>OX424510.1:18287399-23929899 GCA_949152395.1 Agrochola litura | reverse complement strand
ACCTCACCTAAACCTAACCTAACCTAACCTAACCAAACCTAACCTAACCTAACCTCACTTAACAAAACTACAAAACTTGCCTACTAAAATAACACGAAACACAAAACAAAACAAAACTACAAAACAAAACAACAAAACACAAAACAAACCAAAACAAAACTACAAAACAAAACAACAAAACACAAAACAAAACTACAAAACAAAACATAACAACAAAACAAAACTACAAAACAAAACAAAACAAAACTACAAAACAAAACAACAAAACACAAAACAAAACAAAAGAAAACAACAAAACAAAACAACAAAACACAAAACAAAACTACAAAACAAAACACAAAATAAAACAAAACAAAACTACAAAACAACAAAACAAAACTACAGAACAAAACAAAGCAACAAAACAAAACAACAAAACACAAAACAAAACAAAACTACAACAAAACTAACCTAACCTAACCTAACCTAAACCTAACCTAACCTAACCTAACCTAACCTAACCTAACCTAACCTAACCTAAACCTAACCTAACCTAACCTAACCTAACCTACCCTAACTTAACAAAACTACAAAACTTGCCTACTAAAATAACACGAAACACAAAACAAAACAAAACTACAAAACAAAACAAAACAACAAAACAAAACTACAAATCAAAACAAAACTACAGAACAAAACAAAAACAACAAAACAAAACAACAAAACAAAACTACAAAACAAAACACAAAACACAAAATAAAACAAAACAAAACAAAACTACAGAACAAAACATAACAACAAAACAATACAATAAAACAAAACTACAAAACAAAACACAAAACACAAAATAAAACAAAACAAAACTACAACAAAACTAACCTAACCTTACCTAACCTAACCTAACCTAACCTAACCTAACCTAACCTAAACAAACCTAACCTAACCTAACTTAACCTAACCTAACTTAACAAAACCACAAAACTTGCCTACTGAAATAACACGAAACACAAAACAAAACAAAACTACAAAACAAAACAAAACAACAAAACAAAACAAAAGAAAACTACAAAACAAAACAAAACAACAAAACAAAACTACAGAACAAAACAAAACAACAAAACAATACAATAAAACAAAACTACAAAACAAAACACAAAACGCAAAACAAAACAAAACTACAACAAAACTAACCTAACCTAACCTAACCTAACCAAACCTAACCTAACCTAACCTAACCTAACCTAACTTAACAAAACTACAAAACTTACCTACTAAAATAACACGAAACACAAAACAAAACAAAACTACAAAACAAAACAAAACAACAAAACAAAACTACAAATCAAAACAAAACTACAGAACAAAACAAAACAACAAAACAAAACAAAACAAAACAACAAAACAAAACTACAAAACAAAACAAAACTACAAAACAAAACAACAAAACACAAAACAAAACACAAAACAAAACTACAAAACAAAACAAAACAACAAAACAAAACTACAGAACAAAACAAAGCAACAAAACAAAACAACAAAACACAAAACAAAACAAAACTACAAAAAAAAACACAAAATAAAACAAAACAAAACTACAACAAAACTAACCTTACCTAACCTCACCTAAACCTAACCTAACCTAACCTAACCAAACCTAACCTAACCTAACCTCACTTAACAAAACTGCAAAACTTGCCTACTAAAATAACACGAAACACAAAACAAAACAAAACTACAAAACAAAACAACAAAACACAAAACAAAACAAAACAAAACTACAAAACAAAACAACAAAACACAAAACAAAACTACAAAACAAAACATAACAACAAAACAAAACTACAAAACAAAACAAAACAAAACTACAAAACAAAACAACAAAACACAAAACAAAACAAAAGAAAACAACAAAACAAAACAACAAAACACAAAACAAAACTACAAAACAAAACACAAAATAAAACAAAACAAAACTACAAAACAACAAAACAAAACTACAGAACAAAACAAAGCAACAAAACAAAACAACAAAACACAAAACAAAACAAAACTACAACAAAACTAACCTAACCTAACCTAACCTAAACCTAACCTAACCTAACCTAACCTAACCTAACCTAACCTAACCTAACCTAAACCTAACCTAACCTAACCTAACCTAACCTAACCTAACCTAACCTAACCTAACTTAACAAAACTACAAAACTTGCCTACTAAAATAACACGAAACACAAAACAAAACAAAACTACAAAACAAAACAAAACAACAAAACAAAACTACAAATGAAAACAAAACTAAAGAACAAAACAAAACAACAAAACAAAACAAAACTACAGAACAAAACAAAACAACAAAACAACAAAACAAAACTACAGAACAAAACAACAAAACAAAACTACAAATCAAAACAAAACTACAGAACAAAACAAAAACAACAAAACAAAACAACAAAACAAAACTACAAAACAAAACACAAAACACAAAATAAAACAAAACAAAACTACAACAAAACTAACCTTACCTAACCTAACCTAACCTAACCTAACCAAACCTAACCTAACCTAACCTAACCTAACTTAACAAAACTACAAAACTTGCCTACTAAAATAACATGAAACACAACAAAACAAAACAACAAAACATAAAACAAAACAAAACAAAACAACAAAACAAAACTACAGAACAAAACAAAACTACAAAACAAAACACAAAACAAAACAAAACAAAACTACAAAACAAAACAACAAAACACAAAACAAAACAAAACAACAAAACAAAACTACAGAACAAAAAAAAACAACAAAACAAAACAATAAAGCAAAACTACAAAACAAAACAACAAAACAATACAATAAAACAAAACTACAAAACAAAACACAAAACACAAAATAAAACAAAACAAAACTACAACAAAACTAACCTAACCTAACCTAACCTTACCTAACCTAACCTAACCTAACCAAACCTAACCTAACCTAACTTAACCTAACCTAACTTAACAAAACTACAAAACTTGCCTACTAAAATAACACAAAACAAAACAAAACTACAAAACAAATCAAAACAACAAAACAAAACTACAAAACAAAACACAAAATAAAACAAAACAAAACTATAAAATAAATCAAAACTACAAAACAAAACAAAACAACAAAACAAAACAACAAAACACAAAACAAAACAAAACTACAGAACAAAACAAAACAACAAAACAAAACTACAGAACAAAACAAAACTACAAAACAAAACACAAAATAAAACAAAACAAAACAAAACTACAAAACAAAACAACAAAACACAAAACACAAAACACAAAACAAAACAAAACAACAAAACAAAACTACAGAACAAAAAAAAACAACAAAACAAAACAACAGAACACAAAACAAAACAAAATTACAAAAAAAACACAAAACATAAAATAAAACAAAACAAAACTACAACAAAACTAACCTAACCTAACCTAACCCAAACCTAACCTAACCTAACCTTACCAAACCTAACCTAACCTAACCTAACTTAACAAAACTACAAAACTTGCCTACTAAAATAACACAAAACAAAACAAAACTACAAAACAAATCAAAACAACAAAACAAAACTACAAAACAAAACACAAAATAAAACAAAACATAACTACAAAACAAAACAAAACTACAAAACAAAACAAAACAACAAAACAAAACAACAAAACACAAAACAAAACAAAACAAAACAACAAAACACAAAACAAAACAAAACAAAACTACAAAACAAAACAACAAAACACAAAACAAAACTACAAAACAAAACATAACAACAAAACAAAACTACAGAACAAAACAAAACAACAAAACAAAACTACAGAACAAAACAAAACAACAAAACAAAACACAAAACAAAACTACAAAACAAAACAAAACTACAAAACAAAACAACAAAACACAAAACAAAACACAAAACAAAACTACAAAACAAAACAAAACAACAAAACAAAACTACAGAACAAAACAAAGCAACAAAACAAAACAACAAAACACAAAACAAAACAAAACTACAAAAAAAAACACAAAATAAAACAAAACAAAACTACAACAAAACTAACCTTACCTAACCTAACCTAACCTAACCTAACCTAACCAAACCTAACTTAACAAAACTACAAAACTTGCCTACTAAAATAACACGAAACACAAAACAAAACAAAACTACAAAACAAAACAACAAAACACAAAACAAAACAAAACAAAACTACAAAACAAAACAACAAAACACAAAACAAAACAAAACAAAACTACAAAACAAAACAACAAAACACAAAACAAAACTACAAAACAAAACATAACAACAAAACAAAACTACAAAACAAAACAAAACAAAACAACAAAACACAAAACAAAACAAAAGAAAACAACAAAACTAAACAACAAAACACAAAACAAAACTACAAAACAAAACACAAAATAAAACAAAACAAAACTACAAAACAACTGTCGAGAATATCACGCCGCACCGGGCGACCGCGGGCGGGAGCTGCGGTCGCGGAGGGGGCGCTCGAGTAGCGCGCGCGCACCGGCCGGCACGCCACTGCGTCTTCGACCACCGTACAACATATTCGTTAAGTAATTCTCGCCAATACATTCCAAATTGTAAACCGTTTGTTTCCCTTCTTAAATCTTTATATTATACAGTCCACTATTGTCAAGTTACCGTTGTTTTAGTTCTCGTACCACCTGGAGAATTTGCCCATTCTTTTCTATGGTCCTTCGACGTGTAACTGATCAGCAATTGGGAATGACAAGCGGTTTTTCCAAATTTAAATTTTGAATACGGTCGTTGAAAAACTGGACTTCAAGATCAAGACGACTCCTTTGTCCTTCGTACAAGTTTGGTTCCAGTCTTCGGTCATCATCTTCGGCACCTTTATGAAGAGGTGTATTTGTTGGAGCAAGCAGTTCTTCAGTGGTCATCATAGCTGGGTCATCGCAGCGTAGCAGCTCAAGCAGTGCCCAAGAACATCGCCATACATTTGAAGAAAGCAGAAGTTCAGTTTGGGATCGCAGTCAACGGATTTCGTGAGATCTTTCCATAATCTTACTAACATTTGTACATAATTCATATACTAACTTTCATTCCACTAGAGTATTAGATAGTGCATTAGACCAGTGAATCATACATTAGTAGATATTACTTATTCATCTCAGTGATTACTGTCGCATAACAATAATAAGTGTCAGTAGTTAGTAGCTTATTTATCCAGTAGAATCAATCATACGCTTTTAGTTCGTATTGTACTTAACATTTGTGTTAGTTTCAACTTTCAACCCATTCAAGTAGATTTTGTCCCATTAAAGTAGAATAACGCCCATTAATATTTTAGTAATAGGTGCTTATTAAACTACCTACGTATAACATTTTATAATATAGTGTTTTTTTTTCCTTTTCACAGTTTGACCTTAACATTTTGAATTCAAACATTTTTTTTTCTAACCGCCTACCGGTTTTGAATAGCAACGCTTTAACGATCAGCTGTTTTTTCTTTGCTATTATACAGGCGCATTATAAGAGAATATTTCAGCAGTGCTTTTAGCATTCATTCTTTAATCAGTCTTTTTCTTTTTTTTTTTTCTCTTGCCTACTTGCTTGCATCTTCTTTAGCGCCAGCAGCTACCTTCATATCTAGCCATGGCTGAAGAGATGAAGGTCAAAGAGCTTATAAAAAAGCGTGCCTCAGTAAAATCGCAGCTTACTCAATTCACGACTTTTATATCTACCACTAAGTCTTGCGAACAGCTTAGTGAGGAACAACTTGTCGAGTTAGAGATAAGACTTGAGAAAATAGTTACCTTATATGCCACATTTGATCAGTTTCAGAGTCAATTGGAGTACCTGTCTGCCAAGCCCGACGAGCAATATTCTGAACGTGAGCAATTCGAGAGCAACTACTACAGGCAGCTAGCATCTGCTCGCGCGCTTCTGTCACAGCATCGCGCTCAACTGACGTCTAAGGTAGGCTCCAATGAGCAGCTTTCAGTGGTTACTAGACATAATAATGTTAGACTTCCTAAAATAAATTTACCTCACTTTGGCGGCGGTTATAAGGATTGGTTGGAGTTTAAAGATATTTATATTTCGTTAATTCATGAGGAAAAAAGTATAGATAACATCAATAAATTTCACTACCTACGTTCGTCACTTAATGGCAGCGCAGCACTAGTTATCAAAAGTTTAGATTTCAGAGGGGACAAATCGTAGTCGACGAATCGCAGCGGTCACTACAACAGATATTGTGGCGTTCTGATCCATCATTACCTCTAAAGACTTATACATTAAACACAGTTACTTACGGAACAGCATCCGCTCCGTTCATTAGTACACGATGTTTGTCTCAATTGGCAAAGGAGGCAACGCACACACGAACACAACAGTCTATACAGCACGATTTTTACGTCGACGATTATCTGTCAGGAAGTGACTCTATAGAGAGCACTATAGCGCTGTGTAGAGATGTCAGCAGCATACTTAAGAGTGCACAACTCAATCTTCGGAAGTGGCAGTCTAACAATGCACAAATACTTCGGGCAGTCACTACAGACACACATGATTCATCCACTCATACCACAGCCACAACAGCAAATACGGACACACCTAACACAGTTAGCTTAAGTATTGATGAACCAAGTAAAACCCTCGGTCTTAATTGGCATTGTCATACTGACTGTCTTACATTCTCCATTCATATACCTAAACATACAGATACTACAATCACAAAACGACACATACTTTCCACAGTAGCGCAAGTATTCGATCCTCTGGGTCTTGTCTCTCCGTGTATCATTGAGGTCAAGATAATATTGCAGAGATTATGGATAGACAAGTGTGCATGGGATGACGAGGTTAATGTAGACATTAAAAAGTTATGGCTGAAGTTCACACAGACTTTACCACAGCTTAATCTTCTCAGCATACCACGCTGGGTGGTATCTGATAGCCCATTATCCGTGGAAGTACATATTTTTACAGATGCCTCAGAAAAAGCTTACGGAGCTTGCTTATACATTCGTTCTGTAGCTAGTAGCGGCACGGTTCATACATATCTGCTCACGTCCAAAAGTAAGGTAGCACCGATCAAGTCAACCACAATCCCAAGGCTAGAGCTTTGTGGTGCCTTATTAGGGACTAGGTTGTGTGAAAAAGTGTTAGAATCGTTAACACTTAAACCTGACAAATGCATATTTTGGTGTGATTCAATGATTGTTTTAGGTTGGCTGTCTGCTACACCAAGCACGCTTAAGCCGTTTGTCAGGAATCGAGTTTCGGAGATACGGGAAGGCTTTGGTGCTTACACCTGGCGCTATGTGCCGTCCAAGGACAACCCTGCAGATCTTGTCTCCCGTGGTCTGAGCGCTGACCTCATAGGTCAATCTTCCATGTGGTGGTCAGGGCCTTCATTCTTACTTACAGACCCAACTCTTTGGCCTTCAATGCCGAACACAGATGTGAACACAATACTACCTGAACTATTAAAATCTCATTCTATTAACATTAATAATCAATCATTACCTATCACTAATTCTAATATACACAATAATTCGTTCCAAACTTTAATTAATAATTCATCTAATTATTTACATCTACAACGTCTATTAGCATACGTATTTAGGTTCATTAATCGTTCTAAAAAGGTACATAATCATAGTCTTACTCTTACTAATTCAGAGTTGTCCTACAGCGCTGATTTCATAATTAAAACAGTTCAGAGGGAAATGTTTCCTGAAGATTACGAGTTACTTTCATCAGGCAAACCATTACCAAATAAAAATCACCTTAAGAAATTATCACCCTTTATCGAGTCTGGTATTATACGAGTCGGAGGCAGATTAGATAATTCTTGCTACGATTATAATGTCAGGCACCCTATCATTATCAGTAGCAAACATAACTTTGCAAAACTTATTTTTAACACATATCACTTACGCCTTTTCCATGCCGGTCCACAGCTACTCTTAGCCACAGTTAGACACGAGTATTGGCCATTGGGCGGTAGAAACCTTGCCAAATCAACTGTTCATAAGTGCGTAAAGTGTCAGCGATTCAACGCTGGTACAGTTCAACCCATCATGGGTAATTTGCCTAAGGAACGAGTTCAGTTAGAGTTTCCTTTCCTAGAGACTGGCACAGACTACGCCGGACCCATCCTCCTAGCCGACCGCAAAGGAAGAGGATGTAGATTAGTTAAGTCATACATATGTGTTTTTGTTTGTCTAGCCACAAGGGCGGTTCATCTGGAGCTTGTCTCAGATCTAACAAAACATGCCTTCATTGCAGCACTGAACAGATTTATTGCTCGTCGTGGTAAACCAAAGACCATCAATTCCGACAATGGTACAACTTTTATTGGCACCTGTAACGAATTAGCTGGCATACTAAAACAAGACTTTTCTTCAGAAATGGCAGATACAGGTATCAATTTTAATTTTATTCCGGCATACACCCCACACTTCGGTGGCTTATGGGAGTCCGCCGTGAAATCCATAAAACACCATCTGAGGCGTATATTAGGCTACGCACATCTCACTTACGAAGAGATGTCTACGTGTCTGATTCAGGTTGAGGCAATACTAAACTCTCGTCCTCTCACTCCTCTTTCCACTGATCCATCAGACCTATACCCATTAACTCCTGCACATTTCCTTATTGGGAGATCTCTCACATCCCTACCGCATCCGCAAGTCATCAACCAGAACATCTCCAGCCTGAAACGTTTCCAGCGTATCGAGCACCTGAAGCAACAGTTCTGGAATAGATTCTCTAACGAGTATATCTTTTACCTCCAACAGAGAACCAAGTGGACGGACTCCAAAGGGGTGCTTGAAGAAGGAACCATGGTGGTACTCAAAGAGCAACAATTACCACCACTGATGTGGCCACTCGGTCGTATCGTACGTCTCATACCTGGGAGGGATGGAATAAGCAGAGTCGCAGACGTAAGGACGAAAAAGGGAATAGTCCGACGCGCTTACAACACCATCTGTCCTCTTCCAGTATAATCATTGAAGACAAGTCTTCAACGCCGGGAGCATGTCGAGAATATCACGCCGCACCGGGCGACCGCGGGCGGGAGCTGCGGTCGCGGAGGGGGCGCTCGAGTAGCGCGCGCGCACCGGCCGGCACGCCACTGCGTCTTCGACCACCGTACAACATATTCGTTAAGTAATTCTCGCCAATACATTCCAAATTGTAAACCGTTTGTTTCCCTTCTTAAATCTTTATATTATACAGTCCACTATTGTCAAGTTACCGTTGTTTTAGTTCTCGTACCACCTGGAGAATTTGCCCATTCTTTTCTAACAACAAAACAAAACTACAGAACAAAACAAAGCAACAAAACAAAACAACAAAACACAAAACAAAACAAAACTACAACAAAAGTAACCTAACCTAACCTAACCTAAACCTAACCTAACCTAACCTAACCTAACCTAACCTAACCTAACCTAACCTAACCTAACCTAAACCTAACCTTTTTTTTTTTTTTTTTTTTTTTTTTTTTTTTGTCGCTGAGAAATGCATTACGCATCCCCGCTCGTGGGGGACGAGTCGGGGTATGTGGGACTCCTGTCTGTAATGACAGTATACCCACTAAAACTCAGCGGTGTTCCCACATCGCCGTGATGGGAGGGCCATGGGAAACCGGCTCAGCCTTTACTTCCACAACCCTCCCGGCGCATGCCCGCCTAGCTGGCGGGCCCCGCATGCCCCCCAGGCTGGGGGGCTACGGGAATGGCCGGGAACACCTGGCCACTCCCGTCCGACACTGGTGGATGCCTGTGCAATACAGGCAAGGGTGCCCCCGCACCCGTTGCCTGCTGGCCTCCACCTGGGAGGAGTCGGAGATGACTGTCAAACTGACGTCTTCTTCGACCCCTCCTCCGCCTTCGGAGCGGCGCTGCGTCAGGATCATCCTCCCGCGCGCGCTCCGCCGCCTCCTTCTGGGACATGACGTGTTCGCAGAAGGAGGCGACGGCCGCCCAGGACCTCTCATCCCTCAGCATGGCGTTAACCAAGCCGGGGAGTGAGAGGTCCGGTCCGATCACCGCAATGAGACTGCGGCGCGGCTCGGACCAAGACGGGCACACCTCGAGGGTGTGCTGGGCCGCGTCCTCCGCCGCGCCACAGTGGTGGCACGACGGCGTCTCCTCCCGTCCGATTCTGTGCAGGTACGATCCGAAACAACCGTGTCCGGACAGCACCTGCACCAGACGAAATGAGAGGAACCCATGCGACCGCTCGAGCCAATCTCGCAGGACTGGCCCAATCGCGTCGAGGGTTCGGCGACCGAAGGCTGCGATGGCGAGGTCGTCCGTCCAATGGACGACGATGGCGTCCCTCGCCTCCCGTCGGACTGCCTCCCGCTCTTCCGGGGCTGGGCGTTCTCCTCTGGCCCTCCGCCCTGCCGTCCATTCATATACTCTGGCGAGCACCCACGCCTCAAGTTCCCAAGGAGGGGTGCTGGCCAGAGCACAAGCTGCTGCAAAGCCCACCGTGCGATGGGCCCGCGCCACACGCTGGGCTATGGCCCTTTGAGGTGCCCGCAAGGCGGCGGCGTTCTCCCTCCTTTGGAGTGATTCCTCCCAGATGGGAGCCCCGTAGAGGGCCATACTCCTCAAGATGCCGGCGTAAAGTTGCCGGCATCGCGCGCTGGGCCCCCCCAAGTTGGGAAGCAGCCACGAGAGTGCGCCCGCGGTCTTCAGCAGGCGCGACGACAGCCCGCTAAAATGTGGACCGAAGCGCCACCTGCTGTCGAGTACAAGGCCCAAATATTTCATCTGGGCCTTCACCTCAATTCTGACGCCCTCCACGAAGATGTGGGCGTCAGGTAAGGGGCGCTGCCGAGGGCCGTGGAAGAACACGGCCTCGGTCTTGTGCAGCGCCACCGTTAAACCTAGGCGGCGAATCCTCCCTGCGACCAAGGATCCGCCCGCCGAAGCCAAGTTGGCCGCCTCCCTGAAACTCCCCCCCCGGGCGGTGAGGAGAGTGTCTTCCGCATAGCAGACGACACTCGTGCCTCGGAGGAGCGTTCCCCGCAAGAGCCAATCATAGCCGACGTTCCAGAGGAGAGGTCCTAAGACTGACCCCTGTGGAACGCCGGCTTCAACGGCGTACCGCCGGACTTGGCCAGTCTTATTTACCAGGAGGATCGCCCGATCCTCCAGGTAGTCGGCCAGCAGCCTGCGCATGTATCGAGGCACTCCGTGGAATCGGAGCGCCTCTAGGATGGTGGAGTGGGGAATGGAGTTGAAGGCATTCGCTATGTCGAATGACACAGCCAACAATCCATCCCCAGCTTCCATCGCCTCCTTCACCTGGCCCTTAAGGCAGGCCAGCGCGTCCACCGTGGAACGCTCAGCCCGAAAACCGAACTGAGCGTCCGACAAGTCCGGCCCGATCCGCCGCAGATGGCCCTTTAGGCGGGCAGCGATTATCCCCTCGAACATTTTGCTGACCTCATCGAGGAGAACGATGGGCCGGTATGCCGAGGGGGAGTCTGCTGGGCGGCCCTCCTTGCGAAGGAGGCACAACTGCCCCTCCTTCCACGGTTTCGGGAACCTTTCAGACGCAAGGCATGCGCTGAAGAGGTCCCGAATCCTCTCCTCCATTTGAATGGCAGCGATCGCCACCACTCTTGCCGGAACACCGTCGGGGCCCGGAGCTGTCTTCTTGGCGCGGATATGTAGAATCGCCGCGTCAAGTTCCGACTCCGTAACAGGAGGGGCCTCCTCTTCTTCCTCAGCTGGCGGAGCTATCCCCCGTGGTGGGACCATAACTGGCGGGGTGAAGTTGTCCCTGCACGGGAACAGGGACTGAACCACCCCATCCAGAAATGAGGGCTCCAGGGTCTCGGCAACTGGGGGACCAAAGGGGCGCAGTTTGTTGCGTGCCGCCTTATATGGTCTCCCGTAGGGATCGTTGTCGAGACCCTCCAGCAGCTCCGCTCTCGCCGAATCTCTGGCGGCGGCGATGGCCCGATCGAGGATAATTTTTGCCTCCGTGTAGACCTCATAGAGGTGGTCCTCGGCGGCCAGGTCCCGTCGACGCCGCCGCCGTCTCCGCGTATAGGCCCTCCTTGCCTCCACACACGCTGCTCGAAGCCCCGCCAGCTCCACCGACCACCAGTACACGGCGCGTTTGGGTAGTGGTCGGTGAGACCGAGGCATGCTGGAGTTGCATACCTCGGTCAGAGACTCCCTCAGGTGCCCCGCCACTGTGTCCACATCCAGGCCGGCGGAAGGCGGCGAAAGCCAGTCCTGGATGAACGCCGCCTCCGCCGCTGCCTCCCTGTCCAGGCGGGCAAGAGCCCACCGTGGGAACGGTGATTGCACCGAGAGGGGCTGCGTCTCACCGAGGCCACTGGTGGAGATGTCGAACCGCACGTAGCGGTGGTCCGACATAGTCTCCACCAAGTCCACCCGCCAGTTCAACACACGCGCGGCCAACGCAGGGGTGGCGAAAGTGACGTCCACTATTGAGCCACCCTGTCGCCGCACGCATGTCTGGACGCTTCCTCTGTTCAACAGAGAGAGTCCAGAGGAGGCTGCCCACATCTCTACTGCCCGCCCGCGTGCGTCGGTGGCCGGGTTGCCCCAAGTCACCGATTTGGCATTCAGGTCTCCCAGTACGGAGACCTGACGCGGCGCCGCCCTGCCGACCACGGCGGCCAGGACTCCGAGATAGTTCTCGAAGTCCTGAAGAGGGCGGTTTGGGGAGAAATAGACGCCTACAAGGACTAAGTCTCCCCAGGCGGCGGCCACGTATCCCGGTCCCCTCTCTAATAGTGAGAGCGGAGGGGAGTCTGTGGTAGACCGCGCCGCTAGTGCCACCGAGTCGTCCTCGTCACCCAGCCAGCTGCCGGGGATTGAGTAGGGCTCGGCGACCACCGCTACGTTCACCAACCACTCGGCCATGACCTGCACCACCAGGTCCTGCGCCGCTCTGCAGTGATTGGTGTTCGCCTGGAGGATGCGATAGTCGGAAACCATTATTCCGACATCGCACCTGTCCCCTCAGCTACCGCCGCTGGAGCTACAGCGGCGACGACGACGGCAGCGGTGGTAGCAACAGGGCGAACCTGCGCTGGCACTATGCCTTTCCTCACGGGGGGCTTGCAGCTCCTGCCCATCATCCTGTGGTCCGCGGGACGGCCACTGGCGGCACACGCCACGCACTGTGGTGCGGTGGCGGCGTGGCAAGCGGCACTCTTGTGTCCCTCCTGTCCGCATTGGAAGCATGTGTCTCCCCAGTCGAACTTGGAGGGACACGTGGCTCGGGTGTGGCCGAACCCGAAGCACTTGAAGCAGCGAACAGGCTGGTCTTCAAGCGGCCGGACTACAGCCGTGCTGAACCCCACAAGCAGCCGTCCCTTGGTCGCAGCAAGGACGGCCCCAGCCGCGGCGACTGAGCACTCAACGCGGATGATGCCCAAGCCACGGCGGCCGAGCCTGATGGCTCCACCCTTCACCGCGCCAGCGTCGCAGCCTCCAGTCGCCGCGACGGCCGCTACCACATCCTCTTTGGTGACCGAATCATCCAGATCGGCCACCTCCAAGGCTGCGGTCTTAACGGGCCTGACGACCGTTGCCGCATCCGCAATGACCTCTTGCAGCTTTGTTGCGAAGAGGTCCGCATTTGCGCTGCGCTGTTCTCCCGAGAACTCGAAAATTCGGGCCCCGGTTAGGGTATGGCGGCACGTAATGTTGCTGATCCCCAGCCGGGAGGGATCAGCATTGGTACGAGCCCGTCTTAGGACGGACTCATACGTCTCGCCCCGCCCCACGGCCTCTGGGGTGACGGTCACCACGACGGCCGCGGTTTTGGGAGGAACCAGCTTTCTCCCGCCGGCTGGTGCCCTTTTGGCTGTAGGACCAGTCGCAGCCGAACCAGTCGCAGCGGGCTTGGGGGCTGACTTTTTCCCCTTTTTTCCCTTTCCTCTCCTGACCACTTCCGTCCACGACTGGTTGGACGGGGTGGTGGAGGGAAGAAGGGCGTCTTCCTCCTGAGAGTTCTGGGGAGCTGCTGCTGGAGTAGCAGACGACCCAGGTGCTCCCTCCGCGCTTTTGGTAGGGGTATGAGGAGCCGCCTTGGTCCTCTTGCCCTTGCCTTTGCCCTCAGGTACCGGGCCTGCTAGAGGCGCCGGTTCCGGCTCCCTCGGCGGTGGACTCTTGTCCGCCGCTAGTGGCGGGCGGAGCCGCCTTTCCGGCAAGAGCCGGTCCTCGATGCCTGCAAAGCAGGCTCTGATGAAGGCCCTCTCCTCCATGACAACCCCGCGGATTGTTGCCTCAAGGCTGGCAGGGGAGGAGGAGCAGCCTCCTACCGCCGGACCTGGTGCAGATTGGGCAGGCGTGGCCGTTGCCTCAGCCAGCTTCTGGTGTAGCTGGCTGACCTCTGCCTGCAGGCGATCCACCTTGGCCTGCAGCTGCCGTGTCTCGTCCGTGGCCGTCCGCTTCACCAGCTCCAAAACAATGCCGTGCATGCTGGCGGCCCGGCATTTGAGGGCCTTCTGAAAAGTCCCCTTCAAGTTTGAAGACTTTGAGGCGACCTCCAGGACCTCCTCCTTATCTTCTTGCGCCATGCGCTCCAATTCCGCCAGGGAGTGGTCAGCATACAGCACCTTGGATAAACCATAGCCGGCCCTCGATCTGGCAACTTGCGCCTGCTGCTCCTTGGCGGCGACCCTCTCCTCCAGGTCTAGTTGGAGTTGCGCCCTTTTTGCCAGATGTAGCTGGCGCTCGGCGTCCAACAAGCCCACATCGTGGGTAGAAGGCGCAGTAGAAGTCGAAGCCTTTTTATACTTCGACTTCTTCTTCGCCCCACCTCTGGTCGACTCCGAAGAGCCCTCGGACCTCTTCCGCTTGAAGCGGTCGCTTTCGGCACCCGACGTGTCCATGTTGGAGTCGTCGGAGTCCGACAACTCGTCTGGCCTACTGAAAAAGCTGGCCGCAGATGGTGTGCGGTCAGCTTCTGACGCCAAAGCGCCGCCGGCGTGGCCCTGAGAAGGGCCGTTGGATTGGCCCTGAGAAGGGCCGTTGGGTTGGCCCTGAGAAAGGCCGTTGGGTTGGTCCTGAGAAGGGCCGTTGGGTTGGCCCTGAGAAGGGCCGTTAGAATCGCCCTGGGAGGAGCGATTCGAAATAAAACGCCCAGAGGCGTCACGCGTCGGTGGTTTGTTCGTCATATTCGCAGACGACCGCATTTTTGTCTACGAATCACAGCGCACTTTAGCCGCCGGTCTGCCACTCCGTTACGGTGGTCAGACACGGCGTTGCCCGGGGGAAACTACGAGGAAGTATGCACTGTGGGGGATCCCCCAACCTAAACCTAACCTAACCTAACCTAACCTAACCTAACTTAACAAAACTACAAAACTTGCCTACTAAAATAACACGAAACACAAAACAAAACAAAACTACAAAACAAAACAAAACAACAAAACAAAACTACAAATGAAAACAAAACAACAGAACAAAACAAAACAACAAAACAAAACAAAACTACAGAACAAAACAAAACAACAAAACAACAAAACAAAACTACAGAACAAAACAACAAAACAACAAAACAAAACTACAAATCAAAACAAAACAACAAAACAAAACTACAAAACAAAACAAAACAAAACTACAAAAAAAAACAACAAAACACAAAACAAAACAAAAGAAAACAACAAAACTAAACAACAAAACACAAAACAAAACTACAAAACAAAACACAAAATAAAACAAAACAAAACTACAAAACAACAAAACAAAACTACAGAACAAAACAAAGCAACAAAACAAAACAAAACAAAACCTAACCTAACCTAACCTAACTTAACAAAACTACAAAACTTGCCTACTAAAATAACACGAAACACAAAACAAAACAAAACTACAAAACAAAACAACAAAACACAAAACAAAACAGAACAAAACTACAAAACAAAACAACAAAACACAAAACAAAACAAAACAAAACTACAAAACAAAACAACAAAACACAAAAAAAAACTGCAAAACAAAACATAACAACAAAACAAAACTACAAAACAAAACAAAACAAAACTACAAAACAAAACAACAAAACACAAAACAAAACAAAAGAAAACAACAAAACTAAACAACAAAACACAAAACAAAACTACAAAACAAAACACAAAATAAAACAAAACAAAACTACAAAACAACAAAACAAAACTACAGAACAAAACAAAGCAACAAAACAAAACAACAAAACACAAAACAAAACAAAACTACAACAAAACTAACCTAACCTAACCTAACCTAAACCTAACCTAACCTAACCTAACCTAACCTAACCTAACCTAACCTAACCTAACCTAAACCTAACCTAACCTAACCTAACCTAACCTAACCTAACCTAACCTAACCTAACTTAACAAAACTACAAAACTTGCCTACTAAAATAACACGAAACACAAAACAAAACAAAACTACAAAACAAAACAAAACAACAAAACAAAACTACAAATGAAAACAAAACAACAGAACAAAACAAAACAACAAAACAAAACAAAACTACAGAACAAAACAAAACAACAAAACAAAACTACAGAACAAAACAACAAAACAACAAAACAAAACTACAAATCAAAACAAAACTACAGAACAAAACAAAAACAACAAAACAAAACTACAAAACAAAACACAAAACACAAAATAAAACAAAACAAAACAAAACTACAAAACAAAACAACAAAACAAAACTACAGAACAAAACATAACAACAAAACAATACAATAAAACAAAACTACAAAACAAAACACAAAACACAAAATAAAACAAAACAAAACTACAACAAAACTAACCTAACCTTACCTAACCTAACCTAACCTAACCTAACCTAACCTAACCTAAAAAAACCTAACCTAACCTAACTTAACCTAACCTAACTTAACAAAACCACAAAACTTGCCTACTAAAATAACACGAAACACAAAACAAAACAAAACTACAAAACAAAACAAAACAACAAAACAAAACAAAAGAAAACTACAAAACAAAACAAAACAACAAAACAAAACTACAGAACAAAACAAAACAACAAAACAATACAATAAAACAAAACTACAAAACAAAACACAAAACGCAAAACAAAACAAAACTACAACAAAACTAACCTAACCTAACCTAACCTAACCTAACCAAACCTAACCTAACCTAACCTAACCTAACCTAACTTAACAAAACTACAAAACTTGCCTACTAAAATAACACGAAACACAAAACAAAACAAAACTACAAAACAAAACAAAACAACAAAACAAAACTACAAATCAAAACAAAACTACAGAACAAAACAAAACAACAAAACAAAACAAAACAACAAAACAACAAAACAAAACTACAAAACAAAACAAAACAACAAAACACAAAACAAAACACAAAACAAAACTACAAAACAAAACAAAACAACAAAACAAAACTACAGAACAAAACAAAGCAACAAAACAAAACAACAAAACACAAAACAAAACAAAACTACAAAAAAAAACACAAAATGAAACAAAACAAAACTACAACAAAACTAACCTTACCTAACCTCACCTAAACCTAACCTAACCTAACCTAACCAAACCTAACCTAACCTAACCTCACTTAACAAAACTGCAAAACTTGCCTACTAAAATAACACGAAACACAAAACAAAACAAAACTACAAAACAAAACAACAAAACACAAAACAAAACAAAACAAAACTACAAAACAAAACAACAAAACACAAAACAAAACTACAAAACAAAACATAACAACAAAACAAAACTACAAAACAAAACAAAACAAAACTACAAAACAAAACAACAAAACACAAAACAAAAGAAAACAACAAAACAAAACAACAAAACACAAAACAAAACTACAAAAGAAAACACAAAATAAAACAAAACAAAACTACAAAACAACAAAACAAAACTACAGAACAAAACAAAGCAACAAAACAAAACAACAAAACACAAAACAAAACAAAACTACAACAAAACTAACCTAACCTAACCTAACCTAAACCTAACCTAACCTAACCTAACCTAACCTAACCTAACCTAACCTAACCTAACCTAACCTAAACCTAACCTAACCTAACCTAACCTAACCTAACCTAACCTAACCTAACCTAACTTAACAAAACTACAAAACTTGCCTACTAAAATATCACGAAACACAAAACAAAACAAAACTACAAAACAAAACAAAACTACAAAACTTGCCTACTAAAATAACACAAAACAAAACAAAACTACAAAACAAATCAAAACTACAAAACAAAACAAAACAACAAAACAAAACAACAAAACACAAAACAAAACAAAACTACAGAACAAAACAAAACAACAAAACAAAACTACAGAACAAAACAAAACTACAAAACAAAACACAAAATAAAACAAAACAAAACAAAACTACAAAACAAAACAACAAAACACAAAACACAAAACAAAACAAAACAACAAAACAAAACTACAGAACAAAAAAAAACAACAAAACAAAACAACAGAACACAAAACAAAACAAAATTACAAAAAAAACACAAAACATAAAATAAAACAAAACAAAACTACAACAAAACTAACCTAACCTAACCTAACCCAAACCTAACCTAACCTAACCTTACCAAACCTAACCTAACCTAACCTAACTTAACAAAACTACAAAACTTGCCTACTAAAATAACACAAAACAAAACTACAAAACAAATCAAAACAACAAAACAAAACTACAAAACAAAACACAAAATAAAACAAAACAAAACTACAAAACAAAACAAAACTACAAAACAAAACAAAACTACAAAACAAAACAACAAAACACAAAACAAAACTACAAAACAAAACAACAAAACACAAAACAAAACTACAAAACAAAACAAAACAACAAAACAAAACTACAGAACAAAACAAAGCAACAAAACAAAACAACAAAACACAAAACAAAACAAAACTACAAAAAAAAAAAAAAAAAAAAAAAAAAAAAAAAAAAAAAAAAAAAAAAAACACAAAATAAAACAAAACAAAACTACAACAAAACTAACCTTACCTAACCCAGTAACCGATAATACGTCGCACTATCAACATCAGCTCCGCGTAAAAAATTCGCTATAATTAGACGCGTTGAGCTACGAGCGCAAAAAATTATCAGTGGAATTGTGCAGTGACAAATCACCAGGATTCGTGTGGGCAAGTGTCTACCTCCACGGGTTGCGAGACAGGGCCCCCGGAACTTCAGCAGTGAATAACTTACCCAAGGTCAGTGAAGTCGTTCTACCCACAATAACCAAGGGACTCGCGGCAAAGGCCTATCCAGTGACACCAAGATCAGAAAATTCGGAGCAGGGATTTGGGATTTATTAAGGTGCGAAAACTGTCAAAACACGTGGTTTTTTGTGAAACATTTGTGAAAAACAACCTCACTTTTGCTCCACGTGTTTCTACGACACGAGGCGTGACGTACGAACAGCATCCCAGCCCTTACTGAAGACTCCGAAGTCTGCCCGAGGAATCTGCCTGCAGACCAGCCACCAGCGTGACGACTCCACGGCTTATCACAAGGTTAGCCCCGAGGGAACTCCTCAACCCTTAGTCCCACCCCCCCAGAGTTTGGGCTCATCAGACTCGGTACTTTAGGACCTTGCCAGAGCCACAAAGGGTCAGCACCCCTACCCCCCAAACTTCTACCCCCACCACCTCAACCCCCCCTCACTAACGAACTTCTCCCACCACCTTACCCCCACCTCAGACTTGAGTAAGGGTAACCCCTTCCAATTTACTTACCCCCCCAAACGTACCCCCACGAAACCCCCCTCCCCACCCCCCTTTCCTCACCCCCCCTCTATAGACTCCCCACGAAACCCTCCCCCCCGCCCCCCACCCCTCAAGGCTACCTCACCCCCCCGCGACCTAACTTCGAATCCGTTGGAGCTGGAAAGCCGAGTTTGGGCTCATTTGAAAGGGCACAAAAAGTCCTTCAATTTGGCCCCAGCATAAATCCTTGATTCGGCACTCACACACGCAGTGATATAGCTACGCTACAGAATTCCACTGAGAACCACCATCAGCGCGCCCACAGAGCTCAGAACATCGAGTTCTATCAGTTGTCGGGCTCCTCATCGGACAGCAGACGCAGACCACCAGCAGAGCATCCGTGAGTCCACCATAACATAACAAAAAAAAACATTAATAAAAAAAAAAAAAAAAAAAAGTACTCAAGCATTACATATACAGAATTCACAACAACTAATATAAGAACTATAACCTCTCCTCTTAAATTTAACTCAGTAACCTCCCCTCCCCTAAAACATGTCTTCCAAGCAGTCCACCACCTCCCGTAAAACGAACACGGACGCCGCAAAAGCCCCTAAATCCCTTAGGGAGAAAGTCCTGAAAAATACGGCTAAGTCAGTGGTCTCGGAGAGATCGGCGCATCCATCACAGAAGCCGCAGGTGCCGAAGGCAGCGTCCGAGCCGGACGTGACTAGCAGAACACCGCCTTTACCATCAGCTCCCGAGACAAATACGCCGGAGGATCGCGCCAGGATCTCAGAGATCATAATCAACTGGGAGCAGTGTGGCATCTCCCCCCCCAAACAGATCATCTCGGACGAGGAAAGCTCGGTGGCCTCCACTGTGAGCCAGGCCGACCGTCCTCAGAGCGGACGGCCGAGCCTCCTTTACAGAACGCCGAGAAGGGGCACAGGGGTGGAAATGGACCTGGCCACCCGAGAAGCCAACGATCTTCTCCAGAAAGGGAAGGACGCCCTGGAAGCAGCAGGGAATATGAAAAGGGAGTGCAAGGCCACAGCCCATGAGTGCCTACAGGGCCTGTACGAGACGGCCCTGTCATTGGCGGATTCGAGAGCCCGCCACAAACTCAATCTCGAGAAGGAGCGCTCTCGACACGCACAAGAGCTTGTGCGTGTCGAGAGAGCTCACACTCGGGAACTAATGGCAATGAAAGCGGAGCTCTCCCTCATGCGGACGGACGTCTCGGACACAAAGAAAGAGGCGAAGGGGATCCGGGAGTGGCTTGGTCACGAGACCCTTGAAGCTTTAAATGGCATCAAGGAGTTGAAAAGTGAGGTCACATCGGCGAGCTTCAGGAATATAAAAGAGCACGAGAAGACGAGGCAGGAAAGCGCAAGAGCCCCGGGGGATCCCAAGTGGGATTCGATGGGGGCTGGCTTGTCACGTCTCGACACAAACATCACCAGCATCTCCAACCAACTGGACGTGCTCCGAAAGGCTCTGGAAAGGCTCAAAGGTGATCTCGACCGGCCAAGGCACACGGAGACGGACCCTAGTAGCCGAGAGACGGATATTCTTACCACAACCACATTCAGAGAGGAGATTAGAAACCTACAGCTCCAACTACAGGCCATCGCAAACATGCCTGTAGCTTCCCCCACACCACCACAGCCACCAATAAACCTCTCACAACACTTTAAACCCATCTCGGAAAGGCTGGAGATCGTCTCAGCAGACCTCCGCGTACTGCGCGACAAAGAACCGCAAATCCAAGCGCCCCCGGCGCTGAATCTGGAAGCGGAACTTGCAGTCGGGGAGGTAAAGAAGACCCTCCAAAGTATACAGAAGGGGGTAGCGGACCTGGGTAAAGCGGACAGACCGCTTCAACAACAACAGGGCCCCAAAACCTTTGCCCAGGTCGCCTGTATACCCAAGCCCCCTAAACCACCCACACAACCCAACCACACACTGATCGTCTCGTCTACGAACCCCCAGCACACTGGAGACAACGTCATCGAGAGGATTAGGACCACCTTGGACCTTAAAACGAGTGGAGCCCGCGTCGACACAGTCAGGAAAGCGCGGAACCAAAAAGTGGTCCTGAGATGCGCAAGCAAGACGGACCTGAACATCATCAAAGACCAAGTCCGGTCGAACGCAGGGCTCAAGGTCCAGGAGCCGAAACCCCAAAATCCCCTCATCTGCATTAGGGGAGTGCTGTCCAGCTACAGCGACGGGGAGATCGTCGATCTCCTAAAAGCGCAGAACAAACATCTTCTGCAGAACGTCGTTGTCGATGGGCAGACCCTAAAGGTGCGCTATAGGAAGCGCGCGAGAAACCCCCACGAATGCCACCCTGTTCTGGAGCTCTCCCCGGAGCTCTGGAAATGTTACACGATAGTGCAGAAGGTCCATGTGGGCATAAAGCGATGCTTGATTGAGGACCAGTCCCCTCTCGTCCAGTGCACAAAGTGCCTTGGATATGGACACAACAAGTCTATATGCAAGGCCGCAAAAGAAGTCTGCAGCTACTGCAGCGGAGCGCACAACGTAGGGGACTGCCGCACTCGAGCTGACGGCAAACAGCCCACCTGCATAAACTGCAAGGTAGCACACAGGACGGACATCGACTTGGCACACACAGCGTTCAGCGAGAACTGCCAGGAACGCCAGAAGTGGGATGGAATAGCAAGGTCGCGCGTTTCCTATTGCTAAGGGCGACCACGAGAACACATCACCCAACCAACCAGTCACCCCTCAAATCGCAACAAGATCGACAGCAAGATTGCGGTTCATCCAAGCTAATCTTCAGCGCTCCAAGCTGGCCACAGAAGAACTCCACATGGCGGCTCAGGCAAAGGGAGTTTCAGTAGCACTAGTTCAAGAACCCTATGTAGGAAGAACAGGTGTGATGAAACAATGTCCTGGCACGCAAGTCATCCAGTGCAGCCTGAACCGCCAAAAACCAGTTAAGGCGGCGATCGTTGTGTTCGGAAACAACCTGGAGGTCATCCACGACCCCCAGCTTGTGACCGAGAACATCGCCGCCGTCTTGCTGAAGGTGGGCCAGCTTAGCTTTGGGGTGCTATCGGTCTATTTTGAGGGTGACCAGGACATCGAACCCTACCTTTCCGAAACACACAACACCACACAAAAACTACATACAAACAACATTCTGGTGGGAGGAGACATAAACGCCTGGAGCCAGTGGTGGGGAAGTGTTTCCGAAAACCACCGCGGGGCAGCGTACAACTCCTTTCTCAATGAGCGGGACCTCCACATCCTCAACATGGGTCAAACACCAACCTTCGAGACCTACAGAGGAGACAGGTGGTGCACAAGCAACGTCGACGTGACGGCATGCAGTCTGTCGCTGCTAGGCAAGGTTGAAGAGTGGCGTGTAGAACGGAGTCTAACAACATCAGACCACAACGCAATCACCTTCTCGATGCGCTTAGAAAAGGCCTTGGAACCCTTAAGGCCAATTTCGACGCGCATCTACAACACCAAGAAGGCTAAGTGGTCCGACTTCTGTGCGCACTTCAAGACTCGTCTGGCGGACAGAGACATTACACCAGCCGGAGTCTCGAGCATCTCGAACCCAGAGGATCTGGAGGAACTCATCACAGAATACACCCACACCATCCACCGCTCATGCGAGAAAGCGATCCCAAAACTGGGGTCGCCAAAACACGACGCCAAGCCCCCATGGTGGAATCCTTCTCTAGACCGTCTCAAAAAAGACGCTCTGACGAAGAAGAGAAGGATCCGCAATGCAGCCGCAAGTCGGAAACACTTCACCATCCAGGAATACGTGCTGGCCAAAAACAACTACACCACAGCAGCAACGGAAGCAGCCACAGCAAACTGGAAGGAGTTTTGCTCGAAGCAGGACCGAGAGAGTATGTGGGACGGCATCTACAGGGTACTAAGGAAGACAGCCAGAAGACAGGACGACGCCCTCCTGAGAAATACCGCAGGCGAGACGCTCAGCCCCGAGCAGTCAGCGGATCTTCTGGCAAAAACCTTTTACCCCGACGACTCAACGGATGCCGAACAGCCCCACCACAGGAGCCTAAGGAAGCTGGCGGAGGAAAAAAACCCCCTGGGCCTGTCTGCCGATGATCCTCCCTTCACGACTGCGGAGCTGGAAATGGTTCTCCAGAACCAGAATCCGAAAAAAGCCCCCGGTCCTGACGGATTAACGGCAGATATTTGCACGGCAGCAATAAACTGCGATCGGGAAGTGTTCTTAGCGATAGCTAATAGGTGCCTGTCGCTGTCACACTTCCCGAAGCAGTGGAAAGTCGCCCATGTGTGCATCCTCCGCAAGCCAGGAAAGGACGACTACACCAGCCCAAAGTCGTACAGGCCAATAGGTCTGCTCTCGGTCCTAGGAAAGATCGTCGAGAAGCTCCTAGTAGGCAGACTGCAGCACCACTTTCTCCCAACACTACACACAAACCAGTACGGTTTCATGCCGCAACGCGGAACCGAGGACGCCCTCTATGCCCTAATAGGGCACTTAAGAGCCGAAATCAAAGCCAAAAAAATCGTGCTTTTGATATCATTGGACATAGAGGGGGCCTTCGATAACGCGTGGTGGCCAGCACTCAAGCGACAGATGGTAGTCAAGAACTGTCCCAAAAACATCTACACTCTCGTCACCTCATACCTGGAAGACCGGAACATCAGGGTCAACTACGCCAGAGCGACTAGTGAGAAAGGTACCACAAAGGGATGCGTCCAAGGCTCAATTGCCGGTCCGACGTTTTGGAACCTGATCCTAGATTCGCTCCTACATAAGATGGCTAGTAAGGGAGTATACTGTCAAGCCTTCGCAGATGACGTTGTCCTAGTTCTCTCGGATCTCACAGCCGGTCCCCTGCAGCAATCAGCCAACAACGCGCTAGACATAGTATCGGAATGGGGCGTCCAAAATAAGCTACGTTTCGCCGCGCACAAGACCTTTGCGATGGTGTTAACGAGGAAGCTTAAGTACGACGTTCCGGTACTCTACATGTCGGGCACGCGGCTGAACCTGGTCGAGGAGGTAAAGCTGCTAGGCCTCACAATAGACTCCAAACTCACCTTCAACGCGCACGTGTCGGCGATCTGTAAAAAGGCCGCAGACATCTACAAGCAGTTGGCATGCGCGGCAAAGGTGACTTGGGGTCTCAACACAGAGATAATTAGGACAATATATGTGTCGGTGATAGAGCCCATCGTGATGTATGCAGCGAGTGCGTGGGCCCCCGCAGCTGAGAAACTGATGACAAGGAATCAGTTTGACTCACTGCAGAGAGGCTTCGCGCAGAAGATCTGCAAAGCATACCGCACGGTATCTCTGACATCGGCACTTATTCTGTCAGGTCAACTCCCACTAGATCTCCGGGTAATCGAGGCAGCAACCCTGTTTAAGATCAGAAAGGGTCACTCCCAAGAGTTCATACCACCGGGCCGCGAGCTGGAGTGCAACGTGCCCCACTCCCAATATCCCCACCCATCGCTACTCACGATAACAGAGTACGCACGCCTAGAGGACTTGACTCCCGAAACCCTGGAAACCCATCAAGTAATCGGTCCCCAAATATACACCGACGGCAGCAAGATAGAGGGGAAAGTTGGCGCTGCCCTAACTTGGTGGGAAAACGGGAAGGAGTCATCGTTCAGCACCTTTGGCCTTGAACCCCACAACTCAGTCTTCCAATCGGAAATGTACGCTCTCTTCAGAGCTGTCAGGATGGCAAGAGAATCCAGGGCGGCCTCCGTAAGCATCTTAAGTGACTCAAGATCGTCGCTTGACCTGCTGCGGAGACCATCTGTCACTCACCACCTGGCACTTAAAATCAAGACAAGCGTCCGCGAGACCAGAGAAGAGGGTAGAGAAGTGAGGTTCTTTTGGCTCAAGGCCCATGTGGGAACTGCAGGGAATGAGAGAGCGGACGAGCTGGCCAAGGAGGCAGCCCTTAATAACGCGACAGCCGACTACAACAAGGTCCCCGTATCGTTCGTGAGGAGGAAGATACGGGAAGAGACTATAAAGAAGTGGCAAGCGCGATACGAATCCTCGAGTACAGGAGCGGTCACAAAAGTGTTCTTTCCAGACGTCCTAGCGGCAAAAAGAACACTTACAGACGCAGTTCTCACACCGGTCCACGTACAAGTCCTAACAGGACACGGAGGATTCTCAGCGTATCTCCACCGCTTCCATCTCAAAGATAGTCCCTCGTGCGTCTGTGACCCAGGTTGCGAAGAGACAGTCTGGCACCTGCTCTTCGAATGCCCACGATTCAGTCACGACAGAATAGAGCTGGAAGTAAAGATCGGAACCCAGCTAAGCCAGTCCATACTCCACACCATCATGGGGAGACCGGCTTCCAGAAAACTATTCTTGGCATTCGCGAGCAAAGTCTCCATAGTCGCAGCAGCGGCCAACAAAACGGACGCACCCTTGCGTAGTCGGAACCGACCACCATCTACGACCACAACAACAACCACAGCAAACTCCACAACAACAACAACAACAATCACTCAAACCACACATACTCGTGCAAACATAACTCAACAACCAGCACTCGTGGCAGCACCAGCAGCAGCGATAGCACAAGCCAGCCTACAACCAGCACTCAACTCCATGTCCATCTCGGAGCTCCTGGCATGCGGGGGAGACGGAGCCCCTGGCGTCAGACTGCGAGGCGTCGCCCTCTTCATGAACAGAGAAGGAGAGAGGCTAGGCATAAGCTTCTGCGTGGGCTCGAGCCGAGCTGGAGCCCGTATACATAATATCTCACCAGGCCTTGCCGCCCTGATCAACGGAAGCACCACCAAAACGAGCATGAAAGGCAGTAAGTACGCCGCACTGCCGCATGTGGAAGTAGCTACTCACCGATGCCGTCTGGTGCGAGTCAAAGGAAAGACTATCGCACTATTCGAGTGGAGAGAGGAGACTCCATTTGCCCAAGCAAGCTCACTGCTTCAAAAGATCAGGGAGGTAGGAGAGTACATGGCAGTCACAGCCCGTACCATCAGCATCGACGCAATGATGATCGAGGGGGAAAGAGGAGACGTCGCAGATCGCTTCGGCTGTCTAAAAGCTTCAGAACACCACGAGGTAGTAGTGTATGAGGACAGAGGGGAAACTCTGAGTTTCCTCAAAGCTCCCAGACACCCAACAGCCGACGCGACGAGCTCCACGTCAGGCTCGATCACTCAAAGCGGATCAGAGAGGGCCCAGCAAAAGGCAGCCGCCGAAAAAGCTGCAAAGGAGCAGAGCAAAACCGCTAGCCTGGAGGACCAGGCCCGGTCGAGGAGTCGCCTGAAAGCCTTCGGCACTTTCCTCAACGCACTGCTCCCAAGCACCAGCTACGCATCACCAACAGCAATGGAGAGGTTCTTTAAAAGAAAGGCGAAAGAACCAACATCACAGAAGCCTACGCCTACAAGAGCCGACAAGGGGCAAGTCAGCCCGCCGACCCTCGCAGTTAATTCAGGCACCACGGACCACGTAAAGAGCGCGTTCCTCGAGTACATAGCAATCGTGAGAGCGACCAGAGAGGTCAATCTTATGACATGCAGGAAGATCCTGCAGACCTTCCAGAGAAACACAGAAGGACTGCTAAGGGTACTACTCGAGGAAGCAGAGGCGGCAGTGTACAACAACGTCACATCTCAAGTCATCAAAGGGGAAATGACGGGGTCGTACATGGCAGCCTACAGTGCGCAGAGTGGTTTTGTGACCCTGGACGAGGAGGAAACGGAGCGCTCAGGCAAACTGAAGTTTAAAACACCAAACGACGACCCGATAGTGGTTACCGCCAAATGTACCAAGATCATGCTGGACGATAAGATCCTCGAAATGGCACAGTCCATTTTGGGGACTTCAGACACCCTAGCATCACAGGTAAATTGGGTGGTACCCAGTATCAGGTGGGTCAACGGAGTCCCGGGTTGCGGCAAGACAACCTGGGTGGTGAAGCACTTCGATGGGGAGAAGGACGTCGTAGCCACCACGACGACCGAAGCTGCCAAAGATCTCAGGGAAAAGCTTGCGCACCGCTTAGGAGACCAAGTAAAGACAAAGGTGCGCACTATGGCCTCAATTTTAGCAAATGGATTCAAGAAACAAGAGAAATGCTACCGCCTCACGGTAGACGAAGCTCTAATGAACCATTTTGGGGCCATAGTTATGGCAGTAAAGTTATCGGGTGCAAGCGAGATGGTCCTCATCGGAGACGTAAACCAGCTTCCATTTTTGGACCGAGAGAACCTATTCGAGTTAAGGTATACCCGTCCAAACCTGGTGGCTGGAATCACCCAAGAGTTGCTTTGCACACATCGCAATCCGATGGATGTGGCCTTTGCACTGAGCGAGATATACTCCGGTATATACTCCTCCAAGTCATCACTGTCGCGGGTCCACTCCTTGAGAGTGGAAGGTTACACAGGAGCGCAAATACCGAGCACCGCTCAAAACACCCTGTTCCTGGTTCACACGCAAGAGGAGAAAGCTACTCTTATGAGCCAGGGATACGGGTCCGGTGAAGGGTCGCGCGTGTTAACAATCCACGAGGCTCAGGGGTTGACCTACGACAGCGTAATCATCGTCAACACGAAGTCCAGGAGGCTCCAGGTCCACGAAAGCATCTCCCACGCGGTGGTGGCGGTGTCGAGACATACTGTCAGTTGCGTCTACTACTCCGACGACGCCGACGACGCCACAGGCCGCTTTGCGAAGAGGGCGATGGATGCGCCTACCAAAACGGTCATCGACTACAACCTTAAGATGGCCATGAAACATCGAGACGTAGCAGTCGTGGAAGCCCTGCTCGGGCTAGCGAAATCCCTGGTCGTGACATCCCGCCTCAAATAAGACTCCACAAACCAGACCACATCCATACTTCCAACACTCCAATACTAACCAATCCCAACCCTCCACGTACCGCCAAAACAGAATCATGTAAAATTTCATGGCAGAGCGAGTCTGTCATGCTTACGTAAATGTCCCGCCGATGGTGGCGTTGCACGTCTGGTCGATCGGTTCCCTAAGAAATGGTTGAACTGAACGGCGCAGATGTGTACGTCATATCCGTGAACGGAAGCTGTCGCCTGGGGCTGGTCGGCTCGCACTGCCATGAAGTTTCAATCAATCCATGTAGTAAAACTTTGTTTGTATAAAAATAAATGTGTAACAATAGAATAATTAATGCCTGTGTTAATAATAATAAAAAAAAATAAAAAAAAAAAAATAAAAAATGATATATGTATATGAATAAATATGTTGATGGACTCACGTAGATTTTAAGATTAGTATTTAAGCTAATATGTGTCCAATGTAGGAGCACAATAACTGAATAAGTGAAAAAAAAAAAAAATACTGTAAACAAAAGAAATGTACATAAACAAAGGCACGGACCTCCAAGTCTGTGGACAAATTGTGAGGCAGGAGTGTGGTTTTAGCCGGTAGGAGTCCGGCACTGCCCAGACTGGCTCATCCATCCCAGAGGCAGTCTGGGCGTCCATGAGGATTTCCCACTCCTGCCGAAAAAAAAAAAAAAAAAAAAACCTAACCTAACCTAACCTAACCTAACCTAACCTAACCTAACCTAACCCAGTAACCGATAATACGTCGTACTATCAACATCAGCTCCGCGTAAAAAATTCGCTATAATTAGACGCGTTGAGCTACGAGCGCAAAAAATTATCAGTGGAATTGTGCAGTGACAAATCACCAGGATTCGTGTGGGCAAGTGTCTACCTCCACGGGTTGCGAGGCAGGGCCCCCGGAACTTCAGCAGTGAATAACTTGCCCAAGGTCAGTGAAGTCGTTCTACCCACAATAACCAAGGGACTCGCGGCAAAGGCCTATCCAGTGACACCAAGATCAGAAAATTCGGAGCAGGGATTTGGGATTTATTAAGGTGCGAAAACCGTCAAAACACGTGGTTTTTTGTGAAAAATTTGTGAAAAACAACCTCACTTTTGCTCCACGTGTTTCTACGACACGAGGCGTGACGTACGAACAACATCCCAGCCCTTACTGAAGACTCCGAAGTCTGCCCGAGGAATCTGCCTGCAGACCAGCCACCAGCGTGACGACTCCACGGCTTATCACAAGGTTAGCCCCGAGGGAACTCCTCAACCCTTAGTCCCACCCCCCCAGAGTTTGGGATCATCAGACTCGGTACTTTAGGACCTTACCAGAGCCAGCGCCCCTACCCCCCAAACTTCTACCCCCACCACCTCAACCCCCCCTCACTACCGAACTTCTCCCACCACCTAACCCCCACCTCAGACTTGAGTAAGGGTAACCCCTTCCAATTTCCTTACCCACCAAACGTACCCCCACGAAACCCCCCCCCCCTCCCCTTTCCTCACCCCCCTCTATAGACTCCCCACGAAACCCTCCCCCCGCCCCCCCCCCCCCCCCCCCCCTCAAGGCTACCTCACCCCCCCGCGACCTAACTTCGAATCCGTTGGAGCTGGAAAGCCGAGTTTGGGCTCATTTGAAAGGGCACGAAAAGTCCTTCAATTTGGCCCCAGCAGAAATCCTTAATTCGGCACTCACACACGCAGTGATATAGCTACGCTGCAGAATTCCACTGAGGACCACCATCAGCGCGCCCACAGAGCTCAGAACATCGAGTTCTATCAGTTGTCGGGCTCCTCATCGGACAGCAGACGCAGACCACCAGCAGAGCATCCGTGAGTCCATCATAACATAACAAAAAAAAAAAAAAAAATAATAATAATAATAATAAAAAAAAAAAAAAAAAAAAATAGTCAAGCGTTACATATACAGAATTCACAACAACTAATATAAGAACTATAACCTCTCCTCTTAAATTTAAGTCAGTAACCTCCCCTCCCCTAAAACATGTCTTCCAAGCAGTCCACCACCACCCGTAAAACGAACACGGACGCCGCAAAAGCCCCTAAATCCCTTAGGGAAAAAGTCCTGAAAAATACGGCTAAGTCAGTGGTCTCGGAGAGATCGGCGCATCCATCACAGAAGCCGCAGGTGCCGAAGGCAGCGTCCGAGCCGGACGTGACGAGCAGAACACCGCCTTTACCATCAGCTCCCGAGACAAACACGCCGGAGGATCGCGCCAGGATCTCAGAGATCATAATCAACTGGGAGCAGTGTGGCATCTCCCCCCCCAAACAGATCATCTCGGACGAGGAAAGCTCGGTGGCCTCCACTGTGAGCCAGGCCGACCGTCCTCAGAGCGGACGGCCGAGCCTCCTTTACAGAACGCCGAGAAGGGGTACAGGGGTGGAAATGGACCTGGCCACCCGAGAAGCCAACGATCTTCTCCAGAAAGGGAAGGACGCCCTGGAAGCAGCAGGGAATATGAAAAGGGAGTGCAAGGCCACAGCCCATGAGTGCCTACAGGGCCTGTACGAGACGGCCCTGTCATTGGCGGATTCGAGAGCCCGCCACAAACTCAATCTCGAGAAGGAGCGCTCTCGACACGCACAAGAGCTTGTGCGTGTCGAGAGAGCTCATACTCGGGAACTAATGGCAATGAAAGCGGAGCTCTCTCTCATGCGGGTCGATGTGTCTGACACGAAAAAAGAGGCGAAAGGGATCCGGGAATGGCTCGGTCACGAAACCCTTGAAGCTTTAAATGGCATCAAGGAGTTGAAAAGTGAGGTCACATCGGCGAGCATCAGGAATATAAAAGAGCACGAGAAGACGAGGCAGGAAAGCGCAAGAGCCCCGGGGGATCCCAAGTGGGATTCGATGGGGGCTGGCTTGTCACGTCTCGACACAAACATCACCAGCATCTCCAACCAACTGGACGTGCTCCGAAAGGCTCTGGAAAGGCTCAAAGGTGATCTCGACCGGCCAAGGAACACGGAGACGGACCCTAGTAGCCGAGAGACGGATATTCTTACCACGACCACATTCAGAGAGGAGATTAGAAACTTACAGCTCCAACTACAGGCCATCGTAAACATGCCTGTAGCTTCCCCCACACCACCACAGCCACCAATAAACCTCTCACAACACCTAAAACCCATCTCGGAAAGGCTGGAGATCGTCTCAGCAGACCTCCGCGTACTGCGCGACAAAGAACCGCAAATCCAAGCGCCCCCGGCGCTGAATCTGGAAGCGGAACTTGCAGTCGGGGAGGTAAAGAAGACCCTCCAAAGTATACAGAAGGGGGTAGCGGACCTGGGTAAAGCGGACAGACCGCTTCAACAACAACAAGGCCCCAAAACCTTTGCCCAGGTCGCCTGTATACCCAAGCTCCCTAAACCACCCACACAACCCAACCACACACTCATCGTCTCGTCTACGAACCCCCAGCACACTGGAGACAACGTCATCGAGAGGATCAGGACCACCTTGGACCTTAAAACGAGTGGAGCCCGCGTCGACACAGTCAGGAAAGCGCGGAACCAAAAAGTGGTCCTGAGATGCGCAAGCAAGACGGACCTGAACATCATCAAGGACCAAGTCCGGTCGAACGCAGGGCTCAAGGTCCAGGAGCCGAAACCCCAAAATCCCCTCATCTGCATAAGGGGAGTGCTGTCCAGCTACAGCGACGGGGAGATCGTCGATCTCTTGATCTCCAGAAATGCGTTACGCATCCCCGCTCGTGGGGGACGAGTCGAATGACACAGCCAACAACTGCCCCTCCTTCCACGGTTTCGGGAACCTTCCAGACGCAAGGCATGCGCTGAAGAGGTCCCGAAACCTCTCCTCCATTTGAGTGGCAGCGATCGCCACCACTTTTGCCGGAACACCGTCGGGGCCCGGAGCTGTCTTCTTGGCGCGGATATGAAGAATCGCCGCGCCAAGTTCCGACTCCGTAACAGGAGGGGCCTCCTCTTCTTCCTCAGCTGGCGGAGCTATCCCCCGTGGTGGGCCCATAACTGGCGGGGTGAAGTTGTCCCTGCACGGGAACAGGGACTGAACCACCCCATCCAGAAATGTGGGCTCCAGGGTCTCGGCCACTGGGGGACCAAAGGGGCGCAGTTTGTTGCGTGCCGCCTTATATGGTCTCCCGTAGGGGTCGTTGTCGAGACCCTCCAGCAGCTCTGCTCTCGCCGAGTCTCTGGCGGCGGCGATGGCCCGATCGAGGACCATTTTTGCCTCCATATATACCTCATAGAGGTGGTCCTCGTCGGCCAAGTCCCGTCGACGCCGCCGCCGTCTCCGCGTGTAGGCCCTCCTTGCCTCCACACACGCTGCTCGAAGCCCCGCCAGCTCCGCCGACCACCAGTACACGGCGCGTTTGGGTAGTGGTCGGTGAGACCGAGGCATGCTGGAGTTGCATACCTCGGTCAGAGACTCCCTCAGGTGCCCCGCCACTGTGTCCACATCCAGGTCGGCGGAAGGCGGCGAAAGCCAGTCCTGGACGAACGCCGCCTCCGCCGCTGCCTCCCTGTCCAGGCGGGTAAGAGTCCACCGTGGGAACGGTGTTCGCACCGAGAGGGGCTGCGGCTCTCCGGGGCCACTGGTGGAGATGTCGAACCGCACGTAGCGGTGGTCCGACATAGTCTCCACCAGATCCACCCGCCAGTTCAACACGCGCGCGGCCAACGCAGGGGTGGCGAAAGTGACGTCCACTATTGAGCCACCCTGCCGCCGCACGCATGTCTGGACGCTTCCTCTGTTCAAGAGGGAAAGTCCAGAGGAGGCTGCCCACATCTCCACTGCCCGCCCGCGTGCGTCGGTGGCCGGGTTGCCCCAAGTCACCGACTTAGCATTCAGGTCCCCCAGTACGGAGACCTGACGCGGCGCCGCCCTGCCGACCACGGCGGCCAGGACTCCGAGATAGTTCTCGAAGTCCTGAAGAGGGCGGTTTGGGGAGAAATAGACGCCTACAAGGGCTAAGTCTCCCCACGCGGCGGCCACGTATCCCGGTCCCCTCTCTAATAGTGAGAGGGGAGGGGAGTCTGTGGTAGACCGCGCCGCTAGTGCCACCAAGTTGTCCTCGTCACCCAGCCAGCTGCCGGGGATTGAGTAGGGCTCGGCGACCACCGCTACGTTCACCAACCACTCGGCCATGACCTGCACCACCAGGTCCTGCGCCGCTCTGCAGTGATTGGTGTTCGCCTGGAGGATGCGATAGTCGGAAACCATTATTCCGACATCGCACCTGTCCCCTCAGCTACCGCCGCTGGAGCTACAGTGGCGACGACGACGGCAGCGGCGGCAGCAACAGGGCGAACCTGCGCTGGCACTATGCCTTTCCTTACGGGGGGCTTGCAGCTCCTGCCCATCATCCTGTGGTCCGCGAGGCGGTCACTGGCGGCACACGCCGCGCAGTGTGGTGCGGCGGCGGCGTGGCAAGCGGCACTCTTGTGTCCCTCCTGTCCGCATTGGAAGCATGTGTCTCCCCAGTCGAACTTGGAGGGACACGTGGCTCGGGTGTGGCCGAACGCGAAGCACTTGAAGCAGCGAACAGGCTGGTCTTCAAGCGGCCGGACCACAGCCGTGCTGAACCCCACAAGCAGCCGTCCCTTGGTCGCAGCAAGGACGGCCCCAGCCGCGGCGACTGGGCACTCAACGCGGATTACGCCCATGCCACGGCGGCCGAGCCTGATGGCTCCACCCTTCACCGCGCCAGCGTCGCAGCCTCCAGCCGCCGCGACGGCCGCCACCACATCCTCTTTGGTGACCGAATCATCCAGATCGGCCACTTCCAAGGCTGCGGTCTTAACGGGCCTGACGACCGTCGCCGCATCCGCAATGACCTCTTGCAACTTTGTTGCGAAGAGGTCCGCATTTGCGCTGCGCTGTTCCCCCGAGAACTCGAAAATTCGAGCCCCGGTTAGGGTAAGGCGGCACGTGATGTTGCTGATCCCCAGCCGGGAGGGATCGGCATTGGTACGAGCCCGTCTTAGGACGGACTCATACGTCTCGCCCCGCCCCACGGCCTCCGGGGTGACGGTCACCACGACGGCCGCGGTTTTGGGAGGAACCAGTTTTCTCCCGCCGGCTGGGGCCCTTTTCGCTGCAGGATCAGTCGCAGCGGACTTGGGGGCCGACTTTTTCCCCTTTTTTCCCTTTCCTCTCCTGGCCACTTCCGTCCACGATTGGTTGGATGGGGTGGTGGAGGGAAGAAGGGCGTCTTCCTCCTGCGAGTTCTGGGGGGCTGCTGCTGGAGTAGCAGACGGCGCAGATGCTCCCTCCGCGCTTGTGGTGGGGGTATGAGGAGCCGCCTTGGTCCTCTTGCCCTTGCCTTTGCCCTTATGTACCGGGCCTGCTAGAGGCGCCGGTTCCGGCTCCCTCGGCGGTGGATTCTTGTCCGCCGCTAGTGGCGGGCGGAGCCGCCTTTCCGGCAAGAGCCGGTCCTCGATGCCTGCAAAGCAGGCTCTGATGAAGGCTCTCTCCTCCATGACAACCCCGCGGATTGTTGCCTCAAGGCTGGCAGGGGAGGAGGAGCAGCCTCCTACCACCGGACCTGGGGCAGATTGGGCAGGCGTGGCCGTGGCCTCCGCCAGCTTCTGGTGTAGCTGGCTGACCTCCGCCTGAAGGCGATTCACCTTGGCCTGCAGCTGCCGTATCTCGTCCGTGGCCGTCCGCTTCACTAGCTCCAGAACAATGCCGTGCATGCTGGCGGCCCGGCATTTGAGGGCCTTCTGAAAGGTCCCCTTCAAATTCGAAGACTTTGAGGCGACCTCCAGGACCTCCTCTTTATCCTCTTGCGCCATTTGCTCTAGTTCTGCCAGGGAGTGGTCAGCATATAGTACCTTGGATGCACCATAGCCGGCCCTCGATCTAGCAACTTGCGCCTGCTGCTCCTTGGCGGCGACCCTCTCCTCCAGGTCTAGTTGGAGTTGCGCCCTTTTTGCTAGGTGTAGCTGGCGCTCGGCGTCCACCAAGCCCACATCGTGAGTAGAAGGCGCAATAGAAGTCGGAGCCTTTTTAAGCTTCGACTTCTTCTTCGCCCCACCTCTGGTTGACTCCGGTGCGCGGTCAGCTTCCAACGCCAAAGCGCCGCCGGCGTGGCCCTGAGAAGGGCCGTTGGATTGGCCCTGAGAAGGGCCGTTGGGTTGGCCCTGAGAAGGGCCTTTGGGTTGGCCCTGAGAAGGGCCTTTGGGTTGGCCCTGAGAAGGGCCGTTTGAATCGCTCTGGGAGGAGCGATTCGAAATAAAACGCCCAGAGGCGTCACGCGTGGGTGGTTTGCTCGTCATATTCGCAGACGACCGCTTTGATATCTACGAATCACAGCGCACTTTAGCCGCCGGTCTGCCACTCCGTTACGGTGGTCAGACACGGCGTTGCCCGGGGGAAACTACGAAGAAGTATGCGCTGTGGGGGATCCCCCAACCTAACCTAACCTAACCTAACCTAACCTAACCTAACCTTTTTTTTTTTTTTTTTTTTTTTTTTTGTCGCTGAGAAATGCGTTACGCATCCCCGCTCGTGGGGGACGAGTCGGGGTATGTGGGACTCCTGTCGGTAATGACAGTATACCCACTAAAACTCAGCGGTGTTCCCACATCGCCGTGATGGGAGGGCCATGGGAAACCGGCTCAGCCTTTACTTCCACAACCCTCCCGGCGCATGCCCGCGTCCATTCATATACTCTGGCGAGCACCCACGCCTCAAGTTCCCAAGGAGGGGTGCTGGCCAGAGCACATGCTGCCGCAAAGCCCACCGTGCGATGGGCCCGCGCCACCCGCTGGGCTATGGCCCTTTGGGGTGCCCGCAAGGCGGCGGCGTTTTCTCTTCTTTGGAGTGATTCCTCCCAGATGGGAGCCCCGTAGAGGGCCATACTGGACTCTTGTCTGCCGCTAGTGGCGGGCGGAGCCGCCTTTCCGGCAAGAGCCGGTCCTCGATGCCTGCAAAGCAGGCTCTGATGAAGGCCCTCTCCTCCATGACAACCCCGCGGATTGTTGCCTCAAGGCTGGCAGGGGAGGAGGAACAGCCTCCTACCGCCGGACCTGGTGCAGATTGGGCAGGCGTGGCCGTGGCCTCAGCCAGCTTCTGGTGTAGCTGGCTGACCTCTGCCTGCAGGCGATCCACCTTGGCTTGCAGCTGCCGTGTCTCGTCCGTGGCCGTCCGCTTCACCAGCTCCAAAACAATGCCGTGCATGCTGGCGGCCCGGCATTTGAGGGCCTTCTGAAAGGTCCCCTTTAAATTCGAAGATTTTGAGGCGACCTCCAGGACCTCCTCCTTATCCTCTTGCGCCATCCGCTCTAGTTCTGCCAGGGAGTGGTCAGCATACAGTACCTTGGATGCACCATAGCCGGCCCTCGATCTGGCAACTTGCGCCTGCTGCTCCTTGGCGGCGACCCTCTCCTCCAGGTCAAGTTGGAGTTGCGCCCTTTTTGCCAGATGTAGCTGGCGCTCGGCGTCCACCAAGCCCACATTGTGGGTAGAAGGCGCAGTAGAAGTCGAAGCCTTTTTAGACTTCGACTTCTTCTTCGCCCCACCTCTGGTCGACTCCGAAGAGCCCTCGGACCTCTTCCGCTTGAAGCGGTCGCTTTCGGCACCCGACGTGTCCATGTTGGAGTCGTCGGAGTCCGACAACTCGTCTGGCCTACTGAAAAAGCTGGCCGCAGATGGTGTGCGGTCAGCTTCCGACGCCAAAGCGCCGCCAGCGTGGCCCTGAGAAGGGCCGTTGGATTGGCCCTGAGAAGGGCCGTTGGGTTGGCCCTGAGAAGGGCCGTTGGGTTGGCCCTGAGAAGGGCCGTTGGGTTGGCCCTGAGAAGGGCCGTTAGAATTGCCCTGGGAGGAGCGATTCGAAATAAAACGCCCAGAGGCGTCACGCGTGGGTGGTTTGCTTGTCATATTCGCAGACGACCGCATTGATATCTACGAATCACAGCGCACTTTAGCCGCCGGTCTGCCACTCCGTTACGGTGGTCAGACACGGCGTTGCCCGGGGGAAACTACGAGGAAGTATGCACTGTGGGGGATCCCCCAACCTAACCTAACCTAACCTAACCTAACCTAACCTAACCTAACCTTTTTTTTTTTTTTTTTTTGTTCCGGGGTGGAAAATCCTCATGGATGTCCTCCGCCCTGGGGCAGGCGAAGGGGTCTGTCAGACTCCTACTGACTAAAAACCACCCCGGTGTTCCCTTCCCACACTTGGACCGGGGATCATGAGAACTAGTGCGCCTTCCATGATCCCCGACTGGTGCCGGCCCGCCTTTGCGGGCCACTTCATGCCCGCGGGGGGAGTGAGGTGAGACTCCCCCCGCGACGTCAAATAGGGGCGCGCGTGGAACACTACGCACCGCCACCTCGGGTCCTGCTGGATGGGGGGCGGCGGACGTCCCCGAGTCCGCCGTCCCTCCGGATCTGTTTACGGGGGCTGGAAGAGGGCGTTGTCCGCCCTCCGCCGACGCCCAGTCCGCCTGCTACGGATCAGGAGAGTGGTCTCAATCTCCCTCTCCCTGTGTATTTTGTATGTCATTTGTATTTTCAAATGGAGGAGAGGATTCGGGACCTCTTCAGCGCATGCCTTGCGTCTGAAAGGTTCCCGAAACCGTGGAAGGAGGGGCAGTTGTGCCTCCTTCGCAAGGAGGGCCGCCCAGCAGACTCCCCCTCGGCATACCGGCCCATCGTTCTTCTCGATGAGGTCAGCAAAATGTTCGAGGGGATAATCGCTGCCCGCCTAAAGGGCCATCTGCGGCGGATCGGGCCGGACTTGTCGGACGCTCAGTTCGGTTTTCGGGCTGAGCGTTGGCTTAAAGCAAAAGCAATGGCTTAAAGCTATGGTACAATTACGGACCCTGTAGGGCACAGCAAAAAGTATAAAACTAATTCTTAAAATACAAATAAAATTAAAATAAAACAAAATTAAAATAAAAACAAAATTAGAATAAAAACAAAATTAAAATAAAAACAAAAATTAAAATAAAAACAAAAATTAGAATAAAACGAAATTAAAATAAAAATTAAATTAAATTTAAATAAAGTAAAAAAAAAAACAAGTAACAATCAAACAATTTCAAATAATTATGTTCTTAACATTAATTGAGATCAGTGATAGGTTGTGGTAGGTACATAATAATAATTGGATAAGTTCAAACATAATAATATTATAATATTTATCTATGTATCTATTAATGCATTTATACGACTAACTATGTATGGTGTCTGATTGTATTAAATCAATTTTTTTGTCATGTATGTATTCGTTTATTGTGTAGTATGCTTTTTTAATTAATATTTGCTTGATCTTATTTATAAATGCCATATCGCTGGTTTCATCTTTTATTGCATCTGGTAGTTTATTAAATATTTTTATGGACATTACGTAGGGGCTGACCCCTGTGGAACGCCGGCCTCAACGGCGTACCGCCGGACTTGGCCAGTCCTATTTACCAGGAGGATCGCCCGATCCTCCAGGTAGTCGGCCAGCAGCCTGCGCATGTATCGAGGCACTCCGTGGAATCGGAGTGCCTCTCGCCACGCCGCGCCAGCGTCGCAGCTCGCACTTTAGCCGCCGGTCTGCCACTCCGTTACGGTGGTCAGACACGGCGTTGCCCGGGGGAAACTACGAGGAAGTATGCGCTGTGGCCTTCACGTATCCGCCTTCATGTATCGAGGCACTCCGTGGAATCGGAGCGCCTCTAGGATGGTGGAGTGGGGAATGGAGTTGAAGGCATTCGCTATGTCGAATGACACAGCCAACAATCCGTCCCCAGCTTCCATCGCCTCCTTCACCTGGCCCTTAAGGCAGGCCAGCGCGTCCACCGTGGAACGCTCAGCCCGAAAACCGAACTGAGCGTCCGACAAGTCCGGCCCGATCCGCCGCAGATGGCCCTTTAGGCGGGCAGCGATTATCCCCTCGAACATTTTGCTGACCTCATCGAGGAGAACGATGGGCCGGTATGCCGAGGGGGAGTCTGCTGGGCGGCCCTCCTTGCGAAGGAGGCACAACTGCCCCTCCTTCCACGGTTTCGGGAACCTTTCAGACGCAAGGCATGCGCTGAAGAGGTCCCGAATCCTCTCCTCCATTTGAATGGCAGCGATCGCCACCACTCTTGCCGGAACACCGTCGGGGCCCGGAGCTGTCTTCTTGGCGCGGATATGTAGAATCGCCGCGTCAAGTTCCGACTCCGTAACAGGAGGGGCCTCCTCTTCTTCCTCAGCTGGCGGAGCTATCCCCCGTGGTGGGACCATAACTGGCGGGGTGAAGTTGTCCCTGCACGGGAACAGGGACTGAACCACCCCATCCAGAAATGAGGGCTCCAGGGTCTCGGCCACTGGGGGACCAAAGGGGCGCAGTTTGTTGCGTGCCGCCTTATATGGTCTCCCGTAGGGATCGTTGTCGAGACCCTCCAGCAGCTCCGCTCTCGCCGAATCTCTGGCGGTGGCGATGGCCCGATCGAGGATAATTTTTGCCTCCGTGTAGACCTCATAGAGGTGGTCCTCGGCGGCCAGGTCCCGTCGACGCCGCCGCCGTCTCCGCGTATAGGCCCTCCTTGCCTCCACACACGCTGCTCGAAGCCCCGCCAGCTCCACCGACCACCAGTACACGGCGCGTTTGGGTAGTGGTCGGTGAGACCGAGGCATGCTGGAGTTGCATACCTCGGTCAGAGACTCCCTCAGGTGCCCCGCCACTGTGTCCACATCCAGGCCGGCGGAAGGTGGCGAAAGCCAGTCCTGGATGAACGCCGCCTCCGCCGCTGCCTCCCTGTCCAGGCGGGCAAGAGCCCACCGTGGGAACGGTGATTGCACCGAGAGGGGCTGCGTCTCACCGAGGCCACTGGTGGAGATGTCGAACCGCACGTAGCGGTGGTCCGACATAGTCTCCACCAGGTCCACCCGCCAGTTCAACACACGCGCGGCCAACGCAGGGGTGGCGAAAGTGACGTCCACTATTGAGCCACCCTGTCGCCGCACGCATGTCTGGACGCTTCCTCTGTTCAACAGAGAGAGTCCAGAGGAGGCTGCCCACATCTCTACTGCCCGCCCGCGTGCGTCGGTGGCCGGGTTGCCCCAAGTCACCGATTTGGCATTCTCCCAGTACGGAGACCTGACGCGGCGCCGCCCTGCCGACCACGGCGGCCAGGAGTACAAGGCCCAAATATTTCATCTGGGCCTTCACCTCAATTCTGACGCCCTCCACGAAGATGTGGGCGTCAGGTGGGGGGCGCTGCCGAGGGCCGTGGAAGAACACGGCCTCGGTCTTGTGCAGCGCCACCGTTAAACCTAGGCGGCGAATCCTCCCTGCGACCAAGGATCCGCCCGCCGAAGCCAAGTTGGCCGCCTCCCTGAAACTCCCCCCCCGGGCGGTGAGGAGAGTGTCATCCGCATAGCAGACGACACTCGTGCCTCGGAGGAGAGTTCCCCGCAAGAGCCAATCATAGCCGACGTTCCAGAGGAGAGGTCCTAAGACTGACCCCTGTGGAACGCCGGCTTCAACGGCGTACCGCCGGACTTGGCCAGTCTTATTTACCAGGAGGATCGCCCGATCCTCCAGGTAGTCGGCCAGCAGCCTGCGCATGTATCGAGGCACTCCGTGGAATCGGAGCGCCTCTAGGATGGTGGAGTGGGGAATGGAGTTGAAGGCATTCGCTATGTCGAATGACACAGCCAACAATCCGTCCCCAGCTTCCATCGCCTCCTTCACCTGGCCCTTAAGGCAGGCCAGCGCGAGTGTTGGGGGAGTCAGGGATGTCCTCAGCTAACTTAAGCGTAATTCAGCTGCAAACCGACTACCAGAAATGGTACCTGGCCTCTGCTTACGTAGAGCCAAGAGATGACACCTCCTGCACGCTTGAAGCAATAGACTGCTTCCTCAAGGCCACATCGCATCACAGGTGCATTCTGGGGGGAGATTTCAATGGCTGGCACCCCGCCTGGGGTAGCGTTAAATCAAACCCCAGAGGAATCAGCCTTCTGGAACTCGCCTACGCCAATGACATGTACATTTGCAACACCGGAACCACCCCGACTTTCGAGACGGTAACGCACGGGCGCGACCGATCGTCTATCATTGACGTAACGCTGGCGTCCGCTTCAATGTACGACTCGGTACGTGATTGGAGGGTCAACCTGGACTGCTGCACGTCATCGCAGCACAATGCCATCGATTTCTGCATCGCCACCCGCAGACCTATATCAAAAGGAAATAATAATAACTCCACATTCTTATTCAATACCAAAGGAGCAGACTGGGCAGCCTTTAAGGATGCTGTGCTGCACAGAATGACGGTCTCAGACGTGCTCGATAGGAATGTGCCCAACCTCGATGTCGATCAGCTTGAGCACCTCGTTCACCAAATCACTGATCTGATACACGACAGTTGCAGCGAAACCATGCCCACTAAAGGTCAGAACCGCAAGTACAAAGCTCCATGGTGGACCGAGAGCCTTGAAACCCAAAAAACAGACATCATTAATCTCCACAGACGCATCCACACCGCCAAAAGGCAAGGTTTACCACTCGAAGCCCTTCTGGAAGAGAGCCAGAACAAGAAAGCGGAAGAACTCAAAAAAGAATCCACCAAAAACTTCCGTAAGTTCTGCGAACTACAGCAGAAAGAGAACGTTTGGTCGCTGACCAACCGACTTCTCAAAGAGACTGCGCCTAGAAGACCACCCATTACCCTCAAAGTAGGAGACAAATTCACCACCGATGGAGAGGAGACAGCCACCGCCCTCCTGAACCACTTCTACCCTGACGATACCTGTGACCATATGCCAACACAAGCAGAACTCCGTCGCCAATACCATAGCCCTACGACCAACACGGTAGACGACCATCCATTCACAGAAGAAGAGGTTCTGGAGCAACTAAAACAGATAAGCCCCAGTAAAGCCCCTGGCCTTGATAATCTCACCTCCGATATTTGCCTTCAATTTGCAGCACATTACCCGAGCTTAATAACCAACATCATGAACAGATGCCTTGCTCTACAGCATTTCCCCCGAATATGGAAGGAGGCCTATGTCAAAATCATTCCCAAACCGGGAAAGGATGATCCAACAGATCTCAAATCCTTCCGCCCCATAGGTCTAATTCCAGTGTTCGGAAAACTCCTGGAGAAGCTGTTCATTAAAAGGGTAACCTAACCTAACCTTTTTTTTTTTTTTTTTTTTTTGTCGCTGAGAAATGCGTTACGCATCCCCGCTCGTGGGGGACGAGTCGGGGTATGTGGGACTCCTGTCGGTAATGACAGTATACCCACTAAAACTCAGCGGTGTTCCCACATCGCCGTGATGGGAGGGCCATGGGAAACCGGCTCAGCCTTTACTTCCACAACCCTCCCGGCGCATGCCCGCCTAGCTGGCGGGCCCCGCATGCCCCCCAGGTTGGGGGGCTACGGGAATGGCCGGGAACACCCGGCCATTCCCGTCCGACACTGGTGGATGCCTGTGCAATACAGGCAAGGGTGCCCCCGCACCCGTTGCCTGCTGGCCTCCACCTGGGAGGAGTCGGAGATGACTGTCAAACTGACGTCTTCTTCGACCCCTCCTCCGCCTTCGGAGCGGCGCCGCGTTAGGATCGTCCTCCCGCGTGCGCTCCGCTGCCTCCTTCTGGGACATGACGTGTTCGCAGAAGGAGGCGACTGCCGCCCATGACCTCTCATCCCTCAGCATGGCGTTAACCAAGCCGGGGAGTGAAAGGTCCGGTCCGATCACCGCGATGAGACTGCGGCGCGGCTCGGACCAAGACGGGCACACCTCGAGGGTGTGCTGGGCTGCGTCTTCCGCCGCGCCACAGTGGTGGCACGACGGCGTCTCCTCCCGTCCGATTCGGTGCAGGTACGATCCGAAACAACCGTGTCCGGACAGCACCTGCACCAGTCGGAAGGAGAGGAAACCATGCGACCGCTCGAGCCAGTCTCGCAGGACTGGCCGAATCGCGTCGAGGGTTCGGCGGCCGAAGGCTGCGATGGCGAGGTCATCCGTCCAATGGACGACGATGGCGTCCCTCGCCTCCCGTCGGACTGCCTCCCGCTCTTCCGGGGCTGGGCGTTCTCCTCTCGCCCTCCGCCTTGCCGTCCATTCATATACTCTGGCGAGCACCCACGCCTCAAGTTCCCAAGGAGGGGTGCCGGCCAGAGCACATGCCGCCGCCAAGCCCACTGTGCGGTGGGCCCGCGCCACCCGCTGGGCTATGGCCCTTTGGGGTGCCCGCAAGGCGGTGGCGTTTTCTCTCCTTTGGAGCGATTCTTCCCAGATAGGAGCCCCGTAGAGGGCCATACTCCTCAAGATGCCGGCGTAAAGTTGCCGGCATCGCGTGCTAGGCCCCCCCAAGTTGGGAAGCAGCCACGAGAGTGCGCCCGCGGTCTTCAGCAGGCGCGACGACAGCCCGCTAAAATGTGGACCGAAGCGCCACCTGCTGTCGAGTACAAGACCCAGATATTTCATCTGGGCCTTCACCTCAATTCTGACGCCCTCCACGAAGATGTGGGCGTCAGATGGGGGGCGCTGCCGAGGGCCGTGGAAGAACACGGCCTTGGTCTTGTGCAGCGCCACCGTTAAACCTAGACGGCGGATCCTCCCTGCGACCAAGGATCCGCCTGCCGAGGCCAAGTTGGCCGCCTCCCTGAAACTCCCCCCCCGGGCGGTGAGGAGAGTGTCATCCGCATAGCAGACGACACTCGTGCCTCGGAGGAGAGTTCCCCGCAAGAGCCAATCATAACCGACGTTCCAGAGGAGAGGTCCTAAGACTGACCCCTGTGGAACGCCGGCCTCAACGGCGTACCGCCGGACTTGGCCAGTCCTATTTACCAGGAGGATCGCCCGATCCTCCAGGTAGTCGGCCAGCAGCCTGCGCATGTATCGAGGCACTCCGTGGAATCGGAGTGCCTCTAGGATGGTGGAGTGGGGAACGGAGTTGAAGGCATTCGCTATGTCGAATGACACAGCCAACAATCCGTCCCCCGCTTCCATCGCCTCCTTCACCTGGCCCTTAAGGCAGGCCAGCGCATCCACCGTGGAACGCTCAGCCCGAAAACCGAACTGAGCGTCCGACAAGTCCGGCCCGATACTCCGCAGATGGCTCTTTAAGCGGGCAGCGATTATCCCCTCGAACATTTTGCTGACCTCATCGAGCAGAACGATGGGCCGGTATGCTGAGGGGGAATCAGCTGGGCGGCCCTCCTTACGAAGGAGGCACAACTGCCCCTCCTTCCACGGTTTCGGGAACCTTCCAGACGCAAGGCATGCGCTGAAGAGGTCCCGAAACCTCTCCTCCATTTGAGTGGCAGCTATCGCCACCACTTTTGCCGGAACACCGTCGGGGCCCGGAGCTGTCTTCTTGGCGCGGATATGGAGAATCGCCGCGCCAAGTTCCGACTCCGTAACAGGAGGGGCCTCCTCTTCTTCCTCAGCTGGCGGAGCTATCCCCCGTGGTGGGCCCATAACTGGCGGGGTGAAGTTGTCCCTGCACGGGAACAGGGACTGAACCACCCCATCCAGGAATGTGGGCTCCAGGGTCTCGGCCACTGGGGGACCAAAGGGGCGCAGTTTGTTGCGTGCCGCCTTATATGGTCTCCCGTAGGGGTCGTTGTCGAGACCCTCCAGCAGCTCTGCTCTCGCCGAGTCTCTGGCGGCGGCGATGGCCCGATCGAGGACCATTTTTGCCTCCCTGTATACCTCATAGAGGTGGTCCTCGTCGGCCAAGTCCCGTCGACGCCGCCGCCGTCTCCGCGTGTAGGCCCTCCTTGCCTCAACACACGCTGCTCGAAGCTCCGCCAGCTCCGCCGACCACCAGTACACGGCGCGTTTGGGTACTGGTCGGTGAGACCGAGGCATGCTGGAGTTGCATACCTCGGTCAGAGATTCCCTCAGGTGCCCCGCCACTGTGTCCACATCCAGGCCGGCGGAAGGCGGCGAAAGCCAGTCCTGGACGAACGCCGCCTCCGCCGCTGCCTCCCTGTCCAGGCGGGTAAGAGCCCACCGTGGGAACGGTGTTCGCACCGAGAGGGGCTGCGGCTCTCCGGGGCCACTGGTGGAGATGTCGAACCGCACGTAGCGGTGGTCCGACATAGTCTCCACCAGATCCACCCGCCAGTTCAACACGCGCGCGGCCAACGCAGGGGTGGCGAAAGTGACGTCCACTATTGAGCCACCCTGCCGCCGCACGCATGTCTGGACGCTTCCTCTGTTCAAGAGGGAAAGTCCAGAGGAGGCTGCCCACATCTCCACTGCCCGCCCGCGTGCGTCAGTGGCCGGGTTACCCCAAGTCACCGACTTGGCATTCAGGTCCCCCAGTACGGAGACCTGACGCGGCGCCGCCCTGCCGACCACGGCGGCCAGGACTCCGAGATAGTTCTCGAAGTCCTGAAGAGGGCGGTTTGGGGAGAAATAGACGCCTACAAGGGCTAAGTCTCCCCACGCGGCGGCCACGTATCCCGGTCCCCTCTCTAATAGTGAGAGGGGAGGGGAGTCTGTGGTAGACCGCGCCGCTAGTGCCACCAAGTTGTCCTCGTCACCCAGCCAGCTGCCGGGGATTGAGTAGGGCTCGGCGACCACCGCTACGTTCACCAACCACTCGGCCATGACCTGCACCACCAGGTCCTGGGCCGCTCTGCAGTGATTGGTGTTCGCCTGGAGGATGCGGTAGTCGGAAACCATTATTCCGACATCGCACCTGTCCCCTCAGCTACCACCGCTGGAGCTACAGCGGCGACGACGACGGCGGCGGCGGTAGCAACAGGGCGAACCTGCGCTGGCACTATGCCTTTTTTCACGGGGGGCTTGCAGCTCCTGCCCATCATCCTGTGGTCCGCGGGGCGGCCACTGGCGGCACACGCCGCGCAATGTGGTGCGGTGGCGGCGTGGCAAGCGGCACTCTTGTGTCCCTCCTGTCCGCATTGGAAGCATGTGTCTCCCCAGTCGAACTTGGAGGGACACGTGGCTCGGGTGTGGCCGAACGCGAAGCACTTGAAGCAGCGAACAGGCTGGTCTTCAAGCGGCCGGACCACAGCCGTGCTGAACGCAGCCGTCCCTTGGTCGCAGCAAGGACGGCCCCAGGCTTGAGTGCGGCGACCGGGCACTCAACGCGGATTACGCCCATGCCACGGCGGCCGAGCCTGATGGCTCCACCCTTCACCGCGCCAGCGTCGCAGCCTCCAGCCGCCGCGACGGCCGCCACCACATCCTCTTTGGTGACCGAATCATCCAGATCGGCCACCTCCAAGGCTGCGGTCTTAACGGGCCTGACGACCGTCGCCGCATCCGCAATGACCTCTTGCAACTTTGTTGCGAAGAGGTCCGCATTTGCGCTGCGCTGTTCCCCCGAGAACTCGAAAATTCGGGCCCCGGTTAGGGTAAGGCGGCACGTGATGTTGGTGATCCCCAGCCGGGAGGGATCGGCATTGGTACGAGCCCGTCTTAGGACGGACTAATACGTCTCGCCCTGCCCCACGGCCTCCGGGGTGACGGTCACCACGACGGCCGCGGTTTTGGGAGGAACCAGTTTTCTCCCACCGGCTGGGGCCTTTTTGGCTGCAGGACCAGTTGCAGCGGGCTTGGGGGCCGACTTTTTCCCCTTTTTTCCCTTTCCCCTCCTGGCCACTTCCGTCCACGACTGGTTGGATGGGGTGGTGGAGGGAAGAAGGGCGTCTTCCTCCTGCGAGTTCTCGGGGGCTGCTGCTGGAGTAGCAGACGACGCAGACGCTCCCTCCGCGCTTGTGGTGGGGGTATGAGGAGCCGCCTTGGTCCTCTTGCCCTTGCCTTTGCCCTTAGGTACCGAGCCTGCTAGAGGCGCCGGTTCCGGCTCCCTCGGTGGTGGACTCTTGTCCGCCGCTAGTGGCGGGTGGAGCCGCCTTTCCGGCAAGAGCCGGTCCTCGATGCCTGCAAAGCAGGCTCTGATGAAGGCTCTCTCCTCCATCATAACCCCACGGATTGTTGCCTCAAGGCTGGCAGGGGAGGAAGAGCAGCGTCCTACCACCGGACCTGGGGCAGATTGAGTAGGCGTGGCCGTGGCCTCAGCCAGCTTCTGGTGTAGCTGACTGACCTCCGCCTGCAGGCGATCCACCTTGGCCTGCAGCTGCCGTGTCTCGTCCGTGGCCGTCCGTTTCACCAGCTCCAGAACAATGCCGTGCATGCTGGCGGCCCGGCATTTGAGGGCCTTCTGAAAGGTCCCCTTCAAGTTTGAAGACTTTGACGCGACCTCCAGGACCTTCTCCTTATCTTCTTGCGCCATGCGCTCCAATTCCGCCAGGGAGTGGTCAGCATACAGCACCTTGAAAGCACCATAGCCGGCCCTCGATCTGGCAACTTGCGCCTGCTGCTCCTTGGCGGCGACCCTCTCCTCCAGGTCTAGTTGCAGTTGCGCCCTTTTTGCCAGATGTAGCTGGCACTCGGCGTCCACCAAGCCCACATCGTGGGTAGAAGACGCAGTAGACGTCAAAGCCTTTTTAGACTTCGACTTCTTCTTCGCCCCACCTCTAGTTGACTCCGAGGAGCCCTCGGACCTCTTCCGCTTGAAGCGGTCGCTTTCGGCCCCCGACGTATCCATGTTGGAGTCGTCGGAGTCCGACAATTCGTCTGGCCTACTGAAAAAGCTGGCCGCAGATGGTGCGCGGTCAGTTTCCGACGCCAAAGCGCCGCCGGCGTGGCCCTGAGAAGGGCCTTTGGATTGGCCCTGAGAAGGGCCGTTGGGTTGGCCCTGAGAAGGGCCGTTTGAATCGCCCTGGGAGGAGCGATTCGGAATAAAACGTCCAGAGGCGTCACGCGTTGGCTTACTCATCATATTCGCAGACGACCGCATTGATGTCTACGAATCACAGCGCACTTTAGCCGCCGGTCTGCCACTCCGTTACGGTGGTCAGACACGGCGTTGCCCGGGGGAAACTACGAGGAAGTATGCGCTGTGGGGGATCCCCCAACCTAACCTAACCTAACCGTTATAACTTTGCATCCAGGTGACGCAATTTGAAGCTTTTTTCAGCTGTTCTGATCTGAAATAGGTCCCATTCTACTATCTGACCATTTAAAATTGACATTTACGCGAAAAAAATTTTTTCGTTCTGGGAATTTCAACATTTTCCTTCAGAAAACCAAAATTATTTTTTATTCAAAATATTCTCACCAAATTCATCTCACATTTTAATTTCAATACATACTTACCTGCCTTACCTGTATTCTGGTGCGCGTTCCGCGTGCTCGAGTCCCGTTCGGTAGTTGTAATTCTCGGTTTTCACGTAATTTTCAGTCGAAAATCACGTTTTTTTACTGAAACTCAAAATTTTTGTTCTGCAATCATTTCAACAGCTCCATAGGTCGCTAGCCCGCGCGGAGACGCGTCTTTCGACACCTCGCACGTGCGCCTAGCGAATATAAAAAGGCTTCAATTTTTAAATCAAATAAATTCACCAACAGACGAAATCCACCTAAAAAAAAAAAAAAAAAAATTGCCCTCCCACCCACCCTGTCCTCACTGGATAGGTAAACTTTTCAGGTTTTGGCAAAAAACAACTTTCCATTTTTGGCTCTTAAAGCTTCACTTACACCTTTCGGCAATAGGAAAAATTGAAATTGGCGGTTCAAGGGCCTATTATCGTCACCTTGAACGCATTTAATTCATTGACTTAATTTAACTTGACCAAGTCCTAGCTTAAGGGCTTGTATTTACTTTTTTATACACATACTAGGTATTTTCTGATCCCCCCTTTACAGGGATTCAGTAATTTTGAATAAGTGTCCTCTGGCAAATCATCACAAGCTCTCATTAAGGATGTTTGGAATAAGGACCCCCCTTAACAAGCCAAAGGCTGCGGAGGAGAGTTCGGGCGTTGAGGAGTCATGCACAGCACCAGCGGGCCCCTCAGTGAGGCGTAGTGTCGGGGAGTGGGAAGCGGAGAAACAGAAAGTGGGGCAACCCCAAAAAACTCAAACATCTCCTAAAAAGGCACCCGTTCCCACTCCTCCCAAGAAGACAGCCGAACCCACATCCCCCAAACCCAAACCCAAAGCTTCAGTCATCAAGCGGGTAAGGTCGGATACATATGAGATGCCAGGGAAAACCTTGGAGAGCCCGCCTCGAGAAGTACCACCCGTACAGTACCTTAACAGAACCACGGAGGCAAAGGCGTGTCTAACCAAGGCCAAGATCCACTTGGAAAGCTCCAGAAATCTTAAAAAGGAGATAAAAGATGGGATCACCAAAGCTGTCGAAAGACTTTATCACCTGGTCAGGGAGGGGGAGAGTGAGAGGGCCAAAACACCCGGAGAGGCAGCCAAGCTCGAAAAATCTCGCGTGGACCCTATGCCGATCACAGGCGAACCGACAACGCTCATGAAGCAGCTAATGGAGAACCTCCAGCAGCACAATAAGGCGATGGAGGAGTGCCAGCTGCATACACGGGCTCTGTCGAAGCACCTGCAACAGGTGCCTTGCTTTGTCGCAGGACAGGGACCCTCGTTCGCGGAGATGGCCGCCGTCCCGAAGCGGCACTTCCAGGAGCCACTTCACTCGGTGGTTGTGTCATCGGTCGATGACAAAGACACCGGGGAAGAGGTTCTTGAAAAGCTGAGGAAGGTGGTAGACGCAAGGAATGAGGGGACCAGAGTGGAGAGAGTGCGGAAAGCGAGGGACCAAAAGGTGGTGGTTGGTTTTAAGACGAAGGAGGAGCTGACCAAGGTGAGCGAGAGGATTAAAAAGGCCGGAAATCTAATGGTGGAGGAAGTAAAAAACAAAGATCCTCTCATCATCGCCAAGGATGTCCTCTCGTGCCACACAGACGAGGAGTTTTATTAAAACACGTGAACTGGTTCGCAACAGACTAAACTTTATTTTAGAACTACACATACAGTATTATAGATGGCGTTACACGTCACTACTTTTAGACGTTTTGATACACATATTAACACCCCCACTTATCAAAATAAACTAAATACACGGATTGTTACATAGAAACAATGCCAAGCAAATTCAAAAACTTGTAATGTTTTAAGGGACATAGACCTTTAGTCAGTATGTCAGCAGGCATCTCTTCACTAGGGATATATTTAATTTTAACAAATTTATACTTAACAACATCTCGAATATAATGACAACGTACATCTATGTGTTTTGATCTATTATGACACTGATTACTTAAAGCTAACTTCAATGCACTTTGGTTATCACAATACAAATCAATTACATAATGTGTATTTGTAACTTCATGCATTAAGTTTCTTAGATAGACAGCTTCTCTAGAAGCTTCGGACAGAGCGGTGTATTCCGCCTCAGTACTAGACAATGAGACCGTTTTTTGTTTTCTACTTTGCCAAGAAATAGCTGACCCTGACAGCATAAAGCAAAAACCGGTATAGGATTTCCTATCTAAGGCGTCACTTGCCCAATCACTGTCCACAAATCCTTGTAGTTCACTATGATCATTACTATATTTTAAACAATAATTCTTAGTACATTGCAAATATCTCAAAACACGTTTTGCATAGTTCCAATGTATATGACTATAACAACTATTGAATTGGCTAAGATAGCTCACAGAGTAAGCAATGTCTGGTCTTGTTAATACTGCTAGGTACATTAAACTTCCAATCAGTTTTTGATAAGGAACATCAGGTAAATACTTATCAGTTGACTTATCTAAATTCAATTTAGGCTCAATTGGAGTACTTTGTGTTTTACAATCAGACATCTGAAATTTAGAAACTAACTGTTCTATATATTGTTGCTGATCTACAGTAATAACATTTTTATTTTTGTCTAAATTTATTCTCATGCCTAGATAATGTCTTACAGACCCTAGGTCTTTTAACTTAAATTCTGAACCTAATACATTTTTTAATTTACTAGTTTCAGTATCACTGTTTGAAAAAATTAGAAAATCGTCGACATACAGTGCCACTACAATTTTTATTTTACCATTCATTTTTGTAAACAAACATGGTTCATATTGACTATTTTTAAAATCTAATTTACTTAAAACCTCTTTAACTCTTTTATACCATGCTAGGGAAGACTGTTTTAACCCATAAATTGCTTTTTTTAATTTTAATACTTTTCCCCCACTTTTGTTTACAAAACCTTCTGGTAATGACATAAATATATTCTCTTTCAAAAAACCATTTAAAAAGGCAGTAGTTACATCTAAATGAGTAATACTCATTTTCATTTTTACACTAAGGGCAAACAATAATCTTAGGGTAGAATGTCGCACTACTGGAGAAAAAGTGTCTGTATAGTCAACACCAGGTTTCTGCGAAAAACCTTTTGCCACGAGCCGAGCTCGAAAACGCACATTATTATCAACATCAAATTTTTTATTAAGCACCCACCTGCACTTCACTATTGTCACATCACCTGGATTGTCAACAAGCTCCCACGCCTCATTGTCCTCAAATGACTGCAACTCCTCATTAATTGCATGCTCCCACTGCTCCCTCTCTGGCCCCTTAAGAGCCTCTGAGAATACAATTTCTTCAGATGCTGGAACAGTACTGGAAACACATATGTTGCTGAAACCATACCTCTCAGGTTTCCTTCTCTGACGCTTGCTATGTAACACTTCTGTCACTTGCTCGGGAGTTGATGTTGACTGAAAGGAATGTTCGGAGACATCTTGTGCTGGATTTTCTGTTAATGTTTCATTGACATCAACATACTCTGAAGAATCTGAAGAGCAATCAAAGGGATTCTCAGTTTCTTGAATATTCTGTGACAATTCCCCCACTGAATCACTACTCTCTTCCACTAGACTGTCTGCTGGTGTCTCTTCATTAGAAATCCAAATGGCTGACTCTTCATTGGTTTCCTTGACCTCTATCTCATCCTCCATCACTATGACATCTCTGCTGATGATAACTGTGTTCTTGGTTGGGTTATAGACACGATAACCTTTTACATCTTCACCATATCCAATTAAAATGTGTTGTGTGGCTTTCTTGTCCCATTTTAAACGTTTCTGTTTAGGTACATGCACCATGACTTTGCTCCCAAACAAACGTAGGTGACTCAAGTCTGGTTTTGATCCATACCACAATTCATATGGAGTTTTATCCAATCCCGATACAATAGACCTATTTTTCAAATATACAGCAGTATTGGCTGCCTCTGCCCAAAATTTCTTGTCTAACTTTGCATCATATAATAAACACTTTGCTTTCTCAACCACTGTTCGGTTAGCCCTTTCACAAAGTCCATTTTGTTCTGGGGTATAATAATTTGTTTTTTGATGTATTATACCGTTATGTTTCAGGTAACTATCAAAATCCTTATTGCAAAATTCTAGTCCATTGTCTGTCCTCAATATCTTAATTTTCTTACTTAGTTGATTTTCAACAACTGATTTGAATTCTTTAAATCTGTTGAAAGCTTCACTCTTCTTCTTCAGAAAATATATGAAAGTCATTCGACTATAATCATCAATAAATAACAGGAAATATCGAGCACCATTTAAAGTTCTTGTTTCCATCGGGCCACAAATATCACTGTGAATTCTGTGTAGCGTTTCTGTGCTTCGCTCACCTACATGAGAAAACGGTAGCCTCATTTGTTTGCCCTCACAGCAAGTGATACATTGAGTCTTGGTTATGTCAAAATTGTTATCATAAGACAAACCATCCACAATACCATTTCTCATTTTATGCATATCTTGACTGTTTATGTGTGCTAATCTTCTGTGCCATAACTTTCCACTAACTGCTGGAGCTGCCAACAAACAACTTTGTGATTGTAACCTCAGCTTATAAACACCGTCTGTCAAATCTGCAGTCGCAACCAAAACATTGTTATTGTTTCGAATATAACAGTGCTTCTCTTCAAATATGACATTATTTCCATTCTTAATAAGCTCACTCACGGATAACAAGTTGGTTGTTAAACTAGGCACACATAGCACATTTTTTACTGTTATGTGACATTCTAAATCCGAAACAATGTCTACGTCTCCCGAACAAACTACTGGCACTTTTGTTTCATTGGCGACAACTATTTCTGGTAAACAAGGCGTCATATCCATGTTCTTTACCCATGCTTTATTGGCAGTCATATGTGCACTTGCACCGGAGTCCACGTACCATTCGTTCTTGTTGTACTGTCCATTTAGGAAAACAACATTAAAAACGCATTTACTTGCATTTCTTTTTAATAATGGGCACTGACTTCGATAATGTCCATCCTCTTTGCACTTGTAACATGTGATTGTTTTTGTTGGTGTATTTTCTGTCACTGTCTTTTTATTTGTTGTTGACGGACCGCCATATTTCTTTTGCTTAGTATTGCTAGAGGAAAATTTATTTCTCGCTGCGAATGCTGTGCCACCGCCTTTATAATCACTGGCTACCTCCATGTCGAGTAATTTTGATTTTATTACATCTGCAGTTATCAAAATACCCGAATGTTCTATTGCCATTATCATTGGAGAATAGCGTTCGGACAAACCTGCTAATAATAACGACCCTACCCATTCATCTGTTATTGTAAATCCCGTGCCATTTAACCGTTGAGCAGTTTCGATCATTTGTGTGACGTAGGTAGACATCGAGTCACAATTTTCAAGTCTTATGGATATCAAATGTCGGAGCAAGGTTATTTTTCTTGAGAAACCAGAGTCATCAAACATGGTCTTTAACTTATTCCATAATTCTGCCGAGCTCTTGGTGTTCTTAATGTGCACGTACAAAGCTGGATCTATCGTTAATATTAACTTTGCCTTTGTTTTTGCGTCATCTACTGGCTTTACATCAAAATCTGACGTTGGTTTGATGTACTTGTCCATCCCTTCTAGCACCAACAAGTTTTCAGCCGCAAAACACCACTCATCGTAATTCTCCCTGCCTTTTAACTTCGGCACACTAGCAATATAGTTTGCAGTCATGTTTCCGCGATACAACGTATACAATTTATCTATTTTACTTATTAAAATAACTGATAATTCGCGATAGGCCCATAACCTATTAAAACACGTGAACTGGTTCGCAACAGACTAAACTTTATTTTAGAACTACACATACAGTATTATAGATGGCGTTACACGTCACTACTTTTAGACGTTTTGATACACATATTAACAAGTTTATTGAGGCATTAAAACGCCAAAACAGTCACCTGATCGGGGACGTGCCTGCGGATGACCTGAGGATGGGGGTGAAGTACCGTCGAAGGACAAGGAACCCCCACATGTGCCACGTCATCCTGCAGGCGTCCCCCGCTGTGTGGCAGAGGCTGACGCACGCGGGTCGAGTGCACATCGACTTGCAGCGGGTGCGTGTGCTGGACCAGTCACCACTGATTCAGTGCACTTGCTGTCTGCGCTACGGTCACAGCCGAAAACTGTGCACGCAGCCCGCCGACCTCTGCATCCACTGCGGCGACCCCCACATGCGGGCTGACTGCCCGTCACGGCTGGCAGCGGAAGCACCGAAGTGCCACAATTGTTTATTGGCCTTGATGGCGAAGATCGACCACAACGCCTTCGACAGCGAGTGCCCGATACGCGTCAAGTGGGACGCATTGGCGCGGCTGTCGGTGGCGTACTGCTAAGGTGGTGCCGGCTTTTCCCGGGAGTAGTAAGCTTTGCCCGTCCCGAACCCGACCTCGCCCTAGTGCCAGCACAAGCTACCAAGTGATCCAAGCGAATCTGCAGAGGAAGAACCTAGCGACCCAAGAGCTCATGATAGTTGCTAGCGAGTGGAAGGTCGCTTTCGCACTGCTCCAGGAGCCATACGTGGGTGGGGTTAAAAGGATGCGAGACTACCGGGGAGCGAGAGTCTACCAGTGTGCGGAACAGGGAAGTGGAATTGTGAAGGCGGCAATAGTCGTCTTCGATCATGACCTTGACGTCACACAGTGTCCTAAACTCACCACCAATAACATCACGGTGGTGAGGATCCGAACCAGCGCCTGGTAAATCGCAGTAGTCTCCTTTTATTTCGAACCAGACCAGCCCATAGAGCTTTACCTGGAGCAGCTTATGCAGATTCGTGCGGAAATGGGCCCCACAGAAATAATAATGGGAGGCGACGCAAATGCGAAGAGCACCTGGTGGGGTAGTTTGGTAGTGGATAGCAGAGGTGAGGAAATGTCGGGAACATTGGAGGAAATGTGCTTGCAGGTGCTCAATTTCGGAAACACGCCAACTTTCGACACCATCAGGGGTGGAAAGTCATACACCAGCTTCGTGGATGTAACAGCGTGTTCAACGAATATGCTGGACCTGGTGGAGGACTGGAAGGTCGAGGAAGGCATCATAAGCTCGGACCACAACGGTATTTTATTCAAAATTAATCTACACAAAGCAAAAGGGACAAATATTAAAAGAACAACAAGAACTTATAACACTAGAAAAGCAAATTGGAGCCAATTTCATGAGAAATTGGCCCAATTAAATGCAGAGCTTAACTTAAATTTAACAGAAATAAATAAAGTCAATAATAAAATAGATCTTGAAAATAATGTCAACAAATATATAAGAACCATTACTGAAACATGTGAAGAAACTTTAGCAAAAATTAAAATCAATGATAAACTTACAATACCGTGGTGGTCGAAGGAGCTCGCTGAAATGATGAATGAGGTTAGCACCAGGAAACGCCGCATTCGATGCGCCGCGCCAGTCCGGAGAGCGAAGGTCGTCGAAGAGTACCTCCAAGCAAAAGAAAATTATGAGTTGCAAGCTAAAAGGGCGCAGATCACAAGTTGGAAGGGGTTCTGCGAAAAACAGGATAAGGAAGGAGTTTGGGAAGGCATCTATAGAGTTATAGGACGGACCGCTAAACGACACGAAGACTTACCGTTGGTAAAGGATGGGGTGCCACTCAATGGTGCGGATTCGGCTTCACTGCTGGCGGAGACCTTCTACCCCGAAGACCTGGAAGAGGAAGATAACGATGACCACCGTCGGACGCGAGAAGCGGCCAGTCGTGTAAACGAGTGGACACATGATGAACAACATGACCCACAGTTTACACTTCAGGAGCTAAAAACCGCGGTGGAAAGTTTCAACCCAAAGAAAGCACCCGGGGCGGATGGTCTCACAGCCGACATCTGTGCTCAAGCCATATCTCGGGACCCGGGGATGTTCCTTGCACTGGCCAACAAGTGCCTCGAGCATGGCCACTTCCCCGGAGCCTGGAAAGTGGCCACAGTGGTGATACTCCGAAAGCCAGGAAAAGACTGTTACACAACCCCAAAGTCCTACAGACCGATCGGCCTCCTGCCAGTTCTGGGCAAAATGCTGGAAAAAATGTTGGTAGCAAGATTGAAGTGGCATTTGATCCCACGGTTTAGTACTCGTCAGTTTGGCTTCATGCCACAGAAAAGCACTGAGGACTCCCTCTATACCATGATTCAATATATCAAAACAAAGCTGAACCAAAAGAAGCTGATCACTGTTGTCTCACTCGACATAGAGGGAGCCTTCGACAGTGCATGGTGGCCAGCAATCAGGACTAGACTGGCTGAGGAAAATTGCCCGGTGAACCTCAGACGGATGCTGGACAGCTACCTGGCTGGTAGGAGTGTTCAAGTTAGGTACGCCGGAGCAGAGTGCCAAAAGAACACCAACAAAGGATGCGTTCAGGGGTCGATAGGTGGTCCAATCCTCTGGAACCTGGTGCTGGACCCTTTGCTGAAGGGGCTGGAAGAGCGGGGAGATCACTGCCAGGCTTTCGCCGATGATGTTGTCATGATCTTCGACGGTGACACAGCATTGGAGGTTCAAAGACATGCCAATGCCGCCCTCGAGTATGTTCGGAGGTGGGGCATCCGAAATAAGCTGAAGTTTGCACCACAAAAAACCTGTGCAATGGTGGTAACCAGGAAGCTAAAGTACGATGTCCCACTTCTGAGCATGGGCGGGGTTGGCATTGGCATGTCTAAGGAAATAAAAATACTGGGGCTCACAATCGACCACCAGCTCACTTTCAACACCCACGTCGCAAACGTGTGTAGAAAAGCTACCAACATCTACAAGCAGCTATCCTGAGCGGCTAAAGTGAGCTGGGGTCTCCATCCGGAGGTCATACGGTGCATCTACACGGCAGCGGTGGAGCCGGTGGTGATGTACGCGGCAGGCGCCTGGGCGCCGGCATCTAATAAGATCGGAGTGCAGAAGATATTAAACACCGTCCAACGAGGATTCGCCCAAAAGCTCCGCAAATCCTACCGCACTGTTTCGCTGAACGCGTCTCTGGTGATGGCTGGGATACTCCCCCTCGACATGCGAATACAAGAAGCAGCTGCTCTATATGAGGCAAAGAGGGGGGTGCCCCAGCCAGCCCTTGCGGGCAGGGAGGTGGAGCGTGTGGTGGCATTTGCGGAGACGCCACATCCGGCGAAACATATGGCCTTGGGGTTCGTGAGTCTGGAGGACCAGTCCCGTGTGAACACCCACAACAGCCAGGCGGTTTGGTTCTTCACTGACGGCAGCAAGATCGCGGGCAAGGTCGGAGCAGCACTATCACTGTCAGACGGTGAGACCGAGATCAAGTCCGTAAAGCTTAGCTTGCCGTCGTGCTGCACGGTCTACCAGGCGGAACTCCTGGCCATATGCGTAGCCACGAGGGAAATCCTCAAGCGCAAAGAGGGAACCTTCGGAATCTATAGTGACTCAATAGCAGCACTTCAAACAGTCACGAACCAGGGTTCCCTCCACGCCCTGGCGGTGGAGGCGAGAGCAAACGTGAGCGCGGCCTTATCCCAGAGCAAAGATGTTTCCTTGTTCTGGGTAAAGGCTCACGCCGGGCTGGAGGGCAATGAACGCGCAGACCACCTTGCGAAAGAGGCTGCACTCAAATTAAAGAAGAAGCCGGACTATGACCTTTGCCCGGTTTCATTCGTCAAGCGGCAGATCCGAATGGAGATACGGAGAACCGGAGATACAAGAGTGGAGAAACAGCCTCCGTCACGAAAATGTTCCTCCCAGACGCGATTGATGCCTTCAAAATTGTCAGCAAAATGAAGCCAACCGGAGTAGTTACACAGATTTTGACGGGGCACGGTGGGTTCTCCGAATACCTGCACCGCTTTAAGTGTAAGGCGAGCCCATCGTGCATCTGTGAACCGGACAAACTGGAGTCTGTCCCTCACATTTTGACGGAATGCCCTGCTTACGGAGCAGAGAGATTGGATGCGGAGTTGGAAGTGGAGACAGTGATAAATGAGATAAATATAAGTAAATTGATGACGGACAAAAAGCTTCGAAAAATTTTACTGGAATACTGCATAAAAATAGCCACAAGAGTAATAAGCAGAAACAAAGAAACATAAAACTATGCTTTTAATATATAAAATTTATATAAAGAAAAAGCATAGAGCAAACAAATTGATATTCAAAAGGAAAATAAAAGATAACTTAAGAAAATATAGTATATAAAATCAAAGATAAAAACAAATACAAGAAAACCTTTATTTTTAAAATCACGATTACAAAAAGCAAAAATAGTAAATTAATTTAAACATCACATAAAAAGGTCTCTGACTACGTCAGGGGGGCACTTAGAAAGGCAGGAGTGGGTTTTAGCCGGTAAGAGTCCGGCACTGCCCAGACTGGCTCACCAGTGAGTTAGTCTGGGCGTCCATGAGGATTTCCCACTCCTGCCAAACCAAAAAAAAAAAAAAAAAAACCTAACCTAACCTAACCTGCTTTTCAAGGTTAAGTTTTGAAAATACGTTCTCGCCCAGATGTGACTATAAATTACAAACACAGCGATGGTTCGTTCAAACATTTTAATGTTTCCCTTTACGATAAATATAAATGAGTGACTGGCAGTCGTAAATTTAATAAAATGTATTGTTCCCGTGTTTACTTTTTAACCGACTTCCAAAAAGGAGGAGGTTATATGTTCGACGCGTATGTTTGTTTTTTTTTTTATGTATGTCCACCGATTTCTCCGTCATTTGTGGACCGATTTTGAAAATTCTTTTTTTGTTTGAAAGGGTATGCTCCCAAATTGGTCCCATATAAATTTTATTAACTTTGCTTGGGCAGTTTTTGAGTTAGCTACAAAATACGTATTTTTTTTCCCATTTAGTATGTAGATGATATGATAAGTTCCTGACACTGGTAGTAGGTAGTGGTATTTGAATGTGTGTGGGGTAGGTACCGCTTTGTAGCTAGACGTGGCCGAGTATTGGACTTGTGGAGTGATAATGGGACTACATTTGTTGGTAGTGCAAGGGAATTGCGACAGCTCTTCAACGCTGAAAGGTCTATGGTAGCTTCGGAAATAGTTGATTTCCTATCTATGAATGGTACAACTTGGCACTTCATACCTCCCCATGCTCCAAACTTTGGAGGATTGTGGGAGGCTGGTGTCAAGTCCACGAAGCACCATTTGAAAAGAATTATAGGCACCAGCACATTGACATTTGAAGAAATGACAACTGTGCTGGCTCAAATTGAGGCCTGCCTTAACTCGAGGCCGATCTCTCAGCTTTCTAACAATCCCGAGGACTCGTGTCCTTTGACGCCTGGGCACTTTCTCGTGGGTGAACCTCTGGTAACTGTACCTGATGCAAATTATGAAAATTCATCCCTTAATAATCTGAAACGGTGGCATCTTACGCAAAAAATGCTTCAACATTTCTGGCGTAGATGATCACTAGAGTACTTAACTCAATTGCAGCATCGATATAAATGGACCGATTGCAAGCCTGAACCTGAGATTGGAGACGTGGTTCTGGTGAAGGAAGATGGTCTTCCACCCGCTAGATGGCTATACGGGGTCATTACAAATAAACATCCAGGTTTGGACAACATTACTCGCGTTGTAACCATACGGTGTAAAAATAATGAAATTAAAAGACCTCTATCAAAATTAATTATTTTACCTGTACACTTAGTTATTGTTTACCATCTTATTGATGAATTTTACAAACAGTTTTATTTACACAATATGCACGGTTTGTGAATTAACTTGAATGAACTTGTATTTTTTACTTGATTTTATTATTGTTTAATTTTTATTTACTTAAGGCATGAATTTTTATCTTAGATTATAAGGCCTTAAGGTTTAGGGTATAGTGGATGGCCAAACCACCAATCATTAGTTTAAGTTTTTATTTTCATGTTAAGGTTGATGGACGGAGCCGTCCATGGTGGGCGGAATGTCTAATCTGTTTAAATAATAAGTATACGACAGTCAAAATTTTGTCATCAGCTTGGTACCACTTTTTGATAACAGATGGCGTTGTGCCTTGACGTCACTTTTGTAGATCGCGGTGTCGAGATTCTCTTGTAAAACATGACCCCGCGGTACTTATGTAATAAATTGTCTTACTCTGGACACCCTTGTCTTATTTCAAAGCGAGTTATTATTGGGACGTTGTACACTATTTCTGAGCTAGGTATTTATCCAATATTTTGAGATTGGACTAGTTTAAAGTTTTGAGATAAGCACTGTTCCTAACGGCATCAATTAGGTGATATCATCAATCAGCCGATTGCTTCCAAAACGCACACGGAGCGCAGTATAGAATGGTACCCAAAAGTGGGGAGAAATAAACAAAGAATAAAATAATTAGAACACAAAAACACCTACCTATCGTGTCCATATCAGAATCAGTATATTTATTTTATACCAATGTACTATATTTAGGTACTGAGAATTTCTGGCTTAATCTACATAATTACATGTACAATATGTTACTGGTATTTTAATTACATAAATATCATCTGTGTCCCGCCGCGATTAAAAGGTTTTGGAGATTAGATACTCTTGACAATCATAAAAGGCAGTTAAACGGGCGTCATTGTACAGTAGTCAGTGTCGCTATGAAGTCGCTACTCCCGCTGCTCGTGATCGTCGCCTTCGCGGAGTGCGTGCGCGCCGACCGCTACCACCCAGCGGACCCCGCCGGCCGTGCGGCTGCCGCCAACCGCGCCGAGACCGACTCCGCCTTTTGGACGCAGGAGGCGCATGCGGCCATCGACGCGCGCCTCGTGCACCAGGAGAGCATCAAGAAAGCGCGCAACGTAGTGATGTTCTTGGGCGACGGCATGTCCGTGCCCACGTTGTCTGCCGCACGCACGCTGCTCGGCCAGCGACGCGGTGCCACCGGCGAGGAGGCCAAGATGCATTTTGAGACTTTTCCTACGACTGGGATGGTCAAGGTAAATTCAATTTTATCGCGGGTAGCTTCTTTTCTCCTTCGTTGTAATGATTCCATGTAAAACTCATGATCAGGAATTTTTATTACCTCATATTTCAGACATACTGCGCGAATGCCCAGATCGCAGACTCTGCGTGCACGGCCACCGCGTATTTGTGTGGAGTTAAAACTACGTATGGTGCTATAGGAGTAAATGCGGGCGTGCAGCGCAGTGACTGCGAGGCTTCCACGGACGCCGCCAGCCACGTGCAGTCCATCGCCGAGTGGGCGCTGGCAGACGGCCGCGACGCAGGTCGGTGCTCTTTAAACCTTTATTACCTACTAGCTTTTGTCCAGGACTTCGTCTGCGATCCAGGATGAAAAATTGTGTCCTTTTCCAGGTCAAAGTCTACCCTTGTGCCAAATTTAATCCAAATCCTTTTAGCCGTTTTAGCGTGAAAGCGTAACAAACGAACAAACAAAATCACTTTCGCGTTTATAATATTATTATTAAGGAATATAATGTAATCAATCTTTCACGTGTAGCGCTTAGTAGGTATTCAATTGAAACTCCAGCACGCTTAGCACGACCACAATAGAAACTGGTTTTGTCGACGGAAAAATAATAAACAAAATGACAGATAATCACACTAATATAATATCCTTATCCTTACATACTATGAAAAAAAAAAAAAAAACTTGAGAGGTGTCAAGGGACACCCGGATGGAACGAAGTTCCTTTCGATTAATTAGTGAAGGAATTGTAATAAAATGAGTAGGTAAGTGAGTGTATACGCCACACACAGCGTACACCGCAGCACCACACAATACCAAAATAGGGAAAAATGCGGCGTTTTCCCGTGATTTTAATGGAGCCAAAAGAGAGGTCTTTTTCTCCTGATTTCGGGGACCCCAAACTTGATAGGTCTACGACCTCTGGCTCCAAAGTTAAGACCCTGGGGGGTGAAGTGTGCAGGGGGTGTATCGGGATCAGGGGGTCGCGGGAGGATATTGAGGGGGGTTCGGGGGGACGTTATATTTATAAATAAAAAAAAAAAAAAAAAAAAAAATATTTTTTTTCAGACCTTGATCCATATGATGTTAGTAATACACACTACTTATAAGCTATGTTAGTAACAAACGAAAAACAACATTTAATTCATATATCTGCTGCACTCACTAGACGCACCGGGTATATGTACATGTACACGTACCCAATGCGCCATAATGGTGCAGCACGGCTTATCACTAATGACCTTCAGAATGTCATTGCCGCTCCCACGCACTCTGCGCATCATAGAAGCAGTCTTCTTTCGTAAAATGGTACTGAAACTGTCAGTACGTGCTTCCGCGAACATTCCTGACGCGCTACAGTAACGTGGGAGCCCCAACAACATCCTGAAAGTATTATTATATTGAACTCTGAGGGCGTTGTATGCCCTCTGCGTATATCGAACCCACAGAGTGCACGTGTACAATGATTGACAGAAAGCCTTGAAAAGAGTTATTTTTACTTCTGGTGTACAACGTGCGAACCTGCGGGCCAACATATTACATCGGACAGCCAACGCCCTCCGTTCTCTTTCCATATCAGCATCATCTTTTAAGTCCTCCGTAACTAAGTGCCCCAAGTACTTAAAATCTAGAACTCTTTCAAGGGCCACACCCCTTAACATAACCGGTGGCATATTATGTGCTGGTTTTTTATGATTCGCCCTAAACACAAGCAGTTTGCTTTTTTGCACGTTGTAAACAAGTCCGTGCGCTTCTGCATAGGACTCACAGACCGCTAACAATTTCCTGAGTGCGCTAATTGACGGACTCAGCAGCACCATGTCGTCCGCGTAACTAATACTATTGACACACAGTCCGTCAATAGAACAACCAACAAGAGTGCTACCGAGCTCGACAATCAGTTGGTTAACATACAGGCTGAAAAGCGCTGGTGAGGTCAATCCACCCTGTCTCACCCCGCATTCCAACCTGTACTCCTCAGACAACTCGTTAGCCCATCTAACTTGATTGGTTTGGTGGCCATACCAATACTGAAACATATTTGTTATGGCGTCAGGCACTCCCGCTTCGCGCATCTTACACCACAAGACATCATACCTTACCAGGTCAAATGCCCTGGAAAGGTCTAGAAATGCCGCAAATACAGGCGTACTTCTCTCCGTATAGTACCGGACAGTATGCTTGAGGGCCAAAATAGCACATTCAGTTGATAACTGTGGCCTAAAGCCAAACTGAGCATCGTGTATTTTAAGATGTTTACTAATTTGACTCTCAAACACACCGTCAAGTACTTTGGCCGTAATAGTCGCCAATGAGATCGGTCTGTAATTACCCTTATCACTTACTAAATTACAGATATTGGGGGTCAAAAGAAAAGGGGGTCAAAAATGGGTTCTAAGGGGTCTAACTGAATGTAGGTTCTAGCTGAGAGAGGATAATGGGGGGGGGGGGGGGGAAATTTATCAAAACTTTGATATTCCTAGCCGTTTCCGAGATATTTAAAATTTAAAAAAATAAATAAAAAGTGTCGTTACAACTTTTGGTCTTAATTTTTTCCGTCTAGCACCCTTTCGCAACGCGCGATAAGGAACTTCGATCCAACAAAGTCCCCCGCCGCGTCTGTCTGTCTGTCGGAACGCGATTAACTCAAAAACTACTGTACGAATTTTCAAACGGTTTTCACCAATAGACGGAGTGATTCATGCTGAAGGTTTTAGTGTATAATTCATTAAAGTTTTGTGTAAATTGGCTGAAATTTGACGATTATTAAGATAAGATAAGATGTAATTTATTTCCAAGTACATGGTACATTAAGATCTTAATATTAAAAAGTTTCACATATAGTACAGTTTATTTTATTACATAATAATTATAAATTAGTTTGAAATGAAAATAGTTAATTTTGAATACAATGTCAATTACAATTTTTTCTTATTATTTGACATTTCATTCATAAAATGTCAAAATATACCAATCATAATAATGTCAAATATAAAAAAAAATATATATTAAAAGTCAATAAACACACAAAATATTGATAAAATGTGATGTCAAATTTTGTCATTTAAAAATTCACTAACCGAATAGAAACATTTGTCTAAAAGCCAGGCAAATATTGTTTTCCTGAATTAATTAGTGGGCAACACTCTGATGCCTGAGGGTAAATTGTTAAAGATTTTGATTGCCATGCAGTTGAAATTCCTGCCATACAAATGTAGTCTCTGCCTAGGTGCGAGTAATTTATTTGGGCTTCTCTCATTAACTCTTTTAGAAATGTGGTCATACAATTGGAACATGTGCGGATACCTTTTTATAAATAAACAAATTTCAAAAATGTAAAGGCAAGGAAGTGGAAGAATTTTTAGTGCTTTAAATAATGCATCCCCCCTTGCTTACCTAATAAATCTTTCATTTGAAGAAGGTATTTTCCCAACGATACTTAAAGAGTCTATAATTAAACCATTATACAAAAAGGGTAACTGTTCTGATATGGGTAACTATAGGCCAATCACACTGATTCCAATCTTTGCTAAGATTTTTGAAAAAGCAATGCAGGACAGAATAAATAGCTTTGTAACTAAATATAACTTGATTGTGGAGACTCAGTTTGGCTTTAGAAAAAACTGTTCAACAACTCTAGCCTGTTTCTCCTTAGTGAGATTAATCACTGAGGCTCTTAATAAAAAAATGTCTGCGTTGTCGGTATTCCTAGACATGAGCAAGGCATTTGATTTTGTCTCACATGAACGACTACTCCACAAACTGGAGAAGTATGGAATAAGAGGCAAGGCGCACGATTGGCTTAAAAGCTATTTGTCTGATCGCCAACAGAGAACTGTTATTTCTAGAGTAGAAAAAAATACTAGTAAAACATATTGCTCTGAATTAAAAATTAATCCTTCTGGCGTTCCACAGGGAAGCATACTAGGTCCGCCACTATTTTTATTATATATAAATGACCGCATAAAATGCCTAAAATGTGAATGTATCCAATTTGCTGACGATACAACATTGACGATAAAATGTTCCAACAAAACTGACATAGAAATTGACACTAATATTGAATTAATTAATGTAATAAACTGGTTAGCGGACAATAATCTTCATGTTAATATTAATAAAACCAAAGTAGTACAATTTCAATCAAGCAACTTGTCAGCTACACCAACAATAATTCGACATGACATTACAATTTTACAACCAGAACCATCGGTTTTTTTTTTGGGTATAATAATTGACAACAAACTGAATTGGAAGGAACATGTAGAAAGAGTATGCAGTAAGCTTGATAAGTTTGTATATGCTCTTCGCAAGTTGAGACTAGTGTCTAGTAAAAAAACAGTCCTAAATGCATATCATGGTTATATTTCATCAGTATTACGTTACGGTCTGGTTATATGGGGTAATTCAGTGGACGTGGACAGAGCGTTTAAAGTACAAAAAAAGTGTATCCGAGCCATGAGTGCAGCAGAATATTTAGACCATTGCAGACCATTATTTAAAGAATTAAAAATTCTCCCACTCCCGTGTCTGTATATTTTTGAGGTTTGTTTATTTGTAAAAAAATACCCTCATTTATTTTCATTGAATGAACAAGTCTCGGAAAAATTGAATAAAAAAAATGCTGGCAAACTGTTAGTTCCTCCTCAGAGACTGCATCTCTATAGTAGAAATGCCAGTTGTATGACGATCAAAATTTATAATAAATTACCATCTGCGTTCAGAATGTTACCAATAGATAAATTTAAATGTAAAATGTTTGCTTGGCTATTAGAGATGTGCTTTTATTCAGTTAATGAATTTTTAAATCATAATTTTTGACATTGTAATGAATATTCTATGTTATTAGTATTTTGGCATAATATCTATAATTATTACTTTACTATAGAGCTTATATTTTGGACATAACATTTTTTTTTTTGACATTTTAACTATATTTTCTGACATTGCAATTAATCTTAATATCACTGTATTACTTTGACTTTAGAACTTGTATTTTGGACATAACAAATTAATTTTTATTTTACTTTTTGACATTTTAATTAACTTAGTGATGAATTGAATGTGCTTAACTTTTTTTTTTATATATTTCTACGCCAGCAATGGTAGTATATGTGAAACATTATTAGTGTAAGATCTCAAAATACCATATACTTGGAAATAAATAAATTATTATTATTATTATTAATGGCTTACAATGCTCTAAATATGCTGCCCCATACACAGCTCTGATATATTTTTTTCTTGCAATGAATGCTCTGTTCACGTCTACTGAATTTCCCCATATAACAAGGCCGTAACGCAGCACTGACGAAACATAGCCATGGCTGTTTCTTTACTGGCTATTCGTCTCAGTTTTCGAAGAGCAAACACAAATTTGTCAAGTCTAGTGCAGACTTTTTTTACATGTTCTTTCCAGTATAATTTTTCGTCAATAACTATTCCCAAGAATAAGGTTGATGGTACTGGTTCCAAAATTGAATGATTGTATTGTATTTGCGGTGGTTTTACTAAAGAATTGTATGTTTGGAATTGTACTAATTTTGTTTTTTCAATGTTTACACGTAAATTATTAGATTCCAACCATTTCATTGCTTTTAGTATTTCATTGTTAGTGTTAGTTTCTAGGGCATTTCTATTTGAAGTTTTTATTGTCAAAGTCGTGTCATCAACAAATAATGTACAATTAAGTTTTAAGCTCTTGCAAAGGTCATATATATATATTATAAATAATAGAGGCCCTAATACGCTTCCCTAAGGAACACCACAACTATTTATTTTTAACTCTGAACCATATGTTTTTTTTACGTTATCGTCAATTTTTGATACTACTGTCTTTTGCTGGCGATTCGATAAATAACTTTTAAGCCAGTCATGCACCAAGCCTCTTATACCGTTGAAGATGTCGGAAAAAATCATGCCGACTGGGAACTTTATTGGCGTGCGCCGCGGAAATCGTTTAAGTTACATAAAATATATGTTCTACAGTATTATTCATCTTAAAAAGTTCAACAAAAAAATCCGCGATGGCATATTATGTCTATCTTCTTAAGGATGACCCACAACAACCATTTTTATCTTTCAGAATTTGATAAAAATTCAATTGTTATTTCCGAAGCTATTTTGACCGGTATCATATTAATCCTTATCCAATAAACTATGTTACTTAAATTGAGCATTTAATTTAGATTAAAATATCCTTTGACATAATTTCATTTAAACGAATGGTTTAAAAGATATCACAGGTTCAAAATTACGCGTAACAAAATAATTATTTTTGACGGCAACGCGGGCGCAGCGGTAGGAGTCAATGACCTTTTCCTCGGCCATTAGGTATGTAATCCCGGTAGTACGTTCCCGTGGGATATCCGACATCCACGCGGGCGGTGCCGCGGGCGGAGCCGCGGGCAAAAGCTAGTTAAGCATAAAGGCGAAAGTTTGTGAGTGTGTGTGTATGTTTGTCTCTTCTTCACGTTCAAACGGCTGGACGATTTAGATGAAATTTGGCACACAGATAGTTTATAGTCTGGATTAACACAATGATACTTTCATCTCGATATTCCCGCGAGATCGAGACATAAGGGCGAGGCCACAACACTGCGTTGCAGCGTCGCATCGTAAAAATTTACGACGCCGCACAACATATTATACGCGCATTGTATTGCTGTGCGATGTCGTTTTTGCGATACGACGCCGCAACGCAATGTTGTGGCCTCGCCCTATGGCTCTTTCAAACAGGTGCGACACGCGACGCGACACAAAGGCACCGCTCGTCGCGCGACGAGCGGTGTCTTTGTGTCGCGTCGCGTGTCGCGCTGGTCTGCACAAGCCTTTATGCGGGTGAAACCGCGGGACGCAGCTAGTAATAATATAATAGACAACCCGTTTCTGTGGTTGTCATGCTACGCGTGCTGATGATAGTTTACTGTATGTAATGATCATAATATAAAACTTTTTGACGGAGACGGAAGTCGGTATTTTTGGTTTTTTATTTTCGTTATTTGCCACTGACTTCCGAAATTTAAATTATTTTTCACTTTTTAGTGTTGTTTTTTTTTTGTAAAAAAGTTTTTTATCTCGCTTTTTAGTGTGTCAGTTTGTAATAAATAATAATATATAGGTCAAAATAACCTAATGTCAACTGCTCATAACCTTTTGCAAAATATTGCTTTTCCCGATGCAGGGACGTTAATCGTTGAGGAGTTCGGGTACTTCCCCATCAGCTCCATTTCTCCATATGCATTATTTAATTTGATTTAATTTATTTATTAACTTCGAACACAAATGATTCATACAGTTGTTAGTAACACTTATACAACTATGTTAGTAACATTTAAAAATAAGTGCAATAAAATGAAACAAAATAAAACGAATTCATAAACCTATAATGTCCGCTTCCCGTTGCACCAGACCTGCAGCTGTGCATACGGGTCCAGTGCCCCAGGAATGGGCAATCAGGCTTATTAAAGTAATCGAATCGCAACCCGTGAAATACTTATTATTAGAGATGCGCCGAATGTTCGGCCGAATATTCGTATTCGGTACATTCGGCATATTTTTTCATGTTCGTATTCGGCAGAATATTCGGTTGATTTGCCGAATAATTACCGAATATTTAAATTATTGGTAATATTAAAAAAAGAACATTTTATGAAACAGTAAGGTTAACTAATTAAGTAATTACTAAATAAGTGTGGTTTATTCCGAAAGTTGTACATAGTTTATTGTAAATGAAAGAAACACTACTTTTTGCACCAATTATTTATTGACAAAACTAAAAAAGATTACCTTTAACAATATTTGAAATAAAATTTTAATCAAATAAACTTCTGCTTTTTTTGCAAATGATAAATTAAACTAAATTAATTTCTATGTGTTTCCCTACGTGATCGAATCAGAAATGAAGAGATCCACAGGAAAACCAAGGTAACCGACATAGCCCGAAGAATTGCTAAACTTAAGTGGCAACGGATGACCGATGGGATCGAAAGGTTCTGGAGTGGCGACCACGTACCGGAAGACGTAGCGTTGGAAGGCCTCCCACAAGATGGACCGATGACCTTGAGAAGGCCGCAGGAATCCGCTGGATGTGGAAAGCACAAAATCGATCGAAGTGGCGGTGCTTGGGGGAGGCCTATGTCCAGCAGTGGACGTCTTCCGGCTGAAATGAATTTCTATGAAATTAACAATGAAAAAATATATCTTCCGTAACAAATACTAGTTCACAAACTTCGAGGAAACTTTAAGAATCAACATTAGTAGGTAATTGAAGTTTTAATCAAATTATTTTTTTTTGCCGAATGACAATGTTAGCAAAATAAAATATGATTCTCAGGATTACTATTATCGTGTTTCGCGCCGGCTGTACTGGTGGTCGCAAAAGCTGGAGGCTCTGCGCAGGGCGTGTGTTGCTGCGCGACGCCGGTACGCCAGGCATCGCAGGCTCCGTATCCGCCCTCCGGATACGGAAGCCATTTAGGCGGAGCTGTACGAGGGGTGCAGAGCGGCGAAGACCGCCCTCCAAGCGGAGATCCTGCGGGCCAGGGCGCTGGCCCGCAAGGAGATGCTGGAGACTCTCAACAGGGACCCGTGGGGGCGCCCATACAAGATGGTGCGGGAGAAACTCCGCCCATGGGCTCCCTCGCTGACGCAGAGTCTCCGGCCCCAGCTTGTGGGGGACGTGGTGAGCGCTCTGTTCCCTTCTAGAGGGGATCATACCCCTCCGCCCATGGCTCCGCCTACTGCGGTGCCCGATGCGGACCACACCGACGACGACGATGCTCCGGGGGTGACTGAGGTAGAGATGAGAGTGGCGGTACGCAAAATGAGTGCGAAGAATACCGCCCCAGGACCCGACGGTATACCCGGAAAGCCTGGGTTCTGGCCATGGGGGCTCTCGGGCCTCGACTAAGGGAGCTCTTAAGCGCATGCATGGAGAGGGGCCAGTTCCCACTTCGTGGAAGACGGGGAAACTGGTCCTCATCAAGAAGCCGGGGCGCCCAACGGACTCTCTGTCCGCTTATCTGCCCATTGTGCTGCTCGATGAAGTGGGCAAGCTCTTTGAAAGAGTCATTGCAGACCGCCTCGTCGGGCAGCTGGTGCGAGTGGGGCCGGATCTGGCGGAGAGCCAGTTTGGTTTCCGCAGGGGGCGCTCTACGGTGGACGCCATCATGCGCGTGCGGGCCCTCTCGACGGGGGATGCTGTGGCCCGGGGTGGGGTGGTCTTGGCGGTGTCTCTAGACATCGCCAATGCCTTCAACACCCTGCCCTGGATTTGCATCAGGGAGGCACTCCGGTATCACCGGATGCCGACCTACCTCTGTCGTGTGGTCGAGGCCTATCTGACGGACAGGGCCGTCATCTACCCCGGTCACCAAGGAGAGTGGAACCGGCAAGAGATGTCGTGCGGTGTCCCACAGGGTTCGGTCCTAGGGCCGCATCTGTGGGACATCGGATACGACTGGTTGCTGCGCGCCGACCTCCCTAGCGGCGTTAGCGTCATTTGTTACGCTGACGACACGCTGGTCCTGGTACAGGGGAGGTCGTACCAGGCGGCGGCCGATTTAGCGACACGCGGGGTTGCGACAATCGTTGACAGGATCCGGCAGCTGGAACTCGAGGTTGGCCCTGCACAAGTCTGAGGCCATGGGTTTTATTTATTTATTTAACACTTTAAGCACATACAAGTACAGAGAATGCGCCACCGTCGGCCTCCCAAGTAATGGCGGGAGGGGTTCACATCGGTGTCGAGTCGACGATGAAGTATCTGGGACTCGTCCTCGACAGCCGGTGGAATTTCGTAGAACACTTCCGACGTTTGGCTCCCAGACTGGAGCGAGTCGGGGCTGCATTGAAGCGGCTCCTGCCCAATCAAGGGGATCCAAACGCCTCCTGCCGGAGGCTCTATGCGGGGATCATGCGCTCCATGGCCCTTTACGGGGCACCGGTGTGGGCGCGTTCATTGAGGCTGCGGCCAGCCCGCCGGTTGAACGCGTCCCAGAGGGTCATGGCCATCCGGCTGGCCCGAGGACACCGCACGGTCTCCTGCGAGGTGGCGAGCCTCCTTGCCGGATTACCGCCATGGGATCTGGAAGCAAAGGTCTTCGCGCACATCTGGGAGTGGCGCGAGGAGGCGAAACGCCGGGGCTTAACTCCGATGCCGCAAGAAATCGCGGCACAGCGGACAGAGCTCCGGTGGGATCTTATGGCGTCATGAAGAGTGCGATTGTCGCAACCCCGCGCTGAGCACGCCAAAATTGCGGCGATAAGACTCCTCTTTGAGGAGTGGCTTGAGAGGCGCCACGGCGTCCTCACCTTCCACCTGACGCAGGTGCTCACCGAACACGGCTGCTTCGGGGGGTTCCTGTTCAGGATAAGGCGGGAGGAAACACCCGGGTGTCACCATTGTGTGGATCGGTCTGAGGCATACGGTGGAGGTCTGCCCAGCTTGGGCGGAGCAACGCCGTGTCCTCGTAGAGGCGATCGGCGGCGGTGACCTCTCGCGACCGGCCCTGGTTCAGGCCATGAAATGGAGCGAGAGGAAATGGCAGGCCATCACCTCCTTCTGTGAAGTGGTAATGCTCGCGAAGGAGGAGGCGGAACGCGTGAGGGAGAGGCAAATTTCGTACCCTCACGCCCCTAACCGCCGCAGGGGGAGACGCCCGGGGCGGGAATCGCGAGCCGATTTCCGGCCACCGTAGGCGCGGGCTTACGGACGGTGAGCAATGGATAGCTCGCCGTCCGATAAGGACCAAGCCCGGGTCGACGACGGCGCGTTGTGTTCCACGCGCGTGCCTCAAAGAGATGTCAGCAGAATTGACGGGGTCCGCTAGGGTCAATGCCTGCCAGGGGTTCGAAGAAAACCGATAGGGACATCGTGGCCCCCGGCAACAGGGCAACCGAAGGAACACGGGTGGGTTTTAGTCAGTAAGAGTCTGACACGCCCTCCCGCTCCGCCCAGAGCGGGAGAAGTTATTTGATAATTTCCCACCCAAAAAAAAAAATAAGGATTACTATTATGTCCTTTAATAATCATATCATTCGTACCCGCGCGCTAGCAGTAGGACGTGTTGCGAGTCGCTCCGCTAAGAATAAATATTTAAGTACTATTTATTTATTAGCTTTATTGTACAGTTTTACGCCATTACAATAGTGCCCTGGTTACGGCACGTTGTGGTGAAATAACATCCACGAGTTCTTAATTAATTACGAAAAGATAAGCAGGTTGAAACTTGAACTAAGAAACAAAGCACCAAACAACAGTGAGTCATACTACGCGCGCAGCTCCTATTCGTCGGTCGGCGGTGAGTCAGAACACACGAAACAGCTCGTTGCGCTACCATATATGGTTACAAATCCACAATTGCTACAGTTACCCCGCCCACCAATACACAGGTGCGAAATAGTGATCGCTTATTTCGCCGCTACTCTATGTGTCAATATAGCCAACAGAGGTTTGGTGCTACACCTCATTATTGTGAGCGCAAGTTCAATTCCGAGGACCAGCTTTTCTTTTTGCATTTTTATTTTACTGATGCTTGCCTTTTTGTTGATGTGCTTCTTTTTTTAGAAGCAACTGCTTAGTTATTGTCATAATACGCATATTTTGGAATTATTTTGCGCTTTTCACTAATAACAATTAAACATGGCTGATGACACATCTCCGAAAAATAAGCACGAAAAAACTCCTCTGCGTAATGTTTCGACCACCAGAGGGAACAAAAGGCAAGCTCTTGGGTCTCCACCTCAGGCGACTACTGAAAATGTACGAGATGACATTCGAGAAATTATCCAGGAAGTTATGAAGACTGAATTATCGTTGATGTGGTCTAAACTAAATGAAACCATTAATACAATACTACATAGAGAGTTGCAGCCCATCAATACGAAGATTTCTGCCATGGAGGACTCGATGAAATTCATGAACAATCAGTATGAGGACCTACTAAAGGAGCATGCTTCATCCCAGGAGGCCATTATGGAACTGCGGAAGGAGAATCTTGAAATGAGCAATAATATGAAGTCACTAAATGTTCGTGTGGATCAGCTGGAGCAACAAACTCGATCTAATAACATTGAGATTCAATGCGTACCTGAGAGGAAAAACGAAAATCTCTTTCATATTGTGTCTCAAATTTCTAAAGTGGCTGCGTGTGTTGTAGAAAACAGAGATATCTTGCATTGTACTAGGGTTGCCAAACTGAACCCTAATAATGCTAGACCACGTTCAATAGTTGTACAGCTGGCTTCCTCGCGACTTCGTGATCAATTCCTAGCGGCTATTGTTAATTTTAATAAAAACAATAAGGATAATAAACTGAACAGCATGCATCTCGGCTATTCTGGGCCAAAAACACCAATCTTCGTGACTGAACATCTGTCCCCCACATACAGGGCTCTGCACGCTGCCGCTAGGATCAAGGCCAAAGAACTAGGTTATAAATTTGTGTGGATTCGAGGTGGTAAGATTTTTATGCGTAAAGTAAAAGAATCTGATCATATCATGGTTAGAAACATGGACACTTTAAATAAGTTAAAATAATTTTCGACTTTCATTAACTTTTATTGTACGAGTAGTCGCAGTTTTGGTATTAATTATAGTTAAAATTCTCAGCTCATAATAATAATATTTATTACCAAAACACAAGAGGTCTACGCACGAAGACTCATAATTTTTGTAGTCAATTGTCTTTAGAGAACTATGATATTGTGATTTTAACTGAAACATGGCTGAATAATAGTGTTCTGAGCACGGAGCTTTTTGACGATCGATATATAGTATATAGAAGAGACAGAGATGGTAGGAAGAAGGACGGGGGTGGCGTATTGATCGCTGTATTAAAAACAATTAACTCAAAACGTATGGTTCAGTGGGAAAGTCATTGTGAGGATCTCTGGTTAACTATAGAGGTACCGTTTTTCTTCGAATCTTTTCGTCGAATAGCTCTGTGCGCAGTTTATTTACCACCCCCTGTGCTACGTAGTAGCTTGGATAATTTTTTAGACCGTTGTAGCGTGGTTCTTGAGCAGACAAACTTGTGCGCATGTATTGTAGGTGACTTTAATTTAGGTAATATACAATGGAATTTGGTATATGACGCAGGGAATAATTATACTTATACTCCTCCTGGCATTGCTAAAGTACTAACTGACTTTATTCACATGCATAAATTGTCACAACTGAATGGCATCCTGAATACGTCTGGCCGAATATTGGACCTTGTATTAACTAATTTGCCTACCGGTAGCGTTAATGCGGCAATAAATTCCCTCAGCACTATTGATGTCCATCACCCCCCGATCGAAATCTTGATTACAGCGAGTGAAGAAAACCGACTTCCATACAATCCTCAGACTATAAAAACGAATTATAATAAACTTGATTATACGAAGATTTGCGAGAATCTAAGCGATATAAACTGGGAACAACTATTTGAAAAAATGGCTGATGTTAATGAAATGCTTTGTATGTTTTATGACAGGCTCCTGCATATTATACGTATGCATAAGCCCTCTCAACCTACTTGTAAATATAAAAAATATCCTCCTTGGTTTAATAAATGCTTAATAAGAGCTTTAAGAGAAAAGGAAAAAATAAGATCTCGCTTCAAAGTATATAAGAACCCTAGGGATGAAATCGAGCTCAAATTATTAGGCAAACGGTGTTCCAAATTAGCTACTGATAGTTATAATGAGTATATTAGAGACATTGAAAATGAAATACCCAAAAATCCGAACCGCTTCTGGGCATACATTAAAGATAAAAAAGGTGGCTCTAGCTCTTATCCAGCGACAATGACTAATGGAACCGTATTATCATCAGATGGTCCAGAAATTTGTGAAATGTTCGCGTCCAATTTTTCCTCCGCTTTTAGTGGTGCGACAGTGACCCATAGTAAACCCGAGTCCGAGTTTCTTCATAATATGAAGAATAACAGTCTACCACTAACGGCACCTGTGATCGATCGCGATGGCCTGTTGAACAGGCTCAAATTATTGGATATTCGTAAAGGCCCTGGCCCTGATGGTATTCCGCCAATATTTATTTATAAATGTGCTTCTGCTTTGGCATCCCCTTTAACACTAATATTTAATAAGTCTCTTAGCTCAGGTATTTTCCCTGACTTATGGAAAAAAGCAAAGGTTATTCCAATTTATAAGAATGATCAAAAGGACAACATTAACAACTATAGACCCATATCCATCTTATCAACCCTTGCTAAGGTTTTCGAATCCCTAGTTTGTCCTTACATTCAGGCACACTTCAAATTGTATTTGAGCTTTTCTCAGCATGGTTTCGTAGGGTCTAGGTCTACTTGCACTAATCTGGCGACTTTCACAGAAATGCTATCGGATGCCATTGACTGCGGCAAGCAGATTGACGTGATTTACACAGACTTTAGCAAAGCTTTCGACCGCGTGCCTCACCACATACTTCTATCGAAGTTATCTGCGTATGGAATCACCGGTACACTTTAAGACTGGCTTAAGTCTTATCTCGAAAATCGTTCCTTCTTTGTCGCAGTTAATGGTTTCCAATCGGGAACCTACAAAACATCATCAGGGGTCCCCCAGGGCTCACGTGTTAGACCGGTTCTATTTATTACTTTCGTTAATGATATCCCGCACTGCCTAAGATTCTCAGAATGTTTTATGTACGTGGACGATCTTAAATTCTCACGGATAATCGAATCTGAAAACGATTGTGCATTACTTCAGAGGGACGTTGACACGTTGGTTAAATGGTGTAATGTGAATGAAATGAGCTTAAACGTAAAAAAGTGCTACTACGTGAAATACACCCGTAAAAAGAAAGCAACTGCTAGTGTATACCGCGTGGGCCCTAACGTTATCCAAGAGGTAGATCAAACTAGGGACTTGGGGGTAGTTTTCGACAACGCCTTGCACATTTACGCCTCATATCGAGGGCGTCATAAAAAAAGGCTTCTAGAATGCTAGGTTTTGTCACAAGGAATGTTGCTGGTTTTAAGCATAATCGGACGAAGATCTTGTTGTACAACTGCATCGTTCGTAGTATCTTAGAATACTGCAGTACGATTTGGAGACCTCATTACTCTACGCACATTCTTCGACTGGAGCGCATACAAAACAGATTCCTTTGGCATCTAGCCTATGCTAGCGGAAATGCAAAAAGGGTACGATCCTATGAATCCCGACTATCTCATTTTAAGATGGTCTCACTTGATAAACGTAGAACAATCATTGACTCGTCCTTTGTTTATAAGCTACTCCGATGAAAATTGATTGTCCTCTACTATTATCAAAGTTTCAGTTTCGTGCTCCTGCTAGAATCCCTCGTGCTCCTATAACTCCTTTGCACCCCCCACTCCGCAGAACCATACTTGGTGCGAACTCTGTCGTTCCTCGTCTTTGCAAATTGCTAAATAGCTGCAGTGATCTTACTGACGTGCACTTTGACTCATATGCCAAGTTTCATAGATCAACTATATCAATTGTTTAATTTTAATATGTTTTTTAATTTAATTTTAATTTTAAGTTACATTTTTCGTTCACACATACATAAATTACGCTTTTATTTTTTTGTAAATTTACATTTTAATTTTAATACTGATTGTTATTTTGATTATAATATTAATTGTAATTTTGATTTGACTTTTGATTCGGATTTTAATTAATTCTCGTTTGGTATCAATTGTGATTTTAATTTAACTTTTAATTTCGTTTTTAATTTTTGAATTTAATTTTACTTTTAATTCAGATTCCAATTTTGCTGTTATGTACTGTTTCAATGTGTTTCTGTTCGCTTTTCCTACTGTAAATGATCGTTTTATATATATATATAGCTTTATACCCCACTTCTTTACGTTCACAACCTGCAAACTGCACATGCCGTCCAATTGAACGCACCTCGTCAGTCAGATATCTGGGCATCACCATTGACTCGAGGCTTTCCTTTTGGCCACATATCTCCGCTTTAGCTGGCAGAACAAGGAAACTAATCTTCATAATGAAGAATCTTCGTGTCTGCCTGCCTCCAGATCTCTTAAGAAAAGTCTACCTTGCCATCTGTCAGCCCATTATTCAGTACTGCGTCTCTATTTGGGGAAGTGCCGGAAAAAGCCACATGATTTACGTTGAGAGAGCTCAGAGGGCACTTCTGAAAGTCACGTTTAGGAAACCATTCCGATTTTCAACTGACAAACTCTACAGTGAAATCCAAGTCCTTCGCGTGAGGCAACTTTTCATTTTAACTGCAATCGTCCGCATTCAAAAGACCCTCCCCAAAAGAGCTGATTATAGTGAACTTTTGTCTAAGCGGGTGTTCAGAATTCCAATTCCGCCTGTGAAGTCCCTTTTGGCCAGACGCAGTCCAGCTTACTCTCACCAACACACATTTAACAAGGTTTGCAGATCACTAGACATCAAAGAATTGCTTTCCGCTCGCCTTAAAACTGTACTAAAGAAATGGCTTCTGGAACTTACATACACCGAAACAGAATCATTTCTCTAACGTTATAGACAAACCAAAGTGCCAGCAAACAACTTCCCTCTCTCACACTTTCACCCTCACTCACACAAACACAAACACTAACTCACACAGCATAATACACGCTTTACTAAACTAGCCCTTAAACTAACATAGTTACTTATTTCTTTCCGCTCATTCGCACTCCGACCCTCAAGACACAAGCCCTGCTTAGTTTGGGGGTCAACGGTTAAACCAAAACATTGTGACGTTTTAAACTTAATTGTATATTTGTAACATCACTGTACGTGTATAATATATGTATCACAACTTTTTCCTTTGCCAATAAACTTTTTTGTATTTTTGTATTGTATTGTATCAAAATGATAATTTATGTACCTACCTATTTAAATTCTTGTGTTCAATGAATACATAAAAAATAAACAAAGAAATACCTAAAGAAAAGTATATAATTCACAAATTCACGTAATGCTTGTTAAACCTATTAATTTTAATTTTAGTTAAGTACTCAAATATTAATGTTTAATTATAGTTCAGTGCTTGTGGCAAATCTTACTTGTTTATGGGGCATGCGGTGCTAACCTGTAATTAATTGTTACACTAACCTTAGATGTTATGTACTTACTGTAAATGTTATGAGTGTAAACAATTGTTGGTTGGCCAATAAAGGAAAAATAAAATAAAAAATATCGCAAAATTGAACCGAATGATATTGGGCTGAATATTCGGCTCGGTACATTTTGGACTGAATATTTTGCCGAACATTCGTATTCGGTCGAACCTACATTCGGCGCATCTCTACTTATTATTGAGTAGTTCCGGTGGCCATCTGTGGTCTTTATCATCAGTTCCACTTCACCGAATGGTGCTTTCCGAAAGCAACTCCAGCAGATAAAATACAACCCATTTTACTCGCTGCTAATGTAGCTTTCAATAGGTGAAATCATTTTTTTAATCAGCTATGTATTTTTTGAGTCTATCCATTACAAACAAACACAAACAATCATAGATAGCAGTGATAGCCAAGTGGTGTGATCGTCGGACTGCCGAGTCATAGGTCTCAAGTTCGAACCCAAGGCACGCATTTCTGACTTTTCGGATTCAAGTGCGTATTGTGTAATTATCACTTGCTTCAAAAACGGTGAAGAAAAACATCGTGAGGAAACCGGCATGCCTGAGAGATATTTCTCGACGGCATGTGAAGCCAACTCAGAGGCCTAGGGGCGACTGTAAATCTCTGACACCAGGTTAGGCACTAACCACACGAAAAGAAAGAAGACAAAAATCAAATCTTTTCTCTTTAAAATATTAGTTTAGATTTATATCCTTACATATAAAACAAAGTAGCCCACCACGTCTGTCTGTCTGTCTGTCTGTCTGAATGCGATAAACTCAAAAACTACCGAATGGATCTTCAAACGGTTTTCACCTAAGGATGGAGTGATTCATGCGGAAGGTTTTAGTGTATAATTGGGAATCAAACGAGCTTACCTGTTAAGCGAAGTCTTGATTCTAATTTTATGAACGGCGATCTGAAATATAATCACCCACCCGCCACTAGCTAACAGCCCCAAAGCTGCAATAATTAGTCTACCCAATTCTCTTATCCTTCCAGGAAAACCTAGTGAATGTAAGTATGCGGAACTACTCTGTACAGAAAACAGAGCTTGTTCTCCATCATAAGGACCTCTAAAATAAGTGACATTCATGTGTATGTTGCCAGTAATGACGATAATTCTATTGAAAAACATATTTACAATATTTTATCGGTGAGATACGTACGTATAAGAATACTACTTGTTTAATTAATTATATTTCAGATCGCCGTTCATAAAATTAGAATCAAGACTTGCTCGTGTGATTCCCAATTATTCCACTTCACATAGTTCACTTTATTACCATACCAGTACTGGAAAACACGTATAATTTCAGCCAGCACGCATGCTTCCCCGAACTTTTTCCATAATATGTCATAGGAGACGAGGTCGAAATCTTTAGATATGTCGAGGAAACACGCGTACACAGCGCGTTATTGTGACTCGCACAGGACATCAGATATTAAAATAAAACACACTCATAAAAACATAAATTAAAAACAAAGTAAAATTAAAATAATAGCAGAAAGTCTTGTACGAGGCCAAAAGGATATTACTGACATCTCAGCATGATACTGCGACAATTAAAAATAAATGTCGCAGCGCTGGTATTCTGGAAGGGCCCGCAGCGATGTGAAATAGAATTTAAAAAAAATTGGTATGTGAAACATTAAAAAATAAAATATAATGTAGTTCGAGTGTCTGCACCCGACGTAACATCAGCTACTTGTCTATGCCTTGAACCGACGTACGCACGGACGTAATAAAAGCGCGGCGGGATTTTATCGCTCACTGGATTTTCAACCCTCGGTATTAAGCCGAGCGTTGAGAATCCAACGCGCTGGGACGCACTCTCGTCCCAGCGTGTTGAAAAACATACTGTTGGATTTTCAGCTCTCGGCGCTAAACAGAGCGAAGAAAATCCAGTGCACGAAAAAAAATCGCTGCGATTTTATTACGTCCGTGTGAACGTTGGTTTAGTGTCTGGTATTCTATAGCATCGTTGACTTTGACTTTGACTTTGACTTTATTTAAGTGTACTTATCAATAGTTGAGACCGTTGAGACAAGTAAAGAGACGCAGACGCCGACACCGACAAAAAATAGTTTGATAAAGATTACGGCTGTATAATGCTACAATAGTACAGTGAATACTAGACTGAAAAGTGTTTTGTGGCAGCCAGTTAACGGCATTAGGGAGCTCTAGGAATTTCAAAATCAAATTCAATTTTTAATTCTCTTCGAAATGTGTCGTGTGTATGACAGGTATCGTGACCACGACACGCATCACGCACGCGTCGCCCGCGGGCGTGTACGCCAAGGTGGCCGACCGCGACTGGGAGTACAACCTGCCCGTGGAACAACAAGGCTTCGACACCGAGCGCTGCCCGGACATCGCGCTGCAGCTGGTGCACAAACATCCTGGCAACAAGCTCAAGGTATACTATAACCAATACTGGTGTGGGGATATTGAAACCATAATAATAATCATTTATTTGTCAGAATATGGTACTTACATTAATTTATTGTCAGATTAGTCAATGATATCATCATATTCTGCCAAGTGTGGCGTGGCCTGGTCCTTATAGGACGGTGAGCTACCCATTGCTCACCGCCCGCAAGTCCGCGTCTACGGTGGCTGGAAATCGGCTCGCGATTCCCGACGCCCAGGGCGTCTCCTCCTGTGGCGGTTAGGGGCGTGAGGGCGCGAAATTTGCCTCTCCCTCACGCGTTCCGCTTCCTCCTTTGCGACAATTACCGCTTCGCAGAAGGAGGTGATGGCCTGCCATTTCCTCTCGCTCAGTACCACCGCTCCGTGCCTGAACCAGGGCCGGACGCGAGAGATCACCGCCGCCGATCGCCTCCACGAGAACACGGCGATGCTCCGCCCAAGCCGGGCAGACCTCCTCCGTATGCTCCACCGTGTCCTCTGGGCGATCCACATAATGGTGACACCCGGGCGTTTCCTCCCGCCTTATCCTGAACAGGAACATCCCGAAGCAGCCGTGTCCGGTGAGGACCTGCGTCAGGCAGAAGGTGAGGACGCCGTGGCGCCTCTCAAGCCACTCCTCAAAGAGGAGTCTTATCGCCGCAATTGTGGCGTGCTCAGAGTCTGACCACGCTAAGTCTGCAATGGAATAAATGAGCAACCCCAAAAAGTTTTATACATACATATACTTTTACATCAGTCAGTTATGTCAGTTTCGGGGTTGTAAGTAGATCACCAAATGATAATTGATATTTATTAATTGATATTTTGCCTTTTCATTTGATGCTCTACATCCATACAATGACATAACTGTGTCAAATCCACACTGCATCGTGCTAAAGTGACTATTCTTTACAGGAATAAATCAGAATATACACAAAATAACCTATCAAAAACAAAAAGACAAAGTATCAATTTTTTTTTTGTCCTAGGACAGCATTTTGTTGCCGTCTATAGATCTTCAAATTCCACCGCTTTTTTACTTATGCAGACTTAGCGTGGCCAGACTCTAATTAAATTTAAAATCGATGCGGAAGTCTTAAGCCTTAAGGGTACACTGGTCGGTCATTCTTCCCTACAACAAACGTAGTATGGTGATTACTAGTACGTTCAAAACTAAAAATTATATCAATTTGCCTTGTCATTATCTAACCCTGTACCGAAGCAGAATTGGGAAAAGTATTGGTTTGGAAGTTATGACTATGAGCGTTGAAACTTTCATATTTTAACACTAATTTTAACTCATCTTTGGGCGTAAATAAATAACTTATCTAGTATAAAATGGCAAAACAAAAATCGTACAGGGATAGATAATTTATTGAAAAGTTCAAATAATTTTATTTTGAGTAGATACATCCAGTAGTTTTTCCATAATATCTTACGCCCAAAGGTCTATTCATGAAATTTTACGCGCTCGTTTTCGTAATACATCATCATCTATTTCAATAAATAATTAAATAAATTAAAACTAGATAAATAAATACAAAATAAATAAAACTAAATAAATAAATAACTTTACTAAATAACGAGTATAGAGATTGTGTATTTCTATTGCCGCTATAACAAAAAATTATAAAAATTAAATACAGTTAAATATTAAAGGGTGTCCGGAGTCCCCATACAATAAACTATTAAATTTGAAAAAAAGCTACCCTTGTGTGGTGGAGTTTCACTGTCTAGAGCTCACTGGATAACGTAAAATTTTTTTTTCTTTTTATCTTCAAAAATATAGAAATACGAGACCGTAAAAGTTGTCAGTTTTGTCAATTTTTTAACCGTCCGGCCCGTCCCGTCCATTATCGTATGAATCTCCAAAATAAAATCATAGGTACACTTTTGAAAGTCGATGAAGTTTCAGAATTCATTATAAAATAAAATTTCATAATCAATATTTAAGTTCCCTAGTTAGCCACATTTCTTAATTCCATACAGTAATATTGCTAAATTAATCAAAACAGGTAAATATTTGACAGCTATTTACAACGTTGCCAACTTTTAGGATTAAAAACTTAAAGGAATCTTATTTTTTTTAGGTTATTTTAGGTGGCGGTAGACGTAGCTTTTTGCCAGTTGACCGTCTCGACGAAGAAGGATCATATGGTAGACGGACAGACAATCGAGACCTTATACAAGAGTGGAAGCAAGACAAAGTAGATCGCGAAGTAACCCATGAATATTTTTGGAACCGTGAGCAACTAGCGCAAGTCAATAACAGTCTGCCCGAGTACATTTTGGGCTTGTTCGAGAATAACCATATGCAATATCACATGCAATCGAATCGACAAACAGAACCCACATTGGCAGAGATGACCGAGGTGGCGATTCGCTCGTTGAGTCGGAACGAGAAGGGTTTCTTCTTATTTGTAGAGGGAGGCCGCATCGACCACGCGCATCACGACAACCTCGTGGAGTTGGCACTAGACGAGACACTCGAGATGGACGCGGCCGTGGCGCGCGCCGTAGATATGCTGTCGGAGGACGACTCGCTCATCGTGGTGACGGCGGACCACTCGCACGTCATGACTTTCAACGGGTACTCGCAACGTGGCAATGACATTCTTGGTCCCTCCAGAGATTTGGGAGATGACCATATGCCTTACATGACTCTGTCATACACCAACGGGCCTGGTTTCCGCTCACATGTGAACGGGGTTCGAACAAACGTTACGGCTGAGGACAATTACCGTAAGCGATCATAAATGGTTATCTTAAGAAAAAGGAATCTCGTTATAATAGGCATGTGTCCTAAATGTGCTCATTAAATTATTTCGCAGGGGCTCTAGATTGGGAGTCTCACGTGGACGTACCACTCGAGTGGGAGTCGCACGGTGGCGACGACGTGGCGGTGTTCGCGCGCGGGCCGCACCACTCCATGTTTACGGGGCTGTACGAGCAGAGCCAGCTGCCGCATCTCATGGCGTACGCCGCCTGCATTGGGCCCGGCCGACATGCCTGCAGCAGCGCCACACATGCTACGGGCGCGCCTGTCACATTTCTCACAGTCTTTGTAGTACTAAGTTCTCTTTTTATAAAATGATCTTTAATTTTAGTCTACGATATGTAGGTAATGTAGTAATTATACTATTTTATAAATGTTTTATATTATTTTATTCTAATGTTTAAAAATATAATTTAAGTATGTTAATAATATATGATCAAACGAACTTCCAAGTGAAGTTCAATCATTATTATGATGAGTTGCTTCATTTGAAGATATGATAATAACAATGTAGTTTCCCTACTTGCCTGGTAACCTCGCACATATTTTAAAGATTTTTAAAACTATAAAGTGATTTATTTTCGGTCTGTCCGCCTCCGTGTCACACTTTGACGTTAGCTCATTTTTTTTAGAGTCCAGTAATGATATATGATACAAAACTTTCTCTGTATTAGAGGATCGTCAAGCGTCATGGGGGGTGGGTGATCATATCTTCAAATGAAGCAACTCATCATAATAATGATCGAACTTCACTTGGAAGTTTGTTTGATCATTATATTATAATTCGTTGCTTCATTTTTCAGATATGATAATAACAATGTAGATGTTAAGAGTTAGAAAGTTTTGGAATGAAATAATGAACAATAATGTTGTAACATTATAGTTTTATTTATCAACCAATTAGCCTTACAGTAATTAATGATTATATTTCCGTAATGGTATAATTACCTATTTCGAATTAATCACATTTAACTTAACGTAAAGAAACAATTCTCTAAAGTGTTATATTGTAAATACAATCATTTAAATAAATAGTCACATTGAACTTCTTACGATAAGCAAACGTATCTAGCAAATTCACCTTCGTTTATAATGCACCTATTATAAAAACGAGCAAATGAGTTAGATGAACTAGTCCACCCTGCGGTTTTGCGAATGGTTTCTATATTAACCCCGGCCAAGCTCGTGGCTGAAGTGGACGCGTGCCGTGTGCTGTGCGCGCCGAATACGCTGATATCGACGCCGCTTTCTGACAGCACTTGTTTTATCCATCTGCTGATACTTTGTGTGGTAGCAGGTTTGTGTGGCCGTTTGTACGTTAACAACAGATTATTTGCACTCTCAGGTCTTATGTTTTAAGAAATAGAAATATAATCTGAGAGAACTATAGCTGGACAAATACACGTATTTTCCCTGAAATATGGCAGGAACAGGACCGGCTGGTCTCTACCAGGTGCGGATGTTTTTATGATGTCAGTTATAACTATTTTTATGCCGCTATCCGAAAAATGTATGTTCTAGAGTTTGATCAAGGAAAGCGTCTGTACCCTATGAGCTGTACAAATCGCTAATAGAACCACAAGTTTTTTAGTGATTCTTTCGAGTGATAGCTTACTATTAGGGAACCATGTTGAAATAAAGTTTAACACTAATTGGGGATTCCAGGTGGTGGAGTACTTGGGTCTTATGGGTCTTAATTTATACGCACCTTTAAGGAGGCGCTTTATAGATTCGTCTGAACCAATATTATTACCTATAAAGGCTGACAAAGCAGAACGATGGGAATTGAAACTGCCATATGCACAACCGCTATTAAATCGTGACGCTAAGAATGAGAGTAAGGACGATTTTGAAGGGTCAAATACATTAATCTGGTTAGCGATACAATATTGCCACCAAAGCTTAAGTGAAGTATTGTATTGCTGAATTGTGCTGTTAGAAAAGGATGATAGCATCAGTGTAACAGAGTCTGCACAGGCACCCCGTCGGCTGAAAGCCTGCCGGAGAGCCTCGCGACACCCAGGGTAAGGTTCTTGTGCAAGGGTGGCACTCCCTGAAATGAGATTGCAAGAGGTTTTTATTGGGGTTTAAATAAATAATGTCGGAGACTATAAGGTTTTGCAATAGTGGGTACCATGGTTGTGATGGCCAGTTGGGATATATTAATATGCCGTATGCATTGTCGTCGATAATTTTTCTAAGACATTTTAATATTAGGGACAATGGTGGAAAAGCGTAGAAGTAATAGGTATGCCAGTCTGCCGTGAATGCATCTACGGAAACTGCGTCAGGATCTTGTTTCCATGAAATGAATCTGGTACACTTCGCATTATCACGAGACGCAAATAAGTCTATTTCAGGGTAGCCAAATTTTTTTACAATTTCTTGGAATGCTTCATCGGAAAGTGACCATTCAGTATCCGGATTAACAATTCTTCACGCAGCGTCTGCCTGGTTTTCTTTGGTATTCACGTATGATGCATATACCCAAAGGTTACGCTGCAACCTGACCTCGACGCATCGGTATAGATTTCGATGTCAAAGTTTGGCTGCCGCATAAAATTGCGTGTTGTATCAATATTTGACAACCACCAGTACAAATCTTCTAGTATAATACTAGGAAGCTTAATTTTGACTTCATAATCATTATTATCGGTCATAAAAGTGGGTAAGCCTACCCGCATGTACAGTAAGCGCTCAAAAGTGCATGAGCACGCTAAGAGTCGTATTGCTGTGAACACGCGGTATAGTCCGTACATTTGTATGTGTAAATAGTCAGACGTCTGTGGTGTGAGTGCCGTACACACACCACAGAGAACGCAGTTTTGAACTACACACTATCGTATCGTCACGGTTCGCGGGCGCCGCACTTATATTTCCATAACTTTTGTTAGCACGCATCATACTCGTACGCGTGACCTTGGCCAGTGTATCGCATTGCTAAAATTCGAAAGTAAATCATATGTGCAGATAGCAGAAGGCGTTAAGCGTTGGTCTTAGATTCAAGATGGCTAAGGTTCTAATCTCGTAAATCACAGCGCTGTTTTTGCAAATATTATTATTTTTGTTTGCAATAATAATATTTTTAAATATCCTGCCTATTTATTAATGTTGTTATTGCAATAAAGGGTTTAGAATAAAAAATGCGTGATATGTTATAATAAAAAATAAATAATATTTATTCGTTATGTTTATTTTACTTAAGTATAGTTATCAAACTGCTACAATTATTTATCATTACTTCACCTGAATAATATGTGAAATAGATGTCTAGAAACTTAGAAGCAATTTGTATTATTTTGACATATTTAAATTTTGAAATGTTTTAAATTTTAAATGGATTTTTTTGCACCATAAATATAAAGCTTTGATCATGGTCTAAGTAATTAAGCAATAAATAAGAATATTAGACTACTTAAAATGTAAAAAAATCTACTGACAAAATTGTTGATTTTAAGGTTAAAGGCAGTTGTTCATATTAATTATTTTAAACTTTATTTGGCTTTAGTAAATATTGGTTGGTATTGAGGTTATAGCTTAAGTATTCATTTTCTTTACGAAAAGAAGATTGAAACTAAACCTCAAATTTTAATCCTAAAATAATACTATTACTAAAATAATATTAAACAATTTCGGTATATCTGCAAGAAATACGACAAACACCCTATTGAAACGTGCTTAAAAAATTCGTTACCATAAATTCATGCAATAACGAATCTGTTGTTTATTAAGTTGGTACGGTCAATATTTTAAGGTCAAAAACGGTTTTCTAGCTGGTCTTCAGTGATGCAAGCCTTCAGAGTGCACGGCGAACGGTTCATAATGACGTGTTTTTAATAATTCAGCAAAATATCTCGTTGGTATGAAACCATTTGTTTCATTCACCATTTGACGTCGCTGCTACTCGATAATAAGCCCCTTCCTCATATCTCTTAACCGTCACAGTATTTCTCTAGAACAAAGAAAAACATTGTTTTTATTACACATAATACCTAATTATTTATTATTCACTAATCGAATTAAACCTCACAATGAATTTAAAACTTTAAAGGCATCTTCTGTCTCAACAATACCTCTGTTCTATCAACAATACCCTTGATTAAGATTTATGTTTAGTAAAATATGAAATATATAAATGATAACACTCACACTTAGTCCGGTTTTATTAGATATTCCTTTCACTTTTACGCAGCGCAATAATATTCTCTGATCTGATCTGATCTCTTCAATATATTTTATGCCTGCTTTTTGATAATAATAACCACAACACTGCGCTAAATGCTCGTCACCAATATTATCACGGCACGAACCAACAAAGTTCTATTAATTGAATACTTGTAACAAACTGCATCTACCCCACAGAAATCGAAATAATTTACTTAGTTTTTCGTGGTCTACCTGCTAAACTTTAATATTTATGTGAACAAGACGAATGAAACTAAAAACGAATGATGATTATCGAACTAGTCATTGGTTGCAGACAAAGTGAGTGTGTGTGTGTAATGTGCGTGTCTACAGTATTGTAACAACTTATAGAAGAAGGTCGTAAGTCAAACCGAAGCGTCAGTCTATTGCTTTGTGAGATTGCTTATGGACTTTTGGTCGGTACTGTACCTGTATTAACGAAGAGGAGCCCAAGGTTTGTCCTGCGCCACAGGGTGTTGTGACGGCTGCGCTGGCGACGACGTGTACGGACGGCGATTCCCTGCCGTCGACGGCTTTCTGTATGCACCCCGCCCCCCACTGTTCGCCGAGTATCGAGGAGGCGGGTTCCAGTTTCCCTGGTAGGAATGACGGGTACTAGGCTGTTGAGGCGGTTTCGAAACCTTCGCAATCTTTTTTATAGAAAGGCCTTGTTTTTCAATGGCCTTGGCGGCTTTCATTTTTTCTGATAGGGACGAGCCAAACAGTGACTCGTCTCGTGCGGACTCGTTAATGATATTGAAGGCCTTGTCTAAACTAGGAGTGATTAATTTCACTCGAGCCTGCGTTGCCATGTGGTGCGAATCACACAGTAAGCGGCAACCATTGCTCAAATGTTTCATAGCTTGAACCTTATTATCGCTCTTTAGAAGCAGATCCATGCCTCTGTTGATGGCGGTGATACCCGTGCCTAACTGTTGTTGAGACGCTGTAAGTGTCTTGTCGCGATTACGAACCATATCCGATACCGCCGCCGAGATTTCTGCATTTAATTTGGACGCTTGCAGGAGCTTACAATTGTCTGGTACAAGGTACTCTTTCAGTAGATTGTCTTTATTTTCTTTAGACATTCCTTTCCTTAGTAAAGGAAGCCATAATAGCGATAGATTGCCGTAAATGCTGTCGCCATAGTCAGGCGAGTCGGACGTGGATTCACCGAGTGCAGACAGTAGATCAGGGTCTAACTCAGATTCTACACTGCCAGTGGTTTCCTCTTGAGGGCAGGGTTCCGCTTGACCAACGTGTTGGTCAGGGTTATTACCGGATTCCGGTTCCGCGTCTTGCAATATATCGGGCGGCACGGATATTGGCTCCGTAAAGGTTTCATTATTATTGCCTAGGGCCACCTCAAGCTCTTCGTTACCTAAAATTACGATTTGCAATTAAGGTTGTGAAGATAAACATTTTGAGGGTAGTGTAAAAATTAAATTGAATAAAAAATTTGCACGTTAACGATACATCTGTTTTAGATTGTACGTAATTTCTGTGCTAGTTTGTCATCGTTGAAGACTCGCAGTCAACCCTGATGCAATATTTTATTTTAAATTTCATAATTTAGTTTTGAAAAATGTCAAAGTTATTGACTCGCAGTCAATCCCAGAGCATTTACAAAACTGATAATTTCACTATTCACTTTTAGATCACCAAATAATTAATTCATTTTTGCTTACCTTCATCTTCCGATGATGATAATTGTAACGGTTTTATTCTTCGTCTATGTCTTTCTTTTTCTTCGATCTTACGAATGTTCCTATTATATTGATCAATTTTTGATTGCGCGCTTCTTTTTGGCGTATTGCTCGAAGGGCGCTTGCGATAGTTACCGCGCACGAAAAAGGAATGAGCTAACGTCAAAGAGTGACACGGAGGCGGACAGACCGGAAATAAATCACTTTATAGTTTTAAAAATCTTTAAAATAATATGTGCGAGGTTACATAACGGGTGTAAAAAATCTATCAACACGCCGACAGTCACGATGATCTTCCCGTCACTGCGATTATTTGTATGTACTGCACCATAACTATTTTTTTTTTTTTTTGGGTGGGAAATTATCAAATAACTTCTCCCGCTCTGGGTGGAGCGGGAGGGCGTGTCAGAGTTTTACTGACGACTAAAACCCACCCGTTTTCCTTCGGTTGCCCTGTTGCCGGGGGCCACGATGTCTCTTTCGGCCCTTATTCGCAGCCCCGGCAGGCATTGGCCCTAGCGGACCCCGTCAATTCTGCTGACATCTCTTTGAGGCGCGCGTGGAACACAACGCGCCATCGACCCGGGCCTGGTCCTTACCGGACGGCGAGCTACCCATTGCTCACCGTCCGCAAGCCCGCGCCTACGGTGGCCGGAAATCGGCTCGCGTTTCCTGCCCAGGGAATCTCCTCCAGCGGCGGTTAGGGGCGTCAGGGCGTGAAATTTGCGTCTCCCTCACGCGTTCCACCTCCTCCTTTGCGAGCATTACCGCTTCGCAGAAGCAGGTGACGGCCTGCCATTTCCTCTCGCTCCGTACTATGGCCTGAACCAGGGCCGGACGCGAGAGATCACCGCCGCCGATCGCCTCCACGAGGACAGGGCAATGCTCCGCCCAAGCCGGGCAGACCTCCACCGTATGCTCCACCGTGTCCTCCGGGCGATCCACACAATGGTGACACCCGGGCGTTTTCTCCCGCCTTATCCTGAACAGGAACCTCCCAAAGCAGCCGTGTCCGGTGAGGACCTGCGTCAGGCGGAAGGTGAGGACGCCGTGGCGCCTCTCAAGCCACTCCTCAAAGAGGGGTCTTATCGCCGCAATTGTGGCGTGCCCAGCGTGGGGTTGCGACAATCGCACTCTCCATGACGCCATGAGATCCCGCCGGAGCTCTGTCCGCTGTGCCGCGATTTCTTGCGGCATCGGAGTTAAGCCCCGGCGTTTCGCCTCCTCGCGCCACTCCCAAATGTGCGCGAGGACCTTTGCCTTCAGATCCCATGGCGGTAATCCGGCAAGGAGCAGGTGCAGTAGGCTGCACCATACCTGATAACCGAATTATTATGGACTTGTAGAAGGATAACCAGTTTTCGAGAGTTTATAAAACGAAGAAAGTTAGTTTTAAAATATCAACCCGTTTTACGTTCTGTTCTATAGACCATCATTGGGTCTCTTTATACCACGTTATATGATTCCTATATAAAATTGGTGGTCTACTATCAGTCAGGAAACTATACCTTTTAAACATTATCCTATATTTACATAAATACCTTCCAGTTAACTCAGAAAGACAAGCTAGGAGGAGAAAAGATATTGTGGCTTCCTCTACACCGCTACGTACGGTTTTTGCATGGCGTCAGTATGTATGCCAATCAGCCTACATATACAACAAAATTAACGCTAAACTTAAGTTCCACCATGAGCTCTCGCATCAATGCAAAAAAGTTATAACAGGGTGGTTAAAAACTCTAAATTATGAAGAAACAGAGCATATTCTAGTCAGACTAACATGAACCCTTCAAATCAAATCAAATCAAATCAAATTATTTATTTGCTAGAATGTAGGTATACAAATAAGGTCGTGAAGAATTAAAATTGAGCCATACATTCTGCCCAAGATTCGACATGCAAAATTTAAATGAATGAATACGATGCAACAATAAAAAATAAGAACATTAAACACAATTATCAGATAAATAATTAACAGTTTAATACAATTAAAATTAATTCAGTCAAAATGCAATTAATAAATACGTAATAGTCAAAATAAGATCAAAATGTCAAAATACAATTATCATAATGTTATACATTGTGATCACCTAATTGTATCTTTTTCTTCGATTTATAATGGCACTATCAGCAAACACGTAAACTCATACATAAACACACACTAAAACACACAAACATAAACCCACACTAAAACACACAAACATAAACACACACACAGACAAACCCACGATCATACACTACTACAGTCACACTAACACATACAATTGCACAATACACAAAGCTGCTAATTACTTTTTTTTCATTGTTTTCTCTTTGTTCCTAAATTAGTTGAATTAGTTTTATTAGTTTAATTTTAATTGTTACAGAGTCTGAATAGTGTATAAGCTATCAATTAAGGGAAAGAGCGAGATAACCGCAACACAAGTATTATTAATTACTTACTGGGGCTGTCTCAATCACATCTGCAAATGTAACTGTTTGAGACCCAATAAACAATTTATTATTTATTATAACTGCTCCCAAATTACCATGTTTATTTAAATCTTTATTTTTTATTTATTTTTACATTCGCCCTTGACATATTTACTATTCTATTATTTGACATTATATTCTATTATTTGTTTCCTTGAATTTATAAAGCTACCTTTTATTCTCAAAAATTATTATTTCCCACTTATTATCAATTTGTTATTTCTTAAAACGTCATAAAATAATATATTTAATTAAATAATAAATAAGTCAAGAAGTGTTCTATTCCCGAATATCAAGTCGGGAAGCCTCTGGAAGAAACCTCATCAGCAACTGCTACCAGGTCACCATAAGCTGAGACGACTACCAAAAACTGAGAACTGAGTACGAACGGGTGAGTGAGAGGAAAGAAAGAAATAAAACACAATTAAAATATTGTCTCCAAAATAAAAGTACTAGGGTCGCATAGAGACACAAGACATTTTAAATTGTACTAATAGAAAAGGATTTTCAACGTCACTTGTAATAGTCTAAGTGGCTCGATTCCTAAGCGCTGCTGCTGAGGACACAACCTGAATAGCCCGAGTTCGTATCTCACCAGGAAGTATTATTTTTGTGTTTTCTTAAATTGTGTCCTAACTTGACCTATCGCTACAATACAAAAAATCATGTCGGTAAAACGGACTCCACCACCTTCCATTGTAAATTACGAGTCGGAACCAGATATGCCAACTGAAAAGGTGGATGTGGACTCTAATACACAACGTAAGCGCAAATATGACCAGGTGGATGATATGTATGTTTTTATGTCCGAAATGAAGAACCTGTTCTCGAATTTCGAAAAGCAGCAGAATGATAAATACAATGCTCTGCAGGCATCTATGAATGAGATAAGAGAAATAAACGCATCAATAAAAAAATCATGTGATTTTGTAACAGGGAAATATGACGATCTGATGAAAGAATTCAATAAGCTAACATCAGAGCGTAAAGAGAACTTAGCTTATATTCAGGTACTGGAGGAAAAGGTCGAAAACCTAGAAAGACTGCAAAGATCTTCCTGCCTGGAATTGAGGAATATACCCGCTAAATTGCGAGAAACGAAAGAGGATCTCTCAAAAATTGTAATTGATACTGGTAAAGCCTTAAATCTTTCGATAAGTACTTCTGATATACGAGATATTTACCGCCTAAATGCAAAGAATGAAACAAACAAACCTATCTTGGTCAATTTTACGACAATAATCTTGAAGGAAAAGATCGTTCATTCAATTAAATCCTATAACCGAGCCAACAAAGACAAAAAGCTGTCAACAGCTAAAATACATGTAAATGGCCCTGATGTCCCTGTATACATTTCAGAACATCTCACTTACAGGGCTAAACGCCTGTACTTTTTAGCTCGAGATTTCTCAAGAACAAATGGCTACACTTTCTGCTGGACTGCGCATGGAAAGATCTTTGTGCGCAAGAAGGAAGGAGAATCCGCGCACTGCATTAACAATGAATCTGACTTGAAGACTCTAAATGTTGAAGTTTGACTATTCTTCAGTAATAATCACGATCTTCCACTTATTCTAATTTTAATTACAATTTTAAAATGTGCATGCTTAACTTTATTTTTTATATTTTTATGGAAATACACATCTTGCGCTCTTGTCACTCTAACACACATATTTTACACATGGTGTACCCAGCATACATCAACTTGCTTTCCTGTCACTCTCATTAGGTGTCTGAAAAATACAGTTTCTCAAACTACAAGTAAAAAACTTTGTCTATTTGACCACAACAACGGTCAGAGTCCGGTTATTGTACCTTTTACTAGCACCATAATTAAATTTTACCGCACTTGTGGATAATTTAAATAGGTTTATGGATTCTGTAGAATCCCTAAATGTATCTCGATCCTTCGTGTGCTCGCCGAACCAATGCTTACAGCACTTGCAATCCACCAAGCAGACGCTAAACGCTTTGCACGTAAACATTCGAAGTTTGAACCGGAACTTTGATGGCTTAAATGTCCTCATACACTCTATGGATGTTAAGTGTGATGTAGTTATTCTTTCAGAGTGCTGGTTGAGTAAAGTTTCTGACATCCCTGTTTTGGACGGTTTTGCCTCGGCAAGGTCTACGTTTAGTAACCAAAACGACGGTGTTTTAATCTATATTCGTTCCGAGTTAAAGTATAAGATTACTGAACCGTTGTTCCGGGACGCTAACTGTCTTATTTTGAGGTTAGAACCAGACGTTGCGATTGTGGCAATATATCGATCACCTTCAGTCAGAAATATTGAACATTTTGTTGGCTCCTTAAATGACACACTGATTTCCCTTTCATCGGTAAGAACAGTAGCAGTGATTGGTGATTTAAACATTAATATTCGTCCAGGAAATAGTGATCCAAACTCTGAAGAATATTTAAATATAATGGCATTTCATGGACTTCTACCAGCCCACCTCTTTCCGACACGTATAGAAAACTGTCTGGACCACGTCTTTCTTAAATCGGATAAGTGTTCGACAGCACTGGTTCTAGACTCGTTTTTTACCGACCATGCACCTGTTTTGTTTTGCCTTGAATCTGTCTCTTTTGCTGAAAAACCTAAAAGCATGATCCGCCAGATTAATCTTCCGGGTGTCATTAATCACTTAGAAAGCTTGGACTTCTCTAGCATTCTGGATAGCACAGACCCCAATCAAAGTGCGGAGCTACTTATCTCCATTCTAACAGATTCAGTAAACGAACATAGCAAATTAAAGAAGGTACCGCACAGAAAGAGAATTATTAAGCCATGGATCACTCCTGGTCTTTTGAGATGCATACGCAATCGTGACAAACTACATTTAAAGTCAATGCAGGATCCTGAAAATCACGTAGATAAACTAACTTATTCAAGATATCGAAATTATTGCAATAACCTGCTAAAGACGATTAGGTGCCGTTATGAACAGAATCAGCTCCAAAAGGTCAGTGGAAATCCCAAGGCAACTTGGGATATCATAAAGTCCATTAGTTATAAAAATACCACACCTGCTAGTAAATCGGGGGATCTCCTTAATATCTGCAGTGATCCTGATGCCTCTGTAAACTCTATAAATAATTACTTCGCAAATGTTGGAGGTAATCTTGCACAGAAGATACAGCTGGCCCAACATACTATCAATTCAAACTTTGATTTTAACTCTTTGCCCAACCCGCAGGGCAATTCACTGGTTTTGCTCGAGACTGACTTTACAGAGGTTAACAGTATAATCACGGAATTAAAACATAACTGTGCTGTTGGCTATGATGGTTTACCTGCTTCAGTTATTAAATCTGCTAGGCATGTCCTCATCCCCTCAATCACTCATGTATGCAACCTGTGCTTGTCAAAGGGCATCTTCCCAAACGCCTTTAAAAAGGCATTAGTTTCACCTATATTTAAGGGCGGGGATGCAGACCGTGTCGAAAGCTATAGGCCTATATCGGTTCTCACGACCTTGTCCAAAATCTTAGAAAAAATCCTAAATAAGAGATTACTGAATTATTTAGAGCACAATAATGCAATTGCCTCAAACCAATACGGCTTCAGGAAAGGCAAATCAACAGAGGATGCTGTGCTTGAGCTTTCAAATCATATCACTAAAAATCTAGACACCAGGACTAAAACGATAGGTATATTCTTAGACTTAGCCAAGGCTTTTGACACGGTCTCAACTCCCATCCTCTTACACGGATTGGAGGCTCTAGGAATACGAGATGCCGCTCTAGGGATTTTTTGCGACTACCTCACTGATCGTAGTCAGCGAGTTAAGGTTGAAAACTATATTAGCGACGATGAATATTTATCTTTCGGAGTCCCGCAGGGCAGTGTGCTGGGTCCTACACTCTTTCTTGTTTATGTAAATAGGCTATGCCAAATCACTATACCTGACTGCAAGATCCTTGTCTATGCTGATGACACTGCACTTATTGTAAGTGGCGATACCTGGGCTTCTGCACACCGCTCGGCTGAAATTGCTCTTGGTATAGTGATGGACTGGCTTTCCTGTAATCTGCTAACATTAAATGTTTCCAAAACCCACTATGTTGCTTTCTCAGCGAACTCTTCCACACAACCGAGCATTCCAGATATAAAGGCTCATAGATGCTCCCATGCTGCGCTTAACACATGTAATTGCCCTCCTATTCAAAGAACATCTTGCGTGAAGTATCTAAGGGTGCACATTGATTGCACACTAAGTTGGAATAAACATTTAGACGTAACAGTATCTCGGGTACGAAAGCTTATGTTTCCAATGAAAAAGCTCAGAAATGTAGTTGCTTTCCCGCTGTTAAAAACGATTTATTATGCTTTGGCTCAGTCACTACTAACTTATTGCATCTCAGTTTGGGGTGGCACTTTTAAGACCTCTATGCTTCGCCTTGAGAGGGCGCAGAGGGCCGTTTTGAAGGTGATGCTTCATAAACCGTATCGCTACTCTACAACCCAATTATACAAGGACATGTCTGTACTCACTTGCAGGCAACTCTGTGCACTCAATATAATCCTTCGTAAGCATTCCTCCCTTAAGTATGACTCAAAATTGCTTCTAAATAAACGACGTAAAGACCTTGTTTGCCCTCCTGTCAGAATAAAAACTGCCCTGGCAAGTCGAAACTATTTGAGTTTGAGTGGCCGCCTTTATAATGTAATTAACAAAACATGTAACATTTATCCCCTTCCAAAATACAAGTGTAAGACCGTAGTAAGCGAATACCTTCAGGATCTTACTTACGATGACACTGAAAGACTGTTTGCCAGGAATTCATAAATAATAAGCGCTAAAACACACATATAAACGCACCCCAACACACCCACAAACACACCCTCACACACACACGCAAACGCACCCCAACACACACACACACCCCAACACTCTCACACACACCCTTGTTTGTACAGACACACTCACACACAGATTCACGTATTTCCTTGCATGCCTTAATATAAAAGTAAATAGCTTATTTTTCAATCCAATAATTACATTCAATTCAATTTTCAATTCAATTTTTTATTATTATTTTAATACTTGAAATGAGCGTAACTTAATTTGTACAAGGACTATTTTTGTATCATTATATTTGAAACGAATAGCAAATCATGATTGTAGGAGGAAGGCGCCGATGTCTGTCACACAGTTAATACTAGCACAGACATCGTCGTTAACTCTATCTTTAAAATGCTCTAAACTCTGTACATTGTGTTTTTGTTTAGGATAGATGAGTTGTATCAACATTATTGTTAATAAAAATATTATTATATTATTATTATTATTATTATATACCTACGATTTAATTTCAACTTTTTTTTTTTTTTGTATCTATTGTGGACATGATAATTTTTCAGATTGACTACAGTTGTAATAGCAATCATATAATTGCGTTTTATTTAAAATAGGTTTTTTACTTTTATTATTTAATTTGTCATGCCTTTCTTTTGGATAGGGTTGATTCGCGATTTGGAACAGAGTAGATGCAATTTTGTTGTACCTGATTGGTTTGTGAGTCGCAGGTACACGCAGCATCCGTAGGCTGTCTTACTCGAAGCGTCTGCAAAGCCGATTAAATCTGCCGAGTCTGCTTCTGAAATTTTAATGTTCCTATCTAACAGGATAGGCTGCATTGCAGCTAAATTATTGGTAAACTGAAACCATTCTTGCTGAACATTTGCAGGCGGACTGTCATTCCAACCTGTGTCCAGTAGCCATAATTTTTGCATTATGGCCTTTGCTGTGACTACAATTGGGCTCACGAATCCCATTGGGTCATAGAATCTACTTATATAACTAAGTATGCTCCTTTTTGTAACCTTATTCCTATTGAACGGTTGTGGCGTGGAGATAATAAAATGATCATCCTTTATATTAATTTGAAGTCCTAAGGCTTTCATGTTATAATTATCCTTTTGTAATTCTAAACTATCAAAGTGTCTTTCGTTTAATGGTATATTGTTCAACACATTTTCATCATTTGATGACCACTTATGAGTGTGGAAACTACCTAATTTAAGCAAATCACGAAGTTGGTTTCTGGCAGTGATAGTAGTTTCTAAATCATCATTACAATAGATAATATCATCAACATATAGATGATTTTTGATAATAGATGACGCTAGTGGGTATAATTTTTCATATCTATTTGCTAGCTCATCTATACAGCGAGTAGCTAAGTAACTTGAACTTTTCAAGCCATACGTAACCGTATCTAACCTAATACACTTGACTGGCTCGTCAGGATTGTCCCTCCACAAAATATTTTGAAGGGTAGTGTATTGTGGATTGATTTTAATGTTTCTGAACATACGCTTGATATCTGCAGTAAATGTATATCTACCTATGCGGAATAATAAAATTATATCAAACAATTCCTTTTGAACCATTGGTCCATTGAGTTGTAAATCATTTAGAGAAACCTTCTTGTATGTTTTCATTGAACCATCAAAAACTGTGCGAAGCCTTGTGGTTTTGCTATTATTATTAATAACTGCATGATGTGGCAGAAAATACACTGCATGCCTATTCAAATCATACATTTCTATATCAATATAATGACCATGACCAAGAGCAAGGTATTCATGAATGAAATTTTTATATTGCATGAATAGATCAGGATCAGCATGCAATCTCTTTTCCAAATTTAAAAACCTTTTTAAAGCTAAGTGAAATGATTCACCAAGAGTATCGTTAACATCAGATAAAGGTAATTTTAAAGGCAGAGGTACCTCAAACTGATTATTAATCAATTTAACTGAACTTTGAAAAATATGTTCACAAAGTTCTTGCTCAGAGGTTTGCTCAGTAAATATTTCTGGAATTTTTTCATTGGACCAAAACTGAGCAAGAGTCTCATTGAGACCTAATTCACATTTTAATACTACACTGTTACATGTCTGTTGAGATACTTTGGGTGGCAGATTTCCTCCTACAATGTGCCCGAAGTATGTGTTGAATATTATGTAGTTGTGTGTCACCCGGCTGCTGCAACGGATGAGCGGCATTCTGTGGCAGCGCTGATGACTGTTCGCCCTGCCTTGGCAGGTTGATGCTTGTGCAGTGCTCGTTCGGTAACAGGGTAGAAGATGCATGATGTTGCTCCTGCGGTGGCGACTGCTGTTACTTTAGTTGACTGCTGCAAGTGAAGACCCTGTCCGGCATTTTCCAGTGCCAGAGCTCGTTTCTCAATGTATTGCAGAAAATCTTCAAGGCTAGGTTGTACACTGGGATCTCGGTCTAGCTGATAAGCTCGTGCAGTAATTCCATCTTTAATGTAACCGCGTGCGGCGATTTTACGTTTCAGTTCGTCTTGCATTTCTAATTAGGTACTAGCACACTTGATTATTATTACTTAAACCTTATTATTGGAACACTATAGTCTATAGCACAAATCACACTATTATTTCGATTCCAATTATTAAATGCGCGCGGAACGATCTTGAGGACGAGTCGATACAAAATAAAATGGCGGATGGATCCGGAAGTTCGCCTCGACGACTTGACGTTGCTTGCTATCCCTTTTGCACTCGTGCGTAATTCACCCTCTCTCTCGTTCTCTGTTGTACGGCTTGGATAGATCGCGCGTTTCAGGCGCACATGAGGTAATATTTATGATGAATATTGCGATACCTGCCGTCTCGCTTTTTCTTGCGGAAATACCTTTTTGTGCTGCTGTTGTGCTCTTCACACTTGCAGAGGTGACCCCGGCGACGACGGCAAAGGTGATCGATAGAATGATAATTTTCGCTGCTGGGCTGCTTCTCTTCTAAAGTCTTCTATGTAGATTGCAACTGGAGTTGTCGAATCGATTGCGATTGTGTTGCGACAACCAAGCTGAGAAGATGAGCGATGCAGAGCCCGCTTATTGCCAACCAAAATGGCTGCGACCCGGTCTAAGAAAATTGTTTGCCAAACCTCGTGTTTCTTCCGCAGCACCGCTGTTCTCCGCGAAGGACCAATGTGCAGCGGTGTATTAGGTGGTGATTGCTGATTGAGGTGCTGGTAGCGTGGTGCCGAGGAAAAGTAAATAAAAGAGGCAGACTAATAATTTTCACGTCTATAATCGACCAGAGTCACAGTTGGAAGGGGAGTGTTGCCACAGATATCACATTAATTTACATTTAATGTTGGTGTTGCAAGTAAAATACCCAACAACAACCTTGTTTGAGCAAAGTCGACCTTGCCGTTCTGTTTCAAGGAGCGGCCGGCAAAGTTTTGCTGGTCGCTCTAACAGGCCGGCAAAACATTGCCGGCCGCTATTTTGACGTTTCAACGTTTTAAAAAATCAAATGCAAAAAGGTTTTATTTAAAACACAGCTGTTTGTATATAAAGAGATAGGTACAAAAAGATTTTATTCCATATTTGGCTGTATAGTTCCAACTACCATTGTTAAAAAAAAAAAACATAGAAGTAATAAAAGCGCGGTTCAGTGAAAATTGTATTTTTATTTAGTGACTTTTTTGCTAAAAATGAGCTCTCAAAGCAAAAATTCTTCCGATTCAATGTGTTTAACACCGCCAGACATTAAAGATGAAGCTAAATTAGTGGTTGAAAATTTAATACCGCGAAACTCAAAGGAAAAATATAAATTTGCATATGAAAAATTTGTGCAGTGGAAAATCAGTAGGAAATCTAAATCTTTATCCGAAAATGTTTTTCTTGCGTATTTCAATGATCTTTCCAACAAAATGAAGGTACTTGCATTTTTGAGTAAAGCACTATACAAGCCTTGGCCCACTATGACTGCTTCGCTGGTCACGCTATGATTGTCTCGAGCTAGCCTAGCTACGCTCTAGGCCTTCCAGCTTGGCCATCATTGCAGCCCTTGCTGTCCTCGCTGTAAAGGCCTCGACCTACGGCCTCGGCCTTTATCTCAGCTCGTCCATCAAGTGCTGCACGCTGATCGCGCTGTATCGGCCTGGAGCTGCGCTGTCGGCCATCATCAGCGCGAGCAGCAAAGAAGTCATTATAGACCGCGGCAGTAATGTACTATAGAGGGTGCTAAAGTTGGTAGTGAGGTCAAAATGTAAATCCAAAATGGCGGCTATGAACATTCTCACATTTTTGGTCATGGGTATAATTTTCATGGTTTTCGAGGGTGGTTAAGCCAATTTTAAAGTCAATTTATCATTCTGGGCATCGTTTTCATGGTTTTCAAGCGTGCTAAAGCCGATAGTGAGGTTAAAATATAAATCCAAGATGGAGACTCTGATAATATCAAATTTATCATCATGGGTATCGTTTTCATGGTTTTCAAGGGTGCTAAAGCCGATAGTGAGTTCAGAATGTAAATCCAAGATGCTGGTTGCGAAAATTTTGTTTTTGTTTTAAATCATACGTGAGAAGGAACTTCGTTCCTGACAGGGATCGGACCGCACACGGTTTTTTTTGTCATAGAGGGTGATAAAAAGTAGAGTGTTCACCTCTACACTATTTTAAGCTCGAGTGACGTACTTTGAATCCCTCGTTGCGCTCAGGATTCTACTTTAGAATCCCTCGCTGCACTCGGGATCCTACTCTAGAATCCAAAGAAACACTCTTGCCTACCTTACAAATAGTTGTTTGCTCCCTAGGCAAACAATCTACTATTTATTAGAAGGAGAATCGACATTTGTGTAATAAAATACAAATAGCAAAGAACACAATTTACTTTAAAAAAATAGATTTTAATGAACAAAACTTCTTACAAACACATTGATTGATTTCTGATTAATAAAGAACACAATAATATAAAAATATGAGCTAGTGATAACTAAATATAACGATAGCGTAGTGATGCGACCGTGAACGCTGCTGTCTCGAGCAAAAAGGGGTCCGCACCAGGTGCGACGTAATGTCATTTTCTTGGTTGACACGTGAGTTGAGTGTAAGCTGTCAGTGTCAACCTTCAAAATCAGTGTTTTCCCCTAATACGGCCTCTCCTGACACCCTGGCGTCCTCGTCAGGTCTGGATGGTCCCACGTCCTCATTATCGTAGTTTTGGGTGCACTGCGTCTCTGAAGTCGTTTCAACATCGACACCTATTAGGGCCATAGACAGTTCTGATTGGTCTGCACCTGAAAAGTTTGATTAGGTTAATTTCACAGCCGGGACAGAATATTAGTTAGTACATGGGTAAGGAAGGGATAGGACCCCCAAGAAAAGAGTAAAAGTTTATTTATAATCGGTATTAGATTACAAACAAACAGTCACTATCACTCAAGACTTAACACAAGGTGTTTAGTATTTGGACAACACAAGGTCGAGTTTTATTTTAACTTATAAGACTAGACATAGAACACAAGGTCTAGTATTACACACAAAACTAGACATAACACAAGGTCTAGTATTACTCACAAGACTAGACATAACACAAGGTCTAGTATCACACACAAGACTAGACATAACACAAGGTCTAGTATTACTCACAAGACTAGACATAACACAAGGTCTAGTATTACTCACAAGACTAGACACAACAAGGTCCCGTAAGCAATACTCGTAGACATCCAATCCAACAGCTACTTACAGGCGAAGAAAGCAGCTCCCTCTTCAGGAGTCCACTCGCCCCTCCAAGGCACCATATACTGTGCCGAGGCATAGGTCACCAATTTTAATTCGTAGCGATCGTTCTTCAAAACTTTTGCCACCTTGTAAGGACTCCGCATACCAGTATCCAATTTTCCTTTGGATTGTGCATATTTGATGACGAAGACGAAGTCATCTACTTTGAACTCACGTGGCGGTTGACGCGTTTTATTAACGTGTTCGTGTTGATGGCTCTGATCGTCTCTGAGCCGCTCGGCTGTCCTCTGCCGATCATGCTCTCGCAACGACTGACAATCACAGTTTGAAGAGTCGATGGTTACATCGCGGACTCTGGTAAAGGGCCTAAGACATCTACATGAATTGTGTGAGAAACAGTATCTGGCTTTGTCCAGGAAGTAATAGGCTGTAACGGTGCTCGAGGTGATCTTTTATTGGCTATATATACATGTCAAACAATGACTAACGTACTTTTAAAAAATACACGTACACCAGGAAACCAGAAGTGATTTCAACCCAATTGTTTTGTCCCACATGACAATTCTCATCGTAATTTTTTTTCGATAAGTAACAAAATAACCGAGATTGCTCTCCTACTGGTGAATACCGGTAGTAAAGTATGTCATTATTTTTTACGTATCGCCCGGCATTTAACTGCCCGTCCTTAACCGTTATTCTATTTAAGGCGCGAAAATCCACACACATCCGATCCGTTCCGTCCTTTTTCTTTAAGAATATTGGACTCGCGTATGCGGATTCAGACTCGCGAATAATTTATTTAGATAAAAGGTTTTTAATTATTTCGCGAACCTAAAATGTTTCATTAAAGGATAGTTTGTGTGCAGCGGTGTATTAGGTGGTGATTGCTGATTGAGGTGCTGGTAGCGTGGTGCCGAGGAAAAGTAAATAAAAGAGGCGGACTAATAATTTTCACATCTATAATCGACCAGAGTCACAGTTGGAAGGGGAGTGTTGCCACAGATATTACATTAATTTACATTTAATGTTGGTGTTGCAAAGTAAAATACCCAACATGCTACGGCCTCACAAAAGTAGCAATGAACTTATCTAATGATTGAACATGAAAATGTTCACACCTTATAAGCAAGCCAGTAATTAAAGAGCCTTTAGGCAGTATGACAGGATGTTTTTGCGAATAAGCGATATCAGCATAATGTAGCCTACCCCCAACGCGCAAAAGACCTTGGTTGTCGAGAAAGGGATGCAATTCATTTAAATTTCCTTTCAGATTGTTATTATTGCCTAAAGCTTTGATTTCTGATTTAAAATATATATTTTGTTCATGTTTAATTATTAACATTAATGACTGCTCTAACTCTGAACTTTGCAAAAAGTTCGTATTTATTTTAACTTTATTTTTATTAACATTGTTTAAAAATCGCAATATGTATGATAATAGCCTTGCCATTTTATTTATATTTGAGCAATTATACAAGCGCTTGAACACATAATCAAGCGGGTTTGGATTTTGGCACACCAAGTTGCTGGAAAGAGCCAAGCAGAACCCTGCTTGGCTCTTTCCAGCAACTTGGTTCCACTGCGAACAAATCAATTGGAGAGTTGTAAGCAGGAAAGTTGTACTCACTGTTTTGCAGAAACTTTGGGCCATTCCACCAGATGTCGCAGCTACTCAGCTCATTCGGATTGACACCTCGGCTAATGAGATCAGCAGGATTGTCATTTGTACTGATATAATGCCAACTACATCCAGCTGTGTTTTGACGTTACACTTACTCTGTTCGCTATATAAGCTTGAAGTTTTGTTAGCTCAGTATTTAGCCATGCCAGGACGATTTGTGAGTCACTGAATAAACAAACATGCCTTATATTAATTTTAACTCTGAGTGTATTATGTGTCCTTGAAAATAATTTCGATAGCAATAGTGCTGCATTCAATTCAAGCCTTGGCACGGTCATGCCTTTCTTTTGGATAGGGTTGATTCGCGATTTGGAACAGAGTAGGTGCAATTTTGTTGTACCTGATTGGTTTGTAAGTACACGCAGCAGGTACACGCAGCATCCGTAGGCTGTCGTACTCGAAGCGTCTGCAAAGCCAATTAAATCTGCCGAGTCTGCTTCTGAAATTTTAATGTTCCTATCTAACAGGATAGGCTGCATTGCAGCTAAATTATTGGTAAACTGAAACCATTCTTGCTGAACATTTGCAGGCGGACTGTCATTCCAACCTGTGTCCAGTAGCCATAATTTTTGCATTATGGCCTTTGCTGTGACTACAATTGGGCTCACGAATCCCATTGGGTCATAGAATCTACTTATATAACTAAGTATGCTCCTTTTTGTAACCTTATTCCTATTGAACGGTTGTGGCGTGGAGATAATAAAATGATCATCCTTTATATTAATTTGAAGTCCTAAGGCTTTCATGTTATAATTATCCTTTTGTAATTCTAAACTATCAAAGTGTCTTTCGTTTAATGGTATATTGTTCAACACATTTTCATCATTTGATGACCACTTATGAGTGTGGAAACTACCTAATTTAAGCAAATCACGAAGTTGGTTTCTGGCAGTGATAGTAGTTTCTAAATCATCATTACAATAGATAATATCATCAACATATAGATGATTTTTGATAATAGATGACGCTAGTGGGTATAATTTTTCATATCTATTTGCTAGCTCATCTATACAGCGAGTAGCTAAGTAACTTGAACTTTTCAAGCCATACGTAACCGTATCTAACCTAATACACTTGACTGGCTCGTCAGGATTGTCCCTCCACAAAATATTTTGAAGGGTAGTGTATTGTGGATTGATTTTAATGTTTCTGAACATACGCTTGATATCTGCAGTAAATGTATATCTACCTATGCGGAATAATAAAATTATATCAAACAATTCCTTTTGAACCATTGGTCCATTGAGTTGTAAATCATTTAGAGAAACCTTCTTGTATGTTTTCATTGAACCATCAAAAACTGTGCGAAGCCTTGTGGTTTTGCTATTATTATTAATAACTGCATGATGTGGCAGAAAATACACTGCATGCCTATTCAAATCATACATTTCTATATCAATATAATGACCATGACCAAGAGCAAGGTATTCATGAATGAAATTTTTATATTGCATGAATAGATCAGGATCAGCATGCAATCTCTTTTCCAAATTTAAAAACCTTTTTAAAGCTAAGTGAAATGATTCACCAAGAGTATCGTTAACATCAGATAAAGGTAATTTTAAAGGCAGAGGTACCTCAAACTGATTATTAATCAATTTAACTGAACTTTGAAAAATATGTTCACAAAGTTCTTGCTCAGAGGTTTGCTCAGTAAATATTTCTGGAATTTTTTCATTGGACCAAAACTGAGCAAGAGTCTCATTGAGACCTAATTCACATTTTAATACTACACTGTTACATGTCTGTTGAGATACTTTGGGTGGCAGATTTCCTCCTACAATGTGCCCGAAGTATGTGTTGAATATTATGTAGTTGTGTGTCACCCGGCTGCTGCAACGGATGAGCGGCATTCTGTGGCAGCGCTGATGACTGTTCGCCCTGCCTTGGCAGGTTGATGCTTGTGCAGTGCTCGTTCGGTAACAGGGTCTGGAAAAACACATCAGCCCCCACTAACATATGTATGTCACTAGGTACATTAAATTGGTCATCTACCAATATAATGTTGGGCGGTATTATGACCCTAGGAGACATCAAATTTATTCTGAGGCAATTTGCATGTTATGTCTTTTACCACATGACAAGTTACTGTTGTCTTGAATGGTGACTTTAATGAATGAATTTCAATAGGAATGCTATATTTTACATTATTTTTTTCATTAGTAATTCCAACAATACAAGTGTTACTTTGCAAGGGCGTTAAACCTAATAGCTGAACAACTTTTGTAGTTATAAAAGAAACCTGTGATCCGCTGTCCAGTAACGCCTTGATAATGTATTCGGTGCCGTTCCTTGCTACAACTTTGATTCTAGCTGTAGGTAAAAGCACATTGTTATGAACATTGCTTGACAAAGTGACAGCTGGTGTGGTTTCACTTGAATTGCAGTGTAGCAGGGTGTTATGAGGCTTCTTGCACTCTGAGCACCGGAAGTGAAACCTACATTTGCCACCATGTATACCTAAACAAATCACACACAGTTTTTGTTCTTTGGCAAATGTCAGTCTATTGTTTGCTGGCAATAGTTGATATTTTTTACAATTATGTAATTTGTGGTCATTACACTTACAGAAGATGCATGATGTTGCTCCTGCGGTGGCGACTGCTGTTACTTTAGTTGACTGCTGCAAGTGAGGACCCTGTCCGGCATTTTCCAGTGCCAGAGCTCGTTTCTCAATGTATTGCAGAAAATCTTCAAGGCTAGGTTGTACACTGGGATCTCGGTCTAGCTGATAAGCTCGTGCAGTAATTCCATCTAATTTCCGAGAAAGAACACATAAAAGAATTGCATCCCAGTATGTGACATTTGAGTCAAGGTTTTTAATTGCAGCTAATTGTTGCCTAATAAATGATACAAAGTCCCTCAAACTACCAGCTGTTGACTTTACAATAGTACTTAAATCTAAAATGTTACTTATATGATCATTTATAATCTTATATTTATTATCATAGCGATCTTTCAATAGTTTGCGAGCTTCAGTGTAACTTTCTGGGGTAAAACTTAAATTTTTTATCAAATTATACGGTTCATCCTTTAAAAACGATCTCAAATAATAAAACTTTTGGATATGGTCAAGACTAACATCATTGTGAATCAATGAGTCGAACAAATTAATAAACGGCACATAATCTGTAAACCTACCATCAAATGTTTTTATGCAAATTGGTGGTAACTTCGTTTTATGTGTGGTTGCATCAAAATGCATGGAAGGGCTGGAGGGGCCTAAGATTTCTCGAGACTTTATTTGCAAGCTTAGTGACGCCAAGATACTATAATAATTATTTTCCATTTGCTCGACATTTTCTTTGTCGGCAGCATCGAGATAAAGAATATCTTTACATAATGACTCATATTCTCGAAAAGCAGTTATGAGTCGATCACGTTTGTTGATCAGCTCATCACAACTTAATTTACTTGAATCCGAAACTTCAACGAAATTATGTAATCTTGTGATCGTACCTTTAATGTAACCGCGTGCGGCGATTTTACGTTTCAGTTCGTCTTCCATTTCTAATTACTAGCACACTTGATTATTCTTACTTACAACTTATTATTGGAACACTATAGTCTATAGCACAAATCACACTATTATTTCGATTCCAATGATTAAATGCGCGCGGAACGATCTTGAGGACGAGTCGATAAAAAATAAAATGGCGGATGGATCCGGAAGTTCGCCTCGACGACTTGACGTTGCTTGCTATCCCTTTTGCACTCGTGCGTAATTTACTCTCTCTCTCGTTCTCTGTTGTACGGCTTGGATAGATTGCGCGTTTCAGGCGCACATGAGGTAATATTAATGATGAATATTGCGATACCTGCCGTCTCGCTTTTTCTTGCGGAAATACCTTTTTTTACTGCTGCTGTGCTCTTCACACTTGCAGAGGTGACCCCGGCGACGACGGCAAAGGTGATCGATAGAATGATAATTTTCGCTGCTGGGCTGCTTCTCTTCTAAAGTCTTCTATGTAGATTGCAACTGGAGTTGTCGAATCGATTGCGATTGTGTTGCGACAACCAAGCTGAGAAGATGAGCGATGCAGAGCCCGCTTATTGCCAACCAAAATGGCTGCGACCCGGTAAGAAAATTCTTTGCCAAACCTCGTGTCTCTTCCGCAGCACCGCTGTTCTCCGCGAAGGACCAATGTGCAGCGGTGTATTAGGTGGTGATTGCTGATTGAGGTGCTGGTAGCGTGGTGCCGAGGAAAAGTAAATAAAACAGGCGGACTAATAATTTTCACATCTATAATCGACCAGAGTCACAGTTGGAAGGGGAGTGTTGCCACAGATATTACATTAATTTACATTTAATGTTGGTGTTGCAAAGTAAAATACCCAACAGTTTGTACGGCCTATAATACACGGGTACATCACTGTTCAAACGAATGTGCATGCTACCTGTGGTCACGGTAGATGTAGCAGTTCCAGTTGAATATTTAAAATAAAAAATCATTTAAAATTTCTAAAAGCTTTGTATAATCATTAGCAACGAGTGAGGTCTTGATAGGATGCTCATTCGATTCTATAGTCGAAACTTTTGCAGAGACAGCACTACAAGTTAGACGTTGATAATCTTTCGTACGTTTATACGAATGGTACCCTTATAACATAAAGAAAGAACGTGAGCAATTATCATGGAGCTGGAGATTAAACAGACATCAAGGGCACCACTATCAACAAGAATGTCGATTGGGATCCCTTAGATTACTCCAACCGTAACGTCTTTGTGATTATTTACTTTAGGTAAAGAACAAAAATTTACTTTACTCTTATTCTGATCAGAGCGTTGTTTAGCAAAGCAATCATTATTATGGTGCCCTGATTTCTTGCAATACGCGCAGGTAATATTATTATCCGATTTTGCATCGGCCTGCTTGTGACCAGTTTGCCCACATGAAAAGCACTTAAACGAAGCACGTTGGCCTGAAAGCTCCGCTATATGCGGCTTTATGAACTCTTTACGCACTGCAGAGTCCAGGGTTAAATGTTTTCCAGGCTTTACCTCAACCGGTTTCACGAAGGTAGATAAAAATCAACTAATTCGCGCGGTTCAAGATTTGCGTTCGTAGCTGCCGCTTTAACGTGGGGATATTTTATACCCCGTATGACAATAGCACTAGTAAGTTCCTCACTCAGTCTTTTCACAATACGCAACCGCAATAAAGATCGACGTGCATACATTGAGTCAGTTCGTAGCTCTAAAAGACGAATACAAGGCTGCTTGGAGGTGTCCTTCATGTTGTAATGTAACTAGGCGGGCCAGGTCGAACATAAACACTCCCGTACGCAGTTACACTGAGCTTCCAGCTGACCACACTATGGACATGTCCTGTGATAACTTAGACCACAGTCATCTCAGTTTGTCCACCAGTCTTGGCGATAATAGGACACTGATCACAGAAACGTCGTCGCGGCTGTCAAACTCCACAGACTTTGTGGCATTTTCAACAAACCTACAGGCAACCCTTAGCCAATGGCGAAGTGATATGAACAAGGATATGCTGCAAATACGTGATGACATCAGGTCCACCTTGACTGGCATCCAGAAAGATATGCAAGTGCTACGTGCAGAGCAAACCCTGTTAAGACAACAAGTGTCCACCCTTCGTGATGACGTTATCGATCTGCAAACCAGTTCTCAGAGCCAGTCGGCAGAGCACGACACCCTCAAAAAGCGTGTTGATGATTTGAGCTGTAACACATCGTCAGCTGAGCTTGAGTCAACAATTTCTAACCTGGAAACTAAGATTGACGTTCTTGAGCAGCAGGCTCGTCAATGTAATATCGAAATATGTAATCTGCCTGAAAGGCGTAATGAAAACTTACCTTCCATCATTGAAGCAATAGGGAACGTCCTTAAATCTCCAATTTTGCTCAATGGCGTTGTTGCTGTACATAGGGTCCTTCATGCTCATCAACAGAGCACAAGACCTAAGAATATTATTTTAAAGTTCACTTCTCGCCTACAAAGGGACAATTTGCTCAGCGCGTATCGTAAGGCTAACGTGTTAAAAACTGATCAAATTGGGATCTCCGGTACTTCCACATCTGTTTATATTAATGAGCACTTAACTTTAAAGAGAAAGCAGTTGTTTCGTAGAACCCGAGAAGCTGCAAACAACCATAATCATAAATACGTATGGATTAGAAATGGGACCATACTGGTACGCGAGCGTGATGGTGCAACCGCCTTTGCGATACGTGGAGACGGTGATCTTAGTAAAATTAAAATTACAAAGAAGACAAGTGATTAACTGCTTCCTCTTTATCGTCTTCACCGCCATATCCATGAAGTACTGTTTGCTTAATTTCGTGTATTTATTACCTAAGTTTTATTATTATTATCGTTATAATTTTATTGTGTTGCATGTTCCTTTCGTTGTTTTAATTTTATCATTTTCCAGCTATTTACTAACGAAATTATTTGCTATCCAGTGTAATTCCAAAATGTACTGTTATTTACATCCCTTTATGTTGTATTTTTCTGCCATCATTATGCTGATCTTCCTTTGTGAGTGCGACATGGTAAATCTATATATCAATATGTTCACAACCTGCTATCATTTTATACTACGGCTGAACCCTATGTGCACAATACTTGCTGCCTTATACAAACTTATGTTAAGATTTTTGTTTAATGGATAATAACGATATAACTATTTACTACCAAAATTGCAGAGGGGTGAGAACCAAATTGCATGCCTTGTTTTTGAGTATTCTTTCGTTTTCCTACGACGTAATCATATTGACTGAGACATGGCTTCTACCCGAGATTGCTAGCTGTGAGTTTGTGGATCCTCGATACATTGTGTACCGCTGTGATCGAGATCGCGACACAACTTGTAAACGTGATGGTGGTGGGGTTCTGGTCGCGGTGTCGCGTGTGCTCTGGTCATGTTTACTTGACATTTCTGGTCGACCGACGTGCATTGAGCATCTTACGATTGGTATTCCGAGTAAGGGCAATAGCTCGAAAATGCATGTAGTTAGTGCTGTATACATACCACCTTGGGCGACTACCGATGTATATACATCTCACCTTGATACATTGCAGGACATGTTAAATGAACCTTATGTCGAAAATATATTTATTGTAGGTGATTATAATCGTCCCGAAATTATATGGAAGGTCGGACAGTCTGCCGGGTCGCATAAGCATACTGGTATGTCATGCTCTGGAACGTCCCCTGTATGTTCACAATTGGCGCAGCTCATGTCAACCCTGAATGCATACCAATTTAATAATATACCTAGTGCTAATGGGAAAATCTTAGATTTGTTTATTTCTAACACCACTAGTACTGTTAGCCCTCCCTTAGACTCATTGCTACCTATTGACACACATCATCCTCCATTCGTTGCTACAGCCCCCACAAGTATATCTACACAAGCTCTGAAAAGAAAACCGTTGAGTAAATATGACTTTCGCAAAGCTAACTATGACGAGATTAATGAGCAAATCAGTGAGGTTGATTGGGTGAACCTGCTGGAGCCCCTTCCGTCGCAGGAGGCCGTGCAACGCTTTTATGATGTTCTCGGTGGCGTTATTGAACGCAATGTACCGCGTGTTAAGTCCCGGACACTTGATTTTCCGGTTTGGTTCTCAGCACAGTTAATTAAAACTTTCAAGAGAAAACAACGGCTTTGGATTAAATGGAAGAAATTTAAGAACATCAAAGACTACAATGAGTTTTCAGAATACAGAGTAACCTTTAAAGAAGCCTGTAAGACCTGCTACTCAAGCTATATTAAATCAGTTGAAGATAAACTTACCACAAACATTAAGTACTTCTGGACATATATATCAAATCGCAAAAATAAATCAGGTATTCCATCCACTATGCACTATCAAAATATTAAGTCAAGTGCCCCAGAAGAGATTTGTGATATGTTTTCAAACTTTTTCCAGTCTGTGTTTGAACCTAGTTCACCCTCATTGTCCGCCTGGACCCCGCCTACACACTGTAATGCCAATGTTAGCTTGATTGATAACTTGCATATTGAAGAAGACAAAATAATTAGAGAATTAAAATTACTGGATCCATCCAAGGGAGCAGGTCCCGATGGGTACCCAGCTCTGTTCTTTAAGGCCACTGCTGGCAGTATCTGTAAGCCACTCTTTATTATTTACAATAAATGTTTAAGCGAGGGTGTTTTCCCGGATGAATGGAAACGGGCTAATATCACGCCAGTACACAAGAATGGCTCAAAACATGACGTGGAGCAATACCGGCCTATCTCGATTCTGTCGACCTTGTCAAAACTTTTTGAGAGACTCGTACACAATGAAATCTATCCAATTTTGCACAGTGTTATCATCCCAGAGCAACATGGGTTTGTTAAGCGACGTTCGACTGTTTCAAATTTATTAATTTTTTCCAATTATCTTTTTGAAAACATGGACAGGCGTTTGCAAATTGACGCGGTTTATACAGATTTCAAAAAAGCTTTTGACAGGGTCGACCATGAAATCCTATTGAATAAGATTGCGTTTAATGGTATACGAGGTAATTTGCTTCGCTGGTTCTCATCCTATATTAAAAATAGAACACAAAAGGTTGTCGTTAATGGTCATCAGTCTGATGCAGTGCATATAACCTCGGGTGTTCCACAAGGTTCAATCTTGGGACCACTATTGTTTATTCTATACATTAATGACATAGACAAATGTTTTAAAAATACTAAGTTTCTTGTCGACTTTTTCAACAAGATCTGGATAGTCTGACTGACTATTGTCTAAACAATAAACTACACCTTAGTCTCTCCAAGTGCAATTGCATCAATTTCACAAAGAATAAAATAGTTATTAACTTTAAATACTCATTGCACGACACAACACTCAGTAATGTATCTACTGTGAGAGATCTTGGTGTGTTATTTAATGATAAGTTGTCCCTAAACCTGCATGTAGATAAAATTGTTAATAAAGCATTTAAGATGTATGGTTTCGTTATGAGATCGTCCACTGAGTTCAAGCGGATCTCCACATACCTTTACCTATATAAGACCCTTATACGATCACAATTAGAATATGCCGTCCCTATCTGGAACCCGTTTTACCAGAAATACATAGACGAGATTGAGAAAGTCCAGCGTAGGTTTCTACGAGCCATGCATTACAGATGCCACAAAACTTATTTGTCGTACTCACAATTACTTGATAAATATAAGCAGGTTAACCTAGAATCTAGACGTAAGTATCTAGAGGCTTCTGTACTGTATGGTATTGTTCGTGGTGATTTTGATTGTATTGATCTCACGAGCAAACTATGTTATGTAGTTCCACGCACTGTTCAAATGCGTAGTATCCGTGCAGGTACCCTATTCGCTGTCAATACCTGTCGAACTAATTCTGGTTTACGCTGCCCTATCCGTCGAATGGTTGAGTCATATAATTCTAATTTTGTTAATATTTAATTTTTGTATGCTCAAAATCCAAATTTAAATGTAATGTTATGAAAGTGATTATTAACCAATAATGTTATTAGGAATGTAAGCTAATCTTTATTCTATTATTTATTTGATTTTAGGTTTAATTGTTACTCTGTTGCCAAGCAATCAATGAGAATCTCTATTTTGCATGATGTAATTTATTAGTATTAATGTGATTTAATTAATTATTAGTGTGATGTAATTATTTATTTATTATTAATGTGATGTAATTATTAATCATTAATGTGATGTAATGAATTATTATTTATTAATGTGATGTAATTAATGATTATTTATTAATGTGATGTAATTATTTATTACCTATCTAGTGGCACTCATTATCATATTTTCTTTTGTTAATATGCGGATAATTTAGTGGGCTGCAATATTGTTAATATTTTGTATTATCATTTCTCTGTTCCAACACATATTGTAGCTGTTTATTGTCCCTGAATAAATAAAATAAAATAAAATACAGCATATGTAGTTTGCTACAATAAGAATTTTTACTCATGACCTCATAAAGAATGTTCGCCACGTCAATCTTTTTCACGCACAAGGATTTAAAATCTCTTTTAAAGTTGCTCCAGTCCAGGACCGGTCCGTCGTAACCCAATCACCTAACCATGACCGAGCATCACCTTTAAGACAGTGACCGATACGCGATAGACATTCAGCATCACTCCACTTATTAAGAATTTGCGCTTGATCTACCTCTTCGAACCAAGAATCTACATCGTAAAAGTCGCGGGTAATATTCGATTTTAATGATTGAATAGCCTCCACAATTTTTTCGGTTGAACTATTATTTATTGCGGGTATTTCGACATTAGACGTGGTGGTGATAACCGAGGACCTATCTTCTAACGCATTCAATCGCGATATTATTGTTTGCAATGATTCATGTAATTCAGATGCACTTCTAGATCGCGATTCTTGTATAGAACGACTTTTATGACGACGCTTGGAGGCCCTACGCTACTTAGAATGCGACCGGCTGCGCGAACGATTTCGTTTGTCCATTATTAATACGACAAAACACTACAAAACGCACACAAATATTAACCAGAAATCAACAATGTGTTAGCTAAAATCAAATGTAGGCTGAACCGATCCCACTTCTAATAATAGCAAAGAACACAATTTTACTTTAAAAAATTAGATTTTAATGAACAAAACTTCTTACAAACACGTTGATTGATTTCTGATTAATAAAGAACACAATAATATAAAAATATGAGCTAGTGATAACTAAATATAACGATAGCGTAGTGATGCGACCATGAACGCTGCTGTCTCGAGCAAAAAGGGGTCCGCACCAGGTGCGACGTAATGTCATTTTCTTGGTTGACACGTGAGTTGAGTGTAAGCTGTCAGTGTCAAACTTCAAAATCAGTGTTGTCCCCTTATAATGCTTTTAATGTCGTTTCTTTGGTTTCAGGTATGTTTTAATATATACCAATAATAAATACCAATAAACCAACACCGTAAATGAAATTAAATGAAATAAACAATTTCATTTCATTTCATCTAGTACATAATTTTAGTTACTACAAGGTGTCCCTGTAAATATGGACCAAATCAAATAAGGACGTGGGCAAGGTAATTTTCAAACTTTTTAATCCTGAGAATGTCGGTGCAATTTTTTACAGTTCAAAAGTTATGACCAATTTTTGTTTTTTCAATCATTTTGCATAGCGTGTTACGACCTTAGAGTTGAGGGTGGTTTGACAGTGAAACTACTCAATGATTTTAATACGGTTTTATTAAAATGGTTATAAGATGTGCCAACCTAAGAGGAAAAAAAAGAAAAAAATTATGGAATAGATACAAAAGCTTAACTACAATGATACTGAAACACTTCTGAAACCTTGACACATACACACCCTCACACTCATGTACTCTCAGTCACAGCTGCAGGCTGCACTTTCACTCACATTACTCACATACATACTTACACCCACACATACACACATTTGATTTAATTTAAGTTAATGTTACAGTTGTTAACACATTTACAGTTGTTAAGTTAAGAGCTCAACTGTCATCAATGAGACACAATAGAATTTGAATTGTTATCGATCTCCAGGAGAGCTCATGACAGTCAAGGATATACGATTTGCTATTTATATAACACGTCTTGCTATGGAAGAGCGGACTCTCCTAATACAGGCACTATCTGCCTAAAAGGAAGATCCAATCAAAAATTTGTTCATACTTGTACTTGTTTTACCAATAATCAATTTTATTTATTTATTTTAGTGATTACCACAACACAACTAATTAAAACTAACTTAACTAACCTAACTAAATAAAAAGGGCGCCAGGGGGGTTTTAAACAGGTGGCGGTAGGAGCATGGAACCCCAGTCCCTAGTACTGCCGGCTGGCGTGAGTCTTCGCCACAGAAATGGTGAAAAATATCGGTAATAGGTACAAAATCGGTAGAAATTGTGAATACGGTTTAGAATGTGCACTATGGCAAATTTCCACAAGAATTCTCCAACAGTTAAAGGGCGTGACGGTATGCTGGAACAATTGACACCAAATAACATATAACATTCCCGAATGGGTTAATAACACTAGTAATACATAATGCAACTTCCTTTAATTGTTAACCTTTCATTGTTTAGATAACCAAAATAGATTCTCCGTATTAATTGCCGGTTACAACATTTTTTATTAATTTATTTATTTTATTGGATCTCCAACAGAGGCTACACAATTACATACAAGATTACAAGTACGGGGACAAATACGAGTGTGCGCTTCCAATTATAGGAGACCACATCATTCTCTTATAATCTAGGTAAATACATTAATTAATGCTGTACCGGCAACAATCAACGTTACCCTGTTGGGTGAGTCGGTCAGTCGAGTCAGTGAGGCACGTAATCTGGGTCTGAACATGGACGCTGGGTTGAGATACGAAACACACGTGGCAGAATCAGTGCGCACTTGTTTTTATCGGCTTAAGGTCCTGCATAAAATAAGGCCGTATCTATCAGAAAAGTTGCGGATCCAGCTGGTTGAGTCACTCGTGCTATCTAACCTAAACTATGCGGACGCAGTTATTGACCCTCGACTACTGCCAAGAACTGATCGACTGATCCAGAGGGTGCAAAACGCCTGCGCTCAATTTTGCTTCTTAATCCCGCCAAAAAATCACGTAACGCCATTTTTTAATAACCACTCCATCCTTAAGATGAAATCACGTCGTAAGTTGCACTTAGCGAAGTCAAATTAATCAGCGCCTGTCACTACTCCATACAAGTTTAGACGTGATTAAAAACTTGCCTACTAAAATTACGTCAGTTTACGTCAAGCGCTGATTAATTTGACAGGACTAAACTAAAATTTATCTTCTGTCCTTTTCTTAATGAAATAGAAAGAAAAAGATGCAATGAACTTAAATTTAGTTTAGTTTGTGAACAAGGGAATCGGCACCAATGGCTGTTTATACAATGACAAGACTGCAGTTTTTTTTTTATCAGTATTTTTCTATAAGGGGGTATTACATCCTCATATCTACTGTTAGGTTTCAATTTATTATACTGGCAGCACCGAAAGATTCGATGTGTCCTTCTGGGTTGGGCGCTCGTGACGGTAGGACGTGCTTAGTGGCGGTGTCGGTAAAAATACAGATTGGCATAGAATTGGTTGGAGATCTACTGTAAATTAAGGTAACCTATTAGTTTTATGGTAAATATAAGAATACTGATTTGATGGTGAAATGAATTGTGATATTATGTGGGGAATAGGAGATGTGATGAAATATAAATGACTGACAAATATCTTGGTGTTTCATATTACTTCCTTATCCCTGAAATACTGTAAATATGTAGTTATATTATATTTCAGAAGTGGGATGTGGCCCGCTTATTTCTTTTGCATTATAATAGAATTCATTTAAAAGTATTATTAACGGTTAAAATTGAATTGTAGAAATACCTAACCTACCTACATCACATCTCTTTTGGCATATTCGAATTTTCGGTTACAAAAATTAAATAGACTGTGATCCGTATAGTACCACTTTATGAAGGTTATGAGAAGGTCACATTTTTCTTTCTCTAAATTTATATCCAGCCTGGATAAGTTCACGGGATGCAAGGGGAAGTAAAATCTTGTTATTTTTGAGCTACGACCTACCGTTTAGAAGATATTAGACATTTTAACTTTTTCACGGCTTGTTCGAAAAGGAGTCAAACCCGTTGTTATGAGTTTCAGATAATGTTTCGCGACAGTGAAGCGTCCTCACTGGGCACCGGCTGACGACCCCGGCCCGAGGTGGTATCCATTCAGGGGTAGAACTGGGAACTAGTCGCAGTCATAGCCGACGCCATGGAGGTCGCAGCCACCGTGGTCGGAGTCTCGTGTGCAGCGTCTATTGTGAGCGGACCGCGGGATGTGCGAGCGAGAGCCGGCAAAAGCGGTTACGCTGCTGCAGCTGGACGCCAGTGCAGCTGGACGCCAGTGCAGCTGGACGCCAGTGCAGCTGGACGCCAGTGCAGCTAGACGCCAGTGCAGCTAGACGCCAGTGCAGCTGGACGCCTGTACAGCTAGATGCCAGTGCAACTGGATGCCAGTGAAGCTGGACGCCTGTATAGCTGGATGCTAGTGCAGTCGCACTTGGTGCTGATAATCGGTGCTATTGCTTCAATATCTTTTCAACCATTTATTTGCAAATAAGGTACAGAAAGTTTTTAAGAAAATTATTTCTATCTTATATTATGCCTTTAATTACGGAGTGCACATACTGGATTATTATTTTGAGAAATTAATTAATTAAGTTATATAATGGATGCGATTAGTAAATAATATTAAATTAAATCCTTATTCATAAATGGCATCAAAATACTACAATTTACAACTTATAACTTACTGTACTTGGGATTCAGTTATACAATTCGATACACATGATAAAGCTGTGTTTGGATCTGAGTGTGAGTTTCGTCTTGGGTTGATATAACTAGTTAGTATTACGAGATCAATACTCAATTCTTTATTGCGTTCCATATGTATTACATAGAAAACATAACAAAGTAAAATATCAATATGGACCTCAAGGGGGCATCAAGTCGGGCATCAAGGGGCATATAGTAGCTTGTTGCCTGCTGTTAGTTTCTTACGAGTACATTTGATTAATAGTACTTCCCAGATGTCATAAGGTAAACTAACTAAGTTTTAATGAGGACAAATAGGAGAAATCAATCCGGATAAGTTTATGTACAATTTTATTGTGTCTAAAGTTATTAGTATTCCTAGTTAATTATAATGTGTAGATTGACTGGTTTGAGATTTGATTAATTATATCTGGAACGATAAGGATGAGAATATGTATGTGAATATGACACATATGTAGCACACATGTATATATGTGTGTAACTGTTATTTTGTGATACTTCTGTGAATATCAAAATTATAATTTCGAACAATCAGTATATACTTATGTATTTATGCTTGTGAGAGCGTTCACAAGTTATGAGCACGATTGGCGAGAGCGTTCGCTACCACCGTGACTTTATGATTATATTTATATATTTATGCTTGTGAGAGCGTTCACAAGTTATGAGCACGATTGGCGAGAGCGTTCGCTACCACCGTGACTTTATGATTATATGTATTTATGTACTTATGCTTGTGAGAGCGGTCACAAGTTATGTCGCCATGATTGGTGAGAGCGTTCACTACTATCATGACTTTATGATTATATTTATGTATTTATGCTTATGCGAGCGGTCACAAGTTATGTCACCGTGGTTGGCGAGAGCGTTTGCTACCACCGTGACTTCATGATTATAATTATGTATTTATACTTGTGAGAGCGGTCACAAGTTATGTCACCATAGTTCGAGAGAGCGTACATTGCCACCGCGACTTAATAATTATTTTTATGTATTTAATATGAGAAGGAGGGTTCAAGAAATTATGAAAAGTATAGAATAGCTCTTTAGTTGCACAGAAAGTAGGTACAAGTTACAGATGTTAAGTTTAAAATTGATCCTTATACTAACTACCTCAATTAAGGCATGCAAACAGTTTAAGCTATGATAAAGACTCCCTTAATATAATATTATTAAAACTTTCAATCAAAACAATAGAAGTTTACTATGTCAAGATGAAATTTAGTAAATAATTTGAAATAAGCAATACCTACAATACATAATGTCAAGTTTACTAAAATGGGATCATAAATTCATCAAGTTCGAGGTCAATACGGTTAAATTAACATGATTTTGTACAAGTCAAGAGTACAGAGATTTATTTATTATTATTAGATATTTAATAACAATTTACATTCTCATCAGAAAAAAAAAAAAGATGCCTATTTATTTTATTTTATTTTCTTATTTAACTCGAACACAAATGATTCATATTGTTGTTACTTGAGTAATAACATTTATTAATTAATTGATCTGACAATTTATTTTTGAAAAGTGGAAATGTCTCATTTTTATTACATCGGGTATTTAGTTAAATATGGTTAGTAAGAAGCTACTCGTTAGAACATATACATTTAGTTCTGATAATAATATCAAGGAATTGAATTGCTTTAGTTTAGAATCAGATTATAAGATAGATAGACAGTTAGATAGAATATTCTTTATTATGTACACCATAAAAATTACAGACATTATATTCAGAAATTTTACATTGGGTGTCACAATGCGCGGTCTTATCGCTAAAAGCGATCTTTTACAGACAACCTTTGGATGGATTTAAATGGCAAAGGAGAGACAATACTGCGGGTAGTCAGTGGTGTACCATTTACATATACAACAGATACACAGATACATAAAGCATATATTTACCTATATAAATATGCATATATATTAGATAAATAACAGATACACCTATATAAAATTATAAACATGAAACAAGAGCAAGGAACTACATGTAATGATGATGTTTAGTGAAGAGGAAGGGTGAATTAAATATTATTATGCTGTTTTGTTAAAAGTCATGCTGTGTTAAAAATAATAGAGGCAAATGATATGATTTTAATGAAACTGAAACTTTTAAGGGAATATATCGATATTACTTAAGTTAAGCTAAAATGAAAATACATACTTATATATGATTGAGAGATGGAAGTCGAAGCATAGGCCATTCATTGGAAGTCGTACAGTGGCTGGCAAGTGAGAGTGCTTAACCAGTAAAGCTTGCGGTGCAATGTTTGGCACGTGCAGGATGTTATGTCACTTATTGGAAATCGTACAGTGGCTGGCAAGTGAGAGTGCTTGTCCAGTGAAGCTTGCGGTGCAATGTGTGGCATATACAGAATGTAATGTTAACATATTAGGTCGAAGTCGAAGCATAGGCCATTCATTGTAAGTCGTACAGTGGCTGACAGGTGAGAGTGCTTGATCAGTGAAGCTTGCGGTGCAATGAGTGACGGATGTAAATTAATATTGAAAAGTCTGTATGAGTTAATCAAACTGAGAAATTAACAAAATGCGATAATGTAATATCTTACCTTTTAAGCGTTTTTGGAGTAAATTGTCACTGACTAATGAATTTCATAGTTTTTGAGAATATTGTTAGCTCATGCTTGTAATATTTAACGCTAAATATTCAGGTCTTCTATAACATTGATTGAACAAACAAACAACATAACGTTTATTTTATAATATAAAGCTTACGGACAAACTTGATGTCAGGAAGGTCGAATGTTAGCTTTTGATTTTAACGTAACTAAATCTTGTTGATAGGATGCAGATTATTTTGTAAATGTTTTATTTAATTATTTGACACTTTCTGAAACCGACTTCCGGTGCTGTAATTACAGTCTCCGCGGGTTTATTACGTATCTTGCAGAAGCCTAGCGATTGCGAAATTTGCGCAATAGTTACTCTTAAATTGCAAATCCGTATTATGTATCGGCGATAGCCACACCATAGCAAACTAGCGATAGTGCTGCCTCTAGAGAACAATCAGTCAACTGAAGTGTGCAGTGGTCGCATGGTGATCGCGATTATTTCGTATTATCTCATCATCTGTTATGACGCCTCACTTAATGAGGCTTGACACAATTTATATGATCATAAAAGCTAATCGCGCGATTTACTTGTGATAAACTAGCACCTATTTAATTGAGTAAATTAATCTGCTAAGTTTAATTTTTAAACCTCGCGACAAGCTTTTATGATCATATAAATTGTGTATAATGAGGTTATAAGTTGATAGTTAAAATTATAAAAGAAAATTTTATTTTCTTCTTTTTAGAGAATTTAAATAAAAGCTTTTTTTAAAAAGGTTTTTTTTGCTATTAATTTATTTTTTACTTTTTAGTTATAGCTGGCTACGTTTCTAAGTATGTTCATCTCATTCAACGCATCATTGTTGCAAGGTCGTTTGCCGGTTAATTTCGAACAGTGTAGCTCTTCAATAAAGAGACCTTCTAATGATTTTACCCTACTTAAGGCCACGTATGCTTGACCAGCAGCAAAGCGCTTCGAGCCTAAGTAAACAACGGTGCGGTCGAAAGTACTACCCTGCATTTTGTGTACTGTGCAAGCCCAGCATAATACAATTGGCAGCATTCTTCGTTCTGCGGTTCCGTGACTATATTTTGCTGGAAATTGCACAAACTTGGGCTGAATGAGGTGAACACTGTCTTTACCGAAGTTTTTGTCACAAAACGTATTTATAGTTTTAGTAAAAGTTTCTATTAGCGATTTTTCTGTTATTCGTACTTGAGAGTTATGCTCTCGTAAAGCGCTCAAACGAACCTCTCGCTGTTCAGGAGTTTCCTCTGGTCTAATTTGAGAGCTATGCATTCTTAAATTGTCCAAACGTATCTCTCGCTGATCCGTAGATTCGTGTGCTCTAACTTGAGATGTATGTATTCGTGAATTGCTCAAACGAACCTCTCTTTGTTCAACTGATTCGGTTTCTCGTATATCAGATATGTATTGACGATTTTTTTCAATTCTTGAATCGTTTTCCTCCTATAATTCCGCTGCTCTTAACCGTTGCATGCGTTGCTTAGCTTTATCAAGTTTTAACTATCGTTGAGTAGGTGTTTCGCTATTGTCCTGATCACGCCGTTTGTTGCGTCGTTGGTGTTTTGCGTCATAGTCTTCTTTGGCAAGTTTTTCTTGCCGTTTTAGTTTATTTTTTCCAGCCTTCTTTTCCTTTGTGTTGATGTTTCTGGTTTTCCCATTTTGTTCCCACGAGTACCGAAGAAATATTCATCGACCCTCCCAGAGCTCCGTTTAGAAGGGTAAGTAATATACAACAGGGTTCAACCAGGTGCTCTGAGGTGGTACGTTCACGACATCATATTACACCCCGATGCCACTCAGTCCTCGGCACAGCCTCACCTTGACTTGGAGTTTGGAAGAATGCGCCTCTTATTTCAGCTTGGAGCTTACTTGTGCCTGACGAAACACAGTTCCGGGTTTGATTTTGGGGTTGTCCTTCTCCTAGACAGGTTGCAGACCAATGCTGATGACGCCCATCTCACCAAATCACACAAGTCAAAGTTAATCAACCGATGTTACAGGCTCAAAAAATTCTACCTTAAGAATAATCGAGGTCTCTACACCAAATTTCAGGTGGATTAGAGCAACGGAGCTTATAATCACCATTTTTTTTAACCTGCATTTTTATTCTTAGCGAACCCTTTCATTTAATACCCATACTATAGGAAAGCATACAAAATTTAATAAGTCCGCCATATTGAATTAAGAGTGATGTCAGAATATTTTTCTAATTATTCTTGGCAAGCCCTTTCATTTGATACCCATATTGCAGAAGTGCATAAAAAATAACTATTCTGCCATCTTGGATGTTCCGCCATATTGGAATTAGAATGACGTCACATTATTTTTCGAGTTACTCTCAACAAACCCTTTCATTTGATACCCATAATGTAGAAATGCATTAAAAATAACTATTCCGCAATTATGGATGGTCCGCCATATTGGATTTAGAATGACGTCACATTATTTTTTGAGTTACTCTCAACAAGCCCTTTCATTTGATACCCATATTGTAAAAATGCATTAAAATAACTATTCCTCCATCTTGGATGGTCCGCCATATTGGATTTAGAATGACGTCACATTATTTTTCAAATTACTCTCAACAAACCCTTTCATTTGATACCCATATTGTAGAAATGCATTAAAAATAACTATTCCGCCATTTTGGATGGTCCGCCATATTGGATTTAGAATGACGTCACATTATTTTTCGAGTTACTTTCAACAAACCCTTTCATTTGATACCTATATTGTAGAAATGTATTAAAAATAACTATTCCGCCATCTTGGATGGTCCGCCATATTGGATTTAGAATGACGTCACATAGCTTATCGTGTATTGTCATCCAAACTCAACTCAAAACTCAAAGCATTTATTTCAAATAAACCAATTACAGGTACTTTTGAATTGTCAAGGGGTCGGTCAGTCAGAAAAATGAAGCTAGTTGCCCATTCCAAAGCGTAGTTGGTACCTATGGAGAAGAACGGGCAAGAAACTCCACGGACACTCTTTTAAATCAAAATATTGTTACAAAATATTGGTTACATCATTCGTGTTGAACTTATACATGTGAGAACAATGTAGAAAGACGTGCACGTTAAATGCGTCCGTAATAAAAATATAATATCAATTCAAAAATTTAAATAAATTAAAATAAACCGTGGCAGCTAAGAGATGACCAGTCCCTACTGACGGCGCCCGTTCACGAACATGACGCATGGATCAGCACCATTTAGCTCAACCATTTTGAAGGGAACTTAATGATCCAACACACACGCCACCATCAGCGAGACATTTGAGTGAGCATGACATACTCTCAGCCGCCAGGGCACATTCAAGTCAATGAAAGACGTACCCAGTAAATGGTAGCTTTATGGAATGTACAACATGGTCACAGTGCTCACACATGTGATATGCAATTATACAATACAAAGAGATTGAATTTATACAAAGGAAAGATAGTTTTACAATCTTCAGCAGCTGCAACAATACTTTCGAATGCTAATCAATTAGTTTATGCGCCCTTGTGGAGCTGGACCAGCGCTGAGCCAAGCATTTTTATCAGCTATGTAATCCCCCAACTTATAATATGCTTGGCAGCATAGTGTGCGTTTTATACATGATTTAAATTTCGTTTCGTTCAGTTGGAGTATGTGGGAAGGTATTTTATTATAACATTTTAAACTGCACCCCATGAAAGACGAGTCTACTTTAGCCAGTCTGAAACCCAGTTGAACTAATTGGTCCCTATTTCTAGTCCCATAATTGTGTTTATCACCTCTTTTACTGAAAATACTTAGATTTTTCCTTACGTACTAAACTAAACATGTATACAAAATTTCAGCTCAATCGGTTGAAGATATCTGTTTCAAAATTGAGTAACAAGATTCCACCAGAACATACATACATACATTGCAAGTTAATAAAAGCTTTTAATAAAACGGCCTAATTACATTAGATAAAGACAAAAGATTATTAAGGTACAGTAAATGAAAGTATACAACTACTCGACAGTCATACGCTCATCTCACAATACTCCAGACGTACTGACAAGATCTTCTTCCATTCATCCGTAAACACATCACAGTCAGGCTTAGCATCCAAGAAGTCTTTTTTAAATTTTAATTATGGAACACACCACATCACAGCCGCGGGTCGTCCCGCTAGGTATTTTTTTAAATTCACACTGGCTGTTTATACTCTGATAAGACTGCAACATTTTTTTTATCGATATTTTTTTTTAGCTTATTATTTTCCGAGTGACTAATAACTTAAAAGTCGACTAAATGTTTGCAACAAATAAAATAACTTGCCAGCGATTAAATATTTTCGCGACTATTATATTATGTAAGGTTCAAAATTAAAGGTGTTATAAAAACTAAAAACTAGCAGCTGCGTTTAGGTAGCAAATAAACTATACCAGTCAAATAAAATATTAGGCGAGGAGCTATAAATAATGACTTGGCGACTAATAATGTTAGTAGGGTGGCAAAGATAATATATTACCAACTATTTCGTGCCGTCTATGTCACGGCTAAAACCCGAAGTGCGGCTATACCTAGTTTTAGCCGGCTACAATTAGGTGCGACCGGTAGCAGTTGGTTAAATTTAGTTGTGGCAAATGAAAATGGCTGAAAGGTAGGTTAGGTTAGGTTAGAACTGTGACCACATAACACACCGCACGAGCCGAGCGAGCGAAGCGAGCGGTGCCGCGGCAGCGGCCGGCGAGTGCCAGGGTCCATTTAGGCAAGTTTAACCAACTGCTACCGGCCGCACCTAGTTGTAACCGGCTAAAACTAGGTGTAGCCGCAATTCGGGTTTTAGAATCTGATTTATATTATTTATGAATGCCCATTTTCTATTTTATTTTCGCCATTAAGTTTCCGCTTAGATATTAATTCTGCTCCCAAAAGAAAAACTTGATGCTAGTTTAAATTAAAACGGAGCTTATTACTGATATATTAATATGCTACCTATTACTTATTACGATACTCCTTATTAGCTGCCAACCCATTATATATGGTACCCACTCTATTTTTTTTTAAACCTATATTCATTTTACTTAGTTGCCGCATTAAATACATGCCTTTTTTTTTAAGTGGGGTATGAATTTCTCTATCATAAAAATTTAATTGAATAATACTGAGAATGAAATTGTAAAATAGACATAATTACTATGGGTAATTTTTGTGAGCTTCGTAGATAGGTATAAGATATAATATGACAGTGTAATATCCTCCTAAGGGGGATATACTGATAATCAATGTCTATTTTAGAATTTCATTATATCTTTGATCATAGATATGATAGTGACCGGGTGACAGGGGGCTGTCACCCGGTCAACTGGAGACCAAATCTCTTCCGTCAAAAAACCAGGCTTAAGTATAGGGTATATGACATTAGGGAAATAACCAATTAAACAAATACCTCTTTACACATTACAAGGTTTACTGTAATAAAACAAAAATCATAGGTATACTCACACAAAACGTATCAAGCCACTAAACTTATTGATCTTTCCCAAGATCTAATCACTGGTTATCCTCTAACATACCCCGTCTTACAAAGTATGTTAGTGGAAACTCAAGTATGAGACTGAATACATCAAGCTCAGAGTCGTTTGTGAGGGTACGTGAGATGAACGCTTGATAACTTCTAGCTCAATCGAATTTCCAAGTGACCATTTATGGCTGTGCTCATAAAAGGAATTTAACGTTTAGGCAAAGCACCCAGAGACACAACCTAACACACTAACTCTAAACAACTGGTCTTATTACCTAGTTCTAAATGTTTAGTTAAACTATGATCACAATGGTTTCACTTTCTCATCGATTATACTTAATCATTCAGATGGTCTCAGATGATCTATCTCTCTCAGCTGGCAGAATCAAGTCCCTTGACATGGAAGACCAGGTAAAACCCTGGGTTCCCACGAACAAACGCGACCTACGGGAACAGTCCGTCGAAGATACGATGACACTTCGTTACCTGGAGCGGCGACACTTCCTCGCACGAGGATTCGGTAGGTAAGGCCTTCCAATCCAAAGGGATGGCCACACTGCCTGCACTCGTCGGGTCAAACCTCTAAAGCCCGGGTCAGGCAGCACATTGCCCGCTCGCTTGTCAGACCTAACCTCCAATCTCTCAGAACTCGGGACTCGGGACTAACTTCTATTGAGCCAGACCACGGGACAACATCAGGGCGTCACGTCTTTACTCGATCGTATTAGTTCAGGCCAGTAAACAGCCAGACTGGTTCCTTCCTGCCGAAACATAACATAACTTATGTAAAACCCATCGGGTCGTTGGACACAGTCTGATCATCACAGAACTGGTAGGTACCTCTGAAATAGTATACCTGTTAAATCTCCATCAGCGCGTCAGGATATCACCAGAATCGGGAAAACCCCCTTTTCTTCCACACGCTGGACCAAAAAGCTTGGACCTTTAATCGACTTTCGAGAAAGATCCTACCACAGACTAAACAGAATTCCCAAATAAATAAATAATAAATAAAATCATTTTATTTTAGATGACAAAAAGATTCATAAATTTTATTGTTAGTAACATGTATGCACTTAAACTACTATTGTTAGTAACTTAAACTAAAGACGAATTTGTGAGAGGACCACCCAACATCTAGACACAATAAGAAATGGTTAATGGTCTAACTATGGTATGAGTCTTCTCACAAATTGCCTTATAGGCTGAGGAATGATGTGATAAGACAGCGGTGTGATTTAAAAGAAGATATGTAGTGACAAAAATATAAAAGGATATGCTGAGATGGTTTGATCATGTCAAAGTCAAAGTCAAATCATTTATTTCAAATAGGCCCATGTATGGCACTTTTGAACGTCAAAAATGACAAAATATTAAAATTGATTCTAGTCGCCCCTTCCAAAAGGTAGTTTTCGTATGGAGAAGAATGGGCAAGAAACTCCACCGTTACTCTTTTAAAATGTTTTACAATTGTTTGTATATGCACGTACATTAGTTAAATAATATTACCTATATGTGAAGACGATGCACCTAGAATAAAATTACTATACCACAATATGTAAAAAGAATTAAAAATGAAGCAACGACAGATAATTTAATATGTGATAGATACATGGTGTTCACATATTTACAAACTTTGTAAAAGTAGACGATTTTCCTAAATTTTGTAATTAATAAGTCAGTGTGTGAGAAAGTAATCACAGAATGTAAAACCAATGTCATAAAACACAAAATAATCAAATTTAAAATTAAATTAGCAACCAGTTTGATTGTGTCTTGAGAGTTGAGAGCATGTTGAGAGAATGAAAGAAAAGCGACTAACAAAATGTATTTACAAGGCAGATGTGACTGGGAAATCCGCAAGGCCCTAGGCCCTAGGAGGACATATACTGACCTTATTGGTGATGTGCTTCAGAAAGGCCAGGTGTGTAGTACTCGCAACCGGCGTGCGTGTATGACTAGATGTATGAACGTAAACGAGGCAAAAGGAGAATCTAAAGCCGGGTCTGCTGCGCCATGTTTTCGTGTTTTATAAACATCAAACACGAACTGATTTTGTAAGTGGTTTTTGTCAAACCACGCCCTCAAATCAAGGCGATCCTTAAGCCGGGTCCGCTGCGACGAAAAATCAAACATCAAACACGAAGCGATTTGAGGGCGTGGTTTAACAAAAACCACATACAAAATCGGCATTCTGTAGTTTCTGCCTACCCCCATGGGAAGAAGGCGTGAGTTTATGTATGTATTTAATTTAGTAAAACTGTTATGTTAAATAAATTCCTTCAATTTCAGAAGCAACACATTTGGGCTTTATTTTTACGCGTATCATGAGAAGAAATAAATCAAATAATTATATTTAGTATTATAGATCGTAATGATTAAGTTCCCCCGCCAGTTTCTTCTGTAAGGTAATTTTTTTTAATGATGAATTGATTGATTTTTTTACATCTGATTTTTCCCAGTACTATTCACATCTATTCAACATTATTAGTGAAACGGTAATTTTGTTTCGGGCTTTATACATAATCCACTTAATTCTAATATCTATTCTATATCTATTTTTGTTAATATCATCTACCTGTCTTCCGATTAAAACGTTTTGGAGATTAGATTCTCTTCACAATTATAAAGGACAGTTTAACGGTCGTCATTGTACAGTAGTCAGTGTCACTATGAGGTCGCTTTTCCCGCTGCTCGTGATCGGCGCTTTGGGCGCGGAGTGCGTGAGCGCCGACCGCTACCACCCGGCGGATCCCGCTAGCCGCGCGGCCTCCGTCAACCGAGCCGAGACCGACTCCGCCTTCTGGACGCAGGAGGCGCAGGCGGCCATCGACGCGCGCCTTGCACACCAGGAGAGCGTCAAGAAAGCGCGTAACGTGGTGATGTTCCTAGGCGACGGCATGTCCGTGCCCACGCTGGCCGCCGCGCGCACTCTGCTCGGCCAACGACGCGGCGCCACCGGTGAGGAGGCCAAGATGCATTTTGAGACTTTTCCTACGGTTGGGATGGCAAAGGTAAATTGAAAATAATGGACGTCTTCCTTCTGACGCAAATGACAGGAAAAATAAAGGGAATCGTTAGTCTTGGTATGCATGTGATGAGAAGGGATGAAGCGCATGTTGTTAAGAGAGTGATTAATTAAACGGTGATGGAAGTAGAGGAAGAAAATAAGATAGGCGGATTGTTATGATGAATTTTAGAAATGTGAATGCAGTAAATGATAGCGTGACCGTTGGCAGGGTGGATAACGACAGAGGTAAGCCGGAGTAACAAAAAAGAAAAAAAATATTACTTCGGACTTTCGTCGTGGCCACGAAAAGTTACTTCTTGTTTACCTACCAACGGTGTCAATAAACCGTTTCATTAAATTCCTATTTCGATCTACTTTTCTATTATGAGCTTCATGCAAATTAGTGCAAATAATTCTATTCCTACTAGTCCCGAACTCTTAAAACAGCTACGAATATGTTTTTCAGTCTGCACATCTTTTTTGATGAATTGTGTGTGAGCGTTTTGTAATGTTTTGTGTTTTTAATTTTATGGTGTATCAAATACTTATAGTTTGATTATTCAATGACGATAGAGTGGTTGTGTTCCGAATTTCCGAAGGGAAGCCGGTAGGAATCGAGATGTTCAGAGCCGTCGCCCCTGGTGCCTACAGATTTGCTCAATTTTTAACACTCGACACGGGTGATTAAACAAGATCGAGTAAATGTGTAAGCAACGGACGATCGACAGCATAATTTTTATTTCAATCGATAAATTATTCATAATTATAATCATTTTTTATTTGTGTAACGGTAATGAATACAGTTATTAAATTAAAGGTCGCTATATTATGCCAAGAGGCGTACAGATATGGTTGCATGCAAAATAAGAACAATATGGAATAATTTCTATAGTCAATGCATAAATAAATAATCATAAGTTACAATTATTAGTCACAATATTCAATTAAAAATTGTTTCTCCAGTCAAATAAATAAATAAGTCTTCATTAATTTATCATTCAGAAATTCATCGGTCGTATAGTAACATTTTTCAATTTAAGGCTCCTTCAAACCTCTTTCTCGTCGCGCACTTTTATTTTTCGAGATTTTGAGGGTGCTAAAGCCGATAGTGAGGTCAAAATGTAAATCCAAGATGGCAACTGCGGGCATTTTCAATTTTTTTATCATGGCAGGCGATTTCATAGTTTTCGAGGGTGCTAAAGCCGATAGTGAGGTCAAAATGTAAATCTGAGATGGCACCTGTGAATTTTTTTTAACTTTTTCTTCATGAGTATCGTTTTCAAAGTTTTCGAAGGTGCTAAAGTCGATGGTGAGGTCAAAATGTAAATCCACGATGGCGGCTGCGCAAATTTTGTTTTTAAATCATACGTGAGAAGGAACTTCGTTCCTGACGGGGGTCAGATCACAGACGTTTTTTTTTCTCATAGAGGGTGATAAAAAGTAGAGTGTTCACCTCGGGAACAACACTATTTTAAGCTTGAGTGACGTACTTTGAATCCCTCGCTGCGCTCTGGATTCAAAGAAACACTCTCGCCTTAAAAATAGTTGTTTACTTGCTCCCTTGGTAAACAATCTACTATTTTGTCTTTGTCTTTAATGTCTTTGGATCGGTATTTTAGTTTTTTAACACCGACTTCCGAAATTAAAGTTATTTTTCACTTTGTAGTTTGGAAGACGGTTGTATTTTTTGTAAAAAAGTTTTGTTTTGACGATATAATATCTGTCAGCTTCATAGATATAAGAAAGAAGGAGATAAGCCCGGTAGTTGAAAATGTATCGAAACCCAATGTCTCCACTTTGTCCCCACTACCTCGCCACTAGTCGCCACAACTACACATGCAGATCAGTAAACCAAATAGATACGAGGCTGCGCTCACTCTTGCAATTCATAAATCAGAACGTACTACACAATCAATTATAAACCTTATCCCATCAAACACAGTGTGCATTTACCAAGCACCGTACAACTCACTCACACGACAACATCATTTCTATCGTTGTGCTGTACAGAAACAATTTATTTTACATATACGCTAGTGATTGACTAAATCGGAAAGTTATCGATTCTTCCATTTAATATTATCGACGGTGAAGTATCAATATCTAATAACTAACATTTTGGCGGTTTCACTTACTAATATTTAATTCAATTGGTCAAAACCTATAGAAATTAAACGTGTTTTTCTCCTCCTGTAAAATCATGTTTTTGTAGTTATTAGATATTGATACTTCACCGTCGTTATACTTTAAAAAATTTGGTGTCCTGAAAATAAAATAAATAAAAAAACGATAAGTCCAGAAAACATTACAATAAAAATAAATAATAAGCAAAAAATTCAAACAATAAAAAAATCCAGTTACGTTGGTTTAACCTGTCATAGTTTATTGAAACAGTAGATATTGTTGAACCCTACTATGATGTTTACTCACTGACCTGTAAAGTAAAGGTATATGTGCAGTACTTGACGCTTTGATATTACTGGAGTCTAAAAGATGAGTATACCTTCCAGTATTTCAATAAAATTTCACGCACTTCTGCAAAAATCTGGCGTAGTCTTAATTGGGATTGCCCATTCAAAAAGCCTGCGATTTTTCTTTAGAGGTTGGAACATTAGTGCCTCAAAGTAAACCGAGCATATGGTGCTAGTTTTTGTAGGGAACCAGTTAGGTGGCCTGAATGTGGCATCAATCCATTCCTTTTTTAAATTCGCATCTTTTGGGAAACTAAAAAAGTACAATAAAAACGTTTATATAATTTACATATTATCCTAAACAGTAACAACTAAACCTTACCATACAATAAGCAGGCAATAGGCTTTTGTTATAAAAAACCCTAGTAGTAAAGAAATAGTTAAATATATGAAAACAAACACACTGCCACGCATAACAAACAAATAATATGAATATGTTGACTTATTTTAAGCAAAAGTCACTGTAATTATCTGAACTATGCCGATTACTATAACGCATTCGAAGCTTTTGAAGACTTTTACGGAAGTAAAATACCAAAACCATAAAAAAAGTAAGGAAATAGCACGAGTATAAGGCATAATAGACCAGCGATAATTCAAACCCAAAAACACTTCACCTAAAATTTTATTAACTTACTTTACGACCGTTGGTTACGCATTTCTCTACCACGCTGTAAAATAAATAAAACACATTATTTCACATCGATCATCCACCCGGGTAAAACAGTTGGCAAATTGAAGAATAAAGTATAATAGCAATAAATTCATTCGCCAATCGATATTGTTGTCGATAGCCTACGTTAGTGGATCTGCACAACCACATCACTAGCTCGTCGCCAGACACAGCGGCCGTACTGCGCGATGCATCCGCAGTCCACAGTATCTTTTTGTGATTTTTACATTGCTTGTTGAGTCACTGAGCGACATATTTAGGTAGTGGTTAATGAGCAATGTATGTAGTACAGTCGCTGTGATATTTGGAAACAAAAATAACATAGTAAAAGCAAGAAATATTTTACGATTTGTTGTTTTTCATTATTTTAAAGACAATGATTCCATGATTCACAAAGTTTTTGTTTTGACTTCGGTTTTTACAAGAAACTACTGAACAACACGGCGGCATTCTTAAAAATTGTCCCGATCACGGCAGAAAGCACACTAGTTCGCGGAGACGGCCATTTTCGTATGTAACCAGCACTTTGATCATTACGCGTGGACACAGACACGCCCCTTTTTTTTTTTTTTTTTTTTTTGTGGGAAATTATCAAATAACTTCTCCCGCTCTGGGTGGAGCGGGAGGGCGTGTCAGACTCTTACTGACTAAAACCCACCCGTGTTCCTTCAGTTGCCCTGTTGCCGGGGGCCACGATTTCCCTATCGGTTTTCTTCGAACCCCCGGCAGGCATCGGCCCTAACGGACCCCGTCAATTCTGCTGACATCTCTTTGAGGCGCGCGTGGAACACAACGCGCCGTCGACCCGGGCTTGGTCCTTATCGGACGGCGAGCTACCCATTGCTCACCGACAGACACGCCCCTATGCCGCATCTCATGTTTTTTATATTTCTATGGTCAGCTTATTACAGATACTGGAAGAAAGTTTTTTTTTTCACTTTTTAGTGGGTTGGTTTGTAATTTATCTAAGTTACAATAGTCTAATGTCAACTGCTCATCAAAAATACCCAAATCGCTATAGATGTGCTTATAATATTTGAAGAGTTCCCTCGATTTCTCCTAGATCCCACCAACAGATCGTGACCAAATGACAATGAAACCAACTTGAAAGTATACCTTTTCAAACAAAAAAGAATTTTACAAATCGGTCCAGCCGTCTTCGTATAATCGGGGAAAAATATATTAAAAAAAAAAAATCCGACCAACTGAGAACCTCCTCCTTTTTTTGAAGTCGGTTAAAAACATATCGAGCGACAGCAACCATCGTCAAAAATCGATCAAAACGGTAGACAACCGCCTTCATGAAGACGAACAAGAAGAAGCACGTTTTTTTCTCCTTTTCCTCCTCCGAATACCTTATGATATTGGACTATCTTTCAGACATACTGCGTGAACGCACAGATTGCAGACTCCGCATGCACAGCCACCGCGTATTTGTGTGGGGTTAAAACGAATTCTGGCGTAATCGGAGTAAACGCGGCCGTGCGACGCAACGACTGCGAGGCTTCCACGGACACCAACACGCACTTGCAATCCATCGCCGAGTGGGCGCTGGCAGACGGCCGTGACACCGGTGAGCTGGCGATGTTAACGATACGCACTCATTACACGCTAGCTACAGATAATCTGTCGGGGAACAAATTATAAAAGTGTTCAAGATATGTGTACTTTTAGTTGTCTTACCTGAGTACTCAGACCAAATAAAAAAACCAAGACATAGCGCTGTCAACAGTGGCGAGAAGCCGGTTTTGTAAACATGTGTGCACTTAGTGAGGTGTAGTTTTATTGTAGTGTCATCGTAAATGGTTGTAAATGTGTGCGTGTAAGCGTGTATGGGCAGAGCGGAGGTAGTTTTGACATGCTTCACTGTATTGTCCGCAGCGCTCTGTCTTGGTTTTTTGTTTGGTCTGAGCCTGAGTACTGCTCAAGACAACTCATCGATTGGCAAAAATATTGAAGTTATGTCTTCATCGTTCGTTATGTCTTCATTCGTCATTATCAAATACCTTTAATGTCTCCGATCATTAATTATTTGATAGTGTTTTATTTATGTTCTCCCTGGCAGGCATTACCCACAAAACTGAATAGAATAGAATAGAATAATTATTTATTTGCATAGAAAGTAGGTACAAAAAATGCAGATGTTTTATAATTAGAGATCCTTATACTTTCTACCTTAAATTAGGCATGCAAACATTTAGTACAAGTGCTTAATAGTCTAGATATACTGTCAATATGAAAATTCTTATAATAATATGGTCAATAAAATAAAATAAAGATATTAGAATTCATTTGGTAACTATAAAGTTTTATCATTTAGAAATTCACAAATGGAGTAATAACATTTATCAATTAATAAGACTGACAATTTCTTTTTACAGTATTTACCCTGATTAGCAGTTTGGATGCAATATGAATATTATGACACCTCTAAGAAGAAACGTTAGTTGTTTTCATGTCTGTTTTGTTTGTAACACAGGTATCGTTACTACGACGCGTATTACGCATGCGTCTCCGGCGGGTGTGTATGCCAAAGTGGCAAATCGTACGTGGGAGTTCAACGGGCAGGTGGAAGAACACGGCTTCGACACCGAGCGCTGCCCGGACATCGCGCTCCAATTGATACACAAACATCCTGGCAACAAGCTCAAGGTCCGTATTAGAGTATAACGATTACTGTTGTGGGTATAATTACATTCAATTACTATATTTGCAAGAGCAATCAGTGTGGCTGCTCCATTATACGAATCGATTCAGCCTAATACAAAAAGTGTTATTAAGATGTGTCGTCGCAAATAAGTGATGAGCTACTTTAAAAAAAACCTTTCACAATCTTATACTAATCAACGCGCAATATTTGTTTAAATATTCTTATGGATCAGAAGCACATTTAACTATTTTAAAAGAAAAAGAAAACTGACAACAAGTATTTACTTAAAAATAACAAAATAGAAAATGAATCACAATAACGTGAAACCGTTAGACACCGTTAAAATAGAAATCTACAGTTCTTAATACTTGTCCGTCGCTTCCGAGCTTCCGAGTCAAAGTGACCGAGGTGGGTGAGCGCCCCTCTAACGTCGTGTCGCCCCTTCCACTCGCTGCGTCACAATGGTCACGTGCTATCCCTGCCATTTCACTTGACAAATCCTCTAACACGGCCTCTCCTGACAGCTGAACGACCTCGTCAGCTTTGTTTGTTAGCATTGATTGCTCATTAGTCTGGTTCTCACTTGGTCGATCCTCATTAACATCGTCACCGAAAACATAACAAAGCCAAGACCAGTATTCAATATTCTGAAAATAGCAACCCTTTGCAAAAAAAGGAAGCGTTTACTCTAGCAGTCACACCAATATCGGCAGCAGCTGCAAGTTGTATCACCAATGAAAGAGTTCCGGACCTCGATCATTACTGAAACAACCACAACATCACCTGGCAAACACTATCGGGTTTCCAGAAGGCATGTCTCGCAATTAACCACTTTCGGGCCAAACAGATAGCCACAGTGTTGAGGCTATAACACACGCCATAGGTAGCTGCCATAAGGCAAGCGTACGTGGCTATCAAAACAACACAGCACACACCATTATTTAGTTACCATAAGCCAAGCGCACGTGGCCATCATAATTATTTTGATCATTATCATTATCTATAAATACACAAGAGTTGTTAAATAACATCACCAACAACAAATACCACCAATAGTGATATCTAAAGTTGAAACAGCTTCAAACCCAAGAGATTCAATGCATCGCTAATGACATAATCCGGACTTCCATCACTCGCCATACATTGTTATCGACAGAGGCCCTAACGTTCGCTTGTCGTTTTTACGAATACATAGTAGAGGCCCAAAGGTTATGAATGAAGGTTATGAATAAAACTATGAATTTGTGACACATCGCGTCATTGAGACAGAGGCTCAAAAGTTCTGCATGTCTCCACTATGACCACGGAACAGAGCAGAGGCCCAAACGTTAGCATGCTCATAACAAATATCTCATCACTCTCAAAGAAAGTTGAGCACGTATCCGGCGACCATTCACCACGCCACTGAAACATGTTCTGCGGCGCGACGGTCTGAGTCTTATTTTCGTATGAATCAACTAACAGCTTAAGCTCGCACAGGGGTCGCGCATCGAGAAGCCCAGCCTCCCACTGCCTTGGCAACAAACATGAAACTGCCGACAACAAGTGTACGCGGCCGTCGACGACGTTCAATCACAAATGCGTCGTGTCGCTGTTGACCTTCAACAATCAACTCAGATGCTCTAACATGGGTTAGAAGTACCGCATGTAAATCCACAAGCGCGCGACACATGGACATAAATCCCTTTTACGGTTGGTCAACTTTAGAGAGTTCCAATTGGTAATTATTTAAAACTTTACACCGATTGAATACTGCCAAAAAAATTGTAATGCACGAAACATTGCAAAGGTTTCGAGTTCGTAATTATGGTAACGGGACTCGGGGCCTTTTGTGAATTTGCTAAAATAGTCAAAAATTCGCCATCGTTTACGTTTACCCTCGTGCTCTTGCAATAGAATCGCACCGTTGTGGATAGCACTGGCATGAAGCTCAGTGGTCAGCTTTTAGTGACATAATTACGTGCAATTCGTTTCAATTCTCGCCCATCCCATCCATGCCTCGCCTATTCCATCCACGTCTCGCCTCGCCGGTATAAAACCACCTTTTCTCGAGCTCGGCCGTACCTGACCATGCCCAATATTTTTTACCAACAGAATTAGGCGCCAAATATTTAGCTTCACCTATTCAATCAACAGACATAGTCGTCCGTTAAAGGTAATACAAAGGGATTCCCCACGGTGCCTGCATTTAAAGCTCCGAAAATTTACACAAAGTCCCTCACCACCATCCCCTTCTCAACATTGGGCTTAAAAACTTGAATTCGGACTCTTTTATGTAAAAGATCTTTAATAATTTCTCTAACGCGCAGATTTCGTCATGAGTCGTTTTTCATCGTCATTTTACACAACCGATAAACGTTTGGGTTATTAAGTAAACGAATGTGCTGTATGGTGCAACCGCACATTCTGCAATTCAGCAGTTTACGCAACACATTCATTTCAACTCATATAATTAGTTTAGTTCGCGTTGGGTTATCAATGCAGCCAGGCGTTCTCGTTACAGCCAACAAGGGCTACGTCACTACGTCAACCATTTGGTTAAAGGTCGAACCTTATATATATCCGGTTTCACAGTGTTCACGATGCTGGAAACTGGGTCATAGACTTAGGACATGTCCTTCTAATAAAATTATATGTTCTAAATGCAGCAGAGATCATGCAAAATATGAGACTAAGATTTTTAAATACATAAACTGCTCAGGCAACCATATGGCCCTATCTAAAACGTGTCCTCTGTATTTAAAAGAACGTAGAATACGTGAAATCATGGCTGAATTCAATTGCTCATATAAAAGGGCCTTAACTGCGTACGTCCCACCTTCTCCTCATGTAAATGGTCAAGCTGAACATACAAAAGTAAATAATCCAATTGTTTATGCTTCTTCATTTGAGAATACCCGCATATTTGCAGAAGTTGTAACGGTTGACGCAGAGGTTCACGTCGAAGAAGCATCTAGCCCTGCTAACCTATACAATAAAATATCACTGAACAAAAAGAAGTCTTTGAAAAAGAAGCAAAACCTAACCAAGTTTCTATTAGAATGGCATTCAAATTTGGCAGAGGAACCGCGATCCGGCTAAGATTACGTGTACGAACAAAATGGTAACAAACAAACAAAAGGTAACACAGAACACAGCATAACATGCAACGAATTATTATCGCGAATAAAAGAAGTTATTTACCTTAGAAACTGTTCGTGGTATACTAAAATTAAAAATATTCTTAAACATTGTATCGACTGGTTTATACTATTGGTGGTTGACAAAATGTCTATGTAGTCTACGTTGTTGCAAATGGTTGTTATTTTCTATAATGGATAACACGGTTAATGTAAAATTGAATATAATAAGTGGAATGCCCGGAGTCTTAAACCTAAGCTAATAGCGTTTTCTCAGTTACTTGACCAAAATAAAATACGAGTATAGCTGCTATTTCGGAAACGTGGCTAGAACCCGACAGTCATCTTAAAATAAATAACTATAATATATTTCGTCAAGACAGGGATGACTCTTATGGGGGTGTGGCTATTGTTACACATAAATCTGTAAAAGTTCAGGTAGGAAACTTTCAGATGTCTCTTCTGGGATTCGAAGTACTCCATGTTAACATTTTTAATTATTCTCTTTTAGAAAATGTAATAATTGTATACTGCCAGCGATCTGGTTGGACTAACCAATCGGATTGGAATAAATTATTTTCATCATTTAATAGGAAGTCAATCATAATCGGTGACTTTAATGCACACCATACGAATTGGTTCAAAATCAAAATCAAAATATTTTATTTCACATAAACCTACAAGGGCACTTATGAAACGTCAGAAGCTAGGTGCACGGTTCCAATTGGTCGCTTCCTATGGAGAAGAGCCGGCAAGAAACTCCACGGTTACTCTTTTCAAAATAAATTGTTTCTACAATGTTTTCAAATTACAGTCTTAATAAGTATGGGAGGACAGTGTAGGCCTAACAACAAGTACCAGGTACTTAGTAAAATAAAAAATGGTACACAAGTTTACAGCCTACAACGTTCTCACATTCACAAAATCTAAAATAAAAAAAATCTATATAAAAGATAAACAAAAAAATTAGAACCTATTTAAACCAAATGACATGATTGCCACTACAGCTGTAACAAATCTAATTTGATAAAAAAAATATAGAAAATTGTAGATATATAATGTCAAATACTGAAAAGACTATGTCAATGAAGTATGTAAAAAAAGGTAAAGTAAATATCGTAATTTAGGAGTAGTTAATAGACATTTACATTGTTATGCCGTTAATGAGGTACCAGGGAAGCCACATGTGCAGAAGGAATTATTGCCAAACTTCCTTGTCTTCAACGTAGTCTTTAATCTTATAATATGCTTTTTTGATAAGGACACGTTTGATGTGGGTTTTGAACTTCCCATCGCTTAGTCCTATAACAGACTTTGGCAACTTGTTATAAAAGCGGATACCGTTTATATGAAATGACTTACTAGTTTTAGTTAATCTAAATTTGGGTATCACAATTTCATGTTTACTACGTGTATTTATATTATGGAAATCGCTTCTTATTTTGAAAAGTCCTAGGTTTTTGCGAACATACAAAATACTTTCTAGGATATAAAGAGAAGGCTGAGTCAGTATATCAATTTCTTTGAATTTATTTCTAAGGGACTCACGAGGACTCATTTTGTAGATCGCGCGAATTACCCTCTTTTGTAAAATGAAAATTGAATCTACGTCAGCTGCCGATCCCACAGCAAAACGCCATAAGACATAATACTGTGGAAATAAGCAAAATACACTAACCTAGCTGTGGCTACATCAGTTAACTGCCTTATTTTTCTTACTGCATATGCAACTGAACTTAATCTACCTGAAAGAGCTCTAATGTGGGCGCCCCATTGCAATTTCGAATCTAGAGTAACTCCTAGAAACACAGTTTCCGTAATAACATCTAGTTTCTTGCCATCAAGTTTTAAATTGAGACCTACTTGAGGTACATTTGGTAATGAGAATTTAAGACATTTAGTTTTGTTCGCATTAAGTAAAAGATTATTAGCTGCGAACAATTTCGAAAGTATTGCTAGACTATCGTTGACATGTAAGACATCCGTATCTTTTCTATCTATTTTAAAAATAAGAGAAGTATCATCAGCGAATAGAATATTATATCCGATAAATTAGCCATCATGTAAGGAAGGTCATTAATATAAACTAGAAATAGGAAAGGGCCAAGAATTGATCCTTGAGGCACGCCCATCTTAACTAGAGACCCCGAGAACGTCGCCCCGTTAACATTAACTTTTTGCTGCCTGTTTGATAGATAGGAAAAAACAAGGTCAGCAGCTTGTCCACGAATTCCGTAGTGGTGTAATTTACAGATCAGTGTTTTGTGGTCAACGCAGTCAAAAGCTTTTGAGAGGTCACAGAAAATGCCAATTGCATCCTGCAACTTCTCCCAGGATTCCAAAATGTGACTGATAAGTTTTACTCCTGCGTCAGTCGTCGACCTACCTTTCGTGAAACCAAACTGGTGACTATGTAAAATTCCATTTGAATTAAAATGTGACAACATCTGGTCTAGCATTATTTTTTCATATATTTTACTCAATGCTGGTAGCACAGGTATAGGTCTATAATTTGAGGGATCACTCTTACTACCCGATTTGAAAATTGGTACTACTTTACTATGTTTCATTAAATCTGGAAACGTACTGCTCTCTAAACATTGATTAAATATGCTTGTTAGGACAGGGGCAATTGTGTCAATGATATCCCCAAGAACCTTAACGGAAATCCCCCATAAGTCTTCTGTGTTTTTTATGTTAAGACTTTTAAATGCTTTTTTAACTGTGACAATAGAAATGGGCTTGAATTAAAACTTGAAATGTCCTTACTGAAATGTTCTTTTAAAAGGGATTCAGCTACTATTGATGATGAGGGGAGAGATTTCGTGACCTCTAATGGGATGTTGGTAAAGAACTTTTCTAGCGTCTCAGCAACTTTAAACTTATCTGAAATGGTTTCATTCTCAATTTTTAAAGACAATTCATTCTGACCTCGCTGTTTGGTGTTTCCAGTTTCTTTATTAATTACCTGCCACACAGCTTTTATTTTATTGTTAGAAATACTAATTTTGTTACTTATTAATTTTGATTTAGCTTGGGCGCAGACTCGTTTAAATATCTTAGAATAGTTTCTAACATAATTATGAAGGGCTGGATCAGAGGTCAATGACTTCTCGTTGCACAAATTATACAAAACATCTCTGCTTTTTCTAATGCCAGCAGTGGCCCATTCATAACATTTTGGTTTAGTATTGATTGTTATTTTTTTTACAGGACACGTTTTATTGAATTCATGGCATACTGTAGACAATAATGTACCGTAGTTTATATTGGGGTCTTGTGAATCAAAACTAGCTGTTGAGAGATTGCTAAGAACATTATTATTAAACATTTTCAATTTATTTTTAGTAAGAGGTCTTAACTGAATAGTTTTAACTAAACGTAACTTTTTATCTGATTCAAAGGATATAAGTTGACCTGTATGATCAGACCTGACGCCACTTATTAGGGACGAGTCTTTAATTTTACAATTAGTAAATACATTGTCTATGCATGTAGCTGAGGTTGCTGTTATTCTAGTTGCTACGTTAAATATACATTTTAAATTGAAAGATTTTAACAATGAGATAAGCTTACATTTTTCCGGTGAATTTACTAATAGATCACCGCAAACAAAAACTATTTTATTATCTCTAAAAAGTTTAGTTAGTATTTCTTCCATTATGATTAAAAAGGATGACAAGTTTGAGGCTGGTGGTCTATAAACACATAAGAAAGTATGGCCTTCAACCTCTGCACATGCTACCTCACATAAGCGATCAACAGAGCAAGCAGTGATATCCTTCCTTTCTTTATGTCTGAAACAACTATTACATAATATCAAGGTACCACCCCCTATTGAGGGCCTGTTGTACGCACTGGCAACTGAAAAATTATTTACATTAAAGAGCCTATTACAGTATTATTAGAAATACTAGATAATACTATTTCGTCACTTAGCCTAGTCTCAGTTAAATTATCAATAACTGCGTGTATATTGTAAGCTAACAAAGTAGCCAATACATGTTGACTTTTCTTGGGAAGAAACATATGTTCCCGAATTAAAACAAAATCACTAACAAAATTGTTAGTATCAAAATACAATAAACGGTCACTATGACGACATGTCAAAATATGCATGAAGTTATTTAAACTACAAATGTAATCATTTTCTTCAGCATTCAAATGATCTGAATATGGCAATGCACATAATATTAATTTAAGTAGGGTATCGACACCGTTAACTATGTCCCTTTTAGTGATGCTCAGACTGTTTCCAATTAAAAGAACTACAGTAGTCTGCTCATTCATTTGTGTGTTTTTTATTTTATGAACAAGCTCATTAAAATGCAGGTTATGGTAACAACAGTTAACTATGGCATGTTTAGATCGGTTATTTAATAAGGATCCAAAACCTGCTCCTAATCTATCAGAATATACTAAAACATTACTTTGAGTGGGATTGATAGTTTCTATAGTATGAGTTAGAATGGGTGAAGTGACAGGAACAACATGCTGTGACATGAGAGGTGGCGGAGTGGGAGCACAACTACAGGTGAGATTGTTTGTCAGTGACTCGTACCTCTCTGCATTGTACTTCACCAAATCCACCAACTCACAGGCCTCCTGCAAGCGCTCCAATAAAACAGACCTGAGAGGTGTTCAAGTTGTAGACTCACTCGTAGATAATAGTTATGTTGTAATAAATAGTGGCAGTGTAACTCGAATTGAATTGGTTAACGGTACTTTACCTTGCAGGAATCTTCTCCTAATTTGTCCTTGGCTGCATCTGATATTGCGCTTAATTTTAATTGGTCATTTTTAAATTAAAATTTGGGAAGTGTCTATTTGGTTATCAAATTGACTTCTGAATGCTTTATGAATAAAAACTTGTAGTTAAAAGAAATTATAAAAATGCCGACTGGGATTCGTATAAAATATGTCTTGAAGATATGTTTTCAAATTTAATTCTTTCCGTGGATCCTCAAAAAGCTTATGATATTTTTATTGAATTGATACATTTTGCGGCAGACCTACACATACCTCTTACTAAAATACCGAAAAATACCGACTCAAAATTTTCCACTAAAACAAATTGGAATGCAGAAGTATCTAAATCAGTGGCAGTCCGAAGATTAGCTTTATCCAATTTTCGAAAAAATCCAAATCCGGCAATCTTAGATATTTTACAAAATAAAATTGCTATTGCACAAAAGTTAATACGGCAAGCAAGGCTTAGTGATTGTGGCGCAAGATGAAATGGATAAAGGGTTATCGGGCTTCTAGAACTATTATTATAGATGTTACCAAAGCAAATAACTTAATCCGTAGTCTTACGTCAGATTATGTTATGTCGAATCAACCAAAATTTACTTTGCCTAATTTGATTCTGGAGACTAATATCTCCCTGCAGGAGTTAATTAAATGTATTAAAGCGAAGGATACATCTCCTGGGTGCGATGGTATCTCATACTCCATGATTGTCAAATAATAAAATAAATATGTCAAGGACGAATGTAAAAAATAAAAATTAAAGATTAATATAAACATGGTAATTTGGGAGCAGTTAATAGACTCTTACTTATTTATGCTGTTAATGAGGTACCAGGGAAGCCACATGTGCAGAAGGAATTATTGCCAAACTTCCTTGTCTTCAACGTAGTCTTTAATTTTATAATATGCTTTCTTGATAAGAATACGTTTGATGTGGGTTTTGAACTTCCCATCGCTAAGTTCTGTCACCGACTTTGGCAACTTGTTATAAAAGCGGACACTGTTTATAAGAAATGACTTGCTTGTTTTAGTTAACCTAAATTTGGGTATCACAATTTCATGTCGACTACGTGTATTTATGTTATGGAAATCGCTTCTTATTTTGAAAAGTCCTAAGTTTTTGCAAACATACATAATACTTTCTAAGATATAAAGAGAAGGCAAAGTGAGTATATCAATTTCTTTAAATTTGTCTCTAAGGGACTCGCGAGGACCCATTTTATAGATCGCGCAGATTGCCCTCTTTTGTAAAATGAAAATCAAATCTACGTCAGCTGCCGATCCCCACAGCAGGACGCCATAAGACATAATACTGTGGAAATAAGCAAAGTATAATAAAGTATATAGCTGTAGCTATATCAGTCAACTGCCTTATTTTTCTTACTGCATATGCAACTAAACTTAATCTACCTGAAAGAGTTCTAATGTGGGCGCCCTATTGTAATTCTGAATCTAAAGTAATTCCTAAGAATATAGTTTCCGTTATTGCATCTAGTTTTTTGCTATCAAGTTTTAGATTTAGACCTACTTGAGGTACATTTGGTAGTGAGAACCTAATACATTTAGTTTTGTTCGCATTAAGTAAAAGATTATTAGCTGCGAACCATTTTGAAAGTACAGCCAGTCTATCGTTGACATGTAAGACATCTGCATCTTTCCTGTCTATTTTAAAAATAAGAAAAGTGTCGTCAGCAAATAGAATTATATCCGATAAGTTAGTCATCATGTAAGGAAGATCATTTATATAAACTAGAAATAAGAAAAGGCCGAGAATTGAACCTTGAGTCACGCCCATTTTAACTAGAGACCCCGAAGACATCGCCCCATTAACATTTACTTTTTGCTGCCTGTTTGATAGACAGGAAAGAACAAGATCAGCAGCTTGTCCACGAATCCGTAGTGGTGTAATTTACAGATCAGTGTATTGTGGTCAACGCAGTCAAACGCTTTTGAGAGGTCACAGAAAATGCCAATTGCATCCTGGGACTTCTCCCAAGATTCCAAGATGTGACTGATGAGTTTTACTCCTGCGTCAGTCGTCGACCTACCTTTCGTGAAACCAAACTGGTGACTATGTAAAATCCCATTAGAATTAAAATGTGACAACATCTGGTCTAGCATGATTTTTTCATATATTTTACTCAATGCTGGTAGCACAGATATTGGTCTATAATTAGAGGGATCACTCTTACTACCCGATATGAAAATTGGTACTACTCGTACTTTACTATGTTTCATTAAATCAGGAAACGTACCGCTATCTAGACATTGATTAAATATGCCTGTTAGGACAAGGGTAAGGGTTAGATTTAATTAAGGCTGATTTTGCAACAAAAGTGATATGTGGAGACTGATTATGATATATTAAAAATAAGAAGTTTTATTATTTGGCAAGATTAATTATTGTTATAGTGATTTTTATTATTTTTTATTTTTAAATGTCGCCTAGACAAATTTCGTATGTACAGTACCGACCAAAAGTCCATAAGCAATCTCACAAAGCAATAGACTGACGCTTCGGTTTGACTTACGACCTTCTTCTATAAGTTGTTACAATACTGTAGACACGCACATTACACACACACACTCACTTTGTCTGCAACCAATGACTAGTTCGATAATCATCATTCGTTTTTAGTTTCATTCGTCTTGTTCACATAAATATTAAAGTTTAGCAGGTAGACCACAAAAAACTAAGTAAATTATTTCGATTTCTGTAGGGTAGATGCAGTTTGTTACAAGTATTCAATTAATAGAACTTTGTTGGTTCGTGCCGTGATAATATTGGTGACGAGCATTTAGCGCAGTGTTGTGGTTATTATTATCAAAAAGCAGGCATAAAATATATTGAAGAGATCAGATCAGATCAGAGAATATTATTGCGCTGCGTAAAAGTGAAGTGAATATCTAATAAAACCGGACTAAGTGTGAGTGTTATCATTTATATATTTTACTAAACATAAATCCTAATCGAGGGTATTGTTGATAGAACAGAGGTATTGTTGAGACAGAAGATGCCTTTAAAGTTTTAAATTCATTGTGAGGTTTAATTCGATTAGTGAATAATAAATAATTAGGTATTATGTGTAATAAAAACAATGTTTTTCTTTGTTCTAGAGAAATACTGTGACGGTTAAGAGATATGAGGAAGGGGCTTATTATCGAGTAGCAGCGACGTCAAATGGTGAATGAAACAAATGGTTTCATACCAACGAGATATTTTGCTGAATTATTAAAAACACGTCTTATGAACCGTTCGCCGTGCACTCTGAAGGCTTGCATCACTGAAGACCAGCTAGAAAACCGTTTTTGACCTTAAAATATTGACCGTACCAACTTAATAAACAACAGATTCGTTATTGCATGAATTTATGGTCACGAATTTTTTAAGCACGTTTCAATAGGGTGTTTGTCGTATTTCTTGCAGATATACCGAAATTGTTTAATATTATTTTAGTAATAGTATTATTTTAGGATTAAAATTTGAGGTTTAGTTTCAATCTTCTTTTCGTAAAGAAAATTAATACTTAAGATATTACCTCAATACCAACCAATATTTACTAAAGCCAAATAAAGTTTAAAATAATTAATATGAACAACTGCCTTTAACCTTAAAATCAACAATTTTGTCAGTAGATTTTTGTACATTTTAAGTAGTCTAATATTCTTATTTATTGCTTAATTACTTAGACCATGATCAAAGCTTTATATTTATGGTGCAAAAAAATCCATTTAAAATTTAAAACATTTCAAAATTTAAATATGTCAAAATAATACAATTTGCTTCTAAGTTTCTAGACATCTATTTCACATATTATTCAGGTGAAGTAATGATAAATAATTGTAGCAGTTTGATAACTATACTTAAGTAAAATAAACATAACGAATAAATATTATTTATTTTTTATTATAACATATCACGCATTTTTTATTCTAAACCCTTTATTGCAATAACAACATTAATAAATAGGCAGGATATTTAAAAATATTATTATTGCAAACAAAAATAATATTTTTTGCAAAAACAGCGCTGTGATTTACGAGATTAGAACCTTAGCCATCTTGAATCTAAGACCAACGCTTAACGCCTTCTGCTATCTGCACATATAATTTACTTTCGAATTTTAGCAATGCGATACACTGGCCAAGGTCACGCGTACGAGTATGATGCGTGCTAACAAAAGTTATGGAAATATAAGTGCGGCGCCCGCGAACCGTGACGATACGATAGTGTGTAGTTCAAAACTGCGTTCTCTGTGGTGTGTGTACGGCACTCACACCACAGACGTCTGACTGTTTACACATACAAATGTACGGACTATACCGCGTGTTCACAGCAATACGACTCTTAGCGTGCTCATGCACTTTTGAGCGCTTACTGTACTTAAGTATGTGTATAAACATTCTAGTGATTTTTATCGATATCTTTCATTTAATAACGTCCTAGATAATTAATTGATTCAGGCGTGACCTTGCGGAAATCCATTATAAAATACAATAGACGTGGATATATTTAGCAACTTGTTCCGCTTGGCTATTTCTAAAGAGCCATAAAAAACTCCTGAAAGAAATTGACACGTGTTTCACCTCTCAACGAGGCATCCTCAGGATGACGATGGACTTGTTGCGAACTCGAACACGGCGTGTTGCCACACCAAGCACTGAGTGCAGACTGAGCCTTATCGCCCGTGAAACCCACTTATATAGTGTCGCCGTTATCAGTGCGACCGTTATTAGTGCGATAAGGGGCGAACAATCGCAGCAAAGGTGACCTTGGCATACTCGTATTTAATTCGTTCAACAGTGTAATGTTTCCGGTATTATTTTTGACAATTTCTAAACTCTCTAGTACTGACATTCTGAGACCTTTATCACATGTGTGTAAAATTTCGAAAGTGTTATTATTATTTAACGAATGACCTGTATCTATTAAATGTTGTGCAAAATGGGATTTTTCTGGATAATTGTTCCTGTACGCTGCAATATGTTCCTTATATCTTGTCTGAAAATTACAACCAGTTTGACCTATGTAAATACCATTACAATCATCGCAATGTAACTTGTATACACCTGATTTTTTGTGGTTTTCTAATCGATCTTTTCCGTTACAAATCTGTCTTAGTGAATTATTTGTTTTAAAAGCTACCCTTAAACCATTTCGAAACAATGTTTTTGAAACCCTATCACTAATTGACCCTAAGTATGTCAAACTACCTAAATATTCATGTGGTCTTTCTGGAGGCAGTGGATACAAAAGTGAACGAACTATGTTGCGACGTTTCGTTTGAATCAAATCATCAACCATTCTCTTATTGTATCCGTTACTCTCAGCTATATGATAAATAATGTTAAGTTCTCTGTCATAATTATTTTGTGAAAGTGGTACTGTCATTAATCTATGAGTGAAACTATGATAAGCTGCTAATTTATGTTGAATCGGATGACAAGATGACGCAGGAATCGTAACATCTGTACAAGTTGGTTTTCTATAAATCTGAAAATTGTGTTTGTTGTTTTTTCTTGTAATAGTTAAATCTAAAAAGTTAAGGGATCCGTCAACTTCTAATTCTAATTTAAACTTTATTTTAGGGTGAAAACTATTGATTGTATTAACAAAAACATCAATTTGACGCAATGTACCGGTCCAACACATAATTATGTCGTCAACATAACAGTAATAATATAAAATTTGAGGCTGTCCTACAATGTATTTATTTTCAAAATGGTCCATGAATTTATCTGCCATAAGGGGGCTGAGTGGAGAACCCATGGCTAAACCTTCTTTTTGTTTGTAATATTGGTTTTTGAACCTAAAATACGAGTATGCCAAGGTCACCTTTGCTGCGATTGTTCGCCCCTTATCGCACTAATAACGGTCGCACTGATAACGGCGACACTATATAAGTGGGTTTCACGGGCGATAAGGCTCAGTCTGCACTCAGCGCTTGGTGTGGCAACACGCCGTGTTCGAGTTTGCAACAAGTCCATCGTCATCCTGAGAATGCCTCGTTGAGAGGTGAAACACGTGTCGATTTCTTTCAGGAGTTTTTTATGGCTCTTTAGAAATAGCTAAGCAAAACAAGTTACTAAATATATCCACGTCTATTGTATTTAATAACGTCCTGTAAAACAAATACATCCCAGCAGTAGGCTGCTGAATCGTAGGTGCTCTTCGTGGACAAAAATGTAAAAATAAATTTTAGGCTTAGGCTAGGTGCTATTCGTGCAGGTGCTATTCGGACGGGTGCTCTAAGTGGACTACTTCTCTTAATAAATCAGAGCTTTGAGTTTGGAGAATTTCCCGACTTACTCAAAATTTCACTAGTAAAACCAATACATAAAAAAGATAATATTCACACCCCTAGTAATTATAGACCGATAGCGTTGTTGCCAACTTTTTCGAAGGTTTTTGAAAAGGCTATATAAGAAAGAAAGAAAGAAAATACATTTACTTAGCACAGACTAAAAAAGCACACAATGTAATTAACAGCAGATAAAAAAAATAAAAATCATACAAAAAGTGTAAAGAGCGATGTAAGAAATTAGCAGGGGAGTGTGCCTCACGGCTGCGCCAAAAAGGCCCAGTGTGTAACAGACTGAACTTTTTCTAAGAAAAATACAATATTCTTGATGACTGTCAAAATGTTTTTAGGAAGACAAGATCCACAACATGTGCAGTTTACAAATATGTCCAAACAGCTCTCCAGCAAATAAATGACAAAAAATATGCATTAGGCCTGCTACTCGATAATGTCAAAAGCCTATGATAAAGTATCATATACTATATTACTGACAAAACTTTACGGTTTCGGTATACGTGGCCCTGCTTACAGTTGGTTCAAATCATATTTAAACAAGAGAAAACAAATAGTCCAGGTTGAACACCACAATATTAAAGATAGGGAGATAATAACATAACAGTGCGGTCCCAGATGAGAAACCTCACATGCTTCATACCTCAAGGCAGCGTTCTGGGCTGCATACTATTTTTAATATATATCAATGACCTCCCAAAACTACTAAATAAACAAACTACATTACCAGTACTATTCGCCGATGATATCTCCATACTTGTGAAATGTGATAAAAATTGTGACCTAAATAAAATCTTACAGAATACTCTCCAGATGATAACAATTTGGCTACAAGATCACAATTTAGAAATTAACTGAAATAAAACCAAAATGGTACAATTTAGATCGTACAAAGCCCCCCCCCCTAAGTACAAATGTAATTTTTAATGACACCCCTATAGATTTAGTAACTATATTCAACTTACTCGGTATAAACATAGACACACATCTCAATTGGAAAAAGCACATAGAAACAGTGAAATCTAAATCATCTAAATTTACCTACGCCTTGTTTCAACTTAAGCACAGCACAAATACAGAAACAGCACTATCGGCATACTACGCCTACGCAAACTCGTGGCTAAGATATGGAGTGATGTTATGGGGGAACAGCGTCGATGCAAGCGAAGTATTTATAATCCAAAAAAAATGTGTTAGAATACTGGCCCATATTGACAATACCAAAAGCTGTAAGCCATAATTTGTTAGTTTTGTAGCGGTTACACCGCCACATACAAAACTACGCATCAAAGACATGACGTCACACAAATCCTGCATCGCGCAGTTAGAGTTTACCGAGCGATCGACATACATACGAGATTTCGACTTCCAACCGATGGGCAGTTGTCCGCCAGACATAACAGCCGTCTGGTCGGAGGATCCTCCCTTTTCTATGGTGGATGAGTGAACTTTACACCCTGTTCCTCATACCACTAAAGTTTAAAACTACTAACTTTACCATCTATGTATATACATGACCTTTGCATATTTGTATTTAAAAATAGCAACATTTTTCCAAAACCAAAAGACCTTCATAACTTAAACACGCGCCATAAAAATAAATTATATCTTCCACCTTCTCGGATCAAAATGAAAGTAAAGTAAAAATCTTCAACAAACTACCAGAACAAATTAAAAATGAAACAAAATTTAATAAATTTAACAGAAAATTAAAAGAATATTTAACACAAAAATGCTTTTACTCGGTCGCAGAATACTTAGAATAAAATAATTCATAAATATGATACATAAATAATTACTTGTCATTGAAATTTCAGTCAGTCATTGAATTGGAAAAAAACACACTTAAATAACAAAAAAATATAAATAAATAAAATATAGATAACAATTAATACAAATTAATGAAATATAAAAATTTATAGAATACAATCATTTAATTTTTTTTTTTTATAATCTCATGATATTAATTAAAATAACTACATAAACCAAATACTAGTAATATTATCGAAGATAATTACGAGTATATTTTGTTTAACAAACTTGCAATCCAGTACATGTACCTACTGACTGGATGCTTGTTTTGTTCCAATTTATTACCAAATGTTGCCGTGCCCTAACCGGTTTCATGTTGGAACTTACTTATTTAAATGTACCTAACAACTAAATGTACATATGAATGCAATAAATTAATTAATTAATTTTATTCAATAAATCAAGTAACAAGACTCATAGTGTTAGTAACTTATAAAATACGTTAGTAAAACATTAACACAGAAACAATTTGTGACAAAACGTTAAGACAGAAACAATTAAAACACAGAAACAATTTGTGACAAGAGAGTGAGTGAGAGTGAGTTTGAACTTTTTCGGAACCTAGGCTTAACAATTTCTCCGAATAAGAGTAAGGTATGTATTTTTAAAAATAATTACCGGTGTGATTTAAAATAAGATGTAGTGACAAAAATTGAAAAGGGCATGCTGAGATGGTTTGGGCATGTTGAGAGGATGAATGAAAGGTAACTAACAAAATGTATTTACAAGGCTGATGTAAAGGGAAAGGCCGGTCGGGGACGCCTTAGGAGGACATATACCTACTGACCTTATTGGTGATGATCTTCAGAAAGGCTAGGTGCGTAGTACTCGCAACCGACGTGCGTGTATGACCAGATGTATGAACGTAAACGAGGCCAAAGGAGTATGTAAGGATCGTAGCAGGTGGCGTTCTGTCGAGGCGGCGAGCCTCCTTGCCGGATTACCGCCATGGGATCTGGAGGCAAAGGTCCTCGCGCGAGTGGCGCGAGGAGGCGAAACGCCGGGGCTTAACTCCGATGCCGCAAGAAATCGCGGCACAGCGGACAGAGCTCCGCCGGGATCTCATGGCGTCATGGAGAGTGCGATTGTCGCAACCCCGCGCTGGGCACGCCACAATTGCGGCGATAAGACCCCTCTTTGAGGAGTGGCTTGAGAGGCGCCACGGCGTCCTCACCTTCCGCCTGACGCAGGTCCTCACCGGACACGGTTGCTTCGGGAGGTTCCTGTTCAGGATAAAGCGGGAGGAAACACCCGGGTGTCACCATTGTGTGGATCGGCCTGAGGACACGGTGGAGCATACGGTAGAAGTCTGCCCGGCTTGGGCGGAGCAACGCCGTGTCCTCATAGAGGCGATCGGCGGTGGTGATCTCTCGCGTCCGGCCCTGGTTCAGGCCATGGTACGGAGCGAGAGGAAATGGTAGGCCGTCACCTCCTTCTGCGAAGCGGTAATGCTCGCGAAGGAGGAGGCGGATCGCGTAAGGGAGAAGCAAATTTCGCAGCCCTCACGCCCCTTATCGCCGCAGGAGGAGACGCCCGGGACGGGAATCGCGAGCCGATTTCCGGCCACCGTTGGCGCGGGCTTGCGGACGGTGAGCAATGGGTAGCTCGCCGTCCGATAAGGACCAAGCCCGGGTCGACGGCGCGTTGTGTTCCACGCGCGCCTCAAAGAGATGTCAGCAGAATTGACGGGGTCCGCTAGGGCCAATGCCTGCCGGGGGTTCGAAGAAAACTGATAGGGACATCGTGGCCCCCGGCAACAGGGCAACCGAAGGAACACGGGTGGGTTTTAGTCAGTAAGAGTCTGACACGCCCTCCCGCTCCGCACAGAGCGGGAGAAGTTATTTGATAATTTCCCAACCAAAAAAAAAAAAACTGCCTGTCCCTACGGAAAGAAGGCGTGAGTTTATGTATGTATGAACGGGTGACTTTAGTGGTAGATGAAACAGTATTAGAAAATTTACATTGTGTTAAATAGATATACGTAGGCATGTGGATTGATCGAAAATTAAGATGGACAAAACATATTAATGAAATTAGAGAAAAAGCAATGAAACTTTAAATTATAATATTCTGTCAGTCTTTTTATACGTGCAGTCTGGATCAAATATACGCGGTGGGCTTACAATGCCCTGCGTGTTCAGTACAATGACGCTCTGAGGGCAGTGTTGAGATAACCCCGGTACTGCAGTGCTTCCGTAATGTTTGCGGAGGCATCCAATGATGACTTCTTTGCCATCATAAGGAAAAGAACAGCATCGTCCGTGCTAGCACCAACACTGTCCTCAGAACGTTAGCGTGCAAAATCGACAGTCCTTTTACTGTGTACTGGGCAGGTGTACACCTGCATAGAAATAGGAAGTAGGATTATTGTGTAACTTGTTTACTAACAAATTACTAACACCTTTTAGGTATTGTATTTTATGTGTACTACTAATAACCCTTACTAACGCTAGCTGTGTAGAAAATATGGACTGTATTGTCTGAAATAAAGATATTAAATTAAATTTAAAGTATTGACGGGATCTAGTTGGGGTATGCATCCATATTATTTGAGAATGCTATGATTTGAGATTATTATCGTCCGTGACCGTAATCGTCGCTCGTGCCACGCATCGGTTGCGCGGTAGTTTTATGAACTCATTCATCATCATCATCATCAGCCTATAATGTTCCCACTGCTGGGACACAGGCCTCCTCTCTGTGAGAGGGAGTGGGCCGTAATCCACCACGCGGGCCCAGTGCGGTTTGGTAGATGTCACATGTCTTCGAATTTTCGGTTCTAGGACATGCCGGTTTCCTCACGATGTTTTCCCTCACCGTTTTGAGAGCAGTGGTGATGAAATAATTTACACAAAGTAAAGCGCTTGTCTGGGTTCGAACCTACGACCTACAACTCGTAAGTCGCGGCCGTTACCACTGGGCCACCACTGCTTTATGAACTCATTACTAATATTAATTACGTTTCTGACAACTTTGCCATCAATGCTCTTTGGCTTTTTAATATTTATGTAAATAAACTGCTAGTTGAGCTCAGCAGCACTCATGTCGGATGCCATATAGATGGAGTACGAATTACTTAAGTTATGCAGGCGACATGGTGCTGCTGAGCCCTACTATCAGTGGAATTAGAAAGTTACTCTCCATTTGTGAAGGATATGCCAAACAGCACGGGTAAAAATATAATCCTACAAAAAGTGAGCTGTTAGTGTTTCGAGGCAGGAATAAAAATCCAACATTTGTCCCTCCTGTAAAATGAAATGGTTCACCTTTGTAGAGAGTTGCCACTTTAAATATTTGGGCCACATTGTTACTGAGGAATTAAAAGACGACTTGGATATGGAAAGGGAGCGCAGGGCACTGGCTGTGAGGGGAAATATGGTATGCAGAAGGTTTCATGGTTGTTTCGTTCCCGTGAAACTAACTCTTTTTAAGGCCTACTGCCAAATATTGTACACCAGCAGTCTTTGGGATAATCATACCCTAAAAGCAGACAATGCCCTGCGCATTCAATACAACAATGATTTCAGGGCGCTGTTGAGGCTTCCACCGTACTGTAGTGCGCCAGGTATGTTCGCTGATGCGCACACTGACGACTACTTTGCGATAATGTGGAAGAAAGTTGCCTCAGTAATATCCCGAGTGACGGGGAGCAGCAACAGAATTCTGAGGGTTTTTACAGACAGGCTGGATGGGCCCACAATGGGGAGGTTTACCAATCTACACGTTGGCAACAAAGCTTGTTAAACCTTCCTGTCATTATGATTTTTATTTTTCTTTCTTCTTTTTGTGTTCCTGCATGTTATCTACTAATACCTATAGTTTTTTAAGTAAGATGTAATACTAACACCCTATCCTATGGGCCTTGATGCCTGGCAATAAAATATTTTTATTTCTTATTTTTATTTTAATAACCTCTGTGTCGCATTCGGGAATAATACACTCCGCCCTCGGAGTATTATATTCAGTAGCACGCAGTGTAATCGAACCAGAGACAAAATCCAAACAAAATAATAGTATTTTATTTACACCGGGTTGTAAAATTACTTCCATCGTCCGAAACCAACTTGACGCGATCAACTTTACTACATGCACCAGCACGCGTAGTATGACAACCATAGAAACGGGTTTTGTCGACGGAAGAATAGACAAAATGACAGATTGTGATTGCTTATCCGTCATTTTGTCTATTCTTCCGTCGACAAAACCCGTTTCTATTCTGGTCATGCTACGCGTGCTGGTAGTTCGAGAAAGTGATTTGCATTAATTATCTTCAAAGATGTCGGTGTTTTAATCACTTAAACAGTAGAATGCTCTGTCACAGGCTTGCCTATTATCTTGAGCAGAGTCTAGAACTACTATGAAAGCCTTACAATCACAAGTAGCCTCGTCAACTTGAATCTTAACAACTACCACACCGATCGGATTGGTAGTTGAGCCACCAAAACCTGACAAAACAATATTTTCGCTAAGACTGGCTTCTAATTTTAATCAGCTAGCTACTGATTCTGTTATTGTGACGCAAGCGCTTCCAAAATCAATAAAACCGTACACAGAAAAATCATTAATTTTTACGGTCATGTAATATTTCGAACTAGGTTCCCGACGCATTAGTAATTAGTTACGTGCACAGTATGTCATCATATGAAAATTTGACAGTTTCGGGTAGCTTGACCTGCTGGCGTCTGTACTTGATTAGGACACACTAACAGTTATTATTTTAAACACTTACGTGGGCTGCAATTCTATCCCGTTTCTGAGCTGTAAGAGCTCAGAAAACGAGGTAAAATAAATACCTATAAAATATTTTTGTTCTTTTTTTTTAATCTTAAGTCTAATCGCTGTCACTGTGGCGTTGTCAAGTTGTCAACAGTCTTGGCCATCACGGCCTGTCTTCCAGCCGAAGTGTGGGTCGCTTAGCGCGGCATGCGAACATCAACGACATCATCCGACGAGCTCTTGTCACCGCCGGCGTTTCAGCTGTATTAGAACCCAATGGCTTGGCATGCGACGATGGCAGACTGGATGGCATGTCTTTATTTCCATGGAAGGTGGGTAGGTCTTTAGTGTGGGACGCAACCTGTGTCGACACTCTTGCACCATCCCATCTTCCTGGCTCAGCGTGCTGTGCTGGTGCTGTTACTGCGGTTGCAGAAAACCTCAAACGGCGTAAAAATAATAAACTCATTGGTAACTATGTTTTTGAGCCGTTTGGGGTTGAAACCCTCGGGCCGTGGGGTCCGAGTGCCCATGGCCTCTTCCGTGACATCTCAAAACGGCTATTTGACACTTCCCGTGATCCAAGGGCTGGTTTTTACCTTTGCCAGAGGCTAAGCATTGCCATACAACGTGGCAATGTGGCCAGTCTCTTGGGTACATTACCAGTAGACAGCGATGCGGATGAATTTTTCGACGCTATATTTTAGTTTGTAAATAGTTTTAGTTAAGTTAGTATATAATTTTGTTATTTTTATCAAATTAGTTATAAGTTAGTTAAAAACAGATTAAATCAAATCATAAAATATTTAATTAAAAATACACATAATGCAGTACAAGAAAATGTTAGGTAGGTGCTAAGCTGTCGGTGTCCGCCAGAAAAGAGAACGCAAGCCTCGGTGCAATATGCTAGCTAGACGAGCCGCCCGCGCGTTGCTATTTTTTCAGCTGTCAACTTCATGATGGTTCTCGAGTGCCATCTATCGCCGTACAGTAGTTTAGGCACTACGGTGGAACACACGTAAATATAAACATACATACATAGACTGCCAATATCATAAACCTTCCTTTTGGTTTTGCCGTAGTCGGGTAAAAGACAACCGACTTCCAATTAAAACTCTACAAAGTGAAAAATAATTTTAGTTTTGGAAGTCCACCTTATTAAGCGACGCTCATGACCGCACAGTACGCCTTTCACCGACTTTCACTAGAGATCTATAATCATACTTTTTCCTTCACGCAAGTCACGATGTCATTCCAAATGCATTTATTTCCAAGATTTTATGATAATATTTTACTTACCTATTTTTAATACTTACTAAACTTTTTTTTTTATAGAGTTTTCCCATTGAATTCACACGTTTCAATATATGTTTTTGACAATAATATTTTGTGTATTCAGGTAATTTTAGGAGGCGGTAGACGTAACTTTTTGCCAGACGATGTTCGCGATGAAGAAGGATCACGTGGTAGACGGACAGACAACCGAGACCTTATACAAGAGTGGAAGCAAGACAAAGTAGATCGCGAAGTAACCCATGCATATGTTTGGAACCGTGAGCAACTAGCGCAAGTCAACAATAGTCTACCCGAGTACATTTTGGGCTTGTTCGAGAGTAGCCATATGCAATATCACATGCAATCGAATCTACAAACAGAACCCACATTGGCAGAGATGACTGAGGTGGCGATTCGCTCGTTGAGTCGGAACGAGAAGGGTTTCTTTCTATTTGTGGAGGGAGGTCGCATCGACCACGCGCACCACGACAACCTCGTGCAGTTATCGCTTGATGAGACACTCGAGATGGACCTGGCCGTAGCGCGCGCCGCAGAGATGTTGTCAGAGGACGACTCGCTCATTGTGGTGACGGCGGACCACGCACACGTCATGGCTTTCAATGGATACTCACAACGTGGCAATGACATTCTTGGTCCCTCCAGAGACTTAGGAGATGACAATATACCTTACATGACTCTGTCTTACACCAACGGGCCAGGATTCCGCCCGCATGTGAACGGCATTCGGCCCAACGTTACTGCTGAGGCCAATTTCCGTGAGTATTTATTCACACGATCTGCTCGATAAAGTCAAATTATCTTGCAGATGTGATTTCTACTAGGGATGCAGGTGTCTTCGTCTTTGGCGAGCTTGAAGCACTGCGCTCGGGAGCACTAGAATAAAATTCTTCGTTACGGTCGGAATTCAATATAGCGCCCGTGAAATAAAACACTGCAGCTTTATCCCCTTAGTGAACAATCCGGTAATTTTAAGAAAAAAAACTTGAACATTTTTATTGTGCAGGAAATACTTTGAATGAAGTAAACGGTAACGGTAACAGTGTCGCGAGTTCAATTGTTTTTTCCAATCTCAAAATGCCCAACGCGCCTAAAGAAGTTTTCATTCAAAAAAGAATGACGATGAATTATTTATTTCGCAGGCTACCTAAATTGGCAGTCTCACGTAGACGTGCCGCTGGACTCGGAGACGCACGGGGGCGACGACGTGGTGGTGTTCGCGCGCGGGCCGCACCACTCCATGTTCACGGGGCTGTACGAGCAGAGCCAGCTGCCGCACCTCATGGCGTACGCCGCCTGCATTGGGCCCGGCCGACATGCCTGCAGCAGCGCCACACATGCTATGGGCGCGCCTGTCACATTTCTCACTGTCTTTGTAGTACTAACCTCTCTTTTTATACAATGATCTTATTTTTAGTCTACGCTATGCATTTAATAATTTAAACATATTTATAAAAAAAAATTGCGGGTGTTAAAAATGCAACACCATGCCGAGAGTTACAATGATGTTCCTGTCATTGCGATGATTTTTTTGTACTAAACATTGTAATTTAAAATGAAATTGAAAAAAATAAACCGAATTGTTATGGCGACGAAAAGTTTTAAATGTTTATACCTACATAACAAAATATTAGCCCATTTATCGTACCGTTACACACACAGTTATGTAAGCAGTCTTTTGCTTGCGCCACATGGCGTGCTACTATTCATGGCGGTTTTAACTCCAGTTCCAGTGATTATGACTAATTTGTTTCATTTTGACAGGTCAACAACATTCATTGCGTTATTTACGTTGTTGAGCACGTTGAGCACGTTTTTTTTCGAAGTTATCTAGCAATGATTGATCGTGTATTACACAATTAGGGTACTGAAATAAAATTTGTTTCTCAGCTACTTACTATTTTCGCTCAATGTTACTTTGATGCGTAGATGGCGTTGGGTCTCTTTACACCACGTTATAATATGAGGAATCATCCGAATCATATAACAAACAAGTAATATGTTCTGAATATGCAGAATAAAATTATGTCCTGAGTCAGTATAGTTATAATCTTTATGATAGTCATTAATATGTAAACAGTAATAAAAATCAAGTAACAGTGTTGACATTAATAAAACAACTATTTATTAATGAATGCCGTGTGATATAATTGAAAAGCCAGGTATTGTGCATATGACCACTTTTACATCCTTACGTTATCAAAAATGTTAATTAGGTTTCTTTGTTTTAGAGAAATACGGTTAGATTATGGATAAGACATATTTTTGATGTGTAACATCTTTCCTCTCGCTTTCCTGCAAATTTTTCCTCTCGGCTTCCTGCTGCTCCTATCTGTGGAGTGCTAAATCTGTGGGAGTGATTTTGTAAAAAAGGACGGAAGTGTATTACATGAAGCCGGGGAAGCGCGCGTTATTTGATTTGACCAAAGAGCGCGCGCGCATCTAGAGTTCACCGTCAGAAACGACCTTGACGAGGCCCCGTCCCTTTTTATTTATTTATTTATTTATTTTTCGGACCACTTGCATTTAAACCCCGATTTCTCGCTATTTTACTAAGAACCCCGTATAAAACTGATAACTATACGCGCATATTCGCACTGACGTAAAAATATCGTGGCGGGATTTTATCGCGCACTGGATTTTCAACTCTCAGTATTAAGCCGAGCGTTGAAAATTCAACAGAGTGCATCCCAGCGCGTCGAAGGAACACACTGTTGGATTTTCAACTCTTGGTGCTAAGCAGAACGTTGAAAAACGCGATATTTTTACGTCCGTGCGAGCATGGGCTAACTGTTTCGTAATCTATATAATATTTGCTATTGGTCTTTATAAGAGTTTGGTTGGAAGTACTTTGAAATCACAAGTATATGTCTCATATTTTAATTATCATTAGTCTATTCTCTCCGTTCTCCCCCAAAATGAACAAAAATAACTGTCTTCAATTAAAAAGTACATTAATTGGTTAAATATTTTTGCTTAGTTGAAAACAATATTATAGTTTTAACTGCCCCGACATCTCCGTCTGTATGTCCCCCGTTTACAAAGGCCTCCTCCAAATGTCTCCACTTCTCCCTATATCTAGCAACTCTCGTCCATGCAGCGCCTGCTACAGCCTTAATATCATCTGCCCATCTTCTGAATGCATTACTCCTAGTGTTAATAAAATAAAATACAATTTTCATTAAAAATAATTATCCTTCGTTTCGAAAAATCATTAAAAAAAATACCTGAACCATTTGTTTCAGGATATAATGTTAAGGCTTGTGCAGACCAGCGCGACACGCGACGCGACACAAAGGCACCGCTCGTCGCGCGACGGGTGGTGCCTTTGTGTCGCGTCGCGTGTCGCGCTGGTCTGCACAAGCCTTAAATGTTGCTTTTATTACCAAGGTGGGATGTCAGATGTTACGCATCATATGCGGGATTACAAACAGTATTATAATTATTAAAAATAAACTGAAATAACTTATAAAATTTAATGTACTAAGTACCGACTACATTTTCCACAGATTACAACTAAAATATTGATTATAACGTTATGAGTAAAGAGGAAATATCCAGCTCAATAATGTACAAAGTTATGGACTGGCCATCAAAAAGCCCCAAGTTGGCTAAGTTGCATCTTTTCAACATGACAATAAAATTGATAAAAAAAACTAATATTGGAACATGGCGTATGCGGTATGAGAGACACTCTTGACAGCTTACTTCAAACTCACTTCACCTATGTTTTCACGATGAGATTTTTTCTGAATAGATCGCATTGTATTAATCTGTATTTATTCGACTACGGCAAAGTTAAAGTAGGCTTATGATTTTAACAGGCTATGTATGTATGTACCTATATCATCTGTTCCCTCAAAACTCCACCTCGTCGTATTTTTAAAAGGTATAAACAAGATATTACAGACAAATTCAAAATAACATCGGTTTTCGTATAACCAGAGACACGCTATTATACTCGTATGTCATGTAATTAAATGCTTAAACGTGCGACGTCAGTTATACAAACTACGCATAATTCTTTTGCTCGATATCGAAAATAATGCAACGAATATTGTTGAATTGTCTAAATGAATGGCTTTGGGATTGTGTGTCGTAACACACAACTACCGCACCGGTTTTTCTGTAAGGTAGTATTTTTAATGCTGAATTGATTGATTATTTTAACATCTTTCAAGCCACTGCTCTCTCAGTGCTCACATATATTCAACATTATTAGTGTAACGATACACGAACGAATAATTACGAACAGTTTTATTTCAGGATTTATACATAATCCACTTAATGCTAATATCTAGATATTATTTAATTTAACATTTTATTAATGTCGTCCATCAGTCTTTCGATTAAAACGTTTCGGAGATTAGATACTATTGACAATCATAAAAGGCAGTTAAACGGGCGTCATTGTACAGTCGTAACTGTCGCTATGAAGTCGTTACTCCCGCTGCTCGTGACCGTCGCCTTCGCGGAGTGCGTGCGCGCCGACCGCTACCACCCAGCGGACCCCGCCGGCCGCGCAGCCGCGGCCAATCGCGCCGAGACCGACTCCGCCTTCTGGACGCAGGAGGCGCAGGCGGCCATCGACGCGCGCCTCGCGCACCAGGAGAGCGTCAAGAAAGCGCGCAACGTGGTGATGTTCCTGGGTGACGGCATGTCGGTGCCCACGCTGGCCGCCGCGCGCACGCTGCTCGGCCAGCGACGTGGTGCCACTGGCGAGGAGGCCAAGATGCACTTTGAGACTTTTCCTACGGTTGGGATGGCTAAGGTAAATTGAAAATTAAGGCCCTCTCCCTTTTCCTGGTGCCAGTGACAGAAAGATTTATGGGAATCGTTAGTCTTGGTATGGGCATGTGCTAAAGTGGGATAAAGCGCATGTTACTAAGAGAGTGGTAACCATTTAACATCATCGTCGCTTATTTTCTTTGTCTATGTCTCCACATATAGGAAGAAAATAAGATGGATGGATTGTATGAGGAATGATAGAAATAAAATACCGGCCAAGTGCATGTCGGACCACGCACAATGTAGGGTTCCGTAGTTGGGATGAATTAATCCCAAGAACAAACTTAACTTTGTAGTTGAAAAAAAAAATCTTTGATACAGAATGTATGGGAGAACATGTTTTTACAACCGCAAATCTAAGTTGGTCGATTATTACTCGTTAACTTGTAAAGTCTACTCAGCTGTGATAGTTTTCTTTTAAATTCGTTATATTAGCTACTGCCGTGAATTTTTTCACATTTCTAAAACCAACCATTTAGCTGGCAGGGGGGGACACACACTTGACTAACAAAAATTTGCACTTTAAAGCTTAATATTTCGCAAACGAATTTCTAAATTCAAAAATGGTACAACACACTCACAATGTTTTTAAAAGACCTTTCCATCGATACCCCACACCAAGGGACAGAAAAAAAAAAAAAAAACATCCCCACTTTACGTGTAGGGGAGGGGTACCATAAAAAAAAATATATAGCACATATCCAAAATGAATCATTTAGCTGGCAGAAGAAAAGGCGGGAATTTTGACTTGCCTCTAACAAAATTAGCTTAATATTTCGTAAACGGATCCCTGAATCAAAAATGGATTTTATTTTACCACTTTGTCGGCGTGATTAATAATACGTATACCCATGCTAAATTACAGCTTTCTAGTACTAAGATTCTCTGAGCTAAGCCGCGGATAGACAGACGGACATGGCGAAACTATAAGGGTTCGTTGTTAACTACGGAACCCTAGAAAGCAGTAAATGATAGCGTTTTGGTTGACAGGGAAGACAAAGAAAGAAATAATCGTTTTGCGCCGCCCCCAAGTTACCTACTGTGCGTTTGCACTGGCGAAACATTACAACAAAACAGGTTGACATCTCTTGTTCCTAATCCTTAGTTCTAGTTTCAAACATTGTATGGAACATTGATAGAAAATAGAGATCTCAACTTGTTTTGTTGTGAATGTTTCGCCAGTGCAAACGCACAGTTAAGGTGCCTACAAATTTGCTAAATTTTTGACGCTCGACACGGGTGATCAAATAAAATCAAGTAAATGTGTAAGCAATAGACGATCAACGTCGTAATTTTGTCGATTGCCACTGAGGATCTTTTATTTCAATCGATAAATTATTAACAAGTGATATGTTTCTCGATTTTGTTGTTAACGTCTGTAGAAGCTGATAGATCTTATTAATCGTCAACACATCGAGCGACACCAAGGATCGTCAAGAATCAATCAAATCTGAAGACATGGGACAAGGACAGGAAGATGAACAAGAAGAAGCACGTCTACCTTCCCTTTTTCCTCCACCGAACATCTCATGATATTGGACTATGTTTCAGACATACTGCGTGAACGCACAGATAGCAGACTCCGCATGCACAGCCACCGCGTATTTGTGTGGGGTTAAAACGAATTATGGTGTAATCGGAGTAAACGCAGCCGTGCGACGCAATGACTGCGAGGCTTCCACGGACACCAACACGCACTTGCAATCCATCGCCGAGTGGGCGCTGGCAGACGGCCGCGATACCGGTGAGCTGGCGATGTTAACGATACGCACTCATTACACGCTAGCTGCAGATAATCTGTCAGGGAATAAATTACAAAGTTTTTAAGTTATAGTGACGGACAGACTTCATTCACCTGTGTATTGCTCAAGACAACTCAATGATTTGACAAAAATATTGAAGTTTTATGTCTCCATCGTTCGTTGTGGTTTTATACGTCATTATCAAATACTTTTGAAGTGAAAACTTCTTTAGGCGCGTTGAGCATTTTTGGGATGGGACTAAACCATTGATTTCGCGACCGTGGATTAAAAGACATCAACGCGTTGATTACCGCGATGGCTATTTTTTTTTAAGTTTTCACTTCTGTCGGCTCTCCCGGAGTGCCACTGTTTTTTAATGTCTCCTATCATTAATAGGTACTTGATCATGTTTTTATTTCTATTCTCTCTGGCAGGTATTGCCTACAAAACTGTAAACATGTTCAGATCGTTTTTCAATAGTATATATTTACCCTGTTTGGCAGTTTAAATGAAATAAGAATATTACGTCACCTCTAAGTAGCAAGTTTCTTGTGCACCCTTCTTCATACGAAAACAACCTTTTGGAAGGGGCGACTAGAATCAATTATTATTTGTTGTAAATTTTGACGTTCAAAACTGCTTTTTGTGCTTATTTGAAATAAATTATTTGACTTTGACTTTGGAAAGTAAGTTGTTTTCATGTCTGTTTTGTTTGTAATATAGGTATCGTTACTACGACGCGTATTACGCATGCGTCTCCGGCGGGTGTGTATGCCAAAGTGGCAAATCGTACGTGGGAGTTCAATGGGCAGGTGGAAGAACACGGATTTGACACCGAGCGCTGCCCGGACATCGCGTTGCAACTGATACATAAACATCCTGGCAACAAGCTCAAGGTCAGTATCCATCATCATCATCATCATCATTTCAGCCGAAAGACGTCGACTGCTGGATATAGGCCTCCTCCAAACACCGCCACATCTACCGGTTATGCTTCCCGCATCCAGCGGATTCCTGCGGCCTTCACAAGGTCATGGGTCTACCTTGTAGGACGCCTTCCAACGCTACGTCTTCCAATATGCGGTCGCCACTCCAGAACCTTCTGGGCCCATCGGCCATTTGCTTAACGAGCAATGTGCCCTGCCCACTGCTACTTAAGTTTGGAAATTCTTCGGGCTATGTCGGTTACCTTGGTTCTCCTGTGGATCTCTTAATTTCTGATTCGATCACGTAGGGAAACTCCGTGCATAGCCCTCTCCATTTCTCTTAAGGTGACTTTTAGCCTTTTACGATATGGCCCATTGTGAGCGACCACGTTTCAGAGTATAGGTCATCACTGGTCAACATGCATGGGTCAAAGACTTTCGTCTTGAGACACTGCTATATTTGGGACGAGAAGATATTGCGTAGCTTCCCGAACGCTGCTCAGCCGAATCGGATTCGACGATTGACCTCTGGTCCTGGAGTTGGACTGGCATAGTGGCGTTTTCATACAGATACTTCAGCACCTCGATGTACGGATAATCGATCTGGCACCGTTGAAGAGACTGCAGAACAGCCCGTATCTCGATTGAATCGAAGGCTTTCTCGTAGTCCACAAATTTTAACCAGAGAGGCGAGTTATACTCTTTGGTCTTCTGTATAACCTGCCGCAGCTGTTCTAGCCGAAGGTGTTCGGGAAGTCGGAATTCGTCAAATCTGACCGCGAGACGGTTCGTGATGACTCTTGAAAACAGCTTGTAGACATGGCCCAGAAGTGTGATGGGCCTATAATTCTTACGAAGGGCATTGTTGCCCTTCTTAAAGAAAAGTATCACCACACTTTGTTCCATGTCTTGCCATTGAGTACGACGGAATCAAACAGCTTCTGGAGGTTTTCCGTCGGCCTTTAGGAGTTCGGCCATAATTCCGTTATCACCCTGCGCCTTGTTGTTTTTGAGCTGCTTCAGAGCCATCCTAATCTCGCACAAGCTGACGTCCGGGATGTCTTAGGTATAGTGTCGAGTTAATCTAGCACTTGGGTCGTTTGCCAGAGTGGTTTCGGGTTACTTGTTGACGTGTATAACTGTCCATAAAAACTCTCGATCTTTCTCAACAGCGCAGATTTGGCGGATACCAAATAATTAGACTAGATGTTATTTGTAAATATTGAATAAATGAATGAATGAATGATATATTTATTTGCAAGAATATAGGTAGCTTACATATGTTCTTAAGTTCTAAGGGTTTCACTGTATTCGGCATTTCAGCCTTGCAAATATTTAGATTTACATCTTGGTTATACTTATAGCATGCAGTAGGTAGCAATAAAACAAAAATACTAATAATAATTTAAACTTAGATTACAATGCAATTAATAAAATTTGTACGATTCTATTCATTTAAAATAATAATTTAAATTGAAAATAACGATCAATAATTTAAAATTGCAAGAATAATGAAAATGTTTCGTTTCAATATTATATAAGTAATGTCAATGTGTAGCTGTCATAATAATTATAATAAATAAGTTTTACATTTTAAACATTGCAGTAAGTCTTATTTCATTAGTAGAGTATAAATAGAAACACATAAACGAATAATGAGAAAGTGTAAGAAGGATTAAAAGGGGTTTTAAGATTCAGACAATGGACCCCTAAATTAATAATATACCAGAATATCAATAGCCCATTGTACAACCTTAGACTCTTAAAATAATATATTAATAATTACCGATGTACACCTATAAAAGTTCAATAGCGCGTCAATACCACAATCAGAGAACCGAAAGGTCTACAATGGTGGAAACTAGCGGTTTAAAAGCGATAGAATGGTTCTAGTAAACTCTGAAGGCGTTATAATTGAGACGCCATTATAGTTTTTAATACAAGCAATTCTCATGATTTTTTCATAATTTATTTATATCATAAATATGTATAAAAACCGAATAAACGTCATTCTTTCCCACCCAGGATCCTAAAGAAACTACCTAAAAAGACAAGCTATCTTATATAAACTAAATTCAAAAACACCCTCTAGTCAAATGTACTTTTAATCCAAAAAAATATGTAAAAAACTGCATAAATGGCAGGCGCGTGAAAATTTTAGCTAAAATATATGTATATATTTACAATACACTGGTACTCGAACTGGTACTTTGCATGCATAAAAGGAAAAATTAACACTTACTCACCTGTTGTTTATTTTTCAATTATTTCCAGTTGTTCCATCAATCACTTTCTTAGACGTAATTGTTAAAATTTCAATATGTTTTGTTCATTTCCCCAAAATATCGCTACTGTATATCTAATACAGATCTGTAAACTTTAATTCAGAGATACAGATGTGTCTAAATAAGATGCGAGCACTACAGTCACGCTACAATAACTTATTTTAGGTAATGAGGCGTACACTACCGCTCGCATAGCACCTTTGTATCTCCGTAATAACACATATTTTTATTTTTGAAGCAGCATATCTCTTTAAAAGTGTTTGGTATGTCGGGTCACCCTCCAGTTTTCCAGAGTTTTGTCTTTATTGGGTCCATTTCATCTCACATTCACTCACAAACGCATAAAGCACTGACATATAACTTTTGCATAATAATAAACACATTACATCTATTTTTTCTCTATGGCAATGGTGCCGATGTCGACAATTCTGCCAATGTCAGATGTGTTAGGAGAAAACGTGCGAAGGAAGGAAACCAAAAAAAAAAAAAACCTATTATCATTGAATTTAATGTGATACTTGTTGACGGGTATTAGTAGTACACTGAAACAAACAGACAAACATTATTGTTAGTTATGTTATTAAATATGTACATAAATGACCACAAACAACACAAAAATCATCATAATTTGATTTCATTGACACGTATAAAAAACATCAAAGCCGCAAAGAGCTTTGGAGAAGAATGTGTTAGTAGGGATGGAAAGTTAGTTGGGACAGGGATCTTTAATTTAGGGAGATAACTATACAAGTCATGGGCTGGGTTATTATTGGAGCAGTTAAAAAATATGTGCTCCAAAGTACCTTCATCCAGCCCACATTCGCAGAGCGATGTGTCTCTGACCCGGATTTTGTGAAGGAAAACCGGAGAGCAGCAATGGCCTATACGGAGACGGCAAAGAATAGTGATCACTTTCTTGGATATTTTCTTATAAGGATAGAACCAAGGCTTGGGTGTAACATTGGGCTGTATTGCGTGATAGAAAGCACCCTTCTTTTTACTCGAATTTTGCCACTGCACTTGCCATGAAGTTAGCAAGCTCTTTTTGGGAAGACTCAGCAAGTCATAGCCCTGACATTGGAAATGTTTATAGTCAACGTCTTGGGACGTTACAGCATCCTTAGCAAGAGCATCAACATATTCGTTTCCTCTTATGCCACAATGACTCGGAATCCAAACCAAGTGTACGGTTTTATGATTCTTGGCACAACAGAAAAGAGACTTTTTAATTTGAAGCAGAATTGGACTGTGAAGTTTACTCTTAAACGGGTTTTGCTCCAGAGCTTGTAAACAACTAAGTGAATCTGTAAAGATGACACCAAATCGAATGCTATGAGCCTCTATAAATAGACACGCTTCCAGTATGGCCACGCACTCACCCGTAAACACTGAAGATTGTACAGGGCATTTGAATTTCAAAACAATTTTGGAGTTTTGGTAGTATACCGCAGCACCAGTGCAACTTGCATCTGATAATTTAGAGGCGTCCGTGAAAAATCTTTCAAAATTGTACCAACGCTCACCAACCGCCGCGTTGAAAATAGAGTCCGCCGCAGGAGACTTTTTTGAAATGCCAATATTGTAGAAAATATCGGGTTTAAAACAAATAATTTCATAGTCAAAACTGAAAATAGGAAGTTTCGGAAACTGAATAATAGGGGAATCTAAATTTTGATAACAACGAAAGGATTTTAAAAACAAAGGAACTTCTTTATGGTTCCAATAATTGGAACTCCGGGATACAACATCCAAGTCGTCCACTTTTTGAACAAGAGGGTGGGAGGATTTGGTGATGACTCTAGCCCAGAATCTCGATGCTAGATACTGCCTTCTCAAGGCCAATGGTGGTTCTGCGCACTCTACTTGCAACGCGTTAATTGGCGAGGACTTCATACATCCTGATATGATCCGCAGACACTTAGCCTGAATTCTGTCCAACTTTGCTAAAGCACCTTTGTTGCAGGGAATTAAAAGGAAGGATCCGTAGTCCAGAACACTCCGGATTAAGGCATTGTATACCAGTTTCATGGTGTAAGGATGTGTACCCCACCAGACACCGGCAAGCACTTTTAATATGGGAATAGTTCTCTCGCATCTATTCACTAAATAATTTAGGTGATGTAAACCACTCAATTTGGAATCCAAAAAAACGCCTAAAAATTTTACTTTTGAAGAAACCGGTATACAATGCCATTGGATGCCCACTGAAATTTGAGGGATCAGCCTCTTGCGGGAAAATACAACGATAGCACTTTTGGGGGCAGATAAACTCAGACCGTGAGAATTTAGCCATTGGTTTAGAGAGTCCAGGGGTACGCAGAGAGATGATGCAGCGTCGCTAACTGATTTATTGGTAACATATAAAGCCAAGTCGTCAGCGTACTGAAGAATCTGACAATCATTATTGAGGCATGAACCAATGTCAGCTGTATATAAGTTGTACAGTAAGGGACTAAGCACAGAGCCTTGTGGTAGGCCCTTCCATGACATCCTGACGTCAAATTCCTCACCCGGGACCCTCAAAACCAAAGTTCGAGACATGAGCAAATTGCAGATGCACTGTACCATTCTCTCCGGTATTCTCAGCTGTTGCAATTTTTGCCTGAGAATGGGAAGAAGGACATTGTCATAGGCAGAGGAAATGTCTAAAAAGGCAGCGACTACGGATTCATTTTTGGAAAACGATGAGCGTATATCTGAAACCAAAACCCCAACACTATCCATGGTACCGAGTCCCTTTCTAAAACCAAATTGAGACCTAGGAAGTAAGTCTCTTGATTCCACTATAAATTCTAGTCGGTTCTTTATTAAATGTTCCAATAATTTTGCAAGGACTGTTGACAAAGCGATTGGTCTGAAATTGTTTGGATCATCAGCGTGCTTGCCAGGTTTTAAAATAGGTATGATAATTTGAGTTTTACACTGATCGGGTACCCAGCCATTGGTGTAACAAAAATTGCAAATGTCTAAAAAATATTTTTTTGCTCTATGACCTGCGTGTGACATAAAAGAATAGACAATACCGTCTATACCGGGGGCAGAGTCATGAACATATTTTAAAACAGAGTTAAACTCCTGCATAGAAAATGGTGCATCAAAAGGATCCTCTGAAGAAATGAGAGACGGCTGATTATATTCTGTTTCCGATGGTACATACGGAGGAGCCAATTTATCAAAAAACTTGTCAGCAGTCCCTCGGGGGATGGGGGAAGAAATTGAAGGGGAACATCCAGATCTAAAACGGTTGATCTTCTTCCATACAACTGATAAAGGAGTGGAGGGGGACAGAGAACCGCAAAAGTCAGCCCAACCGGCACGTTTCTTCCTTCGCAGCAACCTTTTCGATTTAGCGAGAGTCCTGTTATATGCTATTAGGTTATCGTTAACCATCGCCTCATTGTACACAATCTCAACATCATCCCTTTCCCTTATAGCAGTTGTGCATTCCTGATCCCACCATGGTGGAGGGGGAATCTTCCCACGTGCTGAGTTTTTAACAGGGAAGCATGAGTCTGCACTAGCTAATATGGCAGAAATGAGGTTATTATAACAGTCTGACACATGGAGGGCACCAAGAGAATCAAAATCATGAGGAACTAAATTTGGAAGTGTATCGATCTTGTCCTCCAATAATGAGGCATACTTTGGCCAATCAGGGTTAGATAAATTATACCTCAAGAGTGGAGGGCTTGATTTTTCCAAATAAGTCTTTTCAGCCAAAGAAATTATAATTGGATAGTGATCACTACCATGTGACAAACTGGTACACTCCCAATGACATGACGCTGCAATATCCAGTGAGCAAAAGGTGAGGTCAACACAACTCTTATTCTGTCCAGGAAGAGACCTACGAGTTGGGCAACCATTGTTTAATATACACAGGTTAAGGTCATCTAAGATTTCTACTAAACCTTCCCCAAAAGAGTCACAACGTTCAGAACCCCACCTGAAATGATGGCAGTTGAAGTCCCCCATAACAAATACAGGGCCTTCTATGTTTTCTAATGTACATTTTAAAATTGACAGGAGACTTTGATGAGGGTGAGCAATATAAATAGATAAGAGGGTTATACCCTCTACCCTACAAGCCACAATATTAATGTTATCTCCTAGAGGAGGCTGAGATACAACCACAAGTGGTACACGACTGTTCACGCAGAGAGCCGACCCGCCATAGCCATCAGATCGGTCGCATCTGAGAATATTAAAAGAAGGTACACGAAAACTAAGACTCGGAACTAGCCAAGTCTCAGCAAGGGAACAAGCTAAAGGTTTGTATTTGTTCAGAAGGAATGTGAGCTCGTGCTTCTTATGCCACACGCTCCTCACATTCCATTGAAGGAACACCAACCGAGCCATTATTATGGGATGAAAGTGAGTTAATAAGTAAAGTAGCAACGTTGGACGGTAATTGAGTTTTATTTGATGAAGACATTAAAGTTATCAGGAGTTTACTGAGAAGATCAATTATTGAAGACAAGTTTTCAGGAGATTCTGTTAGCTGACTATTGAGAGCACAGCCATTAGACTGAGAAGATTGGGGAGTGCTAGTGAGCTGCTGATGAGCTGTTTTATCATAAGAAGGAGAAAGGGGAGCATGGGTATTTGGCTTAAGAAATACAGTTTTACGGTATGACTGAGATTGTGATTTAGCAGTGTCTGCATAACTACGAGTAGAAATTGGAACAGTTTTACTAGCTTCTGAATAGGACATCACTTTCTCAGCCATGATTGTTTTGATTGTCTTCTGTCTGCTGTACTCCGGACAGGCCCTGCTATTTGCAAAGTGACTTCCAGAGCACAACACACAGAAAGCTTCGCTCTCAGCAATGCCACAACCATCACCAGGGTGATCATTGCCACACTTGCTACAACGGGGTTTGGAACGACAGAGAGATTCTACATGACCAAATCGGCAACACTTGCGGCATTGAATGGTTGGGTAGATATACTGTTCTACAGTTAGAGATGTATAAAAACAGAATATTCTTTTTGGTAAAACTTGGCCATCAAATGTGATGACACAAGTTTCTGTAGGTCTGTATTCAATTAAACCATCTTTGTTAAACTTTCTGTTGATTCGCCTAACTTTTAAAATTGGACCACAGCCTACTGGAACTTTTAAATATGAGAGGACTTCCTCTTCTGAGAAGTCACTAGGGATGCCACTCACAACACCCATACGGGTAATATTAAAAGACGGAATTAAAGCCTCATATAGATTTGTCCCTAGAACCTTATTTGAAATAAAAGCGTTTGCATCCTGAGGGGCTGCAAACTGAACCGATACACGGTTTCTACCGACTCGCTTGACTGCAATAATATTGGAAAAATTTTGATTTGACAAGAAGCGTCCAAATGTTACAGGATGTAGGGTAGTTCCAGAATTCGGTTGAGCTTCCTGACGGGAAACATGAACTATATAAGGTCCTTTATCTGTGACTGAGTATCTGACACGGCCTATTTGAGTTCTCGGTTGTTTGGTAGGACGGTTGGATACATCATCTTCATTACCGGGGCGTTTTCGGATGTTAGACTGGCAAGGCAGGGCTTGGGACTCCAGATTACAGACCACATCTGCAAACTGGCTTAATGGGTTGGGTGTGGGAGTTAAGTTATACGGGGAAAATCCGGAAAGGGGGGTAGAAGGGGTATCATCAGGAGGGTCGGGGGGTTTATTTTTATCCATATTCAAGAATATGGATAATACTGATCAATAGAATTAAAAAAAAAAAAAAAAAACTAACAAACAGCACAAACCTGATAGCAGGTGACAACAAACGTACACAAACACAATAACACAAACGCAAGTCACAATAAACACAATATCACAAAAAAAACCAGCTAAAATTCTGAACACACGTGTTACCCAGAAGCACACTGTGGCGAGAGCCAACACATTACATCATTGGCCATTTTGTAATTTCTTACATCACAATTTGGGTGAACGTCAAATAAGACGCGTCGAAATGTTGCCACTATATAAAACGTAATACGTTTTTTGAGGATGATATTCTCGTAACATAGAAATAAAGTATGTCCATTTCTTTTTTTTTACCTTTATTTAGTATATTGCATCACACTATATTAAATTTTTTTTTTTTTCTTTAAGTACGCTGTACTTGTATAGCGTCATATTTGTTTGCTGCACCGGTTAACGTCATTACGTCGGCGCCGGCTGTCGCTGAAAACCAGCGCTGGGGCTCTGTCTTGCATAGGGTCGTAGCATAATGCTGAGCGATAGCCGATTTGCGTGGATGTGACGCATGCTTCCCCCAACCTTATCTCATTTTTATATTCTAAACAATACTTTTTTGCGTCATGTTTACCGCAAATAAACGTTTTTTCTTTCTTCTTTCTTTCATATTTACGACCATTGTATTGACATTGTAGAATCGTAGGCCGGATAAATCGGTGCCTCTTTCGGGGGTACAGCGCCACTGTAGCGGCTTGTACACCTACTGTAGAGCTTACTTATGGAGGCTATGCCGTTATTAAGAACCTCTAACCAGCCGGTGTACGGCTTGTTATAGAGCTTGTGTGCTATTTGGGCGATCACTCCCGGTTTTCCCCGCGTACTTGCTTTTTCGTAGACATAATGAAGTCAATCTCATTTTTATTGCATGGCTCTGGATATATCCTCATACATGGTCTCCACCTCATCGTCGGTGTACAACCTTCAAAGTCAAATTAAAATATTTATATTTATTTCAATTAGGCGCATAAAAGACACTTTTAAACTTCAGCGAATATCTTGCAGATATTTTGAGTATGAGGTACACCACTCTGGTCAACATATTTTCGGCCTTCACCACGTTGCTCATAAGGCACTTATGGACGATAAACGCGACACCACCTTGGGACTGCTGGGAAGTTTCCGAATTCGAGTCCTCCCCCTCTCTTCGGACTTTAGATAACCCTACTATACCCCATCGTAACCTGCTCAATTCTTCCTCGAGTTCGGTGGTCTTCTCGTCGGTCCGCGGTGTACGCGTGTACATGTTACCACATCCAGTTTTCGGTGATTATGGTAGCCGGATCTCTTTCGAGGATTCTTGGCACCTCTTGCCTCACCGCGGCCTTGACCACTACCGTAGCCATGGGTAGGCTGTCCGATGGGCACTAGGGACCATTTGTGGTTGCTCTATTATATAAATCGGTTCAGCCGAATGCAAGAAGTAAAATTAAGGAGATGTGTTGGCGCGCAAATAAGCGATGAGTTACTTTAAAAATAAAACCTGGCATAATGTTTTAATGAGTGACGCTCATGAACGCAGAGTGCGCCTTTCAGAGACATTCACTAAAGCTCTTTATTTATTTAAATTTTATGTCCAAGTAAAAAAAAATACCGTACAAAGGCGGACTTAATGCCCGAAGCATCTTTCCTCATACTCCATTTTCCTTTACGCAAGTTACTTCCATGCATTGTGTTCGGCCATAAAAAAATAATTTATAACAAATTCTGCAGGTAATTTTAGGTGGCGGTAGACGTAACTTTTTGCCAGACGATGTTCGCGATGAAGAAGGATCACGTGGTAGTCGGACAGACAACCGAGACCTTATACAAGAGTGGAAACAAGACAAAGTAGATCGCGAAGTAACCCATGCATATGTTTGGAACCGTGAGCAACTAGCGCAAGTCAACAATAGTCTACCCGAGTACATTTTGGGCTTGTTCGAGAGTAGCCATATGCAATATCACATGCAATCGAATCTACAAACAGAACCCACATTGGCAGAGATGACTGAGGTGGCGATTCGCTCGTTGAGTCGGAACGAGAAGGGTTTCTTTCTATTTGTGGAGGGAGGTCGCATCGACCACGCGCACCACGACAACCTCGTGCAGTTATCGCTTGACGAGACACTCGAGATGGACCTGGCCGTAGCGCGCGCCGCAGAGATGTTGTCAGAGGACGACTCGCTCATTGTGGTGACGGCGGACCACGCACACGTCATGGCTTTCAATGGATACTCACAACGTGGCAATGACATTCTTGGTCCCTCCAGAGACTTAGGAGATGACAATATACCTTACATGACTCTGTCTTACACCAACGGGCCAGGATTTCGCCCGCATGTGAACGGCGTTCGGCCCAACGTTACTGCTGAGACCAATTTTCGTAAGTATTTTTTCACACCACTCGATACAGTCAAATAATCGTGCAAAAGTTACAAAATGTCGATAATGATAAAGGTGTTTTCGTCTTGGGTGAGCTGGAAGCGCTGCGCTCGGGCGCACTAGAATTCTTCATTACGCTCGGGATTCAATACAGGGTGGCAGGGAGGGACATTGACGTAAAAACTGTTACCATGGACTCAGTACATGATTCTGAACCCCCCTGCGTTACTAAAATTTAAAATTAAACCAACGAAAAAATTATCTAAGCCGACGAAAAATTTCATCGCAAAGGGGTTTAGAATCATGTGCTGAATCTATGGTAACAGTTTTCGCGTCGATGCTACCCTGTATAGCACCCGTGACATAAAACACTTCTGCTTTATCCTGCTGTCAGTTAATAATCTAATAAATTTATAAACTCAAACTCAAAGCATTTATTTCAATGAAACCATTTACAGGCACTTTTGAATTGTCAAAGAATCGGTCAGTTAGTCAGAAAGTTGAAGCTAGTTGCCCATTCCAAAACGTAGATCTCTATGGAGAAGAACGGGCAAGAAACTCCAAGGCCACTCTTTTAAATATAGATATTACAAAATTCTGGGTACATTATTCATGTTCCTTCTATATGTGAGAACAATGTACAAAAAATAATCAAAGCAGTTGAAAATATCTGATTAAAAATAAGCCCTGGCAGATAAGAGATGACCAGTCTCAACTGACGGCGCCCGTTCACGAACATGACGCGTGGATCAGCACCATCCAGCTCAACCATTTTGTAGGGAACCGAATGATCCAACACACTCGCCACCATCAGCGAGACATTTAAGTGAGCTTGACATTCTCTCAACTGCCATGCTCTTTCAAGTCAACATACATCTTAATAACATAATAAACGGCTCCATGGTACTCACATTTACAAAAAAATCTAAAAATGCTTCTAAATTATACAAAACGATAGTTTGCAATGTATTTAAGAAATTAATAGAATTTGACTACCAAAAAGTAAGAAAATCATTATTATCTAATTGGAGCATTAAACAATTTACTTAGTAAAAAAAAAAAAAAACATTAAGTTTGTAATGTCAAAACCAGAATTCAAAAAAGGGAAAGCAACTCTTCCAAATATTAAAATTTTAACTAGTGAGCCCAAGTGGCTGTGGAGCAGGACCAGCATTAAGCCAAGCATTTTTATCATCATCCAACTTATAATATGTTTGTCTACATAGTGTGCGTTTAATGCATGTTTTAAATTTCTTCTCATTTAGTTGAAGAATATCGAGTAGTATTTTATTATAACATTTTACACAGTACCCCATAAAAGAAGTGTGAACTTTAGACAATCTAAAACTTGGTTGATCTAATTTGTTCCTATTTCTAGTGTTAAAATTATGCCTGTCACTTATCTTACTAAAAATGTGTTGATTTTTTCGAACATACATAATGTTTTCATATATATACTGACAAGGTACCGTCATGATGTTAATTTTCTTGAACAGTTCCCTTAGAGATTCGCGTCTGCGGAGGTTGTAGATGGCTCTGACGGCCCTCTTTTGCAGAATAAAGACGGAATCAATATCTGCAGCCCGTCCCCACAGCAAAATACCGTAAGACATGATGCTATGGAAATAACTAAAATAGACCAGCCTCGCGGTATCCACGTCTGTTAGTTGGCGGATTTTCCAAACAGCGTAAGCGGCTGAACTTAGCCGCCCTGCAAGTGATGTTATGTGAGGACCCCACTGTAGTTTGGAGTCAAGCGTTATCCCCAGGAAAACCGTCTTTTCGACGAATTCTAGTGTCTCCTTATTCAATACAACGTGACATTCACTACTTCTAACATTCGGTAACGCGAATCTTATGCATTTAGTTTTCTTCTCATTTAATACCAAATTATTTACAGTAAACCAATTATGGACCGTAAGCATAGCGTTATTTACGTCGTCAAGCTCCTGTGCATGTCTGTCTACTTTAAAAATCAGTGATGTGTCATCAGCAAATAACACCATTTGTGGTCGATTTTTCAGTAAATTTGGTAAATCATTTATATATACTAAAAAGAGGAATGGACCCAATATCGAGCGATAATCCAATATCGAGGTACACCCATTTTGACTTTTAAACCCAATGAATTTACACCGTTTATTTGAACTTGCTGCAGTCTATCATTCAAATATGATTTTACTAAGCTCAGCGCAAGTTTATCCAGACCGTAATGCTCAAGTTTCAAGAGCAGTGTTTCGTGATCCACGCAATCAAATGCCTTGGATAGGTCGCAAAAGATGCCTATTGCATCTCGTGCCTCTTCCCATGCATTAAAGGTGTGTCTCAATAAGGTGACACCGGCGTCGGTTGTGCAACGTCCTTTGGTGAAACCATACTGTTGATCGTGTAGGATGTTATTACGATTAAAATGATTGAGCATTTGATTTAACATTACTTTTTCAAATACCTTGCTGAAAATCGGCAAAACTGATACGGGTCTATAATTATTAGTGTCTTTGCTGTCCCCGGATTTGAAAAGTGGAATAACTTTACTGTATTTCATTAAATCCGGGAATATCCCTTGATCTACACACAAATTAAATATTAAAGCTAAACAATGTGCAATTGTCTCAATAATTGATTGACAAACTTTAGTAGACATGCCCCACAGATCTTCGGTAATTTTGATCTTAAGTTGCTTAAAAGCCTTTATAACGACCACAGGGTTTATATGTTTAAATTGAAATTCCACAGGGCAGGCTGAAACATTCGCTTTTAATAAATCAATCGCAAGTGAGGGGGAGGAATTTAAAGTTTCTGTAGTTTTAATTGGAATATTGTTAAAGAAAGTTGCAAATTCCTGAGCAACATTGATGTTATCGCTAATAAGACCGCCGGAAGTGTCTAGTGTGTAATCTGTATTATGTCTTTTGTTCTTGTTTGTTTCATTGTTGATAATTTTCCAAACTGTCTTTATTTTATTGTCTGCCGATTTAACCTTGTTGCTAATGAAAGAAGCTTTAGCTGCTTTGCAGATATTTTTAAAAGTTTTAGAGTAAGTAGCAACATACTTATTAAAAGTTTCCATGTTAATATACGGCTTAAGGCCATACAGTTCAAATAATGTTTCCCTACTTTTCCTGATGCCTTTAGTTGCCCAGTCACTGAATAAAAACTTAGGGCAAATAGTTTTAGTTTTTTTCTTAAAAGACTTATTGAACTCTGTTTGCACTAATGAAAATAATTGGTCTGGTCGTTGGAAAAGAATTGGATTGGTTATTTACTAGTCATTTTAAGAAAAAGAATGATGATGCCGTAGGAATGTGATGCAATGTGTTTATTAATTATTTATTTCGCAGGAAACCTAAATTGGGCGTCTCACGTAGACGTGCCGCTGGAATCGGAGACGCACGGTGGCGACGACGTGGCGGTGTTCGCGCGCGGGCCGCACCACTCCATGTTCACGGGGTTGTACGAGCAGAGCCAGCTGCCGCACCTCATGGCGTACGCCGCCTGCATCGGGCCAGGCCGACATGCCTGCAGCAGCGCTACACATACCGCGGGCGCGCCTGTTGTGATTGTCACCATCTTTGTACTACTCACTTCTCTTATACAATGATCTTTGATTTTATGTCAACGCTATGTGATTTAATGATAATAATTTATAGTAAAGTAATCATTTCTTATCAAGTATTACTGAAACAGATATATAAGCAATTATGTTTTCATAGTTATAATTATAAGGCTGTATATAATTTTATGATAGTTATTAAAAGTGTAATTGTAATAAAGATATTTATTATTGTTGCCTGAGCAACCAGTAGCAAGTTGGTAATTCTCTCTTAGATGTCACTGCTTGCGGTAGCTTCGGGGATCGGGTTGCATCCTTCTCTCAAATATGGCGAGGGGGGTAGTGGCTGATCTTTGTGTTATGCTTGTGAACGGGTGCTGCTTGTGGTGAGTGGTCATCTTGCTGACCATGATTTTGTTATTGCCATTAGTAATTTACTGTTTATTTACTTCGATGGTCCTAGTTTATCATGCGACTTCGAGTTACAGCTATATACAGGGTGATTGGAAGATGGGTGCAAAGCTTTAAGGTGAAGATAGTATAGACAATTTAGAACCATTTAAGCCATGGTTGTCTTAGACGAAGTCTTACCAAATTTTTTAATTTTTAATAAGGTTTAAAAGACGTATTGTACAATTTTTTTATTTTTTCTGAACTTTAAATGTCTGTAAAAAAAATGTCTAATAACACAGAAGCCTAAAACATGTTTTGCTTGATTGCTTACACATTACTTTAATTAAATAAATAAAAAATGAATTCATTTATCATTCAATTTGGCCATAATTATGCAGTTTACATTAAATTTTGAGAATTTCCGAAAAAAAACTTAAAAATTTGGTTAAAAATATTTGGTAAGACTTCGTCTGAGACAACCATGGCTTAAATGGTTCTAAATTGTCTGTACTATCTTCGCCTTAAAGCTTTGCACCCGTCTTCCAATCACCCTGTATAGCTATACTAGCTGTTGCCCGCGACTTCGTCTACGATCTAGGATCAAAAGTAGCATAATTATGTCCTTCTCCAGGTCATGGTCTACTTATGTGCCAAGTTTCATCCAAATCCGTTCAGCAGTTTTGGTGTAACAAACAAACAAAATGAAATAAACAAATTCACTTTCGCGTTTATAATAAATACTAGCTGACCCGTGCCCACTTCGTTGGGCGGTAAACATCTTAACTTGTGATGAAATTATGAGTGTGGTTCGATTAGTACTGAGTGCTATGATTTATTTCCTGACTGCCAAAAGGAGGGTTTTGTGAAAATTTATCTTTTTATGTCCCAAATACAGTTTAATTTATTTGATTTAAAACATTTATTTTTTTCACCTTATTTTGACTTAACATCAAAAAAGCACCCTAATTTTCAATCGAAATTTCTCGTGTCAAAATATCCCTTTTTTTCAAAAAGTTGGTGGGCTTTTTGTTTGTTGAAATCTCTACTTTCTGACGGTGTAAAAAACATATACATTACTATAGTAAATGTTCTCAGAAAATGCAAAAAATCGAAAAAAAACTCGAATTAAAAAATAAAATGTTCAATCGTTATGTACAATTTTGAGCTATTTATTAAAATTTACACTTTAATTACTCAAAAAACGTAAGATTCCATGTTACATTGATAAACAAAAAAAAATCAAATCGGAATATACTACTATTTAAGAAACAAATAAGTTAATAAAGTTAATATTTAATAAGACATCTACAATATTTTGAGAAAGTTGTAGAATCTGCTTTAAATAATATTTGTAGATGCCTATTTATTGCTGTTTTAAGATAATATTCATATACCTGAGTGAGTGACTACTGTTATTTTTTTTCACTTTTTACCGTTTTCAAAGGTTTCAGCCCTGGTCTAATTGGCGACAAAACTGTATTTATATTGTAAACGGAAGTAAGGTATAACCAACAGTGTGATATTAAAATAAATTTAGGTAACCATAGCTGTCATAAGGTACTGAATGGTAATCGGGTATAATCGATAGAGTAATATGAAAATTCATTTTGTGTATAGGGTACAAGCGCCATAGCTATGTTAAATTACGAAATGGAAGTAGGCTATAAACAACGTTTGTACTTTTTGAGGAAAAAGCTTAAAAGGCATAAACAACTGAAAGCTCGACACCCTTATGAAGTAAATAAATCATTTTTGTATGGGTAACAAGCACCTTTATAGCAAAAATCCGCCAAAAAAGTCAGCGTAGAGCCATGGGAGTAAGCGCATTCGAAAGAGCGGAAAATTTAACGTAGGATGGCATATATAACTCATTTTTGACCAAAATGTCGCTTAGCCTTACTTCCTTTTTACCGTCGATTTTTTTTAGGGTACCTCTCGTACACGTAAAGTGGTGATTTTTTTTTTTAACCCTTTTTGTGTGGTATCATTGGAAAGGTCCTTTAAAAAGAGTTTGTGAAAACCATTTTTGGATTCAAGGATTCGTTTGCGAAATATTAAGCTTTAAAGTGATAATTTTTGTTAGAGTCAAGTGTGTGTCCCTCTGCCAGCTAAATGGTTAGTTTTGGATGTGTGAAAAAAATCACAGCAGTAGTTTATATAACGAAATTAAAAGTAAAACTATCACAGCTAAGTAGGCTCTACAAGTTAACGAGTTTTAATCGCCTAACAGTCAATGAATGTGCATGTTAAGGATTTTAAAATTTACCTTACCTACCCTACCTACCCTACCTACCCCACCTACCCCATCTACCCTACCTACTCCACCTACCCCACCTACCCTACCCAGATATAAAAAAAGCCGATCCACACAAAATGTATGAGAACGTGAATTTTCTTCATATTTTTATTTTTTCGTGAGATTTTCCATATTTTCTCACCGTTTGAACCTTCCCTGGACTACGACAAACAATTCAAAACCAAAATCTGCTAAATCGGCCCAGTCGTTCTCGAGTTTTAGCGAGACTAACAAACAGCAATTGATTTATATATAGAAGATATAGATTTTAGGCGTTCATAAAATAAACCTTCCTATTCTTTCTTCGTTCTACCTTATCCTATCCAATACTATTAAACGAGCAATATTTGTATATATATATATTTTCGGCGACATTTCCAACCCAATGGAAGAACACGCGTGTCATTCCTGTACCCAAGGTTAAAGCGGGTCTGAGGTCAGTGGGTATAGACAGGTGGCCGTGCTATCGGCTCCGGCTAAAGTGTTCAAGTCTGCAATCCAGCGCCGCATGCAGGAGCAGTGTAACAGCTAGGGCTGCGCAGGGTAGGCGCAGGCCGTTAACGGATAGGTAGTAGTTTAGGTAGAAGATATTGAAACAGCTTGATAGGTTAATAGATATATTTGTAAAACTGTAGTAGGTAGGTAGGTAACACGGCTAGAGCGTGGGTAAGGTCACTGACACTGGATCAGAGCACTCGCATACTTAGATTAGGAAGAAAGGGTACCGTCCTTGGCAGCACGTGGTAGACGTGGGGGCCTGTTCAGCATAGGCTCCGCAGTAGGCCAGACGGCCCTCGTAAGCCGCTGCTAGTTAGCGTCGGCAGCACGTGGAGGTCGCCTGTCAGCACGGGCGCGCGGCGGTAGGCCGCAGGTAGGCAGGCCTTCGTCAGACCTCGGTAGCGTGTATAATCAGGCAAGGGGTCCTGCCCTTAGTCCGTACAGAGAGCCCTGAAAGGCGCGGTAGAAAGCGCATGTCAGGTGGGTGCGAGTAGCAGTAGGCCGCATGCGATGTGCCAGCCTCGTCCCCTCATTAGCAACCAAGGTACGGTATGGGAAGCAGAGTAGCTTAGCAAATCCCAGCGGCTTACAAAATTATGAAAAACATTTTTATTTAGGGTACCTCTCCTACACGTAAAGCGGTGATGTTTTTTTTTTTTTTTATAACCCTTGGTTTGGGGTATCATTGGAAAGGTCCTTTAAAAACATTGTGAGTTTCTAAAACTATTTTTGGATTCAAGGATCCGTTTGCGAAATATAAAGCTTTAAAGTGCTAATTTTTGTTAGAGACAAGTGTCCCCCCCCTGCCAGCTAAATGGTTAGTTTTGGATATGTGAAAAAAATCACAGATAATCGACCAACTTAATTTTGCAGTTGCAAAAACATGTTTTCCCATACATTCCGTATGGGAGAACATATTTTTCAACTACAAAGTTAAGTTTGTTTTTGGGATAAATTCATCCCAACTACGGAACCCTTCATTGTGCGTGGTCCGACACGCACTTGACCGGTTTTTAGTGATGTGATTAGTTACTTACTAATTGTGAAATTAGCATCACTTTACTAATTGTAGTTGAGACCTCACACAACGCTACAGCAGGTACGCGGACAGTTATCGAATGCGCAGCATGGGTTTCGACTGGCGCGAAGCACTACCACCAATCTTCTCAACTTTATGGCGCAAGTGGTGCTGGCGGTAGATGCGGGGGCGCAGGTTGACGTTGCGTATTTTGATTTAAAAAAAGGCTTTGACACCGTGGATAGTGATATTCTACTAAAGATGCTCGCAGACGTCGGATGCGCACCGCATCTATCGCAGTTTTTTGCCAGCTATATGCAAGACAGACAGCAGTACGTTGACTGCAATGGATGTATATTACACTTGATCTGAAGTGAGTCAAGGCAGCAACTTGGGGCCTCTCAAATTCATAATAATGGTAAACGATTTGCCGCAAGTCATTAGACATGGCTCATGTTTACTATTTGCAGATGACCTGAAGTTGCTGCTCGAGGTCAAATGTGAGTCTGATGGCGATCGCTTGCACCAAAACATAGACAAAATAGTGCAATGGAGTCACGAGAACAAGCTCTACTTCAACGTATCGAAGTGCTCGGTGATGTGATGAGTTTTACCCGCGCATGTGCGCCGCTACTTCGCGAGTACATGGTGCACGCAGCGCCTATACAACGAGTCACACAGGTACTTGATTTAGGGGTTTCTGTTACTCCTGAATTGTCATTTCGCAATCATGTATCTAAGATCTGCAAAAGGGCGTTCAGAAATCTTGGTTTCGTGCTGAGACAGACACGAGACTTCACCAACATAGCAGGTTCTGTATGATGCACTAGTCAGGAGTCATCTGGAACATAGTGCTATCATATAGGTTCCACACGAAGCCCACACTGTTGGAGCGAGTTCAGAATAAGTTTACGCGACACTTCTACAGGAAGCTTTACGGGGTATATCCGTTTTACCCGTTAATGTATCCCACTCTATTTGTACTGGGTATAATGAATTGAGGGTGCGATGGGAGTTTACACTGGTCGCTTACTTAGTCAAGTTACTCCGTGTAATGGCAACAGTTGTTATAGTCTGCCAACACTATGAAATAGCTTGCCACACTGGCACTCCCCTTTTCCGCCCGAATCCCTTGAGAGACATACACGTAATTGTAACTAAGAATTTTAAAATAATCAATAAATCCTGAATACCTCGAAACCATTCTTTTATTGAAAATACGAAGAACAATACATGGCGCAGCCGGTTTAAGGACCAAGAAATAACATTAAAAGAAAAGAAAAAGTCCCCACGCGAGGGACGCCGACGGGCACATGCCAGAAGACGAAGAAAAGAAGCTCGTAACGATGGCGAACATTGAATACAGGATGCCAGAACCACTGTTACTAAATTCCATAGAAGACCTACTGCCGAAATGGAAAAAATTCAAACAACAATTCCAGGTATTTCTAGCGGCAGCCGGGTTTGAAAGGCTATCTGAAACAAGGAAAGCGGCCATTTTGTTAAACTGTATCGGTCAAGAAGCACAAGATTTATATTACAACTTATTGAAAAAGGATGATGACGCCACAACATTTAAATATGAGACGGTAATCATAGAATTTGATAAATATTTCGAGCCTAAACAAAATGAGTTGATTAATACTATCAACTTTCATAGAAGACAACAAGAAGAGTTGGAAACTTTTGATTTGTTTTACGCTGATATACGGAAGATAGGCAAAACCTGCAACTTTTTGAGCCTGGAGGACCGAATGTTCAGAGACAGGATCGTCATGGGGGTCTTTGACAAGAAATTACAACGAAATCTACTAGAAGTAGGGGATCTCACACTCGACAAGACGCTCACCATGTACAGAGCTGCAGAGCTATCCAAAGAAAATACCAAGATCATGCAGAAGAACACAGGTTACACCGTCTGTCAACGTCATTCAAAAGCGGCAGCAACAAACTAATAACCAACCTAAAGCTAAGTATAATAATTTTACTAGATATAAAAGTGGAAATAATCAAAAAGAATATAGTAAGCAATTTTACCACTGTTTAAAATGTGATACAGAACACGGCCCTAGAAATTGTCTAGCTTATGGTAAGACTTGTAAAAATTGTAATAAAATTAATCACTTTGCAAAATGTTGTCCGAGCAAAACAGTAAATTGTGTTTGTGAAGATAGTAAATCAGTTACAGAAGATCATATAAATAATATCGACACTGAAAATTTTAAATGTCGTAAAGGACAGGGAATAAAATGTCCTTAATGACAATTGAAATTTCCAGTATCGATATGGTACAGTAAGCGCTCAAAAGTGCATAAGCACGCTAAGAGTCGTATTGCTGTGAACACGCAGTGTAGTCCGTACATTTGCATGTGTAAACAGTCGGACGTCTGTGGTGTGAGTGCCGTACACACACCACAGAGAACGCAGTTTTGCACTACACACTGTCGTTTCGTCACGGTTCGCGGGCGCCGCACTTATATTTCCATCACTTTCACATCATACGCGTGACCTTGGCCAGTGTATCGCATTGCTAAAATTCGAAAATAAATCATATGTGCAGACAGCAGAAGGCGTTAAGCGTTGGTCTTAGATTCAAGATGGCTAAGGTTCTAATCTTGTAAATCACGATACTGTTTTTGCAAATATTATTATTTTTGTTTAAAATAATAATATTTTTTTAACATTGCTGCCTTTTTATTAATGTTGTTATTGCAATAAAGGGTTTAGAATAAAAAATGCGTGATATGATATGTGATAATAAAATAAAAAAAATATTATTCGTTATATTTATTTTACTTAAGTATAGTTAGCAAACTGCTACAATTATTTATCATTACTTCAGCTGAATAAGATGTGAAATTGATGTCTAGAAACTTAAAAGCAATTTGTATTATTTTGACATATTTAAATTTTGAAAAGTTTTAAATTTTAAATGGATTTTTTTCACCATAAATATAAAGCTTTGATCATGGTCGAAGTAATTAAGCAATAAATAAGAATATTAGACTACTTAAAATTTAAAAAAAAATGCTGACGAAATATTTGATTTTTAGGTTAAGTATAAGCAGTTTCGTTTACATTAATTATTTTAAATTTTATTTGGCTTTAGTAAATATTGGTTGGTATTGAGGTTATAGCTTAAGTATTCATTTTCTTTACGAAAAGAAGATTGAAACTAAACCTCAAATTTTAATCCTAAAATAATAATATTACTAAAATAATATTAAACATTTTCGGTCTATCTGCAAGAAATACGACAAACACCATTTTGAAACGTGCTTAAAAAATCGTTACCATAAATTCATGCAATAACGAATCTGTTGTTTATTAAGTTGGTATGATCAATATTTTAAAGTCAAAAACGGTTTTCTAGCTGGTCTTCAGTGATGCAAGCCTTCAGAGTGCGCGGCGAACAGTTCATAATGACGTGTTTTTAATAATTCAGCAAAATATCTCGTTGGTATGAAACCATTTGTTTCATATTCATTCACCATTTGACGTCGCTGCTACTCGATAATAAGCTCCTTCCTCATATCTCTTAACCCTCACAGTATTTCTCTAGAACAAAGAAAAACATTGTTTTTATTACACATAATACCTAATTATTTATTATTCACTAATCGAATTAAACCTCATAATGAATTTAAAACTTTAAAGGCATCTTCTGTCTCAACAATACCTCTGTTCTATCAACAATACCCTTGATTAAGATTTATGTTTAGTAAAATATGAAATATATAAATGATAACACTCACACTTAGTCCGGTTTCATAAGATATTCACTTCACTTTTATAATAATATTCAATAATATTCTCTGATCTGATCTCTTCAATATATTTTATGCCTGCTTTTTGAAAATAATAACCACAACACTGCGCTAAATACTCGTCACCAATATTATCCACGAACCAACAAAGTTCTATTAATTGAATACTCGTAACGAACTGCATCTACCCCACAGAAATCGAAATAATTTACTTAGTTTTCTGTGGTCTACCTGCTAAACTTTAATATTTATGTGAACAAGACGAATGAAACAAAAAACGAATGATGATTATCGAACTAGTCATTGGTTGCAGACAAAGTGAGTGTGTGTGTGTAATGTGCGTGTCTACAGTATTGTAACAACTTATAGAAGAAGGTCGTAAGTCAAACCGAAGCGTCAGTCTATTGCTTTGTGAGATTGCTTATGGACTTTTGGTCGGTACTGTACATATGGGCGCGAAACCATTTGATTTTAATTTTAAGTCTGTTTTGATTATTTTGTACTTAATCTGACTTCCATGTTATTTATTCAATTTATATTTGTATTTCCGGTCGAATTTATAAGTTACCTACTTCCTTTTGATTTATTTAAAATATTGTGATTTCCGGTCGAATTTATAAAAGCTATGCTACTTCCTTTTGATTTATTTAAAATATTGTGATTTCCGGTCGAATTTATAAAAGCTATGCTACTTCCTTTTGATTTATTTAAAATATTGTGATTTCCGGTTGAATTTATATAAAGTTTCTATTTTTCTACTTCCTTTTGATTTATTTAAAATATTGTATTTCCGGTTGACTTTATTTTAAGTTTCTATGGTATTAAGAATTTATCTTGACATCCGCTTGAATTATTTAAAATGTATAGAGTTAATACTATTAAGGATTTATCTTGACATCCGCTTGAATTTATTTAAAATATAATTTCCTTTAGAGTTCATATTATTAAGGACTTATTTTGACTTATATATCCGCTTGATTTATATAAATTACTTTTTGCGGTAAAAGTTTCGCGGTAATGTTTGGCGGTTATTTTGTGTATAAAAGCTGTTGTAATACGAATGGAAGGACATTCTTTGTGCGCTGATCGTGGAATAAACACCGAAAAGTGAAGTAAGGTATTTTCTTTGTACTCTCTTACGAATTGTCCTGCTATTTCCTATTGCTGTGTATTTGTGTAATATATTGGTGCAAACCAATATGTGTGACTCCGGCAACGACGGCGATGATGCGCCGACATACACGACTTCTGACTCTATAAAGAATGTAAGGATTGGTCACACATTTTAAAAATAAATAATAAAAATGTAAATTTCAAATGTGACACAGGGGCACAAGTGAATGTGCTGTCATTGAGAGATTTGAAAAATATTGTCGATGATGATAATCCTAAATGGTCTGAGACAACAATAACATTAGAGGTATTTGGGGGTACAAGAATAAAAGCATTAGGGGAAAGAACATTAGAAGTAAATAGTGAAGAAAAAGAAAAGTTAAAAATTAAATTCATAATAATAATAATAAAACCCCACCGCCGTATCTCTACGTTGACGTCGTGGTGGGGCTTGCGCGCTCCGAACTCTAGGTCTGTGCCGGTACAGTTTAATTTGCCGGAACAGGTCTGGGATGAGGAGCCAGACCAAGAGAGATACACAATCCCGCAGGGCAGCATGTGGCGAGCTGTTGGGCAGTAGTGACCCCACGGACCCTATCTCCCGGGAGAAGTCTTGTTCCTCACCTTTGGCTTGCCTTATTGGCTGGTTGGAGTGAACACTGACGAGAAACGGCTCTCCCGCCTCATTCTTGCCTTAATTGGCCGGCTTGAGTGGAGATTGGCAAGAGCAAACGTGCTCGGAGGAAGGAAGTATTCCAGTAAGTGCTCGTAGGGATCTTGACTATCTTCCGGGCTCTGGGATTGTTCTGAAAGCCATGGAATACCTCTCCACTCCTCAAGCACCTCAGGACATGTTGCCCCCTTGTTGCTACGTCACTATGTGCTAGCGACCGTTTCTGGGGGCCCATTATTGAGTGTGCAAGTCACCCCCTGCCATTTTATCCGTGTAAATATAAAACATTGATCAGGCAGGGGCTATAGTCCTACCATAGTTCCAGGTAACCAGTCCACTTTGTCAATGTTTTGTTTCCATGTACTGCAATAGTCCTACACCAACCGGGAGTTGTACTTTGGTGCACTTGCATAGTGCATACAGGGATAATCGTCGGTTGGTGCCTCATTTCTTGAAAAGCGTCTAACGGGCCTCTACAAGTTGGCTTCGGCCCCTTGTACGCCTTCCAAAGGACCGGGATCTATGGTCCCAAGAATAGTTAAAAACTAAAAATAATAATAAAAGAAAATGTGGGACCAATCCTTGGGTTAAACTCATTAATAGAATTAAAACTGTTAAACATTAATGCTACAGTAAATAGCATTAAGTTTAAAAATAAAGAATGTGTTATTAATAGCAATATGGATTTTTTTCAGAGAATAGGTGAATTCAAGACATCATTACAACTGCGCATTCAGTCACGAGCTCAGCCAGTGGTAAAACCACCTCGACGGGTTCCTCATGCGCTCATGAATCGTCTGCTGGCCAAGCTGACAAGCCTCGAGGACCAGCGAGTCATTGTAAAGGTCTAACATCCAAAATCATTTGTGAGTAATCTTGTAATTATAAAGAAAAGTGATGGTAATTTACGTATTTGTCTTGATCCAAGAGAATTAAAAAAGTTTTACTAAGAGAATATCACCTTATTCCAACTTTAGAAGAAATTGTTACTAAATTGTGTAACAAAACAGTATTTTCAGTAGTAGACTTGTCTGATGGGTTTTATAACATAAAATTAAAAGAGAAATCAACCAAATTGTGCACCTTCAGTAGTCCTTTTGGTTGTTATAAATTTCTATGATTACCATTTGGATTATCAGTATGTTAGGTTTCAATTTATTATACTGGCAGCACCGAAAGATTCGATGTGGGCTTCTGGGTTGGGCGCTCGTGACGGTAGGACGTGCTTAGTGGGGTGTCGGTAAAAATACAGATTGGCATAGAATTGCTTGGAGATCTACTGTAAATTAAGGTAACCTATTAGTTTTATGGTAAATATAAGAATACTGATTTGATGGTGAAATGAATTGAGATATTATGTGGAGATTAGGAGATGTGATGGTATGGTGTAGAATATTGAATTTGATGTTGGCAAAGAAATATAAATGACTGACAAATATCTTGGTGTTTCATATTACTTCCTTATCCCTGAAATACTGTAAATATGTAGTTTTATTAAACAGTTTTAGATTATGATATTGGGGTAACGACTTTAAGATTCATTTGGGGATTAGTATCCATTTTGAGGTTAAATAATTATATTCGGCATTAAGCTAGTTATTTTAGAGATAGGATAGTTTTATTACAAGTAGCACCAGAAATGTTTCAAAAATACAATGAAACAATATTTGGAGACATATCTGGAGTTACAATTTATTGTGATGACTTGCTAATTTGTGGTAAAAATGAATCTGACCATGATCAGATATTGCAAAAGGTATTTGAGAGAGCAAAAGAAAATAATGTTAGGTTTAACAAGAGAAAATTTCAATACAAATTAAGAGAAGTCAAATATTTTGGCCATATTTTCTCAAAAGAAGGTATGAAAATAGATCCAGAAAGAATAAATGCCATATTAAGTATTAAAAGTCCAACCAATAAAAAAGAACTACAAATATTTTTAGGAATGGTAAATTATTTGAGAAAGTTCATCAGTAACTTGGCAGAAGTTCTCTTAAAGAAAAATTTAGGCTAGTTATGGACCAATATTCATGAAAATACCTTTTGTAATATTAAACAATTTATTAGTAATGCACCTGTATTGCAGAATTTCAACCGTTTATTGTCAGTCACCATACAATGTGATGCAAGTAAGGATGGATTAGGGTGTTGTTTAATGCAAAATGGTAAACCTGTAAACTATGCATCAAGAAGTCTTACTAATGCAGAGAAATCTTTTTCACAAATTGAGAAAGAATTATTAAGTGTAGTTTGGGCAACAAAGAAATTTCATTATTACATTTATGGAAGAAAATGTTTAGTATTAAATGATCATAAGCCATTAGAAAGCATATTAAAAAAGGGCATACATGAAATACCATCAGTCCGATTACAAAGACTAAAATTAAAGTTATTAAAATATGACATTGATTACAAATATCAGAAGGGCTGCTTGATGCATATTGCAGATTTATTATCACGATCATATTTAGCAGAAACAGATGAAGATCAATCTTATTTGCATGAAGTCATACACTGTATTGGTTTAGCTTCCTACTTGGAATGCACAGATGAACAAAAACAAGAACTGGTAAAAGAAATTAAGATGATGAGGAATTCAATTTACTGACTGATTACATTAATCTGGGTTGGCCAGACTATATTAGAAATGTACCAAATAACCTTAAATATTATTTTAACTTAAAACAGGATATTACATTAGATCAACAATTAATTTTTATGAATCACAGACTAATGGTGCCAAAGTCCTTAAGAATACCATTTCTGAAAAAATTACATGAAGGTCATTTGGGAATAACTAAAATGAAACAAAAAGCAAGAAATCACTATTACTGGCCTTTAATTGATAAGCACATAGAAGAAAATGTCAGAAAATGCTTTGTTTGTCAAACCTACTCGAACAATAATGTAAAAGAACCACTGTTATCTCATGAAGTACCAACATTACCATTTTCAAAATTAGGGGTAGATATAATGGAGTTCAAAAGAAATAGTTATCTAGTAATATATGATTACATGTCAAAATGGTTAGAAATAAAACACTTAACCAGTAAGTCTGCTATTTCAATTATAAAGACATTAAAAGAATTATTTTCATGTTTTGGCATAGGTACCTTCAGAAGTAGTAACAGATCATGTACCCTTTGGCTCATTACAGTGTAAATCATTTGCACAAGAATGGAGATTTAAATTCAGTTATTGCAGTCCAAGGTCATGGCAGAGCGGGGAGTACAAATAGCAAAGAAAATGCTTACTAAATGTTATGAAGATAAAACAGAATTGAGTATAGCTCTCTTACAGTATAGAGCATCACCAGTATCAGGTACACAATTTTCACCATCACAATTGATGATGAACAGAAATTTAAAAACTCATCAACATCTGACACCAAAATTAAATAATAATGTAGAATCAGAGTTTGCGAAAAGTAGAAACAGAAATGAAAAGAACTATAATAGGATAGCTAGAATAAAAAAACCACTTTGAAATTGATCAAAATATTTGGTTTAAGAAAGATCCGCAAATAAATAAATGGATTAAAGGAAAAATTGTTAAGAATAATAATTTCAGGTCACATGACGTGAAAGACAGTAATGGTAGTACTTATACAAGAACATCATATCATATTCGACCTCGGTGACTCGCTGGGAACTCGAATGACTGAATGGGCAGTGGCATGTGTTTTGATTGTGTTAGAATAATATAAGCTTAACATGTAACTTTAAAATAAATACAGTAAGTAAATGTAAATCTTATACCATAAGATGTCAGTTTAAAATAAATAATGAAAATGTAAAACTTAAAGTAAGAAAACAGTTTACATATAAGTAAAGATAAATAGCAGGTAATGAGTTTTTTTTTTTATAGTAAGTGTAATTAATAAAATAAATAGAGGGAAAATAAAAAGAGGGAGGAAAGCATAGAATACCTTACAAATGGTAAAATTTTAATTGAGTTCAAATTTAGTATTCCATGTAAGATTGTATTGCTTTATTTAATTTTTGGTAAAAAGAGTTTTAGACAACATAGAAAATTGTACACAAAGAAAAAGGAAAATAGTTTTAGAATTAAGTCTTGCATGTAAGATTGTATCGTTTTAAGTTTCATTGTTAAAAAGGGGATGATGTAATGGCAATACTTGTTATAGTCTGCCAACACTATGTAATAGCTTGCCACACTGGCACTCCCCTTTTCCGCCCGGATCCCTTGAGAGACAGACACGCAATTGTAACTAAGAATATTAAAATAATCAATAAATCCTGAATACCTCGAAACCATTCTTTTATTGAAAATACGAAGAACAATACACTCCGAGGCATTGAGCATAATCCGGGGGTGCTGCAGCGCTTGAGCCTTTGCGTACCGGACCGCCATGTGTGGAGGCGGTGGCGCCCGCCACTGCTGGCCGTGCACAGCTGCGACAGCCAGAACCAACTTACTCGCCGAAACACCACTAACCCGAGCAATTCCGGTCATTAACGATCTTCATATCAAAATTGATTTATTCACATGTAATTTGAGTGAATTTGCAAGGTTATTGTTGTTTATTTTAAATGAAATGAAATTGTTTATTCTGTAAATAGGATCTCGAAATCACTTTTACACGTCATATAAAAAAAATATTAAAAATAAGCTAGATGAGTTCGGCGTTTCCTATCTGACTACTCTGAGAAGAAAGGCCGAAACAAACTCAGAGGTCGCAGTCTCTTTTAAAGTCCAGACATAATCTTGGTCAGGCCATATGAGGACCATGTAGATAAGTGTCTGAAAAGGTCTTTTGAGGAAAGAACCACACAGATTTGAGTGGACCTGTCCAGTCAGTGCAAGCATTTGTCAGTAATCGTGGAGCTCAACTCAGACCTTAAGGAGCTCAACTCAGACCTTAAGGAGCTCAACTCGACGAACAATACCAAAGAAAGGGCATTTGGGTAGGCCGCATAAACTACTCATACTGCCAGACCATCACTAAAACTAGCAGAGAAATAAAAACAATATCCACATAATCCTCACATTCACAATAGTTAAAATAATATAATACTTTACTAATCATAATCAATCAATCTGTAATCATGTCATTTTGAATATAATTTTCAACAATGTCAATGTGTTTATAAAACTGGTATATTTTATGTTGATTTTACATAATAATTAAAATGTCTTATTTTCTGGTTTTATCACAAGGCTCCTCACCTTCCGCCTGACGCAGGTCCTCACCGGACACGGGTGCTTCGGGAGGTACCTGTTCAGGATAAGGCGGGAGGAAACACCCGGGTGTCACCATTGTGTGGATTGGCCTGAGGACACGGTGGAGCATACGGTGGAGGTCTGCCCGGCTTGGGCGGAGCAACGCCGTGTCCTCGTGGAGGCGATCGGCGGCGGTGATCTCTCGCGTCCGGCCCTGGTTCAGGCCATGGTACGGAGCGAGAGGAAATGGCAGGCCGTCACCTCCTTCTGCGAAGCGGTAATGCTCGCGAAGGAGGAGGCGGAACGCGTGAGGGAGAGGCAAATTTCGCGCCCTCACGCCCCTAACCGCCGCAGGAGACGCCCGGGGCGGGAATCGCGAGCCGATTTCCGGCCACCATAGGCGCGGGCTTGCCGACGGTGAGCAATGGGTAGCTCGCCGTCCGATAAGGACCAAGCCCGGGTCGACGGCGCGTTGTGTTCCACGCGCGCCTCAAAGAGATGTCAGCAGAATTGACGGGGTCCGCTAGGGCCAATGCCTGCCGGGGGTTCGAAGAAAACCGATAGGGAAATCGTGGCCCCCGGCAACAGGGCAACCGAAGGAACACGGGTGGGTTTTAGTCAGTAAGAGTCTGACACGCCCTCCCGCTCCACCCAGAGCGGGAGAAGTTATTTGATAATTTCCCACCCAAAAAAAATAAATAAAAAAGGCTTAGCAGAGCGAGCAGTTCAATCCCAAGCTTTTTTATCTTCTAAATAATCTGAAATTGTATAGTACCCTTTTTACAAAGTTTGGTTTTAATACAGATTTTAAATCGTTTAATGGGTAAGTTTCGAATGTCAATGGGGAGTTTGTTGTAAAAGCGTATACATTGACCCATGAATGAGTTGCTTACTTTGTGGAGACGTGTGCGATGTACACCTAACACCTGTTTATGTTATACCTAATGTAGATTAGTGTATTATATTATTGTGGGATATGATGTATTTTATTGTTTCGTAAAGTTATGTTCCTATGTGTTATTTGTTGTGAGTAATGTTTCCTATACCTATAATATGTTATTGAACTTAAAAGTTCCTAACAGTTTTCAATAGTAAATAATTTGTATTATATAAAGACAGTATAATTATAAGAGACCTCACTATTGCATTAGGTGATGAAACTGTAATGATATCTAGTTATAAGGGAGAGATAAATAAAAAAAAATTGTACTCATGTTGCAATATAGGGGTTTACAGGGGCGAAAAACCGATCTAGCTAGGTGTCATATTTGGCAAAATGCATTTTCTCTATTTTCACAGCTTGGGAATGTGATACAAAGTTGGTATACCTGGACGATAATTATGTTTATCTATTTTCACACGAGCAGAGCTCGGTCGACCAGGTACCTACTAGATATTATTGCTGATAATTTCCAAGTAAATCGGTTGTGTGACATAAAAAGGCTGTGTACTTAAATACTTCGACATTTATAAAAAAAAAAAAAAACTTTTAATTTAATCAGATCTTGTTTTATATAATGAATGGTTGTCTCAGAGCAATTAAAACGAAGAGAGTAGTAGTGGCAAGCAGTGACGCGGAAAGAGAAGTAGTGCTATATGCAGCGCTGTGGCAGGCGTGTTCTCCGGGCCCGATGCAGGCGGCGTACGCCATAAGGTGCGGCAGCTGGCTCTGCTCGTACAGCCCCGTGAACATGGAGTGGTGCGGTCCGCGCGCGAACACCGCCACGTCGTCGCCACCGTGTGTCTCCGAGTCTAGCGGCACGTCCACGTGTGACTCCCAATCTAATGCTCCTGCAAAGTATTGTTTTAAACACATTATGAATTATCCCATACAGATTTAAAAAAACATTTAAACTAAAATTGAATACTAACGGAAATTATGCTCAGCAGTTATGTTGGGTCGAACGCCATTCACATGTGGTCGAAATCCTGGCCCGTTGGTGTATGACAGTGTCATGTAAGGCATATGGTCAAGATCCAAATCTCTGGAGGGACCAAGAATGTCATTGCCACGTTGCGAGTACCCGTTGAAAGCCATGACGTGCGCGTGGTCCGCCGTCACCACAATGAGCGAGTCGTCCTCTGACAACATCTCTGCGGCGCGTGCCACGGCCGCGTCCATCTCGAGGGTCTCGTCAAGCGCTAACTCCGCGAGGTTGTCGTGGTGTGCGTGGTCGATGCGGCCTCCTTCCACAAATAAGAAGAATCCCTTCTCGTTCCGACTCAACGAGCGAATTGCTACTTCAGTTAGCTCAGCGAGTGTAGGTTCGGTTGTGAGATTGGCGTGCTTGTGGTACTGTAGGTGATCATTCTCAAACAGCCCTAAAAGATAGTCCGGAGGTGATGAGAACGACTCCTTCAACTGTTCTCGGTTCCATATGTATCGGTGATCGATGTTTCGTGAAATCTTGTCGCGCTGCCACTCTTCAATTAAGTTTCGACCATCAGTTCTGAGCCCAGGTGAACCTTCGTCATCAATGCTCGTGGTAGGAATGAATTCCCGCCTCCCGCCTCCTAGGATGACCTACCGAAAATTAACGCAATGTGTTAATATTTATTCATCAGCATCAAAATTTATGTAATTACTATAGTGTAATTACACCAAGTCGGACTCGCAAAATCGCAAATAGGTTTGTGTAGTTCAATCAACAATAACTGGTAAGTCTTCCCACTCCAAACACGTTTAATAATTAATGTTATGTGAAGTGGTTATCACACAGATATATAAATACGGTTATCAGTACACTCTAACAAAATTATTTAGTAAGAGTGTACTCCAGAGAAAAATTTGGCTATCTACTCTACTTACCAACCACCTATCTTCCTTTGCTAGATAGTGATCTTGACTTATTGCCAGGTGAAAATCACAAATCTGTGATAATGGGTGACCTAAATGCCAAAAAATCTTACTGGAATTGTTTTTTGGTTTTTTTTGGTGTACATAATAAAGAATATTCTATTCTATTCTATTCATTACCTCTAATCCACATGGCAATCTCTCCGATCGCATGGTAGCTAACGATTATGAGAAACTAGCACCTTCTTCTCCTACCCTGGTACCCTACTAAAGCTCTCATGAACCTTCCACTGCAGACGTTATATTTGCCAACAATATTCGCGATGTACAACTAAGTGAACCTCAAGTTCTCACAAGTTTTTTGTCAAGTCACGTGCCAGTAGGTGGAAAGTACAGCACCAAACCAAAACAGCATTTAACTTTGCCAAAGCGAAATAGACAACAATATCACACTAGTATCTAGTATAATATTAGACTCAATATTACCCTGTTTTCACGCTGCAGTAAATCACTTTACTGACATTGTGTTAAATGCACGGAAGGCAAGTGTTTTTATCATTGAAATAAACAAGGGTCGTATAAAATTACCAAGGCGCAATAAGAACCAAATTTAATACAAAAATTAAACTCGGAGAAAGGCATTGAATGAGTATAATCCTTGCCACAGACGTCAACGGTTTTTTAAAGTTAACCAGCTACAACACTCAACTAAAGCGAGTATCCAGACGTTTAATGATAGTTGATAACCCTAGTAATGATGTATGACATCTAGCTTGGTCAATGAACCATAACTCCTGTAATATTCCACCCCTAAAAATTAGAGGCATCAACATCCAACTTTACAAGCTTATTGTTAACGATGTTCCTTTCTCAGTTGTCAAAATAGTCCTAAACTATCCATTTAGCTGCTATTTCAATGTTTTCACAGGTGAACACTGTTCTATGGCAAAATTTATAACATCTGGTGTACCACAAGGTTCAAAGCAGACTGAAACGATTACATGCACTCTTGGGCCTGAATAGTAACGAGATGTAAATGGTTTGAATTTATAGATTCATACATACATTAGTGTATTGCAGTGACTAGTTGCTATCCCACAATTCACATAGCGATCCATAGTTTCAACAATATCCAATCCACAAAGCGGCGGTAAAATCCATAATAACATTTCCAAGTCAATCGTGTGAGCAATCTTCGGTGTCCAGTGTGAAAACAAGGGTCATACAAGGCATGCAGGGTCAGAATCCGTAAAAATCAAAGCAGTGATCGTTGAAAATAAAAAAATAATTGGGAAAGCACTCAAAACACATCCGAAAACACGAAATAAGTGACAGCTGTTTAGTTCTAGTAGCGATGGGCGTTGCGACAACGAACCGTTTACAAAGACCGTTTTGTGATGATGAAACCGTTTTACGTCCTGAGTTTAACTTCAAACAGTCTTCATTGCACAAACCAGTCTTCGAATTACTTGGTGCGATTTTTACATCTAAGAAAATACAGTTGGGTACAATGATTCAACGATCTATCACACTCGTAAAAAAGTCCTTCCAATAAAAATGAACTAGGTATTAAAAAGTGAACTCTTTGAAATGAAATACAGTCAGTAATGTATTACCAGTTGTTAATGATAAGTTTCGTCTTTTAACCGTCTTCTGCAACCGTTTTCGTCGTCGGGAAAACGGTTTCGGTCGCCAAACATTCGTGAATGACCCACCACTAATAAGTCAAATTGTCAATGTCAGTCTGCCATTGAAGAATAACATAGACAAAAAAATAAAACTGATTTTAATCGATATGAAATTGAAAATCATTATTTTGGTTTTTCAGTAATTAATTATGTTTTATTTAAATTAAATGCACTATATTGTATAAAAGTATAAATAGTGCTTTTAATTACTTTGAGTTAATTACATTACCTAGTGCTACCTAGTGAGTAGGTTTTCTTTTTGTAGTTGTGTAATCGATACTTTAATCGATAATCTCACGAAAACTATCTTTATCACATTTCTCCGCTTCCAGGCAAAGAATTAAGCTGATTTTTGATATTCAAGGATAAAAAATCTGACTAATTTTTAGATCATATCTCAAGTTATTACATTTGGGCCCAACATTTTCCATCTCCTTTATGATCAATTATTTCTCTTCATCCTGAATCTTAATGACATACCTAAGCAAATAAGAACTCATCTCGCAATATATGCTGATGATACTGCCTCATATACTTCTTTGAAGGAAATTAAATTAATTATTGGAATGAGGTTGGCATTCTTCAACTTGCGCTAAACGTACTTGACACGTATTTCGCCAGATGGAAATTAAAATTAAACTCTAGCAAAACAGAAGTTATTTTTTTGACGCATAAACGGTCATTACCCTCTAGGGTATGGAATGATTTTTATAATCGCAGACGTCGGCGTCGTCTCGTCGTCGGTAACGGTTTACCGTGCCGGACTACGCACAATGAAGGGTTCCTGGGATGAATTTATCCCAAAAATAAACTTAACTTTTATGTTTAAAAACACTTTCTCCCATACATCCATATACTCGTACGTTACGGTCAATACTCCAACTGCAAATGTACCCCATACCCATATTCAAGCAAATAAATAAATACTTTTTACAGATAAAACATAAATAATAATAGTTAAGCGAAATTTTAGTAGGTTTCTTATTCGCAATCTCCTGACTTTTGATTATACTATGTAAGTTAAAACTTGTTCCCACAAAAACAATGATCTCCTAAAACAGGGCTTCCTCTCTCCTACCCTTTCTGCTGTGCCCTACAGGGTCCATAATGATCTAAATTTTATAACTACCACCTAAGTACACATTATGGTAAAGCAATAAAGATATTGAGTATTGAGTATTGATTTGAAGTTATAACGCAATTTTTTTTCTTTTTAGTGTGTTAAAACAAAAAAAAATACGATTTTCGGACTTTTTACTTTACTTGTGCTATGAGGCCTTGCTTCGTGCCAAATTTCATGATTCTAGTTTAACGGGAAGTACCCTGTAGGTTTTGATTTATTTGCGACCACAGACCTACTTATTTGATATTAATTTCAACTTGATACCTCCACGCGTTCCTAAGAAAAAGGGACTTGACGGACTGACAGATGGACGTACAACGAAGTGATCATATTAGGGTTCTGTTTTTTCTTTTGAGGTACGGATCTCTAAAAAAGAACGTAGACAAACACGTTAACGTTTATACGGAAACCGTGTGTGTGAAAAGGGCCCAAGAATGAGTAACTTAGGCACGGGCTACGCAGAAGGGACGTGGGACGAGAACGGGACGCAGAAACGGCGCCCCGTTCACGTATCTTCCTTTAAAATGTATTTACGCAATCTGGCACAAAACATAAGAAATGACAATACTGGCGTGTCGCTATTTCATCTGCGTACTATTGCCGCGTCTGCGTCCCGTCCTCGTCTGACGTCCCTTCTGTGTTGTTTGCGCCTTAGGAACACGGGTGGGTTTTAGTCAGTAAGAGTCTGACACGCCCTCCCGCTCCGCCCAGACCGGGAGAAGTTATTTGATAATTTCCCACCCAAAAAAAAAAGAAAAAAAGGCTTGTGCAGACCAGCGCGACACGCGACGCGACACAAAGACACCGCTCGTCACGCGACGAGCGGTGCCTTTGTGTCGCGCCTGTTTGAAAGAGCCTTTATGTTTCGTTGAATATTTTGCGTCGTTATTAGAGTGTGAATACTTTGTGGAACCATTACAAGATGTGTCGAGCACACAACGTAGTCACACTAACCTTGAACTTGTCGCCGGGATGCATGTGTACGAGCTGGTGCGCGATGTCGGGGCAGTGCGCGGTGTCGTGGCCGTCCCGCTTCACGACGGCGTCGTTCTCCCAGTGCCGGTTGGCCACCTTGGCGAACACGCCAGCCGGCGACGCGTGGGTGATGCGCGTCGTCGTCACAATGCCTGTCAGTATCCATGTTAGGTTATATACAGTGTCTCTATTTGGCTCAGGAAATAATGTGTCAATATGCTATCAATACAAACCGGCCTCACGGCCATCTGCGAGCGCCCAGTCTGCGATGGATTGAAGGTGGTGCGCAGGGTCGGTGGAGGCGGCGCAGTCCCAGCGCGACACAGCGGCGCTGAGGCCGAGCGTGCCCTGGTTGGCCTTCGCCCCGCACAGGTATGCGGTCGCCGAGCACGCGGAGTCCGCCACTTGAGCGTTCACACAATATGTCTGCAGCAGGACCATAGTGCATTATTAAGAGACTTTAACTAAATGTGTGAAATCTTCCAATTGACTTCCAGTTCCAGAATACTCACTTTCACTAACCCAGAAGTAGGAAAAGTCTCAAAATGCATTTTGGCCTCCTCTCCGGTGGCGCCGCGTCGCTGGCCGAGCAGGGTGCGTGCGGAGGCCAGCGTGGGAACGGACATGCCGTCGCCCAGGAACATCACCACGTTGCGTGCCTTGCTACCCTGGGCGCGTGCCAGACGAGTGCGTATGGCGGCCTGCGCCTCGTCGCGCCAGTGCTCGGCGCTAGTCTCAGCGGGAGGAGCGCGGGCGGCGAGCGACTCGCCGGCGGGGTGGTAACGGTCTACGGGCGGCACGCCTGCGATCACCGCGCTCGTCACGAGCGTCACCAGCGCTAACTTCGGCAGGAACATGGTAAGGCGTCCGAGTAGTCGAGTGCAAGTGCTACCCCATTAAACTGCTTATATATCACCTTTATAGTCAATTATCTAATCTTTGAGTATTGTCGTTATAATAACATGCATACCAAACATGTACACTTTTCGTTTCCCTGTTATATTCTAGTCAAATGATAACATGAAGTATCGTCATATACGTACATACGTATTAAATGCCTTGATTGATGACGCTGGATACCGATTTGGTTGCCAACACTGCTTATCAAGTTGTTTGTCTGTTAAAAAGCTTTTAGAACTTAATGCAAGAGCAAGTGACGTGAACTCGGTACTCAACAGGGAACTCAGACTTCGGAAGAATACGATCAAAGGGGATAGTGTGAGCGAACGACGCGAGTGGACGCAGCTATGTCGTCGGTAGCTTTCAGTTGGTATTATTAAAATTATGGCTTATTGTTACTTTACTTGTTGTTGGATTTCCTTTATTAGTTATTTTATAACTTAGTAAGGGTGCTGGTTGTAACACCTAAGTACCTTTTGTTAACTAGCATAATAAGTCAAGTGTGTGTTATTTGATTAGGTAAATAAATAATTATTATTTTACTACTATTACTTGAATAAAAGCTTTCGAAATGTCAAACTTATTACTCACGACGACGATGTCGAGGCGGTATTCTGCGTTTGGGGAAATCCAAGTTTTATAGTAGCCCGCGAAATTCAAAGTTTTCTTACGTTGTTTTATGAACATATTCATATACATTAAAACAGATATGTATTTATAGAATTATAATCATTCGAATCATTAATATCTTATTTCTCTAAGTTAGATTAGTTTCGAACTTTTCCATAAGATTCTTATGGAACAAGTCTATTTTAACAGTTTTAATAGGTATTCAAAATAAAAAATTTCAACATTCAAAAGTCATTTATTCAAACTAGGCTGAGAATCAGCACTTTTTGAACGTCAAAATTACATAAGACAGTCACCCAAAACGCCCGCCCTTCACTACTTCATAGTGCTTTAGCTGGGAAGAAGAGGTGGCGCAACAAACTCCTCAGCAGCACAGCTGTCACAACACAAAACAGAATTTAAATTATAAAGTCAAAGTAAAATCATTTATTTCAAATAGGCCCATGTATGGCACTTTTGAACGTCAAAATTTACAAAATAATAAAATTGATTCTAGTCGCCTCTTCCAAACGGTAGTTTTCGTATGGAGAAGAATGGGCAAGAAACTCCACCGTTACTCTTTTAAAATGTTTTACAATTGTTTGTATAGGTACGTACATTAGTTAAATAATTATATGTGAAGACGATGCACCTAGAATAAAATTACTATACCACAATAGGTAAAAAGAATTAAAAATGAAGCAACGACAGATAATTTAATATGTGATAGATACATGGTGCTCACTGGTGCTCACATATTTACAAATATTGTAAAAGTAGACGATTTTCCTAAAATTTTGTAATTAATAAGTCAGTGTGTGAGGAAGTAATCACAGAATGTAAAATCAATGTCATAAAACACAAAATAACAAATTTTACAATTAAATTAGCAACCAGTTTGATTTTGTATTTAATTCTAAATTGTCCTATCGAGCAGGACCAGCATGTTTCCAAGCACTCTTATCTTGGATATAATCCTCTACTTTGTAATATGCTTGTTTACAAAGTGTACTTTTAATATGAGTTTTAAATTTTCTTTAATTTAATTGCAATATGTCACAAGGTATTTTGTTGTAACATTTAACAAAGTACCCCATAAAAGATGTATGTAGGTACTTTAGATAATCTAAAAAATGGTTGATCTAGTTTATCTTTATTTCTAGTATTAAAATTATGTCTATCACTTATTTTATTAAAGAGATGTGGATTTTTCCTTACATACATAATATTTTCATAAATGAATTGGCAAGGTACCGTCATAATTCGAGTCGATGATGAAGTATCCGGGACTCGTCCTCGACAGCCGGTGGAATTTCGTCGAACATTTCCGACGTTTGGCTCCCAGACTGGAGTGGGCTGTGGCTGCTTTGAAGCGGCTCCTGCCCAATCTAGGGGATCCAAACGCCTCCTGCCGGAGGCTCTACGCGGGGATCGTGCGGTCCATGGCCCTCTACGGGGGACCGGTGTGGGCACGTTCATTGAGGCTGCGGCCAGCCCGCCGGTTGAACGCGTCCCAGAGGGTCATGGCCATTCGGCTGGTCCGAGGATACCGCATGGTCTCCTGCGAGGCGGCGAGCCTCCTTGCCGGATTACCACCATGGGATCTGGAGGCAAAGGTCCTCGCGCACATCTGGGAGTGGCGCGAGGAGGCGAAACGCCGGAGCTTAACTCCGATACCGCAAGAAATCGCGGCACAGCGGACAGAGCTCCGGCGGGATCTCATGGCGTCTTGGAGAGTGCGATTGTCGCAACCCAGCGCTGGGCACGCCACAATTGCGGCGATAAGACCCCTCTTTGAAGAGTGGCTTGAGAGGCGCCACGGCGCCCTCACCTTCCGCCTGACGCAGGTCCTCACCGGACACGGCTGCTTCGGGAGGTTTCTTTTCAGGATAAGGCGGGAGGAAACGCCTGGGTGTCACCATTGTGTGGATCACCCGGAGGACACGGTGGAGCATACGGTGGAGGTCTGCCCGGCTTGGGCGGAGCATCGCCGTGTCCTCGTGGAGGCGATCAGCAGCGGTGATCACTCGCGTCCGGCCCTGATTCAGGACATAGTACGCAGCGAGAAGAAATGGCAGGCCGTCACCACCTTCTACGAAGCGGTAATGTTCGCGAAGGAGGAGGCGAAACGCGTGAGGGAGAGGCAAATTTCGCGCCCTCACGCCCCTAACCGCCGCAGGAGGGTGGGAATTGCGAGCCGATTTCCGGCCACCGTAGGCGCGGGTTTACGGACGGTGAGCTATGGGTAGCTCGCCGTCCGATAAGGACCAAGCCCGGGTCGACGGCGCGTTGTGTTCCACGCGCGCCTCAAAATTGACGGGGTCAGCAGAATTGACGGGATTCGCTAGGGCCAATGCCTGCTGGGGCTGCGAATATGGGCCGAAAGGGAAATCATGGCCCCCGGCAACAGGGCAACCGAAGGAACACGGGTGGGTTTTAGCCAGTAAGAGTCTGACACGCCCTCCCGCTCCACGCAGAGCGAAGTTATTTGATAACTTCCAACCAAAAAAAAAAAAGAAAAATAAGGTACCGTCATAATATTAATCCTTTTAAAAAGTTCCCTGAGAGATTCGCGGCAACGTAGATTATAAATTACTCTGACAGCTCTCTTTTGAAAAATAAAGATGGATTCAATATCAGCAGCCCGACCAACCCCACAGTAAAATGCCATACGACATAATGCTGTGGAAGTAGCTAAAATAGACCAAACGCGCGGTTTCTACATCTGTTAACTGTCTTATCTTTCTAACAGCTTAAGCGGCCGAGCTTAACCACCCCGCAAGAGATGTTATATGAGGTCCATTCCATCATATTGAATGGAGAAAAACTGGAAGATTAATACATTCCAGTTTTTCTCCATTCAATATGATGTCACATTCGCTACTTTTAACATTAAGTAGGTAATTTAAATCTAATGCATTTGGTTTTTTTTTTATTAAGTACCAGATTATTTATCGTAAACCAATCTTGGACTTGCAGAATAGAGCTATTCACGTCGTCAAGATTTTGTGACCGTCGGTTTATTTTAAAGATTAATGATGTGTCATCTGTAAATAACACCATCTTCGGTTGATTTTGAAGTAATTGGGGTAAATCATTAATGTAAACTAAAAAAAGGAATGGACCCAATATCGAACCTTGAGGAACGCACATTGCCATTTCAGACCCTAATGAGTTTACGCCGTTTACCTGAACTTTAACCTTTCTATCTTTCAGGTATGATCTAAGTAAATCAAGAGCTGTATTCCTAATCCCATAGTGCTCTAGTTTCAGCAGAAGTGTCTCATGGTCTACACAATCGAACGCCTTCGAGAGGTCGCAAAAGATTCCAATGGCATCTTGTGCTTCTTCCCAGGCATTAAAAATGTACTTTATTGGGTGACACTAGCGTCAGTGGTACAACGCCCTTTGGTGAAACCGTACTGTTGTTCATGAAAGATGGAATTTTTATTAAAGTGACGTAACAGTTGATTGAGCATCAATTTTTCGAACACCTTACTGAGAACTGGCAAAATTGACACAGGCCAATAATTGTTTGGTTCTTTACTATCACCGGATTTGAACAATGGAACTACTTTACGGTGTTTCATGAGATCCGGAAAGACTCCTTGGTCTACATTGGTGATATGTAAGCTAAATAGGGCACAATGGTTTCGATAATAGATCTACAGACTTTTACAGACATTCCCCAGAGATGTTCTGTTGATTTAACTTTAACTTTAAGATCTTTAAAGCTTTTATAACAGCCTGGGGGTTTGTATGCTGAAACCTAAACTCCAAAGGGCATGCCTTCACATTCTGTCTAAGTAAGGCAGCAGAAAGCGCGGATGAGGAATTTAAAGCTTCAGTAGTTTTAAGGGGAATAGTAGCAAAAAAGTTTTCAAACTCTTGAGCTATTTCTATATCCGAATTAATGGGGCCATGTGCAGTCTATAAATTAAATTCAGTATTTCGCTGTTTTTTCCTACCTGTTTCATTATTTATTATTTGCCAGGTAGTTTAATAAACGCTTTTACACTACAAATTGTGGCTACTACGTAGCAACTACTCAACATTTATTCGATCTGTAGTGGAATAACTCATTCATTATTCGACTGTTTTGCTAGTTGAGTTGGACCCTAATTTAGTCCCGAAAGCGTTAAGCCTACTCCAAATCTGTGGTTAGGCTCATCGGTTCACGTTATTTAAACAAAATGCCCGATATGGCGCGGGTGGACGCTTCAATAGCTATCGATGGCGGGACCGCGTCGTTTTCCGTGTAAATAGCGTGTTAGCACAGGTCGCGATGAACCTAATCCGAACCTAACATTCTAATTTTTCATCGTTTAAAATCAATTTAACTAAAATAAAGAATTATGAATTTTGATCAGTAAGAAATCTGGCAGGGAAACTTCAGTGGTTGGTCTGCTCCGGGGTAGCTAATAAGTTAAGATGTTTTATTTAAAGTTCCTTTATAAAATAAATAATTGCACATGTTTTATGCTTCTTTTTTCTCACAAATAAACTCTGGGATCCACACGCGACTAACAGTGTGATTATTTTGGCGCGACTAGCTAAAGGTTAATTGTTGCAAAAACGTTTGTGCTCGCGAGGTCTACTGTTCGCAGAACTACTAGTCTTATCTTGTGTTCTGGACATTACGCCCCTCCTGAGATAGTTTATACAAACAAAATTCTAAGATGAATGTATGTCGAGCATGGTCAGAATTGAAAAGACAACGATAATCACAACAGGCGCGCTCGCGTCATGTGTAGCGCGGCCCGATGCAGGCGGCGTACGCCATGAGGTGCGCAGCTGGCTCTGCTCGTACAGCCCCGTGAACATGGAGTGGTGCGGCCCGCGCGCGAACACCGCCACCTCTTCGCCGCCATACGTTTCATACATCAGCGGAACGTCTATAGGTGACTGCCACGAAAGTGTTCCTGAAATGTAGTAGCGTAAGGTTAAAAATTTAATATCACATCGCGTTTTTGTCGAAAATCGTAACGATCTACAAGGGCTTACCATAGTCTTCTTCGGTAGTCACGTTGGGTTGACCACCGTAATTCTTATAAGAGAGCGTCTTGTAGGGCATGCCATCCCATGTATAGTTTGCAAACGTTAAAGAAAGACCGAGGATGTCATTTCCACGCGGGGTGTATCCGTTGTAAGCCATGACATGTCCGTGGTTCGCTGTCACCACGATGAGCGCGTCGTCCTCTGACAGCATCTCTGTGGTGCGCGCCACAGCCGCGTCCATCTCGAGGGTCTCGTCGAGCGCTAACTCCACGAGGTTGTCGTGGTGCGCGTGGTCGATGCGGCCTCCCTCCACAAATAAGAAGAATCCCTTCTCGTTCCGACTCAACGAGTGAATTGCCACCTCAGTCATCTCTGCCAATGTGGGTTCTGTTTCCACATTCGATTCCAAGTGATATTGCATATGGCCACTCTCGAATAAGCCCAAAAGGTAGTCGGGCAGGCTATTGTTAGCGCGCATTAGCTGTTCACGATTCCAAACATATTCATAGCTATCATTGCGAGCTGTCTTGTCTTTCTGCCACTAGTAGCGGTTACACCGCCACATACGAACTACGCATCATAGACATGACGTCACACAAATCCTGCATCGCGCAGTTAGAGTTTACCGAGCGATCGACATACATACAAGATTTCAACTCCAAACCGATGGGCAGTTGCCCGCCAGACACAACACCCGTCTGGTTGGAGGATCCTCCCTTTTCTATGGTGGATGAGTGAACTTTACACCCTGTTCCTCATACCCCTAAATTGGTGACCCCGAGTATGAACGTCAACGCAGCTTTCGTGCAATTACTTCGGCGTGACGTCATCATCATCATCACTCCCGCAAGCTTTCGTGAGGCGATTCCAAACATATTCATAGCTATCATTGCGAGCTGTCTTGTCTTTCTGCCACTAGTAGCGGTTACACCGCCACATACAAACTACGCATCATAGACATGACGTCACACAAATCCTGCATCGCACAGTTAGAGTTTACCGAGCGATCGACATACATACAAGATTTCAACTCCAAACCGATAGGCAGTTGCCCACCAGACACAACACCCGTCTGTTCGGAGAATCCTCCGTTTTCTATGGTGGGTGAGTGAACTTTACACCCTGTTCCTCATACCCCTAAACACTCTTCGATCAGATTTCGGTCGTCTGTCTGACTACCAAAAGTTCCTTCTTCATCGCGCATGGAATTGGGCCAAAAATTAGTTCTGCCCCTGCCTAAACTAATCTATGACAAAATAATAAATGTTTCAGGGATTTATCGAATAGAGTAGTCATGCTTGCTACAAGAGTATGGCGACACTCACAAAATGCTCAAAAATCCATTTTCACGATACTTTTTTTTTATGTTAGCCTATACTGTCCCACTGCTGAGCAAAGGCCTCTCCCAAATCCTTCCATGCATTCTTTTCCAGGGCCACCTCCATCCAACCCTTGCGGTACGCGTCTAGGTCGTCTCGCTACCTCTTCTTGGGCCGGCCGCGGCACCGCCGTCCATCCTCAGGCACCCATCGTGTGGAGACTGTTGCCCAACGGTCACGATGCATGTGGCTGGCATGACCTTCCCAGTCCCATTTTAGCTTGGCAGCCTTTTTGCCTACATCTGTGATCCCCGTTTTGGAGCGTAGCGTGGTGTTGCGTATTCTGTCAGTTCGCTTTACACCCAGAATGCTACGCTCCATTGCTCTTTGGCAAACCTCAAGGCAGAACTTCTGCGACTCGGTTAGTGACCAGTAGTGCTATTCTGTAACCATCTCACCGTGTTATCTTAGGTGAAGTGAGCGTGGAGTGAGCTGTCAGTTACTATGGATTGACACTATTGGCAGCTCACTTCAAGGAGATTGGTAGATCACCCTTCATTAGCGTCTTCATGGACCGTAGCTTTTCCAGGCATTTTCGATGTGGCGATCAATTTCCCTTTCTTGCCTGTTTTCGAAAGAAACTAACTGGCCCAAGTAGATGTACTTATCGACGTAATGTATTTCCTGCCCGTCTACCTCGACCCTGCACTTAGTGCTGTTGGTCATGGCTTTTGTTTTAGACTGATTCATCGCGAGTCCAACCTTGAGGCTTGCCGTGCTTAGGTCTTGAAGCATAGTCTGTAGTTCTAGAGCTGTGGGGGCAAAAAAGACTATGTCGTCGGCAAATCGGAGGAGCAACATGATACTATACAAAAAAAAAATTGCTTAAAATAACACCATCTTTCGTTGATTTTGTAGGGTTTTTTTGGAGGGGTGATGGGGCAATTATTCATGTACCTACCGATACTAAGAAGAAAAAAACCGGCCAAGTACTTGTCGGACCGCGCACAATGAAGGGTACTCTTAGTTAGGATGAATTTATCCCAAGAACAAACTTAACATTGTAGTTGAAAAACATATTCTACGGAACGTATGGGAGAATATGTTTTTGCAACTGCAAATGTAAGTTGGTCGATTATTACTCTTTAATTTGTAGAGCCTACTTAGCTGTGATAGTTTTCCTTTTAATTTCGTTAGTTATACTACTGCCGTGATTTTTTTCACATATCCAAAACCAACCATTTCGCTAGCAGGGGGGAGAAACTTGACTCTAACAGAAATTACTGAACCACGTTGCATTTCAATTTACCCCATGTGCCTGGCCTATATGCACGCGACTGAAACGTACGATGTCAGGATGGCGCCAGTTCACCCATCTTTCTCCAAGACTTGCGAGTGGGTGAACCTCTGTGTGGTTTGCATTTGTCATCTCCATAGAGAAGCTTAAAGCTGTAGAAAGACGGAAAATTAAAGAGTCGTATTTATTTATTTTTTGTTTTTTCTGCGAGAAATACTGTTACTGACTAACATTTACCTTTCGTCCTTATCTTCTTCGTTTATCAACGCAATTTTTTATTTCCACCTCCACTTTCGCCAACGATGTTTGGCTGACTTATTTATGTACGTAAATACCATCGTATTGTGCCAGTGTCAATGTAACCCATATGATAAGTATGCAAAACTGTCCGTGAATAGTCCGCCGCGACCGGCTGCTTGCAGCGTATTGCGCGATGAAGACGATGAAGTACAGTACCGACCAAAAGTCCATAAGCAATCTCACAAAGCAATAGACTGACGCTTCGGTTTGACTTACGACCTTCTTCTATAAGTTGTTACAATACTGTAGACACGCACATTACACACACACACTCACTTTGTCTGCAACCAATGACTAGTTCGATAATCATCATTCGTTTTTAGTTTCATTCGTCTTGTTCACATAAATATTAAAGTTTAGCAGGTAGACCACAAAAAACTAAGTAAATTATTTCGATTTCTGTAGGGTAGATGCAGTTTGTTACAAGTATTCAATTAATAGAACTTTGTTGGTTCGTGCCGTGATAATATTGGTGACGAGCATTTAGCGCAGTGTTGTGGTTATTATTATCAAAAAGCAGGCATAAAATATATTGAAGAGATCAGATCAGATCAGAGAATATTATTGCGCTGCGTAAAAGTGAAGTGAATATCTAATAAAACCGGACTAAGTGTGAGTGTTATCATTTATATATTTTACTAAACATAAATCCTAATCGAGGGTATTGTTGATCGAACAGAGGTATTGTTGAGACAGAAGATGCCTTTAAAGTTTTAAATTCATTGTGAGGTTTAATTCGATTAGTGAATAATAAATAATAAGGTATTATGTGTAATAAAAACAATGTTTTTCTTTGTTCTAGAGAAATACTGTGACGGTTAAGAGATATGAGGAAGGGGCTTATTATCGAGTAGCAGCGACGTCAAATGGTGAATGAAACAAATGGTTTCATACCAACGAGATATTTTGCTGAATTATTAAAAACACGTCATTATGAACCGTTCGCCGTGCACTCTGAAGGCTTGCATCACTGAAGACCAGCTAGAAAACCGTTTTTGACCTTAAAATATTGACCGTACCAACTTAATAAACAACAGATTCGTTATTGCATGAATTTATGGTAACGAATTTTTTAAGCACGTTTCAATAGGGTGTTTGTCGTATTTCTTGCAGATATACCGAAATTGTTTAATATTATTTTAATAATAGTATTATTTTAGGATTAAAATTTGAGGTTTAGTTTCAATCTTCTTTTCGTAAAGAAAATGAATACTTAAGCTATAACCTCAATACCAACCAATATTTACTAAAGCCAAAGAGAAAACTCTAGAAAACAGTAAAATAGTTACGAGTAAAGCATTGAAAGACTTAACCAATTGGCTAGATAGGAATAACTTAAAAATAAATACAAATAAAACTAAATTTATAACATTTTTGCCATATAATAACCACAAAAAATTAGGGAATGAAATGAAATTAAGTTTAAAATACAATAATAATGACATAGAAGAAGTTAATAATATAAAATTTTTAGGAATAGTTATGGACAGACATTGCAATTGGAAAGCTCAAGTAGATAATGTATGTAAAAAAATAAACAAATTCGTATTTGCACTTAGAAGGATCAAAAATTTAACAGACATTAAAACAGCCTTATTGGTATACCATAGCCATGTTTGTTCTGTTTTAAGGTATGGAATAACTGTATGGGGGAATTCAACAGATGCTCAGAGGGCATTCATAGCCCAAAAAAAGTGTGTAAGGTCAATTTTTAATCTTAAGTGGACAGACTCTTGTAAACCTGTATTTATTAAGCAAAAGCTGCTTACCCTCCCGTCTTTATATGTATATGAAACCTGCAAATTTGTTAAAAATAATTACTCGCTTTTCGAAAAAGATGAAAAGGCTATGTCAAAGAGGAAAATAGTACAAAAGCCACTAGTAGTCCCGCGTAATAGATTAAAAGTATGCAACAAAAATTGTTATACCATGGCGGTGAAAATATATAACCACTTAGCCGAAGAATTTAGAAGTACTACAAATTTAGAATTTAATAGAAAACTGTATAACTGGTTGTGTGAGCGATGTTTTTATTCCATCAATGAATATTTTGAGTGTAAAATGTAAAACTTATTTGTTATAATTATTATGACATATACACATTGACATTACTTATATAATATTGAAACATTTTCATTATTCTTTCTATTTTTTATTGACATGACATCATTATTATTGATCGTTATTTTCAATATAAATTATTATTTTAAATGAATAGAATCGTACTAATTTTATTAATTGCATTGTAATCAAAATTTAAATTATGAAATTATTATTAGTATTTTAGTTTATTGCTAATTATTAAATGTGTACCTACTGCATGCTATAAGTATAACCAAGATGTAAATCTAAATATTTGCACGGCTGAAATGCCGAATATAGTGAAACTCATAGTACTTAAGAACAGATGTACCTATATTCTTGCAAATAAATATCATTCATTCATTCATTCAAATAAAGTTTAAAATAATTAATATGAACAACTGCCTTCAACCTTAAAATCAACAATTTTGTCAGTAGATTTTTTTACATTTTAAGTAGTCTAATATTCTTATTTATTGCTTAATTACTTAGACCATGATCAAAGCTTTATATTTATGGTGCAAAAAAATCCATTTAAAATTTAAAACATTTCAAAATTTAAATATGTCAAAATAATACAAATTGCTTCTAAGTTTCTAGACATCTATTTCACATATTATTCAGGTGAAGTAATGATAAATAATTGTAGCAGTTTGATAACTATACTTAAGTAAAATAAACATAACGAATAAATATTATTTATTTTTTATTATAACATATCACGCATTTTTTATTCTAAACCCTTTATTGCAATAACAACATTAATAAATAGGCAGGATATTTAAAAATATTATTATTGCAAACAAAAATAATAATATTTGCAAAAACAGCGCTGTGATTTACGAGATTAGAACCTTAGCCATCTTGAATCTAAGACCAACGCTTAACGCCTTCTGCTATCTGCACATATGATTTACTTTCGAATTTTAGCAATGCGATACACTGGCCAAGGTCACGCGTACGAGTATGATGCGTGCTAACAAAAGTTATGGAAATATAAGTGCGGCGCCCGCGAACCGTGACGATACGATAGTGTGTAGTTCAAAACTGCGTTCTCTGTGGTGTGTGTACGGCACTCACACCACAGACGTCTGACTGTTTACACATACAAATGTACGGACTATACCGCGTGTTCACAGCAATACGACTCTTAGCGTGCTCATGCACTTTTGAGCGCTTACTGTACATGGATTAATAAATTATATTTGTTGGAACATGGAAGTCTGGCAACGTTCAAATCAGGTTTTTGTTCGTTTCGATAACATGCGTCCGTCTCATTTATTTGTCAGTTTCTTTTTGTTTTGTTGTTTTGCAATTTTATTTGATTTCACACAATACCTACATTCGTTATTATTATTACACAAATTTATTTTAATTACTTAAGTATAGATACATGCACACATTGCAGTATAAAACTAATTATTTATTTGTTATTATTTTCCTTTATTCATTTTTTAAATATTAAATACATTTTTAAATATTTTTATAAAAATCATTAAAAAAACATTTAAAAATATAAAAAATAGTAGCCCATCGGCATCAGGAACAGGGTCCAAGCTGCCGGTAGTCAGGGCTCTAGAGAGAGGAACTTCCTCACTATGCGTGCCGTGTCTAGGAGTACTGCTTTCTGAATCAAGCCCTTGACCCAGCCGCGCAATGAGAGCCTCCTGAGGTGTTGGTCGAGGCTCTTCGCTATTAGGCCATTAACCGTAACGATTATCGGTACAATGATTGCAGAGTCCACATCCCACATGTCGACAACCTCGTGTGCTAAGTCAAGATACTTGATTTTTTTATCTTTCTCAGCTTTCACGAGATTCTCGTCATGAGGGACAGCGATATCTACAATCATTGCACGGCGCTCTCGTCGATCTATCACCACAATATCAGGCTTATTGGCTACAATAGTCCTGTGCGCAGAGTTGCATTTATCTTGTACAACTCCAGCACCCTCATGAGCCATGTATGTGGCACCGAATCATAGGCCTTCTTATAATCTATCCAACAAGTTGACAAATCCTTCCGGGATCTACGAACCTGTTGGCTGATGGTCATGTCTATAAGGAGCAGCTCCTTAGTACCACGAGACCCATTCTTACATCCATTCTGAGACACAGACATAATTGAGTTGTTGTTAATATGATGTGAAATTTTAGCTCTAAGAATGGATGTAAGAACTTTATAGACCGTCGGTAAACATGTAATTGGTCTATAATTTTTAGGTTCCGCAGTACTGCCCGATTTATGGAGCAGGTGGGTGACTCCTGTTGTGAAGAACACTGGTAGTGACCCAGCCTCTAAAGATGATTGGAATTGCGAGGCTAAGCAGGCATGTGACCTTTGTAGCCATTTAAGCCATAAATTGTGCAGTCCGTCCGGTCCTGGAGATTTCCAGTTAGGCAACGGGCGGACTGCACGGGCCACATCCAGAGGGGTAATGGTGATGGTCTCCATGTCTGGTATTGGATCACACGCCTGCTCAACAACACGCATCCAATCACCTTCAGTGTGACTGACAAGCACCGACCAAATGCTTCGCCAAAAAGCTTTCATGGCATCATTATCCGGTAGACGCGCGTCAGTCATGTTATTATTATTATTATCTTACACGAATTTATTTTATTTAAGTATACACACACACATATTGTAGTAGGTTTAAAGCTGATTTACGTCCGTCACCTCACACTTCAGGTTCAGTTGAAAACCAGCGTCTGGCACTAGCTGTCTGGCATTTTTGCTGAACTGGGCCTATTTGTCGCAGCCGCAAGGCACACTTTCCTGTTAAATGATTATTTTACACTTTGTTTTTGTTTCCTTTTTTATTTTTATTTTTTACTTGTGTTATAATTGTTGTGTTGTGTGCCTTTTTGTCTGTGCTAAATAAATGTAATTTCTTTCTTTCTTTCTTCTTTTCTAAATTAAAAAAAAAATAATATTAATATTTTGCAAACGGATCCCTGAACCCAAAAATGGTTTTCACACACTCACAATATATTATAAGATAGATGAGAAAAAAATATCAATCCCCACTTCACGTGTATGGGAGGAACCCCACAAAGTTGCTTTTTTCTTGATTTTATTTTACCACTTTGTTGGCGTGATTAATATGTATATCCATGCCAAATTACAGCTTTCTAGTACTAGAGTCTGAGTTAAGTCGCGGACAGACAAACGGACATGGCGATTTGGCGAAACTGTAAGGGTTTCTTGTTGACTATGGAACCTTAAAAAGGACTCAGTATTGAACCTTGAGGAACGTTTAATGTCGTCTCAGATCCCAGTGAGTATACGAAGCTGCATAATGTCTTTCAAGTATGATCTTGATACAAATAGGCAAATCAAGGGCTTTAGATTCTCCAGTTTCAGCAAAGCTTCTCATGATTTATGCACTGAAAAAAAAACTTCATAAATAAAAAAATGGTTGCAGCTATCAAGGAACTTGTTTGTATACGTTATTACGTATTTGTTTGTAATATGATTATGGCAATCAAGTTATGTTGATTAAGCAACAGACAAGTTGTCTTGATAAAATCAAACAAACTTATTGTCAATACAATCAAGTTTGGTTATTATGCCAATGATTTCTGTGGATTGAAGTTATAACGAACTTGGTAATGGTTATAAAGTATTTTAGTAGTTTCAGTAAAGTCTACACTTAGTTTTATAAAATAATTGTATTCTGCAATCAAAGGACCTGATAACTGTGAATTGGTAACTTGATTCACTTGATTCTGTTCGATACTACAGCCAAATATTCATGTTTATGCCAACGATTTCTGTTGATAGAAGTTATAACGAACTTGATAATGGTTATCAAGTATTTTAGTAGTTTCTATACTTAAGGTGGATCCGCAGTTGTAGCCCGCGAAATTGAAATTTTCTTACGTTTTTTGCAATTTGCAGGTCAGTGTCAGGTTGTACTTTGATCAAAATATGATTGTACCATAAGAACAAATCTCTAATGGAACAAATCTAACTTAGTGAGATGTTCTATTAATGACTCTAATTCTGTAAATATATTTCTGTTATAGTCGCGAATCATAATTTATCCTACATTGAATAATAATTTGAATTTAGTAATAATTTTATTTTCTTCAATTTTAGTCATTAGCTATACGTACTGCCACCATGTTTCTGTAAACTACGGTTAAACCAATTTAATCAACTGGCTCACTACGGCTTGTCAAGTGGGTGGTGTATGATATATTTATTAATTCCAATCTAATTTCATTTATTTTTAGAGTAATAAAATTTCAATTTAATGTATTTTGATTATTTAATTTATTATTATTTTTAACATATAATATACACAAACATATTTACAACTAACTACTATATACAGTATGTTAAATAACAGAGGGCGTTCCCTTAAACTCGTTAATCTATATCATTAATAGATTTAAATAAAAATATCAGCATAGAAAAATAAGTATAAAAAAATCCGAATTAAAAAAATTGAATAATTGACAATAAATTCGAAACGTCCTGTTTAAAATCAAAATAGTAATGCGGAATAGTACCTAGCGTAGTGGCGTTGCACAAACCGGCAACATCGCAATTTTTGTGTCGCGCGCGGCGCGTATGCCGAGCGTGTTACCTTACCTACCGAGCCGGCCGGGGGAGCGCGCGGGGCGGCACGGCGGCGGCGCGGTGGCGGGCGGCGGCGGCGCGGCGGTTCTGAATGGCGAGCGGCGACTTTGATAAAGGCGGCAAAGTTAATTTAAAAGACAGTGAAATGCACGTCGTCGGGTTGTTATCAGTAGAATTAAACATTTCAGTATGTTTAGATTTCAACTACCCGTCTCAAATGGCCGGCTGACAAAGGAACGCGTCACTGAACGCGCCCCTTGGGCTTGAAAGGACCTATTCGCAAACATAGTAAAAACATAAATTCATGTACCTATCTAAGCCACGTTTCAATAATATCAAAATTGCACTGCACGGCCGCTACGTCGTCATCGGCGTCGTCGCGAGCTTGCGGCCACAAAATAAACAGATACGAGTACAGAAGGTCCACTCACGGAACTAGTACACAAGACACGGTGGTACAGACTTACAGTGTTAATAAGATAAAATAAATTGTATCTAAAAAATAACGTACCTATGCTAATAAATAGTGGGCGGTTAAGTTTAGAGAAAGTTTCATTTAATTATTTAAATCACAGTTTAGGCTAGCTTTTAAATCATAATGATGGTATTGCACGTTAGTAAGTGAATGTTTACTGCAATGTCATAGAAATTAAAAAAATAACTTTATGCAGTTGCATTCGTAATAAGAAGTACTTGCGTTTATTCATTGCAATAGTAACAACACAGTAGTAACACGCTCGTTGAACGGGGTACTCCCTGAGCGAGTGTAAAAGCAATTTAAACAAAGAGTGGGCCTTCTGAACTTATTTATTTTGTGACACAGTCGTTTAGTGTCTTTTAGGTATTATGATGTTTAAAAACTTACCTAGATTTTGAACTGCAATATGCTGACCTCCTCTCTCTACACATTGTTGCAATCGCGGACGGTTATTTTGGTGTACTCGTCGCAATAAAAGCGGGTCCTCGCGTATGTGATGATGGCATACACGCCGATTCCACATGCGCGTAAATAGGCTTTTCTTCTGACCAAATGACGTTTTCGATGAAGTGGGTGTCCTCCGCGCTTCACTGCAGTGCCCGCTGGCAATACCTATGTTAACCGGCGCGCGAAATCAGCTGGACCAAGCAGCGCTTGCACTTTTTGGAGTGAGTACGGATGCTGTTTGTTTTTCTGACGTGACTAGTGTTCAACAGGGGGCCGGCCCTTCTAGTGCTTGAACCGAGCTCCTCCTCAAAATGCCTTAGCACGTTTTCTTCCTGCCGCGTAGAGATCACGGGTCGGGGGCCACCAGAACCACGCGGCACTACTGGTTCATTGTTACGGAGACGCACCAGGACACTCAGGGAATTCCGCGGTTGATTTGCATTGGGGTACCTCTCAGCATACCTCCTCAGAGCACATGCACCATCATAATTACACTCAGCATAAATGAGCACTATGAAAACATACTCTTGAGCACCGTTTTTCACACACGAATGACGAAAGAACACTCATGTTGCATTGCGAAAATAAATGCACATCCGGCCAGCGCGCGAGATTAGTTCCGAATAAAATTAGATGGACATTCGGGGGGCAGGGGGCGGGGCTAGGTGCATCAAATAGATCGCCGCACAGCGCACGTGGCCCTTCATTCATAAGTAGTAATTTGCGACATTGCCGTTCTTACACTTTTGAACATGTACGCGTGTACAGAGTGTTTCTTTTAAGTATCAATTTAATATTTTTTGTGAATATTTTATTATAAAAAATAAAAAAAGCATTTTGTTTTTGAATGGTAATATTTTTTTTAGCATGTATGGATGCTATACTATTGCGGGTTAACGGGAACGCCTTTCGTTAGTTAACATACTGTATATTATGTACAAGTATGTAAAGGAAAAAGTTTAAAATAAAGATAAGAGCTCATTGGGCGTCAAAAAATTCGTCCGCATCGCTGTCAGCGGGGAAAGTGCCCAAAAGGCTGGCAGCATTGCCACGTTGGATGGCGATGCTGATTCTTTGGCCTAAGAATTGGCCAGCCCTATGGTCACGTAAAGAGTCGACCAACCGCTTGGCGATGTCCCGGAATACTCGGTGAGCACTCGGACCCCATGGCCCTAGTGTTTCAACCCCAAACGGCTCAAAGATATAGCTACCAGTATAGTACTCGGGGGAGGCTGGATCGCTACAACGCGAATGTATACGTACATCCGTGGTGGGGTGACCCAGACTGCCAGGCACTTCTTCTCTTGCAACCGAGCGGGTGGGCAGGTTGCGGATAGGCCAACTCCGGCTGCGGGACCGACCACTAACGGTTACATTGACCGTTAGTGGGCGATCCCGCACTTGGAGCATCTTCTAAAGAGATCCCGGACAAGAGAAGTTCCCGAAAGCCAAATCCCAGGCTTAGGGTAACCCTTATACCCCTTCCTATGTTCCCATCACTAAACCAAGCCAACCCTCCCTATCCATACATATCCCGTCGATCCTAAATCCCTAGGCCAACTCCCAGGTCTAGGGTGACCCCCCAACGAACCCACACGCTCCACCCATCAAATGCCTTCCCTCCTTTCCCCTTATCCCGTCGGTCCCAGAGGAAGGGTAACCTCTATTCCAAAAAACGCCCACCCCCCAAACATCCATGAAAATGCAGTCTTGTGAAAAAACTACCCAGGTGGGTCCCGGCCAAGCCGGGGAATCCCACACCGCTTCGGCGGTTAGCCCCCATCGTATTATGGGGGGGGCCTCAACCTGCACGATGGAAACATTGATGCCGCGCTTTTTAGCGCGGCCGGCTGCTGACCTAGCGCCCATAACTCAGGCTGCGACTAACGCGCCCATATTCCCAACCCCGGCTGCGACCAACGCGCCTCTAACTACCACAACGGCTGCGACCAACGCGCCAACACTCACGACACGGGCTATGCCTCCCACGAGCCTCTGGCAACAGAGCATCGTTCGGAACAGCATAACGAACCCGGACAAAGACAAAGACCAACACAAACTTACTGAGACGGGGAAAGATGACGGACCTGGCAACTCTAACACTCTTCCGGTTGCCAGTGATGAAGTACGCCCGCTGACAAAGCGCGAAAAAATCCTGGCCCGGAAGAAGAGAATTGGCGACCGTAAGCGCAATATCCGCGAAGGCACTAGCCAGCGCGGAGCGCGATCGGACGCCGAAGGGGAGGTGCGCGACCGGCCACAAGTCCGCGAAGGGGAAACCCAGCGCGAAACGAGGCCGGACGCACGCGACCGGCCGCCAGAGCGCGAAGGGGAAACTCAGCGCGCAAAGCGGCCGGACGCGGAACCGCGCGTGCGGGAGCAATTTTGCGAAGGGGCAACCCAGCGCGAAAAGCCTCCGCATGCGACTGAGTCCGCCGGGACCGACAGCCGACCCAATGACACTAACGGATCCCACGACCGACCTCGTCCTAAGCACAGCAGGGGTAAGCGAGGTGGTACCCGACACCCGGTGACACAGCCTGGCACCTCTAAGCCGCAGCCTGGACCGAGCGGTACAGGGCCGGTGAAGAGGGGGCGCCCTGACGACTCGGCTTCGCCGAGCACGGTCCAGGGGGATGCCAAACGGGTGAGGGTCCACTCCGCTCAAGGGGAGCAGAGGACCTACGCGCGAGCAACGAAGGACATCCCTGCGCGGCTGGCCGTAGCAATCTGCCTTCCCCCCCCCTCCAGAGACCTGACTAAGGATGAGGCCGAATTTATCAAAACTGACCTAGAGAACCGTGTTATGGACACAGACTCGACAGCACCACTCCCTGCCTTCCGCGGGTACCCACGGGTAGCGGATGGCACCGTTCAGATGTGGTGTGAAGACGACCATGCACTGACCTGGCTGACCCAAAATGTACCCCAAATAAGACTTCCAAACACTGACCTGACGCTCACGGTACTGAGACAATCAGACGTGCCCACCCGTGTCCGAGTCTCGCTTTTTGTCCCTCGGTACAGAGGTGACGTAGCCAGACTCCAGGGTATTCTGATCCGTCAGAATACTTGGTTTGACATTGCCAGGTGGTCACTGTACAGGGCGACTACCGTCGGTGGCGATAACTATGGGACTTATCTGACCCTAGGTATCCCACCGGAGGAAGCCGTAAAGGTCCGGGCCCGGGAGCGACGTATATCCTACCTACTCGGGTCGATATACGTACGCTTCTGGCCCTCGACCCAACCCTCTGACGACCAGACCGACAGCGACACCAAGACTGTACAACCGACGTTGGCACAGACAAACGACCCAGACATAGACCAACTGGAGGAGGTCATGGCCCGAGCGGCTATGGCTGACGTCGTCGACACCATTCCGCCCGAATCACCTGGCTGGAACGAGCGCCTACTCGCATCGTCGCCGGTGGAACCACACGACGACAATTATAGAGAGGAGTTAGGGGAGAGGCAGTCCGATGGATCCATCTCCGACTAACTCCTCTCCACCGTCGTCACCACCCCTCAACATCATCCAGACCAACCTCCAGCACAGCCAGACTGCCACGGCTAGCTTGCGCAGGGCACTGGAGGTAAAGCCCCGAACGATCGCACTGATCCAAGAGCCGTGGATCAGGAACAATAGAGTATGCGGCCTCGGTAACATCGGAGGTAAGCTAATTCTCAACACACACAGCTCAGACAAGCCAAGAACCTGCGTCTACATACCCAAAGAAATTCCTATCACACCACTCACTCAATTCTGTTCCAGAGACCTGACAGTTGTCAGGCTCCAGACTGAAGGTAGCGTTCCAGATGTTGTACTGGCCTCGGCATACATGCCAGGCGAGGACGCGGACTGCCCGCCGAAGGAGATGGCCGATCTGGTACAGCACTGTGAACGCGCCGAACTAGACCTGATCATCGGCACCGACTCAAACGCACACCACCCGCTCTGGGGCAGCGATGCACCAAACTCCAGAGGAGAGGTACTATCCACCTATTTATTTTCTACTAACCTTAATATTGTAAACCGTGGCTCAGAACCCACTTGGGTCACAGCCCGAGGACAAACGATTATAGATCTAACACTTGCTACGGAAAACGCGACAAACCTTATTACAAACTGGCACGTATCGGACGAGCCTTCCTGCTCAGATCACAGAAGGATCCGCTTTACCCTAACTACCAATACTAGGAAACCAGAATCAAGGCGAAACCCGAGGCGCACTAATGTTCCCGGGTACAAACGTCTCCTGGCCTCCCTATTAGCTAGACATTTAACACAGGTAACCATAAGAGACCAAGCACAGTTAGAATACACCGTAACAAAACTATCAGAATACCTAACTGAAGCATACCACGCATGCTGTATACTAAGAGCGCCAAAAACCAGGAACGAGAGAAGCTCTTGGTGGAACGCTGAACTCAGTAAACTCAGAGATGCGCTACGTAAACAATTTAACAGAGCCAAAAACACCAGACTCCCGGACGACTGGGAGACATACAAAGAGACCCAATATTTATACAAAAAGCAAATCAGAACCGCCAGGAGGACAGCATGGCGTAAATTCTGTGAGTCTATCGAGACAAATAACGAAGCAGCAAGGGTAAGGAAGATCCTATCAACCGATCAGGACCGAACCCTCGGCGCGCTTAAAAAACCCGATAACTCATACACACTAACTGACCATGAAACCAGTAAGGTCCTTCTCGAAACTCACTTCCCAGACTGTAGAATCCTGGAGGACAGGTCGTGGGAGGCTGAACCAGAATGGACCCCAACGGATCAAGACTGGTCAAGAGCCCGCAACATAGTGACAGAAGAGCGAGTAAAGTGGGCTATCAACACCTTTCAGCCATACAAGTCGGCAGGGCTGGATGGCATCTTCCCAGCCCTGCTGCAGTGGGGGGTAGATTATTTGACACCATGGCTGGTGGAGATCTATCGAGCCTGCATAGCACTTAGACACACACCTCTCGCATGGCGCGAGGTGTGTGTCTAAGTCATTTTCATACCCAAACCTGGCAAAACCGATTATACACAACCCAAAGCTTATAGGCCTATAAGCCTTACATCTTTCTTACTGAAGACCCTCGAGAGACTCTGTGACCGGCACATCCGAGACGGACCTCTCCGGGCAATACCACTTCACAAACAACAGCATGCGTACTCCACAGGCAAATCAACAGAATCAGCGCTGCACAGCGTGGTTGGTAAAATTGAATGCGCAGTGGACCACAAATGCTCAGCACTGGCTGCCTTCATTGACATCGAGGGCGCCTTTGACAAAACCATGTTTAACAGTATAAACACGGCCCTCGACCAATACGGCATAGACTCGACCCTGAGTGGCTGGATCACCAACATGCTCAAATTGAGAGCTGTACAAGTCACAGTAAATGACACTACGAGAGCCATCGTTGCGAAGGGCTGCCCACAAGGGGGCGTCCTCTCGCCGCTGTTATGGAACCTGGTAGTAGACAGCCTCATCAAAACACTTAATGACAAAGGTTATTTTACCGTAGGCTACGCCGACGACATAACCATAATAATAAACGGGACACACGAAAACACCCTATGCAATCTCATGCGTCAAGCTCTGAAAATAGTAGAGGAATGGTGCAGCATGCACCAACTCTCAGTGAACCCCACTAAAACCGAACTGATCCTCTTCACAAAAAAGAGGAAATTGATGACACTACAGCTACCACGATTCTTTGGAACAACCCTAAGCCTCTCAACTGAAACCAAATACTTGGGCATCTTTTTGGACAAGCAACTGAACTGGGCAAAACACACGAACTATGTCACAACTAAAGCCAGCATATCCCTGTGGCAGTGTAAGCGACTGCTTGGCAGGAATTGGGGGATTAGCCCCAAGGTCACCCACTGGTTATACACCACAGTCATTCGACCGCTTATCACATACGGCTCACTGGTCTGGTGGCCCAGGACAGACCTGAGTACAGCCCAAAGAGATCTCGAAAAACTGCAGCGATTTGCTTGTGTTGCAATCACTAGCAGCATGAGAACTACACCCACAGCCGCCCTACAAGCAATGCTTGGACTGCCGCCTCTGCACCTCATTGTGCGGGAGGAGGCGGCTCTGGCTGCCTTTAGGCTGCATTTATCAGGAACTCTAAGCAGAGATTCTAGAATTAAGCACACACGCATAAAGGAAGATGTAATCAAACGTCGGCCAATGATGGCATCACCCTGCGACAAAGCCCCGAAATCACACCATTTTCAAAGGCGCTACAACATAATACTTACAGAAGAACAGTGTGACCACTCAGGCTCAGAAGAGTTGAGGGTTTACACTGACGGATCGAAGACCGACTCCGGTACCGGGGTCGGAGTCTTCTCATACGACCTCAACATTAAGATATCCCGACCGCTAGGAATGTTCAACACCGTCTATCAGGCGGAGTGTGTGGGCATCATACAAGCGGTCCACGCCATTGAAGCCAGGAGAGTTACGGACACTCACATACGTATACTCTCTGACAGCGCCTCAGTTCTCCAATCCTTGAAGAAAAAATATATTACCTCAAAGTTAATACTAGAATGTCACAATGCACTAGAACAATTAACGGTATCTAGTCGCAACACGGTGACGCTACAATGGATAAAAGGACACAGCGGTTCACTAGGTAACGACGCAGCTGATGAACTTGCTAGAAGAGGTTCTGGCACGGCAGTCTGTGGACCCGAACCTATCGTACCAATACCTTTCAACCAAATACGCAGGTGGCTACAGGAGTTCACCCTCACACAAGCGGAGTACTGGTGGACCTCGACACCGGGCTGCAGGCAGTCCAAGGAAGCTATGCCATCCCTGGATAGCAGGCTAACCAGGCGCTTATTACGCCTGGACAGGAACGGCCTGCGCCTGGTGACGGGAACCATCACGGGACACTGCTCGCTAAACAAACACTTCCACACAATAGGCATAACGGACAGCCCTCTGTGCAGGGCATGCATGGAGGCTGAGGAAACCGTCGCGCACGTGCTCTTCGAATGGCGTCACCCAGATGAGAACAGAAACCCTCGGGTCACCCAGATCTTTCACAGATGTTCTGAACAAACCAGGAGTTTTGATTAACTTCTGGAGGGAGGTGGGCTGGTTGGAATAACTACCAAACGGCCGCCATGGCCCACGCACAATGGTCCACCTGACGGACTAAGTGCGGAAACCAAATCCCATAACATAGAACATAGAACATAGCTACCAGTAAGGTTGCTATATTTGCGCCGTTTGAGGTTTTCTGCACCTGCAGCAGCCGCCCCGGCACAGCCCGCAGTGCTAGGAAGATGGGATGGCGCAAGGGTGTCGACACAGGTTGCATCCCACACCAAAGGCCTACCCAACTTCCAAGGCATTATGGTCATTCCGTCTGGCCTCTTTCCATCGTCGCGTGCCAAGCCATTGGGTTCTAAAACAGCTGGCACCCCGGCGGTGACAAGAGCCCGACGGAGGATGTCATTAATGCTTGCGTGCCGTGCCAACCGACCAGCGCTTTTGCTGCAGGAAAGGCCATGGTGTGCGAGGCGGTCGACAGCTTCACCGCACTGACAGCGATGTGGAGCCCCGCAAGGAGCACCCAGACGCAGACTTGTAGCGAGCCGGAAAGTGGTGTCACCCAGCATAGTGCCTATGTTGGGTGACGGTAGCGCCTGAAGCCAGAGGCCCGACTCCCATTCTCCCACAGCTAGCAGGCGGGCACGCTCGGCAGTGTTGGTTGACGTATTTACGAGGTTATTCCGTACCAACCTGCAGAGCGGCTCATCCCACTGTCTTTGGGAAGACGGGTTCTCGGGCTGCTCCGTATCCGGACAAGCCATTTTCCATGCGTTCATCGCATCAGTTAAACACGGCACTTCAGAGTCAACCTGAGAAGCGGTTAAGATTAAATGTATTTACATAACTCCAAACTAATTTCATCTAATTCCGTTTATTTTAATAGTAATAAAATTTAATAAAATCTCGTTGATAAATATAATTATTTTACTTGCACTTACTTGATCTCGTATAAAGTCACCGAGTTTGTCATCTACACCTTCCAACACTTTCACAAACACTGTTTACAAAAATCACAGCTACACATTCATCTAATACATCCTGGGTTATTGTTCTTATTATGCTTTGCATCATATTCATAACATTCATTACCTAATGCGCCGTGTTATAATTATTACGTAACCAGTACATGTAATAATTAGCCAATACGTCAAAACGTCAAGCAAATATTTTATGACAGCTACGCGCACAGATTGTAATAAGTCTGCGGCGCGTGAGTCGCCGACGGCACGAAATGTTGCCATTTTAAATATTATATTTGTATAAACATTTAGGACTAGTACTGTATTTATTTTATTTTTTGTTTTGTTATTTCATTATATGCTGCACCGGTTGACGTCATCACGTCAGCGCCGGCTATCGCTGAAAACCAGCGCTGGAGCTCTGTCTCGCATAGGGTTGCAGCTTTATGCTGAGCGATGGCCGTTTTGCATGGATGTGACGCATATTTACCCCTGATTTGTAATTTAAGTGTTTTTTTTTATGTTTCTTTGCGTCATGTTTACCGCAAATAAAACGAATTTTCTTTCTTTTTTTTCTTTACTGATAAAAGTGGCACGTAGTTCGGGCAGCCCCCAAGCCAGCAGGTCGCACACTTTTCCATCACAAACAGGAGTATTATCTACTACGATGGCTACTCAGATTCACTCACAGCACGATTTACTGAGTTCATAGGGTACTTGGCGCGTTAATAACGGTCAGTGGGTCGTCCTATCTTTTGCTTTTGGTTGTAACCGTGCAATAACTTGAAATTAACCAAATAACTAAATAATTTACCCCGCGTGACAAAAGCGTGCCATGCTTAGGCTCACGAACGAACGAAAAGATCAAGTATTGACCTGAAACACTGTGACGACTCCGACTGACAACAAAGGGCGTATTTACATTGATCAACTAACTTATAAAAACAATAAACTGTTATTATAGAACCTATCATCCCACTTGATCAAATCTGTGATGTGCCATGTTTACAATATCTTAATAATGTTTCTTAATTCCTTGTATGAAGTGAATGATAGAGAAGAGTTGATAATTTTTACTTTATTGTAACAATAAACAGTGATTAATCTATTCTTATAAGTTTTTTATTGTTTCATTAATTTTTTTTTTTCTATCAAGCAAAATGTCATGCTTGATTGGCCCGATTTTTTTCAGTGTGCAATCTAAAGCCTCTCAGAGATCTCAAAAGTTTCCAATGGCATCTTGTGATGCTTTCCAGACGTTAAAAATATTATTTATTAGATTATAACCTAACTAGCGACCCGCTTCTGCTTTGCACGGTTTTTACGACTTGACAAAACGTCGATATTCCGTAGTTATAAGTAACTTTAATATTAAATTATTATATATGTCACCGTAAGATTGTGAGAACCGTTAGTTTATAATCTGTCGGAATTATTTCCGTTAGATTATAAACGGTCGAAAAATTGTGAACTGGGTGAAATGGGTTAGGTTAGGTTAGAACTGTGACCAACCGCGCGCGAGCCGAGCGAGCGCTACTCCCAAGTTGCTTGCAGCCAGGCAGGCTATTTAATATTATCGCAAGGTGCGTTACGTCGCAAGCAAATTTGATACCAGTTCACAATTTGTCGGTATCCCATGGAAAGATTATAAACTAGCGAAAAAGAATGCGTTAAATTGTAAATGGTTCGTTGCAGTTCACAATTTTTCGACAGTTTATAATTTAACGAAAATAATACCGATAGATTATAAACTAACGAAGTTCATAATTATACGGTGACATTTATATAGGTACATAAAACTTCCGGAATAAAATCTATAAATAATGGTGAAAACCTCATCAATTTGTTGTGTGGTTTAGAAGAAGAACGCGGTCATACAGACAAACACGAAAAGCTATAGATTAAGCTAATAATATAATAACATTATTTTTTGCTGTTCATGAAAGATAGAGCTAATAAACGTTGTAACATTTGATTGAACATTAATAAACCAAACACCTGAGTGAGAATTGGTCAACTGACACTGGCGTTTAATCAATATTGTTGGATTCTTTATACTTCATTTTATAACAGAGGATTAGTGAATGTCGGGATTGCGTTCTTCCGGGATACTTACAGATAATCGGGATTACGAGTTTCAGTTTAACGTATAATACTGGAATAAATACAAGTATTGTATGATCTGTATTGTACCATTTGTACCTTATCAATAATTGATTATTTGCTTTCATGGAAAAAATACAAACCTTGAGCTTGCTGTCCGGATGCTTGTGTATGAGCTGGTGTGCGATGTCGGGGCAGCGCTCGGTGTCGAAGCCGGCGCGCTCCACGGCTGCATTATTCTCTCAGTCACGGTTCGCTGACTTCGCGAAGGCACCAGCTGGAGATGCGTGAGTAACCCGCGTCGTCGTGATAGTAACTGCGCATGAAAATCTTGCATAGAAATTCCTCTGAAGCACATTTACCGAAACGGAAAGTTGGAGATATCTGCGCATACCAACATCGCGCCCGTCCGCAAGTGCCCAGTCAAGGATCGACTCGACGTGTCTCGAAGCAGAGCGCTAGCGTGGAAGCGTCGCAATAATGACGCGGTACAGCTGCGTTCACTCCGACAACTCCAGAATTAGTTTTCACACCACACAAGTACGCAGTCGCAGTACAAGGTGAATCTGCAATCTGAGCGTCGACGCAGTATGTCTGAAACATCGGATAAATAATTCTGTTATGTATCCCCTTGGTCATTGGCCACTCTTCTAGTATTAAAATTGGTAGATGGCCTTCCACCTTTGTTAAAAATATATCAGGACATTGAGAGGGAGCGTAGGGCTCTGACGGTTAGGGGTAATTATGTTGGCACGAAAATTTGCTTGGTGTACTGACCAAGTAAAGACAACGCTTTTTAAAGCTTATTGTCAGAGTTCTTACACCGGTAATCTTTGGGTCAATTATTCGAAAAAGTCACTAGATGTTCTAAGCGACCAATACAAAATGTTTTAAGGATGCTGTTGCAATTATCACGTTATTTCAGTGCCTCAGAAATGTTCGCGGTAACCCATATCGATGGATTTCATGCCATCATCCGCAAAAAAACGGCCCTACTCCTGAGCAGAATAAGAGGCAGTCATGATAGTATCCTGAAGGCTGTGGCGTCAGATATTTCCACCGCCATAATACGGCAATTTGTCCGTAGAGTTATACCCTAGCTTCCATTTCTCGTTGTGTCTAGTTGATGGGTGGTCTTCTCATTAATTTGTCTTTGGTTTAAATGACTAACTTGATTACCGGTGTTTTAAGTGAAAATATGCAAGTATCCCTTAGGATCCGAAATAAAATGATTTTATTTTATTTATTTTTAAAGAAAAAAATGTCAACTGGTGAACACATTATTCTTTCAGATTTTTTTTTCCTTTTTCTAACAAACGTTTTCAAATAGTTTCAATCTTCTTCAGCTTAAAATAATAATTGGATTGATTAGTATTAGATAACTTACAAATTACTTAAATCTACATAATTATGCTAGTAAAACAATTAGTCACACACGAACAAATATAAAATATTACAAAAACAAAAATATCACTGAAAGATTTATTAAGCCCAATGTCTGACATGTAGCTGAATAAATCTATCCCTTATAGTCTCTTCTAGCCTCTCCGCAAATTGTTTCAGAATGCTGTTGCTGCTTCCTCTCAGCCTGCGTGTTATCGACGCCACTTTCTTGCGCATGATCGCGAAATAATGTGCGCATCAGCGAACATACCAGACACGCTACAGTAGGGTGGATCTATTGAATGCGCAGGGTGTTGTCTGTTTTTTGGGTATAATTACCCAACAGGCTGCTGGTGTAAAATGTTTGGCAAAAAGTTATAAACATTGTTATTTTGACGGGTAGTGAAAAATCAACATTTCTGCGAGCTAGCATGTTCCCCTCACAGCCATCTTCCCACGGTCCCTTACTATAACCCAGTCATCTGTAAGATCCTCCGTAACAATATGGCCTATTTCATGGCTATTTACCTTAGCTAAACCCACTGTAGGAAATGTCTCGAAAGACATTTCAGTCTCCTCACTGGGCGCGACGCGTCGCTGTCCGAGAAGCGCGCGCGCGGCCGCCTGTGTTGGCATGGACATGCCGTCACCCACGAACAGCACCACGTTGCGCGCCGGGCCAGTGTCGAAGGCGTGCGCGACGCGGGCGTCGATGGCCGCCTCCGTCTTGTGCACCCAGAAGCCGGACTCGAGCCCGACGCGCTCGGCGGGCGCGGCGTGGCTGCCGGCATGATGATGCCAATCGAAAGAATGACTAAAAACTAATAACTCTTCTTAAGTAACATAGTATTTTAAAAGAAACGAAAAGAAATAAGCTATCTAAGGTACCTTTATAAACGTTTGAATGGTTATTATCCGTTTATGTACCCTTCGAATTTTCTTTTAGGCTGCTTAGGGTACAATTCTCTAGAGGTTAGAAGAAAAAATGACCAAATCATTAATATGTGTAAGATCCTTCACGGAAAAACCGATGCTCCTGAACTGCATTATGAACTGTCCCATCTTTTTGCTCCGATAAACTATAACCGTGGAAGGAGGCATAGATTATTCGCCGTGCCTCGGAGTCGAACCGTCGCTCGATCCCAGTCTCCCGTCCCTCGCACACTCTCTGCGCTCAACGCTCTCTTGGATGCTAAGCCTGACTGTGATGTGTTCGCGGATGAATGGAAGAAGATCTTGTCAGTATGTCTGGAGTATTGTGAGATGAGCGTATGACTGTCGAGTAGTTGTATACTTTTGTGTACCTTAATAATCTGTTGTCTTTAACTATTGTAATTGGCCTTGGCCGTTTTATGTTAAATAAATAAATAAATCTACGTATAGTAGTGCGCTACCAGATGTTACTACTGGTATCCAAGTACATGCCGATTTGTTTTGTGTTGCACATCATCTTAGCGAGATTACTGAAGATCATTGGACGAATGGACGTGTGTCACGATTGTCGTTATCTATACGGATGATATGAATGTTATGTCACGCTACATTGACGCTGGATGCGAGGCTGCGCCAGTCTGCGCACACTCTCGCCCCGGGCATGGCGCGATGTACGTCCCCTCCCCGCCCGCCCCACGCCGTTGCCGCGCTGCTGCTGCTGCTGGCGCTGGCGCGGCCGTCGCACGGTACTGCGCTGCGAAACTCCTTGCGTTACTAACACTTAGCTGATCTTTGGTAACAAAAATTGACTATTTTTATTTGTCAGCAGAGCGAGATGAGTTCCACAAATTCTCACGTAGCGTGGCGACGCCCACGTCTAACGTTCCTGAGGTGGAACTGGACCAGCAGTACTGGGTGGCTGAGGCGCAGGCCGCCATCAACGCGCGCCTCGCGCATCAGGAGAGCAGGAAAAAAGCACGCAACGTGGTGATGTTCCTGGGTGACGGCATGTCCGTGCCCACGCTGGCCGCTGCGCGCACGCTGCTCGGCCAGCGACGTGGTGCCACCGGCGAGGAGGCACAACTCGCTTTTGAAAAGTTTCCAACCGTTGGACTTGCTAAGGTAGATACTGCTTTTGTATTTTGTGATTTATGATTTATTTTAGAAGTATTTATGTAAGTATATTCTCATATTGTATGTAGTTCTCAAATTGAAATCAGTGAATTGTTTTGTTTTTCTTCTTTGATTTATGTTTTTATTTTCTCTTCTACGATTACACACGTTGTCTACATCTCTTTTTATATACTTTCCTGTCGCAGGTATGCTGGAAGAGATTTCTTTATAAATAAGCATTGCCTTTGTACGTATTTTTCTGTTCCTTTCTTCTTATCTGTTAATATGTGTGTGCATAAATGGTTAAATAAAATAAATAAATGTGTATGCGTTACATACACTACAGTCCATCGAACAGGTCTACCTGGTGCAGGTGTATCTGCGGAGCTATTCACCGCACTATAAGACCCCCTTGTCACTATAAGGCCCACTTGCACCTCAAATTACTAAAAATGTTTAGCGTTAAACGTATTTGAACCATAAATCTCGTTCTGTTTCTGTCAATTATTAATTGTAGATGATAGAGACAGAACGATATGTTAAGCGCTAAACACATTTAGAGGCTTGTGGTGGAAGTGAGCCGTAATAATAATAAGTCGACCGAGCTTGAAAATAGAGAATGCTCATTTTTAGAGTTCCGTAGTAAACAAGGAACCCTTATAGTTTCGTCATGTCCGTCTGTCTGTCTGTCTGTCCACGGTCTAGCTCCGAGACCCTTAGTACTAGAAAGCTGTAATTTGGCATAGGTATACACATTAATTACGCCGACAAAGTGGTAAAACAAAATTATGAAAAACATTTTTTTTAGGGTACCTCTCCTACACGTAAAGTGGTGATGTTTTTTTTTAACCCTTGGTTAGGCATCATTAAAAAGGTCCTTCAAAAAAATTGTTAGTTTATGAAACCATTTTTGGATTCAGGGATCCGTTTGCGAAATATTAAGCTTTAAAGGGCTAATTTTTGTTAGAGTCAAGTGTTCCTCCCCCCTGCCAGCTAAATGGGTGGTTTTGGATGTGTGAAAAAAATCACAGCTGTAGTTTATATAACGAAATTAAAAGGAAAACTATCACAACTAAGTAGGCTCTACAAGTTAACGAGTAATAATCGACCAATTTAACTTTGCAGTTGCAAAAACATGTTTTCCCATACATTCCGTATGGGAGAACATATTTTTCAACTACAAAATTAAGTTTGTTTTTGGGATAAATTCATCCCAACTACGGAACCCTTCATTGTGCGTGGTCCGACAAGCACTTAGCCGGTTTTTAATATGTAGTATCGGATAGTTCATACTAATTTCATGTTGCCATGTCATTATTCTAAGGTAGCCATCTTGTTCTAAACTTTAGGTGACCGAGTTCTGCTCAGGTGAAAATAAGAAGAAAATTAATTTTCCCAGACATTACATAGCTAGATCAATTTTCGCCCCCGTATACCCCTATATTCAGTACATGATTCTGAACCGGGGGGTTCCTTGTTTTTTTTTTTTTGGGTTGGGAAGTTATCATATAACTATTCCCGCTCTGGGTGGAGCGGGAGGGCATTAGACACTTACTGACTAAAACCCACCCGTGTTTCTTCGGTTACCATGTTGCCGGGGGCCGCAATCTCCCATTCGGACCTCTTCGCAACCCCGGCAGGCATCGGTCTTAACGGACCCCGTCAATTCTGGTGACATCTCTTTGAGGCGCACGTGGTACACAACGCGCCGTCGACCCGGACCTGGTCCTTATCGGACGGCGAGCTACCCTTTGCTTACCGTGCGTAAGCCCGCGCCTACAGTAGCCGGAAATCGGCCTGCGATTCCCGACGCCCAGGGCGTCTCCTCCTGCGGCGGTTAGGGGCGCGAGGGCACGAAATTTGCCTCTCCCTCACGCGTTCTGCCTCCTCATTCGCGAGCATTACTGCTTCGCAGAAGGAGGTGACGGCCTCCCATTTCCTCTCGCTCCGTACCATGGCCTGAACCAGGGCCGGACGCGAGAGATCACCGCCACCGATCGCCTCCACGAAGACACGGCGATGCTCCGCCCAAGCCGGGCAAACCTCCACCGTATGTTCTACAGTGACCTCCGGGCGATTGACACAATGGTGACACAATTGTGGCGTGCCCATCTGAACCCCCTGCGTTGAAATTTTTAGTCGGTTATTTAAAAAAAAAAATAGCTATTTCATAGAAAAGTGCAATACCTACGCGGTCAAAATGTATGGAACAGCAGATTTTTTTAAAATTAACCGACGAAAAATGTTATCGCAGGAGGGATCAGAATCATGTTCTGAATCCATGGTAAAAGTTTTCGCGTCAATGTCCCTGCCACTAGGGATTGCAATCCCGCAGATCATTCAATCCCGCGGGATTGACATGCGGGATTACTCAATCCCGCGCGGGATCACACGGGATCCCGCATCTTTGAAACTATGTTATAAAACCAAATTGATATTACAGATTTTTGTGTAAAAATCAACTTTTATTAAACATTTCTTACATTAAGCAACAGAAATTATTTCTTTTCTATTAATTAAGTACCTATAAGTAGGTAATTCTTTATTAGTAATCTGTTTTCTAAGATTCATCTTTAAATGTTTGGCATAGTTTAAAAGTTTTGTTTAATTTTACCCTTACTACTAACAACAGTTTTATATTTTTAATTCAGTCTTATTCATAAATAATGACTAATAAATCAAATCACAACTTTCTCTTAGATGCTATTACTATGATATCAACCTATGGTGATGACTATTGAAAATACTTTCTTAAGAAGCAAATGGCATTTACTGTATCATCTCCGAGCCTGCTTCTGAGTAAACTGCAAATATTATATCCTGATGCTGAAAATGCTCTCTCGGCTTCTACGCTAGTAGGCTGAACCGTCAGGCGAGTGTAAGGTACTCTCCTCTGATACCATTGGACTCAAAGAACGTAATTTATTCCTTCAAAATTTTCACGCTGTGCAGAACGGCAACGTCACGCTGTGCTTCTCGCGATTAACGCGAAAGTTTTAGCGCCAAAATGTTTAATTTGCGGGATCCGCGGATCCGCGTTTTGAAGGTGTGGGATCCACCAGATTAATAAAAGCAGTGGGATCCCGCGGGAATGCGTGATCCCGTTTTGCGGGAGTGCAATCCCTACCTGCCACCCTGTATATACATATACAATATACTATAATAGTTCGAAAGATTTAGTATTATATATGTTTTTGATTTTACGCCGGTCGTGACGTGCACGTTAAAAAAACTGCAAAAATCTATTATTAGGCACAATACACTACCTACTCCGGTCTACCTGCGCAGATTGTACCTGCACATATAATTATTTATGCAATGTGGAAATGGAAAGATTTAGTACAGTAGACGTTGTTTGTGTTGCGCACCGGCAGACGTACTGCGTGGACGCGCAGGTAGCGGACTCGGCGTGCTCGGCGACGGCGTATCTGTGCGGCGCCAAGGGCAACATCGCCACCATCGGCGTGAGCGGCCGCGTGCCGCGCAGCCATTGCTCCGCCGCCCTCGACCCCCAGCACCACGTGCACTCCATCGCCGAGTGGGCGCTCAGCGACGGCCGAGACGCTGGTAACACACATGACTTACTTCTTTGTATTCCAATGCCACATGAGTTGCTAAGTAGGTAGTGCGCTTGCAGGCATCGTGACGACGACACGCGTTACGCACGCGTCGCCAGCGGGCGCATACGCGCACACGGCGGAGCGCGACTGGGAGAGCGACGCAGATGTGGCGCGCGACTGCGGACACACGCGCGACGCACAGCACGACATTGCGTTGCAGCTCGTGCACTCGCACCCTGGGGACCAGTTCAAGGTATGGCACCTAACCACGCACCACACAAATACCTAATCTATCTATCCTTATTATGTTCCTTACATACTATAAAATAAAGTCCCCCGCTGCGTCTGTCTGTCTGTCTAAACGCGATAAACTCAAAAACTACCGAACGGTTTTCAAACGGTTTTCACCAATGGACGGACCTTTGACGATTATTGTTGAAGATGTCGCAAAAAAATCATGCCGACTGGGAGTTTTATTGGCGTGTGCCGCGGAAATCGTAAAATTTTAATAAAATTTATGATCTACAGTATTGTTCATCTTGAAAAATTCAACAAAAAGCCCGTGATGGCATATGTCTATCTTCTAAGGATGACCCGTAAGGTGATCATTATTATCTTTCAGAATTTGATAATTTTTTCATGGTTATTTCCGAAGCTATTTTGACCGGTTCAATAAAATATGTTATTTAAATTTCTGATCTATGCTCGTGATTTGTTATATACTTTGTGTTGTTCTCTGATTACTCTTGTCTTTTATGTATGCACGTGTTTCTGTGAAAAATTGACCTATTTTTCTTTCTTTCTTTCTTTAATTATAATTTCCTTGGCTGGTCATATATTTGAGGTTCTTGTAACTAAACAGATAGAAACGTATTGCTGGGGAGTTTGCGATTATTCCCGATGTCTACCACTTGTCTGGCCACCACTGGGGGATAGCCAAACAACTTTTAGAAATTATTCCCGCTGTCCACCACTGGGGGACAGCGTCACAACTTTCTAAATTATGGAGCGCTTTGGGACGTCTATAGACCTTCAGGAGAGTTGATCCACAACTCTATTAGTTAATAATTCTTGAGCTTGGTTCTCTACTCTATTATGCAGTACCTAAGTCTTGAATATATTTTTTGCCTCCGACCATTAATAAGGCTATCCAAAATTCTATTAAATAATGATTCTTGAAATTCGATTCTCAATCTAGTTATTTATGATTGTTGTATTCTTTATCTTAGACCAATAATTCGGTCAGACTGACATGAACACGTGTCTTGCAGATATGCTTGTTGTGCGAAAGATGTACTTCCAGGGGTTTGGGTGACCACAGCTATCTCATATCCAGTCCAAGGACTGATAGGGACCATGTCACCTTAAGAGCATGATGCTGACGAATGTCGCTGGAACTAGCCACTCCGTTGCTAGTACAAGGACCGTCACACGGTTGCCGCAAGGAAAGCCGCTTCGTCACGTTTATCAGTTCGAAAGAACTGCTAGGGATCATGTCTCCAAAAGAGCGTGATGCCGACGCAATGCGTCACTTATGGAAGTGTTGCTCTGAGTACTCCAAGTGTAGATGTGAGGTATCGTGTGAGTAACGACTGACCAAATACCTGTTACGCTTACGTAAAGGTTACTCACAAGTTTATATAATAATATACTTTGCATCCCTCTATTATTTATTAGCTTTCTAAAACCACATCCAATGTATTTTCATAACTTTGGATGGATTCCTTTCTTATTTACAATCTCATTCAATCCTTTCCTTGCCTTATTAATGGGACAAGGTATCGGACTTCTTCTTATTTGGGAATTCATTTCTTATATCGGTGGGAGTGTCCAGTCTGGAGACGAGCTCTACAGGGCCGTGCGGGGTGGAGTGCAGCCCTTCCCCCGAAGGGGGAACTAACTTAAACACTAATGTTAACATAATTAGGAAAAACGAAAATTTTATCAGCAGGCAGGGTAATTTACTACAGCCACATAATCTTAAAAAGTTCAACAAAAAAGTCCGCGATGTTATATATCTATCTTCTAAGGATGACCATTTTTAGGCTCCTACAAACAAGCGCGACACAAAAAAACCGCTCGTCGCGCTACGAGTGGTGCCTTTGTGTCGCGTCACGTGTCGTTAGGAGCCTTTTCTCTTTCAGAATTTGATTTAAAAAAAATTTGTTATTTCCAAAACTATTTTGACCGGTATTGTATTAATCCTTTTCCAATAAAATGCATTATTTAAATTGGGCATTTAATTTAGATTAAAATATGCCTTACCATCATATCATTTAAATGAACAGTTTAAAAGATATCACAGATTCAAAATTACGCGTAACAAAATAATTATGGTTGACGGCAACGCGGGCGCAGCAGTAGGAGTCAATGACCTTTTCCTCGGCTATTAGGTATGTAATCCCGATGTCGGTAGTATGTTCCCGTGCTAGTACTAATAAAGTTGAAGAGTTTCGTTTGTTTGAACGCGCTAATCTCCGGAACTACCATTCGGATAAAAAAAAATATTTTTGTTGTTGATAATAGTTAGATAATAATCCATAGAATCCGAAAAAAAAGAAAAACTGGCCAAGTGCGTGTTGGACCACGAACAATGAAGGGTTCCGTAGTTGGGATGAATTTATCCCAAGAACAAACTACAAAATTGTACTTAGTTGAAAAACATGTTCTCCCATACATTCCAATTGCAAATGTAAGATTGTACGCACAATATTGAGATATCATGTTATTTTAAGACCATACACTTCTTATAGGTTTTCTTGTAATCTATGAGTAAAGAACCAATCTCTGTATTTTTTCAAAATTTTAGGCTCTGTAGTTTCGGAGATAAGGGTCCCGGTCAATTTTCATAGATTTTCTTAAATAAAAGCTATCTATGACAAAATAATGAAAAAACAAAAAGGGCAGTCGTGCAATAAATGCGTGATGTCCTAAATAAAACGGGGCAAGGGCAGAAGCATATCAACAATAACACCAGGCTCAATTTGTTTTATTTTTAAAAATTTTTGTTCGGAGCTACGAATACGAGGGGTACTTTTAAATGACTGAATAGATTAGGATGTAATATCAAAAAATCCATATGGCTACATATTCAAATGTGTTAAAAAAAAACTTAATTTGTTACAGTATCGGTATCCAATTGAAGGCCTTGATGAGCATATTCCAAGACTATATAATTTATTGGCATACATTTTACATAGGTAGGGGTGTAAATGAAATCAGAAATCGAATGCGAGATCAGAACGAATTGTCTTTAAAAATTGATAATGAAACCATTTCAGATAAGTTAATCTCTTTTAAAAAAAACACTTCAGTAAAAACATTCCAAGTTTTGAATTCAAGCCCATTTCTATTGTCACAATTAAAAAAGCATTTAAAAGTCTTAACATAAAAAACACTGGAGACTTATGGGGGATTTCTGTTAAGGTTCTTAAAGATATCGGACAAATTAAAAATTACTGTTATTAAAAATATTCATGAAAAAGATGATAAAAGTATCATGGGTAATTATAGACCGATAGTACTTATTCCCAAATTTTTCCAAAATTATAGAAAAGGTGATATACGATAGCCTTTCGTCGTTTTTCGAAAAGCATGATGTCATAGTCAGAGAACAGTTTGGATTCAGGAAAGGTAAATCCATTAATATGGCGATCTATAACGTGATCAAGGAAATTGTTTCTAATGTTGATGCTAGAATTCCAGTGGCAGCTTTGTTTATGGATATGTCTAAAGCATTCGACCATGTAGATCATGGTATACTGCTAAACAAATTAGAGCGCTACGGGATTAGAGGAACTGCATTAAACCTATTACAATCTTATCTCTCTAATCGCACTCAAATTACAGCGCTTGATAGGCTATGTGCGAGCTCGAAAGTTGAAAGAACATACATGTCACGTCCTAGGAAAACTACTTATGGTGTTCCCCAAGGTAGCATTCTTGGCCCTCCAATATTTAACATTTATATAAATGATATGCCCGAGGTCAGTAAGCACCAGATGGTCTTATTTGCTGATGACAACACTATTTTATTCTCTAATAATGACATTAATTTACTTGAAAATTACATAAATGACGATCTTAAAAATATAATAAATTGGTTAGTTAATAATAATCTAAAAATAAATCTTAACAAGACTAAAATAATGACATTTTATCAAAGAACAAATAAACCGAAACTAAATATAAAATATGGTAACGTAATAATCTCTGAAAGTGACATCACACAATTTCTGGGCCTTTACATAGATAGTCATCTGACTTGGAAGCATCATATCGACGCTTTGTCAAAGAAGAAAAAGAAAAAACTATCAAAAATGGTTAACCGCATTACAGTACGAATAGCTTATAATGCTTATGTGGCTACTGGAATTAGGTACGGAATCATTTTCTGGGGCAACTCCACTGACAGAGATATTGCTTTTAAAGCTCAGAAGAAATGCTTGCGATCGTTTACGAAATTACAATCGATTGATAGTTGTAAGCCATTGTTTAAGGAACTTAGTTTGCTCACTTTACCATCTATGTACATTTATGAAATGGGAGTGTTTGTTCGTTGTAACCTGCATTTATTTGAAAAGCTGCGCTCTCGCCGTTATCAGAATACCATTCATGTCACCTCTCATAAAACCGCATTTTTCGGCAAAAGTGTGTTAGGTATGGCCCCAAAAATATAAAATACCAGAAGCTATTAAAAAAGCAGAGTGTCTGGGATCCTTTAAGAAGTATTTGTTTAAATTCCTTTTAGATATATGTTACTACTCCATCACTGAGTTTACTACTGATAAACAGAGGTATGAAGATTCCGACTTGCTAATTAGACACTTATGATTTTATTTATTGACTAAGTATGAATGTGTTTATTTGTCTAAAATTGTATGACCTGTTTACATAACTGACATATTGTTATAAATTGATATTATTATTTCTTTTAATTTAATTTATTGACATGCCATCTTAATTGTAATTACTTATTTCGTCGCTCGCATGACTAAAAGTCTTATCTAATTCTGTTCGGATTGATAAATAAAGTTTTCACAAAGTGTTCTATCTGTTTTAATAATAATAATAAATACCAATATTGAAAATAAATAAGTAGCTATATCGTAAAAATAAAGTACTGTAAATACTCTTTACGAATAAATATAATTAAATATTCAGAATTACCGATAGATTACAATTTTATCTTAGTTAGAAATGTCGTAACTGCAAAACGCTTTTCCTGAATAATTGACAATACGGAGATAGGACCGTTAGTCATGCGAGCGACGATTTGTGTTAATTTTGTACGCCATAAATATTGGCAAAACATAGTGCGCATATTTTAGACTATACTATCTGTAACGATACCTATGTTTAACAAAATAAATTACTGATTGATTGATTGATATCATTGACGCAATTGCCCCTGTCCTAACAGGCACATTTAATCAATGTTTAGATAGCGGTACGTTTCCTGATTTAATGAAACATAGTAAATTAGTACCAATTTTCAAATCGGGTAGTAAGAGTAATCTCTTAAATTATAGACCATTATCTGTGCTACCAGCATTGAGTAAATTATATGAAAAAATCATACTAGACCAGATGTTGTCATATTTTAATTCTAATGGGATTTTATATAGTCACCAGTTTGGTTTCACGAAAGGTAGGTCGACAAACTCATCAGTCACATCTTGGAATCCTGGGAGAAGTCCCAGGATGCAATTGGCATTTTCTGTGACCTCTCAAAAGATCAATGTATTGTGGTCAACGCAGTCAAAGCGTTGACCACAATACACTGATCTGTAAATTACACCACTACGGAATTCGTGGACAAGCTGCTGATCTTGTTCTTTCCTAAAAAAAAAAACTCAAAGCATTTATTTCAATTAAACCATTTACAGGCACTTCTGAATTGTCAAGGAATCGGTCAGTCAGAAATAGGTATGAAGCTAGTTGCCCATTCCAAAGCGTAGTAGGTACAGTAAGCGTTCAAAAGTGCATAAGCACGTTAAAGAGTCGTATTGCTGTGAACACGCGGTATAGCTCGTACATTTGTATGTGTAAGCAACACGATACACACACCACAGATAACGCAGTTTTGCACTACACGAAACAACAATATATTTCCGTCGCTTTAAACATGCTAGCACACACGCATTATGCGCGTGACCTTGACCAGTTTATGGCATTGCTAAAATTCGATAGTAACTTAACAAGTGCAGATAGCAGAAAGCGTTAAGCGTTGGTATGGAATTCAAACTGCCTCAGGTTCTAATCTCGTAAAACACAGTGCGGTTTTTTACAAATATTATTATTTTTGTTTTCGATAATAATATGTTTTAAATTTTTGCTGCTTTTTTATGTTGTTATTGCAATAAAGGGTTTAGAATAAAAAATGCGTGATATATGATAACAAAATTAAAAAATATATTTATTCGTTATATTTATTTTACATAAGTTACCAAACTGCAACAATTATTTATCATTACTTCAGCTGAATAAGATGTGAAATAGATGTCAAGAAACTTAGAAGCAGTTTGTATTATTTGACATATTTAAATTATGAAATGTTTTAAATTTTAAATGGATTTTTTCACCATAAATATTAAGCTTTGATCATGGTCGAAGTAATTAAGTAATAAATAAGAATATTAGACTACTTTAAATGTAAAAAAAAACTACTTACAGAATAGGTGATTTAAGGTTAAATATGGGCAGTTTTTTGTATTTTATTTGTATTAATTATTTTACATTTTATTTGACTTTAGTAAATATTGGTTGGTATTGAGGTTACAGTTTCCCTCACACTCACAGTATTTCTCTAGAACAAAGAATAACATTGTAATGTGCGTGTCTACAGTATTGTAACAACTTATAGAAGAAGGTCGTAAGTCAAACCGAAGCGTCAGTCTATTGCTTTGTGAGATTGCTTATGGACTTTTGGTCGGTACTGTACCTATGGAGAAGAACGGGCAAGAAACTCCACGGACACTCTTTTAAATAAAAAATTGTTACAAAATATTGGTTACATCATTCATGTTGAAATTATACATGTGAGAACAATGTAGAAAGACGTGCACGTTAGAAGCGTCCGTAATAAAAAGATAAAACAAAGAACAATTCAAAAAATTCAAATAAAATAAAAATAAGCTCTGGCAGCTAAGAGATGACCAGTCCCAACTGACGGCGCCCTTTCACGAACATGACGCATGGATTAGCACCATTCAGCTCAACCATTTTGAAGGGAGCTAAATGATCCAACATACGCGCCACCAACATTTGAGTGAGCATGACATACTCACAGCCGCCAGGGCACATTCAAGTCAATGCAAGACATATTACCCGGTAAATGGTAACTCTTTAGTGCATAGTGCTCACACCTGTGCTATGCAATTATATAATACAATGGAGATTGAGTTGATGCAAAGATAGTCTTACAATCTTCAGCAGCTCCAACAGTATTTGCAAATGTTAACCCTTGGTATGCCGGAACGTAGATCTACACGAGACACAATGGTTTTTTAATTGTGTCTGTAATTACGGCATTCAAGAGGTTAATCAATTAGTTGTGGAGCAGGACCAGCATTGAGCCAAGCATTTTTATCAGCGATGTAATCCCCCAACGTATAATATGCCTGCCTGCATAGTGTGCGTTTTATACAAGATTTGAATTTCGTCTCATTCAGTTGAAGTATGTGGGGAGGAATTTTATTGTAACATTTTAAACAGTATCCCATGAAAGATGAATCTACTTTAGCCAGTCTGAAACCTGGTTGAACTAATAGGTCCCTATTTCTTGTACTATAATTATGTCTATCACCTCTTTTACTAAAAAGATGTAAATTCTTTCTTACGTACATGATGTTTTCATAGATATTTTGACAAGGTACCGTCATGATGTTAATATCCTTAAACAGTTTCCTTAGAGAATCGCGCCTGCGGAGATAATATATGGCTCTGATCGCTCTTTTTTGCAGAATAAAAATAGACTCGATGTCTACAGCCCGTCCCTACAGTAAAATACCGTAAGACATGATACTATGAAAGCAGCTAAAATAGACTAGCCTCGCGGTATCTACATCAGTAAATTGACGGATTTTTCTGACAGCATATGCTGCTGAACTTAGCCCTGCAAGAGATGTTAAATGAGGACCCCATTGCAGCCTTGAGTCGAGCGTCATCCCTAGGAAAACAGTTATCGACGAATTCTAGTTTCTCTTGATTCAATACTATCTCACAATCACTACTTATGACATTTGGTAAAGAAAATTTTATGCACTTAGTTTTTTCTTCCATTTAATACTAAATTATTAGCAGTGAACCAATTTTGGACCTACAGTAGGGCGTTATTTACGTCGTTAAAATTTGTAGCACGTCTATCTACCTTAAAAATTAAAGAAGTATCATCAACAAATAACACTATTTGTGGTTGATTTTTTAATAAATGGAGTAGATCATTTATATACACTAAGAAGAGGAATGGACCCAATATCGAGCCTTGTGGCACACCTATTTTTACTTTTAAACCTAGTGAATTGATACCGTTTATTTGAACTTGCTGTTGTCTATCATTTATATAAAATTTTACTAAATTGAGTGCAAGTTTTCCAAGTCCGTAATGCTCAAGTTTCAAGAGTAAGGTTTCGTGATCGACGCAATCAAATGCTTTGGAGAGGTCACAAAAGATCCCTATGGCGTCTTGAGCCTCTTCCCACGCGTTAAAATGTGTCTTAATAGGGTTACACACACGTCACAACGTCCTTTGGTGAAACCATACTGTTGATCGTGAAGGATTTTATATGAGTTAAAATGATTGAGCATTTGATTAAGCATTACCTTTTCAAACACCTTGCTGAATACCGGCAACACGGATACGGGTCTATAATTATTGGTGTCTTTACTGTCCCCGGATTTGAAAAGTGGTATTACCTTACTGTATTTCATTAAATCCGGGTAGACTCCTTGATCCACACACAAATTAAATATTAAAGCTAAGTAAGGCGCTATGGTCTCAATCATGGATGTACAAACTTTAATGGACATCCCCCAAAGATCTTCGGTCAATTTGATCTTGATTTGTTTAAAAGCTTTTATTACTGTTATGGGGTTAATATGCTTAAAGTTAAATTCAATCGGGCATGCTGAAACGTTGGCCTTTACTAAATCAAAAGAGAGCGAGGGTGAGGAATTTAAGGTTTCAGTAGTTTTAAGTGGGATACTGGTAAAGATATTTATAAATTCTTGAGCAACTTCTTTGGTATCGCAAATGAGACCACCACATGACTTCTTCAGTGTATAATCGGAATTATGCTTTTTGTTTCTGTTCGTTTCATTATTGATAATTTTCCAAACTGTCTGTATTTTATTGTTTGCTGATTTAACCTTGTTGCTAATGTTTAAGGCTTTAGCTGCCTTACAAGTGTTCTTAAAAGTTCTAGAGTAAGTAGCAACATACTTATTAAAAGTTTCCGTGTTAATATAAGGCTTAAGGCCATACAGCTCGAAAAGTCTATCCCTACTTTTCCTGAGTCCTGTAGTTGCCCAGTCACTAAATAAAAACTTAGGGCTGATAGTTTTAGTGTTCTTCTTAAAACAATTATTGAACTCGGATTGGACTAACGAAAATAATTCTTTATACAAAATATTAACATTGTTCATTGTAAGGACCTGATTAGTGATTACTTAACTTACAAACTAAAGTGCTATTATATTTATTTAAATCTTGACTTCACATTTTGTAATGGTATGTTAGACTCAAAAGTTACGGATTGACCACTGTGATCCGAAGGGAGATAATTAACTATGGCTTTATCTAAATAGTCACAGCAACAAAACACATTATCAATACATGTAGCAGTAGATGTAGTTATTCGGGTCGGTTCCACAAACACATGTGACAAATTGAATGATATGAACAAATTTAAAAATCTACCGGTTATTGAATTATTTTCTAAAATATTAATGTTAAGTAACTATGTTAGTGCTAGAAAATACCTTTTTGTTATCAAGTTTAATTATAATGTTATTGGTACCTTCTGTTGTCTTACAAACTAGTTTAAACTATTTGTGCTAACCACCTTAACATTAGTACTATTACTAATTGTGGTACTAATTCTATATGACTTCGACATACTAATTATGTCTGGGTTAATATTAAAAGCTAATAGCCTAGCTATTTGACGTCTAAAACTAATGGGCAGATACACAGTATCCCTAGTCGACCTGAGCTTATCAACAAAAATGTTGGTGTCAAAAAATATAAACTTGTCACTATGGTGACTAACTAAAAAATGCATGTAATTATTTAACATGTGAATGTAGTTGTTTTGTCTGTTTGACAAGTGCTCAAAATATGGAAAAGCACACAAAATTATTTTCTTACAATTTAACTTCAATAGTTCGGTGATACTATCAGTAATATCATCTTTTTAACATTACAACTATTACCTATTAATACAGTGATAATGGCATTAGGATCATATTCCTTCCTAGTTATTGAAGACATTATTTATTTGTAGGAATTCTGAGGCCTACAATCGTTTTGAGAAGAATGACTCAGGTTGTCGCTAAGTAATTTTCCTAACCCTTTTCCAAAACTATCAGAAAACATAATGGAGCAGTAACAAACTTTACTATTACAAGGGGGAGAACTAGCTTCTGTCTGAACTACTTGCAATGGACCTTGTTCAATTTCTGGTAAATCTTTATTTGGAATAGAGATCTGAGCACTTCCTGACTGGTACGGGCCCTCCGTTGCCTCAGGTTGGAGAGTGCCAAGATTGGATATCCTATGCAATGAAGATTGAGGGCTGCTGGGAGTCAGCAGGTCCACTTTATCTACATTAGAGTTGCACATTTCCACTAACTCATTTGCAGCAAGGATGTGCTCCTGAATTTGTTTTTCAGACCTCAAATACTTAGTAAAGAGTGACTGTAGTGACGCTTCTAGTACCTGAATTTCAGACTGTAACTGTTGAGTGTCAAACTCATAAATGTTCTTACTGTCTTCTAATTTAATTAAATTGATAGTATTATTTATAAGAAAACCACGGACTTTCCTTAGTTTAATATTATTAGAATTGTGTTTTTGTTGTTTTCTATATTTATTGCATTTATTAATGATTTTATTTAGCTTTGCATATTTCTTAATTTTATTTTGACTTATTTTATAACTACTATTATTATATTTAACTAACGAATCTTCAGTAAGGTCTATTGTTATTAAGGAATGCGGGTTGCAAGTAGTGTTTAATAATTCATTATACAAGTTATTATTTTCCTTAGCCTGAGTACATTCTTTTTGTTTCTGTAAATGATTAATTCGTACATTTGCATGAATTTATTCTTCTTCTAGGTCCCTAACCTTACATAAAGCCTCCTCATATATGTTGCTGCAGTTGTTGAAACCATTTGTGACCACCCGCAGTTTGTCCCGTTCATCAACAACATCCAGGTATTGCTGATGAAGGTCCACTAGCTCCCGTTTTAAGCCTGTGTTTTTTAAAACGACCTTCTCGACTTCCTTCTCACTTTCATCTATCTCCTGTAACAGCTGTTGACATTTACTGTTTGAAGCCTCAAGATCCTGAATGGCCGTTCTCAATTTAAGCTCCAACTCCTGAGCAACAGCTTTACGGGTCATCACAGGCATGGTTTCAGGAATTAGTACTGAAAGTAGAATTAAAGGAACGGTGAGAACTACTTAGACAGATAAACAAAAAAGGAAAGCTAGAAATGAAAGGAAAATGAGAGAAATTAGTGTTGAAAAATAAAAGACTACGTTGAAGACAATGAAGTTTGGCAATAATTCCTTCTGCACATGTGGCTTCCCTGGTACCTCATTAACGGCATAAATAAGCAAGAGTCTATTAACTGCTCCCAAATTACCATGTTTATTTTAATCTTTAATTTTTATTTTTTACGTTCGTCCTTGACATATTTATTCTATTATTTGACATTATATACCTACGATCTAATTTCAACTCTTTATTTGTGACTTTTGTGGACATGATAATTATTCAGATTGATTACAATTGTAATAGCAATCATATAATTGCTTTTTATTAAAATAGGTTTTTACTTTTATTAATTTATTTATCTTTTGTATAGATTCTTTTCTATTTTGTGAATGTGAGAACGCTGTAGGTTTAGTGAATTGTAAACCTGTAGACCATTTTCTATTTTGTTAAGTACTTAGTACTTATTGAAAGACCTACACTGTCCTCCCATACCTAGTAACACTGTTATTTGAAAGTATTGTAAAAGCCAATTATTTTTAAAAGAGTAAACGTGGAGTTTCTTGCCGGCTCTTCTCCATAGGAAACGACCAATTGGAACCGTGCACCTAGCTTCTGATGTTTCATAAGTGCCCATGAATGGCTATGCTCCATAGGCTATGCTCCATACAATCACATAATTCCCAAACTATGTACATGAATCTATAGATACAATTTGTCGCTGACGAAAACAAAAAGTACACAAATCGCACCTACCACACCAACATTCACACCCGTACATCACACACACCCCACCTCACACATACTACCCCCACACACACACATAACACTATGCGAATTCCTTATTTAATTATTTCACTCTTTGTATTGTTAAAAACCTTTGCATGCTTTCAAAATTATCTTTAGTTTATTCTCTCACACATTATGTATAGTCAGTGTAAACTGGAAGAGCGGAACCACCTAATACAAGCAAATCTTTGCTTAAAAGGTGACTCCAAATATAACAATGTAATTTACATAAGTTGATGAAATAAACATTTTTATTATTATTATTTATTTTATTATGTAGGTGAAATAAAATATTTTGAATTTGAATGCAAAACAAACATTTCATTCCCACGCCATCCACGCCTCGCCTCGTCGTGAGTGTATAAAACGACCTTTAGTGCTTAAAAATTAAAGCCACCTGGCATGACATATTTTAAAATAAAACTTGTTACTAAAAAGTATAAAATAAAAATTATTAAAAAAATAAAAACACAACTGCCCTGCCAAAAAACGAACTAAAAAGTAGTAAAAAACAGCCGGGGGACCTCTTAGATTAAAAAAAGTGTTCCACTCAACGACACAACGGTCCCCCGATAGCAATGACAATTTTATTTATCTTTTTAGTCAGCGAGTAGCTCGTGACTAAGTAATAACAGCCGCACGTGTCGACCCATCAGGTTAATCTACGCTTGCCGGGGTTGGTCCGTGGATGGGTGACTATTTTTACATACCGAGACTCCTCCGTGCCTCGGAAAGCACGTTAAGCCGTTGGTCCCGGCTGTCATTCGTGGATCTTTAACTGTCGTTACGGGTCATCAGAAGCTCGAAAGTCTGACAACCAGTCCTACCAACCAGTCTTACCAAGGGGTATTACCTAGTTACCTACTGGGTTGTGGAGGTCAGATAGGCAGTCGCTCTATGTAAGTTACTGGTTTTCAGCTGCATCTGGTTAGACTGGAAGCCGACCCCAACGTAGTTCGGAAAAGGCAGATTAGTTTTTTTTTAGTCCGCGAGTAAATGAGTGACTTTTTACTTTGTATATACAGATTAACTAATACAACTTGTTTTTTACTTTTTAGTTAGTTTTTGGCAGTTTTTTAATTTTTAAATTATTTTTTAGGTAATTTTAGGAGGTGGGCGCCGAGAGTTTTTGCCAAATTCTACTATTGACGAAGAAGGTTCAAGAGGCAGAAGAATAGATGGGAGGAATCTGATCGAAGAGTGGCAAGAGAACAAAAAGTACCGAAACGTTAGCTACCAGTACGTGTGGAACCGGGAGCAGCTGATGGACGCCGCGGCAGAACTGCCCGAATATTTGCTGGGACTATTTGAGGGCACCCATATGCAGTACCACATGCAAGCGAACGTGGAAACCGAACCGACACTAGCGGAACTCACTGAAGTAGCAATTCACTCGCTGAGCCGCAATGAAAAGGGGTTCTTCTTGTTCGTGGAGGGAGGACGCATTGACCATGCACACCACGACAACCTGGTGCAGTTGTCGCTGGACGAGACCATTCAGCTGAGCGAGGCGGTGGCTCGTGCCGCCGCGCTGCTGGGCGAGGAGGACTCGCTGCTGCTGGTGACATCAGACCACGCGCACGTCATGAGCATCAGTGGCTACTCGCAGCGCGGCCGTGACATCATTGGGCCATCCGACGATCGCGGCGCCGACGGCGTGCCCTACATGACGCTCTCGTACGCCAACGGACCCGGCTACCGGCCTCACCGCGAGGACCTCACTCAGCACGATTACCGTAAGTAATATACTTAGGTAACAGGTATGTGTAAGTTATTTTAGTTTTTACTATACTAATAATGTTTTTACTAACAATAATATTGATACAACTCATCTGTCCTAAACAAAAACACAATGTACAGAGTTTAGAGTATTTTATAGATAGAGTTAACGACGATGTCTGTGCTAGTATTAACTGTGTGACAGACATCGGCACCTTCCTCCTACTATTTTAGCAGTCAAGAGTGATTCTTTCTTCAAATGTCTAATCTCATTTTCAGACGACGTGAGCTTTTCATTTCCTTCGAGTGTCCCGCTGGAGTCAGAGACGCATGGTGGCGATGACGTGGCGGTGTTCGCGCGCGGGCCGCACCATTCCATGTTCACGGGGCTGTACGAGCAGAGCCAGCTGCCGCACCTCATGGCGTACGCCGCCTGCATCGGGCCCGGCCGACATGCCTGCCAACACTAATGGAACAAATTATTTTCATCAATAAATAATTATTAAGTATAAGTTAATAGGTATTTTATTTAGATCTTCTTTCAAATCCATGTGTTTTTGATATAATTTGGTGAAATTTTTTTAATTGTACAGTACCGACCAAAAGTCCATGAGCAATCTCACAAAGCAATAGAATGACGCTTCGGTTTGACTTACGACCTTCTTCTATAAGTTGTTACAATACTGTAGACATGCACATTATACACACACACTCACTTTGTCTGCAACCAATGACTAGTTCAATAATCATCATTCGTTTTTAGTTTCATTCGTCTTGTTCACATAAATATTAAAGTTTAGCAGGTAGACCACAAAAAACTAAGTAAATTATTTCGATTTCTGTGGGGTAGATGCAGTTTGTTACGAGTATTTAATTAATAGAACTTTTTTGGTTCGTGGATAATATTGGTGACGAGTATTTAGCGCAGTGTTGTGGTTATTATTATCAAAAAGCAGGCATAAAATATATTGAAGAAATCAGATCAGATCAGAGAAAATTATTGCGCTGCGTAAAAGTGAAGTGAATATCTAATGAAACCGGACTAAGTGTGAGTGTTATCATTTATATATTTCATATTTTACTAAACATAAATCTTAATCAAGGGTATTGTTGATAGAACAGAGGTATTGTTGAGACAGAAGATGCCTTTAAAGTTTTAAATTCATTGTGAGGTTTAATTCGATTAGTGAATAATAAATAATAAGGTATTATGTGTAATAAAAACAATGTTTTTCTTTGTTCTAGAGAAATACTGTGAGCGTTAAGAGATATGAGGAAGGGGCTTATTATCGAGTAGCAGCGACGTCAAATCGTGAATGAAACAAATGGTTTCATACCAACGAGATATTTTGCTGAATTATTAAAAACACGTCATTATGAACCGTTCGCCGTGCACTCTGAAGGCTTGCATCACTGAAGACCAGCTAGAAAACCGTTTTTGACCTTAAAATATTGACCGTACCAACTTAATAAACAACAGATTCGTTATTGCATGAATTTATGGTAACGAATTTTTTAAGCACGTTTCAATAGGGTGTTTGTCGTATTTCTTGCAGATAGACCGTAATTGTTTAATATTATTTTAGGATTAAAATCTGAGGTTTAGTTTCAATCTTCTTTTCGTAAAGAAAATGAATACTTAAGCTATAACCTCAATACCAACCAATATTTACTAAAGCCAAATAAAATTTAAAATAATTAATATGAACAAACTGTCTATACTTAACCTTGAAATCAACAATTTTGTCAGTAGATTTTTTTACATTTTAAGTAGTCTAATATTCTTATTTATTGCTTAATTACTTCGACCATGATCAAAGCTTTATATTTATGGTGAAAAAAATCCATTTAAAATTTAAAACATTTCAAAATTTAAATATGTCAAAATAATACAAATTGCTTCTAAGTTTCTAGACATCTATTTCACATATTATTCAGGTGAAGTAATGATAAATAATTGTAGCAGTTTGTTAACTATATTTAAGTAAAATAAATATAACGAATAAATATGATTTATTTTTTATTATAACATATCACACATTTTTTATTCTAAACCCTTTATTGCAATAACAACATTAATAAATAGGCAGGAATATTTAAAAATATTATTATTGCAAACAAAAATAATAACATTTGCAAAAACAGCGCTGTGATTTACGAGATTAGAACCTTAGCCATCTTGAATCTAAGACAGTATATGTAATCTGTGCTAAGACCAACGCTTAATGCCTTCTGCTATCTGCACATATAATTTACTTTCGAATTTTAGCAATGCGATACACTGGCCAAGGTCACGCGTACGATGCGTGCTAACAAAAGTGATGGAAATATAAGTGCGGCGCCCGCGAACCGTGACGATACGACAATGTGTGGTGTAAAACTGCGTTCTCTGTAGTGTGTATACGGCACTCACGCCACAGACGTCTGACTGTTTACACACACAAATGTACGGACTACACCGCGTGTTCACAGCAATACGACTCTTAGCGTGCTTATGCACTTTTGAGCGCTTACTGTACATATATGAAACAGCTATGTTTGTTAAAAAAAACGTCTATATATTTTCTAGAGTATCAAATCAGCGTCGATGTGACCAGTTTTTAGTTGGATCTAGAACTGGAAAAGCATTTTTGTAATGGCTCCAAAAATTTATAATAAATTACCAAAATGCATAAGAAGTGTAGAAAATGTTGGCCAATTTAAAAGTAAATTATTTTTATTTCTAGTAGAGAAGACCTATTACTCCATAGAAGATTTTTTAAATGATAATATAAATTAACGGCTATTGACATTTTACTTTATTCTTTGACATTTATCTACATTATATTATATTAAAAATTGACTTAGACTTTTGAAGTAATTTATTTAATCTTAATTAATTTTTTTGATTATTATCATTGCATGTTATAAGTATTTTATAAATAAAAAAAAAATTGTATACCAATTGCATTGGTAGAACATTGAGATCACGCTAAAATGTATCCACCATAGTCACCAGTTTGGTTTCACGAAAGGTAGGTCGACGACTGACGCAGGAGTAAAACTCATCAGTCACATTTTGGAATCCTGGGAGAAGTCTCAGGATGCAATTGGAATTTTCTGTGACCTCTCAAAAGCGTTTGACTGCGTTGACCACAATACACTGATCTGTAAATTACACCACTACGGAATTCGTGGACAAGCTGCTGATCTTGTTCTTTCCTATCTATCAAACAGGCAGCAAAAAGTAAATGTTAATGGGGCGATGTCTTCGGGGTCTCTAGTTAAAATGGGCGTGCCACAAGGTTCAATGCTCGGCCCTTTCTTATTTCTAGTTTATATAAATGATCTTCCTTACATGATGACTAATTTATCAGATATAATTCTATTAGCTGACGACACTTCCCTTATTTTTTAAATAGACAGAAAAGATAGAGATGTATTACATGTTAACGATAGTCTGGCTGTACTTTCATAATGGTTCGCAGCTAATAATCTTTTACTTAATGAAAACAAAACGAAATGTATTAGGTTCTCATTACCAAATGTACCTCAAGTAGGTCTAAATCTAAAACTTGATGGCAAAAAACTAGATGCAATAACGGAAACTATATTCTTAGGAATTACTTTAGATTCAGAAATACAATGGGGCGCCCATATTAGAACTCTTTCAGGTAGATTAAGTTCAGCTGCATATGCAGTAAGAAAAATAAGTCAGTTGACTGATATAGCCACAGCTAGGTTAGTATACTTTGCTTATTTCCACAGTATTATGTCTTATGGCGTCCTGTTGTGGGGATCGGCAGCTGACGTAGATTCAATTTTCATTTTACAAAAGAGCACAATCCACGCGATCTATAAAATGGGCCCTCGCGAGTCCCTCAGAGACAAATTTAAAGAAATTGATATACTGACTTTGCCTTCTCTTATGTCTTAGAAAGTATTATGTATGTTCGCAAAAACTTAAGACTTCAAAATAAGAAGCGATATCCATAATATAAATACACGTAGTCGACATGAAATTGTGATACCCAAATTTAGATTAACTAAAACAAGCAATTCATTTCTTATAAACAGTATCCGCTTTTATAACAAGTTGCCAAGGTCTGTGACAGAACTTAGCGATGGGAAGTTCAAAACCCACATCAAACGTGTCCTTATCAAGAAATCATATTATAAAATTAAAGACTACGTTGTAGACAAGGAAATTGGGCAATAATTCCTTCTGCACATGTGGCTTCCCTGGTACCTCATTAACGGCATAAATAAGTTAGAGTCTATTAACTGCTCCCAAATTACCATGTTTATTTAAATCTTTATTTTTATTTATTTTTACATTCGCCCTTGACATATTTACTATTCTATTATTTGACATTATATAGCTACGATTTAATTTCAACTTTTTTTTTTGTGACTATTGACTACAGTTGTAATAGCAATCATATAATTGCGTTTTATTTAAAATAGGTTTTTTACTTTTATTAATTTATTTCTTTTTTGTATAGATTCTTTTCTACATATTTTGTGAATGTGAGAACGCTGTAGGCTTAGTGGATTGTAGACCTGTTGACCATTTTCTATTTTGTTAAGTACTTGGTACTTATTGAAAGACCTACACTGTCCTCCCATACCTAGAAACACTGTTATTTGAAAGTATTGTAAAAGCCAATTATTTTTAAAAGAGTAACCGTTGAGTTTCTTGCCGGCTCTTCTCCATAGGAAACGACCAATTGGAACCGTGCATCTAGCTTCTGACGTTTCATAAGTGCCCATGTAGGTTTATGTGAAATAAAATATTTTGATTTTGATTTTGTATATTTTTAAGACCTTTCTGTACCCTATGTTCACAAATAAAGTTTGATTTGATTTGATTTGACAAAAAGCACACTTCGTGCCTAGGATTTGAACCTCCTATCTTCTGCACGACAAGCGGTCTTGAAACCTTCAATCCATTTAGACGTTGAGTACATTTTTGTAACTGTTAACCCTATTCACTAAAACAATACATTCATTATAATAAAATGGTTTTGCAAAATACTAAAACCGACCTTGGCCTATCATGGATTTGAACGCACATGTCTTTTCGGTGGTGATTACGGCTACGTGTACCTATAAAGTTTCATCGCAATCGCTTCATTCGTTTTTGTGTGAAGAAGCAACAAACATACTTGTGTAGCATACTAACACAAACTTTCAGAATTCTAATCCTACTCTAGTAGGATTGATTAATGGAGACACAGTAATACAATCTTTCACAGCCAATATTTCATATAAGTACTTAATTGTATTGTATCGAGGAAACAAAAATGGAAAATATAACTAATTAAAATATAATCTTTTCGCAGTCGGGTAAAAAAGAAAGAAAATAAGATTGAAATGAATACCTTTAAAAAATCATTGCAAGGCTTCTCTGTAAACTATATTTGATGTTCTATTCAAAACAAAATCAATCAATTCTAAGGAGGTCAGGCGCACTATATTTAGTGCTTACTGCACGTCTTTTTACTCTTGCAGTCTGTGGGCTCATTATACTCAGAAATCATACGGCGCCCTTCGCGTCCAATACAATAACGCATTCAGGGTACTGATGGGGTTGCCTCGATACTGCAGCGCATCAGGGATGTTTGCTGAAGCACGCGTTGACTACTTCTACACTGTGATGCGGAAGCGGTGCGCATCCCTGGTTAGTAGGGTGTGGGGCAGCAGCAACAGCATCCTGTGTATGATAGCAAGCAGGCTAGATTGTGCGCTTGTGAACCACTGCTGCAAGGTATCGGCTGGGCCTGTCACCTTGCAGCAGTGATGTCACAAATTGTTTCTGTGTTAATGTTTTAGTAACGTATTTCGTACGTATAACTATCGTGTTGGAATTACGTCAAGTCAAGTGAAAATCCCGCTGACGCCGCAAGCAGAGGCACCACAGTTTGTTTTCCTTCAATTGACCGGCGTACTGACGCCGGTCAATTGAAGGAAAACAAACTGTGGTGGCAAGGTCCTATTTGGCTATCATCCTTTGAAATGGGGACCTTAGTCAAACAAGTCTATACATCAGACCAAGAGGTGAAAACAACGGCAATAAAACAAGTCAATGCTGTCCAAACCAACACAGAAACCATCAACATTATCGAACAATTATTGCAAAAACATAGCTCTATTAATCATATCATTCGAATAGTCGCGTGGATACACAGAGCATTGAACTCAACAGTTCGAACATTGGATTCAAAACATCGCCAATCACCGAGTTACCTTACGTTGCAAGAATTGAACAGTGCAATTAAGGCAATCGTGAAACAAACGCAACAAAAAGTATTTGAAACGGATGTGAGTCATTTACATAAACACGGCAGAGTGACATTAAATAGCAAGTTACTGCCTATTAATCCCTACATTGATCAAGAAGGCTTGCTAAGAGTCGGGGGAAGATTAAACAACGCCACGTTAACTGAAGAGATGAAGCATCCGATGATCATCCCTCACGACAGCCGCCTAACGTATTTGCTCATCGATCAAGCTCACCAAATGACGTTTCATGGTGGACCGCGACTTACCCTGTCGTATCTTCGCCAAAAATACTGGATCATCGGTGGCGTGCGGGTCATGAAAATGCAAGTTAGAAAATGCATAACGTGCCGAAAAAACAGTCCAACCAAACAACAACAAATCATGGGTGAACTACCGATTGCAAGAATAAACCCTGCCCCACCATTCCACCATACAGGAGTGGACTACACGGGATTCGTCGATATTAAGATGAATAAAGGAAGAGGGGCTAAAACCACTAAAGGTTACTTAGCCATCTTTGTTTGCATGGTAACAAAGGCAGTGCACATTGAGTTGGTCTCTAATCTTACAAGCTCGGCATTTTTGTCAGCCCTTAACAGAATGGCAGCAAGGAGAGGCGCCCCCCGTCATATATACAGCGATAATGGCACGAACTTTGTCGGCACTAATCGATTACTTATGGAACAATACGGGGAAATAGAGAACACCTACAGGAACGAACAACTACAGAAGGAAATCGCCGAGATGTTCATACAGTGGCATTTCAACGCTCCTGCATGGCCCTCGGCGGGCGGATTGTGGGATCGAGCCGTAAGAAGCTTAAAACACCATTTAAAACGAGTGGTGGGTGAACAAAGGTTAATATTTGAGGAGTTCACCACAATCTTAACAAAACTAGAAGCATGTCTAAGCTCCAGACCTCTGTGTGCGCTGAGTGAAAATGTGGAAGACCTAGACTGTCAGAAATCTGGAAAAAGTGGAAAAACAAGTAGTTGTGCCAACTGTTAGCAAAAACAAAATGGCAGATGCCTCAGAACAACGTGAAGATTGGTAAATTGGCTGTCGTACATGACGACCAGCGGCCCGCAGGAAAATGGTTGATGGGCAGAATAACAGATCTTCACCCGGAAACGACGGATATGTTCGTGTCGTGACCCTGAGAACAAGAAACGGCTCTATAAAGAGACCCATAACAAAGCTATCTGTTTTACCAATAGAAAGCAAAGAAGACTCTATTCCACAAGACACCGAAAACGGACACAAAAAACAAGCTACAAACGAGACCACAACAAAACGTCAACAAAATGCCAAGACAGGCAAAATCAACTTGATCGGATTAGTAATGACCCTGTTATACCTACTGATTCCAGCAAGTGCGACAACAAACACATCAAACTTTATCGAATTGCAACAAGGCCTATATTTCGATAAAGCCACGAACATGAAATTGATTCGCGACGAGTGGAAGATAGTTGTCTACTACGACGTCAAACCTTATTGGCACGGTACAACAGTGTTCACCAAATTCAACGATCATCTTGAAAACATATGTTTACAACTAAAACAGAAAACTCAATGTGACGTTATTTCTTTACAATTACATCACGCGTTCGCTGAACCGTATGTTGCTGAATCCGCAAGGGCGGCCTTATCAACGGTGTCGGGTCAATCGCACGTTCCCTGTTCGGAGTATTGGATGACCAATTCGCCGAACAATATCAACGGAACACAGAACACATCAAAGAAAATGAGAAACATCTGGCCCTTTTGTCTAAAAATCAGACAACTATAATAGAAGCCGAATACAACTCGATCATTCAGGAGATTCTATTGGATACCGTAACCAACATTAACAACGGCAAGATGAACTTACACCTCATCGTGCCAGAACAACTACGGGACGAATTGAACGTCATATCCGGTTAGCTCTCAAAGGATGTGGCACTTCCCATCACCAACATTCAAGATGATTTCTTTCGCCTATATCACCTGCTACAAGTAAAGGCAAAAATAACAAAGAGATATATAATCATTGAGATACGGGTGCCGTTAATCAGTAGAGAAAACTACGAAGTTTATCACGTCATTCCTGTCCCAAAAAAGAATGGATTCAACATGGTCACCTTACTGCCTATAGCGGAACTGTTAGCTACACAGAAGGATTCATACCTACCGATTACTGGAACCGACCTACATCAATGCATGCACTACGACAGTACGACTCTGCTGTACCCCATTAGGTCACCAATACACCGTGAAATTTGAATCACAGTTTTGCTAGAACAAACGTTGTTCAGACCATGGTCTACTAACATTCTACAGCATCCAATAATAATAATAAAAAAAATTGGTTTTTGAAAAAACACAAAAAAGACAAAGTTTAAAATGTCGAGATTATCATTACTCCCTACTACACAGACACTGCGGCGGCGCTCGCGTATCAAAGTATTTTCATATTAAGCCCGCGGTAGGTACGAAAATTTTATGAGTAAAATCTATGAGTATAATTATGAGTTAACTAAAAGTGAGGCGTTATTAGAACAAACATTTACAAATTATTAACTAAACAAAATTTCCATACATACAAATTACCGTATCTTTTTGTTCCGCGGGCCGATTTTCATGAACTAAATGGTTTTAAGTTTAGACCTTTCATTTAAGACAAAAACTAAAGAAATATCTTTACAAACAAAAAAGTGAGTTTTCAAGTTACGTAATTATGATAATTTCAATTTGCTAAAATTTCCTTCCAAATTTACTTTTAATACTGTTAATGGATCAAAGTAAGTATTTTAACACGAACCTAATAAGAATCTACCTGAGATCACAACATAATAACAGTTAGCTGTGCACCAAGACAACTTTGATTCCAATTTCTCTTCATTCTTATCGGGCTAGAATCTTATCGGGCCAGCTAGAATTTCTGACGATCCTAAGATCGTCAGAAATTCTAGCTGATGTTAATTATTAGTTCTGGTAAGTAAAGTAGGTACCTATCTACTTAGTTACTTTCTTACATCACAGTTCAGAATGTAGGTACAAAATTGCACGCAAAACGCCATATCCAACACCACTCCACATTAAAATAGTTAGAACACTTAGAACTCGTTTTCACAAAAAAACGCGCGATACGTGCCCGTGACGTAAGTACATCGGATGCATACGTGTGACCCGCTCGAGAGATTTCGGTAGACTGGCTACCGCTCGGGTGGCGGGGGCGACTGGCGGCAGTCAACAAAAGAAATGGGCGGGACGATATTTCGCGCAATTGCATGTTATTGGCTAATGATTTATTTGCATTTCGGCCCGCATTGGCTAGACATCCTTGTAGTCCACGTGGACTCCTCATAACTCTTTTGAATGCCATATCACTGTCGCGATGAGAATTTGATGTTACGGTTAATGTTTGAACACGTTTGAGTAACATAAGACTTATTTGAGAACGCCTAGGTTAGTTTGTTTTAATAACAAATTTGATACTTTAGAATGGTAGTAGACCATGGTCTGAACAACGTTTGTTCTAGTAAAACTGTGATTCAAATTTCACGGTGTATACTACATGCAGTCTGACGAAAGCCTATGCAAGAAGAGACAAGACTCATCTGACTGCAAAACAAAACATGAGAGCTGCAAAACACGTGTCATTATACGTATTGGCAACAGTTGCAGCGGCAGCAGGCGCAATATATGGCTACCACTGACTTCGCAAAAATTGCAGAGCCACGAGAAACCTGAGGCACTACCTGTTCCCAATCCAGCGCCCCGAAGGAGGTTTACTGCAAGCATCGTGAACAACGCAGCTGTATTAGACGTCACAGACGACAGCAGCGCAGTGCACAACAAAGCAACGTCGCCTATTGCGCGTTGTGATTTAATTGTTTAAGGCTCGGAATAGATTATTTTATATTACATTTTATGTCCTTTTGTAACATTTTATTTAACATAACACTTTCATTTTTATTGTTCACAGTTACCTTTTGTGAGTGGGCAATATGTACGTGGCATGGCGTGGCATGGCGTGGTATGTATGTGGCATTGACCTTTGTGATAGTTTGTACGTCATACTCAATAATGCACATCGATATTGTTTAGCTGTGCATTTCTCTAACATAGCATTTAAGTGGAACAAATGTCTAATTATATTTAGTAGCAATAAATCCATCAAGGGAATCATTCGTCTACTCATTTACATAACATAATATACCTAACAAGTTTACATAACAAGTACATAACATTTTCACTGTTGGGCATTACAACCCCAACATAGTCGTTGATACAATAGTATGCCTTTGAACAAAGGTTGGATTTTACTTTATTTTTAAACGCATTAAAAGGCAAATCTAGCAAAGAAGAGGGTAGCTTGTTATAAAAGGTTATACCGAGCCCAACTAATAAGTTATGAACCTTATGAAGCCGGTGAAAGGGAGCTCGTAGTTTGTCCTTATTTCTAGTGTTAACATTGTGAATATCACTGTTTTTAGTGTATAAGTGTATATTTTGCCTAATATATAAGATGTTGGCGAAAATGAATTGTGATGCCACCGTGAGAATACCAACATCTTTAAAAAAATCTCTTAGAGAAACTCTGGCTGGTAAATTGCTCGAACAGCTCGTTTTTGAAGAACAAATATATTTTGAATGTCAGCGGCTTTGCCCCACAGCAGAATACCATAGGGCATAACGCTATGGAAATAACTAAAATAGACTAACCGAGCTGTATCAACGTCAGTGTATTGTCTTACTTTCCTGACAGCGTAGGCGGCCGAACTGAGCCTTCCCGCTAGGCTTGATATATGTGGGCCCCACTTAAGTTTGGCATCTACTGTTATGCCCAGAAAAACTGCCGAGTTCACAGTTTCAAGCACCTCTTTATCTAAGACGATGTTGGGTCCTAGATTTATAACATTTGGTAGAGCGAACTTTACAAATTTCGTTTTCTTGGCATTGAGAACTAGGTTATTTGTCGTAAACCAATCCGTAACCATTGAGAGTGCACTGTTTACGTCGTCAAAATCTTGTCTATTCCTGTCTACTTTAAAAATAAGAGAGGTATCATCTGCAAACAGTACAACGTTACAGATTTCCTTTATATAAAAAGGTAAGTCGTTTATATACACTAAAAATGGACCCAATATTGAGCCTTGAGGTACACCTAACTGAACTGGTAGCCCGGAAAATTTCACACCATTAACTAATCTACACATTGGACCCTATTATATAAAATAAGAATTTATTACTTTATGAGCTTCGTTCTGGACACCGTAATGACGTAGTTTACGCAAAAGTGTGTCATGATGCACGCAATCAAAGGCTTTGGAGAGATCACAGAAAACTCCACTAGCATTTTGTGAGTTCTCCCATGCGTTAAATATGTGTTTCAGCGCTCAGCTGAAACACATATTTAGGGGTCTTGCCCAGCATCTGTGGTCAAACGACTTTTTGTAAAACCATATTGTTCATATCGTGAAGAAGTCTGTTTAAATTAAAATGTCTTAGCAACTGCTTGAGTATTAAGTTTTCAAGTATTTTACTGAATGCAGGTAAGATAGAAATAGGCCTGAAATTGCCAACGTCATTTTTGTTACCTGATTTACGGCAATGACGGCTGTTACATAAGAAAACGTGCTGGCTGTGAAAAATTAAATTTAAGAGAATAGGCAAATTACATATGAAGAGATTCAGCATATACTGCAGATTGGATCGGGAAGTGTGCATGAAATTCTACACGGGCATCTTCGGGTAAGGAAGATAGTTTCACGCTGGGTACCGCACAATCTAACAAAGGCTCAGAAGGAGGAGAATTAGTTCGTCAAAAAGCAAAACATGTCCAGAATTTTTTTGAGAAATAATTCGGAAAAGTGGATGAGATTCAACAGGTACCAGATTTTAACTCAAAAAAAGACACACTGTTCAGGGCTCGTCACAAATATTTAAATGTTTGTAAAACTGAATTCAGAAACTTGAATGATGTTACAATTCCAGAAATAATGTCGACAGTTTCCTTATTTGCGAAGATGGATGTGACAATAATAAAATCTTAATATTTTCAACACCTTAGACAATGCATTAAGACATTGAAAAATAAGATGTATTTCATTGATGGAACATTCAAAGTTACACCCAAGCCATTCTACCAGCTGTTATCAGTTCATGTTGATTTGAATAGCTGTGATGATTTAACTTGTGTTATAAGAGTTATATACGCGTTACTACCTGACAAGAGACAAGAAACCTACGAACGCTTATTTGGCCTCATCGTGCAGCATTTTGAAATAGACATGATGGCCATTAAATGCGATTATGAGATAGTGCTTATCAATGGAATTAAAGACGCGTTTCCAAACACTCAAATAACGGGCTGTTATTATCATCTTAATAATGCTGTTTGGAAAAAAGCGTCAAAATTGGGTCTTCCTGAAAACAGAGAGTGTAGAAATATTGTCAGAATATGTTCCAATTTACCTCTGCTACCTTCTCCATAGATTACGGAATGTTGGACTAGCATTGTTGAAAACGCCACGAAAAGCGAAGAAATCGTGGCTTTTTTAAATTACTTTAAAAACAATGGCTTCAGTCTCTGGCAGATATAATAAACTGTCCTAGTAATTATAATTTTCGCACAAACATTGCACTCGAATACACAGGCGGCTAAACACGAATATAAAATCAAAGCCAACCCTGCTACTATTCCTCAAAGCTAGAAAAGAAGCGCTTTGGCAAGATCGCAAATACAAGAATATGTTATTTGAAGGAAATAAGAGAAGAAAGATCAATATTATGTTTAATGCCAAATACAAAAGAGAGCTGCAAAAGCTTGAGGGCCAAAAAGTTAGTCCATTTGAATTTTGATAAATCATTTCAAAATGAAATTAGGTGAATAAATGCAGGGGAATTTGTGCGCCTAATATCCTTATAATATTTAAGAGGCTACTAGGTTTTAACCCAGATATTTTTTTAAGAAATAAATTTAATGTAATTTACAAATGTCTTTTACTTTCTATCATGAGTGTACACATTTAAATAACTTTTTGCAAAATAGACGTTCTGCTATACAGACCATCTGATAGTTGGACGTTTTGGTACAGTCCATTTTGCTAATTAGATTTACTGCTCATTAGACGCTTCGCGATGTTGGACCTTCTGATCAGGAGGGAAATTGAGTAACCCCCTTTTTTTGAAGTCGGTTAAAAACTGCGTCTAAAATAAATATAACGTTGAAAATTGCGAAAACTATTTTTAAGCCGTGTTGACGTTTTTTAACCGACTTCAAAAAGGAAGAGGTTATATGTTCGTCGCGTATGTTTGTTTTTTTTTTTTTTTTTTTCTTTTTTTTTATGTATGTCCACCGATTTCTCCGTCAATTGTGGACCGATTTTGAAAATTCTTTTTTTGTTTGAAAGGGTATGCTTTCGAGATGGTTCCATATAAATTTTATTAACTTTGCTTCAATAGTTTTTGAGTTAGCTTCAATAATACGTACTTTTTCCCACTTAGTATGTGGATGACATGATGAGTTGTGATGGTGTGTGGGGTAGGTACCACAACTAAAAGGTGAAAAATAAAAACTTTTTACAAAAAAAAACAACCGACTTCCAAAAAACACTACAAAGTGAAAAATAACTTTAATTTCGGAAGTCGGTGACAAAAAACGAAAATTTCAAACCAAAGAAAGATTTTTCACTTTGTAGTGTTTTTTGGAAGTCGGTTGTTTTTTTTTTTTTGTAAAAAGTTATTGTTGCCACCGTTCAGAAAGTGATACTCCTGGACACGGCTCGCATTGTTAGGAGGTTCCTTTCTCTGGAGCCCTGACCGCCGGTAGCTTGGACCCTGCTCCCGATACCGGTGGGCTACTATTTTTATATTTTGAAATGTTTTTTAAATCCAGTGGTCTTTGCGAGGTGTTGGAAAATATCAGACTCAAACTGACCACGATCAGTGACAATATCGGTTGGCCAACCAAATCGTGCTACCCATCCAGACAGAAACGCTTTGGCCACGGTTTCCGCTGTAATATCGGTAATAGGGACGACTTCAGCCCATCGCGTTAAGCGATCGACGAGTGTCAGACAATACCGATATTCATTGGATGGCGACAATGAGCCGATGAAGTCTAGGTGGACATATTTGAATCGCGCTGAAGGCAGATTGAGGGTACCCAAAGGGGTGAAAACGTGTCGATTCACCTTCGTACGCTGGCATGCCAAACATGCCTTAGACCAATCGCGATAGTCTTTCCGCATCTGTGGCCAAACGTAGCGCTGTGCTACAAGTTTAGCACTTGCGTTTGCGCCTGGATGGCTTCGTGAATGCAACATGTCAAAAATTTGTTTGCGCAATGGTTTAGGAATGATAGGTCTGGGAGTTGCTGTGCTGACATCGCAGTACAATTCAATACGACTTCCAGGAATTATCATTTTCTTAATGTGCAGGGAAGAATCTCCTGTGAGTAATTGTGCAAGTTCTGAGTCAGCGTCTTGTTCTTTGGCTATTACTTCTAAATCTACTGGGCTTTGCAATTCTTCGATACGGGAAAGTGTATCGGCTACGACGTTATCTTTTCCGGCGATGTGTTGAATGTCGGTCGAGAATTGTGAAATATGGTCTAACTGTCTATACTGACGTGGCGAGCAGTTACTTTTCCGCTGATGGAAAGCGTAACATAGCGGCTTATGGTCAGTATAGATGGTAAAGGTGGTAGCGGCTAGCCAATGTTGAAAGTACTTAATGCTTTCGTAGATAGCAAGGAGCTCTCTATCGTGCGGTGAGTATTTTTGTTGTGATGAGCTCAGTTTGCGGGTGAAAAATGCCAATGGTTGCCAATTACCGTCTTTGTACTGTTGCAAGACTGCTCCGATAGCAAAATTAGACGCATCCGTGACTAGGCCCCGTTTGGCATTTTTTGGCATTTTTTGGAGTCAGGGTGTGCTAACAAAACCGCACTATAAAGGCCATCCTTACACTCCTCGAAGGCCTGTAACGAGGTTCAGGTTACGTCGACAGGGTGTGAGGCTTTCACGTTACCGGTCAGTGGGGCATGTAAAGGCGCTTAGGTCTGGGCAGCCCGTGGTAGAAACCGCAGGTAAAAGTTAATCATGCCCAGAAACCTTCTCAGTTGCCTCGCGGTTTTAGGCTCTGGGAACTCCCTAATTGCTTGCACCTTGCTTTCCAAAGGCTTCATTCCATGTTGCGAGATGTGGTAGCCTAAAAATGTTTTAGTGAAAACCTTTTTAAAAACAAGCTTTTAATGCACTAAAAAGCACCAAATAAAACTTATGTAAACATTGAACTTTAATAATAATATATTCTTAAAAGCTCGAGACGTGAACTTTAAGCCTCAAGCTTTTAAGAATATATTCAAGTTCAATGTTTACGTAAGTTTTATTTGGTAATTTCTAAGCCATCCAGGCGCAAACGTCATCATCATCATCATCATCATCGGCCTATAAATGTTCCCACTGCTGGGACACAGGCCTCCTCTCTGTGGGAGGGCGCAAACGTAATAAAACAAAACTAAATTATTATTGTTAAGGTTTATCTGTGGAAAGTATGATAATGTTATTTTTATGGATATGGACTACTCTAGATATCGGCCTCGGAGAACACGCTTCATGCTTAATTTAGCTAGATCTTTAAAGGTAATTTTGCAAATGGACTATAAAATTCAAATGAACATCAAAAGGATAGTGGGCAAAAATGTATGGGCGGCACACCCAGCTCCCCCACAGTTAAAACCACTGTAGTTTTGAAGACATTAGTTCTCACTTTATTCAGGCCAAAGCGCATCAAAATCTGTCCCGGGGCTATCCAGTTCCGACTATGTTAGGTTAGGTTAGGTTAGATAAAATATACACAGCTCCGCCACTATACCCAGCTCCCCACAGTTAAAACTACTGTAGTTTTGAAGACATTTTTTCTCCCCTTACTTACCCTTCTGGTCTGGGTCTGGGTCTGGGTGGGATAACTGGCGAAATGTGGGTGTACCTACTACAGGTACACCTCTGCCCAACCCTTCGGGGAAACAAGGCGTGATAATATGTTATGTTATGGGTCGGGCACATACTTGTAATACGGTACCTCAGAGTCCACAAGTTTATATTTCAAAGCAAGTTGCTGGTGAATAATCCTAGCCACTTGGTTATGTCTGTGCAAGTACTCGCCGTTAGCTAGACGCGAGCAACCAGAGATAATATGTCTGATGGACTCACCCGGACGATGGCATGCCCGACACACGTCAACCGTACCGTCCTTCATAATATGTCTCCGGTAGTTATTCGTCAAGATCAACTTCGTCCATAATTGCACAGACGAAACCTTCGGTTTACCCGAAAAGGTCACCGAAACGTAGCCAGGATACGGACGCTAAGAAATCTACACCGGGCTCATGAAGAGCCCGATAGAAGCGTCCCGTGAGCCCGTTGTCCACTGCGACCACATCACGGTGCATACCCACATCGGCTTTAAGAAAGTATTCCCTGAGGCTGCACACCTCGCGGCTGTGGAGGGTCTTCGCATTTAAAAAGCCTCGACCCCCGCACTTCCGCGGGATGTACAGTCTCATCACCGATGAACGTGGGTGATGCATCCGGTTTGCGGTCAGGAGTGTACGGACCCTCCTGTCTAGGGCATCGAGTTCGGTCAGAGTCCATTTGAGTATGCCGAAAGAGTACATCAAAACCGGCATGACCCAACCGTTGAAGGCAAACAAGGTGCGCTTGTTTCCTCCTGAAAGAAGACTATTTAATACCTTTTTCAGGCGACCAAAGGCTCCTTCAACGATTGCTTCATGTCAGCAACGTTGATGCCTAACGCTTCCGACATACCCAAATACTTATAGCTTTCGGATGAGGAGAGGCATCTAAAGTGTATAGAATCCGAGAGTTGAGTTCCCTCGGATTCCATAATCTCCCCTCGCTTTACATGCATGACTGCACATTTGTCCACACCAAATTCCATCCTGATGGCGCTACTAAATGTTTCAGTTACCTTCAGTAGCTCCATCAGTCGCAATTTGTTGGGGGCAAAGAGTTTCAAGTCATCCATGTAGAGGAGGTGAGATATGACCTGACCACCTCTCCTCAACCGATAGCCTAGACCTGAATCCTCGAGCAGTGTGCTAAGAGGATTCAGGGCTAAGCAGAACCAAAGTGGACTTAAACTGTCGCCCTGGAATATTCCCCGTTTAATCCATACAGGCACATCATTCCCCTGGATCTGTCGACATCCTGGATAGCGAAGGACCGTCCTCCATTGCCCCATACACGACATCAGGAAGGTGCGCAGAGTTGCATCTATCTTGTACAGCTCCAGCACCCTCATGAGCCATGTATGTGGCACCGAGTCGTAGGCCTTCTTATAGTCTATCCAGCATGTCGACAGATCCTTGCGGGATCGACGAACCTGTTGGCTTATGGCCATGTCGATGAGGAGAAGCTCCTTAGTACCACGGGACCCGTTCCTACATCCATTTTGAGAGGCTGACATGATTGAATTACTGTCAATGTGTGTGTTAATTTTCGTTCTCAAAATGGATGTAAGAAGTTTATAGACCGTCGACAAACATGTGATCGGTCTATAATTCTTGGGTTCCACGGGACTACCTGGCTTATAGAGCAGGTGAGTAACGCCTGTTGTTAGAAACTGCGGTAGCGACCCAGTCTCTAGGGATGACTGAAATTGAGATGCCAGGCGAGTGTGTGAACTACTCAGCCATTTTAACCAAAAGTTGTGCAGTCCGTCCGGTCCCGGTGATTTCCAATTCGGTAATGGACGGACTGCTCTGGCTACGTCTAATGGCGTGATTAGTACAGCATCCATTTCTGGTATAGTTTCACACACTCGCTCGACATCCTGCATCCAGCCAGCCTCAGTGTGACAGACGGGCACCGACCAGATGCTGCGCCAGAATGCACTCGTGGCAACATCATCCGGGCGGCACACGTCTGTCGCATTTTGTTCAGGTCGCTCCCAAGCTCTATATACCCACCTCTCATCGCTCTGGAACATGCGATTCTGCGTGTATCGGTCAACCCGCCGCCCGCCGAATACGGCTCGCCCATGCACAAACTTTCTGCTTCAGGAAGTCGATGCGCTCTGTGACACAGGACATATATTCTTGAGGACTGATTCCAGTCCCCGAGAATGCCCGCCTTACAAAGCGCATCACTTGTGGTCGTGTATTTCCCTCCCTGAAGCAGTATAGTTTGCCGATGAGTGCCCTGGCCCCATTGATACGACGCTCGATTCTGCGCTGCCAGGCTGGTACGGCTGATTTGGGTCGAGTAGCTCCGTCACAGTTTGGAAACTTGACGTTAGCTAAACGACATGCCGCAACAGCCGCGCAATACAGGATCGAGTGTGTATCAATGAGATCCTCGCTGCTTTCGAAAAATTTCGTAAGCTGCGAGTCCAAGGCACACACCAGCGCCCTATTTTTTTTGTGCATGGGTAGGCGTGGTAATCGGGGTCTAAGTTCGGTCGGAGTGTACCTATACTCGCGGAACGCATCCTCCAGTGCGCTCCTCAATCGGTCGTTACACTGACTACTTACTGTGGCAACCCTATCATCCTCCTCTTCAACACCATGATTGAACCGCGGCGGGATTGCATCAATATTTGTCGCTTGTGCCGCGGTTTGTGCCCGAGTTGAGACGATGTGGTTGCTCAGTACCTCTGAGCGCAGCCTATCAAGTGCAGCATCGTCCAACCTATGATTGCGTTGGATGACACGCACCTGATCCGACAGTCGTTGGGCCGAGACGTTGACGGTTGGCTCTAGTTCCTGGAACAGAGACAGCATCCTAACACGGTACGCAGTGAGGTTAGTTCCTCCCTCTGTAGACCCGTAATATGCGCGCATGACGTTCTCGTTCATTGACTGAGTCCATCTCATGCGCTGCACACAACCACCGGCAGCGGGGATCCGGCTCGGGGCCGGTTGGCCCCTAAGTCCCAAGCTCCTCGGTGGCCGGCCTCTCCCCTGCCGACGTACAGGTGTTGGCGACGTCGGCGGGGAAAATTATTATTATTATTAATGTCTTTAAAACTACAGTAGTTTGAACTGTGGGGGAGCTGGGTGTATTTTGCCCACACTCCTTTATTAATAATACAAAGTAAAAAAACATCTGTAAATAAATCTGTACAAACTGACTTTACAAACTATGAAAATAAAATAGAGACCGAAAATGTCGAAGAGAACATAATATATTATGTAATAATAACTCATCTAGTAATAATCATTCTTTAGGGGATAATACTGTACGTAGTGATTTTTTTCGTGAATAAATACAAATGTGTTCTACATCAAAATATAGCGGGTCTGCTTAACAAAGGGGTTTGCTTCTCATTTCATTTCATTTCAAAGCAGACACCCTCTCTATATGCCTTAATGAACTGCATTGAAAATTTCGCCTACAATTTCGAGAAAAAATGCAGGACGGAAGTGATAGAATTTGCCCAATCTGATCACACTGTGCAATTTCTGAAGTGTCCCGTACCTGTTAACTGTGTTTTGAAATTTTGGTATGAATCACAACGGGACTTTAGCCCAGAGAAAATGTTAAAGCATGTATCTAGCCTTCGATCAAAGGGCGGCTTCGAGCCAAACGTGGTGTACAATGCGTAACTAACATTTACCTCAAAAGAGGTAAACGTTACGTTTACGAAGGGGTTAAATTAAAATAGATAGTAAGGTACTTAAAATTAAATTCGGATTAGCTTTGAATTAAAATTAAGGGCCGGCTTCACAGGACGTGGGATGTTCGGGATAGGCGGGGTCAGGCTGACAGATGAGTAGGCCGGCGCGGAGTCGGGTAAGCAGGTAGGCAGTCAGGAAGTGTGGAGGAGCTGGGCTTCAGCGTCACGCGTCTGTCTAACGGCGAGTCCTGTCGATCGGAGAGGTGGGTGTGAATAACAGTTAGATAGCGGAGGCACTCCGTGGTACCTCACGCTAATGGGAGGCCTGCGTCAATGTCGGCAGGCTATGTTGGTGTCGCTTGGCGCCGCGCCGATTGGCGTCGCAGCGCTTGGCGTCGCGCCGCTTGGCGTCAGAGAGTGTCGGGGGCCTCTCTTGGAGGATGGCGTCGCTTAGCGTCACGTCTCTTGGTGTCGGAGGCCTCTTATGCCGCTGTATACGTGTGGCGCCTTGCACCACGCGGCCGGAAAGGTGTAGTACAGGAGCTTATTAAATGATAAACAAGAGTTCAGACGCACTCAAGGTTTATTTGTTTTTTAGACACTGAATTGACTAAACAAAGGTTTAAGTATTTAAAATAGCTTTGTTTTAGAATAAAGCTCTAGGGCTTCGAAAACACGGCCTCACCAGCCGCTTTCAGACCAAAAAACCCTTAGATCTCAACTCAAACTCTGACTGCAAACTGAAAAATTTGAAGCCCGTTTCTATCGTTCTGTGCCATTTTTTTAAACGTTTTCAAAGACATATCAAGCGATAGATGGCCAGCACGAATACAAACGGTTTACAGAGAGGGAAGTCTACAGGTGTTCTTATTGCTAGGGTCAGTGTATACACCGGTTTTATGAAAGGTTTAGAAAACTATAAAGTGTACTTGTCCATGGTGTGTTATGTCTATGGTATAGAAAATAAATTGGACAGATGACAGTTTAATTTGAAAATGTCAGAATATTAATAATTCTAAGATTTTTTACAAAGGCGAAAATTAGTAATATAAAATAAGTTTTGGATGCTAAGACGATCAAAGAATAATTAAAAGTATACTTTTCAGAGGTAACAATGTTTACGAGTAATTATAAAAGGTGAGTTCTGTGTGTGTCATAGGATTTTAATATGTTGTAAATAGATAGTATAAAACATATAAATAGATTAGATTAGGTGACGCGGCAGAGTACCACAAATGGTGAGACTTGTTCGGGTGTCAAAGCGGCCAAGGCATTTGCTCAGTATTTTGCTAGCGTGTTTCTGCCTGATACGCCTGAGTTAGACCCTAGAAAATTAAATGTGAGCAGTGAGGGAGATAGCATTCCTCTTCCCTTTTTAACCCCACCGGATGTAGTTAAGGCTATTGCTAAACTCAAACCCTGTAGCTCGGTTGGCTCTGACAATATTCCAGCCTTTACTCTTAAGGGATATCATGATATTTTAGCAACCCCTCTATGTCACGTCTTTAACCTAGCCCTCCGGTCCCTTTAATATACCCTGAACAATTGAAAACTTCGCGAGTCACTCCCATTCCTAAAACTAGTGACAAAACATCAGTAGAGGAACAGGGTAGTATATTGGGTCCCTTACTGTTCTTGATTTATTTAATGACCTGCCCAAAGCCATAGACTTCCCCATAAAACTCTGCTGACGATAGTACAGTAACAATACCTTGCAATAAACCTGAATTATATGAATTTGATGTCAATAACGCGGTCAATTCATTAATCTCTCGGCTTAATAATATTAATTCAAGAATTAATCTTGGAAAAACCCAAATAATGCACTTTGGCTATAAAAACCCAGTTCAAAAATGGAGTTTCAATACCAAAGTAACAAAATTGACGATGTAGATAGTGCAAACATTTCAGGCTTGATTATATTATTGATAGGCAACTCAACTGGAAGGATCACATTGAAGCGCTACGTAAAAAAAAAATTGTTCATCCTATGGCCTGCATAAACTTGCTCCAACAGTTACCACAGATGCACTACTCACAGCTTACCATGGTCTTGTTGCATCTGTATTAAGATACAGTATTATATTTTGGGGTAATTCAACAAACAGGGAAGCCGCTTTTAAAGCGCAAAAGCGTTCCATCAGAGCCATGTTTGGACTTCAAGTAACGGACAGTTGTGCACCGTATTAAAAAAAAAAAACAAAATTCTGACACTCCCGTTTTTGTATGTTTATGAAACTGCCTTGTTTGTTGAGTTGAATGCACACTTGTTTCCCCTCCTTTCAGATACTGTTTACCTTTCAGATTTTTTTTAACTCCAAGGGACCATCATAATTATTTAGATTTTTATGTATTTATTTTGTGCTTTTATGATTTAATTAATTTAAAGATTTTAATGAATTTTTAATTTTATTTGTAATATATTGATAATTTTAAACATTTTAGTAATTTAGAGTCTGATATTTTGATCTTAGTAATGATAGTGTGATTGTGGTGTTTATTTGAATACTAATAAGTTAGTATTAAAGAAAGTCTTAAGTATTTCTACTAACAAAAATATGGATCATTGTGTCTGAGTTAAATAAATAAATAAAATTAAATAGATCTATTTGATATTAATTTCAACTTAATACTGCCACGCGTTCCTGAGAAAATGAGTCATGACATACTGACTGACAGACGGACAGATGGACAACGAAGTTAAAGTCAAATAATTTATTTCAATTAGGTTAGGTCAATTAGGTTCATAAAAGGCACTTTTGAACGTCAAAGGGGTTTGAAGATTTTTGTATGAAGGGTGGCCCTAACGTCGGCCGTCATTTTGATTTTTTTTCAAAATCGCGGTGCACAATAAAGTTATATATTTAGATAGAGGACACTTATACAAACAAAAAAATTCATGAAACATAATATCCTATAATAACACTACATATTTATAGTATTTCAGGGATAAGGAAGTAATATGAAACACCAAGATATTTGTCAGTCATTTATATTTCATCACATCTCCTATTCCCCACATAATATCACAATTCATTTCACCATCAAATCAGTATTCTTATATTTACCATAAAACTAATAGGTTACCTTAATTTACAGTAGATCTCCAACCAATTCTATGCCAATCTGTATTTTTACCGACACCGCCACTAAGCACGTCCTACCGTCACGAGCGCCCAACCCAGAAGGACACATCGAATCTTTCGGTGCTGCCAGTATAATAAATTGAAACCTAACACTCGACCATCCTGACATCGTGCATGTCCTCATGCACGCAAGTGAATTAGCATCTAGAACCTAACACTCGGCTTACAACTATTTATACGTTATTTCTAAAACTTATAAACTGAGAACCGTTCTTCTAGCCAGAATATAAAACATAATGCAAATGAGAGAAAAATTATTGAAATTTCCACTAGTCGTGATATGATGGTATTACGTAGACTAAAACTCAAAACATTTATTTCTATTAAACCATTTACAGGCACTTTAAAATTTTCAAAGGGTTGTCAGTTATTCAGAGAGTTGAAGCTAGTCGCCCATTCCAAAACATAGGTAGATCTCTATGGAGAAGAACGGGCAAGAAACTCCAATGATACTCTTTTAAATAAAGATATTACAAAATCCTGGGTACATTATTATTGTTGATTCTATATGTGAGAACAATGTAAAATAAAAACAATATCAAACAACTCAAAACACACGATTAAAGATAAGCGCTGGCAGTTCAGTCTGAATTGACGGCTCCCGTTCATGAACATGACGCATGGCTATGCACCATTTAACTCAACCATTTGAGTGTGCATGACATACTCACTTTCAAGTCTAACAACATCATAATAACATTATAAATGGATACATGGTACTCACATTTACATTTCTTTATTCTGCACAGAACTTACTATAAAATGCACTGACATTTGCTTTTATACCTTTCTACATCTAAAAACTGCAACTAGGTGGCGTGCCAAGCAACTTCCAAAATAAAACATTAAATATTATTTCAATCAAGTTTGTAATCGACTTCCATTCGCTAACCTAAGGTCTATTACGCATATTAAATAGCAATCAGCAATTATCGACACTAGCGCCAAAACAAATAAGTAGCAATCTTCGAAACTAACGTGATAAGAAATTCAACTTTCAAACACATGTAACAAAATCTTTGTCATGAAAGAAACAAAGAATCCATTTTCTACTTGAAATTTACCAAATAGCTTAGCGTCGGCTACAAGATGGATAAGTGGATGAAATCAGTGTTTACTTGAACTACAAACAATATTCGACTGTTCTCAACAAGTTAAAATAAGTTTTAAAACATTAATAATATGAGAAACAAAGAGTTATACGTAATATTAATAAATTTAAGACTGAAGCATTTATTTTAACTTAGATATTTTTATGAATATCTATATATTTTTTTATGTCAACATTTTTAATTTATTATTGTTTGCTAAATTCACATTAAATGAATGTTTGACTTGAAATTAATTATTAATAATCATAACTATTCATATTTGCACGCATAGCATGTGGCAAACATGACTTGCATTTTTTTTTTTGTTATCCTTCGCGCACGTTTTTATTATTGTACGTGTACACATGTTTGAGCAAATGAATATGTCTTATCTTAATAAAGTTAACTTTAAAATTTACAGTACCTAATCCTGTTTCAGTGTAAAATGGCAAATAGAGTATCCAATGATCAATTAGATGAACTTTTAGAGTTTCTTAGCCATCCTTACCCAATACATCAATAGAGACGCAAACATAACTAAATGAATAGTCTTTTACGCTACACACAGTTTATTCTAATGAACACGCGACGTAGTTAAATTTAATGTAGGTACACAATTTTAGTTAAAATTCTTCGAATTATAAGACCAATTTACATTTTTCAATCAGCGAGCGACAGGCAAGCGATCAATAACACGGGAAAGGGTTATCGCAATTTGACGGCCAAATATGCTCGCCAATGGCTGTCTCTCGGCTACCAAAAAATCCTTTCAACTGTCATTAACGAGACACAATAGAATTTTAATTGTTATCCACCTTAATGAGGCGTCATAACAGATGATGAGATAATACGAAATAATCGCGATCACCATGTGACCACTGCACACTTCAGTTGACTGATTGTTCTCTAGAGGCAGCACTATCGCTAGTTTGCTATGGTGTGGCTATCGCCGATACATAATACGGATTTGCAATTTAAGAGCAACTATTGCGCAAATTTCGCAATCGCTAGGCTTCTGCAAGATACGTAATAAACCCGCGGAGACTGTAATTATAGCACCGGAAGTCGGTTTCAGAAAGTGTCAAATAATTAAATAAAACATTTACAAAATAATCTGCATCCTATCAACAAGATTTAGTTACGTTAAAATCAAAAGCTAACATTCGACCTTCCTGACATCAAGTTTGTCCGTAAGCTTTATATTATAAAATAAACGTTATGTTGTTTGTTTGTTCAATCAATGTTATAGAAGACCTGAATATATAGCGTTAAATATTACAAGCATGAGCTAACAATATTCTCAAAAACTATGAAATTCATTAGTCAGTGACAATTTACTCCAAAAACGCTTAAAAGGTAAGATATTACATTATTGCATTTTGTTAATTTCTCAGTTTGATTAGCTCATACAGACTTTTCAATATTAATTTACATCCGTCACTCATTGCACCGCAAGCTTCACTGATCAAGCACTCTCACCTGTCAGCCACTGTACGACTTACAATGAATGGCCTATGCTTCGACTTCGACCTAATATGTTAACATTACATTCTGTATATGCCACACATTGCACCGCAAGCTTCACTGGACAAGCACTCTCACTTGCCAGCCACTGTACGATTTCCAATAAGTGACATAACATCCTGCACGTGCCAAACATTGCACCGCAAGCTTTACTGGTTAAGCACTCTCTCTTGCCAGCCACTGTACGACTTCCAATGAATGGCCTATGCTTCGACTTCCATCTCTCAATCATATATAAGTATGTATTTTCATTTTAGCTTAACTTAAGTAATATCGATATTTTCCCTTAAAAGTTTCAGTTTCATTAAAATCATAACATTTGCCTCTATTATTTTTAACACAGCAGCACTTTTAACAAAACAGCATAATAATATTTAATTCACACTTCCTCTTCACTTTCAAACAATAACTTAATCATAAAATTCATAGATTAATTAACATACGTTATTTGTTACTATTTCCTTATTAATCATTATTTTTATTCTTTCAGGTCAACCGTATCATATGAAGAAACGTAAATCATAAACTTCTGATGCAACACAATTATTCTGTTTTTAAAACCTATGACCAATTACATACTCCACAATTTAGGCGTATTTCATTCATCACCTGCCTAATCAACTTAATCATTATTTTTCAGATAACCGTCTTGTATCTAAAAATATTTCATTCATAATATTCTCACTACCAAGGATTAAATTACGACCAAACAAGCTTCTGTTGGGGTTTAAACACTTCCTCTCTCCCTAAACATCATCATTACATGTAGTTCCTTGCTCTTGTTTCATGTTTATAATTTTATATAGGTGTATCTGTTATTTATCCAATATATATGTATATTTATATAGGTAAATATATGCTTTATGTATCTGTGTATCTGTTGTATATGTAAATGGTACACCACTGACTACCTGCAGTATTGTCTCTCCTTTGCCATTTAAATCCATCCAAAGGTTGTCTGTAAAAGATCGCTTTTAGCGATAAGACCGCCCATTGTGACACCCAATGTAAAATTTCTGAATATAATGTCTGTAATTTTTATGGTGTACATAATAAAGAATATTCTATCTAACTGTCTATCTATCTTATAATCTGATTCTAAACTAAAACAATTCAATTCCTTGATATTATTATCAGAACTAACTGTATATGTTCTAACGAGTAGCTTCTTACTAACTATATTTAACTAAATACCCGATGTAATAAAAATGAGACATTTCCACTTTTCAAAAATAAATTGTCAGATCAATTAATTAATAAATGTTATGACTCAAGTAACAACAATATGTATCATTTGTGTTCGAGTTAAATAAGAAAATAAAATAAAATAAATAGGCGTTTTTTTTTTTTTCTGATGAGAATGTTAATTGTTATTATATATCTAATAATAATAAATAAATCTCTGTACTCTTGACTTGTACTAAATCATGTTAATTTAACCGTATTGACCTCGAACTTGATGAATTTATGATCCCATTTTAGTAAACTTGACTTTATGTATTGTAGGTATTGCTTATTTCAAATCATTTACTAAATTTCATCTTGACATAGTAAACTTCTATTGTTTTGATTGAAAGTTTTAATAATATTATATTAAGGGAGTCTTTATCATAGCTTAAACTGTTTGCATGCCTTAATTGAGGTAGTTAGTATAAGGATCAATTTTAAACTTAACATCTGTAACTTGTACCTACTTTCTGTGCAACTAAAGAGCTATTCTATACTTTTCATAATTTCTTGAACCCTCCTTCTCATATTAAATACATAAAAATAATTATTAAGTCGCGGTGGCAATGTACGCTCTCTCGAACTATGGTGACATAACTTGTGACCGCTCTCACAAGTATAAATACATAATTATAATCATAAAGTCATGATAGTAGTGAACGCTCTCACCAATCATGGCGACATAACTTGTGACCGCTCTCACAAGCATAAGTACATAAATACATATAATCATAAAGTCACGGTGGTAGCGAAGGCTCTCGCCAATCGTGCTCATAACTTGTGAACGCTCTCACAAGCATAAATATATAAATATAATCATAAAGTTACGGTGGTTGCGAACGCTCTCGCCAACCGTGCTCATAACTTGTGAACGCTCTCACAAGCATAAATACATAAGTATATACTGATTGTTCGAAATTATAATTTTGATATTCACAGAAGTATCACAAAATAACAGTTACACACATATATACATGTGTGCTACATATGTGTCATATTCACATACATATTCTCATCCTTATCGTTCCAGATATAATTAATCAAATCTCAAACCAGTCAATCTACACATTATAATTAACTAGGAATACTAATAACTTTAGGCACAATAAAATTGTACATAAACTTATCCGGATTGATTTCTCCTATTTGTCCTGATTAAAACTTAGTTAGTTTACCTTATGACATCTGGGAAGTACTATTAATCAAATGTACTCGTAAGAAACTAACAGCAGGCAACAAGCTACTATATGCCCCTTGATGCCCGACTTGATGCCCCCTTGAGGTCCATATTGATATTTTACTTTGTTATGTTTTCTATGTAATACATATGGAACGCAATAAAGAATTGAGTATTGATCTCGTAATACTAACTAGTTATATCAACCCAAGACGAAACTCACACTCAGATCCAAACACAGCTTTATCATGTGTATTGAATTGTATAACTGAATCCCAAGTACAGTAAGTTATAAGTTGTAAATTGTAGTATTTTGATGCCATTTATGAATAAGGATTTAATTTAATATTATTTACTAATCGCATCCATTATATAACTTAATTAATTAATTTCTCAAAATAATAATCCAGTATGTGCACTCCGTAATTAAAGGCATAATATAAGATAGAAATAATTTTCTTAAAAACTTTCTGTACCTTATTTGCAAATAAATGGTTGAAAAGATATTGAAGCAATAGCACCGATTATCAGCACCAAGTGCGACTGCACTAGCATCTAGCTATACAGGCGTCCAGCTTCACTGGCATCCAGTTGCACTGGCATCTAGCTGTACAGGCGTCCAGCTGCACTGGCGTCTAGCTGCACTGGCGTCTAGCTGCACTGGCGTCTAGCTGCACTGGCGTCCAGCTGCACTGGCGTCCAGCTGCACCGGCGTCCAGCTGCACTGGCGTCCAGCTGCAGCAGCGTAACCGCTTTTGCCGGCTCTCGCTCGCACATCCCGCGGTCCGCTCACAATAGACGCTGCACACGAGACTCCGACCACGGTGGCTGCGACCTCCATGGCGTCGGCTATGACTGCGACTAGTTCCCAGTTCTACCCCTGAATGGATACCACCTCGGGCCGGGGTCGTCAGCCGGTGCCCAGTGAGGACGCTTCACTGTCGCGAAACATTATCTGAAACTCATAACAACGGGTTTGACTCCTTTTCGAACAAGCCGTGAAAAAGTTAAAATGTCTAATATCTTCTAAACGGTAGGTCGTAGCTCAAAAATAACAAGATTTTACTTCCCCTTGCACCCCGTGAACTTATCCAGGAGATAAATTTAGAGAAAGAAAAATGTGACCTTCACATAACCTTCATAAAGTGGTACTATACGGATCACAGTCTATTTAATTTTTGTAACCGAAAATTCGAATATACCAAAAGAGATGTGATGTAGGTAGGTTAGGTATTTCTACAGGTCAATTTTAACCGTTAATAATACTTTTAAATGAATTCTATTATAATGCAAAAGAAATAAGCGGGCCACATACCACTTCTGAAATATAATAACACTACATATTTATAGTATTTCAGGGATAAGGAAGTAATATGAAACACCAAGATATTTGTCAGTCATTTATATTTCATCACATCTCCTATTCCCCACATAATATCACAATTCATTTCACCATCAAATCAGTATTCTTATATTTACCATAAAACTAATAGGTTACCTTAATTTACAGTAGATCTCCAACCAATTCTATGCCAATCTGTATTTTTACCGACACCGCCACTAAGCACGTCCTACCGTCACGAGCGCCCAACCCAGAAGGACACATCGAATCTTTCGGTGCTGCCAGTATAATAAATTGAAACCTAACAATCCTAAAGCGTCAGGTTTAGGAGTTATTCACCGAAATATGAGTAGAAAACTGAACCTTGTAGAAACAGGATTTTTTTGTTTTTTCCCTTCAGGTAAACATATTGAACTATGAAAACATAATTGCATCATGTGTAGGTAATATTTTAGTTATGAGCGAAAGAGACAAAAGTATACCCCCCGCCGAATGAGGATTTTATAGTAGGTACATGGCTTGGGCGCGACATCAAGAATATCCTATTCAGCCTCCCGCTGCCTTCTTGGATGATATTATTTATACCGAATATGATTAATAAATCTTATGTTTTATCCACTAAGGTATTCAATTATTTCATGTTTACCTACAAAAATATCATTGTAATTCGACACATTATATTCTTATGTCTTAGTCTTTTTTTTTTTTTTTTTGGGTGGGAAATTATCAAATAACTTCTCCCGCTCTGGGTGGAGCGGGAGGGCGTGTCAGACTCTTACTGACTAAAACCCACCCGTGTTCCTTCGGTTGCCCTGTTGCCGGGGGCCACGATGTCCCTATCGGTTTTCTTCGAACCCCCGGCAGGCATTGGCCCTAGCGGACCCCGTCAATTCTGCTGACATCTCTTTGAGGCGCGCGTGGAACACAACGCGCCGTCGACCCGGGCTTGGTCCTTACCGGACGGCGAGCTACCCATTGCTCACCGTCCGCAAGCCCGCGCCTACGGTGGCCGGAAATCGGCTCGCGATTCCCGCCCCGGGCGTCTCCTCCTGCGGCGGTTAAGGGCGTGAGGGCGCGAAATTTGCCTCTCCCTCACGCGTTCCGCCTCCTCCTTCGCGAGCATTACCGCTTCGCAGAAGGAGGTGACGGCCTGCCATTTCCTCTCGCTCCGTACCATGGCCTGAACCAGGGCCGGACACGAGAGATCACCGCCGCCGATCGCCTCTACGAGGACACGGCGTTGCTCCGCCCAAGCCGGGCAGACCTCCACCGTATGCTCCACCGTGTCCTCAGGTCGATCCACACAATGGTGACACCCGGGTGTTTCCTCCCGCCTTATCCTAAACAGGAACCTCCCGAAGCAGCCGTGTCCGGTGAGGACCTGCGTCAGGCGGAAGGTGAGGACGCCGTGGCGTCTCTCAAGCCACTCCTCAAAGAAGGGTCTTATCGCCGCAATTGTGGCGTGCCCAGCACGGGGTTGCGATAATCGCACTCTCCATGACGCCATGAGATCCCGCCGGAGCTCTGTCCGTTGTGCCGCGATTTCTTGCGGCATCGGAGTTAAGCCCCGGCGTTTCGCCTCCTCGCGCCACTCCCAGATGTGCGCGAGGACCTTTGCCTCTAGATCCCATGGCGGTAATCCGGCAAGGAGGCTCGCCGCCTCGCAGGAGACCGTGCGGTATCCTCGGGCCAGCCGAATGGCCATGACCCTCTGGGACGCGTTCAACCGGCGGGCTGGCCGCAGCCTCAATGAACGCGCCCACACCGGCGCCCCGTAGAGGGCCATGGACTGCACGATCCCCGCGTAGAGCCTCCGGCAGGAGGCGTTTGGATCCCCCAGATTGGGCAGGAGCCGCTTCAAGGCAGCCCCGGCCCGCTCCAGTCTGGGAGCCAAACGTCGGAAATGTTCAACGAAATTCCACCGGCTGTCGAGGACGAGTCCCAGATACTTCATCGTCGACTCGACACCGATGTGAACCCCTCCCGCCATTACCTGGGAATCCGACGGTGGCGCATTCCGAGGACCATGAAAACCCATGGCCTCAGACTTGTGCAGGGCCACCTCGAGTCCCAGCTGCCGGATCCTATTTACGATTGTCGCAACCCCGCGTGTCGCTAAGTCGGCCGCCGCCTGGTACGACCCCCCCTGCGCCAGGACCAGCGTGTCGTCAGCGTAACAAACGACGCTGACGCCGCTAGGGAGGTCGGCGCGCAGCACCCAGTCGTATCCGATGTCCCACAGATGCGGTCCCAGGACCGAACCCTGTGGGACACCGCACGACATCTCTTGCCGGTTCCACTCTCCTTGGTGACCGGGGTAGATGACGGCCCTGTCCGTCAGATAGGCCTCGACCACACGACAGAGGTAGGTCGGCATCCGGTGATACCAGAGTGCCTCCCTGATGCAACTCCAGGGCAGGGTGTTGAAGGCATTGGCGATGTCTAGAGACACCGCCAAGACCACCCCGGGCCACAGCATCCCCCGTCGTGAGGGTCCGCACGCGCATGATGGCGTCCACCGTAGAGCGCCCCCTGCGGAAACCGAACTGGCTCTCCGCCAGATCCGGCCCCACTCGCACCAGCTGCCTGACGAGGCGGTCTGCAATGACTCTTTCAAAGAGCTTGCCCACCTCATCGAGCAGCACAATGGGCCGATAAGCGGACGGAGAGTCCGCTGGGCGCCCCGGCTTCTTGATGAGGACCAGTTTCCCCGTCTTCCAACGAAGTGGGAACTGGCCCCTCTCCATGCATGCGCTTAGGAGCCCCCTTAGTCGAGGCCCGAGAGCCCCCATGGCCAGGACCCAGGCTTTTCCGGGTATGCCGTCGGGTCCTGGGGCGGTATTCTTCGCACTCATCTTGCGTACCGCCACTCTCATTTCTACCTCAGTCACTTCCAGAGCATCGTCGTCGTCGGTGTGGTCCGCATCGGGCATCGCAGTAGGCGGAGCCATGGGCGGAGGGGTATGATCCCCTCTAGAAGGGAACAGAGCGCTCACCACGTCCCCCACAAGCTGGGGCCGAAGACTCTGCGTCAGCGGGGGGGCCCATGGGCGGAGCTTCTCCCGCACCATCTTGTATGGGTGCCCCCACGGGTCCCTGTTGAGAGTCTCCAGCAACTCCTCGCGGGCCAGAGCCCTGGCCCGCAGGATCTCCGCTTGGAGGGCTTATGTCTTAGTCTACGATTTAATTTCAACTCTTTATTAGTTAGTGACTTTTGTGGACATGATAATTATTCAGATTGATTACAGTTGTAATAGCAATCATATAATTGCGTTTTATTAAAATTGGTTTTTAGTTTTATTAATTTATTTATCTTTTGTATAGTTTCTTTTCTATTTTGTGAATGTGAGAACGCTGTAGGATTAGTGGATTGTAGACCTGTAGACCATTTTCTATTTTGTTAAGTACTTATTGAAAGACCTACACTGTCCTCCCATACCTAGTAACACTGTTATTTGAAAGTATTGTAAAAGCCAATTATTTTTAAAAGAGTAACCGTGGAGTTTCTTGTCGGCTCTTCTCCATAGGAAACGACCAATTGGAACCGTGCACCTAGCTTCTGACGTTTCATAAGTGCCCATGTAGGTTTATGTGAAATAAAATATTTTGAATTGAATTGAATTGAATATGTTCCGATTGTTTTAAAAAAGATTTTAATTAACAAAATAGATGATTAGTTTTATAATATTTGTTTTATATCTGTCTGGTTCAGATAACAGTAAATAACTTAATCGACATGAATTAACTACAAAATAAATATAACAATTGTTATTTTTATCTTTGAATATCTCAGAAACGTGACGCTTTATGATGTTATGTTAAGTGACGTTTTATGTTTGTATAAGTGTCCCCTATTCAAATATATGACATTTATTGTGTACCGCGATTTTCAAAAAAAATCAAAATGATTGCTGATATTTAGGGCCAAAACCTTCAAAGCCCTTTACAAAAATAGAATTGATTCTAGTCGCCCCTTCCAAAAGGTAGTTTTCGTATGGAGAAGAATGTGCAAGAAACTCCACCGTTCCTCTTTTAAAATGTTTTACAGTATTTTGTATACATTAATTATATAATTATACGAGTATGTAAAGACGATGCACCTGCAATAAGATTATTATACCACAATAGGTAAAAACAATTAAAAATGAAGCAATGACAGATAAAATAATTATGTGATACATGGTGTTCACATATACAAGCATTGTAAAAGTGATCCTATATGGGTTCTGTTTTTTCTTTTAAGGTACGGAACCCTAATAATAGTAAAGCAGTAACTATCCCCTTCTAACTCTGTAGAATATTCGACAAATGCATACATCCCGCTCCAGGGGAAAGTCAACGATTTCTGCACCTGTGCGATGGGACAGTTACACATTAGGTCGTATAGACCTGATAACGCAGCGATTTCGAATCCGTGCCGTAACGTAGTGGGGGCTAGTAGCGAATCAGCTCGATCTATCAACGCCACACAAGCACAGTGCAGCAGTGATGCACAAGAATGCTGTTTGGCGATACATCAACGTAGCGCAACAAATAAATTAACGAATCAAACAAGGCACGAGACAGCGGAGTGGGGGAAGGTGGGGAAGGTTTGTTGTGCTGATGAATAGGTACCTATTCAGGCCCTACCGAATCAGAATGTGAATGATAATTGTTGGCGACGACAAGAAACAATAATTGATTAGTAATTAAGAGTTTTGATTAAACCAAATAAAAACCATTTCACGTAGTCATTAGACATAAGCAAATTACTTGTATTCCAATAAGCATAGGGTTAGTTTTCATTTCCTCTAGTATTAAGTCTAATTTGATACCTATTCTCTCTCATTAAGCTAATTACTTATAAGTCCTATTGATTAAATGATTAAATTAAAACATAGTTAGTAGCCTAACACATCCCTACACTAAAGGTAATTAAGCAAATCCGCTTACAAATCACATACAAAACGTTAGAGAGAATAATGGTATCGCCCAAAAACAGGTCTCAACTTGTCAAGAACACACAGGTAAACCACTAACAGACACCTAAACACACATACAAAGAATATGGCATCGCCCACGAACAAGTTCAAACTTGTCGGGCAAAAAAGGTATCACTCAGGGAACAGGTTACAACCTGTCGAGAAACAAGTTCATGCTTGACCAAAAATCTAAGATTCCAACACATATCATTGGTTAAAAAACATTAAATGTACAAACACAATATAAGACCCACCCGCTACTTATACTATAGTAAAATATTACTTAAGCTCAACCGAATTGTTAAACCTTAGTTTTTAGTGCGCGACTTAAATATAATTTACAGTGTTAATCAAAGTGGAGTTTCAATGCAAATCCCCTACAATAAAGTTAAATCCCAAGTAGCACAGAACTGCATTAAAAATGTTCACATAAGGCCCACAGCGTTAATCTAAGCATTTATACCGACTTATTAGAGTTCACCCGGGCTGCAACAGCTGTTTAGAAGAAAACGAGGCTCATTTTAACGCTTTCTTCTGTACTGTAAATCTATTACACACCACAAACACGCCACAGATATCACCGTTATTCAGCGTTTAGTAGTGCAGTACCCTATCAGCTGCAAGAGCGCATGTTTGTGCACACAAATAATGCAGTTTCCTGAATAAAAACCCAAGCGTGTACTTTAAAACCGTTGCATTTAAAGAGAGAACATATGAACTACTATAACGTCTGCAGTTACTTTGTGAAGTTATTTAACAAAGAATTAATGCTTTATGCTGCATACAGATAAACTTTTACCCTATTAGTCAGGTGTTACTATACACTCGAATAACAGCATTTATTTAGGCCGAATCAGAACTTAAAGTGGACTTTTATGCAGTTATATAGCAGCAAACCTGGCAGCCATTCTGTCTTGGGCTGAATAATTGAACTTGCGTAGGCATTTAATCTGCTGATTGAATTATATGTAACATGAAACGAATATTTCTACATTAGGCTATTTTGACAGCTTCTTGACGTCTTAAGTTATTTTACGAAATGTGGAAAGCCAAAGAAAGAACTGGTGGAATACGCCGTAAAATCAATGCAGAATACTTAAAAATTGTAAATGGAAATACAGCTAATGCGGGAAAAAACAAATAACCTACAAGTTTAATAAGCCTTTGTCACTACTACTCTTCACATCGATCCATAGCTGATTTGTTTCTCACAAGTGCTTAACTAATTTACTATTTGCTGAATTATAGGCCACATGAGAACACCCGTACAGACCTTAGCATTAAATTAATATTAAAACAGTTCACTTGCTATCCGCCATTTTCACTGCGTGACTGTGAATTATCGTAAAATTTTATTTTTTATTTTAGTTTATTTTAGAAGATTTCGATTGGAATTGATTTGGTTTACAAATAATTTACACATAAACAGCTTTTCATCAATTTCTTTGTAAAAAACAATAACATTTAGTTCGTTTACTGTCCATTTAAGTTAGTTTTTATTTTGTATTTAGTGGTATTTTGAGAGCGCGTGAAAATTTTGAACTAAACATGTATGGTATTTCACAGTAAAGTTACCTCCCCAATAAGATTTCAGACATAATAGGAAGAAATCGAAGTTCTACAAAACGTACATTATATTTATTTTCTATACACGTCATGTTTAACAAACTGACTGTTCATTTCTTAATAGTTCTTATCTTAATTAAATAATTCTTATACAGCTATGTGCTGAATAATTTGTGCCCAAATTAGAGTTATATTAGCAGAGGATGCGCTGCCTACGCTGTTATACAGCAAATATAAGCAGCTAATGCTTTCACGGTGCACTGTGAAAATGCTGTTACAAAGCACTTTTGTGCTATTTGGGGTGAAACCATGGTTTATGACGCATTATCATTCACATTCTATTTTATAGCCTCTACCGCCGCGTCTATGTAGATTCCAGTCATCGGCTGCTGGAACGGACGTTACGAATATACTTTTACGATCGTTTTTGTGCCCTACTTGTGGTGCGAGTAATACGTAAGTACGGGGACGGCGTGGAACTGAATGGAATGAAATAAAAGCCGCGATCGACGACTGCCGAAAAGTACGCAAACTTTGCCAATTACACAAATTGCTCGTCGCTCATTACGGCAGACACCGCGGCCTGCGCCCTCCCCCCCCTCGTTCGCCCGAGTACCGCAACCCGCGCACGCCCGCGACGCATCAGTATTCATTAAAAGCGCAATTAGCGGAGTGCATAGCCCCTCGTGAAGGCGCGCCGTTCCTCTCAAAGTGAAACATTACGAAAATGTCATTCGTCAAAATTTCCCCGAAGACTGTCGGTCCGGGCGAGCTTTCGGCCGGGCGGTCCCCCCCGGGCCCCGGTGCCGGCGCGGCCTGGCGGGGTGAGGGCGCACTCCGGCAGTGGCGAGCGTCCGCCCTCGCAGCTCGCGCGCCCTGCGCCGCCTCCCGACACTCTGCATCTCGCCGCCGACAAACTTTCGCGCGAACTTGTTTAGTGTCGCGTGATCGTGTCCCGGTCCCCAGTGGTGCGATGCGCGTTATGCGAGCTTAATTCAAGCTCATTGGAAGAAGTGCAACTTTGATATACCTAGTGATAGTGTACATCCGTGACATCGTTCCGTGATAGTGACTTTAGGAACAATCGGATAATCCACAGGGACATTTATGACAGGTAATACGAGCTACATACTCGTAAATTTTACCTAAAAAGTATAATATTTGGATGTTGCTTGATAATATCTCATGGGTGTTAAAAGTACATCAAAATATGTTTTATAATAAATATGACCTAATACTATATATCCTTAACATACTCATTAAATATTGGCAATGTCTAAATGGACACGACCGTAGCGTTCACAAACCCGCGCTTTTGCAGTAGTGGCGCCCACCGTGGGACTACTCATTCGCAGGTTGTTGGCTGGCTAAATATCATAATATGTTTATTTACTTGGGTACTAAGTGATTTCTTTGGCTAAACTCTTACTCATTGGCCGGTGTAGGTTATACAGAATCTGATAAGGAAAATTAAACGACATAAATATTTGTTCACTCCTCTGCTCAAAAAGTTCGTCATTGTAGCTTACCAGAGCGGAGAAAAAATAGCATATCTTGAAAAAATTACAAAAAGTAATTTTTGTCTGTATCAAAGAGCTTACAAAAACGAATAAGTCTTTATTCTTATGTAAAACTAGCTTTTTACTACCGCATACCGGGATAAAAAGTTTCCTTAAAAATATAGATTGAACAAATTGTATATTTTCTTAAATAAAATAAACTATTTAATGTTGTATTGGATTATTTTATTTTCTGGCAATCGTAGTGAAAAGTAGAGTGTAACACACACGGCGCTAAAACCCATTATAACTCGGTTTCTATTTACTCCCTCACTAAAGCTAGGGAGTAAATCTACCTCAATAGAATGGGTTATTTTAGCCCTTCGTACAACAATCTACTATTGATTTGCTTAGTATGTATAAAGCTTTTATACATTGGGAATGAGCTGCTCGCTTTGCTAAGCCCTGCGATAAAACCATAAAACTTGACATTTTAATTATTACGCAAAATCATCATTAAATACACACGATGCATGGGAAGAGCTGCGTCATCCCAAAACTCTCGGAGTTCAGTATGACTCATTATAGGTTCACCTTTCTCTTACGAAAACACAAATTCAAAATCCGATGGATCTTTGGTAGTTTCTCGGCAATGGTAAGCTCGAAGCTCCTGGACATCAGCTTTTACTGCAGGGTATATAATAATATCATTATCATAGCATACCATATTATTATTATTACCTGATGGACTCAACGCCCTCCTAACCTAACACCTCGATTTTCTCCCATTATCGTTGCTGGATAATATGATCAACGGGGTCTCAGTACTTTTTATTTGGATCATAACTATAATTTTCCGAGGGGGTGTGTAGTGTTGTGTGCCGATTGATGAGGTTGATGCCGTTTTAGGATCTCATGTGACGACAAAGTTTTTTCTGACAGATCTCACTCAACTACATGATGGCTACCTTTGACAAATGGAAGAGAAATAAAATTTAAGTAAAAATCTTTTTAAAAACAAGCTTTTAATGAACTAAAAAGCACTCAATAAAACTTACGTAAACTGGTCACGGTCTACGTTTTCCAGTGTTGTCGTTGCCGTCGGCGTAGTCATCCACCAGACGGACTAAGTGCGGAAACCAAACCCCATAAAATAGAACATAGTCGTCGAAAAATGCTTATTTAAAATGTTTACTATGAAACTTCGAATTTGTTCGTTATAGAGGGCTATCGCGTTATTTATGCCATCCAAAAGATCTTTGTAGCGTCCTGTCCACGTTTGTCAGTGATAAATTTAATATTTTGTTTGGGAAAATTAAAGTATTATTAAATCAATAACAGGAGAAAAATAACCGAAAAAACCGGTTTTGTTATCATAAAAGACTCGGGTTTCAAATCAGTCAATTATCCTGTTTTTACGGTTATCCGAGTATCCGGTTTGCATTCTTCACTACACTCTTCACTATTTAATGAGACACAAGATGAAAGTGAAGTATTATGAATATTGTTTCGACCACTTGTTCAATCTAATAAAATTCATCTATGTGTTCAATTGAAAGTTTCAAAAAGTATCTACTGTAAAGTGTAAGTCAGAGGCCATTATGTAGCATGACCACTTTGAATTGATATTTTCCAAGAAACTAACAATATACAATGTTTGATATTAAGCTACAAAAATATAGACATTATCTACATTTTACCTAATTCGGCAGCAGATAATAATAATTGGACACAATTGTTACAAAATTACTTTTAAGCATAATAATTTTAAGTAGCTAAAACAAATTGTGTTACATGTTTACTATTTCTGGTTCAATAATATATAATAAAATGCTTGTACACCTACAAAATTATAATGGCATGCGACCACGGCTTTACCTTGATCATTTTTGTACCCATGTCTTGACTTCTGTCTGAAATACTTTCTTGTTTCATACCTTTTAGTCGGGTTTTAGTTTTTGAACTTACTTTTATTAAAATTATTTTGGGATTATAATACTAACACTATATGGATTGTGTGTACTTGTATGTGTAGTCCGAAATAAATATATATATATAATTTCGTGATAAAGTATTTGCAGAGCAGCATTAATTATTTTTTTTTGGGTTCGGTTGAAAAACATGTTCTCCCATATATCGATATACGTCACGGTCAATTCTCCAACTGCAAAAATTAGATGTGATAAAACTAAAAATTTACGATTTTCAGACATTTTCCTTTTCTTGTGCTGTGAGACGGGCTTTGTGCCAAATTTCATGATTCTAGGTTAACGGGAAGTACCCTGTAGTTTTTGATTTATTTGCAAGTATCAAAATATGTCGAGTAAGAGCACCTGGGTGCTCTTCGTGGACTGGGCTAGGTGTTATTCGCGCGGGTGCTCTAAGTGGACTACTTCTCCAAAAATACCTTATACATATTAAAATCGTATTACACTCTAAAGGAATTCTTTGACGATAAGTAAATCATGACATTGAAATTCATACCTGTACACAAAACACACAGAACCTACAATCTTGACTTACCACCTACCTATTTTATGTTATGTTGTTTCATTTTTTTCGTTTATTCATCTAGTTTCTTATTAAATTACATTTTTTAATATTTCTTAAACTAAAAGAATTTAAAAAAAAAAATGTTTCATGATTATTATTGTTATCGCTATTTGTTTTAATTTAATTTTTATCTTATTTTAATTTATGAATGGAAATTATGACCAATTAATTGTCCTATCCTATAATAAAATCATGACAGTAACTTATTCATATTATATTTGAATAACAAATGATGAATATCTAATAAACATGTTAAAATTAGTATTAATTGTTTGAGCACAGTGGTTTTATTATTATTGTGACACTGTAGCACATTAAACTATTTATATTGCTGTGCCCTAGCAGGGTTCATGTATAAAACCTATATATACTTGTTACAACTTGTAAACTACATGAATGCAATAAATGATGATTATGATAAGTTCATAACAACAAACTCAATTTTCATAAGCAGTCTGATGTGACTACTTTTAAAAGGGTATCAAATCTGAGATTGCACCTAACTTCTGACGTTTCATAAGTGACCATGTAGGTTTATGTGAAATAAAATATTTTGAATTTTGTTTTTTTTATTGAACGAGAATAACTGCCACAAACTGCATCAGACTACTTGAAATTCTTTGAACTTTTCAAATCAAATTAAATAATTTGTTTGCATAATACATGTTAAAAAGGTGTTACAGGTATAAAAGGTACATTGTATATTGGTTTTTAGTTCCGGTTTGTTTTTTTTCTGTGTGGTGTTATCATGGTAAACAAATAGGTTCATAATAACACATAACATAACATCACGCCTTGTTTCCCCGAAGGGTTGGGCAGAGGTGTACAAAATGTTGTACATAAGTTCTTCAGCAACTTAGGTTTAAAGATATTTATTTCCCATAAGAACTAAATAACAGTTCACTTATAATGAGATACAGAGTTACTTTAAAAAAATAATAAATAATATTTGCCTCTGGGGCGTTGGTGACGTTATAGGGTACATACACGTTTTTTTAGTTTTCTCTTAAATATACTAATACTATCACATCTCTTTATATTATCCGGTAAATCATTGAACAGTCGTGTTCCCTCCACTAATACTGTTTTTCTGCCGTAATAAACTTGCTTTGAAATATAAACTTGTGGACTCTGAGGTACCGTATTACAAGTATGTGCCCGACCCACTTCTCGAAAATGACCATGTCACGTTGTACTGGGATCGGTTTATCATTACTGACAGGACTATTGTAGCAAATAAGCCTGATATAGTAGTGATAGATCGATTAGCGCGCCGCGCAATGATAGTCAATGTTACCATTCCACATGACGAGAACCTCGTGAAAGCTGAGAAAGAGAAACAAATAAAATATCTCGACTTAGCACACGAGGTTGTTGACATGTGGAATGTGAGCTCGGCTATCATTGTGCCGATTGTCGTAACGGCTTATAGCCTGATGGCCAAAAGCCTCGACCAACATCTCTCGAGGCTCTCGTTAGGCGGCCTGATTCACGGCTCGCATTTCGAGGAGGTTCCTGTCTCTGTAGTCCTAACCACCGGTAGCTTGGACCGTGCTCCCGACACCAGCGGAACTCAATTTTTTATTTTTTTAAATGCGTTTTTATCCTTTTTATTTTTTTAAATGCTTTTTTATCCTTTTTATTTTATGAAATATTTAAAAATGTAATAGAATAAGAATTGAAATGAATAAACGGAATAAAAATGATAGATGGCCTAAACAAATTATAGAATGGATCCCAAGAGAATGAGCAAGTACTAGGGGATGCCAAAGGAAAAGATGGGCAGACCTGTTTAAACAAAGACTAGGGCCGAACTGAATGACCAAAGCTAGCGACAGATACTACCTGAAAAAAAATGGGAGAGGCCTACGCCAAGAAGGCGACTACCAACTACTACAAATTTAACTATTTAATATTTATTATAAATAAATTATTATAACATAGAATTATTAATACAATTACAATTCAATTTAGCACTACCATACAATTCAAATATTTTAAGATCTCAAATAAATTAAAAATGTACCGAATCAAAAAAAAATATTTTGCATGCTAAAATTTGTATTATGTTAGGTTAGGTACCTATATTTTATATAAACGCATGCTAGAAATATTTTGTAAAAAAAAATATAATTGGGAAGTAGAATAAATGGCTTTTTTATTTTATTTTAGTTCTTGTGATAAGATTACACGATGTATCGCGACTGGCGAGGTTACTCAATCAAGATAATATCGTGCTGTCATTTGCGATAACTTTATGATTATAATTAAATAAACCAACTATATTAAAACGAGCAACCATAGAGTTTATTGCCGACTCTAATTTAATTCATCTTAGGAAACGACAAATTGGAACCGTGCATCTTATTACTGACGCTTAGCAAATGATAACATTTACGTTGAGTTGTGGTGCATGATCACATTGATCACGTTTATAACTCGTGTGGACTGCACACTCTACAGTCGAGCAAGCGATGACAGCGGCATTCCGCATTACATAAGAACTTAATCTGAGGATCAGTTCCCATCAGTCAACGAGTACAGTTGATTGTGCCACAGATCAGTAATCAGAGTTACATCGCCTAGTAAGGTGTCTTAAAACAAAAACATTTAATTTGGCTGAATATGACTACAAATATTGGATTGCGGTTGTTATCTTTAGAAAAAAATGGTCCTTACTTGAAATTGAGCATGCAGCAAAGCGTACTTACTTTATTTTACTTATGAATACCTATGACGGCAGATACGTATAGGAGCTCAAACCGTCAAAAGCAAAAGTTATAACTATCTTGTTCATTCATATCTACATTATCAAAAATAGAGGAATGATTTGTTTTAAAAAACCATACTTAAAACTATGTTTGAAACCATGTCTATAATTGTGGTTGCTATGATTTAAGATGCAGTAAGAGTGACAGTAGTTCATCGCAGTGTACAAATACGGTTGAAAATGGCGATGCGTTTGATTTTAGTTGAATCTCGTGTCCGCCAATAATAATATATGACAGTTATTTCGCAGTTTTAATTTAATTAAAAAAATACAGTTAAAATATTTTTACATATTTCTTTAGTTGATAAATTTCCTTTTTTATAGTTATAAAAAAAATAATAGTTGTCGCTCAAAATATTCAGCATTTCGAGACGAAAAGGATTTTTCATGGTCTTTCTTGTAATATTTTTTTTCAAGCTGCGAGATCATTTCTATAAAATATTTTTGTATAAGTCTTTTTTAGGGTTCCGTACTTCAAAAGGAAAAAACGGAACCCTTATAGGATCACTCGTGTGTCTGTCTGTCCGTCCGTCTGTCACAGCCAATTTGCTTCGAAAATGGACCGATTAAGTTAAAATTTGGTACATATAATGTATTTCTGTGACCCAAACACGAACGTGTAACGTAAATAAATTAATTTTGAACACTTTTATCAAATGAAAGGGCTTGTTGCGAGGATCTTAAACATATTTTTTATATAATTTTAAAATAAATGCTTTTAAAGATATTTAAGAAGTTCAATGAAAATTTAACAATGGGAATGTTAAATTTTCATTGAACTTCTTAAATATCTTTAAAAGCATTTATTTTATTATCCTTATCTCCGAAACTACTGGACCTAAAATTTTGAAAAATCTACATTGTATGGCTCTTTACTCATAGATTACAGGAAAACCTATAAGAAAACATGGTAAATCTCTCAAAATTGTGCGTACAAACTTAAATTTGCAGTTGGAATGTATGGGAAAACATGTATTTCAACTACAATGTTAAGTTTGTATTTGGGATAAATTCATCCCAACTACGGAACCCTTCATTGTGCGTAGTCCGACACGCAATTGGCCTGTTTTTTTATACACTTGAGCATACACTGTATTTTTTTGGGCTTGTAATTATATAGCAATACGGCTAACTGTGAACGTTTTACGGTGTTCCTGCTAGGACAGCGCCTTAAGAAACTTCTATAGAACTTGACAGTCGTTGAGGTCATAGAACCGCACAGAACGATCCCATACCACCTTTGCACCGAACTTGGCTCTACCACATTATTTGATGTTTTTGACAGCTATTGTATCAATGCTATTCTGTTATTATTCAAGAGTACTGTGTGTAGTGTGTGTGTATCGTGAACGCTGCGTGACTCGATTGCGCGCTGATCCTGTATGCCACGTGACGTCACAGTCACGGCCAGGCGCTGGCCATGCGTGACGCGTGCGCGCCGCTGCGTGATAGTGACGCCGTTGCTGCCGAGCTGATGTTAATACACTCTATTGATAACGATTATGATTATTGATCACTGAGCTCCACTAAACTTGGGCCAATGTGTCAGTAAGCTACCTTTATTATGTGGTTTTATCAATAGCAATGAAAACATGCCTCCAACTAAGTCGTTAGGATATGGTCTCCTATAAACGCCGTCAACCGCTTACAGCGTCACACGGCCGCGCGCCGCACGCCTCGTCATGATGCTTACTATAGAAATGTACTGTTGCGGTCTCTTCCATAGATACGTTGACGTCAACATCTTGACGTCATTTGCAGCATTCAAACGCTTTGCGTTGCGTCTCTAGTTATTTCGAACCATTACAGTGTCAGGTCGTATGACAATCAAGTGTCACACGACACGACCAATCACGAGCAACGACTGACTGAAGCGTCGTCGTCCACTGCGGACGTACTTATTGACCGCCGACTTTGTACGTTGCGTGAAGACATCAATCAAAACGTTTACGCTGAAGTCAGACGTCACTTATAGCATAAAATAGGAGACCAAAGCTTGACATCTACTAGTCTATAAAACGTCTACAATTCTACATACTTAACAACAGTTGTTTCTGGAGCAGTGTCAGAAATAACACGACTTATTTATTTAACTACAGTGAAACTAAAAAACAGTTAAAAACAGTTATTTATGCACAAACTAATACGATCTAAAACAAATCTATATGCTATATATACAGGGTCGCAGGGACATCGTCGACGCGAAAACTGTTACCATGGATTCAGAACATAATTCTGAACGCCCCTGCATTGAAATTTTTCGTAAGTTATTAAAATAAAATCGTGTATTAAATCCATGGTAACAGTTTTCGCGTCGATGTCCCTGCCACCCTGTATATCATGCTAAAAATAAAAATGAGTAAAATTTTAAAGTCATCATCTTGTCCAACTAAGTTAGGGTCAAAAGTGAAAGTCAAATAATTTATTTCAATTAGGCACATAAAAGGCACTTTTGAACGTCAAAATTTACAAAAAATATAATTGATTCTAGTCGCCTCTTCCAAAAGATAGTTTTCATATGGAGAAAAATGAGTAAGAATTTCCACCGTTACTCTTGTAATTCTTTTTACAATATTTTGTATATGTCAGAGACGGGTATGTTACTTTCGTTATTATCAGCCATATTTACAAGCTTTATATTAACTTGCTTTGTTACACTAACAAAGCAAGTTAATGGTGCCGATTCCCTTGGTCACAAAATAAACTAAATTTAAGTTCAGTGCATCTTTTTCTTTCTATTTCATTAAGAAAAGGACAGAAGAAAAAATTTAGTTTAGTCCTGTCAAATAAATCAGCGCTTGACGTAAATTGACGTAATTTTAGTAGGCAAGTTTTTAATCACGTATAAACTTGTATGGAGTAGTGACAGGCGCTGATTAATTTGACAGGACTAAACTAAAATTTATCTTCTGTCCTTTTCTTCATAAAATAAAAGAAAAAGATGCACTGAACTTAAATTTAGTTTAGTTTGTGAACAAGGGAATCGGCACCAATATAAAGTTAGTTAGTGAGAAAATCTTGCAAGCTGAATTAAAACCACTTCGTCCTACGGAGTTGAAATTTTACATGTTGGTTTAGTTTCCAAGACAATGCATTTTTTATGATGTATGATCTGATTTGACAGCCAGGATTGTCTCCAGACGAAGGAACTCCACAACAGTTTACGGAACAGACACAAAATTAAATATACGCATTTAATTATGACAGTCCGTTCTAAAATCTATCATGCCCTGGCTACAGCAGCTAGAATTGGCTCCAGACGAGGAAACTCCTCAGCGGTCAATAGCTCGTTTTAAAGTTCACCATAACCTGGCTGCTGCAGCCAGGATTGGCTCCAGACCAGTGAACTCTTCAACAGTCAACAGTACAGGCACGAAATTTTATGTACGCATTTAATGTTGATAGTCCGTTCTGAAGTTTACCATGACCTGACTGCTGAACCCACAGTTGGCTCCAGACGAGGAAACTGCTCAGCGGTTAAGAGTACAGACACGCATTTAATTAAAATAGTCCGTTCTTAATTTTAGCATGGCCTGGCTGCTGCAGCCAGGATTAGCTTCAGACGAGGGAACTCCTCAACGATCAACAGTACAGATACGTACGTATGTAAGCGGGCACGCCCTTTATGACTGGAGGCTTTTATTAAGATATTTAGTTCTGTTTACGTTTAGTTTTATTTTATTTTTTAAATAATGCTTGAGTATAGTTCTCGATGTTTTTGGTTGGTATATTGGCGTGTGCTAGCTGACATATGGCCTATAACTTATCATTTGAATTATGTTTTGTGTTGCATAATGTAAGTTATTTTGTATACTATTGTATAGAATCATTCTCTAACTTGAACAGACAGCTGTGCTGCTGGGGAGTTTGTTGCGCCACTTCTTCTTCCCAGCTAAAGGCACTAGGAAGTGGTGAAGGGTGGGCGTTTTTGGGGGACTGTCTTATGTAATTTTGACGTTCAAAAAGTGCTGATTCTCAGCCTAGTTTGAATAAATGACTTTTGAATTTGAATTTGAATTTATACGAAATTTTATATACGCATTCAATAATGATAGTCTGTTGTAAGGTCATCATGATCTGGTTGCTGCACCCAAGGTTGGCTCCAGAAGAGGGGATTCCTTAACATTCAAAAGTACAGACAATAAATTTAATATACGCAATTAATTAATACAGTCAGTTTTACAGTCTACCATTACCTGGCTACTGCAGTCAGGATCGGCTTAAGGCGTGAATGTCCTTCTTACACTTTAAGATAAGCCTCAAGCTTTTAAGAAAATATTAAAGTTCTATGTTTACGTAAGTATAAAACTTACGTAAACATAGAACTTTAACTTTAGTACTTTTTAGTTAATTTAAAGTTTGTTTTTAAAAAGGTTTTTATTTAAATTTTATTTTGCTACTGTAGGCGTAGTGTAGGTAGTGTTGGTTAATGCGCAATAGAAAAACAGTTTGCAGTTCAGATCACATTATAATTTACTATCAAATTAATCACACTAGCTAAATTATACACACACTAGGTGTGATGGCGTTGATTAAAATCACCAACTAACACAATTATCACCAATTTTATCAACACAATTATCACAAATTACAACTAACACAATAACTGAGCACCACGAATCAAGAACAGTTCCGCGACGTCTTAACTCCGATGCGATCTGAGGCTGAATCCCTCCTCGCCGTGGCCTTAAAACATCACGACTCTGTAGAAGCGCACTTTTTGGTGAGGGTAGGACACTTGATGTCGTCAGTGGCGCGCTTGCGATTCGTTTCGTGTCCGTACTAACGACCGGATCCGACATGTACATTAATTGACCGAGTGAGCGTAGCGAGCGAAGCGTCTCTGGATCAGGTCTGGCAAAATTTGCTTTCGTGTGTAAGTTTGTACGTACTCCTCTACAGGTCGCATTTTACAACCGATCTGGACGAAATTTGGTGTACAGGTTTGAGGATTTTTTTGTGATTTTCAACCGTCGGGGATTTTTGATTGGAGGGCTACTTGGTCCAAAATGGGGCAAAAAGGCTACTGGATATCTCCGCCTTATGAGAACCGAATTCAATGGTTCTTTTTTTATTTGAAAGGTAGTAACTCCATATTGGTGGAGATCTGATGAGGATCTTTTTAATTAGTACATTTTTCTAGCTGGCCTACATATTTTTATTCATAATTTTTCTGGTTTTTAGGGTACTGTAGTCAACAAAGAAACGATATAGTTTCGCCATGTCTGTCTGACTGTCTGTCTGTCTATCCGCGGCTTAGCTCAGAGAAACTTAGTACTAGAAAGCTGAAATTTGGCGTATGTTTACAAGTTAACGAGTAATAATCGGCCAACTTACATTTGCAGTTCTGCCGTGGTATATCTAAAATGCCGTTATCTGACATTTGGCCGATTTTCAACTTTTGATGCTATATTAATCAGAAAAAATCTCTATCGATCTGTTTTTGCTGGTAGTTAACGGCATCATTGATATGACACGGCAGAGTTGGAATGCATGTGAGAACATGTTTTTCAACTTCAATGTTAAAGTTTGTACTTGGGATAGATTGATCCCAACTATGGAACCCTTAATTGTGCGTGGCTCACGCGCTTAGCCGGTTTTATAATTTGAATTTGACGTATTGAACGATGTCATGTTTTTTGACAGGAAAAAAATAGGTCATAGAATAGAATAGAATAGAATAGAATAGCATTTATTTGCAAATATGGGTTATACATAAGTAGGTAGTATTAGGTTTTCATCAGAGTTCTGCCATATTTCACCATTCGGCATGCAAACATTTTCATTACCTATATAAAATTGTTAAAATTTAAACTCTTGTTGGAACATTAAATTAGTTATGTCATTCTCATTAAATAAAATTATTACAATTCAAATATTCATTAAAAAATTCAAATTGTCAGTAACAGTAACAATATACAAGAAATACAAATCGTGGTCCAAAGATAAATAAACAAACAAACATCAAAATTCCAGGTCATAGACAACACACCATAAATATTCCATACGCAAAACAATAATTAATTAATTAAAAATTCGAGGTGGTCTGATAAAAATTGTCTGTTAAAAACTCAGTTACACTGTAATACGATTTATCTATTAACAATTTACGAAGTGTACGTTTGAATTGCAACGTTTTCAAGTCTTTCCATGCACTTGGCAATTTATTATAAACAACTGGGGCCATGCAATAAATACTTTTGCGCATCATAGCGGTTTGACACGGTACATTATTTAATTTTGAATTGTCCCGTCTGTTTCTTGGGTATACATCGGCCAAACGTTCAAAACGATTTGGATTGTTCTTCACAAACATAGCCACTTCAAGAAGTGCGTTGGTAGCATAAAATATTTTCGAACGCTAAAACTACAAGCTATCGTTCATGTTTTCTTCCTGCAGGTCTACTCCCTAAACACGAAATCAGAAGATTTGCCGAAATTACGTGAGGATTAGTTTGAGGCTCGATCTAAGAATGAATGACAACACGATTTACAGTCTGTTGTCCTTACACCCAATGTGTCTTTGCTCGTTCAAAAAAGTTAATTATTCGGGTGTACTCGCTGGTTGAGGGCAAGAAAGGCCAATCGTGGCGCAGCCACAACAAACACCGAACCACTCCTGCAAGCGAGGATTTTTGAGCTGCAGTGCTCACCATCCTCGTGCATATTTCTCGGTTGGACCCACATTGAGAGAAAAGGAGCCAAGGTCTAATCAGTGCCGAAGGAAGAGCGTAGCAGTCGAGCAAGACTATCAATTTTAGTTCCGACATCCTCCAGGTTCCCGCGCTGCAAAAGGCCTCAGCCCAGAATTTTGGCCTTTTAGAGAACTCTGTTTTTTTTTCAGATTTCTCCAAACCGTTTTACAATAAGGTCACCAGATGGCGCTACTGTACACCGCTAGATCGCGTTGTCGTTGTTGCTCGCCAAATGGTTAGGTCTTGTCGAAGATTTTGTGTGACTGAGTTTTGTTAAATGTAAAGTTGCTTCATAAGTAAAGTCTCGTGTTTAACAGTTAGTTTTGGGTTAGTGTATCTCTGTTTTATTATCGTCTTGCCACCACATGCTTTTTAGTAACAGTCGGGTTTTTTTAAAGTTGGTTAAGCATATTAATTATAGGATTTTAAACTGACATGGTTCTTTTCACTACCAAAGTTATTTATTTACCATGGGATATTTACCATGTTTTTTGTTTAAAACGGGATATTTTGTAAAAAAAAAAATACATGGTAAATGTCCCATTTGAAATAACTTTAGTGGTACATATATTAATTGTTGTAAAACAGTTTATGCTCGCGAGGTCTACTGTTCGCAGAAATACTAGTTATATAATTATATGTGAAGACGATGCACCTGAAATAAAATTACAATACCACAACAGGTAAAAATGAAGCAATGACAGAAAAAAATATTATGTGATGGACACATGGTGTTCACATATTTACAAGTATTTAAAAGTACCTACGATAGGTAGGTACGATATTGTTAAAATTTTGACAAGTAATACTAATAAGTTAGTGTGTGAGTTCAAGTAATCACGGAATGTAACATCAATGTCATAATAATTAATTATACAATTAAATTAGCAACCAGTTTGATTTTGACTAGACTCTAAATTGTCATATGGAGCTAGACCAGCATGTTTCCAATTCCAAGTATTCTTATCTTGGATATAATCCTTTAATTTATAATATGCTTAGTTACAAAGATTTTTCTCTTTGTCTTTTTCAATATGAGTTTTAAATTTTCTTTCAGTTAATTTTAATATTTCACAAGGTATTTTATTGTAACATTTAGCACAGTACCCCATAAAAGATGTATGTACTTTAGGTAATCTGAAAAAGGGTTGATCTATTTTATCTTTATTTCTAGTATTAAAATTATGTCCATCACTTATTTTATTAAAAAGATGTAGAGTTTTCTTACATATCTTCATAGATGAATTGGCAAGGTACCGTCATAATAAAAATCTTTTTAAATAGTTCCCTGAGAGATTCGCGACAACATAGATTATAAATGGCTCTGACAGCTCTCTTTTGTAAAATAAAGATGGATCCAATGTCAGCAGCCCGACCCCACAGTAATTATTTTTATTTTGTACCAACTCAACGATATGAGTTTGGATAAATATTTTGTTTTGGATTCTAGAGCCTTTGAGCCCGAGACCATTTGATAAATTGAGAAGATTTGACACTAAACTTAACTGAGCTAGAAAAGCCAATCATTTCTGTAGCGAAAAATGGCTCGTTTATACAAGCGACGAATAAAGGAAATCTCCCGGTTACCACTAAAATGGAGGTATTCCTCGAAGCGCCACCGTTTTGAGGCGCACCTACTGACGCGCACCTTTATTATTTCTTATTACCTTTTAGTAGCGCTCCCGATAACAATTAAAAATATTAACTTCTTTTTCCTCGAAGCGCTCCTATGATTAACTTTCGAATGGAGATAGGATACTAACTGAAACTCTCGATAATAAGTAAAACACGTTATTTTATACAATTTGCAAAAACTCTATACTCCTGTATCAGTCAGTACCTACGTACTGACTCAATACTCAATACTCAATATCTTTATTGCTTTACCATAATGTGTACTTAGGTGGTAAATATATAATTTAGATCATTATGGACCCTGTAGGGCACAGCAAAAAGGGTAGGAGAGAGGAAGCCCTGTTTTAGGGGTTAATTGTTTTTGTGTGAACAAGTTTTAACTTACATATAATCAAAGTCAGTAGATTATTATTTATGTTTTATCTGTAAAAAGTACTTAAATTTAGATAATTTTTATATACCTTTTATTTTTAATATATTATAATTCTGTTTATTCATATAAATAAATTGCTTTCTTTTGAGTAATTATTATTGCTATATTATTTTATTTATTATTATTGCTATTTTATTTAATTATTATTGTTATATTACTGATTGATTATTATTATCATATTATCTTTTATTTCATTTAAATACTTATAAATTATATTTTTAAATATTAGAATAAAGAAAGTATAAAAACATTTAAAAATATAAAAAATAGTAGCCCACCGGTATCGGGAACAGGGTCCAAGCTACCGGCGGTCAGGGCTCCAGAGAGAGGAACCTCCTGACAATGCGAGCCGTGTCCAGGAGTACCGCCTTCTGAATCAAGCCCTTGATCCAGCTGCCCAACGCGAGCCTCCTTAGGTGTTGGTCGAGGCTCTTGGCAATTAAGCCATTGGCTGATACGACTATCGGCACAATAATCGCTGAGTCCACATCCCACATGTCGACAATCTCGCGAGCCAAGTCAAGATACTTGATTTGTTTGTCTTTCTCGGCTTTCACGAGGTTCCCGTCATGCGGGACTGTTATGTCAATAATCATTGTGCGCCGTTCTACTCGATCCACCACCACTATATCAGGTTTATTGGCAATTTACCAGATGTCAGGAGGATATAATAAAACAGTTTTCAGATTGAATAATTATATTTAAAAGACTAGATTATATATATACAATTATGTTTTACACTAAGATGTAGGACAGCTATGAACAATAATAAATTAACCAATCACTGATGAGCGGGTTGATTTTTGCTCGCAGTATAAATACCGCGTGACGCGTCGCAGCACGTTAGTTGTATGCCCGCGCGCACAGCGCGCGGACGTTATTTCCAGCTGCTACAGCAACAATAGTCCTGTCAGTGATGATGGATCGATCCCAGTACAATGTGATATTTCCATTTTCGAGAACTGGATCGGGCACATACCTGTAGTACGGCACTTCCGATTCCACAAGGCCGTATTTCAGAGCAAGTTGCTGATGGATAATCCTGGTTACAAGGTTATGTCTATGCAAGTACTCTTCGTTAGCTAGACGAGAAAACCCGGAGATAATGTGTCGGATTGATTCTCCCGGCCGGTGGCATGCCCGACAGATGTCAACCGTGCCATCCTTCACAATAAATCTCCGGTAATTGTTCGTCATGATAACTTCATCCATAATTGCACAGATAAAACCTTCGGTCTCCCCGAAGAGGTCACCAAAACGTAGCCAGGTCACGGACGCTAGTAAATCTACATCGGGTCCATGTAGGGCCCGGAAAAAGCGTCCGTGAAGCTCCTTACTCTGCCATACCTCCTTGCGATCGTTAGTGTCAAGCACTACAGGCTTGCACCAGTTCTCTTTAGCCAAGGAGAGCGGGGTGAGACCCTTGTCCACCGCGACCACATCTCGATGCATCCTCACGTCGGCATCTAGGAAATATTCCCTAAGACTGCATATCTCGCGATTGTGGAGGGTCTTAGCGTTTAAAAAGCCTCGACCTCCACACTTTCGCGGGATATACAGTCTCATTACCGATGACCGTGGGTGATGCATTCGATATGCAGTCAGCAGCGTACGGACCCTCCTATCCAGGGCGTCGAGTTCGGTCTGAGTCCATTTGAGTATGCCGAAAGAGTACATCAAAACCGGCATGACCCAACCGTTGAAGGCGCGCACCTTGTTTCCGCCTGATAGGAGACTATTAAATACTTTCTTCAGGCGGCCAAAGAAGCGCTCCTTCAACGATTGCTTCATGTCAGTAACATTGATGCCCAACGCTTCCGACATACCCAAATACTTATAGGTTTCGGGTGCGGAGAGGGCTCTAAGGTTTATGGAATCCGAGAGTTGGGCTCCCACGGATTCCACAATCTCCCCTCGCTTTACATGCATGACCGCACATTTGTCCACACCAAATTCCATCCTGATGGCGCTACTGAAAGTTTCAGTTACTTTCAGTAGCTCCATCAGTTGCAAATTGTTGGGGGCAAAGAGTTTTAGGTCATCCATGTATAGGAGGTGAGATATAACCTGACCTCCTCTCCTCAACCGATAGCCAAGACCTGAATCCTCTAGCAGTGTGCTTAGAGGATTCAGGGCCAAGCAGAACCAAAGCGGACTCAAACTGTCACCCTGAAATATGCCTCGCTCTATCCTTATCGGTTCGCTATTCCTCTGGATATTTCGACATCCTGGATAGCGAAGGACCGTCCTCCATTGCCTCATACACGACATCAGAAAGGTGCGCAGAGTTGTAGGTATCTACTTTATACAACTCCAGCACCCTCATGAGCCATGTATGTGGCACCGAGTCATAGGCCTTCTTATAGTCTATCCAGCATGTCAACAGATCCTTTCGGGAACGGCGAACCTGTTGGCTAATGGCCATATCAATGAGGATGATTATTATATTAATTATTAATGATTACCGTATCATTAATATATTTTAAGCATACCTATAAATTTCGTGATTATCATCATTATAATAATAATTGTACTATATTATATATGGACAAGGGTCTCACCTCGCTCTCCTTGGCTAAAGAGAACTGGTGCAAGCCTGTAGTGCTTGACACTAACGATCGCAAGGAGGTATGGCAGAGTAAGGAGCTTCACGGACGCTTTTTCCGGGCCCTACATGGACCCGATGTAGATTTACTAGCGTCCGTGACCTGGCTACGTTTTGGTGACCTCTTCGGGGAGACCGAAGGTTTTATCTGTGCAATTATGGATGAAGTTATCATGACGAACAACTACCGGAGATTTATTGTGAAGGATGGCACGGTTGACATCTGTCGGGTATGCCACCGGCCGGGAGAATCAATCCGACACATTATCTCCGGGTGTTCTCGTCTAGCTAACGAAGAGTACTTGCATAGACATAACCTTGTAGCCAGGATTATCCATCAGCAACTTGCTCTGAAATACGGCCTTGTGGAATCGGAAGTGCCGTACTACAGGTATGTGCCCGATCCAGTTCTCGAAAATGGAAATATCACATTGTACTGGGATCGATCCATCATCACTGACAGGACTATTGTTGCCAATAAACCTGAAATAGTGGTGGTGGATCGAGTAGAACGGCGCACAATAATTATTGACATAACAGTCCCGCATGACGGGAACCTCGTGAAAGCCGAGAAAGACAAACAAATCAAGTATCTTGACTTGGCTCGCGAGATTGTCGACATGTGGGATGTGGACTCAGCGATCATTGTGCCGATAGTCGTATCAGCCAATGGCTTAATTGCCAAGAGCCTCGACCAACACCCAAGGAGGCTCGCGTTGGGCAGCTGGATCAAGGGCTTGATTCAGAAGGCGGTACTCCTGGACACGGCTCGCATTGTCAGGAGGTTCCTCTCTCTGGAGCCCTGACCGCCGGTAGCTTGGACCCTGTTCCCGATACCGGTGGGCTACTATTTTTTATATTTTTAAATGTTTTTATACTTTCTTTATTCTAATATTTAAAAATATAATTTATAAGTATTTAAATGAAATAAAAGACATCTTAATTGTACTATTATTTATGTTTATCATTTAAATATTCATCTAAGGAGTAATAGCATTTGTTTATGAGTAATTTTTTAAGGTTTTTTATAAATATATTTAACTTTTCTTCTTTCTTTATTATGTCAGGTAGTTTGTTGTATATTTTTATAGACATTACGTAGGGACTTGTAGAATGCATTTTTAGCTTGGATGTTGGTATGTTTAGCCTAGATCGGTGCCTAAGTGTGAAGTGTGATTGGATATCTTCGCGTTTTGTGTAGAACTCTTGGTGCTTACGGACAAATTTACATATTTCTAGAATGTAAATACTAGGGAGAGTTAGAATATTATGCTTTAGAAAATAGGGTTTGCAGCTGTCAGTTTGATCAATGTTTACCAGGATTATAAGTAATTTCTTTTGTAGGGTGAAGAGTGTCAGTGCATCTGTACTATTTCCCCAGAGGGTTACGCCATAGCTAAGTCATGCATTGGCATACGCATAATAGGTGGTGAGGGCAGTTTTTAGATTGGTTGTTTTTTTAATTTCGCGGAGAGCGTATGAGAATTTTGAAAGTTTTGAACGGGTTTTTTGTATTTGTGTTTTCCAATTAATATGTTTATCTATTGTAAGTCCAAGTAATGTAAATTCATCAACAGTTTCCAATTTTGAGCCGTTAAAATTGAAATTTAAGTGTAGAGGAGCTTTTTGATAAGGGTGGAAAGTCATTAATTTAGTTTTAGTGTAATTAATTTCTAGATTATGTGAGGTCATCCAGTTACATGTTTTTGTGAGTATGGAACTGAGTTTTTCTTCTATGTTTATATTGTTTTGACATGAGACTAATAAAGATATGTCATCCGCGAATAAAACACATGGCCCCTCTATGGTTTTCGGTAAGTCGTTGATGTAAACGAGGAATAATAGGCCACCTATGACACTCCCTTGGGGGATGGAAGCGTTGGTTATTTTGCTTTTAGATCGGATTTTTTCTATTTCTCTACTATTGTGGTTATAGTATTCGATTTCAACTACTTGTTCTCTATTTTTTAATTATGACGTAAGCCATTCATGGGCTTTCCCGCGGATTCCTATTCCATACAGTTTATTAAGCAGTATTTTAAATTGTACCCTGTCGTACGCTTTGGTCATGTCCAGTAATATCCCTACGGCGTATTCCTTGTTATTTATAATATTAAGGGCTTCTTGAATATATTTATAGACAGCTAATGTGGTCGAACGGTTTTTTCGGAAACCGTTTTGACAGTCGCTTAATACGTTATATTTTTCGCAAAAGGTGTAAATCCGATTACACATAGCTTTTTCGAAAATCTTGGAGGCTGAGGGTAAGAGAGCTATTGGTCGATAATTATTTGGATCATTTTTTTTGTTCTTTTTATGGATCGGTTTAATTAGTGATTTCTTTAACAATTCGGGGAAAGTGCCTTCTGTAAAAGACTGATTTAATAATAAATAGAATGGTAAGGTGAGTTCATTTGCACATTCTTTCAGTAACGTAGGTGGAATTTCGTCTAAACCGCAACTTTGTTTATTTTTTAGGTTTTTGATTAGTTTATTAACTTCCCAAGCTTCTACTGGGCTGAGAAACATGGTGTTTTCCGTGAGATTTAGTGTTGACATGCCGCCCAGTGCACTGCTAGATGGAATGTTGCTGTTTTCTCCTATAGACGCAAAAAAGTCATTAAAAATATTCGCAATTTGTTTGGGGTCGGATATAACAGTATTATTGTGTTGTAATTGTATGTTACATTTTTCCTTTTTTAGTTTTTTATTTGTTCTCTCATTTATAATGCTCCACATCTTTTTAACTTTGTTGTCTGATTTCTTTATTTAATTTATGTATTGTAATTTTTTTGCAGTAGTAACTAAACTTTTTAATATTTTTTCATATGTTTTATAATGTTGTGTAATTATTTGGTTTTTGGTTTTATGGGAAAATAATTTTAACAATCTTTTGTTCTTGCAGGAAACTTTAATGCCTGTAGTTAGCCAGTATTTTTTATAGTTAGTTTTAAGTTTCATTTTACGTATAGGAATACATTGATTTAAAATTTTTAATAAGAGGTTGTTGAAAGAATTATAATTTTCATTTATGTTATTGTTTGCTTGTATAATGTCGTGCCAGTTTTGTGTACTTAGTATAGATTTAAATTTTTTAATGTTCGCTATGTTAAATAATCTTTTATTTGTGTACCAGGTAATTTTTTTCGCTGGTTGAGGTATGCTTAGATTTATAATTGTTCCACTGTGGTCCGAAAGTTCGAAATTTTCTACGGTTGTAAACATATTTTTGTCACTGAAATTCGTAAATATTCAATATTCGTAAAGATCAAGACATGTTGAGGATGTTTCTGTAATACGCGTAGGTTTTTTTATATGTTGAGTGAATTTGTATTCTAGCATGAGATCCAGAAACTGGTTACTTTTTAAGTTTTTGTCTAAAATATTAATGTTAAAATCTCCACCTATAACAATGTTAGATTTATTATACTTAATATTTAAATAGTTTAGAATCTGTTTTAATTTAAATATATCTTCCTCTCTTCTATTCCAGTACATAGTAATTAATAAAAGGTTTTGTTTAGGTAACTCAGTTGCGCACACTTCCAGTACATAAATATTCTATAGACATGTTTGAGATATCATTTTTCTCTTTAAATTAAAATTGTTCCTGTAAGAGGATGCATACGCCGCCTCCTCCTCGAGTTTTCCGGCAGTATGACGATGCAATATTATAGCCACTAATCTGGATAAGGGAAATTTTGTCTTCGGATAGCCAGGACTCGGATATGCATATAGCTTGATATATAGGGTTTTCTGTTAAAAATGCATCTATAATGTGTTGCTTGTTGTATATGCTTTGCATGTTTTGGAAGAGAATTTTACAGGGTAGGTCTGTGCCTTCGAAAGGAGTGATTCTACTGACTGATACAGTTGTCTTTGTCCACTTTACACACACAGGATCACTTTTTTTTTTAAACCAGTCTATGGTCAAGGAGTATAGAGTTTTTGCAAATTGTATAAAATAACGTGTTTTACTTATTATCGATAGTTTGGTATCGGGTGGGAAATTATCAAATAACTTCTCCCGCTCTGGGTGGAGTAGGAGGGCGTGTCAGACTTTTACTGACTAAAACCCACCCGTGTTTCTTCGGTTGCCCTGTTGCCGGGGGCCACGATTTCCCTATCGGTTTTCTTCGAACCCCGGGCAGGCATTGGCCCTAGCGGACCCCGTCAATTCTGCTGACATCTCTTTGAGGCGCGCGTGGAACACAACGCGCCGTCTACCCGGGCCTGGTCCTTATCGGACGGCCAGCTACCCATTGCTCACCGTCCGCAAGCCCGCGCCTACGGTGGCCGGAAATCGGCTCGCGATTCCCGCCCCGGGCGTCTCCTCCTGCGGCGGTTAGGGGCGTGAGGGCGCGAAATTTGCCTCTCCCTTACGCGTTCCGCCTCCTCCTTCGCGAGTATTACCGCTTCGCAGAAGGAGGTGATGGCCTGCCATTTCCTCTCGCTCCGTACCATGGCCTGAACCAGGGCCGGACGCGAGAGATCACCGCCGCAGATCGCTTCTACGAGAACACGGTGTTGCTCCGCCCAAGCCGGGCAGACCTCCACCGTATGCTCCACCGTGTCCTCAGGCCGATCCACACAATGGTGACAACCGGGTGTTTCCTCCCGCCTTATCCTAAACAGGAACCTCCCGAAGCAGCCGTGTCCGGTGAGGACCTGCGTCAGGCGGAAGGTGAGGACGCCGTGGCGCCTCTCAATTCACTCCTCAAAGAGGGGTCTTATCGCCGCAATTGCCTCCAAGCGGAGATCCTGCGGGCCAGGGCGCTGGCCCACGAGGAGTTACTGGAGACTCTCAACAGGGACCCGTGGGGGGGGCGCCCATACAAGATGGTGCGGGAGAAACTCCGCCCATGGGCCCCCCCGCTGACACAGAGTCTCCGGCCCCAGCTTGTGGGGGACGTGGTGAGCGCTCTGTTCCCTTCTAGAGGGGATCATACCCCTCCGCCCATAGCTTCGCCTACTGCGGTGCCCGATGCAGACCACACCGACGACGACGATACTCCGGAGGTGACTGAGGTAGAGATGAGAGTGGCGGTACGCAAAATGAGTGCGAAGAATACCGCCCCAGGACCCGACGGCATACCCGGAAAAGCCTGGGTCCTGGCCATGGGGGCTCTCGGGCCTCGACTAAGGGGACTCCTAAGCGCATGCATGGAGAGGGGCCAGTTCCCACTTCGTTGGAACTGATCATCATCAAGAAGCGGGGGCGCCCAGCGGACTCTCCGTCCGCTTATCGGCCCATTGTGCTGCTCGATGAGGTGAGCAAGCTCTTTGAAAGAGTCATTGCAGACCACCTCGTCGGGCAGCTAGTGCGAGTGGGGCCGGATCTGGCGGAGAGCCAGTTCCATTTCCGCAGGGGGCGCTCTACGGTGGACGCCATCATGCGCGTGCGGGCCCTCACGACGGGGGATGTTGTGGCTCGGGGTGGGGTCATCTTGGCGGTGTCTCTAGACATCGCCAATGCCTTCAACACCCTGCCCTGGAGTTGCATCAGGGAGGCACTCCGGTATTACCGGATGCCGACCTACGTCTGTCGTGTGGTCGAGGCCTATCTGACAGACAGAGCCGTCATCTACCCCGGTCACCAAGGAGAGTGGAAACGGCAAGAGATGTCGTGCGGTGACCCACAGGGTTTGGTCCTGGGGCCGCATCTGTGGGACATCGGATACGACTGGTTGCTGCGCGCCGACCTCCCTAGCGGCATCAGCGTCGTTTGTTACGCTGACGACACGCTGGTCCTGGCGCAGGGGAGGTCGTACCAGGCGGCGGCCGATTTAGCGACACGCGGGGTTGCGACAATCGTTGACAGGACCCGGCAGCTGGGACTCGAGGTGGCACTGCACAAGTCTGAGGCCATGGGTTTTCATGGTCCTCGGAATGCGCCACCGTCGGGCTCCCAGGTAATGGCGGGAGGGGTTCACATCGGTGTCGAGTCGACGATGAAGTATCTGGGACTCGTCCTCGACAGCCGGTGGAATTTCGTAGAACACTTCCGACGTTTGGCTCCCAAACTGGAGTGGGCCGGGGCTGCATTGAAGCGGCTCCTGCCCAATCAAGGGGATCCAAACGCCTCTTGCCGAAGGCTCTATGCGGGGGTCGTGCAGTCCATGGCCCTTTACGGGGCACCGGTGTGGGCACGTTCATTGAGGCTGCGGCCAGCCCGCCGGTTGAACGCGTCCCAGAGGGTCATGGCCATCCGGCTGGCCCGAGGATACCGCACGGTCTCCTGCGAGGCGGCGAGCCTCCTTGCCGGATTACCGCCATGGGATCTGGAGGCAAAGGTCCTCGCGCACATCTGGGAGTGGCGCGAGGAGGCGAAACGCCGGGGCTTAACTCTGATGCCGCAAGAAATCGCGGCACAACGGACAGAGCTCCGGCGGGATCTCAAGGCGTCATGGAGAGTGCGATTGTCGCAACCCCGTGCTGGGCACGCCACAATTGCGGCGATAAGACCCCTCTATGAGGAGTGGCTTGTGAGGGGCCACGGCATCCTCACCTTCCGCCTGACGCAGGTCCTCACCGGACACGGCTGCTTCGGGAGGTTCCTGTTCAAGATAAGGCGGGAGGAAACACCCGGGTGTCACCATATTACTAATGCTGACATGAAACAATCGTTGAGGGAACGCTTCTTTGCCCGCCTGAATAAAGTGTTAAATAGACTTTATCAGGCGGAAACAAAGTGCGTGCCTTCAACGGTTGGGTCATGGCGGTTTTGATGTATTCTTTCGGCATATTCAAATGGACTCAGACAGAACTTGACGCTCTGGATAGGAAGGCCCGTACATTGCTGACGGCAAATAGGATGCATCACCCACGGTCATCAGTGATGAGACTGGACATTCCGCGGAAATGTGGGGGTCGAGATTTCCTAAATGCTAAAACCTTCCACAATCGCGAGATTTACAGTCTCAGGGAATATTTCCTTCAAACTGACGTGGGTATGCAACAAGATGTGGTCGCAGTAGACAAGGGCCTCACCCGCTCTCCTTGGCAAAAGAGAACTGGGGCAAACCTGCAGTACTTGACACTAACGATCGTAAGGAAGTATGGCAGGGCAAAAAGCTACACGGACGCTTTTTCCGGGCCCTCCACGGGCCCGATGTAGACTTTTTGGCGTCTGTATCCTGGTTGCATTTCGGAGACCTCTTCGGGGAAACCGAAGGTTTTGTCTGAGCAATTATGGATGAAGTTATCATGACAAATAATTATCGGAAATACAGTGTCAAGGACGGTACGGTTGACATCTGTCGGGCATGCCACCGTCCCGGTGAATCAATCCAACATATTGTTTCCGGTTGTTCTCGTCTTGCTAATGGCAAGTACTTGCACAAACACAATCTAGTGGCTAGGATTATTCACCAGCAACTTACCTTGCAGTGCAACCTTGTGGAGTCCGAAGTACCATACTACATGTACGAGTATGTGCCCGACCCAGTTCTCAAGAATGGTCAAGCCACTGACAGGACTATTGTAGCCAATAAGCCTGATATTGTGGTGATAGATCAACGAGAGTGCCGTGCAATGATTGTTGATATCGCTGTCCCTCATGACGAGAATCTCGTGAAAGCTGAGAAAGATAAAAAAATCAAGTATCTTGACTTAGCACACGAGGTTGTCGACATGTGGGATATGGACTCTGCAATCATTGTACCGATAATCGTTACGGTTAATGGCCTAATAGCAAAGAGCCTCGACTAACACCTCAGGAGGCTCTCATTGCGCGGCTGGGTCAAGGGCTTGATTCAGAAAGCAGTACTCCTAGACACGGCACGCATAGTGAGGAGGTTCCTTTCTCTAGAGCCCTGACCACCGGCAGCTTGGACCCTGTTCCTGATACCGATGGGCCACTATTTTTTATGTTTTTAAATGTTTTTAATGATTTTATAAAAATATTTAAAAATGTATTTTTTCATTCATTCATTTTTTTAAGTAAAAAAATGAATGAATGAAAAATATTACTTAAATAATCTTAAACATTTTCAGTCTTTCTGCAAGAAATACGACAAACACCATATTGAAACGTGCTTAAAAATTCGTTACCACAAATTCATGAAATAACGAATCTGTTGTTTATTAAGTTGGTACGGTAAATATATTGAGGTCAAAAACGGTTTTCTAGCTGATATTGATATTGCCTATGGACTTTTGGTCGGTACTGTACAGTACCGACCAAAAGTCCATGAGCAATCTCACAAAGCAATAGACTGACGCTTCGGTTTGACTTACGACCTTCTTCTATAAGTTGTTACAATACTGTAGACACGCACATTACACACACACACTCACTTTGTCTGCAACCAATGACTAGTTCAATAATCATCATTCGTTTTTAGTTTCATTCGTCTTGTTCACATAAATATTAAAGTTTAGCAGGTAGACCACAAAAAACTAAGTAAATTATTTCGATTTCTGTGGGGTAGATGCAGTTTGTTACGAGTATTTAATTAATATAACTTTGTTGGTTCGTGGATAATATTGGTGACGAGTATTTAGCGCAGTGTTGTGGTTATTATTATCAAAAAGCAGGCATAAAATATATTGAAGAGATCAGATCAGATCAGAGAATATTATTGCGCTGCGTAAAAGTGAAGTGAATATCTAATGAAACCGGACTAAGTGTGAGTGTTATCATTTATATATTTCATATTTTACTAAACATAAATCTTAATCAAGGGTATTGTTGATAGAACAGAGGTATTGTTGAGACAGAAGATGCCTTTAAAGTTTTAAATTCATTGTGAAGTTTAATTCGATTAGTGAATAATATATAATAAGGTATTATGTGTAATAAAAACAATGTTTTTCTTTGTTCTAGAGAAATACTGTGAGGGTTAAGAGATATGAGGAAGGGGCTTATTATCGAGTAGCAGCGACGTCAAATGGTGAATGAAACAAATGGTTTCATACCAACGAGATATTTTGCTGAATTATTAAAAACACGTCATTATGAACCGTTCGCCGTGCACTCTGAAGGCTTGCATCACTGAAGACCAGCTAGAAAACCGTTTTTGACCTTAAAATATTGACCGTATCAACTTAATAAACAACAGATTCGTTATTGCATGAATTTATGGTAACGAATTTTTTAAGCACGTTTCAATAGGGTGTTGTCGTATTTCTTGCAGATATACCGAAATTGTTTAATATTATTTTAGTAATAGTATTATTTTAGGATTAAAATTTGAGGTTTAGTTTCAATCTTCTTTTCGTAAAGAAAATGAATACTTAAGCTTTAACCTCAATAACAACCAATATTTACTAAAGTCAAATAAAATGTAAAATAATTAATACAAATAAAATATAAACAAACTGCCCATATTTAACCTTAAAATTACCTATTCTGTAAGTAGTTTTTTACATTTTAAGTAGTCTAATATTCTTATTTATTACTTAATTACTTCGACCATGATCAAAGCTTAATATTTATGGTGAAAAAATCCATTAAAAATTTAAAATATTTCATAATTTAAATATGTCAAAATAATACAAACTGCTTCTAAGTTTCTTGACATCTATTTCACATTTTATTCAGCTGAAGTAATGATAAATAATTGTAGCAGTTTTTTAATTTATGTAAAATAAATATAGGTAACGAATAAACATATTTTTTTTAATTTTGTTATCATATATCACGCATTTTTTATTCTAAAACCTTTATTGCAATAACAACATAAAAAAGCAGCAATATTTAAAAAATATTATTATCGAAAACAAAAATAATAATATTTGCAAAAAACCGCACTGTGTTTTACGAGATTAGAACCTGAGGCAGTTTGAATTCCATACCAACGCTTAACGCTTTCTGCTATCTGCACTTGTTAAGTTACTATCGAATTTTAGCAATGCCATTAACTGGTCAAGTTCACGCGCATAGTGCGTGTGTGCTAGCATGTTTAAAGCGACGGAAATATAGTGTTGTTTCGTGTAGCTCAAAACTGCGTTATCTGTGGTGTGTGTACCGTGTTGCTTACACATACAAATGTACGAGCTATACCGCGTGTTCACAGCAATACGACTCTTAGCGTGCTCATGCACTTTTGAGCGCTCACTGTATATTGCACACTATCCCCATAAGGACCTACATTAATAACTTTCTGTTGTAGATTAGGACTCAGGAGTTTGATGACATTTCGTCAGTGGTAACAAAAACCAGTAAGTATATAAGGCTGCCTGTCCACTGGAGCATAGAAAAGAGGAGAGGAGCGGAGCTATGTTAATATTGGCACAGCTCCGCACCTCTCCTCTCTGCTTCACTCCAGTGGACAGGCAGCCCAAGCCGGTGTCTTATTGACCGAGCGAGCGTAGCGAGCGAAGCGTCTCTGGATCAGGTCTGGCAAAATTTGCTTTCGTGTGTCAGTTTGTACGTACCTACTCGTCTACAGGTCGTATTTTACAACCGATCTGAACGAAATTTGGTGTACAGGTTTAACGATTTTTTTGTAATTTTTTGTCGTCAGGGATTTTTGATTGGAGGGCTACTTTCTTCAAAATGGGGCAAAAAGGGGGGCTACTGGATATTTCCGCCTTATGAGATCCGATTTGTTGGTCTCAAAAAAAATTGGTGAAGATCTGATTAGTATCTTCGGCATGATGAGTAGAATAGCTTCTCAAAATGCAGTAAATGGCTCACTATTGATTAAAACCTATTAGTTAATTTTTCGAGCTGGCCTACAAATGTTTACTCATAATTTTTCTGGTTGTTAGGGTTCCTGTAGTCAACAAGGAACCGATATAGTTTCACCATATCCATCTGACTGTATGTCTGTCTATCTGCGGCTTAGCTCAGAGAACATTAGTACTAGAAAGTTGTAATTTAACATGGGTACCGGTACAACATTAAACACGCCGGCCGACAAAGTGGTAAAATAATCACACTAATATTATAAAGGCGAAAGTTTCTGAGTGTGTGTGTTTGTTTGTCTCTTCTTCACGCAAAAACCTACTGAACGGATTTGGATGAAATTTGTTTTTAGGGTATCTCTCCTTCCTACACGTAAAGTGGGGATGATTTCCTATGTTGTGGGGTATCGTATGGATGTGTGAAAACTATTTTTTTGACTCAACAATCTTTTTGCTAAATATTAAACTTTAAAGTGCTAATTTTTGTCATAGTCAAGTGTCGTCCCCCCTTTTTTTGGGTGAGAAATTATCAAATAACTTCTCCCGCTCTGGGCGAAGCAGGAGGGCGTGTCAGATTCTTATTGACTAAAACCCACCCGTGTTCCTTCAGTTGCCATGTTGCCGGGGCCACGATCTCCCTTTCGGATTTCTTCGCAACCCCGGCAGGCAAGTGTTGTCCCCCCTGCCAGCGAAATGGTTGTTTTTGGATATGTGAAAAAAATCACGGCAGTACCTAGTATACCTATAATATATAACAAAGTTAAAAGGAAAACTATCACAACTAAGTATGCTTTACAAGTAAAATTTGTTCTTGGGATAAATTGATCCCAACTACGGAACTTTTAATAGTGCGTGGCCCACGCGCTTGGCCGGTTTTTAAATTTGAATTTGACATATTGATCGATGTCATGTTTTTTATAGAAAAAAAATAGGTCATCGCCGTCAAATCATAATCAAGTGCGTTGGTAGCATAAAATATTTTCGAACGCTAAAACTAAAAACTATCGCAGGTCTACTCCTTAAACACGAAATCCGAAGATTCGGCGGAAGTTTCGCGCGGATTATTTTGGGGCCCGATCAATGTCAATACAATTTGACAGTCTGTTGTCCATAGAGGAAAGTAATATCTGTTGTCCTTACACCCATTGAAATACTTGATATGTCTATGCTTACACCCAATGTTTTAGACCGTTCAAAAAGTTAATTATTCGGGTGTACTCGCTGGTTGAGGGCAATAAAGGCCGATCGCGGCGCAGCCACAACAAACACCGTACCACTCCTGCAAGCGAGGATTGTTGAGCTGCAGTGCTCACCATCCTCGTGCATATTTCCTGGTTGGTCTCACAGTCATCGAGACAAAAGGAGTCTAATCAGTGCTGAAGGAAGAGCGTTGCAGTCGAGCAAGACTATAAATTTTAATTTTGACATCCTCCAGGTTCCCGCGTTGCAAAAGGCCTCAGCCCAGAATTTTGGCCGGCTGGAGTTGTATTTAGATGTTACAGAGAAGCATGACCAAAACTAAACTCATGTGTGGTGTGATAATATATTAAGGTATTTATGTAAATGTTCTTTTATCACTAGAAATAAATGATATACCTACTCGCCTATTATTATTGTACCACCAACATGATGCAGTCTTTCAAAAACATTGAAAAACGAAAGATTTCAAAGGTTTTCATTTAAATGTAAATCTTTATAATCTTTGTTCAATGTAAATCTTATATAACAAAAAAAATACTATACATAAACATTACATTATACATAATATTCACAAGTTTACACGAATAGTCCGCGTCATGTTTGCGCGCTGTCCGCGAGCTTATGAATCACCATTTCACCACTCGCCCAAAGTCTTCATGAATTTTGATAGATGTTTGTAAGTACAGCAGCGTTGGTGCAGTACCCAGAAGGTACCACTCTCATTACGAAAACCACACTTGTTCTTATTCTCGATCTTGATAACCCTTGATGTTATTGTGGTAGTCATCAGTTCACTTATTGCATTGTTATTTTAGTCATTCTGTTTTTGTATAATTACTTAATTTATGTAGATAGCCAAAGTAAACAAACAATAAAATTGACTTTATTTTGACGTGACTGTTAGAGTAACAATAATAATATTTTATAGTTGGTAACATTGAAACATTCTAGAACAAAGTCATGTGACCTTCTAGGTCTGTCAAAAGGTGGATCCTGTCTTGATCCTGTGGTTCTTTTGTATTGTGCTCTATATTGTGCTTCATCATAATAAAATGGGATGCAATAAACCTGCGTTATTTCTTTCAAAGTCCTAATAGGTTATGGGCCCAGGGTCTGCATCCTATTTTAGGTAATTATTACTCGTGAAGGTGAGTTGCTTGGTCAGGTATTGACAAGTGGGCGAAGGCAACGGTGGTGGCCGGCATTTTGGCGTCGCGTGGTTTGCTGTTCGTGGAGCAATATTTTGGTAACAATGGAGAAGCACGGAGTTATAAAACTCAAGGGAGCAAAGAATTGGAGCGTCTGGCGATTTCAGATTTCAAAAATTCTTCGAGACTTAGGTCTGTATAATATTGTTACTGGGACGGAGGGTAAGTCCAGTGATAGCGAAATAGACGCAAAAGCAGTGGCAGTCGCGGCGGAAAAAGATATAAAGGCGATGAGCGTCATCGTGACAAGGTTGTCTGAAGCAGTATTGCAGCATGTGATAACATGTGAGATCGGTGTGGGAGCGGCTGCACAGTGTTTACGAACGAAGTGGCGAAACGTCTATCATGATGTGTCAACAAAAGTTTTTCCAGCTGAGGTTTGAGGACAACATGTGTGTCGCAGATTTTATTACAAAGGTGCAGGAACAGCAGCAAACCCTGCAACGACTTGGAGAAAGTATAAGTAATAGAATGGTAATCTCAAAAATAATCATGTCGCTTCCAGAAAAGTTCTCTCATTTTGTAAGTGCCAGAGAGTCATACGCCGAAGACAGACAAACGTTAGATAATTTGACGGCACGCCTCTTGGTTGATGAAGAGAGGCTGAAGGGTAAATACAGCGAGTCACAAAATATAGCCTTATTTTCTAAGGAAGGTTATAAAAACAAAAGCAAAATGAAGTGCTTTCATTGTCAAAAACCCGGACATATGAAGAAGGACTGTTGGATAAAAAATTTAGGTTTTAACTGCAATAAGCCGGGCTACTTCAAGGACCAGTGTAGAGTGAAGACGCAAGGACAGAAGTTTGACAAGAAAGGTACAAAGGACAGCAAACAGGGGAATGCGTTCATCACTACGGCCATAGCTGGTGTTGAAGATAGACTTCATGAAAAGTGGCTAGTGGACAATGGTGCCAGTCAACATATGACAAATTAAAAGGGTTGTTCAGTGAATATGAACAGTTATCGAATCCTAAGACTGTAGTTATAGGTGATGGCCGGAAACATAGTGCTGTAGGTACAGGTAAGATTTGTGTTCAAGCGTTCCATGGTTATGAGTATGTATTTAGTACATACAGTTACTGATGTTTTATATGTTCCGGAATTAAAGATGAATCTGTTTTCTGTGGGTAGCGCTGTAAATAAAGGTTTTGAAATAAAAATTACAAATACTGAATGCATATTTACAAAGAATAAAAAGGTATGTGCAGTTGCCAAAACGGATGTCATGTTTTATGTAATGGACTTCATGTTAAAGTCAGAATTTTATCAGGCCAGTGTAGCTAAACTTGACATAACTGAATGGCATAATAGGTTGGTACATCAAAATTACAGGGAAGTTAAACGTATCCTTAAAATAAATAACATTGATTAAAGTGAGGCACATAATGATACATGTTCTGCTTGTGTGGAAGGAAAACAGCATCGGTTACCATTTGAGAACAGCAGAAGCTCAACACACAGGCCTGGTGAACTTGTGCATGCAGACCTACTGTACATACAACGAAGACTTAACCAGTACTTATGCATCATCTACCTAGGTAGATGATGCATAAGTACTGGTTAAAGGCTAGCCTTTTCCCAACTATGTTAGGGTCGGCTTCTAGTCTAACCGGATGCAGCTGAATACCAGTACTTATACAATAAGCATTAAAAGTTTTTTTATTTGTAAATCGGCACAGTGACACTTTAAGTCACAATCCTTTTTTTGTAAATACTTTCGTGTTTGACTTACAAACCTTCCCATATCACTAAACGTAAGCTCACCAACTCGCGCATCCTGCCAATTCAAACCAAATTGACCTTTGGAAATCCCGGAAATAATGTTGAATTTCAAGTTTCAGCTTTGTATGTATCTGAATAGTAATAGTAACATTGCTGTTTTGGATTGTTTCAGATAATAGATGATCTGTGTTAGTGATGTGAGCCTGTGATCAGTGACGGCTTGGCTATGAGTGGCACGCGGCACTAGTGTGGCGCGCGGCGCACGTGTGGTGTGAGTGTGGCGCGACATGGCGGACCATAACACCATCATCGAGGGAACTGTCAAATTCCGCGATGGAAAAAAAGTGAGCATCGTATGTCAGTATGTCGTCGCACAGTTAACCAAAGCACACAGTAGTAGGCGCGCGCACTTTCACGTCGTGTTCGCGACCGGTGTCACGCTGGCAACACCGTCATCATGTTCCACACACGCGCCTGCCAGCCAGAAGCTGGGGTGTTCAATCAGGCCATGTGTTTCGTAAACTCTGTAAGAAGATATTGAAAGATACATGCGCTTCTTCTGTTTCAACAAGCACATCTGTAAATCTTTGACCGACACTTTTATTGCTATAATATTATTTTGTTTTTATAGGATTGTAGGCACAAACTCACGCAAAAAGGTGATGAAACTAAACAGGTCAATTTTGTATGTAGATTATGTTGTGATCGGTGAAGTAACGCTCTGTGTTGTCCGCAGTGGAAGTCGCGCTGGTGCGTCATGCGCAAGCTGTCGCCGGTCGCAGGTGAGCACACAGCCTCATGTTTCAGTAGACGTAGTCTCGGGCTAGTGCAGTCCCAGAAACAATAGTTAGATCAAAAAAAAAAAAAAACAATCTAAACACTAGAAAGTAAGCCTCATTTCCGTATTCAATCAATCTGCCTAGTCTTTTCCCAACTATGTTGGGGTCGGCTTCCAGTCTAACCGGATGCAGCTGAATCAGTATTTTACATCGAGCGACTATCTATTTGACCTCCACAACCCAGTAACTGGGTAATACGATACCCCTTGGTAAGACTGGTTGCCAGACTTCAGGGCTTCTGACGACTCGCAAAGATCCACGAATGACAGCCGAGACCAACGGCTTAATGTGCTTCCCGAGGCATGGAGGAGTCTCGATTTGTAAAGATGGTTACCCATCTACGGACCAACCTCAGCAAGCGTAGCTTAACCTCATGGATCAGCTCCTCATTTCCGTATTGAACATTAATTAAAATAGTAAATATTAAGTTAGATTCGTTGTAAGTGTTATCAGTGCGGTACAGCTATCACACACCACACACTGCACTAGTGCACTCGCGCTGAACCACACATTAACTGTAACTCCCTCGAACTGGCTCGAACCGATCGCTAACTCAGTAAAGTGAGTAGGTAGGTAGTCCTCTACTACGTCACTGAACTTTGGATTTGGCACTGAACTAATAATAAAACTGGCCAAGTGCGTGTCGGACCACGCACAATGAAGGGTTCCGTGGTTGGGACTTGGCATGAATTTATATCAAGAACAAACTTAACTTTGTCGTTGAAAAACATGTTCTCCCATACGAAATGTATGGAAGAACATGTTTTTGCAACCGCAAATGTAAGTTGGTCGATTATTACGCACAAACTTGTAAAGCCTACTTAGCTGTGATAGTTTTTCTTTAAATATTGTTATATTTTACATATCCAAAACCAACCATTTAGCTCGCAGGGGAGGAACACACACTTGACTCTAGCAAAAATTTGCACTTTAAAGCTTAATATTTCGCAAACGGAGCCCTGAATCGAAAAATGGTTTACTTAAACTCACAATATATTTTTGAACGACCTTTTCATCAACACCACACCATGCGATAGATGAGAAAAGAAAAATATTCCCACTTTACGTGTAGGGAGGTAACAGAAAAAAAAATCAAGATTTTATTTCACCATTTTGTCAACGTGATTAATATGTATACCCATGCCAAATTACAGCTTTTTAGTACTAAGAGTCTCTGAGCTAAGCTGCGGACAGACAGACGGACATGGCGAAACTATAAGGGTTCCTTGTTTACTACGGAACCCTAAAACGCGATAATATTTAATTTGACTAGTTTGCAAGGGATTGCGCTAACACGAATATTGTAGGAAGATAATTAGTCCAGTACTACGTGGCTATCAATTGAGGTTGAATTGGAGTCAATTGCAGTGCAATTGAGTGTCACTGGGTATATTAAAATAAAAAAAAACAATGACCAAATTAAATATTATCAAAAAAACCTCCCAAGTGGGGTAGATATCAAAATGAAAGGTGATTGATTACAAAAATATCAAATTGTATCTTTAAATGTAATTTTTAATGAGAAAAAACTAAAAAGCTGAAAATAAAAAAGTAATTAAAAAACAACAATTTACATTTAAAAAAAACAAACGACTTCCAATAAAAAAAACAACTGACTTCCAATAAAAACACTACAAAGTGAAAAATAACTTTAATTTCGGAAGTCGGTGGCAAAAACTTCCGAAATTAGTGTATTCGATAGTAGTGGTATTCGAATTTGTGTGGGGTAGGTATCACAACTAAAAAGTGAAAAATAAAAAACTTTTTACAAAAAAAAAACAACCGACTTAAAAAAAACACAAATGAAAAATAACTTTAATTTCGGAAGTCGGTGACAAAGAACGAAAATTCAAAACCAAAGACACCGACTTCCGAAATTAAAGTTATTTTTCACTTTTTAGTGCTTTTTTTGAAGGCGGTTGTTTTTTTTTCTATTTCCAGTTATGTGTTTATGCAGTCAGGTTTTTTTTTTTTTTACCTATTACTTTTTTTTCATAGTATTTTCATAGGACTCTAACGTGCGGTAGTTGGTTAGTCTTATATTGTTGGAAACGAATAGTCATTTAGCGAAATGGCCAATAATACATAATAATAATATGCTAACGCCATCGCCAGTGATGTTGACATAGCGCGGGCGTCATGGGCACATGAGTAAAAAAACAGAACACGCGCACAGAGAAAACTTCATGCAACCGCGCAATGATAGGTATACTACTACAAGCTTGCGTGTGCGCTCTCTTTAGAAGCTTTATCTCTGTTCCGTTTCTTTACTCTGTGTCATGGCCAGGGCACAGATACATCACCGCTACTGCGACGTGACGTATGTGCAAAATCCTCACTACATCTGCACGAATACGAGTTATGAATAGAAGTACTATTATAATAAGTACCTATAACTCAGTAAGTAATACGCTATGTCGGACGAAACAACTTTAGGACCAACATAATAGAATAAAATAAAAAAAACCTGACAGCAACTAAAAAGTTTTAAATAAGCTCACTTTTGAAGCAGTTTGATGCAGTTCGTGGTAGTTATTTTAGTTCAATTTCAGATTTAATACAACCAACTGCATCAGACTGCTTGAAAAGGGAGTTTGTTTTGAATATTTTGATTGCTATTAGGTTTTCTACTTTTTTTATTTAATCCTTTTAATAATACAACAATATCATATACCATACATCCTGTGGCATTGGCACATAAGTAAAGTCGTGTTTTTTTAACCGACTTCCAAAAGGAGGAGATTCTCAATTCAACTGTGTTTGTTACGCGATTACTCCGCCAATTATTATTATTATTAAATTTATTTATTCGGACAACAAAAGATCCATTATGTTAGTAATATCTTAAAGCTAGTGTTAGTAGAATATTATTATAATTGAGAATGAGATTTATAAATTGATTATTTAGATTTAGATTTATTAATTATGAATTGATTTTAATGATTCTTTTTTTTTTGGGAGGTCATACTTCAGAGGTCCCAAATTAGTTATATTCAGAGGTAGTTTTTGAGTTAGCTTCAATAATACGTATTTTTTCCACTTAGTATGTGGATGATATGTTAAGTTCCTGTCACTGTTATTTACATAGCAGATAGTGGTATTCTTTGTGTGGGGTAAATACCACAACTAAAAAGAGAAAAAAAAACTTTTTACAAAAAAAAAAATCAACCGACTTCCAAAAAAAACACTACAAAGTGAAAAATAACTTTAATTTCGGAAGTTGGTGTCTTTGGTTTTGAATTTTTGTTTTTTGCCACCGACTTATTTTTAATTTTCCAGTAATTAATGATGTTTTATTTAAATTAGTCAAAGTCAAATAATTTATTTCAATTAGGCACAAAAAGGCACTTTTGAACGTCAAAAACAAAAAATAGAATTGATTCTAGTCGCCCCTTCCAAAGGGTAGTTTTCGTATGGAGAAGAATGGGCAAGAAACTCCACCGTTACTCTTTTAAAATGTTTTACAATATTTTGTATACATTAATTATATAATTATATGTGAAAACGATGCACCTGGAATAAGATTTATACAATAGGTAAAAATAAAAATGAAGCAATGATAGAAAAAATAATTATGTAATGGATACATGGTGTTCACATATTTACAAGCATTGTAAAACCTATACGATATTCCTAAAAAAATTACAAGTGATACTAATTCGTCAGTGTGTGAGTTCAAGTAATCACAGAATGTAAAAAAAAATGTTGTAATATTTAATTACACAATTAAATTAGCAACCAGTTTGATTTTGTCTAGACTCAAAATTGTCCTATGGAGCTAGACCAGCTTGCTTCCAAGCATTCTTATCTAGGATATAATCCTCTAATTTGTAATATGCTTGTTTACAAAGAGTACTTTTAATATGCGTTTATGCTTGTTTACAAAGAGTACTTTTAATATGCGTTTTAAATTTTATATATCACAAGGTATTTTGTTATAACATTTAACACAGTACCCCATAAAAGATGTTTGTACTTTGGATAATCTGAAAAATGGTTGATCTATTTTATCTTTATTTCTAGTATTAAAATTATGTCTATCACTTATTTTCTTAAAAAGATGCAGATTTTTCCTTACATACATAATATTTTCATAGATGAATTGGCAAGGTACCGTCATAATATTAATCTTTTTAAATAGTTCCCTGAGAGATTCCCGACGACATAGATTATAAATGGCTCTGACAGCCCTCTTTTGTAAAATAAAGATGGATTCAATGTCAGCAGCCCGACCCCACAGTAAAATGCCATATGACATAATACTGTGAAAGTAGCTAAAATAGACCAAACGCGCGGTTTCTACATCTGTTAACTGTCTTATCTTTCTAACAGCATAAGCGGCCGAGCTTAGCCGCCCCGCAAGAGATGTTATATGAGGTCCCCATTGTAATTTCTCGTCTAGCGTGATTCCCAGGAAAACTGTTTGATGAATAAATTCCAGTTTTTCTCCATTCAATATGATGTCACATTCGCTACTTCTAACATTCGGTAATTTAAATCTAATGCATTTGGTTTTTTTCTCATTAAGTACCAAATTATTTACCGTAAACCAATCTTGGACCTGAAGAATAGAGTTATTCACGTCGTCAAGATTTTGTGACCGTCGGTCTATTTTAAAGATCAATGATGTGTCATCTGCAAATAACACCATTTTCGGTTGATTTTGAAGTAATTGGGGTAAATCGTTTATTTAAACTAAAAAGAGGAATGGACCCAATATCGAACCTTGAGGAACACCCATTGCCATTTCAGACCCCAACGAGTTTACGCCGTTTACTTGAACTTTAATCTTTCTATCTTTCAGGTATGATCATTTATTATTTGCCAGGTAGTTTTTATTTTATCATCAGCTGATTTTATTTTATTGCTAATGTAAAGAGCTTTAGCTATTTTGCACACACTTTTAAAAGTTTTAGAATATTAAATGCACTTTATTGTATAAAAGTATATATAGTGCATTTAATTACTTTGAGTTAACTATAATTACCTAGTGCTACCTAGTGGGTAGGTTTTCTTTCTGTAGTTGTGTAATCGATTACTATAATCGATGATCTCACGAAAACTATCTTTATTATATTTCTCCGCTTCCAGGCTTAGAATTGAGCTGACTTTTGATGTTCAAGGATTAAAAAAATATGACTAATTTTTTGATCATATCTCAACTTATTACATTTGGGCCTAACATTTTCCATCTCCTTTGAGAAAAATATATATGCTGGATATTCAAGCGGATCGTAAGGACAGGTACCTTAACCGTTGTAGCTAGAGGAAAACATTCTAAGAAGACTGCTGTGCTATACATGTAATACATGAACAAAGTGTTTTAACACTTTATCAGAGCCTAAAAAAACTGCTACGGAATTGTGTAAAAGTGCAGATCTGATACGATTAGTTATAACATATTCGTCTCATCACGTATGTAAAGTAATAAGTCAGAGATAAATTGCTTATTAGGCTAGATTGTAATCAGTTATTACGAACTTTAGTTCAAAAGTAATACAAAAAAAGACTGCTCCCTCCTTTTTGCTTCGTCGTAGTCGAGTAAAAACAAACAACCGGCGGCCTTATCGCTTTCTGCGATCTATTCCAGGCAACCTTTAACACCAGCCTCATGTATTGCATAAATCTAGCAGTTAAATACAGTGATACATAGATACGCATGAAAATCATAACACTGTCTTTGCTGTCGCACAGTCGGGTATGTACTCGTACTTACATAGTTATAATTTAAAAGCAATTTGGATGCATCATAAAACAGTAAAACCGGCCAAGTGCGAGTCAGACTCTCACACGAAGAGTTCCATACCACCGTATGAATGAATGAATGAATGTAATGCACCAATCCCAGCGTAGTTTAACCAGACTCGATAAATTGAATGGAGCCCAAGATTTGCACTAGCCCCTGGAGCCTTATGTTTCATGGGACTACAGAGGCCATTGCATATCAAGGAGTAGACCGGGGGGCGCGGTAATGTTAGGGAAGACGTGCCCTTAGAATAAGGAGGGATTTGCGAGCCTACCGGATATACATCCTTGAGAAAGGAATGGAATAGTGGAGAGACGGGTATTATTTATCTGTGGATGGGCATCTTTTGCGACGTTGCCGCTATGTTAGTTCAGGTCGATCTTCACCGGTGAATATTTTGACGGGATTATGCTGCTATCTCGGCTCTTTTCTATATTGCTGCTGTGCTGTATTACATTTAGCTGTTTCTAAGTCTTCGTCAGAAGCTTCGCTGCTATCCGTTTCATATTCGTCGTGTTTCCTATTCGTTTACGTTTCTTGTAGATCTCGCTGGCAGCTTTCATAATCTTATATCTGTCTACAGCCACGTCCATCCAAAAGTTGAATTCCTTGTCAAACGTCAAGTCCTGTTTAAGGTTATCGTTCAATGTGTAAATAGGATGGCGTATTTTCTTGAATTTGACCTTATACTGCATTGCTGCGTGTAACAGGTGTGGTCGCCGCACCTGTAAACGTGTGCGAGATAGCACATTCTGTGATTTTTGATGCGATAGGTTACTGTTTTTCCGTCTAAGATTTCGCGCAGAAGAAACCCCTGCATTTTTGTTTTTCTCTTGGTGTTTAATCTTTTGAAGTATTGCCTGTCATTATTTTACACAATTATATCTATTTGGGTTATCTAGTTGTCTTCTTTGTAAGAATTTTGTTGCATGGGTAGCGAGGTCTCGGTGGACAGACACGTGGTCAAAAGTTAAGCCCATAGTGTTATTTATTTGGTGGGCTTCTTAGTTCAAGGATGCTATTTATTACCATTATTATACTATTGTTTAGTAGTTAGAACACCACACTGCAGCCGCATGTGCAGATTTCGTTTTGAGTCAGAGATACACAATTTTGACAGGGTCGTGTGCTGGCTACGATTTATTAGTTACACTCTTTGTTTTTCTATAGAAATGTACCTTGTTTTGTTTTTTTTTTAAATTGAAGGTTAACCACTCATGTGCCTTTCGTCACAAAAACTCGGGTAAATTATGCAAACAAAAAACAAAAAAAGGTTGCCTCAGACGCGACTGTTTTATAGGGCTAAAGCACTTGCCAAATGGTTTAGGGTAGTTTCTAGGAGTTAATATTGATGTTATAATTATCAGCAAGCAAGAGGTTATAGCTCAGGTCAAGCTAAGAAGTTTTATGGAAAATATTTTTGTTTGATATCAATAGCGACCGACACTGTTAATTTGTTAGAATCACACGTATCGTACGTCTTCGTATGTTTTTTATCTTGCTGTACTACTTTTACTATGCACTACTTTCCTCGACAAGTCCTTTACTGTCCAGGCCGCTTGTTTGTGGAATGCACTGCCAGTTCAAATTAAACGCGCGCAATCGTTACCTATATTTAAGAGACTCGTGAAGGAACATTACTTGTCGTTGTGATCTTGTTCTCGTAACTGTAATTATCCATAGTCTTCATTTATTTTTGTTGCTTATATATTTAGTAAGTATGTATATATTTATGTATCTATTATTTAGGATATGTATATATCTGTGTATCTATTCTTGTTTATTGTATATTTATTATTTGCACCAACGACAGCCCCATTTTATGTCCAGGCAAATCACTGTCCATTCCAAGGTTGCCTGGAAGAGATCGCGGAAAGCGATAAGGCCGCCCATTGTATATTTTGTAGTGTTTGATTTGTTTTTTGTTGTGTATTTTTGTGGTGTACAATAAAGTATATATAAATAAATTTAAATAAATAAATAAATATACCCATAAACCTGTAACTTAAAAATTAAAGTTGATTCTGCGCGTAGCATCAAACCTCCCAATTTTGCCTGTCACTATGCAACTGCAAATTTGCGTTCACAATGTTGTACCTAATATACCGAACTTTGCCACTGAATTTTAGCCACGTAATCGAAATAGAGCTGAGAATTCAGAACTCAGTCCTCTTGGTTGCTACACTTACTAGAAACAATTCAAAATGCAAATCATTTTGGTATCTGGATCTATCGTTGGAGTTAACGTTAACCTTGAGTTTGAAATATGGGAATTTGATTTATTGACTGAGTGATTAGTAGGTAGGTAGTTTGTGAAATAGTGGGCTCTGTGCGTCTGTTGACGCAGTCCTACTCAGGTCCAGGTGTGTATTTTACAGAGGGAAGCAACGCCCTGAAAGATAAATATATGGAATGATTTCACCAGATTATCCTGGCTATGTCGTTCAGTGGCTCTGGAACCTTCGATAGATGATTAGATCCTCGTATGCTCTGAAATGCTCGCCTGGGATCGAAAACGCATGTAAGCCTAGCACACTTTCACTTTTGCACTATAAGAATGTATTTATTTGTCACCACATAAAGTCACAGTCATATTAAACAAAATAAACATTGTTCAATTTCGTTGACTGGCAATTAACGCGGTGCGGGCGCAAACTGCGCTAAACGTACAATAAAAACTAAGGCACGGACTCAAACCAACTAAAAAAGAAAGGGATGCGGAGCGCTCGAGTCATCCTTCCGCTACGACGTCCAGTCAAGCAATCCTCACGAAGAGTTCCGTACCACCGTACAATATTAATTTAGCAAAATCGCCGAAAAAAACATGTTTCTTGTATGGGGACCCCTTTAATTTTTACTTTATTTTATTTTTCTAAATGTTTTTATAGCGGCAATAGAAATAGGTACAAATTCCGTGAAAATTTCAACTGTCTACCTATTACGATTCATTAGATACAGCCCACTGACAGACAGACGGACAACGAAGGCTTAGTAATAGGGTTTCGTTTGGCACCCTTCTGGTACAGAACCCTAAAAACGGATACGAAAGATTTTACCGAGGTCATATTGGATGTTTTTGCCAACCAAAAAAAAGGAAAATTCGGAAAAAAACCTACACATATTTTTACGTATTTCCAACTGCAACGGTTTCGCTATGAGGGGTAGGTGCTTAGAATTTAATGAACATCTCAATTATCTACTAATTCTACTTCCTACTTATTCCTACTACATATAATATCCTTACATAATTATAAAACAAAGTCCCCCGCCGCGTCTGTCTATCTGAACGCGATAAACTCAAAAACTACCCAACGGATTTTCAAACAGTTTTCACCAATGGACGAAGTGATTTATGCGAAAAGTTTTAATGTATAATTCATTACAGTTTTGTGTTAATTGGCTGAAATATGACGATTATTGTTGAAGTCGGAAAAAATCATGCCGACTGGGAGCTTTACTGGTGTGCGCTGCGTTAACGGAAAATGATACATCAAATTTATGTTCTACGGTATTGTTTATCTTAAAAAGTTCAACAAAAAGTCTGCAATGGCATAAAGATGACCCACAATAACCATTTTATCTTTCAAAATTTGATAAAAATTTTATTGTTATTTCCGAAGCTTTTTTTGACCGTTAAAGTATTAATCTTTATCCAAAAAAATATGTTATTTCAATTAGTCAATTAATTTAGATTAAAATATGCCTTTTAATCGTATAATTTAAATGAATAGTTTAAAAGAAATCACAGTTTCAAAATTACGCGCAGCAACGCGGGTGCAGCGGTAGGTGTCAATGACCTTTTCCTATGTTATTAGGTATGAAATCTTGGTAGTACGTTCCCGTGGGATATTTTCCGACATCCACGCGGGCGAAGCCGCGGGCAAAAGCTAGTAATATTATAAATGTGAAAGTTTGTGAGGATGAACGGATGTTTGTTATTCTTTCATACAAATACTACTGAATGGATTTGGATGATATTTGGCACACAGTTAGTTTATAATCTGGATTAATACATAGGACTTTTCGATCGAGACTTATGCGGGTGAAACCGTGGGGCGCTGTACACATAATTGTCTCGTGCTACATACATACATCGTAGCTTACGAACTTGTAAATGCATCTCAAAGTGTATGAAAGTATGAACGACATAACAGTGCGTCAGTCGCGTCGCTTGTGTAGTAGTCTCACATGTAGCGGGAACTTCTAATTAAGTCGATTGTCACGAGTCGCGACTAATGACAATAATCTTGTTTCGTTGATAAAGCTACATTAATTGCGTCGCATTTTTTGTAACGACATGTAAGCGCGACTATTTTTCTTGCGTATCTGCGTGTGAGGGATGGCGCTCGCTTATGGCGCCTCGTTAGCGTTAATTTGTCGCTACTAGTTAGTTTGTTTGCTCCAGTAAGTGCATGGATTTAAACGAAGGTGCGACACCTGCTTCACTGAAACGTTTAGCCTTGTATTATATTTGCAGACAAAGGCACATTACTATACTATGTTGATACTGATCATAAATTCTGTGGCTCACATCAAATCACACAGGTATATTCAGCGGTTTTGTGGGTCGAACCACAACAAAGGCTAGAGATGTATGGAAGACGAAGACAAACTGCGACGACCCCAAATAAATGGGGATGAGGGCAGGACGCAGCTGATAATGGCGGCAGCGGCGGTCCGAACGACACTTGGCTTCGCCCGGGTGTCACCATTGTGTGGATCGCCCGGAGGACACGGTGGAGGATACGGTGAAAGTCTGCCCGGATTGTGCGGAGCATCGCCGTGTCCTTGTGGAGGCCATGGGCGGCGGTGATCTCTCGCGTCCGGTCCTGATTTGGGCCATGGTACGGAGCGAGAGGAAATGGGAGGCCGTCACCTCCTTCTGCGAAGCAGTAATGTTCGCGAAGGAGGAGGCGGAACGCGTGAGGGAGAGGCAAAATTCGCGCCCTCACGCCCCTAACTGCCGCAGGAGGAGACGCCCTGGGCGTCGGGAGTCGCGAGCCGATTTCCGGCCACCATAGGCGCGGGCTTGCGGACGGTGAGCAATGGGTAGTTCGCCATCCGATAAGGCCGTCGACCCGGCGGCACGGTGTGTTCCACGCGCGCCTCTAAGAGATGTCAGCAGAATTGATGGGGTCCGCTAGGGCCGATGCCTGCCGGGGTTGCGAAGAAAACCAAAAGGGAAATCGTGGCCCCCGGCAACATGGCAACTGAAGGAACACGGGTGGGTTTTAGTCAGTAAGAGTCTGACATGCCCTACCGCTCCGCCCAGAGCGGGAAAAGTTATTTGACAACTTCCCAATCAAACAAAAAAAAAAAATACTTGGCTTCAGTGTCACTGCAGTGGCTCGTTGACCAAGAGCTTTGATAAGTCTCTCTCTTTCTCTCTGTTTTGCCTCAACTTTAATCTCACATTAGTGTTGGGGTCATTTTTTCTCGTCTTTTCTCTCCATTTTACCCTATTTTCTGTGACACATAATGCTTTTAAATAATTAATGTATACAAAATATTGTTGTGTTCTTGCCCATTCTTCCCCATACGAAACTATCTTTTGGAAAGGGAAACTGGAATCAATTATATTATCTGTACATTTTTTCGTTAAAAAGTGCCTATTTGAAATAAATTATTAGACTTTTGGCTTTGACTTTAGGTGAATAAGTATTTCGGGCCACCAACTGTATATACAGTGTGAATTTTTGAGACGGGGCAGTAAGGGTAGGTACCTTAACCGTTCTAGCTACCTACAGGAAAACGTTCTTAGGAGACTGTCCTTAACTTTAGGAATAATTGCTAACAGCACTCACAGATATTTAAAAAAAAAATTACAAAAAAAAAAAAAACAACCGACTTCCAAAAACTACTACTACAAAGTGAAAAATTACTAAAATTTTGGAAGTAGGTGTCTTTGGTTTTGTATTTTCGTTATTTGCCACCGGCTTCCGAAATTTAATTTATTTTTCACTTTGTAGTGGTTTTTTGGAAGTCGGTTGTTTTTTTTGTAAAAAAGTTTTTATTTCTCGCTTTTTAGTGAGTCAATTTGTAATTTATCTAAGTTACATTAGCCTAATGCCAATTGCTCATCACCTTTTACAAAATATTGCTTTTCCCGATGCAGGGACGTTCATCGTTGAGGAGTTCTCCTGGTACTTCACCATCAGCTCCACTTCTCCATATGCATTGTGACGAGCATAAATTGCATTGCAACCATATTAAAGTAATGGAATCGCAACCCATGAAATACTTATTATTGAGTAGTTCCGGTGGTAATTTGTGGTCTTCATCATCAGTTTCACTTAACCAAATGGTACTTTCCAAGAGCACTGCACGAGTTACTATAAAAATACCCAAATCGCTATAGGTTTGCCTGTAATATTTGAAGAGTTTCCTCGATTACTCTGGGATGCCATTGTAGCGGTTACACCGCCACATACAAACTACGCATCAAAGACATGACGTCACACAAATCCTGCATCTCGCAGTTAGAGTTTACCGAGCGATCGACATACATACAAGATTTCAACTTCCAACCGATGGGCAGTTGCCCGCCAGACACAACACCCGTCTGGTCGGAGGATCCTCTCTTTTCTATGGTGGATGAGTGAACTTTACACCCTGTTCCTCATACCCCTAAATCGGTGACCCCGAGTATGAACGTCAACGCAGCCTTCGTGCAATTACTTCGGCGTGACATCATCATCATCATCACTCCCGCAAGCTTTCATGAGGCGAATCACACAGCCAGCCAGCACCCACGGCTTCAACGGGTATCCTGACCACCAGCATGCAGCGAACGCGCATTCCTGGTCATCACCCTCAGGCTCATCACCCCGACTCACTGGGGAATCAACGCAATCAACGCAATCAACGCAATCACCTCAATCACCCCGACTCACTGGGGAATCACAGCAATCACCTCAATCACCCCGACTCACTGGGGAATCACCAAAATCACCACCATCGCCGCAATCACCGCAGAAAGTTCCGACTCACCGCGAACTATGCGGCACCCGGTTCCGACTCACTGGAACCACAGCTGGCACTGTGTGAAGCATCACAAGATTCAGCCCACTATCGACTTCCGGTCTCCGGAGGGGAGTGAGGTAGCGGTTACACCGCCACATACAAACTACGCATCAAAGACATGACGTCACACAAATCCTGCATCACGCAGTTAGAGTTTACCGAGCGATCGACATACATACAAGATTTCAACTTCCAACCGATGGGCAGTTGCCCACCAGGCACAACAACCGTCTGGTCGGAGGATCCTCCCTTTTCTATGGTGGATGAGTGAACTTTACACCCTGTTCCTCATGCCACTAAACCATCATCAAATCCTTATCATGGTACTACCATTAGGATATCTCCTTTCCAACAAAAAAATTTTCTTACTCATTATGTAATGGTCTATTAAATGAAGTAAATTCGGTTCGTGATCTTGGCATATTGCTCGACTCAAAACTCTGCTTGGATTTGCATATCGAACATATTGTAAATAAAGCATATAAGATGTATGGATTTATTATGAGATCCACTCATGACTTTAAACGTACCTCTTCGTACCTCTGCCTGTATAAAACCCTAGTCCGTTCCCAACTCGAATATGCCGTATCCATCTGGAACCCGTACTATGGCAAATACATTGACATGATAGAAAACGTCCAACGTAGATTTCTTCGTGCAATGCACTACAGGTGTCACAAAACTTATCTACAGTATAACCAGTTGCTCAGTAAATACAAGCTTTTGACACTTAGCTCTAGACGTAAACAATTAGAAGCAATGACATTGTATAACATTGTTAGTGGCAATTTTGACTGTATGGATTTAAATAATGTATTGTGCTATGCAGTTCCCAGAACTGTCCATAGACGGCAGGTGCGTGCAGGCAAACTCTTTGCAGTAGGTACCTGTCGATCTAACACTGGTCTACGTTCACCAGTTCGGCGAATGGCAGCAACCTACAATGAAGCATTCGAACACATTGACATATTTACATGCTCTTTGAAAAGGTTTCGTAGCCTTTTGTATGAGACACTTGAGCTCTTGGACTAATTGTTTGTTGTTGTTTTATAGTACTTCTTTTTTCTGTTTTTATAATATTAGTGTAACTGACATGCATGCACAGTTCACCTCCTAGTGACTTTAAGGTTTTATTTATTAATGGTAATCTGTGAACAGCGCTGTGGGCTACATTATTACTTAAGTTATTTATATTTTTCTATGTGTAATATTGCATGATGTAGCTGTTTGTTGTTCCTATCGAATAAAAATAAAATAAAAATAAAATAAACGACGAAGATATCCGTGAACACAAATGAAAAAAAAAATATATATACACTCTCTTTCAATTCTAATAGCTTCTTTAGTTTTAAAATTTGATCCTTGAGGTGTAGTATATCGTTTCCAGCCTGTTTCATTTGATCCTCCAGGTCGGCGATATCTTTTTGTAGGCTAAAGAAATTCCAGCTTAGATGTTTCTTTGTATCCGAAGTGTTATTTGTAGTTCTAGACAAATTTCTAGATAGTGTAAAGAATGCTTGCATGTCGGACATGCAAGCATTCTTTACATGTAATATAGAGTACGCACTATGTATATTATTATGTATTTACAGACAAAATTGAGATATTGTTTTAAGTCTGAAATCAACACGGACAAAGTAGCAGGCAAATTAAGTTATTTCTGCAATTTGGGTTTGCAAAGCATTAGACTAATTAATTAGGCGCGTGTCGCGATCAAGCGTAAGTTTTATAATGCCTAAAAGTAAATGATCCACTGCAGTAAATAAAATCAGAAAAATGTAATGATATTCTTCAGGATCTAATTATGCTAGTTAGATAGTGTGCTGTAAACATAATACAACTAATTTGATACGGTAGAAAAAAATCACGAAAGCACCTCAAACTCTGGTAACGATTAAAGACCGCTATAATATAGCTATATTATATATATTAGGTAATTAAATCATAGCAACATAATTATTACGATATATTTTCCATAGTAATCTTCGAGCGACCTCAGACGGAGCTATAATATATATATTTCTAGTACGTCACCAAAAACTACGCAATAAAAAAGTATATTAATATTGTATAATAGGTACTGGATGATTTATTTACAGTCTCCAAATTATTACAGGGTGTTCTACCCATGAATATAAACAACTTTCACTATGGGAGCAACTCTGAAATCACTATAAAAAAATCTGCTGTTTATACAAAAGTTCAATACCTACTTGACCAAAATGTATGTAACAGCTGATTTTTTTTGCGTGTTCTCAGAGTTGCTCCCATAGTAAAAGTTGTTTATATTCATGGGTAGAACACCCTGTAAAAATTTGGAGACTGTAAAAAAATCATCCAGTTTAGCTACGTCTGTGACGGCCTTAAAAATCATATTAATTTACATGCAATTATTCTGAGTTTTAACCAACTCCCAAAAGGAGGAGGTTCTCAATTCATGTTTTTTTGTATGTTTGTTACGCGATTACTCCGCCAATTATGAATTGATTTTAATGATTCTTTTTTGTTTGGTAGACTTCAAAGGTAGTCCCATATAAATTTTATTAACTTTGCTTGGGTAGTTTTTGAGTTAGCTTCAATAATACGTATTTTTTTCCACTTAGTATGTGGATGATTATGTTAAGTTCCTGTTACTGTTATTTACTTAGCAGGTAGTGGTATTCGAATTTGTGTGGGGTAAATACCACAACTTAAAAGTGAAAAATAAAAACTTTTTACAAAAATTATTTATTTAACAGACCTATGACTATCCCCACCCAGTGTCCCTGAAAGGGACAGTCCAGTCTGGCAGCGATCGTTTTTAGAATGCTGTTGTCACTACCATGCAGGCGCTATAGTAAGGAGGCCACTTTATTTCGCATGATGGCATGGAAACCATCTGTGCGAGCCTCCGCGAACATTCCTGATGCGCTACAACGCCATGGCAGCCCCAACAGCATCCTAAAAGTATTATTAAATTGAACATGCAGGATGTTGTAGGCTCGGCACTTGTATTACACCCACCGGCCACTCGTGTAAAAGGATTGACAGAACGCCTTAAAAAGGGTTACTTTGACGTCTGTAGTACAACGAGCGAACCCGCAGGCAAACATATTGCTCCTCACAGACAACACCCTGCGCTCCCTCTCTATATCTACGTCATCTCTTAGGTCGCTCGTGACAATATGGCCAAGGTACCTAAAACTGTCAACAATTTTCAGTGCTAAGCCGTTGAGACTTATGGGCGGAACACTGCGCGGCTGCTGCTTAGGTGCTTTAAATACAAGAAGTTCGCTCTTCTTCGAGTTGTGAATTAAGCTATGCTCCTCCGCATAGGCCTCGCAGGTCGATAACAACTTCTTCAACCCAACCATCGAGGGACTGAGAAGCACCATATCGTCTGCATAGCTTATATTGTTGACACACGTTCCGTTCCGTCTATGTAGCAGCCGACACGTGTACTGCTCTGTCGCGTTGATATAGAGGTTAAATAATAGCAGAGGCGAGCTCCAACCAGTTGTTCAGCCTGTACTCGTCCGACAGAGTGGGTACTCTGTCTGATCCGGGTGAGATGGGTGGGTCCCATCTCACCCGGATCTTTTGGTTAGAGTACCAATATTTAAGAAGGGAGGTATACTCCGCCGGCACACTCAACTTGTCCCACAGTACGGTAAATGCAACCAGATCAAATGTTTTTGACAAGTCGAGGAAACACGTAAGCACCGGCGTCCTCCTCGCTGTGTAGTACATAACAGTTCGCTTCAGACTCAGAATAGCGCTCTCTGTCACCTACGTTGTGTTATCACATCACGCTTCTCTTTCTTTTCTAAGCAGTCCGACACTGACCGCGCTTTAGCTGTTATTAGCCTCTTAAGGCGCCGCCGCCGATAGCCGACTTTTAATGATTTATACCGAAGATCACGTCTAAATGAATAGTGATAATGATTTGGAAAAAATAATATAGGTATGTTAAATTAGAGCATTTTTTTACAACTCAATTCGTGATTATTTTAGACTATGTTGATATTACACAGTGTAATTAATTTGTAAAGTTATGTCTAACGGGGAATAAAAAACTGAGAATCACGCAAATACTGTCAAGCCTATTTTTATAAAACCCTCCCCATTTTAAACATAATTTAATTATTTATCGTTTAGCAATACATATTTAATTAAAATACCTTTTGATTTATCCATATCTATATTTTACTTATAATCTATATCTATATATACTAGTATTATAAAGAAGAAAGATTAGTATTTTTGTGTGTAACTTATAAAACTTAAAACTAATGGACCGATTTGAAAAATTCTTTCAGCAATGGATATAGGCAGCATAGGCTATATTTTATCCCCCTACTCCCACGGGAACGGGAACTACGTGGGTGAAACCGCGTGACGTCCACTAGTGTATAATAAATTAAAAATGCGTCTAATTTGGGACAGCGCTCCTTGAAGGGCGAGTCCTATTACTGGCTGGACGTACAACGCCTAGGTCACTGGCATATATCGGCGTCTTAAGTAATTGTAACACAGTTGTAGTCACCGAGTGCGCACTACTGTGTGCGCAGGCGTACGAGTGTCGCGTCGTGTGTGGCGCGCGCGAGACTCTTCCCGGCGCCCGCTGTGCGTGCCTGTATCGCGTCTTTACGACTCACAGTTTGTCACGCAACTAATGTACACTTCCGACGTCTTATTGCCCATAAATCGGTATGAAAACACTAACACTGATGAAAGGGTGCGTCCACAAAGTAACTAAATGAATACAACTACTTTCTACAAGACAGAGCATAGTCGTCGAACAAGTCAGGGGTAACGTAAGTTCAAACGATTTTTTTATCGATAATACAACTATCCCATAGTAAGTATTTTGGTTTAGAATGCGGCAAGCACAAAGCTATAGGTAAATATAAATAAATTCTTAAAACTAAATAAATATTATGTGTGAAACAAGTAGGTATTATCAATTTTATTTTATTTTATAGTAATCGTTTTCACTTCTGTCGGCAGTCCCCATGAATTCATAGGGACTGCTGACAAGTGAAAACTTAAAACTATGGAATAACTGTGTTTTGTTAGTAAAAAATGAAATTAGTATCACTAGTCTGCTTTTCACATATATTTGCAATCCGAGCAATAATTAAGCATTTTCGTATATTTTATTTATTAATAAAAACATGATGGGTTGTGTACTTATAAATTAATATTTATCTACTAAGTTTTCAATAAAATTCTCAGGAGCACGCATTAGAGACCTTCAAGCTTACTGCTTACTACTTACTACTTACTGCTAGTGCCTTTAGCTGGGAAGAAGAAGTGGCGCAACAAACTCCCCAGCAGCACAGCTGTCTGTTCAAGTTAGAGAATGATTCTATACAATAACATAACATAACATAACATCACGCCTTGTTTCCCCGAAGGGTTGGGCAGAGGTGTCCCTGTAGCAGGTACACCCACATTTCGCCAGTTATGTTTAAGTCCCATGTAATAGGGGGCGAGCCTATTGCCATCAACCGGGCACAAATCCAGACTCCGAGCTGCTACTGAGAAATTTCAGATAGAAAAACCCAATAACACTTTGCCCGACCCGGGAATCGAACCCAGGACAATAGTATACAAAATAACCTACATTATGCAACACAAAACATAATTCAAATGATAAATTACAGGCCATAATGTCAGCTAGCACACGCCAATATACCAACCAAAAACATCGAGGACTATACTCAAGCATTATTTTAAAAAATAAAAAGAAAATAAAACTAAACGTAAACAGAACTAAATATCTAAATAAAAGCCTCCAGACATAAAGGGCGTGCCCGCTTACATAAAGCTGTAATTGGCAGTTATAAATGATAAACTAGGACCATCGAGATAAAAAAAATGAACAGTTAATTACTAGTAACAATAACAAAACCATGATCAGCAAGACGACCAGTCACCACAAGCAGCACTCGTTCACGAGCATAACGCAAAGATCAGCCATTACCCCCCTCGCCATATTTGACGGAAGGAGGCAACCCGACCCCGACGCTACCGCAAGCAGTGACATCTAAGGGAGCATGACGAACTTGCTGCCGGTTGCTCAGGCAAAAAATAATATGATCAATTGTCGAGGTCGCTAGCTAACCACAAATTGCAATACAAATCATAACAAAAACATTGTAATGAGTAGATTATGTCAACAATAAAATAAAATAAAAACAATTGACTCGTAAAAAATAAATAAAAAATTTAATCATAAATTCAAATAAAATAAACAATTATATAAACTCATATAAACTGTCAGTAGGTAAGCTAATTCTGGAGAAAGAACATAAACATTGTCTTGAGTTAATCACAGCGACCAACTATTCTTATCATTTAAGTAGTCGTTGATACAATAGTATGCCTTTGAACAGAGGTTGGATTTTACTTTAGTTTTAAACGCATTAAAAGGCAAATCTAGCAAAGAAGAGGGTAGCTTGTTATAAAAGGTTATACCAAGCCCAACAAATGAGTTATGAACCTTATGAAGCCGGTGAAAGGGAGCTCGTAGTTTGTCCTTATTTCGAGTGTTAACATTGTGAATATCACTGTTTTTAGTGCATAAGTGTATATTTTGCCTAATATATAAGATGTTGGCGAAAATGAATTGTGATGCCACCGTAAGAATACCAACATCTTTAAAAAAATCTCTTAGAGAAACTCTGGCACCTAGCTGGTAAATTGCTCGAACTGCTCATTTTTGAAGAACAAATATATTTTGAATGTCAGCGGCTTTACCCCACAGCAGAATACCATAGGACATAACGCTATGAAAATAACTAAAATAGACTAACCGAGCTGTATCCACGTCAGTGTATTGTCTTACTTTCCTGACAGCATAGGCGGCCGAACTGAGCCTTCCCGCTAGGCTTGATATATGTGGGCCCCACTGAAGTTTGGCATCTACTGTTATGCCCAGAAAAACTGCCGAGTTCACAGTTTCAAGCACCTCTTTATCTAAGACGATGTTGGGTCCTAGATTTCTAACATTTGGTAGAGCGAATTTTACACATTTCGTTTTCTTGGCATTGAGAACTAGGTTATTTGTCGTAAACCAATCCGTAACCATTGAGAGAGCACTGTTTACGTTGTCAAAATCTTGTCTATTCCTGTCTACTTTAAAAATAAGAGAGGTATCATCTGCAAACAGTACAACGTTACAGATATCCTTTAAATAAAAAGGTAAGTCATTAATATATACTAAGAATAAAAATGGACCCAGTATTGAGCCTTGAGGTACACCTAACTGAACTGGTAGCCCGGAAGATTTCACACCATTAACATCTACACATTGGAACCTATTATGTAAATAAGAATTTATTACTTTAAGAGCTTCGTTTTGGACACCGTAATGACGTAGTTTACGCAAAATTGTGTCATGGTGCACGCAATCAAAGGCTTTGGAGAGATCACAGAAAACTCCAATAGCATTTTGCGAGTCCTCTCATGCGTTAAATATGTGTTTCAGCAGAGCAACACCCGCATCTGTGGTCGAACGACCTTTTGTAAAATGTTCATCATGAAGAAGTCTGTTTAAATTAAAATGTCTTAGCAACTGCTTGAGTATTAACTTTTCAAATATTTTACTGAATGCAGGCCTGAAATTGCCAACGTCATTTTTGTTACCCGATTTAAATAATGGTATGACTTTACTACTTACTCTTCATGAGGTCGGGAAAAGTTCCTAAATCAACACATTTATTAAAAGTTACAGCTAAATATGGAGCTACTATGTCTATTATATTACTTAATAGTTTTATGGAGATGCCCCAGTAATCACCAGTGTTTTTAGACTTAAGTGTATTAAAAACATTAACTACATCACGAGGTGTTACATGCTCGAAGCTAAATAAGCTACTACATTTAGGCACACTGCTATGCAAAAGGTTTTCAGCTTTAGACGGGGACGAATTTAAGGAGCGAGTCGTAGTTATAGGTATGTTGGCAAAAAATTCATTAAATGCCTCAGCTACGTCGGCTGCTATATTAACTAATTTACTGTCGACCATAATCTCGAGTTGTTTTTCTTGTTTAACTGACTTACCCGTTTCATTGTTAATAATTTTCCAAGTGGTTTTTACTTTATTATTTGAATTTTTAATTGTATCGCCAAAAAATTTTGATTTCGCAAAAACACAAATATTTTTAAATAATTTTGAATAATTTTTGACATACTCCAAGAAAGGAGTATCAAACCTGTATTTTTTCAAACCATATAACTCGTATAGTGTCGCTCTACTTTTATAAATACCAGGAGTAGCCCATTGGTTAAAGCCAACGGAGGTGCCATTCATGTTAATAGTTTTGGTCTTGAAAGTAGATTGGTACTCTTTTTGCACAACATCAAAAAGGGCTCCACTTACTGTACTGCGCCCCGGTATGTGCGCGGCGAGACGGGGGACAGTGCAGTCCGCTAATCAGCAACGCTCATGACGTCCTGCCGCTCATTCGTCATTGCTGCCTAGATGCGCTTCTATAGGCGGAAGCATATACAGCACGACGGCGTGAGCATATCAGTGAAGCGAATCCTTAAGTTTGCCCCCTACCAAAAATCCCTCAACGCGCCTAAAGAAGTTTTCACTTAAAAAATATAATCGAATTAACGTTACGTTTACTCCGCGTGTTTGTGCTAGGCCCATAGCTAGACATGAGACATATGTACTACTACTAGACAGGTATGCGCACTAGGTATTATGTTAGACTAGGCCCCTAGTACGACGCTAAGGACGAAGTACATCGAGAATTTACTGACTATTATTAGTACCATTTGTGATGTTAATAGCGCTTTACAATGTCAACTCTACACATCACAAAAAATTTGTGCTTAAAATACTTGACTTCACATAAACACCATCCTGATTTAATATTTCTGCGATACGGGACACTATCTATTGAGTCCTTGAAGTATTTGGCGAAGTACGGTCATACCGTACGGCTATCAAGTATCTAGTACCAGCCTATTCCAGTCTATTCATAGATATTAGATTTGCAAAAATATACCTTATTACATGAATGTAAGAATAATTATTTAAATAAATGAAATAGAGCTTTCTGATGGGTGATCTTGGACTTGCTAAGTTGTTTATTTCACAAAATCGTGAAAACGTTTGATAAAGTCTGGCACAATGGCTTATTATTTAAGCTGTACCAACTTGGTGTGCCAGATCGTCTTGTGCTAATCTTGCGAGACTTTTTATCGAACCGTGTCTTCCGCTATCGCATCAAAGGAGCGCTATCCTCCCCCCGCCCTATCCGAGCATGTGTCCCTCAGAGCTCTGTGATCTCTCCTCTTATTTTCACGCTATTCACCAGCAATATCCCGAAGGATGGTAGAAGGGCGCAGTTGGCTCTGTTCGCAGACGATACGGCCATCTAATTTAGATCTAGATCCCCCGATATTATCGCCCGCACTCTCCAAGGCTTAGTCAATAGACTTGTTGCCTGGTTTAGAAAGTGGCGCATAGAAGTAAATCCCTATAAAAGCCAAGCGGTTCTCTTTTCGAAACCACGCACTAGGCTTAAAGACCCCCTCCTCCGACCAATCACCATGTTTGGCAAGCCGATCCTTTGGGAGAAGCGAGCTAAATATCTAGGTGTTGTTCTCGATCATCATCTTATTTTCATAGAGCACATAAAGATGGTTCGTTCGCGAGCCGCTTTCGCTCTCGGTAGACTCCATTTCGTTCTGAATGCACGCAGCAAATTGTCACTTAAGTGCAAATTGCGCATCTATACAGCGTGCATTCGACCAATCATGACCTATGCGGGTGCCGTCTGTACTCATGTAAAACCCCATCATATCCATAGGATGCAAACCCTCCAAAATCGATTCCTCCGTAGGGCCACCGGTTCCTCCTGGTACGTTAGGAACGAGAGTCTCCATCTCGACCTAAAGGTTCCCACTATCCACCAATTCCTAAAACGCCTTGCAAAGCGTTATTTTGAGTCCGCGGCCAAACATCGCAACCCTCTGGTTGTCGAGGCCGCCAGTAATGTCTCAAGTAGGATTAGTCATACCCAAGGCACATTCTCACCGACCCTGATGACCCCATAACCCTCCTCCAGGAGAGCAATAGGGAAACAAGCACAGTGTACAAACACAGACGCCTCCCGTCATTCCGACCCCACCGCCGAGGTCCTTTGCGATCGCGACCGCCGCGTCCTCGAGTAAATGATACTCCCCCCCGACCCTTACTCGAAAGGTGCTAGCAGTTGTTACAGCTGTGCACGTAGCTTTAAATTCCCCTATTAATAATCAGGATCAAAACTTTGATCCAGCCCGTACCATCTTTGATGTCCTCCCTCCGGTAAACGCTCTAAGCCGAGGTTCGTAACCCACAGGGGGGGTGCCCTTAGCGAGCGTTCACCTAGTTTTAATTAGCTTAGTTGAATAACTCCTGACTGGAGGTTTTAAGTGTAGCAGCTTAGGGCATCCACAGGATTGACCGGTAAAATAGTCATGGCCTCAGAGGTCAGCTATGAGATGTACAGTACCGACCAAAAGTCCATGAGCAATCTCACAAAGCAATAGACTGACGCTTCGGTTTGACTTACGACCTTCTTCTATAAGTTGTTACAATACTGTAGACACGCACATTACACACACACACTCACTTTCTCTGCAACCAATGACTAGTTCAATAATCATCATTCGTTTTTAGTTTCATTCGTCTTGTTCACATAAATATTAAAGTTTAGCAGGTAGACCACAAAAAACTAAGTAAATTATTTCGATTTCTGTGGGGTAGATGCAGTTTGTTACGAGTATTTAATTAATAGAACTTTTTTGGTTCGTGGATAATATTGGTGACGAGTATTTAGCGCAGTGTTGTGGTTATTATTATCAAAAAGCAGGCATAAAATATATTGAAGAGATCAGATCAGATCAGAGAATATTATTGCGCTGCGTAAAAGTGAAGTGAATATCTAATGAAACCGGACTAAGTGTGAGTGTTATCATTTATATATTTCATATTTTACTAAACATAAATAGTATTATAAAGGGTATTGTTGATAGAACAGAGGTATTGTTGAGACAGAAGATGCCTTTAAAGTTTTAAATTCACTGTGAGGTTTAATTCGATTAGTGAATAATAAATAATAAGGTATTATGTGTAATAAAAACAATGTTTTTCTTTGTTCCAGAGAAATACTGTGAGGGTTAAGAGATATGAGGAAGGGGCTTATTATCGAGTAGCAGCGACGTCAAATGGTGAATGAAACAAATGGTTTCATACCAACGAGATATTTTGCTGAATTATTAAAAACACGTCATTATGAACCGTTCGCCGTGCACTCTGAAGGCTTGCATCACTGAAGACCAGCTAGAAAACCGTTTTTGACCTTAAAATATTGACCGTACCAACTTAATAAACAACAGATTCGTTATTGCATGAATTTATGGTAACGAATTTTTTAAGCACGTTTCAATATGGTGTTTGTCGTATTTCTTGCAGATATACCGAAATTGTTTAATATTATTTTAGTAATAGTATTATTTTAGGATTAAAATTTGAGGTTTAGTTTCAATCTTCTTTTCGTAAAGAAAATGAATACTTAAGCTTTAACCTCAATAACAACCAATATTTACTAAAGTCAAATAAAATGTAAAATAATTAATACAAATAAAATATAAACAAACTGCCCATATTTAACCTTAAAATTACCTATTCTGTAAGTAGTTTTTTACATTTTAAGTAGTCTAATATTCTTATTTATTACTTAATTACTTCGACCATGATCAAAGCTTAATGTTTATGGTGAAAAAATCCATTAAAAATTTAAAATATTTCATAATTTAAATATGTCAAAATAATACAAACTGCTTCTAGTTTCTTGACATATATTTCACATCTTATTCAGCTGAAGTAGTAATGATAAATAATTGTAGCAGTGTGTTAACTTATGTAAAATAAATATAACGAATAAACATATTTTTTTAATTTTGTTATCATATATCACGCATTTTTTATTCTAAAACCTTTATTGCAATAACAACATAAAAAAGCAGCAATATTTAAAAAATATTATTATCGAAAACAAAAATAATAATATTTGCAAAAAACCACACTGTGTTTTACGAGATTAGAACCTGAGGCAGTTTGAATTCCATACCAACGCCTAACGCTTTCTGCTATCTGCACTTGTTAAGTTACTATCGAATTTTAGCAATGCCATTAACTGGTCAAGTTCACGCGCATAGTGCGTGTGTGCTAGCATGTTTAAAGCGACGGAAATATATTGTTGTTTCGTGTAGAACAAAACTGCGTTATCTGTGGTGTGTGTATCGTGTTGCTTACACATACAAATGTACGAGCTATACCGCGTGTTCACAGCAATATGACTCTTAGCGTGCTCATGCACTTTTGAGCGCTTACTGTACAAAAGAAAAAAAAAAAAACATTTGATGCATGAGACAGACTTTATGCCTCGTAATCGATACGAGGTGGGAACGACCATGATGATACGATACATCCCCACTGCACGCGTATATCTGAATTTGAGTAAATACTTCATAGGTACTCGGAACAGGTATAATTGTATTGTGATATTTTTGTGTGTATATATACACACATCAAAAGTGTCTAGGGATCAAGTACATTTTTAATAATAAAAAATTATCCAATTAATCCTCCTTAATCCTCATCCTCATTTGTCCTCAATTAATTGGAAAATTTTTTGGCTGGCTTCTTACTTTAATTCCTTTGCATTCATTAAAAGAATTAAGAAAAATTAATTTTTTTGCAAATTGTAGGAAATTAACCTAAGTTAATGTCGTCAATTAAATAGTAAGAAAAGGCAAAATGAGGATTTTTATTTTTTATTGTAAAGATAAAAAGCCTGTGTTTCCGCCATTTACACGAATTACACAATCACAGCGATTTGGCATTCTCAAATCAGTTCATCAAAATCACTTTGAGGAATAGCCGCCCACGTTCTTTCTAACAAGTCAAAAAGTTGTTGTGGGGTATGCACGGCATCCATACTCGGTAGAGTATGGATGCTTTTTGGAGCATTTCCCATGCGTGCTCAATTGGGTTGAAAGCAAGAGTGCGTGTTACGACTCTAACCATATGTGGACGTGCATTGTCGTGAATTAGTCGAAATGAATCACCCAACCGGTTTCGCAAAGCGATGATCATGTCTGAAACAATCCTCTCCGCATAAATCTGAGCATTGAGGTTGCCCCTGATCCAAATGAGATTGGATCTTCCACCGATCCAAATACCGGCCCAAACCATTATTGTTCCCCCTCCATATGATCCTGACAAAATTTCAAACGTTCTTGACGTCCAGAGGTCCTCAAAACTTGAGTACGTCTTGTATCCTGCCTCATACCGAAACGAGATTCACTGATACACGCGACAGCCACAGTACGTTGCCTGGAACCAACTTGCAACATTCCGATTGCTCTCATCATCTCTTCTCGTGTCAAATGATGTCGTCGCTCCACAGCGATGCAATATTTTTCAGTTCCGATGCAAAAATTGTAGTGGTTTTGTAAAAACGCTATAACACACTTTTATAGGAATCCTGATTGACAGTTGATTTTCTATTTTTAATCAAAGTTTACATAAAATTCTTTATTCAAATAGTGAAATTCACTAAAAATTATCCAAAAAAGTTAAAATAATAATCCTCAATTGCGGCGATACTCTAATAAAACGTACTTAATCCCTATTCTCATAATTTCTTCTTGCCAGCAATATCAATAATTGCTCTAATTTGCTAAAAAATACATATACACTTTTATATGTATTTTTTAGCAAATTAGAGCAATTATTGATATTGCTGGCAAGAAGAAATTATGAGAATATTTTTATAGCAGGCGATTTGAATATAGACGTATTGAAAAAAAATAACATAACTTTCGAAATAAAATGTCTCCTAAAAAGTTTTAACATAAAACCAACCAGGATGCAAAGCCAAACCTGCACTGATAATTTCGCCCACAATTTCAAGAAAAAATACAGGACGGAAGTGATAGAATTTGCCCTATCCGATCACACTGCACAATTGCTGAAGTGTCCCGTAGGTACCTGTTAACTGTGTTTTGAAATATTGGTATAAATCACAACGGGACTTTAGCCCAGAGAATATAATAAAATTTAGAACCTGTCTTGAGAAACTAACGTTCTCTGAAATCTACGACCATGACGATCCAAATGATGCATTTAACTCATTTATCGAATAATTTAAATTATTTTATGACCTATGCTTCCCCATTAGACGTATTCAAATATCAACAAGTAAAAAACCAAAATGGATATCGCGAGGACTTAAATTATGTAGCTTCAAGAAAAGGCAATTATTATAGACGTTTAGGACTTAAACTTACTTATATAAATAAGGAAAAATATTCAAATTATTCAGTTATTTAAAAAAATTATTAAACTGACGAAACGATCTCAAAATAACTACAATATTCAAACTTCTGACAATAAAAGCAAAATGACTTGGAAAATAATAAAAAGCCCTAAATTAAATCTACCTAATGACTCATTAAATACAATTCAAATTGACAATGAAACAATCAACAAACCTCAATTAATTGCTGACAAGTTCAATGACTATTTCGAAGAAAAAATTGTGCCAGTACCAGGATCAGGTAAAAAATCGAACGCTTAAATATTAAATAAACAAAAGTCAATGTTCATGGCTCCATGTCAACCGATGCAAATATTTAACATTATAAAAAGTCTTAAAAACACAAATAAATATAATAAATTTCCACAAAGATTATGAAACATGTTGCCGATTTAATCTCTAAAAGCTTGAGTCACATTCTTAACCTATGTATTAATCAGCCAGGCTGTTTTTCCTGACCGTCTTAAGATCTCCATAGTTAAACCTATATTTAAAAAAGGTAATAAGCAGGTAATGCAAAACTATAACCCTATTGCACTTATGCCATTTTTTTCCAAGATTTATGAGAAATATATTTATAATGAGCTATATGCATACTTAGATAAACATATGATTTTCTGTAACGAGCAAAAAGGTTTCCGGAAGAATATGACAATTAATATGGCTATTTATGACTTTTTAAATAAAATTATGTCTAATATTGATAATAAGACACCTAAAAAATACAATACACGTGGATATAAAGTAACTTGTTCCGCTTAGCTATTTCTAAAGAGCCATAAAAAACTGAAAGAAATCGACACGTGTTTCACCTGTCAACGAGGCATCCTCAGGATGACGATGGATTTGTTGCGAACTCAAACACGGCGTGTTGCCACACCGAGCGCTGAGTGCAGACTGCACTCAGCGCTCGGTGTGGCAACACGCCGAGTTTGTTTAGAAATAGCTAAGCGGAACAAGTTACTAAATATATCCAAGTAAATTGTATTTTATAATGGATTTCCGCAAGGTCACGCCTGAATCAATTAATTATTAATAAGACACCTGTTTGTGCTATACATTGTGATATGACGCAAGCTTTTGACTATGTTGACCACAATATTTAAAGACACAAACTTGACTCCTATGGTGTAAGAGATAACATTCTGGACTTATTATGCACTTAACTTTCAAAAAGAAAACAATTCACTGCTATAACAGACTTAAATTTAAAGACTAAACATGAAGTTACATACCTGTCCAAAGAACGCACAGTATATTTTGGAGTACCACAGGGTAGTGTATTGGGTCTCTTACTGTTCTTGATTTATATTAATGACCTGCCCAAAGCCATAGACTTCCCCATAACACTCTTTGCTGACGATAGTACAGTAACAATACCTTGCGATAAATCTGAATTATATGAATTTGATGTCAATAACGCGGTCAATTCATTAATCTCTTGGCTTAATAATAATAATTTAATAATTAATCTTGGAAAAACCCAAATAATGCACTTTGGCTATAGAAAACCCAGTTCGAAAATGGAGGTTCAATACCAAAGTAACAAAATTGACGATGTAGATAGTGCAAAATTTTTAGGCTTGGTTATTGATAGGCAACTCAACTGGAAGGATCACATTGAAGCGCTATGTAATAAAATTAGTAGTTCATCCTATGCCCTGTATGAACTTGCTCCAACAGTTAACATAGATGCACTACTCACAGCTTACCATGGTCTTGTTGCATCTGTATTAAGATACGGTATTATATTTTGGGGTAATTCAACAAACAGGGAAGCCGTCTTTGTATCTGGGGGCACGGCAGTGCCCCCACCAAGTCGAGCAAAAAAGCATCACGGCCGTACCATCCTTTTCTCGAAGCAATTCAGACCATTTTCGACCCCCTGTAACTTCGTTGTGGATAAAACTAGAAGACTGAAATTTTCAGTAACCATGCAGGCATTGTAAAGACACGGTATATTTTAAATTTCATTCAATTTGAACCAGTATTTTAAGAATTATAACGGGTCAAATTTCTTAATTTTGTCACTCACTGACTCACCGATCATCAAAATTCTAAGGCACTTCTAGCAGACCTAGAAGCTTCAAATTTGGAATATAAGTAGTGTTTGATGTATGAATCAAGGAAAAACTATAAAATCTAGAAAATACCGCAAAGAAAATTAAGCCCATACAGCCAAGTCTTCAGTTAAATTTTTCAATATTGGCTTTATTCGTAACGATGTTATTTATGTTTTACGGCAGTTATTATTATATTGCGTGCGAAGCAGTCCCCTTTTGAAAAACTAACAACTGCTGAAACTAACAACAAGTTGTTAGGTTCCCTCAGTATACCGAATCTGTGGATCGAATTGTTCATATACGACGAACTTACAATTAACATGCGACAGCTCAATGATTCTGACTTTGTTGATATGCTTAACAGGATAAGATTAGGTGTGACTACACAAAAAGACCGTGACTTACTCTCAACTAGATTAATAACTCTTAAATCCGATTCAAATGAAAACAGATTGGTTGAAATAATTGAACACCTCTCGAAACTTCCTAATGATACCGTTTGCTTATTACCTTCAAAAAACATGTGTCAACAATTAAATACTGCAATGCTTAGATCTCTCCCACATCCCGAAATAAAACTTACAGCTGTAGATAGCTTAGATTGCCCCAAATACCTAACAAAAAGAGCTCGTGAAAGCATAAAAAAATATGAAGATGATGCTTCTATGACAGCAGGCCTGGAAGAAAACATAATTATAAAAATAGGAGCAAAAGTCATGCTTAGGCGAAATATTGACGTGAGTCTTGGTTTAGTTAATGGTTCTATCGGTATAGTGCAAAGAGTAAAGGTTGATCCGGATAATACAAAAATCATTAAGAAAATATACATTACATTTAATAACGAACATGTTTACGAACTTTGTCCGGTTAAAACTAAATTTGAAATTATTAATAGAGCTTATGTTCATCGCGAACAGTTTCCCATATGTATAGCCTATGCTATAACTATACATAAAAGTCAAGGACTAAGTCTACATAATGCACTGATGGATATCGGTTCTACAGTATTCACATCCGGTCAAGCTTACGTGGCACTTTCGAGAGTTACAAGTCTGGGCGGTTTACATCTAATTAATGTCGACTTTGGAAGTGTTAAAGCGCAGAAATCCTCAATTTGTGAATACAACAGACTAAGAAGCATTTACCGTCTAGATTTGTCAAAAATTGTAACATCAAAGCCTCCCAGAAAAACGTATAGAGACAGGGAGTGGGCTCTTAGAAAAACTGTAGCTGAAGCTCAAGAAGTAGTACCGGAAAAGAGAAAACGGAAGGCTACCTACAAAAATAAGAAAAGTTCATAAGTCAGAGAGAGGGCTTTAAGAAAATTCGTTGCTGGTAGATATACATAATTATATACAATAAGTAGAAGGTACCGAAAAGGAAAAAAGTAGAACTGTCTACAAAATACAAAAAGAAATGAGATCCCATCAAAAACAATACTTGTCAAAAAAACCAAGTCTCGCAACTCAGTTGTTCTGCGGTAAAAAGTTGTGAGATCCATGTAATACCAAGTCGGTTATTAATTTATTCAGTCTCTACTTAAGCGACTTTCTGTCTTAATACGTCCAGTCTCTAAGACCACGATCGTGGTCCATAACAATTGAAAATCAATTGTGTCTGGAATCTCCGTACTCGAAGCATTAAGTTGTTACGTAATAATTAACAGCATCTTATAGTGACGCATATCAATATTAAAATTCTTTAATGTTTTATATAAATATATTGAGACTTGGCCATCGCACTAAATAATTGAATTTACATGTGTTTTCAGGCGATTGAATTTACACGTGTTTTCAGGCGATGGCCAAGTCTCAATATATTTATATAAAACATTAAAGAATTTTAATATTGATATGCGTCACTATAAGATGCTGTTAATTATTACGTAACAACTTAATGCTTCGAGTACGGAGATTCCAGACACAATTGATTTTCAATTGTTATGGACCACGATCGTGGTCTTAGAGACTGGACGTATTAAGACAGAAAGTCGCTTAAGTAGAGACTGAATAAATTAATAACCGACTTGGTATTACATGGATCTCACAACTTTTTACCGCAGAACAACTGAGTTGCGAGACTTGGTTTTTTTGACAAGTATTGTTTTTGATGGGATATTATATTTATGAAACTATCTTGTTTGTTAAGTTGAATGCACACTTCGTCACCAACACCGCAAAGGGGCGAACCTCAAATAAGAAAATTTTACAAGAGAGCCAAAAAACGTTTTTTTTCTCCCGATGACACGCTTATTTTGATGATATTTAAGACAATATATAGGTAAAATAAAGAACAAAAAAAAAAAATCCCTGCAACTGATTTTAAGATACGCCGTCAATCTTTTTTCGTTTCTATTAGTCTTAGAGGTTCGCCCTTTTGTGACGACATAGAGATCGACAAATGGAGCATTTTTGTATACTAAACTAATTTTTGACCGTTTGTATGAGGTTCGCCCCTTTGCAGTGTTGGCGACGACTTGTTTCCCCACCTTTCAGATACTGTTAAACGTAACAGGCGGAATTATATGTTACGCGGACGGAGACCCAAAACAGCCTTAATGTGGAAAAGTATTATTTTGCATAGCCCCGCAAGTTTATAACAAAATTCCAAAATCAATTAAAGAGTTAAATTTAAATGGATTCAAAAAGAAACTAAAAGACTTGCTATTTGTTAAATGTTATTATAATTTACATGACTATTTTAATGATACTTTGACATCCTAATGAATTTATTATCTTTTATACTTTGACATCTTACTCTTTGATACTCTGACATTAAAATTATACTTTGACATCTTATATAAATTGTGTGTGTTTATTGATATTATTATAAGCTGACATACCTGAAACTGTATAAGTATTGTATGAGTAAATAGTATTTTTGTTGAGAATTTTGTTTCAGCGTCAAACTATAACTTTTGCATGCCTATTGGTAAAATATGGCTGAATCTATTTGTTTTCTTTATCACCATGTACTGTACCCATATTTGCAAAATTAATGACTTACTTACTTACTTACTTATATCTATTTATTTATTTTTGCAAAATTTGAACACTCAGTTACAGGCTAGGCTAAAACTTATGAGTACATGTTAGGGCGCAGCAAGTATTTATTACATTTAACTTTTATCTAGGTTAAATATTTGGAAGTTCTCCTACTAGGTGGACCTAGTACAATAATTACCTAGTGCGTCACGCCTCTGCCCACAGCTAAGGCCCACAGAAGATAAGATAAGATAGATAAGATAAGATTTATTGTTTAACTAGGACTAGATTACAAGGCAAGGTAAAATATAAAGCACAAGCGTAAAGTTTCATAAGCTAGTTAGTGGATGCCGTACTGTTTTCCTAGATAGGTTACAAAATAACCTGTGTTTAGGAGAAACAGTTCCGATCCCCGTCATAAATGGTTGACTTAAAAATAGCACGTGTTAAATATTATAATAAATTAACAACAGCATGCATTGTCACTAGATTATTATTTTTTGAGTAGCTTTTTTTATTTAATTCGCCAGATATAACTGATCCAAACTCTGTGTCTATTAAATAAAGATCACTATTTGAGAGTTTGATTTTATTAGGTAACATTATTTTGAAAAATACCTCAGCTGACAACAGGAATGAAATATCAGCCGGAGTGCCAAAATCATTGTCTGCAAGTACTACAGATTCCGGGATTGTGACATTCTGTAACTCAATTTTGTGCTGAGGCAAATTGGTAGTTATAACATCTACTATTGAACAAGTCACTTGGCAGTCAAAACCGTTTTGAAGTGAAATGAACTTTACGTTAAATATGTGAACACCATGTATCCATTACATAATTATTTTTTCTATCATTGCTTCATTTTTATTTTTACCTATTGTGGTATATAAATCTTATTCCAGGTGCATCGTTTTCACATATAATTATATAATTAATGTATACAAAATATTGTAAAACATTTTAAAAGAGTAACGGTGGAGTTTCTTGCCCATTCTTCTCCATACGAAAACTACCCTTTGGAAGGGGCGACTAGAATCAATTCTATTTTTTGTTTTTGACGTTCAAAAGTGCCTTTTTGTGCCTAATTGAAATAAATTATTTGACTTTTTTTTGACTTTTTGTTGGCAGCCTTTGAAGTTGTTTTATTTTGCTGACCTAACGCAGAAATATTTAAGTTATTAGGGAATAGCTTCAAATTTAACTTTTTGGCAAGATCAGATTTAATAAAAGAAACTTGACTACCACTATCTACTAAACCTCTAGCAATGATTTGGAAGTTGCCATTTTGGCTGAGTATTTTAGCTTTGATTGTCGGCAGTAGAACTGTACTATCACTGATTTTGCTGTGTAATGAAGCTTTGGGTTCACTTGTCTCTATATGCAATAGGGAATTGTGTTCTTTGCTATTACAATGAGAACACTTAAAATGAAAATGACATTTTTTAGAATGTGCATTAAAACATATTTGGCATAAGTTATTTTTCTTTATGAATTCAAGCCTCTCCTGAGGAGAGCACGACTCGAAGTTTTTACACTTAAATAACTTATGTTCTTTTGAGTCACAGAATCGGCAAACCAATGTTATTTTGCTTGCAATATTGGTGACTTTATAATTTCTTGAATTATTTGTGGTCTTACCTTCACTTTGTTGGCTCTCTTCGAAGCTACTAGCTCTTTTCTCCAAGATTAGAAAGAAATCGGCTATCGTTGGTAGCTTAGTATTGTCCCTTTCGCTGTGATATGCTCTGCAAGAAAACTTATCAATTTTTCGCAACAAGATGGTTAGCATTACAATGTCCCAGTGTTCTGTTGGCTGTCCCAATGTTTTCAGAGCTCCCATATGAAGGCGAGCTTGAGCTACAATTTCATGCAAATTACTAGCAGTACCAGTAGTAATATGTTGCAGATCTAGTAAAGCTTGCACATGATTCGAAATTAACAAAAACTTATTATCATAACGGTCTTTTAATAATTTAAGTGCCTCTTGATAAGAATTACCTATTAAAGGCAACCCTTGTATCAAGGAGTGTGCCTCCCCTTTTGTGTACTTAAGTAAATAGAATAGCTTTTGCACATTATCTAACTTGTTACTATTTTCTATGACAGCAGTGAAGAGCTCAATGAACACTTGATATTTAGTGAGGTCCTTTCCGTCGAACACTGGAATTTCAATATCTGGTAGTTTCATCTTGGTACCTGTGGAGGTATCTACACGTGGAGTTTGTTGCTGCAATGTTTTGAGGTTGGTTAGGATTGTTAAACACCTTTCTTCCAGCCCGTCGCTCTCTAACTTCTTTTCGTCCATGGTCTCCTCCAGCATGTACAACTGAAGCTCTAGATCTGTTGCGGTTTCTAATGTTTTTTCCACTTGTAGTATCCTTGTTGAGATAGCTAGCGTGTTTCTATCAGTTGCGCCTTTTTGATTTTCGTAAAAAATTTCAGCTTTCGTGAGTGATCCTTTGCATTGTGCTAGTCTTGCTTTGACTTTTTTCTTTTGCTCATCAACGTCGTCTTTCTGTGCGCCACCCATTTTGATGCAGTCGTAGGTAATTGTTTAGATAACAAAATAAAATGATTGATGCAAAACTTCTATTCTATTTTTATTAAATGGCAAGCAAAGCCGATGTCGACTATTCTGCCAATGTCTAAAGTGCATTGGAAAAACAAGTGTGTATGAAAAAAAGAAAAAAAAATAATTGTATAACATAAATTAAAAAAAAGGAAAAACAACAACTGCAGACACAAGTAAAATTCTTCGATTGATACAGTTGAATACAATGTAGATCTTGTTGGGTTAGTACGGGACTGAAACAAACAAAAAATAAATAAATATATTAATTGTTAGAACATAAAATATACGTATACTGATGCAAAACTTGCAATACGATAATTTTGTTTCAGTTTGACAGTACACTAATGACAGACTGACAGGTGACGTTTGTGACGCGCTGACGTTCCGAGTATCTTGCTTATTTATAATCTCGCCTCTCTGGAACCTTTCTCGCTCGCACTTGGGGCACGAAATGACAAAACCACTTGGAAGGAACGTGTGGTGTCTATGATTGCTTCTATGCCCGAAGATAGCCGAATGAATCCGAAGCTTTCCGATAGGTATGTTCGAAACGACGCCGGTTCTTGCAAAAAAAAAATGGCCGTTTTTCGGAGAAATGCGACTTATAACTTCTCACGAGTCATACACTTTTTTTTAAATGAAATTTGACTGTTTTTAGCTACGAATGCGGCGATTGATGTAGCTTGACCACTCAAACTGTATTTTAGACACAATACTGTTGTTGGAAAGTATCGAGTTAATTTCACACTTTCACTTTTTTATTTTTCACTAAGTATTTAGACTGAATATCTAAAGGTCCCTGGTTTCGGCACCATTTTGTTTAAGTAAAACAAAAGTTCTGAATAATTCACAGTATAATTAATTGGTTTTTATAGTTTTACACTGAACAATACCTGCTTTTACAAAGATGAAGAATTTAAGACTGTGTGGCAGTGTTGCCAATTTATATGAACTAATTTACACTATAATGTTGCCACTTTTAAGGTATTGAGTTTAAATGTTGTAAACACTTGTATGTAATCATTAGAGTTTGGTTCTCTGGTTACTGCTTTACTTTTTTGTGAAGAGAATCCCGGTTCCGGATACAACGCAGCAAGCCTGGAGTAATCCAAGGTTTCAATATCCTTTTACTTGCAGGGACTTTGACAAATGCCGTACATTCATTTATGGCATTTTTCGTTATTTGTGTAAGCTTATCTATAGCATTGTCTGGGTCTGGTATAAGGAAAATGGGGGTAAAGTCTAGATTTTTCATAATTTTATCAAGTGCATCATAGTCTACCTTAGATATCATTTTTATGGGGGTTGATTTTGATTGTTTACACATAAAAGGGAAGAACAATGATCAGTTACTGTTGTATCGTAGACCAGAGTAAAAATTGTAGCTTTGGATCAAATCATAATGTGATCTAGGAAGGTTCATAGAAACGTGTGCATATTATGACGATTACAACCCTTCCAACTTTTTGAATCGTTATATCTCAGAAACGGTGGCTGGCTCTTAGGAAAAAAGTATCTAAACATTTTATAAAGATAATTATCTGATCTACAATTTTTGTATGAACTAATTTTATGATGAAAACAGTTTTGCTGAAAATCACGAAAAACCCGTTTTTGTGGCCTTTGACCCCGAGTAATTTTTTTTCCAGGTATCGGATCTATGAGGACTTTTCAGGTTTCATTTATGATGGTGTTTTGAACAATCCTACCAACTTTGAGCTGGGTGCGAATTTTTGTACCTTCACTCCTATTTTTAACCGACTTCCAAAAAGGAGGAGGTTATATGATTTGTCGCGTATGTTTTTTTTTTTTATGTATTTCCACCGATTTCTCCTTTAATTGTGGACCGATTTTGAAAATTCTTTTTTGTTTGAAAGGGTATGCTCTCAAGGTAGTCCCATATAAATTTTATTAACTTTGCTTCGATAGTTTTTAAGTAAGCTTCAAAAATACGTACTTTTTACCACTTAGTATGTGGATGATATGATAAGTTCCTGTCACTGTTATTTACATAGCAGGTAGTGGTTTTCCCTGCCGGGGGTTCGAAGAAAACCGATAGGGAAATCGTGGCCCCCGGCAACAGGGCAACCGAAGGAACACGGGTGGGTTTTAGTCAGTAAAAGTCTGACACGCCCGCCCGCTCCACCCAGAGTGGGAGAAGATATTTGATAATTTCCCACCCAAAAAAAAAAAAAAAAGGTAGTGGTTTTCGAATTTGTGTAGGGTAGGTACCACAACTAAAAAAAGTGAAAAATAAAAACTTTAAAAAATTCAAAACCAAAGACACCGACTTCCGAAATTAAAGTTATTTTTCACTTTGTAGTGTTTTTGGAAGTCGGTTGTTTTTTTTTTTGTAATTTGATCTAATTTGACCGGACTATAAGATGAAAACAGATTTAATTACTCACATAGCGAATACAGTTTGCACTAGAAAAGGAAAATTTACTGGAGTGTCTTTGACAGCTAACACAAACAGTACACCGACATGACATTGACGTTTAGTTTAAAACCTTCAACACTTGCCCTTAAACTAAAGACGATGTCTTGACTAGAATTACACATTAAATACTTGCAATAAAAGTGTTATCCAAATAACAAACAAACATGAATGTTTAAGTTCAACACTATTTAAACAAACTTAAACCTTTCATGAACAAATCATGTTTTTCCTTTATTAAAGGTTCGTTAGAATAGCAGCTATCATTTGGACCCTGCTAAGCAGAATAGATCCAACCAACAATTTTTATGAAATTGAGTTCTTTACATGACGAGAATCTACACATCGAGTTTTATATTTGCACAAAAGATCCTGGCGGTCTGATTGCGCTAACAAAAACTACCAGATGATTATAATTTGGCCTGATATTTTTCTTTACACTTCAAATCGCATTTACTCAAAACTAACAAAATGTTGGTTGGACCTATTCTGCTTAACAGGGTCCATTTCATCAGTTGATAAATACTCAATTTTAATTAAGTCTTTATTAAAAATTTCTCTTATGAAATGATGCCTTATGTCTATGTGTTTTGTCCTACTATGATACATATGATTGGAACATAATCTTTGAGCAGATTGATTATTATTATAAATCAATATGTTTCTCAACTTTCTAAGTAATTCATGCAAGAAATTTCTAATGAACAATGCCTCTTTACAGGGCCATAATTATATTCAGCCTCCGTGCTAGAGAGAGCCACTGTTTTTTGTTTTCTGCTTTCCCATGTTATTATGCTACTACCAAGTTTGAAAACAAAACCAGTGTAAGATTTACGATCATTTTCATCACCTGCCCAATCTGCATCTAAATAAGCAGTGAAATTGAGCTCACTCTTCTGAAAAATTAAATAATAATCTTTAGTACCTTTGAGATAGTGCAACACGCGCTTAGCTGCTTTCCAATGAGTTTCTTTGAACTGGCTCAGCACACTCGCAGCATGAGAAATATCGGGTCTGCTGCAAACTGCAGTATACATAAGACAGCCTATTAAATTTCTATAATCATATTTATCACTTTTTTCTTGGCTTGCAGTTAACTTTGATCCTTTTTCCATTGGAGTTTTTGCAGATTTACAGTCTGTCATGTGAAATCTCTCTAAGACTTTCGTTATGTAACCTGACTGATCAAGAGTGATCTTATCTCCTTGTTGACAACAAATCCTCATCCCCAATATCTGATGGGTCTCTTAGATCACGCATGTCAAACTCCTTCATCAAGTCATTCTTGACTGTGGTCCCCAAAGACGAATTAGATGATGAGAACAAAAGAATGTCATCGACATACAAAGCAATTATTATAAAATCGCTTTGTGATCTTTCGAAATAAACACATGGTTCTGGTGATGTTCTACTAAATGCAAATTTCTTCATTAAAACATAATTAATTTTATCATACAACATTCTGGATGCTTGTTTCAATCCATAAATGGCTTTGTTTAATTTGTAAACAAATTGTTCTTTGCCATTTATTTTAAAACCCTCTGGTTGCTCCATATATACTTTTCTTTGAGATCGCCATTTAAGAATGCGATCTTCACATCTAAATGATTAATATTTAAGTTATATTGTGCAGCAATGGCAATTAGAGTCCTAATTGTAAGATAAGATAAGATATTTTTATTTGCATAAAACAAGGTGTACAAGGTGTTATTAAAATTATTAGATCGAACATGTTTTGCTTAAAACTAAAGCATGCAAACTTAGGTACTTACTAAAAATACATTTATGACATTGAAATATATTACATTGAAATTTATTTAAAAAATCATTAATACTATAGAAATTGTTATTATTGAGTCATTTATATGATTGGATTTTAAATAATTTACAATTTAATGTTTTAAACATATTTGGTAATTTATTATATAGACGTACACACATAGCCAGAGAGTTTCTATTATATTTCGCTGTTCTAGGCAGCACATCCAGCACAAGTCTGTATTGGTCACGCCGACTTATTTCCTCTGCTGTTTTAAATAGGTCTTTGTGTTTTCGAACAAATATGCATGCTTCATATGTATATATAATGAAGGTAACGGTAGCAAACCAAGCTCTTTAAATTTTGGTTGACATGATTTGTCAGATGGAATCTCGTATATACGAGTAGCTCGTAAACATTTCTTTTGGGCGACAAATGCTCTATAGTGGTCAGTACTATTTCCCCACATAATTAGTCCATACCGTAGTGAGGACTCAACATATGCGCGGTAAGACATCACAACCATTTTTATATTAGTGACTTTTTTTATTTTTCTCAAAGCATAGACAAATTTATTTATTTTATTGCATCATACACTATCAAGCTGTGCTTTCCAGTCTAAATGTTTGTCAATAACCACTCCTAAAAACTTAGTTTGTGCCACTTGTGTAATTTTCGGTATGTACATTTTAAAATTAATTGTATTATTATAAGATTGATTAAATTGTATAAACACTGATTTATTAAGATTAATAGATAAATTATTATTTAACCAGTTAATTAGATTGTCTAATGTATTATTTATGTCCGCTTCATGATCCGAAATTGATTTAATTTTTTTATCAGTAGTAACAATTAAGGATATTGTCATCGGCAAAAAGGAAGCATTTATGATTGGTTACATTAACTATTGTAATTTATGTAAAATAGAAATAAGATAGGCTCCAATATGCTAGCCTGGGGGACGCCGCGTTTTACACAAATATTCAGACGAATATTCTGTCATGTCCCTACTTTCATTAAGTTTAGTGACAGTGACTCTCTGTTGTCTGTTTGTTAAGTACGACGATATCCGACAGCCTCGTTTTTGTAACAATATTTCATGTGAAACCAGATCAGTAGAGTATCTTACAACTGCAGAAAATGTTTCTTCATAATCTACTCCATATTGTTGCGTGTAGCCCTTTGCCACAAGTCGTGCTTTATATCTTAACAATTCACCATTGAGACCCATTTTCTTCTTAAAAACCCACTTGCATTTAATTGGTTTCTGGTCACTCATTTTTTCAGTAAGGGTCCAACAATTGTTTTTGATAAAAGAATCATACTCATCTAACATAGCTTCTTTCCAATGAGCTGCATCTGGATCATTCAGTGCCTCCTGCACTGTCTCCGGTTCTTCATCATGACTGTTTAATCTCCGTACTAGCTGTGCTGACTCATTCAACATCATTGAATCTTTCATAGTCTGATGATGCCAGCGCATCTTCTATTGATGATTCTCCTGGAATGTAAGTCGAATCCAAAGTATCATCTGCATTAGAACCGTCCCCGCTCTCAGAGTCACTTACTGTGATAATACTTGTCCCTCTGGTACGCCTCTTTGTTATTAGGACTCACAGTAACGTCTCATAGTGCTCAGGAGACTCATCAGTTCCTGATATCTCATGAAAATCAGACTCGTGAGATTTAATAATATAAGTTTATGCTTTTATAAATATCATCATTATGACCTATCTGCTATGTCTGCAATAAATCTATTTTCTAAGAATTTGACATCTCTTGCCTTGATACACTTTAACAAATCAGGCTCTATCAGCCTGTGACCCTTCGTATTTTCGCAATAGCCTACAAATATGTATCATTTACACTTAGAATCCAGTTTCTTTCGATTATGAGAAACAGCATATGCAATGCAGCCAAAAATTTGCAAACAATTAAGATTCACCTTTATATTGGTCCACTTCTCCTCTGGAACTGATGCAGTGACAGTTTGGGTTGGTGTTCTGTTTTTCAGTTGACCGCTTCTGCCCAGAATTTGTTATCAAGCTTAGAATTTCGCAGCATGCATCTCGCTTTTTCTAGAATGGTCCTGTTTGCACACTCAGCCACTCCATTTTGCTATGGCGAGTGTGGGACTGTGGTGTGATGCTTGATGCCATTATTCTTAAAAAAATCTGTAATTTGAAATTAACAAATTTACCACCATTGTCGCTACGGAGAACCTTTATTCTTTGGTTGGTTTCATGTTCAACCATAGCCTTAAAATGTTTGAAATGCTCAAATACTTCGTCTTTTGATCGAAGAAAATACACAAATGTTTTCCTAGTGTAGTCATCGATGAAACAAAGAAAATACTTGGAACCACTAAAAGACTCAACAGGTAAAGGACCACACAGGTCTGTATGTACCAAAACCTAAAACTTCAGAAGCTCTTGTGTATGACTTCTTGGGAAACGGTAACCTACTCAGCTTGCCCTCAATACACGCAATACATGGCTGAAAAACTGTGGAGTCATAATTAATACCTTTGACCATACCTTGTTTAAGAAGTGCCATACTTCTGGAGTTCAAATGTCCAACTCGACGATGCCAGTTTCTTGTGATGCAACTGATACCTTTTCCTTCGATTGTGACGAACAATCAGTCATAACTACTGCTTATGGAGCTGATGTCACTGACGTTACTGATGATTTACCAGTGCCCTTCTCTGAGCACGGAGTCTGACATATATCCAACTTGTAGATCCCTTCATTTAAGCTTCCTGAAGCTAAAACATCCTTTCCATCATAAATGTAACATTTCTGAGCATTAAAAACTACTTTGTACCCTTTCCTGACTAAGGTACTGACAGACATAAGGTTGGCAGACAGTTTAGGTACATAATAAACATTACTAATTCTCCTAAGACAGTCTTTGAGCTGAACCTTGACATTGCCACATCCTATAGCCTCTAGTTTCTCACCATTGGCTACTGTTACACTCATCGGCTTATCACACTCAAAATTATACATGATACTTTTATCATTGCACATGTGAGCTGTTGCTCCACTATCAACATACCACTCATTTGACTTGAAGCTGACAGACAGCGCTGTTAATAGCACTTTCGTACTTTCCTTGTTAACTTTCTTAATCTGTTTCGGGCAATCCTTAATATAGTGTCCAGTCTTCTTACATCTATAGCATTTTGGAAGTTTTCTTGATGGTCCTGTTATTTTCCGTGATGCTGATAGTGCTGTTGCACTCTCATCTGGCTTATCACGACGTTGAACTTTGTCTTTACAACATCACTGAATAGCTTGACGTTAAAGTATTATAGAGCCATTATTAAAGTATCAAAATCTGCTGTCAGTCCGCTTAACATAATTACCGCTACAAAATCATCATCCAAAGGAGAATTTATATCCTGTAATTGTTGTGATAATTCAACTATCTTACTAAGGTAACTGTCCATACCATCACCTCCGAGTTTTGTACTAAACAGCATTCGTAGTAATGATAATCTTCTACGCAGCCCTTTATCCTCGAAAGGCTTTTCAAGGTTAGACCACGCTTTTTGCGCGTTCTTACAATAGCGACTTTGTGGAAAAATATTCGAATTAACGGACAGACATATTTTCGCTAGTGCCTTTTCTGATTTCTTTTCGTCGCATTTTCCATAGTTCTCGATGCAATCCCACATGTCTTCATGGATTAAAATTATTTTTATTAGGAATTGCCATGTTCCATAATTCTCTATTCCACGTAATTTCTCGTGTACATTTTGAATAAGTGACATACCTGTTGAAGACGCCATTGTGGTGGGTTCACACGGCACACCGGCCGGCTATTTTCACTTCCAGCGAATTGCGCAGATTTGGAAAAAATTATTTGGTATGTTTCTTTTCCTAATACTGCCCCGGGCACATAACCTGATGGATTATTGGTAGGAAAATTGCACAGTTTTTTCCATGTTATCCACGCGCGTTCTTTATTTTTGAAAGTTTTAATTAGGGAAGCACTAAACCAAACGGGGAAGGTTGTTGATTTATGACGTGACAGCGGAACATGCAATCTGATGATTCCATAATAGTCATTAAAAGCATCTACGGCCTGTTCACTGGAGAGATTAAGAAACAGCTCGTCCCAGTTCAACTTCTTTAGTTCTACATTAATTTCTTGGTAATTTGCTTTAAAAAATTGTATTTTATTGTAGAATGACGCTTCATGGGTGTGAATGTTGTCTCCAGGCGGGTTAAAACAGAAAATGGAGGGTGGTGACTGTTAGGCTGCAACAGTAAAATGTCGGATTGTATCTGACATTCAGTATTGCCAATGAATAAGTCCAAAACACGACCCTAATTATTTTTAATTGTGTTGTATTGAGAAGCATTCGTATGTTGTATCGAGAAGCATTCTCATTATGTCCTATAAATGAGATAAAATCATACAATTATTCGACTAATAACCGATATATTGTGATGTAATAGCAATATATTTACTTAAATTTGTTTAATGGATCTTGATCTAATATTTTGATAAAATTTATTTGTTATTACTATTGTGTTGGTCTATTGTATTAATTAGCGTGGCCCACAAATATATGTTAAATAACTCCTACGATTTCATCGATAAAGTTACTTTGCATGTTCATTAACCGACTTCAAAAAAAAGGAGGAGGTTCTCAATTCATCGGGATATTTTTTTTTATTTTTTATATATATGTTCCCCGATTACTCGAAGACGGCAGGACCGATTTGAAAAATTCTTTTTTTGTTTGAAAGGGTATACTTACAAGTTGGTCTCATTGTCATTTGGTCACGATCTGATGCTGGGATCTTGGAGAAATCGAAGGAACTCTTCAAATATTAAAGGCACATCTATAGTGATTTGGGTATTTTTGATGAACAGTTGACATAAGGCTATTGCAACTTAGATAAATTACAAATCAACCAAGTAAAAAGTGAAAAAAAAACTTTTTTGCATTATTTTTACTTATTTTTCACTTTGTAGTTTGGAAGTCGGTTGTATTTTTGTAAAAAAGTTTTTTTTTTACATATAGATATGCAAAATTCTATAGACAGTACATTGCTATAACATTCTACATTAACCCATTAGTGGCCAAATCAAAACAAATGAGCGTATTATCAAAATTCTTTTAATAATTGAAATTTTGTAACAACAAGAGTGAATAAATAGAATGAAAAAGAAAAAAAAAATTTTTTTCAAAATTTTACAGGGGTGTACCCAAATTGGCACAATGGCCTCCTATGAGTGAAAATAAGCGAAACACGATTTTTCAATACACAGGCTTTTCTTGCACTTCTTGCAACTCCAACGGCCTCTGATATGGCACACAGCAAATCGCACTCGTTTTGGAAGCTTTTCAGGGAGGTCATCAACCCCATCCAACTGTAAAATTTCAATATTGGATGGTGAAGGGCGAACAGAACATCTTTGGGGTGACAGTTTGAGGTAGCGTCTGGCGAAACTTCGGTGGAATCGTAATTGGTCCATTAGTTCTTTAGCGATTACGTGCAATCGCCATGCATATGACATGGTCATATCAACCATGTTAGTAAATAATACCCACCACAATTTTTTGCCCAATATGTTTCTGGACATAGATTTTGACATCACTGCAACGCCAATATCCTTATCTAAAGACCAATACATATTATATTCACGAGGTAGTTTGTGATAGCCCGACTGTATAAGTATCCCCAAAAAAGTTGTCAGCTCCGTAGCAGTGACAATGAATTTGTGCCGATTATTTTGAGTGGCGTACAAGTTGCAAAACTCTGCAATCATTGTAAAAACTTCTTCGTCAAAAAGCTTCTCAAATATTGAAACGGGTGTCAAATCTTTTAGTTTCTGCTTGACGTGATTTTCGAGAACTAACATCTCGTCAGTTTCTTCGAAGGTTGTCTTGTAATTTGCTGAACACTCGCTAAAGCGGGAGACTGAATTACTGTTGGTACGCAGATACAGTGGGCTACTCTGGTTGGGCCGATCTCAAGAAAGGTTGTGACCTATTAGCAGCCAAAAGTTTATCAGTACTGCTATCCTCGGATTCCGAAAGAGTACCCTCTTAGTGAACAAATACCTCGATGTTACCTGAGACATCGTTTAGAAGGGTGTTACTAAGTGACACGTCATCATCACCTTCTTCTTCGTCAGTCATGACACTTGGCTCTGGTGGAATGATGGCTAAATCATACTCCAGTCGTCGTAACAATTCTCTGCTATTGTGCTGATAGCATATTCTAAGCCCCTGAAGTCATTAGTGCCACTAAAATATTGCTTGCTGTTCATATTGATTGTGTAAATAAAATGGTTATTTTTAATACACTTGTAGCCGTTGTACCCAAATTGGCACACCAATATTTATGTCCCTATATTTTTATACACATGTAAAATAACTGCAATAAAATGATGTTGAATGTTAGGTTAGGTACTTATTTTATGAAAATACAAACAATATTTACGATATTTATCACCTGTAATAAATAATAATAACAAACGTACGCATACCTGTAGTGTCCTCCGGATAACAAAATTCAGTGAATCCAAAAATAAAGATTTTTGAATAAATTAGTATAATCCGATGTTATTATCTAATGGTTTTACAAGGGGTCGTTCAACTACTGATGCAGGTGTTGAACTTTTAGGTCATATTTATAATGCATGGGAAGATAAATGCGATGCCTTGGGTATTTTTTGTGATTTGTCCAAGGCGTTTGATTGCGTTCTTCATGAAACATTAATCAGGAAACTCTGCCACTATGGGATCCGGAACAGCGCTCTGAATCTTCTTATTTCATTCTTGAGTAATAGGATTCAGTGCGTTGACGTTAATGGAAAAAGATCTCCCGGATCTATAGTAACAATGGGAGTCCCTCAGGGCTCAATTCTTGGCCCTTTCTTGTTTCTTATTTATATTAATGACTTGCCTTACCTCATAAAGGATAACCATGATATAGTGTTGTTTGCGGATGACACTTCACTTTTGTTTAAACTTAAACGTCAGCAGCTGGTTACTGACGATGTAAATAGCGCGATCTCAAAAGTTGTTCACTGGTTCAATGTTAACAATTTACTCCTTAATGAAAAAAAAACCAAATGCATTAAGTTCACCCTACCTCATGTTAGACAGGTGAAAACTAGTGTGTTAATAAAGGGCGAAGAATTGAATCCTGAAGATAGCAGTTTTCTTGGGCTTAACTTTGGATGCTAAGCTTCAGTGGGGCCCACACATAGATAAATTGTCAAAAAAGCTAAGCTCCGCAGCATATGCTGTTAGAAAAATTCGTAATTTGACTGACATAGAGACAGCCCGTTTAGTGTACTTTAGCTATTTTCATAGTGTAATGTCGTACGGTATTCTGTTGTGGGGAAATGCCGCCGACATTCAGACTATCTTTGTTTTGCAGAAAAGAGCTGTTCGATCAATTTATAAATTAAGTCCGAGACACTCTCTCAGAGATAAATTTAAGGAGATTAATGTAATGACTGTGCCTTCTCAGTATATTTTTGATAATCTTTTATGTGCCCATAAAAATATAAAATTGTTTAAAAAATACAGTGATATCCATAACATAAATACTAGAAACAAACACAAATTTGTTGTACCTACAACAAGGCTCAAGAAAATAGGTGGCTCGTTCAGATGTCAATGTATACGCTTTTATAATAAACTTCCAAGCCACGTACAAGATCTAAGCCTTAATAAATTTAAATCATTCATTAAACGTAAGTTGTGCCAGAAAGCTTTTTATACCGTTAAAGATTACGTTGAGGACAAAAAGGCTTGGGATTGAGCTGCTCCAATTATAATTTTTTATTTTTTACTTTCGGAACTTTGTTTATTTTGCAAACTTTAAAATTATATACACAATGACATGAATATTTACTTGTGAAGTATAATATTATTATTATTTTAATTATTGTGAATGTGAGGACTATGTGGGTCATTTATATATTTATTTATTTTTTTCTCAGTTACTTCTAATGATAATCTGGCAGTTTTGAGTACTTTATGCGGCCTACCCAAATGTCCCTTCTTTGGTATTGTTCGTCGAATCGTTGAGCTCCTTTTAAGTTCTGAGTTGAGCTACACTATTACTGACAAATGCGTGCACTGACTGGACAGGTCCACTCAAATCTGTATGGTTCTTTCCTCAGAAGACCATTTCAGACACAAATCTACATGGTCCTCAAATGAAATGCTCTGACCAAGATTATTTCTGGGTTTTTATATACACATTGACATTAATGAATTTTATATAAACAATGACATGAATATTTACTTTTAAAGTATTTTATTATTTTAATTATTGTGAATGTGAAGACTCTGTGGGTCATTCCTTTTTGTTTTGTTTTTAATATTTTCTCAGTTACTTCTAATCATGGTCTGACAGTTTGAGTAATTTAAGTGGCCTACCCAAATGTCCTGTTTTTGGTATTGTTCGTCGAATCGTTGAGCTCCTTAAATTCTGAGTTGAGCTGCACGATAACTGACAAATGCGTGCACTGACTGGACAGGCCCTCTCAATCTGTGTGGTGCTTTCCTCAATAGATCACTTCAGACACCAATCCACATGGCCTTCACATGATCTGACCAAGATTATGTCTGGACTTTAAAAGAGACTGAGACCTCTGAGTTTGTTTCGGCCTTTCTTCTCAGAGTAGTCAGATAGGAAACGCCGACCTCATCTAGTTTTAAAATATGATTGACGTGTAAAAGTGTTTGTACAAACCTACTTACAGAAATAAAATCATTTATCATTTATCATTTATCAATGAACACACCCTCAACTCCACAATAAAGTAACACAATATTAACTATTGTCAAAACTTTTTTTATTTACCCTCATTTATTAACTGTTCCCAAATTGGTACAGTGGTCAAGAATGGGTTAAGTAACTAGGTATATTCAGTACTTCTATATTTGTACATATTTGTTATAATAAATCACACACAAAGTTCCGTTTCATAAAATAATTGAAAACTTGTGATGAAATAACTGATACGTGGCGAAATTGTGGAATAACAGCAAATTATTTGCTTTTAACTGACAAAAATGATAATTTATGGCTAATCGGCAACATTTACTCCATGATTTTGTTGATTAATAGTAACGAAAAAGCTTTAACTCCATCAATGGTCATGGAAAGGCAGCAATATTGCTATTGCTACTCTAAATTTGGTCCAGTTTTGCTTTTACTCGATAATTATTTCACAATTATGTTCCTTATTCAACAGTAACACGACTTTCATAGCACTATTAGCTGAATAATTTGCGCCCAAATCGCGTTGAGTACTCGTAAACGTTTACTCCCTTTTTATACGACTTATTACATCTACATTATTGAACTATGAGCTGAAACAGAAACGTGGCCTCGACTATTATAGCACATATTTTTGCCAGTTGGGTGGGCACCCGGCGGCTATTTGTGTGGGCATGTAGGTTATCTTACGCAGGTAAATACATGTGAAACATAACGTACATGTCCATACACTTAGCCGGCGCTGGCAACCGGGACGTATGAAAAGGCACTCTACAAAAAAAGTTTAAAGTGTGTGCGTAAGGAGCGCGGCGCGACGTCGTTATGTTTGACACGTAAGGCCATCATGCGTACATAGTGTGTCGGGCGCTAGGGTGCGGCGCGTCGACTACAAAGGATTTCATGCTTATTTTCGACTCCATAAAATACGAAGAATGTAAGTCGATCCCCAGTGAGCGCCCCTTTATTGCCCGCAATCGATAAGTTGAAATGTTACGAGCCCCCGCCTATCGGTCCTATCCTATCGGTTTTAAAGTGCAATACGTTTGCGAATTTAAACAATATTCTCGAATGTTAGTATTTACGAGTATACATATTATGGTGTAGTAATGTAAGAAATTCGTCATCATTTTAATCTTTTTGACATAGCTTGGGTACAATACGATGACGTTTGAGGTTTTATTATAGTATTATTTAGGTTGTTTGTAGGGTTTATCTAAATCTACTAAATTATATCGATAAGAAGATATTCTGTCAAAACTATTCTTCTGACACCACAAAACTTTTTTCGATGCATAAGTAGGTACTACATCAGAAGCCTATCGATTGGACCCATATTTTGTACAGAGGCGTGCACACTATTCTGAGTGTGCGCCAAGTCATAATAAGGAGTACCTAAGCCTCTATTCTTAATATGTTATTAAAATATATGATTTGCCTTATTTTGAGTGAAGTAACGTGTTTGTGCAGACTGCGTGCACCTGCAACTGTACCGCGACGCGAAGTCGCGCTGCGCGGGTGCCGGCTGTAAGGCATCGCTGTCACTGCAACACTTCCTGGGCTGCGAGGCCGGTTTCACACTCGACAAGCACTCCAACACGCTGGCGCTCGTGTGCCGCGACCTCATCGCCATCCTCGCCTTCGAGACGCGCGAGCGCCTCATCCAGTGGCAGGTACGCTACCACCACCAGTGTGTGTGCTCACCGCATCACCCACACTCGTGTGACGCCCCCTCTGCCTGCAGGTGAAAGTGGGCGCGCACCTTGGCGAGCCGCGCCACTACCTAGTGCTGGTGGGCGGTGCGGGCGGCGGGGGGGGCAACAAGCGGCTTCCCGTGGGCCCCGCGCGCCTGCACCTGCACGAGCGCCGGTTCGCGCTCACGGCCGGCGTGCCGCCGCGCCTGCTCGGGATATGGGAGCTGCCGCACCTCAGGTGAGGCGCTATATAATCACTGTTTATGAGGAAATGACTAACGACAGCTAAAAGTATTATATGAAAGCTTAAGACGGATCACTATGTATTTTTGCTTAACGTAAGGTCAAAAGATAGTCCTGTAGCATTCTTCACATATATTATGTGTACAGGCGTTATGGCGTGGTAGAGGGGAGGTTTTGCTTCGAGGGCGGTTCCCACTGCGGCAAGGGCGAGGGCCTGCACGTACTCATCACTGACCAGGCCAAAGAGGTGGCGCGGGACTTTGACCTCGCCTCGCAGGGACGACTCTCACCACGGAGGAGGCCTCACAACTTTAAAAAGAATGAAGGTATTGTAAAAGGAACACCTATGGAGGAGCACAATTTTATAATTATTAACCATCCTATATTTAAAAAAAAATTATAAGTTCTTTCAGCAATTTTAAATCAAAATTATCGAATTACTTATTTAATTGAAACTACTCAATTAGCAATGTTACTAGCCTACTAGTTGAGAATAAAACCGTTGAACGTGTAACCCAAGGACACAATTTAAAAAAAAATTAAGCCTAATGTATTGTAACGGAGACAGTTATACTACTATCCTACTTCCTACGATATATATTTTATATATCCTACTTAATATTATAAACGCGAAAGTTTGTGAGGATGAATGGATGGATGAATGTTTGTTACTCTTTCACGCACAAACTACTAAGTGGATTTGTATGGAATTTGGCACACAGGTAGTCTGTAACCTGGATTAACACATAGGATGCTTTTTATCTTTGATATTTTTATTGCAATAAAAAGCATCAAGATAAAACCGCGGGGCGCAGCTAGTTACAAAATAATTATGTGCACAAACTTGGCTAAAATATTATTAAAATTTATCTATTTTTCTTTAGGTTCAGAAAGTCCAAAATCCCATAAAGCATACAGGCCGAACACCCGGCTCTCAGAACTGAACACGATAGAGCATTCCCTGCCGCCCCTCGACCTCCACGGCTACGAGGAGGGCTGCGAGGAGGCGGGGGCCATCTCTCCGTACTGGCCGTCCGCGGAGAGGACGCACTTTACGGACATGGGACACGGGGACACTGTGTCCGTCAACGAGACCGTTGAGGACGCGGGCGCGTGGAACGGCGTTGGCAACGTCACGCTCGAGCGCTGCATGAGCTGCATCTCCAAGCTGGGCGCGCTGTCTCGTTCCTCCACCGCCGCACTCACGCCGGGCGCCAAGCACTTCAACCCCGCGTGGACCATGGAACCCGTTCATGAAACCCTGCCTACTGAGCCCGCAGAGGTCGCTCGACATTGTGATACGGCACCTAGTACTACCGATAAGACTGAGGACGTGCGTCGCTACACTGCGCGGCCGGCACTACCGCCGGAGCGACCCCCTAAGCCCACGCGGCTCGAGCTCAACTTGAGCTGCCAGCCGGCGCCGGCGCCGTTGTGCCGCTGTGCGATCAGCGTACCCGACGACAAGTCCAGCAGAGTCGGACCTTACGAGAACTATGATGTACCCAAACTACCTTACCAAGAGGTAATTTTTTTAATATGGTATTCAATTCAATTCAATTCGTTTATTTCTCGAACTTAGGTTATACAGAGATGGAGAGTACAAAAAAAAAAAAAACCTACGACAGTGTATGCCGTATTTGTATTTTTTCAAAATAATGTACCTATTATGCATTAATTTGGTATTCTGTATGTTGTATTATTAATTTTACTTTTCAAGTAAATCATATTAGTAATAGCATATTATAAAAACTTTAGTGTGGCCCCATTTAAACGGACTCCATGATAGTTAACAAAAGAATGTAATATACTGTAAACAGTACGATGACAGTACAAAATGGCTGAAATTAATAGTTCCAATAATTACTACTGAAGGGAAAATTGGCAGTACCTAGTCGTCGACTTTGTTTATTAAGCTCTGTACACATTGGTCGAATCATCGTGTCCCACCGTGCTCCATGCACTTCTTTGCAAAGCAGTCATAATTATGACGTGCTTCTTGATGATTGACAACATGTCTTTTGTTATTTTATCGCACAAAATGTCTGGCAATATCGAAAAGGTGTTAAGTTAAGATTTCTGACGACATTGGCTGACATCGCCTGACGTTGCCCAACTTGTCCTAAAGTCTTGTCAGGTATCTTAAAAAAAAAACGAGGTTTGTAGTAAAACTGTCCAAATAGTTTAAAAACTATGAAACCTCTACCACCAAAGTCCGGCTAGTTACCGTACATTTTAGAAATAGAAATGTCACATTCTGCTGAACATGGGAACTCCATTGCTACGTCCTGGATTTATTTATTTATATAAAGGCTTACCAACTATACACATACACAGCATTAAGCCAAAGTCTTTGTCATAATGTAGATCTCGCATGTATCTAAATTACAGGACAGCACGACAGTATCAATTAGCGTACTCTAACATTAAACACAAACCGCTCAACGCGCCTAAAAAGTTTAAATACATCAAATAATATTTAAAAAAAAATCTGTGGCCCGACTGTCAAGCCGACTGACATGAATTTTTTTTCTCCGTATTATATTTACAGTATCTTTACCGATTTCTTTGATTTTTACTAATTAGATATGACACAAAGTTTTGAAATGTGCCCCCAAAGAAACCAAAATGGACAACAATCTTAAACAAAAACCTTCCTGATGTAAGAAGAAAAAGTATAAACGGAGAACAGTGCAATGCTGACGCAAAGTCGGGCACGATTGATACAAAACACACACCCAACATCGTCGCTCAGCTCCGCCTCGCAGTTGTCGAAACCTGCTCCAGACGTGAGCCCAGTGATACCGGCCGCTGCAGTTGCGTCGAGCTCGAGCGACGAATACTTCCTGCCGCCGACGACACCACCACCAATACATCGACGCGGCAGAGGCCGACCACCGGCCAGCTTAGGACTCCGAGGCCCACCGGTCTCTGATAGAGTCCCCGCTCCTGGTGGAAGTGTTCAGCGCATGAGGTGGACACAAACTGTCAATGAAAATATCATGCGCGCATACTTTGGGGCTACAGAGGGAGGAAGTAACCTGACTGCGTATCGTGGTCGGATGCTCTCTCTGTTTCAGGTGCTTGAACCAGCTGTGAACGTGTCGGCGCAACGACTGTCGGATCAGGTGCGGGTCATCCAGCGTAACCATATGCTGGATGACGCCGTACTTGATCGACTACGCCTCGAATCACGGAATAACCATGTTACAACTGCTTCACAACTGGTCGCGGTACAATTGCAAAATTTACCCAGTTCTTCACCGTGATCCGACCGCTTTGGTAAAGAGGATGATGACGGGGTTATATCCATGAGTTCCCAATGCAATGCACGACTGAAGAGCGTTTTGGAGGATGCTTTCCGGGAGTACCGTTCCATTCCGCCTGGACTTAGACCACATTTACCTCGTTTGGCCATGCACAAGAAAAACAAGGCGCTGGTGTGTACTCTAGACTCGCTGCTGTCAAACTGTTTTGACGGCACCAAAGACCTCGCCGATACCCACTCAATCTTGTACTGTGCAGCTGTAGCGGCATGTCGTGTAGCTCATGTTAAATTCCCTAACAGTGACAGGGCTCCACGACCAAAACCAGCTGTACCAGCTTGGCAGTGCAGGATTGAGCGTCGTATCGGTGAGGCTAGAGTACTCATCGGCAAGCTAATCTGCTTCAGGGAGGGCAATAATCGTCCTAAAGAGCGCTTTGTGAAGCAGGCGTTCTCGGGAACTGAAATTAGTTCTCGAGATTATTTGACCCGCGTCACAGAGCGTATCGACTTCCTGAAGCAGAAGATCTGTGCATGGGCAAACCGTATTCGACGATACAGGCGGAGTGTGGAGCGGTACACTCAGAATCGCAGATTCCAGAGCGATGAAAGGTGGGTTTATAGGGCTTGGGAGCGACCGGACAAAGGTGTGATTGACACGCGCCTGCCGGATGATGATGCCATGTGTTCGTTCTGGCGAAGCATCTGGTTGGCGCCTGTCAATCACACTGAAGGAGATTAGACTAGGAAGAACGAACGAGCGTGCGAGTAAATACCAAAAATGGGGGCACTCACCATCAGCCCCGAAGATGTAGCTCGTGCAGTCTGTCCGTTACCTAACTGGAATTCACCAGGGCCGGACGGGCTGCACAACTTTTGGATAAAATGGTTCCAAAGGTCGCACGCCTGTTTGGCATCCCAGTTCCAGTCAGCTTTAGAGTCAGGGTCGCTGCCCCAGTTCCTAACGACAGGAATAACCCACCTGCTCCATAAATCTGGTAGTACTGCGGAACCCAAAAATTATAGACCGATCACTTGTCTACCGACGGTCTATAGTTTTTACATCCATTTTGAGAGCTAAAATTAACAAACATCTATACACCAACTCCATAATGTCTGCCTCTCAAAATGGATGTAGGAACAGGTCTCGCGGTACTAAGGAGCTACTCCTCATAGATATGGCCATTAGCCAGCAGGTTCGTCGTTCCCAAAAGGATCTGTCGACATGTTGGATAGATTATAAGAAGGCCTATGACTCGGTGCCATGCATGGCTCATGAGGGTGCTGGAGTTATATAAAGTAAATGCAACTCTACGCACCTTCCTGATGTCATGTATGGGGCAATGGAGGACGGTACTTCGCTATCCAGGATGTTGACATATCCTGAGGAATAGCAAACCAATAAGGATCAAACGAGGTATATTCCAGGGTGACAGTTTGAGTCCACTTTGGTTCTGCCTAGCCATGAATCCTCTAAGCACACTGCTGGAGGATTCAGGGCTGGGTTATCGATTGAGAAGAGGTGGTCAGGTTATATCTCACCTCCTTTGCATGGATGACTTGAAACTCTTTGCCCCCAACAATTTTCAACTGCTGGAGCTACTAAAGGTAACCGAAACTTTCAGTAGCGCCATCAGGATGAAATTTGGTGTGGACAAAATGTGCGGTCATGCATGTAAAACGAGGGGAGATTGTGGAATCCGTGGGAACCCACCTCTTGGATTCCATACTACCACCTAAGATCCCTCTCCTCAATCGAAACCTACAAGTATTTGGGTATGTCGGAAGCGTTAGGTATCAACGCTGCTGACATGAAGCAATCGCTCAAGGAGTGCTTCTTTAGCCCCCTGAATAAAGTATTAAATAGTTTTTTATCAGGCGGAAACAAGGTGCGCGCCTTCAACGGTTGGGTCATGTCGGTTTTGATGTACTCTTTCGGCATACTCAAATGGACTCAGACGGAACTTGACGCCCTGGATAGGAGGGTCCGCACACTGCTGACCGCAAATACTGTATATTCCACGGAAGTGCGGAGATCGAGGCTTCTTAAATGCTAAGACCCTGCACAACCGTGAGGTATGTAGTCTCAGGGAATACTTCCCAGAAACCGACTTGGGGATGCATCGTGGGGATGCCTCACCCCGCTATCCTTGGCTAGCGAGAACTGGCGCAAACCTATAGTATTAGATACTAATGACCGCAGGGAAGTATGGCAGAGCAAAGAGCTTCACGGGCGCTTTTATCGGGCCTTACATGGGCCCGATGTAGACCTGTTAGCGTCTGTATCCTGGTTGCAGTTCGGTGACCTCTTTGGTGAAACCGAAGGTTTTGTCTTTGCAATTGAAAAGACAAAACCATAATTATGGACGAAGTTATCATGACGAACAACTACCGGAAATATATTGTGAAGGACGGCACGGTTGATATCTGTCGGGCATGCCACCGTCCCAGAGAATCAATCCGACACATTATTTCTGGCTGTTCTCGTCTGGCTAACGGAGACTACTTGTAGCCAGGATTATCCACCAGCAACTTGCTCTGAAATACAGTCTTGTTGAATTGAAAGTACCGTACTAAAGATATGTGCCCGACCCAGTCCTCGAAAATGGCAATATCACGTTGTATTGGAATTTTTGGGATCGATCTATCATCACTGACAGGACTATTGTTGCCAATAAGCCAGACATAGTGGTGATAGATCGATTAGAGCGTCGCACAATGATTATTGTATAGCGGTCCCGCATGAGGAGAATCTCGTGAAAGCTGAAAAAGATAAACAGGCAGCAATTTCGTCATGCTCCCTCAGATGTCACTACTTGCGGTAGCGTCGGGGGTCGGGTTGCCTCCTTCCCTCAAATATGGCGAGGCAATAATGGCTGATTTTTGCGTTATGCTCGTGAATGGGTGCTGCTTGTGGTGACTGGTCGTCTTGCTATTAAGATAAGATAAGATATTTTAATGTGTGTTCGCGGATAACTTCGTCGTTTATGAAGCGATTTTGATGATTATTTTTTTGTTGGAAAGGAGATATTTCAAGGGTAGTACCATGATAAGGAAACCAGGATTTGATAATGGCATCCTAGAGAAATCGAGGGAACTCTTCAAATATTACAGGCAAACCTATTTAGCGATTTGGGTATTTTTTATAGTAACTCGTGCAGTTGCTCTTGGAAAGCACCATTTAATTAAGTGGAACTGATGATGAAGACCACAAATAGCCACCGGAATTACTCGGTACTACACGGGTTGCGATTCAATTACTTTAATATCAACCATATTGCAATGCAATTTATGCTTGTCATAATGCATATGGAGAAGTTGAGCTGATGGTGAATTACCAGGAGAACTCAACGATGCACGTCCCTGCATCGGGAAAAACAATATTTTGTAAAAGGTGATAAGCAGTTGGCATTAGGCTAATGTATCTTAGGGCCGATTTTTCAATCCTCAGATAAAGAATCAAATAGCGTTTATTCCACAGATAGCATGATTCTGGATTTTTCAATAGTCAGGAAGTCAGTATCTGACGAACAAAGCCCGAAACGGAGGAATAAACTTATCTGTCCATTCAGGCTTCAGTTAGTACCTTATTCTAGGGAATAAATGATGTTTTGACGTTTGTTTTGTTTGGGGTTTTAATTTGATTTGCCTCTGCGTGTTTTCGTGCTTTTGTATTGTTGAAAACATGGATGTTCTTGATTCAATTGACGATAGTTTTTTTTAAATGTCTCGAAATATATTAATTTACTTACGTTTTCCAAGTCGAAAACAGTTAACACACAGCAAATTTCTTTATAACTGATCTATTTTAGGTAAATACTTGCCTACTCCTATCAACTTCGCTACAAACAACAACAAAAAAAAAGGTCGCCTTTTGTGGCTGACCATCTGTGGATCTAAACAAAAGATAAGAATTCTCGTCAAAATGTCAAACATACGTTTTGTTTCTATTCTGATCTAACACGTTGAATACTGTATCTGTTCATCTCGCTTGCACATGATACTCGTAGTGTGAAGTTGGTTAACAAAGACCCCAGATTACTTCCTATTCTTCAGTTATTATACGATTGAAAAATTGAAAATATTTATTCGCCTGATAAACAGCTAGATAATTTTATACGCTAGACAACTATTTAACGATTTATCTGAGGATTGAAAAATCGGCCCTTAGATAAATGACAAATTGACCCACTAAAAAGCGAGAAATAAAAACTTTTTTACAAAAAATTCAACCGACTTCCAAACTACAAAGTGAAAAATAACTTTAATTTCAGAAGTCGTTGTCAAAAAACTAAAATACTGATCTAAAGACACCGACTTCTGAAATTATAGTTATTTTTCACTTTGTAGTTTGGAAGTCGGTTGTTTTTTATGTAAAAAGTTTTTATTCTATTATGATTTCGTGGTGAATTTAAATTATTTATAAAAATAGGAAGAAATATAAAACCAAAACTGAACAGTACCTGCAACGTTTGGAGTGCACAGGGAAATCAATTAACTCATTTTACAGGAATTCAATAGCAATAAGATGATGGTAATAGAAAGTCGAATTCACCACCTTCGCTAAAGCATAACCAACACAATACATTCTCGCCTTGTAAAAGTAATATTTTGTAAGCATTTTATTTTCTAAGAACGTCTATTTTTATACCTACAACTTATAATAATCTTTTATCTATAGAAATAGCCTAAATTATATGATTCGTTTATATGTTTGAAATACGTCAACAGTACATCAATATGTCAAGTACTGTCACTACGAATCATAGAGCACAAAAAAGAAATGGAATCGCACTAGAATTGTAAAAAAAGGAGAGTTTTTACCCGACTACGGCAAAACCAAAGGAGGGTTATGATTTTTACATGCTATGCATGTTTTTGCATGCTATGTAGGTGTTTAGTTTAATTTTTGATTCCCTGTGCGAGTCTCAATAAATACTTTTTCTTTCTTTATTTCTTTCTTTCTATGTAACTATGTATGTAATAGGCTATCAAACGCAAAATAAAATTCAAGTCAGACTAGTAGTTTCAGAGATTATTAACGCGTTCAAACTAACAAAAAACAAACTATTCAGCTTTATTATTACGACTAGATGCGCCCCGCGATTTCACCCGCATAAGTCTCGATCCCGTGGGAAGATAGGGATAAAAAGTGTACTATGTCCTAAAGTCTAAATCAATTTATCATCACTGTAATATTTTCAACACAATGTATTTTGTTATGTAATAAATGACTTATGACTTAACCGGGTCGTGGTCTACCCACGTGCAAAATTTCAAAAATCATTCCCTTGTAACTCTAAAAAAATTTGGTCTAATTGTGTGCTTTTTTTTAAGTGTAAGGCACATGTAATTTATAAAAAAAAAGTCAACGCAATAAAAAAATACGGCCCTTTATATGGCATATTTTGATACTCGCAAGTAAATCAAAACCTAAAAGGTACTTCCAGTTGACCTAGAATCATGAAATTTGGCAGGAAGCAAGGTCTCACAGCACAAGTGAAGGAAAAAGTCCGAATGTTGATAATAATTTGTAGATTTATCACATTTTTTTTTTTGCGGTTACAAACTTACATTCTCAACTACTAAGTTAAGTTTGTTCTTGGGATAAATTCATCCCAACTACGGAACCCTTCATTGTGCGTGGTCCGACATGCACTTGGCCAGTTTTTTTGTATGTTTGTTTGTTACGATTTCATGCAAAAAAGGCTGAGCGGATTTGGATAAAATTTTGCACATGGGTAGACCATGACCTGGGACTGACCTTAGTACAAAGAATACATTTTATTCCGATATTCTCACTGGATCGAAAAATACGCGGGTGAAACCGCGGCGTACAGCAAGTATTATACAGGGTGTCTCCAACGTAGTGGTCCAAAGGCAAATGGGGTAAAGTGGAGGCCACCTATCATTTAAAAAAATAAGTTTTGATATTCTCAATAGTTTACAAAATTTCACTAATTTAACCATTTTCAAGAAATTTTACATTTACACTTGGATTTTTCGGGCCTGTGAACAACATTTTCGACGTAGCGTGTTCAAATCTGGCTAAAAGATGCCTTGATAGTGTAGGCTGGAAGATTACGTTCCTATTTACGTTTAGTGTGGGAACGCTTCAGATTTTATTTTTACTTATCTTTTCTAATTTTTTATTAAACTTTATCAAAACTTTCTAAGCCCAGATTTAAAAAAGTGTACTACTTAGTACGTGCACATAGCTTTAGCTCAAGCCCCGGTGTCAAACAATGTTTGACACCCGACAACCGAACACCGACACCGGGATTTTACTCTTTCTCTAATATAAAATAATGTCTAATGTCCTCTGTGGCTTTTTTATTCTATGGTCTGATAGATATGCTAGTCAACAAAACCATTTCATTTTAAAATACCTGGAACGCAATATTTTAAAAAAATATTGAAAGTGACGTTCGGGGACGAAAAAATGTCAGTCTACGAATCGCTCCGGCCTTGAAGGTTATTACCGTAATATTTCATTTTTATTGTGGTTTTTGTGTGTAAATCGACGGGAAGTGGTGTTATTCTCATTTTTAAGTAAATATTACGTCGTTGTAGATAATATTTGTAGTAAATAACATCATGTTATACCTATTTTGACCCAAACTAAAAGTGTAAACAAACATGTGAATGAAAAAGTGACCGTGCTGTGATTTTGTGGTATTTTGGTGTGTAATCGTTGGTATTTGATGGGTAAGTCGCCTTTTTTAATCAACATATTTTAATAATGTTAGGCACTTTTTTTGCTTAAATACGGCAAAAAAATATTTTTTTGGAACGAAGAAAGTTACGTAAACACTAGAAATTCTAGATCTTAAAAATTCTAGATTTTTAGAATTTTTTATTTTCAACGTTTGTCTCTAAAAATGCTTTTGTTAGATAACATAACTATCCATAATGTACCCTGCAAAATTTCGTGTGAATTGGTTAGCTAGTTTTATCAGAAATCGTTAAATTAGTGGACAATAGACTCGCCAACAAAAACGCGTAATAAATCTTAGTGAACATTTCTCACGAAAGTTATAAATATTTAAGTTGGGTTCCTTATCTATCCGAGAACCGCAAAAGAATTGACCATAACATTCAACAGCTTCTCGGAAACTTGAGTATTTTGTTTATCTGAAGGTGAGTCATAAATCTTTTGCGTCGTGGGTGGTCGCGAGGCTTGACGGATGAGTCATCATCTGTCAAATAGGGCCTTAGAGGTTAATTTTTAATTATTTTTTTACATTCGCTTTTGACCTTCGTAGGCCTTCACAACTTGTGTTGTCATTATCAAAAGCCATCATAGCCCATAATCTGCCTATAGGCATGGGACATAGTCTTGTATCTACAATTAGGACATCTTCCAGCCATTGAACTCGCTACGTCAAAAATTTTGTTCACAGGGTCGAAAAATCCAAGTGGAAGGGTAAAGTTTCTTGAAAATGGTTAATTTTCTGAACTGTTGAGAATATCCCAACTTTTAACCTCTCCGGCCCTATTTGACAGATGATGACTCATCTGTCAAGCCCCGCGACCACCCACGACGTAAAAGATTTATGACTCACCTTCAAATAAACAAAATACTCAAGTTTCTCAGAAGATGTTGAATGTTATCGTTAATTGTTTTCGATTCTCGAATAGATAAGGAACCCAACATAAATATTTACAACTTTCGTGACAAACGTTCACTAACATTTATTACGCGTTTTTGTTGGCGAGTCTATTGTCCACTAATTTAACGATTTCTGATAAAACTAGCTAACCAATTCACACGAAATTTTGCAAGGTACATTATGAATAGTTATGTTATCTAACAAAAGCGTTTTTAGAGACAAACATTGAAAATAAAAAATTCTAAAAATCTAGAATTTTTAAGACCTAGAATTTCTAGTGCTTACGTAACTTTCTCCGTTTCAAAAAATATTTTTTTGCCGTATTTAGGCGAAAAAACAGTCAAAAATTATTGGAAATCTAATATTTTCATTAAAAAAGGGGACTTTCCCATCAAATACCGACGATTACACACCAAAATACCACAAAATCACAGCACGGTCACTTTTTCATTCAAATGTTTGTTCACACTTTTTGTTTGGGTCAAAATAGGTATAATATGATGTTATTTACTGCACATATTATCTACAACGACGTAATATTTACTTAAAAATAAAAATAAAACCACTTTCCGTCGATTTACACACAAAAACCATAATAAAAACGAAATATTACGGTAATAACCTTCAAGCCCGGAGCGCTTCGTCGACTGACGTTTGCTCGCGCCGGAACGTGACTTTCAATATTTTTTTAAAAATTTCGTTCCAGGTATTTTAAAATTAAATGGTTTTGTTGACTAGCTTATTTATCCGACCATAGAATAAAATAGCCACAGAGGACATTAGACTTCATTTTATATTACAAATAGAGCTAAAAGCCGCGTGTGAGTCGCGTGTGACGGGTGACACACAAGGTATGTCACCGGGGCTTGACGGCATTTTCCAAGTGACACACCTCGTGTGTCACCGTGGCTTTAGCGGCTTTAGCTTTATTTTTAAATGGTAGGTGACCACCTCCACTTTACCCCATTTGCCTTTGAATCACTACGTTTGATACAACCTGTATACAAGGTGGATTTTTGAGATGGGGCAGTAAGGGGAACTACCTTAACCGTTGTAGATACAGGAAAACGGTCTTAGTCCTTAACTTTTGAGACATCTTGTTTCTTTTATGGAACAAAAAACTTCACTAGACCAACTGAGGTTTACAAACAAAACTTCATAAATATTTTTGTTGTTAATTAAATATTTTGTATTATTTGTCTACTCCATAACTCGCTATGTGCAAAAATTTTATAGACCGAGATAAATTAACGTTACTTAGCACACACTTTTTTCTTAGATATGTTTCCGTCTTTATCATGCACTTTTGGTATGACAGTTGTGTGACAGTGACAAGAATAATGCTCAGCCAAAGCCCATGCTAAGTAAGTAACGTTTTTAAATTCCGGTCAGTTATTTCGTTAGTTCCATTTTTGGCTACTGGTTCAGATAAGTTTGTGGCAGCGCGGCGATATGGCGGCTGACCACCCAATATGGAACCGCCACTCCCCGCGTGCGGGGGAAAATAGGCCCAACAACTTAGGCCCTTAAGCTCCCAGTCAATATGATATTTTCCGACATCTTCAACAAAAATTGTTAAATTTCAGACAATTTACACAAAACCGTAATAAATTATACAGTAAAACCTTCCGCATGAATCACTCCGTCTATTGGTGAAAACCGTTTCAAAATCCGTTCGGTAGTTTTTGAGTTTATCGCGTTTAGACAGACAGATAGACCGACAGACAGACAGACGCGGCGTGGTACTTTGTTTTATAATACGTATATAGGTAAGGATGTAAGGATATGCATCACTATGTAGGTATAACGTTACATTTAAATGCGTAAATATGACTGTCTACACTTTTTTGTCAGTAGCTTTATTTGTTTGTTGTTGGACAGGTGGACGGCGAGTACTACGATACACCGAAACGACTCAAAGAGTGTCTCAACAAAGAACTATTTAAAGTAACTAAAAGTTCGACGTCAAATGCCGTTATATTAAAAAAGCCTTGCGGCTGTTTACTAAAGTTTGGCAAAAGACGAAGAGAGCCGACGATCGTGGACTCCGAGGAAAACTTCCAATCGGCCAACTGTCCCTGCCAGCGCGTCACTGACTGGGCAAACAATTGGATAAAACTACCCTATTGTAGGAAAAGTACTGTCTCCAGTGACAACTTAGTGCCAAATAAAGAAAACGTAACACCCAACGGTAGTGACCGAAGCGCTCTCTACGCTACTATCGACTTGTCACGAAAAACTAGAAGAAAACAAAGGCGTTGTGACAGATACACCGACGCACCGGAGACCGAGCTCGCGCGCAGCCTCACGACCATGTCCGCGGAAATCGAGGATGGCCCTCTGGCTAACTACGAGAACCTCAGCTTCGCTTTATCTTTAGAGCATTACGAAAATGCTAAGGATTTATTGAGAAAAGTTGGGGTCACACAATCAGAGCTGGATGCGATTAGCGTTAATCTGAAACCGACTTCCTTTGCTAACGTAGACGGCAAAAACATTTGTACGAAGTGTGGTCACCAACAACAGAAAGGAAAAGAAACTAACTTGGAGGGGCTAACAGTTAGCACGAACGATGACTATCTTATGATGGCACCGAATGTCAGTAGTAAATTAGAACAAAGCAAACCATTACCGGCTGGTTACACTCCTATGTCTCCAATCGGTGGTTTTGCATTCAACACTCTGAAGCATCCTGCAAGAAGTCCAATCAACAGGTTGCTTGAAGAGAAATCAGCAAGCAACCCGACACTGTGCGGACCCGAAGAGAGTCGACGAGCAGACGCGAGTGATCTCGATGAACCTACGCCGCGTGCGGCCGCCGAGCGAGCCGATAGAATAGAATACAGAAAACGTTCTAGTTCCGCAGACTCCTCGCGATTCCTTGAAGACGTCAAAGAGTTCGATGGCAGCGTCGGTAGTCACGGCTCCACGTCTTCTATAGAAACGCTTCGTAATATTGCACTCAACAGGGAGCCGTCATCAACACCGTGCAACTGTGCGGCGGACAATAAACACTCTGATGCGGATAGTTCTGAAGCATCTAAAGGTGCTCGGAGTCGGCTCCCACCAGCTAAACGTTCCTCATCAGTGCCGGGCAAGGCGGGTGGGAACAGAGACTCATCCAGTTCCAATGACTCTGGCGTGTCGAGCTGCTCCCTGCGGCGCGGCGAGCTTTTCGAGCTGCCGCTGACGACGGCGGCAGCGCGGCGCCACTACCGCAGCGCGCGGCGTGCAGCGGCCGGCACCGGCAGCGCTCCGCCGCGCCGTTCCAAGTCTACCGACCCGCTGCGGGACCTCGCCGCGCTGCAGCGGGAGCGCGTGCCGGCCAAGTCCTCGTCCGCTGAGGCTGAGGTGCCCGTACTGTCTGCCAAGCCACTTAGAGGTAGGGTTTACTTGTTCATTTTAAACCATTTCCTTTGTATTATAATAGAGCTTACAAAAAAATTATAATTAAATTATGTTGCGAATAATTTTACCAATAATGTTAATAGTAAGGCAAACCAGCCCTCAGTGACGTTGTCCTATCATTCAGTTGTCCCCTGTGTTTCTAGCTCAGTGTGGGTACTAGATCTGTTTCACTCCCGCAGGTGTGATGGATACGCACAGCACATCGAGCGGCACGTCAGACATGTCGGACTACATCGAGACACTGTCCATCTGCTCTTCACACTCCTCCACCGACACTCCTGTCACCATGAGGTAACATGACAAAACTTCAGAGAATAATGCACGTGTTCCATCTTCATGGGAAATGTTTTCTTGTAGCTGTGGAGTCTAATGCTTTGATTGTTTGCGCATAGAGTGATGAGGCAGACGACGAGCACGTTGCGGCCACGCTCCGGCAAGGAGTATGGCAACCTGGATCCGCGCCTGGCGTCCGCGTACCGCGCGCCCCCCGCCCACCCGCACCCGCCACACCCCCCGCATCACCCGCACCTCTACTCCAACCTGCCGTAGACCACACTGTGAACAGACACTTCGAGCAATACACGAACCTATACTGCAGTCGAATTACTATGTAATACAGTTTTCTTCTAAACTTTGTGCGACTTTATTCGACACGTAAGCCGCTTTAAGCGCACTCATTTTATACATTTGCATATTTGGCATGTCTGTTCAACTGGTATTACGTGTGCGGGAGATTGTTTTAGAATATTGCGTGGAGTGGAGCTTCTGTGCATATTTTGTTGTGCGTAGACGTCGCCTACTTGCGGCGTTCTTATTGTCTGTTTCGTTCCAAACTGTTGCTAAGTGTAGTTTTGTATTTGAGCTGTACCATCTCTGAGCGTTACTTTACGTGTGGTATGTTAAATGTGATCCGTCCAAGGTCTGTCCTCGATGCGTCGGTTTGTTTGCGCTCTGTTCCCACTTTGAGAGTTTCACAGTGTTGGGGAGTATTGTTCGGTTAATCTACTTCCTTGTGTTTGTATTATCTTATAATGAGACAACAAAGACCAGCCCAGGAGGTCGTGATGGCGCAGTGTCTACGATGTCACGGCAGTAGTCTCGCGTGCAGTGCCAAATGTTACGCGTCTGTGCGACACAGCGTTATTATAAATGTTAGTTACCTTCACGATGGGAAACTGAACGAATTACAAGACAGGTGAAATAAAATAACTATTGTTAATAATTTTTGATTGCGTATAGTACAGTGAACACGTAGGCTAGGAGTCAATCGGTGTAGTCTGGTCGCCGGGCGATGTACATAGTGTAACTCATAGGTAGTTCGCGACTTGATTAGAATGATGTAAATTATATATTAAATATTATTACTAAAGTAATTGATATATAAATTTAATCTGTACAACGACTCTCTTGTCCCTACTTTGTTACGACGATGTAATATTTTGATATTCGGAGTTTATCTGACGGGTGCGAGCGCGGCGGCGCGTCTCTCAGTAAGCAATAAGCAGTGCAACCAGAGGTGATCCTTGAATTGTATTGTATATTTACGTTAGACTATTGTGTACTTGATACTCTATGGCGGAACCGCGGTTCGTCTGTGTGGCAGCGCGCGCGCCCCGCGTCGCTCCCGTTCCGCTCCGCCAGACGGTGCGGCGGCGGGGCGGAGGGGTGCGGCGGCGGGGCGGAGGGGCGCGGCGCGCGCGCGCAGGCGGGCGCTATTGGCCCGAAGACTGGAATTGTAAGCAGGTTGTTTAGATATTACGCTAGCAATGAATTTATATTATTAAAAAAACTAATGTTAATGAACTTGGAATTTCTGAATAAAATGAGAACACAGATTTATTTGTTTTATTGTATGTGTCTAGAGTAATGATTTTGCAGAACAAATATCCTCGTATTAGCTTCCCCCGGCGTTGCTATTTGGTACTAACCCTGGTTGCTTAAACACGAAAATTGGAATCACAGTTGTAATCACACTTCAGATAACAGAAACATGTAGGTACTTATTCTGTAAATGGAGACATTGTGCGAACTTAGTAGGTATGTCGTTTCGATGAAAAATAAGTTATTTCAAATAAGCTGGAAGCTAAAGGCCGTTTCTCTTCGGGCCTAATAACCAAAACTAATTTTAGCAAACCAATCATGCTATAAACATAATAGGTATTTATTATAGCCTATGTATTTTATTGAGTGAGCTGTAAACCGTAATTCTCTATATAAATAGTCCGTAGACATAGACATATCTATGTCTACGGACTACCGTATTACAAATGTAAAAAGATTGTGCAATTGTACTTCCAAAATAAGTCATATGACGAAACAGAAAAAATCTTAACATAATCAACATGGACAAGCAAATACAGACACACATACAGTAAGCGTTCAAAAGTTCATAGGCACGTTAAGAGTCGTATTGCTGTGAACACGCGGTATAGCTCGTACATTTGTATGTGTAAGCAACACGATACACACACCACAGATACTGCAGTTTTGCACTACACGAAACAACAATATATTTCAATCGCTTTAAACATGCTAGCACACACGCATTATGCGCGTGACCTTGACCAGTTTATGGCATTGCTAAAATTCGATAGTATCTTAACAAGTGCAGATAGCAGAAAGCGTTAAGCGTAGGAATGGAATTCAAACTGCCTTAGGTTCTAATCTCGTAAAGCACAGTGCGGTTTTTCGCAAATATTATTATTTTTGTTTTCGATAATAATATTTTTTAAATATTGCTGCTTTTTTATGTTGTTATTGCAAAAAAGGGTTTAGAATAAAAATGCGTGTTATATGATAATTGATAACAAAATGAAAAAATATATTTATTCGTTATATTAATTTTACATAAGTTAACAAACTGCTACAATTATTTATCATTATTTCAGCTGAATAAGATGTGAAATAGATGTCAAGAAACTTAGAAGCAGTTTGTATTATTTTGACATATTTAAATTATGAAATGTTTTAAATTTTAAATGGATTTTTTCACCATAAATCTGTGGCCCTAGTGAAAAGGGGTCTAAGTCCAAAAATGCAACATTACATGAGACGCAAAAAACACTCCACGCGCTTCAAATTGCGTGTTTGACCTCGTGTGACATTTAAACCGCTACCAAATGAAATACATGTGATATTTTTTATAGGTAAATGATTTATGCTCTTTATTATTATTGAGTTATTTTTTATGTAAAGTTAATAGTTTTTAAGATAGTGACTTATACTTACCACAAAATTAATTACTTGAGGGTATAAAATAAGTTATACCCCTTTTCCCATAAGTTCAATGTTAATTCACACAAGTGAAAAGGGATATGCATTTGGAATGATTTTTATGACAACCAAGTAATATAAAGAAATATTTAATCGTTTACTAAATGAAAAACATGTGTTTCACTGTGTACATTTGTTCAACGTTAAAAATATTAGAAAATTCTCAAAAAAAGTAATCTTGACGCCTTTTTCACAAAGATGTCATACATTGCGTATGGTATATTAAGACTTGTACGAACTATTTTCTGCAACTTATATCCATTAATAAATAAAAATGTTCTATAGTTTCTTGCATAATTTGAAAATACAAAAACAATTTTAAGAGAAACTCACAAATTGAGTAGAATTAACACACAAAAACACAGAAAAACACAAATTGAGTAGAATTAAAACAAAATTATTTTCTTCAAAGTATCTGATTGTTTAGTAAAGAAATAAAACCCTTTTTATTTCACACAATTTAGAATTACAAGAGAATTTTCACCAAAAAACCGTTCTGACAAATCAAAAACATTAGTAATCTTATTCGAAGTCATCTTCGCTGTCATTTAGAAGAGGATGTCGAGCTTTATATCATTATCACTTAATAAATTAGTAAACAAGGATCTGACACTGGGGTTTATTAGAGGAAGAAGTTAAAGCAAGTCGCGCTTTTTCCCATTAAAAATTGCAATCGGCTCATCGTATGAATGACTTGGGTATACATTCGGTTTCAAAAACACTTGTGAGTGGTGACTTTCCTCGTTTTTTCTGCAAATAAAAATAAAAGGTAGAATTTAAGTAAGGATCTGGGAATTTTTGGCTTATTACAACTATTGTGTCTGAGTTACCAAATAAAACTTATTGTTCCTATTGGTTTTAAGTCATTGCACATCTGATAAGACTGATTAGATGCTAATTAAAATAAAATTGTAGAAGTCCATTTTTAAGTTACGTGTGTAAGCATCTAATAACTATACCTAATCCTAAATCACACTGAACAATAAGTAATAAACTTTCAAAATCTTGACTCAATTATAATCAATTTAGTTGGAATATATCTAATTAGTTTTTAGGGTTCCGTACCTCAAAAGGTAAAAAACGGAACCCTTATAAGAACACTCTCTTGTCCGTCTGTCCGTATGTCACCACTGATTTTCTTAGGAACGTGTAAACCTAGCAAGTTGAAATTTATGGCAGATACTGAAGTTTATAGTACCTATTAGGTGTATAAAAATCAAGGACCTGAGTCAACACAATAAAAAGATATGGGCAAATTTATATTTTCGCGAAAACTTGTAAGTACCAAAATTTACCGAAATTTTCAAAAAAACAACATACATAACATAACATCACGCCTTGTTTCCCCGAAGGGTTGGGCAGAGGTGTCCCTGTAGCAGGTACACCCACATTTCAACAAAATTTCGGAATTTTCCCTTTACTTGTGCTGTAACCCGCTTGTACCTTGCTTTTAACCAAAATTGACAATTCTAGGTCAACCGGAAATACCCTATAGGTTTTGGGTCGAAAACCTATATGGTAGTTTTGCGTTGACCTAGAATCACGAAATTTGGCAAAAAAGCAAGGTCTTACAGCACAAATAAAGGGAATATTAAAAAAAGAAAAATTTAAAAAAGTTGAAAAATAAGGTAAATTTTGGTACATAAAAGTTTTCGCGAAGATCTAAAGAAGATTGGCAAAACCCCATGTACTTTGAGTGTCGCATTTATACTTCGCGTGCATTATTGAAAATACCCGAAAAAGATGGATCTAAGGCCTAATAACATAAAGTGTAATCATAGCATATTTTTTTGTAATGGGATTTTGGCAGAAAATCGTTTTAAAGATTTACCACTTAGGTTAGGTTATGTAGGTATGTTGTGAAATGTGTATTGATAATATGATTGATTACGGAGCAGATTAATTCAGTATGCTTAATAATAGTATAATAGGTAGCGCTTTTCCTTTGAGGCGAAAAGTATAGGATGTACGTGTAAGGAGGTTGTTACTTACACCAAAAGGTTATGCCTTTGAATGTTGCTGGATCATCAGGCGAACCATACCTATACTTGTTTGCCATCTCTAGGTATATAATATACATAGGCTTCTCCTAAAGCACGGCATTCATACATAACTCATTATCTGTTACGATGCCTCATTGAGGTGGATAACAATTAAAATTCTATTGTGTCTCGTTAGTGACAGTTAACAGGATAATATGTATCCCTAGCAATGTAAGCCAGGACCAGCAATAAGGTAGGTAGGTAAGGTAATATTTAATTTTATAAAATGAAACAAAGACTTTTTACAAACATTTAATAGGTTTAACAATTATGTATCTAGCCTGAGTAAAACTTGGTCAAGGAATTGTGCAGGTGGAGTTATATTATCCTGGTGACGCGCGTAGCCAAGGTACCATACTATGCTCATTACGTGAGAGCAACATCCCACAGTGCGCAAACCAACAACACAATTGCAACAATATTCGGTGATGGCATTCCTATCCACTTTTTGCCGATCTATTGATATAAAAACATAATAAGATTTTCGTGACACATGCCGGGACTTTACTTTTGCTCGAATCAAATAAGGACTTATTCCCCCTAACCTGCTTAAATTGACATGGTCCTCTCTGCAAACTTCTATTGTGTAAAGGCCATGAAAGCGTAATTGTTCACCTATGTAAGACCTAGCTTGTCGAATTTGACAAGTACCACAAGCAAAGAGGACCAATTCTTCTATAGACAGGCTGGGGAACACAATATTTGAACTGGTTATAGTTGTAAATACAGAGTTTCTTCTATTATGATTCTCTTCTTGTACTATTTCTGCTAAAGTGTTGTCTGCAAAAAGCCTTTCATTTATAATATTGACTATTTGTTCCGCATTACTTGGATCCACAAACATTTTGGCAAATGCATTATGCAGAGCTGCTGCAATGGAAAAATCCTTCATCATGTGAGGGCATGCACGATTAAAATATTCATGCCTGAATATTTTAAAATCTCTTTTGATTCTGCCATTAACGGCTTCCACAATCCATCTATTTATTGTCACACAGCGAGACCTGTTCCCTTCTAGCGTAGATAACTGGAATTGACCTGGTGACAGGGTTTCTGGTAGATGGGCGAGGAAGCCATGCTGATGTATAGCGTCTACACTATCCCTAAAGCCTCTATCAAGAATAAAAACATCATCTTCTCTAAAAAAATCCAAAAAACTGTCTTTGTTTAATAAATCCATCATTATCGTCGCGTCGTTAGTAGTGGCAGGATATGGCCCTTTAACATCCAGGATGTATCCATTGCAACATACAATCATGAAAGGCTTTATGAGATTTCGATACTTATGGAGGGAATAAGTCTCTTTTTGAAATAAATAATTTGAGCTTTTTTGGGCATAAACATAGGTGCCATCACAGATAACAATTGCATTTTGTCTTTCCAGAGGGAGATCAGGTCTGCCATATAAACTATTTGCTATATATGAGTTTTTACTGATGACATTACTCCGGCTTATATGATGCAGACCCAAATGTTGAGGCACATACTCCTGAGCTAATATGTCCCTAGCCTTGTTCATCAGGGTTTCCACAGTGCGCCTTGGCGTTTGAAATAAACTCGATAGCCTGTCTCCCGAGTCTCCCGTCCTTAACTTACATAATAATGCAGTTAATGCAAAACTTCCTCTGTGCATTTCACGAAGTCCTCTTGTTTCGTTCATTATTTGTTGATGTTGGGATAAGGAAATTCCCAGAAAATAATGTGCCAAATATTCTGGCAGACTCTGGATGTCTTCAAAATTAAAAACACTTACAGGTTCTGATAGTATGAAAACCATATCTTCAATTTGGAAACAATTAAAATGGTCTAGTGTGTTTTCAGACGTGTACAATTCACCAAATATGTTTCTACCCATGTGGTAACCGCATATCCTTGCACCTCTAGGGATATAAAAGTTGCAGTCATTCAGCACCCGTCTACGTATTGTGTCCGGAATATGATATCGCTCAGGATTCCTGCAGTCAGGAAACAAGCAGTGCCTTCTAGTGTCAGCAGCTCGTCTAATGTTTGGCAGTGTAATGTATTGCTGCTGTGGTATTTCCTGATTTCCAGATTGTTGCACTGGATTTTCTTCTGGAATTTCAGATAAAACCTGGTGGTTCGCAAGCTCCCAACAGGACTGGCACACATAATCGGTGTCCACAATCTAAAAAGAAAGTATGTACAATTTATTTCTCATTGAATTTTTGAGTTTAACTTACTGAACAGTAAAAAAAATATGATTATAATAGCCTGCAACTTACGTTTCTAGGATATGTCCACAGCTTTATAACTCTTATAAAATGTTCACTTTCTGAAGACAGACAATGCCTATTTTCTGCAGACAGCAGCTGTATGTCACAATTCACACAGCAATCTCTAATTTCCTCATGTTGATGGCTTTCGTGCGGGGATATAGCCATATCCTCTGAAGCACCACTGTTAAATTGGGCGTTTTGGGTGTTAGTGCTGCGACGCAATATTCTTTGAGCTCGTAGCCAACATGGCCCACATGCTTCATCAGTAGGAGTAAGCTAAAACAATAATTAATACAATCAATATTTATAACAACAAGGTCTAGAGACAAGACACATTTCTGTTAAAAACACATCAACAAACACATCTAAAGACAAAAAATATATTTACTTGACGGTGCTGTATCCACTGTGAAATTATTGCAGCAAGCTGTTGTTCTTCGTCTGTACTGTTTTCTCTCAGAACTAAACGACTTCTGATTCTTAGAATGGAACGGCCACATCCAACACAAACATTTTGGTGTCCAACTGGTCTTTCAGGTGCAACTTGGTTAGTTGTATGACTTGCTAATTCCCAACAAGCCTGGCATACGAAGTCAGCATCAGTTGTCTGCGAGTAACATAATAATAAAAAAAATTGTTAGCCTCTGTAACACTCTGAATAGCCTCGTCAAGCACACACTTAGAGGTTGAACACACACTGTCTTTGTGTTACTCATTTGGGTATTTTTAAATACAGTAGTGTCCAGTTATAATGACAGTGAAATATCAAAAAGAAAACATATGTCATACACAGTAGAAGTCATACAAAGCATCTTCTTATAGAATAAACAATTAAACATTTAAGTATGCTAGGTATAGGTATAATTAGTAGAGAAAATCTAGTCTTAGAAAAATAGATCATAATACATGGCCTGTCAATATAAGCAGATTAATAAAATATTTTACTATATTTATCATTTGCTAACAGGGTAGGAAAACATCTTGAGGAAATCTTGGGACCCCGTCGGTGACAAAGGTTTAATCGCACTCTTACAAAGTAGTATGACTTGTGTATAATTTTTTTCCACTTGCGTTTACTTATTATGAACTTTGAGGGAGTTGAAAGTGGTGCAAAATCTTCAGCACTTAACTGTAGACATTATTTTAAAAATGACCCGAATATTTTTACTCACCTCCCTTGGATAAGTCCATAACCTTATAATATTAAGAAGGTCTTCGTTTTCGTTTGAAAGACGATGACGTGGTCTCGTCAACCGAAGTTCGCAGTTAACACACCGAACGTTAGAACGAGACATGTTTATATTAACAAATAGAGTCCTGTCTCAAAAAAAGTGTTCACTATCACAAGTACTCAACACGCAGGAACTCGAAAGCTCAACTGAACGCGGAATAAACAATGAAGTAAACACTAATGAGTTGGAAAGTAAACAAATAACAGACGACAAACAAATCGCAAGGATACGTACGACGACTGTAAGTGTGACAGATCACAGGATGACAGTAATTGTTATGAAATGCGAATTGTTTAATGTTGCCAGGTGCAAACTGTAAGAACTAACGATTATGTTATGCTTTCTTTAATTAATTTAGAATACAGTTTATAGTTAAGATTGGAATATTGCAATCACATTAATGTCTATTAATATAAAAAGAAAAAATGTGTTCATAGTGTTATTATAAAATGATTGTTCGTTTTTAACCAGCCAGCCAACATTCATATTCTACTAATAAGTAATATTATACTGAAAATGGCAATGATTACTTCAACACCGCTGTTTTCCGTTTAGTTATTGCTACTTTTAATTCTGATTTAACAAAATGTTTATTTATCATTTTTTTCTCTTTTCCCACAAAATAAAAAAAAACTTTAATCAGGAAAATAAACTACTCTACTTGATCTATAAAATGCATATAATTTAGTTTAAGTTCGTTTCTCAAATAGAGCGACACTGATACTGCCGTTTGCCCATATCTTTTTACCAATAAAAATGGTAACAATTTTATTATGGCGGTATAATGGGTAGGTACAGAACCCTAGGTGCGCGAGTCCAACTCACTCTTGACCGCTTTATTTTATCACTAAAACAAACATCAAATTGAATCAGCAAATGCATAAGAGTTACGTTCCTTAACAAATTATTGTTCATAGTTATTAGGTGTAAAAAGCTACGATTAAACTAAAACCTATTATAGTATACATTAACTTCAAAATAAGTTACAAAAATATGTGTAATAGGATCTACATAACTTACTCCCATAATTATTGATTTTTCTGCAGCGCGTCTACACAGGCTCCACTTAGCATTCCCCGCATCGACCAGTATCCTTTCTCACGTAAAATGAAAGCAATTCGTAGGATATAATTATAATTATATCAAATTATATTAATTAATTTCACAATAGCATATGTGGATACTGATCTCAACCGAGTTATTTTAGATTTTTTCCCTTTATTTTGGTGAAAACGGATTTATGTCTAGTAATATCATTACTCGTTAAACCATTTTTAAGGACCAGGTGTTGTTGTATTGATAAACACCAAACAAATTAAAATGTGGGTAATTTAAGTTAATTTAGATTAAAATCCACAAAATAAAAAATAATAAAATCCGTTTAAAAGAATACAAAAGTACTTGAAACCAACTTCTGTAGTTTTTTTTGGTGTCAGTTGGACCCTTTTACACAAAGTAACTTCTTTATTTTTAGAGATAGCTTAGATCCGTTTTCACCAAACGATAGAGCATTTTTTTCTGATAATTTTGGTATACTTAACTTATTTTCAGCAAAAACGGACTTATACCCCTTTTCACTAGGGCCACAGAAATATTAAGCTTTGATCATGGTCGAAGTAATTAAGTAATAAATAAGAATATTAGACTACTTAAAATGTAAAAAAACTACTTACAGAATAGGTGATTTTAAGGTTAAATATGGGCAGTTTGTTTATATTTTATTTGTATTAATTATTATACATTTTATATGACTTTAGTAAATATTGGTTGGTACTGAGGTTATAGCTTAAGTATTCATTTTCTTTACGAAAAGAAGATTGAAACTAAACCTCAAATTTTAATCCTAAAATAATAATATGACTAAAATAATCTTGAACATTTTCGGTTTATCTGTAAGAAATACGACAAACACCATATTGAAACGTGCTTAATAATTCGTTACCACAAATTCATGCAATAATGAATCTGTTGTTTATTAAGTTGGTATGGTAAATAGGTTAAAATAAAGCAGTGTCCCGCTTGAAGTCTTAATATTATCGTGCGAAACTTAAATGTTCAGGTTTATGCCTTTCTGTCAAAAACGGTTTTCTAGCTGGTCTTCAGTGATGCAAGGCTTCAGAGTGCACGGCGAACGGTTCATAATGACGTGTTTAATAATTCAGCAAAATATCTCGTTGGTATGAAACCATTTGTTTCATATTCATTCACCATTTGACGTCGCTGCTACTCGATAATAAGCCTATTCCTCATATCTCTTAACCCTCACAGTATTGCTCTAGAACAAAGAATAACATTGTATTTAGGTATTACACATAATACCTAATTATTTATCATTCACTAATCGAATTATACGTCATAATGAATTTAAAACTTTAAAGGCATCTTCTATCTCAACAATACCTCTGTTCTATCAACAATACCTTTGATTAAGATTTATGTTTAGTAAAATATGAAATATTTAAATGATAACACTCACACTTAGTCCGGTTTCATTGGAAATTTGTGTTTGATTGCATTTTGAAAATAATAACCACAACACCGCTAATAGCTAAATACTCGTCACCGACAATAATCACGAACCAACAAAGTTCTAAGTGAATACTCGTAACGAATTGCATCTGTCTACCCCACAGAAATCGAAAGAATTTACTTAGTTTTCTGTGGTCTACCTGCTAAACTTTAAGGCTTGTGCAGACCAGCGCGACACGCGACGCGACACAAAGACACCGCTCGGCGCGCAACGAGCGGTGCCTTTGTGTCGCGTCGCGTGTCGCGCCTGTTTGTAAGAGCCTTTATGTGAACAAGACGAATGGAACAAAAAACGAATAATTATCGAACTAGTCATTACTATGAGTTGCAGACAAAGTGAGCGTGTGTGTGTAATGTGCGTGTCTACAGTATTGTAACAACTTATAGAAGAAGGTCGTAAGTCAAACCGAAGCGTCAGTCTATTGCTTTGTGAGATTGCTTATGGACTTTTGGTCGGTACTGTACATACACCCCATACGCACCCCCACACACACACCCACAGACGCATTTACTTATCTTAAAATTAAATTTATTACCCGACTACGGCGAATCAAAAAGGAGGGTTATGATTTTGACCGGTATGTATGTATGTATGTATGTATATATGTATGTATGTATGTTCATCTGTTACCTCATAACTTCTAAACTGCCGATCATAATTTGACAAATGAGGTATCATTGGAAGCGTTTTGATTGTCCGCTGTGACGTTACATTAAATTGAATATGGCGCCCTCTAGAGGACATAAAGTAATAAAATAAAAAATAAAAATAATTGAATTGTGCCATGGGTATCAAATGAAAGGGCTTGACAAGCAGATTACAAATATGTATATATATATCATATTGTCCAAGTAAATAAATATGTTTAAATTGTTAAAAACAAGCAAAAGTGAGACTGTGCTATGTACGATGCAGCTGAAAAATTAACACCTATTTTACCATAAATGCCGTGATGGTCCAGTGGTTAAGGCCTCGCCTCTCACGCACGAGGTTGTGGATTCAAATCCGGGCAGGTACCAATGTGACTTTTTCAATTCAAATGTACTTTCTGAGTTTATCTTGGACATTATTAACATCGGTGAAGGAAAAACATCGTAAAGAAACCTGTACCCTAATTGCGTAACCACTATCTGTTTCGATTTGAAACAGATTGCTAATTCATTGCTTCAAAGTTGGAAAAAATCTGCTCAACAACGTAAATGACGCAGTGAATGTCGTTGACCTGTCAAAATGAAACAAAGTAAGCAAAATTGTTTACGAAAATAAGTTACGCAATTAGAGTAAGTACTGGACTTATAGTTAATATATATAAGTCTGAAATCGCCAACACGTCTTGACCGCGCGTGGTGATCAATGCTTGTGCCTTCTCTGTATGAGAAGAGGCCTTTTCCCAGCAGAGGGACAATAATAGGCTGGTATTATTATACCAAATAACCCAAAAAAAGTAATTAAGCTGTTCTGCAAATACTTTATCACGAAACTATAACCCCAAAATAATGTAAATAAAAAATAAGTTCAAAAACTAATACCCGGCTTTACCTTGATCATTTTTGTACCTATGTCTTGACTTCTGTCTGAAATATTTTCTTGTTTCATACCTTTTAGTCGGGTTTTAGTTTTTGAACTTATTTTTTTAATATTTTTACGTTTAGGTTAGTTAGGTTTCAAGGTTAAAAAAAAAAAAAATGTGTTTATTATCTTAAATCTAGATACAATTAAGTTGCCGGGGCTTCCCTAAAAGTAATCCGAAGAAAGTATCTTCGGATTACTTTTAGGGCTGAGTATGTAGGGGCTAAGCTTTTAAGTTTGGCATGGCTAAAGGGTAGAATTTTATGGTATCTGAGTACAAGGTATAGGATGTAGAGTTTCCTGACGGAGAGCAGCTTAGAGCTTGAGTATAGAGATTCAGTAGGAAACCTGTAGGGTTTACAGTACATGACTTTAATCAAGGATCTCTGTGCCCTCTCTAGATCTTAAAAATGCGTCTTAGCTGCTGCACCCCATACCGAGACACAATAAATAATTACAGACTGGGCCAGTGCGATATAAATTTTATTCTGTAATTCTGTACTCATAACATGTCTCAGAGATTTAAAAACCCACATGAGTTTTCTTACCCTCCCTATAGTTAGTTCGAGGTGTGGGTACCAACTTAATCTTTGGTCTACTACAATACCTAGGTACTTGATGGAATTTACCTTCTGAATAATAGGGCAACTACAGGTAGATTGGGTTGGGGTAGAACAAAGTTACAATGGCGTATAAATTAAGGGACTGGGTTTCATTTTACCTGATATTCTTATAGTTATAAATAACTTAGTCAAGTCAAAGTCAAAGTCATTTATTTGCTTTAAATGCGGTTACAAAGGTGTTATATAAGTATTCTTGTGCGATGACACATTTCGCCATATTTTGGGATGCAAATATTAATGGTGAGGCTAAAAACTTTTTACAAAAAAAAAACTACCGACTTCCAAAAAAAACACTACAAAGTGAAAAATAACTTTAATTTCGGAAGTCGGTGTCTTGGGTTTTGTGTTTTCGTTTTTTGCCACCGACTTCCGAAATTAAAGTTATTTTTCACTTTGTAGTGTTTTTTTTGGAAGTCGGTAGTTTTTTTTTTGTAAAAAGTTTTTATTTTTCACTTTTTAGTTGTGGTACCTACCCCACACACATTCGAATACCACTACCTACTACCAGTGTCAGGAACTTATCATATCATCTACATACTAAGTGGGAAAAAAATACGTATTTTGTAGCTAACTCAAAAACTACCCAAGCAAAGTTAATAAAATTTATATGGGACCAATTTGGGAGCATACCCTTTCAAACAAAAAAATAATTTTCTAAATCGGTCCACAAATGACGGAGAAATCGGTGGACATACATAAAAAAAAAAAAAAAAAAAAAAAAAAACAAACATACGCGTCGAACATATAACCTCCTCCTTTTTGGAAGTCGGTTAAAAAGCAATTATCTCTAACTAAAGTTGAAAATATTGATTAGACATGAAATTAAAGTAAATTAATCCTCAATTTACACAACAATTTTTTTTTTTTGTATGATACATTTGGCACAACACAAAATAACAGGACAAAATTACATCTACAATCATAAATTTTAATTCTAGTCTGTTCTACAATGCATTCCTGTAATGATAGGACCGACAAGAAGTTTGTTTTAGAAATTCACCTATTGAATAATAACTATTGTGAATGTGAGGACTATGTGGATATTGTTTTTATTTCTCTGCTAGTTTTAGTGATGGTTTGGCAGTTTGAGTAGTTTATGCGGCCTACCCAAATGCCCTTTCTTTGGTATTGTTCGTCGAGTTGAGCTCCTTAAGTTCTGAGTTGAGCTCCACGATTACTGACAAATGCTTGCACTGACTGGACAGGTCCACTCAAATCTGTGTGGTTCTTTCCTCAAAAGACCTTTTCAGACACTTATCTACATGGTCCTCATATGGCCTGACCAAGATTATGTCTGGACTTTAAAAGAGACTGCGACCTCTGAGTTTGTTTCGGCCTTTCTTTTCAGAGTAGTCAGATAGGAAACGCCGAACTCATCTAGCTTATTTTTTTTTTTATATGACGTGTAAAAGTGATTTCGATATCCTATTTACAGAATAAACAATTTCATTTCATTTCTATGTGAAATGAGCCAGTTTTTTAGTACTACGCAGAATTTTCTGTAAGGAAGATCAGTTATAAAATTTGGAATTGAATTATAAATAAGTGGCGCCATATATACGCAACTGCGTCGGAATAGTTCGATCCTAGGAACAGGTATTTTTAATAAATATTGTGTGGCTTTTCGTTTATTTGTATTATTATTAAGTTCAAAAAGTGAATGATTTGTTTTAACAAACTTAGCGATTTCATAAATATAAATGCAAGGAACTGTGAGAAGGTTGTGGGATTTATACACTGGCCTGCAGGAATCAGTCCAGTCCATATTGAAAATTGCTCGTACGCATTTTTTTTGTGCTAACATAACTCTAAAAATTTCAGAAGAGTTTCCCCAGACAATTATACCATACCGGATAACGGAGCAAACATAGGCGTGGTACACCATTAAAGCAGTTTGTCTGGATGTCTCATTTTTAACTTTCTTTAATGCAAAAACAAACCTATTGATTTTCATACATATCTCATCGATATGCTGCTTCCATTTGAAATGTTCATTAAGTGTTATACCAAGAAATTTGGTTTTATGTAATTGTTCTACTATTTGATCTCTATGCGATATTTTAAAGTGTGTATATTTATTTTTCTGTGTTTAGAAATTGATTATTTTAGTTTTTTCTACTTTAACTTTTAAAGCGTTGTTATCTAACCAAGTAATAATTTTATTCAAAGTGTTATTTATATCAGACTCGTATGATTCCTCATTTTTACAGTCAAGGATAACCGTTGTGTCATCAGCAAACAGAACACAATCCTGTTCTATAGCTTGTGGCAGATCGTTAACATATACAAGGAATAGTGGTGGCCCTAAGATGCTTCCCTGTGGAACTCCAAAGTAATTTGGTCGGGGCTGAGAGTTAAAGTCGGTGATAATATTTAATTTTAAGAAGTGTAAGTTACAATGACCGATAGAAAAATATTTTAACATATATTACAACTCTAGAGATGTATATACGTGGCGTACTCATGATTATGACGATTACAACTTTTACAACTTTTTCAATCGTTATATCTCAAAACGGTGGCTCGAAGGAAAAAAAGTATTGATACATTTTTGTAGATAATTTTATGATCAACAATTTTTGTATGAAGTATTTTTGTAATAAAACTTACCGTTTTGCTGAAAATCACAAAAAACTCATTTTTTTGATCTTTGACCTCGAATAATTTTTTTTCCATACAGGGGAAAGATGGGGAACTTTCAAATTTTATTTTTGATCATATTTTAAACAATCTTACTGATTTTCAGCTTGGTGGGAATTTAGGTAGCTTTACTCTTATTTTTTGGTCTAATTTGACCGGACTATAAACATCAAACTCAAACTCAAAGCATTTATTTCAATTAAACCATTTACAAGCACTTTTGAATTGTCAAGGAATCGGTCAGTCAGAAATAGGTATGAAGCTAGTTGCCCATTCCAAAGCGTAGTAGGTACCTATGGAGAAGAACGGGCAAGAAACTCCACGGATATTCTTTTAAATAAAAAATTGTTACAAAATATTGATAACATCATTCATGTTGAAATTATACATGTGAGAACAATGTAGAAATACGTGCACGTTAGAAGCGTCCGTAATAAAAAGATAAAATAAAGAACAATTCAAAAAATTAAAATAAATTAAAAATAAGCCCTGGCAGCTAAGAGATGACCAGTCCCAACTGACGGCGCCCGTTCACGAACATCACGCATGGATTAGCACCATTCAGCTCAACCATTTTGAAGGGAGCTAAATGATCCAACACACGCGCCACGATCAGCGAAACATTTGAGTGAACATGACATACTCACAGCCGCCAGGGCACATTCAAGTCAATGCAAGACATATTACCCGGTAAATGGTAACTCTTTAGTACATAGTGCTCACACCTGTGCTATGCAATTATATAATACAATGGAGATTGAGTTTATACAATGCAAAGATAGTCTTACAATCTTCAACAGCTCCAACAGTATTTGCAAATGTTAATCAATTAGTTGTGGAGTACCAGCATTGAGCCAAGCATTTTTATCAGCGATGTAATCACCCAACGTATAATATGCCTGCCTGCATAGTGTGCGTTTTATACAAGATTTGAATTTCATCTCATTCAGTTGTAGTATGTGGGGAGGAACTTTATTGTAACATTTCAAACAGTATCCCATGAAAGATGAATCTACTTTAGCCAGTCTGAAACCTGGTTGAACTAATAGGTCCCTATTTCTTGTACTATAATTATGTCTATCACCTCTTTTGCTAAAAAGATGTAAATTCTTTCTTACGTACATGATGTTTTCATATATATTGACAAGGTACCGTCATGATGTTAATATCCTTAAACAGTTTCCTTAGAGAATCGCGCCTGCGGAGATAATAAATGGCTCTGATCGCTCTTTTCTGCAGAATAAAAATAGATTCGATGTCTGCAGCCCGTCCCCACAGTAAAATACCGTAAGACATGATACTATGAAAGTAGCTAAAATAGACTAGCCTCGCGGTATCTACATCAGTAAATTGACGGATTTTTCTGACAGCATATTCTGCTGAACTTAGCTGTCCTGCAAGAGATGTTAAATGAGGACCCCATTGCAGCCTTGAGTCGAGCGTGATCCCTAGGAAAACAGTTTTATCGATGAATTTAAGTTTCTCTTGATTCAATACTATCTCACAATCACTACTTTTGACATTTGGTAAAGAAAATTTTATGCACTTAGTTTTTTTTCCATTTAATACTAAATTATTGGCAGTGAACCAATTTTGGACCTGCAGTAGGGCGTTATTTACGTCGTTAAAATTTGTAGCACGTCTATCTACCTTAAAAATTAAAGAAGTATCGTCAGCAAATAACACCATTTGTGGTTGATTTTTTAATAAATGGAGTAGATCATTAATATACACTAAGAAGAGGAATGGGCCCAATATCGAGCCTTGTGGCACACCTATTTTTACTTTTAAACCTAGTGAATTGATACCGTTTATTTGAACTTGCTGTTGTTTATCATTTAAATAAGATTTAACTAAATTCAGTGCAAGTTTTCCAAGTCCGTAATGCTCAAGTTTCAAGATCAAGGTTTGATGATCGACGCAATCAAATGCTTTGGAGAGGTCACAAAAGATCCCTATGGCGTCTTGGGCCTCTTTCCACGCGTTAAAAATGTGTCTTAATAGGGTTACACTGGCGTCGGTCGTACAACGTCCTTTGGTGAAACCATACTGTTGATCGTGAAGGATTTTATTTGTGTTAAAATGATTGAGCATTTGATTAAGCATTACCTTTTCAAACACCTTGCTGAATACCAGCTACACGGATACGGGTCTATAATTATTGGTGTCTTTACTGTCCCCGGATTTGAAAAGTGGTATTACCTTACTGTATTTCATTAAATCCAGGAAGACTTCTTGATCCACACACAAATTAAATATTAAAGCTAATTAAGGCGCTATGGTCTCAATTATGGAGGTACAGATTTTAATGGACATCCCCCAAAGATCTTCGGTCAATGATTTGATTAAAAGCTTTTATTACTGTTATGGGGGTTAATATGCTTAAAGTTAAATTCAATCGGGCATGCTGAAACGTTGGCCCTTACTAAATCAAAAGAGAGCGAGGGCGAGGAATTTCAGGTTTCAGTAGTTTTAAGTGGGATACTGGTAAAGAAATTTACAAATTCTTGAACAACTTCTTTGCTATAGCAAATGAGACCACCACATGACTTCTTCAGTGTATAATCGGAATTATGCTTTTTGTTTCTGTTCGTTTCATTATTGATAATTTTCCAAACTGTCTGTATTTTATTGTCTGCTAATTTAACCTTGTTGCTAATGTATAAGGCTTTAGCTGCCTTACAAGTGTTCTTTAAAGTTCTAGAGTAAGTAGCAACATACTTATTAAAAGTTTCCGTGTTAATATAAGGCTTAAGGCCATACAGCTCGAAAAGTCTATCCCTACTTTTCCTGAGTCCTGTAGTTGCCCAGTCACTAAATAAAAACTTAGGGCTGATAGTTTTAGTGTTCTTCTTAAAACAATTATTGAACTCGGATTGGACTAACGAAAAGAATTCTTTATACAAAATATTAACATTGTTCATTGTAAGGACCTGGTTACTTAACTTACAATCTAAAGTGCTATTATATTTATTTAAATTAACAGCTGTTATTGGTCTGAATTGTATCTTCATTTTTTGTAATGGTATGTTAGACTCAAAAGTTACGGATTGACCACTGTGATCCGAAGGGAGATAATTAACTATGACTTTATCTAAATAGTCACAGCAACAAAACACATTATCAATACATGTAGCAGTTGATGTAGTTATTCGGGTCGGTTCCACAAACACATGTGACAAATTGAATGATTTGAACAAATTTAAAAATCTAACGGTTATTGAATTATTTTCTAAAATATTAACCTTTTAAGGACCGCGATCGCCCAAAAGCGCCAGTTTCTGAGCCATTGTTAAAGTCACCACAGATAATCACTGATTTATTACAAGTTGCAAGTTTTGCCAAAACATCTCCCATTACTGACTCAAATATAGAGTAGTTTTGATAATTTGGGGGTCTATAAACGCACACTATTACATGCTTATCTAGCTCAACACAAGACAGTTCAATGCTATGTTCAACCGATAGTTCAACTACGTCATTACGGGTTTTTGATTTAATACAACTTTTAATTAAGATTAATGAACCACCACGCAGCATTGATTTTCAGTTAAAACAACTGGCCACACTATAATTCTCATAGTTAGTTAACATTTCATAATCTTTTAACCAATGCTCAGTTATCCATATAATGTCAACAAGAAAAACCTTGAATATTTTGATGTAATAATTTCAAGGATTTCTGCCTAGCCCTTTTTGTACAGTTAACTATGTTAGTGCTAGAAAATACCTTTTTGTTATCAAGTTTAATTATACTGTTATTGGTACCTTCTGTTGTCTTACAAACTAGTTTAAACTATTTTGTGCTAATCACCTTAACATTAGTACTTTTACTAATTGTGGAACTAATTCTATATGACTTCGACATACTAATTATGTCTCGGTTAATATTAAAAGCTAATAGCCTAGCTATTTGACGTCTAAAACTAATGGGCAGATACACAGTATCCCTAGTCGACCTGAGCTTATCAACAAAAATGTTGGTGTCAAAAAATTTAAACTTGTCACTATGGTGACTAACTAAAAAAAACCGGCCAAATGCATGTCGGACCACGCACAATGTAGGGTTCCGTAGTTGGGATGAATTTATCCCAAGAACAAAGTTAACTTTGTAGTTGAAAAAAAAAATCTTTCATACAGAATGTATCGGAGAACATGTTTTTACAACCGCAAATCTAAGTTGGTCAATTATTACTCGTTAACTTATAAAGCCTACTCAGCTGTGATAGTTTTCCTTTTAAATTCGTTATATAAGCTACTGCCGTGAATTTTTTCACATATCTTAAACCAACAATTTAGCTGGCAGGGGGGGGGGGGACACTTGACTCTAACAAAAAATTTCACTTTAAAGCTTAATATTTCGCAAACGGATCTCTGAATTCAAAAATGGTATGGACACACTCACAATGTTTTTAAAAGACCTTTCCAACGACACCCCACACCAAAGGATAGAAAAAAAAAACATCCCCACTTTACGTTCAGGGGAGGTAGGTACCCTAAAAAAAAATATTTTTCATAATTTTATTTTACCACTTTGTCGGCATGATTAATATGTATATCCATACCAAATTACAACTTTCTAGTACTAACAGTCTTGAAGCTAGACCACGGACAGACAGACAGACAGACGGTCATGACGAAACTATAAGGGTTCCTTGTTTACTACGGAACCCTAAAAATGCATGTAATTATTTAGCATGTGAATGTAGTTGTTTTGTCTGTTTGACAAGTGCTCAAAATATGGAAAAACTCACAAAATTATTTTCTTACAATTTAACTTCAATAGTTCGGTGATACTTACAGTAATATCATCTTTTTTTACATTACAACTATTACCTATTAATACAGTGATAATGGCATTAGGATCATTCCTTGCTAGTTATTGAAGACATTATTTGTTTGTAGGAATTCTGAGGCTTACAATAGTTTTGAGAAGAATGGCTCAGGTTGTCGCTAAATAATTTTCCTAACCCTTTTCCAAAACTATCAGAAAACATAATGGAGCAGTAAAAAACTTTACTATTACAAAGGGGAGAACTAGCTTCTGTCTGAACTACTTGCAATGGACCTTGTTCAATATCTGGTAAATCTTTATTTGGAATAGTGATCTGAGCACTTCCTGACTGGTACGGGCCCTCCGTTGCCTCAGGTTGGAGAGTGCCAAGATTGGATATCCTATGCAATGAAGATTGAGGGCTGCTGGGAGTCAGCAGGTCCACTTTATCTACATTATAGTTGCACATTTCCACTAACTCATTTGCAGCAAGGATGTGCTGCTGAATTTGTTTTTCAGACCTCAAATACTTAGTATAGAGTGACTGTAGTGACGCTTCTAGTACCTGAATTTCAGACTGTAACTGTTGAGTGTAAAACTCATAAATGTTCTTACTGTCTTCTAATTTAATTAATTTGATAGTTATTTAATTTATGTATAAGAAAACCACGTTCTTTCCTTAGTTTAATATTATTGGAATTGTGTTTTTGTTGTTTTCTATAATTATTGCATTTATTAATGATTTTATTTAGCTTTGCATGTTTCTTAATTTTATTTTGACTTATTTTATAACTACTATTATTATATTTCATTATCGAATTTTCAGTAAGGTCTATTGTTATTAAGGACTGCGGGTTGCAAGTAGTGTTTAATAATTCATTATACAAGTTATTATTTTCCTTAGACTGAGTACACTCTTTTTGTTTCTGTAAATAATTAATTCGTACATTTGCATGAATTAATTCTTCTTCTAGGTCCCTAACCTTACATAAAGCCTCCTCATACATGTTGCTGCAGTTGTTGAAACCATTTGTGACCACCCGCAGTTTGTCCCGTTCATCAACAAACCATCAACAACAACAACAACAACAGCAACAACAACAACATCAGCAACATCGTTGCTGATTAAGGTCCACTAGCTCCCGTTTCAAGCCTGTGTTTTTGAAAACGACCTTCTCGATTTACTTCTCACTTTCTTTTATCTCCTGTAACAACTGTTGACATTTAGTATTTGAAGCCTCAAGATCCTGAACGGCCGTTCTCAATTTAAGCTCCAACTCCTGAGCAACAGCCTTACGGATTATCACAGGCATGGTTTCAGGAATTAGTACTGAAAGTAGAATTAAAGGAACGGTGAGAACTACTTGGACAAATAAACAAAAAAGGAAAGCTAGAAATGAAAGGAAAATGAGAGAAATTAGTGTTGCTTTATAGAGAAATGAGGTAGGCTGCTAAATATAATAGAACTGCAACATGATTTTATCAGATACTAAGTTAGATTGATTCTATTTTCTTATGATTTTAGGACTTTTACTTATGTGGGTAGGATGCCTAGATTAAAATAAAATTTAGTTTTTCATGAAGATGATACAAAAACGGTAAACAACGTTCTTGTTGTTGTGTATTCTAATACTATTATGCTATAGATTAAAACTATTTCGAAATTTCACTACATACGTTTCGTTATCATATAGGTGAACAAAACGACTGAGACCCACTGCTGAGTTCCAAATCAACTAAGAAAAGTGATTCTAGGGATCAATGAAGGCGTATTACAGAATCTATGAGACGACTGCGTGGTAATTAAAGAATAAATAAATAAATAAAAGTAACAATACTCCCCGTTTAAATCCGCAGGTCGAACATCAGCTGTTCGTGATAGGTTACCAGTAACGGTGGGCAACCCAATACAGAACAAAATTTTAATCAAATAATAAATACCTACATTTGTATCTTTTCTACGCTCACTACTTCAAACATAGCTGTTTTACGATTTTGATTGATTTTTAAAGTCTTTTGTTACGTATTGATTTTGTTATTACATTACATTTTTAAAACAATATGTAATAAACACAATACAGTATCGACCCTTAAACTTTAAATTTGTTAAACAATCTCTATTTAACCTATTTACTGCAATAGAATTTAGTCACTAACTAGTGACAACGAGAAGTGAATGTAGTGAGAAAGAGATGAGTCAACAAATAAAATCTTACATGATCAACAGTATGGTTTCACCAGGGGACGTTGTACGACTGACGCCGGTGTCACCTTATTAAAGCACATATTTACGGCGTAGGAAGAGGCCCAAGACGCCATAGGGATCTTTTGTGACCTCTCCAAAGCATTTGATTGCGTCGTCCATGAAACCTTAATCTCGAAACTTGAGCATTACGGACTTGGAAAACTTGCGCTCAGTTTAATAAAATCCTATTTAAATGATAGACAGCAGCAAGTTCAAATAAATGGTGTCAATTCACTCGGTTTAAAAGTAAAAATGGGTGTACCACAACGATCAATATTGGGTCCTTTCCTCTTTGTAGTAAATATTAACGATCTATTGATTGTTAAAAACCCAACCACAAATGGTGTTATTTGCTGACGATACTTCCTTAATTTTTAAAATTAATAGACGTGCATCAAATCTTGACGACGTAAATAACACCCTACTGCAGATCAAAAATTGGTTCACTGCTAATAATTTAGTATTAAATGATAAAAAAACTAAATGCATAAGATTTTCTTTACCAAATGTCAAAAGTAGTATTGTGAGATAGTATTGAATCAAGAGAAACTAGAATTTGTCGATAAAACGGTTTTCCTGGGGATCACGCTCGACTCAAGGCTTCAATGGGGTCCTCATTTAACATCCCTTTCAGGACGTCTAAGTTCAGCAGCATATGCTGTGAGAAAAATCCGTCAATTTACTGATGTAGATACCGCGAGGCTAGTCTATTTCAGTTACTTTCATAGTTCTTTCATTATGTCGTACGGTATTTTACTATGGGGTCGGGCTGCAGACATCGAGTCTATTTTTATTCTGCAAAAAAGAGCCATCAGAGCCATATATGGCCTACGCAGGCGCGACTCTCTAAGGGAACTGTTTAAAGGTATTAACATCATGACGGTACCTTGTCAATATATCTATGAAAACATTATGTACGTAAGGAAAAATCTACATCTTTTTAGTAAAAGAGGTGCAAGACACAATTATATCACTAGAAATAGGGACCTATTAGTTCAACCGGGTTTCAGACTGGCTAAAGTGGACTCATCTTTCATGGGGTACTGTTTAAAATGTTACAATAAAATACCTCCTCACATACTTCAACTGAATGAAACGAAATTTAAATCTTATATAAAACGCACACTATGCAGCCAAGCATATTATAAGTTGGGGGATTACATCGCTGATATAAGTGCTTGGCCGAACGCTGGTCCTGCTCCACAAGGGTGCATAAACTAATTGATTAGCATTTGAAAATACTGTTGGAGCTGCTGAAGATTTTAAAAACTATCTTTGCATTGTATAGATTCAATCCCTTAGCATTGTATAATTGCAAAACACGTGTGAGTACTATGTACCTACTATAAAGCTACCATTTACTAGGTACGTCTTTCATTGACTTGAATGTGCCCTGGCGGCTGAGAGTATGTCATGCTCACTCTAATGTCTCGCTGACGGTGGCGTGTGTGTTGGATCATTTAGCTCCCTTCAAAATGGTTGAGCTGAATGGTGCTAATCCATGCGTCATGTTCGTGAACGGGCGCTGTCAGTAGGGACTGGTCATCTCTTAGCTGCCATGGCTTGTTTTAATTTAATTTTTGATACAAATTTGTTTTATTTTCTATTACGGACGCTTTTAACGTTCTGCATCGTTCTCACATGTATAACTTCAAAATGAATGATGTAACCAATATTTTGTAACCATATTCTGATTTAAAAGAGTGTCCGTGGAGTTTCTTGCCCGTTCTTCTCCATAGGTACCTACTACGCTTTGGAATGGGCAACTAGCTTCATCTTTCTGACTGACCGACCCCTTGACAATTCAAAAGTGCCTGTAATTGGTTTATTTGAAATAAATGCTTTGAGTTTGACATAACACAATGTTGGCGACGCCTGCCTCCGCTACTCATTTACGCTACACCACAAACGTTTACTCAGGCTGTACCCGGCGCTAATACCACGTTACCGTCTGCGGCCCGCAGCCTAATTCATCCCGTGTTGTTTCTAGGGCAGACACCCGCCACCCCCACACGCATGCGTCCCCCATGTCATCAGGTGCACGGACGGACGAAAAGTGAAAGCGCAAAAGCGAAAGCGAAAGCGGCGAAAGTGGTAGCTTAGTTAGGCCTCATCTTGAGCTCTTAGCAGTTTTCAAGTGAAGTGCGTCACAAGACATTTATGCACTCGCAAGTGTTGCGTATCGCATCATTTATGTGATTGCGTCGCTTTTTGTGTAAGTGATGGATTTTTAGGCAATCAACAGGTTTAAATAAATAGGTACGTACCATGTTATTACACAGATTATGTAGGGAAACCGATCAACAAAATACGTGACAAATTTTCGAAATTTAGAAGGTTTAATGGCGACGAGAGTACTCAAAAATCAAGCTTGGTGGCCTTTCATTGGGATGTTCAGCAGTAGAAAACTGTGGACTGATTATGAGGAGAACAAATTGTATATGTTTTAACAAATATAGGTACCCAAAAGTAGATACAATATAGATCGGTACCTAATATGAACATCGCTTCGTCCCGGAACTCGTTTCAATGAATACGTGTTTATTGTACCTACAGTATTGAATATTATCATTACGAAGGTCGGCTGATAATCGCGTGATCATTCTTATCTACCTAACAGCGACAGGTGACCGATACCTGCGTCCGCGCAGCGTTCTCTGTCGGAGTAAGGGCTGCCACAATGTTGGAATACTTCTCAAGGACAGGAAACTGAAAACTGCCAATCGCTTAGTGAAACTAGCAGCTACTAACAAGATTGCTCTAACCAATAATGAATTAAGTACCTAACATATTTTTTAAACAACTACTTGCATAGTCAGCCTTTAATATTCCCACTGCTGGGGCCTCTTCTCTCGCAGAGTGGGCTGTAATCTACCACGCGGGCCCAGTGCGGGTTGGTAGATGTCACATGTCTTCGAATTTTTGGTTCTAGGACACGCTGGTTTCCTCACGATGTTTTCCTTCACCGTTTTGAGAGCAGTGGTGATGAAATCATTTACACAAACTAAAGCGCCTGCCTGGGTTCGAATCTACGACCTACAACTCGTAAGTCGGGACCGTTACCACTGCAGGGCCACCACTGCTTCTTTACAACTTAATTTAATACTAAACGCGTTTAAATGATTTAACTAAGCTAACATATTCGGAATCTTGGATATTAATTAGCTCTATAGTTTTCTTGTTAATGGAACAACACACTTGTAATAGTGTGGTCTTACGTGTTGAAATATTTTCTGTTGACTTATATAACTTTCCATCGAGTTTCGATACAGTTGACATCTCTAGCTTTATCCAAGTCTCAATATTATTACAAGGGTAGTAATAAAAGCTCCGAAAAAGAATTAAAATATGAGCATACTTTAAAATATGAAAGGATGGTGGGCGATAGTGGTCCCAGTTCCGCCAGCCAGTAAGAGTGAATTACTTAAAAGAGCAAATAATACTGAATCATTTTTATTATGACACCATCAAAATCTATCCCGGAGGAACCGAGCTACGTGTATCTAAAGTATTTTTCTCTCTCTGCAGCTTAGCTCAGAGACTCTTAATACTATGAAGCTGTTATTTGGCATAGGCATACATAATAATTACGCCGACTAAGGGGTAAAATAAAATCAAGAAAAAAAAAATTGGGTACCTCGCCATCCTGCAAAGTGGAGATTTTTTGGAAAGATTTTTTTGGTGTCGTTGGAAAGGTCGTTTAAAAATATTGTGAGTGTGCAAAAACCATTTTTGGATTCAAGGATCCGTTTGCGAAACATGAAGCTTTAAAGTGGTAATATTTGTTAGAGTCAAGTGTCCCCCCCCTGCCAGCTAAGTGGTTGGTTTTGGACATGTGAAAAAATTCACGGCAGTAGTATATAATAACGAAATTAAAAGGAAAACTATCTCTGCTAAGTAGGCTCTACAAGTTAACGAGTATTAATCGACCGACATATATTTGCAGTTGCAAAAACATGTTCTCCCTTGCATTCCGTATGGAAGAACATATTTTTAATAATAATAATAATAATTTGTGGCCCAACTGTCAATCCAACTGACATGAATTTTTTTCCTCCGTATTTTATATTTTAGTATTTTTACCGATTCCTTTGAAGTTTACTAATTAAATATGACACAAAGCTGTGAAATGTGCCCCCATAGAAACTAAAATGGACAACAATCTCAAGCAAAAACCTTCTTGATGTAAGAACAAAAAGTATAGACGGAGACATACAATGCTGACGCGAAGTCGGGCACGATTGATACAAAACACACACCCAACATCTTCGGGTTCGTCGCTCAGCTCCGCCTCGCAGTTGCCGAAACCTGCTCCAGACGTGAGCCCAGTGATACCGGCCGCTGCAGTTGCGTCGATCTCGAGCGACGAATACTTCTCGCCGCCGACGACACCACCACCAGCACGTCGACGCGGAAGAGGCCGACCACCGGCCAGCTTAGGACTCCGAGGCCCACCGACCTCTGATAGGGTCCCCGCTCCCGGTGGAAGTGTGCAGCGCATGAGGTGGACACAAACTGTCAATGAAAATGTCATGCGCGCATACTTTGGGGCTGTCGGATCAGGTGCGGGTCATCCAGCGTAACCATATGCTGTATGACGCCGTACGTGATCGACTACACCTCGAATCACGGAATAACCATGTTACACCTGTTTCGCCACTGGTCGCAATGCAATTGCAAAATTTACCCAGTTCTTCACCGCGACCAGACCGCGTTGGTGAAGAGGGTGATGACGGGGTTATATCCGTGAGTTCCCAATGCAATGCACGACTGAAGAGCGCTTTGGAGGATGCTTTCCGGGAGTACCGTTCCATTCCGCCTGGACTTAGACCACGTTTACCTCGTCTGCCCATGCACAAGAAAAACAAGGCGCTGGTGTGTACTCTAGATTCGCTGCTGTCAAACTGTTTCGACGGCAGCAAAGACCTCGCTGATACCCACTCGATCTTGTACTATGCAGCTGTAGCGGCATGTCGTGTAGCTCATGTTAAATTCCCCAACAGTGACAGAGCTCCATGACCAAAACCAGCTGTACCAGCTTGGCAGTGCAGGATTGAGCGTCACATCGGTGAGGCTAGAGTACTCATTGGCAAGCTAATCTGCTTCAGGGAGGGCAATACTCGCCCTAGAGTGATGCGCTTTGTGAAGCGGGCGTTCTCGGGAACTGAAATTAGTTCTCAAGATTATTTGACCCGCGTCACAGAGCGTATCGACTTCCTGAAGCAGAAGATCTGTGCATGGGCAAACCGTATTCGACGATACAGGCGGAGAGTGGAGCGGTACACTCAGAATCGCACATTCCAGAGCGATGAAAGGTGGGTTGTCCGGTCGCTCCCAAGCCCTGTAAGGGCTTGGGAGCGACCGGACAAAGGTGTGATTGACACGCGCCTGCCGGATGATGATGCCATGTGTTCGTTCTGGCGAAGCATCTGGTCGGCGCCTGTCAATCACACCGAAGGAGACTGGACTAGGAAGATCGAACGAGCGTGCGAGCAAATACCAGAAATGGGGGCACTCACCATCAGCCCCCAAGATGTAGCTCGTGCAGTCCGTCCGTTACCTAACTGGAAATCACCAGGGCTGGACGGGCTGCACAACTTTTGGATAAAATGGTTCCAAAGGTCGCACGCCTGTTTGGCATCCCAGTTCCAGTCAGCTTTAGAGTCAGGGTCGCTGCCCCAGTTCCTAACGACAGGAATAACCCACCTGCTCCATAAATCAGGTAGTACTGCGGAACCCAAAAATTATAGACCGCGATCACTTGTCTACCGACGGTCTATAGTTTTTACATCCATTTTGAGAGCTAAAATTAACAAACATCTATACACCAACTCCATAATGTCTGCCTCTCAAAATGGATGTAGGAACAGGTCTCGCGGTACTAAGGAGCTACTCCTCATAGATATGGCCATTAGCCAGCAGGTTCGTCGTTCCCGAAGGGATCTGTCGACATGTTGGATAGATTATAAGAAGGCCTATGACTCGGTGCCACATACATGGCTCATGAGGGTGCTGGAGTTGTATAAAGTAGATGCAACTCTACGCACCTTCCTGATGTTATGTATGGGGCAATGGAGGACGGTGCTTCGCTATCCAGGATGTCGACATATCCTGAGGAATAGCGAACCGATAAGGATCGAGCGAGGTATATTCCAGGGTGACAGTTTGAGTCCACTTTGGTTTTGCCTAGCCTTGAATCCTCTAAGCACACTGCTGGAGGATTCAGGGCTGGGTTATCGATTGAGAAGAGGTGGTCAGGTTATATCTCACCTCCTTTACATGGATGACTTGAAACTCTTTGCCCCCAACAATTTGCAACTGTTTGAGCTACTGAAGGTAACCGAAACTTTCAGTAGTGCCATCAGGATGGAATTTGGTGTGGACAAATGTGCGGTCATGCATGTAAAACGAGGGGAGATTGTGGAATCCGTGGGAACCCACCTCTCGGATTTCATACACCTAAGATCCCTCTCCTCAATCGAAACCTACAAGTATTTGGGTATGTCGGAAGCGTTAGGTATCAACGTTGCTGGCATGAAGCAATCGCTGAAGGAGCGCTTCTTTAGCCACCTGAATAAAGTATTAAATAGTCTTTTATCAGGCGGAAACAAGGTGCGCACCTTCAACGGTTGGGTCATGCCGGTTTTGATGTACTCTTTCGGCATACTCAAATGGACTCAGACCGAACTCGACGCCCTGGATAGGAGGGTCAGCATACTGCTGACCGCAAATCGGATGCATCACCCACGTTCGTCGGTGATGAGACTGTATATCCACCAAAAAATGCTAAGTTCTTGAGATAAATTCATCCCAACTACAGAATCTTTCATTGTGTGTGGTCAGACTTGTACTTGCTCGGTTTTTTATCGAATGATTTAACAATTATAAACCTAACCAAACCTAACATTGTCAGAACTGAATAACCCTGGGACAGATTTTGATGCGCCTATGGCCTGAGTAAAGAGATAAGTAATGTCTTCAAAACTACAGTGGTTTTAACTGCGGCGGTAATGGGATCAGCTGTTGAAACTCCCCCATTAAATCCTAACCTAACTTAACATTGTCAGAACTGAATAACCCTGGGACAGATTTTGATGCGCCTTGGCCTGAGTAAAGAGAAAAGTAATGTCTTCAAAACTACAGTAGTTTTAACTATGGCAGTAATGGGACCAGCTGTTGAAACTCCCCCATTAAATCCTAACCTAACCTAACATTGTCAGAACTGAATAACCCTGGGACAGATTTTGATGCGCCTTGGCCTGAGTAAAGAGAGAAGCAATATCTTCAAAACTATAGTAGTTTTAATTGTGGCGGTAGTGGGACCAGCTGCTGAAACTCCCCCCATTAAGTCCAAACCTAACCTAACATTGTCAGAACTGAATAACCCTGGGACAGATTTTGATGAGCCTTGGCCTGAGTAAAGAGAGAAGTAATGTCTTCAAAACAACAGTGGTTTTAACTGTGGCGGTAGTGGGACTAGCTGTTGAAACTCCCCCATTAAATCCTAACCTAACCTAACATTGTCAGAACTGTATAACCCTGGGACAGATTTTGATGCGCCTTGGCCTGAGTAAAGAGAGAAGTAATTTCTTCAAAATTACAATGGTTTTAACCGTGGCGGTAGTGGGACTAGCTGTTGAAACTCCCCCATTAAATCCTAACCTAACCTAACATTGTCAGAACTGAATAACCCTGGGACAGATTTTGATGCGCCTTGGCCTGAGTGAAGGGAGAAGTAATGTCTTCAAAACTACAATGGTTTTAACTGTGGCGGTAGTGGGACCAGCTGTTGAAACTCCCCCATTAAATCCTAACCTAACATTATCAGAACTGAATAAACCCGGGACTGATTTTGATGCGCCTTGGCCTGAGTAAAGAGAGAAGCAATATCTTCAAAACTATAGTAGTTTTAATTGTGGCGGTAGTGGGACCAGCTGCTGAAACTCCCCCCATTAAGTCCAAACCTAAACTAACATTGTCAGAACTGAATAACCCTGGGACAGATTTTGATGAGCCTTGGCCTGAGTAAAGAGAGAAGTAATGTCTTCAAAACAACAGTGGTTTTAACTGTGGCGGTAGGTGGGACTAGCTGTTGAAACTCCCCCATTAAATCCTAACCTAACCTAACATTGTCAGAACTGAATAACCCCGGGATAGATTTGATGCGCCTTGGCCAATTGTAAAAACTGTACAAATGCGAGGAAAAACAATAAAATAAACGTTTTCTAGTGCTTGTGACGTCATAGTAGGTAGTCAAAAAATGGCACGCTTGGTTTTCATACAGATCGTGATACTTGCGTTATCTAGGTCTATTTATATCTGTGGTTTTAACCGTGGCGGTAGGTGGGACTAGCTGTTGAAACTCCCCCATTAAATCCTAACCTAACCTAACATTGTCAGAACTGAATAACCCTGGGACAGATTTTGATGCGCCTTGGCCTGAGTGAAGAGATAAGTAATGTCTTCAAAACTACAGTGGTTTTAACTGTGGCGGCGGTGGGACCTGCTCCCATATACTTTTGCATACCGTTTTACCAAACGAGTGGTGCGCTACATCCAGTCGCCACTCTTGTTGGTAGCCGGCATAGCGTGTCATCTCTTGGGTCAGTCTGGAAGGGGTCTGTCAGACTCCTACTGACTTAAAACCATTCCGGTGTTCCCTTCCCACACTTGGAACGGGGATCATGAGATCTAGTGCTCCTTCCATGATCCCCGGGTGCGCGTGGAACACTACCTTGGGAAGCTAACATAACCTAACTTAACCTATCCTTACTTTAAGTCCAAACCTAACCTAACCTAACATTGTCTAAACTGAATAACCCTGGGACAGATTTTGATGCGCCTTGGCCTGAGTAAAGAGAAAAGTAATGTCTTCAAAACTACAATGGGTTTTAACTGTGGCGGTAGTGGGACCAGCTGTTGAAACTCCCCCATTAAATCCTAACCTAACCTAACATTGTCAGAACTGAATAACCCCGGGATAGATTTGATGCGCCTTGGCCTGAGTAAAGGGAGAAGTAATGTCTTCAAAACTACAGTGGTTTTAACTGTGGCGGTAGTGGGACCAGCTCCCATATATTTTTGCCCACAATATTTACCAATTTTGCGACAACTTATGCAAATACAAATAAAGAAACGACAGAAAAAAATACTGAAAATTCCGAAATATCTGTACAGCATTTGCTGACGTAATATTTTTCAAATATACAAACAAGCATACACCATGCATGCAGCATGCAAGTGAGCATGCAATATGCAGCAGGCATGGTTTTTGTCACGGCTCCGGCGCTGCGAGGCTCCAGCGGTCCCACGCGAGCTGATCGTCGCAGATGGTTTTAACGCTCACCACCACAGCTTCGGCCTCAGCCGCGAGCGACGAGCATTTTAAAACCACCTGCTCCTTAGCTCGTGGGCCGCCTCGCCTCTCCGCGCCTACGCGGGCTTAAATTACACTCTAGGGGTAGGCCAGATAAGACTACGTGGAGTCGGTTTTGCAGCTATTCGTTTCTGTGTATAAATATAATAGCACTTTAATTTGTAAGTTAAGTAATCAGGTCCTTACAATGAACAATGTTAATATTTTGTATAAAGAATTCTTTTCGTTAGTCCAATCCGAGTTCAATAATTGTTTTAAGAAGAACACTAAAACTATCAGCCCTAAGTTTTTATTTAGTGACTGGGCAACTACAGGACTCAGGAAAAGTAGGGATAGACTTTTCGAGCTGTATGGCCTTAAGCCTTATATTAACACGGAAACTTTTAATAAGTATGTTGCTACTTACTCTAGAACTTTTAAGAACACTTGTAAGGCAGCTAAAGCCTTATACATTAGCAACAAGGTTAAATCAGCAGACAATAAAATACAGACAGTTTGGAAAATTATCAATAATGAAACGAACAGAAACAAAAAGCATAATTCTGATTATACACTGAAGAAGTCATGCGGTGGTCTCATTTGCAATAGCAAAGAAGTTGCTCAAGAATTTGTAAATTTCTTTACCAGTATCCCACTTAAAACTACTGAAACCTTAAATTCCTCGCCCTCGCTCTCTTTTGATTTAGTAAGGGCCAACGTTTCAGCATGCCCGATTGAATTTAACTTTAAGCATATTAACCCCATAACAGTAATAAAAGCTTTTAAACAAATCAAGATCAAATTGACCGAAGATCTTTGGGGGATGTCCATTAAAGTCTGTACCTCCATAATTGAGACCATAGCGCCTTACTTAGCTTTAATATTTAATTTGTGTCTGGATCAAGGAGTCTTCCCGGATTTAATGAAATACAGTAAGGTAATACCACTTTTCAAATCCGGGGACAGTAAAGACGCCAATAATTATAGACCCGTATCCGTGTTGCCGGTATTCAGCAAGGTGTTTGAAAAGGTAATGCTTAATCAAATGCTCAATCATTTTAACACAAATAAAATCCTTCACGATCAACAGTATGGATTCACCAAAGGACGTTGTACGACCGACGCCGGTGTAACCCTATTAAGACACATTTTTAACGCGTGGGAAGAGGCTCAAGACGCCATAGGGATCTTTTGTGACCTCTCCAAAGCATTTGATTGCGTCGATCACGAAACCTTACTCTTGAAACTTGAGCATTACGGACTTGGAAAACTTGCACTCAATTTAGTAAAATCTTATTTAAATGATAGACAACAGCAAGTTCAAATAAACGGTATCAATTCACTAGGTTTAAAAGTAAAAATAGGCGTGCCACAAGGCTCGATATTGGGTCCATTCCTCTTCTTAGTGTATATAAATGATCTACTCCATTTATTAAAAAATCAACCACAAATGGTGTTATTTGCTGACGATACTTCTTTAATTTTTAAGGTAGATAGACGTGCTACAAATTTTAACGACGTAAATAACGCCCTACTGCAGGTCCAAAATTGGTTCACTGCTAATAATTTAGTATTAAATGGAAAAAAAACTAAGTGCATAAAATTTTCTTTACCAAATGTCAAAAGTAGTGATTGTGAGATAGTATTGAATCAAGAGAAACTAGAATTTGTCGACAAAACTGTTTTCCTAGGGATCACGCTCGACTCAAGGCTGCAATGGGGTCCTCATTTAACATCTCTTGCAGGACGGCTAAGTTCAGCAGCATATGCTGTCAGAAAAATCCGTCAATTTACTGATGTAGATACCGCGAGACTAGTCTATTTTAGCTACTTTCATAGTATCATGTCTTACGGTATTTTACTGTGGGGACGGGCTGCAGACATCGAGTCTATTTTTATTCTGCAGAAAAGAGCGATCAGAGCCATATATTATCTCCGCAGGCGCGATTCTCTAAGGAAACTGTTTAAGGATATTAACATCATGACGGTACCTTGTCAATATATCTATGAAAACATCATGTACGTAAGAAAGAATTTACATCTTTTTAGCAAAAGAGGTGATAGACATAACTATAGTACAAGAAATAGGGACCTATTAGTTCAACCAGGTTTCAGACTGGCTAAAGTAGATTCATCTTTTATGGGATACTGTTTAAAATGTTACAATAAAATTCCTCCCCACATACTTCAACTGAATGAGACGAAATTCAAATCTTGTATAAAACGCACACTATGCAGGCAGGCATATTATACGTTGGGGGATTACATCGCTGATAAAAATGCTTGGCTCAATGCTGGTCCTGCTCCACAACTAATTGATTAACATTTGCAAATACTGTTGGAGCTGCTGAAGATTGTAAGACTATCTTTGCATTGTATAAACTCAATCTCCATTGTATTATATAATTGCATAGCACAGGTGTGAGTACTATGTACTAAAGAGTTACCATTTACCGGGTAATATGTCTTGCATTGACTTGAATCTGCCCTGGCGGCTGTGAGTATGTCATGCTCACTCAAATGTTTCGCTGATGGTGGCGCGTGTGTTGGATCATTTAGCTCCCTTCAAAATGGTTGAGCTGAATGGTGCTAATCCATGCGTCATGTTCGTGAACGGGCGCCGTCAGTTGGGACTGGTCATCTCTTAGCTGCCAGGGCTTATTTTTATTTTTATTTTTTGATTTGTTCTTTGTTTTATCTTTTTATTACGGACGCTTCTAACGTGCACGTCTTTCTACATTGTTCTCACATGTATAATTTCAACATGAATGATGTAACCAATATTTTGTAACAATTTTTTATTTAAAAGAGTGTCCGTGGAGTTTCTTGCCCGTTCTTCTCCATAGGTACCTACTACGCTTTGGAATGGGCAACTAGCTTCATACCTATTTCTGACTGACCGATTCCTTGACAATTCAAAAGTGCCTGTAAATGGTTTAATTGAAATAAATGCTTTGAGTTTGAGTTTCTGTCACTAACTTTTGTAGCACAACATATTGACTTATCGGAAACAGTATTTTATTTCGGAAGTTTAGGTTTTTTTTGGAAATTTTATTACAGTTAACCACAGATAAGTTAATTTGTATTTCGGAAGCTTTATTATTTCTCTTATTATAATGTTGAATGATAGCAGTCATGTTCACAGGTTTTGCTTGTTGCCGCCACGTGGCAGATAAGTGTCGGTTCCTAACACAACGAGAAGTTCAAAATCCATTCTTATGTATTTGAATAGATGCTAAACGTTGTCGTTATATTACAGATCTTGAAATTAATCTATTTTATTCCAATAAGTCGTAACAATTACTTAGCCGCTTAACTTTTACCAAAATTGCGTCATTGTGTTTTATGAAACTAAGTGCACTTGGCCTTGGCCTTCAGGGTGCAAAAGTCCATAAACTGTTTGAAGTACAATCCTACAATATATAATATATTTATATATAATATTACAAATGTGATAATTTGTGTTTGTGTGTTTGGATGTCTGTTACTCAATCATGCGAAAACGGCTGAACAGATTTGGATAAAATTTGGCACACAGATAGTTTATAAACTGGATTAACTTAAAGGATACTTTTCATCCCGGTACTTTTTATCGGAAATTATCCCACAGGAACGTACTCCTATGGGATAATTTCCGACCTCCACGCAGGCAACACTGCGGGCGAAAGCTAGTATAAAATAAAGTTCGAAGGTTTTGTGACCATGGAACAGCTCATTAAGTAAAACATTGAAGAAGCTTCGCAATGCTACATCCTAGGCTCAAATAAGCAGCATCGAAGCTGTTGTAATGAGTCAGTCCTCTACATTATCAGAAATTGTTAGTCTACAAAAATAAAGTTCTTTTATGATATAACTACAGATTGTTGACCAAAATATAGTTCAGTACCTACTGTAAAATATACTTATTATGAGATTAAGCAAATTTATATTTATCTTACAAGTATGATTGTTGTACAGAGTCCATGTTGGATTAGGCCGTGTGTCAGTGGCTACAGACACGTCATTCGTCTTATAATCACGAGCCGCTGGTTTTTATGATTTTTATTTTCACGGTTTATTAAGTTTTTCTTTTTGTTTAGTTATGAAACTATGTAGTGCGTTTCAATTTTTTCCTGCAATTTCCAATTTTATCGCTAGCGATATGATCTTGTAATCCGTCTGTCACTTCTCGTGAATATCAATCAGCTGATGATGTACCTACCGATACAAAGAAAGTATATCTAGATATGCTGAAAAACAACCAAAAACACACACGTCACGACCTCACGACTTCGAGTGTGATCGTATCGCTCAACATTTACCTATATCTTAAAGAGATGTTTGATAAAGGGATAATAACGCTACATCTATGAACTACCTAACCCTTCGGTGATTACTGGCGTGATGGTTATCTATGAAACATTATGCAAGTACCATTCAGACTAAGATGCAAACTGTGAAACCAATGCGTGAACGTGGATTAGTAATATGTAATTACCCATGAAGGACAAAAGTAGGTATACTAGTTGATATCTTTATCTATTACCTAAGTGTGATAGCTAAAGTTGAAAACATTGTGATAAGTCCATTATGATTGATCTGACATAACAATGTAGGAAGGTGCGGCAGTGCGTGCTGTGTTGTGTAGCGAGTGCGGACTCAACAACGTGGCAGGGCTCGCCATATCACCTTATCACACACCCAGCTTATCACACGATATCAGAGAGATCCGGATATTACCCTAATCTTACTAACTCCGTTGCCTTGACGTTATCACAAGCAGCTGTCCAGATAAATATGTAAATTGTTTTGCCATAAATATTAATAGGTAATAATAATACCTAGATACTGAAAAATCTCAAATATACCATGTAGCAACCTGTAGTTACGGTTAAAAATAGATCGGAGAAATGCCATGAACCAAAAATGATGGTGCTGTCAAAATGATTTAGAGAGATTGTGGGTATGTTCTAGTGTGTAACTCATTGAAAAAAGTCTGAAAGTATTGACTGAGTAACACATTTACTTTTTGTGTCATTGTCTGATATGCGATTGCAAATTAATTAATTCCTTGTAAACATTGTTTCACTGATATAAATAAGACAAGTGTATTTCATTGATAAAAACTGATTGTTAACATGACTTTGGTAAAACTTAGTTTATCTGACGGTTTTTGCTACTCATCTACTTCCATAATTTTATTATACCTAAAGTTACGACTTTTAAAATTGTATCTCTATAATTGATTCCTCGAGTACGCCTGTTTTTTTTGTTACATCTCGAATTCTCTATGTGTTTTGTGTTAATCTATCTGTAATACCAAAGCTATGTCTCCTCTCCCAATAATTTTTACAGACTGTAGTGTATCCATAAAGGCCCATAAGGTGGCCGCGACGCGACGGCGATAAAATCTACAGTGAGTACCGAGCACTTCCTCGGCGTCGCCGGCGGCAGCGCAGAGGTCACTTTGACTGCATTTTTTGGAGCACAGAGGGCAGGATAAGAGTTGGAACATAGTTTGTTACAACAACAAAATTTTATTGCAATGCCATCGACACGAAGAAGAAAAAGAAGCTAAGTAGTTGCCACTTTTGAAGCGTCACCTTCGGATGAACACATTATTGGAGACTCGTTAAACATTTGATGACTGACTGGCGTCTATTACTGAGTCTTGAAACTGACCATCATATCTGTAGGTACTTGTGCTTGTGCCATCTCTAGGATAAGTTTTATGGCATTACAGTTCAAACTTTTTCACAATATTTTGTAAATTCTATAAAATCATACAATATTCATCATAAGGCACTTTAGCACCGAATAGTCAGCCAAAATAGGGTAGGTTCAATAATTATAATTCGTCATAATACGGAACGATATCGCACGTTATTGGACATTATCAGGCATCGTATGCAAGACCCACAATCAATACAACACAAATATGGCGATATAAACAGATACCATCAGTCATTACTTCTAATCTGATTAGTGCTTAATTGGGCTCTTTATCATTGATAGCTACACAACTTGCCCGCGTGGCGCTATCACGCTCACTATTGGTAAGTCTAACGTACCGTGATCAGCAGCTTGTGGTATGTCTAATGTCTAGTCATGTCGGATAGAACACGTCGCTTCCTAAGAAACCTGGCACTTACAACAAACAGCAAAATGAAGTGGTCTTGTGAGACTACACCACTTGCAGGTGACAGCTGATCGCGTGCCAGCTCATTAGAGGAACACCTCCTTCCCTTCCCCTCTATCTCGTTACCCCTCCGTGGTCTTTTCTCTGCACTCCTAATGAACCTTAATGTATTCTTTGCACTAAACGTTGCTTATGACACCGACACAGACCATCTTCACTTGAAACAGATGCGGTACTCCGTGCAGTCGTCGGTCGTAGCACGCAATCGTATACAACGCACTGTATTCTGAGTGGACGTTGCGAGTTTATTTCAAATCGTTCCCAGTAAGTTTTATGCGTAAAAGGTAAGGAAATTGTATTTTAAAGACTTTGGCTTTCATTGAATTATGTAGAAAAAAAGGCTAGTCAAGTTAATGAGTGTGATCCCGAGGCACATTTGTCTCGAGCGTCCTTTCGGGAGCAACCGCCGCTACTTGTAGATATAAATTCGCTCACTTATTGATTCCCCCCACATGTCCCCCCCACATATCGACGACTGCCATTATTCTTTATCTGTTAACCAATGGCGTTTAATTACAGCAGACAATTGGCTTTCTGTTCCAAGCAGGAACGCAAGAGCTGCCCTAAACCCCTAAATACATGAACAAAATTTTGCAGTTACTATTTTGTGATGATCATAATTTATTAACTGAGATACTCATTGATAAAAGGCAAAACATTGAACTAATAAATATTAAATCGTCCCCTATTGAATCAGAAAACTTTATTAATAATTATTTTATAAATATTGACAAACAGTTGGCCCAGCAAATTCAGCCTAGCGTAAATAATGACCTAATTATGTACCTAATCAACTGTCAAGACAAGTTAATTCCTTTGTACTCTTGGATACAGACCTCAATGAAGTAGACAGAATCTTAGTCAGATAGTGCCACTGGCTGAGACAATGCTCCACAGGATTTTTAAAGTACATACGTAAGGAAATTGTTCCAATTATAACTCATCTTGCAAATCTCTGTTTTAGAGACGGTATTTTTAAGGTCCAGTTCCAGTTTACAAGGGTGGGGACAGAGACGACGTTAACAACCACAGGCCGATATCTATCCTTCCAGCTATATTGAAAATCTTGGAGAAATTAATTAATATTAGGCTCCTCGAATATTCAAATAAATTTAAAACGCTATCCCCAATATAATTTGGATTTAGGCAAAATAAATCCAACGAAGATGTAGTTACCGCTCTAAGCTCGCTTGTAGCTAATCTACTTGATAATTGCAATAACTGTTTAACTATCTTCCTGGATCTTAAAAAGGCATTTGTCACCGTCTCTGTACCAATCTCTTGAGATGATGTAGAGCAAAGTGCTTCATGTGGCATGGCCCGAATAGTTAAATGGCTAAATAATAATCTACTGACTTTGAATACCTCAAAAACAAATTATATCTGTGGTGTCTGGGAGAAACCTGATAACTCCATTTTCGTAATTTTTTAGTTTGGTACTATATTGTTATTAAAAAAAAAACAATTTTATTTTGGCCTATTGCTGATAAGTGTAACTATCATAGGAGTGGGAGAATCGTAGCGGTAAAAACGTGACTATTCATGATTTTTCATTAATGGTTTGGTACAAATTCGATAGCTAAACTAGTTATGATTATTATCAAACTTATTTGGACTTAACAGGTTTCTCCCAGACACCACAGATATATATGTTTTAGTATCTTTAATCGTACAGAACCAAATAAGACCCTCACAACCAAAGTTCACGAATGTAGTGACATTAAAAACAAAAACTATATGTGCCCTACCATTAATAAGGTCACACCAAATATTTAGATGTCATTCTTGACCAGAGATTATCCTGGTACCCGCACCTTGAGCAGGTCATTAACAGGATTCAGAAACCGAGCTGGAGTTCCAAAAAATACTACCAATACCGGAGATTCATTTAAAACATATTAAGGGGCCGTTCACGAAATTGACTGATTTTTATCAATTTTGTTGATTAGTTGTGAGAAACAGAATTTTAACAAAATTATTTGTAATTTGAAAAGTCGAATTCTTTGTCTTGTACATAGCGGGAAGGGATTTTTCAAATAAATTAAGGATTCGTGGAAAATCACTAAAATTCACAAGTTTACCAAAAATTGACGCGAGCCCGTTTGATCGTTTCGTGAGAAGAAACTAATTTTGATTTTGAAAATTAAAAAATATCATCAACATCATTATATAGTCTACTTGTACTTATGGAAACCACTTTTTTCAACTTCCATACAAAATATAGCAGAAAAAAATGTTGAAATAACCACATTTTTTGTAAACCCTGTCAGTAAGGTATTTTTCCTATTATTTAGCAAACCTTATCAAGAAATTTAAAACTTACACAATAGTCTTCACAGCTATCCTTGAAATAAAATCAAAATTTTATTTTATTTATAATAATACTATTGTCTCCCATCGACGTAAACATAAATGAAATGAAATGAAATGAAATGAAATTGTTTATGAAATGAAATTGTTTATTCTGTAAATAGGATATCGAAATCACTTTTACACGTCATATAAAAAAAATATAAAAAATAAGCTAGGTGAGTTCGGCGTTTCCTATCTGACTACTCTGAGAAGAAAGGCCGAAACAAACTCAGAGGTCGCAGTCTCTTTTAAAGTCCAGACATAATCTTGGTCAGGCCATATGAGGACCATGTAGATAAGTGTCTGAAAAGGTCTTTTGAGGAAAGAACCATACAGATTTGAGTGGACCTGTCCAGTCAGTGCAAGCATACTGTTAGTCCCTCCAAAATTTTGCTGTTAGTCTGTATGAAGATGCCATCAGTTTCATCGGTTAAGCGCCCAGGAACACCGCAAACGTATCTCGGCATTGTGTAGAGTGTAAAACAACACTACATCATGATATTATTATAGTCCGAACTCCTTACGAAGGGCATAAGTATATGAGTATGTCACAAACACTTTCACAAAACCACAGTCAATGCTGGAATTTTGGTGTTTCTTGATTTAAGGAAGAACCAAAGCTCAAATCGACGTAAATAACACAAAAACACTGAAATTACAAGAAATTTGCGTACAGGCATGTACCCACACCGGTAAAAATCTCTCGTGACTTTTATATACAGGTTACAGGGTTGCTAGCATTTGGTGTCAACAGTAAGCCAAACCAACGTTACATATTTTAGTTTGTTAATAGTTTTAGTTAAGTTAGAATATTATATTGTTATTTAAGTAAGGTAGTTATTTATGTACATCTAATTTTACGTCACATTAAATCACGTAAAAAAGTGGCAACATCAACCAAAGTTTCTTTGGCTTGGCGTATAGATGGCTCTATATTCAGAAAAAGTTTAATATTTTGTTCGTGCGTTACCAGGGCATGGGAATAACGTCCATCTGGGTTGGGCGCTCATGACGGTAAGACGTGCTTAATAGCTGTGTCGGTAAAAAGATAGATCGGCATAGTATTGGTTGGAGATCTACTGTAAATTTAGGTAACCTATTAGTTTTATGGTAAATATTAGAATACGGATTGAATTGTGATATTATGTGGGGAATAGGGTATGTGATAGTATGGTGTAGAATATTGAATTTGATGTTGGCAAAGAAATATAAATGACTGACAAAATATCTTGGTGTTACATATTATTTTCCTTATCTCTGAAATATTGTAAATATGTAGTTTTATTAAACAGTTTTAAATTATGAAATTGGGGGAACGACTTTTACCTTAAGGCCCTATTTGACAGATGATGACTTTGAGGATTAGTATAATTTAGAGGTTAAACAATTATATTTGGAATTAAATTCGTTAATTTAGAGCAAGGATGGTTCTTATTATACTATACACCGTAAAATTTGAATCACAGTTTTGCTAGAACAAACGTTGTTCAGACCATGGTCTACTACCATTATACAGCATCCAATAAAAAAAAAAATACTTGGCTTTTAAAAAAACACAAAAAAGACAAAGTTTAAAATGTCAAGATTATTTTCTGCTTACTAAATTTCGTTTATGGAGGTACATTTCCCTGTAAACAATGCTATGTCCCATGCGTGGTGTCTGTGTTTTACCCGACTACGGCGAAACAAAAAGGAGGGTTATGATTTTGACCGGTATGTATGTATTGTAACGGCTAGGGCTGCGCAGGGTAGGCTGTGCAGGCCGTTAATGGTTAGGTAGATAGTAAAACAGCTAGACAAGTTAATACATATATTTTCAACACAGTAGTCGGTAGAAAGTACACGGCTAGGTCGCGGTAAGGTCACACTGATTTGTTCTGAGCACTAACACAGTAAAATCGGAAGGGTACCGTCCTTGGTAGCATGTGGTAGGTGCGGGGACCTGCTCAGCACAGGCTCCGCTGTAGGCCGGACGGCCCTAGCATGTGGTAGTACACGTCAGCAGCCGTAGAGGTCGCCTGTCAGCACAGGCTCTCGGCGGTAGGCAGGCCTCTGTCAGACCTCAGTAGCGTGCAGTTAGCCACGCATGCAAGCAGCGTGCAGAATTGGGTAAGAGGTATTGTCTTCAGCCCGTACAGAGAGCCCTGGAAGCGCCATAGGGAGCGCATGTTAGATGCGGTGCAATGTGCTAGCTTCTTCCCCTTGCTAGCCAAGGAACGGTGTGGGAAGCATGGTAGGTGAAGCTCAATACATCGCAGCGGCTTACAGGCAGAGAGTTTGAAAACATAGCGTGGCACATTGACAGATGTAAAATGAGGTTAAGTATGGCAAACACGCGAGCATAAAACACAATGCAATTATGATCATAGCAGATGGCTCGCTGATCGCTTGTAACACACAGTAAGGCCCTACACAGCCTCGATGCAGTAGCAATACATTCATATTACCATCTCCTGTGCACCGGATAACCCCCAGCCGCGTGTCCAACATTGACATACGAGAAAACAGAAACTACATAGGTGATGAAATCAATATAGGTTATCCGGTGCAGAGGGTCTAATTTAAATACCAAAGTAATGTGGAACCCACCCTAGGTCGGGGCACAAGTAATCCTGATAATCAAGGAATACCTTTTTTTATGTAAGCCAGCGGAAGTCGAAATGGCAGAGCGTCCGTAGAATATTAGTGTTGTACCACGTTTTTAGTGATGTGGTTAGTTACTTACTAATTGTGATTATTTACGGTTGAGACCTCACACAACGCTACAGTATGTATGTATGTATGTATGTATGTTCATCTGTTACCTCATAACTTCTAGACTGCCGATCATAATTTGACAAATGAGGTATCATTGAAAGCGTTTTGATTGTCCGCTGGTTATAGGCTATGTGACGTTACATTAAATGGAATATGGCGCCCTCTAGAGGACATAAAGTAATGAAATAAAAAATAAAAATAATTGAATTGTGCCATGTTGGGTATCAAATGAAAGGGCTTCTACATTACAAATATGTATATATCATATTGTCCAAGTAAATAAATATGTTTAAATTGTTAAAAACAAGCAAAAGTGAGACTGTGCTACGTAGGATGCAGCTGTAAAATTAACACCTATTTTACCATAAATGCCGTGATGGTCCAGTGGTTAAGGCCTCGCCTCTCATGCACGAGGTTGTGGATTCAAATCCGGGCAGGTACCAATGTGACTTTTTCAATTCAAATGTACTTTCTGAGTTTATCTTGGACATTACTAACATCGGTGAAGGAAAAACATCGTGAAGAAACCTGTACCCTAATTGAATGTATCTACTTTTCGTCGCACATATTTTTATTGGTTTTTCATTTTTATATTACTCAAATTAAAAAAAAAATTACATTCAAAATGATAAAAAGTACGTGTCAGTTTTAGATTTTTCACTGGAACACAATTTTTTAAATTGAGATTTAGAAATAAAAATAAATAACTTATATGTTTTTACATGGGACTTAAACATAACTGGCGAAACGTGGGTGTACCTACTACAGGGACACCTCTGCCCAACCCTTCGGGGAAAACAAGGCGTGATGTTATGTTTATGTGTGTTATATGTTTTTTATTCCTATCCTAAAAATATATAAGACCAATGCATAAACAAAAAAAAATTATAGATGTATCACAAATAGTTCTTATTTTATAAGGCTTCCAATATCGGAAAAAATCGCCTGCGTAGGTACCCTGGAAAGGTGCCTTTAAAATCAGTGCCTCCAGTCAAAAACGGCATAAGTAATACGACTTAGGTAATCTAAGTGTTCTGTTACGTAACTTATCAAAAGGACATAACTCTGGCTCAATCCTAACATAGTTTTTTCAAATACATCAAAGGCATAACTCGCCTGCTTCTAAAGGCACATCTATTGATAACAAGTAAATTTCACTGCATAATTGACACAATTTACAAGAAATCCCAAAACACAGTTGAACGCAGAGGCATAAATACAGTTAATTTATTTACAAAAAGACACATGTAGTTCCAAAGTATTTTAAACACAGTAAGAAATAAGTGCAGATAATCCACTTGGTAAGCATATTTGAAAGGGAACGACTGCATTTGTTGCGTTTGTTTCAAGCAGTATCAAGCGGTATTTCCCCACTAAACACTTTATCGCTATTGGTGGATTAACGCGTAGTTTACTGTTTTTAGAAATAAGTCGTTTCATTCTTTAATTTGCTAGTTTATTTTGTAATAATTAAATTAGTGTTATGTGTTCGCGACGATGCGACACCAGCAATTTAGCTTGTATAAAATCAGTAATTTTAACTTAGCTATGTAGGAAATATAACTTCTCCTTGTAAATGTTTAATAGCAACATAATATATCATGTAGAATCGATGATGTGCGCGCCAATGCGTCGTCAGAAATGAGTTTTCTCGAGAGATATCGCGACGCCCCCGCAAGGGGGCATGGCGAGCGGGGTCAGGGCTTCGCCCTTCGCCCGCGGAGGCTTTACGTTGGCCCATAAAAATGGGCCCCTCAATTATGTTTGCCTACAACGGCTAATTGAAACGACCACATATTGTTAAGCAATAATGCGTCGGTGTGATTGATTGCTCTGAATATTTCTGTAGGCGTGCCACAACGCCAGCTCCTGGCGCCGCGTTCTTCACGACATCCCGGCGGTCTGTCCCCGCCAGGTGAGACCCCCAGTTGCCTGGGGGAGGCCCAGCGAGAACGACCAGCGACAGGGCTCGACGCCCTACAGGTCTAATATGTAGTCTCCCCCTCGCCCCGCTTACAGATCGAGCCGTTTACGGTTCGAGGGGTAGGCAGTCGCGTATGTTTGAGCGGCTAGTGTTGTAGTGTAACACCGCTCAGTGTAGACGCACGTCGCGACCCGCATCGCGCCCGTGTGTGTTGTGTATGGATGCATGTATAGTAATGGATGTCTGTACAGTTATGTAACGTGCCTGTATTAACCTAGCACACGCCACACAACAGATGTACAGTAAGCGCTCAAAAGTGCATGAGCACGCTAAGAGTCGTATTGCTGTGAACACGCGGTATAGTCCGTACATTTGTATGTGTAAACAGTCAGACGTCTGTGGTGTGAGTGCCGTACACACACCACAGAGAACGCAGTTTTGAACTACACACTATCGTATCGTCACGGTTCGCGGGCGCCGCACTTATATTTCCATAACTTTTGTTAGCACGCATCATACTCGTACGCGTGACCTTGGCCAGTGTATCGCATTGCTAAAATTCGAAAGTAAATTATATGTGCAGATAGCAGAAGGCGTTAAGCGTTGGTCTTAGATTCAAGATGGCTAAGGTTCTAATCTCGTAAATCACAGCGCTGTTTTTGCAAATATTATTATTTTTGTTTGCAATAATAATATTTTTAAATATCCTGCCTATTTATTAATGTTGTTATTGCAATAAAGGGTTTAGAATAAAAACAGCGTGATATGTTATAGTAAAAAATAAATAATATTTATTCGTTATGTTTATTTTACTTAAGTATAGTTATCAAACTGCTACAATTATTTATCATTACTTCACCTGAATAATATGTGAAATAGATGTCTAGAAACTTAGAAGCAATTTGTATTATTTTGACATTATTTAAATTTTGAAATGTTTTAAATTTTAAATGGATTTTTTTGCACCATAAATATAAAGCTTTGATCATGGTCTAAGTAATTAAGCAATAAATACTAGCTACTTAAAATGTAAAAAAATCTACTGACAAAATTGTTGATTTTAAGGTTAAAGGCAGTTGTTCATATTAATTATTTTAAACTTTATTTGGCTTTAGTAAATATTGGTTGGTATTGAGGTTATAGCTTAAGTATTCATTTTCTTTACGAAAAGAAGATTGAAACTAAACCTCAAATTTTAATCCTAAAATAATACTATTACTAAAATAATATTAAACAATTTCGGTATATCTGCAAGAAAAACGACAAACACCCTATTGAAACGTGCTTAAAAAATTCGTTACCATAAATTCATGCAATAACGAATCTGTTGTTTATTAAGTTGGTACGGTCAATATTTTAAGGTCAAAAACGGTTTTCTAGCTGGTCTTCAGTGATGCAAGCCTTCAGTGTGCACGGCGAACGGTTCATAATGACGTGTTTTAATAATTCAGCACAATATCTCGTTGGTATGAAACCATTTGTTTCATTCACCATTTGACGTCGCTGCTACTCGATAATAAGCCCCTTCCTCATATCTCTTAACCGTCACAGTATTTCTCTAGAACAAAGAAAAACATTGTTTTTATTACACATAATACCTAATTATTTATTATTCACTAATCGAATTAAACCTCACAATGAATTTAAAACTTTAAAGGCATCTTCTGTCTCAACAATACCTCTGTTCTATCAACAATACCCTTGATTAAGATTTATGTTTGGTAAAATATGAAATATATAAATGATAACACTCACACTTAGTCCGGTTTTATTAGATATTCACTTCACTTTTACGCAGCGCAATAATATTCTCTGATCTGATCTGATCTCTTCAATATATTTTATGCCTGCTTTTTGATAATAATAACCACAACACTGCGCTAAATGCTCGTCACCAATATTATCACGGCACGAACCAACAAAGTTCTATTAATTGAATACTTGTAACAAACTGCATCTATCCCACAGAAATCGAAATAATTTACTTAGTTTTTTGTGGTCTACCTGCTAAACTTTAATATTTATGTGAACAAGACGAATGAAACTAAAAACGAATGATGATTATCGAACTAGTCATTGGTTGCAGACAAAGTGAGTGTGTGTGTGTAATGTGCGTGTCTACAGTATTGTAACAACTTATAGAAGAAGGTCGTAAGTCAAACCGAAGCGTCAGTCTATTGCTTTGTGAGATTGCTTATGGACTTTTGGTCGGTACTGTATGTGTACATCTGCAGAGTCCTATTATTTCGAGTAAGCTGCGTGTAACCTTGATGCTGCTTACAGCTTGCAGGGCTTTCGCGTCAAGTGGCCGCGCGTGCAATGGCGCTATCTGCCTGACATGGAGCCAGGTAGATGCGTCGGCCCGCGCGAACATGACCTTCGCGAGTCGCCCCACAAACTCATCCAGGCTCTCAATCCCGAGGTCCCGCTAGATGATATCGTTCCTCACGCAACGAGGAGCGTCTAATATGGTCCGCAACGCAAGATGCTGTTGCGCGCGGAGCAGCCTTCGGCTCGCCTCGCTCGTGAGAGCGAACCAAGCGGGGGCGGCGTACGTGAAGACTGGGCGCACGTACATCTTGCACACGCTCAGCTTGACGCGCGCCGGGATGCGGGACGAGAGCACGGATTTAAGGACGTTGCGGGCTACCCTACCCTGTGCGGCGACCTTGCGGACATGGGGTCCCATCGTGAGGCGGCGGTCGATGGTCATACCCAGGTACTTAGCCCGGGGTGACTAATCGACGGCGGCTCCTTGTAGTTTCACGCAGTAACACGCAAGCGACACGCAGCTGCCTTGCGGTACACTTGCAAGCACAGAACGGGCGCTAGATAGCGCTCCGTCGATCACCACCCTGATAGTCCTGTGGGAGAGGAAGCTAGACACCACCTTTACGACGCGACAGTTTGAAGATAAGACCGTCGTGCCACACGCGGCCTTTTCCATGTCGAGGAATACTGCCACCGAATATGAATATTCCTTTTTATTTCTTGCAGCTGCGAGGTGGTGCAGTACCCTCGACAGCTGGAGCGTCGTGTTGTGCTCCGGCCGGAACCCGAATTGTTCTGATCGTGGCTCTATATGATGTTGGAGATGTCGCAGCAGGAGTGCCTCGAACACCTTGAAGACCGTCGGCAGCAGAGTGATCGGCCGATAGCTCTCCGGCTTCAGGATGTTCTTTCCCGCCTTGGGCAGCATGATGACGCGCCCCTCCTTCCACGAGGCGGGAAAGGTCCCCGTGCGCAGTATCGCCGTGAACAGGCGCCAGTGCCGCTACCATACGGAACGGCAGGTGGCGCTGCACTGTGTTGGTGATACCGTCAGCACCGGGGGCCTTCCTAGGCTTGGTTTTTAGGATGGCGCGTCTAACTGCGTCAGGCGAGAAGAAGATAGGGTCTTCATCGGGAGCTATCGGCGTTGCGAAGTAGTCTCCCAGGTGTTTCTCGACTGCTGCGACATGTAAGTGGTCGCTGGTGGGTGTTTACTTCTCCCCGAACCGAACTCTTGCCGAGTTCCACAACTCCCTTGCGGAGTTAAGAGTCGTCGTCGTCGGGTTTGGTTCACTCCCCGTGCTCGTACTCGGGGACTTCAATGCCAAGAATCTGGCTTGGGGTTCCCGGTATACGGACACACGGGGTAGGATGGTGGAGGACTGGGCTCTGGAGATAGGCCTGGTCGTCCTGAACCGGGGTTCTGTCCCCACGTGTGTGCGGATGCGGGGTGAATCAGTGGTGGACATTTCGTTCGCCAGCCCCGCTCTGTCGCCGCGTGTCATTGACTGGCGCATCATGGAGGGGGTGGAGACCTACTCCGATCACCGGTACATCCGGTTTGACGTCCCCACCCAGACCTCGAGCGCGCCGGTCCGACAGACCCCGAGTGGTCCGCGGTGGGCGCTGAAGCAACTGGACCTTCTCCTGGAAGCCTCGATCGTGCAGGCCTGGGTGTCATCACCGGACAGGCCTGCCGACATAAACGACGAGGCGGAGTGGTTCCGGGAGGCCATGTCCAATGTGTGTGACATGGCAATGCCCCGGGTCCATCCTAGACGTGCTTCGCACCGGCTGTACTGGTGGTCGCAAGAGCTAGAGACTCTGCGCATGGCGTGTGTTGCTGCGCGACGCCGGTACACCAGGCATCGCAAGCTCCGTATCCGCCCTCCGGATACGGAAGCCATTCAGGTGGAGCTGTACGAGGGGTACAGAGGATTCACTCAATAGGTTAAAATCTAGTAATAAAAGTATAATTTTATGTGGAGATTTCAATATTAATATTTTAGATGATACTCCATTGAGTATTAGACTTCTCAATTTGTTCAAATCTTATAATTTAATTAACTTCTTTTTTGAACCTACTAGGATCACGGCATCTTTGTCGACTTGTCTCGATACTATATTTAGTGATTGTGATGCCAAAGATAAATAAGTTTTAAGTGACTTAACGTCTGACCACTGTGGTTTACTAGCTAGCTTCCCTATGCCATTACATAAAAAGCCACATAAAATAGAATGCAGGCCTTATACAGCTAGTCGTTGCAACAAGTTTAAAAATAATATAGCTCATAGAATTACACCATCTATAGTAGAACACGAGAATCCTAATGAAATCTATGGAGCCCTTTTTGATGTTGTGCAAAAAGAGTACCAATCTACTTTCAAGACCAAAACTATTAACATTAATGGCACCTCCGTTGGCTTTAACCAATAGGCTACTCCAGGTATTTATAAAAGTAGAGCGACACTATACGAGTTATATGGTTTGAAAAAATACAGGTTTGATACTCCTTTCTTAGAGTATGTCAAAAATTATTCAAAATTATTTAAACACATTTGTGTTTTTGCAAAATCAAAATTTTTGGCGATACAATTAAAAATTCAAATAATAAAGTAAAAACCACTTGGAAAATTATTAACAATGAAACAGGTAAATCAGTTAAACAAAAAAAACAACTCGAGATTATGGTCGACAATAAATTAGTTAATATAGCAGCTGACGTAGCTGAGGCATTTAATGTTTTTTTTTCGAACATACCTATAACTACGACTCGCTCCTTAAATTCATCCCCGTCTAAAGCTGAAAACCTTTTGCATAGCAGTGTGCCTAAATGTGGTAGCTTATTTAGCTTGGAGCATGTAACACCTCGTGATGTAGTAAATGTTTTTAATACACTTAAGTCTAAAAACACTGGTGATTACTGGGGCATCTCCATTAAACTATTAAATAATATAATAAACATAGTAGCTCCATATTTAGCTGTAACTTTTAATAAATGTGTTGATTTAGGAACTTTTCCTGACCTCATGAAGAGTAGTAAAGTCATTTCCATTATTTAAATCGGGTAACAAAAATTACGTTAGCAATTTCAGGCCTATCTCTATCTTACCTGCATTCAGTAAAATATTTGAAAGTTAATACTCAAGCAGTTGCTAAGACATTTTAATTTAAACAGACTTCTTTATGATGAACAATATGGTTTTACAAAAGGTCGTTCGACCATAGATGCGGGTGTTGCTCTGCTGAAACACATATTTAACGCATGGGAGAACTCGCAAAATGCTATTGGAGTTTTCTGTGATCTCTCCAAAGCGTTTGATTGCGTGCACCATGACACACTTTTGCGTAAACTACATCATTACGGTGTCCAAAACGAAGCTCTTAAAGTAATAAATTCTTATTTACATAATAGGTTCTAATGTGTAGATGTTAATGGTGTGAAATTTTCCGGGCTACCAGTTCAGTTAGGTGTACCTCAAGGCTCAATACTGGGTCCATTCTTATTCTTAGTATATATTAATGACTTACCTTTTTATTTAAAGGATATCTGTAACGTTGTACTGTTTGCAGATGATACCTCTCTTAGTTTTAAAGTAGACAGGAATAGACAAGATTTTGACGACGTAAACAGTGCACTCGCAATGGTTACGGATTGGTTTACGACAAATAACCTAGTTCTCAATGCCAAGAAAACGAATGTGTAAAATTCGCTCTACCAAATGTTAGAAATCTAGGATCCAACATCGTCTTAGATAAAGAGGTGCTTGAAACTGTGAACTCGGCAGTTTTTCTGGGCATAACAATAGATGCCAAACTTAAGTGGGGCCCACATTTATATCAAGCCTAGCGGGAAGGCTCAGTTCGGCTGCTTACGCTGTCAGGAAAGTAAGACAATACACTGACGTTGATACAGTTCGGTTAGTCTATTTTAATTATTTCCATATCGTTATGCCCTATGGTATTCTGCTGTGGGGCAAAGCCGCTGACATTCAAAATATATTTGTTCTTCAAAAACGAGCAGTTCGAGCAATTTACCAGCTAGGTGCCAGAGTTTCTCTAAGAGATTTTTTAAAGATGTTGGTATTCTTACGGTGGCATCATAATTCATTTTCGCCAACATCTTATATATTAGGCAAAATATACACTTTTACACTAAAAACAGTGATATTCACAATGTTAACACCCGAAATAAGGACAAACTACGAGCTCCCTTTCACCGGCTTCATAAGGTTCATAACTCATTTGTTGGGCTTGGTATAACCTTTTATAACAAGCTACCCTCTTCTTTGCTAGATTCGCCTTTTAATGCGTTTAAAACTAAAGTAAATCCAACCTTTGTTCAGAGGCATACTATTGTATCAACGACTACTTAAATGATAAGAATAGTTGGTCTCTGTGATTAACTCAAGACAATGTTTATTTTCATTCTCCAGAATTAGCTTACCTACTGACAGTTTATATGAATTTATATAATTGTTTTTTTTTTTTTTTTGCTTATTTTTTACGAGTCAATTTATTTTTATTTTATTTTATAATTGACATAATCTACTCCTTACAAGGTTTTTGTTATGAGTTGTTTTGCAATTTGTAGTTAGCTAGCGACCTCGACAATTGATCATATTATTTTTTGCCTGAGCAACCGGCAGCAAGTTCGTCATGCTCCCTTAGATGTCACTGCTTGCGGTAGCGTCGGGGGTCGGGTTGCCTCCTTCCCTCAAATATGGCGAGGGGGGTAATGGCTGATCTTTGCGTTATGCTCGTGAACGGGTGCTGCTTGTGGTGACTGGTCGTCTTGCTGATCATGGTTTTGTTATTGTTACTAGTAATTAACTGTTCATTTATTTTATCTCGAAGGTCCTAGTTTATCATTTATAACTGCCAATTACAGCTTTATGTAAGCGGGCACGCCCTTTATGTCTCGAGGCTTTTATTTAGATATTTAGTTCTGTTTACGTTTAGTTTTTATTTATTTTTTATTTTTTAAATAATGCTTGAGTATAGTTCACGATGTTTTTGGTTGGTATATTGGCGTGTGCTAGCTGACATATGGCCTATAATTTATCATTTGAATTATGTTTTGTGTTGCATAATGTAAGTTATTTTATATAACTATTGTATAGAATCATTCTCTAACTTGAACAGACAGCTGTGCTGCTGGGGAGTTTGTTGCGTCACTTCTTCTTCCCAGCTAAAGGCACTAGGAAGTGGTGAAGGGTGGGCGTTTTTGGGGGACTGTCTTATGTAATTTTGACGTTCGAAAAGTGCTGATACTCAGCCTAGTTTGAATAAATGACTTTTGAATTTAGAATTTAGAATTTTGACGACGATGCTCCGGAGGTGACTGAGGTAGAGATGAGAGTGGCGGTACGCAAAATGAGTGAGAAGAATACCGCCCCAGGACCCGATGGCATACCCGGAAAAGCCTGGTTCCTGGCCATGGGGGCTCTCGGGCCTCGACTAAGGGGGCTCCTAAGCGCATGCATGGAGAGGGGCCAGTTCCCACTTCGTTGGAAGACGGGGAAACTGGTCCTCATCAAGAAGCCGGGGCGCCCAGCGGACTCTCCGTCCGCTTATCGGCCCATTGTGCTGCTCGACGAGGTGGGCAAGCTCTTCGAAAGAGTCATTGCAGACCGCCTCGTCGGGCAGCTGGTGCGAGTGGGGCCGGATCTGGCGGAGAGACAGTTCGGTTTCCGCAGGGGGCGCTCAACGGTGGACGCCATCATGCGCGTGCGGGCCCTCACGACGGGGGATGCTGTGGCCCGGGGTGGGGTCGTCTTGGCGGTGTCTCTAGACATCGCTAATGCCTTCAACACCCTGGAGTTGCATCTGGGAGGCACTCCGGTATCACCGGATGCCAACCTACCTCTGTCGTGTGGTTGAGGCCTATCTGACGGACAGGGCCGTCATCTACCCCGGTCACCAAGGAAAGTGGAACCGGCAAGAGATGTCGTGCGGTGTCCCACAGGGTTCGGTCCTGGGGCCGCATCTGTGAGACATTGGATACGACTGGGTGCTGCGCGCCGACCTCCCTAGCGGCGTCAGCGTTTATTACGCTGACGACACGTTGGTCCTGGCGCAGGGGAGGTCGTACCAGGTGGCGGCCGACTTAGCGACACGCGGGGTTGCGATAATCGTTGATAGGATCCGGCAGCTGGGACTCGAGGTGGCCCTGCACAAGTCTGAGGCTGGGTTTTCATGGTCCTCGGAATGCGCCACCGTCGGGCTCCCAGGTAATGGCGGGAGGGGTTCACATCGGTGTCGAGTCGACGATGAAGTATCTGGGACTCGTCCTCGACAGCCGGTGGAATTTCGTCGAACATTTCCGACGTTTGGCTCCCAGACTGGAGCGGGCCGGGGCTGCCTTGAAGCGGCTCCTGCCCAATCTAGAGGATCGAAACGCCTCCTGCCGGAGGCTCTACGCGGGGATCGTGCGGTCCATGGCCCTCTACGGGGCGCCGGTGTGGGCGCGTTCATTGAGGCTGCGGCCAGCCCGCCGGTTGAACGCGTCCCAGAGGGTCATGGCCATCCGGCTGGCCCGAGGATACCGCACGGTCTCCTGTGAGGCGGCGAGCCTCCATGCTGGATACCGCCATGGGATCTGGAGGCAAAGGTCCTGGCGCACATCTGGGAGTGGCGCGAGGAGGCGAAACGCCGGGGCTTAACTCCGATGCCGCAAGAAATCGCGGCACAGCGGACAGAGCTCCGGCGGGATCTCATGGCGTCATGGAGGGTGCGATTGTCGCAACCCCGCGCTGGGCACGCCACAATTGCGGCGATAAGACCCCTCTTTGAGGAGTGGCTTGAGAGGCGCCACGGCGTCCTCACCTTCCGCCTGACGCAGGTCCTCACCGGACACGGCTGCTTCGGGAGGTTCCTGTTTAGGATAAGGCGGGAGGAAACACCCGGGTGTCACCATTGTGTGGATCGGCCTGAGGACACGGTGGAGCATACGGTGGAGGTCTGCCCGGCTTGGGAGGAGCAACGCCGTGTCCTCGTAGAGGCGATCGGCGGCGGTGATCTCTCGCGTCCGGCCCTGGTTCAGGCCATGGTACGGAGCGAGAGGAAATGGCAGGCCGTCACCTCCTTTTGCGAAGCGGTAATGCTCGCGAAGGAGGAGGCGGAACGCGTGAGGGAGAGGCCAATTTCGCGCCCTCACGCCCCTAACCGCCGCAGGAGGAGACGCCCGGGGCGGGAATCGCGAGCCGATTTCCGGCCACCGTAGGCGCGGGCTTGCGGACGGTGAGCAATGGGTAGCTCGCCGTCCGATAAGGACCAAGCCCGGGTTGACGGCGCGTTGTGTTCCACGCGCGCCTCAAAGAGATGTCAGCAGAATTGACGGGGTCCGCTAGGGCCAATGCCTGCCGGGGGTTCGAAGAAAACCGATAGGGAAATCGTGGCCCCCGGCAACAGGGCAACCGAAGGGACACGGGTGGGTTTTAGTCAGTAAGAGCCTGACACGCCCTCCCGCTCCGCCCAGAGCGGGAGAAGTTATTTCATAATTACCAACACAAAAAAAAAAAGGGTGAGTCATTGACCTACTTTTTTCATTTTTACATTTTAATAGGTTACTTTTAGCATAGCAACTAGGTGGATTAGAGGGCTCGGTGTCTTACACTTTTTAAAAAAAATGCCGTTAAAGTGGTATGTTTGTGTTTTGAATTCATAACAATAATTAAATTGGAAAATCGGATTTTCCTTTAAGGGCCTTCCACTTCCAAAACCCTACAGGTAGATCTGTAGGGTTTTTCCATAGCTTGTATCTAACCTACATTATTCCTAGAGGAATAAATAAATCATATCGCCTAGTGGGATTGCGTGTTTCTCATAAGGAGTCTCACTTCCTACCCGTAAATAGGGTTATCTAAGCAAAATACTCATTTTGCTTGCAGAGTGCGAACCAATCCCAAACAATGACGATTGTGCCACATATCGCGACGACATGGATCCACAACCTGGATGTTCGTACTGGCAACAAGCCCCAGCAGAATGTAGTGGCGAGGAGGAGGTTCCGGCGTCAATCGTCACACAGTCCCCTACTGCCGACAACATCTCGGCGCACGTGAACATACTGCCGCCAAGTTCCGTGACCGCCGCACTGCCCCTGCGCAAGTACTCACTGCGCCTGTCGAGGAATCAACTGCCGATGCCATACCTCTAAGAGAAGACGAGTGAACCTGAGGCCCCTGCTCTTCAACATAATGTTCCCGAATTAGATCCAGACTTAATGGAAATATTAGGTGAGGACCCCACCTCGACTAAAGAATACGGCAGTGAAATTCAAAAGGTTTTGGCGATTAGACTCAACCACATTGTTACCTCTGGTCTCTCTAAAGAGAACCGCAAAGAGCTAAAAGATAGATATTTGGTACCGGTGAACTGCAAGTTCATAAAAGCGCCTACTCTTGATCCGGAGATTCAAGCATCTCTGATAGAAACTCAAGCAAGGCGAGATAAGGGTATAGAAAATAAACAGGTATTAATATCTTATGCCCTGTTCTCCATCAGCGAGGCTATTACCGCGCTGCTCTCATCAGGTCATAAAAACCCTGAGCTTCTCAAGCTGTTGATGGATACAGCTTGAATCCTCGGTGATATGCAATACACGGACTCGATCTCACGACGTGCGTTCATTCTTTCTACTGTCAAGAAGGAACTAAAAGATCAGTTAGACAAAACCAAAATAGAAGAATGCTTTTTGTCAGTAGCCTATCGGAAACCTTAAAATCTGCGAAAACGATTATAAAATCTGGAGCTGATCTAAAGTCATCTTCGACAATGAAGTCTATGGCTCATAAACCAGCTAAAGCAGTCAACAGACCTTTAAACTACCGAGCCACTCCGGCGGGACGCTGTCGGTTCCCACCGCCACCGCCGGGGGGTGCGAGACATACGGGGGCGGCACCATCAACTCCGACTCTGAGGCAGCAGATGAGGACGACACACAACAACGCTTCCAAGACATCGTCACGTCAGCCGCAAGCAGGTCACCGACGTTAGCCACGGTAAACCCCGCGGGCCGTCTTTTGTGTTTCTATGAACACTGAGTGGTGTTTATTAACTAATAACCCTGTTATACTCTCTTGCATTACTGGTTATAAAATTATGTTTTCCAACTCAGTTATTCAGACAACCGTTCCATCAGAGCCTATTTATTCACAATCCGAATATGAGGCCTTTAAAGTATCAATACAAGACTTTATTAGTACTGGGGCAGTATCCTTATGATAAAAGACATATAATTAAAATAGAATTACTAAGAATGAAGAAGCTCAAACGGTGTAAAATAAGAGATTTTGCTCGCTTCACCGGTCCTTTAACATCCGCATGTCAAGCCGTGGATTACGGGTGGCTTTATACCAAAGACTTTGAGAGGTGTAAATACCTAAACCTCGATGAAAAATATAATAAGTTTATGAATTTACCAATCGAATTGTCCCCCATCTTTGACTGGTTGGTTTAATGCTGTGAATGAATCAGTATACAAAATAAAGATTCCTCAGAGATATTTAGTGATGCCTCAACAACGGGGTGGGGCGCGGCTTGTGGTGACGAGACTGCCAGTGGACCTTGGAGTTAACATGAGCAAACTCGACATATTAATTATTTGGAAATACTTGCAGCTTTTCTTGGCCTTAAAGCTTTTGCACAAGATTTTAAAGATTGTCAGATTTTGTTACGTATTGACATTACAACGGCAATATCGTACATAAATAGAATGGAAGGCGAACAATTTCCTCATTTGACTGATATTTGGCTAAGTAATAACAGCCGCACGGGTCGATTCATCAGGTTAAGCTACGCTTGCCGGGGTTGGTCTATGGAAGGGTGACCATCTTTACATACCGAGACTCCTCCGTGCGTCAGAAAGCACGTTAAGCCGTTGGTCACGGCTGTCATTCGTGGATCTTTGACAGTCGTTACGGGTCGTCAGAAGCCCGAAAGTCTGACAACCAGTTTTACCAAGGGATATATCGTGTTACCCAGTTACTAGGTTGTGGAGGTCAGATAGGCAGTCGCTCCATGTAAAAAACTGGTATTCAGCTGCATCCGGTTAGACTGGAAGCCGACCCCAATATAGTTGGGAGAAGGTTAGGCAGATTTATTTGACTGATATTACGAAACAATTGTGGAAATGGTGCGAAGCGCGTAAAATTATGGTTCATACCGGTTATATACGTTCTTCTGATAATGTTATTGCGGACGCTGAATCAAGAAGATAACACCCCGACATAGAGTGGGAAATTTCTCAAAATGCTTATAATAAAATAACACAACACTTCGGTATCCCTTGTATTAACTTATTTGCGAGCAGAATAAATAAAAAATGTGATATTTATGTTTCTTGGCATAGGGACCCTGACGCTTATGTCATTGACGCGTTCACTATATCATTGACTAATTATTACTTTTACGCGTTTCCACCAAAAAGGAAAACGAGCTACTCAAAACTACTGTCAAAGACCTAGGTGTGAGGCTAACTCAGATGGAACAACAAGCACGTTCTACGAATGTGGAAATTCAGTGTCTGCCTGAGCACAATAATGAAAATCTCGTGTCAACTGTCATGAATATAAGTAAGGTGATATCTGGTCATTTAACTGAGAATAACATACATCATGTTACAAGAATTGCAAAGCAAACCCCAACTAGTAACCGCCCGAAGTCTATTGTCGTTCAATTCAGCAGTCCACGAGTTCGAGACAACTTTTTGGCATCTTCTATCAATTTTAATAAAAATAAAACTTCTGAAGAAAAGCTCAACACCGCTCTTCTTGGGATTGGCGGTAAAAAAGAAAATGTCTATATAGTAGAACATTTATCACAAGCAAATAAGGCGTTGCACGCTGCGACCAGGATTAAAGCAAAGAGTTTGGGTTACAAGTATGTGTGGGTCCGTGGCGGCAAGATTTTTGCCAGAAAACATGATGGTGCAGACTATAAATATATCAGAGACATCGACTCGTTGGACAAATTACAGTAAGCAATAAAAAGATGTATAGAATAAAGTATAAGATTTATAAGGATTTCAATTCGATCAGTTAAAAATCTACTACCAGAATGTGAGGGGTATTAGGACAAAGCTGAGTGACATTTACCAAAAAGCTGCAAGCTGTTCATATGATGTTATAATGTTTACTGAAACTTGGCTACTGGATGGTATCTTTGACTCAGAGATCATGGATGGGCGTTACGCTATCTATAGGCGTGATAGATCCAATAATGTTTTAAATAATAAAACCGACGGTGGTGGAGTTCTTATCGCTGTTTCTACAAAATTTGAATCACAGATACTGATTAAATTTGAAAGCTCTTTCGATGATCTCTGGGTCAAGTTGTCACTTAAAGGGGGTAAGAAAGCTAGGGTAATTTATCTGTGTACTGTATACTTGCCGTCACCGATACAGCCCAGAGTACTGGAGCATTTTATTGATAATACAAACAATGTCTTGGAACATGCCAACAAATGCTTGATTATTGGCGACTTTAATATGAAAACTGTTAACTGGCTTGGGACAGGTGGTGATGTTATAAGAGCTCCTCAAAATATTTTTACAGGCTTAGAACAGACTCTTTGGGATTTTGTCTTGCTTAACAATCTAAGACAATGCAATTATTTATTTAATCACAATAACAGAATTCTTGATTTAGTCTTGACCAACTTAGATCTTGTTGTGGTAAGTGCACCAGTGGATGTACTTTCTAAAATAGATATGCACCATCCACCTGTACTGTGTGAGCTCTCGTTTAACCATTTAAAAAAGCCACAGAATTTTAATAACAGAACTAAGTTGAATTATTTTAAGGCAGATTACGTGGCAATTAATGCAGCACTAGAGAAGTTCAATTGGTCGACAGAGCTAGATCCTTGCATGACTGTAGATCAGATGGTAATTTTTTTTAATAATATATTGTATGGGTTAATTAAACTTCACGTTCCACTTGTACCCATAAAAGATTTTAAATATCCGCACTGGTTTTCTAAACAGGGGGCCTACCACAAGCTCTTATAGCAGTATTATTATAATCTTACTTTGACTTTTCGTACCGTGACGTCCATAAAATAAGCTTGTTGTAATGTTGAAACAATTTTATTTTCTTAGCGGTTTTGGTGACGTCACCTCTAAAAGTTCATTCAATTCGTACCACGACGTGACTTTTGACAACTAGCAGGATTGTTTTAATGTCAAATTTAGCAATCTTAAAAAAGTTCCTCGGACTCGACGGAAATATTATTGTTTTGCAATTTATATTAAGAAAAAACATTTTCGTGTCATGTAAAGTTAGTAAAATGTATTTATTTACGTAAACTTGCCGAATGAATTGTGTATCTATAGATTTTAGTACATGTCATTGTGTAATTAATTTCTTGTTTGATGGCGAATGCATACGAAACATTTGAGTTTTTGGAAGCGGATAACGCAGAAAAATAAAAATTCCCAGAGTACCTCTAGCTGCCGCCCGGAAACCCGACTGCAAAATTAATAACAAAACACTAATCACTGAGTCTGACCACAATATATTGTTTCGAACTATCTTCGTCAAAACATTACACATTTCTTTGTTTTAAAACTTATTCACTGAGTAACCTTAACCTTCCCTTGATTCCATGTCGACTTTGTAGCCAGTTAGATCATAAATTCATTAGCAAATATGTTAAAATAAGTTCAACCTCGTAGTAGTTATCCTCTTGTAAACAAAAATATCGCTACATCGAGGCTGTGTTCAGAGTTACGCTGCAATCGATTAGAGCGTGCTAACACCCATACCGAATTAGTGTCAGCGCGATTACAACGTGCTGTGAATCGTCATACATGACGTCATAGCATGCGTCATCTTGCGATAACGCTGACCATGCCCTAAATTAATATCACCGTGAGCGCTGTCAAAATGACAGTGGTGCTGTTTTGTTTTGAGTTGCACCATATCTTTAAACTAACGTGGCATTTTGGAAATTGTGCTTCTGGCTACAGTCGTCACCTAATCAAAGAAGAAGAAATTTGTTGTGTATACTCAAAGAAATACTGTAATCCAACCATCTTGTGCAAGCATATCTAAATCGGTACGCAAAATATTGATGTGAGCGATTAAGGCGTAACTCCGAATGCGACCCGAGTTTCAAATTTCGTTCTGTTCCGATTTATATCATGTAACAAATTAGCCGTAGCTTATTTTTAATTTTTTCAATTGTTTTTCTTATTTTTCAAAGCCAAATCTGTTAATATTTGTGTCAATTTCATGGAAATTACTCATAAAAATTAAATTCTAATGCAAAGTAATATTTTAAGTAAAAGAAAATAATATTTTGCTTCAAGACCAATACTTCGTAGTAGCGATTCGGACCAACGTGTGAAAGGGACAGCGCTATACAGTTCACATAGCGTTGTTTCTTTTCTACTATAGCAGGCAATAGACAAATCTTACAAATAGTTCGTTCTTTCCCAGCTCTCAGCAGGACTAAAACATTCTTGAACGATGAAGGTCGTGGTACGAATATGAGTTATGTTATTGTAAGCTTGAAACAAAACTCTTCTGAAATAAGATTGTTTCGTAAAAGATTGTGGTCGGCCCCCTGCTCGTTAAAAGACTAAATGAAAAGAACCGTCTTCGACTTAGAGTAAAAAAGTACAGTAATCCTTTAGACATTATTGCTTTAGATTTACTTAAGAAAAGATGTGACCGTATGGCTACGTCTTGTTACAATGCTCACATTGCTGATATAGAGGCTAAAATTACTTCAAACCCAAAATATTTCTGGAGTTACTTAAAAATTAAGAGAGGTGGCACTAGTAACTACCCCAGTTCCATGACAGATGGTATAAACACCTCTGAAAATATGAATGAAATATGTAATTATTTCGCATCCCATTTCTCTAAGGTATACGGTAGCGATGGGAATGGTGTTCATGCGAGCGCAGGTGACATTGATAGCTGCATAAGCAATAGCACGTTAGGCCATATAACAATATCACAAGATCAGATACGCAGAGAATTAAAAAAATTAAACGTTCACAAAGGGGCCGGCCCTGATAATATACCTGCTTTGCTTTTAAATAAGCTATCGGATGTTCTTTCACTGCCATTAAGTATTATATTTAATCAGTCTGTTCTTCGGGGTACTTTTCCAGCCCTTTGGAAGGAAACCAAAATTGTGCCTATTTTCAAAAACGGGGATCGGTCTGATGTGAGCAATTACAGGCCCATCGCTATTCTCTCTATACTTGCAAAGGTATTTGAAGCCCTCATATGCGCTGTGCTGTCTAGACATTTATCATAGCTAATAATAGATAGCCAATATGGATTTATGAAGGGGAAATCAACAGCTACCAATTTGGTGACTTATGTTGAAAGCATTGTTGAAGCGGTTGATGCGCGTGTCCAGGTTGATGCAGTCTACACCGACTTCAGCAAGGCTTTTGACATGGTAGACCATGGCATACTCATCAAGAAGCTTGAAATGAATGGTGTATCGGACCCCCTCTTGGGTTGGTTTGAATCATATCTGTCTGGACGGATACTCAGGGTTGTGGTAAATGGCTGCTCTTCAAATTCATACATTGCAACGTCGGGAATCCCTCAGGGATCTCATTTGGGTCCGCATTTATTCGTTCTTTTTATAAATGATATTTACAAATGCTTCTCGAACTCGAATATATTCTTATTCACTGATGACCTCAAAGCTATAAAAATTATAAAAAATCCTGCGGACTCGGTACTATTTCAAAGCGACTTAGACAAGCTGACTATGTGGTGTGAGCACAACAAAATGACTTTGAATGTAAAAAAGTGCCATCATATCAAATTTACAAAAAAAAAAGAATATCATGCAGTCAGTCTATAAATTGAATGGTCAGCGGCTTGAGGAAATCGAAACTATTCGAGACCTAGGTGTTCAGTTCGACAAAAAGCTAAGCTTTGTAGAACATAATAGACAAAATTATATTAAAAACATCAAAGATGCTTGGTTTCGTTATGAGAGAGTGTAAGAACTTCAAAAAACCTAGCATTAAGAAAATTATGTACAACTCGCTAGTTAGAAGCCATCTCGAGTATTGCAGTGTGGTCTGGTCACCTGAGTATAAGATCCACATCAAGCGCATCGAACGGCTGCAAAAAAGGTTCTTATGGCATCTCACCTATAAAAGTAATATGGGAAAAAAACTCAACTCGTACCAAGAAAGACTGAAGTATTTTGGGATGGTGTCGCTGGAGAAACGCAGGAATATGCTAGACTTGGTTTTCCTTAAGAAGCTGGTAACAGGCTCTCTTAACTGTCCTGATTTGCTCAGTAGGGTGTTATTCCATGTGCCACGTAGTCTGCCAAGAAGTTCTAATAGGAGGCTATTCTGCATGCCAAGATGTCATACCAACTTAAGGCAATACTGTCCACTGTCCAGAATGTATGCTGCATACAAAGAGCACGAAGTAGACATTGACCTCTTTCATTCATCAGTAACTGCTCTAAAAAAAGCCTCACTTGCCATTTAATGGGTGTCTCTATGTAGTATAAATTCAAATATTAACATAATCTTATTTAAAATTATAACACAAAATCTAATCTAATCTAATTTATTCAATGTAATTTAATTTATTTTTTGTAATCATTTTAGGTTTTAATAATTTATTTTCATCTAAACCATGTATTACTTGTTTTAATTAATTAATTATGTTATTATCTGCGCATAATGTAGTGCATGCTGTGCTTTTCTATAAGTAATGAGGCGCTTAGACTTAAGTTTGCAATGTACTAATTATAAGTAATAGTGTACTCATTGTTGAAGAGCCTAATAATAAATAAATAAATAGACCAGCATGCTTCCAAGCATTCTTATCTAGGATATAAATAGGATATAGATAGGATATTTAACATAATCTTTTCATTATTTGACATTATATTTTTTATATTTTTATCAAATTAGATTCGTTACAGCTGTAGTGGCATTTTTTTACTAAATTTGTGTTATTTTGAGAGCAAAAATTTAAAACTTTTGACAAAAAGTTTTTATTTTTCACTTTTTTGTTGTGGTACCTACCCCACACATATTCGAATACCACTACCTGCTACCAGTGACAGGAACTTATCATATCATCTACATACTAAGTGGGAAAAAAATACGTATTTTGTAGCTAACTCAAAAACTACTAAAGCAAAGTTAATAAAATTTATATGGGACCAATTTGAAAGCATACCCTTTCAAACAAAAAAAGAATTTTCAAAATCGGTCCACAAATGACGGAGAAATCGGCGGACATACAGAAAAAAAAAAAAACATACGGTACGAACATTTAACCTCCTCCTATTTGGAAGTTGGTTAAAAAGTATTCTCAGTTCTCCGTTCATCACAGCCCAAGAATGACACTAAGTTTATAAGCCCTTTAATATTCACATTTTGTGTATTTATTCATTTCACTTTTCATACTACGCGACGTAATGTGAGACAAAGTAACAGTAAATTGATACAACCAATTTCGGCTATTCAAAATTAAAACAATTGATTTCATAAAGCGGAAAATAAAATAACCGCAAGAACCGATCCCTTATAAATTTAATCAACAGCGAAAAAAACAGTCATGCGTAATTGGATAGATGTTGGGTAGGTTTTCCTCCGTCGTAACATAATTGGGCACACGCACGGCCGAGCGCTCGCGTGCACGAGAATTAAGATAAAAACAGGTAATTTATTCAAAGAGTACGTTCCTCCCTTATTAATTCTTGTCCAATCTGTATGTGTGGGGTGTCAATAAATCTAAATATTCATTAGTCGGCGGGTGCGAGGTGAGCGGGGTGCTCATTTAGACGCATTAATTACACGCGCCGTCTGCTGCACCGCCTAAACCCTTTTAATATTCGCTATGCGTAGCTCCGTAGCGCTTCGTAGCGTGACGTAGTGGTGGCATAGCTCATAGCCTTCTCTGCACAAGCCATGATTCCCTAGTAAAGTGGATAGGTTAAAACAGACAAAAAGACATATTTAGTTATAAATTAATTACACAATATTATATTATAGTACTAGTACGAGTATGCAGCTAGAATTTTCGGCGCATTTTATTTTATAGATGTTGTTATTTCTGTGGCTTGCCTTGCTAACAAACTGGACATAGTGCACTCGTTTGCTGACACTACAATAATGTCATCATTAAGCCGAACTATCGGTCGAGGTCACATACATATCTTTGGCCACACGAGACGCTTTTACTTCGCTTCGAGCCCAAACATGGACTTTCTTGTATAAACTAGTGGAGCTTGAGATGTGTACAGTTAGCGTCATTATGTGCTAGCCCCTCAAGTTTTAAAATTTACGAATAATCTAAAGAATACTTCAAAAAGAGTTCTTAGTTTTGAGTTGGATTCGAACCATCGCATCATCAAACGTCATCATACTTATACCGGCAGTTTGACGAACTAGCCAGCGAGCCCATGTGAAATGCGATGAAATTATTATATACTATCATCCGAGTATCTTTCGGTCTCTGTCTAATATGGTATCCACTAACGTTTTCTTTATAAAATTAATCTATACCCTCAAGTTATAACTACAACATACGATGTATACGTTCACTTAAAACTATTGTTTATTTCTAGCGCTTCCTATTTTATATGTCATTTGTCTAGGGACCCGTTTGTGTCAGTTGGCAAAATATGTTATATTATGATAACTGTAAATTATCAAATCAAATTGTAAAATATACTCTATATCTTTGTGGTAAAATAAGATCAAAGTTTTGTTTAATAATAGCAATAATAATAATAACAAATCTGGCAACAGTGAAACGTCAACAACAAAAAAAACATTCTTATCTCTTATTTCGCATATTTAATTATTTCCACATATCGTATTAATACAAAAAGCTCAATAATTTTGCCTTGGAATAAACAGTAAATAAATTCATAAACAATAAACCTATTTACAATGAAAAAACCAAAAAAAATAGTATAATCAAAAATGACAGTGTCAAATACGGACTCCCATATAAATAAATTATGCAAGATATAGAAATTATGGAATGTTGACGAGATCAGCTACTCGCCGAGCACGCCTACCACCTCCGGACTCTTCGCTCAGCTCCGCCTCACCGCCGCCGGTACACAGCCCCACTGTGAGCGCTGTGTCGACACCGGCCGCGGTAGTTGCGTCGAGCTCGAGCGACGAGTATTTTTCCCCGCCGACGTCGCCAACACCTGTACGTCGGCCGGGGAAAGGCCGGCCACCGAAGAGCTTGGGACTTAGGGGCCAACCGGCCCCGAACCGGGTCCCCGCTGCCGGTGGTTGTGTGCAGCGCATGAGATGGACTCAGTCAATGAACGAGAACATCATGCGCGCATATTACGGGTCTACAAAGGGAGGAACTAACCTCACTGCGTACCGTGTTAGGATGCTGTCTCTGTTCCAGGAACTAGAGCCAGCCGTCAACGTCTCGGCCCAACGACTGTCGGATCAGGTGCGTGTCATCCAGCGCAATCATAGGCTGGACGATGCTGCACTTGATAGGCTGCGCTCAGAGGTACTGAGCAACCACATCGTCTCAACTCGGGCACAAACCGCGGCACAAGCGTCAAATATTAATGCAATCCCGCCGCGGTTTAATCATGGTGTTGAAGAGGAGGATGATAGGGTTGCCACAGTAAGTAGCCAGTGTAACGACCGATTGAGGAGCGCACTGGAGGATGCGTTCCGCGAGTATAGGTACACTGCGACCGAACTCAGACCCCGATTACCACGCCTACCCATGCACAAAAAAAATAGGGCGCTGGTGTGTGCCTTGGACTCGCAGCTTACGAATTTTTTCGAAAGCAGCGAGGATCTCATTGATACACACTCGATCCTGTATTGCGCGGCTGTTGCGGCATGTCGTTTAGCTAACGTCAAGTTTCCAAACTGTGACGGAGCTACTCGACCCAAACCAGCCGTACCAGCCTGGCAGTGCAGGATCGAGCGTCGTATCGATGGGGCCAGGGCTCTCATCGGCAAACTATACTGCTTCAGGGAGGGAAATACTCGACCACGAGTGATGCGCTTTGTAAGGCGGGCATTCTCGGGGACTGGAATCAGTCCTCAAGAATACATGTCCCGTGTCACAGAGCGCATCGACTTCCTGAAGCAGAAAGTTTGTGCATGGGCGAGCCGTATTCGGCGGTATAAGCGGCGGGTTGACCGATACACGCAGAATCGCATGTTCCAGAGCGATGAGAGGTGGGTATATAGAGCTTGGGAGCGACCTGAACAAAATGTGACAGACGTGTGCCGCCCGGATGATGTTGCCACGAGTGCATTCTGGCGCAGCATCTGGTCGGTGCCCGTGTGTCAAATTGAGGCTGGCTGGATGCAGGATGTCGAGCGAGTGTGTGAAACTATACCAGAAATGGAAGCTGTACTAATCACGCCATTAGACGTAGCCAGAGCAGTCCGTCCGTTACCGAATTGGAAATCACCGGGACCGGACGGACTGCACAACTTTTGGTTAAAATGGCTGAGTAGTTCGCACACTCGCCTGGCATCTCAATTTCAGTCATCCCTAGAGACTGGGTCGCTACCGCAGTTTCTAACAACAGGCGTTACTCACCTGCTCTATAAGTCAGGTAGTCCCACGGAACCCAAGAATTATAGACCGATCACATGTTTGTCGACGGTCTATAAACTTCTTACATCCATTTTGAGAACGAAAATTAACACACACATTGACAGTAATTCAATCATGTCAGCCTCTCAAAATGGATGTAGGAATGGGTCCCGTGGTACTAAGGAGCTTCTCCTCATCGACATGGCCATAAGCCAACAGGTTCGTCGATCCCGCAAGGATCTGTCAACATGCTGGATAGACTATAAGAAGGCCTACGACTCGGTGCCACATACATGGCTCATGAGGGTGCTGGAGCTGTACAAGATAGATGCAACTCTGCGCACCTTCCTGATGTCATGTATGGGGCAATGGAGGACGGTCCTTCGCTATCCAGGATGTCGACAGATCCAGGGGAATGATGAGCCTGTGTGGATTAAACGGGGAATATTCCAGGGCGACAGTTTAAGTCCACTTTGGTTCTGCTTAGCCCTGAATCGTCTTAGCACACTGCTCGAAGATTCAGGTCTAGGCTATCGGCTGAGGAGAGGTGGTCAGGTCATATCTCACCTCCTCTACATGGATGACTTGAAACTCTTTGCCCCCAACAAATTGCGACTGATGGAGCTACTGAAGGTAACTGAAACATTTAGTAGCGCCATCAGGATGGAATTTGGTGTGGACAAATGTGCAGTCATGCATGTAAAGCGAGGGGAGATTATGGAATCCGAGGGAACTCAACTCTCGGATTCTATACACTTTAGATGCCTCTCCTCATCCGAAAGCTATAAGTATTTGGGTATGTCGGAAGCGTTAGGCATCAACGTTGCTGACATGAAGCAATCGTTGAAGGAGCGCTTCTTTGGTCGCCTGAAAAAGGTATTAAATAGTCTTCTTTCAGGAGGAAACACGGTGCGCGCCTTCAACGGTTGGGTCATGCCGGTTTTGATGTACTCTTTCGGCATACTCAAATGGACTCAGACTGAACTCGACGCCCTGGACAGGAGGGTCCGTACACTCCTGACCGCAAACCGGATGCATCACCCACGTTCATCGGTGATGAGACTGTACATTCCGCGGAAGTGCGGGGTCGAGGCTTTTTAAATGCGAAGACCCTCCACAACCGCGAGGTGTGCAGCCTCAGGGAATACTTTCTTAAAGCCGATGTGGGTATGCACCGTGATGTGGTCGCAGTGGACAACGGGCTCACCCCGCTCTCCATGGCTAAAGAGAACTGGCGCAAACCTGTAGTACTTACTACAGATGACCGCAAGGAGGTATGGCAAAGCAAGGCGCTTTACGGACGCGTGTAGATTTCTTAGCGTCCGTATCCTGGCTACGTTTCAGTGACCTTTTCGGGGAAACCGAAGGTTTCGTCTGTGCAATTATGGACAAAGTTATCTTGACGAATAACTATCGGAGACATATTATGAAGGATGGTACGGTTGACGTGTGTCGGGCATGCCATCGTCCGGGTGAGTCCATCAGACATATTATCTCTGGTTGCTCGCGTCTAGCTAACGGCGAGTACTTGCACAGACATAACCAAGTGGCTAGGATTATTCACCAGCAACTTGCTTTGAAATATAAACTTGTGGACTCTGAGGTACCGTATTACAAGTATGTGCCCGACCCAGTTCTCGAAAATGACCATGTCACGTTGTACTGGGATCGGTCTATCATTACTGACAGGACTATTGTAGCAAATAAGCCTGATATAGTATTGATAGATCGATTAGCGCGCCGCGCTATGATAGTCGATGTTACCATTCTACATGACGAGAACCTCGTGAAAGCTGAGAAAGAGAAACAAATAAAATATCTCGACTTAGCACACGAGGTTGTTGACATGTGGAATGTGAGCTCGGCTATCATTGTGCCGATTGTCGTAACGGCTAATGGCCTGATGGCTGAAAGCCTCGACCAACATCTCTCGAGGCTTTCGTTAGGCGGTTGGATCAAGCGCCTGATTCAGAAGGCAGTATTTATTTTATTTATTTATTTATTTTTGCATAATGTACACTCAGTTACAGGCTAGGCTTAAACTTATGAGTACATTACCCTGTTAGGGCGCAGCAAGTTTTATTACATTTAACTTATAACTAGGTTAAATATTCGGAAGTTAACATTATATAGCATACTTATTAGATATCTATATCACAACATTCATTATTATTACTAATATATAATCTATTTGTGACATATTTTATTAATTAAAGTTATTTGAGTATAGTAACATTAATAAAATCATTTTATACTTAGTTAGACAACATTTGTGCTTTATTTTAGTTTCTTATCTTCCATAAACTCGTTGATACTATAATAACTTTTTTCTAAAAGTAATGACTTAAGTCTAAATTTAAATATGCATAGCGTTTTTGTTGATCTTATGTGTTCAGGTAACTTATTATATATTTGGATGCTTCGGTATTCTGGGCTATTTTTATACATCTGTAGTCTAGGTGCTGGTAGAATTAATTTAGTTTTGCGGCGTTCATTCTTATCAAAATTAAAGAGTTGTATATTCTTTTTAACAAATATGGCTATTTCGAGAATATAAATTGAGGGTAACGTTAGAATTACTACAGTACAGTACTCCTCGATACGGCTCGCATTGTGAGGAGGTTCCTGTCTCTGCAGCCCTAACCACCGGTAGCCTAGACCCTGTTTTTTTTAAATTCTTTTATTTTAAGAAATATTTAAAAATGTAATTTAATAAGAAACTAGATGAATAAACGAAAGTAATAATAAATATTATTATTATTATTTTTGCTATTTTTTTATATTTTTAAATGTTTTTTAATTCTTTTATTTTAAGAAATATTTAAAAATGTAATTTAATAAGAAACTAGATGAATAAACGAATAACAATATTATTAAATGATTATTAATGTATTTTATTTTTATGGATTTTTTAATTATTCATAAATATAAAGTAATATAATAAACTAATAATATAATATAATAAACTACAACAAAATAGAAAAAATACTATAAAAAAAAATATAATGAATGACAAAAAGCAAATTTCATGCCTAGGATTTGAACCTCCTATCTTAAGTACTGCAAGCGGTCTTAAAACCTCCGGTCTATTCAGACGTTGAATAACTTGTTGTAAATGTTAACCCTATTCACTAAAACAATACATTCATTACAATAAAATGTTTTTGCAAAATACAAAAAGTAACTTGGGCCTATCATGGATTTGAACGCACATGTCTTTTGGGGGGGTAATTACTTAATGGAGCTGTCTGTACATTATACTAATTACTTTCGGTAAGATACGTCTACGTCTGGTAGGTACGAAACCGCTGTACGATTGTCATTACTAAGCGTCTGCTCCAAAATGTAATAATCAGAAGCGAGCATTTTCTTATACTTGTTACATTATGGAGAAGACTAGACTAGACATAGGGATAATCACTTACCTACATTATATTGCAAAACAGAAAAAAAATAACTTTTACATTATAAATGTTTATCTACCCAATTTTATTAATTGTTCTTTCTGAGAATAGAAGTAGACGCATAATAAATTCTCGTTCATCAAAGCTGTCTAGTTATTATTTTGACTTTAAGATAATCTTACAATCTTACTCTCGTAATGAGACTTCGCACTCATAAATGGCAACAATCCTCCGGCCCTCGGGCCCCTAGCTATGGGCCCCGTGCAGTGGCCCCCAAACTACGGGCCCCGTTAAAATTGCGTGCTGAAGGGGACGGAGGACACGTCGTACGCTGGTCACGTGCCGTGCTTTATTCTATTCAAATAACCGGCGCTGGTGAGCGCGTACCGGACTGGGCCGAGGACGTGATTACAGCCCAATACTGTGTAATGTGGTGAAATATGAATGAGCCATGCTTGTCACATAACCTGCCCGATTGATCGTTGTTTCCCCAGTTCTAACAATTTGCACGTGTTTGTACATAGTAGATACAGTCAGCCTCGAAAGAATGTTTACATCAACAAGATGTGAATTCTTGTCTACAATCGTTGTTCCATAGGTTTACGTCAGCTTGCTCCGAGTTACAGACGTTGTTTTGATTCGTGACCGGCGGCGGCGGCGGCGCTGGTATAGTGACAATGTTGCGTGTACCATACACCGCTCTTTTCTGTCGTCAAGCAGCAGCACAGTGGGTTGCCGCTGAGCTTCACAGAGTAGAGCGCGATGCGTGCATCGCGCTTTGTGCCTGTGATGGTGGTAGATACACTTGATAAGATCGTAAAATTAATGCCTATTTTAGAGCATTTAAAATAGCTAATTATTAGATATGTCAATCGGAACAAGTTGAAGGAGCTAACGTTAGTTTTACTAAGTAATACTTGAATCGATTTGGAAATCAGTGTATGATTTGCAGAATAACAGTACCTAGTATCGGTCTAAATAAATCAAGGGCACGTTACTATTCAGTGGCGCGGCGCGACGGGCGCGCGGCTGATAAGCGGTGGGCGGCACATTTCCGTACATTCTTATTGCGCCACGCGTCACGTGTGCGATATTTTATTTTATTTTATTCTATTCGGGAAACTTACAGCTAACTTACACAGTGTTCTTAAATAATATAAAGTTGAAGGTCATTTACAACTTTCCATTGATAAACACGTAACATAAAAAAGAGAAAAAAAAGGTCGGTACAAAATACCTATTAAACATAAATTAGGAAAAAAATTGTATACGATAAATTACAAACTAAAAATCAGATTTTGCTAACAATTACTTTTCTGTAAAGAAGCTTTTTACCAACAAATGCTTAAGCCGAGAAACACTGGTGTTGAATATATCCAAAACATGTTCACCAGACAGTTTATTAAAACGTCTTCACGCTTCTTCACTATACGGTCAAATTCTTTGCTGTAATCAGTGTAGACCACATCCACTTGAGAGGGTTTAGACATGGTGGAGGACAAGTAATCGGAACAGAATAAGCAAATTCGACACAATAGACCTGTTTTTTAAGAAGCCATGTTGACAGGTATTAAGTGATTGTTTAATAGCACAATAAACTGAAGAGTAAACAATTTATTGTGGGTGTCGCGCGCGTAACGTAGTGGCTGTAGTGATACAGATACTACGTTTAACGTCGCGCGACTTGTGACTCGCACTTATTGCACATGAGCTTATTATTTGTATTAGTAGTCACTTGAATAGGGGTAATAGGGGGCGCGCCTGTGGCCATTAATCCAGAATCCGGGTTACTATTGAGAAATTCGTGTAGGAGAAACCCGATAACGGTTTGCCCAACCTGGGAATCGCACCCAGATGTTCAACGCAACTGCTGAGCATGGGGTTGCCCATGCTCAGCAGTTGCGTTTACGAAAAGTAGACCAATGACACAGTCGAAATTAAGCCACAGCCTCAATTGCCTGCCGCCTCTTTCAATAAAATAAGCCATAGCCACAATTAATTTCGGAAGTCGGTGGTAAAAAAACAAAAATTCAAAACCGACTTCCGAAATACAGTTATTTTCACTTTGTATTGTTTTTTTGGAAGCCGGTTGCTATTTTTTTTTTTTTTTTTGTGATAGTTTTTTGTGTAGAATTTCGGGTATCTACATACAAAGGACACGACCAGTGGGGCTATGGGCGTCTGCCTAAGTGTCAAAATCAATGTGCAGCAAATATTGTTTTATTTTTGCAATTACTGTATTCTATAGTTTACAGATTAAAAGTTTCACGAGTCTAAAAGGTCAGAAAACGGAGAAAAATAAAGATAAGTTTATACTAAATAACTCTGCATTTTTATATGAGATGGCGCCAGGCTTTGTGGTTATCGAGTTTAAGAATGATTTTCTACTTTTCGACTCGCCATCGCATCGAGGCGCTCGGTTTTTTTTTTATACCATCAAGGGGCAAACGCCTATCCTATCCAGCCATGTGTAAGAATAAACTTAACAAATTGAGTATTCATAGGCCTGGGGTCATGTAAATCACCAAATAAACACTGCTTTGTTAAGTTTTGCTGGCTCATATGTAATCGAGCAGCTGTCAGACTTTATGGCTGTCTTGTTGCTAAATAGTATTATTTCATTGTAGTATATGTACATATCTGATTGTTTAACCATCGGGCAAGTCTCGCTTGCAGGTGTAAGGTTAGCATTGGTTATTGGTTTTATTTTCTATTACGGACGCTTTTAACGTTCTGCATCGTTCTCACATGTATAACTTCAACATGAATGATGTAACCAATATTTTGTAACCATATTCTGATTTAAAAGAGTGTCCGTGGAGTTTCTTGCCCGTTCTTCTCCATAGGTACCTACTACGCTTTGGAATGGGCAACTAGCTTCATCTTTCTGACTGACCGACCCCTTGACAATTCAAAAGTGCCTGTAATTGGTTTATTTGAAATAAATGCTTTGAGTTTGAGTTTGAGTTTGATTGACATAATTATGCCTTTGAACCCATCTTATGGATATGGCACAGTTTACATAGGTATCTCATCATAATATCCATTTAACCGAATCGTAGATCAAAACAGATGAATCCTTTATGAATAGCAATGGTAATCGGGTTTTGAAGATCAGACCGTAAAGAGGGTCGTTAGAAATAGAACACAATAGTCGTATAGTACACAACAAACGCATAAACACAACGCGTGTCGGGAACTGCAATAAAAAAATAGATTATTTCTCACCAACATAGCAACAAGGATTACATAGTAATAGTGCTTAATAATAATAAAATACCAGTCCACTTTAGCCACCCAAACCCACAGTCCAATACCTTTGTTTCCATATTTTACAATAGTCCTACATCAACCGGGGGTTGTCCTTGGCTGCACTTGCATAATGCGAACAGGGATAATCGTCGGTTGGTGCCTCATTCCATATAAAATTTTCTAAGGGGCCTCTGCGAGTTGGCTTCGGCTCCTCGTACGCCTTCCAAAAGACCGGGACCTTAAGGTCCCGAGATATTTAAATATATAATAATAATAAAACGTTTATTTCGGAAACTTGCTCCATAGATCTTTTTTAGTGATACAACTTACGTAACTATGTTAGTACTTACATTAAATTAAAAACAAAAACAAAATCAAAATAAAACCTGCAATTATATTAATTCATGTATCTTCCTGCAGTATCAGACCCGTAGCTATGCATACAAGGTAAGTTACTAATATCTTGCACATTAGATAATACTAATCCAGCAGCATTAGTGATGGTAAAGAGAGGTTTACTTACGGTAAGTAAAAATAGGTGTGCCACAAGGCTCGATGTTGGGGCCATTCCTCTTCTTAGTGTATATTAATGATCTACTCCATTTATTAAAAATTGCTGACGATACTTCTTTAATTTTTAAGGTAGATAGACGTGCTAAAAATTTTAACGACGTAAATAACGCCCTACTGTAGGTCCAAAATTGGTTCACTGCTAATAATTTAGTATTAAATGGAAAAAAAACTAAGTGCATAAAATTTTCTTTACCAAATGTCAAAAGTAGTGATTGTGAGATAGTATTGAATCAAGAGAAACTTGAATTCGTCGATAAAACTGTTTTCCTAGGGATCACGCTCGACTCAAGGCTGCAATGGGGTCCTCATTTAACATTTAACATCTCTTGCAGGACGGTTAAGTTTAGCAGCATATGCTGTCAGAAAAATCCGTCAATTTACTGATGTAGATACCGGAGGCTAGTCTATTTTAGCTACTTTCATAGTATCATGTCTTACGGTATTTTTATTTGGGGACGGGCTGCAGATATTGAGTCTATTTTTATTCTGGAGAAAAGAGCGATCAGAGCCATATATTATCTCCGCAGGCGCGATTCTCTAAGGAAACTGTTTAAGGATATTAACATCACTAATAGGTCCACACAACTAATAGGTCCCTATTTCTTGTACTATAATTATGTCTATCACCTCTTTTGCTAAAAAGATGTAAATTCTTTCTTACTATTAGTTCAACCAGGTTTCAGACTGGCTAAAGTAGATTCATCTTTCATGGGATACCGTTTAAAATGTTACAATAAAATTCCTCCCCACATACTCCAACTGAATGAGACGAAATTCAAATCTTATATAAAACGCACACTATGCAGGCAGGCATATTATACGTTGGGGGATTACATCGCTGATAAAAATACTTGGCTCAATGCTGGTCCTGCTCCACAACTAATTGATTAACATTTGCAAATACTGTTGGAGCTACTGAAGATTGTCAGACCATCTTTGCATTGTATAAACTCAATCTCCCTTGTATTATATAATTGCATAGCACAGGTGTGAGCACTATGTACTAAAGAGTTACCATTTACCGGGTAATATGTCTTGCATTGACTTAATGTGCGCTGGCGGCTGTGAGTATATTGTCATGCTCACTCAAATGTTTCGCTGATGGTGGCGCGTGTGTTGGATCATTTAGCTCCCTTCAAAATGGTTGAGCTGAATGGTGCTAATCCATGTGTCATGTTCGTGAACGGGCGCCGTCAGTTGGGGCTGGTCATCTCTTAGCTGCCAGGGTTTATTTTTATTTTTTATTAATTTTTTATATTTTTTAAGATAGCACTCGGCTGACAATTTCGTTATATTATAACCTAGAAACATTGTGTGCTACTGTTTAAAATTTGTTAATAAAGAATATTATTATGTTTAATTTTGTTATAAAGTATACTGCTTGATACAATAATAATGTCTTCTGGCAAATGCTGTGTGATTTTACATCACACAGCATTTGCCAGAAGCTTAGCTGCCAGGGTTTATTTTTATTTTTTATTAATTTTTTATATTTTTTAAGATAGCACTCGGCTGACAATTTCGTTATATTATAACCTAGAAACATTGTGTGCTACTGTTTAAAATTTGTTAGTAAAGAATATTATTATGTTTAATTTTGTTATAAAGTATACTGCTTGATACAATAATAATGTCTTCTGGCAAATGCTGTGTGATGTAAAGGATTATGAAAAACTAGTTTCTGTTTACGTCTGGCAGTATCAGGAGGGGGAACTGATCGATGCTTTCTCACAATGGATTCAAGCACAAAGATCTGTCGGACCGTAAGCACATTGCAGTCAGAATATAGTTGTGAAGTCGAGTATTGAAATGGCTTTTGGGTCATCACTTTAAGGACAGCTCTTTGTGTCCGTTCCAACGCGAGGAACCGTGTTTTTGCGCCCCCCCCCCCCCCCCACACACTGTGATGCAATACTGAAAAACAGATTGACATAGTGCAATGTAAATTTTTGTGAGAAGCTCAATTGCCGCAGAATCATGTTTTTAGTTTATTTAGACGTTTGTCCCATCGCAATTGGTCGTCAATTTTTACTCCTAGGTACAGTACCGACCAAAAGTCCATAGGCAATTTCACAAAGCAATAGACTGACGCTTCGGTTTGATTTACGACCTTCTTCTATAACTTGTTACAATACTGTAGACACGCACATTACACACACACACTCACTTTTTCTGCAACCAATGACTAGTTCGATAATCATTCGTTTTTTGTTTCATTCGTCTTGTTCACATACATTTTTGTTGGTCTGAGACATAAATATTAAAGTTAAGCAGGTAGACCACAGACAACTAAGTAAATTATTTCGATTTCTGTGGAGTAGACAGATGCAGTTCGTTACGAGTATTCACTTAATAGAACGTTGTTGGTTCGTGGATAATGTTGGTGACGAGTATTTAGCGCAGTGTTGTGGTTATTATTTTCAAAAAGCAGTAAAATATAAATATTGAAGGGAGATCAGATCAGATCAGAGAATATTATTGCGCTGCGTAAAAGTGAATGTTATTTACACAAATATCTTATGAAACCGGACTAAGTCTGAGTGTTATCATTTAAATATTTCATATTTTACTAAACATAAATCTTAATCAAGGGTATTGTTGATAGAACAGAGGTATTGTTGAGACAGAAGATGCCTTTAAAGTTTTAAATTCATTATGAGGTTTAATTCGATTAGTGAATAATAAAAATTTAGGTATTATGTGTAATAAATACAATGTTTTATACTTTGTTCTATAGAAATACTGTGAGGGTTAAGAGATATGAGGAATAGGCTTATTATCGAGGTGCAGCGACATCAAATGGTGAATGAATATGAAACAAATGGTTTCATACCAACGAGATATTTTGCTGAATTATTAAAAACACGTCATTATGAACCGTTCGCCGTGCACTCTGAAGGCTTGCATTACTGAAGATCAGCTAGAAAACCGGTTTTGACCTTAAAATATTGACCGTACCAACTTGATTAACAACAGATTCGTTATTGCATGAAATTATGGTAACGAATTTTTTAAGCACGTTTCAATATGGTGTTTGTCATATTTCTTGCAGATAGACTGAATCCGTCTTATTACAAAAAGCGGTTTAACTAAAAACCAAGGTTTAAACCTCTATAAACTACGGTTTAAACAAAAATGATATTACAAATCGTGGTTTTTCAAAAAACCATAGTTTAAATCATGGTCTAACTCTAAACCTCGGCGGCCCCTAGTTTAAACGATCAAACGGTGGTCTAAATCGTATCTGTCAAAGTTTCTCTTTTAGGTTAAAGCATCTTTTTCATTGTGTTGTATTGTTTTTACCCGAAAATGGATATTAACATGGTCGATTTGATTGATATTGACGATATTGAAGCCGCTGAGTTGTTGGGAACGCCACGCCAACACAACATAAATTCGTGTTCGTATCAATCTCATATAACAATATAATATTAAAATTACTAAAGAAGGTAATTACTAAAGAGGCAATTGTTCTATTAAAGACTTCGATAACTTAAAATTCCAATGCTAAATGAACTTTATTCAACTTGTGATGGTTTTGTTTAATGTTATGGTTTCATATATCGTGTGAGAATGTTACGTTTCGTTACAGGTACTATGATGTATTATTTTGTAGTAATTAATACGTAATGTGCTTAAACCTAAACTAAACTGCAATCGACGAAATAACAAATGTTCCATGCAAAATAACAAAGTCTCAATATTTTTAACACTCCTAAACATCATTTATTCATTAGCATATAATCATTAGCAAAAAGTTTTCTTTTCTGAGCATACGGAACGTTGCAATTGAATGATATCATGGTGATCGAATAATATTTGTATTAATCTGTGGTTGATATAAAGACAACGGTTCAAATGACGGTACTAAGAAGACCACGGTTTTTTTAACCGACTTCCAAAAAGGAGGAGGTTATGTTCGTCGCGTATGATTTCTCCGTCATTTGTGGACCGATTTTGAAAATTCTTTTTTTATTTGAAAGGGTATGCTCCCAAATTGGTCCCATATAAATTTTATTTACTTTGCTTGGGTAGTTTTTGAGTTAGCTCCAAAATACGTATTTTTTTCCCACTTAGTATGTAGATGATATAATAAGTTCCTGTCACTGGTAGCAGGTAGTGGTATTCGAATATGTGTGGGGTAGGTACCACAACTAAAAAGTGAAAAATAAAAACTTTTTACAAAAAAAAAAACAACCGACTTCCAAAAAAAAACACTACAAAGTGAAAAATAACTTTAATTTCGGAAGTCGGTGGCAAAAAACGAAAACACAAAACCCAAGACACCGACTTCCGAAATTAAAGTTATTTTTCACTTTGTAGTGTTTTTTTTGGAAGTCTGTTGTTTTTTTTTTGTAAAAAGTTTTTAAGTTTTGTAATACGGACAAATTTAGACCATGGTTCTACAGATAAGCCTGGACTTGATAGGACAGGTTTAAAGCAAGGTTTATTTAGTTTTTTGTAATAAGACGGATGTTTAATATTATTTTAGTAATATTTTAATCTTTAATTCATTTATAAACATATTATTTACATTTTTAAATATTCTTATAAAAAACATTTAAAAATATGAAAAATAGTAGCCCACCGGTGTTGAGAACAGGGTCCAAGCCACCGGTGGTCAGGGCTCCTGAGAGAGGAACCTCCTAACAATACGCGCCGTGTCCAGGAGTACCGCTGACTGGATCAAGCCCTTGATCCAGCTGCCTAACGAGAGCCTCCTCAGGTGTTGGTCGAGGCTCTTGGCTATTATGCCATTGGCCGTCACGACTATCGGCACAATGATTGTGTATCCACATCCCACAAGTCGACAACCTCGTGAGCCAGGTCAAGATACTTAATCTGTTTATCTTTTTCAGCTTTCACGAGGTTCTCGTCATGCTCCCGCATGACGAGAACCTCGTGAAAGCTGCCGTTATATCAATAATCATTGTGCAACGCTCTAATCGATCTATCACCCCCTATGTCTGGCTTATTGGCAACAATAGTCCTCTCAGTGATGATAGATCGATCCCAATATCCCATTGACTTGCGTAAACGTAAACATAAGCTCCATACGTGAAATTGTTTTAAAAATATTATAGTCGTAATAAAGTACATAAAAAGCGTCAATTAGTGAAAGGACACAACAATATACATGTGACATTGTTATCCAGTGATTATTGTGACAATTTGTGAAGATTCAATCAAATAAAAAAACAGAAGATAAGGTGTAAACCAAAACCGGACGAAAGTTTTAATTCTCTTTTAGTGCATGTGATAAGGGTGATAACTCATAAACTAAATGCTTACTCTTGCCTTGAGAGCAATATTGGTGAAACGGCGAATTCAACAAAGAAACAACGGTGAATTATTGTTTTTCTTCAACCGTCAAGTTAACTGTCATATGAATCGTCGAAAGAACAAAGAAACGACCTTTGGACTATTACTAACCAAGACTAAGGTCCAGTCTACAATTTCGTTTATTTTAGCAACGTTCGCTTAGTCTAGCGGTCACACCACTGCGGTTGTAACTGTCGGACGCAAGTTCGATCCCCGCTAATTAATATTCTTTTTCCTTTACATTTTACAATTCTTGTCCCTAACAATTCAATTTGTATCCATGATGAACTTCTTCGAGAATATCACGCTACGAAGTGCACGAACTCAGTCATTATCGGAGTCTACATTCGAAGAATCTAGTACAAATAACTTGACGCTAGATGGCAGCGCAAGTAGTCTACCCAACATATCCGATGATGTAAGTGACGAAACCGAAGCTTTAAAATGTCAAATAGACCAATTAAAATTGGAGCTACTATCAGCTCATAAAGAAATAAACACACTGTCCATTGAAAACAGTAATTTAAAATCAAAACTGTTTGAAGTCACTAATAAATGTGAGCTTTTAAAAAAAACCGCTAAGACAACCGACTTAGGCGCACCAAATTCAAAGTCAAGGAAGTTATCCACTCCGTTAAAGATATCAACTCAACAAAGGGCTGTTGAAGTTATTAGTTCCCTGAGTAAGTCGATGTCTGATTCGGCAAGACAGGCTACAAATAATGTCACAAATCTCAAAACTACTCAAACACCTTTAACTGATCCGAATAGCCACACGGCTAAGACTAGGCCAAAAATATGCATAATAAGTAGTAATAATAAAAACAATGTATGGTTAACTGCTGATAATGCATTTCAGAATAACTGCAATCTATTTCATTATTTAAAATCAAATGGAAATACAAAACAGCTTCTGGATGGACTGGGTACCAAATTAAAAAAATATACTATGGAAGATTGCTGCATCATACTCCTTGGGCAAGAAGACTTCAAAAAAACTAATGACTACTATGATATTATCTTCCATTTGAGAAGTATAGTTCAAGATATAAGAAATACTAACATAATTATTTGTTTGCCTACTTATAAGTATCCCTTTGACGCTACTTTATTCAACTGTCGAGTAGAGATATTCAATAATCTCTTATACTTGGACATAATGACGCATGGACATGCGTACCTTTTAGACAGCAACCTTAATCTGAAATATGACGACAGCATGTTTAACACATACGCAGGGACTATCAATAATATTGGACTACGTACAATATTTAACGATTTATGAGAATTCGTTGCTGAAATTACTCATAAGTACGCGGGCACAAAACAAAATAGTATCGACAAAAATGAAGGTACTACAACGGATGACAAGTTTTTTCGTGACTAAACATCTACATATATTGCACCAAAACATCGCAGGCCTGCTTGCAAAATGTGACGCCCTTGTAGTCAGCTTGAATGAATTGTTAGATAAAAACATAAACGTGGATGTTTTATGCATTACGGAGCATTTTATGGCGGAAGGCTATGACAAACACCTTAACTTAAAGAATTACTGCTTGGCGGCTTCTTTCAGTAGAAAGGAAAGCAAGAGAGGTGGTGCATGTATACTGGTGAAGTCAGGCCTTCAATGGAGAGAGTTGCCAAAAATAGCAAAAATTTCATCAACGGGTATCCTTGAATGCTGTGCCATTGAACTTGTTACTCATAGGATTGTTTGTGTTTGTATTTATAGAGTACCTAATGTTAGAAATTTCAACGAATGTATGAATAAATTAGAAATAATATTACAGACTTTAGTGAAAAATAATTACAAAAATATTGTTTTAGTAGGTGATTTTAATATAGATGTTCTTAGGAGAAATAAACAATCAACAGAATTTGAAAACATGTTATTGAGCTTTAACTTAAAACTAGCTCTTCATCACCCGACGCGTCTTAAGAGCCAAACATGTATATACAATTTTGCGCATAATTTTAAAAAGTCCTGTAAAGCTACTGTATTGGAGTTAGCGTTGTCTGACCATACTGCGCAGTTATTGAAATGTCCAATTAGTAACGTATGCACTTAACGGTGGACTAAGACAAGACGTGACTACAATAACGACAACATCAATAAGTTTAAAGGCTATCTGCAAAACTTAACCTTTTCTGACGTCTATGCAGCCAGCGGCCCAAATGTAGCATACAACGAGTTCGTAGATTTTTTCATTTTTTTTATACGATCAGTGCTTCTTCAGTTAATGTCCACAATAAACAAAAATGGATATAGCGAGGTATTAAAAAATGCAGTGAGAAGAAACGTCAATTATTGTGGTAGTATCGAAGTAAACCTACTCAGCAGAATAAAACGCGATTTAAGAATTATTCAAAACTATTTAAAAGAATAATAAATTTTATTATGTTTATTATTAGTACATATTATGAAATACAACAACACAGTACATAGCATAAGGAAAAAGAGGGTTGTACTACCAAGTTGTAAAATTATAGTCAGCTTTCCGGGCTCCTAAACTAGGTACGCAGACCTGTATCTTAGGAGTTGGAGATTTTGCGGCCTCAATTTATGAAATACAACCGTGACTTTTCTGTTTGGTTACAGTGATTTTAACACAGCAGATGGAATGAATGATTGTGGTTGTGTATCTAGGGGTGTGTATCTAGGGGTGTGTATATGAGTGTAGTGTGTGTGTAGGGAGGTGTGTATGTGAAGTGTGAGTGTTTGATAAGCTTTGTTACAAGGTAGGTTTGATAAAGTTATGATTGTATAGCCAATATATTTTCTGTTTCATCATAATTTAAGGATACGAGCCATTTTTTTAATTTCATTTAATGTGTATCTATACAACGGAATAATTTTATTTATTTTATTATACATGCGTGAACTTTGAACCAACAATTGTCGACTTGAAAATGCAAAACGACAAGGGTTTGTTTTACATATAGGAGAAACCGTGGCGTCTTAGAAGCAAATTTTTATCTAATGGAAGGTTGGAGTGTCTCCGCAGGACTGAACGTAGGATATATAGTTGCCTTACTGTGAGAAATTCGGCCTCACAATATAACTGAACAGTGGGGTAGTCTCTAGGTTTAAAAAGCATTACTTTAAGAACCTCGCGTTGTGCACGTTCTACAGGGAGCATTGTGGTTTTGTAAGTACCACCCCACACCGGGATGCAGTACATAATGATAGACTGACAAAGGCTGAGGTACACAAGAGTCAGAGTTTCAGAATTGGCGGAGTGCCTGAGTTCTTTAAAAATATGTATTAGTTTTCTGATTTAACTCAGAAATCACAAAATAACTACAAAATAAAGACATCAATAAATAAATCCAAAACTACCTGGCAAATTATTAACGAAACAAAATTAAATATACCAAAGAATAATATCCCCAAAATTAGAATTAATAATGAAATTATCTCGGATCCAAACCATATTTCTAACTCATTTAATGATTTTTTTATCGACAAAATTAAACCCTCGATAAATTCTGGGCTTAAAGTAACAAAAAATATTATGAACAGAAAGGATTCTATGTTTATCGCTCCAAGTTTTCCGAATGACATATTGAAAATCATTCTAGCGTTAAACAATACAAATAGTGTAGGTTATGACGGGATCAGTACAAAAATACTAAAAACAGTAGCCGATGACATAAGTCACCCGTTCAGTCATATTATAAATCTGTGTATAAGTGAAGGAATTTTTCCAGACGCATTAAAAAAATCAGTAATAAAACCATTGTTTAAAAAGCAAGACAGGGAACGAATGGAATGTTACAGGCCGATTGCATTAATACCGATGTTCTCAAAAGTAATTGAATACTATATTTATAATCAACTTAGTTGTTATTTAGAAGTGAACAATATACTCTGTAACGAACAAAAAGGATTTAGGAAAAAGAAAACAATAAATATGGCAGTTTATGACTTTTTGCACTCGATTATGTCAAATATGGATAAAAAGACTCCAGTCTGTGCTATATTTTGTGACATGACTCAGGCATTTGACTATGTCCAACATGATATTTTATTTAAAAAACTTGATGCGTATGGTATTAGAGGAAATGTTCTGGATCTTATAAAATCATATTTGCACGACAGAAAACGAATAACCGAAATAAGTAGTCTAAACACTAGAACCAAACATAAAAAAAACATTATTTCGGAGGAACGAACTGTTACGTACGGAGTTCCGCAAGGAAGTGTTTTAGGGCCTCCACTTTTTACACTGTACATAAATGACTTTCCTAAATCAATTGACCATCCTGTAACACTTTTCGCAGATGACAGTACTATATCTATACCCTGTAATAATAAAGACTTATATAAATGTGATATTAATAATACATTGATCAATACTATACAATGGTTAGACAATAATAATTTAAAAATTAATTTAAGTAAGACAGTAATTATGCATTTTAGCCAGCGTTTATTGACATTTTCCAATCTTGACATAACATATAGTAATATAACAATTGACACGGTTAATACAACTAAGTTTCTGGGACTAATTATTGACCGAAATTTAAATTGGAAGGATCATATAGATCTCTGAGTAAGAGAATTAGTAGTAGTGCCTATGCATTGTACCTGCTGTCACGAAATGTCTATAGGGAGGCGTTATTAACAGCTTACTACGGTCTGGCTGAATCCGTTCTCAGATATGGTGTTATCTTTTGGGGTAACTCGACTAATAGAGAAGTAGCATGTAAAGCACAGAAGAGATGCCTTAGAGCATTATTTCATTTGCAAACTACGGATAGTTGCAAACCGTATTTCATAATGCAAAAAAATTTAACGTTGCCATCAATATATATTCTTGAAACTGTTATGTTTGTCAGGAACAATCCTAAATTATTTCCGCGCAGAGCAGAGCAATTTCCCAGGAACAGGCGTGACCAAACCCAACTATGTGTATCTCCCTGTAGGACTGCACTTATGCGCAAAAGTGTTTTTCATATGGCTCCAATTGTGTACAATAAGTTGCCTAAGAGCTGGAAGGAGTTTAATAATGTACACTTGAAAAGAAAACTGAAGACGCATTTAATAAATAAAGCATATTATAACATTAACGAGTTCCTAGAGGAAAGATTTGTATTGAATTAGTAGCGATTTGATTTAATTATATTTTATTTTATTTGATGTGTTTGTTAACTTTTGGATCTTTATATTGTTTTTTTTATTGTTGACATGATTATTGTGTATTATTAACTTATTTTTGTTTTAGAGTTCTGTTTGATTTTTGTTATTTTGCTCTTTAACTACTTAATTTAGTGTTATTCGAAGAGAATATTTTAATTAATTAATAATATTCCTGAATATTTGCACGTCACATCATGTGGCAAACATGCCTGTACCTAATAATGTTTCTACCATCTTGCATGCATGTATTTTCTTGTATGTATGACACATGTTTAAGCAAATAAATATTATCTTATCTTATCTTATCTTATCTTGAATGTGCCCTGGCGGCTGAGAGTATGTCATGCTCACTCAAATGTCTCGCTGATGGTGGCGTGTGTGTTGGATCATTAAGTTCCCTTCAAAATGGTTGAGCTAAATGGTGCTGATCCATGCGTCATATTCGTGAACGGGCGCCGTCAGTAGGGACTGGTCATCTCTTAGCTGCCACGGTTTATTTTAATTTATTTTAATTTTTGAATTGATATTATAATTATTTTTATTACGGACGCTTTTAACGTGCACGTCTTTCTACATTGTTCTCACATGTATAAGTTCAACACGAATGATGTAACCAATATTTTGTAACAGTATTTTGATTTAAAAGAGTGTCCGTGGAGTTTCTTGCCCGTTCTTCTCCATAGGTACCTACTACGCTTTGGAATGGGCAACTAGCTTCATTTTTCTGACTGACCGACCCCTTGACGATTCAAAAGTACCTGTAATTGGTTTATTTGAAATAAATGCTTTGAGTTTGAGTTTGAGTTTGAACGTGATATTGCCATTTTCGAGGACTGGGTCGGGCACATATCTATGGTACGGTACTTCCGATTCCACAAGACTGTGTTTCAGAGCAAGTTGCTGGTGGATAATCCTGGCTACAAGGTTGTGCCTATGCAAGTAGTCTCCGTTAGCCATACGAGAACAGCCAGAAATAATGTGTCGGATTGATTCTCCGGGACGGTGGCATGCCCGTCAAATGTCAACCGTGCCGTCCTTCACAATATATTTCCGGTAGTTGTTCGTCATTATAACTTCGTCCATAATCGCAAAAACAAAACCTTCGGTTTCCCCAAAGAGGTCACCGAATCGCAACCAGGATACGGACGCTAACAGGTCTACATCGGGCCCATGTAAGGCCCGGTAAAAGCGCCCGTGAAGCTCTTTACTCTGCCATACTTCCCTGCGGTCATTAGTATCTAATACTATAGGTTTGCGCTAGTTCTCGTTAGCCAAGGATAGCGGGGTGAGGCCCTTGTCCACTGAGACTACATCTCGGTGCATCTCCACGTCGGTTTCTAGGAAGTATTCCCTGAGGCTGCATACCTCACAGTTGTGCAGGGTCTTAGCATTTAAGAAACCTCGACCTCCGCACTTCCGCGGGATATACAGTCTCATCATCGATGAACGTGGGTGATGCATCCGATTTACGGTCAACAGTGTGCGGACCCTCCTATCCAGGGCTTCAAGTTCCGTCTGATTCCATTTGAGTATGCCGAAAGAGTACATCAAAACTGGCATGACCCAACCGTTGAAGGCGCGCACCTTGTTTCCGCCTGATAAAAGACTATTTAATACTTCATTCAGGCGGCTAAAGAAGCGCTCCTTCAGCGATTGTTTCATGTCAGCAGCGTTGATGCCTAACGCTTCCGACATACCCAAATACTTGTAGGTTTCGATTGAGGAGAGGGATCTTAGGTGTATGGAATCCGAGAGGTGGGTTCCCACGGATTCCACAATCTCCCCTCGTTTTACATGCATGACCGCACCTTTGTCCACACCAAATTCCATCCTGATGGCACTACTGAAAGTTTCGGTTACCTTCAGTAGCTCCAGCAGTTGAAAATTGTTGGGGGCAAAGAGTTTCAAGTCATCCATGTAAAGGAGGTGAGATATTACCTGACCACCTCTTCTCAATCGATAACCCAGCCCTGAATCCTCCAGCAGTGTGCTTAGAGTATTCAAGGCTAGGCAGAACCAAAGTGGACTCAAACTGTCACCCTGGAATATACCTAGCTCGATCCTTATCGGTTCGCTATTCCTCAGGATATGTCGACATCCTGGATAGCGAAGCACCGTCCTCCATTGCCTCATACATGACATCAGGAAGGTGCGTAGAATTGCATCTACTTTATATAACTCCAGCACCCTCATGAGCCGTGGCACCGAGTCGTAGGCCTTCTTATAATCTATCCAACATGTTGACAGATCCCTTCGGGAACGACGAACCTGCTGGCTAATGGCCATATCGATGAGGAGTAGCTCCTTAGTACCGCGGGACCCGTTCCTACATCCATTTTGAGAGGCAGACATGATGGAGTTGGTGTCTATATGTTTGTTAATTTTAGCTCTCAAAATGGATGTAAAAACTTTATAGACAGTGCCAGTTGTATGACGATCAAAATTTATAGTAAATTACCATCTGCGTTCAGAACGTTACCAATAGATAAATTTAAATGTAAAATGTTTGATTGGCTATTAGAGATGTGCTTTTATTTAGTTAATGAATTTTTAAACTCAAACTCAAACTCAAAGCATTTATTTCAATTAAACCATTTACAGGCACTTTTGAATTGTCAAGGAATCGGTCAGTCAGAAATAGGTATGAAGCTAGTTGCCCATTCCAAAGCGTAGTAGGTACCTATGGAGAAGAACGGGCAAGAAACTCCACGGACACTCTTTTAAATAAAAAATTGTTACAAAATATTGGTTACATCATTCATGTTGAAATTATACATGTGAGAACAATGTAGAAAGACGTGCACGTTAGAAGCGTCCGTAATAAAAAGATAAAACAAAGAACAATTCAAAAAATAAAAATAAAAATAAGCCCTGGCAGCTAAGAGATGACCAGTCCCAACTGACGGCGCCCGTTCACGAACATGACGCATGGATTAGCACCATTCAGCTCAACCATTTTGAAGGGAGCTAAATGATCCAACACACAAATCATAATTTTTGAAATTGTAATGAATATTCTATGTTATTAGTATTTTGGCATAATATCTATAATTATTACTTTACTGTAGAGCTTATATTTTGGACATAACATTATTTTTTTTGACATTTTAATTACATTTTCTGACATTGCAATTAATCTTAATATCACTGTATTACTTTGACTTTAGAACTTGTATTTTGGACATAACAAATTAATTTTTATTTTACTTTTTGACTTTTTAATTAATTTAATGATGATTTGAATGTGCTTAACTTTATCTTAATATATAGAAATCTCGTGTCACAATGTTTGTCCTCAATGGACTCCTAAACCACTTAACCGATTATAATAAAATTTGCACACCATGTGCAGTTCGATCCAACTTGAGAGATAGGATAGGTAGGGTAGGTAGGGTAGGTAGGGTAGGTAGGGTAGGTAGGGTAGGTAGGGTAGGTAGGGTAGGTAGGGTAGGTAGGGTAGGTAGGGTAGGTAGGGTAGGTAGGGTAGGTAGGGTAGGTAGGGTAGGTAGGGTAGGTAGGGTAGGTAGGGTAGGTAGTTAAGAAAAGTACTAAGTGCTACCCGTGTGAAACTGGGGCGGGCAGCTAGTTTTTTTATATATTTCTACGCCAGCAATGGTAGTATATGTGGAACATTATTAGTGTAAGATCTCAAAATACCATATACTTGGAAATAAATAAATTATTATTATTATTATTTTTATATATATTTAAATATCTCGGGACCTTAGGGTCCCGGTCTTTTGGAAGGCGTACGAGGAGCCGAAGCCAACTCGCAGAAGCCCCTAAGACAATTTTATATGGAATAAGGCACCAACCGACGGTTATCCCTGTTCGCATTATGCAAGTGCAGCCAAGGATAACCCCCGGTTGATGTAGGACTATTGTAAAATATGGAAACAAAGGTATTGTACTGTGGGTTTGGGTTGCTAAAGTGGACTAGTCACCTGGAACTATGGAAGGACTATAGCCCCTGCCTGATCAATGTTTTATATGCACACGGATAAAATGGCAGGGAGTGACTTGCACACTCAATAATGGGCCCCCGAAAACGGTCGCTAGCACAAAGTGTCGTAGCAACAAGGGGGCAACATGTCCTGAGGTGCTTGAGGAGTGGAGAGGTATTCCACGGCTTTCAGAACAATCCCAGAGCCCGGAAGATGGTCAAGATCCCTACGAGCACTTACTGGAATACTTCCTTCCTCCGAGCACGTTTGCTCTTGCGAATCTCCACTCAAGCCGGCCAATTAAGGCAAGAATGAGGTGGGAGCTCCGTTCCTCGTCAGTGTTCACTCCAGCCCGGCCAATAAAAGCAAGCCAGAGGTGAGGAACAAGACTTCTCCCAGGAGATAGGGTCCGTGGGGTCGCTACTGCCCAACAGCTCGCCACATGCTGCCCTGCGGGTTTTTGTATCTCTCTTGGTCTGGCTCCTTACTCCAGACCTGTTCCAGCAAAGTAAACTCTACTGGCTCAGGCCTAGAGTTCGGAGCACGCAAGCCCCACCACGACGTCAACGTAGAGATACGGCGGTGGGATTACTATTATTTTTTCTTTATTTCATTATTTACATATAAATTATATTTTTAAATATTAGAATAAAATTATATAAAAACATTTAAAAATATAAAAAATAGTATCCCCACCGGTATCGGGAACAGGGTCCAAGCTACCGGCGGTCAGGGCTCCAGAGAAAGGAACCTCCTAACAATGCGAGCCGTGTCCAGGAGTACCGCTTTCTGAATCAAGCCCTTAATCCAGCTGCCCAACGAGAGCCTCCTTAGGTGTTGGTCGAGGCTCTTGGCAATTAAGCCATTGGCTGATACGACTATCGGCACAATTATTGCTGAGTCCACATTCTACATATCGACAACCTCGCGAGCCAAGTCAAGATACTTGATTTGTTTATCTTTCTCGGCTTTCACGAGGTTCTCGTCATGCGGGACCGTTATGTCAATAATCATTGCGCGGCGCTCTCCTCGATCCACCACCACTATATCAGGCTTATTGGCAACAAATAGTCCTGTCAGTGATGATGGATCGATCCCAGTACAATGTGATATTTCCATTTTCGAGAACTGGGTCGGGCACATACCTGTAGTACGGCACTTCCGATTCCACAAGGCTGTATTTCAGAGCAAGTTGCTGATGGATAATCCTGGCTACAAGGTTGTGTCTATGCAAGTACTCTTCGTTAGCTAGACGAGAACACCCGGAGATAATATGTCGGAATGATTCTCCCGGACGGTGGCATGCCCGACAGATGTCAACCGTGCCGTCCTTTACAATGAATCTCCGGTAATTGTTCGTCATCATAACTTCATCCATAATTGCACAGACAAAACCATCGGTTTCCCCAAAGAGGTCACCAAAACGCAGCCAGGCTACGGACGCTAGTAAATCTACATTGGGCCCATGTAGGGCCCGGAAGAAGCGCCCATGAAGCTCCTTACTCTGCCATATCTCCCTGCGATCGTAAGTGTCAAGCACTACAGGCTTGCGCCAGTTCTCTTTAGCCAAGGAGAGCGGGGTAAGGCCCTTGTCCACCGCAATCACATCTCGATGCATCCCCACGTCGGTTTCTAGGAAATATTCCCTAAGACTGCATATCTCGCGATTGTGGAGTGTCTTAGCGTTTAAAAAGCCTCGACCTCCACATTTTCGCGGGATATACAGTCTCATTACCGATGATCGTGGGTGACGCATTCGATATGCAGTCAGTAGTGTACGGACCCTCCTATCCAAGGCGTCTAGTTCGGTCTGAGTCCATTTGAGTATGCCGAAAGAGTACATCAGAACCGGCATGACCCAACCGTTGAAAGCGCGCACCTTGTTTCCGCCTGATAGAACACTATTAAATACTTTCTTCAGGCGGCCAAAGAAGCGCTCCTTCAACGATTGCTTCATGTCAGTAACATTGATGCCCAACGCTTCCGACATAACCAAATACTTAAAGGTTTCGGATGCGGAGAGGGCTCTAAGGTTTATGGAATCCGAGAGTTAGGTTCCTACGGATTCCACAATCTCCCCTCGCTTTACATGCATGACCGCACATTTGTCCACACCAAATTCCATCGTGATGGCGCTACTGAAAGTTTCAGTTACTTTCAGTAGCTCCATCAGTTGCAAATTGTTGGGGGCAAAGAGTTTTAGGTCATCCATGTAGAGGAGGTGAGATATAACCTGACCACCTCTCCTCAACCGATAGCCAAGACCTGAATCCTCCAGCAGTGTGCTTAGAGGATTCAGGGCTAAGCAGAACCAGAGCGGACTCAAACTGTCGCCCTAAAATATACCTCGCTCAATCCTTATCGGCTCGCTATTCCTTCGGATATTTCGACATCCTGGATAGTGATGGACCGTCCACATTATTATTATTTTTCGTTTATTCATCTAGTTTCTTATTAAATTACATTTTTAAATATTTCTTAAAATAAAAGAATTTAAAAAAAACAGGGTCTAGGCTACCGGTGGTTAGGGCTGCAGAGACAGGAACCTCCTCACAATGCGAGCCGTATCGAGGAGTACTGCCTTCTGAATCAGGCGCTTGATCCAACCGCCTAACGAAAGCCTCGAGAGATGTTGGTCGAGGCTTTCAGCCATCAGGCCATTAGCCGTTACGACAATCGGCACAATGATAGCCGAGCTCACATTCCACATGTCAACAACCTCGTGTGCTAAGTCGAGATATTTTATTTGTTTCTCTTTCTCAGCTTTCACGAGGTTCTCGTCATGTAGAATGGTAACATCGACTATCATAGCGCGGTGCGCTAATCGATCTATCAATACTATATCAGGCTTATTTGCTACAATAGTCCTGTCAGTAATGATAGACCGATCCCAGTACAACGTGACATGGTCATTTTCGAGAACTGGGTCGGGCACATACTTGTAATACGGTACCTCAGAGTCCACAAGTTTATATTTCAAAGCAAGTTGCTGGTGAATAATCCTAGCCACTTGGTTATGTCTGTGCAAGTACTCGCCGTTAGCTACACGCGAGCAACCAGAGATAATATGTCTGATGGACTCACCCGGACGATGGCATGCCTGCCACACGTCAACCGTACCGTCCTTCATAATATGTCTCCGATAGTTATTCGTCAAGATAACTTCGTCCATAATTGCACAGACAAAACCTTCGGTTTCCCCGAAAAGGTCACCGAAACGTAGCCAGGATACGGACGCTAAGAAATCTACACCGGGCTCATGAAGAGCCCGATAGAAGCGTCCGTGAAGCGCCTTGCTTTGCCATACCTCCTTGCGGTCATCTGTAGTAATTACTACAGGTTTGCGCCAGTTCTCTTTAGCCATGGAGAGCGGGGTGAGCCCGTTGTCCACTGCGACCACATCACGGTGCATACCCACATCGGCTTTAAGAAAGTATTCCCTGAGGCTGCACACCTCGCGGTTGTGGAGGGTCTTCGCATTTAAAAAGCCTCGACCCCCGCACTTCCGCGGAATGTACAGTCTCATCACCGATGAACGTGGGTGATGCATCCGGTTTGCGGTCAGGAGTGTACGGACCCTCCTGTCCAGGGCGTCGAGTTCAGTCTGAGTCCATTTGAGTATGCCGAAAGAGTACATCAAAACCGGCATGACCCAACCGTTGAAGGCGCGCACCTTGTTTCCTCCTGAAAGAAGACTATTTAATACCTTTTTCAGGCGACCAAAGAAGCGCTCCTTCAACGATTGCTTCATGTCAGCAACGTTGATGCCTAACGCTTCCGACATACCCAAATACTTATAGCTTTCGGATGAGGAGAGGCATCTAAAGTATATAGAATCGGAGAGTTGAGTTCCCTCGGATTACATAATCTCCCCTCGCTTTACATGCATGACTGCACATTTGTCTACACCAAATTCCATCCTGATGGCGCTACTAAATGTTTCAGTTACCTTCAGTAGCTCCATCAGTCGCAATTTGTTGGGGGCAAAGAGTTTCAAGTCATCCATGTAGAGGAGGTGAGATATGACCTGACCACCTCTCCTCAGCCGATAGCCTAGACCTGAATCTTCGAGCAGTGTGCTAAGAGGATTCAGGGCTAAGCAGAACCAAAGTGGACTTAAACTGTCGCCCTGGAATATTCCCCGTTTAATCCACACAGGCTCATCATTCCCCTGGATCTGTCGACATCCTGGATAGCGAAGGACCGTCCTCCATTGCCCCATACACGCCATCGGGAAGGTGCGCAGAGTTGCATCTATCTTGTACAGCTCCAGCACCCTCATGAGCCATGTTTGTGGCACCGAGTCGTAGGCCTTCTTATAGTCTATCCAGCATGTCGACAGATCCTTGCGGGATCGACGAACCTGTTGGCTTATGGCCATGTCGATGAGGAGAAGCTCCTTAGTACCACGGGACCCATTCCTACATCCATTTTGAGAGGCTGACATGATTGAATTACTGTCAATGTGTGTGTTAATTTTCGTTCTCAAAATGGATGTAAGAAGTTTATAGACCGTCGACAAACATGTGATCGGTCTATAATTCTTGGGTTCCGCGGGACTACCTGACTTATAGAGCAGGTGAGTAACGCCTGTTGTTAGAAACTGCGGTAGCGACCCAGTCTCTAGGGATGACTGAAATTGAGATGCCAGGCGAGTGTGCGAACTACTCAGCCATTTTAACCAAAAGTTGTGCAGTCCGTCCGGTCCCGGTGATTTCCAATTCAGTAATGGACGGACTGCTCTGGCTACGTCTAATGGCGTGATTAGTACAGCATCCATTTCTGGTATAGTTTCACACACTCGCTCGACATCCTGCATCCAGCCAGCCTCAATGTGACAGACGGGCACCGACCAGATGCTGCGCCAGAATGAACTCGTGGTAACATCATCCGGGCGGCACACGTCTGTCGCATTTTGTTCAGGTCGCTCCCAAGCTCTATATACCCACCTCTCATCGCTCTGGAACATGCAATTCTGCGTGTATCGGTCAACCCGCCGCTTATACCGCCGAATACGGCTCGCCCATGCACAAACTTTCTGCTTCAGGAAGTCGATGCGCTCTGTGACACGGGACATGTATTCTTGAGGACTGATTCCAGTCCCCGAGAATGCCCGCCTTACAAAGCGCATCACTCGTGGTCGTGTATTTCACTCCCTGAAGCAGTATAGTTTGCCGATGAGTGCCCTGGCCCCATCGATACGACGCTCGATTCTGCACTGCCAGGCTGGTACGGCTGATTTGGGTCGAGTAGCTCCGTCACAGTTTGGAAACTTGACGTTAGCTAAACGACATGCCGCAACAGCCGCGCAATACAGGATCGAGTGTGTATCAATGAGATCCTCGCTGCTTTCGAAAAAATTCGTAAGCTGCGAGTCCAAGGCACACACCAGCGCCCTATTTTTTTTGTGCATGGGTAGGCGTGGTAATCGGGGTCTAAGTTCGGTCGGAGTGTACCTATACTCGCGGAACGCATCCTCCAGTGCGCTCCTCAATCGGTCGTTACACTGGCTACTTACTGTGGCAACCCTATCATCCTCCTCTTCAACACCATGATTGAACCGCGGCGGGATCGCATTAATATTTGTCGCTTGTGCCGCGGTTTATGCCCGAGTTGAGACGATATGGTTGCTCAATACCTCTGAGCGCAGCCTATCAAGTGCAGCATCGTCCAACCAATGATTGCGTTGGATGACACGCACCTGATCCGACAGTCGTTGGGCTGAGACGTTGACGGTTGGCTCTAGTTCCTGGAACAGAGACAGCATCCTAACACGGTACGCAGTGAGGTTAGTTCCTCCCTCTGTAGACCCGTAATATGCGCGCATGACGTTCTCGTTCATTGACTGAGTCCATCTCATGCGCTGCACACAACCACCGGTAGCGGGGACCCGGCTCGGGGCCGGTTGGCCCCTAAGTCCCAAGCTCCTCGGTGGCCGGCCTCTCCCCTGCCGACGTACAGGTGTTGGCGACGTCGGCGGGGAAAAATACTCGTCGCTCGAGCTCGACGCAACTACTGCGGCCGGTGTCGTCACAGCGCTCACGGTGGGGCTGGGTACCGGCGGCGGCGAGGCGGAGCTGAGCGACGGGTCCGGAGGTGATGGGCGTGCTCTTTGTCTTGCTGATCTCGTTAACATTACAACAATTTCATTTTCATCATTCTGATTCTGTCTGTTTTGTCGGAGGTGACATGACAGATGTCACCTCAGATTCGGATTTTTTTTTTATTGCAGTCTATTGGTTTTCGTTCATTGTGGTCGTTTTTTTTTTATTTTATATAAAGTGATTTTCAGGCTTTCAGGTTTGTTTTGGTATTATTTTGTATTGAAAAACTGCGTCTAAAATTAATAAAATGTGGAAATTGTGAAAACAATTTTTTGACGTTGTCTTTACGTTGGTGTTGCCAGCAAAAAATTATTATTATTATTATTATAGACCGTCGGTAGACAAGTGATCGGTCTATAATTTTTGGGTTCCGCAGAACTACCTGATTTATGGAGCAGGTGGGTTATTCCTGTCGTTAAGAACTGGGGCAGCGACCCTGACTCTAAAGCTGACCTGTCAGGTTTGGCATCCCAGTTCCAGAACTGGGATGCCAAACGGGCGTGCGACTTTTGGAACCATTTTATCCAAAAATTGTGCAGCCCGTCCGGCCCTGGTGATTTCCAGTTAGGTAACGGACGGACTGCACGAGCGACATCTTGGGGGCTGATGGTGAGTGCCCCCATTTCTGGTATTTGTTCGCACGCTCGTTCGACCCTCCTAGTCCAGTCTCCTTCGGTGTGATTGACAGGCGCCGACCAGATGCTTCGCCAGAACGAGCACATGGCGTCATCATCCGGTAGGCGCGTGTCAATCACACTTTTGTCCGGTCGCTCCTAAGCCCTGTAAACCCACCTTTCATCGCTCTGGAATGTGCGATTCTGAGTGTACCGCTCCACTTGCCTGTACCGTCAAATGCGATTTGCCCATGCACAGATCTTCTGCTTCAGGGAGTCGATACACTCTGTGACGCGGGTCATATAATCTCGAGAACTAATTTCAGTTCCCGAGAACGCCCGCTTTACAAAGCGCATCACTCTAGGGCGAGTATTGCCCTCCCTGAAGCAGATTAGCTTGCCGATGAGTACTTTAGCCTCACCGATACGACGCTCAATCCTGCACTGCCAAGCTGGTACAGCTGGTTTTGGTCGTGGAGCTCTGTCACTGTTGGCAAATTTAACTTGAGCTACACGACATGCCGCCACAGCTGCACAGTACAAGATCGAGTGGGTATCGGCGATGTCTTTGCTGCCGTCAAAACAGTTTGACAGAAGCGAGTCTAGAGTACACACCAGCGCCTTGTTTTTCTTGTGCATGGGCAAACGAGGTAATTGTGGTCTAAGTCCAGGCGGAATAGAACGGTACTCCCGAAAAGCATCCTCCAAAGTGCTCCTCAATCGTGCATTGCATTGGGAACTCATGGATATAACCCCGTCATCATCCTCTTCGCCAACGCGGTCGGGTCGCGGTCAAGAGCTGGGTAAATTTTGCAATTGCACTGCGACCAGTGGCGAAGCAGGTGTAATATGGCTATTCCGTGATTTGAGCTGTAGTCGATCAAGTACGGCGTCATCCAGCATATGGTTACGCTGGATGACCCGCACCTGATCCGACAGTCGTTGCGCCGACACGTTGACAGCTGGTTCAAGCACCTGAAACAGAGAGCATCCGACCACGGTACGCAGTCAGGTTAGTACCCTCCTCTGTAGCCCCAAAGTATGCGCGCATGACATTTTCATTGACAGTTTGTGTCCACTTCATGCGCTGCACTCAGTAATATTATTTTAGGATTAAAATTTGAGGTTTAGTTTCAATATGTCAAAATAATACAAATTGCTTCTAAGTTTCTAGATATCTATTTCACATCTTATTCAGCTGAAGTGATGATAAATAATTGTAGCAGTTTGTTAACTTATGCGAACGAACGAATAAATATATTTTTTAATTTTGTTATCATATACCACGCATTTTTTTTTTCTAAACCCTTTATTGCAATAATAACATTAATAAAAAGGAAGCAATATTTAAAAAAAGTTTTTATTACAAACAAAAATAATAATGTTTTCAAAAACAGCACTATGATTTACGAGATTAGAACCTTAGCCATTTTGAATATAAGACCAACTCTTAACGCTTTCTGCTATCTACACATATAATTTACTTTCGAACTTTAGCAATGCCATAAACTGGGCAAGGTCACGCGTATGTGTTACCGTGTCTAACAAAAGTGATGGAAATATATTTTTGTTTCATTTAGTGCGGCGCCCGCGAACCGCGACGATACGACAGTGTGTAGTGCAAAACTGCGTTCTCTGTGGTGTGTGTACGGTACACACACTACAGACGTCTGACTGCTTACACATACACATGTATGGATTATACCGCGTGTTCACAGCAATTACTAAATGTGTACCTACAGCATGCTATAAGTATGACCAAGATGTAAATGTAAATATTTGTACAGCTGAATGCCGCCGAATAAAGTGAAACCCATAGAACTTAAGAACATTATGTACCTATATTCTTGCAAATAAATATCATTCATCGCGCGCAATCGTTACCTATATTTAAGAGACTCGTGAAGGAACATTACTTGTCGTTGTGATCTTGTTCTCGTAACTGTAATTATCCATAGTCTTCATTTATTTTTGTTGCTTATATATTTAGTAAGTATGTATATATTTATGTATCTATTATTTAGGATATGTATATATCTGTGTATCTATTCTTGTATATTGTATATTTATTATTTGCACCAACGACAGCCCCATTTTATGTCCAGGCAAATCACTGTCCATTCCAAGGTTGCCTGGAAGAGATCGCGGAAAGCGATAAGGCCGCCCATTGTATATTTTGTAGTGTTTGATTTGTTTTTTGTTGTGTATTTTTGTGGTGTACAATAAAGTATATATAAATAAATAAAATTCATTCATTCAAAGCACAAGAACGTCTATTGTGCTTTTGGTGATTTGGAGAAGGCTTATGACAATGTGTGGAGGGAAGAACTGTGGTCGACACTATCCATGTATGTGTGTGTGCTTGGTACCTACGGGCACTGAAATCTTTATACAATGATTCCAGTGTTTGTTTTAGGATACATGGGGCATACACGAACTGGTTCTGCATCTTGTGGGGTGTTAGACAGGGTTGTGTAGAGTCACCGTGGCTTTAGTTATCTGACAGATTTGAAAGAGGGTGAGTGTGGATTGAGCATGAATGAGTTGCCTGTCAAATGCCTTATCTACGCAGATGATCAAGTTCTACTTGCATCGTCAGCAGAACGATCAACTAAAATACTTTAACAAACAAATCAATGACTGAATTCATATTACAAGATTATTTAAATGACTTCCTGACACATCAATCGACTAACATTTGTAATACAATTATCTACTAAGATACTAAATGACCTTACAGCTCGGTCATCCTGTTTCAAGCGAGTCTCATCGCTTTAAAAAATAAATAATTAATAAACAACCTTACAGTTCGGCCATCCTGTTTCACGCGGGTCCCATCGCGTTTATTTTATTTTATTATATAAAAATCACATCAAAAATTAAATTATTAAAAAAATTAAATTATTAATTATTAAAAAATTAAATTAAATTATTACTATAGCATAATATTTAGGTTAACTATTCCTTGTTTTGGACAAACGTCTGTTCGTTATCACTGGCGTAAAAATTTCCAGATGATTCAGATTCTAAGTCTGTAATGAAATTCATCCAAGGTTGAATTTTGTCAATTGCTACAATATTTTCATATTTTCTCCCACTTTTACGTGTCTGAGGTGTGTCCTCAATCAGGAACCTGTCATTAGGGAGCACTTTTATTATACGATATGGACCCTGATATTTAGAAGTAAGTTTCTGTGATTTGCCATCATGCGGCACGTGTCTCTCCTCTCTTACTAAGTCACCCTCTTTATACTGGGTTGAAGGTTTTTATGTTTATTATAATTAGTAGCGTCTCTTACCTGTTGCTCCCTTATCTTTTCGCCTACGTTTTGTCTTAACGCATCTAATTCTTCCACAGGAGTCTGATTGAGAGTTTCTTTGATAATTTCGTTTAACTTACCTTCAGTTTTGCTAGTAACATTAAATCCGAATAACAATTCGGACGAGCTCTTCTGAGTCGTTTTATGTTTTGTTGTGTTAATACCTATCTGTATGTTGGAAATGTGATCTTCCCATGACTTATTATCTCCACCATGACTAGAGGTTGATAAAGCTTTCAAAATGGTCCTGTTGAATCCCTCCACCTACCCTGGGTGTAGCAACAACATTCTGGACGTGCTTTATGCTATAGGATTCAACAAAGTTTTGAAATGTTTTGCTGGTAAAGCTCGTGCCTTTGTCAGTAATTAGACGTGCTGGAACTCCAAAATAGCTTCCAAATTGCCTCATCACTCTTACTGAAGTTTCCAGGCAGCACACAAGTCAGATAACTGGCCAACAATTTAACCTTATGCAGAGTTAAGCTTTATTATACATGTATAGAAGCTGTGTGTATCACAAAGTTCTGTATTAAAGTTTTTTGCTATAATAATGCTATTAGCTGAGTTAGTTTTGTAATTTGTGGATTTTATTTCTTAAAACTGAATAATCATCATAAAAAGACCTGTTACTCAAGAGTTTGTGTAACCTTTTGTATAATATGGGTATAAAATTCCATTATCAAGCATGATACTGGATAAGTTATATTCTGTTCTTTTTTAGCTGTATTACACACCACATCTTGACAGTTATTCAGCTGCTGTATAAAATAGGCGTTATTTCTGTTATGAAGCATGTAGTAACTTAACAGAAATTAAGATAGCTGTTATAACTACTTTATGCCGCTTTAAGTACAAAATTACCGTCATTTGCAGCTAACTGTGGTTAAAGCAATAGTAACAGATTCATAAGCAGAAGTTTGCTGGGTATTCACGAAAAGTAGACATTTTTAAACTAGTTGAACTGTTCTGGAACGTTAGTCAGCATTTAAGCGGCTAACTGCGTTTTGTTTTGTTTGTTGTTGTTTTGTTGCATTTTCACATTACCACTGGATGGTTATGTGAAAATGCCTTCTTACAAAAAATAAATAAAAAGAATACTCCACATTCATGGAAAAATAGAAAAAGAACAGCGTCATCTCTTTCCCACGCTGAAGTAATATTAAAATAATATTGCTTTTTGAGCTGGTGGTAGGCCCCCAGGAGGCATACGAAGAAAGTGCTTGCTTTGATAAGAGCTAAAAAGAACAAATAATATACCTATACTGTGGGTTTTCATTACTATAATTATGACTGAATCCTGTTCGATTTACAGTACGAATGTGTGTGATTATAGAACAGTTATCGAAAAATGTTGAGTGCAGACCACTTTTAACCAGAGCACAACTTAATAAGTGGACACATAAGGTCTGTTATTACAGACATAAGACGATAAGCCGCGTGCAATCAGATTTTATTCAGAATTATTCAGAATTAAGCTTCGCCATATCGAATAACATAACCTATTATAATGATGTGGAATTTTATACTCAAATACTCAATTTTAATAACGAAATCGGTATAATATTCTTATAAAAGTATTACAAGGTTATTTTTGAACCCTTAAACTACATAAAATATAAAAAAATATTTCACACGTAAAAACATATCAATAGACGAAATATTGTTTATTTCTCCAAAACCCAGCTTATCAGGTAGCGCGTAAAAATTTTACACAAAATGTATATATAAATACATGGTAAAGTTGCATGCGCACCAACAATTTCTTCCTCTAAGCATAAATAAGGGTAAAATTTATTTACGATAGGTAATATAATTTGGCCATATACATATATTAGGGACGCTGTTCGGATTTGTCAATATCAATTTAATTTGATTAACTTCTTGATAAAAATACTGAAATGAGCTAAACGCTGTGTATTGTCTGAATATCTGAGCTTTGAAGGACTTAACCATTAGTTCATTCATCATTTATTCATCATCTGGCTAACAGAGCTGTAATACTTGTATTAAAGAACAAAATGCTTTTATGCAGAAGATACTAAGCTTGTCGTACAATTATTCAAAACTTATTCATCTGTTACGTTGCTATTACACAGCTATTAGCAATATAATTTTGTGCCCAAATTGCTTGAATAACCTCTGAGTAAGCGCTTAATCAGCTAATTACGGTAGTCTTATTCAGCGATTAGTTTCTATGACTGCTGTTAAACAAAACTTACTCAGAAGGTTTGTGCTGGCTGGGTTATAGCTTTGGTATTTCTAACTGGATTTATGCTAACATATTTTGTGAAACCGTCTACGATTATAAGTAGATAACAATTTCCTGCCTTGCTCTTTACGAATGGTCCTAGGTGATATGCGTGAATGTTATGAAAGGGTATAGTAACTTTCTCGATAGGGTGTAATTCACCTTCCCGTTTACCGCCAGGGGCCTTGTGGTGAGCGCATTGCAGACAGGAGGAAACATATTTTTTTACAAATCGGCGCATTTTCCTGAACCAGTAATGTTCCTTAATTCGATGTAATGTCTTATCGAACCCGTAATGACCAACGTCATCATGATTCATCTTGAGGATTTGCTAGCGCACGCCCCGTGGTACAAGCCATTTCAAGTCTTCCCCAACAATGCGAAAAACACTGTCGTTTTTTAGTTTATAATTTTGGTGTACGTCAATGGCCTCCTCAGCAGAGGGGTCCAAAAGAATTTCTCTAATTTTCTTGACTTCATCATCAGCGGACTGCACAGTTGAGATCCAGTTTTGGTCAGATTGCTGTATTGGTAAGATGTCCAAAATATGTGGTTCACTTATCGGGTTATCCACTGGATTTCTGCTGAGTGCATGTGCGTGCGCCATTCGGGTCCCGGGACGACATTCTATAGTGCAGTCGTACTCCTGAAGTACAGTCCACCACCGTGCAATTCGAGGTATGAGATCCCGTTTACTAACGTTGACCTCAGCGCATTGCAATCAGTCAAGATTTTAAACGGTATGCCTAATTAATATCCTCGGATGCTCAGCTTGTTCCTTGTCCTTCAATTTCACCGGGTTCGATCACTTCACCAATAATGCCCGGACCGGCCGGCGATACAAATTCAGTAAGCACCGGAATGAGTACTGTTTCAAATAAACCGGTGGAGGTAGAAGCGAGTATAGCACCGGTCAATATCGCTGAAACTAGCGTTACAGCAAACAAAAATAAGTCATTAGTAGTAGATATTGTGAGCCGAGAAAATGCACAGCAGTCTGTAGGTGACGCATCAGAGACCCAGGTTCTTCAAGCCTCGGTCACCGCGTAGGATTCAATAGCCATGCAAGACATACGTGCATGTTCTAAGCGCGCAAGGAAAGATATAGATTATTCTGTATTTTACAAATAGATAGATATAAGTAGGTGTTAAGTTTTGTTAATCAAGGTTTTAGTTTATACTTACTGATTCTGTTATGTTTATTATTTTCTTTTATTTCATTTAAATACTTATAAATTATATTTTGAAATATTAGAATAAACAAAATATAAAACATTTAAAAATATAAAAAATAGTAGCCCACTGGTATCGGGAATAGGGTCCAAGCTACCGGCGGTCAGGTCTCCAGAGAGAGGAACCTCCTGACAATGCGAGCCGTGTCCAGGAGTACCGCTTTCTGAATCAAGCCCTTGATCCAGCTGCCCAACGCTAGCCTCCTTAGGTGTTGGTCGAGGCTCTTGGCAATTAAGCCATTGGCTGATACGACTATCAGCACAATGATCGCTGAGTCCACATCCCACATGTCGACAATCTCGCGAGCCAAGTCAAGATACTTGATTTGTTTGTCTTTCTCGGTTTTCACGAGGTTCCCGTCATGCGGGACTGTTATGTCAATAATGTTATGCAGTCTATGGATCAATTTTACACGGCGGGCTTACAATGCCCTGCGTGTTCAGTACAATGACGCTCTGAGGGCAGTGTTGAAGAAACCCAGGTATTGCAGTGGTTCCGAAATGTTTGCGGGACCTTCCATCGATGATTTCTTTTCTGTCATCAGGAAAAGAACCGCATCGATTATGAGCCGGGTCCCTGGTAGCACCAACACTCTCCTCAGAACGTTAGCGTGCAAAATAAACGGTCCGTTTACGGTTTACAGGGCGAGTGTTCACTTACTCAGTAACAGGAAATAGACTGTAATACTACTGATCTTGATTTTTGTACTAACAAATTACTAACACCCTGTTTAGTTGTATTTTTATGTGTTCTACTAACAACCCTACTAACGTTTTATTTGTGTTAAAATGTATGGACGTATGTCTGAAATAAAGATATATAATAATAATATCATAATAATAATAATCATTGTGCGCCGCTCTACCCGATCCACCACAACTATATCAGGTTTATTGGCAACAATAGTCCTGTCAGTGATGATGGATCGATCCCAGTACAATGTGATATTTCCATTTTCAAGAACTGGGTCGGGCACATACCTGTAGTACGGCACTTCCGATTCCACAAGGCCGTATTTCAGAGCAAGTTGCTGATGGATAATCCTGGCTACAAGGTTATGTCTATGCAAGTACTCTTCGTTAGCTAGACGAGAACACCCGGAGATAATGTGTTGGATTGATTCTCCCGGACGGTGGCATGCCTGACAGATGTCAACCGTGCCATCCTTCACAATAAATCTCCGGTAATTGTTCGTCATGATAACTTCATCCATAATTGCACAGATAAAACCTACGGTCTCCCCGAAGAGGTCACCAAAACGTAGCCAGGTCACGGACGCTAGTAAATCTACATCGGGTCCATGTAGGGCCCGGAAAAAGCGTCCGTGAAGCTCCTTACTCTGCCATACCTCCCTGCGATCGTTAGTGTCAAGCACTACAGGTTTGCGCCAGTTCTCTTTAGCCAAGGAGAGCGGGGTGAGACCCTTGTCCACCGCGACCACATCTCGATGCATCCTCACGTCGGCTTCTAGGAAATATTCCCTAAGACTGCATATCTCGCGATTGTGGAGGGTCTTAGTGTTTAAAAAGCCTCGACCTCCACACTTTCGCGGGATATACAGTCTCATTACCGATGACCGTGGGTGATGCATTCGATATGCAGTCAGCAGCGTACGGACCCTCCTATCCAGGGCGTCGAGTTCGGTCTGAGTCCATTTGAGTATGCCGAAAGAGTACATCAAAACCGGCATGACCCAACCGTTGAAGGCGCGCACCTTGTTTCCGCCTGATAGGAGATTATTAAATACTTTCTTCAGGCGGTCAAAGAAGCGTTCCTTCAACGATTGCTTCATGTCAGTAACATTGATGCCCAACGCTTCCGACATACCCAAATACTTATAGGTTTCGGATGCGGAGAGGGCTCTAAGGTTTATGGAATCCGAGAGTTGGGCTCCCACGGATTCCACAATCTCCCCTCGCTTTACATGCATGACCGCACATTTGTTCACACCAAATTCCATCCTGATGGCGCTACTGAAAGTTTCAGTTACTTTCAGTAGCTCCATCAGTTGCAAATTGTTGCGGGCAAAGAGTTTTAGCTCATCCATGTATAGGAGGTGAGATATAACCTGACCACCTCTCTTCAACCGATAGCCAAGACCTGAATCCTCTAGCAGTGTGCTTAGAGGATTCAGGGCTAAGCAGAACCAAAGCGGACTCAAACTGTCACCCTGAAATATGCCTCGCTCTATCCTTATCGGCTCGCTATTTCTCTGGATATTTCGACATCCTGGATAGCGAAGGACCGTCCTCCATTGCCTCATACACGACATCAGGAAGGTGCGCAGAGTTGTATCTACTTTATCCCTTCAACTGTCATTAACGATACCCAATAGAATTTTAATTGTTATCCGCCTTAATAAGGCGTCGTAACAGATGATGAGTTATACAACTCCAGCACTCTCATGAGCCATGCGCAGAGTTGTATCTACTTTATACAACTCCAGCACTCTCATGAGCCATGCGCAGAGTTGTATCTACTTTATACAACTCCAGCACTCACATGAGCCATGTATGTGGCACCGAGTCATAGGCCTTCTTATAATGTATCCAGCATGTCGACAGCTCTACGCTCCCTCTCAATATCACTATGGTCGCTGAGGTCACTGGTAAGAAAATGCCCAAGATATTTAAATTTTGTGACTTTTCGAATTGTCGTACCGTTTATGGCAAGTTCGAAGGCATCCTCCCGGCACTTACCAGCGAACCCAAAGACCATGTACTCACATTTTTTGGCATTATAGACCAGTCCATGTGCAGCAGCGTAGGTCTCACATACTTTGAGCATCTCGGCGATTGACACTATGCTGCCAAGCATATTATAAGTTGGGGGATTACATCGCTAATAAAAATGCTTGGCTCAGCGCTGGTCCAGCTCCACAAGGGCGCATAAACTAATTGATTAGCATTCGAAAGTATTGTTGCAGCTGCTGAAGATTGTAAAACTGTATTTCCTTTGTATAAATTCAATCTCTTTGTATTGTATAATTGCATATCACATGTGTGAGCACTGTGACCATGTTGTACATTCCATAAAGCTACCATTTACTGGGTAAGTCTTTCATCGACTTGAATGTGCTCTGGCGGCTGAGAGTATGTCATGCTCACTCAAATGTCTCGCTGATGGTGGTGTGTGTGTTGGATCATTAAGTTCCCTTCAAAATGGTTGAGCTAAATGGTGCTGATCCATGCGTCATGTTCGTGAACGGGTGCCGTCAGTAGGGACTGGTCATCTCTTAGCTGCCACGGTTTATTTTAATTTTTGAATTGATATTGTATTTTTATTACGGACGCTTTTAACGTACACGTCTTTCTACATTGTTCTCACATGTATAAGTTCAACACGAATGATGTAACCAATATTTTGTAACAATATTTTGATTTAAAAGAGTGTCCGTGGAGTTTCTTGCCCGTTCTTCTCCATAGGTACCTACTACGCTTTGGAATGGGCAACTAGCTTCATTTTTCTGACTGACCGACCCTTTGACAATTCAAAAGTACCTGTAATTGGTTTATTTGAAATAAATGCTTTGAGTTTGAGTTTGATTGAGTGTGTCGCGAAAAAATTCGTAAGCTGCTAGTCCAAGGCACACACCAGCGCCCTATTTTTTTGTGCATGGGTAGGCGTGGTAATCGGGGTCTAAGTTCGGTCGGGGTGTACCTATTATTATTATTATTTGGTTAGACACACTAGCAGCTAATTAGCTGATGCGTGTGTATCAAATAGCTTGGAGATATTTAATTTGTCCAGTCGATTCTCGAAGCAGTTCAGTGAGAGAGCCGTCACAACATCCGGGAGTCTATCCCATGCTGTTACAACTCGGTTAGATAAGAATTGCTTCAAAGGCTTTTTCTTAGATGAATTTTCCCATAACTTTAAGGAATGTCCACGCAAATTTTTGTTGGCATTCAGAGTGTAAAAGTCTTGAAGGCTGGGCACTTCATAGTGTTCTGATAGTACTTTGTACGTCTCAATGAGCCTACCCCTTTGTCTACGCTGTTCCAGTGTGAATGAAAAAGTGACCGTGCTGTGATTTTGTGGTATTTTAGTGTGTAATCGTAGGTATTTGATGGGCAAGTCGCCTTTTTTAATGAACATATTAGATTTTTAATAATGTTAGGCACTTTTTTTGCCTAAATACGGCAAAAAAATATTTTTTTGGAACGAAGAAAGTTACGTAAACACTAGAATTTCTAGATCTTAAAAATTCTAGATTTTCAGTATTTTTTATTTTCAACGTTTGTCTCTAAAAATGCTTTTGTTAGATAACATAACTATCCATAATGTACCCTGCAAAATTTCGTGTGAATTGGTTAGCTAGTTTTATCAGAAATCGTTAAATTAGTGGACAATAGACTCGCCAACAAAAACGCATAATAAATCTTAGTGAATATTTCTCACGAAAGTTATAAGTTGTTGGGTTCCTTATCTATCCGAGAACCGAAAACAATTGACCATAACATTCAACAGCTTCTCGGAAACTTGAGTATTTTGTTTATCTGAAGGTGAGTCATAAATCTTTTGCGTCGTGGGTGGTCGCGGGGCTTGACGGATGAGTCATCATCTGTCAAATAGGGCCTTAGAGGTTAAAAAGATGCAGAAATAGAATAAAATGTGTGACGTGCATGAGAGCAAATAAATAAACGGCATGGACAAACTGCTCCAGATCTAATTAATATAATTTAGTTCGGCTTTGATCCGCCGCCGTGACTACTTTGTTCAGGAATCCTCAAAGAGTTTATCTTGTAGTGATGCGACGCGACGTAGTTGATACCGACATTCCAGTGTACTGAGTAGATGAGGAAATGCCAAATAGTTCAATTAGTTTAATAATTATCCGATACGATGTCGTTAACGTGAAATTCTGTAGACTGGAACAATAATTTTTAACGACGACTATGTGTTACGGGTTACGGGTAGAGATCAAACGTCAACTCTTTGAAAGTGAAATATAAATATGGGTATTTTTTAACGTTCTGAATAAATATTATACTTTGTTGGAATTGAAGTATATCGATAAAATAATCAACTAGATCAGTTGCATCCGAAGCGCAAAACTCATTCAGTTCTTATCAGTCGAACCAATCAATCAATCAATCTTTATTTGTGAACACAGGTATTACAATAAAGGTCTTATGTATACATTTTAGTCGAGCTCTATGTCCTACCAATGAAATTGGTGTACAAATAAGTAAGTTTTTAGCAATAATTCTGAATTTATACAATACAAAGTCATGTTCGAGTAAACAATGTCAATTAAATGTATTATTAGTAATTAATTAATCAATTATAATTTATTTTTACATGCATATCAATGGTTAATTATATTAAAGGGCTGGTAATGTCATATTTTATCATTTAAAAATTCTTCTATAGAGTAATACGTCTTATCTATTAGAAATAAATACAATTTACTTTTGAATTTGCGGACATTATCTTCACTCCTTATACATTTTGGTAATTTATTATAGACCTTTGGAGCCATTACAAAAATACTGTTTCTGTATAGTGCAGTACTAGATCCGACTGTTTGTAACCGATCACAACGGCGCTGACTAGTTACTCGAGCAAATTTATGTAAATTATTTTTGACGAACATTGACGTTTCATAGATGTACAACGACGGCATAGTTAATATTTTCGTATTTTTAAAAAACGGTTTGCAGCTGTCTGTTATCCGTAAATTATATATAGCTCTTATGTACCTTTTTTGGCATTTAAATACTACATCTTTACCCGTGGCATTACCCCAAAATATAATTCCATATATCTCAATGTTGAGGCTACTAGACCATGATACGCCGTCAAGACTGTTGCTCGATTGGCCGTTTTACTTAACATGTGCAAAGCATAGGAATGTTGGTTTAGCTTACTGCATACCTTGTCAATATGTGAATTCCATTTTAAAGTGTTTTCTATGTTAAGTCCAAGAAATTTAGTCACATTTGTTTCATTAATAATTATGTCCCTGTATTTAATATTTAAGTCCAGACTGTAATTTACTCTTTGTTGAAATTTCATTAATACTGTTTTATCAAGATTTATAACCAAATTATAATTTTGCAGCCAATTCACAACTGATAGTAAGGTAGAGTTAATCTCAGCCTCTAAGGTGCTTACCTCATCATTATTAAAAAGTAAAGTGCTGTCATTTGCAAACATTGTCATAGGATATGATGATGCTGTAGGAAAGTCGTTAATATAAACGATAAATAGGGGCGGCCCCAGTACACTACCTGGTGGTACTCCATAATTTACCGTTCTCTGGCTAGATTTATGTATCATTTCGTTTTTTTTAGAAATCCTACTAATTTTTGTTATTTGTTGCCTATCACAAAGATAAGATTCTAATAAATTTGAAATATTTCCTCTTATTCCGTATGCGCTAAGTTTACTTATCAGTATTTTATGGTCTACGCGATCAAAAGCTTTTGACATGTCCATCAGTGCTAGGAGCCACCCAAACAACACTATAAGACACGCAGTCTCCCGCCCACCCTACAACACATCTCTCTAATTAGCACTACATTACAAAAAGCCTCCTCAGTCATTAGCTTTGACTGATTTTAACAACTTCGTCTGATATTACGAACAAGCAAAGTTTTCATTCAAAGAAACAAGAATGGATCTTTACAAAGTATTTTTGTTTAACTTAACAAGAATGCAATTATAAATAGTATGAAGTAAGTGAGCGTTTTCCTTATTGCTGTGAACACTCACTTTGTTTATGGATACATAGTCACACATTATAATTTCTTCTTAACTTCCTAGAATAAATAAGTATGAGCATTTAAAATTTTATTGAGAAATCCGCGTGAATTTTTTTATTGACTTTTACAAGAGGAGGCGCAATCATAATATGCGTTCAGTAATATTTTCAGGCGGGCAAAATGGGAATTATTAGACGTTCATTTCGCAAGGGCGTTTTTATAAATTGTAATGTGACGGTATTAACGTGGACATCCACGGCATCATGATAACACAGGGAAGTAAAATATAGTGTAAAAGTAAATGTAATTAGTAAGTAGGGAGCGATGTGGTGTGGACACTCACAGTATGTACTGTAAGCACTTTGTTTCTACGAGTACCGGGACGAAAAAAACACTTCATAGATCAAGCATATGATAATTATTCCTTGAAAACCGAGCTACGTTTTACATTAATATCTTTTATAATCGCCGGCTTGACCGCCTGGCCGGAACTATCTCACTTTTCCTCTTCAAACAAAAAAACATATTCCAATCCTATTTTAAACGTATTCTGTCAGATTATTCAGATGTAGTGCTGCTTTCTCACCAGCCTGCGCATCATGAGGTTGCTTCTTGCATAAAACCTTACAGTACCATCTCGTATGTACTTACTATTCACATGAAACCGAACATTTGGCGCAGATAATATTTAACATTCGGCGTGCAGAGGGCACGGCGGGCGGTGGCTAACGACTTCCGCTTCCGGCGACGGCGGACACCGCTACACGGCACGCGCTACGCCGTAGTCGCGCTACGAGCTACGGGCTACGAGCGTAGCCCCTCCGCTGAATGGTCATATCAAAATGAAAGTCTGAATTATGAGTTTATTTCGTGAAATACGAGTGTTTTAAATAACGAACAATGACACGCGCGCAGTGTTCAGAGCGGCGGAAGTACTGGCTGACGTCACAGTGTGTGTGTGGGGCTTGTGAAATATATCAGCCGTTCATTCATCGATACGCTTCCGATGTGCAGAATTTATATTTTCATATAGCCCGGCTACAAAATCAACGCTTGATTATTCAAACATACTCTTCGTAACATTCATAAATAATTGAAATATAAAATCAATAAGTAACCATTTTTTTTTTGTTTTAACATATGGGTCGCATACCTCTCTGTTGTTCTAATCCACATCCAAATCTCTAAACAAAAAATACGTCCCTGTCACGAATCTCAACCGCGGAGCCGCCTGCTTGTGGCGCGGAATGTGGGGGGGTGCGGTGTGTGCGGGGCGGGAGAGTAGGACACTGAATATTTATGCAGCTCGCGAGTGATGCGACAACTTTCCTCCATGAATACGACAATTGAAATTACAGCGAGCAACGAAACAATTTTGTTATTCAAACGCGGCTCGGCACAAGGAAAAGGGGAGGAGGGGGGGGGGGTGCTATCTAATCAAAACAATACGTGATTGAATACAAACATTACAGTAAAAACGTAAGTTATCGTCAAGCGTGACCTCCGGCCCGTGGCTCGCGCTCCGCGCTATTGATCTCCTCTCAGCTGGGAACAGATGACACTGGGCCCATTCATACTCTGTTACAAAAATAAGAAATGAAGCGTTATCTTGTGTCTTCAGCAGCAGTCTTTTTTGACAGTATGCAGGGGAGATTCTCATCCTCATATGGATGATTCGGGGAAACTGTTTTAGGAAACAGTAGCTCTTTTTAACCGACTTCCAAAAGTCCTCCTTTTGGAAGTCGGTTCTCAATTTGCCTGTATGTTTTTTTTTTTTTTTTGTATGTTTGTTACGCGATTACTCCGCCAATTATGAATAGATTTTGATGGTTATTTTTTTGTTTGGTAGATCATACTTCAGAGGTGGTCCCATATAAATTGTATTAACTTTGCTTGGGTAGTTTTTGAGTTAGCTTCAATTATACGTATTTTTTCCCACTTAGTATGTAGATGATATGATAACTTCCTGTCACTGTTATTTACATAGCAGGTAGTGGTATTCGAATTTGTGTGGGGTAGGTACCACAACTAAAAAGTGAAAAATAAAAACTTTTTACAAAAAAAAAAAACAACCGACTTTAAAAAAAAACACTACAAAGTGAAAAATAACTTTAATTTCGGAAGTCGGTGACAAAAAACGAAAATTCAAAACCAAAGACACCGACTTCCGAAATTAAAGTTATTTTTCACTTTGTAGTGTTTTTTTTTTAAGTCGGTTGTTTTTTTTTTTGTATTATGGAAACAATTTCGACATTCTTATTGGAACGAAGTTCTTTAACGCGGTTTGTAAACTGCTTAAAAGTGTTAATACTTGTACTAATTCGAATAGAAAGAAAAAGAGAGAGAGAGAGAGAAAAACATAAGAAAAGAGTAAAGTGACTACAGTGTTAAGGGATAAAATTGTACAAATCGGCCCAAGTACACTGCAGAGAGAAAGAGAAAGTGTGAAAGGAGATGGAAAATGTTGGGCCCAAGTGTAATAAGTTGAGATATGATCTAAAAATTAGTCATATTTTTATCCTTGAACATCAAAAATCAGCTCAATTCTTTGTCTGGAAGCGGAGAAATATGATAAAGATAGTTTTCGTGAGATCATCGATTATAGTAATCGATTACACAACTACAAAAAGAAAGCCTAACCACTAGGTAACACTAGGTAATATAGTTAACTCAAAGTAATTAAATGCACTATCATCATCTGCCTAGCCTTATCCCAACTATGTCGGGGTCGGCTGCCAGTCTAACCGGATGCAGCTGAATACCAGTATTTTACATGGAGCGACTGCCTATCTGACCTCCACAACCTAGTTACTAGGTAACATGATACCCCTTGGTAAGACTGGTTGTCAGACTTTTTGGGCTTCTAACTACCCGTAACGACTGCCAAAGATCTACAAATGACAGCCGGGACCAACGGCTTAACGTGCTTTCCGAGGCACGGAGGCGTCTTGGTATGTAAAGGTGGTCACCCATCCACAGACCAACCGCGGGAAGCGTAGCTTAACCTGATCGATCGATCCATGCAGCTGTTATAACTTAGCCACAAGCCCCTAATAAAATGCACTATATACACTTTTATCTACTCTCGTAGCGTAATATTCGAATTATAAACTTCAAAACGAGTTTATATTGACATACTTTATAAACACAATACCGAAATTTAAAAATAGAATCATATTATAACACTTTTTCTCTAACAAAATAATGCTATATTATTATTTTTTTCTACTACCATACAGGGCTAATCCAAGAAGTTATTATTACCAAGGAGTTTCCATCCATTTTTGTGATGGAACGTTTAAGCGGGGGACAGCAGCACCCGCTGTAGCGCATGTGCGGTGATGTGCTGGTGCAGGCGACATTAATTTGTTTTGTTGTACTGAATTTCGTGGGATTTTTAAATTTATTCTTGATCTTTAACTTTGATCTTTTATTTAGCACTAGGTTCAATCCCAATATTTGAGAGTAGATAAAGTACTGTATGAAAACACTCGTGTGAAACTATTAAAAAGTTTTAATACCCCTCATTATGCAACAGTTTCATAAACTACTATTATATAATATAGTGCATTTAATTTAAATAAAACATCATTAATTACTGAAAAACCAAAATAATGATTATCAATTTCAAACCGATTAAAAACAGTTTTATTTTTTGTCTATGTCACTGGCGGTACATATTCTGCACTGGCAGACTGACATTGACAATTTGACACTAGACATTAGTGATGGGTCATTCTCGAATTTTTAGCCGTTTCCCCGACGACGAAAACGGTTGCAGAAAACGGTTAAAGGACGAAACTTATCCAACATGGAATAGAATTGTGTTTTCGTCGAGCGCAGTTTGACAACGATTTGAAATGTATGAAATAGTTTTTTCGCATCACGAACGACAGCATTGACAACTGGTAATACATTACTGACTGTATTTCATTTCAAAGAGTTCACTTTTTAAGAGTTCGCTTTTTATTAGAAGGACTGTTTTACGAGTGTGATAGATAGTTGGATCATTGTACCCGACTGTATTTTCTTAGATGTAAAAATCGCACCAAGTAATTCGAAGACTGGTTTGACTGTTTGAAGTTGAACTTAGGACGTAAAACGGTTTCATCATCACAAAACGGTCTTTGTAAACGGTTCGCTGTCGCAACGCCCATCCCTACTAGAACTAGACAACTGTCACTTATTTCATGTTTTCGGATGTGTTTTGAGTGCTTTCTCTATTATTTTTCATTTTCAACGATTACTGCTTTGATTTTTATGGATTCTGACCCTGCCTACCTTGTACGACTCTTGTTTTCACACTGGACACCGAAGATCGCTCATACGATTGACTTGGAATTGTTATAATGGATTTTACCGCCGCTTTGTGGATTGGATATTGTTGAAACTATGGATCGCTATGTGAATTGTGGGATAGCAATTAGTCACTGCAATACACTAACGTATGTATGAATCTATAAATTCACACCATTTACATCTCTTTACTATTCAGGTCCAAGAGTGTATGTAATCGTTTCAATCTCCTTTGGTCATAATGAAAATCTAAGATGGCAGCTGCGAAAATTTTCAAACTTTTCGTTATGGGTGTCGTTTTCATAGTTTTCGAGGGTACTGAAGCCAATGGTGAGGTCAAAATGTAAATCCAAGATGGCGACTGCGAACATTTTCAAAAATTTTTCATCATGGTTGTCGTTTTCGTAGTTTTTGAGGGTGCTAAAGGCGATAGTGACATTAAAATGTAAATCCATGATGGCGGCTGCCCGGCAACATGGCCACTGAAAGAACACGGGTGGGTTTTAGTTAGTAAGATTCTGACGCGGCCTCCCACTCCGCCCAGAGCGGGAGAAGTTATTTGATAACTTACCACCCAAAAAAAAAAAGATGAGCGGTTGAGAAAAAATTTAAATTTTTCATCATGGGTATTGTTTTCATATTTTTTTTTTTTTGGATCAGTGCGGGTTCTGTCCATAAAAGGGGTAAAATTCTCTTATAGATCGGATTTCCCATATAGTATAAAAAAAAATACAAAAAAAAAAACCGACTTCCAAAAAACACTACAAAGTGAAAAATAACTTTAATTTCGGAAGTCGGTGTCTTTGGTTTTGAATTTTCGTTTTTTGTCACCGACTTCCGAAATTAAAGTTATTTTTCACTTTGTAGTGTTTTTTGGAAGTCGGTTGTTTTTTTTGTAAAAAGTTTTTATTTTTCACTTTTTAGTTGTGGTACCTACCCCACACAAATTCGAATACCACTACCTGCTATGTAAATAACAGTGACAGGACAAACTTAACTTTGTAGTTGAAAAATAAGTTCTTCCATACGGAATGTATAGGAAAACATGTTTTTGCAACTGCAAAGTTAAGTTGGTCGATAATTACTCGTTAACTTGTAAAGCATACTTAGCTGTGATAGTTTTCCTATTAATTTCGTTATATAAACTACTGCTGTGATTTTTTTCACATGTTCAAAACCAACCATTTAGCTGGCAGGGGGGGGACACACTTGACTCTAACAAAAATTAGCACGAGAGGTACCCTAAAAAATATGTTTTTCATAATTTTGTTTTACCATTTTGTTGGCGTAATTAATATGTATACCTATGCCAAATTACAGCTATCTAATACTAAGGGTCTCGGAGCTATATCGCGGACAGACAGACAGACAGACAGATGGACTTGACGAAACTATAAGGGTTCCTTGTTTACTACGGAACCCTAAAAATGAGGTGTCGTAACAGTGTCGCGAAATCAATGGTTTAGTCCCATCTCAAAAATGCCCAACGCACCTATAGGAGTTTTTACTTAAAAATGCACTGTTTAATCAAGCTTTTAATAAGACTCCTCTTCCCCACTGTGCAAACAGGCTAACTGTTGGTAGACGACACGTTAACGCGTCAACTCGTAACGCTAACACAATTACGGTCCTTCGCTTCGAGATGCGCAGTACGCCGCGTAGTGCCCCGTACGGCTTACCTGCGACACATGCGCTACGCCGCGACGTGCCACTATTATGTAACCCACTTGTAATTGATTGCCTGCTCGAGATAACAGCCGCGTGCTATGTGAACAGTGTAAACAACATTCACGTAACAATTGTGTACAAGTTAAGCTTGTTCGTATGTAAAATGTGTAAAGAAAGTGGTATATGTAATACGAGAATATAACATGAATGATTTATTTTTTCATACAAGCGAAATAAAAATAACACGTACCCGGAAATTCTAACTCAATAGTACAAAAGAAACAATAACCTACTTGTTGATGTCGAGAACAACAACTATTTTTAACGATAGCAAAGCGGCCGTTTCTTTTGAAGCATTCTTTAACTCGGTCGGTCAGCGGCAATCCCTTCGAGTTGAAGGGTATCCCTATCGGATGTAATCATCCCTCCCCACACAGCCCTCGACCCGCACCCCACAGCTTATCGCACTACAAAAGCGAAAGATTTTGTGCCCGCGGGGCAGCCGTGGGCCACGGCAGGTTAAGGCACACGCAGCACACACACGCTCGGGAATAACAATCGAGTTCAAATAAAAACGTGAGCCTTTGTTTCTCACGTGAGCTGCGACGAATCCCCCCCCCCCCGCCTGTGAGCGACGTGAAGAAACCGAATAAAACAGAAGATCCGAATGTAACTATTAACTAAACACTTCAAAGGGAACCGTCATAAAACCCGCCTTACAAAATTGTGTTACTTTGACAAAGAAAACAATATGCGAGATAGTAAGCATCACAAGTATCTGTGTAGGTATATAAATAAGTGCGTGTTCCTCACACGCACCAAGGGTGTTAGTTTAAACTAGCAGCGATTAGCGAGACGAGCGTCAGGAGACAGGTAAGCGACCCGAGCGGTCCAGGCGTCCGGGCCACCAGACACAACTCACGCACAGACCTACGAATACCTACACATCTGTAATTGTAATTTGTATATCAGCAAAAGTCTACAACATAGTTTACTTATGTAATAGCAAGTAATTAAAGCTATGTACACGCAAATGTTGTCTGTAGCATTGTGCGAGGCGCCTCGCGTGTTGTGTTGTACTGCGGAACGACGGTTGGCGGCGTTATATTTAATATTAATCAAATTAACAACAAGCCGTGTACCTACTAACACACGCATACAATTAATTAATAATCACTTGAGATTTACGGATCGCGTTGTTATGAGAAAACTTATACAATTAGTACATCCACTTAACGTGAATCCTTATTACTGAATTATCTACAATATAATAAGTAGACAGCGATACGCTCACTTGAGTATTTATATACGTAGTTGCACTAAGTACAACAAATGGTAATGTGAAGCCATGATGTCAGGTGAACATGATAAATAATATGGAAAACGTCAACTCAGTCTTGTTTTAGGTTAGTTTTCTAGTAGATCGCTATCTAGCTAGTCAGCGGTTATGTTTTACAGAATGGCCTTAAAATATTTTGTTAAAACAAATTGAAATGGCACGCTAGTCACTAATTAAAATACCTACAGTTCCACGGTAGCCGAAATGCCAGCGAAGGGAAAGTTTCGCAGCTCATTGTATCAGCGGTGATGTGCGGCTGCGGATAATTGTCACAATATTATCTACACAGGCGCGGGCGGCCGCACCTCACCGCACCGAGTCGCACCGCGCCGCATCGCACCGCGCCGCAACTGATCGGTGTTCAGCGGAGTGGTCGCGAGCTACGTTTTCTCACTAACGCGCGCCGCTTAAGAGGAGGCTCCTTTAATTGTATGTTATGAAAAAGTTACGATCACGAGTCACGAAGTCACGAGATTTGATTTGAGACAATCAAAATGGAACTTTAGTATATGATCTAAGGCCGATTTTTCAATCCTCAGTTAAATCGTTGAATAACTATTCAACGATTTAACGTATAAAATAATTATCTGGCTATTTATCAGGCGAAAAAATATTTTCAATTTTTCAATCGTATAATAACTGAAGAATAGTTAACTGTGGTCTTTGTTTACCAACTTCAAATCTCAATTTTTTTATTGCGTACCATAATGTATATAGTTGGTAGGGAAATACTTATATTAGTCACAATTATGGACCCTGTCGGGCACAGCATAGATCAATGTAGAAGAGAGGAGGAACTTCACACTATCATGTGCAAGCGAGATGCACAGATACAGAATACTCTATCTGTGCATCTCGCTTGCACATGATAGTGCAAGAATACAACGTGTTAGATAAGAAGAGAAACAAAGCGTATGTTTGACATTTATTTTGCCGAGATTTCTTATCTTTTGTTTAGATCCACAGATAGTCAGCAATTATGGCGACTTTTATTTTTTGTCGTTTTTACAAGCTTTATATTAACTTGCTATGTTAGTGTGTTAGTTAGTTAGTGAGCAAATCTTGCAAGCTGAATTAAAACCACTTTGTCTTATCCTACGGAGTTGAAATTTTACATGTTGGTTCAGTTTCCAAGACAATGCATTTTTTATGATGCATGACCTGATCCACTGAGCCTGCGAGACGGCGTGTGCTTGATAATGGCGCGGTTCGGGAGAAATTATCGCGCATAGATTTTGATAATCTCTTGCTAATTGAATGTCCTGTTGAATTATATGAATCTTTCAGACAAATATTTGCTGATATTTATGAGTCTTGCTATAGAAATAAAACTATTAACAAAGGAGTCCGAAATAATAAAAGCTGGATAACAAGAGATCATAAGAAACTATTATTAGAAAGGGATAGACTTTTTGCAATATGGAGTAACGACCCAAAGAATATGGTTAAACGTTTAGAATACACTAAATATAGGAACAAATGCCATAAAGTATTAAAGAAATGTAAAAATGAATACGATAGACGAAGTATAATAGAATTTAACAATAACATGAAGAAGTTATGGGACAGAATACATGTGATGATGGGGAAGAATAAACAGTCCTTAGATAGCGTAATATTAAATAACATTAAGATGCAAGGTAGTGTGAAAGATATTTGTGATAAGTTCTCGTCAACATTTACAAACGAAGTTGAAAATATAAAACACGATTGTGATGTGAAATGGATAGACAGAAGTACATATGTTAAGGATAAGAGTGTGTGTATGCGATGGCGACCGGTGAATAGTCAGGATGTTAAGAAAGTAATAACAGGTATGGATACAAATAAATCACCAGGAAGCGATCTCATACGCATGTCTGATCTTAAATATTTGGTCAATATAGTGAGTCCGGTGCTCGCACGTCTTATTAATTTATGTGTAAGTACATATACGTGTCCAAGCAAACTGAAGGAGGCGATAGTGCGTCCTATTTTTAAAAAAGGTGATCGTAAAGTATTTTCCAATTACAGGCCAATTGCTATATTATCAAGTGTAGACAAAATATTAGAAAAATGTATTGTTAATCAACTAGGAAATTATCTTCAAAAAATAGCATAATTAGTAAATGCCAACATGGATTTCAAAATAGTAAAAGTTCAACCACCTTGTTATCTAAGTTTTGTGATGAAATTAATAATAATTTAAATAAAAAGCAATTTGTAGTAGTAGTATTTTTTTATTAGAAAAGAGCATTCGATACCTTGGAAACAAATACATTATTAAATGCAATGAAGGAGTGTAGGGTGGCGGAACCGCTTAATAACTGATTTAGAGACTATCTTGCGAAAAGATATTACCGTGTAAAGGTGGACGAGTCGTATAGTGACGCGAGGGAGGTGAGGTGCGGGGTGCCGCAGGGCGCGGGATGTGGGCCTGTATGCTACCTAATGCACGTCAACAGCTTGTGCGGCGTTTTACGCAACTGCTCAACATACATGTTCGCGGATGACCTGTGCGTGCTGCGCGCCGGCACCGACCTCGCCGAAACCTGTCGACTCGTGCAGCACGACGTAGACCGAGTAGTTGAATGGTCACACGACAACGGGTTAATCCTAAACGCGGATAAAACTAAGATAGTTATGATACGCTCGCCATATTTACAACCACCTGGCGAACCACCTCCGATGTACACACATGAGTTTGCGTGCATTCATAGAAACTATCTTAACTGTAAGTGTAAACCAATTGTACGCGAAAAATGTGTAACTTATCTTGGAGTAAAGGTTGACGAGAACTTTTCGTGGTCAAACCACATTGAGCACTTGTGTAATAAACTTAGAATATTGCTTGGTAAATTCTACAATCTAAGCTTTAAAGTACCAGGTAATACCCTTAAGTGCCTTTATCTGCAATTGGTTGACCCTATATTAGGTTACGCCCTAGACTGCTATGGACTCACATTCAAAAGCAACTTGGAGAAATTAGAAGCACAGCAAATTAGATTTTTAAAACTATTAGTAAGTAAGAAGACTAAAAATAAATGTAAAGATGATTATAATAAGTTATTTAAAATTTGTAAAATTCTTCCTATCAGCTTAAAACATAAATACCTACTTCTGGTTAACAGTCATTGCAGCTGGGAGCGTCACTTGCTAATGATGATGATGATGATGTACCTAGAATAAGGAATTATTTTGGCGACCGAACGCTTGATAAAAGATTACCATACCTTCTCAACCAACTGCCTGCTGTAATAAGAAGTCAGGAAGTGAAGGGTAAATTTGCCAAGTCACTTAAGCGGTTCTTTCTCAGCAGTTTGTAAGCGATGTTCTTAGGAAAGTGGTTTGCAGATTGTTTGGGAGAGCAGATGAGTGATTTGGTAGTTTATTTTATTTTTATGATAATTTGATGTAGGGATATTTTCGTTTGTTACTATAGATGTGTATGCAGTAAGTGGAAATTAAGTGTCCGCACTAATAAACCTTATTTATAATTTGATTTGTTCTGTTCCCACAGACAAACCGTGAAAACGGTTTTGCGGGGCATCGTTCTTAAGTTAAGATTCTTATAAACTTTGTTTGATAAATAAATAAATAATAATAATAATTATGACAGTCCGTTCTAAAATCTACCATGACCTGGCTACAGCAGCTAGGATTGGCTCCAGACGAGGAAACTCCTCAGCAGTCAATGATGATAGTTCGTTTTAAAGTTCACCATGACCTGGCTGCTGCACCCAGGATTGGCTCCAGACCAGTGAACTCTTCAACGGTCAACAGTACAGGCACGAAATTTTATGTACGCATTTAATGTTGATAGTTCGTTCTGAAGTTTACCATGACCTGACTGCTGCACCCACAGTTGGCTCCAGATGAGGTAACTGCTCAGCGGTCAAGAGTACAGACACGAAATTTAATATACGCCTTTAATTATGATAGTCCATTCTAAAGCCTACCATGACCTGGCTACAGCATCCAGGATTGGCTCCACACGAGGAAACTTCTCAGCAATCAACAGCACAGACACAACATTTTATGTACGCATTCAATGATGATATCGTGTTCTAAAGTTCATCATAACCTGGCTGCTGCACCCAGGGTTGGTTCCAGAAGAGGGAACTCCTTAATAGTCAACAGCTCATACGACAAATTTTTTATACGCATTTAATTATGATAGTCTGTTCTAAAGTCCACCATGATCTGGCTGCTGCACCCAAGTTTGGCTCCAGACGAGGAAACTGCTCAGCGGTTAAGAGTACAGACACGAAATTTTATATACGCATTTAATTAAAATAGTCCGTTCTTAATTCTAGCATGGCCTGGCTGCTGCAGTTAGGATCGGCTTCAGTCTAGGGAACTCCTCAACGGTCAATAATAGTACAGACACGAAATTTTATATACGTATTCAATTATGATTGCCCGTTCTAAAGTACACCATGACCTTGGTGTTGCACCCGAGGATGGCTCTAGACGAGGAAACTCCTAAACGGTCAACAACACAGACAGTTAATTTTATATAGGTACGCATTCAATTATGATAGCCCGTTCTAAATTATAGCATGACTTGGATACTGCAACTTGATTGGTTTCACACCATGACTATGTAACGACGTGTTGGGGTTCGTTCCTTTCAAGTGAAGGTGATAGAACAGATATTTAAACAAATTCTAATGCTAAAAAGTAAAAATATAATTAAAGTAAAAACCTTTTTCAAAACAAGCTTTAAATGAACTAAAAAGTACTAAATAAAACTTACGTAAACATAGAACTTTAATATTTTCTTAAAAGCTTGAGGCGTGAATGTCCTTCTTACACTTTAAGATAAGCTTGTTTTTAAAAAGGTTTTTACTTAAATTTTTTGTAGCTAAGTTGACAGGGGTGGGCACGATTTTACCTAAAATGGATAAGTTACAAATAAATTTGCTGTGTGTTAACTGTGTTTTCGACTTGATACTAAAAGTTGAGCCTAGTGGTTTAAAATAGTTAAATAATGTTGTCCCAAAAACGTAAGAAAATTAATATATTTCGAGATATTTAAAAAAAAGCTATCGTCAATTGAAACAAAAACATCCATGTTTTCAACAATACAAGAGCATGAAAACACGCAGAGGCAAAGCACATTAAAACCCCAAACAAAACAAACGTCAAAACATCATTTATTCCCTAGAATAAGGTACTAACTGAGGCTTGAAAGGACAGTTAACTTTATTCTTCAGTTACGGGTTTTATTCGTCAGATACCGACTATCTGATTATTAAAAAATCCAGAATCATGCTATCTATGGAATAAACGCTATTCGATTCTTGATCTGAGGATTGAAAAATCGGCCCTTATTGGATCTTTTTCTTTCCGAATATAAGACATTTACGTAATTGGAACATTTTCGCTCGATTCATTTTTTATTCGAAAATCATGTCTTTTAAAGATTATTTGAAACAAAAACAAGATTACTCGGCTTTTATGTCTAAAATAATTACTGACAGTAAGAAAATATAGTTTATTAACCAAATATAATATATTTTTTCTCTAGATCAATTATTACTTTAGTTATAAACGAAATAATAATTGAGACTTACGACATTTAGTTCCGTGCTCGAACACGACGAAATAGTGCACGCGAAAGATAAGAAATTTCTGTCAAAGCTCAAAAAAAGTGTGTACGTGCTGTGTTTAAGTTTAAAAAAACGGAAAGTTGTGGTCCGTTTTTTAAGAAACATAAACTGCTTACTCTGCCCTGTTTATACATCTACGAGACAGCAGTATTTGTAAAATAAAACTTGCATTAATTCAAACATTGAGATCAAAACGACGCAACAGAGAGATACGAGTATGTGCTATTCCACACAAGACTGCGCTATATTCAAAAAGCTTTTTAGGAATGGCACCCAAAATATATAACAAGATACCCAATCCAATAAAAGATCTCGACATATACCATTTTAAAAAGGCTGTTCTTAATTTATTAAATATGAAAGCTTATTACACAATCAATGAGTATCTGGACGACAAGTTATAATTTATTGATATATATATATTTTTTTTTTTGGTATTTTTAATTTGTTAATTAATTTAATGTTTATTGAAAGATTAATGTAATGTTTTTATGTAGTTTAAGGTATTGTATGATAATTGAATGAAATAACAATGAATAATGTTTTTAAAAATCTATTAATTTTTAATTGTTCAAATTTTGTTTTATTTGTTAATGTAAATGTTTTGTTTCATTTATTACTAATTAATTTATACTCAGAATATTTTGTGCGTCGTTGACGGCAAGACATAGCGTTTATTTTTATTATTATTAATATCTGTACTTTTTTGTTTACCTATGTTCTACAAATAAAAATATTTGAATTTGAATTTATTTGAATTCGATATTCAACTTTATTACTGATGTCTTAGCGTTTAGCACATAGTGGAGTGGTGGCATGGGGATGGGGGCGGAGTTTGCGTGGAAATTGTGTTTGGAGTGCCTGGTCTTAATCTCTGATGTTGTAAGTCGGCGGTGTGCGGTATACACTGAACTACAGGAGCACACTCTTTTGTTACCGACTGATATGATCGCGGCTAAAGTGACTGCCACCTCAACTGAAGTAACACGTACTAATAATAAGGCTTGTCCGCCGATCGCTTTTCTGATAATTAATGTTATTATTAAATCCTTTCTGTTTCGAAAAGGCATAATATCGTTAGTACACCTGAAAATAATACTGCGTTTAACTAATCATTTACATTCTAAGATGTAGCTACTGACTGTAAACCTACAAGGTAGTACTATTAAAGTTCAAGGCAATGTATTGGAATTCACAAGTTACCCTAAATTATATTGTTAAAGTGAACCGCCTTCCAATGCCACCGCTAATACTACAGTTAACAACTACAAGTTATAACGTTATCTATTAGAGACGACGCGATGCCGCGACATGCGACGCGGGTATCGAGCTTCTTTATCCCCTGATGGTCTGGCAGTTTGAGTAGTTTATGCGGCCTACCCAAATGCCCTTTCTTTGGTATTGTTCGTCGAGTTGAGCTCCTTAAGTTCTGAGTTGAGCTCCACGATTACTGACAAATGCTTGCACTGACTGGACAGGTCCACTCAAATCTGTGTGGTTCTTTCCTCAAAAGACCTTTTCAGACACTTATCTACATGGTCCTCATATGGCCTGACCAAGATTATGTCTGGACTTTAAAAGAGACTGCGACCTCTGAGTTTGTTTCGGCCTTTCTTCTCAGAGTAGTCAGATAGGAAACGCCGAACTCACCTAGCTTATTTTTTATATTTTTTTTATATGACGTGTAAAAGTGATTTCGATATCTGTTCGGATATCCGAACGTGAATCGGTGGTGATGATATGACTGGCTAGTTCATTTTCGTTCTTTTTCTTTTCATTTTCTTGAAAAAATAGTTTGTTTTATTTTGACACATTACATTAGATTGACCATTGAACCAACGAATTTTTATTGATTAATTCCCTAAAAAAAAGCCCATCTAAAAGCCTAGCGAAGCAGAAGCCCACGCCTAAACATATTTGGTCCTTCGAGCCGGATTTGAACCAGCGACCTATGGACTGCTGCGCTGCTACGGCCCCGCAAATACACAAAGACGAGCGAATTTACACTTAGAAGCGAAAACTTAGCAGTATATTCACGCAAGAGCCTTTAATCTATCTGACGAGAAAGGACAATTGAAGATTTGGAAAACCAAGCGGACATACGGTGCGTTCATAAAGTTCCAGTCTTCAAGACCTGCCGAGTTCATAAGTGTAATACCGTTTTGTGATCTGATTCCAGTGAGGATGATCGTGAAGGTTGCCCATTGCGCAGAGCGACACACCGGCTGATCGTGTCTTTGCTAGCACCAGCCGTTTTCACACGCAGTCACTTTGCACGTGAGTACTCCACTTTTCACGAGCCACCAGGATGCCGTTAATGGCTGAAGATGGGAGAGGTCATACTTATAAGAATATTAGTGATGAAAAAACTGAGCAAACCATGCGCGATTTAGTCAGAAAACGCGGTATCGTTAAGGGCAGGTTAACTAAATTTACTAATTATTTGAATACCATCAGTGCAACATCTATAAAGAATGAGTTGAGAATGGATTAATTTTTTTTTTTTATTACGGGTAATGGGAGCTGAGACTTTATTTACTGAATTTAATGAAATACAATCAAAACTTGAAGAAATAGTGTCTGACAGTGATATAGATGAGCAGTTAAATCAGCGTCAACAATTCGAAGATAGTTACTATAGTACTCTTGCCCAAGCTGAATCCATTCTCAGTGTTAGTGAAGAGGTCACTGATTGTTCTAAAGCGTATCATTATGCAAATAGGCAAGTGTCGGTTAAGTTACCAACCATCATGTTGCCAACATTCGATGGCTTGTATGAGCACTGGCTCGAATATAGGGTAACATGTCTATCATTGGTGCGTAATTCGAGTGAGATAAGTGACATTCAAAAATTCCATTATCTGAAATCGTCACATATAGGAAATGCCGAATTAGTTGTCAACGCTCTAGAGATTTCTGCATCAAACTATGCGGTTGCGTGGGAATCACTCCTTAATAGGTATGATAATGATAGATTATTGGTGAATAGCCACCTTAAAGCATTGTTCTCAATACAACCACTGAAAGAGTCACCTTCACTAATTAGGAAGCTTATCGATACAATTGTAAACAACTTACGCGCTTAAAAAAACCCTCTATGAGCCAACAGACACCTGGGACACGCTTATAATATATATTGTTGTTTCTAAGTTAGATAGAACTACAGAACGAAAGTGGGAACAACATAGAGGTTTATTGTTGGCAAACTCCCCTCCTAGAACTAAGCTAAAGGTTGACAGTCTAATTAACTTCTTAAAAGGTAGGGCTGATTTGTTGGAGACATTAGCATTATCACACACGAAAGATCAATACCATGCCATGCCATGTGTGTATACTTATGTTTTGGACAAATAAATTATCTTATCTTATCTTATCTTATCTTAAGACAGAAACAAAAAATGTCCGAGGTAATGTAACACACTGCAATGTTTCCTCAAATAATCCATCGTCAACACCGGGCCGCAAAGCACGTAGATTATGCGTGGTATGTAAAGGTAAACACCCAATTTACTCTTGCACACAGTTAATTAATATGAATTTACAAAGTAAATTAAAAATTGTTAAGGACAATAATTTGTGTGAGAATTGCTTGCGCTCCGGGCACACTTTAAACGGTTGCTTATGGGGACCCTGTAAACAATGTAACATGAAACATAATTCGCTTATTCATCCTAATTCCAGCCACACTAGCGATACCGTGACAGGCACGATGACTGCGGCGGCAGTGGCAAGCGCATCATGTGCTTCCCCACCTCGCGTCACGGAGGCCGTACATGATCATGATCCCAAATTCATTCAAGTTGCTAATGTTCACATTGATATTCACACACACACACAATGCACATATATACAACAGTTCTATTATCTACTGCGTTAGTCGAGATTCCTGATAAACATAATAATTATCATGTGGCATGCGTATTACTCGACAGCGGTAGTCGGAGCTGTTTTGTTACTCATTCATTTTGCAAAACGTTAGATATTCCGCTAATACAGTCCACTCATGAAATACGGGGAGTAGGTAATTTAGTATCACACTGTACACAAACGTGTGATCTAGAAATTAAATCACGCATTAATTCCTACTCTATGCACATTAAATGTTCCGTTCTATCCGAAATATCGGCCACATTGCCCGCTATGCAGGCAAGCACACAGTTTAGGATTCCTGAACACCTGCAACTGGCAAATACGCGATTTTTAGGGCCGCAAAAGATAGATGTTTTAATAGGCGCGGATCGATTTTGGGACTTGCTTATCGATGGCAAGATGCGTTTACCGAACGGTCCGTTCCTACAGAACACGAAGTTAGGTTGGATAATATCGGGTCCTGTTAATAATATAAATCATAATAATGGACATGTCCAATGTAACTTTACTCAAGCCATAGACCTACGCTACGTCAGTTCTGGGAGTTGGAGGAGTTACCTAAGCTTCGGGATACGCACACAGACGAGCAGCAGGCATGTGAACAGTCTTTCATCATAACTACTACGCGCAATAAAGATGGAAGGTTCTGTGTTCACATTCCTCTCAAAGAGTCGCCCGATGTTTTGGGTGAATCATTTCCCCAGGCAGAGCGTCGTTTTTTGTCCTTAGAAAAAAGGTTATTACACGCACCCATTAGTTATAAGAAATTATACACTGATTTCATACACGGATATATCAATTTGGGTCACATGACTCGGGTTGATTCTTACGTGAGTCCTTACTATTTTATGCCGCATCACGGTGTTTTTCGAGAACATAGCACAACTACGAAGCTTCGTGTAGTGTTCGAAGCCAGTGCTGCGACAAGTAACGGTAAATCTTTCAATGATATCCAGCTTGTAGGCCCACCTATTCAGGGAGACTTGCTGGGTATCCTGCTACGTTTTAGGCAGTTTAAATACACGGCCATTGCAGATTGTGAGAAGATGTACCGTCAAGTCCTTGTTGACCCTTCTCACCGTAATCTGCAACTTATTATGTGGCGTGATGATACGACAAAGCAGCTTCAGTTCTATCAGCTAAACACCGTCACATATGGCACGGCGTCGGCGCCCTTCCTTAGTTGTAGGTGTCTTAAGCAACTAGGAGCTGAATGTACGGACCCCGAAGTTAAAAGGGTCATAACTGACGATTTTTACGTAGATGACCTCTTGACCTCATGCGAGGACAAGGTCAAATTAATTGACATTTGTAAAATTACATTAGACATTCTAAAATCCGGCTGCTTTCCACTTCGCAAATGGATTTTTAACTTTGAACTCGACAGTACACCGGTTCCAATGACGTCAAAAACTGATCACAGTATGTTCCACGACTTAAATCTAGGTGATAATAGTCAGTGCAGAACATTAGGCTTAGGTTGGTGTAGCGCCGCTGACGAGTTTAATTTCCATACACAATTTAAAAACGGCAACAATCCTGTTACTAAACGCATAATTCTGTCAACAGTTTCATAGATATTAGACCCTTTAGGATTGTTAAGTCCTTCTGTTATTGTCGGTAAGGTCTTATTGCAAAGGCTTTGGCTTTTAAAATTTTATTGGGACGATCCGCTTCCCACTGACATCGTGCGAACATGGGAACAGTTTGTTGACAGTTTGTCTTCACACAATCAAAGTCCCGCGACATGTCTTTCAATGTGATTCTACTCGGACTGAGTTGCACATATTTACATACGCTTCACAGACTGCGTATGGCGAGTGCGCTTATGTACAGTAAGCGCTCAAAAGTGCATAAGCACGCTAAGAGTCGTATTGCTGTGAACACGCGGTGTAGTCCGTACATTTGTGTGTTTTTTGTCGTATCGTCGCGGTTCGCGAGCGCCGCACTTTATTGTTAGACACGCATCATACGCGTGACCTTGGCCAGTTTATGGCATTGCTAAAATTCGAAAGTAAATTATATGTGCAGATAGCAGAAGGCGTTAAGCGTTGATCTTAGATTCAAGATGGCTAAGGTTCTAATCTCGTAAATCACAGTGCTGTTTTTGCAAATATTATTATTTTTGTTTGCAATAATAATATTTTTAAATATTCCTGCCTATTTATTAATGTTGTTATTGCAATAAAGGGTTTAGAATAAAAAATGCGTGATATGTGATAATAAAAAATAAATAAAATTTATTCGTTATATTTATTTTACTTATCATTACTTCACCTGAATAATATGTGAAATAGATGTCTAGAAACTTAGAAGCAATTTGTATTATTTCGACATATTTAAATTTTGAAATGTTTTAAATTTTAAATGGATTTTTTTCACCATACCTATATATAAAGCTTTGATCATGTTCGAAGTAATTAAGCAATAAATAAGAATATTAGACTACTTAAAATGTAAAAAAAATCTACTGACAATATTGTTGATTTTAAGGTTAAGTATTATTTTAAATTTTATTTGGCTTTAGTAAATATTGGTTGGTATTGAGGTTATAGCTTAAGTATTCATTTTCTTTACGAAAAGAAGATTGAAACTAAACCTCAAATTTTAATCCTAAAATAATAATATTACTAAAATAATATTAATTAAACAATTTCGGTCTATCTGCAAGAAATACGACAAACACCCTATAGAAACGTGCTTAAAAAATTCGTTACCATAAATTCATGCAATAACGAATCTGTTGTTTATTAAGTTGATACGGTCAATATTTTAAGGTCAAAAACGGTTTTCTAGCTGGTTTTCAGTGATGAAAGCCTTCAGAGTGCACGGCGAACGGTTCATAATGACGTGTTTTAAATAATTCAGCAAAATATCTAACGAGATATTTTGCTGAATTATTTAAAACACGATGACACGACGACGACACGACGACGAAGAGATATGAGGAAGGGGCTTATTATCGAGGTGCAGCGACGTCAAATGGTGAATGAATATGAAACAAATGGTTTCATACCAACGATGAAACCATTTGTTTCATATTCATTCACCATTTGACGTCGCTGCACCTCGATAATAAGCCCCTTCCTCATATCTCTTAACCCTCACAGTGTTTCTCTAGAACAAAGAAAAACATTGTTTTTATTACACATAATACCTAATTATTTATTATTCACTAATCGAATTAAACCTCATAATGAATTTAAAACTTTAAAGGCATCTTCTGTCTCAACAATACCTCTGTTCTATCAACAATACCCTTGATTAAGATTTAGGTATGTTTAGTAAAATATGAAATATATAAATGATAACACTCACACTTAGTCCGGTTTCATTAGATATTCACTTCACTTTTACGCAGCGCAATAATATTCTCTGATCTGATCTGATCTCTTCAATATATTTTATGCCTGCTTTTTGAAAATAATAACCACAACACTGCGCTAAATACTCGTCACCAATATTTTCCACGAGCCAACAAAGTTCTATTAATTGAATACTCGTAACGAACTGTATCTGTCTACCCTACAGAAATCGAAATAATTTACTTAGTTTTCTGTGGTCTACCTGCTAAACTTTAATATGTATGTGAACAAGACGAATGAAACAAAAAACGAATGATTATCGAACTAGTCATTGGTTGCAGACAAAGTGAGTGTGAGTGTGTGTGTGTGTACTGTGCGTGTCTATAGTATTGTAACAATTTATAGAAGAAGGTCGTAAGTCAAACCGAAGCGTCAGTCTATTGCTTTGTGAGATTGCTTATGGACTTTTGGTCGGTACTGTACGTACTATAAGTACTAACCAGGTAACAGTGAAATTGCTTATGTCTAAGGGCAAAGTAGCTCCATTAAAACCAGTTAGTATACCGCGATTAGAACTATGTGGTGCGTTGTTAGGGGCAAAGCTGTTTGATAATATTTATAGTTCACTTACTCGTAAGTTTGATGACATTATATTTTGGACCGATTCGACTATTGTTTTAGGTTGGTTACGCATGGCACCTAATCTCCTTAAAACCTTTGTGCAAAACCGAGTCGCTGAAATACACGAGTTTACGAATAAGTATACTTGGCGACATGTAAGTGGCAAGGATAACCCCGCTGACCTGGTTTCGCGTGGTGTTAGTTTAGAATACTTGTCTTCGTCGATATTATGGTGAGAAGGCCCTAAGTTTTTGCATAGCCTAGACTTTAATAATAATTTAAATTCACAATTAATTTCTAATAATAATGATATTTTTTTTACCTGAACTCAAAAACGTTGTAAACTCATTATTAACCAAAAATAATACACTTCTAACTATTTTTCCATTTGATAGGTTTTCGAAATTTAATCGCATAAGTCATGTTGCTGCATATATATTACGCTTTATTCTAATCGCTTTACCCGTAATGAAACCAATCAGTTGACAGGTACTATTACGGTTACTGAATTGAGACATGCCATTAATACACTTGCACAACTGTCACAAATGGAATCATTTCCAGTTGAATACAATCTACAAAAAAATGGAAAAAGTGTCAAGTCAAGCGTTAGACTAGTAAGTTTAAACTTGTTTTTAGATAACAAAAATATAATTAGAGTAGGAAGTAGAATTAAAAATTCTACTGATTTTAATTATAGTAAAAAAAACTCGATTCTTTTGTCTTCTGAGCATTATTTTACGCTTTTATTATTTAAGCACGAATATATCCAATCTATGCACGGCGGACTTCAAGCCTTACTGTACCACTTGCGCGAGAATTGGTGGCCGCTGTCAGGTAGAAATCTAGCTAAAAGGGTGACTCAACAATGCGTTGTCTGTAAACGCATTAGAGGTAAAAAATTAACCACACTCATGGGCAACTTGCCTAAAGAACGGGTAACCGCTAGTTTCCCTTTTTTTCGCACAGGTGTAGACTATGCAGGGCCAGTGCTCGTACAAAACCGAAAGGGCAGAGGCGCGAAAATGATCAAATCATACATTTGTTTGTTTATCTGTTTCACTACACGCGCAATACACTTGGAACTAGTTAGTGATCTCTCTTCTGACGCGTACTTACTTGCACTCAAGCGTTTTATTTCACGGCGCGGCAAACCGTCAGAAATATTTTCTGATAATGGTCGCAATTTTGTTGGTCTTATTAATGATTTTGCTCAGTTTTTCTTAAAATGTAAATGTTATCGATTTCGCAAGGGATCAACAAATCAAATTTTCTTTTATTCCCCCATATCCCCCGCATTTCGGTGGCTTGTGGGAAGCTGGGGTCAAATCGTGCAAGCACCATCTTCGTCAAGTAGTGGGCAACGCTCACTTAACCTTCGAGGAACTCACTACTGTGTTATGCCAAATAGAAGCAATATTGAATTCTCGACCTTTGATACCCCTGTCTTCGGATCCTCAAGATTATCTACCCCTTAGCCCTGGACACTTCTTGATCGGTCGACCACTCACTGCACCAGTCTGTGAAGATGACCTGCGAAACTTACTTGTTCATCGATTAAGTCGCTATCAGAGAGTGGAACAGATCCAGCAGCAGTTTTGGTCACGTTGGGCAAAGGAATATATCTCAGAGCTGCAAACAAGAACTAAATGGAAGGAAAATACGAAAGACCTGAAACCTGACACACTTGTCTTGATTAAAGACATAAACCTTCCACCATTGAAATGGCCATTGGGTCGCATATTGAAAACCATTGCAGGCAACGACGGCGTCTCACGAGTTGCCGATATTAAAACGTCATCAGGTATCGTGAGACGTCCGTACACTAAGATCTGTCCTTTAGTAGAAGAATGAACAACTTCTTTGTAAGCTGCGCGTGCGCTTCCAAGGCCGCGGGCATGTTTGGATATCCTAACGTGAATCGGTGGTGGTGATATGACTGGCTAGTTCATTTTCGTTCTTTTTCTTTTCGTTTTCTTGAAAAAATATTTTGTTTTATTTTGACACATTACATTAGATTGACCATTGAAACAACGATTTTTTTTTTAATTAATTCCCTAATAAAAATCCCATCTACAAGCCTAGCGAAGCAGAAGCCCACGCCTAAACAATATCCTATTTACAGAATAAACAATTTCATTTCATTTCATTTCGCACTCACTTCTCTTAGTTCGCTTACTTCCTAATTATGGTCATAATTAGTTGGCGCTAAATTGTGTCGGCGCTGCGTCACTGCCTACGCCTAGTTATGACTAGCTCTAGGCGAACTCTATCGCTTACGCCTAGTGCCGCGACAAACAAACTAGTGTTTAGTCGACGCTAATGAAGACGATCTTAAGCTAACAATATATTAGCAAGTTGAGTGAATAAATAACTTTTACTTGCGTCTTTTGTGAAATAAATTGGCAAATTAAATAAAGCGTAACTTAACAATATAGCAGTTAACTAAAGTTGTTTTTATATTAATAATCATTTCGTTTGTAAATAAATGAGCTTTGGTGATGAATCTGTCTGCGTTCCAGAAAATATGATTAATATCATCATAATAGAATGCGGCCTCGACAGTTATTGAAACCATGAATATAGATGTAATAGTATTTGTATTATGTGTACAAATGATATAAGTGGTTTGGACACAAAGTTAACCTTTTGGGTACATGAATAAATCGTAAGTCTACTCTAATATAAATAATTGTATTCATTTTTTGCGATTCAACCGAATAAAGACAATCAAACTTTAAGTATTTGTTGCAAAACAATAATCTTTATTAGGGGGACCACAAAAATATGTGTTTATTTTAGAACCCAGTAGCAAAAGCCTCTTTATTAGTATATTTGTATAAGTAGTAACGCCTTATTATCAAACTGACTAAACATTAAATATTTCTGAGATATGCCATGGAGACTTCGTACCAGCCGCCTAAGATACTGCGGTCCCTTATGATGACACAAATTAGCAATTCTGTGTGTATGTTAATGAAGCCAGTAGCTCTGTCGTGGGACAGATGGGCTCATAAAGATGTCGTCGATGCTTGTAGCGAGGGGTCGTCTTTAAACGTTATATACTATGCAGATACTTGGAAGGTTGCTGCAGTATGTATTATACCAATATGTATTATATTGACCTATTATATTATCGGATGAGTGACCGAAAGGACACACATTGGACAACCTTTTCACAGTTATTTTACCACTGATTATGACACTCTCAAAATCACAGTCATCTTTAATTTCTTTGTAATAATAAGGTTGCTGTTGAGTTGTAGCCACTGACAAGTCTGTCAAAATCACAGTGATCTTTATTCTCGTTACAGTGAGGTTGCTGTTAGGTTGCTGCTGTCAGAGGTAAAATAACTATGAAAGGACTGTAAAGTCAGTAATGAGAAGAACAAGTCTGCCATTATTCATCACCAATGCGCTTACTTTTACTTTATTATTTCTAATTTATGCTTTATTATTGGGGTGAGTGTGTGCGGACTGGCTACGATTGCAGGCAATCAACATGATCTTTATAACCTGTATGATCTGTTTATGGTCGATGTCTTGTACTTTGACTTCCGGAAAGCGTTTGATATGGTCAATAATGATGTTCTGCTAGCAAAACTATGTGCCATCGGATTTCCGTCAGGTCTATTACGGCTCCTCGCTGACTACCTCCATGATATTTTATTTTTTTGAATTGTTCTTTATCTTTTTATTACGGACGCTTCTAACGTGCACGTCTTTCTACATTGTACTCACATGTATAATTTCAACATGAATGATGTAACCAATATTTTGTAACAATTTTTTTATTAAAAAGAGTGTCCGTGGAGTTTCTTGCCCGTTCTTCTCCATAGGTACCTACTACGCTTTGGAATGGGCAACTAGCTTCATACCTATTTCTGACTGACCGATTCTTTGACAATTCAAAAGTGCCTGTAAATGGTTTAATTGAAATAAATGCTTTGAGTTTGAGTTTGAGTTTGATCGTCAGTAGTTTGTCAGACTGAGCTTTTATGAATCTCAGCCCTATCATACGCGTTTCGGAGTCAGTTAAGGATCAATCCTGGGACCGCTTCTTTTCTTGATAATGATCAACGACCTTCCTTCATTTATTCATCACGCCAAAAGTTTATTATATGCAGATTATTTGCAACTCTTTTCCAAAATTCACTCTGAAGCCGATAGTCTCACACTGCAGCGTGATATTGAAGCAATATTGGAGTGGAATATTAAAAAGTACAAAATAAAATTTAAGTAAAAACCTTTTTAAAAACAAGCTTTAAATGAACTAAAAAGTACTAAATAAAACTTACGTAAACATAGAACTTTAATGTTTTCTTAAAAGCTTGAGGCTTATCTTAAAGTGTAAGAAGGACATTCACGCCTCAAGCTTTTAAGAAAATGTTAAATTTTTTTGTTTGGTAGATCATACTTCAGAGGTGGTCCCATATAAATTTTATTAACTTTGCTTGGGTAGTTTTGGAGTTAGCTTCAATTATACGTATTTTTTCCCCACTTAGTATGTAGATGATATGATAACTTCTTGTCACTGTTATTTACATAGCAAGTAGTGGTATTCGAATTTGTGTGGGGTAAGTACCATAACTAAAAAGTGAAAAATAAAAACTTTTTACAAAAAAAAAACAACCGATTTAAAAAAAAATACACTACAAAGTGAAAAATAACTTTAATTTCGGAAGTCGGTGACAAAGAACGAAAATTCAAATCAAAGACACAGACTTCCGAAATTAAAGTTATTTTTCACTTTGTAGTGTTTTTTTTTTTGAAGTCGTTTGTTTTTTTTTTTGTAAAAAGTTTTTTAGTTTATTTAAAGCTTATTTTTAAAAAGGTTTTTACTTAAATTTTATTTTGTACTTTTTAGCATTAAAATTTGTTTAAATATCTGTTCTATCACCTTCACTTGAAAGGAACGAACCCCAACACGTCGTTACATAGTCATGGTGTGAAACCAATCAAGTTGCAGTATCCAAGTCATGCTATAATTTAGAACGGGCTATCATAATTGAATGCGTATCTATATAAAATTAACTGTCTGTGCTGTTGACCGTTTAGGAGTTCCCTCGTCTAGAGCCATCCCTGGGTGCAACACCAAGGTCATGGTGTACTTTAAAACGGGCAATCATAATTGAATACGTCTATAAAATTTCGTGTCTGTACTATTATTGACCGTTGAGGAGTTCCCTAGTCTGAAGCCGATCCTGACTGCAGCAGCCAGGTAATGGTAGACTGTAGATAGAAGATAGATAGAATATTCTTTATTATGTACACCAAAAAAATTACAGACATTAATTTAGAAATTTTACATTAGGTGACACAATGGGCGGTCTTATCACTAAAAGCGATCTTTTACAGGCAATCTTTGGATGGATTTAAATGGAAAAGGAGAGACAATACTGCAGGTAGTCAGTGGTGTACCATTTACATATACAACAGATACACAAATACATAAAGCATATTATTACCTATTTAAATATATACATATACATATTAGATAAATAACAGATATATATAAAATTATAAACATGAAACAAGAGCAAGGAACTATATGTAATGATGATGTTTAAGGAGAGAGGAAGTATTTTTTTACCAGAATTTTAAAAGTGGACAAATATTGAGCACGCCTTATCGACACGGGCAAGGCATTCCATAACCGTACTGCTTGAACTGTAAAACTGACTGTATTAATTAATTGCGTATATTAAATTTATTGTCTGTACTGTTGAATGTTAAGGAGTTCCCTCTTCTGGAGCCAACCTTGAGTGCAGCAACCAGATCATGATGAACTTATAAGATCATGATGAACTTATAACAGACTATTATCATTGAATGCGTACATAAAATTTCGTATCTGTACTGTTGATCGTTCAAGATTTCCCTCGTCTGAAGCTAATCCTGGCTGCAGCAGCCAGACCATGCTAGAATTAAGAACGGCCTATTTTAATTAAATGCGTATATAAAATTTCGTGTCTGTACTCTTAACCGCTGAGCAGTTTCTTCGTCTGGAGCCAAACTTGAGTGCAACAGCCAGATCATGGTGGACTTTAGAACAGACTATCATAATTAAATGCGTATACAAAATTTGTCGTATGAGCTGTTGACGATTAAGGAGTTCCCTCTTCTGGAACCAACCCTGGGTGCAGCAGCCAGGTCATGATGAGCTTTAGACCAGGATATCATCATTGAATGCGTACATAAAATGTTGTGTCTGTGCTGTTGATTGCTGAGAAGTTTCCTTGTGTGGAGCCAATCCTGGATGCTGTAGCCAGGTCATGGTAGACTTTAGAACGGACTATTATAATTAAATGCGTATATTAAATTTCGTGATTGTACTCTTGACCGCTGAGCAGTTACCTCATCTGGAGCCAACTGTGGGTGCAGCATTCAGGTCATGGTAAACTTCAGAACGGACTATCTACATTAAATGCGTACATAAAATTTCGTGCCTGTACTGTTGACCGTTGAAGAATTCACTGGTCTGGAGCCAATCCTGGGTGCAGCAGCCAGGTCATGGTGAACTTTAAAACAAGCTATCATCATTGAATGCGTTTATAACATTTAGTGTCTCTGCTGTTGACCGCTGAGGAGTTTCCTCGTCTTGAGCCAATCCTAGCTGCTGTAGCCAGGTCATGGTAGATTTTAGAACGGACTGTCATAATTGAATACGTATAACTAATTTTGTGTCTGTTCCGTAAACTGTTGTGGAGTTCCTTCGTCTGGAGACAATGTTGGCTGTCAAATCAGGTCATGCATCATAAAAAAATGCATTGTCTTAGAAACTGAACCAACACGTAAAATTTCAACTCCGTAGGATAAGACGAAGTGGTTTCAATTCAGCTTGCAAGATTTGCTCACTAACTAACTAACACACTAACAAAGCAAGTTAATATAAAGCTTGTAAAAATCATTTAGACGATTAAGTTTCATAATGCACTAAAGATTTTAGCAACATCAGCGCTATTAAATCTATATTTAATTGTACGTAGTAAACTGGAGTCCAGCGCATGCGTCTGGATCCCACACGAAAAGAAATATAGTTTACTCTTAGAAAAAGTACAAAAACCTTATCTTAGGTATCTTTAAAAACATTTGAAAGGATATTATTCGTTTATGTACCCTTCTAACTTTCTTTTAAGCTACTTAAAGTACAATTTACTTGAGATTAGGAGAAAAATTACTAAATTATTAATACGTGTGAGATCCTTCATGGAAAAACAGATGCTCCTGAACTGCATGATGATGTGACTGTACCTGAATTACCCTAGGCTGATAATTTTTTTTCCTAATGATGTTAAAATTAGTGTTTAAGACTTCCCCCTTAGGGGGAAGGGCTGCACTCCACCTTGTACAGCCCATTAGAGCTCGTCTCCAGACTGGACACTCTCCCACCGATATAAGAAATGAATTCCCAAATAAGAAGTCCGATACCTTGTCCCATTAATAAGGCAAGGAAAGGATTGAATGACATTGTAAATAAGACAGGAATTCATAGTTATGAACATACATTGAATGCGGTTTAAGAAAGCTAATAAATAATAGAGGGATGCAAAATAAATCCTTACATATTATAAAACAAAGTTCCCCGCCGCGTCTGTCTGTCTGTCTGAACGCGATTAACTCAAAAACTACCTAACGGATTTTCAAATGGTTTTCACCAATAGACGGAGTGATTCATGCTAAAGGTTTTAGTGTATAATTCATTACGGTTTTGTGTAAATTGGCTGAAATATGACGATTATTGTTAAAGAAGTCTGAAAAAATCTTGCCGACTGGGAGCTTTACTGGCGTGCGCTGCGTTAACTGAAAAAGATACATCACATTTATGTTCTACGGTATTACTTATCTTTAAAAATCAACAAAAAAGTCTGCTATGTCTATCTTCTAAGGATGACCCACAATAACCATTTTTATCTTTCAGAATTTGATAAAAATTTAATTGTTATTTCCGAAGCTTTTTTGACCGGTATAGTATTAATCCTTATCCAAAAAAATATGTTATTTAAATTAGGCATTTAATTTAGATTAAAATATGCCTTTGAATCATATAATTTAAATGAATAGTTTAAAAGATATCAGTTTCAAAATTACGCGTAGCAACGCGGGCGCAGCGGTAGGAATCAATGACCTTTTCCTACGTTATTATATTAGGTATGAAATCTCGGTAGTACGTTCCCGTGGGATATTTTTCGACATCCACGCGGGCGAAGCCGCGGGCAAAAGCTAGTAAAATATAAATGGAATGGCTTTCTACATTGTTTTACAATTTTAAAGAAATAGGATCTTTTGTTATTAATTATGGTAACGTGTCGAACTGTCAGCCCATAAAATAGATATTTAATGTACTTCTAGGAAGGCTGAACTCATATGTGACGGTTTTAATATAAATAAAATATTTTGTTATCAAATAGGAGCAAATGGCAGACAATCACAATGATCTGTCTGTCATCTTTTTGCTCCGATATACTATAATCGTGGCAGAAGGCATAGATTGTCCGCTGTGCCTCGTGTCAATAAATATATAACATGTCATTAGTGTAGGGTGGCGTGACCAACGCGACCGGTGCGATCATCACAACTCGACAGCGCACCGCCATACGACGCGATGTCATTATTTCAAATAGGAAGCTTACGGTGACTGCACAATATGTGACTGCTCACATGCTAATGAGTTAGCACCTAATATACATAAATGACAGCTCGTGCCGTAGTCCGCGCGGCCTCGACCGCGTGCGAACATGCGGATTATCGTCTAGTAATCATTACAGCTAATGCTCTAACGTTATACAGATTCAGTTCTAACGCAGTCTCATGAGTACGAACAACGTTCTTTGAATCGAGTTACGCATAAAACTAATTAAAATTTAAATTAAAAATAAAAAGGCGCTCCCCTCATTTACTTTATTCAAGCCCACTCTAAACAATTTGAAGTTAGTCGAAGTTGTGCCTTTCGACGCGAGCAAAAAGGCTAATCTGCGAAACTCCATCAAATGTAAATCGGTCGGAGGGACAAAAACTGGAGCAGCGGGTTTAGACAACAAATAAAACGTAAAGAGCAATGAATAGATTAACTGCGGGTTAATATTTGACCTGTATAATTGACAAAGTTCTATCACCCCGCACCGCCCGTCGCCGCGCCGCAGCCGCCACGCTTGTACACTAAAGCGGTCAAACAGAGCTAACTGGAATCTCACAATAATTGTTAAAGCAGGATGTACCTTTGCAACATAATTTTTCAATGTTTTATTAAATAAAACTTGTTGAAATATTGATAACTTTTAGAAGAAAAAAAAATTACCGTGACCTATGAAAGTCCGCTTTGTGCCCTTAGTTATCAGGGAAACATCTTACTATTTGGGTCGTTTTCAAAATTTATGTATTTTTTTTGTGTTTATTTTGTGTTATCGTGACACAAAAGTAACACAAATGAAGAGTAAGGACAGAGTCGCAACGAAGTCAACGAATCTAATCAAATTTTTTTTTGTACTTCCTTCCATTTTTGTGGATGTTTTGATTTTAAAGGCTCTCGGTAACGTCTTTGTCGTTCAGTGGGCGTTAACGGCATCTTTCCTAAGATGGAAATAGAATTACTATTCACATTTAAGTGAATATACTGTGACAAGCACTAAGTGTCACGTGACACAAAATAAAATCTAACACAATGGTCACACAATTGAACAAAATATACGTTTCCGTAATCTTAATTTTTTTGTTTTTGTAATTTCACCCTCGAGTTACGCATAAAACGTGGTTATGACTTTATTAAACCATTAACTACATTTACATGCTGCACTATAAAGTTTAATACTTACCGAATTTACGTAATTTAGAACATTTAACACAAATTCTTAAAGTCCTTTTTACGACGCGCACGAATCGAAACCCACAGTTATGTACTAAACAAAATGGTGCAGCCGAAAGAAACTAGTGCTCTCTCGTTATAACTATTTTGACGCACATACAAGGTAAGTTTTTAACCAGTGCGCAAACTTTAACACGTGACTTTACTCATCATTATGAGCAACTTTTACTATGGGACCAAACCTGAAAATGCGAAAAAAAATCTGCTGTTCCGTACATTTATGTTCGCATAACTCGTCAAAATGTAGGGAACAAGCCTTTATTAGTATTTTTTTTTTTTAGTACAGTTTTTGACACAGCTATTTACATTAGGTACTTAATTAAAAGACTAACTAACTATCTATATAAATAAAAATAATAAAAACAAAACGATACTTAGGCGTCGAAGTATTCGTCCGCATCGCTGTCATCCGGAAACGTGCCCAGAAGACTGGTAGCATTACCACGTTGACTGGCAATGCTAATTCTTTGGCCAAAGAACGAGCCAGCCCTCTGGTCACGTGAAGTGTCGACCAGTCGACGAGAAATTTCTTTAAAAAGGAGACGCGCACTCATCATAGTGCCTATGGTGGATGACGGGAGCGCCTGAAGCCACAAGCCTGACTCCCATTCTCCCACAGCCAGCAGACGGGCGCGCTCAACAGTATTAGGTGACGTGTTTAACAGGGTATTCCGTATAATACTGCAGAGCGGCACGTCCCATCGTCTCTGGGAAGAAGGGTTGTCGGGCAGTTCCGTATTTGGACAAGCCATTTTCCAAGCGTTCAACGCTTCGGTCAGGCACGGTACCTCAAAATCGACCAGTGAGGAAGATAAAATATTCCTGGTAAATTTATTGGTACTGTGGACCGAGGAGAGAAACGCCGGTAAACTTATACTTGAAATTTTGCGGACACCGAGACCACCCAGGCGAATGGGAACAGCTGTTTTTTTTTTCACTTCTTAAATACGTGCGACATAGCAATTTTGTATGGGAAACAAATTATGACAGGAATTAAATTTAGTTTTTTAAAGCAATAGAACCAATTTCCATACAAAAAAAATCTACACTTGCTATTTTATTACTAATTAGTCTGAATGTTGATTTCTGTTCACATGTCGAACTGTATTTTATTTTATTATTTTACCAACAAGTTGGTAGACACATAATTACAACAAAATGTACATAAATTTTGAAAACAATCCATTTATTAATGGAATTCTTACGAATTATAATTACAAAACTTGTCAATAAACGAGATGAACCACAAAATCCTGACCACTGCTAGTGTGGATTTAATTTATGGTGACCTGGAAATATAACATTATGTAACTCGAGTCAAATGTTCTATTGCCAATTAGCAAGCACGTCCATATCTATCTATATCGATACATATAATAACATCATAGCGAAGTCAGAACTGTACGTTATATTTTTAACCGACTTCCAAAAGGAGGAGGTTCTCAATTCGTCTGTATGTTTTTTTTTTTTTTTTTTTGTATGTTTGTAACGCGATTACTCCGCCAATTATGAATAGATTTTGATGATTTTTTTTTTGTTTGGTTGATCATACTTCAGAGGTGGTCCCATATAAATTTGATTAACTTTGCTTGGGTAGTTTTTGAGTTAGCTTCAATTATACGTATTTTTTACCACTTAGTATGTAGATGATATGATAACTTCTTGTCACTGTTATTTACATAGCAGTTAGTGGTATTCGAATTTGTGTGGGGTAGGTACCACAACTAAAAAGTGAAAAATAAAAACTTTTTACAAAAAAAAAAACAACCGACTTCAAAAAAAAAACACTACAAAGTGAAAAATAACTTTGATTTCGGAAGTCGGTGTCTTTGGTTTTGAATTTTCGTTCTTTGTCACCGACTTCCGAAATTAAAGTTATTTTTCACTTTGTAGTATTTTTTTTTTGAAGTCGGTTGTTTTTTTTTTTGTAAAAAGTTTTTTGAAAAAAAGTAATTTGTGCCAGGACTGGGAACGATTTTACTGCGGAAATATAGTTTTGTCTGTTTGTCTACTTATCTGTTTGTCTGAATGTATGTTCTTGCATCCTCAGATACTGACGGATAGATTCTGTTCAAATTTTGAACATATAGTACCTATAAGTCTGGTGACTAATAAATTATAACATTATTCGCTATGGGGGATGAGCAATATTGCAATATGTTTGTATTCTTCTATAGTTAACCGCAAATTGTAAAAAAGTCGAACCAAAAGGTTAGACTGTTGCAGCTATCACGCTACCTTATGAAGATAAGCAGTCAGCCAATCATTTTAGCTTACTTTAAACAAAGCAATTAGTTTAGTTTAATCAGAGTAAAAGTGTTGTCTTATAAGTTGCCCACTCCGAGAGGCGAGCGGTCGCGAGATAACCGGTCAGTGTTTGTGCCACCCGTCGACGCACTCGTGCCTCTCGTGTCAATCCTGCCAGCTCGTGCCGCCACAGATTTATCTAGCCCCAGACGGTAAGTGTTCTACTATCTACTCTGCAGTATCTACGTACATGGATAAAGTCAAATGATTTTAACCCAATGGACTTAAGCATCACCACGACATAATAAGACATTCAATGAACTCAGTCAGCACTAATAATGACTTTGGGTTACACACCAATATTTGCAAGATTTATGCCAGTAAAAAAGTTTCAACAGTATTACAACCAATTAAAAAATGGCAAGTGGAGAGCTCTTTAGCATTCTATAAACCACGTTAAAATATTTATTTTAATAATTATGTACAGTACCGACCAAAAGTCCATAAGCAATCTCACAAAGCAATAGATTGACGCTTCGGTTTGACTTACGACCTTCTTCTGTAAGTTGTTACAATACTATATTTGTTTCATTCGTCTTGTTCACATTAATATTAAAGTTTAGCAGGTAGACCACAGAAAACTAAGTAAATTATTTCGATTTCTGTGGGGTAGACAGCAAGTATTCACTTAATAGAACTTTGTTGGTTCGTAGATAATGTTGGTGACGAGTATTTAGCTATTAGCGGTGTTGTGGTTATTATTTTCAAAATGCAGTCAAAAAATATTGAAGGGAGATAAATATTACTGCGCTGCGTACAAGTGAATGTTATTTACACAGGATATGAAACCGGACTAAGTGTGAGTGTTATCATTTAAATATTTCATATTTTACTAAACATAAATCTTAATCAAAGGTATTGTTGATAGAACAGAGGTATTGTTGAGACAGAAGATGCCTTTAAAGTTTTAAATTCATTATGAGGTTTAATTCGATTAGTGAATGATAAATAATTAGGTATTATGTGTAATAAATACAATGTTATTCTTTGTTCTAGAGAAACACTGTGGGGGTTAAGAGATATGAGGACGAGGCTTATTATCGAGGTGCAGCGACGTCAAATGGTGAATGAATATGAAACAAATGGTTTCATACCAACGAGATATTTTGCTTAATTATTCGGTTCATAATGACTTGTTTAAGTCATTATGAACCGCTCGCCGTGCACTCTGAAGGCTTGCATCACTGAAGACCAGCTAGAAAACCGTTTTTGACTTTAAAATATTGATTATACCAACTTAATAAACAACAGATTCGTTATTGCATGAATTTATGGTAAAGAATTTTTTAAGCACGTTTCAAAATGGTGTTTGTCGTATTTCTTGCAGATAGACCGAAAATGTTTAATATTTTAGTAATATTATTATTTTAGGATTAAAATTTGAGGTTTAGTTTCAATCTTCTTTTCGTAAAGAAAATGAATACTTAAGCTATAACCTCAATACCAACCAATATTTACTAAAGCCAAATAAAATTTAAAATAATAAATGTAAACGAAACTGCCTGTACTTACTTAACCCTAAAATCAAATACTTTGTCAGTAGTTTTTTTTACATTTTAAGTAGTCTAATATTCTTATTTATTGCTTAATTACTTCGACCATGATCAAAGCTTTATATTTATGGTAAAAAACTCCATTTAAAATTTAAAACATTTCAAAATTTAAATATGTCAAAATAATACAAATTGCTTCTAAGTTTCTAGACATCTATTTCACATCTTATTTAGCTGAAGTAATGATAAATAATTGTAGCAGTTTGTTAACTATACTTAAGTGAAATAAATATAACGAATAAATATTTTTTTTATTTTATTATCACATATCATATCACGCATTTTTTATTCTAAACCCTTTATTGCAATAACAACATTAATAAAAAGGCAGCAATATTTAAAAAAATATTATTATTTTAAACAAAAATAATAATATTTGCAAAAACAGCGTTGTGATTTACGAGATTAGAACCTTAGCTATATTGAATCTAAGACCAACGCTTAACGCCTTCAGCTATCTGAACATATAATTTACGTTCGAATTTCAGCAATGCCATACACTGGTCAAGGTCACGCGTATAATGCGTGTCTAACAAATATTTTTGTTTAAAAGTGCGGCGCCCGCGAACCGTGACGATACGACAGTGTGAAGTGCAAAACTGCGTTCTCTGTGCACGGCACACACACCACAGATGTCTGACTGTTTACACATACAAATGTACGGACTACACCGCGTGTTCACAGCAATACGACTCTTAGCGTGCTTATGCACTTTTGAACGCTTACTGTACCTATTTGTGTTGTGACATTTTGTGTTAATTGCTTAAAAAGTCTAAACTAAATTATGAAGTTCAATATCTTCGCTCATTTAATGAAACAAATGAGCGTCGCTGAATGAGCAACATCAGTCAAATTAGTGTCTCGTCGGAAGGGAGTGTTCACAGCCATAGATCACTGGCCCGCGGTAGCCCGTGGTATTTAATTGACTCATTGATGACGTCACCCATACATAGTACAGCGTTCCCCTGCAAAAACCTCTATTCGGGTAACTCGTTGATTCCCAACTGGCCATCAACTCATTATTTTTTATATTTTTTTTTATTTTGTATCTGACTGGTTTTTATGGCAAAAGAGTCAGTGACTATCGAACTTCAGATGAAGCTGAAATAAAATTGTTTTTTTTTGGAAGGAAACATCCAAATCTAGAAATGACGATCATCGTAATATTTACATATTAACCAAATTTTTGAAGGCGAAGACAGGAAGGAACTCGAATAAAATATAGGTGTTGAGTTTTTACTGGTGCGTTTAGTGCAATTTTCCATTTTTCTCTCGATTGAAAACTTATCTATCTTCCCTGCATTTGAGACCAACGCTCGGATCTTCCGTCAGGATTCTACCATGTTTGTGTTTTCTATAGGTATTCTTCGGTCAAGATCCGGCTGCCATACGAGCACGCGACTTACGTGTAGAGCGCGAGACTACAGTCCTATAGCTGCTCGCAAACATCGTAACGCTCTGGCGGCATAGCCGCGGCGCGGCGCGACACCCCGTCGAGGCGGAAGTCTTGTCTTTCTGTTTAATTCGTCGTTAGCTATTATAGCTCATCTTGTTAATTTAAGTTTCTGTGAAGAAAAGTACCCGAATAAATTAAAGTTCTCACCACAAACATGCATGTACGTAATCAGTCTCTAGGTCAAGTAGAAAGGACATGAATCGCATTCGTTGGTTATCGATCATATTATTTTGTCGTCATGGACAACTCTATTCGTAATTCGTTAAATTCTAAGGAAGGATTGCGTTGTGACGAAAAAGGCACCGGACACGGTGACGACACAACGACAGGACGAGCGCGACCCAAATAATTTGTACACCGACTTGTTAATCCACAGACAAAAGCCTTTGATCTGGAATACAAACTTCCGCACCTCGCCCCCCTCTTCCCTGCGCCCCGCACGGACCCCGCCCTCCCCCTGACCGGTCCGCGATTTATGTTAGTGGAATTCGGACGCTTTTTATCTTCAGAAAACGAACACTTTTGCGGAGTTTTTAATTCTTGGGCGCTGTTGCGTACACTTCGTACACTTGTGGAGCGATTGATTTATTTTCTTTTCTTTTGCAGACTTTCGGAAACATTTACACCAACGCGACGCTATTTTCAATTAGTTTGACATTGAATATTTGGGAAGCTATCGTGATTTTATCAACGCGATGTAACACATAGATATCAATAGATCGTTTATGAAGGTTTTAGATCCAAAGTAGTACTAGAAAAGCCTTTTGGCTAACATTAACAGTAATCTACTTAATATTGCTGAATTTTACAATTCAAATCAAATTATTTATTTTACAGATCATAAAATCCAATTTGTTAGTAATCACTTATGCATCTTAAATATTGGTGTTAGTACATCACTTATGCATCTTAAATACTAGTGTTTGTACATACACTTTGCTTTTGGTAATAATTACTAATAATGTCACAACAATTAATAATAATCTCAAAATCATTAACAATACTGTCAAAATCACTAGACAAAATCCTTAATAATACAATACAACATCAATAATATAATCAAATAAGCAACAGGTCCTAGAACCATTATTTCAAGGCACGATTTGAATGCAATACTTGTGTCCTGGTCCAGTAACTGAGTATTAGACCTTCCGCCCTATCAGCTACAGTGACTAAGAGGCCGTTTAGTTAAAGCAATGGCACGTAAAATTAATCGGAGAGGCAACCGGATGGCAAATGGTAATCTGGGTCTTGAAGTGATACCGAATCCCCTCGTACCGTCCGAATGGACCCCAAATGGACGGGGGCGGAGATATGGGGGTAAAACTTTTATTTTATTTTATTGATACACACAAATTCCATGCACTTATTATAGCTTAAATTTTGAATGCCATGTCAACAGTGCAGTGTTGCAGTAGTGGTCAAGCGTTCTCTATTAATTACCTTTTGCTCCGCGGTCGGAATTCATCGGTGATTTTGCCGCGAGCCTTGGAGACATTCAGGTAGTTAATCACTTAATAGCGTTCTCCTGCAGTAAACAAGAGACGATAAAGTATCTACTTGTGTTCGAACAACGGCAATTATAATATGAGTGGAGTGACGGTAGGAATCGATCATCATTAACATTGGCGGTGACGCGGATGATTCGCGAGCGGCCAGTGACGCGCTCATTTCTGACCACACTGTGTAAGCTGAGCGCGACGGGAGACCAAGTAATGATACGATGTCGTTCGTATAATTATGATACATACGCAAATAATGCGCACATAATGATCTATCCTCAGTAAAACAGCTGTCACAAAGTCGTGAAGCCTTTTACCGATAAGTTGTGGTGTCTACGACGACGACCTGTGACTACGCTCGGACGAAATTACGTAATGCATCAGAGTGTAGCATCGGCTATGAGTGCTACGAGTGCTACGAGATTGCTATGAATAAGTGGGCGGCCTCGTTCTCGTAGCAATAACTACGTTTAGGGCGGATTCGACCAAACTTGTATAAGTCTTATCCTGGAAATAAAATCACTAATTACTCTAGAATTAGACAACTTTTCGTTTTATCAAATCTTAATCCCGGACTAACTGTTTATCCGAGAGTAAATAGTTATACCGCAAAATAAGCAAGTTATCCGACCAGCTGTTTTCGTATGCTTTATTTTAAATAATTCACAGTATGTGGTTCACAGCATGAAAGCATGTTAATAATTTTTTGAAGTTTTTGATTTGTAACTATGTATATTTTTTTAATAACGTATGTTTACTAAATATGGTCGGGCAGTTTGACTATTCTATTCGTGGGATATAATTTGCCATTCGGCAAGTTTTCGCTTCATCGTAATACCGTCTGTTTTTTTATTTTCTACTTTACTGAAATGATTTTCCACGAGTTCCACCAGCAAGTTTTTCTCAGAAGGTAACCAATTTAGGCTACGTTTCCTTTTTTCTTCCTTAAAATTACCACAAATACACAGCAAAAATCAAGATCTTCACTCCAACCAAATCGATTCGAAAATCCTCACCCAACTGACAATGACAACTTGTGTGAATATTCAGTTGACACTATTATTAACCGTAAAAATTATGTGGACATAAAATCTTGCATTTCGCTTTATAAACAATTGTATTTCCTTTTTAGTTGGCTTACATGTTCATTCATCAACTCAAGAGTAACAATACCCAGTATTAGCTACTCTACGTTTGTGATGGAAAAACGCAAACGAAGTTATCTGAAAGTAAGAACAATGAGTAAAATTATTCAAGGGTTAGTTCAAATTCAAATTCAAAATTCTTTATTGCGAACTAAATGTACAACATTTTGAAGATGTTAACAATAGGTAGGTACTTAGAAATGAGTTGCCTGTTAAGGCATTGCAATTAAATGGTTATAAAAACTAAAAAATAAATAAAGTTACTCTGGTATAACATGGCATTTGGTCGAATCCGCCCTTAGTGTGTCTATCAACACCAGTTTATACGCCACTTTAACTTATAACTTTTAGGATGTGCTTCTTGTCAGTCTACATCACCTTCTTCCAAGTTACTTTTTATGACTTTCATCAAACCAATTATTACCATCGTCTCCATTAATACACACATTTTTAATGATGAAAACGAGGATAAGAAGCTATAGTATAACTTTTCATCTTTTTCTCTAACAATGCTCTATCTATAACTACTATAGGGTTTTTCAATAGGGACGGGTCGATGTTGACAGTTTGTGGCGGCCATGTTGTTTTGGCGGGATCTGTCAAATCTGTTGTAAATTATTCAGTCACTGATGCCAAATCATCATGGGAAGTTACACGAATGAGCAGCATGCCATAATGATAATACTTTGTTATAAAAATGAGTGCTCGTTAGTCCAAACGAACGCCACGATGGACATTCTGCATGAGCAATTTTAGGGTATGGTAATCTCTTGCAGAGGTGATGTGAATTGGCCACCAAGATCGTGTGATTAGACCCCACTAGACTTTTTCTTGTGGGGTTTTCTAAAATCGGAGGTCTATGCCAAAAAGCTGCAATCGACCGATGCCCTCAAAGTCAACATAACCCAGGCTATCGCTCAAATTGAGCCAGATCTATGCAGCAGAATCATTGAAAATTATACCTCTCGGATCCATGCTACCATGCCAAGCCGCGGCGGACATTTGAACGATGTCATATTCCATAAATAATGGCATACCTACATAAGCCTTTCAAATAAAAAACGTTCTACAAAAAAAAAACCGACTTCAAAAAAAAAAACACTACAAACTGAAAAATAACTTTAATTTCGGAAGTCGGTGTCTTTGATTTTGAATTTTCGTTCTTTGTCACTGATTTCTGAAATTAAAGTTATTTTTCACTTTGTAGTGTTTTTTTTTTAAGTCGGTTTTTTTTTTGTAAAAAGTTTTTATTTTTCACTTTTTAGTTGTGGTACCTACCCCTCACAAATTCGAATACCACTACCTGCTATGTAAATAATAGTGACAAGAAGTTATCATATATCATCCACATTTAGTATCTGGATGATGATGGGAAAAAATACGTATTATTGACTAACTCAAAAACTATCCAAGCAAAGTTAATAAAATTTATATGGGACCACCTCTGAAGTATGATCTACCAAACAAAAAAAAATCATCAAAATCAATTGATAATTGGCGGAGTAATCGCGTAAAAAATATTAAAAAAAAAAACCTACTGTCGAATTGAGAACCTCCTCCTTTTGGAAGTCGGTTAAAAACAGAATTTCGTTCATACCTCACACACAACTTGTTTTATTACATTTCAACATCGACCCGCCCTTATTGAAAAACCATTTATTAGTACTGACTTATGTTCTGCAAAATAAGGATATCGCCGTTGTTGTTACGTATCTCTTTTAATGACTCGTTTGTGTGAGTCAATAAAATTTGACATTGACATCAGTCAATGTCTTTGAATGGAATTTTAAATGGGACAGTATCAATGCACAGAACTGCCGCATTCCGTGGAAGCTTTAAATTCGCTGCCTCTCGCTGCTGGAACGACTTGCCACCTCCTTTTCGTGCTATAAAAACAGTTGGAACTTTTAGTACTAAATATAAGCAACATTTGATAAGAGTACAAAAGGAAACCAGTTTCTAAACTCACCCTGGGCCTGCACGCAGTTGGTATTGGTGACCTTAGGCAGAGTCTTATTTCCTAGCAGCACGATTTTGCTCTGTCGCTTTGTTTTGCTCGGTAACTGAATCTCTTTCTTCCGATTTACACAACAGAATACAGTCAGTCACAACACAACGACACTTTGTAATTATTAGGTATTTATTTGCACCACTTTTTTGCCATATTTTATATTATTCACTCACTGCTTTATTTATATGAAGACCTCTTGTAAAGAGTGGTACATATATTCTTTGATCTTTGCACAGATAAATTGACAGCCGATTGCAACCACAGAGTACTTAATGCATCGCAGATTTGTCCCATAGATAATACAGATACACTCCTGCGCGCGTCCCTTCGCTTGTCACCATAGATTTATAATTGAAGGGTTTTTTTACAAAAATCGCAGCATCATGCTGAGATAGGAGCCTTTTTGGTCTCGCACAGGTCGTTATTCTTTTTGTTTGTTAGTTTAAAATGCTCCTTTTTTATTTTTGTTAATTTTAATTTTTTTATTACTGTTTTATATTTCCTGTGCGTGTCCCAAATATTTTTTTTTTCTTTCTTTCTTTCAACTGTCCCAGTATGTCACTGAAATGTAACACGTACAATTAAACAGCGATCAGCTTCGACCCCGGCCCGCTCCTATCCCGCGCCCGTCCCGCCCCGTCCCGTACCGTCCCGTTGCGCCGCAAAAGTAATTAGCTACTGTAATTGTACACCAACCAAATTTCAATTTAGACATATTAGCTAGACGAATGTTCCGCTCACATATTATGTGATGCTAATCGCTTTTCACCGGCTTTCATGAAGCCAATAACAGACTAGGATTTAATGCTTCATTTTCATTATACAATTAATATTCATGTACTAAAAGTCTGTTTACTGTAGCAATTTATAGTGGAACGCGTTCAGCAGTAGACTATTATGGACAATACCTACTTTAGTAGGTGTGTTTTATTTAGCTCGGCGCACAGCTGTAATCTCTACTCATAATATTATTTCTTCTCAACACGTTATTGAGTGCATTTTGTAAGCTAGATTAAGTTGCTATAATAAGCGCATTGCATGTCGAGCAGGCGAGCACCCGAGCACACGAGCACGCTGCCACGAGCACCCGCGTCGTGCGGTGCAGAGACAGAAAGCCATCCAAGTGGATTACTGCTGACAGACGGAATACTGCGCTCAGGAACCGGTTTATTATGTTGTCAAAGTCAAAGTCAAATAATTTATTTTAATTAGGCACAAAAAGGCACTTTTGAACGTCAACATTTACAAACAATAGAATTGATTCTAGTCGCCCCTTCCAAAAGGTAGTTTTCGTATGGAGAAGAATGGGCAAGAAACTCCACCGTTACTCTTTTAAAATGTTTTACAATATTTTGTATACATTAATTATATAATTATACGTGAAGACGATGCACCTGGAATAAGATTACTATACCACAATAGGTAAAAATAATTAAATATGAAGCAATGACAGAAAACATAATTGTGCAATGGATACATGGTGTTCACACATTTACAAGTATTGTAAAAGTAGGTACCTATACGATATTCCTAAAAAAATTACAAGTAATACTAATAAGTCAGTGTGTGAGTTCAAGTAATCACAGAATGTAAAGTAAATGTTATAATAATTAATTGTACAATTAAATTAGCAACCAGTTTGATTTTATCCAGACTCTAAATTGTCCTATGGAGCTAGACCAGCATGCTTCCAAGCATTCTTATCTAGGATGTAATCCTCCAATTTGTAATGTGCTTGTTTACAAAGAGTACTTTTAATACGAGTTTTAAATTTTCTTTCAGTTAATTGTAATAAATCACAAGGTATTTTGTTGTAACATTTAACACAGTACCCCATAAAAGATGTATGTACTTTAGATAGTCTGAAAAATGATTTAACTGTTTATCTTTATTTCTAGTATTAAAATTGTGTCTATCACTTATTTTATTAAAAAGATGTAGATTTTTCCTTACATACATACTATTTTCATAAATGAATTGGCAAGGTACCGTCATAATTTTGAAATAATACCGATCGATTATAAACTAACAAAGTACACAGCACAAAATATAAAGCAGTGGTGGCTCAGTGGTAACGACCACGACTTACAACTCGTAAGTCACCACTGAGCCAAGTTCGAACCCAGACAGGCGCTTTACTTTGTGTAAATTATTTCATCACCACTGCTCTCAAAACGGTGAAGGAAAACATCGTGAGGAAACCGGCATGTCCTAGAACCGAAAATTCGAAGACATGTGACATCTACCAACCCGCACTGGGCCCGCGTGGTAGATTACGGCCCACTCCCTCTCACAGAGAGGAGGCCTGTGTCCCACAGTGGGAACATTATAGGCTGATGATGATGATATAAAACTGTACCCTAATTGCATAACTTATTTTCGAAAACAAATATGCCTAATTTGTTTCATTTTGACAGTCAACATTCATTGCGTTATTTATTTTATTTTATTTATTAAGGGATAATAAACTACTACAACATAAAATAATATATAATAAAACTTAGGGTTAACATAACTTTTTAGTGACAATGTTTCAGTCCACTGCATTATCCACAAGTAAAACATATTTAAAAAATCAGTGGTTGCCACTAGACGAGCATTACCAGAATCTACAAATATTTTAAATAAATAAATAAGTTACATAAAGCTAGCTATAGCTAAATTCATTCATTTCATTTACTTAAATTAAGCAATAAATAAATAATAATAATAAGATTCAATTAAGATAAAAATGTTATAATATTAGATTTAAATTTATTTTTCGAACATGCAAATATATCAATCTAAAATAATCATCTACCTCGGCCAAATAGTCTCCTTCCAGGCGAGACAAGAAAAAGAAGTTGCTCGCCGCACCGAAAACGCCGGGAAAAGCTATTGGTCGATGGAAACCCTTATGAAAGGAGATCTTCCAATTTGCCATAAACGGAAATTAATGGACATGTGCATTCTCCCTATCCTTACATACGGCGCTCAAACCTGGTCTTTCACAGTTCAACAGAGGCCTGGGCTTGAGGTTTGCCAGCGAGCGATGGAGCGTAGTATCCTTGGAATTCGACTTACCGACCGGATACGGAACACGATACTGCGCTCTAAGACACAAATCGCTGACGTCACCCAAAAAGCAGCAAAGCTCAAGTGGGACTGGGCCGGACACGTTTGCCGCATGTCGGATGCATTGTGGGCTAAGACAACATCAATAAAATTTGAATTATTCAATTCAATTCAATCATTTGATTTCAGACCAAGGATCCATATAGTGTTAGTAAAAACTGAGCCTATGTTAGTAAATAAAATAAATTATAGGATTCCAACATTCTATGAATAGGGCAGCGCAAGCCAGAGTTCGTACGATATGAGTTTAGCGCGAACAGAGTACGTGCACGAACCTGACGCGCATGAACTGTTCGGGGGACAGAATAGCAAAGCTTACTCGTTAGATCAATGGCATCAAAATTATTGTGAACAATATCATGAAGCACGTTGGCCTCCAGGTATTTGCGTCGGTTCTCCAAGCTGATGATATTGATGATGCTCTTTTGATACTGGCAACACTGGTAGCCGGTCGTCAAAAAAACGGTCTCTAGGTTAATTATTTTAGTAAATTAATAAAAGTGTTATAATTATGTTAAATAAGTGTATTATAGTCGAACCTAGATATTAAGTATTCTACCCAGTAAATATACAGTGTTCTTTGTCGCGAAAACTTCGTACAAAAGGATTTAAAACCGGCTGTCAACTCAACACTTCAACTGTGACGGATTTCAAACTATCATCGATCCCGGGGAGTATTTTGTTTTAATTAAGTGATTTTGTATTAATATTTACAGACCACAGAACATCACAAAATACTGCTCAGGTCTCTGAGCTACGTCCATCACACACTGGCACGGTTTATGTCTCCTTTTGCTTGACAACTAGTGGAAGCAAAATCGAAGACGAAAACATTCGCCCAGACAATAAATACTATATAATTTACTGTACCAATTATGCTCATTATGAGCTTCACTACATAGTATAAAACAAAGTCGCTTTCTCTGTCCCTATATCCCTATGTATGCTTAAATCTTTAAAACTACGCAACGGATTTTGATGCGGTTTTTTTTAATAGATAGAGTGATTGAAGAGGAAGGTTTATATGTAGAATAACCCGGTTTATACCCGTGCGAAGCCGGGGTGGGTCGCTAGTATACTATAAAATATAATCATGTAATGTGTCACGAATTTTTCACATAAAATCAAGTTTAATGATTGTACCTATACGTATAACTAGTTTTTAAGATAATAACAAGAAAAGCAGTGTTTTTCTATAGTATTTCTCTTCTGTTTAACTTTCCCATCTCACTCTAATTAACTTAATCTAAATGTAACAGCTATTTTTCAATAAATTATTTAATTTACTTTTCCCCTAACTACGTCCTACTTGTCCACATATATCAGAACAACTTTTCTTGCACTGTTATTTAGCTGCATAACTTCACACATTCCAGGTGACTCACAACTACACAAAATGATGACTCGCAGAGCTACAATCAAGGAGATGGAAGCAAAACTGAGAGCTACCTTGAAGGATCTCGAAGCTTCTCAAGCTGAATGCAAACAACTGCTCCAGGAAAGGGAAGACATTATTAAGTGGAAAACATTATCGCCAAAAACACCTTCCTCAAAAATGAGCTGGCTAAGCTGCACACAGAACACATGAACTTAGCCGACCAGTACAGTCAACTACAACACCAAGTGTCAACATTTCAAGAGTGCAGTGAAACCCATGAACTGGCATTGAACCATATTTCAGAACTAAAATAGAAATGATGTGAAGCCCATAAGGCCCTATCTCTCTCAGAGTCTGTTAAGGTCAGTGAACAGGTCGCTGACACAAATAACCTATTTGATGATTTTGTAGACAGTAAGTCAAAATCAGTGTGTGAGCCAGCTATAACAATAGATTTGACTCGTGATGATACCATACCATTGTGTCCTATTGTTATGAGTCATAATAAATTAAAGAAATACATTAAATTTAAGAAAATAATAAAATGGTCACAGAGAGCAATTAAAAAAAAAAAACTTTTAAAATTAAATCTTTCCGTTAGAAAGGAACGTGTTATCCTTTCAAAAAGTTTAAATAGTTGTATTGTTGAGTTAGATGAATGTAGGCAAAAATATGATATTGATACTAAGCTCCTTTATAATGATATACAACACAAGGAGCACTTGCTGAAGAATATTTTTGAGAAATATGAGACTTCACAACAACAATTAAGTGAGCGCTTGTTTGAGGCTGGAGAACTACTGGATTTGGTGAAGTGGAATGCTGAGAGGTATGAGTCCCTGACTAATAATCTCTCATGCAGCTGTGCCAACCAACCATCACCTCCTCAGCCTCAGCCTGACTTGCCTGCACCGGTGTTGTCTCTTCCTGCAGAGACCTGTGTTAATACACAGAATAATAATAATAAATCTATATTTTTCTGTGACGAATTAGGTTCTGGCTTTGGAAAAATGTTACTCAATTACCTTAGCCATAGTTTTACCAATCATAGTTATCATAACATAAGTTTCAAACAAATGATTAAAATAATTGAAAGCACAAACCTAGATAATTATGCTACAATGGTTTTGCTAGAAGATAATAGTACTAATATTACCAGAAAGGACATAGTGGATGGTGTGGACACCTTATTAAAGTTAAATATAGGAAAGCTAATGTTGTGTGCTTTACCTTACTCTGATACTTTATCAGACAACGAAAATGATTATATTTTTATGTTGAATAGTACTATTCACAGGCTGACATGTTGTGGGGTGCTTGGACAGGAAACCTCCCCGCGTGCCTGGGGGCTGGAGTTCCCTTATGGATGCGTCCGGGGGGAAGGCCAGTCTCCGGGACGGTGCACCCTGGGGTACGGACAATGACTCCCCAGTTAGGGGTCTCGTTGTCCGTATGCCAATATCCTGTCGGAGGAACGCTCTAACGGGTACTCGCTAGGGAGCACTCGTTGAGCAGCGTTAGAGGAGGAGCGGGCTCGGCGTGCACTAACCCTGCCGTCGGGCGGGCAGGAGGAAGTCTTTCCTCCTGTCACCGCTGGTCTCGTAGCCCCGAAGAGTGTCAAGGTCATGTCTCTGGCATTTGACGGGGGTCGAGGGTCTTGGCTTAACCGCCCGGGCGCGGCCCGGGCGTATAACTAGTTTTTAAGATAATAACAAGAAAAGCAGTGTTTTTCTATAGTATTTCTCTTCTGTTTAACTTTCCCATCTCACTCTAATTAACTTAATCTAAATGTAACAGCTATTTTTCAATAAATTATTTAATTTACTTTTCCCCTAACTACGTCCTACTTGTCCACATATATCAGAACAACTTTTCTTGCACTGTTATTTAGCTGCATAACTTCACACATTCCAGGTGACTCACAACTACACAAAATGATGACTCGCAGAGCTACAATCAAGGAGATGGAAGCAAAACTGAGAGCTACCTTGAAGGATCTCGAAGCTTCTCAAGCTGAATGCAAACAACTGCTCCAGGAAAGGGAAGACATTATTAAGTGGAAAACATTATCGCCAAAAACACCTTCCTCAAAAATGAGCTGGCTAAGCTGCACACAGAACACATGAACTTAGCCGACCAGTACAGTCAACTACAACACCAAGTGTCAACATTTCAAGAGTGCAGTGAAACCCATGAACTGGCATTGAACCATATTTCAGAACTAAAATAGAAATGATGTGAAGCCCATAAGGCCCTATCTCTCTCAGAGTCTGTTAAGGTCAGTGAACAGGTCGCTGACACAAATAACCTATTTGATGATTTTGTAGACAGTAAGTCAAAATCAGTGTGTGAGCCAGCTATAACAATAGATTTGACTCGTGATGATACCATACCATTGTGTCCTATTGTTATGAGTCATAATAAATTAAAGAAATACATTAAATTTAAGAAAATAATAAAATGGTCACAGAGAGCAATTAAAAAAAAAAAACTTTTAAAATTAAATCTTTCCGTTAGAAAGGAACGTGTTATCCTTTCAAAAAGTTTAAATAGTTGTATTGTTGAGTTAGATGAATGTAGGCAAAAATATGATATTGATACTAAGCTCCTTTATAATGATATACAACACAAGGAGCACTTGCTGAAGAATATTTTTGAGAAATATGAGACTTCACAACAACAATTAAGTGAGCGCTTGTTTGAGGCTGGAGAACTACTGGATTTGGTGAAGTGGAATGCTGAGAGGTATGAGTCCCTGACTAATAATCTCTCATGCAGCTGTGCCAACCAACCATCACCTCCTCAGCCTCAGCCTGACTTGCCTGCACCGGTGTTGTCTCTTCCTGCAGAGACCTGTGTTAATACACAGAATAATAATAATAAATCTATATTTTTCTGTGACGAATTAGGTTCTGGCTTTGGAAAAATGTTACTCAATTACCTTAGCCATAGTTTTACCAATCATAGTTATCATAACATAAGTTTCAAACAAATGATTAAAATAATTGAAAGCACAAACCTAGATAATTATGCTACAATGGTTTTGCTAGAAGATAATAGTACTAATATTACCAGAAAGGACATAGTGGATGGTGTGGACACCTTATTAAAGTTAAATATAGGAAAGCTAATGTTGTGTGCTTTACCTTACTCTGATACTTTATCAGACAACGAAAATGATTATATTTTTATGTTGAATAGTACTATTCACAGGCTGACATGTTGTGGGGTGCTTGGACAGGAAACCTCCCCGCGTGCCTGGGGGCTGGAGTTCCCTTATGGATGCGTCCGGGGGGAAGGCCAGTCTCCGGGACGGTGCACCCTGGGGTACGGACAATGACTCCCCAGTTAGGGGTCTCGTTGTCCGTATGCCAATATCCTGTCGGAGGAACGCTCTAACGGGTACTCGCTAGGGAGCACTCGTTGAGCAGCGTTAGAGGAGGAGCGGGCTCGGCGTGCACTAACCCTGCCGTCGGGCGGGCAGGAGGAAGTCTTTCCTCCTGTCACCGCTGGTCTCGTAGCCCCGAAGAGTGTCAAGGTCATGTCTCTGGCATTTGACGGGGGTCGAGGGTCTTGGCTTAACCGCCCGGGCCGCGAGGTAGAAAACCTCTATAAAAAATCACTCCAAACCTCCAAGCGGCGGCACACCGTGAGGGAGGTTGTTAGCTTGACTAATGGGTAGCTTAATTAGTCACTAGTGCGAACCACACAATTTTGAGATATTAAAAAGTTATTACTCGTGAGATCAAATATGGATAAAGCACAAAAACAAAAAAAAATAAAAAGACGAGGAGTGATGCGGGGTCGGAGTCCGACGCTATATCTGGCGCGGAGAGCTCTAGCCAGAGCTCGGAGCGCGAAGTGGTGGGGGCAGACGGGATTATCCGGAAACTCTTCCGGAAGCGCCCCAATTCGGGAGATAGCTCGTGGTCCTCCGCTGATGACCGGCGGAAAATGCACACCAGCCGGCGGGGTAAGGCCCGAGATAAAGGAAAAGGTGTGGGTAGAGGGCTCATCACCAAGAAAGCTGGTGAGCCGAGTCAGGCTGGCCCAGCCGAACTGGCCCGGCGAACCGAAAGACTCGCCACGGAGGATCACCACCCTGGAGGGACCAGCAGCGGGCCGGTCCTCTCAGAGGCCTCTGGTGGTGAGCCGGACGTCGCTGGCGGCGGCGCCAATCCACAGCAGGACGCCAGGTTTGCGGAGGTCGTGGAAGCCGCGATCAGGGCTGTGGCCTTGAAGAGGATTCAATCCTCTAAGGACAAGGCCATACCCGCGGCCACGGCCTCTATTTTGGTGGCAGCGAAGGAGCTGCACTTTGGGCCTCCGTCGGACGGTATGTCCGAGATGCGGGCGGAGGTCGCAAAGTTGACTGCCGCCATGGAGCTTCTCCGAAAGGAGAACGAGAAGCTCCGAGCGGACCTGGCTGGGCTGCGAGCAGCCGGCCCCCGGGAGGTGCCGCAAGGAGGGGAGCGGCATGGGCAGGGGCCCGTGCCCGTGCCCGTACCTGCAGAGGACCGGGTTCTGGCCCTAGTGCGGCAGGAGATGGCTGCCCTGCGGAGCAGGTTCTCCGCCCTAGAGGCCATCGTCCTGCGCCCCCCACTAGCGGCGAGCCAGCCGGCCTTGGACCAGCGGAGGGCGGCAACGTCGTAAGCTGCCGCTGCATCTGCCGCGGCAAAGTCAGGCCAAGGCAGGCAGGGGCAGGCCAAAGGCGCAGCGGCTGCGCAGGCGGCGAAGACCCCGGCCCTGACGGCGAGGGCTCCGGCCCGGGCGGCGGCAAAACGGCCGCCTCCGCCTCCCAGATCTTCTCCTCCGGCCGACGCCGGATGGCAAGTAGCCGGGGAGTAGAAGCAGGCCGGTAAGGCGGCAAGGGCGGCCAAAAGGAAAGCGAGGCGGCAGCAGCGCAAGGAGCGAAGCGTCGCGGCTAGGCTCCGCGCCCCGAAGTCCGCAGCTGTGGTGGTCACACTGCAGCCGGAAGCGGAGAAAAGGGGCGTGTCCTACCAAGACGTGTTTGCCAAAGTGGACAAGGTGATGAACCTGGAGGAGATCGGCGCCGCCAAGGGGATCAAAATAAAGATCACCAGTTATTTCTCCAGAATTAGCTTACCTACTGACAGTTTATATGAGTTTATATAATTGTTTATTTTATTTGAATTTATGATTCAATTTTTTATTTATTTTAACGAGTCAATTTATTTTTATTTTATTTTATTGTTGACATAATCTACTCATTACAATGTTTTTGTTATGAGTTGTATTGCAATTTGTGGTTAGCTAGCGACCTCGACAATTGATCATATAATTTTTTGCCTGAGCAACCGGCAGCAAGTTCGCCATGCTCCCTTAGATGTTACTGCTTGCGGTAGCGTCGGGGGTCGGGTTGCCTCCTTCCCTCAAATATGGCGAGGGGGGTAATGGCTGATCTTTGCGTTATGCTCGTGAACGGATGCTGCTTGTGGTGACTGGTCGTCTTGCTGATCATGGTTTTGTTATTGTTACTAGTAATTAACTGTTCATTTATTTTATCTCGATGGTCCTAGTTTATCATTTATAACTGCCAATTACAGTTTTATGTAAGCGGGCACGCCCTTTATGTCTGGAGGCTTTTATTTAGTTCAGTTTACGTTTAGTTTTATTTTCTTTTAATTTTTTATTCTTCCTTGACATAATCATCGTATTATTTGACAATAATTATTAGTTATTTATTATTTTAAACTTAATTAATATATTATTTTACAGTTTTTAAAACAGCTAACTATTTACATTAGGTACTAAATTAAAAGACTAACTAACTATCTGTATAAATAAAAATAATAAAAACAAAATGACACTTAGGCGTCGAAGTATTCATCCGCATCGCTGTCATCCGGAAACGTGCCCAGAAGACTGGCAGCATTGCCACGTTGAATGGCAATGCTAATTCTTTGGCCAAAGAACGAGCCAGCCCTCTGGTCACGTGAAGTGTCGACCAGTCGACGAGAAATTTCCTTAAAAAGCAGACGCGCACTCGGGCCCCATGGTCCGAGCGTTTCGACCCCAAACGGCTCAAAACTGTAATTACCTATAAGGTTACAGTATTTGCGCCGCTTGAGGGTCTCAGCAGCCGCAGCAGCAGCGCCAGCACAGCCCACCGTGCTAGGAACATGGGATGGCGCAAGGGTGTCGACACAGGTTGCATCCCACACCAGAGGCCTACCCACCTTCCAAGGCAACAACGTCATCCCATCTGGTCTCTTTCCATCGTCACGTACCAAGCCGTTTGGTTCTAATACCGCTGGTACGCCGGCGGTGACAAGGGCTCGACGAATAATGTCGTTGATGCTGGCGTGCCGTGCTATGCGACCTGCGCTCCTGCAGCAGGACAGGCCATGGTGCCCGAGACTGTCGACAGCTTCACCGCAATGACACCGATGCGGAGCAACACAAGGTGCACCCAAGCGGAGACACGTAGCGAGCCGAAACGATGAGTCATCCATCATGGTGCCTATGGTGGATGACGGGAGCGCCTGAAGCCACAAGCCTGACTCCCATTCTCCCACAGCCAGCAGACGGGCACGCTCAGCAGTATTAGGTGACGTATTTAACAGGGTGTTCCGTATAATACTGCAGAGCGGCACATCCCAGCGTCTCTGGGAAGAAGGGTTGTCGGGCAGATCCGTATTGGGACAAGCCATTTTCCAAGCGTTCAACGCTTCGGTCAGGCACGGTACCTCAAAATCGGCTAGTGAGGAAGATAAAATGTTCCTGGTTAATTTATTAGTACTGTGGACCGAGGAGAGGAACGCCGGTAAACTTATACTTGAAATTTTGCGGAATAAATATTTAATTTTTTTAAATAATGCTTGAGTATGATGTTTTTGGTTGGTATATTGGCGTGTGCTAGCTGACATATGGCCTATAATTTATCATTTGAATTATGTTTTGTGTTGCATAATGTAAGTTATTTTGTATACTAATGTATAGAATCATTCTCTAACTTGAACAGACAGCTGTGCTGCTGGGGAGTTTGTTGCGCCACTTCTTCTTCCCAGCTAAAGGCACTAGGAAGTGGTGAAGGGTGGGCGTTTTTGGGGGACTGTCTTATGTAATTTTGACGTTCGAAAAGTGCTGATTCTCAGCCTAGTTTGAATAAATGACTTTTGAATTTGAATTTTGAATTTGAATTTGAATTCGGCAACTGGGGCCCGGATGCTGGGGGTCCCTGGTGCGGCCAGTGGCCCGGCCGCTGACGCTCTCGCTGTAAAGCTCAGAGCGTCCCTAAATGCGGACGAGGCCCGAGTCACAAGTGCGCTGACTTGCGCATTCAGGGCCTGGACGACTCCGTGACGGAGGCAAAGGTGGTGGCCGCCGTTGCTTAGGCTGGAGGGTGCTCTGTCTAGCAGATCAAGGCAGGCACCATCCATCCTGATCACACGGGGATGAAAGCAATCAGGGTGAGCTGCCCCGTGACGGCGGCCAAAAAGATATCCGGGGAGGGCCAAAGGCCACTTCCACCGTGGCCACTGCCACTTCCACCGACGTCACCGCCGCCGTTGCCGCCGCGGCAGGGCCCTCGCAGGGGGCTCGGGGGGAGGTAGAGATGAATTGCCAATAACGGCCCCATTACGCCTCCTCCAGGCGAACATCAACCACTGCGCCGCCGCTCAGGATCTGTTGCTCCAGAGCATGGCGCAGTGGTCGATTAACATCGCCGTGGTCGCTGAGCCGTACTTTGTCACGCCCAGGGATGACTGGGTGGAGGACCTGAGCGGCTCAGTGACCCTCATTTCGTCGCCGCCGCCGGTACTCCGTCCCTCGAGTCGGTCAAGAGAGGACGGGGTTGCGTTGCAGCACGGTTCGGGGAGATTGTCGTGGTGGGTGTTTACTTCTCCCCGAAGCGAACTCTTGCCGAGTTCCACAACTCCCTTGCGGAGTTAAGAGTCGTCGTCGTCGGGTTTGGTTCCCTCCCCGTGCTCGTACTCGGGGACTTCAATGCCAAGAATCTGGCTTGGGGTTCCCGGTATACGGACACACGGGGTAGGATGGTGGAGGACTGGGATTTGGAGACAGGCCTGGTCGTCCTAAACCGGGGTTCTGTCCCCACGTGCGTGCGGATGCGGGGTGAATCGGTGGTGGACATCTCGTTCGCCAGCCCCGCTCTGTCGCCGCGTGTCATTGACTGGCGCGTCATGGAGGGGGTGGAGACCTACTCCGATCACCGGTACATCCGGTTTGACGTCTCCACCCAGACCTCGAGCGCGCCGGTCCGACGTTTCGGCGTTCCCGGCGTTTCACCTCGAAACGCCGGGGCTTAACTCCGATGCCGCAAGAAATCGCGGCACAGCGGACAGAGCTCCGGCGGGATCTCATGGCGTCATGGAGAGTGCGATTGTCGCAACCCCGCGCTGGGCACGCCACGATTGCGGCGATAAGACCCCTCTTTGAGGAGTGGCTTGAGAGGCGCCACGGCGTCCTCACCTTCCGCCTGACGCAGGTCCTCACCGGACACGGCTGCTTCGGAAGGTTCCTGTTCAGGATAAGGCGGGAGGAAACACCCGGGTGTCACCATTGTGTGGATCAGCCTGAGGACACGGTGGAGCATACGGTGGAGGTCTGCCCGGTTTGGGCAGAGCAGCGCCGTGTCCTCGTGGAGGCGATCGGCGGCGGTGATCTCTCGCGTCCGGCCCTGGTTCGGGCCATGGTACGGAGCGAGAGGAAGTGGCAGGCCGTCATCTCCTTCTGCGAAGCGGTAATGCTCGCGAAGGAGGAGGTGGAACGCGTGAGGGAGAGGCAAATTTCGCGCCCTCACGCCCCTAACCGCCGCAGGAGGAGACGCCCGGGGCGGGAATCGCGAGCCGATTTCCGGCCACCGTAGGCGCGGGCTTGCGGACGGTGAGCAATGGGTAGCTCACCGTCCGATAAGGACCAAGCCCGGGTTGACGGCGCGTTGTGTTCCACGCGCGCCTCAAAGAGATGTCAGCAGAATTGACGGGGTCCGCTAGGGCCAATGCCTGCCGGGGGTTCGACGAAAACCGATAAGGAAATCGTGGCCCCCGGCAACAGGGCAACCGAAGGAACACGGGTGGGTTTTAGTCAGTAAGAGTCTGACACGCCCTCCCACTCCGCCCAGAGCGGGAGAAGTTATTTGATAATTTCCCACCCAAAAAAAAAAAAAAAAGGCTGACATGTTGTCATAGTGACAAATTATTGTATTTTGACACTAACAAGTTTGTTAGTGGTTTTAAGTTAACTCAGAGAACTTTATCTCTGTCTTGGAAATGTAGACATATGATTGCTATGTTGATAGCACATAATATTAATGAGGTTATAGCTAATATAACAAATTGTAGTATTAGTGACGAGTCTGTGTTGTCTAGATATACTAACAACATAGTAATTAATTCTGAAGCATCATGTTGTACGAAGGAGGATCCACCTACAATACCAACATCTTTGGAGGCCACTACCAGTCAGATAGGGTATTCTCTTCTTGCTGGAACTCATACGGGCATTCTAGACTCTTCAGTTGTAGTTGTGGAGTTCACTCTGAATAACTTTTTAAACTAGTTAGTAAGACAACAGAAGTTACCCCTTCAAATAACCGATTATTATTAGAGAATAATAAAACGGTATCTTCTGGCAATATTTTACATAATAATAATAAAAAAACCAAAGGGGGAGCAAAAATTATTCAATCAAAATATCCAAGGTTGCTCTTCCAAATTACTGGAAATAGAATTGTTTTTAGAAAATACCAAGTTTGATGTCATTTGTTTAACAGAACATTCTTTAAAAGATCATCAAGTAATGTCAATTTAAATAAAGTCATCATGACGTCACTTCGGTCACGTGATCCGCGGTTTCTATGAGCCGGGTAAGCCGGTCTGTAGCGAGTTATTGTAGGCACATAGTAGCAGAAACGTGCGCGCGAGAGCGAGAAGGAATTATTGCTATTGCACCACCTCTTTCTGGCGCACGCATTTGATTCGGTAGTTTTCGTTGAATTTCGTAATACTGGCTAGGAGTTCGGAGTTCGTAAACATTTCATTATTCGTATGATAATGTGTGGTTGCTTTTTGACGTAATCGCATTAGAACCATATTAATTTGCTATTATTTATTGAATTCATTAGTTTATTACTAGTAGTATTAATATTTGTTTGTAGTTATAGGACAGTGATTAACATAGTGTTTTGAGTTTATTGGATGTGAAAATAAAGTACGTTGTAATTAGGTAAGTAGATAGTTTAATAAGCTGAAATTACCTATTTAGAGTAGATTTGAAAATAATTAGTACGATCTTATTAGGATGGCGGGATTCATAGTTTTAGAATACACATTAAATAAATAAATAAATTACTTTGTGAAGAAACATGCTTTTCAAGGTTAAGTTTTGAAAATACGTGCTCGCCCAGATGTGACTATAAATTACAAACGCCGTGATGGTTCGTTCAAACATTGTAATGTTTCCCTTTACGATAAATATCAATGACTGACTGGCAGTCGTAAATTTAATAAAATGTATTGTTCCCGTGTTTACTTTTCTTTGATTGTAGTTGTTTATAGAATATAGGGTTTTTAAAACATATTCGTAGCTGTTTATGAGTTCGGGATTGGTAGCAATAGAATAATTTTGACGAATTAGGTCTTTTTTTTTTTTTTTTGATGCTCCGGCTTCCCTCCTCCATAACGTGAGCCTTCGCTACTGATGATGTTAATATCCTTAAACAGTTCCCTTAGAGAATCATGCCTGCGGAGGTAATATATGGCTCTGATCACTCTTTTCTGCAGAATAAAAATAGACTCGATGTCTGCAGCTCATCCCCATAGTAAAATATCGTAAGACATGATAACATATCTTTTTATATCTTTTATATCTTTTTTTCAAGCGCGCATGCTCCCTACTAAAATGTCAAGAATATTAACAAAAGAATGCTCTAGCTCTTGTTCTGGTTCTCTGTTCGTTCAGTCTAAATCGACTTTTAAATGACGTTTTCGTAAGAGGCTCTGGAACTTAACTCTTTATATCTATATATCTATATCTTCTATATCTATAGTCTATATATAGTAATATATAAAGCTGAAGAGTTTGTTTGTTTGCTTGAATGCGCTAATCTCAGGAACTTCATGTTCGATTTGAAAAATTCTTTCAGTGATATATAGCCCATTTATTGAGGAAGGCTAAAGACTATAATTATATCATTACGCTAAGATTAATAGGAGCGGAGTACCAATGAAGAATGTTTCAAAATCGTTGTTTTTCCTTTTGGGAGCTTCCGCTGCGTGCGCTGCGTAAACGGTTAAAATTTCGCAAAAATCATGTATAACAGAATTGTTTCCCTTTAAAAGTTAAAAAAAAAAGTCCGCAACAGTATGTCTATCTTTTAAGATTGGCTCACTATAACCTTTTTTATGCTAACCAAAGGATATAAAAAAAATTGGGCCCGAGTGTACTAAGTTGAGATATGAAATAATTTTTTTTTCTTTATTTTCTTTCTTTCTAGATATGATCTAAAAATAAGTCTTTTTTTTATCCTTGAATATCAAAAATCTGCTCAATTCTTTGTCTGGAAGCGGAGAAATATGATAAAGATAGTTTTCGTGACATCATCGATTATAGTAATTGATTACACAACTAAAAAAAGAAAACCTACTCACTAGGTAGCACTAGGTAATATAGTTAACTCAAAGTAATTAAATGCACTAAATATACTTTTATACAATATAGTCCATTTAAATTAAATAAAACACCATTAATTACTGAAAAACCAAAATAATGATTATCAATTTCATATCGATTAAAATCAGTTTAATTTTTTTGTCTATGTCACTGGCAGTACATATTCTGCACTGGCAGACTGATATTGACAATTTGACACATTAGTGGTGGAGTCATTCTCAAATTTTTGGCGACCAAAACCGTTTCCCGACGACGAAAATGATTGCAGAAAACAGTTCCACGCGGACGAAGTCGCGGGCAGAAGCTAGTCTTTAATATAAACCCGTTAACTGTTTGTGAAGAATTTCTTAATGCAACTCGTACACCTACAATAAGTTGGTGCAACATTTATATCGTCGGCTTATTGCAAGAAGTGATTATGTGACATATTCACTATTCTGAGATAAACGGTATTTTAGTACGAATGAATTAGTGGTTATGTTGATTTGCCCATATTATCCTAAATATAATTACGGTGTTGAAAAATTAAAGGTTGTCAAATAGCATAATTTGTATATTAATAAAAACGAGTGAGAGTCGCTAGTCCTACATATAAAGTTATGTATTTTTTTAAAGCAAAACATAAAACTTAATGACTTCTGGCTACTGTAAGTCTGTTCGGTATGTGAATTAATTATTACTTTAATTGTAAAAAAACGACGAAATTCAATCAAACGTTTATTTTTAAAAAGGAATAACCAGTATTATGAACAAAACAGTGCTAGTCATTAAAACAAATCAAATTCTTCAAAACAAACAAAATAACAATTTTTTATCACAAAAAATTTCCATGTAAGTCAGCCTTCGAATAAACAGATAATTAACAGAGCTCTTACTTAAGTGGTTTACCTATAGACCAATTCAAATGAATAAGCAATTGGAAGTTTAATAAACAAAACGAAATAAATTCGGAAAAATAAACAAAACCAATTCTATCTTAACAGTTGTCGCAAGCACTTGCAATAGCTAGTAGGTACAGTACCGACCAAAAGTCCATAAGCAATCTCACAAAGCAATAGACTGACGCTTCGGTTTGACTTACGACCTTCTTCTATAAGTTGTTACAATACTGTAGACACGCACATTACACACACACCCTCACTTTGTCTGCAACTCATAGTAATGACTAGTTCGATAATTATTCGTTTTTTGTTTCATTCGTCTTGTTCACATAAATATTAAAGTTTAGCAGGTAGACCACAGAAAACTAAGTAAATTATTTCGATTTCTGTGGGGTAGACAGACGCAATTCGTTACGAGTATTCACTTAGAACTTTGTTGGTTCGTGATTATTGTCGGTGACGAGTATTTAGCTATTAGCGGTGGTTATTATTTTCAAAATGCAGTCAAATAAAAAGTGAATGCAGTAAAAGTGAATGTAATTAAATTAAAAAAAAAAATCCAATGAAACCGGACTAAGTGTGAGTGTTATCATTTAAATATTTCATATTTTACTAAACATAAATCTTAATCAAAGGTATTGTTGATAGAACAGAGGTATTGTTGAGATAGAAGATGCCTTTAAAGTTTTAAATTCATTATGACGTATAATTCGATTAGTGAATGATAAATATTTAGGTATTATGTGTAATAAATACAATGTTATTCTTTGTTCTAGAGAAATACTGTGAAGGTTAAGAGATATGAGGAATAGGTTTATTATCGAGGTGCAGCGACGTCAAATGGTGAATGAATATGAAACAAATGGTTTCATACCAACGAGATATTTTGCTGAGTTATTAAACATAAACACGTCATTATGAACCGTTCGCCGTGCACTCTGAAGCCTTGCATCACTGAAGACCAGCTAGAAAACCGTTTTAGACAGAAAGGCATAATAAACCTGAACATTTAAGTTTTGCACGATAATATATTAAGACTTCAAGTGGGACACTGCTATATTTTAACCTTAAAATATTTACCATACCAACTTAATAAACAACAGATTCGTTATTGCATGAATTTGTGGTAACGAATTATTAAGCACGTTTCAATATTATGGTGTTTGTCGTATTTCTTGCAGATAAACCGAAAATGTTTAAGATTATTTTAGTCATATTATTATTTTAGGATTATAATTTGAGGTTAAGTTTCAATCTTCTTTTCGTAAAGAAAATGAATACTTAAACTATAACCTCAATACCAACCAATATTTACTAAAGTCTAATAAAATGTAAAATAATTAATACAAATAAAATATAAAAAAACTGCCCATATTTAACCTAAAATCACCTATTCTGTAAGTAGTTTTTTACACTTTAAGTAGTCTAATATTTTTATTTATTACTTAATTACATCGACCATGATTAAAGCTTAATATTTATGGTGAAAAAATCCATTTAAAATTTAAAACATTTTATAATTTAAATATGTCAAAATAATACAAACTGCTTCTAATTTTCTTGACATCTATTTCACATCTTATTCAGCTAAAATAATGATAAATAATTGTTGCAGTTTGTTAACTTATGTAAAATAAATATAACGAACAAATATATTTTTAAATTTTGTTATCATATATCACGCATTTTTTATTCTAAACCCTTTATTGCAATAACAACATAAAAAAGCAGCAATATTTAAAAAATATTATTATCGAAAACAAAAATAATAATATTTGCAAAAAACCGCACTGTGCTTTACGAGATTAGAACCTGAGGCAGTTTGAATTACATACTAACGCTTAACGCTTTCTGCTATCTGAACTTATTAAGTTTCTATCGAATTTTAGCAATCACATAAACTGGTCAAGGTCACGCGCATAATGCGTGTGTGCTAGCATGTTTAAAGCGACGGAAATATATTGTTGTTTCGTGTAGTGCAAAACTGCGTTCTCTGTGGTGTGTGTATCGTGTTGCTTATACATCACAAATGTACGAGCTATACCGCGTGTTCACCGCAATACGACTCTTAACGTGCTTATGCACTTTTGAACGCTTACTGTACCTATTGCAAATACTGACGACAACTTACATAGTCTCAAAAGTTATCCAAAATAATAATATTAAAATTAAAACATTTGTCTTCTCCCTATTACTATCAGTCATTTTTTTTTAATGAAAAGTAGGAACTGAGGTAAAAACCGTACAAAAATATAAAAAACATTAGATACTAAACATTGTCTGTATCAGAGATCTAGCTAATCTTATAACATTACAGAAGTCTATCATAGAAAAAATTGGCTTTAGACACATCTGATTTTCGATAGCGCTGTGCATACCTACTATCGACCTTCATATGCGTGTGACCCGATTTTTAATACTTATGTTCGATCACCTCAAGGTGGGTAACTTGAACTACGTATAGCATTAAGCATAACAGAAACTGGTTACGATTTTGACCAAAGTCAAAGAGGTCGCTTTCGTCAGACGATAGTACCGTTTTACTTATTGGTCGACCTATGTTGCTGGAAATTGTGCGTGGCGATGGCGTATTTTCGATAATATCACTTGAAAGCTGAAACAAAATGACAGAGGTAAGTAAATTTATTACATTTTATAAGATGAAGAAGCAAAAGAGATGGACTGATATTCCTAATCTCTGCCAACCTTCCCTGAGAGAATGGCGATAACTATAGGTATATTATGCAAAAGTTAAGTATAAATTGCATGCACTCACGTTACACCGATCTCCGAGGGAGAGATATAATTAATTCCATAAATATTATGAACCAGTATTTAGATAAAAATCCTACATTCAACGTTGAGTCATCACTTGAAACCTTCCGTGATTGTGGTTCGCGGTCTTCTGCATCACGACGTGCTATTGCTGGAGGTAGTAAGTTCTATCAACAAAAAATACCTAGATATCACAAAACCACCACCAAGATATGAGATAAAAAAAAGGATGATCTCGTAAAATGTACATAGGCAATTAATTGATTCAGGCGTGACCTTGCGGAAATCCATTATAAAATACAATAGACGTGGATATGTTTAGTACTTGTTCCGCTTAGCTATTTCTAAAGAGCCATAAAAAACTCCTGAAAGAAATCGACACGTGTTTCACCTCTCAACGAGGCATCCTCAGGATGACGATGGACTTGTTGCGAACTCGAACACGGCGTGTTGCCACACCAAGCGCTGAGTGCAGACTGAGCCTTCCGGTATTATTTTTGACAATTTCTAAACTCTCTAGTACTGACATTTGTAATACCGGAAACATTACACTGTTGAACGAATTAAATACGAGTATGCCAAGGTCACCTTTGCTGCGATTGTTCGCCCCTTATCGCACTGATAACGGTCGCACTGATAACTTTTATTTGTTTACTTTACCAACAACAACACCTTATATAGTAGTTGAACTATATAAGGTGTTGTTGTTGGTAAAGTAAACAAATAAAAGTGGCGCTGCTCATCCTCATCTTCTGTACACAGTCCTTTAATCATAATTATCATTATTTAATTGAACCGGAAACAGCGCGATAGTAACACAAACATCCGCCATCAGTTTGTTTATATCGGGACAAAGCAGAAAGATGAAATTAGCTGTTCTTTACAATACAAAGATCACATTATGTTAGTGCGACAGTATAGCGGCTCAAAGCGTTCAGATGACGAAACAAGACGCGCTGGTTGACGGAAATGAGGAATTATCGCACAAAACAACTGAAACTCGGAACTATACAACTAGTAAGTCTACGGTTTGATGATTTTTGCTATAAAATGATTATGATGATGATCTGTAAGAATGTTACTTTCAGGAAGGAGAACCCTATTTCCCGACTGACGTGTGCATGTTTATCAATCAACAGACTAATATAGACAACATGCAGTAGCTTAAAATTGCACAAGTTGTGTGCATTTATAAATCAGCAGTGAATTGAGATGAAGCCTTAAACGTGAGACAATAGACATGACATGACAATGAATTATGAAAAAAATTACGTAACCAACCATTCTCTTTTCGTGCTCTATATGATTGTGTTTCTCTTAAACAATAATGTTGCTATAAAGATTACAATGGATATTGTGCCATTTCACCGCTCGGCGAACAACTATTTTAATGTCATTTTTACGATCGCCGTTAACACTTGTATTAAAGTCATTTTTAACCATTCGTCGAAATAATATAATTTCGTACGTTGCTTTAATTGCGCTCAGGACATATATTTTCTTTTATTCGTACATAAATATTGACAATGTTTTCATTAATGAAACGTGCGAAGCATCCGATACGTCCATAAAAACGACGTGCGCGTTGCGTTTTTCATGTGGAGATTACAGACGACCGAAATGTAGACACCTACACAGTCACAGAGTAGATAGTTACAGAAGGATAACCGAAATAGTAGAGTTGGTTAGATAGTAATTATGGATATTGACTGCCCGTTGGTCTCGTGGTCGCAGGCGCGACTGTTGAGCGTCGGGTCCTGGTTTCAATTCCCGGGTTGGGCAACGGGTTTTTCCATTAGGAATTTCTTAGTTATAGCCCGGATTTTGGAAGTTGGCGGTGTGATAGGTACCCCCGTTTCTCGGAAAACACGTTAAACCATTGGCTTTGCGCCTGATCTCTCTTCAATCGTGTCGGATTGCCGTCCCATCGGACTATGAGAGTGAGGGAAGAGTGAGTGCATCTATGTCTGCGCACACACTTGTGCAAAACAATATCTCCCGCGCCAAAGGGTGATCTTTGCTGAGATTGGTCGGCATGGCCGAAATTCGCTCGGAGGACTATATTATTGTTTTATTAATTACGGATACATTCACACGCTCGCGTTCTCATAAACATTATCATTACTTATGAAAGTGGAAACAAATTTTATGCCACCGCTCACTAAAAGTAATTACTAACACATTAATATGTATTAAGATATTCGTAGTCGCAAGCGCTATTACTAGAATGAGGTCCTGGGTTCAATTCCCAGGTCAGACAAAATGGGTTTTCCATCAGGACTTTCTCAGTAGAAGCCTGGAATCTGTATGTGTGCCCAATTAATGGCAACAGGCTCGCCCCCTGTTACATGGGACTTCAATCAACCAATATTGTTTACTGCCATATCTTGGTAATGTCAGTAACGTACATTCACGTCTTTGCTATTTTATAGTTAATAATTGTATTTGTTAATTTATAAGGTTATTTGATTTGTTTAAAATGCTAAAATGGCGCCACCGGATATTATGATGTCAATTGACTATTTGAATCTGACAAGGAGGAGGGTTTTTAAAGTTACGTGGTAGCGCCATTTTAGCAAGGCAATCGTTGTTGAATTGTGAAAGTGTAAAAGCTCTGTAATGCCCATGTAAGTACTGAGAATTGTAATAACATAATTATAAATGTATTGCCGTAGTTCTTATATTTGTGCTTATATTTATGGTTTGAACCTAATAAATAAAGCTTATTTGTTTAAATAGACGCTTTTTATTATTTCCCTTTTGCTCTGGCTAGTCCAACATTTCAGAAGTGGGATCGTTTGTACCTAACTACTTTTTTTTTCTGTTGCTTGAAATCTTTGAGTATCCTACAAATTTTTTTGATTAACCTTTGTTTGAAATAATCCAAGTATATAGTCCTTATTTGATCCTGTATTGTTTTAAATGGTTTTTAGTCCGCTTCTAAGACATGTGTAGCTTCTAGTTTATCTATACATATAAAATGCTTTGTCCTGAATGACTGACTGACGTATCAACGCACAGCCTAAACTGATGATCGTAGAGACCTGAAACTTGGAGGGTGTGTTTTTTGTATGACGTAGGCATCCGATAAGAAAGGATTTTCTGAAATTCTACCCCTAAGGGGGTGAAAAAGGGGGGAAAAGTTTGTATGGGACAACGTGATAACGTGATTCCTTGGTCCAATGTACCTACTTAAAATTTTGCATAAACCTTTTTTAACAGAATTGATGGAAGACGAATTGAAGAGAAGATAATCATCTGCTATATTTTCGTTCGCGAAAATTGAGACGAAAAGGTTGAGTTATATTACACTTGCAAGATGCGATCAGCTGGGTCAAAAGGTGGTGCTGCCTTCTCTTTTTACTGGGGGGCCACGCTATAAGCATGAGCGGACACAAGACGCCATGACGTATGTGCGCCACTACGATAGACTTGACCATCATCATGCAAGCTCGGCTTGACGGGAATTGAAATGCTCAAGAATTCTCCGATGTTCTTCTAAAAGTTGGTGAAGGCACTCTACCAGAGACTCTTGGTAGAGTAGTTCCCACTTTAGAAAATCTTATTCGTCTGGTATACGGGGACATCGGTCGAATACCGTACCAAGAGAATTCTTGGGCGTGTTCCCATTTTAATGCCAAAATGATCAAGCTGCAGCGATCAACCACAACATTTTCTCGCAAATTGAAGGGAGCGAAGTGATATACACCTCCATTAATACTGATGTGGAGGAAGATGATGCCACACAATACCCCGTAGAATTTTTCAATTTGCTAATGGCAAGTGGACTTCCGGTGTACATCATCCAGTCGAAGGTCGGTGTCCCGATTATGCTCCTTCGGAACTTAACTCTGCCGAAGCTGTGTAACTGAACCCAGCTCAAAGTCGTGTCTTTGCAGAGAAACCTCATCGAGGTGGAAATTCTAACAGGTTGTGGCGATGGCGTGACAGTGTTTATACCGCGTATACCACTAATTCCCCACAATTACCAGTTTAAGCGCGTGCAGTTCCCTGTGAGCGAATGCTTTGCGATCAACAAGTCACAGGGGCCAACACCGAAGGCTGAAGGCTGTGGGTGTTGACCTCAGGACAAGCTGCTTCTTACACTGACAACTGTACGTCGTCGCTTGCCATTCCTGACTCTCTGTATATTTTGGCTGCTGAGAATAAAACTACAAACGTAGTAAACAGGGAAGTTTTATAAAAATGTGGCTGTTATTGTAGCATATTGTGGTGTCTTACGACTTCCACGCGAACGAAGTCGCGGGCAGAAGCTAGTTATCTATAAATTCAACCTTTTGTCCGTTGATATGGTGTTTCAGTTTAATAATGGAAAACGTGCACTAATTGTCACTTTGTGAGCAATTTCATGCCGTAGAACGTGACAGCAGTGCGCGAAGATCTCAGAGCCGGGTGTTACCGTCGGGTGACAGTGCTGTGAGGACACCTCAAGGAAGATCTACTTGATCTGTGCTGTGCCCGACAGGGTCCATAATTGTGACTAATATAATTATTTCCCTACCAACTATATACATTATGGTACGCAATAAAGAATTTGAGATTTGAGATTAAGATCTGAGAGACGCTCATGCAGTCGGGAAAGAAGACATGGCTTTAGCCGTTCGTCCCGTTCGCAGAGTCGTGCGGATGCCAGAGAAGATCATCGAAGATAGCGGCACAGAAGTCGGAGCTGTCGCCACTCACATCAGCCCACCAACCAGTCGCTGTCACCGTCAACGGTGAGCGAGTGCAGCCAACGTTCCGTGATACTGGGGCAGCGCAACTCGCGGTGCTGCGATAGGCACCGCGATGTTTGCCGGCCCAGGAGCCAATCCTGCAGCCAGCCCAGGAATGGAACATGCAGTTCGAGACCGAAAGTAGCCACACACCAGGTTGAAAACAACAATCAGCAGCCGCACGATGTCGGTGAGTCGATAACTAATAATGTTATCATGTCGCAACTTCTACAAGTTTTAACGTCTTTGAAAGGAGAAGATCCTATGCCTAAATTAGGGAATCTCAATAATGCTGTACCAGAATTTGCTCTGGCAAAGAAAGAACAAACTATGTTCATGTGGCTACATAAAGTTAATGAGTGCACTTCTATTTATGGGTGGTCCGGAAAGCAAACTGTTCATTTTGCTCTTCCAAAATTGCGTGGGGTAGCTCAGCGTTGGTACGAAGGTTTACCATCCGTTCTTTTTACATGGGAAGAGTGGCAGGATAAACTGCGATCAGCTTTCCCTTCCGATGAAAATTACGGACAGAAAATTTCGGAGACTCTTTGGAAAATTATTACTATGATAAATTGTATTGATCAATAGGTGCGGTATAGTAGATAGGAGAGCAGTAGATTGCATCTTACATGGGATTGACGATCATTCGGTACGATTAGGGGCAGAAGCAGTACAAGTCGATGATCCCGATAAACTACTTACATATTTACAAAATTCTAAGAACGTAAAACCTAGTGACCGTAAAACAATTACTACCACCAGTGAAAATGTCGGTAAACAGGATTCTCAATCGCGTGTTCTTAATAAAACTCAACGCTGCTTCAACTGTAAACAAGAGGGCCATCATATTCAACAATGCTTACAACCCGTCAAAAATTATATCAGATGCAACAGATTTGGGCATGAAACAAATCATTGTTTTACTAAACTTCCAGCGGCTGAATAGCAAACGTAGAGTTAGTGATAGTACCAGATAGTGCCATGCAAGTACCAGTGATGATTGGTCAAACTTTTACAGAGCAGCCACATATTTAGAAATTACGGAGTTAAGTGACACAATTACTGAAAATAACAAGATAAATCTGTACTGGAAAAGTGATACCATCGTTTCTGGAATTACAACTGTTGACGTTTACACAGAGTCTAGTTATGAAGAAGCAATATTTATTGATGGAGGTTTTAGAACTGAAGCTGATTCTATGTTTTTAGTTTTAACAGGGTTATTTTGTATTAATAAAATAAATAAAATTAAATTAAATTTATTCAAGTATTAAGTAAAATTATGATTTACATTAATTACAAACGAGGAAAATTTAATTCTAACTGTAATGTAGACCTACTTGATCTAGATTTATGAAAACCTGTACCTATTTCAGGCCATACATCAAACATTTAAAAGAAGACAACAATACATTCACAAGCTAAATTAAAAAGAAGACATAATATTTTCAATTACTTAAACAGTAACTATTCGAGTATATTATTTTAAAACTAGATATTTAAACAAATTATTTTTTGTAGTTCAATAAATTTTTATTTATTATTTACACACGTATTTACATTATTTAAAAACTATCAGACTTAAAATAATAATAAAATATGTATAAGTATATAAAAGGGGGGGTGTGGAATAATCATAGGGCATCAAAAAATTCGTCCGTATCGCTGTCAATAGGAAAAGTGCCCAAAAGGCTGGCAGCATTGCCACGTTGTATGGCAATGCTGATTCTTTGACTAAAGAATAGGCCAGCCCTCTGGTCACGTGAAGAGTCGACCAGCCGCTTGGCGATGTCTTGAAAAATAATGTGGGTACTCGGACCCCATGGCCCTAGTGTTTCAACCCTAAACATATAAGTCCCAATAAGATTGGAGTATTTGCGCCGTTTGAGGTTTTCCGCACCTGCAGCAGCAGCCCCAGCACAGCCCGCCGTGCTAGGAAGATGGGATGGCGCAAGGGTGTCGACACACGTTGCATCCCACACCAAAGGCCTACCTACCTTCCAAGACAATATGGTCATTCCGTCTGGTCTCTTTCCATCGTCGCGTGCCAAGCCATTGGGTTCTAAAACAGCTGGCACTCCGGCGGTGACAAGAGCACGACGGATGATGTCATTGATGCTGGCGTGCCATGCTATCCGGCCTGCGTTCTTACTGCAGGATAGGCCATGGTGTCCAAGACAGTCAACACTTTCACCGCATTGGCAGCGATGCGGTGCCACACAAGGAGCACCCAGACGCAGACAGGTAGCGAGCCGGAAGGTGGTATCACCCAGCATAGTGCCTATGTTGGATGACGGTAGCGCCTGAAGCCAGAGGCCCGACTCCCACTCACCCACAGTCAGCAGGCGGGCACGCTCAGCAGTATTGATCCACAGCAGTGGACGTATTAATAAGATTATCCCGTACCAACCTGCAGAGCGGCTCATTCCACTGCCTCTGAGAAGATGGGTTCACGGGCCGATGTGTATTCGGGCAAGTCGCTTTCCAGGCGTTCTTCGCAACGGTCAAGCACGACACTTCAGAGTTAACCAGGCAGGGGGCTAAAATTTTCCCGGTCAACTTTTCAGTGCTGTGGACAGAGGACAGGAACGCGGGTAAGCTAATACTGGTAATTTTGTGGACGCCGAGGCCACCAAACCGGATGGGTAGTGTAGTATGTTAATGTGCTGCGAATAATTTGGTAAATTTTGTCCAAGTGGTGTGACTGCTTCCATAAGGGATAAGAGCGTAGACAATATATAAAATTTCGCATTTTGATGGGTTAAGGTCCAAGCCAATGGATTTAAATTGTTGTTTGAGGAGTTGTAGGTCTTTCAAAACGGTGTCTACATCACCTCCTAGCGTTCCATCATCTAAATACCACACGTTAAAGTTTGAATTTAGTTTCTGGATAATTGGATGGATAGCCAAGCTGAAAATGACTAGCCCGAGAGGGTCACCTTGTTGGCATCCTACTGCAGATTCCAAAACATTGTCCTTGTATAGTAATTTAGAGGGGTAGTTGTAACACTGCCACATAAAACCACAAATTTCGGGTAATTCCTTTTTGATTTCAGTCAACAAAGTGTCCCTGTTAACAGAGTTAAAGGCATTCTTAACATCAACCTTGAGGATAACCTCACATTTGTTGGAGTTCAAAAAGGTGGAAAGGGCATGCACGGCAGCCTCACAGCTCCCTCTTGAGCCGAAACCAACCTGCAAGGGCTGAAACTTAGCTGTAAGGGATTCGCTGTATAGCTTACAGCATATTTTGGCTGCCGTACGCCTGTAGGTGCACCCAATGGCGATGGGACGAATGCCGCCGTCCTTCTTGCGCAGGGTACATAGGCTTGCCCCATATAAGACATCAACGACGGCTTCGTTCACACCGCCGGTGAGCATGAGGTTAATCAGGGCCGCAAGCTCCTTCGGAAGCAACTCACCAGCGTCCCCGGCGCCTGAACTCAATAGGTCCTTTAGGTGTTGTGGAGACAAGCCGTCGAGGCCGCCGGCGGAACCACTCCGGAAGGAGCTCACGGCTGCAATCAGCTGGGGCGCCGAAATGTTTAGAACGGTTGAATTTAGGACAGGAGAGTTGGGGGGATCGGGAAACGTGAGACTATCCGCAGGCGCTGGGTGTTCACTCTCTAGGGCTGTTAGCATTTTTGGAGAGTAAGGCGCCACCACATCGCTGCTGAACAGTATCCTGGCCGCTCCCCTGATGTCACCTTCACTTAATTTGGATTCCACATGTACACATAAGCCTTTCTGTGGTTGATTATTGAATGCAGGTAATTTTGGATCTAAAATTAGGGTCGAATTGTTACAATTTTCTTTAATTTGGTTTGTTAAGGTTTTTTTAGTTGCCAAATTTTTTTACATATGCAGAATCCTATAAGGGAAGGTAAGTAATTGCTCCCAGGCACTTTTTGAGTTCTCTTGGGTCGCAAGACGGAGACATTGCGCCAGATTCAGTGCGACAGACCGTCTTGCGCCCCGGGGAACTCTCTTTAACACTGGGGAAGAATTTTTTAATTTTGCAAACGTTTTCCACAAGGTTTTCTCTAAAGGTGTTGATGTTGGTGATGTAGCTGGGGGGCACAATGGTACACTATGTGGTTTGTGGATCTTGCCATAGTGTATCCTCAGCCCCCGTTCGCCTTTAAAGAAACGTGCCTGTGAGCAATGTCGACATCTTACCAGCTGGACATCAAGCGATGTGGCAAGTTGACTGGCATAGGTCCCGGCATCGCTGCTGGCATTAAACATATAATGTTGAAACACTTAAACTTACCTAAAAAAATATAATTAACGAATAATATTAAAGTAGATAAAGTATTATTATTTGGTAAAGGAAGAGACTTATTATTAGAGTAGGTAGATATAAATTTTATTTTAAAATTTCTAGTAGTTTTTCCGTGTCTGCATAATTGAGTTTTGCCAAATATTCTTGTACTAGTAAGTTACACCTATTATAAATTAAACTATAAATCTTTAGCACTCTGTTAAACGCCCGTACCAGTTTAAATTATTTAGGACCCAGAATAAATTATTTAGGTTTCTCTGGTAGTTGTGCAACTATATGGTGGTGATTGATATTTGCATTATCAATGATAAGTGACAATATTTGTTACAATATTAATGACGTCAATACGATGGTACTGATGTTAAATGAAACTAATTATTTATAATATTTGTGCTATTAACTTGTATTTATTACAGGTAATTTTTCTGTTGTTGATGTAAATAATATTAGGAATAATTTTGTGGGGCCTGTCGCCACTGGTATTCAGGACATAATGGGGCCTGTTGCCACTGGTATTCAAGACATAGTGGGGCCTGTTGCCAGGGGAATTCAGGACATAGTGGGGCCTGTTGCCACTGGTATTCAGGACGTAGTGGAGCCTGTTGCCAGGGAAATTCAGGACATAGTGGGGCCTGTTGCCACTGGTATTCAGGACGTAGTGGAGCCTATTGCCAGGTATATTAGGACATAGTGGGGCCTAAAGAACATAATGATAAATTAAATATCTAAAGCTAACTGAAGATAACTGAAACATTCAGTGGTGCCATCAGGATGGAATTTGGTGTGGACAAATGTGCAGTCATGCATGTAAAGCGCGGGGAGATTATGGAATCCGAGAGAACCCAACTCTCGGACCCCATACACCTCAGATCCCTCTCCTCAGCTGAAAGCTATAAGTATTTGGGTATGTCGGAAGCGTTAGGCATCAACGTTGCTGACATGAAGCAATCGTTGAAGGCTTCTTTGGTCTTTGGTCACCTGAAGAAGGTATTAATTAGTCTTCTTTCAGGCGGAAACAAGGTGCGCGCCTTCAACGGTTGGGTCATGCCGGTTTTGATGTACTCTTTCGGCATACTCAAATGGTGAGTCCATTTCATACTCAAATGGTGAGACCGAACTGGACGCCCTGGACAGGAGGGTCCGTACACTCCTGACCGCAAACCGGATGCATCACCCACGATCATCGGTGATGAGACTGTACATCCCGCGGAAGTGCGGGGGTCGAGGCTTTTTAAATGCGAAGACCCTCCACAACCGCGAGGTGTGCAGCCTCAGGGAATATTTTCTTAAAACCGATGTGGGTATGCACCGTGATGTGGTCGCAGTGGACAACGGGCTCACTCCGCTCTCCATGGCTAAAGAGAACTGGCGCAAACCTGTAATACTTCGATGAGCGGTGCCTTTGTGTCGCGTCGCGTGTCGCGCTGGTCTGCACAAGCCTTTTTACAGATGACCGCAAGGAAGTATGGCAAAGCAAGGCGCTTCATGGGCGTTTCTATCGGGCTCTTCATGAGCCCGGTGTAGATTTCTTAGCGTCCGTATCCTGGCTACGTTTCGGTGACCTTTTCGGGGAAACCGAAGGTTTCGTCTGTGCAGTTATGGATGAAGTTATTGAAACAAGTAAAATATCTCGACTTAGCACACGAGGTTGTTGACATGTGGAATGTGAGTTCGGCTATCATTGTGCCGATTGTCATAACGGCAAATGGCCTGATGGCCGAAAGCCTCGACCAACAGCTCTCGAGGCTCTCGTTAGACGGCTGGATCAAACGCCTCATTCAGAAGGCAGTACTCCTCGATACGGCTCGCATTGTGAGGAGGTTCCTGTCTCTGCAACCCTAACCACCGGTAGCTTGGACCCTGCTCCCGACACCGGCGGAACTCTAATTTTTTATATTTTTAAATGTTTTTTTATCCTTTTTATTTTAAGAAATATTTAAAAATGTAATCAAATAAGAATTAGAATGAATAAACGAAAATTAAATATCTAAAGCTAAATAAAGTAAAGATCTAAAATTGTATTATTCATTCTATTGTTGAATAAGTAATTCTTTATTAACTTACTGTCACTTTTAATAGTATTTTTTTATTTACCGTACGAGGACGTACGAGATTTTGGATGGCCGAATGTTAGCTATTTATATACATTTTATAGTTAATAATTGTATTTGGTAATTTATAAGCTTATTTGATTTGTTTAAAATGCTTAAATAGCGCCACCGGATATTATGATGTCAATTGACTATTTGAATCTGACAAGGAGGGGGGTTTTTAAAGTTACGTGGTAGCGTCATTTTAGCAAGGCAGTCGTTGTTGAACTGTAAAAGTGTAAGGAGCTCTATAAAACCCATGTAAGTACTGAGAATTGTAATAACATAATTTTAAATGTATTGCCGTAGTTATTATATTTGTGCTTATATTTATGGTTTGAACTTCATAAATAAAGCTTATTTGTTTAAATGAACGCTTTTTATTATTTCCCTTTTGCTTCGGCTAGTCCAACACACGTAATTGTCCGTAGTAGGTATTCTGCGGCTTACTTTCCATTAAAACAACGCACTACATATCAATTGGAATCAATTGTCGGGCATCTGCATTGCGATGCGATAAATCTGTTGGTGGTAGTGCGAGCGGGGCGCAGGTGGTCAGGGGGGGAGGGGGCTGTACGATCATGTACACTGATGGAAGTGAATGGTGGCTAGTGATGTGACTATGAGAAACATGCCGGTCAGCTGCACCTGCACTAACGGTCAGTGGGCATTCTGTACCTACTATTTGATGAATTGGTGGAATCAGGAAATCGTCTCAAATATCGATATTTTTTTCACTGCTGTTTTATTTAGGTACTAGAACCATACATTTTGTGTGACATGTACACATGGCTACACATCAAGCTATACATTTCCAGTATAAGCTGACCTCGCATTGTACGGAAATCCTATACAATGCGAGATCAGCCTAAACTGGAAATGTATAGCTGTTGTGTAGACGTGTGTACGATTCAAATAATTAAAATGTTAAACAAAAAGATAACACTTAGGTACAAATCGGTGTCCTGTCATTTGACAAAAACAAATCACCAAGGATGGTGGGCGATAGTGGTCCCAGTTCCGTCAGCCAGTAAGAGTGAATTAGGTACTTAAAAGAGCAAATAATACTGAATCATTTTTAACATTACACCATCAAAATTTATCCCGGAGGAACCGAGCTACGTCTATCTAAAGTATTTCTCTGTCTGTAGCTTAGCTTAGAGACTCTTAGTACTATAAAGCTGTAATTTGGGCATAGGTATACATATTAATCACACCGACTAAGTGGTAAAATAAAAACAAGAAAAAAAAATTTTTAGGTACCTCGCCAACCTGCAGCGGGGATTTTTTTTTTCTCGTCTTTCTCATTGTATGGGGTGTCGTTGGAAAGGTCGTTTAATAAATAAATAATAATTTTAATATTGTGAGTGTGTGAAAACCATTTTTGAATTCAGCGATCTGTTTGCGAAATATGAATGTTTTAAAGTGGTAATGTTTGTTAGAGTCGAGTGTCCCCCTCCTAACAGGAAAACTATCACTGCTAAGTAGGCTCTACAAACTATTATCTAGTTATCTATTTACTAGTAATAATCGACCAACATATTTTTGCAGTTGCAAAAACATGTTCTCCCTTACATTCTGTATGGAATAACATGTTTTTCAACTACAATGTTAAGTTTGTTCTTGAGATAAATTCATTCCAACTACGGAACCCTTTATTGTGCATGGTCAGACTTGAACTTGCCCGGTTTTTTATCGAATGATTTAACAATAACAAACCTAACCTAACATTGTCAGAACTGAATAACCCTGGGACAGCTTTTGATGCGCCTTGGCCTAAGTAAAGAGAGAAGTAATGTCTTCAAAACTACAGTGGTTTTCACTGTGGTGGTAGTGGGATCAGCTGTTGAAACTTCTCCTATTAAATCGTAACCCAACCTAACATTGTTGGAACTGAATAACACTGGGACAGTTTTTGATGCGCCTTGGTTTGAGTGAAGGGAGAAATAAGAGTGCCGCTCCGAAGGCGGAGGAGGGGTCGAAGAAGACGTCAGTTTGAAAGTCATTTCCGACTCCTCCCAGGTGGAGGCCAGCAGGCAACGGGTGCAGGGGCAGCCTTGGCTCTATTGCACAGGCCTCCACCAGTGTCGGACGGGAATGGCCAGGTGTTCCCGGCCATTCCCGTAGTCTCCAACCTGAGGGGCATGCGGAGCCCGCCAGCTAGGCAGGCATGCGCCGGGAGGTTTGTGGAAGTAAAGGCTGAGCCAGTTTCCCATGGCCCTCCCATCACGGCGATGTGGGAACACCGCTGAGTTTAAGTGGGTATACTGTCATTACCGACAGGAGTCCCACATACCCCAACTCGTCCCCCAAGAGCGGGGATGCGTAATGCATTTCTCAGCAAAAAAAAGGTTACGTTAGGTTCCCGAGGTGGTGTTTACGCGCTCCTCTGTTTGACATCACGGGGGGACTCTCACACCTCACTCCCTCCGCGGGTATAAGTGGCCCGCAAAAGCAGACCGGCACCAGTCGAGGATCATGGAAGGCGCACAAGATGTCATGTTCCCCGGTCCAAATGTGGTTTTTAGTCAGTACGAGTCTGACAGACCCCTTCCAGACTGACCCAAAAGTTAATGCGCTACGCCGGCAACCAACAAGGGTGGGGACCGGATGTAGCGCACCACCTCGTTTGGTAAATTGGTATGCAAAAGTATATGGGAGCTGGTCCCACTACCGCCACAGTTAAAACCACTGTAGTTTTGAAGACATTATTTCTCCCTTCACTCAAACCAAGGCGCATCAAAAACTGTCCCAGGGTTATTCAGTTCCGACAATGTTACGAGTAGGTTAGGTTAGGATTTAATACGGGGAGTTTCAACAGCTGATCCCACTACCGCCACAGTGAAAACCACTGTAGTTTTAAAGACATTACTTCTCCCTTTACTTAGGCCAAGGCGCATCAAAACCTGTCCCAGGGTTATTCAGTTCTCACATTGTTAGGTTAGGTTGGGACTTAATGGGGGAAGTTTCAACAGCTGGTCCCACTACCGCCACAGTTAAAACCACTGTAGTTTTGAAGACATTACTTCTCCCTTCACTCAGGTCAAGGCGCATCAAAATCTGTCCCAGGGTTATTCAGTTCCGACAATGTTTGGTTAGGTTAAGATTTAATAGGGGGAGTTTCAACAGCTGGTCCCACTACCACCACAGTTAAAACCACTGTAGTTTTGAAGACATTACTTCTCTCTTTACTCAGGCCAAGGCGCATCAAAATCTGTCTCGGAGTGTTTGTGTGCTGTGTGAATGTTACAATATTTCAAATAGATGAAGTTGGCTTTACAACGTTCCTTGCAAAGGAATCTTCTAAATATTTTGGGACTTGTATTTCTGGATCCATCCAATGTGTACCGGTACCAATATGAGACAGGTAACTCCTTAAGTGCGATATCAAATATTAGGGGTAGACGTCCAGTAGTGGCCGGAGTTAAGCCTGCCGTAATTCCGGGGATCTTGGCGTAATCACCGCGCTTGGCAGAAACTGATGTTATTAGTTCGCAGGTAGGTGTTCTCGAGTAATCCTCTAGTCATCCCTGCGATACCCCGTGTAAAATTGATCCCATCAAAAACATAAATGTGAAAATGGGAGCCAAGTTCAATAAATATGGTTGTCGACTTCGCCGACAAAAGAATTGAGATCTAAATGGGTGCCAAGTTCTGTAGATAATCCTGAAATTTATTAATAAGAACATGCAACTTTCTAAAATAAAATTAAAACACAAATTCTTGTTTTTTCTGCTATAACAATGTTTGCTATTTAAAAATATAACTTCTTAAATTTGAACAGTCGAATTATTTACACAAAGCACTTAGGATAAATTGAAGCTCAAGATTTGACTTGGCTAGTTTTTACCAGCAAGCTGAAATTTTAGAGGAGGAAGATATTTTGACCTTACAGTTACAATAAGACACAGTATCTTGCGCATAATATAAATATGCCTAGGCAGACAGTCAAAGCTGTAAACAGTTATAATAAGAAACAGTAACTTACGCATAACATAAAGAACAAAGATATCATCATTTTATTTTATTTATTGGACTCACCAACAATTGAGTATACCGATACAAAGATATGAGATACATCCAATAAACTTATAGACTAGAGTACCAATTTCTTACAGGTCACATCATGAATGACTTATTTGATGTTGAGTGCCTACTTAAAATTAAATAATAATAATTAAATATGACTAGGTAGACAGTCAAAGCTGTAAAGTCGATGAAAAAAATAGCATCCAACTGTTAGCCGCTTAATACACGCACACTAGAAAAGTAAAATTACAGCACAATGACGTGGCGCGAGTGTAAGACGTAGCTGTAACGCACACCGGCATAAAAAAGTTACCGTTTGTTTTAGTTCTTTTGCACCACGACACTGTAGACAAATATAAAATCAAATATAAAGTTGTAAGATAACTTGTATGTAAAAACTAGCCAAGTCAAATCTTGAGCTTCAATTTATCCTAAGTGCTTTGTGTAAATAATTCGACTGTTCAAATTTAAGAAGTTATATTTTTAAATAGCAAACATTGTTATAGCAGAAAAAACAAGAATTTGTGTTTTAATTTTATTTTAGAAAGTTGCATGTTCTTATTAATAAATTTCAGGATTATCTACAGAACTTGGCACCCATTTAGATCTCAATTCTTTTGTCGGCGAAGTCGACAACCATATTTATTGAACTTGGCTCCCATTTTCACATTTATGTTTTTGATGGGATATCATTACTTTTTGTAAAGAAATTATTATTATTTGTCAATCAAACGTGATCTATAAAATTCTTTTTGCAAATATGCGTAGCAATATTGTGTAAGAATGTAGGTATTTCTTTCGTAACAATTGTTCGCAATGATGTCAGGTCGCTGAGTCGGTGCGGTAAGTATTATTATTTAAAAAAACTTGTGCAGTCGGGGAGCCCCGTCAGGAACAAAGTTCCTTCGCACGTATGATTTAATTATTTAATTTTCGCAGCCGCCACTTGGAATTACATTTTGACCTCATTATGGACTTACCTATTCGTAAGTTTAAATCGAAAATAGTTACTTTTAACTATTTACTACATTAAACGACAATAGTCCCTAAAACAATAGTCTTACGATCTATCAATTCAAAAACGTCTCAAGCACAGTACCAACCTACAAACTACCTTGATCATACCAACCTGACGTTTGTAACAACGTTTTTCGAGATCAGAGAATGAATGAAATGAATTCACTACCGCCTAACATTAAGGACCAAGATTTTGACACGTGACACATCAGTTGACTCGACGGGGTGTTTTGAATTCGGTCATGAAATTCAGGAATTTACATCAACTTTTAGCATTCGAATCAAAAATGTATAGTTAGCTGTCAAATTATAAGACGCTGGAGATCAGCGCCATCTGAAGTGAGCAAGTGGCAGTTTTTAACACTATTTGAAAATTTTTCGTCATGACTGTCATTTTCGGGAGATAGTGCTGATATCGAATTAGATGGAAATTCTGGATTTTAAGATGGCGGCTATTCCAAATAATAATAATTTATTGTAGATCAATTCTCATAGACATCAATTGCATGCCGATTGTAAACTTGATAATCAAAATCCGTAAAAAAACGGACCTCTTAATTTCGTCAAGTTCGTCTGTCCATGCGTCCGGATGTCATACAGCCATTTTACATGGAGTCTTTTTACTCTCTATCGATGAAAATTTAAAAAAAGGTGTATTTTTAGCACCGTTAAACAATGGTGTAGTGAAATTACGATAAACATAATAGTGGGGGTGGCATTCTCTATACCTACATATAACCGAGAGATGAAAAAAATCTATGCATATAAAGCGTGTATTGTTGGATCACATAATTAAAATGTTAAAGATGTTTCTAAGTGACTTTGCTTTTGACGTCAATAGTTTTTGAGATAGTTTATTTTCGGTTACAACCGCAGAATTAACTTTGTTTTTTATAGTTCTTTCGAGAAACACAAACTTATTTTTGCAGTCGATAAAATTGATACTATGCAATGTTTATGCGTAAATATTCATCCCAATTACGGAACCCTTCACTGTACGTAGTCCAACATACACTTGGGCAGTTTTTTAAATTTCATTTTGAAACTACCTCAAAAAAAAAGCAATTTCTATTACTCGAGTAAGATTATCCTATTAAAAACAAATACTACCAAACTCATACAACTAACAAAAAATATAGACGTCATTTAAAAGTGTTTGCGGAAACCTACCTAATTTATAGAATTAATTTAACATCATTCCCGAACAAAATTTTCTTACCTACCTAAAAAATGTATACTAGGCATTCTGTAGCAAACTATCAAAAATAAAATCCTACCAAACTCATACAACTAACAAAAAATATAGACGTCATTTAAAAGTGTTTGCGGAATACCCACCTAATTTATAGCATTAATTTAACATCGTTCCCGAACAAAATTTTCTTGCCTACCTAAAAAATGTATACTAGGCATTCTGTAGCAAACTATCAAAAATAAAATCCACATTAAATAATTGTCCAACAAATTAAAAATAATTTTGAACAACGTTCCGAATTTAAATTCAAATGTAGAAACAATTCGGCGCGAAATTCAATAAATGAGGTAAGTATCTATCCACGTCCTGTCTGTTGACTCGTTTTATATTGAATGTCCTAAAAACGATTAAAATTACACTAAAAAAGTATAAATAATTATTTTAAACAATGCTTATTGTATTTAATGCTTAAAACAATTTTATTTAAATTTTCAAGTATAGATTTCAGACATTCGACATATACCTAAATTAATCGAGACAATCAAAATTTAAAAAAAAAAAACGTTTGGCATTATCGTTTTCGCACCTCATTACAATAAAAAAAAAACAATGATCGGCGATTTTTAACACAAATTGAGTAGTAGTAATGAATATTACGTGTTATTGAACGTGTGTTCGTATAATAAGTTAAGATCTGGGCATTTTCTAGTTGCTTATAATATTTTTAATCATATTTGTCACATTTTAAATCATATCTACATGTGTATGAGGGTTAATTGTGAAAAGTTAAAATGTAAACACGCACGATTGGCGCGAAACTTCGACTTTTGATAATAAAAAACTTCATTACCACTACTTATTTAACTTGAACAATGGATGAATTTGTCAAATAATTAAATGTTGTAATCGTCACTGTCCTTGTGGTGGAGTTCGGATGTTCGAAATCCCCAATTTTTATGTTTTTTAGCCTCGACCTCGACTGTCATCAAAATGGCGATTGTTGCATTTACAGACTTGTAGTTTTATAAATGTAAATTAATGATCTTGCGCGCTAAATATGAAACATTATTTTAGCCAACTCTCTTAATTAAAGATGAATAATCTCATTGGTAGCAGCATTTTCAGCGCTTCTATAGGAAGGTTTACTCTAACAAATAACACAACAATAAATACTAAAAACATTTTATTTCTCATAGAATTTAAAACGGCTTCAGCTTCATTCTCATAACTTAGTCATGGTATGAAAGCAGCGTAGGTACAGTAGGTGGTAGGTGTACGCTTTCCCACGAAACAGTAATAAGCAATGATGATCTCTTAAAGGATTTGTCCTATTTTGCTCACTTATCAATAATTATGTACACCAAGTCCTGCTGCTCACACGTCACGATTTGATTCTGGCCCTAACCAGATTATTGATTTGACCTAAGGGTAAATCTCTTAAACTCTAGGGTGGCTCTGTTTTTATCATCACTTGCTTGCCTATAAACATCTCTGGTAGCAGCCTCTCTCAATAAGCATGACAAACTTTATCCAAATGTATGACCTAGAAAGTAAGAAACTACTTCTTATTGTTTTTTATTTACTTTTGTTTAGTAATTATATCACTCATAATAATTCTGCCATTTTAAAGACACTAACCTGATGACTTCTGTGACTTGCAATTGACATGCCACATGCAAAACATAATATGCTTAGATTTCCATGAGCAAGTAATACTTGGGATAGAGTTGTAGATAATATAATCAATAATTTCAAGTCTTGCAATAACACATGTCATCGTCATACCTGAAAAAGGTAAAAAAATTCAGTGTATTTACTTATGTAATATAATTACATCATACTATAGAAATTTACAGCTGACGACGCGCGACGTACCCCTGACTGAACATAGGCCTTCTACTAATAGGCTGCTAAAATCAATGAGGTTATACAATACGCTAAAATAGTGAAAGGTGAACGGGTGTTTATAACAAATATTTAAAGAACTTATTAAACTTACCCAGGGCCATGGAAAGATAAGCAATAGTTCGTCTGGCTTCAATTTAAATTATCAGTATTAAATCGTAACGTAATATAACTATAAAGTAAATACGGAAAAATAAATTCAAATCAACTTAAACAAACAGCCAACAATGCCATTGATCTGACAGATATTTTTTTGACAGTTTGACATTATGCATGGTGTCAATGTTACCAGGTTTAATTATTTTGGTAATCGATTGACGAAATCGATTGGCTGCATGATTAGCAGTGATCGGAGTAGGTAGATTGATTTTACGTAGGTACTCGCATCATGAATAGTCATAGAAATCATAACATGGATAAGCCTTTTTTCCGGGATTTCATTTTGGTACTTACGGGATTTAATCAAATATTGTTAGAGTAAGGATTTTTAAACTACTACATTAGAAATTTATAGAATGCGATAGATAAACATTTAAAATATATTAAATTATTATATTGTTTACAGTATACCTATCCTTTTCTTGGAGTCCGATCACCTATATACTATTAAAAAGACGGCAAAAGGGTTAAACATTTCTTATTCATATTGATGTATTCTTTAGTTTACACATTACAACATTTGAAATTCCTTAAAAAAATCTTAATAATTTCAAAATCCCGGAATCCCGGAGGCATATCCATACTAATATATACGTGCCAGTTCATTGACCCCAAATCAATCTACCTACTCCGATCACTGGTGATTAGTTTATAAAATAACATTACTGTCTCGAAACACTTTTAAGTTTTTGAGTATATTCAGATCAGATAATATTTTAGTTATTGTAAAATCATAATTTTACAGTATTTGAGTATAATAAATAGCATTTGAAACATACTCGTGTAGTGGATACTTCACGTACTCCATGTGGGTTAGAATCGATTTTTCAATCGATTACAAATTATTTGATTGGAATAGTCTGTCATTTGGCAACATTCAGGTTAGGATTGAATGGCGGATGTACAAAATTACAATTAGTCAACCAAATAAATATTAATTAGGTTCTCTAATGCTAGCAGAAAGAAATGTTTATAAAAAACGACTCAACTTGAAAAAAATACGACATAATTTTTGATAAATAAGCTTTGACACAGTACCATACCGTGGGCCTGCTTTCGAGAAATCTCCTTTCAACTTTATAGGTCATCCGGAAGTGGATTAAAGGTTTTTGATGACCATGGCTATGTGGTTGATAAAAATGCCGATTTTTAGACGTTAATATCTCAATAACCGTTTGAGCTTTATTTATGAAATTTGGAGTTCTAGTTAATCTAAGGGGTTTTAATAAATAAACCAAATTTCATGTGCTAATGTTACATAGATTTTGAGTTATTAAGGGGTCAAAAGTGGCTCCAAATGGTTCGTGTAATATAACACACTGCAGCCGTGTCTTGCCTGGAACTTGGCTCGACACGCTATCGCGTGTCTAGATGGGATGACCTGATTCCTCGCAGGAACTTACAGGTAGGTATGGTAGAAGTGTTGATAAATAATTATACTGTTTGTAGAGATCAACGTTTTGAAAACATAGGGATAGTACGATTAGACTTCACACAGTACATTTCATACCAAAACTCACTCACTGTTACAAAGTTTAGTTCTATAAAACTGGCGCGAACATTCGCCAGTCAAATAGATATGTAAGGAAGTTTAGTGTTCGGGTGAAAAACGAAATTTTATACTTAAATGGACTGTGGACCCTCGTTCGAAAACTGGGCAAAAGGTAAAACAAAATCTGCGTCCAGTTTTCAACTAGACCCTCCATTTTTAGGAACTGAGTTAGTAGTTATTTATTCAGGGCTGTGTTGACTTCAGTGTTTACGTAGTAATTACAAGGAAGCCACTGAAATAAGTGAAATAAAGAATCTTCAGGTAAGAGTGGATAAGTAAATCCGTAACAATACTTCTCATTTGCGATTATATCAAGCTTTGATAAAATCTGCTTAGGATTAATCTTAATAATATTATGAATCTTCTTTGTTATTGACTTCGTGTCGCAACTATGAATTCTAAATGAATCTTCATTAATGTATTATTTACAACTTACGTCATATGTTATAAACCATAAAATAACATGCAAAACTGAATAAGAAGTATGGCATGCCCTGCCATCATTTATTTTATTTTATTTTATTATATTCGGGAAACTTACAGCTAACTTACACAGTGTTCTTAAATAATATAAAGTTGAAAGCCATTTACAAGTTTCCACTGATAAACACGTAACATAAAAAAAGGGAAAAAAAGGTCGGTACAAAATACCCATTAAACGTAAATTAGGAAAAAAAAATAGCACACGATAAATTACAAACTAAAAATCAGATTTTGCTAACAATTACTTTTCCGTAAAGAAGCTTTTTACCAACAAAAAGCCGAGAAACACTGGTGTTGAATATATCCAAATCATGTTCACCAGACAGTTTATTAATACGTCTACACGCATGGATTAGAAATGAATTCTGCCTGTACGCGGACTTGCAATGAGGGACATGCAACAAACTAGGTTTGCGAAACATTTTGCAGTGTGTAACTAACCCTAAACTACCTAACAGCTCAGGGCAATCTATGGTACCATTTGCGATTTTAAATAAATACGTCATATCTGCAATGCGTCTGCGCTCATGAAGTGGTAAGATGTGAAACATTTTATATCGCGCTATTTAATTGAGAGTACATTTCCTAGTTTTGTACAGCAAGAAACGTAGGAACCGCTTTTGAATTCCCTCAATTCTGTCTATATAAATATTATAATTAGGGTTCCACACTTGCGAGGCGTACTCCAAATGGCTGCGGACAAAAGCACAATAAGGGCACAATAGTTAATCACTATAGTAACAAACTTATATTTTTTGACACCAACACTTTTGTTGAGAAATTAAAGTCGACTAGGGATACTGCGTATCTGCCTATTAGTTTTAGACGTCAAATAGCATGGCTATTAGCTTTTAATATAACCTCAGACATAAGTAGTATGTCGAAGTCTTATGTAATAAGCACCACAAAAGTTAGTAATAATACTAATATTAAGGTGGTTAGTAATTTAAACTAGTCAGTAAGACAACAGAAGGTACCAGTAACAATGTTTTTAATCTCACCATCAACAAGGTATCTTCTAGCACTCAATTAGTTAATTGTAAAAAAGGGGCTAAGCAGAATTCCTTGAAATTGTTTCATCAAAATATTCAAGGTTTTTCTTCCAAATATTTAGAAGTTGAATTGCTTTTAGAAAAAACAATGTTTGATATTATTTGTATAACTGAACATTGGTTGAAAGATTATGAAATGTTAATTAATTTTGAGAATTACAGTGTGGGCAGTTGTTTTAACCGAAAATCAATGCTACGTGGAGGTTCACTAATCTTAATTAAAAATTGTATAAAATCTAAGACTCGTAATGACATAGTTGAACTATCGGTGGAACATAGCATTGAACTGTCCTGTGTTGAGCTAGATAAGCATTTTATAGTGTGTGTATACAGACCTCCAAATTATCAAAACTACTCTATATTTGAATCAGTAATGGAAGATGTTTTGGCAAAACTTACTACTGGTAATAAATCAGTAATTATTTGTGGTGACTTTAATATTAATATTTTGGAAAATAATTCAAATAGCAGTAGATTATTAAGTCTCTTCAAATCATTCAATCTGTCAAATGTGTTTTTAGAACCAACGCGAATAACTTCGACTACTGCTACATGTATTGATAATGTCTTTTGTTGCTGCGATTATTTAGATAAAGCCATTGTAAATTATCTCCCTTCTGATCACAGCGGTCAAACCGTTATTTTTGAGTCCAATACACCAATACTAAAAGTGCAGATACAAACTAGACCAATAACATCGGGTAATTTAAATAAGTTTAATAGCACTTTAATTAGTAAGTTAAGTGCTCAGGGTCTAAATATGTCCAATGGCAATATTTTGTATGAACAATTCTTTTCATTAGTGCAAACAGAGTTCAATAAGTCTTTTAAGAAAAAATCTAAAACTATTTGCCCTAAGTTTTTATTCAGTGACTGGGCAACTAAAGGCATCAGGAAAAGTAGGGAGACATTATTTGAACTGTATGGCCTTAAGCCGTATATTAACACGGAAACTTTTAATAAGTATGTTGCTACTTACTCTAAAACTTTTAAAAATATCTGCAAAGCAGCTAAAGCTTCTTTCATTAGCAACAAGGTTAAATCGGCAGACAATAAAATAAAGACAGTTTGGAAAATTATCAACAATGAAACAAACAAGAACAAAAGACATAATACAGATTATACACTAGACACTTCCGGCGGTCTTATTAGTGATAACATCAATGTTGCTCAGGAATTTGCAACTTTCTTTACCAATATTCCAATTAAAACTACAGAAACTTTAAATTCCTCCCCCTCACTTGCGATTGATTTATTAAAAGCGAATGTTTCAGCCTGCCCTGTGGAATTTCAATTTAAACATATAAACCCTGTGGTCGTTATAAAGGCTTTTAAGCAACTTAAGATCAAAATTACCGAAGATCTGTGGGGCATGTCTACTAAAGTTTGTCAATCAATTATTGAGACAATTGCACCCTATTTAGCTTTAATATTTAATTTGTGTGTAGATCAAGGGATATTCCCGGATTTAATGAAATACAGTAAAGTTATTCCACTTTTCAAATCCGGGGACAGCAAAGACACTAATAATTATAGACCCGTATCAGTTTTGCCGGTTTTCAGCAAAGTATTTGAAAAAGTAATGTTAAATCAAATGCTCAATCATTTTAATCGTAATAACATCCTACACGATCAACAGTATGGTTTCACCAAAGGACGTTGCACAACCGACGCCGGTGTCACCTTATTGAAACACATCTTTAATGCATGGGAAGAGGCACGAGATGCAATAGGCATCTTTTGCGACCTATCCAAGGCATTTGATTGCGTGGATCACGAAACACTGCTCTTGAAACTTGAGCATTACGGTCTGGATAAACTTGCGCTGAGCTTAGTAAAATCATATTTGAATGATAGACTGCAGCAAGTTCAAATAAACGGTGTAAATTCATTGGGTTTAAAAGTCAAAATGGGTGTACCTCAGGGCTCGATACTGGGTCCATTCCTCTTTTTAGTATATATAAATGATTTACCAAATTTACTGAAAAATCGACCACAAATGGTGTTATTTGCTGATGATACATCACTGATTTTTAAAGTAGACAGACATGCACAGGAGCTGGACGACGTAAATAACGCTATGCTTACGGTCCATAATTGGTTTACTGTAAATAATTTGGTATTAAATGAGAAGAAAACTAAATGCATAAGATTCGCGTTACCGAATGTTAGAAGTAGTGAATGTCACGTTGTATTGAATAAGGAGACACTAGAATTCGTCGAAAAGACGGTTTTCCTGGGGATAACGCTTGACTCCAAACTACAGTGGGGTCCTCACATAACATCACTTGCAGGGCGGCTAAGTTCAGCCGCTTACGCTGTTTGGAAAATCCGCCAACTAACAGACGTGGATACCGCGAGACTGGTCTATTTTAGTTATTTTCATAGTATCATGTCTTACGGTATTTTGCTGTGGGGACGGGCTGCAGATATTGATTCCGTCTTTATTCTGCAAAAGAGGGCCGTCAGAGCCATCTACAACCTCCGCAGACGCGAATCTCTAAGGGAACTGTTCAAGAAAATTAACATCATGACGGTACCTTGTCAGTATATATATGAAAACATTATGTATGTTCGAAAAAATCTACACCTTTTTAATAAGATAAGTGACAGGCATAATTTTAACACTAGAAATAGGAACAAATTAGATCAACCACGTTTTAGATTGTCTAAAGTTCACACTTCCTTTATGGGGTACTGTGTAAAATGTTATAATAAAATACCACTCGATATTCTTCAACTAAATGAGAAGAAATTTAAAACATGCATTAAACGCACACTATGTAGACAAGCATATTATAAGTTGGATGATTATATCGTAGATAAAAATGCTTGGCTTAATGCTGGTCCTGCTCCACAGCCACTTGGGCTCACTAGTTAAAATTTTAATATTTGGAAGAGTTGCTTTCCCTTTTTTGAATTCTGTTTTTGACATTACAAACTTAATGTTTATTTTTTATTTTACCAAGTAAATTGTTTAATGCTCCAATTAGATAATAATGATTTTCTTACTTTTTGGTAGTCAAATTCTATTAATTTCTTAAATACATTGCAAACTATAGTTTTGTATAATTTAGAAGCATTTTTAGATTTTTTTTTGTCAATGTGAGTACCATGGAGCCGTTTATTATGTTATTAAGATGTATGTTGACTTGAAAGAGCATGGCAGTTGAGAGAATGTCAAGCTCACTTAAATGTCTCGCTGATGGTGGCGAGTGTGTTGGATCATTCGGTTCCCTACAAAATGGTTGAGCTGGATGGTGCTGATCCACGCGTCATGTTCGTGAACGGGCGCCGTCAGTTGAGACTGGTCATCTCTTATCTGCCAGGGCTTATTTTTAATCAGATATTTTCAACTGCTTTGATTATTTTTTGTACATTGTTCTCACATATAGAAGCAACAAGAATAATGTACCCAGAATTTTGTAATATATATATTTAAAAGAGTGGCCTTGGAGTTTCTTGCCCGTTCTTCTCCATAGAGATCTACGTTTTGGAATGGGCAACTAGCTTCAACTTTCTGACTAACTGACCGATTCTTTGACAATTCAAAAATGCCTGTAAATGGTTTAATTGAAATAAATGCTTTGAGTTTGAGTTTTGAGTTTGAGGGATTTTCAATGTTTTTACGTTTTTAAAATCAGTCGATTACTTAAGTAAAAATCCAAGGTGCTCTGGAAGCTTTATTAACAATCAAAATCAAAATCAATAATTTTATTTCACATAAACCTACAAGGGCACTTATGAAACGTCAGAAGCTAGGTGCACGGTTCCAATTGGTCGCTTCCTATGGAGAAGAGCCGGCAAGAAACTCCACGGTTACTCTTTTCAAAATAAATTGTTTCTACAATGTTTTCAAATTAGTGTTAATAGGTATGGGAGGACAGTGTAAGCCTATCAACAAGTACCAGGTACTTAGTAAAATAAAAAATGGTACACAAGTTTACAGCCTACAACGTTCTCACATTCACAAAATCTAAAAGAAAAGAAAAGAATCTCTAAAAAAGAATCTATAATAAAAATAAGAACCTATTTAAACCAAATGATAAGATTGCCACTACAGCTGTAACAAATCTAATATGATTTAAAAAAAATATATAGAAAATTGTAGGTATATAATGTCAAATACTGAAAAGATTATGTCAATGAAGTATGTAAAAAAAGTAAAATAAAAAAAATCTTCGTAATTTGGGAGCAGTTAATAGACATTTACATTGTTATGCCGTTAATGAGGTACCAGGGAAGCCACATGTGCAGAAGGAATTATTGCCAAACTTCCTTGTCTTCAACGTAGTCTTTAATCTTATAATATGCTTTTTTGATAAGGACACGTTTGATGTGGGTTTTGAACTTCCCGTCGCTTAGTTCTGTAACTGTGACTTTGGCAACTTGTTATAAAAGCGGATACCGTTTATAAGAAATGACTTACTAGTTTTAGTTAATTTAAATTTGGGTATCGCAATTTCATGTTTATTACGTGTATTTATATTATCTCATCACCAGTTAAGCAGCCTTATAAAGGCGGATAACAATTAAAATTCTATTGTGTCTCGTTAATGACAGTTGAAGGGTTATGGAAATCGCTTCTTATTTTGAAAAGTCCTAGGTTTTTGCGAACATACAAAATACTTTCTAAGATATAAAGAGAAGGCTGAGTCAGTATATCAATTTCTTTGAATTTATTTCTAAGGGACTCACGAGGACTCATTTTGTAGATCGCGCGAATTGCCCTCTTTTGTAAAATGAAAATTGAATCTACGTCAGCTGCCGATCCCCACAGCAAAACGCCTTAAGACATAATACTGTGGAAATAAGCAAAATACACTAACCTAGCTGTGGCTACATCAGTTAACTGTCTTATTTTTCTTACTGCATAACTTAATCTACCTGAAAGAGCTCTAATATGGACGCCCCGTTGCAATTTCGAATCTAGAGTAATTCCTAGAAACACAGTTTCCGTAATAGCATCTAGTTTCTTGCCATCAAGTTTTAAATTGAGACCTACTTGAGGTCCATTTGGTAATGAGAACTTAAGACATTTAGTTTTGTTCGCATTAAGTAAAAGATTATTAGATGTTTTCGATGTGTGTGTTAGAAAGTGTGGTAAGCACTGTAAATGTATATATAGGTATTACTCAAATTAGCAAGCTTCGAATGTCAGAATGATTACTGGTTATTTACTGTGTATGAAAGTTCTGATGTATATGTTTTATAGGGAAAAGGTTTCGTGAATTAATCCACAGAAAGACAAGGCTAGACATTTATTTAATTAGACTTGTCAGTATTTAATCAGAAAGCTAGTTGTCCGTTCGCAAAACTAGGTTGTCATGGAGAAGAAGGACAAGAAACTCCATGGAAACAATATTACAGTATTCTATCAATACATTTCTTATATTTCCATAAATTATCGTTATCTCAAAAACAGTTTAATTCTATATATTGAATAATAGCAACATCATAAAAATAGCAATGTTGGCAATAATATACCATACACAACAACATAATCATAATAAGCAATAATTACTGTATTATATCAAATTACTTAACTTACATGACACCTGGTCCATCTATTCCACACAACAACGGCACTAGAACCAACCAACTGAACATCTACCGAGCAAGTGACTCGATAGTTCGAAAGAGTTCGCTACGACCCCGCAAGGGGGCGTGGCGAGCGAGGTCAGGGCGTAGCCCCTCGCCCGTGGAGGCTATACAGTGGCCCGCAACTGCGGGCCCCTCATTATAATGCCTTAAGCGGCGAAGGAAGTGAGTGCGGGGTTTAGGTCGCACTCGTGTGTATGGTTGCACTGAATAGGTACCGTAGGAGCGCCGCGACGCTTATAGTGGCGTCGCTTTCTTCACGACACCCCGGCGGTCCATCCCTGCCGAGTGAGACTCCCAGTTACCTGGGGGAGGCTCAGCAGGAGACGACCAGCGGCGAGGGTGCCGACTCTGCGCGCCTACGGGGAAGATATGTAGTTCCTCCCCGCCCCGCTCACAGATCTAGCCGTTTACGGATTGGGGGGGGGACCGTCGCGTGTGTGTCGCGTGTCCGTAGCTAGTGTTGTTGTGTACGCTGCTCAGTGTCTATGTGTGACGCATGGCACGCTCGCGTCGCGTTGACACATGATTATGTAGATGCACGTAAAGTAATGGTTGTCTGTATAGTTACGCGATGTGCCTATATTAACTTAGAACACACCGCGCAACAGATGTGTGTGTACATCTGTAGAGTTCCTTTATTCGAGTAAGCCGCGTGTAACCTGAGTGCAGCTACTCCAGGCATCAATTTGGAGAGACGGGGGCGTCGTCCGCAGTCAGGTCGCGGGGGACTGACTCGATAACGCCATTACAATCCTTTTTATATCGTACCAAACGTCACTTATGTCAAACCATACCATCATTTTGAATAAATCACAGATCGTCATACATTTTGGCTTAATAACTTCTAATACAGGTAATAATAAACAAATCTTATGTAGTGAAATCATTTTAAAATATTATAAGGTAATTAAGCAATTCAATAAAAGCTGATTCGTAATTCTTAGATAAAATTCAATAGAATATCAACATCAACCGACAGTATGGTGACAATCGTTTGAAACAGCTTATTATATTAATATTACGTAACAATTAATATTAAATAACATCTAAATGAATTTTACAAGTTAAGTGTTATTTTTAGGTAAACACAATACCTAGTCAAATTAGGTAGGTACTTCTACATTAGTCCCGAGCTTCGTAAATGTGACAGATGTCATTTTCAGACCAACAATATTTTAATATTATACTAACCTCAAAATTAATTATCTAACATGTGCATCAAAAAGCAATTTAGAGTCAAACGTTACTCCAGGTCCCTGATAACGCTTATCCTATTTATAATAGTACTATGGAACTTATACTGAAACGTGAATGCATGTGGTTTGCGTGTGTAAGTACTAACAAAACATTTAGAAACATTCAGTTCAAGTTTATTAAGGAGACAATAATTTTGAAGTCCATCTAAATCCCGCTGTAAACCAAAACAGTCGGAAAGTTCCGATATAGGGCATAAAATTTTCATGTCGTCGGCATAAAGAATTATTTTGGAACGGGTAAAGCACGAACCAATGTCATTTATAAAAATAATAAAAAGTAATTTGTTCGAAGTTCCGCTATCATTGCATGCATTCATCACTTGAAAGGACACCACATCCTTTACCCGCATCGCACTGAACTGAACCGCACTGCACCGCACCGCACCGCACTGTACTGCTCCGCACCGCCTTGATTGTGACGCGACTATTATGAGGAGTTGTTACTACTCGCAGAACACTCTTTTGTTCAGGACAGCTTTATTATTGTACTTAAAAATGCATGTAATGTGGTCATTATTTTGACAACCTTGTTTGAGCAAAGTCGACCTTGCCGTTCTGTTTCAAGGAGCGGCCGGCAAAGTTTTGCTGGTCGCTCTAACAGGCCGGCAAAACATTGCCGGCCGCTATTTTGACGTTTCGACGTTTTAAAAAATCAAATGCACAAAGATTTTATTTAAAACACAGCTGTTTGTATTTATAGAGATTGGTACAAAAAGATTTTATTCCATATTTGGCTGTATAGTTCCAACTACCATTGTTAAAAAAAAAAGATGTAACAAAAGCGCGGTTCAGCGAAAATTTTATTTTTATTTAGTGACTTTTTTGCGTAATAAATGAAGAAATAATACAGCAGTCAAACACTGCATTAAAATTATCGCAAACTATTAGTAATATCCAACCGGGAAAGTCGGTGTTGAATTTTAGTAACTGTACTTTTCATAATTGTCATTTAAATTAAATTTCTAGTTAATTAATATATATTTTATTGAAATTACTTGCTGGTTTTATTTAGATTAGGTACTTGCATTTTTTAGTAAAGCACTATACAAGCCTTGGCCCACTATGACTGCTTCGCTGGTCACGCTATGATTGCCTCGAGCTAGCCTAGCTACGCTCTAGGCCTTCCAGCTTGGCCATCATTGCAGCCCTTGCTGTCCTCGCTGTAAAGGCCTCGACCTATGGCCTCGGCCTTTATCTCAGCTCGTCCATCAAGTGCTGCACGCTGACCGCGCTGTGTCGGCCTGGAGCTGGGAGCTGGGCTACAGCGCGACCAGCAAAGTAGTCATTATAGACCGCGGCAGTAATGTACTATAGATTTACCTATATGTGCAAATCTTCACGGAGGAATAGTGTCCTACTTAGCTATGCTTTCCTAGATTTCCTTTTAGTATACGTGAAAGTTATCGTGGCTAAATAATCAGCGGTTGCAGTCTGTTGGTGGCTTGCTTACCCTACTTCTATTCGAGTTTTGTTCTGAGCTTTTACGCAGACATAGTTCTAAGCAATTTACCAACTAGGTAACCGAGTGATACATGTTCGCTTACTCTAACCTATTACAATCTTTTTTTCCACCTGAGACACTCAGAATTTCTTTTTTCTAAAGCTCCCAATTTTTTTTCTTACCATCTGTCGCGAATTTGAAACAGCTTTTTTCACTATTATTTAAACGCTTTTTTCAAAGTTCAAAGTTCAAAGTTTTTATTAATGCGATTTTTGGTGATACAACAAGGTCTTACAAATATTTTATAGTAGCTCAAAAATCTACCCTATAAAGGCATGCATTGTTAAATTACAATATTAGAAATTAGGTTAAAAATTACATGAAACATAATGAACAATCAATAAAATCAATAATCAATAGAAATTAAAAACAAGATATATTAGATTGTAATAAATTAGTAGACATGAATATTACATTAAAAACTTAATAGGTACATAAAATGGTCAGTCACATTAAATTTTATCAACTAGGAATTCGTCAATAGTATAGTAGCATTTGTCTATTAAAAATTTATGTAGTTTACGTTTAAATTGTGTCAAGTTTAAATCTTTTATGTCATTTGGTAGCCTATTAAAAATTTTTGGAGCCATGCAAAGTATGCTCTTGTGCATAAGGGTGGTTTTAGAACTTCTTAGGCATAATTCATGGCGATATGTTGGCCTTATGGATCGATAGCTTTGTTCTGAAGATTTTTTAAATAAATCACCGTTTTTCTTTACGAATAAAGCGGTCTCGTATATGTAAAGACAAGGTAATGTTAATATTTTTAAGGAAATAAAATGCGGTTTGCAACTTTCGGTTGATTTAAGATTGCATATGGACCTAATGCACCTCTTTTGTGCTTTAAAAATTTCAAGTTTTTTACAAGAATTTGCCCAGAAGATGACTCCATAACGTAATACGGAATCTACGTAGCCATAATACGCGGTTACAACAGCCGCCTGATTTACTATTTTGCTGAGTTTATAAAGAGCAAAGGAAAACTTGGTCAATTTTGTAATGATGATCGATGCATGTTCTTTCCACGTCAGTTGAGAGTCTATTGTCAATCCTAAAAATTTTAAATGTCCTACTTCTTCAATTATATTATTATTAAAAGATAGATTGATGTCAAAAGTGGTAATTCTTTGTCGAAATTGCATGATTTTAGTTTTATTTAAATTAATAATTAAATTATTTTGTTCAAGCCAAGCAATTGATTGTTGTAATGCATTTTTAATGTCACTTTCATAGTTTCTATTTAAATCATCATGCCTAATAATTAAAGTGCTGTCATCGGCAAAAAGAACCATAGGAAAAGTGACATGTTTTGGAAAGTCATTTATATAGACTAAAAACAATGGTGGGCCCAATACGCTGCCTTGTGGCACGCCAAATGTCATTTTACGTTTTCCTGAAATGTACTTATATTCTTTTTTATCCTTTTTGCAAATTCGTCTAACTTCTGTACACTGTGTTCTATTGTCAAGGTAGGATTTTATAAGAGAAAGTGCACGATTAGGTTATTATTAATAGTCGTAAGAAGTAGGGGTCATCCTATCCTATTTACGAGTTTAAAGAAGAATGTTTCAATGAGAACAATAATTATTAAAACGCATATACTTTATTATATTGAGAAGTATTTTTATTAACATTCAAAATACATGAATTTATAACTTTTACTAGCTGACCTGTGCCCACTTTGTTGGGCGGTAAACATTTTAACTTGTGATGAAATTGGCCTGCGATGTTCTCGCGCTTTGGCTAGCGAGCCTCTGCGAGCGCTCAGCGCTAAACTCCCTATCCCTTGTTGCAGAGACATGCTGCCTTAAATCACTGAGACGCTGCGCACGTTTAGCGCTAGATTCCCGAGCACGGGCCTGCGATGTTCTCACAGTTTGGCTAGCGAGCCGCTGCAAGCGCTCAGCGCTAGACTCCCTATCCCTTGTTGCAGACATACGCTGCCTTAAATCACTGAGACGCTGCGCACGTTCAGCGCTAGATTCCCGAGCACGGACCTGCGATGTTCTCCAGCTGTGGTAAGCAAGCCGCTGTGAACGCTCGGAGCTAGATCTCCAGCGCGTGCTTGTGAAATATTTTCTCTATTCCTCGAGAGGCGCTGATGATTTTCAAGAACAGACTCTTCCGTACGGCGTACTCGAGCTGCTCTTGTCTGGGATGTCTGACGGGAAAGTTGTGATTTCCTTTTAGGCATGATAAACAATCGCTGAAACTGTCCAATATCCCAAAAACAGAAATACCACAGCTTCGAACTCGAAGAATGAGAACGAAGTGTTTTAAGAAACCGAGCAACCAAAACAATTTTAAAGACCAACAACATCCAATCCAACCAACTGCGTACAACTCATCTACCTAACGACGAAAGTTTCACAATAGAGATGTCGCGATGCCCCCACAAGTGGGCGTGGCGGGCGGGGTCAGGGCTTCGCCCTTCGCCCGCGGAGGGCATACGTTGACTCGTGAAAATGGGTCCCTCAGTTTGATTCGCCTCAACGGCTTAATAGAACAGACCACACTTTTGTTAGGCAAAAGTGCGTCTATGTATGTAATTGGTTGCTCTGAGTATTTCTGTAGGCGCGCCACGACGCCAGCTCCTGGCGCCGCTTTCTTCACGACATCCCGGCGGTCCGAAAGGTTCAAATAATAACTGGAGAGGGTGATTAATCCGCGGAAAATCTTCACGACATCCCGGCGGTCCGAAAGGTTCAAATAATAACTGGAGAGGGTGATTAATCCGCGGAAAATCTTAACACCGCGATTCAGAAAAATTACGTAATTGCACAACGCCATCTATGGGTAAATGGGTAAAACGTCCGTACAAAGCATGTTCTAATGCGGTTCGTGAATGGACGGCGGCATTTTGCGATTTAATAATTTTATATTACCTTCGAAACTATTTAACCAATATTGACATACTGTTTTGGGCAAATCGTATCTCTATGATGTTATTGTGATCATAACAATATTTTTTTCGATAAGGTTTAATATTTTGTTGTTTAAAAAATCGTCCAAAGGTAAGTACGTCGAAAAATACTTATTTTAACACACAAAAGCTACTATATCTGCTAAAATATAAAAGATAGAAATATGGTGCCGCGGACTTTTTTGTAGAACTATTCAAAGCGGACCAGGTTGCGATACATTGTTTTCAATTATATACAACTGTTAAGGCAGCGCATGCAAATAACTCTGTTGTAAGAGCCATTTTTTTCCGCCTGGCTAGACAAAAATTAAGATAGTTTGGCTAATATGCACGATATCTTTATAATTTTATAGCACTCACGAATAATGTAGCTTTTTACAAGTGAAACAATTTTTAAAATTGGTTCATTACTTCCGGAGATACAAACTTACAAACAAATGTTACCTCTTTATAATATTAGTATAGATAATGAGAAGGTTGAATTTGATGCATTTTAAGGAGTTTGTTAACATCAGGTTCGTTACATGTCGACGCATATTGTATGCTCGCTCGCTGACTCCCAAATCCCCTGAAGACACTGAGAAAGTTAGAACAAGTGATAATACTGTCAATTCTTGCTAGGATTGCAAAAATCGCGTTATTTAACTAAAACTTGTTAAAACTTAATTTAAAATAAATCTAAATTAGGGGACGTTGCCCTTTATTTTCTCTGAGTCTTCTACTGCCCCCTGAAAGTCTCAAATGCCCACGCGGCAGCGTTATCGCCCATGTTGAGAACCTATGCTCTAACCCTTTTCATTTACCGTGCGAGCAATTCTGTGCTTCTTCAGAAAACTTTCGTAAAAATGAGGTTTTTGATTAATATCGGGTTGCCCGGAAGGTAAACGGCTAAGATAACGGCTTAGAAGATGAGAATTTCAGCGATGAATCAGTGACTATTACAATAATTTTCATTAATGTTTAGGCATTATTTAGAAACAACCTGATAAGGATGAATGGCGTACGGAATATAACTCACATTCGCGGTCCTTGAGCGGTTAACCGCTCAAGTACCGCGAATGCACCGGTGCGTTTTAATGCACTTAATCATGAAGCGTTAACCCCTCCCCTATCTAATTGAAACAACTTGCTTGAACAATGGTAGACAGTGCAACATACAGCGGCGCTAACAGCTGTAGCTAGCGCATCGATACAGACGTACGGCGGTACTCAGTGACTACGAGTGCCAGAGCGCGAAGCAATCGATCACATGCCTGCAGTCGCACGACACTGATACCAGGAGGTGAGATCAATTAGGAGCCATATTATTATGTCTAAAGCTTGGGTTTCCTGGAAAAGTGGTTCAGTCATTATTATAACGGCCATCATGTAAATCTGTCAGTTTCATGAGTATTTGACAGTATAAGATGTCATATTGTATGACTGTTGTCCGCTTTCATAGGAAACCAAATATTATCACCGTTACACAGAGATCTGTACAGGATAAACACTATAACCATTTTATAGTGTTTATCCTGATGATACAGGTAACTTCAAGCTTAGTACAAGTAAGTAGGCAAATAAATTGGCAATGTAGTACAAATATGAATAGTTTTTCCTATATTCCAAATAGCTTGTTCGATTGTACCTCCTCAGAATAGTCTGTAGTAGTACCTCTTTGCTGCTGATTCTAAATCGGATCAGATGTCGTGTCTCCGTGTAGACAACGTGTGCTCAGTGCTTGCAAATACGCCGCGGCGGCTTACAGCGCCAGCCGTGTTATTGTAATTATAGCTCAGACCTCAACTGATGCTGCCGTCTCTCAATATATGCATGTATATGCTCTGTATGCATTAAGCCCAAACCTCCTATCTATTCCTGCGGTCCAAATACACTAGTCAGTAAAGCCCGGCTGTTAATATTTAACACATCGAGCCCGGAGTCTGGATTTTTGCCCGGTTGATGGCAATAGGCTCGCTCCTTATTACATGGGACTTAAACATAACTGGCGAAATGTGGGTGTAATATGAGTATACCTCTGCCTATACCCTTCGGGAATTACAGGCGTGATGTTATGTTACATCGAACGTTAAAGGGAGACTGTCAGACAAGCATTTTAGTGACAGAGACAATAATCTAAAAAGCAAAGTTTTTTCTAAAACTCAATGTACAGTACCGACCAAAAGTCCATAAGCAATCTCACAAAGCAATAGACTGACACTTCGGTTTGACTTACGACCTTCTTCTATAAATTGTTACAATACAATAGACACGCACAGTACACACACACACACTCACTTTGTCTGCAACCAATGACTAGTTCGATAATCATTCCTTTTTTGTTTCATTCGTCTTGTTCAATATTAAAGTTTAGCAGGTAGACCACAGAAAACTAAGTAAATTATTTCGATTTCTGTAGGGTAGACAGATACAGTTCGTTACGAGTATTCAATTAATAGAATTTTGTTGGCTCGTGGATAATATTGGTGACGAGTATTTAGCGCAGTGTTGTGGTTATTATTTTCAAAAAGCAGGCATAAAATATATTGAAGAGATCAGATCAGATCAGAGAATATTATTGCGCTGCGTAAAAGTGAAGTGAATATCTAATGAAACCGGACTAAGTGTGAGTGTTATCATTTATATATTTCATATTTTAGTAAACATAAATCTTAATCAAGGATATTGTTGATAGAACAGAGGTATTGTTGAGACAGAAGATGCCTTTAAAGTTTTAAATTCATTATGAGGTTTAATTCGATTAATGAATAATAAATAATTAGGTATTATGTGTAATAAAAACAATGTTTTTCTTTGTTCTAGAGAAATACTGTGAGGGTTAAGAGATATGAGGAAGGGGCTTATTATCGAGGTGCAGCGACGTCAAATGATGAATGAATATGAAACAAATGGTTTCATACCAACGAGATATTTTGCTGAATTATTAAAAACACGTCATTATGAACCGTTCGCCGTGCACTCTGAAGGCTTGCATCACTGAAGACCAGCTAGAAAACCGTTTTTGACCTTAAAATATTGACCGTACCAACTTAATAAACAACAGATTCATTATTGCATGAATTTATGGTAACGAATTTTTTAAGCACGTTTCAATAGGGTGTTTGTCGTATTTCTTGCAGATAGACCGAAATTGTTTAATTAATATTATTTTAGTAATATTATTATTTTAGGATTAAAATTTGAGGTTTAGTTTCAATCTTCTTTTCGTAAAGAAAATGAATACTTAAGCTATAACCTCAATACCAACCAATATTTACTAAAGCCAAATAAAATTTAAAATAATACTTAACCTTAAAATCAACAATATTGTCAGTAGATTTTTTTTACATTTTAAGTAGACTAATATTCTTATTTATTGCTTAATTACTTCGAACATGATCAAAGCTTTATATATATGGTGAAAAAAATCCATTTAAAATATTTCAAAATTTAAATATGTCAAAATAATACAAATTGCTTCTAAGTTTCTAGATATCTATTTCACATAGTATTCAGGTGGAGTAATGATAAATAATTGTAGCAGTTTATTAACTATACCTACTTAAGTAAAATAAATATAACGAATAAATATTATTTATTTTTTATTATCACATATCACGCATTTTTATTCTAAACCCTTTATTGCAATAACAACATTAATAAATAGGCAGGAATATTTAAAAATATTATTATTGCAAACAAAAATAATAATATTTGCAAAAACAGCGCTGTGATTTACGAGATTAGAACCTTAGCCATCTTGAATCTAAGACCAACTCTTAACGCCTTCTGCTATCTGCACTTATCATTTACTTTCGAATTTTAGCAATGCCATACAGTGGCCAAGGTCACGCGTATGATGCATGCTAACAAAAGTGATGGAAATATAAGTGCGGCGCCCGCGAACCGTGACGATACGACAGTGTGTAGTGCAAATATGCGTTCTCTATTGTGTGTGTACGGCACTCACACCTCAGACGTCTGACTGTTTACACATACAAATGTACGGACTATACCGCGTGTTCACAGCAATACGACTCTTAGCGTGCTCATGCACTTTTGAGCGCTTACTGTACCAGATACTCGATGTGTTTTTTGAGAACTTCTCGAAGAGGTACGTCTTCACAATAAATACTACACTGCGACTATTCATGCCACCGCTTTAAAATCGGACGATGAAGATTGATATGTATGATGTTGTTGGTATCAAATATGTATGGCTAATGACAGCATCCTCTCATCGTTACTTATCGTGTACTAAATACCTAATCACTCACATCTAATGCATAACAATACACGGAGCTTTCATAATACATTAGCCGTAGTTGAGCGTCTTACACAAGGGTCACGGTACAGGACCTCGCAAAGGGACGCATACATAATTATGATACATAATTTACGCGGGAACGTTTAGGAGCGTGTTTGTTGCATTAATGTACGCACAGTGAGCTGATATTGTTTCCCGAGGTCGCCTCGTCGCACAAAGCACTGTCGCTGTGAACGGGTTCATTAGGTAAACATTTTTAATCTTTCACGTCCCGGTGCCGCCCGTGCGGCCTCTACACGTGCGGTGTGCTCGCGTATTGTTCGCGCGCCTAATGTAACTAACCTGTTGTTAATATTTAACCACCTCCCCTCCAACCTGCTGCACATACCCCTCTAGCACCCGCAGCGAGCCCCGACCCTTATGTTCGACTTTCGCGAAATTTACTTAATAAATTTGAAGGTAGAGGTGTAATAATCGTTACAGTGATAGTTGATTGGCGGTCGCGCCGTGATCGCGTTGACATCGCGGGAGAGTCGCGCGATGATGTTATTTTTTTTTTGTTTGTAAAACGGTGTTTACTGCATGTTCCGCGTCACACGTCGTAAAAGTTTTGTGACCCCAGAATTACGGCGTCTGCGTCCCGTCATTCGTCGGCTGTAAAATATCTCCGTACGAAAAAACCTTTTTTCGTCAATAACTTATGTAATTGTAAGAAGAAAATTATTATAATAATTGAAACATGAAGTCTGCGTAACTATAAAAATGCAGTTTTCGTAGTGCTAAACCATTCGCGTAAGTCACAGCACCTGTTAATATTTGCATTACTTTTGCGCTCTCGAAAATATCGTTTATCGCCTTTGATTTACTTAATGAAGATATTGTATATGATAATAGAACATTTTGATTTTATCTGAAGGATAGCTGAAGACTAATGTGTGATGTTTTAATTTCTTGATATGGTTTGCTAAATAATAGGAAAAAATATGTTAATAACAGGATTTAAAAAAAATTAAAAAATCAGCATTATTTTTCTGCCATATTTTGTGTCGAATTTGATAAAAGTGGTACAGTCACATGCAAGTAGACCATAAGACGATGTTGATGATATTTTTAAATATTCAAAATCAAAAAGCAGTTGCTTGTAAAATAGTTATCAAACGTTAGTCTCGTATAATTTTTTGGAAAACTTGTTTCGAATATTCGTGATTTTCCACATTTATACTTAATTTATTTGAACAATCCCTTTCAGCCACATTCAAAACAAAGAACTCAACTTTACAAATCATGAATAGTTTTGTTTAAATTATTTTTTCCCTTTTACACAAACAATTAAAAAAATTGATCAAAATCAGTCGATTTCGTGCACGGCTCCTTAATGGGCTTAGAGAATATGTATAATATGGTAATATGCCGTTTTGTTACAATTTCTAAACTCTCTAGTAAAAAAGTCTCTAGTTACTAGAGAGTTTAGAAAGTGTCAAAAATAATACAGGAAACATTACACTGTTGAACGAATTAAATACGAGTATGCCAAAGGTCACCTTTGCTGCGATTGTTCGCCCCTTATCGCACTGATAACGGTCGCACTGATAACGGCGACACTATATAAGTGGGTTTCACGGGCGATAAGGCTCAGCCTGCACTCAGCGCTCGGTGTGGCAACACGCCGCGTTCGAGTTCGCAACAAGTCCATCGTCATCCTGAGGATGCCTCGTTGAGAGGTAAAACACGTGTCGATTTCTTTCAGGAGTTTTTTATGGCTCTTTAGAAATAGCTAAGCGGAACAAGTTACAGAATATATCCACGTCTATTGTATTTTTGAAATTAAATTGTTTATTCTGTAAATAGGATATTGGAATCGTATTTACACGTCAAATTAAAAAATAAATAAAAATAAGCTAGATGAGTTCGACATTTCCTATCTGACTACTCTGAGAAGAAAGGCCGAAACAAACTCAGAGGTCGCAGGCTCTATTAAAGTCCAGACATAGTCTTGTTCAGGCCATAAGAGGACCATATATTATGTAGATTAGTGTCTGAAATGGTCTTTTGAGAAAAGAACCACATAGATTTGAGTGGACCTGTCCAGTCAGTGCAAGCATTTGTCAGTAATTGTGGAGCTCAACTCAGAACTTAAGGAGCTCAACTCGATGAATAATACCAAAGAAAGGACATTTGGGTAGGCCTCATAAACTACTCAAACTGCCAGACCATCATTAAAACTAGCTGAGAAATAATAATAATATCCACATAGTCCTCACATTCACAATAATTAAAATCTAATCTAAATATATAAAAGCGAAAGGTCACTCACTCACTCACTCACTCACTCATTCATCACGAAATATCGAAAACCACTTGACGTATAAAGATGAAAGGACAATGCTCAAAAAAAACCCAGGCCCGGCGCAAACCAAATGTAACTCAAATTGTAAGAAAAAATGAGTAATTAAATACTGCATAGGGGGCATCATCGAAATCGATGGCTAAGTGTGTGAAATTGCTATTCGAATTTTTACAGGGGTCATATTAATGTATTGTAAAAGAAGCATTAAATTGTTACAGTTGCGGCATAAAAGCGTGTAAAATGACAAGTATAAAGTAGCACTTTTACATTTACAAGATAACCATAAAAAATTGTGTCAGGTAGTTTTTTTTTGGATCATGTAGTATTAGACCTAAAAAATCTATAACTTATAGGTAAGCAAAGGCAACTAAATCAATGTTAAAATAAGCGTACTTTTTAATACCTATTTATTTTCTACCTGACATAATTTTTAATGGTTATAAAATGTAAAAGGGCTACTTTATAGAAGGATGGTAATGTTTTACTAATACATTAATATGACTATTTACATACATTAATATGTATGCAGTATTTTATTACTTATTTTACCTACAATTTGAGTTACATTTGGTTTGCGCCGGGCCTGGGTTTTTTTTGCATACATTATGAGCATTGTCCTTTGGCAGAAAGATAATTTATAGTTAGGAGACGTCCACTAAGAAAGGGTTTCTGGAAATTCGACCTATAAGGGGGTGAAAAGGGGGGATATTGTTTGCATGAAAAATCTTATTTCTTGAGTTAATAAACTTTAAACTTGGCACGAATACTTATCTATGTAAATTATAAAGTTTTCCATTTTTAGTTTTTCTAAACTACCTCCTAAAGGAGGATTAGGGGGTGTCAAAGTTTGCATGGAATAATTTTAACGCGCGGTCTGATTAAAGGCTTGTGCAGACCAGCGCGACACGCGACGCGACTCAAAGGTCGTCGCGCGACGGGCGGTGCCTTTGTGTAGCGTCGCGTGTCGCGCTGGTCTGCACAAGCCTTAACTCGAAACTCAGTATTTATATTTAATACTGAAAACAATTAAAAACGTATATCAGGGATTTTTGAAAATCTATCCCTAACGGGATGAACATTTTTACAGGGTGGATTTTACTGTGTGGCTTGAAATTTAGTGTAAATAATCAATAAGTCAAATAATGAAAACGTCACAATAGATTTTCAAAAATTATTATCACGCTATTTGTTATGGGGGATGAGCAATGTTACAATAAGTTTGTATTCTTCTATAGTTAACGCAAATTGTAAAAAGGCTAGCCAAAAGGTTAGAATATTGCAGGTAGTTACGGATTGAACCTTTTAAAAGATTATCATCACGCTATAGCCTTATGGATCAAAGCAGTAAAACATAACATATACAGGGTGGATTTTGAGATAGGGCAGGTACCAGTCTTAGCAGACTGTCCTTAACTTTTTGAAACATGCTGATCTGCATTCTCAGATTTTGAAAAAATATTACAGTTAGCAAGACAATGGTGCCGATTCCCTTGTTCACAAACTAAACTAAATTTAAGTTCCGTGCATCTTTTTCTTTCTATTTCATTAAGAAAAGGACAGAAGATAAATTTTAGTTTAGTCCTGTCAAATTAATCAGCGCCTGTCACTACTCCATACAAGTTTAGACGAAAAAATGGTTGAGCTAAATGGTGCTGATCCATGCGTCATATTCGTGAACGGGTGCCGTCAGTAGGGACTGGTCATCTCTTAACTGCCACGGTTTATTTTAATTTTTGAATTGTTTTTGTTTTTATTTTTGTTTTTTGTTACGGACGCTTTTAACGTGCACGTCTTTCTACATTGTTCTCACATGTATAATTTTAACATGAATAATGTAACCAATATTTTGTAACAATTTTTTATTTAAAAGAGTGTCCGTGGAGTTTCTTGCCCGTTCTTCTCCATAGGTACAGTAAGCACTCAAAAGTGCATAAGCACGCTAAGAATCGTATTGCTGTGAACACGCGGTGTAGTCCGTACATTTGTATGTGTAAACAGTCAGACGTCTGTGGTGTGAGTGCCGTACACACACCACAGAGAACGCAGTTTTGCACTACACACTGTCGTATCGTCACGGTTCGCGGGCGCCGCACTTATATTTCCATCACTTTTGTTAGCACGCATCATACGCGTGACCTTGGCCAGTGTATCGCATTGCTAAAATTCGAAAGTAAATTATAAGTGCAGATAGCAGAAGGCTTTAAGCGTTGGTTTTAGATTCAAGATGGCTAAGGTTCTAATCTCGTAAATCACAGCGCTGTTTTTGCAAATATTATTATTTTTGTTTGCAATAATAATATTTTTAAATATTCCTGCCTATTTATTAATGTTGTTATTGCAATAAAGGGTTTAGAATAAAAAATGCGTGATATGTTATAATAAAATATAAATAATATTTATTCGTTACATTTATTTTACTTAAGTATAGTTAACAAACTGCTACAATTATTTATCATTACTTCACCTGAATAATTTGTGAAATAGATGTCTAGAAACTTAGAAGCAATTTGTATTATTTTGACATATTTAAATTTTGAAATGTTTTAAATTTTAAATGGATTTTTTTCACCATAAATATAAAGCTTTGATCATGGTCAAAGTAATAAAGCAATAAATAAGAATATTAGACTACTTAAAATGTAAAAAATCTACTGACAAAATTGTTGATTTTAAGGTTAAAGGCAGTTTGTTCATATTAACCTCTCAGGTATTTTTTGACAGATGAGTCATTCCTGTCAAGCCCCGCGACCACCCACGACGCAAAAGATTTATGACTCACCTTCAGATAAACAAAATACTCAAGTAGAAGGCGTCGAACGATAAAGTCTATTGTTTTCGGTTCTCGGATAGATAAGGAACCCAACATAAATATTTATAACTTTCGTGAGAAATGTTCACTAAGATTTATTACGCGTTTTTGTTCGCGAGTCTATTGTCCACTAATTTAACGATTTCTGATAAAACTAGCTAACCAATTCACACGAAATTTTGCAGGGTACATTATGGATAGTTATGTTATCTAACAGAAGCGTTTTTAGAGACAAACGTTGAAAGTAAAAAATACTAAAAATCTAGAATTTTTAAGATCTAGAATTTCTAGTGTTTACGTAACTTTCTTCGTTCCAAAAAAATATTTTTTTGCCGTATTTAGGCAAACAAAGTGCCTAACATTATTAAAAATGTAATAGGTTGATTAAAAAAGGCGACTTACCCATCAAATACCAACGATTACACACCAAAATACCACAAAATCACAGCACGGTAACTTTTTCATTCACATGTTTGTTTACACTTACATGATGTTATTTACTGCAAGTATTATCTACAACGACGTAATATTTACTTAAAAATGAAAATAACACCACTTCCCGTCGATTTACACACAAAAACCACAATAAAAATGAAATATTACGGTAATAACCTTCAAGCCCGGAGCGATTCGTAGACTGACATTTTTTCGTCCCCAAACGTCACTTTCAATATTTTTTTAAAATATTGCGTTCCAGATATTTTAAAATGAAATGGTTTTGTTGACTAGCATATCTATCCGACCATAGAATAAAAAAGCCACAGAGGACATTAGACATTATTTTATATTAGAAAAAGTAAAATCCCAGTGTCCAACAATGTTTGTCGGGGGTGTCAAACATTGTTTGACACCGGGGCTTGAGCGGTGTTTTTAAAAAAAATTATTTTAAACTTTTTTTGGCTTTAGTAAATATTGGTTGGTATTGAGGTTATAGCTTAAGTATTCATTTTCTTTACGAAAAGAAGATTGAAATTAAACCTCAAATTTTAATCCTAAAATAATACTATTACTAAAATAATATTAAACAATTTCGGTATATCTGCAAGAAATACGACAAACACCGTATTGAAACGTGCTTAAAAAATTAGTTACCATAAATTCATGTAATAACGAATCTGTTGTTTATTAAGTTGGTACGGTCAATATTTTAAGGTCAAAAACGGTTTTCTAGCTGGTTTTCAGTGATGCAAGCCTTCAGAGTGCACGGCGAACGGTTCATAATGACGTGTTTTTAATAATTCTGCAAAATATCTCGCTGGTATGAAACCATTTGTTTCATTCACCATTTGACGTCGCTGCTACTCGATAATAAGCCCCTTCCTCATATCTCTTAACCCTCACAGTATATCTCTAAAACAAAGAAAAACATTGTTTTTATTACACATAATACCTAATTATTTATTATTCACTAATCGAATTAAACCTCACAATGAATTTAAAACTTTAAAGGCATCTTCTGTCTCAACAGTACTTGCAGCATTACACTGCATTGGTGCCGATTCTCTTGTCACAAATGCCTCTAAACTAAACTAAAAATCACCAAAATTTAGTTTGTTCCTGTCAAACGACGATTTCCCATTCTGAAATAGACGAAAGTAACACAACTTAACTATATTTTAGTTTGACAGCACTAAGATGGCAACGAGATATTAGTTTAGTGAAAGTGGCAATTTTGCTATTCTGAATTTGACGTTTTTCACCTAATTTAGATTTTCTAACTAAATCTGACTATTTTTAATCGCGACTAAAAACGTGTGGAATAAAATTGGTTGTCATGAACTATAAATTCACACCAACACCTCGACTTCAAATGCAAAAACAGTACTGAATCTTTTTTTTTTCTTTTGCTTATATCTCGAAAACGGTGTGTCCAATCGCAAAAATAATGAAAATTTCGACCCCCTTTATAAAACCCTTAAACCCCTTATACTCTACATGTAGGTAATAATTTTTCTTGTTTTCCATACAAAAAGTGAAAAATTCCATATAAAACACGACGAGGCTGGCCCCCCTCTGCGCGCCTCCGGCTCTAAAAAGATCCACGTGGTTAGGTATCACGTGTGGAGTCACGATTGTCAAATTCGATTTAGATGTGTCAAAATAATTTTTAAATTTAGAGAATTTATTTTGCAGAATAGCTTTAAGATTCTCATAGTCAAAAGTAAGGAATTTTAGTGATAGTTTAGTTAGTTTAGTTCGGTGTACAAGAGAATCGGCACCATTATCAACCTTTTTTACGCGAACATAGGCCACCTTATTTTTTCCTTTTTTCAAGTTGACACAAATTTAAAATTTTTTCAATAGGAAGAATATTGAATTTTTTTCTGGGTTGACAACTGTCAGTCGTCAGCTAGGAGGTACCACGTAGACACCAAAATTTAACACGTTGGAGACTTTATCCTGGAAATTATTTTAGTATGTTCGTGTGCAGACAAGTTGTAAAAGCAGCAGGGAAGTTAAAGCCCTTGCTGCCAGCTGGTGCCCATTTCCGGGACCAATCGGGGATATTCTCCCCGATCCCAATTTGTTCCTTTGATTTTCTAACTGTGAGTATTCCAATTGGTTCATCATCACCCACTATCAACCTTCACAATTTTGCCTTGCTTTCTGGTCCTAATATGCTGTTTATCTTGGATCCAGTCAGACAAGGCCGATTACGGCTCCACCCTTGGGCCAGAGACAGCCAACCAGTCCTATTTGGTGCGGGTTCCCTCCGCATCCGCATTTTGCCAGAGGTCCGGGCAGAGCAGCCGACCGTGCGTTGCCGGGCTCCGCGACGGGACGATGGACGGACGGAAGCGCCAGTGGTCCGGGCAGAGCAGCCGGCCGTGCGTTGCCGGGCTCCACGACGGGACGACGGACGGACGGAAGCGCCAGTGGTCCGGGCAGAGCAGCCGGCCCTGCGTTGTCGGGCTTCGCGACGGGACGACGGACGGACGGAAGCTGTGCTCGGTGAAGGACTAACCTGTTTATCCTTAGCTTAGTTTTATATTTTTCCGTTTAATTGTTTTTTTCCTAGTTTCGAAATCCGTTGTTTTTTAGGTTCATCGCCTCTACTTGTGATACGTGTGTGTCCAATAGGGCTCGGGGTCGACAATAGCTATTGGCCGATAAATCCGCGTCGTATCCTCGACCACCTCAAATTACGGTAATCGATGAGCCTAGGTTAAAAAAAATCGTAAATTTCTCCCATATCTTAAATTTTACATTTTCCCTAAAAAAGGGGTAAAACGAGCTGACGGCTACTGATTTAATTTTATACTTATCCCTATTAACGTTTTTTTTTGTTTTGTTTTGTTGTTCTCTACATTTCAATTTATTTATACAGTGTTGTTTTACCGCAATCATACCTTTCATTTCTTATTCTTACAACGCCCTGGGTTCGATTCCCGGGTGTCGTTGGACATGTGGCAAGAAAAAGTTAATTTATGCTACACTCTGTTCTATCAACAATACCCTTGATTAAGATTTATGTTTAGTAAAATATGAAATATATAAATGATAACACTCACACTTAGTCCGGTTTCATTAGATATTCACTTCACTTTTACGCAGCGCAATAATATTCTCTGATCTGATCTGATCTCTTCAATATATTTTATGCCTGCTTTTTGATAATAATAACCACAACACTGCGCTAAATACTCGTCACCAATATTAGGTATCCACGAACCAACAAAGTTCTATTAATTGAATACTCGTAACAAACTGCATCTACCCCACAGAAATCGAAATAATTTACTTAGTTTTTTGTGGTCTACCTGCTAAACTTTAATATTTATGTGAACAAGACGAATGAAACTAAAAACGAATGATGATTATCGAACTAGTCATTGGTTGCAGACAAAGTGAGTGTGTGTGTGTAATGTGCGTGTCTACAGTATTGTAACAACTTATAGAAGAAGGTCGTAAGTCAAACCGAAGCGTCAGTCTATTGCTTTGTGAGATTGCTTATGGACTTTTGGTCGGTACTGTACCTACTACGCTTTGGAATGGGCAACTAACTTCATCTTTCTGACTGACCGACCCCTTGACAATTCAAAAGTACCTGTAATTGGTTTATTTGAAATAAATGCTTTGAGTTTGAGTTGAGTTTGAGTTTTGAGTTTGAGTTTGACGTGATTAAAAACTTGCCTACTAAAATTACGTTAATTTACGTCAAGCGCTGATTAATTTGACAGGACTAAACTAAGATTTATCTTCTGTCCTTTTCTTAATGAAATAGAAAGAAAAAGATGCACTGAACTTAAATTTAGTTTAGTTTGTGAACAAGGGAATCGGCACCAATAGCCAATTTTCACAAAAACTTTTTGATACCAGTCGATCCTATTTCGTATTACTAGGAACAAAAAACTATATCAGGCCAACTGAGGTTTGAGTACAAGAATGTCTGTCTGTGTGTTACCTTTTCACGCCTAAACCACTGAACGGATTTCGATAAAATTTGGCAAGGAGATAAAATTAAATGGCATCATTATCATCAGCACCTATATCCTAATATAGGCTACTTTTTGTCTCAAAAATAATCCTAAAGGGGGTGATATAGAATAGAATTATCTTTATTCAAGTATCATATGACTCACAAATGACATAAACAATACACACAAAACAACAACACTTACAAATATATTACAAAAAAAAAACTGACACAAATAGTAGTGTATCACCGCTGTGATAACCTATGTGAGATGGCACAACAGCGACCCACGAAAACACAGTCTAGGCAACTTAAAATCATGCTTAGGATAATATGCGGTATAATTAAATGGCCGTATTTTGTTATTGCGTCGACTTGGAAGTTCGATTTTCTAAGTTTTTGATATCTATTTCAACTTGATGCCTCCACGCGTTTCTGAAAAAAAAAGGGTCTTGACAGACAACGAAGTCATCCTTTAACGGTTTCAATTTTTCATTTTGAGTACGGAACCGTAAAACAGATTTACTATCTGCCTTTTAACTTTTCATGCCGTAACGACTGAACGTATTTAGATGAAAGGCATACGGATAGGCCATAAGCTGGGTTAGGACATAGGATACTCTGAATGCCGGTAGCATGTTCCTGTGGGATATTTTCCGACATCCACGCGGGCGAAGCCGCGGGTAAAAGCTAGTTGTTAATATTATTATTTTATTTTCGACTTTTATGTCTGCGTAATTATTATAAATTCAACACACTTAACAGTCTATTAAACTTTGTGTTAAGTTTAAAAGTTCTAAAGAGTAACAATGTTCTAATTAACAGTCTTACAAACCTTGTTGTTATCAATGTAAAAATAGTTATGTTAAATTGACTCCATGATCTCTTTTATTAAAAAATAAATCTTTGTAGTAAAATAAGATCAGAGTTTTGTTAAATAATAGCAAAAATAAACATTATTAAATCATTTTATTTGTCTGGATATTTAACTTATTTATAAATATTACTAAAACAAAATAGAAAAATACAATAAAAGAAATAATAATGAATGACAAAAAGCATATTCCGTGCCTATAAGATAGGACTTCCTATCTTATGCACGGTAAACGGTCTTGAAACCTCCGGTCTATTTAGACGTTGAATAAGTTTTTGTAAATTTTAACCCTATTCACTAAAACAATACATTTAATTATAATAAAATATTTTTGCAAAATACTAAAAACAACTTAGGCCTATCATGCATTTGAACGCACATGTCTTTTGAAGGGGTAACTACATAATGGAGCCGTGCGTACAAGAAACGAAAGACCTATGAAAAAATGGAATACGAATTGTGTGAAAGATGATTAGTATGATGGCAGTAGTATATATTAGTTAATTGATTGAGTTAGGTTTGAGAGGTAGAAAAACTTGTTCCCACTATATCAATTTATTCTTCTTCTCTTCTATCTTCTTCCCTTACATCCATTCGTCCCTTCTCTTCGTCATTTAAGCTTTTACTGCCATCATCTTTCACACAATTCATATTCCATTTTTTCATCGGTCTTTCGTTTCTTGTACATTCATTCAATTACTTAATTAATAAGACTGTTGATTAAGTCTGAGAAAACATTTACACATAACATAACATCACGCCTTGTTTCCCCCAAGGGTTGGGCAGAGGAAACATTTATTTTACTCAATTTGTGATTATAATTATAAAGCCAATTAAACATAATTATTAAAAGTACAGAGTCTGTAAGACTGTTAATTAAAAGAGATCATAGAGTTAAATTAACATAATTGTTTTTACATTGATAACCACAAGGTTTGTAAGACTGTTAATTAGAACATTGTTACTCTTTAGAACCTTTAAACTTAACACAAAGTTTAATAGACTGTTAAGTGTGTTGAATTTATAATAATTACGCAGACATAAAAGTCGAAAAAAAAAAAAAAAACAATTGTGTTTCCCTAAATTTCATTTAGATCTGTGAAAACTAAGCTGTAAAACCTGAAATTGATTTGATTTGTTTTGAATTAATGTTGATTCATACCAACGTGAATCATGCAAAGAACTTATTTCCATAGTGTTAAAATACCATCAATTTTAGTAGATAAATAATCTATAGTTACATCAAATTCAACACTGTAAAAGTCCCTTACAGTAAAATTACGTATAATTGTCTATTTCTCTTGCTTCTTACACTATGCTCGACGGTTTACACATAAAATATTAGTAACGTAAGGCACAAAAAAACATCTTTTTTAATGTAAGGGTCATGCTATATTTTAAACCACTGGGCATTCCTAAATATTTCGTTTATATCATGAAAGAAGAGGAAATCCTAAGAAACTTTGCTCTAGACACAATTAAAATTGGAGCAGACAGTAAAAAGTAATAGACAGAAAAAAAAATAACTTTTTTGGCTTTCCTTAAAAAGCCATGGTTTGTCCCTTACATTAATTGACACTTCTAGTGTCAATATTTTTGTGTACATACAATAGGTTTCCAAAAAATATTTTGTGAGACAGAATATTTATTTCATTGAATTTTTCTCTAAGGGAATCTCTTGGACCTACGTTGTAAATGGTGCGAACAGCCCTTTTCTGTAGAACAAAGATAATATTAATGTCCGCACAGGTTCCCCAGAGAAGAATCCCATATAACATAAGACTATAAAAATAACTAAAATAAACAATTCCGGCTGTATCTACGTCAGTTATCTGTCTAACATTTTTAATAGCATAGGCGGCTGAACTAAGCCTTCCCGACAATTTTTCTATGTGTGGGCCCCATTGTAATTTACCGTCAATAGTGATTCCAAGAAAACTGTCGACTCAACAGGGTACAACGGTAGATAGCTGCCTGACATTTGGCATTGAAAATTTAATGAGTTTAGTCTTTTTTTCGTTCAGGAGAAGATTATTTACATACCAATGCACAAGTTTAGAGAGTGTATCGTTAACTTATTCAAAGTTGGCTAACTGACGTTTGATTTTAAAAATGAGGGAAGTGTTATCTTCGAATAATACGATCTTGTGTGATTTGTACTATCCCTTATGTGATAAGTTAAGTCATTTACATTCATTAGAAATAAGAAAGGACCTAAAATTGAACCCTGAGGAACGCCCATGGTGAATCTGCCCTCTGAATTATGTTGTTCAGATAAGAAGTCAGAAGGTCAAGAGCCTTATCCCTCATATCACAGTGGTACAGTTTCCTGATGAGTGTATCATGATGTACGCAATCGAAGGCCTTGGACAAGTCGCAGAAAATGCCAAGAGCATCTTGCGACTCCTCCCAGGCCTCGAATATGCTCTTCAGTAATTCCACGGCCGTATCTGTAGTTGAACGACCCTTTGTAAAACCAAACTGTTTCAGATGAAGTACATTATATGCATTGAAATGTCCTAACATTTGTTTTAAAATTAATTTAAAACAAATGGTAATATACGGTACTACCTATATACGTTTATAAGTGACAGTAAGTACCAAGCACATGAAGATCTTCCACCATTAACAATTCAGATGACGTTTAAGAAACGAGGAACTGCTTCCAACATAAGAGTACCTAATTATCGTAATATAGTACATGTTCACATTTGACTGGAAGTATGTTATTGTTATAAGCCGTTATAGAGTACGTACCCGTGAGCAAAGAATTAGAAACATTACATTGTTGCTGTACCTATTGCAAATAATGATTGTTCTACTTTTATGACCATTACTCGGTACTAGCACGCCTATGGAGCCGTGTGTATTTTTCCTGATCACAACGCGTAATGCTGCTATAATGTTGACTGAGCATTGTGCGCGAGTCTGCTTGCGGTAGTTATCAACTTTAGTAGAGCGAGCGGGCGGGCGCCGCACTGTAGCGGATGCCGCAGACAGCGGACGCCGGGCGCTGGAACAAGCTCAACTACTACACTTTCCAGTTTTTTGCATAAATCATAAGCTCTCACAGTTTCACAATCCAGTACTTGATACTAAATTAGAAACTACCTCTGAGGAATGTTTCATGAGCGCGAATGTTCAACATTTAGGCCATGCTTCATTTCTCGCCACTTGTGGATAAACTTGTAATTTAATAATCCAACAGATACAGGTAATGGATTAATTCCGCTTTGAGTTTGTGCTGTAGTTAAACTTTGGAACTACTTAGCAGGCGACGTGGAAATGGGTAATGTCTAATGAATTATTTTAATTTACGACAGTTTTATCACATTATCAACATACGTTAATATAATAAATAAATAATTGTTAATAAAAATACCATTTGAAGTACTTTGATGTACGGGACCTACTTTATAAAAACCTTTAACATACTTATATAAACTTGATGATTTGATAATTCTGTCTCATATCAACACACTATTACTTCTTCATAATTAAATTGTGTGGTCATTTTCAAACTGTAAAGGTGGTTTTATATCGGCGAGGCGAGGCGTGGATGGAATGGGCGAGAATTGAAATCATGCTTACCCTTTTACACCGAAAGATGTCCAGCGCTATACCGCGCCGTCTCGCGATGTCACGCGCCGGCAATCCCTACCTAGCGCCGGCTCGCACTATCACGCGCCGCCCGGCCAGCTGTGTCTGGCGCGCCGGCCAGCCGAGAATTCAGTAGGTATACAGAGATGTCTCACGATAGTCGGAGCGAACCGGCGGGCGCGTGCCAGCGTGAGACATTGCGAGACATCGCGAGTCAGCGCTTGACGGAGAGAGACCGTGGGGGTCCTCGATGGCCGGTGCGAGATTTTTATATCCGTTTTACAAAGTAAATAAGTGCTCTATTCATACAGCAATAAAGTTCAATAATGTACTAACAAATATTTCAATTCTGGCCCATCCCATCCTCACCTCGCCTCGCCGGTGTAAAACCACCTTAACTCGAAAACTGGATTTAACGTCACGATAAGCACAAAATATTTTATGAGAATCTCGCTTTTAAAAGCCAGTCCCTAATAACGGGCACATTTTACCACTATCCGGATGGCCCAACATTTCTCTGTATCTCTCATCGGATCCTGCTGAAAGTGATACGTTCAAGCCGTAACTGTAATACAAGCTGGCAAGCGGTGCGGGCTCACCGCGCGTACATATTTAATGCGGCCATCAGCGCTGCTTCACTCACATCACACTACAGCTTTTACTGGTTTACATTAAACGTTTAATATTTCAGTTATTGGGGCAGGGAAATGGTATGTGAATGTTATACGTTTCCTTTCTTTAAGTTTGCTGTCATAATGACAAAATATCTGGATGATTTTTTTTTTGAACGACGTTTTCTAAAAATGAAACCTAGCTAGATCGATTTATTGCCTACGAAACCCTACATACAAAATTTCATGAAAATCGTTGGAGTCGTTTCCGAGATTAAGATTATATACATATATACAAGAATTGCTCGTTAAAAGGTATTAGATAATAGTAATAGATAGATACATTCATTTACTCTACGTCAATCTTATATACTGAACTGCTTTCCGAATTATATTATTAATTAATTGGCAGAGGAAATAACCCTTTTACAACTGCTACGAGCTACGTAGCACTACAATCTCAATACTCAATTCTTTATTGCATTCCATATGTATTCCATAGATGGTATAACAAAGTAAAAGATCAATATGGACCCTGTCGGGCACAGCAAAATTAGGAGAGAGGAAGAGGGCTAAGTAGCAATTCAATATTATTATAAATTATTAGATGTGTTTAATTGGGTGTATAATTATGTATATATTGTTATGTATTATTAAATTTGTGTATATAGGTATAGTATATTAGGGATTTTAATTTTATGTATTGCATGAATAATATAGGTTATTATTATTTAAATTATAAAAGTATTTTCATTATTATTAAATCATGTTATTATTTATGTATTAATATTTATATTTGATTTCCTATGTTCCTTATTATATTATATTTCATAATGTTTGGTGTATGAGAGAAAAAATAATTTTATTTTGCATCTCATCCTAGTAATAATCGTGTCTTGTGTCTTAAAACTGATTTTCTACTTTTCATAAATTCTCAGAGAACTCTGCAAATTGGAACATTTATAACCCTCAGTGGTACAATAAGAGACACAAAACCAACAGAAATGGGTCAAAAATCAACAATTGAAACTGACGCCTGTTCGCGAAGTACAGGAAATGAGCCCGATTTACATTAAAATTCAACGGAACGGTTTGACTCGTCCCGGAGGTCGGTGCGCGGGGTGCTGTGTGCGCTGGGGGGAGGGAGGGGAGAGACGCTCGTAATCTCGCTTAATATAAACTAAATAATAAATCAGCTTTGTTTGTTCTTAATTTTACGTTATTCAAGCGGCACAAGATGATCCACTCGACGCTGCCTTGTTCATAGATTTCTTTTGCATTTGTTGAGCTTTACAAGTTAGTACTCAGTGCTACCTGCCTAGCCTGCTCAAATCGCCAATTTACAAGAGAAAGAGAACGAGCATGGAATCATTTTTCCTCCGTGTAATTTATGACAAGCTATTTAAGCATGCTTTATCTTTGGTTATTTTTTTATATTTTTTTTACTACTTATAATATATTTTTTTTTTTTTTACCATAATCATTTTAGTGGCCACGATATGATCATGTCGGTCACGTATGGCTATACATAGCTATATTGCTGACCTATTTGTAGGCGGGATTGCCACGCGAGTATTTTTTTGTTACATCGAATGTATCCGTGTTCAAATTGACTGCTAGCGAAAAAATACAAATAATAAAAAGTAAACGTGTCGAGAGTTTCAATATGTACTGCGATCGGGAATCCGCTTATCTAGCGCGCAATGTATGTTACGAATCAATATTAACGACGTGGTAACACGGCCTATCGCAGAGGAGCAGATCCTATTAAAAGAGGAAGTTGAGCTCAGTAAGCGTTGTTATATTTTGCCTTCTTATTCTAGTTCATCAGATTCAACAGTCACGGACGGTCAGTAGGTAGAAGATCACAATATCACCAGTGAGCGTCCTTTTCTAATAATTACTAATAATATAATAGGTACTGTATGTATCACCCCTTTTTAGGGTTCCGTAGTAAACAAGGAACCCTTATAGTTTCGTCATGTCCGTCTGTCTGTCTGTCGGTCCGTCTGTCTATCTGTCTGTCTGCCTGTCTGTCTGCCTGTCAGCAGTCTAGCTCCGAGACCCTTAGTACTAGCAAGCTGTAATTTGGCATAGGTATACATATTAATTACGCCGACAAAGTAGTAAAACAAAATTATGAAAATATTTTTTTTAGGGTGCCTCTCCTACAAAGTGGTGATTTTTTTTATTTTTTTTAACCCATAGTGTGGGATATCATTGAAAAGGTCCTTTAAAAACATTGTGAGTTTGTGAAAACCATTTTTGGATTCAAGGATCCGTTTGCGAAATATTAAGCTTTAAAGTGCTAATTTTTGTTAGAGTCAAGTGTTCCCCCCCTGCCGGCTAAATAGTTAGTTTTGGATATGTAAAAAAAAACATAGCAGTAACGAAATTAAAAGGAAAACTATCACAGCTAAGTAGGCTTTACAAGTTAACGAGTAATAAACTGACCAACTTAACTTTGCAGTTGCAAAAACATGTTTTCCCATACATTCCATATGGGAAAACATATTTTTCAACTACAAAGTTAAGTTTGTTTTTTGGATAAATTCATCCCAACTACGGAACCCTTCATTGTTCATTGTGCGTGGTCCGACACGCACTTGGCCGGTTTTTTATATTACATGACTGCCAAAAAGGTAATGTTTTTTAATTATTTTTTTTACTCTTTATTTCTTTTTTTGTCAGGGCAGCCGTGTTTTTTGTTACTTAATTATTTTTTTTCATTAGCTGGGTCCAATTAAGAGTATTGTTTTTATGCTATACATATTTATTAATAGAAGAATTTCTTACCTTTGGCAATGGTTTTGGCTATAGCATTTTGTTTTCATTATGCTCCGCATGCCGGACTGATCTTTTTGTCGTGTTCCACACACCGCCTGTAGAGATTAGCTCCCGCACGACCCATCTGACTAAAACCAAACCATTTCGTATTATATACCGATCTGAAGCAAATTATTTATTGTTTCGCTGCTCACTACGTAATACGCAATCTTTTCCTTCGATCTTTCAATCATCTATTATCAACTGAGATTACGTTTCCTTTTCTTTCCGAGATATTATTAGCTATATTATTATCTATTATGTAGCAAAATGTAATATCGAATTGTCTGTTGGCAATTGTGAGTTATAGTATTATTTATTATACATCGCTATATGTCGCACAAATGATGGAGAGGATGTTACGTAAGAATTATAATATCGTAGACAATATTACTGAATTGTGTATTACGTTCACGAAGTTACCTTCATTACACCACAGAAAGTGACTGTCCATCCGCTGAGAGAACGTAAAGAATTTTTTTGCTAATTGGTAGAGGATATTGACGCACAAGCGTATATGTTGCATGGTAATGAAAGTTGACCCGCAGAAATTGGGCTATACTAAAAAATTATAACAAAAACTTGCTTATTACAATTGCGGTGAGATTCTCTAAGACACTAATTGTGTTTCATAGTGGTCACCCGTGGCAACTCTTGTTCCGTCTTTATTTTTACGTCTTGTGCATTTCGACGAGACGCTTATTCTGATGCAACGAGACGTCGACGAATGTCTTACTCATCATTAGCTACAGATTCGTAGAATGTTGCTTGTGTACCTGTAAAACACATTATAAACATAGACACAATACTACAAAGCGTCAGTTTTATATAATGCGTTATTAATTATTACTTATATACTTCAGTCAAAGGTGGAGTCAAACGGGAGCTGAACAAAGAAAGACCTGAAGCTCAAACGACTAAATCTACGTATATAATACATATATTGTTGGGGTATCTATAAAGAGCCTGCCATATCAGATAAAAGCGTGTATGACTAAGACCTCATTACAGCCTAGATACGCATCGCATAAATATTATTCATGATTCAATTCGGTTTCAATAACGCACGGAATCCAGCGCCGTCTCCGGCCCGTAAGACACTCGTGAGACGCTGCTAAATAATTCTCTGTGTGTCGTAAGGACCGTGCCCTTCCCCCACGTATGTCCCCCTTCCCCGTGATGGCCGGACGGCCAGCAGACCCTCTTGTAATTGTGCTAACTACAGGAGCTATTGTGTGAGCAAACCCTCGGGATAAACGAGAGCATCGTTTAGCCACGACTGGTCATTGCATAGCGAGCAGTGCTTGCACATTGTACTGAACTGACAAGACGTTTGTCCCGGCCCCAGTCGGACGTCTCCAACCAGATCTGTTTGTTCGTGTAATTGTTTCGGAATGCGGATGACGTCGTCGTGTGTCGCACTGTTTACAGGTGCGCTGTTGGTTCAACAGCGTGTCAACATCGGGAGAGAATGTTGCATTATGTTACATACTAAAACAGTTGTATGCCAAGTTGACCGGATGGTCAACGTAACGTAACGTATTTGTAGCAAGAGTATCTCACACTCTTGCTACAAGTACGTTAAACAATTCATTTTTAAGTAGGTACGCTTTCAATATTAATTTCGGTTCGTGATCTTGGCATATTGCTTGACTCAAAACTCTGCTTGGATTTGCATATCGAACAAATTGTAAATAAAGCATATAAGATGTATGGATTTATAATGCGATCCACTCATGACTTTAAGCGTACCTCTTTGTACCTCTGCCTGTATAAAACCCTAGTCCGTTCCCAGCTCGAATATGCCGTATCCATCTGGAACTCGTACTATGGCAAATACATTGACATGATAGAAAACGTCCAACGTAGATTTCTTCGTGCAATGCACTGCAATGTGTCAAAAAACTTATCCACAATCTATGTAACCAGTTGCTCAGTAAGTACGAGCTTTTGACACTTAGCTCTAGACGTAAACAATTAGAAGCAATGACATTGTTTAACATTGTTAATAGAAATTTTGACTGTATAGATTTAAATAATGTATTGTGCTATGCAGTTCCCAGAACTGTCCATAAACGGCAGGTGCGTGCAGGCAAACTCTTTGCAGTAGGTACCTGCCGATCTAACACTGGTCTACGTTCACCAGTTCGGCGAATGGCAGCAACCTACCATGTAGCATTCGAACACATTGACATATTTACATGCTCTTTGAAAAGGTTGCGTAGCCTTTTGTATGAGACACTTGAGCTCTTGGACTAATTGTTTGTTGTTGTTTTATAATACTTCTTTTTTCTGTTTTTATAATATTAGTGTAACTGACATGCATGCACAGTTCACCTCCTAGTGACTTTAAGGTTTTATTTATTAATGGTAATCTGTGAACAGCGCTGTGGGCTACATTATTACTTAAGTTATTTATATTTTTCTGTGTGTAATATTGCATAATGTAGCTGTTTGTTGTTCCTATTGAATATAAATAAAAAATACTGAATTCACAATGAACATCACATTACCACTTAAACTAGCTAACTTGAAAATTGCACAAAGTAACTCATGACCTACTTAACAAGATCGAAACACAACACCAACACTCCTACATTACATAATGTGAACATCAACAGAGGTCGAAATTAGAGTGAAACCTGGCGACGCACCTCGGCTCCGTTTCTTTGACGCAGCTCGTAATCAAATAAAGCGTCGTCAAATCGCGTTACCTCCAGTATAAACAGGCTGAACCAAGACTTTAAGGTGGAGCTATTTTAAGCTTCTTATAACTTGACAAGTTTAAATGTAACCCATGCATAATCTTGGCATGGGATTAAAAAAACCGGCTAAGTGCGAGTCAGACTCGCGCAGGAAGGGTTCCGTACCATTATCTATAAAAACGGCAAACAAATACAACAGACATTACATTTATTTTATTGTTTTTTAGGGTTCCGTACCCAAAGGTTAAAAACGGGACCCTATTACTAAGACTTCGCTGTCTGTCCGTCCGTCTGTCCATCCGTCTGTCTGTCACCAAGCTGTATCTCAAGAACCGCGATAGCTAGCCAGTTGAAATTTTCACAAATTATGTATTTCTGTTGCCACTATAACAAAAAATATACAAAAACGCGATTTTTTTGCCCTTATTTGCTCGATACTAATAATAGCAACAGGTAGGCACTTGAAATATTTAAAAAATACTCGGTTGTATTTTATTTTAATAATAAAATTAAAATAAAATTAATATTTAAGGGGCTCCCATACAACAAACGTGTTTTTTTTTTGCCGTTTTTATCGATAATGGTACGGAACCCTTTGTGCGGGAGTCCAACTCGCACTTGGCCAGTTTTTTTTAGTATTTGTTGTTACAGCGGCAACAGAAATACATCATCTGTGAAAATTTCATTTGTCTAACTATCACGGTTCATGAGATATAGCCTGGTGATAGACAGACAGAAAGACAGATAGACGGACAGCGGAGTCTTAGTAATAGGGTCCCGTTTTACCCTTTGGGTACGGAACCCTAAAAAGAAAATGTAATAAGGATTTAGTGTTAGTATGTTTTCGTAATTAAAAGTTTTATTTCTAAAACAATTGAATGCTTTGGTTTTCCATGGGATCATGCGAGTGTCAGGTTCACAGTTGTGTTGCTATAGCTGTTAGTGAAGACGTTTCAAGCCTGAACGCAGGTGACCGTGAGGTCTGGCCTGCAAATGAGAAGCGACGCGAGTGCTGCCGGCAGCTGATATTAGTTGTGAAGGTAAATGCTTGTAAAATGGTGGGTAACGTCAAAACGTGCTGAGTAAAATGATGTCGTTGTATATTACATTTGAAATAAAATTAGACATTTAAACAAACCTTTTTTACAGTCCGTTCAACCGATTTTGACTTCTATACCGTAGGCATAAGGATGGCATTAAAAGCAAAAAAGTGGTTACAATACCAATTGTTTACTGCAGCTGCCATTTGTCATGCCACCAACGCAATAGAAGTCAAAATCGGTTGAACGAACTGTAAAATAAGTTTAGTTAAATGTCTAATCTTATTTCAAATGGAGTATAAGTATAATGACCTCGTAACCAGCATAGACTAGAGACATTTAAGAAACATAGACTGGAGACACTTGTGAAACATAGACTGGGTACTCTTGTGAAACATAGACTGGAGACACTTGTGAAACATAGACTGGGTACTCTTGTGAAACATAGACTGGAGACACTTGTGAAACATAGACTGGGTACTCTTGTGAAACATAGACTGGGTACTCTTCACTCTTCTAACCAAACTTCACGCATACGGTATTCGAGGCAATGCTCTTAATTTAATAAAAACATACCTAAAAGGTCGAGCTTGAGTTTGGGATCTAAAACGGAATTAAAATCTAGGTCGTCTTTTAGAGAAATAAAATATGGTGTCCCGCAGGGCAGTGTCCTCGGACCTTTATTATTTTTATTATGTATAAATGACCTGCCACTTCATATACTTCATCCTATGGTATTGTTTGCGGATGATAGCACATCGATTGTTTCATGTACCAATAAAGAATCATATGTAAATGACATTAACAATACAATTAGTAGTTTAATAAAGTGGCTTGACCATAATAATTTGGTTATTAATATCCAAAAAACTAAAATCATGCACTTTTACCAACGAATATCTGCAGGAGATATGGATATAAACTACAATGGTCAAACTATAGAAAAAGTAAACAATACAACATTTTTAGGAATAATAATTGACGCCAATTAACTTGGAAGCTGCAAGCAGAAGATATCTGTAAACGTTTAAGCACAGCTGCGTTTATGTTGCATAATCTGTCAAAAAAAGTAAATTTACCAACAATATTAGTGGCTTACCATGGTCTAGTAATTTCTATCTTAAGATTTGGTGTCATATTTTGGGGTCACTGTAGTGAACGAGAAAGCATTTTCAAAGCTCAAAAGCGCTGCCTGAGAACTATATTTGGTCTTAAAGTAACGGACAGTTGCGTATCTATATTTAAGTCTCATAAATTGTTAACCTTCCCAGGCCTTTATATCCTTGAATTAGCAATATTTGTAATAACAAATCGATGTCTATTTGCAACTTTAATAGAAACTAGAAAACGAAGTACAGCTATGAGATCGCAATACCAGAATCTATTATGCACGGGAGCATTTAAAACCAGCTTATTAAAAAAAAAAATGTGATTTGTATGGCTCCTGTAATCTTTAATAAAATACCTGACCAAATTAAAAACTTACCATTGCAAAAATTTCAAAAACGTTTCACAGAATTACTTGTAGATAAATGTTTTTATTCTGTGCAGGATTACTTAAATGATAATTTTTTGTAATATTTTATCTTTAGATCCTCTATTTTGTATTACATTTGCATGCTGTAATAAGGCAGAATGTACATGGATCCTATATATTATGATTTAACAACTTATTTTTATGTACCTACATTCTAAGCAAATAAAGACCTATTCTATTCTATTCTATTCTTGTGAAACATAGACTGGGTACTCTTGTGAAACTTCAAAAAAATTCAAAATTTAAAAGTCATTTATTCAAACTAGGCTGAGAGTCAGCACTTTTCGAACGTCAAAATTACATAAGACAGTCCCTCAAAAACGCCCACCCTTCACTACTTCCTAGTTCTTTTAGCTGGGAAGCAGAAGTGGCGTAACAAACTCCCCAGCAGCACAGCTGTCTGTTCAAGCTAGAAAAATAAAATGATTCTATACAATAGTATGCAAAATTATTATGCAACATAAAACATTATTTTATTTATAAATTACTGGCCATAAGTCAGCTAGCACACGCCAATATACCAACCAAAAACATCGAGAACTATACCTACTCAAGCAGAATTTAAAAAAATAAAAACTAAACGTAAACAGAACTAAATATCTAAATAAAAGCCTCCAGGCATAAAGGGCGTGCCTGTTTACATAAAGTTGTAATTGGAAGTAATAAATGATAAACTAGGACCATCCAGTTAAAATAAATGAACAGTTAATTACTAGTAACAATAACAAAACCATGATCAGCAAGACGACCAGTCACCACAAGCAGCACCCGTTCACGAGCATAACGCAAAGATCAGCCATTACCCCCCTCGCCATATTTGAGGGAAGGAAGCTACCTGACCCCCGACGCTACCACAAGCATTAACATCTAAGGGACCATGACGAACTTGCTGCCGGTTGCTCAGGCAAAAAATAATATGATCAATTGTCGAGATCACTAGCTAACCACAAATTGCAATACAACTCATAACAAAAACATTGTAATAAGTAGATTATGTCAACAATAAAATAAAATAAAAATAATTGAATCGTAAAAAAAAAAAAAACTTACTCATAAATTCAAATAATATAAACAATTATATAAACTCATTTAAAATGTCAGTAGGTACAAGCTAATTCTGGAGAAAGAACATAAACATTGTCTTGAGTTAATCAGAGCGACCAACTATTCTTATCATTAAGTAGTTGTTGATACAATAGTATGCCTTTGAAAAAAGGTTGGATTTTACTTTATTTTTAAACGCATTAAAAGGTAAATCTAGCAAAGAAGAGGGTAGCTTGTTAGAAAAACAAGTAATAGCAATTAATAACAATTAATAGCTGTCAAATCACAACTAACCTAAAACTGTGAATACTACTACAAATATTGTGACTACAAAACTGTACCTAACTTAAAACTTTGCTAAAATAAACTCAAACTTGATGTACCTACATACACCATTTAATCTAAATTACTTCTGGCTCACAAATAATAAAACTACATAATAACTACTGTGGCCAAAATTAAACACTAAGGACAGCTATCACTTAAACGATCACCAAATACATGCAACTTCATTGCTAACTACTACCTACTGTTTATCTAATCACAATTAGATAAATTGATATCTACCTACTACAACAAAATAACACTACTTACCAACCTACCTACCTTATTATACTACTTACTATAAAAGTAAATTAAAATTTTATTGTTGTGTAGTCAAATAAATAACAACTACTTACTAACTACTACCACTTATTAACTTAAACTTTGTTAACCTAACTTACTTATTTGACAAACTAAAACTATAAGTACTCAATATTGCATTACTTCTATTACTTGCAAACAATCAGTATATATCTGTCATTCAATGCACATTGCAACTTTTGCCAATACAATTATGACCAACTACTATTTCTACCTATACCTACTACTATTTCCTATCGATATACACATGTACCTACATACAAATCTAAATAAACAATATCCTACACTCTAAAAATCTAAATTAAATTATCATCTAAACTTGTGTTTATCAGATAAACAGCTGACTACCACTAAACTAACCTAACCTACCCACACTAAGCAACCCAGTCCTACCCTACAAACTAAAAATAATTGCACTCACCCACTACACTATACTATAACTACCTACTATACTACAACTGCCTACTGTCTATACATAACCAACAATTATCATAATATCTACTCTTCCACTATTTGGTAATTCCAAACAGTTTTATAGGATGATGGCCCTACCCCATCCATCTGATACTCCTACCCCCTGTAACTATTGGTCCTACAGCCATAGTTGAAACTGATGATGGCCCTACCCCATTCATCACCTACCTTCTCCTATTACTATTGGCCCTACAGCCATAGTTGATACTGATGATGGCCCTACCCCATTCATCACCTATCTTCTATAATGATCAGATGGTCTACCCCATTGATCAGTGGTTTTGCTATATCAATTGGCTCTACACCATTGGTAACCTAAGCAACCACCTCTATATATATGTACTATCTATTCTATTCTAAAGAGCGGTGCAACTCTATAAAAAAGCCTTTGCAGCAGCGGATGGTTACTGTCTAAATAAGCCTAAACCAAACTATCTATCTATTACCTATGTATATTCTATGGAGCGAATGGTTACTCCCTAAATAAGTCTAAACCAACGAAACCAACACTTATCTATTTATGTAAACTCTGTCTATATAATTGTTGGTATTCATATGCAGTTTAGGGAATTATGTTCTAAAAAAAAAACCTATATACTACCACTAGGTACTGTATATCCCTACCTATATAATATGGACTAGACCCTAATTTCTAGTCTTGTGGGTGCATTATACTACTGGGACTTTGGTTGAAACTACAACAGTAATCTACTTATTACTAAAATCAGATCTGTTGCTTGCTAGCATAACTACTAAACTATTATCTGTGATATTAACTAATGATATTATGGGAATGCTAATGACTATTAAATCTACCTAATAATAAAATAAAACTATAACATAAAAATAAAACTACCTATTATCTAAAACTTAATAAATACTAAATCATACTATCCTTAACATATGCTGCGCTGGCGCTATATTAGGGAATGCTGTTGATCCCAAGGGATGTCTATTTTTTATTGCATAGCAGGTCACTATCATAACTACCCTTAGCTTTTGTGTTGTCTATCTGTTATCTAAATGCCCAAAGTACATACTAAAATTAAATCTAATACTTTGGCATTCTAACCACATGTGTACACATATCTACCCAACTACACCTACAAGTACACACTGAACTCATCTATCTACCTATACTTACCTATAGCCAGTTAAATATCTACTACACCTCATGTCTACTCACATGTAGGAATACTACTAAACACTGGTACTACCTGCTAATAGAACACTACTGACTGACATACACTTGCTCTCACACGTGTGTATTTCTTTGCTTGCTGTCTGTAGATCTTGAGTGACCTATGACTAAATAGTTTACTCATGGCTGCTGAGTATGGTTCCAGTCTTCTATTACTGGACTGGATACAGACTTGTGCTTAAGATTAGACAGCAAGCGGGAAGTGATAGTTCTAGCGGATTTTATATAGGTAAAATCCTCTCTCTGCAGCCGGGGTACTGTAGCGTTGTGAGCGGTCTCACTACATTTAGTCGAGTGATTCTCACTTAGTGAGTTACTAACCACATCACTAATAACGTGGCACAACACTGATTTCCAAAGGAAACTCTGTCATTTCGATTGCCGCTTGCCTCCCTGAAGGGAGTGACCCTCAGGACTGTGTGCCCCGACCTAGGGTGAGTTCCACATTGGTATTATTATAATATAAGCTATTAATCAAGCCATCTGCTATCTATTTGATCTTGTATTTTATGCTCGCGTGTTCACCATACTTAACCTCACTTTGCATCTGTCATTGTGCCACGCTAGCTCTGCTCTTTCTCTCTCTGCCTGTAAGCCGCTGTGATGTGTTAGCTACTACCTATTCTGCTTTCCCCGTACCGTACCTTGGTCACTAAAAGGGGGAAGAAGCTAATACATCGCATGCGGCCTGCTACTGCTCGCACCCACCTGACATGCGCTTCCTACCGCGCCTTTCAGGGCTCTCTGTACGGGCTCAGGCTGCACGCTGACGAAGGCCTGCCTACCTGCGGCCTACCGCCGTACGCCTGTGCTGACAGGCGACCTTCCACGTGTGGCCAATGCCTGCCTACTGCCGCGCGCCTGTGCTGACAGGCGATCTCCACGGCTACTGACGTGTACTACCACGTGCTAGGGCCGTTCGGCCTACTGCGGAGCCTGTCCACAAACCTGTCTAAAACAATCTACTATTATTGAACAAGATTTGTTACAGCTGTAGTGGCAATCATGTCATTTGGTTTAAATAGGTCCTTATTTTTATTATTTTGTTTATCTTTTTGGGGTAGTTTAGAAAAACTAAAAATGGCAAACTTTATAATTTACATAGATAAGTATTCGTGCCAAGTTTCAAGTTTGTTAACTCAAGGAATAAGATTTTTCATACAAACAAAATCCCCCCTTTTCACCCCCATAAAAGCAGATTTTCCAAAAACCCTTTCTTAGTGGATGCCTACGTCATATTATCTACTTGTGTGCCAAATTTCAGCCCAATCCGTTCAGTGGTTTGAGCTGTGCGTTGATAGATCAGTCAGTCCGTCATTAAGTCATTCAGTCAGTCACCCTTTTTCCTTTTATAGATATAGATTGTAGGTATATAATGTCAAAAAATGAAAGATTATGTCAAGGAAGAATGTAAAAAAAGTAAAATAAAATAATCATCGTAATTTGGGAGCAGTTAATAGACATTTACATTGTTATGCCGTTAATGAGATATCCGGAAATTGCCAATTAAAAATTATTTCTTTTATGCCCTTAGCGTGGAGACGGCTTCAACATATTTTCAGTGAGAGCAAATGCACTATCTGCCACAAACACGTAGGGAAGTGGTTTCTCCTTAAATGGCAAATTAGTTGATGCTGGAAAATACAGTTCATTTCTAAAAAAACCGGCCAAGTGCGTGTCGGACTACGCACAATGAAGGGTTCCGTAGTTGAGATGAATTTATTTATCCCAAGAACAAACTTAACATTGTAGTTGAAAAACATGTTTTCCCATATATTCCAACTGCAAATCGTCGCTCGGCATATAATACCGCGAATGTGAAATTTTTTACGTTTTTGTTTTAATTGCAGGATCACTTATTTGAACGTGTAGAATGAAATAAAACAAATCTGATTTTCGAAAAAATTTCACATTCGCGGTATTAATATAATAATAATCTAACTAATCTAATCTAAATCTAATACCTTTAAACCAGAAATTCTTGTATATACCTATGTATATATAATCTGACTCTCGGAAACGGCTCCAAGAATTTTTATTAAATTTAGTATGCAGGGGGGTTTCAGGAGCGATAAATCGATCTAGCTAGGTATCATTTTTAGAAAACGTCGTTCAAAAAAAAAATATCAACCAGATATTTGTCTTTATTCAAGTAATAAGGACTCATTGCGTTAGTAAACTTATGAACTATGTTAACTTATTTTACGAGGTCACTTAGAAAGTTTTGCGACTAACAGTTTTTGTCTATAGAATACTGGCTGGTTTTGATGTCAATTAAAACGATGACTATTTATTACAAAAAAACATAACATTCCAAATTCGAAATTCCCTCCACATTTTTTTACGAGCAAAATCAAAATACTCTGTCTTACTGAAAACTGGATTTATAACGAGAACATTTTCGCGCGATGATTTTGTACGATTTCAAATGTCGACTTAAACCAGAAGAATCGTTTGAAAGCCCTTCTAAAGCGACTGTTTTTCGCTGGTTTCACGAATTTATGGGTGGTCTAGTAATTTTGGCAGACAAAGAAAGAAGTGGCCGCCCTATGACGGTTGTTATGTTATAGTCAAAGTCCGATACACAGTCTCTTCGCGGAAGGACTGGTTTATCCTAGGTTTGGCCAAAGCCATCAGGCAATCCCCGAAATACATTTCAATTTCGCCCTTTGCCTGAAGTATTTTTAGTCAAACCCAGGAACTCCTAACTTTTCAGTCAAACGTCGAAAGTAAATTATTCTGTTTCGGTTTTGGCCTAGTCAATCCTAGAAGCGACTGCAAAACTCGGTCAAACGTTGATCTGAACATGTTTAAACAGGTTCATAATGTCTCTCGCGGTGTTCCGACCGATTGTTTTGTCATTTCATGTTCGTTCATTGAGCGTGCGGGCGTGTAATTGTGTAAAATTGAAGATGAGTGAATCAAACGGTGTTGTTGTTACTAAAAACGTGGATAAAGAAGCTTTAAAAGTAAAGTTTAAAGAGAAAATTTCTAATTTGAATAAAAATAAGTGTTCATTAAAATGTTATTTTTTTATACCTAATCTTACAAACTAACCTCCGTATATTCCAAAGCATTTATTTATTTATTTTATACTTTATTGCACATCGTACAAAAGGCGGGCCTAATGCCACACGGCATTCTCTCAAAGCATCTCAAATATAAAAGTGAAAATCACGTAAGCTGACCAATCAGGTGTCAGAACTGGCAGAGTTAAGCGGTTCTTAAGACTTGAAAGCTGCTTAAATGATAAAATGCTTCCAAATATACGAAGATAAGACACTTCATACCTATATCGGAGTTTGACTCGTCAAACCCCGATTTAATAAAATTGTGTTTTGACGTTTGCCTGACCAAATTAGTCTCTCCCAGGTTTGACGAAAATTGTTTAGTCAAAGGCCGAAAATTTACATTTGTTTGGGCTTTGACTAAGTCATTCAGTCTGACCTGAGGATTGACCAGTCCAACCTAGGAGCGCCGGAGCTTCGGAGTTTGCCTATAACAGTTACATAACAAAAAGTGCTGGCTGTGAAAAATGTAATTCAAGAGAATAGGCGAATTACATATGAAGAGGTTCAGCATACACTGTGAAATTTGAATCACAGTTTTGCTAGAACAAACGTTGTTCAGACCATGGTCTACTACCATTCTACAGCATCCAATAAAAAAAAAAATATAATTAGTTTTTGAAAAAACACAAAAATAGCAAAGTTTAAAATGTCAAGATATATAGATGTATACTGCCGATTGGATCGGGAAGTGTGCATGAAATTCTACACAGGCATCTTCGGTTATGAAAGATAGTTTCACGCTGGTTATAATACGCTGGTTATTTGAAGGGTTATGCGGATTTTTTAATATGATCCAGAAATGAAGCGTCAGTCGACCGTGTGGCTGTTGAACCAAAATGAACCAACGCCTACCAAAGTGAAGCGAGCCAGAAGTGCAGGCAAAATGTTGACCGCAAGTTTTTTTTTTTTTCTACCAGGTTATCTGGTGTCAGTACCCTGACGAGATCAAAGAAGCATCAATGCTGAATGGTATGTTACCAAATGTTTGCCAGAAGTTTTTACTACTGCAAGCAGCAAGCGACCGAACACTGGCCTCCGTGGGCTACACTGCTTCACCACGACAACGCGCTGGCTTACTCGGCGCTCAAAATAAGGGACTTTCTGGACAGCACACCAGTCAAATTTATAGGTCATCCTCCTTACAGTCCCGATTTGGCTCCGTGTGACTTTTTCTTGTTCCCCAAAATAAAAAATCAACTCAAAGGAAAACAGTTTTCATCTCCTGAAGATGCACTGGGTGCATTTGAGAAGGAGATTGGAGAAGTGTCTGATGCGGACTGGAAAATGTGTTATGAAAATTTGTTTAGACGTATAAAACTGTGTATAGACGCCAATGGAGAGTTCTTTCAAAAGATATAATAAAAAAAATTATAACCTGTAGTATATTTTTTTCTAGTATCACAAAACTTTCTGAGTGCCCCACGTAATCTAGTTTAAATTTATTTCACCTCATGGGAGATGGCACTACAGTGATTGATGTACATGCAATCCAGACTGCTAGCGATATTGTTGGAGCTGGCCCGTACTCTGCGTACCAGGGATGCACACCTCATTCGCATCGTTACGTAAAAGCAATTAATATGTGCGTCCGCGAATATTCCCGATGCGCTACAAAAACGGGGCAGCCCCACCAATACCCTGAAAGCGTTGTTGTATTGGACACGAAGGGCGTTGCATGACTTTTGGGTATATCTAGCCCACAGGCTGCACGTGTAAAACGTTGTACAATAAGCTCGAAACAGAGTAATTTTGGCTTTTTAAGTGAGCAGCGTGCAAACCTGCTAGCCAGCATGTTTGCCCTTACCGACAACGCCCTTCGCTCCCGCTCAATATCGAGTCCGTCATTGAGGTCAGGGGTCAATATATGACCAAGATATTTAAACGTAAATACTCTTTGTAGTGGAGTCCCATTGAGTAATACAGGTGGTACATAACCCGGTCTGCTCCCAGCCTCAAAGACTATGATCTCCGACCTATTGGAGTTATACATCAAACCATGTGTTTTGGCACACTGCTCACATTTGGCGACCAATTACTTTCTGAGACCACAGATTGACGCGCTCAGAAGCACCATATCATCTGCATAGCTAATATTATTAACACAAATACCATCTATATAGCAACCCACTCTGGTGCTGCTGAGCTCGCCAATCCTGCCTCACCCCGCATTCCAACCTGTATGGCTTGGAAAAAGTTCCAGCCCATCGTACACTATTGATCTGGTTACCATACCACTATTTAAAGATGTTTGCTCCGTTGGCAACCTATCCTTCTCCATATTTCTCCACAATACGTCATAAGCAACCAGATCAGAAACCTGGAATAAATCGATGAACCTAGTATAAATCGGCGTCCCACGCTGTGTATAGTAAGTATGTGATAGTATGCTTAAGGCACAACACTGCACTTTCTGTTGACAAACCACGCCGAAACCCGAATTGGTTGTCATGAACATTTACAGTTTTATTTATTTGTGTATTACGCAGACGGTCAAACACTTTTGATATTTTGATATTATAGTAGCTAGAGAGATGGGCCTTTTGGATGCCGAGCGACGAAATGTAAGTTTTTACGCACAATATTGAGAGATTTACCATGTTTTTTTAAGACCATAGACTTCTTATAGGTTTTCCTGTAATCTATGAGTAAAGAACCATACTTTGTATTTTTTTCAAAATTTTTGGTCCAGTAGTTTCGGAGATAAGGGGGGGGGAATGGTCAATTTTCATTGAATTTATTAAATATCTTTAAAAGTAGTTATTTTAAAATTATATAAAAAATATATTTAAGATCCTCGCAACAAGCCCTTTCATTTGATATGTCACACGGTACTGTTAGCAAAACTTTTTTTTTTAATTTTCTTGTTTGCGCCCCAAAAGTGACACCTATATTCAAAATTAAATTATTTACGTAACACATTCGTGTTTGGGTCACAGAAATACATATGTGTACCAAATTTCAACTTAATCGGTCCATTAGATTCGGAGTAAATTGGCTGTGACAGACGGACAGACAGACAGACAGACAGACAGACAGACAGACCGACAGACAGACAGACAGACACACGAGTGATCCTATAAGGGTTCCGTTTTTTCCTTTTGAGGTACGGAACCCTAAAAAACTATACATCTCTGTATTTCTGCAAACACCGCCATTATTTATTCTACCATAACATCCGCAATCCACAAATGCGAAGTTATAGTCAGCATCCACCAAAGCTAACAGAACAATGCTAAATGTGGCTTCGAATCTCAAGGCCCACATAGACCGACACGCACCGTCGGAAAAGGCATGGTGTGTGTTGTGTAGCTATATGTGGTCGTCAGAATACAATAGAATAGAATAGAATAATTATTTATTTGCATAGAACGTAGGTACAAAAAATCGACGCCATGCGCCGTGCGGGCCGGTGCGTGTGCGTCCGCAATATCGCGCACCGTGGGAACCCACCTTTAGCCTTCTTCATTCAATTTCAATGCTGTATTTGACAACTGTGAACTGACGTTGCCAACTGATTAAAGTTATTCAATTGGCCATTTTATTTTACAAGTAATATTCCATGTTCCATTAGGCAGGTACACTAGGTACCTAGTCTATGTACGAGTAAATATAAAATTCAAATACCTAACTCAATTTATCGCTAAGATCTCAATCTCATTGCCTGCCTTCGACACGCTGCGCTGACTTATAAGTACCTGTAGTCTAGGTGAATAGTCCGAGACTTACCGTACCTACCTATATCCATTATTTACCTACCTATTTATCTATTTAGGTGACGAAAAAATATGAACTGCAAAACTAACTTTGTAATCGTATCTATTTATAAAGAATTACAAAGTTACTTATGCAGTTCGTACATCTAGAAACGGGACTAAAATTGCGGTAAGCATATTTTGAAGGTTTCTAGCTTAACAAACGTGTAGCAGATGGCGAAAATAATATTGTTATTAAATATAAAGGAACACCAACCATCGTTGAAAACCAAACTTACCAAAAAAACCAGTAACTGCTCAAATACTAAAAACAAAACATACGAGTAGACTAAGCCATCATTTAGCAAAAAACTACGCAGACATTCCACTTCACCCGTCCTCGTAAAGATTCTTCTATGCCAACTTACATAGCATCCGGAAAACTGGCAAATTAGATGAGATTAAATGCATATTAAAATCGATCCCACTGGCCGTTCATCTATTAATATTCACCGAGACTTGGATTACTTCAGAAAACGACGCAAAATTATACCAACTACCAAACTATAGTCATGTCTACAACTACAGGCAAAATCGCAAAGGTGGTGGCGTTTCTATATACGTACACAACAGCATAATGAATGAAACAACAGAAGACATATGTGAAAATGGAAACCACTATTTATGGATATACATAGAGAAGTTGTCGCTGAACATAGGAGTAATATATAAACCTGGTGAGTCAAATATGAATAACTTCTTAGAAACGTACACCTTGCAATTAGAACAACGAAGAAGAACTGTAGTGTTTGGCGACTTCAAAATAGACCTTCTGAACAAGGACAATCAAGGCACAAAATACCTAAACGAAATTAAAGAAACTGGTTACGAAATATTGAATAATATAAATATAATATATAGCACTCGTGAAACCCACACAACAAACACTATACTGGATCATATATGTACAAACATAAGCAACCATTCATTCAGCATGTCTATAGTGGAATCGAGTCTATCAGATCATAAACAATTATTCCTGGAAATAGGCAGATTGGAGCCGCAAATAAAAAAGAAAAAACATTACAAAGTACCGGATTACACAAAGTTATACAACTGCGCTTTAACAGCTACTTACAGCAATGAAAATAATGACTATAATTATCTAGAGAGTTTTATTTCGGAACAAGTCAATAAGAGCAAAATAGACAAAAACTTTTTACAAAAAAAAAACAACCGACTTCAAAAACACTTGCGTCCTTATTAAAAAAATCATCACCAAATCTGTTCAATCAAACATACAGCTACATAATGAAAAATATAACATACAACAACGTAAGGAATAAAAACCAAATCCAGTTACAACCAGCGCGCGCTCGCACTATTTATGGCAAAAAAACAGTATTGGTTGAAGGAGCACGGCTGTTCAACAGTTTACCGGAGGATATAAAAAAATGTGACAAAATAAACATATTCAAGCGCAGATTAAGGCAATACACCACAACATTTGAAATAACATAAAACAGACTATGCTAAATATACAAATATAATGTCTCCAACACCCTAGAGGTAACTAACTAATTAATGTTAATATTACTAGATGAAATCACTTTGTATCTCATTATAAGCGAACTACTAGCTTTTAAGTTCTTATGAGAAATAAAGTTCTTTAAACCCAATCCACAACCAAGTTACAGGGCCAAAAATGTCCTGAATGGCTTCGAGAAAAGGGTGTGTACGGCTGTGCCTTCGTTTGTTTGTTTTTGCTCAACTTAGCGGGGGATTGTTTTTTCTGCCAAGTTTAGGTACTTTTGTAATTTAAGTGTTTGTTTAAGTATAAATATTTCCAAAATAAATCTGACAAGAAAGAGTAGGAAAATAAATAAACTTTTGTGAATTCCAGAGAAGTTTCCATTGTGACTTGAAAGTACAGGTTGTATTGAATGTAAGACGAGCTGAATACACGCTGAAGTTATAACAAACTAAGTTTTTGCTTCTCTTGTAACAGAGGATCATACAAATTGAAACTGCCGATCGCGAATAAATCCCACGCACAAGGGCGCGCAACTTGATGAATTTGCAAGGATTATGAAAATCCAGGTCTCAATCCTCCCGGTACCCCGGTACTGCGGCACTCCGATACCGGTACTACGCTACTCCGGTATTCATATCAAAGTTCGCCAAAAGAGTTTATTAAAAGTGCTGCTAAATCGTTGAGTGCGGCTAGCACTGTCTCGTGTGTGTGCAAAAAGACCGCTGCACTGTGTAAGACAAATTTCCATCCTTCTAATGTGGATACTTTGCTGAATGCTTGGTGTTGTTTTGCCTCTTCTGATATTCCACAATACAATGACATCAATTGTATTCCTTTTTATCGGTCTTCAGATGTGAACCTTTTGCATTTTCTTGCTTCACGTCCAATGCTCGGTAACCGAAAATTTTTAACAACCGCGTGCGGCCCGGAGAGGTTCATTAGTGGGCCGCAAAACGGGCTGTCGCGGCGGAAACAGGCCGCATGGTACCGCACGGAGTCGTGAGTATGTACCATTGTTAACTACGACTACCAGCCTACTGGAACATGACATGTGTAATGTTTAGTATTTAGGCAACGTACTTATTGTTATTCATACTTCTCTCTACAGCCAACCACTAATTAGAGTTGTCGAAATTCTTCATTAAACCATGCTTGGTTTAGATGTACCCAGTAAACAGAAAGTAGAATGTACGTGGTTTACATACTTTCTTCTACTTTGAAATGCTTCCAACACACAAAGGAAACATCAAAATACTTGCTTGCGGTTTGGGCCTCCATGGAGGCTATTAAATCTATAACAAATCAAAGTATAAACTAAAACAATTACGTGATCGCAAGCGGAGGAAGATCATCCAAGCTGAAACCCTCCTTAATGTAATTTGATCTACTGATCTTGGTTCATCGCACCTCGTCCACAGCTTCAAGGAAACGCTTTCTAATATAACCTTCAGATGTCCTTGGGTCACGAGATTGCATTCTTTAGATGACACACATCAGGTGAGGTGCGTGCGAACGTGATGACGTGACGGCACTGTTCAAAAGTCACCGCGCTACAGCAGTGTCGCCCGCGTGTTGCTGGCGAGCGCCACTGTCGCCATTATACTGCCCTCCTAACTTAGACAACCGTAACTACACAAAGTACAGTTACGAGATAATCGTGCCTAAAGTTTTTTGAAGTGGAAACTTCTTTAGGCGCGTTGGGCAACTAAACCATTGATTTCGCCACATTGTGACGACACCAGCTTTTGACCGTTAAAAAGACATCAACGCGTTGATTACCGCCGCGCCGATTTTTTTTTCAAGTTTTCACTTCTGTCGGCACTCCAGGAGTGCCACTGCTATTTTTTTCTTAAATGAGTGTTCAGTGTTGTAGTTTTAGAAAATCTTCATCTTGAATAATTTTAATTGAAAGTAGCAATCGTTCCCTTGAAATAAATGTTCAAACTTATGGGAGAATTCCACGTACAGTAAGGCGATCAGTAAGAGGAAAATAAAACAAATCTCTCACAAACAGCGTAGGTACCCCTTTTAATTAAATCTTTAAGCATTTATTTAAAAAACTAAATAAATATAAGCCATGGCAGTGAAGAGACGGCCAGTCCCAACAAGATGCGTGGATCAGCACCATTTAGCTTAATCCCCGTTCCATCTATAGGATGCAGACCCTACAGAACCGATTCCTTCGCAAGGCCACGGGAGCCCCCTATTATATCAGAAACGAGATCCTCCATCTCGACTGTAAGATCCCAACGATTCACCAGTTTTTAAAACGCATGTCCAAGCTTTACTTTGACTCCACCCCCAGACATCGCAACCCTCTGGTTGTCAAGGCAGCCGCCTATATCCCATCCCGTATCAGTCAGATTCGCCGACCGATGCATATTCTTTCCGACCCAGATGACCCCATTACACTCCTCCAGGAGCAGAGTGCACAAGAACAGACGCTTCCCATCATTCCGACCTCGCCGATCTTTGCGATCGCGACCGCGTCTCCGAGTAAATGAAACTCCCCCCCGATCCTTGCTCGAAAACGAGGTGCCAGCAGTTGTTGCAGCTGAGCATGTAGCTTTAAATACCCCGCATAATAATCATGATGAAAATCTAAGTTTGATCCAGTCTTTCCCTTCTTGCTGTCCTCCCCTCAGCGATGCCCGAAGCCGAGGTTCGTACCCCACAAGGGGTGCCCTTAGCGAGCACTCGCTTAATTTTAATTTAGCATAGTTTAAAAGCTCCTGGCTGGAGGCTCTAAGTGTAGAAGCTTAAGGCCACCACAGGAAAAATCCGCTTAAGCAGCCATGACCTTAGTGGTCACAACTGCGAAAGGCAATTAAAAAAAAAAAAACCATTCTGCTTGACCATTTTAAGGGACTGAATGATCCAACACACGTTGTTTTGTTCTCCATCAAGATGCTTTGCAGTTGCACGGATAATTCACTGACTGCACGTCTCTAAATACGTTGCACGCGTAAAACACATTTGATGCACCGAAACATGTACGATTTCAATCATCTGCGCACCACAATAACATAACTATCCAATTACATTTCACCGATAAACTGATACGTATGTATCGTAAGTCCAGTAGGGAAACTAAAATCGTCAATGAGATACCGCTTTCAAGAATATGTATATCCAGCTTAAAATTCAAAAAAGGTACTGCTAAGTATTTTATAAACAATAAATAAATAAACAAAGAGCACAACTGAGCACAACGTTCGAATGTAACAGTAGGTTCAGAACTCATTTTTTGGGCACCTTTTATAACAAGCTACCCTCTTCTTTGCTAGATTTGCCTTTTAATGCGTTTAAAAATAAAGTAAAATCCAACCTTTGTTCAAAAGCATACTATTGTATCAACGACTACTTATATGATAAAAATAGTTGGTCGCTGTGATTAACTCAAGACAATGCTTATGCTCTTTCTCCAGAATTAGCTTACCTTCTGACAGTTTATATGAGTTTATATAATTATTTTATTTGAATTTATGAGTCATTTTTATTTACGAGTCAATTTATTTTTATTTTATTTTATTGTTGATATAATCTACTCATTACAATGTTTTTTGTTATGAGTTGTATTGCAATTTGTGGTTAGCTAGCGATTTCGACAATTGATCGTATTATTGTTTGCCTGAGCAACCGGCAGCAAGTTCGTCATGCTCCCTTAGATGTCAATGCTTGCGGTAGCGTCGGGGGTCGGGTTGCCTCCTTTCCTCAAATATGGCGAGGGAGGTAATGGCTGATCTTTGCGTGATGCTCGTGAACGGGTGCTGCTTGTGGTGACTGATCGTCTTGCTGATCATGGTTTTGTTATTGTTACTAGTAATTAACTGTTCAATTAACTGTTCGTATATTTTACCTCGATGGTCCTAGTTTATCATTTATAACTTCCAATTACAGCTTTATGTAAGCGGGCACGCCCTTTATGCCTGGAAGCTTTTATTTAGATATTTCGTTCTGTTTACGTTTAGTTTTTATTTTTTTAATTCTGCTTGAGTATTAGTTCTCGATGTTTTTGGTTGGTATAGTGGCGTGTGCTAGCTGACATAAATATGGCCAGTAATTTATCATTTAAATTATGTTTTGTGTTGCATAAAGTTATTTGCAAAATAACTTACATTATGCAACACAAAACACTACTATTGTATAGAATCATTTTTCTAACTTGAACAGACAGCTGTGCTGCTGAAGAATTTGTAGCGCCACTTCTTCCCAGCTAAAGGCACTAGGAAGTGGTGAAGGGTGGGCATTTTTGGGGGACTGTCTTATGTAATTTTGACGATCGAAAAGTTCTGATTCTCAGCCTAGTTAGAATAAATGACTTTTGAATTTGAATTTGGTTTCTATGGCGATGACTGAGAAGTGAGTGAATGACGGAGTGACAACTACAACCAGTGTTTTCAGACAGTTATATTGTTTTACCCACAAACTTTTCAAGGATGCTGCTTCGGGTACTTATTATCTTTGATTAAAATTGATATAATTCAATATTAATTAACTCTGTTTTATTCTTAAGTTCTGGCTATAAAACTTATCTGCAAAATGGTGGCCTCTGTGGTTATTCTACCTCTCAAAAACAAAGTATATATTCCAACCACTCATCTGATTACATCGACCGAATGAACGAATTTAACTGTAATCTTTCACTAAGCGTCGCCATTAAACCGAAAATGCAACCGGAACTACAAATCATATATATTTTTAAATACGTAAACTACACAACAACAACTAACTAAATTTTTATTCAATTTTAAACAAATGCTTTGATTAACTCTAGACTATTATAAAAAATCTAGTTCCTAAGAACCTATTTAAACCAAATGATATGATTGCCACTACAGCTGTAACAAATCTAATTTGATTTAAAAAAAATATATAGAAAATTGTAGGTATATAATGTCAAATACTGAAAAGATTATGTCAATGAAGTATGTAAAAAAAGTAAAATAAAAAAAAATATCGTAATTTGGGAGCAGTTAATAGATATTTACATTGTTATGCCATTAATGAGGTACCAGGGAAGCCACATGTGCAGAAGGAATTATTGCCAAACTTCCTTGTCTTCAACGTAGTCTTTAATCTTATAATATGCTTTTTTTGATAAGGACACGTTTGATGTGGGTTTTGAACTTCCCATCGCTTAGTTCTGTAACAGACTTTGGCAACTTGTTATAAAAGCGGATATCGTTTATAAGAAATGACTTACTAGTTTTAGTAAATCTAAATTTGGGTATCAAAATTTCATGTTTACTACGTGTATTTATATTATGGAAATCGCTTCTTATTTTGAAAAGTCCTAGGTTTTTGCGAACATACAAAATACTTTCTAATGTATAAAGAGAAGGCTGAGTCAGTATATCAATTTCTTTGAATTTATTTCTAAGGGACTCACGTGGACTCATTTTGTAGATCGCGTGAATTGCCCTCTTTTGTAAAATGAAAATTGAATCTACGTCAGCTGCCGATCCCCACAGCAAAATGCCATAAGACATAATACTGTGGAAATAAGCAGAGTACACTAACCTAGCTGTGGCTACATCAGTTAACTTATGATTTATGAGTATATTTTTATGTCCATACTCTTTCACTTCAAAGCGGTACCTATTGATTTTGGGCAATCTCTTTTATAAAATAATAGAATTGATTCTAGTCGCCCCTTCCAAAAGGTAGTTTTCGTATGGAGAAGAATGGGCAATAAACTCCACCGTTACTCTTTTAAAATGTTTTACAAGAGTTTGTATAGGTACATTAGTTTCTTCTGGCTTGCCTTTATTGGCCGGCTAGAGTAAACACTGACGAGGAACAGAGCTCCCACCTCATTCTTGCCTTTATTGGCTGGCTTGAGTGGAGATTCGCTAGAGTAAACATGCTCGGAGGAAGGAAGTATTCCAGTAAGATGCTGGTAGGGATCTTGACCGTACTTCTGGAATTGTCCTGTTAGCCGTGGACTAACTCTCCACTCCTCATAAGCACCTCAGGACATGTTGCCCCCTTGTCGCTTCGACACTTTGTGCTAGCGACCATTTTCGGGGGCCCATTATTTAGTGTGCAAGTCACCCCCTGCCATTTTATCCGTGTACATATAAACATTGATCAGGCAGGGGCCATAGTCCTTCCATAGTTCCAGGAAACAGGTCCACTTTAGCCACCCAAACCCATAGTCAAAATATCTTTGTTTCCATATCCTGCAATAGTCCTACACCAACCGGGGGTTGTCTTTGGGTGCCCTTGCGTAGTGCGAACAGGAATAGTCGTCGGTTGGTGCCTCAATTCTTAAAAATGTCTAAGGGGCCTCTGCGAATTGGCTTCGGCCCCTCGTACGCCTTCCAAAGGTCCGGGACCCCATGGTCCCGAGATATGTTAAAGACATTTAAAAATAATAAAACTAATAAATACACGACCACGAGTGATGCGCGTTGTAAGGCGGGCATTCTCGGGGACTGGAATCAGTCCTCAAGAATACATGTCCCGTGTCACAGCGCGCATCGACTTCCTGAAGCAGAAAGTTTGTGCATGGGCGAGCCGTATTCGGCGGTATTAGGCAGGTTGACCGATACACGCAGAATCGCATGTTCCAGAGCGATGAGAGGTGGGTATATAGAGCTTGGGAGCGACCTGAACAAAATATGACAGACGTGTGCCGCCCGGATGATGTTGCCACGAGTGCATTCTGGCGCAGCATCTGGTCGGTGCCCGTCTGTCACATTGAGGCTGGCTGGATGCAGGATGTCGAGCGAGTGTGTGAAACTATACCAGAAATGGACGCTATACTAATCACGCCATTAGAAGTAGCCAGAGCAGTCCGTCCGTTACCGAATTGGAAATCACCGGGACCGGACGGACTGCACAACTTTTGGTTAAAATGGCTGAGTAGTTCGCACACTCGCCTGGCATCTCAATTTCAGTCATCCCTAGAGACTGGGTCGCTACCGCAGTTCCTAACAACAGGCGTTACTCACCTGCTCTATAAGTCAGGTAGTCCCGCGGAACCCAAGAATTATAGACCGATCACATGTTTGTCGACGGTCTATAAACTTCTTACATCCATTTTGAGAACGAAAATTAACACACACATTGACAGTAATTCAATCATGTCAGCCTCTCAAAATGGATGTAGGAACGGGTCCCGCGGTACTAAGGAGCTTCTCCTCATTGACATGGCCATAAGCCAACAGGTTCGTCGATCCCGCAAGGATCTGTCGACATGCTGGATAGACTATAAGAAGGCCTACGACTCGGTGCCACATACATGGCTCATGAGGGTGCTGGAGCTGTACAAGATAGATGCAACTCTGCGCACCTTCCTGATGGCGTGTATGGGGCAATGGAGGACGGTCCTTCGCTATCCAGGATGTCGACAGATCCAGAAGAATGACGAACCTGTATGGATTAAACGGGGAATATTCCAGGGCGACAGTTTAAGTCCACTTTGGTTTTGCTTAGCCCTGAACCCTCTAAGCACACTGCTGGAGGATTCAGGTCTGGGCTATAGATTGAGGAGAGGAGGTCAGGTCATATCTCACCTCCTATACATGGATGACTTGAAACTCTTTGCCCCCAACAAATTGCGACTGATGGAGCTACTGAAGGTAACTGAAACATTCAGTGGCACCATCAATATGGAATTTGGTGTGGACAAATGTGCAGTCATGCATGTAAAGCGAGGGGAGATTATGGAATCCGAGGGGACCCAACTCTCGGACTCCATACACCTTAGATCCCTCTCCTCAACCGAAAGCTACATGTATTTGGGTATGTCGGAAGCGTTAGGCATCAACGTTGCTGACATGAAGCAATCGTTGAAGGAGCGCTTCTTTGGTCGCCTGAAAAAGGTATTAAATAGTCTTCTTTCAGGCGGAAACAAGGTGCGCGCCTTCAACGGTTGGGTCATGCCGGTTTTGATGTACTCTTTCGGCATACTCAAATGGACTCAGACTGAACTCGACGCCCTGGACAAGAGGGTCCGTACACTCCTGACCACAAACCGGATGCATCACCCACGTTCATCGGTGATGAGACTGTACATCCCGCGGAAGTGCGGGGGTCGAGGCTTTTTAAATGCGAAGACCCTCCACTACCGCGAGGTGTGCAGCCTCAGGGACTACTTTCTTAAAGCCGATGTGGGTATGCACCGTGATGTGGTCGCAGTGGACAACGGGCTCACGCCGCTCTCCATGGCTAAAGAGAACTGGCGCAAACCTGTAGTACTTACTACAGATAACCGCAAGGAGGTATGGCAAAGCAAGGCGCTTCACGGGCGCTTCTATCGGGCTCTTCATGAGCCCGGTGTAGATTTCTTAGCGTCCGTATCCTGGCTACGTTTCGGTGACTTTTTCGGGGAAACCGAAGGTTTCGTCTGTGCAATTATGGACGAAGTTATCTTGACGAATAACTACCGGAGACATATTATGAAGGATGGTACGGTTGACGTGTGTCGGGCATGCCATCGTCCGGGTGAGTCCATCAGACATATTATCTCTGGTTGCTCGCGTCTAGCTAACGGCGAGTACTTGCACAGACATAACCAAGTGGCCAGGATTATTCACCAGCAACTTGCTTTGAAATATAAACTTGTGGACTCTGAGGTACCGTATTACAAGTAAGTGCCCGACCCAGTTCTGGAAAATGACCATGTCACGTTGTACTGGGATCGGTCTATCATTACTGACAGGACTATTGTAGTAAATAAGCCTGATATAGTAGTGATAGATCGATTAGCGCACCGCGCAATGATAGTCGATGTTACCATTCCACATGACGAGAACCTCGTGAAAACTGAGAAAGAGAAACAAATAAAATATCTCGACTTAACTAATAAAATATCTTGACAGCATGCTTAATGCGAACCTCGCGAAAATAGTCGACCTGCATGATGCCCAGTTTGGGTTCAGAGCAGGGTTGTCTACTGAGAGTGCCATTTTAAGTCTAAAGCATGCTGTCGGGTACTACACAGCCAGAAGGACGCCGGTATACGCGTGCTTCCTAGACTTGTCAAAGGCCTTCGATCGTGTCGGATACGACCTTCTGTGGGACAAGTTGGGCAGCGTGGGTGTGCCGGGGGAGTGTATCTCTCTCCTGAGGTATTGGTATGCAAACCAGAAAAACCATGTGAAGTGGGCAGGCGCGTTGTCGGAGGAGTACAAATTGGAATGTGGCGTTAGGCAAGGTGGTTTAAGCTCCCCTCTATTGTTTAACATTTATGTTGACCAGCTTGTCGAGCGGCTCAGTAGCACACATGTCGGCTGCTACATTGATGACACTTGTTTTAACAATATTAGCTACGCAGACGATATGGTGCTGCTGAGCCCCTCCATAAGCGGGCTAAGGAAACTTTTGTCTATTTGTGAGAAGTACGCGGAGGCGCATGGGTTACAATATAACTCTAAAAAGAGTGAAATTTTAGTATTTAAATCAGGCAAACAACATCCTACCCATGTGCCTCCTGTATTTCTCAATGGAATAGCCCTAAAGCAAGTTCAAACTTTTAAATATCTGGGTCACATTGCGACAGGTGACCTCAGGGACGATGAAGATATTGAGCGGAAGCGCAGGGCTCTGGCGGTGAGAGCTAATATGCTCACGCGCAGGTTCGCACGATGCACGAGAGAAGTGAAGGTTACGCTATTCAAAGCTTATTGCCAGTCCTTCTACTCGAGCGGCCTGTGGGTGAGACATACGCAGCGAGCCTACAGAGCCCTGCGCACTCAGTACAATAATGCGTTCAGGATGTTGTTGGGTCTGCCGTGGCGATGCAGCGCGTCTGGGATGTTTGCTGAAACGCGCACTGATGGTTTCCAGGCCATCATGCGCAAAAAAACAGCTTCCCTGCTGGCCCGTACACGGGGTAGCAAAAACAGCATTCTGAACGCAATAGCTGTACGATTTGACTGTCCCATTCAAAATCAGTGGGTCGTGTCTTGTGTAGGTGTGGCGAGTCATGGCAAATAAAAATAAAAATAAATGTACTTGTTAGGTTAAGGTTACTATGGGTCTATGCCACCCGAAATAAAGTTTTATATTATATTATTATTAGTACACGAGGTTGTTCACATGTGAAATGTGAGCTCGGCTATCATTGTGCCGATTGTCGTAACGGCTAATGGCCTGATGGCCGAAAGCCTCGACCAACATCTATCGAGGCTCTCGTTAGTTGGTTGGATCAAGCGCCTGATTCAGAAGGCAGTACTCCTCGATACGGCTCGCATTGTGAGGAGGTTCCTGTCTCTGCAGCCCTAACCACCGGTAGCTTGGACCCTGCTCCCAACACCGGTGGAACTCTATTTTTTTATATTTTTATATGTTTTTTTATCATTTTTCTTTTTAAGAAATATTTAAAAATGTAATCGAATAAGAATTAAAATGAATAAACGAAAACTAATAATAAAACTTTATTCATATAAAAAGGTAAAACACTAAACACAAATTTGCTTAAATCTACGAAAAATTCAATTATGTTATCATCCGAGTATATGTGTTTCAGGCGAGGCAAGGTATAATAATATTTCTAAATAATCACATTAATTATATAAATCTAGTCATCTAATAGGTATATAAAAAGGTGTAAATAGTACAATAAATCCTACTTGCTAAACGAAAACTAGTAATAAAACTTTTTTCATATAAAAAAGTAAAACACCTAAAATAATCTTACTAACTATCCTTACTTAGCTAAACTTAATTAGTAAAAATTTTTATTTATTTAAGTACAACTAATAGTTTCTCTGTATCTTCATAGGACATACTTTGAAGAGCTTCTTTGAGAGTTCTTTTACAATTATTATAATTTTGAGAATAAATTTTAGCTCTCGCATTTAGTCTGTTATAAAGTAATGGTCCTAGGTAGACAAAAAATTTAGCACGAGGTTGTCGATATGTGGAATGTGAGCTCAGCTATTATTGTGCCGATTGTCGTTACGGCCAATGGCCTGATGGCTAAAAGCCTCAACCAACATCTCTCGAGGCTCTCGTTAGGCGGTTGGATCAAGGGCCTGATTCAAAACGCAGTACTCCTCGATACGGTTCGCATTTTGAGGTGGTTCCTGTCTCTGCAGCACTAACCACCGGTAGCTTGGACCCTACTCCCGACTCCGGCGGAACTCTATTTTTTATTATTTTTAAATGTTTTTTTTATCTTTTTTATTTTGAGAAATATTTAAAAATGTAAATGAATAAGAATTAAAATGAATAAACGAAATAATAATAAGACAGTTTGAGTCCACTTTGGTTCTGCTTAGCCCTGAATCCTCTAAGCACACTGCTGGAGGATTCAGGTCTTGGCTATCGGTTGAGGAGAAGTGTTCAAGTTATATCTCACCTCCTATACATGGATGACCTAAAACTTTTTGCCCCCAACAATTTACAACTAATTACTGAAAGTAACTGAAACTTTCAATAACGCCATCAGGCTGGAATTTGGTGTGGAAAAATGTTCAGTCATGCATGTAAAGCGAAGGGAGATTGTGGAATCCGTGGGAACCCAACTCTCGTATTCCATAAACCTTAGAGCCCTCTCCGCATCTGAAACCTATAAGTATTTGGGTATGTCGGTCCCGTTGGGCATCAATGCTACTAACATGAAGCAATCGTTGAAGGAGCGCTTCTTTGGCCACCTGAAAGTATTTAATAGTCCTCTATCAGGCGGAAAAAAGGTGTGCACCTTCAACGGCCCAACCGTTGACATCATGCTGGTTTTGATGTACTCTTTCGGCATACTAAAATGGACTCAAACCAAACTCGACGCTCTGGATAGGAGGATCTGTACGTTGTTGACTGCATATCGAATGCATCACCCACGGTCATCGGTAATGAGACTGTTTATCCCACGACAGTATGGAGGTCGAGGCTTTTTAAACGCTAAAACCCTCCACAATCGTGAAATATGCAGTCTCAGGGAATATTTCCTAGAAGCCGACGTGAGGATGCATCAAGATGTGGTCGCGGTGGACAAGAGCCTTACTCCGCTCTCCTTGGCTAAAGAGAACTGGCGCAAGCCTGTAGTGCTTGACACTAACGATCGCAGGGAGGTATGGCAGAGTAACGAGCTTCACGGACGCTACTTCCGGGCCTTACATGGGCCCGATGTAGATTCACTAGCGTCCGTAGCCTAGCTGCATTATGGTGACCTCTTTGGGGAAACTGAAGGTATGATGACGAACAATTACCGGAGATTCATTGCGAAGGACGGCACGGTTGACATCTGTCGGGCATGCCATTGTCCGGGAGAATCAATCCGACACATTATCTCCGGGTGTTCTCGTCTAGCTAACGAAGAGTACTTGCACAGACACAACCTTGTAGCCAGTATTATCCATCAGCAACTTGCTCTGAAATACAGCCTTGTGGAATCGGAAGTGCCGCACTACAAGTATGTGCCCGACCCAGTTCTCGAAAATGGAAATATCACATTGTACTGGGATCGATCCATCATCACTGACAAGACTATTGTTGCCAATAAGCCTGATATAGTGTTGGTCGAGGAGAATGGCGCGCAATGATTACTGACATAACGGTCCCGCATGACGGAAACCTCGTGAAAGCCGAGAAAGATAAACAAATCAAGTATCTTGACTTGGTTCACGAGGTTGTCGACATGTGGGATGTGGACTCAGCAATCACTGTGCCTATAGTCGTATCAGCCAATGGCTTAATTGCCAAGAGCCTCGACCAACACCTAAAGAGGCTCTCGTTGGGCAGCTGGATTAAGAGCTTGATTCAGAAAGCGATACTTCTGGACACGGCTCGCATTGTTAGGAGGTTCCTCTCTCTGGAGTCCTGACCACCGGTAGCTTGGACCCTGCTCCCGATACCGGTGGGTTACTATTTTTATATTTTAAAGGTTTTTTTTTTTTTGTAAAAATATTTGAAAATGTAAATTTTATGTATGTAGACGAAATAAAAGAACAATAATACCATTTATTGTAGGCGACAGAGGCCAATAGAAAAATACCTTAGCCATTATCAGCCATATTCGGCGCCATCTCAGGCATGGGCTTGATACTAGGAGCGCCGGGGGCACTCGCGGTGACGCTAGCGAAATCCCTTTGTAGGGGTTTCGCCAGGGCTGCAGACACGGGCAGCCGGATGGGGCGAGGGGCTCGAGCGGCGGTAAACGGAGGAGGCACGGTGACGAGCACGGGGCTGCGGGGCACGCCGACAGGGCGCTCTGCAAGCTCAGCAATCGACGGATGCGCAGCTGCATCCGGTTTGACTGGAAGCCGACCCCAACATAGTTAAGAAATGGCTAGGCAGATGTTGATGAGTCCTTAGTGGCGTACACTGATATTTGGGCGGGCCCCCGAAACCCTCGCTCGCGCCTTGAAACTAATAGTGATACCTACTACGCATAACGACCATAAGATAACACTTACGGTTCTTATATCTAGGCATGCCGGTGCCGTACAGTTTTAGTTAAAAGAACCGTAACTGATAGTTACTGCAGTCATGCCTAGCATTAAGTCGCACATTTTTTTAATTATATTGAGCATAACGACGGTAAGATCCTGATACCCTTGTTTTCAGTAGTAGATAAGTCTTGTACAATATGAATTAATCATTAGTAATAATAATCACCGTAAATTGCAGTTACTGCTGTTATGTCTAGTATTAGTTTCGCGTAATAGTTGAATATAGTGGATATCCACCGTATAGTAACTCACTGTTTTTTTTTTTTGGGATAAAATTTCGATGCATTATCAAACTTGAATAAACTTGAATTAAGCTAAAGAGCCGTAAGAGCTCATACGGTTTTTATAAGGAACGTAAAAAAAATGGCCAGTTACGCGGCTTATGAATAACACTATCCCCGTTGCAGTAGGTTATTTCAAAACACGTTAAAGAGTTATAGATCTCGTCACGCTGATTTCGAATCAAGTATTAACTAATTTTTCATAAAAATTGTAGTTACGGTTGTCTTAGTTATGAGGGTTGTATGCTCCTCGCAATATCATGAGTTCAACAAAAAGGTTCTCATCTCCCCATTCATGTGAAGTGAGTACGAGCACACTGTACGTACGTGTGACACGCTTTCTTTGAACGTTTCCGGGACGTGTGTTGATAAGAAGCATGTAATAATATGTCGCAATAAATTACACTTTTCTTGTGTATGTCCTGTAGTATTGGAGCAAGAGTACAGGACGTCGGGTATGCCTCGCGTGTCACACAAAGGTACGTTATTCGCTCCATCGTTAGGCACACAATGGTCCATAAGCGGCCCGCGCTCAAGCAGGCTACGTACCGGATAGCTGCCTTGTAACACTATCATAAGTTATCATAGTATGTACTAATGTAGGTGGAGTGGAAATGCAAATTTCCACTCCACCTACATTGACTTGTGATTAAAAGATCTAAAGTTCGCTGTTTTTATGTAAAACTAGCTTTAGCCCGCGGCTTCGCCCGCATGGATGTCGGAAAATATACTACGGAAACGTACTACCGGGCAGTACCGGGATTACATACCTAATAGTCCAGGAAAAGGTTATTGAGTCCTACCGCTGCGCTCTAACCATAATTATTTTGTTACGCGTAATTTTGAATCTGTGATATCTTTTAAACCATTCATTTAAATGATATAATCTTTATTTATCTCAACATCTTATCTCAACATCTTATTACAGGCACCAGTTAATGAAATGCACAGTCATATGATGTCGAGGCATATTTTAATCTCAAATAAATGGCCAATTTAAATTACATATTTTATTGGATAAGGATAAATATGATATCGGTCAATATAGCTTCGGAAATAACATTGGAACTTTATCAAATTTTGACAGATAAAAATGGTTACTGTGTTTCATCCTTAGAAGATAGACATATGCCATCGCGAACTTTTTGTTGAACTTTTTAAGGTCTTTAAAAAATATTTCACATAAACCTACAAGGGCACTTATGAAACGTCAGAAGCTAGGTGCACGATTCCAATTGGTCGCTTCCTATAGAGAAGAGCCGGCCAGAAACTCCACGGTTACTCTTTTCAAAATAAATGGTTTCTACAATGTTTCCAAATTACAGTGTTAATAGGTATGGGAGGACAGTGTAGGCATATCAACAAGTAACATATACTTAGTAAAATAGAAAATGGTCCACAAACTCCATAAAAAAAAAAAAAAACATAAATTTGATGTATATCTAACGGTTTACGCCGCGCACGCCAGTAAAGCTCCCAGTCGGCATAATTTTTTTCCGACATCTTCAACAATAATTGTCATATTTCAGCCAATTTACACAATAATTTAATGAATTATACACTAAAACCTTTCGCAAGAATTGCTCCGTCCATTGGTGCAAAAAGTTTGAAAATCCGTTTGGTAATTTTTGAGTTTATCTCGTTCAGACAGACAGACGCGATGGGGGACTTTGTTTTTATAATATGTAAGGATATGATTCAAAATAAGTCATCGCCAGTTTTATTTTCTTCATCTTTTTTTGCAGACCTCCGGAAAGAAACACCAAAAGAAACAAGGCTAAATTCGTAATGAGAGCGCAATGCTCGTACGTCGCGGGACGTCGTGCGATACTCTGCAATGTTCCGCGGAGACATTAAGTTAACGCGCGTCGCCGCTTTGATATGCAAATGTGCGTCCGCGCGGATGGCGGGGTCTCACACGATGTGTTTTAGGGTTCCGTGTCCAAAATATGCTAAAAGAACGGCTATTGCAAAGCTGTATCTTCTAAAGCTCATCATAGCACACGTATAAACACTGCACCCGATCGCCATCACCTCACTTCATTTTTTCGAGGCGATGCCGTTACGATACTTATAAGTGTGTGCGTATGGAATTTCATAGAAGGAATGTGAGAACATCTCGAGTTGAGGCGATACTAATCCGGTGCAGTACTTATAAGTGTGCGTCGAGCTTTAAAAGTAGTAGATAGCCAGTTGATAGTTTTGGAGGTTTTCAACTCAATACTCAATACTTTATTGCATTCCACAATGTATGTGCTTAGGTGGTAAACATTTGAAAAGAAACAATCGTGGACCCTGTTGGGCACAGCAAAAGAAATATAGTAGAGATGAGGACTTATTGTTTATCTTATAATCTAATTTATTTTAAAAAAAACATTTATTGTGTATTTTATTTGAGTTTTAGAGATTTATCATTTTAATATTCTTGTACACTGTAATAACATTTACTTAATAATAGATTTAATTTAATTTAATAATAGAACCCTTAGCACGTGAGTCCGACTCGCTCTTGACCGGTTTTCTCTCCGCGCCTGTTTACTTTACTCCGTTATTGCTATTCAAGGAGTATAACAATGTTATTGGGAGCGTGACGTAACACGAGAAAAAGTTCAGTTTGTTGAAAAGTCTCAATTTAGAGAATTATTTTTAGACGCTCATACGAAAGTCTCTTATATGAGATGAATTTTCATTTCATATAAAAGACTTTCGTATGACTTTCGGTTCGACTATATAAGATAGCCGTGCGTGATGTTTGTGAACAACGTGTCTCAAACTCAAACTCAAACTCAAAGCATTTATTTCAATTAAACCATTTACAGGCACTTTTGAATTGTCAAGGAATCGGTCAGTCAGAAATAGGTATGAAGCTAGTTGCCCATTCCAAAGCGTAGTAGGTACCTATGGAGAAGAACCGGCAAGAAACTCCACGGACACTCTTTTAAATAAAAAATTGTTACAAAATATTGGTTACATCATTCATGTTGAAATTATACATGTGAGAACAATGTAGAAAGACGTGCACGTTAGAAGCGTCCGTAATAAAAAGATAAAACAAAGAACAATTCAAAAAATTAAAATAAAAATGAAGATGAGATGAACTGAAGTACCAGAACCATGAATAGTATAATAATCATAGTACCATGACGAATTTGACGTTCAAAAGTGCCTTTTTGTGCTTAATTGAAATAAATTATTTGACTTTGACTTTGACTTTGAATAATTACAGTTTCATAAGATTCCTAATTTGAAGACAAAGGGGTTTGAAGATTTTTGTAAGGAGGTGGCCCTAACGTCGGCCGCCATTTTGATTTTTTTTCAAAATCGCGGTGCACAACGAAAGTTATATATATATAAATAGAGGACACTTATACAAACAAAAAAATCATGTAATATAATATCCTAAAGCGTCAGGTTTTGGAGTTATTCACCGAAATATGAGTCGAAAACTGAACCTTGAAGAAAAAGGTTTTTTTTGTTCAGGTAAGCATATTGAACTATGAAAACATAATTGCATCATGTGTAGGTAATATTTTAGTTATGAGCGAAAGAGACAAAAGTATACCCCCCACCGAATGAGGACACCCCGATTTTTTTTATTGAATTGTGCGAAAAAGTTGCCATCGATTATGACTTGAGTCAATACAACATGGTCGTTTCTGATCCTTGGCTTTTAAGAGCCCGAATCCACTCAAGACACCAAAACAATCGAATTTTATTTTGTCTACATCTTGCTCGATAATACTTTGCAAAGCAGAAATAAAATAGTTGGCTACTATTGTAATTGCATTGTAGGAAAACGGACACTTGGATGTTGCTCCCATGTTATGTGTATTATTATATGGTACATGGCTTGGACGCGACATCAGGAATATCCTATTTCAGCCTCCCGCTGCCTTCTTGGATGATATTATTTATACCGAATATGATTAATAAATCTTATGTTTTATTTTTATCAATTATTTCATGTTTACTTACAAAAATATCATTGTAATTCGACACATTATATTCTTATGTTCCGATTGTTTTAAAAAAGATTTTAATTAACAAAATAGATGATTCGTATTATAATATTTGTGTTATTTCTCTGTCTGGTTCAAATAACAGTAAATAACTTAATCGACATGAATTAACTACAAAATAAATAATTAAATTAGTTATAACAATTGGTATTTTTATCTTTGAATATCTCAGAAACGTGACGCTTTATGATGTTATGTTAAGTGACGCTTTATGTTTGTATAAGTGTCCCCTATCCAGATATATGACATTTATTGTGTACCGCGATTTTCAAAAAAAATCAAATTGGTTGCTGATGTTTAGGGCCAAAACCTTCAAAGCCCTTTAGTTTTAACTTAGTAACAGAGTATTTTATTTTATTTTCATTTATGTACTCAATGCTCAGTATCTTTATTGCTTTATCTTAATTGCATCATGCTGAGATAGGAGCTTTTTTGGCCTCACACAGGTCGTTATTATTTTTGTTTGTCTGTTTAAAATGCTCCTTTTTAAGGGTTCCGTAGTAAACAAGGAACCCTTATAGTTTCGACATGTCCGTCTGTCTGTCTGTCTATCTGTCTGTCTGTCTGTCTGCCCGTCTGTCTGTCTGTCTATCTGCGGTCTAGCTCCGACACTGTTAGTACTAGAAAGTTGTAATTTGGCATGGATATACATATTAATCATGCCGAAAAGTGGTAAAAAAAATATATGAAAAATATATTTTTTGTTGTACCTCCCATACACGTAAAGTGGAGATGTTTTTTTTTCTATTCCTTGGTGTGGGATATCGTTGGAAAGGTCTTTGAAAAACATTCAAACGTGAGTATGTTACAACTATTTTTTTAATTCAGAGATCCGTTTGCGAAATATTAAGTGCAAATTTTTGTTAGAGGCAAGTGTCCCCCCCCCTGCCAGCTAAATGGTTGGTTTTAGATATGTGAAAAAATTTACGGCAGTAGTTTATATAACGAATTTAAAAGGAAAACTATCACAGCTAAGTAGGCTTTACAAGTTAACGAGTAATAATCGACCAACTTAGATATGCGGTTGTAAAAACATGTTCTCCTATACATTCCGTATGAAAGAAAATGTTTTTCAACTACAAAGTTTGTTCTTGGGATAAATTCATCCCAACTACGGAACCCTTCATTGTGCGTGGTCCGACACGCACTTGGCCGGTTTTATTTTGTTAAAACAATTTTTTTTTTACTGTTTTGTTTTTCTTGTGCGTGTCCCAAATAAAATATTTTTTTTTTCTTTCTTTCATTCTTTCTTTACCATAATGTGTGTTTCATTCGCTCTTGACCGGTTTTCTCTCCGCGCCTGTTTCATCGGGGCCATAGTCTTTCCATAGTTCTAGATAACCAGTTCACTTAGCTACCGAAACCCATAATCCAATATCTTTGTTTCCATATCCTGCAATAGTCTTACACCAATCGGGGGTTGTCCTTGGGTGCACTTGCATAGTGCGAACAGGGATAATCGTCGGTTGGTGCCTCATTTTATTTTTAAAAACATCTAAGGGGCCTCTGCGAGTTGGCTTCGGCTCCTCGTACACCTTCCAAAGGTCCGGAACCCCAGGGTCTCGAGATGTGTAAAAGACGTAAATGATAATATTATATTATTGTAAGATCTAAGGGTGAAATGAAAAGAAAACTACCGACTTCCAAAAAAAACACTACAAAGTGAAAAATAACTTTAATTTTGGAAGTCGGTGTCTTGGGTTTTGTGTTTTCGTTTTTTGCCACCGACTTCCGAAATTAAAGTTATTTTTCACTTTGTAGTGTTATTTTTTTGGAAGTCGGTAGTTTTTTTTTGTAAAAAGTTTTTATTTTTCACTTTTTAGTTGTGGTACCTACCCCACACACATTCGAATACCACTACCTACTACCAGTGTCAGCAACTTATCATATCATCTACATGCTAAGTGGGAAAAAAATACGTATTTTGTAGCTAACTCAAAAACTACCCAAGCAAAGTTAATAAAATTTATATGGGACCAATTTGGGAGCATACCCTTTCAAACAAAAAAAGAATTTTCAAAATCGGTCCTCAAATGACGGAGAAATCGGTGGACATACATAAAAAAAAAAAAAAAAAAAAAAAAACCAACATACGCGTCGAGCATATAACCTCCTCCTTTTTGGAAGTCGGTTAATAAAATACTCTCTGTTACTAAGTTAAAACTATTTTTTTTTTAATTAGGAATCTTATCAAACTGTAATAAATAACTAACAAGTATTATTAATTATTCATCATGGTAATAGTACCATGATGAATAATTAATAATACTTGTTAGTTGAATTAATTAAAGTATCATGATAGCATGATACTTTAATTAATTCAACTAACAAGTTGTAACCTGGGTACTTTTATTGCAATTTTCCTAATAAAATGACAAACGCTATCACTTTTGCTCATCACTGCACACTCCACACAACTTTTACTAAAATACCTGCGTAAAAGAAAGGTATCCAATTTTCCAATCGACCAACTCAATTTAGTCTCAGTATCAGCAAAAAAGGCTCTTGAGTAGGTAAGCGTCGTAGTGCCCGTAGGCGTCGTAGCGTCGTGGCAATGGAGCGCCATAGATTGCGTAGCACCGGATTACGTAGCGCCAGCTACGTCACGATTAGTGGCGACTGAAATTAACTGAGTCTTGGGTCGCTACGAGCTACGGGGCGCCTCTTAGACGTAGCGTTTTCTATTTAAGGGTATTAGGGAAGTAAACTACTTGTACGGAAATGAGAAGACCATTTTAATTGGAACGAAAGCGATATTTTTAACCACTTTGGATGTCGGAAAGAAACCGTCTTCTCCTTAATAATTTATAAACTTCACCATTAATATTATGTTTATATTCTATTAAGACCAAAATATTACAATACTTTCTATGTTACACTTCTAGGTAGAGGTGTAACAAACCGAGGTGTTTCAAATAGTATAGATACTCTTCGGGAGATTAAAGTGGTGTAGTATGAAAGTTGTTAACAGGTACCAAGTAAAAGATAGAAAATATACACCTCCCTACAGCCGCCCAATATTACAAAATCTACATTAAGAAAAGTCCAACCGCGCAGGGCGGGCGGCACGCAATGCCTGCACGATTTATTGCACAAACAACCTCCGCCCTACAACGTAAACGATTTCTTATTGCTCCTCTTATGAAAATTATTGCAAATAATTGTAAACATTACTCAGAGGCTTACGTTCTTATTAAAAGCAGCCACTTATAAAGATTGTGGGAGATTGCTAGTACTTGATGATGATTAGGGTTTCGTACCTCAAAAGAAAAAACAGAACCCTTATTAAGTTCTGAGTCGAGCTCCACGATTACTGACAAATGCTTGCACTGACTGGACAGGTCCACTCAAATCTGTGTGGTTCTTTCCTCAAAAGACCTTTTCCGACACTAATCTACATGGTCCTCATATGGCCTGACCAAGATTATATCTGGACTTTAAAAGAGACTGCGACCTCCGAGTTTGTTTCGGCCTTTCTTTTCAGAGTAGTCAGATAGGAAACGCCGAACTCATCTAGCTTATTTTTAATATTTTTTTTTATATGACGTGTAAAAGTGATTCCGATATCCTTTACATTTATTTACAGAATAAACAATTTCATTTCATTAGATTACTCGCGTCTGTCAGTGAGAATTTTGCTCTGAATTTACTGGACCACAACTAAAATTTGGTACACATAAGAATTTCTGTGACCTAAACACGGTCGTGTGACAAAAATATATGTATTTAGAATATGGGGGTCACTATTTGGGGGCAAATTGACAAACTAAAAAAAAAAACAACCGTGTGACATGCAACAGCTTGTTATGAGGATCTCATTTTTTTAATAATTTTTAAAATAAATACTTTTAATATTTAATAAAATAGATGAAAAATTTGGTCATCCCCCTTATCTCCGAAACTACTGAACCTAAAATTAGAAAAAATACAAAGAATGGTTCTTTCTATGTTTATGTCACAGGTAACCTTAAAACACAGCTCTTAACTGTCTCTACAGCTAAGCTGCTAATACAGCGTGACAACGCCATGAAGATGGTGATCGTTTTCGCCTCAGCCTACATGCCCGAGGCGGAAGCGCCGCCTCCCCACAAACTCACCCGCCTCGTGAGCCATTGCGAGAGATGCGGGTTTGAGGTCGTTGTCGGGGCCAACTCAAATGCTCACCATGAACTGTGGCGTATGGACACGCAAAACGAGAGGGGTAAGGCCTTGCTTGTCTACTTATTCTCGACTAACCTATCCCTACTGAAAACTGGCTCCGAACCTACATTCGTAACCAGGCGGAGCCGCACAATCATAGATCTCACTCTGGCAACAGAAGGCGCGGCGGAAATCACCACTGGGTGGCAGGTCTCTGAGGAAGCCTCCTGCTTCGATCACAAAATTCAAAATTAAAAAGTCATTTATTCAAACTAGGCTGAGAATCTGCACTTTTCGAACGTCAAAATTACATAAGACAGTCCCCCAAAAACGCCCACCCTTCACCACTTCCTAGTGCCTTTAGCTGGGAAGAAGTGGTGCAACAAACTCCCCAGCAGCACAGCTGTCTGTTCAAGTTAGAAAAAAATATGATTATATACAATAGAATGCAAAATAACTTACATTATGCAACACAAAACATAATTTAAATGATAAATTATTGGCCATAATGTCGGCTAGCACACGCCAATATACCAACTAAAAACATCGAGAACTCAAGCAGAATTAAAAAAAAAAAAACTAAACGTAAACAGAACTAAATATCTAAATAAAAGCCTCCAGGCATAAAGGGCGTGCCCGCTTACATAAAGCTGTAATTGGAAGTTATAAATGATAAACTAGGACCATCGAGGTAAAATTAATGAACAGTTAATTACTAGTAACAAAAACAAAACCATGATCAGCAAGACGACCAGTCACAAGCAGCACCCGTTCACGAGCATAACGCAAGGATCAGCCATTACCCCCCTCGCCATATTTGAGGAAAGGAGGCAACCCGACCCCCGACGCTACCGCAAGCAGTGACATCTAAGGGAGCATGACGAACTTGCTGCCGGTTGCTCAGGCAAAAAATAATATGATCAATTGTCGAGGTCGCTAGCTAACCACAAATTGCAATACAAATCATAACAAAAACATTGTAATGAGTAGATTATGTCAACAATAAAATAAAATAAAAATAAATGGACACGTTAAAAAAAAAAAAAATGACTTATAAATTCAATAAAAATAAACGATTATGTAAACTGTCAGTAGGTAAGTCTTGAGTTAATCACAGCGACCAACTATTCTTATCATTTAAGTAGTCGTTGATACAATAGTATGCCTTTGAACAAAGATTGGATTTTACTTTAGTTTCAAACGCACAGGTGGATCCGCTTCGACATACAGGTCTATGTTCCACCGATACCACCACGGCGTTATCCGCGCAAAACGGATCGTACCACCTATACACGCAGCCTTGAATCCAAGCTTGCGACGCTAAGCGATCCGATGACATCAAATCAAATCAAAAAAATCAAAAATATTTATTTGCTAGAATATGGTACACAAGGTGTTACAGTAAATTTGTTTCAGCATATCCTGCCATAACATGGCGTGCAAATGTATTCTCAATCATCAATGTCAATTAATCTAACTCAATTACAGATTCTATTGATTTGTCTTCTAAATAGACCTTAATGGTATAATATCTTTTAAATAGCAGTCGATTGAAAAGTATTTTTTTAAACATTGTCAGCGGTAAGTCTTGAAGACTATTTGGTAAATGATTATAAACAATAATTGACATGCAGTATACATTTTTCTTAAAAAAAATTAGTTTTATTGGAGGCAGCCGAAGTCTATCTTTATGCCGTGTTCGGCTATTTGGCCTGTCAGTGCTTGTTTCAAATAAATTGTAGTTTTTTTTAACAAAAATACATATTTCAAAAATATATAAACATGGCAGAGGTATAATTTAAAGTTTTTCAAATAGTGGCTTACACCTGTCTAAAAGGTGAGCTCCACAAATTGCTCGGATACATTTTTTTTGAGCTCGACACAGATTGAGGTACAAGTAAGCCATCTTACTAAGTCAATCATAGACAGCTACCAAACTGCCTGCCCAGAGACCACGCCACGCAACATACCAGGAAAACAACCCTGGTGGGACGCTGATCTGAAGCGCAAGCGCGGCAAGGTAAGAACAGCTCTGAATAGAGCCATGAACATAAGTGCGGATGAAGACTGGGATAACTATTAAGCGGCCAAATCCAGCTACAAAAAATGCATGAGATTCAGGAGCACCTAGGGATGGCGCAAATTCTGTGGTAGCATTGAATCTTGTCAGCAAGCAACCAGGGTAAGTAAAGTACTGGCGCAACAGAATACACCTGGGCCCGCCACCCTCCGGAAACCTGATAACACACTCACGTCGTCGCCTGAAGAAACAAGGCGCGTCCTTATTGAAACTAACTTCTCTGGATGCGTCTTCGTGCAGGTAATCGACTGGCAAGATGAAACCCAAACACCATCGGGCAATGATTGGAGTTACGCACGCAGGATGATCACGTTGTAGAAACTGCATTGGGCCATCTGGCGCTTCCATCCTTTTAAGGCAACTGGTCCTGATGGAGTGTTCCCCGCTTTACTACAGTGGGGGGGACTGGTGCCTTTAATGAGAGCGTGCCTGGCCTTTAGATACGTTCCTAAAGGATGGAGCGAAGTGAAATTAATATTCATCCCCAAGCCAGGTAAGGGTGATTACACAAACGCCAAATCCCACCGACCAATCAGCCTGACCTCCTCTCTTCTAAAAAAACTCTGGAAAGGCTATGCGATAGGGAGCTGAAGTATGGCGTTCTGAAAACCATACCGTTACACGGTAATCGGCACGCATACAGCTCAGGTAAGTCAACCGAATCTGCTCTTCATCTGGTGGTCAGCCTGATAGAGGACGCGATTCATCAAAAAGACACCTACCTGGACACTTTCATAGACATCGAAGGAGCCTTCGACCAAACCAACTTCACCAGAATCAGCAGCACTCTCTCCAGACATGGAGTAGAACAGGTACTAACGGACTGGATTACAAGCATGTTAAGCAAACGAGTAGTTCGCCTTGAAGATGAGCGGCAGTTGGCCATGATAGCCAGAGGCTACCCCCAGGGAGGGTTGCTTTCCCCCCTTCTATGAAATCTGGTAATAAATGATCTCATCACAAAACTCAATGCCAAGCGCTATTATACAATAGGGTATGCAAATGACATCGCAATTCTTGTATCGGGGAAGGTGACGGGAACGATCTGTAACCTCACTCAGCAAGTACTACGTATCGTAGAAAGTTGGTGGAGGGAATTTAAACTATCAGTGAACCCCACTAAAACTGAACTAGTCATGTTTACCCAAAAACGAGCACTAGGTCCTTTCCATCTACCCAAACTGTTCGATACAGAACTCCAGTTAGCCAACAGGGTCAAGTAACCCGGGGTCATTCTAGACAGTAAGTTAAACTGGAGTAGTCATGTAGACAACAAGCTACAGGAGAATGATAGGTGAGAAGTGGGGCCTATTCCCCAAAATCATACTGTAGCTGTAAGTGCGGCGATGCGTTTTAATGCAATTAATCTCTGGGGTAAGAGAGACACTAAACACACCGCGCTGCTTGAGGGACTGAATAATGAGTTCCCTATTACGAAAGCCATAAATGACCGGGTACCCAAACAATTTGTCTTCGATAAAAATACAGGATCCAACTTCACGAGGATCACCGATGCGAAATCAAATTTTTTTGCAAAATCAAAATTTTTAGGCGATACAATTAAAAATTCAAATAATAAAGTAAAAACCACTTGAAAAATTATTAACAATGAAACGGGTAAGTCAGTTAAACAAGAAAAACAACTCGAGATTATGGTCGACAATAAATTAGTTAATATAGCAGCCGACGTAGCTGAGGCATTTAATGAATGTTTTGCCAACATACCTATAACTACGACTCGCTCCTTAAATTCATCCCCGTCTAAAGCTGAAAACCTTTTGCATAGCAGTGTGCCTAAATGTAGTAGCTTATTTAGCTTCGAGCATGTAACACCTCGTGATGTAGTTAATGTTTTTAATACACTTAAGTCTAAAAACACTGGTGATTACTGGGGCATCTCCATAAAACTATTAAGTAATATAATAGACATAGTAGCTCCATATTTAGCTGTAACTTTTAATAAATGTGTTGATTTAGGAACTTTTCCTGACCTCATGAAGAGTAGTAAAGTCATACCATTATTTAAATCGGGTAACAAAAATGACGTTGGCAATTTCAGGCCTATCTCTATCTTACCTGCATTCAGTAAAATATTTGAAAGTTAATACTCAAGCAGTTGCTAAGACATTTTAATTTAAACAGACTTCTTCATGATGAACAATATGGTTTTACAAAAGGTCGTTCGACCACAGATGCGGGTGTTGCTCTGCTGAAACACATATTTAACGCATGGGAGAACTCGCAAAATGCTATTGGAGTTTTCTGTGATCTCTCCAAAGCCTTTGATTGCGTGCACCATGACACACTTTTGCGTAAACTACGTCATTACGGTGTCCAAAACGAAGCTCTTAAAGTAATAAATTCTTATTTACATAATAGGTTCCAATGTGTAGATGTTAATGGTGTGAAATCTTCCGGGCTACCAGTTCAGTTAGGTGTACCTCAAGGCTCAATACTGGGTCCATTCTTATTCTTAGTATATATTAATGACTTACCTTTTTATTTAAAGGATATCTGTAACGTTGTACTGTTTGCAGATGATACCTCTCTTATTTTTAAAGTAGACAGGAATAGACAAGATTTTGACAACGTAAACAGTGCTCTCTCAATGGTTACGGATTGGTTTACGACAAATAACCTAGTTCTCAATGCCAAGAAAACGAAATGTGTAAAATTCGCTCTACCAAATGTTAGAAATCTAGGACCCAACATCGTCTTAGATAAAGAGGTGCTTGAAACTGTGAACTCGGCAGTTTTTCTGGGCATAACAGTAGATGCCAAACTTCAGTGGGGCCCACATATATCAAGCCTAGCGGGAAGGCTCAGTTCGGCCGCCTATGCTGTCAGGAAAGTAAGACAATACACTGACGTGGATACAGCTCGGTTAGTCTATTTTAGTTATTTTCATAGCGTTATGTCCTATGGTATTCTGCTGTGGGGTAAAGCCGCTGACATTCAAAATATATTTGTTCTTCAAAAACGAGCAGTTCGAGCAATTTACCAGCTAGGTGCCAGAGTTTCTCTAAGAGATTTTTTTAAAGATGTTGGTATTCTTACGGTGGCATCACAATTCATTTTCGCCAACATCTTATATATTAGGCAAAATATACACTTATACAGTAAAAACAGTGATATTCACAATGTTAACACTCGAAATAAGGACAAACTACGAGCTCCCTTTCACCGGCTTCATAAGGTTCATAACTCATTTGTTGGGCTTGGTATAACCTTTTATAACAAGCTACCCTCTTCTTTGCTAGATTTGGCTTTTAATGCGTTTAAAACTAAAGTAAAATCCAACCTCTGTTCAAAGGCATACTATTGTATCAACGACTACTTAAATGATAAGAATAGTTGGTCGCTGTGATTAACTCAAGACAATGTTTATGTTCTTTCTCCAGAATTAGCTTACCTACTGACAGTTTATATGAGTTTAAATAATTGTTTATTTTATTTGAATTTATGATTCAATTTTTTATTTATTTTAACGAGTCAATTTATTTTTATTTTATTTTATTGTTGACATAATCTACTCATTACAATGTTTTTGTTATGAGTTGTATTGCAATTTGTGGCTAGCTAGCGACCTCGACAATTGATCATATTATTTTTTGCCTGAGCAACCGGCAGCAAGTTCGTCATGCTCCCTTAGATGTCACTGCTTGCGGTAGCGTCGGGGGTCGGGTTGCCTCCTTCCCTCAAATATGGCGAGGGGGGTAATGGCTGATCTTTGCGTTATGCTCGTGAACGGGTGCTGCTTGTGGTGACTGGTCGTCTTGCTGATCATGGTTTTGTTATTGTTACTAGTAATTAACTGTACATTTATTTTATCTCGATGGTCCTAGTTTATCATTTATAACTTTTTTTTTTTTTTTGCGCTGGCAACACTGGTGACAGGTCGTGAAAAACGATCTCTTAGTTAAATATTTTAGTTAATTAAATAATTGTGTTTATTTTGTGTTAAATCTACTGTTTATCTTAGAATCTAATTATAAAGTGTCTCACACAGTGTTTGTGACGTGTTTTTGTCGCAATTATTCATAATAATCGAGATTTCGAAAAATCATCTACCTGCTGTCAACGTTTCGATTGTGGATTTGAATTCATCAAACCCGGGGAGTATTTTGTTTTATACTAATCATTATTGTAGTTATATTTTCACACTATACATCACCTGTAAACACTGCTCAGAGTTATGAGCTACGTCCAATACACACAGGCACCGTTTATGTTTCCTTTTGCTTGACAAACTGTGGAAGCAAAATCGACGACGAAAACACTTGCCCCAGACATAAAACATACACTTCAAACTTTACTGCACACATATTAATCCCTAAATTGCTTTATTACTGTTGTTTAAAACCAATTGCATTGTAGAAATGAAACTTTATTAGGTGCCTCTAATCTCATGTCCATAACATTCTTAGTGGAAAATAACTGTTAGCTCTAATATTAATATTATTATCATAAATGGTAATTTACTTATGTCTTTTCTTTTTAATCAATAGTAATTCTGATATGTGATAAGCCCCAAAATAAATTAATTAGCTTCCTACTTTCTTTAAGTACCTCCATATTTTTATAATATTTTCTAAAAAACTTCATCTTTTGTTCTTTTATTTCTTGCTAACTGTTTTACCCTCCTATCTTCTCAAGTTCTCAACTCATTTACATTCCTCATACACTCAGTTGTTTTCTGTCATATTCCAGGTGCCATTTGGGGAAACTTTTGAATATGATGACCCGCGCAGCCACAGTTCGTGACATGAGTGACAAATTGAATGCAACACTGAAGGAGCTGGAGGCATCAAAAAAAGAATGCACCCAGCTGCTGCAGGAAAGAGAGGACAGTGAGGTTGAAGTCAAGAGGATTAATGACAAAAACACTCAACTAAAGAGCCAGCTTGTTGAACTTCACACCCAGCATATGGACATACTTGACCAGCACCACCATCTCCGTCAACTAGTGTCAGATTTTCAACAATGCAGTGACACTCATGACCAGGCACTGAGACGTATATCAGGCCTTGAAGTGGAATTATGCAAGGCACACAACACCATTTCCACCATCAACTCTTTGAAAGCCAGCGAACAGGTTGCCAACACCAATAACCTTTTCGACGAGCTGGTTGGTAGTGTATCCGGACTGGAATGTGAGAAGCCCATCGTTGCCATAGACCTGACTGGGGACGATACCTTAACTAGATGTCCAATTCTAACTAGTCATAATAAAATTAAGAAGTATATTAAAATTAGTAAAAATATAAAAAAGTACAAGAAACTCTTGAAGTCACAAAGAATTTATAAGTTTAATATTAATCTTAGGAAAGAACGTATTCATTTAAAAAGCCAACTAAATGTATGTAATATTAAGATGGAAACTAGCAGACAAATGTATGATGTTGAAATACAAAACCTTCAAAAGGAATTACTGAGCAGGGAAAATACACTTAAGGAAATATCTTGTAAGTATGAGTCTTGTCAACAAATGTTAAGCGAGCGCCTGCAGGAGGCCTGTGAGTTGGTGGATTTGGTGAAGTACAATGCAGAGAGGTACGAGTCGCTGACAAACAATCTCACCTGTAGTTGTGCTTCCACTCCGCCACCTCTCATGTCTCATGTTGTTCCTGTCACTTCACCCATTCTAACTCATACTATAGAAACTATCAATCCCACTCAAAGTAATGTTTTAGTATATTCTGATAGATTAGGAGCAGGTTTTGGATCCTTATTAAATAACCGATCAAAACATGCAATAGTTAACCGTTGTTACCATAACCTGCATTTTAATGAGCTTGTTCATAAAATAAAAAACACACAAATGAATGAGCAGACTACTGTAGTTCTTTTAATTGGAAACAGTCTGAGCATCACTAAAAGGGGCATAGTTAATGGTGTCGACACCCTACTTAAATTAAAATTAGGTAAATTAATATTATGTGCATTGCCATATTCAGATCATTTGTATGCTGAAGAAAATGATTACATTTGTAGTTTAAATAACTTAATGCATATTTTGACATGTCGTCATAGTGACCGTTTATTGTATTTTGATACTAACAATTTTGTTAGAGATTTTGTTTTAATTCGGGAACATATGTTTCTTCCCAAGAAAAGTCAACATGTATTGGCTACTTTGTTAGCTTACAATATACACGCAGTTATTGATAATTTAACTGAGACTAGGCTAAGTGACGAAATAGTATTATCTAGTATTTCTAATAATACTGTGATAGGCTCTTTAAACTTTTAGACTCGACAAAAGAGAAGCATGATAAAAATATTTTATTGTATCATCAAAATATTAATCGCTTCTCTGGCATTATCCTAGACGTGGAATTGTTAATAGATAAATATCATATGGATATCTTATGCTTTTGTGAAACCTGGTTAAGACCAGATAGGATGCTGTTTAATGTAAATAATTTTTCAGTTGCCAGTGCGTACAACAGGTCCTCAATAGGGGGTGGTACCTTGATATTATGTAATAGTTGTTTCAGACATAAGGAAAGGAAGGATATCACTGCTTGCTCTGTTGATCGCTTATGTGAGGTAGCATGTGCAGAGGTTGAAGGCCATACTTTCTTATGTGTTTATAGACCACCAGCTTCAAACTTGTCATCATTTTTAATCATTATGGAAGAAATACTAAGTAAACTTTTTAAAGATAATAAATTAGTTTTTGTTTGTGGTGACCTAAATATTGATCTATTAGTTAACTCACCTGATAAATATAAGCTTATATCATTGTTTAAATCATTCAATTTAAAATGTATATTTAATGAAGCAACTAGAATAACAGCAACCTCAGCTTCATGCATTGACAATATATTTACTAATTGTAAAATACAAGACTCATCCTTAATTAGTGGCGTTAGGTCTGACCATACTGGTCAACTTGTATCATTTGAATCAGATAAAAAGTTACGCTTAGATAAAACTATTCAGTTAAGACCTCTTACTAAAAATAAATTGAAAATGTTTAATAATAATGTTCTTAGCAATCTTTCATCAGCTAGTTTTGATTCACAAGACCCCAACATGAACTATGGTACACTACTTTCTACAGTGTGCCAAGAATTCCATAAAGCATGTCCTGTAAAAACAGTAACAATCAATACCAAACCAAAATTTAATGAATGGGCCACTCCTGGCATTAGAAAAAGCAGAGATATCTTATATAATTTATATAACGAAAAATCATTGACTTCTGATCAAGTAATTCATAATTATGTAAGAAACTATTCAAAGATATTTAAAAGAGTCTGCGCCCAAGCTAAATCTAAATTAATAAGTAACAAAATTAATAATTCTAACAATAAAATAAAAGCTGTGTGGCAGGTAATTAACAAAGAAACTGGAAACACAAAACAGCGAGATCAGAATGAATTGTCATTAAAAATTGATAATGTAACCATTTCAGATAAGTTAAAAGTTGCTGAGACACTAGAAAACTTCTTTACCAACATCCCAATAGAGGTTACGAAATCTCTCCCCTCATCATCTATACTAGCTGAATCTCTTTTAAAAGAACACTTCAGTAGAGACATTCCAAATTTTGAATTTAAGCCCATTTCAATTGTCACAATTAAAAAAGCATTTAAAAGTCTTAACATAAAAAACACTGAAGACTTATGGGGGATTTCCGTTAAGGTTCTTCAAGATATCATTGACACAATTGCCCCTGTCCTAACAGGCATATTTAATCAATGTTTAGATAGCGGTACGTTTCCTGATTTAATGAAACATAGTAAAGTAGTACCAATTTTCAAATCGGGTAGTAAGAGTGATCCCTCTAATTATAGACCAATATCTGTGCTACCAGCATTGAGTAAAATATATGAAAAAATCATGCTAGACCAGATGTTGGCACATTTTAATTCTAATGGGATTTTACATAGTCACCAGTTTGGTTTCACGAAAGGTAGGTCGACGACTGACGCAGGAGTTAAACTCATCAGTCACATTTTGGAATCCTGGGAGAAGTCCCAGGATGCAATTGGCATTTTCTGTGACCTCTCAAAGGCGTTTGACTGCGTTGAACACAATACACTGATCTGTAAATTACACCACTACGGAATTCGTGGACAAGCTGCTGATCTTGTTCTTTCCTATCTATCAAACAGGCAGCAAAAAGTAAATGTTAATGGGGCGATGTCTTCGGGGTCTCTAGTGAAAATGGGCGTGCCTCAAGGTTCAATTCTCGGCCCTTTCTTATTTCTAGTTTATATAAATGATCTTCCTTACATGATGACTAACTTATCAGATATAATTCTATTTGCTGACGACACTTCTCTTATATTTAAAATAGACAGGAAAGATACAGATGTATTACATGTCAACGATAGTCTGGCTGTACTTTCAAAATGGTTCGCAGCTAATAATCTTTTACTTAATGCGAACAAAACGAAATGTATTAGGTTCTCATTACCAAATGTACCTCAAGTAGGTCTAAATCTAAAACTTGATGGCAAAAAACTAGATGCAATAACGGAAACTATATTCTTAGGAATTACTTTAGATTCAAAATTACAATGGGGCGCCCATATTAGAACTCTTTCAGGTAGATTAAGTTCAGCTGCATATGCAGTAAGAAAAATAAGGCAGTTGACTGATATAGCCACAGCTAGGTTAGTATACTTTGCTTATTTCCACAGTATTATGTCTTATGGCGTCCTGCTGTGGGGATCGGCAGCTGACGTAGATTCAATTTTCATTTTACAAAAGAGGGCAATCCGCGCGATCTATAAAATGGGCCCTCGCGAGTCCCTTAGAGACAAATTTAAAGAAATTGATATACTGACTTTGCCTTCACTTTATATCTTAGAAAGTATTATGTATGTTCGCAAAAACTTAGGACTTTTCAAAATAAGAAGCGATTTCCATAATATAAATACACGTAGTCGACATGAAATTGTGATACCCAAATTTAGATTAACTAAAACAAGCAAGTCATTTCTTATAAACAGTATCCGCTTTTATAACAAGTTGCCAAAGTCTGTGACAGAACTTAGCGATGGGAAGTTCAAAACCCACATCAAACGTGTCCTTATCAAGAATTCATATTATAAAATTAAAGACTACGTTGAAGACAAGGAAATTTGGCAATAATTCCTTCTGCACATGTGGCTTCCCTGGTACCTCATTAACGGCATAAATAAGTAAGAGTCTATTAACTGCTTCCAAATTATCATGTTTATTTAAATCTTTATTTTTTTTTTTTACATTCGCCCTTGACATATTTACTATTCTATTATTTGACATTATATACTTTTTTTTTTTTTGTGGCTTTTGTGGACATGATAATTATTCAGATTGATTACAGTTGTAATAGCAATCATATAATTGCGTTTTATTTAAAATAGGTTTTTTACTTTTTTTAATTAATTAATTTGTTTGTATAGATTCTTTTCTACATATTTTGTGAATGTGAGAACGCTGTAGGCTTAGTGGATTGTAGACCTGTTGACCATTTTCTATTTTGTTAAGTACTTGGTACTTATTGAAAGACCTACACTGTCCTCCCATACCTAGAAACACTGTTATTTGAAAGTGATTTACATCAATGTTTGAAAGTATTGTAAAAGCCAATTATTTTTAAAAGAGTAACCGTGGAGTTTCTTGCCGGCTCTTCTCCATAGGAAACGACCAATTGGAACCGTGCACCTAGCTTCTGACGTTTCATAAGTGCCCATGTAGGTTTATGTGAAATAAAATATTTTGATTGATTTTTTGATTGATGAACTGCCAATTACAGCTTTATGTAAGCGGGCACGCCCTTTATGTCTGGAGGCTTTTATTTAGTTCAGTTTACGTTTAGTTTTATTTTCTTTTTATTTTTTTAAATAATTCTTGAGTATAGTCCTCGATGTTTTTGGTTGGTATATTGGCGTGTGCTAGCTGACATATGGCCTATAATTTATCATTTGAATTATGTTTTGTGTTGCATAATGTAAGTTATTTTGTATACTATTGTATAGAATCATTCTCTAACTTGAACAGACAGCTGTGCTGCTGGGGAGTTTGTTGCGCCACTTCTTCTTCCCAGCTAAAGGCACTAGGAAGTGGTGAAGGGTGGGCGTTTTTGGGGGACTGTCTTATGTAATTTTGACGTTCGAAAAGTGCTGATTCTCAGCCTAGTTTGAATAAATGACTTTTGAATTGTGAATTTTTTTTTTTTGAGGGTTTACGCCCCGTAGAGCTACGAATCTTCACCGACGGATCCAAAACAGGTAGTGGCACTGGTGCTGGAATGTTCTCGGAGGACTTCAACAAACATAACCCACACCATTGGGAGTCCATAACACAGTGTACTAGGCCGAATGCAAGGGTGTATCTCTAGCCACTTCAGCCATCTTGGCCAGGGAAGTTAAGGACCACTCGATACGAATCCTCAGCGCCTAGCCTCAATAATATAACCATTCAATGGATCAAAGAACACAGCGGTTCGCAGGGCAACGACGCAGCCGACGAACTTGCCAAAAGGGGGTCGAGCATGGCACCAGTGGGGCCTGAACCCATCGCGCCACTCTTCTACGAGTACCTACGCACTCTGGTAAGGAAACGAACCAGGGACCAACATCACAAACTATCGTTAGACCATGGTGAGTGCAGGCAGGCCAAGGAGGCACTTCCTATCTCGGCAGCTGCGTACAGTTTCAGCAGCTGTAACTGGCCATGGGTCATTTAATAAACACCTCTATGTCATAGGAGGCACAGACAGTCCGCTGTGCAGAGTCTGCATGGAGGACGACGAGACAGCAGCCCATGTGCTGTTAAACTGCCCGGTGGTCGCCACATACAGGGCAAAGTACTTCGGTAACACAGGTATCCTAAGTGAGATTGTCAGTGACATCAAGGCGTTGCTGGCCTTCTTTGAGAAGCTGGGGTGGATCGAATAACCGATTTTCCCACCCGTATGCAAAATACTCGCTATTACCTACTACTCTTAGATTACAGGAAAAGCTAGAAGAAGTCTATGGTCTTAAAATAACATGGTACATCTCTCAATATTGTGCGTACAAACTTATTGAAGTTGGAATGTATGGGACAACATGTTTTTCAACTACAATCAAATGATAAGTTTGTTCTTGGGATAAATTCATCCCAGTTATGGCCGGTTTTGCGGAACAGAATAACCCACTTGAACGTACTCTTAAAATTTTAGAAAATATGTTATGAGTTATGAGTATAAGCAGTAGTAACAATAAACTAACATAACCAATCAAGGCAATTTCCTTGATGAGAGGTGTGCCAATGCCACAAATCAAAATTTCAAATGTTTAAAAATCCAATATGACTTTGTCAAGCCTGATCTTACCCAGGAACCGACGCATAGCCGTTCCACTTGCGAACTCAACTTTAACTGCAATCAATTATACGTCGGCTATTACTCATTAGATAGAAATGAGTAAGTAAGTAAATGCTTGCGATCCCTATCAATGCGCTCCCTCATAATGCCAATTAGAAATAAATGAACAGCCGCGCCACTGTTGCCACATTGCATGTTACACCCCCCCCCCCCCCCGCGAACTTCGTATATACACAGACAAGTGGCGGGGGAGGGAATTTAACCCGATACCCTTTAATTGAATCTCAGCGCGGGACGGAACGAGCTAAACATTTTCTTTCCATTTTCCGATCAGCGTGGAGGAAAATATTATGGCGCATATTGGATAATTTACCATGTCGCGTTTTAGATGAGGGACGTTAAAGCTGATGGGTTTTAAGTGTTGCCGTTCGTGTTGTGGAGAAAAATTTAAGATTAATTTCCAAACTAAGATATAGGGAGGGATACGGGGAATTTTAAGTTCTGTGGTGTCATTCACAATTTTAAGTTCTGTGGTGTCATTTACAATTTACTTCGAAGTGGTGTGAATCTACGATGATGTTTAAAAACATAGGAGGTCGCTTTCAAATCGGGTGCGGTAGATGTAAGAAATCCCATCCAGAGATAGTGTATTTTCAAGAAGAAGTGGTAGACCAGTGAAAATAGTTAAATACTGAATGACTATTTGGTATTGTTATAAGAAAATCATCTCCCACGCATAGTTACTACGTCACGAAGATTTGTATAGTTTGTTCCAAAAGTATCTGATTAAACTGTAAACAAAACCCTGTACAGGTTAAATTGTTACGCTATCACTCACTCACTAAAGAAAAGTTTCGAACTAAGTTTAAGATCTGTAAAGATAGTTGTAAAAGATTAATAAATAAAAAGTTAATAAAACAAAAGTATTTAGAAGGTTTCAACTTAATATCTAACCACTTTTTCCTACAATAAATTTTAATGTATTGTAATTGCACTGTACTTTTCTGATCCATTTGTTTACATTTTCATCAGCTGCTTTTGGAATAGACTACACAAATCTTCATACATAGAAACACAACAGACGGATAGGTGGCGAATTTCGTGCGATACTGTAACACTGCACCGCGAGCCATTACGCCGAGCGGCCCCTCGCGACCTTGTAACAAACTATACGTGACACCTCCCGACTGATACTTGTAGCATGTAGTCAGTTTTATAGGACAGGATGGTTTTTAGGGTTCTGTAGTAAACAAGGAACTCTTATAGTTTTGTCATGTCCGTCTGTCTGTCTGTCTGTCTGTCCGTCTGTCTGTATGTCTGTCTGTCTGTCTGTCTGTCCGCGGTCTAGCTCCGAGACTGTTAGTACTAGAAAGTTGTAATTTAGCATGAATATACATATTAATCATGCCGACAAAGTGGTAAAATAAAATTATGAAAAATATTTTTTTTTGTTGTACCTCCCACACAAGTAAAGTAGGGATGTTTTTTTTTTTATATCCCTTGGTGTGGGGTATCGGTAGAAAGGTCTTTCAAAAACATTGTGAGTATGTTGCAACTATTTTTAATTCAGAGATCCGTTTGCGAAATATTAAGCTTTAAAGTGCAATTTTTTGTTAGAGTCAAGTGTCCCCCCCTCTTGCCAGCTAAATGGTTAGTTTTAGATATGTGAAAAAATGTACGGCAGTAGTATATATAACGAGTTTAAAAGGCAAACTTCACATCACAGCTAAGTAGGCTTTACAAGTTAACGAATAATAATCGACCAACTTAGATATGCGGTTGTAAAAACATGTTCTCCTATACATTCCGTATGAAAGAAAATGTTTTTCAACTACAAAGTTAAGTTTGTTCTTGGGATAAATTCATCCCAACTACGGAACCCCTGCATTGTGCGTGGTCCGACATGCACTTGGCCGGTTTTGTATTTGGTTTTATTGCTGTCATGCTCCAAAAATTTGCATATATTATGTGTGTAGGCGATGATTAGACACAGTCAATGGGCTTATTTATAAAGTGCACTTAAGGGAATCTTTTGTAAATTGTCAAAGCTTAAGAAACATACAAAACAAGAAACAAATTAAGTAACTACTCCCATTGTATGCACAGAAAGTTGTTTAATTAAAAAAGAACTTGTGAAACTGTCGACAGAGAAATCCTCGGGCAGCACGAATAAGTGCGGTATCTGAATCACTTAACCCTCGTTGTACCGCCGCCGAGCAAACAAACACGGCCACTACTCGCGGTCCATAAATCTCGCGGAAAGGCAGGCGGTGGGGGGCAGAGGGGTGTTATTAAGACGTACTCGTGATAAAAACGCGAGACTCGCGGCTCATTAATAACGCGACCTCGCCCCGTGTGTAACCAACATACTTTACCGACAACATGAATCAAGGGAAAAGTACAGATTACTTAGGTACCTACATACAAATTACAGACCAGTGCCATTTTTAACTTAGTTTTCATTGAGTGTATGCCCATTCTAAATTGGCAGTAAATTCAGTGGGCTGAAAACATTAAAATTAAATGCACTTGCATGAAAAAGAATTCCGGTAATTAACTCCGATTCTAAATTTAATTTTTTTTTCTGAATTTGAAAACATTAGTTTTACTTTTACTACCTACTCAACACAGCACATTTAAAAGCTATGCACTTTCCGAAATCCTAGGTTAGTCAACCAATCCGTGTCTTTGTAATTCACTTCTGCAACAAATTCGCAACGGTCCACCCGGCATCGGCAGTCAGGCTAGTGTGAAGGCTGTATAGCCACTTCCTCTGTATTATGTATCGCCCGTGCACTCCACTATACACTACTCCGCACTGTAGCGAGCAAACACTCGGCCGCCGGCAGTCAGCGCTGATAGTACGTCATGGACCGATGCCGAGGGATGCCGGACGAAACACACGAATTTTTTTATCGGTTCGGAATTCACGTTTTTTTTTTAAGCTATTGCATAGCTTTTATCGCGGGCTTTGAGTGTGGCGACCGAATCAAGAAATTCCGTAACGTAACGAAAATAAAACCTAACACCCTCCCCCACTCCGCCTACCATGTAATGACGGTTCCCATGACAAAGTAATGTTGACGTGATGTTGTCAGGGGAACGTAATTTTTGTTTTATGTTATCACGTCATCATCCCAAGTGTAGCGTTGACAAATAGGAAGTATGGAGGTTACAAATGCTATGCAATAGCTCTACCACGGCAGTCCCGAGCGCCACACTTTTTTTTTTTTTATATATGGGTGTACACCGGTGTACTGTAGTGAAGGGAAGCAATATCACGTAGATGACTATTACTTTCAGTAATAACCAGTCGCTTTGCCAATTATGGTGAATAAATAAATTGATGAACTAACGAAATCTAGGGATGGCTATGGTAATATCAAACCTTCGCAACATAATTACTAAAATCACCAGTTTATTTCCTAAGGGTGGTGATTAACAATTTTTATGGTTATAATAGTGGAATCAACTCTACCTGCCAATTTATTTGAACGACCACCTTTTGGTGAGTGTGGTGATTAACAAAATTTGCAATGTCATGAACTTTATGGTGACTGTTACAATAATAAACTTCGATTTGTCAAATTGCGATCGTCAGCCCATTTGTCATTTGAGGTGATTATTTATTGAGTATAGATGCCACTAATTTTAATTTCCGTCATTTTGTATTTTAATGATAAATGATTTTATTTCTGTAAGTAGGTTTGTACAAACATTTTTACACGTCAATCATATTTTAAAACTAGATGAGGTCGGCGTTTCCTATCTGACTACTCTGAGAAGAAAGGCCGAAACAAACTTAGAGGTCTCAGTCTCTTTTGAAGTCCAGACATAATCTTGGTCAGATCATGTGAAGGCCATGTGGATTGGTGTCTGAAGTGGTCTTTTGAGGAAAGCACCACACAGATTGAGAGGGCCTGTCCAGTCAGTGCACGCGATAAAAAAGTGTCAAAGTGCCTTTTTCGAGTTTATTCGTCGTTTGCAGTCATGTTAGGGATTAGAATGACGTCAGAATCGTAGACAAATTACGATAAAACGAGAGAAAGAGCGTTCTCGCGTTTGTCATGTTAGCCCTGCAGGTAACAGTTTTCGCGTCAATGTCCCTGCCAGCCTGTATGTATAGATAATGATATTCCCTATCCTAGTAAGTTTTAGTGTCAGAATGGTTACCATAAATTATTTTGTATGTAAGTGTTTTTGAATATTGTGTGTAGGGAAAGGATTTTATGAAGAAAAGCTCATGAAGACAAGACTAGGCATTTATTTCAATTAGGCTTATCAATAAATAGGTAGGTATCGTTAATGAGAAAGCTAGTTATCCGTTCCAAATCTAGGTCTTCGCGGAGAAGAAGGATAAGAAACTCCGTGAAGCTTGCTTTAAAGTACTTTATCAACACATTTTTACATTAGCATATATTATTGCTATCACATTAATTTCTTGGACGTTTAAGAAATGGTCTCTCAAAGAAACAGAACATGAATGTTCCCTAATTCGAATTAACACATAATAAAACACATATAGAAAAACATAGATATCAGCAAAATATAATACTTACATTAACCTGAGTCCCTGAATTGGCAGGTACATTTTTATAGTCTCACAATATTACTCAAGTATGACTAATATTCCAGCCATTTTAGACCAATCGCATATGGTCATAGGTTATTGTTTAATAATTCCTAATTGATTAATCAGACAAATTTACCTTAAGTGAAGTCCGATTACAATTTCATGAAGGACTAGCTTTTTCCCGCGGCTTCGCTCACGTGGGAGTCGGAAATGTAATACCGGGATAAAAAGTATCCTAATGTGTTAATCCAGGTTATAAACTACACTATTAAACTTCCAAGAAAAACTAAAAGAAAACCATAAGTATTTATTATACACAATAAACCAAACACAGACATTTTTACAATAATTAAAACTAAAAAGAGTATTTGCTTATGTTTTGTGAGTTCAACATTTTTTGAATAAAATCGGATTGAGTTTTCAAACATGTGTCAAAATAAAATGTAATTTAAATCAAAAGCACAAAGGAGTATTGATATCAACTTCGAAGCAAATCACCGCCAAAATAACTTTCTACCCCTTTTTAACACCGTTAGGGGATGAATTTCAAATAAATACGAAACATTTCTTCCAGCAATTCTGTTAAAAAAGGTTTATGCAAAATTTTAAGTACATTGGACCAAGGAATCACGCTGTCCCATACAAATTTTGCCCCCCTTTTTCACCCCCTTAGGGGTAGAATTTCGGAAAATCCTTTCTTATCGGATGCCTACGTCATACAAAGAACACACCCTCCAAGTTTCAGGTCTCTACAATCAGCGGTTTAGGCTGTGCGTTGATCCGTCAGTCAGTCATTCAGGACAAAGCATTTTATATGTATAAATGAACTGAAATATAATTGATTACAGAGTAGCTGTTTAGAGTAAAAGTTGACATGGGCCACTGTTTTGAAAAGATACATATCTAAACAGCCATGTATGAACCAAATGTATTTGATACCAATATAATCAAACTATAGTATACTAGTAAGTATATACTTATGTATGTAAAATCAATAATCTTAAGATATTCAACATGTCAGAATAAAACAAAATGATCTATTATGTGGTTTGAGTAAACAGGGCATCATTAAAGCCAAACAAAATGGAAATTGGCTACTAGTATTTTTATGACAATAAATTGCCATGAAAATACTACCAGCAATAACAACATAACATCAGTACTATTACTATCAGTTTTGTCTCTTAATCGGATACAATTAATAACAATAAATGCTATAGTGAAACATCTTTTATCAACATCAACTGACCTTTGGCCATATAGGTAACTAAACTAGTTATAGTTTAGTTTAGTAAAAAAGGTAGGTAGGTATAGTAAGCTAGGTATAGTTTAGTAAAAAAAAAAATATTAAAATAAATATTAAATAAATAAATATTCATATAAATAAATAGGTAACTAAACTATTTAATAAATAGGTAACTAAACTATAACTAGTTTAGTTACCTATTTATTTATATGAATATTTATTTATTTAATATTTTTAATATTTTTTTTTTTTAAATAAATAAATATTCATTGAACCTTTATTAATCTTTAAAAAAGGAAAATAAATAATAATTCCATCCTCAAATTGGCATTAGTAAAGCTGTCATGTGGGACATTAACATTCACTGGCACATCATAAAATCTGGCAAATGTAAGAGAGCTATCTGACCAGCCAGCTGTTTTCCTAATCACATCTAATGATACCCTGCCTGTTTTGCAGAAGATGTGGCTGCATGACGTGTGCTGTGTGAGGTAAATATTTTGGTATCAATACCACTTTCCTTCATAGTTGATTTAATCCATCTACTAATTGTTTGTTTGGATGCTCTTTTTAAAGATTTCCTACTAGTTAATAGCAAATATTGTTCATCATTCCTAAGAGTTGGTGTTTGCTCAATATATGTTTTTATAGCTTTAGCTGGGCAAACAATGGGGTTCTGGTCGAAAAACGGTAGTTTAATTAATGTTTCAGTTTTTGATGACAGTTATGTTATTATAAGATCAGTAATATTGAAACGTATTATGTATTGTGTCATGGATATATCTTGTATTTTAATTACTGATAGAGTCGTAGCAAGAGCTAATAAGGTGAAAAGCATTTTACTTAATTTTTCCAAATTTAACATTATCACCCCAATTAGACACTATTGAAGGATCCCAAGTGCTAACATACCTACGTAAAGCGGGTTTAATTCAGTATAGAACCCTTAAAGAAACGCTTGACGTGACCATCCCTGCCAATTTTTTCATTTAGCAGAAGGGAAAGTGCAGATCTAGCTGTATTTAACGAGCTGTAGCCAACATTTGTTTTATGTATTTCGGTGAGGTATTGTATTACATCTGGTATTGAAGCTGTGTAGATGTTCACACTGTGGTTTCGACAGAATAACCACCAACTCTTATAAGTAGTACTATATTGCTTTAGCGTACCTGATGAAATTGATGATAACATAATATTTAGTGAATCCTCTGACAAACATCTACGTCTGAATGCTGCCTGCAAAAGATGCTCACTGCCAGGGTAAGCTGGTTGCTTAATGGGTGTTTGGTACTGAAAGAAGATTGTAATAAATTATTATTAGGGTTGAATATGATTGGTTTTGTAACCATCAACATTTTTGCCAAAGGATACCATGACTGACAAGTCCACAGTGGGTATACTAAGATTCCATCGTTTTAAATTTTTTGCAGACATTTTGTAATCAATGCAAATGGTGGGAATGCGTAAAATAAAATAGGTGCGCCAGGCAAATGTGAAGGCATCTATTTTAAATGCATATGGGTCTCTATGCCATGACACGTATTATGTTTTATATTTTGCATTAACTCTGGTAGCAAATAAATCAATACTTGGCTTGCCAAACTCTTTTTCAATTCTATTGAAAGCATCTATATTTATAATCCCCACTCTGTGTCAATGTTAGTATTTCTTGATTCCTCATCTGCCACGTTATCTTTAGATTTTATGTAAGATGCCTGGACATTAATACACCTAGCTTTGCACCAATCCCATATCCTTCTGCTAACATCATTAAGGTGTGGAAATTGAACACTATCCATCTTGTTAATGCAAGCAATGGCAGTAGTGTTCTCGATCCGAACAAGAATATCATAATTATTTTTTAAATTTGCAGAGCATTTTAAACCAAAAAATACTGCCATTCGTTCTAACTGGTTTATTGATATTTTTGTTCTGATTGTGACCACAGGCCTCCAACACTCTCAAAAATCACATAAACCTACAAGGGCACTTATGAGACAGAAGCTAGGTGCACGGTTCCAATTGGTCGCTTCCTACGGATAAGAGCCGGCAAGAAACTCCACGGTTACTCTTTTCAAAATAAATTGTTTCATTAATGTTTTCAAATTACAGTGTTAATAGGTATGGGAGGACAGTGTAAGCCTATCAACAAGTACCAGGTACTTAGTAAAATTAAAAATGGTACACAAGTTTACAGCCTACAACGTTCTCACATTCACAAAATCTAAAAGAAAAGAAAAGAATCTATATAAAAGATAAACAAAATAATAAAAATAAGAAGTGATGCCATACGAAGCGCCAGTCAACCTGCCACATCGCTGGATGCCCTAGTGAGATGCCCTCATTGTCCCCAAGCACGCTTTTTTAAGGGTGAACGAGGCCTGAAGGTACATCTGGGTAAAAAACACAAACCCCACAATGTGCCTTCATCCTGCCCGTCAATACCCACTCCCCTAACACCTGATTTACCCATTCAACCCTTTTGGAAAACCCTTGCGAAATTAAAAACATCAACTCCAGTTTTAAAGAGAGTTCCTCGTGGCGCGAGACCATCCGTGGCTTCAAGTTTAGCGCGTTGTATCCGTCTCGCCGCCAGAGAGAACTCTCTCAGTGCTTGGGAACAATTACTCACCTTCCCGTTCAGAATTCTACATGTGCAAAAAAATTTAGCAAATAAAAAAACATTATCAGCACAAATCAAAGATAATTGTAACATTTCGGCCCAAAGTTTCGACCCTAAATTAACAGCGCACCTCCCCCAAAGAGGTTTATTGCACCATGTGGAGTCTAAACTAGGCGAGGGTGATATCAGAGGCGCAGCTAGGATCATCTTTAGCAGCGATGTGGTTGCGCCGTACTCTCCAGAGACACTTACAGCTCTGGAGAGCAAACACCCCGCCCCGGCAGATGACCTCTCCTTCCCTGACCCACCCGATCCGGAATCCAACTCACTTAAAATTACAGCTCAACAAGTATGTGCGGCCGTGTGCTCCTTTCGAAGTGGCTCCGCCGGCGGCCTCGACGGCCTGACACCTCAACATCTGAAGGACTTATTGTGTTCAGGCGCCGGGGAGGCTGGTGAGTCCCTTTTGAAGGAGCTGACGGCCCTCATCAATCTCATGCTCTCCGGCAATGTGAACGAAGCCGTCATTGATATTTTGTATGGGGCAAACCTATGCGCTCTGCGCAAGAAGGATGGCGGCATTCGTCCCATTGCCGTAGGATCTACCTACCGCCGTATCGCAGCCAAAATTTGCTGTGCTTTCTACAACGAAACACTGGCCAGCAAATTTCAGCCCCTACAGCTGGGCTTCGGGTCTAAAGGGGGCTGTGAGGCTGCGGTACATGCTTTATCTACTTACCTCAATAGCGGTAAAGGCGAGGTTATCCTCAAGGTTGACATAAAGAATGCCTTCAATTCCGTAAACAGGGACACCTTGTTGACAGAAGTTCAAAAAGAAATACCCAAAATTTACAGTTTTCTCTACCAATGTTACAGGCACCCCTCTAAATTACTTTATAAAGACAACCTTTTGGAATCAGCCGTCGGATGTCAACAGGGTGACCCTCTTGGGCCAGCCATTTTTAGTTTGGCAATAAATCCAATTATTCGACAACTAAATTCTAAATTCAACGTATGGTATTTGGATGACGGAACCCTAGGAGGTGAAGTAGACACAGTTTTAAAAGATTTAACTTTTTTTAAAGAAAAATTCAGTTCCATTGGCCTAGAACTTAACCTTTCAAAATCCCCCCATCTGTCTTTGCTGATAGGCAATATATTTGTCTCTAGTTATTCTCGTTTCAGAGAACACTGCCTTTACTTCTTCATTCTAGATTGGGGCATCTAGGAGTTGGCACTGCGTCGAGCGCAGCGAGACCAATCATTCATCTAAGAGTTGGCAGTTTTCAGGCAAACTGTGACACTTTGTAATGTCATCTTTTTTCAGTCTGACAGACCATGTGACAATAAGTAATTACACCGTTTGCAAATGTAATTGTTAATCGTTCCTTCACATTTTTTATATCGTCATATTCTTGTCCCAGGGCCTGCACAAGTTCTGTATTTTGCTCCTCAGTAAGATGGCTGTCTGACGCCTCCGGTGACGCTAAGGATTCGACCTCTGGAGTTTGGGCAATATGAGTGTCAGATTGTTCTTCAGGGCCCAATGTTTGAGGATTTTCACTCTGTTCGATGATTTCTTCTGAAATATGAGGAAAAAAACAGCATTTTAATTGCATTAAATAGTATCTCGTACTGTAAGCACATGCTGGTTTGACAAAATCGGCATCACGTGCTGGTAACAGAAATCTGTTTTAAATCAAAGTAGATATCTCGTATCAAAGTTGATCTTCGTGTTTAAGTATCTCGTACCAACACGGTATATTATACTCGACTATTTTAGCCACGTTTTTTGCCTTAGTTGCACCTAAATCAAAAGCTTACCTTCGTTATCCGGGATAATGGCGCGCAAAGGGCTCCGGTCACGGTCGACACTTTGTCGCCGATTTGAACTGAGGCTGCGCCCGCGCTCACTATCGCGACTCCATCTTTTATTTCGACGCCGACGCTCCACCTTTTTATAGTATTTCCGTATTTTTATTATAAGTAATTTTTCTTTGGAAACCATTTGCGAAGTTGCGAATAAGGCCGAAAGGGAAATCGTGGCCCCCCGGCAACATGGCAAATGAAGGAACACGGGTGGGTTTTAGTCAGTCTGACACGCCCTCCCGCTCCGCCTAGAGCGGGAGAAGTTATTTGATAATTTCCCACCCAAAAAAAAGGTGAAAGTAAGTAAGTTTTTGTATTTCTTTAGACCGATTCACAGATCACAAGTTTCGTTCGGAATTAATTGTTCATCAAAATAATTAAATCGAAGATTAATTTTATATAATGCTACATATTCCGACACACGCAATTGAAATTTAGACGACCCTCGGATGATTGTAAAACTACAAACAGTTGAAATAGTACAGGAAAAGTCTATGTGAACTAATTCACCTGTCGTTATTAATATTTTCAAAATACAAATAGTGACACTTCACTATTATTCCCAGAAATTACGTTTGTGCGCTTGTGAACGTAAGTTTTCTCTTTATTGCAGAACTGTTTCCCCGTTAAAGTAACAAAGAATTTTTCACTACTATTTCCAGGAAATCTCTCAGTTATTTCTCGTCATAGAAATTGCTTTAATAAAATAACACAATGTATGTATGAACGGTATGCGGGGCTTTAAAGGCAGAAATACAACGATATTTGAGTGGCATCGACTAGTTTTTCCGATAGAAACAACGTGCTCCGTACAACTTCATTGAACATTACGACACAGCAACTGTAATCAAGTGAAACACTTGTTTTGCAATAAATGTGGACGCATGAAGTCGGGGCGGATCGACTCGATTCGTTTAATGAATGTAAAAAATGAAAGGCTCGCGCGTCTGATTGTAGCGCCCTCCGCGCCGCCACGTGAATTAGCATTCAGCACACGCTGAAAGGTAAAGGAGAACAACTTAGTAAAAGAAAGTTAGACTTAGTATTGAAATTATCTTGGTAGATAGGTAGGTGGATAACTTTTTTAGCATATTCGTGCTACACACTTGTTCGGATCGGCATGATTCGACACAGCCGGGCGGAAAAATACATACTTAATATTATATAACATACCGTATATATCTACGTTGACGTCGTGATGGTGGGGATTGCGCACTCCGAACCCCACCGCCGTATCTCTGCGTTGGCAGCATGTGGCGAGCTGTTGGGCAGTAGCAATTCCAAGTACACTATCTCCCGGGAGAAGTCTTGTTCCTCACCTCTGGCTTGCCTTCATTGACCGGCTCCGGCTGGAGTGAACACTGATGAGAAACAGAGCTCCCACCTCATTCTTGCCTTTATTGGCCGACTTGACAATTCAAAAGTATCTGTAATTGGTTTATTTGAAATAAATGCTTTGAGTTTGAGTCTTGAGTGGAAATTCGCAAGAGTAAACGTGCTCGGAGGAAGGAAGTATTTCAGTAAGTGATGGTAGGGATCTTGACCATCTTCCGGGCTCTGGGATTATTCTGATAGCCGTGGAATACCTCTCCACTCTTCAAGCACTTCAGGAAATGTTGCCCCCTTGTCGCAGATTATAGGCTTTGATTACAGGCCCAATTCTTTAGGAAGATTATAGGTTATATAACATCACGCTACGACTCTAAGGAGCCGAGCATTAAAGAAAAAAAGCGCGTAATAGCGCGAGTGGGCGATGCGATGCGACGCGGTGTAATGGGGGTGGACACGGACGAAGTGGCGGGCAGAAGCTATTTATATAAATGTTCAGATAATATTTATCGAGAAAAAGGCCGCTTGGCTTATATTAGCTCGATTTGGGCCGAGCCGACTCGAACATGATTCAGTGAGGGTAGGTGCCGAACGGAGCTTAACGATCTGCACGAGCCGAATGAAAGTCGAACGTTAGTAATTGCTTCGGGTCGGTTTTGTTGTTCAACAAATACTCTGGCAGGCATGGGCCCTAGCGGACCCCGTCAGTTCTGCTGACATCTCTTCGTCCGTGGAACACAACGCGCCGTCGTCGACCCGGGCCTGGTCCTTATCGGATAGCGAGCTACCCATTGCTCACCGTCCGCAAGCCCGCGCCTACGGTACCAGGAAATCGGCCTGCGATTACCGACGCCCAGGGCGTCTCCTGCGGCGGTTATAGGCCTACCACACGCTCAAGCTTCACCACAGTTAGGCTTGCGCAGGCTTCTCGCATGAAAAAACTGTACACGGACGGCGGCGGCGTTACCACACGGCACAGTTAAGTTCGCGCAAGCCACAGTCTTGTCGAAATCGTCGGCGTCGAGACATGTCTCCTAATGAAGAACTATTTCTTCTTTCTCCTTTAATAAACTATGTTCCTCTTTCATTTTATTTATCATTTTTTCGTAGGCATGCCCTCGTTCTTTTTATTTCGATCGGAATAATCCATCGATTTAATTTTCCAGAGTGCAGGCAGAGATTTGTATAGACTTATTATTATTAATTCAGACATGAACACGCGATTGTGCGTACGCAAATCGGCTATTTTTATTTAGGGTTCTATACGTCAAAAGAAAAACGGAACCCTTAAGTATACGATCTCTCGTGTGTCTGTCTGTCAGTCCGTCTGTCACAGCCAATTTGCTCCGCATCTAATGGATCGATTAAGTTGAAATTTGGTACACATTATGTATTTCTGTGACCCAAATACGGATGTGTAATGTAAATAAATAAATTTTGAATGTGGCGGTCACTTTTGGGGGAAAATAAAAATTAAAAACTGTACCATGTGACATATCAAATGAAAGGGCGAGGATCTCAAAATAATTTATTTTTATAATTTTAAAATATATACATTTCAATTTATTTAAGAAAATAAATGAAAATTTACCATTCCCCCTTATCTTCGAAACTACTGTGCCTAAAATTTGGAAAAAAAATACAGAGAATGGTTCTTTAGTCATAGATTACAGGAAACCCTATAAAAGACTATGGTCTTAAAATAACATGGTAAATCTCTCAATATTGTGACTACAAATTTACATTTACAGTTGGAATGTATAGTAGAACATGTTTTTCAACTACAATGTTAAGTTTGTATTTGGGATAAATTCACCCTAACTACGGAACCCTTCATTGTGCGTGGTCCGATACGCACTTAGCCGGTTTTTGAGTGACGGAAAACCACGTATTCACCGAGCGACGACTAACCTAGACTGCGGCTTGAACACTGAACGCCGAAGTACGTGCAGGCCGGGCTTGCGCAGGCAAAATTTCAAACAAGTCAAAAAGTGCGCAGGCCGCGCCGTGGGGTTTGCGCGCGATACAGTTTTACCAACCACACGCTCAGTGTTCCGTGTACAAGCCGGCCTGCGCAGGCAAAATTGTGGTGAAGCATGAGCTTGTGGTAGGCCCATTAGGGGCGTGACGGCGCAAAATTTGCCTCTCCCTCACGCGTTTCAGCGCCGCCGATCGCCTCCACGAGGACACGGCGATGCGCCTCCAAAGCCAGGCAGACCTCCATCGTATACTCCACCGTATCCTCCGGTCTATCCACACAATGGTGACCTCCGGACGTTTCCTTCCGCCTTATCCTGAACAGGAACCTCCCGAAACAACCGTGTCTGGTGAGGACCTGCGTCAGGCAGATGGTGAGGACGCCGTGGCATCTCTCTAGCTACTCCTCAAAGAGGGACTTATCGCCGCAATTGTGGCGTGCCCAATGTAGCACCCCTTTTTTTTTTTGGGTGTGAAATTATCAAATAACTTCTCCCGCTCTGGGTAGAGCGGGAGGGCGTGTCAGACTCTAACTGACTAAAACCCACCCGTGTTCCTTCGGTTGCCCTGTTGCCGGGGGCCTCGATTTCCCTTTCGGCCCATATTCGCAGCCCCGGCAGAATCTAGCACCCCTAAAGACTGATTTACGTTTGAATGATCTGATACCTTTAAACGAGCAATTCTTGTATAAGTATATATAAAATCTGAATCTCGGAATCGGCTCCAACGATTTTCATGAAATTTAGTATGCAGGGGGTTTGGAGGCGATAAATCGATCTAGCTAGGTTTCATTTTTAGAAAACGTCGTTCAAAAAAAAACCCAGCAAAGCTCGGTCATCCAGATATTATTATTTAAGTAACGAGTTCCTTGACGTTTATGTGTTGAAAAACAGACTCGTTTGAACTAACGTTTGGACACATAACTTGCTACTTGAAATAAACTCGGTACTTAACTAAGGCTAATGTAAATCAGTCATAAGATTTAAATTCAATTTGTTTTTATTATTATTAAATAATTAGTATTTAGTATAAACGAGGACAGTGTACTACAATAATTAGGTATGATTGAGCCAAACTTGGTGACTCACCAAAAAATTTTCAAGAAAATCCACTTTGTTGAATGGAAAAAGTCTCATAGACACGTCTATCTCCTAATGCAAATTGTCGAAGAAGTATGTCGTCGAAGTCGCATCATTTCCTAGTTCAGTCATGTCGAAGAAACGATTTATCGGAGTATAGTGATGTCGGACTTATGGTATTTCGAATTAAAGTATTGTCGAAATGGAGACGTGTCGGAGTTCCGTAATGTCGAAATAAAATTTTGTCCAAATTCAGTTTGTCGAAATTCAGTTAGGTACCTAGTCAACAAAAAGCCACAAAATTGATAAAAATCAATTTGTCCAAAAATAGCTCAGTTTTTAAACAGCGGATGAGCATGGGCGCGAGATGCACGTACTGGTACAAAGTTGTCATTCAGCGGCGGCGCGCGGCGCCTCGGTTTATCACGTGTGGGACGCACGCGGCATACAACGTCGCTTTATCTCGCGACGTGTTTGCGTCGCAAATACACGTCGTGTCGGCTCGAGACGTCGTGACGTGGTGCACCATAATTTAGACGCCTATATTTTTTGAACGTTGAAGTTTGGTTGGGTTTTTTAGTGTTTATTTTGCTGATCTTAGTTCTTATTGTCATTGATTGCTGGCATTTCAGCAAATCTATTGGTATGATTGATATTGACAATTTATTGCTTTTCGAATTATATGGCATTGAAGAAAAAAATTATGTCAAACTCCAAAATGGTTTTTGCTGAGCTTACAAAATGCCAGCAAAAATAAATATAAAGGAGATTTTATTCCGAGAAAATCTAACCAGTATCAAACAACACCTAAATAAAAGCGACAAAAATATGGAAATGGGCACCACTGAAATAATATTTTTAGACCCCTCCATTTAAGAGAAAAATCATAAACTATTTAATGTTAGTACATACATTTTATTTGTTGATGGTAACCCAAATAATAATTGGTGGTTCCTTGTTACGTTGGCTTGCATCGTACTTGTCTAAAAGTTCACAGTTTGTAGCAGTTGGTGGGTTCGAGTCCCGATCGTACTATGCTGAATCTGGAGTTCCGCAAGGGTCCCACTTAGGTCCGGTACTTTTTTTGATATTCATCAACGATCTAACTTTGAAAATTCAATTTTGTAATTACTCCTTGTACGCCGATGATCTTAAGATTTATAAAACAGTCAAATCCCTTGATGATGCAACATCAAATACAAAATGATCTTGAAAATATTAACCGGTTGTGTACGGATAACTTAATGACCCTTAACGCAACTAAATGTCATCAAATCACTTTTACTCGAAAAAAAACCTGTTATATTTAAATATACGCTTAACAACACCAAACTAGAATCAGTGAGTGAAATCAAAGATCTAGGAGTTACAATAGATAGCAAACTGCAATTCACATCCCACATTGATACCATAGTAAAAAAATCTGCTCAGATGCTTGGTTTCCTTAAACGTAGCGCCAACTGTTTCAGGCGACCCCAAACTAAGTTGCTTCTATTCAAGACGCAAGTAAGAAGTAACTTAGAATACGCATGTACAGCGTGGAGCCCGTCCTAAACTGGTCACTCTCAACGCATTGAACGTATCCAACGTATGTTCACGCGCTCCTTGGCATTTAGCACTCGTGGTATTTCTCATAGATGTCCATATAACCAGCGGCTTTCTTTCTTTAAAATGACTTCTCTCCGAGACCTTCGAGTAATGCTTAGTATTTCATTTTTGCATGAAGTTGTTAACGGAAAAATTGATTGTAGTCACCTCCTAGCAGAGGTTCCCATCACAGTTCCAAGTAATAGACCCCGCGCTGTCCTAACTAACACATTTAGTCCTCCATTCTGTCGCACTAATATCGGTGCCCATGGTCCGCTAATAAGAACTCTTAACCATTACAGTATGCTCAACAAAACTTAGATTCAAGCCTGGACATATTTCATGACTCCTTGGGTGGTATTCGGAAAAAAATACTTGACAATTATTATTTAGTTCATAAGTTATCTTAAGGTGTTTGAATTAGAATTATGTGTGTTATGTTGTGTTCATCCCCTTAATTTAATTTGTATTCAGTTGTATTTTGTTTGTTGAAGTTGTGTTTAAATGTTTAAATCTTACTTTTAGTTTATGAGCTGTTCCTGTCCAATGTTGTTATTCCTTAAATGTTATGTGCACCTATAATTTGTGTATACATTAGCAGTAATACCTTTCTTAATTATAATGATTATCTTTAATCCAATTGTTGAACATATATGCTGTTGGTGTTCTTTTAAATAAATAAACAATACCTCCCACACACTTTGACATAATTCTATTCATCCTACTATCCTACTATTGTTATTATTTTTTAAATAAATATTATATATACCTACCTACATATCCTTCCTACTTCCCACTATAATATTTAATATATTAATAATATTATAAATGCGAAAGTTTGTGAGGATGGATGGATGTTTGTTACTCTTTCACAAAAAAAGTTCTGGACGGATTTAGATGAAATTTTCCACACAGATAGTTTATACCTGGATTAACATAATTATAAGATACTTTTTATCCCGATATTCTCACAGGATCGAGACTTATGCGGGTGAAACCGCGAGGTGCTGGTAGTATGACATAAATTGTCACATGATACTGTCATTACTGTCAATCAATTGACAGTAATGATAGTAAATTAATAAATGAATAAAATTGATTCAAGTGTAAAGTAAAATTATGATTACATTAATTACAATCGAGGAACATTTAATTCTAACTGTAATGTAGACTAGCCTGATCTAGGTTTAAGAAAACCTGTGTTTCAGGCCATCAATTTACATCAAACATTTATAAAGAAGACATAATATTTTTAATGACTTAAACAGTAACTATTTGGGTATATTATTTTAAAACTAGATTATGTAAGATATACTATGTTTAAATAAATTAACAAATAATTTTAAAGTAGACAAAGTATTATTAATTTGGTAAAGGAAGATACTTAATAGACTTAAGATAGAGTAGGTAGGTATAAATTTAATTTTAAAATTTCTAGTAGTTTTTCCGTGTCTGCATAATTGAGTTTTGCCAAATATTCTTGTACAAGTAAGTTACACATATTATAACTTAAACTATAAATCTTTAGCACTCTGTTAAACTGGTTATACAAGTAGGGTCCTAAAATAAATAAAATCGATTAGTAAAAGCATGTTTAGTCTGAGAGTTAGCACAAACCAAATCTTTTCTTCTCCTATCTGAAGGTACTGGGTTAAATTAAAGTTCAGTGTGTTGTAATAAAACTACATTCAAAACAAATAATTGACGTACTGTTAGCACTTTACATGCCATATAAAGCTGGTAAAAATCTAAAGGTGCAATAAAATTGATTTAGCAGCACCACCCAGGACGTTATGCAGTAGGTAATAATAGATTGACACAAAACCAAATAAACCTGTCTGATTAATTTAAAGTCGGCAATGCTATGTATTTTTTTTTAATGTATACTAGTTTACGCACTCTTGTGCATAATAAATCGATGTGTTTGCGGAAATTCAGGTTTGTGTCAATTGATATATTTCTAGATATTTGATATGATCGGTTTTGGCTAAAGTGGGATAAGTGCATACAATGTCAGCATAATGTAATACAACTGTTATGTGCTTGAATGTTTTGATTAGTAAGCGTTGGATTAGTGTATCTCATTGTAAATAATAGGTACTTGGTTTTATCTGTATTTAATGTTAAGAGATTTTACGAAGCCAATTAGACACAGTATTAAACCCATTCTGTGCTACATAGACTTCATCCTTTGATTTAACTGCGAACAGTAGAGCTGTGTCATCCGCATATGACATAATTACACCCTTTTGAAGTGTCAAATTGCACAGGTCATTTATATAAATTAAAAACAAAGTAGGACCCAAAATAATGCCTTGTGGGATTCCATAAAAGCTGTTCTCAAGTTCAGAACTCATGTACTGACCTATTTTTACACACTGATGGCGGTCGCTAAGGTAATCAGATAATAGTTGCAATTGTTCTCCCCGTATTCCCAGCATGTCCAGTTTGTACAAAAGCAAAGTACAAGAAATTGTGTCAAAAGCCTTGGCAAGATCTAAAAATATCCCTATGGTGTACTTGCCGTTATCCAGGTTTGTGATTATAAAATTAGTCAGATGGTGAACAGCTTGGCTTGTTGATCTTTTAGGCCTAAAACCAAATTGATGATCACAGAGTAATTTATTACTTTCAAGATATTTTACTAATCTACTGTTTATAATTTTTTCCAAAATCTTTGAGAGGCCTGTTAAAACTGAAATTGGCCTGTAATTATTTACACAATTTTTGTCTCCAACTTTATACACGGGGGTGACTATGGCTTTTTTAAGCAGTAAGTACCATGTGACAATTGACACATTTTCACAATTTTCTCTTTAATATCCTAGATAGTTAGAAAGGTTTTTCGTTTTAAGAGTAAATTCACACTAAAATAAAAAGGTTTTTTCTAAATTGAAGGTTTTTAAAATTTATGATGTAGTTAGAACTACTAGTTTTTGGGATGTCTATCCAAATATATTTAACTTATCCTGGTTGGAATGATTCAATAATAAAAATAATTTTTGGACATGTCCATTATTGCTATTAAAATTATATGGCATTGAAGCAAAAAATAATTTAAATTAAAATCTTCTTTTTGTGTGGTTAGAGACTAACCTGGTGTCGGAGTTTTAAAGCCACCCATGGGCCTCTGACTTGACTTCACATGCCGTCAAGAAATATATCTCTCAGGCATGCCGGTTTCCTCACGATGTTTTCCTTCACCGTTTTTGAAGCAAGTGATAATTATATAATGAATCCGAAAAATCAGAAGTGCGTGCCTTGGGTTCGAACTCGAGACCTATGAATTGACAGTCCAACGGTCATACCACTAGGTTAACCCTGCTATAAAAAACAACTGTAAGCAGCTGTTAAAATGACAGCCAAACTTCAAAATGAATGAATAAATAAATCTACTCAAAGTACTCAGGTGTCATAATTATTAAAAAGATCATTTAAGCGGCCACGGCGGGCCCAATTAATATAAAGCCCCGAGCCCAAATAATCTGTGAGCACTGAATTAATTTATATACGTGATATTTATCAACGAGCACCGATTGTGGCGCTGTATGAAAGGTCTTAACATCAGGGCGAGCGGCCGCATAATCCCGCCAAATGAATGTTTGCGAACAAACGTCATACCGCGCTACAAGCTGAGAGCCACGGAACTGTTATACCTACGCATTTACGCGCACAACATGACGGTGAAATTGCAGAGAACTTGCATGGAGATTGGTACAAAATAAAGAGGGGCCTATGGGCTCATTAGCAGTGAGTGAAATCGGATGACAATGATGATAACTTGGAGCTTCTAAAAAGACTCCAATTGTTTTCCTTCATTTGTTTACAAAATTTTGAACCGCATGGAACTAAAATATAATATTTTGAACAAGTTTGCTGTCAGAAATTACCATGTAAGAATGATTTTTGTTTAATTTTTCTTAGAGAGGGAAATGTTAACTCCCTGGAAAGACCAAGTAACATCGACTTGTTATTAGACCCCACTTGCTAACACAATTTCAGTATCTCAGGCCATCTTCTACATCGCACATAGTATGAGTGGGACTTCTGCACGGATGTTGTACGTGGTGCATGTTGGAATAGCGAATATTAAACTGGGTCATATGATATGAGTGACGTCACTTATCACGCTAAACGTCACCGTGTCATACGCATCGCACGTTACATCTTGTTGCACCGCAGTAATGGGCAGTTGGATACCGCAGGTTATGTCACGCCAGCATTATGCGCGGTGGTAAATTAGATGGATAGCAATAGCAATGTTAATTTATTACAAAAAACTTTATGAGATAGTAAAAGTACAAGTAAATGTCTATGTGTTATGTAATCATTCTTCTATTTTTAAAAGGCAGCATTTAAAATAAATCATTGGAACTAAACTTCAGTTTTGGCATTGTCCATTATAATATTTCGGGCGACGCCAATAAGCAAGTAAACTCCACACCACACTGTGTTCCGCAGAAGTGCGTCACAGACTATCATAGAGGGCATTTTGTAGCCCACAACAAGGGCAAAGGGGAGACGCACCATGTGCGCGCAATGGAGCGAAACGCATCGTACAGTATCACAGTTATTAACAGCGCAGTCGTTAGTCAGTGATTACGTACTCGTACTTACTGCTCTGTGGCTGCAGGGAGCGGACTGATCCTTAAATTGTGGTCGCAGTTAATAGATTCGCTGACTGAACATGATAGAGATGTGTTTGTTATTGGTCACTGACATGGTGACGAGGATAACTATAGCGTTCTAAAGTTAATATGTTTACACATCTGGCTGTTGTTGGAGACGATGCCAATGGGATGGTATTAAGGTTATTGTTACCTCGCGTTTACACCAGTAATACAAGTTGTGATACTTAAAAACATTGACGTTGTTTTAGACATTTATTGATAACTAGCTGCACCCCACGGTTTCACCCGCAGAAGTCTCGATCCCGTGGGAATATCGGGATAAAAAGTATTATATGTGTTAATCCAGGTTATAGACTATCTGTGTGCCAAATTTCATCCAAATACGTTTAGCCGTTTGAGCGTGAAAAAGAGACAAACATACACACACACTCACAAAATTTCGCCTTTATACTCGTAATATTAGTAGAATAGTAGGACTATAATTATGGTCACCTTTTTGACAAGTTTTCTACAAGTTTACAACTTGATTTTGAATGTAAACGATAAACGAAAAAACTTTTTGCAAAAAAAAACAACCGACCTCCAAAAAAAAAAAACTACAAAGTGAAAAATAACTTTAATTTCGGAAGTCGGTGTCTTGGGTTTTGTGTTTTCGTTTTTTGCCACCGACTTCCGAAATTAAAGTTATTTTTCACTTTGTAGTTTTTTTTTTTTGGAGGTCGGTTGTTTTTTTTTGCAAAAAGTTTTTATTTTTCACTTTTTAGTTGTGATACTTACCCCACACACATTCAAATACCACTACCTGCTACCAGTGACAGGAACTTATCATATCATCTACATACTAAGTATGAAAAAACTAAGTATTTTGTAGCTAACTCAAAAACTACCCAAGCAAAGTTAATAAAATTTATATGGGACCAATTTGGGAGCATACCCTTTCAAACAAAAAAAGAATTTTCAAAATCGGTCCACAAATGACGGAGAAATCTGTGGACATACATAAAAAAAAAAAAAAAAAAAAAAAAAAAAAAAAAAAAAAAAAAAACAAACATACGCGTCGAACATATAACCTCCTCCTTTTTGGAAGTCGGTTAAAAACAGTAGACTCAACGTACAGTGTGAGTCTTTGTAATGTGCACATATCGAAATGAAGGAATCTATGTTTAATTTTATCGACGGAAAAAATATTTAAAAAACCTATTTTTTTTTTAAATATTACAATGGATTAAAAAAAAATATTGTCACAAAACGGTGTAACTTTTAAACTCTATGATCTATCGCGATGAAACAAAGTCCACAATGATTGAAAGTGATTAGGCGTCCTCATAAAATGAAAATTGTGGAAAAAACACTACCCTCAATTGAAAATAAACATGTTTTTTAAGCAAAAATCTGTTTTTTTTTTTCATAATTTTTTACAATAATCGTAAAATTTCTCAATAAGGCGCCAAACAGAACAAAAAAAATGTACATATTATATGTATATGTCGGAAATACATGCGTCATGATTTCACTAACCGGAGCGTCAGCGCCGCCTAGCGGCGCTTGACTGAGTCTACATGATAACGCTCCTCGGACCGACCGGAGCTGAGCAGAGTGCATCGGTGGCGGTCAAGCAGTGAACACATTTAGAAACTGTCGCGCGATCCGTATAGTTGCGTCGTGTACCTACAGTGTGTGAATTGCTAATGTGATTAATTTGATAGTAAATTATAATGTAATCTGAATTGTAAACGGTTTTTCTATTATACAATACCTTACCAACACTACCCACATTATGCCCACAATAGTTAAAATATGGCTGATGAAAACTAAAGATATACATACCCTCCTCCGTCATATATTTATAGATTTTTTGTTTTCTCCGTCGATAAAATTAAGCATAGATTCCCTCATTTCGATAATTATGTGCACATTATAAAGACTCACTCTTTAAAGAATTATAATACTTGATTTATACCTTGGTGTAAACGCGGGGTAAATAAGCCACTGACTGCTTAGTGGGCTTTTTTCGCTAGAAAACGCTAACACTGCTTTGTAAATTACTTCGTTATCAGCTATCTGGTTTTCCTCTTCTGTCAATTGTTATTAACAACACACGAAATCATTAACAAGTTTTATTTTTACGATCATAAGAATAACAAATGTATACTTACACACCACGTCTCGTGGCCATCTTCAATCGAGTGTGTAACATCCACTTACAAACTGTTTATTCAAATTGCGCACCGCTGTCCACTGCCACAAACTCACTGCTTACCACCCTCGTGCGAGTCGTGAAGTGCTCCTAACTACCTCCGCCGCCATTACCGGGAAATTGAATCAATTCCTTCTGCCTCTAGGACATATTTCTTGACAAGCACCCCTTCACCCGACATATAGCAATTTTCTGTCTCTTTATGGAGCTCCAGAATTCGAAAGTCATTTTGTGTGACCCATACTTTTGTCATGCTTATTGAAATAGTAAAGCGGTGAATTGTCTGCTTTCTAAGTAAATTATTGTTGAGAGTTTATTGACCTGAATTTGGATAGTAAGAAATTATGCCAAGTACTATTAATTGTGAATATTCCACAAATACATGTGCGGGGTGGCGCGACGGAGCGCGTAGAAATTCGTAGCTGCCGCCAAGCAAAGGTGCTGCCATCGGCGGATGTCTGCGGTACTAACGTTGGGCGTCGACCAATAGCAAGACGACATCAGCGCGCCACCACCGCGAACCAATCAGGGCTGAGGATTTGAGGGAAGAAAGAATAACGGAGGGTGTTGTTTGGCTAAAATAAAATTTTGGAGGGATTCTTTTGGGGGAATCACAGAGGAAAGGAAAAAAATTTGAAGTAACAGTGTAAGATATTCTGATTTATCAAAAAGCTAAGTATTTCCCTGATTCATGTTCTCATTTTACTCGTGTAAATGTAATATTCGCTGTTATGGGCAATTTGTGTTTTATTTCTTGGGGATAGCTCTGTCGTGGCTTACTGGAGTTTTATTTGAATTGTAGGGTGATCAGATTCCATTGTTTTAAGAGATCCAATAACTTTATCTTAACTACTTATACTACTGTACATGCTAAAACTACGAGTACGTAATTAAATACACATTGTAAACTGCTATCGTTGTTTATTTAATGTAATTGTTCTAATAGGTGTAACATAATGCATGTTTATGACGGGCATACAAGTTGTTTTCATGAGTAAAAAATATATGTAGCAGATAAAAAAAAAATAACCAATGGATCGATGAAGAAGGAAACAAAAATATGGTAAAGTCCTGAGTGTATATGTGTACAAGGTAAACTTCTCTGTTTCACTGTTGTTACATGAGTAGGTTTCTTAGCGCAATGGCACAGCAGCGCTGTAACTCGTAGTTGTTTAATTCAGCGTCAGTCATTACGCTGAATGTTTAGCGCTATATGAATTTACGATTTGCAGCTGTCAGTTGAATGTAACAACACAACGTTGTGGGCTGTGTACACATTCGTTGTACAACTAAATGGTAACGCGCTCGTGACAATGGTTGTGTTTGCATCCGAAATAAGCACGGTGACAGTTGGAGATCCCTTATGACAGGGGTCGAGCACATTGTCCATTTCTTATGCACAACTTAAGGCCCAAGTTAAGACAAGTTTCGTTTGACTAAAAACGTAATCATTCTTTGTCTACTTTGAGACAAAAAGCCACGAAGATAACACTGAAGATATGGAAGATTAATTTACGAAAATGATAAAATTAAGTATCAACTTCTTTTTTTCTTCGCCACGCAAATTGTGGCCTACTTCTACCTGACTTAATCCTCGGGGTATTCAACGCCGAGTCCTCAAATTGATATAAATGTCCGAGCGCCACAGACAATAAATCAATAGCCGTCGCGCGTGACGAGCGCCTGTTTCGTTCGGTTGCGCGTCCATTGCCCGCGGGACAGCGGCGCGCGCCCCGTGAAATGAAGCCCACGCCGCCTTGATTGATACATTACGGGATCGTCTGACAGCTTGCATACGTATGCGAATTGTTTCTATTATTTTTTGACGTGGTCTCGGATGTGGAAAATGAAAAGGAAACCTTTTTCAAAAATATGAATGACAGATTTGTATTTGTTAAATAGCAGGTAGTTTGGTAAATCCAGGTAAAGATACAGGATTGGCCGTTTACAGTAGTCGAAAACGATTTTTTTAAAGCCTCTCTCCTTTCCGAAACAGCCCTATAATATGTATGTTCATATGTTCAGCGATTATTGGTACTGCACCAAACTCCGCAAGCAATGCACCAAGCTCCGCAGGCAATGCACCAAGCCCCGCAGGTAATGCACTAAGCTCCGCAGGTAACGCACCAAGCCCGCAAGCAATGCACCAAACCTCGCAGGCACTGTATCAATTGATGTAATTCCAAAATAAAACCGTATTTTTAACAAACTTCAGAAAAAGGAGGAGGTTCTCAGTTCGTTGAAGTCTTTTTTTTATGTATGTTCTCCGATAGGTCTACCCTTTATAGCAGAACTTTTTATGTCATAAATTATTTTGCATAACAGCGAATAGCATAAACTTCACTTCGCAGAAAATCGTTTGGCAAACACCCATTTATTATACATTCAAAACGCATAATTTTATAAAGTCAGAATCATCTATAGGCATAAATTTCATATCGATAGTCATTAAAAGGCAAAACTATCATAATAATATCTCAAAAAGTTTACAGTTAGAATCATCATTTGGCTTGCTGAGCATGAGGTCCTGGGTTCGATTCCCGGGTCGAGCAATGTATTATTGGGTTTTTCTATCTAGAATTTCTCAGTAGCAGCCCGGAGTCTGGATTTGTGCCCGGTTGATGGCAATAGGCTTGCTCCTTATTACATGGGACTTAAATATAACTGGTGAAATGTGGGTGTATCTACTACACCTCTGCCCAACCCTTCGGGGAAACAAGGCGTGATGTTATGATGTTATGTCATCTTTTGGCATACATTTATTAACAATAATAATTGAAAGACTCATCTCATCGCAGCAAGTATGCAAACATGCAAATAAGCATACACTATGCATGCAGCAAGCATGCAACATGCAGCAGGCATGGTTTCTGTCACGGCTGCGGCGCTATAGGGCTATGGCGGTCCCACGCGAGCTTAAATTACACTAGGGGTAGGGCAGACAAGACTACGTGGAGTCGGTTTTGCAGCGATTCGTTTCTGTCACTAACTTTTTAGCACAATATATTGACTTTTTAAGACAATGTTTTAATTTTAATTTAAGGTTAAAAATGCATTTTTACAGAAATGGCAATATGCCTACAAAAATTATTCCAAATGAAATTCTGCCATCTTCATAGTATGCCAAGTGAAAATGTACCAAATAATCGTCGCTCTAAATAAACGTTATGCTAAACGAAATTATGCGGAATTTTAACTTTACCAAAGGAAATTATGCTAAATAAAATTCTGCCATCTTATAAGTATGCCATTGTAAATTCGGACATATAAACATTCGGCCAAACCATAATTATATAATACTAGCTGACCCGTGCCCACTTCGTTGGGCGGTAAACATTTTAACTTGTGATGAAATTATGAGTGTGGTTCGGTTAGTACTGAGCGCTAGTCTCTTATAAATCAGAAAGACTCTGCGCACGTTCAGCGCTAGATTCCCGAGCACGGGCCTGCGATGTTCTCGCGCTTTGGCTAGCGAGTCTCTGCGAGCGCTCAGCGCTAGACTCCCTATCCCTTGTTGCAGAGACATGCTGCCTTAAATCACTGAGACGCTCTGCACGTTCAGCGCTAGATTCCCGAGCACGGACCTGCGATGTTCTCTAGCTTTGGGTAGCAAGCCGCTGTGAACGCTCGGAGCTAGATTTCCCAGCGCGTGCTTGCGAAATATTTTCTCTATTCCACGAGAGGCGCTGATGATTTTCAAGAGCAGACTCTTCCGTACGGCGTACTCGAGCTGCTCTTGTCTGGGATGTCTGACGGGAAAGTTGTGATTTCCTTTTAGGCATGATAAACAATCGCTGATGCTGTCCGATATCCCAAAAACAGAAATACCATAGCTTCGAACTCGAAGAATGAGAACGAATCAACGAAGTAGTATTTGTATATTAAGAAACCGACCAACAACATCCGACCAACTGCGTACAACTCACCTACCTAACGACGAAGGTTTTGAATAATAACTGGAGAGGGTCATTAATCCGCGGAAAATCTTAACACCGCGATTCAGAAAAATGACGTAATTTCACAACGCCATCAATGGGTAAATGGATAAAACGTCCGTACAAAACATGTTCTAATGCGGTTCGTGAATGGACGGCGGCATTTTGCGATTTAGTAATTTTACATTATCTTCGAATTGACATACTGTTTAGGGCAAATCGTATCTCTATGATGTTCTTGTGATCATAATAATATTTTTTTCGATAAGGTTTAATATTTTGTTGTTTAAAAAATCGTCCAAAGGTAAGTACGTCGAAAAATACTTTTTTTAACACATAAAAGCTACTATATCTGCTAAAATATAAAAGATAGAAATATGGTGTCGCGAACTTTTTTGTAGAACTATTCAAAGCGGACCAGGTTGCCATACATTGTTTTCAATTATATACAACTGTTAAGGCAGCGCATGCAAATAACTCTGTTGTAAGAGCTATTTTTTTCCGCGTTTCTAGACAAAAATTGAGATAGTTCGGCTAATATGCATGATATCTTTATAATTTATAGCCTATAGCACTCACGAATAATGTAGCTTTCTACCAGTGAAACAATTTTTAAAATTGGCTCATTACTTCCGGAGATTATCCCCTACATACAAACATACAAACTTACAAACAATGTTACCTCTTTATAATATTAGTTTAAATAATTTTATAATTAATAATATAATTTCATGCCTTTAAAATATTAGTTTAAATGAGATTATGCCAAGTGTGTTATGCCAAATACGGAGCATCAAGATTTACTAGAACTAACCCCGATTACTCAAAGACGGCTGGACCGATTTAAAAAATTCTTTTTTGTTTAAAAGGTTATACTTTTTAATTGGTGAAACGTACTTTCTAATGTATGATGGGATCTTGGAGAAATCGAGGGAACTCTTCAAATATTATAGGCACATCTATAGCGATTTGAGTATTTTTTATAGTAACTCGTGCATTTGCTCTCGGAAAGCACCATTTAGTAAAGTGAAACTGATGATGAAGGACACAGATGACCACCGGAACTACTCAATAATGTGTATTTCACGGGTTGCGATTCGATTACTTTAATATGGTTGGTAAGCAATTGATGCTTGTCATAATTCATATGGTGCAGTGGAGCTGATGGTGAAGTACCTGGAGAACTCTTCAATAGTTAAAGTCCCTGCATCGGGAAAACCAATATTTTGTAAAAGGTTATGAGCAGTTGACATTAGGCAATTACAAACCAACCCACAAAAAAGTAAAAAAACCAACTTCCGAACTAATAAGTGAAAAATAACTTTAATTTTGGAAGTTGGTGACAAAAAACTAAAATACTGATTCAAAGACACCGACTTCCGAAATTAAAGTTATTTTTCACTTTTTAGTTTGGAAGTCGGTTTTTTTGTAAAAAAAATGTTATATAAGCCATAACATGTGGACATGAGCCCAAAAATTCCGATTATGAGTACCTAGGTAGTACAGATGAAAACTTAGGTCAAAGAGTTTTAAAACTCTGAAGGATCGTTCGAGCAGAGAAGAGACTTTTTTAAATACATTGGTTAAATTATATAAATCAAAACCTTGGTTTTAAGGCTACAAAAATTCTCCAAAACTATTATACTTGTCCAAATATTTTTTTCTGTGTGGGTATCGGTATATCTAATAAACTACTCAAAAGAAAATAGGGCCCACTAAGTTTTTTACCTGTTTTTAATGATTAAGTGGTTTGTATGGATAAATGTGTTTGAAGTAAATGGATTCGAATTTTTTTAAACTTAGTCAATGGTAAAATTTGTTTATTTTGATTAATTTACACAAATAAATCACTTTTTAGGGAAATAAAACTTAGTCTGTCGCCCATTTACTGTAACCATTTAATGAAAAATGTTATGGTTAGTAGCGAGGGGGCCTCCTCTGCTCTGTATGACCTCTCTGAGCCAATCTGGTACACTTTCATTAAGGCTCCGTGCACAAAATTCACTCGAGTTTAGGTAAATTCTTGCGATTCTATGTTTGTGTGTACCGTTTATGCACACACGCCTAAATATCGAGCGTAGTGATCGCTTAAGCAGTTTTGGTGCTATTGATGATATTTTCTTAAGTTACGTAGGTACGGATAAGAAATAAGTCTGGAATGTTTGTGTAGGTATATTCATTTAATATATTTATAACAATCAACATAAAAATGCTACAATTTGATGTTAGATGCATTCAGGAACATTTAGACATTCAATAACTTTGAGGTAAGCGTTTTACATAAATCCAAGTAGTGGTGCCGTCTCTTGTACACCAAACTAAACTAACTAAACCATCACTTAAATTCCTTACTTAAAGTATCTCTAAATTTAAAAGTCATTTTGACATAACTAAAATCTAATTTGACAATCGCGACTCCACGTGGTACTACTAGTTTGCCCTACCCCGTGAATTTTTTTAGAGCCGGAAACGCGCTCTGGTGGCAGCCTCGACGTGTTTTATATGGAATTTTTTACTTTTTGTATGGAAAATATGAAAAATTATTACTTACATGTTGAGTTTTATGGGTTTCATAAAGGGGGTCGAAATTTTCTATATTTTTGCGATAGGACACACCATTTTCGAGATATAAGCAAAAGATCAGAAAAAGATACAGTACAGTTTTTGCACCTGAATGAGTTATTAATTTAGTGAAAATGGCAATTTCGCTATTCTGAACGTGACTTTTCTCACCTAAAGTTTAGATTGTCTAACAAAATCTGACTATTTTTAATTGCGATTAAAAAGGTGTGGAATTATATTTCGAAAATGGTGTGTCCAATCGCAAAAATAATGAAAATTTCGACCCCCTTTATAAAACTCTCTCTCTCTTACACTCAACATTAGGTAATAATCTTTTTTATTTTCCATAAAAAAAGTGAAAAATTTCATTTAAAACACGTCGAGGTTGCCCTTCCTGCGCGCCTCCAGCTCTAAAAACATAAAAGATTCACGTGGTTAGGTATCACGTGTGGAGTCGCGATTGTCAAATTCGATTTAGATGTGTCAAAATTATTTTTAAATTTAGAGAATTTATTTTGCAGAATAGCTTTGAGTTTCTCATAGTCAAAAGCAAGGAATTTTAGTTATCGTTTAGTTAGTTTAGTTCGGTGTAGAAGAAAATCGGCACCATTGTGTATGAAAGTTGAAAAAAGTGGTTCCTTTATGTACAAGTAGACCATACAGTGTGATTCTTCATAATGTGATAATGTAATACCTCCTCACATACTTCAACTGAATGAAACGAAATTTAAATCTTATTTAAAACGCACACTATGCAGCCAAGCATATTATAAGTTGGGGGATTACATCGCTGATATAAGTGCTTGGCCGAACGCTGGTCCTGCTCCACAAGGGCGCATAAACTAATTGATTAGCATTTGAAAATACTGTTGGAGCTGCTGAAGATTTTAAAAACTATCTTTGCATTGTATAGATTCAATCCCTTAGCATTGTATAATTGCATAACACATGTGTAAGTACTATGTACCTACTATAAAGCTACCATTTACTAGGTACGTCTTTCATTGACTTGAATGTGCCCTGGCGGCTGAGAGTATGTCATGCTCACTCTAAGTCTCGCTGACGGTGGCGTGTGTGTTGGATCATTTAACTCCCTTCAAAATGGTTGAGCTGAATGGTGCTAATCCATGCGTCATGTTCGTGAACGGGCGCTGTCAGTAGGGACTGGTCATCTCTTAGCTGCCATGGCTTATTTTAATTTAATTTTTGAATTCTATTATTTGTTTTATTTTCTATTACGGACGCTTTTAACGTTCTGCATCGTTCTCACATGTATAACTTCATCATGAATGATGTAACCAATATTTTGTAACCATATTCTGATTTAAAAGATTGTCCGTGGAGTTTCTTGCCCGTTCTTCTCCATAGGTACCTACTACGCTTTGGAATGGACAACTAGCTTCATCTTTCTGACTGACCGACCCCTTGGCAATTCAAAAGGGCCTGTAATTTGTTTATTTGAAATAAATGCTTTGAGTTTGAGTTGAGTTTGTGCACATATCGAAATGAGGGAATCTATGCTTAATTTGAACGACAGAAAAAATATTAAACAAAAACTTTTAATACTTTTTATTGAATTAAAAAAGAAATTGTAACAAAACTGTGTAACTTTTAAACTAAATCATCTATCGCGATGAAACAAACTCCATAATGATTGGAAGTAATTAGGCGTCCACATAAAAAGAAAATTGAGAAAAAAAACTACCCTGAATTGAAAATAAACATGTTTTTTTAGCACAACATACATTTTTTTCATCAATTTGTACAATAATTGTAAAATTTATAAAAAAGATGCAAAAGATTTTTTTTTGTAATTTTTTTTATCTAAAAAAAAAATCCGTCGATAAAATTAAGCATAGATTACCTCATTTCGATATATGCACATTATGAAGAATCACACTGTACAATAATGTTGATGGTATTTTTTTATTTTCAAAATCAAAAGTAGTTTCTTCTAACGAAACGATCAAACGTTAGTCTCGCGTCATTTTTTGGAAAACGTTTTGCGAATTTTAGTGATTTTCCACGAATCCTTAATTTATTAAAAAAAATCCCTTTCCCCTACGTAGAAGACAAAGAATTGGACTTTTCAAATCACAAATAATTTTGTTTAAATTGGCCATAGTTAAACGGAAAGGATCCAACCCACACTGAGGTAGTTTTGAGATATTTAAATTTTAAGTTCGGATCACTTTAACTTTTGGGGATTGGTTTTCACTAAAGGAAAAACATATAAATTTTAATTTTATTAATCTTTAGTCCGACATCATGACATATTTTTCGAGATATTAGCAAAAATATGACGATGGATAAACCTCGAATCGTGGTTGTAGGAGTGCCGACTTCCTTGGCTGAAAATGAGGTGTTCAGGTGCATTTTCGAACAAAATGTAGCCGAAAAGTTACCAGCATTGTCCTTGGAATCCTTCTTGACCATGATAAAATTAAGCCACAAATCGGGAAAGAGAGATGCTACGACCTGTAACTACGTTGTTGAAGTATCAGCCGATATACGTAAAACCCTAGTCCCTCAATCAAGGCTTTTTATCAATTGGACGTCCTGTCCTGTCAGGGACTTTACTTTGGTGACAAGGTGTTATAAATGCCAACAATATGGCCATGCAGCAAAAACTTGCCGTGAGATCATTACTACGTGTGGTCACTGCGGTGACGCAGGCCATTCGATGTCCGTATGCGCGAAGAAAGCTGACATTCTGAAATGTGCAACTTGCTCACGCTTTAAAAAGCCCAGTGATCACAAAACGGGAGATGCTGAATGCCCTGCTAGGAAAATAGCAGAATACAGATACATTAACTCCATCGATTATGAGGGAGCCTAGTGCGTCATACTCAAGGCCAGACTTCCGTTTCGCTTGTTGCTGACTGAACAATATCCCCGGCCACTGCGCTGTCCTACTTACTTTCGATTTGTCGCTGTCTTAGCATATTAGCCGAGCGCTTCAAAAATCTGACTTATTCATGAAGGTGATTTATGCAATAACCTAGTTAATAATATTGCAAACAAAATCATAATCGTGTAACTAAGTGCTAACAACTATGTATCATCAGTAAATAATATATAAATTATTTACCCAAATTATTAGTATTTAAGTAGATTTTAACATAATAAATAAACTAACTATTGTCACTATTCTTGAAAACTTATGTTAAATATTGTTTAAGAATCAATTGTAATTGTAAGAACTCATGCCGCCTATGATACAGGTTTATCCTAGTAAAGGCATCATACTTTGTAATACCTACATTATTTCTAAGATTTATACTGTTTTTTATCAATTTTTATATTTGAATAAATTGTATTATTATTTATTTTTAGTTTTAACCTATTCTCGGGACCATGGATCCCGGTCCTTTGGAAGGCGTACGAGGGGCCGAAGCCAACTCGCAGAGGCCCCTTAGACATTTTTAAGTGTTGAGGCACCGACCGACGATTATCCCTGTATGCACTAAGCAAGTGCACCCAAGGACAACCCCCGGTTGGTGCAGGACTATTGCAGAACATGGAAACAAAACATATTGGGCTATGGATTTGGGTGGCTATAATGGATTGGTTACCTGGAACTATGGAAAGACTATGGCCCCTGCCTGACCAATATTTTATATAAAATACACAGGAAAGTAGCAGGGGGTGACTGACTTGCACACTCAATAATAGGCCCCCGAAAACGGTCGCTAGCACAAAGTGTCGTAGCGATTAAGGGGCAACATGTCCTGAGGTGCTTATGAGGAGTGGAGAGGTATTCCACGGCTATCAGGACAATCCCGGAAGTACGGTCAAGATCCCTACCAGCATCTTACTGGAATACTTCCTTCCTCCGAGCATGTTTGCTCTTGTGAATCTCCACTCAAGCCAGCCAATAAAGGCAAAAATGAGGTGGGAGCTCTGTTCCTCGTCAGTGTTCACTCTAGCCGGCCAATAAAGGCAAGCCAGAGGTGAGGAACAAGACTTCTCCCGGAAGATAGGGTCCCTGGGGTCGCTACTGCCCAACAGCTCGCCACATGCTGCCCTGCGGGTTTTTGTATCTCTCTTGGTCTGGCTCCTCATCCCAGACCTGTTCCGGCAAAGTAAACTGTACCGGCACAGGCCTAGAGTTCGGAGCGCGCAAGCCCCACCTCGACGTCAACGTAAAGATACGGCGGTGGGGTTATTATTATTATTATTTTAGTTGTTTTACACTTCTCGGGACCCTGGGGTCCCGGACCTTTGCAAGGCGTACGAGGGGCCGAAGCCAACTTGCAGAGGCCCCTTAGACAATTTTATATAGAATGAGGCACCAACCGACGATTATCCCTGTATGCACTATGCAAGTGCACCCAAGGACAACCCCCGGTTAGTGTAGGACTATTGCAGAATATCTACAAATACAAATCTATTGGACCATGGGTTTGGGTAGCTTAAGTTGACTGGTAACCTGGAACTATGGAAGGACTATGGCCCCTGCCTAATCAATGTTTTATATGTACACGGATAAAATGGCAGGGGGTGACTTGCACACTCAATAATGGGCCCCCGAAAACGGTCGCTTGCACAAAGTGTCGTAGCGACAAGGAGGCAACATGTCCTGAGGTGCTTAAGAGGAGTGGAGAGGTATTCCACGGCTATCAGGACAATCCCGGAAGTACGGTCAAGATCCCTACCAGCATCTTACTGGAATACTTCCTTCCTCCGAGCACGTTTGTTCTTGCGAATCTCCACTCAAGCCGGCCAACTAAGGCAAGAATGAGGTGGGAGCTCCGTTCTTCGTCAGTGTTCACTCCAGCCGGCCAATAAAGGCAAGCCAGAGGTGAGAAACAAGACTTCTCCCGAGAGATAGGGTCCGTGGGGTCGTTACTGCCCAACAGCTCGCCACATGCTGCCCTGCGGGTTTCTGTATCTCTCTTGGTCTGGCTCTTCATCCTAGACCTGTTCCGGCAAAGTAAACTCTACCGGCACAGACCTAGAGTTTGGAGCGCGCAAGCTCCACCATGACGTCAACGTAGAGATACGGCGGTGGGGTTATTATTATTTTTATTATAGTAAGCTAGTCTGTTGGTAATAGAATGTTTTATAGGTAGTTATGTGCGGGCATTTGGTTGTCGACATACTCTTATGGTTATGTGTGACCAATGTTTGTTCCTTACTAAATATCCACGTAATATTTGTAGCTGTTACTATATGTACATAATTTAAATTCAAATTCAAATTGTTTATTTGCAAGAAAATACACAGTTTACAAGGGAAGATCTTACAGCCTTAAAGTCATTGTATTCTGCCTGCGAGCAAGCGTGCAAATTATAAATATTAAAATGTCACAATTATTGTGCAGATTATGTTAATAGTACATTATTATTACATTATCATTACATTAAATTATTATCACATTATTATTACATACAAATGTCCTTTAATATACAACAAATTCACCAACTAATACTCAACAAATATTTTTATGTTCTAAAAATTCTTTTACGCTGTAGAAACACTTTTTGTGTAACCACTCTGACAATTTTGATTTAAAAACATTACCCTGCAGCACTTTAAATTCGTCTGGTAGGGTATTATAAATTAAAATACACATATTGAACACATTTTTCTTATAAATATCTTTATGACTAGGTGGATGATATAAGAGGTTGCGAAACCTAGCCCTTTTCTGTCTTGGTATAACCTCGGTATGTTGCTTAAAATAATGCATGTGTGTCTTTGTAAAAATGCTGATATCTCTAATAAACATACAGGGCAGTGGAAGAATTTTCAATTTTCGAAAGAGGGGTTTACAGCTATCTAAGAACCATGCCCTGTTTAATACCCGGATGCAGCGTTTTTGGAGCTTAAAAACTCTGTCGGCATCGTTCGAGTTACCCCACATAATTAGACCACAGCTTAGAACAGATGCAACGTAACCATGGTAAGCCGCAAGAGCAGCTCCTACAGACACATTTTGTCTCAGCTTTTTTAAAGCAAACACGAACCCATCTAGTTTCTGACCTACATGCTCCACATGGCTTTTCCAATTCAGGTTTTTGTCAACATGCATTCCTAAAAATTTTAATTGATCCACTTGTTTTACCTTTCACCATTATACAGAATATCCAAAGCTAAAGGTTTGTTATTATAGGAGTTAAATTCAATTAGTTTTGTCTTGCTAATATTTATATTTAAGTAATTTTTTTGCATCCAACTTATTATATCTTTTAGGGTCTTTTCCGTGGCTGATTTGTAGTCGCTTTTATTCTGACATTTGATGACAACTGTAGTATCATCTGCAAAAAGTATACATTTCTGCAAGGTAGCCACTGGAAGATCATTTATATAAAGTAAGAAAAGTAAAGGACCGAGAATGCTTCCCTGAGGTACGCCACACTTGTTTATTACCACTATTGAATTGAATTTCTCTTTGGAATAAATTCTGTCACTTTTCTTTACAACTCTGGAAATCTCTGTACACTGCTGCCTGTTTCTTAGATAACTAGAAATCCATTCATAAGCTTTTCCTCTAATACCGTAGAACTCTAATTTGTTTAGTAGCTTATCATGGTTAACAAAATCAAAGGCCTTACTCATATCTAAAAAGAGGGACACAGCAGGATTGCCATTGTTAATACTTTCAGTTACAAGTTTAATAAAGTTAAAGATTGCAAGAGCAGTTGAACTACCTTTACGGAAACCAAACTGCTCTTTGCATAGTATGTTATGTATACAGAGAAAATTATTTAACCTAATTAGCATTGCCCTTTCAAAGATTTTTGATATAACGGGTACTATCGTGATAGGCCGATAATTATTAGGATCAGACTTTTTTCCATTTTTAAATAGTGGTTTAACAACAGACATCATAAGCTGGTCAGGAAATACACCTTCCAAAAAAGATAAGTTTATAATATGTGCTAGTGGATAACATAACCAACTACCACAAGCTTTCAAGACCTTTGTGGCGATGCCGTCAAACCCACTAGTTTTGCTATTGTTGAGGGACATAATTATTTTATACACTTCCATTGCATCCACAGGATTCAAGAATATAGTATTCCCATTTTTGTTTTTTTTATTAGTGTTAGAATTGTTCGAAGTATCGGTATTATTAGAATTTAAAGGCAGCTTAGATGTCAAATTAATAAAGTAGTTATTAAATATATTGCAAATGTCAGATGGATTATTATATATGATCAAAGGAACTTCGACAAGTGAAGTTCGATCGATATTATATTAATCGCTTCATTCGAAGATATAACATTCACAACGTAGTTCCTCTAACCTACAAGGCAACTTCGCACTTTTTTAAATTTACCCTATTTTTTTATTTATTTTTTTTGTTAGGTATCTGCGGTCAGTCTATCAAATCTCATTTTTTTTAGAGTAAGTATAGTTTAGCAAAACTTCGTTATAGGGAACTGGGGTGGGTGGGTGTTATATCTTCGAATGAAGCGATTAATATAATATCAATCGAACTTCACTTGCCGAAGTTCGTTTGATCATATATTATATTGCATCGCTTCATTCTTCAGATATAACATTCACAACGTAGATGTTTAGAGGTGAAGTTTTGCTAATATATAATAATACATAAGTTGTTTACTTAATTTGTTTATTTAACATAAGCCTTCGTTCCTTTAATAATAATCTTAATCGGTAATCTGTTTATAGATAATACATTGACCATATTGCAATCTTATTCTAGAATCAACTTCAATCATCATAACAATATTATTTAGGTTGATAATCTACACACCTACAATAATATAGGCGCTAATCAGTTTTTGTTTAATTTGGGTTTGGTGGAAAACAAACCGAACTTGCGAAAGAATTTTCTTCGCGTATGGGCCGACAATAATATTTGGCGAACGTTTGGGAAACGGCTGTCCAGCCAGCCGCCTTCCTGATGGCGTCTATGGACAGGCCAGCGCGGTGCGCCGTGGACGTGGCGGCATGGCGCGTGCTATGCGCGCTGAATGTCGTCACGTCCACGCCGCTCGCACACAACACTTGTTTTATCCAGCGACTGATTGACTGCGCCGTGGCGCCTCTATAGGGCCGTTTAAACGTCAGGAATAAATGAGGTACACTCTCAGGTCTATTTTCATTAGTCAATTGAAGGTAATCTTTTAATGTAGTAGCCGGGCAAATGCTTGGCTTATCTAAAAAGTATGGTAGAAATAAAATTGGTTGATCTCGGCCAGGTGCCGATGTCTTAATAATGTCGGTAACGATTATTTCGATGCCTCTGGAATTTATTTTTATGTTAGAGGTCTTGATAAGAGAAAACGTTTGAACTCTGTGAGCTGTGCAAATAGATAACAAAATAGCTAATTTTTTAGTGATCTTTTCTATTGTGAGATCTTCATTTGGGAACCAATTAGAGATAAAGTTGAGTACCACCTGGGGATCCCAAGTACTAGTGTACTTGGGTACACACGGTCTCAACTTGTATGCTCCTTTTAGTAACCTTTTGATGCAGTCGTCTGTTCCTACACTATTTCCTAGAAGTAGCGATAGGGCAGAGCGATGACTATTAAGGGAACCGTACGATGCTCCCTTATTAAATTGATCGGATAAAAAGGTCATGACCCGTGGAATTGACACCTCAAGCACGCTAATATTATTAACTATACAGAATTCCCACCACAGTTTAAAGGTGACATTATATTGTTGTACAGTGTTTTGAGACAAAGAAGCTAACATTAAGTCGAGAGCGGCTGAAGGCGTCCCTCGCTGCGTGGACGCAAGCCGGAGAGCACCGCGGCACCCAGGGTAAGCGACTTGTAAAGTGGATGGTGTGTTCTGAAACGGGAAGATAAAAGACCTTTACTTGCTTTCAGAATAACTATTTCGGTAACAAGCATATTCTTTAACTGGGGATACCAGGCTTGTGATGGCCATATGGGAAAAACAAGAATACCTTCGGCATTGTCTAAAACAATTTTTTGTAAGCATTTTAATATCACCGAAAATGGCGGGAAGGCATAAAAGTATTTATCGCGCCAGCTTATTGTAGAGGCGTCAATTGTGATGGCATCTGGGTCTGGTCGCCAAGACACATAGTTCTCACATTTTGCATTAGTGCGAGAGGCGAATAAATCTATCTCTGGTTGGCCTAATTCTTGTGTTATCAATTGGAATGCTAAATTTGATAATTCCCATTCTATGTCTATGTTAATTTTTCTAGATTGTTCGTCGGCTATAACATTATCATGTGTGTTTATGTAAGAAGCTACTAACCAGATCTTTTTCCTCTCGCACCACTGCCAAATAGATCGAGATAAATCGTTTAAATGTGGGAATTGTATTCCGCCCATACGATTGATATAACTAATGGCTGTTGTATTATCAATACGTAATAATATAGCACAGTCAGAATAATTACGAACGAACCATTTTAATGCTAAAAATACCGCTAAGAGTTCGAGATAATTAATGTGGAACTTTAATTCTGAATTTTTCCAAGAACCGTTAATGCGTTCATTATTGCAACAAGCGCCCCAGCCGGTCCTGGACGCATCAGTGAAAATTTCTAATGTGAATGCTTGAGCCCTTATGGAATTGAATGTTGTGGAAATATTTTTGGACCACCAATTCAGATCATGCAAAATTATATTAGGTAATTTAATTTTTGTATCAAAATTGTTGTTTATTTTTAAGGCCAAGTATTTTTGTCGTTCTAAAATTTTGGTGTAAATCCATCCATATTTTGCTGCGGGACAAGCAGCAGTAAGAACCCCAATTAATTGTGCAAATTCTCTTATTGTGCAGAGTGGTAAGCGTAAAAATCTATTTAGTAAACTAGCTATGTGAGTGCGTTTTTCGTCTGGTAAGGACATAATTAAATTTTTTGAGTCATACCTAAAACCTAAATATTTACAAATCTGTTTTGGTTCTAATGAACTCTTATTGAAATTAATAACGAAACCAAGGGATTCTAATAATTTCAAAGTTTCTGTTAAGTTATCATGACATTCAGAATAGGTATCACCAATACATAACATATCGTCCAGGTATTGAACTGATTTATAACCCCGGTTCCTAAGATGGGTCATTACCTCTTTCATAATCTTGGTAAAGGTTCTAGGTGCTATAGATAAGCCATAAGGCATAGCATTAAACTCATACAAAAAGTTTTGTGATTTATTATCCTCGAAATGAAAGCGCAAGTATTTCCGGTGATGTTCAGCAATAGGAATTAAAAGATATGCTTCTTTCAAGTCTATGTTAGCCATGTAACCGTTTTGAGGTATTAATTTAGTAACGGTCCTATAATCTTTCATTTTAAAATGAAACTTAGAGATAAACTTGTTTAGTGGCTTTAAATTCAAAATAAACCGCTTGTCGCCGTTTGGTTTAGAATTAAGGAATATCTTTGATATGAATTGATTCTCGGTCGGTGAACATGTTGATATCGCGCCTAACTCAAGTAATTTTTTGATGGCTAAATACATATCTTCTCTATCTGCAGTTGAAAGACAATTACGAGGTGAAAAGGTTTGCACCGGAGTTTCAGAAAATGGTATGGAAAAACCCTGACGAATCCATTCGAGAACGATGTCATTGGAAGTTATGTTCAGCCAGTGAGAATAAAAATGACGTATTCGTCCAGAATGTACCTGTTCTATTGTTGAGGTTGAGCACGCGTTTTGTTCGTGTTCGAGTACCTCGGTTGCGGCGCTGTCTGTGCCTTGCGCGCTGCAGGGGCTTGTCTCCTCTGGCCTCCGCGCCCCCCCCCTGTTCGACAGGTAACGCGAAGGACCTGGCCAGTTTTCCTGGTAGCGAGGTCGTGCGACTGCTGATTGAACTGTCTGTGGAGGTTTTTGAGGCACCGAGGCCTTTTTTATTTGCAGGCCCTGCCTTTCAATAGCTTTTGAGGCTTTGATTTTTTCGGATAGTTTTAATCCGAATAAAGTGCTATCCCTTTCGTTATCCTTGATAACATTTAGAAATGATTTTTCCAAGCCGGGTGTCACCAATTTGATACGTGCTTCAGTATCCATATGGTGAAGATGGGTTAAGATGCGACAACTGTCACTTAGCATTTTTATGGCTTGGATTTTTTCTTCGCCAGTAATGAGAAGAGTCATCGCCCTATTCGCGGCTGTGATCCCAGCGCCAAGAAGTTGTTGCGATAACTCCATCTTCTTATCGCGATTTCTTGCCATATCAGTAATAGCTGCCGAAATTTCAGCATTAAGCTTTGGTGCTTGTAAAAGAGCACAGTTGGAGGGGACAAGATATTCTTTTAATAATTTATCCTTGGCTTCCTTAGGAAGTCCTTTTTTTAAAATGGGCTGCCATCTTTGTGCCAAATTTTCGTGTATGCTTTCCCCAAACTCGGGAGTGTCATCAGATTGCTCCCCTAATGCTGACAAAATTTCTGGGTCAAGTTCATGTGCCACCGAAGGTGCTTCGGTTTCTTGTATTCCTGGATCGGGAACCGGTATCTCGGGAATATCGGTAACCTCTATGGCTGGTGGATTCGCAGGTTCACTTCTGTCCACTTTATCGGCATCTAATAATAAAATTATTTATTTTATATGTGTGGGTACTTTGACAAAAATACCTTCGTTCTATCTCTCGGATAGACCCCAAGCTTTGTCTAATTTCGCAAAAATGTTAAGCTACCTCATGTAAGATATGCTTATTTTTTGCTTTAATGCCCTCGTGTTGACTCACGGCCAACCCCCAGGCTTGCCACGTTCGATTTCGAATCACGGCAATAAATAATTTTTTGAGTTTAAAATACTACATTGAAGCACTTATTCGCCAAAGTTAATTAATATAAGTAGGTACTTACCGTTAGCGGCGTCGTTATCGAAGCTCACATCAGAGTCCGAAGATTCTAAAACTCGCACTATGCGACGACGATTTTGTCGTTCCTTTTCTTCGAGTTTACGAATATTTTTATTATAACGTTCAATTTTATCTTTAGCACTGCGTTTAGGCATTATTTCTATATATTAGGTACTGACAAACAACTAAATTCAATATTAAAACCGTTTTTCAAATCGGGGACTGTGATCGCAGAACTCGTGTTGTCGTTGCCTCGCACGGAAAAAGAATGAGATTTGATAGACTGACCGCAGATACCTAACAAAAAAAAAAAAAAAATAGGGTAAATTTAAAAAGTGCGAAGTTGCCTTGTAGGTTAGAGGAACTACGTTGTGAATGTTATATCTGAAGAATGAAGCAATGCAATATAATATGTTACATTATTAAAATTTATTTCGTCAATATTGTTTTTATACAAATTATTCCCAGATATTGTTGAGGAGATTGCATTCCATGTAGCTTTACATTTATTTTTATGTCTTTGTATACGTCTTGTATTCATAAGTTTTTGTGCTCGCTGTGCACATCGCCTAAACATATGATTATAAATTTTGTACGATTTCTCATTTTGCTTTTTATTAATTTTACTAGTTTTAAATTTTAGATAAAGCTGACGTTTTGTTTTGCTAGATTTTATGGTTTATTATTATCCTTAACCCTAATCACCGGAAAACACACATCGTAAAATAATGTAAAAGTTTCATAAAAGATATTGAAGGCCTCAGTTAGAGTGTCTGAATTAAGTGCTTCCGAAAATGAAAGAGCAGACATACACTCGCGAAATTTATCCAGGTTTTCTACACAGTAGTCACGTTTTAGTTCTGACCAACAAGTTATTCTTTTGTATATATTCGTTTTTACAGTAACTGATTGTGCTGTTTCGTGATCAGACAGGCCAAGGTGATGAATTTCTGGGTGAACACACTTTATGTTACTGGCGATTTGGTCAATGCAAGAGTTCGCCCGAGTTGGTGATTTTATATGTGTTTCAAAATTGTAGTTACTTAGTATACTTAAAAGTTCCTTTGTTGCGGAGTTGTATTTTAAAATATCGATATTCCAATCACTACAAATTATAATTTTTTTTCTCTTGTATTGGTCCGTCAAATAATTTAACAAATGATCAAGTTTATGGAGAAATACCCCTGTTTGCGCTTTTCTCTGATCAGGGATTCTATATATGTTTACAACAATTAGGCTTATTCCTACTATCTCTACGCCACAGCATTCAAAATAAAATTCTGTGGCTATACCTGAAGGAATACTTAAAGTTTTTGTGTCAAATACCTGATTAGTTAAAATACAAGTACCCCCTCTACATTTATCTCGACTAAAAACTGAAACCAATTTAAAGTTATCAAGTTTAATATTAGCTTCCGTACCTTGCTTCACAAAAGTTTCACTAAAACATAGGATATCAACCTCCTTGTTTTTTCCTACCAATTCAGCTAAGGTTACTTCTAACATGTCTAGTTTGCTGCAGATGCCGGCTATATTTTGGTGTAAGATTCGTAATTTACTATTTCGGCAATCCTGTTTTGACTTATCATGATTAACAGAAGTATTATTATTAATGGAAGACTTAGGAACGAAAAAACGTATTGTTGTTTTTAATATTATCATGCAGTGAGTTGCATGCACTTGATCTCAGATTTATAAAATCCTTATCATATTGAATAAAATCAATCTCTATATTTAGTATGTAGGTAATTAAATCTAATTTTGACAGCCTCTTATGATAACTTACATCCAACTCATTTACTTCAATAAACTTAAAATTCCTAAAGTTTTTTGTGAACAACTTGAGTTCATAATTAAGTTTTTTAACATTAAGGTACCTATTTTCTGAAACATTTAAAATCAATATCGTACAATTACTCAAACCACACAGAGTTCTACACAGATTAGTAAACAACAAGTAGGGATTTTTATCATGTTTACCAACCGAGAGAATAACAATATCATTATCAGACAGGGTACGTGATAGATTTTCTGGATTTCCTAGGATCTTGCATGACGAAGCATATGGTTGAACTTTACCCTCGATGTTGTAATTGTCATTCTAATTACCTGTCTTTGTTTGTATTAGTTGTGCTGATAGACTTCTTACTTTTTCGTCTCCAATTATGTAGATATTTCGTTTTGTGTTGCGATTTAATTGGGTTATAAGCTTTATCGACTATCGTTGTGAGTTCAAACCCAGACAGGCACTTTGAGTATTTAATTTCATCACCACTGCTCTTAAAACGGTGAAGAGTTTGAGGAAACCGGCATGTCCTAGAATCAAAAATTCTAAGACATTTGACATCCACCAACCCGCACTGGGCCCGCGTGGTGGATTATGGCCCATTCCTTCTCACAATGAGGAGGTCGGTGTCCCAGCAGTGGGAACATTATAATCTGATTATTCACTACATTTATTTTGTGATCATGCAACAACAAGTTAACTAGTTAGGTAATACGGGCTGGTATCCGCAACTCCACGTCAAAGCGCGTATTTTGCGTACGGGTGGGAAAATCGGTTATGCGATCCACCCCAGCTCCTCAAAGAAGGCCAGCAACGCCTTGGTGTCACTGATAATCTCACGTAGGGTACCTGGGTTACCGAAGTACTTAGCCCTGTATGTGGCGACCACCAGGCAGTTTAACAGCACATGAGCTGCTGTCTCGTCGTCCTCCATGCGGACTCTGCACAGCGGACTGTCTGTGACTCCTATGACAAAGAGGTGTTTATTAAATGACCCATGGTCAGTTACAGCTGCTGTAACTGTACGCAGCTGCTGTTTCGTTAGTTGGAGAAATCGTTTCGCAAGGCGGCTATCGATTAAAGGTAGTGCCTCCGTGCCACCGTGGTCCAACCAAAGTTTGTGATGTTGGTCCCTGGTTCGTTTCCTTACCAGAGTGCGTAGATAACCGAAGGGGAGTGGCGCAATGGGTTCAGGCTCCACTGGTGCCATGCTCGACTCCCTTCTGGCAAGTTCGTCGGCTGCGTCGTTGCCCCGCGAACCGCTGCCGCTGTGTCCTTTGATCCATTGAATGGTTATATTATTGAGACTACCCACCTGGTTAAGGCGCTGGTGGCACTCGTATATCAGCCCAGAGTCAACAGTGTGACTGTTGAGCGCTTGCAGAACAGCCATGCTGTCTGAGAGTATTCGTATCGAGTGGTCCTTAACTTCCCTGGCCATGATGGCTGAAGCGGCAAGAGATACACCCATGCATTCGGCCTGGAAGACAGTGTTATGGACTCCCAATGGTGTGGCTATGTGTATGTTGAAGTCCTCAGAGAAGACTCCAACACCTGTACCACTACCTGTTTTGGATCCATCGATGAAGATACGATAAGTTAACTAGTTAAATTTATGGTAAGTTTCGAAGCTTTTTCATAACCATTAACTTGACTGCCCATTTTCATATCTTATTACCAACCTTCTTGGAACCAAAAAAGTAGTTACGGACGCGTGATAAGTCAGTACACTCATTTAGTTTTTCAATCATTACAGTACAGTCTTTCAGTTAAAAGCTCATTTTCGAACTATATTCTATTAATTGTAACTTCACTAAGCGTATAAGCGATTTGGTGTTATACTGTGAGCTTATTTTGTATTTTTTTTATAAATGAGATCTTAGGTGTTACTAAGTCGCTGGCCAATGTGGTGGCAATGTAGTAGAGATGCGCTTCGGGCGGTGCGTGGCAATACGTTTTGCGGTTCGATGCGGCACAGTTTTATTGTGCAAGTTGGTCCGCTGTCTGTTCCGCGCCGGTGAATGCTCGGAATAGGTCTTATCGAACGCGAGGAGTGACTGAGAAAGATGGAGAAAATACTTAAAAACTTTTTACAAAAAAAAAAACAACCATTTTTTTCACCTTTTAGTTGTTGTACCTACCCCACACAAATTCGAATACCACTACCTGCTTTGTAAATAACAGTGACAGGAACTTAAGATATCATCCATATACTAAGCGGGAAAAAAATACGTATTATTGAACCCAACTCAAAAACCGTCCAAGCAAAGTTAATAAAATTTATATGGGACCACACGGGAAGTACCAGCTATCAAATTAAAAAAAATCATCAAAATCGGTTCACCCAGTCGAAAGTTCTGATGTAACAAACATAAAAGAAAAAAAATGAAAAATACACTCGAATTGAGAACCTCCTCATTTTTTTAAGTCGGTTAAAAAACATACGCTACGAACATAGAACCTCCTCCTTTTTGGTAGTCGGTAAAAAATATGAAGTTTCATGTAGGTACTTAACGTCAATTTGTCCGGCCTGGGAGGCTGGATATACTCGTAGAGCGAAAGAAGACAGCATTACTACAAAGCACAATCATAATACTTACATGTACCTAACGCAAACTCTCGAACATTTAGGATTAATTTACTGTACTGAATCACTGTTAATTTTTGAAAACAAAAGCATTTTTAAATAATCTGCTCATTCATTATTTTATGGTTGATAGCCAAACTAAAAGATTCGGTGCTTGTAATGTGCATTATAAAATTCTGTTATTCAGTTAACCACTTCACTTCGAACTCCGCTCTCACACGAACCGCCTCCTCCTTGCAGTAGAACATAAAACAAGGCGTGGAACGTCACTCGACTCGTCTAATGCGATGTATTGAAATGTCCCGCGTCTTGATAAACACGCAGGGCTGCCAGTAAAGTCGCGCTGTTTTGTTCGCTTCTCCGTCACTCGCCACTCGGCAACGCGCAACGTGTGGAGGAATTTAACGCGGTGACAACCTTGCTCTCTAATTTTCATTTGTGGTTTTTTGCTTCGTGTTTCAGAATCACACGTTGACTGCATATGAATGGGGGTGAGTTTGTTCGTATAAGTATAAATGTTTGGGTATTATGTATTTATAACTTTTAATTTTGTGATACTTATAATAGGAATAAAAAGTACCTAGTTGTAGGATTTTTTATGTGTAGACACATTAGTGTCTACACCTCAAAAATCCTCCTATTAAGGTAAGCCTAAATAGCCTAATCCTTACCTATTAAGGTAAGGCCGTTCTACAACCTAGACAAAACTGTCTTTCAGTCGATCACTCTATGAAAACAATGATGGCACACTAATTATTAAACAGTCTGATTTTCAAATCCTACTCAACAACCTGTTTTGTCAATGACAGACAAAACTATTTTGTCTAGGTTGCCGCAACGCTTTACAAGTTAGGGACCTGCTGGTTTTATTATCAGACGTCGATGAAAATACAATTTTAGAAGATGCTCTTTTATTGTTGTGGTCTTTACCATTGGTAAAATATTTACTATTTCAACTTCATACCCTAGAACTCCAAAAGACCACTCCACCACAATTCGTGAGGCAGCCCTGCCCGGCAAGTTTCCAAGCGATGTTTTTGCCAACCCGTGAGTTATGCTCGCCGCGCGCCTCCGCCCGACTTCCGGCACACTCACACATAATGACTCGCCGGCAACTGTTTTCGCAATATCCACCAGTTCTTGCTGTACTTAAATATGATTGTACAGAAGGACAACATATTTCGAAATGACGGAATACATTAACACATGGAAACATGGCGGGCCATCCATACCATGGAATGAATTATGACATTCTCTTAACTGAGCAGTGATTCCCTCATTATCTGATTGATCTTTCGCCATCCATAGGCATTCTCTGAAGGTACTCGTATTATTCTGATCCCTGCTGCACGCGGCAGTACTGCCGCAGCAGTTCTGCCGCATCACTACTGGTCTCCATACATTATCTCTAGGTTTAAATGAGATTACATTCCGGGCACTGCAGTAATTTCGTGGCAATAAAAAATGTATGATTCCAAACGTCGCTGCAGCAGTGCCGCGTGCTGCGGGGATCGGAATCTTGCCTTTAAAGAGAAAAATGAGAGGGTATTTTTTTTTGGAAGCTGTTAATTTTCATATACATTGATATTCAATAACGATCGATTATTAAACTACGTAAACGGGGTGCTGTCATGTTTTGTTATCTTTCCGTCAAAAGTTAGCGCTTTAATAGTATTTTTATTTCTTTCAGTCTCTTGTAAATTAACTAGTGTTGGCGCTGGCGCGTTATAGAATGCACCTTCTGCACGTGTCCATTGAATGCTTTCCTTGAATATGCACAAGTTTATTTGAGCGTTATATTTTGTTGCGTCGAGACATTCGGCTCCACTTTGAACGTTTATTTCCGTCGATCCGAGATGAAGGAATAATATCGAGTGTAGCGGTTGGGCTGTTATGTGCACGCCGGGTTATGCGTTGGACACAGGTATTAAGGTCAAATCGTGCCTTGAAATGATATTAATTTTAATTATTGTAAATGTGGTTGTCTCATTAGTGATTTTGACATTATAGTTATGATTTTGACATTATAATTGTGATTTTGACGTTATTATTGATTGTTTTGACATTACTAGTAATTATAACCAAAGTTTGCGCAATATTATTATGTACTAACACTAGTGTTTAAGATGTGTATGTAATTACTAACAAATGGATTGTATGATCTGTAATAAAGTTTTTGATTGATAAGAATAATAGTATGATAAGTCACTGGTAGGTATCATCGTTATGATTAGGGTTTGACAAACTGGTACCAGAAGATGTCAGGATTTTAGAATGATAACATTTAGCTCGTGCGATCTGACTGCAACTTCAATCTAGAGTCAGACCGCACGAGCTTGAATAGGGGTTATTCCACTAATCCCCATTGACAATGCCTATCGTTACTCACAATACTGTCCCTTATGATATTCATGCTCGTGCTACAAAGCAGCTTGGGTGAGACGTATCTGGAAATCGTGTCGATTTCTCCCTACGTTTCTGTCATCATCTAATTTCGTAAATCTTTATTATATCACAAGTTTCAAAATACAATAACGATTACAATAACGTGATCTATAATTTTGTGTCGAACTAAGTTCAGCGCAGCTATCATAACTGTTTAATAACGATAACATTTGTACTTATGAGGAAAGAATTTGTAAAATTGACGACGACGAATCTTTTCCTCACCTCGGAACAAAATATGCTTTTATTACAAGTCGCCGGAACATAACACTACGATTTGTTCGCACAAACTATTGTTGGAGAAACTACTGTGTTTGTCACTGAAGTTTCTTGGAGAGTGTGGACCAGTTGTAGTAAACATTTTTCATTCATGGATCGTGTCCGTGGATTTATATAGTCATGTAAAATGCAAACGACAGAACTTTAGAAAAAAAAACCTAGCCCAGCCCCGAATGTAGTTTTTTTTTTTGGGGCAGGGTAAAACCTGCCGCCTGCCGCCCCGCCAATTCTTTATGGGAGATGCGGTAAGGTAGCCCGCGTAATTCGAATTTTCTTGAAATTAAATTGTTGGTAGCAACATATTAATCAAATTTTATCGATCGTTTTTTTTTTGACTCATGTTATAATAATGTTGCATGCCTAATATAAGGTAGATTGTACAAGGATCACCCATATTTCAACTGTTACATCTTATTTACTGTACCTGCAATCTATGCAAATAAATTTTGACTTTCGACTTTGAATTTTGACTTTGACAATGCGCCAATCCAACAGGGGCGCCAAAACTGTTGTTAAAAAGAAAGAAATAGAATATAAATGCTGCACGTCTCATTTATTACAAAGTTGCGGTGTGCTGGGTGGTGCACTTGTCTGCTACGCTTGTTGCCCCCTGTGGTTGGCATTCGGGACACGAGCCCCGGTTTGTCCGCTCCTCGATTCGGGTCCTAAACTAACCCGTCATGGGCACTGCAGACAAAAGTGAAAACTTCAAACTGGTATTAGCGCCATCTATATTCTAGGTTATAGCACTACGGCGCGCGGTGACGCGAATCCATAGGTTTACCCGTACCAAATTTTTCAAAATCGCTCAACGCACCTAAAGAAGCTTTCACATCAAAAAAAAAAACTTGATCAATCCTGGGTAGACTTTGTAAGAAATTACTTCAGCACATACCTACCTAATATAATCTCATCCGAAGCCAAAACGAAAAGGGTCGTAGTCTACTCAGATGAACTCGGCAAGCAGGTTGAGTATCTCTGTCGTACACTGGCGTGCCGCGTCAGCCACTCTCACCAAATTTATTTAATCCGTCAAAGCGCAAACGCGGATATGTTTATTTTCAATTTGCGACTGCGACAACTAAACGCGAGCAAAAATAACGCAGCAAAAAGTCCGCTGCTTACTTAAATAAGTTAGTTGGATGATCAAAAGAGCTTTGAAACATCCAATTAGCTGCGTGCCGCTATCCGCTACTTATCTGGACTAAGTAAACCTTGGGAATAACGCTGTGATTTGGGTACACAGGATTTTGTCTCATTATAAAGAAATATCTCTTTTACCTACGTAATACTGTAAAACAGACAGTGATGATTGGTTTTCGTTTAAATATAAAGGATATCCCCTTAATACGTTTTACCCTTCATTAATGAGTACACGTACTGGCACAATAAGTTGTGTACAACATGCAAAAACACCCACCCCAATGTCTGAAAGTTTATTTTCTTCAAGATCTTCCCTAACGACCCGCACCCCGTTGCACAGAAACTGGACGTCCCACCACTTCATTAAATAGGTCAACATTACTAAAAGGAACTGAATACCATTCCCTTTGTACCAGTCGAGCTACTCAAAATACACATAACAATTAAAGGAGAACACAGCGCTCCAGGGAACCCTCCGAGATGCAAAAACTTGATATTTCCATAAGAAAATGTATTCTCTTTGTCATTCATTTATACTTCATAAAGCAGAACACAATTTCTCAACAACTTAAGCAGAAATGGAAACAAAAAACACGCCGGAGTCGGCACATAAATAACTCGACACAATTCACAACTACTTAGTTATGTGGCGAGCCAACACATTAATAAAATGTTCATTGCTGCTCATAAACGACGAGCAGTTTTGGCACAGGTTTAAGGCTCGCGATGAATTATGAATGGCCGGGATTACTTACACGTCAGCGTTACGTCACGGGTACACACAGCATCGCTAATATGCCTGTTTAGTCCACTAACCGAGAGGAATATGTTAGGTATTAATCAAGCAAATTGCCAGAGTTTCACCCAAATTCAGGAGCATACATTATGGAGCTGGAATCAGGTCACTAACGTTAATATTACATTGCCATACGTTCTTGAAGATATGGCATTACTAACCGGTGAGCATATTTTACAAGTCTTGTCCTAGGACACGACTCTTTTAACGCATTCAAAATAATGATGTCATTAACTAGGGCCATCATGAAGGCTCCAATATTACTCAGACCTAGAATCACTCGAAATCTGAGCACAAAATAATTGTGCTTGTTGTTATAATCAATTTGGCACCGATAAAGGCTGACACGATAAGCCCTAACTCACTAGAATTACTAAAATTTCTCCTAATTTTGTTTTCTGGAACATTGGGAATTAGCACTACTTTTAATAGTTCGTTAGGCCGGGCCGTGTTTTTCAGCTAACTTGGTAATCCAGTTTGTTTGTGAATAGTGTTCCAATTCCAAACTTTTTAAGATAAAAGGTGTTTCATTTTATAAACGCTTTTATTTGATATAAATACGCGTCAATTCTTCTTATTTACCTTGAATGCTTCAAAAGTTTAGACAATTACGCTATGCAGAAATTTGATAAGGTTTTTATTTGTAGCTTAAATGGTAGATACCATACAGATATCTGGTACTCTAGCGAATAGCTTGTCGATTTACCAAATAGGTACTCACAAAGTTACAAGACTTGGTGGTAATAGTGCGCTCATTTTATTTTGTCAAGACCGACAGACACAACACAGTGTTCCTTTGCCAAGATTCGTTAGCAGAACATGTCTTGTAGTAGACTTGTAGTTGCTCCTTTATTTAGTGTCTCCTTTTTTGCTGACGACATTTTAAAATAGTGAGACTGTTATTCTTAGTTGTCGTATTAATTATACAAAACAATTCGTAGTTGTTTGTTTGTTGGTAATCACATTAACTGCGACACAATGATACAACAGCAAACATTTAAGTTCAGTGTTTATTATTCTGCCGTCGTCAGCGAAAACCTAATAAGATCGAAAATAATTACAGAAAGCACTAATAAAACCAACTGAACAGTTAGCGGCAGAAGGCTTACAGTACAAGCTTTGATTATAACACGACTGCTCAAAAAGGAGTGTAATGTTTTCAGGGTTCATGTATGTATGTATGTGAGTTTGTTTGTTCTACCATAATTTTTAAATGCCCTTAGCGGATTTGGATGTATGGGGTATCATCAAAATCCTTATAAAATATCATCCCGAGTGACACAGGCTATATTTTTATAGAAAAAAATATCAATAAGGAGGCAGTAAGGCTCCTTAATCAAAGGTGTAAAAAAAAATCTTCATTTATTACAATATGCGTATCCAATTGAAGGCCTGGATGAGCACATTCCAAAACTATATAATTTATTGGCACACATTTTAGATAGGTCAGGCCATCCACGCCTCACCTCGCCTCGCCGTGAGAGTATAAAACCACCTGAACAGACAGCTGTGCTGCTGGGGACTTTGTTGCGCCACTTCTTCTTCCCAGCTAAAGCACTAGGAAGTGGTGAAGGGTAGGCGTTTTTGCGGGACTGTCTTATGTAATTTTAACGTTCGAAAAGTGCTGATTCTCAACTTAGTTTTAATAAATGACTTTTGAATGTTGAATTTTTTGAACTACGAGTATTAGTACTTAAGAATTAAAGCCACCTAGCATGACATGTTTTAAAATAAAATTTGTGACTAAAATGTATAAAATAAAAGTTAGTAATTTCCGCAAAATTTCGAGTATTAGTCTACCGGCTTTCATATCCTCGGTCCACGGCACTGAGAAATTAATCAGGAAAATTCTAGCCTCCACACTGATTAATTTTGATGTGCCGTGCTTCACCGAGGCTATGAATGCCTGGAGAATCGCTTGCCCGAACTCAGATCTACTCGATTATCCATCTTCCCAAAGACGGTGGGATGAGCCGCTCTGCAGAGTAGTACAGAACAATTTACTTAACATGGTCTGCTACTACTGCGGAGCGTGCGCGCCTCCTTGGTTTCTCAATTCGACCGTATATATATATTTTTTTTATGTGTGTTCGCGGATAACTTCATCGTTTATGAACCGATTTTGGTGATTCTTTTTTTGTTGGAAAGGAGATATCTCAAGGGCATCCCAGATAAATCGATACCTATAGCGATTTGGGTATTTTTATAGCAACTCGCAGTTGCTCTTGGAAAGTACCATTTGGTTAAGTGGAACTGATGATGAAGACCACAAATAGCCACCGGAACTACTCAATAATAAGTATTTCACGAGTTGCGATTCGATTACTTTAATATGGTTGCAATGCAATTTATGCTCGTCACAATGCATATGGAGAAGTGAAGCTGATGGTGAAGTACCAGGAGAACTCCTCAACGATGAACGTCCGTACATCGGGGAAAGTAATATTTTGTAAAAAGTGATGAGCAGTTGGCATTAGGCTAATGTAACTTGTATTATAAATTGACCCACTAAAAAGTGAGATATAAAAACAGTTTTACAAAAAAATCAACCGACTTCTAAAAAACCACTACAAAGTGAAAAATAACTTAAACGGAAGTCGGTGGCAAATAATGAAAATACAAAGCCAAAGACACCGACTTCCGAAATTTAAGTTATTTTTCACTTTGTTGTGGTTTTTTGGAAGTCGGTTGTTTTTTTTTTCTTTTTTTTGGGTGATAAATGATCAAATAACTTCTCCCGCTCTGGGCGGAGCGGGTGTCTGAATCCTATTGATTAAACCCCACCCGTGTTCCTTCAGTTGCCTGTATGTTGCCAGGGGCCACGGTATCCCTTTTGGACTTTCCCGCGACCCCGGCAGGCATCGGCACTAGCGGACCCCGTCAGTTCTACTAACATTTCTTTGAGGCACGCGTTGAGCACAACGCGCCGTCGACCCGGGCCTGGTCCTTATCGGACGGTGAGCTACCCATTGCTCACCGTCCGTAAGTCCGCGCCTACGGTGGCCGGGAATCGGCTTGCGATTTCCGACGCTTGGGGCGTCTCCTGCGGCGGTTAGGGGCGTGAGGCTATCTGCTGTCCCAGGACATTTCAGTGTCTTTTTAAGCTATTGCATAGCTTTTATCGCGGGCTTTGAGCGCGGCGACCGAATCAAGAAATTCCGTAACGAAAATAAAACCTAATCCGCCTACCACGTAATGACGGATGACGACATAAAACAAAAATTCTGACCCTGTTATTTATCAACTCCAGCATAAGAAATGCGTATCTTCAAATGAAGGTTTTTAACGATACAAAAACATTTATAGTAGCCTACTTTTTAGTTTGAACCAATTACGTTGAAAACTAACACAATTAACAGTCTAGACCGTTTTTTCTTAAGTTTTACATTTTGTAAGTACCTAGTTAAGACTACCGAGTTCTTACTTGCTCGTACTTCTGAGTTCCTCTGTGCATTACGAAGTCTGCATCATGTTTCAGTACTATGGCGTGATGTATGAAGCCGGGGACGGCGACGATTGTCACAAGTGTGCCATACATCGCCGGCTCGCAAGGTCGGCCTGCTCAGCCACGCGATAACAAACGTAATTGTATAATGAAGTCAACGCCATGAATATTGTATTAGTGAGCCTCGCTGCGGGCAAAGTTTTGGCTGTTCAATAATTTATTTATTTTGCTGTTCACCGCTAAACTCGGGAGTTAGAGGTGAAACATGTAAGTATGTATAGGTAATAAATTAAGTTATTAATGAGTTGTTCCGGCGCTTTACTTTGTTTACGCTATTTCATTACTACTGCTCTCAAAACGCTGAACGAAAGCATCGTGAGGAAACCGGCATGTACTAGAACCAAAAACAATTTATGACTTGTGACATTTACCTGGACCCGCGTGGTGGATTACGGCCCGCTCCCAATCAGCAGGTGTTCTGTATCCCAGCAGTGGGAAAATTATAGGCTGATTATGCATAAACTTAAGCTAATCGTAAGTAAGCTTTGTGTCAAGGCGTAGGTAGGCAATGTATTTTCTGAAGTAGGGGTATTTTACAATGCTAACGCCCGGTTTCTGGAATGAAAATAAATACACTCTTCAGAAATTAGTGCAAGCCAAGTCATGGGATCGGTTGATGATCATTCATGCAACCAATCGCAGCAGGTTACGCGCGCTTGACAATTTGTTAGCAAATTTTTGTGTTGACTATCGTTCCATAAATCGGACGTGACATTCGATCATTATGAGTATAATAATTATCATAATTTATGACTCAACTTTTACTTTTTTTCGTTTGACCGTTTCTTATGTGAAATCGTTTGAACTAAATAAAATATTATGTTTAAATACAGAACATAATATTGCCCATTCTCACCCCTTCAGAGTCCCATCATTATGCAGCGCATGCATGCATGTGGGGGCATGAGGTGCATTATTATAATGACGTCACTGGCGGCGCGGGGCGGTGCGGGGCAGCGCGGGGCGGTGCGGGGCAGCGCGAGGTGGTGCGGGGCGACGCGGGGTGGTGCGGGGCGGTCGTAGATAGTTGACAGTCGGACACAAACAACTACATCATGTAGATATCGTACAGATTACTGAGCGGGAGGCAGGTTACCGGGCCGTGACGTCACTGGACACTTTGTTATAGCGTAGGGCATGATTGCTGCAACACCATTAATACTAAGGGGAACACCTTAGTATTAATGGTGTTGCAGCAATCAAGCATGTGTATTTGTGTGTGTTTTTCAATCATGGTGTATTTTTGGAAGAGGCCTATCTGATATGCATTGTAATAAATTGACTAAAAGAGTGTGGTATATTTTATCAGCGGTTGTTTATGCTACATATAACGCCATTTGCTTAGGTAGTTCGTAAGATTACAATAAGAATTTCTGTTTCCCACCAGCCTGGCAGCCATTTAGCAATAGAAACTATAATGTTACTTAAACATACATCAATATAGCACAGGTAACATCAAATAACTCGCGCACTAAATATCACAATAAACAAGCTCATATACAATATACTCGTACATCCATGTTTGTATGAAGAAAAACACTCTTTTCTTGCTAATACTTTTAATCCACACTACTGTACTATTTCATAATCAAACGAAGACTAACTATGCTTTACATTTTACCATTTAAAACGACTTTTGCCCCACCCAGAAATAACGATACTATCATAACCGTCATTTCTAAGTGTTGCCAAAGTAAAACAATACATTCATTACTGTCATAATGAAATTACATTTAGAAGTTTCTGTTATATTTAAAATTTGTATTTTGACAGTGTTGCCACAGTGGATATTATAAATTTAGATCAGAGATCAGAGAGATCAGGTGCAGGACGCAACGGCTTCGGTGCAGGAGGCACGGGGTGTCACGCCTCCAACTTCCAATATCCAGGCTGCTACCGAGTAATTCCTAGTGGAAAAATCAAACAACACTCTGCCCGACCCGGGAATCGAGCCCAGGACCCCACGCTCAGCAGCCACGCTCGCTAACACGAAACTAACGGGGTTGAATCTAATGTTAACAACTATGTTATAAATACGTGAATAGCAATTCATGTTAAGGCGACGGTAACCGACTTTTAATGATTTTATACTGATTATCACGTCTAAACGAGTACTGTTAATGACTTAAAAAAAATATATGTTAAATTAGAACATTTTCTTAATTTCTAACTTGATATATGCTTATTTATGTTTATTTTACATGGTAAATTAATTTACAAAATTATGTCTAACGCGGATAAAAAACTAAGAATCACGCAAAATCTATCAAGCTTATTTTTCTGAAACCTTCACTATTTTAAAGATAATTTGAATATTTATCTTTTAATATAAGTGTTTTATTAAAATACTTTTTGTTTTATGTAAAATAAATTAATAATGCATCTAATTTAAGACAGCGCTCCTTGGTGGGCGAGTCCTATTGCGGACTGGACGTACATACGACGCGTTGCGTGAGCTCAGTACAGATTACGCAAACTAACCATTCAAGGTCACTAGCATATATCTGCGTCTTAACAGGCATTTATCCAAATCAAATTCCAACCTAGAGGATTTTTCAATTCCTAACGATTGGATGTAGATCCATGGTGACACCAATTTTTTTATTTTTTTGTATAACTCTGGCATGTTCAACAATTTCGTTTCTATTATAACCTGAACATTTTGCTACTAATACGAACCGATAAAAGGAAATAATTTCTTACTTTTGCCATCACTGTTGAAATTAGTTTCAGTTTTTTTTTTTTTTTTACTAAACATACTCATCTTTTATAGGTAATTCGTCTTTTATACGTCTTTAATTTTTGTATATCCTTACATATTATAAAACAAAGTTCCCCACCACGTCTGTCTGTCTGTCTGAACGCAATAAACTCAAAAACTACCGAACGGATTTTCAAACAGTTTTCACCAATGGACGGAGCGATTCTTGCGGAAGGTTTTAGTGTATAATTCATTAAGGTTTTCACCAATGGACGGAGCAATTCTTGCGGAAGGTTTTAGTGTATAATTCATTAAGGTTTTGTGTAAATTGGCTGAAATATGACGATTATTGTCGAAAATGTTGGAAAAAATCATGCCGACTGGAAGCTTTATTGGCGTGCGCCGCGTAAACCGTTACAGATACATCAAATTTATGTTTTACAACATTGAAGATCTTAAAAAGTTCAACAAAAAGTCCGCGAATGTTTATCTTCTAAGGATGACCCACAATAACCATTTTTATCTTTCAGAATTTGGTTAAAAATTCCATTATTATTTCCGAAGCTATTTTGACCGGTATCATATGAATCCTCATCTAATAAAATATGTTATTTCAATTGGGCATTTAATTGAGATTAAAATATGCCTTGACATCATATAATTTAAACGAATGGTTTAAAGATATCACAGATTCAAAATTACGCGTAACAAAATAATTATGGTTCGAGCGCAGCGGTAGGAATCAATAACCTTTTCCTGGACTATTTAGTATGTAATCCCGGTACGGCCCGGTAGTACGTTCCCGTGGGATATTTTCCGACATCCACGCGGGCGAAGCCGCGGGCAAAAGCTAGTTTATTATAATTGTTAAATGATTTAAATATTATTATCAATGAGCAATATTATAGATTTTTATACAGGGTGGGGATAAATCTCCTACCAACTGATTAGGCTCATTATTCTCGAAGATGTTTTCAGTCGCCCCTTTTAATTTAATGTCGAAAAATAATTCTGATGCACTTTATTATTATTATTCTTTTATTTCATTTAAATACTTATAAATTATATTTTTAAATATTAGAATAAAGAAAGTATAAAAACATTTAAAAATATAAAAAAATAGTAGCCCACCGGTATCGGGAACAGGGTCCAAGCTACCGGCGGTCAGGGCTCCAGAGAGAGGAACCTCCTGACAATGCGAGCCGTGTCCAGGAGTACCGCCTTCTGAATCAAGCCCTTGGTCCAGCTGCCCAACGCGAGCCTCCTTAGGTGTTGGTCGAGGCTCTTGGCAATTAAGCCATTGGCTGATACGACTATCGGCACAATGATCGCTGAGTCCACATCCCACATGTCGACAATCTCGCGAGCCAAGTCAAGATACTTGATTTGTTTGTCTTTCTCGGCTTTCACGAGGTTCCCGTCATGCGGGACTGTTATGTCAATAATCATTGTGCGCCGTTCTACTCGATCCACCACCACTATATCAGGTTTATTGGCAACAATAGTCCTGTCAGTGATGATGGATCGATCCCAGTACAATGTGATATTTCCATTTTCGAGAACTGGATCGGGCACATACCTGTAGTACGGCACTTCCGATTCCACAAGGCCGTATTTCAGAGCAAGTTGCTGATGGATAATCCTGGCTACAAGGTTATGTCTATGCAAGTACTCTTCGTTAGCTAGACGAGAACACCCGGAGATAATGTGTCGGATTGATTCTCCCGGCCGGTGGCATGCCCGACAGATGTCAACCGTGCCATCCTTCACAATAAATCTCCGGTAATTGTTCGTCATGATAACTTCATCCATACTTGCACAGATAAAACCTTCGGTCTCCCCGAAGAGGTCACCAAAACGTAGCCAGGTCACGAACGCTACTAAAATCTACATCGGGTCCATGTAGGGCCCGGAAAAAGCGTCCGTGAAGCTCCTTACTCTGCCATACCTCCTTGCGATCGTTAGTGTCAAGCACTACAGGCTTGCACCAGTTTTCTTTAGCCAAGGAGAGCGGGGTGAGACCCTTGTCCACCGCGACCACATCTCGATGCATCCTCACGTCGGCATCTAGGAAATATTCCCTAAGACTGCATATCTCGCGATTGTGGAGGGTCTTAGCGTTTAAAAAGCCTCGACCTCCACACTTTCGCGGGATATACAGTCTCATTACCGATGACCGTGGGTGATGCATTCGATATGCAGTCAGCAGCGTACGGACCCTCCTATCCAGGGCGTCGAGTTCGGTATGAGTCCATTTGAGTATGCCGAAAGAGTACATCAAAACCGGCATGACCCAACCGTTGAAGGCGCGCACCTTGTTTCCGCCTGATAGGAGACTATTAAATACTTTCTTCAGGCGGCCAAAGAAGCGCTCCTTCAACGATTGCTTCATGTCAGTAACATTGATGCCCAACGCTTCCGACATACCCAAATACTTATAGGTTTCGGATGCGATTTCGAGGGCTCTAAGGTTTATGGAATCCGAGAGTTGGGCTCCCACGGATTCCACAATCTCCCCTCGCTTTACATGCATGACCGCACATTTGTCCACACCAAATTCCATCCTGATGGCGCTACTGAAAGTTTCAGTTACTTTCAGTAGCTCCATCAGTTGCAAATTGTTGGGAGCAAAGAGTTTTAGGTCATCCATGTATAGAAGGTGAGATATAACCTGACCTCCTCTCCTCAACCGATAGCCAAGACCTGAATCCTCTAGCAGTGTGCTTAGCGGATTCAGGGCTAAGCAGAACCAAAGCGGACTCAAACTGTCACCCTGAAATATGCCTCGCTCTATCCTTATCGGTTCGCTATTCCTCTGGATATTTCGACATCCTGGATAGCGAAGGACCGTCCTCCATTGCCTCATACACGACATCAGAAAGGTGCGCAGAGTTGTATCTACTTTATACAACTCCAGCACCCTCATGAGCCATGTATGTGGCACCGAGTCATAGGCCTTCTTATAGTCTATCCAGCATGTCGACAGATCCTTTCGGGAACGGCGAACCTGTTGGCTAATGGCCATATCAATGAGGAGTAGCTCCTTAGTACCGCGGGACCCGTTCCTACATCCATTTTGAGAGGCAGACATGATGGAGTTGGTGTCTATATGTTTGTTAATTTTAGCTCTCAAAATGGATGTAAGAACTTTATAGACCGTCGGTAAACACGTGATCGGTCTATAATTTTTGGGTTCCGCGGTGCTACCAGATTTATGGAGCAGGTGGGTAACTCCTGTTGTTAGAAAATGGGGTAGCGACCCAGACTCCAAAGCAGTCTGGTACTGAGCCGCCAAGCGAGCGTGCGATCTCACAAACCATTTGATCCAGAAGTTGTGCAGCCCGTCCGGTCCTGGAGACTTCCAGTTAGGTTAGGTTAGGTTAGACGAACTGCACGTGTTACATCTTGGGGGCAGATGGTAATAGCCCCCATTTCTGGTATTGGATCGCAGGCTCGCTCGACTTCCCGAGTCCAGTCACCTTCGGTGTGACTAACAGGCACCGACCAGATACTCCGCCAGAAAGAATCCATGGCATCATCATCCGGTAGGCGCGTGTCAGTCACACCTTGGTCCGGTCGCTCCCAAGCCCTATAAACCCACCTTTCATCACTCTGGAAGGTGCGATTTTGAGTATATCGCTCTACTCGCCGCTTATACCTACGGATACGGTTTGCCCATGCATACACTTTCTGCTTCAGGAAGTCGATGCGCTCTGTGACACGGGACATATAGTCCTCAGGGCTGATATCAGTCCCTGAGAACGCCCGCCTCACAAAGCGCATCACTCTAGGGCGAGTATTGCCCTCCCTGAAGCAGAATAGTTTGCCGATGAGCGCTCTGGCCTCACCAATACGGCGCTCAATTCTGCACTGCCAAGCTGGTACGGCTGGTTTCGGTCGTGTAGCTCTAGAACTATTAGCAAATTTGACGTGAGCTACACGACATGCCGCTACAGCCGCGCAGTACAAAATTGAGTGAGTATCAGTGAGGTCTTCGCAGTCATCAAAATAGTTAGATAACTGCGAATCCAGAACCGCCACCAGCGCCCTATTTTTTTTATGCATGGGCAAACGAGGTAAGCGTGGCCTAAGTTCAGGTGACATATATCGATATTCCTGAATCGCACCTTCCAAAGCATTCCTCAATTCCACATTGCATTGGGTACTTACGGTTGTAGCCCTGTCGTCACTCCCTTCGTCAGCTTGGTTTGTGTTGGACCGTGGTGTCACTACAATAGTCTGCGACGGGGGAGCAACGACATGGCTACTCTGCATTTCAACTCGTAGGCGATCAAGTGCAGTGTCGTCCAGCATATGATTACGCTGGATGACCCGCACCTGATCCGATAGTCGTTGTGCCGAAACGTTGACAGCTGGCTCAAGCACCTGAAAAAGGGAGAGCATCCGAACACGGTACGCGGTCAGATTATTTCCTCCATCTGTAGCCCCATAGTATGAGCGCATGACGTTTTCATTGACGGAGCGTGTCCATCTCATGCGCTGCACACTTCCGCCGGGAGCTGGGACCCTATCAGAGGCCGGTGGGCCTCGAGGTCCTAAGCCGTCCGGTGGCCGTTGTCCTCCCCGTCGACGAGCAGGTGGTGGCGTCGTGGGCGGAGAGAAATACTCGTCGCTCGAGCTCGACGCAACTACCGCGGCCGGTGTTGTCACAGCACTTCTAGTGGGGCTGGGTACCGGTGGCGGCGAGGCGGAGCTGAGCGACGAGTCCGGAGGTGGTGGGCGTGCTTTACGTGCAGCTGATCGTGTCAACATTCTTTACTTCATTCCATACTTTCCTCTATGCTTCATTCGTTAGGTATTGATTTTATCGGAGGTGACATGACAGCTAATGTCACCTCCTGTTCGGCAGTTTATGGTTCATTTCTGGTGTGTGTTTTGTTCTTTTTGTAATAAATTCAGGTTTCAGGTTCTTTTTTACTCTTATAAATTGTTATACTGTGCTACAACTGCGTCGAAAGGTATTGATAATATTATATAGTGAAAAATCTGGAAATAAAATTTTAAGACGTTTGTTGACTTGGTGTTGCCAGCGTTATTATTATTATTATTTTTACTGTAGCGAAAATGACATTGCTGATAACCCATCGTACTTAAACCAGTTGCTGGTCCAAGATGCGTTTGTTTTTTCCAAACTTTTGAGTAGGCAAGGCCGTAAGAATTGTCTGGTTAAACCTTAGTTCTTGGCAATTTATTTGCTTGAGAACAAGCAACTGCGTTTAGTACATGTCTAATTTCCCTAGCACCAAGTCTTTAAACTGTTTCAAATCTGAAATTATTCTAGTCGGTGCTCCAAAATCACTTGGTAAATTTTTCGATAATTTTGAATTGGTCTAGCAATGAGATATTTTGTAAACGTATCAAAAACTTTTTGTAATTATTACATAAAATATTGGTGACAAGCTAGTCGGATATATATATATATTATTATATTTTTTTATATATTTAAATATCTTGGGACCCTAAGGTCCCGGTTTTTTGGAAGGCGTACGAGGGGCCGAAGCCAACTCGCAGAGGCCCCTTAGACAATTTTATAATTATGTAAATTATTACTATCAGGAGTATTTTTTTTCTTAGCTCTTAGGCTGGTATTAGCTACATTTACGGGCCAAAGCCAAGTAAATGCAGCGTGTGGTGTGTAATTAAGATGAGGGTGTACTTTCATCTAACTGCATAAATTTCCTAACATTATTATTATTATTTAAACGTCTTTGACATTTCTCGGGACCCAGGGATCCCGGACTTTTGGAAGGCGTACGAGGGGCCAAAGCCAACTCGCAGAGGCCCCTTAGACATTTTTAAGTATTGAGGCACCAACCGACGACTATCCCTGTTCGCACTACGCAAGGGCACCCAAGGACAACCCCCGGTTGGTGTAGGACTATTGCCGGATATTGAAACAAAGATATCGGACTATGGGTTTGGGTGACTAAAGTGGACTGGTTACCTGGAACTATGGAAGGACTATGGCCTGATCAATGTTTATATGTACACGGATAAAATGGCAGGGGGTGACTTGCACACTAAATAATGGGCCCCCGAAAATGGTCGCTAGCACAAAGTGTCGAAGCGACAAGGGGGCAACATGTCCTGAGGTGTCCTGAGGTACTTATGAGGAGTGGAGAGGTATTCCACGGCTATCAGGACAATCCCGGAAGTACGGTCAAGATCCCTACCAGCATCTTACTGGAATACTTCCTTCCTCCGAGCATGTTTGCTCTTGTGAATCTCCACTCAAGCCAGCCAATAAAGGCAAAAATGAGGTGGGAGCTCTGTTCCTCGTCAGTGTTCACTCTAGCCGGCCAATAAAGGCAAGCCAGAGGTTAGGAACAAGACTTCTCCCGGAAGATAGGGTCCGTGGGGTCGCTACTGCCCAACAGCTCGCCACATGCTGCCCTACGGGTTTTTGTATCTCTCTTGGTCTGGCTCCTCACCCTAGACCTGTTTCGGCAAAGTAAACTTTACCGGCACAGACCCAGAGTTCGGAGCGCGCAAGCCCCACCACGACGTCAACGTAGAGATACGGCGGTGGGGTTATTATTATTATATGCCATAAAGGCAGACTACGGTTGCCACTAATAAAATTAAAATTATTTAGGAGAAATGTCTACTAAATGTGTAACACAATATTGCATTACATTGTTTAAAAAAATCTGTTTAAACTTTTACTGTTTAAAAATGTTACACCAATATGGAATATTTAGAGGATAAGTTGATGGAACCTATACCCAATGTAAATTTGTAATAATCATAATAACTATGAAATTGACATGAAATGTATTTGCACGCCATTTCATGGCATGATATGCTAAAACCAAAATTACTGTAATATCTATTGTACCATATTCTAGCAAATAAATATTTTTGATTTGATTTAACTATGGTTAAAATATAATTGTCACAACTAGCACAAACGGTTCCAAATGGTCCAAGTATATAGCATGGAAATATGATGCAACAAATAGCCCATAACGAGTTCTTGGCGTAGGTATTATCTTGTACAGTAAGCGCTCAAAAGTGCATGAGCACGCTAAGAGTCGTATTGCTGTGAACACGCGGTATAGCTCGTACATTTGTATGTGTAAACAACACGATACACACACCACAGATAACGCAGTTACACGAAACAACAATATATTTCCGTCGCTTTAAACATGCTAGCACACACGCACTATGCGCGTGAACTTGACCAGTTAATGGCATTGCTAAAATTCGATAGTAACTTAACAAGTGCAGATAGCAGAAAGCGTTAAGCGTTGGTATGGAATTCAAACTGCCTCAGGTTCTAATCTCGTGAAACACAGTGCGGTTTTTTGCAAATATTATTATTTTTGTTTTCGATAATAATATTTTTTAAATATTGCTGCTTTTTTATGTTGTTATTGCAATAAAGGTTTTAGAATAAAAAATGCGTGATATATGATAACAAAATTAAAAAAAATATGTTTATTCGTTATATTTATTTTACATAAGTTAATAAACTGCTACAATTATTTATCATTACTTCAGCTGAATAAGATGTGAAATAGATGTCAAGAAACTTAGAAGCAGTTTGTATTATTTAGACATATTTAAATTATGAAATATTTTAAATTTTTTAAATTTTTAATGGATTTTTTCACCATAAATATTAAGCTTTGATCATGGTCGAAGTAATTAAGTAATAAATAAGAATATTAGACTACTTAAAATGTAAAAAACTACTTACAGAATAGGTAATTTTAAGGTTAAATATGGGCAGTTTGTTTATATTTTATTTGTATTAATTATTTTACATTTTATTTGACTTTAGTAAATATTGGTTGTTATTGAGGTTAAAGCTTAAGTATTCATTTTCTTTACGAAAAGAAGATTGAAACTAAACCTCAAATTTTTATCCTAAAATAATACTATTACTAAAATAATTTAAACAATTTCGGTATATCTGCAAGAAATACGACAAACACCCTATTGAAACGTGCTTAAAAAATTCGTTACCATAAATTCATGCAATAACGAATCTGTTGTTTATTAAGTTGGTACGGCCAATATTTTAAGGTCAAAAACGGTTTTCTAGCTGGTCTTCAGTGATGCAAGCCTTCAGAGTGCACGGCGAACGGTTCATAATGACGTGTTTTTAATAATTCAGCAAAATGTCTCGTTGGTATGAAACCATTTGTTTCATTCACCATTTGACGTCGCTGCTACTCGATAATAAGCCCCTTCCTCATATCTCTTAACCCTCACAGTATTTCTCTAGAACAAAGAAAAACATTGTTTTTATTACACATAATACCTTATTATTTATTATTCACTAATCGAATTAAACCTCACAATGAATTTAAAACTTTAAAGGCATCTTCTGTCTCAACAATACCTCTGTTCTATCAACAATACCCTTGATTAAGATTTATGTTTAGTAAAATATGAAATATATTAATGATAACACTCACACTTAGTCCGGTTTCATTAGATATTCACTTCACTTTTACGCAGCGCAATAATATTCTCTGATCTGATCTGATCTCTTCAATATATTTTATGCCTGCTTTTTGATAATAATAACCACAACACTGCGCTAAATACTCGTCACCAATATTATCCACGAACCAAAAAAGTTCTATTAATTAAATACTCGTAACAAACTGCATCTACCCCACAGAAATCGAAATAATTTACTTAGTTTTTTGTGGTCTATCTGCTAAACTTTAATATTTATGTGAACAAGACGAATGAAACTAAAAACGAATGATGATTATTGAACTAGTCATTGGTTGCAGACAAAGTGAGTGTGTGTGTGTAATGTGCGTGTCTACAGTATTGTAACAACTTATAGAAGAAGGTCGTAAGTCAAACCGAAGCGTCAGTCTATTGCTTTGTGAGATTGCTCATGGACTTTTGGTCGGTACTGTACATGTACAATCTATACAAGAAGCTACATAATTATATTTTACATTTTTTTTTTTGTGTTCTTCCTTATATTAGAATATTGCAGAAAAGTAGGAAAATAATTAGTACTCAAAGTCTTTAAAAAAATATAGCTTGGTTGCTTTATTGACAACCGTTGACCGTTTACAACTCTTGACCAGATGCTTGCGTTCCGTCATGTGTAGTTCAAAAGTTCAACACTGAATTAATCTTCGTTTTCTCTAACAAAATATTGCACAAACTAGTTCAGAAAATGAAGCAGAGCTAAATGAGACATTTTTCATATTAAGCCGCAGTAATCTAATTACAAATAAAACAATGTATGGGAAGCCATTGTTCTTTCTTCAAGACAGTTCTTTTGCTTTCGAACATTCTATAAGATACATAATCTACTGCTAAGCTCACCTACGTGACTCAACAAGAGAGTAAGCTATGTAGAACTTTAAACTATACTCTGACATCTTTATCCTTATTTTTAAACTCTGAACTACAGCTCAACTACGTGGCTGCTATATACTATACGCATACATCTCCATAAAGCTCACCTATATGGCTGAACTAGAGTGTTAGCCACATGGAACTCTAAACTATACTGGATCTATCTACACCATACTCGTACATCTCTGAACAGGTCACCTACATGCCTGAACCCGAGTGCACACCGCATAGGGGCCTATCTACACTATACTCGTACATCTCTGAACAGGTCACCTACATGCCTGAACCCGAGTGCACGCCGCATAGGGGTCTATCTACACTATACTCGTACATCTCTGAGCAGGTCACCTACAAGCCTGAACCCAAGTGCACGCCGCATAGGGGTCTATCTACACTATACTCGTACATCTCTGAGCAGGTCACCTACAAGCCTGAACCCAAGTGCACGCCGCATAGGAGAATACAGTATACATTTTACTATATAATAGCTAATGCAGTCATTAGTCATAAATTATCATATAAATATAATAATGTTCATCATATAAATGTGTAAAATTTGCGCGCCGACATTAAAGGCACAATAAGAGATCAATATATTATCTTAAGAACCTTATGCAAATAAATCATTTTGAATTGCCACAATCAACAAAATCTATGCTGCTGCAAATACTTAAACTTATTTATTCTTAGCCTTGGTTTTCTTTTTATTTCTGTTCAATTATGTTTATTTTTGGAATGAGTACAATGTCCAGTTGCTAATTTAATGAATTAGTTATTTTTACATTTTCAACATCCTTTTTATTTCCAACATGCTGTTTGTCAAACCATAATCAAACCATCAACAAACCAACCACTAAGTACCATCAAAAAACTATATAACTGCTCAGAAAATTCAGTGAACGCAACAGACTTAAAATACTATTCAGATTATTCAAAGTTAAATCTCGTGGCGAAATTTCCAACATAATATACTCGCACAATTTCTAATTTACTTATTTTCCAAGTTGTCCAATACAATGATAGCTCTATCGAGGAGTTGCCTCAACCAAGAGTACCACGTGCACTGGTCCAACTATTTACTTATTGTTTATAATTAGTCCAACGCAACGATAACCTTATCGAGGAGTTGCCTCGACTAAAGGTAACACGTGCATTGACCCAACTATTTACCTACCTACTTATTTTATTATAATCAGTCCAACGCAACGATAACCCTATCGAGGAGTAGCCTCGACCGAAGGTAGCACGTGCATCGGCCCAATTACTATGATTTAAATATTAACCATCTGGGTAATACGCCACAATGATTGCTACCGAATCATGAAACGACATAAAAACAACACTCACTGCTCACTGAACATATCTGGAACAAACATAATGAATAATGTAAAGAATTCATAAAACTACTTACGATTTCACCTACATATCATGGCTCGTGGTTCTTGTCACTTCTGATTTATGAAGAAAAACTCTATTTTCTTGCTAATACTTTTAATCCACACTACTGTACTATTTCACAATCAAACGACGACTAACTATGCTTTACATTTTACCATTTAAAACGATTTTTGCCCCACCCAGAAATAACGATAATATCATAACCGTCATTTCTAAGTGTTGCCAAAGTAAAACAATACATTCAGCTGCCATAACTAAATTACATTTAGAAGTTTCTGTTATTATTAAAATTTGTATTTTGACAGTGTTGCCACAGTGGTAATATTATAAATTGATATAAAAATAATACATTTTTTAAATTAAATCAAAGAAATCACGACATATGTATACTATAACAGTAATGTCACGTTACCTAACGTAACATAAACAGAAGTTGCGCCGGGAACGTAACGTAATGTATGGGTTTATTCGATGCGATGCATTTTACGAGCGACACAAACGTCAAGCACTATCGGTTTCGTATTTCATAGAGTGCTGTGCTTAAAACTGATACTTTTGGTGACGTCACACAGTACAGAGTTGTTAGCTAGTTTTATCAGAAATCGTTAAATTAGTGGACAATAGACTCGCCAACAAAAACGCGTAATAAATCTTAGTGAACATTTCTCACGAAAGTTATAGATATTTATGTTGGGTTCCTTATCTATCCGAGAACCGAAAACAATAGACTTTATCGTTCGACGCCTTCTAGGAAACTTGAGTATTTTGTTTATCTGAAGGTGAGTCATAAATCTTTTGCGTCGTGGGTGGTCGCGGGGCTTGACAGATGAGTCATCATCTGTCAAATAGGGCCTTAAAGGTTAATATAATACGCTGGTTGTATTATCTTTCAGGTTTGTCAAACGAGATTTGATGCACAAAGGTTTAGAAAGAAGGTTGAATGCAATAACTGGTTTTGAATTGCACGCACTTCATTGAAATGGTTTTCACCCTATGTTTGAATCAGCCTTCTGTACCAATTTTGCCATATTCCAGTGCATATGATAATTAGGTACTTAGCTAGTTTCCGGTACGTAGGAAATATAAACATAACTCATCGCTGCAGCCTCCAGCCTCATCCCGTGCGTCGTCGAGTGCCCGCCGACAGACTACGAGGATGCTGGCACTACTCACTCATGATGGCACAGCGACGGATTTAATCATAATTACAATAATAAACAACGTTTGTGAGGACACTCGAGTTTTTTTGAAGAGGATAATAATGTTAACAAAAGTTTTTTTTATTTATACTCGTAAACACGTATTTATATTATTTGAAAACTCACAGACTTAAAATAATAATAATATATACAAATGTTACAACTTAACAAAAGTTGTATTCAAAAAGTTTTTGTTAATACTGTTTCGATTATAAACCACTTAGAGGGTAGAATGAATTTTAATTTAATTGAATGAGAATGTTCCATTTCTCAAATAAACATCACTCACTAGAAGTGCAAAACCTTTTTCATTTAGTAAAATTGCTTTTAATCTTCTTAAAGTACAGTGGTGCCGATTCTCTTGTCACAAATGCCTATAAACTAGACTAAAAATCACCAAAATTGAGTTTATTCCAGTCAAACGACGATTTCCCATTCTGAAATCGACTTAAGTGACACAACTTAACTATATTTTAGTTTGACAGCAGTAAGCTGGTACTGAGATTTTAATTTAGTGAAAATGGCAATTTTGCTATTCTTAAGTTGACGTTTTTCATCTAAAAGACTTTAGAATGGGCTATCATAATTGAAAACGTACATAAAATGTTACGTCTATGCTGTGGACCATTGAAGAGTTTCCCTTTCTGGAGCCAATCTTGGGTGCAGAGGCCAGGTCATGGTGGGCTTTGGAATGAACTATCATAATTGAATGCGTATATAAAATGTTTTGTCTGTGCTGTTGACTGCTGAGGAGTTCTGGAATTAACCCTGGGTGCAGTAGTCAGGTCATGGCAATCTTTAATCTTAAACTGACTTTCATCATTAAATGCGTATATAATATTTCGTGTATGTACTGTTGACCGTTGAGGGAATCCCTCATCTTGAGTCAATTTGGGTGCAGCAGCCAGGTCATGGTGGACTTTAGAACGGGCTTTAGGAGTTTCCTAGTCTGGAGCCTATCCTAGGTACTGCAGCCAGGTCGAAACGCCCGGGTGTCGCCATTGTGTGATCTCTCGCGTCCGGCACTGGTTCGGGCCATGTTACGGAGCGAGAAGAAATGGGAAGCCGTCACCTCCTTCTGCGAAGCAGTAATGCTCGCGAAGGAGGAGGTGGAACGCGTGAGGGAGAGGCAAATTTCACGCCATCGCGCCCGTAACCGCCGCAGGAGGAGACGCCCTGAGCGTCGGGAATCACAGGCAGATTTCCGGCCACCATAGGCGCGGGCTTGCGGACGTTGAGCAATGGGTAGCTCGCCGTCCGATAAGTTCCAAACCCGGGTCGACGGCGCGTTGTGTTCCACGCGCGCCTCAAAGAGATGTCAGCAGAATTGACGGGATCCGCTAGGGCCGATGCCTGCCGGGGTTGCGAATAAGGTCAAAATGGAAATCGTGGCCCCCCGGCAACATGGCAACTGAAGGAACACGGGTGGGTTTTAGTCAGTAAGAGTCTGACACGCCCTCCCGCTCCACCCAGAGCGGGAGAAGTTATTTGACAATTTCACACCCAAAAAAAAAAAGGTCGTGATGACTTTAGAATGGACTATTCTATTTAAATGCGTATATTAAATTTCGTGTCTGAACCGCAGACTTTTGTGGAGTTTCTTCGTCTGGAGCCAATCCTGGGTGTAGGTAATCAAGTCATGCATCATAAAAAATGCATTGCAAGTCGCTTAACTGCGAATAATAATAGAATAGAATAGAATTTTTCTTCATTGGAGTAACACATTCAACTGAAATATTAAATGATTACCGCCAAATCAGATTTATTTATTGTACAGTAGAAGAGACAGCTTGTAAAATAAAGCAGAAACTTTTCTCGTTATGATCGTCACAGACGAGCTACAGACTTGCATTGAAATTGCTCTAGATCAAGATTCTATGGATGGTTTCTAATTTATATACGAATGATATGCATTTCGTTATAATAATATCAAGACGAGAGGGATTAACTATCTTGAGGATGTATGCTACTGACGACGTTAACTGATGTCGCTAATACGTTTGCTAGACATCTTATTTTGACCTTTTAGAAGGCCATGTTTAAATCAGAAAGTATAATAATATCTAGTATAAAATCTTTGTTACATACAAAAACAAAACTAGAAACCGGTATATTTTCATACTATCTCATTTGATTCCAGAATGTTAAACACATGTTATGTTACACGTCTAACATTTTCTTTTTAGATCAGCGCAAAATAGGTTTCCCATAAACTGAGGAGACGGCGGTGCGCGGACTTTTTGTTCCTTTCAGCGGGCGTTATCTCATTCGTAGGCGGCCGAGTCTCGCAGACGTACAGACGTACACGGAGAACAGGCCTTATCTCTTTGTTGTCTTATTATTTATGTATACACGCGACGTCTTAGGAACCAGATACCACAGATTACATGCGAAGATAAATGTGGACTTCAGACTTTAGGAATCGTCGCACACGCGCATGCCTACAAAGTGTTTACTTTGCTTACACGGAATTAAAATACACTTCTCATCAGAAAAATCAAAACACCTTCCAAGTTTATGTTTTGTAAGGATTATCAGAAAAATGTGTACATTTAGGAATATATGTCAAATGTCATTTAATAGTGAATAATATGAGGTTTTCAAATCCTAATGTTAATATTAAAATTCAAATTAAATTTTCATAAGTTTCGTATTTTGTTTAACAAATCATTTTTACCCTGTATGGAGTATGAAGGAAATTGATAAAACAACACACGTAAATGAAAAAAAAAGCTAAGAAACGTTAATTTAATAACTTGTATTCCCTCCCCGAGCTCTTATTACTGCTTCCATATGGTTCTTCATCGATCGGATGAGAGTCACGATCAAATGTTGTGGCATTCCATTCCATTCCTCTTGGATTGCATTTTGCAGCTGGCTAAATGTTTCTGGGGCGGGATCTCTTGCACGAATTCGTCTCTTTAATTTATCCCATAGATGTTCAATCGGATTCATGTCCGGGCTTCTTGCTGGCCATTCCATAATGGAGATACCGACTTTGGTAACATAATCTCGTACGACGCTCGCGGTGTGAGCCCTAGCATTGTCGTGCATAAATATGAAACCGGTGCCAATAAAATATGCATAGGGCATCACGTGAGGCTCAAGACACTGTTCGATGTACCGATGACTGTTTAGTGCAGGCAGACGTGGCCCAGACACAAAGACAAGCTCTGTCTTACCGTCGGCGCTGGTTCCTCCCCAAACCGTCCACGAACCGCCACCATAGCTAACCTTTTCTTCAATGTAGCATTGTGCAAAGCATTCTTCATCTCTTCTGTAGACCTTGTTCCTTCCGTCGTTACCATACAGCATAATTTTACACTCATCAGAAAAGAGGACTTTGTTCCACTGGAGGTATGACCAATTTAGCTGCTCACGTGCAAAGTTAAGGCGCGCTCTTCGATGGTCTGCAGTTAATTTCAGCCCATTTGGTGGCTTGTGCGGTATCAGTCCACGTCCCTTCAACCTTCTTCTAATTGTAGAGTCACTTACAGCCACCCTACGTACAACATGAAGCTGCTACTGCAGTTGAAAAGCATTAAGGCGTCGATTTCGTAAAGAAGTTGTTACAATAAATCGATCATCTCGCTCAGAAGTGACCCAATTCCTGCCAGATCCTGAACGGCGCGTGAACAAACCAGTCTCCCGATAGCGTTTGTAGACTCTATGAACAGACGACAGGCTTAGATGCAATCTTTCAGCCACAACACGCTGACTAAGTCCAGAATCCACCACTTGGGTGGCTTCTGCGGGCGAAGTATCCATGTTTTACAAAAAAAACTTTTTCAGACGTCCCAAAGTCACAGTACACAGAATAAAAAGTTTTAAGATAAGCGCTAATTTTTAGTTTTCAAAGGTGAAATGTACTTACTCCAACTCTAAACACACATTTGTCTCAAAACAGTGAATCGTTTCATTTATAGGATAAACAAATGAAATTCTATTTTAGAATTTTCTCTTATCACTGTAATGGCCAAACTGCCAGCTATACAATCATGTGATTTTTTTCATGGAATGAAAACTCACTCTTTTGTGTTAAATTAGGACAGAAACCATAAAAACGGAAGTGTTTCGATTTTTCTGATGAGAAGTGTATAACTTAAAATTCAGCGTCTTTTACCAATATGTGTGTGCCGAATAAATAAGGTAAAAGTCAGATATCTATCTATACGTAGTACGTACCTACCTGCTTTTATGTAATACTTTCCTCGCAAATGTTCCAATCGTCTCACGTTAAGAAGATTGTGTTTGTTCTGGGGACCGCAAATCGTATGCTTCACTTGTAAGAGAAATATTGAGAGAACCAGCTTTTTATTGACTGTTGTTACGTCAGCTCTATGGAAAGGTATTACAATGTACGTGGAAGAGCAATATCTCAAATGAAATTATTGAAACGGCTCGTTTAGTCGTTCACTTTATATTACCTAGCTATTTGCTGACTATGTAAGGAATAATAACTTGTCTGCTAAGAGTAGACGGTAAAATAAAATAATTTACAAACCACCATACATTGTCTATATATAATATCAATAACTGTCGCTCGTGATTATATATAATGTCGCCCGTGGGCATGTGACCACCCGTAATTTTCTGAACATTCATAAAAATTTTCTTAAATATTTTTCATGTTATTATTTTTTTTAGTTTTTCAGTAGCGTTTGCCATATCTCCGATGTTATTGACTCGATTTGGATTCTGTTTATTATTTCTAAAAACTTATAAGTTATTTTATCGGATTAACTAATATTTTCACTAAAATTTGTCGACTATGAAAAAAAAACGGAGTTGAAGAATTTTTTTTCTAATAAAAACAGTATTGATTTTAAGAAACATAAGTGTAAGTCCGTAAAATCAAATGGGGAATAAAAAAAAAAGTGCCCATGGGCGACATTGTAAAATCATCAGCCTTATACCAGTCCACTTCTAGGCAAAAGCCTCTTTTCCACTCCAATTGCACGCCATGTAATTGAATCATAATGTTCATGGTTTTTAATAATAGCAGAATCGTGTGTCGTCGTTACTTGTTTGACAGTACATGTTATTTAGACTATGAGCCCAAAAACCTTAATAGTTATTGTTAAACGCAAAGTCTCACTCCTAAATTCTTTCGGACTTCATGTACATAGCACATAAAGCGTTGTGTACACAGTGACTGCTTATCGCGCTCGAGAGCCGCGGTGCCCCGGTCGTCCACTCAGCTTAATACTTTCTTAGAGAGCCTTTGCTACGTCTCAAGTCTGCGCCTCCTTCAAGCCTGCGTACCAAGTAATTCGGTTCAGAGGATCAACTTTTTGCATAATTTGGAAAATGGCAAAACATTATATTCGCGTAGCTAGTACGAGAAATTAATACATCTCCTTTCCCTAAAAAAGGAACATTGCAAACAAATTATGATCAACGAATTCTTTACCTGGCTATTTTTGTTCATGATTATTTGGACTTGCTGTCTCAATGGTTCCAACAAACAGGTCTTCTGAGTCTATATGCATTGCAATAAAATATTATAATTTAATAAAGTTAAAGATAAGGCAATCATCACTGGCAGACTGGGCGCATTTAAACGATATTTTTGTTTGTTGGACAATTTGGACATTCAAAATATTTATTCAGCTTGTTATCCTGCTGAGTAGACCGTGAAGTGCTCTAGGCCAAAAAATATCACATGTTTGACAAATTATTTAGCGAACTGCAAGCTTTTTGATGTTTTGTAACAAATATCAATTTTTATTTGTGGAATGTATCTAACTTACAACATGTGTGACAATATATTTGTTAGATTGCTCTTTTTCACACAGTTTTCTTTGAAAGTGGACCTTCTGCCCTTGACTGCTGCGCCTCGTATGCTCAGATCAAAGTAGACCTTCTGCCCCTGACTGGCGGGCGCGCCTCGTAAGCCCAGATCAAAGTGGACCTTCTGCCCCTGACTGCCGCGCCTCGTAAGCCCAGATCAAAGCTCTCGTCTTAACAGCATCTACACGACACGCCACACAAAGTACTCTGTAATGAATTACTGTACACGCGATTAACGTATTGAATAATGTCATGGACTAAGAAAAACTAACAGATCGCTACAAGACGTAAACGTAATTGAAACGTAATTATTGTATCCCTACCGAGTTTTACTAACGAGTAGTACCATGTTTAATTGTTACTTGAAATCAAAATTTGATTGTTTTATGTAGGAAGGTACTGCTTGGTTGTCACGCCTCTAAGTCAACTATTTATAAATTTTATTTAACATGCTTAAGTATACTTTCTGTAATCTAGGCCATTAAAATCCCTCACGTATATTTGTAACGTAACATAATAGAACTATAAGTATATTGACATACATAGCAATATGTTGGCTAATTATCCAACAAATTGTCTGAAGATGGTAGACATACCATCTTCATACAACTTAAACTTTTCTTAAACTTTAGTTTAGAAAAGATCGGCTTTCAACTACCAAGAACAAGACAAATCCCTCCACCTTACCTAGAGTTCTTAAAACATTCAACCATAAACTAAGATTGCGATTGATCACAACCACACTCACTGCGGTCAGCCTTACATTCAGCTCTTCCATCATATATTCACAACTACCCGATGAGCCTCACCTACTTGGTAGCTAAAGTTGTGTGCAGTTAAAAACACGCGCCCGCATGCATGCGTCAAACAGTGATGGGGATACACAGCAAACACGCGGGTAGGCGGGTACTGCCGCCGAGCTGCACGTACAAAGCAGACGTAGGTACTTTACAGTACTACTTGTGCTGCCTCTATTTACCACTGTTGGTAGGAATTAGAGGTTATTTGAATTCGAACAGAAGTTGCCAAGTGCTTTTGAATAAAAACGAAGTTCCAGCTCGACGTCTATGTGGTTTTAGTTGTGGTGAAAGTTAAAAAAGTTTATTTTTATCTGAAGTAGATACACAAAAGAGTACTGTACCTATGCTATCTTATTATCTTTATGGCAATAATAATTTTATGTCGGTAATTTTATTTATGACTGCATAGCGCAACTAACGTCGAAATAAATAAACCAAGTAACGAAAAGGTATAAATTCCAAACCCGTCTTTGAACTCCTGTTCATCATATACTTAGTCCCAAACATTGTCGTGTGTGTCGCAAGTACTCGGCAAGTATCGGGTAGCACAGAGGCTGTTCAAGAGGTGATTGTCTAACTACCGACGCTAAGTAAGATTACATTAATTTGACACGGGCTTAATCGCAGCGGAACTTCGTAACAAGCTCGGATAGATGAGACATACAACTTTATAATACATCAAACTATGCAGAACTGTTCCCAATATCAGTTCCGTGTGGCTGGTGGTCTATTCCGCGTCGAACACAAATGAACTGTGGCAGTTGATCGACGGAACTGTGGAATGGCAATCACGTCGCCGCGGTGTTATTACTGTAAGGTTGTCTAGAGTTCTGACGTCACAGGTTCATCCAGCGGCTTACGGCGCGGCGCGTCTGCGGCGGCACTGGTCCGGTGACGCCGAACTGTGCTTTAAAGCGCTTTGAAGCGTACACTGTCGCTGGAACATTCTCAACTTCAACCTACAAAATTGCATCTGCATTCGCACCAATTCCAACCCCCTTACAATAAGGTTTGTTTTCGTTTGTGTCGAGAGCATCATAAGTGTGGTGAACTTAACTCATTACATAGTAGGTAGAACTATGTCCCCGGAACGCGTTACCCCTCGGATTCGTTGAGACAGAAAATCAATGGTGGTGCCGATAGCCCTGTTTGAATGTCCTATTGTTATAGGGAACGACTCAGTGAGCACAAATTGTTATAAGTGTTCAATTGAAAAAGATAAAGAAATATTGGTCTTTATGTTACAGCAAAAGTTTTTCTGGCGACGATTTATTCGTCAATGTAATGAATTTGTGATATAATAATTTGTATTATCTTTATAAAGATTGCTTGATTCAGAATATTTTAATTAATGTTTTATAATAAAAAATAAAAAGGTATTAGTACGTAATGGCTTCAAGTCCGTTGTGGTCTATGAGTCAAACATTATCAACCCAATGGAACAGAAGTGTCACTACTGACACATTGCAATATTCGAGTGACGCATTACTGCATTAAAAGTAATTAACAACATGAGGGACTGCCACCCCATGCCCCATGCGGCCTCGTGGGGTATTAACTTATTAAATATCACCCTCTGAAAATATGGCCATGTTGCCATTTATAAAGTTTACATCTTGAACTACTCACGTACCACATGCAATGTCAAACGAAAGTTCCAGAATTTTTATTTAAAAAAATTTGAAAGAAATGTTAACATGATATAAAAAGCGTATTGCAACTAATATGATAAAATTAAACCGATGTAGATCACTCAATTAGTTCCCCTTTATGTAGCTAATAGCGATTTGTACAAAAAATGCTGGGGTGAAAATATATAAATCGTTGTTACTACGTTCGTTTTCTAATAACTTCCAATAATTCTTCATGGACCAAGAATGACTTTTTTATCGTTCATTATGACAATTCTCGGGTCAACCATTACTCTTACAACTCAAATAATTAACCTCAATAATGACCATCATTATTACCTCTACGTTGAGGTGAAAGCCTCATTTCTCGTCCACAGGGACATTTTCATATAAATCGAAATTGTTGCGGCGCCTCACCAAGCCGATCTGACGCCGATTTTTATTCGATTCCGATACAATATTGCTGAAATACTTTTTTATTGGCATATTAAATGTTATCTCGAATCATTTAGGTCGAAATGTAGGCACGTAGCACGCCTTGGAAATCGTGTGTTACCGCAAATGACTGATATCGTGAAACCTGTAATGCCTACAAAAACTTTTGAATCTCAGGTTTTTGCTCCCTTTTAAATCTTTTTTGTGGTGTGCGTAAGGTCGCGACACTCGTTATCGCGGTACGTTAACGCTCGCACTAACGCGCACCATCGTTAGCTCTAATGCGATAGCAACGAAAACAATCCCTCTCACCCTTCGCTCATAAAGCTGTTTCATCGTCATAATATATAAATATAACATGTGCAACGTCATATTAACGATATTATTTGTGACGTATTTTTTCGTGAACAGAAATGTTACTGTAATTTAATTTATTTATCGTTCGGCACAATTTGTAATAAAAATCTAAACCGTGGAAACATTGCAATAGAAACTAACATTGAACTAATAAATGTGCAGGAGCAATAAATAAGTAACAAAACACCGACATAACTGCACTATAACACACGGGCCGCGGCGCGTCTTTAGCCGCGCGTGTCACTCTCAGCCGCGCGTCCCCGCGACGCTATCGCACTATCACTGTCTCAGGATAATAACACACACTGCTCATAAAAACAATCAACTAAACGAGGTTTTGTTTCAGTGGTATTAATATTTAGAAAGTACCTATGTAGAACAATTTGTCCTGCGACAAAATAAAAACCAAACATTTTTAGAATGTTTAACTGAGTATCCAATTATATTGTAACAGCCAGAATACATCCATCAGTAAACAAATATAACGTTACAGGAATTAAAGATAAACATATGACTGTATCAGCTGCCTGTCGTTCCACGCGATTGCAATAACCAAACAAGGGGAGTACTATTCTATTGTGCAAGGGATTTTCTAACTATGACCCTTTAATTCTAAAGGCGGATACTTTTTGATTAAAAATAAACATAAACCGAACACTGCTTCTTTACACTTCTCTTCATTAAACTTCTATTCCCAAATAAATGTATTAATTAAAATAGTGATAGCGTCGTTCTCTCTTTGATATCTTTATATTCTACTTCCATCTACCTTCCTTTCCTATCTACCTTTTATTTGGTTGGCCATGCTACTGGGCCGTACGTCTCAGTAGCCGCGTCACGAGCAGCTGATTCATGACTCATCGACACGGTGCTGTCGTTTTTTGCGCGATAATTATCTGAGCGATGACGACATTGTTCGAACGCACTAAGTACCCCACTCCATCGCACGCTGCAACTCACTACCGCCACAATATTAATGGGTGCAGAAGGTCCGTTTTGTTATGTGACAAGTTTCACAGATAATTTTCCAAACCAAATGGATGACTTGCCGATCTATTCTGTAAAAATCTCACCGTGAAAACTTAGGAAAAGTGAGAGGAGACCGGCTGAGGTTTTATACACTCAGGGTAATATTAGACGAAACTGAAGTACCATGCGATTTTATACCATTAACTGTAACCTGCTCATTAACTGTAAACTGTCACGTTGACCATGCAATGCAAATGAGTATGGTAGGGTTCGTAGATAATCAAAAAGATGAATGCTGCATTTCAAACTTTTCCACATGTTATGGAAATATACTTTTCGTTCTTATTTCAGACAATCTACTGGCTTTATAAATCAGTTTATATTTATGTAGTTTCAAACCTCACACCAAAAACTGTAAAATTTGTCACCAATTAGATCATTATAGATATTATAGTAGATTTTTTTCTTGGAAAACTGTAGAATGTTCGAGTACCTGGAACCAAACATTATTTTGTTACAACCCACCTACATACCTACATTCTATACAAATCAATATTTTCTTTTATTATGTTAAAGTTATTACCGGGCTTTCTGCCCCACTTACTGCGTGCACCACACATCGAGTCACGTTGTCGCGCGACGAACGATCCACGTCCGCTACGTGCGAGACAGGTGATTCTTATTGAACATGTAATCTGCGCGTACTGCGCACTTGAATACAAGCGGCTTTGACACTCAAGCTGCGAGTTAGCGTAAGAGACGACTATGTAGGATATTGCTTTGTTCTTGTATTATAATTTGTTATAAGCTGTACTGCCAAGTTTGAGCAGAAGCTAAGACAAAGTTTTTTTCCTATTTTTACATCCTAAGTGGTACAGTGGTGGCTTTACTTATATTTGCATTAAATAAATACCTACACTAACAAATAAATACAGAGCGATGCTAGAAATAAGAGCATCCAACGACATTTAAATTGAACAAAAGATTTTCTTTTAAAATTCTTTCTGCGAGCACAACAGATGTACATGGATGATTTCTTAAGATACTCGTAACATAAACGGAGATCTATCAAAGGCTCTGACTTTACAGAATCTCTTTGTTCTATTTAACGTAATTGCATCCAAATGAGTCCGGTGAGATGAGTCGAACACCCACCCGTTCTGTTTATGCGCCGTTTGTTTCTACTAAATAAAACGGAAAATTCGGATCTTTAGGGTGCGAGGTTGTGGGGGGGGGGAGAGGGGGACACTGTTTCATTTTCTCTGATTGAACCCACCAATATTGTATTTCTGACAACAATTTTAAGAATTCCCAGTAATGACGCTCGCTTTGACACCCAATGATTGTTCAGAGTATTTGAACAAGTAAATGAATTAAGCGTCTCTTTTAACAAAGAAATAACTTTTACTACAGTTTACTTTCTTAAAGAATTTTTTAACCGACTTCCAAAAGGAGGAGGTTCTCAATTCGTCTGTATGTTATTTTTTTTTGTATGTTTGTTACGTGATTACTCCGCCAATTATGAATTGATTTTGATGATTCTTTTTTTGTTTGGTAGATCATACTTCAGAGGTGGTCCCATATAAATTTTATTAACTTTGCTTGGGTAGTTTTTGAGTTAGCTTCAATAATACGTATTTTTTCCCACTTAGTATGTGGATGATATGATAACTTCCTGTCACTGTTATTTACATAGCAGGTAGTGGCATTCGAATTTGTTTGGGGTAGGTACCACAACACTAAAAAGTGAAAAATAAAAACTTTTTACAAAAAAAAAAACTGACTTCAAAAAAAAAACACTACAAAGTGAAAAATTACTTTAATTTCGGAAGTCGGTGACAAAAAACGAAAATTCTAAACCAAGACACCGACTTCCGAAATTAAAGTTATTTTTCACTTTGTAGTGCTTTTTTTTGAAGTCGTTTTTTTTTTTTTTTTGTAAAAAGTTTTTTTTTTTGTTTGACGGTACAGTTGAGATTAAACTGTACTTATACGTGAAACAAAGAATGTTCTTAAAAACTATGTAACTTACTTTTAGCTCCGGAGATATAACGATACGTTGAGCTCGGGAGCTACAAATAAGTTACAACTACTCCCCCTTCGGAATTATACTGACAACTAGTCAGAAGCAATAAAATAAAACACGAAATGCTACAGTTTGTATGCAGTCGTTGTGCATTGATGCATGACGTCACTGGTGCACGTGACCGGATGCACAATCGCGTGCATGGGCTCCCCTAATTATTCTCATCCTAACTAATATTATAAAAGCGAAAGTGAGTTTGTTTGTTTGTTTGTTACGCTTTCACGCTAAAACAGTTGAACGGATTTGGATGAAATTTGGGTACCCCTGTGCCAAATTTCATCCAAATCCGTTCCTTCTCTAAGTCAAGGTCTACACCTCGACCTGAAGAAGGACAGGCTACTTTTCATCCTGGACTGCAGAAAAAGTCGCGGGCAAGAGCTAACTATTTATATTTGGTTAATTTTTCCAATGGAGTTGAAGACCTGCAATTACTTCCACACGTTAAGGTAAAGATCTAACGTCTTTAGACGTATTATAATATCTATTACAAGATGTGGATCGGAATGAGGACACGAGCGAAAGCACATATTTGCTAACCTCAAATTGACAAAAATCTGTAATAACAGCGGCTTATCCAGTTCATACCTGCAAAAAGGCCGAAAAAATCGTAATATGTGAGATATCTGACACATACAATACAGTATTTATTCAATTCGGAGTAATATTTGTATTTTTTGTGATTACCGCGAGTGAGGCTTTCGCTGCGATCACGACTGCGCTATAAATCTAAGTCAAATTATTATATATTAATAAATCACGCTACGAAGCTACGCGCTGCGGAGCTACGGTGCTAGGATGCTACGGCGTAGCGCCGCGACTGAAATTTTTCTCTCGAATGAACATTGATACGATGTTTTGTTTGGAAACGGACGCGATGAATTGAAAACGTATTGTTCTGATAAAGACGGCGGTTTTAACAATAACGTAGTAGTTTGTTACTGTACCTTGTTATATTGTACCTTGTCTCCCGAGATACAGGTTAACTACCTAATTAGGGAGGCAGAGCTTCTATGTAACAGTGACACTTATGTTTGCAAATAAATGAATTTTATTTATTTATTATTTATATTAACGCTTTTGCATTTTTGACAATTTTTCACAGAAGTTGAATTTATTATATTTGTCTCAATTTATACACTAACTTAGTTATAAGTACTAAGTACCTATATATTTTGCCCGACAACCTCAATAAATAAATATAATGTCAATCCTATGCATTATTCAATAAATGTAAAGAATCCTTGTAAAAAACTAAAAAAGACATTCGTATTTTCTTTACAACATTATTTATTTCTAAATGACATACTAAAGAACAATCTAAACTAATTCAAGAACTTTCATACAGTTAATAAGAAATACATTTTATTCTGCTTTATTCTGGAGAATTCTTCAATTTGTTCATTTGAGCTACAAAGTCGCGTTGTGAAAGTACCTACTTAAAGTTGTTTCAATAAAATGTATGAATACCATACATTTTATTGAAACAACTTTAGGAACACGAAAACTTTGGCTGATCTCATTTAAAATAAACAAGTTAATTTTAATTAGGTTGTATTTTAAAGTGAATTATAATTGTTTTCTAAACTATAATAATAATAATAACCCCACCGCCGTATCTCTACGTTGACGTCGTGGTGGGGCTTGCGCGCTCCTGAACTCTGTGTCTGTGCCGATAGAGTTTACTTTGCTGAAACAGGTCTAGGGTGAGGAGCCAGACCAACAGAGATACATAAATGTGCAGGTCAGCATGTGGCGAGCTGTTAGTAGCGATCCCACGGACCCTATCTTCCAGGTGAAGTCTTGTTCCTCACCTCTGGCTTGACTTTATTGGCCGGCTGGAGTGAACACTGACGAGGAACAGAGCTCCCACCTCTTTCTTGCCGTTATTGGCCGGCTTGAGTGGAGATTCGGAAGAGCAATTTTGGTCGAAGGAAGGAAGAACTCTAGTAAGATGCTGGTAGGGATCTTGACCGTACTTCCGGGATTGTCCTAATAGCCGTGGAAAACCTCTCCACTCCTCATAAGCACTTCAGGACATGTTGCCCCCTTGTCGCTACGACACTTTTTGCTAGCGACCGTTTTCGGAGGCCTATTTTTGAGGATGCAAGACACCCCTGCCATTTAACCTATATATTTTATATAAAAAATATTGGTCAGGCAGGGGCCATAGTCTTTCCATAGTTCTAGATAACCAGTTCTCTCAGCCACCCAAACTCATAATCCAATAGCTTTGTTTACATATCCTGCAATAGTCCTGCACCAACCGGGGGTTGTCCTTGGATGCACTAGCATATTGCAAATAGGGATAATAGTGGGTTGGTGCCTCATTTGATTAAAAACTTCTAACGGGCCTCTGCGAGTTGGCTCCAGCCCCTCGTACGCGTTCAAAAATCACTTGCAGAAGCTAGTATTTTAATAAAGTCATTTAATTGTCGGGACCGAGATTTATGCTGTTGAAACTGCGGGGCGCAGCTAGCCGCTCAAGGACCGCGGGCGGTCCGCGCCGTGACAGATTTACGACCGCACTTAAATAAACAATTACTCGGGTTTCATTATAACGTCTCAAGTAGTATTGTTTATGTTTTTTGCTACTCGAATAGATTAGGAATACGTTTCAAATGGTTGCAGTCTTTGTAAACAACGTTCACTTATCTTTATTACCCGCTTTTGTTATCATTTCTTTTGTTCTTTGTGATAACGATTTCTGATAAAACTAGCGTACCAATTCACACGAAATTTTGCAGGGTACATTATGGATAGTTATGTTATCTAACAAAAGCGTTTTTAGAGACAAACATTGAAAATAAAAAATGCTAAAAATCTAGAATTTTTAATATCTAGAATTTCTTGTGCTTACGTAATTTTCTCCGTTTCAAAAAAATATTTTTTTGCCGTATTTAGGTGAAAAAACATGCTAAAATTATTAGAAATCTAATATTTTGTATAAAAAATGGGACTTACACATAAAATATCGACGATCACACACCAAAATACCACAAAATCACAGCACGGTCACGTTTTCATTCAAATGTTTGCTTACACTTTTTGTTTGGGTCAAAATAGGTATAACATGATGTTATTTAGTGCGAATATTATCTAAAACGATGTAATATTTACTTCAAAATGAAAATATCACCACTTTCCGACGATTTACACACAAAAACCATTAAAAAACGAATTATTACAGCGAACGGGAGTGACGTTTGATTGACATTTTACCGCGCGGGAACGTGATTTTCAACATTTTTTTAAAATGTTGCCTATTAATATTTTTGCTTTTAGTCGATTTATTTGACGAGAATATCTATCCGACCATAGACACAAAAATTCACAGACAATAATAGCCATTACAGCGAATACAAATAGAGTTGTAAGCCGCGTGGGTACTTGGACGCACCGGTGCGTCCGCGGTCCTTTAACGGTTTGTAGATGGATAACGAAGTATTGTAACTTATTTATTACAGTAGTTTAAAAGGAAAATTATGATTTTATTCATTCATTTCTTTACCAAAATGACTAGATTTTTAAGATTAATTTAAAGCAAAACACAAATTCAAGTGAGAATAACATATACTTTGGTTATAAAGTTAATGAGACAGGCACCTATACAGCATACTAGCTGCGCCCCGCAGTTTCAACAGCATAAATCTCGGTCCCGTGAGGATATTGGGATAAAAAGTATCCTATGTCCAAATCCAGGGCCGATGCCTGCCGGGGCTGCGAATAAGGGCCAAAAGGGCCCCCGGCAACATGGCAACTGAAGGAACACGGTGGGTTTTAGTCAGTAAGAGTCTGACACGCCCTCCCGCTCCGCCCAGAGCGGGAGAAGTTATTTGATAATTTCCCAGGAAAAAAAAAAAAGGTAATGGTCTACCCACATGCCAAATTTCATCCATATCCATTCAGCTGTTTTAGCGTGAAAGCGTAACAAATAAACAAACAAACACACTTTCGCATTTATAATATTAGTTCGGATTCGAAGAAACCAAATAAAGACAATGATCGAAAATACAACCCTCGAGATGTTGTCAAGTTAAAAGTTTATGCCGACCTCCTTTGTGAATATAAATCAGTTGAGATTGAATCCACCACAACACAATACTACCACCGAACTTTGTACGAAAGTATTCCTTGCTTTTACCATCTTGCAAACAGCGCGAAACGAACGACGAGCCATTCCGATGACGATGCGATTATTACTGATACGACAAGGATAGCAATGCTATCATCACATAGGATTATGGCAGGAGTGAAAAGGATAGAAGGTAGATACAATAGTAGGAAGTTGTAAAAGTCAATGTTACGCGACCGAGTCCGAGAGGGCAAATTATATAAGGGTGAACGTCCAATGGTGTAATGCAAGTTATATTACTGGTTATGGTGGTGGTGGTGGTGATGGGTAGAAGAGTCAATCATCGTGAGAATATTCGGCTAGGGTTTGATCACAACAAATAAGTAAGTACAATAAAAACTAGGGACACTCTCAGTTATAAACAGTGTCCGCTTTTATAACAAGTTGCCAAAGTCGGTGACAGAACTTAGCAATGAGAAGTTCAAAACCCACATCAAACGTGTCCTTATCAAGAAAGCATATTATAAAATTGAAGACTATGTTGAAGACAAGGAAGTTTGGCAATAATTCCTTCTGCACATGTGGCTTCCCTGGTACCTCATTAACGGCATAAATAAGTAAGAGTCTATTAACTGCTCCCAAATTACCATGTTTATTTTAATCTTTAATTTTTATTTTTTACATTCGTCCTTGACATATTTATTCTATTATTTGAAATTATATACCTACGATTTAATTTCAACTCTTTATTTGTGACTTTTGTGGACATGATAATTATTCAGATTGATTACAATTGTAATAGCAATCATATAATTGCGTTTTATTAAAATAGGTTTTTACTTTTATTAATTTATTTATCTTTTGTATAGATTCTTTTCTATTTTGTGAATGTGAGAATGCTGTAGGTTTAGTGAATTGTAGACCTGTAGACCATTTTCTATTTTGTTAAGTACTTAGTACTTATTGAAAGACCTACACCGTCCTCCCATACCTAGTAACACTGTTATTTGAAAGTATTGTAAAAGCCAATTATTTTTAAAAGAGTAACCGTGGAGTTTCTTGCCGGCTCTTCTCCATAGGAAACGACCAACTGGAACCGTGCACCTAGCTTCTGACATTTCATAAGTGCCCATGTAGGTTTATATGAAATAAAATATTTTGAATTTTGAATTTTGAGTCGGATTCTAATAGAAAACGACAAACAAGATAATTTAATGCCCGTTACTATATACTGTTTCTTGAAAGTTTGACGTTGACGTCGTGGTGGGGCTTGCGCGCTCTTATGAACTCTAGATTTTTGCTGGTAGACTTAACTTTAACGAAACAGGTCTAGGGTTAGGAGCCAGACAAAGAGAGATACAAATATTCGTAGGGCAGCAAACTCAAAGCATTTATTTCAATTAAACCATTTACAGGCACTTTTCAACTGTCAAGGAATCGGTCAATCAGAAATATGAAGCTAGTTGCCCATTCCAAAGCGTAGTAGGTAGTACCTATAGAGAAGAACGGGCAAGAAACTCCACGGACACTCTTTTAAATAAAAAAAAACTTTTTACAAAAAAAAAAACACTACAAAGTGAAAAATAACTTTAATTTCGGAAGTCGGTGTCTTTGGTTTTGAATTTACGTTCTTTGTCACCGACTTCCGAAATTAAAGTTATTTTTCACTTTGTAGTGTTTTTTTTTTGGAGTCGGTTGTTTTTTTTTTTGTAAAAAGTTTTTATTTTTAACTTTTTAGTTGTGGTACCTACCCCACACAAATTCGAATACCACTACCTGCTATTTAAATAACAGTGACATACTAAGTGGGAAAAATACGTATAATTGAAGCTAACTCAAAAACTAGCCAAGCAAAGTTAATAAAATTTATATGGAACTACCTCTGAAGTATGATCTACCAAACAAAAAAGAATCATCAAAATCTATTCATAATTGGCGGAGTAATCGCGTAACAAACATACAAAAAAAAATTGAGAATTGAGAACCTCCTCCTTTTGGAAGTCGGTTAAAAATTGTTACAAAATATTGGTTACCTACATCATTAATGTTGAAATTATACATGTGAAAACAATGTAGAAAGACGTGCACTTTAGAAGCGTCCGTAATAAAAGATTATGCAAAGATAAAACAAAGAACAATTCAAAAATTAAAATAAATTAAAAATAAGCCATGGCAGCTAAGAGATGACCAGTCCCAACTGACGTCGCCAGTTCACGAACATGACGCATGGATTAGCATCATTCAGCTCAACCATTTTGAAGGAAGCTAAATGATCCAACACATGTGCATGTGCATGCAATGAGCAGCTGTTGGGCAGTAGCGACCCCACGGACCCTAACTCCTGGGAGAAGTCTTGTTCCTCACCTCTGGCTTGCCTTTATTGTCTGGTTGGAGTGAGCAATGACGAGGATCAGAGCTCCCACCTCTTTCTTGCCTTTATTGGCTGGCTTGAGTGGAGATTCGCTAGGGCAAACGTGCTTGAAGGAAGGAAGTATTCCAGTAATAATTATGCTGGTAGGGACCTTGACCGTACTTCCGGGATTGTCCTGATAGTCGTTTAATACGGAAGCTTAGTAATAGGGTTTCTTTAAGCACTCTTTGGGTACAGACCCTAAAAAGCGTCACTTTCTCTTCAAACGTGTAACGAGCAATCCTTCGGATAAGCATGTTACATCAAACCGCCAGTGCTCTTCGTTCCGTTTCTACATCCAGATCATCTTTGATGCCCGTGGTTATAATATGGCCGAGATATTTAAATTGTTGAACACGATAATTAATTGATTCAGGCGTGACCTTGCGGAAATCCATTATAAAATACAATAGACGTGGATATATTTAGTAACTTGTTCCGCTTAGCTATTTCTAAAGAGCCATAAAAACTCCTGAAAGAAATCGACACGTGTTTCACCTCTCAACGAGGCATCCTCAGGATGACGATGGACTTGTTGCGAACTCGAACACGGCGTGTTGCCACACCAAGCTCTGAGTGCAGACTGAGCCTAATTGCCCGTGAAACCCACTTATATAGTGTCGCCGTTATCAGTGCGATAAGGGGCGAACAATCGCAGCAAAGGTGACCTTGGCATACTCGTATTTAATTCGTTCAACAGTGTAATGTTTCCGGTATTATTTTTGATAATTTCTAAACTCTCTAGTACTGACATTCTGAAACCTTTATCACATGTGTGTAAAATTTCGAAAGTGTTATTATTATTTAACGAATGACCTGTATCTATTAAGTGTTGTGCAAAATGGGATTTTTCTGGATAATTATTCCTGTACGCTGCAATATGTTCCTTATATCTTGTCTGAAAATTACGACCTATGTAAATACCATTACAATCATCGCAATGTAAATTGTATACACCTGATTTTTTGTGGTTTTCTAATCGATCTTTTCCGTTACAAATCTGTGAATTATTTGTTTTAACAGCTACCCTTAATCCATTTCAAAACAATGTTTTTGAAACCCTATTACTAATTGACCCTAAGTATGTCAAACTACCTAAATATTCATGTGGTCTTTCTGGAGGCAGTGGATACAATACGACGAAACGAACACGATTAAAGTTATTACCTGCTAGATTAATGGGTGGAAAACTTTCTGAGGACTTTGCTCCAAAAATAAGAACCTCGCTCTTTTTGGCATTGTATTTAAAACCGAGTTTCTCAACATACCTCTCACACACATCCAACAGCTTCCTCAAGCCTGACACCGATGGGCTCAATAGTGCTATATGTTCAGCGTAGCTGATATTATTAAACGCAACTCCATCTATAGAACAGCCGGCCTGCAAGCAGCTGAGCTCACTAATGAGTGCATCTATGTATAGGTTAAACAATACCAGAGAAGTCAAACCACCCTATGCAACCTATACTCATCAGAATTAACGTCAGTTTAACGCACACAGTTCATCTGGTGACATAGCAGTACCTAAAGAAACCAACCAACCTTAATAACGCTAAATTTCAACGTAAACTACTGTATATGTGAATATTCGAAGTATTTTCAAACAGAACCTTTTTCATTAATATTTTGTAAGTATATCGTTTTTTTTCGACGTTGTATCAGTATTGTGTTACGCCCCGATGGGCGCGCTCCCCAACTCATTTAGCAAACATATCTGTTCGCTGTGCGGGCTCCTACAAACCGTATTACGTTATTTGTTCTTCATATTTGAGTTGCGAACAACCTTAACATTGTAGAGCAAACCTGCTGTGTCGGCGCTTCTTTTATTTGAGACAATGTTCCTCTGTTTATAAGGGATTACTTGCAGGGATGACTAAAGCTTTTTGGGGAAATCAATCATGAAAAACTGTTGAGTATTTGGTCCAAAAAATATATTTTGTTACGTACTAAAGTTATAACTCCTATTGTAAGGATTTTTAAGAAGATGTTGCTTTTTTAAACGAAACTAATGAAAGTGTATCAACTTATTTTTATTTTCTACACTTATTTATGAAACGTATGTATGGCGATCACTTGAAAAGCTTTTTCTGAATGTTAGTCAGAAGTTTCTTACTGTCCCCATATCTGATGACATGATCCCATTAAAACATAACATGTAAAAAAACACAAGTCTCACAACGTAATTCTTCTACCGCAAAAAGATGTGAGATCTAATGTTAAACCAAGTCTGTTAATTTATTCAGTACCTATCTATTTGTCATGTTTATTTCTTTACTAAATGGCCATCGCACGACAACATAGTCACATTAGTACATTACTGCTGCGGTCTATAATGACTTCTTTGCTGGTCGCGCTGATGATGGCCGACAGCGCAGCGTAGCGCAGCTCCAGGCCGATACAGCGCGGTCAGCGTGCAGCACTAGATGGACGAGCTGAGATAAAGGCCGAGGCCGTAGGTCGAGGCCTTTACAGCGAGGACAGCAAGGGCTGCAATGATGGCCAAGCTGGAAGGCCTAGAGCGTAGCTAGGCTAGCTCGAGGCAATCATAGCGTGACCAGCGAAGCAGTCATAGTGGGCCAAGGCTTGTATAGTGCTTTACTCAAAAATGCAAGTACCTTCATTTTGTTGGAAAGATCATTGAAATACGCAAGAAAAACATTTTCGGATAAAGATTTAGATTTCCTACTGATTTTCCACTGCACAAATTTTTCATATGCAAGCTTATATTTTTCCTTTGAGTTTCGCGGTATTAAATTTTCAACCACTAATTTAGCTTCATCTTTAATGTCTGGCGGTGTTAAACACATTGAATCGGAAGAATATTTGCTATGAGAGCTCATTTTTAGCAAAAAAGTCACTAAATAAAAATAAAATATTCACTGAACCGCGCTTTTGTTACTTCTATGTTTTTTTTTTTTTAACAATGGTAGTTGGAACTATACAGCCAAATATGGAATTAGTACATTACTGCCGCGGTCTATAATGACTTCTTTGCTGGTCGCGCTGATGATGGCCGACAGCGCAGCGTAGCGCAGCTCCACGCCGATACAGCGCGGTCAGCGTGCAGCACTAGATGGACGAGCTGAGATAAAGGCCGAGGCCGTAGGTCGAAGCCTTTACAGCGAGGACAGCAAGGGCTGCAATGATGGCCAAGTTGGAAGGCCTAGAGCGTAGCTAGGCTAGCTCGAGGCAATCATAGCGTGACCAGTGAAGCAGTCACAATGGGCCAAGGCTTGTATAGTGCTTTACTCAAAAATGCAAGTACCTTCATTTTGTTGGAAAGATCATTGAAATACGCAAGAAAAACATTTTCGGATAAAGATTTAGATTTCCTACTGATTTTCCACTGCACAAATTTTTCATATGCAAGCTTATATTTTTCCTTTGAGTTTCGCGGTATTAAATTTTCAACCACTAATTTAGCTTCAACATTAATGTCTGGCGGTGTTAAACAATTGAATCGGAAGAATTTTCGCTTTGAGAGCTCATTTTTAGCAAAAAAGTCACTAAATAAAAATAAAATTTTCATTGAACCGCGCTTTTGTTACTTCTATGTTTTTTTTTTTTTTTAACAATGGTAGTTGGAACTATACAGCCAAATATGGAATAAAATCTTTTTGTACCTATCTCTATAAATACAAACAGCTGTGTTTTAAATAAAACCTTTTTGCATTTGATTTTTTAAAACGTTGAAACGTCAAAATAGCGGCCGGCAATGTTTTGCCGGCCTGTTAGAGCGACCAGCAAAACTTTGCCGGCCGCTCCTTGAAACAGAACGGCAAGGTCGACTTTGCTCAAACAAGGTTGTCAAAATAATGACCACATTATATGCATTTTTGAGTAAAAAATCTTTTTGTACCTATCTCTATAAATACAAACAGCTGTGTTTTAAATAAAACCTTTTTGCATTTGATTTTTTAAAACGTTGAAACGTCAAAATAGCGGCCGGCAATGTTTTGCCGGCCTGTTAGAGCGACCAGCAAAACTTTGCCGGCCGCTCCTTGAAACAGAACGGCAAGGTCGACTTTGCTCAAACAAGGTTGTCAAAATAATGACCACATTACATGCATTTTTGAGTAAAATAATAATCTACTATTTTAAACAGCCCTAATTAAATAAAGCGCAGCGCTAATATTACGTAGATTTTGTTGTATGTAGAATGTAGAGTTTATTGCCGTGTGCGATTGCCAAGTCATTATATTTAAAAATAAAGATGACAAATAAATAGGTACTGAATAAATGAATAGACTTGGTTTTACATTACATCTTACATCTTTTTACGGTAAAAGAACTGCGTTACGAGACTTGCATTTTTTACATGTTATGTTTGTAGGTATATACCGGGGTATATACCTACAAACATATTTTAGTTTTTTGACACCGACTTCCGAAATTAAAGTTATTTTTCACTTTGTAGTTTGGAAGTCGGTTGTATTTTTTTTCCCTTTTTAGTGGGTTGGTTTGTAATTTATCTAAGTTATATCAACTCCTCATCAAAAATAACCAAATCGCTATAGATGTGCCTATAATATTTGAAGAGTTCCCTCGATTTCTCCAAGATTCCATCATCAGATCGTGACCAAATGACAATGGGACCAACTTGAAAGTATACCCAAATTAAAAAAAATCGGTCAAATCGGTCCAGCGGTCTTCGAGTAATAGGGGACGTACATAAAAAAAAAAAAGTATCCCGACGAATTGAGAACCTCCTCCTTTTTTTTGAAGTCGGTTGAAAAGAGGTATATAGGAAATTCAAATTTACCTACCTATCTATCTGTTTAGTTTGTGTAAGTGACGAAAAACTGCTTGAACTATAAAAGTAAGTAAAAAGTAAGCAAGTAAAAATTTAAATATACTGCAATTTCAGTCTCGTTCTCTAGATACTGCATGAGTAACTTAGTAATCCTATTTAAATAACATGCCATTACAAAGTTACTTATGCAGTTCATATATCTAGAAAACGGGACTGAAATTGCGGTATTTTTTAATTTTTTCTTGCTTTATAAGCTAAAATTTAATTTAAAAAATTTAAAGCTTGCAAGTCAAAATTCTAAGGTACTTCTGTAGAAGTACCTTAGAATTTTGATGATCGGTGAGTCAGTGAGTCAGGATGTCAGTGACAAAATTAAGAAACTTTGACCTGCAATAGTTCTTAAATTATTGCTTCAAATTGAATGTTGTTTGGGAATATACACAGTTATTATACTAAGTCCTCTTGGTCACTGAAAATTCAGGCTTCTAGCTTTATCCACAACGAACTTAAAGGGGGACGAATATGTCCTGAATAGCTTCGAGCAAAGATGGTACGGCTGTGCCTTTGTGCTTGTTTTGCTCGACTTGGCGGGGGCACAGCTGTGCCCCCCGATCTGCTAGTAAAATCATCATACACGCGTGTTGGTCTTTCACACCTTACTTATACCTTACAACAGAATCTCCTTCAGTTATTCAATCAAATGTACGTTGTTACCTTGTTGTGTAAGTCTGGTCGACTTTGCCGTGATCCGACAAAGGCATCAGGGATGTGCGAGCGGCTCGCAATCTTCGCCGCTAAGTCCCCGGGGACTGAATACTCTATCGTATGGGTTTAGCTGTACGGTGCACGTGGGGTTTATACTTCTGATGAGATTGTTTTAGCCGTAATTAGAGAGTTAAGAAGTGTAAGTGTAAGACAGCTTCCAAATACATATTTTTTCTTGGGCATGAATTTTCTAACGTTTTAAGAATACTGAAATGCAGTAAAATATGGTTAAATAAATTCAATTGATAATAATCTTCCTATTTGAATGGAACAATGTTTGTATATTTAATGATAATCATTTAAATAAGAGGAACAACAGAGAATAGCGTAAGTTATGCATGTAAGCGCGTATGGTAATCGTTTCGCCTTCAACAACAACCCTTCTCGAATTCTTCCACAATGACACCGGGACAGACAATTTGCGCTCACATTCATATTCATACGCTATTCACCATTCCGCGTAAGGGCAGGCGCACATCACACCACCACGAGACCGCGCGCCGCACAAACGAGCGTTTGATGCCTCTACACGCGCGTAATTACCGCGCCAACTCTTTGTTCACGTAATTCGCTAATAATGGCGATTTTTTACGCGTCCCAAAGTAATTTCCTTTTCTATGGGTGGTTATTCATTTGTTAGGTATTCTTTGTCCTTCGACAAGGAAGGGTTGAGTATTTAGATTTTTTCCTGTTGATGTTCCATTTTTACCTGAAGAGAGTTTCAATAGCCGTGCATACAATGGTCAAATTAAAAATGACTAGGTACTTCTAAAATTACTCTTTGTGTAGGTATAAAAAATTCATCCTTTTATGCAAATTAAAACACACTTCAGGTATCAACATCGTATATTTTCCATTCAAATGGACGGAAAATGAACGTTTATGGAAAACGGCCAAATTGAGTTTCAGGAACTGTCATCATTACTCAACTTGGATTTTTCCTCTCCACTCTGTTCGGGAAACACGAACTTTCTTACTTGGCTGCGAAACCCGATCCACCATTTTGAGAACCCGATCCTACATAACCATCTAACTAAACAGCGCGGAATCTCTCAACATTACCATTTCAAATCCAGATCTTTTACTCTCAAACGGTTTTAAATTCATTCAACACAAACACCAAAGGATGTCGCGTTCGAAGGAGTTTATGCTAATAACTCATTATAACGCAAAGTGTGCGCGAAAACTTAAAACTCCATCACTAGTAGTTTCGCAACTAAGTAGGCTTTTGTGGAAGTCGCGGGAACATTCGCAAAGGAACTGTGTCGCGGGATACGAGTCCCGGGATGATGAAAGACTTATTGTAAGCGTTCCTAGTGCTGCTTTATTTCGTGACATAATTTTGGCACTTAATTTAACTTGATTGAAAAGCAGCATCTGTGTTGTTTTAGCCTGGTTTTAATTCCTAAGAATAATTTGCGTTTCCTTCTATGACTGTCTATTATATTTTAATAACGAGAAAGAAGCGCAAAAGTTTTCATTAAAATTATAAAAAATTATCGCCAGTCGTTATGATAAAAAGTAATACATTGCAACACATAACTCAAGCTTCAAGAATGTACTTACCTACTATAGAATTGGATCAAAACAAACGCATTATATTCCTCCTCGTATAGAACGAGTTCGAGCATACTCCGACGCATCTCCATATTTAATGAGGCTCACGTTAAATATGTGGAAGATGGTAGATGCTAGAAGACGCAAAAACTTGTAACAAACAATATGGCGCAGTTCCATTAGCATAATATATCTTTTATTAATAATCCCGGGAAGCATATTGCATCGATTAACGCTCGCGGGATGTTCCCGGGTGGTCCCGGGGCATGCGTGCAGCACTACCATACTAAATCAACGTATGCAGAAGGTTCGCTTCATACGATGACGATAACAAACTACGCGCTATGAGCTTCGCTGGAAGCTTTTGCTGCTACCTTTTGGAAGGGGCGACTAGAATCAATTTTAATATTTTGTAAATTTTGACGTTCAAAAGTGCCATACATGGGCCTATTTGAAATAAATGATTTGACTTTGACTTTGACTTTGCTGTTGTATCAGAACTTCTTTCCGCTTGTCTATCAGCTTTTATAATATATGCTTTGTATCTCCGTAAATTTGTGACTGACCGAGGGTACGTAGGTACGATCGGACTATGTCGTTATTAGCAAACTTTCTTGTTTAGAATAATGGTTCCATAATTACAATAGCCCATGGAACTCCAGATGTAAATAGCAGGCAATACCAAAAGCCGTAATTTTTGTGAGAGTTCTTCAGCGCATATAATAGGAATGAGTCTACTTTCCACTTTTTATTCAGTAAGTTCATTACATTAGAGCATACAATGCGCGGTCACAATGAGCGCCCGCGAACAAAGCGCGGCGCGAGTGCAATCCCACCGGAACGACACTCTGGGCTTTAATACTTTTAAAATTGTTACGCCCATCCCTACACTCATTATGATTTTACATTTTGTGGGAATTCTGTCGAAAATGAAATGTTCCGTTTGATTGTCGAGCGACGAGTAATGAATATTTGATTCGTGTATCGGATTTATAATGCAATGTTACGATTAAATATTCCGTTAAACATTTCATGGAGAGTTGAGGAAATCGTATCAGAGTTTTTGTGAAAGTGAAATAATTTTATTAATAGAATATGAATTTAATACTTAATGGTTTAGAAGTTACGAATAATAAAATAAACTAAATTAAGTGATAGAAGATAGCTGTATTACAGTTGTACAAATTGAACAGTAAACTGTTCCGAGGTTGTTAAAGTGAAGTGAAGATGGTCGTTCGTATCAAAGTGGTCTCTCTCAATATTCATTCGCCAGTCGCAGTCGTTTATAACATCGTCTTTACAAAGTCCGCACAAGTTTGAGGTGCGGTCGGCGGTAGAACTTGCCTCGTTACATTTAATAGTCAGAAAGTCAAGCTTTTATGATTTCACTTAAAAATTTCTCACGGAAGTAAGAAGTATAAAATAGTGGTGAAAAGTGGGAACCGGACGCTGGCACCGCCGCCGGGGCACTCGGTACAGTTACGCTTAACCATGTATACAGTTAGCAAAATTCACAAGCGATTTTCTTCGTGAAATTAAACCTATTTTATGATAGTATGGGTTCGACATAGTTATCATGGCTGAGCCCATGGAAGACCTCAGTACAATGTTCGATGACCTCAATAGAGCTTCCGAAAGAGTAGGTCTTAAAATGAACATGGACAAGACAAAGGTCATATCAAATGCCCATGTAACACCCACTCTTATGAAGATCGGAGAAGCTACGCTCGAAGTTGTGGACGAGTACGTTTACCTAGGACAAACTGTCCAGCTAGGGTCCAACTTCGAGAAAAAAGTCAATCATCGAATCCGACTCGGCTGAGCAGCGTTCGGGAAGCTACGCAATGTATTCTCGTCCCACATACCGCAGTGTCTCAAGATGAAAGTCTTTGACTAGTGCGTGTTGCCAGTGATGACCCATAGCGATTAAACGTAGTCGCTCACAATGGGCCTTATCAGAAGGCTAAAAGTCACCCAAAGGGTAATGGCGAGGGCTATGCTTGAAGTTTCCCTACGTGATCAAAACAGAAATAAAGAGTTCCGCAGGAGAACCAAGATAACCGACATAGTCCGAAGAATTGCCAAACTTTAGTGGCAATGGGCAGGGCACATTGTTCGCAAAACACGTGTTCTGCGAACAATGTGCCCTGCCACCCACTGTCCCTGCCCACCACTCCAATGCCTTTCGGTCCCATCGGCCATCGCCATCGCCGAGTGGCGACCGCGTACCGGAAGACCTAGCGTTGGAAGGCCTCCGACAAGATGAACCAATGACCTTGTGAAGGCCGCAGGAATCCGCTGGATGCGGGAAGCACAGAATCGGTCGAAGTGGCGGTGCTTAGGGGAGGCCTATGTCCAGCAGTGGACGTCTTTCGGCTGAAACGATGATGATGATGATAGGTTCGATGATTATTTGTGCATACCATCACCTTCGAGAAAATCGCATTCGAGTTTTACTAAGTGTAAAGCATGCTCGTGACGACGTAGTAAGTGCCTACATAAAGCGCAGAGTCTTGTGGGCGGGATTTGACCTCGCTTTACAAGTCCAAACTGTGAACTCGCACTGCTCCGCTTGCCCTGCCGCCAAGCTTTCTATGTAGCCAAGTCTTAAAAATGTAGTTCATGAAAACTTACACATAGAGATTTTTAAATACTTATTTTAGTTGAAAGTGCAGTTTAGTTATTAAAAGAAGGCCACAATGAACCGCTTTACTTCCCGTTCTCTTCACTTCTTGATTTTGATCAGCGATCGCGTAAGGGCGAAGTTAGAAGTTAAATTATATTTCAATCGCGCCGTGATTTTTACTGCTAGTGTCGAAACTTTGGTTAGTTCTAATAATTTCAATTATAGCATCACTCACAATAAATTGTATTATAGAACAATTACGGCAGCGTAGAGTTTGATACTTACTAATTACATTAATTAAGAACTGAAAAAGAGGGCATTTTAAAGTTTATTTTGAGCAGTTATTCATCCTACTGTCGGGTTACTAACAATATAAAACTCAAAATAAAAGCATTTATTTCAAATAAACCAATTACAGGTACTTTTGAATTGTCAAGGGCCGACCCCTTGACAATTCAAAATTACAGTCAGGAAAATGAAGCTAGTTGCTCATTCCAAAGCGTAGTAGGTACCTATGGAGAAGAACGGGAAAGAAACTCCACGGACACGCTTTTAAATCAAAATATTGGTAATATCATTCGTGTTGAAATTATGTTATGTGTAACATGTGAGAACAATGTAAAAAGACGTGCACGTTAAAAGCGTCCATAATAAAAATATAAAAACAAAAACAGTTCAAAAATTTAAATAAATTAAAATAAACCGTGGCAGCTAAGAGATGATCAGTCCCTACTGACGGCGCCCGTTCACGGACATGACGCATGGATCAGCACCATTTAGCTCAACCATTTTGAAGGGAACTTAATTATCCAACACACATGCCACCATCAGCGAGACATTTAAGTGAGCATGACATACTCTCAGCCGCCAGGGCACATTCAAGTCAATGAAAGACGTACCCAGTAAATGGTAGCTTTATAGAATGTACATGGTCACAGTGCTCACACGTGTGATATGCAATTATATAATACAAAGAGATTGAATTTATACAAAGTAAAGATAGTTTTTACAATCTTCAGCAGCTGCAACAATACTTTCGAATGCTAATCAATTAGTTTATGCACCCTTGTGGAGCTGGACCAGCGCTGAGCCAAGGTACCGTCATGATGTTAATATTTTTAAACAGCTCCCTTAGAGAATCGCGTCTGCGGAGGCCATAACTTGCTCTGATGGCTCTCTTCTGCAGAATAAAAATAGACTCGATATCTGCAGCCCGTCCCCATAGTAAAATACCGTAATACATGATACTATGAAAGTAACTGAAATAGACTAGCCTCGCGGTATCTATATCAGTAAACTGACGGATTTTTTTCACAGCATATGCTGCTGAACTTAGCCGTCCTGCAAGAGATGTTAAATGAGGACCCCATTGCAGCCTTGAATCGAGCTTGATCCCCAAGAAAACAGTTTTATCGACAAATTCTAGTTTCTCCTTATTCAATACTATGTCACAATTACTACTTTTAACATTTGGTAAAGCAAATCTTATGCATTTAGTTTTTTTTCCCATTTAATACTAAATTAATAGCAGTGAACCAATTTTGGACCAGCAGTAGGGCGTTTTTACGTCGTCAAGATTTGATGCACGTCTATTAATCTTAAAAATTAAAGAAGTGTCGTCAGCAAATAACACCATTTGTGGTTGTTTTTTTTAATAAATGGGGTAGATCATGAATATATACTAAAAAGAGGAAAGGACCCAATATCGAGCCTTGTGGAACACCCATTTTTACTTTTAAACCAATTGAATGGACACCATTTACTTAAAAATACCAAATTATCATTATATACCATTTTTAACCCCCGACACAAAAAGAGGGGGTTGACCTCTTTGTGGGTGTATTTTTCTGTGGCACCGTAGCTGACACCATTTACTTAAAAATACCAAATTATCATTATAATACCATTTTTAACCCCCGACACAAAAAGAGGGGGTTGACCTCTTTGTGGGTGTGTCTGTCTGTGGCACCGTAGCTCTTAAACGGGTGAACCGATTTGAATGCAGTATTTTTTTTTTAATGCAGGTTTTGTAGCGATTATTCTTAGACATGTTTTATCAAAATCGGTTCAGCTGTTTGAAGATTATCAGCTCTTTTCTAGTTGATGAATAATAATAATAATAATAATTCTTTATTCACAAAAAACATAAACTTTGACAATAGATATGTATACAGAAAGGTAAGCAAAACTTAAGTATAATTATACAAAAATGAGGTCGAAAGTCCAAGAAGAAATGTACCCTACCCCCAAACTAGGAAAATCCTTTATCTTGGGCGGCAGTGTCTTCGCGTAGATACAATAAGGTCGAGCGATTATTATGAGCATACAAGTTGATTTAGGTTAGAGAATTGTCAAAGATAGGATTATGTACTAGTGAAAAGAAAGAAAAAAAACAAAATAAAATAATCAGACGTTGGTAAGTGCAGATGTGAATGTTAGTGTGATTTGGTGGTTGGTGATGAATGTAATTATGTGTGTAGTGTGTGTTTGTGTGTGTGTTTTGTGTGGTGTCGTGTAATGTAATGAGTGTTGTGTGCATATGTGACAAGTATTGAGTGTAGGTGTGTGCGTGGAGATGAGCGGGGGGTGATGCCGTCGTGAAGAAAACAATGTAATAGAATCAACAGATCCAGGTAAGAAGATCTTCAACAGCCTCATACTCTTGTTCAATTATCCACTCCTCAATTTTAGCTTTTACCCTGTAACCATCTAATTCAATGATATTTATTTTATTATTAATTTTTGTGTATAAGTGTGAGCTTAGAACATAATGCTGGCGTCTAGCAAAAGCGGTCCTGTGGGATTCCGTGAGACAAAGAGGCTTTTTCCTACGGCGTGTTGGGTTAGGTGGAGGAACCTTGGTGTGCTTTTTCAGTACGGATCGAAGCACAAACAGCTGCCTTACAGTAAGTACTTTTGCATCTTTGTATAATTGTGAAGTAGGATACCTGAAGTTCTTCTTTAACATCACCTTAAGGACTGCTCTTTGTGCTCTCTCCAACTTTAGAAACCTAGTCTTAGCTGTACCTCCCCACACTGTGATGCAGTAAGAGATGACGGACTGGCAGATAGCAATATACACCATTCTAATCGTGTTGAGGTCAGCAGACGACCTAAGAAGCTTAAATATGTAAATCATTCTTCTAACTCTGGTGCTTATCATATCTAAGTGCAAGTACCAGTTGAGTCCACCATCAATCACAACTCCCAGATACTTGACATTATTTACCTCACGAAGGGACAAACAAGAGCAGTGCGTCTGGCCATTACAAGTGTGAGCGTTAATGGAAAAGTTTATAGGTGGTTTCGTACTTGGATGTAGATTGAAAGGGATGTAGTAGGTCTTATCCAGGTTCAGAGTAAGGAGATTTAGCCGCAACCAAGTAATAACGGTTTCAAGTGACGATTCAGCAGCAGCTCTAACTTGTTCCCAATCAGCCCCATAGATTATAATTGCTGTATCGTCCGCGTATGTGAATATTTTAGAGTTCACGAGAGGTATGCAGCAAAGCTCGTTAATGTAAACCTGGAATAAGGTCGGCCCCAGCACACTACCTTGCGGGACTCCGAAGTTGGTAGTTTCCTCACTACTTACGTGGGAACCAACTCTAACGCACAATCTACGATTAGTGAGATAACTTTCGAAAAAATTGTGAGCTAGTCCGCGCACACCGACGTACTCCAGCTTCGAAGGGAGTGTGGGAATAGAGACTGTATCAAACGCCTTTTTTAGGTCTAGGAAAAGGCCTATGCATTTGTGTTTTCCATCAAGCTTTCTTGCGACGAATTCACTTAGGTCTAGCACTGCATCCTCAGTGGAAACTCCTTTTTTGAAACCATACTGATTTTGTGCAATTACGTTATTTTTATTAAGGAACTGAGTAAGTCTGAAGTTTACTAATTTTTCAAAAGTTTTTGAGATAGATGAGAGGACTGAGATAGGTCTATAATTGTCAATGCAGTCACTGTTCCCACTCTTATAAATCGGATGCACGACAGCTTTTTTAAATGCCTCCGGAAAAACTCCGGTAGCTATTGACCTATTGAAAATATGTGTGATTGGGGTGACGAATATATGGCGACAGCGTTTTAGTAAATTTGTTGAGATGCCATCCCATCCAGTAGCAGAGTTTGGACGTAGGTTCAAAATGGCGTTGCCAACTTCCGATTCGTCAAAGTCAAAGAGAACAAGTGAGTTAAGGGGGCCATTTTTGGGAAGCTGTGCGCATGGAATAGAGGGAATCGCCAGTGGCAAGGTGATTTTAGACGCGAGGTTTTTGCCGACGTCAGCAAAGTATTTACACACAAGATCAACAGATACTTTTTTTTTTTTTTTTTTTGGGTGTGAAATTATCAAATAACTTCTCCCGCTCTGGGTGGAGCGGGAGGGCGTGTCAGACTCTTACTGACTAAAACCCACCCGTGTTCCTGCCTATGCTTGGAGCTTCCTATGTCATGTCCATCTTGTGGAAGGTTTTCTAACGCTACGTCTTCCTTCTTCGCAGTCGCCACTCCAGAACCTTTCAGCGCCATCGGCGGACAATATGCCCTGCCCATTGCCACTTAAGTTTGGCAATTCTTCGGGCTATTTCGGTTACCTTGGTTCTCCTGTGGATCTCTTCGTTTCTGATTTGATCACGTAGGGAAGCTCCAAGCATAGCCCTCTCCATTGCTCTCTGGGTGACTTAGCCTTCTGATAAGGCACATTGTGAGCGACCACGTTTCAGTGCCATACGAGTAGGTCATCACTGGCAACACGCACTGGTCAAAGACTTTCGTCTTCAGTCACAGCGGTAAGTGGGACGAGAAGATATTGCGTAGCTTTCCGAACGCTGCCCAGCCGAGTCCGATTCGACGACTGACCTCTTTCTCGAAGTTGGACCTACCTAGCTGGACAGTTTGTCCTTAGTAAATGAACTCGTCTACAACTTCGAGCGTAGCGTCTCCGATCTTCGTGAGAGTGTGTGTTACATGGACATTTGACATGATTTTTGTCTTGTCCATGTTCATTTCAAGACTTTCGGAGGCTCTACAGAAGTCATCGAGCATTGTACTGAGGTGCTCCATGCATGGCTGAGAGCCATGATAACTATGTCGTCGGCAAACCGAAGGTTAGTGATATACTCGCCATTGATGTTGTTGCCTAGCCCATTCCGGTAACCGATAACTTTCCGAATTTTTTTTGTTCGAATTTCATTTTACCGAAAACTATTGACCGACGTCTTTTTTGCTATACCTATGCATTATTGGACATATTTTCAGATCATCGAAGTATCATATGTATGATATATGGTATTATTTTACCGAACTATATTTCGCCGATTTACAAAATAACTTTTTGCTATTGGCCGAAGCCTCTTTTGAAATTTTTTCACTTGCCGTATTTTTACCACACCGAAACAACATTTTACGGAATATTATTTGGTCACAAATTTATAGCCGGTTACTTGGTAGCATAAAAAGTCGTAATGTTGAGATACAAAATTTTGTGATAGAAACGGATCGCTGCAAAACCGACTTCACGCTGTCTTGTCTGCCCTACCCCTTTTGTTTTTTTTGACCATGGCCTGAATCAGGGCTGGACGCGAGAGGTCACCACCACCGATCACCTCCACAAGGACACGGCGATGCTCCGCCCAAGCCGGGCAGACCTCCACCGTATGCTCCACCGTGTCCTCCGGGCGATCCACACAAAGGTGACACCCGGGCGTTTCTGCCTGCTTTCATGCTGCATGCTTTTTACTGGGACCATTTAAAACACTTTTGTTCATAATCAACTGTCTTATTAAGTGCCATTACATTTAAATAATTAATTAAACAAAATAGTAGGTTGTATGAATGTTCGGAAACATAATACTTCGAACAAATGTTATTTCGGCTAAGTGTAACTTCGGTAAAAAGTTTTTCGACCAAATGAAACGTCGGAGTTACGAAAAAAAATCGAATCGATAATAATAGGTCAACTGATATAGTGGCAGACATGACTTTGATGAAGTAAAAAAAATGAAACGAAAATAGTTGAAAAGTTTTAGGTAAAATGAAATTAGGTCAAATATTTTTCGAACTTATGATAGATAACCCTGTTTCATTATTTATTATTTGCCAGGTAGTTTTTATTTTACCATCAGCTGATTTTATTTTATTGCTAATGTAAAGAGCTTAAGCTAATTTGCACACACTTTTAAATGTCTTAGAATCTTTTGAAATATATTGATGAAAGCTTGTCGCCCAATAACTAAATAAGATCTGTGTATGAATAGTTTTAGTCTTAAGTGGAAAAATGTCAATAAATTGCTTGTTTAATAGTGAAAAGAACTCGGTGTAAAACTCATTCGGGTCAAATATATTATTAAAACTCTGAACACATAATTTACTTGCCAATGAATTATTTAATTTCTCTAAATTTTTAAATGTAATTGGCCTAAATCTCATTAGATTTTTTTGTAGAGGCATGTAGGAGCAAAATTTTATTGTTTGTCCACTGTGATCAGATGGCAACTTATTTACAATTTGTTTATGTAAGTAATCACAATTATTATTACAAAAAATATTATCTATACAAGTGGCAGTAGAAGCTGTCACTCGGGTTGGTGGGTAGTTCTTCAGAGACAAAATTTTCGATTTCTGTGGGTATATTTTCTGTAACCAACTAACAAAACGACATGTAATTTTTTTTGTACATTTTATCTATGTCCCTAACTGGGACAAAATATTGATTTCAAATAATTGCTGTCTAGGTACAGAATAAAAATATTTGAAGTTTGTTCTTCTGATTCATATAACGCGTCCGTTTGCCATTTTCTGGAACAAAATGGTCGATATCGCATTTTCCCTTTGATAAATCAATATAAATTATAATTATATCAAAAGGAAATGAATTGTCCTCTTACAAAAAAAAGAGAATTAGTTATAACTACGTTAGTGTGTTTAAAAATATGTAAATAAGAATTGTCCGGCGTATAATACTGATTAATGTGACGTAAGCTGCGCTTGACCGTACTTGATCGGGTAATGATAATGAGAGTCTGGCTTCCCGCGCGGGGGGGCCAGTCGTGCAACGGACGACCTAGAAGGTCGACGTGCGGCTGGTTGGCTTAGATCCCGGTGTTACGAAGGTAAACATCTGATTCATCTGTGCTTGGTTCAGGTGGCATTCTGATTACACTGCCTACTTTATCAAATTTATTTTATTGTTTTAAAACTTCAATCTGAGTTTCGTGTGATGCTCTTGGGTTATAGATTCGTGTAGAAACATGACAATACTGAAGTCTGTATGTATGATGAGTTATGCATGATTGTAGGCAAAATCGTGATTAATCTGTGCCTGATTCATATAGTCAAAACCCCATATGAATTTTAAAATAAATTAGTTTTTCGCGTCTCCAGCACGAAAGGAGCGCTTTTGTTGCGTAATTCTCCTTGTCAAATTTTTTACTGTGTACAAGTAAGTAGTTCTAGTCTTATTTGTTACTTAGCTATAACCTTTTCAATAATTCAAAATGGCGAAAATGCACTGTTATTTTTCAAGGTTGCGATTGTTAGTGTGGAATTATTCTGAAAAAGGACACGGGAAATTCTGAATTTCGGGGTACCGAAATTCAGACCGGAAAGATACGGATACAGCCCAACCAGACCTCGACCTTCTCGATGACGACAACTTTTGGATGGAGTCTTCGTTAATCGATGAAAAACTTATAACTCCAAAATTCACCAGAGATGTATTATCGACCCTTCATCAGAAAAGCGTGGATGATCACTCAGATTCTGACGATGAGGATATTTTCGTGTTTAAAAGGCCTCAATATGATAAACGGACAAAAGAGTATCACGCCATTGGTGAAGATTATATAGAAGATATTATTGTTGTTGTTAAAATATGAATATTTTCTTAATACAGAGCCCATCTGCGTAAAGTTTTTCATTTTTATTTCTGTTTCTGATTCATCTGGGCACGAAATATTTGAACAGCGATATCTTGAAAACCACTTTATAAAAACGAGTCTCTCATTCAAATATATGTTATTTTGTATACCTATTTGCATATGAACATGTGTTACAAAGCTGAAAGTGAAATAAAATTTTGGCCATATGAATCAGTCGAAGAATCAAATTTCGAAGAACTACCCTGGTTCAATAAAAACATTTGACAAATCAAATGACCTAAAAAGACTTAATATACTGACAGTGTTCGAGTTATTTTCTAATAAATTAATATTAAAATCACCACATATGACTATTGACTTACTACGAGTACTAGCACTAAGTTTCTTTAGCACATCTTCCATCACGGAATCAAACATAGATAGATTCTGATAACTTGGAGGTCTGTATACGCATACTATAACATGACTATCAAGCTCAATACAGGACAATTCAATGGTGTGTTCAACAGACAGTCCTATGATGTTTTTTCGTTCTTTCGATTGAATATAATTTTTACTAATATTAATACCATAATAATATTCGTGTAGATTATGCCAAGTGTGTTATGCCAAATAAATTTCGGAGTGTCAAGATTCTGCCAAATAGAGGACCCAGTGTCCAGTCATTTCACCAAAACTTGATTAACAAATTTTCACTTGACAAATAACGATTGGCAAAAATATGATTTGTTATTTCATCACTATACAACAACAATTTTGTCAAATAATTCACTTAAGAAATTAATTATCCGATAAACTTGTTTTTTTTTTTAACTTTGTTTTAATAACTTATTACTTGACAAACAATTCATTTTTTATTCATGTTATCTCATAAAACAACGTTTGGAATAAAAACGTTACACATATTTGCATTACGCAATTTCCTAAAAATGAAACTCATTAAATAGTCAAAAGGGTAAAAAAATTAATTTACAAATCAACAATAAAAATTAAATGCCAGACACGACTTGAGCTAACATAAAAAAAAGCTACCCGGAATCGAATTATGTGGTTAGATTAGGTTACGTTAGAACGCACGAGCCGAGCGAGCGAAGCGAGCGGTGCCGCGGCAGCGGCCGGCAAGTGCCAAAAAGGACTAGATTAAATGGAAAAAAATACTTTATTAGGTTTAAAGAACTTCAGTACTTGCCTATAAATTATTTGACCCAAATGGAAATTGCAACCATGATCAGTTTATGATTGGTTTAAAAAAAAAAGAAAGTGATATTTATTATAAACGTGATTTTTCCAAAATAATCTAAATATTAAATGAAAAATGTATAAATGATTAAATATCATGCGAAACATTTGTAAAGAGAAGCATTTGTTAAATAAATGTTTGTAAAACGAGTGATTATAAACTAAAACATTTGCGGAATAAGTTGTTTGTAAAACAAATAGTATACGAAACGTTGGTTGTAAACTAAAAATTTGTCAATGGTGTTTTGGTGAAACATTAGTGAACCAGAGGACCCGTCATTAAAATGTTAGATATGTTGTTAGAATAGTCTTTATTCTGTACACCATATCCTAGCCTACTTTCTATATACGAGTATCTATATATATAAAAGCGAAAGGTCACTCACTCACTCATCACGAAATATCGAAAACCGCTTGACACATTAAGATGAAATTTGGCAGGGACGTAGTTTATAGTTAGTAGACGTCCGCTAAAAACGGATTTTTGGAAATTCGATCTTTAAGGGGTGAAAAGAGGGGATTTTGTTTGTATGAAAAATCTTATTATTATCTTATTAATCTTATTTTATGTATATCTGTTATTTATCTAATATATATACATATTTATATAGGTAAATATATGTTTTATGTATCTGTGTATCTATTGTATATATTATGTAAATACAACACCACTGACTACCTGCAGTATTGTTTCCATTTAAATCCACCCAAAGGTTGTTTTGTAAAAGATCACTTTTTGCGATAAGACCGCCCATTGTGTCACCCAATGTAAAATTTCTAAATTAATGTCTGTAATTTTTATAGTGTACAGTAAGCGTTCAAAAGTGCATAGACACGTTAAGAGTCGTATTGCTGTGAACACGCAGTATAGCCCGTACATCTGTATGTGTAAACAACACGATACAGACACCACAGACAAACGCAGTTTTGCACTACACGAAACAAAAATATTTCCATCGCTTTTGTTAAACACGGTAGCACACACGCATCATGCGCATGACCTTGGCCAGTTTATGGCATTGCTAAAATTCGAATGTAACTTAACAAGTGCAGATAGTAGAAAGCGTTAAGCGTTGGTATGAAATTCAAACAGCCTCAGGTTCTAATCTCGTAAAGCACAGCGCGGTTTTTCAAATATTAATATTTTTGTTTTCGATAGTAAATTTTTTTTAACCGCTAAAGGACCGCGAATTATTGCTGCTTTTTTATTAATGTTGTTATTGCAATAAAGGGTTTAGAATAAAAAATGCGTGATATGTGAAAACAAAATTTAAAAATATATGTATTCGTTATATTTATTTTACATAAGTTAACAAACTGCTACAATTATTTATCATTACTTCAGCTGAATAAGATGTGAAATTTATTTTTTCACCATAAATTTAAGCTTTGATCATGGTCAAAGTAATTAAGTAATAAATAAGAATATTAGATTACTTAAAATAAAATAAAAACTACTAACAGAATAGGTGATTTTAAGGTTAAATATGGGCAGTTTGTTTACATTAATTATTTTACATTTTATTTGACTTTAGTAAATATTGGTTGGTATTGAGTAAGTATTCATTCTCTTTACGAAAAGAGTATTGAAACTAAACCTCAAATTTTAATCCTAAAATAATAATATTACTAAAATAATCTTAAACATTTTCGGTCTATCTGCAAGAAATACGACCATATTGAAACGTGCTTAAAAAAATCGTTACCACAAATTCATGCAATAACGAATCTGTTGTTTATTAAGTTGGTATGGTAAATATTTTAAGGTTAAAATATAGCAGTGTGTGGGACACTGCTATATTTTATATTAAGTCTTAATTATATATAAGTCTTACTTTAACTTTATATATAAGTCTTAATATTATCGTGCGAAACTTAAATGTTCAGGTTTATGCCTTTCTGTCAAAAACGGTTTTCTAGCTGGTTTTCAGTGATGCAAGGCTTCAGAGTGCACGGCGAACAGTTCATAATGACGTGTTTAATAATTCAGCAAAATATTTCGTTGGTATTAAACCATTTGTTTCATAATCATTCACCATTTGACGTCGCTGCACCTCGATAATAAGCCTCTTCCTCATATCTCTTAACCCTCACAGTATTTCTCTAGAACAAAGAATAACTTTGTATTTATTACACATAATACCTAATTATTTATCATTCACTAATCGAATTAAACGTCATAATGAATTTAAAACTTTAAAGGCATCTTCTGTCTCAACAATACCTCTGTTCTATCAACAATACCTTTGATTAAGATTTATGTTTACTAAAATATGAAATATTTAAATGATAACACTCACACTTAGTCCGGTTTCATTAGATACTTGCGTAAATTATGTTCACTTTTACGCAGCGCAATAATATTTGATCTCCCTTCAATATTTATATTTGACTGCATTTTGAAAATAATAACCACAACACTGCTAATAAATACTCGTCACCGACAATAATCACGAACCAACAAAGTTCTATTAAGTGAATACTCGTAACGAACTGCATCTGTCTACTCCATAGAAATCGAAATAAACATTAATATTTATGTGAACAAGACGAATGAAACAAAAAACGAATAATTATCGAACTAGTCATTACTATGAGTTGCAGACAAAGTAAGGGGGTGTGTGTGTAATGTGCATGTCTACAGTATTGTAACAACTTATAGAAGAAGGTCGTAAGTCAAACCGAAGCGTCAGTCTATTGCTTTGTGAGATTGCCTATGGACTTTTGGTCGGTACATAACAAAGAATATTATATCTATCTATCTATCTATCTTATTCCTTGGGTTTGTAGCGGTTACACCGCCACATACGAACTACAAATCATAGACATGACGTCACACGAATCCTGCATCGCGCAGTTAGAGTTTACCGAGCGATCGACATACAGTAAGCGCTCAAAAGTGCATAAGCACGCTAAGAGTCGGATTGCTGTGAACACGCGGTGTAGTCGGTACATTTGTATGTGTAAACAGTCAGACGTCTGTGGTGTGAGTGCCGTACACACACCACAGAGAATGCAGTTTTGCACTACACACTGTCGTATCGTCACGGTTCGCGGGCGCCGCACTTATATTTCCATCACTTTTGTTAGCACGCATCATACGCGTGACTTTGGCCAGTGTATCGCATTGCTAAAATTCGAAAGTAAATTATATGTGCAGATAGCAGAAGGCGTTAAGCGTTGGTCTTAGATTCAAGATGGCTAAGGTTCTAATCTCGTATATCACAGCGCTGTTTTTGCAAATATTATTATTTTTGTTTGCAATAATAAACAAAGCTGCAGGATGTAAAAGTGATAGATTCTTCAGCCTACTATATTAAGTCTTATAAATCCAAAAATATGTCAAAGTCTTTTAAAGATTCACCCGATACCAACGAAAAGAAAGGCCCACGTTGTTACAATTGTAACAAATATGGTCACTTTGGTAAAAACTGCTACTTTCAGAAAAAAAGAAATCACCACCAGAAAATAATACAAAAAATAATGGATATTATGCTGCTTTTTCAGCTGCAGAAACATTGGAAAAAACCAGTTGGTACATTGACTCTGGTGCATCGCAGCATATGTGTAGAGAGAGAAAATGGATGTATGATGTTTGTCCTACAACAGTAAATAATATAAAGGTGGCAGACAACAAGACTGTAGCAGTAGAAGGATGTGGTAATGTGAATTTGCAAATAAGAGACTCCGAAGGCAGACCTCAGACTATTCAAGTAAGGAATGTGCTGTATGTACCTTCTTTGACAACTAATTTACTTTCTGTAAGCCGGATGACAAAAAATGGGTGTGGAGTTGATTTTGAGAAAGACTACTGTAAAATTTACCAAAATAAGAAATTAATTTTGACTGCTTTGCAATATAATAATATGTATGTATTGAAAGATTTTTCTGAAACACCAGCATTGTTGTCAACAGTAGATGAGAATGATATAAATTTGTGGCATCAGAGAATGGGCCATCTTAACTTCACAGACTTACAGAAAATAGAGAGCAGTGCAGAGGGGGTAGAATTATCCAAAAAAGCTTCCCAGATTTGCACAACATGTATGGAAGGTAAAATAAATAGACTACCTTTTAAAAATTTTGGTACTAGAGCCTGTGAACCTCTCCAATTAATTCACACTGATCTATGTGGTCCGATGGAGACTAGCTCTATAGGAGGTGCCAAATATTATGTCACTTTTATAGATGATTTTAGCAGAAAAGTGTATGTCTACTTTATGAAAAATAAATCTAATACTTTAGAAAAGTTTAAGGAATTCAAAAACTTAGTAGAAAATGAGACTGAAAAACGAATTAAAGTACTTAGATCAGACAACGGAAAAGAATATATAAATAAAGAATTTCAATTATTCTTACAAAAATTTGGCATACAACACCAAACCACCAATCCGTACACCCCAGAACAGAATGGGTTAGCGGAAAGAATGAATCGCACACTTGTAGAACGAGCTAAATGTTTGCTTCTGAATTCTAGTTTGGCAAAACCGTTTTGGGCTGAAGCAGTATCTACAGCTGCTTACATAATTAACCGGTCATCAACCAAGGCCCTAGACTACAAGACGCCTTATGAAAAGTGGTCGGGTAAGAAGCCAAATATTAAGAATATGAGAATTTTCGGATGTGATGCCATGGTACATGTGCCCAAAGAAAAGAGGCAAAAATGGGACTCTAAAGCAGTCAGAATGTTATTTGTTGGGTATTGTGAGTACACAAAAGGGTACAGATTTTATGACAGAAACAAGATATACAAAAGTAGAGATGCAATATTTCTCGAGCATACAATTAAAAATAACAGCGTTATTGTGCAGCTATCTGATTTGAAGGGAAATGTATCTGAAGAATCATCTCAAACAGATGATAGTCGCAGCGAGTCTTCAATTGACTCACCTGAGACTCCTAGTTCAGAGAACATGACTCTAAATGAGAATACAAAGAAAGAAGAATCATCTGATGATGATGGTAGCTACCACACTGATAATGTTGATGATGAGTACATACCAGATAGAAAGATAAGTGATGTACCATCTCGTAAAATAATGCTGAGACCGAGGAATAACAAACATACTACCTACTTATGTGAAAGCTCGAGTGAGTCAAAACAAGCTACAGCTTTATTGGTTAAAGAGCCAGAAACTATGGAAGAAGCTCTTTCAGGCCAGAATGCAAAAGAGTGGAAAGATGCCATGAATAATGAATATGAGTCGCTCCTCCAAAACAATACATGGACATTAGTTACTCTACCAGAAGGTAAGAGAGCCATTCCGTGTAAATGGGTCTACAAAATTAAAACTAATGCTGATGGTGAAGTAGTATGATATAAAGCAAGACTGGTCATTAAAGGTTTTATCCAGAAGAAGGGTATTGAGTATAATGAGATATTTGCTCCGGTAGTTCGTCATACTTCAATCAGATATTTATTAGCATTGGCTGTCAAGTACAATTTATTTATCGAACAAATGGATGCAGTTACCGCTTTCCTACAAGGTGACATTGACACAGAAATATACATGTTTCAACCACCATCATATGAAGATGGAGAAGAAGTTTGTAAGTTAAATAAATCCATTTATGGTTTGAAGCAGGCAAGTAGACAATGGAATCTGAAACTTAGATCTGTGTTAAAGGAATTGGGACTGAAAAGTACATTTGTGGACCCATGTATATATTACAAAACTTATGATGGAGTTATTCTATTTATACTCATATATGTTGATGACCTGTTAATATTTTATAATAATGAAGAAACAGGAAAAGAAATTAAAGAACAATTGAAATGTAAATTTCATATGAAAGAACTTGGCTACGTACATCATTATATTGGTTGGAGGATTGAACAAAACTTAGCCAGAAATGAAATTAGAATTGATCAAACTGTCTATATTGAAAAAATTCTAGAAAGATTCAAAATGAGTAATTGTAACCCAGTTAATATGCCATGTGATCCTAATGTTAAACTGATTAGTACAGAAAATAAAAATAATATACTAACAGACATACCATATCAAGAGGCTATTGGAAGCTTATTATATTTATCGCAAGGAACTAGGCCAGACATATGTTTCATAGTGAATAAACTAAGTAGCTTCAATAACAAACCAGAACAGCAACACTGGCTGGCACTTAAGAGAGTACTACGTTACATAAAGGGAACCAAGGATTATAAATTGATATTTAGCCAAAACAAAGAAGACAAAAGGGTGTTTGGCTACTGCGATTCTGATTGGGCTTCAGACATTGATAGTCGGAGATCTTGCTCTGGCAACAGTTTTATGTTTCAGGGTGCAGCAATTTCATGGTGTTCAAAACGACAGAGCACTGTTGCCTTGTCAACCATGGAGGCAGAGTATATGTCACTTGCGACCGCTACACAAGAAGCAATGTGGCTTGGATATTTGGAGTCTGAGTTGCACTGTGATACAGAAATTTCACCCACTGTTATATACTGTGATAATCAAAGTGCAATTAAATTTGCAGATACAGAATCTTACTGTGCCCGCAGCAAGCACATTGATATCAGATATCATTTTCTTCGAGAGAAAATTGCTACGAATGACATAGAAGTTAAATATGTTGGTACTGATAGTATGGTCGCTGACATCCTGACAAAATCCACTTCGCAGATGAAGATTCAAAAATGTTCAAGAGCCATGGGTTTGCGCTTAAAGGGAGGATGTTAAAATAAGTTAATCGCAAATCATCTTGCTATTTGATCTTTTTACTCAAGTCTATTGTGTTGACGTAATCTATGAATATACTTGTCCTTTTGTTGTCATTGTACAACCGGCGTTTATTTTTTCCAAAAATCTTAAACTAGATAATTAGATCACTAATTACTTAAATACTAGGTTCAATTAACAATTTTAATACTTACCGTATTTACAGTTTGTTCATATTAATTATTTAAACTTTATTTGGCTTTAGTAAATATTGCTTGGTATTGAGGTTATAGCTTAAGTATTCATTTTCTTTACGAAAAGAAGATTGAAACTAAACCTCAAATTTTAATCCTAAAATAATAACATTACTAAAATAATATTAAACAATTTCGGTATATCTGCAAGAAATACGACAAACACCCTATTGAAACATGCTTAAAAAATTCGTTACCATAAATTCATGCAATAACGAATCTGTTGTTTATTAAGTTGGTACGGTCAATATTTTAAGGTCAAAAACGGTTTTCTAGCTGGTCTTCAGTGATGCAAGCCTTCAGAGTGCACGGCGAACGGTTCATAATGACGTGTTTTTAATAATTCAGCAAAATATCTTGTTGGTATGAAACCATTTGTTTCATATTCATTCACCATTTGACGTCGCTGCTACTCGATAATAAGCCCCTTCCTCATATCTCTTAACCCTCACAGTGTTTCTCTAGAACAAAGAAAAACATTGTTTCTATTACACATAATACCTAATTATTTATTATTCACTAATCGAATTAAACCTCACAATGAATTTAAAACTTTAAAGGCATCTTCTGTCTCAACAATACCTCTGTTCTATCAACAATACCCTTGATTAAGATTATGTTTAGTAAAATATGAAATATATAAATGATAACACTCACACTTAGTCCGGTTTCATTAGATATTCACTTCACTTTTACGCAGCGCAATAATATTCTCTGATCTGATGTGATCTCTTCAATATATTTTATGCCTGCTTTTTGATAATAATAACCACAACACTGCGCTAAATACTCGTCACCAATATTATCCACGAACCAACAAAGTAACAAACAAGTAACACGTAACAAACTGCATCTACCCCACAGAAATCGAAATAATTTACTTAGTTTTCTGTGGTCTACCTGCTAAACTTATGTGAACAAGACGAATGAAACAAAAAACGAATGATGATTATCGAACTAGTCATTGGTTGCAGACAAAGTGAGTGTGTGTGTGTAATGTGCGTGTCTACAGTATTGTAACAACTTATAGAAGAAGGTCGTAAGTCAAACCGAAGCGTCAGTCTATTGCTTTGTGAGATTGCTTATGGACTTTTGGTCGGTACTGTACATACAAGATTTCAACTTCAAACCGATGGGCAGTTGCCTGCCAGACACAACACCCGTCTGGTCGGAGGATCCACCCTTTTCTATGGTGGATGAGTGAACTTTACACCCTGTTCCTCATACCACTAAATTGAGCTGCGTTGACGTTCATCACGTCGGGGTCACCAATTTAGTGGTATGAGGAACAGGGTGTAAAGTTCACTCATCCACCATAGAAAAGGGAGGATCCTCCGACCAGACGGGTGTTGTGTCTGGCGGGCAACTGCCCATCGGTCAGATAGTTACGGATTTAACCTTTTAAAAGATTATCGTAACGCTATACCTTTATGAAGCTAGGCAATCATAACATATACAGGGTTGATTTTGAGATGGGGTAATAAGGGAAGGTACCTTAATCGTTGTCGCTTCAAGAAAACGGTCTTAGGAGACTGTCCATAACTTTTTGAAACATTTTGATCTGCATTCACAGATATTTAAAAAAATTACAGTCAGCAAGAAAATGGCCTATTTTAACAATTACTTTTTGGTGGCAGTCGATCCTATTTCTTATTACTAGGATCAAAAAACTATTTCGGGCAAACTGAGGTTTGAGTACGAGAAAAGTCAGAAATTAAAAAAAATACTTCCCGTACATTTTGTAGGAAACGAGAGAATATAAAACACAATATACCTTTGTATGATGAAAAAACTTTATAATGAGTTATTTACCAGTATTTAAATGAATACAATATACCACTAAACAACAAATGAATTATTCCAATACTTCACTGGGCTGAATAAGGAATGAATGTAGCAGATAGTTACAGATTTAACCTTTTAAATGATTATAATCCCGTTATACTTTTATGGCGCTAAGCAGTCAATCATGAGTTCATCCATTTTTAATACTTATTCCATACTTTAATATTATAAATTCGAAAGTAACTCTGTCTGTCTTTCTACATGTTAACTTTTCACGGCTAAATCACTGAACAGATTTCAAAAGTTTCTGTGGGATATTTTCCAACATCCACGCGGGTGAAGCCGCGGGCAAAAGCTAGTATTATATATATGTCCTACTTAAAGAAAGAAAAAGAAAAAGTATTTATTGAGACTCGCACAAGGAATAAAAAATTAAACTAAACACCTTAAATTAATATTAATTAATTAATTTTATGTAATCCTACTAATCCTTACATATTGTAAAACAAAGTCCCCCGCCGCGTCTGTCTGTCTGTCTGAACGCGATAAACTAAAAAACTACCTAACGGGTTTTCAAACAATTGTCACCAATGGACGGAGTGATTCATGCGGAAGGTTTAAGTGTATAATTCATAAAGGTTTTGTATAAACTGGCTGAAATTTGATGATTATTGTTGAAGAAGTCGGAAATAATCATGCCGACTGGGAGCTTTAATGGCGTGCGCTGCGTTAACCGAAAAGATACATCAAATTTAAGTTCTACGGTATTGTTCATCTTAAAAAGGTTGACATTTTTAAGATGAAAAGTCCGCAATGGCATATGTCTATCTTCTAAGAATTACCCAAAATAACCATTTTTAACCGACTTCCAAAAAGGAGGAGGTTATATATTCGTCGCGTATGTTTGTTTTTTTTTTTTTTAATTTTTTTTTTTATGTATGTCCTCCGATTTCTCCGTCAATTGTGGACCGATTTTGAAAATTCTATTTTTGTTTGAAAGGGTTATGCTCTCGAGGTGGTCCCATATACATTTTATTAACTTTGCTTCAATACTTTTTGAGTTAGCTTCAATAATACGTACTTTTTCCCACTTAGTATGTGGATGACATGATGAGTTCCTGTCACTGTTATTTACATAGCAGGTAGTTGTTTTTGAATTTGTGTGGGGTAGGTACCACAACTAAAAGGTGAAAAATAAAAACTTTTTACAAAAAAAAACAACCGACTTCCAAAAAACACTACAAAGTGAAAAATAACTTTAATTTCGGAAGTCGGTGACAAAAAACGAAAATTTCAAACCAAAGAAAGACACCGACTTCCGAAATTAAAGTTATTTTTCACTTTGTAGTGTTTTTTGGAAGTCAGTTGTTTTTTTTTGTAAAAAGATTTTTTATATTTCAGAATTTGATAAAAATTTGATTGTTATTTCCGAAGCTTTTTTGACCGTTATAGTATTAATCCTTATCCAAAAAATATGTTATTTAAATTGAGCAATTAATTTTGATTCAAATATGCCTGTTTATCATATCATTTAAATCGACAGTCTAAAAGATATCACAGTTTCAAAATTACGCGTAGCAACGCGGGCGCAGCGGTAGGAGTCAATGATTTTTTCCTCGTTATTAGGAATGAAATCTCGGCAGTACGTTCCCATGGGATATTTTCTGACATCCACGCTGGAGAAACCGCGGGCAAAAGCTAGTAATATTATAAATGAGAAAGTTTGTGGAGATGGATGGATGTTTGTTGACCACAGTTTATAACCTGAATTAACACATAGGATACTTTTCATCCCGATATTCCCACGGGATCGAGACTAATGCGGGTGAAAGCGCGGGGCGCTGCTAGTAATATTATAAACGCGAAAGTATGTGAGGATGGATGGATGGATGTTTGTTACCCTTTCACGCAAAAACGACGGATTTGGATGAAATTCGGCATTCGGATAGTTTATGACCTGGATTAATACAAGATACTTTTATATTCTGATATTACCACGGAATCGAGATTTATGCAGGTGAAACACCGAAGCGCTGCTGGTACATAATAAAGTAAGCAATTACAATTAATATAGTCCTTGAATCACATGTCTTTTCACTCTTACCATCCATGATTGCTTTGAAGCCCATACATAATACACTCAGGCATAAAACGCTGTCAGTTAAAAGTACAACAACGCGGTGCACCGCTCACGCTGTACTTGCAGACAATTCGTCAGACAATGGCAGCACGAGTGACTGACGTCATACTGAGAGCGAGCTCGCTCAGCTGAGCAACCGTGATGAGTGAGCAGTCGAGAGAGTAAGTGACTGGAACGGGCACCATCGAGAGAGTCCACAGCTTAGTTTGTTATGGTTAGATTGTGAATGAACATCGATTAAAGATCAGTATAACAAAGATGGTTCGCAATAAATTTTCAAACAATGAGAGTTACCAAACTTTTACAATAACATGTTTGCTGTAATGTTAAGAGTTAAGTCAAAGCATTTATTTCAATCAAACAGAATCAGACATACAAGCACTTCTATAAAATGTTAAGTGGCAATTGTTGCTGCATTTTTCAAAAGTGTTGAATACAAATAGAAAAAAACGAACAAAAAGCAAAACGGTAACGAAGCAAATTCTTCTGTTGCATCATTATGCAACAATAAGTTTCTTCACACTCTGTGCCAAGAAAAAGTTACTAACAAGTACCAACATTATTTTCTGCAATACGAGTATCTTCTAAAATTTCAGGACGCATCGCCATTACACGTCCGAGTCTCGGCGCCGACAATTGTTATAACAAATGACGATAATATCCCAATACACTTGTTGCTTCATACATTTTGTATGGCGCTTGCAGACGATTGCAAAGACGTGCTGAAAGCGCTCAAGCTGCTTGCAGGCGCTGGATGCAACATGCTATACATAGATGAGATAGCAAAGCGCCGCAATCGCTGATTCTCGGTGCTTGAGTTGTACTAAGCACTAGTCGTAATGATTAGACGTACCCATTCTTTACCCGACTACGGCGGAGGGTTATGATTTTGACCGATATGTATGTGGGTATTTACTTTCATCTATTCCCTCATAACTTCTAAACACTTATCATAAAAGGTATCGTTGGAAGTGACTTGATCGTCCGGTGGTGATAGGCTATTGTGACGTCACATTACATTGAAAAGCGCCCTGTAGAAGACATACGAGTCATGAAGTAAAACAAGAAAAACAAGAGCGAGTCGGACTCGCGCACCGAGGGTTCCGTACCTACCCATTATACCGCCATAATAAAATTGGTATCATTTTTAGGGTTCTGTACCTCAAAAGGTAAAAAACGGAACCGTTATAAGATCACTCTCTTGTCCGTTTGTCTGTACGTGTCACCACCAATTTTCTCAGGACCTAGCAAGTTGAAATTTATACCAGATACTAAGGTCTATAGTCTCTATTAGGTGTATAAAATAAAGGTCCTGAGTCAACACCATAAAAATAAATTATGGGCAAATTTAGATTTTCGCGAAAACTTGTAAGTTCCAAAATTTACCTTAATTTTCAACTTTTTATTTTCAGAAATTTTCACTTTAAGACCTTACTTTTTGCCAAATTTCATGATTCTAGGTCAACGGGAACTACTATACCTATAGGTTTTCAACCCAAAACATGTTTTTACAACCGCAAATCTAAGTTGGTCGATTATTACTCGTTAACTTGTAAAGCCTACTTAGCTGTGATAGTTTTCCTTTTAAATTCGTTACATAAACTACTGCCGTAAATTTTTTCACATATCTAAAACCAACCACTTAACTGGCAGGGGGGGACACTTAACTCTAACAAAAACTTGTACTTTAAAGCTTAATATTTTACAAACGGATCTCTGAATTCAAAAATGGTTTTAACACACTCAAAATGTATTCAAAAGACCTTTCCAACGATATCCCACACTAAGGGATAGAAAAAAAAAAACATACTCACTTTACGTAGGTACCCAAAAAAAAAATTTTTCATCATTTTATTTTACCACATTGTCGGCATAATTAATTATGAATACCCATGCCAAATTACAACTTTCTAGTACTAAAAATTTCGGAGCTAGACCGCGGACAGACAGACACGGACATGGCGAAACTATAAGTTAACTATGTTATTTAGGGTTCCGTAGGTACCTCAAAAGGAAAAAAAACAGAACCCTTATAGGATCACTCGTGTGTCTGTCTGTTTATCTGTCCGTCTGTCACAGCCAATTTGCTCCAAATCTAATACAACGATTAAGTTGAAATTTGGTACACATATGTATTTCTGTGACCCAAATACGGACGCGTAATGTAAATAAATGAATTTTGACAATGGGGGTCACTTTTGGGGGGCAAACAAGAAAATGAAAAATAAAGCTTTGCAAACTATACCGTGTGACATTTTAAATGGAAGTGCTTGTTGCGAGGACCTCAGATATGTTTTATTTATAATTTTAAAATAAATACATATAAAGATATTTAGGAAAATGTATGAAAATTGAACACTGTTCACAGACCGTCGCCCTCCCCGCTAACTGTCGTATCTCACAAACTGACGTATCTGCACTGACATTACCTACGTGTTCAGAACTTTGTTTCGAAAAAGTTCTCTCTAATCGTCGTGTCTGTGTCGTTTACCGTTTAGAAGATAATCACGTATTTTGTTTTGCGTAAGTGCAAAAGAAGTGATAAAACATTCTCACCACCTGTCGTATATGCACACATCTACAGTTAGTGAGTTAAAGATTAAGTTAAGAGCTATTTTTTAAAAGTTATTAATTCATTAATAAAGTCACAGCTAACGCAACTATATTGACATGATTGTAGCACCCGACCGAAAAACTGTTGCCCTGGAAAAACATCAATTGCTAGTTACGACAGTTAGCGGGGAGGGCGACGACACATACATCCAAATCCAACGAACACACTACGACGTCGTCAACGAGCAAAGAGCGACCCGGCATGGGGCGGCGCGGGGACCGGGAGGCGACACCATCATCAGTGCAGCGTCCGACACGACCGCGCTTGTACATACCTTTTGACCAGTACTTAGGTTGCTGTAATAATTGTGAACCACCTGTTATAGTAGTTTATGAAACTGTTGCATAATGAGCGGTATTAAACACTTTTAATAGTATCACATAAATGTTTTAAAACCTAGTTATGTGCAGTTTCATACACTACTTTATCTACTCTCAAACATTGGGATTGAAACAAATACTAAATAAAAATCAAATTTAAAAATCCCACGAAATTCAGTAAGTACTACAAAACAAATGAATGTCGCCTGCACCAGCACATCACCGCACATGCGCTACAGCGGGTGCTGCTGTCCCCCGCCAAAAGTTGATGGAAACTCTTTGGTGATATTAACTTGTTGGATTAGCGCTGTATCGTAATAGAAAAAAAAATGATTTATAGTATTATTTTGTTAGAGAAAAAGTAAAGTAAAGAAATGTGATTCTATTTTTAAATGTCGGTATTCTGTTTATAAAGTATGTTAATATAAACTCGTTTTGAAGTTCATAATTCGAATATTACGCTAAGAGAGTAGATAAAATCTTTTATATTACAGTCCGCTTCAACCTGAGCTTGAACAACCACCCTTATCGCCGAAACTCCTAAGCCTAAAGCTTAGAAAAAAATACAGAGAATGGTTCTTTACCTATAGATTACAGGAAAACCATTAAGAAGTCTATGGTCTTAAAATAACATAGTAAATCTCTCGATATTGTGCGTACAAACTTATATTTGCAGTTGGAATATATGGGAGAACGTTTTTCAACTACAATGTTAAGTTTGTATTTGGGATGAATTCATTCCAACTACGGAACCCTTCATTGTGCGTGGTCCGACACGCACTTGGCCGGTTATTTGTAAGTACCTATGTATTGATTTATGTCTGAAATATTTTCTTTTAATACTTTTTAGAACATGATTTTTCAGTAGTCGAATTTTTAGTTTTGAACTTACTTTTTTTTAAATATCAGGTTGATCAACGCAATAATTAAAATCTGAAGGGTTTATTAAGACGCTTAGCGAAGACGATAGTCACCTTGTACATTGTGGTTTTTTTTTAACCGATCCATAGTTGGGAACTTTCTGGTTACGGAGACATTGAAAGTGAAAAAGTTAGCACTTTGACCATCTTTTAACTCTCTTTCACGAAAACCTTTTTAAATAACTTTAACTTTTTAAATACGCCTATAACTCCTGTACCATCACATGCACCCAAAAGCACCATATTTTTTCTGCGTTACATTGCGCGCTGTTGTAAACAGACGTTTTTCACACCAAAAATCGAAGTCGTTTCCCAGCAATAATTTTTGTTTTATTGTTACTTAGTTTGATGTACAGAATGCGTAGATAACGACTGGGTCTTTTTACACGCTGTATCTGTATTTAAAATTTAAAAGTTAACTTTTTCATATCTTACCGCTGTAGTTTAAATATTCATTGAAATTAGAAACTATAAACTGATACGAGCTCCTGAGTAAACAAAAAGGCATTGAAGGTTTGTATATTACCAAAACGCCTGTAACTTTTACTGCAATTTGGCTAGGTTACTTTGCTAACTTTCCGGTCAGTTGGTGCGCGGTCTTAACACACTCTAATATGCAAGCTCAATGCGCCATAGTTATTAATTCGCCACTGAAACTTTGTTCACTACATTATTGAAATTGATTGAGATTTCATTCACCACATTATACAACTCAATAAGCGTAAGCCTCGCTTTTATTCTCGCCTGTCAAGTTAAATCAATTCATCGGATTCTGTTTTGACAAATGTGTAATGTATTAGGACGCGGCCGGGGTGGCTTGGAACAAATCCATTTACTGCGGCCAACAGCCCCTGACCGCTTATTTGTGCCACAAAAGACTCAAAGGCGAGCCATCGGGCCTAGTTAACAGAGCCGGTAAGCCGATTTGTAGACAAATTTTATAAGATTTGTTACGACTGCCTGCCCATAGTGAATGGAACTCTGTGATCACTCCCAATGAATATTGACGACTTAAAAGGTAGCAATCAGGGGGGCCTAGCTGCGTCATGTTGGAGAGATTGACAGGTTTTGACAACATATTTTCTGTTTCTATAGAATCTCCCTCGTCGTATTTTCAGTCACCCCATCACCTTGGGAAATGATGGTGCATTCCATCAGTTATTAGGAAATGCATGCAATATTAATTCTGTAATGTAACCATTAGGGTGGCAGTTGTGTTGGAAATAGCCAAGTTTTATCCGACCCTCCATCGTCGTTGCAAATATACACTTTTTACTCACAAACACTACTCTCGAAATTGGATGAGCTGTAGTTTGTTCATAAACTAAATGATTGTGTCTCTTTTATAATTACATTATTTAAAAGTTAGCCCAATTTCTGAGCCCTATCAAATAAAGTCTTTGTAGTTCATGTATGATTATTATTATTGGGTTAGACACACTAGCAGCTAATTAGCTGATGCGTGTGTAAAATAAATAGCTTGGAGATATTATATCTGTCGATTCTTGAAGCAGTTCAGTGAGGGAGCCGTCACAACATTTTCCGGGAGCGTATTCCATGCTGTTACAATTCGTTTAGACAAGAATTGCTTCAAAGGCTTTTTCTTTAGTGAATTTGCCCATAACTTTAGAGAATGTCCACGTAAATGTTTGTTGGCGTGGATACGAGTCTACTAAGGTCTCCAAATTTCCATCAGCTTTATCAATTAAAGTCGCATCACTCAAACAGCCAATGAAACTACACTTACACGTCGCCGCATAAATCGGTTACAAGTAAATAATTAATATTTGATAACCCGCCGAGCGGCAACGATTGCTTTTTACTGAAGCGAACCTCTGCATTAATTAATTTGTGGAACAACTGGAAGAAAAACTCGGCGCCCCGGGACAAGACGGGTGAACCGGACCGGTGCCGCACCGGCGCGGAAACGGGAAATATTTACCGTAAAAAAGTTTTTGTGTATCGGTAACTGAATATCGATTGTGGCAGAGTTTGTTTTTAATTCAAGGGGAATTTTGGCGTTGATTTATTTTGGGCGTGAAAATTGAGATATTATGTATTTCGTTGCATCAATATGAAGGGGAAAAAAAATTGATACCTAATGTTTCTCCGCATTTTCAGAAGCAACTTTGCACACAAATTTTTTTTTTTATTTTTCTTATTAGTCGGAGCATTGGAACTGTTGCTATTATAGAATCGTATGATGGTAAAACTTTTTCAAAATCTTATGAAATCCACTAAAATTAAAACTGAATATTTCTAAATATGACCCGTGTATTTATTTTTCGAGCCAGCAGGTTATCGCCCTCTCGTACATTGCTTGACACTGAATACTGCACGCGTCGAAAAAGAGTTCTCATTTAAATAAGAACTCTTTTTCGCGTTCATTACTGACATTTTGCTTCGGATAATGCACCTCTGTGGTTGCAAAATAATATCAAAGAAGAAAAAACCGGCCAAGTACGAGTCGGACTCGCACATGAAGGGTTCCGTACCAAAGTAAAATATATTTATAATCACACTAATATTATAAAGACGAAAGTTTGTGAGTGTGTGTGTATGTTTCTCTCTTCTTCACGCAAAAACTACTGAACGGATTTGAATGTAATTTGACACACAGATAGTTTATAACCTGGATTAACACATAGGATACTTTTTATCCCGATATTCCCACGGGATCGAAACTTCTGCGGGTGAAACCGCGGGGCGCAGCTAGTTTAACAAATAAAGCCGAAAAAAAAAGTTTTAGAAAATGATAAGATAAGATTTTCTAAAGTTTAATGTACAGTACCGACCAAAAGTCCATAAGCAATCTCACAAAGCAATAGACTGACGCTTCGGTTTGACTTACGACGTTCTTCTATAAGTTGTTACAATACTGTAGACACGCACATTACACACACACACTCACTTTGTCTGCAACCAATGACTAGTTCGATAATCATCATTCGTTTTTAGTTTCATTCGTCTTGTTCACATAAATATTAAAGTTTAGCAGGTAGACCACAAAAAACTAAGTAAATTATTTCGATTTCTGTGGGGTAGATGCAGTTTGTTACAAGTATTCAATTAATAGAACTTTGTTGGTTCGTGCCGTGATAATATTGGTGACGAGCATTTAGCGCAGTGTTGTGGTTATTATTATCAAAAAGCAGGCATAAAATATATTGAAGAGATCAGATCAGATCAGAGAATATTATTGCGCTGCGTAAAAGTGAAGTGAATATCTAATAAAACCGGACTAAGTGTGAGTGTTATCATTTATATATTTCATATTTTACTAAACATAAATCTTAATCAAGGGTATTGTTGATAGAACAGAGGTATTGTTGAGACAGAAGATGCCTTTAAAGTTTTAAATTCATTGTGAGGTTTAATTCGATTAGTGAATAATAAATAATTAGGTATTATGTGTAATAAAAACAATGTTTTTCTTTGTTCTAGAGAAATACTGTGACGGTTAAGAGATATGAGGAAGGGGCTTATTATCGAGTAGCAGCGACGTCAAATGGTGAATGAAACAAATGGTTTCATACCAACGAGATATTTTGCTGAATTATTAAAAACACGTCATTATGAACCGTTCGCCGTGCACTCTGAAGGCTTGCATCACTGAAGACCAGCTAGAAAACCGTTTTTGACCTTAAAATATTGACCGTACCAACTTAATAAACAACAGATTCGTTATTGCATGAATTTATGGTAGCGAATTTTTTAAGCACGTTTCAATAGGGTGTTTGTCGTATTTCTTGCAGATATACCGAAATTGTTTAATATTATTTTAGTAATAGTATTATTTTAGGATTAAAATTTGAGGTTTAGTTTCAATCTTCTTTTCGTAAAGAAAATGAATACTTAAGCTATAACCTCAATACCAACCAATATTTACTAAAGCCAAATAAAGTTTAAAATAATTAATATGAAATTGAACAACTGCCTTTAACCTTAAAATCAACAATTTTGTCAGTAGATTTTTTTATATTTTAAGTAGTCTAATATTCTTATTTATTGCTTAATTACTTAGACCATGATCAAAGCTTTATATTTATGGTGCAAAAAATCCATTTAAAATTTAAAACATTTCAAAATTTAAATATGTCAAAATAATACAAATTGCTTCTAAGTTTCTAGACATCTATTTCACATATTATTCAGGTGAAGTAATGATAAATAATTGTAGCAGTTTGATAACTATACTTAAGTAAAATAAACATAACGAATAAATATTATTTATTTTTTATTATAACATATCACGCATTTTTTATTCTAAACCCTTTATTGCAATAACAACATTAATAAATAGGCAGGATATTTAAAAATATTATTATTGCAAACAAAAATAATAATATTTGCAAAAACAGCGCTGTGATTTACGAAATTAGAACCTTAGCCATCTTGAATCTAAGACCAACGCTTAACGCCTTCTGCTATCTGCACATATAATTTACTTTCGAATTTTAGCAATGCGATACACTGGCCAAGGTCACGCGTACGAGTATGATGCGTGCTAACAAAAGTTATGGAAATATAAGTGCGGCGCCCGCGAACCGTGACGATACGATAGTGTGTAGTGCGAAACTGCGTTCCCTGTGGTGTGTGTACGGCACTCACACCACAGACGTCTGACTGTTTACACATACAAATGTACGGACTATACCGCGTGTTCACAGCAATACGACTCTTAGCGTGCTCATGCACTTTTGAGCGCTTACTGTACTCTTTAATTTAATTTTTATTTGTTGTTACAGTGGCAATAGAAATACATAAACTTAAAAAAAAACTGTCTACCTTTACGGTTCATGAGATACAGCCCGCGGACCGGCAGACGGATGGACAGACAGCGGAGGCTTTTTAATAGGGTTCCGTTTGGTACTCTTCGGGTACGAAACCCTAAAAAAGCTAATTATTAACAATAGATATTTTTTTGGGAGAATACAACTTAAATAATTTAGTACCTAAAATGGAAGGTCCAAAAATTTTGTTCTCTGCTTGATTAGCCATTGGAAAAACACATTTATAAATGTTGGAAATCAACACAAATTTTTAATTAATACAAATTCAAATGGGTAAAACCTACCAAACATTTTACAGGACTGTTGACAATTTATTGATAAACGAATGCATTTACATACAGACGTACGTGGTATATGTACGTGATGATGCTTTAGCTCCCTCTGTACGTGAATGTGGAGCAGTAACTCTTAGCATCGGGTGCGATGTCGGTCAAGTGTGCGACGCTCGTTGCTTGCATCGGGCGACAACTGGCGGCAATTTGCGAATACTCCACCACACAAACCTGCTACGATTGTGTACAAGCGTGACTAGATTGACTCAAAGGATAACAACAGGTTTTCAATTACATTCAGCAATCTTGGGATATGGTTCCATGTATTTATAGCTTATCTTAAACTCTTAAACTTCTGAACTATTTTGCCAAACCTTTCTTCAGTAATAAACGTACAAGTAGGTGGTACCTACATAGATTCTGATGTTCAGCAGAAAATTTTGACAGCTTTATTACAATATTCAAGCTTACTTTCAGGAGATAGTTTTTTTTCAGTTATTTCTTATTTTTAGGGTTCCGTACCTCAAAAGGAAAAAATGGAACCCTTATTGGATCATTCGTGTGTTTGTCTGTCCGTCTGTCACAGCCAATTCTCTCCGAATCAAATAAACCGATTAAGTTAAAATTTGGTACACAAATGTATTTCTGTGACCCAAACACGGACGTGTAACGTAAATAAATAAATCATGAATATGGGGATCACTTTTGGGGGGTAGATAAGAAAATTAAAAACAAAAGTTTAGCCAACAGTACCGTGTGACATATCAAATGAAAAGGCTTCTTGCGAAGATCTCAAATATATTTTTATATAATTTTAAAATAAATACCTTTAAAGATATTTAAGAAAATCGATGAAAGTTTACCATTGTCCCCTTATCTCCGAAACTACAGGGCCAACATTTTTGAAAAAAAATACGTGGAATGAAAAAAAACGTAGAAAAACTCATAAATTACAGGAAAACCTATAAGAAGTCTATGGTTTTAAAATAACATGGTAAATCTCTCAATATTGTGCGTACAAACTTACATTTGCAGTTGGAATGTATGGGAGAACATGTATTTCAACTACAATATTGTTATGTTTGTATTTGAGATAAATTCATCCCAACTACGGAACCCTTCATCGTGCGTAGTCCGACACGCAATTGGCCGGTTTTTAAAGTGAAAACTTCTTTAGGCACGTTGGGAATTTTTGAGATGGGACTAAACCATTGATTTCACAACACTATAACGACACCAGCTTTTGACCATTAAAAAGACATCAACACGTTGATTACCGCGGAGCCGATTTTTTTTCAAGTTTTCACTTCTGTCGGCACTCCCGAAGTGCCACTGTTTTTTAGAGTTCCGTACATAAAGGGTAAAACGGGACCCTATAACTAAGACTCCGCTGTCCGTCCGTCTGTCTGTCTATCCGTCTGTCACCAGGCTGTGTATCTCATGAACCGTGATAGTTAGACAGTTGAAATTTTCAAAGATGATGTATTTCTGTTGCCGCTATAACCACAAATAAAGTAATTTTATCTATTTATGTGATATGTATTTTAGAAATATGTATTTAAGTATATTCTCATGTTGTATGTTTATATTTAAATTAGTGAATAGTTAAGTTTTTTATTTGATGTATTCTGTTTTCTCTTCTACTCTTACACTCGTTGTCTACATCTCTTTAACTACTTTCCTATCGCAGGTATGCTGGAAGAGATTTCTATAGAAATAAGCATCACCTTTTTACGTATTTTTCTGTTCCTTTTTTCTTATGTGTTTATATGCGTGTACATAAACTGTTAAATAAACAAATACTAAAAAACAGAATAAAATAAATATTTAAGGGGCTCCCATACAACAAACATGATTCTATTGCGTTTTTATAGATAATGGTACGGAACCCTTCGTGCGCAAGTCCGACTCGCACTTGGCCGGTTTTTTTTTAATTTGTTAGTAAACCAAGCCATCACACCGTGAAAGTGGCGATTTTTTAGGCCAACAAGATCAACAGAAATACTGTCATACCAACGACACGAAGAAGAGGAAGTAATCCAAGCTACTATTAATAGTCACCTGGGTTAGGGACTTGATCCCGAAAGCCTCTTCAGCTTCTTAGACAATATTAAGTTGATAAAGTGTTTTTTTTTTACTAGGTATTTAATTTTAAAAACCTAGGCACTATTTTTTTATTGAGATAACCTAAGACTAGAGCGTACTAAGCGTTAGTTAAGAAACTGAAAGTAGAGCGAGCTAATTAAAAGTTTTTTCGATTACCCGACGTGTTTCAGTCCAAGGAATTAGTATTAGTACTTGTTAAATCTTCTTCTATTTGAATTCAATGAGTCTTTTTACGTTTTTGAGCAACTTTCTTGAGTGAAAGTACCTAGTTTTTTTGTTTTAATTGTAAACCTGTTTGTTGATCGACGATTTAACGTAACAAGGTTTTGCTCGATGCAAATTATTGTGAATTTGGGTATTTTGTCTTATAAAAACAGTGATAAAATAATAATTATATCAGTGAAAAATTTGATTTTATTTAACCTGTAACTTAGTTGCTCGATCGTATCGTCCCCTTCATACATCTTGTCACGAAGAATGCCGTTCATTGTTAGGTGTTAGGCGGGCTCGACATCTATAACATTGTGTAAAACGTTTTTTGTGAAACTCAAACGATCAATTTTATTGACGCAATAACATAGACGGCCTATAAGCGTCAATATCTTCACGTGAGTATAGCCCCATTTACACGGTGCATGTTTCTGGAACGTTCAAGAGCAATAATCGCATTCCTTATAGCACGCTCAATTATTAGCGTTCAAGAATTGCATGCAAGTTTATACACGCGTGTGATTTCACGTGTGACAATCACGCGTGTGACAATAATTGAATGCAAGTTTTGCCATTCAATAATTGCAAGCGATTTCTGTTTATACCAAGACAATTATTGCATGCAAGTTTTGTTTCGTCTTAACACAGAGTTGCACATCCTTGTACATTTCTTTTAGGATTTCTTGCCTCAAAAGAGCAGCAACGATTAACACTCAACGCACTCATGTTTGAATAATAGAAAAATGTTATGCCAGAGTTGAATGCGATTTTATTGTATGTGCAATTTTATTGTACGTGCTAAATGCAAGTGCGTGGCCCGTATCGTGCAACAATTATGCGTGTCGTTTAGACGGTGCCAGTCAATTATTGTTGCTTTAATTTTATGGTATGATGTTTCAGGGGAAAAACTTGCACCGTGTAAATGGGGCTTCAGACATCTTACGCGATTACCACAATACACAAATACAAATGTACACAGAAATTTCATTTTTAGCAAACTATTTCATCAATCTTTCGCAAATTAGACTAGACTAGATTTAATTAGACATAAAAACAAATGAATAAACAATTATTGTTTTATGTTGAAAAAGCGTTAGCTACTGCTTCGCCTATCTCCTGTTGTTACAAGTCGAACTTCTGTCCACTTCGTATTGATAACGTTGGCACTAACATTTGTGCGCGGGGGCACAGATTCGATTTCCGTGCAATACGCTACGGTGGCACCACAATAAGATTTCGTGTCACCTGGCAGCTAGGTACAGCATCCGATGGAATGTCCTTCGTGACACGATAGGTAGCTCGTTCATGAGAATGAAGCATGTATTTGTATTTAACAGTAAATTAGTTGAGAGGTAAGATTTTTTGTTCTTTTGAACACAAAGTTTTAATACGCTGTTACAAATCACCACGCTTTGGAGACAAAATCCTAAAGTCGTGTCTAATAGCCTGCACTTAAACAAAGGGGTGCTTATTCTAAGCTGTAGACTGAATAAACGGAATGATAGTCTGCTAATAGAGACCACGCTTTAAAACAGTCTAGATACTGTTATTATTCGTATTAAATTGCCTTAAAAATTAAACGTCTGATGTAAAAAAATGAGAGAGTGCAGCGTAGCAAATTTTCTACGATATCGTAACTGTCGTAGCCCGTCCCACTTCAGCTACGCCGTAGCAACCGCTCGGGCTTTCTCAACAATCCACAAAGAGAAAACTGCAAAGAAACCCGCATAGTAGGAAGTTACTGATACATTCCAGTCACGTCCGGGGAGTTGCAATGTGCGGCGCAAAGGACCAATTGTATCGATATACAGTACCATACCCGAGCGATCGATACACTGTAATGAAACTGTGTAACAAGATATTGAGCCTGAGAAAATCTGTGTGAGTGGCTCTTATAGGCCGCGACAAAAATCGATCTAGCAGCGATAATGCTATAAATTACCGCGCTCGATGATAGGATGGTGGTTGCACTATGTTATTAGTCAGTAATAGGGGTTTTAGATAGTGTTTTATTAACAGTGTATTTATAAATAAATAGTGCTGCTTCGTATTAAATTATATCATGAGAAGACCAGAACCCGGAATATGAAGTTCTTATTGCTTCTAATTACAACACCATCTTTAAATATTTATTACAGGGCAATCTGTATCACAAAGTCTCCCCAATCCATTGCTTAGTTGAGATCTTTTAATTCTTCGACTTACGGCGTCTCAACGCGACAGACGTCCACATTATGAGATTAAATGTATAATGTATGTATGTCCGTATGGAAGGGCCGTTAAATCTAAACGCCCCTCATCCGAATGCGCTCGTCGTAAAACAAAGACTATTAAGTCGGTTCGAGCAGATAAGATCTTTGTTCGGCCGATGTGGAGGGATTCTATTCAGTTTTAGATGATAGTGATTTGGTGAAAAGAGGTCCATTTTTTGGTGTCCGTCAAAGTAAAACATTATCAGTTATGTTTCACAATGATTATACAATAATTCATAATGCAGTTTCTAACCGACTAATATAAACTGGTCGTTTGAGTTCACAGTCAAGCATGCCAAGTAAGCCCAAAGGACCATTAAAAATGCTAACATTTTAATAAACCTCGCTGTCACGTCCAAAGCCTTCAAAGCCGAAAAGTCTCCAAAACGAAAACAGCTAAAACGTTCACAATCTAGGCTGAAGTGTTTAATTTAGGCTCTGTTTAGCATTTTTCCATCACAATCAGCAGCTCCCAGGCTCAATTTGTTCTTGAGCGGAACGCCAAACAGTCTGCATGGTGGGGCCTACTCACACATGAGGCTTTTAGTAACGCCGCCGGCCTGCAATATCCGGCCGAGGGATGCGACACACGGTCACTATCCCGGGCTTGCGGGACGTCCCGGCTTATGATTTGCAAAGGTAGCTTTTCTGCTCTGCTTATGTTAATAGAAAATACGTAATTTTTAATTAAACAAACTGTGTCGTGAGGCCTACATCAAAAATAAAATAGTTAACCTAAACGACACACTGCATTTTTCTTTAATTAAACTTTTACAATTTATGTAACGGAACCGTTTTTACAAAATGCTTTAATCTAAAGCGATACTTAGTTTAATAAGTGTAACTAAATAACCATAAACAACAAAACCAAAAACAATAGTTAATTTTCTGTTCAAACTCAAAACTCAAATAATTTATTTCAATTAAACCATTTACATGCACTTTTGAACTGTCAAGGAGTCAGTCAGTCAGAAATATAAAACTAGTTGCCCATTCCAAAGCGTATTAGGTGCCTATGGAGAAGAACGGGCAAGAATCCCTACGGTTAATCAAATTTGTTACAAAATATTGGTTACATCATTCATGTTGAAATTATACATGTGAGAATAATGTAAAAAGACGTGCACGTTAAAAGTGTCCGTAATAAAAAGATAAAAACAAAGCCTTGCCTAGTCTTACCTTTGTACGTATTTTTCTGTTCCTGTCTTCTTGTCTGTTTATATATGTGTGCATAAATGGTTAAATAAATAAAAACAAATAACAGTTTAAAAATTAAAATAAATTAATATTAGCCATGGCAGCTGAGAGATAACCAGTCCCAACTGACAGCGCCCGTTCACGAACATGATGCATGGATCAACACCATTCAGCTCAACCATTTTAAAGGAAGCTAAATGATCCAACACACGCGCCACCATCAGCGAGACATCTGAGTGAGCATGACATACTCACAGCCGCCATTCAAGTCAATGAAAGACATATCACCCGGTAAATGGTGGCTCTTTAGTACATAGTTCTCACACCTGTACTATGCAATCTAAAAAGGAGATTGAGTTTATACAATGCAAAGATGGTCTTGCAATCTTCAGCAGCTCCAACAGTATTTTAAAATATTAACCTCTCGAATGCCGTAATTACAGAAACAATTAAAAAACCATTGTGTCTCGTGTAGATCTACGTTCCGGCATACCAAGGGTTAATCAAATAGTTGTGGTTGTGGAGCAGGACCAGCATCGAGCCAAGCATTTTTATCAGCGATGGAATCCCCAACTTATAATATGCCTGCCTGTATAGTGTGCGTTTTATACAAGATTTGAATTTCGTCTCATTCAGTTGAAGTATGTAGGGAGGATTTTTTTTGTAACATTTTAAACAGTACCCCATGAAAGATGAGTCTAATTTTCAAATTCATAATTGACTTTAAATCTCGTCCCGTAATCCTGTAAAATATCAACCTAGTATAGAGTCCCACACTATCCCGGGTGTCCCATTACTAGCGTGGTCGCTGCGCGCCACAAGACGTTGGTTATCAATCTAATATAGAGTCCCACACTATCCCGGGTGTCCCATTACTAGCGTGGTCGCTGCGCGCCGCAAGACGTTGGTTATCAATCTAATATAGAGTCCCACACTATCCCGGGTGTCCCATTACTAGCGCGGCCGCTGCGCGCCGCAAGACGTTGGTTATCAATCTAATATAGAGTCCCACACTATCCCGGGTGTCCCATTACTAGCGCGGCCGCTGCGCGCCACAAGACGTTGGTTATCAATCTAATATAGAGTCCCACACTATCCCGGGTGTCCCATTACTAGCGCGGCCGCTGCGCGCCGCAAGACGTTGGTTATCAATCTAATATAGAGTCCCACACTATCCCGGGTGTCCCATTACTAGCGTGGTCGCTGCGCGCCACAAGACGTTGGTTATCAATCTAATATAGAGTCCCACACTATCCCGGGTGTCCCATTACTAGCGCGGCCGCTGCGCGCCACAAGACGTTGGTTATCAATCTAATATAGAGTCCCACACTATCCCGGGTGTCCCATTACTAGCGCGGCCGCTGCGCGCCACAAGACGTTGGTTATCAATCTAATATAGAGTCCCACACTATCCCGGGTGTCCCATTACTAGCGCGGCCGCTGCGCGCCGCAAGACGTTGGTTATCAATCTAATATAGAGTCCCACACTATCCCGGGTGTCCCATTACTAGCGCGGCCGCTGCGCGCCGCAAGACGTTGGTTATCAATCTAATATAGAGTCCCACACTATCCCGGGTGTCCCATTACTAGCGCGGCCGCTGCGCGCCGCAAGACGTTGGTTATCAATCTAATATAGAGTCCCACACTATCCCGGGTGTCCCATTACTAGCGCGGCCGCTGCGCGCCACAAGACGTCGGTCATCAATCTAGTATGTGGAGTCCCACATTATCCCGGGTATCCCATCACTAGCGCGGCCGCTGCGCGCCACAAGACGGCGGTTATCGCCGCGGATAATTGCCGCTTTTACACGCGCTCGGCAATTACATCCCTACCGCGCTAATATTGAAACTATGTTTTATTGCCGCTGATGTTATCACCGCTCAAACAAGGCTATTAGGACCGAGAAACGATGTAAATGTTGGCGTAGGCCTATAGCCCGTATTATTATTTTACTTACATTTATGAACAAGAAATATTGTCATTCATACTTATCCATGGCTTTTAGATAAACTTACACGACGTAGATATCCATATTTCAATCAATAGAAAGTAGTATTTAAAGTTTTAATGAACTAATACTAAAAAAATAATATAGGTACTTTAGGAACAACTTGTATTAATTCAAACACATTCCTCCACTACTTTTGTTTTAGGGACGGTCAGTGTTCGCTCGTTAGTAATAATAAGAGTTCGCATAATTATTTCGCTTTATTATAGCCTCGTTGTAATTTTCTTTATTGTTTAATTTTAACTAAGTAAGTACCGACTTATGTTGTTTTTATTTCTTAAAATTATGTTTAATTGATGATTTCGGTGCATGTTAAAAATTAAAATGAGTTTATTTTTGCACCAACTTAAATGTATCCATGTATGTGTCGTACTGACTAAATAAATAAATAATTAATACCTAAAGTTAAATCATAATATTAAAATAATAATACCTCATACTCAGTTCACATAATATTATTATTGTAGGTATAATATCGCTGTATATGTAAACACACGAATACTACACGGATGTATATTGTATTCTATGTAGATGTTTACAATTTGCTCGAAGGCATTTCAAATCCCCGCCACCCCGCCATTACTTTGATCACCAGACATTAGTGTTTGTGACGGATGTTTCTACACGATCCCGGCACTCGTTGAGACCAAATTAGTACACCCACGCTACATTGCCCAAAAATACTATTTACCTCATACAAAAACTTTGGTATCATCCAATTTCGTCTACTCCAGAAACTATAAGCACATCAATATAGAAATATGTACGCAAAGCGGTTGGCACCAGTTAATTTATGATCTGAAATTCAGTATTCAAGACCTCTTAGAAAGATGAAAAAAAAACAAGGCTCTCCGGGAGTGCCTTGTTTTTGCCGACAGAAGTGAAAACTTGGAAAAAAATCGGCATCGCGGTGATCAACGCGTTGATGTCTTTCACTCCACGGTGTCGGTAAATTCCGTAACAGTGTCGCGAAATCAATGGTTTAGTCCCATCTCAAAAATGCCCAACGCGTCTAAAGAAGTTTTTACTTTAAAAAAATGGCGTAGTTTCAATACAGGAACATTAAGCCACATTCATAGATGTAATATGGATAGATAGAATACCTATTCTTTATTATGTACACCATAAAAATTACAGACATAAATTTAGAAATTTCACATTGGGTGACATACTGTATGTTGATAATGTATAGTCAATAACAAAACGGTACCTACAATTTTTCCCGTGGTCGCGCGCTTCCCGCAGTTGTGCCGGTCGCGCGTCATATGCCGCGCGTCATCTGTCGCGGTGACGCGCCATCGCACCGCCATGTTTTGATCGTTCGCCGGAAAATCAACGTGCGGTCAACTAAGCCCACGACAGTAATTGAAAATAAATCCATTATAAGTTCACTAGCATTTTTCTAACTAAATAATGTAATTTTTTTGTTATCAGTGTCGCACAGACGTGGCTCAATTTTATTTAGTATTTTGTCAAATTATGTAGTAGAGATACAGATTACATAGGTACACACGACTACATACCAAGATATAAATTTCCAGTTTAAGTTGATCTTGCATTGCTTAGAATTTCCGTTCAATGAGAGGTCAGCTTATACAGGAAATTTTATCTTATTTTATGTTATAGTTTATCTTGATAATTATGTAGTCGTGTGTACTTAATTGTATCGAAAAGACACGTTTTCTGTCCATATGATATACCTAAATAATTTTCCGTCTTAAGGCAGAAAATGGTCCTCACATCGATAAGTCCCATGAAGAAATTTGATTAGGTTCCCGTTATAATCGCTAATAAAAATCAAGTTTGATATACCTATATTGAATTCAATTAAAAGCTTGAAACTAATTATGTAAACTGCAGACGATGGATCGAAAAAAAACCAAAATTACTTTAAACTAATTTATTTTAAAGGTAAATTATAACAATTAATAGTGGTGAAACCTATTCGATGCTAGAATATGGAATGCCAAAAATACGTATTAAAATAACTAAAGCTAATGTCGAATTTCGCTGCGTCGGCGGCTCGTGGCTGGATTGAGGTCATCGATGCAGTTTCTATGCGCTCGGCGTAAACTGAAGGAATTGCATGGTCGGCGATATTCATCAGGGATCCGTACTTAACACCTCCACCCGAAGATCAGCAACTATTTTTGATCATGTTGAGAGAAAATGTTGCTGGGACTTCATCTCGTTTCCTGGTATCTCTGGTCACATCTTCATATGTATGTGTCTTAGAAGTTTGCTGCTTTTCCTTGTCTATTCTGAGGTTCCAGCATTTATATCTGCGGCTTATTACCAAAATGATAAGTATGGTTGTGCACAGTACGATGATGTAGAATGGTATGGTTGTATGATATAGGACAACCGGCTGAGTCTTGTCGATCTGAATAGGGCTTTCCATTAATATTTTGTTCTGGATGCTGTGAAGTTCTTCCAAGTTGACTGAATTGAATCCAATGATGTGCGTGGAATCAACTGTTTGGTTCATCTCGTTATAAGGGATCTTTGATAACTTTAGTGGCTGTCCTTTTATCTCGTTGCTGTCGTTAATAATTGTGAATTCTGTCGTTTGCAAGTAGCAATCCATGGGGATGGTGACGAGGTAACTTCCTTGTAGAATATTAAAGTCTTTTCTACCGCAGGATAATTGTACTTTTGTCGGTTGGGGCAATGAGAGAACATAGTGTTGATCATCCAGTTGTTCTACTGCTTCTTTGGAGAGTGAAATCTTGGTGAATTGGCAGGTGTCTTCTAGGCCTTGGTTGATGATGAGCTCTTGGATACAATCGGGCTTCGTCCGGATCTGGTAACTTGTCTTCTTTTCACAGAGATGGATGCTACTGTACTTCGGGCATTCAGCCTCTATGTACACGAATGATTTCTCGTTTGTTGCTATATAAGGAGTGGGAGGAATAAGGGCGAGTTGTTTCTTATTAGGTACAATGGATAGTTTGTATAATTCGTAAAAATCTTTAGAGACTATGGGAAAACTGTAGACTATTACTATTCTCTTCTCAATAAAGTAGGAACCTGGTTTTATTAGATCATAGTATTCTCGTAACTCTAAATTTAGGATTTGATCTTGATTATATATTGATTTTAACCTATCTATCATAGACCTTAATACTTCTATATCAATCATGGAATGATGGGTACTGGACGCGCGTATGAAAGCCATTATATTTTCTAACCTAATTATCTCTAACATTAAATCTTCTACATTATTAGTTATGATTTCTAAGATTTGGGCAAACTTTGCAAATTTTATTAAGCTGTAATCTCTATAAGCACTTTTCTCTAAAAGTAGTTCTAACGTTGCATTAACTTTTTCCTGATTTTTTGTTATTTCGTCTAAGATATTACTATGTTGGGACATCCATTCTTTACTAAGGCTGATATGGTTATTGACTTCTGAAACTATTTTATTTTCATTATTTTGTAAAGTTTTAATGGCTTCGTCATATTTTAGGGCATCTAGATAATCTAAATTGCCAGTAACACTTTTTATTACTGACCCAAGGCTATCTACAAGACCTCTTTTGACTCTAACCGGTTCCAAAGATTTTACTTGTTCTAGTACCTTGTTAAGTTTGTTAGTGAGATAGTCAATCTGATATTCATAAAGCATGTAAGTCTCATTAGTAAGTTTAGTTCTAAAAGTCTCAAGTTGCGTCTGTACTGAATTTATTTTATCTTCAATGTCGGTTAGTTTTATGTACTGTATGAATGAGTGGTAATGTGTGGTTAGTCTGGTCGGTCCTAATCTGTACGGTAATAGTCCTGGTCCATCAGCTAAAGTCTCAAGTCTTATCTTTTGAGGGTGTGTCGCATGGATTGTCAGTAGCAGCAGGATCCTGTAACAATTGACTCGCTTTAGGTACACGTTTCAGTCGCGATTTGGCGACGGGGCCGCGTTTTTTTGAGGTATATATGTGTATAGGCAAATCGGCTAGTACTGTATCCTGTGTATAACGTGGTGCAGCTTTTTGGCGACTGGCAAAAGGGTTTTTAATAAAAATTTGTTGCTGTGGGGTATATTCTATTTCGGGCTCGCGAGTTTTATTCCTATTGTCAATTAATGCTGTACGATTTGCAAGAGATGATTCGTTAATGATTTCATAAACTTGTTTCATTTGCTGTTTATGGTTCTGCGCATATTGTTGTAAGATGTGCTCAGTCAAGTCTATGTCGATTGGGTCTCTTGGGTCAAAATGTCCAGTCAATAGGTCAAAGGGTCTGCACTTAGTAAAACTATGGATAGAACTGTTATATGCTATGATGGCATATTGCATAAGATTTATTATTGGTTCGTCTTTATTTTGCAGTTTAAGAATTCTAATGTGCTCCAATAACGTTAATTTACCGTTAATTAACGTCCATTTTTTTTGGCACAACCCAAATGGGCGAGCTCCATGCAGAATCGGAAGGTCTTATGATACCTTGCTGTAGCATTTTGGAAATTTGGTCTCTAACTTCCTCCCGATGAACGAAAGGGTATCGATAGCTTTTAGTATATGCGGGAATTTCATCTGTTGTTCTTATACAATGTTTTATTTTGTTAGTGAATGTCAAAGGTTCTCCATCAATGTAGAATACATCCGTATAGCGAGAGCAGAGCGTTAAAAGGTTGGCTTTTTCCTCTTCATTAAGGTGGTCCGTACGCAATCGCGATAAAACGTCATCTACGCGATTCGGTTGTTTGACTTGCGTGCACGTAGCATTGAATAGTTCTGCACAGGTTGGCTGGTCTAATGAAAATATTACGTCATTGAATGATGGATTTTCTACCTCTACATATCCACGACTATTAACTACAGTGGTAAGGCACTCATGAATACTACAATTGCAATATACTTGTTCGCTTACAAAAACATCGCCATCCGGGGCATTAATAGGTATTCTAACTAATTTAGAGCTTTGTGCAGGGATGATATCCTCATACAGGTTGACGTTGCGTGAATTGTATACTTTAATCTGGTTCGTAGCAGTTCGCGTTATTAACTGGAAATCTTTTAAATCTATTTTAGCCTCCCAATTAGATAATAAGTCTAATCCTATAAGGCCATCAAAGTAATCGTGGAAACGGTATACGAATAATTTTATGCTGTCGACCTCATTGAATTCTTTAAAACACGGTAGCGTTATGGAATAATCATTTTTGCTAACACCGTGTACATTTGTAACTTCGAAAGGGTCATAGTTAAGGGGATAATCAGGGAAAAACTTTTTCACAGCCTCGGGGCTAATAAATGACTGGTTAGCGCCAGTGTCAATTAAAAATTTTAAAGGAGGGCAAGAAATTTCTATGTAGGGTAACTGTCTTTGGGTCTGTAAGTTGAGGTCTATTTTTGCTCTATAGACGTCTGGTCCGACTGAAAATTTTGGTTCTGATTTGCACGACTAGGGCCTGGTTGTGGCTCTGTCTCACTTGTTACCTGATTATCACAAGTCGCATTACAGTCAGTCATGTTGGTGTTATAATCGCTGTCATAGGAATTGTAATAGTCATTACAGTCCGTGTAGTAGTCATATCCTGGCTCATAGTAGTAATCTGCGCAATAATAAGAACTATCGGGCAAAGCAAGTTCATTAAGGTTTAGCTCGCGCGTTTTAAAATAATTATTCTGTGGTGGGTTCCCGTTTCTTTGCCAATCATGCCCTGGCATCATGGGTAACGGTTTCGGAACGAAATGCTGAATACCGCTCATGGGTTTCGGTCCCGAATTTTGTGGTGGATTATTCCTGTATGGTAACCTAAAAACATTACTTTGAGGATGGTAGTTTGGTAATGGTGCACGGAACATTTGTTGCGTTCGAGTAGGCATGCGATTTTGATATTGGTTAGGCATATTGAATTTAAAGGCCTGAGGTTGAGGTTGGTAGCCACGTTGTCCTACTGGAGTAGGCCAGTTAGGTACTGGGGGTCGCGGACCATTTAATGCGTTAAACGGCGTAGCAGGCATATTATAAGGTTTAAATATTTTAGGTGCACTCTGAGCTGACTGAGCCCTTGGGCTATCATTACGTTGCTGCAGGTATATAATATTTAATTCTTCCTGTACGAACTCCAAAGCTTTCTCTATGGTTTCCGGACGCATGCACCGTATACGTGAACCTAAGGGTTCTTTTAGTCCCCGTACAAAAGCTTGCATGGTAACTTTCTTATAAAGCGTCCGCTTCGCTTCAATAGTCGTTTGTAAAGTCTCGTGTAATGTCACATAAGTCATTATTGTACTGAACAACGTTTGGCATTGATCGTAAAATTCCTGAGGGGTTCTATTACCCTGCGTAGCCAACGAGAGGTCATTGTATAAAGCCGTTTCGTCTCTCTGGTCCGAGAAGTTATTAATTAGAGCTGATCTAATACCTGCCCAAGTTTCAGGAATGCCATTCGAATTGATAGTAGATGCGGCAGGCCCTGTGATCTTGTTTAAAATGCCATTTAGAAGGCACAGATTCCCTAGCTCACTGCCTGGCTCGGGGCTTGCATATTGAGATACTATCTGATCACAGATGTTAATAAACCTGGTCAATATATTGGGGTTTCCATCAAAATCGGGAACAAGGCGTAAGCCCTTAAAAATTACGTCGGGATCGTATGGCATTTTAGGTTCAAATAAACTATTCAAATTTAAATCTAATTCACTGTCTAAATCTCTATTAATATCTAATATATGTCGGCGCGCCTGTCGCGATGCAGGTTCCCGGGGATAAGATGCTTCGTGATGAAAAATCTTGGACATAAAAGTAACTAGGAATAGAAAGGAAGCAACACGAGAAAGATTCTAGTGTACTCACATATATTTCATCTCTGGTTCTTCTCCGTGAATCGATGTCTGGATTCTCCACCTGCTCCGCAGTTTTACTGTAGATTCAGGATACTCGTGACGTGACTTGATAGCCGCTCGGGTGACTCGCGATCGTGGTTATCGATGTGAGATGACTCTAACGCGCTTCGCGAACCGGCCCGCGAGTATCCTACCGACTGCGCCAATTATGTAAACTGCAGACGATGGATCGAAAAAAAACCAAAATTACTTTAAACTAATTTATTTTAAAGGTAAATTATAACAATTAATAGTGGTGAAACCTATTCGATGCTAGAATATGGAATGCCAAAAATACGTATTAAAATAACTAAAGCTAATGTCGAATTTCGCTGCGTCGGCGGCTCGTGGCTGGATTGAGGTCATCGATGCAGTTTCTATGCGCTCGGCGTAAACTGAAGGAATTGCATGGTCGGCGATATTCATCAGGGATCCGTACTTAACAAACTAGTGTGTTAATTATTGTCAACAATGATGTTGACAGACGCGTATCAAAAGCTCGATAGTCGCGTGAGCATCGCGTCAATGTGTAGCGTGACCGCGGCTTATGTCGCGCTGTGATTGCGTACTGCGAAATTCATTACTCGTTAATTTACAGCCACAATCATAATAGATACGAGTTTATTATTATTGAATGGAATTTACAAGTCATTCAATGAATTTTATTCAGTAGTAATTGCGCTCACTGCCTGAGTTGATTTTATTACGAAATATAGCTTAGGTATAATATTAATATCAAGTTACTAGTGCTCCTGTAATATAACTTGAGGCTACGCGTGGCAAGGACTTGTTAGAAAAGTTAAAACAAACATGGTTGTTCTTTATAAACTTCTAAAATCTATGTCAGTATAAACCTACCAATAACACATTCGCAAACAAACTAAATTCGAACCTGAATATTTCTGTATCAATTTTCCAATACAGAGTATTGTATCAACCACTTTATTTTATTTTCCAATCCCGCAACGAAATAAAACGCTCGTGACTAATACCTATGTTTGTATCAGAACACAAACGCGTGTAGCTGTCGGCCAAATGACTAAATACATTGTTCGATTGTTTATTTACGGCGCGGCGGCGTGTCGCGATGTCGTATGTCGGCGCGGCAACGCCCGCGAGTCGCACCGGCGGCGGCGTCGCCCGCTCCCGCGTGAAATTCACTTTGTATTCTGCAATATTATATAGTTTACCTAAACTAGGTTTTGTTGAACCCGCATGGATGGTGATTTTATATATTACGGACATTTGCACCGGTTACGTGCTGCCGTGTTTTGAGGATTTTGATATGCGAAATGATTAATCATGACATTATGCTATGATAACACATAACATAACATCACGCCTTGTTTCCCTGAAGGGTTGTGCAGAGGTGTCGATGTAGCAGGTTCACCCACATTTCGCCTAAGTTACGTTTAAGTCCCAAGTAATAGGGGGCGAACCTATTGCCATCAACCAGGCACAAATCCAGACTCCGAGCTGCTACTGAGAAATTTCAGATAGAAAAACCCAATAACACTTTGCTCAGCTCATGCTCAGCAGTAGCGTTTGCGGCCACTAGACCAACGAGGCAATAGCTAGTGCTATGATAAATGGGTTGATAATTACTTTGGCTCGTTCTAATTATCACTACATTATTATAAAACGGAATCGTCGTCCCCGCCGCGTCTGTGTGTTTGTCTGAAAGCGATAAACTAAAAAACTACCGAACGGATTTTCGTACGGTTTTCACCAATGGACGGAGAGATTCATGAGGAAGGTTTTTAAGTGTATACTTCATTATGGTTTTGTGTCACATAATCAGTCTATAATGATCCCGGTTCTGGGACACAGGCCTCCTTATCCACCACGCGCGTACGCACACGCACTCTCGGTGTTTTCCTTAACTGTTTTGAGAGCAGTTTTGTGTGTAAATTAGCTGAAATATGACGATGATTGTTGAACATGTCAGAAAAAACTTTTTACAAAAAAAATCAACCGACTTCCAAAAAACACATTACAAACTGAAAAATTACTTTAATTTCGGAAGTCGGTGGCAAAAAACGAAAATTCAAAACCAAAGACACCGACTTCCGAAATTAAAGTTTGTAGTGTTTTTTTTGGAAGTCGGTTGATTTTTTTTGTAAAACGTTTTTATTTTTCAATTTTTAGTTGTAGTACCTACCCCATACAAATTCGAATACCACTACCTGCTATGTAAATAACAGTAACAGGAACTTATCATATCATCCATATACCAAGTTGGAAAAAAATACGTATCATTGAACTCAACTCAAAAACTGTCCAACTCAACTCAAAATTTGGAACCACATTGAGAGCATATTATCCTTTCAAACAAAAAAGAAACTTCAAAATCGGTCCATAATTGACGGCGAAATCGGTAGACATACAAAAAACATACGCTACGAACATATTATAACCTCCTCCTTTTTCGAAGTCGGTTAAAAATCATGCCAAATGGGAGCTTAATTAGCGTGCGCCGCGTAAACTAATAGAGATATAAATGAAAACAATGTATTACGGAATTAATACATTGTTTACCTGGATTAACACATAGGGCACTTTTAATCTCAGTAGTACGTTCCCGTGGGATATTTTCCGACATGCTTGCGGGTGAATCCACGGGCAAGAGCTAGTTTTGAAATAAACTTGAATTATTTACGCTACTTTGGCCTACTATTTTCAGCTTTGCACGGTATATCAAGTCCATCTTCACGCAATCACTGTCTAAAAATCCTTTGTTCTTTACAACAAGGATAATCCAAAGCACTCCAACACAGATATAGCGCAAAGGATCGTTCGAGATCGTGTTTGAATTCTCTGAACATCTTAAGCTGACTTATTCGATGAAGTAGGAGAACAAATAGTGTAGTAATAAGACAAAACAAAGGCGGGCTCGCAAACATCCTAAACAAACGGTAGCCCGGGGGACCGCGCAGCCTGGCAGCCAGTCGTGTGCCGAGCGGCCGCGCAGGTTAGCGGTCGAGCGGCCGAACGGACGCGCGTTTGTACCGCACTAACTTCTGAACTCTGAGCACTAGTTACGGTAAAGCTTAAGACCTAATTAGTGTGGTGATATGGTCTTTATTAGCTCGGTTACATTTCGTCTTTCATAAGGCACAGTGGGTAAACAATTTCAGGGCTATATTTTGTGCGAGTCGCTGCCGAAAGTAACAAATGATAAAGCTGTCGTTAGTAAGCTAAGAGGTAGTTTGTTTAATGGCATACGTCCTTGAGGTAATAGAACAAAGAACATGGTCGTTATTACAGAGCTCCGAGGCAGACTTATGAGACGTTGTCTTTATATGTCACTTTGTAACTGACTGTACCACACTTTTTTGAAATAAATAAATCAAATGTCACTCCTTTCTTTAACGTGCAAGAGGATGCTACGAACTATGTATGTACACACGGCTACACATCAAGCTATACATTTCCAGTTTATGCTGATCTCGCATTGCAAAGTCTAAGTCAAAGTCAAATCATTTATTTCAAATAGGCCCATGTAATGGCACTTTTTAACGTCAAAATTTACAAAATATTAAAATTGATTCTAGTCGCCCCTTCCAAAAGGTAGTTTTCGTATGGAGAAGAATGGGCAAGAAACTCCATCGTTACTCTTTAAAATGTTTTACAATTGTTTGTATATGCACGTACAGTAAGCGCTCAAAAGTGCATAAGCACGCTAAGAGTCGTATTGCTGTGAACACGCGGTGTAGTCCGTACATTTGTGTGTGTAAACAGTCAGACGTCTGTAGTGTCAGTGCCGTACACACACAACAGAGAACGCACACACTGTCGTATCGTCACGGTTCGCGGGCGCCGCACTTATATTTCCACCACTTTTGTTAGCATGCATTATACGCGTGACCTTGGCCAGTGTATGGCATTGCTAAAATTCGAAAGTAAATTATAAGTGCAGATAGCAGAAGGCGTTAAGCGTTAGTCTTAGATTCAAGATGGCTAAGGTTCTAATCTCGTAAATCACAGCGCTGTTTTTGCAAATATTATTATTTTTGTTTGCAATAATAATATTTTTAAATATTCCTGTCTATTTATTAATGTTGTTATTGCAATAAAGGGTTTAGAATAAAAAATGCGTGATATGTGATAATAAAAAATAAATAATATTTATTCGTTATTTTTATTTTACTTAAGTATAGTTAACATTTGTCATTACTTCACCTGAATAATATGTGAAATAGATGTCTAGAAACTTAGAAGCAATTTGTATTATTTTGACATATTTAAATTTTGAAATGTTTTAAATTTTAAATGGATTTTTTTCACCATTTAAATAAAGCTTTGATCATGTTCGAAGTAATTAAGCAATAAATAAGAATATTAGACTACTTAAAATGTAAAAAAATCTACTGACAATATTGTTGATTTTAAGGTTAAGTATTATTTTAAATTTTATTTGGCTTTAGTAAATATTGGTTGGTATTGAGGTTATAGCTTAAGTATTCATTTTCTTTACGAAAAGAAGATTGAAACTAAACCTCAAATTTTAATCCTAAAATAATAATATTACTCAAATAATATTAATTAAACAATTTCGGTCTATCTGCAAGAAATACGACAAACACCCAACCCAATAAACAACAGATTCGTTATTCATGCAATAACGAATCTGTTGTTTATTAAGTTGGTACGGTCAATATTTTAAGGTCAAAAACGGTTTTCTAGCTGGTCTTCAGTGATGCAAGCCTTCAGAGTGCACGGCGAACGGTTCATAATGACGTGTTTTTAATAATTCAGCAAAATATCTCGTTGGTATGAAACCATTTGTTTCATATTCATTCACCATTTGACGTCGCTGCACCTCGATAATAAGCCCCTTCCTCATATCTCTTAACCCTCACAGTATTTCTCTAGAACAAAGAAAAACATTGTTTTTATTACACATAATACCTAATTATTTATTATTCACTAATCGAATTAAACCTCATTATGAATTTAAAACTTTAAAGGCATCTTCTGTCTCAACAATACCTCTGTTCTATCAACAATACCCTTGATTAAGATTTATGTTTATTGAAATATGAAATACTTATATAAATGATAACACTCACACTTAGTCCGGTTTCATTAGATATTCACTTCACTTTTACGCAGCGCAATAATATTCTCTGATCTGATCTGATCTCTTCAATATATTTTATGCCTGCTTTTTGAAAATAATAACCACAACACTGCGCTAAATACTCGTCACCAATATTATCCACGAGCCAACAAAGTTCTATTAATTGAATACTCGTAACGAACTGTATCTGTCTACCCTACAGAAATCGAAATAATTTACTTAGTTTTCTGTGGTCTACCTGCTAAACTTTAATATTTATGTGAACAAGACGAATGAAACAAAAAACGAATGATTATCGAACTAGTCATTGGGTCAGACAAAGTGAGTGTGTGTGTGTACTGTGTGTGTCTATAGTATTGTAACAATTTATAGAAGAAAGTCGTAAGTCAAACCGAAGCGTCAGTCTATTGCTTTGTGAGATTGCTCATGGACTTTTGGTCGGTACTGTACATTAGTTAAATAATATTACCTATATGTGAAGACGATGCACCTAGAATAAAATTACTATACCACAATATGTAAAAAGAATTAAAAATGAAGCAACGATAGATAATTTAATATGTGATAGATACATGGTGCTCACATATTTACAAACATTGTAAAAATAGACGATTTTCCTAAAATTTTGTAATTAATAAGTGTGTGAGAAAGTAATCACAGAATGTAAAATCAATGTCATAAAACACAAAATAATCAATTTTAAACCAGTTTGATTTTGTCTTGATTCTAAATTGTCCTATGGAGCAGGACCAGCATGTTTCCAAGCACTCTTATCTTGGATATAATCCTCTAATTTGTAATATGCTTGTTTACAAAGTGTACTTTTGATATGAGTTTTAAATTTTCTTTCATTTAATTGCAATATGTCACAAGGTATTTTGTTGTAACATTTAACACAGTACCCCATAAAAGATGTATGTACTTTAGATAATCTGAAAAATGGTTGATCTAGTTTATCTTTATTTCTAGTATTAAAATTATGTCTATCACTAATTTTTTTAAAGAGATGTGGATTTTTCCTTACATACATAATATTTTCATAAATGAATTGGCAAGGTACCGTCATAATATTAATCCTTTTAAAAAGTTCCCTGAGAGATTCGCGGCGACGTAGATTATAAATGGCTCTGACAGCTCTTTTTTGCAAATTGCAAAGGATTTCCGTACAATGCGAGGTCAGCTTATACTGGTGATGTATAGCTTGATGTGTAGCCGTGTGTACCAGGGGCGACGACTCTGGACAACTCGATTTCTACCGGCTTCCCTTCAGAAATTTGGAACACTACTATCTTCATTGAATAATCAAACTTTATGTATTTGATACACCATCAAATTAAAATATTACAAAACGCCCACATGTATTAATGTTTTTGTCTTAATATCCCAACAACAAAACACTTTGGGCTAAAATAACTCGTACGACGCGCCTACGAGTTATTTTAGCGCAGTCTTTTGTTTATCGTGAATTCAATTTCTTTAAAAACTAAAGTCCATCATGACGACACTTCGGTCACGTGACATTGCGGTTTCTTAGCAGCTGGGTAAGCCGATCTGCAACGAGTTACGATAGGGATGGTAGTAGAAAACGCGCGCGCGGGAATGAAAAGGAATGATTGCTATTGCGCCACCTCTTTCTGGCACACGTATTTGATTCGGTTGTTTTCGTTGAATTTCGTAATGCGTTCAGCTGGGAGTTTGAAAAAAATTTCATCATTCGATTGACAATGTGTGGTTGTTTTTTGACGTGATCGCATTAGAACCATATTAATTTGCATTTTGTTCGATCAGTATTCATTGAATTTATTAGTTTATCATTACTAGTAGTAGTAATATTTGTTTGTAGTTATAGAACAGTGATTATTGTGATTAATATAGTGTATTGAGTTTAGCGAATGTGAAAGTAGAGTACGTTGTAATTAGGGATTTTAGGTAAGTAGGTCTACCTAAGTAGGTAGACGTAGTTACCCCAAATAAATATAATTACAATTACTAATTTATTATGTATTTGGGGTAAGTACCCCAAATAACTAATAAATTCCAACATAATAACTATCTATAGTTTATTATGTTGAAATTACTTAGTTAGAGTACATTTGAAAAGTAATTAGTACGATCAGTAGAATTAATAATGGCGGCTTGTTTATTGACAGATTATTTACTTTGTGAGGAAACATGCTTTTCAAGGTTAAGTTTTGAAAATATGAAACACATAATTAAGTTAGGCCGTGCTCGCCCAGATATAAAGACTATAAATTGCAAAAGACGTGGTGGTTTTTTTCAAACATTTCAATGTTTCCCTTTACGATAAATATCAATGACTGACTGGCAGTCGTGCCGTGTTTACTTTTCTTAGATTCTAGTAGTTTATGGAATAAAAGCTTTTTAAGGTTCCGTACCCAATGGGTAAAAACGGGACCCTATTACTAAGACTTCGCTGTCTGGCCGTCCGTCTGTTCGTCTGTCTGTCACCAGGCTGTATATGAAGAACCGCGATAGCTGACCGCGATAGATGACAGTTGAAATTTTCACAAATTATATATTTCTGTTGCCGCTATAACAAAAAATACTAAAAACAAAATAAAATAAATATTTAAGGGGGCTCCCATACAATAACTGCGATTTTTTTGCTCTTTTTTGCTCGATATCAATAATGGCAACAGGTAGGCACTTGAAATATTCACAAAATAAGATTCGCGTTACCGAATGTTAGAAGTAGTGAATGTCACGTTGTATTGAATAAGGAGACACTAGAATTCGTCGAAAAGACGGTTTTCCTGGGGATAACGCTTGACTCCAAACTACAGTGGGGTCCTCACATAACATCACTTGCAGGGCGGCTAAGTTCAGCCGCTTACGCTGTTTGGAAAATCCGCCAACTAACAGACGTGGATACCGCGAGACTGGTCTATTTTAGTTATTTTCATAGCATCATGTCTTACGGTATTTTGCTGTGGGGACGGGCTGCAGATATTGATTCCGTCTTTATTCTGCAAAAGAGGGCCGTCAGAGCCATCTACAACCTCCGCAGACGCGAATCTCTAAGGGAACTGTTCAAGAAAATTAACATCATGACGGTACCTTGTCAGTATATATATGAAAACATTATGTATGTTCGAAAAAATCTACACCTTTTTAGTAAGATAAGTGACAGGCATAATTTTAACACTAGAAATAGGAACAAATTAGATCAACCACGTTTTAGATTGTCTAAAGTTCACACTTCCTTTATGGGGTACTGTGTAAAATGTTATAATAAAATACCACTCGATATTCTTCAACTAAATGAGAAGAAATTTAAAACATGCATTAAACGCACACTATGTAGACAAGCATATTATAAGTTGGATGATTATATCGTAGATAAAAATGCTTGGCTTAATGCTGGTCCTGCTCCACAGCCACTTGGGCTCACTAGTTAAAATTTTAATATTTGGAAGAGTTGCTTTCCCTTTTTTGAATTCTGTTTTTGACATTACAAACTTAATGTTTATTTTTTATTTTACCAAGTAAATTGTTTAATGCTCCAATTAGATAATAATGATTTTCTTACTTTTTGGTAGTCAAATTCTATTAATTTCTTAAATACATTGCAAACTATAGTTTTGTATAATTTAGAAGCATTTTTAGATTTTTTTGTAAATGTGAGTACCATGGAGCCGTTTATTATGTTATTAAGATGTATGTTGACTTGAAAGAGCATGGCAGTTGAGAGAATGTCAAGCTCACTTAAATGTCTCGCTGATGGTGGCGAGTGTGTTGGATCATTCGGTTCCCTACAAAATGGTTGAGCTGGATGGTGCTGATCCACGCGTCATGTTCGTGAACGGGCGCCGTCAGTTGAGACTGGTCATCTCTTATCTGCCAGGGCTTATTTTTAATCAGATATTTTCAACTGCTTTGATTATTTTTTGTACATTGTTCTCACATATAGAAGCAACAAGAATAATGTACCCAGAATTTTGTAATATATATATTTAAAAGAGTGGCCTTGGAGTTTCTTGCCCGTTCTTCTCCATAGAGATCTACGTTTTGGAATGGGCAACTAGCTTCAACTTTCTGACTAACTGACCGATTCTTTGACAATTCAAAAATGCCTGTAAATGGTTTAATTGAAATAAATGCTTTGAGTTTGAGTTTGAGTTTGAATACTCAGTTGTATTTTAACATTAATAATAAATGATAAAATTAAAATAAAATAAATATTTAAGGGAGTCCCATACAACAAACGTGATTTTTTTGCCGTTTTTATAAATAATGGTACGGAACCCTTCGTGCGCGAGTCCGACTCGCACTTGGCCGGTTTTTTACATTATTTTTAATCTGACGAATTCATCAAAAAAGATGTGCAGACTGAACAACTTATTCGTAACTGTTTCATGAGTTAGGGACTGGTAGCAATAGAATTATTTTCACTAATTTGCAAGAAGCTCATAATAGAAAAGTAGATCTAAATAGTGGGTAAACAAGACGTAACTTTTCGCGGCCATGACACGCCTCGCCACTGGTATGTACTTACATTTTATTTCTCTTTGCTCTAATTCACCTGACTAATATTTTTAAAACGTTCTTCTTTATAAAGTTTGGTCCTCAGGTACCTCCAAACACAGTGAGACAAAATAAAAGACACTTTAATACCAATTATTCTCATGGAATATATTCTTGGAAGATACACGATAAAATATAAACCGTGAGGTGCACCGAAACTTTCTTATCTCAATACAGCGACGTCAGAAACTAAAAGCTTAATAACGTAACTTCTCCATATTCAGTGCTGCCCAAGTTTAAAGTAGGCCTTATTAATTTTTCAACTGTTGGCTTTGAAGTCGGGAGATCTTTGCAAAGTTTACAGTAGCGTGTATCTTTTTAATACTTTCTAGCTTCGTGTGCTGTTGGCAAAGTTCACAACACTTCGGAGTACTCCAGAAATCAGAGCACTGAACGCTTTTGAACAACTGTTAAATCAATTCCGGTGTATTTTGTTAAGTTTTATTTTATTTAAGTACACAAATTATTGGTGTTCGGTGCGTTATACGTATAACACAATCACTTGCTTAAGAAGTGCTTATAACCTATAACAGTTTACGGACATAAGACTCTCCCATAAGATTACCTCACTTGGCAAGCACCCTAACTCCGGGCGTTTCGCATTGTTGATGATGCTCCTCTTACGTCCTTACGTATTTATACTGGAAAATAACAAAGCGGGCTTATTTCGGTAAATTGTAAACCTTAAAGCAGACTTTGTGACGTGTTGTTATAAGACGCTTCCATAGACCTGATGGTGTTCACGCAATGTAGAGCAAGTTGTATTGCGATGAAATGTATACCGTATTGTAATACAATTATTACTATCAGTATCAGTATATTATACTATCACCAGATCAATCAGTCTACCTACCAGATGTCGATCGTTCGGAAAACGCAAAAATCCATTAAACGTTGTTGTTTGACGGGCGGCGCGTGGCGCGGCGTACGGGCGGATGATACGCCCGATCTGCTACCCACATCAAACTGTGACAGAACTCAAACAAATACCACAAACAGTTTACACGAGCAAACAACTCCACGATCTATGACGCTTTGACGACCCTTCAACGATGAGATTTTTTGTCAACATCAGGACCTTAGACATACAACAGCGCCTTAGACATACAACAACCTTATCTCAAACCCATAGAGTCGTTAATTCAAAGGCATTGATTTTTGGGTTTAGATGTAAAAGGTAGTCGTTGTTGAGGAAATGTTTGCATTGGATTTTACGGCGATACTGAGACAATTTTTGTGTCAAATATTGCGGCGATCTCTCCGCGTGTTTATGTGTTTAGTAAGAGCTCCACGCTGTGGGCCTTCAGCTCAGGTGCAGGCAATTTGTGATGCAAACATACCGGGGCATCAAATAAGACCGAATGTGGCTATGAAAATATTGCATTATCTGCTTCAAAGAGTGTCAAATAAGACTACCAAAATGTTTTACCTTTAGGTTTTATTTCATACTTGTACAACCAGGTAAATTGACATACTTGGGTAGTTAGTGAACATGGGATGGCATTCATAAAACAGTATGAAATGAAAAGATAAATTGGTTGCTGGTAGCCAGAAACCTGAAACTCGTCTTGATAATAATATAATCTTACAATACATAAAGTATTTCCCTATATCTCGCGGCTGAAAAGCACTGAGTTTCGATAAAACATTAATAATAAGCTGCACATGATCATGTATGCACCGCATGTCAAGCTGTTAGTGAAGCTACGAGCTACACATAAGTATGCAGGTATGTCGTACACACCCGCGATAATGACGCATCGGCATTTACACCGGGAATGTGAGGCATTCTGGATCACTAGGTTATGCACGCAGTATGTAACAGCGGTCGGTTCTAGATGTAGTGCTTACTCTAATGTATGCTATTCCTTACCAAAAGGTCTCTAAGATGTTATGGTTCTCAGTTACTGAGAACATACATTATGTCACAACAATATCAGGCTGCAAAGAAATAAGTAAGCAGTAGAGAACCTGCCTTTTTTTTTTTTTTGTTTGGGAAATGATCAAATAACTTCTCCCGCTCTGGGCGGAGCGGGAGGGCGTGTCAGACTCAAATCGAGATGTAAAATTTTCAATAACGCTGTTCACTTTCCTTACATTTTAATACAGTTATACGTTGCTCTATCGCTAACAATGATAGGCCAATAAAACACGAATCAATTGTGACCACGCTTCTTAGAAATTCACTTTTCTTTTTTGTTCTTATCAGGCTGTTAGTAGAATGTTTCAGTCTGTTCTATTGACATAACTATTACACTGTTTTTATCAACATCTTCGGGTGTTTAAGGCGACTACACTCTTTAGTATAGAAATAATACTAACCAGTTTTAACCAACGCATTTCTGTCAGCAACAGTATTATTTACGCATCCTCCGCCATTTTGTGAACAAATCTCAAAGGAATATTGCTTATTAAGTTTTATGAAGCAACTTTTAAACTTGAAAATTAATTATCTGCGAATGAATTTCCTCTGTATTATGTACTTAATTGTTTTTGGATGTTGTTGGGAGTTTGTTTCGCTCTATTTTGTTAGCGTCAGAGTCGGGAGTGTTTGATGTTGTGACTTTCTGCCGGAGGGCGCGTTCGCCTGACGTATCGTAGGTAGCGTCTTCGGCTTATGAATTTGTAGGAAGTTATTGAGATTTAAAATACGCGTGTTTGTTTGTGTTTGATCAAATGTTATGTTAAGCTGCACAAGATGTTAGCATCTCACTCCACTTTTTTGTAATTTTTGGACTATTCACAGCATGAGGTAGTTTATAGTCTTTACAGTGAGATTTTCTCTATATTTTAGAGTACCTAACGACCTAACCATACAATATTCGCCTTAGTGTGGATTAGTCGACAACAGAAGTGCTACTTTATGGACACAAACATGAATATTTGCAACAAGTACTTACCAAACAGACACACAGTCTAACCACCCACATTAAACTCGACACTAAATATGAAATAAACACGAAGACAACAGACTTTCAAACTCCAACAAAGTACTTACACATTACTTCAACAGTCGAAATCCCCCAAAATGCACATTCAACAGTTTTCGCGTCATTTTCTGTGAGGCCTTCGTAACGAAGAGTCCTTGCCTTTAACTTGGCCAACATAGTTCTATCACTAGCTCACTCAATAACCACTCTTATGTTAATACTTATAAGGTGTATACCAGCGGCATGACTAAGGTGGTTTCCATAAGTTCACACTCGTCGCGACCAAGAGAGGCAGAGCGGTAAGGAAATGTTGCTGTCAAGTATCTTTCCAACGGAAAACCGTAGAAAATATATATACTTACGAAAGTGTTTTATTTAACGTTTGAGAGAGCCTTTAAGATGTTCAACCGTAGGTTTGGAATATGTGAGCTTTTTAAATATTCGGGTACTTAACATAGAGGTAGTCAGCAGTGTATAGTAGTTGTATATACACCCTTTTCAGTTCGCCTAGTCATGATATTAGATACACTATAAATTAGATGACTTTGATATAAGTTAACTGGCTTCCGCCAGCGGCTTTACCTGCGTGATATCTTTATAAATTATAGCCTATGTTACTCAGTGATAATATAGCATTCTACTGGTGAAAGAATTTTAAAAACGGTCCGGTCGTTTACGAGTTTATTCATTACATACAAACATACAAAAAATCTAATATTTTCTCTTTATAATATTAGTTTATAAAACGTAGCAAATTTTTCTCCTGAGATATTAATTTGAAGATCAAAATGTTCAAAAGCATGATGTCCATTTATATTTACCCTTAGATATTAAAATAGGTAATCTTTTCTCATCAAAATTGGGTGTCAAAGCCAAGCCCACACACTAGTTACACGTGTTTGTGTCCACTAGACCAGAAAGGAACATAAGGTCAAGGGGGGGGAGGGGGGATAAGGACATTCCCCATTCATTTAGCGTAGACTTTCTTGTAGTTAAACTTACTAATTAGCTCATTCTCATTAGTTTACCTGTGATCATTAACCACTTCAGCTAACCCAGTTAGCGCAACATAAACGAGTTTTAAGTTTAGCGCTAGTTACGCTGGAGAGCAAGTTTACAATTACCACTTTGTTTTGTTAAAATTCCTTTAATATGCGGTGATGAATGTTGAAAGGCTATTTGAGATAAAGATTATATTTTACAGTGATATCAGTGAACACTAGTTTGCTTATAATTTAACATTTATTTTCTTTGCACGTCCGGAAACTTCTTCCTAACGCTAATAAGGGTCTGAACACAAACTATTAACTTAATGATAATTCTACGCCTGACTCCGCTTATCAACATGAAAAATTCACGCTAAGTGCGCAGCCCACATTAAGTTTTAATTCAATAACGCGCCGATGGACTAGGCCTGCTTGTAATTTGTAAGATTAAGTCAGTCCCGGGCTCGTCCCGGGGCGTCCCGGGCTGTAAGCCGGGACTTACGGACCGCGGCCCGGACGCCACTCGAAGGACCACTTACAAATTAATTCAACAAGGTACTGTGGCCTTCTGTGATTTGCATACATTCTGCGGCAAGTGTTTAAGATTGGTCTTCACGTAATCCGCTTGTAAACTTCCGAAGTAAATATTGACTGAACTGTTGTCGATGACCTATTTGCTGGAATTAGGAACGAGTTTGGCTTACTCTTCGCTGGCTCCGCGATAGTATAGTTCAGTGTACTGTCCTACCCATATTATATGTCAGCTGTATATCTTCTCACGTAGGTAAGTTGTGATGTAATTAACTATCGGAAATTAGGAGGGGATCTTGTAGGGAAGACGTAATCTGTTATCATTACTTGCATTATTTCCATGTGCACGTATTGTGACTCGTATTTTATGTTCTTACTTGTGTTCTTGTAATTTCACTCTTAAAACAAGTTCATTAAACCGACCGAACCCTGTTAAGAGTATATTTATTACTGACAGACTTTACAACATTAAAGTCACAGTGGCTCTGCAAAATGTTCTTAAAAGGAGACTCCGAAACAATTAGGGTGGCACCCAATTAGCAGACATTTACGCGCTGTTCATAAAACAAGCGCAGCGAGTGACGAGACCGCCTCGTCATGACGTGGTCGTCGCGTCGCGTCACGTCACGTCACGTCACATCACGTCGCGTCACCTCGCGTCACCACGAGTAATGATCCCACTTGATCTGTCGTTGTGCTTTGTGTAACTAATAACGAAATTAATTACTGTAATAGCCGCTGGTATAAGCGACATTTTGTTATTTCGCTAATAACCGATATTACACGGCCATGTTCGAGCGTCAGCGACTTCATTACTTACCTATAGTGCCGCCCGCCCCGTGTTACAGCGAAGTACCCGCGGTCAATATTTAAGCAGCATCATTTAAATATTAAATTACACCGCTGTAATTACAACTAACGAGTATGTAAAATAATTACTTAAATTTCTATATTTACCAGTTTTGTTTTGATTTCGCGTTGATTTTAAGTTGTTAAAAATCAATTAGAGCGTTATTATGTCGGTAATTAGTTACTACAAACTGGTTGGATGGATTGAGGTACCTACTAGCCATGTTGTTTCCAAATAGGTATATCCATTTTTGTATTCTGTTTTTTTTTTTTTATGAAACTTGTTTATGCATGTAGGAGCAAATGCACAATGATTTAAGGCAGTGAAGACCGCGCCACACAATTAGCGAGTGCTCACAATGAAACAAAACTCGGCTATTCTGCTCCTTTATGTTATTCCTAGCTTTGTGCAGGTTGAAGTGCCTTTGTGTACCCACGCCGGACCTTCCCTGCCGGATTTCCGAAAACCCTTCCTTAGGTAGATTTTCTTCTGTTTAAGATAGACCGGATTAGATTAGTAAGACAAGAAAAGCTTACCGTTACACTGACTAGAAAAGATTTTAATTTAATCGCGATTATTTACCAAAGCTTTGAGTGACTACAAGAAAAACAGAAAATGCCAAAACTCTTTCCCCACTCTGCCTTATGAGACGATTTAAAACCTTAGCACAATAAAGGCTGGTTATTTTGATAACGAGTTACCTAAAAACAATGATTTTTCATACTCCGATACATCACTCATCTAAAGTAAACTGCGTCGATTGTTTCAAATATTATTTATTTCAAGTTTCTCTCGTTATAATGTTTAATTCAGTAAATCTACTTAAGAAACACATTGTTATTGTGAACTTGCGTACTTACTGAGTTCTCGTACGGAGCAGGCACTCGGAAGTATTCCTTGTTGAGAATATTGTTCGAACGTGATTTAAGAATAACACAACTTTTCTGTTTTTATGTATTTTGATTGAATTAACTTTGAAGGTTTGAATTGATTGATCAGCGGAATATTATTATTTTCTCTGGAAAAGTATGAAATTCGTCTATCACACTTAAAGAAACCTTTTCTTTTATAAGAGTTTGAAAGATTTGTAGTGTACCTAACTGTCTTAACAAGTAAGTAATAATCTTAGAGGTTTTTTTTTAAAGACCGAGTTTCTTCGTCTGTTTCATTACAGACTTTAATTTTAAATGAATTATGCTCAAAATGATTATCTTCGTTTTTTCGTAATAACACGTATTTAGGACGGACTCGCATCCCACACTTTGTGTTTAAACAATTATTATGGAGCGGATGAAAAAACGCGCGGTTTATAATTAAATTCCATGATGGCCGACGTGACCAAATTATAAACTTCCCTGTAATTGTTTTTTTTTGCGTTGTTGGTTTTTAATATATTAAACGTTATATTTTTGTTGGGTTAGCCGGTTTTCCTTTCGTGAATTATATTTGGTGTTGTAGATTTCCAGGAACTTAAAACTTTTCAGTGTATAATGTTGCAGTGTTATGTGAAAGTGGACACGAGCCTGAATCAGTAATGAGTATCTATAATCACTCACGTTCGATTGGGAAATAAAAATGCAACAATTTTCATTTTTTACAAAAAGCCATATTATAAATCTTTCATGAATCAAATTTTCCCATATTGTTAAAATTGACAATGAAATATTTATGAGAAGTATAACGAACTATGCAATTCTGTGTGCAATTTTGAATTCAACAATATTCACCTTTCAGTGCACCTACCTACCTGCCGCATCCTCTCAACTGACTTAGATACCTATTCACATTTTAACATAATAGACTAGTAAGTCAGTGCTCTAAGTTCGGTTTAGATTCTAAGAGACAAGTTAATTGGCTGGGCTTGTCTGCCGCTGATCGCACACGTCCGCTCGGCGCCGCGCGTTGACGTCCGGGCCGCAGCGCTGACGTCCGGCTCGTAAAGTTCTTATTATACCTATTATGTTGTTGGCTTTGTGCAGCACTCGTTAGCGGTACTCACTCAATACTGAAGTACCGAAGGACCATTGCTTGCAATAAATTGATACAGTTGAAATGAGTGAACCACAATGTTAAAAAACTTATTTATTTCGTGAAAGTTGTCATTAAATGTCAAAGAAATCGTCTCTCAATTCCTTTGGAATAACAATATTCGAGAAGAGATATTGTGCTTTGCCCGCTAACCTGCGCGGCTGTGTACCGTCTTTAATTCTAAAACTGATTACGCTTGCCAATTACCCACAGTTAATATTGGCAGAATACCGATGTCCCGCACACCCTTACCATTTTATTTCTAGTTTTCCAAGGATTGGGATATCATTGACGTTATGATATCTCTCGCATAAACTGGTCCTTCTGATTCTATTGTATGCTCTTAACCTAGTTCCTGTACGTCCAAGTAATGGCGAGCGCGAGACTTTACTTTGACATATTTATTTCATTATTTGACAAAAGAAATTAAATGAATTTACTGTGCTGGTGTGAACTTTAAAGAGAAATGGATTTAAAGTGAAAATAGCTTGAAAAATGCACTAAAATTCGTTGCATTGGAAAGTTTTTTAAGTGCACCACAAGGTGCAGTCTTCGGGAATCAGACTATTAAGTATTTACAAATTTAATTTTTACGATTCACTAATTACCCAGAAGTTACGCTTTTTTTTAAATGTTTATAATTACAATCACTGGCCTTTAAAATAGCTCATCCGCAGCCTTCACATCTCTTACACTATAATTATTATCATCAAGAGATACATTACCACACAATTTTAACCGTACGGAATTTCGTCGTAACAAACTTTTCAAATAACTCATCCAAATAATTTTTACGACTGCCATGTAAAACACATCGCTCTATACGCATACGTCTAAAAGTTGTTGGTCATAATTCATTGCACGTAAGACTGACGCGAAGAGTTGGTTGGAGTAACTTTAAAGCAATGTGCTCATATTGATTTCCTTAGACACAGTCCTTACGCAATTAAAAAGGTACCCAACTATCATAGTAAGCGGAGACTTTAACATTGATATTTATAATTCTAACAACAATAAGCACACTGAATATCTAAGTCTCATGGCAACGCACGGACTTTTGCCTGCGATTACTGAGCCTACCAGAGGACGCAACTGTCTTGACCACATTTTTGTCAAGTCAAACTTCACATCTGTAGGGATCATAGGGAAATCATCTATAACAGATCATGATATAACCATGGCTGCCATAGCCCAAAAACCCACTCTCACCAAAGCTAAAACCCGGTACAAAATTAAAATTGACGAAGAGGCAGTCGCCGCAGAGATGAAAAACACAGATTGGTCTAATGTATTAACTACCGATTGCACTAACTCCTCCGTAAACTCTCTAGTTGAAACTATTTCTAACTCAATCGCTAAAAATTCACGTAGAATCACCGTCAGTCGAAGTCAATACAATATAAAACCCTGGATAACACCAGGCCTCATGAGATGTATGAGGCATCGTGATAATCTTCATCTAGCCTTAAGATCCTATCCAAATGACGAAATGCGACGCCTAGTGTACACCAGGTACAAAAATTTTTGTAATGACTTGCTACATAGACTTAAAACTGATTATAACAATCAACTCATAATCAAAAACCAAGACAACCCGAAAAAGCTCTGGAACACCATCAAATCTATTTACAACCCAAATACCGAAAAAAGTGACTCTTCCCAGTTATTATCTAACACACAGGACCCTGTCGATTCCTTAAATAGTTGTAATGCTTATTTCACTTCCCTAGGCAACAATCTTTCTAATCTCATACTTACGCGACTGTCCGAGACCCAAGCATCCCTTGCAGACAAATATAAACCACATGAAACTCCACCACACTCTTTCTTCTTCCACCCAACGGATGAGGACGAAATAGAAAAACTTATAGATCAACTTAAAATTGACAGCGCTGGCGGACTGGATGAAATTAGTGTCAAACAAATTCTACTTCTTAAAAAAACACTGTTAAAACCACTCACTCACATTTTTAACTTAAGTTTGGAAAACGGTATCTTCCCAGACTGCTGGAAGGTTGCCTGTATCCGACCCATTCATAAAAGTGGTCTTAAAGCACTACCGGAAAACTACCGTCCTATCGCACTTCTGTGTATTCTATCGAAACTTCTTGAAAAAGTTGTAAATAAGCGACTAGTAAATTTTTTGGAACATTACAATCTAATATCTGAAAGACAGTTTGGCTTTAGAAGAGGCAAGTCAACCGAGGACGCTGGTATATTATTGACCAACTCCATAGCTTCTAGCATTGAAAAGGGCGAACACGTCTTGGCAGTTTTCCTTGACTTAGCCAAGGCGTTTGACACCATATCGATAGATCTACTTCTGTCCAAACTAGAGGGTATAGGAATACGAGGAAATGCGCTAGACTGGTTTCGAAGCTATTTAACAAATCGCTGGCAACAAGTAAAAGTAGGTGACTACTCTAGTGGATTACTACCAATCAACTTTGGAATTCCTCAAGGTAGTACTCTCGGTCCGACTCTTTTTGCCTTCTATATGAACGACATCCTTAATGCACCACTTCAAAACGCTGAAATAATTTCTTATGCAGACGACACGGCAATCATATTCCACGCCGAAACTTGGGAACAGGTGTATCATCTTGCCGAAATTGGTCTACTTACTATCTCCGAGACTCTTAGTAGAAACTTACTTACACTTAACGTAAAAAAAACTAAGCTGATCACTTTCTTCAAAACCATAGCTTCCAGTCCTCCTCGCCAATTAACACTCAAATTCCACACATGCCACAACGATCACAATTCACCACTCACAAACTGTATCTGTACTCCTATAGATCGCATTTCCTCCCTTAGATATCTAGGTATTACAATAGACGAAAATTTATCATTTCAACCTCACATACACTTGCTAGCGGGCCGCGTCAGAAAACTAATCTACGTCATGAAAAAACTACGAGACTGCACATCTATTAAAATTCTCCGAACAATATACCTAGGTCTCTGTCAATCAGTACTCCAGTATGGAATCTCCGTCTGGGGCGGAGCCGGGAAAAGCACATTTATTGAAATAGAAAGAGCTCAAAGAGCCGTAATTAAAGTGATGCTTAGAAAGCCCTTTAGGTTCCCGACAGATCTGCTGTACAATCAATTTCCGGTTCTTCGAGTACGTCAACTATACATACTTAGTGCCGCACTGCATGCACACAAATCTATTAAAAACAGACCTGACTACCAAAGCCTGCTTTCAAAACGTATCTTTCACGTCCCTCTCCCTAATGCAAACAGTCTTCTGGCCCGTCGGTGCCCTTTTTACTCACACACGCATATCTACAATAAAATAAGCAAGCGCTGTGACACTAAAGGTCTTAACACTCACTCGTTTAAAAGAATGACAAAAAGTTGGCTTCTCTCCCTGTCATACAACGACACTGAGGATATTGTGAGTTAATAATATAGGTACAAGCAATTTACTCATACAAAACCCACACTTTCAACTCACCACCACGCACACTCACACACACACTTCACCCACCCCCACACACCCACTCACCCTCACACACTATATATATTTTTTAGAATTGTTTTATTTTGTTCAATTTATTTTTATTTTGATAGTTCGCTACCCTTATTTTAATTAACTATTCTGTCCATTTCCAAACATCCTAAAATTAAATTTAAGCTAGCGCAAACATGTTTCGAATTAAAATCTAAGATAACGCAACTCAGGCCCCCAAGATACAGGCGCTGCCTAGTTTGGGGACCACTGTTTTAATACTATGGTAAATATTCTAGTTACATTATAAGCTTACAATATCATTATTTTCTGAAATTGATTTTGTAACAATGGACCAATAAAAATTATTCTTATTCTTATTCTTATTCTTATTCTTATACGAGTTACAGAGTTATGTCCTCAGTCCTCACCTGATTTAACTGAATGATGAAACTAAAACACAATCATCTAAGATTGTGTTTTAGTTTTCGTTGCTTTGAATAAGTTTTTAAATAGGTATATATGTTACACCGAACAGATTGTATACAACTTAATAAAAACGTTAAGCTGAGCAGAGTTTTAAAATAAGAAAAGTACATGAACTTTGTTTTCCTTTTTGCTCTATCTTCACTGTTCTCTAAAGTTAAAGTCCTACGTTTTTCTATGGTGCCATTTATTTACTTTAAACATAAACTCCTCTATTATAAGTTTCACTTTTCATAATTATTTATTATTCAAATATTCCAAAGATAGTTAAAATTCCTCCAAAGTTGACTACGCAAGAATAACGTAACAAATCTCATAAGGTTAGTGAAGCGACTCCGTTCAGTTCACCGACAGAGTTCGACTCCACAGCTGTTCGACTTAATTACGACTGCACCCTGTACACTTAGGTGCTGAAAAGACAGGAACTTAAGTTCTTACATAATGTTGCTGAAAATATTCAAGCTTTTTAGGATTCCGTACCCTATGGGTAAAACGGGACCCTATTACTAAGATTCCGCTGTCCGTCTGTCACCAGGCTGTATCTCATGAACCGTGATAGTTAAACAGTTGAAATTTTCACAGATGATGTTTTTCTGTTGCCGCTATAACCACAAATACAAAAAAATCGAATTTTATTTTTATTTTTTTATTCATAAGGAACAACAAACAGCTACAATATAAAACATAGGAACAAGAAATACATAAAAAAATATAGACAATATTGCAGCCCACAACGCTGTTCACGGATTAGCAACAGGACAGTGACAGTGAAAATAATCGCTAGGGTTACAAATACATTTTTTTTTCTTAACTAACGTGTTTATAGTATATCCATAAAAAAATTAAGAAATGGTACACAAAACTAGAAGAAAATGTGTTCAAGAAAGCTCTTTGAGTATAAGAGTTCTGAACGTATAGGGAGCACAAACAAAAATGTCTATGTGTTGAAAATTCCCATTGTAGAAATCGACCATTCTGCGAACACGCGAACGCAGGCTAGAGTTGGACTTGCAAATACCCACTGAAAATAATCTACCAGCGCGCACTTTTCGCTTGTGGACTGTCCTAGGAACCGCATAGCATACCATGTTGGATAATTCAATGCAGTCAAATATATTTCTTACAATATTATACAGATTAAAGTAAATTGGAATAAAATAAATATTTAAAGGGGCTCCCATACAACAGACTTGATTTTTTTTGCCGTTTTTATAGAAAACTAGCTACGCCCTGCGGTTTCATACGCCGAAGTCTCGATCCCGTAGGAATATCGGGATAAAAAGTATTCTATATGTTAATCCAGGCTATAAACTATCTGTGTACCGAATTTAATTCAAATCTGTTCAGCCGTTTGAGCGAGAAGAAGAGACAAACACACACACACTCACAAACTTTCGCCTTTATAATATTAGTAGGATAAGTAGGATAGTACGGAACCCTTCATGAGCGAGTCCAACTCGCACTTGGCCGGCTTTTAGGGTTCCATACCTCAAAAGGTAAAAAAACGGAACCCTTATAAGATCACTCTCTTGTCCGTCTGTCCATGTGTCACCACCGATTTTCTCAGGAACGGGTAGACCTAGTAAGTTGAAATTTATTCCAGATACTTAAATCTATAATCCCTATTAGGTGTATAAAAATCAAAGTCCTGAGTCAACACGATAAAAAGATACGGGCAAATTTAGATTTTCGCGAAAACTTATAAGTACCAAAATTAACCTTAATTTTCAACTTTAACTTTTAACCCTAAACTTGTGCTGTGAGACCTAGCTTCTAGCCAAAATTGACAATTCTAGGTCAACTAGTAGGTCCTAACCTATATGGTAACCTATATGGTAGTTCCCATTGACCTAGAATCACGAAATTTGGCAAAAAGCAAGGTCTTAAAGAGAAAATTCCGAAAAATAAAAAGTTGAATATTAGGTAAATTTTGGTACTAACAAGTTTTCGCGAAAATCTAAATCCCATCAAAAACATAAATGTGAAAATGGGAGCCAAGTTCAATAAATATGGTTGTCGACTTCGCCGACAAAAGAATTGAGATCTAAATGGGTGCCAAGTTCTGTAGATAATCCTGAAATTTATTTATAAGAACATGCAACTTTCTAAAATAAAATTAAAACACAAATTCTTGTTTTTTCTGCTATAACAATGTTTGCTATTTAAAAATATAACTTCTTAAATTTGAACAGTCGAATTATTTACACAAAGCACTTAGGATAAATTGAAGCTCAAGATTTGACTTGGCTAGTTTTTACCAGCAAGCTGAAATTTTAGAGGAGGAAGATATTTTGACCTTACAGTTACAATAAGACACAGTATCTTGCGCATAATATAAATATGCCTAGGCAGACAGTCAAAGCTGTAAACAGTTATAATAAGAAACAGTAACTTGCGCATAACATAAAGAACAAAGATATCATAATTTTATTTTATTTATTGGACTCACCAACAATTGAGTATACCGATACAAAGATATGAGATACATCCAATAAACTTATAGACTAGAGTACCAATTTCTTACAGGTCACATCATGAATGACTTATTTGATGTTGAATGCCTACTTAAAATTAAATAATAATAATTAAATATGACTAGGTAGACAGTCAAAGCTGTAAAGTCGATGAAAAAAATAGCATCCAACTGTTAGCCGCTTAATACACGCACACTAGAAAAGTAAAATTACAGCACAATGACGTGGCGCGAGTGTAAGACGTAGCTGTAACGCACACCGGCATAAAAAAGTTACCCTGTTTGTTTTAGTTCTTTTGCACCACGACACTGTAGACAAATATAAAATCAAATATAAAGTTGTAAGATAACTTGTATGTAAAAACTAGCCAAGTCAAATCTTGAGCTTCAATTTATCCTAAGTGCTTTGTGTAAATAATTCGACTGTTCAAATTTAAGAAGTTATATTTTTAAATAGCAAACATTGTTATAGCAGAAAAAACAAGAATTTGTGTTTTAATTTTATTTTAGAAAGTTGCATGTTCTTATAAATAAATTTCAGGATTATCTACAGAACTTGGCACCCATTTAGATCTCAATTCTTTTGTCGGCGAAGTCGACAACCATATTTATTGAACTTGGCTCCCATTTTCACATTTATGTTTTTGATGGGATATCATTACTTTTTGTAAAGAAATTATTATTATTTGTCAATCAAACGTGATCTATAAAATTCTTTTTGCAAATATGCGTAGCAATATTGTGTAAGAATGTAGGTATTTCTTTCGTAACAATTGTTACAATTGTCCGCAATGATGTCAGGTCGCTGAGTCGGCGCGGTATTATTATTTAAAAAAACTTGTGCAGTCGGGGAGCCCCGTCAGGAACAAAGTTCCTTCGCACGTATGATTTAATTATTTAATTTTCGCAGCCGCCACTTGGAATTACATTTTGACCTCATTATGGACTTACCTATTCGTAAGTTTAAATCGAAAATAGTTACTTTTAACTATTTACTACATTAAACGACAATAGTCCCTAAAACAATAGTCATACGATCTATCAATTCAAAAACGTCTCAAGCACAGTACCAACCTACAAACTACCTTGATCATACCAACCTGACGTTTGTAACAACGTTTTTCGAGATCAGAGAATGAATGAAATGAATTCACTACCGCCTAACATTAAGGACCAAGATTTTGACACGTGACACATCAGTTGACTCGACGGGATGTTTTGAATTCGGTCATGAAATTCAGGAATTTACATCAACTTTTAGCATTCGAATCAAAAATGTATAGTTAGCTGTGAAATTATAAGACGCTGGAGATCAGCGCCATCTGAAGTGAGCAAGTGGCAGTTTTTAACACTATTTGAAAATTTTTCGTCATGACTGTCATTTTCGGGAGATAGTGCTGATATCGAATTAGATGGAAATTCTGGATTTTAAGATGGCGGCTATTCCAAATAATAATAATATTGTAGATCAATTCTCATAGACATCAATTGCATGCCGATTGTAAACTTGATAATCAAAATCCGTAAAAAAACGGACCTCTTAATTTCGTCAAGTTCGTCTGTCCATGCGTCCGGATGTCATACAGCCATTTTACATGGAGTCTTTTTACTCTCTATCGATGAAAATTTAAAAAAAGGTGTATTTTTAGCACCGTTAAACAATGGTGTAGTGAAATTACGATAAACATAATAGTGGGGGTGGCATTCTCCATACCTACATATAACCGAGAGATGAAAAAAATCTATGCATATAAAGCGTGTATTGTTGGATCTCATAATTAAAATGTTAAAGATGTTTCTAAGTGACTTTGCTTTTGACGTCAATAGTTTTTGAGATAGTTTATTTTCGGTTACAACCGCAGAATTAACTTTGTTTTTTATAGTTGTTTCGAGAAACACAAACTTATTTTTGCAGTCGATAAAATTGATACTATGCAATGTTTATGCGTAAATATTCATCCCAATTACGGAACCCTTCACTGTACGTAGTCCAACATACACTTGGGCAGTTTTTTAAATTTCATTTTGAAACTACCTCAAAAAAAAAGCAATTTCTATTACTCGAGTAAGATTATCCTATAAACAAATACTACCAAACTCATACAACTAACAAAAAATATAGACGTCATTTAAAAGTGTTTGCGGAATACCTACCTAATTTATAGAATTAATTTAACATCATTCCCGAACAAAATTTTCTTACCTACCTAAAAAATGTATACTAGGCATTCTGTAGCAAACTATCAAAAATAAAATCCTACCAAACTCATACAACTAACAAAAAATATAGACGTCATTTAAAAGTGTTTGCGGAATACCCACCTAATTTATAGAATTAATTTAACATCATTCCCGAACAAAATTTTCTTGCCTACCTAAAAAATGTATACTAGGCATTCTGTAGCAAACTATCAAAAATAAAATCCACATTAAATAATTGTCCAATAAATTAAAAATAATTTTGAACAACGTTCCGAATTTAAATTCAAATGTAGAAACAATTCGGCGCGAAATTCCATAAATGAGGTAAGTATCTATCCACGTCCTGTCTGTTGACTCGTTTTATATTGAATGTCCTAAAAACGATTAAAATTACACTAGAAAAGTATAAATAATTATTTTAAACAATGCTTATTGTATTTAATGCTTAAAACAATTTTATTTAAATTTTCAAGTATAGATTTCAGACATTCGACATATACCTAAATTAATCGAGACAATCAAAATTGAAAAAAAAAAACGTTTGGCATTATCGTTTTCGCACATCATTACAATAAAAAAAAAACAATGATCGGCGATTTTTAACACAAATTGAGTAGTAGTAATGAATATTACGTGTTATTGAACGTGTGTTCGTATAATAAGTTAAGATCTGGGCATTTTCTAGTTGCTTATAATATTTTTAATCATATTTGCCACATTTTAAATCATATCTACATGTGTATGAGGGTTAATTGTGAAAAGTTAAAATGTAAACACGCACGATTGGCGCGAAACTTCGACTTTTGATAATAAAAAACTTCATTACCAATACTTATTTAACTTGAACAATGGATGAATTTGTCAAATAATTAAATGTTGTAATCGTCACTGTCCTTGTGGTGGAGTTCGGATGTTCGAAATCCCCAATTTTTATGTTTTTTAGCCTCGACCTCGACTGTCATCAAAATGGCGATTGTTGCATTTACAGACTTGTAGTTTTATAAAGGTAAATTAATGATCTTGCGCGCTAAATATGAAACATTATTTTAGCCAACTCTCTTAATTAAAGATGAATAATCTCATTGGTAGCAGCATTTTCAGCGCTTCTATAGGAAGGTTTACTCTAACAAATAACACAACAATAAATACTAAAAACATTTTATTTCTCATAGAATTTAAAACGGCTTCAGCTTCATTCTCATAACTTAGTCATGGTATGAAAGCAGCGTAGGTACAGTAGGTGGTAGGTGTACGCTTTCCCACGAAACAGTAATAAGCAATGATGATCTCTTAAAGGATTTGTCCTATTTTGCTCACTTATCAATAATTATGTACACCAAGTCCTGCTGCTCACACGTCACGATTTGATTCTGGCCCTAACCAGATTATTGATTTGACCTAAGGGTAAATCTCTTAAACTCTAGGGTGGCTCTGTTTTTATCATCACTTGCTTGCCTATAAACATCTCTGGTAGCAGCCTCTCTCAATAAGCATGACAAACTTTATCCAAATGTATGACCTAGAAAGTAAGAAACTACTTCTTATTGTTTTTTATTTACTTTTGTTTAGTAATTATATCACTCATAATAATTCTGCCATTTTAAAGACACTAACCTGATGACTTCTGTGACTTGCAATTGACATGCCACATGCAAAACATAATATGCTTAGATTTCCATGAGCAAGTAATACTTGGGATAGAGTTGTAGATAATATAATCAATAATTTCAAGTCTTGCAATAACACATGTCATCGTCATACCTGAAAAAGGTAAAAAAATTCAGTGTATTTACTTATGTAATATAATTACATCATACTATAGAAATTTACAGCTGACGACGCGCAACGTACCCCTGACTGAACATAGGCCTTCTACTAATAGGCTGCTAAAATCAATGAGGTTATACAATACGCTAAAATAGTGAAAGGTGAACGGGTGTTTATAACAAATATTTAAAGAACTTATTAAACTTACCCAGGGCCATGGAAAGATAAGCAATAGTTCGTCTGGCTTCAATTTAAATTAACAGTATTAATTAAATCGTAACGTAATATAACTATAAAGTAAATACGGAAAAATAAATTCAAATCAACTTAAACAAACAGCCAACAATGCCATTGATCTGACAGATATTTTTTTGACAGTTTGACATTATGCATGGTGTCAATGTTACCAGGTTTAATTATTTTGGTAATCGATTGACGAAATCGATTGGCTGATTAGCAGTGATCGGAGTAGGTAGATTGATTTTACGTAGGTACTTGCATCATGAATAGTCATAGAAATCATAACATGAATAAGCCTTTTTTCCGGGATTTCATTTTGGTACTTACGGGATTTAATCAAATATTGTTAAAGTAAGGATTTTTAAACTACTACATTAGAAATTTATAGAATGCGATAGATAAACATTTAAAATATATTAAATTATTATATTGTTTACAGTATACCTATCCTTTTCTTGGAGTCCGATCACCTATATACTATTAAAAAGACAGCAAAAGGGTTAAACATTTCTTATTCATATTGATGTATTCTTTAGTTTACACATCACAACATTTGAAATTCCTTAAAAAAATCTTAATAATTTCAAAATCCCGGAATCCCGGAGGCATATCCATACTAATATATACGTGCCAGTTCATTGACCCCAAATCAATCTACCTACTCCGATCACTGGTGATTAGTTTATAAAGTAACATTACTGTCTCGAAACACTTTTAAGTTTTTGAGTATATTCAGATCAGATAATATTTTAGTTATTGTAAAATCATAATTTTACAGTATTTGAGTATAATAAATAGCATTTGAAACATACTCGTGTAGTGGATACTTCACGTACTCCATGTGGGTTAGAATCGATTTTTCTATCGATTACAAATTATTTGATTGGAATAGTCTGTCATTTGGCAACATTCAGGTTAGGATTGAATGGCGGATGTACAAAATTACAATTAGTCAACCAAATAAATATTAATTAGGTTCTCTAATGCTAGCAGAAAGAAATGTTTATAAAAAACGACTTAACTTGAAAAAAATACGACATCATTTTTGATAAATAAGCTTTGACACAGTACCATACCGTGGGCCTGCTTTCGAGAAATCTCCTTTCAACTTTATAGGTCATCCGGAAGTGGATTAAAGGTTTTTGATGACCATGGCTATGTGGTTGATAAAAATGCCGATTTTTAGACGTTAATATCTCAATAACCGTTTGAGCTTTATTTATGAAATTTGGAGTTCTAGTTAATCTAAGGGGTTTTAATAAATAAACCAAATTTCATGTGCTAATGTTACATAGATTTTGAGTTATTAAGGGGTCAAAAGTGGCTCCAAATGGTTCGTGTAATATAACACACTGCAGCCGTGTCTTGCCTGGAACTTGGCTCGACACGCTATCGCGTGTCTAGATTTGCCCGTATCTTTTTACCAATGAAAATGATACCAATTTTATTATGGCGGTATAATGGTAAGTACGAAACCCTCGGTGCGCGAGTCCGACTCGCTCTTGACCGGTTTTTTAGTAGTAACAATATTATGATATTTAAGTGGATTTAAATTGTGGAAATTATGTACACTTGAAAATCTATTAAAACCTAATCTAATACTACAAATTCAAATTACAATAGGTCACTATCTATCACTTAATTACAAACGTAATTAACGTTCTTTGAAAGTCAATCATTTAGTCGCAGCTTGACATGGTGGCATTGAATATTGGATCTATTTGCAGCTCGCATTTATTGGCGACCAAATTGTCGCTCGGACGCTCGACAAATATAGGAAAAATGGAAAAGACATATTGCTGTGTCTCATCTGTGCTACCGAATTTAAACTTTATTCGGTAGTGTTAAAGTTGGTTTTGGGATGTCGTATTACTTAATAATGGTAGAAAGATTGGCAAAGTTTGTTGACACGCCTGAGTTGATGCGTAATCTCGTCTGGAGCATTCGTTTTGTGAACACTCGCGGCCGGCGCGGCGGCGGCTCGAGTGGGTGACGGAATGGAAGATGGCTTTTTATTATCGCTCCTCGTTTTGTTCGGAACAACACAGTGGTTTGAGATCGTGCCTCAAAGGACCGAAGTGCGGAGTCAAAGCGTATTACAGCAATTAAAAGTATTGGGATTGTTTAGAGGTTTTCTTAAAGATGGATAATGGAGTAATTAAAGCTTTTATTCGGAGCTGTTTTCGACGTTAATGCTCGTGAAATACTGAGAACTACTTATTAGGTTGGAGGATATTTTAGGACTAAAGCCAACTTTGAACGAAGTTCAAACGAGTAAACTTCAGTGCTTTTAAGAGAAAAAAAACGTGTGGCACTCGGGGACTGCCGCGGTAAAGCTATTGCATAGCATTTGTAACCTCCATACTTCCTATTTGTCAACGCTACACTTGGGATGATGACGTGATGACATAAAATAAAAATTACGTTCCCATGACAACACATGACAGCATCACGTCAACATCACGTTGTTATGGGAACTTCGTTCCCATGACAACACATGACAACATCACGTTGTCATGGGAACCGTCATTACATGGTAGGCGGAGTGGGGGTGTTAGGTTTTATTTTCGTTACGTTATTTTCGTTTCGTTACGGAATTTCTTGATTCGGTCGCCGCGCTCAAAGCCCGCGATAAAAGCTATGCAATAGCTTAAAAATAAGATTATAATCAGGAAATTAGGTACAGTTTATTTTAAGCGTATATAAAACTACTTGATCCTTTTTGATAATTGCTGGCTTATCAGAGTACACAAGGGGCTCAATTTACCATTATTAACATTTCTCACCTCGACTCAAAACACAAACTTGTATACAAAAAGTACAAAAGTGTTGGATAAAATGGCAAAGCACTCTCAGTTTGATATGTGGCGGCAGGCAGTTGTAGCGTTGTGTGAGGTCTCAACCGTAATTAATCACAATTAGTAAGTAACTAACCACATCACTAAAAACGTGGTACATCACTAATATTCAAGGGACGCTCGGTCATTTCGACTTCCGCTGGCTTACACAAAGGAAGGTATTCTTTGATTATCAGGATTACTTGTGCCCCGACCTAGGGTGAGTTCCACATTACTTTGGTATTTATACTAGACCCTCTGCACCGGATAACCTATATTGATTTCATCACCTAAGTAGTTTCTGATTTCCCGTATGTCAATGTCGGACACGCGGCTGGGGGTTATCCGGTGCACAGGAGATGGTACTATGTATGTATTGCTACTGCATCTAGGCTGTGTAGGGCCTCACTGTGTGTTACAAGCGATCAGCGAGCCATTTGCTATGGTCATAATTGCATTGTGTTTTATGCTCGCGTGTTCGCCAAACTTAACCTCATTTTACATCTGTCAATGTGCCACGCTATGTTTGCAAACTCTCTGCCTGTAGCCGCTGCGATGTATTGAGCTTCACCTACCATGCTTCCCACACCGTTCCTTGGCTTAGAAAGGGGAAGAAGCTAGCACATCGCATGCGGCTTGCTGATATTTGCACCGCATCTAACACGCGCTCCCTATGGCGCTTCCAGGGCTCTCAGTTCGGGCTGAAGAAAATACTTCTTACCCAATTCTGCACGCTGCTTGCATGCGTGGCTTACTGCACGCTACTGAGGTCTGACGAAGGCCTGCCTACTGCAGAGAGCCTGTGCTGACAGGCGAGCTCTACGACTGCTGACGTCTACTACCACATGCTAAGCCTGCCTACCGCCGAGAGCCTGTGCTGACAGGCGACCTCTACGGCAGCGGACGTGCTAGGGCCGTCCGGCCTACAGCGGAGCCTGTGCTGAGCAGGTCCCCGCGTCTACCACATGCTACCAAGGACGGTACCCTTCCAATTTTACTGTGTTAGTGCTCAGAACAAATCAGTGTGACCTTACCGCGACCTAGCCGTGTAATCTCCAACTAGTACAGTGTGGAAAATATATGTATTAACTTGTCTACCTGTTTTACTTTCTACCTAACCGTTAATGGCCTGCGCGGCCTACCCTGCGCAGCCCTAGCCGTTACAGTGGCGCCCAGGCTTAATATACTAGTCACACTGTTCTGGACTGAGTCCTAGCACACTTGCTCGTTTTACATCGTTGCGGTATAGATATTAAGTTGTTGTGTTGTTACAGTTTATCATCTAGCCTACTAATAGTTAACTGTTTTTGTTAAAATGGGAACTCACCCGATTAACTTCATACACTTAAGGAAGGCAGAATTAGAATATGAAGTTTTAATACGGGGTGGTGAAGTTGGTACTTGCCTAAATTTACGGAAACAAATTAACAACTTGTGTAAAAAATATACGAGTGATGACATACAAGAATCAGGCATTGATGAAACTGAGGATTTATGTGCAGTAAAGGCAACTATAGGTGAATACCAGCTGAGTCTAGGAGAAATTAACAATGAAGCGGGATTGGTAAAGGGTGTATCATACAAAAATCATATTAAATACCGACTGGCCCGCATTAAACCAACTAACCCAGAGAACATTTTACTAAAACAGAAACTCGAGGAAAAATATAACACACTAGATTCACAATTTACCAAACTAGAAACTAAGTTTAGTTCTGATAGCTCACAACGAACTGACACAACTGCTGCTACAAACACTAACATAACCGTAACATGCACTAGTCACGTACCAAATAAACCAAAATATGATGGCAAAACTTGTGTGCGTTCTTTCATACAAAAAATTGAAGAGTTTAAAATAAGTAAGCAAATAAAAAATAACGATATGTTTAACTTCGCATTCGATATCTTTACGGATAACGCACTGCATTGGTATAGACATGTAAAACCAAACATCACTTCATGGGAAGAACTATTACAACAATTGAAAGCTGCTTTTGACTGCGATGACTTTGATTATAGATTGCTTACAGAGATCAGAACACGTTCTCAAGGTGAAACGGAAAACATAACTATCTACATATCAATAATGAGCGGTTTATTCAATAGATTAAGTACTAAACCAACAAAAGCAGAGATGTTTGATATCATCACTCACAATGTTAAACCAATGTATGCGGAGGTACTAGCTATCAGCGACGTGCAAAGTCTGGAACAACTAGAGTCGGTCTGTAAAAACTATGAAAAATATAAGATGCGAGCAGCACACTATCAAGAACCAACAAAAACAAACCTTACCTCCTTGGCTCCAGAATTTGCTTACGTCAAGCCAACCAATAAAACTACCAACACTAATTCAAAACCATACTACAGCCGCTATAGGTATGGCCGCGGTGACTACTACAAAAAAGCGGAAACATCTGAGGACTCACATCCTGCTCAACCGGTCGCATTAGTAGATAACAAAAGCACGGGTACACCAATTAGAGGTAAACCATATTGCCCTAGGTGTAGATTAAACTCACATTCACTACGACAGTGTACGGCAGACCGTGTCCTAGTTTGTTTTAAATGCGGAGAAAAAGGGGTGAAATACCCTGATTGCACAAAATGTCACCCGCCAAAAAACTAAATAGCGAGGTTTGTTGTAATAGTAAATTTAACGCCAGGCTAAGTAAAACGGAATGGGAAGATTGGCTAGCTGTAATTACAAAATTCAGAACCTGCTACTCTGTATCAACAATCCGCAACAAACCTCACAACGACATAAGGCCTTACGCTTCTATACAAATACATAACATGCCAGTTTGTGGCTTGCTGGACTCTGGTTCGGCAGTTACCATCGTTGGTAAAGACTACCATAAACTCCTCATCAGGGACCTAGGGCTAACCCTGCAGCCTAGGGACCACTTAGAGTCATTTGTTGCCGCTGGGGGACAAGTGCTTCAACCTATAGGTACACTAAATTTACCAATAACATTTGAAGGGAAGTTACACATAATAAAGGCACATGTGGTGCCAACAATAGACACTCCTATCTTGCTGGGAATAGATTTCTGGAACACTTTTCATATATTTCCAAAGAATATAAAATCAGTATTCCTCGTAAACACAAATGAAACAAGTGCAAACAATAAACAAAACTTATATTTGCATACATTTGCACAGCTAACTGAGGAACAAAAAATTACGGCAAATAAAATTAAAACTCAGTTCGAGAACATATCCTCAGGAAAAAAAGGCCTAGGCCGTACTAACCAAATAACACACAGCATCGACACTGGTGATGCACCCCCTATACGACAACGTTACTATAGGATGTCTCCAGAGAAACAGCGTGTCCTCGGCAAGGAACTGGACGAGATGCTTGACCTGGATGTGGTAGAACCATGTGAAAGTCCGTGGTCTTCTCCAGTTCTGCTGACACCAAAAAAGGATGGCAAATTGCGGTTTTGCTTGGATAGTAGGAAACTAAACGCTATAACTAAAAAAGATGCTTACAATTTGCCATACATTTCGGAAATACTAGACAACCTAAGGGATGCAAAATACCTTACTAGTATCGACCTTTACAAAAGTTTCTGGCAGTTACCACTAAGGGAAACTGACAGAAATAAAACAGCTTTCTATATACCCGGCCGGGGAACATACAGATTTAAAACTACACCATTCGGACTAACAAATGCGCCTGCAACGCAACAACGAATGGTAGATAAATTGTTTTACGGACCAGAGTTTGAGAATAGGGTGTTTGCCTTCTTGGATGACATAGTGTTAGTATCACCAGATTTTGAAAATCATATAGCCTTGCTAACTAAAGTATTTAATAAACTATCTAATGCTAACTTAACAATAAACATGGATAAGTGCCAATTCTTCCGGGACGAATTGAAATATCTAGGCTACGTAGTAAACTCAAGGGGACTACATCCAGACCCAGAAAAAGTAGAAGCAATACAGAACTTCCCAGTACCCACAAATCCAAAAGAAGTTAAAAGATTCCTAGGGACGGCATCATGGTATAGACGTTTCGTCCCAAACTTCAGCGCTCTAGCAGCCCCACTCAATAGACTAACAAGCTCAAGTAAGAAGGCTCCCCCCTATGACTGGTCTCAGGAATGTCAGGAATCCTTTGCTAAACTAAAGGAAATACTAATATCAGCCCCAGTACTATCGTGTCCAGACTACACTATCCCATTTGAAGTACACACAGATGCCAGTAACTATGGCATTGGTGGTTTGCTAACACAGATTAGGGATGGGGTTGAACATCCAATAGCATACATGAGTAAATCCCTATCTAAACAGGAGCAAAACTATAGTATCACAGAGAGAGAAGCACTGGCTGTATTAGTGGCATTAGAACATTGGCGTTGTTACCTAGAAAATGGCATCAAGTTCACAGTGTTCACAGATCATTCTGCATTAAAGTGGTTTCTCAAACTTCAGAACCCTTCCGGACGATTGGCGCGCTGGGGAATAAGGTTGTCGGCCTTTAACTTTGATATACAACATAGACGTGGTGCAGATAATACTTTACCAGACGCGTTGTCACGAGCTTGTCCGATCGCAGCTCTCTCACAATCGAACACCACATTGTCAGTTCCGCCTAAACAAACGAACGACACTTGGTACCAAAACATCTACAGTGGTTGCCAACAGAACCCAACAGCATTCCCAAACTACATAGTAAAAAATAACAAATTGTACCGCTATGAAAAAAGTAACTTCGCAATACTATGCGAGTTCGAATGGAAGGAAGTTATTCCGGCGGAAGAAAGGCAACAGATAATAACTAACAACCACGCCGAACCAACCGCAGCACATTTAGGTATCCATAAAACATACAAGCGACTATCACTACGCTACTACTGGCCAGGGATGCATGGTGACGTGGTGAGGTTAGTAACGGCATGTGAAACTTGTATCGCTCACAAACAAGCAAATCACGCTCCCCTAGGACTAATGGGGAAGCCAAAGGAGTGTTCGCGTCCATTCCAAATGCTGAGTATAGACATAGTGGGACCACTACCGTTTTCTAGACGTCAAAACTCGTATCTATTCGTTGCAACTTGTTGTTTCTCTAAATACTGCCTACTATTTCCCATAAGGAACGCTAACGCTATTACTATAGTACGGCTGTTAGAAGACAATATATTCTTAGTCCACGGCATACCACAATGTGTAATTTTGGATAACGGAACTCAGTTTACTTCTAATGAAATGAAAAACCTATTTAAAAAATACAATATACCCAATGTACACTACACACCAAGATATACACCACAAGTAAATACAGTGGAACGCTACAATAAAACTATAATCACGGCGTTATCCACCTTCATTAATGATGACCAGCGCTCCTGGGACTTACATATACCAAAGGTTCAGTTCGCACTAAACAGCTCTACCAGCGAGGTCACAGGCTACACACCAGCGTTTCTGGTCTATGGCAGGGAGTTAATCGCTGACGGTTCTCACTATCAGGTCACTGATATAAACGAAATAATTTACCAACCAAGGGACCACTATGCAGAGAACTTGGGTGTCCTATCAAGCATATTTGACAAGGTACAGTCAGCTTTGCTGAAAGCATATTCTAGGAACACTTGCAGTTACAACCTTCGCAGGAAGGACGTAGAATACAATGTAGGGGATGTAGTCTGGAAACGTACGTACTACCAGAGCGATAAGGAAAAATATTTCAGCAAAAAACTAGCACCTAAGTTCGTAAAATGCAAGATATCAAAAAAGCTGTCTCCACTGGTGTATGACTTGGTAGATACACATGGAAAACCACTGGGTACCTGGCATATTAAGGATCTAAAGTGGAAAAACCTACAGTAGTCCCGTAGGCCTAGCTAGCTAGCGTTTGACCCATACTGGGTCAAACGATGCCAAGGGACTACGACCACCACATCTCGTGGGAGGTCAATCACCAACAGGGGTTTACCTATTTACCTTTGGCTGCAGGGGTCCTAAGCTCCTTTGGGACCAGTACCTAACTACTGGTCAGTTGGTGATCGCAATCACTATTTTACTTACTACTTTTAAAAAACAAAAACTGAGGTACAAACATAAATGGATTGCGTGAGGTCGCGTGTGAGGGGGTTCTGAATGGAAAACCGACTAACCAAAAATAAATAAAATTATCTAGTATGTTAAAACGGCGTTGCCATAGAGAATGCTGTGGACCCCGAGGGGTGTTTACTTATTTATGGCAGAGTAGGTCTCTATGGTAACTACCCTTAACTGTTGTGTTGTCTATATCATGTACAAACAAGTACATCTTAAAGACGGCACCTACAAGTGAGGTGACCGCACCCAGACAGACAAACAGTAACATCAAACCCCCACTAACCCACTAATCTACCACTGCTTAACTAACCTAACATAACCCACCCCCACTAACCCACTAACCTACCACTGCTAAACTAACCTAGCCTAATACTAACAATTACACACAGGACTACACAAACCCTAGGGGCGAACATATCAATACCAGGTACACTTACACTAAGACTCACCGGAAGGAATCCAGCCAAAGTTGTAACTAGCTGGCTATAGAACCAGATAGAGGATATAATAGCAGTAAGATATAGTTCTAGCGGATTTTATACAGGCAAAATCCTCTCTCTGAGGCCGGGGTACTGTAGCGTTGTGTGAGGTCTCAACCGTAATTAATCACAATTAGTAAGTAACTAACCACATCACTAAAAACGTGGTACATCACTAATATTCAAGGGACGCTCGGTCATTTCGACTTCCGCTGGCTTACACAAAGGAAGGTATTCTTTGATTATCAGGATTACTTGTGCCCCGACCTAGGGTGAGTTCCACATTACTTTGGTATTTATACTAGACCCTCTGCACCGGATAACCTATATTGATTTCATCACCTAAGTAGTTTCTGATTTCCCGTATGTCAATGTCGGACACGCGGCTGGGGGTTATCCGGTGCACAGGAGATGGTACTATGTATGTATTGCTACTGCATCTAGGCTGTGTAGGGCCTCACTGTGTGTTACAAGCGATCAGCGAGCCATTTGCTATGGTCATAATTGCATTGTGTTTTATGCTCGCGTGTTCGCCAAACTTAACCTCATTTTACATCTGTCAATGTGCCACGCTATGTTTGCAAACTCTCTGCCTGTAAGCCGCTGCGATGTATTGAGCTTCACCTACCATGCTTCCCACACCGTTCCTTGGCTTAGAAAGGGGAAGAAGCTAGCACATCGCATGCGGCTTGCTGATATTTGCACCGCATCTAACACGCGCTCCCTATGGCGCTTCCAGGGCTCTCAGTTCGGGCTGAAGAAAATACTTCTTACCCAATTCTGCACGCTGCTTGCATGCGTGGCTTACTGCACGCTACTGAGGTCTGACGAAGGCCTGCCTACTGCAGAGAGCCTGTGCTGACAGGCGAGCTCTACGACTGCTGACGTCTACTACCACATGCTAAGCCTGCCTACCGCCGAGAGCCTGTGCTGACAGGCGACCTCTACGGCAGCGGACGTGCTAGGGCCGTCCGGCCTACAGCGGAGCCTGTGCTGAGCAGGTCCCCGCGTCTACTACATGCTACCAAGGACGGTACCCTTCCAATTTTACTGTGTTAGTGCTCAGAACAAATCAGTGTGACCTTACCGCGACCTAGCCGTGTAATCTCCAACTAGTACAGTGTGGAAAATATATGTATTAACTTGTCTACCTGTTTTACTTTCTACCTAACCGTTAATGGCCTGCGCGGCCTACCCTGCGCAGCCCTAGCCGTTACACAGTGATGAATGTGCTAACTTACATTTTTGAAACATACTCGCGCACAGGGTAAATCATAGCTTATAGCGAGTTCTGTGCAGAAATCTTACTTAATTTCATACGTGGGAAGATAATTTCACTTTTGCAAGTCTATTGATATCTTTGTAGATTGCAGTTAGCAATGCTAAGATGCTTTTATTAAACTTGAAGTCTTAAACATTGCATCTAGATGAATTAAGTTGTTGTTCACCAAGACTTGAGTGGATCTCGCAAATCAAATCAAATCAAATGTTTATTTGCAAGAAATACATTGTTTTGGTACAGTTGAGATCTTTTAACCTAGCAAATTTTTTATTAAGTTTACATTCACTCCTATTTTATTACTATTATTCTTTCGTTAATTTATTTCCTTTCATATATAATTACATTTTAAATATTTCATACTCTAAAAAGATATAAAAAACATTAAAAATAAAAAATAAATAGAAGTCCGCCGGTGTCGGGAGCAGGGTCCATGCTACCGGTGGTTAGGGCTGCAGAGACAGGAACCTCCTCACAATGCGAGCAGTATCGAGGAGTACTGCTTTCTGAATCAGGCGCTTGATCCAACCGCCTAACGAGAGCCTCGAGAGATGTTACGACAATCGGCACAATGATAGCCGAGCTCACATTCCACATGTCAACAACCTCGTGTGCTAAGTCGAGATATTTTATTTGTTTCTCTTTCTCGGCTTTCACGAGGTTCTCGTCATGTGGAATGATAACATCGACCATCATTGCGCGGCGCGCTAATCGATCTATCACTACTATGTATATCAGGCTTATTTACTACAATAGTCCTGTCAGTAATGATAGACCGATCCCAGTACAACGTGACATGGTCATTTTCGAGAACTGGGTCGGGCACATACTTGTAATTCGGTACCTCAGAGTCCACAAGTTTATATTTCAAAGCAAGATACCTTACTATTATTATAATATACTATTATCATGCAATTATTCACTATTTAATTTATATTGTAAATAAATATTCTTCTAATTATAGGTAGGTACTCATTTTCAATTTTATCTTCCATATATTCTTTAAAACTATAAAAACAACACTATACACAAGCCGCACTGCTCAAACTGAGCTGATAAAAAGTTGATGATATGCAAGCACAATATGAACTTATTCTGATAGCTGCAAATCCGCTCGTCTCTTAAAACTTAGTCTGTTACAACAAAGAAATAAGAAAACCCCGATGTTCGGAGCTCTGTTCGGTGACTTGTCGAGCGCGTGTGATTTGCATGAGACGCATACGCGGTGCTCATCGGGGCTTTGTTATTCAAATCAGTCTTGTTTTATTAAATCACGCCACTTTAGTGTTGGAGTAGGTAGCTGTTAGTTAAACTCTTGTTATTACAAGTTTTAAAAGAGAAAACACCTCTCTTAAAATGGGCTTACGGATAACATTTATTTAGATTCATTTTAGTTGTTGGTACGCGTAGGTTATAATATTTATGACCGTATGCGGTATCTAGGTTTCGTGCCGTAAACCTATTGAAAAAAATGTAATCCTGAAATAATTAAATTTAAGAATGATTAATTAAGTAGTAATAAGAAAATAATGCCCTGTGTCATTTCAGTTTAAAAGTTAACCATTAAAAAATAATTACTGAGTTTGTTTCGGTGTTTGTTCTTAGAGTAAGTAGTCGGATAGGAAACACCGACCTCATCTAGTTGTTTAAATATGATTGATTTAAATTGTTTGTAAACCACCTACCACATACATAGACAGAATTTATAATTTTTAAGCCTATTCAAATAGCTATTTCTAAAATATCGAACACAGCCCTCTGCGGTGTGCATCTGGCTGGTCGGAACTCTCGTCTCGTGCTATTCACCGTCAATGCGTCGCGCGTCGTGTCGCTCGCAGACAATCGCGACTGCGGCCGCGCAATAAGAAATACCCATTAATACGGCCACGCCACCTGAGCCAAACCCACAGTCTACACGATCTGGCGCAGTATGGAGCAGTAGAACAACAGTTAGAGAGAGAATTTAATGAGGGAAAGGAATTGTTAATTCCATGTCAAAATTAGCAAAAGTTATGTAATTTTTGCCACTATTGCTGTTTATGTTGCAATTACTGTCACTAGCTAGGTGTTCTGATCAGCCGGGATAATTTTGTATAAAATCTCTCGTTAGTGATTTCAATTTTAACTCGCTGGAAGAAGAACCTTACCGATACAGGCGTGATGCTATAAATTACGTATAAAATCTAAAATACTCAAATATAGTTTGCTCAAATTAACCTGCCAATCCCGACCAAAAGGACCGAAGCTCAAAAGACCGCGCCAACTGAGCACACGGCTACACCACTACACTGGTACTTTACTCCACAAATTAAAATATTCCGCGCGAGATGTCGCGCCACAATGGCAGCCGCTGATTGAACACCCGCACCTCACCGCCATCCACCAAGTAAATAGGTACAGAAGGCCGCAACAGAAAACCACAAGTGCATGGATACATTGACAGCGCCTTTATTTCGTAGCTTTAAGGACGGTTTTCGTAGTTCAAGCGTTACTGCTGACGTGTAGTTGACCGTACGTACGCCGATCTCAAATTAAAACAATCGAATGCCAGTCGTGAGTACGCTTGCACTCGTTGTACGTAGGGCCAGTTTGGTAGTCGTTGTAGTAACAAGTTGTCAAGCGCGCTTAAACTCCTCTGATTAGTAAAATGATTTATCAACAGCTAATCGCAGCAATTTACGCGCGCGTAGACGCACGTGCCTATCTAGAAGTGCGTGCGTTCTCGCTGATTGTGAGGAGCCAACCTTCTGTTATAGCTTTCTATTTTGTGTCACCGCTCAGCGTCGATCTGATCCGCCCTTTCTAATTACTCAGAAGACTTTTGATTTTCACGCCGGTATACAAATGTACTCATTGTATTCCTGGTTCTTTGGAATTCTTCGATGACTTTGATGTATTGGTGTTTTTGAATGGAGGAGATTGAATTGGAAAGGGGATGGGTCAGCTGGGGTAAAGTGAGACCGGAAATACGGTAGAGCTATCTTTCATCATTAAATAATTAAAATAATTGGGTACCTTACAATTCCAAAGAAAAACTTCTGCAGCTGTTTTTCAGTAAGTAATTAATAAAGTTACGTCATTTATTTAGCTATAATGAACTAATTTTATTAAAATAATCTACCAATATTTACTTGCCCTTCTCATAAGAGAAACTAATTTCAAATTACTCAAGTAATTTGTTAAAGTTCCCTAAAGAAATTCTAAATATTTACCAACTAGTTCGCAAAGTACGGGACCCCACATTTTGTAAATTGCCAACTTAATGAGCTCTAAATAATTTCACTTTACTTACACAATCTAAGTTTATTTATTAAAACCGATATCTCTAAGGGCTCTAATTAAATACTTTGCAAGTATTTGTATCGACGAGGAGTAACTTTGGGGGAAGTTTTAACAAAAATCCTCTCGAAGCCAATCTATTACTACTAAATAATAAGTACCTACCTACTGGTACTTTAGATCCCTAGAAAGCGCATCTGCTAACTTCGAAACAAACTGTCTTTGTAGGGAACTAAAATTAAATATTACTAGCTTTTGCCCGCGGCTTCACCCGCATGAATGTCGGAAAATATACCACGGGAACGTACTACCGGGCACTACCGGGATTACATACCTAATAGTCCAGGAAAAGCCGCTGCGCTCCAACCATAATTATTTTGTTACGCGTAATTTTGAATCTGTGATATCTTTTAAACCATTCGTTTAAATTATAAAATGTCAAGGCATATTTTAATCTAATTAAATGCCCAATTTAAATAACTTATTTTATTGGATAAGGATCAATATGATACCGGTCAATATAATTTCGGAAATAACAATGGAAATTTTATCAAATTCTGAAAGATAAAAATGGTTACCGTGGGTTATCCATATAAGATAGATACTCGTATATGCCATTGCGGATTTTTTGTTGAACTTTTTAAGATCTTCAATCCTGTGGAACATAAATTTGATGTATTTGTAACGGTTTACGCAACGCACGCCAGTAAAGCTCTCAGTCGGCATGATTTTTTCCGACATCTTCGACAATAAACGTCATATTTCAGCCAATTTACGCAAAACCTTAAAGACTTATACACTAAAACTTTTCGCAAGAATCATTCCGTCCATTGGTGAAAACCGTTTGAAAATCCGTTTGGCAGTTTTTGAGTTTATCGCGTTTAGACAGACAGACAGACGCGGCGGGGGACTTTGTTTTATAATATGTAAGGATAAGGATAATTATTGTGGATATGCCTGTGCCAGAGACTAGAAGAATATTGATCCAAATATCGTTTTATTTTCAGTTTACCAATATTTAATGAAATTTAATAGTATCTTATGGTTATTTTGATTGAAATAAACGATTTTCACATTAACGCATGCATTAATCTTTCGTTTTATCGAGGAGATAAATCTAAGCTACTAAACCGCCTCGGCCGTATATTATATTGGGAACAAAAATACTCCATTCCATTAGTCGCTCCATTAAGTAGAGCCTCCGCGTCCGTGAGTACACATTAGCTAACTAGCGGTTCGTTTATACGTAGGTATAATGTAAGTAGCCCAAAACTAACTACTACCTTCTAAATACCACTCGTTACGTACTTAAATGAAAAGTTACGCATTAATGAAGGTTGAATTTATTTTTAAAATTACCTAGTTTAATTAATTAGACCCAATAACCTGGCAAATATGCGATAGCTTGGGTTATTTCATGGACACAATCCCGATCACTTATTGTGGCGATCCCAGAGTCGAATTCAAGATAATTTTCCTACACTGTGACGCCAAAGTGTAACGAGTGTACATAATAGGAATGCGTTAACAACAACAGTAATTTGGCCAGTCGATATGTCGAAGGTGGTCTTTAAGACAGTTTGATTAGTTGAGAAGTTCCCCATTTAGAGGGGAGGCAGGGGGCGCAGGGGGGGCAGGGCTGACAAAACGGTTGTTTCGCCCATTTTCCAAGTCATTGGCGAGTGACGACGCGACTCGATGAGGATACAATAGTTATTCATGACTTTGTCCGAAATATAAGTGATGTTTGGTACACGTTCCGTGAAAGGTCTCGTGAAACTCAATGGGTTGAAACTTTTATTGATTAGGAATGTCTTTGCTTAAAGTTGAGAATGCTTTGGTAGAACGTTATTCGATTGGCTGAGACATTTTATGTATTTGAAGGAATGTCTTTAGCCGGTAATTGAGCGAAAGAAATCGATGAATATCTGGTCTCTGTCCGCAAGGAATTGAGTTTTGAATATAGGATGTAAAGTTACCGGTTTACGTCACCACAAAATCATCATATTAAACGAATACCTCACATTGAAATTAATTTAGTAGTAAATGAGAACTTAAAGCTCTCAATAGTAAATCTTTGACGTCCTACCAAATCCCCTTATGATTTAAACACATTTCTCAAATAAAATTCGGTTCCTTATCAATGAGTATCAGCCCTGCACAGCACGAGGGGATAATGTGAGGTATTACAGCGCACTCGGGACGCGCGGGCCGATGTGAGTGAGCCGAGATAGGCGCGCCCGCCCGGAGAGCACCCTGTATACTGACGCTGGTTACAATAGATTATTCATTTATAAGATACTAGCGGACGTCACGCGGTTTAACCCGCGTAGTTCCCGTTCCCGTGGGAGTGCGGGGATAAAATATAGCCTATGTTACTCGCTGATAATGTAGCTATCCATTGCTGAAAGAATTTTTCTAATCGGTCCAGTAGATTTTAAGTTTATTTGTTACATACGAAAATTCAAATTTACAAATCTTTCCTCTTTATAATATTAGTATAGATAGATTTCTGATAGCAGCTGTATTGAGATGAGGAAGGCATATTAAGCTTTGAACTTTTGGTTTTGTTTGAATGAATTAATAGCAAAAGCATACGATTTTTTCGAAGGGTACTACATGCGGCTAAAAATCGTATTTTTTGCTTGGCTTTGGAAACCTCCAATGGTGGATGGACATTATGATGAGAGAAGTAAGAAAGTCAGAAAGAGAGATGTAACTTTAAAGTAGGTAACGCTATCCTTGATGGCGATCATTTTAATACTGTGTGAGTCTTTATAATGTGCACATATCGAAATGAGGGAATCTATGCTTAATTTTGTCGACGGAAAAATAACGAAAAAAAACATGTTTATTTTCAATGAAGGGTTGTTTATTTCCACAATTTTCATTTTATGAGGACGCCTCATTACTTTCAATCATTATGGAGTTTGTTTCATCGCGATAGATCATTTAGTTTAAAAGTTCCACCGTTTTGTTTAAAAATTCCATAAACAATATTAAAAAATATTTAGTTTTTTAAAATAATTTTTTCTTCGAGAAATTTAAGCATAGATTCATCATTTCGATATGTGCAAATTATAAATATATATAATTATAATATATTTAGTGTCTACATGCCAACGGACAACTCAGAAAATCTCCTAGAATACACAAATTGTTTAGGTGAAATTAGTGCCATTGTGGAAAACAATGACACTGAGACAATATTCATGTTAGGAGACTTTAATTCTCATCCACATCAGCCATTTTGGTCTGAGCTGTGTAATCACTGTCAAGATCATCAGTGGATATGCGCTGATGTAGAAAAATTAGGTATTGATTCGGACGTTTTTACATATGTCAGTGACATAAATGGTAGTCAGCGATGGCTGGATCACTGTATCGTCACGAAGTCAGCATGGCAAACTGTAACTAATGTCATCGTGGATCTCGATACCTATTGGTCAGATCATCTGCCCTTAATAATTGAGTGCGATTTAAATATAATCGTGCCAAAACTGACGCACGAAACTAAAGTACAGAATAAAGTTTTATGGCGGGAGCGCGATAAGGTGGAAATAGATAGGTATCGGGATCTGTGTAACAATGAGTTGAGGAATATCCACTATCCTGAGTTGTTGGAGAAGTGTGGAGATAGTATGTGTCATATTGTAGAACATAGGCGTGCACTAGATTGTATGTATGGCAATATTGTAAATGCTTTGTCAGCGGCTGCTGTGCAGGCCTGGGTTGTCAAGCAACCCCAAAAGGTAAGACAAGTAGCAGGCTGGAACAAACACGTTCAGGGCACTTATGGGGAGGCTCGGTCTAATTATCAAACGTGGCTCTTCTATAATAAGCCAAAATCTGGTAGAATTTGGGAAGACATGCGACGTAGTCAGAGAATCTTTAGGGGTAAGCTTAAATGGTGCCAAAATCACCAGGATCAGATTAAGATGGACATGTTAGCGTCGCACCGAGCGTCTAAGAATTTTTCGGAGTTCTGGAAGTCGACCAATAAGCTGAAGGTTGGACCGGGCCGCCCTGTAAGTGTGGGGGAATGTGGTTCGCCAGAGGAAATAGTTCGCATGTTCAAAGATCGATTTATGGTATCATCTCCACTTGGGCCGGCTCAGAGGGTGATCGATGATGAGACTAGTAGTGATTATGAACCGATCCGTTTCTCTGCCAAGCAGGTAGCTGAGTTAATTGAAAGAATGGCTAAGGGAAAGTAACCGGGTCGTGACGGTCTCAGCATCGAGCACCTCAGGTGTGCTGGGGTGCATCTGCCTAGGGTGTTGGCGCTGTTTTTCACGCTATGTATTGGCCACTCATACCTTCCACCTGATATGCTGAAAACAATAGTGGTACCAATCGTGAAGAATAAGACTGGGGATGTATCTGACAAGGCGAATTACAGACCGATATCCTTGGCCACTGTAATTGCTAAAGTGTTGGACGGTTTGCTGGACAAGGAACTTGACAAATGGATAACTTTACATGACGCACAGTTTGGGTTTCGGCCTGGACTTTCCACTGAGAGTGCTATCCTCTGTCTAAAGCAGACGGTCCAATACTATAAGGATAGAAGTACTCCGGTGTATGCCTGCTTCCTTGATCTTTCAAAGGCATTTGACCTTGTGTCATATGATGTCCTTTGGGATAAGCTCAGGGGATCGGGTGTACCACCTGAGTTGACGGGTTTGTTCCAGTACTGGTACTCTAACCAGTTGAACCAAGTTCGTTGGGGGGACGTTCTATCTGATGCGTACAGGTTGGAGTGTGGGGTGAGACAGGGGGGGTTAACTTCACCTAAGCTCTTCAACCTGTATGTAAATGAGTTGATCGTTGAACTCAGCAGCAGACCAGTTGGGTGCAAAATAGGTGATGCTAGTCTCAATAATTTAAGCTATGCTGATGACATGGTGCTGCTGGGTCCAACGGCTGGCTCTATCAGGGAGATGCTGAACGTCTGTGAAAAGTATGCGGCAACCCATGGCCTAGTATACAATGTCATTAAAAGTGAATACCTGATCTTTGCCGCTCCCGGGAAACATCTAAATTATGAGCCCTCAATATCCCTCAATGGACGAGCCCTTAAAAGGGTCGCCCAATTTAAGTACTTGGGACATTATGTCAATGAGGACCTCAAGGATCGGGTAGATATGGATCGTGAGCGCAGGGCACTAGCAGCTAGGTGCAACATGGTGGCTCACAGATTTGCCCGTTGTAGTAATGAGGTCAAAATAACTCTGTTTAAAGCTTATTGTCAAGGGTTCTACACGGGCAGTTTGTGAGTCAACGGTACGCAGAGGGCTCTAGATGCTCTGCGTGTGCAATATAATAACGGCTTCAGGGTGCTGTTGAGGTTGCCCCGGTTCTGCAGCGCGTCTAGCATGTTTGCAGTAGCACGAACTGACGACTTTTATGCCATTATGAGGAAAAAGGCCGCATCCTTAATAAGCAGAATGAGGGCGAGCAGCAACAGTATTTTGAAAACCCTAGCTGAACAGCATGATGCACCAATACTGAGACACTCTGTCAGGTTGCTCGTGCGGCAGGGATGATTAACAATTATGTGTACATTTAGTAAATACTAACCCTTAGTTGATAAGTTTGTTCTATCTACTAACCATTGGACCAATGTTGTCAAATTAAATAAATAAATAATAATAATAAAGAATCGCATTGTATATGGGTACCCTCTATGCATTTCCTAATTAGATTTTTTTTATCCCTTTACTTAGGCAGTACTATTCACATTTACAACACTCGCTTTACCCACCATTATCTCGCTATGCACGGGATATCGAACACCCAATCAGACGTAATTCTCGCCGCTGAACAATCGCTAAGATTCGGTCCATGCTGGAATATTCAGTAATGAGGCGACCCGATACCGCGCGCAGGGCGATGCAGCCAGCAGGTATATCGGGAGAACGCTTGCATTAGGACATAGGGATATGCAGAAGTTCTATCATTCAACAGCTTCTTGCATACTACTGCTAGGTACCAGCTTCTTCTAGGATGAATTACCATTGCGTAATAGGAATGCAAGGTAGGTTGGTATAGGTGTGGTAGGTATATATGAATGTATTGTTGATATTTCTCGACGACATGTGAAGCCAAGTCAGAGGTCCATGGGCGGTTTCATAACTCTGACACCAGGTTAGTCACTAGCCACACGAAAATAAGAAGTTAGGTACCTACTACCTAGTCATTCTGTATTAATAAAGCAAAGTGACGACTAAAGTCGTTATCATTAACCACCCACATTCTTTTTATTAGTCCGACAGCGCAGCAGAAACTGAACTTCACAAGGCTTCCTGCCCTCAAAGTGGAAACGTAGTTTACCAGAAAAACTCTCTCTTTCAAAAGTGGTATTGACGCCATGAGTTGGTTGAAGAGGTTGTCGAAATTTTAACGAGATTTTTAATAATCGTACTGGCCCTCTCCTTATATTAACTTATTATAAGGATGTGATGAATATAAATGATGATGGATGGATGGTGTGAGCAATGATGTGAAAGAGAAGGGAGTGAATGATAGCGTGACGACTGACAGGCGAGAGTGGAAGAAGAAAACGTGTAGCGCCGACCACAAGTAGCATGGCATAGGGCAGGAAGATGATGATATTAACAATTAAGGAGGCTGTCCTTCTGCAATTTGTTATCGTGTGTGTGAACTCTCCACTTCACCTTTAATGTCAGCTATGCATAATACGAGCGTGTAGTGAAGGCATCGTGAACCTAATCCGGTTGTGTAATGTGGAAACATTCTGCGGTACAGGAAACGTTTTGTGAGGAATAATGCGGGTAACAATACTGTGCTGAACACTTTGTTGATGGAAATAATGGGATACAGAGGTATGTTTGTTAACAAATAACCCATTTGTTATAATTAGATGGGTATACCTACATACTACATAAGTATCAGGCATTATGTCGTGTTTTTTGCAGAAAGCTGAAAATACACTGTATGGGCGATGGAAACAAATAACTTTAACTTGGGTGTGGATTTAATTGAACAGTATTATTAGAAAAATAAAAATACGTACTCTACTGTGAGCCATACGTGGGGAACGTGGGGAAGTAAGTTTTAAATTTTAATGTGAACAGTTTCCAAAACATCGTGCGTCTAATAAAATTGGGTTTCAAGTTTTAATACAAAAACGCCAAAGTTTTTCAAGCGGAAACATCTAAAAGCATCCGCTCAAAAATCATTTCGAGTGACGTGTGCCCCTTCAAGCCACAACTACGAGCAAAGAGCGCATAGCTAAGCAAGCAGGTTTCCGCGCCGCCGAGCAAGCTCGTTGAAGATCAATCTTTCAATTTCGCGGTCGGGCTGCCGGCGCCGATAGTTTCAATAACACTCGCTAATTTGCATGGAACAACCCTCATCATGCCACGTCACTAATAATAATTCAAAGAGTCCACCCGAGCGCACCGCTCAGCTTGTTCAACCCTACAAATGCGATCTAATCGGTCTGCTAAGCCGTACAAATTCAATTAGCGGGATTAAAAGCGACTATGTGAGGCTAGACTAGGAATATCACACGGCACATTGGACATTTTAAAAGTCCCCTTCCAGCGTGTTGTGTTCCTTTGTTTCCGTGCCCTCGATTTGTGCCTTTGTGCTATTGTCACGAACAAACATTATCTAAATAAAAACACAATGGCCGACCAAATCGGTGTAATATTTTGACAGATTATTATGAAATTGGTGAATTAATCATGTTTACTTTGAATGTTTATTTAGAATAGTTTAAATATTGAATTGTAGTTTGCGTATGTTCGTATTGTAATTAAATAGTGCAGAGTTAATTAGTGAGATAGTTTTAACTATCAATCAGCTAACAATATTTTTGTTACCTACTCAGATTGCACATAAATAGAAGATTTTTTAAACAAACCCAAAGCAGTACAAATAGTGTTTAATTCTTCACTTGCGTGAAATCTTTTGCATAACAAAATCTTAGCAAGCAAAGGATCTATTTCTCCATCCATGTCAACAGCAAATTAGCTATTAGTCGCGTCTGGTGTGAGTCGTCTGACCCTCGCATCTAAAGCGAAACCAGATATTTGCGGGCCGGTGTTATTATCAATATAGAACACAATACTGCCTTTCTCTTAGACACAATCGCTTTAACATCTCTATTCAAAATTAGTTGTACAACATAGGGATCACAATATCGGGTTCATAATATCGCTCAAAGGTATGGATATTGTGGAGACAATTAAATTGTTTCAGTTTGGAACTATACGACAGCGTATGTAATGCATGAATGCCATGAATGATTTGCTGTACGTAAACATTTTGTAAATAAGCTCGAAAGTTAATGTTTTATTTTTAGACAGTCACATACATTTTTAAGGTTTCGTGCGTCCGAATGAAAAAACGGAATCCCTATAACCCCTCACACGTGTGTCTGTCTGTCTGTCTGTCCATCTGTCACAGCCAATTTGCTCCGAATCTAATTGTAGGAATTTGGTACAAATTATGAATTTCTATGACCCAAACACGGACGGTGTTTGGGTCATAGAAATTCATAATTGAAACGTACAAAATTAATGAATTTTGAATATGGGCACTTTTGGGAGGAAAATAAGATAATTAAAAAAAAGTTTTGCTAACTGTAACGTGTGACGTAGGTATCAGATAAAAGGGCTTACTGTGAGGGTTCCAAATACATTGTTTTTTTTTTAAATAAATGGTTTTAAAGTTATTTAAGAGAATAGATCAAAAATGAACATTCCTTCAACAATACAGAAAAACCTATATGAAGTCCATAGTCTTAAAATAACACATAGAAAATTTCTCAATATTGTGCGAAAAAAGTTACTTTTGCAGTTGGAATATTATGGGAGAACATGTTTTTCAATTACAATATTAAGTGTGTTTTTGGGATAAATTCATCCCACACTTGGCCGACACGTTGTGGGATCACACACTTGGACGACACGTTGTGGATCACACACTTGGCCGACACGTTGTGGGATCATACACTTGGCCGACACGCACTTGGCCGGTTTTTTCTACTATTACCTACTTACCCTCTATATAAGAAGAGGGTTTTGCCCTGCAGTAGGTCAATACTAATAATAATAACCCCACCCGTCGTTGTGGGGCTTGCGCGCTCTGAACTCTCGGCCTGTGCTAGTAGAGTTTACTTTGCTGGAACAGGTCGGGATGAGGAGCCAGACCAAGAGAGATACAAAAACCCACAGGGCAGCATGTGGCGAGCTGTTGGGCAGTAGCGACCCCACAGACCCTATCTTCCGGGAGAAGTCTTGTTCCTCACCTCTGGCTTGCCTTTATTGGCCGACTGGAGTGAACACTGACGAGAAACAGAGCTCCCACTTCATTCTTGCCTTAATTGGCTGGCTTGAGTGGAGATTCGCAAGAGCAAACGTGCTCGGAGGAAAGAAGTATTCCAGTAAGATGCTGGTAGGGATCTTAACCGTACTTCCGGGATTGTCCTGATAGCCGTGAAATACCTCTCCACTCCTCATAAGCACCTCAGGACATGTTGCCCCCTTGTCGCTACGACACTATATGCTAGCGACCGTTTTCGGGGGCCCATTATTGAGTGTGCAAGTCACCCCCTGCCATTTTATCTGTGTATTTTATATAAAAAATATTAATCAGGCAGGGGCCATAGTCTTTCCATAGCTCTAGATAACCAGTTCACTTAACCACCCATACCCATAATAAATTCAATATCTTTGTTTCCATATCCTACAATAGTCCTGCAGCAACCGGGGGTTTTCCTTGGGTGCACTTACATAGCGCGAACAGGGATAATCGTCGGTTGGTGCCTCAATTCATTCAAAACGTCTAACGGGCCTCTGTGAGTTGGCTTCGGCCCCTCGTACGCCTTCCAAAGGTCCGGGACCCCAGGGTCCCGCGATGTGTCAAAAACGTTTGAAAAATAATAATAATAATCAGCCCATATTGTCCCACTGCAGGGCAAAGGCCTCTCTTTCCTTTTTCCACCCAACCCGATCCTGAGTCAATATAGACCAATCCCTCCTAAAAGCGTCAAGTTCGTCCCGCCATCTACGCCTGGGTCTTCCACAATGCCGCTGGACGTTTTCAGGAACCCATGTTGTAGTGGTCTTAGCCCACAATGCATCCGACATGCGGCAAACGTGTCCGGTCCAGTCCCACTTGAGCTTGGCTGATTTTTGGGTGACGTCAGCGATTTGTGTCTTAGAGCGCAGTATTAATAGGCTGGTATTATTAATATTACTGTCTCTATTCCATTTTCTTATATAAGCCTGTCCTGCCCTGCTCTTAGACAAAAGCTTCACCTATTCCTTTCTCTACCCTCGATTGTGATTCTGTTACAGTTTACATTTTATTTGAATGTAAAAGTAAACAACATCATTTTCCAGAGACCTTAATATTAACCCTAGATAGCTAACGTTCGTCAAAATGACGAGCATCTAATAAATATCTCCCTCTCACTTTCTAATGGTTTTACCTATGCACTCGCGGTTTCGCGCCAACTTAGTGACCACTGGACTACGTCGCGTAGTAGTCGCGTTTAGTCGGTAAGTACTTTTGTTTTTGAGATACCTACTGCGTAGTCGTCTTTTTGACGAATGGTTAGCTTATGCGTAACTATTGGACCTGTAATTTGTGTTGATTTTTGCTTTGTTTTATTTTAGTTATATCGTTGATAGTGAAGAATGGCTGCGAGGTTGATCACAGATGAAGACATAGTTCGTGCGTTAGATGATGAAGATTATGACAACACAAATGATGTTGTTTGAAATAAGAGACGTAAGTATTGGGTTTGAACCATGAGGAACGCGCTGGAGGTCACAGTCAAAGTCTTGAGCAATCTGGTTCAGGAAGTCCTCTGATACCTGAAAATGCCTCAACAACGAAAAGGAAAAGCTGCAGTTTGTGTTCCTATAAGAAAAGGCGCATGACAAAGAATCACTGCAATAGTTGCAGAGTTCCCATTTGTGGCGAACATACAGTCGACTTTTGCCCAACTTGTGCCAAAAAAATCTAAGTCATTTTATACATACGGTTAATTTTAAGCCTTTTTCTTTATAATGCCAAAAAAAAATAATTAAGAAACTAAACAAAAGTTCCTAAAAAGTTATTGTAAGATTATAGTGCCTTATTGATCTCAACAAAACATGTACCATTTAAGATTTGGGATTTAGTACTTAAAAGTTAAATAAAAATTATTTTTTGTAATAATTATCTTTAATTTATATTCCATATTTCCTATAAATGTAATAAACCTGATTAAAATAACATAAAATTTTAATAAAAAACACTTTGAAAAAATGGGCGTCAAAAAGTCGAATGGTTAGCTTATCATAGAAGTTCAGGAACGTTAGCTATCTAGGGTTAAGAGTACACACTCTTGCCAATTAGTTGCCACATGCTTTAAAAAAGGGTTGCACACTATTAGCGTCCTTCATCTCCTCCGGACCCATCCGGGTCGGTCCGCTCTCCACGCCGCGTTGGTTATGTTCGCGAACGGCCAGTGGTCGCGCGGCCTGCGAGGGGCGTGCATCGAAGGGTTGAGTGATTGATGTGTTCGGAACACTTGACTTCCGAATTTATTAACGAGGATGAGTATTATAATGTTTTCGTGTATGATTTAACAAGACGTGCCGATGAGATTGTGTGGGAAGGGTTCTTGAATGGGGAAAAATATTACTTAAGTACTTACTTGCGTACCCAGACAAAAATCCAAATATTTTTTCACAAAAAGATATTCAGGATTTTAAAAACATTGTTAAAAATTGCCTATGAATCAACACGTGTGAAACCTTAACAATAATTACTTTTTTTTTATAATTTACGTTACACTTATTACAATAGAACGGACACTTCTTATTTTCAAAAACATTTTAAAAAGTAATTCACTTCGCTCATAATCCCCAGCGCCATTATTTTTTGTTTCGATTTGACGTTTTGAAATAGGCTCTCCCAGCGCTTGATCGATGGAAAAGGTTTTTAGTTACAAAAATAATAAAGCGATTGAAAGCGCTGTGTGAAACGAGCAACATCAACACTGACAGTCGATGAATTGACAGATGGCACTGTGACCTTAGATAGTAATGACAGTGTCAATTTTGTCACTCAGAGTACATTTTTATATTAGGTTTTTATATAGATAATTTAAAATAATGTATAGAAAGAATGGTTCTGACTACACTAATTATACCTACATAAATGAGTAATGAAACGTTTAAAGATAAAATCCAATGTATTTTCACTAATAAACGCTAAGTTAATATGTTTCTATTGGCCTAAATATAACCCCAAAATCCGAAAGTGATTTAGACTTTTTTAATTTTCAGAAGTGTCCGTGATTTTAATTTAGATTCAATCGAATAAATGCATTTTTTAGAATACAGAAAAAAAATACACGTCTCTGTTAGTTCTTCGGCGAACGATGTACCTATGGACGTTGAAAAATGTCCTTTACTGTTATCTTCTTTACATATATAATTTTTTCGTATCCGTGTTTGTCACCTAACTCCTCCTAAACTACTGGACCGATTTGGATGAAATGTTGTGTGTATATTTGAGTGGGTTTCTGGATGGTTTGAAAATACAATTGGATCCGGTAGCTGGCGCTGTTCAATGAGGACAACGTCTGTCGGGTCCGCTAGTCGTTTTATAAAAAATAAATATTTACCGAAGTAGGTAATTATTATTATTTATTTATTTATCTATATTCACATATGGTAAGTATAACTAATAAACTAAGCCCCACAAAACCGTAGTTAAAACACATTTTTGACGAGGTTTTATTATATTAAAAATTCCTGACAATTATTTCACTTTGTCCGTCACAGTGCATAAAAGGCATGTCATCATAAAGGCGGCTGCATACTGCTCCGCCGCGCGCTACAAAGCGGTTGCTGGGCAAAAAGTCACTTGTTTTCACAGCAAAAGCGGTGCTCTGATTGCGCGCTTGTTACCGCAATAATAACGCGGCACTTATTCTACGCACTCTGAAAGATCGACGAGGCGGTTTGATATCGATGCCGATATATTTTTTAAATATTTTTTTCGTAACTGAAAAAAATAACCGCGCTGGATGCGAGAAGCACAGGACCGTTCGAAGTGGCGATGCTCGGGAGAGGCCTATGTCCGGCTTTGGATATCATTCGGCTGAAATTATGATGATTATGAAGTAAAAAAATACCTCCACAATATTTAAATGACTTCAACTGATGACGTCTCCTTAATTTAAAGTCAAAAGCGAAATATTACAAAGCAAAGATCCAGTATAAAAATGAGGAGATATCGGAAATTCGGACTATGATACAATTCCTTTAAATTTACTAGTTACTGTATCAGAAACAGCGTCTTTACCACCCAGTGCGTGCTTACGCACAGAGGCGCGAACCAAGCGCGACCGTCGGCGTCGCCTGCACAAACTCGCGATCGGAATGTTACAAAGCGAACAATTTGCTTTGTCCGACCATGCGTCATGTTATTGCAACGCGTCATACAACACTTTCATTTAGTCTTGTTGCGCCGCGTATTGTTGGCCGATGAAAAATGTTGCACATATTGATAACTTTTGTGGCGTAACAATTTAAAAAACATTAGTTATTTTGATACTGCATGGCATATATATACAAAACTCTGATGTGAATACCATCAAATTGTCGCGAGTTGACCGTTTCTACGTTTATGCTATTTGCTAACTCAGATAAAGCCATAAAATTAATAGGTAATTAAAATAGAGCACACCAGAGCATTGCAGTTTGAACAAAATCAAAAATCAAAATCAATCATGAGAACAATGAGAACCGTTCAAAAAAATCCACTTACAACACGAATATCACTCAAAAAATCCATCTAGCAACGTTTGCCCTGAACAAACTACCTGAGTGGAGCGATTATATTGCTCATCAGAGTAGGCTCGCTGCAAACTTGGCGCGGGCCGCAATCATTTTAATTGGCTCGCCTCAGCGGCCCACTTCCCTCATTATCTCCGAGATTACTCTTCGCCATGAATATTTCGAGATGCTCAACCCCCCCCCCTTCTCTCTGAGGAGCAGGGGAGGGGTTGTCGGTTAATGCATTCCTCGACTACACTTTTAATTAGTTTGAACTTGACCCGACGGAACTTCATTACATTAAAAATGAGTCATCGCTGTCTTCAGAAGAAAAATTAGTGCAAGGAAATGAATTTTTGAATTTAATATCAGTTCTGTAATATCTCCAGAGATTAATGGAGTTAGTTGGCTGCAGTCTGTAATCGCAAGATGAGTTTGCGCTACTTTCATAAATCCTATCACAATGTTGGATTCTTTCTGGTGCAGAAGTAACTGGAAATGGTAAAAGAAGTAAAACTTTAGTTATAAATCATACTGATCTGGATATGACGGATAAAAACTTACCTGCTCTTGTTTGTGAGTTAGTTCTCTATAGAGTCAGGTGACAAAAACAGGATATGCAAGTTCAGGCACAAACGAAAAGAAGTTGAAGTTGAAGACCTAATCTACCACTACCACTAATTCTAACAAAGAACCTACTTAGCACCCTTTGTACAAACAAATTACCTCATTTTACAAAAATACCATGTTACAGTTCCGACAAATACTTGTAAAGAGCTGAATTCGAAATAAAACGACGCCCACGTCGCACAGCGCCCCACTCGCTAGTAGTAAGCAGTGAGGCGGTAACAACGAGACGGATGATATTCATGACCGGATCAGAGGAAGCCACGGTTTTTCATTGCTGTGCTCATAAATGAATAGCTCGGCTCTTGCAAGATGCTCTTGCTAAGCTTACTGAAGTTCAGGGGAGTTTAGTTTTGTGGTGAGTGATTCTAGCTGTGTCAGTTAAAGTTTGCAGCTAAGTCTATCTAGTCTTCAAGGAAATTTCTAAAATCATCAGTTTTCTACCCCACCGTCCTTCATTCAAGCCGCGTATTTGACAAATGGCTGCTTCAAACAACGAATGGAGCATAGAGCCTCGATATAACATTTTCCGAAGTCGCGTTGTTTTGCGTGGACAAATATTTTGCATTGTTAATATTGACGTGAAATAGATAAAGCAGAAGGTCCACGGGCTGCCACAGCTTGCCCATGCTTCTGGTCAGTGGCCACTAAGTCTAACATCGCTTTGCTAAGAGTTTACGTTGTAATCACTATTGTCATATTAATTCTATTCTATATTTTCAACAAAAACCGCTGTTTAAAAAGCATTGCATGTTTTTCCCAGCATTAGGTTAGTTTAGTTTTACAGCAATAAATAAATATTGTAACGTGTTTTTCAGGGAGAGACTAAACCTTGGCAGTACGTCCTCAGAACAAAATTATGTCAAAAGTGGGCTTTAGTATTGTCTTGTTCTGTAATATCTTACGTCGCGTCAAATCGCGCCTAGCCGCGCGATATTGCTCCTGTCATAAATACAATTGCGGAATTCTTGAATCCGAAATGAATTTGGGTATTCAAATATTTGAATTAGATTTTAAGGTCAAAGGTTAAGACAAAGGACCGGTTCGTTAATTGCTATATTTATGAAACATTCGCAGTTTTCAATTAATATTGCTATTTGTACTTTGAAGAAAGGTGTTGCGGAGGCTGTGGTTACATTGTATAACAAATAATGACGCTGATTAGGAAATATTGTGGCTGTAGTAAGCATTGAAACCAATCAGTTATTTCTTATTATAGAAGTCGTTGTCATTAACGTAAAAACACAGACGAAACGTAAATAGAGTCTGTTTCTCATTTACCGATTTCATTTCATCCAACATAGATAGTACATTAGAGCTTTCATATTATTTGAAGAAGACAGTGTTCTGTATCATTTCCTAGCACTCTACAACTAAAAGGAGTCTCGTGAATTACTCTAACGAGCCTTTCCTTCGGTTCTCGAATTAAACTCTCCAAGGCGCAAAGAAATGCGGGCTCCAAGAGAAACCGGGACCCGAGTCACACTACTTTGCGGTCTTAGCACGAATTAATATCCTCGTTTATTTCGTTAGCCCCTCCCCCCTCCACCCCGCACTCGTACAAGATAAATAATATCATCAAACGTACCGACTGTTTATATTTTATTTTATCCACGTTTGTGTCAAAGGGTCCTCGACTTACACCAGTATAATTCGGGTCGCTTACGTTTTAAACTGGGTCGGATGATATCTCCGTACAATCTAGTTTCTTACAACCTTGATAAGCGAATTTATATCCTGTTGCTATAGCAACAAGGTTTGATTGAGATGCATATGGACCCTGTGCAAGGTATAGCAGACAAATTTGGGTGCTGCGTTCCCGAAGTCGTAATTTAGACTTTGTGTATCTGTAATAGGGATAGTGTTCGATTGTTCTGTGTTTTTGTCAAGCACTCGAGGTAAATTTGCAAAGGTGTAGGCGAGTATGTCATTGGAGCTGGTATTTCGTTCCCAGGAGCGAAACAAGTTGTCACACAATAGCTACAGAGGATACATGCGTCGTGTTCACTTTGACATGTTCTATCTAACGTGTGGGTAATAGACGTCTCGTCAGGGGACCTGTCTATCTGTCTGCTCTCACTGTAATGCGAAAAAATATAAATTGTACACAATTTTATGCTTATTACGTTTTTCTTAGTCGCCGTCTGGAGTACCACTTGACGTCGTCTTGACTGGGATGTCTGTAAAGTTGAAACTGGTACAGTCAGCCATTTTATTTTTCAGATAGCATGCTGCTATTTCTGTTGGATGAGCAGGAAGTACCTCGTAGTTTTGAATAAATCTGGTTCAAATAACCTTTTAATAGATACTAGCTTTTGCCCGCGGCTTCGCCCGCGTGGATGTCGGAAAATATACCATGGAAAAGTACTACCGGGCAGTACCGGGATTACATACCTAATAGTCCAGGAAAAGGTTATTGACTCCTACCAGTGCGCTCCAACCATAATTGTTTTGTTACGCATAATTTTGAATCTGTGATATCTTTTAAACCATTCATTTATATGATGTCAAATTATATGATGTCAAGGCATATTTAATCTCAATTAAATGCCCAATTTAAATAACATATTTTAATGGGTAAGGATTAATATAATACCGGTCAATATAAACGTATCCACCTATATCAGAATAGCAAACAAACTCCGTCTGGACAGGAGGACCTTAGTGCCATTTCTGAAAAATAACTCTTTTTAGTACCTAGCTTTAGTTACAAAAATATATTAAACCATTTGAAAACTATCATATTTTAAACACAGTACCTGGTCAACCGAGCTCTGAAATATGTAGAGAATGCTCATTTAATAGTATAGGATAATTCATAGTAATTTCATGTATAGAACATACTAATTCCATGGTGCCATGTTAGAAGGGACTCACTAATTCCATGCTGCCATGTCATTATTCTAAGGTAGCAAAATTGTTTTAAACTTTGGGTGACCGAGCTCTGCTCGAGTGAAAATACGGAGAAAATTAATTTTCCCATATATGAGACCTAGCTAGATCGTTTTATCGCCCCTGTAAACCCCTTTATTGCAACTTTTCTTCGTTTTCGAAACGCGATTACAAATACATATAATTAGAAATGTATACAAGTATTGCTCATTTGATAGTATAGGATGTTCAACTCTTCCATCATATTTTCAATATATTCTTGGCATGTTTACATTTGCTGAAACCTGTTTGTGTGTGTAAGATGTACATCGTTGTGTTCATATGATATTGGTATGGCTACATTCAATAGGCTTAGCTTGTGGCCAGATTGGATTCGTGATGAATAGGCCAGTGTGAGCGTGTTCATGAAGCGGTACTGATGTCTGTGACAGCTATGCAAGTATAGTTTGGTATAGTCATTACATCTGTAAGCTGCCTTAAACAAATATTTAATTTGTAATTAGAAGTTTGAGGTTGAGATAGAAGACCGTTATTTCCCAGTTCAAATATGGGGAAACCGACAATAGCTATCTTGCCCTCAGCCTCCAAAATTTTCTAAAAAGCTATGTGTAATCGAATTTATACCTTTTGCGAAAAATTTAACATACTAAGCGATTGTCAGAACGGTTTCCCGAAAAGTCGTTCGACCAAATTAGCTGTCTATAAATATATCCAAGAAGCCCTTAATATTATAAATAACAAGGAATACGCCGTAGGGATATTACTGGACCTGACCAAAGCGTACGACAAGGTACAATTTAAAATACTGCTTAATAAACTGTACGGAATAGGAATCCGCGGGAAAGCCCATGAATGGCTTACGTCATATTTAAAAAATAGAGAACAAGTAGTTGAAATCGAATACTTGTTCTCTATTCTGATGGCGCTACTGAAAGTAACTGAAACTTTCAGTAGCGCCATCAGGATGGAATTTGGTGTGGATAAATGTGCGGTCATGCATGTAAAGCGAGGGGAGATTATGGAATCCGTGGGAGTCGGAACCTTAGAGCCCTCTCCGCATCCGAAACCAATAAGTATTTGGGTATATCGGAAGCGTTGGGCATCAATGTTACTGACATGAAGCAATCTTTGAAGGAGCGCTTCTTTGGCCGCCTAAAGAAAGTATTTAATAGTCTCCTATCAGGCGGAAACAAGGTGCGCGCCTTCAACGGTTGGGTCATGCCGGTTTTGATGTACTCTTTCGGCATACTCAAATGGACTCAGACCGAACTCGACGCCCTGGATAGGAGGGTCTACAGACCCTCCATGATGGTGATGCATTCGATATGCAGTCAGCAGCGTACACGCTGCTGACTGCATATCGAATGCATCACCCACGGTCATCGGTAATGAGACTGTAAGTAACTGTACAAAGTCAAAAATAACTTAATTTCGGAAGTCGGTGTCTTTGGTTTTGAATTTTCGTTTTTTGCCACCGACTTCCGAAATTAAGTTATTTTTGACTTTGTAGTGTTTTTTTGGAAGTCGGTTGTTTTTTTTTGTAAAAAGTTTTTATTTTTCACTTTTTAGTTGTGGTACCTACCCCACACCAATTCGAATACCACTACCTGCTATGTAAATAACAGTGACAAGAAGTTATCATATCATCTACATACTAAGTGGGGAAAAAATACGTATAATTGAAGCTAACTCAAAAACTACCCAAGCAAAGTTTATAAAATTTATATGGGACCACCTCTGAAGTATGATCTACCAAACAAAAAAAGAATCATCAAAATCTAAATAAAAGGTATGTAAAAATAATCTAAATTTAAATACTTTTTACAGATAAAACATAAATAATAATAGTTAAGCGAAATTTTTGTACGTATCTTATTCGCAATCTCCTGACTTTGATTATATGTAAGTTAAAACTTGTTCCCACAAAAACAATGATCTCCTAAAACAGAGCTTCCTCTCTCATACCCTTTTTGCTGTGCCCTACAAGGTCCATAATGATCTAAATTATATAATTACCACCTAAGGACACATTATGGTAAAGCAATAAAGATATTGAGCATTGAGTATTGAAAAGTCACGTTAAACCTTACAGTAAGGCTAATCCGATAGCGTCAATGTCTCCTCAATAGCAAAATCACATAACATTCAGAAGTGCCTTTTAATGGCCCAGTTGGAATAAGTAAAATAAAATTAATTATTTGACTTTAGGCATTTCCGGTGAACCGTCAAGCAAAAATGTAGTTGGGATGAAGCATTTTTTTATATTGTCAATGTTTTTCGTTTCATAGCAAATAAGTAAATTGATGACCAGCTATAAAGCGACCATTGTATGATACAAAAGCAGAAATAAAACACTTGATGTAACTGAAAGGCCCACTTAAAACGAAAACTTAATTAAAAGTTCGCTTCACGTTATTCTTTATTTTCGATGAATCAAAACTGAATTTATGGTCGGTCGTATCAACTGATCGCTCTCGATATTTTATTTCCCGCCGTATGATTTGCACTGACAGCGATGGAAATTAAATCTTTTGATGGGATATTGCGTTTTCATTTTAACAGCCATGTGGAAATTGTTTATTTTTGAAAAAGGAACGTTCTTTTGCGCGCCTAATTTTGAGCGGTTTTAGATATTCTGTTTGGTGCGGATAAAACTTTTCAGTTTGGTCCATCAATATTTTATTCAGGAATGTGTGGGTTTTACCCAAGTGAAACTATTAAATAAACCGGCCAAGTGCATGTCGAACCACGCACAATGTAGGGTTCCGTAGTTGGGATGAATTTATCCCAAGAACAAACTTAACTTAGTAGTTGAAAAAAAATTCTTTCATACAGAATGTATGGGAGAACATGTTTTTACAACCGCAAATCTAAGTTGGTCGATTATTACTCGTTAACTTGTAAAGCCTACTCAGCTGTAATAGTTTTCCTTTTAAATTCGTTATAAAAGCTACTGCCGTGAATTTTTTCATATATCGAAAACCAACCATTTAGCTGGTAGGGGGGGGGGGACACTTGACTCTAATAAAAATTTGCACTTTAAAGCTTAATATTTCGCAAACGGATCTCTGAATTCAAAAATGGTTTTAACATACTCCTAATGTTTTTGAAAGACCTTTCCAACGATACCCCACACCAAAGGATGGAAAAAAAAAAAAGCATCCCCACTTTACGTGTAGGGGAGGTACCATAAAAAAATTTTTTTCGTAATTTTATTTTACCACTTTGTCGGCATAATTAATATATATGCCCATACCAAATTACTACTTTCTAGTACTAACAGTCTTGGAGCTAGACCGCGGACAGACAGACAGACAGACAGAAAGACAGACAGACGGACATGATGAAACTATAAGGGTTCCTTGTTTACTACGGAACCCTAAAAAGCTTTGAATGACTCATCTCTGCTACCTAAACATTGATCATAAACAATATCAGTCGAAAAATTATTAGTGTCTAAGCAGAACCAATTAAATTTTGAATTTGCTGAGAAAACTCATGTTAAATGGCAATGTGTGTAATGTAAAGTCTAGATGTCTGATTTAAGATTTGTGAGTAAAATTTAACTGAATTTAATAAATGTTTACTATTTAAAAGAGAATTTCGTTAAAAATGACACACTTTAGTTTCCACTGGCGGTTTATTTCTCATTCGCATAAAATTTCTGTGTACAAAGCTAGCGATGAACTCAAAACTCATTCAACGCAATGTACAGTTTTAAACATTCTTTATTCAAATCAAAAGCGCGCCAAAGCATAGGTTGAATGTTGTAGCATTCAGTCCCGCTTCTCATTGAGTCTGTGCCCTAAAGAGATAAGTACAGAAGTACCAATAGCCATGCTAGCTGCCACACACATAAAAAGAAAGAACATTTTATTTGACCCAAACTAGACACACAAAAAGAACCTTAAAATACTTACTTACTTGAATCGGTCAATCGCAAAAAAGTATTTATCGTGTTAAAATACATTAAAAAGAAGTACCTACTTATTTGGATAGGCAGGCTAGTGACGTCTCTTCTAGCAATACCAGCAACAGTGACATCACTGTCTGTTACCAAGTTAAGGTATCAATTTAGTACTAGGTAATATAATTTGCTAAGATCTATACGGTTGTTCGGCTTTACTTACGTACCGTCCATTTTCGTGCCAAAACAAAATAAAAATAATTATATTGTGATTATTTCCAGTTTCGATTTGCTAGCTCTAGAACTTCTGTACCCCATATTTTATTGTCTGCAACGTTAAACGCTCGCTCATTACGCTGGCTGAATGGCCGCCGCCCTCGCCTCACATTACGAGTCTAACTTCATTACGTCGCGTATTTTTGTATGGTAGGTACATTGATACGCTGCTTGTGTTGGCACTATTGTGAACAGTTGCAACTGGGTTATTGTATTACATTGTGGGGTGAAATTAAACATTCTACAAAGTATCAGTTTTTATTGCTTTTTGTGCATAAAGAAAGTACCTATTAGGTTTATGGAAAACTACAGTTAAGGAGTAATTATTATTTTTCGTCTGAATTTGTGCCCGATGAATGGCAATAAGCTCTCACCCTTTTTTTTTTTGGGTGTGAAATTATCAAATAACTTCTCCCGGTCTGGGCTGGGCGGAGAGCCTATACATGACTTAAACATAACTGGCGAAATGTGGGGGTTCATGCTAAGGTACACAGCCTCACCCTTCGGGGAATTACAGATATGATGTTATGTTTTGTTATTATTACGTCCTGAAAATAATCATTCTTAATAAATGTAAGAATGGAACGTTATGACAGGATAGTGAAACGAGACGTGAAGATCGATGACAGATGTGAAACATAACGAGTGACAGAGACGAAAGTACGAAATAGGAGTGAAAGAGTGTTTCAAATGTAGATTGAGTAGAATGGGAGATGAGAAAGAAGAAGAAAACATGTAAGGCGTTAGAGTTAAAGACGGAAAATAAAAATACAATATTTCAGAAGCAATCAGCAGTTTTATTCATTTAATGTTGAGCTAATCCTTCATAAATGTATGTAGATGATAACAAATAACCATAACAATAGGTTGGTAGAGCATTTGTTTATTTTTATATAGATTCTTTTCTTTTAGGTTTTGTGAATGTGAGAACATAATAGGCTGTAAAGTGGACCATTTTCTATTTTATTAAGTACCTGGTACTTGTTGATAGGCCTTGTCCTCTCATATCTATTAACACTAATTTGAAAACATTGTAGAAACCACTTATTTTGAAAAGAGTAGGTAACCGTGGAGTTTCTTGCCGGCTCTTCTCCATAGGAAGCGACCAATTGGTACCGTGCATCTAGCTTCTGACGTTTCATAAGTGTCCTTGTAGGTTTATGTGAAATAAAATATTTTAAAATTTGAATTTTTTTTGTTCATTTCAAACTAGTCTGTGACTTTTATGACTGGACACGCAGGTACACAAAGATATTATATTAGTAGATAGTTTTAGTGTCAGTAGGTAATTCTTAGTCTTGCCAGCCAACACTCAGGATCACTCGAAAGTGTTCCGTATTGACACACTATTAACAATATGATTACTCCCGGCCTTACTGCCAAGCGATTAAGTCATGATCGTCGTCTGCTGTGTGGCAGGCTTACATGTTACATACGTTTAGTTTGGATATTGTACATAGCTGAGAATGTCCAGCTAGTGACAACGGAGAGCATGTTGGCTCCAGCTTAGGACGGGCAATGTTGATGACACTTGGAAATCTATTGACTTACCCATCTTCATGTGTTGTATCTATTTCTGTGTCAATAAATAGCAACAATAAATATTTACTTCATAATGTACACCTAAGTATAAAGCTTGAACTCCTATTACATCCACTCAGGAGTTGAGTTAAAAAAAAAAAAAAAAATCCTAAACTCAACCTACAAAACTACTTACTTTTCCAAAGCGAGATTCTTCGTATTCCTATTATTAAATCAAATCGCTATGGTTATCATAAGCATATTTTGGCTGTTCCAAAATTCTGTGTCAACACGAGCAGATGTATCTTCTGCATGCTGTTGTCTTTCGCTTGCTTAAACCAGCGACCATGTTTAGACCCGCTCAGGGGTTGTGATGCGAAAAATCTTTTCTTCATTCACTTCTACATCTAAGGAACATAAAACTTCTTTTAAACATGTTTTCATTTTCAATGATCGTACGAGTATTACTGACATAAAGAGATTTTTTATTTTTTCCTACACCCAAAAATAAGATGTTATGATAACTATTTATGTTATGCCAATTTTAAAATACTCCTTTAAACTACTACAGCTAAGCTAAGTGTAGTCTAAACCCACCCTTATGCCAATTTTGCCCGCGAACGTTACTAACGGATGTAAGGGTCGGATATGCTTGTAGACTACGCTTCGTAATTGGTAAAGATGGTTAAAAAACACAAAGGCAGAATTTTCCCTAAATATAATTCTTAGTTCTGAATATATATACAATAGCCTTTATTGATTGTGGTTTTAAACAAAATACTTATGTTTTTTTTTTGTTTCCTATATTGTCAAGGCAAAAGCCTGCGTCATATTGTTTTTTCACTTTCTCTGCGCTACTTCATAGAACAGGTTTCGAATACAAAAAATATTAAAATATCTAGATCTTGAAAACAATTTAATGTATCTAATCGCAATCTTTCTACAACATCGACTTGGGAGACGTAATTGTGCGACCTTCCTGGTCCTTAGCCACCTTTTAGTCCTATTGCCACCTCTTTTCTTTCATATATAATTTACGCGGCGTCGTCAAAACTGGTGATGTTCCGAAGCGACTGTTTTAATTAAGGTTTGTAATCATAGAGAATTAATGTGATGGCATGCTTTTATCTGTGGTTCTACCTGAGTGGTTGCGATTATTTGAGATTTATTTAGTTTGTCCACCCTTGCTAAATCATTTCTATTTTGAAAGTTCAAGACTAACTGGGGCAGGTGGTTTCGCCAAAGTTAACAGTAATTTTCAGCCTTATTTGTATAAATCTCGTTAATAGTGATTAGCAAGATTTAAGTAACTCATAAGTTATTTAAACAAAGTCAAAGTCAAATTGTGAAAAAACTGCCACTGTTTAACTAAATAATGAGTTAGCTAATAATCAATGTTTTTTTTTTCATAAGACACATAACATCACACCTTGTTTCCCCGAAGGGTTGGTCAGAGGTGTACCTGTAGCACGTACACCCAGATTTCGCCAGTTATGTTTAAGTCCCATGTAATAGGGGGCAAGCCTTTGTCATCAATATACATAACACATGCATATTTTTTTTTTCATTTATTAAACATTTTGGAAGATACGCGGAGTGGAGGAGCGAGAGAGTGCAGGCTAGTAAAACAAAATATGTTTTTGTTTTGTTTATAAGTAATAAGTACGTTAGTGGTTGGTCTTGGTATATTACACACCATTGCCACATGAGAATAAATTAGAGCTTTTATTAAAAGCTAAAAGGAAATAATATAACATTTTCCTCGTCGGTCACTGACTTGTGACTCGACCTAATGACATGAATGTAATCGCTATGTTCCCAATACCATTTATATTATAACAGATGATTTGGTTTCTCAGGTTGAGGAAATGAACAAGAAGTTGGCTTAGATTGCATAACAGCTTAATACTTCACACAACCAAGTTCAATATTGGCAATTGTCGCACAAACATTGGTTTCAACGCAGCTAACCCTAACCGACTGGCTCTGCGTACTGTTGGCAGCCGCAGTAATCTCCAGCTCCATCACCTCCTTGTATCGATTAGCTAGTATCTGTACCGGCCTCACTAGTGTAATTCTCATAACGGTACACATTTCTCTTGTCTCCTTGCCAACAGCCATTACGAGCTAACGATATGAGCGTGCCGCTCGTTTGTCAACGCTTTGTTACTGACTGTACTTTGCCGAACGTGCTCCGCACGAAATGAACCTTATAAATAAGACAGTAAAGTTCGGATTTGAGGAGGAGCTACGTATAAAATGCTATACAAAATTAACAGGAACGGAATTCGAGATGGTGTAAAAAATATTCTTGTGAATTTTAATGGTTAAGACAATGATATATGAATATTGAAACATGTAACAATAAATAAAGATAAGCTCAAAACGGTGTTGTAATAAAAAATCACTCCATCTTTTGATGTACCTACCTAGTAAAGCAAGCTAAGCTAAATTTTCCAAATCCTCGTAAATCCTAAACTTCAATAGTTATCCTTTCATCTTCTAAATATAACGTGTGGTCCTTATGTACGACTTCGGTCCTAATCCCCGCATCGATGAAAAGACTTGGCTTTTACAAGCTCCCCGTACAGATAAGCTGAAATCTTATCTTAGGGTTACGAGGGCCAGGTAGGGATCGCTCTTCGACCCTTTGGGAGCCTTTATGTTATCCTTATTTTCCTTTGAGTATGTATAAGTTAAAGTTCCGAGTGAAGTAAAGGTGTGACCCGGTGTGGCCTGCTATCACTTCAGCGCCTGAATAACTTTAAAAAGCTATATCAATTGCTTGACTTTGTTATTTTTAGGACCAAAGTAAAGGCCGTTTTTATTGCTACCGTTTTCATTAGTAAAAAACACAAGTAGTCAGACTTTTATGGTCCAAAATCCAACCTTCTGTCAAAAGTTGCAATATAAATTACAGTGCCATACCTTGTTATATTCATACTCCAACGTAACCAACTCTTTCTGTGGGGCAATCAAACACCCCTTGTTGGTTCAATAAAGCTAGCTCTCGCACGGCTCGTAATGCCGGAATCTTCGCCGGCGGACGGCAATGCCCAGGAGATTCATACGTTTGGCAGCCGTCAGGGCACGGATGTGCTGTTCTATTGATTTCTACCTTTCATGTTTGCGTTGGATTTTGTACGTCAGTTTTTGATCACATGTCTGTTTCAAAAATATTGCCAATGGCAGCTTTGTAACGAAGACCAAGGCGCTATTGAAGTCGAACAAAGATTTTATTGGTTTTTGGTTAATGTAAGAAAGGAGGCTTTATAGGCAAAGCAAAACCATCGTAAAACGTATACAGCGTAGTAAAATGTCTCAACAGGATAAAATCCTTTTTTTGTCCAGACTACAGATTACTGAGCTATAAAATCTCATAAAAAGAACTCTCTCTCAAAAACTACCATCATATTTATCTACCCTCAAATCTGAAATAAAAACTAGCCGGCAAGGAGGCTTAAGTGCGGTTCGAGACCGGAAGCGGCAGTGACGTCATTGTGACACGGTGAGCCCTGATAACTGAGCTCACCAGATTTATAACTTGAGATAAGGGCAGAGACTCTGTAACAGTTTCGATACGGAACACTGTTGCTGATCTTATGAAACTTACTTTTTGAAATTAGGTAATATTTGATACTATACCTACAAGATATAATTAAAGATATACAAAGTACGGAATGAACTTTCCTTTTATTATTCTTGTCTCTACCAAATTGGTTTAAGTAGTAAAGAAAACTCAAGAAATTTTTCTTTGTTATTGGTTAGTTTTTTTATGAAACGAACGGTAGTTGTTTCCTCATGAAATATTTATAGAACAGTTGAAAGGATTTTTACTATTTTGTCAGATGACAAAAGACAATCTTTCCTATTTTATTGATAGAAGTACCTTTACTACAAGTCAAGAACACAAAATTGATGGCCATCTTCTCAACCTCCATTTGTCACCCAAATCCCTCCACTTTGACATCACATCAAGTCTGACTTCCTAAGACTTCCGTCTGAGCAATTTACTCCAAGTATCTTTACTTCACTAAGTACACGTCGGTATTGCTTTTGATGAAATAAACGCAAGCAGAACTAAGGACCAAGTAATAAGGACCTGAAGACAAACTATAACAGATCCGATAGAGAAGCTTCCGAGATTTATAACTGCAGATAAGGCTTAAAGAGGGTTTTTGTCTCAATTGGGAATGTCGTGTTCCGGTTCGGATTAGATTATATTTAACCATTACTTTGATTAAGGTTGTGGATATAATTATTTGTGAAAAGAAAGTAAACAGAATTACAATGACTAAAATAAAACATCTACTCAACTGAAAAAAAACAAGTCAGTAGAGGATCCATCGTTGCTTAATACAAGAACTCCTCAAACATTAAGTACAAAACTGATTAAGAAAAACTTAGCCCCTACAATGTCCCGCCAAAAACGTCAGACATTTTCAGGCTCATCTAAAAGTCATTATGGACGGATAGGCTATCACTTACTACTATAGCTATAGTCACGACTTCAAGCCCCGAGTATTTGGAAGCCTGCCTATTCCAAGAGGAAGTGGTACATAAACACGTATAGATGCTGAAGACTGCGCGCCAATATCTGGCAGTAAATCACCTTAAGACTTAGTGCGTTGAGCCGGCCCCTATGTAATTTACGCCGGCTTGGTCCAGGGTAGGATGTAATGGATAAAACATTTAATTACTGCACATATCTTGCCGTGAGCCGGCCTCAGACTTACATAGTGGTGTGAAGAGAGAGAGATAGCGATGTTTTTATGATATTTAATGGAAAATTGTTTGAGTATTCATTTCTTTGCACTTTTGTCAATTATATGCCAGAATAGATCCAGTTATAGTGTTCATAGTTATTAGTTTATTACAATTTTTTCTGTCTATTATTTTGTCTTCCTGTTCCAATGTCTGGTAGTAGAGTCTAGCTTAGGACAAAAGATGGATAGTTTTCTTTGATTACATGGTTTTTGGTCCTTTGGTCCTATTTGTTTCAAACCAAAATCAAACTTCCTAATAGGTATAAGGATAAAAATAAGTTCGAGGTACTTGAGTGTCGACGTGACAGCTGGTGTGAAGTACCATAACACGCAGGTACGCCTTTGATAAATCGTGTACATGTTAGGAGGGAGCAAAGGACCCAGGACAAGTGACGTGGCATTTCTCTCCGATGCGTTAAATCGCTGGTTAATCGGTGAGGTAACTCGGAAACCAATATTGCAATTAAATTTAAAAAAAAAACTCTTATTAAAAGTACACTTTGTAAACAAGCCTAATTAGAGGATTAATATCCAAGATAAGAATGTCCAGTCATAGGACAATTTAGAGTCTAGACAAAATCAAACTGGTTGCTAATTTAACTGTACAATTTATAATTTGTATGACATTGGGTTTTCATTCTGTTATTACCTACTGGAATTCACAAACTGACTAGCTGATTACTTGTTAAAATGTTAGGTATCGTATACTTTTAAAATATTTGTAAATATTGTAAGCACCATGTTTAAATCAAATAGGTGATTAATTTATCTATCATTACTTCTATTTAATTCTTTTTACCTATTGTGGTATAGTAATCTTATTCTAGGAGCATCGTCTTCACACATAATTATATAATTAATGTATAAAAAATATTGTGAATCTATTTAAAAGAGTAACGGTGGAGTTTCTTGTCCATGCTTATCCATACGAAAACTACCTTTTGGAAGGGCGACTACAATCAATTCTATTTTATTGTAAATTTTGACGTTTCTAAAGTGCCTTATATGTACCTATTTGAAATAAATTAATTGAATTTGACTTTGAATAATTAATATTACGAACATAATAAGATAATGTTCGTAATAATGATGGCCAAATAACACGGTATGCCAATTTGTTAATTAATTTTGCCCTAAACATAATTACACAATTAAACTTTTTGCATCATAAAAAGTACAAACTAGGCGAACTTATAACGGTGCAATCAAAAAATTTTCAACAGCGCAAATAGCTATCAAATATTTCGCTGCTTTCATTATTTTGGTAATATTTTTATATATACATACATGTATGATAAAATAGTAACGAAGAATTTTGGTCCGTTTGTGTGTATATCTGAATGTATGTTCCGGATTGGCGCAAAAACAAAAGAACGGATTTGGATGAAATTTGGCACACAGATACTTGACCTGGATTAACACATAGGGTACTTTTAATCTCGGTAGCACGTTCCCGTGGGATATTTTCCGACATTCACGCGAGCGAAGCCGCGGCAAAAAGCTAGTTACTAAATTAAATGATGAAATATCGCTATATATTATATATATTTTAAAGAAATGCAATAATAACGCTAAATAAGGTGTTGTTAAATTTTTGGTGTAAAAAAGCAGTTTTTTCTTTACACCTAAAACTAAACATTTAGTTTTACGATATTAATTGTTGCCTTAATATAATAATGTGATTGGTCCTTTTGACAAAAATGCAGTAACACACGTTCTGCTTAAAGTGACTTTATCCACCCGCTATCTCCTATAGCTTGTGGCCACGCGGTAAGCGGGTAAAGTTGCGTTAGTGCAATAACGCTGCGTGTTCTCATTACTCTGTTATTAGTGGCGCCGGAGTTCGTCGGGGAACTATCGCGAGGTGCTCACCTTGTTAACATTGACGAGGGATTGTGGTGGGAATATTATCTGAGTTTAAGTGGGAGGGAGTGTAATAAAAACATCGATTATTAAAAGTAAGTAACGTAGAATGGAATAGAATAATATTTACTTGCAAAAATTAATAATAATATAATAATAATAACAGAAATTATTGAAATAGGTACATGGTTCTGTTTCTGAGTCACTAACCATGGTTTAAGCTAAGCTCTAAAAGAGTATGCCTATGCGCAGGAATACGCAAATCTTTTTAACAATATTTTTTAAATTACTTTCTGACTGGGTAAGATCCGACCTAGAGACGACCTTCAGCCATCTGTTTAATGGATGAAAAGTATTTTGTATCAAATTTAGTAATTCTGTTAAAATATATATCGCGAGTGGGTTGGTTAAAAAATTCCTGGCTAGACTATGATGAATAAAAAAGTCCAAAATAACTTTTTCAAAAATTGTTCTCGTTCGTTTAACGATTAATTCGTTTTAGTAACAAACGTTTCTCTTAAAAAGCACTATCTTGATATTATAAAAATAAATTCCAACAGTGAAATAATTTCCAAAAGTCGCCTGGAGTAAGTAAAAACAGATATTAGTTACTTAAAAGGGTCATAGGGTCACAAGCATGGATGTGCTAAGTATGGTAAAAATGGAACAAATAAATTAAGTCACATGAATAATTTTCGGAACCAAGTCAATAATAGTGTGTTTCCTAACTCGCACATTGAGTTGCAGATGCTCGAATACTTGTGTTATTAGTAAGTTAGTCTGCTGGTTGCACGTAGTATGTTGCGCGCTTCAGCTACAGACCGCGCTAGTATTGCGGTGCATATGCGGCGATGTATGGCCAACTGACGGAGAAGTTTGTGATTACTTGCTGTTATTAGTAATGTTGAACTGAGAACGTAGTTCCAATGGTGTGGCAGGTTTTGTGGGAAATTGTAGGAAGATTCTGATGTGTGCTATGATACGAGGTTGGCCAGCTTAAAGTATTATTGAAGGAGACCTGCTTTGCACGTGGTCTTGAGGGTTTTCATTCACCATTATTTAAAAGAAAAGCAATATTTAACTGAAAATGTTTTTTTTACGGTACTCAGTGCGCCGCCGTCTTATAAAGGCCGGTCCCTTCCATAACTCGCCTGTTTCACCGAGTGGGGCGATGATGTCACTAAACATTGGGTTACGTTTTACTTTATAATTTGCTCACGCCGACTTACGTCGGTGATAAATAACATGCGCCTACGTTTGAACAAAAATATTTAAAATCTCTCTATAATATAAATAGGTACAAGTACCCGTTTTACAGTTTGCGAATAAAAAGAAAATGTTACTCCATTTGTTAAGGGCAGAAATCGACTCCTAACTTCTGAAGGGAACCATCTATAACTGGTCGTATAAAGTGTGATGCAGCTCATAATTATTAAATGAATCATAATCAGTATTTGAAATGGTTTGTACTAAGTAATAGGCAAACAATCTGACAAAAAGTGTATCTACACCATAGATATAAGAAAGAAGGAGATATGCCCGGTAGTTGAAAATGTATCGAAACCCAATGTCTCCACTTTGTCCCCACTACCTCGCCACAACTACACATGCAGAAATAGATATGAGGCTGCGCTCACTCTTGCAATTCATAAATCAGAACGTACTACACAATCAATTATAAACCTTATCCCATCATACACAGCGTGCATTTACCATGCACCGTACAACTCACTCACACGAAAACATCATTTCTATCGTTGTGCTGTACAGAAACAATTTATTTTACATATACGCTAGTGATTGACCAAATCGGAAAGGTATCGATTCTTCCATTTAACGACGGTGAAGTATCAATATCTAATAACTAACATTTTGGCGGTTTTCACTTACTAATTATTAGGGCTTATTTTAATTTTTTGAATTGTTCTTTGTTTTATCTTTTTATTACGGACGCTTCTAACGTGCACGTCTTTCTACATTGTTCTCACATGTATAATTTCAACATGAATGATGTAACCAATATTTTGTAACAATTTTTTATTTAAAAGAGTGTCCGTGGAGTTTCTTTCCCCGTCTTCTCCATAGGTACCTACTACGCTTTGAAATGGGCAACTAGCTTCATACCTATTTCTGACTGACCGATTCCTTGACAATTCAAAAGTGCCTGTAAATGGTTTAATTGAAATAAATGCTTTGAGTTTGAGTTTAATGTTTACTTCAAATGATCAAAAACTATGGAAATTAAACGTTTTTTTCTCCTCCTGTAAAACCATGTTTTTGTAGTTATTAGATATTGATACTTCACCGTCGTTATACTTTAAAAAATTTGGTGTCCTGAAAATAAAATAAATAAAAACGATAAGTCCAGAAAATATTATAATAAAAATAAATAATAAGCAAAAAATTCAAACAATTAAAAAATCCAGTTACGTTGGTTTAACCCGTCATAGTTTATTGAAACAGTAGGTATTGTTGAACCCTGCTATGATGTTTACTCACTGTCCTGTAAAGTGGAGGTATTTGTGCAGCACTTGACGCTTTAATACTACTGGAGTGGCATTTTTTGTCAAATAGTGTAATCTTAAATTAATACATTTTTCCATGACTGCTTTAATTAGAAATATTATGTGATTATTCATCGGAGACTGCTCAAATTGGTGAAACTTAATATTATCAAAGAGATCTAATCCTATAATTCAAACCCAAAACACTCCACCTCAAATTTTATTAACTTACTTTACGACCGTTGGTTACGCATTTCTCTACCACGCTGTAAAATAATCAAAATAAGTAAAACACATTATTTCACATCGATCTTCCACCTGGGTAAAACAGTTGACAAATTGAAGAATAAAGTATAATAGCAATAAATTCATTCGCCAAACGATATTGTTGTCGATAGCCTACGTTAGTGGATCTGCACAACTACATCACTAGCTCGTCGCCAGACACAGCGGCCGTACTGCGCGATGCATCCGCAGTCCACAGTATCGTTTTGTGATTTTTACATTGCTTGTTGAGTCACTGAGCGACATATTTAGGTAGTGGTTAACGAGCAATGTATGTAGTGCAAAAATAGTACAGTCGCTGTGATATTTGGAAACAAAAATAACGTAGTAAAAGCAAGAAATATTTTACGATTTGTTGTTTTTCATTATTTTAAAGACAAATATAGTAAAATACTTGTAATTACATATGGTAAGTGATTCCATGATTCACAAAGTTTTTGTTTTGACTTCAGTTTTTACAAGAAACCACTGAACAACACGGCATTCTTATAAATTCTCCCGATCACAGCCGAAAGCACACTAGTTCGCGGAGACGGCCATTTTCGTATGCAATGAGCACTTTGATCATTACGCGCGGACACAGACACGCCCCCATGCCACTTCTCCTGTTTTTTATATTTCTATGATCTACACAAAACGCATAATTTTATAGCTTGAACTATATATAGCCTACCATTTCTCAACTAACCAACGACCTATGCACTTCAATATAGCAGTTAGTAGGCATGTCTCCATTCATACATCGTGTCGATACAAGTCGAGCATCGTGCCAACACTGCCAACTCTCTGCTCACTAACCCCTGACGCCGTAATGTTTAAAAGAAAGCCATAACAGTTTGGCCGACGCCCGCACTGTTTCCCGACCACAAAGTAAATACTACAGAAGGCTGGCTTTATACAACCAGCAAAAATTTGCGCATGCACACATATAACTCTTTTTACTAACACTAGATGAGACCTAAATAAATGCCTACATCAAAGCTCGCTGTTGGATTGTCAACGCTCAGTCCAGTGCCGAAAGTTGAAAAAACAACAATGCGCTTTTATTTAAATGATGAATAAATGTTAAATGATTCATTTCTGTAAATAGGTTCAAAAAAATACTTTTACACGTCAAAATAAATTATGTTTTAAAACTAGGTGAGGTCGGTGTTTCCTATTTAGGTGCCACGTCGCCTATTGTAAGTGAAAACGGACCATAGTACGCGCACGTACGGCAGGCGACGAAAACCCAGTACTTATATATGTAAGCTAGCCTCTTATTCCATTGATACTCCGTACTACGCTTGGTCAGCTCAAGGTTATAAAGTGTTAGGTAAACGATCGATGATCTTAAACTACGTGAAATGAATGACAGTCGCGTGAGTGCTTGCACTCGCTGTACGTAGACGCGTGTATGTGTGTGTATTTTCGCTCGTTGTAAAGAACTCGCCTTCTGCACTCATCGGTTTAGTGGCCGACGACGACGCCGCCGCCGCGCACTTTATGGCCCGACGGTGCCAACGAACGCATAATTGTTTTTAATGGCACGCACTTGTCTTTGTGAGCGCACGAGATTTTGGTCGCTTTTATGATTGTTTTAAAGTGATTTCTGCTGTAATTACACACACACACAATCTGAATTTCTATTTATAATGTGATGGCAGACATATTACATCAACACTTGAACATACTCGCATCGATGTCCAAAAATTTAAAAAATAATAACTATAAAATGTCTGAAGCGGGTTGTTAACCTTTGTAACAAATGCCGAATTGGTCCTATAAAGACAGACAACTTTTCAAGTGGGCTGTTTTTCAATATAGCTTGTTGTTACAATCTATCAGCCGTTGCATTTAGTTTAATTATTTTTTACCAAATTGAAAACTCGTCTGAACTCGAATATTTTCAGTAGATGGCAATTACTCAGTGTAAAATTATGAAGCACCGCCGCCGTCTACAAAGAGCAACCGTCAACACTCACCACATTCATGGGAAAAGTTCCAAAACTTGTGGTTACACTGGGTACGAATCTAGAAAACGGCAATTTGAAACCGTGCGTCAAAGTTTTTACTTTTCACAAGTTTATAGTAAATAGAACTTTAAAATGAACCTATAAATATGAAATATAAATGAAAGCAACAAGGACCAAGCATTTTAATAGTAAGGATGGATTTCACGACGTCAAACATCGTTCAAACGTCAAACATCGCTCTGTGTTATTTTAACAATTATATTTAATATTTGTCTATATAAATCACCGAAACATATAAAAATACACTCGGAGTGAGTAGTAATACTAGTGGCAGTGTTATCTTAGTTTAAAACGGCATACGTTATATAAATAAAGCGAAAAAAGTGCAAGTGAGGATTCGCTAGTGCTTAAGGACAATCCATCAACAACACCATCAAAACAGGTTGGCCATAATTAATTAAGATCAACAAGTTGAAATTAAGCTACGAAACACGAAATTTTGGGCTACAATAACAATACATATTCTCAAAAGAACAGTTAAATTCAAAGTCGGATATTTTTTCCACAAGTAAACAACAAAATAAGAAATAGCTGACTCATTTATCCAATCAGCAATTAGCTTACGAATGTGACAAGATAATCTTCGTTCGGAAACTTTACTTATTATATTTGAATACTAGTGTTTTGAGACTGCGTTCCATTACACACAGAATACTGCAAAGAATAATATTGAATGGCAATGGAGGAATGTAATAATATTACGTACCGTAAAATACACCGAACCAGTTCACTAAACGACATCTCTGGAGATAGTCCGGCGCTTTTCGATGCAACTATGATGAGTTTGCCAAACACATCGCTAATTAGTCAGACCGTACTCGATTTAAACGAAAAAGTTAAACAACTATCGGACGACTTATTAATAGCGCACCAGGAAATTGAGAATATTAATTCAGAAAACATTTGCCTAAAATCAGATCTGCAAAAGTATTTAAAACTCATAGAAACATACAAAAGTATAAATATAACAGATAATAAAAATGTAACACCTAGATCTGGCAAAAAACGCAAACATAACCAAAATACTGCTACTACGATTGCTTCAGAGAGCATCCAAACGACGTCCCCATTGGCAAATATAAGAAATGATGCATGTGACACTCCGAAAACAACTAAATTAATAGAAACTACCCTTCAATCCGAACCCAAAAATATAATAATAGAAATACAACGAGAGGAAACTAAACTATGTACTAAAAAACCAACGCAATATAAATACACTACATCTACACAAGCAGAATCGAAAAAAAAGACAGCTCAAGCAACTCAAAAGAACGATTCGGTGCATAAAAATCCAAAATTATGCATCATAAGTGGTAACACCACGAACAATATATTATCAACAGCTGAAAACACATTTCCAGAAACACAAATATGTCACTTTCTGTTGCCACACAGTGGAATCAAAAATCTTTTATGCAACATACATTCAAAACTTGCCCACTACACTATGAGTGACTACTGTATAATTTTCATTGGCGACGAAGATTATCGCAGAACGAATAATTATTTTGACTTGATTATTTATATTAGGGAGGCATTATTGACTATACAACATACTAATGTAATTATATGCTTACCGACTTTTAAATGTAATGACCATTCTATTATGTATAATTCGAGAATTGAAACTTTTAATAATTTGTTGTATCTTGACATCCATTCTTATAATTATGCAATACTGTTTGACTCTAATCTAGACTTGACATATGACCGCACCATGTTTAAGTATAATGGATCAATTAATTATTACGGGATAAAAAATATATTTGAAAATTTAAAACAATATTATGTCATAAATACTGACATTCAGGAATGCAACGACAATGTATCACCCCATCTTTTTCGTGTATGAACAAACCAAACAGTATTCAACTCTCAATATTTATCATCAAAATTTATGCGGTATCAATAATAAAAAAGATGACCTTGAAATGTATATCTGTGAATTGTCAAAAGAACTGAATTTTTTATGTATATCTGAACATTTTCTGAATGATACCCTGGCAAAACAATTCAATTTTATTAATTACAAAATGGGGTCTTATAACACTAGACTCAAAAAGAATAGAGGAGGTTCGATGATTTTAACACCTCAGGATAGAAACGTGGAGGAACTTCAAGTTTGTAAGCAGTTGTATAAAACTGACTGTTTCGAAGTATGTGGAGTTAAAGATATTGAGACAAATTTGTGTGTTGTTTGTTGTTATAGAACTCCTGCAAACAGTAATTTTGAAAACTTTATGGATAGGCTTGAAAAGCTGTTACAGCACTTCTTCAATAAATTATGTATAATTTGTGGTGACTTCAATATTAATGTATTAAAAGATGACACGAGACACGCTTCTTTCTTATCGTTATTGACGTGCTACAACTTCAGGTATCTAATAAATACTCCCACCTTCAGAAGAAATAAATCGGAATCATGTATAGATAATATTTTAACTAATTTACCTGACACTTTTATAGAATATACAAATGTTGATCACAATGGGTTATCAGACGGTCACGCGGGTCTGTTCTGTACACTACGCTTAGAAAAGGTTGACTTTAAGAAACGGATAAATTTTAAGCGTATTTGCAGAAGGAAATATAGTGATAAGAACAAAAGTGACTTCAGGAAAAAGTTGTTAGAGGCTGACTGGAGCACAGGTATTAACACTTTTATAGGACAATTCAAAGAAATGCATTCATCATTATTTAAGAAGAGTAAATTAAAAGTTACTGTTAAGAGGGATAGGGTGTCTAAATGGGTAACAAATGGAATAAGGACAGCCAGCAAAGTAAAACGTTTCCTTAATACCATAGCGAAAACACAATGTGACAAATCAGTTCTAGAATATCGAATCAAGTATAACAGAATTTATAGAAAAGTAGTAAGTTGTGCAAAAAGGAATGATGTCAGAAAACAAATAGAAATGGCATCTGATTCTAGTAGAATGATATGGCAAATAGTGAATAGACAACGCAATGTAACTAACAACCTTGAAAACGAACAAATTATACTTAAGATTGACAACACTGTCACTAATAATGCTTTAGATGTGGCTAATATATTTTCAAAAAGGTTCGAAAACATTGTACACCTAAAATCTTGTGACCAAACATTAGCAATGACATATCTAACTGAAAGTGTTGGCAGAGTAGATTCTAACATGACTTTTGACGCAGTCACACCCTTAGAAATTTACAATATGGTTAAAAATATGCCCAATAAATCCACTGCTGGTTATGACGAAATCCCCTTGACTATTATTAAAGATAATATTGACCTATTGGCAACTCCATTAGCATCGTTTTATAATGAGTGTATCGAGTCAGGCCTATTCCCTGATCAGTTTAAAATCGCTCGTGTGCTCCCAATTTTTAAGAAAGGTTCAAAAACAGATCCTGCTAACTACAGACCGATTTCCCTATTGCCTGTGTTATCAAAGATCTTCGAAAAAATAATGAAGAATAGGCTAATGAGGCACTTAAAAATTCACAGGACATTAAATAGTCAGCAATTCGGATACCAAAAATCATTGGGAACTAGCGATGCTATTGAGGCGTTAATTGACTAGGTTGTCTGTAATTTGAATGATAAGCACAAAGTGGCAGGTATTTTTCTGGACCTTAGTTCTGCCTTTGATACAGTGGACCATCAAATTCTTCTGGCCAAGTTGGAACATTATGGCATACGGGAAAATGTATTGAAACTGTTCAGCTCCTATTTGCATAATAGACGCCAGTACATAGAGATCAAGTCAGTTGTGGATGGAGAAGAAAAAAATTATAAATCTAACCTAGTCACTGTAACCCGAGGTGTCCCTCAGGGCTCTGTTCTGGGCCCAATTTTCTTCATCCTATTCCTAAATGACTTGATTGAGTATATTAAAAGACGATTAACTGACACAAGACTAATTATTTTTGCTGATGACACTAATGCAATAGTTTCTGCAGATAGTATAAGTAATTTAGAATCCAAGATTAATGCAGCCTTAAAAGCTTTTGAAAACTGGTTTGGTACAAATAATTTAAAACTTAATGTAAATAAAACAAAATGTTTATTATTCAAGTCAACGGTACGAAATAATGCTAGTCTTAAGGTAGTGTCTTGTGGTAACAATGTCGAAATAGTAGATAATGTTAAATTCCTAGGTGTTCACATTGACGCGTTATTGAACTGGAAGGTTGAAGTATTGTCTATACAGAAGTCTGTTAGTTCTGCATGCTATGCAATCAGAAGCCTAAGGGATGAACTCACTTTGGCCCAACTTAGGATGGTATACTTTGCTTTGGTTGAGTCAAGGCTCAGATATAGTATTGAGTTTTGGGGCAACAGCTACAAGTACAATGTCCACTCGGCATTTGTAATTCAAAAAAGAGCCTTAAGGACGATGCTTCGCATGAAACAGACTGATTCGTGCAGGGACCACTTCATCAGACTTAACATTTTAACAGTGCCATGTCTCTATATTTTAGTGTTGTTAACCAACTTTGTTAAAAACTTGCAAGAGACCGACGAGGAAAGACAAGCTAGAGATAGTTCTCGTAGGAAAGATTTACCTTCCACAATCCAACCGAAATTGAACGTGGTTCATCACAGTCCCAGAGTCCAATCTGTCTTTTTATTTAACAAGTTGCCAATGGACTTCAAAAGCATATATAGCATAAACGTATTTAAAAACAAATTAAAGACATATTTATTGAGGAAGGGCTATTACAGTGTTGAAGAGTTTATAGATGACAAATGACATCAACTATAAAATTATTGATTGTGAATTATTATTATGTATTTTTGTGTATTTGTGTGTTGTATTGTTATTGTTTGTCTTTTTCTTTCTTTTAATACGTACTGGGAATGAATTTTTGAATTTTTAAATGGAATGTTGTTGATTATTTAATTTATTATTGCTGAATTATTGACATAAAATTATTTATTAGTGAAATTGATATATTTTAAATGCGTAATCAATTTTAAATATGAATGGTTATGTTTATGCTTTTTATTATTTTATTTATCATCACTGTAATATTTTCAACACAATGTATTTTGTTATGAAATAAATGACTTATGACTTATGACTTTATGACTTATGACATACATAGTCAATAATGATTCCATTGCGGTAAACTGAAATATCAAACATTGAAATAGACACAAAGCCCATTTCAATTCATTTGTCGAGACTAGATTACCACGAAAGGTTCCTTTCATCCAATTTAACTTTTACGTCCTTTATTAGAACCATATTTTGATTTCATAGTATTTAATGTTAGTTCTAAGGCTTCAAGGTACCACACACGTATCATTAGTACTGGGCAAACTACATAACTATATCTGTTTTAGAAACGTTTCATTGGGTAATTGCAGTCACCTCTGTACTTGAATATCTGCTATCAGATTGTATGTAAATACCCACGTCTCGTATTTGTCTTACTGACAAGCTCTTGACTACACATCCAACAATCTGATTTCAAGTCTATAACACTATACAATAATGTGTACTGAACAATATTTCTTACCACCACTCACTACAAAATCAACCTTAGTTTAACCACATAAAGTTGCATTTCCGGTGTAATAATTTGAGGTCGTGAATGTAAAGCTAAGTACACATGGGTGGGAAAGCCGATCAAATAGTTTGTCGTCCAATTACGGACGCGCGACTAGTGTTGGTTAATGGCGAGGCGTCGGCACAATGAAACTTGACGATGCACGGCAACGAGTGACAACACTTCGGTACTTATTGGAGCAGTTAACGGACAGGTTTGCTTAAGGTCGAAAGTAATGATTTCGCGTGACGTTGCTTTTTTTTCTGGGGTTGGGTTTTTTTGGTCGAGGGTGACCCTTGACGGTATTTAACGTATGCTTTGAAACCTTATACTTGATGTAACATTTAAAAAATCTGCTGTCTCTAATGATGTTATTACTTTAAAAGGTATCCTATTCGAATAATTTCAGTAATTATCAGTTAAATTACGCATCAGCAAATAAGGTAATTTAGCCTCACTTCTCCGATTGCAGCTAATTAACTTAATTTATGCAAATTAACTTATAACCGTATTAAAATTATTAATAACATGAAACTGTTGGGAAACTTCTCTCTACTCATTGACGCGAAAATATAGCGTATAGCACACGTATTAAATTTTAAATCTGCTGCATTCAATTATAAAGCTCAGTACACACTATTAACATATCCTTATTCGAATAGCGTCCACGCGTCCCGCGTCGCCAACCGGTTTATTGGTGACGGATGGCTGGACGCAGCAGGTGTAGCTCGCACCTTACATTACAACAAACACTATTCACATCACACACACTTTATGTCTACGAAATAAGATCTATTTTTGATTGTGTTATAAATAAGTTATATTTGTAAGCCTCGTTACAACTTGATATAGGGCGATTGACACAGGTATGTGGGATGTGGGGATGAACGAATGAATATATCTCTGCTGAAGCTATTTTTATCCTCATAAGGGGTAACACCCTGTGAACGATAGGGAAGTGAGATAGTGACCGTAAAAATCGTTGTATTGTTAAACAAGTATATTTTTTCCTTATTTTTTTGTTATCTCTGACAGATAAGGTTGATACTATTGTGTATGTCTGTGTTTGAAATGTTTTCCATCGACGGAGGTCACCATCAGACTTCGTCTTTGTCAGATGTCAAGAAAATAGAAATGAAATTGAAAAAGACACTATGAGTTTATACGCAGTCAGATTTCATTCTGGTAAAAACTTTTTTACATTTTCCATAAAGCATCACAAGCCACCACCAAAGGATCATCTTTTATCATTTCCCCACATAGAAGCCAACTTGACTCGTAAGTTAACTAGTGGCACAATCGCGTATCAATCATCCACTCCCGTATTTAACGAACCAAAAAACTCAGCCTCACAATAGGGGATGACTTTGAATAAAACCCCCGACCCTCGGGGAATGGGAGACCGTGGGGGTAAGGCTATCAAAAACACATGTCCTGTAACGTAGCGCCTATCGGCTTGGTGGGGAATCTTTCAATCGTTATCTTTTATTCTGTGCCGAGCCCCCGTTGTGATAGGGATGTGGTTAATGTAATGAGAGGCGAGAATTTCAGATATTATTTAAAATGTTCGAAACGTCTTGATCTGTATGGCGTTAGGCGCTCTCTTGCTTTAAGGGTTCTGAAAATCTGATCAATCTTCTTTCTCTCGTATCAATGACTCATATTTTGTTCGTCCAGTATGTAGCACCTAGACAGCTCTGTCGTTTGCCTCATTAAGATCCTGGAGCATGCACGACGGGCAGAAGAGCAGATGCGGCATTAACATGTCTTAAAAAAAAACTACCAAATTCTTTGTGATAAAATTGGTCTATCACCTAATCTTAATGGTCATCATCGCCACTATTATTTGTTGTAGGCATCTATTATTATTTTAATAAGTATTCACATAATTTGCACGTGTTAACTGTTTGATATGACTGTCACCAGTGGAGTAACTCACACAGTCAAACACTCAAGTCAAGTCACTGTGCAGTAAACATTACTGAACAGCTAAATGATTTACAAACGTGATTGTACATATTTAGAAGACTGTTGATCCTTATCAAGTGATTAACGCACTTACGAGTAAGCTACCTAATAAATGCCGACAACAGGTAACAATAAAAAAATATGATTCTTAATCCAATCATGCAATATTAAGAATCCGGATCGAAGGACAAAGAAATGATTTCGTTTCTGATGCAATATTTTCTTAACAGCCTGTACATGTGACTTTTATGCAATTGTTTTTGTTTTCTTTTTTTTTTCTCTCCACTAAATCATATCTTTTGTTATCGCCAGAGATAGATCAGCATATTTTTTAGTTTTATAGTTTAAAAGGGTTTCTTTTCATTGCAGGAATATCATTAGCTACATCATCTCAAATTCCGCTACCGTTCCTACCTTGGATCGATCTCAACAATACTCTAGTTGGCATTTAGTGAATTTATAGCGGTTACCTACGGCATCTGCGTGAGATTTATGAAAGTGTGCCACTCGAACACTTACACTTTTTGTGCCGTGTCGTGCCACTGTGCCGTGCCGGACTGTGACAGTGATGGAGCGAGAGACGCGGGATGGAACTAGTGTGACATCGGCCTATGGTGGAAATTGGCACCACAACCGGTCGCACTAGCAGTTGCGTATAATTTTCACGGTTTATAATAAAAATGGGTTGTTCTCTGTTGCAATGTGGATATAACAGGCTGTTTCTGGATTGTCTTGAGTTTTAATAAATAGAAAATTAAGATTCTAAATATTGTACATCGCTATTGTTCGTTACCAAGAGACAAAACTCAATTTTATTGTTAGATTTTTCGATCGTATTTACCATACTGACTTGAGTAGGTACCTGATACATTTTACTGGGACGAGATAATATATCAGATATTATGTAACATGTCGCGGAATTGTATGGATACGTCAATAAACATCCAAATTGTACCAACATGGCTGAGCACGGTGACGGGCCCGCTATGGCGGCTTATTTTCTCAATCACTTGATATTTATTGGCAAAAAGAACATCCACCGAAACCTTTTCTTTTATTTAAAGCATCATCCATTTTTTTATGGCAACAAATATTTGCATGACTGAAAAAATTGGTCGTTTTTAATCATACGGTAAATATAATGACACAAATGTGAACATTTGTATTACTACTTTAAATAAAGGTCCTTTTTTCTTTTTTTTTTTTGGGTGAGAAATTATCAAATAACTTCTCCCGCTCTGGGCGAAGCAGGAGGGCGTGTTGAACTCTTACTGACTAAAACCCACCCGTGTTCCTTCCGTTGCCATGTTGCTGGAGCCACGATCTCCCTTTCGGATTTCTTCGCAACCCCAGCAGGCATCGGCCCTAGCGGACCCCGTCAATTCTACTGACATCTCTTTGAGGCGCGAATGGAACACAACGCGCGGTCGACCCAGACCTGGTCCTTATCGGATGGCGAGCTACCCATTGCTCATCGTCCGCAAGACCGTGCCTACGGCGGCCGGAAATCGGCCTGCCATTCCCGACGCCCAGGGCGTCTCTTCCTGCAGCGGTTAGGGGCGTGCGGGCGCGAAATTTGCTTCTCCCTCACGCGTTCCGCCTGAAGAAGCGAAGGAGGCATCGCGAGCATTACTGCTTCGCAGCAAAGGTGACGGCCTGCCATTTCCTCTCGCTCCATACCATGGCCTGAACCAGGGCCGGACACGAGGGATCACCGCCGCCGATCGCCTCCACGAGGACACGGTGATGCTCCGCCCAAGCCGAGCAGTCTTCCACCGTATGCTCCACCGTGTCCTCCGGGCGATCCACACAATGATGGCACTCGGGCGTTTCCTCCCGCCTTATCCTGAACAGGAACCTCCCGAAACAGCCGTGTCTGGTGAGGACCTGCGTCAGGCGGAAGGTAACTTATCACCGCAATTGCGTTCCCAGCGCTGGGTTGCGACAATTGCTTTCTCTATGACGCCATGAGATCTCGCCGGAGCTCTGTCCGCTGAAGTAGTTAGCACTAAAACCATAATAAGCCGACGTTCGTAAGGACGTAATAAAATCGCGGCGGGATTTTATCGCGCACTAGATTTTCAACTCTTGATGTTAAGCCGAGCGTTGAGAATCCAACGCGCTGGGACGCACTCTCGTCCAAGCGCGTTGAAAAAACACACTGTTGGATTTTCAACTCTCGGCGCTAAGCAGAGCGTTAAAAATCAAGTGCACGAAAACAAATTTCCGCGATTTTATTACGCCCGTGCGAACGTGGGCTTATTCTACCAAGTAATTTCAGGCAACCGGTCGGAATGTTATGGGTAACCTACGAATGAAATTATATTACTTCAAACTTTGTCGCTGACTGATGTTGGTATTGAAACAAAATTAGCTATGTTTGCGACTCTTAACGCCATCTATTGAGTTTATCAGCAATGAAAATTATCATGATCAATAATAATATAAAACTAAGTCAATGTTATTGATATCTGATAATATTATTATGAAGGTAATCTGCAACAGTTATCTAAAAAAACGATCGAATGTACTCATATTTTAAGTACATTCAATAAAGTCATAAAAACACTACATGATCGATATTATCAAATGTACCTACGGGGATTATTTAAATTATTTTCTCGAATCGATTAAACTGAAACGATATGATAACACTAAGTGCTTCACATTGTCGTGTTAGAGAGTATTAAGATAACAGTAAATACTTTAATCTTTACACAGGTGTATGATTAATAATGTATTCCCGTTATTATCGGCGTATTAGCCGCAACAACAATATTCTAAGGTTACGATATCGTTACAACATGTGAATGTACTCACGTGTTCGATATACCTAATGTAAACTCAATTAAATTAATAGCTAAGCAAATTGACTACCAACCTAAATTGTCCGTATGTTCAAATCACATTGTCATTCTCTGATAGTTGAATGAAATAGCTATATTCAATGATATTATACGTCAGTGGCTATAATAGGGAAAATTGACGTAGGGTGTCAATTTGCTTAAACCGCTTGTACGTAGGCACAGTCATGGAAATTAATTAATTTCCATGACTGTGCCTACGTACAAGCGGTTTTTTTGGAGTCATGTTTAGAGCGGCGTTACGCCTTTGTTCCCGGAAGGTAAATGTGGAGGTGTATGGTGCAGGAACATGTTACCACATTACATTACATAAATTGTGGGCGAGCCTACTGCCATAATCCGGGCTCAATACTACGAGCTGCTACGAACAATTTCCCAATGCACAGTAAAATAAACACTTAATCCGACCTGCGCATCGAAAAAAAGGACCACATGCTCAGCAGACAAGCAAGCGACAACAAGACCAATGAGACAATCTTCGAATGGAATAATAATAAAAAATTAGCTTCATCTATATTATTCAGCCTGTATACTGAAGAAGCGATTGCGCAACTACCGCACAACCGGAGCGCGGCGCCGTCGTGTGATGCGGCCGCTAGTTGCAACTTATGATGCCGAAGATAAATGATATCTGTTGGTGTCAGTTTTTGTGAATGCGACACACGAATGTGTATAATGTATAGGTACCCATTCGTTTGTCGGAAGCATCCCTGTTTTTGTACGAGTGAGGAAAAATACCGGGATGCTGCAGCGATGCTGGGTGCCGTGACGTACCTAACGTTTTCGTATCCGTTTGGGAATAGGTTACAGACCTATACAGGAAATAATATTTATTTACATTTTTAAATCTTACTGCATCGATCTGATTGGAAAAGCAAGTCTATTTTTTGTATGAATTTTATGTTTATATTTTATGATAAACATAATTAATACCCGGAACTAACTAAATAAACACGCATTGTAAGGTTACACTGCGTGTTTATTTAGTTAGTTAAGGAAAACTGCATATGAAATTCTGCTTATTCGATGCACTAAAGACACGTTCCAAGGTGTACGTAAACTTGAATGTGTAGCTTTGAATATGTTTTTATTATTTATTTATTTAACACTTAAAGGCTCGTGCAGACCAGCGCGACACGCGTGTCGCGCCTGTTTGAAAGAGCCTTAAAGTACACCAATGTACAGAAGCGGATTTAATGTCATAGGCATTTTCTAGCAGCCAACCTTAATTAATAACCCTACAACCCCCTTCTCCCGTGGAGTTGCAGATACAGCCCGTATTACCTATTAGGTATATGACTTACAAACACCGTTACAGGGTGTGCGTACCTAAATATAATTTTTTTTTTTATTGCGTTTAGTGATGATTTAACAAAAACCATTTTTAATTAATCAATTAATCATTGGCTAATAGAAATATCAAGCTTGATACGGCTCTAAGTGAAATCATACCTATTTAATTATTTATATCAGTAGCTAAACATCAATTTTTTATATAATCTAACTGGATTACTTGATATTATGAAAGGAGTTTAAATGAGTGGTATTTAAACTCCTTCCTCCTCCTTGGTCTACAAATATTTATTTTTGTTTTTCATTGAGCTCACGTGCTTGAGACAAAATAACCTTATATTAAATTAATCCATAGGTACTATCAAAATTCATAACATACTATTAGTAATATTATAAATGCGAAAGTGAGTTTATTTGAATATTTGTTTGTTTGTCACACTTTTACGCTAAAACGGCTGAACTGATTTGGATGACATTTGGCACGTGGATAAACCATAACCCGGAAATGAACATAGGCTACTTTTCATACCGGATCGCAGACGAAGTCGCGGGCAAATTAGCCTGTAAAACTGTTCCAATTTCCTACCAGAACAAACATTCAAAACCCTAAACAATACTCTCCAGTTTTAGTCAACATTACCTTCCTTGCTACTCAAAGACGACTCGAACCGCTTCACAATGAATGTTTCATACAACCGCGGTTTATATTTGACTGAGTCTTGCCGCTAAGATTATTGCTACTTCTGCTGTTTGCTGAGAGGTGCACTTTCCCCCCACCCCCTCCCTCTGCGGAAAGATGATAATAAACGTGGCGGATAGAATGATGCAACCGTGGGTTTTTGTGATTCATCTGATTTGTTTCTAAGAGAGTAACAAGTAGAACATAACATCACGCCTTGTAAATTGGGCAGAGGTGTACCTATAAACACCCACATTTCGCCAGTTATGTTGTCCCATGTAATAGGGGGCGAGTCTATGTCATCAACCATAGTAACAAGTAACATTAGTATTATTACCTCAATATTAATATGACGCAAGAGTTTTAATCTGGCACGATTAATGGCTGTTAGGATTTAGATATGGAAATAAGTATTATTTGCACACGTTATTGTAAATCTTTGCACAGCTAATTGCTGATAATCTGATCACGTTTGCAAACACAGAGACGTATGTTTTTAGGGTTCCGTAGTAAACAAAGAACCTTTATAGTTTCGTCATCTCCGTCTGTCTGTCTGTCCGCGGTCTAGCTCCGAGACACTTAGTACTAGAAAGCTGTAATTTGGCAAGATAATACATATTAATTATGCCGATAAGTGGTAAAACAAAATTATGAAAAGAAAATTTTTAGGTTACCTCCCCTATACGTAAAGTGGTGATGATTTTTTATTTCTATCCCATGGTGTGGGATATCATTGCAAAGGTCCTTCAAAAACATTGCGAGTATGTGAAAACCATTTTTGGATTCAGGGATCCTTTTGCGAAATATTAAGCTTTAAAATGCTAATTTTTGCTAGAGTTAAGTATCCCCTCCCCCCTGCCAGCTAAATAGTTGGTTTTGGATGTGTGAAAAAAATCACAGCAGTATAAAGAAATTAAAAAGAAAACTATCACAGCTAAGTAGGCTCTACAAGTTAACAAGTAATAATCGACCAACTTATATTTGCAGTTACAAAAACATGTTTTCTCATACATTCTGTATGGGAGAACATGTTTTTCAACTACAAAGTTAAGTTTGTTTTTGGGATAAATTCATCCCAACTACGGAACCCTTCATTGTGCGTGGTCCGACATGCATTTGGCCGGTTTTATTTGTGAGGTTTTGTGTTTCAATGTCTGTATACCTTTTTAACCCCCGACGCAAAAAGAGGGGTGTTATAAGTTTGACCGCTATGTGTGTGTCTATTTGTGACACCGTAGCTCATATACGGGTAAACCGATTTGAATGTATTTTTTTTTATTTGAAAGTAGGCTTTTTATCGATTGTTCTTAGATATGCTTTATCAAAATCGGTTCAGCCGTTTGAAGATTATCAGTTCTTTTCTAGTTGATGAATGGATGTAAGTATCTTCCACAGGTCTGATCGATTTGAAATTTGGTATTCCTTTACTTCAATGATTTTAGAAGAACAGAAATTTGCAGGATACTTAACTCCCTTACCAACTTACAGCACAGGTATCGTGTTTGGGCTCATTAGAATATATGGTCTCAATGAATAGGTTATGGTGAACAGGATCTAATGATGGAGTAGGAAAGAGAAATGACGAAATTTTTGTGTCGGGGCTTTTTATATTTTAACTGTTAAAATGTACTTGTTATAAATAAACGATTTATTATTTAGGGGTATGAGGTACAGGGTGTAAAGTTCACTCATCCACCATAGAAAAGGGAGGATCCTCCGACCAGACGGTTGTTGTGTCTGGTGGGCAACTGCCTATCGGTTGGAAGTTGAAATCTTGTATAATGTCGATCGCTTGGTAAACTCTAACTTCGCGATGCAGGATTTGTGTGACGTCATGTCTATGATGCGTAGTTCGTATGTGGCGGTGTAACCGCTACAATTACTATATTATTATGTTAAATTATTATTTTCTTTATTTAACTATTTATATTTTTCAATATTAGAATAAAATAATATAAAACATATAAAAATGTATAAAAAAATTGTAGCCCACCGGTATCGGGAACAGGGTCCTAGCTACCGGGCGATCAGGGCTTCAGAGAGAGGAACCTCCTAACAATTCGAGCCGTGTCCAGAAGTACCACTTTCTGAATCAAGCACTTAATCCAGCTACCCAACGAGAGCCTCCTTAGGTGTCGGTCGAGCCTCGAGAAGCGTGGGAGGTCGAGGCAACTAGCTTCATATTTCTGACTGACCGACTCCTTGACAATTCAAAAGTGCCTGTAAATGGTTTAATTGAAATAAATGCTTTAAGTTTGAGTGTGAGTTTGATGTCGACAACCTCGCGAGCCGTATTATAATATTATATTATATGGTGCTAAGTACAACACTGGCACAGTATTCGTATGATAAATAATGGCTCAACTTTTGTCTGCTTATCTCTATACAAAACTTTCCGTTCACTATAAATAATTATATATTTTGTAAGCGTCTGTCTGTCAGTCGGTGAAACAGGCGAAGTTTCAACTTCTACAGCTCTCCTTTGAGTAAAATATAAATCTTAGTTCCGCAAGTAAAAAGAGAACACAACTGAAAATACATTTTACTTGAAAAGAACGGAGAGAACACTTGCGCAAGTGCGAGCCGATCACGAATAAATTGCTTACACATACAGACATTACAATGTTATAGAGTGGCGACGTGCATACTTGAGTGTTCGCGATTTTTGAATAAGATTGAGAATTGTCTAGAATTAGATTACATAATTCGTTCCTGTTACTATTAAGGTACTTTATTTGCTACTCATGACCTATTTTTAATAAATAATGTGATCAACATTAATTGATTAGACTTGTATAAATTGCTTCTAGTGTAATGACTAAGCAACCAATATCAGAATTATTAAAAAAAATCATGCTTGATAGTGTATAGATGGCAATCTGAATTGTATTCCAAAACTAAACTGTAGAATGGCATTATCAGTAGGTATTATCGCTCATTATCATTAATTAATATTGTGATAATCATTTTAGAAGAAAGAACGCTACATTATTTCTTGCTCATAATATTTACAAAATACTTTAATAATAGTGTCAAGGAAAACTTCCCGAATTGATTATTCTCTTTATAACAAGCAACTTTTGTTCAGAGAGTTTTCGAAATAAAACAACAAAAATCCTGGCGTAACTACAAAGTTTTTATCAGTATAACTAATTATGATTAATTCTAGCCTGACTGGACGGAAGATACGCGATGACCGTTTTACCTATAAAAAATCAAAGAAGAATAACCATTATTAACACCTAAGTACACATTATGGTAAAGCAATAAAGATATTGAGTATTGAGTATTGAGTATTATATTTACTATAACCAGCCAGTGCCAGTTTCTGTTTTAGTATCAGAATACACAAACACATTCCCAGTCAATCACCGACCTATGCAGAGTGGGCACTTCAGTACAACAATAAATTAAACTTTGTATTTATCTAATCCAATTAGTCACTATGGGTTTTGCCAATCAGCTGACTATTAATTTAGATAGTTACGGTTAATTACAAAAAAACATTTTTAACTTCGATGTTCGGATTTATGTATTTTGATGGTTTCAGAATACTCCTATTTACTAGTATTGCTAGAGTTTAATTTATTCTCGTATTGTTATCCCCACACGCTACAATTTCCGGGAGTCGGTAAACATCAATATGCACGTAGGTATGAGTGGAGGAAGTCTTTACAGATCGCCGTCAAGATTATTGTGACGGGTTCTCGGATTTACCCACATGATAGTCTCATCTGTTAGTCGATCTTCTGTGAGTTTTGTAGTAGGGGGAGGGGAGTACAATTTGTAATATTTTTCAGTAAGGTAATGTTTGCTCTCTAATGTAAAAATGATTTTTTTGTTGCACCGAATAATCTTTATTGGTATTTAGTTATCTCTCATCATATCTTCGTCAATATTACAATGGTCGAGGATTCACAAAGAACATTCAATCAATGTAAAAAAAAAAAAGAAAAAAGTAAAGTAAAAAAAAAAGTAAAGTAAATTAGTATTAGGTAATTGATTAAGCACAGTGGTTTTAATATTGTGACACTGTAGCACTTAAACTATGTATATTGCTGTGCCCTAGCAGGGTTCATGTATGAAACCTATTTAAACTTGCAACAACTTGTAAACTACATGAATGCAATAAATGATGATTATGATTATGATTAGGGTCGAAGCTACCAGCGGTCAGGCCTCCAAAGAGACGAGACTCCTAAAAATGCGAGCCGTATCCACAAGTACCGTTTTCTGAATCGAGTCCTAACCCTAAGTATCCTTAATTTGGCCTTTGCAAAAATTTTTAATCTATAATTTAATAAAAAAAAATTATAATGAAGCCATGCTGCATTAAGTCATACTCCCAGAAATACGTCACGGTAATGTAAAACACGTTGTGATAAAGGTCAGTCGAGACGTTATCGCTGCGTCCGCTAGTTCGTCCGTCCTCCGTATCGATGCGATCGGGCGAGGTCGTTATTGGCCGCGCTAGATACGACTGATGTACTAGCGATACACTGTTACATACGATCTGCTGATATAAGGGACTGTGCAGGGTGCTGTGTGGATGGGATGAAAAATAATTGGAGGATACTGTTGAAAAGGAAAATGTTTCTGTTGTCACCATTTCAGTATTTATTTAACAAGATCGTTTTAAATACCATTAAAAAAAAAATATATCTATTTTAAGTAACCAATTACACAAACTATATACTACATGCTTATCCGATTTAAGTACAAATAATCAACTGATAAGCAACAAAAAGGTTGCCAAATTGACGAATTTTCATCAATACTCCTAGTACAGCTACCTACACTTAAACAAGAAGACCTCTCATCTACCAACCCACTAACTAACTAGGTCTGCTAATACATAGTACGTAACTAAGCGTAAAAATGTCGACGGTGGCAGCACACGAATTACTCAAAGAGACCATTGCTTTACCCACGAGTTACGAGTTACGACGGATGCATATTCATCGCAGTCGCCGAACCGTACCGGACGAATGTGAAGCGCCCCTAATATACATTAGTGATAGCGGATTGTCCCGCTCCTAATTAATATTGTTACGTTACGATATAATTATTAACGTTGGTAAGTTTGTTTGTGTTGAATTGTTTTAGATGAGGAGTTTTTAAATGTGTGAGGCTAATAGAAACTTACCAAAATAATTCAGATTACGTTTAGCAGAAAAACAAGATTTAATTTAAACTGGCTTTGCAGTAAATTGTTCAGTTTTTGTGTGTGGCAAAAATCTTGTTATAGAACCTATTGATCTAATATTTACTTGTAGTATTTTTAATGTAAAGTGAGAGAATGTATCTGAATCTCTTGCACTCCAAGCAAAAAGATTTTGTGACATATCATGACCGTCATTAACAAAATGTACTTCAAATCAATGAAAAATAAGCCTCTTTATGAATAATAAACAAAACTTTTCAAATTAAATATCCTCCGCAAGTGAAACCGGGGCACTAAACGTTGTTATATAAGTAGATCCGCATCTATCTGCCTCAGATCTGTGCAGCAGATATTTGGTAATTTATGTAATTAAGATGTATCGGCACATCTGTACCTATCTACGAATAGTATAGCTCGGTATAGTTAATAGTGCTCTGACTAACGAGCTATTGATTAGGGAGGAAATGTTCATACTTAATAAGGAAGTTAGTAAGGATTAGTTGTCTTGGAAACTGTTCTCGTTTCATCTCTTTCCTGATCTAAAAAGTGACGGGATGTTTTTTGACATCATTAATAACTGTTTATTATTTTAAAGCCTAGTCTAGGTTTAAGATCCACGAAGGAGAGAATAGGAAAGAAGATTATTTTAAATATCTTGGCTATCTAAGCTTGTTCGAAGATTGCTTCTTCTGTTACGATTTTGATCAGTTAGCGGCATTAATGTCCTAGTAATAGTGTGAATATGTTAATTTATTCACCCTATTACTACCTACTATACACACAACTGGAGTTATGGACGAGACCTGTACGGAGTGTTACACTTGTAATAAGTTACGCACTTTAATTAATGCCTTATCAAAAGGGATATATGAAAGCTTCAGCATTATCTTTTTCATATTTATCACAACCAAATTAAAAAGAATATCCAACAAAAAAGAAATAAAACTATCTTTTATTTCTTTTATTTTTATTTTCCCACTGGATTCTAGTAACATAAAATGCCAGAAATCAAAGGGAATAAATAGCTTCAGTACACGTTGAAAGGTCTGATTAAACTTTCATACATTTGTGAAGAAAACTCAGTAACTGCAGGAAATTGCTCGCACGCCAGCTTCACGTAAATTCCACCATTCAATGCTTCGCAGCGGTAATCATACTTAATGACGTCACCGGGGGACGCGCCGGAATCTTGGTTAGTAAAAATAACTCATAATGTTTGTATTTCTAAAAGTTTTAGAGGAGTATTTATGTAATTTTTGACTCCACTGCTGATTGTATTAAGCAAGAAGCAATACATTAGTGCCAAACAGGCAGTGTTTTTAAGTTCAAACTACTGCTTTTTTAAGGTAATAAAAGTTTTCTCAGTTTTAACAGGCACAGTAACGAACATCGATTAGTCATTATAAACTCCAAATACTGAGGTATTCGTACCATCTTAATTGCATGTATCGATTTCAAAATCTTGTTAAAAACATCCCATATTTCGAAAGCGAAAATATACATTAAAACTGTAAAATATTACGTATTTTACAACATCTACAAACATGAAACTGTATATTAATCAAATTACGGAAATCATTTTCCATCAGCGTCACCGCTACGCTGCAACAGTGCTACGCGCTACGGTGCTACGTCGCAACGAGTTGGTCATTATGTGAAAAGTTACCAATTGGAGCGCGCATTTTTAATTAATAGAGAATGTTTTTATCTCTGTTTTTTCTTTTTTCCGATATCACATTATCATGTTTTTTTTTATAGACAGGAAGGGCGAACGTAGGCATTATGAGATGTTATTGTAATATAGTAACAAGGCCTTTACTGTCAGCATTCAGAGTTTTTGTTTTTGACAAAAGAATCGTTAAAAGCCCACTGCTATGACCATCACGATGACAGCTAAAGGTTTTGGGTCGTAGGTTGCGAATTTTGGATTCTAAGGCAAGGAGTGATTTTTTTATTATAAGGGAAATCTATAATTGTTTTCTATAATTTCAAATCGTGTACAGATAACAGCAATAGACTGGTTCTCTAGTAAGACCAATCGTCTTAATTCACAAAATGTGTTACCTTTCATTTGTGCCTCAAAAAAGGGTTAACTAATTAATGCAGCTGCTACAGCAAGAGTGTATCCCATCTGGCCCGGTGACTTGGCCCGGCACCGGGCCACATGGGACAAAAAAGTTTTAACTGGCCCGGTGATATGTTTACCGGGCCAGATGACACAAATCAAGTGCCATCGTCCCCGGAAAGGGGAGAAAAGAGGATACGCCTCGTAATTTGTGAAATACTAACTATATGCATCTATGAAAGGGATTGAACTTATAAATCAAACTGCTGAAACATTTGCTGAAAAGTTGTCAGGCAAACGTAATTCTTGTGTGGTCGATATGTTACGGCTAAAACCCGAAGTGCGGCTACACCTAGTTTTAGCCGGCTAAAACTAGGTGCGGCCGGTAGCAGTGGGATAAACTTGCCTAAATGGTTTCTGGCACTCGCCGGCCGCTACCGCGGCACCGCTCGCTTCGCTCGCTCGGCTCGTGCGGTGTGTTATGTGGTCACAGTTCTAACCTAACCTAACCTACCATTCAGCCATTTACATCGAGGCGTATCCTCTTTTCTCCCCTTTCCGGGGACGATGGCACTTGATTTGTGTCATCTGGCCCGGTAAACATATCACCGGGCCAGTTAAAACTTTTTTGTCCCATGTGGCCCGGTGCCGGGCCAAGTCACCGGGCCAGATGGGATACACCCCTACAGCAATACTCTGCAGAGTTTTATTAAAATTCTAATTTGGTTATTCAAACAAAATGTGTACCTATTTATACGAAAATAATACAACATTTTATCTTAACTCAAACTCAAACTCAAAGCATTTATGTCAATTAAACCAATTAGAGGCACTTTTGAATTGTCAAGGGGTCGGTCAGTCAGAAAGATGAAGCTAGTTGTCCATTCCAAAGCGTAGTAGGTACCTATGGAGAAGAACGGGCAAGAAACTCCACGGACACTCTTTTAAATCAGAATATGGTTACAAAATATTGGTTACATCATTTATGTTGAAGTTATACATGTGAGAACGATGCAGAACGTTAAAAGCGTCCGTAATAGAACCCTACATTTTGTATTCTATAATCTCAAGAATGTTACTAGCCGCGCAGTTTATAACCACCCAATGTTCCATTACGCGAATATCACGCTCGAAATATAAAACAGTGAAGCATCGCGGCATTTAATTAATAGTGGGTAGGCAGAGAGGATTTAATTCAGGAAATCCATTTGTATGATAAACGCGCGCTGTTTAGTGCCAGCACTTTAGTGCGGAGGGTTAACTGCCGTTAGTTAACGTCGGATAAATGGTGCTGGGTTTGTAAATTACGGTTAATTATGTTTAGAGAAAAATAAAAAAGAGTAATGATGATCACTACACGTCTTTTGTGAGAATTAAGAATCAAACACATTTTTTGTTTTGAGGTTTCAAAACATAATAAAATATATAGACAAACATTATTTTTGCTCAAAAGCTTTCCGAGATTAGCAAGAAGTAACTTCAGTACTTAAAGTTTTTAAAAGCTTCAGTTTTTACTAGTAACAGAAAACCGCACATAAAACTACGAGACGTGCACTACAAAAATAAAAGCGAACTTCTTTAAAACATTTCTACTTTAACTGCAGTTACATCTCGGTGCCACCCGCCGCCTGCAATAGAGACGTACAGATGAATTTTAATGCTGTAGTTACGCATTCAGTGCTAATGGCTCCTTGAGTGGGACACACAGACAGACACACAGACAGACACAGGCACACAGACAGACAGAGAACACGAGAGTCACAGTAAACACTGTCTGCCGCCACTCGAGACGCAAATGTACGCGTTTTAATATGCACGTCTTTTTGAGAGTCCGGTGTTTTGAGATCCGGATTAAGTGTTTGTATGGAAAGGTGAGTTTAGCTTGAAAGCAAATGTTAGCAACTATGCAGGTATGTGAGATTTTGTTACTAAATAAGTGAGCTTGATGCAAAGAGATAGCTGCCCAAAGTTATCATTTCTGTCAGTATTATGTGGACAGTGTATGTTAAATATAAATAGTGTAAACTTATAAAATTATACACGGTGTAAAATCAACGCGGAAACTTTTACCATGAACTCAGCACATGATTCAAGACCTTCCAGCGTACAAATTTTTCGTCGATAATTAAAAGAAAATCTGCTGTTTCATACAAAAGTGTACCTACACGGTCAAACTGTTTGTTTTTTTTTAAATTACAGACGAAAATTTACAGAAGATATACATATGTTACCAACAAGAGAAACAAACTAAATTTAGCACAATATCTACATAAGCAAACCTAATAGCATGTACCTGACAGTATGCCTGTTAACCTAAACAATAACATGTAATCATAACCTACAATGTACGAGCTAAAATAGCATAAAACGCTTTCCAAACACATTAAATAGAGCATTAACTTTTACACGTGGCTTCGGTAATGTGAAAATAATTGTTACTTTGATGTAAAAAGGGAATTTCGCAATATTGGTCCTAATCTTAATTCTGACTTTTTTTAAGCTTAAATCATTCCGCCATTGAACAAAGTGACCATGAGAAACCACGTCAAATGTTTAATAATAACCTGTCATCCTTTTTGAGAGAAACGTCTAATGCTAAGAGACAATAGAAAAATCGAAATCCCTTTTTCCGAGTCGACACTTTTTGAGATTTAAGCATTTTCATAAAGTGGAATAGACAAACTAATTTATACATCATCATAATGTTAAACTTAGCTTACTTAATATTAGTTAGTATTAACGATATTCCCTAGTTCAAACGGTGCGTCTGGTCCTAAATAAAACGCGTTGACTGCAGCATGCGTTAACGTGATTACATCGCGGATTACCGCTGTAATGCTGGTTTAGTGCTTGTTCTGCGTTCGTGAAGCGGAGGTAAACCGGTAATGGATGTTTCAGTATTTCTATATGGTCGACAAATATTAGGTGTGTTTATCTTATGGCCATAAGTGGGAAGGGTATATCGAGGATCAACGGTTTGTGTTGTCCTAGGTCTTAAAATAATTATTAAGTTTTTGTAGCTGAGACTTCGTTTTTATGACTGCGAAATATTATACAAACATTTTAGTTATTTAAAGCGTGGCTTACGACCCACTCACTCTTACTGAGAGGAGGCCTGTTTCCCAACAGTGGGAACATTATAGAATCATTAAGCTTGTGCTTAGTTATTTAACTTAAAAACCCCGAATTGCTTTAATTAAAATTTTCGCAGTTATAAAAATGAAGTGACAGCTACAAAAAACGGCATCAAAATCAAAATCAAAATATTTTATTTCACATAAACCTACAACGGCACTTATAAAACGACGTTTAGTAAGGCCTCGGACAGATCAACACAAAACGTAGATATGTGCAGCTACCGTGCAAACAGGCACGACGCGACTCTTACAAAACAATTTCTAAGAAAACTTCACTGTAGAATAATTACCGGTGTCGCGTCGCGCGTCATGTCGCGCTAGTCGACACGAGCCTTTATTTTTTACTTCTTTTCTAACTATAATTATTCTCACAGAAGACTAAAACAATTTCACAACATTTGCAATTAAATGAAAAAAAAATTAAAACTCATCAGTACACTTTGTAAACAAGCATTTAGCCTATAGTCAATATAAGAATGGCTGGGAAACATGCTGGTCCTGCTCCATAAGACAATCTGAAGTCTAGACAAAATCAAACTGGTTGCTAATTTAATTGTGTCATTTATAAAATGTATTATTTTTATGTCATTGATTCTACATTCTGTGATTACCTACTATAAATCACACACTGACTTATTACTTGTTAAAATTTTAGGAATATTGTATACTTTTACGATTCAAATATTTTGAGACACGTATTACGTCCATTATTATTGGTGCTATTTGACATAAATTTTTCAATATCCGATTAACATGTAAACCTAAAATCAAATCTAAAATCCAATTAATGTATCCATGAAATAGTAATTGAAATGTGTTGATCAACGTTAGAATCAATTATTATCCCGATTATGATGTTATCAATAAATCGGTGTTAGGCGGTAAACTGATCATTCGTTTGATTTGTGGCGTCGGGCCAGTGTGCGCAGTAATATGTAACCGTTGGTTTTGTAATTTATTTATTCATTTAAATTGAGTTTTAGTCCACGATTGCTTCGTTAGTCTAGTGGTCGCAAGCGCTACTGCATGAGGTCCTGGGTTCCCAGGTCGGCAAAGTGTTATTGGGTTATTTTTTTCTCAGTAGCGGCTTGGAGTCTGGATTTGTACCCAGTTGATGGTAATAGGTTCGCCCAATTCGCCCTAAACATAACTACGAAATGTGGGTGTATCGGTACACCTCTGCCTAACTCTTCGGGGAATACAAGCATGATATTATGGTTTAGTCTATGTAGTTCTCTGGTAATAATAAATCACTTTTTTGTAAATCTTTATAGGTAATAATAATAAATCAAATGCTGTTCGTTGGTAAGCGCATCACTTGAGAACCGCTGGCCCGAATTGTTTTTTTTTTTAAATTATTTGTAACTAGCTGCGCCTCGCGGTTTCACCCACGTAAGCCTCGATCCTGTAAGAATATCAGGATAAAAAGTATTATATGTGCTAACCCAGGTTATAAACTATCTGTGTGCCAAATTTCATCCAAATTGATCCAGCTGTTTGAGCGTGAAAAAGAGACAAACATACACACACACTCACAAACTTTCGCCTTTATAATATTAGTATGATTGCAGGAATCAAGTTCTGCTGTGGACGTATATAATATTTTATCTGTTATTATTTACGATGAAGATACTATCCTAACTATACATAAAACAGATTCTCAACTATCCAATAATCTTTTGATCCGAGGCGCGAACTTTGTTCATAACATTAGCTAATACATTCTCTAAGCGGTTGCAACGCTGATCAATATAAAACTTTACGCTCAAGTTGTTGCTAAATATTTCAACAACGCAATTAATTAGCAGCACAAAGATAGCCCGTTATTAATATTTGAGCTAGGTGCGATGGCGGTGTGGCTGCGTGGCAGGAGCGGGGCGGCTGCGTGGCGTGTGCGTGGTTATCGCGCTATCTTTAAGCACAGCTTTAATAGCTCGTCGACTCTTTAATTAAAATTTTAATTAAGTAGAGTTTAGTGAGAAGTAGATTGAAGACGCAAGTTTGTCATCTCCGAAAGTCGTCGTCGATTCGGGTGGAAAAATGTTGTTTTATTTGAACTATTCTGAAAGGCGACTCGCGGAATGTTTTAATCAATTTTGTAGTAAATAAAGTCGGTCGATAGAAGCAAGTTATTGGCTCCACGATAGTTTTAATTAGCGCCAACTACAAATGGGTGCTTTCACCGTTACTTTATTTTCCCATTTCTTTGAAGTATTTTTAGTAATTAATTAAACCTAACCTAAATATATATTATTATATTATATATTTTCTTGCAGTCTTTAAAACGAAATACTTGCAGAGAGCTGAGGCCTATGTTGTTATCTGCCATCAGTGCCCCAACGATTAGAAATACAATCGTTCAGTCCTTAGTGCCTGAATGATTGTATATTTATATGACAGATAACGACAGAATACAAAAGCAATATCACACAAGTCGACCAAATAGATTTACGTTTATTGAAGGCGCAAAAACGAAAGGTTTCACTTTTATGTTTACACTACCTGTGCCGCGGGGTCGCTCAAGTAACAATGTAATCTTTTAGCATTCTCTTTGTAAGGGGAACGTAAAATCATAGTATATTCGTAATATCCCCTCCATAAGTTGATTTTTTTAATTTAAACTTATTACTTTTGTGTTAACATGATTCAAGTGAATCTTGGATTACTGCCAGCACGAAATTTATTGAATAATAATGATTATTATTTATTTGTTTATTTTTATGCAAACAGTCTTGATACAGGTTCATGGTTGTTTGTTTTTGTTTTATTCTGTTCTAAGATAATTGTCAAGCTAGAAGTACGCAGAATAATAGCACCCCGCACGACGAGTAACCCTACAATGCGTTTATATTCATTATTTAATGTTGGAACTTACTAGTACCTATTAAAGGCACTCAAAAATAGCAAAAACCAATGAATATTTAAACCTCACAACCCCCAAAAGTGCAGTAGGTCAAGTCACTCAATAAACATCCCCCAACATGATTGATGTCTGTCGCGTCGTCCGTGACGTCACTGAGTGCTCCCAGCCCGCGACAAAACGCGACAGAACGCGACACGACATAAATCACGCGCGACGCTTGTCGCAGCCATTACCGTCTTTTTGTCATTCACATTATACCCGGTATACATTACGCTTAAGATATTGTTACAGATTGCTGGGTTATTTTTCTCTTGCATGCTGCTTTTATTCTCCTATTGTTATGTTTGAAATATGGAATTTGAGTGTGATTGTTGTGACAGCGATGTGGAAGTGTCTTGTTCCGCTTATTTTTGGTTAGCAACACAGTATGGCCTATATCTATAAAATAATAGTATCACCTCAGATTTTTTTTAAACGCTTTTCCACGAAACATACTATCAAACTCAACTCAAAGCGTTTATTTCAATTAAACCATTTACAGGCACTTTTGAATTGTCAAGGAGTCGGTCAGTCAAAAATATGAAGCTAGTTGCCCATTCTAAAGCGTAGTAGGTACCTATGGAGAAGAATGGACAAGAAACTCCAGGGACACTCTTTTGAATTAAAATTGTTACAAAATATTGGTTACATCATTCATGTTGAAATTATACATGTGAGAACAATGTAGAAAGACGTACACGTTAAAAACGTCCGTAATAAAAATATAAAAACAAAGAACAACTCAAAAACTTAGCTATGACAGCTAAGAGATGACCAGTCCCTACCGATGGCGCCCGTTCACGAACATGACGCATAGATTAGCACCATTCAGCTCAACCATTTTGAAGGGAGCTAAATGATCCAATACACGCGCCACCATCAGCAAGACATCTCAGTGAGCATGACATACTCACAGCCGACATTCAAGTCAATGAAAGACATATCATATTTCTCATCTCTCATCTTCATATTTAAAGAGTTGAGACATTCAGCTGACCCCGCAACTTTGTCATTGATCTACCAGAGTATATGTGCATCAATAATCACCTACTATATTACGGTATGGGGAGGCACTTATAGAAATCTTCAAATTCAAATAGAACGTGCTCAAAGGGCGATTCTAAAGGTTATGCATTTTAAGCGTAGAGACTATCCAACCTTATTATAGGGCTGTACTCTGAAATCCAAGTCCTCACTCTTCATTTTGCGTGTAGTCTTACGCCGTCACTCCATCCTACCCCTCGACTCAAACATTCTTCTAAGACGTCGAGGTCGTCCGGTCTGTGACTCCGTCCAATGTCGTTCTGCATTTGCTAGCCGCCACTACTCAGTTACAAGCGCTCGTCTTTATAATAGGGTACATCGGTTTATTTTTATTAACACGTTAACCAAAGCGCTGAAAGCAAAGCTGAATGGTTGCAGAATTTGTCTTACAACGATACTGAAGATATTCTAACGATCACCTCATGAATACATTTCTCAATACTGATACAACCTGTAATACAGAGTCACTTTAACCTGATTGCATTTTAGTATAATAATCAATGTTTGTGAGGAACTTTGGCTCCTGAGATACAAGTATATTTTACATAGTTCAGGAGCCAGCTGTTCTACCTGATTTTAACCTCCACTTGTACAATCATGTTTAGTGTATCACTAACTCTATGTGTTTTCTCTTTGTACAATAAACTTATTATTTATTTTAAATATATATTACCCGGTAAATGGTAGCTCTTTAGTACATAGTAGTCACACCTGTGCCATGCAATTATATAATGCAAAGATGGTCTTACAATCTTCAGCAGCTCCAACAGTATTTTCAAATGTTAATCAATTAGTTTTGGTTGTGGAGCAGGACCAGCATTGAGCCAAGCATTTTTATCAGCGATGTAATAATACCCCAACTTATAATATGCCTGCATAGTGTGCGTTCTATGACCTACTGTTAGAAGTTTAAATTGAATTGTTCAGAAGCGACCATCTTGAATTAAATGCTCGCTAAATAAAATTAATGCTCATAACAAAAAGTACAAAACACAGAGAAAATTTCCATTCTAAATGCAACGACGCTAAAGTATGAATAAATTAACGAACGAAGATGAGACTAAAATAAATAAAAACACATAATGCAAACATTCAATTGTTTTCTATGTGGTAGATAGGGGAGAAACAAATTATAGTTGGCAATATTTATACACATGGTGTTCATAAAGTATTGTGAATAATCCATGGCGTAGGACAGATAATGAAATGGTGCAATCTGGGCGGATAGAATGGGGTTGTATGGAACAAAACACACATGAGATTTTTGAGACAATCTTCATTGGAAATTGGTTTTCTTTCCTTAGGGTGTGTACTGTCTACACTCTCATTCCGAACACGAACGTAGGTGCTTGTATTTTGTAAAGGACACCGATCGCAAAAATGAGGTTTTTGCGCATTCTGTCAGCGAATGCATCACCATTCGCTAATATAATAATACTATCTTTTGCCCGCGGCTTCGGTCGGAAATTTTCCCTGGAGAAGGTACCTACTACCGGGACTAAAGTAAAAATACAGTGTCCTGACCCAGCTCACGGTCTACGTGTACGCAAAATTTCATCGAAATCCGATACGGCGTAAAAAGGTAACAGACAGGTTGACGGAACTACTTCCACATTTATAAAATTAAAGTATGGATAATTTATAATTAATATGTAAAGTGTGAATGTAGAAACGGGTTAAAGAGACATGTTTTTACTAATGAATATTGGGCACGAACATTCCCTCAACTTAGCAAAAAAATGGGGACCGGTTAGATAGAAATTGAAATCATGACCCCATTCGGGAGTAGACCAACCTAACTTTAATTTCCTCTCTCCTTGTATGGAGTGTACAAATTACTTCCAAACAACAAATTATTCGACTGATAATTTGGCAGGCGCAAAGGACTGTCACGAACATGTAAAGAAATCACCAGTCTTTCCGGATATACACACTGTAAGAACACAGCACACACACATTGCATTTTTCTAGATTAGATTAAATTACATAGAACCCATGATCATGAACCCATGATAGAGCATATGATTATGAATATTTTGTTGAACCTCATGTTGGAAAGTATAGTGAAACGCGGGGGAGAGGGAGGCGGTGCAAATTGGACACAACACTGTTTGTGTCGGGACATAAGCCGCGCCGGGAAGCGCGGTGACAGCGCACGAGATTGGGCGCTCATTTGTACGCATCGATATTATGCAGAAAAATGAGAACAATCATGTACGAGATAAATTTGCTCAGATAGTCTTATATCTTGGGCTTATGTTACTGAAACCTGAAAATTCAACGCACTTTTGATTAACATGTAGATAGATAGATAAATAAAACATTTATTTAGTGCACACAAAAGACACACATAAACACAATTCAATGATAACAAATTAAATGTAGACAGTGTTATGTCACAACAATTTACTTGAGATTTTATCAAGACATGAAGCTTTGTGTTACCTGGGTATCTCGACTTGATTTATGTAGAAATATATTACCTTACCATTAATCATGACTCCATTGTACTTCTCTATCTATATCTAAAAGCATTATTCCATAAATCACCAAAATGACTCCGTCGATTAGGCAGGGGAAGCTTCTACACATAACTCCTCAACTTTTATTAAAACAAGCGCCAGATAAATTCCTGCCACTTGTCTTCACGAGGGTTGCTAAAGACGCCATCGAATACCAGACAGGTATTTAAATATCCCAACAAAATAGACGGAACCCATTAATCAGGAGCCCAGGTGTGTCGTAGGGCACCTAAAATTAGATGTACGCGGGCCCAAAGACGGGACCCTTGGGTACTCGTTATTTATAGGGTCCCAAACACGTGGCAGCCCCTCGTTTACATTTACACCGTGTATTCTGCACTCGTGGAGTGTAATTTTGAAGGCTCACGGTTTATTAAAACCTTAATACGAACCAAATTGATATTCACCCTTTGGGCGGGACGTGAGTGGTAATTGCAGACACACTCAAAGGTGTCTACAAAGGATGTGGAGCGGATTATTGTACAGAGATAACATTACAAAGTGACATTTGCGTTTACTATTTTGCTGTGAACTTGTCACATTGTGCTTGTACTATAACTACTTTACCTGCTTCTTAAGTATTATTAACAGCTAAAATTAAACAAGAAAAGAGCATTTTACACACAGTAGTAGTTTCCAGTATCTTCAATTCAGCTGTCTATAAAGTACAATAATCTCTATTCCAGCCATTCCTAGCGATATCACTAAACTGCTTAAACTACGTCTAAATTTAAACGCAATCAAGTGGCATGTAGGTTCGCCGAAGCGATTTTTACTTAAGATTCAGTAGCTGAGCGAGCGTGCCAAGTGCGGGCTTACTGGCAAGCCAAGACATTGTCAGACGGCCGAACATTGGGCGCGCCTATCTTGGGCCAAACCAGCCAGCCAGCCAGCCAGACAGTGTTCCAATTACTCACAATGAGAATGCATGAGTTGGAATATAAAAAGTGGATGTTACGATCTCAGTTTTTTATGTTAAGGAAAAAAACTAGGAATTCTGGCAGACACACAATAGTAATAAGTTTCTCCGGAAGTTGGAAGATATTTTAGTTTATTTTATGTTGTGTAGCTATACAGTTTTTGTATTTTGTATTTTTGATTTTATTTTTGTATTTTATAATTGTAGCTGTAATTTTTTTTCAATCATTTTATTATTAAAACAAAATGTTTTTTTTTTTTATTATTTAGAAAAAATGGAATGTTGGCTGATGAATGTAACACATACTTGTTACATTCATCAGCCAACATTAAATTTTTTCTTGTCCGTTTACCACACTTTGGTGCCAAGATAACCGAAATTTCCTATTGCTATTGAATTCCAGATCATAATAAAACGTGTTTAGAGTTTAAATTGCATCCATGCAATAAAAGTACTCATTCCAATTCAAAATATTCTTGCTATAACATTAATAAAAACAAGGGGAGCGTTCATCAAAAGCATCACTCAAAACTCATCCTTGTTGGCTCACAATTTAACTGTGTATGTCTTCAATCTTCCTTGCACTGTAGATATCAATTAAAACATGAGAACAGTCTCCATCCATCTGTAAATAGCAACAAATGAGTGTATAATTGCAGTAATCCGTCTGTCCCGTGGGTCTGTGAGGCAATCAGTCACCGGCGCCGCGGGCGGACATTTGCATCGCGGAGGATGCAAGCTCCCCGTTCGCCTTATTCGCCCCGTTCGCCCATCTCGCCCCGGTCGCCCCGTGCGTCGGCTGTTGGTTGAAACACTGCTGAATATTAATAAGTACTTGCATCACTTTGATATTTGGCGGATGGACTTCGAAGTTTCTTGCATGTTTGTGTAATGAGTGCTGTAAGACAGACAGCCTTCCAGTTTGACTGTGGGTAACTTATGAGTTGGTTTATCCGTCTCTAGTACTATGTAGAAGTGACAAAGTTTGACATAAATATAAACTCATGTTTTGATTACATCGTTGAAATGTTGGTTCCTGAAATCAGTATATTGAACGATCAACATTTAAACTGGTGATGAAATCATGCACCCTGTTGTTATAAAATTTCGATAAATCAGCGCAGACTGCGTGCACCCACAAGTCTACCTGCACCGTCAGGAATCACAGAATCAAGAGCGTGTTAGTTGCAAGCAGCACTAATTCGAGCTGTGTTAATGAGACCACAGAGTAAACAGTTACAGAAAATTTACTTCGTACAAAAATTTTCGACAGCAAGAACACTCTGTGGCGTCACGTATTGTGAATTTGTGAACGCACATTAGTATACGTGGCGTCGCCTGTTATGTTTAGTTAATTATAAGTAGTCAGGAACGCACCCTTGTAAGTGGCAACACGAAGCCACGGTTCGGGGCGTTACCTACAGCGGCCCTTTTTAGTAGCGTCGTTCGCTTGCTGGTTAACCGTCGCGGGACAGACTAGCTAGATATTACGTCATTAGTATTTTGTCCCTACAATTCTAATTAGTTATAAGTACTAATAGTGTACCTAACTTTAGACCTTCATACGTGTGACCATTATATGATTATTTCTGCAAGTTGAAGTTTCTCTTCCGCTCCTTGACTCTGTTTCACCTCCAATACGCGTAAAAGGAGACAGGTGGAATACCTTCCACCTATGTCCCCAAAGTGGTGACCCCGACGTGATACTTTGGCGCGTTGACACGCCTCGCAAGTTCGTGCCCACTCTTTGCAATCCCTGTTGACAGAAGGCCAAACGTAGCGTTCAGTTACTAAGCGGGTGCTAGCTCGTGCACCGGGATGACTGAGATTGTGGACCTTGTTAAAAACTTCTCTTCGAAAAGGAGGGGTAAGATAGGGACGAGGCTTGCCCGTGGACACGTCACAGGTCACAGAGATGTTGGTTCCTGGAATATTAATGTTGGTCAATTGCAGGCTTGACCCTTGAGTACGCAGGAAAGATAGCTCTGAGTCTGACTTTTGTGATTTGGCGAGGGCTTCGTAGTCCTGGTCAAAAGCGATAGCGTCGACACGTGACATAGCGTCGGCGACGACATTGTCCTCTCCCCTGATATATTTTATGTCTGTCGTGAACTGACTGATAAAAGACAGTTGGTTTAACTGAGCAGGGGGGAGTTTTTCACGGCGCTGTATAAAAGCGTAGAGAAGCGGCTTATGGTCCGTGAAAATGGTCACGTGTTGGACCTCAAGAATGTGGCGAAAATGTTGTACGCTTTCGTACACCGCCAGTAACTCGCGATAATAAGCCGGCCACTGTGTTTGCTGATCTGTCAGTTTCTTGCTAAAGAAGGCAAGAGGGACCCACTTGTCGTTAATGAGTTGTTGGAGACAGGACCCAATGTGGACGTTGGATGCGTCAGTAAACAGACCGAGAGGCGCGCCGTTGATCGGATATTGCAGAAGAGTGGCATTAGCTAGACTCTCTTTGCAGCCTTTAAATTGTTCCAAAAGTAAAGGTGTCCATATAAATGGTTTGGCACCCTTGCCTTTGGTTTCAACCACAGATTTTATAAGTGGAGCCTGGAACAATGCAGCGCGGGGCACGAATCGACGATAATAGTTTAGCATGCCTAGAAAACGACGCACCCCTTGGACTGTTTTAGGAGGGGGAAAGTCTAGGATGGTTTGGACACGATCTTGAGGAGGACGAGTTCCCTCGGGACTGATGTGGTAGCCTAAAAATGTCACTTCTTGTGCACCAAGGACGCACTTGGAGGGGTTGATTATGACTCCATAGTCTCGCAGGCGTCCGAAGAGAGTACGTAGATGCTCGCAGTGTAGAGCCTCGTCAGCTGAATGGACGAGAATGTCATCCACGTACGGAAAGCAGAAATCGAGGCCCTGTGTGACCTCGTCGATAAACCGCTGGAATGTTTGACCAGCATTGCGGAGACCGAAGGTCATGAAAGGAAATTCGAAGAGGCCAAACGGTGTTACGATGGCAGTCTTCGGAACGTCCTCTTCAGATACTGGTATTTGATGATATGCTTTTACGAGGTCGATGGTGCTGAAAATTTTAGAACCAGTAAGGTTGTGGGCAAAATCATTGATGTGCCGGACAGGGTATCTATCCGGTACAGTTCGGGCGTTAAGTGCACGATAGTCACCACAGGGACGCCAAGTGTTGTCCTTTTTCAAGGCCATGTGCAAAGGAGACGACCAGGCGCTTTTGGAAGGCCGTGCTGTGCCAGAATGAACCATGTCCTCAAATTCCTTTTTGGCAGATGACAATTTTTGAGGGGCTAGACGGCGAGGACGGCAAGAAATAGGAGGCCCATCCGTTGTTTTAATGTCATGTTTGACTATTCTGGGTAAGCCAGGAGGACGGGTAATTTCCGGGAACTCTGCGAGCACTTGTGCAGAAGCAGAATTCGCCGGGGCAACGGCCTTGACACTCGGTTGGTCTGATGTAGCGGTGGAGCCGACGGTTGATAGGCTCGTAATGCCGTCAATCAAACGCTTAGTACGGCAGTCTGGCAGCAAATGGTAGTGTGCCAGAAAATCCGCACCAATGATGGCGCTGTTGACATCCGCAACGACGAAAGTCCAGACGAATTGGCGACGGAGTCGAAAGTTGAGCGTCAAGGTCACCGTGCCGTATGTTTTAATTCTACTACCGTTAGCAGCGCAGAGTTCATAGTCAGAGGACTGCCTTCGATCTGTAAGCCAGCGATGAGGATAGCAACATAAGTCCGATCCGGTGTCAATCAAAAATTGACGTTTGGTCTCCTGATCGGTTATGAAAAGACGGCGGCTGGGAGGTTGTGAGCTGTCGCAGTCAGTTGCCGCCACTACTGACTGCTTGTCGGGTTTTCCGACTTCCAGTTACAAGGAGAAATGCACTTTTTAGCCTTGGGGCCGTACAGTTTGTGGTACCAGCAGTATTTAGCAGCCAGGCCATCATTGGTTCTGCGTCTGCTTGTGCTTCGTGATTTGGAGTTATTACGAGACCGGGATCGCTCGGACGTTAACAATTCTAATTTCCGGCTCAACTCCTCAATTCGTTCAACCAATAGGACGGACAAAGGTGTAGCTGCTGATTCGTAGATGTTTGCAGGTCCTGGCTGAACCTCAACAATTTTGTCAGCGATGTCCGCTATCCTGTCAAGGTCAAGATCAGCCTGGGCTGCAAGGATGCCTTGCGCATGCTGAGGCAAGCGGCGAAGCCATAACTGACGCAAGATGTTGTCATCAGTCAGAACGACTAGGTGGCCTGAGGTCTGGCCAATGCGGACTATCACTGCAGAGGAGGTAGCAGAAACCTTTACACGAGAATGGGTTGCCCGTTTCGGTGTACCGTCAGTCATTACAACAGACCAAGGCACTCAGTTTGAGTCTGATCTGTTCCGCCGAATGACAATAAACTTCGCCACTAAGCGAATTAGAACAACGGCATACCATCCCTGCGCCAACGGCATGATTGAGCGTGTTCATCGCCAACTTAAGGCTGCTCTCATGTGCCACCAAGATTCTTGGGTACGTGCACTGCCTTTCGTCCTTCTTGGGATGCGCTGCGCTTTCAAAGAAGACTTGAAAGCTACAGCTGCTGAATTGGTTTACGGAGAAACACTTCGGTTGCCCGGTGAATTGCTTGTTCCAGTTTCCGGAACTGATACCACAAACGATCCCGCAGACTTTGTTGTACAACTTCGACGTAAAATGTCGACTGTACGACCAATCCCTGCATCTCGTCATACTCAACCATCTTCTTTTATCTTCAAAGATCTTTCGTCAGCAACTCACGTTTTTCTTCGTGACGATACAGTCAGACGCCCCTTACAAACACCTTATACAGGTCCATACCAAGTCGTTGATCGCGCCAACGATGGCAAAACAATGACTTTGGTCATTAAGGGTAAAAACGTCGCTGTAAGTATTGATCGCGTCAAGCCGGCTTACATGGAACATGCCAGTCCAGCAGCCCTTGATCCTCAGACGAATCCAACAAAACCCACATCAAAACCTAAACAGCCCGATCCATCTCAAAACGCAGACGCCAATCCAACAACAATTACAAAACTACCCTATATTACTCGTTCTGGCAGACGAGTCAAATTCAAGGATTTCCCCGATTTCTGTTAAATCGGTTCATCTTTCTCCGTGGGGGGGTGGTGTGGCGTCACGTATTGTGAATTTGTGAACGCACATTAGTATACGTGGCGTCGCCTGTTATGTTTAGTTAATTATAAGTAGTCAGGAACGCACCCTTGTAAGTGGCAACACGAAGCCACGGTTCGGGGCGTTACCTACAGCGGCCCTTTTTAGTAGCGTCGTTCGCTTGCTGGTTAACCGTCGCGGGGCAGACTAGCTAGATATTACGTCATTAGTATTTTGTCCCTACAATTCTAATTAGTTATAAGTACTAATAGTGTACCTAACTTTAGACCTTCATACGTGTGACCATTATATGATTATTTCTGCAAGTTGAAGTTTCTCTTCCGCTCCTTGACTCTGTTTCACCTCCAATACGCGTAAAAGGAGACAGGTGGAATACCTTCCACCTATGTCCCCAAAACTCATTGACGCACTATTACATCAAAAATAGGAATGGACAGAATATGGTATACATAATCTATTTGCAAACAGAGTAGTTATAGTTTTACTACTATTACGACTGGGCTTCTGTTGGAAAGTTACGCTAGCCAGAATGTCAGTTTTTATAAACAGGTACACTTATTTTTACACTGAGTGTCAGATGTTTATTTAATATTTTTCTGCAGTGTCTTCTGTCCATTTCTTCTATGTAATCAGACGCCCGGTATCCTTTGACGCGCGTTAACCTATAAAGGAGAACAAACGTGAGTTTTACACACATCCATACATTTATATGTCTGTCAAAACCCAGCTTTATAATACGAGTATGCAGACATACCTTTGTGATACGCTTTCTGTAAAAATGTTGGCATTGCTCGCTGCATCTGTTTTGTAACCCGACATCGTGTCAAATGATTCTTAAAGTATTAATATCAAGTTGTAATTTTAGCTTGTTTTATCGGTAAGTACTTATAATTTATGATACCTTATAATTTGTTGATCGGACATTCTAAACGCTGTCTTTTAAAAGGCTCTAATAAACCAAGGAACTAACAAATTATTAACACTCTTCCAATAGATCCCTTCCAAAATCCCACAAACGACTGCATCCTAAACTAGCGACCTTTAAGGATAGTCAGATAAAAGCCATAGCGTGTTCCGTCGCCGTAACCGATCGAGCGAGCGATAATTAACCACGGGTGGCGAGCTGCTGGCGCGATTTACTGGAATGCGTTACAATGCAGAAATATAGACATGAAACAAAGTTTTAGAAACATTTTAAGATGTCTAATCACTTTGCCACTCTTTGGTTTTTAAATCAATATGAAATAACTACTGCTATGTACTATTTGCTTTAATGACACTTTGACAGCTATTTGACAGGTATCGTTTATCGTTTCGTTTATTTCGTTTATGTAACATTCATCCACCATTAAATATGTACAACATTTTGATATTTTTTAAATAAAATAAAATTTGAAATTGGCTAAAGTTAAGCAAGTTAGCCATTAGAATCATCGAGACTATAAAACTAAATATACAAACAAATTAACTATACGTGATTAATGGAAAACTAAAATTAAATCTTATATCTTATACTAAAATTGAAATACTAAATTGTAAAGGTATGGTATAATCTTAGTATTCGTGATTAAAATTTATTTTTATTTTATCCATCGGCGATGCGTTACGTTGTAACCATCAAAAGCCAGTGTTGTTGGATTTTATTAAGAAGCTTCATATAACTCAACTAGCTATTACCAAGTTTTGTTTCCACAACCTGTCAAAAGTATAGAGGAATACCAAAAAAACGGGCGAATGCACCACACAATACATTTGTCTATTGTTAGAAACAGCGCCGCTTGTTATTAATGTCATTGCTCCGAGCCTCTTCCGCGGCGCGTCGCGGTCCCTCCGTACAATATACATGCGTACAAATGTGTTTACTCCTTAACTGATATCCGCGCCATTAAGTAATTAAGTGATGAGCAGAGTTCAAAGTGCTGATTTATTGTAGTTGAGTGATATTAACGCGTCGTTTACAGTGATGTGTTGGATGTTGGTAGGGGTCGGTAAATGGTCTATAGGTAATAAATATGTGGTTGAGAAGCATCTCAAAACAGCAGAATTGCAAACCTTTTTTTTTACATATTCAAAACCTAATCGTTAATAAAAGTTTTGCTTTGTTCCATTTGCAGAATGAAACTTTTGGAAAAACATAACCCCCGTCTGACGCAATCGGGTAAAAAGAACTACAACATTCAGCTAATTTTATTAATTCGTCTAGCTAGTATGATTTCTTTGTATTTGTTTGACATACTTTTCTTCTCTATTTAAAATACCTTTTTACAAATCAAAATAAATCAAATTGGGTATAAGTAATTAGGTTCATTTTATTTTAATTCTGAATAAATCACCTCAGAAAGAGTTTAAAATGAAACTATAGTTGTTTTGATTAATTAATAATAAGTCAGTAATAGAAAATTATAACAGTAATAATGATGTGTGAAAATGAAATGGGTTGGATTTACAATTGTTTGTGTTTAATTTAGTGGAGTTGTGAGAGAATAACATGAAATTAATAGCTTAACCTTTTATGTTTATTAATTTCATGATGATAATAAAATTAACTTTTGGACCAACATGCAAAAATGTATTATTTCACAAAGTGAAATATTATTATTTGACTTTGTGAAATAATAAATGTTTACAAAAGAAGCTTCTAGTTTGCGTTAGCTTCTATGAACCGATAAAAATGAATGATTTCACAAAGTGAAATGTTGCAAACGTTTGCAACATTTCACTTTGTGAAATCATTCATTTGACAGAATTTATTTTATGTAAAATCGTGATTTTATGTCCAAAAATATGCTTCGCCATAGAGAAATACCGGCACTTCATATCCTAAATTTTACTTTAGAATCCACTTTGACATTATACCTTTGCTTATGTATGAACAGTAGTAGCTGCTAGCCATAAACAAACTCAACCGGGTGTCTGACACAACACTTACAAACTACAAAAGACAAAACACAAGCAACTTGAACATCCGATCTAACCCTGCGTCCGCCACACCACCGCCGGCTCTAAAAATGAATTTTAATGGTCACTTAGACCGCTATGATGAAGACAGCACGCTTAGCCCGCGGCTAATACTCCCCCGCTATTCTATGTTTGAAGTTATTTCCATTGAGGGACGTTTTTGAGGTAGTTTAGACCCCGCTTGAGTAAACGTCGTGCCGTCTGTCACTGATATGTGATGCTATTATTCGTGACTCTTTTGTTTTTTAGAAGAACTTTATTAAGGTATTTGTGTTTCATGCATAATAAGTGTGAGGTTGGGACGTGACAGCTGGGAGCTATGAGACCGTGTGTCCGTCTACGGACAGATATTATTACTTATTGTAAAAGGGATAGAAAATGAGAAAATACTGTAAAACTTTAGGTTGAAGCAACTCTTCGGCAAAATAAAAGGTAGATAAAAATAATCTAAAATATTTAAGTACTTTTTACAGATAAAACATAAATAATAATAGTTAAGCGAAATGTTAGTAGGTATCTTATTCGCGATCTCCTGACTTTGATTATAAATGTAAGTTAAAACTTGTTCCCTCAAAAACAATGGTCTCCTAAAACAGGGCTTCCTCTCTCCTTTTTGCTGTGCCCTACAGGGTCCATAATGATCTAAATTGTATAATTACCACCTAAGTACACATTATGGTAAAGCAATAAAGATATTGAGTATTGAGTATTTTATTACTTAAGTTATACCTAACCTTATTTTTACAAAGAACTATGTTTAGATGCCATTATGTACTTTGTTTTATTTTCAGTTTTGAAATATGTATTCATAACAAATATCAAAACAAAGTCAATAAACAGTATTATGTTATAACAAGGTCTTTCGAAGTGATTCAGTGTAGGTATCAATCCTTAAGAAGATTTGAACAAACATAATGTTATCAATATTGTATAAGTTCCCAAAACGATGTCATGTTGTGGTAAAAGGAATTATTGATAAGCCTTAATTTGTTAAATGTTTAATGTTACACTCCCACTTACTTTGAGCCGTAACAACAGCTCTGTTCAAATGAACTTTTGAGCAAAACTATTGAAAAATTGACGATTTTTAAATTGGCAGAAACTAAAAATAAATAATAATATGTTTAGAAACCATCAAACTATTGCTTAAAATCTTTCCTCATTGCCTGATACACAAACACATAAGTACAATAACAACATACAAATACAAGACAGCCAACAAAAACTACACATAACGACGCGTCAAGTCAAGCACTCAGCTCTGTCGATAACAAGAGTTGGATGATAAATTCGCGTCAACTGTCGTGCGTGACGTCGGTGGCATGACATGCGACCCGCGTCACGCCATTGTGTCATATTGATGCGTATTCACATCGCCACTGAAGGGTTAAGGTATTTTTGGATGTTCGTTTTTTGGGGATCGTGGGCTATGATTTTTAAGCGGCCGTGTTGAAAGGCGTCGCAGATGTGTGTGACGCTTTATGAATTTTGTGATTCAATAATTTTGTATTAGGTTTTAAAGGAGAATGGCGAGGTTGCATGTACAATGGGACCCACTGTTAGGAGTACCGTACAGTATGGAAACTTATAACTAGTTGTAGAACTATATAAAACTAGCAAAAAAGCAAATGGGCAGTAAGTTGTAGAGGCTGGGAGAAAAAAGATATGCAAGGTAAAAGATTATAACCTAAAACGAATCTAATAGGTAGTGCTTATTTAATAACACAATATCTTTTTTTATGTATTATGTAGTTTCAAAAAGCTGTTCATTTAGAATAAAGATATTTACCAACACTACCATCGTGGATCTGCATCTCTCTGGCCAAATATAGGTACTTACCTACTCAAAATAAAAAATACATACCTACTATGTCTGGGAACTAGGAACTACAGTCACCTGGTCAAAACGAGATATGAAATACTGTAAACATAGACTAGATTGTTATAGGATGAAACTATAATCATTATTGGTAAAAAAGTAAGCTGAAAGAAGCGTAAATATCTAGCAGAATACCTACCTATGTAGTTTTAAGGCTCTATTGGCGCGACGTGTCTAGTGACAGTTACTGTCACTGACCGGGCAATTATTCAGAGTTCAGGCTGATACCTACTAAGAATTCCACCTTACCTGACTTGGGAATCGAACCCAGGACCCCACGTTCGGCAGTCGTGCTAACGATCACTAGACCAACGAAGCAGTCGAAAACGAAGTATAGGTACCCAATAGGAATAAATATCTATCTCCTGGAACTCCCTCCGTGAAAAGGAATTAAGCAAAGATGCGATGTTACAGACTATTAGGAACTTGAATGTTTAAACAAGAGGTTTGTTGAATAAAACAAATATTTAGGATATACAAACAAATCTTTTATTTCGTTTGTGATTATAAAATACAGGTTGTGATAAAAAATAGGATAAGGGCAGGAAGATGATGATTTTAATAATTACTGATACTTACAGTAATTGTATTTTTGTTATACCTTGTTACTGTTCGTTCCTAGATAACCTTTAATACATTATTTATCGAATTAAAAGGTTATTTAAGAATGAAGCTGGTGCAGCAACATAGTTTTGGTGTCTGGCATAACCCATGTACCACAATATGCTCATTATGTGAGAGCAACAGCCTACTGTCCGTGTCCCTACGGGACAGTGGCAATAATATCCTAATATGGCACTTCGCCCCTCCAGCCTTCTATCAACTGCAATATATGTAAAATAGGACTTACTTCCTATATGCCTAGATTTAATTCTGCCACGTATAATAAATGGTTGGCTGTCATTATATATCCCTTCTAGAGGTGTGTTGTCCTGGCAAACTTCTAAAGCATAAATTCCGTGGGCTCTAAGGTGCTCCCCGACATATGATTTTGCTTGCTTTATTTGATATGTACCCAAAGCGATTAGTTCTAGGTCATCTGTTGTCAATTCAGGGAATTCTATATTTGAATGTGTAACATTTTGGAACATTGTATGTCTCATATTTAAATTATTATGTTGAACAATTTCAGCAAGTTCGTTATTTTCAAATATTTTTGCTTCAATTGTTTGAATGACTTCATGGACATTTGTTCGTTCCCTGAATTGAACTGCGAAATGGTTCAATAAGGCAGCAGCAATTGAAAACTCTTGCATAATATGAGGGCACCTTTTATTTAAATAATCTGCACGGAATATTTTAAAATCCCTATTGAACCTTCCATTGACAGCTTCAACGACCCATCTATTCATCGTCACACATCTCGAGATATTGGCTTGGAGAGTCGAAAGTTGCCTTTCCCCTGTCGAAATTGTTTCGGGCATATGTACTAAGAAACCTTTAGTTGCCATGTTGTCTGCACAGTCTCTAAACCCACGGTCTAAAATAAAAACATCATCTTCCCTAAATAAATCCGTAAAGGCACCTCGCTCTGACATAAGGTCATTCATGATCGAAGCATCATTTTTGGTGGCTGGATACGGACCCACTGCCTCAATGATGTAACCATCGCAGCAAACTATGAGAAAAGGTTTAACTAAATTATAATATTTGTGAAGGGAATAAGTTTCTTTTTGAAATAAATAGTTACTACTCTTTTGAGTGCTTAAATATGTGCCATCAGCAATGGCAATTAAACGTTTTTCTTCAGTTGGCGCTTCAGGATTGCCAAAAAGATGCTCAGCAAGCAAAGAATTTCTGGCAACAAATTCTTCCCTGGGCTTGTGTGCCCATCCCAAATGTCTAGGCACATAGTCCTGGCAAAGAATTTCTCGTGCCTGCTGCATATAGTCTTCAAGAGTTCTTCTAGGTATTTGGAATAATGCTGAGATTCTCTCATCACTATCTCCAGTCCGCATTTTACACAGAAGTGCACTAAAACCGCTTTTTATTTTATGGTTAATTAATCGCGGTACTTCTATTAATATCTCATGATATTCATCTTTTGTCCGTCCAAACCAGTACTTAAAAAGATGGTCATCAATACTTTCAGGGTTCAGAAAATCCAATTTTGAATCATCTGCTAGTAAATACACAATTTTATTTCTTCTATATGTGCAGCACTAAATGTTGATATAGCATTTTCACTAGCATACAATTCATGAAATAAGTTGGCACTTAAGTGAAAATTGCAAATTCTGGCATTTCTGGGTAAATAGAAATTGAAATCTTTAATAATCTGTTTTCTCAATCCATCAGGCACACGTCGTTTTTCGGTGTCATTACACGGCTCTTCTTAATGTAGGCAACGCTATTTGTTCAGTAGATGTTACCTGCAATGGAGGTCTGGTGATTGACAGACCAACCTCTTCAATATCTGCTGTGTCAGCTGCTTGTGTTGTGGGCAATATTTGGTCAGCAGATGTTTCATTCAGTGGCTGTCCAGATGTCGACGGAATGACCTCTACAACTTGCTCCATCTGTTGCGAAGATATAGGCTCGGCACTACCTCCTACACTAGATGTGGAAGGTGCAACAGGGGCAGAACTTCTATGAGAGCTATCAAACACTCTGTGCACGTAAATAGCAAGGCACACATATTTCATCAGTGTTGGTTAACTGAAACAATACAAGTGAAAAGATTAAAAAAAACAATCACAAAAATAATAAAAATACAGATCTCTTGAGTATGCACGTCATTATCAGTCTTTTTAGGGTTCCGTACCTCAAAAGGAAAAAACGGAACCCTTATAGGATCACTCGTGTGTCTGTCTGTCTGTCTGTCTGTCTGTCTGTCTGTCTGTCTGTCTGTCCGTCTGTCACAGCCAATTTACTCCGAATCTAATGGACCGATTAAGTTGGAATTTGGTACACATATGTATTTTTGTAACCCAAACACGAATGTGTAACGGAAATAAATAAATTTTGAATATAGGGGTCACTTTTGGGGCGCAAACAAGAAAATTTAAAAAAAAGTTTTGCTAACAGTACCGTGTGACATATCAAATGAAAGGGCTTGTTGCGAGGATCTTAAATATATTTTTTATATAATTTTAAAATAAATACTTTTAAAGATATTTAATAAATTCAATGAAAATTGACCATTCCCCCCCCCTTATCTCCGAAACTACTGGACCAAAAATTTTGAAAAAAATACATAGTATGGCTCTTTACTCATAGATTACAGGAAAACCTATAAGAAGTTTATGGTCTTAAAATAACATGGGGAATCTATCAATATTGTGCGTACAAACTTACATTTCGTCGCTCGGCATCCAATAGGCCTATCTCTCTAGCTAATATAATATCAAAAGTGTTTGACCGTCTGCTTAATACACAAATAAATAAAACTGTATGTGTTCATGACAACCAATTTGGGTTTTGGCGTGGTTTGTCGACAGAAAATGCAGTGTTGTGTCTTAAGCATACTATCACATACTTACTATACACAGCGTGGGACGCCGATTTATGCTAGCTTCCTCGACTTATTCAAGGCTTCTGATCTGGTTGCTTATGACGTATTGTGGAGAAAGATGGAGAAGGATAGGTTGCCTGGAGCCCCTAGTTGAATGGAGCTTATAAACATCTTTAAATAGTGGTATGGTAACCAGATCAATAGTGTACGATGGGCTGGAACTTTTTCCAGGCCATACAGGTTGGAATGCGGGGTGAGGCAGGATTTGGGCTAGATATACCCAAAGGTCGTGCAACGCCCTTCGTGTCCAATACAACAACGCTTTCAGGGTATAGGTGGGGCTGCCCCGTTTTTGTAGCGCATCAGGAATGTTCGCGGACGCACATGGGTGACCACTGAAAATCAGCGCTGTGCTGTGGGTACCCATAGCACAGCATCATGCTGAGTGGAAGCCTTCTTGTCACAGTCATGACGTGCCAGCAGCTGCCGCATATTTCTGTTTTGTGCTCGTGATTATATTTAAATCTATTTTTTATTTTTTTTGTATTTTTCTTTTCTTTTATGCACTTGTTTTTGTGACAATTAAACTTACTTTTCTTTCTTTCTTTCTTTTTTTCACATATTAATTGCTTTTACGCAACGATGCGAATGAGGTGTGCATCCCTGGTGCGCAGAGTGCGGGCCAGCTCCAACAATATCCTAAAAAAGATCGCGAGCAGACTGGATTGCATGTACATCAATCACTGTAGTGCCATCTCCCATGGGGTGAAATAAATTTAAACTAGATTACGTGGGGCACTCAGAAAGTTTTGTGATAGGTACTAGAAAAAAATATAACACAGGTTATAATTTTTTTATTATATCTTTTCAAAGAACTCTCCATTGGCGTCTATACACAGTTTTATACGTCTAAACCAATTTTTATAACACATTAATCCAGTCCGCATTAGACACCTCTCCAATCTCCTTCTCAAATGCAGCCAGTGCATCTTCAGGTGATGAAAACTGTTTTCCTTTGAGTTGATTTTTTATTTTGGGGAACAAGAAAAAGTCGCACGGAGCCAAATCGGGACTGTAAAGAGGATGACCTATAAATTTGACCGGTGTGCTGTCCAGAAAGTCCCTTGTTTTGAGCGCCGAGTGAGCCAGCGCGTTGTCGTGGTAAAGCAGTAGCCCACGGAGGCTAGTGTTCGGTCGCTTGCTGCTTGGAGTAGTAAAAACTTCTGGCAAACATTTGGTAACATACCATTCAGTATTGATGCTCTTTTGATCTCGTCAGGGTACTGACACCAGATAACCCGGCAAAGAAAAAAAACTTGCGTCAAAATTTTGCCTGCACTTCTGGCTCGTTTCACTTTGGTAGGCGTTGGTTCATTTTGAAACAGCCACACAGTCGACTGACGCTTCATTTCTGTATCATATTGATAAATCCAAGATTCATCACCCGTAATGATATCTTAAACGCGCCGAGACGAGCCTGCTACAAATTTTGCTATCATGTCTCGGCACCATTCTACCCGAACCTCTTTCTGAGCCTGCGTTAGATTTTACGGTACCAGCGTGAAACTATCTTCCATAACCGAAGATGCCTGTGTAGAATTTCAGACACACTTCCCGATCCAACCAGCAGTATATGCTGAACCTCTTCATATGTAATTCGCCTACTCTCTTGAACTAAAATTTTCACAGCCAGCACGTTTTGTTATGTAACAACCGTCATACTTCTTTCTTTGTCCGCCAAAATTACTCGACCACCCATAAATTCGTTGAACCAGCGGAAAACAGTCGCTTTAGCAGGGCTTTTTTCTATGAACACCATTCGAAGTCTTTCAAACGATTCTTCTGGTTTTAGTCGACATTTGAAATCGTACAAAATCATCGCGCGAAAATGTTCTCGTTTTAAATCCAGTTTTCAGTAAGACAGAGTATTTTGATTTTACTCGTAAACAAATGTGGAGGGAATTTCGAATTTGGAATGTTTTGTTTTTTTGTAATAAATAGTCATAGTTTAAATTGACATCAAAGCCAGCCAGTATCTTATAGACAAAAACTGTTAGTCGCAAAACTTTCTGAGTGACCTAGTAAAATAAGCTAACATAGTTCATAAGTTTACAAACAGAATGAGTCCTTTTTACTTGCATAAAGAAAAATATCTGGATGACCATTTTTTTTTAACGACGTTTTCTAAAAATGACACCTAGTTAGATCGATTTATCGCTCCCGAAACCCCCTGCATACTAAATTTAATAAAAATTCTTGGAGCTGTTTCCGAGATTCAGATTATATATGTATATACATACATACGAGAATTGCCCGTTTAAAGGTATTAGATTTAGATTATTAAGAAGTAGTGACAAAAATTGAAAAGGGTATGCTGAGATGGTTTGGGCATGTTGAGAGGATGAATGAAAGGCAACCAACAAAATGTATTTACGAGGCTGATGTGAAGGGAACGGCCGGGCGGGGACGCCCTAGGAGGACATATACTGAACTTATTGGTGATGTTCTTCAGAAAGGCCAGGTGCGTAGTACTCGCAACCGGCGTGCGTGTATGACCAGATGTATGAACGTAAACGAGGCAAAAGGAGTATGTAAGGATCGTAGCAGGTGGCGTTCTGCAGTTTCTGCCTACTCCCATGGGAAGAAGGCGTGAGATTATGTATGTATGTATTATTATATTAATACCGCGAATGTGAAATTTTTAACGAAAATCAGATTTTTGTTTTATTTCATTCTACACGTTCAAATAAATGATCCTGCAATTAAAAAAAAAAACGTAAAAAAATGTCACATTCGCGGTATTGGATGCCGAACGACGATTTGCAGTTGGAATGTATGTAACATGTTTTTCAACTACAATGTTAAGTTTGTGTTTGGGATAAATAAATTCATCTCAACTACGGAACCCTACATTGTGCGTAGTCCGACACGCACTTGGCCGGTTTTTTTATTTTAATTACTAACCTGGCGGGGTCTTATCCATTCAGACACAACGTTTCCTATTTGCACTTCTCTTTCAGACATCTCTGGTCTGAGGACCAGTCTACTCCTGATTCTCAAAATAGATCTTCCACACCCAGCACACACATTACGATGTCCAAGTTGCTGTTGGGTGTTACGTTCAGGATCTTCATTTGGGTTATGATTTATCAACTCCCAACAGGAATGACAAATAAAGTCATCTCCAGTCATCTAAAAATAATTATTACCATGGTTTTAGAGTTATCAAATACACCAAGTTAATGTTAAGTATAATCATGTCAGTGGTTCAAAATCAAGAATGTGATCACTTCTTATCATCCTGCGGGTGACGGTTATTTATACTTTTAAGAGACTTGTAATAGAGGGCGAGTCTTGCAATCAAACGGAAACAAAACCACGCTTAAGTTAAGTACCAATTTATGTATAGATTTTACAATACTTACATCACGCGGATAAACCCATCTCTGAACTCTCTCAACTACCTGAGCACTTTCGTCGGACAAACGATGTCTCCGTAATCGGGCAATGCGCAATTGACAATTCACACAACGCATTTTAACGGGTAACTAAGTCCAAACCACTTGCAAATCGGAATCCAAAGGTAAAATCGGTTGTCTAAGTCGGTATGTAGAATAGTCAGTCCAAAGATAAAGCCAAGTCGTCAAGAATCCACAAAATCGCATAGAAAATAATAGTTATCCCACGTTAGTCGTTGAAAACAAACAATGGAATAACAATAATTGGTTTTGACACTGACAGCCAACTCCTGTTGACAGTATAACGTTTCATTCTACGATAGTCCAAATAATCGTAATAATTACAATATTGTACTTTTTTGTATAAAAAATGTGAATGCATTTTTAATAATTATTAACTTTTGTATTTTTTTCTTATATTTTAGTAGTTTTGTTTATTAAAAAATAATTGACAAGCGTAAACGTCTACAAATGTAAGGACGTAAATCATGTAATGTTATGGTTGGAATGTAATACGAAACACGGTGCGTTTAATAACTGCATGATGACTTATTTTCAAGTAAATAAAAATATTTTCTAACTTTTAATTCCCATCATCTAGTGACTCAATATTTTTTTAAATAATCCTCTTAAAAACTCATATTTATAATAAATATGAACTTGCAAGTGAATGACGCTTCGTTAATTTATAAATAATCTGGGTCCAAACTCGCCATCCTTCTTTATAATTTATAGTAGCTTGTGGAGGTCAAATTAATTTAATTATGCAGAACATTAACATATGGTGCGCAAACGTCAATTCTATTTATTGTCTTGACGCCTTCTTAGATGTAGGTTCCAAAGTTGAAAAAAACTTCTTCTTTAAAAAAAATCTCAATACTTTTTAAAACGGCTCCGTTATGACATCCTCGTTTTAAGTAACTATAGAATGGCAACGTGTCTGGTTCATTGTGTTTTTCTGTAGGATCATCATAGTGTTTCCTAAGAAGTAATTTATTCGAGTCAATTGAGAGAGCAACAAAAAAAAGTAATTTTCTGTAAGCCATAGCAAACGAGTCTACTAGCCTTCTGTATAAATTACCTCATGTTATTCTTTCATTTCGGCAATACGGATAAGCATAATGAAAACACTTTCATAAATAAGGCTAAGTAGCTCGCTATAATTCAGACCTAAACCTTTACACAGAAACTTTGCGTACATTAAAATTCAAGAAATACCAGGAGAGGAGTAGCAAGCAAGAGCGTCGGGAGAAATAAAAGTGATTCGAGCGTCGGGCGCCACGCCGGGCGCACAGGTGGCCGCGATTTGAATTTTTAACGGCGACCGCCAGCAGCCATTACCGCGCCCCGCCATCCGACCGCTAAATACTTCAAACTCTAATTGAATAAACGTGTCGTGAATTCAGTATAATCGACGAACGGCACCGATGAGACGGAGGACGCTTCGTAATCCGATTGTCCGAGTTTTAAATTTATTTAGATTGGCGAAAGGATTTCCGAATATCCGTCCGACGCCCCCCCCCCCCCCCCCCCACCCCCCCCCCCCCCACGCGCGTCTAACAAGGCCCTTGTTTCACCAACTTTGGTTGAATATCAAAATATCAAATAAGTCTTCCCCGTTACGTTTGTGTAATTACTTCGGTGTATTTTATATTAGCTACAGCGACAGAGAAATTAACATTTTAATAATTCACTTGTTATGGTTTGGTAATAATTTAGATTGAGATTTGCTAAAATTCGTGCATTGTGAGAACCTGGATTAGAAGCGACAGACGTAGGTATCCTGAATAATTAATGTTTGTTTAGTTAGGTAAGTTTGAAGTAGGTACCTACTCATTAAGCAATCTGAGCGAGGAACAGCTCGTTAAAACAAATTCTGGAGTTGCTATCTCAAGTTACCTGTTGAAGTTAAAAATTAACCAGGCAGTGAAAGGCTTTCAAAGTAACTCTACCTATTTAAAATGTATATATAAAAGAGCTACGGAAGTTACTTAATTATACCATAGCATCGCGAGAGAACGTTTTCTGGAGCGCCACCATTTTTCAAAACTTATCTCTCTCATTCCTCGTCGCGTCTCGTCATCCGCAAAGCGACTAGATCTACATAATTGCAAAGATACGGCTCCACATCGTTCGTCCAATGTCGGTATTTGTATTCAAATCTGTGACCAAACCGCTGTTAACCGTGCGAACGGCGGCGGGGTCTCCCGTACCCCCGCCATTACCGTAATCTCGAAGACTGAGTTAATGGCCCCATCCCCGCACTCCGAACGTCGCCGTCCCGCATTCGTCTTCGCTGATGTAAGACGACAATTTTAATGAGACACCTACAATGTCTTGCGTTGGCATTAGGAATGCTTGAGTTTAGTGCGGCCGGTCAAACCGCACTTGTTATCTCCACACTGAGAATATTGCGTTTACCCCTCGAATCAAATTGCCTGTAGACTTAGTTAACCTTCCTAAATGTATTTAATTTGTTTGTAAGTCGCAGAATGTCGTCTTGTTATTTTGCAGAAACATATTTTTATTTGTTACAGACTTTTTGCAAACAAAACACATTATTCATTAATGAAACATCTTTATGTTAAATGCTAAAAAATAAGGTCAATTAGATTTTATTCTTTAAAAACATATTACAGAACAGACAGAGGATTTCAGTCTTGAAATATTAAACATGTGTAGGCGATTTCTGCGAAAACGGAAAAAATCTACATACATTTCGTTTGTGTCTTCAAAATATTTTGTCGAATAAAAGTGTGTATTTGCAGTATTTGAATAATTATGTATGGTGCACGAAATGCAGGACGTCATCGAGGGTCTTTGAGACTGGTCGTGGATCGTTAAACTGGTGCCGTAATACTTGTTCGATAAAACGACCGCTGCAAAGCGATGCAATGCTGGCGAAGTCAAAAGGAACTGGCTCTGCACTGATAGCTAAGCTTTTACGCTGAATTACTGAATTTTCTCTATTAGATGCTAGATGGTTTGGTTCATTCATCTAATTTGAAAAGTTAATATTTTATCTTTAACTTCTGTTCTGTTTACTTGAAAATTATTTTAGATGTTTACAGTTCTTTGTTTAATAAAGCTGTTTAAACTCAAAATAAGACTACAATTTAACAACTTTACACTTTATTTTTTTAAATCTAAGAGCATTTTGTGTCAGGCAGTTACCGTATCCGCCCATAAAATTAAAAAAGCTCAAGTAAAACGTAAAAAGGAAAAATATAATAAATTTCGAACTGGATAAAAGTGATTTGGGGTAAATCCGCTCGGCATCTGGCAATAAAATTAACTCCCGATATAATATCATTTGCTTAGAGGAAACAAAATAAAAGAAAGGAACTCATCGGCGCGCAAAGAGGGCGAGCGCTGGGTCTCACGAACCCCGTCCGCGGCACAAGTGGATAGCGCGAGCGGTAGCGGGATGCGGGTTGCTTCAGAAGGTTTAATAATATTTATATTTATTATTTTACAAAATTTAAGATAGATAGATAGAAGATAGAATATTTTTATTCTGTACACCATAAAAATTACAGACATAAATTTAGACATTTTACATTAGGTGACACAATGGGCGGTATTATCGCTAAAAGCGATCTTTTACAGACAATCTTTATTTAACTACCGTGAAACTAAATGGGGTTTCATTTCATGCGTTAAAATGATAAATCAACTGTAGGTTGTCTCTTTGTAGGTATTGATAGACATAATGTAGGTAGGTACCTACCTACTTATTGAGATTGTTATTAGTTTTTTGAGACAGAAAAATAGGTCCCGTAATATCATTTATCCCTTCTTCCTCTTTTCGTGTGGTTAGTGACTAATCAGGTGTCAGAGTTTTAAAGTCGCCCATGGGCGATGGACTTGGCTTCACATGCCGCCGAGAAATATCTCTCGGGCATTTTCGGTGAAGACTTATCCCTTAAAATGTTGAATAGATTCTGTTCCTAAAATTCATGAGGGATAATTTTTTCAAGCTCTTCACATTGACAAAGCCTCCGCTAATCATTTATACTTAGCACCACGCTATAAAGCCGAAACACAAGGCAAGGGTGAAATAACGAGCTTACAGCTAAACAAAGGGAGGAGCGGGTTTTTTGCGGACACCCCCTCCTTTCCCCTCCATTCACCCCCCTCGTCTCTCTGTAGACGCGCCGGGCAGATGCTCAGCGTTCCTCAATCGTCTGACAGATTTTATTGACGATCAATTATACGCAACGCCTTTTTTGTTATAGTTTAGTCTTTGCTCTAAAGATAGGGAAGTGGCGTGTGTAGCCTGTACCGATCCCAATTGCAGTTTCTTGCCCATTCTTCTCCATACGAAACTACTTAGGAAACTTGTAAACTTTGGCATTCAAAATTGCCTTATAATGGCCTACTTGAAATAAATTATTTGACTTTGACGATACACGACTCTTGTTTATTTAAGAAAAAGGACCGAGCATTGATTAAGTACCTGCCACTGTTTTGTGTAGTACTAGCAGGTATGTTGGTCTCTTTATTTAAATATTATATTGCCCATAAGAACACTTAAGTAGTGTTTCTATAGGTTTGTGGGCTAGCAAGGGTAGGTCACAACTTACCTTTTAATAATTCTCAAAGACTCTTTTTAGTGTGAAATAACAGAAATATGCTACTTAAGTGAATGTGAAATCTATTTCAATCACATTTCTCACAAGAAATTTAGTGTGTAGTCAGTCCATCACATTCACTGTTATTTACTACTCAAAGAATCTCCAGCAAAGGCATTACTAACAGAGACTACTGTGAGACGTGTCTTAAACAGAGGATTCCTCCAACATAAAATATTCCTCAGTGCTTTAAGAGCGCACTTCTAAGCAAATAAAACGCTCTCAGAAATGTTTTCTAAGAGTAAGTATTTTATTTCATCACGTGCCGACTTCTAAACTATTCGAACTAGAAAGAAAAGCTCAGTACTAATACCAAACGTTGAAACAGAGCTAACGAAGTTTATATTAGACATTGCGAGCAAAAACAAGGTTAGTGTACAATAGGAACAAAGAGTTAGTAATAAAACAGTCGAGTTTGAGGACACAGAGAAGAGAGATTTAGAAGATCAACCCGACGTAGGCGAGAAACATACATGAATACTAACTAGTAAATTATGCAGGTATAAGAAGAAATGTGTGTAAGATTAGCGCGATAAAGCTTTATTTTACATGTTTAATAATAATTTTAAGACAGTGAGAAGGTAGGTATGTCACATGTTTTGAATAGTGTTAAATTATGTACCTAGCAGTTCGGAGTGAAATACGCTGTTATCAGCGCCCAAAAATAAATGATCTATTACTATCCATTTGATTTTTCGAAATTCAGTAGTTGAAGTTAAACGATAAATCATGAAAATAATGAGACCTATTTACTTGGTCCTTCTGTACTTATTTATCTGGTGTCTTGACTTATTATTTCACACACAGGCCACACGATGCGATAGTTAATTAACCCTCCAGTAACTAAACGAAGTGACATGGTGCACGCACAATGCTAGAAATAGCGAGTTTTTGGTGAAAAGGTTCGTGTCATTTTCAATTTAAAGATATTTTTCACAACTGATAACGCTATGTGGAAGGTGATATGGGTAGAAAGTGAGTGAATACTTAGATGACGGCTGGTAGAGATGTACCTATGGAAGAAGAAGATTTACTGTACTCAACTCTTTAAAATGATGATAATAGACACAAATAAAAAATGTAACCTTACATTTTGTTAACATTCAAATGGAAAAAAAATCCATTTTAAGAAACCATCAGTTTTCTTGTAGTTTCCCTCCGGAGGATGGAATTCTTCTGGACATCTAGATGATGACTGATATAAGCATACTAGCTGTATCCCCGCGTCGTCTATCACTGTGAATACAATCTTCACTAAGCACGCGATCGGTCTGCGCAGAAGTCACCAGTGTCTGTTTGTGTTAGCGAGTTCAAATGCGATGCAGACCTACTTCTAGTTATCCATGAGAGGGGTGGTGTGTGTAGGTAGGTCTATGAGTTATACTTTGAGTTAATGAAATGGGTGTCAAATGTATAATGAATATATATATTCCATTTCATCTTCAAACAAAGCAATCGTAATAGGGTTTCATTTGTTCATTTTAGTTTAAGGGAACTTTTGGATTATACAATTTCTGCAACACACATACAGCTGTACACACTCTTATACAAACCATCTCATCACCGAGTGCCAGTTTAAGAGTCCAATTACATTTTCACGGAAATTCATGATTTTTGACGCTTTAATTTTCAGCAGCAGTAAGATATTTCAATTATTTGATTGTAATAACGATAGTGCCATTCTCTTTCTTGTAAGTTGGAGTTACACATTATTTTCGTGTAATTTGCTGAATTGACACAGATTAAGTTGTACTTTAATTTTATAGGTAATATTGAGAAACTTGATTTTGAATTTTCAAAACGAAAACGAATGAAACGTATTCATTGTAGATCTAGAAGTTTATTTGATAAAATTGTGTTTATTTGGAAAATAATGGACGCTGAATCATTTATTGCTTTTCTTTACGATTTTTTCCGTGAAAACTCAAGGAATTTCAAGAAATTATAGAACTCCAATAAACAAGTAAACCATACAACTTATCTTTTAGTAATTTTAGCTTTTATTAGAATTCAATGAAACAATGTAAATTTGAGCGTCAAAGTTCGATCACCGACGGATTTTCTTGTAAACTGAGTTCGTTAAATATTTATAGTAAATTACACGAAGACAAAAATTAAAATGTGTAACTCCAACTTACAAGAAAGATAATAGCACTATATTCATAATCAAATAATTAAAAAATCTTCTTACTGCTGAAAATTACAACGTCAAAAATCATGAATTTGCATAATAGGGCTCTTAAAAAGCTAATTATCGCTGAATTAGAGCGTCTGCGCTAATTATCTCGTTTACTCACATAATTATATTGTACTGGCTTTGTCTTTGAAGTGGAGATGATAATCGCATTGTTAGGATCAGTCGGCGCGCAGAGTTCGCTTTGAAGATGTTGTTGGTGACTTTAGATCAGTAGATAAGCTATTATCTGTTGCTTTAGATCATCATCATTAGGCAATTATGTTTAAAATATAATGTGGTTGCGAAGATCTTAAAATATATGTGAAATACTGATTTCCTTTTGCTTGTCCTACATTGGCGCCTACATCGATTGTCTTAGTACACAAATGTCATTTAAATAAAGTGATGATTATTTTGGTTAAACAAGAAACTCCCAAATTCAATGCGGGTAATGTGAACTGACATTGCCATAACCACAATAAATGAAGACAACTAACGCTACATGATGAGAAAAACCAGATAACCGAACATAACACCATATAAAAATATCTTGTCACCAAAAACTTCTTAACTTTCAGTGTCAACAAAACGACCAATGAATAAAACATACAGAGATGAAACACGACCCCGAAGGATAGCCTGAAGGTAGCGTAGTGACTGCCCGTCGCGTCGGCCCGTCGGTCTCAATAGCCTGCCAACCTATAAAGAAGGTCTTATTTTCTCGTTAAGATACATAAGCTAGACCCGAGGTACGTGCGGGACACTGGAATCTAGTGAAGGGATTTAGGTTAATGCTATATGAGTATTGACTGGGAATTATTGAAGGCTCAGTTTAGGTTGAATATGTTTGGATGAGGGTTTATAAAATGCTTTGATATTGGTGATTGATTATACGTACACTGTCGAATTTCACAAGTCAACATTATTTAGAACAGCTCTCACTAGCAGCTCGTATTATATCATTGTCTCTTAAAGATTTTTAAAATACTCTGTTCTGGAAAAACGTTTCTTACAAAAAAGTATATCCTGGAAAAGGATAGTATCGAGAAAATAATGTTTTAAAGAAGTAACATAATTTTATTATGTTCCTAGAAAAATCTTTTGTAACTAAACTAATTTACCGATCGTGGCTCAAGGCTACACTTTCCTAAATGCATCGGCAATTTCCTATTTCTCGGAAGAATCTTCCTCCTTCACTTTAGTAACTGTACTCAATCTTCGAAAGGGTCTGATTCTCAAAACTCGTTTCCCCTTATTCCTCGTGAATTGCAGTTGATCACCGTCCCCTGTCACGTCCGGAGCCATAAAGTCACTGAGCTCGGCAGTAATGACACTATAACCAAGCTCGTTGATGGCGCGACTCGTGAGCCCGTGAAGTGGTCATAGCTCACATCTGCCACCAATCGCGATCACCACCCTGAGCGTAAGAAACTCAAACTAACTATTTGTAAAGAAACTAACATTGATTATTCCGTAAAAATAAAATGCACATTATAAAATAGACATAAAATACGTAGACTAAATACAAAGTAGCCAAAACCTTGCATTCAACAAAAAAAAAAAAACAAAAAGAGAAAATTAAAAAGTTAATAGTTTTTAAAATGTTGTCTATGTTGTTGTAGACCGAATCGTTCATCTTCATACCTCGGGCACCTTACGAGGTGTGAAGGTGAACGATTCGGTCATCATGACAACCAGAACGTTTAAAATAGTCCTCTATTTAACTCATTCCAGACGAAAATAAAATGTGAGCTGGTTTTGATGCGAAAAGTCAAGGACAACTAGATTAGATGGAGATGGTTTCATATTTTTAATGCATAGTTAATGATCCTATAATAATATGTTTATGCTACGAGTAATTTAAATTAACAAAATCAATATAGCGTGTGGGGTAGATACATATCTGCTGGAGATTTTATTGATATTTACAAAGACAATTTTTTACATTGTTCTCACTTATCTCATCATGTGTTACGACGCCTCATTGAGGTGGATAACAATTAAAATTCTATTGTTTCTCGTTAGTGACAGTTGAAAGACGAGAAGCAATAAGAATAAAGGACCCAGGATTTATAATATCTTTATTTAAAAGAGTATCCTTGGAGTTTCTTGCCCGTTCTTCTTCATAGAGATCTACATATATCTATCTACATTTAGGAATGGGCAACTCCAACTTTCTGTCTAACTGACCGCCTGTTTGACAGTTCAAAAGTGCCTGTAAATGGTTTAATTGAAACAAGTGCTTTGAATGAGTTTGAGCACTTGTAAACACAGTGTACCTAATAAATAATAAGTTTATGTGTTTAAAACGTCAGAGTTGTACTTCAACCAACAATTATGCAGAATAGTGCCAAACATAATTGAAACACCATCATAAAAAGGATGACAAACAATCTCCCATCTCACATTACAGATCAAAATCGCCTTACAACGTATCATCATAATAAATATCTTTCTATCAGACTGCAATTACATAAAGCTCAGTAACTGCTCGTTCCCACTCGAGCGAGTGCCTCGGAAATAATCAGCACTCGCGCTCTAAATCACGTGATACATTAAGTTACACTCGACGGGAGATCAGAGCAATCCCATTGAAATGGAACCCCATATCCAATAGTTTTTACTTTATTGCCATTCGAGGATGCAAAAAAAAGCGTGTAAGCTCTTCATTATAAGTGTAAGTGTTTGGAATTCTGCCAAATTCTCGAGATCAATAGCGTGACGACTCAAAGGAAATGTTTTGACTTCAGTAAGAACATTTGTCCCCAAATACCCAAATGTCCCCTTAATTCGATTATAAATAGTTTTTGACCTTGTTGCAAAAGTTTGTCCAAATTTATTTGTCGTAACTAAGTTACACCCAACTGTTTTCGTAAAGTTTCATTCAAATTTATTTAGTGTCAAACGGAGTTATTGTTAAATTGCTCACCATCGCGCATTTTATCTAACAAAGAATTTGTACTTACTTTGCGAAATTCATGTTGTGTACAGAAATTGAATCGAACTCGTGAAATTTTCAGACAAGTAAATTTTATCATACGAAGTACTTGAAGCGTCTATTTTGTATTCTATCATTTTGTTCACATCAAAGAGTTTCGAGACTTTATTTTGAGGCGTGTGAGCTTTGAAACCTTATGATGAAGGTGAATTATCTTTTTAACTTAATGTAGCTCTGAGGGCGTTAAGGTCTCCTAGAGTTATTTATTTATTTTGCATAATATACACTCAGTTACAGGCTAGGCTAAAACTTATGAGTACATGACCCTGTAAGGGCGTAGCAAGTATTATTTCATTTAACTTTTATCTATTTTAAATATTTGGAAGTTAACATTATATGGCATATTTACTAGATATCAATACCACAACATTTATTATTATTACTAATACATAATCTATATTTGTAACATATTTTATTTTATTAATATTAATTTAAGTCATTTGAAATGTATAGGTGGTAACATTAATAAAATCATTTTAAACATAAATATTGTATAACATTTGTGCTTTATTTTAGTTTCTTATTTTCCATAAACTCGTTACTATCATAATAACTTTTTTCTAAAAGTAATGACTTAAGTCTTAATTTAAATCTGCAGTGTTTTTGTGGATCTTATATATGTTCAGGTAACTTATTAGCGAGTTATTCAAAGCGTATGAAAATAAATTGCCACGTTATTTTATTTTTAACAGTATTATTTTACTAAACATTTTTAAAATAAAATAGTATACCTAATAATTATAATTCTTCTGTTCAGATTCAATATTTGGAATTTGATTTCGAATAACGTACAAGACGTTATTCGAAATCAAATTCCAAATATTGAATCTGTATCTTCAACCATCGAGGGTAGGAGATACAGATTCAATCAAAATAAATATCGATTACATGGATCCTAAACACTCAAAGATAAACCCTAACACTTTTAAGAGTTGACACTGATACTCTCAGATTTATGAGTGGAGATACCCTCCTCGGGTAGACTCGCCCTCTCGACTGCCGACTCTCCCCTAACGATGTTAAGGAAATCGTCAGTTACCGTCGACTTCGCGATTGATACCCATAACGTTTGCTGGACTATAACCAAGTTAACAGTTTTATTTGAATTATGAATTTTCGTGATTGCTGTTACTGAGTTTATCTGAAAGAATCTTTTCAAAGTACTCGTTTATGTTGACGTATAGTTTTGTGAAGTAGTTTGAAGAACTCGATAATGTTCGAATTGATGCGTGGAAAGCAGTATAAAGTTTCCACGATATTGGGTTAACTTAATGGAGGTTATATTCCTAAAGTATAGTTTGAGATTAATAGGTACTTCAGTAACAATATCGAAACAGATATAGGTTTTAATCAAATACCTTTAGAGCTTGATTAATATGGAGATAACACCAAACCTACACACATGTTCAATTAAAGGCCAAATTAAGTTGCCAAAATGTTGTTATTAAAAGCCGTAGCACCGTGGGGCCCAGGCGAGCGTCGCCCCAGGCCTCCGAGTGTAGGCCTTTGCGGGCCTCGCTACATGTCGCCCAATTAACTGGGGCTTTTTGTTAATTACCGCCGTTTGTTGTGTGAAAGGCGATGGGATGTTTAAGATATAATAATTAAGGATAAGATGGCGAGATTGTGTGGATTTTGTAAGGAAAACATTATTGTTTTCATATTTTTTGGCTTCTCAGAAAAGCGGATATAATTATGAGTGATTCATAATTTATATTTAAACTTCAAAACCTACTTAGAACTTCTTCTGGCATTGATAACATAAAAATGTTGTAAATAAAAACATGAATTATGTTCTGTTTTTCGGTTTTTATAACCTTGGCACGTTTAATCCTAAACTAAGCTTGGTACAGCGAAATATACACCGTTGTTTTAATTTTTTATTTGCCGTTTACCTCGATCTAAGCTCAGAAACCTCTCCGTAATGCCCAACCGCTGCGGTAATCACTTGATCTTTACCATGCGGTTGGAAAAAAGAGTATTATACTGTATAAGTACTGGGGATCAGCATTTTTGTAGCAAATATTTATGAGTTTGGGTTTAAAAAATGAGAAAATATTAACGTTCTATGATTTACTTCAGAAAGAGCCGAAATTATAATATATTCAGGTAGCTCTCAACTCTATTGTTAATCAGATTTCCTGTGCCAAAAGCAAAATAATTAAGACGCGACTAAATGCCAGTGACCTTGAGTGGTTAGCTTGCGTGTTCTGTGCTGAGCTCACGCAACGCGTCGTACGTCCAGCCAGTAATAGGACTCGCCCATCAAGGAGTGCTGTCCCAAATTAGACGCATTATTAATTTATTATACATAAAACAAAAAGTATCTTAACAAAAAACGCATATTAAAATAAATCATTAAAATGGTGAAGGTTTCAGAAAAGTACGCTTGATTGTTTTGTGCGTAATTCTATGTTTTTAATCCGCATTAGATATAACTTTACAAATTAATTACATTATAAACATAATCTAAAATATTCACAGACTAAATTATTATTTATTAAGAAATGCTTAAATTAAAAAAAAAAATCCAAATGATTTTAATGATTCTCGTTTAGACGTGATCTTTGGTATTAACTAAAAATCGCTTTAAGAATTAAGAGCCAGTCTTCTCATGTAGGTACCCTAGTGCATGTAAATTGGCTTTGCTTCTCCAAAGCGCAACGTGATGTTATTCTGCTTAATCTAACCTATTACATCAGAGAGTGCTCTTCTAGCATCTCTTGGGATACTTAACAACCTGGTACAATACTCATAGAACATAATAGAATTGTAAAATAAACTGACTGTTCTTTTGTTTTTAAACACCTTTTTCTTGGCTTGTTGGTTGATTCGCATGAATTTACTAGCCCGAAATGGGCGCACTTTTCATTAATGTTGTTTTTCTGTAGGCGATTCGCACAATGTTAATTTATTTGTGGGCGAATCTAAAAAGCCAGAAATACGTATTAGGCAATTGGCACATTTTGAATTACCTATATGCAATAAAACTTATCGATGAATTGAGTAAGGCGTTTATGCATGGCAGTTTCAAAGATTTTTGATATGATGGGTATGAGAGTAATTTGTCTGTAGTTATCTAGATCTTCCTTATTACCTTTTTTGTGGAGAGGTTTTACAACTGATTGTTTGAGCTGGCATCCAGATTTGAAAGATAGATTTACTAAAAATGTCATGATTGGTGAACCACTGAATAACATTTTAGAGTTTGTGTATCTCTTCGTATCCAAAAGAATTTAAGAAAATACTATCACTAACAGATTGTTTAAGGCTAACACGAGTATTTTACGGGTATCGTTTGTTAGATTAATCCAATAGTCATTGAATGTTTCAGCAATTTTCTTCGGGCTAGTACCTTTGTTCCTTACGTTTTCAATTACTTTTGACTCTTTTTTATTAGTTGCCTTGCTGCCTTGCATTTGAAAGAAAGAAAGAAAGAAAGAAAGAAAAATATTTTATTTGGGACACGCACAGGAAATACAAAACAGTAATAAAAGATAAAAAAATAATTAACAAAAATAAAAAGGAGCATTTTAAAAACTTACAAACAAAATTAATAACGACCTGTGCGAGGCCAAAAAGGCTCCTATCTCAGCATGATGCTGCGATATTTGTTTTTCGAATTACCGATAAATTGATGACTAATTCTTTTAATAGACCCATCTATGCAACGCCGTAGGAGTTTAGAGTATAAAACTATGTTTTGTTTTCATCAGTTTTGTAATGGTTAATGACACAAACAATAGTAGGTAGTGAGAATAATAGTAGAAAATGTAATAATGTTATTAATTTGTATGTTTTTTTTTTTAATTTACCAAATAATATTATACAGTATGTTAACTAACAGAGGGCGTTCCCGTTAACCCGCAATAGTATAGCGTCCATACATGCTAAATAAATAATAACATCGAAAAAAAAGTTATTTGATTTAAAAAAAAAAAAATTACATAAAATATTAAATTGATACGTAAAAGAAATACTCTGTACACGCACACTTGTCTTTCAACGTGGATTTTTATATTTTTTTAATAAAAATAACAAAAACTTTTTTTTCTTTGATAAATTATTTTTAAAAAATATATAATATTTTGTAATAAAAAATACTTTATTTAATAATTTTTTTAATTAAAATTATTATGGGACCAGCTTTGAAATTGTGAAAAAAAACAGCTGTCCCATACAGTTTACAACAGTAGGTAGAGAACCAGGGGTAGGTAGGTGGGTAGGTCGGGAACTTTACTATGAAACAGCATATTTTTTGTTTCGTGATTTCAAAGTTTGTCCCATAGTAAAAAATTATTCAGTTCGATGGTCTTAAAGTTTCTAAAATAAATTATTTAACACTTTATGGAGTATGTGCCTCTTAAAGTTTCTAAAGTTAATTTTTTATAACCTTATAGGTACATTCATCTATCTCGATTTATGCATATTAAAATTATAATTTATAACTCTCTGAGCGAGATGTAAAATTTAAATTTTTAAATGGGTCAGCGTTATTAGTGAGCGAATCGCCTACAAAAAAAATCATATTATTTAATAGTGTCGATTCGTCCATTTCGGGTGAGTAAATTCGTACGAATCAACCAAAACGCCTTTTTTTTCAAACTACCACACTAGAAAAATCTACCAGGCATTCATCATTTCGTGCAAACTGAAGGTTTTTAGCGAACTAAGTAATTTCGGCAAATAAAGTATAAAATTAACCTGAACTGAACTTATAATGGGAATAACTTTAGGTATCGAACCCTGGATCGATTTAGTAATTACCTACTGTTAATCTAAACGAAAACACTATCGGGTTTAACTTCAGTTAAATTTTTCTCGAACAGCCAACAATCTTCATTAAAATTATTTCTAAAGCAACCGAGCTCTGCAGTTGTTTTGTGAAAGTCGACTTCACAGTTCTCAGTTATCAAAGACGTCATATTAATTAAGAGAATTCCGCTACCTCCGAGGATTGCTGTCGACCTAGTACATTTTGAAGGAAATTTCTTATTGCTCTTCATTACACCGATTAACTAATCCTCCTATCCGTCTACTCCTTGTTAAATAATATACAAACTAATATTATGATTTGTTTGTTCTTTTACGGCTTGGTTGTCTAATCAATTTTAATGAAATTGATTGTACACAATCTGTTTTTGTTTGTTGAAGCCTCAATATTCATTAGTGGTCGTATTATTTTGATAAAATCATTGTTGCTGATGTGTACAGTACCGACCAAAAGTCCATGAGCAATCTCACAAAGCAATAGACTGACGCTTCAGTTTGACTTACGACCTTCTTCTATAAGTTGTTACAATACTGTAGACACGCACATTACACACACACACTCACTTTGTCTGCAACCAATGACTAGTTCAATAATCATCATTCGTTTTTAGTTTCATTCGTCTTGTTCACATAAATATTAAAGTTTAGCAGGTAGACCACAAAAAACTAAGTAAATTATTTCGATTTCTGTGGGGTAGATGCAGTTTGTTACGAGTATTTAATTAATAGAACTTTTTTGGTTCGTGGATAATATTGGTGACGAGTATTTAGCGCAGTGTTGTGGTTATTATTATCAAAAAGCAGGCATAAAATATATTGAAGAGATCAGATCAGATCAGAGAATATTATTGCGCTGCGTAAAAGTGAAGTGAATATCTAATGAAACCGGACTAAGTGTGAGTGTTATCATTAATATATTTCATATTTTACTAAACATAAATCTTAATCAAGGGTATTGTTGATAGAACAGAGGTATTGTTGAGACAGAAGATGCCTTTAAAGTTTTAAATTCATTGTGAGGTTTAATTCGATTAGTGAATAATAAATACCTAATAAGGTATTATGTGTAATAAAAACAATATTTTTCTTTGTTCTAGAGAAATACTGTGAGGGTTAAGAGATATGAGGAAGGGGCTTATTATCGAGTAGCAGCGACGTCAAATGGTGAATGAAACAAATGGTTTCATACCAACGAGACATTTTGCTGAATTATTAAAAACACGTCATTATGAACCGTTCGCCGTGCACTCTGAAGGCTTGCATCACTGAAGACCAGCTAGAAAACCGTTTTTGACCTTAAAATATTGACCGTACCAACTTAATAAACAACAGATTCGTTATTGCATGAATTTATGGTAACGAATTTTTTAAGCACGTTTCAATAGGGTGTTTGTCGTATTTCTTGCAGATATACCGAAATTGTTTAATATTATTTTAGTAATAGTATTATTTTAGGATAAAAATTTGAGGTTTAGTTTCAATCTTCTTTTCGTAAAGAAAATGAATACTTAAGCTTTAACCTCAATAACAACCAATATTTACTAAAGTCAAATAAAATGTAAAATAATTAATACAAATAAAATATAAACAAACTGCCCATATTTAACCTTAAAATTACCTATTCTGTAAGTAGTTTTTTACATTTTAAGTAGTCTAATATTCTTATTTATTACTTAATTACTTCGACCATGATCAAAGCTTAATATTTATGGTGAAAAAATCCAATAAAAATTTAAAATATTTCATAATTTAAATATGTCTAAATAATACAAACTGCTTCTAAGTTTCTTGACATCTATTTCACATCTTATTCAGCTGAAGTAATGATAAATAATTGTAGCAGTTTATTAACTTATGTAAAATAAATATAACGAATAAACATATTTTTTTTAATTTTGTTATCATATATCACGCATTTTTTATTTTAAAACCTTTATTGCAATAACAACATAAAAAAGCAGCAATATTTAAAAAATATTATTATCGAAAACAAAAATAATAATATTTGCAAAAAACCGCACTGTGTTTCACGAGATTAGAACATGAGGCAGTTTGAATTCCATACCAACGCTTAACGCTTTCTGCTATCTGCACTTGTTAAGTCACTATCGAATTTTAGCAATGCCATTAACTGGTCAAGTTCACGCGCATAGTGCGTGTGTGCTAGCATGTTTAAAGCGACGGAAATATATTGTTGTTTCGTGTAACTGCGTTATCTGTGGTGTGTGTATCGTGTTGCTTACACATACAAATGTACGAGCTATACCGCGATTACCGCGTGTTCACAGCAAAACGACTCTTAGCGTGCTCATGCACTTTTGAGCGCTTACTGTACTTCCCTAATGAATGAATTCATGACAAATGATCATAATTCATTTTGAAACAGATTGAATACCTCCAGAGTTGTTAAAAAACGTTTTTATGGAATTATCTATCATCAAAATGTTGAAAGAAGTACAAAACATTTCAATTCTGAATTCAGCCCCCGTTGCAAATGAATCAGAAGTAACTCCTAGTTCCACAATGATACTCAGCGTACTAATCACGACGCTAGAGTGCGCTACTACCCCTTAGGAATTCTACTGCTGTGGTACAGTTTACGTAAGATACTTTTTATTTATTACGGAAAAATGAATGACATAGAATCAGATTGCTAACATCAAGTAAATTTTTGCTATCTTCCTCCTTCAAAATTGTGTTAGTATTCAACACATATCATTTACAAACCACGAAGTAAAAACTTACCCACAATCACCTCCTTTAAGTTCGATTCTAACTAACCCCGTTCCAACAATAGTAATAAACCACAATAAAACTGAGAACAAGAAGAAAATTATCTCACAAATTAAAACATTTCAAGTAACAAAGTGCTGGTAGAGAACAATAAAAAGCGCGGAACATTAACAGTAGAGAAAACAATTGAAAGCTAAAAAACGGTCGAGTGCGTGGCTGGAGCGCTGCCAGCGACCGCTCAGCGGTTTCAAGAAACATACCCTGGTATTGCGAATAAATGCCCCTTTGTATGTACTGCTATACAGCGCTTTGGTTCTAAAATATACGCGTGTTTTGCTTTAAAACGTAATGCTGGGTGTTGTTTATTTTGTTAGGTGTTTGTGTCTACTTTGAAAGTAAGTTAAGAAAATTCGTCATTATTTTTAGGTTATTTAGTCGAACAAGTACCGATTTGTTACTGATCATGTCAGTCTGTCCATCTTCTTCAATTTCGAAACTACACTACATAAAATCAAGTCCTTTGAAATTTCGCAGAATGTCTTCTGTAAACCGCAATACTGCTATTTTGTAGTGAAATATCAAATTCTACAAAATGACAAACCAAGCGAATGATATTGCATTGATAACATTTCATGAACAATCAAACTATTGTTTATTTCCGCACAAAATCAGGGCCACCACAGTCAAATGCAGCGTTTCAGTGAATCCTGCAGCATTCCGACTTGAATGTCCTGCACTAATTGCAGCCGATCGCAGTCCTAACGAAACGGTGTAGTATTAAAATAAAATCAGCCACACCACTCAGCTAAATTTTAGCAAAAATTACGGCGTCCCAAGAGCAAGTATTTATTGTTGATGATCTGAATATAGACTTGGGGCATATTTAATGTTAGTCAAAGTCAATGGGCGAAATCTTGGGGTTTTAGTGCAGGTTTTTTGCATAAGGTAAGTCGTAAGTCTGTGGCAACTTGTATAATAATGTCAACCGACAGGGCAACTAATTATGTCGCTTTGAAATTGTAAAATCTTTTTTTTTGAATCATTCACCTTTATTAGAATTGAATAATTCACAGTAGTAAACATCTTATGAGTCGTGACCTAGCTTCAGGACTATGTTCTACATTCACAGAGTGGTAGTAGACATCTCATGAATCGTGACCTAGCTCCAGGACTATGTTCTAGATTCACAGAGTGGTAGTAGACATTTCATGAATCGTGACCTAGCTCCAGGACTATGTTCTAGATTCACAGAGTGGTAGTAGACATCTTATGAATCTTGACCTAGCTCCAGGACTATGTTCTATATTCCCGTGATGTCATTCTGCCTGCCGCTGAGTGCCGCTGAATATTTTATAGGAACGCATCACGTGAGCATTTTACAGCGCGTTAAAAAACATTTTGTATTTTAAGTCGATGTAGGTTGGTATTTCAAAAGATTTTATGTTATGATACTAACGGCTGATTTTTCAAAAGCCAGATAACTTTTATCTAAGGAAAGGTGGTAGTTTAACAGCTTTTGCATAAAAAATATTTATGTCAAACTGTCATATTCAAATTGTCTACATGTAATAAACACGTCGAAGAATTCAAGTGATTCAGTTTTTCAGGTTGGTCATAATAATTATGTATCTGCAAAATAAACCTGTACTAATTTTTTTTTAGGTACACACAGCGTCAGTATGTGCTAGCCCCTCAAGTTTTAAAATGTTACACTGCTACAACATTGAATTCGTTACGAATAACCTAAAGAATACTTCAAAAATATTCTATTGTTTCGACTTGGATTCGAACCATCGCATCATCGAACTTCGTCATACTCATACGCCCGGCAGTTTGACGAACTAGCCAGTGAGCCCATGTGAATTGCGATGAAATTGTTATCTACTATCGTCCGAGTCACTTTATCTTTAGGTCTCTGTCTAACCGATAGATGTTGTGATTTGAGGGTATCCATTAACGTTTTCTTTATAAAATTAATCCATACCCTCAATAAGTTGTAACTACAACGTTTAATGTATACGTTCACTTAAAACTATTGTGCTTTTCTAGCGCTTTCTATTTTATCGTTTGCGTTTCGCAGATTTCATCTGTGGTTAGTAGGCTGTCACTTGTCTAGGGACCCCAAATGGGTCCCTAGACAAGTGACTGCCTACTAAAAAAAAAACTACTACTACTAAAATATTATTTATATTATGATAACTGTAAATTTTCAAATCAAATTGTAAAATATCAATGTTTCTAGTAAAATAAGATCAAAGTTTTGTTAATATCATATAATAGCATTAATAAATATTATGGATTTTTATTATTGATAAATATTACTACTTAAAACCAAATAGAAAATACTATTAAAAAAATATAATAAATGACAAAAATCACATTTCGTGCATAGGATCTGAACCTCCTACCTTATGCACGGCAAACGGTGTTGAAACCTCCGGTCAATTTAGACGTTTAATAACTTTTAAAATTTTCCCTATTCACTAAAACAATACATTAATTATAATAAAATGTTTTTGCAACATACTAAAAGCAACTTGGGCCTATCATGGATTTGAACGCACATATCTTTTGGGGGAGCAACTACTTAATGGAGCTGTATGTACTTTATATGATTATTCAACTGTACCTATTTAAGACAGAAATAACCGCTTAGCAACAGAGACTGAAACAAAAAACTCTAACCACGATCATTACTAACCTCAATTACAGCCCAGACCAGATTTCTTTCTAACAATAGGACCAGGAACACACCACTGCCGACGCCTATAATACGAAATCACCTATTGAAACACTCCCTTTGTAACTCACTGCGACTAGGGCAGCCGCACAATACGCGCCGTGAATCGATAAAAAACTCCGACTTCTCGATACCGATTGTTAGACGTGACGAGCAGAACACACTTTTTTATTTTTTACTTGACTATGTTAGTAAACGGCGCGTATTTTCCGAGGTTTATATACAAACCCGTGTCAGTTTGAACGGGTTTTGGCAGCGCAAGTGAAGAAAACCGATGAATATTTAAGGGTTATGTGTTATATTGAGGGTATCGTAATCTAGGATAGGTTTCAAAAGTTTTATATTCGTTTCCAAATTCTCAACGGTCCCGAAGATAAGTTCAGACATTTCAATATAAGTAGTAACGACACAATGACGATAAATAATAACGTGCCTATTCAAACTTTGGAAGTCACTTTATGCAGGTAACACATTCTCGCTAAAAGTGTGTCCCAACGCGAACATTCGCGCAATCTGTCACCTGAATACTTTATGTCAACGGATATGGCTCGCTACCATCACGCTGTCGGCAGAGCTCTTACTCACACACGAAACAACTTCAACAAATTTGTAAATCTGCTCAACGAGGGATATTACTATCAGGTAAGAAGGTTTTCACAGATAACAACCTATGGGATTCAGACCGCAATCATTTGCCATCGTTTGAAAAGTCGAAAACGTTCGCCCTCCGCAACCTTTGGATTCACGGTCCGCCGCGCGCCGGTGTAACCAAGATTATGTAAATTTTTGGTTCACTTCGCTATTGTAGACCCTAATCTTAGTCCCCAGAGGGCGGGGGCTTAGAGGGCAACCCTCCCCGCTGCAGGGAGCGCGTTCAATAGTAATTCTATAAATCAATCGGTTCCAACAATTTTTGTTTTGTTTGCGACAGTGGCACTGTTGCTCTGTCGAGTTTCGCGAGCTTATGAGTTATTGTTCTCAATTCAGGTGTAGTTTAGACAGCTCTGAAATATTACAGGACCGGAAACGTGGGGAACACAAAAGTCTTGTTATTACAAAATATTACAAAAGGCGTAGACCGCATTATGTAAGTCATATTTTTTAGGTAATATGTTTAACCAGTCTGTTTTAGTTTTCCATCAATTAGGTAACTTAATTCCAGAAACCTTTTGTAGGTACTAACCTACAAAAGGTTTCTGGAATTAAGAAAAGAACAAATAACACATAACACATATTCATATTCATTTATTTACGTTCCACAAGGTAAAAACAAGATGTTAACAAAAGCTTAAAGCTAAGAGCCGTTGTAGACCCTGTCAGGGCACAGCAAAATTTGTTATTAGATTTAGATACATAGCTAATACTTAAAGTTAAAAATACAAGTCGCAGAAAACTAAAAATTAAAACAAAACTACACATGAAAACTGAATTATCACATTCGCATAAAAGTCAATAACAATAACATAAATAATTCTATTTTTGGTAAGTAAGTAGTTATATTCTTAAAATACTATTATTGCGTTTATATGTATAAAGTTATATTTACTTAGGTAATATTATTACAAACATTTAATGAAAGATCATATTTTAAGGTTACAATAAAGAGATAAGTTTTACATATATCACAACTTTGTTACCAGTGTTTCTCATTCTAGATTAATTAATTATCTAAAATATGTATAAACAACTTGTTTCTAAGTAAATAAATATGATAACTTGAGCTAACTAATAATTACTTATTTAAGTTAACATGGCCCTACACGCCATGTAGGTATTGATTTTTTTAATCTTGAAATCCACATCCGTTTGCCTTAACTGGAGTAGTTGTATTTATCACTTTGTGAATTCTAACGCTTCCAATAATATGTTGATTTGTACTTATTCGAATCGGGAAGTTTGGTGTCTATCAGCTTTTTTAAATAAATTGTTCATTGGTCATTAAATTTACTTTAAAAGTATTTAGGCGTAACTAGACTGTCCTTATGACATCTAAGGACTTCATGCATTCATTTATCATTCCTAAAACTAACCGAAACAAGCGCTGCTTCGAGTGTAAAAAGACTTCAACGAGTCAATTATAATACTCAAGTAACTCATTCATTTCTTGCTTCATTCGAGCAAAGATTTTATATTTCAAATCTTAAACAGCCATTCTAATCTGATTACACCGCGTTTGTTCCTACACCTTCACCTAAACAAAACACAAAAAGCAACTGCTTTCATGATTTCTCACATAGTTGATTCCATCATTTTTACGTTCTCCGGAATACGGGGGTTACGGGAATTTCATCAAGATTTTGCCGAGTTAACTCAATAGGTACCCTTGTGGAGGTCAATTCTGTAATGGGATTAAACGTTGACCCACATTCGCTCTTAATAGGGGACCTAGAGTTGAGTAACACGATTTTTAGGGACACGCCTGTCCTGAATTTGGGCCCGAATTTTGCCAAAATCAATGGTGGAGCGGATTAATTTCATTCCCGGACGGTGAACCTGCTCTTTGTTTTTTGAAAAAAATGCTTATGTTCTATTTTGGAAGTGATCAAGTAACTTATAATTACCTATTTAGTTACCTATAATTTTTAAGTTACTAATTGTTCGTTGGTGGATGATAAAACTGATTCTGTTGGCAAAACATCCACTTGTTTCATGTTTACTAAAATCGACTTGTCATTCATGTCCATTTTGTGCTGCCCACATTTAAATACTCAATTCAGTGCTAAAATGTCTATAATTTACTGCAATTGCATCTTCAAAGTCTCCAACCCTTCTCATCCCTATAACTCCAATTCTTTCAAAGACTACCAATTGTCTCATTTCCATTTGTGAATAATTTTCGCCCGTCCGGTCCCCTCTAATAAAACCCGCGGCACTCACATGGCCGCCCCAATGAGAGAGCGAGCTGACACTACTTCTATCCTTGTCATTGTGCGAGTCGCACAAATCTTTCGCTAGTTAGTACCGAATAGTGTCGACCCACTTACAACAAAGTTATTGTCACACAACTTTTATGCGGGATTTGAATTTGTGGAGGACTTTATCGCTTACTTCGCGTTTCTGAGATGTGTGATATTGGTAGTTGTGTGGAAATGGCTTAGTTGTTTTAGCCTTGTTTTGTCATGACTGTTACAAGAATGACGGCAAAAGATTAATTGAGCACTTGCACATCGAAGATAACGGAGACCTGCAAACTTATTTATTTTTCCATTTCACCAACCAACGATACAAGGAAACGATATTTCTCCCTCCTAAACCACTCCCGATCTAGTATTCATTTACCAGCCTCTAGAGACACTTGATCAGTTCGTGGCTAATTCTATAATTGGCAGTCCGAAGTCTCCCCGGGCGAAGGCCGAAGTCAGCACTTTTAATATCCCACTTAATTTTGTTCAGCGGATCTAAAATCTAATTGGACCGCCGTAATTGGGGATTTTTTGTGGAAAAAATAATTAAGAGATAGTTATGTTTTTTCGGTTTTTGTTTCAGCTGATTTTATCTATGTTTTTAATCTGCTCCACTTAATATTGTAATAATGAGTTTATTTACGTTAGGTACTTTGCTAACCGACTATCACTAAAAATCACGGGTTTCGTATAATTCGCACGGAACACGGTTTATTCGAACTCTTCGTTGGTGACTGGGTGATATAATTTGTGTCAGAGTTAAATATTATCTACGATATATCCGAAATCCCATTAAGTTCACCGCTATCGTAGAATATCTAGAAAATTAAAACAGAACACCTACTTACAGTGCTTACGTGTTTTCATTTAGCTTTTAGGTAACCTATTTAAACTTGATACAGAACGCTTGATTTAAGTAACTTCAAATTCTATACAATACCAGTAAGATCTGGTATTAACAGTCGGAGAACAAGACTCCGTATCCAGTCGAGGGAGGGCGGCGCCACGACTGCCAGCCTCTGATTTATGTGCCACTGTACCCTACTTCTTACCCACTTTTTATATGCTGCCCCACTCCAGAGTTGAGGAAATAGATACCTGGAAGAACCAAGAGATACAATCGAGCTTTAAAGGATAATGTTTGCCATAGTTATTAAATAGCACTTACAACCTGAAGGTTGACAGCATAAAGTGACGGAGCTGTTCTTAAAATCAGCTTTCCCTTAGTTATAGTTCCAAAGCAAATACTTTCTGTAGTAGTTCACTCGTAAAGCCGTAATTACATTATGGTAAATTATATACCACTTAAAAATAAATACATTCTACCAAAGGTCAATAATCTGTACGGGATGAGGGTTGCAGAATATTTTAGAACCTTTTTAGGGTTCCGTATCTCAAAAGGAAAACACGGAACCCTTATAGGATCACTCGTGTGTCTGTCTGTCTGGCTTGCTGGCAGTCCGCCTGTCACAGCCAATTTCCTCCGAATCTACTGGACCAATTTAGTTGAAATTTGGTCCACATATGAATTTCTATAATCCAAACACGGAAATGTAACGTAATTAAATGAATTCTGAATATGGGGGTCACTTTTCAGGGGCAACTTGGAAAATTAAAAAAAAAAAAAGTTTTGCAAACTGTACCCATGTGACATATGAAATTAAAGGACTTATTGTGAGGATTTCAAATATATTTTTATATAATTTTACAATAAATGCTTTTAAAAATATTTAAGAAAATATATAAAAATTGACCTTTCACCCCCTTATCTCCGAAACTAAAGTTTTGAAAACATATAGAGAATAGTTTTTACTTTTAGATTACAGGAAAACCTAGAAAAAGTATATGGTCTTAAAATAACATGGTAAATCTCTCAATATTCGTACAAACTTACATTTGCAGTTGGAATGTGTGAGATCATGTTTTTCAACTACAATGATAAGTTTGTTCTTGGGATAAATTCATCCCGACTACAGAACCTAATAATTTATAATAATATTGAATTGCTACTTAGCCCTCTTCCTCTCTCCTAATTTTGCTGTTCCCGACAGGGTCCATATTGATCTTTTACTTTGTTATTCCATCTATGTAATACATATGGAATGCAATAAAGAATTGAGTATTGAGTATTGAGAACTCTTCATTGTGCATGGTCCGACACGTACTTGGGCGGAAATTATTTCTTATAAAAATTTCAGAAGTCTCACAAACATACAAAGCGAGCTTGAAAAGTTATAAGTACAAATCGAAAACGTTTTCATAAACAACATTTTAGAGAACAAAAACAAGATATAAAGGAACGGCTCGCCATCACACGCATAAAACCTGAGAGGTATGTTGACATGTGGCTTAAACCAAATTTAAAAAAAAAAATAAGTTTCATAAAAAACTGTAACCCGACTACGGGAAAATAATAATTTTATTAAACTTAATTTTTATTTTATACTTTTCCGTTTTTACGCTTGATAAACGTTACGACAACGTAAATAAAGTCCACCATATTAAATTTTGCGAAAATTTATTTAACCTATGTCACCCGGACAATCATAACAAATCTATTGATACCTCATTCATAAAAATCGGTTCAGTAGTTTAGGCGCTACGGTGGAACACACGTAAAAGCAAACATACCACATACAAACATATAAACATACATAGACTACTAAAATCATAACCCTTCCTTTTGGTTTTGCCGTAGTCGGGTAAAAAAAAGGCTAGGTTGTTTTGGAAACAAATTAATAAAATAATAATACGCGTTAAAGACAGTTAACTTAGAAAGAGACAAAAAAATCTTACTGATTTCTCTTTCTAAGTTAGCAGTCTCAATCTTTACTTATCATCTAGTTAATTCTAATAATTATACCTTCAGTTACCAATGTCTTGTCTCTTCCATTCCCTCAACATCAACCTGGCCACCCCTAGGTAAGTATTCATCCTGAATTATGAGCGTATTCTTCTGCCATTAGCATCATAAACGAGACAGTGGGACAGTGGGGATGCTGCGTGATTCAATCCTGTTTATCTCATGTAAGCGATGCTCTATGTCACCCCTCTTGTTTTCGTGCCCAGCGTGAAATATAGCCGACTAACTGAATCTGCTTAATATGAAGTTAGCGATTTACGTGGTAGGTATTAGTTTTATGCTCTCTGCTGTAAATGATAAGATATTAATGAAACATTTTCGTATCATAAGTATTCATAAGGAATAACTAACTGATTTAATAATTACGAATGTTAATAATATTATTTTACTCGTTATGATTTTATTTTTAACTGCAGTTAATTTGTTGTTTTGTAACCGCAAGACATCATTCTTGGCTGCGAATATGGGCCTATAGGGATATCGTGGCCCCCCGGCAACATGGCATAGGAAGGAACACGGGTGGGTTTTAGTCAGTAAGAGTCTGACACGCCCTCCCCGCTCCACCCAGAGCGGGAGAAGTTATTTGATAATTTCCCAACCAAAAAAAAAAAAAAAGGCATCATTCTTATGTATATAAACATAAACATAACATCACGCCTTGTTTCCCCGAAGGGTTGGGCAGAGGTGTCCCTGTAGCAGGTACACCCACATTTCGCCAGTTATGTTTAAGTCCCATGTAATAGGGGGCGAGCCTATTGCCATCAACCGGGCCATCATGTATATAATAAAAAAATTAACTAGCTTAGACAGTAACGAGTAACATACCAACCCAACTCCATGAAATAAATATTGTGGTAATACCACTTGAACCACAAAGTATCTTTCAGCTAGTTAAAAACACCAAAGAATTGTCGAATAAATATACTTACCTACATTCAAAATTCACAGCCTACTTTGTGGTTTCACCGATAATACTCTATTTGTCCCCGCTTCAACACAATGGGCCGTGTTTAGTTAACTCGCTAACAGTTTGTCGGGTCAGATATCAGACCGCTATCATAGCACCGGTATGGCTGCCCCGAAACTATATTGTTGCTGACATCAAATTGATGGTAACTACAAGGAAATATAGAATTACGGTGGCAAAAAACCAGCCAAATGTGAGTCGGACTCGCATAACGCGTTTCGTAGCATAACGTTTTATAATTTGTTGCTATAGCGACAATAATTTCTATTCTGTGAACATTTTAACTGACTAGGTACCTATTACGGTACATGAGATACAGCCCGCTGACAGACAGACGGACCGACGGACAGTGGAGGCTTAGTTGGCACCCTTCCGGTACGGAATCCTAAAAACGAAATTAAGATCAGGCGGTGTTGGTTTCTGCCTTTACTTAGGGTCAATTTTGCGTCTCAATTAACTAAGTCTGAAACCACAAGTCTCATTACATCCTACTCATAAGGTACCTATTACATACATACATAAGCTCACGCCTTCTTCTCATGGGGTTGGCAGAAACTACAGAACGCCACCTGCTACGATCCTTACAGACTTCTTTTGCTTCGTTTATGTTTATACATCTGCCGATATTATGTATTACGTCCACATCTCACGGTAAAAACTTAGAAAAATGATCTAGAAGTGAGCTGTCAACAGTGTCAATTCCTAGTATCAGGTGGAATTACATCTTACTTCAAGCTCACTTCACCTGAGTTTTCACTGTGAGATTTTTACACGCACACTGGTTGCGGGTACTACGCACCTGACCTTTCTGAAGAACTTTAACAGTGTCACTGTTAACAGGTCACTCACTCACTACATATATAGGGCGTCCCTTCCATTTCCACTCACATCTGCCGACCTTTGGACAGTCGCCTTCCATTCATCTCTCAACATGACTAAACCATCTAGTATAATATTTTAAATAGTAACTGCATCTTCTTTAAACCGCACCGTTACTTTATCACATCATTCATAGTTACTCAGTCATCATTCATAGTTACACCGTATAATATACTTTGCAGGGAACGAATTTCCATAGCATGTAATCCACTGTCCTGCCTCCACATAATAATATGTAGATACCTATTAAGGCGACGATAACCGACTTTTAATGATGTTATACTGAATATCACGTCTAAACGAGTAGTGTTAATGATTTGGAAAAAATATATGTTAAATTAGAGCATTTTCTTAATAACCTAATTTATGAATATTTTAGATTATGGTCATATTATATAGTGAAATTAATTTGTAAAGTTATGTCTAACGCGGATAATAAACTGAGGATCACGCAAATCTATCAAGCGTATTTTTCTGAAACCTTCACCATTTTAAAGATAATTAAATTATTGATATACACGTGTTTTATTAAAATACCTTTTGTTTTATGTAATAATGCGTCTAATTTGGGACAGCGCTCCTTGACGGGCGAGTCCTATTACTGGCGTCCACGACGCGTTGCGTGAGTTCAGTACAGAACACGCAAGCTAACCACTCAAGGTCACTGGCATATATCTGCGTCTTAAAACAACATTATAATGTTTGTGGTATTCGCTTTAGGACGTTTACTCAATCCATCAACAACTTACTCGTACTTTGTTTGATCCAATTTTATAAGTGACGAAATAACTTTGGTTCAGGCCACGCGTAGTATAATTTCACTTTCTCATATTCATCAATAAACGAAATCCAGTGCCTAATTTGCACTTTTTTTCCGAAATCATCAAAAACCGAAAATTAAACCTCGAAAATTGCCATCTCCATAAAACAGTGTCCACTCAAACATAATTCAGTTTCTTAATCATTGGAGCAAGACGTTCATTTACCGAACATTTACCGCACGCTATTTACTCAAGGCTTTCGGTAAAAATTCAACCTTTATAGCCCGTTTAAATGAAAGGCAATTAAAAGTTTTTCACTTCGCTCCTCAGAACCCTTTGACGATCGACTTTTATTCTATGTGTTTGCTGTTCGCAGAATTTTTACGAGTCCACTTTGGCTTCAATTAAACTGACCTGATTAATTATAGCTAACCTGCCTGTTTGCAGTGTTTGTTTTGAGCGCGAAATATTTTTAGGAGAAAGATTTTTTTTTTCTGAAAATTCAAATTAAGGTCTTCTAATAAAAGAGATAAATTGCTAGGAAATACTACATCAAAAGATCGCTTGTACCATTTTTTTTAACCCCAAGGACTATCTGTGAAAAACATGGTACTTATTGAAAATAATATTATATCTTTTAATATGCAGCTGATTCCTTACTTAAGCAAAATCACGGAAAGGTATCACAATACTACATAACATTATGAATCTGACAACTACATTTAACTAGCCCACTTCCCATTGACATTTAACTTAAAAACACAAAACTCTAAATCCGTAGCTGATTAAATAAATCGACAATTACGAGCACCTGGACCACTAATCTGCAACTTAACAGTGATTTAGTTAACAAATAGTCTAACTATTCACCACCGCAGTGAATAGTAGCCATCCTAAACGTTTAAGTTGCGACACCAAACAATTAGGTGCAGAAGGTACAACACAGACACGCGTCAACGTGCAGCGAGTGCAAGCGCACTCCCGAGTGGCATTCATTTGAAGATCGATAGACCAAACCAACATAGAACCAGAACAAGAGTTGGAGCATTCCTTTCTCGATATTTTAGAATAGTTAGAACTACGAAAGAAGGCTCTTTCCCTGTTTACACAAAGAGAATATGATAGAGTGGGGACAGAATGTGCGTTCGGTCGTTTGGTCTAACTCTAAACCGACCTTGGGATAGTTTCAGATCGCCGTACTTACACAAGCTTTTATTACAAACTTTATATTAACTTGCTTCATTCATATGTTTCCGGGTATTCTCATTGTCATCCATTTTTCAAGCAATTCCTGGTATCTAATTGAGTTGAAACTTGGCATATATATATAACTTCGGTGTAACGCAAAAATATGATACCATGGCGCTGGTCTAATGATGAAGGCCGAAGATTGCCATAAAAATCCTCAACTAAATAAGATAGCGTAGTTTGAACTCGTTGGTTTTGGTCTTGACAAGTACTATAACCCAAGATGTGACTAGGGTCTGACGATGAAGCTGGAAGGTGGCCCGGAACTCCTCACTCAAACACGGTAACACAATCATGTTTGGACTCATTGGATATGTATTAACCGGTGGCCACAGGAACTCCTCAACTAAACAAAATAGTCCAGATGCTCGGTACTATATGCCAAGGTGTAGTCCAGAGTCTGATGATGGATCCGGAAGGTGGCCATAGGTACTCCTTCTGTTGTATCGGGCTCGTTATATTTGTCTTGACAAGTACCTTACAAATGAAGATGATGGAACAGATATTTAAACAAATTCTAATGCAAAAAATTACAAACATTTTTTTTTAACAAGCCTTTAATGAACTAGAATTTGCTAAATAAAACTTATATAAATACAGAACTTTAATATTTTCTTAAATGCTTGAGATGTGAACGTCCTTTTTACACTTAAAAGATAAGCCTGCTTTTAAGAAAATATACAAATTCCCTCTGGCGACGGGAGATCGTCATGCGCGCCCAGTACGTCTGCTGCCAATAGGAATGGTGGTTGTGTCCTCGTGCTACCATGCGTCCATTACTTCGTCCTAAAACAGGCGAACATGAACCAAACATGAACTGAACAACGACGAAGGTTATCCGCAGCACCGATCGCCGTTACGAGGTTACGGTGCAGTACTACTAGCTGGCCATTCCTGCTTGCCTGTTATTCTTTTTTAAGGTGTAATAGTTTATCACGAATTTCTAGGCAAAAAAATATTCTAAACCATGGCTTGGATGGACCCACCATGGATTCAGGTGTGTTAAGTCAAATCAAATCAATTTACGTCCGACTATGTTTATTATTGTTTACATTGTAATGCCTATCATTATAACTATACAAACTCAGGACATAATACACCTATTTGTTTATCCAACTAATGGCATACATTCATGTTATTCTGCTTATTCAGGTCAGATCTACCTGCATAAGTGTCACTTGATTTGGAATCGTATGACTTTCGGTGTGGTGATGATTTTTTTACACCCGTTATAACTTAATTACAATTATGTTTAAATTAGATTATTATTACATAAACTACATAAGGTAATAGACTAAAATTAAAGATCATTGTATAAAAAGAGAAGTTAATAGTACAAAGATAGTGACAAATGTGACAGGGGCGCCCGTAGCATGTGTGGCGCTGCTGCAGGCATGTCGGCCGGGCCCGATGCAGGCGGCGTACGCCATGAGGTGCGGCAGCTGGCTCTGCTCATACAGCCCCTTGAACATGGAGTGGTGCGGCCCGCGCGCGAACACCACCACGTCGTCGCCGCCGTGCGTTGCATACTTCAGCGGAACGTCAACAGGTGACAGCCACGAAGGCGTTCCTGAAATGTATTAACATAAAGCTAGCATAAGGTAAAAAAATTAACTATTTGAAATAAATTATTTGACTTTGACTTTAAATATCGCATCAAGTTTCTGTCGACAATCGCAATGTATTTCAAGGGCTTACCATAGTCTTCTTCAGCAGTCACGTTGGGTCGGATGCCGTTAACATGTGGACGGAACCCGGGCCCATTTGTGTATGAGAGTGTCTTGTATGGCATACCATCCAATGTCTCGTACGTTAAAGCAAGACCGAGGATGTCATTTCCACGCGGGGTGTATCCGTTGTAAGCCATGACATGTCCATGATCTGCCGTCACCACGATGAGTGAGTCGTCCTCTGACAGCATCTCTGTGGCGCGCACTACAGCCGCATCCATCTCGAGGGTCTCGTCGAGCGCTAACTCCGCGAGGTTGTCGTGGTGCGCGTGGTCGATGCGGCCTCCCTCCACAAATAAGAAAAATCCCTTCTCGTTCCGACTCAACGAACGAATTGCCACCTCAGTCATCTCTGCCAGTGTGGGTTCTGTTTCGAAATTTGTTTGCATATTATATCGCAAATGAGTATTCTCGAACAAGCCCAAAATGTACTCGGGCAGACTGTTGTTGACTTGGGCTAACTGCTCACGGTTCCAAAAATATTCATGGGTTACTTCGCGATCTACTTTGTCTTGCTTCCACTCTTGTATAAGGTCTCGATTGTCTGTCCGTCTACCATATGATCCTTCTTCGTCGATATGGTCAACTGGCAAAAAGCTGCGTCTACCGCCACCTAAAATAACCTGAACAAAAAATTACATTATAAGAAAACAATTCCTATAATAAATAAAACAATAAATGAGTGTATTAGGTAATTCTTATAAGTATTTTATAATGAATTCTAATTTATTAAATATATTTATACTCCGTCGACTTTCCAAAGTAGTTTTAGCTTTTATTTTGGAGACGTTAAAGGAGGGCCGGATGGTTCTCGTACAAAAGTATGTACACAGTTAAGTATGTAAGTCACACGATTTCGTGGGTAATATATATTATTGGGTTTGGTAAATACGATGTCTTCGGGTGCAGCAGAGAATGTTGTCTATGCAAAGTCGGAACGAACATATTATTATTTTTCACTTTGTCTAACCCCGTCTTCTAAAAAATCTTTAAGCATAACGTTTCGACTTGTGTCTTACACCCGAAGACTTAAACTCTTCAAATCTAACTCAAATGAACACACAAAGAGTGCACTCACTCGTTTTAAAGTAAATCTTCGCGGGTTTACACCTACTCTGTTCTGATTACGAAGCGTTGTTTAAAGAATAAGTCTTCTGCATCTAGGACTGAATCGATTCTTCTAAATAAATGCTGACTGCTTCTACGAGTTTTCGAACCCCACAATAGTATACGTCATAGTCTGGTATACCTTGAGCTTGTTGCCAGGATGTTTGTGCACCAGCTGCAGCGCGATGTCCGGGCAGCGCTCGGTGTCGAAGCCTTGTTGTTCCACGGGCAGGTTGTACTCCCAGTCACGGTCGGCCACCTTGGCGTACACGCCTTTTTTTTTTTTTTTTTTTTTTTTTTTTTTTTTTTTTTTTTTTGGGTGGGAAATTATCAAATAACTTCTCCCGCTCTGGGTGGAGCGGGAGGGCGTGTCAGACTCTTACTGACTAAAACCCACCCGTGTTCCTTCCTATGCCATGTTGCCGGGGGCCACGATTTCCCTATCGGTTTTCTTCGAACCCCCGGCATTGGCATTGGCCCTAGCGGACCCCGTCAATTCTGCTGACATCTCTTTGAGGCGCGCGTGGAACACAACGCGCCGTCGACCCGGGCTTGGTCCTTATCGGACGGCGAGCTACCCATTGCTCACCGTCCGCAAGCCCGCGCCTACGGTGGCCGGAAATCTTCCTGCGATTCCCGACGCCCAGGGCGTCTCCTGCTGCGGCGGTTAGGGGCGCGAGGGCGCGAAATTTGCCTCTCCCTCACGCGCTCCGTCTCCTCCTTCGCGAGAATTACTGCTTCGCAGAAAGAGGTGACGGCCTCCCATTTCCTCTCGCTCCGTAGCATGGCCCTAATCAGGGCCGGACGCGAGAGATCACCGCCGCCGATCGCATCCACGAGGACACGGCGATGCCCTGCCCAAGCCGGGCAGACCTCCACCGTATGCTCCACCGTGTCCTCCGGGCGATCCACACAGTGACGACACCCGGGCTGGCGTACACGCCTGCGGGCGACGCGTCAGTGATGCGTGTCGTGGTCACAATACCTGTCATACATACGACACATATATCGAAGAGAATTAGACATGTCATAAATATTGCTACTGACCAGTCTGACCAGTCAAATAGTGTACAGATATACCTAATTAATTACCTTACCTATAATATTCTATTCGAGACTGACTAGTGCAATAATAATTATGAATGGATTAGATGCAAAGGATCTAAGGACTTTTTAAAGAATATTTTTGAAGTAAATTGCGTCGCATAAAATCACGACTGTAACAAAGTTAATCATTTAAAACCTCCTCCTCGAGGCTTCTTCTACGAGATAAGAGAAGAATCGCGTAAATTGGATAAGAAATCACGGAGAAACCGTTGTACGTACAAAAATAAACACAAGGCATAAAGCCCTTTTTTAAGTTTAAAAGAGTAGGTTCCATAATAATGTCTTGTATTTCCGTGCCGGTTCTTCTCCACAGGAAACGAATAAGTGGAACTACACACTTGACTTCTGACCTTAAAGTGCCTTTGTAAGTTTATAAATATTTTTCAATTTTTCAATGAGCCAAGTGCTTAAGTAGGTAGGTACTTTAGACAGGCAGTTTGTTTATCACTAGGCATGTGAGTCTTACTTTGTTACGTGAACGATGGTTACAATAAGTTCCTATAAATATGGTATTGATTGAATAGGTAATAAAGGTGTAAAGAGCACCGACCTGCGTCGCGGCCGTCTGCCAGCGCCCACTCGGCGATGGACTGCACCTGGCTGGCGGCGTCCGTGGAAGCCTCGCAGTCACTGCGCTGCACGCCCGCATTTACTCCTATAGCACCATACGTAGTTTTAACTCCACACAAATACGCGGTGGCCGTGCACGCAGAGTCTGCGATCTGGGCATTCGCGCAGTATGTCTGAAATATGGGTAATCAAAATTCCTGATCATGGTTTTTACATGGGATCATTACAAGGAAGGAGAGAAGAAGCTATATATACTCGCAAGTAAATATAAATTTATACCTTAACCATCCCAACCGTAGGAAAAGTCTCAAAATGCATCTTGGCCTCCTCACCGGTGGCGCCGCGTCGCTGGCCGAGCAGCGTGCGCGCGGCGGCCAGCGTAGGCACGGACATGCCGTCACCTAGGAACATCACCACGTTACGCGCTTTCTTGACTCTCTTCTGGTGCGCGAGGCGCGCGTCGATGGCCGCCTGCGCCTCTTGCGTCCAGAAGGCGGAGTTGGCGGCCTGCGGGGTCCGCCGGGTGGTAGCGGTCGGCGCGCACGCACTTCGCACCCAAGGCGACAATCACGAGCAGCGGGAGTAGTGACCTCATAGCGACACTGATTACTGTACAATGACGCCGGTTAAATTGCCTTTTATGATTGTCAAGAGTATCTAATCTCCGAAACGTTATAATCGGGACTCAGATGATATTTATGTAATTAAAATACCACGTACATGTAATTATGCAGATTAAGGCAGTCATTCTCAGTACATGCATTAATATAAAATGTACGAATCTGATGGACACAATAAGTTTTAAAAATACGATATACCTATCCAAATTAAATTTATTTTTGATTATTACGATAGTTTCCTGTTTTATTAATGTATGGAAAACTTTATCATTTATTCTTAAACTACTTTTCGTAGATGTAACTGCTTGAGCACACATTTTTGTTACATTTATGATAATTATATATTATTTTTTAATTTTGACGCATCTTTACAAGAGTTTTTCGACAAGCTTTTCCTTAAATACTAAAATTTAAACCAGAAAACCATTATACAAACAATAAAGAGATTTTATTTCACCAAAATGTAATAGAATTAAATTAAAAACTGCCGAATCGGAGGTGACATGACAGATGTCACCTCCGATATAACAACAATACAGAAATTAAGAAAATTAAAATGAGATGTTGACTAGATCGGCTGCACGCCTAGCACGCTCACCACCTCCGGACTCGCCGCTCAGCTCCGCCTCGCCGCCGCCGGTACCCAGCTCCACTGTGAGCGCTGTGACGACACCGGCTGCGATAGTTGCGTCGAGCTCGAGCGACGAGTATTTCTCTCCGCCCACGACGCCACCACCTGCTCGTCGACGGGGAGGACGCCGGCCGCCGGTCGGCTTAGGACCTCGAGGCCCACCGGCCTCTGATAGGGTCCCAGCTCCCGGCGGAAGTGTGCAGCGCATGAGATGGACACGATCCATTAACGAAAACGTCATGCGCTCATACTATGGGGCTACAGAGGGGGGAAATAATCTGACCGCGTACCGTGTTCGGATGCTCTCTCTTTTTCAGGCGCTTGAACCAGCTATCAACGTTTCGGCACAACGTCTGTCGGATCAGGTGCGGGTCATCCAGCGTAATCATATGTTGGATGACACTGTACTTGATCGCCTGCGAAGTGAAATGCGAAGTAGCCATGTCATCGCCCCCCCGTCGCAGAGTGTTATAGCACCATCACAGAACACTACAAGTCAAGCTGATGAAAGGATTGATGACAGGGCTACAAACGTAAGTACCCATTGCAATGAGGAATTGAGGAGGGAAGTCGAGCGAGCCTGCGATCCAATACCAGAAATGGGGGCTATTACCAGATGGTAATAGCCCCCATTTCTGGTATGGCAGATGCCCCCAAGATGTAGCTCGTGCAGTCCGTCCATTGCCTAACTGGAAGTCTCCAGGGCCGAACGGGCTGCACAACTTCTGGATCAAATGGTTTTTAAGATCGCACGCTCGCTTGGCGGCTCAGTACCAGACGGCTTTAGAGTCTGGGTCGCTACCCCAGTTCCTAACGACAGGAGTTACCTACCTGCTCCATAAATCTGGTAGCACCGCGAAACCCAAAAATTATAGGCCGATCACGTGTTTACCGACGGTCTATAAAGTTCTTACATCCATTTTGAGAGCTAAAATTAACAGACATGTAGTCACCAACTCCATCATGTCTGCCTCTCAAAATGGATGTAGGAACGGGTCCCGCGGTACTAAGGAGCTACTCCTCATTGATATGGCCATTAGCCAACAGGTTCGCCGTTCCCGAAAGGATCTGTCGACATGCTAGAAAGATTATAAGAAGGCCTACGACTCGGTGCCACATACATGGCTCATGAGGGTGCTGGAGTTGTATAAAGTAGATACAACTCTGCGCACCTTTCTAATGTCGTGTATGGAGCAATGGAGGACGGTCCTTCACTATCCAGGATGTCGAAATATCGGGAGGAATAGCGAGCCGATAAGGATTGAGCGAGGTATATTTCAGGGCGACAGTTTGAGTCCGCTCTGGTTCTGCTTAGCCCTGAATCCTCTAAGCACACTGCTGGAGGATTCAGGTCTTGGCTATCGGTTGAGGAGAGGTGGTCAGGTTATATCTCACCTCCTCTACATGGATGACCTAAAACTCTTTGCCCCCAACAATTTGCAACTGATGGAACTACTGAAAGTAACTGAAACTTTCAGTAGCGCCATCAGGATGGAATTTGGTGTGGATAAATGTGCGGTCATGCATGTAAAGAGAGGGGAGATTGTGGAATCCGTGGGAACCCAACTCTCGGATTTCATAAACCTTAGAGCCCTCTCCGCATCCGAAACCTATAAGTATTTGGGTATGTCGGAAGCGTTGGGCATCAATGTTACTGACATGAAGCAATCGTTGAAGGAGCGCTTCTTTGGCCGCCTGAAGAAAATATTTAATAGTCTTCTATCAGGCGGAAACAAGGTGCGCGCTTTCAACGGTTGGATCATGCCGGTTCTGATGTACTCTTTCGAACTAGACGCCTTGGATAGGAGGGTCCGTACACTACTGACTGCATATCGAATGCATCACCCACGATCATCGGTAATGAGACTGTATATCCCGCGAAAATGTGGAGGTCGAGGCTTTTTAAACGCTAAGACACTCCACAATCGCGAGATATGCAGTCTTAGGGAATATTTCCTAGAAACCGACGGGGGATCCATCGAGATGTGGTTGCGGTGGACAAGGGCCTTACCCCGCTCTCCTTGGCTAAAGAGAACTGGCGCAAGCCTGTAGTGCTTGACACTAACGAACGCAGGGAGATATGGCAGAGTAAGGAGCTTCATGGGTGCTTCTTCCGGGCCCTACATGGGCCCGATGTAGAATTACTAGCGTCCGTAGCCTGGCTGCGTTTTGGTGATCTCTCTGGGGAAACCGAGTGCGGTGGGGATACTATTTTTTATATTTTTAAATGTTTTTATATAATTTTATTCAAATATTTAAAAATATAATTTATATGTAAATAATGAAATAAAGGAAATTATATTATATTTTGTAATCTGTCTATTGTAAAGAACCCAAAAAGACAGGCTGGTTCTCTAAATCTCAACGAATTAGAACGTTGCTGAATTTAAAAGTACAACTGTGACGTAGCATGACCACTGAAGTAACAGGTATTACGTGTAATCGAATAGTTGACTGCTCTCTCGTCACGTGGTTTTTTTTGTTTACCTTTAGTTAACTACAAACCAACGGAGTATAGTAACTGCAACATTGTTAGAAATGTGGTTGCTCACAGTTCTAACCTAACTTACCCATTTGATCGGGGTACTCTAGCTTAATTACTGCGACCAACATTGAAAAAAATATAAGTTTTTTTTTTTTATATCGGTAAAAAGCTTGAGGCGTAAACGTCCTTCTTACATTTAAAAGATAAGCCTAAAGCTTTTAAAAAATGCTTAAACGTCATGTTGATTTAGTACATTTCATTTAATTAAAAGGTGTTTTTGAAAAGATTTTTAAGTTTTTTTTAGTTGTGAATATTTATAATTGGCATAGGACTAATTATATTGTAACAGCCCCGTTGGTGTTATTGTGCTTTTCTATTAGGAATTTTTCAGTAGCAACCCGGAGTTTGGAAGTTGGTGAGGTAAAGCCGTTGTTCCTGCGCCTGATCTCTCCCCGGCCGAGGTCGTGGCCGATTGGCTTCCCATCGGACTAGGTGAGTAAAGGAACAGAGAGTGCACCTGTGTTTGCGCACACACTTGTGCACTTTAATATCACTGCACTTTTTAGATATTAAAGTGGACAAGTGTTACAATCTCAACGAAGATTAGCACTTTACGCTGCTTTACTTGTACTTTGTTAAGATTTGCCACCGTGGCCGTGGTCGGGAAGATTTATTTGTATTTTCATTTATTTGATTTTATTTGACTGTACGAATCTTTCATGCAATAAATTAAATTAAATAAATTTTAATAAAAGTGTGTGCCAATATTCGCTTGTTGTATGGAGCCGGCCTTCTGTACCTATCTATTCCGTGGCAGTGAGGTCTGTTCTCAATGGATCGTGATCGCTCCCATTAGCCTCCATTGATTATGCGATAATTTCGCCTGAGAATGGACTGTTAAATAAATAACTTGTCTTTGTTCTAGTTTGGAGTTAGTTCCACTTTGTTCGAGCGAAGGAATGTTTGTTTTATTGTTTAGTTTAGAGAAATAGTTCGTGTTTTGTTTTTGTTTAGTGTTAATGGGTGTGGTTTAGGTGTTGTTTAAACTATGGTGAAGTTTTGTTTATCTGGATTTATTAATTTCTCTTTAATTATTGACTATTTTTGGAAACAACAAGATTTTATCTTTATTTTATCAATGCCTAACGACCCGCCCCTGCTTTGCACGGTTTTTACGACTTGACCAAATACTGAGTTGGTATACTATATAAATAATATTCCAGAATAAATTATTTAAATGATGATGAAAACCGCATTACAATTCGTTGCGTTGTTTAGAAGAACAACGCGGTCACACATAAAGACATGAAATGCGACTTCTATACATATATTTATTCATAAAATCAAGTCGCCCTCCACGTCTGTCTGTTAGTCTGTCTGAACGCGATAAACTCAAAAACTACCAAACGGGTTTCACCAATGTACGGAGTGATTCATGAGGAATATTTTGGTGTATAATTCATTAGGATTTTGTTTAAATTGGCTGAAAGTTAAATAATTTATAAACTGTATGGATGGATGACACATAGTATACAATTTATCCGCTAGAATTAGGTCAGTGACGTGGTTCCTATGTCATCGAGTGGGTTTCAATCGTACACCGTGTAAACTGAGCTGCGCCGCTGCACAAATTGGTCCGGCCCGCCTTTCCCGTGCTCGTCCCGGGATCCCGCTGATGAAATGTGTTCACTTCCACCACTACTTGCGGTAATCGCTTAGGTAGTGGACGTTAACCTGGGAGGAAAGGTACTTAAACGTAGACTTTGATTGTTAGTCATGTACCTACGTATACATTACTAAACTATTGGAGAGTGTATCAGAGAGGAAGGAATTAAAGAAAAGATTTTCAAATATAACCTTTTGTGTTTCAGTGATATAAGATTCACATCAGACAACACTGTTTGCCCTATGCAGTTTATGATGTAAAGCATCAAATATCTGTGTAATCTATTTAGTTCAGCGCCACTACAACTAAACTCGCGTTTCATTCATCGTCCATCACTTCTAAACGCGACAACAGCGAGCCTCGCGTCAATACACCAATCTGTCCGCCCCGAAAGTCCCGCCTTTCCCATGCTCATCCCGGGATCACTGCGGGATCGCTCGCGTGTTTGCCCATCCTTAATTCACTTACTGTTGTTTTATTTGCTGCGGCTGATGTTATGAGTAAATATGAAATTAGCAATCGTTTGTTTTTTAAACCCATTATGTAATTGTAATTGTTTTTGAGATTCGTGAGTACCTATCCTTTTTGGTTTGAGTAAATATTTGATGGGTTGTATTGTCGGGAAATGGGAAGCGACTGATTAGATTTTCTAAACAGTAGGTTATGTTAGGGTGATATTTTGCTGTGTAGCAAATGAAACGTTATCAAACCTTAAACAATTATAATCTTCTTTCGGGTTTGTCCAACCCTTCGGGGAAACAAGGCGTGATGTTATGTTATGTTCTTTCAGGTTTTTTTTCAGGAAAATTTATCGCGACGCGAGTCACCCTTCACGATATTTATTAAAACTCAAATAAATTTATTCTTCCATGTTTACACTGGGCATTTTATGGACTGTTATAATTCGAGTTTAACAGCCAGAGTCCATGCAGTAAACCCACAGAGTGTAGCGATTACAGGTAATAAAGCACGGTTGTATAATGATGTTAGAAGCATTACCTCCCCTTACATTATCGTTATGTGCCCGAATGGGGTCATATTGCTTACACGTCGTTCATGAGCAAATTATAGCCCGTGCATGTGGCACGTATATGTTTGTACGAGGGAAGATAAATCTCGTTATGCTTGTTTGTTGGTAAGTATCTACTCTGATTTTGATGAGAAAGAAAAGGAGGTTGTGATGATAATATGTCCGTAGGACATCCTCATGGTGGTTTTTTAGAAAAGTATGTTGTCTTGATAACCATCGTGATCGTCATTTATTTTTTGAAAATAATGTGTACCTGCTACTAAATATGCTCAGTTTACAAGCCGAAACCGGCTGCTTAGGACTTAAATAGGTCTAGTAACCTGTAGGCAATAAGAAGTATGATAGTAGAGATATAATTAAAATATAACAATAATTGAATTCAATAATTCTGCAGTTGCAGTGGATCGTAAAGGTCTTCTTTAGAAAATTCAACCTAATTATGTAATGGAAATTACAGTGCCCAACAAACTAAAAGTTTTAACTAGTATTCGCTAGAGCAAACACTTGAGAATTCAAAAATAACATATTTATCATCTGGTTTTGTTTCGAACCTGCGCTTTGTTTCCCAGCGCGGCCGAGCACAATAAACCGGTGTATTGTAATGTTAATGCTATGCAAATACAACGCGCCCAGGAAATTATTTAAAAAAATAATACGACCAAAAATGTTCCCGGGAAAAGTTCGCGCGCAATTTATATTATTATCAGCGTTTTTTGACGAAACATTTTTCAACTACCCGCAGAGAGAGTTCATTTCGTCCTGAAACGATGTTACCCCACCTCTTATTGATGGAATTTGATATTGTTATTTTTTCTGGAATTTTTGTCTCTGGTAACTTGTTAGGATAGTAGGAAATACCGCAGACATTTTGATGGCGCTCGATGAAATTACTGTGGTGTTTCTTGACATCATTGTAAGCGAATAAAAATGTTGACTGTCACAAATTGAATGAATGATCGTACGACACAAATTACTGTTAATGGAAAATAATGTAACCCGAGTATGACGACAGTAAAGATAAAGATAATTTTATTTGTCTAAACATGCGTATGCATGCAATCATGAACGATTGCAAACACGAACAACAGAATAAGCGTGGTTCCGTTCAATAAGTAGGGCACTCGTTTCCTACACTTGGGTTTCGCAAAAAGGATGAATGCTAAAGAGGATGAACGAACAGTGCTTTCCTTTCTGCAACTTACTGCTAAAATACAATCTGCTACGCTAGTCCGTCTACCAATCGTGGTGATTTTGTATGCAATTTAGGAGAGCTCATATTATTTAAACTCAAAAAACATTTATAATACTCATTCCACTTTCAACTGAATACAAGATTGCATATTCCTACTCAAGCTGTAAACCCAAGTATCCGCCATATTCTTTTATGTCTCTGTTCATTTTATACTTAAGAAGAATTTATTTATTTTATTCTCCCCACTTTACTGCTTAGATACGTATTGTATGGCATTCGTTCTATAATACGTTTTATTTTGTTTGGCGGTTCAGTTGTTTGAGCGAATAATATTTCTATTTATGTCCCGCTTTTAAAATGGTGATGTTTTATGTTGTTCATTCTTGAGAATTATGTCGTTTACGGTGGATGAAGAAAACAATATATTATGTACGTTATTGTATTCTTGCAGAGCTAAGATGGTGTCGATAAATATTTGTGGTAGTTTGAGTTTAAAGTTATAGAGAAAAATACTTGATCACTGATTGTATTTAATTTTTACAGCATTTTTAAAAATTCTGTTCTACTACAATACTTCAATTTTATTTGATGCAAGAATTCAAATTAGTTTATATAATCATAACGTAACATATCACGCCTGTATTCCTTGGAGGGTTAGGCAGAGGTGTACCTATAGCACACCCACATTTCACCAGTTATGTTTAAGTCCTATGTAATAGGGAGCGAGCCTATTACCATCAACTGGGCATAAATTCTAAGAATTCTAAGAAATTCCAGATGGAAAACCCAATAACACTTTGCCCGACCCGGGAATCTAACCCAGGACCTCTCAGCAGTAGTGCTTGCGACCACTAGACCAACGAGGCATACATAATATATTCCAATTAATTAATTTCTGATTAACTTTCATGGTCTCTTAAAACTATTATCAACAAAATCAATCATTTTGAAAACAGCATCACTCAAAACACCAAACAAAACAACGAAATAAACATGGCGAAACTAAGGGTTCCTTGTTGACTACGGAACCCTAAAAAGAATCGCAACATCTCTGTTAGCTTGCTAACAGGCTATCTCCACACTCTCGACTCGACGTTACGTAACGTGGCATCGGATCGCGACGTCATGTGCATCCCACTAATGTATGCGCCTCGAGCCCCGCCGAGCTCACAAGCGAGTGTCGGCCCCCTGCAACCGCCTGATACACCAGGTAACAATAAAAAGCAGTTTTGTGCAATCAGTGTATATGTTAATTCTTTTGGCAGAGAATCAAAGTCACAATTTGATGATGAATTGAATTGGAGCCAATTTGGAAGCAGTGGACAGTAAATAGACTTGTATTGGGTTCCATTTTTGTCGAATTGCGATTTTTGAACGCTGCCGTAGAATAAAAAATAAAACTCGGCCCATATAATACATTTTTGAAAACAGGGCTCTTTCATTTATTTTTGCTAGTTTTATTTATCATAGTTTTATTTCGTCTAAAAAGACAGGGGTCCAATAAAACTCTTCGTTACAAATTACTATAATGTTTATTCATATGTATAAGGTTGATATACATTTAGATCGAACATGATATACAGCCGGTATGTGGGTAGTATATGAGCTAGCGAAAATACTACAGATATATAGGTACGAGTATATCGTAAACACGCCATCCCGTGGTATTGCACGCAGAGTCCCATGCCTAAAGCTTGTTATGTGATTGGCAACATAAAAATAAACTTAAAAATAAACTACAAAATATAGAAATAATAATAAAACTTCTAAATATACTTTGGATACTTTGGTTTATAAGTCGCATTTTATACAAACAATCATATTTTCTTCGTTTGATAGTCCAATCACATAACAAGCGTACATAAAAAGCTCGTTTCATGGCTTGATAACCTTAACACGACCCTTACAATAGAACAAGTCACATCTTAACCGATAACACTACTCTCTGGGAACTTTATACTTATTGCTGCAACGAATGTATTAGTAGGATTATATCAAATGTACAAGGTCAATAATGTTTGTATTGTGATACGTCGAGCAATTCAAAAGTCGTAGATGCTCGTAACGAGTGCTACGAGAGATTCTACGAAATTCGTAGCGTGCTACGAAAGCGTAGAACCTTACCTGAGTCTATTTGAAACGATCGAATAAAATGGTTTTATTACGTAAATGGTGCAAGGAACTAGTATCGTTAGGCAAACATTTGTTTTGTTGTTAAACTGATTGAGAATGCATGTTCCCATTTTGATGAATCTGGATTAAAAGTTAAATAAACATACAAGGATTGACTGTGTATACCTATTTGGTTTGTAATGTTGAAAGTTCTTGGCATATCACAATATAAACGAATCTATTCTCGGTAAAACTTCGTATAAAATGCGCGTTTTATGAACTAGTGACTATAAATTGTTTAAAAATTAATCGTTGTTTAATAAAAATTACCCAAAATTTTTACAGTTTCACATTTACGCTAATCGTAAACACTTATTTTACATTTAATATTACATATTCGGATGATGACTAGATTAAGTTTCGTTTTTTTAAATAAATTAAGTGATAATTTAAACATTCAGTCTTATATGCGTAGATAAATAATAAATAGGGATAACAAAAGGGTATTTTAACTTGAGCACTGTTATGTAAAGTATTACTAAATAGGTAACAAATGGCTAAATAACATTATCAAAACAGTATGCTATATTGTGGTGACTAAAAACAATATGACTAAAGTCTAAACCACACACTAGCGGTTTCAGTTTTAATAGTTTTCATTGCAAAACTATGGTCTGTATTTTTCGAAAGATTTTAAATAATACAGAATGTTGTTATTACATATTTCATCGTAGTTTTATCTTATACCAGATTTGGCCAGACTCTTGAGTAACTTTACTATTGTTCAACAAAAAAAAATCAAAGCCAAAACAACCAATGTGGGTCAGACCTAAATAAACAATCTAAACTGGGGTCTAAAACACGTTAGGATTCAAAGACATGCTTTAAGGAATATTCATGTAGTTGGCGAGGTCCTTTCCATTCTTGTACATGGAGGTGATGATGGGATCAATGTTGTGGTACTCCTTGCCCGAACGTGGTCGCAGAGTGTTCGTTGGTTGTCGGCTTAGTCTGGGGAAAATAACAGTATTAATAACATAACATAACATCACGTCTGTATTTTTCAAAAAGGTTGGTGGAGGCGTAATTATTGTACATCTGCTTATTATTAAGTCCCGTGTAAAAGGGATTATTGCCAATTACCAGCCCCAAATCTAAACTCCGGGTTGTTACTGAGAAATTACTCCTGATTAAAAAACCCAATAATACTTTGTCCTACCTGAGAATCGAACCCACGTTCTGTAGTCATGTTTGCGACCGCATGACTACTCGTAACAAGGCAAACACAAATAAAACACAGTTTTAATATCAGTACACGAACATACATGATCGGTTTCATATTGCTTTTGAACGGCGCTGGAAACTGGGCCAAAATAGATTGGTTGGCAGATTAATTTCCACTGTGTAATAATTGAGCAATATTGTGGGCTTCATTGTTTGGGATAGCAAATATGTGTTTCTGCTATAATAATTTTGGAATAATTTGATTTTCTAAGACTCAAAGGATATTTATTTAGACTACGTCATATCATTTCACATGTTCTCCAGAAAGGTTAGGTGCGTAGTAGTCGCATCCGGCGTGCGTGTATGAACGTAAACGAAACAAGAGGAGTATGTAAGGATCGTAGCACGGGGAGTTCTGTAGTTTCTGCCTATGTAAGTATGTCATACCATACATTACTAGATTAGCATGAGTTATACCAATGAGATCTATTAAATGTAATTGAAAATTTTTCATGGACAGTATAAAACGTAAGTTACCGATTTTATATTAAAATCAAACAATAAAACAGATACGTTCACAAATACTTACCTCATTCCCGTGTCAGAGGAGGAGTGTGATGACGTCATAGAGAGGGTTTCGATGTAGTCCGACATGTCCGAGGTACCGCTCGACGTGCTGTGCGTGTCCATTACACCTGCAAACAATCCTGACGTCAGGATATCGAATATTGGTCTATGAAATGTTTTCAAAGTCAATTTAGCAGTAGGTAATTGAGTCAGTTAGTGATATAAATAATATTACACCATACGGTTAAATCAGAGCTCAACTAACTCTTAAGCTAAGTCAATCCTAAATATCAAATAAATCTGAAAGCATTTAAGACAGTTGCTTAAAGCTGTTGCAACTTTTAAGGCAAAGTGCGTTCAAGAGAACGAATGAACGAACATTATGAACTTAGACGTTGTCAAAGTTTAGTGCAGACAAGCATAAGTTAACATACCTTTAAATTGCTTTGGAGGTAATACCGGAACTTCAGCCTCAGCTGACGAAGACTTTGCCGGCACAGCAGCTTTGTGTAACTGCATAGACATATCTCTGAGAGGATCTGACGACTTCGACTTCCTCGGCAGTGAGGAGTGCACACAACCAGTCAGATGCCCTCTCATCCTCTTATGGACCATGTAGTGGTACCGTGAATGTCCTGAGGTCAGTGGCATTTCAAATTCATTGAAGTCTGGACCACCATGCTTCATAGAACAACTTGATACTCCTGAATCATTCGAACTTGAAGAGTCCCTGTTCCCACCAGACTTGCAAGGAACGCTCGAAGACCTCTTAATTTGTGCATTGTCCATAAGTTTGTTCCGCAAATGCGGTATTTCTTTGGAACAACTTTCCTCAGAAGTTTTGTTTTCGGATCCTGATGACTTGCAGCAATCATAACATTCCGTCTCGTTCTCACATGGTGACGAGGTTCTTCTATTTTCTATAGCTAGATTCCTTAACGTTTCTAGTGAAGAAGATGTCGCGTGACTTCCTATGCTGCTGTCAAATTCTTTCAAGTCTTCAAGAAGTCTCGCAGAATCTACTGAACTTGATCTTTTTTGCAGTGACTCCTTATTGTTATTTCCTGCTCCGAAGATTGACATTCTGCTTTCATTACCAGTCAACGTCGGTATGCTCAGAGATTTTTCTATCTCTACTCTATGCTTATGCATGGGATGCTTCAAACTCTGTGACCAGTTTGGATTTGGCGACATCGGCGTATATCCAGGGTTAGGCCCTAATGTTTTAGTACAGAATTCATGTTTCGGTTCATTTGTCGGTTCCATTAGTAAATATTCGTCGTTTCGATTCTTCTTCGTGTCTTGTTTGTTCAGAACAGTTTGTGAGTGTCCACATTTAGTGCAGAGTTTAGGTTTCTTGGGCATCGAATTTACAGCAAGATCTATATTTGCACTGAGTGCGTCTAACTCGTTCTGTGTAACTCCCGCCCTCTTCAGCAAATCTTTAGCATTTTCATAATATTCTAAAGATAAAGCGAATTCCAGATTTTCATAATTTGCGTAAGGTCCTTCGAATTTTTCCACTTCTTTTGGTTCAATATTTTGATAGTTAGTAAATTGTGTTTCGGTTGGATATTCGTTGGTATTTTCTTTATCGGCACTTACTGCGCTTTGTCTATTAGTTTTTCTCGAAACATCGATTGTAGCGTATAGTGCCATTTCTTCTGACTTTTGATGCGTTAGAACCTCAGTGTTTACGTGTCCACTGATTCTTTTGCAATACGGAAGACTTATTAGATTGTTAGCCCAATTCGTAACCTTTTGACAAGGACATTCCACAGGTTGGATGTTTTCTTCACATTCTACAATAACTGGTTTCTTTTTTGAAGCAAACTTAAGTATACATCCACAATTCTTCTTTAATACTAAGGATCCGGGGGCTGAGCTGTTTGTTACTTTGAAGAGATCATCTGCTAGCGCTTGTTTTATTCTTTTTGGAGTGTCGTAATGTTCTGAAGGGTCAATCTGCAACAACAGCTTATTTAGAAACAATTTTAATGTTGTGCTAGCGATAGCGTTGGTAACTTTTTCTTAATTCAAATTGATTAAATTACGTTTTGATGAAACTATTAAGTTAGACTAGTAAATACTTACTTCAGTATGTGTTGTTTTAGGAACGTCATAATTTTCATAGGGTCCTACTTTAGGGTTATTTGTTTGATAGTTATTATCATTAAGAGAGCACGAACAGGCTTGTATTGGCAGTGGTGCTGGAGGCTTCTTTTGATCTAGACGAGCAGGCTTTGGCGGTCTCTCTGGAGGTTTTTCTTTACATTGGCATGCTTCTAGACTTTTCTTGATCGCTCTCGGCGTTAAATACTCTGTGCTATTCGAAGAGTTATCAGAATTGCTTTCAGGAACAGCTTCCATCGTCCATGCGGGATTGAATGTATTGCCAGGAGTAAGTGCCACTGTTGATGAACGAGATATTGCACCAAGTTTAGTGAGGCAGTTATTACAACGTTCTAAAGTAACGTGATCAGCGCCAGTCCAGGGTGGTCTCGCACTTATTTCTACGTCGTCATCGTAAAGTCGCCTTTCGTCCGAAGGCCAGTAGGGTGAAATTCCTCCGCAGTCTTCTCCGAAGAAGTTCTCTTCGTACAAAGCACTGGCCGTGTCTGGGATTGATTGTTCTGTGGAGTTGAAGTCTGATAGCCTTGTACTAGGACGTGTTTTGATTCCTGCAAAAAAATTACGCATAAGTCGTTTTTATTTCTTCTTTTACTGTTACAAATTATACATTTTATATATTTTTAAAGTGAGAGACTAACTTCGAGAAAATCATACCTGTGTTTTTTCTGGAAGCTGCTGGTGTCCTTTGCAGGGTTCCTTGGGCAGCCATATCAAAGGCGTCAGTAATATCCTGTGCTTGATCAGTGATCAGCATGTGCAGGCCTTCGCCTTTGCCGCAGTGGGAGCCTCCTTCGAAGCAGAACCGGCCCTCCACTACGCCATAGCGCCTGCATGTGACGTATTAAAGTTTTAATTAAAGACGTACAACTGACTAAACTAGTTACTAGCAGGTAATCATAAACGAATAATAACTTGCATAAAATGCGCTGTATGTAGTTAGGTTACAGTATGAAACTCTGGCAAGGAGTAAAGCTTATCTCATAATTACATCCATAATCTACACGACTGCTAAAGAAGTTTAAAAAAATGATTCTGAAAATGACCATGCTTGGAACCTTCTGCAACTGAATGTTAACCTTTTAAACATCCGATCGTGATAAATGCTTTAAATGGATATAATAGTATAAAAGATCGTTGTAACCTAATTGTATCAACCTAAAACGATGTTCATCGGCTGAAATGTAACGAAGCGGGATAACATAATATGAATCCCAACTTTCGACTTTCAGGACATGAAAATGAAATTAGCCGCTCGTGATCCACAAGCTTATAAAGAGTCACCACACATTTCACAAAATTCAGAAAATATTATCTACTTTTGGTAACTTTGGCATGAATTGTCGAGAGCTTTATGACATAACTGCTTTTCGCTCTCTTCCTTTCACACGGGATAGGGTATGGTTCTCTTTCTCGCTTGGACATAGTGCAGATTTAGTCGCGGGTGCAGTGTGTCGCAAAGTGCAGTTAAGCAACTCATGTGCATTTGTGGACTAACATACTGTCTTTGCTAGGAAACCAATGAACATTTAGATAATAAATTGGTTTTCATACATAGAGAGTTAAATTATTTTTCCTTGTGACTATTACTTTTCATAAAATTTTTGAGACCTAATTTTTGTATCGCATAATATTTTGTAAATTGAAATACAACATTTTATACATAGCTGTCTATTTGAGTGATTATATTTGATATGGTTGTTTTCTGGTAAGTATTGGATCTTATTTTTACTTTACCTTAGTGTGTAATACACGTGTAGCCAACAAAGTCATAAAGTTAAGTTAAAAATGAGAACATCAACACTGCACGATAAAATTTTATATCAAAATCTTTTATCGTAAATATTACCGCTTGTTGAATATTTTCCCCATGTTTCGGGATTTAACTTAAAAATAGCTCTTTAAGATCTCCTTGATACATTATTTCCTTCCAAAAATGTTTCCCAACGAGCGTATTTCCGCATCGTGGTAGCCCTAGTTCGCGCATCACTCCACAAGATGGCGCCGGAAGCGGCGGCCATTAGCGTTGGTTGGCGTAAGCGCGCCGCCCGAGCGCATAAAGTCGTCACGCGCTTTTATGCGCTATCTATCGTCCTAGGTGAGCGAAAACTGCGATAATGCGATGTTTTTGTGATGTGATGCTAAAATATTATTGCTACGAAATTAAGGCGCTGTCAAAGTCAAATTGTTACCATGGAAATGCAATTGACTGTACCAGGTGGCTTAAGTTTATACTAGTTGGGCAAGAAAATACGTTGCTCTGTTAGTTTTATTTAAATTGGAAAATAATTGTATATGTCAAAATAAAATAGTTTAGCCACGCATTGCCACGCTTTTTGCGCTCTGCCAGGACAGTGATACGGACGTAACATAAACCCCCTTTACTGTCACGATTATATCTTCCGATGTTGTTTTACTGTTCACTTTATTACTTTATTTTATTCGGGTTAGCTGGCTCTATTGTTTTCGCATTCCGCTCATATTATTGAGTTTAAGGATCGCATTAAAACTATCATCCACGAATTCATGAAACTTGAAGTAATTCATTTCACGTATCATAAGTTTTCATATCTAGGTCAGAACACTTCAGAGGGTAGTTTAACAAGATCAGGAACATAACTTTGAGTATTACATACTTAATGAGCACTAGGAATGTTATTTATTTAGTTAGCTGATTGGCTTTTTGATGGTTTTCGTCTCTAGCCAGATATCGTTATAATGCCGGCTATAAAAAATCTCAAAACTTTGATGGTTTATACTAATAAGATTCCGATAAAAATTAAGTGCAGCTCACCTCAAATGCGCCAACTCCCACAGTCCCAGCAAACGCGGTGGAACCCCACTTGTCAGCGCAAACCTCCTCCCTTGGAGGTGCATCCTGGCAGGACCAGCAGGCAGTTTCCTCGACCCACCACCCCCAATCATCACCAGAAACTCCTTGGAGGAACCGAGCTGTCCCCCTACTTTCACTTGCCAGGCTATTAGCCTCTCCCTTGTCTCAAAGGCTAGGACCACGGTGACATCTTGGCAGATGATGGCGATGGTATTGGACTCCTTATCCAGAGTGAAACCTGACTCGAAGCCCAGGAAGTGTTGGAGCGATAGGGAAGCCTTCGTCTGGCCTTTCTTGTAGCGGTCCTTTGGGTCGCGGTAGAGTTGGAGGTGGAGGCAATCTGTAACAATCATAGTGCTGAGTTAGTTCATGGGTAGATTTTATTGAAAAAGGAATGACAGATTAGTGGGTTAATTTTACGAGTAGGTATTAATAAGACGGTTGAAAATTTAAACGAATAGATTTGGACAAAAAAATATCACTAAAAGATAAAATGTTATTTTAATGTGACACTGTCTCAGGTACTTATTTGATCTAAAAAACGAAGTGAAGCCGTTTTAGATTTAATCAATATTATGTGTGCGACAGACAGCTGACTCTCAGCCAAGCGATATTTAAGTCAGCGTTTACATGAGAGGAAATTGTGTTAGTAAAATCTGATGTTCTTGTACATTATAAATACAAAAATTGCCGTTTTTATTAAACTTAAATATGTTATAGTTTGGCATTACAGTTTGCCTTTAACATAAAAATGCATACTTAGGAAAAATCTGATTAAACTAAAAGTGTATCTAGCTGTAAGTATTTAGCTTCTATTTTGATTCGGTGTCTCTAACTGGCATAAACAAACACTTTTATTGGTTGAAATAAACTTTATTCGTAACATAACCGTTTCGCGAACCCCAAAGGTTATTCCGACCATCTAAAGTTGAAGACACATTTATAAGCGACCTTGTTATGACTGCGAGTCTGATTAACCCGGACTAGATATTAATGTTTTGCGTACAAACACTTTGCAAAAGAGAGCTGTCAGAGCCATTTATAATCTACGTGTCGTCGCGAATCTCTCAGGGAACTATTTAAAAAAATTAATATTTATGACAGTACGGTACCTTGCCAATTCATTTATGAAAATATTATGTGTGTAAGAGAAAATCTACATCTTTTTAATAAAATAAGTGATAGACATAATTTTAATACTAGAAATAAAGATCAACCATTTTTCAGATTATCTAATTCTAAAGTACATACTCGTACATATTGTATGGAGTACTGTGTTAAATGTGACAATGATTGTAATGATTTGCTAAGTCTTGAAACTCTTGAGTAATTTTGCTTCTTTTCAAGGTATTAATATTAAAGTCACCAAGGAGCCTACCACCAGCTCATAAAGCAGTATTATTTTAATATTACTTCAGTGTGGGAAAGAGATTAAGCTCTACAGGACGTATAGCTCCATCTCTTTCTCCCACTGAAGTAATATTAAAATAATACTGCTTTTGAGCTGGTGGTAGGCCCCCTGTTAAAACTATGCGTGTTCTAGATTTATATTTTTGTATAAGTCATGTAAGATAATATCTAACTTAGTTAGAAATTGATTAGGATCGAATTGAGGTGTTCGGTAGATGCAAATAATCACTAATTTCTTATTTTCTAACTCTATGCCACATGCCTCGAACATATTTACCGATGCTTTTATAAACTGTAATTCTTTGTAGTGTAGATCCTTTTTGACTAGAATGCAAGTCCACCTCTATGTTTTTCTGCAAAAATTCGTAGCCATTTCAAAATCTGATAACTTGAGATAGATCTCATGAACTTTTTTAATAAATGTTTTGGAGAGGTAAAACACATTATGTAAGTCACGCATTTCCTGTAATGTTAATTCTAATAGTTCCTGTTTAGATAAAACATTGAGTATCCTAAAGAAGTGTGATGTAGGTGTTGTGTTTTTAGGTACGAAAAAATGTATCGTTTTTTTGTAAGTGTGGGAAAATAATATGGTATAGTACCTTTTTTGTGCTCTCCAGAAGGAAGATGAGAGATTGCGTTTTGTTCAGTTCTACTACTATTGCTGTTTCTGAAATAAAAGGGAATAGTTCCTTTTTTGGGTACATTTGTCTCCCTTTTCAGCAAAGAACTTGATTTGCTACTGGCGAGGTGTTTCCTGAGCTCGGCTGGATTTAAATATTTTTGGTTATAATATTCACAATCTAATATGTATTTTTTTAATTTTTTTACAAATACTTATTTTTGATACGAAAATTCAATGTGTCGACATCTAAATGGTTACTTTTTAACCGACTTCCAAAAGGAGGAGGTTCTCAATTCGTCTGTATGTTTTTTTTTTTTTTGCATGTTTGTTACGCGATTACTCCGCCAATTATGAATAGATTTTGATTATTATTTTTTTGTTTGGTAGATCATACTTCAGAGGTGGTCCCATATAAATTTTATTAACTTTGCTTGGGTAATTTTTGAGTTAGCTTCAATTATACGTATTTTTTCCCACTTAGTATGTAGATGATATATGATAACTTCTTGTCACTGTTATTTACATAGTAGGTAGTGGTATTCGAATTTGTGTGGGGTAGGTACCACAACTAAAAAGTGAAAAATAAAAACTTTTTACAAAAAAAAAAACAACCGACTTAAAAAAAAAACACTACAAAGTGAAAAATAACTTTAATTTCGGAAGTCGGTGACAAAGAACTAATATTCAAAACCAAAGACACCGACTTCCGAAATTAAAGTTATTTTTCACTTTGTAGTGTTTTTTTTTGAAGTCGGTTGTTTTTTTTTGTAAAAAGTTTTTTTAAAACGTTACTATTATTATAAAATGTCTTTAGTATAATTAGTTAATCAGTATTGCTTGTTAAAATTTTATAAATATCGTAGATATACTTTTACAATGTTTGTAAATATGTGAGCACCATGCATCTATAACATAATTAATTTATCTGTCATTGCGTCATTTTTAATTATTTTGACCTATTAGTTATAGCGTAGTATAAAGAGAGGTAGTAAGCTATCTTCATAGAAACGCACCGCGCGCGGCTTGTATGTGTGCGCGGCTTGTATATATGCGCGGCTTGTATCTATGCGTCGCCGCACGCACACTTAACAAAATCTCGACCCGTTTCTCGTGAGAAACCAGCCGAGATTTTGTTAAGTGTGCGTGCGGCGACGCTTAGATACTATGGCCCCACATATACAAGCCGCGCGCGGTGCGTTTCTATGAAGATAGCTTACTACCTCTCTTTATACTATGGTTATAGTAATCTTATTCCAGGTGTATCGTCTTCATATACAATTATATAATTACACAAAATATTGCAAAACATTTAAAAAGAGTAACGGTGGAGTTTCTTGCCCATTCTTCTCCATACAAAGACTACCTTTTGGAAGAGGTGACTAGAATCAATTCTACTTTTTTGGAAATTTTGACGTTCAAAAGTGCCTTTTATGTGCCTAATTCAAATAAATTATTTGACTTTGACTTAAAACAAAAAACTCTTTTGGTTATGCCATATTTAAACTGCTTGAGAAGAAATTTTGAAATAATTGTAGGGTTATTTTATTTTCGTTTGAACCTAATTTCACACAAATTGTGAGTTATTTAATGTGGTTGAAGTCTAAGTATTTATTCCCGCAAGTATGTCACCAACTTTTTTTATGAAACACTATGATCAGCAAAAGCTCAAAGCTCGTAAAGTAACAAACTACAAGACTCCCCTTTTATCAGCCCTCCTTGTCGGTAAATCTGTCTATCGACACTATCTTTGGAGAGCCCTGAAGGATAAATCTGTCTGAAACTTTTTGCAGAATACACATTTACATGAGATTTGTGATTAAATCATAAAGTTATTTGTATTTGAATAAGAACAAAATATTAGGTAGGCATTAAGTGTAGTTTAGTTCAGAAAATCGCTATTGATTTATTTCTCATAAAAAAGAAAATCAAGTGGTGATCAAATGCTTCTAAAACAAATGATTTGTCATTGCAGGTTATAATTAATCTTAATGTAATACTGCTGAAATGTGGGACTCTGTCTGCCATTAAAAATAAAACTACAATAAGTATAAAATAGTAAAAACGTTATGTCTGCAATAAAGCTGTGTTATGGTAGCTATAAAAACTCTCCGTTGAATTTATAAGCACATACTTACAGTCCAAACACATGCTTGGACTGTAAGAAATTGACAATAATGGTAAAGCAAGAAACTCTGGTAATTTTGGCCTTATTGTATACTGCCTAAATAAATACTTTTAGAAAGAAAACGCTTTTTTTATTAGATTGATTCTGATCACCACATTATGATAAATCAAATCACCTAACAAATGAATGGACATCAATAAAAGTACCAAGATTGTTTGTGTTCATTCTTCAAGGCCCACATCACATTACAGTAAGTGAGTACAAGCAATGAATATATTGCTCCAGTTTGATAAACGACCAAGTATTATCGTTACGTCGTCATTAATTTATGTTCAAGTCGACTGAAATAAATCATACGGCATTATGTTTGTTTACTTTGGATAAGGCCTATTTTTAAGAATCTTATGCCCATTTTTAAAAACTCTAAGAAACGCCTAGTTGAACGCCTAAATATTATTGCCCTGGTGAATTTCAACTCTCGTTGCTAAGCCGAGCGTTGAAAATCCAACAGTGGCTGTTATTTTGTCATTTATTTAGGTGTTATTTAGTGGTAGTGAAAACGAGCAAATATCTAATTGTTTTACTGACCAGAAGTACAAGGAATATAGCCAACAAATCTTATAATTATGATACCTGTAGTATTTAACACTACACATTTTTGTAAAAATACAAAGGCTTTAGTTAGAATCAATTACTTACCCATTCCACCTCCTTAGTAACACGTGTCGTTCTGATAAACATAGTTACTGTAAATATTCCCTATTCCTACTGAGTAGGCACAGAGAAAACGCTATTAAATAAATGCTTCCTAAGACATGTCAGGTTGAATATTAAGACGATGAATATAGAATACCTTATTAGATACACGAAATATTTTATTGGCTCCGTTCTTATGAATATGAGCGGATATTACATCTTTCTGTAGAAATATTAAATTACATAGAGGCAGGTAAGTAGCTTGACGAAAAACGTATTTGTTAAATAGCAGTATTTTATTTATATAGGTAACTACATAATCAGCCTATAACGTTCCCACTGCTGGGATACCGGCCTCCTCTCTTCGACATGGAGTGGGCTGTAATCTACCACGCGGGCCCAGTTCGGGTTGGAAGATGTCACATGTCTTCGAATTTTTGGTTCTTTCTACATAGTTCTCTTTTTGGAAAATTTTGAACTTGTTTCAAAAAGTTAAGCAAGTCGAACGTTGAATGTGTTTCCTTTCAATGATCGAAGCTCGTTTATTTAGTGAACATATGAAAAACCAAGTACAGCTTTGGCATACACTCGTGATAAATAGACTTCGGAAACTGGCGACATACCTGCAGTACTGCATATACAACATCTGTTGTAGTAGCTAATAGTAGTTAAATGAACAAAAAATTATAAAAGAGTTTTTTTTTAATTATCTGTAAATTAATTATCTCAATAATAATATAATAATAAATAAAATTCATTTATTTGCAAACATAAGTGTCACAGTTATATAGAAGCTCTGCCTCCCGAACTAGGTACCTAGTTAACCTGTATCTCAGTAATAATAGCAGCATTTTTTGGGGCAATAGAACCGCCTACTGTTACAGACATGGTCTGATAACATGTTTTCCAAGAGTGCTATACCTACAGATCTGCCTACCCGTGTATGGAAAACAGACGTGATTTTTAAAATACCTATGTTTTTAGTATTTTAAAAACTAAAGTTTAAGACCTAATTATATACCTTTGACATGAACTTTAGTATAAAGTCCTTACAAAACTACAGAGCGGGATGTTTTCAGCACCGCTCAGTGCAGGCGTCGATTTCAGCCGTAGTCGGTAATTAATCGAACTTGTTCTAAGTACTGCAGCTGAAGTTACTGAAGTTCAGGCTAACAAATACTTTGAATTGCTTTAATTCTACTTTTTGTAAGAGATTTCATTTTAATTACATGCCTGAGGTTTTAATGAGAGAAGCGTCGTGGTTGGTTTATAAAGAGAAATCTTATTTGTTGAAGATAATTAGACTACCATTTTTAGCTACAATGATGTAGTCAAGTGACTATTCTTAACAACATTTAAGTAGGCTTATGAGCATTACGTTTGTAATAATAATACCAGCCTATTATTGTCCCACTGGAGGACAAAGCCCTCTTCTCATATAGAGAAGGCACGAGCATCTATCACAACGCTTGCTCAAGACGGGTTGGCATTACATTTATTAAAATTTATTTAAAAAAAAAATATTTTCTTTATTTGAAAATAAGTGCCTACTTTCTTATATTTTTTTATCTATCTCCATAAAAACCTATAATAACCACACAATCGCAGCTTACGCGCATTTGCAACCAAACTAACGATATTTAATATCATTCGCAAATGTGTTAGCAATATAACATGAGCAAATGTAACTTAATTTCTAACGTAAACACTTAAATCATTGCTCGTACAATCCCATACAAATGTGTACAAAACATTACTAAACATTGATGTTCAACACGGTGTAATTAAAAGCAAATTGATGAGTTTGTATGTGTAGGTATGTGTCAGGGTGTGTGTATGTGTGGTTATGGCAGTATGTGTGTGTAAATGTATTCGTGTCACGCCCACGGTAATCTATTTACCGATTCAGGCAAATAATTAGGAAATCCTTCGTAGGTCGGAGTATGTACAAGAGGCCCTAGCCCACCTTTGTGTTAGACAAGAGATCGAAGTTACAATCATACAACTCCAACGTATAGCGATGAGCTAACTTGGTTTACTGATACCGCGACATCATCATCTGCCCAGCCTTTTCTCAACTATGTTGGGCTCGGCTTCTAGTCTAACCGGATGCAGCCGAATACAAGTTTTTTCCATGGAGCTACTGCTTATCTGACCTCTACAACAACCAGTTACTAGATAACAAGATGCCCATGGTACGCCTGGTTACCAACTGGGATATCCATCGTACATTAATTGTATTATCTTACAAAGAAGAAGACGGGAAGAGAGTAACACAGGGCACTGACTGTGTACCTATTACACAAAAGATATTCCACCAAAACTCCCATCCACCATTCAGTTCAAAGATAAGCGGCAAACAACTGACGTCATCATATCGAGTGGAGAACAAAGCGGCCAATGACGCGGCAAATTGAACAGTGACGTCAGAGCGCGTTAATTGTGCAATTTTTTACCAGTGTTGGTTTGTATTGGTATTGTTGGAGTGTATTGCAATTATTTAGGTGCAATTTTGATATCGTAACGTATTAGAGTAAGCGCGTACTACTACGACTATATCGCGCGATTATTTTGTCGTAGAAATGCAACGTATTGGTTTATATGGCAGTGCGCGCGATACACGAGAAAAATGTAGCTGTGATTTTAAAATTATCATAGTTCGCGCTCGCCCTAACTGTTATCTCGTCAATGAATTAGCTAAGCCCACCGCAGGACATAGAACATGGCTCTTCACAAAACCCAGTTGGTACTAAGTTTTTGAATCCAGTTGGTCCTTACCACCTACTTCAGCTTGACGAGATAATAAGATAATTAGAAAGAAGAGAACGAAAGAAGAAAGAAAATATATTTAAAAAGTGTGTTTCAGCAAAAGTGGTTTCTCAAACAATTTAGCTGGACGTTTGAAATTGTCGGAATTAATGGTAAATAGTTTGTCCGGTAATAAATTAGGAATTCAGATTGACGAACTGTTGGTCCACAAGAATACTTGTTCCTCTCTGTCTTGTATACAGTCAACTTATTACTTCATGAAAAAATGAGTAAAATCATTCGAAAACACTTCAATTAAACATTTCAAACTAACAAATCCCAAGTTATTCTAAAATCAACTTCCATTAGTGTTAATCAGTACAAACAATTACTGAACAAAATAGCGAAACTGTTCAATGTAAAGTCTATCTCGTGAAACACCGAAGTACTCCATTGACGAATTCCAAACTTGTTTCCATTACACCCTCGCTTTTTCCTCGGAGACTACCCGGTTCTACCCGGTACTACCCGGTCCTACCCGGTGAGTCGGCTTTGTCAAACTTTGAGAATACATTAGCTTTGCCAAACGACAGCCCTGATAAATTCAACTCGACGTCCTTACACTCCTAACTTCGAAAATCTTCGACCAAATCTCGAAGCCACCTATCCATTGCAGATTTTCTTCTTAGAGAATAAAATTTTCCTTACAAAACCGGCGATGTATTGTAAATGGTGATTTTGCTCGTAACCCTTTCAAACGGAAATTGGTGAGTGTAATTCGAGTTTTCGTTGCTTTGACACCGAACTCCGAAAGGGACAGTCTCCCTGTAATTGTGGATCGGGAGTTAAATTAAATCGCTCAAAGAAACGGTCGCGTTGCCAGGTAGATGGACGTTCGACAGAGTCATGAAAAATTCAGTAGTTTGCGAGTTGAGTTTATTTTTTTATGTTGTTTTTACTTTTCGGACGTGATGGCTTCCTTTAAAGGGTTGACCTTTTCATTCTGTGTTGAATTTCAAAGTTCAAAATAAATTAATTTGAAATAATCCTTGAAAATTCTGTTTGTTGTTTTTTTTTTACTTTCAAAGCTCAGCTTTGATTGACTATTATGACATCAAATATTCTGTGTTTTTTTCTTTTGTACCTAAGTAAATACTCAGGTAGGTATAAAAGAAATACAAAACGTTTTCTGAGTTCAATAGCCTTTATTTAATTACTGCTCTCTATGTTTCCTGACTTTCTAATAATGAACAGATGAACCTATTCTCAAAAAGTTCTGAGATCATTAGTCGCACGTCAAGTCGCGATGTCGCGTAGTCGCGCGACCGTGCGACATAACTAATTATCGCCAGTTCCGATTGTTTTCATTAACTACCGTGACAGACACGGACGCTGGTTTTATTTACAAAATATCTGAATTTATAATACTTGTTTGTGAAATGATAAACCAGTTCGATATGAGAAGTATTTTAATTTGGTTCATGTTAAAACTTTTCGGCGAACGATATCTACTTTAAAAATTTATAAGCGGCAGCGATTAACTCATAAGCAAATAAGCAAAATTCTTAACAAAACCGCTTTTTGTACAATTAAGAAAAGTTAGGCAGCATTACCATTTAACTATTTACGAAACTACGATCCGTATATCACGCTAACAGAATCTTTACCTATTTCTGTTTCCAGACAAAATAGGGCTCATTGTTAGGCTTGAATTAAATCTCACAAAATTAACAACTTGCCCTCATCAATAAATTTAAAACAACAGTACCTACATCAGTCCATTTAAAGCCAACAATTACCATAAAAGCAAACGCTCATGGACAAATCGGCAATTACATCACAATCGGCTGTTTGGCGTATCATTAATACGAGCAGTTCTGTTTGGCGTATTATTAAAATGCGCTCCGTATTTGCCGATCGCCAATATATCAAATAGATCGCGCTGCGATTAGTAATACGTATTGTTTATTGATGCTCATGTTTAGATAATTAATTAGATTATTTTGGAAACATGCATTCAAATCGAGTTTGTGTATTGCAGGCAAAAATTGCCCGTTTTCAACGGTAAAACACAAGTGAAAAAAACAGTCGAGTAGAAAATAAAATAATAGCATAACAACACTGAAAAACAGCGATTAAAAAATTACGAAAACAATTTAAAAAATACGAACTCTCAAACCTAAGTTACTCAATTATTAAGTAGGTAACTTGAGAATAACTTATCGTCAAAATATATATAGTTATTGACATACTAAATATCCTTCTTCGCATAAGGGAATATAAATCACGTTTTTTAAACGTAATTTATATTCGAAAAAACCGACAAAATCACCTCACAATAGACCCATTTTGTTGTGAACATTATCTAACGTTAGCATTGTCCCTATTTGTCACAAAGTGAAATGACATATTAAAGGTGCTTTCACACCCTTTTCGTGGGTAATATCTTGTGACAAAAATGATGTATATTCTTTAAAGCGAGCCATCGATCAATTGGTACCGGTAATGAACAAATACAGCGCGGTGATCAATCAATCAGGGCCAACAATGCGACCAATCGTGTGTCTAGTCGGTATAATGCCACCGCACTGGGGGGACGTACACAACAACGGGGTAACGTAATTTGGATGGATAATGTTGACTTTTAGAAGGATTGAGGTGATGTTTTCTTGAAGATTTTGTAGATACGGCTAACAGATTTTCAACTAAATAACCTATTTTGCTGGACGAAATTCTCCGGGCTTTGTCAAATCACAGTTTTATCACTACGATAACTGTTATGTGGTATGCTTATGAAGAGCAAGATTTGGATAGTTTGAAACGTTACATACTTAATTGGTCTTTTTGGCAGTGATTCTTACACAAATCGTAATATTTTGGTACCTATAGGTAATAGTATCCATCGGAATTTCGCTCTGCTAGCTTTTAAAGGAGTAGTACTTACGATTTTTTTAAATAGTTTTCTGGGCCATAATATGTATATAAATATAAAACTGGATACAATTTGCCGTCGAAGAGCTGACTGAAATGGTCACTGCTTAATTTAGGCAATATAACTGTCCAAAAGGTAATTGCAACAGTCATCATCACTTTTGTTATACCTACTGAGTAATCTAAATAATTTTATGAATAGCAGTCAGGAGTGGTTTCCAGCTTCTTGACAAAATACCTTAAATGCTTAGGCTGACTTATTCTGAGCCAATGTGTAGATGCTTCACTAGCTTCTACATCGTAATATTTTACAGCTTACTTATTCAAATCGATTTGGAAGCAAGTGTACCACGTCTTTGTTAAATCGTATGATATAGTTGTAACATCGTCGCTGCTGGGCGCGCGCCAAGCTCAGATAAACAACATCCTGTACACGGAGCGAGGAATAAAAACATCGTGTTCGGCTACACAGGTTTTGTTTATTTGGCATAATGTATTTTTAGGGTCTTGTGCAGTATTTTTTAAGGAATATTGGGTGGAAGTGGAACTAGTACCTACTGGTAGATCACCTGTTTGTATTTGGAACTATGTAAGGTGAATTTGTATGAGTTGGGCTAACCCTTCGTAAGCGTCCTCTTTAATTATCAAGCACTTGGACTATGTCTCACTATGTGGACACCGTGCACCTAGCTTCTGACGTTTCATAAGTGCCCTTGTAGGTTTATGTGAAATAAAATATTCTGAATTTGAGACTTGATAGGTATAAGTAAATAGTGGGTACTACGAATCGTTTCTAAATATAAACAGGCACTATGCTTTCATACACATTAACCAGCATTGGTTTACGAATGCTGGTAAATGTGGATGGAACCTGTTAATTGCGCAAAGAATAAATACATAACAACTACAAACTTACTTCGAAAACACTTTGCCTAACCCTTCGGGGAACGTAAGCGTGATGTTACTTACATGTCATGTGCCTACTTAGAAAATATTGCCAAAGAAAGGCAATGCCAAAGTCAATTGCCAATTTCGACAAACGAGACCACTTGCTATAATTTCATCGCTATTTACCCATCCTTCCATAAACATTAATATCTTAGAAGCACTAGAAAATCTACGGGCATATTATCCAAACCCAATATTTGATCCACATTACAACCTCTACTATCCAAATACATTTCTCCGATACCGCATCGCCCCCTCAGGAGCTCTGCACCCATATGCGATCCGAGCTTGTAATCGGATCCCTGCAGTGCCGATATTATTTGGCTAAGATAAACTACGCAGATATGCCTCTAATCCTATTATAATAACGACTCTCTCTCGTTTGTTGTGTCCTCTTTGATTAGACACGGATTTAGGATCTTTTAGTGTAATTGTTATGTGAATCTTCGTGGGAAGTTTTGGAGGTGTTTTGATAGTTTGAGGATTATTTGAATATGAAACTCCATGCTGTGAATACTTTTGAATAGATCGTAATAGCAGTCCCTTCGTTTATTACAATCATTATCTTTCTGTCCATATCTCGTTTTGTTTATTGTCGACGCAGTATATCCTTCTTTTCGATACACCTCTATTACAATATATATAGATTTATATTTATATTTTCGAGGTGGCTGTTTTTGTTAAGTCAAACATGCATCTTTTTAATAAAGTGTCCGAAAATAGAAACCGGCCAATCAGGAGACAGTATAAAAATTTGCTAATTGTTAGTGGTTCCAATACCGCCCTATTAAAGAAGAGCATTTTATGTATGGGTCCAATCATTTTTAACAAAATACCCGACGTAATAAAAAATGAGACATTTCCACTATTCAAAAAAAATTGTTAGATATATTAATTAGTAAATGTTATTACTCAATTGGCGATTTTTTGACCGATAAGAATTTAAATTGATAATATGACATCTCTGTACTCCTGACTTGTACTAAATCATTTTAATTTAACTGTATTGACCTCGAACTTGACGAATTTATAAACTTGACATTATGTATTGTATTGTTTATTTCAAATTAATTGTAATTGTTTTACTTATTTGAATTTCATCTTGACGTGGTAAACTTATATTGATATGATATGATATTTTATTGTGTTAATAATAATATTAACCATCAGTCTAGTAGTAGTATTAGTCTTCATCATTTTAACTTAAACTGTTTGCATGCCTTAGAAACATTCAACAGTCCAAAAAAAAAAAACAATAGAATTTTAATTGTTATCGATCTCCAGGAGAGCACCGGACTGTAGGATCATTTTTTAACTTAACATCTGTAACTTGTACCTACTTTCTGTGCAAATAAAGAACTATTCTATTATATTCTATTCTACGCATCATACAGAGTTTGTATCATTTAAAGTCAAATTATCATCGTCAAATAAATGAGTGCCTTATTCTAAAAGGCAACTTTGCTAATGCTTATTAAACTTCACAAAACTGAAGAGCAAATCATTTCCATCTTTAAGTTTAAGAATATGACGTTAAATAAAATTCACGTTTCTGGCTTATTGCCAAGATCCGTTTCAAATAAAGGAAGTGAACGTGCAGTCATTAGTAGACCGCCAACTATTCCAGGCAGAGCTCGGTATTACACGAACGAGGGACGTCTGAATCCTTGGGGAAATCACGTTTTTTAGCAAAATGTTTATTAGAGTACAAGTAGCTACAGTTTGCTTGAGGTTGTTAGGACTGTCGAATTTACATAGGTACGCATTACGTTTGTATTTACTGAAGAGCGAGGCTGAAAAACATGGTACCTATAACGACAGATTTCAGTCTTTGCTATGGTATCGAGTGTGTTGCCATTTTAATCGAATATAATAATCACACTACAATACGCCAGTAAAAGACCAGTCCCGATATCAATATCAATAGTGTATATTATGTAATTTCTGTTAACAAGGCAACCTTTCTAGAAAAGTTCCTACTTTACTGATTGTTACTTTAGTGAATACTGTTGGCTAGCCGAGTGCTTAGTAATTCGAAACACGAAGATAGACAGCACATTCATTTTGCATCATCATCTAGGAGACCCGGTTACAATAGTTGTTATTAACTATAGTAGCTACTGCAATGTGTCACCATTCCTACTCACCCCATTAAGTTAAGCAGCGTATCGACACACATTATGACGAACATAGCCTGTGTCCCGATAACGATTTCCTCTCTTTTGTCTCATAATGAAGTTAGTTCCGCGACGGATCAGACGGATTAGTTATAGTTGGGGTCGTTATGACCCTCTGTGCCTTTGATGTAGGGTGACGAATAGTTTTGTAATGTCAATTAATATTTGTGTCTCGTTCTAGGTTGTTATTAGTTTTTGCTTTGATCTTTTAGTAAATGTCAATGTCTCCATGCAGTGTGAAGTCTTTACATTATTTATCAAATCAAACCAACTATTGCTGAACTCAGAAGAAGAAAATGATGAACCTAAACTAAATTCTAGTTTCACAAAAGACAACAGATGAAATGGTATCTGAATTTACCAAACAAACAAAAACTTCGTATCATAACACTCGATCCAATTTGCCGGCCACATGATCCACGCAGTGTCCTCAAAGGAGCCAAATGTCAGTTAATCGCAATCCGTGCACAATTAATAGTATGGTAATACTCGTAATACGTGCCGATCGATTACACTGGCGGACATAATCCTGTGTACACCGGTAAACGGCCGATTGTCGGTCGACAGACCTGTGACAGCTCGTTAACACGTAATTGCGAGACAATAATCGACAGAACTAATATGTGGAATTAGCTCCAGTGTCCACCTGATTGTGCACGGCAGTAAGTACAGATTACATGTGAAAGGTGCACTTGATTGAGCAACTATAACAATTAGTGACGTGTTAAAGCTAATGACTCTATTATTCTGGTAGACTATTATTATAGAGTTGCTTTACTCAGTCAAATTAGGTAGGATTTCGTCTAAAGACGAATTATAACCGACATCTTCTCGAAATGTTCATAAGCTATTTTACGATTTAACAAAAGCGGCTAAGTGCGTGTCGGACCACGCACAAGAAGGGTTCCGTAGTTGGGATGAATTTATCCCAAAAACAAAATAAACTTTGTAGTTGAAAAACATGTTCTCCCATACGGAATGTATGGGAAAACATGTTTTTGCAACTGCAAACATAAGTTGGTCGATTATTACTCGTTAACTTGTAGAGCCTACTTAGCTGTAGTAGTTTTTCTTTTAATTTCGTTATATAAACTACTGCTGTGATATTTTTCACGTATCCAACACCAACCATTTAGCTGGCAGGTGGAGGTCTGCCCGGCTTGGGCGGAGCAACGCCGTGTCCTCGTAGAGGCGATCGGTGGCGGTGATCTCTCGCGTCCGGCCCTGGTTCAGGCCATGGTACGGAGCGAGAGGAAATGGCAGGCCGTCACCTCCTTCTGCGAAGCGGTAATGCTCGCGAAGGAGGAGGCGGAACGCGTGAGGGAGAGGCAAATTTCGCGCCCTCACGCCCCTAACCGCCGCAGGAGGAGACGCCCGGGGCGGGAATCGCGAGCCGATTTCCGGCCACCGTAGGCACGGGCTTGCGGACGGTGAGCAATGGGTAGCTCGCCGTCCGGTAAGGACCAAGCCCGGGTCGACGGCGCGTTGTGTTCCACGCGCGCCTCAAAGAGATGTCAGCAGAATTGACGGGGTCCGCTAGGGCCAATGCCTGCCGGGGGTTCCGCGGCCCCCGGCAACAGGGCAACCGAGGAACACGGGTGGGTTTTAGTCAGTAAGAGTCTGACACGCCCTCCCGCTCCACCCTCCACCCAGAGCGGGAGAAGTTATTTGATAATTTCCCACCAAAAAAAATAAAAAAAAAATAAACGGATCCCTGAATCCAAAAATGCTTTTTGTCACTCACAATGATTTTAAAGGACCTTTCCAACGATACCCCACACAATGGAAATGAAAGAAAAACATTTCCATTTTAAGTATAGGGGGGTACCTTAATATTTTTTAAATATAATTTTACCTCTTTGTCGGCGTAATTAATAAATATACCTGTTAGGGTTCCTGTTGGATATTGTACTGGCAACACCCAAAGATTCCATATGTCAAAATGGGGAAATAACGACCTTCTGGGTCTGGCGCTCGTGACGGTAAGATGTGCTTAGTGGCTGTGTTGGTAAAAAAAGAAATTGGCATAGTATTGGTTGGAGATCTACTGTAAATTAAGGTAACCTATTAGTTTATGGTAAATATTAGAATACTGATTGAATTGTGATATTATGTGGGTAATAGGAGATTTGTGATGGTATGGTGTAGAATATTTAATTTGATGTTGGAAAAGAAATATAAATGACTGACAAAATATCCTGGTGTTATCTATTATTTTCCTTATCCCTGAAATTTTGTAAATATGTAGTTTATTAAATAGTTTTAGATTATGATATTGGGGTAGCGACTTTAATATTCATTTGGGGATTAGTATCCATTTTGAGGTTAAATAATTGTATTCGCAATTAAATTAGTTATTTTAGAGTAAGGATGGTTCTTATTATATACCTACCCATGCCAAATTACAGCTTTCTAGTACTAAAAGTCTCGGAGCTAGATCGCGGACAGACGGACAGACAGACAGATAGACATACGGATATGGCGAAATTATAAGGGTTTCTTGTTTATTACGGAACTCTAAAAACGTCTCTTCTCTCTCTCTAGTCTAAATTCCTTAAATTGTAAATAAATATTCCTATAGTAATGATAATTGTAGTGATAACCTAGTGATACGACCGTTGGGCGGCTTTCTTATAAACGGTATCCGCTTTTATAACAAGCTGCCAAAGTCTGTTACAGAACTAAGCGATGGAAAGTTCAAAACCCACATCAAACGTGTCCTTATCAAAAAAACATATTATAAGATTAAAGACTACGTTGAAGACAAGGAAGTTTGGCAATCATTCCTTCTGCACATGTGGCTTCCCTGGTACCTCATTAACGGCATAACAATGTAAATGTCTATTAACTGCTCCCAAATTACGATAATTATTTTATTTTACTTTTTTTTACATACTTCATTGACATAATCTTTTCATTATTTGACATTATATCCCTACAATTTTCTATATTTTTTTTTTTTTAATCTATTTAGATTTGTTACAGCTGTAGTGGCAATCATGTCATTTGGTTTATATAGGTCCTTATTTTTATTATTTTGTTTATCTTTTAAATACATTCTTTTCTTTTAGATTTTGTGAATGTGAGAACGTTGTAGGCTGTAGACTTGTGGACCATTTTCTATTTTACTAAGTACCTGGTACTTCTTGATAAGCCTACACTGTGCTCCCATACCTATTAACACTGTAATTTGAAAACATTGTAGAAACCACTTATTTTGAAAAGAGTAGCCGTGGATTTTCTTACCAGCTCTTCTCCATAGGAAGCGACCAATTGGAACAGTGCACCTAGCTTCTGACGTTTCATACATAAGTAGTACCCTTGTAGGTTTATGTGAAATATTTTTTTATTTTTTGGACTTTAGCAGGCCAAGAAAACATAATTTGAGACCTATGACTTGGCGTCATAGGTCTCGAGTTTGAACCCAAGGCACGCACCTCTGAATTTTCGGATTCATGTGCCTATTGTATAATTATCACTTGCTTCAAAAACGGTGAAGGAAAGCATCTTGAGGAAACCGGCATGCCTGAAAGATATTTACTGACGGCATGTGAAGCCAAGTCAGAGGTCCATGGGTGACTTTAAAACTCTGACACCAGGTTAGTCACTAACCACACGAAAAGAAGAAGATCGTAATGATTATGAAATGCAAACTTTACATTGCATGACCCAAAAATCCTGCAATCCGATTACTTTAAAAAATAAACATAGAATAATAATTCATTTCTAATAAAATATCACTCTAAATTCACCTGAAACGCGACGAGCCGTAAAAGAGTAGCAAAAGACGAAAATTAATGAAATAAAAGCTACAGAGAAAAATGTAAATTTGCTTTAACGAAGCGACATTTATTTTTATTCGGTCGGTACTCGTTTTGTTTGACCGCAACTGTACGTTTGACAACATTATTACTGCTACCTGCACTGTAAAATGTACTTTAAGACTTTAACAGTAAAGGTGATATTAGTAGAAGATATAAATCTGTTTGAATCTTCCAGGGTCGTCTTCAGGATGTTTTTGTGTCTATTTGTCCAGTGTCTGTCTGGGTACTTGTAAATTGATAGCATTGGTAGTACAGAGTCCACAAACCAAAGACTTTCAAACAATGTTAAGTTCTTTAGGATTCTGTATACATTTGTTGTTGAGTAAATGAAGTAGTGGATAATTTAAGATAACTGATGTATGTGGTTGCGGAGTTTGGTCTTTGGCTACATTTGATTGGAATTCTAATGTGGTCGGTCAAAGTAGTGGAAGACAGTGGTCTTACTTAATATATAACTACCCCGGCGTTTAACTTTCGAGTAGGGACTTTTTTAAAGATACGCTCGTACGCTGCTGTCATGGGCGCATTTACAAACCTTTATCACAAAAAAGAAATACCCGGTATCATTCCATACACATATTTTTATGCGGAAATTAGAGTCGGAACGCGTTTTAAAAAAGCGACTCGCAATTTAGGTTGTCAAAATGTTCCACATTTTCTATCCAACGAGTGACGACCCAAAAAAACTTTTTAACACATTTTTTATTCCTTCATTTCAAAGTAAGCTTACAATACCACTGAAAGCACAAAGTTTAAACTAAGTTAAGAGTTAATAATCCATCGCCTTCGGGTTAAACCGACCTACATTTTAAAATATTCCACAGTTAAAACGCGCGTAACTTTACAATATTTTTTGTTGAATAAACTTTAAAACTTTTGTAACAAGAGCCTCTGTTTATTTGCAAAAATTGTCGACTTGACACTGAGAAGTAACAGTAATGGCTCGTAAATATTCATGAGGAGAGTTCAGCGGGAGAGTCGAGTTACTGGCACGAGTGCTATTTGCTGCGTAACTTAATTGAGAGTAGAGTTTTAATTTCAACCTTGATACTTGGAGCTTTGTTTGTAAGTAGTTACTTTGAGAAACATCGAGTCTTAAAAAATACATCAGCAAAACAACTTTTCAAAGAAATGTTGATTTTACGTATTCAGACCTAGATAGCTTAAATAAATTTGAAACTCAGAGAATAATAACAATAATTATAATTTACTTTGTACTACACAACTGGTAATTCGGGATTGGAAAACATACCGTTTGCTATGAGTAAGTACTACTTACACCTGCCAAAGAAAAACAACGAATTTAAAATTAAAAACAGTATTTTACATAAATTAAAAAAACGATTTAAAACTGTATACATAATTTTACTTTCCTAATATAGGAACATTCTCCCCATCCGAAAACAGAAGCTGAAATTAAAAAAGAAATATTGTATGGAAAAAGTTTCTTCTTCCCCATAAAGTGAGGGAAACAATTCTCTAAGTCCACACCATCTGTCGATACTACGTGAAAGTAAAATTACATTTGGAACATATTGCTTCAATATTTAAATTAATTTCCAAGTACTTTTTTACCAACTTACTTCATATTTTCATAACGTTTTCTCCCTTAAGAGTCTATCAGAATATTGAGGTTACGAACTCATTTTTAAATAAGCTAGTTTTTTCGGATTCATGTGCATATTGTATAATTATTACTTGCTTCAAAAACGGTGAAGGAAACCATCGTGAGGAAACCGGCATGCCTGAGAGATATTTCTCGATGGCATGTGAAGCCAACTCAGAGGCCTCTGAGTTGGCTGGGCGGCTTTAAAACTCTGACACCAGGTTAGTCACTAGCCACACGAAAAGAATAAGATGTTTTAATAGCAAAACCGTCGCGTGTAGCAAAAAAGATGACCATTTAATTTGGTCAATCGTGTACACTGTCAAAAAGTAACCACCATTAATCTGTAATAATAACAGTGGACTAGACTGGACTAGAATAAAATACACCCACAAATCGAAACTATTGCCACACCCATAGAGAAGTTCTATTACAGTCATTTACCCTATTATTATTATTTTCTGTGAGTATCAGCAATGTGCAAAACGCATTATTAATAATCCCGTCAACCCTCTGACTCAAATGTGACGTATTACTTATAGGGGAGGGTTCACACAATAGGTCGCGTCGAACACGCGACCTTTCGATCGGCAGTTAACAGACCGATGGGCCATTATATTTAATGTTTTTAATACAAAATTAAAAATGAATTTGTATGTTTCATTTAGTAAATGTACTGTGAAATATAGTTATAGAATATGTTTAGTCAATTATGTACTGCAATTGTAATTTCACAAAGAAGTTTATTGGTATTAATACGTTATACGTTCACATACTTGTATAGAAGAACATTGATAAATAATGTTAATTTTCGTGATCTATGATTGTTATGATCCCTATGGCTATAAGGTGAATGTAACATTTCGACTTATTGACTTAAAGGTATATTAAGATAATGTTCTGCGTCATTACTTAACTCATTGGTGCTCAATAGCGCTGGTCCATCAATTTGTCTGTACGATTGTGATTTCAAAGAGAATCATTTATAGTTGGGTACATTATGTAGAAAGCTCCTATTCTTCATTTACAAAGAGTTTTAAAATAAAGCGACCTGACTAAGTACCTACTAAGTCTTAAGCACTACTGAAGCTTTTGGTGAAAAACAATAAAACACAAAGGACCGATCTTCTAAGTCCTAAACCGGACCATATAATATAATTACCTATATAGTTTACTTTTCTGTTCCTAGACTGGCCCTCGGTAGGTACTAGAGGTAAAGCTTGCTTGCTCGTATGTGTACTTTATAAACATATTTATATACTGATCAAATGAGCAAATCGTACAAAACGACGACACTAACTATTTCGCTAAAGCACGCCAGACTACTAAAACTGACACATTCACCGTCTAGGCCGTGGCCTACTTTGACGTCGTAAGTTCATTAATTTGCACCTGTCGGTAATTACGGGAGTACTAGCGACTGCGTCTAAATAAGGTACAGTATTTCTATTTTCTTATTGTCCCTCGGGAATCATCGCATTTCCGAACACAAATGAATGCTGATTTGAATGTCCATCAATTATTAGATTGATCGTGTATAATAATTAGAATTCAGAACTAAGTACTTTATTGTTGTTTTGTTTTGATTTCCGTGTGAACTATATGGAGCTGTAAAACTATTTTCCTATCTGTCGTGCCTGCGACTTTAGCAGCTTTCCTCCCATTTTTTAAAATAAATTACATTAAGTTAAAACAGTATTAACAACTCTATAGACTTCCAAGGCGATTGAGAGCGTCCGCTCTACACCAAGTGCAAAAGGCAACTGATAGAAATCCGACGACTGATGAAACACGAAGTTTCCCGAAGGACATTAAGAAAATAGAAATACTGTATGTCGGTACATACCTAATGTTCTCTAGAACTATTGTACTGTTCGATAGTGCACTGAGTTCATGATGGTCATGTTTTCCTGGAGCTTAGTCCTGGAGGTATTAAATTTATTATTATAATAATTAAATACCTATTTATAATGATACGGTTTCAGCTCAGGGTAGCTCAAAGGGACAAATCCCGTATTTATAAGAACAGTCACATTCTAATCTCTAACTCAATCTGTCAAAACTAGTTCTAATTCAGTTACATTTTTGACCAGTTCTTGACATTAATAGTTGCTGCGACTAGATTTTGCACGTTTTTAAATAAGGGAATTTATTGGTCTTCTGAAAGGGTAACTAACTGCATTACATAAAATTATTTAACTTACGATCACTGAAGGGCTTCTAGAGTACTGAAGCAATAACTGTAATTTAAATTTTAAACAAAACTGTTTCATATTTCATTCAGGTACTTTAACCGTTCCGTTACGCGTTGTACTAGAAATACCAACCCTCTACATATTATAACACACAAACTACACATAATGACACTACGGCATGGTACCTTTACGCCCTACGTGACGTGTACGGTACTTTTAGTACCAGTTAGTCACCACCCTTCATTACAGGCAAACGTGACCCTGGGATAAGTCCCTGTAATATCCGGGGTACCTTGTTTAAAGGTTTTTTGTATTACGAGAGGGTTAAATAGTTGCATTTGTAAGGGTTAGACCTGTTTATTAAAGTTATTGTTGGCTGAAATAATGCAGGGTCGAGTAAATTATACGCTGCTGCCCCGTTAGTATTTACATAGGTAGAATCCTTGAATATGATGCAACGAAAGTCGCCATCTTGTTGTACATAACCAGGATGAACAATATAATCGCAATGCTTTCACTAGGTTCCTCTCTAAGGGTTCCTCTAATGTTCATAATTAGACTTATCTGACTGCTTTTATTTGTTGTTGCTAAATTAAATTTATTTCTGTAAATTAGTTTTAAAAAAAGACATTTACACGTCAAAAATAAATTATGTTTTAAAACTACTCGATGTTTCCTATCCGACTACTCTAAGAAACACCGAAAACAACTCTGAGGTCTCTTTTAAAGTCCAGATATAATCTTGTTCAGCCCGTGGGAGAATCATGCTGATAAGTGTTTCAGATGGTCTTTTGATGAGTCACAAAGGTTTGAGTGGACCTGTCTAGTCAGTGCGTGCAATTGTCAGTAATTACTAATAGATCCAATGGCAGTTGCTTGTCAGGACCTACTTAGATCCACTTTCGGGCATAAAGACTATCTTTTTCTCGAAAAATATTCTACAAAAACACTAATTCCTAGCATGCCTGAAGTTTCCAAGTGCGGTGAAGTCTGAATGCTGGTTAATAATAATGTCTGTAACGTACCTCCATTAGGGCGCTCTGATTCCGTCGTTCCGTCTGTCTGTTACCGTACAATCTAGTTGGCGAGCACCAGCAGCGGCAGACCTAGTTTACTTACCTGATTACATCGCATTTGATTGTTGATGATGTCAAGATGGTGGTACGTCCGGAGATGGCAGGATAAGAGGAACCTGGTTTCTTTGTCGGTCATGTATGTTTAATTTAAAGAAACAGGATTGCTTAAGAAGTTTGTCTTAGTTCGGGAATAAAAGTGAACGTTGAAGGCTGTTTTTTTAAATAGATCGAGCTAAGCAACTAATTAACGCTATACAGGGTCAAAGTAAATTAGCTAACGAAACTCCGTAGACGTGATGGGTATACAAAAAAATTATTAATTTGATGTTTTTTTTTGGGGTTATTGACCGCAGTTAGTGTAGTGTGTAGTCACTTGAAATATCAGTTTAAAAAATCAGTTTTTATGTGTAAACTTCACAGTCGGGATGGGTACCGATATTATTATTGCTATTACATAATTGTACCCCTAAAAACTAAGTACTACTTACTTACCTGTAATTTTGTATAATGGACGGATGGATGACCCCTGTAACACAGGTTCTACCTAGCATGGGGGTAATTGGTACAATTTCTGTGCACTTGTAAGTCCTAAGCTGTAAATGCTGCGCATAACTACTTTGTAATTTACTTTTGGAAATAAAAATTATTTATTTATTTTTTACGTACGTAAACAAGATCAAACAAAATAAAACAGATTTATCTCAACTCATACTTCGAGTAACAACATTAACTGTGGTCGTTGTCCCGCCTAAAAAACATCAAATCTTTTTGTTTTGATTTTATCGTGTTTAGTTATCGATACCCATCACGTCTGCAGAGTTTCGCTAGTTCATTTAGTTTGAACCTGTATACTAATCTAAAACGTTATGATGACACAGAAACAAACTATTTTCCAGTTTAAATTGTGACAAAGTAGAGAAAATCAACGCTAGCCTAGCTCCAAAAGCCAGTCTAAACTCGGCTAACTCGATAACACAAAGCGGGAGACAGAACCAAACTACAAACTGTACCTGCTTTACTATTTATATCTTATTAAATACCCACGAAAACTAATTAGCCAACATAATTTACGAGCCAAAACTCGTCCTGTCATGTTGTAACTGGACGTTTAAGGGCCGTCTATTACGGCTATTACGGAGCCTCTCCCAAAGGAGTAAAGCTCCAGATCGCCGGCGGCCCGGATCCGGCCAGATTAAGCCGGATTGGAGCGGATCGCACCGGTCTTGGACCGGACCGGTTCGCCGTAAATCTGTCGCTCGCTCCACGTTTATTACACGGATTTTATTAAGATCTTCTTTGCGTTGCTCCAACGTTTATTATAAGATAAAATATTATTTATAATAATAATATTGGAGCATGTTTCGGTTTTTTCGGCGATAAAAAGGGTTTGGTTAAATATAGCGGTGGGTATTATTGAGTTATTGATAGTGTTTGCCATGTCTTTTATTATCTTAATACAAGGTGAAGTTTACATATGTACATTAAACTTCTTTACTTTAACTTATAAGGATTTCATTTTATGAAGACTATCTTATTTGTAACGTCGCATTCTCATAAAACACACGTCTTTGAGTCGAGAGTCGAGGAAGTTCCTCCAAACGGGCTTGGAATATCGGTATTCTAGCACACAAGGTACTACTTAGGTTCTACTTAGTTGTAAAAAGACGACATAGAACTTGAATAAATTTACCTACTCATTTAGTAAAAGCTAGGGGACTTTAACGGGAATATAAATAAAAATAAAAGTACTATCCTGAAGTATCTCTTTTAATATTCAAGATCATAAAACGTACTTTAAAACAAAATAAATCCATAAAAGATTTCATAATATTTTAACGCGCCAGCGCTCAAGAATACTAATCACCCTCAGGATATATTCTTACAACTAATTAATTTATTCTCTAATAACAAAAAATGTTCATGAAAACTTTGGAAAATTAAAACTGAAAAAACGCTACAAAATAATTTTCACGAGCGCTTGTGTTAGGTGAGAGGAGATAGCTGTTCTACGATGGATCATCGCATATTTAGAGATCCTTTTTGATGAGAACCATAACTAGCACCCCCCCCCCGCCTCCGCTTTGCACAAACATGCCATGAATGTATAGATATTAGATGAAAAGGTTCCTCAAATTTTTCAGAATGAAAACATCAAAATTCGTGAAGTTGTTAAAAAGATTTTGTTTCATAAATATTATGTTTTTAGAGATAGTGATATTAGTATATTCTAAATGCTGAAAGAAGTGCGTGTGCGAATCTATATTATGTAAGGACACAGTCCCACTGATAAACCGTTTGTGGGTAAAAGAGGTAATCCTCTTATAACAAAGAGACGATCACAGTGTCAATTCCCATGTCAAATGATTTGATTGGCTGTTGATATGTTTGCCATCCAATCACAATTACAAGATTTGACATTAAATTAACTATTTAGAGACTTGATTGGCTATTCAGAAACCTGATGTCAGAAAGTTTGTGTTACAGAATTTGTTCAAATGATAAAACGCTTTGTCTGTTATGTCTGAACGTTCGGTCTAAACTTAAAACATGATTTCCAACCACCCTTGCTATCCAGCCCAATAAATCTCAAAGAAGCTATCACTCAGCTGAAATAACGAAAATAGGACGTCCCATTAGTCGGTCCAGATGTTGAGAATAGTCCCAAATACTCTCAAATCTAGGTTTACGGCTGAGCCTGATTTCAGTACTTAATGGGTTTTATTGTGAGGCCTAAAACGTTTCTGTTTAGGCAGTCCCTTTGCGAAAGTTTAATTTTCTAGACCTTTTGTTTCTTGAAGGAGTAGATTTAACTTTAGACTCAGAGATCTCTGTGTAAGTTTATCATTACTGGGACGAGAAAATGAAATCTAAACAGATTAGTGACAAAATATAAAATTACGCGTATGGAAATAATTTCGACACATTTTAAACGTAACTGATTTTAATTATTTTTAGATAGATCAACCAAATAATTAAGTAAATAATTATTAATCATTTCTTTCTTTCTTTGTTCATCATCAGTACGCTATAATAATTATCCACTGAATCAAAATCTAGATAGTTCACGCCTTTTACTTTCATACGGAACTCGATCAAACGTCCGCATCGCACTTCACAACATTTTTTTACCGAAGGGTGGCGCGAGGGTGGTTCCACGATAAATCGCGGCGATCCTCAACAAACAATGTTTTTGAACGTTATTAATGGCCTCACCCGAGGGATGCTACTATCATCTGCTGTCATTCTTTCTTTTGACGCTACACAAATAATTTGCCAAGTTTTTTCAAGAGCTCTCCTTACGATATAATTACTGGAGTCTCCGTTGTCGGTTCATTCTGCGCAGGATTATTTGCTTTGTTTAGATTTTTGGGAGAGGGTAACGGTATGAGGGTAATTGGCGTGAGTAGCGGTTTCGTAGTCATTTGTTTTTAAATTAATTATCTCAAGTGTCTCTAGATTAGCTCATTAGCTTGAAGTTTTCCGCTTTCAATTGATTGATCTTACAATACTCGTTATAAAAAACTACAAAAATAGTAAGTTAATAGTGGCCAGGAGAATAAAATTTAGGTTTTCTTAATTTTTAATAAAATTTAGGTATTTTCGAAAATGACACTATAAAGACCTAAGACACAATTTTATGTTAGTAAATATTCTAAAACATCTTTCACTGGCTTAATAAGCATTAGATAAAAAACTTTATCTTGTGATAAATTATAAACGTGTGTAATATTCCAAGAAAAATGATAAGTGGCCCCATTACAGTCTAGTGCTTGAAAATAAAGAAAAAACTTTTATCGCGAGGCGCCAGGGTACCTGTATTCTTTCCCTATTTCACAAATATATCACCAGTTTCGAACAACAATAGAATACACGTAACAAATTATGTGTAATGTCATAAAAATGGCGGTAAGTGGCGCCACCTGTCGGCTGTTGGTGAAATACGAGCGAAACGTTGGATCTTTGGGCGAGCGTTGTCGAGTGTCGGGCATTTGCCACAATAACTGACACTTGGCGACACGATGCTTTTGCTTACGATCAATCGGTTAGTAGAGAAATATTATTGTCGATAATCATCGTTTGTTACGAGTAACTATATTATTAGATGGAGCGTCTATATTAGGACCTCAGTTCTCTATGAAGAAAACATGACTTTCTATCTTCTATTCTATTTTAAAGATTTATACACATTGAATAAATCCTTAAAATAGAATTGAAGATATTTGAAGTTCTTAATTTTTAAAGGTTAATCACATTGCTGACTTGATAACAAATTAATGAAAAACGAGTAATGATAAAACGCTGACAAATCGTAATTACTCTACTACGAAATCGGCAAAGAAAATTGAATCAGCCAAAATTAATTGAGAACTTTAGTTGACACCGACATGATTAACTCCAAACTTAATGACACAAAGAGCTTAGCCCGACAAGCATTATGCCTAATTTAGGGTCCTTTATGCTATAAAAAAGAAAATGGAACTGGCAGTGATTCATTAAGCGCGTTTTAGAAATGGGCCTACGATAGCTCCCTGGGGAAGCATTCCGCATCCATTTAGTCTTGATGACGCGGCGCGACTACTTAATAAGGAATGCTATTTTTAAAAGGCTGTTTGGGTGTAACGGCATGTTACTTGCAACAGGAAAATAATAATGAGCTTGATGATGACTGTGAAACGAAGTGTGAGTCTGTTGTGAATGTATTGGTAAAAAGCTATAGTGAATTCTTTAAATGTTTTTCGAAACGATTCATTTGGCTCAACAATAATAATAAACGTAAGTAAACGCCTTACAAAAATAACGCCGTTGACAATGGCCTGTATTTACGTTTAGTTAGTCAAAGGGCCGCGAAGGATGAAACATAAATATCTTGTAAACAACCCCATCCAATATTATGGCTGTAGGAACGGAGTGATGGGAAAAGAATTTTGGACTGCCCTTTGATCATAATTTTTATTTTTGTTTGTGCATTAAATGTCTGTATTTGACTGTTTAGCTAAGCGCTTTTATCTTCTTACTCTGGTTCAGCTACACATTTTAATTTTCCGTCTTAAAATCTATAATTAGAATAATAGTCCTGCGGTTTTTAACCGACATCCAAAAAGGAGGAGGTTATATGTTTGATAGTTTTTGAGTTAGCTTCAATAATATGTACTTTTTCCCACTTAGTATGTGGATGATATGGTATGTTCCTGTCACTGTTATTTACATAGCAGGTAGTGGTTTTTTAATTTGTGTGGGGTAGGTACCACAACTAAAAAGTGAAAAATAAAAATTATTTACAAAAAAAAAAACAACCGACTTCCAAAAAACACTATAAAGTGAAAAAAAATTCAAAAATAACTTTAAAAAGTTTTTATTCATTCTTACCAGTTTAGTCATTTGCTTCAATAATATAATTCTTGGCAGCATAATTTACGATTTTAAATTTATTTAGCCTTACCTTTTATTCTATTACGTTTTATTAAGCAAGTAAAAGTTAAATTGATCGAAAAAGTTAAGCCAAATACAAAAATATTGAATGCGATGCCCCTACACTATGTTTTCATGTTTTTCAAATATCCAAACTATTCCTCGACAAATACAATTCAGACCATTATTGAGTTATACAGTGATTTAGTTTTGATTGCGCCTTTCTATTTGTTTATTTGTATGTCATGCACGTTCAAAACATTATTTATTCAACTTGTCAGCAATTTGTTTTTAATCTTTTGGTTTTACAGAGTTGATTTAATCCAAATTGTTGTACCTACTGTAGACTTTCCGTCAGTGGTAACAAACGCAGGCTTCTTATTCAATTGAAACTCCGCACTACGCTAGAACAGTTATAGGATAAAGTGTTACCACTGATGTGCGGCCTACTGTCTCTGTACCTTCAGAATTTTTGAAGAATGCCATTTCTGCGTCTAATTGTACCCTTGTTCTAACAACCTTGAGTAAAGCGATGATGTATGTTCAGTTAATTTATAAAAATCTCGTACATGAATGTCCCTCAAGTAATGGCTGAGCTTATGGCTACACTAGAGGAAGGCACGGTTTCTTAAGTGGTGCTCAGCTGTATGGCTGAGGTGCGGCCTCGCAATAAAATGCTTTTCTTTAGATACATCTGTAGATTTGTTGTTATGTGCAATGTAACAAGGTTTATAATACACCTTTTTAAACGATGCCCCAATTCTAAACATGAGAAAACGCCATTTACAAAGAATAATGTGTTAGTTAAAGACATGTTTCTAATCAAAAAACTGCAATTTACGTCTCGTTTACTAAATCTTCAATCATTAGTTAACACTACAACACCTAAAGTTAGAATCACAAAACTTTACAAGTTCCGCAAAATGTATTCACATTCATTATAATTACCCATTCCACTACCATTTCAAACTGTTCGTTGTAGGCAAACGTAGAGAGACAAACAGATCGTTAATTTTCGTCCATAATCGTTGAGCCTTTAATTCAAAACAAATACTCGTCTAATTTGTATTATCCGCGTCAGTTCAAATAGTTAGTGCCCAGTGACGCGTTCAGTGTATGTAACTCCGTCTGTCTGTCTGTATAAATGTGTAGTTGTAGCTTTTGTGTTTGCTTTGATGAAGGTAATTAGTATGGTGGTTATTGATTGTAAAACTAAATCAATACAAATATATCCAAACAACAACAACTTTATTTGTAAAAATCTATATTTGTTTGTTCGTATTTTATGCGTTGCTATACCGTTAATCCGATTGCGATAAAACTTTATCAACTTATTGTTTGCACTTGCACGAAGGTTAAAAGGCATAGTACAATTAACTTACCACAATTATTTCTTCTAGTGCAGTAGCAACGCGCCAGGTACCAGCTAGTAATGCTATAAAATCTACAAATGTTATTGGAAAAGTCTCTCTTGTTTTTTTAGGATTTATTTAAGAGCTCCAACAAAAAATGTATACAACATATGACACATAATTAAAAGGCAACATCGGGTATTAAGTAGGTGTACTCCTTTACTTATAGGAGATCACAGCAAAAAAATAAAAATATAACATTTAGAGATACTATTAAATTAAGTCGAATAAACACTTATTATTATATTTGGACAGAGACTCGCAGATGTCTAAGTTCGTAGTTTTAGCTAACGTGTTGTATTGCCTACAAAGTCTTGGCACAGCGGCGTAATGACTGAGGTTAGTGTTTGAGCCAGGAATGTGAAATAAATTGTATGTGTTATGCCTGGGAATTCGAGACGGAATTTTAATCTCTAATGAGCTCAAAAGTTCACTGCAATCTATCGTTCCACTCAATATCTTGTGAAGAATGATGCAGTCCAGTTTCTTTCTACGACTGGTTAGTATATCCATGTGATAGTGTTTCAACTGGTCAGTGTAGTTAGAGAGTTGTTTAACCAAGTGATCTCCGTAGCACAGATGGTAAACGAACCGCTTTTGGATTTGAATTGGTGACAAGATTTAGTTTTACGGTGTCTGGATGGGTACCTACCTACCTTCAATCTAAATAAAATGGAACAGAATGTGTGTATAAAAAATTATCTACCAGAAAAAATATCCAAAATACAGGTCATTCATTAAACAATTTTTCTTTTGTTTATTTAATTATGTTTTTTTTTTTTTGTAAATCTAGTACACCAGCAAAACATATAATATGAGAAAAAAATTATAGCTAAGTGTAGGTTTAGTTAATTATGTTCTTTTATTGACCTAATGTTTGCTATTATAAATAATAAATCTAAAACAAACTTTATATTACCAGTCACAATTTTATTAGCTTTCTATCATAAGGTTATACTAGCGTGTGTTCAAATACTAAGTACCCAATGACGCGTGCAGTGCATATCACCGCCGTTTGTCTACCTGTCTGTTAGTCAGTACGTGTGTGTCTGTATGTATGTGTGTTTGTCAGCGTGTGCGATCATGTGTAGTAATCTCTCTTCATTGTCTACCTTTGTGTTTGATTTGCTAAAGAGCGGTCGGTTTTGTGTGGAAGATTTCACTGTTCGAAATAAGAAACAAGATAAAACCGATTTAGACTTGTGTTAATAATTATTTTCATAATCTGTAGTTGAGTTTATGATATTACTAGCTTTTGCCCACGGCTTCGCCCGCGTGGATATCGGTAAATATCCCACGGGGACATACTACCGGAATTTCATACCTAATAACCGAGGAAAAGGTCATTGACTCCTACCACTGCGCCCGCGTTGCTACGCGTAATTTTGAAACTGTGATACCTTTTAAACTATTCATTTAAATGATATGATATTACGGCATATTTTAATCTAAATTAAATGCCCAATTCAAATAATTTATTTTATTGGATAAGAATTAATATAATACCGGTCAAAAAAGACTTCGGTAGTAAAAATTAAATTTTCATCAAATTCTGAGATTTAAAATGGTCAGTGTGGGTCATCCTTAGAAGATAGATATATGCCACGGCAGACTTTTTTATTGAACTTTTTAAGATGAACAATACCATGGAACATTAATTTTATGTATATTTTGCGGTTTACGCAGCGCACGCCAGTAAAGCTCCCAGTCAGCATGACTTTTTCCGACTTCTTCAACAATAATCGTAAAATTTCAGCTAATTTACATACAACGTTAATGTATTATACATTACAATCTTCCGCATGAATCACTCCGTCCATTAGTGAAAACCTTTTGAAAATCCGTTCAGTAGTTTTTGAGTTTATCGCGTTTAGACAGACAGACAGACGCGGCGGGGGACTTTGTTTTATATGTAAGGATAAGGATAAGGATGATGATATGACCATATTTCCAGATCATCTGAGTGGGTTTGAATAAACAAAATAATTTAGAAGTAACAATTTTTTTTTTTTTTCAATAATTATACACACAATAATTATAATATTGTATGCAATATTTCATAGAAATGAGGTTTCATCCAGATTTAAGCTATTTAATTTAAATGAGTTTCATAATAATTAAGGCTGCGCATATGCTAATGACCACTTCACATACGGTCAACTAAGTTTAAAATGTTCAGGAAAGCGTTTAAAACATTTTGTATAAAATGTCCACTTTGTAGAACATTTAGATAACGCGTGATACGGAAAAAGTAAATTAAAAAGATAGCCCGTGCGTCGTCCGCCCAGCCGACAGTGAAAGGGCTTCGCGCCCGCCCTATTATTTTAGTCACATTTTACCCTCATTTTCAGTATGGAAATATATAACTGTGTGGTTTAAGTCATGATATAGGTAGATCTGTATGTTCTGCTTGACGATTATCATGATTGGTACAAAAACAGTTGTTTTTAGGGTTCCGTACCTCAAAAGGAAAAAACGGAACCCTTATAGGATCACTCGTGTGTCTGTCTGTCTGTCTGTCTGTCTGTCTGTCGGTCTGTCCGTCTGTCACAGCCAATTTACTCCGAATCTAATGGACCGATTAAGTTGAAATTTGGTTCAAATATGTATTTCTGTGACCCAAACACGAATGTGTAACGTAAATAATTTAATTTTGAATATAGGTGTCACTTTTGGGGCGCAAACAAGAAAATTAAAAAAAAAAGTTTTGCTAACAGTACCGTGTGACATATCAAATGAAAGGGCTTGTTGCGAGGATCTTAAATATATTTTTTATATAATTTTAAAATAAATACTTTTAAAGATATTTAATAAATTCAATGAAAATTGACCATTCCCCCCCCCTTATCTCCGAAACTACTGGACCAAAAATTAAAAAAAAAATACATAGTATGGTTCTTTACTCATAGATTACAGGAAAACCTATAAGAAGTCTATGGTCTTAAAATAACATGGTAAATCTCTCAATATTGTGCGTAAAAACTTACATTTCGTCGCTCGGCATCCAAAAGGCCCATCTCTCTAGCTACTATAATATCAAAATATCAAAAGTGTTTGAACGTCTGCTTAATACACAAATAAATAAAACTGTAAATGTTCATGACAACCAATTCAGGTTTCGGCGTGGTTTGACAACAGAAAGTGCAGTGTTGTGCCTTAAGCATACTATCACATACTTACTATACACAGCGTGGGATGCCGATTTATGCTAGGTTCATCGATTTATTCAAGGTTTCTGATCTGGTTGCTTATGACGTATTGTGGAGAAAGATGGAGAAGGATAGGTTGCCAACGGAGCAAACATCTTTAAATAGTGGTATGGTAACCAGATCAATAGGTTGGAATGCGGGGTGAGGCAGGATTGGTGAGCTCAGCAGCACCAGAGTGGGTTGCTAGATGGTATTTGTGTAAATAATATTAGCTATGCAGGTGATATGGTGCTTCTGAGCGCGTCAATCTGTGGTCTCAGAAAGTAATTGGTCGCCAAATGTGAGCAGTATGCCAAAACACATGGTTTGATGTATAACTCCAATAGGTCGGAGATCATGGTCTTTGAGGCTGGGGGCAGACTGGGTTATGTACCACCTGTATTACTCAATGGGACTCCACTACAAAGAGTATTTACGTTTAAATATCTTGGTCATATATTGACCCCTGACCTCAATGACGGACTCGATATTGAGCGGGAGCGAAGGGCGTTGTCGGTAAGGGCAAACATGCTGGCTCGCAGGTTTGCACGCTGCTCACTTAAAAAGCCAAAATTACTCTGTTTCGAGGTTATTGTACAACGTTTTACACGTGCAGCCTGTGGGCTAGATATACCCAAAGGTCATGCAACGCCCTTCGAGTCCAATACAACAACGCTTTCAGGGTATTGGTGGGGCTGCCCCGTTTTTGTAGCGCATCGGGAATATTCGCGGACGCACATATTAATTGCTTTTACGTAACGATGCGAATGAGATGTGCATCCCTGGTACGCAGAGTACGGGCCAGTTCCAACAATATCGCTAGCAGTCTGGATTGCATGTACATCAATCACTGCAGTGCCATCTCCCATGGGGTGAAATAAATTTAAACTAGATTACGTGGGGCACTCAGAAAGTTTTGTGATACTAGAAAAAAATATACTACAGGTTATATTTTTTTTTATTATATCTTTTGAAAGAACTCTCCATTGGCGTCTATACACAGTTTTATACGTCTAAACAAATTTTCATAACACAGACACCTCTCCAATCTCCTTGTCAAATGCACCCAGTGCATCTTCAGGTGATGAAAACTGTTTTCCTTTGAGTTGATTTTTTATTTTGGGGAACAAGAAAAAGTCGCACGGAGCCAAATCGGGACGGTAAGGAGGATGACCTATAAATTTGACCGGTGTGCTGTCCAGAAAGTCCCTTGTTTTGAGCGCCGAGTGAGCCAGCACGTTGTCGTGGTGAAGCAGTAGCCCACGGAGGCCAGTGTTCGGTCGCTTGCTGCTTGCAGTAGTAAAAACTTCTGGCAAACATTTGGTAACATACCATTCAGCATTGATGCTTCTTTGATCTCGTCAGGGTACTGACACCAGATAATCTGGTAGAAAAAAAAAAAAACTTGCGGTCAACATTTTGCCTGCACTTCTGGCTCACTTCACTTTGGTAGGCGTTGGTTCATTTTGGTTCAACAGCCACACGGTCGACTGACGCTTCATTTCTGGATCATATTGAAAAATCCAAGATTCATCACCCGTAATGATATCTTAAACGCGCCGAGACGAGCCTGCTACCAATTTTGCTATCATGTCTCGGCACCATTCTACCCGAACCTCCTTCTGACCCTGCGTTAGATTTTACGGTACCAGCGTGAAACTATCTTTCATAACCGAAGATGCCTGTGTAGAATTTCATGCAGTGTGCACACTTCCCGATCCAATCGGCAGTATACATCTATTTATCTTGACATTTTAAACTTTGCTTTTTTTGTGTTTTTTCAAAAGCTAATTATGTTTTTTTTTTATTGGATGCTGTAGAATGGTAGTAGACCATGGTCTGAACAACGTTTGTTCTAGCAAAACTGTGATTCAAATTTCACGGTGTATGCTGAACCTCTTCATATGTAATTCGCCTATTCTCTTGAATTACATTTTTCACAGCCAGCACTTTTTGTTATGTAACAACTGTCATAGGGCGGCCACTTCTTTCTTTGTCTGCCAAAATTACTAGACCACCCATAAATTCGTTGAACCAGCGAAAAACAGTCGCTTTAGAAGGGCTTTTTTCTATGAACACCATTCGAAGTCTTTCAAGCGATTCTTCTGGTTTTAGTCGACATTTGAAATCGTACAAAATCATCGCGCGAAAATGTTCTCGTTATAAATCCAGTTTTCAGTAAGACAGAGTATTTTGATTTTGCTCGTAAAAAAATGTGGAGGGAATTTCGAATTTGGAATGTTATGTTTTTTTGTAATAAGTAGTCATCGTTTTAATTGACATCAAAACCAGCCAATATTCTACAAGTAGACAAAAACTGTTAGTCGCAAAACTTTCTAAGTGACCTCGTAAAATAAGTTAACATAGTTCATAAGTTTACTAATACAATGAGTCCTTGTTACTTGAATAAAGAAAAATATCTGGATGATATTTTTTTTTTGAACGACGTTTTCTAACAATGAAATAAAAATCAAAAACCAAATCAAATCAAACTTTATTTGTGAACATAGGGGTACAGAAAGGTCTTAAAAATATACATTTTAGCGTGATCTCACCTAGCTAGATCGATTTATCGCTCCTGAAACCCCCCTGCATACTAAATTTAATAAAAATTCTTGGAGCCGTTTCCGAGATTCAGATTATATATACATAGGCAATGACGTAATATAAATAGACGCGTTATGCATGAACATCACGGCACTCGAAAACAGCGTAAATACTATCGGTAGCTAGATAGCTACTTAGACGCACGAAGAAAGGGAAAGAAAATTAAATGTCATCTACGGAATTCCTGTTGTTAGAGAGAGATAAATATATTTCTTTAATTACGTTGTCATTCTGTGGTGCATGCTCATTGGCCAAACGTGTACAAAAGGAGGCATATGGGGAATAAATGGACACTCGATTTTCTCGTGTTGATCTGGTAGTAGATTTACGGGTAAAATAATATTATTTTCGATCTAAATATGAATGCAGTATTTCGCAAGAGTAGGTAATTACTGTCACTTAAAATAAAACAAAATACAATATTATAAACATAAAAATCTTTATTAAAAAAATGTGAATAATTAAAAATTTAAAATTAAAAGTACAACAATCGTTTAAATTAAATTTCCTCTCATTTATTTGGACATTTTACACGTTCAGGCACCGTTGTTGCCAATACGCTACAAAATGTTCCAATACCGTAAAGGACCGTTGTTGCCATTTGGTCACACACGCGGCTTACATCTCTATTTGTACGCTCAAATAAAGTCTAATGTCCTCTGTGGATTTATTCTATGGTCGGATAGATAATCTAGTCAACAAAACCATTTAATTTCAAAATACCTGGAACGCAATATTAGGTTTTACACACACTGATGCAAAGTACCCCATCTTCCCCTAACGGCACGTGACTTACCTCAAGCTCCAGCCGCCATTAGAAGGCATCGAAAAACATAAAATAAAATAAATTTTTCTTGATACGCATGAAATGATACTTTTTTATCTTTCACAGTTGCAGTATAATTTTTACATTTCCTATAAACACAGGACGGCATTTATTTTTTTTGTTATTTTTAGGAAGTTATCCACACAAGTTATTTTAATATCACGTACAGCCGTGGCACTGGTTGGTACGCGACTAAATCGAAGTCCGGTAAATACCTTGCATTCATCTTGCCACTATAGAGCGCGGGTAACGTATCTATAGTTTATAATATCATTGTACATAGGTATATACAAGAATTGCTGGTTTAAAGGTATTATTATTATATTAATACCTCGAATGTGATTTTTTTTACGAAAATCTGACTTTTGTTTTATGTCATTCTACACGTTCAAATAAGTGACACTGCAATTTAATTTTTTTTTTTATGTCACATTCGCGGTATTGGATGCCGAGCGACGATTTGCAGTTGGAATGTATGGGAGAACATGTTTTTCAACTACAATGTTAAGTTTGTTCTTGGGATAAATAAATACATCTCAACTACGGAACCCTTCATTGTGCGTAGTCCGACACGCACTTGGCCGGTTTTTTTTTAATATTCTCATTCTAATAAGTTTAACAGCTGTTAAACGAATTAAAATGAGAATATTAGTATGACTTAATGAAATCATTTTTAATTCAGTTTTGTTTAAGTATTTTTTTCTGTAGCCATTAACAGGCTTGTACTCATTACTCTACAAATGAATAAATGGTATTAATATGAGAAATATAACGAGATATATAATTTCAAGAATGTACAAATCACAAATAGGTACCAATTTAAATGATTAAACCTGTTACAAATAAAAGGGAACCACTTTTCCATCTGTCATTTACTTCCGCTTGCTCTTTTGTACATTATACCGCTCGCTCCCAGCGCTCCGCTCGCACCGCTCATCGAGTAGATTACACAGTGCCTCACAGCTTCCGAGCTCATTTGCTGGTAATTGATGGCCGCTAATCTGATTCCTCTACAATTTATATGGGACAGGTGCTTCCATATCGTCATGTAAGCCTTTTTAAATATGTTGGGTAAAAAACGTAAAAACTGACAGTATTAATGTGTTACGTTAAACAATTACGAATTAAACGTGATTATTACGTCTTGCTAGTCTCATACAGCATATTATTAAGATAAATGATCATGGAGAAGATTGCCACTTCGTACTAAACGATTGGAAATCGCAGAATGTTGACAATAACCCGTCCACTTATATTTTACTTCTTTGTAGTAGTAAAGACACCTTTGGCAGTGTAAAAACTAACAAAACATTCTTGAAACCAAGCAACAAGTCTGCCTATCTCTAAAGACCCACACATCGTCTTACAACGGAACATTGCCTTAACGACGGATTAATATTCTTCAGCTGTCCCTACACGAATCTCCCTTATCTAAGGGGATGCTGGTATTAATTAATTTTAGAAGAACAGCCTCTTACTTCAGCGGTCTTATCTCTAAGAGGGAACGTAAAACTGTAGGAGGAATGTTGGGATATGGTATTATTACGTAGGTGAATTTGATTTCGAGATAGCTAATATTGTGTTGCTTGTTCGAATTTGTTCTTTGTTTTGTGCTTATCAGAATTTATCTTGTATTAAAACTGGTACCTAAATGATCAGGATCAGTAATACAACTTAACAATATTTTGTTCATCCCTACCATTAGCTAGTAATTTGCGTCTTATGAAGTTATGATTGTACGGAAAACATAAGCTTTACTATGTCGCCATCTTCTTAATTTAACCGATCATGATTAATAATGAAGAGTCAACTATCCGCCTATATTCAGAATTGAGCTGTTAGGTATATAAATTGTTACAAACATCTATCACATTATGATCGAGTCCCAGTGCTAACAACACATTGCATTTAAACTCCACAAGATCAACACTCCGCATACTGAGTGTTTAACTCTTAACTATCTTCTCACAACTCATATTCCACAAACTATCTCAGGGCATAACTATTTATTAAGAGAACGCTATTATTATAGAAGTTCTGGAAGTTTCCGCGAACTCTTGAGCTCTAGAGTCGACGCGAAAACTTTGAGAAATCTTTTATTTTTGCGCTATTCTTAGAACTGTGACTTTGTTATTGGAAGTGATTCTTTTTAGTCTTATTTGTGATCATTAAAAATCTCATTTAAACATTCGCAAATATTATAATTGTTAATTTTAATGTTGTTTTGATGGCCGCGTGGTTAACACTTCGCTCGCCTCTCAAGCACGAGGTTGTGGGTGCTAATTCGGGCAAGTACAATTGTGATTTTTTTCAATTCATAATGTACTTTCTAAGTTTATCTTGGACAAACCCGGACTTTACTGTAACCGGAGTTTAATATGAGTCTGAAATCGCCAACCCGTCTTGAGCAAGCGTGGTGATCAATGTTCGTGCCTTCTTTGTGTGGGAAAAGGTCTTTGCCCTACAACACAAATACTTTATCTTTCTTTAACAAACTTTGTACTACATAGGTAGTGATATATGTGAGCACCATGTATCTATCACATATTAAATTATCTGTCGTTGCTTCATTTTTAATTCTTTTTACCTATTGTGGAATAGTAATTTTATTCCTGGTGCATCGTTTTCACATACAATTATTTAACTAATGCATGTGTGTATGCTCTATACGAACTATTGTAAAAAAAATTAAAAGAGTAACGATGGAGTTTCTTGCCCATTCTTCTTCATACGAAAACTACCTTTTAGAAAGGGCTACTACAATCAATATTCTATTATTTTGTAAATTTTTACGTTCAATGGGCCTATTTGAAACAAATGATTTGACTTTATTCACTCTTCCGCAACATAAATTTACGTAATATACTTTCAACAAACAAGAAGTATGCCAGTATTTACTATTTATAATTTATATAATTTTGGGTAAATAAATAAATATAACAAAGACATTTACATGAGCTTTTTCAAATGAGTGCCAGTTTCATAAATGTTAGATAGAAGATAGAATATTCTTTATTATGTACACCTTAAAAATTATTACAGTTATGTGTGAGTTGGGTATATGTGATATGTGTGTGTGGGGTGTATGTGCATTTGTGGTGTGTACGTGTACATGTTGTACCTGTGAATAAGTGTACGCTTGAATGAGTCTGTTATGATGTGTGCTGCAGGCCTCTGTGTCCTCATGTTCGAGTGATTTCATCCATTTAAGTATAAGTTTTTTGCATTCATAATATTGTTTAGTGTATACGTATATCTCTTTATTTATTTTATTGTAGAGTTGAGATGACCGTTGCTCGTATTGCCTACTACAAAACCTGGTTATAGTTTGCGGAATCGATGCTGTAATATCTGATGCTACAATGGAACATTAATAGGCGGTATTATTACTATGTATTGTGTCTGATTAACTTGATAGTTCTTATATTTGAAAATAATAACTCATTGCGCTCATTGAAAAATAATAAAGTACAAGTAAATGTGTGAGGTACATAAATATTTATGAATATATTATTACATAAGTACTCAAAATTCAAAAGTCATTTATTCAAACTAGGCTGAGAATCAGCACTTTTCGAACGTCAAAATTACATAAGACAGTCCTCCAAAAACTCCCACCCTTCACCACTTCCTAGTGCCTTTAGCTGGGAAGAAGAAGTGGCGCAACAAACTCCCCAGCAGCACAGCTGTCTGTTCAAGTTAGAAAAATAAAATGATTCTATACAATAGTATGCAAAAATTATTATGCAACACAAAACATTATCTTAATTATAAATTACTGGCCATATGTCAGCTAGCACACGCCAATATACCAGCCAAAAACATCGAGAACTATACTCAAGCAGAATTAAAAAAAAAAAAAAAAACTAAACGTGAACAGAACTAAATATCTAAATAAAAGCCTCCAGGCATAAAGGGCGTGCCCGCTTACATAAAGTTGTAATTGGAAGTTATAAATGATAAACTAGGACTTCCATAATAAGCTCTTAATCAAAAAGTGTTAATAAAGTAGTTACCTACACGTTAAAAATCAGTTAAATTAACGTTAACATTTTACTGGCTGTCTGGCTGAAAATCAAATTCATTTTCGTAATTTGAGTGTAAATATATAATATTTAATATATAATAATATTTTGAAACGATATCGGTATAAAGTAATGACATTAATAATAATATTCATTAAATGGTTTGAAACTGATTGAGTACTTACAATACTTCATCATAATTAAAGCAGGTAAATTAATCGACTCCCGTACTGCGCTCACACTGACCAGCTTGCGCCATAAGTCACTGTCCATTGATAGATTACTGGCTTTATTGATTGGCTTATTATGAACATAAGTGGTAATGTAAGATGCAATTCAATCTCTTTGCACTAGGGTGCTAATAAAATAAAAACAAAGCTAAACACAAAACCGTACGCTTTACTTACTAAACGCGTATTTTAGGTATTGCTATGAAATCATCCAGAAGGCTTTTCTTGTAAATTCTTCCGCACAAATTAGAAAGAATCTCTTATCTTTGATGACAAGGTCAGTCAAACATTAGGAAACCACCATTCTGCAATCGCAAACAAGAACTAGACGAAATCAAAGTCGTATGCACCGTAATGATATCATACTCGTATTACTTCCTGTCATCTTGATTGTTTAAATTGTAACCCTTCGTATGTATATGGGTCATTTAAACCTGATCTGTTCAGTGACAGCAAACATTACCTGAAACAACCAAAAATATTTGCTATATTATAACCATGCCAATATAAACCGAAAGCAAAAGTTATTTCACTCTCACATAACATCCCTATAGAAAATAAACAATGGTTCTTATAACAGCTATCATGGCTGCTTCGGCGTATTCCCTCGTCGGTGATTCGCGCACGAAAGGTAAAAAATACTCGAATAAATAACCCCCTGTATTGATGTTAGATTTATTCAGGAGTCCACGATTCGTTGCTCAAGTCAATATCCAGTGATGATGGAAATATCTTGTATATTTGTTCAGTATTTTCGGTTTCGACACAGATTAAGTGAGTGATTTCGCTTTTTTCTTTTGAGTAAGTCACAAAGGTAAGTACTAAATTTATATGCGAAGGTAGTCTTAGATAAAGTATGTTGGCTTATACCCTGGAGATTTCTGAGGCAAAAAAGTATTCTATAAAGAATAATGTTATTTACGAGTTCGGTACAAAAGATGATTTATTGTCAAGAAGAGATGTTCTTATCGAGAACGTAAGAATATAAATTGCCTTTAAGGTTGGATACCTACACAGTATCTTGAAGAACTTATTTTATTATTTTCTTTCCCTTCTTCATTTTAAGTGAAATTGTTTGATAGATTTTATCGCTTTCACTTAAATTTTTAACCCAACTTTATGACTAAAATAATTTATGACTAAACAGTTATCCCCACAAATATTTTTGGGGCGAAATTTTCTGCTCGGTTTGGTTGGTGGTAGGGCTTGTTCTAAATCTGCCTGGCTACCACCATTTTATCTAAGTCTGTCGCTATAGCAACAATGTTAACAGCATTCTTGTGTTTCGGCAGTTAGAGGTAATATAGCGAGTTTCGCTGTGGTTGAGGATTCCAGGTGAAGCTCGCATCCACCTTCGGCCTGAGCATCACTTACTATCAGGTGAGATGCAGGCCAAGAGCAAGCCAGTTGTGGTTAGATAAAAAAACATATTCCGACAACACTTAACAACAACAAACAACAGCTTTCCATCCACACTCCACAATAAAAACAAAATGGTTCCCGATACAATTGTAACAGTTTTTTTACTGTTCCGAAAAATAACAGTTACTGTGAAAAGTTCTGTGCAATAAAGCCCTAGTGGAATCAATTTTAATATCAGGAGCAATTTCTGTTCAGATGGAAATGGGCTATTCATTTCGTCTATGTCGTTAGCCGTACGAATTCAACTTGTTAGGGCTTGTTGTGGGCCAAGTTGGGAACGGTTTACGATTGGCTCGTAAATAGCACGCGCGCATTTGCAGGGTATTTTGTCGTGAGAGGCTTGTGAGTTTTATTCGTGTTATTTTCCGCTATTGGGTTTTGATAACCCATTTGTCAGCTCGCAGTAAAAGTATTGTGTTGGTAAAAGGAAATTCGGTTCAACATTGTATGGTTTTAGTAAATTTAAGATCACAAGTATCATACTAAGTAGGTATGTACCTAAGTATAACATTCTAGAAGGTAACAATCTTATCTATCTATGACTGTATTCTTCTGCAAGACGTGAGAATTTGTAAGTAAGTCCGGAATAACGTTTTGGGTTACAAATGTTTCCTCTCGTATACCTATCATCGTAGACCCGTGAGCTCATTTATATTCTAGAAGAAAATGTTAATTAATACGTATTTTATACATCACTGTTCTGTCCCTCTCATACCATACGCCTACGAATGAGGCCCATACTTACAAATGGGCATAAATTGTGCTCGTTCATTAGATACATGGAAAAACGACTCTTTGACCCTGGCATGTAATTGCAGACCAACTAAATACCGGAGCAATGTATGTATGTACGCTTTTCATTGCGGTTTCTAGTGTTGCCATACATATTTGTGAAAAAGTAACTTTCTGCAAACATCCTTCCTAATGTTATTTACATTTATGTTTATATTAAAACACAGCCTGCCGAAAGAGATATCGTGACCCCCCAGCAACATGGCAACTGAAGGAACACGGGTGGGTTTTAGTCAGTAAGAGTCTGACACGCCCTCCCGCTCCACTCAGAGCGGTAGAAGTTATTTGAAAATTTCCCACCCAAAAAAAAAAGCCTATTTAGAATAGAATCCGTTGGTCTTTCAAATAATTAAATTGTGCTAAATTACTCTTTAAAAGAGTTGTCAAAGCTCTCTCTCATAATTAAAATGTACGTAAAATATTTATACACCTATTAAAAACAAAAGTAATGCCCACACATTGTCCATTTTATGTCAACCGTAATAAAATGGCACAACAAAAAATAACAGGAATTACAATTTAAAAAATGTATGCCCATAAATCTACCAAAACAGTAGAGAATGCTGAAAAATGGCAACCCCGGGGATCCCGCGTTTCTCCTATTATTGTTTGATATTCAAATGCGCTGTTCATTCAAAGGGTTTTATTTATTAATTGCACTCCCTTTGAGAGCGCGTTACATTTTTCACATGTGGATCGAACAGGCTTTTAGCAGTTGAAGGCTTGGTATTATTATACTGATTGCTCGACTCGTACATATCCTGTAGAATTTATTGTAATGCCACTGTTCACTTTGTGGTCAAGCCATTCCTATGGACTGTAAACTAATTAGGCATTTTAATTTACACTTATTATGCTACCGATGTAATAAACTAGGCATCACAAGCGCTACTGCTAAGCATAGGGTAAAAGGGTCGTTCCCCATGTTGAGCAATTGTTATTGAGTTTTTCCAATAATACATAACGCATAATTATAACTGGTTTACGACGTGACCCATGCTCTTCAGTAGACATTTACAAATTGATACGAAATATTTCCGAACATGAAATCACAGACGTGTATGTGAAACATTAAACCGTTGTGTCCCGATATCGCGTGTATTCACTCGTAGCACCGGAACAACAATGACATATTAATTATACAGGCTTATTGTGAACAGCACGGGCAGACGGACACTGTCAACCTACCCTCGGTTTACAGAGAGTTAATAGTTTAGAGAGTTAATAGTTTGTAATCGAAATGAATTGAAAGATAAGACTACTAGTGTACTTAATTCTGAAACCAAAGGCACTGTGTTACAAAAGCAATGCTGGCTGGAAAGGAATGGCTGCTTTTGAAACAGACAAAATCAAAACTTTTTTAAGTACTGAAATACCAAACTCTTTCCATTAGACGAACAGTAAACATGAATCAATTTTCTCTTTGATTTTTCATTGAGTCCATATCCCGTGATATATCATGTTTTTAAAACTTCCATCTCAAAATCACTTTTATCTTCATAATAATCTAAAATCTTAGCTCCGGAAAGAGCTCGGAGTAAAAAGGTCGATTCTGTGAGCCACATTTGTCATAGCTGTCACTGCAGAAGATTAATGTCCTCACTGTGGCCATGTTAAGCTAGTTTTAATATTTATACTCTGGCATTCATGAATTCTGAGAACATCATCCATTTTAGGTTAGTGACCTGGTTCTAGGTTCACAATGAACGTAACTTCTAGCTTTTAAGTATTTTATTAATAAATACAAAGTTGGGCTACTTATAGGTAATTTATTTGAAGATCCTCGAACAAAATTCGTTTCTAACTGAAAATAGAGCGAAGTGTTTGACTACCTTATTTTTATCGGATTATGACTAGTAGTGAGCTTGAATTAGCGATTAAAATTTTCATAGAACCAGAGTATGCAACTTTTTAAGACACTTTAAAAACATTTAAGATGCAATGCACAGTTTAATCACATCATAACTTAAACACAAAATCAGAATGTAAGTGCCTAAACTGTGCGTTGTGCATCACTGTGATTGGAAAGCAATTGAATAAGAAGCACAATTTTGAGTCCAACAAGGTATATTAAATAGACACAAACATATTGAATCATAGTCCCGTAATCTAAGTCCATTTAAAATATAAACCATCTTGGTACAGTGCAGAGTTCTACGAATCATGAAAACTTAATATACTAACTCACACAGTTTCAAGTCACGTTAAATAATAATAATAATATTTCATTTATTTTAGACAAAGTCCATAAAAAACATTACATACATTAAATTAAAACATAAAATTGATATAAAAATCACACACATAAAATAATCCTCAAACATTCTATTATAATAAAATAAAAATACATACACATGTCATTTTCAAATAAATTTAAAATACATACAGATGTCAATCGAAACATAATAATATAAAATTGAAATAAATACAAACAAATATCATCCAAAACGAAAACAACATAAATTATATAATACGAGGGGACGCGCTACTATGAAGCTGCATCCACCTCTGTAACAGAGGGAGATCCCACCGCTCGGACAATACCTTCAAAATGCTGTTCGAGCTGTTTCGTAGTCGACTTAGTAGCGAAGCGCTCCGTTTCCTGATGATCGCGAAAAAATCATTTAAAACATACGCTATCTTGGCAGTGCACAGTTAACATGGAAACGTAGCGTGTAGTCATCTGCACACCTGCACAGAACGCGAACAAACCGAGCGTGTACCGCTATGATTAATAAGCGTGCGGCCTATGATGGGGTGTGGTCCAAGGAAGACGATGTAGCGGAGAGAACACATTCAAGAAAGTTACTGAGGCATTTTTGGGACACTGCGTTTAAGGGTAGATTGGGGTGAGGTGAAAAGTGTAAGTTGGTAAAGGTAGTTTCAGATTCTATATGCAGAGAAGCGAAAAATTATTCCTGCAATCTCAATGAAGGTTGCCTTTAACAATGTTTATAACTTAACAGAAACATCCCCAATAGCCTAGCAATAGCAATATGCTAGTGGTTGGAAAGCCTCACATTTAAATAATATCTTGTTTTTGGAAGTAAAACCAAGTTTGCCTGTCACAAGTATGATTGAAATATAATAATATTCTGAGCTTGTTTATTAATTATTTAAGTACCAAAATAATTTATAATTCATCCCCACGTAGTTCATCATCTGGAAACTTTAGCTGCTCATTTATTCATGGATTTATAACTTAGGCTTAGAAGCCACAAGTTTTCGGGACTGGAAGCCTGGCTTACTTCAAGATAAAGTATTTTGGAAGTAGGTACACTTGGTTAATAATTATTATTAAATTAGTAACTCGTTGACTTACACTTTTAAACCACCTTATTAATAAAGCCGGAGTTTATCCCAACCTTTAACAACGAAAAATGTATGCTCGATAAAACTGAAGTTAATACTAAGTACTGAAGTTTACATGGGGTTTGTTAAAAAGGGTGAAGGTTTGTAACGAATTGTAGAATTAGTAATGGCGAAGCCTTTTACATTAACCAAATATACCTATATACATCACATTGTTTGCGAAAACTGAAAACCAAAAATAATATTTTTCATACAGAAACGTGTTCAATATTCTGTCCCCTCGCTCCACTCGTGACTGGTGCCCTCTACCGTGGGAATACGTCCGTCGACACGAGATTTATCCCATCAGGTGGAGCCGTCCACTAATTACACTCACGCACCGTTCACATCTTCAAACAAATCATGAACAATCGCACAGTTTTCGCTGTAATTGTACCTCTGAATCGTAGTTTTGTGTGTCTATTTATTGGAATATAACCACTTGTATTTAACAAAAATCTATTTAAGTTTGAAATGTTTTGAAGCGATAAAACATTATTCAAACTCAGTTTTATCAAACATTCGCTCCTGATTGGTTGTTCATTCCTTTTTGGATTGATTGATAAATGAAAAAAAATATTTATGTGACCGCATCTACACCGCCAAATGCGAACTACGCATCAAAGAACTGACGTCCCACAAATCCTGCATCGCGCAGACAGAGGTTACCGCGCGATCAACATATACAAGGTGCAGTTTTGGATCTGCAAAATATTTTAGGAGGTAATTATGTTAGTGATTCTCGACCCGAATCAACAATAAAATGGGCAGGTATTTTTTTTACATTTTATTCTTATTTACGGAAATCGGTAAGTGTGAACTCCCGTTTTTAAAACGAGGCCAATCTGTACGTGTCCTTAAACTGCGCTTTCACACACACAGTGACATGACGCGCGATACATCGCAATGGGTGATTCTGTTTATTTGAAGAGGGTTATTAAGAGAGTTATTCTGAAAAACAATAAAATTTAAAAATCGAAAATAAAAAGTATTATTGATTATTGACTTGGTATCGTATTGTTATATGATTATTTACGAGTGTCATAACACCCTCCTGAAATGTTTTGCAGGTTCAAAACTGCACCTTGTATATAACTTTCCGGAATCTATCTTTGGGCAGTTGCCCGCCAGACACGACACCTGTCTGGTCGGAGGATCCTCCCTTTTCTATAGAGGATAAGTGAACTTTACACCCTGTATGAGTAACAGGGTATAAACCTCTAAATTGGTGACCCCGAGTATGAACGTCAGTGCAGCCTTCGTGCAACAACTACAGCGTATCGTCATCATCATCACTCCCGCAAGCTTTTGTGAGACGAGTCACACAGCCAGCATGCTGGTGGTCAGGTATCCTGACCACCAGCATGCAGCGGACGCGCATTCCTGGTCATCATCCTCAGCCTCATCAGCAACCTTGACACAGCACACTGCACTTTCGGCCGGTCTCACAATCTAAGCCCTTTCTACCTTCTCCTGGTCGACGCTAGCATTCACCACACACACCACAGTTTCAAATAATATAAATGCTTTTCCCACCATCACTAGGAAAAATCACGAGGAAGCTGTAGAAAAGGTTCAAGATTCCATCAATCGTATCTATGAGTGGACTACAACATGGCGTATCAAACTGAATGAAAGCAAGTCTATCCACATTGACTTCACGAATAAAAAGCTAAAATACTTCCCGGTATTCATCAATAACCAACAAATACCATACGCGAATACTGCTAAGTATCTCGGCATGACCCTGGATGCAAAACTGCGCTGGAAAGAGCATGTCAAAAAGAAAAGATCGGAATTAGATATTCGGTACAAAAAAATGTATTGGCTACTTGGTAGACAGTCGCCATTGTCAATACCTAACAAATTGTTGTTATATAAACAAGTTTTAAAGCCTGTATGGACCTACGGTATTCAGCTGTGGGGCTGCACCAGCCAAAGCAATCGTCAAATCATACAACGTTTTCAAAACAAAGTACTAAGGGATATAGTCAACGCGCCCTGGTACATTAGAAATAGTGACCTCCACCGGGACCTCAAGATGGATGTCGTAAACATAGTTATACAAAAATATGCAGAAGCTCATGAACACAGACTTCATCATCACGTGAATGTTGAGGCGATCCAACTCCTTGACAACACTGAATTAGTGCGAAGACTAAAAAGGGTTAAACCTTTTGAGTTAGTTTAGTGCAGAGTAAGTGAACTTAAACTGTAGTGCAAGTGCTGACTTACAAAGAACACGTGAATCAAGTGTCTTCCCCTTAACTTATAGTGAATAAGAAAGACGTTATTGGACGACTTCTTAATTTTATAGTTACATAGCAGTTTAAGTTATATTTAAATTACTTATTAGCTAATAGGCTAGATTGTAATGTGAATAAAGTATCACAAATTGTGAAACTTTATAAAGGAAAAAAAAAAAAAAAAAAAAACTAGGAAAAATAGAATGGATATTGGAAAATTATGAGGGAAAACTTTGCTCAGCAGAACAACATAGGATTTAAAAACACGACTGCTCTGCCAAAAACGAACTAAAAAGTAAAAAAAACAAGTTGTATTAGTTAATCTGTATATATGTCACCGTAAGATTGTGAGCACCGTTAGTTTATAATCTATCGGTATTATTTTCGTTAGATCATAATCTGTCGAAAAATTGTGAACTGGGTGAAATAGGTTAGGTTGTGACCAACCGCACGCGAGCCGAGCGAGCGAAGCGAGCGGTGCCGCGGCAGCGGCCGGCAAGCGCTACTTCCAAGTTGCTCGCAGCCACGCAGGCTATTTAATATTAGCGCAAGGTGCATTACGTCGCAAACAAGTTGGTTACCACCAGTTCATAATTTGTCAGATTTTCATGGATACATTATAAACTATCGAAAAAAGATGCGTTAAATTGTAAATGATTTGTCACAGTTCACAATTTTTCGACAGTTTATAATCTAACAGAAATAACACCGATGGATTATAAACTAACGAAGTTTATAATTATACGGTGACATATACAAAGCGAAAGGTCATTCATTTACTTGCCGACTAAACAGATAGGTACATAAAATTGTCATTGCTGTCCGGGGACCGTTCTGCTGTGGCACACTTTTTAATCTAAGATTTTAAACCTGTTTTTTTTAGGGTTCCGTAGTAAACAAGGAACCCTTATAGTTTCGTCATGTCCGTCTGTCTGTTTGTCTGTCTGTCCGTCTGTCTGTCTGTCTGTTTGTCTGTCCGCAGTCTAGCTCCGAGCCCCTAGTACTAAAAATCTGTAATTTGGTACCTATAGGTATACATATTAATTACGCCGACCAAGTGGTAAAACAAAATTAGGAAAAACATTTTTTTTATGGTACCTCTCATAGACGTAAAGTGGTGAAGTTTTTTTTTTTTAACCCATGGTTTGGTGTATTATTGAAAAGGTCCTTTAAAAACATTGCAAGTTTGTGCAAACCATTTTTGGATACAGGGATCTGTTTGCAAAATATTAAGCTTTAAAGTGCTAATTTTTGTTAGAGTCAAGTGTCCCTCCCCCCCTGCCAGCTAAATGGTTGGTTTTGGATGTGTGAAAAAATCACAGCAGTGGTTTATATAACGAAATTAAAAGGAAAACTATCACAGCTAAGTAGGCTCTACAAGTTAACGAGGAATAATCGACCAACTTAACTTTGCAGTTGTTAAAACATGTTTTCCCATACATTCCGTATGGGAGAACATATTTTTCAACTACAAAGTTAAGTTTGTTTTTGGGATAAATTCATTCCAACTACGGAACCCTTCATTGTGCGTGGTCCGACACACACTTAGCCGGTTTTTAATAAACTTAATTACCAACATTCCAACTTGTTTTAGGTCTAACAGGAAATTCACAATGCTATTTCCTGAAAAACCCAGCACTTAGATACTACCAAATATTAAAAAAAACTTTCATGGATACACGTATATATACACTTAAGTACATTTATCATTTTGATTACTTATTTATCACTTGACATAATAAAGTAACTTACTTAGATGTCACTTAGATACGACAGTTTCGTGGAAATCGTACAAGTTAACTCCAGTAACAGACAGGTAGCCGGCAGCTCTAGTTGTTGTATCCCTCAGAGGCTGTTGCCTCGTAATCACTCGGTCGGTGCCGACGACTCCCGAAGGTATTCTGATTCGAGAGTAGTCTTATTTTGATGTTGCAAAGAATATAAGGTAGGCAGAATTTAAATTTCTTTTGTTGTAGTTGATCTAAGACGAAAAGTTACTTGGGTAACAACTTTTAACTTTAGTATAATCAGCGTACAACGTTCCCACTGCTGGGACACAGGCCTCCTCTTTGTAAGAGGGAGTTTAATATTATTCAAAATCTAATATTTTCCAATCACAATAGTTGATAATGATAAATAATATAAAATTTAAAAAAAAGAAACTGAAAATTACGCTATGTACTGAATTTGCAAAAAACACCTGAACGCTAACTTCAACCTCCGTCGGTCAAAACGTCAAAAATATTTCGATAAAATTGAAATGAAACAATACAATTTGTAACACATTCACATCCGATCCCAAAAGCTAGTGTTATTTAAAGGCTGAATGCTCAGTTGGGATTAAAGCATCCATCAATTGAACACAATCAAATAAAAAATATACTGTCAGTTTCATTACTACGGATGTGTTTCGTGATTGTTTCAGATAGCGAGTCATTTTGAATTACCTATCAGTTTATAACATGGTCATGGTTTTTTGTTGATTTTGGGAGTGCTGCTTTCACAAATCCTTCTGCCAGACATTGTGATTATAGCATTTTTTTTTGTGACCCAACACTGCAGCTGTAATTCATGGAACTTATTAACATTTACTTAGCCAAGGCGAGTCAGAAGATGACTCACCGAAACAAAATGCCAACACAACTTCTCTCCTAATTTCAAGGCACCTAAAATTAACGCTGTCATTAGAAATTACCTTGCCGACTTCAGTACGAAAACAAGAAGGTAACACGCCACGACTCTAACTATAGTCGTGTAAATTAACGCTTGCCTGACTCCGCCTCAGTTGCCAACAGCCAACTAGTATAAAGATATACACCCAACAGTTCTGCTCTATGAATATTTTACTACGGAAGGTAAATTCTCCGAGGTAATGTAAGGCTGAAATTAAAATTTTGCTGTTGCCGTTGCAGTGTTTTCGGGCATATACACTAGCAAAACTCGATGGATTGTGTTGAAACGGGAATGTAGACTGTCAAATACTGATTGATATTTTTTGGTTTAGTTATTGTATTAAGTAGGTACCGAAATTGTTGTTGAGCTTTTTGAAATAAGGCTAAGTTTGTTAAGCGATTTTTTGAAGGTGAAGAAATTCTGATAAAAATAAAGGGCGGATGGGAACACATAATCTACTGACCAAATACAAATCTGGAAACAAAGAAATAGTTTTCCTTTTATTATTCACCGCCCTATTTCTATAATAACACATAAAAATTCCATTCTTTTCCCATTGACTCCAGCAAATGGGAATAAAGCCACGTTCCCAATCACAACGCGCCGATGGGAAAAGTCGACGACTTCCTTATTTCCCAATATCCCTTTAACTAAACGGCTTTTAATCCCGCGAATCAGTATTCTAAACCTAACCCTGAGTTGGGGGGCCGCCATATTGAAATGCAAATTTTTCCAAATATTTAAATGGAATGTAGGGTGGAGTAAAAATCGGTGCGACACATTTTATTAATCCTGTGATGTATTTATAGGTTCAAAGGTTTTTTGTTATGAATTGGTATTTGAATATCTAATACCTATAGGCTTTGTTGAAGTGGCAATTAGGATTATCTTGTATGTAATCGCTTTTATTTTGATGTATTTATAATATTGTGGATTAGAATACAACGTTTGTTGACAAATCTTAAATATAGATAGATAGATAGAATGTTCTTTATTAAGTGCACCATAAAAATTACAGACATTAATATAATATACAATCTAATATTAAAAATATATAAATGTAACTGCCTCGTTGGTCTAGTGGTCGTAAGCGCTACTGCTGAGCATGAGGTCCTGAGTTCGATTCCAGGGTCGGGCAAAGTGTTATTGGGTTTTTCTATCTGGAATTTCTCAGTAGCAGCCCGGAGTCTGGATTTGTGCCCGGTTGATGGCAATAGGCTCGCCCCCTATTACATGGGACTTAAACATGACTGGCGAAATGTGGGTGTACCTGCTACAGGTACACCTCTGCCCAACCCTTCGGGGAAACAAGGCGTGATGTTATGTATGTTATATATGTATAATTAATAAATAAGTAGGTAAAGGAAAAAATATAAAACAAATACAATAAAGGGAAGAGCTCATTGGGCATCAAAAAATTCGTCCGCATCGCTGTCAGTGGGAAAAGTGCCCAAAAGGCTGGCAGCGTTGCCACCTTGGATGGCAATGCTGACTCTGACCTAAAAATTGGCTAGCCCTCTGGTCACGTGAAGAGTCGACCAACCGCTTGGCGATAACCTGAAATACTCGATGAGCACTCGGACCCCACGCCACGGCCCTAATGTTTCAACCACACACGGCTCAAAATTAAAGCCACCAATAAGGTTGTTATTTTTGCGCCGTTTGAGGGTTTCTGAACCTGCAGCAGCCGCCCCAGCACAGCGAGTCATATACCTACATATATTTTTTTTCTAAGTAACAAGTGCCTTTACGCAATATTGTGTTAAACCACAAGTTTTTTATTCATGCAGCGTTTATACATATTTTAAAATGTATGCAATTAAGTTAGATTGTCAGATTTATCTTTAAAGTAAGCAAAACATTATCAAATGGCTATTACTTAATCATACAACCAGTACAGAATGTATAACTACATAATATCTAAATCCCTTTGCTCATCTCAATGCATAATCGCACTCAATTTTCCCTCCTCAGCGGAGGGCGTAATGAACCAAATGAAGCTTTATTAAATTGATATCCGCACTAACTATCCTCTGTATAACTTGCACTTCAGTATTACAAATCGGCCAATTGCACCGGTAGCAGTTGACAGACGGTTAACGTTTACTAAATCTGCGATTAAATTGTTTTAAGGTTAACTGCGCAAAAACTATGCAAAAAATGGGTGTACTATACATTCACCTCTACCTAACCCTTCAGGGAATACAGGCGAAATGTTAAAATTTTGTATGGATAGTCTATGTTAGTAATATTACACATTATTTATAATGTTGATAGGATTAGAATTTAAAAAAAATCATTTATGAACTAATTCATTTTTAACTTGATCTCCACTGTATTTTATAACTCTTTTCTAAAAATCGTTAAATTTATTTATAAAATCGGCTTCCATTCCAACGTTTTTATTAAAACAATTTGTTATTCTTTGTAAACCCATTTCACTTTTTAATATTTTTCAGAAGTTGATCGTTACAAAACAATTGTGCTCTGTGTTTGTGATTGCTAAAAATAGAAAACGGTAAACCTCGCCACACTGTAGCTTTAACGATTCAAACTTTTAATGACATGTTTAAATTACAGTTTTATAAAAATTACATTAGAATTCTATTTTCTGTGAATACGCTCTCTTTGTGCAAGAAAGTTTACAGAAGGCGAAACAAAAAATATATTTGAAAAAACATCGGAGTACTTTGCTTTAGTATTTCAATTTTATTTAACCCTGAACTTCTTATAGTCATTAAAATGCTTTTTTGTTAGCGCATTCAGTTGTCTAATAACACTGACACCTCTTATATATCTTAAATAAAATCTATCGGCATGTTGCAAACCCTACAAATATTCAGCCTCTCCTGGCGTTCGTAAAGCCGTATTCACCAAGAAATTGTTAACAAAAGCTAAACGCCCGTTCAGATGGGAGCGTCGACAGCTACTGGACAGACTGTAGCGCCACTAATTACCTCAGTTAGTAGAACAAAGGAGTGTCTCCACTATATTCTCTTCGTTTAAACCACTTTGACAACCTATAGACACCTAATTGTTAATATTTTAGATGTTGGGTTGAAATATTTTTAATAGTTGAAGTTTTAAGGAAGCTTTTGTAAAACCAATAAAGGGTTTTGTAGTTAGCACCTTTTTAGCATACTTGCTTATTAAATTATCACAAAGAAAACTCTTGGGTTTGAGAACTAACTCAGGTATAAAGCTTTTCTGTTAGGAAATATTATAAGTTTCGGAACTAAAACCGGAAACATTTATTTATTGGCAAACTTTCGATTTAAAAATACAATACCTTCATTCTCCGGTCAAAACAAAAGGTGTTCGTAATCCGTCATTCCGTATTCGAGTATATATACAGGATGTATATTTTTGTGTCGGTACTTGTCACAATCCGGATTCAATCTCAATTCGATTGTCTCCAAACAATGCGGATTAAACTAGGCGCTTGTTTTATGTTTTTTGTTATGTATTGTTAGATCTGGTCTTCCTGCTTGTTTTTCGATGAGGATTTTTATGGCAGGATGAAAATATAACAAATGGAAAACCTGTTGCTAAGGGCTGCAAGTACTGAGTTTTAATATCCCGGTGGTCATGAATCTCTAACTACCATCACAATACAAATGGAAGACGCTCCGAGCGTTGACTTGTCATAAATTTAATATGAAATTAATACAATAATTTGTAAGATTTGATGTTCCGATGATTTCGCGATAAGTGAGTCAGTGGAATTTTGCTTTTGTGTATTGTTTATAAATCGGATTATGATTTCTCATTCAATACATTTTTTACGTTAACATCTCAATGATCGATCCAGCGTTTTCTTAATTCAGATTCAAATCTAATCACAGCGTTATTCAAACACTTGTGTGTCCTTTATTTGAATATCGACTTTACTACAACATACTTATTTCCAATCCTTCCACATCATTTCAGCAGCTCGATCTCAATCGATTGCGAGTCGCAGCAATACATATGGTAATACCCGGCGTCGCTTACATCGCATTTGTTACGTAGATCGATGATATTCCGAGCGATCTCTTTGAAGATCAGTATCGTCTCCCTTTGTGGTGCAGCCTTTGAGCGAAGAATTTTTGTTGTAATGCATTCAGAATGCGACTGGCAGGATGAAAAGTTAAAAATGAAGTTGCGGTATTTTCTTTAAGGACTGTAAAAGGATAGTTTGTGTGTGGGTGGGGTATTCACTTGGTGTTTAATGTATCAAACGATGTTGGTGAGTTGGTATGTACTTGTGGGTTTTATTAGTTTTATGCAATAGGGTTAGCATTAGTACCTACAACGTACTGGCTAGATGTTAGGCACAACAAGAATTTATTCAATAGGCCAGTTAGAAAATATTGATTGTTAAACTGATTTTACTCGAGAGACTAATTACGAGATTAATGTATTTCAGTTGTATATCTGTACGTATTTACCTATTCCTCAGTTAAAACTTTTCCGCATTATACGTAAAATATTCACTCACCGCTTCAATTTGTCACAACTCACAAGGCTACATGTCACCCTAATTTACCAACGTGCAGGGAACAGTGATGTATGTTCACTTTATCCCCGCACTTTACCCGTGCTGTCAGCTAATCCTGTAAGTCAGGATCTTACAATTTTGTTGCTAAGCTGACAATTACAAAACATGGAGTGAATTTGTTGCCTGTACTCAAGCTAAAGGGAAGAAATTGTGTTAATAAGCAGTGTCTTTGTGTAAGGTGATTAGATAATGTTATCAGCATAGGAATAGGGGCTCCTTTTGAGTTCAAAATTAGTCCAGCAATGCACAACACAACGTTTTCAAGCGTGAACGTGAGTAAAATCTTAAAATGTTATCAAACGCTATACTCAAAATACAACCTAAAGGAAAAACAAAAGGGAAAAATTATGTTTAACGTAGGCGTAATTTTTTTTTTCTTTCTGAACGAAATGCCTCCGTTTACATGAAAGTTGGTGCTGTTTACACATAAAAGAACTAAAACTCACAGAGTCTCAGCCCACATTGTAACATTTCCATACCATCGTAAAAAGACCCGAAGACCCAAAAAATATATTCAAGCATCCGATGAAAAATCTCCCGTAATCAGCCCTTTTAAAGCGGATCGATACGCCTATTATTTGGAGGGTTTAGTGTCAATCAAAAACAGACTTAGCCATACACACGTCGGTAAAGCACCGAAGGATAAGAATCCCGGGATAAAGGCTGCCCTAACGAGTTCCCGCGTTACAAAGGCGGGGTTCCAACGTCTCGATTACTCGGTTATTCGTCTCGATTCTGACAATCGAGTCATTGTTCGCTTATCGATTGTCCGTCAAAGAAGGCCTTTGTAGAATTTGAGCGAAATATCGTGTGTGGTTTGTGTTCTGTTTCTAATGTAATTGTTTGGAAGTGAATTATTTATTCGAGTGAAGTATTGGGTCTGAGGTTCGGATTATTTATAGCTAAAAAGGTATTTTGGAAGTTCGATTAATTTCTACGGGTTTTGTAGGATAAACTGTGCTTTTACTAAATTCAGAATGAGATTTATGTTTACGAGCATGAGTACAAACAACTCAAGAATGTTGTTTCATTTAAATCTGTGTAGGTACTGTTCTGTATTCTAGAACGTATGAACAATTACAAGGCATTCATAAGCACACATACGCCCAGGCAGAATACATTCAAACAGATTTAATGAGAGTAATGTATTTCGGCAAAGTCTACTCATTAAATTTAAAGAATTATTTTATAATACCTTCAGAAAATCCTCGTGAACATATGTATTTACACCAAAATCTAAAGACAACCCGTATTCCCTCGTCTCATACCGTAATTTAAATGAAACGTTCAACTAATTACATTTTTAAAACCGTCCCGTTAACTTTAAAAAGGCAAATAAAAAAAGTTTGTGCGACCCCGAAGTTCCCAAATTGATTTTGCCTCATTGCTAGGGAGCCTGGCTCGTTTAACATTTTTTAATTAAATCAAAGGGCATCTAATCGTGGCCTTCTATTCGGCCAGTTTTATCTTTTCATCTTCTGAATATTAAAAAACTCCTTATTTAGTTAAATGATGATAGATTTGATGAATAGGCATATCTACTATTTTGGAATCGATTGATTTTACTTTTTTTGGTCCCATTCACCGTTATTTGGTAAGTAAATCCAGAATAGTAACAATTGAACTTACCAATGTTATTTTATGGACTCTCGAAAACTTTGTAGGAATAACCTGAATATTTTACTTATTTATTTACTACGAATAATATAATAAATAATGAATTATATAGCTACTAACTGTCAGTCAATCTCTAAATTAAAACGAAGTTTTCAAATACGTTGTTTTGAGAATCAAAATAAGTACAATATTTACTGGGTTTTCCGTAGTTTTCTTTCAACAAGTCACAACACAACATGAAACGAGACTAACTAGAAACAGGAAAACTATTATTATTATTAACACAAACTCGCTGGACCGAAGAAACCGTTCAAATGTAAAAATAACTACAGAAATCGTTATGTGGTTCCGTACGTCAGTATGAAGGTAACGTATACAGAGTAGCGTATACAGGGGCTTGTAGGAGTTTATTTTGACTTATTGAGGTACCTAAATGAATTCTTTTCTAAATAATATCACACAAATTCTTATTACTTCGTACAGATTTTGTTTTTAACCGACTTCCAAAAAGGAGGAGGTTATATGTTCGACGCGTGTTTTTTTTTTTTTTTTTAATGCATTTCCACCGATTTCTCCGTCAATTGTGGACCGATTTTGAAAATTCTTTTTTTGTTTGTAAGGGTAGGCTCCCAAATTGCTTAGGTAGTTTTTGAGTTAGCTTTAAAATACGTATTTTTTTCCCACTTAGTATGTAGATGATATGATAAGTTCTTGACACTGGTAGCAGGTAGTGGTATTCGAATGTGTGTGGGGTAGGTACCACAACTAAAAAGTGAAAAATAAAAACTTTTTACAAAAAAAAAACAACCGACTTCCAAAAAAAACACTACAAAGTGAAAAATAACTTTAATTTCGGAAGTCGGTGGCAAAAAACGAAAACGCAAAACCCAAGACACCGACTTCCGAAATTAAAGTTATTTTTCATTTTGTAGTGTTTTTTTTGGAAGTCGGTTGTTTTTTTTGTTCTTTGATTAAATAGCAAAGAAACATTTACTTAATTAAGCAGAAAATAGAGTAAGAAACTTGCGGTCTTGTTTAAAGACCCGAATAGAAACCGCATCTGTAGTCATGCCAAAGATAAAAATATACACAAACTGCGAAAACAAATCTATTTGACTGACACATTTCTCTCTTCCTATTTACGCGTCACAACAAACTAACCCACATAATCTACCAGGGTAACTATAAACCCAGCTCCACTGAACCCCAACATAGGTACTTACGTACTTGTCATAACGGGCCAGGCCGCGGGCCACAAAAGACCCAGCCACATTAAAAAGGGCCGGCGAATATTATGCCAACCCTTGCCGGATTATTAAATATTCTCTTGCAGAAACTCTCGAGTATGTTTAATATTACTTTTTTCGGTATTCGATAGTACTACGTCAATGTAGGTATGGATTTTTTGTGAGGGCTACGGTTTAGTTGTTAAATGCTTTGTGGGGATTTTTGTGGGTCTATTTATTTTTGTATTTAAAAATATATTTTTGCGCAGTTTTATAGACTTAGCAGTTTCTTTTTCAGTATCAAAAAATATAAAGCCGTAGTTAAAAAAATATTGCCAGCAATTGTTCAGAAAAATATATTTTATTTCTAAGTATTTAGCTAATGACGCCTTTCTACCACGTAATCTCTCTTCACGAAAATGTTGTACAATAGGAATTCGGCCAAAATGGAAACTATTAGGGAGAATAAAAAGCTTGCAGACTAGTAGGTATAATGATTGAAGAGAAAAAACTACGCGCGTGAGCTACATTTACGCCCTACATGTAGAGTGACCATTTATTAATACTAAAAACACGAACTAAAATTACGTAGAGTATTCGCTTTTACTATCGGGCTCAGAGGTAGTTTGGAAATGTATACTTTACATAAAATTGGTAATAATTAATTAGTCAAACACCCAACCGAAACCCGTGTAACTATCGTATCGTATGGTGACTACAAAAAAAGAGCTTTGACATAAATGTTTTATGCTATATAAGAAATGAATATCACACCGTATCCTGGATATTGACTGACATTCAATTTCATTTCTATGTCCGCTAGGCATATCATCGCGACAGCTACTCCAAACATATAATATTTTATCAAGTCTGGTTGGTTTTCAAACATTTAATAATATTTTGTAGAGCAATTCCTAAGATATTTTTTTTTAATTCTTCTGAAACTTTTATTTATAAAATAATTGACGTCGTCAGCAAATAGTTAAAAAATATTCAAAACATTTTTACAATTACCCAAAAAGGGTGAACTATCGCCTAAATAGTTCAGAATCATTTTATCTAACAAACACACGTCCCTTAAAACTCTATAACCAACAAAAATAACATTATTAATTTAAAATCTGACCCAATGGTAAACCTGGTTACCCTAACGAGAGGCCACGAGAAAATAGCAGCAATTCCAGCGGTTTAGTAGCAAACGTTACCACGCAGGTATTCTGACGGGAAACTGGTAAAAAGACAGAAATGTGATAATACAACGTTCTGGCTATGACAGACGGCCATTTTGAGAACGAGTCGACACACCTCGTTAGGCATATTGTCGGGTAAAGGAAGATGTTCGTATAAAATAACGACTTTCCAAAAAACACTACAAAGTAAAAAATAACTTTAATTGCGGAAGTCGGTGTCTTTGGTTTTGAATTTTCATTTTTTGCCACCGACTTTTGAAATAGTTACCTTTCATTTTGGAGTGTTTTTTATTGGAAGTCGTTTTTATTCTTTTTAAAACTTATTTATTTTCACTTTTTAGTTACCTACGCCACATAAATATAACAATTAGTATGTATTCATACCACGTTTCCCATTGATACTTCAAATAAGCTGGATAATTAAACAGAAATAGACTTAACATAAAGAGCACCTTTTTCACTTGCTGGAAAATTATAATAACTTTTATCTATCAATATCTTATTTCTAATCTCATTCTTTTTGAGCTTGAATTAGCAAATTAATTAATTAAGAAATTTTGACAAGTCTGCGTATAGAATAAGTGAAGTCACTTGACTTCACTTATTTTATGTTAGTTGTTACTCTGATTAATTAGAATAAAGCTGGATAGGTAAGTATTTGTTCATAAATATCAGCTATTGCTATTTTTGTTGAAAGTAGACCTCTAAGAAACCATAGTATTTTTTTAAAGTCACTCAATCAATCAATTGATTGTTTTTTTATAATTATAGAAATTGACATTAATCATTAACATGCTTCAGGGGGTGACAAGTTGTGATATAGTGATACTGTTATGTGTAAAAAAAAACGTGACCCTGAATTCATTAACCATACACAATAAAACAAATATTAGGTACAGTACACCAACCATTTCGCTCAATTTCGAAGACATCGCAAAATATTCAAGAAATCTCGTCGTATCACACAACAATAAGGATAACTTTACTCACCTCTAGATAATGCCACAAACAACTTTTATGCCATACTATCAGAGCCTCAATTGCACCGCATATCAACGGGCTCAACTGCGCACAAAATCGTAACAACGTACAAAAAATGGCGGCGCACTAAAATCATAGATACTATGAAAACACGCTCTGCACTATCCATATATTTTATTCAGTAGCGTCAGCGTACAAGCCTACGCCGCCGACTAGATTCGCCGGCAAAATATTTTTGTTTTTCGTACTGTCCGCGTCGGTAGGCACATGTTGTCTCCCTACTAGTTGGAACCGGATTTCACTAGTTTTGTTTTGCGGATTTTTTTTAGATTTTTTTTTCGAACGTGTCGTAATTTCTGGTTACGAGGGCGGGTAATATTCAGACGTATTGTGGGTTTTATTACAGTGTGTAGCACTTGAGTGTTCAATCAAACGAGATTGAAAATTCCTGGTCATATGAGTTAGGTTTATATCGTAAGAATACAATCATGTCATATTTCTTCCATACATGTAGGTCAGCGTGACTCTACACATTCGTACAAGAGAATTGAACAAAGGATATTAAAAAACCAGTCCAGCTAAAATTTTACTGTTGAATTTCAAGAACGCAAATATTGGATGTACGGTAGAACCTTTCTACGGCAGGAATGCTCAGAGCGAGGACATTGGAACGAACTCGTTTCAGGAACATTTTAGGTGAAAGCTTGCTTGTTGGCAACTGAAAAGATAAATGTTACATCTCTTATTATTGGAAAAGGATGGGATACTAGATATTAATTATGAGTTGTATGGTGTAGGGAGTTGCCGAAAATCGAGTTGAATGGCGTGCAATTGGAGAGGCCTATGTCCAGCAGTGGACTGCTGTAGGCTGATGATGATGCTTATGGTGTAGAGAAAAAAGAAAGAAAAACATTTATTGGGTTAGTTATGCATGAAAAATGCACGTACACCGACATACAAATACAAAAACCAACACACAGTGTTCAAGCTAAGAAAGTTCAAGAGTTCTCCTAATAAAGTGACGGAGGAAGAGAACATATAACATAATAATAGGATAAACGAAGAACTACGTACTTTGTAATTGCTACAAGAACGTGAAAGACACATCATTACTCCAGAAAGTCAAGTCTTGTTAAACTTATATATGTCGATTTCAACCTGTAACAACGGACTACTCAGCTCGACAATTTAGCTTACACATCTACTACACATTTACTTATAAAACTCACCTTAAAGTTTATCACATAGAGTTCAAAATCAACTGCTTTGATAATGAAGAGCTTACACCTTAACTGTAACGTAGATAGTAAAAACGACTTTCAAGATGGAGAGATAAGGTTTAGAATTGATTGTGTCGTTGTTAATAGGGTGTTCAAGTAAATCCACGTCGGAAAAGGTTGAAGGTTGCAGAGTTTTGAATAAGCAGAATTAAATATTAGGTAGTTGAGTATTCTCGAGAATGTTGTTCTAAACTCCTGTTTAATCTTTAATGTTGTTAAGATGAAAGTATCTTACAGCGATTAGTGATTATGTTGATGTTCTGAAAATACTGATGTTTGGTCGAATTTTATAAAAATGTAAGTCAATTTTAATAAAGGTAATGTAAATAGAATAAAAAAATACAAAACGATTTATATACTTGGTAATACTACTAAAAGACTTACGTTTTACATTCACTGAAGCAATATTTATGAACGAAGAGCTTTAAAAGAGACTCGCTAATCTTTTCACTTCGACTGATCGCAAACGAGAGAATACGCAAAAAACATCAGTTGTATTGGTGTGTTACCACTAAAACGTACAGAGTTCTGGAACTAGCCAGATCCAGACTTAGTTTATAACCATCATTACCTACTCGTTTCTTCTTTTTTTTCACTCTATCTTATAAAATTAACTAACCTATTTTTAAACTTTGAAAGGATTCACATACAAAATACGGACACCAAATATTTCATAAACCCATCTCTTCACCAGTTCTCAATAACAAAGGTACGAACTTATATAGCCTGTCAAACATGATAAACTTGGGCATTTTTGCCTCCAGCCTCAGCCTAGCCTTAAGTTAGGCTATTAAACTTACTCGTACCTATACGAGACACAGGATCTAGTTCACGACGATTTTGCCTCGGTGACATCTAAATCTACCTCGAAAACCTTAGGCACATATTATGTGGTGAAGGGATTTTGAATCTTATAGTGAAGTGGTAGAGTAAAATTTTGAGTGGAGAAAAGTTATGTATGCTTCCAGTTGCACAGGTAAGGGGTGTGGTGCAAGTTTTGAGCTTGGACAATTATCCATACTGTGTGATTGTAATATTTGTTACTGTCTTACGAATTTGATGCACACTTAACAATATTGAATGACATTTGCGGTTGATTATTTGGATTTTAAGTATTCAAATACCTAAACAATACCCAAGCACACACGCGTCTTGAAGTGACCGTTCTTTTCTCTACCTCCAAAGTACTTTAACAAATACAATTTCTTTTTTAACATTACATAAACATAACATCACGCCTTGTTTCCCCGAAGGGTTGGGCAGAGGTGTACTTGTAGTAGGTACACCCACATTTCGCCAGTTATGTTTAAGTCCTATGTAATAGGGGGCGAGCCTATTGCCATCAACCGGGCACAAATCCAGACTCTGGGCTGCTACTGAGAAATTCCACATAGAAAAACCCAATAACACTTTGCCCGACCTTGGAATCGAACCCAGGACCTTATACTCAGCAGTAGCTTTTTTTTTTTTTTAATTATATTCCTTTATTAATTCCGTTTAAAAGGCAACTGTGGTGTAATAACGACTGTAAGAAACTACTACCGGACTTATATAGAATAGAATAGAATAGAATAAAGTATTGTATGTTAAACATCAGGACAATCAAAAGAGGAAAGATCGTACAGTCCGCACATAACTTGGCAAGGTTTTGGCGTAGTGGAAGTAAGTTTGCACAAATGTACATATAGTGCAACAAAAAAAAAAAAAAAAAATCCTGTCATTATTCTATAGTTTATGCCATAATTTATTTTTAAACATATCTGTTTAGAAAAGAAAACAAAATCACATACCGCGCATCTACGACTCTTGCCAGGTTACGTGCCCGGGGTCTGTACTTGGTCAGAACTCGCAGAAATGAAGTCGCTCTCCGCTCACACACTGTTCCATGTAAAGTTAAAGCCAGCGCTAAATTGTCAGCTGCAGCTCGTAGTGTGTCAGATTAGCTGACGGACACTCACGGCGCCGTTTCTTGCGAGCCTTCGTCGAGCCAGTCGGGATGCAAGAGTGTTGGGATATATGTTAAAGAAGAATTTTGGGTTTGGGGAAAGAATCTTATGATACTAATGTTTTTAACTAGCAACTTTATCCGCGTGGCTATCTTATGGTACTTGAGAATAGTGCTTTCTATCAGTGAAAGATTTTTTGTGTAATTATATTAGTAGTTTCAGAGATTACCTCTTACAAACAAATCAACAATTTGACCTTTTGATAATATTAGCTTAGATAAACCTATGGTTTCTTATATTATGTTGTATTTGTATCCACAGCGGCATCATCGTAGACCTGAACAAAGACGACAGGATGAGCTTGAAGTCAAAAGATAAGGTTGTAAGGGCTATTATTGCCAATGACTACTGCATTGGCAAAGATAGCCCTTTTAGAAAAAAGAAAAATAAAATAAAGATATCATTACATCTTTCGTGCTTATTACAGCCAAGTGGCTAATTTTCAGCAGTCGGTACTTAAAATTAATAACGATTTTAAGAGTGAATTTAAAAATAATTATAACACATTTAGCGGTATTGGCAAACCACAATGTACCCATAAAAGCGATCCCGATAATCACAAGCGCATCAGCATGCAAATGTTAGTCGAATATTCTGTGCGTATTTAACACCAAAGTAATTAATTTAAAACGTGCTCGCAGTCGTAATTACCTAATTACTGCACAACAATTGCACGTCGCTTGTATATTACTACGTAGCTTCATATTTGGATTTATTTAATTGATATACTTCTGGCTTTTGTTCACTAATTAATGGGTCACAAAAGACTTACCATTTATTTTGTTTTTCACTATCTTTTCATTTTAGATGGGTAATACTCGTAAATGCTAGTGATCTTATTGTTTGAAGAGGTACATGGGTTCTAATTAGCAGAGACGATGAAGACGTTCATAGAATTTGAACCTGTATCTACAGCCAACAAAAGAGGGAACTAACCAGGGAGCTTGCTTTTGATTTTGTATTTGATTTCTAATTAGTCAAATCTTTCCTTTTTTTGTATGCGTGTATTTATTAAAAAGTAATCTCGCGCGTAAAACCATAGGTCTTACCTACGTAATGCAAAGATGTCAACTGGACTTTCCTATTTGGGTTACTTCTATCTCTTTTGATGAAAACTGTTCTATATAATATGTTCAAATTCAGATCGGTCTGCAGGTCTGAAACAAAATCGTAGCACATGTAGTAAAGTTAGAATACATATTGCTGATTTCTGGAATTTGGGTACCGTACGTCTACATATTACATTGAACTAGACCAGCGCCCCACATCAGCACCGCCGCTGGCCGTAGTCGTGCTGTATTTGACTACAGACTTTCAGAAAGCTTAGCTTTAGGCTGAGATAACACAAATACATGAACAGTGAAGGAGATATAATATTGTATAGAGGGCGCATATCAACTTTTCAAACTGTGATTTTCGTTAAACATTTTAGCAACGACAAATAATACTTTGACTCAGATTTTTCAGTACATTTCAGTGTTCTGTCAACCGCCCTTGACCAGTCTGTAAACAAATTCACAAAAGTACACATCGTGGCATTGGAAGGGACCCACCTTAAATCCTCCGGCGATGGGTGTCGGCCAGAGATTTATCCGTCTGCCGCGTGACAGTGAGGCAGGTGGACGCAGGATTACGAGCATAAACTACCTTACAGCTGCAAAATGTTGGAGGGACATGAGAATCTGCTTATGGGAAACGTTATGCTCGTTGCTGAGATTATTTTGGCAGCCGACAGTGTTAAATGTGAAATTTGTTTTAGTAAGATTTTTTTCTATCTATTATAAATATTTAGTAGGTCAGAACAAAGATTCAGATTCAGATTTATTTTGCCAACAACAACAAGCTTAGTTTAAGTACGCGTACAGTTAAGTATTGGTACTTGACTTTCTTTGTAAGTGGTTTTCAAATCTTAGTTAAATGTAATATGGTATGGTAGTATAATTTAGGCCGTGTTGTACTTTTGTATATTTTTTAAAGCACGGTGTTCTATTTTTAACCGGCTTCCAAAAAGGAGGAGGTTATATTTATGTTCGTCGCGTATGTTTGTTTTTTTTTAATTCTTTTTTTTATGTATGTCCACCGATTTCTCCGTCAATTATGGATCAATTTTGAAAATTCTTTTTTTGTTTGAAAGGATATGCTTTCGAGGTGGTCCCATATAAATTTTATTAACTTTGCTTTGATAGTTTTTGAGTTAGCTTCAATAATACGTACTTTTTCCCACTTAGTATGTGGATGACATGATAAGTTCCTGTCACTGTTATTTACATAGCAGGTAGTGGTTTTCGAATTTGTGTGGGGTAGGTACCACAACTAAAAGTGAAAAATAAAAACTTTTTCCAAAAAAAAAACAACCGACTTCCAAAAAACACTACAAAGTGAAAAATAACTTTAATTTCGGAAGTCGGTGACAAAAAACGAAAATTTAAAATCAAAGAAAGACACCGACTTCCGAAATTAAAGTTATTTTTCACTTTGTAGTGTTTTTTGGAAGTCGGTTGTTTTTTTTTTGGAAAAAGTTTTTTTTGAGTAAAGATAAACTGAATGGTAAAAGTAAAACCTTGGTTTTCTTGGGATTGTTCCCATCATCCCTTGCACTTACTCCTGCTCTAGCTCCCCAAAAATCACATGCGACAAAATAAAACAAACCAAATTCGCCGTAGCACCTCATTCCCTCAAAACCGACCTATCAGGAAGATTAAAACCTCTCAGTTAATTACCTAATACCTACCTACCTAGCCAAAAGAGTAGCAGATCAGTCGACAGTCCGACTTCTCATTACAGCGGGCGGCGTCAGTAATTATCTTCACACGCCATTGGTCACGGCGATTAACAATTTGCCGACGGAACCCTAACCAGCACGCTTCATTGTACGGAACCCTTTGTTATGTACAGTGGTGTGATGTATCGTGGTAGACTTTACGAGGTTTCCAGATGATCGGCTTCTAATTGAGTTTTTCGGCTGATTTTTGGGATTTTTTTCTGGGTTTTGGTTTAAGGCAACGTTTTGTCACTGGTCATTGAATGGTTTTTTTGTTGAAAAACGTTACAATTAAAATAAAAAAATAGGTACCAAACTATATAATACGCACCACTTAGTTCGAAATCAGTCCAAACAAAAACAACATACAATACAACAAAAACAAAACATCACTCGTCTCACATCGTTAACAACGCCACTCCAAACAAAATAATAAGAGCGAACAAAAAGTCAATTTTAATATCAACTGTAACACGACATTATTGTCGTCGCGATCCAATCTCATACACAAAAGAAACTTTTGACTTTCAAAGTCTTTCTCATCCGCGGGAAACAATAAGAGACATTATTTTCGAAACAATTTTCATCATTTTCGCTATTTTGAGGGATTTGCTTAGTGTCGGGGTGACGGGTGAGGCGGCAGCGGGCGCGGCAGACTGAGGAGACGTCTTGTTCTAGAATTTGTTGAAGAAAACAGTTTGTGTGAATTGATTTTGCCGGTTAAAGTAATTATTGTTTTTGTCTAGTAAAAGAAAAAAGTCTCGTTAGTAGTCGACATTTGGACTAAGCCCCATAAATTTTTGCCCAACTTCCTTTTATGGTTCATATTTTTTAAGTCACTACTTTTCAATATAAATACCTATCTATGCAGAAAGATATTTAGGCATTATCGATGATACGAATGATAACTGCATCCTACATACTAGTAATACTTAGAATCTGTAATTACATGAACGATTATAATAATAATAATTTTGGTAAATACAATAATGAATATAACCGGTAGATGCAAATTAAACAAATTCGCTAATTAATAATTCACGTTTCATTACAGTTCAATAAATAATAAATGACTATTGTTATGAATATTAGAACTGGGCCGATGCGGCTGCAGGAACGGATTTGAATTTTTTATATTTACATTATGCACTCTGCATTATTTATTTAATTCTTATGTTTGTAGTACGATATTTAATACATAGGACGAGCTAAACAAGTATTAGATACCTAAATGGTGTACATAAGCTCTAACAATATTAAAAGTTTTCAGGCATTTTTGTGATGGCTAATGCCTCGAATTCATAGTAAACAAAAGTTGCAGCAACATGTCTTGGTATTGCAGAAATACATTATCATGTTGCTAGCCACATTGCAAGTTGTTTTTGTTCGAAACATAAGTTGCAACACGATTTTGTGTTGTGTTTCCAGCAACATGTTGCAACTTTCGTTCACCGTGAAAACGAGGCTTTAGATTAAATTAATAATTACTTTTTCCTAATATTTATTTCTAATAACGTAACCGATTTATAAACTAATCCTCTCACCATTTTTTACATTAGGTACTTTGAATACTATTTCCAAACTACTTATTTTAAAATACGACATAACATCGATATCTCGCCACAGCGAGCTCAGCCGCCGCCGCGCCGCGCCGTACCCGTGTGCCCGACACGAAACTCAGAACAAATCAAATTTCCTCTCCGCCCGTCGCGGGCACCACACAGAGGGAATTTAAACCAACAAACTATATCTTTATGTTTTTCTTGTCTCGGAAAATACGTAATATATTCCCTTTTCATATTGGGCTTATTTCTGTAAGAACTATGATTGTTTGAAGCCTGTACAAAGGTATGTGTTTTGGGAAACGGTATAAAGCAATCTGCTATCAAATTAATTTTTTGACGTCTGTTAGCCAGTTGAGTTATCTAGTTTATGTATGAAACGTTTTTGAAAAAGATTTGAGTTGAAGATAACAATATTGTAAAAAAGGATATTCCCAGAACTCGTGCTGAGTTGGAGTACCTACCTATTTGTATTCTCAAATTTAATCATCCATAGAGTATGAATAAAACATCTCCGCTGAAGAAACAAGAAAATAATATAAATAATAATCCATTCAGTGTTATGATCAATTACCTTTTTAAATTATGTTTTACAAATGCTTTTTTTTTTTGAAAAGCCAAGGCAAGTCACTACCTATTGCTGTTTATTTTAAGCCGTTATATACGTGAGCGAATTACTAAACTGTGTGGCACCCTTCGTCACCCGGCAGAAACAAAGCATGACACAAACTCCACGGTGTCAGGTTACACATCAACGCATCTATCGTTTATTGTGGGAGAAGGAAGGTGTCGGATTAAGGATCACTTGTGGAATACTAGAGTAAGTGAGGAAAGTACTGTTTTGAGGTCATGAAGATGATTTTTGGAAGTGTCATGCTCTGTTTAAAAAGGTTGTGTGAAAAGGTAAGGTAGCATTAGGTAAAGCCTTTCTTATTTGGGAACTAAACTCTTCAGAAGGGCTGAAGGATTCTGGACAAATAAAAGGTTGATTGAAATCACGATAAATAGATGTCATGCTATGGACACTCGCATGACATCTACTCGTATTTATCGTGATTCAGTAGCTTATAATTTTAGTAATGTTAAGTTCTGTAATTTAAAAATAAATTTTGATAAAGCAAAACAGATATTTAGGTGCATGTTCTTTAGTCACGTTCGTATCATTGTGTTAATAAAACATTGTTTCGTTTTACAACTTTTTCTACAGCAGGTTGTAAAATAATAGATGTTATCTGTTGGTTGCAGTACACGCCTCACTTAGTATGCAGCACTAAATTCTAGCCGGTTACCGTTTTTATCTCCCGTAGTATAGAAATGTTTTCAATATTTACAAAACGGTTTTGTTTTAAAATGTAAATGTTTTTATGCAACATCGTTTATCAAAATATGTGTATAAACGATTGAAAACTACAAAGGTTGCCAAGATTGATTGTTATTATCTTAAAACCATTTTTATTTCTTTCTTAAACAACAAGAATGGTCTTATTTGTTAAAGGTTAAACAGATTACGGTGTTATGTTTATAGGTATTATTACGTACTTTATTCCTGCATAGTTCGATATTTTATTCTTTCAGTTTTTTTTTGTTATCTGAGAATTTCTTGATGTTAATCATATAACCGACTCACTATTAGCCTAAATTAGTTCACGTCTGTTTCCCTGAACAGATTATGTCCCATCTACTGGTGTCCCAATAAAATTGTCCGTTCACCTGCACCCTTGACGATCTGAACAACGCCTCTGACGCCGCAATAAATGTGGCCACCTACTTAACTGGGCTCAAACAGTATAGATGTACCATGTACCGTCGAAACGAAAACAAGATGAAGTTTTTACTTCTGGCCCCTTCAATTGCACGTAACTAAGTTCGATTCTATCCTCTTATGCAGTAATTACTGGCCTGTGGCCACTCTGCAAAGATCGCCGTTATAATCATTTACCAATTCCAAAGTCCAGCCAAGAAGTTAACCTTCCAAACACCAAATCTCAAGTTCATCCCTTAACATTCAAATCACGTGTAACATTCACATAAAAACTAGCTAATTCAAATTCAATCTCAACCGGCTTGTTAGAGGTATGAACAGGGGGTGTAAGCGGGGGGAGTGGGGGGAGTGGGGGGAGGGACGGTCCCAGGTCACAATAGCCGCACCGGTGTTCGTAGGATAGTGCTTTAGGGATGTCGTGAGCGGGATTGTGGTGCGGGATGCGGGATTGTGGTGCGGGATGCGGGATTTGTGGGAAGGGTGAATTGAATTTTTTAAATATTTCGTTTAATGTCAGCGTATCAATGTTGAGTACACACGTGTTGTTACATTTTGGGTAACTAGCAGTGATAGCCTAGTAGTGTGATCGTCGGACTGCCTAGTCACAGGGCTCTAGTTCGAACCCAAGGCACGCACCTCTTACTTTTCGGATTCATGTGCGTATTGTATATAATAAGCACTTCAGAAAAACATAGTGAGGAAACCGGCATGTCTGAGAGATATTTCTCAACGGCATGTGAAGCCAAGTCAGAGGCCCATGGGCGGCTTTAAAACTCTGACCAGGTTAGTCACTAACCACACAAAAAGAAGAAGAATGTTGAGTAGAATTTTTCAAAGGCAATTTAGTTAAGTCTGTCCTGTGACATCAACACTCGTTTGCCCACGGCGGCGTCGCTCTGTAATCATATTTTATCTTTCACGTAACTTAATTATACTACACAATATACATAACCAACCTAAACATAAGTTTTATGTAAATTGTGAAAAAACATAAAGGCGCCGCACATTTGTTTTTGCTTAATTTTATTTTCTATGTTTATACATACAGATTGCAATAGTCATAACTTTCTTTTCTCAATTCGCTTTATTATACTTAGCACTTTGATAAATCCCGCGACGTCCATTCTTGTCACATCACTAGCCAGACACGATTGAATCATACCGTTCTCAGTAGATTGTCGCCGACGTCTTGAGCAAAAGAGCAAAAAAATAACGTTCAGAACGGGATCCCGGCCTCAGATGACGTTAATGAATTCACGGGAAATATCTTTGGGAATCCCGGGGGGATCTCGATGGTGTAATGGAGGAAATGTAAGGTGCTTAATCAAAGGCTAATAAAATAACGAACAAGAAAGAGAAGGTACCGTACAGAGTAGTTTTTCTTCTATTTTTGGCACCAGGTAGGTATACAAGTTTATGCCATCGTGAAAAAGTTAGGCAATCAACAAGGTTAGAAGTGGGATTAACTTCCCTGGGTCGGAATTAAAGAGGGCACTTGAGTATTGTTATTTGTGAAGGCTGTTTTAACCTATTGACTGCCCCAGTCGGATTAATACGACAAATGTTTTCGTTTTGTTTTTTATTTCATTGCACGATCCGATAATATCACATATAATATAAATACTACGACATGGCGATGGGCACTGCTGGGGGCACGGCAATGGATATAAAACCAAGCGTTCAATAGGTTAATAGACCATCTTCAATTAACGATACTTCAGTTAATGTTACTGGGTTATTAATGGAATAGCCTAGTAGAGATAGCAGCCTAGAGTAATCTCATTTAACGGTAATGATAATGTCAATGTATTTCGTTATGAAATAAATGACTTATGACTTGTCGGGCTCGCTCTCTATTACAAGGGACTCACTTATAATTTGCAAAATGAGGGTATACTATGTAATTCTGTCTACCCCTTCGGACATACACGCGTGATGTTATGCTAACTTCAATGCATAATTGAACTCTCCGCTACTGGAGAGGCAGGCAGAGATCATCTTACTACTTAAAACTGCACGCCAACCACCCACCCCCTCCACAAAAATTACAATACAAAAATTTGAATGTGTATGCAACAAGCAGTGGAGAGGCCAAGCCAAGTCAGAGGCCCACGGGCGGCATAAAAACTCTGACATCAAGTTAGTCACTAACCACTGGAAAAAAAAAGAAGAAAAAAGTGAAGAGGCGTGCATTTTTAACTTAGACGATCTCTACTTTGGTCTGGCCTTTCGAAAGCAAGTAACTAGTTGATGCATGATCGATTATTATCAACCACGAGCCCCTTTATATATGATTTCTGAGAAGTAATTACATTTATGTATGCTAAAGTACCTAATTGTGTGACCTACATAATTACGTAATATCAAGATAAATTAGATTATCTTCAATCGGCTCAAGTTAACATCACAAACAAAGGTTTCGCTTATAACTAATTAACTGTTTGTAATACTCTGAGCACATTATGATCTTACGAAGGTAAGGTATTTATCTACTGTTCATTAATTTAATTAAGCTCGTTTAAAGTGATTTTATGTAAAAGCTTTTCAAGAAAATTTGTGCTTTCTTGAGTAAAACTTGAGAATGAAAACTAAAGTCATATGTGTCTCTTGTTAGAGATACTTTAATAGTAAAAAGATATAGTTTTTTCGATCGGAGCATCTGGTGGCGTTCTGTAGTTTCTACCTACCTCATGGGAAGAAGGCGTGAGTTTATGTATGTGTATATAAAGCTTTTTTGTATGCAGATCATAATTATCTGCTGCTTTTAGTAATTCAAAAACTTATGTTATGCAAAAATGATAATAAAAGGTAGGTACGGTCAGCGATAAAAGTTACCGGTGCAACTTTCACGCATCATCTAAATTGAAACAAAATGATTCGATACATTGTATTTCAGCATTTCGTACTAGCTAAGAGTTAATATTCTTTTAATTTTACTTCTCTTTCGATTTCAAGTATATATTTATCTCTTTAATTAAAACTAAAAAAACTGAAGTGTTAATCGACTTTTGGCCCTAACTGTACCTACTTAAGTTATGCTTCAACATTAATGAAGAAACAAGTTTAAGCAGTGAGGTTATTCGTAACAAAATTTAAATCTTTTTTTTTTTGTTTCGAACAGGTTACACATTTCAATAAGTTTGCGGAGATCGGCTGATCACTGTTAATAAGCATCTTCATGGAAATCTATTTCAAGGAAGATATTTAAAAACTTTACTTTCTACAAAAATAATCCCAATTATTTAAGCCAACAAAATCCTAAAACCCTAAGTAAAACCCAAGCTAAGTAAGATATCTTAATAATTTAATTTGGTATTCAGTATACCCTCTCTGTGGTGATATACGCGAGGTTCAGTGTTCGAGTCTGTAATTCTAAAGTAAGACTAATTTATAGCCGACAGAAGCCTGAAGCAATTAACATGAATAAGTGTTTGAAAATAATTGCTAAGTCTTACGATTCTGTTATAAGGCTTAGGCAGAATATAGCCTGCACAACATTTATCGGTGACCGACGATATATACGTCGGTCTCTTTCTGTGAACACTTCAACGTTAAATGAATTTGCCTACCTCCCTGTTTGTCGGTTAGTATTGCTATTTTGCTGTGACCCCGCCAGATTGATTCTTCCAATTATCCGTCAGACGCACTAGAAAACTACAATCTGTTGGTATCCTCGCGCAGTAAAAATAATCACACTATATTTAATATTATAAAGGCGAAAGTTTGTGAGGGTGTGTGTGTGTGTGTATGTTTGTCTCTTCTTCACGCTCAAACGGCTGAACGTATTTGGATGAAATTTGGTACAAAGATAGTTTATAACCTGGATTAACACATAGGATACTTTTATCCCGATATTCCCACGGGATCGAGACTTCTGCGGGCGAAACCGCGGGGCGCAGCTAGTTTATAATAAAAATAAGACTAGGCTAATGACTAAGGTTTCTTCTTGTGAGTTTTAGCTTTTAAAATACCTAGTCAAATTGATTCCTAAATACTTGCGGGACCAATTTGTTGAGCCGAAATCATGATCCGTCTGAAATGAACCTTATAGTCAGTATCCACCAAAGCTAACAGAACAATGCTAAAAGTGGCTTCGAATCTCAAGGCCCACACAGCACCGTCACAGCACAGCACGCACCGTCGGAAAAGGCATGGTGTGTGTTGTGTAGCTGTCTGCGGTCGTCGGCCGTGTGGACTGGTGCATGTGCGTGCGTAATATCGCGCACCGTGGGAAGAACCTTCGTGGTGCGCGATGCGTGGTCGTGCGCCGTGGAAAGCCGCCTTTAGAATGTTAGTGAAGTGTCTTGATTATTTCTACGTATGTGTTATACCTTTCTATATGTTAGTGTGAGTATTTTCTTTGTAGATTAAATTATCTCAGGCTCTCAGAACTGACTGCTTTCAAGAAAAGCGACGCAAGCTATTTAATAAATCGTCTTGCTTGTGAAATGATACGTAAATATGGTGATAAAGACTCCACATTTAGATATTCAGTATCTACTCGTTCTCAAAAGACGGAGGTATTCAGGTACCTTTTGGAAATTCTAGACGTTCTATTTAATGTTTGTTACTGAAAGAAAGACCTAAAAGCCGCAGACGATTGGTAAAAGCAATATATAGATTGGGACGTTATAAATTGGTGCCGCCATTTAAGACTAATTAATTATTGATGTGTTACGACGCTCTCAGAAAAAGACTTGAATACTTTGAATTACTGAGACTTGCCCTTCCATTGACGACTATATTTGATATCTATAGACTATACACTTTTGTAATGATATATAGGCAGACTTTCAACAATATACGTTTGCAGGGTTATATTGATGACGATTAACTTAACATCCAAGCATTAAGTCATCATCAGTCAACTCCAGAATAATCAATTGAAATCGTAAGGCATTCAAGATACCGATTGTCCGCACCACAAAGCGGATATCAATACAGAAGCAATTATTCGGAGCACAATGCTCTATCCGATCCTATTCGATGCTGTAATCGATCTGTACCGATGTCTCGAGAGATCGAACACTCTGGGCGCTGAATAGGACCGATTGTTGTGAACTGACGTAAAAACCTAAGATTTATCGTGGAGCTGAAGAATGTGGTTTATTTTTGTCTGTGAGTAGTTCTCATTGAAGTTTAGATTGTGTTCGATCTGGTCAGTCGAGGAATCCAGGTCTTAGCTTTAGAATGTCTGGGAAATACTTCCGGAGAAGTTTAGTTTGGATTCCACGATAGAAATGAATTGGAGCTTAACTTTAAACAAACCCTAAGTGAATTTCGTATTGCTAAGCTGTCTGCCATGCAATATTCCTGACTATCTTCTGCCATGTGTAGCAGAAGATAGTTAGGAATATTTCGAGACAATTTTAAAACGAAATTCCTAACATTACTCGTTAATAATAGTGTAGGGACACTCATGCGGGATAGATATTCATGTCTGAACATCATAACTGTCTACAAAATGACATGTTAAACGTTTTTCTAACAAACTCAAGAATGTTATTAACTTCCCCATCAGTAGTTTTATTAAAGTTCCAGCCCTGTCTGGGAATTTTGTCCTTATTTTTATGCTCTTTTTTTACGATGTATACGTCACATAGTAAAAGAGTTGATGGGCATGTAGTTAAATGGAATGGGCAGTAAAGTGCGCAAGGTACCAGTGGGTTTATTAGGGACGCGTCTTCCACCCCAGTTTGCTTGCGTTTATGGGAATTATAATTAAGTTAGAGATTTGTGTAAAAAGATTTTGCAAGAACTGAACTCTTAGGTTTTACTTTGGGAGATAAAGTTGAATTTTATAATTCTTATGCATGCAAGAACAAAGTTGCACAGTTTTAGCAAGGAAGTTCTAGATAAAAATAATAATAGATATCTTGACTGACTCCAAACATTAACAAAATATAAACAAGACAATCCTCAGACATAATGTTAACATCTTAAACCAACCAACTACAACTGAACCTTGGTTTAATAACGGCATACCTTTGTAATCTGAAATGAAACCACCTGCATTCATATCTGAGTGCACATCTCTAGTATCTTACAAGCAAAGGATTAAATTTTCCTTATGCAAGCCCGGGACGACGGCGGTCCGGAACACCGGGATCTTTGATTTAATAACCGCTACGCTACGGGATTTATTAAAAATCCCGGGCCGCGCGCCGCGTTCGCAAACTCTTTGACGTTATTAAAAGCATCGATTTTAAAAAGATTTGCGCTTACTTTAAATTAAAAAGTTTGTGCGAGTGTGGTGGAATAGAAATGAAGATTTGTGGTTGAATGATTTGGTACTTTTGTGTCCGGATGGAATTGAAAAACATTATTTCTTCTTCAATGTTTTGTATGTATTGGATTAACCATACATTCTTTTTAAATGCTGATTTAAAAAATTACTGAATTGATAATGAAATATGTAGGAAATATTCATTAAAATGAAAAACTAAAAGTAAAGAAATAGCTTTAGATACATTTATTTTTGTATTTAAAGCTCAAAATAATCACCTACCAGCCAATGTTGGCTCAAGAGAATATCTGTCAGATAGGAATATTATTTAAAAAAATAAACAAACGACTCTTGCACACATCATTGAGCGCAGCAAACGTACTTGCTAACAACAAAAACTCAGTCAGACAAATAAATTAAATTTCAATACTAATTTTTTTATAAAAACCACATAAAAACAACCGATATCTAGGCGGTGACTCGGAATCGAGCCGGCGTTTTTGACTCGATACAGCCAATTTATCGTTTGCCGAGTACCCTTCACATAGCGAACTGTGTCCGATCAATTAACTCAATCCCGGGATATTCCCGGCCTTTCCATACTCTATTCGATTTGATTTAAAAATTGAAATCGAGTTATATAGATACAAGAGATTTTGAAGCGGATTTTTATGAAATATTAATTTTATTTTTTAATAAAGTTTGTTTTTGCGAATAAACTGTTTACATGAAAAAAATATTCGATCATTGCCGCTTTCTTCTTCTGGTGTAGTTATTTTATTAATTTAGTTTCCAATTTATACTACTGTGGGCTTAGCACGAACGCGCGGGTAAACGTAACGTAAATTCGAACGATTCTAAAATTATAAATAGGTACTCGTTTCGCACATTATATTTACTTAGTTTTAAGACTTTATTCACACTGGTATCTAAGTATAGGCATCTGTGGTAAAGGTGATACTAATTGTGCTGGTCGCACAAATTTAAACCTTATTGCTTTAAGATAGCTGTATTTTCGATTCAAAAATTGTTCGAATTTACGTTGCATGTTCTTACCTCTTAGGGCCCTCTGACCATTTGAACACCCGAATCAGAAACCAATACTGCCTACTCATTATTTTTAGGGTTCCGTACCTCAAAAGGAAAAAATGGAACCCTTATAGGATCACTCGTGTGTCTGTCTGTCTGTCTGTCTGTCCGTCTGTCACAGCCAATTTACTCCGAATCTAATGGACCGATTAAGTTGAAATTTGGTACACATATGTATTTCTGTGACCCAAACACGAATGAGTAACGTAAATAAATTAATTTTGAATATAGGGGTCACTTTTGGGGCGCAAACAAGAAAATTTAAAAAAAAGTTTTGCTAACAGTACCGTGTGACATATCAAATGAAAGGGCTTGTTACGAAAATCTCAAATATATTTTTTATATAATTTTAAAATAAATACTTTTAAAGATATTGAATAAATTCAATGAAAATTGACCATTCCCCCCCCCCCCTTATCTCCGAAACTACTGGACCGAAAAATTTGAAAAAAATACATAGTATGGCTCTTTACTCATAGATTACAGGAAAACCTATAAGAAGTCTATGGTCTTAAAATAACATGGTAAATCTCTCAATATTGTGCGTAAAAACTTACATTTCGTCGCTCGGCATCCAATAGGCCCATCTCTCTAGCTACTATAATATCATAATATCAAAAGTGTTTGACCGTCTACTTAATACACAAATAAATAAAACTGTAAGTGTTCATGACAACCAATTCGGGTTTCGGCGTGGTTTGTCAACAGAAAGTGCAGTGTTGTGCATTAAGCATACTATCACATACTTACTATACACAGCGTGGGACGCCGATATATGCTAGCTTCCTAGATTTATTCAAGGCTTCTTTTTTTTTATTTTTAATATTTATTTAGTTCATAATATTACAGTTTTCGTTTTCCATAACATCTGCCAAACTGCAAAGCAATTTGTCGGCAGTAAATTCTCGTGGATTTAGCACGAATCTTTGCTTGACTAGACATAAAAACTAAATCTAAGTTAAAACTAAAGACTATAGCTCTGCAGGCAAACACTCTGTATGTTAATACAGAGCAGTTACCCACACAGCCACAGATTCTATAAGTTCTACAGCTATCATACTCGGCGGCATCAGTCAGCGAACGTCATGAGACTATCCTATAGTAGGTACCTACTCAGTATAAGGTAAGTAAACTTAGTTCCCACGACCTTAGCCCACCGAAGCCGCCGATCGGACACAGCAACTATGGACACATCGACAAGTAATGTTTTCTTAGGACACTTTTTAGGTGATTTTTACTTGTGACGCGATCGATCATTCCCTCAGGCAATTCATTTATTAATGTAGGTGTAATCCATCGTCTCGTACGCTTACCATAATAATTGTTTACTTTTGGCACCTGTAGTTTCTTTTTCTTTGCAAGTCGGGTTGGATAGTTATGTACTTTTTCTTTTTTATGTTTGTTAATATTGTGTTGTTCAAGAATCATTGTCATTTTTACTTTCATATCTACTGGTAATATATTGCACTTCTTAAATAATTGTTCATATTCCTTGTTCAAGCTTTGTTTAGTTCTTTTGCTCACTAATATTTTTAGAAGACGTATTTGTAGTATTTTAATTTTATCTAGATATGTTTTAAAAGTAAGTCCATAACCACACAACCCATAACTGATAATCGAGTCGGCAAGTGCATGGTATAATGCATACAATAGTCCTCTCTTGACTACAGGCTTTAGGGTATACAATTTAGCCAGAACTGACCGAACTTTATTACAAACCGTGTCTATGTGTATGTTCCATGCAAAATGAGTGTCAATAGTCAATCCTAAGTACTTGTAGGTTTTTACCTGCTCTAAATTAGTACATTGACAGCTTGATTTCCCGTTGTGAAGACGTTCATAACTATGACCTTTGATATTCAAGTCAACGTTTTTGTTACGTGAATATGGAGAATGTATTGGCATGCACTTAGTTTTGCTAACATTAATTATTATGCCGTTGTCGTGCGCCCATTTTATTATATTATCCAAATCGTCTTGTATTGCTTCTTGTATGGAGGTTTGGTCATTACCACTGCATAGGAGACATGTATCGTCGGCGTACATGTATGCTTTGCATTTTTTATAACATTACACATACTATTAACATGAACAATATAACCAACAGGCCCATAACCAGATCTTCTGATCTGCTTGCTTATGACGTATTGTGGAGAAAGATGGAGAAGGATAGGTTGCCAACGGAGCATTTAAACATTAATAATAAGTGTAATATAAACATTTTAAGTGTAATATAAACATTTTAAATTGTGGTATAGTAGGTAACCAGATTAATAGTGTACGAAGGGCTGGAACTTTTTCCAGGCCATTCAGGTTGGAATGCGGGGTGAGCCAGGATTGGCAAGCTCAACAGCACCAGAGTGGGTTGCTATTTAGATGGTATTTGTGTAAATAATATTAGCTATGCAGATGATATGGTGCTTCTGAGCGCGTCAATCTGTGGTCTCAGAAAGTAATTGGTCGCCAAATGTGAGCAGTATGCCAAAACACATGGTTTGATGTATAACTCCAATAAGTCGGAGATCATGGTTTTTGAGGCTGGGGGTAGACCGGGTTATGTACCACCTGTATTACTCAATGGGACTCCACTACAAAGAGTATTTACGTTTAAATATCTTGGTCATATATTGACCCCTTTTTTTTTTTTTTTTTTTTTTTGGGTGGGAAATTATCAAATAACTTCTCCCGCTCTGGGTGGAGCGGGAGGGCGTGTCAGACTCTTACTGACTAAAACCCAAAACCCACCCGTGTTCCTTCGGTTGCCCTGTTGCCGGGGGCCACGATGTCCCTATCGGTTTTCTTCGAACCCCCGGCAGGCATTGGCCCTAGCGGGCCCCGTCAATTCTGCTGACATCTCTTTGAGGCGCGCGTGGAACACAACGCGCCGTCGACCCGGGCTTGGTCCTTACCGGACGGCGAGCTACCCATTGCTCACCGTCCGCAAGCCCGCGCCTACGGTGGCCGGAAATCGGCTCGCGATTCCCGCCCCGGGCGTCTCCTCCTGCGGCGGTTAGGGGCGTGAGGGCGCGAAATTTGCCTTTCCCTCACGCGTTCCGCCTCCTCCTTCGCGAGCATTACCGCTTCGCAGAAGGAGGTGACGGCCTGCCATTTCCTCTCGCTCCGTACCATGGCCTGAACCAGGGCCGGACGCGAGAGATCACCGCCGCCGATCGCCTCTACGAGGACACGGCGTTGCTCCACCCAAGCCGGGCAGACCTCCACCGTATGCTCCACCGTGTCCTCAGGCCGATCCACACAATGGTGACACCCGGGTGTTTCCTCCCGCCTTATCCTAAACAGGAACCTCCCGAAGCAGCCGTGTCCGGTGAGGACCTGCGTCAGGCGGAAGGTGAGGACGCCGTGGCGTCTCTCAAGCCACTCCTCAAAGAGGGGTCTATGTTCTATGTTCTATGTTATGGGATTTGGTTTCCGCACTTAGTCCGTCAGGTGGACCATTGTGCGTGGGCCATGGCGGCCGTTTGGTAGTTATTCCAACCAGCCCACCTCCCTCCAGAAGTTAATCAAAACTCCTGGTTTGTTCAGAACATCTGTGAAAGATCTGGGTGACCCGAGGGTTTCTGTTCTCATCTGGGTGACGCCTGTGCATTCGAAGAGCACGTGCGCGACGGTTTCCTCAGCCTCCATGCATGCCCTGCACAGAGGGCTGTCCGTTATGCCTATTGTGTGGAAGTGTTTGTTTAGCGAGCAGTGTCCCGTGATGGTTCCCGTCACCAGGCGCAGGCCGTTCCTGTCCAGGCGTAATAAGCGCCTGGTTAGCCTGCTATCCAGGGATGGCATAGCTTCCTTGGACTGCCTGCAGCCCGGTGTCGAGGTCCACCAGTACTCCGCTTGTGTGAGGGTGAACTCCTGTAGCCACCTGCGTATTTGGTTGAAAGGTATTGGTACGATAGGTTCGGGTCCACAGACTGCCGTGCCAGAACCTCTTCTAGCAAGTTCATCAGCTGCGTCGTTACCTAGTGAACCGCTGTGTCCTTTTATCCATTGTAGCGTCACCGTGTTGCGACTAGATACCGTTAATTGTTCTAGTGCATTGTGACATTCTAGTATTAACTTTGAGGTAATATATTTTTTCTTCAAGGATTGGAGAACTGAGGCGCTGTCAGAGAGTATACGTATGTGAGTGTCCGTAACTCTCCTGGCTTCAATGGCGTGGACCGCTTGTATGATGCCCACACACTCCGCCTGATAGACGGTGTTGAACATTCCTAGCGGTCGGGATATCTTAATGTTGAGGTCGTATGAGAAGACTCCGACCCCGGTACCGGAGTCGGTCTTCGATCCGTCAGTGTAAACCCTCAACTCTTCCGAGCCTGAGTGGTCACACTGTTCTTCTGTAAGTATTATGTTGTAGCGCCTTTGAAAATGGTGTGATTTCGGGGCTTTGTCGCAGGGTGATGCCATCATTGGCCGACGTTTGATTACATCTTCCTTTATGCGTGTGTGCTTAATTCTAGAATCTCTGCTTAGAGTTCCTGATAAATGCAGCCTAAAGGCAGCCAGAGCCGCCTCCTCCCGCACAATGAGGTGCAGAGGCGGCAGTCCAAGCATTGCTTGTAGGGCGGCTGTGGGTGTAGTTCTCATGCTGCTAGTGATTGCAACACAAGCAAATCGCTGCAGTTTTTCGAGATCTCTTTGGGCTGTACTCAGGTCTGTCCTGGGCCACCAGACCAGTGAGCCGTATGTGATAAGCGGTCGAATGACTGTGGTGTATAACCAGTGGGTGACCTTGGGGCTAATCCCCCAATTCCTGCCAAGCAGTCGCTTACACTGCCACAGGGATATGCTGGCTTTAGTTGTGACATAGTTCGTGTGTTTTGCCCAGTTCAGTTGCTTGTCCAAAAAGATGCCCAAGTATTTGGTTTCAGTTGAGAGGCTTAGGGTTGTTCCAAAGAATCGTGGTAGCTGTAGTGTCATCAATTTCCTCTTTTTTGTGAAGAGGATCAGTTCGGTTTTAGTGGGGTTCACTGAGAGTTGGTGCATGCTGCACCATTCCTCTACTATTTTCAGAGCTTGACGCATGAGATTGCATAGGGTGTTTTCGTGTGTCCCGTTTATTATTATGGTTATGTCGTCGGCGTAGCCTACGGTAAAATAACCTTTGTCATTAAGTGTTTTGATGAGGCTGTCTACTACCAGGTTCCATAGCAGCGGCGAGAGGACGCCCCCTTGTGGGCAGCCCTTCGCAACGATGGCTCTCGTAGTGTCATTTACTGTGACTTGTACAGCTCTCAATTTGAGCATGTTGGTGATCCAGCCACTCAGGGTCGAGTCTATGCCGTATTGGTCGAGGGCCGTGTTTATACTGTTAAACATGGTTTTGTCAAAGGCGCCCTCGATGTCAATGAAGGCAGCCAGTGCTGAGCATTTGTGGTCCACTGCGCATTCAATTTTACCAACCACGCTGTGCAGCGCTGATTCTGTTGATTTGCCTGTGGAGTACGCATGCTGTTGTTTGTGAAGTGGTATTGCCCGGAGAGGTCCGTCTCGGATGTGCCGGTCACAGAGTCTCTCGAGGGTCTTCAGTAAGAAAGATGTAAGGCTTATAGGCCTATAAGCCTTGGGTTGTGTATAATCGGTTTTGCCAGGTTTGGGTATGAAAATGACTTTCACCTCGCGCCATGCGAGAGGTGTGTGTCTAAGTGCTATGCAGGCTCGATAGATCTCCACCAGCCATGGTGTCAAATAATCTACCCCCCACTGCAGCAGGGCTGGGAAGATGCCATCCAGCCCCGCCGACTTGTATGGCTGAAAGGTGTTGATAGCCCACTTTACTCGCTCTTCTGTCACTATGTTGCGGGCTCTTGACCAGTCTTGATCCGTTGGGGTCCATTCTGGTTCAGCCTCCCACGACCTGTCCTCCAGGATTCTACAGTCTGGGAAGTGAGTTTCGAGAAGGACCTTACTGGTTTCATGGTCAGTTAGTGTGTATGAGTTATCGGGTTTTTTAAGCGCGCCGAGGGTTCGGTCCTGATCGGTTGATAGGATCTTCCTTACCCTTGCTGCTTCGTTATTTGTTTCGATAGACTCACAGAATTTACGCCATGCTGTCCTCCTGGCGGTTCTGATTTGCTTTTTGTATAAATATTGGGTCTCTTTGTATGTCTCCCAGTCGTCCGGGAGTCTGGTGTTTTTGGCTCTGTTAAATTGTTTACGTAGCGCATCTCTGAGTTTACTGAGTTCAGCGTTCCACCAAGAGCTTCTCTCGTTCCTGGTTTTTGGCGCTCTTAGTATACAGCATGCGTGGTATGCTTCAGTTAGGTATTCTGATAGTTTTGTTACGGTGTATTCTAACTGTGCTTGGTCTCTTATGGTTACCTGTGTTAAATGTCTAGCTAATAGGGAGGCCAGGAGACGTTTGTACCCGGGAACATTAGTGCGCCTCGGGTTTCGCCTTGATTCTGGTTTCCTAGTATTGGTAGTTAGGGTAAAGCGGATCCTTCTGTGATCTGAGCAGGAAGGCTCGTCCGATACGTGCCAGTTTGTAATAAGGTTTGTCGCGTTTTCCGTAGCAAGTGTTAGATCTATAATCGTTTGTCCTCGGGCTGTGACCCAAGTGGGTTCTGAGCCACGGTTTACAATATTAAGGTTAGTAGAAAATAAATAGGTGGATAGTACCTCTCCTCTGGAGTTTGGTGCATCGCTGCCCCAGAGCGGGTGGTGTGCGTTTGAGTCGGTGCCGATGATCAGGTCTAGTTCGGCGCGTTCACAGTGCTGTACCAGATCGGCCATCTCCTTCGGCGGGCAGTCCGCGTCCTCGCCTGGCATGTATGCCGAGGCCAGTACAACATCTGGAACGCTACCTTCAGTCTGGAGCCTGACAACTGTCAGGTCTCTGGAACAGAATTGAGTGAGTGGTGTGATAGGAATTTCTTTGGGTATGTAGACGCAGGTTCTTGGCTTGTCTGAGCTGTGTGTGTTGAGAATTAGCTTACCTCCGATGTTACCGAGGCCGCATACTCTATTGTTCCTGATCCACGGCTCTTGGATCAGTGCGATCGTTCGGGGCTTTACCTCCAGTGCCCTGCGCAAGCTAGCCGTGGCAGTCTGGCTGTGCTGGAGGTTGGTCTGGATGATGTTGAGGGGTGGTGACGACGGTGGAGAGGAGTTAGTCGGAGATGGATCCATCGGACTGCCTCTCCCCTAACTCCTCTCTATAATTGTCGTCGTGTGGTTCCACCGGCGACGAGGCGAGTAGGCGCTCGTTCCAGCCAGGTGATTCGGGCGGAATGGTGTCGACGACGTCAGCCATAGCCGCTCGGGCCATGACCTCCTCCAGTTGGTCTATGTCTGGGTCGTTTGTCTGTGCCAACGTCGGTTGTACAGTCTTGGTGTCGCTGTCGGTCTGGTCGTCAGAGGGTTGGGTCGAGGGCCAGAAGCGTACGTATATCGACCCGAGTAGGTAGGATATACGTCGCTCCCGGGCCCGGACCTTTACGGCTTCCTCCGGTGGGATACCTAGGGTCAGATAAGTCCCATAGTTATCGCCACCGACGGTAGTCGCCCTGTACAGTGACCACCTGGCAATGTCAAACCAAGTATTCTGACGGATCAGAATACCCTGGAGTCTGGCTACGTCACCTCTGTACCGAGGGACAAAAAGCGAGACTCGGACACGGGTGGGCACGTCTGATTGTCTCAGTACCGTGAGCGTCAGGTCAGTGTTTGGAAGTCTTATTTGGGGTACATTTTGGGTCAGCCAGGTCAGTGCATGGTCGTCTTCACACCACATCTGAACGGTGCCATCCGCTACCCGTGGGTACCCGCGGAAGGCAGGGAGTGGTGCTGTCGAGTCTGTGTCCATAACACGGTTCTCTAGGTCAGTTTTGATAAATTCGGCCTCATCCTTAGTCAGGTCTCTGGAGGGGGGGGGAAGGCAGATTGCTACGGCCAGCCGCGCAGGGATGTCCTTCGTTGCTCGCGCGTAGGTCCTCTGCTCCCCTTGAGCGGAGTGGACCCTCACCCGTTTGGCATCCCCCTCGACCGTGCTCGGCTAGGGGTCTTATCGCCGCAATTGTGGCGTGCCCAGCGTGGGGTTGCGACAATCGCACCCTCCATAACGCCATGAGATCCCGCCGGAGCTCTGTCCGCTGTGCCGCGATTTCTTGCGGCATCGGAGTTAAGCCCCGGCGTTTATTGACCCCTGACCTCAATGACGGACTCGATATTGAGCGGGAACGAAGAGCGTTGTCGGTAAGGGCAAAAATGCTGGCTCTCAGGTTTGTACGCTGCTCACTTAAAAAGTCAAAATTACTCTGTTTCGAGCTTATTGTACAACGTTTTTTCTTTGAGTTGATTTATTTTGGGGAACAAGAAAAAGTCGCACGGAGCTAAATCAGGACTGTAAGGAGGATGATCGGTGTGCTGTCCAGAAAGTCCCTTGTTTTGAGCGCCGAGTGAGCCAGCGCGTTGTCGTGGTGAAGCAGTAGCCCACGGAGGCCGGTGTTCGGTCGCTTGCTGCTTGCAGTAGTAAAAACTTCTGGCAAACATTTGGTAACATACCATTCAGCATTGATGCTCCTTTGATCTCGTCAGGGTACTGATACCAGATAACCCGGCAAAGAAAAAAAACTTGCGATCAAAATTTTGCCTGCACTTCTGGCTCGCTTCACTTTGGTAGGCGTTGGTTCATTTTGAAACAGCCACACGGTTTACTGACGCTTAATTTCTGGATCATATTGATAAATCCAAGATTCATCACCTGTAATGATATCTTAAACGCGCCGAGACGAGCCTGCTACAAATTTTGCTATCATGTCTCGGCACCATTCTACCCGAACCTCCTTCTGAGCCTGCGTTAGATTTTGCGGTACCAGCGTAAAACTATCTTCCATAACCGAAGATGCCTGTGTAGAATTTCATGCACACTTCCCGATCCAATTGGCAATATATGCTGAACCTCTTCATATGTAATTCGCCTATTCTCTTGAATTAAATTTTTCACAGCCAGCACGTTTTGTTATGTAACAACCGTCATAGGGCGGCCACTTCTTTCTTTGTCCGCCAAAATTACTCGACCACACATAAATTCATTAAACCAGCGGAAAACAGTCGCTTTAGAAGGGCTTTTTTCTATGAACACCATTTGAAGTCTTTCAAACGATTCTTCTGGTTTTAGTCGACATTTGAAATCGTACAAAATCATCGCGCGAAAATGTTCTCGTTGTAAATCCAGTTTTCAGTAAGACAGAGTATTTTGATTTAGCTCGTAAAAAAATGTGGAGGGAATTTCGAATTTGGAATGATATGTTTTTTTGTAATATATAGTCATAGTTTTAATTGACATCAAAACTAGCCAGTATCCTACAGACAAAAACTGTTAGTCGCAAAACTTTCTGAGTGACCTGGTAAAATAAGCTAACATAGTTCATAAGTTTACTAACACAATGAGTCCTTGTTACTTGAATAAAGAAAAATATCTGGGTGTTTTTCTGAAATATCTGAAATTTCTCAGTAGCAGCTCGGAGTCTGGATTTGTGCCCGGTTGATGGCAATAGGCTCGCCCCCTATTACATGGGACTTAAACATAACTGGCGAAATGTGGGTGTACCTGCTACAGGGACACCTCTGCCCAACCCTTCGGGGAAACAAGGCGTGATGTTATGTTATGTGTTATCTGGATGTCCATTTTTTTTTTAACGACTTTATCTATAAATGAAACCTAGCTGGATCGATTTATCACTCCCGAAACCCCCTGCATACTAAATTTAATAAAAATTCTTGGAGCCGTTTCCGAGATTCAGATTATATATAGGTACATAAATACAAGAATTGCTCGTTTAAAGGTATTAGATTTAGATTATTATTATATTATTACCGCGAATGTGAATTTTTAACGAAAATCAGATTTTTGTTTTATTTCATTCTACACGTTGAAATAAGTGACCCTGCAATTGAAAAAAAAAACGTAAAAAATTTCACTTTCGCGGTATTGGATGCCGAGCGACGATTTGCAGTTGGGATGTATGGGAGAACATGTTTTTCAACTACAATGTTAAGTTTGTCCTTGGGATAAATAAATTCATCTCAACTACGGAACCCTTCATTGTGCGTAGTCCGACACGCACTTGGCCGGTTTTTTTTTACTCTTCCAAAAAAACTGATACATTGAAAACTGAAGCGATTTTTCATCATTCATCATCATAAAAACCAGCAACTTTCAGTCTACGCGTGTGAAGTGACATCGTTTAAATAATGGTTACAGCTATAAATAACGTTTACCTTATATCAGCGTTACACGTGAGGGCACATCGTTATTTGTAACAGTTATGTCTCATAAAGCCATGCTCATAGTCATAACGTTATGCGTTTGGAGTTGTTGAGGATTTTCGTGATTTGTTCCGTTTGTTTATTTGAACAACGTAATTACAAAAGAGTTTTAAAGTATTGATTATGTGATGGACGCAATGTGGAGGACACTAGACATTTAATTTAGCTTTTACTGAAGTTACAGAATAACAAGAAATGAATTTCGAGTTTATATCACAGCCATACCATGATGTTAATATTAAGTTTTGCTTTAATAACGTTATACTAATGTTAATCTGCACAGTGTTATATCACAAAAATACCTTTGTTATTTTGAACAGGTCACTCAAGTTTCAAACAAGTGCAATGACGTGGTGTATTCTCAAAACCTTCTTTGGTTAAAACCTTCAACTTCCTCAAACTACATATTTAGAGCGAGTGAAGACAGACGCATGCGCGCGAAGTTCCGGAAATGAGTTCCACATCCCTGCCCCCGTTCACCAGTACACCACAGATTTACAGAGTCTCCGTAATGTGTGCATTAAAATGCTTGTAATTAATATGATTGTGCTATAATATTCTTGTCACATGAAGTGAAAGAAACTGGCCATTGTTTTCGCGAAGGAAACCACGCGGTAGTTTCTGAAACCGTTTGCAATTAAGAAAATCTGCTGTCAGATCTTAAGTCAAGTGATTCAATTGGCTGTTCATTTATTGTTCAGCCAATCACAACAGCTAACATGCACGCGATAACTCCTGAGCAAGAAAAAGGGTAGTTGTTGGAAATGGGTTCGTAAGAAAGAAGTGCGACTATCAGCTGATGCTGTCCTTTCTTTTGACATAATTCATTCACATTAAACATGAAGATAATCACGGCCTAATATTATTGCTAAGTAGCTCCTAATATGACAAATCTCTAGTTATTATAATATCCCATGAAATTAACAATGCCATAACTGGTACAGAAAATATCTCCATACGTCGAAAACGGAAATGAACCAAACAGCCTCTTCCGACAGTTGTATTAATTAACTTCTCTTAATATTACGTACAGATGGCGCTACTGATGATAAACATGTTCGTACTGAGCCGTGATGTCACTATTTCCGTTATTCGTATTTGGAAATATACTGCTTTGTCTATGTAAATACTGTGTATCAGCATAGAAACCATTTAATTGATTCAGACGTGACCTTGCGGAAATCCATTATAAAATACAATAGACGTTGATATATTTAGTATAACCTGTTCCGCTTAACTATTCCTAAATAGCCATAAAAAATTCAATAAAATTAACTAAGTACTACCACTACTACTTTTTTTTTTTGTATTTTTATTGGATTTCTTACAGGGTTTTTTATGGCCCTTTAGGAATAGTTAAGCGGAACAGGTTACTAAATATATAAACGTCTATTGTATTTTAGCATAGAAATTATAATTTATGTATTAAAAAAATATCTCTTAAATATAATTGTTCTAACAGAAGTTACAGCAAAATAACCAATATTTTACTATTTACCTATCAAACATTTTAACTTGTATTAGAAAAACGAAAACACTTTTATCACTCTTTAAAATAAATACAACACAACAGCTGTAATAAAATACGGTACAAAGCCGAACAAACAAGAACTTTATCTTTCTGTAATATTAGGGATTACGTAATTGCTACAGAGTGCGATAAAACCAATAACAAAGCACCAATATTCTTCAATCATCTTTATCGGTAACCAGACCAAATATAGGATCCCTAGATAATGTTAGACCACTAATATATCAAACGCATCCCGAACTGGCAGGGTTATTGAAATTCACCAACCGAATTTATTTATTCGAGCCATATTGAGCGTTGTTAGAGAGTTAAAACTGTAGGCTGCACTTTTGTGCAACGAAATAGAAGGAATTAGGTAAGTAAAATGCAAATTGTAACGAAATTGCATTTGTATTAATTAAAGAACCATTTAGCAACTAAGCCGAGATCAAAACAAGTATCGGCAAAATAAATGACTTTACTATTTGTTATTGACCAAGAAGTTGTGTTTTGTAGGAAGTGTGTTTTTGATACACCACTAGTACGCAAGGTAGCACCTTCTCTGGGTTTTAATAGCTTACAAGTAAAATAAAAAATTACTGGTTACATTAATCTTTGGGTTAAAATCTAAATGTATATTAAACGTGTAATAAAGGAATACCACTTTAAAATGAACGCAGTAAAATATACTATTAATATCTGAATGTTTTAATACTTTTCAGTTGCTTGCATCTCTCGGCTGAGCAAACTTCTTTAGAACCTCCGGCTATTCGGAACTGAGCAGACCGCTCGTTTAAACTCAGATCAACTATTCACAGATCTGTCCATTTGTTGGTACGAATGGACGTTTTGAATATTTCTTGTGTAAAATCTTAAGTTGGACTATTCAATGACACAAAAATATATGGAAATTCTTTGTCAAGATGGTCTTGGGAAGATCGTTCTTACTTTACTCTAAATAATTCTCACTATTAATTTGTGGTGATTATCAATCCTATTATTTTGGGAATGCTTGTTTTCTTTAAAAAGCTTCTATTTCATAAGAAACATGTCGTACATAATAATATGATATACACACACACAGTGGCAGGCCCGGATAGGGGGGGGGGGGGGGGGGTAAGCCGGGACCCGTGCCCCGGACGCCAACTTCAGGGGGCGACAAATTCAAGCCTAGCAGACAAGTGCACCACCCAGCACACCGCAACTTCTGCGGGTGGTGCACTGAGGAAATCACTGATTAGCGTAGGTACAGGTCGTCAAACGGTGTGAGCGGGTTGTGAGTGGGTGCAGTTGAATTCTACCAGGAACTCGATGAGCGCCTCAGGTCTATTTTTTTAGTTTTACTTTGCATAGTGGGGGTGCCGGGTGTCCCGCACTTGCCGATGCCTGTATGTGCAAACGCTACATGATTTCCTTTAATTTTTACCACAGTTTTGGCGCCCTTATTGGATTGGCGCATTTTTGATCGATAAAATTTGATTAATATGTTAATAGGTATGCCAAAATTTTCGAGGTTGCTAAGCTCGCTCTTACAACCTAGTAACTACTAATTCTTAAAACTTTTCTAATTCTTAAATCGCAAAAGAAAATCTAATTTATCTCAACCAGAGTGAAAAGAATTTCGCGCTTGCTTCGCTCGCTCTTGCATTCAAATCGAAAATTGGACCGCACATCAGATTAAAGGCTCATGCAGACTAGCGCGACACGACGGCGCGGCGTATCGCAGCGTGACTCGACCAATACAATTTCTAAGAAAACTTTACGGTATCTAGACACGCGATAGCGTGTCGAGCCAAGTTCCAGGCAAGACACGGCTGCAGTGTGTTATATTACACGAACCATTTGGAGCCACTTTTGACCCCTTAATAACTCAAAATCTATGTAACATTAGCACATGAAATTTGGTTTATTTATTAAAACCCCTTAGATTAACTAGAACTCCAAATTTCATAAATAAAGCTCAAACGGTTATTGAGATATTAACGTCTAAAAATCGGCATTTTTATCAACCACATAGCCATGGTCATCAAAAACCTTTAATCCACTTCCGGATGACCTATAAAGTTGAAAGGAGATTTCTCGAAAGCAGGCCCACGGTATGGTACTGTGTCAAAGCTTATTTAACAAAAATTATGTCGTATTTTTTTCAAGTTAAGTCGTTTTTTTTTTTAATTTCTTTCTGCTAGCATTAGAGAACCTAATTAATATTTATTTGGTTGACTAATTGTAATTTTGTACATCCGCCATTCAATCCTAACCTGAATGTTGCCAAATGACAGACTATTCCAATCAAATAATTTGTAATCGATTGAAAAATCGATTCTAACCCACATGGAGTACGTGGAGTATTCACTACACGAGTATGTTTCAAATGCTCTATTGTTCTATGTTTCTAATTATACTCAAATACTGTAAAATTATGATTTTACAATAATTAAAATATTATCTGGTCTGAATATACTCAAAAACTTAAAAGTGTTTCGAGACAGTAATGTTATTTTATAAACTAATCACCAGTGATCGGAGTAGGTAGATTGATTTGGTGTCAATGAACTGGCACGTATATATTAGTATGGATATGCCTCCGGGATTCCGGGATTTTGAAATTATTAAGATTTTTTTAAGGAATTTCAAATGTTGTGATGTGTAAAATAAAGAATACATCAATATGAATAAGAAATGTTTAACCCTTTTGCTGTCTTTTTAATAGTATATAGGTGATCGGACTCCAAGAAAAGGACAGGTATACTGTAAACAATATAATAATTTAATATATTTTAAATGTTTATCTATCGCATTCTATAAATTTCTAATGTAGTAGTTTAAAAATCCTTACTTTAACAATATTTGATTAAATCCCGTAAGTACCAAAATGAAATCCCGGAAAAAAGGCTTATCCATGTTATGATTTCTATGACTATTCATGATGCGAGTACCTACGTAAAATCAATCTACCTACTCCGATCACTGCTAATCAGCCAATCGATTTCGTCAATCGATTACCAAAATAATTAAACCTGGTAACATTGACACCATGCATAATGTCAAACTGTCAAAAAAATATCTGTCAGATCAATGGCATTGTTGGCTGTTTGTTTAAGTTGATTTGAATTTATTTTTCCGTATTTACTTTATAGTTAAAATTACGTTACGATTTAATACTGTTAATTTAAATTGAAGCCAGACGAACTATTGCTTATCTTTCCATGGCCCTGGGTAAGTTTAATAAGTTCTTTAAATATTTGTTGTAAACACCCGTTCACCTTTCACTATTTTAGCGTATTGTATAACCTCATTGATTTTAGCAGCTTATTAGTAGAAGGCCTATGTTCAGTCAGGGGTACGTCGCGCGTCGTCAGCTGTAAATTTCTATAGTATGATGTAATTATATTACATAAGTAAATAGGTACACTGAATTTTTTTACCTTTTTCAGGTATGACGATGACATGTGTTATTGCAAGACTTGAAATTATTGATTATATTATCTACAACTCTATCTGCTCATGGAAATCTAAGCATATTATGTTTTGCAAGTGGCATGTCAATTGCAAGTCACAGAAGTCATCAGGTTAGTGTTTTTAAAATGGCAGAATTATTATGAGTGATATAATTACTAAACAAAAGTAAATAAACAACAATAAGAAGTACTTTCTTACTTTCTAGGTCATACATTTGGATAAAGTTTGTCATGCTTATTGAGAGAGGCTGCTACCAGAGATGTTTATAGACAAGCAAGTGATGATAAAAACAGAGCCACCCTAGAGTTTAAGAGATTTACCCTTAGGTCAAAACAATAATCTGGTTAGGGCCAGAATCAAATCGTGACGTGTGAGCAGCAGGACTTGGTGTACATAATTATTGATAAGTGAGCAAAATAGGACAAATCGTTTAAGAGATCATCATTGCTTATTACTGTTTCGTGGGAAAGCGTACACCTACCACCTACTGTATCTACGCTGCTTTCATACCATGACTAAGTTATGAGAATGAAGCTGAAGCCGTTTTAAATTCTATGAGAAATAAAATGTTTTTAGTATTTATTGTTGTGTTATTTGTTAGAGTAAACCTTCCTATAGAAGCGCTGAAAATGCTGCTACCAATAAGATTATTCATCTTTAATTAAGAGAGTTGGCTAAAATAATGTTTATGCCATTAAATGTTTCATATTTAGCGCGCAAGATTATTAATTTACCTTCATAAAATTGCAAGTCTGTAAATGCAACAATCACCATTTTGATGACAGTCGAGGTCGAGGCTAAAAAACATAAAAATTGGGGATTTCGAACATCCAAACTCCACCACAAGGACAGTGACTATTACAACATTTAATTATTTGACAAATTCATCCATTGTTCAAGTTAAATAAGTAGTGGTAATGAAGTTTTTTATTATCAAAAGTCGAAGTTTCGCGCCAATCGTGCGTGTTTACATTTTAACTTTTCACAATTAACACTCATACACATGTAGATATGATTTAAAATGTGACAAATATGATTAAAAATATTATAAGCAACTAGAAAATGCCCAGATCTTAACTTATTATACGAACACACGTTCAATAACACGTAATATTCATTACTACTACTCAATTTGTGTTAAAAATCGCCGATCATTGTTTTTTTTTATTGTAATGATGTGCGAAAACGATTATGCCAAACGTTTTTTTTTTTTTCAATTTTGATTGTCTCGATTAATTTAGGTATATGTCGAATGTCTGAAATCTATACTTGAAAATTTAAATAAAATTGTTTTAAGCATTAAATACAATAAGCATTGTTTAAAATAATTATTTATACTTTTCTAGTGTAATTTTAATCGTTTTTAGGACATTCAATATAAAACGAGTCAACAGACAGGACGTGGATAGATACTTACCTCATTTATTGAATTTCGCGCCGAATTGAATTGCCATTTGAATTTAAATTCGGAACGTTGTTCAAAATTATTTTTAATTTATTGGACAATTATTTAATGTGGATTTTATTTTTGATAGTTTGCTACAGAATGCCTAGTATACATTTTTTAGGTAGGCAAGAAAATTTTGTTCGGGAATGATGTTAAATTAATTCTATAAATTAGGTAGGTATTCCGCAAACACTTTTAAATGACGTCTATATTTTTTGTTAGTTGTATGACTTTGGTAGGATTTTATTTTTGATAGTTTGCTACAGAATGCCTAGTATACATTTTTTAGGTAGGCAAGAAAATTTTGTTCGGGAATGATGTTAAATTAATTCTATAAATTAGGTAGGTATTCCGTAAACACTTTTAAATGACGTCTATATTTTTTGTTAGTTGTATGAGTTTGGTAGTATTTGTTTTTAATAGGATAATCTTACTCGAGTAATAGAAATTGCTTTTTTTTTGAGGTAGTTTCAAAATGAAATTTAAAAAACTGCCCAAGTGTATGTTGGACTACGCACAGTGAAGGGTTCCGTAATTGGGATGAATATTTACGCATAGGTAAACATTGCATAGTATCAATTTTATCGACTGCAAAAATAAGTTTGTGTTTCTCGAAAAAAACTATAAAAACAAAGTTAATTCTGCGGTTGTAACCGAAAATAAACTGTATCTCAAAAACTATTGACGTCAAAAGCAAAGTCACTTAGAAACATCTTTAACATTTTAATTATGAGATCCAACAATACACGCTTTATATGCATAGATTTTTTTCATTTCTCGGTTATATGTAGGTATGGAGAATGCCACCCCCACTATTATGTTTATCGTAATTTCACTACACCATTGTTTAACGGTGCTAAAAATACACCTTTTTTTAAATTTTCTTTATTTAAAATGGCTGTATGACATCCGGACACACGGACAGACGAACTTGACGAAATTAAGAGGTCCGTTTTTTTTACAGATTTTGATTATCAAGTTTACAATCGGCATGCAATTGATGTCTATGAGAATTGATCTACAATATTATTATTATTTGGAATAGCCGCCATCTTAAAATCCAGAATTTCCATCTAATTCGATATCAGCACTATCTCCCGAAAATGACAGTCATGACGAAAAATTTTCAAATAGTGTTAAAAACTGCCACTTGCTCACTTCAGATGGCGCTGATCTCCAGCGTCTTATAATTTGACAGCTAACTATACATTTTTGATTCGAATGCTAAAAGTTGATGTAAATTCCAGAATTTCATGACTGAATTCAAAACACCCCGTCGAGTCAACTGATGTGTCACGTGTCAAAATCTTGGTCCTTAATGTTAGGCGGTAGTGAATTCATTTCATTCATTCTCTGATCTCGAAAAACGTTGTTACAAACCTCAGGTTGGTATGATCAAGGTAGTTTGTAGGTTGGTACTGTGCTTGAGACGTTTTTGAATTGATAGATCGTATGACTATTGTTTTAGGGACTATTGTCGTTTAATATAGTAAATAGTTAAGGAACTTTGTTCCTGACGGGGCTCCCCGACTGCACAAGTTTTTTTAAATAATAATACTTACCGCGCCGGCTCAGCGACCTGACATCATTGCGGACAATTGTAACAATTGTTACGAAAGAAATACCTACATTCTTACACAATATTGCTACGCATATTTGCAAAAAGAATTTTATAGATCACGTTTGATTGACAAATGATAATAATTTCTTTACAAAAAGTAATGATATCCCATCAAAAACATAAATGTGAAAATTGGAGCCAAGTTCAATAAATATGGTTGTTGACTTCGCCGACAAAAGAATTGAAATCTAAATGGGTGCCAAGTTCTGTAGATAATCCTGAAATTTATTTATAAGAACATGCAACTTTCTAAAATAAAATTAAAACACAAATTCTTGTTTTTTCTGCTATAACAATGTTTGCTATTTAAAAATATAACTTCTTAAATTTGAACAGTCGAATTATTTACACAAAGCACTTAGGATAAATTGAAGCTCAAGATTTGACTTGGCTAGTTTTTACCAGCAAGCTGAAATTTTAGAGGAGGAAGATATTTTGACCTTACAGTTACAATAAGACACAGTATCTTGCGCATAATATAAATATGCCTAGGCAGACAGTCAAAGCTGTAAACAGTTATAATAAGAAACAGTAACTTGCGCATAACATAAAGAACAAAGATATCATCATTTTATTTTATTTATTGGACTCACCAACAATTGAGTATACCGATACAAAGATATGAGATACATCCAATAAACTTATAGACTAGAGTACCAATTTCTTACAGGTCACATCATGAATGACTTATTTGATGTTGAGTGCCTACTTAAAATTAAATAATAATAATTAAATATGACTAGGTAGACAGTCAAAGCTGTAAAGTCGATGAAAAAAATAGCATCCAACTGTTAGCCGCTTAATGCACGCACACTAGAAAAGTAAAATTACAGCACAATGACGTGGCGCGAGTGTAAGACGTAGAGGTAACGCACACCGGCATAAAAAAGCTACTCTGTTTATTTTAGTTCTTTTGCACCACGACACTGTAGACAAATATAAAATCAAATATAAAGTTGTAAGATAACTTGTATGTAAAAACTAGCCAAGTCAAATCTTGAGCTTCAATTTATCCTAAGTGCTTTGTGTAAATAATTCGACTGTTCAAATTTAAGAAGTTATATTTTTAAATAGCAAACATTGTTATAGCAGAAAAAACAAGAATTTGTGTTTTAATTTTATTTTAGAAAGTTGCATGTTCTTATAAATAAATTTCAGGATTATCTACAGAACTTGGCACCCATTTAGATTTCAATTCTTTTGTCGGCGAAGTCAACAACCATATTTATTGAACTTGGCTCCAATTTTCACATTTATGTTTTTGATGGGATAACAATAACCGGTGTCGCGTTGCGCTGCACGAAGCTTTAACAAGGCTCGAAAAGTAAAATTGTAATTCTAATATGCAATAATCTCACGATTTATTTCAAACCTTATTCTGTCGTAGGCTAATTAAAATAAATGTCCAACCGTACTAGTATATTTAAAAAAAACCCGACTTGGCGGGGGGCGGCAGGTGGCAGGTTTTGCCCTGCCTCGAAAAAATTCTAGATCCGGGGCTGCACAGTGGATGCGAATTTTCTCAAATTCAAATTCATTTATTCATTTTGTGAACATAGGGTAAAATAATACAGATGTTATATTTAAAAAAAGATGGTCCATACTATGTCCCGCCAGAAGGCATACAACATAACTTAGGTAATCATTATGTATTAACAAAATAAAAACAAAATTTAGAATAAAGTCAATAGGTATGTAGATGTCACAATTTCATGCCAATCACTAATAGTTAATAATATTTCAATAAATTAAGACGACACTTAAACAAATAGGCATATTTAGTCACAATTTTGAATCCAAATAAATGAAATAAAAAATGTCAATATAGAATATCATTTTCATACGGGAGCAACATTTTAATTATACAGACGGATAAAAAATTATGTAAATATTATTTTAATTTGTCATTAAATATTCACTAACAGAATAATACACCTTGTCATTCAATAATTTAAAAAGCTTACGTTTAAACATTAATGTTGTTGATATTTGATCAAGTAATTTGTCATAGAGTCCATCACAATAGTAATGCTGTGTTAACTTTGGCTAGGGGTGTGATAGTGAAGTAAACTATTAGGGCAGAGTACACAGCATAGTATTAGGATTTAGGTAGGTAACCCAGAACATAGACATTTCATAATCATAATGAATACTTCTACATTTACCAAATCACTCATATATCCACTACCACGTCCAATTACTACGCAATTACTCCACCAGTTGAAAACAAACAACACTTCTTTACACGTCGCTGGCTTACAATGGGGCGTACCTCATGCGTTCCGAGTTCACGCATCGATGAATGTACGGGCTCATTATGCAGTCGCGATGCAACTTGCGGCACGTACATTTTAATTAGAGATAAAAAAAATGTCGATATTTAAATGGCTGTTGTACAGATTGGTACGCTACCGGTTTTGTTTCTGTGATTTTAATGACAGTCTGTGGTGTGGTGTTTGCAGGGTAATATGGATGGATGAAGCAGCTTTGAGATCAACTAATATCAATTTATGGAAGTTGTTTACGGTATTAAATATAAAGCCAACATTATTCTCGCAAACGCAGCGATAATGTGGTCTTCTATTAACCGAAGCTTAAACTGAAAACACAATACAATTTAGCCGAATATTACTGTTCGATATTACGAGAACGTTCACATTGGCTCCTCATATTAGGCAAACACATTTTGCTCTGTCGTCCGCTCAGCAACACAATAATACAATACAAAATGGATCATCAATTTCCATTTTCAGTGCAAAGGTCAAAACAATAACATGAAAATAATAACTTGGCACTAGTTCATTGTAGTTTATTCAATTTGTCTTTATTTAATAGGTACAATATCATTATTTAAAGTGGCAACATTATGTAATGTAATGAAAATATATAGGGGCGAGTAATGAGTGTTACATGCGTGGCCGCTGCGGTCGCGCTGCGTGACCGCTGCGTGGCGTCTGCGGTGCATGGGTATCTCGGTCGTTTTAACATTTTATCATCATTCAATTTTCTGATATTTACAGTATCAGTAGTATTTGTAGATTTATTTGTTTTAAACTGTTCTGTGTTGACTTACTTACTTACTTATCTTCGTAACGAACTGTATGTATTAATCACGGGCATGGTGTATGATTAGCGTGCGAGTGGACTGGCCTATGTCCAGCAGTGGACTGGCCTATGTCCAGCAGTGGACTGGCTGTGAGCTGATGATGATGGCGGTGGTGTGAATCGGTGATAAATTAACAATTGAGAAAGGTAATCAGAATTGTGTATACCTAATGTGTTTATTCCTCGAGAGCACAAACTTTTTTACCACAAATAATAATAGGTAACCTATTATACACATACCACTAAAGTTATTTAAAAAGGAATATTTATGATGTTTTTGTTTTTTTTTTTTTTTTATATATTCTGAATTCTCTAGTTTTGTGATGAAAAAGTGGTCCCAGGTGCTCCATCAGTCCCCCTACCTAGTAGTTCAAGGGCCGATTCCACTGACAGAAATCTAAAAGTGAGAAATTTACTGCATTTTGAGGAGCTATTCTGCTTATCACGCCGAAGATCCTCATCAGTACCCTAATTGCGTAACTTATTTTTGTAAACGATTTTGCCTAATTTGTTTCATTTTGACAGTTCAACAACATTCATTGCGTTATTTACGTTGTTGAGCAGATTTTTTTTCCAACTTATGAAGCAATGGATTAGCAATCTATTTCAAATCGAAACAGATTGTGTTGTATTACGCAATTAAGGTAGGTACAGATCTTCACCAAATATGAGATAATTTAAAGTTTTTTCAAATAAAAAACGAACCATCGAAATCGGATCTTTTAAGGCGGAGATCAGTAGCCCTCTTTTTGCCCCTTTCTGGGGGAAGTCCCCGAAAAACATCCCCGACGACAAAAAGAAACTATAAAGTAGTAAAACCTGTCTAACCTGTAAACCTGCCTGTTTACCTATCGTGTTAAATGTCCACCTATAATTTTTGTATACATTAGCAGTACCTAATACCTTTCTTAGTTATTATTATTATTTTTAATCCAATTGTTATATGTAGGTAGGTATATGCTGTTGGTGTTCTTTAATAAATAAGTAAACATATATACCAAGTTTCTTCCAGATCGGTTGTATAATACGACCTGTTTAGAGGAGTACCAATAAACTGACACGAAAGTAAATTTTGCCAGACTTGAAGCAGAGACGCTTCGGTCGCTCGGTCAATGAATATTATATTTCAAGCAAATATAAGTTCAATTAAATTAATTAAACATACGACAACATTGTAATTTTTCACTTTATGGACAAACTTTTAAGTATAAAACACGAAACGTCTTCAAAAATTTTTCAATTTCTGTATTATTTTTTTCCTTTATGGACTTGATCTGTATTGATTCTCATATCAAATACAGATAAACAAAATTACACTTTAAAACAGTGAAGTTAGCTTCGGGTAGTTAGTTCATTCTACCGGCTGGCGCACCCAGTTTAAGTTCAGTACCTTGAAGTGTCCTGGAGGGAAGGGTTCACTTGGCACTTTACAGATGGAATTGAATGCTCATATTTAAGCTAACGACGTAGGCACGTAAACTATTAGATTTATTATCGGTTACGTTGTAACAGGTACCTACTATTTATGTACCTACTTTATTTTAAACCCAACTGCGCGACCACAACAAGGACATGTTTTTTTTCACGCGTATCTATATAGGTATGTGGGATTCTGTTGCCAGTTCCAATTCGTTTTTATTCTAATCGTTAACCAGTACCACAAACTATCACTTACCGTTTCAATATCGCCCTTCCATCACCACTTACGTAGTGTTTAGGTTGCTTGTCAAATATCTTTAGAAGTGGCCATTATTTGTGTGCTGAGAGCTCGCCACACAGGGGCGGACTGGGGTGCAAACATTATGGAGGGGCCAGGAGGGGCCTGTAAGGCTCCTGTGGGTATTGAACCTTGATGGTGGTAATTAGGTGGCGAGTTCTTGTGGAGTAGTGATGTGTGAAGTGTGAATAGGGTAGAAGTGATGCGGATTTGTTTTGAAACGGTGTGGTTGTGTGTGGTGGGTGGATTGGTTGGTGTTATAAACATGACTGTGCGTACAGTAATAAGTAGTATTTAAGAATAGCAAACAACTTATTTAGATACCACATAATTTGACATAACTTTTATTGCTACAAAACGAAATTAAGAGCGCACATTCTGAAAGTTGGCCATGTTCTAAATAGCTGTCAAATATTTCACTATTTTTATGAATTTTTCAATATTACTAAATAACATAATGAAATATTGCTCTGTATCATAATAAAACATTGATTATGATTTGGCAGCTATTATAATTTCCTTTATTCGTGACAGTCAAGGGCGTTGAAGATAAATAATTACAAACCAAGAAACTCTTTCTCTACAGTTACGCAAACCTCTTCAGTCACCAAAATTATTCGCACCCGGAACACTCCTGGCATAGCGTATTCAAATTTCACGGTTGGTCGGTTTGTTATAGTTAGAAACAGTTAGCGGTCGACAGGGACAGGTGTTCGGTTCTGGGCAAACTTGGAAGAAGTTGTGGGCAAACTTGTGACATGGTGAGACCCAAATAAAAGTCCTGTGGGCAAGATGTTTGTTTAGTCAATGGTAAACTTTGGTTTACTTAAATTAAATAATTAACCGAACATGAGGGTCCCAGTGATCCTTGGAATTTAGGTACCTAGAGAAATTGTGTAGTGGAGGATCAAATTAAAGTTATTAATTCAGTTAAATTGTTCTGAGATTAATCTATCAATCAACCAAATTAATTTGCTCTTCAAAGTATGAGATAAGTTTTGCGACTGTTTATAATCACATGTTGCTTTGTTTATATTTAAGGTGTATTTTTTTATTTTTCCAAACCAATTATATTGCAATATAAACTGTTGTTTATATTGTAATGTCATTGGCTTAGAAAGGTAAAAAAATATTGCCGATCTTAGTATGTTGTTAAAAGTTCAATAAGTCTTCCTTCTGACGTGCTTACATTATGCAACATATACATGATAATAAATGGGTGCATTGACCTATCTTTCCCTAAGTCCGCCCCTGAGTAATTAGTAGGCACTTTAGGAAGCCAAGTTTCTTGACTGGCTACTGCAGGAGTTTGGCTGAACATTACCTGGTGTTAAGTGACTAGTTAACTTGCGGACTAGTTATTTTAGTTGATACCTAAGTATAGAATTTCTAATACGAGACTGAAGTTAACAGGCAACTAGAGGCTTGGCAGAATTACAAAAGGTCAATGACACGTTAGATGATTACAAACACGCTAAAGCAAAAGTAAAACATGGAAGGTTTATAATTCAGAAACCCATTTCGTGTATGATCAAAAATGGACCACATGAAAACAATTTTGGTAAAAGTGAATACCTACATTGTCACGAGTTTTCTCTTCAAACAGTGAAAATTGCAACAAGCGCTAAATTGGCTACGAAATAGCTACTTTCGCTGGGAAATGCAATTTTTTGAACATTTTCCGTCATATGAGCGAAACTAGAAATGAGATGCATATTGTCCCGGACGGGGAAAGGACGTTGTCTGCTTGTCATATGGCTGACTACAAAACATTCTATTTATTTTGGAGGAACTATAACTCTCTGTTACGTGGGAATTCATCTAAGATATCTTTCGTATAAGACTTCGAAGCAGAACAAAGCTGCTGAATGTTGGTACCGCGGAGTATAGAAAGAAAAGTTTTATATTTCTCTTTTTTTTTTTTCTTGGTCGGTTCCTTTCTTTTTTACACGCGTTACGAACGCCTTATAACTAACCTAGACAACTCTATTATACTGATGGTTAAATTGAGTGTAGGTATGTAAAATTGAGTATAGGTATGTAAAATTGAGTACAGGTATGTAAAATCAACCTCGTAATTGCTTTAAGGTTGAATGTCACTTTCACGTCATAAAACGACAAGGTGTATTTCTATATGTGATAGTCAAATAGTTTTAACCTTAGTAAAGTTTCAATTTACTGGGAATTGTTGTCGAAAGTGATAAAGGTCGACGGTTACGAGGTCGACTGTATGTGAACATTTTATCAGTAACACAACTATGACTGATGGCTTACGGGGGGATATCGATGTAATTAAACGGAGTGTCAATATGGTGTAAAGGATATGTATTTTATAATGGGTAACCTTGTAAATATAAAGACGCAACCACTATTTAACTAAAAATTATCCAAATAACAGATTATGATATACAGATAGGATACTAACATTCTCATCAGAATCACTCAAAAACTTATACACCCTGTTGAAAACTTTGTACAAACGAGCTCCAAACTAGACTAGGTACGTAAACTTGCACATTGCAGGGCACTTGACTGTAAATGTAATAATTATTTTGTACTGTGCACCTCCTATGAACTTGAAACACCTCTATTGCTCATACATAAGATTAAAATTGGTGTGGCAGGGAGTGTAAATACAAGTTTGTTTTGTCAGCATTGTAAAGCCGGTGCCTGAATATTGCAGGCAACATCGAGGCAGTCGGAGCCTATCGTGTGTACACGCTTTTACATTTTAGTCCAGGGCTGTGGTAGGTCTTATTTTTCAACTTTTTTTTTTCATTTTGTCACCGAAAATCATGTTGCTAAACTTAAACACGCTTGGCAGATAGGATTTAACTAGTTTCAGCCCTCCCGTTTGAGTGTAAATCATAAAATTCTATTAAACAATATTATGTATAACGAACGCAAATTGTGTTTGTCCCTATAACTCTCAAAGTCAACATCTCCTAAAATAAAGAAAACATGTTCAATACCAGTCTACCATAGGCTTGCGTATTATTGTTTCACTGAAATAATATTGACGATAACAATAAAGAGATATTGGCAGCCCCCGCCATAGATTGAATTGTAACGTTTTATTCTAAGTACCAAATAACATTTTAGTACGATTTTTGTTGAACAGAAATTGTTAAAGCTGATCATAAATATGTAAAATGTTATGCCACTTTTATGTTGAGCGGAATTAAGGAAAACAAAGAATATGTCAGCTGTTTTTTGTCTCAGACAAGTTATGAGATGTAAAAATTTACTGGGGGAGTCGTTTCATATAAAGTTTATGTCTAATTTCCAGTAACTCAATAATATTTTCGAAACGGAAAAGGGGCTAATGGAAACTGAAACACTTACCAGTGTTAATTTATTTCGCTTAGATTACGATAATTTCATAATCTTTACAGTATCTTACAAGTTTTTTATCCAAAGACGACATTAATTAACTCTCTTTCTTGTCATTCTTTTACAATTTTCATCAGGATAATATACTTCTAATTTTACCGCTACCTTTAATCAACATCCTTACCCGTCTCGGATATAATTAAAAAAAATATACAAAAAAAATCTCGCTCCTGCCAGCCCTACCACATCTAATCCGCCTCTAGCCAAGCTATAGAGGCGTTGAATTTTTGAAATTCCACTTGGGCCTCTTCGTTGGAAGCCCTACAGGATTGAGCCTAGTACACAACGGTCGAAACTGTACCCAATACACTTCAGTTCAGAAAAAGACTTGTAAATGTAGATTTTTGCGTAGCTTGTACGAGGACCGAATGTTTTGTAAATAAGAATGTGGACACTAGGGTTTATAGTATAGTGGTTCAGTTAACAGATAAGGCTTTAGGTCTCGATGAGTTTTACAAAGGTTGGGTTGAAGTTTTTTGATTAAATTTCCACTCACACAAAAATAATAATAAATTAGTTAAAAATTATTATTCTTTTTGTTTGAGTGGAAATTTATGCAGGTGCTATATTAATGTCTAAGAGACTTATCTTTATGTACGAAGGAATTTATTTCAGATTCGTTATGTAAAAAATAATAATAAGTAATATTCAATACAAAACAAATAAAATGTCAATCAGCTTGACTTCGAAGGTAAACATTCAACTTTGCTTTTGCCTACGAACCAGCTCAAAAACAATCAGGCAAGATAAGACAATTCAAATTAACTCGCTGACAATACACATCCTATTTGATTATCTCAATCTTAAGAAAATAAGCTGTGCATGAGTAAAAGGATTAAATGTAAAGTAACAGTAGGCTGGGCAAAGTTAGCGGAGATTATGGTAATTACCCGGGGATCTGCGTGGCGTCGAATCAGCAGCTTTTGTACCCTAGATTGGGGAAATTGTGAGGTAAATTCGTTAATTGACCTAATTTCAGCTTTAGCTGACCAAACTCTTTGTAGTAAGATTTAATTGTAGAATTTTAACTGGTTAAATCTTGTGTAATTATCGTTTGTCGCTATTAGGTAGCTTTGTAGCGAAAAGGTCGGCGAGAACTAAAACTTTATAACATCGTATTTTATAAGGTACAATCAAGAGATTACTATTATTATTTCACCCTTAACAATTTTCTATTCTTTTTGAAGTCAGTTATTATTTTTTATAACCATATTCACAGGAATTACTTTACAATGAAGTAACATGACAAAGTCAGGTATATTTTCATGAAACATATGAACACATTAGTTTCAATGTTAGTCTAGATTCCTAAACTCACTTTTCTACCGAATAACATTCACATTGGTTTGATTTTCATTTTCCCTGAGGCTAAATAAATATTATTTTATCGCAGTACTGTTCTAGCGAATAAGCTTTTATTTGAAACTGTGTACTGACTTATTAACTAGGTACCTTATCCAAATACAAATCTGGAAATCTATTTACCTAACATTTGCAAAAAGCTGAACTCTAAATGAATTAGGTAGTTGATATTAACATACACGCTTTCATTTCTTTCATAGTTCGCAGAAAATTATTTTATAGCAATTGTTAACTCTTTTGCTGAAATGGAATTATTGGCTCCTTCGAATGAATGAATGAATATTAATTTGTTTAACACAGGTACATACATTTGGTATTCGGTAAAAATTCAGTTGACTCTCTATGTTTTGCCAGTAGCGTACAAATTTTATAGCTGCAATAGATACAATAATATTAAAAATACATTCAGAATAATTATAAATTATTAAATTAAGTATTTACAAATTCAAAGTACTTATATTAATTAAAATTAAATTCAATAAATAAATCACACAAAAACAACAAAATTACACACATTCATTACTTAGTCAAATTATATTAATATTATTGTCATTAAGAAATTTATCTACAGTGTAATAACATTTCTGGATTAGAAAAATTGATAATTTCTTCTGAAGCTCGTAATCTTTAGTTGCTTCAAGGAGTCGGGTCACTTATTATATATTCTGGGTGTTATTCCTAGCAAGCTTTTGAGCATCAAAGCTAGCTTACATTTCCTAGCACATAAAACGTTTTGATTTTGAGCACGTAGGTATAGGACCTCCAAGTATTTGAGACAGTTTTGTAAATTGCATTGCATTTTTTTTGACAAATGTTGCAACTTCTAGAATATACAATGATAGAAAAGTTAATATTTTCAAAGATTTAAACATTGATACACTGCTATCTCTTGTTCTCAGATTGCACATTGCTCGAATGCATCGTTTTTGTGCTCTAAATATATAATAAAACTCTTAGTTGAGTTTCCCCAGAATATGATTCCATAGCGTATGACAGATGCTACGAGACCATGATAAGCAGCTAGTACGGTTTCACAGTTTACGACTTTTGACAATTTTAAAAGAGCAAAAGCTGATTTGCTTATCTTTTTACATACGTTATCTGTTTGATCTTTCCACGTGAGTTTGTTGTTAAAGCATTGGCAAATTCACAATACAACTGCAAAACATTTTTTCTGAGAGAGCAGTCACACTGAAAAGATGCAAAAGCAACCTCAATATTCTAACAAATGGTTAAAATATCTCCAAACAATAATCATAAAGTTACCAATACATTTACTACATACTTTCCTACTCCAATTTCCTCATTTTTTCCTGGATGGAACTATAAATCGCGTCAGTCTCGCGACAGGCTACACAGGAAGGGCCGCAGTGAGCAATCATTAAATTCGCATCACCCGCCGCCGAGACAACGGTGTTTCCTGCAATATATCGTTTATTTCCAAACGACGACTTCCCGGGGAAAGAAATAGCGAAGGAATTACCGGGTCGAGGGTGATACCATTGTTGCAAAGTCGGAAGGATATTTGATGCGAGTCTAAGTAGAGTTTGATGTGAATCAGCACATTCCGATTTTTTTGTAAAACATAATTATTAATATCATAATTGCAGTCCATAATTATGTTCCCAAGTAACAGAACACATTATTAAATTTAATTACAAATACTAAATTTATGATTGCATTGGCACCTTGGCAGCATAAATTTCCACGATTTTACGACATAATAATAGTGCACGTGAAATGAAAAATAGAATCTTCATAAAGAATGAGCCTATTGCATAGTATTCTGGTAACCCCGAAAAACATGAAAAAATTCCCTTCACAACGAACTTTCGATAATCTTGCGAGCACAAGTAGTACAATCCAACAAGAACAACGGCCCTGGGTAATCACCCTGGTTGACGACAAATAGGAACTTTATTCAAATCAGCACAAATTTATTTTAGCGAAATGACAGCTGCCAGCCATTTGCTTTTGTTGCTCCACAATATTCGTCGGCCGCAATTATTAATTTCACTCCTTGGAGAATGATTAATTGTGACCTACGAATGTTATAAAAGTTTTCAATTATCAACGTAGTTCAGACAGGAAAATAATAAAGAAAAAACGGATTATCCATTAATTAATATTAAGTTCAAAACTAATATCAAAATAGCAACAAATAAATTGTACTATCTCTCTCTCAAAATACTAACCTTTAAAATAAAAATTATAAGAACTAAAACAATATAGTTCAAATTCAAACATAACACGTAGCACCATCTATTGAAAGTTTGCATAAAATAGTAAGCTACTGCCATCTAGCGGCGAGTTGGTGAAATGGGTAATGGAACTTGGCGCGGCTAAAAGACTCCACTCCATCGCCACGCGCCGGTGTTCTTAATTCAGCACGTTACTACTAGATGGCGCTGTAACAAACCTTTTATTTCTAAGACGTAAGGATCGATGAAAACAACAATCACGATTCAAAATTTTTGGCACGATTTTCTTACAAAATAACAGCAAAATGAAACAAAATATAAGTAATGAATAATGATGAATTAACATAAAATAATCGTAAACTCTTAATAATATTAGACGTAGTGAAGATGAACTACTACTTAGCAGCAACAAAACAAAATGTGAAAAAAATGCAATAATTAAGTTAAGTGCCACTTTTAAAATTCCAAAGAGGACAATTAACTACGGCAATTACTGAAATCTAAAATTATTTAGCCAGTCTTATCGAAAACTACCATGAACTGCAAAGTAATTAGGTATTCCAAATGAACTCTGAAACTTAGCTCTAAACTGGATAAAGTTAGCCTTCTCGAAAATCAGCCATTAAAAGTAGATAGTTGTAAGTAAAAAGTAATAATTACGGATGTCTAACTTCGCAAGTGGACGAACAAGGCAAGGCAAAGTTGCCACAATTGGTATCTACTGAGAAATAACTTTGTAGACTTCTTTGGCTACAACTGGGATCATTTTAATTAAATTCGTTGCGAAATTCTCAAGTTTAACTTTTGAAACTGAACGTATCTTGGGAATTGACTTAAATAAGAAGGTATTTTGTGCCTGGTTAAATGCATAGTAACTTAAGTTTTGCCCTTTTTGTTTTAATTAATGATGTTGTTTAATACAGGAATAATTGAAACTATACGACAGCAATTCAATTAATCACATTTGCTGTTTTATGATTTGGCCATCTAGCGGCAGTACAGTGAACTTTTATGTTTACAACAATCCGTTCCGTAGTTCCTTCATATAACACACTTTTACAGAGGGCGGTAACTCTTAATACCCTCAACTTCCGGTAGATGGCGGTAGGAACAACATTTTCAGTGACGGGAAACTTGCCAATTCGTAAAGTTTTGATTGACATCCCTTCATTAAACTTACATTTTATTAATAATTCAGTTTGTTTCACAAAGTTACTGCTGTTATTTCAGTCAATATTTAGCATTTCTCTTCCTATAAGAAATTAAAAATATTTATGTTTCACGCTGATGATTTGCCCGGTTTGCCACGGCATCAATCATAAAAATTAACCAAAAATTAAACTTGTATTATTCAACACCAAACTTATTTCTCGTTTTATAAAAGATAGAAATAAACCTATTATAAATCAAATTCAAGCTTCAAGATTGTATGCAGAACTCAAAACTGCTACAGAGTTAGGTATATCACTTTTGACTAAAGGTACAGAAATAAGTATTTTTCTTATCAATCTGCAACGTTCCCACGTTTTGTTTTGCTGCATGAAATTTCCTCAACGACTTATTTTTTTTTAGGTCAGACAGATTAATTAGACATACAATAAATTCTTCGCGATTAAAAACTAGTTTTACCTGTGCTTGAAAATGTTTTTATCTAACTACATAGCTGTCGAAGGCATAAGAAATGTGCGTTATAAAGGTATTATTTATTTCCAAAGTCGCTCAACAATTAATGTACCTAATACCATCGCCAAAGAAACCATGTTTTGCTATTTATGCAGCAGAGAGTATCGACGAGGATCACGCCGAGTGTCGCATAATGAGGCGCGTCTGCCTAGTGTTCAAGTGCCAGCACTATAGTGTACCTACTAATGTAGCATACAATTCAGTATTTTTATAGGACCTGAGTCTGTAGGGCTGCGATGACGCGTGTTTGACGGAAAAATAAACTCGTGTGGTTGCAAAAAGTTCTTAGAATATGCGAGTAATGTAAGATTTTGTGACTTTGTAAAGTTTGGTGTTATCTACCTATAGTTACATGTGGCTCGAAAATTAGAAATGTGAGACAGTTAAGTACCGCAAAGTTAAATATGATACAATCACAATTACTACAATGTTCAAAAGATCTAAATGCACGCGCGTTATCATTCTTCTTGCTCAACTATCTACCTATCATAGTAATTAATGGTATCTGGTAATATCGAATGCGTATAAATCTAACACAGTTTCAGTGAAACTCTTGGACCGAGGTAGGCTAACAAGGAAAACGTCAATCTAAAAATCTCTCCAATTATTATTGCTACTGAATAAATATTTTTGTAGCTATTCTGGCATTTTTTTCGTGAAAGCTGTCATCCTTAAAAACGCCAGTACATTTACACCGTGAGGGGCGCGCGTCAATTTTTTTGACACACGCCATTGTTAACGCAATAAAATGAAACTGTCGAGTTTCGCCAACGATCTCAATTTCATGATATTTTTAGGATAAATATAAATTGTACATGGTCTACTCCTCCGTATAAATAATAATAACTCAATAATACTAACGTAATATTTAGTGGTAGGTAAATCGGCATAACTCTTTTTGAAGTTGGAACCTCAGACCAAATAAAAAACCAAGATATAGCTCTGTCAACAGTGATGTGAAGCCGGTTTCGTAAACATTGTGCACTAAGTGAGGTGTAGTTTGATTGTAAATGGTTGTACATGTGTGCATGTGAGCGTGTATGCACAGAGCGGAGGTGTAGTTTTGGCAGGCTTCACTGTATTATTCGCAGCGCTATGTCTTGGTTTTTATTTGGTCTGTGGTTGAACATGACAATTATTCTGTATAGCAAAGAAGATTGTTAATAGGTTCTAATTTAAATAGTAATACCTGAGAAACATTCCCTTAACCCTTGGCTTGGCTGCTTTGTAAGTTGGTATAACTCTGGTCTTACCTGAAAATAAAGAAAAAAAAATAATTTAGTTCCAAATAAGAAATGAGAATTTTCAAAGAAGATAATAATTTTCATAAGTAGCGTCGACCCCAAATAAAGTGGGTTATGGACAGGAGAATGATGATTATAATTTTCATAAATCTCGAAGCATTTTAAGTTGTTATTACTTTTACAAACAAATGCTGACAGTAAATTCAACCCTTCCCAATATGACAATTTGCCAAACAACCACTCCACTCCATATTTTCTCGCATCTTCAAATCAACGTGCAAATCAGAAAACTTAGAGTACCTTCCAAACATTTTTTATACTTGACAAACTCTTTCGAACTTCGTCCAACTAACCCCGAACATTCATACTTCGTTATGACGAAAATATTCGCTGTCACTTGAAGAGGGGCGGAAGAATTCACAGGAATCGATTCTGGAGATACTGAGAAAAAGGTGTTAAGGACATGAGAATTTTTGTATTTTCTGTGTTATTATTTCGCTATGTATTGTTAAGAGATAATCTCTACTGACACCTTTTCAACATTACCTTATACCACTTGGCCATCTGGGAAATGTTCTTCATCCAGAGGCAAAGTTGCAAAGGTCCTACAATTTCAGCATCCTTTTGTTGGAATAAAACAATCAAAATCAAAAATAATTTGTTCAAATGAGGCTGAGAATCAGCACTTTTTGAACGTCAAAAAATACATAAGACGCCAAAACGCCCACCCATCACAACTTTCTAATTTTTTTACTGGGAAAAAGAAGTGGCGCAACAAACTCCAATGTTTCTCTTATTAATTTATGTAGGTACGCAATAGAATGAATAATATTGACAAAGTGTTAGATGAATCTCAATAAAAATATCTTGGTGCTTTTCTAATTCCCTTTATCAGCAGTTTTTCAGCCACCCTAACAATTCTCGTAATGAAAGTGTTCAGTATAAAAAGGTCTACATTGGGAGTCAATCCCGCGGCGTCGCGACGTCGCCGCAGACGCTCATAAATAAAAAGGTTTCTTTCTTACCACCGCGACTTCACCCGCTCCTGAGAGTGGCTCCCAAGTTCCAATGCCGGAGCAATTGTCTGTCTGAGACTTTAAATTAAACATGTGGTCGCGATGGGTATTATTTTCTACTGGTTTTGATCTGTACCTATCAACCATATTGGGAATAACAATTTTCCAAGTCCGTGCTTCAAGTAAAATTACTTACAAGCACGGAGTTGGAATTTTAAAAATTATGACACTCAATATTTATTTTTGTTGACCTTAAACTAGAACTTTTTAGACCTTTACATTTAAAGCGGTCAGTTTAAAAATCGTAGTTATAATGAAACAACAGACACAAACATTGTGATCAACATAACAGTGTCGACCGAAATTAAAGGACAATTTCTAGCAATACCACTTTTCAGGAATGCTTCAGCTTGAGCACGATACTTCAGCTTATAAGCCCTGTTGTGAACTGTGAGATTTATTCAGGAGCCGTATTGTGTCTCTGTTTTAAAACCACTGTCCGTTTCGTAGAATAATTTAACAAATAATATCATAACGAAAGTTTAAAGTTTTTTATTAAATATCCAGTCGAAGGAAAAAAGCTCGATCTGTTAAGTCGACATCAATCTTATTCAGTTATGGCACGTACACACAGTCATGTTACCTACTGTAATAAAAGAAACATCTTTTATTATCTTTTCATGTCTAAATCTAGTAGCATCATTAATCAAAGAATTCTGACTTGATATTATTTATTTTAGATTCGCGTCAAATGTCAAGGTCCTGAAGAAAACTGAATGTTCTATTATAAAAGTAGAATCCGAATATAATCATTTGTCAGGCGAAGGTAAAAGGGATTGAGAGTGAAATATGGGCAGAAAATAATAATGTCTGTATTCAAGAAAATCTTTTTTGGTATTTGAGAACACCTTTAATATGGAGACTTGAATGGTTAAATGATATCAGATATTTATGAGAAAATTTACTGATATTCGGGACTGGTATGGTCAGCAACAGAAGTAGATTAACAATGGTACTTTTACATGTGAAATCAATACACCGTAACTTATTAGACACTACTTTTCAATATTTTAATAATAGCTAAGAGTTTTTATCATTGAAACTTAACAACTGTCCATTTTTTTTATTCTTTTGCACATAAATAGTGTTAAAAAAACTGAAGTGTTAATCGACTTTTGTTGACTGACCGTACCGTTGAACGTCACTGACCAAAGGGCAGAGTTATACTTAGTTTTTATTCAACATTATTTCTCTTAATAATTTTTGACATCGTTTTGGCACCTGCAGTAGTTAATTTGACTAAAGTTATCGGTTAGTCGGTGACATCTTCTTTTAGTCAACTGTTGCGTTGGCGTGTAAAATTACCTATCTACCTTTATCAAATTACTTCATCTTGAACCTAGAACTGGCTAGGGCTGGCATCTGACTGGCACGTAAGAGATCTTATGTCCACTATCTCCATCCACCTGACACGTTTATATTTAGCTTAGTTGGAGAAATCAATAAGAATATTATCACTTGAATCCTAAATTACCATTAGCCGCTTAATAACCAACCTACGTTTCCCTCGTTTATTTACTAAAACACGATTCATTTCGAAGTCAATTAGTTGTATTCCCGAGCAATGCAGTAAAGTTTCCAATCTGTCCACAATCTGCTGTAAAGTGTGTCAAGTTTCAATCCGGCGCGGCGCCCCGTGGGACGGGAGTTCGATGCCGCGTCGGGGACTCCCGGCTCGCCAATACGAATATTATATGACATGCGACACTGGATCAGTTTACAAGAAAGTTCAATCATGTTAGTGGGAAAATATTTTATGTTGGATTTAAAGGAAAGCTTAAAACATTGGTTGAACCTAGGAATTTTAAAAGTCACAGTATTTTTACAAAATGTTTTTTGATTCAATCGATTCCTAATTTCCATTATTATAATTCAAACAGTAGAGAATAAGCAATATTATAACTGACTATGTACCTGTGTAGGTATGTTGCTGGTGACGAAAAAAAAAGAAATAAATAAGAAGTGACAAAGTGGTGAAGCGACTCTATCAATCAGTTAGGAACGTTAGAATACTGCGCCAAAATATTTCTTGTTAGCAGCTGTAACTCATTTACAATTAATTAGGAATAAGAGAATCATCTATACGAATGAATCATAGCACCCTAGCAAAAGAAAACACGAGACTAAACTAAAAGTTTCCATATTATTTTAAAAGAACTCCTCACCACCTCATCAAGTCACCACCTCTATCTGTCTTGGTTCAACTCTCTCCTGATAACTTGGCAGACATCAAAACGTCGGAAATTGGGTTTTATTATCAAAGTTCGGTGCATCAGAAGTTATGTGATGCAGTTGCACAAGCACTGCTGTGGGGGCGGCAGAGTGGCAGAGTTATGAAGGTCTTGTCAAGGTGAAATGGTTTTGTAAGTTAATGACGTAATGGTGACGAGTCTAGTAGAAATGGGCCTAAATAGGCTACAATAAATAGAGTGCTGATTTTTACTAAGTATAGTAATAATAGTTATTACTTAGCCTCGAGCGCACGATTCGACCACCCGACTAAGTCAAAATATAATCGATCCTATGAATACCGACACTTGAGCTGTCTGCTTTAATTTTTGCATTTAAATCGATCCTTATCAAACAACCGACCCTTGAACTTCCAACTACCGTACAACACTATGAATTAACACTAAGTACTGAGTTGCTCTCGATCGAACAGTGTCAATCAATCGTCGACAACACGCCTAAAGCGCGGGCGCAATAAATAATTCAGAGGGCGTGCTCTTGTAACTCTGTAGCGAGGTCATACCGAGCTAAGTTCTAAACGGGATCGAAAGCCTGTCACTATGTAAGAATATGTTAGGAGTATTGGATTAATGTTTACTAGGATTCGTAATTGTCTATTCTCTTTATCAATCTACGAGATGAGCGTTAACGTCCAATGTTTGGCAAAGACGTTTTTGATGATAATAATTAATTAAATGCATGTTATACACTGACAGTCAGACGGCATAGATAAAACGATAAAAGATAATGTTGTAAAAGCATGAGTGTCATATGAACATTTAAAATTAGAGTTTGTAATGAGAGATCTTAAGTTTTTAATAATAGCATACATGTTTTGCCATGGATAATGACGTACAAAGTAAAAGTTCAATAGAATACAAGATGAGTGTTAACTGTATTAATATAATTATTTGAAATTTAAAAAAAACCGGCCAAGTGCATGTCGGACCACGCACAATGTAGGGTTCCGTAGTTGGGATGAATTTATCCCAAGAACAAACATAACTTTGTAGTTGAAAAAAAAAATCTTTCATACAGAATGTATGGGTGAACATGTTTTTACAACCGCAAATTTAAGTTGGTCGATTATTACTCGTTAACTTGTAAAGCCTACTCAGCTGTGATAGTTTTTCTTTTAAATTTGTTATATAAGCTACTGCCGTGAATTTTTTCACATATCTAAAACCAACCATTTAGCTGTGTGTGTCAAGTGCAATTATTTACAACAATTTGCACTTTAAAGCTTAATATTTCGCAAACGGATCTCTGAATTCAAAAATAGTTTTAGCACACTCACAATGTTTTTGAAAGACCTTTCCAACGATACCCCACAACAAGGGAAAGAAAAAAAAAACAAACATCCCCACTTTACGTGTAGGGGAGTTTGTGTAGTGGGATATTTTTCATAATTTTATTTTACCACTTTGTCGGCATGATTAATATGTATACCCATGCCAAATTACAACTTTCTAGTACTAACAGTCTTGGAGCTAGACCGCAGACAGACAGACAGACAGACAGACGGACATGACGAAACTATAAGGGTTCCTTGTTTACTACGGAACCCTAAAAACTATCTACACTCTGGGTACAAGACACTAAAAATGAATAATCTAAAATTGCGTTGCAGGAAGTATTAGGTTATAATGTTTATCGATTTTGTAACACAATCTAAGTTTTGCAGAGCACTATTAGCTGCTGTACGTATAGTAACTTTCCTACCTTAAAATCCATACCACTAATGTCTACTCACTTACTTACTTAAGATAATCCCGTCATACAAGCATGAGTATTAACTTAATCATGGAACTAATTTGCAACCACACTCAACTCGCTACAAATCAGATCCTATACACATAGCTATATGAAAATACACAGGTATCTCACTAGAACATTGTCAATCAATCGCGGCGACACACGGCCCGCGGCGCGCGTCACTTGTCATCTAAATAATGCAGGACAACCCTCGACACCGGGCAGGGGCTGTGTCATAACGTGTCGATGTAACTACTGGCATGAGCTGCTTTGTAGTTCAGGGAAGTTGAAGGTCAAAAGTAGATCGAATACTAATAAATATTTTGAATGTACTTAGGTAAAATTAATCTGTTGTTTTTCAAAGTTTAAACAGCGGGGTATTGCGTAAAACTTACAATAGGTACCTATGCCATTAATTATAACAATTCAACAATGCGTAATTTATGTCGTCGCAGACGTATTTTTCAAACATAATTATTATATGAAGCAAAGAATTTGGAATCTTCTTAAAATCTGTAGGTAATAATAGTAGTGTCAGAAAGCATATTACGCAAATGGGGTGCAGGTATATATATACCAATTTACCAATTTGTAAGTAATGTAATTTTAGAAGAGAAAGCTTGGTTTTTCAAAATAGTATGTCTGACGAAATGGTCGGCGCAATTACTGAATGATTGGCTACTGCATTACGTATTCGATTCCCGCACGTATGAAATTATTTTCATCCGTTTCGAAAATCAAAATAAATTAACGCAAGCGGCTACGGAAGCATAGCTATAGTAGGTACCTATTTCATACATGGTACCTCTAGTAGGTACTCAGACACAAGCGCAACGATTGTTGGTACAGGCTGGCGAACATTAAATTTAAATTAGCGTCGTGGAACATGAAAACAGTAAGGAGACACGCTTAATTATAATTTGAAGCGAGCGTGTGACCGCGACGCGGGACGCCATCTGTGATGCCGATCTGAACTAGACCGGGACATGTATGTCTCATCATTTTACAAGCGGAATATACTTTTATTATGGTTATAAATAAAAAGTGTTGGTGTGTGATAGGTACCTGCTAAATAGAGTCTGGCTACTTAATTAAAGCAAATTCACTACCAACTAAAATTTACAATATTTATTCAAATCCTTTGACAGTTGTATGAAATGGCTATAACACGTCAAATTGACGTAGAGTGTCGATTTGCTTAACAATTAATTTCCACAGCTGTACTTAATATGGTTTTCACAAGCGTGATGATCCTCTGTTGCTGCAAAATATTGCTACTGTTGTTTTCATACTGAAATACTTTGAAATAATATCGAAGTATTCCTCAGTAGGTAACTAAATCCTCAAGTTTCTCAGTATCTAACTAATGATAAATCTATTTACTGACATAGAAACCGGGCTTAAGTAAGCAGAGGACTATTATATCGAGATAATAATAAAGCTGATGAACAGATTCTGATAATAAAAAATGTCCATAAAATATTAGACCAAAAAATAAAAGATACGGAAAACTCCAAAACAAAAATGATAAATTACCGAAACAGTATTGCGGTCAAAATGCGCGAAGGTCAAATAATTACTTAGCCTTAGTGAACGGCTCCGAAAATAGCTTCATAAGAAATTCTATCAGCAAATTGTTTACGCCACAAAATAAGGAGTTTTTATAAATTGTTTTAGTTTTGTCCCTGTGTAACCTATAGCAATTTTTTAACAGATATTAGATACATGGTTCGAGAAAAACCGTTCGAAGTCAAGGTGTACTTCCCGCGGTCAGTTTATAGATGGGTGACATTTTTTACAGGAAAAGATCCCTTCGTTTTTCGGAGTGATCTTCTACCGGTAACAAATATCATGTTTTATAAAATATAATATAAATACAAATCAGTTTTAGGGTGGTTCATATTGTGTGCGGTTAGGAGTCACACACCTTCAGTAACATAAAATAAAATTTACACGTCTTCAGCTATCGCAAAGCTTGATTTTTCAACGCTTTCTACCGTATAAGCTGAAATAAAAAACCGGCTACATACTCGTAATTATTTCGAATTAGCTACAAGTTTCATATTTCTAACTAGTTTAGTGTGTAAAAGTTCACCAAATTAAATCAGAACTCATACAAAAAAAATCAAGAACTTTCGTATTGCATTCTAATCTATTTTATTTTCTGCTGTGTAAAAGGAATCATCATCTAAATTTTAGAGCCACTATAGTTTTATTAGTCATAACCTATTTCTATGGCGAGTGAGTAAGTCCGAGGTAAGATGTATTATAAACAGAAGCTGTTGATGTACCTTTGTAAATAAATAAATAATCTTAATCCCAACTCTTCCCCACACCGAGCTATTCTCGAAACTCCAAGCATCAGACTAAGAATGTTGGAAGGCAGTCTTTTATGTATCGCACGCAACTTGAGGCAAGTTTTATTGCCCGGCCCCTCGCTCAAGATATTGTGGACTTGAATATTGATTGCTTAAATGCTTTCCGAATAGTTAGCGCCTGGGTGGAAGGTTTGGATAGGAAAAGTTGATGTAGATTTATAATATGGTTGTAGATATAGGTATTTTGTCAGCAGCTTGACTCTGATGGGATAAGTTTTTTAGTAATATTATGTATGGATACGTAACTTTTTCTCTAGTGTTGACAGCATTTTTTGGAAATTTGCTCAAGTAGGTAATCAAAAAGTTTAGACAGTGGGCACAACCATCAGCTGCGTAACCCTTTCCCAACTATGTATGTGTATTTGAAGTCTAACCGGATGTAGCTGAATAGGTACTAAATAGGAAATAAATAGTTGGTACACCGACGTTCACAAAATGTGCAGCAATTAGTAGCAGCAATTAGTTAAGCGAAAATCAAAGTAGATGAATTATATTATTAAGGAAAATTTTTACATCACCCTGAAACAGCGTGAAAATTATCTTAGTTAAAACACAAAACAAAAAAAAACTAACCGCTTCGCAATTAAAGTTTCCACTCAAAGTCGATCTACTCTGTGGGGTGGTTAGGTCAAAGGGTTAATAGTCACCCCCCTCGCTCCTCCCGCGGGATAGACGACAGAATTAATTTATGTACCCTAGATCTAAGACCTGAAAAAATATGTTTCTAGATTAAAAACAAAAGGGAAAAGAACTTTATGGAGACGAGTCTGCTTTGTTTTTTTGTGGCGTTGATGGAGATTGAAAAGTGTGGTGAGATTTATTTACGTATAGGTAATATGGAGGTAATAATAAGGATGAAGCATCAGATATAAAGCAACATTGATTGTGCTAAACAGGACTGAACAGATGGTTGAAGCAGCCAGCGCATGTCAACACAAAAGTAAACAAAAAGAAGAAAAGAAGAAAAATGAGTTTGGAAAAATAGACAAATCTGACTACTGGAAGTAGCCAGATTTGTATAAAAATAATATGAGCCATTAGGCGATTTGGCGGATCAGATAGGTAGTAATTATTCGTCGTGTACTGACATCTGAACCTGAAACTGGTGATTATGAAAAAGTTGCAAAAGAACTAAAGTTAACTAGGTACAAAGGCTCTAAGTACCTACTTAAGTTTAGTTTACCAGCATGATTTAGAATATCCATAATAGGTTGCATTTAGTAATCATCGTAACATTGACATAATTGATCTTATAAGGTAGATACGACATACGATCAACAGTAACTGTCATAACAAACATCACACAGTTATATGGCCACACTAGGCGTTATACTGCGATCAATAAATGTTGATCGCAGTATAACGTTATTATCATACAGGAGGATCGCTGGCGATGGCCAGCCCTCTTGGCCCTCAGTCGTGCTTTACCATCCCCCAGGGAGGATTGATAGGTCGTGGTCGTGTACGTTTACCTAAGTGGGAAATACACGGGCTGACGTGGGTATTAGTTATAGTTGCGAAGATATTGCTGTCTTTTACGAAGAGACAACTCCACTCAGGAAAGGGACGGAAGAAAATAGCCGTATTTATTTGAATTAGGTAATTAAACATGATTCATACCTTTTAGGCGCTACAATTTTGGAGGTCACCTAAACACGGTGGAAAGTTTTAACTCATCGTACTTTGATAGTTTTAATTATTTTAAAATAGGCTTATTTTGAATTAAGTGTATCTGTTACCCAACAAAGAGCCTATCCAGTCTCCTAGCAAAAGTATTTTTATTTAAATCGATCATTTTTTTATGAATGGAGGAAGTCGTTTGACAATAAAGAATCGGATTTTCATGGTAACGAAGTCGGATCTCATGAATTGCGCCGCGGATATTGTTCGTCATGAATCATTTTAGAAATCGGATAACGGGAAATGAATGAGAGATTCGAGTTGTTATCAAATGAATGAGAGATTCAAGTTATTATCAAATGTGATAACAATTATAAGTTCATTTGGGTATTTTTTTAGGATGGAGTCTAAACTATTCTTAACAGTTTGATGTATATTTTGTAGAAAACAAGGTACCTACTATTATTGAAATCGATATTGTGTTTCGTTACGTTGAGGCACATTTTTAAGATGCAAGACGATTAGTTTTATATCCAAGTATCGAGTATTTCTACAGACGATATTTAATCAAATGCAAAAACTCGACAACTCGCGTGTTCAATTAGATTACGTCAAAACCTAACGTCACGGCCACACCGTGAGAAAATAGTCCGAAAATCGTATTACTTCGCGTTTTCTGAGGAAAAACTTTTATTTTTTTATTTACCGCCCTGACTGACTTTGACGAAGGGCCTAAGTTTAGAATAAAACTTTGCAATGCCGGAATACCGCGATTTATGTGATGTACTCCTGGCCTACTCCTCTGCTGTCACCCCGTGATTTATTCGGCGAGATATTTTTTTACAACCCTTTCCTTCCTGCGAGTTTGTTACCTGAAATGCCGTTTGAGATTTGTGGCTTTAATTTAAATTGTACTTAGGACCTTATTTATAGCAGTCCTATAAAAAATTAGGGCTTAGCTTAATTTAATAATAAAATTTGCTAAAACGTTTCCGTTTGACATCAATATTTGAATTTTTTGTATCAGCTTGTACCGAGCTACTCGTAGATCAGGGTCAAATTTCTCGCGTTTATTGACAGGTAATAAAATATATTTTCAAAAAAAAAAAATGTTCATCCCTTTACCGTGAAAGGGCTAATAACCCCCCCAAATAGCTGACACCAATCAAGCCCAGTGTACTCATTCGACACACATTCACTCATTCAGTCCTAAAACCTAACGCGCTTAACCCTTCATAGCCACTCGTTAGTCCGTAGGTGCGGTCTCGTTACGCCGAACGTGTCACCGTCGAATATAATCCAATAAATTTAGCTTGTTCGCTTCCCGCTCGCACGTTTTTCGTTACTGCCAATAAAATTGATAATTTCGCACAATTTAATTGAAAATTCTTGTTGTAAGCCCTGGGCGGCTTATGCGATGTTTCTCAGTGTAATTGGGTGTATTGTTACGCTTTGTTGTATTTTAGGGCTGATATGACAGTTAATTTTTCTGGTATTGAACAGGTTACCACGATGGTGCAGTTACTTCCACAGGTTTTTATGAAAAGAAAAAGGCCACAAATCTTTCACTAATCTCTATTTCTATTTGTCTACTAATCTTTGTCACTCGTGTGACCTATTTTCATTTGGCCCCTTTTTTAAGTATTACGTAGCAATTGATCACCGTTCCACAAAACTCAACCCAAAAAATGACTTTAAAATTAATATCCCCTTCCCCAAAATGTAAAGAAAGATAAGTGAACTCAAAAGCACCCTTAGTCAAGTTAAATAATTTATCTTACAGGCTTTTATTCCTGCTCAGCCCGTAAGAGATATGACGAGAAGATGAGCACAATGGGGGAGACCTGTCACTCAAGAAGTGACATTTAATTTCCTTATGACCAAGAACAATAATTATGTATATGTTAGGTTAGGCTATATTGTGATGAGGGTAAATAAAATAAATCTAAGAGGACTTCATTAGAAGACTGAAACCCAACAGGCAATGGAGAGGGCCAACATTATCGAATCAGAAATGAAGAGATCCGTAGGAGAACGAAGGTTACCGACATAGCCCGAAGAATTACCAAACTTACCGGCAGTGGGCAGGGCACATTGCTCGCAGAACAGATGGCTACTGGGGTCTTAAGGTTCTGGAGTGGCGACCGCGTACCGGAAGACGTCGCGTTGGAAGTCCTCCCAAAAGGTGGACCGATGACCTTGTGAAAGCCGCGGGTATCTGTGTTCGATGCGAGAACCACAGAACCGGTTGAGGTGGTGCTTGGGGGAGGCCTATGTTCAGCAATGGATTCTTTCGGCTGAACTGGTGATGATGATGATAAGGGTAACATAAATAAATAATGACAAGCGATCTGTAAATAATGAATCGCCCCTATATAGATACAGATATTAAGGAATCAGTTTATTTCTGAATATAAACCATACAAACCTGACCTTATGATTTATCACTGTAACAAAATCAAAACTGAAACAAATAAAATACAATATTGTGCTTATTGCTGCATTCGAAAACATTAAACTTGTAAAAGTAAATACTCTCGAATGTGAATTATTATTAATATAACCTAAAAGAAATGTATGGTGCAGAAGGAAGCTAAGCATAAAATCCTCATTACAAGACCTATTGTTATTCGCATGCATAACTCAAAAGCTGGATGGTTTTCAAGGCAATTTTTCCCAGTCATATCCTTTCAGATTCAGAGAATAATAGGCTATAAAATTTTAGCTCCTCTCACGAGAACAAAGCGTGGGGACGTGCGCTAGTGAACATTTAAATATTTATTACTTTGATTAAAACAAGTATTCCAATTTAGTTCCGACGACACCCGTCCTTAGATGAGTGGAAGTAATCAAATTCCAATTCTAATGATGTCTAACAATTTCTTTTCATGTATTGGAATGTTCAATAGCAAAAGGATAGTCTGTGATTGATTCAAAATTTGTTGTATAAACAAAAAGTTTTAAATTATTTAGTTGATGTGTTGATGATTCCTAGCATCCATTTTAAAAATAAATGATTAGACATGCAGTTAAGTTTAATTTTCAAAAGTCATTTGTTGTCAATTTCATTGCAATGTATACTTTTGGGTTTATATTGCAAAACCGTCAAAATACATACATGCATCAGTCTGTCCTCTAAATTACCATCTAATTTCTGTTCACTTCAAAATTAAGTAGATTTCATGTTATGAAGCACGCATAAATTCTCAAGAAATGCCGAGTTATTCAACCCTTGCAGCAAGTACGGTCTCAAACATTAGGTACCTTTGTGCACAATTTCAACGGAAAACGTGAATTAAAATAAATTAGGTAGCTGTCGTTTTCCTTGATTTTGTTGAAATTCTAGCGTCAATGACATGCATTAGTGAGACAAATAAAAATATTATGACCGAAACAAAAACTTTCTTAGATATCGGAACGGAATGAACACTTGCACCAACTATGGTCTGGCCACGTCAATCAAAATATTTCAAACGCTTTCCTTGCTAAGTTATTTACTTTTAGTTTTACGATACTACCTCCACCCAAAAATAAACTAAATAACTTTCAACCACATGCATTCTTGAACAAATAGGCCTACCAACCGAAAACCGAACCCCAAAAAGTTGTAACAACTACCAGGCACCCAGAACTTTCAAAGAGGCTTGCTAATAACACTTGCACCGAGTGCGGTCTCGCTACGTCAATCAAACTGTTTATATTAAATGCTACACTTTGCCTCAGAGTGGCATTAATGAGTATTTGAGGGAAACTTTGTTGAAGACTATTGGGCATAAGCTGACAGACCACTGTTCGAGATGGGATTTGATAAATTAAACTATCTTCGTCGGTATGTTAGTGTTGTTTCTTTGGGTTTACTTGCCGCACGCTTGAGCAAAGTTGCTTTGGTCAATATTGAACGTTGAAACTTCTTTGAGGGTGAAGCCTTATGACCTCAAGCTTGGTGAACTAATTACTTTATTTAGATTTTTAATATTGATGAACTTCTCTCACACTAGATATATGTTTATATCTCGCCTATGGTCGTTTGCAGAAAAGTTTCTATCAGGTATTATTTCTAACTTACGACATCCCAAGATTTAGTAATTGAGGTCTTTAAGTATCCTATAAACTGCATTTGGCAAAATCTGCATCAAAGTTTCCTGCATCAGCCAGTATAAGTTGTCAATGTCTATTTTTGCCTTGAAAAGCAGCTGATAATATTCAAAACTGGGAATAGTATACATCAGTACAAGTTAAGCTTATAGATCATTATTATCACTACCGCTTTGTATCTGCTCATCTCGTAACATATGGGCTTAAAGATTACAAATTGTAGCTAACTAGTGACGGCTGTTAGCCCATTAGTTATCGTGCAAACTGTTCCACTCGACGTTCACCGAGGGATAGCTTTACTAACATAAGCAGGTATATGGTTGCTGCATGAAAAAAATAAAATGTAGTTTTGTGAACAGTGGTTTTACTTGAAAGCTAAAAGAAACGTTATTTTCGTCAATACAATACAACAAGTGTGTACATCCACCCTTAACAAACGTCACGTAAGGCCGCTATACTGTTAAGGGTGTGATAATACATGAAAATATATGATAAGTTGAGGAAGTTGCTAAGACCTACAAGCCTAACAGTCCCTACGACTCTAAGCCCTATAAGCCCTACAGCCCTAACCTATCATATACCTAGTGTGATAGATAAATATATAAATAAGTTCAGGATGTCTGAACCATGCGACCTAAGGTTACAGACGGATGGTAGACAGGATTTCCAGGTTCGGGAAGGGTACACTCACTGCCAGTCTCGCAGACTCACGAGACTGATCAGAGATGGCTAAAGGTGTCTTGGCCACAGTGAGGGGTAATGAGACAAGAATATAAAATTCAAATCTGATTTATTTACAATATTTTACAGCTTATATACTACAGTTACTTAACACACACTATTACATCAATTCTTAGTGTTCTATGCGTGTGAGATGCAACCAAATCAATATTTTAACTGGGCCGCGCGTGAGCCGGGCCGAGTGCTGAGTCAATGTCCAAAGGTAACATTGAACAAAGCGGGAACTTAATAATGGGTCTTTGACCTCCCGAAAATTCTTGGTGAACGCAGATAATTTTGGGTTGACTAGTAGATTCTTCTACAAATAGGTGGCACCTCTTCGTCTTTTCAATGCTAAAGTCCTAAATCAGAATACTTCCCATACGTCTATTCAATCAGGTTTATTATTTCAGGGTCGTCAAAGGCACAGGCCCTATCCGAAAAATTCAAATCCCGCTTTAGTGAAAATTCCGCACGCCTAGTTATTTCACAGAAAATAACGATATTATTATCCTGATTTAGAACGTTCCACAACCCTAAATACGCACGTTTCGGTCCGAATTTTCGCGCTAAATATTCGGCGGCTGTGTGACCTCAACCTTGGTTCAAATTCCATCAAAACTTAGCTGTTAAGTAGGCGTTCGATCTTATAATTGACTTTGACGTGTTTCTCTTGAGAGGGAAGTACAGTTTCCTTTTATTTGAGTAATATTTTACGTGACTTCGTTGTAGTTTCAAACTAATTTCAACGGTGGAAGTGTCCGTTGTATGGCGAATACAAAAAACCTCTTTGAAGGAACTCTCTTTAGTAAATTGGATTTTATGTGTAAGTGAAGAAGTGATTAGAACTATTTTTAGCAAAAGGAGGGATTGGAATTTTCTATGAGCTTACTTCTTGATTGAGCAAAATCTGCAGCGATTTAAATCGAATTACATAACGGACCGTCGAACGAAACGATTTTTTTTTTACTTTTGACTTTTAATTTGTTATTCGTGCTACCAGATTCTGAGATCAATGTTTGAAAGCTTTATTTGCTCTTATATAAGAACATTTTACTGTAATCCAGTTATCTTTACATGATACTTCGAGACTGTTAATGATCAGTTTCAAATGAAAATCAACTTTGTAACAAAATTTAATTAAGTTCCGTCAGACTTGATCTAAAATACACAGACCGACAAGACATTCCTCTCAATGCATGCAAGTATGAGCAGTAAAACGTGATGGGGTCCCACTGAGACAATCGCAGAGTCTCGCCCAGATGGCGCCGTGCAAGTGACTGTAATGTTAACTATATCAACCCGCTTTAAAAGCCACGGCGGGGAAAAACTGTTATGAGTAACGTTATAGGAAATATTTATTTAGTTTTCAAGAGGTTTAGGTTAGGGAACCAATGGTCTGTTTTAAGAGGTTTAGGGAACCACTGGTCTGTTTTTTGTTGTGTATATAAGTTTTGGGGTTGCTAGCCTGTTGATCGAAAAAAGTAGAAAGAAAGTAAGCAAATATAGATTTTGATTAGATTATATTGTTATAACTTTAATGACAAATAATTTTATATTTTAAAACTTATAACAATTCATTTTTCATTCATACAAGATGTGATAAGTCTTTGCTTTAAGCAGCTTACGGGGAAAAATTATAAAAAAAAAACAAATTCTGTGCATACAGCTTATTCTGAAAATCACATTATCGAAAGCATGCAAAGAAAACGACGAACTTTGCAGAACATCACGTAATTAATTTACCCATGCCTGTACTTTTTACAGCACACGTCAAAAAGAAAAAGTAAATTACCGAAGTAATAACGTATACTTTCTTCCGTAGCTAGAATTTGTTGAAATGAAAAATTCAAGACTTTCCGAAGTCCAGTCTTTTATAACTCGGAGCACCTTTCGCTAAGAAAACTTTTCCGAGCGTTCTGACATCACTTCGTCCACAACCATGAGATCCTATTCTATAAATGGCCACAAATTTATCCCATACATCAGCCAATACTGAAATACGGCGTCGCAAAGTCTAGACCCTTTTCGTAGGACATCATAGCATACTGCAACCATATCTCTACGACCGTAACAATCCTTAATCCCTTGCCATAAGATTTATAATTGAATGTACCAGGTGTATTGTCAAGTTGGCTGTGTAAAGGCTGGAACATCGTCGCATGCATTTTACATCGCATTTGTGATGATTCGATGAGCAGACTATTTATTATGGTGACATTCGTTTAAAACGCGCTCAGATATAAAGGAGGACAGTTGAGGGACGGCGGCGTGATTGCGGAGTGGTTCACTTTATTTTGTTAACCTTTTATGGGATCTTATATCCTAGGAACAGTATTATTTAAGAATATTAATTTATGTCGTGTGAGAAAAATCTTCGCCTGCTTATGTCAACAATTATTTTTCGTGACAAAAAGTGAGTGAGATGATGAGGTGACGCTATTATAAAGAAAATCAGTTACTGCTGTGGAATGAGAAAATGAATTGAAATTAATTTCATCAAAGGTAGTCACAAACAAAGATAAAGCAATGCCGATCATACCGATGGACAGAAAGAAAACCCATAAAAGAAACAATGAGAAACGAGTCGAACAAATTCAAAAACTTGGGAGATAGGAAACAGAAAATTGCCATTACAAACGAGATTACGGCTACCTTCGTCAGAGGAATGTTTTTATGTGTATTGTTCTCGGATGAGCACGAAAATCCTTTTTCTGTGTGTAGCATTAGTATGCCACTATTGTTAGCTTTCCAACTTAATATTACGGTATTACCTGGCGTTACCTAAGAACTGCATGTTTTCTGAGTTTCGGAAGCTTTCAGAATGCCAATTTTACTAAAAGCAAAGTTCTTAATGCGTAATTATCATGATGTTATTTTTGTTTTTAGCCATCACTCTAATTTCTAAACCTTTGATTACATCTCAACATGACCATTTTGTTTTTAAAGAAAGATATTTCCCGCACTAAAAATTTGCACGCTAATTTATTTTAATAATGTGTCCCTGAATCCCTACTAATGTCCCAACTCCGTTCTATTTCATTAGTCTTAAAATTTTTCTGGCACAAAACCTCTTCATCGACTAAAATATCCAAAAAAATATTCAGCTCTTAATTAGATTATCCTCGCTTCCAATCAGCCAGAAAGTCATTGGCCAACGATTATATAACAAACTTCTGCATAATTTATAAGCTATCTTGTGCCTCACTTAACTAAATTAAATCGTTCATCGTGCAGATGGCGGAGTTCAAAAATATTGGAAACTTTCCCGTCAGTATCTACAGTCCTGAATTATTTGCCTCCAGTTCTTTGGGCAAAAGCTGTTAGCGAAATTATTTGGAAAAGGACCCCAGGTAGACATTTATTTTCAGGCCGGCCTGGGAATTAGAAATACTTTAGATATCAAGTGGATGAATTTTGGCGCTGGTAATATAGAAGTGGATTGAAGTTGTAATAAGGTTAATCTAATATATAATAGTGGATTTTATTTCTCAGGAGACATGAAACAAAAATATATTACGGTACAAGAAAAGTCTAAGCACCAACACTCCAACAGCTACATAGTAATTGACTGAATAACAATTACCTAAAAACGCTTAAATATTTCTCGGCACAAACTGTTCCACCATGGTTCCGCCGAACGTTCATGTTATTAATACTGTGATGTCCATTATACAGTGTGGCAGAATGTCAAGCGGCTGACATTTGGCGTAATGAGACAGAAACAGTATGGTATTTCTGGAATGAGGATCATGTAATTAACCTTTGCAGGTTGATGACATTATTGCTGTTGGACGGGAGGTTCAATTGTAGATAAACATAGTTAGTAAATAAAGAATTATTATTAAGATACCCTTTCGATTTTGGACAAAGAAAAGCTTAAATAACCATGGAACTAAACTTCACAATAACAAAGGTTTTAAGATTATCTACATAACACAAGTAATAGGTATATAATAGTAGGTACGTATTTCAGCTAAGTGCACAAGAAAATGTTTATAAAGAACTATAAATACCTTAACGTGGGCGAGTTTATCCAGTAATCCATTTCAAGCCGATAGACAAACCCTATTCCATCTACAAACACTCAGATTTAAGATTTAGCAAATGTTTGAAAGGACTCAGAATTGGAACACCTCTGTAATTTCGTACCAAATACCTGTTATTTTAGGAAAAACATCTCGAACACAACACAATGATCGTCCACACAAAAGCACATTAGTAAACAAAACCGAAACTTCAAACGCAAGAACTCCTTTCAACCGGCGAATTCCGATACACTTCAAGCTGGTGAAACGTGCAAACTGAATCCAGCCTTGTATACCTAGATGATGTGTTGATTTTGCTTTGGCGTTAGTCTCTCAATTATAAGGGCGAGATTGTAAGGGCTCACAATTTCCCCTACCCACCTGTCAAACGTCCACTGAAGCTTGAAGATACGTGCGTGTATCGGGACGCGTCATCTCACTCATCCCCTTGAGTGTTCGTCGTGATGTTTGCTATCTTTTTGACGTTATTATCTGCGATACATGTTTGAGAGTTTTCCACGTGATTTTTATCTCTTTTCTTGATTTGAAGAATGATGAAAGTTGTATGTTGTTTCGTAATTTATGTGTGTCAGATCCTTGGTTGTAATGGCTCTACACAGTCTACACTATGGCCCATGTTAACATAATTCACGTCCACTAATTTTGTGGAACTAATGAGTACTAAATACTGTATAGTAAATAAAATGTGCTTCTTCACCGTAAGCTATTTTCTCTGTGGCTATTTTGTAACAGGGTTATTTTGTTATTTAAGTTAGTTGTCAAAATTAACAAAAGTCTTGAATAATAATAATCAACACAGATGCTTCCTATGCTACAGTATTAGAGCTAGGCTAGGGTATTTTTACGTGATATTTCCGCAGGTACTATAGTTATAATTTGTTGACGTAAACGACTTCCCCATCTAAAACGCGGCCTTCATCCTTTGAATTAATGCAACAATTCACCCACTCGGGTGGTTAATCAGTTCTCAACACTAGCTTATATTATAACCCATCAAACCAATATTAACCATACAAAGTGAACGTATTAACCCTCAAGTAAATCAGCCGACTTAACTATCAACCGCATTACGCCATCGTTACCGTATAGTAGTCGTGTCGTGCCGATGTCGTGCGTGCATCGTCTCGTCGGCCATTAATTTCATTACGGCACCGTTGTTCGAAACTACATTAATTCTCTGTCTACCCCTTGACGTGCCCGCGTAATGAACTAAACTTTGTCAATACGTTTTTGGTGTTTGAAAATGATGTTTAGCTGTTTAATTTTGATTTATTATGTTTGGTTTGGCATTTGTTTGCGATATTGGTGTTGTTGGGAGTTATCTGCTGTTTGTCATAACAATGATTTGAAATTATGTTGTGACTGTAATAAATGTTTGCTCTTTTCACGATGGAGTAATCTTGAAACGTAGGTATAACATAAATCTAGCATTAAGTTTCACCGAAGACGCCAAACCCTAAGGTTAGCCACCCTGTGGTTGAAGTCGGTAAGAGTCCATGAAAGTTATGAAGACGTGAAAAAAGTAAGGATAAACTACGACGACTAGGTGCTCATGAGCATTCCTACAGAATAAACTTACACAAATGAGCTAATTGGCTAGATATAATTTGCAATCGTTGCTCATTGGACATTACCTGCAGTGCACACAAATACCTACCTCGAAAAAGACTACCTCGTAGGCAGATGAGCAGTGCGCCGTTAGCAAAAAAAACCGGTCAAGAGCGAGCTGGACTCGCGCACCGAGGGTTCACTATACCACCATAATAAAATTGGTAAAAATATATGGGCAAATTTAGATTTTCGCAAAAACTTGTAGGTACCAAAATTTACCTTAATTTTATTTATTTTTTATTTTTCGGAATTTTCCGTTTATTTGTGCTGTAATATCTTGCTTTTTGCCAAATTTCGCGATTCTAGGTAAACGGGAACTACCATGTAGGTTTTCGACCCAAAACTTAAAGGGTACTTCCGGTTGACCTAAAATTGTAAATTTTGGTTAAAAGCAAGGTCTTACAGCACAAGTAACGAGAAAATTCCGAAAAATAAAAAAGTTGAAAATTGAGGTCAATTTTGGTACTTACAAGTTATCGCCTAAATTTGCCTATATCTTTTCGTGTTGACTCAGGACCTTGATTTACACCTATAGAGACTACAGACCTCAGTATCTGGTATAAATTACAACTTGCTAGGTCCACCGTTCCTGAGAAAATCGGTGGTGACACACGGACAGACGGACAAGAGAGTGATCTTATAAGGGTTCCGTTTTTTACCCTTTGAGGTACGGAACCCTAAAAAACATCGCATTGTTTTATTTAGAAACACATTTCACGGCCTGTCCTATGAATCAAAACAACGCGTTTACTTTCCTCTAGTCGCACACACGCGATAAATTGTGCACAAAATATCTTCATAAAAAGCAAACAATGGGAGGCAACAGAGCGACGTTGAACGCAACATTTGACGCGACAAACGTTTGTCGCGCGACGATTTGTTTTGTCGGAACACGGTCAGTGGCGCGTGGTGTGTGCTCAATTGACAAACGTTATTGTTACTCAGTTTTACAAACGTTTGATGGATCGTAAGAGGGATAGGGTGTTCAGGAATGGATGATGTATGGCTGTTCTGCTGGAGTGAAAAATTAATGGAATTAAAAGCTAACAAAAACAAGCGCTCATCTTTCTAGATGAAAAGTAAGCAGAAAATGCTTTTATTTAATGTCGCTCTGGCGTTATTTATGTAAGTAGTCTAGGTAGTCAATCGACTAGCATTCTAGTAAGAAACCTCCCATTTGACTTGACACAAATTCAATGTTACATAATAGCAATAATAAGGGTTCAAAACTAAAACATTGCTTGTATGAAAAGCCGTTACTAAAAATTCCTGTCCCATTGACACAAAAACTCGTCTAAACCATCATTGTTTACAAGTATCTGCAATGCTCTACATCCCTACTCTGCATAATATTTGGTCTTACATTTGTGCTGCAATTTGAACATTGTTTTTCCGAGGCACTTCTATCCACTTCCCATATGGGATAAACTCGGAATCGCGTTGTAACACGCGAAGACCCCATTTGGCGCTCATTTTGGGACTGTCTATAGTCAATGTTGTAGCAGATCAGCAACTTTTGAGCAACTTTTTTGTTGAGTCTGTTTTTTAAGTTTTGATTCTTCTGAAATGAAACAGGTAGTCAAATTAATAGGTGTTATAGTAAGTAAGTAACGTTAAAGGTTTTTTAATTACTTGGTTGTGCAAGAAAGCCATTCAGTTGTAATAATTAGCTCTGTTTTTACCCGACTGTGGCAAAGCTCAAAAAGAGGGTTGTGTTTGACCTGTATGTATTTATGTATGTGTGTATGAATGTCCTTCTCTACGTTTCCTCGTAACTAATAAACGGCTGAACCGATTTTTATGATGTGTCGTTACATTCGTCTAACCAACCCCGGCAAGCGTAGCTTAACCTGACAGATCGACCCGAGCGGCTGTTAGTACTTAGCCACGAGCTCCTTCGTCAGTGGTACCAAAACCAGTATAAACTGACCACTAATTCCATTAAAATTCGTCAGAACAAGGTCAAAGTATTACCACTGACGTGCGGCCTACTGTACGACTGTCGGAGTCGTTTTAAATCAATTGTTTCCTTTTCATTGACCCATTTTTTTTAGCTCAAAAGTTACATAAAGTATCCCGTCTAACCTCCCCTTATCGAGTTGTTAATTCAGGCTACGGCGTAGCAAGGTACTACGTGCGCCGGTTACACAGCGCTACGCCGCTACGCCTTATTTACGACACTCGTATCCAAAGTGATCATTGCTGTAATATTTAGTAATGAATTGGAGTTTTTTAGTACTTTCGTATGAATATATTCAAATATTCAGGCAATATGTTTTTATGAACCAGTCGAATTCCAAGCGATTACTTAGAGACGAGTTGATTATATGATCCCTAAATTAAAATGTAGAATTTGGAGACCATAAGAAAACAGTAACGAAAATATGAAATCACCCACTAGGTGATTTCAAATTTAATGTGTGTGGATAGGTTCCACATTATAATGCAGGTCCCATTCACCAGTATTATTAAGTGTTTTTTTTAAAAGAAGGTAATCTGTAAATAAAGCACAATATTCGTATTTTTGTAAAACTTGTAAACTTTACCTCCATGGGAAGAAAGCGAGAAGCTATGTTGTAAACCAAACTTTATGAGTAACACCCCATTTTAAAAGAAACCACAAACATGTTGAGACATGTTTTATGAACCAGTTTAACAAATTGATATAGTGTGCGAGTAGATCGCGGTTAGTAACGTTTGTGAACAGAGTTTATCTTTGTTAAACCTACTGAGTATGTCACTTCCAACGAAGTGAGATATTGTGGGAATCAGGTTGCAGGATAAGCAGTAATTTTTTAACATTGTACAGTAACCATAAGGATGCAAAAAGTATGTTTGAGTTATGGGTTGTCCTACGTATGAGAAAGTAGAAAATACTATAACAAGTGTAAAGCTTTTAGAAAATACTGACTCGCACCCGGTTTCTGAATTGAGATCTTGTCAAACACTTACTTTAAGGTTATTCCTTCATTGTAGCCTGCGAAATTCATTGTTTTGAATGTTTTTTTTATTTTTATTTCATAGCCCATCATAATACATCGAAGGAATCATCTTAACTGATGCTAAAGTACATTTGGAAAAAATCAAATTCACAATTCAGAAACCGGCTGTTATTAGTATTGCATACTTTTAAAGTTTCTATTGTTTTGGTGCTCAGTAAGGAGTATTTTTTCCATCTTTCTAGTAACATCGGCCTGCAACTCTTCCATTACAAGGGCACAGGCAACTTCTCCTACAGAGTAGAAACGAGCATTGATCCAACACGTTTACTTCCGACGTGTTGGCAATCACAACCCATTAAGGTCGGACTTTGCTCATGACGTTTTCTTTCACCATGAGTTTTATTACAACTTCAGAACCAAATTATAATTATAATGCTACCCATAACATCACCTATTACACAAGTTTGCAGTGCTAGCTGCATAGTTTCAAATTGTTTGTAATATAAGGTTATTTCCAAGTGTCTATCCGTCAGTTTAGTGCCAGGAGAAACTGCAATCTAAACTTTGCAACCCAATACCGAGAGAATATCGATAGGAACCATAAGATTACACTGGTTGTAAGCGATATTTAGGTGTCATAGATAACAGAATCGGTTCTTTACAAAACACTGTGTATATTTAAAGGGTCGAACAAACAGGTCAAATTCTCTCTAGTATCTCGGATTAGTGCCCGGTTATTTCTAGTAGGCTCGACAGCTATTATTTTAGTTTAGTTAAGTTTATTTATTAGTAATTATATCTAGTTAATTATATGTATTTTAGAAATTTGTCATCATCATCATCATTTCAGCCAAAAGACGTCCACTGCTGGAGATAGGCCTCCCCCAAGCACCGCCACTTCGACTGATTCTGTGCTTTCCGCATCCAGCGGATTCCTGCGGCCTTCACAAGGGCATCGGTCCATCTTGTCGGTTGTCTTGTCTTAAAAGTATGTATTTAAATATATTCTCATGTTGTATGTTAATACTTAAATTAGTGAATAGTTAAGTTTTTTATTTTATGTATTCTGTTTTCTCTTCTACTCTTACACACGTTGTCTACATCTCTTTAATTACTTTCCTATCGCAGGTATGCTGGAAGAATTTATATAGAAATAAGCATCACCTTTGTACGTATTTTTTTGTTCCTTTCTTCTTTTGTCTGTTTACATAAACACACACATAAACGGTTAAATAAATAAATAATACGGAATGTTGCCCTTATACTAGCGGGCCTGACAGACGTTGTCCTGTCCGGACAGCGCCCCCTACCGGATCCAATTGTATTTTCAAACCATCCAGGGATCTACTCAAATATAAACACAAAATTTCATCTAAATCTGTTCAGCCGTTTAGGAGGAGTTAGGTGACAAACACCTTTACAGGTGTACATTTATTTTATTTTAATATCTTATTTATATCCTATGGTATGCTGCACCAGTCAACGTCATAACGTCAATGTTGTTTGTCACTGAAAACCAGCGCTGGGGCTCTGTCTCGCACAGGATCGCAGCATTATGCTGAGCGATGGCCGTTTTGCGTGGACGTGGCGCATATTTTCCCCCTACTTGTTCTTTTAAGTTTTGTGTTCTTTCTTTGCGTCATATTTACCGTAAATAAACGTATTTTCTTTTTTTTTTTTTCTTTCTTTTAATTATCAAAATTACAAAACATTAACATAATATAAAAATTCTTGTAGTTCGTTGTAACTGAGATCGATGTTTTAATAATAGTGTATTTTTGGTTTACGATTTATGACGTATTAAAAAAAACTACGTACTAGATCTCGTTCAAACTAATTTTCGGTGGAAGTTTACATGGTAATGTACATCATATTTTTTTTTTGTTTTATCATTCTCTTATTTTAGAAGTTACAGGGGGGAACACACATTTCACCACTTTGGAAGTGTCTCTCGCGCAAACTATTCAGTTTAAAAAAAAAATGATATTAAAAAGCTCAATATCATTTTTGAAGACCTATTCATAGATACCCCACACGTATGGGTTTGATGAAAAAATGTTTTTGAGTTTCAGTTCGAAGTATGGGGAACCCCCCAAAAATTTATTGTTTTTTTTCTATTTTTGTGTGAAAATCTTAATGCGGTTCACAGAATACATCTACTTACCAAGTTTCAACAGCATAGTTCTTATAATTTCGGAAAAAAGCGGCTGTGACATACGGACGGACAAACAGACAGACAGACATGACGAATCCATAAGGGTTCCGGTTTTGCCATTTTCTACGGAACCCTAAAAAGGAATCGATTGTAAATAAATAGGTAATTAAAGGCATTAATAGAAATTAATAAGCATTAAACAACAAAATATTAAAAATAAACACAGACCTTGTAACATAGCTGGCGATTTGGTGAACTTTCATCTCAACATATTATCTTAGACGAATACAGGCAGGATGTTTTGTTTTGTTTATATTTCAAAACATTTTCATAATTTTTGTATTTTCTAGCAATAGGCACTAACATTACGATTCCAGTCGTAACAGTAGGTACATTCCACATGCGGTTCACGATTACCATCCGAATCATAATCCCATGTTTTTGCCGCGAGCACGCGATGCGCATCTCTCACCAATACGTCGCAGATATATGCCTTCCCGATAGTAATTCTCTTTTGAACGCTTTTTTATAGTTTAGCGGTGTTTTGTCGATCTATTTGGGGGAAGATTTTGGGATTTAAAGTATTTGTTTTGGAGTATATGCGTGTTTTAGTGTGTAAGGTGTGTTACAGAATATTATACCTAGTTTAGTAACCGTGACGTGTTTTACGCAACTACTCTTAACACATCAAGACCTGTTGTTCTTGTCCCGGAGCAAACGGTTACTTATTTATTGCTCCATTAAAATGGAGGTCTGATCCAAACATAGTTAGAAAAGGTGACGCAAAAAAATGAAGGATATACAACATGTAAAAAAACCCATGCCGATCCATGAGGGTGTTACTAAATATCGTACTGGAGTCTATTTAAGTAAAAAAACAGTCACTTTTTTTTTCAATGGGGAATTTTAGCGGTTTATTACATGGGGCGCAGGCGATCGTCGTTTAGCGGGTGTCTACAAGTCATAATCTCTGACCTCTGTTGAAAATTTTATAATTTTTATGGATTTTGGGTAATTTTGGTACTAAAGATGTGAATTTTAAATAGCAATAACTTTTTATTTTCAATAATAATAAATAAAAAAAATAGATTTTGGTAATTTTATTACAGTACTTATGTGCCCTTTTCGGAACGGACAGGGTTTTTTTTCTGCAATTCTGCACATCTGAATGAATGCCAGGATACAAGCTAGTGATTACAGTATTCGCCGCCGAGGGCAGAGAGCTGACAGCTGAGGGCCGAAAGCCGAGCGTCGAGTGCCGACGGCGGCTACTGAACCACCTGTGTCTGTGTCACTGTCAGTAATGAGAACCTCCGGTTATTTGGTGTGGTGCTAATGAGATGCGATAGCGAAGTTTTGATTGTTTATAGATGAAATTTTTGAAACACTTAGATTAAAAATGTTAGGTCACGGGTTTGAACCAAGCTAGGCACTCTAATTTGTGCAAATTCACAAAACATTGATCTCAACATTGTGAAGGAAAACATTGTGAGGAACCAAAAACCAGAACCAAAAATTCAAAGGCATCTGACATCCATCTGCACTGGGCCCGCGTGGTGGATTACGGCCTAGTCCCTTTCACAGAGAGGTCTGTGTCCCAGCAGTGGGAACTTAAGCCCCGCTGAAGCCCCGGTGTCAAACAATGTTTGACACCCCGACAAACATTGTTGGACACCGGGATTTTATCTTTTTCTAATATAAAATAATGTCTAATGTCCTCTGTGGCTTTTTTATTCTATGGTCGGATAGATATGCTAGTCAACAAAACCATTTCATTTTAAAATACCTGGAACGCAACATTTTAAAAAAATATTGAAAGTGACGTTCGGGGACGAAAAAATGTCAGTCTACGAATCGCTCCGGCCTTGAAGGTTATTACCGTAATATTTCATTTTTATTGTGGTTTTTGTGTGTAAATCGACGGGAAGTGGTGTTATTTTCATTTTTAAGTAAATATTACGTCGTTGTAGATAATATTTGCAGTAAATAACATCATGTTATACCTATTTTGACCCAAACTAAAAGTGTAAACAAACATGTGAATGAAAAAGTGACCGTGCTGTGATTTTGTGGTATTTTGGTGTGTAATCGTTGGTATTTGATGGGTAAGTCGCCTTTTTTAATGATTACATTAGATTTTTAATAATGTTAGGCACTTTTTTTGCCTAAATACGGCAAAAAAATATTTTTTTGGAACGAAGAAAGTTACGTAAACACTAGAAATTCTAGATCTTAAAAATTATAGATTTTTAGTATTTTTTATTTTCAACGTTTGTCTCTAAAAACGCTTTTGTTAGATAACATAACTATCCATAATGTACCCTGCAAAATTTCGTGTGAATTGGTTAGCTAGTTTTATCAGAAATCGTAAAATTAGTGGACAATAGACTCGCGAACAAAAACGCGTAATAAATCTTAGTAAACATTTCACACGAAAGTTATAAATATTTATGTTGGGTTCCTTATCTATCCGAGAACCGAAAATAATAGGCTTTATCGTTCGACGGCTTCTAGGAAACTTGAGTATTTTGTTTATCTGAAGGTGAGTCATAAATCTTTTGCGTCGTGGGTGGTCGCGGGGCTTGACAGGAATGACTCATCTGTCAAAAAATACCTGAGAGGTTAAACACTGATATTTATTGTAGGTATAGTCTCAATAAAAGTAGTAGTGTGTGTGTTGCAGGTATGCTGGAAGAGATTTCTTTAGAAATAAGGATCACCTTGGTACGTTTTTTCTGTTCCTTTCTTATCTGTTGATAATTATGTGTGTACATAAATGGCTAAATAAATTAAATACATCTTTAAAGTTTATTCCTTAACCCTCCATCGCTTGTGAGCGGCACTTTGTTTGTCAGTCTACTCAAGTTGCCGTTACGCTATAATAGCCTTATAGCCTGATTCGATTGGGTAGGGTAGGTTGGCTTTAACCTACAAGTACCTCAGTGGAGATACCTGGAACCTTAGTTTGTGAAGGTTTAGGATGCTTAGTGGGGCTCGTCTAGTGTGTGTGGCCTTCTTAGTTGTCCTAGTGTGTCGGAGTGTGCGATGAGCTTTGTGATATAATAAAGAGCATTCACTCCATTCTATCCTTTTACTTCAGGTAAAGTAGTAGAAAATGATGTGAATAGCATTGAACAAGCCGATAATACAAGGTCAACAACAAGGTCTAGTCAGTAGTACTTGTCAAACGATTAGGTTAGCAAAAAAATTATAAAGTGTTCTTGCCTGTGTATATTTTTATTTATAAATTTTGTTCAAGACAGTTGCAAAAAAACGATCTTTCTCTACTGTTCTTGTTTAGTAATCGAATCTAAAACGCAATAATTATTAAATAATCTCAGATTTATAAGTGTAGCTACCTATTAATACAATAATTACTGAAGTCCATCCTAAATAACTTCACTAGGCAAAAAAACCGGCCAAGTTCGAGTCGGGTTCGCACACGGATTCCGTGTGGTTCACTGCATTAAGATCGAGCAAAAAGCGCTGAAAAAAACACGTTTCTTGTATGGGAACCCCGATAAATTGTAAACTTGTAATTATAATTATAAATATAAACTTAATTTAATTTTGTAATTATAAATTAATTTTATCTTGTAATTATAAACTTAATTTAATTTTAAAGTGAAAACTTCTTTAGGCGCGTTGGGCATTTTTGAGATGGCAAAAAACAATAGAACTCGCGACACCGTTACCGACACCTCATTTTTGTAAACGCGATTGTGATTTTTATTTAGATAAGGTTACGGACCAATGTTCTATACAAGTATTTCTCTTCCACCAAGGCGATCTTGTTCAAGTTTTCACTTCTGTCGGCACTCCCGGAGTGCCACCGTTTTTTTTATTATTGGTTGTTATAGCGGCAATAGAAATATACAATCTGGGAAAATTCCAACTGTCTACCTATTACGGTTCGTGAGAAACAGCCCACTGATAGACGGACGGACGGACAGCGGAGGCTTAGTAATAGTGTTCCCGTTTGGCACCCTTCGGGTACGGAACCCTAAAAACACCACTTTCTTTGAATAAACTCCAAAAAATCCTCACAAATACCAGCAAACTTCCCGTCACGGAATACAATAGTAACCATTTATCCGAAAATCTCCGTCTCGATCAATTAACAAAGCGAACAATTAAATTGTTGAGAGTCTAAATCCATTTGTCCTGTTTGTTCGCGCCCTAATAGTGTTTGCGTTCGAGACACCGCAATCCCATTTGAGCACTCAAATGCTCAGTTTTGAGAAATTCGAGTTGAGCGCGAACTTACCTGGGAACTGAGTATTCGTCATTTATGAATCTTTGGGGAATGAACCGGTGTCGCGTTTGTTAATTCTGTTACAATTCAGACTTTAGAACAGATTTGTAACGTTTTGCTGAGGTTTAGTTAAAAGTTTGTTTTAACTTCTTCATCATTGTCTGTTTTGAAAACCATTTCTGTGTGACAGCCGCTAGTCCCAGTGCAGGATTATCTACTTGCTTTATTTTCCTTTCAAAGTGTGAGAATTTTTATAGAAACATATTCAAGTCACTGCTCGCTTTATTTCAATAGTAAGTGACAATATTTTTTTCCCATTTTCGGCATATAACGCGATTGTAACTATGTAAAAGGTTAATTTAGCTATTCAGCGAAGTAAAAAAATTGTAGGTAATTGAAGTCCCATACCGACCTCAAAAAGCATTTGCATTATTATTCTAAGACAATTTTAATCTAACAATATCAAATCTCAATACCACCCCAAGAAACGGTAATTCCATCTAAAAACATAGGAAATAAAGGAAATTGTACATACATATTTATAAGATTATATTCAAATGGGTGCAAATACAAGGGCGGCTGTTTAGCCATTTAACCAGCGAACATTTGGATAGAGTCAATAATGGCTTAGAACTCGCGAGGCGTTGAGATTGAGTGTTAGATGGTGCATGGTGGATTACGTCGTAAAGAGTTTTTGAGGGTAGGCAGGCAGATCAATATTGAATGAATGTTCATTCTAATAGCTTTAGAATACTGTAAAATGAGCGAAAACTCTATAATTCTGTGGGCCTAACACGAGTGCGCGGAGTAAACCTAACGTAAATTCAAATGTTAAATTTTTTGTATGTTTGTTTGTTATGCTGTTCAGTCCCAACCCGGTTCAAAGTTGAGACTGACAGGTCCGCGATACGCGGAGACAAATTTAATTAAAAGGACATACAGACAGAATAAGCACAATAGTGATATCACTTACCAACTTCCACCGGCGAGTGGTTTTATCAGGCCAATTCCGTGTATGTATCAATGCGAGTATAGTGTTTTGTGGTATGTATGTAAATGTGTAGTGAACAAGCCTTCAAAACGCGTGGCAGCTCCCAGCACGTGGCACCTCATTCACACCCTTCAGCACTGTCCAAGAATTCCACTTAAAGTCATGGCAAGGCTTGTGAGCCTGGTAACACGCCAGCAAACCGACTTTTAACACATATACCGCGAGGTGAAAAAAAAGGATTACCTCACACGTTTTCCAACAAATTCAGCCCGTGTATCAAACTCAATTGGGGCTTCGACAAAATTAAGATTGAATAACTCAAATTATGGTTACAAAAGCCAAGATTAAACTAGATTAATTAGTTTCAACATACGCTTTCACGCTAAAACGACTAAACGGATTTGGATGTTTGGCACATGGGTAGACCATGACTTGGGTCAGGCATAGGTACATTTTTTATCCTGTTATTCCAACGGGATCGAGACTTATGCGGGTGAAACCGCGGGGCACAGCTTTTTTTAGATAGAAGTAGGATCAATTATTGTTATTCAAAAGCAAAAGATTTACCGAGCCAAAGGTGCCATGCCTAAAGATACCATTTGCGTAGTAGAAAACATATTTAGCCTACTACGTCTAGGCTAGCAAATACCAAATAACTATTCATCCTACCAACATAATATACCCATCTCTCACCTATTTACTCATCTAAACTTAATAATTCCGTCCCTATCTATCCGTCCATCGGTCTACACGCACGGGTCACGTTCTAAAGTCCGATCAATGTTCATAGCGAATAACTTATAAACTTTAATAAAACCAACATCCGCGAATATGGTAATGAGAACCTATCTAGATCGTTCCGACATTGATTGAATATTTGGAGCTGAATAATTATGAAATGGAAGCAAATTAGACATTGTTTGTGCTAAGTTTAGTTCTAATTTCTCATTTGTGTTGCAAAAGCGAACAAGTTCTAATTTACGTGTTCTTACAGGAGACGTGTCTGACTGTGCAACTGCGAACCGAGTTAATTTATGTTTTAAGAGGGAAAATGTACTGAAGACCCCTAGTAGGTACAGCACAATTACGTGAAGGCTACCTAATTTATATCTTGAAGAAATCCTAAGTAAGTAATAATGATAATTATCTTGTAGTTAGGGTCTGTATTATTGATTCATATTATTGCTTGTAGATATTTAATAACAAACTTGCAACTGCCACCTGCCACATATTGAGTGGAGCTACAACTTGCTACATGGGTTCATCATATCATTGAACATGTCTTTCTGTCTCAGTTATTGATGATCTTACTTGCCTTACTTATAATATTGCCTGTCAAGACGTAGTTAAATGAATAAAGTAATTTGTAAGCCGGCAGAATGTTTACCTACGCGCACTTAATTCTTACCTTTCCGTAGATGCTTTAATTTTTTTGGAAACAATTTTTAAAATTGTTTGATTTTTGTTTGATCATCTGATCAATCACAAGACCACAAGTACTCATGTACCCATGAGGATTTAAACACAAAACTCGTTATGTTTCTTGCAACTATCAGTTTTTGTTAGCACTGAAAACTGTGCTGACGACATTTCTACTGCTCAAAGACTCAGTCTCTTATATAGTCACGTAAAAAACTTTATATTTATAAGCCCCCTCTAGATTTGTATGCAGCAACAAAAAGGAAGATAATTTCATATCCCTATTGAAGGCACTTTGGCTCACAATCGCGGCGGTAAATAAAAACGTTCGCAATTGGCACCCCGTCTGGGCTGGATGCGTCGCGCGAGGGTTGGCAGACTTGGCGCGAGGGTTGCTAGAGAATATTTTTTGGTAGAAAGATTGAATACAATATTTTGGACCATATGAAATTCAAAAGTAAGAAAAGTGTTATATGGATAAGATACACCGAATTCCATCTCCCAGTCTTGATGAAAATAATCGTGCTCAATTTTTCATTATACTAAGTCAGTTTAAATCAATCATGTAGGCAGTGTTAAGCTGGTTAAACCGACGACGTTAGATGTGTAAGTAGACCATGATTACTATTTCAATAAAATAATAACTTTCTCTTTACCTGAGTAATGACGCGTTTATATCAAATTCACAAACATAAGCTCCTTACAACATGTATATTTACTGGCTTACTCAGAGATATCAATTAAAAATAATCTATTATAAAATTAAATTTAATTCGCAATCATAATAGCATATTTTAGCACATGTCAAAAACATTGGACTCGTAGTGGAACTCAACGTGTCCATCCATGTTAATGATGTATCTATTATTAAGTGACATCTCTGAGTGCAGCATTTAGATCTCATTTCAATTTTAACATCAAAGTTAATTGAATTTCATCATCCTACCCTTATTCCAACAAAACAAAAGTTTTTATTCGTTTCTGGCAGCCCTACCCGCACCGCGCACTCGCACAGCGCGACCGAATGCACTCGCTACTTGCTAGCTCCGGATACGCACTTACACGTTACGAACACTGCATTAGCTTCTAATACAATGTGCTTTCATATTGCATGAACTTAAATTATAGGAGAGATTCTAAATATTTTCTGTAAGATAGGATAAATGTACTTATCCTGAACTTATTGAAGTTCAGCTCTGTCCGACATTATCAAATGACGAAATTAGAGCATCAATCGTAATAAAATAGAAAGCATTAAGTTTAGTGAACACAAATTCATAACAATCGTCATTCTCTGTCGTGTTTAAAAAAATCACCAGAAATACATTGATATTTTGAATACTCGTGTGTATAGCGCCAATGAATTGTAATGCAAGTGAGCGAGGGATGACATACATTAAAATCTGAAAATATACTTTATATTTTATACATTTGCCTATATTCAAGTACTACATTATCTCAGCCCGTCGTATATCCGTCAGCACCGTCAGCTCGCCGTGCCGACGTCTCACAAGTTAATTTCCTGTGCAAGAGAGACCTGGCAAGACGATCCGCCATTTTTGTACTTCTGTCTATAAGAGAAAGACGAGATGTTTTGTCTATTAAAAAAAAAACTTTTTCAAAAAATACAAGCGTCTTCCAAACTACAAAATGAAAAATAACTTAAATTTCGGAAGTCGGTGTCTTTGTATCAGTATTTTAGTTTTTTGCCACCGAATTCCTAAATTAAAGTTATTTTTCACTTTGTAATTTGGTAGCCGGTTGTATTTTTTTTTTAAGTTTTTTTTTTCACTTTTAGTGAGTTCGTTTGTAATTTATCTAAGTTACGATATCCTTATGTCAACTGCTCAACACCTTTTTACAAAATATTGCTCTTCCCGATGCAGGGACTTTAATTGTTGAGGAGTTCTCCAGTTACTTCACCATCACCTCCACTGCACCATATGAATTGTGACGAGCATCAATTGCTTACCAACCATACTAAAGTAATCGAATCACAACCCGTGAAATATATATTATTGAGTAGTTCCGGTGGCCATCTTGGTCCTTCATCATCAGCTCCACTTTACCAAATGGTGCTTTCCGAGAGCAAATACACGAGTTACTATAAAAATACCCAAATCGCTATAGGTGTGCCTATAATATTTGAAGAGTTCCCTCCATTTCTCCAAGATCCCATCATCAGATCGTGACCAAACGACAATGGGACTAACTTGAAAGTAGGTATACCCTTTCAAACAAAAAAAGAATTTTTCAAATCGGTCCAGCCGTCTTCGAATATTCGGGGAAAATACTTTTTTTTTTAATCCGACGAATTGAGTACCTCCTCCTTTTTTTGAAGTCAGTTAATAAATGTACTAAGTAATACTTGTTCATTCAAACTCAAACTCTAATCATTTATTTCAATTAAACCAATTACAGGCACTTTGAACTGTCAAGGAGTCGGTCAGTCAGAAAGATGAAGCTATTTGCCCATTCCAAAGCGTAGTAGGTACCTATGGAGAAGAACGGGCATGAAACTTCACGGACACTCTTTTAAATCAAAATATTGGTAACATCATTCAAGTTGAAATTAAACATGGGATGTAGAAAGACGTGCACGTTTAAAGCTTCATTAGGAAATAATTGAAAAAATACAAATAAGCCATGGCAGTTAATACCAGTCCCAACTGATGGCGCCCGTTACTAAGAAAGAACTATAGAGACTAAGAAAGATAGAACTACATACTTACTTATTTATTTCTGTTTTCATAGTTAAAAGGTGTTTTTTGTACTTATAAAGACATTTTTTTACTTTCAACCCGAATAAAACTATAGAATTGAAAAATAAACTGTTCCATTAAATATCTAACAGCGACTACGAGCCTGGTCACTCACACTAAATGTAAAGACACAATAACAATCAGATAGAACAGCTGTAATCTGTAGTATATTATGAGCAGCCACCGCCGACACTGGAGCACATCCACTTGGTATCTCACGCTGGTGCAGGAACTCGGAACACGTAAATATTAGCTCACGCGTGGCATTCGTGTAGGTACAGTTGCAGACTACATTCTTATGGACATAAATCTTCTATAGTTAGAAATAAATGATTTCAGTGACGGAGTTTTTACAACTGTTTTAGGTATGTACTTGTAACTGTAATTCGTAATAAACCTACTCAACGTGCTTACTATAAGGGTCTTACAAATCGGAACACGGCTATGTTACGGCAGAAATTGTGTTAGTGAAGGAAAGTATATTCCTTCTACCATCGATCTGCACATAATTATGAATATGTGCAGTTAGATGAACGTCAGTACAGCAAACTAGCACTCAGGCCCCCCCGCTGACGCAGAGTCTCCGGCCCCAGCTTGTGGGGGACGTGGTGAGCGCTCTGTTCCCTTCTAGAGGGGATCATACCCCTCCGCCCATGGCTCCGCCTACTGCGATGCCCGATGCGGACCACACCGACGACGACGATGCTCCGGAGGTGACTGAGGTAGAAATGAGAGTGGCGGTACGCAAGATGAGTGCGAAGAATACCGCCCCAGGACCCGACGGCATATCCGGAAAAGCCTGGGTCCTGGCCAATGGGGCTCTCGGGCCTCGACTAAGGGGGCTCCTAAGCGCATGTATGGAGAGGGGCCAGTTCCCACTTCTTTGGAAGACGGGGAAACTGGTCCTCATCAAGAAGCCGGGGTGCCCAGCGGACTCTCCGTCCGCTTATCGGCCCATTGTGCTGCTCGATGAGGTGGGCAAGCTCTTTGAAAGAGTCATTGCAGACCGCCTCGTCGGGCAGCTGGTGCGAGTGGGGCCGGATCTGGCGGAGAGCCAGTTCGGTTTCCGCAGGGGGCGCTCTACGGTGGACGCCATCATGCGCGTGCGGGCCCTCACGACGGGTGATGCTGTGGCCCGGGGTGGGGTCGTCTTGGCGGTGTCTCTAGACATCGCCAATGCCTTCAACACCCTGCCCTGGAGTTGCATCAGGGAGGCACTCCGGTACCACCGGATGCCGACCTACCTCTGTCGTGTGGTCGAGGCCTATCTGACGGACAGGGCCGTCATCTACCCCGGTCACCAAGGAGAGTGGAACCGGCAAGAGATGTTGTGCGGTGTCCCACAGGGTTCGGTCCTGGGGCCGCATCTGTGGGACATCGGATACGACTGGGTGCTGCGCGCCGACCTCCCTAGCGGCGTCAGCATCATTTGTTACGCTGACGACACGCTGGTCCTGGCGCAGGGGGGGTCGTACCAGGCGGCGGCCGACTTAGCGACACGCGGGGTTGCGACAATCGTAAATAGGATCCGGCAGCTGGGACTCGAGGTGACCCTGCACAAGTCTGAGGCCATGGGTTTTCATGGTCATTGGAATGCGCCACCGTCGGGTTCCCAGGTAATGGCGGGAGGGGTTCACATCGGTGTCGAGTCGACGATGAAGTATCTGGGACTCGTCCTCGACAGCCGGTGGAATTTCGTTGAACATTTCCGACGTTTGGCTCCCAGACTGGAGCGGGCCGGGGCTGCCTTGAAGCGGCTCCTGCCCAATCTAGGGGATCCAAACGCCTCCTGCCGGAGGCTCTACGCGGGGATCGTGCGGTCCATGGCCCTCTACGGGGCGCCGGTGTGGGCGCGTTCATTGAGGCTGCGGCCAGCCCGCCGGTTGAACGCGTCCCAGAGGGTCATGGCCATTCGGCTGGCCCGAGGATACCGCACGGTCTCCTGCGAGGCGGCGAGCCTCCTTGCCGGATTACTGCCATGGGATCTGGAGGCACAGGTCCTCGCGCACATCTGGGAGTGGCGCGAGGAGGCGAAACGCCGGGGCTTAACTCCGATGCCGCAAGAAATCGCGGCACAATGGACAGAGCTCCGGCGGGATCTCATGGCGTCATGGAGAGTGCGATTGTCGCAACCCCGTGCTGGGTACGCCACAATTGCGGCGATAAGACCCCTCTTTGAGGAGTGGCTTGAGAGACGCCACGGCGTCCTCACCTTCCGCCTGACGCAGGTCCTCACCGGACACGGCTGCTTCGGGAGGTTCCTGTTTAGGATAAGGTGGGAGGAAACACCCGGGTGTCACCATTGTGTGGATCGGCCTGAGGACACGGTGGAGCATACGGTGGAGGTCTGCCCGGCTTGGGCGGAGCAACGCCGTGTCCTCGTAGAGGCGATCGGCGGCGGCGGTGATCTCTCGCGTCCGGCCCTGGTTCAGGCCATGGTACGGAGCGAGAAGAAATGGCAGGCCGTCACCTCCTTCTGCGAAGCGGTAATGCTCGCGAAGGAGGAGGCGGAACGCGTGAGGGAGAGGCAAATTTCGCACCCTCACGCCCCCAACCGCCGCAGGAGGAGACGCCCAGGGCGGGAATCGCGAGCCGATTTCCGGCCACCGTAGGCGCGGGCTTGCGGACGGTGAGCAATGGGTAGCTCGCCGTCCGATAAGGACCAAGCCCGGGGTCGACGGCGCGTTGCGTTCCACGCGCGCCTCAAAGTGATGTCAGCAGAATTGACGGGGCCGTTAGGGCTAATACCTGCCGGGGGTTCGAAGAAAACCGATAGGGAAATCGTGGCCCCCAGCAACAGGGTAACCGAAGGAACACGGGTGGGTTTTAGTCAGTAAGAGTCTGACACGCCCTCCCGCTCCACCCAGAGCGGGAGAAGTTAATTGATAATTTCCCACACAAAAAAAAAAAAAAAGGCCTTTGATAGGCAAACACTTTTATGGAATAGAATCTCCTATCAATATACAAGTCCAAAAACCAAATTTCGAATAAAATAAAATAACTAAAAACATATTTTCCACTCACTTGTCTATGTATCTGTACGATACGTCGAGAAAGTTTACGAGCCGGACCGAAGTTGGTGTCGGTAGTAACCACGTCTACCTCGCCGGCCGTCCGGCAGTCCGGCACGGGAATGCGTTTGATTCGCAAAATCAATGGCCGCGACTGTACGCTGGCCTTTTGTTCTCACAATCATATTTGTACGAGAATGTTGTTGTAATAAGAGAACTTCAGAGTTAGGAACTTATAATTGGATGAATGGTGAGAGTAACAGAGACAGTGACGTGTTACTAAATGATGAATGTTGTGATTTGAATCGATTGGAATACGTAATGTCTAACTGTTTACTACTGCTGAGCATGAGGTCCTGGGTTCGATTCCCGGGTCGGGCAAAGTGTTATTGGGTTTTTCTATCTGGAATTTCTCAGTAGCAGCCCGGAGTCTAGATGTGTGCCCGGTTGATGGCAATAGGCTTGCCCCTTATTACATGGGACTTAAAACATAACTGGCGAAATGTGGGTGTACCTACTACAGGTACACCTCTGCCCAACCCTTCGGAGAAACTAGGCGTGATGTTATGTTATGTTATGTAACTATATACCCCCACAAGTAACCCCAACACAAGTATTATTAATTACTTACTGGGGCTGTCTCAATCACATCTGCAAATGTAACTGTTTGAGACCCAATAAACAATTTTAATTTTTTTTTTTTTTTTAACTGTTTACGTATAGTTACGGTCCATATCAATAAGTACTACAGAGATTTCCCATTTTTTTTTTTAGGTACATCTTTTATTAAGAAAGTACCTACAACAATCTATGCAAATAAACTTTACTTACTAGAAGGAAATGTCACTGCATTTTAAAAAGATTTATTTAAAAATTGTAACCTGTAATATACTTCTTTTTTAGTATCGCAAAAAATTTCTGAGTGCCCAATGTATATCGACATCGAGCTTCGAAGAAATCCTAAATATAAATATTTCGTTGTACTTGTTTTTCTTCATAACAGTGGAATTAAGTACAAATCGTTACTATTTATTAAGATTTGATTAACTGCATGTTGGTATCATCTTGCGATATTACGTAGCGCAGTCTCACTTTAGCTTGTTTTTAACTATTTAAACATCTTTATTTACTTTAAAAATATAATAATATATATATACCTATTTGTAATGTGCGCTCGTCAAGGCCTTTCTTTTAATACTAAACATGTCATGATTAAATTTTTTTCGAGGTTAGAAATTTACGCGTAAAGTCCACAATATTAAATTTAGCGAAAATTTATATAGCCTATGTCACTCGGACTGTTATTACAAATCCATTGATATCTCATTCATCAAAATCGGTTCAGGAGTTTAGGCGCTACGGTGGAACACACGTAAAAGCAAACATACATACATACAAACATATAAACATACATACATAGACTGCCAAAATCATAACCCTTCCTTTTGGCTTTGCCATAGTCGGGTAAAAAGGAGTTCTTCAACCAAGAACCTGTTAATAATATTATTATTAAAGACTGTCTCTTTACAATATCACATTGTGTAAATAAGGGTGGAATTATGTGTCCACCCTTATTTACACAATGTGATATTGTAAAGATTTCTAATCAACGTAATGTCTGAATGCCTTTTGTAATTTTAAATAACCTAGCACTCCTTCAAACGTTCGCTACACATACATAGGTAGGTAACTGCAATTTCCTATCATTCTGAAAAATAATTTTGCATGTGTCGTTGCCGTATGCAGTGTCCCAAGACAGGACACGTGCCTCAAGTAAATTAAAGTCATGTAGTAATAAAATGAGAACATTCCATACGGGCCTGGGGCCGGTATTGAGGCGCACTGTGTTCCAATATCGGCGTCTTTGTGTCAGCCGGCGCATACTTTAATAAGAATCCAATAGAAGCCTTTTGCAGAGCTGTCATCTGAAACTGAAAGGATGCTTGCAACCAAATCCATCAAGAGAGATGCAATGTTTTTTTAACGTGTGAACTCTATTAGATATAGTTTCAAAGTTTTGCGACCGGGTTGTGTATTTCGGTAATTTGTATTAAATTAGAGTGTATCCCATCTGGCCCGGTGACTTGGCCCGGCACCGGGCCACATGGGACAAAAAAGTTTTAACTGGCCCGGTGATATGTTTACCGGGCCAGATGACACAAATCAAGTGCCATCGTCCCCGGAAAGGGGAGAAAAGAGGATACGCCTCGTAATTTGTGAAATACTAACTATATGCATCTATGAAAGGGATTGAACTTATAAATCAAACTGCTGAAACATTTGCTGAAAAGTTGTCAGGCAAACGTAATTCTTGTGTGGTCGATATGTTACGGCTAAAACCCGAAGTGCGGCTACACCTAGTTTTAGCCGGCTAAAACTAGGTGCGGCCGGTAGCAGTGGGATAAACTTGCCTAAATGGTTTCTGGCACTCGCCGGCCGCTACCGCGGCACCGCTCGCTTCGCTCGCTCGGCTCGTGCGGTGTGTTATGTGGTCACAGTTCTAACCTAACCTAACCTACCATTCAGCCATTTACATTTGCTACAACTAAATTTAACCAACTGCTACCGGCCGCACCTAGTTGTAGCACAAATTACGAGGCGTATCCTCTTTTCTCCCCTTTCCGGGGACGATGGCACTTGATTTGTGTCATCTGGCCCGGTAAACATATCACCGGGCCAGTTAAAACTTTTTTGTCCCATGTGGCCCGGTGCCGGGCCAAGTCACCGGGCCAGATGGGATACACCCCTAATTATAGCTGTCCATTTATTACAGTCCACATGTTGCATGACAATGATGTCGTCGTGACATTATGAGGTGACATAATGATGGCCTCATGTCACCTCACCACGGCATGTCATGTTAACTATAGATTGCTTACCATAGTAGCTAAGCTACTCACATAGTAGACTGACGCGGATGTTTAAATGTTTTTTTCTGTATGTGTAACTTAACAAATATGATGACGGCTAGTTAAATGGATTTCTGGGATAACTTATATTGCAGTGCCCGAAAATAACTGGACAATTTTCACCACAAAAACTAAAACCAGTTCACTCAAAATAGGCGAAACCTTAAATATTTTAACCCATTCACTACGCCGCACTCAGAAACTTTCACCAACCATGCAGCAAACTAAATCGAATAAAAATCGTTCGTATTCAAACCACAGTAGTGGAAACTTTTCGTCGAGGAATAAAAACGCCATGAAGGTCTATAGAGGAAAATTAACACGATTTAAATTATGTAAACAAATACTGTGATTACGGAAAAGGGAATAATATGGGCATGTAGATGCTGATTACACAGCTGAACTCTCTGTTTTTAAGTCAACGTGCGAGAGTAAAAATAATGCAGGTAGGTATGGTGAAGGCAGTATTGCGTCAGGTTGGTAGCAGGGTTAACCTAACCTAGGATATACAATCATCAGCACTAAAGACTCTTGCAGAACATGGCGATTTTATAATACAGTTTTGCGACATTACGATGTTTTTTTTTTCTGCCCTGATGTCGTTATTTGGGGCCGGATCTACTCACTTTTCTGCACCAGGTCATTCGTCAGTCTTGGGTTGTTGTTGACGATACGATGTTAATCACCGAAAAAGTCAATGTGGTTTTTTACAAGAGAAATAGAAACGAAGTCTTCAAAGCAACTAAAACTACCTAGTAACAACATTAAGCCTTTCAATTTCCAAGTTGTAATATGTCCCATATTTCTATCGTCCTAAGAAGCGAGCAAACGAGATTCTTAATAACTCCTTAACGAGTCCTGCGAGGAATTCGTTCATTAATATATCTCTAATGAAGCAGTAAGGCTTAGGTGGAATTGTTTCCATACGCTTGTTCTTTCAGAGTTGAGTCTAACAATTACTTCTTCTTAAGTTTCAAAGTGAAGTTATTTGACTGTGAGCGATAATAATGAAAAGGCAGAAAAGCATAAATATCTACATGACTTAGTAATGTTTTAATGCAAGTTTTAATTAGTACGTCAACTGACATTTAAATGTACGTTCAAAGACTTAGACACTAGTCTGTGTGCCAAATTTTATTGAAATCCGTTCAGCCGTTTTTGCGCCAGTCTGGAACATACATCGTCTGGATGTAGGTATGTTCCGGACTGGCGCAAAAACGGACAAAAATTCTAAAACCTATATTTTCGGCATCAGACTCGTTCCCACACCTCGTAGAAATGACTTTTTTCACAAATATTCAATGTACAGTTTTGACTTCGGTACTATTTTAATACATAGATAGTATGAATGTTTTCTAATAAATAATTGAATTTCTTTTATTCAGAGGTTACATTCTACAATCCTTTGCCCTAAAATGCAAAGGGATAAGGGTTTCTCTAGATAATGTTTACCTGTGAAGTTCAAGGCAATCTTAAAAGGTAGCTAAGTACTACAAGGAGATATGATAACATCGCCTGTAAGTGTCAAAAGAAAAACATAAGGAAAGTCCACCAGTAGGTAATATTTGGAACCTGTTCAAGCCATAAGGAAAAACAACACTTTTGAAGATTACCTTTAACATTTTTTCTTATACAAACATAGAGATAGCAAAGAATAAAACTTGGAAAACATGGGATAAGTCCTCACAAGTTTACGAAATGGTGGAGACGTCTTTTTGTCGCATAAAATAAAATTAAAGATTCCATCTACGGAAAGCTACGTTCAAACTATGCAAAACTACGTCATAGTTTTTTCTCTACTCCCATGTTCAATTTTAACAAAGTCCTTGATAATTCAAAAGAGCCTGTAAATGGTTGAATTGAAATAAATGCTTTAACTTGACTTCGACTTGAGTAACAAATAGGTTTTTATAATATTAGTTAGGATTTTTATCTACATTAAGTTCTAATAAAAATGTTCATTATTGCACGTAATATAACTTTAATAGGGAGGTGTTATATTTGTTTGTTTTTTTTTGCCTTTTTCAGAAGTTATGCATTACTAACCTATGCAGTACAGACTAAGCCATAGTATTAGATTGATTCAAGCAGTTTCCAAGTAATTATTAGCTGGTGAATAAACAACGTTAGTCACCATAGTACCTAAATAAAATTGCAATTGATATTTTCGTAAAACCCTTCTAAGATCAATTTGTTAAGTATAGTTTCAAGATCAATTTTCAACAGAACAAGTAAGTTAGCCGATAGAGGATAAGCCTACGGTCATTTTCAAATAAACAAACAAAGCCACAATAAACACGATGACAAATATCTTTCAGTGGATTGCTTACCTAAACCCGGGTCCAATCTCACCCGGTTGTGGGCCTTGAAAAATGGCCTTGGGGGATGCGCGAATTACTTTTTTTTTGGATTCGCATCCCTTTCTCATCGTCACCTGTGTCCTTACAGGTATATGTTTCTGTAAATATATGTTGCTGTGCCACCTTTGGTTGTACACGAAACAAATGATGTTGTTTTTTATTTGAGTATGCTAAATTTGGGAAAGTATGATTTTTGAACGGTTGCAACATGTTGAGTAATCATCAATAAATTTAATTGGACACAATCATAGTTTCCTGCCTACGAGCAAGGCAGCAATTAACAATTACTGGTCTAATGATTTTGTCTAATAATTTTACACCATCATCATCATCAGCCTATAGCAGTCCACTGCTGGACATAGGCCTCTCGAATTGCACGCCATTCAGCTCGATTCTCGGTAACTCTCATCCAGCTGCTGCCAGCCACCCTGCGAAAATCGTCACTCCACCTAGCATGAGGGCGTCCTACCTTACGTTTGACAATTCGCGGTCTCCACTCAAGAACACGTGTACCCCAACGGTCATCGGTTCTATGGCTGATATGGCCGGCCCTCTGCCACTTCAGCTTACTAATTCTGTGAGCTATGTCGATAACTTTGGTTCTCTGCCGGATCAATTCGTTCCGGATTTGATCCCTCAGAGAGACTCCAAGCATAGCCCGCTCCATGGCTCGCTGAGCAACCTTAAATTTATGGACCAGCCGTACCGTGAGTGTCCACGTTTCGGCTCAGTAGGTCATAACAGGCTGGACGCACTGATTGAAGACCTTCGTCTTTAGGCTCTGTGGAATACGTGACGAGAAGACTCGACGAAGTTTCCCAAACGCTGCCCAGCCTAGCTGAATTCTTCTGTTAGCCTCCCTCTCAAAGTTGTTCTTACCAAACTGCAGAGTTTGCCCGAGGTAAACGTATTCTCGAACAACCTCGAGAGCACCGCCATTGACAGCAATCGGCCCCGGAGTGACGTGTTCGTTAAACATAACCTGGATTTTGTCCAAGTTTATCTGGAGACCAATGCGTACAGAAGAATTAACTAGGCCGTCCAGCATCTGCTGTAGGTAAGTCATGCAGCGATTTGGACAGTATGACGATGTCATCTGCAAATCTCAAGTGTGAGATGTACTCGCCGTTGATGTTAATGCCACGCCCTAAAAATCTACTTATCTGTATTTTATATAGTTTTTTTTAAAGGTACAGTAAGCGCTCAAAAGTGCATGAGTGCATCATACTCGTACGCGTGACCTTGGCCAGTGTATCGCATTGCTAAAATTCGAAAGTAAATTATAAGTGCAGATAGCAGAAGGCGTTAAGCGTTGGTCTTAGATTCAAGATGGCTAAGGTTCTAATCTCGTAAATCACAGCGCTGTTTTTGCAAATATTATTATTTTTGTTTGCAATAATAATATTTTTAAATATCCTGCCTATTTATTAATGTTGTTATTGCAATAAAGGGTTTAGAATAAAAAATGCGTGATATGTTATAATAAAAAATAAATCATATTTATTCGTTATGTTTATTTTACTTAAGTATAGTTATCAAACTGCTACAATTATTTATCATTACTTCACCTGAATAATATGTGAAATAGATGTCTAGAAACTTAGAAGCAATTTGTATTATTTTGACATATTTAAATTTTGAAATGTTTTAAATTTTAAATGGATTTTTTTGCACCATAAATATAAAGCTTTGATCATGGTCTAAGTAATTAAGCAATAAATAAGAATATTAGACTACTTAAAATGTAAAAAAATCTACTGACAAAATTGTTGATTTTAAGGTTAAAGGCAGTTGTTCATATTAATTATTTTAAACTTTATTTGGCTTTAGTAAATATTGGTTGGTATTGAGGTTATAGCTTAAGTATTCATTTTCTTTACGAAAAGAAGATTGAAACTAAACCTCAAATTTTAATCCTAAAATAATACTATTACTAAAATAATATTAAACAATTTCGGTATATCTGCAAGAAATACGACAAACACCCTATTGAAACGTGCTTAAAAAATTCGTTACCATAAATTCATGCAATAACGAATCTGTTGTTTATTAAGTTGGTACGGTCAATATTTTAAGCTCAAAAACGGTTTTCTAGCTGGTCTTCAGTGATGCAAGCCTTCAGAGTGCACGGCGAACGGTTCATAATGACGTGTTTTTAATAATTCAGCAAAATATCTCGTTGGTATGAAACCATTTGTTTCATTCACCATTTGACGTCGCTGCTACTCGATAATAAGCCCCTTCCTCATATCTCTTAACCGTCACAGTATTTCTCTAGAACAAAGAAAAACATTGTTTTTATTACACATAATACCTAATTATTTATTATTCACTAATCGAATTAAACCTCACAATGAATTTAAAACTTTAAAGGCATCTTCTGTCTCAACAATACCTCTGTTCTATCAACAATACCCTTGATTAAGATTTATGTTTAGTAAAATATGAAATATATAAATGATAACACTCACACTTAGTCCGGTTTTATTAGATATTCACTTCACTTTTACGCAGCGCAATAATATTCTCTGATCTGGTCTGATCTCTTCAATATATTTTATGCCTGCTTTTTGATAATAATAACCACAACACTGCGCTAAATGCTCGTCACCAATATTATCACGGCACGAACCAACAAAGTTCTATTAATTGAATACTTGTAACAAACTGCATCTACCCCACAGAAATCGAAATAATTTACTTAGTTTTTGTGGCCTACCTGCTAAACTTTAATATTTATGTGAACAAGACGAATGAAACTAAAAACGAATGATGATTATCGAACTAGTCATTGGTTGCAGACAAAGTGAGTTTGTGTGTGTAATGTGCGTGTCTACAGTATTGTAACAACTTATAGAAGAAGGTCGTAAGTCAAACCGAAGCGTCAGTCTATTGCTTTGTGAGATTGCTTATGGACTTTTGGTCGGTACTGTACAGTGCACAGAAGTTCTCTGAAAATTTATCTTCCTAAAAACACGACTAAATTCAGTCTCTTAATCTTAATCACCAAGCTTTTAGTTGCCTGTTGCTTTTATTTACCTCCAAGATTGCTTGAAGATTATTGCAATAAACCATCCGGATACCTCTGAAATTAGACGATTGTTCTAACTTTTTTCAACAAGTTTTAACACCCTAAACTTCACCTTGTTACATCATAAAAAATTAACTGACACCTAAATTAAGAATACATTATTAACGGTAAAAAAACGGTAAAATTAACCGTTAGCTCATAATCTTGTTACATAAAAGTTAACATTTATAGAGAAAGTTAGCGCGTGAGCGAGCGGCAGGGAGAGATAAAACGCATAAATTAGGCCAACGTTTGACCGAAGTTAGGGCATTAGCGATTGTTGCCTATGGAATTATTCGGAAAAGTTATTATCATTTTGTGTTGGCGTAAGGTAGAGAGCATGTTGATAGGGAAATAGTGGAATGAATTACTTAGTAATTCTATCATTCCCCCGTGAAATGGAACCCTGAACCAATCGTCGAAAGATTCAGTAAATGATAGACCAAAATATAACAATATAACTCACCATCATCTTTCTCTGGCACTTCTTCCATACTTCTTTATTATATTAGTCGTCGTAATTATCATGTATTTATGGGCTCTATCAAAAACAAAGAAAGAAAGAAAAACTATTTATTTATTGAACTCGTGCTCAAAAAATAAATAGTTTTTTTTAGGCTATCAAAAAAAAAATTAATACATTTTCATAGAAGTTAGTGGACAATATTGATTTATAAAAGCAAGTTGAAATTCAGAAGCTTGATCGTCTCATTACAATTTTAAATGCGTAGCCTGCACGCATTTAGAGGAAATCGTGCAGGAAAATGTGATAGGTATGTTTTAATGGTTGACTAAATCATTGTTCAAATCAAACCGTTTTGGGATTTTTTCTTCAATTTTGTAGATTCCGTCTTCAGAAACGTAACTATATAAAGGGGTTACGACTTATTTAAATATCACTACCAGATTCACGGGAAATTCCGCGACCTCTTGTTACAATACTAACAACCTTTTCCTTCTACACCAGCGCTCCCTCACAACGTCTACCAACATAACCGTTGTCTTCGAGCTAACCAGGTGGCGAGTTTGCCAGCTTTTAACTACCAACTACCACCCTTCTTACTGACGACCGGGGAGGAATGCTTTTTATTCAATGGCAACACTTGGGAGTCCGATTAATTTTGTATGAGATCACTGTTTGTGGTTTAAATTGGATTCGAGATGCGATTTGTATGGTAATCGGGGAGCTATGCTGGTTGAATTTTAATTTTAGTTAAAACTAAGTTTTATAATATAAAGCGTAATGATCACTGACAAATTATTAAAAATTACTCTAAAAAACCCCTAGGGGAATAAATTGAAATGAAGTGTCGGGGCCGATAACAATCATTCGCGGACAGGTTAAGATGACAGTATAAGTTGCACCACACAAATGGTTCAATATCACTTGCCTCTTCACTTTTTGCAAAAAAATTAATTGCTCTTTGTCATGGTTTATGTTAGTTCTAAAACCTAAATTAACGAATGATTAATTTGCTTCGTGGTACGTAATTAGCTACATATAAAGGCAGCAAAATAATGGTTACACGACTCGGCGTATTCTATTTTACGAATCACAAACACATTTTAACCCTCCACAGCTCTCCAAACGCGAATAAACCCATGCATCCATAAAATTGTGTCACATCGCTTTGCTATCAAAAATCGCGGCCTATCCCCACCACTCATTAGTATGCCGTGGTCGTGCTGTCACGTGATTGGTATTTCATATCTCTTTTACGTAGCGTGATGTGGCCATTCCTATGCGCCGGATTACTCTTCTAAATGTTTATCAGTACGACACTGGAGGGTTAGTCTTGTGGATATTTGCAAGATGGTTTGATCTGGGAGTGCGAAAATAAAATGGTATGACATATTTATATTTACGTAGTGCACTTTTTTTAAATAAATCGGAGATGACGTTTAACAGACATCATGTTTATTCCATGCCAGTATCCTATTTAATATAACTGATAATGCGACATATTTGTCAAAATTGACAAATTTTCACGACAGGTGCTGTATAATGAACCTATAAAACATACAACATTTTCGGATTGTCAGATTGTCGCCTGTCAACATGTCGGTTTTATTAAATAGCTCCTGGATATTTAGGCATTAATGTGCGATAACCAAATTCAGTTAACACGGATTGTTGCATCACAATTTAATCAATCATTATTAATATTGATATTTAACGTCCTGTTCGTGATGGCTGTCTAAATAAACTACAACGCTATTTCGTGATTAGTTTGTGCACACTGGAATTCAATATGATAGCAACTATGGATCCGGCAATGGCGTCAACGAGAACGATGAGCACGTGAAACTGACAAGCTATATTTTAGTTAAAAGGTTAAGTTTCTGTTTTGATCATATGCAATGCCATCATCCTTACATATTATAAAACAAAGTCCCCCACCGCATCTGTCTGTCTGTCTGAACGCGATAAACTCAAAAACTGCCGAACGGATTTTCAAACGGTTTTCACTAATAGACGGAATGATTTATGCGGAAGGTTTAAGTGTAAAATTCACTAAGCAATTAAATGGAAATATGTTTAAAACAAAATTTAAAAAAATGTTAATTGATAACGTATTTTATAATCTGAATGAGTTTTTTGAGAAAAAATAATGTTCATACCTATGTAATTTGTTTGTAATCTATTAATATTTTTGTAATTTATTTGAAATCTAGTTGCCTTATAATAAATACTGTTGCATATCCGACATGGGTAGAGACTGTTTACGTTTAAAATAAGAACTAATGTACACAGTTATGCAATAAATATATCTTTATCTTTATCTTAAGGTTTTGTGTAAATTGGCTGAAATTTGACGATTATTGTTGAAGAAGTCGGAAAAAATCATGCCGACTGGCTGCTTTACTGGCGTGCGCTGCCTAAACCGAAAAAGATAAATCAAATTTATATTCTACGGTATTATTCATCTTAAAAAGTTCAACAAAAAAATTCACCACGATATATGTCTATCTTCTAAGGATGACGCACAATAATCATTTTTATCTTTCAGAATTTGATAAAATTTTTATTGTTATTTCCGAAGCTGTTTTGACCGGTATAGTACTAATCCTTATCCAATAAAATATATTATTTAAATTGGGCATTTAATTTAGATTAAAATATGTCGTAACATCATATCATTTAAATTAATAGTTTAAAAGATATCACAGTTTCAAAATTACGCGGAGCAACGCGGGCGCAGCGGTAGGAGTCAATGACAATTTCCTCGGTTATTAAGTATGAAATCTTGGTAATACGTTCCAGTGGGATATTTTCCGACATCCACGCGGGCGAAGCCACGGGCAAAAGCTAGTAATAACATAATATTACTGTATCGCTGAAGTATCCCGAACAACTATTTAGCCAATCACTATCCATGGCAGGACACATACAATTTTAGCCAGCTTATGTAGCAAACATTGTTATATCTACCCACAGGATCGAGGTCTCTTCTCGTATAAAGAGGTCAAGAAGGCTTTGACAGAACGGTCAAAGTTATTGTCAAATTCTATTTTTGAACCGCGTTGGGCCTTCAGTTAATTAGTTTTCCCATCTCTAAGCTAGTCAGTCTACGTTCAAAACAAATGTAGCACAAAATCCAGGTAAATACAAAAAGATTCTAAATTAAAGTGTCTAAACAAAAACAGAGCAATCAGGGCAGCAGGACAGTGTTCACTTGAAGGTAAGTTATAGCACTCGCGGGACCTATTCTGTGCAAATGACGGAGCAATGTAGTTTGCCTAGAAAATTGTTCAGGTCTTCTAGGGCTTTACATTTTAGATTTTTTTTATGTTAACAAAGTTAACTGGGAAGCTTTTCCAAAAGTAATGAATCAGTTTAAAGAAACTGATTTAGTTTTTCACTACAGTAAAGATTAATAATTCTACTGCAATGGCAGCAGAATTTTGCGAGTCTACTTACCAGTTATGACAGTGAAAAGTGTAAATAAAGACACAGTATTTGTTTTTCTTGTTTTAAAATATTGAAATTAAAGTAGGTTATCAATAAAAAGCAATTAAAACACGAAAAAAAAATGCTGCTGCCTGTGATTAAATTCATTTCACCGTTCGGTAAAGTCCGTCACTGCTCGGCCGAGCGTGCGTTCCAACACCTATTATAATTAAAGTTGATTTCATTCGATATTCCAGTTTCGGAGAAACGTTTTTTGTGAATTATTTTATTAAACATTGTTATTGAGGTTGACTGGCTACTTTTTTGGATAAACTACTTTATAGAATGCGTGATTCATCCACCCAAATATTTTTAATATTTTCGACAATGCAAGAGGACATTATGAAAAAATAGACAGTATTCCGAAACGGTGACTTATAATCGGTCCTTTATTTAATACATAACACATAACATCACGCCTTGTTTCCCCGAAGGGTTGGGCAGAGGTGTCCCTGTAGCAGGTACACCCACATTTCGCCAGTTATGTTTAAGTCCCATGTAATAGGGGGCGAGCCTATTGCCATCAACCGGGCACAAATCCAGACTCCGAGCTGCTACTGAGAAATTTCAGATAGAAAAACCTTAAACCTTTATTTAATACTCAAAACAAAATTGAACCATTTAGTATTTTTTTAAAGTTTTCGAACATTTTAATACATTAGAATAGAAAAAAAAAAATATTTGCAGAGAATGTAGGTATTTCCAACTAAATGGAGACACAACCATGCGCAAAAGGTGCGCTTCCATGGTGCGCAGGGTGTGGAGCAGCGCATGATTTCAAGTCGCCTAGACTGTGTTTTCGTGGGTCGCTGTTGTGCCATCTCACATGGGTTGCCACAACGGTGATCCACTACTATTTGGGTCAGTTCTTACTAATAAAGTTGTGAGTCTTATTAAACATTTGTGTGTCATAATTATGATACTTGAATAAAGATATTTCTGTTCTATTATATTTAAGAATCTTTCCTTTCTCCTTTCTATGCTAAGCTGTATTTTTGGAAAAACGTTAAATTATTTTGACAGAAATTGTTAACAAAAAGGAAACAATAGAAAAATAAGTAGGAACTCAGCTTATATTTCCAGCAAACCTAGATTTAATAATTATGTCCTATCTTGAATCTATTCAATGGCAAAACTGATATAAAAAGAAAAATAAACTCAACCAGTCCCATTCTGCCTTGCCAGACCTTCTTCCAAAAAGCCAGAAGTCGGTCTTTTAAAGTAGTAAAGCGGAAAACCTCAGCCAAACGTCATATTTCACACAACAATAGACATATAGCGGAATGATTTATTATATCATTCACCCATTCGCTCCATTCAGTCCATTCGTTCCATTCTCATTCAGCGAGCGACTGGACTTCGCACAATAGGTTGACTATCCCTGTATAACATTTTTATTACGTTATTTTGTTTTTGGGAATTTATTTAAATAAAGAGTGTGTGTTGAAAGATAAAATGTCTGAAACTATGCAAGGTTATGCTAGGCATGAACCCAAAACAATAAATTAATTATTGTTTTATTTTCCACTAGCTTTGGCCCGAGACTTCGCTCGCGTGGAGGTCGTGGGGGTTGAATTATCCCAAGGGAATGTACTACTATAACTAATAAAAAGTATCCTATGTCCTAACCAAGGTGATGGTCTACCTGTGTGCTAAATGTCATCAAAATCCGTTCAGCCGTTAATGCGTGAAGGTGACAGATAGGCAGACAGAGTTTCTTTCTTATGGATATAATTATAGTATGTATGGAGTATGGATTGTTGACTCAGTCTGACTAAAGAAAGGTTCAGCTTAAATCTGTTTCATTCCGTTAGAAAAAAGAGCTTGAAAGTAACCAACTAATAAACAGTAACTAGTCCATCAAACCTATGAAACTAGGCGCTGCAGTAGTTTGCCACGGTTTAACTTATATGGAAGCAGGAACTTTCGCATGTCAAGCATTGTTCGTGGATGCCGGGATTTTTATTGACGTTGCTAGAATGTATGCAGCTCTAGTACTCAGAGTACTGTACAGTACTGTGGGATAAAGATAAACTAAACAGGGTTGATAATCTCTAGGAATTAAAAGGAAAAAGTTTTGTCGATTGTGGCTTTTCTAGTACTCTAACCTCAGCAGGACCGGAAGAGTATTTTAACCCTATCAAAAAACAGCTTCGATTGACATCACAAAAAACTTTTTTACAAAAAATACAACCGACTTCCAAACTACAAAGTGAAAAATAACTTTAATTTCGGAAGTCGGTGTCTTTGGATCAGTATTTTAGTTTTTTGACACCGACTTCCGAAATTAAATTTCCGAAGTAGACGCTCAATATTTCTATCAACAATTCTACTGCCATTCTTCTTTTTGACAAGTTTTTGACATTGATTGTCGCTGAAATGATATAACGACTAGATTTTGAACGTTTTTAATTACGAAATTAGGCTTCTGGTGACAATATATGTCATTAAACAGGACTGTGTAGACAAACAGAAAACCAATTAAAATACAGACCCTATCTTATCAAATCCGAAACTCAAAATCTCATTGCTAAATGCAATATACTAACAATAGGAACCAAAAAGCGCAACACATAAGTTGGAGAGCGCGGTGCCATTTGTTGGTCCCACACGGCGCGGTACGCTACAATGAAATGTTTTAATTTTGTCATAATTTACGCCGACGCCCGTAACATGCTATGCTTTATGTATTTCAATTCAATTTCGGGGATTAATCCTGGTTTCGAAGCGTTTTGGGTGATTTAGTGGCTCGGAGTTTGGTGTCAACGGACCTTTTTGGTGATATCATTTTTAGCTCGAATTTTCCGGATCCATTTTGAAACCTTTTTCTATAGGTAAAGCATTTTATATAAGGTGGCCGTTGACAGATTTTTCATTAAATTCTAAGTTTAAATTCTACAACAGGTACCTAAATCCTAATTTGCAATACTCAAGAAAAAGTAAGTGAATTTATTCATTTTAAGATTCAATTAAAACTCTCGCAAAAGCTACGCATATCCCCCAAATAAAATATGTCGACACGCACAGGCGCCCCAATTCAAGAAAAACATATTTTCAGAAACCCTATCGTAATCTATGATCATGACGCCGAAACAAATTCTTTTCAACAAGAGGCCTTAATCCGCATTACAATATGGCAGACGATGGGACGATGAAGGTCTCTATCGCATGGGACCAAGGAGTAAAAAGAAATGGATCACTCAGGTGCGGGAAACGATAAGGGTGACTTCGACAAAAACATAAATTGCTTTGCGCGACCTATGACAGTCGTAATCCTACTGGGTTTGATAGATTTCTACCTCGATTTCCCTAGGTCTCATAACATTTCATGAGGTTTTAATTTTGTCCCAAGCATGGAGACCCCTGGTAATAACACATTCGATTTAAGTATTTATTCTTTTGGGTCTCACAACTTGCGTAGTTCGGGGAATTTTCACCTGAGCACTCCATTTCTTCATACTCTTTGTACAAGACCCTTCTCGGGACACATTTACATACTTTTGCGAGGTTATCGTCTTCAAAATGTTTGAGAAAGCATTATAGCTTGTTTTGAAAGACGGTTTACATGTCTGGGAATGTGGGAGAACATGGTGCGGACGTGTTAGAACGTTGGAAGGTCAGCTCCTGAATAAAACATGGGGCTTATGGGGAACTTTTGAATTCAATAAAGATTCGTGCAATTCCGTTTCAGCCCTTCGAGTGACCTGTTGGCTTTGTGAAGATGAAGCTAAGCAGCTTGACTTAATTCTTTAATAATTCCACCGTCAGTGCTGCTGATGGTTAGGATATTATTTTATGGTTTGGAGGAAATGGTTCGCGGTGAAACTATAAGGTTTTTTCTCCGCCAAGCGAACGTTAAAACTGGCCATGAAGAATCAAAGATTAAAATGGGTAATTTAAATGGGTTATCAACAAATGTTCGATTTTATTCAAAACGACATACAATTTAAACGTAATAACAATGAAACAATGATCCTTTGAAAAACATATTTATCTAACAAATACAGCCACAATTCAATCCTATAATAGATTTGTTCCAGAAATATAGCTGAGATCCAGTGACACTCCATTAGCTGGCCGTGCAGAGTCAGCGGACGCGGGGCTAAGCCGGTGTCTTATTGACCTCCTCCGCAAACGTTCAATACGGGTTCAACTCAAACGAAGAATATTTTCGTTAAAGGAGTTAGTAGGATTGCGTTTGGGCTGACTGGAAAGTAAACAGGGTTTAAGTTTTTTGACAAGTGATTAGCGTTTAACTTCTGAATCTTTTTGAAGACGGGGTTCATAAATTGAGTCATGCATCAACTTTGTTCTCTTCTTTATGGAATTAAAAATGAAAAAAAAAATCTAGGAACTATCCACAAGACAGATTGTTGACTTGTGAATTGTAACATTGCAACAATTAGGGTAGTACTTACAAGTCTTCGTATTAGATAAACTAGACAGGAATTTCTACACGCGGATAACCCTGAGGATATCTACACGAAAAATATTCCCTTGTATCTTAATATCAACGCGTAACGTCTTCATACGAGGGGTCTCTCGCTCTGCTCACCCATATTAAAACAGCTAAAAAACCCGAAGCCAGTACAAATCCCTTCTACGATCCATTAGTGAGTTTGTGCTTCGTCAGCAAACGATCTAAGTCGCTCTGACCTTCACAGAGATTCAATCTGTCGGCTCAATCTTTACCTTTTTGGGACCTTCAAGTTCCCAGTATATAAACATCACGCTTATATTCCCTGAAGGAGCAGACAGAAATGTCTATTACACCCATATGTTATGTTTAAAGTAATAGGGGGCGAGCAGTACCACCGGGCAAAAATCAGACTTTAGGCTGGTACTGATGGAAAACGTCATCTGTCTTAACGTCTGTTAGTAATTGATGATAGAAAATCCAATAACACTTTACCTGACCCGGGAAATATACCCAGGATCAGAACCTAACGTTCAGAAGTCGCAACCACCAGACCAACGAGACAGTACATGATTGTGGGAAGGCTGTCTTAAGTTTTTTAGAGTTTAAAAGTTTCTAAGAGATAAGAGCTTTTCCAAGCTTAATTTTTGTTGTATCCGCTTTGGCGTAAAACTAAAGTTTTGTTAACTCTTGACGAGGATTTAAGATATACTTAATCTTTGTTGGACCTACTTTCTGAACGAGTTTTTAATATAATTTTGTTTAGACGTTGATTATTATCTAAGAAAAGGATTATAGTTGGTAATTAATAAAAAGACCATTTAATTATAATTTTAAAGACTATTTGATTAAGTACTTTTTTGTGTTTTTGATTTAAGGCTAAGATGATGGTTGACTAGGATAAGAAGTATCGTACATGGTCCTCATATAATCTGACCATTACAATGTTATTGAATGGACTATAAAAAAGACTGACCTCTGAGTTTGTTTCGGTATGTCTTCTCAGAGTAGCCGGCTAGGAAAGACCGACCTCATCTAGTTTTGATAAAAAATGATGTGCAGAAATATTATTTTTAACCAATTTATAAAATCCTAACTAATACACATTATAAATGCGAAAGTGAGTTTTTTTGTTACGTTTTCACGCTAAATAATAAGCTAAATATAAGCTAGTACATAATAATTATAAAAAACATGTCGTATTTCTATGTATTTTACTGTGTGTACACAAATAATACAAATTACAAAAAATATATATAAATAACATTGAATTTTTAACCTTAATGTCGTGCCTTATTTACCGTTTGGGTTACAATATTCATCGTACATACATACATTATATGAAGTACACATAGTATCCGTTATAAAAGTGTGGCAATCAAGTTCAATCAAGTTTATCGGGCGGTACACGAGCTATCACGCACAGCAGCTTTGATCAGCTGCTTAGCCAACTGGATACTTGAAGCTCCTAGTTTGTAGCTATCGTGCTAGTAAGGGTGTAATAGTACGTAGTTAGGTGGGATTTGAACTGGTTTTTAGAATAGTTTTAGATACCAATTTATTTCATCTTATATTAATAATTTTATAATCGTGGTTTTTTAAACTTTTTAGTTCTTTCTGTTTTTGTCAAAGATTCTAAATTTACCACAATTGATGCTGAAATCAATAAGGTTTTTATTATAATTTATATATTCACAATCAATCAAAATAACACCACTTGATCGTGAACAAAACTTGTCCATTCCCGGCTATGCATGTACCTACATAGTTTGAAGTTAGCGCTTCGGTACAGATCACCATAAATCACGACAGATGGTGCTGCTCCTGAATATCTCAAGAGTGAACAGCCTCTTTAGATTTTATTTCAGTTCGACAACTTGTTTGGGAACGATATCGAGTTTTGATACCTGACAAGCTCTGATAGATATCATTTGAAAGGTTTTTGGTAGTTTGACATTGTTTATAAAGGTGATTTATTTAAAAAAAACATTTTTACCACGAATATATTACATCTATCCCAGAGCTCTTACCGAAATGACTGGCCTTTGTCCGATAGTGGGACATTACAGACTGGATACAAAGATAGATTGATCATGTGACTAGTGTAATTCATCCTCAGGAATCGTGTCTCATTATGATTCACTTTACAATCAATCTATTCTTTACCATTTATAAAACAAAGTGCTCTACCCTGCTTAATATAATATATAGTTTTCTTTCTCTAAGTCAGTGGTGCCCAAACTATGGATCACGACGCGACCCACTGGTGGATCGCGACGCAACCCACTGGTGGGTCGCGAGCTAATATTTGGTGGGCCTTATAAAATTGATTTTCAGCTATGATTAATCTTAAAATTAAATACCAAAATAAATGGGATGTATCAAACTCATTGCGATTAAAAGTAACTAAAATATTGTTGTTGATGCTAAAGCTATAATGACAAAAAACTTTTTACAAAAAAAAAAAAAACCGACTTCCAAAAAACACTACAAAGTGAAAAATAACTTTAATTTCGGAAGTCGGAGTTATTTTTCAGTTTGTAGTGTTTTTTGGAAGTCGGTTTTTTTTTTGTAAAAAGTTTTTATTTTTCACTTTTTAGTTGTGGTATCTACCCCATACAAATTTGAAAACCACTACCTGCTATGTAAATAACAGAGACAGGAACTTATCATATCATCCACATACTAAGTGGGAAAAAGTAGGTACGTATTATTGAAGCTAACTCCAAAACTATCAAAGCAAAGTTAATAAAATTTATATGAAACCACCTCGAGAGCAAAAAAACATGTGACGAAGTCGGTTAAAAAATAGGAAATAAATAAATCCTAGTCATTGAAATAGCACTCCTTGTATTTAATTAAACACTTTATTTATTATAACTGAATGTTTTTTTCTTATTTGAACAGTCCTTCATTCATATAGCTACTTAGTTAAGTATGCCCCTTTTTTACCATGACAGCCAAGAGGTGAGTCCTGAATTTGGAAGTTTTTGTTAGGTGTGTTGTGGTCCAGTCAACTTTGGGTACCACTGCTCTAGGCCATACTATACTGTGGTATTATAATAAATAAAAGAATAGCAATGATGAGCCATTACTTAACGCAATGCAGACGAAGGTATCTACTGGGGCATATGCTTCATTTGGATATCAATTTTAAAATTCCTAATATACTTAACCCTTTCGCGCGAGGTGTACCCGAGGATCGACGAGGATTGAGTCAGCCGTCCGTAAGACCTTCATTCAGGACAGCTCTCGACCGTAAAATCACAATAGCACGCTCATTTTGACGCAACACGCTACAAACACCCCGGAGTTTATCACAAGGGAATATTGGATGGATTTCAAAAAGGAAGACTTTGTATGACAGACGTTTGTAATGAACTAACGGAGCCAGGCCAATCTTGATAATTGATTTGTCTTAGAAAGATGGCCCAGTCAGGCCTCTTTAGAAAGTAATCCTTTTATAAGAGAATGGCATCTATTCAAATGATCACACCACACCGATCAAATTCATTTTTTTCTATTATTTCACCCACACAATTTCTGTTAACATTGCCAAAAAGATAATACGAAATAAAAATAATATCCCAAACACTCGAACAATGGTATTTTTTAACAATACTTCGTCACAAAACAATCTGAATTCAAGCACATCGAACATAGATTGAACCCTTAATAAAACATGTTCCTGTAATCCGCTAAACACCCATTCGTAACACAAACAAACATACAAGATTAACTTTCAACTGTAAAACGTTCCTATACTGTCCATATATTGAAGTAGGCATTGGACAAAAACCGACAATGGGTTTTCCACTCAATTGACCCCGATTTAAGGTTGAGAACTCCGTAAAATTGAGTTACTGTGTCAAATATCGGGCTGATAATAATTTTGATTGGCGGCGAATGAATTTGAACTATAATGCAATAAAAATAAAGTATAATATTGTGTGGCAGGTTTATGTTTCGCATCGTAAGTCATAACTCCTGAATGTGATCCGCTCGGTGACATTTCGAAGCTACTGGTAGATTGAAGTCTGTTCTCAATGCGATAAAAGTATATGAAAATAAAAATATCTTGACATGCGAAAAATAAAGTGGAAACTTGTTTATCTTTACGCACAAGTTAAAACTCGGTACTTGTTTAAAAACATTTTTTTTTTGAAAACCAATGATAGTGATTAATAAGAAATGTAATATTACGTATGATGGCAAAACTTACGCCTTTCTTATTGGTTTCGCCTGACTGTAAAGTTATCCTAAATCTCAAGATCGGTTGTCAGTTTGCTACGACCATGATCGCCTAAAGAGCACATAATTATAAGACTAGTCACATAAACTCTAGTCAGTGTACCCTGGATAAAGTTGTAACAAAAGCCGAACATAATAATAAACATGACAATACACCTTGATATTTAACAAGGTGCATTGTCATGTTTATTAACAATTACAGTTTTGCTAAGTTATTTAACTTAGCAAAACTGTAATTGATATTTCTCTTCAGTTGTTTTGGCACAAGATATACGAGAAATAATCACGCCGTTGTGGAGAGCTAGTGAACAAAGTTAGAGGCGGACTTGACTGCCCGCAGGACATGCCGTAAACACAGAACATCACGGCTTTATTCTCCGCAGAGCTAGGCACAGGCACAAGCTGCCTCTTCTACCAACCTATCACGCCTACTGGCAAAATGTAGATTTAATATATGGCCCGTCCCACAATAGGGCGGGAGCCTATTACAATCAGTCGCGTACAATTCCAGACTCCGGGCTGCTGAGGTAGTAACTATGGCTTATCACTCTTGTAATGCTTCCATAGACCTATTGTTACAGAAGTACTTAAAAAATATTAAAGGGCACTTCGACCTAACTCTAACATTAATACCCAAGGGCTCGGCAACCCTTTCTTTCTTTCTATAATTCCGTTATTGTACAGCTGGCTATAAAAAGCCTATGGCTGGTCATTACATAGAAACTCACTTACTACTGCTCTAAGACGTAGTGACAATGTGGATTGTGGTTTTAGTGTCCACGTTCCGATTGCGATACGATTATGCTAATGTTGTAAATAGAAAACTGTGGGTCAGAATGTGTCAATAGATATACTCCATGCTCATGCGTGCACACTGTTTTAGTGTAACGTTAAAGCGAATTCGTTTTAAGTTTAACATAATTTTTCGTAAAACGGGTTGAAAAAAATTACCTTTTGTAAGCCCAATTAGCACCTGTGCATTATTCCTGTAAAAAGGTACTATGCACATTTGTACAAGCAAAAGGTAACTTACTAGTTACTGTTATTGCTAACTTTCACATTTCGGAGCTGATACCGTTGTACGTTGCTTGCCACCAGGAATTAATACGATTGTGACAAATTACCTGAAAAAAGAAAAATTATTTTATACACAGGTGCTACTAGTTAACTTAGTATTGCCATTTTTAACCGACTTCATCACTAACAATAGGGATGTAATGCTTGTGATTGGATTTGCTAGAATAATTTCCAACACGTCAAGCTTTTGAGGAGACTCGTATGGTGTAAATGTCTTTCAACCCCTTTAAGCATGTGATCAGTCATTCTTATTGGTGGAAGAAGGCTTTGTGCTCAGATTAGCCTTGTGATGGCATGTTGATGCAGTAACTGCGGTGACTTGAGTGTATTATGTGAAAGTCATCCTGTATCGAGTTGTATCATAGTGGTCAGGCGAAAATATCGTCGTAATATGGGTCAAGGAAGATGTTTGTCTGGTCACATTATTGAATTATCAAGAAATAAATGGCATTTGAACATCTATTTTAACCTTGATATTTACTTTACACGGTTGGCGCAGTGGTTAAGCGATTGACTGCTGCGCTGCGTGTCGCGGGTTCGATTCCCGCACGGAACAAATATTTGTATGACCTACAAGTAGTTGTTCCGGGTCTGGCTGTTTGTGTATGTGAGTTTATATGTTTGTAAACGCACCCACGATACAGGAGAAATTCCTAGTGTGGGGTAACGTTATATTAAAAAAAAAAAAAAAAACTAATAGCAGTAATATTAGGATTATTCCACGTAATAATAAAGACACCTCACGAATTATATAGGTAAGTCCATCATCAGTCCTTTACAATTTAATTGTTTTTTTACAAATTTTCCAATATCTTCCCTACATCTTATAATTATCATTTCACAAATAACAACCATCAAACATTGAAATACAACATTGATGCCACCATCAGTAACATACACTGACCGGGATCAAAGAAAGCAAACACACATCTACTTATAATTTTCTCACCCGACCCTCGCCTTTCCAACATAAATCAATACATAAAATATAATCATACGCAATTTCATCGAATATCATTTTCAACTTCCATTTATCGATACAAAATCCCTAATCCCAAAAGGTATTCGCGATTTCAGTGCTTTTGCAAAAAGAAAGGATATGCAAATCCGTCGGGGGACCGGCAACCCGGCAACCCGGCCACCTTACACGGGGTAACAAGGGCGTCCTTATATATTGGTGAGCCGATGAAAAATTTATTCGATATGTTTTCTTTTTTTGGGAGAATAAGGGCTTAGAACAGTGTGTGTTGCGAATGCAATTAAAAAGCAATTTAGTGGGAAATGAATTTTGAGTCTTATGTCTACGGGTTTTGGTTAAGAAGAATACTGTGTAGAGAGAATTACTTCCTTGTGATTATTCACTGATCTGGCCTAGCCACATGACGCTGCACGTCATATCATTCAAACCAGAATACAACATTATTGCTGGTACAAATAAGCTGTATCTCTGCCTAGCCTTTTGCGAACTATGTTGGGGTCGGCTTCTAAGTCTAAACGGGTGCAGCTGAATACTAGTATTTAACATGGAGCAACTATCTATCAGACCTCCACAGCCCAGATACTGAGTAACATGATATCTACTAGACTGGTTGTCAGACATTCAAACATCTGTCCACCCGTAACGACTGTCAAAGATCTTTGATATAAAGCCGAACAATTTGACAACGCGGGTATTTATTTATTTTACCTAAAGTTTGGAAAAAGTTGCATTACTTTATATCTTTTCAATATATCGCTCTGTATAAAATCAGTGTTAAATGTAAAAAATATTAAAATTCCTGAACCTACTGCTACAGTTTAGCAAACAGAATAAGTTAAAACAACAAAATTCTGTCTCCAATGAAACAAACTCGAAACAAAATTCTAACTCCGAAATACAATCCCAAATATAATTATCATAATGAGAGCAACAGCTATTAACAATTGATAAGTTTTTGTAATAACTTTAATATGAACCATCGTTAATTAATAACAAACAGTATTTCACTGTGTAAATTGGGTGCGAAATTAGTATTTCTTGTTTTGAAGGATTTATCAATTCGACTAAATTATTTGCAACTAGCTGCGCCCTGCAGTTTCACCCGCGTAAGTCTCGATCCCGTGGGAATATCGGGATAAAAAGTATCCTATGTCCTAACCCAGGTCATGGTCTACCCATGAGCCCAAACAAACAAAAAAAAAACAATGGCACTCCTGGAGTGCCGACAGAAGTGAAAACTTAAACAAGATCGCCTTGATGGAAGAAAAATACTTGTATAGAACATTGGTCCGTAAACTTATGTAAATAAAGAGCACAATCGCGTTTACAAAAATGAGGTGTCGGTAACGGTGTCGCGAATTTAACTGTTTTTTTTTCCATCTCAAAAATGCCTAACGCGCCTAAAGAAGTTTTCACTTCAATAAACAAACAAACTCACTTTCGCATTTATGATATTAGTTAGGATATTAGTTTAAATATGTTTATGAGTGATATGTGTTTAAGTTTATAATTTCATGCAAGTAATGACACAATTAATTTTAATTGATTTTTTAATTAAGAAAGCGTTTTTTTTTTTTATAATAATGAACAAATTTAATAATTCTGCATTTGTACTTATATAAAAGGTAATAATGTAATTTGGGAGTATCTTATAACATCTCACAAAATCTTGAATTTATTACTACACATGACAGGTAAGTGCGTTACCTACTTAAACAACCTAGAAATAGCAAATTACGAAAACAAACAAAAAAACCTTTTTTGTTCTCCAAAAAATAGGCTTTTCCCACACTCGTACTGCCTAATCCTTTCAAAAAAGGCATCACATGATCCAATCCTTCGACCTTCAACACCACTTACATTTGAGCTTGTTTTCTACAAAACAACCTTAACTAATGGATTAGAAACAAAATAACTGGAACAAAGGAAGAAAGCATTTCTCGGGCAGAGCCTAGAAGGCTGGTGGCTGATTAGCCATCCAATCAGCTATCGAGTCTGCAAGACGATCGGTTTGTATGTAAGCGCTGCAAATTGCTTTACTTGAGTAGTATGTAGTTTTGCACGACAGGGAAAATTGTAAGTACTTATCTTTTTTCATTTGCGATATTATACTTTTAGAACCATATTGAAAAGTTTTAAGTTTTGGTTATAATACGAATACGGCTTTGTTATGGAAGGAATTTTTTAAATTTTCAAGTAATTTTTGTAATTTTTTGACGTGACGTTTATTTTCACCTTCTTTATTTTTGTCTTTGCTTTTTAAGCGTCACGTCAATAAACGCATTTTCTTTTAATAAGATTAGCTCTCTTCATACTGATCTATTACCGATTTTGGCTTTTGTTTCATCATCATCATCATCAGCCTATAGCAGTCCACTGCTGGACATAGGCCTCTCCAATTGCACGCCATTCAGCTTGATTCTCGGCAACTCTCATCTAGCTGCTACCAGCCACCCTGCTAAGATCGTCACTCCACCTAGCCTGAGGGCGTCCTACCTTACGTTTGACAATTCGCGATCTCCACTCAAGAACACGTGTACCCCAACGGTCATCGGTTCTACGGCTGATATGGCCGGCCCACTGCCACTTTAGTTTGCTAATTCTGTGAGCTATGTCGATAACTTTGGTTCTCTGCCGGATCACTTCGTTCCGGATTCGATCCCTCAGAGAGACTCCAAGCATAGCCCGCTCCATGGCTCGCATGGCTTTTGTTTACCTATCAATATCTAAGTTTTGTTTCACTTCAAACTCGTTCATGAATTCGTGTGCCCGTGACGACACAAGCATTTCAATATGAACTACTACAGCATATTCCAGTAACAACAACAGCATTTGTCTTATATTTGTATTAAAAAAACTATTATTATTTTCATAATAACCATCGAGCGTAAAATAACACATGCTACTAGCTCATCTTATAACTTAACCTCTCAGTCGTTCCTCATGAAGTTACAAGAAAAGACATCTCGAGCTCCCCTAACGACGCAGTTCACATCCTACACAATTATTAAATATTCAGACGTGAGTTATGAAGTATCAAGTAAAATATAAAAATACGTCAAAAAGCGTCGCTAGTCTTGACTACGTTTAAGTTGATCAAAACAGCACGTTTTCATTAGCTAATTGAGTTGCGAGCCTCGCTCATCATCCTGTATATAAACGATATTGCAGCCGTAAAAATGGACAGGGCTGCCATTTATAACTTTTAAAATGTCGTTATTTTGTTTGTTTTTTAAAATTCACTCTGGTACCTGTTTAAATTCGGGCAATACTTGGTACAAAATGTTAGGAGTCTTTGCGGTACAGTTTAAATTTGACCTGTGTGAGTGCGTAACTACCTAATACTATTTGTACCATTTTCATCTGAACACTGTTAATTCGTTTTAAAAGCTACAACAATAGATTAAAGGAGAGCCTATTCAGTAGTAAATAAAACAATATGAAACGCTTTTATTACCTACGTCAACATGACATTTTTTAATGTGCAATTCCAACTATTCACACATCTATAGTAGTAATCATACGAGAACAGCCGCGCCACCTGTCGCGTCATTCTAAACTGACGCATACTACATCAAGCTTCAAACTTTAACTAGACTGACAGAGATTCAATTAAGCGTTCTGCAAAATTGTGCATATTCCGCAGAGGCCTAACCTTTGTCATACTCTTAACTTGTGAGACAGTGCGGGTTGACACGAAAGTGATACATTTTATTTGAATTCTGCTATTATTCCCAAATCTTTGATATTGACATCGATACAATTCAATAAAATAAAATCAATTCAATTCAATTTCTGCACTATCCATTAAAGCATTATGAACTTTATGTCATTTGAATTTACAAATCCATAACATATTCGGTGCATGATTTTCATTGTAAAAAAAAAAAAAAATACTTTAAAATAATTGACAGCCCTATTTAATATACAGAATGTAGCGAAGTGTACTGTATACTTTTATCGCCCTCTGGGTTTTATGTTAATTCGGATACGATTCAGATGTGCTTTTAAATGCAAGTAAATGTGTACAAAAGGCATTCGGCCGTGATCCGCGCATCTTTCAGACATTTGTTAGGAAGGCTGGTTTGTAACATACATTTGGATTAAAAAAATACGCTGAGGTTGCTTTTTGTGTAGCAATACGAGATGGTGAAGTAAAACTCAAAAGTTGTGTGGAAAAAATACGAAGCCCCGACTTTCTTTTTGATTTTAATTCGAAAGATATTACTTATTTTAGAATGCAATGAAAATGTGTTGCGAGGATGATTGATATTTTTTTTTAATTTTTGAACGAAATGAAATTGTAACAATAGATTAGTTTAAATGTGTTACGAATAATTCGATATCATAACATGATTGAAAAAAATAACTTAATCATACAATTAGCACATTCACCCAGACATTAATCAAATAAAGCCCTAATTCAAGCTAAAATCGAGACTCAAAGCATTATCGTGGCAAAAGTGATTGCTTGGTCACAATAGACGTATATCTCTTCCACGCCAGTTATCGGGACAGTCCCCGGTGTTTTATTGTTATGGCCACCTTAGCAGGTAGCCACAGACCCCCTTAACTACGAGACATTAAAGGAAATTTTAAAGCGAACTTATCGCTTGCAGAAGCATTGATGGCCTGCTTTACTCTCTATATTATATTGAGTCTGCCCTAGCTAGCAAGCAATGGATAACGTTCCCAAGTTTATTTGTTTTATTGTTCTTTTAAGTATTTTTGGAGTACGTCATAAAGTTTTACGGGCATGTAATGTTTGTTTAAATAACGTTATCAAATGGGTTTAGGGATGATTCCCGAGATGGAGTATCGTTAAACGCTTAAGCTGATTTTATGGCTTACTAACAGTATGCTTGCAGACAATTCTCTTGAATTTAGTCTCGTTTGAGATGTACTGCCGAAGATTTAAATGAAATAACGCTAGGATTTACTGTAGCGTAATTTTATGATCAGACAAACATTTTCTCTTTGACTTTTGCTTCACATTCATACTCAAGACATGGCATAGTTTTAAGTGGCATACCTCTTAAATATTAATCACAACAATTTATGTTTAACAAAATCCATCAAATGATGTGGCACAACCTTTTATTACTTTCCAAACTCTTTCGTACACTCCTAATCTTCATAAAATAATTCAAAAGTTTTTGTAATCCCAATAAAATCCGCTGCTTTTAGCTAAGTAAACCTGTGTACTCTAACTTCAACTTAACCTAATAGGCGATAAATCCTTGAAATGTCGAAGTTTATCTTAGCTTGTAACTTTAACAGGACAATTTATAGATTCCTGCTGTATTGAATTGTCCTAGGAACAAGTTGTTCTATTGTGGCCTACTTAGGACTTTTCAGGAATATAGAATAGAATTAGGAATATTAGACGACGTAACAATTCTAAATAATATATTCTTATTATAATTATATTCTTATATTGTATGTTTATAATTTTATTTAATGTTAGTGGGTTGTTTTTTGAATTGATGTATTTTTTTGTTTTCTCTTCTACTCTTAGACAGGTTGTCTACATCTCTTTTTACCCGACTGCCCCAGAAGGAGGGTAATGTTTTTTGAGAGTATGTATGTATGTATGTTTGTATGTATGTATGTATGTCTATTTCTTTGGCACGCTCTGTAGCCTAAACGGCTTGATGGATTTTAACATATGAGGTGTCGTTAGGTTCGTCTTAATAGTGGGAGTGACATAGGCTATATAATATTTATATATTGCATCTGCAAATACAAAAAAGGAGGGGTAGGTTTAAAAAATACATTATTGATATCAAATAAAACTTAGTAATGAGTCAATTCCAAATATATATACATAATCTAAATATATAAAAGCGAAAGGTCACTCACTCACTCACGCGACTCACACTCATTGACTTCATCACGAAGTATCGAAAACCACTTGACGTAAAAAGATGAAATTTGGTAGGGAGGTAATTTATACTTAGTAGACGTCCGCTAAGAACGGATTTTTGGAAATTCGACCTTTAAGGGGGTGAAAACGGGGGATTTAGTTTGTATGAAAAATGTTTTTCCTTGAGTTAATAAACTTGAAACTTGGCACGAATACTTATCTTTGTAAATTATAAAGTTTGCCATTTTTCGTTTTTCTAAAGTAAAGATCCCCCTAAAGGAGGATTGGGGGATGTCAAAGTTTGTATGGAAGAATTTTAACGAGCGGTCTGATTAACTCGAAACTCAGTATTTACAATTAAAACTAAAAATAAATAAAAACGTATATCAGGGTTTTTTGAAAATCAACCCCTTACGGGGTGAAACGTCATTTTTACAGTGGAGGATTTTACTGTGTTGCTTAATTAACTTGAAAATTGGTATAAATAATCTATAAGTCAAGTAATGGTAACATCACAATAGATTTTTCAAAAATTATTATCGCGCTATTTGCTATGGAGAATGAGCAATGTAGCATTATGTTCGTATTCTTCTATAGTTTACCGCAAATTGTAAAAAGACTATCCAAAAGGTTAGAATATTGCAGATAGTTACGGATTTAACCTTTTAAAAGATTATCATCACGCTATACCTTTATGGAGCTAAGCAGTCAATCACAGCATATACAGGGTGGATTTTGAGATGGGGCAATAAGGGCAGGTACAGTAAGCGCTCAAAAGTGCATGAGCACGCTAAGAGTCGTATTGCTGTGAACACGCGGTATAGCTCGTACATTTGTATGTGTAAGCAACACGATACACACACCACAGCACGAAACAACAATATATTTCCGTCGCTTTATACATGCTAGCACACACGCACTATGCGCGTGAACTTGACCAGTTAATGGCATTGCTAAAATTCGATAGTAACTTAACAAGTGCAGATAGCAGAAAGCGTTAAGCGTTGGTATGGAATTCAAACTGCCTCAGGTTCTAATCTCGTAAAACACAGTGTGGTTTTTTGCAAATATTATTATTTTTGTTTTCGATAATAATATTTTTTAAATATTGCTGCTTTTTTATGTTGTTATTGCAATAAAGGTTTTAGAATAAAAAATGCGTGATATATGATAACAAAATTAAAAAAAATATGTTTATTCGTTATATTTATTTTACATAAGTTAATAAAGTGCTACAATTATTTATCATTACTTCAGCTGAATAAGATGTGAAATAGATGTCAAGAAACTTAGAAGCAGTTTGTATTATTTTGACATATTTAAATGATGAAATATGATTTTTTCACCATAAATATTAAGCTTTGATCATGGTCGAAGTAATTAAGTAATAAATAAGAATATTAGACTACTTAAAATGTAAAAAACTACTTACAGAATAGGTAATTTTAAGGTTAAATATGGGCAGTTTGTTTATATTTTATTTGTATTAATTATTTTACATTTTATTTGACTTTAGTAAATATTGGTTGTTATTGAGGTTAAAGCTTAAGTATTCATTTTCTTTACGAAAAGAAGATTGAAACTAAACCTCAAATTTTAATCCTAAAATAATACTACCTATTACTAAAATAATATTAAACAATTTCGGTATATCTGCAAGAAATACGACAAACACCCTATTGAAACGTGCTTAAAAAATTCGTTACCATAAATTCATGCAATAACGAATCTGTTGTTTATTAAGTTGGTACGGTCAATATTTTAAGGTCAAAAACGGTTTTCTAGCTGGTCTTCAGTGATGCAAGCCTTCAGAGTGCACGGCGAACGGTTCATAATGACGTGTTTTTAATAATTCAGCAAAATATCTCGTTGGTATGAAACCATTTGTTTCATTCACCATTTGACGTCGCTGCTACTCGATAATAAGCCCCTTCCTCATATCTCTTAACCCTCACAGTATTTCTCTAGAACAAAGAAAAACATTGTTTTTATTACACATAATACCTTATTATTTATTATTCACTAATCGAATTAAACCTCACAATGAATTTAAAATTTTAAAGGCATCTTCTGTCTCAACAATACCTCTGTTCTATCAACAATACCCTTGATTAAGATTTATGTTTAGTAAAATATGAAATATATAAATGATAACACTCACACTTAGTCCGGTTTCATTAGATATTCACTTCACTTTTACGCAGCGCAATAATATTCTCTGATCTGATCTGATCTCTTCAATATATTTTATGCCTGCTTTTTGATAATAATAACCACAACACTGCGCTAAATACTCGTCACCAATATAATCCACGAACCAACAAAATTCTATTAATTAAATACTCGTAACAAACTGCATCTACCCCACAGAAATCGAAATAATTTACTTAGTTTTTTGTGGTCTACCTGCTAAACTTTAATATTTATGTGAACAAGACGAATGAAACTAAAAACGAATGATGATTATTGAACTAGTCATTGGTTGCAGACAAAGTGAGTGTGTGTGTGTAATGTGCGTGTCTACAGTATTGTAATAACTTATAGAAGAAGGTCGTAAGTCAAACCGAAGCGTCAGTCTATTGCTTTGTGAGATTGCTCATGGACTTTTGGTCGGCACTGTACCTTAACCGTTGTCGCTACAAGAAAACAGTCTTAGGAGACTGTCCTTAACTCTTTGAAACATTTTGATTAGCATTCACAGATTTTGAAAAAATTGTACAGTCAGCAAGAAAATGGCCAATTTTCACAACAACTTTTTTGATACCGGTCGATCCTATTTCTTATTACTAAGATCAAAAAACTATATTAGGCCAACTGAGGTTTGAGTACGAGAAAAGTCAGAAATTGCAAAAAAATCTTCCCATACATTTCGTAGGAAATGAGAAGAGATAGGACACAATATACCTTTGTATGTTGAAAATTTTTTTTAATGAGGTTACCATTATTTAAATGACCACAATATACTACCACTATACAACAGTTGAATTATTCCAATACTTCACTGGGCTGAATAAGGAACGAATGTAGCGGATAGTTACAGATTTAACCTTTTAAATGCGCGATGCTCGATGCTCGCGATGCTGCGAAATGCTCGATGCGGGCCGTCCGCAACGTAAATATCGCCTCCGTATTTAAAAATGTTTTTAAAATTGTAGAAGCACATTTCAAGTGAAATACATAGTGAATTCGCGATATAACGCTAAGTTGAACAAGTGAAAACATTATCTAGTGATTGTGTAGACAATTCATAAAGTTATGAAGAAGGAATTAAAAATACACAAGTAGTTGAATAAACATGGATTGATTTGGTTGAGTTTACTGTGAAAATAAACTGGAATTAACGCTGTGTTTGAACCAAAATACATGTTACTGCAAGAACATATTCATTAATGTGGTTTTTACAAACGGCTTTGTGAATTAATGTTCAACGAAGAGAAAAAGAGATTTGAAAAAAAAATTGTAACCGTCAAATGAGTCGAGCGGATCGAACAAAGAAATGGACTTTGGACTCACTAACACTTGAGTTAGTTACAAAATAATTACCCTAGAGCTATTCACCAATTTCAACAGATCCCATAACTTGTCAGTTGGCGCAGTGGCTAAGGCGCCCGCTTCTTTTTGAGATACATTCGAGCCCGAGCGCGTGGTTGCGAGTTCAAATCTCAGTGGCACAAATTTGACTTTTTCTATTTTCGAATGTTTGTCTGAAGAATACTAAGTGCTTACTGTCGAAATGAGTTTCATTGATTATATTACGCTTCGCAGAACGCGTACTCGATCAATGACAGACGATACCAAAAACGATGATAGTTCAAACAACTCGACCATAGATGGCACTGGTAACAGTCTGCCAAATATTTCGGACGACGAAATTGATGAGGTTCGGGACTTGAGACTACAAATACAGAAGCTAAAGTTGGAGCTAACCTTGGCGCATGAGGAAATAAATAATCTCTCCATTGAAAACGTGGACCTTAAGCAAACTGTTAAAGAAATTACAACATAACATAACATAACATAACATCACGCCTTGTTTCCCCGAAGGGTTGGGCAGAGGTGTCCCTGTAGCAAATTACAATTAAACTTGATTTAACTGTACAAGCTACAAAGAAGTTATCAAATGACATGCTTACCCCAACAAAAAAGTTATCCACTCCATTTAGGAATGCTACAAATTCTAGTACTAAAAAGTCTCATAAGCGACATTTGAATACTACTCAAAAAACCGAACAAATTAAGAATAGTAAAACATCTGTATCGATCACAACAGAAAATAAGCAAATAAAGATAGCAAAGCAAGTAAAAAACAAAATATGCATTATTAGTAGTAGTTCAAGAAACAAAATCTTATCGATCGCAGAAGAAAATTTCCTGGACTTCCAATTATGTCATTACTTATATCCCAATTGTGGAATCAAGACCATTATTAATAATGTACAAAACAAATTAACCGATTATACAACAAATGACTACTGCATCATACTAATTGGAGAAGAGGATTTCAAAAAAACTAACAACTTCTGTGACTTGGTAGTATGTATTCGCCAATCATTGTCAGAATTACTTTATACAAATGTTATAGTGTGTCTACCAACATACAAATTTAGCCACTATTCTATGGTGTATAACTGGAGAATAGAGACATTCAGTAATATGTTGTATTTGGACATAAACACTCATAAATATGCAACACTACTTGACTCTAATCTGGACTTGTCGTACGATTATACCATGTTTTGTGAACACCATGGCACTCTTAATATTTATGGGATGAAAAACATTTTTAAAAATTTGAGAGAATTGTTATGTGAATATTTGAACGAAGGCATAGGCATACACTCTTCTGTAGATGAAAAATGTACAGAGGATAATTTTTTTCGTATATAAGCATATTAATATTTTACATCAGAATATCAATGGCCTTTTAACAAAATCCGGCATATTTGCTGTAGCATTAGACGAACTACTTCATTTAGAAAAAACAGTTGATGTAATATGTTTTTCTGAACACAATATGCTGATTACTGATGTTGATTTGCTGGATATTCCTAATTACACTCTTGCAACTTGTTTCACGAGGGAATCTAGACATGGTGGTACATGTATAATGATACGTAACGGAATGAAATATAAAGTTTTGGAGTCGATAGGAAAATATAGTGTCTCTAACATAATTGAGTGTTGTGCAGTAGAACTTACTGACCATAACATAATCGTAGTTTGTATTTATAGGAGCCCACATAGCAGTGAAGTAAAAAGAAAACTCGAGATATTCTTTCGTAACCTAAATAAAATTCTAAATTTACTATCTTTTGATTCTAAGAAACTAATTTTGTGTGGAGATTTCAACATTGATCTTCTGAAGAACACTTCATGTTTAGAACAATTCAAATATCTCCTAATGGGTTACAACCTTAAGTTCGAAATAAAAATTCCAACTCGAATAAGCAGCGGTACCTGCATAGATAATATTATTCACAATGTGCGAGGATCTAAGGGTGAAGTCTTGGAATTAGCAGTATCTGATCATACAGCGCAACTTTTAAGATGCCCAGTTAGACAAACTTGCATGTTAGATTACTGGTTCTCCACCAGACGGGAATACTCAGAAGAAAATATTAAAAAATTCAAGGATTGCATCAAGAATATCACTTTTGCTGATGTATATGAGGAAACAGATCCCAGTAAAGCATTTACATTGTTTTATGACTTATTTAAACTGTTGTATGATTTATGCTTTCCAAAAATTAAAATACGTATATCAACTAAAGCAAAACCAAAGTGGATTAGCCGTGGCATCAAAATATGTAGTAAAAGAAAAAGAAAATTGTTGTGGAAATACAGGTTAATGCCCAATGAGCAAAATAAAGCAAACCTTAAACAGCTCTCTAACCGGTTAAAAAAAGTTATTCATCTCACGCAGAAAGCCCATAATAGTCGTTTAATTAATTCAGCGAAAAATTTGTGCAAAGCCACATGGAAATTAATAAATAAAAATAAACATAACTTACCGAATGACACTATAATGAAAATTAAATCAAATGACAAAATATTGACAAATCCTGTTGAAATAGCACAAGCTTTTAACAATTTTTTTGTAGATCAAGTGAAGCCAATTAATAATAAACATTTGAATACACCAATAAATAGTATGAATGCATCTATGTTTATGTCACCTACAATACCACAGGATATTCATCTAATTACTATGTCACTAAGAAATACGTCTAGCACTGGGTATGATGATATAAGCACAAAAGTTTTGAAAAGTGTTTCTACTATGATTGCGCCTGTATTAAGCCATCTGATTAATGTGTGTATAGTTCATGGCATTTTTCCGGAAGAATTAAAGGTTACAGTTATAAAACCGCTTTTCAAAAAAGACAACAAAGAGAACATGTCGTGCTACAGGCCTATAGCCTTGGTACCCATTTTTTCAAAAATATTTGAGAAAGCAATATATAATAGACTTAACACATACTTTGAACAAAATAAGCTATTCGTTGATAACCAAAAAGGCTTTAGAAAGAATAAATCTATTGACATGGCCATTTACGACTTTTTACAAATAGTTAGCCGCAGAGTGGATAAGAGGCTACCAGCTCTAGCGCTTTATATGGACATGTCAAAAGCTTTTGACCGTGTTGACCATAACATACTTATACATAAACTGAATGCATACGGAATAAGAGGAAACGTGTCTAATTTAATCGAATCTTATCTTCGTAATAGGCAGCAAATAACAATAGTTAATAGAATATGTAAAAAAACTGAAATAACGAGTAAATCTAGCCAAAGGACTGTATCATATGGAGTCCCACAGGGCAGTGTACTTGGGCCGCCCCTATTCATTATCTATATTAATGACTTTCCAACAGCATCAACTTACCCAATGACAATGTTTGCAGACGATAGCACTTTACTTTTTAATAGTGACGATTTAAGCACCTTAGAGACGGAAATTAATTCTAACATAAAATCGGTCGTAGATTGGCTGCAAAATAATAATTTAATAATAAACTTAGACAAGACAGTAATCATGAAATTTCAACAAAGACCAAATAATAACTTAGCATTAAATATTAGATATAATGACAAAATTATTAATGAGACCAATGTGACAAAATTTCTTGGATTAAATATTGAAAACACGTTAAAATGGCATACTCAGATCGATAAAGTATGTAGTAAACTTAACCAGTATTCCTATGCCTTGCATATGTTAAGCAAAACGGCAAATAGAACAACAGTCTTAACAGCATATCATGGTCTAGTCGCCTCAACATTGAGATACGGCATTATATTTTGGGGTAATGCCACAGGCAAAGATATGGTATTTAAGTGCCAAAAAAGATGTATAAGAGCTGTTTGTAATCTGCGAACCACCGACAGTTGCAAGCCTTATTTTAAAAATACGAAAATCCTTACTATGCCCTCCTTATACATATATGAAACAGCTATGTTTGTTAAAAATAACATGTATAGATTTTCTAGAGTATCAAGTCAGCGTAGATGTGACCAGTTAAATTTAGTTGGATCTAGAACCGCATTATTAAAGAAAAGCATTTTTGTTATGGCTCCAAAAATTTATAATAAATTACCAAAATGCATAAGAAGTGTAGAAAATGTTGGCCAATTTAAAAGAAAATTATTTTTATTTCTAGTAGACAAGACCTATTACTCCATAGAAGATTTTTTAAATGATAATATAAATTAATGGCTATTGACATTTTATTTTTATTCTTTGACATTTATCTACATTACATTATATTAGAAATTGACTTAGACTTTTGAAGTCATTTATTTAATCTTATTAATTAATTAATTTTTTTTTTGATTATTATAATTGCATGTTATAAGTATTTATTAAAATAACAAATTATTTGTATACCAATTGCATTGGTAGAACATTGAGATCACGCTAAAATGTATATTTTTAAGACCTTTCTGTACCCCTATGTTCACAAATAAAGTTTGATTTGATTTGATTTGATTTGATTTGAATGATTATCATCATGCTTTACTTTAATAGAGCTAAGCAGTCAATCATCAATTCATCCATACTACTCGTAATATAAATTTCAAAGTAACTGTGCCTGTATGTATGTTTGTTACCTTTTCACGGCTAAACCACTGAACGGATTTCGATAAAATTTGGTAAAGAGATAGATGGCATCCTGGAGAAGGATATAGGGTACTTTTTGTCTCAAAAATAATCCTAAAGGGCATGAGATGAGAGATCCTACAGGGGATGACAGTTTGTATGGCAAATCCAGCATTTCTTAAGTTAGAGATATGAAAATTAAGATTTATGCTTTTGTTAAGAAATAAAGAATTACACATTTCGATGTTTTTTTTTAATCATCCCCCAAACAGGTAAAACCCCTATTTTACCTGTTTGGGGGATGATTTTAAAATTCACATGTTATATTGACTTTTTGTGTCTCCTTTTTAAGAGATTTAAGGAAATTGGAAATATAGCCATAGTCTGTATCTTGAATTATATCATTTAGTCTATATTTAATTAAAATCGGTCACTCTGTCAAAGTTATCACAATTAGTCGTAAACTAACCTTTCTAACATGTGGGTTTTATTTCGGTTCAATGGCGGCACTAGAGTAAATATTACAAATTAATGGTGGTGATAATAGTAAAATGAATAATTAATATTTTAAGTAAGGCATTTAGAATCATATAAACCTGTTTTATTTATGTTAAAAAGCCGGACAAATATGAGTAGGATTTACGCCCTAAAGGTTCCGTCTCAAAGCTGTGCTTGATCGGCTGCCTGAATTCCCAAATCAGGATTGAAGGACAAACTTAACTTTTCAATTGAATAAGAACTTTTAATAGAGTGGAGAGTACCGATTTGAATGAAATACATACTAAATGTTACTTCAAGACACGGTCTATAAATTTTTGATCCCGGATTGAAGAACAAACTTAACTTTGCAGTTCTTAAATTACCAATTTTCGGATTTTCCTCTTTACTTGACCTTGCTTCTCGCCAAATAGACTGGTCTATTTGCGAGTGTCAAAATATGCGGCATAAATGGCCGTATTTTTTTATTGCGTTGACTTGGAAGTTTGATTTCGTTACAGATCCAAGAGACCGTAGATCTAAGTTTTTGATATCTATTTCAACTTGATGCCTCTTCGTTCGTAAGAAAAAGGGTCTTGACAGACAACGAAGTAGCAAAAATAAAAAATAAGTCATCATTTAAGGGTTACAATTTTTCATTTTGAGATACGGAACCCTAAAATAGATTTATTATCTGCCTGTTACCTTTCATGCCGTAAGGGCTGAACAGATTTCTAAATGAAAGGCATAGGATAGGCCATGACCTAGATAGGTTAGGGCATAGGATACTCTGAATCCCGATAGCACGTTCCTGTGGGATATTTTCCGACATCGACGCGGGCGAAGCCGCGGGCAAAAGCTAGTTATTTATATATCAATAAAACTAAAAAGTTTGAAATGAAACAAATTATTAAAAAAAAAACAAAAAACCCGACTGCAAAAACTCAACAGAAAAGAGAATGAAACAAATTATTAAAAAAAAACAAAAAACCCGACTGCAAAAACTCAACAGAAAAGAGAAAAACAAGCATATAATCTATAGGATTTTGGTATTGCAGGCGCGGACAAACCAATGACCTGAAATTTTGGTGAAACTTTAGTTTGTCCGCACCTGCAATACCAAAATCCTATAGATTATATGCTTGTTTTTCTCTTTTCTGTTGAGTTTTTGCAGTCGGGTTTTTTGTTTTTTTTTTAATAATTTGTTTCATTATCTACTTTCCTATCGCAGGTATGCTGGAAGAGATTTTAATAGAAATAAGCATCACCTTTGTACGAAAAAAAAGATATGCTTTTAAACGGTGTTCCATTTTACATTAGCAGGTTACTGAAATCTAATATTACCTTCAATAAAAAAGCCAGCGTCAGCCTACCTTTTATAATGTAATTTTATCACACGTGTCTGGAAATCACAATATTTTAGCCTAAACAAGTTTTCAATAAGCACAATATACAACAAAATTCTGCTGTTATCATATTAATACAACCCCAAACTAAATTCGGTGCACATTTCATCACAAATCTACCTAAACTTTTACGTCTCGGCGTGTGATTACTGTGAAATGTTCGCACTCACATAATACTGCTTTTTGTAAGGGAATTCGTACTCAACAGGCAAGATTAACAATAGAACAAAAGAGAGTGTAAACAAACTCACGAACGTATTATTTTGAATCTTATATTGTGACTGTTAAAGATAATGGAAAAAATGCATGCGTAATGACATTGTATTTTAATTTAAAAGAAGCAATAGCCGTTAAACTAAGGTCCATAGTACACACGTTTTGTGCCGTGAAAAACTAAGGTTGATTTGTCGTGTGCAGGCACGGTCGTCAGTGTGATATGGATCACTATGGAAGCTTGACCGACACGGCGGCACTGGTACCACGGGTGCCGTAGCCGTACATGCTTCGTTCGGTGGTTTGTCGTGTCATATAGGAACTTGCTCTGCTCACACGACTATTCGACGGTGCGGCTAGCGCGCCGTACCGTAAAGAAACCATGCCGTGTACAACGGACCTTAAAAAAACAACAAAATAGGGTCCTAGCCGGCGTAGCGTTAACAAAATAAAACTAGCTACGTCGTAGCAATAGTGCTACGGCGTAGCAGACCCATAGAATTTATTTGCATTATTATTTTGATTCTTTCCTAGAAGAAGATAGTTGTTGCCCAGACCCCATATAAATTGGGATAAGGGTAAAATAATCGATAAGATTACTTTGATTCATTGTAATTAATATTACCAAATGTTCTTTTTATTATGGTTCCGCACCTCAAAAGGAAAAAAACGGAACCCTTATAGAATCACTTCGTTGTCCATCTGTCAGCCTGTCAAGACCCATTTTCCCAGGAACGAGAGGAGGTATCAAGTTGAAATTAAATTCAAATACGTAAATCTATGGTGCCATGGAGCTCAAAAAAACTCAACTTCCTAAGTCAACGCAATAAAATGTGTGTCTACATCTCTTTTTATCTTTTATCCTATCGCAGGTATGCTGGAAGAGATTTCTTTAGAAATAAGCATCACCTTTGTACGTATTTTTCTGTTTTTTTGTCTTTTCTGTTTATAAATGTATATGGATGTACATAAATGATTTAAAAAAAGGTCATTTACGTGAAATATTTTGATACTCGCAAATAAATAAAAACCTTCAGGGTACTTCGTCCCGTTTACCTAGAATCATGAAATTTGACAAAAAGCCGAAAAAGTTAAAAGACCGAAAATATTTAATTTTTTATTTTATCTCATTCTTTTTATTTTTTTGTTGCGATTACAAACTTACAATTGCAGTTGCAGAATTGACCGTGGCATAAATCGATGTATAGGAGAACTTGTTTTTGGGATAAATTCATGCAACTACCCTTTTTTGTGCGTGGTGCGACACGCACTAGGCTGGTTTATTTTATAGAATCTTTAGCACATGGCATGGTTGCTACAGATCAGAATAATGAAGAAGATCGGACTTCATTTATATCTATAGACATGCCTATCAGGAAACTCGTATCTAGCAATGGACGTTTTCCAGTCAATATGATGATTCTCACCAGATTTGATGTGAAATCTGTAGCCCAACTCATCATAACAACGACAAGCGATCGTACTGGACGAGACCGCAACACTGATCACCGATTGCACCGCGCTCAGTTTCTAATCTCAGGTCAGAGTTTAACTTCAAATACGTCGCGCCACGGAAATCAGATGCGAGTTTGAGACACTTACATTTGTTAGAAGATGAATAGCGAAGAATACGTTGGGAATATTGTATCAGCAAATTTAAACTAAGGTTGGGAAATCCCAAAGCTTTACTTATACGATTCTCAAGCATCAGGTTACTGGATACTCTGGAATGTGACTAATTTGTTATTTTCTTAAATGTCAAACTTATGTGCTGGACAGCTTCATAGCACACTGTGAGCAAGTCAAGATGAGCCCTTTGCTGAGCATAGCTTCTTGGATGAAGCTAACAGTTTTAATTTTAGCGTATGATTTTTTTTTAAAGCAGATCTTTTTATAAATCAAAAGGACCAATTAGGCGCCTTATATAATCATTATATTTTACAATCAATGCCCATAAATAAATTCACCTCACAAGAAAACGCAACAACGTCACAAACAAGTTATTTAAATCATAACATTCATCACAGCTCGGTTGCACAGTGCAGTTTTGTCCTAATCTCCAGTTAGCGTAGCGAGTTTGACAACGCATTCGTCCGCCTTCGTACGGCGGCGCACCGCGGAAATTACATGACGCAGCCGGAGTGTCGTTGCGATGGGACAGTATCGATAGAATTGTAAAGACAGGCGAATATTTTGAAGTGAAACTTCTTTAGGCGCACTTTGCGCTCCTTCTGAACAGTGAACGAAACCGAACCGTCAAGCTCGGGTTGGTGACGCTGAATCGCGTACGCTCGGCGCTGCATCGCGCATCCTCGGCTCCAGTGGTTAGTTTTGACGTCTATCTTGTGGTCATAAGCACACACCCTTTTTTTAACCGACTTCAAAAAGGAGGAGGTGTATGCTTGTTACGCAATTACTCCACCAATTATTAATAGATTTTGATGATTCTTTTTGTTTGGTAGGTCATACTTCAGAGGAAGTCCCATATAAATTTTAGTAACTTTGCTTGGGTACTTTTTGAGTTAGCTTCAATAATACGTATTTTACCCATTTAGTTTATATGGATGATGTAATGATATTAATAATAAGTTCCTGTCACTGTTATTTACATAGGAGCTCCATTAAGTAGTTACCCCGCCAAAATTCACGTGCGTTCAAATTAATGATAGGCCCAAGTTGGTTTTAGTATTTTGCAAAAACATTTTATTATAATTAATGTATTGTTTTAGTTTTAGGGTTACAAAAAGTTATTTAACGTCCAAATAGCTCGGAGGTTTCAAGACCGTTTGCCGTGCTTAAGATAAGTGGTTTAAATCCTAGGCACGAAATGTGCTTTTTGTCATTCATAATATCTTTTGTTAATAGTATTTTTCTATTTTGTTTTAGTAATATTTATAAACACTTTAAAATCCAGAAAAATAAAATACTTTAATAATCATTTAATGATATTTATTATTGCTATTATTTAACAAAAATTTTATCTTATTTTACTACAATGATTTATATGTTACCACTTGATTCAATCATTTACATTTATCATAGTGACATCTTATTAACGCAAACGATAAAATGCGCTAGAAATAAACAATAGTTTTAAGTGAACGTATTCATCAAACGTTGTAGTTATAACTTGAGGATATGAATTAATTTTTATATAAACGTTATACCTCAAATTATAACATCTACCGATTAGACAGAGACCTACATTATTTTTATTAGTTACCACAACTATAGTTGTGGTACACACAGCGTCAGTAGGTATGTGCTAGCCCCTCAAGTTTTAAAATGTTACACTGCTACAACATTGAATTCGTTACGAATAATCCAAAGAACACTTCAAAAGTGAAAAATAAAAAATATTTACAAAAAAAATAACTGTAAAAGTCGGTTGTTATGTTTTTGTAAAAAGTTTTTGATTTAAATCTATCGATAGAATTTTAAAAACAGATGAATGTTTTTATTAAGAAGTTGAGGTAAAATAAGAAGGCTTAAAAACTTGATCAATTAATCATAATAATCATAATTCAACTTGGTCAATTAATCATAATTATAAATTCATAATTCATAGATTTTGTACACCTATTAAGTTTCTTAATTGTCTTGTAAGGTCCTAATCCTTATTTTGCGCATTATAATCAAGGTAGGTTTTTACGTGTTTTTTTTCTTGATTTGAAACAAAATAATACTGTTCATGTTGCTACGTACTGGTCGGACAAAATATGAGTCATCGACACGAAAAGAAGAAGAAAATTATAATTGTTATCTTGTCTTTAAATTTAGTTATTTTATTATTTATCTTAGTGCTTTAAATGCTGCAACGGTTGACGACCACCGCTGTTGCTGTGTGTCGCACATGAGTCGACGCATTACGCTGAGTGATAGCCGTTTTACACGGATGTAACGTTTATTTCCCCGTTTGTGTTTGTGTTGTGTGCAAGCGCTAATAAATATCGGGGGGCAAGGCAGTGCCGCCAAGTCGAGCGAAACAAACACAAAGGTACAGCTATACCAACTTTTCTCGCAGCCATGCAAGACATTTTTGACCCCTTGTAACTTCGTTATGCTTAAAGCTAGAAGCCTGAATTTTCTGTCACCCCTTAGGGCTTATTACAAATATGTATATACCCAAATTAAATTCAATTTAAGATCAAAGTTGCTTAATTTTGTCACTGACTTACACACTCACTCACCGATCATCAAAATTCTAAGATACTTCTAGCGGACACACAAGCTTCAAATTTTGAACACAATTAGTGTTTAGCCTATAAAGCAAGGAAAAGTCATATTTATTTCTTTAATAAATATTATTATAATGACTTGGCAATCGCACACGACAATAGAATCTACATTCTACATACAACAAAATCAAACTAATATTAGAATTACAATTATTAAAGAAATAAAGATGACAAATAGATAGGTACTGAATAAATTAACAGACTTGATTTTACATTAGATCTCACATCTTTTTGCGGTAGAAGAACTACGTTGCAAAACTTGCATTTCTTTACATGTTATGTTTGTGATGGGATTTTATTATCTTTATTTCTACGAACTGAAGAAAATTTCAGTTTGTAGAAAATCTTGTCCTGACTTAAAAGCATATATCCTTAATCATATCAATGTATTTCAATAGTAGTAACACACGTTCATTGTGTAATCCATTTGAATATCTGATTAAGCCAATTACTACTTGTCTTTTTGTTCACATTAACACTAATGACGTTGTCGAATGCTTTATTAAACAATCAAAATAAAAACTATCCAACTTATAAAAAGAAAACCTAGACCACATACAAACAAAAAAATCTCAAACATCGAAGACAACTTGAACTATCGACAAACTATACAGTTCCCATCCCTACGGCATATCGTTCGAGCACAAGTCAGCAATTTCCCGGAACGAGAGGTGATTTATTCCATAAGTGTAAGTGTAGTGTAGTGTCAAAGTTGCGAGCGTCAGAATCAACAGTTCCGTATAGCAGTCGGAAACTCGGAATAGATACATAATGTTGTACGGGGTGGAAGAAGTGCCTTATTTAATGAAGGTTATTATTATCGATGAAGAATTAATACTATACATTACCTATTTTTAAGAAGGTAAGGGAACTTGTTTTTCTTACATGTTTCAAGGTTACTTGTTTCCAGTTTATGTTTTGACTGCGATCTCGAGAATTGAACACTATTTTGCTTGATTACTTTGTATGTAAAGTGTGTAAATGTGTTTTTCAGCCTGTCCATCACACCACACTATACCACACTACACCACACTGCACCATACTGCACCACACTGCACCACATCAAACCACACCGCACCACACCACACCACACCACACCACACTGCACCACACTGCACCATACTGCACCACACTGCACCACACTACACTACACCACACCATACGATACTACACCACACCACACTTCACTGGTACCAACACTTTTCAATAATAACTTTTAATTTAATTTTGTATCTTTTCTATTTTTTTTTTGTTTTTGTTTACTGTGTTCTCCTACCAAAGGTAAAAATAATTTGTAAATATTATCTTTATGATTTAATAATCAAACACTGTTTTTGGGGGGGGGCCTGGTAATCTGTGTGACAGGTTTTCCTAGTGCAGATACCAGTCTCCCACAAAGGATTTATCAGATATTGTAATCTTTATATTTTTAAGGCGCCTTTGTGGAAGAGAAATAAATGTTTATTTATTATTATTATAAAGTTAAAGGGTCTCATGTGGCCGTGATTTCACTGGGACTAAAATCTTTTACCAGAACATCACAATGCTGCTTGGGTGCAGAAGTACCCATCTACTATGTATTTTACCGGACACACACTTGTCTTCTCCTTTACTCGGACCAGTTTTCAGCACATCCAAACTTTCCTGTTTATGATATTAGTTCCAGGTATAATACCATGGCTCACACGCAGGTACAACGTATGTAACTTGCACAAGCATCTTCTACTTGGACGATATAATTTGTTCGCCGCGGAAGTTTGTTCTGCAAGTTTATTACGTATGTTATTGCAAGTTCACGATGATTTATTTAAGAAATATTATAGTTGTTTGCGTATAGTTGAACTTTGCAAAATGAATAATAATGCGGGGCACAAATATGTGGTGTAAACCACAATCTATGTCGGGAGTGAATTGGAGGAAATGAACAGACTTGTAATCTAGCGAGTTTTTTTTCTTTATCCTGCACTGTCCCACTGCTGAGCAAAGGCCTCCCCCAAATCCTTCCATGCACCCTTTTCCAGGGCCACCTCCATCCAACCCTTGCGGTACGCGTCTAGGTCATCTCGTCACCTCTTCCTGGGTCTTCGAGATTGCGAGCATGTTTATTTTACTAACCTAACAAGCAAGCAAGCTATGATATTTTATGCAACATCATAAAAAATCTTACTTATCATCATTATCATCATCATTTCAGCCAAAAAACATTCACTGCTGGGCTTACTTATCAGTCAAAGTAGAAATATTTTCATAGTTGTTCAGATTGTTTAGATATAGTACATTACTGTAGCGAGCGGCAAAAGAGGCTCTGATGGACGAACATGGAACGTGAAATGTTGGGCGAGGTGAAGCCCAGGCACAAAATAGTGAGTCAATTAATTAATCGTCCCGGCGGCGGCGTTTCCAGTCACATGAGCCTTGTGGACGCGTTTCTACAGAATTTATTCTACTTATATGCTTCTTTTCAAATTCTCTTAGTCTATAACCACCATAATTATCCTTAACACAAGCAATAACCATCACTTGTCCACCGCAAACTAAAACAATAAACAACAAATAGAAATCATTACCATAATCCTTGCCTCCCATACTTTACATCCTATTATATTAAATGTACAAGTGCAGCTTAGCGCCACATCCAGGGAATTCATTAAAATGCCTAATTTAATGTGCGGGCTTTAAATTATAATAATTAAGTAAGTTCAGGGCTCGGAGTTAAGCTGCCATGTTGAACTTTAAGAGGTGTTTTAGAAGTTTCGTGCTATGGGTTTGTATTGAGGCACAGATTTTTTCTGGTATATTTCATTGTAAAATGATGGATACTAATTGTTTATCACATTGACAAGAATGTGCTCGTGGCTTAATAATAACAGCCGCACGGGTAGGTCATCAAGGTTAAGCAACGCTTGCGGAGGTCGGTCCGTGGATGGGTGACCATCCATAACGTACTGGGACCTCTTCGTGCCTCGAAAATCCCGCCCGGCTTTCATTCGTGGATCTTTGACAGTCGTTGCGGGTAGTTAGGAGCCCGAAAGTCTGACAACCAGTCTTACCAAGGAGCATCGTGTTACCCTGTTACTGGATTGTGGATGTCAGATAAGCAGTCGCTCCATGTAAAATACTGATATCCAACTGCATCTGCCAACCCCAACATAGTTGGGAAAAGGCAAACCAGATTGATTGACTACCAACTTAATTGTTTCGTTTATTCAAATCACAACTATCATGCCTTGATAGTTGTATGCTTGCAGTTATAGGCTTTAAACACGGCCAATTGACATAGTGTGTCAATTTGATAAACAATAAATTTCCCTGACTGTACAGATGAACTTGAATATAAAGTCAGGTAAAAATGAAACGTCGGATTATAGCGCTTTTTTCAGAACATGTTTGACAATCAGGACAGTACATTAAGTTACAATTTAAAAGTTTCCTTCTTCAATGGCTATTGCTAGATATAGCTCTATAGCTAAAAGGAAGCTAACGGTCTATGAAACTTAATTTCTTGAAGCACTTCAACTTGTGCTTTCCAAAGAGTTTTATCAGCTATCTTCACTTCGCTTCTTCCAGTCGTTTAATAGAATATTTTTAAATATTTATTAGACCTTGCATCTCTTTTTGTTTTGGGCATCTACAAAATGATACTTAGCACTTGCGTTGACTCAACTCAAATAAAAAACTGTACTCTCTACTCAAACTCTGTCTCTATCTTGCACTTGCAGTTTGACAGTTGTGCAACAGTGACAGGAATTACGCTTAGCATAAGTACTTGTTAAGTTACTTTCATAGACCTCGGCCTAAGACTTCTACTTACCAAAGATTATTTTCAATTTTCCTTCAGCTGCACTCCCGGAGACAATAAAACAGTTTTATTCCTACCCACATAACTCTAATATTAATATTCACGGGACAAAGAGCCAGGCGGCACGCCCACCATATAATTTTCCTCTGGTCACCCTTATTTATAAAGCTGGCCGGTAGAGGGCGCTTAACGTATAGTTTCTACGTGACATGATAATGGTGTTTAATAAAAGGAGTCGAGTTTTTAGATGAAAGAGAGGAAGGATTATGAGGTTTAGAAATATTTTCTACATAAGGTTTATATCTATCGTTGTAAACCCACAAACATATTTTATAAGTCATACAATACTTTTGTCGGGTATTTAATTGTAAAGCTACGCGGCTACGCAGTGGCTACGGCATAGCAAGTGCTACGCAGTCGTAGCAAGCATGTAATTCAGTCGCGAAAAACTTTTTGTTGATCGGATCGAGAACAACGTTATCATTGACCAATAATCGTGTCCAAACTTATTTTAAAGTAGTATTTTATTAAAATTACAGTATCAATTTAATTTAAAATCATGATCTATTTGACCAAAATTCGATCGTAACCCTAATGCGGTCAGGGATCAGAGATCACAAAATCTGATATTAGGGAGGTAACGTTCACAAATGTGCGCATATTTTTGCGTGCACTGGACACACCGTACGTGATTTTCATGCTAATTACTATTTTAACTGTTGTTTAGTATAATGAGAGGTTTAATAAAATGTTTTGTTAAGCCATTATTTTTGGTAAATAGGCGAAAATACTGACACAGTTTAGAGAATTAACAGGTAAAGTGGCAGTGGATTGAACGTGGGACGCTCTCTTGGTAAATTCTAAATAGATTAACGTCTCTTGGTTTGGCAAAATGCAAAGAAGTGTGGTGTTCTTGTGTTCTGGGCATTTTGTATTGTCAACCTATATTTTATAAAAAAAAAACTCTTTTCTTGCTAATACTTTTAATCCACACTACTGTACTATTTCACAATCAAACGACGACTCCCTATGCATTACATTTTACTATTTAAAACGACTTTTGCCCCACCCAGAAATAACGATAATATCAAAACCGTCATTTCTAAGTGTTGACAAAGTAAAACAATACATTCACTTGCCATAATGAAATTACATTTAGAAGTTTCTGATAATATTAAAATTTGTATTTTGACAGTGTTGCCACAGTGGATATTATAAATCGATATAAAAATAATACATTTTTTTATATTAAATCAAAGAAATCACGACAATTTGTACATCATAAAACGACAAGGTCTATTTGTAACAGTTAGTTAGTGAAGTTTCAATTTACTTAGAATTGTTATCAAATGTGGTAAAGCAATTCGAGGTCGACTATACTTACCAGATGAAGACAAAACTGATTATTTCTGTCAGCGCTACGCATCACACAACGATGACAATAAAATTATCCTTTCAAGTCTTACAAGAAACCTTCAAGAACAACTTCCAGCCCTCACATCTTAAAACGCGGTCTCAAGTACGAAACTCCGAACAACACGCTCCTTGTACCACGTCCTCAATAGTTACGTGGTTCACAGTATTTCACAAATATTTCGCAAAATCCTCCCTACACACAAACTGGGTCTTTGTGAGCGACAAATTGGTTTTTCCAGGTTTTGTATGCAGTTAGTGCAGTTTGCGACCGATAGATAGATTTTGCTAGAAATTGTTAACTTTGCTCGTTTCATATTGGCACGGTGTATTGTGTGGTGAAAAGTAATTGTATTTGAATATGGAACGGGTAACTGTTATGTGGGAAAGAGTCGCTATTTTTGTAAGGCTTAATGCCTTTACGAGTTAGAAAAATCTTACAACTTTTAGTCTGTTTAACTCTGCCAATCGGAATAACCCAGAACAAGAATAATTTTAATTTGTGTAGGTACAAGGGGTGAATAAAAACGGTCAGTTAAACTTAATCTTGCAATCTTTTGTTATTTTCTGCGCCGTATTCATATACCACAAGTTTAAAATAAAACATTTTTCTCCACAAACACTTTCACACTTTTATACCACTAACTACACCACTTAGATACCACTAAAATCACCACTTATATACCAAAACCATTCATCCCATCTCGATCCCCATAATGGGCTGTCTGTCCGATGAGGCGTACCGCTACGGCGATGGCGTGGTGGCGGCAAACGAAAAGTGCAGGATTCACATGCAAATGTGTACTGCATGTATTTGCATGTTCAACGTATTGGAGACCATTCTGTTCGGATTTGACGATGTGCTTTTTAAATTGTGGGTAGTTCTGACAAGTGATTCGGTAAATTTTTTAAATGTGGGTGGAGTAAAGATTGTCATATTTTTGTCAGCAATTTACCTGCCCGTCACGTTGTTGTAGCTACATATTCCTTCATAATTTGAGGTTTTTTGAGATAGTTAACCACTATATTGTAACATTTGTGTCATCATTACATCTATCTGATTAATGAAATTAAATGAAATTGTTTATTCTGTAAATAAGATATCAGAATCACTTTTAAACGTCATATTAACAAAAAAGGCTAGATGAGTTCGACGTTTTCTATCTGACTACTCTGAGAAGAAAGGCCGAAACAAACTCAGAGGTCGCAGTCTCTTTTAAACTCCAGACATAATCTTGGTCAGGCCATAATGTTTTCCGTACAGAATAATACAGAATAATTCAAGAGTTGTAGTTAAACTATTATTAAACCCAAGTACACTATTTTTATTAGTAGAGGAACAAAACTTTCTATTTATAAAACGCGAACAATTTAATGCCAAAACTACATAATTTCTTTACTGCTAATAGCACACTGAGACCACTCAAGCCAACCGAAGACATTCTCAAAGACGTACCCCTACTATACATAAACCATCAAAGCAGGCATAGCTAAAAAGGCATGGAGTGCTTCTTTTGAACTGCACCCCATTCATCCCCCGCCAGTCAGATTAGCATAGCGCATCTGCTTATTTGCATGTCCTTTATTCGTTTTCAGAACTGATATTTTGGTAAAAATATATTTAATATTACGAGCGGCTGGGGAATGTGCTCCTATTTCACGGTGCTTCACTTAAGAGGAAGTTCTAGTGGCTATGGTTATATGCATCGCCGCTCAATGTCATGAGAATTTTTTAGTTCGGTACAGTTTATTTTGTGGTTAATTTTATTTATGAGGTTGTTGAGACGACCGTTTCAATTTTATTAATACTTTGTGCTAAGTATTTAGGGCATTATGGCAATGAGGCACGAGCAAAGGTATTTTAATAATAATTTGATCAATTTGTTGATGGCATAAATATGAAGAGCGTCTACGAGTTAAGATACCTAAGTACCTAGTCATACCTAGGCTAGGCAGTCAGTCTGACTTTCAAAGTTAATAATATTTGCTCTTTCAACACGACATTATAATCGCATGTAGCTCACGAGATTATAATGAAGTAAAACGTAAAGTATGAAACAAGTATAATAAATTATGCTTTTTCCAAAACCAAATGCTTGTTACGTAAGAACAAGTAAGTGCATTAAAGAACAGTGCAGTTAAACACACAGTACTGCGTAAAATGCACAAGTTTGCGCCAGTTTGTGGTATCGCTAAGTTTTATATGTCCTTATTACCGCTACCACTGGTCCATGTGTTACTGTTTAAATAAATTGGTAGTTACTGTGTTCTTAAGTTTATTATGCTTTTGTTTACTTCTTCAAGCGGTTTTAATAGGATTTCTACACCAATTTTTTTTTTCGCTGTTTAAAATATTAGTGTCAATTCCAAATTCGATATGAAACGTTAGATATATTTTTAAGACAACTTTGAACTGATGTTGATATTTTCGTTCGTTGTTTATCATTTCGAAAATAAAGGTGACTATAGAAATGCGACTTCACCAATTTGCTATCTCATTTATCGACTTTCAAAACAGACACTTTATTTACCACACACGAATCTTAAATCCCCGTGAAGCCTTTACATATTTTGAAAGAACACAATTGTTCCCTAAATTGTTTGTAAACCTCAAAGTTTGCGTCGAAAACCCTTTCACACAATGGTTGGAATCCCTTGCGACGTGAACACAAGTGTTCAAAACGTCGGCAAAAAGTTAAGTCTCTGAAGGAAATAACCCGTAAAACTATTTGCATTACAATTCTTTTCACTCACTTGAATGATGTGCTTCTTTCCAATGGTTGATGTGTTTATTTGAGAATCAATAGAATTATTATTATTATTTTTCATTTATTTCGGACAGAGTCCATATAATGTGTTAGTAACAATTTTCTTAAGAACTATGTTAGTAGGTACATAATCTAATATATATTTACAATTTCCCTGTAATTATTCCCACCCAGTGTGCCTGTATGGGACAGTCATGTCGGGATGCAATCATTTGCAAAATGGTGTTGGAGCTACCGCGCAGTCTGTGGAATAATGACGCCACTTTCTTACGCACTATAGCGTGGAAACCGTCTACGCGCGCATTTGCGAACATTTGCGACGCACTACAATGCCGCGGCAACCCCAACAGCATTCTGAAAGCATTATTATACTACTAACATTATTATACTACTAACATTATTATACTGAATACGCGTTATGACTACAAACTAATGAAAGATAAACTTATGTGATGGATGTTGAGATGATTGTTTTCGAAATCGTTGGCTTTCCTGTAAAAATTGTTCGATTGATTTGAAGATTCTCTAATACTGGATTCGATCGTTCCTTATAAATTGTATCGTTTGATTGTACGTAATATTAACAAATCCACGTGGCGTTCTGTAGTTTCTGTCTATCCCTATGGGAAATAAGCGTGAGTTTACGCATGTATGATGCGTAATTGGAAACAATATACTTGAAAAACGTTTTGAGGTTTACATCATTAAATTATTTATTTCTATTTGTCAGACGTCCTTGAAAATTTGCTACATGCAACTGCCAGCTATAACAGCTCAGGCAGCCTACATTTTATTGTTGACTCCGACAAATATAATCGTTTATATTTTGAAACATTGAATGGAAATCCAGGTAAACCAATTTTCACTAGGTACATGTGAGGCCAGTTTTTCACATTTAATCTCATAGTAGTGGTCCAGGTATGCGTGTCTCCACATTAAAGCCGCAGCTTCTTTGCAACGTCGCGCCTGTCGCCGGCAAAAAGACGCTTGTTAGCGGAGTTTCAGCCAATTCCTAACAGTGTGGCTAGTCATTTTGTTTCATAGGTATATGGGAGCTTTCGAATAACGGCTCCTAATTGGAGAAAGTTTTGATATTGGAGCTCAGTTTAATATTTTAACATAGTTTATATTTGATGAAAAACGATTATTTGTTTTTATACGAAAAAAAAACGTGTGGCACTCGGGGACTGCCGCGGTAAAGCTATTGCATAGCATTTGTAACCTCCATACTTCCTATTTGTCAACGCTACACTTGGAATGATGACGGATGATGACATAAAACAAAAATTACGTTCCCATGACAACATCACGTTATCATGGGAACGTAGTTATGTCACTATCCGTCATTACATGGTAGGCGGAGTGGGGGGTGTCAGATTTTATTTTCGTTACGGAATTTCTTGATTCGGTCGCCGCGCTCAAAGCCCGCGATAAAAGCTATGCAATAGCTTAAAAACATTATTACATTCAAAAGAATAATGTGTCTAAAATGAAATGATGTCAAAAATCGGAAGTAAAATACTTAAGTGTAATCCCTGTCAGGTGACCTCAGTAAGCCTTAGTGTTTCCTTCTATAGTGTGTACGTGTTTCAATGACTTGTTTGAGCATGACTGCTTAGTCAGTACCAAGCAGTCATGCTCAAACAAGGCATTGAAACAGGTTCATTGACACAATCTTCCCGCATCATCATACTAACCCAGTTTTCCGGCATCATCAACGCAATCTTATTACGCCCTTAGTAATTCTTAAAAAAATTCAAATAATGTCATCCCAAAACCCCACTTTAGCCTATCTCCAGTCGTTTACACGTCCCTGAGCATGTACAACAATAATATCTCAAGCGTCCTTCTTATATAATTAATGCGAAAAGAACCACTCGACGTATCTAAGAGTAAACTTCGAGCGCTCGAGTGTCCCGGGCGCTTCCTCCAGTTAGATTTAATGCGCCTTTTAAAATATTTCTCGTCCCAATCAACTGGGACAAGTCGAGATGGTTACCATTGGGACCAGGCGCAGTTGGGTTGGTAACGATTGGGAAGTCGTTCCAGTTCAGAATATGACAAAAAGTGTTTTGTAAGAGTTTGAAAGTGTTAGTTGAAGTTTTGTCTTGTTTCGTTTGCGAAGATTGCGTAATTGATGGGGTGGGAATTGTGTCAGTAGTTTCTGTGTCTTTGAATATTGTTTTATTCACACAGATTTACTTGAACTTGTTTTGAATTAAAATACTTTGGGTTTTAATAGTTTGTTGTGCTTTTTAAAGTTTATGTGGTAGTTCGATGTGAAGCCGCGGCAAGCGTAGTGTTCTGCCCCCAGGTAGATGGACTGACGACCTTAAAAATGTGGCTAGGACAGACTAGATGTGGAAGGCAGAGAACAGGGTGTTGCGGCGCAGCCTAGGAGAGACTTATGCCCAGCACTGGACTGCAATAGGCTGCGTTGATTGATGTGGTCCCATATCCAGTATTCATTATTCGTAATCCTACGCACCAGTTTCGGTACGAAAACACACAATGATATTCTTTGTGGGATAAGTGGAGTCAACACAAGCACTTAAAAGGGCACATACCTAAACTCGAAAATACCTCGACACGACAAATTTAAATCAAATAAAAAAAAATCTCTTTACAAACTAAATAAATTTATTTATCTTATAATTTAGGCAAACTTGAAAAACTGTGACAATAGTTTGTGAGAGGCTGGTGTCTGCACTAGGAATACCTATATACCAGATCACCAAGGTCCCACCACACGGTATGTAAACATAATCAGTTTGTTAGTAAATGTGAAGGGATAGGGCATAATATAAAAATCAATTATAGACTCAGAGATTTAAACAATACAAAACAAAAAGATAATTAAACGCAAAAAAGAAAGTGATGGCTCTCCGGGAGTGCCGACAGAAGTGAAAACTTGAACAAAAGAAAAATACTTGTATGGAACATTGGTCCGTAACCTTATCTAAATAAAGAACACAATCGCGTTTACAAAAAAAAAACTTCCGAAACCTTTAAAGTAAAAATACTTGCATAGAACATTGATTCGTAACGCAATAATAGAGAGCATAATCGCGTTTACAAAACTTTTAAAGTAAAAATACTTGCATAGAACATTGATCCGTAAATTAATATAAATAAAGAGCACAATCGCGTTTACAAAAATGAGGTGTCGTCATAGTGTCGCGAAATCAATGGTTTAGTCCTATCTCAAAAATGCCCAACGCGCCTTAAGAAGTTTTCACTTCAAAAAATAGTAGCACTCCGGGAGTGCCGACATAAGTGAAAACTTGAAAAAAAACTGACACTCCGGGAGTGTCGACAGAAGTGAAAACTTGAACAATTTTATTGTCGATAGAACATTGATCCGTAACTTAATATAAATAAAGAGCACAATCGCGTTTACAAAAATGAGGTGTCGTTACAGTGACGCGAAATCAATGGTTTAGTTCCATCTCAAAAATGCCTAACACGCCTGAAGAAGTTTTCAGTTCAAAAATAAATAAAAACAGTCTGTTCACCACCTTTGGATAAATTACTTATCCACAGATAATGCCATTTAAGTTTTTTTATCAATTATTGTGTGGCGCCTAACTAGTTACTATGTAACAAGCCCTAAATCTCCTAAACTACTTCAAGAACTATTCTTCTTATCTGTTCAAGTCCCAGATAAAACACATTGTGTGAAAACTAAAGCATAAAAATTCCAATGTCGACTTATAAAGTTGACGTCACAGAACTTCTTGATCCGAGTATCCGAAGATGTCCGAAAGTATCCGAGAGTATCCGAACTAAGATTTAGTGGGCAGATGCTTTCCATGTGAGGCGAAACTTGGAGGATTTGCGACTCAACGAATAATGTCAATTTAATGAGATCTAGTGCAGATTTGATGTTTATTAACAGATATGTTTGTAAACTTGAATTGGTTCATTTTATTTGTGATGTGGTCTACGTTTCTTTTTGTAAAATGTTTGGTACTAATAGATGATTTTTATTAACAGATAGCTGTCTTCTTCAGGAGTTCCTCAGTCATTTTGGCTGAGGGAAATCCCAATACTGCGTTTCACGATCTCATGTCAATATATTGCTAGGTAATTCAGTCAAAATTCGAAACCATTGCATGAAATTTTCCCATGCTACTTTTCCGTTAATCTCGTTATAAGAAATTACGTACTCTTCGTGTGGTCCACCTGGATTCCGAATAACTTGTAGTTGATGCACTATGTTTATTTTCGTTCTTCTTCCCAATATCTAATCTCACCTTTTCATTCACTTAAATAACAGTACAAGTAACAAGTATTCCACAAAAAGGTACTGTCGTCCATCACCCTTACAATCCTAATAATATTTAACTAACTTCAAACTCAGCAACATCAAGAACAAGACACTGAAATAACATCCACACACACATACTTCATCCATACATTCTCAGTAACATTTCGCTGTCGGAACTTTAGACGCTCGTTAGTCTGACCGCGATCTGAGTCAGCACTTGCAGAACTACCGACATAAGTGTCGGATAAGTGTCGGATATGCACTTCTGCTTCTAATTGGTTGTAGGACGTCGTGTTCATTGATAGTCGAATTGGTGTAATTGGATTTATTGAACTTTGGTTTGAGTTTTATATTTTGAATTAATGAATAGGTGGTAATTTTGATTAGAATTTGCAAGAGATTTTGATGTCGTATGCAGTTTAAAAATCAACGCGAATTGATGACTCACAAGAAAACTAGGTTCTGGTCAAAGCTCGAAAAATCAGTCATGCAATGTATCAACATTGCATGACTGATTTTCCATGTTGCCTGAGCATTTTTGAAATATTTAATTTGAAACTTATCTACGCTAATAAACACAAAATTATGAAAATTCTTACAAACAAGTTTTTGTTTTCCTAAGAACACTAATTATGTCAACCTAATCTCAAGTGCTTTTGATTTTTGGGTAGGCCTTCGGAAGAACGGAGAATTCGTCAATAAAGAGCCATTAACACGGCATATATTATACCTTCCCGGGTTCCTTGGGAGTTGTTTTACCTATAAAAATATATAATTATAAACACAAAGTGACCTTAATAAATAAAACCGTCATAGCCATCAATATTTCAGATGTTTCATAACTTCCAAGTTTATAAACTCTATTTTAATGAACTTCTGATCTCAGTACACCACATATCAAACAGTTTAAAAGAACTTTAACATGCTTAAAAAACTCGAAGCGACAGGAGCAAGTGGCGGAAGTTTGTTAATTTTCTTGAAAACACACGAGAACCCGCTAGTTAACATACGTCAATATGAGCAAGCCGTGTGGGAAACATACGGGTGACGAGTCGTGGAGCGGAAACGCTATTATACCTATAATTGTCAAAAAGCTAAGGTACAGAGAACCACACATCAGTGACTTGCACTACGAAAACCTCTCTTACTACGACTACTACATAAAGGCGCTGTCAATTTCAAATTGTTATCACTCATGTGGTTGACTGTGCTAGAGAAAATAACTTAAAGAACCATACATAATTATAGTTTTTTCGGTATTAGTGTTATTGGTAAAGAAAGTAAAGAGTAATGGACGTTTGTGACAAAATCTTGAACAAATGAATTGAATGGTCGAAAATCTTCTTATCTCTTCTGTTTTACAGGATTTCGTAACCAATGTACCAAGAGACACTTAAAAGCCTGCAATACTTTTAAAACCAGTCAATCAATCAGTCAAAAGGCTCTTTGTAAGAAACCGTTATAAGACGACATATTGAAATGCTCACAAATTGTGTATCGTTTCGGTTCATCAAAAAATCCTCAACACTAATTAAATGGTATGGAATCCTCACAACATACTATTTTAAACGTTCCTGTCCCTTACCTTACAAAATCCCTTATGTTTCCTCAAAGCCAAACTGTAAGCTGGGCAATTTCATGTATGCAAGTTGTAGTAAGCCAACAGTGGAACTTAGCTCGTTTACGTCACTACAGTTGTTACGGGAACACACTCGGTAATGCACGCTTGTACTTGACTTAGCTGCTTGATGTTTTCAAGACGGATGGGTTAATAACATAGTTCTGTGCAGATTCTGGGACGTAGAGTGAAAGAATAGGTAAAGGGTTGGCGGTATTTTGAAGAAAGGATGGTGAAAGTGTTTTGTTGTGAATACCTAATTAGAAAATTATGCGATTGGGTCTGACGTGATAATCCCCAAAAAGCTACACTTTGTTTATACAAAATAAGGTACAGAAATAGTCAAACTTGTGCTAGAAGTTACTGTCGTTCTGTTAAGGTCTCCCTTCAATATTTACTTACCTTTGTTTATTTTTTTTACCCTATCCTGCAATTTCGCAATCTTTAGCTAATAGTGAAATAATGACGACCTTAGGAATACTAACAGGTTAGGATATAAAAATTTTGTCCCATATGGGAAACGGATCCTCGAACCAAACATTAGAAAACCAATCACACTGCCATTGCATCATTGATCGCTTTTCTTCACCATTGATTTATTATTACGATGAACTTTATTTTTATCTTCAACAGGTACTTCCCTGACCCAATATTATAATGTTCCTCCCAGTTTATCGTCCATCGAAGATTAATTAATATTTTATTACAAGGCGCCAGTAAAGATGTCTCATACTGGCGTTAGCGTTCATAATTAAGTTTATTATGAACGGAATTTATGACCCACCAGATATTGGGTCTGTGATGTTAGGAGGTAATTAGTTGTGTTAAAATTAAGTTGGATATTATAAGGTGTTTCGAAGGGAAATGAGCTTCTTTGTTATTAGAAGATATCAAATCAGGATGTTGGCGAGAATAGCCCTACTTTAAAGGTGTAGACGTCGCGGTCGTGATTTATATTCTTATTCGTTGCATTATAAATTGACGTATACATCCACACTGAACAATCCTAGTAAGCTTATTGGGGTAACGAAAAAAACCTCAGAAACGAAAATGCAATGGACATGATTCGGTTATTTTGCGCTTAAAAGTAACTTACATAGGAACACACCAATCTTTCACAATATTACCTGAAACAAAATAAAATGAACATTAATATCTCAACAATAATTAGGAAAGTGCTTAAAGAATTAACTTTTAGATATTTCCTATGGATGTGAGATAGGCTATGGAAGTGAATAAAATAATGAAACATATATGTTTATATCACTAATTGTTACACACATACTTACATTAAATCGTCAGTTTTCTATGTATGCTACTTAAATCTCTACTTACCCCACATACAAACCCTTCATCTCCTATTCCGTCACATCGTGTCCCATTCGTCACACCCGTCAGCGACAGACTTGTAATAAAACGCTACTTGCTCTAATTGATTGATGAGCAGCCTCTCTGCCTACCCTTCCACCGAATGAGGGCATTTGCATATCTGTTACTTAATCTGTGCATAATTATTAGGTTTTGGAGAGGAAAGTTCCGTAGAGAGGTAGGTAAAAATGTCATTTGATATTCAGTTAAATGCATTCCTCTATTAATTACAAAACACGATTTAACGATAGTCTTGGTTAGACTTTTGTTTGGGACACATAGTACAGTAAATCAAAGTTATCATAAAACAACGTTAAGATATAAAAGCGGTTATGATCAACAATTCGTCGGCCAAGAGTAGTGATAGTCACAACCCAGCCTCATGATAATGATTTGAGAAGTCACTGAAAGATAAAAATTCGTTAAAGATGGTATTCAAAATGGAAATTCAAAGTAAAGATTTTTATAACCTAGAGTGAAGCCTGATTTACACGGTGCAATTTAATTGCCTGTAGCATACCATAAGTTAAAGCTACAATACAAGTTGCACATACTCGCACATCACACATCACATCGTCTAAAACTGCTGTTTAGACGATGGCAAGGCATGAAACTTGCATCATATAAATGGCGCTTCAAAAAAAACAAAGAAAAACATTTTATTTGAGACACGCACAGGAAATACAAACTGTTAACAAAAAGAGCATATAAAACTAACAAAATTAACGTATAATAAAAAATAATAAGGATCTGTGCGAGGCCAAAAAGGCTCCTATGTCAGTATAATACTGCTATATTAAAAAATAAAATACCGCAGTGCTAGTATTCTGATAGGGCCTGCTGTGATTCCACAACAAACAAGCTACTCCAATCAAACAACAATCAAGTGTTTTAGAATCAACGACTACATGACACTATATGAGTTCATATAATTGTTTAGTTTTTTTATTTGACTGTATAAATCAGTTTATTTTAATTTACTACTGACATAACCTACTCATTACAATGTTTCTAGTTGTATTGCTATATGTGGTTAGCTAGCGACCTCGAAAATTTATCATTTTATTCTTGCCTGAGCAACCGCCAGCGAGTCCGTCATGCTCCCTTAGATGTCACTGCTTGCGGTAGCGTCGGGGGTCGGGTTGCCTCCTTCCCTCAAGTATGGCGAGGGGGGTAATGGCTGATCTTTGCGTTATGCTCGTGAACGGGTGCTGCTTCTGGTGACTGGTGGTCTTTCCGACCATGGTTTTGTTACTGTTATTAGTAATTAACTGTTTATTTATTTTTCTTCGATGGTCCTAGTTTATCATTTGTGACTTCGAGTTACAGCTTTAATAGCATAATATATATGTAAATTGGTACGCCCTTTATTTCTGGAGGCTTTCATATTAAGCTTGCTGGCTTGCGTATTAAATTCTGTTTAGTTTTTAGTTTATTTTCGCTTCAATATAGATTTTGATGTTTTTGTTGGTATGTTGACGTGTGCTAGCTAACATATAGCAAATAATTTAATTGAATTAATGTTTTGTGTTGCGTAATGTAAATTATTTTGCATAAGTACTAATGTATAGAATCAAGTTTTTCTAACTGAACACACAGCTGGGGAGTTTTTGTGCCACTTCTTCTTCCCAGCTAAAGCACTAGGAAGTGGTGAAGAGGGCGGGCGTTCTTGGGGGACTGTCTTATGTAATTTTGACGTTTAAAAAGTGCTGATTAGAGTGATTGAATTTTGAAACATACGCTTTACTTGATATGACAACATTGATAAACACTACTTTCCTATAATTTCATTAAGCACGTTGAGGAAGCGAGGACACTCTAATTTAATTACAAATCTGTAAAATGAACGTAAGATCAAGAGATATACGGAAAGTTTATGAATTTTAATTAGTCTTGGTAAAGTACAGGCGTGCCTGCTACCTAGGAACCTAGACGAAGTTAGGGTTACATCAAAACTTGCGCCCAATCGATCACCAGTAAATAGGTTACAGGTGACACTGCTCGTCGGGGGCCGTAAGTGCGAACCCATGTAAGTTACCTATACCTAGTTAGGTAGTGTGGGTTAGGTAGGTACGGAAGACTTGCTTTTTGGTAGCGAATTAAATGTGGATCTTGAAGGGTCTGGATATTGGAAGAAGGTCTTATTTCTTGTTATTAGGAAAATAATATAGAATAATATAGTATGATTGATTTCGTATTATTTATCAAGGCCAATTCCGAAATATAAGCTTAGTAAGCAGAGAGACGCTTATAAACTAAAATAATAACCATCAATGTTTTTGCCTTCGCACTGCAAACAATGAGCTAGTAGATACAGGAAATCAGTAATCATACTCAGCATTACTCATATCAAAAACATAAAAACCTTCCATTTACGAGCACCTGTTAAAAGAAAATATCAAACTCAAATCTTTCCTACTACATAAATAATTCAACGTATAATTTTGTAACAAAAAGACAGTTAAACAAAAAATACCGCGGCTAACAACACACTGCTAGCGATGCGGGAGCAATGGCGATGCGATAGCGAAGCTAACAAAACGATAACACAATCGTTAGTTTTTTTGTGACCGCCTAAATATAACATCTGATACCGACAGTTAAGGCGTTGGTACACTTCGTTTAGTTTGTGAGGATAGTCGAAACATAATAGAAAACTTTAAGCTTTGTTAAAAGTTCGCACAGAGATTAGTTCTGATAATTGATGTTGTACTGATGGCTATGATGTAGTATCTAGGTGCTTGTATTCGGTAGAAGTCCATAATATTCTTCGCTTCACGAGATGAAGAGGATTTCCGCTTGTAGTAAAACCACATCAAAATGTCAAATCAAAATGCCTGCTACTATAAAAGATATGAGGTATACTAAAATCATATTAACACGTACTTACCAAATTATAATATAGGTAACTGACATCGTTAACCGTTTACCCTATAATTAAACCAAAAGTACCTCCCACTCCCGTTTACAGCAACAAATTGTCACGAATCCCAGAACCGTCACGACGACACTTACGTCCGGACATTCGGACACACTTCCCGGACACACTTCTCAGTGTACCACTAACCTAAATACAAAACACGCGAGCGTTTCCTGAAGGCTCAAGTCGTATCCGGTTCCGGTTGTAAAAAGCGAACCGGTGAGGATCTGAGCAGGATGTCGAGTCCATGGATGTGACATCAATTGGTTGGGTTGTAAGTGTAATTTTTGAGTGTGTTTGAGAGGGTAATTAAATATTAAACGAGTGCGGCTTTAACTGCGAAAAGTTTATCTGAACCGGGGTTGGTTGGTTGGTTACACATCTATTTTAGTTTAACAAATGTACAGAAGTCGAAAGTGAACCAATCCATCCACGGTTCCGAAAATAAACAACCACATAACATCCGAAACGACTGAAAATCTAACTATCGATCTATTTTCTATATAAATTGATCTACCTATTTAGCCTATAATTTCCCACTGCTGGGCAAAGGTCTCGCTTTCCCTTTTCCACATACATCTATCCACTGAAATTGCGGGCCAGTCCTTACCGTAGGAGTCAAATTGGTCCCTCCATCTTGGAAATCATGTTTTAAGAAAATACGTTAACATAAAAACGTTCACGTTTTATACTACCGAACCAGACAATACTTATTTTAACTCTCTCAAGACCTAAACTTTTCACAAAATTGACTTAGGTGCTTAGGTACAGCTTCATATCTAAGCTGTCGTATCCAGCCGCTATATTTCTACGTTCGGTACGCAGGGCGGGTCGTCCGTCGACAATTTATTTCGCATTAGCGCCTTTTGTAAGAACCATTAGTCTGTTCCGATAAAACCCAATATATGCCGAACTTCTTTCTAGATTTCCATAAAGCTGCTGAAGATTGTGCACGATAATGATGGGAATTTTATGGTTGCTAGTCGGAAGGTGTTTTTTTAAAGGTTGAATTTTTACGAGAGTGATAAATAGGTTCGTTATTCAGTATTTTTTTATCAGTCCTTAGATATTGCACGCAAAAACTATGCAAGGAAAAGTCGATTAACACTCCAGTATTTTTAATCTTAATTATTGGGCTTAATATTAAATTTAAATCGGAACAGAAGAATTTAAAGAATTTAACTTTTAGCTATTATATGAAATGCAGAAATATGTAGTAAATTACATACATTATCCAATAATTTTGTGTCAATGATGATGTGCAAAAGTAGCAGTGTAAATCGACTTACGTTATTGACATACATTATGATATCCCAACCATTTCTGACATAATCTCCAATAAGAGATGTTCATTGAAAAGGTTTCTTTTTACCCGTGAATAATCTTCCAAGAACATTCAAGCTGCCAAGCTGTGTTTGGTTTTTCACGTCAAAATAAAGATATAATTCTCTTTCTATCTAGAAACAACATAAAGACGAAAGTCTATCATCGACAATTAAGTTTATCAGTAACTCAGCCTACATAGAACCAGCAGTGTTTACACCAAATTGGAATGATCCCTACAATAACATACGAGTAGCTAACGTTATTACAAGCACATGAAGTTACAAAGTGCTCGCTGACTTGAACTTCAAGCACCAAATTAAATAACTTGACGTCACTTAGAGCTTACTTAGTACTCGACTTGTGTTGATACTTGATATGTGTGCTGATACTTATTATAACGTGATAAAAGCTAATTTGTGATCTCCAAATTACTTGTAGGTGATATTGAAGGGTACAATATGCAGCTGTAAAATTATAACTACATTGGGTACCTACTGTAAATTAAAATAAATAATTTAAATTAGATTTGACTTTACTGACCTAGGTATCTTAATAAACGTAACATTAACATGTATACATGTATTGTCTTTATTCTTGGTGAGACCATTATGAGCGTTTTTACAGAAAGTGGGCAACGTCGCAAACAGTTGTCAAATATTTATTTTGCTGTTTTGATTAATTTGGCAATATGTCTGTATGGAAATAAGAAATATATATGGCTACAACAACTAGTGAACTAAAATATTGCATTTACGTTTTAAATGAAAGAAAAGGATTCGGGAACTTTCCAAACGCCTTTTTTACACCTAAAAAAGATTTTTTCTAATCGGTCCAGCCGTCTTCGAGTAATCGGGGAACATACCTACCTACATAAAAAAAAAAGATTCTGACGAACTGAGAACCTACTCTTTTTTTTAAGTTGATTAATAAGGTTACAATATCAAATACAGTGTTATAATTTCAATTCATTATTATTAATATTATAGTTAGTAGTTAGCCATATTAATTATTTTCATACAGTAAAATTGCCAAATTAATCAAAACAGGTAAATATATGACAGCTATTTGCGACGTTGCCAACTTTTTGGATGAACGCTCTTAAAATTGTAATGCTTGATGTAGGTAATCGTAGGGTGGGCCCGTCTAGTAATCCTCGAATCGTAACTAGTAGACAAAATTGTCAAACTTTCAATTATTTTTTTTTGTTGAATACAAGGTTTCGGCTACTTTGAATTCGTGTGTATTTATGTCTTTTTTTGTAATGTGAGTATTGTTCGTTCTTTTTAATGTAACACTAATAAGTCGTCCCAATTTATGGAATGTAACAGAACAACGAGGTGAATTTGTTTAAGCATTTATGTTACATTTCACACATCTGTTCCCGGAATTAAAACATAATTTAATTATAAAGACACAATTTTTTTTAAGATAAACAAACACTTCGTTTTAATTTTACGATGGAAATTGAAAAGATTATAATATTTTTTGCTTTAGATGAGAATTCCTGTGATTATTAATTAGTATGATGTATGAGTGACATTCATTGCGAAATTATTATACTCAAGATTTTCAAAATATTTTATCCATTACGAAACATGGGCTTAGTAACAACAAGCCGCACGGGTCGATCGATCAGGTTAAGCTACGCTTGCCGCTGTTGGTCTGTGGATGGGTGACCATGTTTACATACCAAGACCCCTCCGTGCTTCGGAAAGTACGTTAAGCCGTTGGTCCCGGATGTCATTTGTAGATCTTTGACAGTCGTTACGGGTAGTTAGAAGCCCAAAAAGTCTGACAACCAGTCTTACCAAGGGGTATCGTGTTACCTAGTAACTAGGTTGTGGAGGTCAGATAGGCAGTCGCTCCATGTAAAATACTGGTATTCAGCTGTATCCGGTTAGACTGGAAGCCGACCCCAACTTAGTTGGGAAAAGGCAGGCAGATGATGACGAAACATCCAAAATTACAAATAACCTACTTGAAAATGACATGTACTCCTGAAATAACCATCAATCGATACCCATAATAAGCTATAAACCCCAAACCGGGCCATCCCTGATTGATGCAGTTGACGTTCATTCAAGTTTTATAGCTCGTAAACCTGCGCTTCTGCGATTACTCCTACCGTTATCTGTTATATGGTATATTTAAAGAGGACAGATAATGTGGTTGGGTTACCTCTAGCTTTTACTTCAAATGTTCTTATAAAGAAACGATTTGGCGATGTTTGTGGGAGGCCCATGTCTAGCAGTGAACTTCTTCTAGCCGAATGAAACAGCAAACACATTAACATGAAACAGCAAACATACTAACTTCTTGTTGTACTTTTTAGGGTTCCGTAGTAAACAAGGAACCCTTATAGTTTCGTCATGTCCGTCTGTCTGTCTGTCCGACTGTCTGTCTGTCTGTCTGTCCGCGGTCTAGCTCCGAGACCCTAAGTACTAAAAAACTGTAATTTGGCATAGGTATACATATTAATTACGCCGACAAAGTGGTAAAACAAAATTATGAAAAACATTTTATTTAGGGTACCTCTCCTACACGTAAAGAGGTGATGTTATTTTTTTTTTTTTATCCCGTGCTTTGGGGTATCATTGGAAAGGTCCTTTAAAAATATTGTGAGTTTGTGAAAACCATTTTTGGATTCAAGTTTGCGAAATATTAAGCTTTAAAGTGCTAATTTTTGTGCCAGCCAAATGGTTGATTTTGGATGTGTGAAAAAAATCACAGCAGTAGTTTATATAACGAAATTAAAAGGAAAACTATTACAGCTAAGTAGGTTCTATAAGTTGACGAGTAATAATTGACCAACTTAACTTTGCAGTTGCAAAAACATGTTTTCCCATACATTCCGTATGGGAGAACATATTTTTCAACTACCAAGTTAAGTTTGTTTTTGGGTTAAATTCATCCCAACTACATCTTCATTGTGCGTGGTCCGATACGCACTCGGCCGGTTTTTTCATTTTGTCTTCTTTACGAATGACTTTCATATACAAACTACCTACTTCGCGGAGTCGATAAGGTATGTAGATTTAAAAAACTAATTACTATCATCGTAGATTGTAGCGGAAATTAGATGTACAGTACCGACCAAAAGTCCATGAGCAATCTCACAAAGCAATAGACTGACGCTTCGGTTTGACTTACGACCTTCTTCTATAAGTTGTTACAATACTGTAGACACGCACATTACACACACTCACTTTGTCTGCAACCAATGACTAGTTCAATAATCATCATTCGTTTTTTAGTTTCATTCGTCTTGTTCACATAAATATTAAAGTTTAGCAGGTAGACCACAAAAAACTAAGTAAATTATTTCGATTTCTGTGGGGTAGATGCAGTTTGTTACGAGTATTTAATTAATAGAACTTTTTTGGTTCGTGGATAATATTGGTGACTCAGACCAACAAAAAAAGAAAGACGGCGCGCCGCGAACATTAAAAGTGAAGCCACAAAACCGTGCTCCTGCAAGTAAATACACCCGCTCACGCACACACCTACACTAAAACCATGCTCATCGCTCTTAGTACGTCATGAGTCGTCGTCTAGTTAACATTGATTAAAAAAAATATAATTATGCTTTCCTGTGTAGTGAAAACTTATAAAAACAATAGCAAATCACAAAAAAAGTCTCACGGAATCACTTTTCACCCCTAAGCATTGATGTACTTGAAATAACATCGTTTTTTATTAAACGAATTTTAGGTTACTTGGAACAAATAACCTCAACAAACGAAAGCAGTGACTTAAAGTGCGAGGGTTGCCATAATATGATTTAAATCTTTCCCATTCGATTCAACAAATTTAAATGTGATTTCTTACTTCGAGATATAAGATAAAGTCGGAATGATCCAGAATGGCTGCCGTCGAAAACCAGCGTGGTTTGTTCCGATCATTTTGATAATAACGACCTTTATTCAACTAATCGTGGACCAAAGGCTATATTATGGTTAAAAAAACTTTTTGTTTGTTACGATTTATCTTGATATTACTTTTTCTTCAGAGTCAGTGATTTTGTTGTTGTGATCTTTTTTTATTTAATAAAGGTAATTGACAATATAATTACTTATATTATTTCAAAGTAATTTACATAATGACTTCATACATTCCTACGACAATGTTATGATTTACGCTTCAACAAACTTATAATTGAATTTCTATGTGCATGGTTATCGAAAGAAGCTGTATTTCACTTCTTTCAATCCCAAGACACTGTCGCGGGTAGGGTTAACTTACACCTAAAGATATACCCTATAGTAGAACTAAATATTTGTAAATTTTAACCCTTACATACTTCACACTCTCGTACTAGCGTACTCTCACCCACACTCGTACACATCACACAACTAGGCGCATTTTTGCCTTTTTCTCTGTATTAAGCTCGTTCATTTATATAAAGTTATTTGATTTTTCTATAGTTTAAAACTAACCTATTTATTTATATTTTGAATTTTTTACATTCAATTTCAAATTAATGGATATTTCTAAGGCCCGTATTACAGAACCTCACTCAAGACTCAAGCATTACTTAAAGCTAGTTTTAACCAATCACAAGGCTTTAAACGAGTTTTATGTAATATAGCTAGTAATGCTTGAGTCTTGAGTGAGGTTCTGTAACACGGGCCTAAGTGGAACAGCGGAGTCTTCCAAGGCCCAACACAACAATTCTTGCTTTAAAGGTGCACTTTATAATTGTTTTTTTTTCTGATGTAATTTTTTTTGTTTTGTTCGGAATAGAGGTCCTTCTAAACAATTGAGGTACAATGCCATACTTAACAATATCTTACTTGTACAATATTAGCCTACCCATAAAATATTATTACCCAAGTTATGGGGTATTTTTTTTACAAATGGCAACCCTTCGACTCACACATAGATAAAAAGGTGGCTTCAGTTTTGGTGTTCGCAGCGCGCCGTCTTTCTTTTTTTGTTGGTCTGAGATTGGTGACGAGTATTTAGCGCAGTGTTGTGGTTATTATTATCAAAAAGCAGGCATAAAATATATTGAAGAGATCAGATCAGATCAGAGAATATTATTGCGCTGCGTAAAAGTGAAGTGAATATCTAATGAAACCGGACTAAGTGTGAGTGTTATCATTAATATATTTCATATTTTACTAAACATAAATCTTAATCAAGGGTATTGTTGATAGAACAGAGGTATTGTTGAGACAGAAGATGCCTTTAAAGTTTTAAATTCATTGTGAGGTTTAATTCGATTAGTGAATAATAAATAATAAGGTATTATGTGTAATAAAAACAATGTTTTTCTTTGTTCTAGAGAAATACTGTGAGGGTTAAGAGATATGAGGAAGGGGCTTATTATCGAGTAGCAGCGACGTCAAATGGTGAATGAAACAAATGGTTTCATACCAACGAGATATTTTGCTGAATTATTAAAAACACGTCATTATGAACCGTTCGCCGTGCACTCTGAAGGCTTGCATCACTGAAGACCAGCTAGAAAACCGTTTTTGACCTTAAAATATTGACCGTATCAACTTAATAAACAACAGATTCGTTATTGCATGAATTTATGGTAACGAATTTTTTAAGCACGTTTCAATAGGGTGTTTGTCGTATTTCTTGCAGATATACCGAAATTGTTTAATATTATTTTAGTAATAGTATTATTTTAGGATTAAAATTTGAGGTTTAGTTTCAATCTTCTTTTCGTAAAGAAAATGAATACTTAAGCTTTAACCTCAATAACAACCAATATTTACTAAAGTCAAATAAAATGTAAAATAATTAATACAAATAAAATATAAACAAACTGCCCATATTTAACCTTAAAATTACCTATTCTGTAAGTAGTTTTTTACATTTTAAGTAGTCTAATATTCTTATTTATTACTTAATTACTTCGAACATGATCAAAGCTTAATATTTATGGTGAAAAAATCCATGAAAAATTTAAAATATTTCATAATTTAAATATGTCAAAATAATACAAACTGCTTCTAAGTTTCTTGACATCTATTTCACATCTTATTCAGCTGAAGTAATGATAAATAATTGTAGCAGTTTATTAACTTATGTAAAATAAATATAACGAATAAACATATTTTTTTTAATTTTGTTATCATATATCACGCATTTTTTATTCTAAAACCTTTATTGCAATAACAACATAAAAAAGCAGCAATATTTAAAAAATATTATTATCGAAAACAAAAATAATAATATTTGCAAAAAACCGCACTGTGTTTCACGAGATTAGAACCTGAGGCAGTTTGAATTCCATACCAACGCTTAACGCTTTCTGCTATCTGCACTTGTTAAGTTACTATCGAATTTTAGCAATGCCATTAACTGGTCAAGTTCACGCGCATAGTGCGTGTGTGCTAGCATGTTTAAAGCGACGGAAATATATTGTTGTTTCGTGTAGCGCAAAACTGCGTTATCTGTGGTGTGTGTATCGTGTTGCTTACACATACAAATGTACGAGCTATACCGCGTGTTCACAGCAATACGACTCTTAGCGTGCTCATGCACTTCTGAGCGCTTACTGTACATAGGTAATTTTTCATAGAAAGTTAAACATAATTCTCATACTTAACCTTAAAAAATGCATGAGGTGCAATACGAGCATGTTGAAAGATAATATGTGCAAAGTGTCACTACCAAAAACAAGCGCTGGTATAATTAATGCAAACTACCGTCAAATAGACGAGGCATCCAAATTCCACACATTGCTAATGTAAATTCCTGTTTAGCATAGCGACTGTTTTCACAGGCGACGCCGCGCTGCGTGATTAGTGATCATTACCTAATGCGGCAATAAGAGTTATGGGTTTTTCATCGGGAATTTCAATAAAATTAGTATATCTGGAATCAGAGCTAACTCCTTTTTGTTGACGCACAGAGTAGGCCGCGCGTCGATAGTAATATATATACCTTGAGCTGGCCAAGCGTAGTCTGGAGTTTCAACAGAATAAGAGGCCACCTTGTATTGGTTTTGTTCCCACTGGCGAGTGGCCTACTGTATTTACTACTGTATTATTTTGTGAAATGCTTTATACTTTTGTGAACACAGTGTCGATAAGTTATTGTTAGCACACAGAAGGTTGCATTCATGGCCATTTTCTCAAAAGTGGTGATGCTTTCTGCTGGACCCGCTACTAATCTTGCTACCAGCTGGTAGCTAATCATATGACCACGATATAAGCAACCTGTCGTAAGTAATAGTTATTATGTTCGTGCCAATATGACAGAATAGTGTAGTCATATTTTGCAATACCGTTAGAAAGAGATGGAACACAGTGACTGTTAAAATATTGAAGTTCCTTTCCAGTATCATAGAGACAGTACTATGGTATGGCATTCCCCAAAGGCAAGTCACACACTGACGGTCTCAAAACAACTGACGTGCTTGGCTGTAAATGAATTACCTGCCTAAACGGATCACACGAAGATGGGAAGATCCCAAGTCTCAGTCTTGGTTGATGAATCTAGACTTTGAGATGAAACCTAGTTATTGTTCCTTAGAATATCCTTTGGATGTCGTTCCTTTTTGCTCGTAAAGCTCAGCCTCTGTTGTTTCGACAAAGGTTTTATTGAAAAACAAGCCAACAAACCTACTCAGAACGTAAATTCAGTTTTATCCAGTTAATCAAAAGGCCAACAAAATGAATAATCCTAGGTTTCAAAATTCTCAAATCGACAAAACACTTAATAGTTCAAACTACTTAATACCATTTTAATGATTATTTTTTAAAACTAAATAAAACTCCTTCCCCATTCATATTTATTACCACAAATCCCTTAGAAAAACTCAGCTCTCCATCATTACCCTAGCGAACTATCTCCCAAACACGACAAAGAACTTCCATTTAAACAAGAATAAGTATTCAAAGACACAATCTGCCGACAAAAGTCGCCTCTTAAAGGCAATACGACAGAGTTTCATAAAAGAAACTTATGAATTTCTTTGCGAACGACACCGTCCCTAATTCTTCGCCTTTGGAAGTTTCAGGCTAATGACATAGCAATGCACTTAGCTCGATGCCGATGTCTTAAGGTTGACTGTCACACCGTAGTCGAATGTTGAAAAATTAAGGAGGATTATTGACTGTAAGAACTATGGCCACATAATAGTTACCTACTATATAAGTCAAAATTGAAATTATAATAATTTTTGGTTAATCCTAATACCTACAGGTAAAGTACTTGTCCGATATAATGTCTTTAGATACTTTGCTTTTCAATTTTTAACTTGTTTCCATTAAAGTACCCAAGTACAGTCAGAGAAATTACTTTTTATTTTCATTTAACAGCCAAAAAATTACAGTTGTGATTTCAATATACGGAACATTTAAGTTGGTAATCAATTTGATAAGCAATTAATTCTTCTGACTTTACATTCTTCATCATACCATCATAACCAGCCTATAATGTTCCCACTGCTGTGACACAGGCCTCCTCTCTGTAAGAGAGAACGGGCCGTAATCGCACGATTGGTGGACGTCACGTGTCTTCGAATTTTTGGTTCTAGGATGTGCTAGTTTTCTTACAATGTTTTCCTTCGCCGTTTCGAGAACAGTGGTGATGAAATAAATAACACACAGTAGCGCCTGCCTGGGTACGAACCCACGCCCTTCAACTTGTAAATCGGGGCTGTTACCACTATGCCACCACTGCTCTGACTGCTCACTTACATACTTGTCTGAGTTATAATGGTGTGTAATGTTGCCCCTAGTTGTGTAAACAATAATTTTGGTTTCGCTTATTCGCTCCATAATGATAACAGGCAGATGTGTATGCATAGACGAGAGTGCATCAGCTTAATATTGCAGTTACTCCCTTAATTGAGTTAATGGTCGGTGAGCAGGCTAAAACGGGGATTAAATCGATTGAACATTTAACAATATTTAGATGCAAGCAGGTAAATGAAGAGATAATTACATACATGTTTGTGTAGACTGTGTATTTCATTATACAATTAGTTACCTCGATAGTTTTCAGACAGAATGCTATGTTACCAGTCAGAAAAAAAAATCGAAGTAGTCCACTTAGAGCACCCGTCCGAATAGCACCTGCGACTCAGCAGCCTACTACTGGGATATATTTGTTTTACAGGACGTTATTAAATGAAAGATATCGATAAAACAAATTTCGTACGTACGTAAGTTTGTGTAATCAATAAACATTCTAGTGATTTTTATCTAAATCTTTCATTTAATAACGTCCTGTAAAACAAAATACATCCCAGCAGTAGACTGCTGAGTCACAGGTGCTATTCGGACGGGTGCTCTAAGTGGACTACTTCAAAAAACCATTTTGAACACATAAGATGACGCACGTTCTGATGAAAAATGGTTTATTCGCATCAACTGCCCAATATTCACTTGAAAACAAGATTTTCAGATGAACGCAGCTAGCATCTGTTGGAAACTAGCAACGTAACATAATATTGTTTTGACGCAGTTTGTATTAAGTTAGGCTTTGAAATGATGCTCCTTCTTTACCCGACTGCGGTGAAGCCGAAAAAGGAGGGTTATTGACACACGTGATTTATGCCAATGTTCATATCAACGTTGTCTATCTACATCTACACTAATATTATAAAGAGACAAGATTTGTATTTTTGTATGTTTGTATTTTTATTTGTAATGAATAAACTCAAAACTGCTGAAGCGATTTATAAAATTCTTTTACCTGTAGAATGCTATATTATCACTGAGTAACATAGGCTATAATATATGAAGATATCACACGGGTGAAGCCGCTAGCGGAAGCTAGTAAAAAATATAAATGAGAACCGTAGTGGTAATTTTATTAGATCGTAGGATTACATAAATAGTTTATTGTGAACTAAGACTTAATATCCTTGGGATTGACTACCTAGACATTAAAATGTGGACTATATAGACTTCCTGGAAAATAGATACAAAGAAACAAAACTAGCGTTATATTTTTTTTTTTAATAGATAGTTATGTTAAATGATATTTATTTCTGTACATTGGTAAAAAAAAATACTTAAACACGACAAAAATAAAATATGTTGTAGGTCGGTGTTTCATATCTGACTATTCTGGAAGAAAGCCCGAAAAAAACTCAAGAGATCAACGAACATATTACTAAAAGAGACTGCGAGTTTCTTTTCCTACATGTTTTATGTCACGTTTTACGCAACGGTGTAACAAAACTCCAGCTTTTAGTCTCAAGACGGTAGGTTTTAGCGTCGTTTCGACTCATTTTAGACCACCTGCAGTTTCCCTACGGAAACGCTTTGAACTACCCGCATAAAAATATCTGCCAAGAAACAGTTCTAAGTTAATTAGTCTGCCTGTTTTTATGGCGTTTTCTTGGGAACTCGCTTTTATGGGATTAAATTATGGGGCGTTATGGTAAGGTAATGACTTCATTAGTGATGTTTATATAGGCTGTAGTAAGGGTCATTTACAGTACGATTATAATAATGAGCTGATTATGGTTTCGACAAATGTTTTAGATGAGTATAGATCTATCCGTAACTTTCAGTGACTGTCATGCTACAAAATCGTTTTAACCAGTTGAGTAGACAAATTAGTTACTCAAATACATTTTTCATGTATATAAAATGAAAAAGATTCATAATAATACGAGTTACGCCGTGTCTTAAATAAATTAGAAACTTTGAAACATAAGGCGCAAAAGAGATTAAACTTAAAATGATTTACTTACGCAATAATTTTTTTCAAGATGTTATAAGAAAATCGAAAACGGTAATACGACATGGGAAAAGGGGACAAATCCTTGACAGCTGTTGCGAAGGTCAGATAGCAACCATTTCGTATTGTAAATCCAAGCACATACATTATTATTTTGTAAGTTAGTATCCCATCAAAAACATAACATCTTTAATAAGTATAATGACTTGGCAATCGCACACGGCAATAGACTTTACATTCTACATACAACAACATCTACGTAATATTAGCGCTGCGCTTTATTCAATTAGGACTATTTAAAATAGTAGATTATTCTTAAGTGATTATGTTGCCGTGCGATGGCCAAGTCATTCTATTTATTAAATAAATAAAGATGACAAATAGATAGGTACTGAATAAATAAAATTAACAGACTTGGTTTTACATTAGATCTCACATCATTTTGCGGTAGAAGAACTGCGTTGCGAACTTGCATTTATTACATGTTATGTTTTTATGGGATCTCATTACTTTTTGTAGGTATACAGGGTAGCAGGGACATCGACGCGAAAACTGAAACCATGGATTCAGTACATGAGTCTGAACCCCCCTGCGTTGAAATTTTTCGTCTGTTATTTTTAAAAAAATCAGCTGATTCATAGAAAAGTGCAATACCTACGCGGTCAAAATGTATGGAACAGCTGATTTTTTTTTAATAACCTAAACACCTCTGACTACTCTTTCCGGGCAACACAAGAGTGATGTACGCAATTTTAAGTCTATTTACACACATTATTCCAATCACCCGACTTTACGCCGAAAAATCTAAAAACCAAACGTTAGGGTGAGCACCCACTGTTATCGCTCAGATCAAAATAGGGTTAAACCATAGAAAAACATTATAAATCACAATAAATATCGGTTCAGTGTGCATAAAGCGATAATTTACGATTTTTGAACCCTCGCTTAATGCGAATGTGTGAATAAGGGTACCAAAATGGTGAAGATTATGAAAGAAAAATATTTACTTAATTAGTGCATGTCGCGAGATAGCTTTGGTTTGCAATAAAGGATTTGCATGAAAAAGATTAACTTCGTTGTGTCATGTTGGTGAGATTATGTGAATGTGGTGAAATGGAGTTAAGTTGAATAAGCTGACATTGAGCAAAAACATAAAATGAATTATTTTCTTGAATTAGCGTGACATGTTTTTCTTTGCAAAACTTGAATAAGATAATTTTTACAAATACAATTAAATACTGTACGTAATATGAACGTTTGAAAACAGAATTAATTACACTAAGCAATATTTTAAACCTTTTTTTCTGCCACAACAGACACACACTTTTCGGACAATACGTCCCATCATTTCCATCGCTATCCCCTTTCGCTTTCTAATTTATGCGTCCGTAGTCTGGCCATCCCCCTCCGTATGATGTCACCGTAAATTTGGCACAAATTGAAAGTACTATTACAGAACGGATACGGACAGAAGGGCCATATTCTGTGATAACAAGCTTGCACGTGGGATAGAAAATAATATCAAATATTAGTGCATTTTTAGGGTTCCGTTGCCAAATAGCAAAAAACGGAACCCTTATAGATTCGTCATGTTTTTCTGTCTGTCTGTCCGTCTGTCTGTCTGTCCGTATGTCACAGCCACTTTTTTCCGAAACTATAAGAGCTATGCTGTTGAAACTTGGTAAGTAGATGTATTCTGTGAACCGCATTAAGATTTTCACACAAAAATAGAAAAAAAACAAATAATTTTGTGGTTCCCCATACTTAGAACTGAAACTCAATTTTTTTTGTTTCATATAACTCATCCGTGTGGGGTATTTATGGATAGGTCTTTAAAATGATATTGAGGTTTCTATTATCATTTTTTTTTCTAAACTGAATAGTTTGCGCGAGAGAGACACTTCCAACTGGACAGGTCCACTTAAATCTGTATGGTTCTTTCCTCAGAAGACCATTTCAGACACAAATCTACATGGTGATCAAATGAAATGCTCTGACCAAGATTATTTCCGGGTTTTTATATACACATTGACATTAATGAATTTTATATAAACAATGACATGAATATTTACTTTTAAAGTATTTTATTATTTTAATTATTGTGAATGTGAAGACTCTGTGGGTCATTCCTTTTTGTTTTGTTTTTAATTTTTTCTCAGTTAGTTCTAATCATGGTCTGACAGTTTGAGTAATTTAAGTGGCCTACCCAAATGTCCTTTTTTTGGTATTGTTCGTCGAATCGTTGAGCTCCTTAAATTCTGAGTTGAGCTGCACGATAACTGACAAATGCGTACACTGACTGGACAGGCCCTCTCAATCTGTGTGGTGCTTTTCTCAAAAGACCACTTCAGACACCAATCCACATGGCCTTCACATGATCTGACCAAGATTATGTCTGGACTTTAAAAGAGACTGAGACCTCTGAGTTTGTTTCGGCCTTTCTTCTCAGAGTAGTCAGATAGGAAACGCCGACCTCATCTAGTTTTAAAATATGATTAACGTGTAAAAGTGTTTGTACAAACCTACTTACAGAAATAAAATCATTTATCATTTTTATCAAAGTGGTAAAATGTGTGTGTGTGTCCCCTGTAACTTCTAAAATAAAAGAATGATACAACCTAAAAAAAATGTATGATGTACATTACCATGTAAACTTCCACCGCAAATTGGTTTGAACGAGATCTAGCAAGCTGTTTTTTTTTTAATACGTCATAAATCTTAAACCGCAATTTACCTTTCATTTAATGTTACTTGCTGCTACGGAACCCTTCATGGGCGAATCCGGCTCGCACTTGGCCGCTTTTTTTTGTCTGTTTTTGGAAGTTAAAATTCATGCGTCTGAAATTATGCTCACACGCTATAGTAAAAAAAATGTCAATGTAATTTCGTGTAAGGAAGAGAACAGCAACTTGAAACTAAACTTGTTTCAGTATTTTTGTTTCCTAGCTTGTCACAGACATTTTTAGTAGTATAGAAATGATTTCTGCGAGCCTTGGTATCTTAATAATAAAAAAAAACTTTATTACATGTTTTGCTATACTTTCTGATTAGTTTTTGTGAGCCTTTTGCAGCTCATCACTTTATCGCCTACTATTGTTAGTGCCCAAATGTGGAGTGGCGAGCGGTGATTCTTTATCGCTAGGGTTGATGACGACCCTTAATTTTATTTATGCTCGTGACACGTGCCATTGTGTGCGGTTGTGGTCGCGGGGTGACGCACGATTTGCTTTGAGCTTGTATATTCAGAGGAATTAAGTGCTGATAATGTTGGGGAATTAATTCATCGTGTGGAAGGGAGCAGATTAGATTTTTGGTTATTAAAATAGACGGATTTGGCAAAAATACTTGTGCAGATATTAGTTGGGCACTATAAAGAAGAGATAAAAAAAACGTGTGGCTCCCGGGGACTCCCGCGGTAAAGCTATTGCATAGCATTTGTAACCTCCATACTTCCTATTTGTCAACGCTACACTTGGGATGATGACGTGATGACATAAAACAAAAATTACGTTCCCATGACAACATCACGTTTCCCATGACAACATCACGTTGTCATGGGAACCGTCATTGTATGGTAGGTGGAGTGGGGGGTGTTAGGTTTTATTTTCGTTACGTTACGGAATTTCTTGATTCGGTTGCCGCACTCAAAGCCCGCGATAAAAGCTATGCAATAGCTTAAAACAAAAAGAACGATTGTATTATCGAATCAGGAATTGGATATCACGCTATCCATGGGCGTAAGACGACATACATTTGTTTTGGGTAATATTGTTAAAACGACAGCACTTTAGTTTTTTTTTTTCCGAAATATGCTTTATATACACACACGTATTTACATTATTTAAAAACTATCAGACTTAAAAAAAAAATATGTACAAGTATATAAAAGGGGGGGGGGGGAATTTCTTTAGAGTTATATTTTTAACGTAAACGGTAATTTTTTTTTTTTTTTTTTAATACTTATCGTGAAATAACGGAGTTTATAATACGTTTATATCGAAATAACGAAAGGGTGATAACCTTTATTTGTCTAATGTTATAAAAATGGAGTATAGTTGGTAGAAACCAAAATTAAATCTTTCCCTTAATGCACTTGAATCGTCATTTAGTAGTCATCAAATCCGTGTTAGTGGTAACAAGTGACATCACGCGTCACGTGAGGCGACGGCCATTAGCCGGGAATTCGGGATCGGATGCAAATCGCGCGGGGCCGCGGCTAATGTTTCCGCGCGCGAATTTATAGTTGCATGAGCGTACCTAGGGAATGGATTTCGTGTTTTTTCCCAAAGGAGCTAGAAAGATACTACTTAATTCAACTGTGTTATTTGATAAATAAGTTTTACATGTATAAAGTAGAAGTAACTTAGTTACATATTTATTTTTAAATCTGACTTTCCTAGAAAGAGGGTTTCGTTAAAAAAAAAAAAAAATTGGGGAAGTAGTTGTAGTAGTAAATATGTTGCAGTACTAGCAAGGTTCAACATGAATGCAATAAATGTTGTTGGATGCAGTTAAAGTTTAATTTACCTCTTTATTTACCGCTTTAATTACGCAACACTATTTTAATAACTAACACAGTCTTCAAAACTAATTAACTTTCTTTTACAACACATTAGTTGCAACTTTTATACAGAACCTAATTTAGAATTTGTCTTTCTTTTCAGTTTGCAATATTTTGATTGAAACCGTTACAGCCTTACGAAGTAAATAGAACTTCAGCATATTGTGCCAAATTTCCATGTGACTTTGACGTATACAATTTGCTGTGTGCCGTACAATGCGAGATCGGATGCAAATCGGACGGAGCCGCGACTAATTTGTCCGCTCGTAAAGCGCCGGACGATCGGTAGCCCTTACATAGGGATGCCTACGGATACGGGTAGGAATGGTCTATTTCAAAAGTACCTGATAAAAGTGTAAACAAACCCCGGTCTGGTTTAATTCTTACGTAACCACTCACCAAAGTGAATAATTAATAACTCATTAATTTATATTTAGAAGGTTTCAAATTTATATTTCACGACTTTATCCAACAATTATTGTTTAAATAACATTATTAAACTGTAATTGAAAAAACATTGACGCAAATTGAGGTTATAAAATTAACTTCAAATTGGCAAATAAAAACATCTTTAAATAAACAAATCAAACTACTTAATTTGTAAATAGCACAGCACTACTGCAACCACAGGTACGTTTTTGTGAACCATTTGTTTACATTTTTAACTGACTTCCAAAAAGGAGGAGGTTATATTATGTTCGTCGCGTATGTTTATTTTTTTCTTTTTTTTTTATGTACTTATGTCCACCGATTTCTCCGTCAATTGTAGACCGATTTTGATTTTTTTTTTTTGAAAGAGTATTCTTTCGAAATGGTCCCATATAAATTTTATTAACTTTGCTTCGATAGTTTTTGAGTTAGCTTCAATAACACATACCTTTTCCCACTTAGTATGTGGATGATATGATAAGTTCCTGTCACTGTTATTTACATAGCAGGTAGTGGTTTTCGAATTTGTGTGGGGTTGGTACCACAGCAAACAAGTGAAAAATAAAAACTTTTTACAAAAAAAAAAACAACCGACTTCCAAAAAACACTACAAAGTGAAAAATAACTTTAATTTCGGAAGTCGGTGACAAAAAATGAAAATTCAAAACCAAAGAAAGACACCGACTTCCGAAAATAAAGTTATTTTTCACTTTGTAGTGTTTTTTGGAAGTCGGTTGTTTTTTTTTTTTGTAAAAAGTTTTTTCATCCGATACTTTTGGAACAGACTATGAATGGCGTACTACGCCGAAAGCCGTACCAAAAATGTTTTAATAAAATGTAAATAAACTGGAATTACCCATTTGGTGAACATAATATGACGAAAATAACGTAAGTGCTGTCTAACATAATTAGTTTAGCGCGATACAGATTCATAAACCTGATAGACGGTATCAATTTCAGGTGTAAGTAGAGCTGCCTAGCAATTTCGTGTTAGATTATAATGTAAACGCAGTAATTTTATACAATGATGGCGTTTTGTTAATACAAACAAGCTGTTAATGAGGGCTGACATTGGATGCAATAATAAAGTATTTAAAACTTAATAAAAAGGCTTTATTAAAAGCGTAGTCATCTAGCTACACACAAACTTGTAACATCACCAGTATAATTTCAACATTACCACAGCTTGCGCGTCAATAAAGCCCCAAACAGGCGACGTTCAAACAGTCTCGACCAACACCATAAGATGACCGTATCCACCTCCAAAATGACGTCATTACCGTGACGTAGCTACTGGTAATAAGGGGTGCCATGCAAATTGTGAGGGGTTCAGACTAATCCGACTGCGTGTAAATTTCGCTGTCCCGGATGCGCACTCCCCTACTGAAGCACATGTAGGATTGTTTGTAGTCGTTGTAGTGATGGGACGTTAGATACTAAAATGTGGTGCTTCAGGATTTTCATAAAACAACAAATAATCCCCAACTTTTGATAGCTGTTATTATATTACAACTAAAGTTGAAGTAAGATACAACTGTGTTTTATCATTGTTTTAATACAGACTGCCTAGTTGGTGTAGTGGTCGTAAGCGCTACTGCTGAGCATGGATTCCAGGGTTCGATTCCCCGGCCGGGCAAAGTGTTAATGCGTTTATCCATCTGGAATTTCTCAGTAGCAGCCCAGAGTCTGATTTGTGCCCGGTTGATGGCAATAGGCTCGTCGTGGGTGTACGATAGGTTCACCACTGCCCAACCCTTCGGGAAAACAAGGCGTGATGTTATTTTATAACCGACTTCCAAAAAGGAGGAGGTTCTGTGTTCGTAGCGTATGTTAGTTTTTTTTTTTTATGTGTGTCCAGCGATTTCTTCGCCAGTTGTGGACCGATTTAAAAAATATTTTTTTGTTTGAAAGACCCAGGCTCTCGAGGTGGTCCCATATAAATTTTATTTACTTTGCTTGGATAGTTTTTGAGTTAGCTTCAGTAATACTTCCGTATTTTTTCCCACTTAGTATGTGGTTGATGTGATAAGTTTGTGTTACTGGTATTTACATAGCAGGTAGTGGTATTCGAATTTGTATGGGGTAGGTACTACGACTAAAAGGTGAAAAATAAAAACTTTTTACAAAAACAAAAAGGCGGCTTCCAAAAAAAAAACGCTACAAAGTGAAAAATAACTTTAATATCGGAAGTCAGTGGCAAAAAAATTAAAATTCAAAACCAAAGACTGACTTCCGAAATTGAAGTTATTTTTTACTTTTTATTTTTTAGTTAGTATTTTTTTGGAAGCCAGTTGTTTTTTTTTTTTGTTTGTTAAAAATTTTTAATGTTATGTTATATAGGTAAAATCGCACATTAAAAATATTCAGCTAACATTAATTAGATCTTACTATTATTTTAATGAGTAATTTTACGTTTTCATTTGCTGCTACAATTCTTTCAGCATTACAAAGCATCGTAGGTATTGCATTTTAAACAATCCGTTTTTAAAAGAATTCCCTTTACGAACGCTTGTATGATCCTTGCATCCGAAGCAGTAAAATTCTTTAACAAAAAGAATCGAATGCCCCATCGTTTACGGAAGTACGTCTATCTTTCGTTCCGTTGAGCGCAGTACACATAGCTAATGAAATTTTCATACGAAATGGACACTAGGTGGCACCTCTGCGCAACTTTGCCATTAATTCCAACCGTTATTTTTTATCGATGGAATATAACGGTTTGTTATTCAAAGTATCGGGTTTGTACTGGTAATTTATCGACGAGTTTTGGTAATGAAGAATTATGAATTGATTATATTTTTTCGGTAATCCGTTTAGAGTTGTACCTCTGTGTTTTGTATTTGGGCTTGGTATTATAAGAATGATTTACTGGTGATCCGTTAAGAATGTTTTACTAGTTTATGTACCTTTTTGCTACTGGTTAAAAGGTCATAGGGATGTAACATATTAAACCATTAACTTATTAAAAAAGGTTGTGTGGAGTATCCTCGACGTTTTAATCTTTCAATAAAAAATACAATCATACATTTTATCATTCAAATGAACCGGAAAAACACAATACCAAACAGACACTAAACCATAAATTACTAACCTTATAGGGGAAATCGCTAACACAAAACGCATAGATATCTAATCTCCATCTTTATTAGCATGAAAACAAAAAACGAGTAACAAAATTAATTAGAACCCCCTAAAGCACAGGAAACTATACCGCTCATCGCGTTGTGGGCGACAGTATAAATTAAAAGGCAACGATTAATTCTTCGTACTAACATAACATTTACATATTCTCGCAGTTACAGGGACTTTTGATAAGGCAGGGGAGCTAATTTCATACAATTGTATCGTCGAGATTAAAGGGGTACTTTTTTGCTGGTGCTTTGAGTACATACCTATACAGTTTGGTCATAAAATATGCACTTGTTAGTAAGGGGGCGAATAATTTTCGCTAACCCTGAAATTGTTTTCGTTAGACAAAACTAACGAAAACATTATAATTATGTAATGTCGATACCTACTTATATACAGTCGACCGCATGTCGATGGTAACATTTTGACCTTGAGCGGCTAGCGTAGTACAGAGGTTCAATAGGATATGACTGGTTTTGAGACCACTGACGTACGGTCGACTGTACCAGAAGTAGTCAGAAAAGATTGACTTCAAATTATGAAGGACTAACTTCTGTCCGCGACTTCGTTTGCGTGAAAGTCGCGTACCCACTAAATAGGTACCTACGAAGCCAATGAGTGTTTACGTCCATAGCTAGAAATTTATAAGTTCTTAAGTGTTGTTACCTGAATTAGATGGGATTTGTGAGAACAGTACTTGTGTTGTCATTATCATTATTAGCGCTGAGAACTGGTCATGAAATAAACCTTAATCTTGTCTGCTTTCGACACTGATGATCTGAGAAAAGGAGGCTTATTCACACACGATATAGTGCCAAAGCAAAGCTCTATTTTAACCGTTCAGGCGCTGTATTAAATGTATAATCGATATGAATGTCACAAATAATAAAGCCCAAAAAACCAGTCACTCTACTCAATAAATCTGCATTTATTTAAAACGTGAAACCCAATCACACTGGCACTGAGTATACAATACGGTTTCCATCAAATGCTGGCACAGACGGGTTGAGTCCGATTCTATTAGTGCCAAAAATCGGCAACACGAACAAAAATGTCCCCTGGCGGTCCCCACAAAAAGTAAGCTTGAACATACAGGGGACAAAATATCCATTAATGGGTCTGAAATGGGTTTGGAACCAATATTGGTGTGTTGGGCCAGTGTTAGTTGGGATTTGCTGTGTGATAGATATAGGATATAGATAGTCAAGTTTTAGGAAATTATGAAAAATAATAACTTTATTCAGAATGTTGTAAAGTCAATGAATTTGACAAATTCAAATCTATGTTTAAAAATTCTAAATATTGTTTTTTCACATAAACCTACATGGGCGCTTATAAAACGTCAGAAGCCAGGTACACGGTTCCAATTTGGTCCTTTCCTATAGAGAAGAGCCGACAAGAAACTCCACAACTACATCCACAACTATAACCACACTATATGTACCAAAATCATCTCTGACAATATGCTTATCGTCATTTAAGCGCCCACTGCGAAATTATGGGGATAGGTTACCTATTGTTTTTCTAGCTGGAATGGTATGGATAGTGTAGAACAAAACTTACGTCGGTACCTTTGTTCTAGAGAGGAGGCTTTTAATTAGGTACAGACTAAATTATCCCCGCGTGATAGTCACCGTGAAAGTGGATTTTTATTTGCCAGCAAATACCATTAGAACCTTAAAGAATACTCAAAAATAGTTGTTGAGTATCACAACAGAATGAATATACAATAAAACCTACATCATTTCTCACTTTCTCTGGAAACTGTAATGGAACCCAACCAACATTGGTTCAACATTGGCCAGTATAGTCTGCCTATAAAACGCAGATGCATTTGCCGTGTTCACAGAAACATTTTCATAATATATGAGCATTTTATTGTCTCGTAAAACTGGTAGATGATGTTATTATTTATGAAGTGATATATTTTTTAAGACCGGTATTTTTTTATGAAATATGTAAGAAATATCATCACATTATCATAATATTGTTATGTTTTGATGGTAGTAAAACCAGTAAGTCACTTAGCTGGGTACATAACTTCCTCATTATAATAATAATAGACTCTCAGCCCCTTTTTTCAGGCCACCTATTGGAAATTAAATTAGCGTATTTTTGCAATTCTAGTACAATCTGATACTCACCTGCAATCAATTACAAAAAAATGTTAGAAAATTTTAATTTCGCGAGCTATCCAGGATTGTGTTAGATTCGCTGGCCGAACCATTTTACAATAGGCTTTACAATTATTTCTTGAAAAATTTGTCGTTTATTCTATGTATAATGTCCGTTTCATAAGTGCCCTCGTAGGTTTATGTGAAATAAAATATTTTGAATTTTAAATTTATGGTTATACTATACCAGCTGACTGTGTGTGCAGTTCCTGCTAAGTGCTTGTAGAGCAGGTAATAAATAAGTATGTATGTCAGCGGTAACATAATGGTAATTTTTCGTAATTAGAAGCACTTAGGATAAAATTGGATTAATTGGTTAAATAGTAACCCGTGTGTGTTAGTTCAAAAGTTAATCATGAAAGCGTTATTTACACCATAAACGATTCACGAATAAAAATGATCTTGTGATTTTGATTTATTGCAATGTATCCCACTGCGTACTTTACACACATTGTTGTTGTTACAACATAACACTTTTTTAAGTGGTATTTTGTGTTTCATGAACTGTAAAATAAACATTATTATTTATTTTACTTTTAATAAAATAAACTATTAAAAACTATTATTTACGATTCATGTCGTCCACAGGCAGCTCTATAACGTGTGAAAATCGATAACTACGACAAATAAAAATACCAATAATCAAAACAAGAGCATCCTCCATTAGTGTGCTACCATCAAACAAACATAAAACGAGCCATAAAATATAATCAAACGTCGATACGCGCCCATTACCACAATGGCGGTGAAACTTTTTATTACGACCAGATGCGGTTACAAGGGGTATAGTTAAAGAGATTTGTCCCAAAATACGGTGAAAAAGTTTATTATTAGCAAAAGTTTTGTTTGTGGGTGATTAACTGGGAAAAGGAAGAGGCTGTGATGTGAGGTCAGTGGGTTAGGGAGTGATTCGATAAGAGTTGCTTTATAAGTCCTTTGCAGTATTTATTAGTTTATTCATGTTTATTTTGGTTTGTAAAGAAGTTGACATTGGGGCCTCTATTGTTAAGAAATTTTCCCTGGATGTTGTAACTTCCCTAGAATTTTGTAACAAGGACAAATCCGTCTAACCGTTTATTTTGATTTGGACAACGTCTGCGGTTGTAGACAGTACCATTGAAAAAATTACATTTATTAAATAAAACTTATTTTTCAATTAATGGTTGCATAAAATCACAAATTTATAGTATCCAGGTATCCTAATAGAAGAAGATGGAACGACCGTGTTGCCACTTGTTTAAACTTATGAGGTACTGTGCGTACAGGTTTACCAGTTTTTATCAAATGAAGTCTGTTTTGAAGTTACCCCGTGAAAACGTACGAATCAGACAGAGAGGTTCACTTTCACATTTATAACACGGATGTATAGCTTAGGAATAAACATAATACATCGACCTGCGCCCTTTTTAAGGAGATTAATACAGGGCGAGCCTTATTTCTGTATGCAGAGAGGATTATGAGCCGCAGACGAAATGTTTATGTATAAAAATGTAAAGGAATCCATGTCTACTGAGCTGGGAGCAAATGACTAACAGGCTTTCAAAGATAATTGTATTATGGCACATCTTCACTTATGGAAGGTATGATTAAAGATGACGGAGGATTTTGTCAGCAACCTTATTGTGAGCTGATACCTATATTTTATTAACTCAATACCGTTTTCTCGCCGTTTTCCCGTTTTCTCTTAACTCTAAACCCGTTTTAACATAACATCAAGGCAGTTTTCTCCAAATGGGTAAACAGAGGTGTACAGAAAGAAAGTAAGGAAGTAAATTTATTTAGCACAGACAAGTCACAAAACACAACACGCCCATATTTCGCCAATGTTTAAGTTCCTATTCCAATCTCCGATGAAATTTGGCCAAGCATATTGTCATAAATTGTGTTTAAGTTCCTAGTCCGATGTAATATGGCCGAACATATTGTCGTCAATTATGTTTAAGTTTTTATTCCGATGTAATATTATTATGGCCAAGCATATTGTCATCAACCAGGCACAAATCCAAACACCGGACTAAAACAAATTTGCTATCGAAAACCACAAAACAAATTATTTTGTTGAAAGATGGCAATATTCTCTTCCAACCTTCTTAATTACCACGTAACCGAATGTTTTTATATTCCGCTTATAACATGTCAGAGTTTTAATAATCTAAACAAAGGGTTAATTAAAACCACATTTTGAAAAAACAGTTACACGATTTTCTTTTTACCTACTCCTTAATTACTTTAAACAAAACGTATCAATTAATTAATTAAAATACCTCTAACATATTAGTCATTCATCATAGTATACGGTATAATTGCGACCCCCGCTCACGAGACCCCTGGGACTGTCAGGGAAGGGGTCTTTAATTGAACTAGCCTTATAATAAAATTTAATCTTTGGGCTCTCGTCTTATCTGCGTTTATTACTTAAGGTCTGAGATATGGATTCATATTGAATTGTGTATTTCTTGTGGTGTCTAGAAGTCAAATTTCTGTGGATTCAAATGGCTGGTGATTTATGAAATTGTTAGGACTTATGTCGTAGCTAACAAAAAATTGAGTAGCAGCATTCTATAAATAATATGATAGTTTCAAAAAACTGCGGTTATAATCCATCTTCCAAAAGTGTTGACTATGGTTATTTTAAGTGCCTTTTGCACGTTCAATCAGAGGTTCAAGGTCTGAGGAGTAAGTTTCCGAAGTGATTTATGATCATTAATTTATAAATAAAATTGATTTTGTTATTTCATCTATATACATATAATTATTGATTAATAAATTTTCCATTTAAAAAAGTAAAAATTAGTTTCAATGGATAAAATATAATTTAAATTAAAGTTTGTGCTTAATGATGGTGTAAACTCAGAAAAAAATACTAAAAACGTATTTTTGATAGGCTCAGAAATTAAAGCTTTAGAAATTCATACAGAATCATTAACGTTTTTTACAAGCAAGAACTCAACACGTCAATACTCATTTTCAAAGCATAACGCCAATCCGAAATTGGAACCCAATACCGATAGGTATTGAACATAAACGTTCAGTACAAGTTGCGCCAACCACTATGCGAAATCACCGGAGTGCCCCCTGGCGGCCGATTATGAAAAGAGTCTGATGAATAGACCAGCCAGGGTTTTTTTTATTTTTTATTCGAACACGGACAAAAGTTTGGTTAGGTTTGGTTCACATTGATGTATTGTGACTTTTGAATTTGGAATAGAATTTTTTAATGAAATTGTTTTATGTGTTTTTCTTGAATGGAAAGCTTTGTTTGCAATTAAAGGATAGGGGTGAGCTCCACACACAATTTATGGTCGCAAAGTATTTTAGACGAATCTGTTTGTAAAGCAACTTGGTGCTAGGTTTTCTTATGTTACTAGTGCTTTTATGGACTTTTGCTCTCAAATTATATTATGTTATTTTCATAACATAACATCACTCATGTATTCCCCGAAGGGTTAGGCTGAGGTCTACACCCACATTTGGCCAGTTATATTATTATTTTAATTATGTAGGTAATCAAAATGTAAAAGCAGACGTATAAAGATCAGAGGTTCTTGCTGAATCTAATTGTTTGAAATTCATGTTGAAAAATGTTTTGAAGTATCAATCCGATTACAATTTTAAGTGAATTTAAGTAGCACACTTCCATAAAACACTGAGATAAAAAAGATAACAATAAAAAACTTCACGGCTAAATCTCCTTTCAGAGAAGAATTGTTCAATATATCAGCGGGTCTAAAACGGCCACATTAGCAATTCCTCTAAAAGCAATTCATTTTTTGAATTCCCAGCAATTCCTCTATGGTGACACAAATATTTTAACTAAATCATATTCAGTTCAATTCATATCAGAATCATATTTGGTGTAAATATTGCCGCCGCATGAAAAAATGAAGACCGTAATTTTACCGAATAGTTTTTCTTTACAGTTTTATTAATCAAATGAGATTTTTATTCTTTATTTCTACAGTATAAATGTTATTTCATAATATTACAAAACTGTCAAACAGATGAATTGAACGCAGATAATATTGTGAATTGTCAGTTTGTAACAGTTTGTGTGATTCATATTATCATATTATGATTCTGCCAAAGCGGCCGTTTTAGGCCCCCTGGAGAGTTGTTTGTCACTCAATATGTTCAAACCTTTACAATCAAAACTCCACTAGAGTATGCATAAACACACAACAGTATGCATAAACGCTCGTAGTTTTTATTGGGTGAGCAGCGAACGTGCGGCAACTTCCATTAATCGCCTCTTGTGGCTAACTCGTCTCACAGGGAATTTCTTTTGTCCTTTACAATATTTTTCAGTTCCCTGAACACACGAAAAATAGTGAGTTATGTTAAATTCGTAACGTGAGATAATTTCGAAATACTATTTTAAAGATGTCGTATCATTTATTATGAAAATTTACTTGGAAAATTATTGCACCGGTTGTTATTTACTTATAAGAACAGGTACCAATAATATTGGGGCATTAAAGAAGGCTCAATTACGTTTAAAGTAGGAATTTATTAGCGATTCAACCAAACTTAATATTATAATTGCGAAAGTTACTCTATCTGTCGGTCTTTCTGTTATCTTTTTACGCCTTAATGACTGAACGGGTTTCGATGAAATTTGACACACGGGTAGACTATGAACTGAGTCAGGACATAGGATATCTACTTTTTATCCCGATATGACGAGGGAAAAGCCGCGTGGCAAAAAGTAGTTTTAAATCACCATGGTAAGAAAAAAACTGGTGAAGTTTTTCAGTCGATTGAAAGAAGTTATTGCTAAGTTTCTATTATTGCGTAAATAAGTTAAAATACTCCTATAAATACCTGCTGAAACTCCACAGAACCACAATAAATATTAAATGCAACAAGTAGAATTCAAACTTTGATTTATGGTCAATGTCTTGACCATCGGCTTTTGTTGTTTTAATTATTCAGACCCTGTTGTATATTTGATTGGCACAGTTAATTTCATTGTGTAGCTGGCTATAACAATATCATCCTGTGAATAGTCCTAATGCAGGGCAAAATAACAGCTGTTAATAGGAAAAAATCCTGTTTTCAAAGTCAAAGTCAAATAATTTATTTCAATTAGGCACAAAAAGGCACTTTTGAACGTCAAAAACAAAAAATAGAATTGATTCTAGTCGCCCCTTCCAAAGGGTAGTTTTCGTATGGAGAAGAATGGGCAAGAAACTCCACCGTTACTCTTTTAAAATGTTTTACAATATTTTGTATACATTAATTATATAATTATATGTGAAAACGATGCACCTGGAATAAGATTACTATACCACAATAGGTAAAAATAAAAATGAAGCAATGATAGAAAAAATAATTATGTAATGGATACATGGTGTTCACATATTTACAAGCATTGTAAAACCTATACGATATTCCCAAAAAAAAAAATTACAAGTGATACTAATTCGTCAGTGTGTGAGTTCAGGTAATCACAGAATGTAAAAACAAAAAATGTTGTAATATTTAATTACACAATTAAATTAGCAACCAGTTTGATTTTGTCTAGACTCAAAATTGTCCTATGGAGCTAGACCAGCATGCTTCCAAGCATTCTTATCTAGGATATAATCCTCTAATTTGTAATATGCTTGTTTACAAAGAGTACTTTTAATATGCGTTTTAAATTTTCTTTCAGTTAATTGTAATATATCACAAGGTATTTTGTTGTAACATTTAACACAGTACCCCATAAAAGATGTTTGTACTTTGGATAATCTGAAAAATGGTTGATCTATTTTATCTTTATTTCTAGTATTAAAATTATGTCTATCACTTATTTTCTTAAAAAGATGCAGATTTTTCCTTACATACATAATATTTTCATAGATGAATTGGCAAGGTACCGTCATAATATTAATCTTTTTAAATAGTTCCCTGAGAGATTCGCGACGACATAGATTATAAATGGCTCTGACAGCCCTCTTTTGTAAAATAAAGATAGATTCAATGTCAGCAGCCCGACCCCACAGTAAAATGCCATATGACATAATACTGTGAAAGTAGCTAAAATAGACCAAACGCGCGGTTTCTACATCTGTTAACTGTCTTATCTTTCTAACAGCATAAGCGGCCGAGCTTAGCCGCCCCGCAAGAGATGTTATATGAGGTCCCCATTGTAATTTCTCGTCTAGCGTGATTCCCAGGAAAACTGTTTGATGAATAAATTCCAGTTTTTCTCCATTCAATATGATGTCACATTCGCTACTTCTAACATTCGGTAATTTAAATCTAATGCATTTGGTTTTTTTCTCATTAAGTACCAAATTATTTACCGTAAACCAATCTTGGACCTGAAGAATAGAGTTATTCACGTCGTCAAGATTTTGTGACCGTCGGTCTATTTTAAAGATCAATGATGTGTCATCTGCAAATAACACCATCTTCGGTTGATTTTGAAGTAATTGGGGTAAATCGTTTATGTAAACTAAAAAGAGGAATGGACCCAATATCGAACCTTGAGGAACACCCATTGCCATTTCAGACCCCAACGAGTTTACGCCGTTTACTTGAACTTTAATCTTTCTATCTTTCAGGTATGATCTTAGTAAATCAAGAGCTGTATTCCTAATGCCATAGTGTTCTAGTGTTTTCCCGCAAGACAGCTGTCATAAAATATTACTCGGGAAAGTACTTACATTAAGTAGGACATTGTTAAAGTCAGGATAAACGCTACTATATTTACCGGATAATTTATTTTCATTGCTTTTCATGAGTTATAGCCAATTCAAACAATAGCTTAAGTCCTAAACTTTGTTCATATTCCACTAAACATTATTATCGATAAAATAATGAAAAAACTTCTAAAGGCTATCGAGTGTGTTGAAAAACCGACCCGAATCGACGATATCCATAAAAATAAATGATCGAAAAATTCTCCAATAGCTATCACCTGATGCTTTGAGAGTCGACCTTGGATCCCCCCAAAAATTTACATCACAACGAAATACATTGCGCGGTATCTAGGATCACAGTTCCAGTTATTCGTTGTCCAACGATCAATGGAATGGGAATGAGTAGATAAAGCTACCAATGTCCTAATTTCGTGGTAGGGCTGTCAGGCGAGTAATACGATCGCTTTTTATCGGCACGTCTGAGACAACCCGATCTTTTTATGTTAAAGAATCTTTTTTCTTATATCACAGAAGTATATAATTTCTTTTGTAATTTAGACGATGAATGTATTTTTTGGTTCATTAAATAGAAGGAAAGAAACAGCTGGGTTTTTCTTTATTATATTTTGTTTGATTAAGGTACAAAAATTCCCACTCTAATACCCCGTGGTATTAGAGTGGGAATTTTTGTCAGTGAGGGTTTTATAGGAAAGGATTATTTGAAATAAGTCAATAGAATTGACATAAAATGTAGCTATTCATCACTGTATTTTTTTTAGTAAATTTTTCTTATTTGCTTATGAGAAGTGCTCCATAAGTTCTGAGTTGAGCTCCACGATTACTGACAAATGCTTGCACTGACTGGACAGGTGTGTGGTTCTTTCCACAAAAGACCATTTAAGGCACTAATCTACATGGTCCTCATATGGCCTGACCAAGATTATGTCTGGACTTTAAAAGAGACTGCGACCCCTGAGTTTGTTTCGGCCTTTCTTCTCAAAATAGTCAAATAGGAAACGTCGAACTCAAGATTTTTTTTTTTTTAATATGACTTGTAATAGTGATTCCGATATCTTATTTAAAGAATAAAAAATCTCATATGGGTGCACTAAAGGAATATTTTTGAAAATCCATCCCTAATTGGATAAAATGTAGCGTGAATAGAGTTGCCTTCAAAAACCAATGTAACTACAGCATTACAAACACGTTATAATAAACTTACACCTTTTAAATCAAAACACACTAAAATTAATTACTCGCAGCCAAATGATCCACACAGAACAAAGGTGAAACTTATTAATTTAATTATAATAATTGTTGGCGTCATTAAATTAGTGGCATTCGTTAGTTTAATACATGTTAATGATCCCTTGCAAATTGAATGGGATATGTTTGTTGTTAGTTCTGTACGTGGGTATTAGTTATATTGTCTTTGGTAATGGGGTAGGTAGAGATCTTGGTCGTATCGCTTATCGAAGCAATTAAGCGTATCAACATTCGCTCGGATATTCATACAAAATTACAATTTTGCAGTTTGCGTTTAATAATAATCATAATTATTTATTTGCAATAAGTATTGGTACAGTGTTGGTTCTAACGTCAGTAATAAGTTTCTAATTCATAGTCAGACATTAGACATGCAAAACTTTACAATGTATTTGATTTTTAAGTACAAAATTTATGTCCAATGGCATGCTTTAAATGTTTCTGTTATTCATTAATTTTACAACACAATATTAATTATCGTCACATTAATTTAATCCATTTTTCAATCAATCAAATCAATCAATATTTTATTTCACATAAACCTACATGGGCACGAAACGTCAGAAGCTAGGTGCACGGTTCCAACTGGTCGCTTCCTATGGAGAAGAGCCGGCAAGAAACTACACTATACCTTGATATAAAGTGATAGTCATCATTAGTTCCTGTATTTAATCTAAGAGTATTAGACTTAGCTGCATAGGTACTGTTGTGTTGGTTCAACATAGACCAAATAAAAATATGCGACAAAGTTTAAGCACTATGTTCCTTTATTTAACAAAAGCATATAAAAACAAATGACAATACCTGGATACTACACGTCAAGTTAAACTAATAACGCATCTCATTTGATTATGAGATTTCATCTCATTTGATTTGTTAATAAATTATCTCAAAGACCTTGCGTGTTTATTTTAGTCAACCCCTGGCAATATAGCCTCAAAGAAATGTAAGCCTATGTACCTAAACTCAGACTTTTTTACTGATATACAGTTGCGAGACTTTTCGAAAGAGCGCGCAATCAGCTGGACCGATCTGTGGAGTCTTGCTTATCGAGACGAAGTTAGGACGCGCCTTATATCAGATAACCGTTATCCAATAAATCGCCGCTCAGATGGGTGCAGATTTGAAAATTATTTAGGTATCTGAGTTCAGAAAAGACTACCAATGTTTAGTCTTAAAGTGTCAAGTCAAAATGAACCAGGAGCTACTAATAAAAAATGCTTTTAAATTATGTTCAATTATCGTATGAAGATAGACTAAGAAAAGCATTTTAAAAACTTAAACCAACCCTCTCTGCTCACCACATAAAGGATACAGAGTAAAAATATCAAAACTGTATCATGTAGTTGAAAATAAAGTAGAAATTCCGCAAAGTTTTCATTTTCAACGCTTGTTTGCAACGCGCGTAGCAACCGTAGCCGTACGTAGCATGAAAAAAACTGCTAACAAAATCCCTTGGTGCAGTCCCAGACGACGTAGGCGTCGTAGCGCTTCGTAGCGCTATGCCGCGGGTACTATAAAAGTTGTGTACCGAGTTAAAAATACTGAATGAAGTTTCTTTGGAGGCGTACTTCGTGTGCAATTTGATGTTAGGGTTCTGTATGTGAGTGCTTAATTTCTATAAGCATTGGAACGATATTTAGAACTATATAACTGACCATTTCCAGCTCGTTTAGAAATTTGAAAGAATGTACTATTTGGTATTATGTGTGCACAATGTATTTGTGTGAAGAATATCGAGAACCTAACCTATTTACTGCCTAATGAATCTTAATCCTCGACAAAGGAATCTCACAACCAACTTTTTTTATTTTACTATAGCGGGGAGATAGGCGTGACGCATGTAAGTTCATGTCTTAAATGTTTTTATATATTTTTGCAAGTATTTAAAATATAACAATTTCTAAGTATGAAGCAATGGATAATTTCTAAAATGAGTCGTGTCGTGAGCAACCCACGAAGTAATTCACAACCATAATCCTGTAAAAATAAACACCCACCGTCAAACTCCGCAGCACTCTATAAACCTCCGTTTTACTAGGGAACCCTCTAAAACACACACTGGGGGTACACACACACAACACTCACGCCACACACACGTTGTCCGCAACGTCTCGACACTCCATAGTTGTCGCGAAGTTTCTCCGCAAGAAATGTTTTATTGAGCTCTGTATGAGTTTCTACTCAAAATACTATCAAACTGTGGATTGAAATAAAATGTCAGTTTGTAAAGACGGGACTGATTCAAGATAAATAAGAATTTTTATGTTTTCAACTTTGTAGGGAAACAAGCAAAAAGTGGAATTTGAAAACTATTAAAATTTTGGACTTCAAACTTTTTTCCCAAGAACAATAGGTACTAGGTAAAGCAAACTACTACAGTTAATTTATATAAAAGGAAGTCTATTATCATTGGTGGAAACTATTGAGTACCTACCTTTACCTAATTCCATGTCCACTTCATTTCAAAAGAATACTAGAAGAACATCTTCAAATATCAAATCAGAAAAAAATGCTTTGAATTATGATTCAGCAGATGGGCGAGTTTAAGACTGAACTTTTTTAACTGACTGCCTTAAATTTGAATAATGATGTCCAATTTTATTAGCCACTACACCTACTCAAATTAAAAATACTTAAACAAAAATTTATTTTCACAAGAGTTTTATTTTTATTTTTGTCGATTTAATAAGTGTCCCATCGAGTAGAAGCTGAAGTGTTTTTTTGTTTAATAACGTTCCGTAATGAGACACTTGACAGGAACAGTACTTGTCGTTATAAATGTAAGCTATATTAAAAATAATCTTTGGAGTAATTTTGTGTTCAAGTAGGTTGTTATAAAAGTTTAGACTTTAATTTCTTATAAAATCGTGAATCTTCAAACTTCAAGCACTCTTAAAAAATAACTACGATATTAATCGATGGTCTGCTCGACAATATTTTGACAATGATCCGCCATCATTTTCAAAATATTATCAATCAGATGGATCGAAAAAAATACGTCATGAAGGGTTGAATTCGGTTCTACTCCAAATCTAGCAATGACAACAGAGGCTTAAAAGCTCTTTTACCATGTGCTTATTTCAAATTACCAATACAAATTGCACTATTTAACTCCCAACATAAATAAAGAAACAATATCAACTGATTGAGCAATCCCACACAATACTTTCGTTCTTTACACACAAATAAAGGACCCCATTCATTGACAAAACATCTATTACCTGTATAGGAGACCCCCGCCATTATACAACCGTCCGCCAAGCAAATCGCAGCGCGGACGTAATTGGCAAATATTTAAATAAAATAATTAGTCACCAACACAAGAGAATATCAACCCTAAAAATAGCCATATAAAGTTGAAATTTAAGTGGGACATCAACCAACTCGTTAACGCTGAACCAATATTGAGACAGTGCTTGGTACAGGAATTATTGACGACTCATGTTTGAACGAAAATCGTCGAATCAGGCCCTGTCGGGAGTAGTTGTCATATTTCCGCAACTGTGTGTAGTATTCGTTAGTTTTTAATCGGATTTCTATAATTTTTGACGTGTTTTGGATATGATGTAATTTGGCTGGTTTTAACGTATGTGTGAGTTTGAAGCTATTGTTGAAACGATAGCTACTGTTTTTATTGCGACCCCAAAAAGTTTGTGTGGTAATTTTGACAGGTATTTTTTTGTATTCGATTAAATTTTGTTACCAATCCAGAACCAATCTTCTTTTTCATTGATTTCTAACGTAAATTAAAATTGTACTCATGTTTCTGCAAGGCTCTAATCATTTTTAATTTTCAATTTCTGTTGATATTTGTAACAAGTTTTCTTCCTACTAGTTTTAAATTAACCTCTATTTGCATAATCCCAACTCTTCACTTTCACCAAATATAAAGCCCTTCCACAAATCTGCATAAAGCAGTAAATATCTCAAAACTAGTTTATCCATTGGCAAGTAAAGCCGGTGTTGACTGGCTACAGCGTCGATGTGGTTGGGATTAAATAAACAATTAGCCACGAGCCACATAAATGTCAAACGACCCTTGTAATCGCCTTCCGAACGATAGTGTGACCGCTAGCTTATGTCGCTGGGTGGTTGAAGTTACAGCGGTTTTACATAATAAATAGTTTTTGGGTAGAGAAAACCGAGTATCACAATAGTAAGCACGTAATCTTACTTTAATTTAGGTAGTTTTAAAACATCTAGTCTAATTTATACATATCATAATAATGATGTGTGATGTGTGACCTATTAGTGTTCAGTATAAAAAAAATATAAACTTGACTACCAAAAAAAACACTACAGAGTGAAAAATAACTTTAATTTCGGAAGTCGGTTTGTTTAATTTTGAATGTTCGTTTTTTGTCACCGACTTCCAAAATTAAAGTTATTTTTCATTTCACTTTGTACTGTTTTTTGGAAGTCGGTTATTTAAAAGATTAAATTTTTCACATTTTAATGGTAGTACCAACCCCACACAAATTTGAATGCCACTACATGTTATTGAAGCTAACTCAAAAACTATCCAGGCAAAACTAATAAAATTTATATAGAACCACCTCGGGAGCATACATAATTTTCATAATCGGTTCACAATTGAGGGAGAAATCGGTGGATATATATTAAAAAATAAAAAAAACATACGTTAGGAATACAGAACCTCCTCCTTTTTGGAACTCGGTTAAAAATATGTTAGAATTTGTCACAGTTTTTTTCCACCAAACTGCAGCTACAACAAACTTTTTTGTGCAAGAACAGGAAGGAACAGTGTATTTTAATTAAATTATCATAACCAAAGTCGAAGCTTAGTTTAATGGTTTTGTCGAAAAAAATTAAAACGTTTAATACTTGGTGGATCTTCCTACTATCCACGCACTATAATCACTGGCACTCCACCCCAGAAAACATCTGTGTTATCAATACACACATTGTAATACAACCCCTATTAGGAGATACTATTGATAAATGGATAATACCAGCAGATAGCGATGTTGTTATTAAATTTCCAGCGTTTCCACCGTTATGCGACCGGCATCAACATTGTTTTGAATAATTGCCGCCCGAGTTAGTGGGAAATTAAATTATTCTATAGTTATTTGGGGACACCCATGCCTATGTACATAATTTGTTAGCTCAGTTTTCTCGGGAATCAGTCAGTGAAACGTCAGTCATACCAGATAAAACTTTTCGTAACTTTGCTACAAACTAGGATTTTTACAAACAAACCCATGAAAGTCCAAATTCAGAATAACCACCGTAAATCATAAAAATAATATTTGTTTAGTATAGGCAACCTGAGAACCGCGACAGCTATCCAACTATTTGTACTGTAACAACCTGCACTCAATCAATAATGTTGTAAATCAACGGCAAAGTTATAGTTTGCACAGAGCGATTGTGGTCATATTATTTTACAAGCGTGATTAAGTGAAAGCTTTACTTTTTAACAGGCCTACACTGTCCTCCAATACCTATTAACACTGTAATTTGAACACATTGTAAAAGCCAAGTAACCATGGAGTTTCTTGCCGGCTCTTCTCCACAGGAAACGACCAATTGGAACTGTGCACCTAGCTTTCTGACATTTCATAAGTGTCATGTTAAGTGAAATGTAATATTTTTAATTTGAATGACCTATTAGATATACAGATCGTCAGATTGGCGAATAGAAGCTTGAGAGTTCTAATCCTACCCGTAGCAATACTGAAAATGTTGACTATGTGAGATGTCATGTATCTAACACAACAATGCATCAAAATCAATTAATTACAAAGAATGCAAAAAAAAAACAATCCAAGTAACTCCTGAATAAAATCCGAATGAACCAACTCCCATCCCCAAATAAATTAATATCATGAAAAATAAATGTATTCTCCTAACAATTTGTGGCTGGAACTCAATAAAACCGCTTGTGACCCATCCGATGGGTTATAGACCAGTTATATGGGTTTATTGAGTATAGGAGCGATGGCTACTGTCCCGACCGTGCGAGTTTAGTGGACACTAAGCTTGTGTCCGGCGTTTTGATCGTAAAAGTCTTTTAAAGTTCTTGAATTATCTAAAAACCACTTGGAAGGCAGAATACGGAATTTACCTTGACCTTGGAGACTTGTACCTTTATAAACATACTAGGTTGGTAAATTGGTTGTAGATTTTTGGTATTATGCCATGCATTAAATTGATTTTATTCGAAAACATAAATGAATAAATTTCGTGTTGAACGAATTGTTGTTAAGAATTTACTGAAACAACTAAATCAATATTGCCAGAAAGTTTGTCGTGTTTCAAATAAGATCTAGGCCCGATTGCACTACAGCAATTACTAAATACGTTTGACGCTAAACATTATTATATGAAACCATGGGAAAAGGCGTGAATTTATGTATATATGTACAAATAAATAAATCAATCTGCCTAGCCTTTTCCCAACTATGTTGGGGTTGACTTCCAGTCTAATCGGATGCAGCTGAATACCAGTATTTTACATGGCGACTGTTTATATAAAAAAAATCATTTAAACATCATTCTGTTGCTGTCATGTTCAAACGATTGACATAAACGTACAGTATTTCTATTTTCTTAATGTCCCTCGGGTATCATCGGATTTCCGAATACAAACGAATGCTAATTTCCATGTCCATCAATTATTAGATTTATCGTGTAAATATAATAATTTGAATTCAGAACTAAGTACTTCATTGTTGTTTTGTTTGATTTCCGTGTGAACTGTATAGAGCAAACTCAAACTCAAAGCATTTATTTCAAATAAACCAATTACAGGTACTTTTGAATTGTCAAGGGGTCGGTCAGTCAGAAAGATGAAGCTAGTTGCCCATTCCAAAGCGTAGTAGGTACCTATGGAGAAGAACGGGCAAGAAACTCCACGGACACTCTTTTAAATAAAAAAATTGTTACAAAATATTGGTTACATTATTCATGTTGAAATTATACATGTGAGAACAATGTAGATAGCTGTAAAACTATTTTCCTATCTGTCGTGCCTGTGACTTTAGCGGCTTTCCTTCCATTTTTTAAATAAATTACACTAAGTTAAAAGAGTATTAACAACTCTATATACTTCCAACTCGATTGAGAGCGTCCGGTCTGCACCAAGTGCAAAGGACAACTGATAGAAATCCGACGTCTGACGAAATACGAGGTTTGCCGAGGGGCATTAAGAACATAGTTTGTCTGTAACTATGTTTGAAATTCGTTTAGCGCTAAACTTATTCAGTGATTTGTGATGCAAGCGGGCCTCAAAGTTTAAATAAAAATTAAACGCATATATTAACTACCAATGGCTCAACTGTACCGTGTGCTTAAATCATCGTTCGTTTCCAACTAATTTTACAGTCAATTGTACAAAATATCATAAAATAAATAATCATCCTATATACATAATCCTGCCGGTATATTGCTGTGATATAACCATTTAACGACACAATAATGTACAGTCCCCGCCAACCGCTATGAAAACTGACTGAACTTTCATTATTATGCCTCATATATATTAACTAGATTTAATGTTGTAGAATGAACAGAACTGAAAGATAGTCATAATAAATACTAGCGACCTGCCCGTTTCGCACGGTTTTTATGACTTGACAAAACGTCGAGATTTCTTTATTATATGTAACTTTAATAAAAGCGAGTACTTGGGCGACCGATCTCTGCTCTGGTTAAAATAGAGAATGCGCATTTAATAGTATAGGATAACACTTACTAATTCCATACTGCCATGATAGTAGGTACTTACTAATTCCATGCTGCCATGTTATTATTCTAATGTCATTATTCATTATCTTGCCTTAAACTTTGGGCGCCCGAGCTCTGCTCGGGTGAAAATACGGAGAAAACTAATTTTCCCAGATATCAGACCTAGCTAGATCAATTTTTCGCCCCCGTAAATTCCTATATTGCAACTTTCATCGAAATCGTTAGAGCCGATTTCGAGAACGTGAGTACAAATATATTTACAAATATTGCTCGTTTAATAGTACAGGATAGGATAGGATTTCATAGGATGTACACATTTTTTTATGCACAAAAACTTCCGAATTAAATTTTCAAAAAACCGTATCAAAATTCGTTGCGCAGTTTAGTAGAACAACGCGGTCACACAGACAGTCATGAAAAGTGACTTTAAACACCCACACGATGGACGTCCGTCACACACACACACATTTGAATTTGCCCCTGTTTATGTTAACATAGATGTAATTGTGTAGCCTCTGTTGGCGATTCAATAAATAAATAAATCGTTATGTGCAAACACAAAACGCAAACCATCCCACCCTAATTTACTAAACCGATCTACTTTAAATGAGACCGATCTGACATTGATAGTGTCCTATTAGTGCTGATTGATCAATGACAACATTCATCTTTGTTTGATTGATGGAAGGTAAATAGGTTTTTATTCTATGTGATTTTCAAGCCACAATAATTGTTGATCAAGGTATCATTAGGACGTTAATCGTGTGGGTGTAACAAAAAAATAACTGACATCCCACTGCAGGGCAAAGGCCGCTTCCCGCACAGAAAAGGCACGAACATTGCTCACCACGCTTGCACAAGACGGGATGGCGATTTCAGACTTATAATAACAATAAGTCCAGGTTTCATCACTATGTTTTCCTTCACCGATGTTAGTAATGTCCAAGACAAATTCAGAAAGTACATATGAATTGAAAAAGTCACATTGGTACTTACCTGGATTTGAACCCATAACCTCGCCATCGACTACAATTCCGATAATAATAACCAACATGAAATAGTACCGATTAAGTACGAACCAAAAGCTAGTTATTCGTAATGTTAACTGCAACATGTTTCCCGCGAACAAGTCGGGCCAAAGAGCTCGCGCGCTCAATCACGTCTGTCCGGTACACTGTCTTCACGCCGCAACGTTTGTCTTGCAATGTTAGAGTGAAACCAGACCGACAGAGACGCGCGGTTTTATTAGTTGAGAGTGTTTTTATTTCAGAGGTAATTTATCAGTAATGTGACAAAAGGTCACTAAAGTCAGAATCTGTCTTTTTGGTTGGTTTTAGATTGATTTAAAATCAAGTTCTGCGATTTTTTACTCTGTTTTTGACACACTATTATTTATTTATCTCCTTTTTTCTGTTACAAAATTAAAGCAACATTTTCATTTAAATAAGTAGATCATAATAAACACTCGCCATCGCATATCATCACGAAAACTGTTAATTTCCATTGAGTTTCCTCCCCGCCGCAAGCGATCACTCGTTCCTACAATGTTAACACAAGTTGTAGCGGCTGCAATCAGTTGCGGTGAGAGCCCGACACTCCCGACACCTCTGTAGCAACCTGCTAGAGCTCTTTCATAGTTAGCACGCGAATTTGTGGAGTAATGCTAAGTGGGTTTGACGGCCAATTTTATGTATGTAGAAAGAATGGCTCAACCTTGCATGCATTGTGCAAAAAATCTCACACATGCCAGATATTTATACGCAGTAGTGAAAATAAAGCTCATTGTACGTGATGTGAATGGATTGGAAAAGGAAAATATTCATGAAAGAGCATAGTTAGGTTACTTTAAATTCAGTAAAGCTTAAAAAATGCTAGAATATAACAATGAAATATTGAAAGTTTACCTTTCCTTATGCTTTAGAGTACCTAGGTTGATACAATATGGCACTGTTTTTCCAATTCATCACAAAATTCAATTCACAAAAAACGCTGACAACATCTGAAATTCAATAACTTATCAATGACAACCAGAAACTTTAATTACAACTAATTAAAGTACACATTTTTACCTAGCTACTCACTAGTGATGTGAAAGTGTAAAAATATTCATAGCAAGGAATCCATTTGTCCGGGAACAAGGTTCGGTAATACATTCACTTTGTTTATAAACAAACCCGAGGGGTGACGCTTGTTAAATCACCTGTCTGTTTTCCTAACCTCGGTTCTGCGGTTGTTACCTTGTACTGTGCAATAAATTACTTCCGTCTATTCCTAAACTGATTTGAATTCGAAAATCTTAAAACTTTATTTTACGTTTATTGAATAGTTTATCTTTATTTTCATTTATAAGCACAATAAGCCTGTAATTGCATAGCAAAGGCATAATTTTATCTCCATTGGCGATTTCTATATTTCTTCGTGATGATTGCCTACATTTTTATATGTTTTATTGTTGCTTTCTGATTAAAAATCTGCCAGTGAAACCGATGCAACATCTCCATAATCTGTAAAACAAATGGAAAACGCTTTAAAATGTAAAACGTACGTAAAAGTATTGTCAGATTCCGCTGCATATTGGCGAAGTTTGCGCGCTCCGAGGCGGATACATATCTACATAAGTTGCGGATATTGAAAATATTTTGCGGATAATCCGCGGATAGTGCGGCGCGCGGATACCGCTGCCTTTTCTTCGAGAAAAATGTTTTGTAACGCTCTAAAGTGTCCAGCTTGAATTTTTTAAAGTTTTCTTCGCGTGTCTGTAGGATTCTGGTTTTAAAATTTAAGAATTTAGCTTGCATTTGCTGGTAAGGGGAGAAATATTTTCTTTGTTATGTTGGTTTTTATAATAAGTTGGTAGATGAGAATATGATAAGCTAGTAATCTTGAGCAAGTTTTCAGCGTTTTCATGGGATTAAATTTGAAAAGAAATCAAGGGAGTGTTTAATGAAAGTAGATACAAGTAACTACTATAGGATGCTAATGACGCTTTTACTAATATAATCACAATATTGAAGAAAAACATTCTGAATAAACAAATAATAATTTAACAATCGTTTGAACAATTACTAAAAGTACTCCGAACATATTGAGTAGATAGAGGCAATATGGATCATGCGAGCTAATGTCACAACAATAACGCGCGCGTCATCTGACGGCGCCTGCTGCTAATTGTCACTCGATAATCAAGTGCCAGCCTCGGTTAGGGTTATTAGAAATGATAAATTCATAATACAAACTAAATAATCTGGAAACAAAAGAATTTAGTTGAAACAAAAAAGATATCGAAGAGTAGGTAGGTGTTTTAAAATTTAATCTTATGTAAGTGATTGATAACACAGAATTAGCTAGCATCATCATGTTGATGATTGCTCGTTCTTCCTATATACTATGAATGGTTTTACCCTGCAGTTGGACAATTAGGTAGGTATGTAGTTCAAAATCAATCTGCCTAACTTTTCCCAACTATGTTGGGGTCGGCTTCTAGTCTAACCGGATGCAACTGAATACCAGTATTTTACATGGAGCGACTGCCTATCTGACCTCCACAACCCAGTAACTGGGTAATACGATACCCCTTGGTAAGACTGGTTGTCAGACTTTCGGGCTTCTGACGACCCGTAACGACTGTCAAAGATCCACGAATGGCGGCCGGGACCAACGGCTTAACGTGTTTTCCGAGGATATAGTTAATGCTTTATTTATTGAAACTTAATCAAGCCAAGAAAACCGATTGAAAATTGATAACATTTATCAGAGCTATGATAATGATTTAGACATGCAGAGCTCAATTTTTTAAATAGCGGAAATATCGACGCAAAAAACCTTTTTACATGCTGCCGATACCGAACAGTATAAATAAAACATACCCATGTTTTCATACTGCAACAATTATAAAACATGGTCGAACGCCCTGCCTACACAATATAAAATGGTTTCAAAAATGAAATTCTTAACAGAGGGTAGAATAGTGTTGGATTTATTTTTATTGTCACTGCAAATATAAATATTTTATTTGGACAGGGCCAATTTTTTTTGTTATTGTTGCTTTCTAACAATTTATTTTGTTCAGATTCTTCATAGAGAGAAAATATTTTAATGGTAAACTACAAACTAATAATTATATTGATAGTGTTTCATACATTGACAACCTTGACCGCAATATTATGTATACCGTTATGTTGCTTCATCATTGGCTTATTGGGTTTAGCTTCATTATTGTGTGATTTATGATTGGCTGTTACAAGCATGCTGCATCTCGTAAGTAACAGGGTGACTGTCATGGGCAGTTGTAGTTGTAGTATAGTTATGTGTAGATATTTAATATACGTATATTATAGTTAAATGATTCAGGCGTGATCTTGCGGAAATCCATTATAAAAACAATCGATGTTGTTATATTTAGTAACTTGTTTCGCTTAACTATTCCTAAAGCACCATAAAAAACCCTGTAAGAAATCGACACGAGTTTCGATTTGACAGGGTCTCTGCGACCAGCGCTCGGTGTGGCAACACGCCGTATTCAGGTTCGCGACAAGACAATCGTTATCCTGAGGATGCCTCGTTGAAAGGTGAAACACGTGTCGATTTCTTACAGGTTTTTTTTATGGCTCTTTAGGAATTGTTAAGCGGAACAGGTTACTAAATGTAACAACGTCTATTGTATTTAATACGTATATTAGCAGCTATCAGCTTCTGAGTAGATTATATGGCATTTTAGGAACAAATTTAAAATTAATTTCTTTGTTTCCCTAATTCTGAATTAAATAAAGACTCAATTGAAGCTATGAATGGCTTGGTAGATTTTTATGCAACTGTGAACGACTGTAGATTCATGATCAATACGATTGGCTCCTGTTTTTATTTGCCAAGTCGTGGCATGTTATGGTTATTGGTTTGGCACGGTTGTTCTTTTTAATTCATCTTGAAACTAAGTAAGTAATCTAAGCAACAATAATGAATTTATTGAGCAAATTTTTTTTTTTAAATTTATATTACCTATTCAATTTGCAGTCATTTGTGGATATTTGACTTTACGGGTCGTCAGAAGGCCAAAACTGACAACCAGTCTTAGCAAAGGGTATCGTATTACCCGGTCACTGGGTTATGGAGGTCAAATAGGCAGTCGCTCCATGTAAGATATATTCAGCTGCATTTAGACTGGAAGCCGATCCCAACACAGTTGTGGAACGGCTTGGCAGATTGAGCAGTTATGCGATTTCACTTGATGGTAACTGATAACAGTTTTATTTCTCATTGATTTTATTTATCTTGCAACAGATTTTAAACTCAGGACACAGTAACATTGGAACGAAAGATAAAATTTCCCGAGACCCAAGCTGTTATTGGAGTGACATTTTTCATTAGCAGATTTCCAAAAAGTCCTAAGCATTGTTTGTCCAAATCAATATAATTATGTACACATAGCACTTTTAACCACTGCATACATGCAACATACCGCGCGGCGCAATAAGGCGCATCGATTGACTGCGGCACGCCAGCGATGCGGCCTGCTATCTGCACCAATATTGTATTGTTACGGCCTATTAATGTTCGAGCTGTGACTTGATGGCGCTTGATACGTTTGTTTTGATAACACAACAGTTGTGTGCGAATGTTTTGGATGGAAAAGTCGAGAATGAGGCAGTTTGGATCATTTGGGCTCCAAAATAAAGCACTTACTCATTCAAGTACAATATTGAATGGCTTGCTTTTGAAATGGTCAATTCTATAATGCTATGAAAAATCTATTCCACACTGAAAATATCTTCAACTTGTTTCGATGTAATGCTATGTGCCTTGAATGATAATGAAAAGCCATTATAACAAGACAAAGCAAACACTGACAGGTACGTTGTTAACAGTGAAGCTTATAATGTATAAACAACAAAAATACTCGTATCGTGAAAACTGCACTTCCCTATCAGGACCACTTACATGGGTATTTTAAAGTGTGTATGCCCTCAACTAGAGTGTACAATGTAAGTCTGTACCTAATTATTAAATACCATCTCGACTCATAATCACAAGCACACATATAGTATGATATCACAACACACGATGATATGCGGTTCTTCCCTCGCCATATTGTATTGTAATTGCCTATTATTGTCTCAGCGCCTACGCGCGTACGCGCCTGGCACTCTGCTCGTAAATCGACAACTTTCATAAATGAATACGTTTAATTTCATGATATTTACACTGATTCGTTATTTGTGTTTCATTTGTTACATAAATTGTTATGTTCGGAATGGTAATTAAAATAATTGTTATGTAAAATATTGTTGGTTATTTTTGCTTGTTTATCGATTCACAATTTCCATTTCAGTGTGGATGAAGAGTAGAAATAGGTTCAATATGCTATCCCGAAAAATATTGTTGTGCTTTGTCATTCCACCTGATTATTTGATTGACACAGGGATTGACACAATTGACCTCTCACTTCACGTAAGCTTTCATGGTGAGTTTTTTACATAATAGACAGGCTGGTTCTGATTGTCGTCTTTTTTAAACTATAACTGTATCAAAACAGTCGCTACAATCTCCTTTCACTCCAATAACAGGAAAGCAATATATTACTTCAGTAATAAACTTTTTGTTCTACCTTCGTAGTAATAATAAAAGGTGTAAACCCTCCCATAAACAGTCAGTTATAACCGCAGCAGTTAAAACGCCATTAAAGTGCGTACTGTTATGGTTATTTAAAGAAAAGCCATGATAATAATCGCTTCCCTTCTCTTTATAAAAAACTTGTTATTTTTTATCGTATGATCGTCATTACCGGCACTCTCGTTATTAACTGTTGTTTAAAGCTTGAATAAAATACTTTGTGTTTTATTTTTCTACAATAAAGAAGATTTTACAAAGACGCAATACTGACAATAGCGAAAAAAAACACGAAAACCGTTTACAAAATCTCCCTAAGGGTACCTATGATATTTAAAATTTAGATATATAATTAGATCCTAGAAATACATAAAGAGTTCTTGCTAGAATACTTAATCTAAATTCTTAAGTAGTTCTTACAATACAACTTAGTATAGGTACTTGAATTGCTTTCTTATTTGAAAATCTCATCAAAAGAAAAAAGGTCTAACTAACGCTAATCGTTTTTTTTAACCAAGAGTTCTATAAACGTACACGAACGTATTATTGCAGAATCCTTGACAATTTCTGTACAATCTCGGATTGCTCGCTGTTGCTGAGAATTTATAGATAACCACAATTGCCAAGAAATACGCAATTGAGTTGCCCGTGTAAGTAGGTATAACATTCAACAACATGCCGAAGATCACAAAAAAAAGAAAAAACTAAATCCAGAAAAAGAAAAAGGGTTAAGAAATCTTAACCATCCCAATACCTTATCCGAAAAGAAATCAAAACACACAGACACACAATTTACCAACTACGTTTGTACCACTAATCAAATCCCACACCACTTCAAGTACCTATGTACTAGCTTGATAATTATTTTTCTAATATTTACGATGTAATTTCCCCTCGCGGATACGTTTCCTGGTGACCGCTACCCCAGCTTGCATAAATTAACGTTACGCAACGATTAATTTTGTATTCGCTCATAAATGAAAATTAAATGTCTTGCGTTAGTTTGAATTATGGTAGGACTACTGTGTGTTGTTTTTTAAGTTTAAAATTAGTTCATGTATTTTATAAACTATACCTAAGTTTGCATGTTTTTTTGTAAATCTATACAAAGAAAGTCGAAAGCACAGAAAACACAACTTTAGGAAAAATATGTTGTTTTGAAAGTGCAAAGTTTTTTATTTCCTGGCAAGTTTAAAAGTCAGATAAAGTTAAGTTAAACTTATGTCAAAAATAGAACGACCAATCATTCCTAGTTGGCAATTTATAGTAGACGAGGTTAAGACACGTCGTTTTTAGGGTTCCGTACCTCAAAAAGAAAAACGGAACCCATATAGGATCACTCGTGTGTCTGTCTGTCTGTCTGTCACAGCCAATTTGCTCCGAATCTAATGGATCGATTAAGTTGAAATTTGATACACATATGTATTTCTGCGACCCAAACACGAACGTGTAACGGAAAATAAATGAATTTTGAATAAGGGGGACACTTTTGCGGGACAAATAAAAAAATAAATTAAAAAAGTTTTTCAAACTATACCGTGTGTCTTATTAAATGAAAGAGCTTGTTGCGAGGATCTCAATTTTTTTTTTTATAATTTGAAAATAAACATAATTAAAGATATTTAAGAAAATAGATGAAAATTGACCATTTCTCCATCTTTATCTCCGAAACTATTGAGCCTAATTTTTTTTTTTAAATACAGAGAATGGTTCTTTACTCAGATTACAGGAAAACTTATAAGAAGTAAATGGTCATAAAAAAACATGGTAAATCTCTCAACATTGTGCGTACAAACTTACATTTGCAGTTGGAATGTATGGGAGAACATGTTTTTCAACTACAATGTTAAGTTTGTTCTTGGGATAAATTCATCCTAACTACGGAAACCTACATTGTGCGTGGCCCAACACGCACTTGGCCGTTTTTTTAGGAGGATCCAAGACATTTTGGTAACATGTCTTTTTACGTACAATATTGTCAAAAGGTTTATATTTAATTACATATACAACCAAGAATAGCTCAAATTCTATTTTTCCTCTGTCATATATAGTATAAGTCAACTTAATAACAATTTACTTTTTTAGCATGAGTAAGCATCTCATCTAATGGTAAAATACACACGTCGAGACAAGTCGACAGATAATGGGCGTCGTGATCATGGCTCCCATAATAATAATGTTTATTCATAATTTATGGTGTTCCATGGCGAGGCTGTGACTCATGGTGCCATGAGATGAGAGGTTTTATGACTGTATTAGAAAATCTTCAAGAATTATTAAGACATATTTTTCCAGTGAGGCGAAACACTTTAAATAATGGCAAAAAACCTGTTTGCCTTTTCAATTTAGTGTTTTTTAGGTAATGATAACCATTAGGTATTAATTGTGTAAGAGACTTTTATATGTTTTAACATAAACCACAAATTTTTATTTGGTTGGACGTTTAATTTTACACTGGCATAGAAAAACAGCAATAATTTTGTCTCGGAGTGCACACGAGATTGTCAACAGATGTGTACTTGGCAATCATTGAACTTAGACTCACTAAGACTCATTGAGAGTAGTAACGATGTTACAAGAGCGAACGTGACAGTCCACAGGGCCTAATATACAAAATAGCTTTCAACGTTGTTTGTGAGAAAGTTCAATTTGTAACAGGACTTCTGTACAACAACTCTAATGTTAGTTTTTGCCATCCTCATCATCATCACCATTTCAACATGAATGATGTACTTAATCAATATTTTGTTACAATAATTTAATTTAAAAGAGTATCCATGAAATTTACTCCATAGAAACCTACTACGGTTTGACTATCTTTCTGACTGACCGATAACTTGACATTTCAAAAGTGCCTGTCATTGATTTAATTGAAATAAATGCTTTGAGTTTGACATTGATTAAGTCTCCAGCCCCGTAATGGAATTGCTTTAAAAAGTTCTTATACTTCAGTTCAATCAGCAATTTTATTATTTACATTAGTCTAAATAAAACCTTCGGTATTGTTAGCACTCCTTTTAATGCGAAAATGTCTTTTCACTGTGGTGGTAAGTTCAATATTTTTGACGGAGAAAATATTGTAAGATTATTACAAGACTTTTCCCCCAACATGGGCACGAAACATGAATATCTAAACGTTTAACTATAACTTATCATACCAGCGAAGCGCCAGTGACTCAGTCTTACAACGGATGCCTAGTGTTAGTCTGTAACACCTAGTCTTGCTAAAAACAGTAATTATAAACACAATAACATACACTTAAGTATCATTTCTCATGGCCACACCACTATCCGGCCAGCGAGGCGCCACTCGACGACTCTCCAGTCACTTGCCGGTGACTCAGACGAGTCTATCTTACGAATAGTGTTTGTCTGTACCACTTAGTCATGCTGAGAGGCTGGAGGTTAAAGGAAAGATGTTTTATGAGTCCTGCTGTGCGAGTTGTTGAGTTTTGAAGTTATAAGGTATATATTTTTTTCTGAAATAAAATATTTTGTTAAACAGCAGTGTACAAGAAAATGATTAAGTAATTGAAATAAACTTGGTTGGTCAAATCATACTTTTATTTATTTACAAATATATTTTGGTTACTTGAGTCAAACCAGTATTTACAGTTAGGTACGCACTTAACTGCCGTAAAATAACTGATCAATGGAAAATTATTAAATTAGTGTGCTTTCTCATGGTTTACAATAGTTTAAATTTTACAATCTGAACATCCTGATAGGTAATCAAATTATAGTCACGTTTCTTTCAGTACAGCAGTGTGACTAATCATTCAGATTTTTATCTGGCCTGAAAATAAAAACATTTTCACACCAAAAACCAGTCAACAGTGAATCTGTACACAAAACCCCAACACACTTAAAGTCACCACTTGCTTGCACTTGAACCTCTGCTTACCCCTCAAAACGAGCGTGAAGCACGTGATAATCTAAAACAATCAGTTCCCCGCGCGCTGACTCCACTCGTGAGTTCATTGCGTAGTGTGTTCAACATGTTGTGACGTCAAACATGCTTAGTTTGTCGCTATGGCGAACTTAAATGTCATTTTTGTGCGGGAAAGCAGTGAAATGTGTGCATTTTTGGGGGCTCAACCCAAACAATTTTTATTTATCCGGTATACCATAAGAGTACTTTTATATATTTTATAAACCTCACTGCAACCACTCAGTACCTTATCATTGCCAACAGTCATAATAACATACATTTATTTGGGTTCACAACACACATCCTTTTAAAGGTATAAATTTCCTTGAGTAGAAAACCTCTTCCCCCTCCCAGGGGACCTGCCAAATTAACAAGACACGGGGCGCCTGCAATATTTAAAGAACCTAGCACTTTTCATAACTCTCTCAAAGATCGGCAACGCATTGGCAATACTCTCAGTATTGAAGGTATCTAGCAGCGGTAGTTCCTCACCCATCTTCCCCGTCAGCCTGTTTACAAAGAAACACGCTAAAAATCCGTAAGCAAGAATGTTCCCGATAAACAGCGGGTGATAATGTAAAACAATCAGTATCCTCCCCCCATTCAGTGACGCGCTGTTGACGCAACTCGTGTGAGATGACGCGATGACGTCACAACATGGCGTGTTTGTTTGCACTCGCAGTTTGTAGCGCTATGTGCTGATTTCATCGAATAGGGAATATTTGGAATTTATGCTGATTAATGGAAAGAGAAATCGCTGTTTAGTGAATTTTGTTAAGGATGTTATAAAATGCTTGCATTATTTGTTATCATACGTGTAACAGCATTTACAAACACAAACTTGAACTAAGAAATGCAAGTCTTTCGGGATTTGAAGTTCAGAAACCACTCAGAACAATACGACACTTCAAAATTGCTGCGCCAACCGTCCCGTGAATGCTCGTAAAAGTATCCCATACATTTGACAGTGTATTAAAAAAACATTACTGCCCTCTCATTACCAACACGAAATATTTCAAAATTCCCAGTTAATTTCCTATGTACCGCGACCGCGAAATGCAACAAGGACAATTTAAATCACCCACGGCCCAGTGGTCGCGTTGTCCGTTCATAAATATCCGAGAATATCCGCACTAACTGCACGCAGCGGATACGGCAGACGCAGTGCGACGACGCATTGCCAACATTCCCTGCGATTTTGAACCACACCGATACGGAGGAACGTTGGGAAAAATGCAAAGATGTGTCGACGATCCGGATTTAAATCTTTTTGTGGCAGGGGTGCGCGATTTTTAGTTTAGGATGTGTTTTCTAAGCTAGATGCTGGGAGAACTTTCCTGAGCTAGATTTATTTGTTGATGTTCTGATGGGCAGAATAAGGTTAGAGATAAGAAAAAAACAGTGGCATTCCGGGAATGGGAAGTGAAAACTTGAAAAAAAATCGGCACAGCGATAATCAACGCGATGATTTTACGGTGTCGGTAAATTCCGTTACAGTGTCGCGAAATCAATGGTTTAGTCCCATCTCAAAAATGCCCAACGCACCTAAAGAAGTTTTCACTACAAAAATTATAAAAACACATTCGAATAAGTGGCACTTATTTTCAAAAAAATTATCAGTTTAATCGCTTCGTAAATATTCCAATTATTATTCGAGTAAATATTTTTCTTTTCATAACAAGAGTTACCAGCACGGAATCTCTAAAACATTTCTTGGCTATGATTTCATTAATTAATTATACTTTAGTTAACATACTTTACATTCATACGATGTACGAAGCCACTTCTAGTTGTTTTTTTTTCAGATTTAAACGTCAACTTAATAATGAATATCGTTTCCTCTGATGTTGAAATCGTATTTAACACCGAAACTGACAGTTAGCGGATATTGTCACTTCATACGTCATCGCGTCGGATTTACATTATAAATACTGTGAAATGTTTCAACTGTTCGGATATTTTGCGAACAAATATTTTTCTGGTGTTGTTTAAATTTAATTTAAGAGTTATTTCACAATGTTTCCAGGTGTGGGCAATGCTTTTATAATTAATAATGTTTTAAATATACGTTATTCGATTTCACAGCTGATTCACGTCGCAAGTTGAGTTTTTATTTCAATGATTGGAGTTAATTGAGATGTGTCCAAACAATAAAATTGATAACATTTTAGAGATGATACATTCATACAATACACGGTACACTAATACTATTTCTTTATCTAATAGTACTGTTTACTAGAGATGATTTTTGTAAACACTTATTCACTCACCATAATTTTTAACATCAAAACAAATCAAAAGAAAACACTATTCATCTAAATCTCTCCCGAACAAACTTCAACTGATTCATAAAAAGAGAACAAAACGAGAAATAGTTTCAGCGCGATATTGTCGGATATTTTTATTTGTCCCGGTATTTGCACGACAAGTTTCTAAACGTTCGTGGTTATTTCTCCGTCCCTATCGGACAAGTAGTTGATGTAGTAATTGAGTTTCCCTATTCAATAGTTATCGTTATTATATTTCTATTGGCGATTAAAGAGAGAAGAACAAGACTTTTTGCGCTAGAAGTTTCCATTGTATATAACCATAAATTTTCTTAGTTATGTGTGAGACGTTTGTTAATCCATAGAGGCTGGTTGCGAAAATAAGATAACTGCTGGCAGCTGTCAAAAACATGTTTTATTATTTAGTAAGCCAACTGAATGTAATCCAATTAAATCTCATAAATATTTACCTACTACCAATCCGATTTCGGCTTTTCCAGTAGAAAATAACGTAAAATATCTCGTTACACACGGACATAGTTGAAGAATCAGACATAAAACTGCAACTGCACATAACATTGGTCACATTGTCTTTGAGATAGTCTAGAGACCATGAAACTTGTCTATTACATTTATAGACCGAGATACTGCCACGGCTTTGTGAGTTTGATACTGTCACAACTATAAACATGGACATAAAAATCTATAAAATATAATTGGGTTTAAGAAAATAATTTTAACTTTAAGGGGACAAGTCAACAGGGATGGTAAAGATGAAATAAATAGTAACTACATATGTGGTTGCTTTTTATCCTTACATATTATAAAACAAAGTCCCTTGCAGCGTCTGTCGTTCTGGACGCGATAAACTCAAAAACTATCGAACGGATTTTCATACGGTTTTCATCCATAGACGGAATGATTCATGAATCATGAGGTTTTGGTGTATAATTAATTAAGGTTTTGTATAAATTGACTTCAATATGACGATTTGGTGAAAAAATCGTAAAAAATCATGCTGACTGAGAACTTTACTGGCGTGTGCCGCGTAAACCGCAAAAGATACATAAAATTTATGTTCTACAGTTCACCTTAAAAAGTTCAACAAAAAAATCCGCGATGACATAATATGTCTATCTTCTTAGGATGACCCACAGTAACCATTATTATCTTTCAGAATTTGATAAAAATTTCATTGTTATTTCCGAAACTATTTTGACCGGTATTGTATATTAATAATTATCCAATAAAATATGTTATTTAAATTAACATTTAAAAACAAATATTTATTGCAACGACAATTCAGAACAAAGTTATATGGTGCGCAAGAGCATCTTTTACATGGCTCCGACCATATTTAATAAATTGCCCAAATCATGGAGAACATCTGAGTATAACTGCTCTTAAATGCATATTAAGGACTTTATTAATTGAAAGAACATATTATAATATTTCAGATTTTATAAAAGAGGACAATTTTTCTTCGTTTTTGAAATGGTGATGTTGTCTTTTATTTAATTAATGTTGTTATCCACTGTGTAATAAAATCACTCCATATAATTATTTTTATTGTTTATGGAACTAAAATTTGCAATGACTTAATTAATAATGAGTATGTACATTGAATTGTAATAATAACGAATAATATATAATAATTATTCCAATATTTACATATAAATTATATTTTTTTAAATTAGGATAAAATAATATAAAAACATTTAAAAATATAAAAAATAGTAGCCCATCGGTATCGGGAACAGGGACCGAGCAGTCAGGGCTCCAGAGAGAGCAACCTCCTAACAATGGGAGCCGTGTCCAGGAGTACCGAATTGTAATAATAACGTTTAATAAACATGCTCGGAGGAAGGAAGTATTCCAGTAAGATGCTGGTAGGGATCTTGACCGTACTTCCGGGATTGTCCTGATAGCCGTGGAATACCTCTCCACTCCTCATAAGCACCTCAGGACATGTTGCCCCCTTGTCGCTACGACACTATGTGCTAGCGACCGTTTTCGGGGGCCCATTATTGAGTGTGCAAGTCACCCCCTGCCACTTTATCCGTGTGCATATAAAACATAGATCAGGCAGGGGCCATAGTCCTTCCATAGTTCCAGGTGACCAGTCCACTTTAGCAACCCAAACCCATAGTCCGATATCTTTGTTTCCATATCTTACAATAGTCCTACACCAACCGGGGGTTGTCCTTGGCTGCACTTGCATAGTGCGAACAGGGATAATCGTCGGTTGGTACCTCATTTCATTAAAAACGTCTAAGGGGCCTCTGCGAGTTGGCTTCGGCCCCTCGTAAGCCTTCCAAAGGTCCGGGACCCCTGGGTCCCGAGAAATGTGAAAGACGTTTAATAAATAATAATAATTATTATTATTCATTTATTTTGGACAGAATCCATATTTGCCTTAGTAACAATTTTCTTAAGATCTATGTTAGTAGGTACATAATTTAATAAAGTATTATTTTATAAATTTCTCTTACAATTTCCCTGTAACTATTCCCACCCAGTGTGCCTGTATGGGACAGTCATGTCGGGATGCAATTATGATTTATTAAGTAATTTTGATAAATATAGTGGCGGTTTGTGCGCCATCTCTTCTTACCAATTCGTACGCCACGATACGCGGCTGAACACGATAGAACATTTCTGTGTTTAATATCTTGCGTGCAATGTATGTACACCATGTTTATACAAATAAATGAACTTACTTACTTACTTACTATAAATTGCCTTAAAAAATATAATCTAAACCATAACCCAAGTAGAGGCTAACGGCAAACTTTATGACCACAAAAACCGGTAGTTTTTCAGTCGAACTCGACCATTTCTTAGAACGCAATAGTTAGAGAGTTGACTTTGTCGGATATTTTATTTGTCCCGCTATCCGCACGACAAGTTACTAAACGTTCCCGGAGTACGTGTATCCCTAGACCGGCCAACTACTTGGAGACTTGCTAGAATAATATTTTTCCTCTTGAGTGGTTATTGTGATCCTGCTGTGTGGGTAAGGGAAGGATTCTTTAGTTGCTTTTTTAAGGATACCTATCTGTGGGTAAAATTTGTCTTGCACTAAAAATGTCTGTAACATTCATACCAATGTGTTACTAAACGGTCAGTTTAACTCGGCAATTTTTTTGGTACTCATCTGCCCCAATCTAAACAACGAAACCACCTAATCTTCTTCGTTAAATCCAAGGTAGAATCCAGCGTTTACTGTTTGTACAATGTTTATTAGAAAATGGAAAATGCGAGGAAAATATATAGTTTACTGTGAACTATACCTAAGCATCAAATAAACAATATGATGAACTAAACTTAGATGTACTTCCTATAAAAACACTTCACTTTATAAATTAGATTTTTTTTTAGTAAGAATATCTTATTTGATTGATTACAATTATTATGAAATGTGTCTAATTTAACTTTTTCTGCATGCAACAATAATAATAAGTACGGCTCGCATTGTTAGGAGGATCCTCTCTCTGGAGCCCTGACCGCCGCCGTCGTAGCTTGGACCCAGTTCTCGATACCGGTGGGCTACTATTATATATTTTAAATGTTTTTAAATTATTTTATTCTAAAACTTAAAAATATAATTTATGTGTTAATAATGAAATAAAGGAAATAATATTCAGTAATGTTCAAAAACAATGTGAATTGTTTTATGAATAAATATATTATATGAAATGTGAATGCATCTTACCACTTTTTACCCAACTGAGTGTACTGCACAAGACATTATCATCAGTTATCTGAGTATCTGACGCCTCAACAACGTTCCACTTGAAATAAACTTTAATTTAATTCTAATCAAAAGAAGAAAACGCCATTGTAAGTCTTCGTTCGCAATTGGATTCTTACAGAGTTCCTATCTTTAATGAGTACTTTAAGTTTCTACTAGACTAGCATACTTGACCCCTTTTTAATAGAAAATGCGCTTTTTTATTTTATTGAAGGTTTGTGGAAGTGGTTCAGTCTTGAAAATAGTAAATATATTGATTATTTTGAAAAAGCTACTTTTTAGATGAATGAAAAGCGACTAACAAAAGGTATTTACAAGGCAGATGTGAATGGAAATGCCGGAAGGGGACGCCCAAGAAGGACAATAATAAAACGTCATATGACCTTCCTTCTTGGTGATGTTCTTCAGAAAGGTCAGGTGCGTAGTACTCGCAACTGGCGTGCGTGTATGACCAGTATGAACATAAATGAGTATATAAGGATCGTAGCAGGTGGCATTCTGTAGTTTCTGCCTACCCCCATGGGAAGAAGGAGTGAGTTTATGTATGCAAGTTACTTTTTGCAATTTCACAACTGCTCTACGGCTAATGGTTTAGACGAAGTGCAATCTAATGCGGAAAAGAGCATGTCTTAAATTGAAAACCAAAAAGGGAGCAGGTCTTATCCCAGTCAAACAGAGAGGCCCAGCAGTGGGAAAGTTATGAACTGATTTGAGTCATACCTAACAGAGGGCTAGATTTCAAGATATCGATGGTTTGAATTCTTCGGTTGCACTACTGTAAATACACTTTTAACGCAATTTACTGTTTGTACATAATTATCAATTACTTATTTCTTAAGGAACATTTAATATTTTTTATTAAAGTTCATGGAAGAATAAGAAAAGGCATGGTGAAAGTAAGTCTTGTATTCTCAAATTGTGGTATTTACCACAACACTCCTAATATTATTATTTACCTCCCAAAACGAGCGGAAACGGAACCATCATTCACATAAAATATACACGGAATTAAACAGAACTCGTCTCCCAGCGTTCGTGTACATTGAAACTTTCCGGGTTGTGTACTGTATAATTGTGTATAATTTGTGTACCGTGAGAAACACAAGGTGCACCGAGGTGTTCGATTCACGACACATTTAATTACTTTTTGTCGAAATTCCCTTTTCGTCGGGTATAATTTAAAGCGTTGACGACAGGGGAGGTAAGATCAAAGACAAAATGTGCTGGCTATTTTTGTGGTGATATTTGTTTGAGGCTTTTTATGTCGTAAATGAAAGTTATAGAAAGCTTAAGTGTTGGGATATCGCTACAAAAGTATTTAACCGACTTCCAAAAAGGAGGAGGTTATATGTTCGTAGCGTATGTTTTTTTTTTTTTTTTTTTATGTATGTCCGCCGATTTCTCCATCATTTGTGGACCGATTTTGATTTTTTTTTTTTTTAAATGGTATTCTCAAATTGGTTCCATATAAATTGTATTAACTTTGCTTTTGGTAGTTTTTGAGTTAGCTACAAAATACGTATTTTTTTCCCACTTAGTATGTAGATGATATGATAAGTTCCTGTCACTGGTAGCAGGTAGTGGTATTCGAATGTGTGTGGGGTAGGTATCACAACTAAAAAGTGAAAAATAAAATCTTTTTACAAAAAAAACCACCGACTTCCAAAAAAAAACACTACAAAGTGAACTTTAATTTCGGAAGTCGGTGTCTTGGGTTTTGTATTTTCGTTTTTTGCCACCGACTTCCGAAATTTAAGTTATTTTACATTGCTAAATATGACATTTGCATCTAAAGTTTATTATTTCAGTTTTTTTACACGTGTTTGTACCCAAACACGTGTAAAAAAACTGAAATAATAAACTAACCGAGTTTTAAGTGATAGTATCGACAAACTACACAGTAATCAATAGGCTGAACTAATACCAAACCTATTCAAGATACAACATTGACTGTTGACACTAACTCAAATATTCTAGCCCTAGTAAATGCCTGAAAATTACATAGCTAATAACACGGTAGGGTTCGCCTAGGGGGCACTGATTTCTAGTACGGCGGTTACCTCGTTAATAATTCTATCGAAAGCGATGGCCGACAATTTGACCTACCATCGATTTGATTCCATACCCGTTATTTCGAAATTTATTGAATGTTTCATCGGTTAATTTTACTTTACTGTATTGTTAGTTATTTTAAACTCATGTCAATGTTTTCTTTTTCTGTTGTGGCTAGTTATTAAGTTAGAGTTCATTGTTCTTTGGGTTAGAAAGTCGTGTTGGTCACCCCTGCATATTTCCTTCCTTCATTTTGTGTGATACTCGGTATTTTAAATTATAAATGGATTGGAAACAGTTAAAACAGCATTCATAAGATCTGTCAGTATTGACGTTTTTTGATTTATAGTTAAATGTCCTACTTCAGTCAAATGAATCAAGATTCATGAATGAACATCATTCTAAAATAATGGACAAAAATCTATGAGAATTTGGTCTCACTGACAAATAAGAAAGACTGCGTTGGGGTCCTGGCGACCTGTAGTAGTACATTTTCCGATAGCATTCATCATCGTAAATACTCATCCAAACAAAGCAGATCCTTATACTGTGATTTACAATATATGTAGACACCTGCAAAACTAAAGCTAAATATCAACTCATTAATAAATGCAATACTATGACTAACGGCATTCAAACAAGCAGCTAACGCGCACATAACTTCATCGAACAAACAGACACACACACAAACAAGCAGACACACACAAACAAAGTAAACAGACGTACAAACAAGCGACGAGACGCATACGTCCACAGATTATATCCGCAGTAATGTTGGCACAGCAGCTGCTTTATCTGTTGGCGAGTGGACTGGCTCTGATTGTGTTTTGGGTAGTGTAGGCTTGATAGTGGTAGCAAAATATTGTGCAAAAGCTGCTAACGAGATAAATATAATGTGTAAAGGGAAGTATTTAATGGATCCTATAAAAACTTATTGATCTTCGAATGATGATCGCCTTTTTAATAAATGAGCGTCTTTTAATTTTCGCGCGAGATGAAAGATGGTCGCAGTATGACAGTTACTAAGCTAGGGCACTCCGACCAGTGGTTAAGATAGGAGGTTTATCGATGTACAGAATGATTACGGACAAGTTAGTAAATGATATTTATCACTAAAAATGAAAGTTTACTTAAAAGAGAGTTTCCTGAAAGCAGGTAACTCATAAAGCAGTATTATTTTAATATTACTTCAGTGAGAGAAAGAAATGGAGCTATACGTCCTGTAGAGTTTCATCTCTTTCCCACACTGAAGTAATATTAAAATAATACTGCTTTATGAGCTGGTGGTAGGCCCCCAGTTAAAGTCACATTACTATTATGCGTGTACGAGTCATATGGCGGTGCACCACTGCTATAATTATCAGGCAAGTCGAATGGCAAACACCGGCCTCATCTAGTTTTAAAACATTTTTGGCGTGTATGATTGTTTTTTTGAACAATTTTTTTTATTTACAAAAAGAAAATATCATTTATTTATCAATCAACCATCAAAAATGTTAGTCATTACGGTTTCAATAAACTTTTCGCTTAACCTTTCGCCATGATCCTACGTTGAGCCTACGTTGTTCTGAACTCGATTGTTCAAACGAAATAGAGCATGAGTAATAATACTAATAATACAACTAAAATCCAAGTAGTTCGATCACAAGTAACCCAATATAAGCTAGACCCGACCCGGCTTAGGTTGAATTATGACAGTGATTAAGCCAACTTTGAACCTCTCATGTCATCTTGTGAACATGTTCGGAACTATACTTGTATGTGAGTTTCAAGTCGCGGGTTAGTAAGTTTCAGTTGTATTGATTTTGAAAGTTATTGGCTTAGGATTAGAGTTATTATTAAGTCGATTCTGTGTATGTGGAAGGGGTATGTGTTCGGATAACTTTTCTACAATATCTACTTATTAGATTACCAATAAACTGTTCCGCCGGTTTTCATCATAGATACGGGGAAATTTTGGATGTTTTCATTCTTACTTTCCCTAACGCTTTTCGCGCCTTCAAAAATGTGAATGAAGTAGTGACACTATGAGGAGCCGATAAAATATCCGAGCCTATGTTATTTGGTTTGTATGAGGATCACCAGGGCTATTGAAGTAAGTACTATAATCTACCTATTGGTAAAAAGTAAAGATAAGAAGGACCTTCACTGGCCTTATTAATGATGTACCTCTGATCAGGGGTCAACGAAGCAAAAGGAGTATGTAAGGATCTTAGCACGTGGCGTTCTGTAGTTTCTGCCTACCCCCATGGGGAAAAAGTATGAGTTTATGTATATATGTCAAGATGCGATAGTATTTTGTCCACAAACCACCTTTAATTATTATTATTCTTAGGTCTGATGTGGATGACTCTTCGAAAAAATGAGAATAATAAACGTCCCATATAGAATGTTCGGTTAAACAAGGGGAATACTTTAAGGGAGCTTAGTACTCGTGAAAATTAACAGCTTTTACTATGGGGCCAACTTCATTTGAAAAGAAAACCAACTGTTGAAAGAAAACAAATGTTCAGAAAACATTACATGAAAGGAAATGATTGAAAATAAATATATAATAGTTTTGTCATTCAATCCTACCTACGCGATCACTTTATAAAGTATGTCCCCCGTTCAACCTAACACCCTGCATACCCTATAAAGCCATAACATGAGCTCATCTTGTACAGCCGCTGCTTGTATTAGTACCAAAATCGCCAAAAAAATACTAGTTTTCCTTTTCTAAGAAACTAATTTTAATGTCCTATATCCTAAGCAACCAACCGATGATGACATAAACAGCTTAATCACCTCGACCAACGTCAAATACAATCAATCCGCAAAGCAAACCAGTAACTCAGGTTGGCAACGTATATGTTCTGGCATTAGTGACGTCATAACAAGCAGCCAGTAGTGTGTTCCAGTGCTGCTGGCACGGCTTACTGGCGCGTAGTCTGATTAATGGCGCATGGGCCGGGTGATATGATTCTCAGTGACGGAGGACTAATAGTTAGAGCGTCTTAATTATGTTGATGTAGTTGTAGTACTGGGAAATTGAGTGAGGCTGCTGTGATGGTCCAATTGGAGAAGCGACTTAAGAGATCATTCAACATAGTCTCTCATATGCAGTCCTAGACAAGTATCTAATACAAGGTGCCATAACGGGGACGTTTTTAATCGCATTGCAGTGGGTCAGCAAGTCACCAACAAGCCAAAAGTGATCTGTTTTAAATTTAAATTGAAAGAGTTTTAATAACGGACATTGCGTATATGGCTCTATCTTACCAAAACTATGTTCTTCAGGGAGAAATTGTTGTACGTAGTCCTTATTATAGCAAATTCACCATATTCTGTCATCATGCAATAGAGTCTAGAATGTGAGACCTTTTATTTCAGGTACTTACATGCCTTTTTACATTACAAGTTTTACGTATTATACATTTATACAAATCGCACAACAACATGTAGGTAGGTACGTAAAAAAACACATTTGCACCCACAACATACTAATAAAATCGTGCACAATACGTCAGGGTATCCATTCTCGTACAAATGTGACTGCGTGTGTTGTCGTGACAAAAAATGAACGAAGACGTAACGTAGCAACGAGACGAATTTCGTGTCATAGCGTGAATTATGCGCCTATATCTTCGTGCTGTAGCATATGTAAGGTTTGGAGATAACAGTGTATCCTGCTGTACGTTTTTATCGTAGCCAATTTGTTATTCCTGTGTATGATATCATCATCAACTATGGAAGCCCTTTTGTTTTTTTCTTTATGTTTGAAACGTATTTTTAGATTGCGGATTCTTTCACGTCAACTTTTGAAGCTGGATTGTTGCAATCCAGCTTCAAAAGTTGACATGTGTATGTGCTTAACCAAACATCGCAAAAATTAGAACGATAAGGAGTTCATAATGAATACAACTTTAATGAAATGACGCCAAAACTATATTATTTAATACATTAAAAGCTAACTGCCATTGAGAGGTGTATTGTTGCGAAAAAAAGACGGGTATGATAACTTAAAGTTAAATGTCGTTTGATAATTTGGAGGTTTCTCACATTACACAGTACAAACACAATAAAAACAGACAGCACTTGCTCTACTATTGGTTCCTACAACATTCAATTTAATGCATGTTGTTTAGTATAATTTATGTCATTGTGGCATCTGTTTCATTGCATATACTATGACATAAAGTAATCACAGCCGCGCAAGATGACTCGCGAGTCGTAATTCCTGTTACGATTATGATCGCAGCTGCGAACGCGTCTTGTTTACCTAACTATGTGTGAATATGTTCCTGTTTACGAGACATGTGTTAGCTAATTAGAATTCTATTAATACATGTGTATTAGCTGATTATAAATGTAATGGCTATGTTGCTGATTGGATTATGATAGCACATTTTTTTTAACATCTGCAATGTACCTATTCCAGAAAATACTTTTACAAGAGGCAGCTCAAAAATAACCATGCAGTCACGATCTCAATTTTATTTTACAGTGTTATATAATTACCTTACTTTGCTAGCATCTTACTAAATTGTGATATGAATCCTCTAAAAACTTTTTGCACATACCTGTAACAAAAAGAAGTTAATTATTCACATCATCGATTTAAAAGCTTGGTGGTATTTGAAAAGTGTGATGTCCAATAAACTAAATCAAAGAGTTCTAAGGTCTATGATTGACAGTGGACTTTGATAGATTCAAAGTCCACTGTTAATCATAGACCTTAGAACTCTTTAAGATATAGCAAAACGGGACATTCCATAAAATTCAAAAGGAAGGCAAAATTGCCTCATATCTAGTAGAACAAAATTCAGAAAGCAAAGGTACGAGCACAATTTAAAGAAAACACATTACCAAAGAAACGTCTCGAGTATCAAAACAAAAGGCATTATCAGCTAATAAAATAAAATTTATCACGTTCCAGTTCCAGTAGTACCTCCCTACCTACCTACTATCTATTTGTCTTGATAATGCAGTTTGCATGCGAGCGGCGAAACGCGCGGTACATGGTGCGTGAAACAAGATGAGAACTTCACTACACGCCGGGACCGAAGAACTGGCCTGTTTTATTTGACATTTTTATTGTTTCACATCTATTATGTCCACACAAGTATGTATGTATGTAAAGGTGGTCAGCCGGGTTATTGCGTAGCGCACATTCAATGCCAATCGATGACAGTGCCTTTCATTTTGACAGTTCAACCACGTTCATTGCGTTATTTACGTTGTTGAGCAGATTAATCTATGAAGCGATGCAAAACATTGAAATGGTAGTATTTTAAAACTGCTATGTTTTGCAAACTAAAGAGACGTAGCCAAGTTTTAAGGGTCTATTGAAAGCTTCAATGCAGAGAATCAAAGAACGGTCAACAAAGAATTAAGCTACCAAAGTCAACGTGAAACATCAGAAGAAAGCTGAATATTAAAGTAAAGCTGTCTGGCGGCTATAATTCGCATTACCCATTTCTTTTAAACTGAAACGGTTTCTACGGGACGATAAACCGTCGATAGAGGTAAGCTAAACATAAAATTTTACAGTCTTGAAATGTCCAAAAACGATCGTTTTGAGAGGAGCTGAATAACATTTACGGGTTATCTGCGTGCAAATCGTTTTAAATGCAATTTAAAATGAATATTATGCATATAGCTGCCATTGAAAAGAGTACGCAAATTGAGAAAAAAATAGACAGAGACATTTTATTTCTGAACTTTGAAATCTCTTTAGAATTTTGCGAGCAACTTTCAATATTTTGACGGAAAGTTACGGGCAGTTATAAGTTCTCAGTTTCATTAATTTAATTTCGGCTACTTATTTGAGTCGTTTCTATTTTCAAGCAAATTGTTGGAATATCATTTTCGGTACTAACTTCTTATTTAAAACATTTTCATTGAAGTTAACAAAACTAAGATACTTTTCATAAAACAAATAAATGCAATAAATTATGCGAATGCATCCAACATTCTGTCCGCCTGTGTACGTCTGTCTCGCTCCAGCTGATATATTGTTATTGTTGTAAGAAAACAATGGACTTGAGTGAAAAATGCGCTTTTTAATAGCACGGCTTACAAATTAAATGGACTTCTATTCAAATAAGTATGTTGAATAATAAAACCTATTTATTTATTATATCTACTAACACCTCTCAAAATAGTTGACATTTTAGTACCGTATTTTGGTTTCAAGCCACGATTTCCTTCTAAAGTTCACGGACATAGAGAGAATAAAGCCATAACCACTACCGGGAAGGAAATTGCAGAATTTAGCTGTCAGGATTTGGGAACATTGACCATTTGTGACGACTTTTGCAGTTTCCCTGGATGGAGGAGAACTGCTGGTGTTTTCTTTATCCCTTGGTGAAAGACTTACGAAGATCATATATTCTGTACTTATGAAAATAGTAGAATGATAAAAAGTAAAGTCAGGGAAATTAATTTAAAGCAAATTGACTACCTACCTATAATAATATAATATAATAATAAAATTGTTTATTTATCCAAATAATATACACAGACATAGTTCAAAACAAAGTGATAGAAATGTAATAGCATAAAAATGTAGCTTGTGCACAGAAGATTTAGGTCTACCAAAAAAAAAAATCTATGCATACAAAAAATAATGAACTCTGTCTCTTAAACTAGGAGACCTGTATCACCACCTCTCCACCACCACCACCACCACCCCACCACCTGTATCCTGTACAGTGATCGGCCAAAATTTGAATTTAAATTACTGAAGTTCACAGACTGAAAGTGTGAAAATTTACCATTATTGTTTATTAGTATTAATCAAATATGTGTGAGTGTTGAGCTGTGTGTGGGAAGGGAAAGGGAGAGTGTACCTATTTATGTGTGTATGCGTGTGTGTGTATGAGTTTTATACAAATTAATATTTTCTACACAAATCACAACTGTCATTCTTTGACAGTAGTATGAAATGGATATTACACGGCAACTTGACGTAGTGTGTAACGCTTACTTAATAATTAATTTCGCTGACTGTACATTCGTTTAGATAAAAATGTTCCTATATATTTACATGCATACTACTTAAAAGTCACTTCATCCAACACGAGGTACCCCAAAAGACAAAAGAAAAGTATTTATCATGTTTATTACTAACTTCCACATTCGTATCCTCATCACGTTTATTACATACGTGTACCTACCCTCCTACCTACTTACCTAAATGTAGCCATATTGTGTTAAATTTTTAATTCCCAAGGAAAAGCTAACGGCCTCCTTACACACGTATGGTACCTTTATGTTTAGAAACGGTGTAATATTTCTGTTTTTACTGTTATTGTTTGGATGGTGTTAATAGAGTTTTTACGTAAGAGCAAAAAAAAATGGTTTCCTGCAAAATACATAACTGTATTTTTACTTTCAGTATAGGTAGGTAGAAGTAAAAATGTAGTGATGTATTTTTTGCAACCCACAACATGTTCCCCTTTTCACCACGCAGCGATAAAAAGAGCAATAGAATCTGAGTGGGAACATGTCAGCTGCACTCCGGTGCACGCAACTCTATAAGTATGCAAATTTTGATAGTCTTAACATATCAAGAGGGACTCAAACGAGATGAGGAAGGGAGGCTGCTGCCTTTTGATTTTGGATCCTAAGAAGGGATGAGTGGTATAATTTTATTTTGGGGACACAAGGGTCTGTCGACTGACAAATATAGAGAAGGAGGCCTGACCAGTAGACTGGAGATTGAACAATAACTTCTAACTGGCATTATAATCGTGTTCAAACGAGAATTTCATAAGATAGATAGAACAATCATAATTCTGTTTATAAAAAAAAGTCTACAATGTAAAAAAATAACAGGGTTTATTTATAAACGTTGTGTTGCTTAAAGTTCACAGACGTTAAAAAGATAAACAAGTGTGGTTAGAAGCAACGTTTTTAAATAAACTCCTATAACGCAGTGATTAAGTATTTGTATACAGCGTGTGTCCTCCACGCATATTTAATATTCACGTTAAAATCAATGACCAAACAACAACAAAATTATTAATGGAATCACTAAACCGGTCATTTCATACATAACGACAACTAAATAGTAGGCAACAACAACGGTTGATTGCACCTAATCCAGCACTCGCTAAACAGAGGTTAAATAATGGACAGATTAATCGGAAATTAGCCGAGCTGCTGCCTCGTGGACAATACGGTCAGGAGATAACTATCGATAGAGCGGGAGCTGGCAATTTTCTGGTTAGTTAGAAGATTTTGTGTTTGGTTATTTTGGAAACAATGTGTAGCATCGAATCTTGCGAAATTGGTTGCCATTTTTATCATAATCATCAGTATCGGCTTTATTTTTGTTATGTTTTAAGTTTGATGAGGTTCTGCATTTCTAAGATTATAGAGCTTATTTTTAATTTCGCTGTGTAAGTTGACTATATTTACTGTCGGAAAACCCCGTACTTATAAAGGATGACCACTATACGATATTTAAATGAACATATGATTTAGTGGACAGGAATACACTGATACATAACTGTATGTGAGTGTATCCTTATTGTGCTTATATAACTCCTGTTTTGCTGCTCGAATTATTCCCAAAACTAAACATCCATATCTCACCGATAACATTAACTTGACACATCACATAATTGCAGGCTCCTGTGCAACACTCGCGGTCGCGGCGTCAAGCCCAACGGGCTGCGATAACGCGGACGCCTCGTTAATTAATACGCGTCAAACTGTTTTGAATTTCGATATTTAGATTTTCAAATAATGTATTCATATTTAATATTATCATCTAATTTGAATCCGGTTTGGGTGAAGCCGCGGTTTCGCATTAGATATTTACTACGTTATTGAATAATATTCGCATGCGCCGCGGTTGTGTGGATTATTGCAGATGAATTAAAACAGAAGCCCAGCAAACAGAATCTAAAATTCATTATAATCTCCTGTTTGATTATTTACCTAGATATACAGTCACACGAAATTTAGGTCAATTAAATATAATATGTAGACGGCTGTGTTTGAGTGATCTCCAAGATAAAGGTTCTACAAAGCCAGAGTTTTTATATCTCTGAGAGGCGAAGAACATCTAGTTAAAACATAATAATACAATCCTCTTTTGACACAGAACTGCTTTCCTAGCAACTCGTATTGCACGAAAACCAATATTTATAAGAATACCAACGAAGGAAAACTCTATTAAGTTTAGTTTCCATTATAGAACAGAATACAATGCAAAATATTAAACAACATGCGTTGTGTGGTTTGTGCATTTGTCTCGCCAGAGATGGTTCCTTTCCATACGGTTTTTGGGTTTAGTTTTCCGTTAGAATCATATTAGGGATTTTACAGGTCAAAGTCAAATTTTTTTTTCAATTAGGCACATAAAAGAAGACACTTACGAACATCCAAATTTACAAAAAAAAGAATTGATTCTAGTCACCCCTTCCAAAAGGTAGGGTTCGTATGGAGAAGAATGGGCAAGAAAGTCCACCGTTACTCTTTTAATTTTTTTACAATATTTTGTATACGAGTACATTAAATATTAAAATTATGGGATGGATACGTGGTGCTCACATATTTACAAGCATTGTAAAAGTATACGATATTCCTAAAACTTTTACCAGTAATCACACAATGTACGATCACGGAATATAAAAACAATGTTATAAAAATAATAAATAAATAATAAATTACACAATTAAATTAGCAACCTGTTTGATTTTGTCTAGACTCTAAATTGTCCTATGGAGCAGGACCAGCATGTTTCCAAGCATTTCTAATCTTGGATATAATTTGTAATATGCTTGTTTACAAAATACGTACTTTTAATATGTGTTTTAAATTTTCTTTCAGTTAATTGTAATATATCACAAGGTATTTTGTTGTAATATTTAACACAGTACCCCATATAAGATGTATGTATTATAGATAATCTGAAAAATGGTTGATCTATTTTATCTTTCTTTCTTACATACATACTATTTTCATAGATGAATTGGCAAGGTACCATATAGGTAGGAATACCATGCTTTACGGAACCTCTGCTAATTTTTCAAGTCAAAAAAAAAAACTGAGTCAATCAGTAATGTTAGGTAGCCATGTAAACTATCCCGTGCGAATATTTTTGTAACTCATAGTCTCTCCTCTTCAAGTCCATGTAGATACTCTTTGGATTTCGAAAGTACTTAAGTATTTCGTCAATACTTCGCTCAAATAAACAGACGTTCTTAACAAAAAATACCGTTTTCATCCCTTAACCTAAAATACTAGTTGTCGTCCTGTCAGTAAGACAGCTATTCCAAGTATACAAACCGGAGGAAAATATTCATATAACATAAATGTATGATAAAGTATTCATTCAGTCCCTAACTCGATATGCGACTTGCCGTCTTGTTGCACACCGCGACGTTGCAAATATGATACGACACAAAAGTTGATGCTACCTGTTTAATATTTTGTCAATTTGAGAGATACAGAAAGTTGGAAAGTTAACAGAAAATCATGTGCATGAAACTAAAGTGATTGATTATACTAATTTTACCAATAAGTTCGCCTCGAGAATTCATGTTTTATAATTCAAAGGTTTTTAAATTATTTGACGAAACCGTATATTTGATTATTTTTTTCATAATCTACTCTGATACCTACTTTTTTTTATATAGTATACTTAATATTATTAAAATAAAAAACCTCAATTTCTGTATCGCTGCAATATTTTGAGTGAATACTTCTCTTGTTGAATCTTTGACGAGCGAGTATGTCTTTAGCCACCCATGTTACAAGTTTGATGCCTCGCCCCTCTTGTACACTCGACCGATTATGGTGCAAGCCATTGTTAACTTAATTCAATTGAAATTTTTGTACCAAAATTACTCTCAGGAGTAGGGATGCAAGAAGTGCCAAAAAGTATCGATATTTATTAAAAAAAAATATCAATATTGATTCCGAAATATCAAAAAAAAAAAATTAGGTATATCGATATTTTTTGGCACTTCTTGCATTCCTACCTTAAAATCACCTTGAAAATAGAAAATGAAAAAAAAAATTACGGCTCTTTCTCCTAGTGGTTTAAGTCAGTGGTGACAACAATGATGCTATTGGAAATATATCGAATTTGATAAATTTTCGATACTTGATATTTTATATCGATATATCCAAATTAAAACTATCGCCTAAAAATATCGATAATATCGATATTTATTCTGCGAGCCTACTCAGGATTGAAATTCACATGACTATTATAAATGTGTCATATTAAAAGCATCGTATTACGAAACTATAGTTATGGAAAAACCGTTTTAATCAATAATAATAAAACCGTTGTCACTTAAGATGTTACTATACATATATATTTTATAAAGTTGAAACAAAAACCAACAAGAAGACTGAAAAAAGTAGCAATACCTACTTTTAAAAATGAATTCAATAAATGAGGGTTCTGTTGCTGCTAATTTATAAAAGTCATCTCGTAGCAGTTTATTGACATTTTCATTTTGATAAAGCTACAAGGTATTTTTTAGGGTTCCGTTCCCGGAGGATGCCAAACGGAACCATATTCTAAGCCACCGCTGTCCGTCTATCCGTCTGTCTCTTAGCGACTTGTATCTCATGAACCGTAATAGGTAGACAATTGACATTTTCACAGATTGTGTATTTCTATTACCACTACAACAAAAATGAATGAAAATAATTAAAGGGGTCACCATGCAAGAAACGTGTTTTCTTCCGCGTTTTTTTGTTCGATCTTAATACGGTACGGAACCCTTAGTGTACGAGTCCGACACGCACTTGGCCGGTTTTTTAAATACGAAAAATATATTCTCGAGCTGTGCACCCTAATCCACCGAACAACATCCCTAAAACATTTGCATTGCATTACAAATAGTCGTGTCCACCCCCAGAGGGAGACGTCTTGATGCGTTTAAAATATTTGCCGTAGACTTAAAACGTCACCCCGCGAAGCCTCAAGATATACACTTGTTTATCTTAGACTTCAAAGAAGGACAGTTTAAGTGGTATGTTAGTTACTTTTGTATTCCGAAGGAATATGTCTTGTTTTTTAAATATAGCTTAGGGCTGTTTGTCATTTGAACGTAAACTATTTTGTTATTCATCATTAGAAGGCGGGAGTTGCTTGAAATGAAAATGGAATGTTATTTCTTTTTTGAGAAGTTGGAATTAAGGGGTTAGTTTTGCCATCTGTTGTGTTTCACACGTGTCTCTTTGTCATACATAATGAATATAATAATTGTAGGGAGAAGTTTATTAAGGTACTCGTAGGTGATCATATTTATTTCAATCACCTTTCATTTCCTTGGTTCGTTGACACGGTAAGGTATGAAGTGAAATGGTCACATCTATTTCTATCCCTTTTTTGTTTTCAAACTCTATAATATAATCTTATTATTATACTAGCTGTTCGTGCCCGGCGTCGCCTGGGTGTATTTCCGACTTTTCGGGTGGATTTTCCAAAATTTTCTTTCATGCAAACCTTGTCTAGTTTTATTTATAGATGGCATTTTTTCAAAATAATGTAAACGTGAATTCATGCAAGCCTAGTAATTTTTGTTAGTTATAAACTATTTGTGCGCCAGATTTCATTCAAATCCTATTAGTGGGAATACTAATGATTGTAATACAATCTTGAATTCATGCGAGACTAGTACTTTTTGTTAATTGTGAACAGAATACTGTCTTATATGATTATAACTTTTTTTTGCAACATCCGATTTTAATGAAACAAAGCCTATATTCTAATCCAAATTAATCTCTGTCTACCTGTGAAAACTACATGAAAATCCGTTCAGTATTTACGGAGATGTGCGCAAACAAACAGACAGACAACAACGGATTCTACCGTTTTATTTTATGTATATAGATGTTAATTTCGTATTTCCATCTTATTTGAGCATAATAAACAATTTTTTTTTTCTTGTTTATATTATGTATCTGTGAATACTTCTATAGTAAACGGAGACAAGATAAGGAATCCCAAGCACTTTATTAGCACAAAACACTACTGGCCGGATTTACAAATTGATTACAATCGTTACGCTCCTAATTATCCTACTAATCACATCCATTACACAACATGTAACCCTACAGGCGACCATGAGCCCCGAAACCGCAACAACGAACCCGAAATATACCATACAGCTCTCAAACCGAACAAAATGCTACCAAACAACAGGTGGTCGGGAAATTAAATAATAACATTAAAGACTAAAAATTAAACAGTTTACCAAAGTTTTAATGTGTCGGCCGTCGGATAAATCACTGTTTTAACGTGAAATTTTCCAGTTTAAATTGATCGCCATTAAGTAAAGTTCTGGGGCGATTGCTTAATTACGGGCCTGTCACTCAGAATTACTTTTTGATGGAAGAGGTTGAAGGAAGTAAAAGGTGTGCCGCAAGGAGGTGTACTAGGTCCGCTATTAACTGTTAGAACTTTTTGTGGAGGAATAAGATACTTGGTTGAGCAACATTATGTTTTAGTTTTAGACTAAGTATGAAGAGTATTAAACTCCTACCTTATACCTATACTAAAATAAGATACCGCTGAAAAAAGTCCCTGTAAAGAACAGTTCTACTCAAATCTGTGTGATTCTTTACTCAAAAGAATGATATTTTGGTCAGACGCTAATCTATATGGTCCTCACATGATCTGACCAAGATTATAAAGTTGTCGGATAGGAAAAAGCGACCTCATCTACATAGTTTTAAAAATAGGATTGACGTGTAACCACTTACAGAAATAAATACACTAGACTGTAATAGACACAAACATACACAAGCTAGTTTCACTACACATATGAAGCTATTTCAATATTAACATCCACCTAATATAAATGTATAGACAGACGCTCTGTACATACATATTTATGGTGGCTGTCGCTAATTACATTGTTTAGTAGAATTACCAGCGGCCCATCTATCTTCATTTGTAGATCTGCGGGGATGCTGCCCGGTCTGAGTGCTCGCAATGATTGTATATCGTGTCTTAATGAGAATAATTTTTTATGTTTTATATATTTTAACTTTTTTGTGAGTGTAATAAAATTGATTGAAGAACTGTCTTTGCTTTGTTCTTAAAATTTTCAGCGCTTGTTTTAGACTAAAATAATGAAAAGACAAAAGTTCGACTTTTTGATTATTTGGACTTACTAAAGGCATTTGACTCAGTGTGTCTAATAAATGATCAAATCAAATATTTTTGAACAAGAGGTTCACAATTTTTTTAATTTTTGTTAACAGCTAGGTACTTTAGTTTTTTTAACTGAGTTGCAGCCATTAGCACCCATCTCCGAGAGCGGAAACGTCGGCGTTCCAACATTTAAAATATAAAAGCAATAAAATAAAAAATTGTTAGAAAAGAACCTAAAGTAAAAGTAGGTATATTAACTAATCATTATTATTAAGTAATTATGTACACAGTATACAACGTTTCTTCGTTTATAACTTCGTAAGCAGTCTTTAATAAATTAATTAATTTATCTACTGTTTGTGCAGGGGAAGTCTTATATTAATTCTAGGAATACTGTTAAAAGACTTCTTAACAAAAAGCTTAACAATAACCCCATTATTTTTAATAAGAATACGTCTGACATCCAAACTTTTTCTTGATTGAAATATATTCCGTTAGATGACAACAGCTGATATAAATACACATTACGTTTTCTTTTCATCTCAAAATCGGAAAGAAGATAAAAATGAAATGTGTTTTTGTGTATTGTCATATTATTATATTGCCAACATTTTGTTAAAATAAAAAATTGATTGAAGCCTGTTTCCCGCTGTTTGTACAATACAGTAAAAAAATTGGGCCCTCCTATGTACTCTGAAGGGAGGGGAAACTCAACTCAATCAAATAATTAGCAAATATTTGTACTATGTAATTGGCTTACACAAGCGGGGTAAGCACAGAGGGTGGTCATGAAAAATTAGTGTAGGTAATTTTTTGAGGTCTGTTGGCGTGATTGTTAAATTATTTAAGTAATGGATAATGGATAAGGGTTTCTGTGAGATCTAATAGGGGGTATACAAAAGAGTTTGATTTCAGAAATTACCGTGTTTCTGTTTGCAATTTTGGTTGTCTGTTTTCTACGTTTTTACCCCAGTCTAAATTTTTCCGGGCCATCTTTTTGGAATTATCTCATGCTTCATCCAATATTTAACGAATTTCGTGATTCATTGATATTTCGTGTATTGACTTTACACGAAATATCAATACAAAATAGCACATCCCAAAAAATGAGCACATCCTCTATGAATTTCAAATCACTTTTTGAAGAGCGGTTCTCGAGATTACAACCGATTCTCATAAACATATACCACTTAATATGTAAGTCGGTACGCTAGTAATAAAATCGAGGCCCAAACTCATTATACTATGGCGTTATGTACAGAACCCAGCTCGTAATACGGCTCGCACCTGACCGGAATTGAGATTGTATCTTCAAAGCCATCGAAGTGTAATGTTATTGCAATTTTGATAATGTACCAAACGAGAAACTCGAGATTTTTTTCTAAAGAGGTAATGTGCGTGAAAGGTCTTATAACGGTTGGTGTAGACTGTAGGCGTTCAAAACCATATTTAGTAACTGCTCTTGCCTTAGGATACTATTTTCCGAAAGTAATCGTGTTGCGGTAGTCTGATGGCGCTGGTTGCTTGTTACATACTAATCAACAGTAGCTGCTGGGTTGTTCTGTTGAAACTCTTTCTTGTTGGCCTCGTTGGTTTAGTGGTCACAAGCGGAACTACTAAACATGAGGTCCTTATTCCCGGGTCGTGCAAAGTGTTATTGGGTTTTTCCATCAGGAAATTCTCAGTAGCAGCAGGGAGTTTGGTAAGTGCCCGGTTGATGGCAACAGGCTCGTGCCAACGTGGGTGTACTATAGGTAGGTACCTACACCACTGCCATCCCTTCAAGGATTACAGGCTTGATGTTATGTTTATATGTCTATTTCGTTTCTACTGTTCGAATTGTCAGTGTCAATGTAGCAACTTCATTTTTTACTACAAATAAAAAAGTAGAGGTTTTACACATCACATTACTCTTCGACTTTGTGTCTTTTTGTAAGGAACGTAAGTACCCATTCAAGGTATCGATGCCCTTCTATACGGGAATGGAAGTCAGACACATCATATAATAAGAAAAGCTGCTTTGAAACGTTATTCATGACACTCTTTGAAAGTCAACTGGGTATGTAGGGGCAGCGGTACGCCACGAAATACGTCCACTTTTGGCAATATGAAAAATTGTATAAATGTTTGCACTTTCAAATAAAATTTATTCAGGTTAAAGTACACAAAACTATATCAAATAGATATGATCAAAAGTGTGTCATAAAAAATTACAGTAGTTACTTTTCTGAACGTAATTTTTGACCCTATGAATTTTAAATCTAAGACCCAGCTCTTGACTAGAATACTACGTATATTTAATTGGGCATCTTAATCTTTGGTTATCTCACCTCATCAAATTTTATTACTTATTCGGCGCTTCCAGCCTTGAGTGGTTAAATCGCTTCCTCCTACAAGCCCGCTGGTTCTCTGCCCCTCCCGGAGGTCTTAACACTGTTTTCTCAGGCACTCCGCGGCGCCTTATTGGCTTCGATACAAATTTTGTTTAGCTTAGCTCCTGCAGATCGAAATTCAGCCACGACTGTTATCATTCCACACAGCTGATTATTTAACAGTTGATTGAAGAAAAATAGGTTGAAGGAAGTTGGGTTAACTTTGAATAAATGATGATTTAAATGTGGCGTACATATTTTAATTCATTTTAAAGTTGGGAATTGAAATTGATAGCTGAAGAGAGTTATTAATGTTCAAAGTTATGCTGAGAATATCTGAAATGGGACCGCTTTTGCACCATACTGTGTTGGTTACTTAAATCAAAAATCATTTATCAGCACTTTTTGAAAGTCAAAATTACACAATAGATAGCCCAAAACGCCCGTTCTTGAGCACTTCCTTGTATTTTAGATACTCTGAAATTTAATTATATTTCACTATTTGACCACCAAAAGATTCAACTCATTTGAACTTACCTACAAGTATATGCCCTAGAAGTCAACAGTCCCTACAAGTCATTCTGGTTCGTAACTCTTCTACAAACAACTTTAAAATAATAGCCATCACATACATGACATGCAGCTTAAATTACACGTATATCCAACTTTATCCACCACGGAACACATTCCCCATTCTTTATTACAGTTTAACAACCCACTATAAAATATATTAGAGGAAAAATGACACGAAATTAGGCACGTAAAAGTCCGGACCGAGTTTACGGGACCGAAACTTACCGGACATAAAAATCCGTCGGAATTATTCAAGTTCCGTACAATTTTGACATCTTTTTAAGTACAAACGTTTAAGAAAACCGCTCGCGGCTACGGAGTGTCGTAGGCATCTGTTTCGTAGCATATTTTCGGCAACGCGTTTTCGTAGGCGTCGCGTAGCTTTGTGAAAATTATCACGGCATTGTTAACTTTTTTGGGTCAAATGATTTATTTTATTGTTCGAGTTCGTGCGTTTTTTTCATTTAACTACTTATCATTATGTTCTATTCTTCTTTTCGGTTTTAACATGGAACTCGACAAAATTTTGTTCACCCAGTATTTAAAACCTACTAGTTTATGACATGTATTTAGTAAGTTAAGTATAATGCAAACCAAAAACAAAAGAATACAATGTAAGCAACATAGACTCACTGGTAAACTGGGTGTATGAGGCGAGCCCATATAATACTATGCCCTTTTCTGAAATCCCATGCATGCTGAGTATGTTTCAACGTCAACCGCCGTGTTACTGTCATCGTTAACTTACCGTCAGATAATAACTTAGACTTCAACTTTAAAGTCATGCATAAGCAATTCACGGACCCGTTCCCTGTAGCCGCTACTTCCCACTTCCCTGTTCCCAGCACCATTTTAATACATGTCAAATATTTAATCTTACGTATGGTCACGTCTATTACGAATTTACGAGCATAACCGACGGAAAAGAGAGGGGAGGTAAACCTTATGTACATAAGAAAATTGCATTCAGTATTATGTCTCGAATGGTTGCGTTGCTATGAATTTATTTCAGGATTCAATGGGGGAAGTATGTGGTTTGTGATAAAAAATAAAAACGGTTTTGGTAGCCAATTTAGGACATCCATTTCATTTGAATATAAATTTTTTATTTATTTATTTAGTTAAAACAACATGTCGCCTCGAGAACCCACAAAAAGATACATTTATAGAATATTTATAAAACAATAACACTTTGTGAGACACACAACCACACGCCATGGGATCTGGAGGCAAAGGTCCTCGCGCACATCTGGGAGTGGCGCGAGGAGGCGAAACGCCGGGGCTTAACTCCGATGCCGCAAGAAATCGCGGCACAGCGGACAGAGCTCCGGCGGGATCTCATGGCGTCATGGAGAGTGCGATTGTCGCAACCCCGCGCTGGGCACGCCACAATTGCGGCGATAAGACCCCTCTTTGAGGAGTGGCTTGAGAGGCGTCACGGCGTCCTCACCTTCCGCCTGACGCAGGTCCTCACCGGACACGGGTGCTTCGGGAGGTACCTGTTCAGGATAAGGCGGGAGGAAACACCCGGGTGTCACCATTGTGTGGATCGGCCTGAGGACACGGTGGAGCATACGGTGGAGGTCTGCCCGGCTTGGGCGGAGCAACGCCGTGTCCTCGTGGAGGCGATCGGCGGCGGTGATCTCTCGCGTCCGGCCCTGGTTCAGGCCATGGTACGGAGCGAGAGGAAATGGCAGGCCGTCACCTCCTTCTGCGAAGCGGTAATGCTCGCGAAGGAGGAGGCGGAACGCGTGAGGGAGAGGCAAATTTCGCGCCCTCACGCCCCTAACCGCCGCAGGAGGAGACGCCCGGGGCGGGAATCGCGAGCCGATTTCCGGCCACCGTAGGCGCGGGCTTGCGGACGGTGAGCAATGGGTAGCTCGCCGTCTGATAAGGACCAAGCCCGGGTCGACGGCGCGTTGTGTTCCACGCGCGCCTCAAAGAGATGTCAGCAGAATTGACGGGGTCTGTTAGGGCCAATGCCTGCCGGGGGTTCGAAGAAAACCGATAGGGAAATCGTGGCCCCCGGCAACAGGGCAACCGAAGGAACACGGGTGGGTTTTAGTCAGTAAGAGTCTGACACGCCCTCCCGCTCCACCCAGAGCGGGAGAAGTTATTTGATAATTTCCCACCCAAAAAAAAAAAAAAAAAAAAGACACACAACCACAAGATAATAGAGATAACCGAACTTTTATCGTTATCACGTCTCTAGGCTTCCAGAAGTGTCTCGGAACTTCTTATTAATTACCAAGAAGTAGAAAATACGCAAAGTATTAAATATTCATACACATTCAAGACAAACCAAACGTACTAAATGCTATTACTTTTAGTTTAATATTTCCCAAGAAACCAATTAACCTTTGGCAACTACCTGCGAAAAAAAACCGACCCAACCTTACACCAATTTTTTAGCCAATAAAAAACATGTACCACCTATTTGGCGGTACATTCACCCACTTACACAACAATGAACAGCTCTCATTCTTTCCTTATGAAACCGGCCCACAATTCCACTTCTACCTGCACTACTCAGATATTAATGAGATTTCTTGTTTCCACACCGATTTAAATATTTTATAAAGCCACGTGCAGCCGGGGGAAGACATATGTATGTTTTATACAGCAATAACCCGAAGTTAGGGGTGAATTTGTTCGAATACTCGTGTAGTTTTTCATAGATGTCTGGTGCGATGAAATATTTTTTACTATTGTTTCCCTTTTGTTTTGGTGTGTGGTTTTGTCTTTTTTTTTCATTTTTATCTTGAGTAATTACAGTACTGTAAACGACCTCTTACCGGACCTTTTCGTGGAAAGTTTTCATTTTATGATATTGTAATATTGCAATTCGCATTTTTTTTAAACACTGTATATGGTGGGAGAGATAGATAAATAGCTAAGGATAGAAGAGTAATATGAAAAAACAGAAATTGTCTTGTATCAAGTAAATGTTACTTCATAACTTATTCATCAATCAGTTAATCCAAATGTGTTTCAATTCAATTCAAGCCAAAGCAACTACAATCCAATAACCTAAAACAACGCCATTTCTTAGCAAAATTCAGCAACTTGTCCTCATAACTATTCCAAGCAAAGCAGGATTAGAACAATATATGCAAGTGCGGCTGAGATAAGATGTAGCTAGTTTAAGATATCTGCGTGTGTGCGGTAAAGGATTTGTGTACGTGCATCCTTGTGCAAGTCGCGGAGTTGACGCAAGTTAGGGGAGAATGGGAATTTGTACGGTATCGTGGTATAATATTTCGGGAGTAGGTGGATTATGTGATGCATGGTTTTGATCAAATATCGTCACTCATCATAAGCAGAGCTTATTTTTATAATAAACACAGCGTAACTGCACTCAATATCACCATCAGTGGACGAATATCAAAATAAACTATTTTACTTTGGATAAAAAACCGCTGACCCGCCTGATGGTAAGTGGTCTCCATCGCCTTTGGATATTTACAACATCAGAGGCATTGCCTATGTGTTCCCAGCTGAAATGTCTTATGTAGGTATTATTACATCAGCACGCATTAATACCCTTCAAATCGGAACTCAACACTAGGCGACTAAAATGAAATAGATCGCACATCAGTTATCACACAGGCAGTTGGCAGCGAGTTCCTGAGCAGCAGGAGTCGAGTATAGCAGATTTGCCTCTTTGAACCTCTCACTTTGATGATATAGAAATCAGGCTACTTCATGTACTAGGCACATGTTTAGGCCAAATTCTAAGTACTAGACTTTTCATAAATTGAAAAGGGTATGTTGAGGTGGTTTGGTGATGTTGAGAAGATGAATGAAAGGCGACTAACAAAATGTATTCACAAGGCAGATGTGACTGGAAACACCGCGAGGAGACGCCGTCGGAGGACATATACTGACCTTAATGTTGATGTTCTTCAGAAAGGCCAGGTGCGTAGTACTCGCAACCGGCGTGCGTGTATGATTAGATGTATGAACGTAAACGAGGCAAAAGGAGTACGTAAGGATCGTAACAGATGGCGTTCTGTAGTTTCTGCCTACCCCCATGGGAAGAAGGCGTGAGTTTATGTATGTAGATTTTTATACAATATGCTATTTTGAGTAAGTAACAAAATAGAAAAATGGTCTATGTGATAAGCTTTGGCAAAATATTCTCTGTGATAAAAACTGCTACTGCATTTATGTCCCCCAGGATATGCCGTTTACTAAGTTCTACGTCAATATGTACTTTGTTGTTTCTAACACACAGGTGTTTGTTTTACCCATCCCCCATAATCCCTTTGTTGCTCCATACAACACTCCCGAGAAAAGCATGTGTGAGCTATTGACAACCATGGGGTTATATTTAATTTTATATAGTAAGCCACGCTTTACACAAACTAATAGTTTTCCCTAACCCTTGCCTGTTATTAACTGTCTCACTTCAGGGTAAAGAGCTTTTCTTACACAAATAGTCAGCATTGACCTAGATTTAATTAGAAGGTGACTATAATTCAGAAATAAATTACTTAAACCAGAAAAAAATACAATGGTTGGTTTTATTTAGAATCCACGACTCTCAGGATCAATGTCCTGAGTCGAGGGTTGAATCAAAATAATCGGCTGTGGAAAATGTTCACGTCAATGCTAGACTCGGATTTAGAGGACTTTGACGATGGCAAAGATACTCTCTGCTACTGAAGGCAGCCTGTTACGTCTAAAATACAAATAGCATCAGGTAAGACAGGAAGCCACAAACATAACCACACTATAGCATAGGCTAGGAAGATGACTATGAACTAGTAGACTTAAATATGACCGTTTTAAATTGTCCCACAATCCCTTCCACACACAATAAACAAGCTAGAGCATACTAGTGTACGCGGTTCCGCAGTCTTAGAGAATATTGCACCATAACTCGGCCGGTTGGAACTGGATTTATCCGGTTTCGTATTCGCCGCTACTTCATAAAGGCAGTTACGGGATAATCCGTAGTATAAACGCGTTGTCTGGCTCTTGTGTTTTGAATGCTAATATTTGGTAGTACAGAATTGCCGGTGTTTTTAAACCGAAAGGAGTAGGCTACCTGATATTCTTCGTTTTAATTTTAGCTTTCCTTTTACCCAGTTCCGAAAAGCGCATTGTTTGAATTAACTTTGCAATTATTTTGCCTTTAGAAAGTAATGGTAAACTGTAGCAGTGAATTCTACACAAAGGTTTTTATTTTTTTAGTTCAGCAATATATGTAAGTAGTTAATGCAATGTACACTCACATCGTATACCTGCCTGTTTTGCAGGACAACACCGTTTCAAAGGAATAAAAGGGTAAACCCTACTTCAATTTCAGGTCATCGCGCAAAATTTAAAAACCTGAAAAAAAACTGGAGAACCCATTCAGCAAAGTAAAAGGTAATAATTTACGCACATGAGTCCAAGTCCACAGCAATCGTAACGAATTCCCATACAACCCAACACACAAAGTTGATTATAAAATACTCAGCATTATTCGTCTCAATAATTCGCTGGAAAAAATAAATTACCCCAAAATTGGAATAACAAGATAGGCACGAGAATAATTTCCATTGTCAGGGGACTTGAACTTATTGAGGGAAACCAATTTACTCCAGAAAAATCCAGTTTTTTCCGGTTTGCGCCGAATAGGAGTCGATCTATCTGGTCGGGACCGGTAAAAACAAAGATTTAGATGCGACTGTGTTGACGTTGTTTGTTTTTATTGTAAAATATAAATGGATTATCGTAACGATGTTTCGTGAAATTATTGTTTTATATTTGTGAGGGGTGGCAAGCTGTGGCAAAAAATATGATTACCTTTTTTTTTCCGTGTTGCAGACCTAAAAGTTTTGACAGAGTATTGAAATAAGCACATACCTACATCAAAAGGTAGAAACGAAAAATTTTTTTTCGAGCCAATCCATCTTCTCGACCTCACAAACATAGTTAGAAGACTAAAAAGAACAAAACCGTTCGAGTTAGTGTTTAGCGTTAGTGAATAGTGTAAAGTACAAAAGTGTCAAACAAACACAAGAACGAAGTGAATTCGCCTTAATAGAGACAATAAGAAAAGTGCTATTGAACACATTCTTAGTGAAGACAATTTAATAGTTTAGGTTATAATGAAATTACTTATTAGTCTATTTATAAGGCTAGATTGTAATAAGATTAGGGTTCATCCTATTGTTGAACCCTAGGACAAGGGAAAAATAAACATTCACTTTGTAGTGTTTTTTTGGAAGTCAGTTGTTTTGTTTTGTAAAATGTTTTTATTATTCATTTTTTACACCTGCTATGTAAATAACGGGTGTGTAACGTTTGAAATAATAACAAAAGTTCTAATGATCGTAATATATTAACTAATTTCATATACTAATATAACTTTAAAAAAATATAACGATGAAATGATATTATAATGAATTATTGATATAATTTCATTTTACTTAATTTTACATGGTAAAATGAACATTTTCTATAATGCACATTTGAATTAATATTCAATTAGTATAATATTCAGTTACTATGATATTCAAAATCAATAAGTAACGTTTAATATAATTTTGAAACATATCTCCTCTATTGTTGGTGAATCATTTGGGTTTAGTGAACTCAAAAACTCAAACTCAAAGCATTTATTTCAATTAAACCATTTACAGGCACTTTTGAATTGTCAAGGAATCGGTCAGTCAGAAATAGGTATGAAGCTAGTTGCCCATTCCAAAGCGTAGTGCGTATGAAGAAGAACGGGCAAGAAACTCCACGGACACTCTTTTAAATAAAACATTGTTACAAAATATTGGTTACATCATTAATGTTGAAATTATACATGTGAGAACAATGTAGAAAGAGGTGCACGTTAAAAGCGTCCGTTATAAAAAGATAAAACAAAGAACAATTCAAAAAAATAAAATAAAATAAAAATAAGCCCTGGCAGCTAAGAGATGACCAGTCCCAACTGACGGCGCCCGTTCACGAACATGACGCATGGATGCGTGAGGTTATAACAGTATGATTTTTCCTGATATTTACTTATTCATTATAGAATTTTGGCTGAAAATGAGTAAATATGAAAATTAGGTCAACTGAACGTTAATAAAAAAGAGCATTATACGAATTGAAAATTATATGAAATGAACGTTACACTAAATGTTATTAGAAAAAAAGAAGAATGAATATGAAATATAACATTAGATCACATGAAATTGGGATATTTGTTTTTATAACATATGAAAATTATATCATGTAAACGTTATTTTAAGTGATATTATACTATCTATTATCATGCCATATATTACACACCCGTAAATAACAGTGATAGGAAATTATTATAACATCATCCACATGCTAACTCAAAAACTACCCAAGCTAAGTTAATCAAATTAAAAAGGAACTACCGCGCAAGATTCTTCTACCAAATGAAAAAAAAAACAAAATCGGTCCACAATTGACGAAAATAACATACAGACGAACGTGGAACCTCCTTCTTTTTGGAAGTCGGTTAAAAATACTTCAGCCATAAATGGACGCTAAGGTTCAGAGAAGATCTATTTCACATAAATGTATTCAAATAAAACTCCAAGTCCAAAGGACCAAAACTTTAATCAAAAATTTTTGAACACATCAAAGACTTTTGAAACTTCTCACACAAAAACCATATTTCTAAACTTATTCGTACGTGTCCAGATCGCAGACGTACTCTCAAAGGGACGATATCAATATATTAAGATACGATGGTTTTCTTTCACCCCCGCCGTGGCGCCCTCGCGCGGCCGTATCACGAACTATCGGGCGCCAACTTCGCTCTATGCAAATTTAAACGCCTGCATTTTATGGCTGAGATTCGTTGTAAGTTATGAGCTGTTATTATAGTTTTTAGGGTTGGATGTTTCTCTTATTATGATTATGGGGTGAGAGAGGGAGAAAGTTATTATGTATGGGGAAATTAAATATGTATGTAGTAGCCCCTGCTAAGAATAAGAAGTCGCGAGTCGGTACGAAACTGTTCAACTTTAATATTTTAAGTGCTAAGTAAGATTATAAAAATAGGACCAAATATTCAGTATAATAAAATTATCATGCAGTTCCTTACTGCTTACAAGAAACTCTGCAAAGTAGATAAACATAAATAAATGAAATTGTTTATTGACTTGTCTACAAGCGTGCCATCGGGATTTATAAACAAGTATGAAAGGGTGAAGTACCCACTCAACCTCGTTCAAAATCAGTATAGAAATAACAGGTTAACATTTTAAAATTTAAATATTCAGAGAGAGTAGATATAAAGTCATCTGTGTAAACGAGAAGCCGGGTGCACAGAATAAAATCATAAACTCCAATTTCACGCCACAGTGTAGCAGAGTAAGTGAGATAATGTTAAATAAAATGCCAGTGCGATTGTAACTAACTGCTTTCTTCGCTGGATAGTCGATGAGATTCGATTATGCTGTGGAACTAAGATATGGGATTGTGAGGCAGTGTATTAAAGATTTAAGTGATATAATATGTAAGTTTATTTGTTAGATAGTTTACGGGTTCTTTATCTGTAAACCTGCTTACTTACTTTGTAAACGATGTTTCGTTTGAGATGGTGGAAAATACTGCAAATAAAATTCAATAAAAGTATTTCATTTTGACTGTTCACTGTTAAGTCATTTAAATAAATTGAAATTAAAAACAAATATCATTTGCATTTACAAGAACATAAAAATAAAACATTTCTGCAAAAGGTTACTTATTCCAACACGTATGAAACACTAAAACTTTTCACGAATGAAGTCACAAAATTCACGACTTAACTCACACAAAAAGTGCAAAAAACTGGAACACATATTTATAATCACACCATGAATATTCTATTAGTGTACGGATCTTTTTACACTGTGGCATTTATAAGATGGCCCATACAGTGCAGTTTGGGTAAAATTTTAATTAGCCTCACGGTTTAGTCCGTTTTGTTGGCATTTTTTGTAGGAAAGCTAAATGGAAGTTATTATTGTGCTATGCTAAGCTTAAGCCGGGATGCACCTGCTCTGGTTATAAAAGTCTAGGAAAATTATTATAAGATGGTATGTTAGAAATGCTAGAAAGCGAAAAAAAACATGTGTAAATAAAAAACCACAGGTGTTTCGTACAGACCACAAAACATAATATTTTAAAACCGGAATGATGATTGACAACCCGCTCATAATACAAAACAAGGTTTATCTTTAGAACCAGTTTCAAACCATACACACCTTTTTATTTCTATTGCGACAAAAAGTTCTTATTACAAAAACTGACAAAGTTGTCAATTTTGTATTAAGACCTTTCCCATACTCTGAATAAAGTTTATAGTACAATAACAAGCTCGAGGGTTTTGGCTTAGAGAGCATGTTTTGTAATAAGACGGACCTGGTGTACTCTACAGAAAAATCGGTTTAGTTTATCTAATACTGCACTGTACTGGCTTAACTTAAAATATATTATACCAATAGAATCTTGATAAAGAGTCTCTTGCCGCAGTATCTTATTCACATTCGGGTGCAGTCTGTATTTCACTGTATATTTATAATCCTGTTCAAAAACCAACTAACTCTAAACGCTGCAAACAGTTTCTGCAAACCTCATGAGAGGGAACACACGTACTTTTTTAATCACACTGTTTTCTGCTATCCAAGTTAGAATTGACATAGAATAGAGATGCACAGAAGGTTCACTATTATGCAAGAGGCGAGAAACTGATGCACACCGAGACGACGGATCACAAGCGTAATTTCTTACTACACTGTTATGTACATGATTTGTACGGTTGTACAGATTTAAACTGATTATTAAAGTCATCCAAAGCTAAAAACTCGTTCGCAGCCCGATGGCCCGAAAGGTGTGTGCTACTTGTTTAACTATTGTTCAGCATAATCTTGCATAAAATTATCACTTAGGGTGTAATAAAATAGCCTCTACGAGTGGTGACACAAGAGAATGACACGATTCAAGTTCCATTTTATTTTTCAAATCATTTGACTCAATCATTCTATTTCACCACATAATTATGCCAACAACAACATGACTCATTTGTTTTCTGCAAGTTGTACTTCTGCTATTCCTTATTGTATCCGTCTTCAAGTTCAGCATCTGTTTTTATGCAGCGTGCAACACTGGCTGATTTATTGCCCGTAAAACGAGATGAAAGCGCCGTCTCTTTCACTCGGTAGGTTTTTGTTAGAAACTCTGGTAATGTAAGTGATAGAATGAGAAGAGAAATATTTAATTTAATAAATGAACGAGAGAAATTATACAGGCGTAAAACATGCATTTAGGGCCTCACCAAATAAAAGATTAGTTCTCAAAATAGAAACCACTGAAATTAAACTTTTTTTATAAAGACCTGTATCTTATTTAGGGCTAGCAAAGATTTATTTCAATTTCTCCAATTTCTACGTGATGTTTAAAAAAAAATAACTAACAATTTTTTTTCAGCATCATCATCATCATCATCAGCCTATAATGTTCCCACTGCTGGGACACAGGCCTCCTCTCTGTGAGAGGGAGTGAGCCGTAATCCACCACGCGGGCCCAGTGCGTGTTGCTAAATGTCACATGTCTTCGACTTTTCGGTTCGAGGACATGCCGGTTTCCTCACGATGTTTTCCTTCACCGTTTTGAGAGCAGTGGTGGCGAAATAATTTACACAAACTAAAGCGCCTGCCTGGGTTTGAACCTACGACCTACAACTCGCAAGTCACGGCCGTTACCACTGGGCCACCACTGCTCTCAATTTTTTTTATTCTGACCTAAAGTTACAAAATATTCTAGCTATTATAAAACGAATTTACTTACAAATAGTTTTCGGAGAACATTTAATTTTGTTAGTGTTTGATAGTTTTGAAGATTGTTGCATAAATGAATAAGTTTCAACTTCCGTTGCCTACTCTCCTGTGTGTTAATCTGTCTGGATAGCTCATAAAGACGCTCTGTCTTGAATTTTGAATCCACTATCTTTAAATGCGATGTTTTAAGCAGTAACTTAGTAACGTCATAATCGGTTTGTATAAAATAGTACTTTAACTAAAAAATTTTTAAAACTGCACAGCTATAATATTATTATTGAAAGTCTGACTTTGTTAAACCTGCAAATAATTAAAGTTAAAAGTAGACTTTAGTTGTACCAATTACATTATCTTCTTGAATTAAGAAATAATTCAATATTTTGTAGAATTCATTTATAAGAATTATACAGAGAACTCGTGCGACAGAAATATCCATGAAAGCAATACTATGATATATCATTTGACTATTCAATGTAACCGAAAATAAACTCTATTCTCTATAATTACTGCCCGACTAATTAAATTAAAAATAGGAAAACTTTATTAACTTTCATACAAGCCAACATAACATAAAACAAACTAATTACTCTCATACATCACCTTAAATGCCGTGTTTAAAGTTTTCGTCCAAAAACTGCAACAATCCTGGCAACACTAGCCATACGGGGAAGTTTGCACATCTCATTTAGTTAATTTATTCGTCGTGGCAACACCGCGACCTGAGGGAATTTGTTGCAGCTATGGGCTCTGAAGTGGTATCTCTTTGCTACTTTCTTGTTTAACAAACAGTTTTATTGAATGTTAGAGAGAATATAATATTATATTTAATCGCTTTGTGTTTGAAAAGTTTTGAGGATGAAAATATGTAATTTTACGAATCGTAATATGCAAAGTTGAGGATTAAAATGGATTTACAGATTCAAGAATAAATAAGACCAAGAAGAAGGATTGACCCAGAAGTGAGTGGCTTCTCGCAGTCAACAAAGTCAGGTTTTTTATATTAATAATACAATAATTATTTCTTACCGAGAGATATTTTACGAAAAACAAGTTCTTAAGCTATAACCAAGTGGTTACAATATAGTAAACTGGTAGACTCGTAACTTAAGTCTACAGCCAAAGTAAAGGTTTGCCAGTAATGGGAGCGAATGGCTTTTGAAGAAGAAATCAGTGAAAATATATATCAAAGATTGATATTTTAAGAGCCCATGTTATACAAAGTATCTCAATTGACTCTTTCATAACAATTTTATATAAAAACATCAAGTTCATAAATTATTACAGCTTTCTTTTTATTAAAACTTACGGCAAAAATAAAATCCACTTGATCCCTTAAAATAAAAATATCCATATTATTCGAATAGTTTGTAGTCTCAATTCGCCCCCTACGTAGGAACGGACATTAAACAGATTTCGCGCTCATAAAATCCGTAATTTGAATTCCTTAAGACCTTGCAGGGGTTCGCCCGGATCCTCTAATAAGAAGGGTTTGGGTGTAGGTATGTGCTTATGTTTGTTGGTAATACATTTTGAATTGAATTAATTTGATTATAATTTTAACGCTTTTAGAAGATTATTTAAATCAATGGGCCTTTAAAAAGACTAGTGCCAGTGCTAATATAATGTAGACTGACGAAAATTAAAAAACTCGAAACTATCTATGGGGTTTACTTGTAAATAGTAATACTGTTGATCAGGATCACACAGAGATCATGAATCTGATGATGAGTTTGTTACAAAAAAAAATTTCTTTCTTGTATGAATATAATAAGAATTCATGCTGTATCAGTCATAAAATTGAAACTGTTCTCCCTTAGGTCATTATCTCCCAATCGTCATCTTTAATTCCCTTATAATAAAAATAAGACCTAAAAGAATATCCCAAGCACAGCCGGAAGGCAAACTACCTATAAAATCTGCGAGGGCCGATAGTAAGAATACGTAGGGAGGGGGAAATATATTTATGACGTCATCAAAGGCGACGCAGCGTAAGTAATATAAGTCTGAAAGTTTTCTTTTACCGTCGCATAATTATTGGCGAAACTCGAAACTTCGGTAAGCAACCGAACTTCTGAAATAGGGTTTATAACTTTGATATTTAGTGGTCTAATATTCGATGAATATTCTAAGTTAGTTGAGAATTTAGTGGGCGAGGCTTTCATAATTATGTGGGAATTAAGGTTATTTTAACAGCTTGATTATCTATCGTATGAAATTCCATTAAGTGGGCCAGTTATTTTAAGACCGGCTTTAAAAGTAATAAAAGGATCTTCCAAGGACTGCCTAATAACTTAGTCACGTTCGAATTACAAAAATATCGCTAACCCATTAGTGTCCTTTCGTGTCGTAGTCAAAATATAACTCAAATAATTGTTTTAATTTCCAAGATTATCATCATCGACCTATCCTTTTCCCAACTATGTTAGGGTCAGCTTACAGTCTAACCGGATGCAGCTGAATACATATATCTGACCTCCCCAACCCAGTTACTGGGTAATACGATAACCCTTGGTAAGACTTAATTAATTAATTTCCAAGATAATATTTACATAATTTAAAAGCTGACAGTTTTAAAATAATAATATGTACAAGTAATAAAAAAGGGAGGAGATAGAATCATAGGGCATCAAAAAATTTGTCCGCATCGCTGTCAACAGGAGATAATTAATTAGGTTATTCTGGTAGATTTTTCTGATTTTCATGAGTATCAGAAGACGAATGGCATAACGCGATAATTTTGTTTGAACGTCAATACACGAAATCAAAAAGTACACTACATGAAATACCATAATTTTAATTATTATTTATTCACACTGTAAAAATAGGTAACATTCGGTGGGCTACTATTTTTTTAATATTTTTAAATATTTTTATAAAAATATTTAAAAATATAAATTACATGTTTGTATATGAAAAATAGGAAATAATAAAATTCATTATTTATTTATTTTGACACCTGTCCAGAATAACCTATTGAATTATATTGGGAGTAGACAGCCAGAAGGGTTACTGCTAGGGCTAACGTTAATGTAGCCAAGGTTTACAAAATAGGTAAATTAAAAAACTCTATTTAAACCCCAAGATTAAAACCTCCAGTAATAAATGAGCTACATACCAATGTATCAGTCGTAATTCCCGATGCAGTGACACCCCTGCCGAGCCGGTTGCGATGTGGCGAGCAATATCAGCCGCTCAGACTTTTTAATTTGTTTCCGTTATTTATGTGCGTACAGTCGAAGGAACGTCTTGGATTAAAATAGATACAGTTGCTTTGTTGTGGGGGTTTTACTGTGTTGGTGTTCTATCATGGCTGGATTTTATAGAGTTTTGTAGATGTGTGTTCAGAAGTAAATAAAAAAGTGGGTTGTTATATTGTTTTATTTTGATGAACATCAGCTACGCTATTCCATTGAAACTTATTATCTAACTGAATTCAGCATCCGTGCTGTCAGTTATCGGTGTTCGTTTCAAAACTTTGTTGGCATCGTGGATGCAGCAGTGAGCTTAACTTTCAGATTTCACCGGTGATCCGTCTTAACCTCTAGGCTACCAAATAGAAATCTCTCATTTTTGAATGGGTTTAGATTTGAGGATTCTCGTATAGGTTTAGGTATTCTGGTTACTCAGTTATACGTATGAAGTGCAAAATGTTAGCAACTAGAAAAGACATAGCAGATGTCTATTAAAGTCGTTGAACTCCTCTTAATATCTGAGTTGAGTTACACGATTACAGACAAATGCGTGCACTGACTAGACAGGTCCTCTCAATCTGTGTGGTTCTTTCCTCAAAAGACCATTTCAGACACCAATCTATATGGTCCTCACATGATCTGACCAAGATTATGTCTGGACTTTAAAAGAGACCTCTGAGTTTGTTTCGGCCTTTCCTCTCAGAGTAGTCAGATAGGAAACGCCGACCTCATCTAGTTTTTACCCGACTACCCCAGAAGGAGGGTAATGTTTTTCGAGAGTATGCATGTATGTATGTATGTCTATTTCTTTGGCACGCTCTGTAGCCTAAACGGCTTGATGGATTTTAACATGTGAGGTGTCGTTAGATTCTTCTTAATTGTGGGAGTGTCATAGGCTATATATTATTTATATATTGCATCTGCAAATACAAAAAAAGGGTTAGTATATTATTTTAATAAAACTAAAAAGCTTGAAATAAAAAATAAAAGTTTAAAAAACAAAAAACTCGAAAAATTCTATAAATTATAAGGCTTGTTTTTCTCTTTTCAGTTATGTGTTTTTGCAGTCGAGTTTTTTTTTTTTTATGTTTGATGCGTAAAAGTGTTTGTACAAACCTACTTACGTAAATAAAATCATTTATCATTGACATTTGAAAAGCACTTATCTTATAAAATAAAAGTGATGTGTTATCATGACGTTGATTGCCTTCCTAGGACGTCTCCAAAGCGTACATTGTAACTTATTTAATCCCACATTACACCGTGTTAACACCAAGGTACAAGTATTGCATACTCGTATGTAGTGTCTACTATTTACGTTTATCGTCTACACCTAAAACAAGTTGTATACAGTAGAAATTATAATGCCTTGCCAATAATTTAAAACAAGTGAACAAAATAGTTAGCAATACATGTCTCAACAAAGTCAATACATGTTCATATCATGTTTTATACACAACATGTTTTTGACATATCTTTCACACAAGTAGGTATATAATTTACAACACAAGTAGGTATCACAGCTTGTTGAGGGTGTGAACGCGAAGTTATAAAACATCAAATTCTATACGATGACAAATGCCATAACTGCACTGATATCGTGGACAACCACCACAATGGTTAGTAAACACATAAAACAAAGCTGTTTTTAACTGATCTAATCTATCAGCCGCCTAACAAATGACAATTAGCACGAATGTTTTCACCCTTCCTGAATGTTTGCCTGGAAACTGGAATATTTCATGAAAAATTTGTATTTTAACGGTAAGGGCTAGAGGGTATAAGGATTAAGCTTTTAGCGATTTGTATGAAAATAGACAAACATTTTATGTGTAGACAGAGGCACAGCAGAAGTATAAAGTGAGATTTGATAGATATGTTAAAGTCCCCAGTAACAGGGGGCGAACTTATATAGCCTTTAACCAGACTCTATATTACTGAGTTATCCCTAATGGATGAATCTCAATAACACTTTGCCCAAACGGGGGATCAAACCCAGAACTACACATTCAGTAGTCGCACTTGTGACCACTAGGCCACAGAGGTAATTCAGTTTATAGAGGAAGATAGTGGTGAAAGTCAGGATAGGCCAGCATGGATTGCGATAGTCTGAATATATTGATTTATAGAAACAAAATTCTCAATGACCTACTATTCTATAATGTACCGACACCATAACACTTTTTTTTTTTTTTTTTTGGGTGGGAAATTATCAAATAACTTCTCCCGCTCTGGGTGGAGCGGGAGGGCGTGTCAGACTCTTACTGACTAAAACCCACCCGTGTTCCTTCGGTTGCCCTGTTGCCGGGGGCCGCGATGTCCCTATCGGTTTTCTTCGAACCCCCGGCAGGCATTGGCCCTAGCGGACCCCGTCAATTCTGCTGACATCTCTTTGAGGCGCGCGTGGAACACAACGCGCCGTCGACCCGGGCTTGGTCCTTACCGGACGGCGAGCTACCCATTGCTCACCGTCCGCAAGCCCGTGCCTACGGTGGCCGGAAATCGGCTCGCGATTCCCGCCCCGGGCGTCTCCTCCTGCGGCGGTTAGGGGCGTGAGGGCGCGAAATTTGCCTCTCCCTCACGCGTTCCGCCTCCTCCTTTGCGAGCATTACCGCTTCGCAGAAGGAGGTGACGGCCTGCCATTTCCTCTCGCTCCGTACCATGGCCTGAACCAGGGCCGGACGCGAGAGATCACCGCCGCCGATCGCCTCTACGAGTACACGGCGTTGCTCCGCCCAAGCCGGGCAGACCTCCACCGTATGCTCCACCGTGTCCTCAGGCCGATCCACACAATGGTGACACCCGGGTGTTTCCTCCCGCCTTATCCTAAACAGGAACCTCCCGAAACAGCCGTGTCCGGTGAGGACCTGCGTCAGGCGGACGGTGAGGACGCCGTGGCGTCTCTCAAGCCACTCCTCAAAGAGGGGTCTTATCGCCGCAGACACCATAATACTGCGTTCGTAATTTAGTTTCCAAAACTACTTTTAAACCTGGACATAAAGTTCAGTTTGCGCTACAACTTCAACTTATTTATCACTTTTTCAATAGTACTAATCAATCTAAAATCAACTTAATTAACACAAACACAGAGTTGATGTCTGTTAGGTGAAAATAACATTAATTTTCACCTGAAAAAAACAAAGACTTGAATAGACCTCAGGCAATACCTACTTTATTAGGTACCATACATCGAGTCGAGGAGAGCATTAGGCTCCTATAATTATCAATTAAGGCTTAGCTGATATTCCAGTCAATGGATATTGAAACTGCCAGCTTAGGGACTTGAATGGACTTAATCAATCTAAGCAGTGATCAATTTAACACATGGCAATACTAATATCTTCCTAATAGACCGTCTGTTAGACAATCAGGCTATTAGCTACAGGCATTTTGGCTACAGGTTTTAAAATGAGTTCTGTAATCTACTACCAAATTTTTCGAACGAAATTCTTTAACTCGGCTTGCGGTAGGAGTTGACTGGTAGAAATCGTCAAGCAACGAGAAAGCGTTATGTCTCCAGTGTAAGTTTTTGTTTTTGGAACGAAGTTCTTTTTGTTTTAAATCACACGTGAGAACGAACTTCCCAAGAAAGAGATGAGTTTTTTTTCAGGAATTTTTCAATGTAGCAGCCCATACTCGTTCCTGGTTCGATTCCCATGTCTCGCAAAGGATTAATGAGTTTTTTTTTCAGCAATTTGTTAGTAGCAGCTCGAAATCTGGATTTGGGTCTGCATGATGATAATAGGACAAACATTAAAAAAAAACATAAACAACAAACATAAACATATTCGGTAAAAATGGAGTGTTTATTATTTATTCTCTTGCCTATCCCTTTCGGGAAAACAGGCGTGATGTTATATTCTGTTAATATTTCCCCAAAGCGTTAATCTCATAACTTGCAACAAAACTCTTTATCTACCCTCGATCTCAGCCGTCTGCTTAACACGAAGTCTTAATGTTACTTAAATACGGAACTTAAATTAAGCAGGAATTTAGGGTTCCGTAACAGTCGCGCCGGTCAGAGGCCAATGATTAATATCTCAGTTGAGGGACAAGCAAGCACTGTTCTGGGGTAATTAGTTATTTTTTTGACGTTAATTTCTTTAAGGTGAGTGGAACAGTTTGTAGTTCTTTTGTTTTGGGTGGAACGTGGGAACACTGTTAACCTCTTTTCCACCAGTAATAACTGCTCGACTTAAAAGAACAAATTAACATTCGAATGTTTTCTATAGTAAAATATTTTTGTTATTTTAATGGCAGAGTCTAAATTTTATGTATATCAGAATGTATCAGTAAGTACTGCACCGTACAACGATGTCTTATGTTATTGGATGGAAAATAAGTTGGTGTCCACCAAACGGTAAGTTGTCACCTGTGGACATCAGCAATACCAGAAGCATCGCATGTGCGTTTTCATCCCATTAAGTGATCTCGCACACTACACAGTCACGACCACGACCAGTGGTCGCAGCGACCAGGTAAACTATAGAAAGTGATACGAAGCGCGCACTTGGTCGTCGCGCGAGAATAATAAGTTGGTGTTGACAGATGGATCATAATCAGAAGCTGTGTTGTTTAGATCTAGTTTGCTAAAACAATGGCAATACTTGACGATAACGAAACAAAATGCTGATTGGCAACAGAATCTGGTATTCTATTCGTGGAGTAAATTTATACCAGTCTGATATAAAGAGTTCCATCAAAACCAAAGCGGATTAGGTTCTTGTGATAGAAACTCTTTGATATATTCCAGACAAACCTCAGGAAAAAAACATACAGTAAGAAAATAAAACATTTCTAGACAATTCCAAGGATACATTGAATAAGATACGTAATAGAATATTCGTGTTTATTTTTACTCTCTCAAGATATACTTATTTATTGGTTAAGAAATCTGCGCACATATACATAGTGGATGAGCTTGTTTAGTCTAAAAGGCTTTTATTTAGTTTGTGTCACTTACAACGTTATAAAAATATACATAACTAGCTTTTGCCCGCGGCTTCGCACGCGTAAAGATCGGAAAATATCCCACAAGAACGTACTTCCGATATTCAGAGTACTTATCATATGTCCTAACCCAAGTCATGGCCTATCCGTATGCCATTCATCTAAATCTGTTCAGCCGTTACGGCATGAAAAGGTAACAAACAGATAGATAATAAATCTGTTTTAGGGTTCCATATTATCTACCTGTGTGCCAAATTTCAGCCCAATCCGTTCAGTAGTTTAAGCTGTGCGTTGATAGATCAGTCAATCAGTCACTCTTTCCTTTTATAGATATATAGAAGATTGTAATATTACTCTGGAATCAGATACTTAGCTACGTATTTCTCAGCACCTCGTTTTCTATAAGGAATATCATTGTTATGAATAAGCTCAGAAGCCGGTGCAAATGCGGCACTCCTGACTAAACCATGTACACCTGCACTTCTGAGGACCTAACGGCACTGATGCCGCGATTGGATGCCACCTACAGGACCCAACTCATCTAAGATAATTATGTACATTTACTATTGACTCGAAAAGAAGGAGAAGCTCAAAAGCACTTACCTGCAGCAGGAGATAGTTTCGTCACCACACCCCACCGCGATTTCCACTGAAACAAACAAAAGAAAGTTATTATTATTATTATTCTTTAGGCACGTTGGGCATTTTTGAGATGGGACTAAACCATTGATTTCGCAACGCTGTAACGGAATTTACCGACACCGTGGTGTAAAAGACATCAACGCGTTGATTACCGCGGTGCGTGGAGTAAAAGACATCAACACGTTGATTACCGCGGCGCCGATGTTTTTTCAAGTTTTCACTTCTGTCGGCACTCCCGGAGTGCCATTGTTTTTTTTTTTAATAATCTATGCGTAGTTTGAGAGGTCAATATGATAATATTGTAAAGCTTAGGATAGTTTTGTAACAAAAATGTTTTTGTACGCAATTTTTCTGTTTGTCGATAAACAAATGTGGTTGTCACGAGCATAAATACCGTACAATTACGCACGATTCAAAAGCGATTTTCTCATAACGTATTGATAGATACTCGTATTTTATGGTAAGTAGTATCGAAACAATATGACTATTATGAAATAGGTATTTTCTTGAACTTACATGTTTTATTTCACGAGAAAACGCTTTTAATTTTGCGTAAGGCCTCGTAAGCAAGAGCGAATTTTTATCACACACTGGATTTTCAACGCACTACTTACCTGAGAGTTGAAAATCCAACAGTGCGCTTTTTTATCATGCTGGGATGCGCTCTGTTGGATTCTCAATGGTCGGCTCGTACCGAGGGTTAAAAGCTCAGTGCGCAATCAAAAATCGTCACGTAAAAAAATCGCCCGTGTGTACGAGGGTTTACTGTAAGGTATTTACGCTCGTGACTGTACACCCACATTTCACTAGTAGGAAAGCCACTCAGTCAGCCAGTCAATCTGTTCTAAATACTCCTAAAATACTGGTGCCAATTAAAATAAAACCGCTGAAACTTTAATAAAATAAGCGACAAAACGAGTCGCACTCGAAATATCGCACAAGTAGTTAATTGAAACGGCATTTAGTGATCAAACTAAATATTTTTAGATCAATCAAAATGCAGTCATCGTATGTGCTCTCTGATTTCGAAAAATACGAAGCTTTCCACGTTCAAGCCTTGTAAATATTCAGGGTACATTTAGCTCTGGACAGTAGGTATATTGTGGTCTAAGTTGAAAGCGAATTGAGTGATGTCAAATTCATCTTAAGTTGCACTTCATTTTAGAATTATTTGTGAGTGTGAATGTGTGTGAATTTAGAAACATGATGTATCGTTGAGATGTCATGTTGTAACATGACATCTCAACGATACATCAAGTTTCTAAATTTATTATACATTCTAAGAGCGTTTTCGCACTGCATCCGATCCGAATCCGAATTCAATCCGAATTGGGAATGTCCTAAATTCAGACGGAAAAAGATCGGATCTAGAACACAACCCTTCATACAAATAGTAGGTACTATGGCTACTACGGACGGAGATTTCTCGGATTCGAATCGAAGCCGGATCGGTCATAGTGCGAAAACTCTCTTAAGGGAATTATTCGGTCGTTTATCTTACGATTAAAATAGCCAGTTATGACAATATTGGTGATCCCTAGAGTACATTATTTTACTTTTTTTGTCACAACTTCTCGCATTTGTCTCTTAACACAGCATGTACTCTGCGAAAACCTCTCTAAAAGAAAAATGCTCATCAGCGAGCAAGTCAACAAACCTCATTAGGGATATTCATTTTCCCAGTACTTCTCGTCGACTGACTGCAAGTACCTCAGCAATAAACAAGTATCACTGCCTACATTCAACTGTTACCCTGCGACAGTTCACGACAGTTTTTCGCTTATCCCTTACCCCACAGGCTGCAAGAACCGATGCAATAGACAAATAGCCGTCAGCGAGCAAGCCGGCAATAAAATCCACTATTTTACCGCGCCCCAACACGCTCGCGCCTCTTTATCGCTTTTTACTGGATAAACTTTAGCTCTAGCACTATTTCAAGACTAATGTTTGAGGATTCGTGGATCAAAGAATTATTATGGTCTGGGGAAAATTACATGGGAATTCAGGTAAACTCTTTAAAATATTTTCTAGCTCATTTTTAACAAAAACTAGATAAAACGCGATTCGATCTGGCGCACTGAGAGTTATATTCCACTAAAACTACAATAGTTAGTCAACCTTTTTTTACAAAGTTACAATATACAGACGGCAGGATTGTTTACCATTTGGATACGGAACCATTTTTTTTTTTGGTTGGGAAATTTAAAATAACTTCTACCGCTCTGGGCGGAGCGGGAGAGCGTGTGAGACTCTTACTGACTAAAACCCACCCGTGTTCCTTCAGTTGCCATGTTGCCGGGGGCCACGATTTCCCTTTCGGTTTTATTCGCAACCCCGGCAGGCATCGGCCCTAGCGGACCCCGTCAATTCTGCTGACATCTCTTTGAGGCGCGCGTCGAACACAACGCGCCGTCGACCCGGGCTTGGTCCTTATCAGACGGCAAGCTACCCATTGCTCACCGTCCACAAGCCCGCACCTACGGTAGTCGGAAATCGGCTCACGATTCCCGACGCCTAGGGTATCTCCTCCTGCGGCGGTTAGGGGCGTGAGGGCGCGAATTTTGCCTCTCCCTCACGCGTTCCGCCTCCTCCTTCGCGAGCATTACTGCTTCGCAGAAGGAGGTGACGGCCTCTAATTTCCTCTCGCTCCGTACCATGGCCTGAACCAAGGCCGGACGCGAGAGATCACCGCCTCCACGAGGACACGGCGATGCTCCGCCCAAGCCGGGCAGACCTCCACCGTATGCTCCATCGTGTCCTCCGGGTGGGTACGGAACCCTAACAAACTGAATGGACTTTTTCCATGTTAATGGTGCAATACTGCATAAAGTGAATATAATAACAAAAACAAACTGGTTGATATAGATTGATAAACTTAATTGCACGAATGAGCGATAGAAAAAAGCAATTGCAAATCGTGGGAAAGCATCAGCTGTTACGTACTTCGATAAAACTTTTCAGTGTCCTGATCCAGTTGACACATTAATGTCAGTTATAAACGGAACGGGTACTAGGTAACAGGTAGGAAATACGATCACTTAAACCCACTTAAGTAATCACTTAACTCTCGCACGTAATAATTAAGAATTTTCTCCAAATTACATTTGTTACAATTCCTTCAACTGTGTAACATAAAGTTAGGGAAATAATTCTACGTCTGAAATAATATATTATGTGAAATTATTGAGCAGGTTATAAAGGTGGTAGTAAAATGGTTTACGACTGAAAAATAAAATGGCGAAGGCCTGTGTATTTTACGCCTCAGTTTAATGTTTACAGAAATACAGGATATATAGTATTTTTCAGTTTAATATGGTTTTACAGCGGGGCTTTATTAGCTATTGATAAAAATGCGCCTGCGAGTCTTGACAACTGTTTCAATATTGGACATTTTCGAAGATGTTACAATAGTATTTTTTATCCTTTTTGCATACTTATAAAATCTACTACCAATAAATGACAAAGCACACTTTTATCGTTTACATAGTTAGTAATATTACATAGTAAGTTGTACATGGGTGCAACAAAGTTGATCATAACTTAGAATCAAAACAATTTCTGACAACACAACTTGTGACAGATTTGAAGCAGATTTTTACTTTTTCATTCCAAAACAGAACTTGATATAGAAACCTAGGCACAAAATATCATCATCTGAATGTTTACAGTCTTAGTTACCCACGTCCATACTCCTATGACATCAACGCCAGCTACGGGCCCAGAGGTACTAATCTACCTACGCATATCCGTTAGTAGGTAAATACCATTCGTAACTAGCTAAACAAATGACAACCACAGTGCCGGCGCGTCGTCTGTCTGTTTACATTTCATTGCCAACAGTTTGTTGTTGGATTTAGACAACGTTTTCACTACGCTAATTGATAGTTTTCACTTTGCATTACTTACTGTGATTGTTTAAAGAGGATGTAGACTTATAAATCGAGTTTTCTAGCAGTATACCTTGAATACTTTCTTATTTTTAAATGTAATATTATTATGAAATTAAATGTTGTGTTTAATTAAAGCAAAATTTACTATGTACTCACCGTTACCTAGTTAATCTCAAAGTTTACTAAAAGATACTTTTCCCTGAAGATAGTCATTATTAGGTCGCTAGTCAGGTGTGAAGTCTATTTCTTTAACGTCTGCAATCTTTCCCACTATTCATTACCTGAGTTTACTTAATGATCCGTAACTCCATCATCCCTTTTAATCTTTTGTATGATCTCTGTGGCGAATCATGCAATGGAAAATCACCATAAAATTATGTAAATCTAACATACGAGATGCCTGCCCCCTTGCTGCCTGATCCCTTTTGATCTCCATTACGTATAAGTATACCTCACAACTCAAAAGAATTCATAAACCTGCTCAACTTCAATGACTTTCAAAATCTGAATTTCGAAACTAGTTGTAAAGAGTGACGTCACGGTTTCTATCCTCCATGATTGATCATTCACTACAAAGTTACTACTTGCGTCAGTTCCCGATTCATTCTTACTTCACACTCAATTGGAAGGGGTTCGTTCACATACTACACCATACAAAAAAGAACCTTAGAACCAAAAGTTAAAGTGCAAATTACTTCGGTGTCCCCCACGGTATTTTGCATCATGATGGTGCTATAAATTTAACTATGCTTCATCAGACCCGGTAAGGAAAAGTCGAGAAAGTGATTTTTAAAGTAATATTTTAAAGATGTTGCAATGTATTGGAAAGTTATTGGCCATAAAAAAACGTTTAACTAAACGCTCAATTCTGAAACCAATATGTTTGAAATGACATTGTTATTTGAATAAAAGACGTAAGTAGATATTTTTTTCGTGAGTTTACAAAGTTAGACGTTTTCATTTTACATATTTATAGGTCGCCAAACATCATAAGAAGTTCGTTTTGGTACGCAGTTAGAACAATAACTATTTACAAATCAATTTTAAATTAAGTTTACATCTGAATTTGTTGGTTTATCAGCAATCATCATTCTTCTGCCCATATCCCAATTTATTTGGGGTCTTTTTACTCCATACTTCTCTATTGGTCGTCATCTTGGTAGTCCCCCCCTTTCTAGCCATATTATCAACTTCCACACAGTCCATCCATCGTTTCTTTTGTCTTTCTCTACTCGTATAGCCATCCACATTCATACTCAAAACTTTCCTGATGACATTTTCCGCATCACATGCGACCACATACCATGGCATCCGATTTCCACACAACTTTTCAGTCACCGGTGTCACTTTCAGATTTCCGCTTATATACTCATTTCTCTAAATTAAATTTAAATCTTGTATAAAACGCACACATCGGGGGATTACATCGCTAATAAAAATGCTTGGCTCAGCGCTGGTCCAGCTCCACAAGGGCGCATAAACTAATTGATTAGCATTCGAAAGTATTGTTGCAGCTACTGAAGATTGTAAAAACTATCTTTGGTTTGTATAAATTCAATCTCATTGTATATTGTATAATTGCATATCACATGTGAGAGCACTGTGACCATGTACATTCCATAAAGCTACCATTTACTGGGTACGTCTTTCATTGACTTGAATGTGCCCTGGCGGCTGAAAGTATGTCATGCTCACTCAAATGTCTCGCTGATGGTGGTGCGTGTGTGTTGGATCATTAAGTTCTCTTCAAAATGGTTGAGCTAAATGGTGTTGATCAATGCGTCATGTTCGTGAACGGGCGCCGTCAGAAGGGACTGGTCATCTTTTAGCTGCCACGGTTTATTTTAATTTTTTAATTGTTTTTGTTTTTATATTTTTATTACAGACGCTTTTAACGTGCACGTCTTTCTACATTGTTCTCACATGTACAATTTCAACATGAATGATGTAACCAATATTTTGTAACAATGTTTTGATTTAAAAGAGTGTCCCTGGAGTTTCTTGTCCGTTCTTCTCCATAGGTACCTACTACGCTTGGGAATGGGCAACTAGCTTCATCTTTCTGACTGAGCGACCCCTTGACCATTCAAAAGTACCTGTAATTGGTTTATTTGAAATAAATGCCTTGAGTTTGAGTTTGAGTTCTGAATTTGTGTTTATGTTCCCAAATATTACAGCCACAGTTACAACCTTGCCTAAAATCAACAATGCATCGGTTATCGTCTATACCTTGGTCTGATATTTATTCAAACGCAGCGCTTAGTAAAGTAATCAATTTGTATCAAGTGGGTAATAGACCTTAAAATAAAGAAAAATCACATGACCAAAATTCACTGTTTTAACTCACCCACCCCCACATGACCTAGCATCTAATCTGTCCACATACAAACAAAAATAATCCGGAATGTTTTCATCCAACAATGCAATGGTGTTATCAGGGTGCGGGCGCTATTGTCTCATTGTATATTCACGCCGCACTCCGCACTCCGGGGTAAGCACGCCTATCTCTGAAGATGTCAGCGACAGAAGTTTTCAACCTTTTTTTTGACGTTTCAAAAGATTTAGGATTTTGTTTTTATTTTTCTTTTGTTTGTTTGTGGCTAATGATTTAGTTTGGGGTGGAGTGGACTGGAAATAATGAAGGGGTGTTTGGTGGTGACAGGTCTAATGATACAATTTTTAGATACATTATCATTATCTTTTTCGGGCTTGGTGTATAATGTATTTGGCGTGCTTAGTGGAGATCCAAAATGCAAAACACATAATCCTTCGAACATACAATAAGCCGTTCAAATTAATTCAATGTTCCCCGCGTGAAATAATATTATTTGGGCACGTCTTCCTCAACAGACAAAGAAGGACTTTCATCAAGTAAATGAGCGGTAATGTCCTGCTGCCAGTAAAAATCAACAAACTGTGCTCAGCAATTCTTCTCACAAATGTGGTGATTATCAAAAAAACTTTTACTGAGAGTCACAGTGTTTAGCAGTGATATTTATAAAAAATAAAATTCATTTAATTCAGGCAAAACCCATATTACATAAAATAAAATTACACGATACTGCAACAGAATAGATCACAATAGAATAAAATGTCAATGCAATTAAAATAGGCACAAATTATAAGGTCACAGAATTATAATGAAATAAAATGTCAAATGCAATTAAATTTAAATTTAAAACAATGAATAATGGTCCGGGTTACGCTGCAAAGCTTCTGCTACTAGTTAGCCAGACCAAAAACAAAACTTTAAAATCTTCCTTTGAAAACCATTCTATGTTCGCACCATGGCCAATTGGGCCGAAGACAGATGGTCGTAGAGGCGCTCTTTCTCAAGGCGTTACATACGTTTACAATTTATTAGGTATTGGAGAAGGGTGAAAACATCCCCGTGCATCCCCCGATGGTTTTAAACTGTTAATAAATTGAAACCCCATACCTACCTAGGTATGCGCACGTACATAGGTGATTTGTTTGAAACGAGCGAACGATTCTATGAACCACAGAGTACAAAAAGGAGCATCAGATTTGCACAAAAACATGAGTAACAAAATAATCAGATGACTTTTTTTCACAATAATTGGTATTTGTAGTATTATTAAGTGGTAAAAAGATTAGAAACAGAGTAAACAACAACAATTTTTCGCATTCAAAAACCTATAAACATCATGCATTTCAAGAAGTGAATGCAATGAGATTGCATCACAGACAGATACTCAACAAAGATATGCCGAACGAGGAAAATTATCCCAAAATGGCGGCACTTCAAATATAACCGCACAACAGAACGACATGAAAATCTCAATGTATTTGAAGAGTGAAAACAAACAATTGTTTAAATTAAGTCTCGTCTCCGTGTTAAGCCGTCGCCTCGGCTCGGAATGCGGGGATAAACGTCGGTTAATCCCTCCCGAGCCCTCTCTGTCCCTCCGAGGGCAAGTTAATATTTTATTGAAAAACCTTCTTAGCAACCGTTCGGATATGTTGGAGACAATGGTGGACTGTGGCTGTCAAACTTTATGATGTGGGCGTGGAATGAGACGTCTTATTTTTATATTGATTGCACTGACTGACACAGTGATTCAGAAGATATTGGACCTAATATAATATGTATTGAGTTACAACAAAACGTGATACAGTAAACGCAACAGATTCCCAATGTTTTTCTAGTATTATAATTGACATACTGTGAACGAAAACATCGTGCCGAAAACCCGCCCCAAAATGGTCACATAGTATGGTGATTAATGGCCGTCATTCTGTTTTGCTTTGCAGTACGACTATTACGAGTGAATGTTATAAATTCAAGAACTTACATACCTTGTAAGTGTCCACATTCACCTTGTCACTGGCGATTTTAAATAGGTTATGAAGAGTGCAAGTGTTTAGTAGAGATACTAGAAGAACATTAGCTGTGTGTGACTGTTCCAAACTTTATTATAAACATCCGTAGTTTTATATCCTGCGTAGAGGAAAAAACATAATAGCTGAAAACTGCACTCGTGTACTCCAAAATTTCGAAACCATGTACTGTTACATACGCATTGTAATTTATCTGACGCTTCCAAATATGTAGAATGATAAAATAGTGAAAAATATACTGTTTTTATGCAGTATCAGGACACTGTTTCAAAATTTGTGTATGTCAGATATTTAAAAACATCGAAAACGTTTTATTTAGCGTCGTTATTTTTAAAGTGATAACGATCTTTGTTTATTTATTTATTGTTCCAATTTACTACATAATAAATACGTTTTACAAAATAATATAGGTAGTCTTTAACTTTGTGATAATTATTCACATTTAGTATTATTATCTTGACCTGTTGAAGATTACTCACACACATACACGCATCTCCGAGTTTCTCCTCTACACAGTCACGCTTTTAGGTTTAAAGATATTTATTTCCCATAAGAACTAAATAACAGTACACCTTCTAACATAAAACTCACAAACACTGATCACAACAACAACTACCTAAACAAATAGTGCTATTACATAATGTTTAGAACCACTGTCTCTGGCTTAAGCAGTGTTAGGTTTAATTGTATGTATGGCTTTCCTATAAGGAGATTACGGTTCGCAGAGAATGGCCGGGGTACATCTGTGCGAATTGTGGGGAACTCTCATTTTGGAGAGTATCGCGCCTTTTGAGCTGCGAGGGTGAGCAGAGGCGACAGTTGTGTCAATAATATAAATTAACAAGATTTTCGCGGATGAGCAAAAACGAGAATAGTTAAAGTTTTTGTCATATAGTAGCGTAAAAATGCTTAGATATTATATAAACATTCTCTCATTGAATGCTTGCAGTAATATGAACTGAAGGCAAAATATTGTGGAAACTAAAATAAAATAATTTTGATAAATTAAATATTATTAAAACTAATAAATATATACAAACCTTCTAAGGATGGACGACTCCATTACTGAATTGGTTGCATAATTAGCTTTTTGCTTATTGAATTACTTTTTCGATTTCTACACCAAACAAAAAAAAATATAAACGTATATTTCGAAGTAGGTGTTTATGGGAAATTAGCATCTTTAAACGAACCCACGATACAAAATAATTACTAAGTACTGTATTCTATACATACAAAATTGATACATATTAACACACTACTAAAGTTTCCAATGTCTTTCCCCCATAACCTTATTATCCACAACCTTACCATAAATCTTCGTCCACATTTCTCCAAATCAAAGCCTCCTGTAAACCAAGGCGGCACTTTACAACGTCATCGATTCGAACCCGGACTCATGGGCTCATAAAAGGGAACTTCAACACTTGCGTCCCGCTATAAATCCCTTGCATGTATAGCTGTGTGTGGAATCTGATCCTGTTGTAGTATAAGTGCAAGTGTAGCATGGAAGTGATTGGAATACAGTGTAATCTGAATTAAATCTTTGTTATAATTATGTTTAAAAGTTTGTCAGAGACAAGGAATGCCTCTTGTATAGTGGACGCGTTTAGAAAATACAAATCTCACTTAATACAGTTAATTGATACAGGTGGAAATCCATTATAAAACAATAGACGTAGATATATTTAGTAACCTGTTCTGCTTAACTATTCCTAAAGTCATAAAAATCTTTTTATTATTGGATAAAAAAACCCGAGTAAAAAACGAGGCATCCTCACGCAGAGGCGCTCTGCGTCAGTTCGGGTTCGCGACAAGTCAATCGTCATCCTGAGGAAGCCTCGTTGAGAGGTGAAACACGTGTTGATTTCTTACATGGTTTTTTATTATGACTCTTTAGAAATAGTTAAGCGGAATAGGTTACTAAATATATCTACGTCTATTATTTTATTTTCTCTCACTATTATACCCATATAGGTCCAAATATTATTTGGGTGGGAATCGAACTGGAAATGAGTAACAGTCTCATGTTTAGCCACTGCGTCAACCATGCCGTTTGTGTACGTAACATCATAACATCACGCCAGTATTACCCGAAGGGTAGGGCGGACGTTTGTAGTGAGGTGTTTGTGTAAGTGTATGAATATAAAATAATTATTTTAGATAATGAAATCCTTTACTGCGACTGAAACTAGATTATTGGTAGGTACTTGTTGTTCTATAGACTTGTTAGTTCCGAATACACTTTTCCATTCTTAGAAAAAAATACCTTCATGATAGCAATAAGGATAAACAGAGGTCCATACATAAATAATACAACTTTGATGTATATTTTCGTTATCTTGGAGTGTGTAGGTAAGTTCTTGTTGAAGTAAAAGAAATTCTGTGTTTCTTGCTTATCTTGTAAGTTGTAAGTTACAAGTGGGGAAAATGATTTAGTAATGTGGACGAGATTTATTAGTGTACAGTTTAGTTGTGCAGAATTGCAATCGTTGAGTTGATAATATTTTAACAATGCTAGCGTTTTTCCTTTGGCTATTTAAGTAATAGCTATTCTGTTTAAGCTGTTCCGGTTGTGATACATCGTACCTAAGTCTAGTAAGTGGGTTTAAAGGGAACCTATAACAACATTGTTACAGGCAAAATATTTCCAAACCAGATTAAATTTACGGAGAAAATATTGCACATTGCCAGCTTGTCGTCCGCTCGTCCCAATATACTCCCATTTTTACACCCAACAGCAGTAAAGCGCTTCAGTACATAAACGTAAAAAAAGTGTCAGCATTTGCGTGAGAACCACGTGAATTTACCGTGTTACTGCGTCGAAGAAAGAGACAGATATAGAAGGTCGACTCGAACAAATGTCGTAAATTTGATTCTATTTCTTGTTTCCAATTGATGTTTTTTTCACTTATACGAATACTTTATTCACTGATTTCAGATTAACTAGTAAGTGATAATGAAAAAGCCATAAAAATGTTTAAAGCCACAGCTTTCGACATTTGCAAACTGAACGTTATAAAAGTGGTTTTTCCAAAAATATATTAACTCCTTCGAAACTAGATCGCAAACGCATTATAGACGCGGTTTATATGTGCGTGCGTTTCCCATAATGATGTATGAACTTCACAAAACAGAATAGGTGTAGAAGGTACACCTATTCTGTTTTGTGAAGTTACTGTCGAAGGTGCTCAGATCAGTGCCTCCGTTCACACTTTGATAGAGCGCTGAGAGCTGCATAGCGTGAGTTCAGTATTCACGAGATATTTAGGTAGGTATGTCAAAATCTACAAAGCATCTCGAATCTTTCTAAAAATGTGGCGTTTGAGAGGCGAGATTCACTTTTACTTTGCTTAGCTTTGCAAAGCTAAGCCAAGTAAAAGTTGTAATCAAACGATGAAGTTAAACTGAAGTTTTATCGTAACATAGAGTTATGGTCATAATTATCATGGTTAAGGTCATATTGACGAGGCGAGTCAACAACTTAAGAGGTCAAGGAGATGAAAGATGGCACAAAATAGGTACGATAAATGTGGAATATTGTAAAAGCGTAAAGTCCTCAACAGCCTTTCGTTGTTCATGAAGTTAAATAATGATTGGTCTCTCAATTACCATTAAAAATTCAACGATAAGATAATGCATAATAGAATTGTGTTTCTTTTATTGCACCTGGAACTAGACAATCCAATTTTACTATCATCAACCCTCATATTAACCACAACTTCTTCAGACACTGCACTAAAACTGTTCATAACCCCTTACTACATAGCAATATAACTTTACCACACATATATTTTATGCACCCTATTCACGATATATAGCAATTTAACGGCTGCATCGCAGTCGCCCTCCAATTTATTGAACTTGTCCGTCTGAAGGAAAGGGTCTTAAAGTTCCGGCGGCTCACCGGCTCTCAGACAATGGGAAGATTATAGAGCTGGTAAATATAAGGATTATTGGGTTTGGAAAAGGAAAAGACAAGTTTGAGGGTGCGTAAAACTTTAATTGACGAACGAGTTTCCATGTGACTGTGTTGTTGATAGTCACATTATACCCACACTAGATTAAAATCGAAGTAAACTGAATCAAATCGAAATTTTATCAATAGCCTTAAATCTTTTACATGTCATTACGAAATTAGTGCTTACCGAAACGCAAAATATTTTTAATTAGGGATTACGAAAAAGCAATATATAAATTCAACCAGAAAATGCCTTTTTTTTAAAAGAGATTCCATTGATTACATGGGTCCATTCGCTTCTGAAGCGACAATGCCTTACCAACTTATTCTCACTCACAACTCTATATACTTCCCTGGCCACTCGCCCTCAGTCACACACTATCACCGCGCGGTATTAAGCCCGCACTTCTTCCACTCTCCACTTATCAGCCCCTGTTTATTGCTACAAAACGCCATTATCGACCAACATCGAGATCGCAGGAATTCCGCCATCGGCCAGCTAATTTTACGAGATTTACAGGGGATCCGGAGAAATCCAGAAAAGTCCGGAATCGGAAGATGCGTGGCGATAAAGTTTTATTGTTAGGTAGTACCTAGGCTTTTTTGGGGTTTTTGAATTGTCTTTGGGAGTGGAATAAGGCCTAAAGACTGGTTGAAGTGGTAGTAAAAATAATATCAGCAAAATGTAAGGGTAACTTAATCGTGCCCGTTTTAGTTCAGAACTTAAAAAAAAGTATTATAATTGACAACATTTTAAAACTATAGTGACAGTGAAATGCAAATATTGAATGCAACCACTGACTAACGATAGGCTATAGATACATTTTAAATGACTAGTGGAATTTGGTAAAAAACGTTCCATTTTTATTTTTCGTTGTTATTAAGCTTAATTATGAAAAAAATAAGGAATTCTCAAAAGGCAAAAATAGGTGGACCTACTTCTAAAGCCATCAAAGCCACGAAAAATCATTTAAGACCATTTCCTCCTCACCTACTAACCAAGCTTATACATTCGTCCATGTACCTGTCCACGCACCTACATATACCACACACCACAACTGCTATACCTACATAGAACCACCAGACTCCACAAATTCGCCACACATCTACATTAAGCCTAACCTCGGCCGTATATTCACGGTATCTCCGCTAGGTAGGGAGGCAGCATACATTAGTCAAGAGCCACTGACATCGCTGCCACTCCCACGAAGATACGACGCATTTTGTTTACGTCATTTGAGAAAAAAACTCCTCTTTTTAACCGACTTCCAAAAAGGAGGAGGTTATATGTTCGACGCGTATGTTTTTTTTTTTTTTTTTTTTTTTTTTTTTTTTTTTTTTTTTATGTATGTCCACCGATTTCTCCGTTATTTGTGGACCGATTTTGAAAATTCTTTTTTTGTTTGAAAGGGTAGGCTCCCAAATTGGTCCCATATAAATTTTATTAACTTTGCTTGGGTAGTTTTTGAGTGAGCTACAAAATACGTATTTTTTTTCCCACTACTATGTAGATGATATGATAAGTTCCTGTCACTGGTAGCAGGTAGTGGTATTCGAATGTGTGTGGGGTAGGTACCACAACTAAAAAGTGAAAAATAAAAACTTTTTACAAAAAAAAACAACCGACTTCCAAAAAAAAACACTACAAAGTGAAAAATAACTTTAATTTCGGAAGTCGGTGGCAAAAAACGAAAACACAAAACCCAAGACACCGACTTCCGAAATTAAAGTTATTTTTCACTTTGTAGTGTTTTTTTTTGGAAGTCGGTTGTTTTTTTTTGTAAAAAGTTTTTTTGGATCGTAGAATTTCGGTTACTAGTACATTTGTTGCCTAACAATTATTTTTAATTAAATACTGGGCCTCAAGTATAGACTTGCTACGAGCTACGAAATTGCTACGATTTAGCTACGAATTGCTACGAGTCCTCTACACAGTTGCTACGAACATAATTCTAACATGGAAGCAAGCTTTGTCTTTACAAATTTGGCACGAATGTCCCTTATTATTTTCAGTAGAAACTTCCCTATAGATGTTCCCAAGTTTCAGGATTTTTTTATTCTTTGTCTTGTTTGAACCCCCGTTTTAATTACCGTGTTGTTCACTCAAAATAACAACTACATTTTTTGTCTAGTTATTTACCTTTTAATAATAACCTAGTTTTCGGCTAAAAACCTCACAGATTCAACAAACAAAATAATTGGCCAGCACAATAGCTATTAGGAAAGTAAATTATCTCTAAGAATGGAGTGACAGTGGTTCTGACACGGCGAGTGGTGGGAAAATTGCGTGCCTTCTTTGTGTAAAGAATAATACGCTTTATGTACGCTGATGGTAATATAATGCTGTTTCTTGTACTTACTGGGGTGTTGTGTTGCTATGTAGTAATTTGATGACGGGTTTAATAATTACATTTCTTAGGAAAAGTATAAGTCGGACATTACTAGCATTTCTACTAACCTCTGTAGCTGAATCTAACTGAGCTGAATCTGTTGTGTCAGAAGTGGATTTGCATCAATTTTGCAATTGTACGCAGGTGTGGTGAGAGGCGTTATTGTGTACCTGTTAGTAAGTGTGTATTTTTAGAGACATAGTTTGAGTGATATCTAATGTCAGTAAGTTTGTGTCTAGGGTGTGCGCAATCTGAGAGAAACCTTGTTCCGCTAGAAGGCTTGAACTTGACTAGAAGAGCTTGAAGGCATCTCGATCTTGAGTTACTTTTTAACCACTGGCCGTTGTTGTGTAATTCTTAGATTCAGAAGGTTATAAAACTTACACTATCTCGTAGTCGTACAATCTGAACAGACTGTTAATTAGATTTCAACAAATAAGAATTAAGCATATTACTCTTTATATTGAATGTAAAAAGACACACTGAGTCTATGTATGTTAAATTTTAACAGACATCTGTGTGTCTGTTAAATGAGAAGAGTGTGTATGTATGTCTGTTCATATAGTTTCCATATTTATAATATCATGTAAAGGTATAACATGAACTGGTTTTTATTGCTAGACCTTGTGTCTAGACTATTTAAGGAGAACAATTGAACAGGAAATTGAAACAATCATTGGCTCTCACTGAACTGAGAGGCAATAGTCTATCGATGAGACTGTGCTTAAGACTCTCGTGTAGTCTGTGCTTGATTGTTCAAAGTAACTTGATTTATAGCGAGCAATCCTTTATGCTCTAGGAATGGAAGGAATCCACTGTGTTGGGTGTTTGTTGTCACTGGATAGACGATTGAGTATTGCGAATAAATTATGATCAAAGATTTTAATTAATAAAATAAAATAAATCAATAAAATAAATATAATTTATTTCAGGAATACACCCATATGAAATTCACGACAGATTATGAATTCAATTAATTAATACAATTTATAAATTATTACAACATTATTATAAAACAATCAATATTACAAAAAAATTATAGAAAAGTATTATTTTAGCTGGAAAATTAATTGCCATATACGAAGAAATAATTAACCTCGTATATGGCCCTCAAACTAAAAAGCATACTTTGTTCTTCTCCAGAGAATAAGACAAAATAATCATTTTGCTGCTTTAGCTGAGGAAAAGTAGGAAACAGCTGTTTGTTTACTTATTTTTTCAATATTTTATGAGTCACAAAAGGCAGAAAGCTGTCTTTAGTAATCAAATAACACCGACAAGATACAACTACAATTTAATCAAACAAAGAATCTGGATGTAGTTTTTTCCAACAAAACAAAAACCAGACATCTAAATAATTACCTATCCTAAACCTAGCACACACAGCTAATCATTACTCTTCTTTTTGCCTCAGTCGGACAAAAACAAACAAGAAAGGCAAACGGTAGGGTGTCCAAGCTGCGGGCGTAATCCGGACATACCGGCACTTGGTCCCGATTGATAAACATAGGGGAGCAAGGCTTATGGGCTAAGTTATGTGTTTGGTTTTTAAAGTAAACTCACTTATTTACTTAATGAAAAAAAAATTAAATAAACTTTTTATTCTATGCGGATTCGATTTTCTATGGTGAAAATCGAATCCGCATAGAATAAGTATAGTGAATAAATTATATTATCTTTCTTTAATCGATGTTAAAGACCCGTATTCATGGTAAACTAAAGTTGCGCAGCATCGTTGCTGCAACACATTTCGTATTTCCAGAAAGATATTTTGTTCAACAACGAGCTGGTTTGCCAGAAACTTGAAATCGTCGTTCTGCAACATTGTTGTACAGCTTTTGTTTACCATCGATACATGGCTTTACAAGATACAAAATGTAATCATTATAACTCCATTCTTTTAACTCTTTGAAGCATCTCCCAAATTATTTAAAGATTAACTTGAGAGACTCCCACGAATCCCTTAAAGTTTATTTGGTCAAGGCAAACATAGATGCAGCTTGTGGGTGACCGCTGAGCGGACATAAAACGAACAAGCTGCAGCCGGAAGGGCAGGTTTAAAAGATTTATTTTCGATTTAAAGGTTAAAAATCACTACAGCAGTTATCTTAACTAAACACTACACAACTTTTGATCTAAGCCAAATGGTAATTGAATAAAATTATCTGCAAATTCCAAAAAGTGCAAGTAATTTTTATTAACACCCAATTCAATAATGCCTACATCGTGCAAATTGCTCCGTATTTGTCTAAAAACAAACGCAAGGGTAACCACAGTGTGCCAACGTAATCCGGACAGACCGGCAGTCGGGTGTTCTCGATTGATAACATTTTTATTTGCCACTTAAATAGTGGGGAAACAAGGGTTGCGGATGAAGGGGATAATATCGGATCTTAGGACGCGAGTTAAAAGGCGAGCGTGTGGAAAAAACAAGGAAATTTCTGTTTGTTTTTTCTTGGTTTGGGGTGGTTTTTAGTAAGTTGTTTTGTTAAAAGAACCTTTGGAATGTAGGGATTGACATCAAGGGTTGTCTTGAGTGTGTTTTCGGGCGATTTCATTGAGGCCTAAATTGTGTATCCTTGTTTGTTTACACTACATTAAACTGCATTAACAACAAGTCAATAAAGCAAATCATTGGGTATGCAAAAAGTCGTCACATATCATGAAAATTAAATTCATACAATGGAAACCTTCAGTTCAAAGGTTTTCTACAATAACATACCAAAGCTAATTATAATCGTAATATGTATTACATGACTTTCCCCACACTTGACCTACATCAAATAAAAAAACACTTATTCACACAAAACTAAACAAAAAACCATAATTACGAAACAACGAAGAAAGAAAAATATATAAAACAAAAAAATCACAGTTTTCCTGCAATCATTACATTTAATTACCTCACATGTCCGACGGTGCGTGAGCACATAATCAATCTCCTCCCTTTCCCCCCCCCCCATTTACCCTCCTTCCACTGTAAGCCGAAGCAAAACAACGCGACCCAGCCAACGGTGAAAATTTCTTATTGAGACTTATCCGTGGAAACAATTTAATTATGGTGCTACTTTTTGTTAAAATTTTTGTAAGCCGGACTATAAGAAAAGTGGAGAAAAAGAATTTTTAATCTTGATCTGAGAACTTCAAAAGGATAGTCAGCCGATGGTTGGAAAATTGGTTGGGAAGTCTATGAATGATTGAATGGTAGCTAATAGGTATACAAGCTTCTTGTACACGGGACTTTTAGGATAATATTATTTCATGGTTCTAATAATTATTTCGAATAGGTAGTCAAAGGAAATAAATTAATGTCTGTTAGACTAGTTCAATTGAGTCGGTTTTGATGAGGACTCACGGTACCTCTAAAAAACCGGCCAAATGCGTGTCTGACCACTCACAATGAAAACAAACTTAACATTTTAGTTGAAAAACATGTTCTCCCATACATTCCAACTGCAAATGTAAGTTTGTACGCACAATATTGTGAGATTTACCATGTTATTTTAAGACCATAGACTTCTTATACTTAAAGAACCATTCTCTGTAATTTTTTTCAAAATTTTTGACTTATTAGTTTTGGAGATAAGGGCGAAATGGTCAATTTTCATCTATTTTTCAAAAAAAGGAGGTTACTCAATTCGACCGTATATACAGGGCGTCCCAAAATTTTGGGACATGAAGGGAAAGTACCTTAAATATCGTAGATAGGGTATTTTGCTGAAAGAAGACTTTATGTTATTTTTAAAAGTTAGTAATTCTGCATTCAAAGATTTTCTAAAAATTACTTGCCTCGTCTGGGAATCGAACCGACTTAAATGTAAAAAAAAAACACCCCTACTTTTATGATGCCAATCGAAAGAATGGCCAAAAAATAATAATTCTTCAGGGGTTCGATTCCCAGACGAGGCAAGTAACTTTTAGAAAATCTTTGAATGCAGAATTACTAACTTTTAAAAATAACATAAAGTCTTCTTTCAGCAAAATACCCTATCTACGATATTTAAGGTACTTTCCCTTCATGTCCTATAACTTTGGGACGCCCTGTATATATTTTTTTTATGTGTGTTCGCGGATAACTTCGTCGTTTATGAACCGATTTTGATGATTAAATTTTTGTTGGAAAGGAGATATCTCAAGGGTGGTACCATGATAAGGAAACCAGCATCTGATGATGGCATCCCAGAGAAATCGAGGGAACTCTTCAAATATTATAGGCAAACCTATAGCGATTTGGGTATTTTTATAGTACTTCGTGCAGTTGCTCTTGAAAAGCACCATTTAGTTAAGTGGAACTGATGATGAAGACCACAAATAGCCACCGGAACTACTCATTTATAAGTATTTCACGAGTTGCGATTCAATTACTTTAATATGGTTGCAATGCAATTTAGGCTCGTCACAAGGTATATGGAGAAGTGGAGCTGATGGTGAAGTACCAGGAGAACTCAACGATGAACGCCCCTGCATCGGGAAAAGCAATATTTTGTAAACGGTGATGAGCAGTTGGCATTAGGTTAATGTAACTTAGATAAATTACAAATTGACCCACTAAAAAGCGAGAAATAAAAACTTTTTTACAAAAAAAACAACTTCCGAAATTTAAGTTATTTTTCACTTTGTAGTAGTTTTTTGGAAGTCGGTTGTTTTTTTTTTTGTAAAAAAGTTTTTTATTGAATATCTTTAAACGTATTTAATTTAAAGTTATAAAAAAAGTTTTGCAAACTGTACCGTGTGACATATCAAATGCTTATTATGGGGAATAAGCATTTGATATGTCACACGGTACAGTTTGCAAAACTTTTTTTAAATTTAGTTTTTGTCCCCAAAAGTGACCCCCGTATTCAAAATTATTTTATTTACGTTACACGTCCGTGTTTGGGTCACAGAAATACATTATGTGAACAAAATTTCAACTAAATCGGTCCATGCCCATCGGTCTGAATGCCCTGCTAGGAAAATAGCAGAATACAGATACATAAATTCCATCGATTATGAGGGAACCTGGTGCGTCATACTCAAGGCCAGACTTCCGTTTCGCTTGTTGCTGACTGGACAATATCCCCGGCCACTGCGCTGTCCTACTTACCTTCGATTTGTCGCTGTCTTAGCACATTAGCTGAGCGCTTCAAAAATCTGATTTATTCATGAAGGTGATTTATGCAATAACCTAGTTAATAATATTGCCAACACAATCATAATCGTGTAACTAAGTGCTAACAACTATGTATCATAATATATAAATTATTTACCTGGCTTTTTTGGCTGTGAACGACGGACAAACAGACAGACAGATACACGAGTGATCCCATACGGGTTCCGTTTTTTTTTCCTTTTGAGTTACGGAACCCTTAAAATGATCTTCAATACCTACCGAGAAGAACAGACCTAATAAAACTAATATATCTATTAAAAGTAAGTAAACCTACTTAATTAATTGGTTTTATGTGAGTATTTTTTTAAGTAAGTACTTCTTTCTAAAATTAGGTTTTGAATTCCCAAAACACTTTAATTACCTAAAAGCTATCTCTTAAAAGGCAATGAACATCAAATTTATGTTTTACAAAGGATTCAGCGTTCGTTCGACCATGTATGCGGGATCCTACTCAGTAATATCAACCTATTGGCGGAAGCTAACATTTGTACGACATACATTGCGGGTTATGTTTGTTCATGTTAAAGTTCAGAGGTAACAAAACAAGACATGGATGTAAAGAAAATGTTTTACTTCGCCAGGTTTAACGGTAGAAGGTTCGTGAATAGATTTCGAAACGGAAAAACGTTTATTTCTGTGCTCAGACAAGCCGATAGTTTATGATAAATCGATATGTTATTTAAAATTAAAAGGCCATGTTTATTTCATACGATTTTCCAGTTTATCCCGTCTGCTTCCCAAAGGGAATGGAATCTATGTGTCTGGTTGCTTCTTTTAAGTTATTTTGTTTCGGTTTGTGTTTTTTTTTTTGCGCTGGCAACACTGGTGACAGGTCGTGAAAAACGATCTCTTAGTTAAATATTTTAGTTAATTAAATAATTGTGTTTATTTTGTGTTAAATCTACTGTTTATCTTAGAATCTAATTATAAAGTGTCTCACACAGTGTTTGTGACGTGTTTTTGTCGCAATTATTCATAATAATCGAGATTTCGAAAAATCATCTACCTGCTGTCAACGTTCCGATTGTGGATTTGAATTCATCAAACCCGGGGAGTATTTTGTTTTTTATTAATCATTATTGTAGTTATATTTTCACACTATACATCACCTGTAAACACTGCTCAGAGTTATGAGCTACGTCCAATACACACAGGCACCGTTTATGTTTCCTTTTGCTTGACAAACTGTGGAAGCAAAATCGACGACGAAAACACTTGCCCCAGACATAAAACATACACTTCAAACTTTACTGCACACATATTAATCCCTAAATTGCTTTATTACTGTTGTTTAAAACCAATTGCATTGTAGAAATGAAACTTTATTAGGTGCCTCTAATCTCATGTCCATAACATTCTTAGTGGAAAATAACTGTTAGCTCTAATATTAATATTATTATCATAAATGGTAATTTACTTATGTCTTTTCTTTTTAATCAATAGTAATTCTGATATGTGATAAGCCCCAAAATAAATTAATTAGCTTCCTACTTTCTTTAAGTACCTCCATATTTTTATAAATTTTCTAAAAAACTTCATCTTTTGTTCTTTTATTTCTTGCTAACTGTTTTACCCTCCTATCTTCTCAAGTTCTCAACTCATTTACATTCCTCATACACTCAGTTGTTTTCTGTCATATTCCAGGTGCCATTTGGGGAAACTTTTGAATATGATGACCCGCGCAGCCACAGTTCGTGACATGAGTGACAAATTGAATGCAACACTGAAGGAGCTGGAGGCATCAAAAAAAGAATGCACCCAGCTGCTGCAGGAAAGAGAGGACAGTGAGGTTGAAGTCAAGAGGATTAATGACAAAAACACTCAACTAAAGAGCCAGCTTGTTGAACTTCACACCCAGCATATGGACATACTTGACCAGCACCACCATCTCCGTCAACTAGTGTCAGATTTTCAACAATGCAGTGACACTCATGACCAGGCACTGAGACGTATATCAGGCCTTGAAGTGGAATTATGCAAGGCACACAACACCATTTCCACCATCAACTCTTTGAAAGCCAGCGAACAGGTTGCCAACACCAATAACCTTTTCGACGAGCTGGTTGGTAGTGTATCCGGACTGGAATGTGAGAAGCCCATCGTTGCCATAGACCTGACTGGGGACGATACCTTAACTAGATGTCCAATTCTAACTAGTCATAATAAAATTAAGAAGTATATTAAAATTAGTAAAAATATAAAAAAGTACAAGAAACTCTTGAAGTCACAAAGAATTTATAAGTTTAATATTAATCTTAGGAAAGAACGTATTCATTTAAAAAGCCAACTAAATGTATGCAATATTAAGATGGAAACTAGCAGACAAATGTATGATGTTGAAATACAAAACCTTCAAAAGGAATTACTGAGCAGGGAAAATACACTTAAGGAAATATCTTGTAAGTATGAGTCTTGTCAACAAATGTTAAGCGAGCGCCTGCAGGAGGCCTGTGAGTTGGTGGATTTGGTGAAGTACAATGCAGAGAGGTACGAGTCGCTGACAAACAATCTCACCTGTAGTTGTGCTTCCACTCCGCCACCTCTCATGTCACAGCATGTTGTTCCTGTCACTTCACCCATTCTAACTCATACTATAGAAACTATCAATCCCACTCAAAGTAATGTTTTAGTATATTCTGATAGATTAGGAGCAGGTTTTGGATCCTTATTAAATAACCGATCAAAACATGCAATAGTTAACTGTTGTTACCATAACCTGCATTTTAATGAGATTGTTCATAAAATAAAAAACACACAAATGAATGAGCAGACTACTGTAGTTCTTTTAATTGGAAACAGTCTGAGCATCACTAAAAGGGACATAGTTAATGGTGTCGACACCCTACTTAAATTAAAATTAGGTAAATTAATATTATGTGCATTGCCATATTCAGATCATTTGTATGCTGAAGAAAATGATTACATTTGTAGTTTAAATAACTTAATGCATATTTTGACATGTCGTCATAGTGACCGTTTATTGTATTTTGATACTAACAATTTTGTTAGAGATTTTGTTTTAATTCGGGAACATATGTTTCTTCCCAAGAAAAGTCAACATGTATTGGCTACTTTGTTAGCTTACAATATACACGCAGTTATTGATAATTTAACTGAGACTAGGCTAAGTGACGAAATAGTATTATCTAGTATTTCTAATAATACTGTGATAGGCTCTTTAAACTTTTAGACTCGACAAAAGAGAAGCATGATAAAAATATTTTATTGTATCATCAAAATATTAATCGCTTCTCTGGCAAAATCCTAGACGTGGAATTGTTAATAGATAAATATCATATGGATATCTTATGCTTTTGTGAAACCTGGTTAAGACCAGATAGGATGCTGTTTAATGTAAATAATTTTTCAGTTGCCAGTGCGTACAACAGGTCCTCAATAGGGGGTGGTACCTTGATATTATGTAATAGTTGTTTCAGACATAAGGAAAGGAAGGATATCACTGCTTGCTCTGTTGATCGCTTATGTGAGGTAGCATGTGCAGAGGTTGAAGGCCATACTTTCTTATGTGTTTATAGACCACCAGCTTCAAACTTGTCATCATTTTTAATCATTATGGAAGAAATACTAAGTAAACTTTTTAAAGATAATAAATTAGTTTTTGTTTGTGGTGACCTAAATATTGATCTATTAGTTAACTCACCTGATAAATATAAGCTTATATCATTGTTTAAATCATTCAATTTAAAATGTATATTTAATGAAGCAACTAGAATAACAGCAACCTCAGCTTCATGCATTGACAATATATTTACTAATTGTAAAATACAAGACTCATCCTTAATTAGTGGCGTTAGGTCTGACCATACTGGTCAACTTGTATCATTTGAATCAGATAAAAAGTTACGCTTAGATAAAACTATTCAGTTAAGACCTCTTACTAAAAATAAATTGAAAATGTTTAATAATAATGTTCTTAGCAATCTTTCATCAGCTAGTTTTGATTCACAAGACCCCAACATGAACTATGGTACACTACTTTCTACAGTGTGCCAAGAATTCCATAAAGCATGTCCTGTAAAAACAGTAACAATCAATACCAAACCAAAATTTAATGAATGGGCCACTCCTGGCATTAGAAAAAGCAGAGATATTTTATATAATTTATATAACGAAAAATCATTGACTTCTGATCAAGTAATTCATAATTATGTAAGAAACTATTCAAAGATATTTAAAAGAGTCTGCGCCCAAGCTAAATCTAAATTAATAAGTAACAAAATTAATAATTCTAACAATAAAATAAAAGCTGTGTGGCAGGTAATTAACAAAGAAACTGGAAACACAAAACAGCGAGATCAGAATGAATTGTCATTAAAAATTGATAATGTAACCATTTCAGATAAGTTAAAAGTTGCTGAGACACTAGAAAACTTCTTTACCAACATCCCAATAGAGGTTACGAAATCTCTCCCCTCATCATCTATACTAGCTGAATCTCTTTTAAAAGAACACTTCAGTAGAGACATTCCAAATTTTGAATTTAAGCCCATTTCAATTGTCACAATTAAAAAAGCATTTAAAAGTCTTAACATAAAAAACACTGAAGACTTATGGGGGATTTCCGTTAAGGTTCTTCAAGATATCATTGACACAATTGCCCCTGTCCTAACAGGCATATTTAATCAATGTTTAGATAGCGGTACGTTTCCTGATTTAATGAAACATAGTAAAGTAGTACCAATTTTCAAATCGGGTAGTAAGAGTGATCCCTCTAATTATAGACCAATATCTGTGCTACCAGCATTGAGTAAAATATATGAAAAAATCATGCTAGACCAGATGTTGGCACATTTTAATTCTAATGGGATTTTACATAGTCACCAGTTTGGTTTCACGAAAGGTAGGTCGACGACTGACGCAGGAGTTAAACTCATCAGTCACATTTTGGAATCCTGGGAGAAGTCCCAGGATGCAATTGGCATTTTCTGTGACCTCTCAAAGGCGTTTGACTGCGTTGACCACAATACACTGATCTGTAAATTACACCACTACGGAATTCGTGGACAAGCTGCTGATCTTGTTCTTTCCTATCTATCAAACAGGCAGCAAAAAGTAAATGTTAATGGGGCGATGTCTTCGGGGTCTCTAGTGAAAATGGGCGTGCCTCAAGGTTCAATTCTCGGCCCTTTCTTATTTCTAGTTTATATAAATGATCTTCCTTACATGATGACTAACTTATCAGATATAATTCTATTTGCTGACGATACTTCTCTTATATTTAAAATAGACAGGAAAGATACAGATGTATTACATGTCAACGATAGCCTGGCTGTACTTTCAAAATGGTTCGCAGCTAATAATCTTTTACTTAATGCGAACAAAACGAAATGTATTAGGTTCTCATTACCAAATGTACCTCAAGTAGGCCTAAATCTAAAACTTGATGGCAAAAAACTAGATGCAATAACGGAAACTATATTCTTAGGAATTACTTTAGATTCAAAATTACAATGGGGCGCCCATATTAGAACTCTTTCAGGTAGATTAAGTTCAGCTGCTTATGCAGTAAGAAAAATAAGGCAGTTGACTGATATAGCCACAGCTAGGTTAGTATACTTTGCTTATTTCCACAGTATTATGTCTTATGGCGTCCTGCTGTGGGGATCGGCAGCTGACGTAGATTCAATTTTCATTTTACAAAAGAGGGCAATCCGCGCGATCTATAAAATGGGCCCTCGCGAGTCCCTTAGAGACAAATTTAAAGAAATTGATATACTGACTTTGCCTTCACTTTATATCTTAGAAAGTATTATGTATGTTCGCAAAAACTTAGGACTTTTCAAAATAAGAAGCGATTTCCATAATATAAATACACGTAGTCGACATGAAATTGTGATACCCAAATTTAGATTAACTAAAACAAGCAAGTCATTTCTTATAAACAGTATCCGCTTTTATAACAAGTTGCCAAAGTCTGTGACAGAACTTAGCGATGGGAAGTTCAAAACCCACATCAAACGTGTCCTTATCAAGAATTCATATTATAAAATTAAAGACTACGTTGAAGACAAGGAAATTTGGCAATAATTCCTTCTGCACATGTGGCTTCCCTGGTACCTCATTAACGGCATAAATAAGTAAGAGTCTATTAACTGCTTCCAAATTACCATGATTATTTAAATCTTTATTTTTTTTTACATTCGCCCTTGACATATTAACTATTCTATTATTTGACATTATTTACTTTTTTTTTGTGGCTTTTGTGGACATGATAATTATTCAGATTGATTACAGTTGTAATAGCAATCATATAATTGCGTTTTATTTAAAATAGGTTTTTTACTTTTTTTAATTAATTAATTTTTTTGTATAGATTCTTTTCTACATATTTTGTGAATGTGAGAACGCTGTAGGCTTAGTGGATTGTAGACCTGTTGACCATTTTCTATTTTGTTAAGTACTTGGTACTTATTGAAAGACCTACACTGTCCTCCCATACCTAGAAACACTGTTATTTGAAAGTGATTTACATCAATGTTTGAAAGTATTGTAAAAGCCAATTATTTTTAAAAGAGTAACCGTGGAGTTTCTTGCCGGCTCTTCTCCATAGGAAACGACCAATTGGAACCGTGCACCTAGCTTCTGACGTTTCATAAGTGCCCATGTAGGTTTATGTGAAATAAAATATTTTGATTTTGATTTTGATTTTGAGTTTGCATTCAAATGCGGTTAAACTGAGGTCTGGGAATTCATGTGTACCTGAGAAATGGTTTCTTTTAATAATTTCAAAATAAATATTTATGTTTGTCTCTAAGAACCAGATGCTCATAAAGGATTTGTGCGCATTACAGTTTTCAAACGATACTTTAGTAAAACATCTTGGCAGAATTCCCTTCCTGTCTTACCTTAGGTATTATTTCACTCATCCCACAATGTTCAGATTTATGTTGGGTTAGCACGTCTACGTATTTGAATAGACACATGACGCCAGACAAGCAAAGCATAAAGTGCACACAGCTTCGATATGTTTTGTTTTATATTGTACGTATTGATCATAATCATGTTGTAAAGCAAGTAGGAAATGATTAATTGTGTTCGAATAGCCTTACAATAGCGACGCATACATTGATAAGTAAAAGTCCTCTACCGTACTGACTGCCAAAGTACGCAGACCTATAGATGTCCAAGTAACGATTTAAATGCCGATAAACTGCAGTTTGGCAGGAGAATAGTGGTTTATAAATCTATAGCAACTAGGAGTACTAGATTCAATAAAGACTGAAAAAAAAATGGGTCCTTAAAAAACTGATACACGCGCCTTTAACTACATCCCACTGTGGACAATAAGCCTAAATTCTAATTTCTACCAACAAACTCTCTAACCACCGATCTATCCACCCTGTCCTCCACATGTGTGATTACCATCCCACCATCCCCCTTACCCATCTTAGATCAATTCACTTCACAACGATCGCTGCATTTAATCTGACGCGACATACTAAAGGACGTACCCGCGTACATTTGTCAGCCATGACTGTTCGGCAATTTAGAAATGAATTACACAAACTTGGTCTGTATGTATATGTGGTGTAAGGTGGCAAATAGCGTGTGTTTTTCAGTGTGAAGTTATAATTTCGAATGCTCTGTACGCTTAAAACATCTGTTGTATGTAAATGTTATGTGAGGTAGAATTATTATATTTATGTTAGAGTAAAGTATGGATAATGGTTTTAGGTAAACGTTTTGTAAGCAATAATGGAACCTACTTTCATTTATATTTTCGAGCGTTACCGTTTACATACTTTTCCCAAAATGGTACAAAGAATACATAACATTAGATTATGGTGCAGATAAATACTGAAGGTTGTAACCTCCCTAGGTAATCGATCTTAGATTACAATATTCAGGAACAGTGCAAATTGTATCCCTTGTTCATTTTGGACGTGTTCTATGAATCATTACTTTATGCTTTTCATCCAGAGACCTTTAAAAGTTGTTAATGATTTTCTGATTATTTAAATAACAGATAAAAACAAACGCTGTAATCTGCTTGGGACAAAAATAATTATGGCATCCAGAACTTCTCTAGACTTTATTTTAAAATGACACAAGAGTACAGAACTACATTTTTACCAGAACCTAGTTTCGTGTTTTATCCCAAGTATCTTCGCTTATCCTACTGTAGCCACATTTCATAGTTCACACAGCTACAGACTACATCTCTCCATTCAGGACTATCCAGGCATTCCCGTTTAGAATTTATGCTTAAAATGTGGCTTCACCTGCGATTTTATCCTTTTCTCTTTGATGTTAGTTTGTACTTGAAAGCTTGTAGGTTAGTTTGTACAATAACAAAGTACGTGCGTACAGTTCATAAAACTATTTGGTATTCGGGCAAAAAAAAAAAACTGTCAACTACCTACATACATAAACTCCTTCCTTACATTCTCCTTCTGCTTTATTACGTTTACACATCTTTCCACTACAAAAAGTTATTAAGAACACAATAATAATAAATATTGGCAGATATTTATTTTTATTGAGTGCGTAATAACTTTTCAAGCTTATGACTTACTTAACAGGGTGATGTAGTAAAATTTACTAGTCAGCACACTAACAAAATAGTTTAAAAGTAGTTGCAAGTTGGCCTTAATACCAAATAGCTTGTTCAGCTGTACTTACGAAGTGAAAACTTGATTTATTGTGTCGGTTGCTAAACAGGCTGATGGCCCAACGGATGGAAACTGGTTAACGCCAATTATTCTACAACATAGCATAATCAGCCTATAATGTTCCCACTGCTGGGACACAGGCCTGCTCTCTTTGAGAAGAAGTGGACTGTACCACGCGGGCCCAGTGCGCGTTGGTAGATGTCACATGTCTTCGAATGTTTAGTTCTAGCACATTCCGGTTTTCTTGCGATGTTTTCCTTCACCGCTGCACCGTTTTGAGAGCAGTGGTGATAAAATTATTTCCACAAAGTAAAGCGCCTGCCTGGGTTCGAAACCACGATCTACATCTCGTAAGTCGGGTCAGTTACCACTGGGCCACCACTGCTCTTCTGCAACGCCAATGTTTAAAGCCGATGTATTACAGAACTAGGCAGGCCTAAATATTGGGATTTTTTTGTTGGCCTTTGTATTGTTAGGCACTTAAATATTGAGATTTTTTGATTGAAACAAAGAGGACACGACGATGACAACCACTATAGTGAAGTCTGTTTAGTTCGGTCTTAAGTACGATAGTAGCAATGGGTAGCTCGCCGTCCGATAAGGACCAGGCCCGGGTCGACGGCGCGTTGTGTTCCACGCGCGCCTCAAAGAGATGTCAGCAGAATTGACGGGGTCCGCTAGGGCCAATGCCTGCCGGGGTTGCGAATATGGGCCGAAAGGGACATCGTGGCCCCCGGCAACAGGGCAACCGCAGGAACACGGGTGGGTTTTAGTCAGTTAGAGTCTGACACGCCCTCCCGCTCCACCCAGAGCGGGAGAACTTATTTGATAACTTCCGAACCAAAAAAAAAAAAAAAAAGTAAGATAGTACTTATTTCCTTTGTAAAAATATAATTATAATTTTCCCCTGCCAAAGCAAGTGACTTATGGTATTTAACAATCTAAATATTCCGTAGGCATAAGGTAGTTAAAGTGTAGGCGTTGAGATACGAACAATAGAGCTAACAGGCGAATCTTATAATACTCACCCGTAAATATTTTACCAAACAGTCCTTTATTTTCACAATGACTTAAAATTGCCTAAACACTTAACAGTGATCTAATAACGTTACACAAAGTGAAACAATTCTTGCTGAACAATAACATTGAAAGTAAGTCGAGGAACAATGGCTGGATCTATAGTAGGCTATAGAACTTAAATAGAATATTCATTACGACTGTACCTTTAAAATGGTGTCTGAAGGGAAATCATTAGCATTTCCCTACAGTAGGATGGGCCTCTCCTAAAGTCTTTAGGGATGGGACATGCTCTATAGTTTATTGTTATTTTTGTTAAGTTTGCTGTAAGTTTAATCCTAAGTCAAATTGTAAGATAATCGTCTACCTCATTAATTTAATTTGTGTATAGGTCACTGGATTTAGCATGCTTTCATGAAATTCAGAGAATGCGCGAGATTTATGCAAAAAGTTGTAATAATCTTTTTACAAGACTCTAATAAATTTATAAATTTTACAATAGCTCCTATCTATCTTACCTTATCATCTACATCAATTACACAGAGCTCCAATTTATGTCAAAATTACAATTACAATTCCAGTCATAAACCAATTAATTTCCCTTCTAAAATTTTAATAAGCCTATCCTATCGACAGAGATTCACCTCCCTACCTACCCCATACAGCCTGTAATTGCGCGGCCACATTTTGGGGGTAGAAACACATAAATTACACCTTTTATTCATTCCCGATTGCTAGTGTTATTGCTATCATTAACCAGCCCGCATTGGCTATACTACTATGTATTGAAACATTACCTTTATTAATGAAATGTGTTATATCATTGGCACATGGAAGAGCTCTGTGGTTTAGTTATAACATGTTCTGTTGGGGCCTTTATCTTTGTTTCTTCTTTGGGTTAAGTAAAGACTCATCATAATTCCTATTTAGGTACTTTCCATCGAATATTTTGTCAGGGAATGTTACAAATATCTGTCTATTTTAGGTAGCAATTTATTGTGACTTATTTAAAGGCAATGTTTAAAGGTCAAAGGTACATTGGTTAAGTCTCAACTTATTTGACTAGTATTAATAATTTTGATTGTTCATTAATGGGGCCGCAGGAATCCGCTAGATGCGAGAAGCACAGAATCGTGTGGCGATGCTTGGGGGAAATCTATGACCAGCAGTGAACGTCTATTGGCTGAAATAATGACGATGATTAATGGGGCAGAAGTCTTAAATCCTTTTGGTATAATTATGAAAATAAACAACAGGCCAAACGAAATAGAAAGTAAACATGTCCTAATGACAATAGCGATGGAAGGACTGGACTGGCCTTTGCCCAAGAGTGGCACAGCGAAGACTAACAAAAAACGGCAATGGCTAATACTTATCAATCATCGACAGACTATTAACCTTTCGCCGATAATCACAGAAACAATTAAAAAGCCATTGTGTCTCGCGTGGATCCACGTTCCGGTTCCGCAAACCAAGGGTTAAAAGGTCACAGTTACAAAAATATTGACCTAAATAAACTTTGTCTTTTAATAAGACTTTGTAGAAATGTTATCGTAACACCTATTACTTCAGCTTCCTCTTGACACTTCGCAAGATGACAAGCAAATAACAGGCAATGTTTTTCTTCCATTATCCGTAAGGAAATTAATTCCTCTGTGTGCATGGAAGTACTACTAAAATAAACTGGAAGTATTAGTGATGGGACTATGTTATGAATTATATCGAGAATTAGGTCTCATGAATAATGTTTACTACATTTTCTAAAGCAACTGCAGCAACAGAACTGTAATGATAGCTTGCAATTTTATAATCTTTTTTTATTCAAAACCTATACCTTGATATTGTGGAGTGACTAAAATACGATCATTTTTTAAAACATACTCATTGAAATATGTAATCACATAGGTAATCGAGACGCATAAAAACAAAAAAAACTAGTACACTATTTTGGCTACTACGCAGCAAAAACAATTTTATAGCAAGGCAGCTCGATATCAAACTGTCAATCAAAGCTGACAGACGCTGTCCTGGCTTGCAAACACTACAGCCAGCAAATACTCTTTTATTTGTCAGATTGGCGTCGAAGCCAATATACAATATTGTTCCTTCACTCCAGAATATAAATGTCGGTGAAAACTCTCTCCCCATCTAAAAGAGGGGTGGCTAAATAACCGTGAAGCGCGGGTAAAGGGTGCAGGCTGCTGTCCGGTAATACGGTTTTTGACGGACACGGCCATTGAAATAAACGTAGTTTTACGAGATTTACAAGGTTCATTTAATTTGTGTATACTTTGGGCTTACAATATTTTTCATCTAGGTTGAAATAAAAATACAGTGTAATCAAAATAATTGTTTTTACCACGTAAATAAACTCAAAAGAACATCAATATCGATAGAAACAAAAAGTAGTATAGGACGGCCCTAAAAAATATAATGCTGTGTGCCGCTCAATCGCACATCATTCATTGCTCGACCACAACAAAATTACAGACACGACGTTCCACTAATTCGAGGTGGTCTTACGTTCATAATTTGCCGATATTTTATATTAAACTTTCAGAATGCCTTACAGCAGAAATAGTGTGAAAGGTGTAACAAAATACAAAACAAGTTTACAATGAGTCTAAAACGCAATGGAAAAATAATTTAAGTTGTTGGATTATTTATTTATTTGTTACAAAAATCAATACATAAATAAAAAATCGTTGTCAGCAACATCGATATCTACGCAGATCACCAACGCCCCTCCCTCGTGATATAAAGCTGTAGTACACCGCATGCTTCGTTACCCCACAATCACGTTACGTAGACTGCGAGAGATTCGCTAATTCTTGCGTGCGTTTACCTTGGCCTGTACTTGTGAATCCACGCTTTATTTCTGGTAAATAAGGCAGAGTATTTTACCGTTGATCTCTTGCTTTTTGAGACAGTTTGATCGAGGTCCAATGTCGGCTTGATGAGCGCAATGCCTGAGCAATAAAAGCTCCTCTATATTGTTGATACCATGACACACACTATAAATAATTCGTGTATGGCCTACATAGCTAGTACCTATAGTAATGTCGAGTTTCCAGACTTACGAGATAGAGAATTAGATACTATCTCTGTGGAATGTGGAACTGTGAAAAAAGGAAAATAAGTAAACGTTTCTTTTTTCTTATAACTAACCTAATTGTTTTATTTTAAGCACCAGCTAATTGATTTTCCTATCACTCTACGAATTATAACCAGGCTTTAAAGTTTCCCTTTACCGTCAATAACCATCCGCTGTATACAGGATTTTTTTCAGTAAAAGTTAACAGCGTTTTACAGCGTCAAAGTTATGATAACCACACGCTTCGTTAGCACACAATCCCAGCTCGTAGACGGGCTTGTTTTTACGTTATGTTGCAAACTACCTTAGATACTATGAAACGAGATATTTTACTTAGTATTATGTTAAGTGGAATAGGGCAATAATGTACTGCGATGGGTTACTGTTATAACTAAGTTTTTTTTTTTTTTGTCGGTGCTTTAACCTGGGTAAAATTTTCTCCCTTTCTTTTTTATACGAAAAACGAGAAATAATACCCAAAGACAAGTCAAATAAAAAGCTTTTAGCCTTCATAATGATAGATTTTATTGTGAATCTAAAAAATGCTGATTATTTGTAAATATACTGCATTAATTTCAATTTCAAAACAGATTAAAAGCTACAAGCCACAATATAACCAAAACAGTAGACAATTTAATCAGTACGCAAATTATGTGCTACACATAAATCTACTCCATAATTCAATAAAGCGTCATTATTTCATAAACCTGTCCAAATGACTGGCTGCGTATCAAATAACGCTGTCCCTGCGGCCACAGAGTGAGAGTTGCAGTAATGCAATCAGAGGGTAGGCTTGGCGTACCCCTCGTACGTCATGCGTATATTGGTAGACTGCTACTTTGTTATTCTGTGGTAGTGTGGATGATTGTATGTTGGGTTATAAGAAAACGGTGCGCTGCTTATTGTTCCTTGAAATTATTGGAATGTTGCAGAGAATAAATTGTTTTCTGGGATAGAAAGGTCAGACAAACTCCTAATCAGTTTAGGGATGAGAGGAAATTACGCATAATTATAAATTCTTGACTGGAATAAACACAGGAAAAATAATAGCTTAAAAAATACTTTATTTTTTATACCTATTCTATCCGTGCGGTATCTGGTCAGTTCGTTGAGAACTCAGTTTTACAACAAAGAAGTTTCCGCCAGTCTACATCGTAAATTGAAAGACTATCACACATTCTAAACCGAGCAATATCCAGCGGAGTCAGGCCACAGGCAGATTGCAGTAATCCAATCAGGGCAGCTGCCCACAATTTGCGGGTAACTGATGCCCGCACTCCAATGTGTTGCCCGCCAGTATTGAATGTGCCCCATTTTGATATTCTGCCCTTTTGATTGTACTGTACTTACGAAGCAACGTGGAACTGCTTAGTGCGTAGATGGGTGCTGTTTTTCATTTACTTTTAAATGTGGTTGGGACAGGCTTATAGCCCATCTGATCGTTAGCGGATAACAATGGACTAAAAAGGTCACGTCCATTTAGAATGTTTCCTATTGAATTGCTCTCGTTACCCAGTCTTACAAAATGTATGCTGTAATTTTAAGTTTTGATTTTTTTATCAATCTCAAACGAAGCCCGGGATCATTTCTTTAGTTACCTTTTCCGTAATATTCATTTAATTATCTTAATTCTAGAACAATTGATAGTAAAAGCCTAGATTACCATACCTTAATTCATCCATATTCTTCCCACAGCCAAAACTATTCAGCCTTTGTACAGAGAAAACAGACAACACACAAAATACCTATAAACCGAATAAATCAAGTTAACAAACCCTTCAGTAAAACCTATAGGTTCCCGTAACAATACAACGGCAAGCACACACGATCTTCGGCAATTTGCGACGCGACGCAACACAGTCCCGACGCAACACAGACGCGACGCAACACAGTCGCGCGACCAATAGATCGCAATCTAGACGAACAGCGCCAGATTAATCGTTTTTGTACACCGAGCTTTATTGCATTGGAGGAGAATTGAGCTTTTTATTTTGTTACGTTACTAGTTTTTTGTTTCGATGTAAGACAGTAGACTAAGGGGCAAAGTAGTAGTTCTATTTCAGTAGTAGTTCAGTACTTTTAATGTTTTGTTCTTGCTAGTTTACTTGCTACGAGGCTATTGCGACTAACAAGGAATATTTGTATCAAAATAATTAGGTACTTAGGTACTGTCTTCTCGATGTTCTAAGGTTTCGGTTGTTTATGGTCAGCTACCATAAGTTCGAAAAATATTTGACCGAATTTCATTTCACCTAAAACTTTTCAACTATTTTCGTTTCATTTTTTTTGCTTGATCAAAGTCATGTCTGCCACTATATTAGTTGACCTATTATTATCGATTCGATTTTTTTTCGTAACTCCGACGTTTCATTTGGTCGAAAAACTTTTTACCGAAGTTACACTTAGCCGAAATAACATTTCTTTGAAGTATTATGTTTCCGACCATTCATACAACCTACTATTTTGTTTAATTATTTATTTAAATGTAATGGCACTTAATAAAACAGTTGATTGTGAACAAAAGTGGTTTTTAAGTGGTCTCAGTAAGAAGCATGCAAACAAGGATGCTTGCTTCAAACATAAAACATGCAAGCAGGCATACAGCATGCAGCGTGCAAGCAGGCATGCAGCATGGAAGCAGGCATGCAGCGTGCAAACAAGCATGCAACATGCAAACAGGCATGCAACATGCAGCAAGCATTGTTTTTGTCACGGCTCCGGCGCTACGGGGTTTGGGCGGTCCCACTCGAGTTTATCGTCGCAGATGATTGCAAACCTCAGCCGCAGCGGTGGACCTTCAAACCACCTGCTCCTCAGCTAACAAGCCTCCGCGCCTACGCGGGCTTAAATTACACTCTAGGGTAGGGCAGACAAGACTGCGTGAAGTCGGTTTTGCAGCGATTCGTTTCTGTTACTAAATTTTGTAGCACATAAAATTGACTTTTAATGACACTATTTTAATTTAATATTGAAAATGCTACCAAGTAACCGGCTATATATTTGTGAGCAAATAATATTCCATAAAATGTTGTTTCGGTGTGGTGAAAATATGGCAAATAAATCATTTGGCAAATAAAAAAAGTTTAAAAGAGCCTTCGGCCTATAGCAAAAAGTTATTTTGTTAATCGGTGAAATATAGTTCGGTAAAATAATACCTATGTTTGACACATGATAATTCGATGATCTAAAAATATGTCAAATAATGCAAATAGCAAAAAAGACGTCGGTCGACAGGTTTCGGTTAAATGGAATACGAACAAAAAAATTCAGAAAAGTGATCGGTTCCCGTTGTTAATACCCTTGTTCGTTTTAGAAAGGACCAGAAATGAGTCAAAACATCTATTGGAAGTGTTGAGAACCTTCAGAATTTGTTGTCTAATAGATAATAAGTTTACATTGCTTTGCCAAAGAATTTTATTTAGACGAAGCTAAAAATCTCCGTGTGTGCGATCCGTTATTTTTTTAAATTTGTTTTTTTAAACAATATCAAAACCTGCTTTTTAACTGACTTCCAAAAAGGAGGAGGTTATATCGTCGACCGTAGGTTCAATTGAGGTAAGGGACAAAATACGATTTTTCAGGAGAGGCCGACGAAGTTTTTTTTTTGGACTAAATCGCCCATAACTTTTTTCTTATTAACCTTTTTTGGGTCTGTTTTTCTCACGTTAGAATTTTTTCATATTCACCATTCGATAGAGCGAAAAATTCTGAACAAAACTGTATACTCAACTCATTTTGGGTATTTTGTCCCTTACCTCAATTGAACCTACGGTCGACGATATGTTCGTAGCGTACGCTTGTTTTTTTTTTTATTATGTATGCCCGCGATTTCTCCGTCATTTGTGAACCGATTTCAAAAATTATTTTTTTGTTTGAAAGCGTATGCTTTCAAATTAGTCCCATATAAATTTTATTAACTTTGCTTGGGTAGTTTTTGAGTTAGCTACAAAATAAATATTTTTTTTCCCACTTAGTATGTAGATCATATGATAAGTTCCTGTCACTGGTAGCAGGTAGTAGTATTCGAATGTGTGTGGGGTAGGTACAACAACTAAAAACTGAAAAATAAAAACCTTTTACAAAAAAAAAACAACTGACTTCCAAAAAAAAACACTACAAAGTGAAAAATAACTTTAATTTCGGAAGTCGGTGACAAGAAACGAAAATACAAAACTCAAGACACAGGGTTCTGAAATTAAAGTTATTTTTCACTTTGTAGTGTTTTTTTTTGAAAGTCGGTTGTTTTTTTCAAAGATTATAAGGAGTCTGTAGTCTCATCATTGTTACGATTGTTACCATACACGCGTTTTTCATGTTTTTTCATGCCTCGCAATAAATTACCGCATCCATCTCTTCTGAATTTCTGGTCCCACCGCAACACAGTAGCCGTTACAGAGCCTGCAGTAATTAGGACCATACTCGTTCTCGTGTCAATTCACTAACTACATAAACTCGTGATATTTGACGAATAAGTACATGGCGTCGTGATATTTGACGAATAAGTTGGTACGGCCAACATAAAAGTTGATTAGACTTCAGCTTCTTTAATCAGCTGGAAATTAAGTAATAATGATACTACAAACTCTTAGCTTACATGAAATGCTGAAAAGTAGTGTAACTATCGAATAATTTTGGGTCTATTTAGATCGTATTACTATGTCAAAATAACAGTGAGGCTATAACACAGATTGGGGCTTGCCGCGTTGAAACGCAACGCATTGCAAAAATCCTGCTTCATTATTTTCGTACATTTTCTATAAACCAACGCACCACAGGCCGCACCGCACTTTTTTGTATGAAAATGCGTTGCGCTGCGGCCCGTTGTGGCTGTAATGTGCGCTTGGCTTTTTAATCTTACAACACACTCAATTAAATGTTGCTGTTTATGAGTAAACTAGCTGTACCCCGCGGTTTCACCCGCAGACGTCTCGATTCCGTAGGAATATCGGGATAAAAAGTATTCTTTGTGTTAATCCAGGTTATAAACTATCTGTGTACCAAATTTCATCCAAATCCGTTCAGCCGTTTGAGCGTGGAGAAGAGAGAAACATACACACACACTCACAAACTTTCGCCTTTATAATATTAGTAGGATTATAATGATTGTTTTCATAGTATGTATTGTATGATTGTTTTTATAATAAATACGCCAAAATATTAAAAAAGTGTATTAACGTGGCCAGAAAGCAATCCTCTAGCAAAGTTATTTTGAAAGCAAAAAACAAATGTCAAGCAACATGGAAATTAATTAAAAATAAACCTAAATGTACAAATTCACAATTTATAGAAGCCATTAAACTCAAGGGCGCTACCATTAAAAAACCTGAAGAAATAGCGGAAGCTTTCAATAATCACTTCATTGATGCTACAAATATAGACATAACCAAAAAGAAAAATAAAAACAATATTACAAAAAACACTAGCAATGTAAGTAATAGTTTATATCTCGAACCTTGCGAACCCAATGAACGCAGTGGGATATGATGACATTTCCACCCACATAATAAAATCATGCGCCGATATATTGTGTCCTATAGTAGCTCATCTTGTGAATTTAAGTTTCTTTGAAGAAAAGTACCCGAACAAATTAAAGATCTCAGTTGTAAAACCATTATTTAAAAAAAAAAAAACATGATCTAGACAATTATCGTCCAGTGACCTTAATACCTACAATTTCAAAAATATACGAAAAAGCAATGTATAATCGAATTGTCTCATTTGTATCCAAATACAATATAATAAGTACCGAACAAAATGGTTTTCAAAGAGGAAAGTCAACCGCACTAGCTTGTTATCAACTAATAAAATCGATCACGGAGAATATAGATAAGAAGACACCGGTCACTGCAATATTTTTCGACATGACCAAAGCATTTGACTTTGTAAATCATGATATACTGTTAGAAAAGTGTGAGAGTTACGGAATAAGAGGAAAAGCGTTAAATTGGCTAAAGGATTACTTAACGAATAGACAACAACGGGTTGAAATTTTAGGCGTTAACAAAGACAGAGAAGTGATAACGTATAAATCTCAATACAGGAACAATACATATGGTGTGCCTCAAGGTAGTATTTTGGGGCCATTGCTTTTTCTTCTTTACATTAATGATTTGCCAACAGTGACGAGCAATAAGTGCGTGTTGTTTGCAGATGACATCTCAATGATAATAAATAAGGATAATGAAAATGAACAATTTGAGGATAAAATTAATGCTGCAGTAGAAGCTGTAATAGAATGGCTTGAACAAAATAATTTATGTGTGAATGTTTCCAAAACAAAATATATTAATTTCTCTAATTACAAAATGACAAATGAAGCAATGAAAATTATTGGAGGTGATAATGAAATTGAAGAAGTTGACCATACGAAATTTTTAGGCATAATAATTGACAAGAATTATAATTGGAAAAAACATATTGAGAATATATGCAATAGGCTAAACAGCTTTGCATTTGCACTACGAAATCTTAGGAAAACTGTTGGACGTAATGCCGCGCTGTTAGCCTATCATGGATATGTCTCATCTGTGTTAAGATACGGCTTAATTATATGGGGTAATTCCACTGACATCAATAAGGCATTTATTGTGCAAAAAAAATGTTTACGAGCTGTGTTTGGTGCAGACCCATTAGATTTGTGCAAACCTATTTTTAAAAAACACAGTTTATTAACATTAGCATGCTTGTACATATTGGAAATGGGAGTATTTGTAAAAAAACATCCTCACCTATTCAGTAAAGCCGATAGCCTCAATGATCATAAGGTGGGCAAAATGTCAAGGGATCCAACAAAATTAGCAATGCCAAGATGTAGAACAGCGTACTACCATAAAAACACGAGTCGAATGGCAATACAGATATTTAATCATATTCCGAAGGAAATTAGAGAACTGCGAACCAGTCTATTTCAAAAGCATCTCAGAGCATGGCTGATAGAAAACTGTTTTTATAGTATTAAAGAATTTATTAATTCTAGAACAAATAGGAAAATTGCAGGACATGTAAATTACATTTGACATTTTTATTTTAAGCTATTGACATAATATTTTGTAATTTAATTTCCAATTTAATTTTAATTTTTGTAAGTCGATTTTTAGAAAATTTGTAATTTAATTATTTTTATTTGACATTTGTAATTAATTTATTTTTATTTGACATTTGTAATTTGATAATTTAGACAATTCTTGATTTAGTACATATTTTTTCTGACATTGGAATTTAATTATTTTGTTAAATTAGAATCATTGTTATTGTCACAAAATTTGCATGCCGAATTTAGTTGGCGGAATATGTTGAACTATTGTGTATTGTTATAAAATCTGTAAAATACCATATTTCAGGCAAATAAATGAATCTATCTATCTATCTATCTATCTATCTATAGTTGTAATTCTAAATGTTTAGATTAAGTAGATATTGTAATTCTGTTTATTAATATTTTAGTTGATTTATATTTTGTAATAGATTTTTTATGCTTAAATTAGCGTACACCCTGATTCAAATTTAGTGGCGGCTCGGAACATGAGGCAAGTCGTTGCGCAGTAACGAATTCATCAGTAAGCGGGGGTGAGGGGTGCGGTACTGCGCAGCAAGTAGCGCACTTCCGAGCCGCCATTAAGTTTGAATCAAACTGTACCTACTTGTAATATTGTTATAATATTATTAAATTTTCGTGTATTCATTTTGGTTCTTGTTAAATTACATTTTTAAATATTTCTTAAAATGAAAGAATTAAAAAAAACATTTAAAAATATAAAATAATAGAGTTCCGCCGGTATCGGGAGCAGGATCCAAGCTACCGGTGGTTAGGGCTGCAGAGACAGGAACCTCCTCACAATGCGAGCCGTATCGAGGAGTACTGCCTTCTGAATCAGGCGCTTGATCCAACCGCCTAACGAAAGCCTCGAGAGATGTTGGTCGAGGCTTTCAGCCATCAGGCCATTAGCCGTTACGACAATCGGCACAATGATAACCGAGCTCACATTCCACATGTCAACAATCTCGTGTGCTAAGTCGAGATATTTTATTTGTTTCTCTTTCTCAGCTTTCACGAGGTTCTCGTCATGTGGAATGGTAACATCAACTATCATAGCGCGGCGCGCTAATCGATCTATCACTACTATATCAGGCTTATTTGCTACAATAGTCCTGTCAGTAATGATAGACCGATCCCAGTACAACGTGACATGGTCATTTTCGAGAACTGGGTCGGGCACATACTTGTAATACGGTACCTCAAAGTCCACAAGTTTATATTTCAAAGCAAGTTGCTGGTGAATAATCCACTTGGTTATGTCTGTGCAAGTACTCGCCGTTAGCTAGACGCGAGCAACCAGAGATAATATGTCTGATGGACTCACCCGGACGATGGCATGCCCGACACACGTCAACCGTACCGTCCTTCATAATATGTCTCCGATAGTTATTCGTCAAGATAACTTCGTAGTTCCTGGAACATAGACAGCATCCTAACACGGTACGCAGTGAGGTTAGTTCCTCCCTCTGTAGACCCGTAATATGCGCGCATGACGTTCTCGTTCATTGACTGAGTCCATCTCATGCGCTGCACACAACCACCGGCAGCGGGGACCTGGCTCGAGGCCGGTTGGCCCCTAAGTCCCAGGCTCCTCGGTGGCTGGCCTCTCCCCTGCCGACGTACAGGTGTTGGTGACGTCGGCGGGGAGAAATACTCGTCGCTCGAGCTCGACGCAACTACCGCGGCCGGTGTCGACACAGCGCTCACAATGGGGCTGGGTACCAGCGGCGGCGAGGCGGAGCTGAGCGAAGAGTCCGGAGGTGGTGAGCTTATTAAATTTATTATTTATTTATTTAAAAATTTTGCATGCCGTAAGGTAAATTGTGACAATTTGTAAAAAAAAACATATTAACTGTATTGCGTACATTATAGCGAGTAAATGATTTATATTCTATTCTATTCTAGTTCAGTTGCTGACCGTACACAAACTCGTGATATTTGACGAATATTCGAACTTCCTCTCTCCGGTAAGTTGGTAAAAGTAGTCTTAAGTTGAAGACGATTAAGTGTTTCCCGCTGATAAGTTTGTTCAGTGATGTTGGAGCTTTGAGTCGCAAATGTTTGCTTTGTTAATATTATTTGGTCTTTGGATGCTAATGGTATCGTTCGTGACGTTTTGTATGTTATTAAAAATAATGTAGGTAGGTAAATATAGTTTATGTACTGGAGAATTATGAATAGTTCCATTTTTCAGTGGAGTTTACGGTAATAAGCAGTGATCGGAGTAGGTAGATTGATTTTACGTACTCGCATCACGAATAGTCATAGAAATCATAACATGGAAAAGCCTTTTTTCCGGGATTTCATTTTTATACTTACGGGATTGAATCAAATATTTTTAAAGTAAGGATTTTTAAACTACTACATTAGAAATTTATAGAATGCGATAAATAAACATTTAAAATATATATAATATTATTATGTTGTTTTTATCAGTATACCTATTCTTTTCTTGGAGCGAAATGAAATGAAATGAAATTGTTTATTCTGTAAATAGGATATCGAAATCACTTTTACACGTCATATAAAAAAATATTAAAAATAAGCTAGATGAGTTCGGCGTTTCCTATCTGACTACTCTGAGAAGAAAGGCCGAAACAAACTCAGAGGTCGCAGTCTCTTTTAAAGTCCAGACATAATCTTGGTCAGGCCATATGAGGATCATGTAGATAAGTGTCTGAAAAGGTCTTTTGAGGAAAGAACCACACAGATTTGAGTGGACCTGTCCAGTCAGTGCAAGCATTTGTCAGTAATCGTGGAGCTCAACTCAGAACTTAAGGAGCTCAACTCGACGAACAATACCAAAGAAAGGACATTTGGGTAGGCCGCATAAACTACTCAAACTGCCAGACCATCACTAAAACTAGCAGAGAAATAAAAACAATATCCACATAGTCCTCACATTCACAATAGTTAAAATAATAATAATACTTTACAAAGTAATCATGTCATTTTGAATATAATTTTTAACAATGGCAATGTGTTTATAAAACTGGTATATGTTGATTTTACATTATTAAAATGTCTAGTTTTATGGTTTTATCACAAGGCTTAGCAGAGCGAGCAGTTCAATCCCAAGCTTTTTTATCTTCTAAATAATCTGAAATTGTATAGTACCCTTTTTTACAAAGTTTGGTTTTAATACAGATTTTAAATCGTTTAATGGGTAAGTTTCGAATGTCAATGGGGAGTTTGTTGTAAAAACGTATAAAATACTATTGCGATCACCCAAATACTATTAAAAAGACAGCAAAAGGGTTAAACATTTCTTATTCATATTTCACATACTTACAGAATAAACAATTTCATTTCATTTCATTTCATTGATGTATTCTTTATTCTACACATTACAACATTTGAAATTCCTTAAAAAAATCATAATAATTTTTAAATCCCGGAATCCCGGAGGCATATCCTTACTAATATATACGTGCCAGTTCATTGACCCCAAATCAATCTACCTACTCCGAGCACTGGTAATAAGAGACATCATCAGTTTAAGCTGTTATAAATAAATAAATAAATCATTAGAATAGACTACGTTACTTTTTCTGCAAATAAGAAGAAACCATGAATACCCATTAGCCCGGAAAAGTAGCCATAATCTACGTCCATTATTCAGTACAGGATTATGGTGTCAATATCTAATCTACCTTTCCAACAAACATCACAACAAACCATTGACCCAAAGACCACAATTCTAAAACACCGAAACAATGCCATTTCTAATTTTGACTTAATAATAACTGACATATCATGCGCAGACATTCTGTGGAACATAATCTCGTCATTATGAGTGGCTCGAACGCTTGGCGCGATTGTGAATATACCCGTCACAAAGTCTACCGTGCTTCCTTCTCACCCCCACAATAACATCACAACTCTAAAAACCAATCATTCAATTATCAACCCTCCACGAAGATAATACAGTTGAAAATTAATTGATCAACTCATCAGATATGTTTGAATTACATAATCGAATTCTATTGTGTCTGCATTTAACGGCTTTTTAAATTGCGAGCGAAATTAAACTCTAATTTCTAAATGTTAGGGTCGGATTTGGCTTGGTTAGTGTAGTGGATGAGTTGATTCACTATTGAACCAAATCTGTAAGACAATGAGGCGTGTGCACAATGAGCGACAATATTGTGTGGAAGCTATGAGCTATACTATCGGCTGTTTAAGCGCTTTGTAAGCGATGCGAAGCGATGAGCAGGCGTGACGATCGATAATCCTGTTGCTGTCATAATCGGATCGACTTTCGTATGTGAGAATTAAAGTATTCTCCTTTTAATTAGCTCAGCTGAATTTTTCGTTGGTGCTTAGTACGAATAATGAGCTTTGGTGAGGTTTACGTCTGTTTTATTTTCTTGCTAACCCCTTAGCTTTTATCAAGCACACGTCAGTTTGTTTAGTCAATTGAAAAATTTCCTTTGTCTTAGCACTACACAAGAGTTTAGAAGAACAAAATACTTTTTTCAAAAAACTGAATACAAAAGGCAGCAAAAAAAATCTCGTTATTCACTCCTTTGGCCCCAAAAAATACAATACGTGCAAGTATAAAAGTATCATTTTAACAAAAAAAGGGTCCCGCGCGGAAAACGCGACACCCGGGAGGGTTCCGCCTACTTTTTTTCTTTGATTCTTCGGTCCGGTTACGAAACCTTTTTATTTGGACCATGACGTAAATGCGAGGACAAAGTGTCAGGAGCTTTTCAGCTTAATTCAGTGACTGTGATGATTAATTAGTTAAAACTTTTTAATGTTATGTTGGGTCAGCTGTGTGGGTGACGACGACATTGTGTTATTATTTTGATTAAGCAAAAATTTGGAAACTCACATGGCCTTTTCTTTGTTATTCGAAACAAAGGTTTAATAAAATGAAAAACCGTAGAAACCTAGATCATTTTCCTGTCATATATAAGCTACTTTTAGTCCTCTGTAAAACTTATGTTAAACCAGACACACAAAGATGCTCCTACCAATTCTCTTGACACAAGATTCGAACTAAATGACAAGTAAATGAGATGTACTTATGTTATGATTTAGGAACCGTAAGTACGTCTAATTTAATCTCACCACTAACTCGCTAAGCTATTGACACACGCACGCACGTTACCACAAACAATTGAATTGTGGTCACAAATTACTAACTGACCACGAATTACCTGTATTACCTTATTACGTAGCCAGTAACAAGGGTCTACGGTTATTCAAATAGGTAAAAGGGTTCTGAAAACTCCACCTACTTATGTTAATCACACGTTTATAATGTTGTAACTTTCAGTTAAGTTGAGGCCATACACTAGTGACGATAAGCATTTCTTTTTGCCTTGCTTCATCAATAAATTAATTTTATTTGAACAATTACTATCTTCCAATCTTCGACATGCCACATATAAAAAACCGGCCAAATGCGTGTCGGACTACGCACAATGAAGAGTTTCGTATTTGGGATGAATTTATCCCAAATACAAACTTAACATTATAGTTTAAATACATGTTCTCCCATACATTCCAACTGCAAATATAAGTTTGTACGCACAATATTGATAGATTTACCATGTTATTTTATGACTATAGACTTCTTATAGGTTTTCCTGTAATCTATTAGTAAAGAACCTAATACTCAGAATTTAAAAAAAAAATTAAACTAAGTAGTTTCGGAGATAAGGGGGACTGGTCAATTTTCCCATATTTTCGTAAATATCTTCAAATTTATTTATTTTAAAACAACAAAAAAAAATTGAGATTTTCAAAACTAGCTCTTTCATCTGTTATGTCACACGATACTGTTTAAAAAACTTCTTTTTTTTTTCTTATTTGCCCCCCAAAAGTGACCCCCATATTCAAAATTCATTTATTTACGTTGCACGTCCGAGTTTAGGTCACAGAAATACATATGTGTACTGTGAGGTTTTATCATGAGATGCAACCTCATGCTGTACAGGCTGGCAAAAATGCTGTACGTCATCCGAACAATCTGACAAGATATATTTAAATTAGGATTTGTCATCGTTTACACTTGTCGATAAAAAAATTATAGTCTAGCCCCAGCGGCCGTTCGCGTGTATGTCTGTATTATAATGTTATACTAAAGAATTCAATATAAAGTCTTTAAGCAACAGTTCTTTGATTTACACACTATCCCGGGTACCGCAGCCAAGTTGGAGCTTACCAAATTTCAACTTAATCGGTCCATTAGATTCGGAGCAAATTGGCTGTGATAGACTGACAGCGCCTTAATTTTATTATCTATTTTAATTTGTGACCTGCATTTACCTCCAAAGAGGTAAACATTACGTTACAAACCCTAAAAATAAAAAAATTAATTAGTCAAATGATACTTCTCCCTTTAAAATAAAATAAAATATGTATTGAACGGAACGGACCAAAGGTTAAATAATACAAAGGCAAGGAAGCACACGCAATGACTGCTAATCGTGTACTAATTGTTCAACTAATATTAATTAATGAAGTAAAGTTAAAATGCTTATTCGTTAGTAGTGTATGCTGTCACCGTACACGAATTGTAAGATATTGCTATACATAGAATTTGAAAATTATCTCTCTCCTGCTTTTATCCCAATTTATTTGCGGTCGGCGCAACAAGTCTTTTTCTTCCATACTTCTTTATTAATGGTCATCTCGGTAGTCACTTCCTTTCTAGCCATATTATCATCTTCCACACAGTCCATCTACTGTTTCTTTGGTCTTCCCCTACTCTTATAGTCACCAACATTCATACTCAAAACTTTCCTCACGACATTTTCCTCATTCCTCCGCATCATCTGCCCAAACCATGACAACATAATATGAAAATGGAGGCGTTTATTCACTTCGTTTACCTATAGATAGGTAACTCCTAAACTCTTAAATGCGATCCAGGCAAAAGGGCCGTTACCAACCGGTCTATTCTGTAAAAAAATCTTGACTATTACGTGAAGTAAGCTGACATTCCACCTTTTGGTGGTATATGGAACAGAGTGTAAAGTTCACTCATCTAACATAGAAAAGGGAGGATTCTCCGACCAGACGGGTGTTGTGTCTGGCGGGCAACTGCCCGACGGTTGAAGTCGGAATCTTGTATATTAGTCGATCGCACGGTAAACTCTAATTGTGCGATGCAGGATTTGTGTGACGTCATGTCTTTGATGCGTAGTTCGTATGTGGCGGTGTAACCGCAACAACCTGTAGTGCTATTCTGTAACCATCTCACCGTGTTATCTTTGGTGAAGTGAGCGTGGAGTGATTGGCAGCTCACTTCACCTAAGTTATCACGGTGAGATTTTACAGAAGAACACTACTGGTGTCAAAGATTGACACTATTGACGTTCACTTCAAGCTCACTTCACCTACATTTTCATGGCGAGATTTTTACAGAATAGATCAGCAGGTATTACAATATTATGGTGAGATCCTATAGCTAGCATAGACAAACAACTATGTAACAAGTTAGAACTTACCTTTAGTACTAAGTCCGTCTGTCATAAAAATGTGGAGTTAAAATGAGTTCAGGCTTTATAGAGTTATAAAATTGAACAATGTAGTTTTAGGTTTTCTTCAATCAACTTGGTTGAAATGTTTGCACCTCTAACATTGTATGTAAAAACTTAACTTCGTCCGCGAGCCTATAACATTCTTCAAGAATTAGGCTATCCAATGTAAAAATAATTTTTGAAATCCGACTGATAGTTCCTGAGATTACCCCCTACATACAAAGTTACAAACAAACAAATTTTACCTCTTTATAAGAAGTATAGATAATAATTCTATTTAGAAAAACAGCTAAGGTGAGCCTAATAGACAGGTATATAAATTGTATGAAACCACATGATTGAATAAGAAATTGTTCATGGAAAGCTTTATAAAAGTTTAGTAGAAGCCGCAATGGCACAAAATCAAAAGTCATTTATTCAAATTAAGCTGAGAATCTGTACTTTTTAAACGTCAAAATTACATAAGACAGTCCACTCGCCCTTCACCACTTCCTAGTGCTTTGGTTGGGAAGAAGAAGTGGCGCAACAAACTCCCCAGCAGCACAGCTATCTGTTAAGTTAGACTTACAAAAGGTACAACTGTCCGTATACATTCAGACTAGACGGTCGCAAAATTCTGATCACAAGTTATCTGGCCCTGTGGCGCAATGGATAACGCGTCTGACTACGGATCAGAAGATTCCAGGTTCGAATCCTGGCAGGGTCGCGAACATTATTTTTGTGGTTTGTATGATCAGTAAAATTTCCGCCTAGTTTGGGAAGCTCAGGTGAGCAATAACTGGGGAAAAGTACGTGGTCCTTTGAAAGTAACCTTCTAAGTATTTTATAACTTGCCTTTGTTAAGTAATTTGTCTACGTTAAATTCATATTGTTCATGTAGACATCAAATATTTAGGTATCCTCATTTTATAAAGAATACTTCTTCAAAATAAATAGATAAAAGTACCTACTGACAGAAACGTTCTCTGGAACTCAGTGCAACACAACCGCACAGTTAATTTAATTATATCATAGATGGACCCCACAAAAATAACTGGATTGATACCCACATTCGCTTAAAACATCCTGAGAATTCATTTACAAACCACATACATAATCCAGTTACAGTGCCCCCTAGTGCTGGAATCAAACACTAATTGTCTCGGTGACGTCACAAAGGCAGGAATCGAATCACGCGATTATCGAATTATAATATTTTTTGTGGTTTTTATTGAATTATTTCCTTTGTAGTCGTGGTCTGCATAGATGATGGGGTGCCACCCTTATTGTGACGTGTGTACTCTTTTTGTTATTTTATGTGACAATTATTTTTAAAGGGTTTTGAAGTCGTGGGTTACATGACAATGTAAAGGGTTTGAAAATTATTGAATCACAATAGGGCTAAATTAGATTTTATTAAAATTATCAAGTTATTCGTAGAAGTATTTGCATTGTAAATACTGGTTATTTAAATTTAAATGAAAAAATAGTGGAATCTAGGCCCAGAATTCACGTTGTATAGCATCAAAGAAATTTTGGTTGGTTTCAATAGTGAGGTGACTGTGACATGTAGGTATTACCTACACATTAAAAATATAATATTTATTAATGTTTATTTTTCACAAATCTATGAGAGTTCACATTGTAATGCGTACTGCTTACTTAATAACAATGAAAGAGGCTGTCTTATTACAAAAGGTCACTATTATAGTAGCCTACGCAGTTATATCTTTCACCACATATACCATTCAACCCAGACCATCCTTGAAACATCTAAGCGACCCAACTCGACACAAGACCCTCCAAAAGACACGTGTGGAGGCAAACACTACGACAAGTGCTGAAAGCCACCCCGTTACAATACAGCAATCAAGGCCTGGACACTGAGGCCAATTTGTGACCAGAATTGCTCAGTGGGCCGATTCTGAGACCACTTGTAATTGCTATGTTTGTTTGTTTTGATAAAGGACTCTGTAACATCCTGAGATGGACCTTGAATTGAAACCACATACGGCTAGGTGTGTAGATATAGAATAGACATTTATTGTAATGTATAGGATAGAAGATAATTGTCGGTGATTCGGTGTTGGGGTTTTGTGCAGTGGTATTGATGTTTGCTGTGTTAAGTCTATTAATTAAACTATTAAGTAACAGTTTTCAATGCGATAATTTTAGGAGTGTTTCTTAAGTCGCTTCCCACACAATTTGCACTTTAGACATCTCATCCATTTCCCTGAGAAACGAAATATTGAATGATTGGATTCAGTCACAGATATATTTATTATGTATTGAAATAATGCTAGGCTATGGATTCTGATCTTTAATTTGTTGAGTTCCGATTTCTGTACAATAGAAATGTTTGTAATGAGTTTTACTTATAAATTACTAGCGACCTGCCCCTGCACCGCGCGATTTTTAGGACTTGACAAATATCGAGATTTCGGTTTATTCCAGAAATCCCCACCGACAAATTTCCACCAGTGGGGATTTTTTTAGAAATTCCCACTAGTTAAATAAACTCAGCCTTTTTTTCTAATATTCTAGTCGGTTTTGGCACTCGCCGGCCGCTACCGCGGCACCGCTGGCTTCGCTCGCTCGGTTCGTGCGTAGGAAGTCACAGTTCTAACCTAACCTAACCTTTTAACTAGTGGGGATTTCTGGAAAAAAAAACCGGTCAAGAGCGAGTCGGACTTGCGCTCCGAGGGTTCCGTACCTACCCATTATACCACCATAATAAAATTCGTATCATTTTTATAGTTAAAAAGATATGGGCTAAATCCCAAAACTTACCTTAACTTTCAACTTTTTTTTATTTTTCGGAATTTTCCCTTTATTTTTGTTGCCAAATTTTGTGAATCAAGGTCAACGGGAACTACCATATAGGTTTTCGACCCAAAACCTATAGGGGACTTCCGGTTGACCTAAAATTGTCAATTTTGGTTAAAAGCAAGGTAAGGGAAAATTCCGAAAAATTAAAAAGTTGAAAATTAAGGTAAATTTTGGTACTTACAAGTTTTCGCGAAAATCTAAATTTGCCCATATCTTTTTATCGTGTTGACTCAGGACCTTGATTTTTATACACCATTAGGTGTATATAATTTATACCAGATCGAAAGTAAATTTCAACTTGCTAGGTCCACCATTCCTGAAAAAATCGGTGGTGACACACGGACAGACAGATGGACAAAAGAGTGATCTTATAAGTGTTCCGTTTTTTAACTTTTGAGGTATGGAACCCTAAAAATAACAATCCCCACTGGTAGGGATTTGTTGGTGGGGATTTCGGGAATAGAGCGAAATTTCTTCATTATAATGTAATGTTTAATGTAATGTAATTATTATAAACCTTCCGGAATAAAATGTATAATGCATAATCAACCTATAATGTTCCCACTGTTAGGACACAGGCCTCCTCTCTGTGAGAAGGAGTGGGCCGTACTCCACCACGCGGGTCCATCAGTGCGAGTTGGTAGATGTCACAAGTCTTCGAAGTTTTGTTTCTAGGACATGCCGGTTTCCTCACGATGTTTTCCTTCACCGTTTTGAGAGCAGTGCTGATGAAATAATATAAAAAACGCATAAAAATCCGTTGTATTCAGAAAAACAACGCGGCCACACAGACTGAACGAAAAGTGACTTTCATTTATAATAGTAATTAGTGTTCTTAATCTAGGGACAGATTAGGTATGCGAGTTATAAGTCCGTCAATACTATAGGTAACAGTATTTATTTATTATATACATAACATCACGCCTGCATTCCTTGGAGGGTTAGGCAGAGGTGTACCTAGTACGAGTACACTCACATTTCGCCAGCTATGTTTAAGTCCCATGTAATAGGGGGTGAGGGGGCACGGGATATTAGACAGAAAAACGAATGTATACCAACGTTTTTATAAAAATGGTAGTCCACTTGAAAAGGTCTTCACAAAAATGACGACGAAAATTCAAAGTACCTTAAGCTTGTAAACAAAGCAGCTGTTTGTAGCGTCTCGCAGTAAGCGAGACTGAATGCCTCTAACTGAGTTAAAACTTGGTACTGAATGCTCACAATGTTGCTTTGTCTGTCCGTTTCCCCTTTCTTCTAGTTTAATTGGGACCGGTACATTACAACTTAATTCAAGAATTTGACTGTAAATTGAAGTTTTTATATTGTTGGGTAAAATGGCCAAGAAATAGAGGAGATTTTTCGTAATAGGCTCGAAGAAGACTGGGTACGAACTTGAAGGCAATTATATTCATTAATGCGTAGGGAAAGTCACAGCTTCGTCTTAATATTGTATTGTTCGTGTTCAGTACGTCAAACACCCACCACGACACTGTTGTGATATCAATGGTAAAGGGCTAATTGGTTAAAGCGATATTTTATTATTAAAACACAATAGCACTGTGGGTAGGGAGTATAATTGCGTAGATAAAATATTTCATATCAAAACAATAATTCAACGAGTGGTCCCTAGCCTTCAAAAAGTAACCCTTTCCCCAAAAAGATCATAATATCATTAAACAGATTCTCCCGTCCGCATTATTACAAAAGCCCAGTGGTCCAACAGTTTTTGTAGACAAAATATCGCACTAAATCACACCGGGCCGTTAAACGTAACAAAAGGTCACACCGTAATTAGTTTTTTTGTCCCCACTGTGCAATATTTCAACCTTCCCGGCCGCATCCGTAATAATTTTTCAATTAAAATTCATTTTTACCATAAAATATTCTGCACTCGTGTTGAAAATTAAAATATATGTGTTTTCGTATGGGTGATTACTTTAAATAACGTTGTTATTCCATTTTTTCTGAGTTTTTATTGTATTTAAAAACATACGCGGAGTTAAGGCTTGTGCAGACCAGCGCGACTTGTCGCGCGACACAAAGACACCGCTCGTCGCGCGACGAGCGGTGCCTTTGAGTCGCGTCGCGTGTCGCGCTGGTCTGCACGAGCCTTTAAATGTATTCTGTGGTCTTCGTTGTGGAAAGCTGCCATAACTTTTTTATCTTAAGTTTTTTTTTTTTTTTTTTGTTTGTAGTATCGGTTGGTTTCTGGAACTTACCTGAAACAAATTAAAATAACATTAAATATACATGCTAAACATGTTCATTTAGTTCATAAATGTATTTATGTAGTATTTAATGATACTATAATGTAATAAACCACGTATTAAATAAACACAATCATAAAATACTAAGCTAAGCAAATTGTTAACACAAAAACTTATTATTCTTGCAGTTATTAAAATGTAAACCATATTATTAGCTTCAACAACAATTTTAACTTTAATTTCTAGCGCTATTTCTTACATAACAGAATTTAAAATTATAAACCGAGCTTTTGACTAATTCCACCATTAATTACTTTCATAATTGACACAACACGAGCTTAAGGAAATATCACCCAATGTTTTCTTTTCATTGCTCACGAGCTTAAAACAATTACTTATGTAAATTCTAAATTACGCAATTAAATTATATTAAACAATGTGTAAAAATACTTTGTAACGTAACTTGAGCTAACGAGGTGTGGTTTGTAATGGCGTGGTTACGTGGAATGGAGCGCGAGTTGCTGCAATGGCGTGAATTCAAGTTCGTGCATACCAAATTATGCCATTCCTAACTATAGAAGTATAGAGCCTTTAAAAATGGTTTTATTGAAATAAATGATTTGAGTTTGAGTAAAAGTTTCATTTTAACATAAAGTAGTGTTAGGCAGAGGTGTACCTTATAGTACACCCACATTTCGCCAGTTATGTTTAAGTCATATGTACCAAGAGGCGAGCCTATTCTCATCAACCGGGCACAAATCCAGACTGGGCTGCTACTGAGAAATTACAGATGGAAATACCAATAACAGTTTACCCGATCCGGGAATTGAACCCAGGACCTCATGGTCAAGTTTCATTTTAGAATAGGTACCTAATCAAACTGAATGATTTTATACAAGTCATTTCCTCTTTCAAGTTAATAAGTATAAAGTCGCTAGCGGCAGTGTCACTCTTTGGGGATCTTAAAACAATGATTTCACTTGAGCTGTCTGTGTGATTAAAGCAGTTTTTTATTTATAAGTAAGCCAAATGTCCTTTAAAGTGTCCCGTTCAACTAGTCATAGCGTAAAGGTTACGACAACATGATATGTATAGATTATACATAATTGTATATGCGGTTATACACTGCTATCCTGTTTAATATACAATCATGTCTGTAGAGACATGTTAATATTTAACAGAATAGAATAAAAAGGGGAGACTTTTGCCTTTTGTCGTTGGCTCAAGCTACTGGAGTGCTTGCAATAGATAACCTTGTTATAACGGATAGGGACTAGCCAGGGAGACTACAATTTCATTGACATTTGTTATTTTTTTTATGTTATTGAAATACATCAATTTAAATTAGCTCAGTAGATAAGGTGTTCCTCCAATATTACGGGCGAATGGTGATTGTATACATGATTCATTTGTTTTACATGATTAACAATTAAAATAAACTGAGGAGAGGATGGCGGGACGCATTGGATGCCTTCCTCATGAATTATCGAGGAGGAGCACCACATCGAGAAGAAGTGAAAGGAATAGGGATAGGCCTTTGGCCTTTGACCAGGAGTGAGATAGATCATAGCATAAGCATAATCAGCCTATAATGAGATAGATCAAGCTTAGAAAAAAATAATACTACTTTGGGCAGTTTAAATTGCAACCGTGCACTGTAACCAACAAACTAATTAATTTATTATACATTTTCATTTAATATTAAAACAATAATAATAGTATTGCGGTAATTTTTCAGCTAAACAGACGGCGCCATTAATTTGGCGCAGTGTCACCGGCAGAGGCGGCGCCTAACCGCAGCCACGTGCCTCCTCTCTCTAAACTATACTCGTTTTATTTTCCTTTTAAATTTTATGAATTTATTGTTTTGTTGAACTAGTTTTGAATAAAACTAGCGACGGTTTTTCAGCGTGAATTATAATTATGGGAAACGCTTTTAGAACTACTTACATATTTACTGTTTAATGTTATGGACATTGGAAAAAAGGCCAGCATCTTAATAGCATACTTTCTATCACAATCCGAAAGGTTTTGAAGGAAAGTCCTGGTCCATTACTTTATATGTATGAAAAATTCGTCCGCCAACAACTCCACAACATTCATTGCGTTGTTCACGTTGTTAACGTAAATAACGCAATGAGTGTTTTTGAATTTTACTGTAAGAATGAAAGGCATTGCAAATGTAAGTGTATTACACAATTATCCCGCAAGTAATAAACATCACTTTTAGTGAATCTGAATAGTTTACTTTAGCTAATACTAGTTATTGCCCGCATACCTACTACTATAACGCGCACGCCAGTAAAGCTCCCAGTCGCCATGCATGATGACTTCCGACATTTTCGACACAATCATCGTCATATTTCAGCCAATTTTCACAAAACTCTAATGAATTATATACACCTAAACCTTCCTCGTGAATCACTCACTCCGCTCATTGGTGAAAACTTTATGAAAGTCCGTTTGGTAGTTTTTTAGTTAATCAAATCATTCGATTTTTCATTTTTTTTTTAATTTTTCTACCCGACTACGGCGAAGCAAAAAGGATGGTTATGATTTTTGATGCATTATAATAAGTAGTGATGCTTGGTCAATTGCAGGATGTATGTACAAAGTTGAATCAATATCAATAAGGATTTCTGTAAGTACCTCAGTTGGCATCATTTATTAATTGGCTCATTGGAAGACCGAAGCTTTGTTATAATTTGTTAGGTCTCACAAGTGTAGGTGCTTCACCATCCTTACTAGGCATTAAAATAAATGAAGATTATAAGTATTTATTTAAAAATATAACTATATCAAGTGCACTAATAACAATGTAAAATATTCAAGCTAATAATTAAATAATCAATAATAATACATAATCTAATACAAAAAAAAAATGTTCAGAGAATAAATAAATGAGTAATAACATAAATAAATATAATAAACAATACTGCTGCAAAAAAATAAAATAATAATAGACGGATAGGACATAATTTAAATATTTAGTAATAAGCTTCCTCTTTCCTACTTATTTAAAATGTTGCTGTGCCCGACAGGGTCCATAATTGTTTCAATTTATTTTTCCCTGCCACCAGTATGTGTACATTATGGATTGCAATAAAGATAAAGATAGATAGTATACATAAACACCATAAAAAATCGATCATTACAATTAAAGTATTATTAATTCAGAGTGGTTATTTTATTTTGACGTCGACGGCAAAGTGCGGGAGACAATAAACGTGATGTCGTCCAAATATCAATATCTTAGTACTGAGTGCTACTAAAAGAAAAACACAAATGTATTTTAATATTTTTACTAAAGATCTTAGCACTTAAATTAAGATAGCGACAAGAAATGTTCAACAGCACCCAGCTCTCTGCCGCACCTCCATCTGTCGTAGACTAATGTTGCTCTCACTTAGACGGATGCTGCAGGGCAAATTGCTCAATTGCTTCTCGCAGTTTTATGTTGTAATGCCATTGTAAATAATTAAAGCATACAAGGTGCAACTGAAATAGGTACCTAACTCAAAAGTAAAGTACATTCAGCGACGTTCGCGGTTGACCACCTTTTATCCTTATTACTTAAATATTACAACATTTTTTTTTTACATTCTGTGATTACTTGAACTCACACACTGACGAATTAGTATCACTTGTAATTTTTTTAGGAATATCGTATAGGTTTTACAATGCTTGTAAATATGTGAACACCATGTATCCATTACATAATATTTTTTTTCTATCATTGCTTAATTTTTATTTTTAGCTATTGTGGTATAGTAATCTTATTCCAGGTGCATCGTTTTCACATATAATTATATAATTAATGTATACAAAATATTGTAAAACATTTTAAAACAGTAACGGTGGAGTTTCTTGCCCATTCTTCTCCATACGAAAACTACCCTTTGGAAGGGGCGACTAGAATCAATTCTATTTTTTGTTTTTGACGTTCAAAAGTGCCTTTTTGTGCCTAATTGAAATAAATTATTTGACTTTGACTTTGAATAAAAGTAAAAAGTGGTCAACCGCCAACTTTGTCAAATGTAGATACATTGGTAAACGTAGTTTGTTCTGAATCGATTTCTGTATTTTTTTAAGATCAACGTAATATAAGTTGTTGCATGAGTTCGATACATAATTAAGCATCTGCATATTAATTGCATAATATTAGATTATAATATTATATTAGTGCTAGATTGGAATGTTGGGGCTGTGTACTTATCAATAGCTAGTACATTCGGATTACACAGTAGTCTCATCAGTGTTAGATTCGCATAATTGATTATTATGTTTTAATGGAGTTTGATAGTTCAATATTTTTGTCATTTATTCGTAAAAGTTTTAAACCACCCTTTTTTGCACAGTTTGCCATAGACACTTTCACACAAAGTTTAACTCTTTTCACCAAAAACTCGTAAAAATAGAAGCACGTGCTCACCGACTTTAAGCTCCAAATGCAAATCTGAGTTCATTTGACTAATAGCACGCAGTAATGGCGCTGCACAGTGTTAAAAATTTGCATTTAACAAGCCATAAAATAGATTAAAGTAGTAACGTTAAATTATTTCGTGGATGGCGTGCCTCTCGTTGCAAACGTATTAAAGTTTTATCCGGCCTGTGTGGCGAATCGAGTTAGAAGTTCCTCGACATTATGTCCACGGCGTAGTGGCGTGCGCACTGTGCACCCGTGATTCAATTTACTGTTGCGAAGAATTACTGTAATTGCTTTAAAATTTTCTATCGGACGCACTGTGTGTCGTCGTTCTGTACTTCAAAAGTTTGAAGTGCTGGGAGCATTAAATGAGATTTTAGAGTTGTGGTTTTATTAGTTGGCTGTGAAGCTCCGGTTGGAATTTAAGTTAAAAATGTTTCACGTTTTCAAATTAAGTATTAACTTTGTGTTAAATGTTGGTACCCAAATAAGGTTTTAGTTAACTATTAGCTATATGATATACCGTTACCTTCATTAACTAACACAGTGGTAATTTAAAAAAAACCGGCCAAGTGCGAGACGAACTCGCGCACGAAGGGTTCTATACCATTATCTATAAAAAAAACGGCAAAAAAGTCACGTTTGTTGTATGAGAGCCTCCTTAAATATTTATTTTATTTTGTTTTTAGTATTTGTTGTTATAGTGGCAACAGAAATACATAATTTGTGAAAATTTCAACTGTCTAACTATCGCGGTTCTTGAAATACAGCCTGGTGACAGACAGACAGACGGACAGACAGCGAAGTCTTAGTAATAGGGTCCCGTTTTTACCGTTTGGGTACGGAACCCTAAAAAGAACACTCGCATGTCATTTTATTAACATTGAAACCATCACTTTCATATTTTCGAAACCCAAAACATAAAGTTTCATCTGCAATTGTATTTACCTATAAGTGAACGCACCAGACAATTTTACTTTCAAGATCTCCCACAGAAAAATATTCTTCCACATTTTTGTCCACGTAAGACCCACTCGTCTCCCTAGGCGTGCAAACAACTGCCTCAGCTCATTACATTTAAAAACTTTGTATGGACAATGACTTAATTGGAAGCAATTCCGGTAATTCTATAATTTGGGCTATAAATCCCAGCCAACGTTTATAAGGATTTGAGTAAAACTTTGTACAATAAATATCCCAAGGTATCTCCGTCTGTTGTAATTATAATTAGCTACTCGGTGTTTCCCTTGTGGGTAAGCAGAATCGCTGCTAATATTGGTGGTGTACTTTGTCTGGGAAAATCTGTCGATGAAAGTAAAAATAATACATTGATTTAGGGTAGGAAATGTGTGAAAGATTGGCCCTATCAGAAAAACTATTTAGACAGTTTTTAGGGTTCCGTAATAAACAAGGAACCCTTATAGTTTCGTCATGTCCGTCTGTCTGTCTGTCTGTCCGTCCGCGGCTTAGCTCAGAGACGCTTAGTACTAGAAAGCTATAATTTGGCATGGATATACATATTAATTACGCCGACAAAGTGGTAAAATAAAATCATGAAAAATAGATTTTTCAGGTACCTCCCCTAGACGTAAAGTGAGGATGATTTTTTTTCTCTCAATAATCCCATAGTGTGGGGTGTCGTTGAAAAGGTCGTTCAAAAATATTGTGAGTTTGCTAAAACCATTTTTGGATTTAGGTATCTTTTTTCGAAATATTAAGCTTTAAAGTGCTAATTTTTGTTAGAGTCAAGTGTCCCTGCAAGCTTAATGGTTGGTTTTGGGTATGTGAAAAAATTCACGGCAGTAGCATATATAACGAAATTAAAAGGAAAACTATCACAGCTAAGTAGGCTTTACAACTTAACGAGTAATAATCGACCAACTTACATTTGCGGTTGCAAAAACATGTTCTCCCATACAGATTGTATGGGAGAACATGTTTTTCAACTACAAAGTTAAGTTTGTTCTTGGGATAAATTCATCCCAAATACGGAACCCTTCATTGTGCGTGGTCCGACACGCACTTGGCCGGTTTTTTATTGATAGATAGTTACATATCAAATCAATACGTAGGTATGTATCTGACAGCTAAGGAAATTAATTGTTTATCAAATTGACACACTCCGTCAATTTGCCTGATTACAGCCATTTCATACAACTATCGAAGAATGGCAGTTGTCATTTGAATTTATGGACAATGTAAGTTTGTAGTCAATTTGACAAATAGTTTATTATATGATGGATAGACTTGCCGAAAATTTACAATAAAATATACTTCGAACGAATACGAGTTATAAATTTATTTGCTTTGAGAAGAAGATAGTATGTTGCTTGTGATTTCCAAGGTTCTGAGAAAAAAAAAAACTCAAATAATTTTGAACTTTCAGACTTGTATGGAAAACATTAAAAAATACTAACATAACATAACATCACGCCTTGTTTCCCCGAAGGGTTGGGCAGAGGTGTCCCTGTAGCAGGTACACCCACATTTCGCCAGTTATGTTTAAGTCCCATGTAATAGGGGGCGAGCCTATTGCCATCAACCGGGCACAAATCCAGACTCCGAGCTGCTACTGAGAAATTTCAGATAGAAAAACCCAATAACACTTTGCCTGACAAAAAATACTGTCCGGTAATAAAGGGAAAACGCAAAAAGAAATTGTGTGGAAAAAGTTTTTTCAAAAGCAACAAATGTTCTCAAATTAAATAAAATTAAAACGCGTATTCGTTTGAATTGAAATACCATTATTTTCTTTATTTTCAGCCAGTCTATCCATCGTAAAAAGTAGGTTGAAGTCTCATTTCCTACGAAAATGGGAAAACTTTTTTGCGATTTTTTTAATTTTCTAGTACTCAAACCTTAGTTTGTCCGGCAGAGTTTTTTTAATCCTTATAATAAACCGGATTGATTGGCATCAATAAAGTTTTCATTTTCCTGCTGACTATGCATTTTTTTTAAATTGTGAATGCAGATCAAAATGTCTCAAAAGTTAAGGACCGTCTCCTAAGACCGTTCATCGCAAAAATCCACCCTAACTTTCTAGCTATTTATGTGTTTCTATACAGACAAAATGGATACTCTTTGGTGTTGCAAGACAGTGTCTTTGAGCGGTAATAACTATTAAAATACTTAAAAAAATACGTAAGTAGCCTTTAATACTTAAAGACATTAATAATTCAATAAACAAGACATTTCCATTCAGAACTTGCTATTAATACTCCACAATTTCAACATTCGGATCATCCCGTAAATTTCGTTAATAAATCCCTCCCTCCCATCCAGTTCATACCGCGGACTGATGGAGGACACGAATTAAAACTTGCTGTATTAAATATGGCTACCCATCTCTTTTGCGCTGTATTTGTGTAATTTTAACAATCAAGTTAAAAACTTTGATTGCGGGTGAGTTTCTGTGAGCTACTATGTACCGGTAATATTCGTTTTGTATTTAGAATTTAGGGAATTGGGTGAAAGTGTTCGAGTGGTTTGGTCTAGAATATCGAAATACGTAAAAAGTTTTAAAGGTTTTTTTTCGCAGCGGCGAGTGACGTGGGTTTGATTTTTGTGCAAATGTGTCGGATTGGGTGCAACTGAATAAACACAATCAGCACAATTTTTTAAACAACGAAACAAATATTTTCTTTTTTGTTTTGTTATGTAAGTAATGATAATTTAAATGTCCGTAGCCCGATCACAAAAAACTGTCACTGGCTACTAAATACTGGATTCAGCTGCACCTGGATAGACTCCAATTAAAAATATTTCACATAAACCTGCATGGGCACTATGAAACGTCAGAATATAGGTGCACGGTTCTAATTGATCGTTTCCTAAGGAGAAGAGCCGGCAAGAAACCACGACTACTCTTTAAAAAAAATGGCTTTTAGAATGGTTTCAAATTATAATATTAATAGGTATGGGGGAACAGAAAAACTTAGACAGATGACGGTAAGTGACGAAGCCAAGTATATATTTATTAAATTTAAATATTCGAAACTATTGGCACCCCTATGCTTATACGCGTTTACCAACAAACTAAGGGTAACTTAGGGTAATATTGTAACGAGTTGCACTTGAGGTTGTGAACTCAACAATCGACCCGAACATTAAACTTCAAAAGCGTTGTACGAAGTTTGAAGTTTACAAACTGTATTTATTTATTGCCATCGACTTCACTTGCCAGCTTCCTGTGGTAAATTACTTATATTGAATTAAAACTATAGATATACTTATGTTTTGATGCAAGTCTTTTACTAAAAATTTTGTGGTTTGGCTCCCAAAATTACTAGAAAGGGTTATAATTTTTGTAACGGACCTTAAAAGAGGGTTGATGCAGGATTTCATAAAATTGTTGTTCTTCTTTCATAGCTACACGATTAATAAATCACGAAAAGAAAATCCTGACAACAAGTTAGGAAACTTGGCTGACTGTCTCCACTACTTAATACATGAATTATCATCATCTTTATCAGCTTTTACCTTACTATGTTGGAGTCGGTTTCCAGTCGAAACAAATGCAGGTTAATACCAGTATTTAACATGGACCGAGTGCCTATCTGGCCTCCACAACTCAGTTACTGGGTAACACGATACCCCTTGGCAAGACTGCTCGACTGGTTACCAGACTTTCGACTAACGTCTGACAGTCAGACTACCCGTAACGAATATTTATGTACAGTCAGGGAAATTAATTGTTGAGCAAAGTGACTACCAACTTAAATTGTCCGTATATTCAAATCACAACTGTCATTCTATGACAGCTGTATGAAATGGCTGTAACAGGGCAAATTGATGTAGCGTGTCAATTTGCTTAACTAATGATTGCCCTTACGAGTCTCATCCCACAGCTGGGCAACAAAACCCCTCCAAGACAGAACACCTAAGCCAGTCATCAGTCAGTGTTTACTCTTCAATATAATTCTGTTCGCAAACGACGATAGTTTCTTGTTTAAAACAAAAGAAACTCCATCGTTTGCAGAGAAAATTAAAATGCTAGCGTTTATCTTCTTGTCGGCAACTTGAGAGTTTTTGTGCAGGTTTTACTTTTAACTGTTACTTATTCTGCCACGGTTTTTCAATGAAAGGTGTTATTAATGCAACATTGTGATATTGTTGTAGTGACATATAATAATGTTCCTTAAAGATGACATTGACAAATTGAATATAAGTCATATAGGTAGGTGTACATTTTGAGTCTAAGATCAGGTAGGTCATAACAAAATGAAGCAATATTTACCCTGTTTCTTCTTTTGCGATTTCTTTTTAGGGTTCCATACCTCAAAACGAAAAAACGGAACCCTTATAGGATTACTCGTGTATCTGGCTGGCTGGCTATCCGTCTGTCACAGTCAATTTAAGGAAATAGATGAAAATGAACTATTCATTATCTCCGAAACTACTGAGCTTATTTTTTTTTATACGGAGTTTGGCTATTTGCTGATACATAGCAGGAAAACCTATAAGAAGTCTATGGTCTTAAAATAACATGGTAAATCTCACAATATTGTACGTACAACCTTACATTTGCTGTTGGAATGTATGGGAGAACATGTTTTTCAACTACAATGTTAAGTTTGTTCTTAGGATAAATTCATCCCAACTACGAAACCATTCATTGTGGGTGGTTAGACACGCACTTGGCCGGTTTCTTAATAAAATAATATATTTTTTCCGAGAGAAAATCCTAATCTTCTGTCTGTTACTAAAAATAATAATAAAACTTTATAAAAACAAATATAAGGCTCTCTTTCAAAGATGTGTAGCTGAATTACAAAATAGTACCAAATACGTTATTGCTATCAGTAGATAGTTGTTGTTGTTGTTGTTGTCTCACTAATAACTATTCTGTGCTAATATCTAAAACAAACCACGTATTTATTGTTCTATACTTCGTTTGCACAGTTCATCACAGTTTTATTGCTTCAGTGGAATTTATTACAGTCGTCTGAAATTAGATCGGCATTTTTAATGTCTTTGTAGATCTATTACGACGTCAAGTTTTATTACGCTATTAGTAGCAACAACATTGTAAGGAACAACAGAGCTTTTTATAATATATATAGTAGAAATATAAATATAACTTAATAAAAACGTAAAAATATTATTAACTCAGATGTCATTCGTTGGGTAATATAATATTCCAGAAAGGAAATTGAGATGTCGAATGAAAAATATTTCCGACAGAAATCGTCAAGACACAGTTACAAACATGGTCAAGGTAAAGCCGTGGTCACATGCCATTATAGTTTTGTAGGTGTACAGGCATGCGATCACGGCTTAACCTTGACCATTTTTGTACCTGTGTCTTGACGAAATATTTTCTTGTTTCATACTTTTTAGAGCGTAATTTTTCAGTAGTCTGGTTTTAATTTTTGAACTTACTTTTTATTTAAATTATTTTGGAGTTATAATTTTGTGATAAAGTATTTGCAGAGCAACTTATTTTTTTTTTTTTTTTTGTATGGCTTTTTTTGTATAATAGGTATTAATTTAACAGCCGCGCCGTCGTCCGTAGCAGTCTCACTTTTGCTTGTTTTTAACAATTTAAACATATTTTTACTTAGACAGTATGATATATATACATATTTGTAATGTGCTCGTCAAGTCCTTTCATTTGATACCCAACATGGCAAAAGGATTTATTTCTTATTTTTAAGTTCATGACTTTATGTCCTCTAGAGGGCGCCATATTGTTTTTTATATGATGTCACATAACCTTTAACCAGCGGACAATCAAGACGCTTCTAATAATACCTCATTTGTCAAATTATGATCGGTGGTTTAGAAGTTATGAGGTAGCAGATGAACATATATACATACATACAAACATACATACCGGTCAAAATCATAACCCTCCTTTTTGCTTCGCCGTAATCTGGTAAAAATAAGCATAGTCCAAATAGGTGCCTACTCGGCCGATATGAAATAGTAACTTCTATGATAATTAATCTGCTATATCCGTTAACCGTAACTTATTTGGAAAAGGTGAAACAGAGGTTGTGTTTAAAGATAGTAGTCAGTCATGCGAAAAAAATAATAATGTTGAACAACATTGGCCATTAAAAGAGTGGAAGGCTTCACCTTCCACTCTCTTAACAACGTGAATATTACTTACCTACATTCAACAAAATAATCAAGCTATTCACCTTTCGTAAAATTAAATATTTTCACGTAACAAACAATTGACTACATCTACAAGATTCCTTAACTCAAATCCTACATTTAACAAAATTAAGTCAAACGCTTGCTAAGCATACTTAAGACGTAAAGGCTATCGTCCCGACTCCGCAGTCCGCCGGCTATCAATCGGCTATAAACTGGGGCCGGATTAAGTTCTAGTAATCCTTCAGACATTACTTCTTATTCTATTTAGGGGTCCTTCCAGATTTAAGGGTCTTATTTAAAGAACTTGTTTGTTGAAATTATATTATTATGTGTTATTGGAATAGTTTGTGCTTGTCAAGCGGTAGCCTTGTGTCTCTGGTTCAACTAGAATAAGCTTAGGTACAATGCTGTAGATAAATGGATTGCCAAATACTTGGTTAACTGAATATCCCATTCATCTTTCTGAAGGTACGCAGTTATAATTTTCATGCTTATGATTTTTTTTATTAAAGTAAATACTATAGGTATTATTATCTTAATATGGTAGGTACTCATACATAAAACATCAGCACATTTCTCTATTTCATCAAAAGGTTTTCCCAATAAAAATCTTCCATATTTACAAACACAAACATCCCGAAAACTCCGTATTCCTTTCACTCGTAAATTAGCTTTTAAACCAACACGTGCATAGTAAAAAAAACTCTACGGAACCAAGCCATCAATATAAAAAAGAAACAAACGCACGGACAAACGAAATCTCTTTTGAATTTTAACCCCCCAAAAGAGGGTTTTAATCGTTTTTAAATGTCTACCCGTAAAGGCGCAAATCCATGCAAATATCACTTTCATCCCTCACAAGCAATATTCAACTTTCATACTTAGTGATAAAATTTATTATAGATCCACGTGAAAGTTGGTGTTGTTTTCTACTTTATATGGATTCATTAAAGAGTGAACAGAAATTGGGTTCTTTGCTGAATGTTGAGCAAATTCTTTCGAAGATTTGTGAAGCTTGCGAGATGGAATGAAATGTCAGTCTGTCAGTCAGTGAGGGTGGACTGTGGCAGAAAAACATGCTTTTTATTTTAACAACTTGGTTTTAAAGGAAAGTTTATTTATGTCAAGTAAGTCCAAAGAAATGACAGTAAAAAAGTTTTTGGTAGGTTACTTTTAATCTCTTTTTTAATGGTATCTTTTGTCTCTCTAACTTTCTGACCAACTGGCAAAACTCCTTGATAATTTAATGTTAGCCTGTCAACGGTATACCAAACTGAAATAAAAGAATAATTCCACTTTGCCCCACCCAGCCGCCCCACTGGTGGAGCAAAATGAAATGCCCCAAAAAAATCTGTGGAATCTGCCCCACTAGTTCGACTTAGTGGGGCAGTCCACTAGTCTAAAATCTAATCCTCTGCCCCACTAGGATTGGCATCTTAGAATTTGTGTAGGTCGTATTTTATATTTGTTTGGAAAAGAAAAAAATGTAGGTATATCTAAGTAAAATGTAACTAGGACTGGTAACATTAGACTTAGTACATACCTAGGTAGGTAGTGTTTTAAATAAAAGTACAATCATTCAAAAAAAAGCCTATTGACCTTAATAAATAAATCTTACTAAATATCAGTCCGTGTACTGTTTTACTTATAAAACACTACCTAGGTCTTAAAGAAAAGAACACATACCTAGGCCATTCAACAAATTACCAATCAAAACCCCATAATTCCGACCCACAGCATAGACAAGACGTCGTTCGTCTTGTCTATGCTGTGGCTATAACCAACATAACACACGAACAACTATAACATTTGAATGTTGGTAACATTGCGAGAGCGTTCTACTGTTCCCTGAATATTTTATTAAGCCTTTAAGATTACAGAAAAACCCACTCTCTAGAGCTCCCAAGGGAAGCTTCGATACGTATCGATAAAGGTAAATAATTTAATTCTCTTGCTTCTAGTAAATGGGATAACATTTCTAGAGTTTCCGAATAGAAATGTGTTTTTTTTATAGTGGTGTGATGGAATAGTATTTAAGAGATGACGACATGAACAAGGTTGATGTATACCGTTGAGAAATAGTGACATGTCTTTATGTAGTGAAGTTCTTAAAAAACGTATTTTCATTATTTCTTTCTTGTAACTGAACAGACAATTGTGCTGCTGGGGAGTTCTTCTGCTGCGCAGCTTCTTCTTCCCAGCTAAAGCAGAAGTGATAAAGGGCGGACGTTTTGGGGACTGTCTTATGTAATATATTGACGTTCAAAAAGTGATGATTCTCAGCCTAGTGTGAATAAATGATTTTTTATTTTGTAATAACTTCACATTTTATTTCAAACCAGATTGATGCTGTTCTCTTCATCATGCACAATTAAATTTAAGAATAAGTTTGATATTATTAATTCGTGTTGTCATCGTGAGCGTACCATGTGATCTAAATAAGTTATCGGATTCACCTTTACGTCATTTGTACCACAATAGCTGTCAAACTAACTTCAATTTCGTCGCGTAAGATTAAATTCGTATAAATAGCGCTGACTCATCAATGCGAAATTTGCACAACTGACGTCAATGAGAACCATAGCTTAGGGCTCTATGATATACCCACCTCGCGTGTAGGAACAATAAGACATTACTGTAACAGACGTCATTGTTCTACTTGTTAAGCTAAATATAATAAAATTATACTCTCTTACAATTCTAAATGTTACAAGAAAGATAAATTACGTGACATGAATCCAATCGGGGGTGAGGCGAGCTGGAGGTGAGCGGAGGGGGGTTGGATAATTTCGGTTTTTAGGTGAGAAAAGATTTATTATAGGGGCGTGCCCATCGCCGAACAAAATATTCCTTTGGTAGAAAAATACGGGGATATTGAGGTTACGACTTGTTAACTTGTATTGTTATCATTATCATAATGTGTTTTGATGGAAAATTGCTGAAAATGATGCGTGTTAGGTTTGAAAGGTGGCTGGAAATGGATTGAGCTTATTGGCGTGTAATTTGTGAGGCTCATGTCGAGCAGTGGATTACTTTACTGTGTGCTGATGGTGAGGGTTTTATTCAAGACGGATAGAAAAGTGGCAGGAAATTGTGTATAGTTTCCCTTATTTAAGAACTAGCGGCAAACAAAATGCCAATGATGACACTAAGGCCCTTTTCTGATTTGTCGGGCACTGAGCGCCTATATTTCAATTGAGCGTTTCTGATTAGCTTGGTATGTGCGAGAGTGGTGCGGTACAGATTCAGCAAACCGCGTCTCGACATAATGCATTATGGTGGCCGTGGCCCTTTTCTGATTGGTCGGCGCAGCAGCGGTGCGACATCAGCATACTCGGTATACGCGGTACCGAAAGCTTACCGAGCGCCTATAGTTCAATTGAGCGTTCCTGATTAGCTCGGTATGTAAAAACCTCGTCAAAGCCAAATCGAACTTTTGTTTTTCTGGACTTACCTAAAGTATTAGTCCTAAGAATCATTTTGTTTTTGTATTTATTCGTATAGTAAGTAAGTTAGTACAGGGGCTCATGGCTAAATGAGAACAGCCGCTTGGGTCAATCGAAGGTTAAGCTACGCTTGCAGCGGTTGGTTCGTGGATGGGTAACTATACATTACATATCGAGATTCCTCCATGCCTCGGAAAGCACGTTAAACCGTTGGTCATTCGTAGATCTTTGACAGTCGTTACAAGTAGTCAGAAGCCCAAAAGTCTGACAACCAGGCTTACCAAAGGGGTATGGTGTTACTCAGTAGTCGGTTGTAGAGGTCAGATAGGCAGTCGCTCATACTGGTATTTGGCTGCATCCGATTAGAGTGGAAACCGACCCCAACATAGTTGGGAAAAGACGAGGTAGATTTCCTATAGTAAGTTAGTTAGGCTTTTAATTTGGTACTTAGTGTAAATAGTTAGTTGTGTTATTTATTGACTTCTATTAAATAGATACCCAAGATAATTTAAAGTCTCGATTCAACATTCAACAATGGCGAAACAAGAAACACATTATTAAATATTTCGTTTATAGACAGCGAACCATATATTTTGCTAACAGAATATGAATAGATCCTTCATCAAAATAAATAACACAAAGAACGACAGATTCAAGTGTCAATTGGATGTTATCCACACATCAAGTGAATATCAGTCATCCATTAAACCAGTTAATAAAAATGTAAATGCAATGAATTTAACACTCCAGTGCCGAGTGCCGTTATTACGGTGATCCGTTTTACCGTTGTTAAATTTAAAACATTAATTAACATGGCAGGTCAATTATTATGAGTGTGTATAAATAATGATAAACTAACGAATTGCAAACATGTAATAATAGGTCCCGTGCTGAGTCGTCATCATCAGCATTTCAACCGAAAGACGTCCAATGCTGGACACAGGCCTCCCCCAAACTGCCGTGCCAAACTCCCGTGCCGAGTATGTATTACTTTTTAGGCGTAGCGTTAAAAAACACAAAACGTCTTATCGATTTTAGGTGAATCTAGTTTCTTGGCAGAAACAAACAAGCAAGCAAGCATTATGATCATTAATTAATGTTGGTGCCTAACATACTATGCAATGGTACCCGAGAGAGAACTACTTATTCTGGCATTTGTTACATTATCAACTTTCATTTCATCATCACCAAATTCACTTCCATTCACTTTACGGAAAACAGGAAAACCATTACACACAATTTCCCAGCTTTTCTCATACACTTTACAAGAGTATTTATTTTCAATTCTACGGATCAACACCAAAAACAAAAGAGCATAGACAATTTCAAAGGAAAAACAATGGAAACGTGTATTCCAGCTGATAGTTCCAGAACAAATGATACCACAGAATAGATTGTACGGAGTAATTTAGTGAGCTACGGCCAATGAGCGCGCTCCGTTTTGAAGTATTAGTTTTGGACTGTAAAATTGTGGAAGGAAGCGCATGTGAAGGGTTAAACTGTTGTTTTTTCCGGTTATACGGCAAGGGAGTTAGTTTTCCCGTGTGGTGAAAATTGGAATGTGTTTCGAAATACTCGGTATCAAAGGAACAACAAAATAAATGAGTGAGAACCGAGTTTGTCTGGCTGCTTGAAATGTTTTCATGGCTCTATTAACTGAACTATTTTAAAGACTTTTAGGCACACAAGTTAATTGACATCTGTAAAAGATGATTAGGTCTTATTTTCTTCAAAAATATTGATTGAATAAATAAAAGGACAAAATTAAATTCACCTGGGAACCTGAAGACTGTGTACAATTATTTATATACCAGTGATATAACTGGCTTCCCAACCCGGGCCTATTTGAAAAACTCAATCAAGGAGAGAGTGATTTTTCAAGGAACTGTACTGTTATTTAATTAAAAGGGGTTATTTTTATATTTCCGAACCAATTACAACAAATTACACATAGAATTAAATATTTTATAAATGTACTCAATTCCACAAAATTGTTTAGTTCGTAATACCTATTTATTTCCTACAACCGCCCCATTAGGAGTTAAGAAAACGAACAATTGAACTGCTCCGAAGGTCTTAAAGACTAGGAACGTTTCAAAGATGCGTATTTTCAGCAAAAAGGGAACTTTTCAGACATCCCTCGAGACTGATCGGCTGTAACGTCCGGCTCTCGTTATTTCTTTGACGTACGCTCTTTGAGAACATCTAAATGAGGCCAAAAGAGCCCGAAAGATGTCGAAAGGACTCGGAAGACTCGGAAAGTTGCATTGTTTTGACTTGACAGAGTCTGAAAGGAAGTAATTTGTTACCCAATTAGGGATGTCACGGTAAAGGTTTTTTTAATATTTCCGGGTTGGTTTACTGTCTTTTGTGTGGTGATAAGATTTGTCGAAAAATAAAAATGATTCTTTATTGTGCAACGGTTAAAAAAAACAAGTATTTTAAATGACCTCATGTCCTTTTTAAATACATACTTAATATGATCTAAATTAAACCGTTATGTATAGGGCCATGATACTTTGACATTATTATTCCTGTTACCACACCTTTCCAATTTTAACAATGTATTTTTATCTATTGCAATATGGCCGTTGATAGCTCGCGCCAACATTAAAGAACAATTCTATGCAAAATGCAAGCTAAACTAGTATGCTAGTATTCTCTATATTGCCCGACCTTTGATATCGACGATAAAAAAGCAATTTATTTTAAAAAAATCAACAATACCGCGTATAGTGGAACTAAACACGATTTTAGGAACAGCGGTATGTACTAGCACAAAAATAATTATTCAATTGGTGGTGCATTTTACCCCGTGCCACCCTGCAGCCGCTCCATCGTATATTCGAGCGGGTCTATGAATGCAGCGTTTTTCGCCAGAGTTTATTTTACGTGAAGTGTTAAAAATAAAATTGGGTAAAAAAATACCCCTCGCGTATCGCAGGGTTAACTTTATTCCGTCTAGATTGGATTTTTGAAGCTATTTTTTTACATTGAATAGAGTATAAAGGTTGAAGCAATTTGCTGAAGCCTTTGAACAGTAGCTATTAAGCGTTGTTACAAGTGGCTTGAAGCGCGATCCATTTTGTATAACATTCTTCCTCCTTGTAGTGTCGTCCTGTGAAACATCCCGGAACAGAACATTGAATTCCGTGTTATTTGTGAAAATTTGTAGCTTTTTTCTTGATTTAATTAGTTTTTTACTAGCTGCACTCCGCGGTTTCATCGGCGTAAGTCTCGATCCCGTGGTAATATTGGGAAAACTTATATTCTATGTCCTAATCCAGGTCATGGTCTACCCATATGCCAAATTTAATCCAAATTCGTTCAGCCGTTTTAGCGTAAAAGCGTAACAATGTAGCTATAATAAAGTTGATATTAGACTACTCTTCTAACTTTATACCTACACACGGGTGTCCTATTTTAAGCTCAAAATGCATCACCAACCTGCAAGATATAAGCCGAAAATAAATCTTTATTGTGCATCATCTGCACTTTACAAAATCAATCAGATATGTCTAACAAAACCTTTCAATTACTTATAGCCCCCATAACAATATACAGAATAACCTCAAAAAAATAATGCATTCATCAAACAATGCATATCTGACATCTGCGTCAAACGAGATTACTCGCGTCAGTCCGACAGTCCGGACTGCAGTCCGTCTGTCAGTCAACTGGGAGGCGCAACTTTCCGCCGTATTGTGCGCTGATTGAATTCCAACAACAATGCGATTAGGAATATCTGGACGCGGCGCGGTAGTGTTGAAGAGTCCAACGTTGGGTGATAAAATAGTGGCAAAGTATTATGATTTCAGTTTTTAAATAAGACTGTGAAAATATGGAATTTAAACATAAGTAGTGTTGCTCATAAGCTAAACGTAGTGTTCGTGATTGTATTGGTTTTACTAAAATTAAACATTTGTAAATTGAGACAACACGCCACGAACAATAAGCCAGTTAAAAATGCTTTGTATGTTTTTCGTCATAGTAAGTTAAAACTTTACTCGAAGCAATAACATGTACTCGTAAATCAGCCCTCAATACTACCAACTTACTCCTTGAGTCACTAACAGAAATATTCCTTTAATCCTTATTACGTCTAATGTCCTATAGGTTTTGTTGCACATGCATTTAACTACAACATGCTTCAGTATAATGTTACAAGTTAAGACATGCTAAGCAGGTGCTAATAACGTATGTGGGTTAAGTAGCACACTACTGACAGGGCGCTATGTAGCCTAGCCGATAATGTAGACGTTGCATTATACGTAGAAAATAGTGAAACTGGTTGAGAGAATACCTGACCCCTGTCAGTTGGACAATTTCTAGTAGTCATAAGGATCAAATTCAAAAAAAACATATTCGTTAGTATGAAACTGACGGGTGTCCTGGCAACTTGGCAACTGAAGGAACACGGGTGGGTTCTAGTCAGTAAGAGTCTGACACGCCCTCCCGCTCCGCCCAGAGCGGGAGAAGTTATTTGATAATTTCCCACCCAAAAAAAAAAATTGTTAAGATCGCATTCTCTTGACGCGGGAACTGTAAATAATATGCTCGCACATAATACCCATTACAATAGTATCACTTATTACGTTTAATATCTAATCTGATCTTATTTCAACTAATAAGTAAAGCAAACACACAACATTGAACTACATAAGCAAATTATTCCACAGACGAATAAAAATTAAATTCTGTAAAAATCCAAAACATCATAATAAAATCTACAAATACCAAGCATCAAATTTGCCCAAAATTCGTCGAGTAGGTATTAAAATAATCGCAAGATAATCTTTGTCCCAAATTAACTAGAACAGCTGCCCATTCAGAAATAAAGCCGACCCAACAAAATACTAAGCAAAGAAAGATCATTCCGAATATCAGGATAAAAGTCCCTCCAAATGAAAAAAAGGAATTTCGTTTCGTTCAATAAACGCGTATATCAAGAATCAGCATTTTTTTCGCACAAACAAGCATGTCCAATTAACAGCGAGCCTTTTTTCAGTCTGAAAAGGCTGAAACAGCAGGCCAGCTGAGAGTCAGGCCAAGTTTTAGCTCTTTGAAAAATTCTGTAAAGGGCTGCTTTCCTATATGTCGCAATTTATAGGAGAGTGGCGATAGAAAAAGGAGTGGATGATATATTACGCTTGCACCATTTATTTTTTGTAAACATTATAATATCGCGCTCCTTTATACAATCTGCGCTTTAATCCCTTTCTTTATTAGTAACCGAAACTTTCATTCAACGGCACAGTCAAGTTCATTTCATCACTCTTCGGTTGAAGTTTAATTTCAAGTTAATTTAGCAGCTCTTATTTTTGCTTCCACGGTTTATCGATCAGTGATATAAATTATTTGTGTCTGGCTTAGTCGGTGCCTATTTCCTCCTCGGAGTTGTCTAAGATGACCTACATAAATAAATAAATAATAATAAATAAAATCATTTTATTTCGGATAACAAAAAGATCCATAAATTGTTAGTAACATGTATGCACTTAAACCACTATTGTTAGTAACTTAAAACTAAATACGAATTTGTGAGAAGACCACCCAACATCTAGACACAATAAAAATAACAAAATAATAAATAGTCTAACTATGGTATGAGTCTTCTCACAAATTGCCTTATTATGGCAGAAGAAGTATCTGCCGCCACAGCCTTCAGGATACTATTATGACTGCCTCTTATTCTGCTCAGGAGTGAGGCCGTTTTTTTGCGGATGATGGCATGAAATCCATCGGTATGGTTAAAGCTTTAATAATTATTATTAATGTTATCAATCTCCCAAGCCACATTCCACTCAAACCGTCAGTATTTGTCAGGTTGGTGAATTCATGAGCACGTGCGTGTCAGTCCTAATCTCTCATTCATGTCCTATTCCTTGCTCATACGCAATTCAAACGGAATCTCAATACTTCATGAATTACTTACTGCTAAGTCCGCTATATTTAGTACCTACAGTACAATTTAATCTACACTAATAATATAATATTATAAAGAGAAAATATTTGTATTTTTGTTTGTAACAAATAAACTCAAAAACTACTAGACCGATTTAGAAATTCCTTTGCCAATTATGCTTCAACATAGGCTATCATTTATAAAGATATCTCTCGGGCGAAGCCGCTGGCGGAAGCTAGTAATTAATACATTTAGATCTATCAGCTTCAAATGAGATTTTGTGAAACCTGTAAACCTTCTATCAAATAACCTTATATTCGCTATGTAATATAAAATCAATTTTTAAAGCTACTGGTGACAATAATTACCATTATAGCAGTAATTTTATTTCAGAGAAAACATGGCGCTGAAAATTGGGAAAACGCAGTTCTATCACTTTGCATCTGTTATTTTTCATTAATTGGTCAAAATAAAGGGGGCTGTGCAAATAGGCTCAAAATAGACTCATTTCACCATTCTAAGAAGATGCTATTCAGTGATAATTCCCCAGACCTTAAAATAGTCCTAACTTGACCCAAAAAAGTATTCTCAAATTAAAAGGAGCAGTGCTCTAAGGACCATAATTTCCTCTCACCACTTGTCCCACACCCGAACCGTTAATTCTCCTTCATTTTTTTTTTTTTTAAACGTACCGTAAGCCCTTTACCATTACGTATAATTAAATTAATATTTAAAAATTTCTCTCTTAAGCTTTGCCCTACCATTGCGCTTGTTATTTGAAGAGGCCGGCCAGGCAATAAGTATTGCTCAGCAATTTTACGAATGGCATTTGAAAATTTCCAGAGGATTTTCTATGGAAAATAATTTATTCATTGTATTTGAGGCCTCTCGATTCGCAAACCGATGGCCGAATAATTTGATGAAACAATTCTTCGTGAGTTTGGGACACATCGAGTAGGTATGGTGGAGATTGTATTTGCAAACCTTCTCAAACCGGTGTTTTTGCAGTGCAAGAGGGACCTATGTCACATGATACAATTCTGTTTACCAATATTTTCTCTCCGTGACAAAAGGTCCTAGAAGCAAATTAATTGGCCTAATAACAAAACGACCTTTAATTAAAACCGAAACTTAAGAAAATCGATCTACAAACAAATCGTTTTTTTTTTTAAGTCGTTGATTCATATCAACATAAATGTGACCAAAAAAAACACAAAAGACGTAGATATATTTAGTAACCTATTCCACTTAAATAACCCTCTCCCCCCTCGCCCCCTGTTCCGCTTATTTAAACGGAATAGGTTACTAAGTATATTTACGTCTATTAAATTTCATAATGGATTTCCGCAAGGTCACGCCTGAATCGATGAACTAACTAAAAAAAAACTTCGTACTGACAAATCGCGACTGCATTTCAAAGTTGTTTAGTTTCTTCACAATGAAACAATAGTCTACCAAAATCTAACTTCAAGAACATTCAGTGTGTCACAGCCCTTCTATTGAAATCTCCTTACGAAGGGTATTCAGCGTCCTCGCGGGGAACAAGAGGCGCGGGAAGGGGGCGCGAGGGGAGGGGGTCATTCAAATCTGTTATTAAATTTGGAGACAATCACTAGGAGTTTTTCCTACAAACCTTGGAAGGGGCGCAAGTGTTCCCCAGATTGGACTAACGAGGTACGTACGTCTGTTGCCCATAAATATTTTATAGGCCTTTATTGAGGAAATTGAAAAATGCAGTTTATATTTATCATATGGCGAATGTATAAAAATATATCACGTGGGGTTTGAGGAAAATCAAGGGTGTGTAATTGTCATCCGAATAAAAACTTTTCAATGGTAAGACGGGCCATCGCGTTGCGTGGGCCCACTGTCAGATAGACCGTCGCGTCGCGCGGGCCCAATGCGATGCAATAGTTCCTCTTATAATATATGTAGGTACTGATTTTAATGAAAGTCTACTGTCTCATGAAAGCTACCAAATGACCACGAATTATGTATTCGAACTACGTAAGCTTTTCATTATTTTATAATGAGGTTTTTTTATTATAAAGCCACAACATCTTAATTCACGAGTTTTAAAATCCACACACTACACTCCATACACAAAACTACATGTGGCACTACACATCAAAGCTCCCACACATTTCTAAGTGCCCACATCCACGAGTTACCTTCACTTCGCCAACGTCTGCAAGTCAAGCATTACCGCTAGGTGGCGCTGTGCCAATGATGGATCGTCCGCAAGACGGATGGCACCCACGAGTGCGGTTCACGCTTGACAGTTCGGTCTGGAGTTTATTTTAAAATAGATGCAGGAATCTGGACGGTGCTCGATCATGGGGTCGAAAGGTGGGAGGTGAGAGGTCTAGAGGGTTGAAGTTCTGTATTGTGTAAGTAATCAACCTAATTTAGTAAGACAAACGTAAGTAATGACACTATATAGATCATAGAATAAGCGTAAATATAGATGAGATCAGACGATTTTTTAACATTGGTTTGATCTCATCTACATACATATCTACGCAAGAACAATAGATTTGCTTGTATTGCCACAATAAATTATGTAATTACGAATGAGTGACGTAATTAGACAAATCTTTCGTAATTTTTTTTTTATTATTTTTATTTATATACTTAAATCACAATTACAACAACATTATTTTTTATCTTCTGTTATTTCCGCGTTACGTAATCTATCCAATGAAAGTGTACGGCCCATCGACCCTTTTCATTACAAAACTACAACATGGTTTGGAAGAGCTCGTGGCTAAGTAATAACAGCCGCACAGGTCGATTCATCAGGCTAAGCTACGCTTGTCGGGATGGACCCGTGGATGGGTGACCATCTTTACATACCGAGACTCCTCCGTGTCTCGGAAAGCACGTTAAGCCGTTGATCCCGGCTGTCATTCGTGGATCTTTGACAGTTGTTACGAGTCGTCAGAAGCCCGAAATTCTGACAACCAGTCTAACCAAGGGGTATCGTATTACTATTACCACATATTATTAGGTACTGGGTTGTGGACGTCAGATAGGCATTCACTCCATGTAAAATTCAGCTGTATCCGGTTAGACTGAAAGCCGACCCAACATAATTGGGAAAAGGCTAGGCAAATTGACTACAATATGGTTTACATAGTTCATTTATTTTTACTATGTGTAAAATAGGAAATACTTGGAATCAAAGTTTTGTGCGTCGCTAACACACAAAACTTTGCTCACTATCAGAAACGAATGAAGGCCCAACAATAAGTGAGATGATGATCTGCTTTTGTGATTGCCCAGCTGACAGACAACGCACATGAAGTTTTGCGCAGTGATCCCATTTGTAACGAAAGTGAGCACGAAGGAAGAATTTTTGTAAATTCATTCCCTAAAGGGGTTAATTAAATAGGGGATGAAAGTTTGTATGGAAGATCGTCATTTATGCCGATGAAAATGCCATCGGATACACAGCTTGTAAGATAATTATCAACCAATAAAACCTAATTTAAACATCAACCATTCTCTACTTACCATAAAATACAATCAGCAATAACAATATGTAAACAGTGGGTTTACTTGCACATGATTGGCTGTAGACGGCCAATCTGTGCGGCGTGCATATTCATGAGAAGTGACGTCACTTAGTCTAGGCTTATCATGATACATGGACGAATTGTCATGCAGCTTACTGTGGGGATAGAGATGTGGTCGGCTCAGATGTGTGTTAGCAGCTTCAGCTGGAAATGGCAGGCTTAAGTGTATCATGATTATATTACAGATGAGCGGACTCCAGACCAAATCATCATATCATAATGATTATGATGTACTGATTTGGTTTGCAGTCTTCAAAGAGTTTCTTTTTAACAGTTTGTCGGAGGAAGATGAAACGTTGTACTGTCAGTTTGAATTGTAAGGATGCAGATGAAAACCATGCACTTAAGACTTTTTAATTTTATAACTTCGAAAGAGTTTATAAAACTGTGACACACAACATTGATTTAAAAGGTCTCCTTTAATACCTAGTCTGATAATTATTGTAGTAACTTGATGTTTCTCATTACCATCTGCTGTACATTTGAGCCAGTCGTTTGATTTACGAAACATGTGAAACAGCAATAAATAACTTGCACAGTACCCATATCATGAAACTATAAACTATGTAGATAAACGAGCAGAGGCAGCATAGTAACCCACTCCACTAAACTTTCCTTAAGAGACAATATCTTCGCATCACACGAAAGCGAATATCGATAAACATAATAAACATCAAAAAATATTTACTCTCAAATATCTATAAAAGTATAAGTAGGTACATACACAAAGTTGTTTTTGAGTTCAAATTTCAATCTGTAAACAAGTTGTACATAAACGGAATAGGTTAACCTTTAACAACAAACAGAAAATAATCTCAACAAAATCGAAACTCGGAGTTACAGACTCGAAGTTTCCGAGTTACGTTAAGCATACACGAGTCTTAATCCCCAACTTAGTTATTTGGTGGGAACGGCTAATTAAAATTAATATATTGCGAACTCGCTTTTGTGGTATTCACTTATAAGTAAGTTTATTTTATAATACAGGGCGTTGGGCTGGTGCCAAATTTCGGCTTTGTTAGCACTGACGGGTTGTGATTTATGGTTCTGCTAATGTAAGGTAGACTTTTTAATTTTGGTGAATTTTGAATTAGGTAATTGCATAGGCTAAGTGCCTTTAAGAAAGCACTTGAAATATCATTCATATTATTTTAATATTCAATCAATCGATGATTAATAGTTGAAGACAATGGGCTCGCCCCTATTACATGGGACTTAAACATAACTGGCGAAATGCGGGTGTACTTATAGGTACACTTCTGCCCATCCTTTCGGGAAATACAGGCGTGATGTTATGTTATGTTATGTTGTCAATCAATCAAAATGATGCTACTGAATGCCCACTTAAAAGTAGACATTGGTGTGGATAAACGTTTAGGAGATGATCAAGTTCACAACAACAATATATACAATCAGCGTTTATTTTGTCGGTCCTATCCCCAACAGTGGACAAATCATCTCAAAAAGAGATTAACAAAATATGTCCACACACAAAACAATCCTACAACAAACCCAAGAATATCAAAACAAACGTTTATCATACCAAAACACGCGAACACACGAGTACATAGTAACTAAGACACAGCGCACACGAGACAGTTGAGTGCACACGACTGCTCTCCAAATTAATACGTCTTAAGATCGAGTTACCGTCACTAATGCACGCCTATTTATTTTTATGATGAGAGGACTGCACACTGGATGTGTGCCTCGAGATGAGCATAGATTTAGTTTAAATTAGTTTTTGGTATACAAAGTAAGTTACACCAAAACCAAATATATTTTTTACTTTGTAGACCAGCCTCTAGTACCACACCAAATTAATAATCGTGTTTACCAGATGAAGGTACTGGCACAAAACAAGCCTATGTAGATGTGATTCTATACTATTGTCTTAAAGATAATAAAGACACTTACTTCTAATAGTAACTTACTTCAAAACTTTTATCAATGCTTCGTTTCGTAATTACGGTACCTACTGCCGAATGATAAAAACAGAAAAAACAAATTCGAATTGAATAATATGTCTACCTAGATCAGCCGCAATAAAATACCATTACCATATTTCAAAACACCGACGGTCTAGATTTAAAAATCACAACAACAAACATCGTAACGCATCGCCAGTTCCATTCCACGTAGACTAGACACCTAAAAGGCATTTCCATTTGCCTCGTCCTGACAAGTGAGTAAGCTCCGCTACTCGGACCGACCCTTAGATTAAGATAGATGACCTCACCCAGTAAATAAATACCTTTATCTATTGAATCAATAAGATGTATGCGGTGTCCCGTGTTAGGGAACCAAGTTAGTTTGTTTATTTTGCATTCGGAAAATTAACATAACATTGGAGTTTGAAAAAGCTATACATTTTCTGAGATAATGACATCATCAATGTATGTTTGCGGTTCGTAATCAGCTCCTAGCACAGTTGATACAGATTAGTGACAATAAGACTGGTTGAATAACGGATTGGTCATTTATATTGATAAACAGATCAATTTGAAATGAAAGACATTTCAATATTTTCATTATCATATCAGCGTGATTTAAACATTCCAACGGAAGTTGGCATGTCATCTTTTTTTTCTTATGTTTTGCAATGTTGTATCTTACTAAAAAGTACATAAGAATCAAAATAGCAAATTAAAGTTCCATAGTAGAACCACACGGCCTAATTGTCACCCCACTGCCAACATTTCCTTAAAATACCATTCCTTTTAATCCTTTTCCTTTAAAGAAATTCATTATCTTCCGAATGAAGAATTTCTTAAGCTGCCAGAAATAGATTAAAGAAATAAAGAAGACCCTTTTCATTAATTGAGAAAAGATTTACTTTGATTAAAGTAGCTTAACTCATTTTAGAGTACTATTGAGGTCGCCTTGAGACAAGATTCTATGAACGACGCGGACAGCTGTATTCAGTTCAAATAACTGCTCAGTTTTGTTAGACTTGAATGTAGCTTTAAAATAGTTTGCATAGGAGAGTTTCAGTGCTTAAGCGAAAACACTGAAGACTTTGTATTTGTAGTTTGGCATCGTAGTGTTTAGTGATTGTAGCATATTTTTAGTACATAATTATGTACTATATTATAGTGACACGAGGATGCTGCTGTCCATCTTTTTGAACCCTTGGTCAAATTGGGTGACACCAACACAGACGCAAATGAGAAATGATGATGTTTTGTTGAAGTTTCAGCAAAAACAAATACAAATTACTTAATTACGATTAAATAAATCACACCAGCTAGTTGTATTAAATAAATTGTTTCTCATATCAATCCTTTATAGATTTAAACCGTGACCGATTAACTGACTTTCCAGCCAACTTCTACCATATTTGTCACCGACACGCGAACTGTCAAATCATCCCGAACCACCACTCCATCTGGGTCCCACAATAGTTATCGTCGGCAAACATCAATACTTCGACCTTAATAGATCGCCGAGCGGTATTAACACATGCCTATAACTCAATTAGTTAACCGTTGCGTGAATTAATTCAGTTCGTAACAAAGACAAATAGTATGTGTTGTACACAGGACCACGCAAGTTCGCTCATTAATATTATGGGTGATGTGTGCGATTGATTTGGCTGTGTGGTCGACTGTTTTGCTAGTCGGGTATTCGTCTTTGTCCAAAGCTGGTTAATCTGTTTGTAATTTAAAAGCATTACAATTACTAATGCTATAAGTATAATGTGATTAAAATCAAAATTGAATCGGAAGTTTTATACTGTAGGTATAAATGCTTTTCAATTTAAGATAATTAATTGATTCAGGCGTGACCTTGCGGAAATCCATTTTAAAATACAATAGACGTGGATATATTTAGTGACTTGTTCCGCTTAGTTATTTCTAAAGAGCCATAAAAAAGTCCTGAAAGAAATCGACACGTGTTTCACCTCTCAACGAGGCATCCTCAGGATGACGATGGACTTGTTGCGAACTCGAACACGGCGTGTTGCCACACCAAGCGCTGAGTGCAGACTGAGCCTTATCGCCCGTGAAACCCACTTATATAGTGTCGCCGTTATCAGTGCGACCGTTATCAGTGCGATAAGGGGCGAACAATCGCAGCAAAGGTGACCTTGGCATACTCGTATTTAATTCGTTCAACAGTGTAATGTTTCCGGTATTATTTTTGACAATTTCTATACTCTCTAGTATAAACCAGTGTTTTTTTTAAATTTCTGTTTGTTTAATTATCGTTTATCTTCCACACATTCGCTGATCAGTAGATGCACGTTCAATACAGTATTAAGAGGTCTTTCCTATAATATTCCAACCAAAAGTTCGAAATTGAAACTATTTTTCTTTTTCGTCAGATCAGCAGACTATCTTCAGATAGAAGCTGCTTTAAAGTCTGCTTTTGCCCTAACACTTTTTGGCCCCAAACTTTCAAATGACAACCAAATTCTCTCCAACTTCAAAGAGCCACTAGCAGCTACCTACTTCACTAGCAGAACCTGTCAAAACACGATTCACTCTTGAAGCTACAATTTCCCTACCAAATATCTTAGTGTTTATAGAGAAAATATCGCTAAGGCTGATGCTTCGCCAATTGGCGCTCTGTCGCAGAGAGCATTGTCAATATTGGAGTTCGCCCTTCTTTTATACTGCGGTGGAAGGGTTGAGATGTTAGAGTTAAGGAAACGATGTGCATTTGTAGTTTAGAATGGTAATAGGTATTATTTTAGTTCTTGAATGCTTCCTTCCAAGAAAATACCTGTTACCTGTAACATTTATTTGGCGTTTTGAGGAAATCCAAACTATTACAAGAATGTTTTATTACTATGTAATATTGCTACACTATTTATGTTCCAAATTAAAACTTTATTTATTTTATTTATTAATTACATAATTAAAGCAGGATTATTATACAGTACTCAATTATTAACAGGTACAGCTATTTTAACTATTTACACTTGGTATTAAATTAAATAAACAACTATTATTTCAGTAAGTTTAAACTGCTCATTATTAATTTAATGAGTATGAAATAAACACAAAAAAAATCTAAAAAATATAGAAGTCCTAACGAAGTAGATTATAAAATACTTCGCTCCGCTTACAATATACAACTCCAACCCAAAAAAATCGATAATCTTACAAAACAAAAAACTGTCTCAGAAGACCAACTCCGCTCAAGTCCATGCCTTGTTACAGAGCACCAACTTCAATTGGAATTCTGCAATGTCTTCGTTTAAGTTCGAATTGCTGGCTAGTTTTTATGCCGTTTGAAAGTCTAGAACTGCTGCAAGTGGCAACACTGTCTGAACCGAGAACTGCGGAGTGCTGCAACATAAACCATTTGGTGTGCCAAGTGAAATACGGGAAACAGTAGATGTCTTTAACGATGTATCGGTTGAGTAGACGGTTATAAAATGCACTGTGTAGGGCACAGTACAAATAAGTTAGTTACTTGTTAATACTGTGGTAATGGAAAACTTAGTTAAAGTTCTGTGTATTGAAATAGTTTATTTTATTAATAGTTGTGGGTAGTTTTAAGTAGCGAATAAAAACATATTAATTGTATGTACGGGAAATGTATTTTGCTAAAAATGTAAAGTCTATGGTAAAATACAGAATGAAATGGGACACAATATTCATTTCATTAAAAAAGTTCTTTGTTCGCATAAATAAGAATAAAGTACCCAATTAAGTTTCTATTTACTACAAAACAAAACCACCATACATACTTAAACCCATCTATAACAAACTAAATTAGGCAATTTTATAGTCAAGGGACAGAATCCAAAACCGCGCTGCGGTAACAGTTGGGGCTATTTTCAGTACAAAACACCCAACTATTAGGAGTCTCAAGAAAACTAAACAACCCTTTTTCAACCGGGGGTGACCCTCTGACAATTTATTTTCTCCCGTAATAGTGACGTCACTGCATCGATGTACGGAACACCTGACGTAATCAGCCCACGTCAAGTTGATGGAGGTTTGAAAAAGAATAGTTTGATTATTTCTGGCCAGTAGTGTGTCCCGAAAAGGGTGAAGAACTTGGATAGTTATTAGTTCGAGGTAATAGGACCAAGGAGGTCGTGTTTAGGTAATAAATGAAGGAAAAACTTTTTTATTTCGTATCAAAGGACCAGTAATTGGATTGAAGCTTAGGCCTTCTTTACTCTACCAAGTATTAATCTAGGTAAGCTATATAGTGCTAGGATTATGTTTTCGAATCCTGTAACCAACCTTTCTAAAAATAAAAGAAGTGATGAAAACCCTTATTTAATTCTAAAAAGGCTTTTATGTTAGGTAGATAAAATATTTATAAATGACTAGCTTCCGCCAGCGGCTTTGTCCGCGTTATATCTTTATAGCCTATGTTACTCAGTGATAATATAGCATTCTACTAGTAAAAAAAAAATTAAAATCGGTTCAGTATTTTTTGAGTTTATTAATTACAAACAAAAATGCAAATCTTTTGTCTTACTAATATTAGTGTAGAAAGGCTTTTTACCTTATATGATGGGTAGATAAAATATTATAAATAATAATTGCATAAAACAGGTTATGTAGATTCCAATGATTTAAAGGCAACGTCATCTTTTAGTAACGTTTAGGTAACAAAAAAGAACTAAGCATATTTTTAATTCCTTGGACTGCAAATGATGCTGTCGTCTGAAACTTTACATCAAAGTGCATATTTGCAAGTTTAATTTTTCTTAAAAAAAATATTTCTGAAACTCATTAAAGCGTGAACATCGAAGTGTCAAAGCTAAACTGTTGACTAAACTAAGATTTTGCACGAGTTTTGAGAAAGGTTTTGTTTTATGTTTTTTATGTGAAACATCTAATGCAGCGGGTCAGACCGGCGGCGTAAAGAGTCGCCACGCGCTCGTAAACTCTGCGACTCTCTTTCAGAGTTACGAAATAAATTTGTGTATTAAATTTAGGAATATGTATTTTTTTTGAAGAATGTCTTTTTTCTCAAAAAAAAATACTGAATTTGTATTTCTATATATTTGATTTAAAAAAAAACAAGTTTTTGATTGTGCTATATTTATTTCCTATAATAAACCATCTTTTCATGCATATTTTCAAGACAAAATAGTTTTTTAATAGTAGTCAAAATATACTTAACTTAGCAGATCGTATTTTATTTAGGATAGCGGTCTAAACGTTTAACTGTGAACCTTATGAACACCGAAATTAACAAGATGATTTCCAATGTGTCTAAAATCTGATATTAATTTATCACAGCGTCATGTTCCTGTAATTTCATACTTCGAGCATTATGAAAAAAAAACAAAGGACCAATTTCTAGTTGCCACGCAAATCAAACCCACGCACGAAAATAACTACAACCTGCCACTATACCAATAAAACGATTAATATTCCGTCTACAATCCCCTTAATCTTGTATTAACTCAGTGAGCATTACGAGCAAATTGTGAGCACGATCGCGTGCTCACAAGCATTACGAAAGAACTAGCACTTATACTTGCATGGGCAATGTTGCGATGCGGGCAAGAAAGTGACAAGCAGTTTTTTTGCCCGATTACGTTAAGGTGAACATGGGTGTAGAAACAAATGCATGCTGATATGGGCTTTGAATTCGCTTCGTAAATATTAACATTTGTAGATTAAAGTGTTTTCTCATTAGGGTAGGCAGAAACTATACTCAATACTTTATTTACATTCCACAATGTGTACTTAGGTGGTAAGTTAAAATTATATGTGATCATTATGGACCTTTCGGGCACAGCAAAATAGTAGGAAAAAGGAAGCTTTTAAATAACTTAGCTTATCAGTTTGCTGAACTAAATCTAATATTATTATGTAAGGCTTTTTTTGCATAAATAGTTTACTCAGTTAACTATTTATGCAAAAAAAAAACAGCAAACTTTATTGTATTAAGACTTATTAGATTATGTTAGCACTTATATTTTTGTTTAAACTATAACAGCATTTTCTTGTTAAAGTTATTTTAGTTTTTTTTTTAAATATATTCAATTTAGCTTCTTTTTTTATTAATTTCAGGTAGTTTGTTATATATTTTTATGGACATTACATAGGGACTTGGAGACTGTATTTTTAGCCGAGAAGTTGGAACTACAGACAGCTACTTGCTGTTATTGTATATGTCATTAATAACACATAACATAACATCATGCCCATAGGGGCGCCTAACCCTTGTGGGAATAGTCCCACAAGGGTTAGGCAGACGTGTACCTATAGTACACCCACATTTCACCAGTTATATTTAAGTCCCAAGTAACAGGAGGCGAGCCTATTGCCATCAATCCTGACTCCGGGCTGCTACTGAGAAATTCCAAATGGCAATACCCAATAACACTTGTCCAGGAACCCCAGGAACTTTTATGCTCAGCCGTAGCGCTTGCGACCACTAGACCAACGAGGAAATCAATAATACAAATGTAAATAAATAAAACACATATTCATAATACCTAGTACTGCGAAACAAGATTAGTAGGATCTTTAGCGTGCAGGCTCACGAATGTGAATTCCATTTCTAGAAAAGAGATACAATGCTGTCTGTAATATCATGATAAATCACTTTTTTGCTTTCCGATCAAGTAGTTTGAAAATTGATCACAAAAACTGAGTCACAATCAATCTTATATAACCAAAATACATTAGCCAGCCTCTTATAAGAAGACCAGCAAAGTATTTTGCAGGCACGTTATCTTTCGACCTGAGTGCGCCTATTATTAAGGCATTTACACATGAGACGCAGTCGCGCGTAAACCCCGATACACAGTGAGTGATGTTCTCTGAATAGATTTTTTTAGTTGGTCGCACGAAACAACGGTGAAAATGTTTTAGAAGAAAATGGAGGCAGAGGTGTCTGATTTTGTTAGTTTCGCTAAGCAAAAAATGCGTACTCTTTTATAAACTCACTTTTAGGTTCTAATAGTTTCCATTTAAATTAGATATAATTAGTTCACGCTTCGCCTTCACCTCGCTCAGATAAAAAATAAAATCATAGAGTTTTAATAATTAACTTTTCTTAGATATTTTGATTTTGAACACGGATAATGTCTCCTTTATTGTTAAAGCGCTCACAAACAAAAATTACAGTAAGTATATTTTGACCGTAACTTGTTCTTTTTAAAGACGTAAAACCTATTATGAAAACACCCATCATGAAAAACAAAACACTTATTTGCGTACCCTAAACAGATCCAAGTCATTGCCATTTTGATTTTAGTCATAACGCGAGCAGATTGTCGCGCCCCTTCATAAAACAATGTCCCCTCCGAGGGGCACACAAATCTGTGCCCTCAACTGACAGACAAGTCATGCCTAAGTATCTTTAACTTAAGATTATTTCACTAAGACCCTGCTAAAGATGTTTAATGTTTGCGCTCGCTGTTTGCAAGACTAACGATTTGTTTAACTATTTCAGGAGAGAGAATAATAAAATGGAGTCTAGCAGTTTTTTTTTTTTGGATTCGAAGTCGGAAGTGGAAAGCTGTGTATTGTGATTTAATTTGATCGTGTTTAGTCAGTTCCCTACAAAAGTGTTTGACAATTGTTTCGTTTTCACGATTTAGACACAGGAGATTTTTGCCGAAAAATCCAAGGAAATACACGGTCTAGGAGGAAAAAAAATTAAATCAAGATACCTACTTAAGAACACACTTTCTCAATTATAACTTACAGTACGTAGGTATTTATACTTCTCTATTTGCTAATTAAAGGAACAATTTTTACCATCGCGGAACCTAGAAAAGCGTTCCTGATGATTCCTAAAATATGGGTTACATTTTAGGAATCGTCAGGAACTTTCCCCTTCAATAATTCTCCACATTGCCATGCTCGTTGCAGTCAGATGGTTTTTTTAGAACTTACATTTTATTCAAGACAAGACACATTACATTACAATAATATCATCGAATAAAACATCCATAATTCAGGCCAGAGCACCACCAACAAGGAACTCGTCAATTAACATTCACCGCGGACACAGGGTGAAAAATCCCATTCAACTTCCCTAATAAGACTTGGGGCATCAGCAGTGAGGTCACGTCGACCAATTTCCTTGGTTTTAAATGTTTGAGACAATAATCAACGCCATTAAAACGTTTAATATTCATAGCTGGGGAGAAGTATGAGGGATTACAGTTTATTTATGAGTACAGCTTCTGAATTATATTTGTAAGGTTAGGAGTAAAGAGTCGTAAGTGGCAATTGGTTTTGTTTCTTATGTCATTTGGTTTGGGGTTTATTTTTCAGTCGGTATAAAAATTACTTGAATGCAATTGTAGAAGGAAAAACCTTTCTACCCTTAAATTGAGGTGTATCGTAAACAAAAGCTTATTTCCAAAAAGTCAGGCAGTAGATAATAAAGGTATAGTCCCACACACCCTCACTCTGCGATGAGCGGATACGCCCATGTGATAGGGAGCGACCCTATTGCCATTAATCGGATACAATTTCATTAGAATCCCAAGCTATACCAATTTTCCTTACAGAAAAAAAACCTTCCGAAATCCTTATTGATTTTTCTAGGAGAAATTTTTCTAACACAAAAGGGCTGCGTTTTCTGTTAGTCGTCAAACACCAAAGTTAACATAAAATTATCATTTGACAGCTGATTTTTTTATGGACATCAGGTGTCAAAATGATTTAGATATGTCAGTTATTAAAAATAAACAAAAACAAGTTGAGCTTTTGACTCGGCAACAGATTTAATCAAATTCCTTTCAGAAACTTGTTAGTGGATCGTCTCACAAAATCAAAATCAAAATATTTTATTTCACATAAACCTACATGGGCACTTATGAAACGTCAGAAGCTAGGTGCACGGTTCCAATTGGTCGTTTCCTATGGAGAAGAGCCGGCAAGAAACTCCACGGTTACTCTTTTAAAAATAATTGGCTTTTACAATACTTTCAAATAACAGTGTTTCTAGGTATGGGAGGACAGTGTAGGTCTTTCAATAAGTACCAAGTACTTAACAAAATAGAAAATGGTCAACAGGTCTACAATCCACTAAGCCTACAGCGTTCTCACATTCACAAAATAATGTAGAAAAGAATCTATACAAAAAAATTAATTAATTAAAAAAAGTAAAAAACCTATTTTAAATAAAACGCAATTATATGATTGCTATTACAACTGTAATCAATCTGAATAATTATCATGTCCACAAAAGCCACAAAAAAAAGTATATAATGTCAAATAATAGAATAGTAAATATGTCAAGGGCGAATGTAAAAATAAATAAAAATAAAGATTTAAATAAACATGGTAATTTGGGAGCAGTTAATAGACTCTTACTTATTTATGCCGTTAATGAGGTACCAGGGAAGCCACATGTGCAGAAGGAATTATTGCCAAATTTCCTTGTCTTCAACGTAGTCTTTAATTTTATAATATGAATTCTTGATAAGGACACGTTTGATGTGGGTTTTGAACTTCCCATTGCTAAGTTCTGTCACAGACTTTGGCAACTTGTTATAAAAGCGGATACTGTTTATAAGAAATGACTTGCTTGTTTTAGTTAATCTAAATTTGGGTATCACAATTTCATGTCGACTACGTGTATTTATATTATGGAAATCGCTTCTTATTTTGAAAAGTCCTAAGTTTTTGCGAACATACATAATACTTTCTAAGATATAAAGTGAAGGCAAAGTCAGTATATCAATTTCTTTAAATTTGTCTCTAAGGGACTCGCGAGGGCCCATTTTATAGACCGCGCGGATTGCCCTCTTTTGTAAAATGAAAATTGAATCTACGTCAGCTGCCAACATAAGGACACAGCACAACATAAGGACTTAAGAACCAAAAATCTCCCACAAACCATTCTACTCAAATTCAATAAAGGAAAATTATGGGCAGATAAAAATATCCAATAATTCAGCATGAAATGATCGGCGTGTAGGGCCGAAACTGCATCCGTCAGCTTTGGGCATTAGCGTTAACGAACCAAACGGCGGGACCCGGTCCGGCCCACCGAGCTGCAATAAGAGGATTCTGCACCCTTCTTTAGGTGTGGTGCAAGATAAAGGAGGTAGCGGGAGCGGAGAAGAGAAAGTGAAAGTATGTCTTTGTAAATAATGATTTAAGTCAAATTATCGTGGCTTGACTATTTGTATTTTATTGTTGTTTTGTAATTACTTTCATTGAGTTTATGATACGGGTAGCTTTGTCAATATTCACTTGACTATTGAGGTGGTCAAGGCTGATAAGGTTAGAGTTTGATAACGTGAATAGTTAATGATTGATTTGAAGTTAATTTTGTCATCTGTTGTAATCGTAAAATGAGAATTCAATGTTGAACGACATCTATCTTAAGAGATCGAGTCTAATTTTTTTTTTTTAATTAGGTTATCATTTGAAATTCAATAACTTAACGGTTTGAAAAAGTATGTGCTTTGTTGATCTGAACTCTGAGTCTTAATTTTTTTCTAATAAGAAATAGTTCAATGATACAGGTAATCCACCATTCATCACAATCATGTATGTAAACGATACAATTGACCCCAGCCGCGCTCGCTACCTCCTCTCATTCACACCAAACAATAAAAGAGGAAATTGCATTAAATTATAAGTCGGCAAGCAATCACGTTTTGTTTCCCGTCTCACAGATTTAACGGTTTGAATAAATCCCGGCGCTTAATTAAAGAAATTTAAAAGCTTAAACAGCATGCCATTTGGAGTTCATAGTACTTCATAGGAGCTAATTGAGCAACGCTTGACGTTTATGACTTGTTTGTTGTGAAGATGGATGTAGTTTTTATTTTTTACTATCTACATATATTGTCCTGGTGAACCTGCTACACAAATACTTTACGTTTTTAATTTCACAGGCGATGAAAAGAGGCAATATTTTAAAACATGGGTATTGAAGCATTGGATCACAGTAACTTTCGAATACAATAACCAATTTACGCGAATTAATCCAAAATTGAAGATTCTTGTTTACGTGGTTAACATTGAAACAACCGAATAAATAATGTAAGTATTGGTTAATTGTTCATTTCAATTTTTACATTTGCAAAATTCACTTTCAAAGCAGCAACCACTCTCTAAAAAATTAAACCTAATTTCTTACCATATACCCAAATGCAAAACAGTTTGATATAAATCACTTTTCTCAATCACACCAACTTCACTGCCAATCAATATTATAAAGGTAGAGTCGCACACGAAACAGATGTATACCCAACACTATCGCGTATCAGAAGTTTTTCATCAAACTCCGCCGGGTCCCGCCTCATAGGCAAAGTTGCGCCGTGATTAAATGTACTTGGTATCTTTTACCTGAGACGTATGTAGGTATGTGTATACCACGATACTTCCGGTGCCGCCATCTTTGCTAACGTAGATTAATGTGGTATCTTTTTCACATAATTATATTATGGAGGAAGTATGAGATGTCTATATTTTGTTTGGGTCTAATTTTAAAGCTGCCATGGTTGGTAACTGCGTGCGTTCTCTCTGATTATATTATAGTATCAGACTTTAAATCTTGATTACCTTAGCGGAATCAAAAGTTATCTAAGTAACTTTTTTTTAATGAATTTGTAGTTCGAGAAACGTTGTGATAAGGCAACGGTGCGGTTTGAAAGAAGATGTAGTGACAAATATTCAAAGGTCATGTTGAGCGGATGAATGAAAGGTGACTAACAAAAGGTATTTACAAGGCAGATATGAGTGGAAACATTGGGAGGAGACGCCCTAGAAGGACACATGATCATCTTGGTGATGTTCTTCAGAAAGGTCAGATGCGTAGTACTCGCAACCTGGGCGTGCGTGTATGACCAGATGTTTGAACGATGAAACAAAAGGAGTATGTAGGTAAGGATCATGGGTGCGTCTCATAACGTATAAACTCATTTGGTCTAATTTCATTTTATTATCGTTCATAAGATATACCAACTGTTGATATAATTTATTTACATATAATATTTATTTATTCTAAAACTTAATTAGTATAACGTTGTTTGATATAACGTTTATGTAATCGAAAATCATTTGGTCTAACGTTTAATATTGTATATTGTTTATTTAATCGAAAATCATTAGGTCTAACGTTTAATATATATAAAATGGTTAACACCCCGACTCAGAGTACCCCGACTCGGATAGGTTAGGTTAGAAGGCTAAGGCGGGAGCGAAGGAAGAGGATCTCCCGCCTTAGCCTTCGTGGTTATTTTTTTTTAAACCACCCAGAAATAGGAGCCCCGCTAACCGGGGCTCCGTCAACCTATCTTAGCACAGGTGGTAATTAGTTACTAGTTATGCAATTTTGCTTTGTGTTTTTAAGTAGGCGTTTTCATCATATTAGACCAAATAAGTTTTTTTTAAACCACCCAGAAATAGGAGCCCCGCTAAGCGGGGCTCCGTCAACCTATCTTAGCACAGGTGGTAATTAGTTACTAGTTATGCAATTTTGCTTTGTGTTTTTAAGTAGGCGATTTCATCATATTAGACCAAATAAGTTTAATATCTTTTGAGTGGTATGTCAAACGATTTTATATTTAATGTATGTTATGTCAAACGATGTTATATTTAATGTATGTTATGCTTATAAAAAATTGTTATTTTAAAATTATATCAATTGTTTATTATATTAACTAATCGCTATATTAAATAAAATTATAGGTTCCGTTGTTATATGTTGTTAATATTAGAGATTTTGTTGTTATATCATCTATTACTTACCCGTTCTGTAGTTTCTACTTACCCCCATAGGAAGAAGGCGTAAGATTATGTATGTATTATGTATGTATAAGTGATCTAGTAATTCTTCTCATTAGAAGGAAACAAACTGTGATCACCGAGCTTGCTTTATGTAGTGGACAATTTCGAATAAAGGAGGTCGTTCTCACAATATTTTCTTTCACTAAACTCGCTTTAGATTCAATAAACTAAATATTCTTATAGTTTTGAATATTTCCACTCTATGAACCCAAGGTTTTAAACCCGTACCCTAATTGCGTAACTTATTTTCGTAAACAATTATTCTTTATTTGTTTCATTTTGACAGTTCAACAACATTCATTGCGTTATCTACGTTGTTGAGCAGATTTTTTTTCCAACTTATGAAGCAATGGATCAGCAATCTGTTTCAAATCGAAACAGATTGTGTTGTATTACGCAATTAGGGTACTGGTCTGTCTTTCCTTGCATTAGCTTAAACACAAACACACCAACTAAGGGATGCTAGACATTTGTTCGGGTCGGCACATACCATTCGGCAGTATTTGTTGAACAATAAAGCTGACCTTAAGCAATTACTTTCTTAATTAGGTACTTCATAATATATTCGGGTTTAGTTCGGCTACCCTCGCTGTTCAGGCCGGCTTGGCACAATTCGAGCTAAACCGAGCGGCTTTATCTGCGTATATTTGATTTTTCTGCCCGGTTGTGCCGAATAACACCAAGCCGAACAAGTGTGTAGCACGCCTTACAATCCAGCAAATCTTCCAAAGGTATTTACCGACACTCTGAAGTTCTTTTTTTAAACAGTTTATAATGAAACTGTTAACTCAATACACCCCTCGCTTAGTACATTGTTATCAAAACAATAGATTCTATCAGACAAGTTGTATCTCGCCAACTTCGGCTCTGGAACGGTTCAGACTGAACGATAGCTCCGTGTTTAACGTGTTCATTAATATAGTGCTAACAATTAGTAAAAGTAGGGGATATTTATTCATTTGTTATGAGAAAAACTGAAATGAAAAGAGGCAGCATTGTATATTAGTGAAGAAATAGTAATGGAAACATAGCTGTACTACATAACTATATGTACATAGTATTAAACAAAGTCGCTTTTCGTATGTGTGTGACCGCTTAGATGTTCTTAACTACACAATCTATTATTATAATGCAGGCTTCACCTTCCTTTAGAGAATTTGTTAATACATTAATATTTAACTTGTGAAATCTCGATGTTTAAACACGTCACATATTAGTACACTAACTGCGCCCCACAATTTAAACCGCATAAGTCTCGATCCCGTAGAAATATGAGGATAACAAATATTGTATGTCATAACCCAGGTCATGGTCTACCCATCTGCCAAATTTCATCCATATCCGTTCAGCCGTTTTAGCGTGAAAGCGTAACAAACAAACAAACTCACTTTCGTATTTATAATATCAGTTAAGATTGCACCCGTGCGAAGCAAGGCCGGCTCACTGTATAAGAATGTTCACAGCTGAAGAAAAAATGCTCTTCCCATACAGAGAAGGAACAATAGCTGATTATTACGCAGTATGACTGCATTCAAAAAAATACAGGTATCCTCACTAATTTTTATTTGTCGTAATTCTGTTGCTGCTTAGTAATTACTGAAAACAAAATATCGCTGAAAGAGCACAACATTTCATCCTGTTCTACAGAAAACCTATCACAACTAATTACTTCTGCACATCCTAACTTTGAAGCCTGACATCCATTGTTACGAACTCATATTCAGAGCCAAAATCCAGTATCAAAATCAGTATCCAAAAAGATAGGCAACAGCGCGAAGTGGGCGGAGGCCGTCTGGTGGTAATCAGCCGCGCCCGCCGAACAATAGCCTGTCGACGCCGGATTAAAAGTTTAACGCCGGTGGACAGGTGATGAGAGCACCGCGGGTCCGCGGGGCGGAGGGGCGAAGGGGCGAAAGTTATTTGGTCCTTTGGCGCTTAGTAGTCCTTTTGGTGTTAAGTGCACTACAGAGGTTTAAGTGGCAAAGATTCATCAGAATAATTAGGTTTTGGTTGTAGCGCATCACGCTGTTTTAAATTGCTTCCCACTTTAAAGATTATTATAGAACAGACAGTGTTGATCCTTAGAGCATGGTTTGTTTAACTAACTGATGATTTATGCAAGTTAGCGTATTTATGTTTTCTATGGGCTTCATAAAAGCAATGGTTTAAAGAAATATTTGGTCAGGTAAGCTATATTGAAATACTTGACCAACAAAACGTTTCTTATTCACTTTTTGTTTCAGGCGAAATATTAGAAAGTAGCCGACATCCTGGGGGTGACCTGATGTCACCCCCAGGATGTCGGCTACTTTCTAATGTGTGATTTTTACTCTGTACGGCCTTGATTTTTACTCTGTACGGCCTTTTTAGTACCCATCTTCAGTAGATATCTATTTGTGATAGTGCTTCGGCATTTCTACCTATTTTTCATCACACGGTTTTACACGTTCTCATCGCTCCCGCTACCGCTCCTCACTTACGCCCAAACAGCCCAACGCCTCTGCTGATCTCGACTTTAGAATTTCGCCACTTGTCCGCGAAGGATTTATTGTGTAACAGTATAATATGAAAGTTTGTTTGTTTGTTTGTCCTTCAATGTGATTAAAGGATGTACCCACCGAGTTTTGTTTTTGTCACATTTTTGTCAAGTTTTCACAAAAGTTTTATGAAAGGGGCTAATGGGATATTGGAAGGAAACTTGGGAGATTTCTGCGTGGCTGTGAGTTTAAAATTGTAAGTGTAATTGGTGGAAATAACGTCTCGGGTCCTTGCCAAACGATTCTCAATGTTACTCCGCAGAAACAGTATTTGAATTTGATAAATATTTTAAATTAATACCAAACAAGTCTCATAAAGGGTTACGTTCAGAAGTTTTTGGCCATTTGTAGATGGGGACAATCGCTACAGACAGACACACAATGCTTCTCCTGAACCGAAAGCAACGGTGTTAATTATTAATGACACCTAGATATAAGGTACTCCTGAAAGTTATTTCTCACCTAGCACGCATGATGTATGGGTCTGGAAGACAACAACAACTAAATATACAAGAAACTTCGGTCGTAAAAGATTAATGAAGTTCACTGCTTGCGTCCTAATTTAATAATAAATTCTACCGTTTACTAAATTGTTAACGTGCCTACTCTAAAAGACGATATACGACAGAAAATGGTAATAAATATAAACAAAAGCAACTTATAACATTTTGACCATCCCAAAAATAACAACTAAATGAAACTACCAACACATTGTGTCCGTATGGATTAAGGAGCCATGTCTCATATTTAAACGCAGGTACTACCAATATTTAGTAGTAAATTAGCCTTTAGTTTTATTAATTAATTACTCTTGTTATCTATCCGATTTGATCAACTACTTTATTAGCTACGTACGTATATTTTCTATGGACCGTCAGGATTGAGGAGCCACATAAAATGTGTTGTACTAGCAAAATTATATAGTTTTTCCATTTTATTTTTAAACTACAAATTAGAACACATTTATTACTAAGTTATACTTTAGTGGTATGAGGAACAGGGTGTAAAGTTCACTCATCCACCATAGAAAAGGGAGAATCCTCCGACCAGAAGGGTGTTGTGTCCGACGGGCAACTGCCCATCGGTTTGAAGTTGAAATCTTGTATGTATGTCGATCGCTCGGTAAACTCTAACTGCGCGATGCAGGATTTGTGTGACGTCATGTCTATGATGCGTAGTTCGTATGTGGCGGTATAACCGCTACATCACTCCCCTCCAGAGACCGGAGGTCGATAGTGGGCTGAATCTTGCGATGCTTCACACAGTGCCAGCTGTGGTTCCAGTGAGTCGGAACCGGGTGCCACATAGTTCGCGGTGAGTCGGAACTGTCTATGGTGATTGTGGTGATTGCGGTGGTTCCCCAGTGAGTCGGGGTGATGAGGCTGATAGCGTTGATTCCCCAGTGAGTCGGGGTGATGAGGCTGACAGCGTTGATTCCCCAGTGAGTAGGGGTGATGAGGCTGAGAGTGATGACCAGGAATGCGCGTTCGCTGCATGCTGGTGGTCAGGATACCCGTTGAAGCCGTGGGTGCTGGCTGGCTGCGTGACTCGCCTTACGAAAGCTTGCGGGAGTGATGATGATGACGTAACGCCGAAGTAATTGCACGAAGGCTGCATTGACGTTCATACTCGGGGTCACCAATTTAGTGGTATGAGGAACAGGGTGTAAAGTTCACTCATCCTCCATAGAAAAGGGAGGATCCTCCGACCAGACGGGTGTTGTGTCTGGCGGGCAACTGCCCAATGGTTTGAAGTTGAAATCTTGTATGTATGTCGATCACTCGGTAAACTCTAACTGCGCGATGCAGGATTTGTGTGACGTCATGTCTATGATGCGTAGTTCGTATGTGGCGGTGTAACCGCTACAATACAAAAACATTTTGTAATTGGTTGATTACTTTCCGAAACACAGCGCGGTGAAATTTATGGATTTTTATGAAAAATCAAAACATTGTAGCTATCTCAAATTCAGCCGTACAAGCCCCATTTTTATTTTAAGAGATTACGCACAAGTACTACTAAATCTTACCAAATTTCCAAAAATATCCGTCATCTAGTTTTCAAGCTCTAAGGTGGCTCCTCAATTCAGACGTCTCAATTGAGGAGCCACCTTAAACGTCCTGTAACTTTTTAAGGGTTTTACTACAAATTCCAGGATCGGGCTTACAAGCTCTGCTAATTTACTACTAAATATTGGTAGTATCACACAACACATTCACTAAAATAATTGCCTGAAACATGCAAAACTTTGATTATCTCACTCCTAACCAAAGTTATATTAATTAGCACATTGTTACCTCCCGAGGATTGAAACAGTCCCAACACTTGACAATAATAAATGGCACCATTTTTTTTATAAAAAAATACACAAAGGTTCTCTATGACGACGACACGACGGCGATACGATTGGATGTTTTATGTTGCTTCGAAAAGGCTTCATTATGACAGTTTCACCATAGGCTTTCATAAAAACAAACCGTAAATGTTTCCAAATAACTACTTTCAACAGGATTGACATAAGATTTTCGGTAGCTTACGTCAATACATTTTTTTTTTGGGTTCCGTAGTCAACGGACGGACATGGCGAAACTGTAAGGGTTCCTCCTTACAGTTTCGCCATGTCCGTCCGTCTGCCTGTCCACGGCTTAGCTCAGAAACTATTATTACTAGAAAACTGTAATTTGGCTAGGTATACATATTAATAACGCCGATGAAGTGATAAAATAGAATCGTGTTTTTTTTTTTCTCATATAGCCTATTGTGTGGGGTGTCGTTGGAAAGATCATTCAAAAATATTGCATGTTTGTGAAAACCATTTTTGGATTCAGGGATCCGTTTTATAAATATTAAGCTTTAAAGTGTTGTTGTTAGAGTCAAGTGTCCCCCCCCCCCCTTGCCAGCTAAATGGTTAGTTCTGGATATGTGGAAAAATTGACAGCAATCCTTATCCTTACATATTATAAAACAAAGTCCCCCGCTGCGTCTGTCTGTCTGAACGCGATAAACTCAAAAGCTACGGAACGGATTTTCAAACGGTTTTCACCGATAAACGGAGTGATTCATGCGCAAGGTTTTAGTGTATAATTCATTAAGGTTTTGTGTAAATTGGCTGAAATTTGACGATTATTGTTGAAGAAATCGAAAAAAATCATGCCGACTGGGAGCTTTACTGGCATGCGCTGCGTTAACCGAAAAATATACATCAAATTTATGTTCTACGGTACTGTTCACCTTAAAAAGTTCAATAAAAAAATCCGTGATGGCATATGTCTATCTTCTAAGGATGACCCACAATAACTATTTTTATCTTTCAGAATTTGATAAAAATTTAATTGTTATTTCCGAAGCTTTTTTGACCGGTATAGTACCCTTAGCCAAAAAAAAATGTTATTTAAATTGGGCATTTAATTTAGATTAAAATATGCCTCGGAATCATATCATTTAAATGAATAGTTTAAAAGATAATTAATTGATTAAGGCGTGACCGGGGCTGCCTTGAAGCGGCTTCTGCCCAATCTAGGGGATCCAATCGCCTCCTGCCGGAGGCTCTACGCGGGGATCGTGCGGTCCATGGCCCTCTATGGAGCGCCGGTGTGGGCGCGTTCATTGAGGCTGCGGCCAGCCCGCCGGTTGAACGCGTCCCAGAGGGTCAGGGCCATTCGGCTGCCCCGAGGATACCGCACGGTCTCCTGAGGTGGCGAGCCTCCTTGCCGGATTACCGCCATGGGATCTGGCACATCTGGGAGTGGCGCGAGGAGGCGAAACGCCGGGGCTTAACTCCGATGCCGCAAGAAATCGCGGCACAACGGACAGAGCTCCGGCGGGATCTCATGGCGTCATGGAGAGTGCGATTGTCGTAACCCCGTGCTGGGCACGCCACAATTGCGGCGATAAGACCCCTCTTTGAGGAGTGGCTTGAGAGACGCCACGGCGTCCTCACCTTCCGCCTGACGCAGGTCCTCACCGGACACGGCTGCTTCGGGAGGTTCCTGTTTAGGATAAGGCGGGAGGAAACACCCGGGTGTCACCATTGTGTGGATCGGCCTGAGGACACGGTGGAGCATACGGTGGAGGTCTGCCCGGCTTGGGCGGAGCAACGCCGTGTCCTCGTAGAGGCGATCGGCGGCGGTGATCTCTCGCGTCCGGCCCTGGTTCAGGCCATGGTACGGAGCGAGAGGAAATGGCAGGCCGTCACCTCCTTCTGCGAAGCGGTAATGCTCGCGAAGGAGGAGGCGGAACGCGTGAGGGAGAGCCAAATTTCGCGCCCTGACGCCCCTAACCGCCGCAGGAGGAGACGCCCGGGGCGGGAATCGCGAGCCGATTTCCGGCCACCGTAGGCGCGGGCTTGCGGACGATGAGCAATGGGTAGCTCGCCGTCCGATAAGGACCAAGCCCGGGTCGACGGCGCGTTGTGTTCCACGCGCGCCTCAAGAGATGTCAGCAGAATTGACGGGGTCCGCTAGGGCCAATGCCTGCCGGGGGTTCGAAGAAAACCGATAGGGAAATCGTGGCCCCCGGCAACAGGGCAACCGAAGGAACACGGGTGGGTTTTAGTCAGTAAGAGTCTGACACGCCCTCCCACTCCGCCCAGAGCGGGAGAAGTTATTTGATAATTACCCACCCAAAAAAAAAAAAAAAAAATCCTTGCGGAAATCCATTATAAAATACAATAGACGTGGATATATTTAGTAACTCGTTCCGCTTAGCTATTTCTAAAGAGCCATAAAAAACTCCTGAAAGAAATCGACACGTGTTTCACCATCCTCAGGATGACGATGGACTTGTTGCGAACTCGAACACGGCGTGTTGCTACACCGAGCGCTGAGTGCAGGCACTCTGTGGCAACACGCCGTGTGCCGCCGTGCACGCCGTGTTAACTTAACTTTAGTATTGTTTAATGACATAGCCTTATTATTTGTTTTCAGTCTGTGTGTTGTCATGCACTGTATTGACATTTATATTTTTAATGTTTTTTTTTATTGCCATTGATTTCTATTGCTATTTATTATGAATTAATTTGCATTATGAAATGTGTGATTTTTTTTAATTGTTTTTTTTTATTGTTCAGGCTTATTTATTTCAATAATTACTCAAATACAAACATTTTTACGCCCTCTGGTATAACATAGCGAACTCTTTATCTTTACATACCATTACTACCTATGTTAAACAAATGAATAAATGACTTATGATTTAACTTACATTTGCAGTTGAAAACACATGTTCTCCCATACATTCCGTATGGGAGAACATATTTTTCAACTACAATGTTAAGTTTGTTCTTGGGATAAATTCATGCCACCTACGGAACCCTTCATTGTGCGTGGTCCGACACGCACTTGGCCGGTTTTTTTTACTTTCCATTATCTTTATCGCTGATAGACTGTCACTTTGTCTAGGGCCACCTATTTTCGGGAGATATAGCTATCATTCAATTTTAGTGTATATTATCAGCCTGTAATTTTCCTGGGACACAAGGCCTCCTCTCTTAGAGAGAGAGCGGACTATAATCCACGCGGGCCCAGTGCGGGTTGGTAGATGTCACATGTGTTCGAATTTTTGGTTGTACATGCCGGTTTCCTCACGATGTTTTCCTACACCGTTTTGAGAGCAGTGGTGATGAAATTATTTACACAAAATAAAGCACCTGCCTGGGTTCAAACCCACGACCTGCAACTAGTAAGTCGGGGCCGTTACCACTGGGCCACCACTGCTCTCAATTTTAGCTAAACGATAAAAAAAATCTGAAGGAAATGCTCATTTTTCTCAAGATTGCAGAAGCAGTATAACCAAAACCCGCAGTACACACATCGTCAATAGCGAAACCCGGTTCCCAGTAGTGACTTTAATAGCAAATAATGATCACAATTTAAAAAAAACTCTTTTGAACGAAATAGGATTAAGCTTCTCCTAGAAATAGGAAAACCTAAATTCCACTCTCAAATCGACTCTAGATAGACTTAATGTTAGTACACTTAATGTTCCATGTTGGTCGGATTACTATCAAGGTACTTATAAAACCTTAAAAGACGTGGAAAATAACACAACTTATCATCACACCTGTATCATAATGTGTATTTCCTGAAAGGGGGAAGATGTGTGAAAATACACCAACATTTTGCCAGTTATGTAACTCGTAGAAGTCCCATACAATAAGGGACGAGCCATAGGCTCGTCCCTTATTGTATGGGACTTCTCTTCTTCTTCTGTATGGGACTAGATGGAATCGACATTTCCTATCTGACATAGGTCAGATAGGAAATGTCGATTCCATCTAGTTTATTTATTTTTATTATTATCGTAATTGTTCTTAGGTAACAATAGATATTATTAATTGTGGAATAAAAGTGATTCCGATTTACCGAACTTTAATAAACTATATCATATCGTTTATTAAAAATTATACGTACCTAAAAATCGTCATTACAAAATCCCCAATCGTAAGTCCTAAAGGCTCCCACTCATCACTTTGCCCCATCCATTGTCCCAATAGTGAGACGTTTTTAATTAAGAAAATCGGCAGCTATTCATTGTCATCAAGGATTTGCTTGATGCGCCATTGTTTCAGTCCTTCAGTCGTCAGTCCCGATTGACGTCAGTTTTGTTTGAAAGCATTAGGAGATGAGACTGCTCAAAGACAAACGAATAAAGATTGAGCGGACGGTTTTGCTGTGAATAGCGTTTTTTGTAATGGTGAAGAGTATTGTTTGATGTTTTTGGTTGATTACGTAGAAATTACTTGTTTCAAAAGTACATTTAAGAGATTTGAATGATGAGACATTTTTTATTTAACATAATAAATGCTAATGCACCTAGCTTCTGACGTTTCATAAGTGCCCTTGTAGGTTTATGTGAAATATTTTTTTTATTTTTTATTGCTTATGACATACCAGATTCAAAAGCCGCAATTTAGTGTTATACATCATTGACTGGGTTAAACTGGAATTTTATTAATTTAAGAGATTGATTCACTACTTTCGGTTAACAAATCAAATGTGTACCTATCGGTGTAAGGGACATCGCCGTGTAAACTGTTACCATGAATTCAGCACATGATTATTAAAGACGAAATACGTCGGTTATAAAAATATCTGCACGCTCAAAATTTATGGAACACCTGATTCCTTTTTAATAACCAACGAAAAATTTCAATATTGGTGGGTCTACAATCATGTACTTACTGAATTCATGGTTTTGCGCATCGATGTCCCCTGTATATTTTAGAATTTTAAACTTAACACTGAGCAAAGCAATCTGCCAACTCCTTACTAAAATATACAATAAATCAGCGCCATTTCCATTCACGTTCCCCTTACTCAGAAGCCACGTTTAATCACAAAGTTACTCAAACAAAACGCAAACAGACAATCGCGATATAAATCACCAAACATTAGGAAATAAAACCGTGTCGCAGCGAGAGGCAAATTGGAAAATTCCCGAAGTGTCCGGGATCCCATTGATTCAGCTACGACAATAGCAGTTCAGAGCACTAATCTTTTCATTAAAAACCGATTATTCGCTGCATGGCCCGCTGCACTAATAGGAGTAAAGAAACCCTCAACTATATTTTGCTGACGACTACAACCTTACTGCTTCGACATAAGTTCTAAATTCCTTTAATACAGGTGTAATTCCAAGTTAGTTCATCTCAAGCCCCTGCAATATGCCACGCAGCCATCGCTGACGGGACGCGATGACATTTCAATTTGAATTCTTGTTGCGAAAAAACGGAGATGTTATTAAAAAAAGTTTTTTGTTCGAAAATATTTGACGGTTGATTAGAATGCCGGGAAAAGAGGGAAGTTTTTTTTTATAACAAATTAGTTTTTGGAAGTTTCTGCTCTTACGAGTTCGTGATGTTTCGTTCGGGAGGTTACCAGCTTTCGGGATCGTTTTGAAAGATGAGGTATATCGAGTTCGGAAACTCAATGGAGGGGAGTGGGTTAGTGTGATACTTGTAGAAAAATATTAAGTAGGTGTTTACTTTATCCGAGCGTTTTGAGTTTAATCAGTTTTTGAGGTGTTTTCTCAAAATTTTGCATTGGGAACTTGCTGGTTTTATATCACAAAAAAAATGTCCATATTACAGCCTATTTTAGAAAATATTCTCAGTAATGGGTCGAAAAGAAGCTTAGTTAAAATGTGACTCAAATGCTGAGGTAGAGACTCCATAATCCCATTCAAAATAAATCATCAAAGCATAGACTTCAAAATGAACTATATTGTTGACTCACTCATCAAATCCTACAGTTTTAAAACTCAACCAAAAGGATACTAGCAAAAACGGTATCTATATAAATGTGCCTCTATGATTTTCTATAAGAATTCTACTTTAGAATCCATGCCAGTCTGTATACAATCCTTATCAAATCTGCACTGATACAAACATCGCAAATCACAGATTCTTACAACCAACATGAATGTCATAGCAGCTAGTGTTTACACCGGACTTCGGTGCAAGTTTAGACCGGACATCCGGTCAAACTATCCGGCCTAATTTATTCAAGCTACGCAAACAACATGTTGTGTGGCTACGAATAGGACTAGCTTTTGTCTAGTATGGATCCTATTTGCTATCTAACAAACGGGTGAAACTGACCGGGTAGGAGTATAGTTCGGATACTTGTATTAGTAAGTCTGTTATGGTATTTGATGATAAATGGTGTTACTAATGAGTGATTGGTATGTACCATGGGGTTTCTGCTTCAGTGACAAGGATCTCACTCAGTTTCAACCTTCTACACCTACGCAGAATAATATGTTTTTTTATTTTTATGGTGCATGTAAGGTTTGGGTTTTTAAAATAATAGGATAGAATAGAATAATTTGTATTTGCTTAAAAACATGGTATAAAAAATACAACCGCATACATGTTTTTGCTTAACAGTTATAAGCGTACAAATTTTCACAAGCATAATTTACCTAACATTTATTTTCAAAGAAGACACTATAAAAACTATGACTATACACAACCATTCAACCATCTACCGACTATTTCTTTTACGTGCTTGTAATTATAACTCAAATTATGAAAAAAAGATCAGTATTCGACTAAAATTATCTTTTTATATGCACGTGTTTCTGTGACACTAAAACAAGTTTTCTTTCGTTCAAAAGCTGTAAGGGAAAAAAGGAAAAATAGCTGCAACAACAATTAACCATAAACTTATCAATAAAGTTGGTGAAAAAATTCGATGTTGTTAAATAATCAATAAATTTATTGGCTCGCTACAAGTCTGCGTCTGGGTGCTCCATGCGGGGCTCCACATCGCTGTCAGTGCGGTGAAGCTGTCGACTGCCTCGCACACCATGGCCTTTCCTGCAGCAAGAGCGCTGGTCGGTTGGCACGGCACGCAAGCATTAATGACATCCTCCGTCGGGCTCTTGTCATCCTCCGTCGGGCTGGTGCCAGCTATTTTAGAACCCAATGGCTTGGCATGCGACGATGGAAAGAGGCCAGACGGAATGACCATAATGCCTTGGAAGTTGGGTAGGCCTTTGGTGTGGGATGCAACCTGTGTCGACACCCTTGCGCCATCCCATCTTTCTAGCACTGCGGGTTGTGCCGGGGCGGCTGCTGCAGGTGCAGAAAACCTCAAACGGCGCAAATATAGCAACCTTACTGGTAGCTATATTTTTGAGCCGTTTGGAGTTGAAACACTAGGGCCATGGGGTCCGAGTGCTCACCGAGTATTCCGGAACATCGCCAAGCGGTTGGTCGACTCTTTACGTGACCCGAGGGCTGGCCAATTCTTAGGCCAAAGAATCAGCATCGCCATCCAACGTGGCAATGCTGCCAGCCTTTTGGGCACTTTTCTTTTCCCGAAAAAGGTTTCATGCTAAAACACACACATTCAATAACCATTTATACACAAGCCATAACAATCGATACAACAACAGAACTTATAAAATCGCTAAGTAAACCCATTCCCGAGCACAATCTGAAGGAAAATATCTCATTAACAAAAAGCCCACTTAGGAAAGTTGGGCACTTACGGAATAAATCACACATGGCGTGAATACCCCTGTATAAATCATAGCCAATATATATTGGCATATTACTCTTTAATACACATATATAACACATGTGTCTTATTATAATGGACACCTATTACCAACGACCAGTTTACGTGACCCGTCGAGACGTAATAAGTAAAAGAAGGTAGAGGTCCTACTATGTTGGTCAATGTTACCTCTCAGTTATTATTTCAAGTGTTCTTGTCTGCTCAATCTCTTATTTGTTCATACTTCAGAAATGTTCTGGTTTAGCGGGATGGCGTCAAAGTACAAATAAATCTGTGGGTATCGATAATTTGTTGATGTTGTATTTCTGATAAATGTTTCGTTACCAATTTTGTTATTTATTGTAAGACTTCTGGAAAATTTTAGGTAAAAGACAATTTATATTTATTTATTTAAATGACGCAACAAAATTTAGCATTTTAAAATGATCACTTTGTACAGTACTGGAACTTGGAAACACTGAAGTGCATCACTTAATATTTTATAAACATAAACAAGATAAGGTTAATATCTAATAAACAAGTAATGAATTACAAATACCTATCCAGTTGTTTGGGTACTTAAGAGAACAAGACCTGGACGAAAATCCATTAATTCAGTGATTCAGTGCTGTAGATAAGAAAGCTCCTATTTGACCCCGACTTTCTTAATTATATCGAAAACGACCGTATCGTGGGTCGTCGTTCTTCCTATGAAGTCCCACGTAATATGGTCACCAAATATAGTATTAATTCAGTGATTCAGTGCTGTAGGTAAGAAAGCTCCTATTTGACCCCGACTTTCTTAATTATATCGAAAACGACCGTATCGTGGGTCGTCGTTCTTCCTATGAAGTCCCACGTAATATGGTCACCAAATATAGTATTAATTCAGTGATTCAGTGCTGTAGGTAAGAAAGCTCCTATTTGACCCCGACTTTCTTAATTATATCGAAAACGACCGTATCGTGGGTCGTCGTTCTTCCTATGAAGTCCCACGTAATATGGTCACCAAATATTATTTCTATCGTCTCCTGTCCCAGCTCCCGGACCATAACTATACTACCTCGCGTGTCACCAACTATTTGACAATTTTCGGCAACAATGACGCTTAATTCTCATCACACCACTTAGGACCGCGGGGGTCAAACGTAACTATGTGGCATCGTGCACTAAATTACGCAACAATCACGTATTGACCAATTTATTTGATGCAGTGTAGCGAAAACATAAAATTACAAGTCGTATTGTGCTCGATGGGATTTTCATTCGGCAACTTCTCAGGACCCTTAGAGGATGAAATTCCGAAAAACGATGATTCAACCAACTTTTACTTATAAACAGAAGTATAAGTAAGAACTTCCACGTAAATAAAAAATGATGAATTTCCTAACAAACGTTCGGGGTATTTAATCCTTTTAGGGGTTGATCTTTTTTATTTTCTTCTTTTTTCGGGCTTGCGGACGGTGAGCAATGAGTAGCTCGCCGTCCGATAAGGACCAAGCCCGGGTCGACGGCGCGTTGTGTTCCACGCCTCAAAGAGATGTCAGCAGAATTGACGGGGTCCGCTAGGGCCAATGCCTGCCGGGGCTGCGAATATGGGCCGAAAGGGACATCGTGGCCCCCAGCAACAGGACAACCGAAGGAACATAGGCGGGTTTTAGTCAGTAAGAGTCTGACACGCCCTCCCGCTCCATCCAAAAAAAAAAAAAAAAAATGGTTGATCTTTCAAAAATTCTTTCTTAGTGCTTACCTTCGTTAAATAAGGAACTCTTGCGAAGAATTTCATGCTTTTATACCCAGCGGTTTAGGCTGTGTGCGTTGTCTGTCAGAGAATTTAAGACTTAGGATGATTCCCAAACAGTAGCAGGCAGAGTCAAATGAGTCAGACGCCTTGGTTTATTGCCTGTAGTTGGACACCATACCACAGATTAAGATATCAAAATCATTTTCCACTTGCAGTAGTTTCGTATAAAGCCAAGCTATGTGTATGTATGTATCTATCGGAGACGGGTATGTGACCCTTTCGTTATTATCAGCGATATTTTAACTACTGTGGGCGTAGTGTGGTATGGTAGTGTTGGTTAATGCGCAATAGAAAAACCGTTTGTAGTTCAGATCACACGTAATGTGATCTGAACTTAACACAATGAATCACAAATTAACACAATGATCACAAATTACAATTAACATAATAACTGAGCACAACGAATCGAGAACAGTTCCGCGACGTCTTAACTCCGATGCGATCCGAGGCCGAATCCCCTCCTCGCCGTGGTCTTAAAACATCACGACTCTGTAGAAGCGCGCTTTTTTTTGTGGGTAGATCACTTGATGTCGCCAGCGGTGCGCTTGCGATTCGTTTCGTGTCCGTACTAATGACCGGATCCGACATATATATTATTTAGGATATGTACCTATATATCTGTGTATCTACTTTAATATATTTTAAATTTATTATTTGTACCAACGACAGCCCCATTTTATGTCTAGGCAAATCACTATCCATTCCAAGCTTGCCTGGAAGATATCGCGGAAAGCGATAAAGCCGCCCATTGTATATTTTGTAGTTTGATTTATTGAAGTGAAAACTTCTTTAGGCGTGTTGAGCATTTTTAGATGGGAAAAAACAATTGAACTCGCGACACCGTTACCGACACCTCATTTTTGTAAACGCGATTGTGCTCTTTATTTATATTCAAACTCAAACTCTAAGCATTTATTTCAATTTAACCATTTATAGGAACTTTTGAATTGTCAAGGAATCGGTCAGTCAGAAATATGAAGCGTTATGGATCAATGTTCTATGCAAGTATTTTACTTTAAAGGTTTTGGAAGTATTTTTTTGTGAACGCGATTGTGCTCTTTATTTAGATAAGATTACGGACCAATGTTCTAAACCAGTATATTTCTTCCACCGAGGTGATCTTGTTCACACGGCTACACATCAAGCTATACATTTTCAGTATAAGCTGACCTCGCATTGTACGGAAATCCTATACAATGCGAGATCAGCATAAACTGGAAATGTATAGCTTCATGTGTAGCCATGTGTTCAAGTTTTCACTTCTGTCGGCACTCCCGGAGTGCCACTTTTTTTTGTGTTATTTTGTGGTGTACCGTAAAATACATAATGTTCATAAATAAATACTTTTGAACCATTTATGAAGTGATTATCCAGTTCCGCCTACAGCAGATAGAGAAATGTAAATAACCCGCAAATGACGGGAACACATGTTCCCATTAAGTCAACGAAGGGACTTGATTACCCGCGGGCGTTGGGCACGTCGGCTGCGTGAACATATTAACCCACTTCCCACTTCTCGTTGTTGACTTACGCAAGTTGTGAGAAGATGGAACTCACCTTTTATTTTTCTCAATATTACTTTATAGAAATTAATGGCACCTGGCATACCTCTATTTAAGAAAATAATTGTCCTACTACAATGGTTCGCTAATAGAAAGTAGACAACACCGCTTATAGACAGCTAGTCTGTTATGTAAAAATTCGTAAAAACTTGAGGTGAGCTGTCATTCCACCTGATGCTAGGGATTACCACTTTTGACAGCACACATTATCTAAGTTTTCACGGTGTCATTTCTACAGAATAGGTCGGCAGGATCACGAAGGGCTCACTGATGCGTCGCTAAACTTGCCACAATGCTACATGAAAGGTGAGATGCGATGTAAGTACTAGTAATTTCACTGTCTTCCATACCTTTCATACTGAAACACGGCAAGTGTTTATACTTGTCAATCAATTACAGAACTCAAAATATAGCTGAATCTGCGTATACTATGCGTTACTTCGTGAGCTAGGCTACGGGGCAGAAGTTAATTGAAAATAAGTAACCACATTTATTAGTTCCAGACGATGCACTACTAATACAACCCAATTAGAACTATTGGCCATAACTTAGTTGAACGACAAATAACTTGGCACAACTATTGCTCAAAACAACTGTGGTCTGTGGCAAACTTGCCATGAGCGAGCATATGTAGCGAATTTGAAGAAGTTCACTTTCCTAACATTACCTCTGAAGTGGAGGGTTTTTGAATGCAATCCCTTTTTGATGTTGTTGGGTTGCAAACAAGCAGGCGGCCCACCAACGGCTGGTTAGCCTACAGCGGTCCACTGCTGGACATAGGCCTCCCCAATTGCACGCCATTCAGCTCGATTCTCAGCAACTCTCATCCAGCTACTACCAGCCACCTGAGGCGGCCCACCTGATGGTAATTGGTCACCAATGTATATGGATATCTGCAATACAGCGACTTCACAGGTGCATTTCCATCCCAGACTGAGACCAAGCTGAAATGTATCGCACCTTCGGTGCAACAAAATCACAACAGCTCATTTTTTAATTTTACATTTCCTTATTTCTGGATTACCATTTATAGTAGTTTTGAAATCTTTATAAAATTAATTTTATTGTTTAGTTTTACGTTAAAAATCTTATATTGAATTATCAAAAAAATCCTATTAAAAGACAACAAAAAAGTGTCCTGAATTTATTATGACTGTTGCACCGAAAGTGCGGTATTATGATCCTGGTAGTAGTACTCCACAGAACTCCGCTATTACAAAAAAAAAAATAAGGGCGTACTTATAATTTTTATTTTTTCTATTCACCATGAACAATGCTCATCGAAGCTAAAAAGGCCAAACAGGTACCAACAGATTCTCCTCAAAAAGTTGTTTGTTTAGGACGGGCCAAAACACTGAATCAACAATTAATATTCAGTAAATTATAACTTGGAACAAATAATGGAAGGCCATCGACGAGCTTCCGTCAAGTGCCTTGTTTTAACAATACAATTTGGTACACGAGAGTAAATATTGTAAATTAAAGGATTGACTGACCTCAATAATATGGTGTGGGTAGTAAAATCTTGTGAGGAAACTGTGCTCGTACTTTATTAGTCTGAAATCGTCAACACATAGTGAACGTGGTGATGAAGAAAAGCTCTTTAGCTTTTCTTCACTGTGTTTTAAAACCCTGTTGCTTTGTAATGGGACATTGGGACCGGACCTACAAGGTGACATTATTTAAAAATGATTGACTACTAGCCGTCCCTAATATAGTTGGAAAAAGCTAGGCAGATTTACTTTTTGATTGACTACTGAGTAATTTAGTATAGTATATGTGTAGTGTGTGTTTTGTGTATTTATTTTTACTACGAGGCTAATTACATTGTTTTATTTCGACCGGTAAACGGTCTATAAATGTGGTGTTCCATTTACAAACATTAAATCGCGGTAACCCATTGTGTAACTCCAAACATTACACATCTAGATCGTCGGTAAGACCACAGCAGTCAACTTTACAACAATAACCAAAAATAACCCCTTCACACTCCATGTAACCCTAACTCGCTACCAGCTATCATCCCACTCAATTAATCCAATAGCGGAACAGCAGCGAGCCAGGGTAACTACGTAATTGTTTAATCTGCATGCTGGACGTACTTTGTATTGTTGTAACAGACAGTTTTCGATAGCTCTTGCCTCACTAAATATAGTGGGTATTGTTGGGTAGGTCTGAGTTTAAAGAGAATGCGGGTTGCGGGGGTTAAGATGTAGCGGTTTGAAAGAATTTGGGTGTTAAGTTTCGATAATTGAGGTTACAATTTTTAACCTATGTGTGTTTTTTGATAAGGTTTATTATGATCTGTTTGTACATACATGAACAATATTTGGATGTTGTTGTTTGCGTTATTTAGTGACGATTTAAATATTTGTTGCCGTTCTCAATAACAGTTGTATTCGGTTTTGCTCTTTACCCAATATGTACACCTACCTCAGTACCTAAGTGTCCAATTGCGGGTTAAGGGCGTGTTTTCATACAGAGTTGACACAGCTATTGATCTTAACAATTAGATGGAGTCATTGCGGCCCTTTTTAGTTCCTGCTTTTCGCAAAACTTGGACCAATCCGCAACTATTAAATTACACTACCGAAGCCAACCTAACTTGAAGTTGAGCTTAAGTCACGGCTCTGTTAAGTTAGTTATAGGGTGCCGTTAACTTGAGCTCTAACTTACCTTTGGTCAGTGATCTAACTTGGCACACAAATTACACTGTTAACTCATAACTTGCATCGTATGTCAAACTGTATGATAATACGTTCAGTTTATGCAATAGTTCGGTTTTGAACTGAGTTCAATATATTTGGGAGGTTTGAGAATAGTTCAGGAACTGTTCACTTGGATAAGCAGTCAAGTGTCAATGTACTATATAGTTTCAATCATGTAACTTTTACAACTTAATACTGTTAGTTTTGCGAGTAATATTTAATAGAGAGTTACTCAATATTGTCCAGCTTGAATGTCGTAGACCAACTGTCTACCACCACGACCACCACGTCCATCCACCACCATCCCACCGTCCACCATCAACGGGTGGTGTACCACCGGTAAATAATAATTACAATGTCGGAAAAACTCAAGCCAACTTCAACTTAAAGCATTTGAATGCAAACAGACATAAGACATTTCGATAAATCAAGTTTGTTTATAGAGAAAATCAACAGTTCCTAAATAAAAAAACTCTGACTCCACACACCACAACCGGTCAAACAATAAAAATTAAAACAACAAAATCCGCTTATCACGACAACAATTATAACGGAAATCAAAATAACGAACACAAAGAGAAACTCAATAAAGCAATTGGTAAACAATTAGTTGGGGACCCACAGTTGACGAGAACCGTTAAATTTTAATTGACCGGCTATTGTCCGAAACGTCGGCAAACGCGTGCAAAACGCAGGCAACACGCGGGTAAAACCGCGGCCCGTCACGCATACAGAAGGGATTAAGTATGTTTGTATGTGCGCGTGTGTGGATGTGTATCTTGTGGCAATGTGAAGTAGTGGAGGTGTAGACGGGCGATTTTGAAGCGGTTTCTTTTGCGGGCGGTAGATGTTCAAGCGAATACAGCGTTGGTTATAGAAAGTCAAGAGAGGAAAGCACATGTTTGAATAAAAGTAACGATTCAATATTTTTTCTATAAATACCACAATAGATTTTACCTTTATTTAGGTGACTTTGTGAACAAAATGCTTACCTGAATGAAACAAAAAAACATTAGAAACATTCTCAATATTACCAGCAACAACAATATTAACAGCATAGTTTTGACAAAAAATTAAACTAATGTATTAAGTTCGTCTTTGTACCCTCTTTTAACTAAGTAGGCATTTGACCCGCGTGTCTGTTCGCCCCAGCACGCGAAACTCATGCTATTTACCGCCAGACTCGCGGCATCCTTTGCTTGTTTTACTACTTGCAATTAAATTGATGTTGTTCAGAAACTTCCTCAAACTTAGCGCAACAGACAGTAACTTATTTTCATACAACTTTGATAACTTTAACAATGTATATGATAATACACAAAAACGTGGATTATATTAGCGGCATGCGTGATTTTGTAGAAAACGCACGACGTAGTAAAAATCTTTACTTTTTTTATAAAATTCTGTCGATACATAAGTTTACATTCACAACCCCCGTGTCAATTAATTCGTCGATCGACAAAATACTAGGGCTTAGAGATAAACGATTTACGTACGATCTAGTTTTCTTAAATCTCACCATATTATCAGCTCGTTTGTTAACCCCGATACACGCGTGGTATCCCTCATTTCTATCTTCTTCACTTTTGTATATCCCGCGCGTCTGCTCGCCCCACGCATTAATCACGCAATATTCAACGACACATTCGCGGCATCCCTCATTTGTTGTACTATTCTATACTACTCAAACCTGGGTTTAACCCGGGCGTCCACTCGCCCGACGCAGAACACGCGCGACTCAGTAACACTCTCGCGATAATCCTCCCTTAGAAGAATCCTCACTTAACTTACCATTGTATACTGCAGTACACATACACTTCAGTTCACCACACTACGCTAGAGATTTCAATGCCAGGGTACTAAGGAATCGTGACACTGCCTGTTTCGTTTTTTAAATATTAAAAATGTGAACACAGATTTACGTTTCACCCGCGCGTCTGCTCGCCCCGACTCTACACGCGCGATTCAGCGACACTCGCGGCATCCCTCGTTTGTTTTACTACTCGCAATTAAACCGACTGAGTGACGTGGATTGTCGCCTCTCGGGAAACTCTACGGAAAAAAGGGTTTTTTCACCACAAAAAGTACTTTTTCGCTCCGCATTAGGTGTATGACGCTTTGAGGGGGGGGTGAAGAACTTTATTGGACTGTGCTTCTGTTTTGTTATTGTAGGCTGCGGTTTTTAATGAATAAGCGACAAATTGCTGTGTGTGTGCGTATGCGATTAAGTACGTAAACAGAGCGACGACAATATTTGAATGTAAACCATGAACATTCAACACAGTGGTGAACAAATACATTTCTGTGCGAATATGAGTAGTAAATAGTAACCAATAAAAGCATAATTATAGTGGCAAAGTTCAGTGTATGGCAAATAACTAAGATATTCTAAAATTCAGACGATATTTAAGTGTAACAAATCTATTCGAGCAGCAAGAGCACGACTGACCTAAAACTTTACCCAAATGCAACTAGTGTCAATACCATTCCAACAAAAACCTCGTAACTCCCTACATTAAACATTACACTCGTCCTAAGGAATACCGCGGTCACTACCACAAAGCATACACTACTGACTCTACACCAGTATCCTAGCACTAGGATTAGGATTCCGCAGCAAAGCTAGGCGAACCATCAGACAAATAACCCTTAAGCGTCTCGCGGGAAATCTCTCCGGGTTCCGCACACCGCAGCGAATTTAATCTGTTACGTTTAGACAAAACTTTAGAACATTCTTGTTGTAGACTGGTGTTGTTCATAGAATTGAAGTGGGAGGATAGGTCTTACTTAGTGTTATGGTTAGAACTTAGCTAGTTCACATAAAGGGTGGAGTGACTTGTGTTGTATTGTCTGGCAAAGTAAGATAAACTGACAAGTAAGACTTCCATAATTCCATAATTTATCTAACACGAGTTTTATAACACGAGATTTATCTAACAAGAGTTCCATAATTTATCTAACACTAGCTGCGCCCGCCCTGCGGTTTCACCCACATAAGTCTCTATTCCGTGGGAATATCGGGAAGAAAGTATTCTACGTGTTAATCCAGGTTATAAACTGTCTGTTTGCCAAATTTCATCCAAATCCGTTCATTCATTTTTGCATGAAAGAGTAACAAACATTCATCCATCCTCACAAACTTTCACATTTGTAATATTAGTAGGATTTAACTAAACCAAATTATAGTCCTTGAATTCCTTGAATAAAGTTTCCGTTTACATTCACTTCCAACTTAATAGCCAACTTAACTTAATAAACAAGCACAAGCATTGCAAGTCACGACGAAAAAGATTAAACAAATTCGTTAAACATTAACACACAAACAAACTATGATCCATTTTGTGAGAGCAATAGACACGCACACACACACGCACACTTCAAATCTAATACCTAACTCAACTATACTTTCTTCAAGCCACAGTTCAACATAAAAACAGTACATTGCAATATAACCGATACATATACACTCGTATGAAAGATAAGCACAACCCTTTTTCAAACTTATATAAAGCAGACTTCTCCAGCCTTACGTCACGTACTTCCTTAGCAACGAAATAAAATGATACATGCCTCTGTTACCAGTATTAATATTTATAGGTATATAATATATTAGCGAGGGCTCGAAGTATCACGTAAAATATGAAGGCTGCATTAACAATTTAAAATATCCTTTTATGTCAACCATGTTGCGGAGTGTCATCGGCGCGAGATATCTTGTTATGTTTCTTAATAAACGTTTTAGCGCATCGTTTTAAGATTTATTGGGCTAAGATGGCGACCATGTATGTTATGGTACAGCCTGAAAAATTAATTGTTAATTGTTGTTGCGTATGTTTTTACACAAAAACATCGCAACAAAGAGGCGTGGTCATACACATTTGTCTATGCTTTGTATGAAAATAAATGTTTATGTCTAAGCTTTTTTGCGTAATGTTTCTAAAAAACATGCGCAGGAGACCCGGCTTAAGTTACATGCCGTATTATCGCTTCAACTGACGAGCTGTTAATCGTCAACTAGAACAAATGTCAAAGAATGGCAGTTGTGATTTGAATATACAGACAATTTAAGTTGTTTATCAATTAATTTCTGTGACCTCTTAAGCCTCGGTCACACACAGCGAATACTCGCTGCGAATAACACTCGGAGCGACAATTCGCTGCCTGCCACACCGCGAGTCCTAAACGAGAATTTCGACAGTCTTCGACAATACAGGCACGCTGAGCGGAATGGCTACACGCACACGCAGCGTGTATCCGTCACACACAGCGAATTCTCGCGGCGAGTGCGCATTCGCAGAGAGTAAAATTGAAAATGCTCAATTCAAATCCCGGTGAATTCACCCGCGGCGGATGAATCTATTCGCAGCGAATACCCTGTTACACACAACGAATTCTTGCTGCGACTGCCTAATCGCAGCAAGTATTCGCTGTGTGTAACCGAGGCTTTAGTGCTTCAGCTAAAGTACTAGGAAGTGGTGAAGGGCGGACGGTTTTTGGGGACTGTCTTATGTAATTTAGACGTCAGAAAAGTGCTGATGCTCAGCCTAAATGAATAAATGTCTTTTGATTTTGATTTTGAAATGACTGCTACTGCTGAGCATGAGGTCCTGGGTTCGATTCCCGGGTCGGGCAAAGTGTTATTGGGTTTTTCTATCTGAAATTTCTCAGTAGCAGCTCGGAGTCTGGATTTGTGCCCGGTTGATGGCAATAGGCTCGCCCCCTATTACATGGGACTTAAACATAACTGGCGAAATGTGGGTGTACCTGCTACAGGGACACCTCTGCCCAACCCTTCGGGGAAACAAGGCGTGATGTTATGTGTATGTGTACTTGTTATGCTTGAATTTTTGCCTAGTTTCGCACCACGTCTTAGTTATTAAAGGTTGGGTTTTAATTAGGTCAGTCAGCCTTCGTTCACGCTCTATAAAACTCTGACCTAAGCTATTTCAAAAGGTCTGGTAACTAAAGAACAGTTTATGATTAATGTAGGCACTCGTAGCCGTTGGAAATTAAACGAAAATATGCTAAAATGGCAGAAACTAGGAAACTTTATAGAAAATGGTCGTCTAAAAGTAACTCAAATGAAGCTATTTGTCTCGATTTCCTAGAAACCATGAACATTAATAGGCCAGTTGATTTTCACTATTACAATTATACCGCCAAATAATCAATAAATGTAACTGATCGATAAGAAATTTGCCAGACCGGCAGCCTGGGACCTGGAGAAGGATACTTTTCATCCACGTAGACGTAACGATTACAAAATACACTCAAAGTCGCGGGCAACAGCTAACATAATATCGGCATAATATCAAAACAAAGTATCTACAACAGAAATAAATACAGTACAAACTAAACGAAGAACAAAAATTACATCGATCTGAGAAACCAAGGTAGGTAATACTTCAAACAATTCCACTATTTGTCACTGCCGACTCATAAATGTTTCATCACTGCCAAGCGCCCTCTCCTGGGGACGTTTTGTCTCCTTCCAACTTTTTGCTGCCTCATCCAATCTTATTATTGACGTGACAAAGCTCATTTTTGATTGCACTTATTATATTAGAGATAACGATAAGATGGTATGTTGGATACTGTGTTAAAGGATTTCGAACTCTGCCCTGTGTTTTATTATTGAGTAAAAACTGACGTACCTATTGTTTATAAGTAGCTACTCAATATTATTATTACACAATATTTCACGACTAATGCTTCTAATAATTATAGTCCCATAGGTTTTCTCCACAGAAAAGCTAATCTATTACACATACAACGATTTTTGTGTTTACTTTTCCAATAAGGGGAAATCGCATCCTTAGTGAGACAGATTTATTTAACTGATTTCAGGTACCGACAGAATAACAGTCTATCATGTTGGATACTTCAACATCCGTCATAAGCGAAATTTCAAAGACCATTTCTAAAAACTGCCTCGTTGAGCTAGCGGTCACAAGCGCTACTGCTGAGCATGAGGTCTTTTTTAGTATTTGTTATTATAGCGGCAACAGAAATACATCATCTGTAAAAATTTCAACTGTCTAACTATCAGGTTCATGAGATACACAGCCTAGTGACAGACGGACAGACAGACAGACGGACGGACAGCGGACTCTTAGTAATAGGGTCTTAATTATGGTCTTCAGATTTGTTACTTGTTACTTCACTTTCTGCTAAGTGTGGCGTGCTAATATTAGGTACAAAGTATTAATATTTATTACAAAGTGACCCACTGATCCCTTTTATGTAAAGGCAGACAAGGGACATTGCCAAAACCATCAGTGTAGGCAACACGTTGACGATCGCAGCAAGTTGACCCACTCCACAAGTAAAATGTTTTTATCTCAATACTCTCTTCACTACAATAAAATCTTATGAATACAAAAAACAGTTTCTCGCACAATAATGCTCTGAACTTTAATATTCTCCGTCTGACACGGTTTTTATTGCGCACTTTTTTATGTCAGAATGTATTACGGTTAAAATAGTTTGAAAGAAACTCGTGAATACCTCCCCAGTTCCCAGTTCCCAGCTGAATGGACCGACTGAACTATTTCTAGAAAATGCAAAGTGAGGACTTGCTTTATGGAATATTTCTTATTTCTTGTGAAGATAGCGTGATTAATGTTGCTTCTGTTGTTGGGATTTAAATGTTTTTGTTAATTACTACAGCCATGCTTCCATTACTTCCAATGTTTCGTTTCACGGGTTTCATACACCATTGCCTACATTTTCATCATCAAATCGATTCTGCAGCTAAATCCCACTTGTACCTACGTACAAGTACTAGTATCTACCAGCAGCCCAAATCCCTGCCTGGTGCCTTTAATGGTTTAAAATTTTTCTTCTTAAGAATAATAAAATTGAATTTGACGGTTTAGTTAACTGCTTATGTAAATAGTTACAGGGTGATGATACACAAATTTTTAACAATAATTAGCATTTTTTTGAAAACTTGTTGTAAAACATGGGAATAAAGGATGTCTCATAGAGAAATATCTCTGCTTATTCATCTTGAGAACTTACACCGGCAGATATACAAGCTGATTATTCCAATCAAACCTTCCAACTAAGTGAATACACATGTACCAAGGTGTAGGTGCACCACAATGGATCAATCGCGTATTAGCATTCACGACGCTCAGTGACGTAGGCGCCGAGTCGTCGACATGGCGGAGAATCAATCAACGGCCGATACATTGAGCTACTGGCGACTGTACTGCTAAAAGGTATAGGTACGTAGGTAAGTGATGTTTAATTTAGAGCGATAGGTACAAAGGACTATGTAGGCCGTTACCGATGTCCTTTAAAAAGGTCAATGTTCTACGTAGTACTCATTACCGTATGCAAAATATAACATAGTCCCCAAAATAGCCGGAGAGTCATAATTGGAGAGGTACTGATGGACCATTATTTCTTATAGGTCATATAAAATTTCAACTAAATGAAAACGTTGTATCCTTGAGCCGCAAAATGCTGTGCTTTGAACATGAGAAAGTTCAGAAAGGAACACTTCGAAAGAGAAAACGAAAACAAAACTATGTCCCAAAAAACCAGTGATTCCCACATATTTCCGCGTCAGCCTACAAATCCGTCACCAATAAAGCCTGACTTCCCCAAAAATAACTTGGCTCATTTTTTACCAGGACCGATCGGCCTCTTTAGCGCCTATCCGAACGGAAAGCTCGTCGCGTACCATCGCGTTCTGTCACTGTCGTTTCCGAACGTTCGTCAATATGTCTGCCGTCGCCATCTTGGCTAGGTAGGGCTTCCGGCCGATTTGGCGCGTATTTCACTTTTCACTGCGTCGCGCTCCCATTGACCGACACAGGGTTGATCGTTGTGTATTCATTGTATTTGTTACGGTCTAATTGTCACCTTTTTGGTATCTTTGAAATCTTCCTTTTGGAGTTGGTGGAGTGGATGGACCTTTTTGTGAGGAATTTAAAAGATAGAATACGAAGTGGTTTTTAGTGTTACTTTGTGGTTGACGAGAATGATGAACGAGCTCTACACAATTTGGAAGATAGAAAGAAAATAAACATACTGGACTTGGAACTCAACTTGAACTTACCAATAAGCGTACCTTACTGTAAAAAAGTAACTATGGAATCGACGCGCTCTAACATCCTTTTATTTACTACAATAAACTGTGATCACCAATCCGTTTGCCAAGCACACTAAATACGGTTTTGACAGGCTCTATTTTTAATCTAGTTAAGCAAAATATATTTTCATAAGACCAAGATGTTTTCACAGCCAGAACAACTTCCATTTGTACCTTAATTCATTACTTCACCATAAATATGAAAATTCAAAATCCCCGTTGATACCTTGCGTCAAATCAACGGCAAACAAAATATAAATCTTAGTTAGGAACTCATTTGGTGGCACGTTGCAAATTGAGCTCTAAATTGTGTGCAATAAGACTTAATGTCGTTATAACTCGTGGTATAATTCGCAACAATGCTGAGTGATACGCCTTAACAAATGAATTATTTATTCAGTGAAGAAATTAACATATCAAGAGAATGCGAGCGAACGTTAATGTACGAAGTATGCTTCAAGTACCTACCGGAAATACAGACAATGCTGTCATTTATATACATTTTTTAAACTTTCAAGGTCATTGTCACATCACATGGCAAACCATTCGGTCGGGATATCGTGCTATTTATGCATAGCAAATGGACAGGTAAACTTTGATGTAGAGATACATAATTTTAGCCTGCTCAGGATGCCATAAACCTTTTTCGCTAAATCCTGTCGGTCTTTCACGACCATAATAAACTGCCTACGATACAATAAGATATCTATTAACAAAATTTAGGCCCACATTTAACAGGAATAGAACATCTATAAGGATTTTACTGACCTTATAAGTGCTGACCTCCATAAAGGTCAAGTATACAATACTACGTCATACTACGGACCTGACCTTTTCACTGTGAAGAGATGCATTAATATGGAAGAAGCTATTGGAGCATAACAATTCTTGTGACGTAATTTGATGGACTACAATCGTTAGCTTCAGCCCATGACCTTCTTCTGAAAAATGTCATTTCATTTGGAATTCTTGTGATTGCGTTTGTTGCTAATGGTTGGGGAACGTTGTTGCTTATATTTCTAAAGCACATTATTTATTATAATATAAGTACACTAGCGACCCGCCCCTGCTTCGCACGGTACGTATTTACGACTTGACAAAACATCGAGATTTCTTTATTATATGGAAATTTAATAAATTCACTAAATGATAGTGAAAACCGCATCAAAATCCGTTGCGTAGTTTAGAAGAACAACGCGGTCACATAGACAGACACGAAAAGGGACTTAATTTATAATATGTATAGATTATGTTATAGCAGTTTCTATAACGATAACCTTTTGAAGAAGACGTCTTTTTCCTATCAAAGGACTACAAAGTGACTCATCCAGCTGAAGTTATATACCAACAATTCACAAAATAGTGTTTTTTAAAGATCGCTCAATTAATCAAGGCTGAAATCACAATCTAGGTAGATGAGTATTTCCATCAAATAACATTAGGTATCACCCGCCAAGACATACAAATAATTTATCAAAAGAGGTGCGTTAGAACTATACAGGTTTACTGTATTTTCATAATAGATCATTCTAGCAACTCTTAACAATACCTTACCAAATTGAACTCTAATAATACCAGAGTGCACACACCACATCCACTGGTTGTCACTCCTTGTCCCAGACATGGGCGTTGCTAATCCCACCGCTGAGGCACGGTTTTACTAAATTGAAATTTGCTGTTGCCCGTACACTCGTACCGTTTAGTATTTATATCATCCGGTTTGTTTCATTGTCGTGTTTGTTCACGTTACTTCCTGAGAATTTGGATGTACTGTGTAAAGATTTGTTGAAGTAAATGGTCTTGGAATCAGAAGAAATCGTTTGACTAGTATTGTGCAAATTGGTAAGGTCTGATTGTGTAAGATTGTGGAGGTCAGATAGGCATTCGCTCCATGTAAAATACTGGTATTCAGCTGCATCCGGTTAGACAGGAAGCCGACCCCAACATAGTTGGGAAAAGGCTAGGCAGATTGATCAGTAAGGTCTGATTGAGTGGTTGCATTATTGTTTTATCGCCATCTAGTGACCCCTGTTTTGCTCGGGTTCAATGGCGACTTTGACAAAACTTCGAGATTTCTCGTTTAAATAGGTTTTTATTTGTATTATTTTATTTATCTTTTGTATACATTCTTTCATATTTTGTGAAAGTGATAACGCTGTAGGCTTAATAGACTGTAGATATGTAAACCATTTTTTAAGTAGGTACCTGGTACTTGTTGATAGGCCTACACTATCCTCTCATACTTATTAACACTGTAATTTGAAAACATTGTAAAAGCCATTTTTAAAAGAGTAACCTTAGAGACTTCATAACGCTTCATTGTATAAATAAATATTATAAAAGTAAAATAACGTCCCTGATTCAGGCATAATTCAGGCAAATAACCTAAAAATTAATTGACCCGTTCCAGCTCAAAATAAAAACAGACCTCAGCTCCCTACTTTTACAACCTAACGTTAACACATTGACATCGCACAATAAATATCTCAATAGACTTCCATACAATTACACATCACACACTACTCCCTAACGAGACGCATGAAAAGAATGAGCTAAGTTCTACATGATCGCCTCACAAAAGTTTAATCGACTGTCATCAAAAGTAATTACAACAAAGACATTTTTCCTCTCCCTATCCCTGAAGGGAAATGGGCTGAAAATATATAACAAAATCAATGATTATGTATTAAAAAGTAGTAATTTTCAATCAAGAGACCGATTATTTCCACTATCCGTCACTAGGGGTGGGATAGGGGACGGGAAATTATTCCCATCCCCCTTTGGGGTCCATAATGACTCGGGATAGTGTGGGGTCCTTTATTAGTTTTTTTGTGTAAATCTTTGCTGGGTATGTGTTGATTTTCTTCGGGAAATGTGACGGGAATTTGATTTGTTTTGTTGTTTCGAATTCGGTAAAGTTATGTTGTTTGATTTAATCAATTCAGGGTGCTGATAAGCTGTCACTATAAATAATTGCGCGTGCAGCATCGTACACGTGATAGAAGTGAAACTTCTTAAAAATAAGAGATTCAGTGTGAGAGACAGAGAGAGTTATATCTTTCTTCTCTCTCATGTAACAAAATGTGCCTAAACGTGACACGTCCTTGAAATTTCACTCTCAATTCTCGTCCAATTATCGCATCGCCGCCGTCTAAGAAATTTCACTTAAATAAGAGTCTGCAGCACTTTCTAATCTAATACCTTTAAACGAGCAATTCTTGTATATATATAATTTGAATCTCGGAAACGGCTCCAACGATTTTCATGAAATTTTGTATGCAGGGGGTTTCGGGGGCGATAAATCGATCTTGTTAGGTTTCATTTTTAGAAAACGTCGTTCAAAAAAAAAACAGATATTAGGGTTTATACTTACTTGTTTTCTATAATTAGATTAATTTACACTCAGTAATTAAAAGAGTGTTAATTACCACATATTACACACAGATATCCAAATCGCCTGGTAACTTGAAAGCGCAGGAAATGTCGCCCCAAGTGACAGCTCACTCAGTTTTGAAATTCGATTTGTGATCTTCAGTATTCCGGTTATCACTACCTAGATTGATAGAGGGAAATGTCAAACTAAGTATGTTCTAGAAGTTTTTTTTTTTTCATTTATGTCATCTTTAAAGCCTTTCCAGAAAACCAACACAATCAGATACACACCAGAAATTAATCTATTGGCTTCGCACTCCCAACAAGAATGATGACTTCTCAACCATTTCCAGTCCCAAACTCCAAATCCCCATCTAAAACTATTTTACTTCCATTAAATCCACCATTTTTCATAGTTAACACATTCACCCTAACTTCATTCAAACACTTATTGCTTTACGATAAGGAACAATCAATGCTGGAAGCCCACCCTTTTGTTGAAAATCTTATTTGAATTGCATTAGGGGTGAAAATTGACAAAGTATCAAGAACTTGGCGGGTCCGCTACCGTGCCTCGAAAATTAAAAGTTAAATCTGGACGTGAGGTGGGTTTGAAATGTTATAAGTACTTTGAATTACATTACTGGGTACTTATGTGAGTACTTTGTGGACTCGTATTGTTTGTAATGAGGCACGTGCTCTGTGATTTATAAAGGTAAGGGTTATACAGTCGTTGCTGATGTGAAACAATGAATTTATTCGTTTTTATTTAAGCATTTTTTGGCTAGATTTTGCTTTAAGGTGCCGCTTGTGTGATCACTGATCAGTTAAGGGTAAATAATAAAATCTTTAGAGCAGTGGTGACCCAATGGTAACGACCGTGTCTTTCAAGTTGTGGGTCGTAGGTTCGAACCCTGACAGGCACTTTACTTTGAGTAAATTATTTCATCACCACTGCTCTCAATACGGTGAAGCAAAACATCATTTGACATTTACCAACCCGCACTGAGCCGGTGTGGTGCATTACAGCCCACTTCGTCTCACAGAGAGGAGGACTGTGTCTCAGCAAGTGGGAACAATATAGGCTGATTTTGAATAACTTCTTTCAGTAGCGTCATTCTAACAGGCACCAGTAAGATTTTGCATCTATTTAAACACTAATCAATGACATTACTAATAAAAGAAATTTGATGGTTTGTTCACACCTAAGCTCCATCCTTGATCGAACCAAAAACCAGACCAATACAATCAAGACCAGTAATAGTGTTTCAGACACCCCATAACTCCAACGACCGTGATGATACAGGAAAGCGAAAATACCCTTAATACCAAGCCACTTATCCTAACAGAGTCCACCACACCGGTAGACACATGAGCGGGATAACCATACAGTTTTAGAATAAGATAGAGTAGGACAAAAAACAAATGACGCAAACCCAATTGACTTGGGTTCCAAAAAAGTCGTATAAAAAGCGATGGCCGCGGCTTGGCTTCGGGAATCAAACGTCATTGTGATACGGTGAGAAATTTTTACACCCCATACATTTACATTTATATGAAGACGCTTTGAAAGCAGTTTCAAATTGTTTTTAGAATTTCCTCGTGCGTTTTTTGGTGGACTGAGAATTGGTTGTGGGGATTTGGTTTTCCAGCGCGGTTAAATTTCGTGCTGGGAAAATTAAAAAAGGTGAAGACAAATTGTTTAAAGATCGATGAGACGATCAGGTGTAAATAAATAAACCATAGATTTTTAAAGAAATAAACTGACAAATTAAAAAATTACGTCTTAGCCTTCTTTTCATACATTTCAATATTACAGTTCGCAGCACTGCCAAACGCTGATCACTTTAGGAACCGGACAGTAAAACTCACATTTCCTACCAACCTGATTAAGATCATGTCGAAACAAACACCACAGGATTGTGATAATCGTCGCGTGTTACAAAATATAACGCAACCAATCCAACGCTTTTGCATAAATAATGTAATACGTACAATTTTCGGCGAATTTCCGAAACGGCCGTCTTTCATTTAATTTATTCAAATTACCCGCGGTTAGGGCCAACATTATAATTTTGTTGGATTATACGTTTTTTATTACATAATGTATGGAGTTTGATTTTAATGATGGGCGACACGATTCCTTCTGATTTTGTTTTGCCTTTGGTTTACCGGCCCGGCCGGTCACAAAGTCCGGTCATCGGCAACTTTGTTAATATTTTATCGTATAGTAATAGGTACTCACTCAAAAACCACTTGAAATAAAAAAGAGCGATTTTCAGTTAAACACTGGGATGGAAATAATGCAAACCTCAGCCTGTAATTGTGCCCTCTACGCTGAAAGACAGCGCCTCTTCTTACGTAGAGAGCAACAAATAGTTTTTTATACTGGTCAGCGATTTTAAATCATTGTCTACTTAAGTCTAGGTTTTTTGCATGACATTTACCTTAATAATGAGATTAGTGGTTATAAATTAGTTTATGAGCAAACTCATTCATACTACTAAAAACCATAAAAAAACCACATCATGTCCAATATGTTGGAGTGTCCAAAGTGTCCTTACATCTGAAGACATTTGCGGGCTCTTCTGAGGACATAAAATACGCCACTGATGACGCGATTGGCGTGGCCATGTATTAGGCCCAAGTCATCTAACATAATAATATATACATTTACCATCGACTCGAATAGAAGCAAATGCATAGTCATACTTAAATTGCCATAATAGGTATATAAGTTTAGAGCTTAATTTTAGATTGGCTACAATATTTACTATACTCTCTTCCTCTATGCAGACTAAAGTTTTTCTTTCTAAAATAAAGTAAGCTTGAACAAGAAAACTTTATGATTGTTTACCATTTTTCTCGCGCTGTGCAATTGCCCGGCTTTTTTAATAACATCAGAGCAAGAGTTATGAGTTTTACAGTCGTCACAGATGGTCAGAAGCCCGAAAGTCTGACAACCAGTCTTACCAAGGGGTATCGTGTTACCCAGCACATGGGTTTTAAAGGTCAGATAGGCAGTGGCTCCATGTAAAATATTGTTAGCTCTATCTGGTCAGACTGAAAGTCGACCCTATAATAGTTGGGAAAAAGCTAAGTAGATTGATTTGTGTACAGAAAGGTCAGGTAGGTAATACTCGCAATATACGAGCGTGTATGACCGTAAACAATGTTGTCTGAATGTAACTGCCTACCCCTATGGTCGGTAGAACTACAGTACGCCACATGCTACAATCCTTAACATAATCCTTTTGCTTCGTTTCTGAACACAAATTAACCTGCCTAGCCTTTTCCCAACTATATTGGGAAAAGCTAGGCAGTCCAGTCTAACCGGATGCAGCTGAATACCAATATTTCACATGGAGCGACTGCCTATCTGACCTCCACAAAATAGTTACTAGGTAACACGATACCCCTTGGCTCGTCGAAAGGTCAAAAAGTCTAACAACCAGTCTTAACTGGTTGTTAGACTTTTTGACCTTTCGACTACGTAACGTAACGACTGTCAAAGATCCACGAATGACAGCCGGGACCAACGGCTTAACGTGCTTTCCGAGGCACGGAGGGGTCTCGATATGTAATGGATGCTCACCCATCCACGAACAGACCGCGGCAAGCGTAGCTTAACCTTCGATCGACCCGAGCGGCTGTTCACATTTAGCCACGAAACCCTGTTCAACACAAATTATGTCTTTAATTAATTCCAGCTGACTTTTAACAGGGGAAAAACCACATTAATAATATTAATACCATTAACACATCTGCTGATTCTGAAGCACGTGCCCAAACACAGCACTTCCTCAGACTCCGGTGATAAATGTGACGTTTCTTAGCGATGAAAGACAGCCCTTAGCTTAATATCCGAAATATTGCCGCCATGTTGCCGAGATGTCGACGTCATTATTTACGGATCTGGGACGTCACCGCGTAATTAGCTTTCGAAAACATGTTATTGGATGTTTTTAGATGGGAATAGTGGTTGTTATATTGGTTGAGTAGATACTGATAACCGGAAATCGATGAAGATCGTATATCGAATTCCAACCCTACAAGCTGGATCGTACATCACTGGCTAAGCGAACTGTCACTGGTACTAGGTTTATTTTATTTTATGGAAAAGTCTGTTTCTGTATGAAGTCCTGTAATTGGCTAATGTTATTAACAACAAAAAGGGGAAATTACAAAAATCAATCTAAGCAGACAGGGACGAAGTAGGAAGCAAGATGCTGCTGTCTATCTTTTAACCTAATCAGACCAATTAGGAATTTACTCCTGTTCAACCTGCAGCCGTGGTGGCCCAGTGGTAACGGCCGTGACTTACAAGTTGTAGTTTCGAACCCAGAAAGACGCTTTACTTTGTGTAAATTATTTCATCACCACTGCTCTCAAAAACGGTGAAGGAAAACATCGTGTGGAATCCGGTATGTCCTAGAACCAAAAATTCGAAGACTAGTGACATCTAACAACCCGCACTGGGCCCGCGTGGTGGATAACGGCCCAGTCCCACTCACCGAGAGGAGGCCTGTGTCCCAGCAGTGGGATCATTTTAGGCTGAGTATGCAACCTCATAGCAATGAAAAGTACGAATGCTCCTGAAAGACCGCCTATATTTCCATTCACATACAAAACACCCTCGATATAAACATAACCGGTGGGCCAACATTTAAACCTCAACCATCCCATCCAATTCTAGCTTGAAAAACCCGCACCTAACCCACAGGTTTTCAAACAAAGAACCCATTACGAGTCACCTAACGCCCGGCTTGGTCCAATCTGACGCTGAACAAAAACAGATATTAAAATAACACGCAGATGCTCAGAGTCATAATTTTTGCAAACAAAAATGTCATCGGGCCGTGAGTTAGGCACCACAGGTCACCCGCCTAGTGAGGGGATCGAACGATTGTTATTGGATTAGGAGAATCGATTTTGGACTCCGCATTTGATGGAGAAAATTTTATATTCAGACCTATGAGCATAAAAAGGTATCTTGTGATTTAAAAATATTGTTTTTCGCTCCTTTTTTAAGTACCTCATTAAATGAATGGACGGCGAAGATAATAATTTTTCATAAGATTTGTTTGAAAGATAATGAATCTTTATTATTAAAATAGAACTGTAAATTTTTCCAAATATTGTTTCGACTTAAACTTGACCAGCTGGCTAATACGCATCAGTCTTAAATAAAAATAGACAGCAGTAATTATGGTGCATAGCAACTGCAACTATTTAATATTCTACTTAGCTGTCATTAATTTGTTTTACATTAGTAAGAGCAAAGTGGACCACTTGTTTTATCCTAGCATCTATGTACTTTAAAGATTACAAAATCGTCCATCCAATCTCGTAAACGAACCAGCACAATACATTCCTAGCAGCCGAATGCAAATCAAGACTTTTAAAAATAGATCAAGAATCGAGCATTCACATCGCTCAACACTCGAGCTTGCAATCGCTTTACCTTTCCCAGCACTAGTTCCTATTGTTACGTTTGTCGCTCGGACCTCCAGCGCCTTTGTCATACAACGTTCACTCATTGTTCAACCGACAACGTTACATTTACAGGCGTTATGACTCTTATGGTAATGGTGGAGAGGTGAATTTTGAGTGGGAAGCGATTCTCAGTTAGAAAACTCGAATGAAAATGAAGCGATTCGGACCGTTTGATGCATTCTGAAAGATTCGCGCTATTGTTGTGTTATATTAATTCTATGTTTTGATGTGGGTTGAGGTTTTGCGTTTCAAAGGAGGCATCTATTCATGTCACTTTGTTGAATGGAGTCAACGATTTTGCCGAAAAAGTGATGTTAAGGCACCATTTTTGGCGACGTTTGTGTTGCGAGAAGTTAGAGTGTTGGCTTTCAACGTTTATTAAGATTATTAATTCAGTTCATATTCACCAAATTGAATACCTATCATTTCAAGTTAAGTACAAGTGCAATCAAGTATCTCTTCAACTGTCATTAACGAGACACAATAGAATTTTAATTGTTATCCGCCTTAATAAGGCGTCGTAACAGATGATGAGTTGCCGTAATACAGGAAGAATACAACTTGGACTCTATGAATAGGTACAATCACAGATTTAGAGTAGATTGTATATTGTTTATTACTGATTGGAGATCATTTCGACGTCTTGACATGTATTTTTAGTTCTGAAATGTATTCAATTGTATTTTCATAAGTTTTGACTGAATTTATGACAATTTAATGTTCACAACTCAACAGCAAACCAACATTGTTCTTTGCAGTGCCCTGACAGGGTTCATGTACAAAAACCGACAGTAAATATTGTAAAATGTGTGATGTGCATGAGAGCAAATCCGATAGCAAACCAAATACTGTAACTACAAAAGTATCTCAGAGACAGAGACCGATTGATCACCGAGCAACCTTACATAGTGTCGATCCGCAATTTTTACCGACCGTTAGTCAAAACAAACACTAGTATTTATGCTAATAATAATTTACAAAACTTGGCATGGGTTGTTTCGTTAAAGCATTAAAATACATGTTTTTAAAGTGATTCAATTTTCAGACCCAATGCAAGGCATTAGGTACTAAAATTACATAATAGTAATATTATTGAAGGTAATAATTTACTATGCGATTTTAAACAAAAACAAACTTTCGCGAATTTCTTTGGAAATAAAGTTGACTTTATCAATATAATATTCATTTACAGCCAGTCACGGTACTAACATAAACTTTCAATTAAAGGAAAATTACACTCCAAAGACGTTCAGTAATCCTTACATTTTATCCACTATAAAAAAACGCCAAAGCATTATAGAGCCGTAATATGGGACAAGCTCAAACAGCGTTTAGGACGCGTCCTTGTCCCGTTCAATGAGAAATTCCTGCGATACCTCGCGCTCAACATTTTGTGGAGGTGAGGTAAAAATACGTCGCCGACGATTAACGGTGCAAGGTATGGAATTTAAACGGATAGTTTATTACAGTTTTTGTTAAAAAAGTTTAAAAGAGATTACGATATTTCTAAGCTTGAGGTAGGAAATCTAGAATTGGTCTCTTAGGGTTAAATTGGGTTTTTAAGGCAATGTTTTTAGATTTGATTGTAATTCTTAAAAATGGGATGGGTATGGAATTTTCGGAATGGCCAATAGGTAGGTACTGATTTTATACAACCTTAGTTTTAATTTACCATAAACCTGAAAAGAGATCAATGTGCACACCATTTTGAACAATTTTAACTGTATGAACAAAATGTACCTATGGAGCAACCCATTTTTTACTAAACTCAATAATTTAGGTACTTTTTAAAATAAAACTTTACTTAATAAAATTTTTATGAATAAAATTATAGTATTTACGTAATATAGAACTACGCTAACAGACTTAAAATTATAATAATTATGTACATGTATATAAAAAACCGGCCAAGTGTGTGTCGGACTACGCACAATAAAGGGATCCGTAGTTTGGATGAATTTATCCCAAATACAAACTTAACATTGTAGTTGTAATACATGTTCTCCCATACATTACAGAAATACATATGTGTACCAAATTTCAACTTAATCGGTCCATTAGATAGACAGACAGACACACGAGTGATCCTATAAGGGTTCCGTTTTTTCCTTTTGAGGTACGGAACCCTAAAAAGGAGGGGAAAGAATCATATGTCTATCATGATTACCTGCGCGTACGCACAACAATGCCAATTTTATGATTTTAATGAATTTAAAGATATTAATGAATTTCCTGATTTTAAAAAAATGTTGATGATTTCAAACATGTTTATTATTAAAAGATGATTGAGATTTTATTTATGTGAATAATATACCTACTCTTGCTATTACATTTTTAGTTATAATAGTATGATTGTGGTGTGTATTTGAATATTGGTTACTAACATAGTTATTAAATATACTAACAAAAATATGAATCACTGTATCTGAATTAAAAAAATAGGGCATCAAAATCGTCCGTATCGCTTTCAACAGGACAAGTGCCCAAAAGACTGGCAGCATTACCACGTTGTATGGCGATGCTGATTTTTTTGCCAAAAATAAGCCAGCTCAAGTGGGCAGTCAGACCCAATGGCCCTAGTATTAACCCCAAACGGCTCGAAAAAAAACAAATTACGTAAAAAATTACATTATTACCGCTTACGTGATGTCAATCACGCTACCTCCTATGACTCGCGCCCCACTAGTTAAATTATCTGGTTTTTACCGTTGAATTATTGAAATAATCCGTCTGTATGAAGCCGCGTAATGACGGCTCATAAATATCGCTAATAAGGAACATTTTATACTGGTAACCGAACAATTTCATTTTATTTAATACGCGTTTCGGTAAAATTTTGGTGTACCACAGAATTTATTGTTTCGTTTTATATGGTAGTCCATTGCCATATTAACATCAGATTGTACTTGTCCTGTTGGAAAGCAAAGATTTCTTCAGTAAACGAGCATTCCTATCACCATGCTTGCTTATTACATGTGAGGCAAGTCAAATCATTAAGTACAACTTTTCTCAAGATGTTTTCCTTCACAGCAATTTCAGCAATGTTTTAACTTAGAAACTTAAAAACCAAACATGCTGCACGCCGAATATTGTTTTGTCTTTTTAGGGTCTTAGCGTAATTGACATTACTTACTTTAGCAGTAGGTTATAATGTAATTGTTTCGTTATTTTATTGTGAATATTTAAGTTTTACTGCAGTTAAACCGTTTTTCATAGGCAGTATGTTCACATCATCAATCCTCTAACTAAAGTATTTCACGAGAAGAGCAAAGCGTTAAAAGACGTGAGCGATTCGATTTTAAAACTATGGCCGACGCGGTTAACTGTGGACGAAGTTTTAATAGAATCTCTATCAAACCATTTCCTTACAACTTTCCACACACAAATCAATCTTAAGTGCTCGTCGTTTTCTTTAGAAATATTTGAGAGAAGACTACGATTTAAAAAATGTTTTGTGATTAAATGGATAGTTCATATTAATTTGTCATTTAAAATGGTTCTTAAAAATGAATCTTAGTAATTTAAAAACATTAAAGTTTTGTCTCTGAGCTAGCAGTGCGTCTGCGATGCCCTCCGGCGGCCGGTGCCGGTGCACGGTGCGGCTGTCGGTATGTTTGTTTGTTTTAACATAAGCAATAATAATTGCTATAATTCAAGAGACATGCACAGATTAATTTACATACTTCTTTCTTTTTCGAATACAAGAAACACAGCTGTATTATTCTGCCCTGCTAAGCCGAAAGGCGCTATCACAATCGGAGTAAATTTTAAGAAAATTTACTTTTTGCCATTGTAATTTAAAGAAAAATTTAGATCTCAAAAACTTCTTAGAGGTTTTTAAATGTTTTAAGTTAGATAGTGCTATTTGGCTGATACCTTTAGATGCGGAATTTCTAAAGCTATTAAATGATATAAATAAACTAAAAGGGCGTATCTCAGAGATAGCGCCTTTCGGCTTAGCAGAGCAGTATTATCATATTATTATTAAAAGTCGCTCACATTGGGCCTCATTAGAAGCTGAAAGTCACCCAACGGGCAGTGGAGAGGGCTACCTACGTTATCGAATCAGAAATAAAGAGATCCGCAGGAGAACCAAGGTAACCGACATAGCCCGAAGAATTGCCAAACTTAAGCGGCAGTAGGCAGGGCACATTGCTCGCAGAACAGATGGCCGATGGGGCCGAAAGGTTCTGGAGTAGACCGAAAGACGTAGCATTGGAAAGCCTCCCACAAGGTGGACTGATGACCTAGTGAAGGCCGCAAGAAGCGGCTGGATGCAAGAAGCATAGAACCGGTCGAAGTGGCTTGGAGTAGGCCTATGTCCAGCAATGGACGTCTTTCAGTTGAAATGATGATTAAAATTACCCAAAAAGACCCACGTTTTCAATTTGTGATTAAAAAAGTGCATACCACCTACTTCTCAATACGAACAAAGATCTTCATACGTAAGACTATTAAGGTTCCGCAGTCGAGCGAACAATTCGTTTGCGAGTTGGTAAGCCCTCTTGTGAGTGATTGGCCACTGATGTGTACCTACTGAGCTGATTGTTAAACGGGAATATTGTTGGAACAGCAAAATTTTGTGTGTTGAATGTTTTTATGATTTATTAGGAAAAAAAATGGTGGAAGTATATGTATTGTGATTGAGCTGTGATTGAGGCTTCGTCTAAGAGTAATAGAGTTGGATTAACAGCGATCCTAATAAGAAAACCAGAAAAAACCAGAAACAAACTTTTACCTTTTTATTTATATAATGCATTTTGTTTTCTTTTTTTTAATTATTATTATTATCTCCTCTCAATCAGAGCACCTACCATCTAATCTCTTTACCACCCTTGGTTGACTGGTAGAGAATGCCTATGGCATTAAGTCCACCTTTGCGCCTTTTTGAGTGTGATAAGTTTAAATAAATAAACTTTCTGAAATTGCCAAAACGCAGTGAGCAAGAGTTGTTATGATTTGAATTGTGGTTCCGTCAATTAACATTCATTTAATTGGCCTCATTGTGTAAATCCATTCCTAACAGCTAATCGGCACATTTAGTTAACACAAATCGAACAAGAAGCTACTCCACTAGTCTCCTAAGACATTTATTTATCTACTCCCTTTTTCCCTCCAAACAACAGACATCCTTTCATTACAGAAATTCAATCACGTTAACAACAAAACATCGAGCGCGATGATCATCGGTCCAATAGCATTGTTTATTGGGGTCCCCATGATTTATGCTCTTCCGCAGGACATGTCCTTGCCAACGATGGCGCAAATTGTCCCGGCATTTGTCCCGGCCTTAGTAAATGTGTGGTGATAATTCACACGGACCACTCAGTGTGTTAATGTCGGGAAAAGTCCCGGACAAAACGGGACAAATTCGTGTAGTGGGTAAATAAGGATGATATTATTTTGTCTGTTGGATGTGTTCGTTAAGTTGGAACTATATTTCTTCATAATACCTAAATGTCAGAGGAAATTACCTGACAACTGCGTGTTGAACCACCCTTAGTATATATTTATTGAGAAAAGTTTTTTAGATTCCCATGTTCGATTAATATTTGCACACCAGAAACCTTGTAGAGTATCAAGAAACCTCACAATGTATGTTATATATTTATCAACTTATGTATTTTGTACAGGCTCTGAATATTCTTACGAATAAATGATTATTATTCTTAATATATACAGAATGAAGAAATAACAAATGATTTGAAAACAAATTACCAACAACACAAATACCTTAGTCAAAAGCTTCGCCCAAAAATAATTTCGTCAAATTCGAGGAAACTCCAAAAGAAACAGAAAAACTACATAGTTACATCTCGGTACCTCTAACCAACACCTTCACTCCTTACTTTTTAAAAAGGCGTTGCACTGCACATAATATCGGTAAGTATAAAAATACACCTTCAGCTGCTCGTGCTAAACGAGCTATGGTGAGATATGTTGAGCTATAGTGGGCTAGTGCATAGGTATCAACGCAAGGACTCCACGAGAGCCCCTTCGCAACTGGGGTAAGGGCTTTCCACCTTACGGCAGTAGGGATGCGCAAAGTCAGTGAGAAGTCTTGGAAAATGTGCAATGTGCAGCAGGGAATTGACAGACTGTCAAAAGATTCCTGACAGAGATGTGGTTCTATTTCCCATGCTTTCAAATTGATTTCCCTGAATGTCACGAACTTAAATGAAAAATGATTTAATCAAATCAAATCTAACTGCAACAACTCATGAAAAACAATACAAGGTTTGAAGATGTCCATTTTCTTAATTGAGATTTTACCAAAGGGTTAGTGACATACGTTTTTAATTTATCGCTATCTTCATTTTTAAATATGCGACAAAATCTTTCGGCTGAAATGACGATGATGATGATGCGACAAAGTCGATCGTTCAAATAATACGTAAAATAAGACTTCTAATTAAAAATAAAAGTTTATCGATATTTCCACCTGGCTGCTCCCCACACTAAAACACATCAAAGTAATAGGTACAAGCATTTTGTGCTCGAAGCAACTCGCGCCAGTACTACGCCACTAAATTACCCTCTCGCCTCATAATACACCTAGCTAACTGTACCTGGCACGGACAAATAATACGTTATAGACTTATAGGTTTTCCAGAAAATACCTGAAACTGGAAACTAAATGAAATAAAAACTTTTGTCTGTTTCTTTGTGGCCTAGTATAACATTGTGAAATGTGACTTGTCGCAACAAGACGTCATAATTATTACTTGATTTTTGTAGAGTTTTCCATAAATGTCAAACACGAAATGTCTAGTTATTGTAGTCCCCTTGGGCATGCTACAAAATCTTGGCCACATAACGTTTTCTCAAAGTTGCAAAAAATTATACACTGTTTAAAAAAATGTATTCAAAACCTAAAATTGTGCTCACTCTAGTGATCCACTCGATGTGTTTCACAATAAATGAGTGTTCGAGCTACTTCAGTATCGAAGCTACGGTGCAGCGTCGTAGCAAACAACGGTCTCGTAGCACGCTCGTAGATGTCTACGAAATCGCTACGAGCGTAGCCACGAAAATTTTAAAACGTCCTGTGTTTTTGTGGTGTAACTTTTAATGAGGGGCACATTACACGCGGAAATTACTAGGTATAAATATTATTTCTTAATTTCATCCTCTCATATACCAAAAAGAAGGACGAAATTTACTGAAAAAAATAAAAATACCCACAAGAACGACCTTTCTAAAAATTCTGATACGGAGACCGTAATTTTTAAATGTTTCATAAAACGCGACCCCTGTAATGAGAAACTTAATTTGTTCCCGTAATAAATATGAAAAGCCGGATTAAGCATTTTTATGTCAAAGGATACTCGTTTGTGGAGAGATGACTTTGGCTGATGATTACTGAAGTACTTCTGTGTTTTACGCGTAAGTAAGAATTGGTAAGACGACTTAAAAAAATATTTTTTGATGAAACGTGACATAGGGGCTATTAATACTTCAATTGGTTGATTATCAGCATTCTGATCAAGCTCTCGAAATAACGTTTTTATCATAGAATTGCTAGTTTACCCCAAGAACCAAACCTGCGTAAAATATGATAAAGAAATCATTTTGTTGGTCGACATTTTATGAAAATTATAATTCCACTCACCCTCTTGTTGTCTCGAAACTTCAACCAGCCACTGATGACACTGTTATCGACATAGGAACAGTCTTCGTCCTCGACATCCGACCTCCTGGACAGCAGAGGAGAACCCCCTGGACTATCAAGGACTTCTCGTCTCCTCATCACAGGAGTACATTGTTGGGACAACCTGCCCTCGTTGACTAAATCACTCCTTCTTCCAAGAACTGGGGTAGCATGAGCTGAAACACCTCCGAGAAGACCTCTTCGAGCCGTGAAAGGGCTGCCTTCCCAAGGTCTTTTGGAAGTGGTTTTGCATTCTGCATGAAGACACAGGGCATCGAAGTTTGCCAGTTCCACTGACACCCTGGTCTGCAGGCCGCTGGGGTGAGTGGTCAGGATCGTCTGCTTGGCGATGCTACAGCCATGGCGGTGGACCTCCTCGCGTCTCTCCATATTGGGGAGGAATTAGTGCATCAGCAATAGAGCAGGTTTTCGTTGAATAGAATCCATTTGATAGTCTTTTGTCCCATCTGTAAAAAAAGAGAAGGATTATGTCAATAAAAAGGATTAAAAAAACAGCAACACTTGTAATTATAAAAGAGATCGTAATTTGCCACTTGATTTTAAAATTAAGTAACGTTTCGAGTTTCTGACTCGAACCTGTCGCTGGAAGAACAAGTTTCTATTTGTTTTTTGTCTAATTAGGTAATGTTAAGTTTTAAAATGTTACACTGCTACAACATTGAATTCGATACAAACAATCTAAAGAATACTTCAAAAAGAGTTCATTGTTTCGACTTGGATCACCGAACGTCGTCATTTTCATAGTTTGACGAACTAGCCAGATACTAAATACATAACTAAGATTTTTATAACAACAAAGGTTTTACTTATTTTCCGGAGCCTGAAACTATAATAACATTATGAACATAATAATAACAATACTGTGCCGTAGGGCTAGTTTTAATCCACTGTATTTATGCCAATCACCACGGTTAATATTATGCGTAAACATACAGGATGTGGTAATAAACGTCAATAAAATTGCACTGCCTCGGTATCGGTATATAATGCCGGGCTACCATCATATTGTCTGTCCAGCATTAACCGGTTATTAGAAATAATGTTCCTCATTAATTCTCTAGACAACAACACAATGGAAACTACTTCGTTCTTTGGTCTTTGTAAACGCTATCATAAGAATTCTTTAACTATTGTTTTAGGTTCCCGTTCTTAAATTACTATATAATTATCTACCTAATAGTGAGATCGTCATTTAAACGTCGAATATTACGTTTATGCTTATAATCGCTGCACTTGCTATTATTAATAATATCACCAGCCTTTTCCTAACCCACTCCAGGGTAAGCCATTTCTCATGAAGACATGAGCATTGATCACCACGTTTGCTCAAGACGGGTTGACGATTTCAGACTTATATTTACTGTAAGTCCATTACCCTTATCACATAATACACGATCAATCACAATCTGTTTCGATTAGAAACAGATTGCTAATCCATTGTTTCATAAGTTGGAAAAAAAATCTGCTCAACAACGTAAATAACGCAATGAATGTTGTTGAACTGTCAAAATAAAACAAATTAGTCATAATCTTTACGAAAATAAGTTACGTAATTAGGGTACGGGTTTCCTCACTATGTTTTCCTTCATCTATATGTCAGTAATATTCAAGATAAACTCAGAAAGTACCTACTTAAGTAAATTAGTAGTGAATTTAAAAAGTCACATTAGTACTTGCCCGAATTTGAACCCACAACCTCGTGCATGAGAGGCGAGGCCTTAACCGCTGGGCCATCACGACATTGCTATTATATTGTGTTACGAAAATAACCGTCGTTATGTACAAAATGGTTGGAAGCCTGATATTCAAACAACCTTATCGTGAAGATAATTCTGAAAGTACTGTGAGTTAACATCAAGATACTAATATACCAGAATGTTCATGAATTTCTACGTTTTTCCTTCAACCCGGGGTTGCACAATTATTTTTCTGAGCGTTATTTTGCGTCAAAAATATCATTCTCCTAATAAAGTATCACAAATTCTGTAACATTAATTTTGTCCGTAATATTAAGTACGGCGATGACAGAAACTTCAGTTTTGGAACAAATTGGGCTACTAGAAACTTAAGTGGGGCAAGACGAATAATTTCATTCAACAAAATTGACAATTTAATTTTACAATTAAGGACACTTAAGAGGTTTAATTGAAAGTAATTAAACTGAGAGTATTTCGGAATTTTGAACTCTTGATACCACATTTATTTTAGCCCATTACTCATAATCATTTCTTCCAATAAGTATTCTATGACTTTCCATAAAAACCTTTTTGTAAGATGCTGCCATATTATGCATGAGTAGGTAGGTACCTTCATTAAGGAATAGAAGTGTTACAAAATAATTAAGGTCTTATCTTAAAACAATGAGAAAGTATTTATTTATATATTGCCTTTTTGTAAGTAGTAAAATGCTGCCATATTATGCAATATACCTTCATTAAGGAATAGAAGTGTTACAAAATAATTGAGGTCTTATCTTAAAACAATGAGAAAGTATTTATTTATATATTGCCTGTTATCTGCAAATTACGAAACGTAAAAAAATAAATAATAAATAATTGCAGATTTGTTTTAAGTGAAAACTTCTTTAGGCGCGTTGGGCATTTTGGAGATAGAACTAAACCATTGATTTCGCGACACTGTAACGCAGTTTACCGACACCATGGTGTAAAAGACATCAACGCGTTGATTACCACGGTTGTCGATATTTTTTCAAGTTTTCACTTCTGTTGGCACTCCCGGAGTGCCACTGTTTTTTTTTTTTACTTTATGTCAATTTTTTCTCAACAAAAACTGTCTATGTCTAAAAACAGAGCCAAGCGTATAAAACGTAACATTGCCTTCATTACTTCATAATAAACCAGACGTTATTTCAGACAGCCTGTCTTTCCACGAAACCGTCTTCAAATTGCCGTTCTTAGTTATTAAAACGGCTTTTATTGTAATAATTTGAGAGGTCATAGATCTCGACCCATTTGTAGAGGGAGCCTTAATCTATGGTACATTTGAATGGGTTTCTCGAAAACTCTCTTTAATGAAGTTAAGGAGTCTTCATAATTCTTCGAGGGGTTGAATTTGGATGTCGTGATCATTTATTACTTGTTTTTAATAGGATTAAAGAATGCAAAGCTCCCGTTTAATATGTTTGGCGATGCGATGGGTCATTATTTTTGGTCGGAGTGGTATTAAAATCGCTGCATAATAAATAGGTGTTTGAATTGTACATTGACTTGCGTATTGATAACGTTGGTAAATGCTAATGTATCAAAACGTAATGGTCAAATAAGGCGTTTGATGTGATTTTCACCACTTTTGTTCTTCTATCTAAACCGACAGCTGTGCTGCTGGGGAGTTTGTTGCGACACTTCTTCCTTTCCTTTTTAGGGTTCCATACCCCAAAAGGAAAAAACGGAACCCTTATAGGATCACTTTGTTGTCCATCTGTCTGTCTGTCAAGACCCTTTTTTAGGAACGCATGGATGTATCAAGCTGAAATTCATATCAAATACTCAGGTCTACTGTCCGTTGGAGCTGTGTGAACTCAAACTTCTAAGCCAACGCAATCAAAAGATACAGCCGTTTATGCTGCAAATTTTCGACACTCGCAAGGGAATCAAAACCTACAGGGTACTTCCCGTGAACTCAGAATCTTGAAATTTGGTATGAAACAACGTTTTATAGCACAGATAAAGGAAAAATTGCGAAAAGCATAAATTTTTTGTTACATCATATTGTAGGAAATCAGTATGGTCACTAATTCCTACTCGATCGGGAATCGAACCCGTACTAACATTTATAATTATTAGCTTAAAAGCGTGAAGCGTAGCGAAAGCAGAAGGATGAAAGAAAGATGCGAATACAGGTGAAGAAATGAAGAATATTATTAATGCGATTAGATTATTATATTTAAATAGATTACACGGACAACAATTAAATTAGCAAATAATATAAGAATACAATAAAAAGCGCGGCGCGTTCCGAATGGTTCGGTAGGCGGTTGAATGCAGACTGTGGCTCCGCAGCCCGGCCCTCGCACCGGTTGAGGTGCGTGCACGCAGTCCAAGGCCGTTGTCAGCGTCACCAGTACAATGCTCACGCGCACCTATGTGTGCGCGCGGCGCGTGTAAGCCCGAGGTCACTCAGTGCAACCGATCGTATGATTTGTATGTTTGGGACAAGATTCATGAGCGGAGCGATTCCGCTCTAAAATGTAAGGTGGTGGTCCAATTGTCTTATTGTTCCGCCACATATTCCCCCCGGCCAGACCGTGACTACGGTCGATAAAAATCGGGGAATCTTACTCGCCGCCCGCTTCGTGTCCTCTTCTCTGCGCCGTCACTGCTTGTAGGTGTAGTAGTGCTATTTGAGGCCGTTGGTTTTTCAGCTGGAACCCCTGGCTCCTCTTGCGACATGTAGGCGGGTTTCAGCCTATCCACCGAGATATTGTTGGTCTTCCCCTTCGCCTCAATCACAAAGTATTTGGAGTGCCTTTGTATGACTTTGTAGGGTCCAGCGTAAGGCGGTTCCAGTGATCTTCTGACATGATCTCGGCGGACGAAGACGTGTGTGGAAGAGTGTAGGTCTCGGGGAATGTAGAAGGGTGAAGTAGTGCTGGTATGCCACGAAGTTGGTTTTGGTGCTAGTTTGGCCATGTGGACTCGCAGGCTCGCAGCGTACTCCGTGACATCGGTTGTGGTGAAGTCATCTTTGGGAGACAGGAACTGGGCGGGTAAGTGCAGTGCTTCACCATAGACCAGCTCTGCGGGCGTGGCCTGGACGTCTTCCTTCCAAGCGTTACGCATGCCGAGAAGTACCAGCGGAAGGGCTTCTGTCCACTGTGAGGTAGTGTGGCACATGATGGCAGCCTTCAGCTGCCGATGTAGTCGTTCTACGATGCCGTTCGCTGCTGGGTGATAGGCGGTGGTGCGGTAGTGTTGTGCACCCACCAAGGTAGTGAGAGCCTTGAAGAGATGACTCTCGAACTGGCGACCACGGTCTGTGGTAACCCGTTCGGGACAGCCGAACCTGGCTATCCAGCCGGACACCAGGGCAGCTGCGCAGGTCTCCGCCGTGATGTCCTTCAAGGGGTACGCCTCAGGCCATCGCGTGAATCGGTCAATGACTGTGAGGCAATATCTGAAATCAGACGAAGGGATTAAGGGCCCTACTATGTCGAGGTGAATGTGAGAGAATCGGGAAGAAGGAGTAAGGTAGGTGGAAAGTGGAGCTTTAGTGTGACGTGCAGTTTTGCACGTCTGGCATTGTAGGCATTGCCTAGCCCACTCTCTACAATCTTTGCGGATCCCTGGCCAAACAAAGTGTTGTGTTACCAGTCGCACTGTAGCTGCATTCCCAGGATGATGTAGATTGTGCAGGGAGTCGAATGCTTGTCTTCGCAAGGTAGGCGTTATGTAGGGGCGAGGTGTTGGCGTGGAGGTATCGCAATAGACTGGTAAGTTGTTACTGTAGGAAGATGCTACCTTTTGAAGTTTCAATGTGGAGCCATGATGAATTAGATCTTGCAGTTCTGGATCTGTGCCCTGGAGTCTTGCAAGTTCCTCAAAGTTGACAGCTGCTGATACCTCATCCACGCGCGACAATGCATCTGCGACAACGTTCTCACTGCCTGGTAAGTACCTCAGATCAGTAGTAAATTGCCCGATGAAGTCCAAGTACCTGAATTGCCTGGGTGAGCAGCTATCCCTATTCATCCTGTAGGCAAAGGTAAGCGGCTTATGGTCCGTGAAGATTGCGAAGGTTCTTGCCTCGATCATGTGCCGGAAGTACTTGATTGCCTCATAAATTGCAAGTAACTCCCGGTCGTATGGGCTGTACTTTTTTTGGGCTCCACTTAGCTTGTGCGAGTAGAAGGCTAGCGGTTGCCAGTTGCCACCCTTCTGCTGCTGAAGGACGGCGCCGATTGCGGTATCAGAGGCATCCGTCGCGATGGTTAATTCTGCAGATGCATCAGGATGAGCCAGGAGTGTTGCTTTGGACAGCGAGGATTTGCTATCTTCGAATGCCTTCAGCAATTCTGGAGTCATGTGTACTGGCTGCGAACCTTTTACCTTGGGGCCGGCAAGGACAGCGTTCAACGGTGCCTGTAGTTTTGCTGCGTTCGGGACGAACCGGCGATAGAAGTTCACCATGCCTAGGAATCGCCGCAGCTCCTTGACGGTTTTGGGAACCGGGTACTCCTGTATGGCCTGGACCTTGGACTGAACTGGACTCGTCCCTTCCGCTGACACGCGGTATCCCAGAAAAACAACTTCAGTCTGTCCGATGTTGCACTTAGCTGTGTTGACCACGATGCCATACTGCTTCAGGCGATTGAACAGTTGGCGTAGATGGGATTCGTGCTCTTCAGGAGTCGCTGAAAAGACCAAAATATCGTCTACGTACCCATAGCAGAAGTCGAGGCCAAGTAGGACTTCGTCGATAAACCTTTGGAAGGTTTGTGCTGCGTTCCTTAATCCAAATGTCATAAAAGGGAACTCGTAAAGACCAAAAGGTGTAGTAATCGCCGTCTTTGGAATGTCCTCTGGACTAATAGCTAATTGATTGTAGGCCTTTACGAGGTCGATGGTAGAGAAAACAGTGCAGCCTGATAGTTGATGAGAGAAGTCGTGAATGTGACGAATGGGGTACCTGTCAGGTACTGTTCTGGCATTAAGTGCCCTGTAGTCGCCACATGGTCTCCATCCGTCGTCCTTTTTCTTCACTAAGTGCAGTGGTGCTGACCAAGCACTCTCGGAACGCCTCGCTACCCCGCTTGCAAGCATCTCCTCGAACTCCTTCTTGGCAACCTGAAGTCGAACTGGGTCAAGGCGTCTGGGTTTGCACGCTACCGGTGGGCCTGGCGTCGTCCTGATGTGGTGCAGCGTATTGTGTTTACCTGGTAGCTGTTTGCCTGGAGGTCGTGTGATTTCAGGGTACTCACGTAGAATGCGGTGGTAGCCGGTATCCCCTACGACGGCCTTCACGGATGCAATATCGACGGTGCTGCAGTGTGCGGCAGGAACCGACAAAGACGTCAAACTGTCGATCAAGCGTTGGTTCCTGCAATCTACCAACAGATTATAGTGGCTGAGGAAGTCCACACCAATGATGGGTTTCTCAACGTCGGCTATAGTGAAACTCCAGCTGTAGTTCCTCCGAAGGCCTAAATTTAACTGCAGCTGTGTAGGCCCGAAAGTGTGTATTACCGTGCCGTTAGCAGCTACCAGATCGTACCTTGACCGGATGCAGGGCGTCTTGACAGCAGACCGGGGAAAAACACACAAGTCGGAACCAGTGTCCACAAGGAACTGCGCTTTTGAAGTCCGGTCGGTAACAAATAGACGGCCTGAAGACGTGGGGCAGTCGTTAGCCGCTACTTGCGACCGCCCTTCCTGTTTTCCGTCGTGAAAGTGCAGGGCGACCTACAGTTCTTCGCTTTGTCCCCGTAGGTGTAGTGGTAAAAACAATGTGGGTGGTTAGGAGGCGGTTGCTGTGGTCTACTTTTAGAACGATCATACCTTCGGTTGTGATTGTGGGATCTCGAGCGTGAGCGGTCTCTCCCTCTGTCGTTCATGCGGGAAGTGAGTGCGGCTACCTGTTTCGTCAGCTCGCTCACTTGCTTTGCCAGGTCCGAAGAAGAGGTGTCGGTGGTAGCAGAGGCGCTAGCAACTTGCGGTGTCATCGGGGCTATCTCGAACACCTTATCTGCAATGTCAGCTAATTTCTCGACCTGTAAATCATCTATTTGGGAGGCAATGACAGTCTGTATATTAGTTGGCAACCTGTTCGTCCAAATACTTTTGACGAACTCTGAAGCGCCCGTTGGACCAGCTAGGCTCTGAAGGTGCCGCAGGAAATGGGACGGCTTACGATCACCTAGCTCTTCGTGGCAGAGGAGTTGCCTAATGCGCTTCTCCTGAGATGCTGACAATCGCTTTATGAGCTCTGCTTTTAAAGTTTCGAATTTGTTGTTCTCTGGCGGGTTGGTGATAATGTCCTTGACTTGCAAGGCGTACTTCGTTTCCAGCTGTGAGGACACAAAATAGAATTTCGTGTTATCACTCGTAATCCTGGACATGATAAATTGGCCCTCTAGCTGCGCAAACCATAAGGCCGGTTCTTCCGGGCAAAATGGTGGACAACGCAATGGCATTCCAACCTTCGATACCTCTCCAGAGATAACGGAAGCGTCCTTGCAATCGACAAAACCATCCGGTTCTGCCATTGTAAAAAAAAATTATAAAAATCGCTCACCGCTTATGACTGAGACCCCACCTCAATAGTTGTTGTCACGGAAAAACACACACAAAGGTTTCCAAACTTCGTTCTTCTTGTTCCACCGGTGTTCTGGACTGCCTGGCGTCTTGGAGTCTTCAGTCTTGAAGGCGTGATCACGTCGGGGTCACCAATGTAGGAAATCAGTATGGTCACTAATTCCTACTCGATCGGGAATCGAACCCGTACTAACATTTATAATTATTAGCTTAAAAGCGTGAAGCGTAGCGAAAGCAGAAGGATGAAAGAAAGATGCGAATACAGGTGAAGAAATGAAGAATATTATTAATGCGATTAGATTATTATATTTAAATAGATTACACGGACAACAATTAAATTAGCAAATAATATAAGAATACAATAAAAAGCGCGGCGCGTTCCGAATGGTTCGGTAGGCGGTTGAATGCAGACTGTGGCTCCGCAGCCCGGCCCTCGCACCGGTTGAGGTGCGTGCACGCAGTCCAAGGCCGTTGTCAGCGTCACCAGTACAATGCTCACGCGCACCTATGTGTGCGCGCGGCGCGTGTAAGCCCGAGGTCACTCAGTGCAACCGATCGTATGATTTGTATGTTTGGGACAAGATTCATGAGCGGAGCGATTCCGCTCTAAAATGTAAGGTGGTGGTCCAATTGTCTTATTGTTCCGCCACAATATAATAAAAATATTTTTAATAATTTTAAACTTACCACCCCTTTCCTCATGAACGCGGTTTGTACGGAACCCTCGGTGTGCGAGTCCGACTCGCACTTGGCTGGTTTTTTTATTTGTACCTACATGCCAAGCGCTTGTTATTTACCAACGCATTGCTAGACCCATAAAATTGATCTTGGAAAATCTGATGTTCTTACGGTTTGACAGACACACATGCTCTTCCCACCAGAATATAGCATGCTGCTTGCCAAACACAATATGTGAGTTAGTTTTTTATTATTTTTTCGGGTGGTCTCATTCTCAAGGAGTGGCTGCTCTGCTAATATTTCTTAAAAAATCCCGAAATAAGGATCCAGCACCATATTGCGTAACACTTTTAATCACAATCCAAGGATTTTGAAGCAAATTCCTAATCTATCGCTTCATAAATTTGAAAAATTCGTGTGCTCAATAACGTAAATGTCTTTGTACATATTTAGCTAATCCTTTCTTCTTGACTTTTATATAAATGTTAAATAAATAATGCAATGAAAGTGGCTGAACTGTCAAAATGATAGACATTGCGATCAATTGTTATTTACCCCATAGAATTCCTGATTACAACCAAAAAAAAACCGGCCAAGTGCATGTCGGACCACGCACAATGTAGGGTTCCGTAGTTGGGATGAATTTATCCCAAGAACAAACTTAACTTTGTAGTTGAAAAAAAAAATCTTTCATACAGAATGTATGGGAGAACATGTTTTTACAACCGCAAATCTAAGTTGGTCGATTATTACTCGTTAACTTGTAAAGCCTACTCAGCTGTGATAGTTTTCCTTTTAAATTCGTTATATAAACTACTGCCTTTAATTTTTTCACATATCTAAAACCAACCATTTAGCTGGCAGGGGGACACTTGACTCTAACAAAATTTTCCACTTTAAAGCTTAATATTTCGCAAACGAATCTCTGAATTCAAAAATGGTTTTAACACACTCGCAATGTTTTTGAAAGACCTTTTCAACAATACCCCACACTAAGGGATAGAATAAAAAAAAATTACCACTTTGTCGGCATGATTAATATTTATACCCATGCCAAATTACAACTTTCTAGTACTAACAGTCTTGGAGCTAGACCGCCGACAGACAGACAGACAGACAGACAGACGGACATGACGAAACTATAAGGGTTCCTTGTTTACTACGTAACCCTAAAAAGGTGACTAAACTGTCCCTTACACATCAAATAAAATGTGCTATAACCCACGTGGTGTCGAGCACAGTTGAACCTCTCCAACAAACACCAGCACAGTTCCTTTTACCTTCCCTTCTTCGAACTATAACAAACGTTTCTTCGAAATTCTTCAGAACTTCAGTAGTATTAACAGTTGGAAGGTAAGTACTATAAATAATGTATGAAAAGCCGTTTAAAAGCCGGTTACCGGCGAACGGTAAACGATGGTCATTACCATCATTACCGTTACTTACCGTTCTGTAATGATATGCTTACTGTCAATGAATAATGGAAGGGTTTGCAGGCATTTTGTAGATTGCGTTGGTTTTACGTGCTTTTGAGCGATTGGAGCAGAAGACATGAGAATTTAAAATCGATTTTTAAATAGCCCATTCATTAAACCAGAAATACGGGTCCCTTAAGATAGGATTTTATGTGGAGCGACTGCCATGTTATATTTTATAACGACACTAACCTGTATTAATAATTATCCGATAAACCGATAATCATAGTTTCAAGTTTCTCTTTACGTAACGTTATAAAACGGACTTGTTGATGTATTTGTATGAATATCAGAAGCACAGTTCAAGAGCTGCTCGCGTCATATAAAATTAAAGAAAACTGACCAAGTGCGACTCGGACTCGCACACAAAGAGCTCCTTACCACCGTACAATGTTTAGCAAAAAATGCCGAACAAAACACGTTTCTTGTATGGAACCCTAAATGGAAAATAAAGTAAAAAATTAAAGGGGGGTCCCCCCCTTTTTTATTTTTTAGCTATATTTTATTTGTATTATTTGTTGTTAACGGCAATAGAAATACACAATCTGTGAAAATTTCAACTGTATACCTATTACAATTCATGAGATACAGCCCGCTGACAGACAGTCGGACGGACGGATGAACAGCTGAGGCTTAGTAATAGGGTTCCGTTTGGCACCCTTCGGCTACGGAACCCTAAAAATGGAAATCATATATTAACACAATTGCAAAAAGTGGATGCATAACGGTCACCCATCCACAGACTGACCGCAAACGGCACAGCTTAACCTCACACATCTATCGATCCACGCGCTTATTTAGCCATGAGTTCTTCACATAGCTATTACACTGCCGACCACAATACTGTACCCACCCTCAGCCGTTTAGAGCCATGAATTATGTATGGCATAATGTAGTGCACGTTGTGTACGTCTGTTTGTCACTACATTACTGTACAATGTGCGGCCATTGTATTTGTGAGTGACGTGACGTAACTTGACAGGTAGAAGAGAATATTATGAGGGGTTTTGAAGTCATAGTAGTTTTGTTGTTCGTAAATTACTTAAGTAAATGATGTCATTGTGTAGATAAGAAGAAGTAATTGTGAGGGAAAACGTTTTCTTTTAAGTTTTTTAGTGTTGTATATAATAACTTCCGTTCCGTTTCTGTGCAACGAATAATGTCAAACTGACAGCTGTCACTTGATGTTCCGACGTCAAAAATACTCAATAGGTACTCATAACTATTTTAGTCTAGTCCAAAATATATCAGATTTCAAAATGAGTCTCCTTTACGATTCTCGGATAAGGGTATCCTTAACAACTCATTTCATGAGATCTGATATGCTCAACGAAGCTCGTAAACGCATACAAATAATCCAACCAATAGGTACTGATTGCACACAACGATAACAAACCTGTTCATTCCACGTTACTTTAAATAATAAACAGCAGGCAATCCTTTAACCTTGATTAACAATCCCACTTTAACATGAAAACACTTTAAATACAGCTTTAACTCCGCGAGACAACACGCAGCTGTTTATCAGCTTCCTCTTAATTCCCGTATCTGCATACACCAATAATAATGACATTATTAACACATACTGCAACACCCACAACAGCATCCACAACATCCACCATTCTTACATTATTTCATTAACGTAAATAAATACAAAATTCTGAATCGGCTCCGATCGGATTACACAGCAATCCACTTTGCAATGGCGAGAATTTCGCTTTAATTCACACTTGTGCAGTTTATTTGCACTACACTGTACAACTGTATGTTTAATCGTCTGTTTTGATACGCGCTTTATTGTAAATGAGTCATTTGATTTAGTTATACAATTCCGCAAAATAGATGCGTGAACGGAAATGTATTGTGAGTGAATTGATCAAATCAGAATAGGTAAGTATTCAAATATTCTCCCTGCGACGTAGACTTAAATATAAATAATGTATTGGTAGGACCCAAAATAACAAAAGGTTGTTCCCTAAATCTTAGCCTTGGCCGTGACGGTATTGGATCTACCTAAAATACCCAATAGGTACGCAAAAGCTACCTTTCAAAATGTCACTAAAACTCTCCAATATAAAAATAACAAATCTTTTGAGACCAAAAATGGTCGCACAAACTCCTTCTTTCACATTGCGATAGTTCAACAGACACCTACTTACTACAAAGAAACCGCTACTTCCAAACACATTACCTAACTTTGCTCGCGGTCGGGTAAATAATGTGGACAGAACTACATCACGTGACTATTAATCTGGTACTAAGTACCCCATTTATTTACTCGCCAGTGTAATATCGGCGATCTTCGGGGAGAAAGATAATTCTTTACTTATCTTTTCAATTATCTCCTTTCGTTTGATTGCGCGAATTTATTTGGTATTGGTCAGCTTTGTGGAAGCTAATAGTTTGGTCAGGAATTCTATCGGAAATCTAGGAATTGGTTTCAGCCGAGATTGTCTTTTAAGAGAAACAAGAATTCTGATAAAAAATGTTACCTCTATTTGTAGGCTGGAGACAACTATTGTACCAACTTCTAACGTAATCTTCAAAAGAAAGTCAGCGAAGTAGAGAAACCCAAGTATTTCTAGTTCAGCATATCCAACGAAATATAAATTATTTTACTGACTGGCATAAAAAATACGGATGACATTTTATTTTCGCATTTCTGCAAACAAAGCGAACCCGGGTCCATCAACGAATCTCTATACACAACCAAAAGGATGAGACGCATCGTTTTTTCTTTTCCCTTTGAACTGTCATTAAAATAATCGTTACGGGTCGCTTCGCTTGTATTCAATTTTTATACCAATTCGTTTAGAAAATTATTTCTTGAGAGCTGTTTCTGTGACCTGTTCCAAATGCTTGGAACCCCTTTTAATTGGAAAGCTCGAATGGAATAATTTTAATTTGAAATATTCATTCGCGGCGCTCGCGCTGGCTGTAACTCCATAAAACGTTCTTTTGAGTGCAATAAAGAGATCGTGTTTCGTTTGCGGGCAAAATGTTATGAAAGATCTTGCCCACAATTTTTCTTGCAAGTTGACCTCGTAAAAATGTGGAATTTAAAATGTAGGTAGGGGAGTTAAATTTGCATAAACATGCTGTGTGCCTGCGGTAGTAAATATTTTATTTACGCCGTTTATTTCTGCCTTTAAGATGAAGTAACCGCTCTCTCATTAACATGTTAAAATATACATTTTGTAATTATTTGTAAAAAATTACATGGTCGCAGACCTCTGTATATTTCTTTCTTAGCTCTAGCAATTTTTTTGATAACATCATTTAGATCATTACATGCCTTGTATGCCATTTTATATTTGGCATATTTCATCATCACTTCTCCTGTGGACGTTCTCATAAAATTATTAATTTTGCTCCAGCTTCTACTCTTCAATACCTCTCATAATCAATAAACAATCATCTTCAATGAAAAGACTCATTCAACCACACAAAATCCTAATAAAACCATCTCCCACGAACATATTTCCTTCACTCAAAATTCAGCTCCAACACACAACTGCGATAATCTTACAACTGTTTGGCGTCGTCAAATGAAGCGAACGCAATCACGTATTGGTTTAGGACGACGTGCGGGCACAACCCGGCCGAGTAGAAGATAAGTTTCTTGCTCAATAGAGCGTGGCCACCGACGACTTGCCATTTAGCCGGGTTATTGTCTGATTGTGATGTATACGGTAGCGTTCTAATGTTGTTTTAGGCAATTTATTGAATTTGTGTTAATGTTTTGTTGGTTCTGTTATTGTTTTTTTAGGTGAGGATATTGAATTTAAGCGTGATAAGTTCGTTCGAATTAAAGTCAACTTTTTTTTTATATAGTAACCCGTTAAAATTTTACCAGGACCATGGTCTGGTCTGGTAACAACCTCTCTAACAAAATTCCTATCAATACGAAATCAAACAACCAAAACGTTTATTAAGCTAAAATTATAGCTTTCATTATAGTACACAGTAAAACAAAGGAAACCAATCTAAACCAACAACGATCTCCATAAAGTTTCCTCGTATCGTACACACCCATAATTCAATGCATGCACACCGTTTTATTCAACTTAAATTACCTATTTTTCATTTCTGCAAAACTTTCTACATTCAGCATGAAAGCAATATACGATAGGAAAGGATACAATAGCTTTGATCCAATAGAGTTGAGATCCAAGTTAGCTGCTCAAGCAAGTTAAATAGCTGTGTATAGGCAAAGAACAGTTTAAATTAACTTTCTCGTCTGCTACAGCCCGGTTCGCTCTTAATGTACCAAGTTTATATGAGGAAGTTGAAGTCAAAATTTTTAAACGACATGTATATTTAAAATAACCACCTGAAGGGATTTTCTTAATGTTTTAACTCAATTGTTGTAGTCTTGGAGTTTCGTGGAATTTGTTATTTATTATAACATTTATTCGCTGTTATAGCGAAATGGCGGTTCATGCAGTGGCTACATTCAGTTTAAATTGATATTTGTTAGGTTCAAGATCTTCTGGAGCTAAGTTTGGCGTTTCGTCAAATAGAAACGAAAACTAAAGTTTAATGCTAAAATTGATTTCACAGACAATCTTTGGATCATTTTTCTAGTAATAATTACCTGAATATTTAATATTATTTTATAATAAGAGCAGTGATAGCCTAGTGGTGCGACCGTCTTACTGCCAAGTCATAGGTCTCGAGTTCGAACCCAAGGCACGTACTTCTGACTTTTCGGATTCATGTGTGTATTGTATATTATCACTTGCTTCAAAAACGTTGAAGAAAAACATCGTGAGGAAACCGGCATGCCTGAGAGATATTTCTCGACGGTATGTGAAGCCAAGTCAGAAGCCCATGGGCGGCTTTAAAACTCTGACACCAGGTTAGTCACTAACCACTCGAGAAGAAGAAGAAGACCTTCATGAGATCATTAATTTTGTTTTAATATTTATATTTAAACAAAATTAGTGACTTCATTGACGTATAGTACATAGTTTAATAGAACCTTATTTGACGTATATCGATGACATCGTGGTTCAAACAAGTCTTCCAAAGTAACTTTCATAGATAAATGTATTTCAAAAAGTAAGTTAAGTGTAAATAGCAATGCGAATTCATTCTCTAAACACCCTTCGAACATCCCACTAACTCCAAGGGTTCTAAGCGATGCTGCAAGTTACAAAATCAACGACCACTGACCGGCATTCACAATGTTTCAATCAGCGAGTATCGATCGAGTGCAGGTTCGCATCCCGTATGCAGCTTGTTACACATTTATAGTACGCCTGCGGACTAGCTGCGGTAAATATAACTGCATGGCTGGATCATCCAGTGAATTAGGGTACCTAAGTAATTTTTAATTGGATCAATGATGTTTGTTTATGGAGTGTTGTGGTTGCAGGCATTCCAGCTAAACTTACAGGGAACTAAGACTAAGAGATGTAAACTTTCCTTTTGAATTAACTAGTTTGCCATTAATTCGTGCTATGATTATAACATTGTTCTTTACCACAATATTCCGTTACGCATAGTTTACGTCAACTTTATTTGTTGTGAGGAATTTTTTGGGTTCTACATAATTGTTGCTGATTTATTATGTAGTCACATATAATTATAAGAGGCTCTTTTAAAATATAAATAAAAAGCTTCCTCGAATGATGAATGATTTAAATTAAACCAGCCACAAATGTTAATCAAGCTAACCTAATGTCAGCTATACAGCTGTGCATACTACTAGTTACGTCATATCCATGAAATTAAATTGTCAGCTAACTATGGTTTACATAGATGTGGTTCCATTAATTCCATCAAACTACGTGAACGATACGGGGAGTCTCTCACAAACCATCATAATCGAAAGCCGACATCAAACAGTAGTCACATTATCATCTCAATTTCTAACGCGATTAGTATTCATAACTCGTATACTTGTCGCTGATATGATCTGTGTGCCAATAAGTTATGGGATATTTGAGGGTTTTGTGGACATCATAAATAATAGGCGAATATTGACAGAAAGCATGACAATTGAGATGAGATGTTTTATGTCAAGAAGATGAAAGTTGTTTACTTGTAATTTAGACAGTTAATACAATATTTTCTTGTAACCCTCTGCAAAACCACATTTTCAACCAAATTGAACCATGTAAATCGTCATCTTATGCACTATTATGTACCAATGCATTTCATACAGTTTACTGCCATCTGCCTGCCGTATTCGATAGTAGAATAATAATTTGGTATCAGTTTGTCAGACTATCCGAAAACGCTGTGAACACTAACTTTGAAATGACGGTAGTTTTTAATTAACACAACCAAATACAAGATTGCACAACAGACTCATAGCTCAAAAACATATTCGAGCTTTCAGACACCATGATTGAAAGCTAATACAAGTACCAAATACACAGTCTAAATTAACTAACCCTCTTCCTCCTATATCTTGCTCCACACTAACCGTAGAAGCAAAACTGTGCAGTTAATATAACGTAGTTAACTCGTATGTCAAAGGGCGCCATCGCCGTCGTCGTCGTGAATACGCAATCACTAAGTAATCGCGTATCAGTAAATATGTTGCTTATTTACGAGGAGGTGGTTGTGTTAGCGTTAGATGGGGCTTAAACAACTACTAATTCTCTAGTAGATACTTAGTTATAGTTTGTTCCAAAAGTACCTCATGAAAGTGTAAACAAATCCTGTTCAGATATTTTTTTTTTTGTTTTTGCAGTCACTTACTAAAAGTAACATGTGTATTTCGAAGGTTTCAACTTTATATCTCACCACTTTGTCCAACAAATATTGTGTAAACAACTATTGCTCAATTATAATATTATTTTAATAAGATTCGTTCTAAGAAAGGCTGTATAACTTCTTGTTTAACAAAGGAAGTTATATCTTTCTTTCGTATATTCTGTTCTTTCAAATTAGTAATTATTATTTTCTGGGAATTTCATATCAGTTCGTAACTGCCCCACAAGTGTAAACAAACGGCGTCTTTTTATACAGAGAAGAAACGAAGGTTGATGAAGCCATCAAAACCATATGTTTCTAAGCAAAACTTTCCTTCACCGCCAGTCAATCCAAATTGTCCATGCCTACTAACATTTTAAGTGTGAAAATAACTTTTTGGCTGTCAGTCTGTCTGTCTGTCTGTAACCTATTAACGCCATAACGGCTGAACAGAATTATTTATTTAGGAAGGCACACCAACGACATATTTACAAGGATGGTAACAATAGGTAATGATGAGTCTTCAATACTGTGTAAATTTATCACATAAGGCATGCACAACATTCTTATTAAAAACTATTCGATTTTTTTTTAAATCATTGTTATATTAGAAAAAACATTAATTTGATACATAATAAAATTACCAAATAAGATTAGATTATAAAACAAAATAATAAAATAAGATTTAATGTATAATAAAATGAAATAAGACTTAATATATAATAAAATAAAATAAGATTTAGATGAAATTTTAATGGCAAACGACAGACCATGACCTGTGTGAGGACATTCCCGTAGGATAATTTCCGTGACAAAAGCCAGTGCGATATAAATTTCCCTATACACAATCCAAAATACACTTTCCCACAGTTTTGTGAGCGTTCACAAAACTATTGTATATATTCTAACGAAGCGTTGTCCTATTTGTTTAATTGTCCGTCTGTTAGTTTTCAGTTAACCGCTGAAATGTTTTAGCGCTTCCGACATACGGGAACTGAACTAAATAAACAGAAAAATATTCTTTTCACCTATTTCGAGTGTTGAATGTTTTTTTAGTAGTAATAGATTCTGGTCGCTATTTCCCGAAGGGTAGGCAGGGATGTGTACTTCTTCCCTCATATATGATGTATGTGAACTATACTTTCTGTTTGTTGGTACGGGTTAGTACAATAGCTACGGGTCGCGGGTTTGATTCTCTCACTTAACATAATATTTGCTGACACATAAAATACTGTTCAGGGCAGGCTCTATTTTTATTATTGTTGTTGTTTTTAACGCAGTTTCGATTAAAGAGAAATTTATAGTGTAGCAAATAAAAATATTTTTAGACATTACTCGTTACGAGCTAGTAGGTTGGTAAGCCACAGAAAACAATCACTGCTGGCACCATTAACTTGAACATAACTCTTAGAATCAGAACCCATAACCATATTTCACGTCAACGAACCAGAAAACCCAAAGAAATATGTTATCAATTAATTGATCTCACACCAAATCTTTGATTCAATTAACGAACCAATTGATTGGGAAATACTTTCAATTAACTCTTAGGCAATGGATTACCGTCATCTGGAAGGTCGTTGTCCGACCGGAAGTGACGCAATAGGGTCGTGTGACGGACCGGAAACTATTACAAGTAACCCTCGCGATGCTTACTGTGGACTAAAGGGTTTTTGTTCCTATAATATGGGCTATATCTAGCAATATGATGGAGTTTTGTGAGGGTTATGGCCCATATGGTAAGTATCCGGATTTAAAAAGGATACAGAGATAAGTCAATGTTACATAAAATAGCTCTTTTTATGAAAGTCACTGCAAAACGTTGGTTTCGCGATAAATGGGCCATCACGGGGAAATTGTTATATTGACATACATTGCACATTGATTGGTAATTGCAGATTATCGTGATGATTCGCAAACGGAATCTCGCTGCTGGTTGCTGCTTGGTGCTATTTTCCATAGTTTCAGATTATTTGCCAGCAGGCACCAAGGTACAGGCTGCGCCTAGTTTGGAACCTGCTGTCTAATCTGTCTAGGTCTTCTGTTAGTAAGAATTTCATACCATGCTACTTAGATAGATAGATAATTCGTTACTTAGTGCACACAAAAGACAGCACAACATACAATAGCACGATTAAATAATAACTAATTAGCTATTAGGAAATAGCTGCAAGGTGCCAATATACAAGAAATTGAAAGAAAACAAGATATTGTGTTGACACTATTGGCTATGACACAATATAAAAAAAAGGATCAATGAACATAAAGAGTGCGGTGTACTTGTATGTATGTAAAATAAAAAATGCCCCAGATAAAAAATTCTGACTCTCAAACCAAGTATTGGAACAGCAGCCTCTTCTTTAGAAAAAAAAATCAATAAATTACTGAATCTACGAATCCAATTATCAAGTGCGTTCCTACGAGGAAGCAAAGCGCGGTTTATGATGAAGCTGGATGTTCAATCCGTAACTAATCCGTCTAAAATGTGATGTGGAAAGGGCATTCATAGTGCAAAAAAAAATATCAGAGCCATGAGTGGAGCGGAATATTTTGACCATTGCAGGCCATTATTTAAGGTATTAAAAATTCTCTCACTCCCATGTCTATATATTTTTGAAGTTTGTCTATTTGTAAAAAAATACGTTCATTTATTTCTATTGGATGAACAAGTCTCCGAAAGACTGAACAAAAAAAATGCCGGGAAATTACTAGTACCAGCTCAGAGATTGCAATTATACAGTAGAAATGCCAGTTGTATGACAATTAAAATTTATGATAAATTACCACCTGCCCTGAGAATGTTACCAATTAATAACTTTAAATGTAAAATATTCGATTGGCTCTTAGACATGGGTTTTTATTCCATCAATGAATTTTTAAATCATGCCTTTTGATATTGTAATTTAAATCTTATTAATGACATTAGTACTTTAAAATAATAATTTTAAAGTACTAATGTCATTATTAGTAATTTTTATTTTGACATTGTGATTTATATTTTGACATTATGATTTATTCTTTGACATTATGATTTATATTTCTGATTTAAATATTGATATTATGACATTATAAATAATGCAATTTCAATAAATCAGTCTATTAAGTCATTAAATTATAAATTCATAACTTAATTCAAGATTTCTTAATTTTACATAATATTCTTATAATGTACCTAGTTCTGATTTGCTTTGATTTGATTTGTTTTTTAGCTTATTATTTAATATTTCTACACCAGCAATGGTATTATGTGTGAAACAGTGTTTAATGTAAGATCTCAATGTAAGAAATAAATAAATACTAATACTAATAATATAAATATACAAAAAAACCGACAAGGATCAGGCAAAAGACTAGACTATTCAAATACGATCACTACGACCACTCACCAACAATAACAGTCACCTAGATTTAACCCTCCACTACTATCACGGTACAATCTATTCACACATAACCCTCTCTCCACCACGTCGGGTAAACCGGAGATGGGCACGTGCCGGATGCCACCTCTATCATTTTACCGGAGAGATATTTTTAGGATAGCGTGGCATGCCGACTCTATTATTCATTTTATTTACGTTTTATTGAATACAGTTTGCGGTATGCAAAAGAGATTTCTGTATTAATGTAGATTTTTGACCTTGACTTGGATAACTTTATTGATTGTTTCTGTCAATTTCTATCATAATCAAGAAAGGATTTGACGCAGATGGAACATAAAAACGTTTAGACACATTTTTGACAGAATACCTACTAAGAAAATCATAAGGTAACAAAAATGCAAGTTATAGAACACAACAAATAAGATTAGAAATAAGATCGAAAAGGTAAAATGGTGTAGTTTTTTAGAAAAATAAACAAGCAACCAAGAATTTACTATTTAGCTTCTGTTTGAATCAAGTTTACCGACTTTTAACCAAAGATCCCAAACCTACAATCAAAATGTGTTGCATTCAGCAATAATAGTTGTCCAGTCCGTATGAAAGTTAAACCGTATAAGAGCATGCCCCTAACAAGGCGCCATTTCTTGAAAAACAAACAGAACCAGAGACAAATGCTGACGCGCTAATTTCACCAAATCACAACGAGCGTGTGACGTGGATGTTTTGTGTTTTTTTTTATAGCAACCCTGTTGTAGTGTTACCATATTCTCTTGTGTTTATGAAATTTACTTAAGTGTTAGGATGCTAAAGCTAGTCTAAGCTTATTAATTTATTCTTCCTTATTAATGTTCAAGTACTGATATCCCACATAATTTTTCTACTAATATAATTAATGTTTTCTTAAATTAAAGCATACATTGCTTTTTCACAGGTACACATCCTGTGCAGTTGGATAGTTTTGATTTTTATCCCATCACATTCATTCCCACAACCCCTTTGAAAAAAGATGGCTAAAAGGCCGAAGATTAGTTAAAACGCCAGGACCAAAAAACCTCCAAATAATTCTTGGCAACACTACAGACGGAGCTGGCAACCCTTTAGAAGACCGTCATTTTTCATGTTGAACCGGGCAATTTATGCGGCGCTTAATTAGGTGTTTCATTTATGTTTTATTTATGTCTCGCTTACAATTATATGCATTGCGAAGAACTGTTATGATATGACGTCGGGATACACTTTTTGTCTTCATATTGTTATGCTTTTGTTGGACTTTTTTGTGCGGAGGAATGCGAACTGAAAGTAAAAATTATGTGAGTGAAATGCTATGGCAAAATGACTGTGTTTCCTTAGAGTCTAATTTGGTTCTACGAGTAGGCATTACGCAAAATATTATGTTTTTCATGTATACAAAACTATAGCATTTATCAAGAAATCGAGATCAAATATGACTAACGATATTGAATTGGAAGCGTTGGAAGGCCCCCACAAGATGGACCGATGCCCTTGTGAAGGCTGCAGGAATCCACTGGATGCGGAAAGCACAGAACCGGTCGAAGTGGCGGTGCTTGGGGGAGGCCTATGTCCAGCAGTGGACGTCTTTCGGCTGAAATGATGAATGATGATTGAATTGAGCATAGTTTAAAAAAACTGTGTGTCTATTAAATAACAGTGTTATTTTGTTCCCAAACAAAAAATTACTGCAAGAAAAGTTGACTTGCATAAACAGATGTTTCTAAACATAGTACAGGAGTCCCACATTCTCAAATAACACATCTTCAGTAAGTCAATCTATCCATTCACAAAATGCTTTTATAAGTATTCCTGTGTGTGGGAAAGAGACAAAAACCTAATCCTACCGATGGAGTTATCCTAATCGATATTATTAATATCTCAGGGCAAAATATTCGGAGAGGTTTCTAAGGAATGATGGGTGCACATTCCTACCCCTATCTTATTGATGTACTCGGTGGACCCACGTATGTGTGTGAAGGGATTAAATACTGCTTATGATTATGGTAACCTACTTGTGGTCTGGCTCCTTGACTACTAAAATCAAGAAACAGGTTAATTATGACGTAATTTTCCTCTTTTCGAGTCGATGGTAAAACATGATGTAATTAATTTTAACGCCCCTGCTTCGCATTGTTTTAACAGCTTGACAAAACATTGAGATTTATTTTAAGTAAGATATAAGTAATATATCATACACATAAACGTTCCGGAATAAATACTTTTACTGATGATGAGCACCACATCAAAGCCACTTGCGTACAAACACGAAAAGCGACTTTAATTTACAATATGGATAGAAAATTAATGGAATCATATCTATACAAACACCTATTAATTCGTCAGTTTTTCGCTAAAAGATAAAAATATCAAAAGACCAACCTTTACGAACAAATAAGACTTGGTCCCTTTGATCTAAAGTCCGTTCCTTATTCAAAATACGCCGCGTACCATAGCTCTTAGATCGTTCACTCAATTATTAAGAGCGAGGCCCGCAGTGAGTGACACGCGATTAATTATTAGTACTTACCCTAAATACGAGACAATGTAAAACGGAAAACTATCCATCACTGTGTACTGAACATTATTGATAGATGTTTAACCTTAAGGTAATTAAATAGGGTGCAGTGTGGGCAGCTAGTTTATGCAAAGATGTTGTTATTATAACAATTTACAGTTTTCTTTTTCTGTTTCCAACGCGGTTTTCGACTGTCAAAATGTATAGAATAGAAATATTTATTTGCAATTTAATATGTTGGTATTAATAAAAAAGCGGCCAAGTGCGAGTCGGACTCGCCCATGAAGGGTTCCGTAGCAGCAAGTAACATAATATAAAAGTTCTTGTAGTTCGTTGCAACTTTGATCGATCGTTTACGATTTATGACGTATTAAAAAAAACTACTTACTAGATCTCGTTCAAACCAATTTTTTGGTGAAAGTTCACATAGTAATATACATCATATATTTTTTTTTTGTTTTATCATTTTCTTATTTTAGAAGTTACACGTGTGTGTCCCCTCCCCCCACATTTTACCACTTTGGAAGTGTTAGAAAAAAATGATATTAGAAACCTCAATATCATTTTTGAAGACCTATCCATAGATAGCCACAAGTATGGGTTTGATGAAAAAAAAAATTTGACTTTCAGTTCTAAGTATGGGGAATAATTCAGTTCCAAAATTTATTGTTTTTTTCCTATTTTCGTGAGAAAATCTTAATGCGGTTCACAGAATACATCTACTTTCCAAGTTTCAACAGCATAGTTCTTATAGTTTCAGAAAAAAGTGGCTGTGACATACGGATGGACAGACAGACAGACAAACATGACGAATTCATAAGGGTTCCGTGTTGTGCCATTTGGCTACGGAGCCCTAAAAACAGTTGTTACCTACAGTTTGTAAAGAAATCATGTAGTTAAATTCTACCTAAACCAAAAGGTATTTCGAATTCATCTATTTTCTTTAGTTGTGTCAGTTCAAGTCCGTTTTGCTTTCGTTTCTTTATAAAACAGAAAGTATTTCTTATTTTAGAATTGCTTTTGGAGGTCTCATGTTATTAATGTTTTCAGCAAATCTCATAATAATTTATTATCAACAACTAAAATACCTACCACCTCGCATGTTCCCGTGACCACATTTCACGCCATCGCTCACCGCGTTCTAAATATAATCGATATTTAGAGCGCGTGCAGATAATCGATACGGAGCAGTCGAGTGGAAGACGAACGCAGCGGCGACGTACGTGTGATTGCACCCCTGTGTTAGTGTTGAGGGTGGGATCTTCTTTATCTTGTTGAAACCCTGTTAGATTAACCAGCTCTTCTTTTAAAAAAAAAACGTGGTATTACCTGTACCTGCACCCACCTATTAGTTATTTATGACGTAACTAGTTCTATAATTGATGACATATCATTCTTTACTTCTTAAATTGATACTAGTGAGTAAAATGTTGCAATACTCAATACATTATTTGCATTCTACAATGTATATATAAGTAGTAACTTAAAATTATATTTGATCATTATGGACCCTGTCGGGCACAGCAAAATAGTAGGAGAGAGGAAGCTTTGAAAAACTTAGCTTTTCAGTCTTCTGATCTAAATCCAAAATTATTAATTTACTATCCATTTTTATAATCCAATTTATATTAGGGTTTTTCAGTAGTCGCAACGTAGATAATAAATAAAGCCAATCAAACAATTAATAAATTAAGATTACTAAGCGAAGTAATTATTAATAGGTAGGTATTTATTTTTAGGTAGGTTCTTTGACTTGCTGACGACTCGGCACAAATTGGTGTCCGAATTTAATTTCAATATTTTTTAATTTCAATATCGATTTTAATTTCAATATTTTTTTCACTGACAATTCGGACAACATCAAATTATTGAAGCTGTTGCCATATTGACATCATTTTCTCTCTTTTTCTTTTGACATTCACAAAGTGCTGATTTTGAATTTACTTATAATGTCATCAGATCTCGTCGAACTTTAAAATGTCATATTAAATGTAATTTCCTGACCTGGTGCCACAGAATATTTAAGTGCTAATGGACTACCCCTAAATCACACTACATTATACGACGTCCACGAAAATTACGATGGAAGTATCTTAAAACCACACGTCACGCTACCCCAAAAATAATCGATACTTAATGCGTGCAGTTAATCGATACAAAGTAATCGAGTGGAAGACGTGCGTGTGATGCACCCCTCTCGTCGTAGGGTTGTAGCTAATAAGCTTTATTGTTTTATTAATACAAGTCAATAAGTTCGGTGTAAACATGACTTTACAATGACTTGTGGGGCTTCCTTTGAGGTTGATTTTGTATTTGATACTGTTTGTAGCCGGCTTCATTATTTGTGAATCTTTAGTGGTTTGTTTACTTCTTTTGGGTAAGCAGAATGTGAAGTATAGTTTCAATGATAAATTGATAGTTGAAATGAGACTTATTATTATTACTTTTTTGTTTCTTATAATAAAGAGGCTTACAATAATTTTAATAGATCGTAATTAGTTCCGTTCTACTAACTACAGAAGTCAACTCTTTACTATCAACTAGCTTCTGCTTCTGCCCGCAACTTCATCCGCGTGAATTTCCTTGCTCCCTCGACTCACCGCGTCGCATCGCATCGCCCGCTTGCGCTTTAACTTCGTTTTCGCTTAGCGTTCTAAGTGTTTTTTATGTCATCCTTAGAAGATAGACATATGCCATCGCGGACTTTTTAAGGTTCCGTAGTAAACAAGGAACCCTTATGGTTTCGTCATGTCCATCTGTCTGTCTGTCCGCGGTCTAGCTCCAAGACTGTTAGTACTAGAAAGTTGTAATTTGGCATGGGTATACATATTAATCATGCCGACAAAGTGGTAAAAGAAAATTATGAAAAAAATATTTTTTTAGGGTACCTCTCCTACACGTAAAGTGGGAAAGTTTTTTTTTTTTTCTATCTCTTGTTGTGGGGTATCGTTGGAAAGTTCTTTTAAAAACATTGTGAGTGTGTTAAGACTATTTTTGAATTCAGAAATCCGTTTGCGAAATATTAAGCTGTAAAGTGCAAATTTTTGTTAGAGTCAAGTGTGTGTGTCCCCGCCAGCTAAATTGTTGGTTTTAGGTGTGTGAAAAAATTAATCGCAGTAGCTTATATAACGAATTTAAAAGAAAAACTATCACAACTGAGTAGGCTTTACAAGTTTACGAGTAATAATCGACCAACTTAGATTTGCGGTTGTAAAAACATGTTCACCCATACATTCTGTATGAAAGATTTTTTTTTCAACTACAAAGTTAAGTTTGTTCTTGGGATAAATTCATCCCAACTACGGAACCCTACATTATGTGTGGTCCGATATGCACTTGGCCAGTTTTTTTGTTGAACTTTTTAAGATAACACATACAACATAAATTTTATGTAACTTTTATGATTTCTGCGGCGCACGCCAATAAAGCTCCCAGTCGCCATGATTTTTTCCGACATCTTCAACAATAATCGTCAAATTTCAGCCAATTTGCACAAAACTTTAATGAATTATACACTAAAACCTTCCGCATGAATCACTCCGTCCATTGGTGAAAACCATTTGAAAATACGTTCGGTAGTTTTTGAGATTATCGCGTTCAGACAGACAGACAGACAGACGCGGCGGGGGACTTTGTTTTATAATATGAAAGGATAGTATAGATAATGTGCATACAGATAATCAACAATTAAAGAGAACAGTAAAGTACAGGAGCACAAATTGATCCCTTGACACGATTTTAATACTAAATTCCTTAACGATATAAATTGTCGATGAGTTGCTGACCAAAGTTAAGTATTAAATAATCTTGTCGGATCAGTTAGATAAGGAAGTTTGATAAGTTACCTACTTATAAGAAACTTTAGTACGCGGGTGTATTAGTTTAGATGTCTTTAGCGACTTCTTTGACCGACTTTTACTATTTCGTTAATGTAATGAAAAAATACGACTGCAACTGATGACTTCTTAGGCTATTTTGCAACAACACTTCTATAATTGTAAGATGACAAAGACAGGACATGCTCAACTTTTACAATCAACAAAGCAACTAGCAAGCAACAAACAAGATACTAAGCGGCTGTTACTATCATTAACAAAACAGTTTTTAACAGTGTGAAAATTGGGTTGCATTTTGACAACTCTGACTATAAGGCAGTTTTCTTGCGACTGAACATGCCATCTTAGTTTTCATAAAGCTATTATCTGCTAATTGTCAGTTTTAACTCAGTCTGCACGTTTTCATAGAACGAGATTAATGTCTAATTGACAATCTCGACTCAGTTTGGACTCAGCCTAAATGAGACATCACTACAAGCTGCCAATAACACAGTATTGGCGCCAAAATAATGACGTCATAACAAGATACGACAATGCCAACACACCCACAACCCCACATACAACACACCCGTAGCGTCACACACACAACACACCCTTGCCAAAAATACCAAACACGTTTTAAAAAGGTGACATGCAGATAAGTGCATACAAATTATTATAATTACTAGAGAGGGAGCAAAGTTGGCAGTCGCCGGGAAATAATACAGTCGGCACGATATGGCTTCTGTATCAAATAACGGTACCATACCGAAGTACCGACGAGTCCTCGGCAAGCTGTTTTGTATTCATCGAGCTTATGTTACTATCTGCGTGCTGTTTCTCTCAGGATTGCTGCTGAATTTCGATTAAATCATTTCCCTACTGATGTAGAGCAGCCGGTCATCATCGAAGCACGTAGAGTTTACTTCTGAACAAAAGACTTTTTGTGGCTGACTTAATTAATGATCAAAGAGGTGATCAGAATCACCACGCTTGGCAGGCAAATTATTCAGTAATCAACAGGGTCAAATTAAATTCGAAACGTCAAATAACAGCTGATTACGGTGTCAACGGCCGCTGCCGCGCCGGTAGTGTGCATATTTAAAATTATTAATTTAGAAGATCTTTCTTTTTTGGTTTTTTCGTCTTTGAATACAAATAATTTGACCATTTATTTTTGTTTCGGTGTCCCCCACTGATGGACAACGCGAAAAATGTTTAAAAGTTGTTTCGCTGTCCCCCACTGCTGGACAACGCGAAAAATGTTTAAAAGTTGTTTCGCTGTCCCCCACTGATGGACAACGCGAAAAATGTTTAAAAGTTGTTTCGCTGTCCCCCACTGATGGACAACGCGAAAAATGTTTAAAAGTTGTTTCGCTGTCCCCCACTGATGGACAATGCGAAAAATGTTTAAAAGTTGTTTCGCTGTCCCCCAGTGGTGGCCAAACCAGTGGTGGACATCGGGAATAATCGGAAAATTTACCATCACCCCCTCATCTCCGAAACTACTGAAACTTAAATTTTGTTATATACTTATAGATTACGGGAAAACGTATAAGAAGCCTATGGTCTTAAAATAACATGGTAAATACCACCACCACCATATCAAACCTACCACCCATACCTACCATATCTATTGAACAGTCTGCCAGCAGACATAAGGAGTGTATTGAACAAAAATCGTTTTAAAAATAAATTTATAAAATATAATTTAGAAACATGTTAAACATGCTACCTATAAATAATAATTAATTTTAAGTACAAAGTTTATTGAATGTATAGAGACTCACCGACCCTACAGTCAAACCACTACTACGTTTTTGTGGGGCTTAGCTTATTTGTTACACTTACCATATGTGAATAAAGATAAATAAGTTATAATAATAAATCTCCCAATATTGCGTGTACAAACTTATATTTGCAGTTGGAATGTTTGGGAGAACATGTTTTTCAACTACAATGTTAAGTTTGTCCTTAGGGTGAATTTTATTCATCCCAACTACGGAACCCTTCATTGTGCGTGGTCCGACACGCTCTTGGCCGGTTTTTTTGGTGTAGTATGGTGGTAGGAATGGTGGCAATTTTTATTTTGTTTTCGTGGGGTAGTGATTAACCTGGTGTCAGAGCTACTAGGCTTCACATACCGTCGAGACATATCTCTCAGGCATGCTACGATACGCATACGATATTTTCCTTCACCGAATTTGAAGCAAGTGATACTTATTCAAAGATTAATTAGATACATTCATCTCGTTTGTGTTTCAATCACCGAACTCGATAAACGAATTGGCCATTTTTGTACTGTACCCACATAACTTTGCCATTAGCAAATAGCTAGTTGGCTTATCTAACGTTTTTAGCCTGATAACTAGCTACCGTAAATATTTCATCATAAAGACTTTCATTTAATTTTCTCAAACTAAAATTCGAACTTCGGACCCTACAATCCATTGACGAAGTTCAGTGAGATAACACAATCAAAAAAAATAATTCAGTTCTAAAACAAATTCCTTTTGAAAAACTTTCTGCATATCTGGCATTATTCCAATGAATTAACAAACATTCATCTAAGTAAATAACGAAATAAAAAATAACAATTTTGTGAGTAAAACCTTAGTTCCAACAAGAACTATGTGCACTATTCATAAATTTCTGAACGAAATTTATCACCATCGCCGACGCGCGAAGAAAACTGTCTGTGGAACTTAGGCATTAATAATAAATTGTTAAAAGTATACGCTTCTAAGGTAACTAATGCTTATTTATGTATTAGATAGTTGCTACCTAGGCTTGTAACGTACACGAGTGCCCCTGAGAATAAAATTTTGGGTATAAAAACTAAATTGTTGTGTGATAAGAAGAAACTACCTCATAATATATAGCTATGCGTACCTATCGTGATACCCAGTACCTAACCTGTGGAGGTCAGATAGGTAGTCGCTCCAAGTAAAATACTGGTACTCAACTGCATCCGGTAAGACTACCTTACTAAGACGGAAGTCGACCCCAATATAGAAAAGGCAGATGATGATGGTGCTGATGGTCTACCAGTGGATATAAAAAGGAAGCCGCGTGTTCCTTTCTTTCGCTAATAAAAGTATACTTGTATCATCATTTCGTCTGCCAGACTTGGTGACCATAGCTATATAACTATCTATGACCATAAACGACAGTGCACTAATTAGAAGGCTATAAGGGTAGCAGTGGACTAACCAATCGGTCAGCTTCACAACTCAATAGTAAGTTCCTAGGTTCATAACTGAATTCAAACAAGGTTTCAGGTAAAATTATACTTCAAGGCTTTATCGTAGATACTTAAACACTTAATCAGCGATCTAGACTCATCCCTGGCTATCTCTTCAAAAATATAGACACGAACATATCCACACAAGCCGTGCAAACCCCGACAAAGAAGAAAGTAATCCAATGTCAAGGGCATGATCAGTACGTCTAGCACGTATTGCCTAATGCCTACCTACTGTGAAGAATTGTGTGAAAAATTCTTTGAATCAGAAAAACACTTGTCTTGTCACAGTATTTTAAGTAAAGCCAACACCAGCGTCTTTTCAGTATCAAGTTTATCAAAAGCCTATATCATAGATATTATATAAAAGTTCTAATGTTCACAACTACAGAGAAAGAAAAGAATGAAAGAAAAATTGTATAAACGATGTTCGTTGGTTGCTAACACAAGCTTACCATTAGATTTTTTTATCAAATAAAAATCATTTTCTGTTCAAATCAATCATTACAAATCAATTATTTTATAAATCTGAGTAATGCTAATCTAGTGGCACTTTTTTACCTTATCTTAATTTTGTAACATGCGGATAATGTAGTGGGCTGCAATATTGTTAATACTACTTATGAGCCTATATTATTATTTGTTAAAATCTTATATTGTAGCTGTTTATTGTCCCATAATAAATAAAATAAAATAAAACAATTGAATCAGACTTTCTCAGTAAAACTACTTTAAATTTTGCATTTTGTTTAACCTTTATACCAAATATTCTTAAAAAAGTAATGATAAAAAAACCCAACTCAGATTAATCTTTGTTTCAATAAAAATGAAAAACTTTCCTTAATCACCACGCTTGAAAGACATAATAGCAATCACTATCAATTTGTTCTAAAAATAAGAACACAGGTGGACGCTGTCCATCATCTTGAAGTAATCCTTTTCGAGTAACTTATGACATTTAATCAGAAAGTCCTAAAATAATAATAAACCTTATAAAAAAACAGACTTTCATCAAAAACACTACAAAGTGAAAAGTTACTTTTATTCCCGAAGTATCTTTGGGTTTGAATTTTTGTTTTTGCCACCGATTTCCGAAATTAAAGTTATTTTTCACTTTGTAGGGTTTCTTGGAAGTCGGTTGCTTTTTTTTTTTGTACAGTTTATATTTTTTATTTTTTTGTTGCAGCATCCACCCCACACAAATTCGATTACCATGATCTGCTATGTAAATAACAGTGACAGGAACTTATTATAACACCATCCATATAGGCTAAGTGGGAAAAATACGTATTATTGAAGCTGACTCAAAAACTACCAAAGCAAAGTTAATAAAATGTACGAGTATATGGGACCACCGCGCAAAGCTTCCTCTTCTACCAAATGAAAAAATAATTTTTATAATAGATCTACAATTGACAGAGAAATCGTACATCAAAAATAAAACTACGAACATAGTACCTTTTTGGAATTCCGTTAAAAAGGACTTATGTCTTACTGTGATGATTACTGAAGGGTCAGTTTCCAGCAACAGATCAAACACATCACCCCGAGGACCAAAACGTATTTTAACGAGGGAAATACGACTACAAAGACCAGAATAAAATGTTTGAACATGAACACCTAACCCTTGTTCCAGTTCACGGTCAAAGACGCAATAGGACATCTCAAATTCATCCACACTACAATGTTACAAATGGAAGAAATTGTCCTTGTTTGTAATGTTTTCACGCCTTAGTATCGAATGATTTAGAAGAAATTGAAATAGAGCTAATAATACTTTCACTATTAGGCATGAAAAATACGTGCAATTGATAAACAATTTTCCTCTTAATATTTTAGTTCAATAATATCATTCTCTCATTAATCTTAAGTTGACAAAGTAAAAATCAGAACATTTAGCATTTGAATTGACCATAATAACAAGCTTCAAAATAGTCAGGATCTCAAGGTGTTATTAGTAAATGCATTAAAAATCGAATGTTGTAAAGAGTCAACATTTAATGTAGATCATATGAGTAAATATATAACAGAAACTGACATTTTACAGAACAGTAAATGAAATAAACTTTATGTGAATAAAAAATATATGTTTACTTACGAAAATAATAGTCTTATAACTAAACTGAGTCACTTCACATCACATAATTACAAAAACACAATAATAATAAATAATTCTACATCCATAAACGACACCACTACACAGTCGTAGCGACTAAAACAATTTTTCAAACAAACTAAAAATACCAAGTTTCAAATGTCTCCACAGTTTACAAACTTACGCACTTCACTATGCAAATACTTCGCGAGAGGAAAACGAAGGGACGAAATCGCCTCCCTACACCCGTCCGCTCGCCGCAACAACGCGACGTAAACTGAAGCATCGGAATCAGCCCTTACAGTTTTCCGCGACAGACAGGGACGCAGATAACTAGGAAGCGGGAAATTGTGTATGTAGGGCAGAGATAGGGATATGAAGTTCCGTTACGCACGTGGTGTGATGCGGTCAATTGCAATGCTACGGTCATTGCCATAGTGTGATCATTTTTAATCTTTTAACAGTAACCCTGTATTTATGGGCTTTTTTTCCTTATATTACTGGGCTGAAACACTTAAGGAAAGAAAATAGGGGTAAAACACCGCATTTTCCTGTGTTGACTTTTACAATTCACGCGGGATGATAATCGGTGGATGTACTCTATTTTTTCCTGCACTCCCGGATGGGACATAATGAACTCATTCACTGTAAGATAGGGTAAAAGGGACTATCTTCACACTTCATTTTTTTGTGATAGATGAAGACGGATAATCGAGTGTCGTTAGTGGTTGATGAGTTAATGACGCGTCAATAGTTCGTACTCGAGGTGACAGATGATGTTCTCAGTCTTTTCGGTTCATTACACACAAGTTCTCGTTATCTTTCTTAATGCGAAGTTTTTTCAACCGGTCTTTTGGACCGGAAATTTCAAGTATACGCAGTTGATCCTAACGGTCACCATGTTTTTATTAATGATAGTTTTAAATGCTTTTACTAATCTATTGCTTATGCATGTGGGTTGAATTCCATCAATCTATCAGTAGCGTCTTGCGGCAACAACAGACAGAAATAGGACATTCTATTTATAGCCGGGAACTACGTGGTTTCTACCTTTTATCAGAAAATTACCTCATCTCGGAACCGGATACCGGGAAAAAACAATTTAAGTATTTATTCAATTTCTATGGACGACTTACAGCTCATCAAAGCAGAATAAAAAAGTAATAAGTAAGTTGGACCGACATCCAATTATGTTCTGGTTTTAACGTATAAAACATTACTATCTGAAAGTAGAACGAATTTAAGCTCGTAAATTCAAAGCTTAGCTGTGTACCAGGTACAAGCTACTGATAATTTTCAATCATAAAGTCTGCAATCATAAAGAAATTACTAACTATTCCACCTCAAAAATTCAACAGCCGAGCCTCTAACGACTCAATCAATTCCACCATACACAACAATGTAACATTTTAAAGCATGCTGAAAACACTTAACCACCAAACTTTACATAGCAAACAACACCAATAAACTATAGTAAATAATAGTTTTATTAATCCAAACTGCCAGTAAGCTAGTAATCTACCAGTATCCCGCCGGTCAATGTACAAGGGTTTATAGTAAATTATGTAAAACACCCGTTACTTTTATGGGGGTACCGTATGGGGCAGAAAGTTGAAGTGAAATCGTAAAAAGTTTTGTAATACGAACTAGTTGGTACTTCGGCAGTGTTGGTACGTATCGATGGGTTTTGTTTGGTCCTTTGTGTTGGGATGATGTTGGTTCGTATGTAAGGACCAGTTTTGATACGCTGAATAAAGATGTGACGTGACGTTAAGGCCTGTTGAAAATTAGTTAGGCAAATCTGCGACGAAATAAGTGCGCATTTATATAATGACGTGAATACGTGACGTGACGTGACTTCACAATGATATGTATTATTTAATTTTATAAAAACAAAAATTTTTAGAGACCTTGATATATATTTGATATATTTCACTCAGTTTTGAATATGAAAACATTATCCATGTCCAATCCTAGATAAAAACATCATATTTGATGTATTTATGGTAACCCCAAAATTAGAGGTTGACCACAAGGGCCAAAACACGCATCAAATTATTCAACTCAAACTACTGATGCAATAAACACCACCAACCCATATATGCAACCTCGTAGCAAACCGTAGCCGCTGGCTACGAGCGACGTCACTACGTCGCTACGGTGCTACGCTGCTACGGTGCCACGGCAATCGCTTTAATTTCACTTAGGGCCAACAAGCATGCACTTGTTAGTCCAATGATTGTGAGGTGCAAGGCTATTGCAGGCTATTGTCGGCTTTTGTGGGCTATTGAGTGCTGTCTTTCCAAAGGTAGTAACAGCCTGGTACAATGAAGGGCTAGATCATGCTTGTGCTTAAGCTACCGAAGGACAGTTCATGCAATCATGTTTTGCAAGGGACACATGACGTCATGAAATTAGAGTTTGGTAGTGACGGGTTTATCTATAGTAATGTTGAAAATATGAAATAGACGCATGTGTTACGGGTATGGCTTTCAAATAATAGTTTATTCAGATTTTTTGTAGATAATTTTAGATTACAAAATGTATCGAAAAATACGTTTAATTTTTTGGTAAGCTTTCATGGATAAACGACACTTAAGAATAGTTAGTTATGACAGATGATATTATTTAGAAACATCTAACTAAGGAATACTCACACCCATTTTCTTAGTGGAGGTACTTAAATCATGCCTCAACAAAACCACCATCATTATATTCTTCCACCAAACCCCATACATTTTCATAACCCCGAAATACGACCTCCTTTAAAATATTTACCCCACACGCAATAATACCACAAATCATTGGACGATAAAGTTGACCGAAGGATTTAAAAGGACCAGATAACTCGATGAGAAGATTCTTTTGATCGGTGAAGCGTACAACGTGTGTGCTCCTGTGGGTCCTTCTGAAGAGAGTGAATCGGCGGTTTTTGAGATGAGAGGCTGTGTATGCGAGTGACGTCATGTTTAGAGGTAATAATGACCTTAACGGTGTGTTTGTCGGCAACGTAAGGTAATAATCTTATCTTAATTATAAAGTGCGGTATTAAATTTAGTGGGTATGTGGGTAAGGGTTTTAAGTAAATGGACATAATAAGCATGGTTTGACACATAATTATAACCATAATATTAACTAGTACTTGTTGGAGTTAGGGATGTGGAAATCATAACGACCAAATTAATATTATTTTGAATTTGTTAAACATGCATAAACATTTGAGGTTTTTGTCTGTTCTGTGCGTTTACATTGACTGACCACCAAAATTGTTTTATCAAAATTCAATGAAAATACATTACAGAATTTTGCATCCTCAAGTACCATTTAGTGAAAAATAAACAGAAATTGCCATTGGTTTTTCAAATTTAGGTTTAGCTACTACGTCCAAAGATCTAAGTACAAAACACTTGCACTTACATCAAACACTTTTCTTCACTTAAAAAGAACCAGTACACAGGTACATGATAAAACGCTTTCAACTCCGATCGGCTATAGAAGCTGTGACCCTATTAGCGAGTGATGCCCACTATTATCCCAGCGTCGGGCTCACTCATCGGGCACACTCGGTGCCCGCGGCTCAAAGGACCGGTCCTTTTACAAGACTTTCATTACATTATACCGTGTCATGGTATGTCAAGTTTCACAGTGAGATGTATTGAGAGGCTACTGGGTTTATGATTGATAGATAGAGTGCTGGAATTCGAAGCCTGTCAACAAAGTTTGTTAACAAGCATTTGACTTAGAAATAAATGAAGCTTCATTGTTCATTAGAAGTCTATGTTTCTTTCAAGTTAATTAAATTGATTGATTGTAATTTTAAAATTAGTATTATAGCAAATCAATAAAAAATCGGTACTTTAATTGCGTAACTTATTTTCGTAAACGATTATGACAATTTTTTTTCATTTTGACAGTTCAACAACATTCATTGCGTTATTTACGTTGTTGAGAAGATTTTTTTTCCAACTTATGAAACAATGGATTAGCAATCTGTGTCAAAACGAAACAAATTGTGATTGATCGTGTATTACGCAATGAGGGTATAGATCAATCATATCAACATCAAATGCATTAAAGTCAATAGTAAAAATAATAACAAAATGCCAGTAAAAATTGTGTAGGTATAAAAAAACAAATGGATTCGAGACAAAAGCAGCTGTTTCTAACTGAAAATATTATTTTACCTCTCCGTACCAACATAAAAGTAAGTGAAAATTAAATCATATTCTTCACATAACTTACAGTTTCTTTAACCATAAGTGACGTCAAGTTGCGAGACACACAGCGTTCTTGGCAAGAACACGAGCAATAAATCTTGGTCCACCATCTTGTTTTTACACAACTTTTGTTAAGGACGCGCGGACAACGCCAGAATATTTAATGGGTTTATTTAAATAAATTATAATTTGCCTAGTCGTGCCCTTGTGACGCATGACCTCATGCTGTGGATCTGGTAATTTGGTACTTTTGTACGCACTATATTGTAATATATTTTTTTTTTATTTGCAAGTTGGAATATTTCAAACAGTTTAATCTGTCAGCGACACATTTATTGTTTAACTAGCTTTTGCCTGCGGCTTCACCCACGCGGATGTCGGAAATTATCCCACGGGAATGTACTACTGAAATAATAAGTATATTATGTGTTAAGAAAAAAAGTGCAGTCCATGAACCAACTATACTCAGCGGGCTATCAGCGCCCCACGGGTCCAATATAATAACGGGTTCAGGATGTTGATGGGGCGGCCCCATTTCTATAGTGCATCAGGTATGTTTGCACAAGCACACGTCGACGACTTCCACGCCTTCGTCAGACAGAAATCTGCCTCTTTGCTCTACAGAGTGCGGGAAAGCTCCAACTCCATCTTGAAAACCATAGCGGGGAGGTACCTACGATTCTCCTTTGTTAGGTGATGCTGTTCGAAGATGTATTTCGAACAACAGCCTTATTTCGAAATAGATAATAAGTTTACTAACATAGGTATAAGTTATCTTTTTGTTAACTAACCATACGGATGTTGCTTATCCGAAATAAAGATAACTTTTCTTTCTTTTTCTTTCAAACTTTCTCATTAATCTTTTCGAAAAACAGATTGGTGATACGTGCAAAATGTTGGCCATCAAATCCGAAAACTAAATACTCAATGAATTTCCTCTAAGTACTTTGTGATAGCCACATACATAATTATACTACATACAGAACCGGATTCGAACTAGCATCCGTCTCTGCCCGACCGTTACCCTTAGGCCACTGCCGCTTTAAATTTCAAATTGAACTCCATCCATGCATTGTAAATTGCATCCATTTTGTCTACGACTGAGTACCTATCTGCCCTCTACTACAATCTAATTGTTTATAAATACAACTGCTACTTTGAATATTATTTTGGAGGTAGATAAATATTTATCTCAGAGTCAGCCACTTGTAGTACACAAATAACATTTGCCATTATTCTAAAGAAAATGGAAATAATCATTTTTATCGTACAAAAACTTGTAAACAAAATTACTAAATTCCCCATCATATTTCGCGTCCAAACATTGTTTTCCTACCAATTTACATCATAACACGCAATTTCTAAACTAATAATTAAAATACGCAAAAGCGTTCACTTTCTCTTCTAACATGTTTTGTCTCGTTCTGCCGCGGGATGCGGGCGGGCAAATGAAGCGATCGCGTGTCCCACCATCATTCTTCAATATCACCCTGTACTCGCCCTTTGTATACAGGGTGCGTGCGGATGTCCGGTCCGAGGGTACATGTCCGGGCTGCATCTTGCAAGCCTACTTTAGGAGTTAGTTTACGTGACCATGATCCCAGGAGGGATGGAGGTGTATTTTCGGTTAACTGCACTTGAATTGGATATTGCAGACATGCTTCATAAGATAGGAAGAGAGCAAAAAGCACGTTTAAAAAAATAAAATTATATTTTTGTCAAGACACAATTTGAGTAAGTTAAGATTTTTTACAGATGTACCACTTAAGCAAGAATGTAAAATATACTTCAAATACTATAATCATTTGATAAATGTTTATAAAATCCTGACAATATTGTAAAACAACCTGTGTATAAATTGCGGCAGGTACGCGAGCCGCTGACGTGCGACGGTTAAAAACGAATTATAACGGAGCACCCTGTAGCCGGCCATTTGTCATGAGAGCCAGTGACGTGACCAAGAATAGCAATCGAGTCTAATCTAGTTGCTGTTCGAGAATCGATTTATAAATTCGAGTTCAAAACATGAATATTTATAATAGTTTAGCTGCGTGTTCACAATATCGTTCCATACATATTTTGAACGCTTTGACACTTCGCTTTTTTGTGATAGGAAAAAAATGGTACACTGCATAGATGACGATACAATGAAAACCATATTGATAATGTTTATATAATAGATCATTTCTTATAGGTACTCTTACCCACTTGATACTGAGTTTCACTTAGTTTCTACCATTTAAGAACACAACAAAATCCTAAAATATAGTCGCCCGGTAACTTTCCGTAGCACCCCGACAAATGAGCGTCCCCCACACTTACTCGCCAACAAACCATTCGATTACTTCACCTCGATGTGTCCCATCACTTGACTACGGGCCGCAGCACCGCATAGACCAAGAGACAGGCAACTATTAATTTACGAAATAGCGAAACAAAGAGCGGATCTGACGGAATCATTAATTGTGGAACGATTGATGATTGGTGAATAATAGACCTGTGAATGATATGCGCGCGTTACAGCATTAATTTTGATTCGTTTTGATTGATTGATTAAATTAATCAACCGTAGTTTATAATTAGAAACTGTAGTTTTATGGTGCAATTTCGATGGGTTCTGATTATATAAGCATACTTGCTTTCGCCCGCGGCTTCGCCCGCGTGGAAGTCGGAAATTATCCCACGGTAACGTACTATCGGGATAAAAAATATCTTATATGTTAATCTAGGTTATAAACTATCTGTGTGCTAAATTTCATCCAAATTCGTTCAGTCGTTTTTGCGTGATTGAGTAACAAACATCCAATCACATAAACTTTCACATTTATAATATAAAGTAGGATTAGTAGGATAGTAGGATCATATTCACTTCAAGGCTATTAAGTTATAAGGCTGAAAGCTGTCATCATTTACGTAGAATAACAATCTAATTTAATTTGAAGAAGTATTTAATCTAGCCATCATTAAAATGTCGAAATTACCGAGATGGTGTGGTAGCGAAGCTTAGTTGCAAAGCGTCAACGCTAAGGTATAAGTAATTGGAACTTGAAGTTAAATCAGTAAGGTAACTTGTATTAAGTAATATTATTTTAGTTGTTATAATTTAGTTCAAACTAGTTGTCTGATCAGAGACTTGAGTTCACAAATTTTTTTTTTGTTGTTCACTCCTTTGTTTAAAATAATGTAATTAACAAAAGTACCCTAGCTCCCTGCCCACAATGTAATCCAGATGAAAACATATTTTTTCCAGTTACCGCGGACTTAAACAAATAAAGTTAAAGTGTGGTTATCTGGCCTAACTATCAGCTAAGTCATTTTTAATTACCTTCCTAATTGGTTTGCGTTAGTCGTTAGTTACCGACGTGAAAATAAATCTGAAAGGGCTTTGTGTTAGCTATTGATGTCGGTACCTATTCATTGAGCATATTGAACGAGTTGACTTTTTTTTCAGGTTTTTGATGAGTTGAGCGATGAAGTTTGAAATGTTGAATTGATTATTTTAAGGTGCGTGGTTTTTAATCGCGTGTGTTTTGATTAAAATAATTGTGGTATGGGTGTAGAATGTTTTTTAGTTTTGTGGTAGTGTGTACTGCGCTCATCTTTAGTCACTAAAAATTAATCTGCCTAGCATTTTCCCAAGTATGTTTGGGTCGGCTTCTAGTCTAACCGGATGCAGCTGAATACCAGTATTTTATATGGAGCGACTACCTATCTGACCTCCACAACTCATTATCCGGGTAATATGATACCCCTTGGTAAAACTGGTTGTCAGACTTTCGGGCTTCTGATGACCCGTAACGACTGTCAAAGATCCACGAATGACAACCAGAAACAACGGCTTAACATGCTTTCCAAGGCACGGTAGAGTCTCGGTATGTAAAGATGGTCACCCATTCACGGGCCAACCGTAGCAAGCGTAGCTTAACCTGATGGATCGACCCGTGTGGCTATTACAACTTTACCACGAGCTCCTCTTTAGACACTAACAAGGGACGCTTATAGCATACTCTGTTAGTTATTATAAGTAATTTTAAGCATTTTAACGAATTGTTTGGGATAGTGAGATAGTATGTGTCGCTTCCCTCTTTGGACAGATTAATAAAAATGTTAAAATGATCTAAAAAAATATTCTTAAAAAGGAATCGACTTATTCCCCTAGCACTAGTTTTCCGTCCTCAGCGTTAGTCAATTGACCTGAAGAACTATATCCAGCATACCTAGAATAGACTCAAAAGAGACCGAAACTAATTAGCGCTCAACAAAAAGGAAAAAAGGCAAGCAATTTGGTTCGATTCGGAAACTCTTCGCTACAGAGCGCAGAGCTAGAACCGTTCAGATAGTAAATCTCAATACAGCCAAACGCGTTTAGACTTCTGGTGGGCCGCCAACGCTTGGATTATGTTAATACTGGATACGGTAATAATAGGCTTAGACGAAGAATTAAGGCGTTTTTTATCTCAGAATTGTGGAGGTTTATCCTTGATTACTACATTCTGGAATTTTTCGGCTTTTTGCCAGTTTTGGAGCTAGGTAATTGTGTGCTCATTAGCAAGTTGAAAAGGAGTTTCTTCTTGAAATGTTGAGTCGCCGGTTTTGTTCTTGTTGCGACCCAGTTTTTTTTACCTGTATTTATAAAACAATACTTCAACTCGCTTTATCTACTTGCCACTCTTTCGAAAAAGCATGATGTTTTTTCAATAATTTTTTTAATTCCATAAAGCTGATATTGTAAAATGCCTAATAAACCCTAATCCTGTTGATATTACGTAATACATTTAGGAATAACTACTTCTTTTTATATCGTTTGACCAAACATCTTAATCCAGCTCTTCCTAAACTTCAAAATCTAAGACTAAAGTCAAGTTAGCCCTCAACCAACGTTGAAATCCTTACAACACCGCGGATGGCCAATAGAGAGCAATTCTTCAAACACACAATAAATTTCCAACCCAATGCTAACCACATAAAGACCAAATTAGCACAACAACACAAAGATAGCTCGGAGAATCAGAGTTAATGAAATAAATGGGTTATATACCCATTGTGGGCAGTTACAATGCAGTTTTTATTCGTTTGTTCAAGTTTATGATTTCCAATTTACAATCAACTGTTTTTATTGAAGCACTCTTTTGAAGGAAACTACGATCACTTTGTGCTGGAATATTATATGCCTTTGGCGATATATCATTAAAAGGAGAAGAAATTTTATATTTATCTTTATTTTAATACTAGAAATGTTACGTTTTGAATGGAAAATATTTAACTGATCGTTTAAAAAACTTATTTACCTTCTAATAATGATGGACCGTTTTTTTTAAATTAATGAACTTCTCTAAATTTGTTCCGCTTCTAATGATCTCCTTTTATCACAGTTGGTCGCAGTAACTAAGCTAGAATAACCTGACCAAACGAGTTAGTTTAGGTCAGAACTATGACCAACCAAGCCTGAGCCGAATTGGTCGCAAGTAACTAAACTAGAGCACCCCGTCCAAATGGGTTAGGTTAGGTCAGAACTGTTTCCAACCGCGTTGTTACATCCAAGTTGTTTGCAGTTACTTGGTTATTTAGTATTTTCAAGACCCAAAAATAAGAATTATTTGAGGTTCCCAAAAAGAGGCGCAGCAATTATATTATATAATAAAATATTTTTAGAAGCGTAAAATGGAAATGATTAGATGTTCGATTAAATACAACTAGTCCTGAACTAGTTTTGAATAGCTAAATACCAACACAACTAGACAGTGATATTTTTCCTGATCAACTTTAAAATAAACCAATTACCGCCACTATAATTCAACCCTCCCGATCCCATCCCAAACTTAAATTAATTTGAAACATCCACTAACATTTCCATACCACACTTCAAAGAATTTAATATAGCGGAACGCGTGACAAGCGGGGTGGGGGACCGAGGTTACCTCGTAACCCGCGCACTGTCAGACGTCAGTCATCATTCGTCACGCGCATGGGACACACGTCAAAGATATTGCGCTCAGATTGCGTTTAATTTCGCTGGGGTGCAGTTACATGCGGCGTATCGAATTTGAGATGTTTGTTTTGTAAATCTGAGTCGGGACGATTAAGGTTGATGCTCGTCGATTTGGTATGCGTTACAAAAGTTGGTATGCGTCGTGCGGTACAAAGTAATTATTTGTTGAAAGGTGTATGAACTTATTTATTGTACTTTATTGAAATTATTTATTTCGATGATTGTAAAGGTACAAATATTTATGACAAACCTTGAAGAAGTCATTTACTCACAAAACCAAAAATAAATCCAGGGCAGTTGAGTTATTCAGTTGGTTAATATTGCAAAGTCATTTTTCTCCCATTTCTAAAAGCAATACTTACCTTACACAAAAACGCCTACAACAAACAATTAAAGTCTAAATGAAAGCTATCAGCAAATCAATTGGCGTAGTGAAACAAAAAGGGTGCTTTCAGAGTCCTGTCTTATTCATTTGAGCCTCTTCGAACCATTTACTAATTGAAAATCTTACAAAACGATATTTCTTGTCGCATTTTATAAAAATATTAATTTTAACTCTGTACCTGAGACCAAATAAAAACCAAGACATAGCGCTGCAAACAATACACTAAAGCATGACAAAACTACACCTCCGCTCTGTGCATACACGCTCACACGCACACATTACAACCATTTACGATCAAATTAAAAACTAATCTAATCTAAACTACACCTCACTAGTGCACACATGTTTACGAAACCGTGCTGACATCACTATTGACAGCGCTCTGTCTTGGTTTTTTATTTGGTCTGAGACTCTGTAAAAGAAAATTGTAGTTTTGAACGTCTCTTTGATTTTCTATCGTGGAATTATGCTGTTAAGAGGAATAAGCTGCGGTTGTGTTTCTCTTATTGCTATGAAACAAATATTTTCAAGGAGCTTTAGACGCTTGTTATTTTTATTCTTAAGCTTAGCGTTTTTCTGGTCTGTTGCCAGGCTTGTATTAAAGAAGGCTACTTTCTGATTTTACATATTAATATCCTGTTCTGAATATTCCTGGAGTATCCATATTTATTCTGAATAAAGCTATTATAAGAAGAGTTCTCTATACAAGTACGGATTCAATTAAATACTACGAGATACTTATCTAAGGTTAAGATCAAGTTAGGTTATACTAATCTTAGGTCCATGGCTGGAAACGGATTTCCACGTAGATTAGTATGTGCAAACTAGTCACTAAATAATAGTACTAATGAGACAAGGACCCACACATTATATCCAGTAGTAAGAGCAAATGAGACAGAAATATATTTTATCTATCTGTTTTGTGTGGCCCCAGTTGTTGGCCATAGACCAACAAACAACGACTGTCATCAACTGACCTGGTACGATTTCTTTGAAAGGTATGTCTTACCTGACTGCATCAGATAGTTCCAGTTCACAAGTAACTGTTAAAGACTATCTCTATCCCATAGCATACGCTGACGGCTCTATCTACTACTTTCCACCAAAAAGACCCAATATATCTTTGACAAACTTTTCCATAAAAGGATAGTTTTACAAAAAATCAATCTTAGGAACTAGGTTTCCTAATTTTCCCACCAATAATAAGCTCAAGCTTGTAACTCTTCGATGTGGGCTAAGTATTTACTATCAGTGGGGATCAGTGACAGATGAGCGATTGTTGCAATTTATCACAGGCGCCGCGTCGCACCGCGCGCCCTCTTTAGTAAGTGGCTACGAAGTTAGCTGCTTACATGTTGATCTGATGAACAACTGTGATAGGAAGGGTTATCCTTAAAGCGAGCATTATTTTATTGTTTGACGGCCGGAAGTAATTGGTACTAGCCTTTTTGGCAGCAGTTTATTAAGGTATTAATAATAGACTAAGAAACAAGTTCTCAAGACCTTCTTATGATCAGACAATATAAAGCCAACATCAGATGCCTCGTTGTTACTTATTTTGAGCTTTCGTTATTCCGTTTGTCCTGCAAACCAACAAATAACCAAGGCAGTAGCACATTTTCATGATTATTTACTAGCTTTTAACTGTTGAAAGTTATTTTGTGAGGAATACGTTTGTTTCGTGGCTCCGCCGCAACCGTATGTATGTCGCTCATGACATGTGGCTTGAATCGCATCGCACCTCCTCCGTGTAAAAATATATCGCCTTCATCTGTTATCATACGCTTTCTAGATAAAATCGTTTTGACCCGATTTAATACGAGATTATGTTTCTTGCACTATGGTTACATTTTTTCGAACCATGTCATACATAAATCAACAATTTATAAACTCCCCAAAAACTTGAAAGCCAAGACCAAGAAACAGCAAAGCCGTACCCGTAGGAAAATAATTATGATTAAGAGAAAAACTTAAGATTTTTTTTTACAAAAATCCTTCCTAATTATGAACTTCAAAAATATTAAGCAAAATTTTTAATTTTTTTCCCACTCTTTAATGGGTCTGACCCAGTTGCGACTGTAACAATTTTTACATTTAAAAGTCCACATCTTTAACTTTTTTCAGGAAAGTTCATAAAACTCCACAAAGAATGACTCCATGAATGATTGATAATGAAAAACTCGTGCTTCCCAACTCACTCTCGTTAACTTTCACGACGAGCTTGTTCTTGTATTATTTCTTTTTTTCTTTTGCTGAATACCTACTGTCGGAATGGAATTGAAAATTTTATTGAATCAATCTGTTTACGTCATGTAGACGTACCAGGTACATACGTACTCATTAGTTACTCATTGGCAGGAAGAATTTAATTTCTATGATCTAAAATAAAAAATTGTGGCGGTCTTGATCATGCCTATAACCTCTCTTGTTGATAGCCATTGGCACAGGTGGGCAGAAAAACAAACGGAAGATATTGTTCCACACCAAACAATAAACCATATTGTTGTTATTTTTTATTTGTTTTTGTTTCTTGAATGACAACTCATTCAAAAGTGCCTTTTATGTGCATAATTTTTTTTTTTTACTTTGACTGATAAGATATTCAAAACTTATACTGAATTTAAATCTTTACCAAAATTCTATTACCATTAGTCTGACCGAAAATCGAACTCAATACCTCACCCTCGACTGTCATCCTTTCAACCACATACCAATAAAGCGATAAAAAACCCAAAAAATGGAAACATAATAATTCTCGGGCGTATCTTAATTATTTAGGTATGATTTCGACCCCTAAAGTTAAATAACCCTTTTTCACCTCGTTAAAATTGCGAAGACTTATTAAGTGTCAGTTTAGAGGGTGCCTTAACTTTGGCTTTACGAATAAATGAGTCAACGGCGCAAATTATCATAAACGGCGGGTGATTCATACATTTTTCATGTTTAAATAATAATTGGACTTGTAGCCCTACCGGACGTTGCAACTATACATACAAAGACTTTTTTGGGACGTACTTTATTGGTTATTTCAAAAACCTTCTACGAGTAGCGATATTTGAGTAGATACGTCCAGCGCACTCTGGGCTTGAAAACGAAGCTTGCTCATGCCAATTACGTGAGATACAATGATAAAAGGTTTTGAAAAATCACTTCAAAAGCCTACATTCACTCCACGCACAAGAACCTAACTTAATAATACAACACGTGACTGTCGTTCGTGAAAAATCTCCTAAAACCCTCAAATTCAACGTCATGCCTTTCACTTCAATGTCAACTATCATTACTGCCATCCTCTCAAACTCAAATTAAAAGAAAACCTGTATGCGCCTAAAAGTCACTATGGCATAACCTAGTTAATTCCACCCTGTAGAAGAAAATTAATTGACTGAAAGTCCGCACTACAAGCCAGTACTTACTATACTGCCGTAGATAGGGCCTCGGAAGCCGGCAGCGAAATAAGACAATCCTTTTACGTCACATCAAAGCGAATATGCGTTGGCGGCAGATTTCGCACAATTCAATAAATAATCGGCCGTGTGAGATGTGTGGTGCAAGACGTACACTTTTTCATACACTTTAGTTTGTAAATTGCACTGTACATCGCCTTGGGTTTCTTTATTCTGTAATGTTGTGTTTGTTCACCTAAATAAATAAATTATGTCCCCACAAGCTCAATTGACTTTCTCCGAAGAAACCCTTTGATTTAATGTAATTTCACACTAATTTGTAGTCAGATTTGATACTTCAGTTGTTTGAATTACAGTCACAACCATAGATGTATTATTTAGAACTAACGTTCTGTGGTCACAACGGTTACAAACGCTACCTCTCAAGCCTTGCGACCACATTTTTATATAAAAATCTGTGTGTATGTCGGACCTGCATCCAATATCCGTGTGTCCGTCGAGTTTAGGAGCGAGTGCGGGTGACGGCCGCGATTATTTTGTACCCGCCGACGTTTGAGGAGGGAACGCTATCACGCTTGTGTTTTGTGGTGTAAGGAAAACGTGAAATAGTTCGATGAGTTTTGTGGACTTTATTCCTATGTTTATTTTAAAATATACTTAATGAAGTACTTTGAGTATCAGTGGCGTGCTTGAGGAGGGGACTGTATCACAATAATTATTTTGGTAGCGTAGGTATAGCATAGGTACGAGTATACCGCTTTCCAATGTTTGAGCCGGAGATAGGGAGTAGTGCAGCAAACTGTCCAGCAACACTTTTATGTCTTTTACTTAGGTGGTCATGTTGTAATGTGAGAATTAGTAATGACAAACTGTGATTCATATTAAAACTTTTAAACGTTTCTTTTCATGGTGAAGATATTAAATTGCCTGATCTGAAAGCGTAATTGGCACTGGACTCTTGATGTTGAAACGAAGAACATAGTTAATTCTAGTTCTCAACAGCGGACTAGCAACTCTTACAATTTCAACTTCGAAGCAGCAACATAAAATATCTTAATAAAAACTTTGCAATATTTAATGAAAGTGGAATTCCTAAGCAGCACACCTTTATCAAGAGGGAAGTTTTCTGCATAATGTTACCATAATATTTTACATATTTTAACAGTGCACTTGAGTCGATGGCAACCCTACCGGTTACCACAACCTCATATATTTGGGTCTTTGACATAAAATACAGCATCCTACTAATATATTCACCTATGGGCTTTTTCACCTAAAAAGGATAAACCACAAGCAGCTGGGTTAGACCGTAATTTAGTTATTTTTAGAAAATGTTTGTGACAGTATGTTAGCATAATTGGACAAGAAGTTCTCGCGGTTTTACTTGTGTCTTATAAATATTTTTCGACACACATTAAAAGAGAGTTTATCTTGCACTACATGGGTCAAAATGACGTGACTTTTTATCTAACGCTTTTTACACTAATTGTAATAACCAAGGGAATTAATAAAACTCCTATGGTTAAAATTCTCTCTTCTATCTTTCTTTTTTCAATGTTGTTAAAAATCCTAGTTAAAGGTCACTCTATGTCCTCACAGAATCCATCCAAGGAGACAGTATAGCAGTTTAACTGCCAGTTTACCCATCAGTTTAACGCATAGCTATGTTGACGAGCGACGTCTATCAACCCGATCTCTCCTAAAATCCGTGGCGTGATCTATCGTCTGAGTCTGGCGTCAATCGAGAAACTCGACCTGTTTTGCCATTGACGTCCATCCATTGAATAGATGGTCGAAATCAGGTATTGAGTCAAGCTAGAACACATAAAACTAAATCTTAACATAAAGACACACTGTATAGTCGTATGAGACAGACAAACAGTAGGTAAGACAAAAATTGCAGTCGGGGGACCCCGTCAGGAACGAAGTTACTTACGCGATACTCGCACGCACACACACACTTGTATATAATAGAAAGAGACAGACAAAGAGAGAGAGTCGCATAGAGGGGAAATAACGCTTTTTTTGGAACGAAGTTATTTAACGCAAGCCGCGTTAAAGAACTTCGTTCCAAAAAAAATAGAATGATGGCACATTATTCTCAAAAGTCAATAAAAGGTAGTATCTACGTATATCCGTCTCTTATTACCGTTTCGTACACTGAGGCATTCTAGGCACGCCAAACTAAGACAAAATACATACGTACGTACATAATTTAACCCTTTAATGTTAAAAATTATGGGAAAGACTATGTAAACTCAAATATGTTTTAATTTTCATCCATAATCCGTTTAGGGTCTAAGTTCAGAGTTTTCAGCAAATAAAAACCTTTTTATTTTTCTGACCTTGTTTTAATGTTCAATTTTTACAATGAAACTGTTTATTTTGCTTATTTTTATGCCTGAAAAAACAATTAACGGGATAAACAGGATGGGACCAAGGCTGCCTGTACCATTATTAACTTTTTAAGGGCTATCTCGTATATTAAAATTATTGCTTGAATAAAAATGTGCTACAATTTCAAGCGTTTAATTTCTAAGTACGAGTAGGTATTATTAATAAACGAGTTATCCAGACAGGATACCGACCTACTCCTTAAAATAAAGTTTATATTTCTACATTTACATTTATATCTGTAATAAAGTGTATTCTATCTATCTAAAAAGAAAGTCGTCCGGGAACCCAATGTTGCCACCATTGCCATGTATTTATTGGTTTGAAAGAAATAATCCTAAATCTTTCGCTTAATTGTTGCTAGTATAGAGGTTTGTTTCTATAAACGACTTGTTTGTTGAGAGGTTTACTTAAGTATTTCAATTACACCTATACAAGATATAATTGCAAAAAAAAAAAAACGGTGGCACTCCGGGAGTGCCGATAGAAGTGAAAACTTGAAAAAAAATCGGCACCGCAGTAATCAACAAGTCGCGAAATCAATGGTTTAGTCCCATCTCAAAAATGCCCAACGCGCCAAATAAATTTTCACTTCAAAAAAGTTTACAACAACGAAATAAATAGACAATCTATTTCAACTTGAACTTTCTTTGTCTGTTACATCGAAAACCATCATCCTTCCAACCAAAATAACAAAAACTGCTCTAAAAATATCCTGAGGTACATAGCCAAGTACCAACGGCAAGTGAAAATGCTCGTCAATCTAACTAGCGAGTAATCAGGCCGCTTTGATCCGCCATCAAAGGAATAGCTCCAATCAGCGGGCTGTACTAGTACAGTGGTAGGTATGTGCTGATTAAAAATATCTTTGATTTTAGGTTGAGCGTCCCTGTACGACTGTAGGAGGAATGTTTTGTGTTATGTGTGTCGTTGGACTGGGTGAAGTTTCTTTTGTTTTTAGTGTAGTGAGATGTTTTTGTAGAAAAAACATAGCTATGTGATTTTCTTATAAGATTCTAATAAATAGGTACTTACATTTTTTATAATATGTCATAACATATAGCAGTATTCCGTTTTGATTCAACTGTATCTCTTTATCTTTCACTTATATTACAAACGTACTATCCTAAATACCAACTAAGGAAATAAGCATTTCCTAAGTAACAGAAATGTTGAGTTTTCATCTGTTTACCCAGAACACGGGCATCAAATTGATTGCAGAAGCTGTTGTTCACTACGAGATTTTTATAGACATAAGCACAAGTTACCTATTATAACTTTAAATAAAGAAGGCAAGGTCAAGAATCAATGCAATGGCCGTCTAATAACCGATACCAATTTATTGAACAAAATAAAGGTCACAAAACTTCACAGCCGCCATAGCCGCGCGTTGTTTATAACGAGGCGACGTCAAAATGACGGCTTGACGTCAGGTGGGCCGGGACGCGTATGCTCAAATATTCATTGAATTTATGACGTGAAGCTATGAAACACGCAGTTTTTCTGGCGTAAGGATACTTCGCAAGGACGCCATGGCGAGCATTCCCGTAGCTAACATCGAAGTATTCTGTGCCATGAAGGAAAAGCCAGCAATGACGATGCTTCCAAAAAAAGTGCTCTCCATTAAATTCAGACTCAAGTCTTCCTTTGGCAGTGAACAAAACGATGTCTTATGATTGACGTCAAAAACACTACTTAGAATAACACAGAGTTGTTCCTTTTGTTCACTTAAAGTTGCAGAACATTATTCATTTCTACACAACACTTTAATTGTCGCCGTTTTCGTGGCCACACACAACTGTCACACATCTTTGCAACTCGGGGGAGCAGAATAAAACATTGAGTTATATTTATTTAATAATCCCTTTGTATCGAGAGTGCTTCGACTGTACTGTCTGCAAATGAGGTACTTAATAACATAAAAGAATTTATTTTTCTACATTTACACATAATTATGTCCAGTGTTTAATAGAGATTTGGAACAGGAAATATATTCATAGGATGAACTACGTAGATGGCACACAGCAGATTTTTGTCGGTATCGAATAGGGGTTGTAATGCAATAATAACGGCATCATTTAGCTTTTGACGAAAACTACTAGTCATCTTCTCTCTGATTGGCACGAACCATGTAAGAACCTTTCACCTTTTCTCAACTATTTTGTTGTCGGTTCCAGTCTAACCGGATGCATCTGAATACCATGAAGAATATAAAATCATGTTGTATAAATATAATTAGCCAATCAGCATGATAGTATCGAAGGCTGGAACATTACTAGTGAAAACATAATAAGAAAACCTGAGCTGGTTTGAAATCACCGATTCACATTGGGAGTAGACAATCATTATTCCCTCTCTGTATTCGATTGGGCGTGTAAAGCGCATTTACACGCCGCGAACCTCAATAAAAATATGTAGCAGATATGTGTGTGTGTGATGTGTGTTGTTACAGATTCTTCCAGAAACCAAGCCATGTCAGGCATGGAACGGTGTCAAGCAAAGCAAATAAAGCCGGTGGCACACGATCGTGCTGGCTCGTTGTCGTCATCGCGGGCGCTCGTGTGTGATACTGCTATTGCCTGCAGTGACACCGAGCTCAGAATAAACTTGAGCACAGTTAGTTTAGTAATGTTAAAAGTCTTTTTGCGTGTTATTCAAATTGATAAGTTTCTTGATAGTTGGGTATAAAGGCCTTCTTGATGTTATCCCTGTTTGAAACCGTTTAAAACAGAAGCAGCGTTTGTGTACAACAAATAACATGCTAAATGCAAATGTACAACAAATAACATGCTAAACTGAATAGGTGTTCAGTAAAATAAATAAATTATCTTTTGAACGACACCTACATCACTGTCGATTGACGACAAAAATGCAAAGAAGTCTCCGGCGGAGGAACAGTTTCACAAAATAATTGTACTACAAAAGAAAGTTTCAGTATAAAACACCGTATCCACCAACTTCCCGATCGCCTACACTGCAGCGAGCTATGTCGTGGAGCGCCGCGCATCACGAACGGTTCCGCACATTCGAACAACAACTTCGACTGGTTACCGCTTGAATACTAAACTTGCAGTTTTCTATATTGTGCTCATACTTGCCATAACCAATGGATCATTTGTCGTCGTTTTGTGAAGACGTTTAGTTTAGCTGTAAGTATCGTTTCATTTTATGAACTTTATTGCATTTTGCTCTCCGTCGAAGAAATGAATGATGAACAATGAATAATAATATGATTAATGATGAACTAAATATGGATATCATGTGAGGCTACAGAAATGTGGTAGTTGCTGCGAAAGGCTGAGAATATTTTTAGAGCGTAACTAAGGGAAGGGAGAACTGTGTGACAGTGAATCTGACTGGCTAAAATAATCCTACATAGCGATATTCGTTGGATTCATAAGGACCCCCAAAAATAACTATCGACTGTCAAAACCATTATCATGTTATGGGCATCAATCTGTGATGGATCGGTCGCGTCTACGGTTTGAACGCGTACAGATTCATTCTATAACTATACTTATAGCTATTAACATATTTTAGTGTGCACACGATAGGTTTTATTTGCGAACGTGAAACTAGCTGTAAAACAGAACTTTTAGTTCGTAATAAATAAGGATTTGTGACGGTAAGGTTTAAACTTATGGTGCATTGCATTAAATAACATTACTAGCCTGTAATTGTGCCACTGCAGGGCAATTATCTCACATTGTTTTCCTTCACCGTTAGCTAGTGTTAAACAATGAAAGTACCTATAAAGATGTCTACATGAATTGCATTCACATCACGCATCAAATACTTTTGTTACGTCATACGGAAAATATGCAAAGAAAAGATAGAAAATTGTCCATATAGTTTCTTGCCCGTTCTAGTCCATAGGAACCTGCCTGATTTGAATTACCTGCAATAATAATAATAATAATAATTTTATTTCAGACTATGTCCATAAATTTGTTAGTAACAATATTCTTAACCTAGTATTAGTAAAAGTACCAGTTTAGTGGTCAGGCCCTTGCCCTCGCGTGAAGGCCTATCCAATGCGCCATCAGTACCGAGTCCCATCGGCCGGCACACGCGGCCAGGATGGCGCTGGGGTTGCCGCGCACCCGCGCCAGCATCGAAGCACAGCGCTTACGTATGATCGCGTGGAAACCGTCCACGTGCGCCTCCGCGAACATGCCACTCGCGCTACAGTACCGCGGCAGCCTCATCAACATCCTGAACGCGTTATTATACTGTACACGCAGGGCGTTGTATGTCCTCTGCGTGTATTTGACCCACAGACTGCACGTGTAGAAGGTCTGGCAGAATGCCCTAAACAGTGTGACCTTCACTTGTTCAGTACAACGCGCGAATCTGCGAGCCAACACATTACAGCGAACAGACAACGCCCTACGTTCCCTTTCCACATCCATATCATCTGTAAGGTCTTCGGTGACCCAGTGGCCCAGATACTTAAAGTGAGTGACTCTGTTTAATGCTGTTTCATAGAGTGAAACGGGTGGTACCTCTGAGTAATATTTTTTGGGTGCTCTAAAAACCATAAACTCACTTTTCTTCACATTATATCTGAGCCCATGGGCCTCCGCATACCCTTCACATATACGAAGCAGCTTGCGCAACGCACCGATTGATGGGCTGAGCAGCACCATGTCATCCGCGTAACTAATATTATTAACGCAAATTCCGTCTACATGACATCCGATCCCAGTGCTGCTCAGCTCTCCAATCAGGCGGTCCATATACAAATTAAACAGTTTCGGTGAGGTCAACCCCCCCTGACGCACCCCACACTCCAGCCCGTACTCGTCCGATTTACTATTCGCCCACCTAACAGTGTTTTTCTGATTATTATACCAGTACTGAAATATAGATACAATCTCAGGGGGCAGACTAGTGTCTTGACGCATCTTTGTCCACAGCATGTCGTACGAAACCATATCGAATGCCCGGGACAGGTCCAGGAAACATGCATATACTGGTGTTTTACGCGCTGTGTAGTAGTGCACAGTCTGCTTGAGGCACAGGATCGCACTTTCCGTGGATAGACCAGTCCGAAAGCCGAACTGTCCGTCGTGCAGTTTGATATTTTTTGTTAGGTGGCCGTCAAGCAGACTGTCCATTACCTTCGCTATAACCGTGGCTAAGGAGATAGGCCTATAGTTTGACCTGTCCGAGACATTGCCAGTCTTGTTTTTTACAATGGGGACAACAATGGTATACATGAGATCGTCAGGAAGGTAGGAGTGGCTAACACACAGATTAAACAGCAAAGCTAGGACTCTGGGCAAGTGTACCCCAGCATACCGCAGGTGCTCAATGCTAAGGCTATCATGTCCTGGAGACTTTCCTCTTTTCATAGATTTTATAACTAAAGCTATATCCTTTGCAGTGAACCTTACATTGATATCTCCAGGTGTAGCCCCAACACCGGACACCGACAACAATTCAGATCTCAGGCCAGGCCTCAGAAACGGCTCAACCTTGAAATGCTGTTGAAATAATCTCGCGATGTCATCCAACTCGTGTACACCCTCGACGCTCACGGGCCGACTCGGCTTCAGATTCAACTTGTTCGTTGATTTCCAAAATTTTGAAAAGTTATTATCGTAATGGTGTCGTGCTATTATATCCATCTTAATTTGCTGTTGGTTATTTTGACACCATTTCAATTTCAGCTTAAATACCCGCCTAGACTCAGTCATTTCATTGTATAACCGTCCAGAGCTCGATCTCCCATACAATAGCCAATTCTGATAACATTGCCGAGCCTTACCGTGAGCCTCCCTCACGTGTTTGTTCCAGCCTATTATGTGCTTTCCCCTACCTGCACTTGAAGTCGCACTATAAGAATACTGCGCACCCTCAGTCAGTATACGCACTATACTTTTATACATATCATTAATTAATGACTCATGAATTTTACAATTACACATTCTATCAGCACAAGTAGTAAATTCCATTGGAAAGTCAATATCCCTTAACTTAGTATGACAAAAATTATGATATGTTTCAATTTGACTAGCCTGCCTCTCTCCCCATATTATATTATTTTTACAAACACTATGCAATGCTATTTCGTAATCGTCCAAGACAAAAAAATCGCAAGCAACAAGCAAGTATATTAAAAACAAAACAACTCCTAAAAAACATCTTAAAATTAATCCCTGCTCAAGAACAGCAACCAAAAATTAAAACAGACTCTCTTGTAAATAGGTCAACATCGCAACATTTCATTTGGCGGGTTAATAACCGAGAGATCACATTATAAAGCAGGTAGATTCAGCGGCGATTACACGTAATAACACCGCAATAAATATCGCGAAGCCACTTCAGGTAACCCTCGAGTGGGACGGTGGAGCGATGGTGCAAGGGATAGACGAAATTAACTTACACAGTTACCAGACCAAAAATGATTTTAAAAGGTTCGAAAGATTTAGTTACTTTACAAAATTTTTGTCAAAATGGGACAAGTTTATGTATTCTGCAGTGATTTGTCGTCTTCTCTTGTATCGGTAGAGAAAAGCTTATTCTATGGTAAATATATTAGCCAGTCAGCAAGGTGGTAGAGCGACTAGCGGTGCGCTGGATAAACATTTTCTGGAATTTGTTGGCCATTCTTCTCCATATGAAAGTACCTTTTGGAAGTGGCAACTAAAATCTTGTAAATGTTGACGTTCAAGTTCAAAAGTACCTTTTATGTGCCTAATTGAAATAAATGATTTTAATTTGACATTTATGTACCGTCACTACTACTACTACTACTATTTACAATGCAATGCATTCTGGAATGTTTATTAATTTTGTATTTGCTACGTAGAATTTATTGTCTCAATGTTAAGAGTCTGATACGAAGTCGAACATTACTTAATTCGTTTTCTACAGGAATTTCTTGATTCTACAGGGAACTGAAAACAAATCGCTATCGTGAAGTTCCTTTACGCATTTTTTGTATTGCCTAGTCGAAACGACAAGGTGAATTTCTTGGTATTTTTTTTTTCTATAAGTATTAAATTGCCTAACTATTTCTTCAGTTGTGTCCAGAATTCAAAAGTACCAATATTTTGTTTCACTTCTATGCCTTTCTTCCTTCCCGCTGCCGCTCATGCCTTGTCCCGCCCTCTATCAGACCCTGGTACCGTCCGCTCAACACGATAATTCACCCGGTAATTAGCACTCGTCGTATTCCAACAAAAATGTCCGCCATATTCCAACTGTTTTGTGAAATTATTTTTTATTTATGATCACCCGCGTTTTATCTTAACAAGGATCTTACTTGACCGCGGTCCTAGAGGAAAACTCACTTGAAAATTATTTAAATAAGTTTAAATTTTTTGTAATGTTTTTATTCAAGTGGTCCTACTAACTTTACTGTTCTTGTTAGCAGGGTGTGTCTGTGAATTTAAATCGCTTGAGATTGCTTACGCTGGCAGCAATAGGTGAAAATGGGCTAAAAAACCGGCCAAGTTGGACTCGCACATGAAGGGTTCCGTACCACCGTACAATATTAAATGCCAAAATAACACGTTTCTTACCCCTTTAATTTTTAACTTTATTCTATTTTTTTATTATTTTTGTTATAGCGGCAATAGAAATACACAATCAGCCCGCTGACAGACAGACAGATGGACGGACGGACGTACACCGGAGGCTTAGTTATAGGGTTCCGTTTGGCACCCTTCGGGTACGGAGCCCTAAAAAGAAGAAGTGTCAGTAGTTATAATAATATAGTATATCTACTTTGCTATAACCAGACACCTACCTAATACGTAATGTGCTAAATAATAAACACACACATAAATACATATAGACAGACACATTGATAGTACACGGGTACATAGATAGCTGGACCCCTGCCGAACCAAAATCAACATCAAACACAGAACTATAACAGTATCCCCGATAAATTAAAAACAGTCGGTTTACAGTCATACCCAAAGTAAGCCAAACATGTCATTAAAATAATTTGTGATTCAAATTTAATTTATTATAATTAAAACATACAACTCGTTCAAATAACAACGGCATTTACAAATATTTTGATACAAAAAGTCAAACATCTCGCAAAACGTAATCTTCAAAAGTAATGTCGTAAAATCTAAACATGCTCGTGTCGTGAACTAATGACGTGGCTTTATCAGCGGTTTGGTGGTGTGGTGGTTACAAGCGAGACTGCCGAGGATGAGGTCCTGCGAGTTTGATCCCGTTCTTTGCAAAGTCAATAAATCTACCTAGCCTTTTCCCAACTTAGTTGCGGTCGGCTTCCAATCTAACCGGATGCAACTGAATACCAGTATTTACATAGAGCGACTGCCTATCTGACTTTCACGACCCATTTACTGGGTAACACGATTCCTCTTGGTAAGACTGGTTGTCAGACTTTTGGGCTTCTGACTACCCGTAACGACTGTCAAAGATCTATGAATGACAGCCGGGACCAACGGTTTAACGTGTTGGGCGTAGAGTTAGTAGATTTTCCCATCAGGGAATTGTGATAAGCAGCACGGAGTGTGTATTTGTGGCAGTCGGCTCAATCCTTATTACACGGGACTTTAAATATTACTGGAGAAGGTATTCTACCTACCCGTCACGGAATATAAGCGCGATGTTTTCCTAATCACCTTATCAAACTGTAATTAATAATTGATAACTCTAGATTATCAATTAGATGTTGACGCACATTACATGTTGATTGCCATCAGTTTGCAGAAACGGGTGATTATGTTTAAAAATAAATAAATGATGGCATCACCTATTTAGCGCCGGCCGTGGTCACTAAAACAACATTAAAAGACTGCACTTTAGGTCTATGTTAGCCAGGATTGCAAACAAAAATGCTTTGAGTTTGTGAGTTTGATTAGGTAAGGTCACTTCCCTGAAACTTTGACGACGTCGGCAATCGTCAAAGTCAAAACATTCAGGAATGACAGGAAACAAAGAAGAGAAGGACTTTAACATTGAGAACGTGATTTCGGGCTGAAATGATGACCATGATAAAATATGATAACCTACTTTCAACTCTATCGTGATGTTCCCTAGCTCAACAGAAACCTGTTTCGTGTCTGATGTCTATGAGCATTTGAATGGTTGGAAAAAGATTAAACTGGGATTCAAAAGTGGGTTCCAACAAAAATAAATGACTATTTAAGTACCTACCTAGTAAAATAACAAATGAAACGCAAGTAAATTAAATAATTTATTTTATTTGCTACTTACATAATAAATGCATAATTTATGATAAGATCACTTATTAAAAACAACTGTCCAAAAATTTGCAAGTTTATATTAAAACCTATCAATTAAATAATTAAAACTTAGTAACTAGTCTTGCCGAAGATGTAGTTTCCAGCAGCGTTGACATCCTCAGATGTGAAGTATTCCTTCCACAGCTCCTGGAACTCGGGCCATGTGACCTCAGTCTTGCCTTTAGCCATCTTCTGGAAGGCAGTGACAGCCTCCTCCTTGTTCAGGCCAAACGAAGCGTAAACTGAAGAGAACTCCTCGGCATCAATGGATCCGTCGTTGCTGGCATCTTCAATCGTGAAGGCGAACTTGCAGTAAATGTTCTGCCATTCGAAGGGGTTCTTAGAGAAAGTCTCCCACATGGCAATCCACTCGTCCTGGCTGACTTGTCCATCCTTGTTAGCGTCAGCAACTTCTTGGATACCGCTCCAGATCTTCAATAGGGTTTCTTCTACATATTTATATTTCTCGTCTCCTGCTTTCCAGCCTCGGGTCTTGGTGATCCTCTCAATAGCTGCGATGAAGTCATCCTTATCGATGTTGCCACTGCCATCTGTGTCGAAGAAGGAGTTGAAGACGTGGAGGAGCTTCTTCTTCTTGAAGTCGGACACCATGTTGCTGACTGTTGTCTGTTTCACTGGTATACTGGTAAATACTCTCGGTATCTTGTGCGTTGCTTATATAGTCACAAAGTGTACACTGCGGGTGATACGTGTCTGTTTGTGTATGAATCATGAGATAATAGTGATTAGGGAAGTTAAAGTGAAAGTGTTACTGTTTACAACTTTGTGACAATTCTGTATGTCTGTTGTTTTAATTACCTTATAAAAAAAAGAATATTTTGCTGTGTTTGAGTCGAGTAGAACACTCGTATAACATGTTCAACATAAACACGCCTTTGCCAAACCCAAATTGATCACATTATTATACAAAATTTAAACAAGTTTTGTCCAATAAGTACGACAACCGTTCCAATAGTCATGGGGGAATTATAAAATGGTTAGTAACGGTAATTGTCACAGCCGCATACAGGCTGTTACAATGTTTAAACGGAACAGTTATTGCAATGAGCTTCCCAGTGGTGCACTCGTAATATGGTTTGGGGTCATTAAAGTGCCGCTGTACGAGGCGGAATCTGTCCGGACTTTATTTTACCGTCTAAAATGTGCTTCTGATAGTTTTTTGTTCCCGTTTCTCTTTAGGATACTTAGAACTAAACCAAGTAGCAAATTATGCGTCTCATTTTTAAAGCGTTTTTCGTATTCTGTATTTTTTAGGGTTCCGTAGTAAACAAGGAACCCTTATAGTTTAGTCATGTCCGTCTGTCTGTCTGTCTGCCTGTCCGTCTGTCCGTCTGTCCGTCTGTCTGTCTGACTGTCCGCGGTCTAGCTCCGAGACCCTTAGTACTAGAAAGCTGTAATTTGGCATAGGTATACATATTAATTACGCCGACGAAGTGGTAAAACAAAATTATGAAAAACATTTTTTTTTAGGGTACCTCTCCTACGCGTATAGTGGTGAAGTTTTTTTTTTTCCCATGGTGTGGGGTATCATTGGAAAGTCCTTTAAAAACATTGTAAGTTTGTGAAAATCATTTTTGGATCCAAGGATTCGTTTGCGAAATATTAAGCTTTAAAGTGCTAATTTTTGTTAGAGTCAAGTGTCCCCCTCCCCTGCCAGCTAAATGGTTGGTTTTGGATGTGTGAAAAAAATCACAGCAGTAGTTTATATAACAAAATTAAAAGGAAAACTATCACAGCTAAGTAGGCTCTACAAGTTAACGAGTAATAATCGACCAACTTAACTTTGCAGTTGCAAAAACATGTTTTCCAATACATTCCGTATGGCAGAACATATTTTTCAAATACAAAGTTAAGTTTGTTTTTGGAATAAATTCATCTCAACTACGGAACCCTTCATTGTGCGTGGTCCGACACGCACTTGGCTGGTTTTTTTTTTAACTTATTGTTAGCTGCAACCAGGAAGTCCTTCCTGTAAGTATAATTATGAATGTATTTAAAAACGCACATCTCTAATTTTCTCTTAATATTTTGACTGTATTGGATTGGGTAAGAATGGATATTAAAGGTGCCACGTATAATTTCCCGACAAGGCAATTGGTTATTCTTGAGAACCATAGCAAGTCTGGATATGCCATGCCTTCGAAGCTAACTAGCCGACACAAGACGGAGATAAATGGCATATTAATGGTGAAATATCTATTATACATTACCCCATGTCCGGACAGCCATATGGATCACGGAGCACCCTCTAATGGTGTTGCGCGGGTGCAATATATCTGGGGAAACCAAATTATAACGCGTCTGGTTTTTGGTTGAAAGGAAATATTTAATGTTGATTTCGGAAAATTATTTTATACAAAATAATTTCCGGATCATTTTTGGAACACAGCGGCGTAAACTCAAAAAATCTTTTCCAATTTATAAAATTATATTTTTTGTAATCAGTTAATTTATAAAATGCCCCCATAGTTCGAGCAGAAAATGCGTAATAGAACAGAATCTGATAGTCAAAGATGTATTTACAAGTCCTGCATACTCATAGTAAATCTACATTACTATTGTCTCCATTTATTTCTTTCACAGGTCTGATGGAAGAATAAGCAGTACTTAAAATCTAAAGGATGATGGGCGTTTTGGTCCCCTCTCCCCAACAGAAATAATTGTAGTGTCGTTGAAAAGGTCTTTCCAATAGGAACAATATTTACTATAACGACTTTTACCAATTTGTTGCCAGTTTGGAGTAATCCCGGTATGAACATGACTTATTAAGCAGAAATGAAAATTATATTTTTTATTATTTTGTATTTCTTCAGCCCATTTTTAGTACACCAATTAAGGAAACGCTCAGCACACGCGAACGACCGCCGAGAGAAGTACTCCACCTTCCCTCTTCCCCTTCCATCATCTACTCACCGCGAAGCACGCGCGCCGAGCGAGCCGCAGTCGTTCGGTAATGTGGTTGTGTTGTGTGTGAGACTAGTTCCACCCCGCTTTGTACAGTTCGACTACTTTGGCGTTCTTATCCTGTTTTCATCACTGACCCCGGCTTTCTTTTGGACATTGTTACCTGCTATAAACGTTGACCTAGGCTTGAATAGAGGAATATTGAACTGGTTATAACTGAACAGGCAAATGACTCTCGGGCAGTAACAATATGCAGATGGGTCGTGGAAGCGAAAAAGATTAAACAGTCAAAGGGTAACTTTTGTAAGAATGGAGGCAAACGAGATAACAAGTTTTCCACAATTAACTGAGAAGCAGAGAGATTATTGTACTGTCCCTGGGCACATACCAACTTAAGCTAGCAAAGTCATACTGCAGCGAGCATTTGCAAAATGGGCTATATACTATTGAAGTGTACCGAGAAAGTGCACTCAACGCATTGTCAGATTACGGTATTTATTTTATTTATTTATTTATTTAGGCAAACCAACTAAATACACACACAGACATTCAAAGTATATGACATTTACAAATACAATAGCATTGCATGCATCTAAATTAAAGGTAAGCACAGCATTTTATTTAGATCTCACTATACTCCGTTTGAAATAAGATTAGACGTTTAAATAAACCTTTCTTACAGTCCGTTCAATCAATTTTGACTTCTATTGCGTTAGTAGCATGACAAATAGCAGCTGCAGTAAACAGTTGGTATTGTAACCACTTTTTTGCTTTTAATGCCATCCTTATGCCTACGATATAGAAGTCAAAATCGGTTGAACGGACTGTAAAAACAGTTTGTTTAAATGTCTAATCTTATTTCAAATGGAATATAGACAATAACAATTAATATAAAGATGGATAACAATGTAATTAGAACTAATATCAACAATCTGTTATACTTAACATTTACTTGAATTAAATTAAATTGAATAAAATTGAATTAAATAACATACCAAAAACATAATTAAAAAAAAAAAAAAGAAAACACACAAAATAAAAAATAAACATTATTGAGCAATTAATCACATATTCTTGAGGACAGCTCTTTTAAACTTAGTGATGCTGCCTGAAAATATGTTGAAGTCACAATCGTGAAAAATGTCGTTACACTTTCTGAGAATATAGGAAAGGGGGGCATTACTCCCGTACTTGGTTTTGCGGCCACCGGGAGCAAAAGGCCTATAATTATGAAGTCTAGCTGACGACCGGGGCGTATTAATATTAATTGACGATAGAAGCTGTGAGCAAACCACACCTTGATTTAATATCTTGAATAAGAAAACTTGACCTGCAAAATCTCTACGCCACTGCAAAAGTTTCATTTTAAAGTAATTCAGTCTCTCTTCATAGTTTGTAACTGTATTCCTTATACCAGCCTTATAAGAGAGTCTTTTTATAAATTTCATTTGAACTCTTTCGATGCGTTGAATGTGAATATTATGTACTGGGTACCAGACGATGGAGCAATATTCTATATGACTACGAACTAATGCAGAAAACAGAATTTTCAGAGCTGTCAAATTATTGAATTGTCTTGTGTTACGGTTTAAAAATGCTAGCATTCTATTGCTTTTATTTATTATAGTTTCGGTGTGTGTTTGAAATTTCATTTCAGAGTCAATAATGATACCCAGATCTCTAACTTCAGACACTTTACTTAATATTTGGTTCCTCATTATGTACGTAGAATTAAATTTATGTTTTTTACGCGAAAATTTAATATGATAACATTTACCAACATTAACTTGCATACTGTTCTTCTCACACCACACACAGAGCCTGTCAATATCCTTTTGCAAAAGAGCTTCATCGTTCTTTGTCATTACAACCCTAAAAGTTTTAAATCATCGGCATACATTTCAAAATGAGAGTTTTGTATGGAATATTTAATGTCATCAACAAACATTGTAAACAATATTGGGCCCAGATGTGTCCCTTGTGGTACACCCGACGTGGGCGTGAAGTGGTTGGATGAGTGTCCATTTACTACTACTCTTGCTGTACGGCCAATCAAGTAAGACTGGAACCATTTCAGAAGTGACCCATGAACACCGAATGTGACCTCGAGCTTTTGTAGTAAAATACTATGGTCAACCTTGTCAAAAGCTTTGCTGAAATCGCTATAGATCGCGTCAACTTCATTACCGTTACTCATGTAAGCTAGAGTTCGTTCGACAAAGTTGGTCAAGTTTGTGGCTGTTGATCTATTTCTAAAGAAGCCATGTTGATGTTCCGTAATAGAGCCTTTGATATGCCAATTCATAATGGGACATAAAAGAGATTCAAGAACCTTTGCCAAAGTGGGCAATATACTAATAGGCCTGTAATTACTGACATCAGTCTTATCTCCCGATTTTGGAATTGGTATTACTATGGCTTCCTTCCAGATCTCCGGAAAAACCCCCTCAGATAACGATCGGTTGTAAATTATACACAATGGCTTAGATAAAACATTAGCACACTCCCTAATAAACAGAGGAGGTATACCGTCAGAGCCAGGTCCTTTAGCAACATCCAAGTTCTTAAGTTTTCTCTGTATGCTAAGTTCAGATAGTGTTATTTGATGTAAGCTGTTACTATTGCTAGATTTGTAAATATGTGCAGGGTCTTGATCGCTGCCAGAAATAGGGCTATATACCGATGCAAAGTTCTCGGCAAATAAATTCGCTATGCTCATGCCGTCGGTCGCAGTACTATCGTTGAGCCTCATGTATCTCGGTATAACACTTTTGTTATCGCGTTTATTTTTTATGTATGACCAGAAATATTTTGGATTTTTAACAACATTATTTTGAACATTTTGTAAATACTTCTGATACAACTCTTTTATTTTTCGGTTAGATCGGTCTTTAAGCAATATATATTCAAATTCATCTCGCTTATTTTTATATTTTTTCATCCTCTGCCGACACTTTTCTTTTTCTTTTAATTTTTTTATTAAACCGTTATTGTACCAAACGGGGTATAACTTTTTACCAGCATTCTGCCGCGGGACCAATTCAGCAATAATCTCCCTTAATACAGAATAAAAAGCAGCAACTGATAGATCAACGGTATCCGATTTTAAAATAGTGTCCCAATCTGTTTTCTCAAGACGATTTCTAATTTCACGATAGTCGGCTTTATAGAATTTATAAGTCTTAGTCATTATATTCGTAAGTGTCTTAGGAAGGGTGAGGTGAATGGTGATCAGTAAAGGTGGGTGAAAATCATCGACTTTTGAAATGGAATCACAGGACCGAGTTATCTCAATCGGATAAATTAAGTTGGATATGACTAGATCTAGAATCCTATTCTGTTTATTTTGGATTGTGTTAAACTGGTGTAGGTCATTAGAGGATAAGAATTCTATAAAAGTTTTACTAATATTATTGGTGCCCATATTTGGTACCGCATGTTGATGTGGTGATGATTTTGTCCATTCTATGCTACTTAAGTTGAAGTCACCTATAATAATTACGGGTTCATCATTAATAACACTACTGACTCTATTCGTAAAGTAACTTATAAGATTAATGTTTACCGGAGGAGGCAAATAAGTGGCGCACAAGTGATTTTTTTTTTATGTTTTAGGAGCACGAGCACTTAAATGAAGATGCGTGGCTTTTACGTGGCCGTATACAGTCACGTCACGTGAGGTCAAAAATGTACTATTGTTATACGTTGGTTAAAAATTACCACACGATGGAAGACGATATCGTTCAACACTACTGCATGCGTTTGACAGGACGACGTAGGTACTATAGGTACTTGTGCATACATAATATCAATAAAATGGTATTTAGGATATGCTAGACACGAGAGTTTTACTGCTCCCGCAATGTTTTTTAACGATGTTATAATAGATGATAATGTACAAGTATAGCGTCAACAATATAACATATTAGTACAATAAATGTCACTACTATGAAATGTGTTTTCTTTATATGGTAATAAATAGTATGACCCAGATGATAATGGTGGCGATGATGATGTTCATCAAAACCCGATATTTGATGGTGACAGTCCCTCGCACAACCGTTAATTCGGCATTAATAGAAAATTATCAATAAAACTGGAATTCAAAATAACTCGAAACTGACAGCAAAACAAAACAAGCGCTAAAGTACTTACTAAAAAGTTACTATACATGGAAATATCTTTCTAGTCATATAAAAATTATTGCTGTTGGAGCGGGTACCAGGTTCCATATATTTTTGCCCATCATCCTTTCGTATCTCTATCTTAATAGATATATAAATTTAAATAATCGACAGACGAACTCGCAAGTCGAGCCTAGTGATATAATTAAAGTAATTAATACTGATTCTTAAGATAACACTGACGTCCACCACTATCTCTTCAACTGCAATGCAGGGAACGAACACTCAGTGTTTGTTTTCTTATCATAGCTTATATAAACACTAAATTAATATCTAATTACGTGCAGTGTAAAAAGTTGATTATTTTAACAGGCGCCGCCAGCCAGTCGGTTTGATTTTGAAAGTTCGAGTAAGTAGTGTTGATGTTAAAGACTCCTTGATTTGAAACCATAACTCCAGGGCACGCAAACAACTATCTTGATGGTTTTCTTTATAACGTGCCAATGTAGAAATAGGTGTCCCACAATATGAGGGTTGCAACAATCCGATATTTTGGGTTGGCGAAACTTGGGATGTATTTTTATAGGGATATTCAGAAATTAGTTTTTGAGTATGGCGTTTATAGAACGTTTATATAATCTTTCCGACGGCAAAAAAAAATTACTTGAAGATAATACTTCAATATTTTTCTGTCGTGTCGGAAATAGCTATAAAATAAGATGAAAATAAGTTATGCGCCAATGACTAGACTCTAGTTGATAGCGGGAATGACCGTCCAAAGCGTTTGCAGTCATTTACTTTTGGACCGACACTCGAGAAGAAACCTGCCTAACAATCAAGCCCCTTAAACCTCAATATTACCACTCACATAACAAACTATAACGAGTGTAAGCAGAGCAGTTGATGTTCCTAGTGACAGATACAACGCATCACTCAACGCTCGTCCCCCATGGCATATTATGACGCCATCATATACGTAAGTACAGAGATATTGAATGGAGCAGCACTATTGATAAGGGAAATAATCTTTGACTGTTTCTTTGACACAGGGTTTATGGTTTTTCAAGACTACATATTTTATAGCCATTTCGATATTTTATTTTAGAATTTTGAGTAATTTCAAATTTTATCTGATATGATTGCACTTTTTATTTATTACACTGACCCTTTTATTAATACTACGTTTTTTTTGTTTTATCATATTTTAATATCACACCGTCCTGTATAATGTCATATTATATCATTGTTTGATTTATAGGTAGGTATACTAACTGTTGCCTGCGACTTCGTCTGCGATCCAGGATGAAAAGTCACCTATGTCTTTCGTTATCCACGTCATAGCATAGTCTACCCATGTGCCAAATTACATCCAAATCCATTCAGCTGATTTAGCGTGAAAACGTAACATACATTCAAACAAACAAACTCACTTTCGCATCATTTTATAATATTAGATTAGAAAGTTGTAAACTTGTTGTGTGGAGGAGCTCGTGGCTAAGTAGGTACCTACTAACAGACGCACGGGTCGATACACCAGGTGAAGCTACGCTTGCCGGGGGTTGTCCGTGGATGGGTGACCATCTTTACATATCGAGACTCCTCCGTGCCTCGGAAAGCACGTTATGCCGTTGGTCCCGGCTGTCATTCGTGGATCTTTGACAGTCGTTACGGGTCGTCAGAAGCCCGAAAGTCTGACAACCATTCTTACTGGTCTTGGAGGTCAGGTAGGCAGTCGCTCCATGTAAAATACTGGTATTCAGCTGCATCCGGTAAGACTGGAAGCCGACTCCAACATAGTTGGAAAAAGGCTAGGCAGATTGATAGATTAGAAAGTTTTAAACAAAGAAAGGTAAAGGAAGATCTGTTCTGTATACAGAACTTAAAGAATCCTAATATTGCAGCGTTTTTAGTCCATCGATTTGCACTTGAATAATATTGTGATTTTCAAAACAGGATCATACAGAGCAGACCACACCTGCCTTCCTGTTGAAAAGTGTCCATATCTTGTAACATTAGATAACATATGAGTACAGTAGCTGAGGGTAGCTGATGTGCCGCGTGACAAATAGGATGCATCGCTCACAACACGCCCCTCTGACATCCATACACCGTTGTAGCTGTAGGTGAAGGGAAATGTGGATGCGGCATCTAAATGATAAGAGACAGAATACAAGGGAATTTACCAGTTGTGGGATTATGGAGGCTGAACATAATAACAGTGATGATAAATAAAAAAAGAATAGAAGTAATGCAACATTTAACGAAAGAGCAGTGCTGTACCTTGGTATCTAATCATAATCTTCTGATATTGGTGTAACTGCAGGAATATTATCAGACACACACCTAAAATTTTGGCTTGTGCCACAGCTTTATCATATAATTTATCCGATGAAAGAATCTGGACCCAATGCTCGGTATGCGCAATACATATTACATACAATATTCTATATTTGTTTTTAATCAAATTAGATTTGTTACAGCTGTAGTAGCAATCATGTCATTTGGTTTAAATAGGTCCTTGTTTTTACTATTTTGTTTATCTTTTATATAGATTATTTTCTTTTAGATTTTGTGAATGTGAGAACGTTGTAGGCTGCAGACTAGTGGACCATTTTCTATTTTACTAAGTACCTGGTACTTGTTCATATGCCTACACTGTCCTCCCATACCTATTAACACTGTAATTTGGAAACATTGTAGAAACCATTTGCTTTTTTTTTTTCTGCCGGCTCTTCTTCATAGGAAGCGACCAATTGGAACCGTGCACCTAGCTTCTGACGTTTCATAAGTGCCCTTGTAAGTTTATGTGAAATAAGATATATTGGTTTTTTTTTTAATAAAAGAAATAAGTCTATCGATTTCAATTTACAACAAGATACATGTATATTTCGTCTTAGTCTCTACATGTTAATAGACCTAAGATATTTGGATGTGATACTTTTAGCAGGGATAAGGATGCTAACAGTTTAAGGCCGTATCCAACCCCATCTTCCCACATCCCACCAGCTAATGCGATAAAAGAGAGTTGTAATAGCGGCGGGCTGGTCCGGGGTACGCCACTCATTTGCCAAATTGTCCAAACTCATAGAATTTTTTATAGCCACTTCTATCTAGAAGCCTAGAGTAATGGCCGCCATTACATTGTTGCATCTCTAATGGGACTTTTTATGGAAACTTCCAGATGGTGATTGTTATGTTCTTGAGTTTATAGTGTTTTGAGTTGAGTAGTGGGTAATAGATTAGATCGGTTTTCAAGCGAATAAAAATCATGTTTACACATGCTTCAGAACCTAATACAATTGTTATGATAGCAATATGAGTAGTACTATTTGTCAACCATTTCTGTTGTAAATATGCTTCCCCATAGCGTAAGAGCCCAAAGAGTCCAAAGTCCATACACATGCCACAAGAAAAATCTGAATAATTTATTGAGCGGCTATTCCATCAAAATATTGACAGTTAACTTTAAAATAATTGTTTTTACACGAATGAAACATGCTGAAATCAATATTTTAGGCGCTTATCTGTATAATATAAAAAGTAAATACGTGCTACTAAATACTTCGATTTTTGTTTAGAAAATGTAAAAAGTAACAACAACAAAAGTTAAAAATATTTAATAAAATTAAACTTTAACTAAAATTATGATCCGAAGAAAATCCTAAATAAATACATCAGTACACTTCTCTATTATAATATTATTCCTAAACTAATGCGAGTGAGAATGGGAATGCTTTGACAGACTGCAGATGTAGCACCCGAAGATGAAGTTCCCTGGAGCGTCCTGATCTTCAGACACGAAGTACTCCTTCCACAGCTGCTGGAACTCCTCGAAAGACACGGTTTCCTTACCCTTGGCCATCTTGTGGAACGCCTCAACAGACTCCTGTTTATCCAGACCAAAGGACGCGTAGACTGAGGAGAACTCTTCAACGTCGATAGCTCCATCGTTGCTGGCATCTTCTAACTCGAAGATAAACTTGCAGTACAGGTTCTGCCAGTCAGCAGCTGAAGAGGGGTTCTTAGCGAACTGGTCCCACATCTCAATCCACTCATCTTTAGATATTTCACCATCATTGTTGGAATCACCTCGGCTTTGCAGACCATCCCAAATCTTCAGAAGAATGTCTTCCACTTTCTTGTATTTAGCATCACCTGGCTTGTACCCTCGGAGATCGGAAATCTTCTGGATAGCTAGTTCGAAGTCTTTCTTGTCTATGCCACCACTTCTGTTAGTATCGAAGAAGGCGTTGAACACATGAAGTAACTTCTTCTTTCTAAAGTCGGACACCATTTTGGCAAATATTGTAGCGGACTAATCTAACACTTAGGGAAAAGTCTTTATATATTCTTTCCAGAGATTATTTTGACTGATATGCAAATATTAATCGGTGAGTAAATCTGTATATAACATGTTATAAAGGCTATCAAGACGATATCAGAGGAATTAGAAACGGCGGGAAGTTATCGGGCGAATGATCTCGTTATTAACGATTAGTTCGTTACTTTCATCACGTTGTCGTTAATCTTTTATAGCGGATCGTTACGTCAGTACGTTATCTAAAGAAATATAATTAAGATTGGGCTCGATTTGAGTTACTATGTACGTGGTATGTACAGTCAACGGTCATAAATGGAGTGCCACCGGAATGTTCATATTTGCCTGCACGCCAGGTCTGCGCCTATCTCTGTGTGTGTGATGTTTTAATGCAGACAGTTCCTAACGCGCACACAGCGTAGGGCACAACTACGAAAGAGCGATGTTGGTTGGTCAGATGAATGTGTGGTCACCTACTTATACTTGTTTTCTTCATAATTAATTATCGACAACAGCGCCTATTTAAAAGCAATGCTAAAATTCAACAAAGTAGTTATATGTAAAGATGGCAGGATCGCAAGAGTAGGTCGGTATAGTTGTGTGTGCATGAGAATGGTGAAGGTTCGAACCTCAGTGCGAGCTCTCGACTCTTTTTGTTTTTCTCGTTTTCGTGTCAGAGTTCAATTATTTGAATCTCGTCAATTTACAATGACTATAATTATGTTACGGAAGGTAAAAGTAAAGTAGGGATAATAGATAATTTAATAATAATAAAAAAAACACAATTTTACATAGGGATATTTATTTTGTTATTATTAACCTTTAAAACATAATAAGAACGATATACCAAACGTTGAAAAAAATAATTTGTAATTTGTTCATAAATCATTTTTGGTTGCTAATAAAATTGGATCTTACCTATTGTTTATTGAGGTTACTTATAGCTTAATTTATTCATTTTCTCAAAGAAAAGAAGATTGAAACTTAACCTCAGTCCTACAATCTTATAATAATTATTAACTAACTTATTACTATGATGGCCAGTGTATCCCTAAATTCCCCTGTTATCATTAAATATTACTTACTTATATATTTTTTATTAATATTTAGTGTGACCTCTGCTATTATTAAGGCAGTCAAGAAGACGTTGACGCATGGAGGCCACATTATTGCTACAACTATCTGTGCCACGTAAACTGTCCCACAACTCCATGCAATGGGACCTGAGCTGTTCGAGACATCTTTCGTCTCGTGCTTCCCATCTTTGCACCATTAAACCCCATACATTTTCATGGGTTTTCATGGGTTTAGATCAGGGGATCGCGCTGGCCACGGAATAACTTTAACATCCGAATGCTGACTAAACCACTCACGAACAATACCGGCACGATATATCGGACAATTATCTTGAACAAAATAAAGTTCACCAATTTCATCCACTGGATAAACATTGCGCACAGTAGGAAGCATTATGTCGCTCAAAACCTCGACGTAGTTGGAACTGTTGGCCCGCGTCGGACTATAACCATTCGTTTCATATTCACCAACCATAAAACGTCGCTGAGGCTGGGTGGAATAAGTGGCGGCCTACCACTTCTAATACGGCTCTTCAGACTTCCCTCTTCCTCAAATCTTTTCACCCAACGTCTCACAGTATTTCTCTAAAAATAAAGAAATCCTTATTACTCACTTTGAACCACCACATAAAATATGAGATTAACAAATAAAAACAATCACAAGAAAATAACTTACACATAAACCGGTTTCATTGGATATTTCAGATATATTAAATCCATTGTTATGCATGGCTACAATGTTCGCCCTAGCTTCAACATTTATATTAGCTTGCATTTTGAATAAAAATCTTCGCACTAAAAATCACTAATAGCAATATCACAAACGCTCGTAACTAAGTTCACCAGCCAACAACGTCATACGATTCTATTACAGCCAGTAAATAAATTTTATTTCAAATCTACCTTCAATTTTTATGTTTTCTATGTTGACTTGTTTAAAATATTGAATTAAAGATACTTACTCATTCCTCGACATTCGCTGTCTTTTTCTCATTGCTATAATCAGAAAAAGACAGCGGGGCGCGATAAGCCTACGAAGTAAGGGAAACTGTTATATACCGCGCTCTTTCTGTTTGGTTCATGATGAAAGAGTGCAATAAATAGGTGTTTATGTGTGTGTATGAAATGCCTTATTAGAAGAAGGTCTCAAGTGCGAAGAGTTACGATGCGATAGCTTTGTAAGACTGGTACTGGACTTATGACCGGTACTGTACCACCTAAATTATCTCAGCTTCGTTTTCAGTATTAATAAATTCTTAATTCACTACCTACCATATTAGACATTATAGACAAGGCAACACTTTTTATGGGGTTTTCTACTGTAAACAGACTTTGTTGATATTATCTAACACAATGTTGAGACGATTTCCCAATACCAGACCAACGAGATTTTATAGAAAAAAACTCTATCTAAATCAAATTCTTCTTCTTAATCAATCCCGAAGGAATTTCTGAAGGCGACGCTACAAAATAACAGGAAAAAAATCATAACATTGAAAAGTATCTACGCATTTTCCATGTTCTATGATGCCGGTAGCAAAGCCGCGAACGTCGGCGATCTACCGCGCGCAATACATCAGCTTACGGACCAGACCAGACCAGCGCGAGCGCAAAAACAAAGAAACACGCGTCTTTTGTTTGCTAAGCCCTCGGGGCAAGCAAGAAATTGTTTTGTGGAGGAAAGTGACTGTGTGGGGATTACTGTGTGTTTGTTTCCAGTTGTTAAGGGTGTGTGGCTATGTGAGATAGTAGGGATGTTTAAATATATTGAAAGCAATATTTTTGCATAGTATAACATGCGATCTAGGCAGACATGTCTAGTACTCACATTAAACCAGATAAAGTAAAAGTCCCTAGTAATAGGGGGCGACTACGAGTATATAAGCATAATTCATATCCAATTTTATTGTATGATCCGTAACCACAAGTAAAAACGATTAAAGACCTCAAACTCAACTCAAACCCAAACCATTTATTTCAATTAAACCATTTACAGGCACTTTTGAATTGTCAAACAGTCGGTCAGTTAGTCAGAAAGTTGAAGCTAGTTGCCCATTCCAAAACGTAGATCTCTATGGAAGAGAACGGGCAAGAAACTCCAAAGACACTCTTTTAAATATATCTAGATATTACAAAATCCATTATTGTACATTATTCTTGTTGCTTCTATATGTGAGAACAATGTACAAAAAATTATCAAAAGCAATTGAAAATATAAGAATACAATAAGCCCTGGCAGATAAGAGATGACTAGTCTCAACTGACGGCGCACGTTCACGAACATGACGCGTGGACCAAACATCAAACATGATGGTCAGGACATAAAGTGATGTCTTCTTAACTACGAACTGGCAAAAGCATAATCAGCTTATTGCGTTCCCACTGCTGGGACACAGGCCTCCTCTGTTTCCAAAAGAAAGTGGGCCGTAACCCACCGCGCAGGCTTAGTGCGGGTTGGTGGGACTACGGTAAAAAAATATAATTTATAAAACGTACCAATTTTCAAACACGAAACTTTCCACATTCTACTACAAATCGTTTAAAAGCCAACATAAAACAAACAGTAATTTGTCTGTAACAATAAATATTAGATCGGCTAATGGTCTCTGCCGGTGCCTTGTAGATAGCTAGCGTGATTTACGACTCAAATCGTACATGTTTGCTGTAATCATGCTATCGAACTCGCGATCACTGCTATGTGGGTAAAAGTATGGATACCCGTGTTGATAATGTTGATATTGTAACATAACATCACGCCTGTTTATCCGGAAAAGGTAGCCAGACGTGCATAGGACACCCACATTTCGCCAGTTTTATTGAAGTTCCCCGTAATAGGGGGCGAGCTTAATGCCAGGAATAGAGCACAAATCCTGATTGAGAAATTCCATGAAAAAATCTACACAATATCTAACTTAGGAATTGAACCCATGACCACACGCTCAGCACAACTCAGCAGTCGTAATTATGACCACTCAACCAGACTGGCTCTGAATACTTCAGTAGAGGTTCTGAGTCAAAAGAAATACATCATAAACGTACATACATAATTACCTAATAGTGGATATCCTTGCATGTCAGATAGGTTTCGAAACCTAATATGGCATACTGCATTTGTTTGATATTACACAAGGAGAGCCACAGACTGCCTTGAAGCAAAATTTCCCCTTGATTTAATAGCTGCCTATTAGGGTCTTAATTCAAACAATGTTTCCAGCCCCAAAAATCTTTGTTGAACATTGAACAATACATTTCATAATTATTTCAACTACATTTGAAACGCGTTTGGAAGTTAACGCAAACGTAACGCATTAATACGAGTTTAATGGCTCGAAACGTTTACGTACTTAACGCAGTTGTAAATTATTTACAGCTAAAACGTAAACGAGTGAGTTATGTGATTTATGTTACGTTTACGTTATCTGATTGCGAATATTGGTGATAGCCTTGACTCTGTTATCGGTCGGTTGATAAGGAAGTATCAAGAATTTGATCCCGTGTGCATTTTTTAGGTGTGATATTTAGTTAATTTAAAATAAGGATAGATTTTTTTTTTCTCAATTTGAAGAGAAGACCCTCTTACAGAATAAATTATATTTTGCTAAAAAAAATTTAAAGTTACGTAATAAAGTTGGTGCGAAAGACTCTCTTAACTACCGTGAAGGCTGCTGCAGACAGACGCGACGCGACTTTAGTAGAACCATTTCCATTAAGTTTTCATAGAAAATGTTCTTCTAGAGACGCGTCGCCCTGTCGCGTCGCACCAGTCTGCGGGAGCCTTTTTTCGTAAAGGCTCTATTCACTTAAGTAGCACAAATTCATGATTTTCTAATGACACATTTTGACGTAAAACCAACCAACAATGTAACTCTTATCTCATTGTTATAAGGTATAAATTAGAATTAATGCTGCGAATTTGATCAAACTCTTTGAATGCATTGTAATTTTACCTTTATTGATCATGACGAAAGAACAAAGATATTTATTTACTTATTTATTTTTGTATAGGTACTCCAACGACTTATTCACTAATAACATATTACATAAAAGAACTTATATACCTATCTATTAGTATGGTGAGTTTGTCACTTAAAGAAGTACACAGCTTAGACATAGATAAAAAATACATACCAATTAGGAGAATTAATTTAAAATGATTTAAAACGAACTAACTTATTTTTTGTCACAATGAAAGTTAAATAAGAGCTACTTTACCATAGGAAGACAATACAAAGACAATATAAAAGAAAATACAACATACGATTTACTTAATTAATAAATAGATTTTTGTGTGATTATTATACGTAAGACGACTGCAATAAACGTGATCAAATGTTATGAATGGTTGGGGTTCATAAGTTTTTTGCGGAATTGGTAAAGATAAAGATAGAAGATATGAAGGAATAGTGCCCATTTTCACTTACACTCAGCGACCCCTAAATGCAATGCCATTTAGGCATATCTAATCATTTGCAATAAGGTTTTTATTGATAAAACGATTAACCATCGAGTATCGGTCTAGTTAAGAACCGATACCGATATTCAATAATCAAGTGCCAAAATCACGATCACCCCACGACAAAGCCTACCGATACCTATCGTTTTAACGTATATTCTTGTTTGTACTGCAGTGGAGGCTCAAAAGTGCGGCATGCGGGTAGTATCGCCTTGATTGACGTCACTCCGGGGACACACGAGTAAACACACGCTCTGTACGTCATGAATATTCTGTAGGGAGATTTTTTAAGTTTCTGTAGTGGGTAAAATGGGTAAATGTGTTGTTTGATTACAGTACCTAAATTACGTTATTAAATAAACTTATCATAGGCTGTAAAGTCACCCCACACAAATTGTCTTCTTTTAACTGAAGACTGTGAATAAGTAGTATTTAAAAAAGTCTACTTTATTTATTTAACCATTCATGCACACACATATAAACAGACAAAAACAAAGGAACAGAAAAATACGTACAAAGGCAATGCTTATTTCTAAAGAAATCTCTTCCAGCATACCTGCGACAGGAAAGTATATAAAAGAGATGTAGACAACGTGTTTAACCGTAGAAGAGAAAACAAAAACACAAATCAAAGAACAAAAAAAAACAACTCACTAATTACAATATAAACATACAATATGAGAATACATACTTCTAAAGTAAATATCACTATAATATATATAATTACATTGTGATTTAAAATAACAATGCAACTATAACGAGGTGGAAAGATAGTGTTCTTTCACTCTTCGTTTAAATGCTTCAACAGTTTGACAGTTCCTAATGTCAGGCGGAAGTGAATTCCACAACCGAACCGCGTGCACAGTGAAGGAGTAGGAATAGAAGTCGGTTGAGTGGGGAGGGGATTTAAGAGGGTTTATCCTGAAAGTTGGCAACGTCGTAAATAGCTGTCAAATATTTACCTTTTTTGATTAATTTATCAACATTTCTGTATAGAACTAAGAAATGTGGCTAACTAGTTTCCTAGAATATTTAAATAATGAAATGTAATAATTAATATCGTAATATCGAATATTTAGTTTTAGATGTAAAAAAAGTATTTGGAAACTTTCCAAATGCCTTTTTTACACCTAAAATTGTTACAACATCAAATTCAGTGTTATAATTGTAATTCATTATTATTATTCTAGTTCGCTAGTTAGCCACATTTCTTATTTCCATACAGTAATATTTCCAAATTAATCAAAACAGCGAAATATTTGACATCTATTTGCGACGTTGCCCACTTTCAGAATAAACGCTCATAAGGAGGTTTTTAAGATGTGACATCACAAGGACGGGCGTAGGAAAAGCGTTCCCGCAGATAGGATGAGGTGGACTTTCTCTGATATGAAGGATATCAGAAACTCATTAAATAAAAATTGGTTTCATATTCTATGTACACACGGCTACACATCAAGCTATACAAAACCAGTTTATGTTGATCTCGCATTGTATATAGTATTTCCGTACAATACGAGGTCAGTTTATACTGGAAATCTATAGCTTGACTTTTACATACAACTCCCATGTGTGTGGAGAGGGCTCCACACACGTGGGAGTTGTATGTAAAAGTGCATTGTACAGTATACTAGCGTTGCAAGCACGACAGTATCCTACCTACTTACGCATTCATTATAATATTATTTCTACATGAGTACGACCGCATACAGCCAACAGTGACTTTCAACAACGCAGTGGTCTCGAACCTACCGATTTTTCGGTATTTCTACCAATATCGGCTCTGTCCTACCGAAATACCGAAATGCAACGTTTTTTCCACGATTTCAGAGAATAATAACACAGTCAAAACATTTCCGATCATGACTTTGATGATGTAGAACTATTTTGGGGTCAATTAAGTTTACTAAAGCATGGCGATGACACTTAAATATTTACTTTGTTGTCTACTTTCATCTTTAATATTTTATCACTGCCCCATTCATCCGCCAACGTTGAACTTTCGCATATTAATCTTATGAAAACAAAACAGTGAAATAGGCTGTCTACTGATTCAATCACTGGTTTATTACATGCAAAACGACTCATTAATAACGCTAATAGTTATGACTTTGAAATGAATTCAAAGATGACCGCGGCTATGGCCAAAGAATATTGGTATCCTAAAGATTGTAAAAGATTATTATATTTAAGTGTGTTTGATGTAAAGTAAATTAGACTGTTAGTTTATTTTTTGATAAATAAACGAATTTTATTGAATATTGTTTCTTGTTATCATATACCGATTTTGGGTACCTACAAATATACCGATTTTAGTGGGCACCTGTACCGACTTCGCACTATGACGTTCGAGACCACTGCAACAACGAGACCAAATATTAAAACGCAGTCATCCGCGCGGCACTATCGAGCCCACTAAACGTCCACATTTCATCCAGATCGCGGCCAACAACAAATAAGGTAAAACTTTACAACGAGGGTAGTTCACTACAATGCCGACCTATCTACCCCCCCCCCCCCAACACCCTCCCCCCGCGACCCGCTCGCGATGCACTTAACAAAAGGCCTTCTGCATGCACGCCGTCTTTCATTTGATATTTGTATTTGAGATAACTTATATTTTATACTGGATGTGGCAGAAAATTTGAAAATTTTGAAGCTTTTTAGAAAAAAGATAACAATAGCTCTTACAGCGTTGATTGTACCTAGACCTACCTACATGATTAACCGAATACTTATACAAGCTGACCACTGATGAACTTTATAACAATTTACAGGGAGTTTAAAACGGCCGCTTTGGCAGAATCATAATATGATAACATTCTGAATCATATTAAAAGTCACAAACTGACAATTCATAATATTATCTGCGTTCAATTAATATTACACAACTCATTTGTTAGACAGTTTTGTATTATAATGAAATAACGTTTACACTGAAAAAATAAAAATCTAATGTGATTAACCTTTCAACTGTCATTAACGAGACACAATAGAATTTTAATTGTTATCCCCCTCAATGAGGCATCGTAACAGATAGTGAATTAATAAAAACTGTAAAGAAAAATTACGGTCTTAATTTTTTTAATGCAGCAATATTTACACCAAATATGATTCTGTTATGAATTGAATTGAATATGATTCAGCTAATATGTGTCACCATAGAGGAATTGCTAATGATCTGCTGCTGAATTCAGAAAATGAATTGCTTTTAGAGGAATTGCTTAATGTGGCCGTTTTAAGCCCATAGGTGTAATTACACCTGTGGGCCGGAAGGAAGATGTCAAAATTGCGTCTGAATCGAACTCAAGCACTAAGGTACTACTGCCCTAAAGGAAAAAGTCTGAAAACCAATGAGGACAAATAAAAGTTTAAGTACTTAGGTATAGAGATAAGACATCTCGCCACATTGGGTATAAATATAGCCATTACATAATAATTATTAGTATATGTTATCAACTACAGCCTTACCCTAACAACATTCACTTTTGATTGCTATCGTATTAAAACAAGGTAATTTCCGTGTAATCAATTGGATCGTACTTGCTACAGACGTCAGAGCTACTTAGTTTAAACAGAGCTGGGGCCGTATTATGAAGTATTAACGTCATCAGAATTCGAGTCCAAAAAAAGGGTTGGTGCTTTCAGTAACGTATAGCTCCATAAGGGCGTTTGCCCACCGCAACCATCACCGTGAAACGAGATTCACCTGACGTCACCGTGAAACGAGATTATTCGAACCGAACGTGACATCCCGGTGACGGCGATCGTTTGTTCACCGCGAACGAACTTGGCGGTTCAATATACAGGGTGACTGGATCTGGACCCGCCATACCAAATTCGCATATAGAGGAGGTTATTTGCTAATTATTAGACCATACTTTCCCTTGCTCGCAAAGATTTTTTTTTAGTTTTTTTTTGTTTTTAATTGCTTTCTATCTTATTTTTTAACCCTAGTTTGAGGGAAGGTCCGAGGTATTTTAACCATCAAATAATAAAAAAACTACTAAAATAATTTCAGCGGCTGGGATGACGGTGCTCGGGTGACGGACGTGCGGTAGACACGCGGCCATAGATATATATCACTACTTCTGCGCCGTCATCTCGTTCTGAGTGACGTCCCGGTGACGGCTGCGGTGGACGAACGCACTCTCTCGCACTAGAACCAAGGGGCCGATCTATTCTGAAAAAACGTAGGTAAAGTGAGCTTGAAGTAAGCTGTCAATAGTGTCAAACCCTCACGCTCACTTCACCTAAGTTTTCACGGTGAGATTTTTGCAGAATCCTATGCAGTTGCGTTTGTGACCAGTAGACAGACCAACGAATAAGACTGCATTTGTCAGACTCCTTAATACAATTCCAATCATTTTCTTTGTATGTAAGTAGGTATGGCCCACAGTAGCGCTGACAACTGTAGGTACCTACTAGCAATCTGTTAAATTAATTAGATACCTACCGCTTTTTATACTCTGTGCTATCAGTCTTATCAATACGAGTTTCTTCATCTGTTTGCGAATACTTTTGCATAGGTGGTTCTTTATGCTTAAATACTTAAATAAAATGATTAAACAATACTTTGCGTTGCTATGTAATCGCGAACTATTATCATCGTTTTTCGTTAGTGTAATATAATAAGAAGGATCCTTACTAGCCACGACTAGCTGACCTAACGTTCCAAACTGTCTGAATTCTAATTTCCCTTACCATACAACGTGGCAATGCCGCCAGCCTTTTGTGTACTTTTCCCATTGACAGCGATGCGGAATTGCGAATTTTTTGATGCCTAATGATGAGTTCTTCCCCGTCCCCTGACTAGTCTTGAACGTTCGATAAAATCTCCTGTAACGCAAGAGGGAAGCCGCCTCAATTTTCCAATTCGCTCCAGAGCCCGCAGTGCCTAAGTGACACATATCTCGCGACATGAACGTGCATGTATGTCGCGATGTCGCCTCATCTCGGCGTATCTCCGTGTCATGTATTATTTTTAATCCGGCACACAATGCAGCGACGCGACCTCGCCGCACACGGCTAATCCGAGCCGCGGTGCTGTGCCCATTGTTTTACGATGCGGAATTATGGGGATATTCGTGATTTATGGGTTCTATTTGATTCTAGTGTTTATGTTGCTACTTTTAACTTTCTCAAAAATATGTAAACGACCATCTAAATAAGAGTAGGTACTTAGTTCAATTTGAAGAGACCGTACCATAACGTCTTCTATTTGACCATATCCATGTTTCTAGGGTCACAGACAGAATAATTTACAAAAAGAAAGTTGGCATAGGTACCGTTTTCTTCAAGTGGTTTCAAGAAAATAGTTTTCACTCGTTTTTGTAAGAACGTTGGGTGTTGCCGTTTAAAATGTATTTCTGATGGCATCAAAAATTTGGGCATCAGTTATCATGACGTCATCCATTTGTTGTAACCCAAATTCAACATGTCCTATGACGTGAAACGTTTACTAGCAAAACTACTGAAACATTGGACACGCACTCACTCGTGCATTGGCGCTCACCTCAGCGATGCGATGGTATAGATAACAACGTCCCGTCTTATTCACTGCATGTCTATAACTTATCGCTGCCTACTTAGCCTGTACCTGCACATCTGCCTGTGTCTGCGTGCCCTCATTGTAGGCTGGATGAATACGATGCAGTTGGAAGAGTTACAGTTGTTAAAATGCTTTCATGATAATGTTACATTCGTTCCAAGGAACTGAGGATGGTTTGAATTGGAAGTGGGTTTACGTAAATAGTGCAAAAGACGATAGGGAACTTAGGCTGCGTTTCCACCAGAGATGTGCGAGGTAGCTGAGCGGTGCGAGTATGCGTAACGAAGCTGTAAAACTATCTGTTTCCACCAGAGATATGCTAGGCCGCTGAGCGGTGCGAGGATGCGTAGCGACGCTGTGAAACGGTGCGCAGATGAGCGCTGCGAGGATGTGTAGCGGGCTCTTTTCAGATACGATTTCTCACTACACATCTCTCGCACACATCCCTCGCACACATCTCTCGCACACATCGCTCGCACACATCCCTAGCACACATCCCTCGCACACATCCATCGCTTGTTTTGTACGTACAAAAACCTCGCACCGCTAACCGTTTCCACCGGAGCTGCGCAGAGCGAGGCTAGGTAAATGAAGCGATTCAATTGATTCTTAACAAACACATCCCTCGCTACGCATCTTTGCACATCTCTGGTGGAAACGCAGTCTTAGGGTTGTACGTTGTTTTATAACTTTCATTTTCATAGAATTTCGTTTCACATAATTTTTTTCTCTTATTATCATTTCATAAAATAATCAATACGCAGAATACTTAGGTAGGTACTTTGAATAAATTAAACACATTGATTTTTGTTACAAAATCTAAAATTACATATATTACCTACATATTGTTCTTTCCATAATTGATAGCACGTTTTTGCTTAAGATTTTGTTAAACAGGTGCCTATGTAGGTCAGTACTTAAATCAATCCTTAATGCATGAAATGCCCATCTCCGCTGAATCACCAACATAGTCGCATGAATACCGCATTGATTGCATATCAAACTCGTTGTAGTTTATGGCTAAACAAAGAATACGATTAACAAACTAAATCCATATTTTTTATGACTCCACTAATCTTCTTAAGCCGCAGTAAATCTTAGAACATGCAGTACCTACTTGATTACGTTTAGATTATTACCGACGTGTTACATTAAGTGCACTTGCTTAATGTAACACGTCATAAAGATTTATTGATAACAATATTGTTGCAAAGGGACACTTGTAAAGCTAAATCGCTATTAGTGGATGAAATTATGTTTTCAAGTAAGTACCTAACCGTAGGTAACCTACCGGTAATAATAGTACATTATGATACACGTGTGCTATGTTGGTCATTTCATTACACTGGAGGCGGTATTATTAGATAAGGTAGTGAGTGAGTAATGAATATGATCAATGCACACGCGTTTCATACGACGTTTTTCAACACAATTGCGAGAAAAAAAGACTTGTTGTAAGAACTTATGCTTAGTACACACGGCTACACATCAAGCTATACATTTCCAGTTTATGCTGATCTCGCATTGTAAACGATTTCCTTATAATGCGAGGGCTGACCTCGCAGCTGTACAGCAGATTTTTTTTTCGCAATTTCAGTTTTGATCCCATGGTAAAAGTTGTTCATAATGAGTAAAGTCACATGTTAAAGTTTGCGCACTAGATAAAAACTTACCCTGTAGATTACAGGAAAACCTATACGAAGTCTATGGTCTTAAAACAACGTGGTAAATCTCCCAATATTGTGCGTACAAACTTACATTTGCAGTGGGAATGTATGAAAGAACATGTTTTTCCACTACAATGATAAGTTTGTTTTTGGGATAAATTCATCGCAACTACGGAACCCTTCATTGTGCGTGGTTCGACACACACTTGGCCGGTTTTTATCTTTTGATGTTGATAACTTTTTAGAAATCTATTTTCAACAACTACCTATTATTTTATTACTAGACTAAGTTCTTTAATATTGCTAAACATCCGTCTATTCTTAGAGTACCTACGAATTAGTACCAATTGGGTAGGTACTAATTATTCACCAAATATGGAAGCGATTGGCGTTGGTTGCAATTGCATTGAAATATACTTGCCGTTACCTACTAGGTATATTAGATAAAGAAACCGATTACTAAACTAAAACAAAAACTTTTGCAAATATAGGTACAGTCAGGAACAGCATAACCTCCATACTAAAAGTCCTGGAAACTCTATTTTAAACGCAGCAATAATAATTATCGAAATAGGCCCGTGATTGCTGTGAACGAACGCTGTCGCAGAATGCACTCAAAATGTTCCCAGGTACCTATGCCCGCCCGCTTTAAGCTTTAAGTGCGCAGCAAGTGCTTAAAAGTATTTAAACGCGTAATATCGTCCTTGAGTCGCGAATTATTTGTCTAGGGAGGGTTTGGAGGACGGGAATATTTATTTATTGTAGTTGTTGTTACTTGTGCGAATGTACGCAGAGACAAGGCATTATGTTACCTGTACCCTAATTGCGTAACTTATTTTCGTAATCGATAATGACTAATTTGTTTCATTTTGACAGTTCAACATTCATTGCGTTATTTACGTTGTTGAGCAGATTTTTTTTTTCAACTTATGAAGCAATCTGTTTCAAATCGAAACAAATTGCGATTGATCGTGCAATACGCAATTAGGGTACTGATAATAATCATCTGCCTTTCCCTATGTTGGGGTCGGCTTCCAGCCTAATCGGGTACTGCTGAATACCTTCCACAAGCCAGTTCAGTCCTAATGATTTTACCTGATAAGTGTGCAAGATAATTTGGAAATCTTTCGTACAAAATGTAAACAGGTAAAGGTATTCAAGATTTCGTTCGGGTTCTACACTTTTGTGTTTATTTTGAGAAACACGACAATCTGATCTTGTTATAACAGGTTGGGCTCGGTCATCAATAAAACAACATAATAATTTTCTAAAAAATATAATTTTCATCAAATAATATAATTCTATAATACATTAATATTTAAATGAAGGTATAAATATAATATATTAGTAACAGAGCTCGTACATTACTCACACATTACAATATACAACGTTAATCAGTTAGATCATACAATTTGTGTGTCTTTGGGCATGAGTAGGACAACATAATGATGATACCCGTCGAATTTACTTATCATGGAAGTCGAGACTTGTTGCATATTATTATTTAATTTTCTTTAAATGATCGATAAGTACTTATATCTAGAGAAAATATCGTTTCATCCCTAGTTATAACCATTAAATAAATGCACTTTATAATGTATTAATTAAAAATACAAAAGGTCTTTTAAGAATGTTTCCCTGCAACTAAGAACATAATTATTGTATGAATGGCTCACAACTCTGTATACATACTATTTATTATTAAACGTTACTTGGTTTTAATAATTGTTTGATATCGAAATTGTGCTCGATAACTAGTGCTTTATAACAACATACTGCAGAACTAATTGCCAAGCGTAGTGTTAAGGTAATGATACGTCAGTTCGTGTTAGCAGCATTATAAGAAGACCATAACATATTATAAATAAATTAATTGTCATAAAAAATTACAAAGTGAAGCCCTGACTCCTGGCGCTAGGTAAAAACACGTGTGTTACAGGGGCCAGAAATTATTGCAAATGGTTATATAAAAATTAAATAATACTATGCGAAATGTTATCGGTATCAATCAAAAGTGCACACAAACTATGAAATATGTTTTATTATAATATAAATAAATAATTATGCTTTGATATGAGTTAAATACAGTTCTGAGCAATATTTTGAAAAACATCCATCATTTGTGTATATTATTTGATTACTTTTCTAATGAATATATTAAAATTATATTATTAATTTATGTTAACAATGAGGCCACAGATTGAGTGGAGTCTGAGTCGAATACAGTCATTATTATGATACGAATATTATTATAAACGTCGATCTTTTTTCTGCCACTACGTTCTTAGTGAGTTATTTGACGTATTATGTAGAGATCTCTTTACATAGTACTCTGTATTAAAGGTAGGCAAAACTAATCATTAATATCAACGCGTTGAACTATACGCGTTGTAAAATGTAATTTATTTCCAAGTACATGGTACATTAAGATTTTAATATTAAAAAGTTAAATAACCCGTCAATAGACGTTGAACGTAAGTGGCTGGACATACACTAATCAAATAAGTTTTGAACCAATTTGAATTTTATTGGAAGGAAAGTAGGTGATAATATCGTAATGGAGACTATCATCGTCATTCTCCTCTCGATAAAAAATTACAATATAATTATTTTGTATAGTTTATTCAAGAGCGTCGTTCTAACTTTTATACAAACAACAAGACACACATACAACGTGTCTTTTTGTATGGAAGAAGACAATTTTACGCTGCTTCGATTCTCAATAAATTAAGCAGAATTGAGAAAGATGGTGACGAAGCAGTGTCTCTATCGACAGATATTTTTCCCAAATTCATTACAGGTATCCTGAGAAAGGTTATTGCCTCATTTCGATTGTTTTGGCCAGTCGAAAGTATCGGTGCCCACTCTCACTGACAGCTAGATTCGCGTTTAAGTGACACAAAACTATCAATCAGCATACTTCAAACATAACTATAACAGCGCTCTCTCACCGGCCATAGACCTGCAGCTGCGCGGCCAGCTGGCACAGCACCTTGAGGCCCGGCAGGAAGGCCGCGGCGGCCGCGAAGTCGGCGCCCGACGCCAGCGCCGTCGCCGCCGTCTGCGCGCCCGCGTGCTCGCCGCGCGCCGCCAGCTGGCAGCACACGTGCAGGGACGCGCACGCGCTCTCCGACAGCTGGGCCGAAATGTACTTAGTGAAACTTGCGTGCATGTACACACAGCGTCAGTATGTGCTAGCCCCTCAAGTTATAAAATGTTACACTGCTACAACATTGCATTTGTTACGAATAATCTAAAGAATACTTCAAAAAGAACTGAAACTTTAATTGTTTCGACTTGGATTCGAACCATCGCATCACCGAACGTCGTCATACTCATACCGGCAGTTTGAGGAACTAGCCAGCGAGCCTATGTAAAGTGCGATGAAATTGTTATCTAGTATCGTCCGAGTCACTGTCTAATCGGTAGATTTTAAAATTTGACGGTATCCATTAACGTTTTCTTTATAAAATTAATGCATACCCTCAAGTTATAACTACAACATTTGATGTATACGTTCACTTAAAATTATTTATTTCTAGCGCTACCTACTTTATCGGATGTCACTTGTCTAGGGACCCATTTGTGTCAATTGACAAAATATGTATTTATGATAATAATAAATTATCAAATCAAATTGTAAAATATAAATCTTTGTAGTAAAATAAGAACAAGTTTTGTTAAATAATAGCAATAATAAACGTTATTTTAAGATTATAAAAGCATTTTATGTTTCTGGATTTTTTTATTATTTATTAATATTACTAAAACAAAATAGAAAAATACTATTTAAAAAATATAATGAATGACAAAAAGCACTTTTCGTTTTCGTGAACATCTTATGCACGGCAAGCGGTCTCGAAACCTGTGGTCTATTTAGACGTTGAATAACTTTTTGTAAATGTTAACCCTATTCACTAAAACAATACATTAATTATAATAAAAATGTTTTTGGCACACATACTAAAACCAACATGGGCCTATCATGGATTTGAACGCACATGTATTTTGCGGGGGTAACTACTTAATGGAGCTGTGTGTACTTAGATCATTTGCAACGCATGAGGCCAGCTTCGATCTTTTCCAGGTAACTAGCGGTTCAAAAAACATCGAATACCTCAAAATAGCTTATGTTATTTCTTTTTATTTCGATTTTTAAGAATTTAAATAAAAATTCTAAATTATCATGGTGTTGGCTTGGTCTTGACCTTTTGATTGATTGAAAAGGTATAACGTCCTTAAAACTCACCTTGTATTCGCGTAGCATATCATAAAGAGTTTCTAATCTTCTCTGGACGTCTTCTAACTTTCTCTTCATTTGCTGCAAACAATATTAAATTATAAGTAATTAAATATATTACACTTTTACAGCCTTATTGTTTTAAGGCACACAGGTCCTGTGCACAGGTCTTTCGAAGCTACAAACTTGGTTTTATACTACTGGTATCTATCCTAAAAATCTGTACAGTGCAATTTTTTGCGACCTAATGCGATTTTTGTGTGTACGCCGACTGGCGTATCTGGAATTTCTCAGTAATCATAATCATAATCATTTATTCGCTTTGAGAGTAGGTACATAAATGAAGGTGTTCACAAAATGTTGAGATCCCTGTACAATCTACCAATAAGGCATGCAAACATTAAAAGGAAATTTTATTACAATAAAAAAACAAATGAAAATCAGAGTCAAATTAAAATTAGCAAAAAAATAAATTAATCAAAAAATTATATAATTTAAAACTAGCATAATAATAATAATAAAGAAATATACAATGTCAATAATTAAATCTAAAGATTAGGGTCATTTAAAAAATCATTAATTGAATAGTAACACTTATCAAGCAATAGGGCTGTCAGTTTCTTTTTAAACATTTGGATTGGGTAATTTTTTAAAATATTTGGTATTTTATTGTAAATGGTGGGACCCATGCCGAAAACACTTTTCGTTAGTAAAGCTGTATTGTAACTACCATTTTGTAATAGGTTCTTATATTGACTTCTAACAGGCCCTTTTCTAGTTTCTGACACTGTTAGAAAGTAATTCTTATGCTTTTTCACAAAAATTGCCATTTCTAAAATATATAATGCCGGAAATGTTAACACTTTTAGGGACTTAAACATAGGTACACAACTGTCTGTCATTTTCAGGCCACACATTGCCCTTATACATCGTTTTTGGGCCTTAAACACTTGTTCTCTCATACTACAATTACCCCAGAATACAATTCCAAATCGTAGAATTGATGCCACCAAACCATGGTAAGCTACCAATGTTGTAGTTGTACTCACTTTTTTGCTTAAATTGAATAGCACATATGCAGAAGTGCTTAGTTTTTTACACAACTCTTCGGCTTGGGGTTTCCATGTTAACTGACTGTCTATTAATATTCCTAAAAATTTCGCCACTGTTACTTGGTCAATTTTTTGCCCAAAGAGTCTGTAAGTGTGCCCGGTCGATGGCAATAAGCTACTACATATGCATACGCATATGCATATGGTACTTAAACATAACTGGCGCAATGTGGGAGTGCAGGTAGGTACTAGGTACACCTCTACCTAACCCTTCGCGGATTACAGGTGTGATGTTGTGTTATGTTCAGTAAAAAATGTCAAGGCATAACTTACCGGGTTGGTAGCCCTGTTGGAGCACTCCTGGCGGATGTCGTCGAACACAGTCTGCAACACCGCGTGTTGGTCCGGCAGCGGCGCCTTCTGCAGCGGCGCCGCCGGCTCGGGCGCGGGGCTGTCCGCCTGAGGGGGCGAGGGTGAGGGACTTGCTTCATATTTCAGCAATTATAGTCAGCAAGTTTGGTGGCAGGCCAAACTGCCTATGGTCATAACTGACTGATTTAAAACAAAGAAAGCTTAAACTATCTGTAAGTGTAGTCAACTAACACGCCCATTGTAACAATATGACTTTTTATCACATCTATTCAAAAATAGTTAGTTTATTCTTCGTAAACAGAGACTAAAACAGATTTTTAATCCCTAGGGATTAAAAGTGGTTTGAATTTGGAATGTGTATATTGTTAGAAAAAGCACCAAAGAGATCAAACACGAACATTGTATGAACAAGTGACAGGCTGGCAAGAGAAAAAGTGTGAATTTGGTCAAAATGAAAATCCAAGATGGCGGCTGCAAATTTTTTCAAATTTTTCATCATTGGTATCGTTTTCATGGTTTTCAAGGGTGCTAAAGCCAATAGTGAGGTCAAAATGTAAATTCAAGATGGCAGCTGCGAAAATTTTGTTTTTAAAATCATACGTGAGAAGGAACTTCGTTCCTGACGGGGGTCAGATCACAGACGTTTTTTTTTTCATAGAGGGTTATAAAAAGTAGAGTGTTCACTTCGGGAGCGATACTATTTTAAGCTCGAGTGACGTACTTTGAATCCCTCGCTGCGCTCTGGATTCAAAGAAACGCTCTCGCCTTAATAATTGTTGTTTTCTCCCTTGGCAAACAATCTACCATTTTATTACATCTATTCAGAATCCCTCGCTATGCTCGGGATTCTACTCTAGAATCCTTCGCTCCGCTCTGGATTCAAAGAAACACTCTCGCCTTAAAAATAGTTGTTTGCTCCCTTGGTAAGAAATCTACTATTGATAGCTTCTTATTTTGTAGCAGTAAGAGCGGGTTTTAGTGTTTTTTACTATTGACATGCTATTATTAGCGAGAGGTCGTTTGAACCGAGTTTACATCAAGTGGATTATAAAAACAATTGACGATCTAGTAAATCTATGGTGTTCTCAGCAAAGGTCAACTAGACTGGTCAAGAGGACAGCCAGTGGCATCATCTTTCTGTCCGGTAAAACTGCGATCACAAATCAAGCCTGCTGAAAATGGTTATAAAATATTTTTTCTCAAACATGCTTGGAAATTCGAGCACTATTTTGACAACCTTCTTCGAGATAAATCGAAAATGCTGTACTGGTCGCATATTTGCGAGCGCCCGGCCGGTAATGTTTGTATGAAAATCCATTTCTGTCGTGTTTAGCGGCCGAATAAATGAATATGAAAACACATACCTGTCGTGTTATTTAAAAATGGAACGAACTTTTTACTTCAATACAGTCAAAGATTTTATTAAAATTTCGATTTGATTTGCAAATAGAGTTGTTTATAGTAAAAAAGAAACATAAATACACTGGCGCGTGAAAATTAGCGTTGTTCGTCATTGTTCCTGGAATTTATAATTCCAACTTTTGAATTTCCCCGCATTATTTGAGAATAGTACTATACAAGCCTTGGCCACAACCAGGCATTGATGGACTCACGTATGTGTGAAACGGCTTCGCCTCGGCCCACATTTTCACGATCGTCCATCAATGCCCTGTTGCAGGCCGCCACTGTAATTGTACTATTGCTCTTTGGCCATCTATTAGGACAGACCTGTTTATTAGTAAGCAGACGAGGGGATGTAGCATTGAAGTAATAAAAACAAACATACCTTCTGCGGATAAGCAGGCGACATAGTCGCAGCCTGATAGTCAAGGTACTGGTTGGGATTCTGCTGCCCGTACTGAGGTGCAGGCGGCCCGTACTGCGGGCCAGGCTGGCCGTACTGCGAGGCAGGCTGGCCGTACTGCTGGCCGTACTGCGCCGCGTTCGCTAGGGGCACGTGTTGAGGAGGTTCCACTCCGAACAGCGGGTGTGTGATCGGTGCCTGCGCTGTTACTTCTTGTTTTGGCTAGAATAAAGGCTTTTTGTTAATGGCTTTGTGATATCCTGAGTTATAAGTTGAGTTGCACGATAACTGACACATGGGTCGTTGTCAAATTTTGCGCAGATAAAATGGTCACTCAACACTTTTAATTGTTATATTTTCAATAATGTCACGTCTAACAAATTGTACATTAAATACAAAATACATTGCATTAGTAAAAATCCATTAATAAAATAAAGACTTAGTTTCGTTTGTTTCAAAGGACAATTTTTTTTAATAATCGGTTTTCTTAAGCAGTGTTTATGCTTGGTTGCTTAATAACCCTAAAAACATTGTTACAGGATATTTTGCGCTTTCAAGATGGTTCTCACGTCTGCTGACAATCAGCGACGATACCGGGAACAGCGTAAAAATAATACCCAAAAGAAAGCAGAATCTAAAAGAAAAGATCGAGAGAAATACCATGCAAACAAACTCACATTTACAAGTCTGTTACTTTCTGTCCCAAAGATTAAAGAACATACAATTTTTTTAGGAAAAGCTAGTCAATATTATATAGCAATATAGATCATAGTGCAATCCACGAAGACGCGCCCCACTCCGCTCCGCCCCGTACTAAAGTACAGCTTACAGTACAGTAGTCGCGGAGTGGCGCCCCACTCCGCGACGTCTTCGTGGATTGCACAAACTGTATCGCGGTACGTTAATTTGTTAGAAATTTATACGGTAATATGTTTTAGTTAGCTGTTAATATATTATATATATATATATATATTTGTAGGACTTGGGTAGAATTTAAAGTCTGTTAATATTCAAAAAGTAACAGAGTTGTATAAAAACTTAAATAAATGATAGTTAAACTTAAAAAAAAAATAGTTTTTCGAAATGTGATTATAAGATATAAGATTGTTATTAATATGCTAAAATATTTGCAACTGACTTGTTTAATTTCATAATAAAAGGTAAAGCGTAATGGTAACAGGGTCGTATTTTTTACACCCTGACACACAAAATCTGGAATTAATCTTAAATTATTAGTTAGACATCGCGGCCGACTATAATAGACCATAATTAATTTGTTTTAACAGGCACAGATATGAAGAAAAGTAATGTTTAAATATATTTATTGTTTTATTATCATTTTGAGAAATTTGACAATGACCCACATAATATGTGTGTGACTGGACAGGTCTACTCAAATCTGTGTGGTTCTTTCCGCAAAAGACCATCTCAGACACTAATCTGCATGGCCCTCACATGAACTGACCAAGTAATGTCTGGACTTTAAAAGAGACTTTGACCTCCGACTTTGTTTCGGTGTTTCTTCTCAAAGTAGTCGGTTAGAAAACACCGACCTCATCTAGTTTCAAAATGTTATTATTTCTAATCAATTCACAGAAATAAAATATATTTTATCAATATTTATTTATTTTATTTTATGGTGTATATGGAGTCAGGTAAATCGTGAAGGAACTTTAAATATGCTTTCTCTTCTGTCAGATCACCTATTATTGTTCTATTTTTGTGTATCGTATAATTATATTTAGTGATGAAATACGGTCGAAATAATAATTACATTTATAATTAGTGACAAAACAAAACCCTGAATTGGAAACAGCAGCCACTTCAGATTTTAAGTTCTAGTTCTACATTTCGTTGCTCATAATTAAAGGAAAAAAACAATTTTAATGTCGAAGCATTAAACTTACTAGAAGACGCTACTAATGTAGAGATACTTTTTACGATAGATGTTATATTCGGCGGAGCTTGGTCTTCATAAAACGACGTTAAAGCATCCGAATTTATCACAATTTATGAAAATGTCAGTATAAAGTCAACAAGAGGAGGGATGCAAAAACTTATAATCAATATTAAAAACAACTTAAAAACACTCGTTAGAAGATATATAGGATGATCAAATCGGGTTTAACACACGATAATGGCAACACTTTGTGTCAGATTGGTGAACAAATGTTGCATGGTTCACAGTCGGTACCTCGTCTAAATGTCGCCTATGTTCGATAATGTTGTTCCACCGGCGCGTGCCCGCGTGCAAGGCCGACATGTCACCCGTGTCTAAATGCTGATAATGTTACTCCATCAAATACTAAATAAACTCTACGGTAAAATAATCACCGTCTGCTAAAAATACGTTTTAGCTAGCAAAAAATATGAGAACGTGTTTGCAGACAAATCATCATGTCAAGTGATTTATTTGCTCTTGTTATTTTAGTTACCCATCAAAACTTTTCCGATTTAATTTCTTTCTTTCGTTCAGATACATAAACGCATAGTAGATTTCTTCCTCAAGATTTAAATTATTTCATTCATTAAACCGTTGCTTATTGAAACGTTGTCACGTCAATTTATTATAGCACACACTAGCTTCATTTTAACATGAATTTACTTCTGCTGAAAACGTAAAATTAATTAATTTTACGTAATAAATATGTTATGTAACACATACCTTAGGCTTAGAAGACATCATAGGCGGATCGTTCCACCCCGGAGGAACAGGTTTAGACGGCACTGCGGCCACGGCCGGCTCCGGAGCCTGCGCCGGATTGTAGTACGAGCCGTTCACCGCCGGATTCAAACTAGACTGGTTCAACTGGCCCGGATTCACCGACGTCTGTCCCGGAGGTCCGTGGATATGGTTCATGGGGCCCTGGTTCATGGGACCCGAGTTCATGGGACCCTGTGAGTAAGCCGGCACGCTAGCGCCTCCGTATTGGTCGGGTAAGGGACTGTTGAACCCGCCGCCGTAAGGTTGAGAAGTGACGGGGTTGTTGAAACTGTACTGATTGTATAGGGGCGCGGACTGGACGGAAGGATCCACTTTGTATTTGGAACGGGATCCTATGCCTGGAAGAAAGGTGGGGTTTTGTTAGTGTTTCGTTGTTGCTTCACAAGCGTACAAAGTATTTTGGAAAGTGATTGGTTAGCGAATTGACTATCAATTGAAATGATTCGTAAATTTTAACAACAACTGTCATTCTTTGGCAGTCCTATAAAATGTCTACAACACGATAAATTAGTGCAGTATGTTAATCTGCTAAATACTGAATTTGTCTGACTGTACACGGACTGCGCAACACGCAACACGCCTGCGGGGCCTGCTGGGCCGTGCCGGCGTGTACACTAACTTACCAGACGGGCCCACACTGCCTGGCCTGGCAGGCTGCGGCGGCAACACCTGCGCGGGCTGCAGCAGCTGCGGCGGCGGCGCCTGCGGGGCCTGCGGGGCCTGCTGGGCCGTGCCGGCGTGTACACTAACTTACCAGACGGGCCCACACTGCCTGGCCTGGCAGGCTGCGGCGGCAACACCTGCGCGGGCTGCAGCAGCTGCGGCGGCGGCGCCTGCGGGGCCTGCGGGGCCTGCTGGGCCGTGCCGGCGTGTACACTAACTTACCAGACGGGCCCACACTGCCTGGCCTGGCAGGCTGCGGCGGCAACACCTGCGCGGGCTGCAGCAGCTGCGGCGGCGGCGCCTGCGGGGCCTGCGGGGCCTGCTGGGCCGTGCCGGCGTGTACACTAACTTACCAGACGGGCCCACACTGCCTGGCCTGGCAGGCTGCGGCGGCAACACCTGCGCGGGCTGCAGCAGCTGCGGCGGCGGCGCCTGCGGGGCCTGCGGGGCCTGCTGGGCCGTGCCGGCGTGTACACTAACTTACCAGACGGGCCCACACTGCCTGGCCTGGCAGGCTGCGGCGGCAACACCTGCGCGGGCTGCAGCAGCTGCGGCGGCGGCGCCTGCGGGGCCTGCGGGGCCTGCTGGGCCGTGCCGGCGTGTACACTAACTTACCAGACGGGCCCACACTGCCTGGCCTGGCAGGCTGCGGCGGCAACACCTGCGCGGGCTGCAGCAGCTGCGGCGGCGGCGCCTGCGGGGCCTGCGGGGCCTGCTGGGCCGTGCCCGGCGTGTACCCGCCGCGCAGCTGGCCGGACGCCTGGGGCCAGGACTGCTCGTAGGCCGCGCCTGGGGACGGGAATGCTCGTTGAATAATAAATAAAGTCGGATATATTTTTATATATCGGTTAATAATAGAGGTCGGTTTGGTTAAAGCTAGCTAACGCCACTTTGACAATTGCCAACCTCATTGTGTCGTAATGTCAATACCGCTGAATGACATTCAGTATTTGTGACCAAATAATTAAATACTTTTCTTTGCAATAGTCTGCTCAGTAGCTTCAAGAGGCATTAGGTATGTGTACTGACATGATAAAGGAAAGAATTTAAAAGCTGGCGAAAATATAGGTAAAAACTTGACTGACTCAGTAAATAAGAGTGCGATAACGTGAATACTTTTAAAAATAAGCTTAAGAAACATGTATGTGCATTATAACTTCTAATACTCTGGAGGAAATTGTATTGTATTATCATACGTATTACTTTGTATCTCATTATAAGCGGACTGTAAGTTCTTATGAGAATAAATTTCTTTAAACCGAAATAAAAGAAGAGTTACCAGATGGTGCATAGCTGGGCTCGGCGTGCGGCGCGTGCGCACGTCGTGTGGCGTGTGCGGAGGGCGCGGCGGGGTGGCGCGGCTGCTGAGCTTGCTGTACACGAACACGTTGCACTTTACTACGCGTGCTTGTTATTCCATCACGGACGAAGCGTCAGGGTAGCCCGCAAGATTCAAATTTTCTTACGTTTTTTGCATTTTGCAGATCAGTGTCAGATTTAATGTTGATTAAAATATGATTTGCAGTCGTCGCTTTACTCAATTATAATCATTACAATCAGCAATATCAATACAACCCCCATATCTCCGCCCCCATCCATTTGGGGTCCATTCGGACGGTACGGGGGGTTCAGTATCACTTCAAGACCCAGATTATCACTCGCCATCCGGTTGCCTCTCCGATTAAATTTTACGTGCCATTGGCTTGAATAAGACACGTGGATGAAACTTGACACACAGGTATATCAAGTCTTGTGGCGTAAGCACGGACTTTTGAAAGTCATTTATTGATAATTTTTTAACATATGTACACACGGCTACACATCAAGTTACACATTCCAGTATAAGCTGACCTCGCTTTGTACGGAAATCCTATACAATGCGAGATCAGCATAAACTGGAAATGTATAGCCGTGTGTACACGAAAATAAAGTTCTTAAAAATAATGAAGAGTGCGCTATGTCATGCCAGAAGGCGAAAGAATTCAGAATCGGAGTCAGAATTTAAATGGATTAAAACCATACAAACGATCTTTTCACATTTGATAGTGATAACATGTCGGTCACTAAAAATCTGTGCTTACACCGCGGAATTGACATAAGATTAAACAAAACTTTTCCAGGTACATGAAGAAGTTCTCCTAGGATGATCCAAGACAAAATTGAAATGTCTCACGTGCCTGCAATTCTACGGCGCCCATACCCTTCAAAACGGAACCACAGATGAATACAGATAGTTCACTTCACATTTTAGGTATGAAGCTACAAGTACGTGGCGAGCTCGACTTGTCGGGCCAGACGATATAATTATGAGTTACGCAATAGAAAGAGAGGCAACTTCTAGGTGAATATAACTGTAAGTAATTAGCGCTGTGCGACCTGAATTGCACTTTATTGTGTCGTAGCAAGAGTCACTTTTTATTTAAATGATTTTGTCGAGTGAACTATCTGTATGCATCTGTGCCGGAACAATAGGTACGGTAGTAGTACCTTCCCGGACGAGCTGGTTCACCAAGTGATACTACTACTATTCTCTCTATTACTTATACAAATTCAAAAGTCATTTATTCAAACTAGGCGAGAATCAGCACTTTTCGAACGTCAAAATTACATAAGACAGTCCCCCAAAACGCCCACCCTTCATCCTTGTTTCCAATTGATATTACTACCACATAAGGGGGATACACTAAGGAAGCCCGCGGAAATCTTGTTTGTAATTTGCAGGTTAGCGTCATGTTGTATGTTAATCAAAATATGATTGGCAATCGTAAAACATATTTTTTTAAAGAATTATAACCATTGAAATCGCCAATACAACTCTCTAAGTTACACCGAACCGAGAAAAAAAAAAGCCAGAAAGAACGCTTTGCGAAAATAAAGTAATAGTGCGGGCGAGCGATGCGCAGGGACTGCGACGCGGGGGGCGGGGACCGAAGTGTCAGGCACATACTTGTACAACATAAACATATAGTAACGCAGGTGACGTACATGGCTCGCCCTCCTCTGTTGCGCCATGCCCAGTGCGTGCATCAGTCGGTCGCGCAGCTCAGTGTGCTGGATACCCTCCAACGTGTTGAGTGCGCTCTGCAGACAGCCTTGAGACGCGAGGCGGGATGCGTACTCGTTTAGGACTGTTTCTAGTTTGCCACCGGCCTGTTACAAAGGAAAAATATAAAATTAGAGAAAAGGACTATGTTTCAATGGACTGCATACTATATGATTACAGAAGTCGTATGTACATTCGCGGAGGAACGGTTCAGTAATTGAATATTTCTGCATGTCGCTTTGAGTACGTATAGTCGAAAAAATAAAAAGTTTCATGTAATCACTTGTCAGAATGGTCCTTATGGTGCTTAACATTTTCAACGACTGGACATATAAAGGTCAACTTTAAGAATAGGTGGCTGATTCCGGAACGTATACATAAAAAATTTGTTGTAAAAGAAACTGAACTATGTAATAAAAAAATCTACTACCCTAAATGAAAAGTTTTAAAATTAAATTGCTGACACAATCTTATTGTAGGCAAAATCTTAGTACTAATACATGAATGTTCGATAAATTGTCCGCAGTCATCAGGATTTTGTATTTTTCTAATTGGAAATCAATCGCAATTTATTACAACAACACTTGTTTATACTAGAAAGTGACAGCACGCGTTATCAAGAGTAAACTGAACCCACCGGCACTTGTCGGCCCCTCGCTAACGCAGCTCTCCTGGCCAGCAGCGCCAGCTCCGTGAGCGCGGCCAGCGCGGCCACGTCTCCTCTCCTGCTGCGGCTCCAGCGGCCCACCAGCTCCTCGGGGCTCATGGCGCACAGGTAGCAGATAGTCGCGGCCGAGGATAAGGCCGGCTCCGATTCCTTTGACAGTTTGTCGCCGAGCATTTCTGTGAAGGAAATTATAAGGTGAGCAAGGTCGATGAGCATGAACGATTTGACTTGGAAAGTGTGACGTGTTCATTATTTTACCGCGTCGCAGATTGTTATTTGCAATTCGTTTTTTGGATAGGCTCCTACAGCAATTCGCCTGAAGTACATTTTAGTATTCTATACGATACTATGGTGAATGTGTATGTGTAATGGAGGAGCTCGTAGGTAAGTAATAACAGCCGCACGTTAAGCTACGCTTGCCGGGTTGGTCCGTGGATGGATGACCAACTTTACATACTGAGACTCCCGTGCCTTGGAAAGCACGTAAAGCCGTAGGTCCCGGCTGTCATTCGTGAATCTTTGACAGTCGTTACAAGTAGTCAGAAGCCCGAAAGTCTGACAACCAGTCTGACTAAGAGATATCGTATTATTTATACATATCACCTACTAGGCCCACTTTCTCCCTGTCCACCTACCACAGTACTGACTAGCCGAGTCCCCGTCACAGTGCGTCAGCAAGGCCGCCAGCGTGTCCCTCCAGCTGCTGGGCGCGGCTGACGTCACGAGCGTGTCCCAGCGCGCCAGCAGCAGACTGCCGCACACGAGCGCGACGGGCTCGCCAGCCGTCGTGTTGATGTGGTACTTCTGCACCTTGTACAGGAGCTCTGGACTGCCTGAATACATGGATTTGGCCGGTGGTTAACTTCCTAGTAACTATGTTTATTGACAAGACGGCAGGAAAATAAAATCTGTTGTTCTATACATTTTGACGATTTATGCGAACAGAAGTGTCTGGAACAGCAGATTTTATTTTTTCGCGATATCTGTGTTGGCCCCATCGTAAAAGTTGTTGAAAATGATGATTGCAATGACCCCTTTTCGGGATGATAAAGAGACAAATATTGTAAAGTGATCATAAATATAGGTACTCGTTTTTAGAATAAGAAGTTACTTTTATAAAGCAACGCTATAAAAAGTGTAAAGTTTTAAAATATTCCCTTACAAGTAAAAATAAATTGGACACATTAGAACCAGTAGAAACAGCGACTCACCGAGAGAAGCGATGATGAGTGCGTCGGCGACTCTCTTGGCGTCCAGACACAGTTCGACGGCCTCCTCCAGGTGCCCGCACACCAGCGCGCGGCAGATCAGGCTTGTTGAGTCTGCGGTGCCAACGGAATGTCTACTTTATACGAAATACATCACATCACATCATATCCCACCTTTTTTCTAAGAAGAGTTAGGTATACCTATAATACACCCACATTTCGCCAGGAAAACAAAAAAAAAACTGAAAACTAGGAAATACTATTCCAAAAATACTAAAGTTACTGCATAGAAAAAGAAATAAAAGTTCGCTCTTATCAGAATCAACGAAATAACCGCCATTGTACAGTCAGTCAGTAAGACATTGTGTAGTCTCGTATAACCCTACTGTTTCGTGGTATATAATAAGCCCACTTTCACACTAAAACCCTACAAAGCATTATTTCTTGTTTAGGCTACAGTAATATGACGAGGATGTACCTTCGCCATTCGGGATGACCACGTTGGAGACAGAGGGTGTCAAGTCAAGGTTGGCCAGTTTCCTCTCGATCTGTGTGTGAGCTTCCTGTAATAAAATAATACCTTCTATACTGTGAGCATGAAATATTTAACTTGAAAATAAATTAAAACACTAATTACACAATTTAAAAATTCCTCATAATTTTGGCAAAAAATCGAATTACTTAATGATCAAAGTTTCGCAAAGTGAAGCGTTCTTCAGCGTTCAAAGGTACATTAACGGCACAAACAAATTAATACGGTATACACTCGTTGCCTCCGCGACAATCAAACATGCCAGTACCCTTGACCTTGTATTAAAAAACCTGCCATCAGTTGTGTACAGTAAGGAAAATGATGGTTAGCATTTTGTTACACTTTACGAGCTTAGTTTAGCCATTTTATACGATACGATAAATAATGAAAATGGTGAAGACAACTGTCAAATTGGTTCCGAGTAGATGGCGCTAAGTGTTTGTTACTTTTATCCAGCTGCTTACTTACTGAAAACTTCGCCTTAACTTGTAATATGACAGTCTAGCAGGAGCGGCGAGTCCATACAACCCGATTCCTACCGGCTTCCCTTTGGAAATTCGGAACACAACCACTCTATCTTCATTGAATAATCAAACTATAAGCATTTGATACACCATAAAATTAAAACATTACAAAACGCCTACATACATTATTAGTAATATTTGTTTGTAGACAGTGATTGTTGTGATTGATAGTGTTTTTAAGTGTATTGAGTTTAGTAAAAGTAAAGTACGTTGTAATTAGGTATTTGGGGTAAGTAGATAGTTTATTATGTTGAAATTGCTTATTTAGACTAGATTTGAAAAGTAATTAGTACGATCAGTAGGATTAGGAATGGCGGCTTGTTAATTGACAGATTATTTACGTTGTGAGGAAACATGCTTTTCAAGGTTAAGTTTCGAAAATATGAAACACATAACTAAGTTAGGCCATGCTCGCCCAGATATGACTATAAATTACAAATGGCGTGATGGTTTTTTAAACATTTTAATGTTTCCCTTTACGATAAATATCAATGACTGACTGGCAGTCGTAAATTAAATAAAATGTATTGTTCTCGTGTTTACTTTTTAGTAGTTTATGGAATTAAGGGTTTTTTTAAATATTTTAATCTGATGAATTCATCAAAAAAGATGTGCAGACTGAAAAACATATTCGTAGCTATTTTATGAGTTCGGGACTGGTAGGAATAGAATTATTTTCACTAATTTGCAAGAAGCTCATAATAGAAAAGTAGATCGAAATAGGAATTTAATGAAACGGTTTATTGACACCGTTATTTTGATAGGTAAACAAGAAGTAACTTTTCGCGACATTTTTATTTTTTTTGCTTCTCCGGCTTACCTCCTCCATAAAACCACCCCTCGCCACTGTAGTCTAGCCATACTTACCGACAGATCAGTGCTGGTATCAGTAGACAACTCTGCTTCGGTCTCCGTGGACTCGCCCTAGCCGCGGCAGGCAGACAGACAGTGGCATATTATAGATATAGTTACGTGAGCACAGATTATAATAGATGTTATTTGCATTAGTCTTGTTAACTTTTCACCGCCACGTTACCAAACTCAAAACGTTTTACCTAAGGTCCATATCTACAGAGGTTCGCGCCAGTTTTTTGCAGGAAATTAGGAACCAGGGAAAATGGTTGCCGTGCACAATGACAAATCTTAAATTATCCGTATTTTCATTGTTTGTCAGTCATGTAAAATTGCCGTTTGCCGATGTTTTAATCTGCTAAATAATTAATTTCCCTGAAAGAACATAGGCGATACTTGTTAAGTGATTATATGTGTTGCCGTCATGTTTTAAATTACGGCATTTTTTATATCGTGTAAAAGAGTAATTTTTATCATTTAATTCATTAGACCGAGTCGGTCCGTGGCAGTGAAGAGGTCAAAATAACTATAATGAAGAACAGTTAGCTACGAAATAAGTCGTGCCATAGAGAACAAACATCCGTTAATTTATTAACAAGAAAATTTTGCACTATGAAAGATACAATTATACTGTTATAAGCACAGAAAACAGCACTGGCAGGTCAGAAGCCATATTAATACAAAACACATTATTATTGTATAAAATATAAGGAAGGTAACTCACTCTACTCAATGCGGCTACGTCGGGTTGAGTGCCATCACCGGTCGGTATGTTGGGGCTCTTAAACTTTGACGACATCTCGTCTTGTTTGAAACCTGAATAATGTGAAAATAAAATGCTATAAAACTGCTACCAAATACAGACCTATATGAGATAGCCAATATGGTTTATAATATCTTTTGTACTCAGTAATTCAGTACGAGCGAGTCACGAAAAACTTAACCATACTTAACTGCCTATCAAATCGCTACACCAAAAATGTGACAAATTAAATAAAGAAACGAGTTTAATGTGACGAAGTCCAAAGTGGTCAAAGATTTTGTAAGGTGACCGTTTGAACGACTAACTTAAGAAAACTTTGCTAAAACTAAGCTATTACTTAAACTCGAAAAATTAATTGTTGAAATTAAAATACTCTATCGGACTGCCTGGTTGGACTTACCTCCTGGGGTAAGTCAACGACGTCATTAGAATATTGTGTGCTTTATTTACTTACCCAACAAGTTAAGCACTTCACTTCTGAACGTCGGCAAGAAGTTAGCGCGGAGGAAGAACCATGTGTAGCGTTCATTCTGGTCAGTCGTAGCGTCACCCTTTTGACGACAGTACCTGTGCAAACGAATATGTTTTTAGAGATTTAGAGTTAATGCTTAAAATCATACATGACTCAAGATCAATTAACATGACATCGATGTTTATAATCGTGGAATAAGCTATGAAAATAAGTGACTGGGAAAAAATTAGAGTAGATGAAATAACAGTAGTTTTGATTGCTTAGAATCGTCAAAGAATTTAAATGTTAAATTGAAATGACATACAATACGGCCGATATAACCGAACTGAAAGCTCAGAATAGATGGCAGCACAGTTATACGTCTTTAAACCGCCATTGTTGTGTTTATGTTTACTTTTGTGTCAATCACAAATTATACGAAAACTAAATAAATATATATGTCCTTGGAGTGTAGCACTATTAAAAGACGAGTTAAGGACAGGAGAAGCGTCTACCACTGGTAAAAAATCAGCTTTAGTGGAAAAGTCATTAACTTTTGAACGTTTTATATTTTATAGGTTATTTTGTGTTTGTCGACTTTAAGTTCGTTTTTTGTTAAAGACTGGAAGCGTACGATAGAAATAACCTGATCAAAGTTGAATACCAACTCGGGCATGATCTTCCTGACTGAAAAACCGCAGAGATAGCACTTCTAGCACTGATCTAATATGATAATATAAACACACACATACTTTACTATAATTTACATAATATCACATCACAAGTGCCTGTATGCAATGAAAACAGACTTAGTTCTCTTGGGAGCATCACTTATAAACCACTTTCTCCCATAAAAGGCTTAAAGGATAGCACATCGTCTCGACGAAATATCGGATAAAAATTTTTTTCGGAGAGCTTGCTCCCACAGTTTTCTTCTTATAAAATCTTTGGCAAATACATGGGTCCCCGTATTTTTGCAATAAACAGCTGCGCAACTGAGCTCAATAATTAATTATGCGTAAAATAAGTCGCTTGTTTACAAAAAAAATATGGCTAGCTGTCAAACTAAAGACGCTGGAGATCAGCGTCATCTGAAGTGAGCAAGTGTCACGTTTTTATCCCCATTACAATTTTAGGAACCAAATGATGACATGAGGCTAGTGTGAGTGAGAACATGCGCGAAAGTTAATAGTGCCTATGATCAGACCTGCCAAGTTATATCGGCCGTATTGTAACATATTTACTGTCATGAATTTCCAACTAAGAACCGTAACGCATAAAGTGGTAACCATAAGAAGTGTCAAAATAAGTTAGTTATCTATCCAGTATACGTTTAAAATACTTACTCAGCAAGTCTTTCAGTGGCAGCAGGATCATGGCTGAGACTGGTTTCTAGTACAGCATCCAACTCCGTTGCTCGTTCTACTATCTCTGGTTCACTTATAACCTATTTACAAAATATGAAAAAGTAAAGCTTATTCAGACTATGAAAGTCAACATTAAATTAACAGGCGAAACTTCACATATGTGATGGGTATCAATACCTTATTATAAATATAAATTCGATAAAACTACCAGCGGCCGTTGAACTCTTTATCAGCTGTAACAACTTGAAATTATGAATTAACTCCATAAAGGGCAGAAACGAAACTTGTACAGCGACTGTCAACTACTGTCATTTCTGCCCTATAACTCATCATCTGTTACGACGCTCATTGAGATGGATAACAATTAAAATTCTATTGTGTCTCGTTGATGACAGTTGTAAAGTTAAAGGAGAAAAATCTGTGGAGCTTCTCCAACATATTATTTTAATTTGTATAAGCTATTTAAAAAATCTAAATTGATTTAAGGAAAGTTAAAATAACTAAATATTCATGAACTAATCATATATATCCATATATTCATGTTCATCGGTATTTAGCGAGAATGTAAGAGCGCTTATGATTTCAACCTAACTTTTGGGTAAGGTCATTAACTTGTTAAAAATTTATTATTATTCTTACCTGGCTTATATGTACAAGTTTCTGTGGGCCAGCTTCTTGCGGACATTTCTCGAACGTAACCAATTTGCCACCAAACTAAAAAAAAAAAATAAGAGCATTCTTTATTTTTGTCACACAAACACATTATACATTTTTAGCACTCAAGTCTCAGCTGGTACAATCAGTCGTAGACCTTGAGAAAGTATGTAATCAAACAGCATTTTTTTGCCCTGGATTTCTGATCAGATTCATGTCTGTTGTCCATCTGATGTTAACTGCTTACTGCCGCCTAAGGACATCGGCAATAACAAAGGCATCGTAGATGCGTTGCAATCCCAGAGATAAAACTGAAATGGTAACTTAGGTCATATAAGTTTATTTTCTTCTTTACGAAGAGGTGTACCACTATTTATACTCACACAGAACTTGGAGCCGACGGGTCTCTTCAGCCAGCAGGGCGGGCGCGGCAACAGAGGCGCGGGCGCGGGCCACGGCCGGGAGCTGTACTAGTATATATACTCACACAGAACTTGGAGCCGACGGGTCTCTTCAGCCAGCAGGGCGGGCGCGGCAACAGAGGCGCGGGCGCGGGCCACGGCCGGGAGCTGTACTAGTATATATACTCACACAGAACTTGGAGCCGACGGGTCTCTTCAGCCAGCAGGGCGGGCGCGGCAACAGAGGCGCGGGCGCGGGCCACGGCCGGGAGCTGTACTAGTATATATACTCACACAGAACTTGGAGCCGACGGGTCTCTTCAGCCAGCAGGGCGGGCGCGGCAACAGAGGCGCGGGCGCGGGCCACGGCCGGGAGCTGTACTAGTATATATACTCACACAGAACTTGGAGCCGACGGGTCTCTTCAGCCAGCAGGGCGGGCGCGGCAACAGAGGCGCGGGCGCGGGCCACGGCCGGGAGCTGTACTAGTATATATACTCACACAGAACTTGGAGCCGACGGGTCTCTTCAGCCAGCAGGGCGGGCGCGGCAACAGAGGCGCGGGCGCGGGCCACGGCCGGGAGCTGTACTAGTATATATACTCACACAGAACTTGGAGCCGACGGGTCTCTTCAGCCAGCAGGGCGGGCGCGGCAACAGAGGCGCGGGCGCGGGCCACGGCCGGGAGCTGTACTAGTATATATACTCACACAGAACTTGGAGCCGACGGGTCTCTTCAGCCAGCAGGGCGGGCGCGGCAACAGAAGCGCGGGCGCGGGCCACGGCCGGGAGCTGTACTAGTATATATACTCACACAGAACTTGGAGCCGACGGGTCTCTTCAGCCAGCAGGGCGGGCGCGGCAACAGAGGCGCGGGCGCGGGCCACGGCCGGGAGCTGTACTAGTATATATACTCACACAGAACTTGGAGCCGACGGGTCTCTTCAGCCAGCAGGGCGGGCGCGGCAACAGAAGCGCGGGCGCGGGCCACGGCCGGGAGCTGTACTAGTATATATACTCACACAGAACTTGGAGCCGACGGGTCTCTTCAGCCAGCAGGGCGGGCGCGGCAACAGAGGCGCGGGCGCGGGCCACGGCCGGGAGCTGTACTAGTATATATACTCACACAGAACTTGGAGCCGACGGGTCTCTTCAGCCAGCAGGGCGGGCGCGGCAACAGAGGCGCGGGCGCGGGCCACGGCCGGGAGCTGTACTAGTATATATACTCACACAGAACTTGGAGCCGACGGGTCTCTTCAGCCAGCAGGGCGGGCGCGGCAACAGAGGCGCGGGCGCGGGCCACGGCCGGGAGCTGTACTAGTATATATACTCACACAGAACTTGGAGCCGACGGGTCTCTTCAGCCAGCAGGGCGGGCGCGGCAACAGAGGCGCGGGCGCGGGCCACGGCCGGGAGCTGTACTAGTATATATACTCACACAGAACTTGGAGCCGACGGGTCTCTTCAGCCAGCAGGGCGGGCGCGGCAACAGAGGCGCGGGCGCGGGCGGCGGCAGCGCGGCGCGGGCCACGGCCGGGAGCGCACTGAACGAGTCCACGCCTCCGAACGAATCCATTATGTTGCTCTGGTTGTGCGACGTCTGAAGACAGTGTTTAATGTAGGGAACAATAGGCAGATAAACATATATTGCAGCAGAAGAGATAAGAACGTCGATCATTCCGAATTGCACAATAACGCACCCAACATAATAATTTATTATGACACCGCATTGCGGTTTGCGCCTTCGAGCCACTTCTCGTGAATTTCGTCAACGTCGCCGACAATGGTCGCGAAAATTCTATAAAATGCTCAGGAGACGCGCTACTCATTATTATAATATCATGTGTACGCTACATAATGCACGTTTTAGCCGTCACGAATAAAAGTAATATAATTTTATAGACCTTTTAATACATTTGAATTTGTTTTGTACCTACTTTCCGTGCAAATAAAGAACTATTCTATTCATAAAACGGCCAAGGCCAAAAACATTAGTTAAAACAAAGACACAAACACATTATTAAAGTACAGTAAGAAAAGTATACAACTACCCGACAGTCATTCGCTCATCTCACAATACTCCAGACATACCGACAAGATTCATCCATTCATCCGCGAACACATCACAGTCAGGCTTAGCGTTCAAGAGAGCGCTGAGCGCAGAGAGTGTGCGAAGGACAGGAGACTGAGCTCGAGCGACGGTTCCACTCCGAGGCACGGCGAACAATCTATGCCTCCTGCCACGGTTATAGTTCATCGGAGCAAAAAGATGGGACAGTTCGTCGTGCAGTGCATCTGTTTTTCCGTGAAGGATCTTACACATATTAATAATTTGGTAATTTTTTCTTCTAATCTCGAGAGAATTGGACCCTAAGCAAACTAAAAGAAAGTTCGAAGGGTACATAAACGGATAATATCTATTCAAACGTTTATAATAGATACCTATGATAAGCTTTTTTTACTTTTTATAAGAGTAAAGTGTACTCTTTTCGTGTGGGTTCCAGATGCATGCACTGGACTCCAGTTTGGACTCCCAAGTAAAGGTGATAGGGTTTCCTGATCCTGAAGAATTAAATTCCATTTTGTTCTGCGCCAGACTATCGGCTTCGGAGTGAATTTCGGAAAAGAGTTTCAATTATCTGCATACAATAGACTTCTGGCGAGATGAATAAATGAAGGAAGATCGTTGATCATTATCAAGAAAAGAAGCGGTCCCAGGATTGATCCTTGACTAACTTCGGAACGCGTATGATAGGGCTGAGATTCATAAAGGCCCAGTCTGACAAATTGCTGACGATCGCGGAGGTAGCCAGCGAGGAGCCGTAACAGACCTGGCGGATATCTGATGGCACATAGTTTTGCCAGCGGAATATCATTATTGACCCTATCAAACGCTTTCCGGAAGTCAAAGTACAAGACATCGACCTGGCCTCTACGGTCCAATCTTTTTGATATAAATGTCATAATTATACTCACGCTCTCAGGCCGGGAGCCGCCCAGCAGCGAATGCACCGCCACCTGCTGGTCGAACGACGCGGTGACCATGAGGCTAGGGTCCCTGGGACACCACGACACGTCGAACACCCACTGTTGTTGGTGACTTATCTCGGACAGGAGTTCGCCTCCCTGAGGACAAAATGAGAAAAACGATGATAATAAATATGATAAAAAGATTATTTTTTAAGTTACGAGGACTAGTTTCAAAATTATTATTTATACAAGTGAGGTTTTTAGCTAGAAATTCAAGACACAGAAATTAGAAAACTTTTCCCAACTGCTCATAGTCCTGGTTTCTGCAGTCTTATCTCAAAAACTCAACCCGCATTTAACTACGCCTACATTCTTCTTATTTCGACAAAATGACTCGATAGACGACATAACGTCTCCTTATTTAGTGTAAAAACTTAGATAACATCATAAAGATAATCAGCTGACATAAAAACATTCCAAAATGATTTTCACCGGCAAGTTTTCTTAAATTTAAGCAATATTCTATAAATGCATTTTTATCGTTCACCACTCCACTTCCTCACACAGGTGATGTTGTGAGATCGTGATCATTTTCAATAATTTTGAGAGTTTTAAATGTTCCTTTTTTATTGTTTGTATTTCCTGTACATATCCCAAATAAAATAATTATCTTTCTTTATATAATAAGTGATATAACTCACAGGCTGGGTGTTGTTCGGGTTCCAGCACAGCACCTTGCCGTCCTTGCCAGCAGACAACAGCAGGTCGGGGTCCTGTCGGCTCCAGGACACGGACATGACACCCTTGTTGTGAGCTTCCAGGGTTACTAGGGGAGAAGCTGCTAGTCTGCATGGAATTTCATTGAGTTAGTGATAACGATAAGCCATAACATTAGTTTATTTGAGCAATATTTGTTTACATATATATTTGTTTATATATAGATTTCTACTCACATTCGCAAAATCGGCTCTAATGATTTCGATAAAAGTTGCAATATAGGAGTTTACGGGGGGCGAAAAATCGATCTACCTAGGTCTTATATCTGGGAAAATTAGTTTTATTCGTATTTTCACCCCAGCAGTGCTCAGTCGCCCAAACTTTAGAAAAAGATAATTAATAATGACATGACATTATTGACAGTAGAATAATGATCATGGTAGCATGGAATTGACTTTGACTTCTAATCTTAGTCTTTATTTCCCAAAAAAGCTCTAATTTCCCTAAATTTTTGACGATTTTGAGATTCATTGGAGCTGCAATGATTTTAAATACGGAAATTGGCATTCTATATGTTGATTTGATTTTTAGTAAAGTGGTTGGAGATATATGTAATACTAATTATATTACATTATATTACTATTACATACACATATATCTTCTTACCTCAAGTCCCACAGCTGCACGACGGGCACCTGGTCGTCTTCTGACGCGATGCACACCTGCGTGGCCACGTTCGGGTGCCACGCCAGCGAGCGCCATCGTGTGCGGGACTGGGAGTCACTGGAAAATAGTACATTTTACATATTTGTCACGAATTCATTAGTTTAAGGAAATTTAATTTAATTAGTTTAAGGCCCTATTTCGTAAATATTTATGTAAATCAATTATTTTAATAAACAATTATTTTTTATTTATTATTAGTTTACTACAGGCCGATAAACACGAAATGAATAGCAAGAAAAGCTAAAAATTTGACAAAATAGTCAATGGTCTATAATCCTTTGGAGACATTACTTAAGGGCCTTAGGTGGACCTCTTTCGTTTCCGTCATAACCTTTACGAAGTTTACGACAATAGTTGAAGGTGTGAATGAATTAGTCAGTCAGCAAATCTGATTGCCGGGATGTCATTGGTTCATTGAGCTTTTTATTTCTCACCTCAGTTTCATGATCGGTTCATTCTTCCTCAAATCCCACACGACGCATCTTGTTGCAAATGTGGATCCAAGAATATGTTGAACCTGTCAAAGCATTCTCTTATTAATTGACAATAAAAACCATTAGCCCCTTTTTACACGGCACGGTTTCTTTACGGTACGGCGTTTAAACCATGCCGTAGTAAAAACATGTCCGTCAACAAGCTTCCATAGTAATCCATACAACTCTGACGACCGTGTCTACACACGGCGAATAAACTGTAATTTTTCACGGCAAGAAAAACTTATGTATACAAGGGCCTTACGAATAGTTAGCCGGTCATCGAACTTTAGAAAGAGACACATAGGTATGAGTGACAGAGAGGACGCTCTAAACAAAGACTATCACACAGGTTTGAGTGACAGAGAGAATGCTCTGCAAAGAGACTGTCACACAGGTACAGTACCGACCAAAAGTCCATGAGCAATCTCACAAAGCAATAGACTGACGCTTCGGTTTGACTTACGACCTTCTTCTATAAGTTGTTACAATACTGTAGACACGCACATTACACACACACACTCACTTTGTCTGCAACCAATGACTAGTTCAATAATCATCATTCGTTTTTAGTTTCATTCGTCTTGTTCACATAAATATTAAAGTTTAGCAGGTAGACCACAAAAAACTAAGTAAATTATTTCGATTTCTGTGGGGTAGATGCAGTTTGTTACGAGTATTTAATTAATAGAACTTTTTTGGTTCGTGGATAATATTGGTGACGAGTATTTAGCGCAGTGTTGTGGTTATTATTATCAAAAAGCAGGCATAAAATATATTGAAGAGATCAGATCAGATCAGAGAATATTATTGCGCTGCGTAAAAGTGAAGTGAATATCTAATGAAACCGGACTAAGTGTGAGTGTTATCATTAATATATTTCATATTTTACTAAACATAAATCTTAATCAAGGGTATTGTTGATAGAACAGAGGTATTGTTGAGACAGAAGATGCCTTTAAAGTTTTAAATTCATTGTGAGGTTTAATTCGATTAGTGAATAATAAATAATAAGGTATTATGTGTAATAAAAACAATGTTTTTCTTTGTTCTAGAGAAATACTGTGAGGGTTAAGAGATATGAGGAAGGGGCTTATTATCGAGTAGCAGCGACGTCAAATGGTGAATGAAACAAATGGTTTCATACCAACGAGACATTTTGCTGAATTATTAAAAACACGTCATTATGAACCGTTCGCCGTGCACTCTGAAGGCTTGCATCACTGAAGACCAGCTAGAAAACCGTTTTTGACCTTAAAATATTGACCGTACCAACTTAATAAACAACAGATTCGTTATTGCATGAATTTATGGTAACGAATTTTTTAAGCACGTTTCAATAGGGTGTTTGTCGTATTTCTTGCAGATATACCGAAATTGTTTAATATTATTTTAGTAATAGTATTATTTTAGGATTAAAATTTGAGGTTTAGTTTCAATCTTCTTTTCGTAAAGAAAATGAATACTTAAGCTTTAACCTCAATAACAACCAATATTTACTAAAGTCAAATAAAATGTAAAATAATTAATACAAATAAAATATAAACAAAGTGCCCATATTTAACCTTAAAATTACCTATTCTGTAAGTAGTTTTTTACATTTTAAGTAGTCTAATATTCTTATTTATTACTTAATTACTTCGACCATGATCAAAGCTTAATATTTATGGTGAAAAAATCCATTAAAAATTTAAAATATTTCATAATTTAAATATGTCTAAATAATACAAACTGCTTCTAAGTTTCTTGACATCTATTTCACATCTTATTCAGCTGAAGTAATGATAAATAATTGTAGCAGTTTATTAACTTATGTAAAATAAATATAACGAATAAACATATTTTTTTAAATTTTGTTATCATATATCACGCATTTTTTATTCTAAAACCTTTATTGCAATAACAACATAAAAAAGCAGCAATATTTAAAAAATATTATTATCGAAAACAAAAATAATAATATTTGCAAAAAACCGCACTGTGTTTCACGAGATTAGAACCTGAGGCAGTTTGAATTCCATACCAACGCTTAACGCTTTCTGCTATCTGCACTTGTTAAGTGACTATCGAATTTTAGCAATGCCATTAACTGGTCAAGTTCACGCGCATAGTGCGTGTGTGCTAGCATGTTTAAAGCGACGGAAATATATTGTTGTTTCGTGTAACTGCGTTATCTGTGGTGTGTGTATCGTGTTGCTTACACATACAAATGTACGAGCTATACCGCGTGTTCACAGCAATACGACTCTTAGCGTGCTCATGCACTTTTGAGCGCTTACTGTACGAGTGACAAAGAGGACGCTCTACAAAGAGACTGTCACAGAGATATGAGTGACAGAGAGGACGCTCTACAAAGAGACTGTCACAGAGATATGAGTGACAGAGAGGACGCTTTAAACAAAGACTGTCACACAGGTTTGAGTGACAGAGAGAACGCTCTGCAAAGAGACTGTCACACAAGTACGAGTGACAGTGAGGACGCTCTACAAAGAGACTGTCACAGAGATATGAGTGACAGAAAGGACGCTCTACAAAGAGACTGTTACACAGGTATGAGTGGCAGAGAGGATGCCCTACAAAGAGACTGTCACACAGGTATGAGTGACAGAGAGGACGCTCTACAAAGAGACTGTCACACAGGTACGAGTGACAGAGAGGACGCTCTACAAAGAGACTGTCACAGAGATATGAGTGACAGAGAGGACGCTCTACAAAGAAACTGTCACACGGGTACGAGAGACAGAGAGGACACTAAAAAGAGACTGTTACACAGGTATGAGTGGCAGAGAGGACGCTCTACAAAGAGAATGTCACTCAGGTATGAGTGGCAGAAGATGCAAGGAGCAACAGTCGATTGGTCGCCCCGGGTCAAATACCTAGGTGTGACCATCGACCACGATGGGGGCCCAAGTCCGCAATCTATTTAAACCGGTGCCCGAATCCCGAATCCCGGTGCGCGTCAAGTTGGGTGTGTACAAGCAGTACGTACGCCCAATCTTGACGTACGCCGCTCCGGCATGGCTCGCCCTCACGTGCGAGACCAACCGCAAGCTTCTCCGCGCGCATCAGAGCATGGCGCGGACCATCGTTGCCGCCCCTCGCTACGTGAGGAACGACGTCATCCAGAGGGATCTCGGGATCAAGAGCCTGGACGAGTACGTGTGGCGCCTTGCGAAGGGAATGTTCGCGCGTGCCGATGAATCTGAATGACCCCACGTCAAACAGATTGTGCCCTGGCATACGCGCCCCCCCCCAACGCGAGGCCGGCCGACGACGACCCCATCGCTCCTAATTGACGCCTCGAGTAAGCTGCACTCAGGTTACACGCGGCTTACTCGAATAAAGGTATGAGTGTCATAGAGGACGCTCTACAAAGAAACTGTCACACAGGTAGGAGTGACAGAAAGCATGCTCTATAAAGCCAAACTTTTTCTTAAATTCGAAGTGTCATATTAACGGCCGCGTAGTGTGAAGACACTGGCACAGTACACAAAAATGTAATCTTGTATGCAATCACTTGTGACCAATTTCCTACGGACCGTACCATGCAATTCTAATTGGTTAAGAATCAATTGAGTTCAAAAAGCTAGAGTTCATTATTAGACGAAAGAATCCAACGACGATTTATAAGCTTCCGACTTTGTTTTATCATGAGACATGATGACACATTAAGCACATTCAAGATTTCCGAGATTTACAGATCTAATGGACAGAGATTTTTGCATCATTTAAAATGTTTTAAATCTCTTGTGCACTGTTTTGATTAACTTACCGAGCTACTACATACATATACCCAATCAAATTGCTAAATATAAGATTTGACAAGAAATCATTATTTATTTGCAAAACAGCCAGGCTTGAGGGAGGCCTATTTCCAGCAGTGGACGTCTTTCGTCTGAATGAATGAACGCAAAACAGTTACTAAAGATAGAAGAGCACAAAATTATTATCTGAAAACACTTTACAGAACTTAAGGTTTTTCAAATAATCAAATTGTTGTGTGCTTACCTGCTGATTCCAAGCCAATCCTTGCACATGATCATAAGGCTGGTTCCTATTACCAGGAGCCATGGGCTGACTGGTGTTGTTGAGGTCCCATATGAAGATCTCACTGTCTGAAGCTCCGGATGCCAGCAAGTTCTTCTGGTAAGGGTTGATATCCAGCGCTGATACATTGCCTGGTGGAATAAAGGAATTTATTGATTTATTGCGAAAACAACAAAAACTAAACTTGCAAAACTATGATGGGTTGAAAGCATCATTGTTCCAGTGAGAGAGAGAGAAAGACGGAGCTACACAGGACGCATAGCACTATCATTTTTTCACAACGGAACAACGATGGCTTAAGCACGTCATATAATGGCCCACAAGCACTTGATTAAATCACGAGATCAATAAATATAATTAATAGGTGGTAAGTTTAAATGATATAATGTCCTTAAAATATTTGTTTAGTGTGTGATTCGAAAGTAGTGAAAGTTAATTGCTCAATCAACACGCAAATTAAACCGTGTGCTTATTGTTTATACAAATACTAGAGTGCTTTGGTACATCAGTATTTTGATTTGATTTTTTTTTTTCTATTTCTATTTCCTAAGAATCTTATATTAGGTATTTACTTCTAATGAAATACGTAACATCTAATGATTTTGAACAGCAGAGAGAGAGATGACATCCCAAAATAGAAAACATGCGTACGGATGATGTCATCTATTGCAATATCATCACAAGCTAAATAATGAGCAGGCAAACAGAAACTATAGATAGTGCGTTATCTAGAAGTTCTAACATTATTCACTACAGCCAGAAGCTCACAGATAACGCTTCAGTAAATAACGGTAGCTAAATGCGCTTTTCTGCATCATAATACGCTTTTCTGCATCAAGTTTTGAATTATTAATGTGGTATGCCCACATTACAGCGTGTCGCTTTAATTGCGTAATTTAAGACATGTATACGGCTTCGCGTTTTCGTTTTATGGAGGCTTTTCTAAAATAGAGGTTTGGAGCAACATGTAATTCATGAACTATGAAGACACTAGGCATTTTAACCAAATAAAAGAGCTCGAGCCTAATAGCTGCAATCTCTTAAATTGACTGTGTGTTTGACCTAATTATTCAATGTAAACGAATTCAGAATAATGACGCAACACAGCTAACTGAGCACGTTGGATATCTTATGTTTTCTATGATTAGGTTCTGAAATCAGAACAAATATTTATACAGCCTGCAAATTTGTAGTTATTACAAAACTAAGGTGAAAACCTATAATCATTCTGAAAAACCAATTATTTTCTTATCAATTAAACTTGATAATTACTTGAATTTTTAAACCACCATTTGTATGCCTACTAGTGTTTTAAAAATTCAAGTATCAATTTTATTGATTGCTTTATGACCAATTATAATAAAACTACAGATGATAAAGTGAACAGTTATGTGTATACAACATTTGTGTGTGTTGTATATTGCTCTGTATAAAAACATTGAATATTTTACATGATGACCCATTTCCCTCACTACTATATGATAACAAACCCAAATAAGATTACATATTTCATGCCCTGATTCTGTTTTTGAGAGGAGAAAGATAATAATTTATTTATTTAATCAAATAGCAACAAGATGTATAGTAAGTTCGATTTCTTATTACTTGAAAGGTTTTTGTGAAAAAAAAAATTAAGGTATGCAAATTCGTTTTAGGGTTCCGTACGTCCGAATGAAAAATGGAACCCTTATAGGATCACTTGTGTGTCTGACTGTCTGTCACAGCCAATTCGCTCCGAATCTAATGGGCCGATTAAGTTGAAAGTTGGTAACCATATGAATTTCTGTAACCCAAACACTGACGTGTAACATAACTAATGAACTATGACTATGGGGTTACTTTTGAGGGGCAGCTAAGAAAATAAAATAATGAAAGTTTTACAAACTGTGACATATCAAATGAAAGGGCTTACTGTAAGCATCTCAAACATTGTTTTATCATTTTAAAATAGTTTTATAATGATTTATGAAAATAGATGAAAATTAACCATTCCTTACTGCTACCGAGCCTAAAATTTTGAAAAAAATACTGAAAATAGTTCTATATTTTTAAAAGAAAACCAATAATTCTATGGTGTTAAAATAACATGACAATTCTCTAAATTGTGCGTACAAACTTACATTTCAGTTGGAACATATGGGATGAACATAGTTTTCAACTACAATCATAATCATAATCATAATCATAATCATTTATTCGCTTTGAGAGTAGGTACATAAATGAAGGTGTTCACAAAATGTTGAGATCCCTGTACAATCTAAGTTCCAATCTAAGTTTATTCTTGGGATTAATTCATTTCAACTACGGAACCCTTCATTGTGCGTGATCCGACACGCTCTTGGCCGGTTTTTTTAAATGGTCATGCTAGATAGATAATCAATGATTTTGTTTAAGCTTTATGAAATCACAAATAACATGAAAATATTTAGTTAGAAAGTAGAAAATGGCGTCTAGCCAGGATCGTGCTAGAAAATAGAATTGAAAAATTCATTCTAATTTAAACCTTATGCAATTGTCACAAAAATTATAATGCATTATCACTACATAGAAAGTGATTATACACTTACCATTATGTTTAGTGCTACTTCCAAGCAGTGCATCGGTGGCATTGTTTAGCAGTTTTTCAGCGCTGTAGAACTGCAAGAGCCCTCCATCGCAGCCTCCAACTATGATACCAGCACCAGACCACACAATCTTTTGAAATCTAGAATAAAATAAAATGAATTACACGCAACTTAAATACTTTCCCCCATACTTATAAATCACTACATAGTATAAAACAAAGTCGCTTTCTCTGTCCCTATATCCCTATGATTGCTTAATTAAATCTTTAAAACTACGCAACGGATTTTGATGTGGTTTTTTTTAATAGATAGAGTGATTGAAGAGGAAGGTTTATATGTATAATAACCCGGTTTATACCCGTGCGAAACCGGGTCGGGTCGCTAGTATTACTTAAAGTTAATAGTAATAGTAATAGTCCATTTATTTGTGAGAATATTGTTACAGAGATGTTACATGGTTTTCATAGTTCATAATATTCTGCCGTTTCCGGCGTACAAATACATTGTCAGGGTTTTGGTTAGTTTATTAGATTACAAATGATTTTATTGAATTAAATAAATTAGGATAACATTCAAATTGCATATTAGTCAAATAAATTAGATATGGAAATGTCAAAAAGAATTAATTAAGTCAAAGATAGTAAGAAGAGAATAATTAGAATGATAATAATTATTTCCTAATATTTATGTCAATTTTTCATTCATAAAATCATTAATCGAGTAGTAGCATTTACATAAGAGGTAATTGAATAATTTACATTTAAATGTACTAAAGTTTAAAGTTTTAAAACAATCTGGTAGTTTATTAAAAATTTTGATCGCCATACAAAACACATTATTTGAAAATAGTTTATTATTTCGTCTAGGTACACGAAGCATGTGAACTTTGCGGCTAGGTCTGGATACAACATCATTATGCAGAACAAATTCATGCTTATTTTGGTACACAAAAATACAAATTTCAAAAATATATAATGCTGGGAGTGGTAATATTTTTATTTTTTTGAATAATGGTACACAGCTGTCCATTGGGTGCGCTCCACATATTGAGCGAATACATTTCTTTTGGGCTCGAAACACTCTGTTCAGTTCCACAGAATTACCCCATATTATAATGCCATAACGCAAAATTGATGCGACATAGCCATGGTATGCACATAGTGCCGCATCAACACTAGCCACACGTGTTAATCTGTACAAAACGAATACGAATCTATCTACCTTTGTGCAAAGTTCGTCAATATGAGCTTTCCAGTTACAGTGTTTGTCTATTGTTATTCCTAGGAACTTTGTACTCTCAACCTCTTCAATTGTATCATTATCATGCTGTATTTTTAACTGCGGACGCTTACTATTGTAGGTTTGGAACTGGATCATTTTGGTTTTGTTAATGTTGATATGGAGATTATTCTGTTTCAGCCATGTGATAATTTTATATAGTGTCTCGTTTATTTCGGTCTGGTACTCACATAAGTTATAATTATCATTTAGAATGCTGAGGGTCGTATCGTCAGCATATAGTATGCAGTTGTGGGAAGTTACTTTAGCTAAGTCATTAGCATACAGCAGAAACAAAAGTGGTCCCAGTATGGTTCCTTGGGGAACACCACAATTATTTTCCCGATAGGGAGATCTGCAGACGATTTTTTGGTGCCCTGTTTGTTTCGAGATCTCAACACATTGTTGTCGATGGGTGAGATAGCTTTCGAGCCATTTCAACGTGTTTCCTCTAATCCCATATCGGTTCAATTTGAGAAGAAGCAATTTATGGTTGACGAAATCAAAAGACAAGCTTATGTTCATTTTCATCTAATAAAACTGTAGGCTGGAGAAGTATCATGCTGGGTTATCAGAACTTTAAATTGATAAGTTTAATTGTCACTAACAAGACACAATAGAACTTTTATTGTTATCGACTTCTAAAGGCAAATCAACAGTTGAGTTTATAAGATTTTTCACTCTTTTCAGTCCATGTTTTTATTTGGAATCAATATTTTGGTACTTTTGGTCAGATATATTTTGTTCTTTCAGGCTATTTTTACCATTATATTATTATCTTAATTCTACATTATTATTTTAATTGCTGTCCTGTCTGAATAGAGCATGACTGATGATTCAACAGATTTACATCATGAATAAATATTTTAACAGCACATGTATTTAAAATGTTAAATTAATACATTATATATTATGTAAATGTTTATTGAGCAGTTGTTTCTAAAGGTCGACCATTCTCCAATGAGTGTCATTAAAGTGGATCCGCAGTGGTAGCCCACGTAATTCAAATAGAACTTTTCCATAAGAGATTTGTTTACATGAAACAAATCTAACTAAGGGAATGTATTAATGATTCTAATTCTGTAAATACATATTTGTTATGGTCGCAAATCATATTTTGATCAAGGTACAACCTGACACTGACCTGCAAATTACAAAAAACATAAGAAAATTTGAATTTTGCAGGCTACAACTGCAGGTCTTCCTAAATGTCATTATTTACAAAAACTGTATAGGTAAAGACAGCTGCAACACAGTAAAATAATAATAACATTATATCTATCAGCTGGCATGTTATTGAAGCAATCAGAGAAAATATGCTTACTCAGTTCTTTCTTTCAATAATATAACAAATGAGCATCTCTGTGACAGTTGTACACAGGTTCAATGTTGGGCTCCTGATATTCTATTACATTTTGTTGTCAGTGTTCATCCTGCATCCTGTGTGCATCCTAGGAGATTAGGTTCACAGCTTTAGGTCATAAACTAACTGAATGTTGGTTAAGACCAATGTAAAATAGTGTTACCGTTCTCCTAATAAGATATCATAGGCAGAAGTGGTATGGATTACTAATCCCATAATCCTACTACTTTACCTATATTTGACTATACTCACTTGTGCTCTGTCTGCAAACTGGATTTAAGCTCTAAGTCGAGTCCAGGGTCTTCCAAATTCAAGGCATAAAGCTCAAGGTGGGAACTAGAGCTGAACGAAGAGTCAACCTGCTGCGCCGCCGAGCCGGCCGCGATCGTCACCGGGTAGTGATCGGCAGGCGACCAGCACACGTTCACCGTTCTCTTTAGCTCCTTCACTTTCATCTTCACAACACTGGCTCACTACAACAAACACGAACAAACACTAAAAACCACCGAAAAACTGTTTTATTTACCAAATTATGTCACAGAATTGGAACGCTTCCCACTGCCGATTGACAATCAGAACCTGTATTTATACCCTAGCATATGGTCAAATAAGAATTAAAATGTATTTTTCTAGCCGATTTCAAAGGGTTTCAATTAAAAAATACAATATTTACCATAAAAACACCAACTTGGCACTTCCAACGTGGCTGACGTAAATATTCTTGATTTGATTTGACAGATGATCAAGAATCAAGTGACAGTACGTTCGGAAACTAAAAGCAGGAGACACGTCATTTGTCGTCATACAGAGTAAAAAAAACTTGTTTTACAACTTCTAAAATGTAACTGTGTGTTTGCACCGGCGAAACATTCACAACAAAACATCTTGGAATCTCTATTTTCTGTTAATTTTCCATACAACGTTTGACAGGAATTAGAGATTTCAACATGTTTTGTTCACAGAGCATGTAACTTTAGTTTTGTTGTGATGTTTCGCCAGTGCAAACGCACAGTTATGTTGTTGATTTAGAAATATCTCCTTAACCCTTCAACTGTCATTAACGAGACACAATAGAATTTTAATTGTTATCCGCCTTTATAAGGCTGCTTAACTGGTGATGAGATAATTATATTACTTACTATGTAATTTTTGGATACCTATGACAATAACACACCATTGTACTCACATAGAAGTAAGACTAATAAGGTGTGTTATTTTAAAGATTTATCAACTTGTTTCCATAGAAACCAGAATAATATTTTGTTGTTCCCCATTTTATTTTAATATTTTTGGCAAAATTAAGTGTTAGAATAACATTATTTGAAACTTTGCAATACAAAAATCTTTTTCAATAGATCCTCTTTCTATTCATTAAATTTTCAGAAAAATCCTGGCAGTACCAACTTCTAGCAAAAGCAGAAGAAGAAAATAAAACTTCGTTCAAAATTAATTGTCATAGAATGAAATTGATGGTAAAAAATACAGTTGTCAATTTTAAGTAGAAGATAATTAAAGGAATACTACTTAGTCTGTGATTAAAGGTGCGTATCAAACTTTAAATTTCTCTTCATGTTGTTATCTTCTTCGTAGATTATAATCGAAACTTCACGACAGCTAAATCCAAAAAGGTTGCAAAGTTCTGCAGGATCCCTTAAAGCCAGGGGTCGGCAAGTAATTTTAAGTGGGGTCCGGATACTGTTGAAATTTTTATCGAGGGCCAGAAAAAAACGTCACATCTAACACTTTCTAGTAGATTACATAAAAAAAAGTAAGTTCAAAAACTAAAACCCGACTAAAAGATATGAAACAAGAAAATGTTTCAGACAGAAGTCAAGACATAGGTACAAAAATGATCAAGGTAAAGCCGTGGTCGCATGCCATTATAATTTTGTAGGTGTAGGTACAAGAATGCGACCACGGCTTTACCTTGATCATTTTTGTACCTATGTCTTTCATATCTTTTAGTCGGGTTTTAGTTTTTGAACTTAATTTTTTTTTTTTTTTTTTGGGTGGGATTTTTTCAAATAACTTCTCCCGCTCTGGGTGGAACGGGCGGGCGTGTCAGACTCTTACTGACTAAAACCCACCCGTGTTCCTTCGGTTGCCCTGTTGCCGGGGGCCACGATGTCCCTTTCGGCCCATATTCGCAGCCCCGGCAGGCATTGGCCCTAGCGGACCCCGTCAATTCTGCTGACATCTCTTTGAGGCGCGCGTGGAACACAACGCGCCGTCGACCCGGGCCTGGTCCTTATCGGACGGCGAGCTACCCATTGCTCACCGTCCGCAAGCCCGCGCCTACTGTGGCCGGAAATCGGCTCGCAATTCCCGCCCCGGGCATCTCCTCCTGCGGCGGTTAGGGGCGTGAGGGCGCGAAATTTGCCTCTCCCTCACGCGTTCCACCTCCTCCTTCGTGAGCATTACCGCTTCGCAGAAGGCGGTGATGGCCTGCCATTTCCTCTCGCTCCGTACCATTACCTGAACCAGGGCCGGACGCGACAGATCACCGCCGCCGCTGAATCTGTACCCTAATTGCGTAATACAACACAATCACATTAATCTGTTTCAATTTGAAACAGATTGCTAATCCATTGCTACATAAGTTGGAAAAAAAATCTGCTCAACAACGTAAAAAACGCAATGAATGTTGTTGAACTGTCGAAATGAAACAAATTAAGCATAATTGTTTACGAAAATAAGTTACGCAATTAGGGTACTGATCTTATTTCAAGTTGTGGTCTTTACTAGCATAATACACATACCAAGAGCTGCATTTAGTGCTAAGACACATGGTGCGCCAAACGTGCACCTTCTGACATATAGAGTGATAACATAGGCATTCCTGAGAAAAAAAGTCTCATTTTGAAAAACAAATAATGCCATCTTAATGTTCAAATGCCTATAAAACTTATTCTGACAAATTTCTTTCTATCTCTCGTGTTTCGGGAGTTAATTGAGAAAATGTGAAATTTTACTATAAAAATGAGTGAATTGAACTCTCTGCCTCCTGAATCTGTACCCTAATTGCGTTACTTATTTTCGTAAACAATTTTGCCTAATTTGTTTCATTTTAGCTGGCGTTTGGCGCACCAAATATCTTAGCACTAAATGCAGCTTTTGGTATGTGCATTATGCTAGTATAGACCACAACTTGAAATAGGATCAGATTCAGGAGGTAGAGAGCTCGATTCGGTAAAAAAATACATCACCTGCATGTCAGAAGGTGCACGTTTGGCGCACCATATGTCTTAGCATTAAATATACCTTTTGCTATGCCTAATACGATCGTAAAGCCCACAACTTGAAATGAGGCCGGAATCGGGCGGCAGAGAGCTCGGTGCAGGGCATGCGATGTTTTTCAATATTACCCTTTTTTTTGTCGGAAATGCCTATGTCCAACCTCTCCCATACATCAGCCTATATGTCAGAAGATGCACGTTTGGTGCACCATGTATCGTAACACTAAATGAAGCTCTTGGTATGTGTATTATAAAGACCACAACTTGAAATAGGATCAGATTCAGGAGGTAGAGAGCTCGATTCAGTAAAAAAATCAACCTATATGTCAGAAGGTGCACGTTTGGCGCACCATGTGTCTTAGCAGTAAATGTATCTTTTGATATGCGTAATACGATAGTAAAGCCCACAACTTATCCGCCTATCTCCATTCCTTTTACCTCTTCTAACTACAGGCAAAACTCATACATACTGCGAGCAAATTGCGAGCGAACTTTAACATTCTTTGTAAAGAGTTCTCATTTGACCCATTTACCACCAAAACCTATTCTGCACGCGCTTGGCTGAACGCTAACTTTTTTAAAAGTGCATAGTGCTTATTGTACCTTATATAATAATATATGTATACCTACTTAATCTTTTTATCGTGCTCATTAGTGATCCTAAGATTTTTACTACTTTTTCTGTTTTTACCCGTGAGAACCTGTAATTGGCTCTATGTTTCTTGAATAACTGTTATCCATTTGTTATAGCTGTTGGTTCTCCTAAATAAATAAATTTGAAACGAGGCCAGAATCAGGCGGCAGAGAGCTCCATACAGTCATTTTCATAGTAAAATTTAACATTTTCTCAATTAACTCCTGAAATACGAGAGATAGAAAGAAATTTGTTAGAACAAGGTTTGAAGGCATTTAATAACTAAATAAGATGACATTATTCGTTTTTCAAAAGAAGACTTTTTTTCTCGGAAATGCCTAAGTCCAACCTCTCCCATACTCGTTCCACTGTGCGTTGCCATAAACTATAAATTGAAATTTTTACGTGGTGCTGGGGCCATATGTATGTGTGTCTATCGTGGCGAAGCTTCGCACAGTGATACACGATACATGCAGATGTGACCAAACTAATCGGTTATCGTCGCGATAGTTCGGGCTGCGTAGCACTTATCTTCCGGGTCATTTGGACTGTTGTTTCCGGACTGCGTAGACGTTCTGTCGAAATAATGGATTATTGCACGATAATTCGTTAAAATTATGAAGCCGCTAACGTGACACCAGTAGCCCCGCAGCACCGCAGTAGCCCAATAACTTGAAACGAGATTATTCGAACCGAATGTGACGTCCCCCGGGCGGTGGTGTGCGGTGGTAACACGGCCATAGTAAATGTATGTTATCCTATCGCGGCGCCGTCATCTCGTTTTCGTTGCCGGCCCGTTGAAGGTGCCGGTGGACAAACGGCCCAAAAGGTGCAATTCCGTAGCTGACCGCAAGCGGCATGCAGCATAACATAACTATTTATTATTATAGGATTTCATAGAATCAAAGAAAAAATCTAGCAGCAATGCCGATTGTTATGAGAAAGGATGAATGGGATCGGATCCACAAATGGACGAAGTATGATACAGAGGACCCGGAGGTGGTGCGACGGCGGGAGTACGTCAAGTACTTGGACACCACCAGCCGTGTCATGACCAAGTCTTGGCCCAACTCTTTAGAGGTACTTAATTAATTAGGGTCTATTAATGAAAAGTAGCTTCCGGTTTCGTTAGTCCTTGGTTTAGTGGTCTAAAACGCAAAACAATTGTTGAACATGAGGTCTTCGGTTCGGTTCTCAAGTCGGGCAAAGTGTTCGATTTTTCAATAAGGAAATTTTCAGTAATATAGCTCAGAGTCTGGATGATCTAGATCTACCAACCCGCACGCGGCACGCGTGGAGGCCTGTGTCCCAGCAATGGGAACATTGTAAGTACGCTGATTATGCTGGATCTGTACTTGATTCAATAAGCTCGCCCCATATTATATGGATATGTTAGTGTATTCCTCTGCTTTTCCTGGACATTATTACAATTATATATTATGCCTATAGGTGTAACGTCATATGTTTTTGGTTTTCTTATAATAATAGGTCACGGGTTCTAGTCTAGCATACTAACTAAGTAAAAATCTGGCTTCCAAAAATACCAGATGTTTTTCTAACCTCCATTATGATGCATATGTGCCTCTGCCACCTATAGAACGTAAACAAGCGCAACGAAGAGCTTCGTCTGGCGCGGAACCTGCAAGCCGAGCAAATCAACTCTAAGTTCTACGCGCGCTACCTGAGGAAGCAGAAGGAGAAACAGGAGCAACTCATGTACTCTGCCAGAGATATGGTCTTCAAGAATAAGGATGCGCCAAAGTTATTGCTCAGGTGAGATTAAAACGGTGCTGTTGACGACGGCGACGGTACAAGCATTTTGATATGTATATTTTGTATATTTATGTTTTTCTCTCAAGTGTTTTGAAAAACGTCGTTTGATACGCGTGAGCATTTGTCATTACATTCTTGGCTCCAATACGCCATCGCCATACTTACTCCTGATGAAAACGGACGTTCAACATTAGTCTACAGTCTATATCTACAAATAGTCGATGGACCCTGCGCTCTCAGTCTGAACAAAAGACTGCTTGTCTGGTCGCAGGTCCTATTATAGTCGCCTGTTTCGACAACTCTGCGATCCAATTAAACCTATAAGCGAAACCCAAACAAACGTAAACAAGCGCAAAGTTTATTACGCCTTTAATCCTTCACCATATAATTGTATTGGTATAAGAAATAGTAACGAGAGTATGGCAACACTTCAAAATCTATCCCCTCCCCCACAGTGCGGTAATCGAAACTGCGGTCCAAAAGGAACGAGAAGAACAGGTCAAGTTCTTAAACGAGCGGCGTAGGGAAGAAGCAGAGAGGAATAGGCAAAATGATGACGATATCATAAGGAGGGCTAAGGAGTGGCACGAGCTCATGGCACTGCGGAAGAAGAGGAAGTGGGATGTCAACAAACAACATCAGAAGGACATTCTTGATCAGTGAGTGACTTTTCCTCACGATGACAGATTTCCCACATCTCTTACATTTTCGATTTTGGTCTTTCAACCCCTTCTCAGGCCACAGAACCCTGCTAAATTAGGCCTTTGGTTATCCTTTTCCAATGCCTAAACTTTAATAGCTTGGTGTTCAGATTAAAGGGTTCGATCCCCAGGTAAGACGGTATGGGTTTTTCCAATAGGAATTTTTCAGTAGCAGCCCAGTCTGAATTTGTGCCCGGCTTAGCAATAGTCTTGTCAGCCCCTAAATGGGACTTAAACATTACTGGCTCAATGTGGGTTAACTATTCACCTTTAACTGCTTAGCCCTTCGGGGAACACTAGCGTGAGGTTACGTTATATCATATGTGTAATAGCAAAGGAATTCTTAAGGGCTCACGAGGTGGCGGAACGTAATCGCATGGAATACGAGACCGAGCTGAACCTGCAAAAGATCGATAACATCAAGGCTAACGAGCAGATGCAGGCTCTCAAAGAGTTCGATGCACAGTTCGTAAGTTTCTTTGACTTTACCTCCTTTCTGAGTAGAGACAAACTTCTTACTTTGGATGGGTCGGAATTTTATGTCAGTGCTTTTTTGATTTTACGGCTTTTATTATGTTTTTTATCTGCTTAGCTATTCCAGTATCAGCCGAATATATGCTACCTATCATCAATGAAAGCTACCCTCAGCAATATAAAACCTAAGTAGTAGGTTTGAATGCATGTTCTAGGTAGGTATAGGATCACGAATGCTAAAAATGTATTCAAATTATATTCAGAAAGCAGAGGGGAAAGCCCGTATCTTCAGAGACATAGACAAGTCTCGAAAAGAGACGGCTGCGAGGAAATATGAGCAGGACGCACTAGAGAAGATGGACAACAAGCTGATAGAAGTGCTGCAGAAGTCTCGCTGCAAGATTGAGCAGAGGAGGAGGCAGACTGAGGCTGACGTAAGTAATAATATTGACATTCGGGTTTTTCGGAACGAAGTTCTGTAAAGGCTTGTGCAGACCAGCGCGACACGCGACGCGACACAAAGACACCGCTCGTCGCGCGACTAGCGTGCCTTTGTGTCGCGTCGCGTGTCGCGCCTGTTTGAAAGAGCCTTAACGCGTCTTGTGGTAAAAAGTTGACTAGTAGAAATCGTCCCATCCATAAGACTTTCTTCTTTCGAATTCACACTTTAATTCGAAAGAAGAAAGTCGCATGGACGGGGCATACAAGTATGATCGCTTTTTCCAATCTCCAATCTATGTATCTCTCTATCATTTGTAAATTCGGCTCGGCGAAATTTTACAAATTTTTCGTCATGGGTGTCGTTTTCATAGTTTTCGAGGGTTCTAATGCTGGGGCCACACCATCGAGAAACGCCGTCAATTATTGCCCCGGTTGAAAGTCGTTAGTGGGGTCAAAATGTAAATCCAAAATAGCGGTTATGATTCTTTTTTTTATCGTACTTGAGTAGGAATTTCGTTCCTGACGGGGTCCGCCATTTATTTTTTAAAGTAAATTAATTATTCAACGTCTATTTCAACTGTCAATAAATTGTGATTTGAATAAGTACAAACGAACAATTTAGGTTGCTAGTTAATTTGCTTAACAATTATTTTCCCTGTCTCTACTCTCTACTCTTATCGGACGTTATCACAGAACGAGATGGTCACACAAGTACTTATGCCTCAGAGGACGATTGATAATCCCAATTATTTTTCTAAAATCGATTTGCCCAGTGTATGTTCAGTTTTTGTTCGTTTGTACTTACTTGATTAATCTAAAGTTATTCCATTCTAAAGGATTTGGGCTAAAATTAGTGATGTGCCGGATCGTTAAAAAATGTGATCCGCGGATACGGATACGGATCATAAGGTTCTAGATCCGCGAATACGGATACGGATCTCAAATTTCTTCAGGTTCAGCATGAATTATTTATGATCCTCATCGTAACTGAGTTTTGGGGGACAAAGCTGCCAAGTTACTCTTTTTTTTGGGTTTCGTAGTAAACCCTTATAGTTTCGTCATGTCCGTCTGTCTGGAGGTCTGCCCGGCTTGGGCGGAGCATCGCCGTGTCCTCGTGGAGGCGATCGGCCGCGGTGATCTCTCGCGTCCGGCCCTGGTTCAGGTCATGGTACGGAGCGAGAGGAAATGGCAGGCCGTCATCTCCTTCTGCGAAGCGGTAATGCTCGCGAAGGAGGAGGCGGAACGCGTGAGGGAGAGGCAAATTTCGCGCCCTCACGCCCCTAACCGCCGCAGGAGGAGACACCCGGGACGGGAATTGCGAGCCGATTTCCGGCCACCGTAGGCGCGGGCTTGCGGACGGTGAGCAATGGGTAGCTCGCCGTCCGATAAGGACCAGTAGCCCTGCAGGCCCGGGTCGACGGCGCGTTGTGTTCCACGCGCGCCTCAGCAGAATTGACGGGGTCCGCTAGGGCCAATGCCTGCCGGCCGGGGCTGCGAATATGGGCCATAAGGGACATCGTGGCCCCCCGGCAACAGGGCAACCAAAGGAACACGGGTGGGTTTTAGTCAGTAAGAGTCTGACACGCCCTCCCGCTCCACCCAGAGTGGGAGAAGTTATTTGATAATTTCCCACCCAAAAAAAAAAAAAATAATAATGTCCGTCTGTCTGTCTGTCCGTCCGCGGTCTAGCTCCGAGACCCTTAGTACTAAAAAGCTGTAATTTGGCATAGATATACATAATTACGCAGACAAAGTGGTAAAACAAAATTATGAAAAACATTTTTTTAGGGTACCTCTCCTACACGTAAAGTGGTGATGTTTTTTTTTTTTTAACCCATCCATAGTGAGGGGTATAATTGGATTGGAAAGGTCCTTCAAAAACATTGTGATTTTGCGGAAATCATTTTTGGGTTCAGGGATCCGTTTGCGAGATATTAAGCTTTAAAGTGCTAATTTTTGTTAGAGCCAAGTGTCCCCCCCTGCCAGCTAAATGGTTATATAAATAATAAATAAATAAACATTTATTTCTCTTCCACAAAGGCGCCTAAAAAAACATAAAGATTACAATATCTGATAAATCCTTTGTGGTTGGTTTTGGATGTTTGAAAAAAATCACAGCAGTAGTTTATATAACGAAATTAAAAGGAAAACTATCACCAATAATCCACCAACCTAACTTTGCAGTTGCAAAAACATGTTTTCCCATACATTCCGTATGGGAGAAATATTTTTCAACTACAAAGTTAAGTTTGTTTTTGGGATAAATTCATCCCAACTACGGAACCCTTCATTGTGCGTGGTCCGACACGCACTTGGCCGGTTTTTATTTTTAAATACAATTTACCATTACACAATATTAATATTATGACGTATAAAAAAAACAACATAGTTTTAATTGATGTGTTAACTCACATTTATTATTTCAATTAGCATAGCACAAATATTAGTTTTGATCTCACTACAAAGATAAGATAATTAATTGATTCAGGCGTGACCTTGCGGAAATCCATTATAAATATACAATAGACGTGGATATATTTAGTAACTTGATCCGCTTAGCTATTTCTAAAGAGCCATATAAAACTCCTGAAAGAAATCGACACGTGTTTCACCTCTCAACGAGGCATCCTCAGGATGACGATGGACTTGTTGCGAACTCGAACACGGCGTGTTGCCACACCAAGCGCTGAGTGCAGACTGAGCCTTATCGCCCGTGAAACCCACTTATATAGTGTCGCCGTTATCAGTGCGACCGTTATCAGTGCGAAAAGGGGCGAACAATCGCAGCAAAGGTGACCTTGACATACTCGTATTTAATTCGTTCAACAGTGTAATGTTTCCGGTATTATTTTTGGCAATTTCTAAACTCTCTAGTACTGACATTCTGAAACCTTTATCACATGTGTGTAAAATTTCGAAAGTGTTAGGTATTATTATTTAACGAATGACCTGTATCTATAAATGTTGTGCAAAATGGGATTTTTCTGGATAATTATTCCTGTACGCTGCAATATGTTCCTTATATCTTGTCTGAAAATTACGACCAGTTTGACCTATGTAAATACCATTACAATCATCGCAATGTAACTTGTATACACCTGATTTTTTGTGGTTTTCTAATTGATCTTTTCCGTTACAACGATACACTACAAAATGATCTTTTCCGTTACAACGATACACTACAAATTGATCTTTTCCGTTACAACGATACACAACAAAAAATTAATTACTACCTTATAACTTAATTTACTGGTACTTACTCTACTTGAATTATAATAAATATGTTTTATTTGATTTTTTTATTAATTTGGATTGAAGATCTTTAAAATTTCATACACGTAATGAAATGTATTAATATAAAAGATCCGTTCAAAATCCGCCAAAAAGTGACGGAAACGGATACAGATCTTTTTTCTCCTTCAGATATCCGCGGATACGGATACGGATATCCGGCACATCGCTAGTTAAAATGTATTTGGGCAGAAACCGCATAATTATCACATGCGTAACAAGTATTACATAAGCCGACGTTCGCACGGACGTAATAAAATCGCGGCGATTTTTTTTCGTGCACTGGATTTTCAACGGTCTGCTTAGCGCTGAGAGTTGAAAATCCAATAGTGTGTTTTTTCAACGCACTGCGACGAGAGTGCGTCCCAGCGCGTTGGATTCTCAACGCTCAGCTTAACACCGAGAGTTGAAAATTCAGTGCGCGATAAAATCCCGCCGCGATTTTATTACGTCCGTGCGTACGTCGGCTAATTGTTAGTTGGTTGGTACTGTTGGTAGGTAGATACATAATACCTATCACACTAAGTTTTTAATGTGCTAGTAGGTATTGAAAACTAAAACCCGTGGCGCAAAAGTCAATCGATCAGCCCAATGTTGGGGCATAAGTAGTGTAGGATTTATTGTATTTCAGTGGGGAGCTCAAAGGGAGCCCGCAAATATATTCTTATTTTATTTATTTATTTGAACTCTTGTAGGTACAGTAGGTACCTAGTGGTACAAAGGCGGACTTAATGCCAGAAGGCATTCTCTACCTCTCAACCTTTGACCCAAATGTTGATACAATCACGATCTTCTCCTTTTGTTGTTTTTAGTTGTTTTGTTTTCGTCCAGAGGCTTTGGGTTAAAAGGACAACATTGTGATTATGTATAAATAACTACCGTTTTTACCCGACTGCCCCAGAAGGAGGGTAATGTTTTTCGAGAGTATATATGTATGTACCGTATATTTCTTTGGCACGCTCTGTAGCCTAAACGGCTTGATGGATTTTAACATGTGAGGTGTCTTAATTGTGGGAGTGTCATAGGCTATAGATATAATATTTATGTACATTGCATCTACGAATACAAAAAAAGGAGTACATACCTAGGTTTAAAAAAAAAAACTACATTATTGGTATCAAATAAACGCTAGTACCTAATGAAAGAGTCAATATATATTATTTTAATAAAATTAAAAAGCTTGAAATAAAAAAATTCTTTAAAAAACAAAAAAACCCGACTGCAAAAACACAACTGAAAAGAGAAAAACAAGCATTATAATATATAGAATTTTGATATTGCGGGTTTTTTGTTTTTTTATTTTTTTTTTCACGGTCTTTCTGAGAGCTCTCGCTGTAAAGCCTTTTCATGTTCCCTTCAGCTGAAGAATGAAAAACTTCGCCTGCTTGAAAAAATCAGCCAAAGATTGGAGTCCGGCGACGCGGTGCGCGCTGCTAAGGACCAGGCCATCTTAGACAAGGCCATCAAAGAAAAGAATGACTTGTAAGTTTGGATTCTTTAGCACCCATACTTCCATACTTTCTGTCTGTTACCTTTCACGCTTTAATGCCTGATAAATAATAAAGGATTTCGTCGAAATATAGCACAATGGTAGGTCATGACCTGAGTCATCTCATAGGATACTTTTTATCCCGATAGTACGTTTCCGTGGGATAATTTCCGACCTCCACGCGGGTGAAGCTGCGTGCAAAAGCTAGATACCAGGGTGGCAGGGACAACGACGCAAAAACTGTTACCATGGATGCAGTAGGTACATGATTCTGAACCCTACCGAGTTGAAATTTTTCAACAGTTATTAAAAAAAATCTGCTGTTTCATAGAAAAGTGCAATACCTACGCGGTCAAAATGTACGGAACAGCAGATTTTTTTTAAATAACCGACGAAAAATTTCAACTCGGTGGGGTTCAGAATCATGTTCTGAATTGTACTGAATCCATGGTAACAGTTTTCGCGTCGATGTCCCTGCCACCGTGTATGAATATTACGATACACCTCCGGGTGACCGCCTTTTTGTTATGTTATTGTTATTTGCAGGTTCTTAACTACTGCACAGCAAATAAACCGCGCCACCCGCTACCTTATTGGAACTCTGGTTAGATTTTCTCAAAAAGTATAAAACTTATAACTATCAAAGTTATATTACAGAAAGTGCGTTTCGTGCTGATTAAAAGGACTATTTTATTCTAAAGTACCGTCAACTCACATTGTAATCAAGCAACAAACACAATGCTAACGATTTGCTCTGTTTTGACTAGAGTTCGCGATTAGCGTTCTTTTTTTCTACAATGGAGAAAAATTTAAACGATGGAGAAAAACTAAAGAAATATCCGACTACCCGGATATTTCTTTAGTTTTTCTCCATCGTTTGTTCAGACGCGTGTGTCTTTGCAACATTTTTCGGTCATTCATGGATACGAAACCTCAGGAAGCAGCTCAAGCTGTAGCACTACTGCGCATGCGTTGCGCAACGTGAGGTCTTTCGAAGACTTTGAATTAGCAAATCTTCGGTGCAACGAATTTACAGACGATACCTAGAGACTGGAGCATTCGATTTCCGTCCAAGTACGGGGTGATCTTAAGGCTACATCAGCAGCAGATGATCGTTATATCCAACAGCCAACTTACTATTCTGCGAAATCGCCGCCTCAACGCAATTCAAGTCCAACAAAGAACAAAGTCTGCGTGACAAACGCCAAGTGGTCATAAGTTCAGATACCGTCAGAAGGAGACTTGCTGAACGAAAACTGACTCCAAAGAGAGATGCAACAGGCCCAGAATTAACGGTAGCCCACCGTCGAGCACGACTTGAATTTGCTCGAGAGCATAGGGATTGGACGTTAGAGCAGTGGAGTAATGTACTCTTCACTGATGAGACATGGAAGTGATCGACGTCAGAAAGTATATCGTCACCCTGGAGACCGTTCAAATTTTTCGCACTTCTCGAGAAATAATAATAAATTGTAAAAAAAAAAATCATGAAAGTACGATTGATACAGCCGTGAGGGTTGAATTGTTTCCATTTTCCATCACTGTGCGACGGGCCGTACACGTGGAATGACTTCTCATCGCTACATTACTGAAATCCTCGCAGACCATGTGGTATCTAACGCAGGATATGCAGTTGATGCATGATAATGCACGGCCTCATGTTGCTCATGTGGTGACCCAGTATCTACGCGACGTCGGCATTCGTACGATGGACTGGCCAGCTCGAAGCCCAGACTTGAATCCGATAGAACACTTGTGGTATGAGCTTGAAACGTCGGGTTCGAGCCCGGGTACCTGGTCCAAACAAGGCTTCCACAGCTGCGAATCGCAATTGAAGGAATGGAATGCAATTCCTGAAGATTTCATCGTTAGGCTCGTGAGGTCACGGCTGCTTCGGGAGGTTCCTGTTTAGGATAAGGCGGGAGGAAACACCCGGGTGTCACCATTGTGTGGATCGGCCTGAGGACACGGTGGAGCATACGGTGGAGGTCTGCCCGGCTTGGGCGGAGCAACGCCGTGTCCTCGTAGAGGCGATCGGCGGCGGTGATCTCTCGCGTCCGGCCCTGGTTCAGGCCATGGTACGGAGCGAGAGGAAATGGCAGGCCGTCACCTCCTTCTGCGAAGCGGTAATGCTCGCGAAGGAGGAGGCGGAACGCGTGAGGGAAAGGCAAATTTCGCGCCCTCACGCCCCTAACCGCCGCAGGAGGAGACGCCCGGGGCGGGAATCGCGAGCCGATTTCCGGCCACCGTAGGCGCGGGCTTGCGGCCCGCTAGGGCCAATGCCTGCCGGGGGTTCGAAGAAAACCGATAGGGACATCGCGGCCCCCGGCAACAGGGCAACCGAAGGAACACGGGTGGGTTTTAGTCAGTAAGAGTCTGACACGCCCTTCCGCTCCACCCAGAGCGGGAGAAGTTATTTGATAATTTCCCACCCAAAAAAAAAAAAAAAAAAAAAAAGGCTCGTGAGGTCGATGAATACGATGACGCTGGAAGTTATCCGACCAAGGGAAGGGAATACTGAATACTGACCAAAAACTTTTTTTTTTTTTCGTTTTTTGATTACTAACGATTACCTAACACAACTGGAAAACAACTCTTCTTTGTAAAATCTTTAATAGACACTATGAGTTTCTATTCATTTTTAACCGACTTCAAAAAAGGAGGAGGTTCTCAGTTCGTTGGATTTTTTTTTTTTAATGTATGTTCCCCGATTACTCGAAGACGGATGGACCGATTTGAAAAATTCTTTTTTTTTTTTAAAAGGTATACTTTCAAGTTGGTCCCATTGTCATTTGGTCACGATCTGATGATGGGATCTTGGAGAAATCGAGGGAACTCTTTAAATATTTATAATAGGCATAGCGATTTGGGTATTTTTAAAGTAACTCTTGCATTTGCTCTCGGAAAGCAATATTTGATAAAGTGGAACTGATGATGAAGGACACGGATGACCACCGGAACTACTTAATATATGTATTTCACGAGTTGCGACTTGCGATTCGATTACTTTAATATGGTTGGTAAACAATTGATACTCTTCACAATTCATATGGTGCAGTGGAGGTGATGGTGAAGTAACTGGAGAACTCCTCAACAATTAAAATCCCTGCATCGGGAAAAGCAATATTTTGTAAAGGTGATGAGCAGTTTATATTAGGCTATTGTAATGTAACTTAGATAAATTACAAACCAATCCACTACAAAGTGTAGAAAAAATACTTTTTTACAAAAAATACAACCATCTTCCAAACTACAAAGTGAAAAATTATAATTTCGAAAGTCGGTGTCAAAAAACTAAAATACCTACTGATCCAAAGACAACCGACTTCCGAAATTATTATTTTTTACTTTGTAGTTTGGAAGTCCGTTGTATTTTTTGTAAAAGTTTTTTAATCATCTTGAAACGCACTTTCTGTAGGTACTTATACCTAACTTTGATAGTTGTAAGGTTTATACTTTTTGAGAAAATCGAATCAGAGTTACAAGGTGGCCCGGTTTATTTACTGTCCAGACATACGAGTACACAAACTCACCGCCTTTTACCCATGGGGGTGGGCAGAAACCACCAGAGGTCCGCACGGACGTAATAAAATCGCGGCGGGATTTTACCACGCACTGGATTTTCAACTTTCGGTGTTAAATTAAAAAATTCAAAATAATTTATTTCAGGAATACACACATATGAAATTCACGACAGATTACAAATTCAATTAACTAATACAATTTATAAATTATTACAACATTATTATAAAACAATCAATATTACAAAAAAATATTACAACAAATGTTTGCTGGAAAATTAATTGCCATATACGAAGAAATAATTAACCTCGTATATGGCCCTCAATATTCCATTGTCAGATTTATGTATTCGGTTCATAAAGGAGGCCTGTGACTTCCTCATGACTGCGTAAAAGTCATCTACCCTGTTTTCGGCAAACATGCCGGACGCACTACGCCGCCAAGGCAGACCCAGTATGCATCTGAATGCGTTGTTATATTGAACACGCAACATGTTGTAAGCACGCTGCGTTTATTTGTACCATAGGGCACAGGTGTAAAGGTTCCGGCAGTATGCGTTAAACAGAGTGATTTTCACTTGATTTGAACACTTCGCAAATCGTCGTGCCAGCATATTGCTCTTAGCAGCGAGCGAACGTCTTTGTCTTTCTTTGTCCTCGTCATCTTAAAGTTTCTCAGTCAATATATGACCTAAATATGTGAAACATTTGACAGATTCCAACCTAGCGCTGCAAAGAAATATGTCCGGTATAGGTATGTAATGTGCTGTTGTCATAACGAAAACACATTGTTTGGCTCTTGTTAAGCCGAGCGTTGAGAATCCAACGCGCTGGGACGCACTCTCGTCCCAGCGCGTTGAAAAAACACACTGTTGGATTTTTGATTTCAAACAAAATCCAGTGCACGAAAAAAAATCGCCGCGATTTTATTACGTCCTCTGTGTATGTGGGCGCGGAACGCCACCTGCTACGGTCGTTAGGTACATACCTACCTACTCCTTTTGCTTCGTTTACGTTCATTTCATACATCAGCATCTATTTACAACCATTGGATACGCTTCCGTGCCGAATCGAACACCAATCAATGTGATTCCTATAAACGCTGTTATAAGTCCGTATTTCCGTAACCCAAACATTTGAACAGTTTGTGAGCCTCTACTCTGAGGCCATTTTTATTGATCGATATGGCCCGCATGTGAGGTGCTGGAAATTTCTATAAAACATGACAGGGCCCTTGTTCAGGGAACCGTTTCCATTAGTCGATAGGGAACGATAGCGGTATACGGGGACCCTGCACCGCTCGTTTGGCAGTTGCTTTGAAGGCTCTTTTCATTGAGTGTGAGTATCCGCACGCTTTTTACCGACTGATGAATTTCATTGGTCGCTACGCCCGCTACGGGGATTCCCCCGCAGACTGTGTAGGTACCGACCGAGTTATCGACTAATGAAAATGAGCCTTTTACCGACTGATGAATTTCATTGGTCGCTACGCCCGCTACGGGGATTCCCCCGCAGACTGTAGGTACCGACCGAGTTATCGACTAATGAAAATGAGCCTTTTACCGACTGATGAATTTCATTGGTCGCTACGCCCGCTACGGGGATTCCCCCGCAGACTGTAGGTACCGACCGAGTTATCGACTAATGAAAATGAGCCTTTTACCGACTGATGAATTTCATTGGTCGCTACGCCCGCTACGGAGATTCCCCCGCAGACTGTGTAGGTACCGACCGAGTTATCGACTAATGAAAATGAGCCTTAAATCAAATAGCCGACCGCTATTCTTCCAACAGCTAATTGCTCTCTGGCGCAAGGCAAACCAGTACCGTAATTGCGTAGGTAACTTATTTTCGTAAACGATTAAATGACTAATTTTTTTCATTTTGACAGTTCAACAACATTCATTGCGAAATAATTACGTTTTTGAGCAGATTTTTTTTTTTCAACTTAAGAAGCATGGATTATGCAATCTGTTTCAAATCGAAACAAATTGTGATTGATCATGTATTACGCAATTAGGGTATGTATCCGAAAATGTGTTAATTAATAGCTATTCAGCATTACTATTCACAACCATTCGACAGACACGCACGCCGGTTGCGGTTGCTTGAAATAAGGTCGCCGAGTTTAGTAGTAGTTTTGTAGTTTTAGAGTTGATGTGGATGTTATCATATACCTAATTACTTGACAGAAACGAGGCCCGTCACCAGGCTCTGAAGAAGAAAGAGGAGAAGTTCCGAGAGGACAGGAAAGCAAGTCGCGCGAAGTTCCTGCGAGAGGAAGAGCAGCGCCTGCACGAGTTCAACACCACCAGACAGTGGGACATCATGAACAGGTAGGCACTGAGATAAAGCTGTGCACAATCTTTTAGCGCAACGTCGAAATCGGAACTGACGCCGCCATCTCACACGGTTTTTATTAATTCACAAAATGATCCGGTGAACTTCGTATCACGAGACAAAATTTCGAAGTTTTCAATTCCTTGGCTGTTCCTTTGGGTTTTCTTAATTTTCTTTTTTCCTAAGCCACACCAGTATTGAGGTGAACAAAAAGAAAAAAGCCGGGCAAGTGCGTGTCGGAAGTTGAAATTTGGTACACATAATTTTTTTTGTATTTCTGTGACCCAAACACGGACGTAAACGTAAATAAATGAGTTTTGAATATGGGGGTCACTTTTGGGGGCTTGTTGTGAGGACCTTAATTTTTTTAAACAGTTTTAAAATAAATTAGTTTAAAGATATTTAAGAAAATAGATGAAAATTTACCATTAGGTATCTCCGAAACTACTAAGCCTAAAATTTTGAAAAAATACAGACAATAGTTGTTTACCCATAGATTACAGGAAAACCTACAAGGTCTTAAAATAACATGGTAAATCTCAATATTGTGCTTACAAACTTACATTTGCAGTTGGAATGTATGGGAGAACAATTTTTTCAACTACAAAGTTAAGTTTGTTCTTGGGGTAAATTCATCCCAACTACGGAACCCTTCATTGTGCGTGGTCCGACACGCACTTGGCCGGTTTTTTTTTAATTTAAGTATATAGACTAAGTATATGTGTATCTTTTTATTTACATAAATAAGTACCTAGGTAATAGGTAATACGGGCTGGTATTCGCAACTCCACGTCAAAGCGAGTATTATACGGCATGTGACGATGCACAGCATCTGTGAGAGGGCGTTGTATACTTCCTGTTAGTTGTCAGCCAATCAGAGCTCTCGTCCTTGACCAATCAGCACCGAGTTCCGGTAGTCACGTGGTCCCAGGTGGCGTGTTCGCTAATGGCGGACCTTTACTTCCAGCTCTTTTGTTGCTAGTGTCAGGACCATGAGTCCATGACCTTATTCTACTCATGGTCTTCTACATCGATCGGGGTGATCACATCATTCTGTATCCAGTGTTTGGGTCAAAGACAGCTGCGTACAGGCTATCAGACTGGACACTATCTTATCATGCTAACGAAAATATATTAGGGTAAGTGGGGGCAAGATGAAAAATGGGGTAACACAAAAAGTCGTCCATAGCGCCAGATTCAGTGCAGTTTTAGCAGTGATGGCAACATTGTTAAGACCGCTATATTCTTACGTCGCACATTTCAGTCACACACACACACACCTCAGCGAGTGGTTTGTGTGAAAAATGCAAATGTCTGCACATCGACTTTTACGCAAGTTAATCGAATTTTTTAATCTTACACCGTGTCCTGTAACTATAATTACGTGGTAGGTACGAGTGTTTCATTGGAATATCTACTTATTGGGGGTAGGCAGAAACTACAGAACGCCACCTGCTACGATCCTTACATACTCCTTTTGCCTCGTTTACGTTCATACATCTGGTTATACACGCACGCCGGTTGCGAGTACTACGCACCTGGCCTTTCTGTAGTTTCTGCCTACCCCCATGGGAAGAAGGCGTGAGTTTATGTATGTATGTATGTATGTATCTACTTATTATTTGTAATTCTTAGTTGTGTTATTACATCTAAATATGGCTATTTTTAGGATTTATTACAATTTTCCGTCTTTACCCATCAATATTTGACGGGGTAAAATGAACATTTAAAAGACTAAGATGAAAGAAATATGCGAAATTTTGTTTTGTAATATCTCAATAGTAGGATAAAGTAAAGGGTAAAGGATTTATTTGATTGATAGTGATGTTTTATTGTCAGTATAACATTATGCAATTAAAGTGGAAAGTTTGAGAACCTCTACTTTCAATGTTCCCCCAGTGGGGTAAGATTGATATACTTATTTTCTTTAAATCGTTCTATCTTTGTTAACTAAAGGTATTCGGACACTACAGACAGTTGAAAGTTTTAAGGGCACTTCAAACTTTAGACTTGTGAACACCAACAACGTCTGATAATCATTTGAACGATTTTAGAAACTATTTCGATCTTTCCACATCACTCTTTCATCTTCCGTGTTTCATTCTCGTGATAAAACATTTTATTTTTATTTTTTTCTGCTTTGGAACGGATAACAGAATGTTATCAATGTGATAGAAAAATACACTCTTTGCTCTGTACTCACTACAAAGATTTTTTTTGCATAAACTAATATGTAGGTACTGTTCTACAAGACTTCAAATGCAACACTGCTCATCTCATCAAAAACCGTACGATCTTGCCCCCCCCCCCCACTCACCCTAATTAGGAAAGTTTTGGAATTAGGAAGACCAAGACATGCAGCCGAATATAATCACTCATTGTTTGTGTCAATTCGAAGTCCCACGCAAAATGCATAACAAACTGTGTGATAGGTATTGATAGTGCAATCCACGAAGACGCGCCCCACTCCGCTCCGCTCCGTACTAAAGTACAGCTTACAGTACAGTAGTCGCGGAGTGGAGCGCGTCTTCGTGGATTGCACAAACTGTAAACAGAAAAAAAAGCAAAAGAAAATTACTGAAGGATGCAGGCATCTCTGCATCTCCTGACAGTACGCGCTCAGCTGTAGCATCTTTGAATTGGTACGAAATTTTCCAATCGTAGATCCTCTCCTCTCTCGCGGTAAATTATTGTAAACTGACTATTATAAATAGTAATCTCTCGAAGAATTTTATACCGGTAGAAGATAAAATCTATGGTTTCTTGATCGTTGTTAATCCATTAAATCTTATTTTCCAGATCATTACGTTACGATATATTAAATGATGTAAAATATTAATATTTTTAGGTACCTACATTGGATAGTATAGCTAGAGGTACCTATCATATCCTTATTTGTATAATGAATACATTTTGGTTTACATAGGTATATGGTTTAATTTTTTCGGTAAATATTATCATATCCTCACATTGCGTCACACGTCTCTCACAGATGCTGTGCATCGTCACATGCCGAATAAAAGTGCAAGTTTTACACAAAAATAAAACTTGTATTATTAAGCAGATACGGATGCACAAGGTCTCCTGGTGAGTGACTTCCACAGAGTACGTGACTTCTATGAGGTAAAGGTATTAGCGATCACGCCACCTGGGACCACGTGACTACCGAAACTCGGTGCTGATTGGTCAAGGATGTGACGTCACGAGAGCTGTGATTGGCTGACAACTAATGGGATCGTCTCTGCATAATAATACAAGTTTTATTTTTAAGTAAAACTTGCACTATTTTGCGTACGGAAATAAGTAGGTACTTACATAACTAAATTATAATTAACGCACTGTAGCAGTTAGAATACACATTTTAATCCTAAATCGAGCCTGTGGTAAGCCAGATTTATTATGAAAATTCTTCCAACATTTGAACGGTAGGTGGTACGGTATAATAATAACCACCTTATGTAGGTAGTTCCTAATCATGTTAGCCACTTTTCTGTTGGATAGTTTACACGCAAAGGATCAATTAATTAAATATATAAGGCTAAGTTCCATATTTTTGCGTCATCAGGTTCAAGAACGTTGAAATGAACGAAGCTTTCCAGGAGCACCTCCGCAAAGAGAAGGCACGCAAGATTGCGGAGTACAGAGCTGAAATACTAAGACTATGGGTGAGTTTCGCCACATTCTCCGAATTCGAAACAGAGCGAGCTATAGGAAAGTTTTTTGGGAACCTCAAGACGTGTAGGTAGGTGTGCAACAAGCAACCTTACGTTGTGTAGGCCGTTAAGAAAACGGCTCTACATTCGAACTCTCTGACAGTTTATATTTCAATGGGATTTTAATGTGATTCTGTTTGATAAAAAGACAGTCCATCCCAGGCTGTCAACCGGCAATTATAAAAGATATTAATGTAAAACGTAGCTCGGTTTTCTAGGAATAATAGGGATGATGCCTGGGTAAAAAAATAAATTCTATTAAGTCCGTCTTTCCGATAATAAAAAAAATTTTAGACACGTATTTTGCTTTATCATATTATTAAAATATTACTTAGATAAAACGCATTAAAGTTGGGGAGTGGGGGTCGCTACGTCACAAGTATAAAATCTATATACAAGTGACATCACGGCACATTTTAACTCAATGTATCACCGTAATCTTTTTTACGTAAAAAATAAAAAAAATACGTGTTCAATATTTTTTAATAATCTACCGGACGAAAAAAAAAATTTTTTAGTCGTCATCCCTATTTGTCATAACTTCATAAGCAATTCAATTCAATTCAAAATATTTTATTTCACATAAACCTACAAGGGCACTTATGAAACGTCAGAAGCTAGGTGCACGGTTCCAATTGGTCGCTTCCTATGGAGAAGAGCAGGCAAGAAACTCCACGGTTACTCTTTTCAAAATAAATGGTTTCTACAATGTTTTCAAATTACAGTGTTAATAGGTATGGGAGGACAGTGGTGCCGATTCTCTTGTACACCGAACTAAACTAACTAAACTATCACTAAAATTCCTTACTTTTGACTATGAGAATCTTATAGCTATTCTGCAAAATAAATTCTCTAAATTTAAAAATAATTTTGACACATCTAAATCGAATTTGACAATCGCGACTCCACACGTGATACCTAACCACGTGATCTTTTTAGAGCCGGAGGCGCGCAGGTGGGGCAGCCTCGTCGTGTTTTATATGGAATTTTTCACTTATTACCTACATGTAGAGTGTCAGGGGTTTAAAGGTTTTATAAAGGGGGTCGAAATTTTCATTATTTTTGCGATTGGACACACCGTTTTCGAGATATAAGCAAAAGAAAAAAAAAGATTCAGTACTGTTTTTGCATTTGAAGTCGAGGTGTTGGTGTGAATTTATAGTTCATGACAACCAATTTTATTCCACACGTTTTTAGTCGCGATTAAAAATAGTCAGATTTAGTTAGAAAATCTAAATTTTAGGTGAAAAACGTCAAATTCAGAGTAGCAAAATTGCTATTTTCACTAAACTAATATCTCGTTGCCATCTTAGTGCTGTCAAACTAAAATATAGTTAAGTTGTGTCACTTTAGTCTATTTCAGAATGGGAAATCGTCGTTTGACAGGAATAAACTAAATTTTGGTGATTTTTAGTTTAGTTTAGAGGCATTTGTGACAAGAGAATCGGCACCATTGCAGGCCTATCAATAAGTACCAGGTACTTAGTAAAATATAAAGTGGTCCACAAGTCTACAGCCTACAACGTTCTCACATTCACAAAATCTAAAAGAAAAGAATCAAACAAAATACTAAAAATAAGGACTTTTTTATACCAAATGACACGGTTGCCACTACAGCTGTAACAAATTTAATTAAAAAAAAATATATATAGAAACTTGTAGGTATATAATTTCAAATAAGTAGGTAATGAAAAGAATATGCCAATCAAGTAGGTATGTAAAAAAAGTAAAATAAAATAATCATCGTAATTTGGGAACAGTAAATAGACATTTACATTGTAATGCCGTTAGTGAGGTACCAGGGAATCCACATGTGCAGAAGGAATTATTGCCAAAGTTCCTTGTCTTCAAAGGACATGTTTGATGTGGGTTTTGAACTTTCCATCGCTTAGTTCTGTAACAGACTTTGGCAACTTGTTATAAAAGCGGATTTATAAGAAATGACTTACTAGTTTTAGTTAATCTAAATTTGGGTATCACAATTTCATGTTTACTACGTGTATTTATATTATGGAAATCGCTTCTTATTTTGAAAACTCCTAAGTTTTTGCGAACATACGAAATACTTTCTAAGATATACAGAGAAGGCTGAGTCAGTACATTAATTTCTTAGAATTTATTTCTAAGGGACTCACGAGGACTCATTTTGTAGAACGCGCGAATTGCCCTCTTTTGTAAAATGAAAATTGAATCTACGTCAGCTGCCATCCCCACAGCAAAACGCCATAAGACATAATACTGTGGAAATAAGCAAAGTATACTAACCTAGCTGTGGCTACATCAGTTAACTGCCTTATTTTTCTTACTGCATATGCAACTGAACTCATCTACCTGAAAGAGCTCTAATGTGGTCGCCCCAGTGCAATCTCGAATCTAGAGTTTCCGTAATAGATTCCTAATTCCTAGAAACACAGTTTCCGTGATAGCATCTAGTCTCTTGCCATGAAGTTTTAAATTGAAACCTACTTGAGGTACATTTGGTAATGAGAACTTGAGACATTTAGTTTTGTTCGCATTAAGTAAAAGATTTAAGTATTAGCTGTGCGAACCATTTCGAAAGAATTGCTAGACTATCGTTGACATGTAAGACATTCGTATCTTTTCTATCTATTTTAAAAATAAGAGAAGTATCATAAGCGAATAGAATTATATCCGATTATAGCTATCATGTAAGGAAGGTCATTAATATAAACTAGAAATAGGAAAGGGCCAAGAATTGATCCTTGAGGCACGCCCATCTTAACTAGAGACCCCGAGGACGTTGTCCCGTTAATGTTTACTTATTGCTGCCTGTTTATAGATAGGAAAAAACAAGTTCAGCAGCTTGTCCACGAATTCCATAGTGGTGTAATTTACCGATCAGTGTTTTGTGGTCAACGCAGTCAAACGCTTTTGAGAGGTCACAGAAAATGCCAATTGCATCCTAGTCGTCGACCTGCTTTTCGTGAAACCAAACTGGTGACTATGTAAAATTCAATTAAAATTCATTTAAAGCTTGATCCATAAAGTGTTTTATTCGTCCCGGTACACGTAGCCACGCGAAATGTCTACAGTGCCTACTAGAGCGAAGTCCGTGCAGCGATCGCGGGTAGTCCTAACTTGAATGTTTTTACCCGACTTCAAAAAAATGAGGTACTAGGTAACCCCGATTAATGATTACTGGGCCGATTTAAACTGGGAATACACGTCAGATTTTTTTCATCAGATAGTCGGATCCGATAGTCTGATCCGGCTATCGGAAGGCGTTGGAGCCATTAGTTTGTTTGAACATTCAACACACGTGCGATTCTATCTATAGTCGGATAATTTGCATTGTTCTGTTGTTGTTGTTTATCGGATCCGACAATCTGATGAAAAAATCGTACGTGTATTCCCAACCTTACGGGATTCTTTTTTCGAGCGGCGGTTCCATAAAAATACAAAACCAGTTTATTTTATTTTTTTAATGTTTTTTTTTTATTTTAAGAAGTTTTTAGTTTACGGAAAATATGGACATATGAGCAAAAAACATTTTCGTATGAAGAAATCTAAGTTTCCGTTGTGCAGCGACTTAGTGCCTTCGCACCTGGCGTTAGTCGCGTTTGTGCACTTATACTTAGTATGCAGAAGCTTTGGGAAGAATACATAAATAATACTAGACGACAATTAAATGAAGGCTTAAATAAAAGCGCGCTGTTGGGCCTAGCGTTGGAAAGCAGCGCAATGTCAGTGAGAATGGGCATAATGTTTTTCTCTTAACTTAATTATTGCCATTTGACGTTTCCAGAAAGAACGCGATGATCGCGAAGCTAAGGAGCGCGCGGACTCGCGCTACTTCTATGGAGAGTTAGCAGAGAAGAAACTGCGGGATGCTGACAACAAGCTGCTGACGCACGCAGCCGGCCTGCTGCAGGAGGCCAAGGAACATGGCCGCCCAGACTATGCACTGCACAGAAGTATCGATGTAAATACCTACTGGAGAGTATATGAAGCTCTAATAATTAAGAAATCAATGATCGCCTAGCAACCCTATTTTGATTAGGCCACGATGAACTCAGTATACAGGGCGTCCCAAAATTATGGGACATGAAGGGAAAGTACCTTAAATATCGTAGATAGGGTATTTTGCTGAAAGAAGACTTTATGTTATTTTTAAAAGTTAGTAATTCTGCATTCAAAGATTTTCTAAAAATTACTTGCCTCGTCTGGGAATCGAACCGACTTAAATGTAAAAAAAAAACACCCCTTCTTTTATGATGCCAATCGAAAGAATGACCAAAAACTAATAACTCTTCTTAAGTAACATAGTATTTTAAAAGAAACGAACAACGTAAAATGTTTGAGTGAAATTTCAAGAAAGTTATTGATTGCCGACGACGACGTTCGAGAAGTAGTGAATGTTTTCCTACTTGGATTGGTACGAATGGACCGATTAGATGGCCGGCCAGATCCCCGGACCTTACACCATTAGATTTCTTCTTTTGGGGATACGTGAAAGATATGCTATACAAAAAACGATACGAGAACGGGCGAGTTACAAACAGAATTGTGCCATATCATATCGAGTATTCACCATAAAATGATAAGAAAATCAACAGGCAGCGGACTCATTAAAAGATTGGCGATTTGCGTAAGACAAGAGGGATCACATTTTGAGCATTTAATTAATTAATTTACAAAAAAAATACCCACTTAATTGACTACTGCAGATTCATGTATGTTTTTAATTTGATTAAAATGATTAATTTCACGCTGTTCCTTTCTTTTAAAATACTATGTTACTTAAGAAGAGTTATTATTTTTTGGCCATTCTTTCGATTGGCATCATAAAAGTAGGGGTGGTTTTTTTTTTACATTTAAGTCGGTTCGATTCCCAGACGAGGCAAGTAATTTTTAGAAAATCTTTGAATGCAGAATTACTAACTTTTAAAAATAACATAATGTCTTCTTTCAGCAAAATACCCTATCTACGATATTTAAGGTACTTTCCCTTCATGTCCCATAACTTTGGGACGCCCTGTATAAGATGTGGCATAGGTTATTTTGTTTAGCTAACAGCAAATGCCTCATTTATATACGTTTCTATAAACTTTCAGTCAACCATATAAACCCCAGGCGTTATTTTTCGACTCTTCTAAACGGATATCTCCTTAATTTTATTGAGTCTGAAAAGAGTAGACGTACTAAGTTTATAATATTTTATAAAATATAAGCCAATTTCCATTAATTTTCCAGGCTTACTGCAAGTTATACCGGCTGTACCCCATGCCTGACCTTCCGAAGTCGATAAAGGAGCACTTCAAGAGCTACGCGCCGTGGGACGGCTCGCGGCCCGACGCCGGCTACCGCGAGGCGCCCGCGCCGCAGCCGCAGCGGGAGCACGAGCCGCCCGCGCACGGCAAGGGCAAGACGGATGGGCTGCAGGCTGTTGGCAAGGTTACTGCGGACTGCATCACCCCAATACACTTGTTTCCCAATTATTTAGGGGTCAGCTTCCCGTCTAACCGGATACAACTAACTACCATTTTACGTGGAGCAACTGCCTATCTGACCTCCATAACCCAATTTTTGAGTAGTTGGGTAACTTGGCTGGGAGCATTGCATTAAAATGAATCAGTTCAGCCCCACTTTGAATCCTCCTTTATTGCACATTTTTATTTTGATCATCCGATCAGAACAGCTTATCGGAGATTTTTTTTCATTTTTCTCTTCATTCTGCTATAGATTTCGCGCCTAGAATTTTTTTTGAGAACTTTCAGAAACCCCAGTGTGAATAGTAAAATTTGTCACCACGTAAGTTTTGATGATTCCCTTGCAGCCTGGGCCGTCTAAACCTACGGTAGAGAAAAAAGAAGAAAATGCAGACTACAAAAGAGCTGCACCAGCTAACGGACTGCAGAGAAGGAACTTACAGGTGATTTTAATCATCAAAAAAATGTAAACTTCGAAATAGATTACCAAATTAGCAGTATTTGTTTAGGGCCTGTTATACCTTATGAGCAGGGACTTGAAACGTTACTCAAAATAACGTTTCGTGAAGTTCCGGTAACGATAATTTGTACCGTTCCACCAGGATCGTAACAAAATTAATTCATTGACTATAACGATACTAACAAACGGAACGAAATCTTAAACTGTTTAAAAACATTATTAAAAATATATCGTTATTAATATATCGGTATAACGAAATAATAACGTTATTCATTTCGATACGCAAAATTGCCAAAAAAAATTGTGAACATGACACTATCACATGAAAATAAAAGTAGGTAGGTAACAATGACCATTCATTCACAACACTGTCTGTAAAAAATGAGCACTTTCGTACGAACTTATGTTTGAATACGGCGGTGGCTTACCACCAGCCGGCCGCTGGCCGCTGTAACGGGGGTGGCCGGTGGTGGTGGTGGTGCTGGGCGACGACAGAGCGGTGGTCAGCGGGAAAAGTTCTTAAGAATAACGTTATACAAATGAATCTGTAACGTTATTACAAGGATATAAGCATAATGTTACTGATACCTATAACGTTACTTAAAATTTTGTTCTACCAAAATGATATTCTATAACGTTTTTTTTTGTAACGTTATTAATATTTTTAGGTTTTAGTATCGTTACAAAATTTGGAGCGTTATTAGATAACATTTTGTGTATCGGAACGAAATTAATTTCGTTTTCAAGTCCCTGCTTATGAGTTTCTGTCATAAATGTGGGCCACGAGGTTGTATGACAGGAATTACTGTTTTTCTCAGCAACCATCCGGATCTTGCCAATACATACCGGAAATAAGACAGCTTTTCCTGATTATCCCATTTTACAATAAGTTGTTTTTGTTTCCAGCAAACGTATACGCTACCACCGATACAGGTGGTACCGTGCACAACTGAGACTTGTCGATGTGAACTGAAGCCGGGAGCCAAGTGAAACGACGCTTTTAGAAAATATTTACTTTTATTATCATAATTATCAATAAATTTAGAATGTGTTTTGTCTTAGATCTCTCACACATTTACATTTTAGACGCGCAATTAAAGGATTAAATATAAAGTAAAATAATATTAAAATAGTTCAATATTCAAATTAAAATACTTCTGCGTTAGTTCAGCATCCTGCGACTATTTTGTCGTGTCGCGCGTCTAAGTCGTAATTGTGTGTGAAGTCTGTTTAGAGAGCTTGTATGGCACGTGTGTGATGTTATTCGAGTGTGACTAGAAAATTGGTGGTTTCAAATTGTAAATGAATGTAGTAAAGCTTATCTCGGTCCTAAACAGTGGTTTTTACTTAAAATATTAACAATTTTGAAACTAATTCTAGAGCTTAATTTTTAATCTTTGGTCGCAATGAGTGTAGACACGTATTTATATAATTTTCAAAAATATTCGCATTAATTATTTGGTGAGCAATGTGCAGTATTTGTGGATAAGATTGTTACATTTGGCGACTAACTGCACTATCTAGGAACCACCTTAAACTGAACCAGACCTCTCATAGCTTTGAGAGAAAAATAGACACACGGAGCTATCCAAAGGAATAACGTTATCTCTTTCAACAGAAAAATAACTACGTATTCAAATAGTTTAACCAAAACTTCCATAATAAGGTAACTAAAATGTTGCTTTTTTTTAAATAAAATGTATTCTGATATTAGTAGCCAAATGTAACAGTGGTATACTCTAACAGTGCATATAAACAACTTTATATTATGTACTTGGCTCTCATACATTGGAATCGCATATAAACAGCTTTCGTAATACTCTCGTTGGCTTTGGCTTACAAAATATTGTCTAGCGTTATAACAAAATGCTATTGTTTTATGTCAGTGTTTCGAGAATTTTTGATAATAAGTGTAAAATAGGTGAAGATCCCATGTATCGGTGGAATGCGGAAATGATTGAATAAAATATCATGTAGAATCCACCAGAAATAATCCAATAAAAGAAATTAGGTGAATTTCATTTCTGAACATGCAAATGTCGGAATGCATCAACAATAGCACTTGTTTTACGATCAAAACATATTCTAGACAGATCCTCTCCCCTACTCTTCTTGCTTGCACGAGAATTTACAAACTTCAGAAAAAATTGGAATGTTTATACCACAAACTTACGTAAAAAAAATGTTGATATGTTATCAAAGGGATTTTTTCCCAAAACTAAAGGAGAAATATTTAATTCAAAACAAAACAGGCGAATAACTTTCATCGAGGCATCGAATTACTTTCGTCGAGGCATTAAACATTAAATTGTCGTGCGAACAAGTGAGCTATCGAAACAATTTAGACGGAACGTTCGTATCGGTCGTGACTTCGTGTCGCGTTATACTAACTTAAACTAGCTTGTACTGTGCGTTCGTAATTAAAAACTAAGGATTTACGTCAAACGTTAAACTAAAATATTATGCTAAACATTATTTATAGATGGCATGAATTTGTGCTGGCTGGCATAGCCTGTGGTAGAGTTGCTATTTTCGAGGCTGCCTCGTGATAAAGTGTGCCTCGAAGCGAAGTGAACCGAAATGAGTAAGGCACTTGATATAAATAGAGAAAGATGCTCAATTCAAAGTAGCCTCGAAAATAGCAATGGATTTAAGCTAACATCACATTTATCACACAACTCATTTATACGAAAAACCACTTTTATCACACAACTCATTTATACGAAAAACAATTTTAAAACATAATCCAGATCATATAAGTAACTTGCGCCGTGTGATAAAATTGAGTCCAGCTTTAGTAACTATAGAATATCAGATTGAACAACATTACATTCACAAAAATATCATACAAATTGTTTGAGGAAGTTCAAAAGTACTTAGTTTATATTAAAGGGCCATTTCCGTTAATGTAACTAAAAGGCTGGTAATTGCACAATATAATCATCCTTTTAATTCTACCTATTTATAGAAAAATAACCCTAGTAATACGTCAATTTACCTAATAATTTAATCGTGTCAAAAATACATACATCTAAAGGTTTATTTACAAAGTCTGAGGGGTACTACGGTTATTACTTTATGTAAGGCAAGGCAAGGATTTGACTCGAGGCATACACTCCTCCATCTCGCTCACACATTCCAAACGTGAGGAAAACAAATAGGCGGAGTGGCAACAACCGAAACATGGAATTAGGTCCTCCAAATTATAACTCCGTTCATTGTGATGTGGCCAACGTATCATAAATATTTATAGGTTAGTAACTGTGTTATGCTATAATCTAGTAAGAATATATATAGTATAGCCACATCCCAATGAACGAAGTCGAAATACATTTAAAATCTAAACAATAAATTAAGTAACACAAATAAACTAATGAATTTGGCACTAATCTAATACTTAACGCTAACCTGGCCATGAAATGCATTGTGAAACATTGAAATGCTTTACGAAATTCGAATATTTAAACATTTTATACATCATAATTTTACTTTACGCAGAATTTATATTTGTCATGAGATAATTAGAATGGATTTCATTCTTTCACAGATCTATTTATTGACATAGTCGGTACAACTTGTAGGAAAGACGAAACGAACAAATTGAGTTCAGTTCAGTCTGTTTAATCATTAACCGGTGTTGTATTGCACATAAAAAAATTGTCAGCACACAGTCAAATATTATAATCTTTTAAAGCTTGACTTTTAGCAAAATCATTTTTATTAAATTTATAGACATTCACACAAAACTTTCTTGCTCAAAAATTCATCGAAAACCCGCATTATTCAAACTTAACATGTCAGTATAAAACACATCGTCCCACCGGGCGCCACGTAGCATCGTGATATATTGCTTCCCGAAGATAATCGCGTAGCGTGAGGTGAGAGTGCAAGCGACTACGCGTTGCGCTACTCTGTGCGGACTTGGCCTAAGACACTGTCAGTCTGCAGCATGTGAAGCCGCGGTGACGTCACACGTCACGTCAAGGCACGTCACACGTCACGTCAAGGCACGTCACACGTCACGTCAAGGCACGTCTCGCGCGGCATCCATCGCGTGGTTAAGGCAGCGACTCACTAGCTCCAACTTGTTAAGGTACGCGGCTGCTACTTCGCCGCGAGGGGAACTGTCAAGTTATGATACAACATTGTAGTCTTGGTTTTAGGAGAACTTTCAGGTTGAAAGTAAAATAACTTACGTTAGGATAAATGGGTCGTCGTGCGGTGAGTTTGCAGTATATGGAGATCTTCTGACGAAGTCACCCACTGTAAGAGTAGAAGGAAATTGTTCTCTAGATTATTCTGTCAGATCAATATTGCAAAGCTTGTAAAAGCCACTTAACTACCTCTCAAAATGTAAGGGCTCGCGCCGCAGACATGCAATTGTAAGTTGGCCAACTAAATCGCAGAGTATACCAATCGGTATAGTGACATTATGCTAGCCCGCACATCTTGTTTAACTAAATCTGTATTTGTATCTTAGTAAGTTACTATAGTTTCTGCAGGAGCTCTAACAATTTGTCATCCCCAATAAGTTCGGTCTGTTTTTCAATAGGGTTATTGATTTTATAGTACAACAGAAACACTATTGGGACTGGCAAGGTGAACCGCACATCACGTAACACTTTAAAACTACTCATTTTATTATTATTATTTATTAAAAGCCTGTGATGTCCCACTGCAGGGCAAAGGCCTCTCTTCTCTCTTCCTAATTTTACTACTTTGTAATTTCATAGTTTTCTATAAGTATCTGATAAAAGTGTAAACAAATCCAAATTCTTAACTAAAGGGAATTAGTAACACATTCATCTGTATTTAAAAAGTTTCAACTCTATAATCTCACTCAAAGACATTTGAGATCTCACCACTTTTACAACAATTATTGTTTGAATCATAATCAGCCTATAATGTTCCCACAGCTGGAACTGCGGCCTCCTCTCAGTGAGAGGGAGTGGGCCGCAATGCACCACGCGGGTCCAGTGCAGGTTGGCAGATGTCACATGTTTTCGAATTTTTGGTTTTAGGACATGCCGGTTTCTTCACGATGTTTTCCTTCACCGTTTTGAGAGCAGTGGTGATGAATTAATTTACACAAACTCGTAAGTCGCGGCCTTTATCACTGGATCACCACATGATTGTTTGAATAACATTATCAAATTGTAATTTAAAAATCATCGACGAACATTGTGGTTTTAAAATTAACCTCAAGATTCAAATGAAAAACATATTTACGGTAATTTAAAATTAGAATTTGGGTAAATACTTATTTAAATAATCAAATCAAACCACTCAACTTGTAAGTGGCGGAGTTACAAATTGCCATTCACAGGTAAATTTTTTCAACATTTGTTTACATTTTCATCAGATAGTTTTGGAACAGACTATATGAAAACTTATTGCTACGAAATAATGGTGCTGGTGCTGGTGTGGTTGACTGCAGATTCGTTTTACAGCAAATTCTAAAATAATCAGTGTGTGACTCACATCCAGGCGAGGCAGGCAGGTTGAGCCTCACCTCATGCTTCAGTACTCTCCGCGTGAGTGTGTCGGGGGGGGCGGGGGGGGCGGGGGGGCGCGGCCGGGAGGGGGGGGACGTGCCGCACACTTGGCTGCTGCTGTAAACATAACAGTGGACAAATAGAATAACGTGTCTTTAAGCCCTAAGATCCTTCGTTGCGTTCGGGATTCAAAATAGCGCCCGTGACACTGCTTTAACCCCTTAGTGAATAATCTACTATTTAATGTTGCTAGAATAATGTCATCATGCAGTGCAGGTAACCCGCGCGGCGTGTTTGTTGCATTATGTATGCGGCATCCTTAAGGAGTTAAACAATAATAATCCATGCTCATAGTAGGTATACGTACGGCGTGGTCCTGACGTGGTTATCAGTACGAGAGGTGCGCAGGATCACGTTCGCAGACAGCGCGCGCACGTGTTGCCGACGCCGCACCAGGAAATCCATGCGCAGTACTATCACCACCACTGTAGCTATGCACCTGTGGGGAACACAATACAAGAGTTAGTTATGTGAGGGAAAGATGCTGATATAACGACGAGTTTGTACACTATTGGCTTTAATGATGTTAAATGGCACAGAGTACATTTTTACCTGTAAGAATACTAACGACTGGGATGCAAGAAGGTGATCACATAACACAACATGACGTAACACCACGCCTGTATTGCCCAAAGGGTTTTGGACAGAGGTGTAAAGTAATGTTCCTTTGGATTTGTGCCCAGTCCAATTCTTAATGAAAAAATTCTTTACCCGACCTGGTAATCGAACCCAGGACAACCACATAATCGGATAGAGTAAACATAAATAGAAACGAGTAGACGTAATTTTATTAAGACTATCAATATAAACGAATGTAGGTATGTAAAAAGCGTTAACACGATAACAAAGACTCACTTGAACCGCTTCTTCCCCCTGCTGACTTCGGGCACCCTGGACGAGGGTAGCCTCAAGTTTTTCTCCAGCTCGGTGTACCCTGCCAGGACCCGCTGTAGGTATCTCTTCTGCCAGACCAGCGCCTTGCGACAGCTCTCAAGACGGAGGCAGCGACCGTGCAGGTAACGTATCTGAGAATAGAGGAAAGAGATTGATATCATGTCTGTAAATAATTAAATATTTAATTACATCATGGAATTCTCTGGCTCCTGCGCTATTATACAAAATAAACTTTCTACATTTATATAAAGTCATAGCCAGCAGAATGGAATCGAACCAAAACGGTGTCTGTTTGTACGCCAACTTGAAATGGAACGCGAAATTATCAAGAAAATGCTAGACAGAAGTTCTTTATACTGTAAGGTTTGGTTTTGATTCGTTTCCGTATCGCCTTAATCTCAAGACGGTAAATAATGTGAAATCTATGGCTTCAAGAAACACGAACTGACTTATGAATGCACTTTTGAATGTGAAAACTCAATAAAGTATTTAGTCCGTTACAAAAAGTACATAGCCAAACGTTTTACAGATTAAAAAATAATACCGTAATAGATGCCACGAAATTAATGGAAATTAAAAATAGAACATCACGGTGACATTGCTAAATGTCGCTTTGATGTGACACAAAAATACATATTCCGCGCATGTAATTTTATTTTATAATCATTATTTTACAGAAAATCCGATGTATTAAAATGAACAATCAGTGAAGTAAATAGATGTTAATATGGAAGCACCAAAGAGCGATCCGCCGAAATTACCGGATATGGTGTAAGTACCCTATGTTATAGTTTACGATTACGTAGCTGAGAACAGAGAAACGAAGGGCCGTTTCCACTAAGTATTCATGTCAAAAGAAGTGCAATAGTGAATTATTTAAACAGACTTGACTATTGAAGTTCTTTATATTTCATTACAGCATGTGTGGCGACCACCCGTCTTTCACAAAGACGGAGTTAAACGTCAAAACAGACCCGAAAATTGAAGAAAAAGACAAGGATAAGGTGAAAGAAAAAGTGATGTCCTACGCCAAGATTACGCCATCGGTTTGTAGACAGAGCTCAAGTCTTGGTGATATTGGCAATATTGATGTAAGATATAACTAATTGCTGTTGTGAAGTGAAGGAGTTACGTCTTCGTAAAATGCACGGCGGTGAATTATTGTCATAATGTAGGTAGTTCCACGAATTATTACTTATGGAAAGACATTTTACGACGGGATGTAAAACCACAACCTGAGTGAGTGTTATATCATGACAATTGCCAAGTGTACTGATTGAAAATAAATAGTACATTATTTTAAAAAAAACTTTTTACAAAAAAAAAACAACCGACTTCAAAAAAAAAACACTACAAAGTGATAAATAACTTTAATTTCGGAAGTCGGTGTCTTTGGTTTTGATTTTTCGTTCTTTGTCACCGACTTCCGAAATTAAAGTTATTTATCACTTTGTAGTGTTTTTTTTTTGAAGTCGGTTGTTTTTTTTTTGTAAAAAGTTTTTATTTTTTACTTTTTAGTGTTGTGGTACCTACCCCACACAAATTCGAATACCACTACCTGCTTTGTAAATAACAGTGACAGGAAGTTATCATATCATCCACATACTAAGTGGGAAAAAATACGCATTATTGAAGCTAACTCAAAAACTACCCAAGCAAAGTTAATAAAATTTATATGGGACCACCTCTGAAGTATGATCTACCAAACAAAAAAAGAATCATCAAAATCTATTCATAATTGGCGGAGCAATCGCGTAACAAACATACAAAAAAAAAAAAAAAAAAAAAAACATACAGACGAATTGAGAACCTCCTCCTTTTGGAAGTCGGTTAAAAAAGTGTCTTGGATTCCAAATTAACAGTGATTACATAATTAGAGATTTCGCCGCGCGTTAGTATAGCACGGCATCATTAAAGTGACATATTATGTACATAACAAGGTGCACGCAATCCCACGTGCCTGATCGAATCCGCATGACACTAAAACGTCCATATATGTATAGGGGTCCCGCACGTTGCGGCCGGAGCGAGTGGAGCGGAGCGAAGCGCGCGCCACGTCGGAGCACACGCTGCGCTTGAGCGAGGCGCGGCGCCGCGTTCGCTCGCTCGAGGTGGTGCAGCGACCTGATGTCGACGTGCAGGCCAACGGCAACCACGCGCTCGTTCACGGTAACACCACTATACCAGCTCTATTGTCCTGATAACCACGTAGACTAAGAGCGTCGGGAAGGACGTTACGCAGTTCGTCCCGGCCGTCATTCGTAGATCTATGACAGTTGTTACGGGTAGACAGAACCCCGCAAGTCTGGCAACCATTCCTGCCAAGAGGTATCGTGTAACCCAGTAACTCGGTGCTGGAAGTCAGATAAGCAGTCGCTCCATGTAAATTACTGGTATGCAGCTACATGCGGTTAGACTGGAAGACGACCCCAACATAGTTGGGAAAAGGCGGTTGGTTAAGCAGATGATAACCCACGTAGATTGAACGTGCTTTTGAACAATTTAGGGAATATAATGCCGCCATTGTTCGGTAAATGTCACCTACTTTTTTTAAACTGGCGATAAATCATGTCTTTATTTAAAATCATCATTCAATACATCTCACGCTGGTATCGATATTGGCTTCTGAGCGTCGTGTAAGCTAAAATAGGATGTTTTCGTCATCGTTAATGGTAAACACGGCTACACATCAAGCTATACATTTCCAGTATAAGCTGACCTCTGTTTGTACGGAAATCCTATACAATGCGAGATCAGCATAAACTGGAAAGTATAGCTTGATGTGCAGCCGTGTGTACACTGGACCCTAAACCACCTCTTTATTCGCCGAGTGGTCTCAGACAGCAGACTGCGTTCTGGAAATAGGACAGGAATATGACACAACGTACAATGAAAATTGATTGACAGTAACGACAATTGACTTGGCTTCACATCACACGTCGTCTAGAAATATCTCTCAGGCATGCCGGTTTCCTCATGATGTTTTCCTTCACCATTTTTGAAGCAAGTGATAATACGCACATGAATCCGAAAAGTAAGAGGTGCGTGCCTTGGGTTCGAACTCGAGACCTATGACATGACAGTCTGATGGTCACACGATTAGGCTATCACTGCACAAAGTTCAACTACGAGAGGTGGTAGAAATAAGTATTTAGTAGTAAATGTGATGTCATCAACAGTTGCCAACGCGTCAGACTGACACATTATTATAGTTATGACAACGATTACATCTTAAGGTAGTCACTCACCGGGAGTATTTACGTGTAATGTAACAGTTCAGATTCGAGTATTTCAACAGTGAATGCATCCAGGCGGGCATTATAGTGCGTACCATAAATGATAATACTCACAGTTTCAGCGGTTACAAAAGCGAATGCTCTGGTCAATGCGTCGACCTGGCGCACTTCTGAGGACCTAAAAATGCCACTAATACCGCGATGGGCGTGGTCACCCACTGGGGCTTACTCATCTAACATAATGCATGTAAATGCTCAAAATGAAATCATGGAGTGTTAATTTACCTTAAAAATCCTAAGCAACATTCGATATGAACATTCATGCGTGATTTTTGTATTTCAAATCTAAAAACAAATGACACGTCAGTGATGTCATGCATGAAAATGAAGAAGACAACAATAAAATTCTTGTTATTATAAAGACGTCTCGTTATGACGTTGTCAGTCTTGTTTACCTTCTTTCATAAATTGTAAATTATGTTTTGTATACGGTGGAAACAATGTTATGGAACAAAGGTTGTCTGACAATAAAATGATTCGTTGTTCGTGTATATGTCACCATATAATTATGAATTTTGTTAGTTTATAATCGATCGGTATTATTTCCATTAGATTATAAACTGTCGAAAAATTGTGACGAATCATTTACAAAAATTGTGAACTGGTAACCAACTTGTTTGCGACGTAATGCACCTTGCGCTAATATTGAATAGCCTGCCTGGCTGCGAGCAACTTGGAAGTAGTGCCCGCCGGCCGCTGCCGCGGCACCGCTCGCTTCGCTCGCTCGGCTCGCGCGCGGTTGGTCACAGTTCTAACCTAACCTAACCCATTTCACCCAGTTCACAATTTTTTACAGTTTATAAACGAAAATAATAACGATCGATTATAAACTTCACAATCTTACGGTGACATATGCATCTTTTTGGGGCTAACTGTACCACACGCCAAACATTGTGCTTATGTGTGCATGCCACGGTACAGAGATCGGGGAGTATTTAAAGTTAAGTTATAGCATTTAAAACTGGTTTTGGTAAAATAACGTCAAGAACTTTTGGATCTTTGACCTTCAATGTCTCCGTAACCAGAAGGTTCCCAGATATGTTTTAGTACAAAAATTGATTATGATGACGGGGAGTAAAAGTGAATCTCGGTTTCGTTAAGCGTCTCTTACGAAACCGTGAGATTTCATTTGGTCTTTACTAACGCCAGTGTTTCCGGCAGCGGCATTAGGCAGCTTCCGCTGGCCGCCGTACTTGTTGTGCGTGTGGGTGCTGGTGCTGGTGCTGACGCACGTGCTGCACTGCCTCGTCAGCCTGCTGGAGCGAGCGCTGCCCGCGCTCAGGTCAGTGACACTATCTTTATATTTTGTAGTATTTTATAGCTGAAGCCTAATCATTTGCTGTCTCACCCTCTCTCTCTCTCGCTCTCGCCATAAGCTGCCCTAGGTTAGGGTGAGAGCTAAAGGTCGTCTATATCAGTAAGCTCTGCTTCAAAATCTGTACAGAGCGGTGTGACGCGACCCGGCAGCCGCTGCCGAGTTGCGACCGCCAAGACGCGAGTTGTACCTAACAGTGCTGGGAGCGCAAATATTACAAAATCAACCAATCAGGGCATTCTTCTTTATGTATGTTGTTGTTATAAGAGTAAACCCCTGAACTTTGTCAAACTTAGTAGTTTTACCTAAATGTTAGCTATTGGCGCGTTCTATTTCGTCAGCGTCGACTATAACTATGTAACTGGTCTTAGACGTCACCCAAAATCAAGCGGGTTATTGTCCAACAGTGTAATAAAAAGTTGCATTAATATCCATCATGATGATGGCAGCCTATAAAAGAATTCACAAACCTGTTAATTTGTAGTTCATCTAAGTTCAGTTCATTCTGATTATTTTGTTTGCTGACGGTTGTAGAATGCCTCTGATCATATCGATAAGATATTTTCAGACACAAAAAAGAGACGTAACTGACGAAATCTGCCTTCATTATACACTGTCGCCCTCGCTAATACATACGTAATGTTTTTATTACAGAAAATGTACTCAATTCTTCCGCACATGGACGGAGGCGACGTGGCGCGGCGAGATGGAGATGAACCAGCGCGTGTATCCGGTCGCGCTCGCCCTGGTGACAGGCCTACTGTACGTACTGTACTACGCCTTATACGCCGCATACGCTGTGGTGCTATGGGCTATCGAGCCGCTGTGCAGCGACACCGACGACAAGTCGCACTCCGCCATCGAGATGGGTCCCAAAGTGACCAACTACGATGACGACATCGCTACCACATGTTACAAGCCGTGATGTGATTGTAGGACGCGGAATTTATCAGTTTTGTACAATGGTTTTATATGGTTTGACAATATCAAAATTAAATGGGTTTAACGTCACTATCAATTTTGTTGTTGTTATTTTATACAGTTGCGTGTGAATATTCACATAATTATAATCATTATAATCGGCAATACAACTCCTAAAGTTAGAATAATCCTCAAATGTCATGAAACAGTAATTTAATAGGGTTACATGAACTTAAGAGATTTATGATTATCCTATCCTATTTATATATTATTTTATATTAATAATACAAATGCAAAAGTTTGTGAGGATGGATGGATGGATGTTTGTTACTCTTTCAAGACTACTCAACGGAATTGGATGAAATTTGGCACACAGTTTATAACCTGGATTACCACATAGAATACTTTTTATCCCGATATTCTCACGGAATCGAGATAAGTCTCGATTCCGTGAGAATATCGGGATATTATCGGGTGAAACCGCAGGGCGCAGTTAGGAGCCCTGGGCGGGAATCGCGAGCCGATTTCCGGCCACCGTAGGCGCGGGCTTGCGGACGGTGAGCAATGGGTAGCTCGCCGTCCGATAAGGACCAAGCCCGGGTCGACGGCGACGGCACGTTGTGTTCCACGCGCGCCTCAAAGAGATAAAGAGATGTCAGCAGAATTGACGGGGTCCGCTAGGGCCGATGCCTGCCGGGGTTGCGAATATGGGCCGAAAGGGACATCGTGGCCCCCGGCAACAGGGCAACCAAAAGAACACGGGTGGGTTTTAGTCAGTAAGAGTCTGACACGTCCTCCCGCTCCGCCCAGAGCGGGAGAAGTTATTTGATAATTTGGTAAGGAGTTGATGATGTTCAAAAGTGCCATACATGGGCCTATTTGAAATAAATGATTTGACTTTGACTTTCGCCAGTTAGTCAACCTCATTGTTAAGTTACCGGACTAAAATTAAGACTGGATTTGGCCTGCTAACTGTTAGGTACATAATTACCTACTTAAGATTTTCCAAACATCTATTTAACTGGAACGCCGTAAAAGTTGTCAGTTTTAGATCATTTTTGTCAGAGCTCTATCGCAACAATATACAAAATTTTCAAGAAAGAAAGAAAAAGTTAAGAATTTGAAAATTCTGTATATCATGTACCATATACTGGATATAATCAACAAAATATTTAAATATGGGCAATTTTCAGCCATTGCAAAAAATAACTTTGTAATTCACAGTATCATTATGAAATACAAATTTGACTTTGCGATTTTTTTACTTAAAATAAAAAAATATTCATTGTTTAGTATTTTCATTTATCAGAACTATAAAACCGGCTAAGTGCGAGCCCACACGAAGGGTTCCGTACCACCGTACAATATTTTACACTACATATTTTTAGGGATCCCAAAATAAAATAAATAAAAAATTAAAATGGAGTCCTCATACAAGAAACGTGTTTTTTTTTTTTTTGCTAAATATTGTAGGGTCCACCGTACAATATTTTACACTACATATTTTTAGGGTTCCCAAAATAAAATAAATAAAAAATTAAAATGGAGTCCTCATACAAGAAACGTGTTATTTTTTTTGCTAAATATTGTAGGGTGGTACGAAACCGTTTAAGCTACAGAGCATGTCAAAAAAATACAAACAACATCTCTTGCATGCTGACAATTTGTATTGTATGTATTGTACTCGTGTTAGGGCAAATAAATGATTATATCTTATCTTACTCTCGAAAAACATTACCCTCCTTCTTGGACAGTCAGGTAGTAAAAATGTGATTAATTTACACTAATTTTGGTTAATTTTTAGACATTGATTCGCTGAGATGAGATTGCGACTTGAATTTGAACGTTTTCTAAGTACGAGAATTGGCCTTCAGGACCCTATACCAGTTATACCACAAAATTTTACAAGTCTACATTCTACAAAATGATTAAATTGTAGAAAACAAAATTACGTATCACAGAAATTACAAATATGTATGGGTTACAATTTACAATCTACAAGTCACTACAATGAGGTTAAAAACTGAAAGCTCAGAACAGATGGCAGCACAGTAGTACGTCTTTAAACCGTCATTGTTGTGTTTATGTTTACTTTTGTGTCGATCACAAATTATACGAAAACTAAATAAATATATATGTCCTTGGAGTGTAGCACTATTAAAAGACGAGTTAAGGACAGGGGAAGCGTCTACAGCTGGTAAAAAAACAGGTTTAGTGGAAAAGTCGTTAATTTATGAACGTTTTATATTTTATAGGTAATTTTGTGTTTGTTGACTTTAAGTTCGTTTTTTGTTAAATACTGGAAGCGTACGATAGAAATAACCTGATCAATGGTGAAAACCAACTCGGGCATGATCTTCCTGACTGAAAAACCTCAGAGATAGCACTGATCTAATATATATAAACACATATACTTTACTATAATTTACAAAATATCACATCAAAGGTGCCTGTATGTAATGAAAACAGACTGCGCAACTGGGCTCAATAATTAATCATGCGTAAAAGAAGTCGCTTATTTACAAAAAAAATATGGCTAGCTGTCAAATTATAAGACGCTGGAGATTAGTGCCATCTGAAGTGAGAAAGTAGCAGTTTTTATCCCCATTGACATATTTGTAAGGTTTTTTCGTTACAATAGAGTTTTGTGGTATAGACACTTGTTATATATACAAACTTGTAATTGTAAAGTTTTGTATGGCCCAGATGTTATTTTTTTTTACCTATACTGTCTCACAGCTGGGCAAAGATCTCCCTCATACTACGCAATTCATTTTTGTCTGCTGTCTTTTCCGACCAATCAGTCAAGAAAGAGTCTAGGTCGTCGTGCCAGCGTTTCTTAGGCCAGCCTCGGTGACGACGCGATATGGTTCAAACCCCCCATACATATGGAAAGCACAACTGATGTTCATATCATTTAAAAAAATTGAAAACGAAATACCTACCTACCCGACCTTAAGAACTTAGAACACAAAGTAGTAAAAACAAATTGTCCTTATATTCTACGCACAAAGAAACGCCACAGAACAGGTGAACCATTTAATAAGACAGTGACTCACAGCCTGGTCGCGCTCGTCGGGCCCCGCGGCCTGCAGACGCTCCAGCTGCGCCGACAGCCGCAGCTTGTCCGCGCGCAGCGACTGCAGCTCCGGGCTCGCCGCCTCCAGCAGGCACTTCTTGAGGGTGGCGAGTTCTCGGGCTAGTTCAGTCTTTGTGCTTTCGATTTCAGTCTGTAGACAAAATTAACAAGTCAGCAAGTCATATATAACACATACACATAACATCACGCCTTGTTTCCCCGAAGGGTTGGGCAGAGGTGTACCTGTAGTAGATACACCCACATTTCGCCAGTTATGTTTAAGTCCCATTTAATAGGGGGCGAGCCTATTGCCATCAACCGGGCACAAATCCAGACTCCGGGCTGCTACTGAGAAATTCCAGATAGAAAAAGCCAATAATACTTTGCCCGACCCGGGAATCGAACTCAGGACCTCAAGCTCAGCAGTAGCGCTTGCGACCACTAGACCAACGAGGCAAGTCATATATTGCGTACCATAATGTAGGCACAAATCGTGTAGCCTGTATTTCTCCCTGTATCAATCTAGGTCACAGCAACAGCATAAAAAAGAACAAAAAATGGTGGCACTCCGGGAGTGCCGACAGAAGCACAGATTAATACAGATGGGACACTCCGCAATTTAGGTATGAAGCTACAAGTACGCGGCAGGCTCGTCTCACTGTGCCAACTCAGTAGGGCTGCTGCGTACCTACATATACAAAAATCACGCGCCGCATCGCGTCGTCGTTCGTTACAAGATAAAATACTAAAATGAAGGCAAAAGTATATTCCATCTCATTTGACTGCTTAAATAATAATAATGATCCAAACCTCACGTTTTTCTCACTTCCAAAGGACACCGAAAGCTAAAGAAATGCACTTCTACCTATAAGTAGTTAGTGATTAGGATTCTTATCTATGTCATCCGTATTTACGTAGTTAAAATATTAAATATTATTCTAACTACGTAAATAAGTGATATGTATGCGAACGTAGGGACAAGTGAAACGACAGCTAGCTAGTAGTACACTGAGTTTATTTGGCAAGTGACATGAGTTATATAGAAGGGATTGCAGCCACCTTCATATTCATTAATAACAACATAACATCTCCCCTAGCTTGACAATATAAACATAATTTCTTTTCTTTAATAAAAACTCTTATAATCTACCCTTGGTATAGGTCGCAGTAGTTTGCCTTCGTTTGTTAGCCTTTTTGGCTGCGGTATCTGACCTGAGCCAGACGCTACGTCATCTTCATGAGGAGCTTCTGTTTCCACTATTTCTTTCCTCTCTCTATTTCCCTCCTCTATCGTGTCTGATTTATCATCGTCTGCTTGGGGTGTTGAATTTGGTGATGAAGTTCCTTGTGGCGTAATGTCTTCATATTCAATAGGGCAATCACCTGACCCGGGTGTAATTCTTGCTGTACCTTTATACGCTAATAGTTGGTTTTTATGTTTTTTTACATTACAAGAAGTTAAACTGTCCTTAACAATATATATTACTTTTCCAATTTTTTTGATTATTACACCTTTTTGCCATGTTCCGTTTTTACATATGGTATTTTTTTTATATAATACATAGTCTCCAGCCTTAAAATATTTAGTTGCCTTCTCATCTGTCCGCTTAGACTGCAAACACTGTTTATTTTCGACGTTTCGAGTGAGAGTGACTGATGCCGGTAGTGGTGACTTTGGTTTTATTAAATCTAATCGCGATCGCAGTTTCTGTCCAAAAACTAACTGGGCAGGTGAACACCCTGTTGAAGAATGAACTGAATTTCGATAGTCAAATAGATATTTTAATAACTTGTTATTAATTCCCTTGACATTGCTATTGCTTAATATAGATGATTTAATACCCTTTTTCACCACTTTCACGAAACTTTCTGCCTGCCCGTTACTGGCCGGATGATAAGCCGGCGAGGTCACATGCGATATAGCGTTTGATGCACAAAACATTTTGAATTCTGAGGAAGTAAACTGCGTGCCGTTATCACTGACTATGGTATGCGGTAAGCCAAATCTTGCCATGTATTCATACAATTTATTAATCAGCGACAACGACGACGTGCTTGTCCCCATATCATAAGCTTCTACCCATTTTGAGTACGCATCTACAATAACTAAATATGAATGATTCTGTAAGGGGCCGAGAAAGTCAATGTGAATACGATAAAACGCCTGCGGCGGGTGTGGCCACGGCGCAAGCGGTGCGCGCGCGGGTAATTGTCTTAATTGTAAACAAACGTTACAGTCCGCTATCATTTTTTCTATGGCGTTATCTATTCCCGGAAACCAAAATCTGCTGCGCGCTTCCGCTTTCGTTTTCACTATACCTAAATGTGATTTATGAAGTTCGGATAATAATTTAGTTCTAAGTGTCTCTGGTATAACTACTTTATGTCCTCGCATAATACAACCGCTTTCACATGACAACTGAGTTTTACATAAAAAGAAAGGTTTCATTAATGTATCTGATAATCGGTCTGGCCAGCCATTAACAATATATGATAAGACTTTATTTAATATTGCATCCTTAGCAGTTTCATCACGAATTTTACAAAGCGTTACGGGTAAACTGCCATCAATAACAAAGTTTACATACGAAGCGCGGTCTTCTACCGGTACTAAACTGCCGTCTGCTTCATAGCCACATCCTCCACTTAGCGGCGTTGACTCATCGTCTGGTAGGCTGGCGCGCGATAAATAATCTGCGCTGTTATCAGCGCTGCGTATGTATTCAATTGAGTAATTATAGCCACTAAGAAACATCGCGTAACGCTGCAGCCTATTAGCAGAAACTTCTGGAATTCCACGATATGGACCAAAAATAGATAAAAGGGGCTTGTGGTCTGTTCGAATTACAAAAGGAACGGCCCTTCCGTATAAATACTGGTGAAAACGTCGTATTCCGAAAATTATTGCTGTAGCCTCTTTTTGTAATTGTGAATACCGCTTCTCCGCTGAATTCAGAGTACGAGAGGCAAATGAAACCGGACGTTCCACTCCGTCAGAACCTATCTGCGATAAAATTGCTCCTAATCCACTGGGCGATGCATCTACCGTTAAAATTATTTTGGCATCCTGATCAAAATGGGCAAGAACCTGATTTGAGGCTAAACATTGCTTAATTGAATAAAATGCTTTATCGTGCATAACCTCCCATTTCCAAATATTACCTTTTTGCAATAAAGAATAAAGCGGACTTAATATTGACGAGGCGTTCGGAACAAAGTTCCTATAATAATTTACTAATCCTAAAAACGACTGTAACTTATTTACATTTGTCGGTGTGGGTGCTTCAACAATAGCCTTGACCTTTTGTTTTGATTTTCTTAAACCATTCTTATCTATCGTATAACCTAAATATTCTATTTGATCTTCGAAGAACACACATTTATCTTTACGAAGTGTCAGTCCCGCGTCTTGCAGTCTTTGCAAAACCGCGCTCAATCTATCTAAATGTTGTTCTTTAGTTTCTCCTGTTACACAAATATCGTCAAGCATACACATGACACCATCTAACCCTGACAATAAGCACTCCATTGCCCGTTGAAAAATGGCTGGGGCACTTGCGAGCCCAAAAACTAAACGCGTATAAACAAACAGTCCACGATGAGTGTTGATACAAGTTATTCTTTGTGATGATTCGTCTAAAACAAATTGTGAATAAGCTTGTGTTAAATCCAACTTGCTAAACTGCTGACCTCCGTGTAACTTAGTAAACAGTTCTTGGGCCGTAGGTAACGGATACTGTTCAATAATCAGCTGTTTGTTTACGGTTACGGAATAATCTACACACACTCTAATTGAGCCATCGCGTTTTAATATAGGCACAATAGGAGAAGCGTATTCAGAGTACTGAATCGGTTTTAGTACACCTATACGTACCAAACGATCGAGCTCGTCATTAACCTTATCTTTAAGAGCGAATGCTATTGGACGAGCTTTGAAAAACACTGGTTTCGCATCATCTTTTAATTGTAACTTGACCCGATACTTTGTAAAAACACCCAGTTCGTCAGAAAAAACAGATGGATATTGCAATTTTAACCTTTCGGCAATATTATTTGAATTAAAATAATTTACTTGCATCATTTGTAATTTAAACAAACAAATAAAATCTCTGCCTAAGATTGGGGGTCCACCATCACGTATTACTCGCACTTTAACTACGTGTGTTTTATCCATATAAGTAATAGGCAATTGCACTATACCTAAACAGTGGATAGCACGTCCTGTATACGTAAATAGTTGATCTGTCGTTGACAATAACGGCATCAATTCAAAATGATTTTTGTACATTTTCTCAGAAATCGCTGTGACTGCCGATCCGGTATCTACTTCGAACTTTAGTTCCCTATTTTTTATCGAAACTATCAAGGTCATAGGTTCACCACTATATGAACATATTTTTTTTATCTTACCGTCATCGTCACTCTCGCCCGACACGCCAGTTCCTACGAAATTTAACCTTTTGCACATTCGGCGTAGATGGCCTTTTACATTGCACTTTTTGCAAGTATAACTTGCAAACCGACACTGAGACGTTTTATGATTTTTGTACCCGCACACGGAACACTTTTCTTTGTTAACACTGGATTCGGTTGTGGTGGTCGCGATCTTGAACAGCGGCTCGCTTGACGGTGGAACTTGCGCCGATGCCGCTAATGATGCTGCTGCTCCCTTGCGTGCACTGCACACGCTCTCCGCCAACTCCACTGCTTTTGCCAGTGTTAACTCTTGAAGGTTACGTGCGAAAAGTTTGTCCTTCTCCGGTCCCGGCAGCATACCCATAACGAATCGGTCACGTAGCGCTTCTTCCACGTTTAGAAACTCGCAATGTGTGGTGAGCCCACGAAGCCTCGCAGCCCATTGCGAGAATGTTTCTTCCTGACCTTGACTTGCCGCATAGAATTGATAACGCTCGCCAAATCCGCATTTCTTTGGCGTAAAATGGCTGTCGAGAAGTGTGAGAATGTCTTCGTATGGCACCTGCGTTAGTTCCTTCGGTAACGCTAAATCAGCCGTGAGTTTGTAAGTGCTGTCGGCGAGTGCACTCAGCAATATTGCCCGTCTTTTCACCCCCTTCGGATCCTTTACATTGTCAATGTCGTTCGCAATGAACCATTGTGAAATTCGCTGCTTATAGTTTTGCCACGTGTGAGTTACATGGTCAAAACTCGACAAAATTCCAAAGTGAGACATTTTTCTTGTATTATTTTTTTAAATCGTGGGTCCTCGTCGCCACTGATATGTATGCGAACGTAGGGACAAGTGAAACGACAGCTAGCTAGTAGTACACTGAGTTTATTTGGCAAGTGACATGAGTTATATAGAAGGGATTGCAGCCACCTTCATATTCATTAATAACAACATAACAATAAGTAAGTATAGTTAGGTTCTTACAAGTTCTGTTTACAAGATCAGGTTCAGGCTTTGATAAGTATAGGTAGGAAGATACCTATTTAAATTGTATTTTTATTTTTGGGACTAACTATATCCGTAACTAAATATTATGTAGTAAGATTTTAATTATGTAGACAACAGGGTATTCGTACATACTTTTTTATTTGTCCAATAATTACGTAGGTACAGTACCGACCAAAAGTCCATGAGCAATCTCACAAAGCAATAGACTGACGCTTCGGTTTGACTTACGACCTTCTTCTATAAGTTGTTACAATACTGTAGACACGCACATTACACACACACACTCACTTTGTCTGCAACCAATGACTAGTTCAATAATCATCATTCGTTTTTAGTTTCATTCGTCTTGTTCACATAAATATTAAAGTTTAGCAGGTAGACCACAAAAAACTAAGTAAATTATTTCGATTTCTGTGGGGTAGATGCAGTTTGTTACGAGTATTTAATTAATAGAACTTTGTTGGTTCGTGGATAATATTGGTGACGAGTATTTAGCGCAGTGTTGTGGTTATTATTATCAAAAAGCAGGCATAAAATATATTGAAGAGATCAGATCAGATCAGAGAATATTATTGCGCTGCGTAAAAGTGAAGTGAATATCTAATGAAACCGGACTAAGTGTGAGTGTTATCATTTATATATTTCATATTTTACTAAACATAAATCTTAATCAAGGGTATTGTTGATAGAACAGAGGTATTGTTGAGACAGAAGATGCCTTTAAAGTTTTAAATTCATTGTGAGGTTTAATTCGATTAGTGAATAATAAATAATAAGGTATTTATTATGTGTAATAAAAACAATGTTTTTCTTTGTTCTAGAGAAATACTGTGAGGGTTAAGAGATATGAGGAAGGGGCTTATTATCGAGTAGCAGCGACGTCAAATGGTGAATGAAACAAATGGTTTCATACCAACGAGACATTTTGCTGAATTATTAAAAACACGTCATTATGAACCGTTCGCCGTGCACTTTGAAGGCTTGCATCACTGAAGACCAGCTAGAAAACCGTTTTTGACCTTAAAATATTGACCGTACCAACTTAATAAACAACAGATTCGTTATTGCATGAATTTATGGTAACGAATTTTTTAAGCACGTTTCAATAGGGTGTTTGTCGTATTTCTTGCAGATATACCGAAATTGTTTAATATTATTTTAGTAATAAGTAGTATTATTTTAGGATAAAAATTTGAGGTTTAGTTTCAATCTTCTTTTCGTAAAGAAAATGAATACTTAAGCTTTAACCTCAATAACAACCAATATTTACTAAAGTCAAATAAAATGTAAAATAATTAATACAAATAAAATATAAACAAACTGCCCATATTTAACCTTAAAATTACCTATTCTGTAAGTAGTTTTTTACATTTTAAGTAGTCTAATATTCTTATTTATTACTTAATTACTTCGACCATGATCAAAGCTTAATATTTATGGTGAAAAAATCCATTAAAAATTTAAAATATTTCATAATTTAAATATGTCTAAATAATACAAACTGCTTCTAAGTTTCTTGACATCTATTTCACATCTTATTCAGCTGAAGTAATGATAAATAATTGTAGCAGTTTATTAACTTATGTAAAATAAATATAACGAATAAACATATTTTTTTTAATTTTGTTATCATATATCACGCATTTTTTATTCTAAAACCTTTATTGCAATAACAACATAAAAAAGCAGCAATATTTAAAAAATATTATTATCGAAAACAAAAATAATAATATTTGCAAAAAACCGCACAGTGTTTCACGAGATTAGAACCTGAGGCAGTTTAAATTCCATACCAACGCTTAACGCTTTCTGCTATCTGCACTTGTTAAGTTACTATCGAATTTTAGCAATGCCATTAACTGGTCAAGTTCACGCGCATAGTGCGTGTGTGCTAGCATGTTTAAAGCGACGGAAATATATTGTTGTTTCGTGTAACTGCGTTATCTGTGGTGTGTGTATCGTGTTGCTTACACATACAAATGTACGAGCTATACCGCGTGTTCACAGCAATACGACTCTTAGCGTGCTCATGCACTTTTGAGCGCTTACTGTACATATGAATAAATAAAAGTGCTAATTTTTGTAAGAGTCAAGTGTCCCCCCCCCCCCTGCCGGCTAAATAGTTGGTTTTGGATGTGTTAAAAAAATCACAGTAGTAGTTTATATAACGAAATTAAAAGGAAAACTATCACAGCTAATTAGGCTCTACAAGTTAACGTGTAATAATCGACCAACTTAACTTTGCAGTTGCAAAAACATGTTTTCCCATACATTCCGTTTGGGAGAACATATTTTTCAACTACAAAGTTAAGTTTGTTTTTGGGATAAATATTTCATCCCAACTACGGAACCCTTCATTGTGCGTGGTCCGATACGCACTTGGCCGGTTTTTTATTTAACTGATTTTGCGGAGTGTCCCATCTGTATTAAACTGTGACGGAAGTGAAAACTTGAACAAGATCGCCTTGGTGGAAGAAAATACTGGTATAGAACATTGGTCCGTAACCTTATCTAAATAAAGAGCACAATCGCGTTTACAAAAAATAATACTTCCGAAACCTACTTGCATAGAACATTGATCCGTAACATAATATAAATAAAGAGCACAATCACGTTTACAAAAATGAGGTGTCGTCATGGTGTGGCGAAATCAATGGTTTAGTCAAGTTAATGCCCAACGCGATAAAGAAGTTTTCACTACAAAAACTAAATTAAAAATAATACAAACAAAAAAAAAATACGATAAAAAGGGGATACAGCCAGTCGTAGATTGGACAAAGCAAGCTTGTAAAAACTTGTTCACAGTAATTTTAACTCGACAGCAAGTTTATAGCAAGGAGAATAATAAGATCACTGTGATTTTGAGTAATACAAAATCAGAGGTAAAATAACTGTAGTTGTAGCAATTTACTAACGCTCGTCAATCATTATACTTGAATATCTGGGCAACTATTGATTACTTTACATGCAAATGACTTATAAATTACTGCATTTGCTGCAAAGTATTGTAGTGAACTTGGAGAATATGTTAAAAATTCTTATGATTTTTGCAACTAAACATGACCGAGTTACCAGCCAAATGTAACTCACTTATATTCTCGAAGATACCGTAATTTAAAATAAACATACCAGTGCATCAACAACAGGCTTGTGGTTGACTGATGACGTCAGTTTCTTCTCTAGTTCAGAGATGGTGTGGCTCTGCGTGCTGATCAACTCCTTCGCGCGAAGTAACTGTACGCCTGCGTCGTGCTTTAGTCTGCAACAAAACATAACTTTATTACCTGATCTTTATTGTAATTTAAGAATTGGGGCTTTCGGCCAAAGTTTTAGACAAAAATCTGTCAGTGTAGTAACAAGTCGAGTAACGAGACGAGACTGTTTTAGTCACTAACTATGTAACTATAATCACAAGATATAAGTTATCTAAGTTTAGGTATTGGCTGCAACTCATGTCACTTTATTTACCCCTTATGGTCTATTTTATTGTGGTCTATTTTATTGTAAATTATATTTTTTACTTGAAACAATTTTTTACGTACTTTAAACATCAGCTCTAACAAGCAGTATGATTACGACAATATCTCCTTAGCAGAGCACTGTAGCTGACAATGGGAGTCTGCATTTACTAACTGACGTTTAAAATGCAAATGTTCACCATTTTATCACTCAAATATGAAAACGATGCTACATTTTTCTAAAGCTGCAACTTGCCGCTGCTATACGAAGCTCTGACTTCACCAAGGAGGAGTCTATGGACAGCAGTGTAGAGCTTATGTAAATCCTTCAAAACTTATGATATCTTCCTTACCTCTTCATCTCAGCGAGTTCGTTCTTCAACGCGGTACACTGTTCGTTCTTGGCGTTCATCTCCCTCTCAGCGTGCAGTCGGCTGTGATCCAACATCGCTTGTAAATCCTGGTATCTTGAACGTTCTACGTCTAGCTTCGATTTTAGCAAGGACACTTCGCCTTTGAGACGCTCGCTGTTTTCCATCTAGTGGAGGAAAAGAGAGGATCGATTAAAAGTTAGAAAGACGAATGAATGTATTCTCTGATCTAGCTTCAACACTTCTGGATTTATAAGCACTGTCAACAGAATTCTTAAATTCATTAAATGAGAACGCACTGCCTAAGCCGCTCGGCCTAGAAGCATGACATTTTACTCATACAACGAAGGTGAGAGGAAGGATTTAAGAAAACTCATCCCCTAAAGAGGTTAAATAATGTATGAAAGTTTGTATGGGAGTTCGCCTTTTTTGCCAGTGGGAAATCCCATCGGGCGTAAGGCTTGTTATCCAATAAATCCTGCTGTTATCACGTTTTTTTTATCGAGATTTCAAAAGCCACATTAGACACAGATAAACTGTAATAGGATTTATCTGAAAATTTTAAGACTTTAGATGGAAACAAAAATCGCTGTGTTATGATATCAGGCTACCGTCTACAGTTACCTCATGGTTCAGCCGAGACTTCACAGGATCATTGTGTTGCGCAGAATCCAGCAGTTGTCTCTCCAGCTGCGCGAGGCGCGCCCTCGCCTGCTGTTCACGTTGTTGTAGCTCCAGTTCGGACTGCATGGCTGCTTCCAGCCGCTTCTTCAGGATTTGTATCATATTCGAGTCTTGGTTCTGGAGGATGAGAGTCTTTTTAAGTATATTGGAGGGTCAATTGGTTTTGATTGGTCGAGCTGAATCTCACCCAATCTTACGTGGGGGAGAGGGGATCTCGGCAAATATTACGTAATTTTTATCCACAAAAAACAGTGTAATATTGCGAGAAAACTGGGTTAAAGTATCATAATTAATCAAATTATGTTTTTTAAAATAAATCCAATGCAATCAAGCACAGACTAACTATTTACACTAAAAATCTCACGTGAGATTAGGTCGAGTCAAATCTCACGATATCTAACTAAGGGGTCGAAAAATCGCCTAAAGTAAATGAATGAACGCCCCCTAATGTATAGTTTTACCTGCAAGCTCTCCGCGGTCTGCTTGTGCGTGTCCAGCAGTAGTGACAGTCGCCCGCAGTTGTCTCGCTCGGCTTCATAGCGCAGTTTGTTGGTCTGCCAGTCTTGTACCAACTTGTCCCGCACCCTGATACAATGTAGCACATGTTGAAATACTGCAGTATTGTGACCTTTATGTTTTCGTTGAAGGAATATGTTTGTTACGATTAAAATAGCGCGACGTTTCATTCACAGAATCAGATAATATTATCAGGCTACTGTTTATATTTTAAAATGGCGCTCCACAATGGCGCTCCACACTGAATACAATCAAGTCCTATTCTTTAATTTCGCGTGTCAACACTCACTTTTTAGACAAGAATAGTAAGTAAGTTTATTTATTTGTATAAACATGGTGTACATATATTGCATGCAAGATATTAAATACAGAAATGTTCTATTATGTTCAGCCGCGTATCGTGGCGTACAAATTGGTAAGAAGAAATGGTGCACAAACCGCGACTATATTTATCAAAATTACATTATAAAATTACTTATTAAATCATAATTACTTATTATACGTTATTATTACAAAAGAATCGATGTAAATTCACGGACATGTTAATAGCAACAGTTTTTCCATTCCATTCATTTCTTTTTTATGTTCGTCGACGGCGCGAAAGAGATGACGATATTTTAATCTGAACATATTTCGCAGGGTAGAAATGACACACAAGATGGAGAGGTCTTGAAAAACAAATAAGAAGTGGATAGATTTTCACCTGTTTAGTTCAGTAATAAGCGCGTCTTTATCTTTCAGCCTGGACTCGAGGTTGTTGACCTGCATCAGTAGTTTGTCATTTTCAGAACGTAATCTGTTGATGCGGTCCGATGATGACGAGTGAATTGAGCTTGACGACCTAAAAAGAGAAATAAATGTTATAAGACAAGTCTCTTTAGCATTTTTAGTATTTATGTAATACAGAATATCAATTAACAACATTTATCAAGCCACTGATTAGGCAATTATTTTAGTTTATAGTTTTAGAAACTTACTTAGAAGTATTCAAAGCTAAGCGCGGTATATCTTCTCTTTCGTCACTACTTGCCGACAGAATCTGTAAAAAAAAATGTTTAAAAAATGTCTCAATATCTTTAACTATTGTGTTTATTTCAAGCAGGATCTGGGGTCGGCTAGTGGAGATTTTGTTAGCTACTTTAAGTGCAATATTCAATACGTAGCTTTGCGAAGAATTAGTTTACTCATTGCAATCAAGAAACACATCGGAACTGTTGTGCTTTTTTTTTAGTTTTTTTATTGCAAAATGGGCCTGCTCTTGATCTCGATCTCGTCTGATGCAAAGCGATGGATGGAGTCTACCATGGAGGAAGGAGCATGCCCAGAACATACCTGTTTACTCTAGCTTAGAAGGCTGACGGGTTTTATATGGAAGGGAACACGAAATCTGGTGTTTATAACGAACCTGTTCCATAATATCTTCATCAAGAGTATGCGAGTAGTCGAGCTGGTCTCGCAGCGCTCGCTCTAACTCAGCTGTGGGTGATCGTACTGCCAGCGCGCGCTGGTCGTGTGTTGTTTGAGGTATTTCGCGACCGGGGGATAGGCGGAGTCTGGTGAAAAACGTAGTATAAGTAAAAGAGTATGTCCTCAAAGTAAGCTAAAGGAGGGTCAAAGTAGTCTGGAAACGAATTGTATCATGAAATTATTTTGTTTGAACTTAGTCAAAGATTATTCGTTATAGTCAAACACTTTCATAGTAGCCTTCACGGCTTCTTAATTTTCAATTGATTACTGTTGAGTCAGCTGTTTATGAGAGCCTTTACAATGATATTCTTATAACATAACTAACTGCTGCGGCGCGGCTTTTTCTAAAATGAAAGTTCCGTCAAAATCAGTCCAGCCGTTTCGGAGATTAGTCGGAACAAACAGACAGATAGATAAAACGTTGTTTTTTTTTAATAAGTACCGTATATACTTTCATAATTATGCATTTAGTAAAAAAGTGTTATTTTGACATTACGGACAAACACTTAAATTGTATTTATTTGTGTGTACCTATATAATATGTATGTACAGATATGTATAGATTACCTGTCCACAAGTTCCCTTAAGTTTTCCAGTTCCACTTCTAATTCTTGACACCTCTCTACTTTGTGTCGAAGTTTATTCTTCAGCTCACCCACATTCGACTCTTCTCGCAATCTATAAACACAAAAATTATAACTTGCTAGTCCGTAGTTTGGTGAGGAATTCCGGAAGAAGTATAGTCTACTAAACCATACTAGAATTTCCGAACACCAGGCTGCTACAACATACAAATCTATTACAGCTGACAGTTACCAGCGATGGTGGCGTCATCTGTAATTGGCAACAGTTTTTTCTTTGGTACATAAATATTTATGTCTCACCTCGCCACTACGGTTTCAAGCTGTTGCGCCAGCTGGTCCTTCTCGCCCAAGAGCTGCTGTATTTCGTGCTGCAAGCTATCTGCGTGCTGCCTCAGCTCGGCGTTGTCGACGTCTTTGTCTGCGATCTGCTTGTTGGCCTGGCTGAAGTTGTTGCGCAGTTCTGTCACGTCTAGTTTAGCCTTTGCTAGCTCGAATGCCTGGGAATTTGATTGGTGTTAAGTAGAAATTTAAGGCTGAGATTGCAGCGCGAAATACATAATTTTGATTAATAAACGTGTTATTAATAAACACTTCACAAGTTGCCTTTACCGAAACTAAGCATAATAATATGCATTACACACAAACTTTTCCGCACGCAAAATTCGCGCTCAAATGTGACGTTTATTTTTGGACAAATTGTGTTGTCCACCTCTAATGTCCTTAATTTATTCATTTACACGGCAGACATTATTAAGACTCATCATTATAAATCAGATTACCCTACTTTCTACCACCCACAAAAAACTATCATCAAACAAAATGCCCTCTTACCTTATCATTCAATTCCTTCTTGTTAAAGTCTAGTTCATGCTGTAGCAATGAGATCTGCTTACGAATCTTTACCAACTGCTTCTTATCATTACTAGCCTGTCGGTCAAAGGATTTCCTTTCATCTCCACTCTTACTCCGAGGAGAAGGACTTCTTGATACCATCTTCAACTGTTCCTTTAGAGAAGCTATCTCTTCATGGAACGCATTTATATCTTCGTGTAAGATCTCTATCTCTGTCTCCTTGTCTTTAAGTTTATCTGTTAAGAGTTTAAGTTCATCGATTTTTGTTGTCAATTCGTTATTGAGAGAGTTAACTCTTACTAGTTCGCTTTCGTTGCTCTGAAGTTTGAGCGACGCATTCTCTTGTTCCTTTTCTAGTTTTGTCAATTTCAACTTTAAGTCTTTGTTGTGAGTGTTCAATTTGTCGTTTTCTTCGTTCAGTTTTGATACGTCACGGTTTAGAGCTTCCACTGTGTCTTGTAGATGGAACATTTCGTTAGATTTCTCTTCAAATGCTTCTTTGAGATTGTCGAATTCTTCAGTTTTGTCGTTGAGGCATCTTTGTAAATCATCTAATCTGTCCAAATGTTGATTCAAACTGTCAATTTGTTGGTTCTTCTCAGACACAAGTTGCTGTAACTTCTGCAGTTCGTTCACTTTCTCTCTCATTTGATGGTTCTCATTTTCATATTTTTCCAAAGTATTATTCCTGCTTTGTAGTTCATCAATCTTAACTTCTAGTTCAGTCATTTTGTTTGTCAAGTTACGTTTCTCTTTGGCGAGTTCTAGAATCATATTTTCCCGCCTCAGAATGTCTTCTTTTAGCAAATGTAAGTCTTTGGATTTGTCGTTGACTTCTTGCGTCAATTCCCCGAGCCTTTGTTCGAGCAACTTTTTGTTCGACGAGAAATTATCTAATTGATTCTCGTAAAATTTCTTGTCATGTTCCATAGTTGCCATCGTGTTTTCTAGAAGACCTTTGAGTTCTTCTACTTCTTCCTTCAAAGCAGGGAATTCACAGAGCTGTTCCTCTGCGTTTTTCAGTTCAGACTTGCAATTCTCTAACTCTGATCTAGATTTTTTAATCTCATGTTTCAACTGTGTCAGTATATCCGGGAAATTTTCTTGCTTTACGTCTAAAGTTATTCCTAGTTCTCTTAGTGAGGTGTAGTCGTTCTGTGTTTTATTGTCCGTAGCTTCTAAAGAGAAGTCAATCTTCTTTGGTTCGACGGTTAAGTCTTTACTGTCGTTCACATCTCTGTTGGGGTACATTGAGCAATTGTCTTGAATGATTTGAGCATGTTTCGTTTCAATACCGAACATTGTAGTTTCGTTGACGTTTCTCTTGTATTGTTTGAGTAATTCCTTGTTTTGTGTTGACGTTAGATGAGCTGGTAGGGAGTCAGCTCTAGGGGTATAGCCAGGCAAGTCGAAATGGTCAATATAATCAATGTGAAGGGAACTCATGTTTGCTTTATCGAGTTCGGGTGGTAATGTCCTGTTAAGAGTTTTTTCTTTCGTGGTGTCGGCGTAGGGTGCGCCAGTTAGACTGGCGTTTTGTCCTTTCAATCCAGCCCTACGCATCTGCAGGTCTTGTTCGTCGAACTCAGATATAGAAACGATGTCGCTAAGCGTCCTCGCGGAAGTTTTGCCTTCTAATACATCGCCATTATCCTCCTTTTGGTTGTCTTCGTCCAGTTTTAGCGCTGTGAAAGCAATGAATCATTTTAATTGCGTAAGTTAGCTAGACGGATCTTTCACCGTCAACCTAAATAATTGCGAGGAAGTTGGAATAAATCCAAACCTGCATATAATTAGTCTAGACTGATGTAAAGTCCTAAAACAAAACTGGAAAACAGACTACATGAATCACTGAAGGGTAATGGAACTGTTTTGCGAGCTAACGGCATGTTCGTAAACCTACGCTTATATTTTACGAAGTCAAGTTTTTGGCAAGCTTCACACACATTGCAACACCTACACTGCACAGATACACGCCCGCACACACTATAAATATTAATAATTGTGTCACTCTCTGTATTTCATATTTTTCTGTGTACTTCGTAATTGGCGTAATGTTTAGAATAATAATAATGTTATACTTACTGTCAGCTGTGAAGCTACCTTGTAATAAATAAATAAATAAATAAATAAATATAAATATTGTTTCCTTCACTAATGGATTTGCTCCGTGTTAGCCTTAATTCAAACAATCTTCATATTTATTTAGGCACGGCTGTTTTGCGAAACGAATGCCTAAAGCGCGTTGTTGGATTTTCAACGCTCGACTTGGCACCGAAAGTTGAAAATCCAAAAGCGAGCTTTTATTTAGATGTTGCCTAGTGTTAGTGAATACGGACATACGCGGCTATAAAGTGAGAGAAGGCAATAACTATTAGAACATTACATCAACAGTGACACATGCAGTAACTCGATATGACAAGTCTTCGAGAGTGCAACTACAACAGATTAAGATTTATAACATTATGCCTTTTCCTGTTTTATAGGACAAACGAATTATAATAATATCTATGCCGTCATTCATTACTGTGAACTAAATATAGTCATTGGTAACTTTATGATATTCTACAAGGTCCAATTAAAATAGCTGGCGAACACCAAAGACGTGATGGGTATCGATTTCTACACAAGATAATTAAAAAAACCGGCCAAGTGCATGTCGGACCACGCACAATGAAGGGTTCCGTAGTTCGGTAGAATTTATCTCAAGAACAAACTTAACATTGTAGTTGAAAAACATGTTCTCCGATATATTCCAACTGCAAATGTAAGTTTGTACGCACAATATTGAGAGATTTACCATGTAGACCATAGACTTCTTATAGGTTTTCCTGTAATCTATGAGTAAAGAACCATTTTTTAATTATTTTGTTTTTTGCGGCTCAGTTGTTTCGCAGAAAGGGGTGGGGGGAGAAAGGGGATACGGGAATTGTTAACTTTCATCTATTTTCTTAAATTTCTTTACTTTAAAATTAAGAAAACAAATTTTGATCCTCACAACGAGCCTTTTCATTTTATATGTAACACGGTAGTTTGCAAAACATATTTTTTTAATTTTCTAATTTACCCCCGAAGTGACCCCCATATTCAAAATTTATTTATTTACATTACACGTCCGTGTTTGGGTCACAGAAATACATATGTGAATTTAATTGGTCCATTACATTTAGAGCAAATTGGCTGTGGCAGACGGACAGACAGACACCCAGACACGCAAGTGATCCTTTTTTCCTTTTGAAGTACGGAACCCTAAAAATAATGATTTGGTGTATCTTTGGGTCAGTGACCACAGGTTTTGTAGTTACTTGAAGTACGAGTTTTGAAAATCAGTTTTTATTACATTTTATTGTGTTGACATATCAATACTCGTGGTGATACGTCTGTGGAGTTTCGCTGAGTAATTTAGTTTGACCCTGTATATACTATTATCTTCTCTAACATGTAGTTGTCTAGAAAGCAGTTAGCTGCTGATGTTGAGAGCACCTTTCAACTTTATCTGTATTAAATAAATTCAGGGGGTATGGTTTCCTATAGCTAAAATCCAGAAATAAAACCAATTTAGTAACCACAAAAGCTCAACTTACCAAGTAACTCTTGTAGCTGGTCCTCCTTCTCCGCCAGCGTCCTCTGGTGGTCTCTGATAATGGTCTGTAGTTCCTCCTTATCTTTCTCCAAACTCCTGGCTAAACTCTCCAGCTGGGCGATGCGCGACTGAGCGGTGGATAGCTCACGTTCTAATATTATCACTTTGTCTTTGGGATTACCTGGTGTGTGAAACATTATGGATTGTTGAAATGTGTCAAGTCATTATTAAAATTTAAAAACTTTTATTTCTAAGTAAGCGTAGCATACGAACCTGAACTCTTTATTCAAATAAAGTTAAGGTTCATACTCGTATGCGACGCATGCTCACATTCGAAAATACGAATATGAACATTATAAGAGTAAGAATAAGGTTCATATCCGTATCGGAGCTTACTTTACTTGGCAAACTGAAGTCAAAGTGCATTCTATGAATCCCAAAAGGATTTTTATGCCGGTCAGCTATATCAAATCAACCTGTAGCGTGTAACCTTCCACTATCATGGACACACCACACTTAAATAGTCAAAGGGGAAATTGACACTTAAAATTACAGGTGTCTGACGCATTTAATTTTCTATGTGTGGTTATAAAAGAGTAGGTTTTCCTATCCTAGTAATAAACTACTACACATCGATCGACGTGCAAACTAGTTGAATCATCAATAAAAGTATACATTTATCTCTATGTGAATCACACGTCAATTGGCTATACCAATTTTTTTTTATACGAAATGATAACTAACATAAGAGCGTTAACACACTGACGATGGCCCCATTTGTAGGATCGGATCGAAAATACGTATAAGCTTTTTCTAAGTCTAATATTTAAATCTGAAGCAACTGAAGTTCTGCATACGTGTTGGCAGACCAACAGCCAGCTGGGTAGATGATACTTAATAGATCAAGGGTAAGACCTGGTTGAGACTTGCACAGACAAGGCATGGCATTAAAGGGACCTATACTCAGGCTATCAAGGCTGCCAATGTTGATGATGGTGAAACTTCTCAATTTTGTCGAATCGAAAGAAGGTTTTGCTTCAGTATTTACAAAAAAAAAACAGATTGACATTTTCTCTATCACGCAGGATTTACTTCAGTTATCCTATAAATATAAAAATAAAACTTACATGAATTCCCGTACAAGGAGTGATGTTCATCATGTAGTTTCTCTCTCTCCTCGAGGTTCTGCTTGACTCTTGTTAACTGCTTGTCCTTTGACTCCAACTCTTCTTTCAACCGTTGCACCTGAAAATTTTAACGGATTAGTATTGAAAGGCCCGGATTAGTTACATACGTAATTGGTTTACCACTATTTCAGTAAATTTAAACTTCACTAATGTCACTTCACACGTCATAAAGTTCTATTTGTCTCTATGACAGTTAGATTGAAACTATCTATCACATAGACAAATAGGCTTTGTCGTTTTATGACCTGCAAGTGACAATCAAACTTAGGGTAAATAAACAATTACGAGATCGACTATACATAAGTTTGCAGTCGTTAAGTGTTTAGTATTTCCTGCTCCTAGGTTTGATGTAATGGCGTTTTGGGGACTGTCTTTTGTAACTTTTGACGTTCAAAAACTGCTGATTCTCAGCCTGATTACAATAAAACTTCTTCTTCTTAGGATGTCGATGGCAATCTAAAATGAGTCGGCCCAGAATTTGGCTACGAGATTGTCGCCAACTGTTCCTGTAACGTGCAGACAACCGGACATACCGGAAACGAACTTAAGCGTCCCATTTTTTGTTGAACAGCACCAAATTAACACTCCAGGGCGGAGTCATCTATGAATCCCCTGAACAGATTTTCCATGCTTCGATCAGCCTGGGTTCGGAGCCTGTTTAAAGACTTCCAGATATAAAATATGATAAAGGATATGGATTTTGATATGTTGGTCTGTAATTACCTCTCCGAGTGCATCATGCAGCTGCACGCTAAGCTGGCTGGTGGCTTGATGTGACAGAGCCTCGGCATCGTTCCTCTGTTGTTGCAGCCGCGCTGATAACGAAGAGATCTTAAGCGCCTGCTCCGACATCCGTGCTTGGAGGACATCGCGTTCTGCCCGAACCTCCTGAGAACAAACAAACGCGAATGTTAGTGGTTAGTGGGGAAGGGGAAATGTTGACAGAAATGTAGTTTTAATATGAACGCTCGGAAGTTTATACAAAGAACATTAATGATTGTTATGTTTTTGAGCAATTTGCATTATTTTTATTTATACTATGACTACAATAAGTTATAGGAAACTTCCCTATAACTAAACCAAAAATGCTGGTAGTCCTTTAAAACCTACTCGGGATTCACGTCAAAGGATCAACGGTGACCTCATGACCTCTTATGGTCTTACATGTCAATGCGATACGTTAAACACTTGGCAGAGAATGCCTTTTGGCATTATTTCTGCCTTATATACCACGTTTTGTATATAAAAAAAATAAAAAATAGTATAAATAAATAAACGCTAACACTAGATGCTGTATCTCAACTGACTACAGTTACAAATACATCGTCACCCATTAGTCTAGCAACTCAACGCGTCATATTACAATTGACATTTCGCACTAGAAGCCAGCTGGTCTATACACCTGGTAGACTCAATGCGTCCCTTAAGCACAGCAGCTAAATAAACGCCTGTCACGAACGAAACACAAAGTTCAGCGCCATTACTCATCAAGAGCTATATTTATACCGCGACACAGTTCCGACACTATGAAAACAGGCTGCAAAGATCATTAGGTCGGATTCTGTCGTTTAATCAATGGATGGCCCAGATTGTGTTGGATAATATACGCTTTTATTAGCGTGCTGATATCGTAATTTAAGATAAATTACTAGGCGATCAGCTGTGAAATTGTATAAATCATACAAGTAGCTAATCGGGGACTCAAGTGACCCCAGGGCCTATTGAATAAAACCGACAGGAGACAGGTGACAATATGACAATCCGACTATTTTACAACTTTCTTTCATACATTTTCTGATTTATTAAACAACACATATCGTTAAAATGAGCTTTGTAATTTTTGGAAAATATGTCGCATTTTCAGTTCATTCGATTTTCCTAAATACGAACGTAACTCCGTCTGTCTCACGCCTAAACGGCTGAACGAATTTGTTTGAAATTTGGCACACAGATAGACCATGATTTGACATAGGATACTTTTTATGCCGTTTGTATGTTTATATGGGATAATTGTCGATCTCCATGCGGGCGAAGCCGAGAGCACAAGCTAGTTTTAAATAGGGCCAAGGCAGGAAGGGGTAAGTACTGATAAGCGCTGATGAGCTGCTTTGAACGAATTTAAACTGGCGAGCTAATTTCAACTTCGTTGTTCATAGAAGCATGTTTACATGTTTGATTTTCTGTAGACAACTGATTTCGGGATATTTATGATAGCTAGCGTCGTTCAAAGCAACATGATAACACCATCAACCATTATAATATTAGGCGAGTCTAATGTAGACGTTGCATATAATCATTAACAACAATTGTACTATATTCGATTTTTTTTAAATAACAACAGTAACCTAGTTGAGTCGTATCATCAACATGTTTCCAGAGACAATAGTTAATTTTGTTTGACAGCAAACAACTGTTTCTATTATCTTTTACTGAATGCCGGAAGTTCCGTCTCTATCGACCGAGTTATACACTAATGTGAATAAGCCATTAAGAGCTGAGGAATTAAGTAGAGCTTTCAGGCAAGCGGCTTACACAAAGCGTCGGTAACGCTTTTGTTATTGAGTTTAAACTCTTTAAACGCACGGGTTAAGTTCGTTGACCTGCAGTTTTGTTTTTAAACGTAAGCTGTTTTCACTTCCCACTTTGAAATTTCTGTTAAAATATGTGACTTTTATCGAGTATACTTGTAATATTTTTTTGCATAAATTCAACGTTTGTTTTGACACTGCAGTATGTTGATTTTATTTTAAGAGTACTTAAGGTTGGTTTTTTACAAAGAATAAGTCCCGGTTACTTATCTGGCTGATAATTAGATACAAATTCTATTTCATTTATTAATTTGTCTGATGGATAGGACCTATTTGGTCTCATTGATACAGTGCCTGCACACTAGCGTTGAAAATTGCGAAAGATACATTTTGTATTTTTTTAAACTTTGAATATAAAATACATGTAATTTTCAAATAAACAAATTTGACGTTCTTCTGAAAAATACAATCATACACGTATAATACTTATATCGTGTATTTTTAATATTTAACAATCAAAGTGAAATAAATCTTGCTTATTAATATTAATTGAACAGTAATGTACTTTACGTAATCTAATTAATATCTCGGTTGACAGAAAATAAACAGAGTAGGTGTAAATTATTGGAAAAAAAACAAATAGTCTACAATTCCATGTCACTATCATTGGCTGGCGAAAAATACACCGTAAAATACATGTATAAAAGATCCGCAAGGAAAGCTTCTGTTTTTATTGAAAAATACAGGGGCGTTTGAAAGATACATGTATTTTACATGCCATTTTCAACGCTACTGCACACACGCTTAGATTTATGGTAAATCATGAATTTCCACAAACATATAAAATGAAAAACACCAATAAAACTCTTCGTACGCAGACATCTCACATGAACATGAACGCATGACAATACGTTGCCAATGTCAATTGAAGCAATACAAGTGACAAATGTAGCATCATTTCTCACTTTTATTACATCAATTGACGACAGCAGATTGAACAATTTAGCGTATTGAGAATATTCAATACATGTCGCCTGTATGCTTATAAATTCCTCCGCATATAAAATGGGCGCAAGTTTTAGTTAATCTATCACTAAGCTGAACTACCAATTCGTAGCAACTAGTAATTCGCAACACCTCAACCTGCCAAAACGAACAGAGCCTATACGCTGAAATGTGATTTACATTATAGCGTATATATGCTTTCTGTTAGTTTAATCTTTAGTCAGACTCTTACTGACTAAAACCCACCCGTGTTCCTTAAGTTGCCTGTATGTTGTTAGGGGCCACGGTATCCCTTTCGGACTTTCCCGCGACCCCGGCAGGCATCGGCTCTAGCGGAACCCGTCAGTTGTGCTGACATCTTTTTGAAACGCGCGTGTAACACAACGCGCCGTCGACCCGGGCCTGGTCCTTATCGGACGGCAAGCTACCCATTGCTCACCATCCGCAATCCCGCGCCTACGGTAGCCGGGAATCGGCCTGGGATTCCCGACGCCCAGGGCGTCTCCTGCGGCGACTAGGGACGTGAGGGCGCGAAATTTGCCTCTCCCTTACGCGTTCCGCCTCCTCCTTTGAGAGCATTACTGCTTCGCAGGAGTTGATGGCTTCCCATGCCCTCTCGCTCCGTACCATGGCTTGGACCAGTGCCAGACGCGAGAGATCACCGCCGCCGATCGCTTCCACGAGGACACGACAGTGCTCCGCCCAAGCCGGGCAGTCTTTCACCGTATGCTCCACCGTGTCCTCCAGGCGATCCACATAATGGTGATACCCAGGCGTTTCCTCTCGCCTTTTCCGGAACAGGATCCTCCCAAAACAACCGTGTCCGGTGAGGACCTGCGTCAGGCGGAAGATGATGGATTACCTACCTACATATATGATTTTAAACTTTTGGAATAAAGATAATATAAGTATTCCATACTGATACTGTTACGAACGCTAGAAGACTATCAAATAATAATGTAATGTGGTGTGATGTGTGTGTAATGTAATGTGTAATTATATGTTATTGTTGTTATTGATGCCCATTTTTTAAGTCCAACTCTGTAATTTGCCGCATTTGCGGACGAAAGCACGTTAACGTCCAACATAAAAAATAAAAGCAGAATTTTAAACTGAACTGCCTGAAGAAAACTGACCGAGGTATAGTCGACCAACAATTCCCAGTAAATGGAAACTTCATTAAGGTTGAAACTATCTAACTGTCATACAGACAAATAGACCTTGTCGTTTTATGAAGTGTAAGTGACAATCAACTGTAGGGTGGTAAAGAAATTACGAGGTCGAATAAACATTATACATTGACATTACTTCTTTATTACAAAAACAAAAACTTTGGTTGATTGTTGATATGCCATAACCAACCTAAATATCACTATCTGAAATCGAGGAAAAGGAACGTAAGATTTTTGTCTAGTAAATATGACCAACTATCTCGGATTCACAGCTTCTTTTCTCAAGCAAACGACCGACCATGGATTACTAACACACTCATAAACTCAAAACATACTCATATTTCCGCCACAGTTTTCCAAGCGCTTTCCCGACGACATTGCGACGTAAGTTTAATAATATAAGAACATCCGTGATGCGCAGTTGGCAGCGTCTGACGCAGAATCATTGTATTTACATAATATTCGGATAAAGTACGATTGGTGATTGTATTAAATAACAATTAAATGTATCTATCTGCAATTTTTTTGAAGGAGGTTCAAGTGTCTGTCGTTTTGGAGTTTGCAACTTGAGCTCAGCTTGTGTCTGTAGCTCAGCCTTCAGTTAAGTCAAATTTCAATGAAAAGGGCAGTTACCAATCATTATAAAACCTTAACATAGCCCACCAAACATAATAAGCCAACAATGTAACTTGGTTGTTATTGAAACAATTATTGTTTGTCGATCTTACAATACGGAAAACAAATGTCCTTTAAATCAACTTTCTGCCAAAAACCACTGGGCAACGTTTCAGACCCAACAAAACATTTACAAAAACTGATTTTCATTCCGAACAATAAATCGCTTCATCGACAAAGTACTCCTAAAATAGTCTCCAATAAAAGAAACGTCCACAAACACTCACCGTAAGATCCGGCAACCCCATCCTAACGTATTTGCTGAAGTAACTCCAAACAAACATCACACAACACTACAAAGACGGGGCACTAAACTATCACTGTTACATTGCTGGTCGACTGCATGGCTACGCATCACATGTTGATGAGAGGATGCAAGGGATGGCGTGCGTTGATGGCTGGTGGGTGAGGGAGAGACCTTACGGCAGCAGAACACGCTCTGAAGCATCGGGAGAGACTGAACGTCAGACGTTTGTAGAGTGTTCGCGCGGAGGGAGTCAGAGAGGCGCGAGTTATTGGATACGGCAACTCGGATTTTACATTGAAGATACGTTACGTTATTGTTTTAATGCTAAATTATCAGAAGAAAGTATACCAATCAACGAAAATGTTTCACACATTTAAACTGGTATCTAAAATCAAAATTATTTAGGTAACGTATACAGCGCAAGTACGAGTATTATCTACGTTTTATTTACAAACAGACAGTGGCATAAGCACTCACCACTCCATACTATTCTTGAAACAACTGCACAATTAATTTTAATGCACCTACCATGTTTTGTCTCCGAACCACCTAAAGCTGTACTGGCATAAATGCATATGGATTTACGCCTTTGTGCAGTTTTTAATTGTGCATAAAAAAATATAATAATGAAATAAACGTTACTTATCAGAGTTATCACTATTACCGTTAGATACCACATCCACATAGTTTTCCTCATTCCCTCCAGCACTATATTTAACCCACACGAACGCGACGCGTGTGTGCGCGTACGTCGAACGCGTAGGGTTGCCAGCTATTCCCGTCCACTGTTTACCTTCCTGCTTGTGTAACCGAGGGTTAATCGCGAACCAGAACGAGTGTATTGTTAAATAAGATTGTTTTATCATCAGTGTGAAAAGGGAAGGTTGGGTTTCTAGTTAATTTATTTTGGACTGTGTGCAGCTTAGTTGGTTTAGTGTTGGATTACAAACGGCTGTAGCTTTTAATTTATGGTAAATGCGACGTTAAGAAGTAACTGCAGTTATGGCATGTTGCCAACTACTTTCTTTGATTCTGCAGGTATTAAATGTCAAACCAAGACGCCTAATGGGCAACAACGGTGTTTGGAAACGTTAAATTACTAGCAATTATATCAGCTCGGAAATTACTAATGGTTCCCCCCAAAAATATATATGTATCGAAGATATTTTATTTACATAGACAAAATGTTTCAAACTGGCAACCCTGTGCTAATAGTCAATAAAACCTCATAATATAAATTGAGAGAGCGGAGAGAGTTCATCCCGCATATTAGGGTCGGGCAAATTACTGCGAATGACGCGCGCCTATGTCCATGACTGTAGGACTATGACTAATAGAGCTATAGGTATGGAGTGTACGGGAACACCGTGGGTTGAGTAAGGTCAATAGATGGGGAGAGGAGCAGATTGACTCCCACATCATAGCGAACTTACACGTTCAAAAAATTTAAGTAGAAGATAAATTGTTTGCCTGGTTAAGCTATCAACATGAATTTTATCTCTTTCACAAAACCTTTTGGACGATTTATTTGTGATGAATGAATAATCGATCTAAACTCATCGCTAAGCTAAAATTCTTAGTAGAAAAACCTCAAAGAAACGGCGCGTCTTTCCGATCATCCGATGCACTTCCGTCTAAACGAGGTCAACCCATTAGCATTCGAAGTTATTGTGAAAATACGTGGCTAATCCATTAAAACGTAGTGCCGCAAACTGCCAGGAACTAGGCTAACTGTTGCAATAGTAAACTTTGATGTATCGGCCGCAAATCTGCGCTGGAGTCAAAACAAACGCAGGCCGTGTAAACAGTAGACGTGTGTGCCAGGATTAATATTTGTCTATAAGGAAAATATGCGAATTCCTACTGTCAGAGCCTATTGGTGTTTGTAAAACATTTTGCTTACGAAAATAAATGAAACGTGATAGGTTAGATTAGTTATTTCGAGACGATGAATATCGATTCGCGGAAATGTCAGAAATTATGAAATATTTGCTTTTGCCGCAAGAATAACGGCAGAAGGATGATGGTTATCATCAGTATTTAAAACATATACAGGGTCAAATTAAATTACCTAGCGAAACTACGCAAACGTGATGAGTATCGATATCTTAACATGATGACTTTGTTATACCATCTATGTAATACATATGGAATGCAATAAAGAATTGAGTATTGAGTATTGATAAAACAAAAAATACATTTCAATTTTATTTTTTGTGAGATCATCGACCGCAGTTTGTGAAATATCAGGTTTTTACTTGTGTAAACTTCACAGACGTGATACGATACCTATCACGTCTGTGAAGTTTACACAAGTTAAAGGTTTTTTCAGCTCATTGTTCAAGTGACAACAATAAAAGTGATCGTTGACCCCCCAAAAAAACCATCAAATCTTTTTATTTTGTCGTGTTTCGCTAGCTAGTTTAGTTTGACCCTGTATATGGAGATCGAGAACTCGGCGAATAACTTCCTGTGTATAACCAAGAAAAAATCTATGCCAATTTCATTGAGTAACTAAATAGCTCTTGAAAATAGTGAATCAGTAGCAGATACTTGAGAAAAACAAAAAGAAAACATTTGAACAACCTAATCTAATTCCTTTTCCATCAAACATCCGTATTAAAAAGAATTCTACAATTATTTACTTATCTCAAACATCCGCTCCGAAACATCTTAATAACCTCATACATCAGGTTCTTTAATAAACTAAACTAAAAGAAAACGCTTATCATTGAACTTGAGTGTTATTTTTAAAGAATCTCTGCGGAGCATCATTCATCTATTGGCTCTAATTCTCAGCTTATTCATTGTTTATTTGTGGCGAGCCGGTGGCTTGTCGTGGAGCGAAAGTTTACAGCGAAAATAGATGGTGATTGTTTTGATAATGTGCATTTTCAACATGATGTCATAAGATTGATACGCAAATTTGTAGTATCTTGTTAGATTTAGTTTTAAGATACTCTTGGCTAGTATATTTGTTTATATTTCTACGAAATGAGCAAATGTGTCTTCTTTATCCGTATGTTATGGTTTGAGTGCTTTTTATACAGTTTTGTTGCTGAGTCGTATCTACTATTATCCCTGTATTTAATTACTAAACAGCCGGTCCATCAGACGTGGCTATTTTTGGACTCAATAAGTTACGCTAGCTTCATCTATTTCTTACCCGAGTCAGCTCCTAATAAATTGTACATGCGCGGACCAACAGCATGCACCGACCAGCGCAGCGTTAAGCTTTCATCGCTCATTTGGAAACAACACACATTTGATAATACAGCAGTGTATGTAATACGCATACCTATCATCACTTCATAGGTATTACAGAGGTAAAGTTGTTACATATATGGCTTTCCGTCTGTACGTCACGCTACAGTACGCTTTTCTAAGCGCCAAAACAACTGGAATACCGTATTCTGTAAGTCCCTTCGAGGCGACAAGTACCAAATCAAATGATAAAACTTGATACTCCAAGACACATCATAATGACGTCATTAGGTATCTTTCGTAGAATATCGTTACAATTATAATAGCTGACGGTTTAATCAGACCTGCCATTGCCAAAGGACTACTTGGAACTACGTTAAGCAAGTTAATCGGTGTAATAGTTCGCCAGCTGTTCTCTGAATACTGAGTCTGTAACAGCCGTCAGGTGTGAATCTATCGATAGAGCTACGAATCTCAATCATGAACATGCTATGTTCATAATGGCCCTTCAAAGTCTGCTACAAAGACCAATTCAAAAAGTTCCTTATGGTATTCTTTTCCTGGACATTATCGTACTCAATATTGCTTGAAAACTACCCTTAGGTAAAGCATTACGGATCGCAGTTTCATAACTAGTAGGTCGATTGCTACCGTAATGCTAAACTTTTTTACTTTGCCCTTTATCTGTATCTTACTTTTACAACACTAATAAAACACGCATAGTACTCGCAACCGGCGTGGGTGTATGACCAGATGTATGATCGTATACGAAGCAAAAAGAGTACGTGAGGATCGTAGCAGGTGGTCTTTTGTAGTGTCTGCGTACCCCCATGGGAAGAAACGCCTATATTTTCCACCAAACTAGCGTCTTTACCCTAACATTATCTTCCAATATCAACATGCAGTTCACAATTAACACTTCAAAATGAAAAACTCCATCATAAAATCTCTAATCCAAAGGCGACTTTGAACCACGAGGTTGACATTTCGCTAGCGTTCACGTTGGCCCGTGGTTGTGAAAGAGTGCGTTATCAAAATAAATCGTTGGCGCGCCGCCAGCCATCAATGGAGCGGTACCAAGGTCCCTGTTGTTCGAGGTGCGTTATCCAGGAAATATTAGTGTACAATGTGGACTGTGATGCTAGTGTTGCGTAACCTAGATGTGATTAGGTTTTTCCCACGAATTGGTTTGCGTGGTCTAATTTAGTTTTTTTTTTTTTGAGACTTGTATTGTGCTATTACATAGGACTTAAACATAACTGGTGAAATGTGGATGAAACTATAGGTTTACCTCTGCCTAACCCTTCGGGGAAATCAGGTGTGATGTTGTTATGTTTTCTTAATAATTCTTAGACTCGCGTTTGCCCACTATCTCACCAGAGCTATTTCAGTTTGCTGAGAAAGAAAGTACCTTTCAAAAAAATTGTTCTGCACTGTTACGTTCATAGAGGTATGAGGAACAGGGTGTAAAGTTAACTCATCCTCTATAGAAAAGGGAGGATCCTTCGACCAGATAGGTATTGTATCTGGTGTCGGGACGTTGTATACATACTCGTCACGCGGTAAACTCTACTTGCGAGATGCAGGAGTTTGCGTGACGTTAGTGTGGTGTTGTTCGCATGTGGCGTTGTAGATGCCGCCACACGTTAAAGCCAATTTATCGTTTGAGTAACGACTATCAAACTTTAGTATTTCAATGTAGAATAATGGCTTCGACCTGCATTCTGCTTGGGAAACGTTGTTTGTTTTCGTACAAAGTACCCAATGCAAGTAAGTCCCTGTTCTTTAATATTAAAATCCGTTAGGATTTCGTAATTCTAGTCAATATAAACTCTCATCATAACATATTTGCAATGGAATGTGTGTAATAAATAACATTTTACGAAGCGTAAATTGTCTCTATTCGCATTCTATTTCTCATTGACATTTTGTGGTGGTCCCGTCTAACCTATTGCTAATGTTTAATGTTTAGTATTCATTGCTATACAGTACATCTTATGTTGTTGACTCATTTCGCCGTATAGATGGTAAACTTTTGGTACACTTTAAAAAATACACTTTGAAATCGTTTGGAATGTAAAAACTTATTAAAATTTAACACATCTGTAAGTGTTTTTGAAGATATTCTTTACATATTATAGGATCTTACTTACCACCCTCTAGAAGTTGAGAAATAGTCCCTTTTGACACGAATACTGACAGTACATATTTTGAGAGCAAATTATTTATATCCAATAATAATTCTTTATTGTGTGTCCTGTGTGGTTCAAAATACGTTTCAAAGAGAGGAAGGACAGATATTAAATTATGTTAACATCCCACGTTACGGAAGAAGTCCTATTGGATTTTATATAAAAAACAATCATTAATATAAACATGAGTAGCATAAGGAAGCTCGCGCACTAGACCACAACCACGACCAGGTAAACTATAGAAACCGATGCTAAACGTGGATTTGGTCGTAATGACCAACTTGACATAAACCATACAATACTACTAGACGTCCACGACTGGCCGGAGTCGTGGCCGTCTAGTGCGCGAGATCCCATAACATAACAAACCTTTACAGTTTTCAGTCAACAACAAAGTTGAAATCAGATGACATCTTACTAGTTTAGTAAGCCGACGTTCGCACGGACGTAATAAAATCGCGGCGGGATTTTATCGCGCACTGGATTTTCAACTTTCGGTGTTAAGCCGAGCGTTGAGAATCCAACGCGCTGGGACGCACTCTCGTCCCAGTGCGTTGAAAAATCACACTGATGGATCTTTAACTCTCAGCGCTAAGCAGAGCGCATTCATCCAAAGTACAGTTACTAACCTGTGCTATATCCTTGAGTTGTGCCCTCTGCATCTCGAGGTCTGCCACTCTCTTTAGCACGGCGTCTTCAGCCCGCGCGTGTGTCTCGAAGCAGTCCCACACTCCCACTAGTTCTGACATGCGGTCGCTGCGTGGGCTGGTGTCCGTGTCGGGGGATTTCACCTAAAGGAGAACAGATAATAAGTAAGAATAACATTGTAATATGAAGATATTCTTCTCGTGTCGAAGGACTCGTCGAAGAAATTTGTCTCACCAGTACGTAGTGACCTTTCGGGGAAGCTCTTTTGTTTGCCTTATTTAAATCCAGAAAAGTGCAGGAAATGGACTATGAAAGTGAATAGGTAAGACTGATGAACTTAGGGTCATCGATTCGATTCCCAGGTTGGGCAAAGTGTTAGTGTTTGTCCTTCAGGATTTTTTTAATAGCATCTTCTCGCCACCGTTTCAGCTCGCCCTTTATTACGTGGGACTTAAAACATGACTAGCGTAATGTATGTGTACTATACGTCTCTGTGTACCCCTTCGGGGTATACTAGCGTGATGTTATGTTATGCAAAGTAAACAAAAGAGCAAAGGGTACCTCTAAATGTCTATGTCGTTGATCTCTAAGCGACACATCCTCGCTTGGCTCACTGCAGCTGGTGGAGCACACTTCATGGATACGTTCCATCTTGCGCGTGCGCCGATGTATCATCTCTTCTAGGTAGTGGCACTGTGGAACAATATGATATTATTGGACATCAATACTCATAATAGTTAACTTTTATTTTGGGTTTGTGGCTTGCTGCCTCTATATAAGAAGTCTTCTTCAGAGGGTTGTTCACAGAGGTCAGTAGAAGAGAAAGTATAAGGTGTGCCGTGGATAAAAATTGAATTATTTACATAGGGGCATTGCATTATTTACAGTAACAGGACAAATTAAATACATACAATACACATATTACATACAACCTAGCATATAATACACAAAATACATACAATACATATATACAATACCTCTATTACATATCAAACAACAAACCTGCTCTTTAACCCTCTCCAGTAACTCTGTACTCTTCTCCTCCTCCTGTCCACATTTAACACAAACGACATCACTCTGTTCGAGTCTCTCACTCTTCAAAGATTCCAATTCACCCAACAACGTCCTCATCTTGCTATCCCTCTCTTCAATCGTGTTCTTCATTTGTTCTAGTTGTTCTAAGATCTCAGTTTCGTGTGTAGTCTTTTGTTCTAATTGTATTTCTAAGTTGGCGATGATGTCTCGAAGGAGGGTGACTTTTTCTTCTGTGGCTTTTAGTTCTTCGTCTGTTGAGGCTTTTCGTGTTTCTAATTCGGTTATGATTTGATTCATCTCGCGGGTTTGCGCTTCTAGTTGTTCTACCTGTTTTGTGAATGAAAGTTTGAAGATGAAAAGGTGGTGGTAGTTTTGATAGTTGAAGTTGGGTTTTGGACTAGTGAGAAAAGTTGGGTAAGGAAATGAAAAATTCAATGACAGATTCTACAGAGTTAGAGAAAGGGTTAAGATTTTTTAACAATTATAGTATAAGCGAATTGACTAAAAAGAGATAGAATGGGGAAGTAATCAATCTGCCAAGGTATGAAATCGTGAATATTTTCTATTTTAAAATTAAGGTGCTCGACATGCTGTTAAGTGCGTACTAAACCTATACAAGTACAAATTAATCCAACCACACACTAACGAGTACACAATAAAGCTAGGTTAAAACATTATTTACAACATATAATACCATTCGCGCCAGAATAAGCAAAATGCAGAGAGGAGGTGGTGTTCAACACCTTCCTTACAACCATTGGTTATTAATGTTATTATTATCACTTTCACTCTGCAATCTTTTAAGAGAAACTTGAATAGCAATATTATTGATCCCAATATAGTTTTATGTGGTTAGAACCCTAGAATGGGGTTTTCGTCCTGGTTACAGAACCATACCTTTAATAAAATTATAAACTTTAAAATAGACCCGACTCACTAGGTCTAGTTTTCAAATCGCTATAGTTAAACAACAGTAATGCGAAAATCGAATATCCTATTTCAGTCGACTGCTTTATAGACCTAAAATTATTCTGGCATGAATAGTAGATACAACACAAGGATAAACTTACGTGCGCGTCGTGTTCACGACAGTTGCAATACGTGAGACGGAGGCAGTGCATCTGTAGATAGACACGGTGCAAGGGACAGGGGTTAGTTCAGACGAACCAATGCGACAACACTTTTCAAGCGGATATGCAGAAGAGCAGCCGATCCACTCAGTGGAAAGTCTCATCGTTCAGTTTTCTGAGGTGAAGTGAGATGTCAATAGTGTCAATCCCTAGCGATCTTTAGCATCAGGTGGAATGTCAGCTCACTTCAAACTCATTTCACTTAAGTTTTCACAATGAGATTTACCAGAATAGACCGGTAGATCCCTAAATATAACGTATTGATAGCCGCCGCATGGTACAACCGGCTACACATCAACCTATAATTTCCAGTATAAGCTGACCTCGCATTATACGGAAATCCTTTGGAATGCGAGATCAGCATAAACAGGAAATGTATAGCTTGATGTGTAGCCGTGTGTACCATATACTTAGATGTAAATGTTTAATGTTTGTCGTATTGGTAGGTCAATAAAATTAGTAGTTGAAGAAGCTCAGAAACTTAAAAATAAAACAACAACAATTAAGTAGGAAAAAAGTGGTTATGGAATGTTAAGAAAGTTAAGGATCCATCCCCATATAATCTTCATTATAATTTCCACCAAGTTATATGTGTAGTCCTTGGGAAGGGATTAACAAAATATACTGCCAAACAAAACCATATAACAAGACATAATCATCACTTGTTAGAGTTTCATAAAACATTTTAAATTGTGAAAGTAAAAGAATTGAAAGTGCTCAGAAATGTAAGTTGAATCTCTAGTCTCAAATCTGTAAAAGAGCCAATCAAAGCACATTATATTGGGTAACAGATAACACTGAGCTTTCGAAAACTAGGTGTAATTTAATTTAGGAAACGCCAGCCAAGTGATTACACAGCCATCTACCCAAACAATATAATGCTACAACATTATAGCTATAACCACACTCGTGCAATTTCATCTACAACGTTGCGTCTAGCACATGTCTAGCTGAAGCTTAATTTTTCAGTGGCACTACTTGCATACCTCACAAAGAGAGGCAAGATGAAGATGAAAGTGCACAAGTATGGCCATAATTGAACCCTATACCCATTCACTGACCTCATTAAGTATCCTAGCGTTGTTCTGCAATCTAGTAGCAAGCCTAGTGTTCTCGTCTCTGAGGTCAGCTAACCGTCTCGCGAACTCGTCCCGTTCTGCCTCGCGTTCACTGGCTTGTTCTTCTACGAATTGACGCGTTGAGCGGAGCTGACGGTTTGCGGCTTCCAACTGTAGTATAGAACATAATGTAGAAAGAAAATCTAGGTACAGCAAAGCCAATTTGTGTTGACATTTATCTTGAATATGGCCTTTAGGAGACGGGATTTAGTCTAAAGATAAAAGAGACATATATATTATACGAAAAAAGAGTTCGTGAAAGGACTTGGCGGAGGCCTTTGCCCAGCAGTGGGTCAGCAAAGGACAAGAAAAAAAAAACATCATGCGACGAGCGACGACTGGTTGATTACGATTACAAAAAACATTAAACGGGTCTTGGTTTCCTTACATGACATTAAACAGTTTTGAAGCCATGCGGGGCGTCGATTATTTAATTATACAACTAATTAGTCAGCAAATAATTTAAAAAAGTTTTTGGAAATCTTACAAATTGCTTCAGACGGTAAATCTATATGAGCAGCATCACAATAAAAGCTAAACTAAGAACCATAAAAATTTAAGGCTAAGATTGTCCAACACGAAGCTTTCAAGCTACAATAAATACATAAATAAAGACATATACATAAGCTTTCGAATCGTGCGTTACCTTCTCGCAACATATCTTATGTACGGGTGAATCTGTCATCCTTTTGACCTGCGCGTGCGTCGGTGCAACACAATTACAAGTTATTCTTTACTATATAATAATATTATGTACATAATGTATAGATAATAAGTTATTATAGATATTAGTAAAAGAAAATCAAGTGAAATATTGTGTATTGTTTTTGTGTGGAAGATTTTATGAAAGATTGTTGCTTGTCCATGGAAGGGAAATTTTCATCTAATTCATCATTCAAGTCAAGCACTGTGTCCGGCCATATATTATGTGAATGTCACCTTAAGTTTCAGAAAAAGTTATTCGTTTTAGTTATTTGTGTTTTTAAATATCGCAGCATCATGCTGAGATAGGAGCTTTTTTGGCCTCGCACAGGTCGTTATTATTTTTGTTTGTTAGTTTAAAATGCTCCTTTTTTATTTTTGTTCATATTTTTTTATTGTTTTGTATTTCCTGCGCGTGTCCCAAATAAAATATTTTTCTTTCTTTTTTTTCTGTCATCTCACTCATACTTGCATGGCAGTCTCTTTCTAAAGTCGTTGAGTCATGATAACGGTCGGATGCTATAGTAAGTAGTATTTGGTTTTCCCTATATTTATCTTCTGTTTTGGCAATATATCGAGAGGGCAACGGGGTGGTTCCGGTTGTTATTTTATATGAGACTTGTCACAATAACAGTATGAGCGCCAGTCGTACCTGTTGATGCAGATCATCTCTCTCCTTCTGCAGCGAGTCGACGTCGTGCGCGAGGCGCTGCGCCGTAGGAGAGCAGCTGCCGTCGAGCGAGTGCGCGACGCCGAGCGCCGGGCGCGCGCGCGCCGGCAGCGAGCCCAGCTGCGGGCCCGTGCCGTACCTGCAGGGAGCGACTTGTGTGATCCACTGAGATGGTATTATAATCTGCTGTCCATACATATGGGTCGAGTAAGTGTTGAACTTTTGTATGGGACAACTGATAATTTTTTCGCGATAACAATATTCGTCCCATGGAGAAAGTTGTTCAGTTTGATGGTCACGTACCTAAGGTGAACAGTCCAGATTTCCGATCTTACGGGACAACTGCATTGAAAATACGGGATTCGAATTAAATAACCTATACAATTGCTAAATTATCTAATGAAAGACTTTAAAAAACAATATTAAGTATTTAAAAACACAATTTTTATTTTATCTGGAAAGGAAAATGTGAAATAAACTAAATAACCTTTACATACAAACTTTGATTATTTTATGAATTACCCTTGAAACAATCACAAATCAACAATTTGTTAATTATTTAGCTAAAAAATGTGGATTAATCAACTACAGGTTGTTTGGCGCATGGACCGACACAATTTTTTGGGGGGTTGGCAGGGTCATTTGCGAAGTTTCACCCAAAGACCCCATGTTCTAAGTCTCATGATTATTAAGATATGATTTTTTTTTATTGTTTCCCAAAATTACCCGAAATCTCGCCTTTAAATCGTCATTACTTTATTGTTTATGGTTGTAATTACACGAAATAGCTTTTATTGTATTCTGCAATGTATTTTCATTCTAAATAAATCATTATTTGATGCAATTGATCTGCAAAAAAAGTACTTATGTGCTTCTAAAGTCAATTTTGTTTTTAAATGTGTGAAAAATGACAACTTCTAAATTCAGTATAAAAAAAACTAACAGCCATTTTGAACTTCGTTTTAAGTACTTTTTTGCAGATCAATTGCATCAAATAATGATTTATTTAGAATGAGAATACATTGCAAAATACAATAAAAGCTATTTCGTGCAATTACAACCATAAACAATAAAGTAATGACGATTTAAAGGCGAGATTTCGGGTAATTTTGGGAAAATATCCAAAAAAGTCATATCTTAACAACCGTGAGACTTAGGTCTTTGGGTGAAACCTCGCAAATGACCCTACCAACCCTCCAAAAAATTGTGTCGGTCCATGCACCAAACACCCTGTATATAACATATACAAACAAATTCTGACTTTCCAGTAGGTATTTTTATCATTAAATGCCGTCCCGTATTGGTCGTGCCTGAAATACAGGCCAACCCGTAAAATACGGGACATCTGGTCACCCTATCTATACCACAGCCTTAAACATAACCACATAATTATTTCTGTACACGCAGAATAAGCCGCGTATTGTAAGACATCTTAGTTTGAGCAACTACATACTACGCTTTCAAACGCCCGATCAGATAGTAATATTAAATTGATCTTTTTTATATGCAAGTGTTTCTGTGACCATTATACAGTTTTTCTTTCTTTCTTTCTAATTCTAACTAATATTAAAATGCGAAAGTTAGCTTATTTGTTTTTTTATGCTTTCACGCTAAAACGGCTGAACAGATTTCGATGAAATTTGGCTCATGGGTAGACCATGACCTGGATTAGGACATAGGATATTTTTTATCCCGATATTCCCACGAGATCGAGACTTATGCGGGTGAAACCGCGGGGCGCAACTAGTACAATAATAATTCCTCACCCCTCAGCAATAACTTCACCGCTGGTCATGAGTTGCGCGATCTTGATCATGGCGGCCTCCAGATCTGAACGAAGTAAGTTCTCCCGCTGTAGACACTCCGCCATTGCTTCCTCCATATTCTAAAAAGAGAATTATTGCAGATTTATTGTACTCTGGTATCGGACACACAAATAACTTAGGAGTTAATTGGATCTATGGGAGCTTTAATTTACTAACGGGACGTGCCATTTTAATAGCACAAAAGAGTGGAAAATAACTGTAATTTTGGAAAACGCTTTCCATCACGCGAGATTAAAGTCAATAGCAGGTCCAATTGGCAATAACAAACATAAAAAACCGGTGAGTTTTGTTTTGTATCTTCGTATTTTGTCACCGACTTCCAGACTCACGTAAAAGCTGTTTTACATAACGGAGCTGTTTTGTAAAACAGCTAGCGGTTATGTAAAACAGCGGATTCAACAATCCATCTGAGACATAATTATATACATTAAAAAAAAAAATGCATAACCTCCTCCTTTTTTGAAGTCTATTATAATTTTTGCCTTCCACCCGAGATCTAGGAAGATGTATAGTTGTACAATCAAAAGTTAGTAGCATGAGATTTAAAAGACAAAACATTACCGTCCTTCTGGGGCAGTCGGGTAATAAATAGTCTACCTTTCGATGCAGTTCACAGTTGTCACAGTTCTGTTTCGAATCCAGGTCGTGCACTAGCTCGGTGATCTGTATGCTGGACTCCAGCATATTACTTGTATCAGGACGGATTCCTACAAAAATAGAAGATTAGTTGTGGACTTCGTTAGGTTGGTTCGTATTCGAGAAACCGCCAACCAGCGTTACTGTGTGCCGGTTAAAAGTAGTTATATAGTAGCTGGTATAATTACACACACATGAGACATTTGCGCTTTGTGCCTGGGATGGCAACACTTCTAGAGTCTGGCCACGCTAAGTCTGCATAAGTAAAAACACGGTGGAATTTGAAAATCTATAAACGGCAACACCATCCTGTCCTACGAAAAAAGAATTTGATACTTTGTTTGTCTTTTTGTTTGGTTATTTTGTTTATATTCTGATTTATTCCTGGTATAGAATAGTCACTTTAGCACGATGCAGTGTGGATTTGATACAGTTCATCAATAGTCATCGTATGGAGGTAGAGCATAGGTATGACATAGTCTATTACACATAATCTGTTATGCAAAAATCAAAAGGCAAAATATCAAAATCATTAGATCTACTTACAACCCCGATACTGTAAACCCGAAAAGTATATCATATAAAAAACTTTTTCGGGTTGCCCATTTATTCCATTGCCGACTTAGTGTGGCCAGACTCTACGATGTCTCTGGTATTGCAGATGTCCATAGGCGGTAGTGACAACTTACTACCAGATGGGTTACCTACTAGTTTGCTATCCAATCCTAACTAATATTATAAACAAGCTTTCGCCCGCGGCTTCGCCTTAGTGGTATGTCGATGGCCTTTCTTCTCAGAGTAGTTAGATAGGAAACGACGACCTCATCTAGCTTATATTTTATATTATTTATCATTTAGCTTATATTGACAGAATAATCAATTTCATTTCATTTCCCATACCAAATTTCATCAAAATCGGTTCAGCCGTTTAACCGTGAAAGCGTAACAATCAAACTCTTTTTCGCATTTATAATATTAGTTAGGATGCGAAAGTGAGTTTGTTTATGCTTGCACGCTAAAACGGCTAAACGGATTTGGATGAAATTTCACACATGGGTAGATATTTATTATTTTTATTTCCGACCTACACACGGGCGAAGCCGCGAGCAAAAGCTAGTAACATAAATAATAATAAAAAGGTATTGTTGTTGTAGTGTTTGGGGCAAATATACACCTGAATGACCATTTGATTATGAGTGTGTATATAGTTAAATGTATATTTTTCTTTCATTTTCTACATAAACTTACTGGGAGAAAGCTTAGCAGATAAGTCGAGCAGTGAATGGGCTTCATGTCTCAGTCGTCGCAGAGAATTTTCCAGTTCCTTCTTGATATCTGTACTCAGGTCACGCTGTTGTTGCAGGAAGTTCACAATACCCTCCTGAATGATAAAAAATATTGTAACTTAAAAAAAAAAACACTTTAACAATAATGAAACATGTTATTTTTAATTTAACAAACACTTTTTCCGCTATCTCAGCTCAAGCACTAGAAAACGACAAAACGTGTTTCAGAGGACTATCTTTTGCTGACGTTCAAAAAGCGCACAATTTTGATACAACACAACTTCACAAGTATTGCGGCTCAGTTGAGTTTTGAGTTGGACCATTTTTACCGAGACTTTTAGAGACAATATACTATGTTGCCGCAATCAAATTCGTTCTTTTTTATTGTTAGTCTGTTAGCCTGTTTATTATAAGCCATATCTCGTTATCGTTATCATATTAAAACCTTGACTAACCTCATCCAAATCAGTTATTAGCGCGTTGAGATCAGGTGCGAAGTGCACATGTTTCCCGCCGCGAAACACGAGGCTCTGGTTCAACTCGCCCGATAGGTTCGGAGTCGACGCTCGGGAGTCTTCTTCTATAATCGTACTGGAATAGGAGAGAGAAATATATCGTTATTAATATCCTAATGCTTGGCAAATACTTATGCCTACAGAGAAGGAACATAGAATCCACGACCAACCTTACATGCTAATAACAGAGACTGTAAAGAATTAATTATGTAATTGATTAAGGTAACATAATTACCAAGGTCTAGATGAGACTCGACCAGGGAAGCATGGCACAAAAGGGAGGTGGCTTTTACTAAGCAGTGGGTAAAACAAGGCTGCCAATGATGACGAATGCTGAATTATCATCACGCCTGTATATGGTAGGCAGAAGCGAGTGGAACAGGTACTATCCAAGAAACGCATATCTGTTCACTGTAAGGACTATTCTTGCTTGCAGCGAACAGCCGCTATAGTATCGCTTACCTACGAAAAAAGGATCGTGTGCACGGGATTTTGTTTTTAAATTGGTGAGACATGCGTTACCCCGATGGTACCTATGGTGCGTTAAAGTTTAAAAAAATAAAAAGTTCGATTTTTTTTTGGATATTTTGGCTAAGTTTGATCTGCTTCATTATTCTGCAAAGAAGCTTCATTTCCTAGCTTTAATGCCAGAACTTTCCTGGAAAACGAATAAAGCACATAAACGCAACAACATTTTGTTTAATCCTTTTCTAACGGGAATGAACATGACACGCTATAATATCTCTCGCGTGTAGTCCCGTCACCTTTACCGCGCCACCCACGTAAGTGCAGCAGGAACATGGAAAGGGCATCTGCGCTGGCGCATCGCCAGGTAATAAGCTGGATTAAGTTCATTTGCGACTTTTAAGAGAAAGTTGCGAATAGAACGCTTTTTATGCTACCCTAATTTTGGCAAGCAGTAGAGTATCATTGTTCATGAAGATAGAAAATAATTAAGGCAATGCAAAGTCATCCATCCACAAGTTCAGTGCTTCATACCGTGAAAATGTAAGCCAAATCACTATCTCAATTAAATGGAAACTTCTCGGTAAAGACAGCCATATCGGTATTTCTGTGCTAATAATAGTTTTTGGACTATAATATAGCTGCTATAACGTTCCGCTAATCGTAGAGCTACAGCAAAATCATGCGTGTCCCATTGAGTAAAGCCATAAAGTTTGCAATTCTATTTATTACACGCGGAAACAGTATTTGAAGACAAACTAATTTATTGGGTGGTTTTACATTTAATGACGACTAGACTTCCATGTTGAAACACAGCATTAACATAAGTATGTGATAGAAATTAACTACGTAATGCTATGATATAATTTGTGTCGTACAAATCTTGTTTGCATCGCGACAAGCGTGATTACGGACATAAGGGATACTTGGCCGGAGTCCAACGTATCTAGTGGTACAAGTACTAATTCTGTGTAAGTAACTGTATGATCAACAGGTGGACAGCTAGTAAGATAGAATTGAACATGTGTTACATTACGGGGCGGGTAGTTAATACTGATATTACTTCAATCGGTTTATTGGTTCAACTTATAGCTATGCTTAATAAGTAGCTGGCGATAAGACTACCCTCACAAAACAGAATAACGTCTATCAGTCGAATAATTTATAATTGGTCCACATAGACTAATTCGTCGGGTGGAGAACACTAATAGAGTTCATATCCCTGACCAAGTCAATGACTGATAATTAGATTCTCCATGGTTTCACCAAAACCAAACATTTTTGCAATAAACATGTGAATTTCGAGTAATTTTTGCAGTACCTACGGTTTAGCCAATATGCAAACATAAATATTGCTGGCAAACCAAAATAAAATCCACTAGCTTGCCCAGCAATGGGACAGTAAAGGTTTAAAAAAAAAGCTTCGGGCAGCAGCTTCGCCCGCGTGATATCTTTATATTTCATAATCCTATGCTCACTCAGACCAATAAAATTTATTGGTCTGAGATCCTATGTTACTCGCTGATAATGTAGTTTTCTATAGGTGAAACAACTTTTCGACCCAGTAGTTTTTGAGTTTATTAATTCCAAACAAAAATACAAACATTAAAAAATACAAATCTTTTCTGTTTATAATATTGGTGTAGATGAGTCATCGCGACACCTACAAAAAACTAAAATCAGAGGATGTTTAATAAAGATCGACAGCAAAACATGATTAATGCAATGTTTCCACCTTCGCGAAATGCGTCACCCATTTAGACGAAATCCCACCCGCTAACAAATCGAAGTAATCCATCAATATTATTAGTGTGGCATGAAATTTGGCGCGTTGCCAAGGAGACAGCGCCTCCTGGGGATATTAATTTTGCGCGAATCTTAACACCTAGTGATTATAAACACGTGCAGTGTTTTTAGGGTTTCCACGTAGAAGAAAGTTTGATTTTAATATTAGGCAAGATAGCCCTGATTCTAATGCTTGTTTCGAATTGCGACAGTTGTGAGTTAGAATCAGAATCACTACTATCAGAAGTTAGACAACTTAGTCGGAGGAGTTGGCAGAAATGTGTGCTTCTCATAAATAAGAGCCTGTTCACACGATGCGTTGCGGCGCCGCACCGCAAATATGTAGCCGCATTGGCAGTCACACGGTGAGACTGAGCGGTACCGCTCCGGATTCGCAACGCCTCGTCTTGCGGGTTGCAAGTCCGGTGTACGTGCGGTGCGACGACGGAACGCATTTTGTGTATCGGCCCTTACGAGACGTGACATAAAAATTTCAGTAGCTAATTTACAGTAAGATGTCTGCGCTCAAAAGGATGGTATTCAACGATGAATATTTTTCAATTGGCGTGTTCGACGTAAAACAAGCCAACCCCGCCACGAAGTATACCACTAAAGGTGGGAAATTTGGCCTAGCAAAAGTAAAATATCAATACCTTTTTATTACTAAAGAGTCAACCCTATCCATATACCGTGGGAGAGCGTCACACGCGCTTACTTTAGCACCTCTCCATTAAATCGCAGCTTCCGCCAGTACACTCATACCGCTAAATTCTCTTAATTACCGCATTACTCTTTGTTGTTTGCTATTAAATGTAGTGTTATAAAGCTAATGTATTGTAGTCTCTATATGGAAGGAATAAGAACTATACAGATGTTCTTCCGGGTTTAGTAGAGGACCACCTTACCAAAGGGCGCCAAGGGATTACCAATTTGACTAAGGCAATAACAGTTTCTTCAAAAGTTTGCCAAAAGTACTAACGCTCTACTTAGTAAGGGTGCTACATAGAATACATGCTAATATCATAATATTAGCATGTATTCAAACAATGCTTATATTTTTGTGCTGATAAGCTGAGCAATAGACCTCCTTTGTTCTATTATTATCTATTTGCAGTAATTGATTTTCCTCCTAAATCGTGATTAGATGGCAATTACACTACTTCAACAAAAAGTTATTACTTAATTAATTATTTTTGAGTTTTGTTTATGCCAATTGTAATTAGTGTTTTGTGGAAAAAATATTTTTAACTGCAGATAAACGAACGTCAATCCCAAAGCCGACATTTCGACATAAATCCGAAAACATCGCACGGATTTGATTTCTTTTATTTTTCTCTGGATATGAGTAATATTCCTAGTAACCCGAGCAGCTGAACTAAATTCATCACATACAATACTGATAGATCAAAGCGGTTCAAGAGCGACAAAACGAAGCGCACGCGCAGGCCGACCAAACATTTTTGTTGTGTCAATGGCGCACCTCGTGTTGAGACGGCGACTTAGTTGTGTTCGTCTTGTTTATTCGTAAATAGATCTTTGCTGAGATGTTTACGATGTTTAAGTGGTTAGAAAAACCTAGCGATAATTGGTAATCGAATTCTATAGACCTAAAAGATGAAGGGAATAACAGACGCGATACGGCCGATGTGCAGTTAAGTTTCCAACTCGGTACACTATACTTTTGGCTATGATTTTGATGAACTATTTATAAGGAAAGCAACACAAGAAATAAAAACATGTCGTATGTGAATAACAGCGACACGCCACACTGTAGCACGCTTGATGTGTTGAGCTCCTAAGCACACTTGACCAGTGACGTCGTTTTGGAAAGATCGATCTATAATCGAGACTTTTTATCTCGTAGGCTACTCCGGAAAATATAGGAGAAAATCTTATGATAACTAATACCTATAACAGGTTATTGTCATTTCGATCAATCAATCGCAACCAATACTTGAACAGCAAATAACGTTTTCAGAAACACAGAGTTTCTTCTCAAGTGGTTTTTAATCATGGATCGTAAATCAGTATACTCACTCATGTTCTCCTGGTACAAGCCGGGCCAGTAGCTGCGCTAGTACAGTGCGGTTCAGCTCGTCTTCCGCGCTAGCGCAGTAGGCCACCAACTGACCCACCACACGATGTAGGCTCACTGCCACACGCTTTAGGTCATCCCTGGAAACATTTAGTGTAAGTTAGTATGAATAAAAATTGATTTTGATCATACTTAAAATAAAATGTTAACATAGGCCTTCGCAAGCTGGGATAAGGGCAGAAGCCCTTATCAAAACTTGCGAAGGCCTATGTTAATATGAAGCGGGCGATGAGGCCTTCGCAGGTTGTTATGAAAGGTCAATTAAAAGTTGCATGATTCCAAATAGTACGTCATAATATGGCGAGTAGCTACCAATACGGAGTACATTGTCCTATTAATATTGATACTAATTGACACGAAAGGAAATCTGGATAAACACTCCCGCGACCGTGAACATAGATCGAGGTATTACATGCTTGTTTGCCGACTGCAGAAATCAACGTACATATTGTGTGTTAATGTGTTCCAAAGTATTTCTAAAGCCACACTTAAAAGGCGTTCGTCACAAACATTTTGGATAATAAATTAATCATGCGTCAGTTTGACTGTTTGTTTCTACCAAACGGCTGCAACGTTTTGATGAGCGGCCGATTGTGACGCAACCCGGAACAACACATGTTACACTTTAACCCAGAATCGAATTCCGTTCCCAGGCGTAACAAGTTCTCCTTAATATCTTCAAATAAACATGCATTTTAAAATTTGTGAAGAGGTGTGTTACTGAACACAAATGTTGTGAGCTAGTGTCGATTTGAGATCCCCCTCCATTAACATTTAAATTCCTAACAGAAAAGTCAGAACTACACCAAGTGCACCTCCTCTAATCCATCAACAGAAACCTGCACTTTTAGACCAAGAAGTAAATCTCCATACCTTTATAAAATAAGTTGGTTGAAAATAACTACGAGATTTATGAAATCCGTGCCTGATAGAGGAAGTAGGAACCCTGGCCTAGTATTATCGAATTATTCAATCTAATAAATGATTTCCCACATACATAATAATGTCTGGGGCCCTTATAGCAGTCTAAGCGCTACATACACCGCCTAGCCTTGTCCCGTCTAGTGTGTCCCAGAGTCAGTCTTACCAGACGAAACTGAATAAGGCAAGACCATCGTTTTATTTAAATATTGCACATCAATCCTATAGCTTCACATAAGATTTTACAAATGATTAAATTCTAGAACTTTCAGTTCAGAAACACATAACATCACGCATACAGTGGTTCCCAAAAGGTAAAGTAAAAGTGTACATGAAGTACACCCACATTTCGCCAGTTATGTTTAAGAAACTTTAGATACATCCATTTTCTAAGTTCTATAAGAGATTAAATAAATCCTCACCGCTCCTTGGTGACCTCCTCCAGCTGTCTGTTCTGGTCGAAGCTGATGTTCCTTCTCGCCTTCCACTTGTCCTCGCCGGCGGATAGCTCGTCGCGAAGACTTGAACACTGTTGACAAGACCAACACGTCAGAAGTATGAAGGAGTGAGGGCAGATGGACTGAATTTTAAACACAATGAACACTTTTTAAATGATAACTACATCGATGAGTACGAGCTTGATCTTAGTTTGCATTGTTTGTATCTTAGTAGCATTGATCCTGAATAAGCAAGTCAACCTTTGCTTTCTAGCCTATTCTCAAACGTTGTTTATCCGATTAACACACTGTTGCATTGGAACCAACAATTGGACAGTGTCTATGTAAAATTACGCCTGTAATATCTGAAGGGTAAAACAGAGGTGTACCATTAGTACACCCACATTTCACCAGACAAATTATTGATACAATATAATTTGCATGTGGAATCCATGTATCAACTGATTATTAACTTATACTATTCACTTAAAACATACCATAAACTTTCTCAAAATCACCATGATGAAGTCACATTGTCAACTGCACAAACACTATGTCTTTAGTTCATTGAATAATAACTTCATTTGTAACACTTTTATAGTACAACTCGTTAATTCACACATTATGCACTTTGTTCGTCTGTCTAATTGTCAATCTAAATTAAATTGTAAATTGTTCAACTTACGTCTGAAATTGTGGAGCACAATAAAAATAATTGGAAGGATATCGAATGCGCAAAGTGTTATAGGTGCAAAACTAACGAAATAGTTTCCGGAGCGTCTTCATTAGTATGAAAAACACTGAAATGAGTTTACGTTAATTGAAAACAGGTTTCATTGAACATCCTTTCATGAATGTTTAAGGTTAATGTCATCGTATGTAAATTCTTTTACCACCACCGTCTTTTTTTTCTTCAATGTATGATAAAGTGCGGGTAGATTGTCTACGGGTTAGGTATTATTCTGATCAGCATATTACAGATAATGAAAACATACAAAGAGCTTTAAGTTTCAAAAGTGTTCGTGGTTTGTAAAACATTAAAGAACCGGGAAAAGCATGATAGGTACCTACTCTAACCGATTTGTGTTCAATATTTATCCGATCTTCAAACAGATTCAATATTCAAAATTCCATGCGTCAATATCAAACATAAACTGTGAATCTTTACGTCGATACCTACCTCTGAGTTAAGTAAATAACAAAATAAACTCAACATTATTTTCTCTCAAATATTAGTGCAGTACCGACTTTGTTTAAAATCACTTAAAACGACAGAATTAGATCACCAAGACTAAAATTGGGTGTCGACCTCAATAGAAATAAAATTTATTACATCTATACGTCATACACCCATTTAAAACTAAGAAAAAATAGTACCACTTACATCGACACGTAGGTTAAACAGTCACACAAAAATATAATACTACCCTCACAAAACGAATCCAGCTGCGTACAAAAATAACGCCAAGAAAAAAGATAGCCATGTGTGGGCAAACGGATGCACGTGTTCAATACAACACGTCAACACCCCTATTGTGAGGACAATAAGGTTTATTTCTGTATGTTATTGTTATAAAGCAGAGCAAGTGATGATGCTAAGTTGCAGTGTTTGCTTATTGTTACGGATTGATAATGAAAGGAGAATAAACGAGGGAATTTGTTTAACTTGCTGTTAGAACGTGATCATTAAATGTTTAAATATACGGTAATTGAATCGTGTGAGGTGCTAACAGCTGCAAACAATAAGAAAATCTGTGTCAGATGAGAAGCTAATTACTAATTAAAACACAATTCACAATTGTTTTACAATTCCAATCGACAACGCCAAAGTATAAAGCTAACTTCGCCATAGTAAAGCAAGCATTTGCCGGCTGTATGTATAAGGATGGTATTTATTCTACAAGATCACATGGCAACTTCATTGTTAACCACAATAACCATATTAGTAGCTGGGTAAGATAACGCGCGGTCAAAATCTAAATGAAACGCATGATTCTTCATTTGGTCCTAAATATTTTTTTCTTTTCAGTTTACCTACTAGGCATAGTGTGCTAGCCGTTATGCCAAGCTAAATTACTAATTACTAAAGTCGAAGAAGATTAGAAGGTGGATTCCTACGTTCATACTAAACCACCGCGTAGATATGTACTTTCAACAAAGGCTGGCTCGTTCTTTGGCCAAAGAATTAGCATTGCCATTCAACGTGGCAATGCTGCCAGTCTTCTGGGCACGTTTCCGGATGACAGCGATGCGGGCGAATACTTCAACGCCAAGTGTCGTTTTGTTTTTATTATTTTTATTTATACAGATAGTTAGTTAGTCTTTTAATTTAGTACCTAATGGTGCTGATTCTCTTGTTTACAAACTAAACTAAATTAAAGTTCAGTGCATCTTTTTCTTTCTATTTCATTAAGAAAAGGACAGAAGATAAATTTTAGTTTAGTCCTGTCAAATTAATCAGCGCTTGACGTAAATTGACGTGATTTTAGTAGGCAAGTTTTTAATCACGTCTAAACTTGCATGGAGTAGTGACAGGCGCTGATTAATTTGACAGGACTAAACTAAAATTTATCTTCTGTCCTTTTCTTAATGAAATAGAAAGAAAAAGATGCACTGAACTTAAATTTAGTTTAGTTTGTGAACAAGGGAATCGGCACCACTGTAAATAGACAGCTTTGTTAAAAACTGTAAAATAAAAATGATCAATACTACTCCTATACTATTAAACGAGCTATCAACAATGCGTAACAACTTACATTACTTTATTTACAGCATCTGGTACCCTATTACATCTAATTCAAGTACGGAACATTAAAATGCCAACATCTGGCGACACAAGGGGTACATTAAAATGTCAAGTTCAATGCTCCTCATTAATAATTTTGTCTACTAAAGCATTACCTACTATGCCGCGATGTAAACATGGGCTTCAAGTGGTACAAGCGGCCGTCAATGGCCCATCGAATCGAGGGATCTATTGTATTAATATGTTTATGATGTGTTGTGTTTAATGGGGCGGGAGAGAGATTCTATTAAGTTAAGCATAGGGGAGATCGAATTTTGGGGGGCTATGGAGTTGAAATTGATTTAAATTGCAGTGGCAATTTTTTGTTTGAGTGTTATGGGAAGTGAAATGGTAGATGCGGGACAAACTAGACAGAACACAGCTCGTATCAAAAGCCGACGAACTGAGCTTGAGATAAGATTTAATTAAATGATGAATGAAACGCCTAACTACTGTCTTCAAGCTAGTATTTCGAAACTTGGGAGCTTTGATCGAAGCATCTATACCAAAAAGTTTTGATACCAAAGTTTACATTTCAGACATTTCATTTCATTTCGTACTTACATAGCCTTCAACTCAAGAGAGAAGTCATAGAGTGGATAAACTAATTTTATTTTGATGAGTGACATATTGATATCTTTCTGGATTAAGATTTAATACACTGTCTTGACATTTACGACTTTCATGTGATGACAAGCATCTGACAAACAGGGAATGTCTGCCCCAAATTATGATTGATTCATAATACATATCACCTCACCGGATTTAACAGGATAAACAGAGAATTAGCAAGTCATTCATTTCGGTGAATGTATTGTTCTATTAATATTCTCGAAAAACAAAGGTGTATGTTTTGCACAAAATAATATCCATCCTACACAAAACTTGCGTGTGCTGTACCTATATTTTGCAGGATAAATAGCTGTTCGGCTAAATAACACTTCGTAAACTGTGTCGATATAACAGATGCTTAGTATTCCCATTTGGTACGAATAAAATGTTTAGACCAAAACGAAAATAAGACGAAACACAAGGGGAATATGTATTTTAAAATAACTAAGTGTAGACAGCTTAAAATGGGACACAGATTCTTAGATAAACAAATGTTTAGCATACTTGAATAGGGATGCGGAACGATTGGAATAGTTTTAAAGATAATACATGAATATAAACATTTTTCAGTGCCCTATTTTTTTACTTTCAAGTAGAGGGAAAACTTTGTAAAAGCTTTGTTTGTTTCTGTTTGGTTTGTGGTTCTGTTTAAACGATCTAATTTTGTAAAGTGTTTAGATTCATTAAGATTTCGATTAATGTCGATCATTCTAAAATTATAAAACACCTCGTCTGTAACTGAAAACACCATAGATATAAGAAAGAAGGAGATATGCCCGGTAGTTGAAAATGTATCGAAACCCAATGTCTCCACTTTGTCCCCACTACCTCGCCACTAGTCGCCACAACTACACATGCAGATCAGTAAACCAAATAGAAACGAGGCTGCGCTCACTCTTGCAATTCATAAATCAGAACGTACTACACAATCAATTATGAACCTTATCCCATCAAGCACAGCGTGCATTTACCATGCACCGTACAACTCACTCACACGAAAACATCTTTTCTATCGTTGTGCTGTACAGAAACAATTTATTTTACATATACGCTAGTGATTGACTAAATCGGAAAGGTATCGATTCTTCCATTTAATATTATCGACGGTGAAGTATCAATATCTAATAACTAACATTTTGGCGGTTTTCACTTACTAATGTTTACTTCAAATGGTCAAAAACTGTAGAAATTAAACGTTTTTTTCTCCTCCTGTAAAACCATGTTTTTGTAGTTATTAGATATTGATACTTCACCGTCGTTATACTTTAAAAAATTTGGTATCCTGAAAGTAAAATAAATAAAAAGTCCAGAAAATATTATAATGAAAATAAATAATAAGCAAAAAATTCAAACAATAAAAATCCAGTTACGTTGGTTTAACCTGTCATAGTTTATTTGAAACAGTAGATATTGTTGAACCCTGCTATGATGTTTACTCACTGACCTGTAAAGTGGAGGTATTTGTGCAGCACTTGACGCTTTGACATTACTGGAGTGGCATTTTTTGTCAAATAGTGTAATCTTAAATTAATATATTTTTCCATTACTGCTTTAATTTGAAATATTATGTGATTATTCATCGGAGACTGCTCAAATTGCTGAAACTTAATATTTTCAAAGAGACCTAATCCTATGAAGTGAGGCAAAGCCTTTGCCATGAGTTCCTGTTTGACATTTTTAGTTTTAACTGTTAATTTATTATTGGTGAGACAAGCTGTTTTTATGATTATTTCCATTATCTTACAAATCATGACGACATCAGGAGATGGGTACATCAGCTCACCTTTGTCCTTATACTTTATAAAATGATGTGTTTCTTCATATTTGTAATTATCTGAACCATGACGATTGCTATAACGCATTCGAAGCTTTTGAAGACTTTAACGGAAGTAAAATACCAAAACCATAAAAAGTAAAGAAATAGCACGAGTATAAGGCATAATAGACCAGCGATAATTCAAACCCAAAACACTCCACCTAAAATTTTATTAACTTTACGACTGTTGGTTACGCATTTCTATACCACGCTAAAAAATAATCAAAATAAGTAAAACACATTATTTCACATCGATCTTCCACCCGGGTAAAAGAGTTGACAAATTGAAGAATAAAGTATAATAGCAATAAATTCATTCGCCAAACGACATTGTTGTCGATAGCCTACGTTAGTGGATCTGCACAACCACAGCACTAGCTCGTCGCCAGACACAGCGGCCGTACTGCGCGATGCATCCGCAGTCCACAGTATCGTTTTGTGATTTTTACATTGCTTGTTGAGTCACTGAGCGACATATTTAGGTAGTGGTTAACGAGCAATGTATGTAGTGCAAAAATAGTACAGTCGCTGTGATATTTGGAAACAAAAATAACGTAGTAAAAGCAAGAAATATTTTACGATTTGTTGTTTTTCATTATTTTAAAGACAAATATAGTAAAATACTTGTAATTACATATGGTAAGTGATTACATGATTCACAAAGTTTTTGTTTTGACTTCGGTTTTTACAAGAAACCACTGAACAACACGGCATTCTTATAAATTATCCCGATCACGGCCGAAAGCACACTAGTTCGCGGAGACGGCCATTTTCGTATGCAATGAGCACTTTGATCATTACGCGCGGACACAGACACGCCCCCATGCCACTTCTCCTGTTTTTTATATTTCTATGGAAAACACTCAATAAAAACTTTTGATCTATGTTTTTACAGTGAAATAATTAACTGAATTTATAAAAGTACACATAATAGCACTTTGAACGCGCTAACCAGTAACTATTACAAGTTTTACCCTAATTTCCTTATTTACATACGCAGAACAAAACAATTCCACACGTCAACCGCGGGCCGATAAAGCCGATACATATAATTCTATTTACAGCAGTTGCATGCGTTTCCTCCAACAGATTCTAAGAAAACTGACTGCACCCCAAATAAATCACATTTGCTCTAATCATTCGATGCACAAATTAAAAACGGTCACAGTCTAACGGTCAATCCCTCATGTCTAAAACAGCACTGTATTCAGGCTGAAGTCAACCTTATGATGTCACTGTAAGGTTTATTTTTGCATGTGGGTTTTTCTCGCGCGTAAATGACGTCATATGCGGCGCGTACGCAATACACGTCTGTCGCGGAAAGCGTCTGACGCTGCACTGAAAGCAAAAGCAAGCACAGTAAAGTTGTTTGTTTATATGCTTGTGTTTGTTTAATGGCCACGAGATTCAGAATTTGCGGTTGATTGAGCCGTAAAACTGGCGATATTTATCTATTAGAGCGATGTGTGAGGTATTACAGTAATCCGGAGTTGAAATTCTTACTTTTAAATGAAGGGATGGGGTTGAGAGATGTAAAGAGTGCGACTGTCATGCAATCATTATTGGCTACAAGGACAAAACAATACCGTCTACCCAACAACCTTTAAAAGTATTCGTTTGTTAAAACGGAAGCTGCCTTGGACCTTTGCCACTTGAGCTCTTTAAGTAGAGTCTGTTAAGTATCTTCTAAAGCATACTTAAGGAAACAGGCGAAACTCTTGAAAAAATTTAAAGGAAAAGCAGCCCTTCAAAGATTTATCCCATGAATATGAAATTAATTCACAAAACAACAGCATTCTTTTGTACATGTTCAGAAATGATTTTATGGAAATCCCAAGGTTATTGGGAGACCTACTTAGAATCTATACCAGTACACCACATGTTATAAAGGCTGAGCTCTTACACGTACCAGAACTTGATATGCATGAGATTAATCCGTATCAAACATCGGATTTACAGACTCATATCATAAACGGATTCAGCTGTCAATCTTGATTAATTTAATAAGGATTTACAAGTGTTACATGTATTGCAGAACAAGACTTTGATCATATATATGGATGAAAAGAAAATCAACACTATAAATTTTATGAATTGTTTATAAACATGAGAAGGAAAATATTGAGAATAAATAGTTAATAAAACAATGAAATCAGGGCAAGTTTCATCACCATGGGAGAAACATAGTAGTCTGTTTCGCGTAAAAGAAAAAAAAAACCTTTTTAAACAATATTTGCAAGGACTTATTACATGAAGAAGGGATTCTTACGGCTTAGGTTTATATTCTCGAAGCAGTAAGAATTAATAAAATCACAATGATAACCCATTTTCTACAGACATTACAGACTCTGTTCCTACCATTACTGTTAATATGATAAGACAAGAATTGTAGGGACATTGTCCTATGAGCAATTCAAATTCATCTGCTCAAACGGTCATCATAACAGGAGTCGACCTGCCTACAGTTTAAATCTCAACGGTCACTAACGAATCTTTTAGATGTCAACCTACTCTACGCACAGACTTTATTAGTACCAATTATGTCTAAAATTAAGAAAAAAGTCCATATGAAGAGGCCGGATGTCACCAATTTATTTTTAGATCCTCTGCCGTTTTATAGCGACAGGATAAGGGAGGGAGTTCGCCGTGAAACAAGCTTGCGGTGTGGTCTCGATCTTTTGTTTATTGCTAATCTTGGAAAGAAAGGGGTGATTTCAGTGGCTGTTGGTATGTGCTTCAGATATTTGAGACGTTCAGGTTTCAAACATATTCAATGTGATGGTGCGACCAAGTTTGCATTCTTGTACAAACGGTTTTGGACTGTAGAATATTTCGAGTGGAAAATGGTTTATAACATGGGTGACAAACAATGCGCTAAAAGCATTAGTGGGTGTCTACATCAAATATAATAAAGCCAACCAAGATAGAAACAATTTTTAGTTTTTTTGACTTGATGCTGCTTATTCTTTGAAGCGAGGTTTCAATGAGGCTGAACTCCTACAAAATATCTGTAAGACGTTTAAATCTGGTATATATGCCGTAAGACTACATTAGAACACATCATGTAAACAGCAGTTTCTATGAACGATACAAATTTTATGATACTATACACAAATATGAAATGTGGAACGTTATCAAAGGCAGCCGGTAAAGGGCACAGTTTCTTCCGTGATCCCCCGTGGTAAGGCACGTATTATCGTTAACGTTGCTGTTTATGTTATGTAACTTGGATGTTTGCTGTCAAAATAGAATACGTGTGAAGTTTTACGAGGAGTTTCCTTTACCTTTAAAGATAATGTGCGTACGTTCCACAGTTAGGAAAGTTGGTTGGTAGCATTAAATGGGAACTAAAACTATTTATTTCAACTAAACCATTTTTGAATGGTCAAAGGATTCGATCATTCGGAAAAATGAAGCTAGTTCAAACCCATCAGCCCATTTCAAAGCGTCGTAGCGATCCTATGGAGAAGAATGGACAAGAAACTCCATGAACACTCTTTTAAATTATATTGTTACAAAATATTAGTTCCATCATTAATATTGAACTAACTAGATTTCTGAATCAGCAGTGGTCCAGTGATATTGCAACATCTGCTCACTCTCATATTTACTGCGATGACTCATAAAGTGTACCTTTATATATTTTTTATATGACTATACTGACTCACGATATTAATAAGACTTTTTATTAAACGTGGAAACCCACTATTGTTCACACCCACAGTAGATACCGAATACTGTGGTCATACATACGCATATACGCAATGTGGTCTCCACAATATTAAATACTAATAGCCATGTCAGTTAAACAATAAAGAGTAATCAACTGAGTATTGGAAAGACGAAACTTTTTCAAATGGATAATTGCATCTGGTCGTAAATTCTCCTGGTCTTCCCGAACAAGTAACTATGGGAAAAGTCTTAATAACTTAATGGTGGATATAGGAAATAAACGTAGGTACAATGAACTGATGATACTCATCAAAGTGCCCGCTGTTTATAGGAAGTACTCAACACATCTTGGTTCCCTGTTGTATTGTAGTCTATCAGGACTAGACTTCCTTTTAATTTTTGTTACCGATTGATTCAACCGTTTTAAATTATTTTTTACTAGTTCTACATACTACTACTAAAATGACTATTTTCACTCTAAACCTTAATAAACTAAAGGAACGGCTGTCCCGCACAATTCTTCTGCAAGAAAGTGCAAGTAGGTACCTACTCAGTTACACTTACCCCGAGGTACATTCTTCGATACTATTATCTGTAGTATGTGTTACCTATGACATTTCCCTGATTGCACTTGCACGATTTATGAAAGAGCGTGATATGAAGATTACATAATGCCCTAAGCGTTAATTTCATTTCAACTATCTATGTGGAACATTTACTTTCGGTCACTTACAAGAACAGATTTAATTTCCGCATCGCCAGACCAATATCTGTAATGGATTTTGATATAATCCATTTAGAAATTAGCACGCGTAACGTTAAAAACATTCCTACTTTTACTAGGACAGTGATAACGCGCAAGAGATTCACTGAGATTAATAGGTCAGTTAGTCGAGAGCAAATGAAATGGTATACGGCTAGGCAGAGAGAGGGCACTCGAGCACTCTAGGTTGCGAGTCTTGCGAGAACGTTTATATTTGCATCTTTATCTCGAGTGCAAGGAACATTAGCGAATATGGCGCGTACATTATGGACTTCTGAAGGGCTCATACTTGTGGCAGTAGGGTGTTGCATTGCAAAGGAATGGTATGGGGAAATGGTTTTGGCATAAGAGTTATGTAATTGAAGTTCCATTAGAATATTTTTGATAGGAAACCTGGCGGTAGTTGACGCGAATTTCGGCATAGAACTGTTCCGATATCTTTTGGTTTGTATCAGGCATTCATCAGCCACGCGCATTTTAGCTCAATACTCAATATCTTTATTGCTTTACCATAATGTGTACTTAGGTGGTAGTTATAAAATTTAGATCATTATGGACCCTGTAGGGCACAGCAAAAAGGGTAGGAGAGAGGAAGCCCTGTTTTAGGAGATCATTGTTTTTGTGGGAACAAGTTTTAACTTACATATAATCAAAAGTCAGGAGATTGCGAATAAGAAACCTACTAAAATTTCGCTTAACTATTATTATTTATGTTTTATCTGTAAAAAGTATTTAAATTTAGATTATTTTTTTATACCTTAGCTTGCCTTGCCTTGCTTGCTTGCTTGACATTTATTTTTTAAATGTCGCAGCATATGCTGAGAAAGGAGCCTTTTGGCCTCGTACAGGACTTTCTGCTTTTGGTTTTTTACCTTGTTTTTTTTTTTTTTTTTTTATTAATTTTTTAAGGTGAAATTTTTTATTCCTTGTGCGAGTCTCAAAAAATACTTTTTCTTTCTTTCTTTATTTACACTAAAACCTCTTCTTGTACGCAGAAGTCGCGTCTCATATAAAACTTTGAAGCAGTAAGTCACCGTCAGTGAGTAGTATCTCTTTGAGCCACGCAGTGTCGGCTCAGATTTATTCAATGCTCAGCAGTTGCCTTAAGGTTGAATTAACGTAGATAAAACCCAATGCTTTTAGTAATCGATCATTAGTATTCTAGAGTAGTTGATGGTTAAGCATGTCACAAAACGATAAAAAAACATCCTAGATGATGGATTTTAGATTCTATGCGCGTCAAATGACAATAAAACGCGTGATGGTATTTGGTCAAGTACCTATGATTCAATGCTTACTTTAACGGAAATTTTGGCAAATACTGTTATCTGACGAAGGCCATATTGTATTGTACTGGTTCGTTCTTAATCGGTTCTTGTCAACAAATCTACATATATCGTTTAACAAAAAAAAATGGGTGTCATGTGAAAATAAATAAAAACATTGCTATCGCTCCCCAGTTAAACTAGTTGGTGTCATCGACCGATGACCCAATGATAAGATAAAAATTGGGCTATTCGCAAAAAAAACTTAAAGTACGAAGAGCTCTGATAAACTATATTTGAACAACAACATTTAAGCGACTACCAACAACCACAGGATACAGAACCACGAAAAGGAATTCAGGTAGAAAGACATATTTCTTTTTTCCTGCTTTTCATTTTATTTTGCCGTAAAAAACTCAAATATGACTTATTTGAGTTTTTTCAGTGGCTTAGTGTTTTACCCTCAGTATTTATTAAGTATTTGGCGCAAGAAAACCACAAACAGCACCAAACATTTATCCCAATCCTACTAATGAAACTACTTATTTGCCATACCAAGAGGTTAACCAAAGTTCCTCTCACTCCACATGGCAAGGACCACATTAAATGAATAGCAAAGGGAAGCCGACCCGGACGCGCATGTTATGCTTGCACTGACCATAGCATCCGGTAATATAACACCGATAAGTAATTAATAACGTTTAATTATGTAGGTCAACGGACGATTTCAAACCAACTATGGCTTAATAGGCAATGTGTTCTAAACACCATCATTGGGGAATATAATTTTGAATAATTTGAGGATTTTTCTGTAGCAGTTTGGCGGAGTCAGGATTTGCAGTCTGTTGATGGCAATAAGCTCGCTCCCTATTACTCGTACCTATTTATGACTTAACAGAACTTGCGAAATGAGGTGTACTTCAACTTTACTTTCCCCTTCTGGAAAAATTGTGGTGGCCTCAGACAAAAACTAGCAAAGCATGGCACTATTTTACAAAAAACGTATACAAATAAAAAGAAAAGCTTGCAGGTTGTCCAATAACTAATAAAAGCCAAATGACATAATACCGATAAATCAGACTGACAAATACGCCAAACGGAAGCAATCCGATCTTGCATGAAACGTAACGAATTTTAACTACCACTAACAAGACTGCCCATACTCCACTTAATTTCCACCCTATACCCCATTCAATAAAGTCGATAATTCTTTGATATCATGGTCTCCTAGATGCACTAGTTGCGCGATGTAAAAGGGTTATGACGCGCGTTTAGTGCTGTGTTTATGTGAGACGAGTAATGCCGCATTCTCGACGGTTTTGTTCTACTAAAATAAGAGGAAATCGTACTTTTTCCTTAGAAAGCGCCTGAAAAATGGTTTACGACGTGTCATATGGGTAACGCCACCTGTTTTTTAGTAAGGGCAATTATAGTAAAGACTTTCTACTAAGAATTAGTTTACTTTTGATCTAATAGTTTTTATCAACCTGTAATTTTCATAGATGAAATCAGAGCTTTTATTCAGACAGATAAAAAATTAATTACGTCAATTTAGTATTCAAGAAGAGACATGCTTAAAAAATACAGCAAAATAAAAGCTAAACAATAAAAATTTGTATACAATATCTTATGTCACGCAATCGAGTGCAATGCTGAAAAGCGCTCACTATAGCCATCTTAGATTTAAAGTATCACGGCAACCTTCACTCGCAGATTGGCACAGACATCAGGAAGACCACATCTTGAAATCATCATAAAAGCTGACGTCAATATACTTAATGTAATCTCACGTGACATTTGATTGGGCGCGCGGGCGCATAGTAAATAAATGTTAAACGTAAAATTAGAATGCGGTTCAGTCAACTCGGCGCATCGCTCCCAATTCATCAGCTCACGCACAATGCAACTAGGACTTGCTTTTGACAAGTAATTCGGGATAAATGGGACAGGACAGGTGTCACTTTGTACATTTGCGCAGGAGTTATAACGCCAACTGCGACTGTTGGACATTTGAATTCTCAGTAAGGTAGATTTTTACCATGCTTGTATACTGAATAGGCAATGGCTATTCTACCATTTAGCTTACTTTTGAGCCTCTAAGGTTTTAGAAAAAAACTAATAAGTAATATTTTTCAGTTAGCGTTTGTTTTATGTATCCCATGTTTTATATGTCCCAGTCGATTACAATTTGATGAACTAGATGCAAAGGGAAGTTACAGAACTGTAGTGCGAACTATTACTATCATAACAAAACACAACAGATATAGGGAATGTTAATGGGTCAGAACACTGAACATTCTAGTAAAATGGGTTATTGTGTCGCTGCACACGGGGTTCGTAATCTCTCACTATTTCTGCACTATGCACTACCGCAATCTTTAGCTCACGCATCGTTTATGCATAGTTTGCATAGATGCCTGGCTTCTAATAAAATCAAACGAGGTAAAAGTTCAGACAGATGTTGCCACCTGTGAAGATTTACAGCATTGCAACAAAAACATTTCAATTCTAGACGCTTGCTTATCTACTGGTAATAATGATGGGTAAAAGGACCCATGGAAATGTGTATGGAGACATGCTAATGCCCAGCCCGTCCCATCCTTGATGTCCTCCCTCCGATTGACGCCCTAAGCAGAGGTTCGTACCCCACAGGGGGTGCCCTTAGCGAGTGTTCAGCTAGTTTTAATTAGCATAGTTGAATAACCCCTGGCTGGAGGTTTTAAGTGTAGTAGCTTAAGGCATCCACAGGAAAGTCCGGTTAAGTAGTCATGATGTCAGAGGTCAACTACGAGATGACCTACATAAAAATAAAAAAAACATGCTAATGCCAGCGATACCAATCCAAACCCAACAGCTGCAAACTGATTCAATTGTCTATCCGCCTGACAAAACACGTTACTAGCTTTTACGACGACCACACGAAGACGACAACCTATTCTTAGCCAAACGCACGTTCTAATAACACACCGTATTCCCACAATCAAATAAACTTAAACGTGCACGTTTACGTTACTTTTAATTAACCGTTGCCAGGAACACGACCAAAAAGTGAGTATTGTAGACCAAAACGTTGGCTCAGATTTACGAGTGACCAGTCATGGGAGGGGAATCCGAGGGTGGCTCTTATTTATAGAGCAAGTTGTCTAAGTGCATGGGAATTTATTGGTCGTGCAAGGGATTTAGAGCCAAGACGACTGGGAGTAAAAAGATTATTGTGAGTACGACGCCTAATTGTAGATGCAGAGTACTGATATTTATAATTTGTTGTTGTTATTAGTTAAAATAATTGGGGTTAGTCATACTCATCCTTTGATGATATGATGAAGAAATAGTCGTAGTTTCTTTGATGCTTGTAGGTTGAAAAATAGCAGTCAGTATGAGTATTGTGTGTGTAAGTTATGTCAATACCAGATAAAGTTATTGTTGAGTTATAAATATTGGACGATCTTTAACCACACACGTGACTCTGGGTAAAGCCAATACAAGTTATCAGGGTACATTCAATATTTATGAACCCTGGCTGGTTTCAAATATCAAAGCCCTGCACATAGAAGCACCTCTGCAGTTACTTATTTGCTTGAAACTTGAAGACTACCTATTCATTTGTTTCTTGGCTGATCTGGGACATCAAACAGTCTAGGTCGTCTAGTACAGTATACAGTTTTCTATACCTGTTTTTACCCGACTGCGGCGAAACCAAAAAAGAAGGCTTATGTGTTTGACCTGTATGTATGTATGTTTCTTCGTAACTACTAAACGGCTGAACCAATCGGTTCAGTGACACTCGCGCAACTAAGACGTATCTAACGACATATAATCATATGTCGTTAGATACGTCTTAGTTGCGCGAGTGTCACTGGGTATATTAAAATGTAAAAACAACAAAACTGGCGCCAAATGTATGTTTAAAAAAAAAACTGTCGAGTGGATATCAAAAAGAACGGTTTTAAAAGGTAATTACAAAAATATAAACAAATTAAATGTTTAAATGTAATTAGGAATGAGAAATGATAAAAAACTAAAAACCAATAACCTGAAATATGGTGCAACTTTTGCTTGGCCTGCGATACCAAAATTCTATAGATTATAATGCTTGTTTATCTCTTTTCAGTTATGTGTTTTTGCAGTCAGTTTTATTTTTTTTTACTTCATTTCATATAAAGTACTAAATAATTATAGACTTCGATATTACGTACACACGGCTACACATCAAGCTAGTTAGTTATAAATTTTTCACTTTAACTGCCAATTGTTTCGTCTCTTTGGAAAGGACATAATTAGTATTACTTTAACTCCGCAAGCGTCTAGTACATACCAAGGTGCAACAATGACCTCCATATTACCGCTCTCTCAACAAAGGGCCCGTCTAAGTGGGTCACAGGATAGTGTCCTACGTCTGTTAGTCTGTTTATAGACGCGAAAGGACAGCGCTGTCAATACAACTTGCACCGTCCGTCTTATAATCTGTAAATACGACTCAATAAATGTGCAGTTTCTGACTTGTCGAATGTTCTCGTAAAATGTGGTATGCCTTGAGAATACGAGACGGGACGAAGCATAAGTCTAAGAGAAATGTAGGGTTCAAGCTTTAAATTGATCTCAAATCAATATTATGCATAATATTGATCTCAAATCAATATAATACATGATATTTGCAGGGCGGACATTTTTGTTGCTGCTCAGAAAATGCTTGTATAAAAAGTGTCATTTTTATTTATTTTGGCAAAGGACAAGTGATTTTGGCGGCGATTCCATAAAATAATTTCATTGCATAAACGAAGAGAGTTTCATCCTTCTAGACCTTGTCTTGCTATTTTTGTCTAAATGTAAAATAATGATAAATGATATTTATTTTTAACTAGGTACGCAATTTGGCCTGAAGAAACACCTCCACCACCATCGCCATCTTAACAAAATCTCCTTACCTCCTTCTCTCCCTGCGACTTGACGGCGTCTCCATGTATCTTGTCTCTCAAGGCCACCAGCTCCAGCGGCCAGCTCGACACCTCCGCGTCAGGGTCCGACAGAAGCACCTGCCAGGAGACGGTACAAGTTAACAAACTTTGTATATATTCATAACTTCACGCACGTAATCCTCGAAAGGTAAGTCAGAGGTGTACTTTTAGCACGCCCACATTTCGCCAGTTATGTTTAAGTCCCATGTTATGTATGTGTGTTTTTATTCATTTATTTATTTATAGATTAAGGATTTTCTAGAGTGACAAAATCGGGATTTCGTATCGATAAGAGCTGTACGACAATCATTCATGCCGTACATAAAATGATTAGCACCTCTGTATGGTTCCTAGCGGGCTGACTGACAGACACAGGTATAGCCGACCTCGTAATTGCTTTTCCACTTTTGACAACAACTCCTTGAAAATTTAAACTTCACTAAGGTTGAAATTGTGTCATAGACAAATAACCCTTATCGTTTTAGGACGTACAAGTGACATTTAACCTTTGGGTTAAAACTTGGGTTAAACATAATTTTTCTATATTTTTTGTGTTTGCTATTGGATTTAGGCCCTAAACTATGAAAAGCAGCATGAAAGTTAATGCTATATACCTAATCCTACACCCTGTTACAAAATGGTTGGTTGCATTCATTAAAATTTGGTGTAAGTTGCAAACTCACAACTTACAAAGATAATAATAGAACGTATGTATCTCCCACAGTTGACGCTTTAAATTAAGTACTAGCACAGACTGCCGCTTGTATCAATCGCATAAAAGTCAGACACAACATGAGAAAACAAGACTTCAGTCTAACAATACTGAAATGTTCAAACTTACAAACAAATCACCCATGTTTCTTCTCAAAAATCCAATTTTATGAAGAAATCACTTTAATATTGTTACACAATCACAACAAATCACATAGAAATATTCCAACAATCACTAGAGATGTGACTGCACTCGCTTATGGAAAATATATGACTGGTGCTGTCCCGCTTTTGACCTCTTATCACGTAGATTGATAGCCCAAACGGTACGCGTAAACAAAGGGAGTAAATGATGTTTGTCAGTGATTAGTTAATGATATAATACTGCTATTAAGACGCTTTATGATTATTGTTTCTTTTAGAAAAGGATGCTAAAGACGTCCGTTTCTTAATATGTTGTTTGTTTACGATATTGAAAAGTATTATCGAAATGGGTTCTAGTAGCATCGTATTGGTCCTTAGCGTAATTAAGACATTGTGTTTATTGCCTTATACAAAGAGTGCATTTACTTAAATAAAAGCCAGACGTTTCGTTAGTCACGTTTATCTTTAATTTGTTAAGTTTTATTCATTCCAGAAGGGCAAAGACATCGGTAATAACTCACGATTACTTGCCTTGTGAATATGTTTACGGTTTTGGAAACAAAAAAAAAACTCAATAACACTTTAGAACCTTAAAAATATCCAATTATCGCTTATCATTTATCAGAATTACGTCACATTTATTCTAAACTTGAACTTGCTTATCGGATAGACTAATGAGCATGTTACAAACTATATCTAATTAATTAAAATAAAATCATTGACGTTCTACAATATTTTGAAACCAAAAACAAAATTTTCCTAACAGATCAATGACCCAAATAGGGGAAGAGAAAAACTTCGTTACCGAGACAGCGTGGAGCTTAAAATGAGGTCAGAAACGCGAAAAATGTCGCCTATAGTCTGGAAACATGCCAGCAACGGATTGACAATATTTGTAAATGGCGATGAACGGCAGACGATGACTGTACATGCAAGAATATATTTAGATGCCGTGAGTAATTTTTTTGTCTGTATTTTTGTTTTAGATAGGATTTAAATTGGTGTTGCTGTGCAGTTTTGGAAATGTTGCCGTTATTTAACCGAAAGCTGAATATTTAAATTCTTACTCAATGTATTATGAGTGTGTTAAGAAAACAATATTACAAAAAAAAACTTCGTTAGCCACGTGTTATTCGGATGGTTATGAAATATTTTTTCAGCAGTTCGAGAACATATCTTCAAAGCATTTTGGAAAATCTGTTACCTGCACCTACTTCGAAATAATCAAAGGATAATATTTGCTTCATCCATCACAAGCTCTTTAACGTCTTTCATAAACCACGCGAGTTTCTAAGTCAACAAAAACAAAAAAAGAATCAACAATCTTCCAGCTTTCTCCATTCAACATTTTTCAAAGAAGAAATACACGAACTTTATATTTATCCATAACTACGTGAAATAAATCAATGTGAACTGGGTCAAGACGTCAGTAAAGTATTCAGAAGCCGTCACTCATCCCATAAACACCTTTCAGCTTCATGTAAGCTTATAATGCTTCACTGATACGATTATACGCGATTTGTAACCAATAATATTAGGTCTGCGAATGTTTTTTTTTTTTCTATGAACTCCTTAAATAATCTCAACGTGCTTATTTTTATTTGCCTACTTTGGAGTGGGTTTATTTACTGTTTATTTTATATTTGTGTAGAATAAATATTTTTTCTTTAATTATTTTCTTTCGTTTCATTATCATCATTATAATCATCCAAAACTTTTTTTTTTCGTTTCCATCCATGGCATAAGCCTCCTCCTCCTTTTTAAGCCACACTTCCCCGTTTTGTTTCGATGTTATCCACGAGTGAATTCACGAAATAGAGCAACGAATCGGATTTGAACCTACGACCTCTGGAATACCACTAAGGCGCCGTACTCGTCGGGCAAGTAAGATAATTCTGGAATGGAAGACAAAATTGGCAAAGAAAAATATAGGACGGTAATCAGTGGAATAAAGACAGGCCTTTGTAGTTTCAAAACTAATATTGAAGAGGCTTGAAAAGCTATTAGTCGTAAAAGATATTGGACTTCTAGTGTCCATGTAAATTTTAGCATAGAAATAGGTGGGTAGCTAGCTTATGGCGACAGAAAATATACAACAGGTAAATGATAAACACGTGGTTTCTAAATGTACTGCAATAATGTTGAAAATTGTTTAAGTTCGTAATTTGCAAACAGTATTTTGTCATTTGCATGCACACCTGTGAGCTCATGGCTATGATATGTTACAATTGATTTGTCCTCCGATAACGTTTAAACCATTAATAATAAGTGTTATATGATTTAAACAATATAGAAAATAACTTACACGTCTCTTGTAAAATGGCAAATAATTTCGATCAGGCATTTCACATTATAAGCAGTTCACACACAAAAAATTTACTCGAAAATTCTATTATTCTAAAGTTCTATAAATATTTATAACTTCAATGTCGAAGTCATTATCTCACAGTCCCTTCAAAATCACCAATAGATTTCATTGTCCTTAACAGAGGGACACAACATTTTTTTTTTTATAGTCACATTTTTATCACATATAAATCCGCATGAAGTCAAAACTTTCACTTATAAAAGGGTGGGAAACTGCTTGTATATGATTTTTATTTTATTATAGAGTGTAGTAGTGAATGAAGCGTATTCCCGCCAACTGTGGGAAGAGCCTTGCTCTATTTGAGCCAGCATAGACCACGCTGGTGCGTCGGCCGCGTATTTATTAATGTGTACAGAGATGGCACCAGGCCAATGCTTGGCCAGAGGGCAGAATCAGTACGTACTACGAATTACTACGGGAGATTTGGAATAAAATTTATTTTATTGATAACTGGATTGATGGGATCCAGTGTTCATGTAAAAAATGTAATAGAGCCATGAATCCAAAATGTTACGAAAGCTTTCGTTACCTACTCGTTTATATAATTTCCGGAAAAAAGAATTCATGTTTCTTGTTATTAAAACTGTTTCTGAAAACATTGTTTTTATGCAAAGCATTGCTTTACAGACCCTAAAACAGAAAATATAGCCACTCATAATAAACCGAAGTTTTATAACACCAGCACCAAACAGAAAGCGTTGTAACCCAAATAAATCAGTGCGAAAAAGCTCCGAGAAGAGTACATAAAAATAATCTCCCAAATTACTTCTTGGAAGAAATATGGGTTAAGTGAATCAACGCGAACTACTTATTCTGGTTAGTTAAGACTCCATAAAATATTTTATGGGAATTTTAGTTTGTCTAATTTTGTATGAAAGCGAGTATTTGAACATTTTATGCCAAATAGTGTCGATAATATTATGTTAGTTGAAAGCGTTATTTACATTAAGATATTAGACAATATTTATAAGATATTTACAGTAATAACGTATAAAGATGTATTTTCTTCCTTTGTAGTTGTGATGATGGCGTAGTTACTTTAACTCTCTTTAGTTTATAGCCATCCCGAGATAGACGCGTAGAATGCCATATTTTGTGTTAGAAAATGAAGCTTTTAGCGTCAAAGTCGCACAAAGTAATAAGTACAACCACTTTAATATAACTAATTAAGTAGTTTGTTGCCTACATAGCGCCAGACTATGAACAGACAAACTTTGAATACAACTAACGAAGTGTAATCAACCGTTGGAGTTGCGCTTACTTTCAGTCGTTTCGGTCAACCCAGAATTAAAATATCGGTGGCCAACTGTCTGCTAACAGTGCCCGCATAAACATCAAAATAATATGCAGATCACAACATTTAGCCACTAAACAGAGCCATTCCGTTTCTTACATAGGAATCTCTAAGCTGATCTACTATTAGTACAGACCGAGAAGAACAGATATTTTTTTAATGATATTGAATAAACAACTTTATTATAACTGCCATAAAGTGCAAACGAAATCGTGTGAGCGCACCCGGCGACGCTCAAGGAGACGTTTGATGTCTGCGTCGATATTTGTATAATTTTGCACTCTATGACACTAAAGACAAAGTTCAATATCCAATGTCTTCAGAAATTCTAATCTACATTATTTTAGCAAGAAAATTGAGAAGATTATCTCCACATACCTGCAACTGCTCCTGTAGATGGGTCACCACCTCCTGCCTGACCTCATCTCTCACTTCCTCCAGCCTCTCTTCCAACTGCACCTCCATCTTCTACGTGATGACGTAGTAGCGATGACGTCACGCCGTTTAGTCACACACGAGCGTGTTAGTGGCATTCCAAGCATGCAGGAGAGAGACAGAATGAGTTTTAATAAGTGGTTGAATAACTGAGGTGAATAGGGTGGAGGGTGAAAAGTTTTTATTAAGTAGAATCGGATGGTGTCGCATTGTGATAACTTGATAAGTGACAATATGAGTAAAGATAGATATTAAGAATTGAATTGACTTTTACAATAGTAGGTATGTAGATTTAAGATATCTAAGATGTGCATTTATTACATTTATTTACAACAAAACATCGATTTGAGAGTAGTCTTTTCAAAATAAAACATTTTCAAGATTATCTTAGAATTTCATAAATCAAAACTTTCGCTTTCTATTTTAGTCATAAACTGTGACTAGTAAACACTCTTTAAATACTTGTTAGTAACAATCAAACTATATTTATTCACCCTACATTTGCTATTCAACCCCAGAAATTACAATTTATGCTATAGAAAATTAGACCTTTTTAATGTACACATAGAAGTGATATTATATTGTGATATTTAAAAGTTTTCAGTGTGCATAAGGCCATATTCCAGGGTGTATTTCTCATTCTTTCTGTGATCATTAATCCATTGTAGACCAGGGACTATATATATGCAACCAGGGTTTTTTATAGCCTAAAATCATGACTTCAAATGGCATGGCAGTTTGAAAAAGTATGGGAACTGGAACCAAATAAATGAAATATAATTGATGAATGAAATTTTGGACTTCCCAAATAAAATTTCAAAAAATTCCTTAAATTTGTACATTTTGTACTTACAAAATGTACAAATTTTTAGCCTCAATGAATGATTATCGATGCTGAATATGGTCCCGGTCTTTATGTCTGTGTTGTCATAGCCAGAAGAAAGATTTGACAGTCATTATAGGACAGGTTACCTCAGGCTACCGTAAGCTTGGATGTCTTTCCCCTGCATGCGGTTATGTACACAAAGATTATTTATTAGTAAATAACATATTGGCGGCCGCCTCAAGCAATATCCAGTTTTTTGCCATAATACTCAAAGACTATGGGAATTTCGAAAAGTTGTTGGTCAGTTGATATAACAAAGATCCTTTTTGGAAAAAAAGGATCATTCTTAATCGCATGAGTTAATGCCGCCAGAAAAATCTGCCGTAAAATCAAACAGATAATAATAAAAGTCTTGTCAGACTTTCAGTTACAGACTTTTTTTTTTTTTTCGTATCCTTATTTTCGTGTCAGCAAAGGCTCTCTTGCTGTCGAGTTATTAAAGCAACACCAAGTTAAGTTCACAACATCAAGTAGGGGGCCACACTGCACGACATTCAGCCACTAAAATATAAAGGTTATATACAACAGATAAGTCTAACCTTCTCAAGTTCGAGGTCAATGTCCTGCTGGTAGAGCGACACATTTGTTTCAGTGTTCTCTGCTGTTTGTATGTGCGCTTTTAGTTGCGTTATCTGGAAAGAAGGTGATATTTTAGTATTACTTAACTATTACACAGCCGTACAGAAAGTGACTGGGTAAACTACTTCAACCGACATCGTCCAATAACTAGGTGTACACATTCGCTTTCGTTAACATGTTTGGTTCCATCGGCCGAGTTAGACCGACGACGTAGGAGCATAGTTTGGACGATGACGGATTAGGTGTACGCAAACCGTTAGTATTAAGGACGCGTTTACAAAATTGATAGGTAAAGAATCGAGCTACTACATTGACACAGGTCACACATACAAGTGTAAGCACGGTAAACTGCGGGAATAGTAGTCAAGTGAACAAATTTTGATATTTGAAAGTTTATTTTTTATTTGTTTATATTATAATACATGAGAACCTACAAAAAACATTCGTATTGCTGTTTATATTATATTTGGGCTCGTTTTGTAAGTTATGATGAGACCTTACCTCCGGACCTGATGGAGTGACCTGAAGGTGTACTTCGGTGACTGCTACTGGATCTCCTAGACTACTAGAACTAGGTCTGCCGAGTTTGGGATCGTTTTGTTAGTTATGATGAGACCTTACCTCCGGACCTGGTGGAGTGACCTGAAGGTGTACTTCGGTGACTGCTACTGGATCTCATAGACTACTAGAACTAGGTGTGCCGAGTTTGGGCTCGTTTTGTTAGTTATGATGAGACCTTACCTCTGGACCTGATGGAGTGACCTGAAGGTGTACTTCGGTGACTGCTAGTGGAACTCCCCAACGACTAGAACTAGGTGTGCCGAGTTTGGGCTTGTTTTGTTAGTTATGATGAGACCTTACCTCCGGACCTGATGGAGTGACCTGAAGGTGTACTTCGGTGACTGCTAGTGGAACTCCTAGACTACTAGAACTAGGTGTACCGAGTTTGGGCTCGTTTTGTTAGTTATGATGAGATCTTACCTCCGGACCTGATGGAGTGACCTGAAGGTGTACTCGGTGACTGCTAGTGGAACTCCTAGACTACTAGAACTAGGTGTACCGAGTTTGGGCTCGTTTTGTTAGTTATGATGAGACCTTACCTCCGGACCTGATGGAGTGACCTGAAGGTGTACTCGGTGACTGCTAGTGGAACTCCTCGACGAGTAGAACTAGGTCTGCCGAGTTTGGGCTCATTTTGTTAGTTATGATGAGACCTTACCTCCGGACCTGATGGAGTGACCTGAAGGTGTACTTCGGTGACTACTAGTGGAACTCCCCAACGACTAGAACTAGGTGTACCGAGTTTGGGCTCGTTTTGTTAGTTATGATGAGATCTCACCTCCGGACCTGATGGAGTGACCTGAAGGTGTACTCGGTGACTGCTAGTGGAACTCCTCGACGAGTAGAACTAGGTGTGCTGAGTTTGGGCTCGTTTTGTTAGTTATGATGAGACCTTACCTCCGGACCTGATGGAGTGACCTGAAGGTGTACTTCGGTCACTACTAATGGATCTCCTCGACTATTAGAACTAGGTGTGCCGAGTAAGGGCTCGTTTTGTTAGTTATGATGAGACCTTACCTCCGGACTTGATGGAGTGACCTGAAGGTGTACTTCGGTGACTGTTATTGGAACTCCTCGATGAGTAGATGAGTAGTCGAAGAGATTCATTAGTAGTGACCGAAGTACACCTTTAGGTCACTTCATCAGGTCCGGAGGTAAGATCTCATCATAAATAACAAAATGAGCCCAAACTCGGCACACCTAGTTCTAGTCGTTGGGGAGTTCCACTAGCAGTCACCGAAGTACACCTTCAGGTCACTCCATCAGGTCCGGAGGTAAGGTCTCATCATCACTAACAAAACGAGCCCAAACTCGGCACACCTAGTTCTAATCGTCGGGGAGTTCCACTAGCAGTCACCGAAGTACACCTTCAGGTCACTCCATCAGGTCCGGAGGTAAGGTCTCATCATAACTAACAAAACGAGCCCAAACTCGACACACCTAGTTCTAGTAGTCTAAGAGATCCAGTAGCAGTCACCGAAGTACACTTTCAGGTCACTTCATCAGGTCCGAAGGTAAGGTCTCATCATAAGTAACAAAACGAGCCCAAACTCGGCACACCTAGTTCTACTCGTCGAGGAGATCTATTAGTAGTCACCGAAGTACACCTTCAGGTCACTTCATCAGGTCCGGAGGTAAGGTCTCATCATAACTAACAAAACGAGCCCAAACTCGGCACACCTAGTTCTACTCGTCGGGGAGTTCCACTAGCAGTCACCGAAGTACACCTTCAGGTCACTCCATCGAGTCCGGAGGTAAGGTCTCATCATAACTAATAAAACGAGCCCAAACTCGGCACACCTAGTTCTTGTAGTCGAGGAGATCCATTAGTAGTGACCGAAGTACACCTTCAGGTCACTTCATTAGGTCCGGAGGTAAGGTCTCATCATTACTAACAAAACGAGCCCAAACTCGGCACACCTAGTTCTAGTAGTCGAGGAGATCCATTAGTAGTGACCGAAGTACACCTTCAGGTCACTTCATTAGGTCCGGAGGTAAGGTCTCATCATTACTAACAAAACGAGCCCAAACTCGGCACACCTAGTTCTACTCGTCGGGGAGTTCCACTAGCAGTCACCGAAGTACACCTTCAGGTCACTCCATCGAGTCCGGAGGTAAGGTCTCATCATAACTAACAAAACGAGCCCAAACTCGGCACACCTAGTTCTAGTAGTCGAGGAGATCCATTAGTAGTGACTGAATTACACCTTCAGGTCACTTCATCAGGTCCGGAGGTAAGGTCTCATCATAACAAACAAAACGAGCCCAAACTCGGCACACCTAGTTCTAGCAGTCGAGGAGATCCATTAGTAGTGACCGAAGTACACCTTCAGGTCACTTCATCAGGTCCGGAGGTAAGGTCTCATCATAACTAACAAAACGAGCCCAAACTCGGCACACCTAGTTCTAGTAGTCTAGGAGATCCAGTAGCAGTCACCGAAGTACACTTTCAGGTCACTCCATCAGGTCCGGAGGTAAGGTCTCATCATGACTAACAAAAAGAACCCAAACTCGGCACACCTAGTTCTAATCGTCGGGGAGTTCCACTAGCAGTCACCGAAGTACACCTTCAGGTCACTCCATCAGGTCCAGAGGTAAGGTCTCATCATAACTAACAAAACGATCCCAAACTCGGCACACCTAGTTCTGTTCCTCGAGGAGTTCCAGTAGCAGTCATCAAAGTACACCTTCAGGTAATTTCATAAAGTCCTAGACGAATAGGCATTTATGTATAAACCTTACCTACTTTTACCGAAATAAAATATTTGAATCAAAATCTGAGACCATAAAATTATCTTACCGTATCAAGTATCAAATTTGGATTATCGAATATTTTGTATTTGTACAGCGATCTTTTCCACACGAGCCGCTGCAAAAAGGCAATACAGGGTCCACTCACGACAACGGCCGAGCGCAGACTGAGATTTCTTTCCGAATGTATACAATAAATCAAAACAGGAACCAAAAATAAAATAACCCTTAATTCCTTTCAGTTAAGATTCATCCGTAATAGCAAAACATGTGAAAAAGTTAGTTTCGGTTTTCATTTTTTTTTACGACTGTTTGTGACATTTTGATCCATTTTTTTGCTTATCTTTAGAATTGAATATGTGTGCCTACTTACAGTATTTTTAGAAATCCTAAATTTGGTTGATAATAGAACAAAAAATGTACCGAAACTCAAACCGATTTCGTTAATTTTGTGGAAAATGCCAACGGAAGATCGTTTTTACAATACAAAAAACTATTATTTTGAACAAAAAAATTACTTATCTTTGAAGATGAAGAACCAATCTATATGTGGTAGTTATTAGTTATATTTGATTCGGTTTAGTTTTGTCACAAAATGTACCGAAAAACAGCATAATTTTGTCCGATTTGCAAACGCGCCCTTAATTTCTTCTTCTATATCAGCATGAACTTATAAAGAATGGCTTAAAAGGTCGTAATATTGTCCAAGGGAGAACCAGACGTACATTTTAGTATCGCTACGAATAGCAAGTTGAAGGAAGTCCAATTAAGAATTTGTAATCAACAGGCACATAAATTTCTGACTGCATTAAATATTATCTTGTCGACTTATTTGTCATGCAGACTGTTAAACATGTTTTTGAAAAATTGGCGGAGTCGTTAAGAGTGCTTCCTGACGACGCATAGCTTGTTCTCCACGATATTTTATTTTTCGTACAGGATCACGTCGAAAACAGCATGCCAGATTGATTTTTGTCTTGTTTCGGTCATGAGTATGACACGGAACTATCAGCTCACCTGTTCGTCCAGTGAGGCGACCGCCTCCCTATGCGTAGCTTGCAGCTCGTTCACATAAGCGACGTGCTCCGCTTTTAACTCGTCTATCTGCTGTTCATACTTCTTGCACACTTGCCTCAGGGATTGTTCTAGTTGTGTTGACTGGAAAATAACAAATTCATTAGAAATCCGTCTTTGTTCTGTATATTTTAATAAATTAACTAACGCTATAGCCTAGGCAAATGAAGCTGGCATTATTCACAGTGGAAGATGACATTATGCAGAGTGGCCTGAAGACGACATTATACAGGGTGGCCCAAAATGAACTGTTGTCTCGGACAAGCTGTTTGTTGACTAATTTGTAGTGCAAATAGTAGCATGCTACAAGATGTTGTTTCAAAGCATTGTTTTATTTTGACTGAGCAATAGCACTTTCTCCACGATTGCAGAGTCATGTATAAGTTTATCAGAGCCCACTAATAGTCCAAAAAGTTACTGCAATGTAGATCTTACCTCTAAACTTAGTGAAGGTAGTTGAACACTGCGCGTTCGCCGTCTCCCACAGTCACCGGCAGCGTCGGTCGGAGCATCGAGTGACGTTGCAGACCCACAAGGCGACGCACATGCCTTGTCACGCCATACCTCTTCCGAATAGCTGCAATGTTATAAAACAATGTAAGTGTTACTAACTGTGTGTGAGAGCGAAAATGATTTATAATTTCTGAAAAACTAGGAAAGTGATGCTGTGTTTAATGTAAAAAGGTTGAACAACAACAATTTATTATAGTCGACAATAATGACTCCTACCTAGCGACACTGTTTTTCAGTCCTAGAAGTTATTTAATGTTCCCTTTAAATTTAAATAAAAATGGATTACAAGCTATTTCATTTGAAGTTCATATTTCGAGTATAGAAAAATAAATATCACAACATTAGTTTTCTAACCAATCAACCATAAAAACACACTTTAAAACTCATTCATAACACACTTTAAATACTAATTAGGTAAATGCATAATTAGTAAAGATAGTACTCACCTTGGCTTTGGCCTTGGTTGCAAGAAAGATAGCATATAATTAGTATTTCATAGTGACCTTGATGTACTAAGCTAGACGTTAACTGAGCTATAAATACTTGATTAAGGTCTGGACAAATAATAGCTCCTTGAATGTCAAGGTCAAGTTCATGTGAACTTGGCATTTAGCTGGCAATTCCGTTACTAAAATAAAACGAAAGAGTTTAAAAAAGAAAGTAACTTATCAACTCACCTCCTTTCCATATCTGAACACTTCTTCTCAAAGTAGGTCCTCAAATTCTCCATCTCTTTCTCATGTTTTATGTCCAACTCCTGTCTAAGTGCGTCAATATCTGCATTACCCGCCTTCACAGAGGCCAGGAGTTCCCTCAGTCGTCTAGTCTCTATTGTATAAGCTTGCTTGTCTTGCTGCAGCTGAGATTCCAACTCCTTGATCTCAGTGTCATTGTCAATCCTCATCTTTCCTATTTCGTCACACAAGATTTGTATCACACTCTCCCTGAGCTTGTTTCTCAGATTCTCTTCAATATAACTGTCGAACTTATTTATTATTCTCGTTAGTTTATTTTCGAAACCAGTCTGGAATTCGTCAGATACGTCTGACGATCGTAGATCAGATTTGGAGTAATTGACAACAATTTCTTCTCTGTCCATGTCTTTTTCGCCATTAGAACTTTGGATCGAGGATCCTCCACTCATCATAGCTGAGTAGAACTTTGTGCTATCATCTTTAATCAGACTTTGGTACTTCATAAAGTCCGAAAGCTGACCTTTAACAGTGTCATGCTCAGACTGAGATCTTTCCCCAACTATATGTTGCAAGTTCTGCACTTCATTGGTAAGGTGGTCATTCTCATGTCTAAGGTCATCTCGCTCGCGAACCGATCGCTGTAATGAGATGGTCAGTTCTTCAATTAATTCGTCACGCTGCGTTATAGCGTCTTCCAAGTGCACAAGCTGAAAGGACAGAAAGCGTTCAATACATAACACATCCACGTGAAAGCACAAGTAAGCAGAAACATAAAAAGGTTTCTTTTGAACACAAGAATTAACATGTAGCCAGTTTTAACAAAGATTTCAAGTAATACTTTTGAATAAAATCAACAAATAAGTGTGCATAATTGAAGATTTTCTAATAGTAACCAATCATTTCCATTTTTATGTAATACTTACAGAAAACATGGCTAATATAAAAAATTAGAATGACAACATTTGTAAATAAAAGCTTCTTATCAATCAAACTGTCAAAAATGTCATTCATCATTAAAAGACAATAACTAAAAATTATTTCTCATAAAAACTTCTAGCATTTATCTACACTTGTAAAAAGTTTATGCAAGCATCAATAGCTTTAAATATAAATCCTTTTGACAAGCTTTATTTAACTTTTGATATTTTTCTATGTTCACAAATGAAACAGCTCACAGTAAAATTGCACATAAACTTCAGTTCACAAAATTTAATGCATTTTTTACAGTAAACTAAATAATATCTTTCAAAGTTCTACATATTCAAAAGCAGTTTAAAATGAACCATTTATTCAAACACAAAGAGAAAAAGTTAATTTATGCTCTCAATTAACATCACTATGTAAGAACATAATATTTTGATATGTTTTCATAAAACAAGAAGTGTATGTTGTAAAGTGCCAGCACATAGCATGCCATTGGTGTGAGAAGCAGGATAAGGAAGCACAGGAATGTGAAACAAAGGCACACACAGAAGCAAAACCCGTGTATAACAACAAGTACCTTCACATGATACTCTTCACATATCGTCTTATAGTCTGTCAATGTACTAAAAGACATTGTCTCTTCTGGAGCCATAGACTTTGGCATAGAGGTCTCCTCTGGCTTGTCATACACTTTCTCCTTCAGTTCATCCTCAACAGTAATTTCTTCTACCAACAAGTCTGCCTCAATCTTATCACTTGATAGACTTTGTTTGTCCGGTGACATTTGTAATGAATTGTCAGTGGATAGGCTTTGTCTCTCAGGGGACAATCCCAATGATTTGTCACTAGATAAACTTTCTTTCTCTGGTGACATTTGTAGTGACTTATCTGGAGATGGCTCTTTAGACTCTTTTTGGTCATCAATAAACTCTTCAACTTTCATATTGTCACCAGCCCCAACAAGAAATGGTGATAACAAGTTTGGAAACACTGGGATAGGTTCAACATTGGAGTCAATGACAGTCCCACCCTCAGGTGGAGGCCCAAATATAATTTTTGCAGATGGAAAGGGAAATTTAGGAGCACCCTGGCCCCTTATATCAAGCTTGATCATCTCTTCAGACCCAGAACTCAATTTATCTGGGGAATCCGTTTTATCTGAATTCTCAGCTGAGTCTTGTAGTGACAGATCTGATTTATGGCTAGATTCATCATTTAGTGAATCCACATATTTATCACTTCTAGGAGATAGATTTGGCGTGTCATGCTCACTTGGCTGTACCTTTTCATCTGATATGTGTGATTTCTCATGAGTTTCTTTCGATAGGTCTGACAACAACACCAAATTAACAGGGCTTTCTTCACTTAAAAGATGAATATCAGAAACAACATTCACATCAAGGGGCAGGGATAGGCTCACTTTGCTAGGATCTTGTGTGCTAGGGTTGTCACTGGTGGGAGAGTGTGGGAATGGAATGTTTAGGGAGCTGTGTTGAGAAACCTTTTCCTGCTCAAGCTCCACTTTGAGGAGGCCCTGTGTTTTGCTTGCATGGTCGGAATCTGTCGAATATTCAATTTTGGAGGGAATATGTTCAGAAATAGACTCAGTCTTGCTATCTTCGACATCGTGTGAAATTGGGTTTTCTTCCGTGTTTTCACTCGCTTCTATACCTGTCTCTGTTTCATTTGTAATACTTCCTATAGTGGGTATCTGTTGGGAATGCACGACATCCGGAAGAATATTCTAAAAATAAATAAAAAATATAAATAAACGATGAAAAACTATGGTCATAGATAGATCGAAGGTAGAAACTTTATTACAAATCTTGAATGAAAATTTATGAAGTAATAATTATCACACATTGCTTGTAGCGCAGGCCATTTTAATGAAGACAGGTAAGGTGCTGCAGCTATGCATCTCTAAACTATTTTTAACGTAGGTATTATAAATATCTTGACGAGAGATTGATTTCCATTAACTAAATCAATTTCTTGTTGTTTTCGTACCTTAATTTCAGACGTATGTGGAGGAGACTGGTGGGGATCATCCATAATTTAATAAATTCATATTAATCAATCGAGTATTTCATAAAAAAGCCACCAAATTCGTTGTCAAGACGACGTTTCAGACATTCAAACAAAATACAAACGCCATTTAAAAAGTTGCGTTTCGTTAACTGCATAGCAATGGCAATGCTCCGATCCAAATAGAATGAAAAAAATGTAATGTGCACAATTTTGTATTCAATATTTTGTACTGCATAGTAAGTTTTTTATTTATTTTATCAATATGTACAATTTCAGGATCACATTAGCAGTTTATTTCTCAATAAAGGTACATTTCGTGAAAAGAAACGTTTTCCGGGTTTTCCGAATGAAAAAACAAGGAAAAAACGGAACCTCGGATCTACTTTCCTCTATGCCCGGATCACAAAGTTACATGCTCTGTGCGGATCACCGGATAACTCGTGTATGTACAGACGCCAGCACATCAAGCCGAAACTGTCAAATTTTCCCAATCTACTTTGAACCTTATTGTTCAGCGGTAAAGTTCAAAATCTAATAAATAAATTTGACAGATTGTAATAGCTTGATGTGCTGGCGTCTGTACAAAGACACCTGACAATCGAATGACATTTCAACATGACGGCCGTAGTTCAAATTTTCGTCATTTCACAGATAAGTTGGTAGGAGTGTATCGTGTATCTGTCCACAGAACACTATCGGAGTATCTGTCTGTCTGTCTGTCACAGCTAATTTGCTCCGAATCTAATGGACCGATTAAGTTGAAATTTGGCACATTTATGAATTTCTGTGAAAAAGGAACGTGTAGATAGATGTAACGTAAATAAATGAATTTTGAATATGGGCACTTTTAGGAGGAAAATAAGAAAACAAAAAAAAAGGTTTTCTCATAATATCATGACCCTGTGAGGGTATACTGTGAGGGTCTCAAACATTTTTATTAATAATCAATATATATTATATTATATAAGCAAGGGCGGATCCAGGGGGGGTCATGGGGATCATAACCCCCCCCCCCCCCCCCTGGGCTGCGTTTAGGTCGACCACTGATGCGAACAACATGCAAAATAAGACTGTGCTGTTTTATAATTATTATGATTGACCGTGGAGTTTTCTGCCGGCTCTTTTCCATAGAAAACGACCAAGTGAAACGATTCCTAGCTTCTGACTACCTATACTAAAAAGTACTGCTTCTGACGTTTCATAAGTGTCCATGTAGGTTTATCTGAAGCTAGCAACTAGACGTAGAAATTAAATACCCCAGAATAGTGTCAAGACAAATCGCCCCGGCCCTGGTCCTGGCGGCCCCCTAAATCTTAAGAAGTACTTTTTAATGATATCCCAAACACGGTCAACATAAATATTCAGTAAGAAGCAGTTTAGAGTTAGAGGCTGAGGTTGAAAAAAGCTCGCTACAATTTACATTCCCAAACTTTCTGCATAAGGGGGAAGCGTCAGGGTAGCCCGCGAAATTCAAAATTTCTTACGTTTTTTGTATTTTGTAGGTCAGTGTTAGGGTTGATGTTGATTAAATATGATTCGCGGTCGTAACAAATATGGCTTTACTCAATTATAATCATTACAATCAGCAATAGTGATTAAGAAGAAGATAAAGGTGTCAAATGTCATGATTTCATGAAATTATGACATTTGACACTTTTGCTAACTTATGGAGTTGTATTGCTGATTGTAATGATTATAATTGAGTAAACCCATATTTGTTACGATCGCGAATCATATTTTAATCAACATAAAACATGACATTGACCTGCAAAATGCAAAAAACGTAAGAAAATTTAAATTTCGCGGGCTACCCTGACGCTTCCCCCATAAGTCGACAAAGGAACTCCTATTAATGTATAACTTAAAAAAAACCTTATCTCCTACACAAGGCGGTGTGATCAAATTCGAGCTCGCCTTTCTCGCGCTCCCCTACATTTTTGCTTTTCGTATCCTATTGATGAGGAGACGAAAATGCACCTCCCTGAAAAAAACCTCCTGCCTGTTGCGAGGTCCATGGTGTAGTTAGATTATAATTAGACACGATAAACTTGTTTTTTTTTTTTTTTTGCTGTCATTGTAATTTTTTTGCGAAGTGTTACTAGAAATACCTACATAAACTGAGAAGACCGCCGCGCGCCGCGGCCTTATTTTGTTTTGCTCCCCTGGGCCCCCGACAGGCTTAGTCCGCCAGTGCTTGGAACCTGTCCTGACGTGAACCCCCCCGGACTCGAAAACTGGATCCACCCTTGTATAAAAGAAAGTGTACAATGTGCGTGCCGCTAAAACTCAGAAACGAGTGCCGTTACGATCAAGGGAGTTATATGGTGTGGTAGCCCCAGTAGCCCTCTATCAGGCGCGGTCCGAGGGGGGGAGGGTCCTGGGGGTCAAGACCCCCCCCAAAATCTTTCACGCTGTCGAGAGCCTGAATGATTTACTTAAATTACTAACTTTTAAAACTGTACTACAGCCACGGGTTACCGTGGCTCAAGTACGTGCAGTTACGATAGGCATATTTTCCAAAAACATTAAGAAAATAGGCAGTCGTGGGGACTGCCGATAGAAGTGAAAACTTAAAACTAACAAATAACAGTGTTTTCTTAAAATTTTCCAATTAATTGTTAGACCAAAAATTAAAATACAAAATTTAAATGTTCGGTCCTGCAATAATTAATTGAAATTAATATTATTAACATTAGTCTGGTTTTCACATATATCGGCACTCCGGAGCAACAACAAGCGCAACACGTCATACCTACTCATAGGTGCTGTGCTGTTAACAATAGCATATCGGTGATGCGAATGCGAAAAGATTTTCACCCAAAATCGCCCAATGCGCCTGAAGAAGTTTTCACTTCAAAAAGTCAATTATAAAAATAGAGTATCTTGGATGCAAGAGCGAGCGACGCAAACTCGGTTTGGGCACCCCGCTCGTATGTAAGGTTTGAAAGTCTAAGGTTAAGGCCATCAGATTCCAAAACCTAAACTGCTGTAAAACTGTTCAGTTTAAGCTTTTCTTCATAACTCGACAAAGTTAGTTCTATTTCTGTATAATAGTCAAAAGAAAACAGCTTTTCTGGTTGGAGTGCAAAATTTTCAGGCTCGCTTCGCTCGCTCTTGCCTTCTACATTCTCTTAATTCTTGAGCTTTTCTTTATTTTGTTTTGCTCCCCTGGGCCCCCGACAGGCTTAGTCCGCCAGTGCTTGGAACCTGTCCTGACGTGAACCCCCCCGGACTCGAAAGCTGGATCCACCCTTGTATAAAAGAAAGTGTACAATGTGCGTGCCGCTAAAACTCAGAAACGAGTGCCGTTACGATCAAGGGAGTTATATGGTGTGGTAGCCCCAGTAGCCCTCTATCAGGCGCGGTCCGAGGGGGGGAGGGTCCTGGGGGTCAAGACCCCCCCCAAAATCTTTCACGCTGTCGAGAGCCTGAATGATTTACTTAAATTACTAACTTTTAAAACTGTACTACAGCCACGGGTTACCGTGGCTCAAGTACGTGCAGTTACGATAGGCATATTTTCCAAAAACATTAAGAAAATAGGCAGTCGTGGGGACTGCCGATAGAAGTGAAAACTTAAAACTAACAAATAACAGTGTTTTCTTAAAATTTTCCAATTAATTGTTAGACCAAAAATTAAAATACAAAATTTAAATGTTCGGTCCTGCAATAATTAATTGAAATTAATATTATTAACATTAGTCTGGTTTTCACATATATCGGCACTCCGGAGCAACAACAAGCGCAACACGTCATACCTACTCATAGGTGCTGTGCTGTTAACAATAGCATATCGGTGATGCGAATGCGAAAAGATTTTCACCCAAAATCGCCCAATGCGCCTGAAGAAGTTTTCACTTCAAAAAGTCAATTATAAAAATAGAGTATCTTGGATGCAAGAGCGAGCGACGCAAACTCGGTTTGGGCACCCCGCTCGTATGTAAGGTTTGAAAGTCTAAGGTTAAGGCCATCAGATTCCAAAACCTAAACTGCTGTAAAACTGTTCAGTTTAAGCTTTTCTTCATAACTCGACAAAGTTAGTTCTATTTCTGTATAATAGTCAAAAGAAAACAGCTTTTCTGGTTGGAGTGCAAAATTTTCAGGCTCGCTTCGCTCGCTCTTGCCTTCTACATTCTCTTAATTCTTGAGCTTTTCTTTATAAGTCGATAAAGCAACTAATTCCTAGCTCTATTTGGAATGATCAAAAGAAAATCTAACCTATCCGTGTGTGCAAAATTTTCGAGCTCGCTCCGCTCGCTCTTGCATTCTGCATTCAGTTCAAAAAAGTTCTTATCATTGAAAATATCAAACTGTGCAGCCATCTCTCGGTCAGTAGCAACATCGCCCGCAAATCAATGTCGCATTCCAACTGTATTTACCTCAAATGTATTATTTAACGATGAGTTACCTTGGTGTTGTAAATTTAGTTATGAGCGGAACCAATAGATGGCACTTTTTATTTGAGTCCAAAGTCTAGATCGCGGTGTCGAGATTCTCCACTGATTAGATATATGTGATTAATTAATAAGGTTTAAATTCGGATTGGCTCATGGTCACACCGGACTATTAGAGACCCACCTATTAGTCAGTTTTCCGCGCGGATCGCACTTTTAAACTCCTTGCTCTGTGTGCGTACGGGACACCTTTTGGATTCCTGGGCGGACACAGAGGAAGCAGCCCCGGGCTGCCCGGCGAGTATCGCCGCCGCGGTCGCGGAGGCCACGCCCCAACATGTCTAATCCCGGCAAGCGCGGCTCGCTAGGCCGCGATGCCGGGAACCAAGAAGAAGCCCGCCCGACGTTGGACCGGGCGACGTCGTTGCCTAACATAGGTGACGCGTCGTCCGGTGCGCCGCCGGCCGGCCGAAAACCCGGAAGTAAAAAGAAAGGAGGAGGAGAAGAAAGGAGGAAGAAGACGGAGGTTACTGGGGCAGCTGTGGCTGCCGGCCCTCCGACGTCATCGGCGCCTGCGCGCGTTGCGCCCACGCCGTCGTCGAGCCGGACGCACGCTGTTCCGGTCCGCCCAGCCGCGTTTCGCCCGGTGCCCATACAGGCCCCGGGGCCAGCCGCGAGTGCAAGTCGCGCGCCCTATGCGCGCGCACCGACCCCATCCGCGCGCCCACCCGCGTCCGGACACCATACCGCGCCCGCCGCGCGCTCCGGCGCACCCGTTGCGCGCCCGGCCGCGCCGCGCGCTGAATTTCCGGCGCTGCCTCCGCCGCGTACTGCGGTACCGACGGCGCGTGCTCGCGCCCCCCCGACTCAAGCCGCCGCTCCGCCGCCGCGGTTCGTGTCGCCGCCGCCAATGAAAAAGCTGGGTAAGTCCAACCCAGTTTTGACCACCCCGCACGCCGCTGTCCCCGGCCTCCGCCTCTCGCTGGCGGGTCCGGCGCTGGCTGAGCGGGAGCGACCACCCAGTGCTGGGCCATATCGGCCGGCACCACCACTTACTAGGGCGCCTGACTCGCCGGCGCCCCCCCGAGTCTCTGCCTGCGACTCGCCCGCCATGCTGTCGGCATGCTCCTCACGTGGGGGATCGAGCATGTCGCTGGCATCTGCGGGCTCGGCCGCGTCTGGTCGCGAGGACGTGTCACTTGATACGACCCCGCGAGCCAGCCCGCGGCCCACCGTGGGAAGAGCAGCGGCTGCCGCGGCGACAATGATGTCGCCGGCGTCGCCGACACCATCAACGTCGCTGGGGTTCGACTTTGACTTCGATCTCGAGGCCATCAGACCCCAGCGACGCCGCAGAAGCTCCGACGAGACCGCGTCGGAGGAGGCGAAGCGCTACTGCCTCGACCCGCCGCGTCCACAGCGCCAGCGCGCTACGCGGGGTCGGGACACACTTGCGTCGCCCACTTTTTCTGACGCGGTCCGTCGCACCCCGCCTCAGTCACCGACACCACCGAGTTCGGCCGGGGTGAGTAAGCAACTCCCCACCCCGGCCCCCAATACGTCCGCCGCCCCCCCCCCTACTGATGTCCCCGATGCCACCGCGGCTACACAGTCGCCAAGCAAGCAGCAACAACAGCAACAACAACAGCAACAACAACAGAAAGGGAAGAAGGGGAAGAAAATGCGATTCCCTCCGCTGGTAGTGGAGAAGCTTCCTAACTGGGCCATGCACTTCCGGGCCATCCGGGAGAAGCTGGGCCGGCCTCCCAATGCACGACCGTACGGAACCGGGGTGAGATTTACCCCGGAATCCGAAGAAGAATACAGGCTGGTCCAGCGGTATCTGACCGGCCTGGAGAAGGACAGCGGCGTGTCATGGTTCGCCTACTCGCTGCCAGCGGAGAAAAACCTCAAGATCGCCATTCGGGGACTACCGGCGGACACGGACCCGAAGGAGATTGAGGAGGAGCTCCGGACGCTGGGATACCAGCCGGAGTACGTGCGCCACATCAAGGGCGCACAAGGAAGACCCGGCTGTGTATTTCACGCCATATTAAAGAGGACCCCAGACGTCCGGGCTATCTACGACACCACCGTGTTCATGTATATGCGGGGTGTCAAGATAGAAGCATGGAAGGGCAAACGTGGGCCCGCTCAGTGCCACCGGTGCCAGCGCTTCAGGCACAGCTCGCACCAGTGCCACCGGCCGCTCGCCTGTGTACGATGCGGCGGCGAGCACGCGGCACGAGACTGCCCGCGCCCGCGGGAGGAGCCGGCCACCTGCGCGAATTGCGGTGGCCCGCACCCAGCGAGTAACATAAAGTGCCCCGTGTTCGAGCGGGAGACTAAGAACAGGCGAGCGGGGACCGTCGCCATTACAGCCACACGCCGGGCACAGGCTATTACAGCCACAGCTGCCACCGTAGAGGCACAAGGCCAGACGCTAATGGCGGCGGCCAACGAGCCCACGGAAAGGGATGAAGCCCCCTCCTCACGGCGGAGGAACAAGAAACGCGGGGGGAAAGGAAGGAAGAAGGGAACCCCCCCCCAGGAAACCAATGAAGACCCCCCTAAGGCCGGCCCTGCCTCGAAGATTGCACAGGTTGTTCCTAAGGCGGACAAAACTCATCTAACGGGCGAACCTACCAGTAGCGCCAACATGGCGTAGCGGCAGAGCAAGGAAGCTCGTAGGTTCGCCCAAAAGCCGCACGGCACCGCCACTGCCGCTGCTGGAAACACAGAGATGCAGCGGCCAATCAGCGGCCGGGAAAACTTCCCGGCATTGACGCGTGGCGGCGCTGTTGTCACACATTCGGCAAATGAATCGACGAAGAAATCGTCCAAAAACAGTACTGAATTCACAACCTGTGCAATTAAGCTCCTTATGGAATTAATTAAAGCTATTAGGCAGGGCCGAGACATAGAGACGGTGATCCTCGATGGCTTGGCCACTCTGCTCGCACTCTGCGATGGCTAAGTCACTGAGGATCATACACTGGAACGCCCGCGGCCTTAGGGACAAGGTCGCCCCCCTCCGCCATCTCCTTCGGGAACAGAATATCGACGTGGCGCTAATTAGCGAGACGCTACTGGGAACCGGAGATAGGGTCAGGTTCCCAGGGTATCACATCTACCGTAAGGACGAAAGGTCGGCACAGAGCTCAACGTACCGTGGTCTGGCGGTGCTGGTGAGGCGAAGAGTCGTCCATCAAGAACTCCCCCTCCCGTCGCTCAGCTCTTTTTACGCGCTGGGTGTGCAGCTGCATGTTGCCGGCGAGGACATAGACATCTATGCGTGCTACAAGCCGCCCGCGGCCCCACTAGTTGTGGCCGAGCTGCGGGCGCTAATTGGCACGCATGGTGACCACGCAGCCATCCTTGCCGGCGACTTAAACTGTAAGCACCCGGCGTGGAACTCATCCAGGACAAACACCGGGGGGAGACGGCTCTTCGCGGACGCGGAGGCCTTCGGGTACACGGTGTCCGGACCGGAGACACCGACGCATTACCCGGACGCAGCACAGTATATGCCGGACGTGCTGGACATCGTGGTCCACAGAGGGCTACGCTGCCAGATCACGCAACAGGTCATAGACGACGAGTTACAATCGGATCACCAACCTGTACTCGTCGTCCTAACAGGAGTGCCGACCCAAATGAGACCATTAGCGCCACGTCGATTAATCGATTGGGACGCTTTTACGGAAAGGATGGAGACCACCACGCCAACTCGGCCTATTGTTTCCTCCGCGGACGTCGACCAAGCGGCAAACGAAGTCACTGCTTGCATTCAGAGCGCCCTGGAAGCGGCGACTACTACGCAACAGCAGCAAGGGAGAGGGCTATTGCCGCCCTTGCCAGCTTATATTACGTCAATGATCGCCGTCAAAAGGCGCCTTCGCAAGCAGTGGCAACAACTACGTTGCCCGTCCATCAAGACGCAACTCAACCGTCTCGCGGAGAGGGTAAAGGCCGAGTTATTGGCCCACACCGCCGCGGGCTGGGAGGAACGCATAGACGCCACGACGGACAGTTGGCCGTCAGTCTTCAAACTTTGCCGCCAGCTAACAAATACCCCAGCCCCGGTGCGCCCTCTACTAAATAGCGACGGGGCGCTTAAGTATACAGCGGAGGACCGGGCGGAGGTCTTCGCTGAGCACCTGGAGCGTCAGTTCCGCCCTAACCCGACCGACGACCACGAGCATGTCGCAGCGGTCGAGAAACACCTTGGGGAGTACTTCGCACCGCCGATAGCTCCCGAGGAGAGCCCTATCTTCTTCTCGCCGGGCGCAGTCAGACGCGCCATCCTAAGGACGAAACCAAAAAAGGCCCCTGGGGCGGATGGTATCGCAAACACAGTGCTGCGCCACCTGCCGTTCCGTACCGTAGCGGCACTGGCGCGCCTGTACACGGCGATACTCCGCACGGGGGCCTTCCCCGTCGCATGGAAGGAGGGGCGCGTCATTATGCTGCCCAAGGCGGGAAAGAATATCGCCAAGCCGGAGAGCTATCGGCCAATTACACTGCTGCCGACCATCTCCAAGGTGTTCGAGCAACTCCTGCTGCGACACCTCACTCCGCATATCGCCCCGAGACCGGAGCAATTCGGGTTCAGGGCGGAACATAGCACGACGCTCCAATTGTCGAGGGTACTGCACCTACTAACTACAGCGCTAAACAAAAAAGAGTGCTCCGTTGCAGTATTCCTCGACATGGAGAAGGCCTTCGACCGTGTGTGGCACGAGGGCCTTATATATAAACTGGCCACCTCAGACGCGCCCCGTCGCGTCGTAAGAGTGGTCTCATCCTTTCTGTCCCACAGGACCTTCCGGGTGGTGGTCGACGGGGCGCTATCGGGCGCCCGCCCGGTGATGGCGGGCGTGCCCCAAGGCAGCTGTGTCTCGCCGGCGTGTTACTCACGGTACACCGACGACATCCCCACCACTCCCGATGCCACGCTCGCGCTGTATGCCGACGACGCCGCGTACATTACTACATCGCTTAATGCGAAGTACGCGGCGGTCAAAATGCAGCGCGCCCTCGACCTTCTTCCCGAGTGGCTAGCTAAATGGCGTCTGTCGGTGAACGTGGGTAAGACGCAAGCCATGGTGACTGGCTTTGCGCCCCTCCCACCCCCCCTGAAGCTACATGGAGTCGACGTCGATTGGTCGCCCCAGGCCAAGTACCTGGGTGTGACCATCGACCGCCGCCTCACGATGGGGCCCCATGTCCGCAAGGTCGTCGCGCAGGGTAAGGTCGCCCGCAACCTCCTTAGACCAGTGCTCTCATCCCGCATCCCGACGCGCGTCAAGCTGAGCGTGTACAAGATGTACATACGCTCAGTCTTGACGTACGCTGCCCCGGCCTGGTTCGCCCTCACGAGCGAGTCGAGCCGAAAAACGCTCCGCACGCAACAAAACTTTGCGTTGCGGACAATAGTTGACGCCCCTCGCTGCGTGAGGAACGATGTTCTCCACCGGGACCTCGAGATTGAGAGCCTGGATGAGTTTGTAGGGCGACTCGCGAAGGCAATGTTCGCGCGGGCCGACGCTTCTGCCTGGCCCCATGTCAGGCAGATAGCGCCATTGCACGCGCGCCCGCCTGACGCGAAACCCCTGCCCCGCGACCTGGTAGCGGACCCATAGACCCCATCGCACCGGACTGGACGCCTCGGGTAAGCAGCAACCAGGCTACACGCAGCTTACCCGAAATAATAAGACTCTACAGATGTACACATACATCTGTTGTGTGGCGTGTGCTAAGTTAATATAGGCACGTCACATAACTAAAATACAGACATTCACAACTACACATGCATCCATACACAACACGTGCGGGCGCGATGCGGGTCGCGACGCACGTATACACTGAGCGGTGTTACACTACAACACTAGCCGCTCACACATACGCGACTGCCTACCCCTCAAACCGTAAACGGCTCGATCTGTAAGCGGGGAGAGGGGGAAGCTACATATTAGACCTGTAGGGCGTCGAGTCGGCATCACCGTCGCTGGTCGTTCTCGCTGGGCCTCCCCCGGGTAACCGGGGGTCTCACCTGGCGGGGACAGACCGCCGGGATGTCGTGAAGAAAGCGGCGCCAGGAGCTGGCGTCGTGGCGCGCCTACAGAAATATTCAGAGCAACCATTTACATCGACGCATTATTGCTTCACAATAATGCGGTCGTTTCTATTAGCCGCTGAAGGCGAACAGAATGAGGGGCGCATTTTTATGAGCCAACGTATGGCCTCCGCGGGCGAGGGGCGAAGCCCCGACCCCGCTCGCCACGCCCCCTTGCGGGGGCGTCGCGACATCTCCATTGTCGGGGTTTAAATTCGTACATTTTATAGTGTATACCAAAGAAGGTGAAGTAAACAGTGGTTTTTGGTACCCGATGTTTCATTTTTGAATTCAGCCTGAGCAAACGTAGGGAATCGTCCAGATAGTGTCATTGTGACCCTCATGAAGCCCGAGGGTTCGCGTGACCTATCACTGATCAGATTTTACCAGCTCGCAAGGTGAGCGAGCACCACCCCCAGACCCTCACGAAGCCCGAGGGTTTGACACAAACAAAACCGTACCTATCCAAGGCGGGTTGTTCGCGCGCTCTTCTCATAATCTACTGTTCTAATATCAACTATCTATCAAAAAGTGCTGAGACTACTACCAATTTGCCCGCAAGTACACCCCCCCCGCCGCGTGTAAAAGATGCGTCCCAGAATAGCATAACTAATGGTCGGTCTAGTGGTCGCAAGCGCTATTCGCGTGCTCTTTTGGGAGTTTTGGGACGTACCTCCCTGAAACTTCCTTAGTGGTACCCATGGTGACCCCCCCCAAAATTTTGGGCTGCGACCGCGCCTGCCCTCTATCACCCGTCCACGAAGAAGGTTCCCGTTTTTACCTGAAGGGCGTGCTTTTGAAGATATAAGGGCTGGAAGTTTCGCCCTCAAAAAAATTCTAGAACTGTCCAGCACATTCGAGAGTAGGTATTCGAGAGTATTCCACAACATTCTGGAATGTTCGAGAACATCCTTGATCGTTGTAGGTAGGTAAGGGTAGGTAGGTAGGGGTAGGTAGGTAAGGGTAGGTAGGTAAGGGTAGGTAGGTAGGGGTAGGTAGGTAGGTAGGGGTAGGTAGGTAGGTAGGGGTAGGTTAGGTTAGGTAGGTAGGTAGGGGTAGGTAGGAAGGTAGGGGTAGGTAGGTAGGTAGGGGTAGGTAGGTAGGTAGGGGTAGGTAGGTAGGTAGGGGTAGGTAGGTAGGTAGGGGTATGTAGGTAGGTAGGGGTAGGTAGGTAGGGGTAGGTAGGTAGGTAGGGGTAGGTAGGGGTAGGTAGGTAGGTAGGTAGGGATAGGTAGGTAGGTAGGGGTAGGTAGGTAGGTAGGTAGGGGTAGGTAGGTAGGTAGGTAGGTAGGGGTAGGTAGGTAGGTAGGGGTAGGTAGATAGGTAGGTGTGAGTAGGTAGGTGTGGGTAGGTAGGTGTAGGTAGATAGGTAGGTAGATAGGTAGGTAGGGTAGATAGGTAGGTATGTAGATAAATAGGTAGGTAGGGTAGTTAGCACCGTAGATAAGTACTTAGTGCTACCCGTGCGAAGCCGGGGCGGGCAGCTAGTTTTAAATAAATAGTTTTACTAGTTATATGTAATATACTAATATATTAATGAAAATTTACCATTCCCCTTATCTCCGAAACTAGGTAGGTACTGAGCCTAAAATTTTGACAAAATACAAAAACTTTTTTACAAAAAAACAACAACCGACTACCAAAAAACTACTACAAAGTGAAAAAATACTTAAATTTCGGAAGTAGGTTATTTTTCAAGTAAGTTTTTTTTAAGGATACCTATTGCTAAACCATTGCTTCATAGGTTTGAAAAAATCGTCTGCTCATAACGCTATGAATGTGGGTGAACCTAGTGAACGGTCAAAATGAACTCAATTACCCCACAGTTTAGACTAGATATAAGAATGATTATCTAAGAACCCATATTTTCATCCTTCTTCCATCCATCCTTTACGAATATTACGTCCATATCCATGGCATGGTTATCAGTGTAACATACTTATATCCATTTCTAATGCTCGGGCCACACCAACGGGAAACGCCGTTAATTATCACGATGATGGACCTTAACCCGTCGGAATAAAGTATATCATCGCGATAATTAACGGCGTTTCCCGTTGCTGTGGAGCCAGCATAAGTGAGACTGGTATACTGTGTGTGGTACAGACGCCAGCACTTCAAGCTACTGCAATCTGTCAAATTTATTTAATAGAGTTTCAACTTTATAACTGAAAAAGCTTTTTACAAAAAAAAAACAACCGACTTCCAAAAAAAAACACTACAAAGTGAAAAATAACTTTAATTTCGGAAGTCGGTGTCTTGGGTTTTGTGTTTTCGTTTTTTGCCACCGACTTCCGAAATTAAAGTTATTTTTCACTTTGTAGTGTTTTTTTTGGAAGTCGGTTGTTTTTTTTGGAAAAAGTTTTTATTTTTCACTTTTTAGTTGTGGTACCTACCCCACACACATTCGAATACCACTACCTGCTACCAGTGTCAAGAACTTATCATATCATCTACATACTAAGTGGGAAAAAAAATACCTACGTATTTTGTAGCTAACTCAAAAACTACCCAAGCAAAGTTAATAAAATTTATATGGGACCAATTTGGGAGCCTACCCTTTCAAACAAAAAAATAATTTTCAAAATCGGTCCACAAATGACGGAGAAATCGGTGGACATACATAAAAAAAAAAAAAAAAAAAACAAACATACGCGTCGAACATATAACCTCCTCCTTTTTGGAAGTCGGTTAAAAATAAGGTTCTAAGTTGATTGGGAAAATTTGACAGTTTCGGGTAGCTTGATGTGCTGGCGTCTGTACATAGATACTAATCTATTCACCGAGTTTATGGTTATATTCTATTTCTTATTAGTGCAAGCAACGTCGAAGTCAACCATTCTGCCAATGTCTAAAATCAACTGCACGTCGTAAATCGCCTTTATAGTAGGTATACATACATAAACTTACGCCTTCTTCCCATGGGGGTAGACAGAAACTACATAACGCCACTGTAATGTCGGTATATAATTACATAACCGTGGGTCAGTCTAAGATTATACTTTGTACCGTGAACACGTCGTTTCATTTATCCAGCTTAGCAAACAGCTCAGCCACCTGCTACGATGTCGCGTTTATGTCGTAGTGATAAAGTTGATTTTTATAATGTAAGTGTCATGAGTGGTTAACTGTACATGAGTACCGGATTCCAAAATAAACGAAACGCAATAAAGTATCATATTTTTATTTACTATTTACACATACATTTTAGGAAAAGCCGCTTCTGTACAATCTCTATAATTATAAAATGCAACAACTTAATTTCGAATAAGGCCAATGTACGGTATGCATGAACGAATAACACAATATTTTATATTGCTTTGTATATTATTGTTATCAAGTAATAAAGTATACAAAACTATTCGACATACACACACGAAACACAATTCACAAAGCGAAATATAAATGGCCCGCAGACGATATTGCGTGGTATACAACAAGAAAAAGGGCTAAATCGACTTTAAACACGAGACAACGTAAAGGTACAATATTAAATGCACGTTAAAAAACATGAAGCCATAAGACAGCGAAAATATTGAAAGTATTACCGAACGAATGACGTCTAGACGTATTAAAAAGAATAAAATATGATTTTAAATCAGTTGCTGGTTTTATGAAGACTCTAGAATTGATGAGCATTTATAAACTGACGCCAGATTTTACTTAATTCACACTGAAAGTGTAACGCGGGGAAACAATACATGCAATACCCCAAAAAATCATGATATTGTTCTTGTCATGAGCGACACAGTTGAAGCCAGCAGAATATCGTAATTATGACTCTTACGTCACACCACAGCAGACGCTGCATGGATATGCTACACAATATTACTGCTGGCTAGAACGGGAGAGCCAATAATAAATAATCAAACAATTGAATTATTTTACTTTAAAATTCATAACATTGATCAGTGTGAATTAAATATTCATGAAACTAGTTTTTCCTAACTCGACATTACTAACTATCGAAAATACTCAATTCATACATTCAAAAACATATTCAAAACTATACTTAATTTTCTACAAGCCCTGTATTTTATAATTTAACAAAGCGTCTATTTTTAATACATTTTGTATTCTCTAATGAAGTCACGTAGGTATAGACATGGACGGTACGTCGCTTTTCAGAAAATGTCTTTGTTTGAGAACAATCCTAACTAATAGTATAAATGCGATAGTGAGTTTGTTTGTTTGTTACGCTTTCACGCTAAAACGGCTGAACGGATTTGGATGAAATTTGGCACATGGGTAGACCATGACTTGGAGAAGGACTGCTTTTATCCCGATATTTCCACGGGATCGAGACTTATGCGGGTAAAATCGCGCGCGCAGCTAGTTTGAAATAAAATACTGTTACTGTACTATATGCACCTATTTGTAAATAGTTTTACTGCTACATTTTTTTAGACAACATTGTTATTACGTCGTAATGATAAAGTAGGTACCCTCATCTAACGCCGACACAAGCCTATACCAACGTAACACTCTTTACATTAAAACCATAGGTACATCTAATTTATTATTTCGTTTTCATATCTATCTAATTATAGCGATAATTTATGTGGTAAAAATAATTATGTCCAGACTTAGGTACTCACAACTAATATTACGTCACAGAGACAACAGTCTAACAGACTAGTCGTATTTTATTTAATAAATAATTTAGACATTATTGCTTGCTAAGACAGAAGTGTTTAGAATTTGTGGTGTGTATACCAGATACATAAAATATACATTATGTTTATAACGTAGCACTTAAAACGGCCGTTAATAACGAAAAATTCACTGAATTTTAAACTATTTTAATGATGTCTGAAGAAAAATAGAAATTAGCTTTCCTATAACTTTATCTCAGACATTTTTCGAGACAGAAGCAGATTCTTAAATTCACATATTTCATGCGCAAAATATAATTTCTTGGCACATAGCTTTTTAATGATAAGTACACTACATCAAAATGTAACCGCGGGTCAAATCTGCCGATTTGTACAAAACCACAGTAGCTTACACAAGTATTACTTTTTTTCTACAATATGATATATTTTCAATATAAATATATATTTTTCTATCTCATATACTCTGTAAAATGACTTTAAATACTTAATTATTAGTCTTCTTGCAGTGAACGAAGACGATATTTCTATTAAAACTAAGTGGTCACGTGATGCAGCCAGATTTGAAATAAAAATAATTGTTTGCTTATACAATGGATTTATAAAAAATATTGATACATAATTATTATTTTATCAGAACATCATAAAATATGAACTAAAATGTAAGAATAATTTTTTGCTAAGTGATGTCAAATATTTGGGTCATCCCAAAAGCAAGATTCACCTGGGTCTTAATTTAGCATAGGTCATGAAAAGTAGGTGCAATTATTATTTTATTTTCAAGTCACGCTGTCGAAACATTTAAATGAAAGCAAAATATTATTATGTTGAACTAACTATGGGAGTACGCGAGGACTTAAATGGCTTCCTTATCATATACCAAATGAAAAACACTGTCCTAGCCTATAAAACATAAATATTTGTAAAAATATATTGCGAAAAATCATCAAAACTTAAGCATCGATAAATACAAAGAAGTAAGGCCAGCTATCTAATTGCGTAACACATTTTCGGTAAATGATTAAAGGGCTTGCTACACGGCTGCCAACCGCGTCCCCGACAGAGGTGACCTTGGTTGGCGACAGGCAGAGCTATTTGAAATTTGGTCGTAAACCACCAACTTCACGGTTGTAAACCACCAAGGTCACCTCTGTTGCCAGCCGTGTCCCTTGAGACTAATCCGTTTAATTTTGACAGTTCAACAACATTCATGCGTTTATTACGTTGATGAGCAGATTTTTTTTCGACCTTATGAAGCAATGGATTAGCAATCTCTTTCAAAATGATTCAATTGTGATTGATCGTGTATTACGTAATTAAGGTGCTGGCTTCAAGCTCACAAGATTGATTGAAAGTTCGGCTATTTTTTATTGAAGACGAGTCTCACAATTTATTGTTCTGGCAACATTATTAACATTGTTGAGTGGGTATTTTGTAACAGTAATTAAATATTTATCAAGAAATAAAGAAGAACCTAATCACGATGCAATAAAAGATTGACACGTTTATTGCAGTGTCTAGTAACAGTATTGACCCACGTTCAGTGGGCCTTTATAAATATGGCATTTTTTAGTATCGTCACGAAAAAGTGACATGTTTACTTTTCAATGGTGCCGTGTGTCTCCCGTAAAATCGTTATACAAAACAATTGGTTAGGCAGACGGCCCCATGAAACATTTTTAGTACACCGTTAATAATTCGCTTTGGTAACAACCTTGATTTGAGTTAGCACATCCAAAATTCATGCGATACGAATGGCGTATTTTTAGAACACATCGTGCTATATTTTAGTAAACTATAATAATTCTTTTACTTATTACGTATTAATATTACTCTTTTACGAAAATATGCAACCAAATTTTGTTTTATAACATGACAACAGTTAACATAACTCTCTTATGACCTTGTGGTGGGGTGTTTCTTTAATGTATTGCCGTTCTGCGTGCACGTCACGCAGGTTTAATGTTTGTGTTCCACAGTAACTATAGAAAACTACAGAATAATTAATATCGTTCAGTGGGTAGAACCATGCGAGGGGTATGTTAACAGCTGTATCAAAATAGTTGGCGTCTTTACAATAGGTATTCAGGGATAATTTGGCTCAATAAACTTTAGAATTTTACACTATAAGGAAGCAAAATACCAAATGTACACAAACTACCCACTTTTACATTATAGCATTTTGGAAAATAACATGAAACACAATAGGCATAATTTTATAATGGGTAGTGGTCTTTACTAAAACAGTAGGTATTTTGCTTTCCTGAATAAGGTATAAATGCCTTTTAGTGATAATCCAAGTGCTTTTCGGCAGAACATTACTCTATTGGAACTGCTTACACACAAAGAAGTACATTTATGTGGGAAGAATGAAGTGTTTTGAGCTCATCACAACAGCGTCGATCATTTAGCTTGGATTGACTGGTTAAGTACCTACGAGTATTTAGTTCAGCTTAATCATACTAATGTCAAGAAACCAGATATAGGTCTGCGATTGATATGGATCCTTCACAATTGAGATAACGTGTATCTAATAGTGTTCTGGTAGGTGGCAAACTTTGAAAGCATATTATCAGTTTTAGTCTGGCTAACACCCAAACATTTTAATCGTCAAATATGGCGACTGTTGAATTCTGGCAGTTCTTCTTGGCAAGTAATATTTTAACATACTTTCAATTTTGAACAGACATAGAGACCGTCATAGTAAAAGTGTCTTAAAGTTTTGAATACCTTGCATTGCCACAATATGGTGTTACGAACACATTACAACAGATACCATTACTCGTATTTTGCATTAAAAATATTATAAGCCACCTGAAATTACTAACATTTCAACTGAGCTTTTACAAACCCTCTGTGCAAATGTTACAACAATCAAATATACATTTAAATGATCGCTCGCACAATCGATCACAATCTAAAGGCAAAATATTGTAAGACACTACACGACACTTCACCAAACCGTTATTAACCCTGAATAAAGATAATTTAATACTTTTTTAACGACGCTCATAATAGCAGGGCCACATTAACAAGACGCAACGCAACCCCGCACGTGATCATTGGTCACTTGATGTCATTATAGACATTGGTGACTAATGATGATGTGTGGGGTGCCGATAATGTGTCCCTGGTTTAAATCGGTACTTCTTGGGCTACGCAGTGGTCGATGCTCGCTCGAAGCCTTGGTGCATGTTATGTACAAGTGCTCGCGTGTGCTGCAGTCAGGTTTTCTGCTGTTGTTTCTCTTCTTCCTCCTCTTCTTCTTCTTGCGCCATCAGCTGCCTCGCTAGTTTTAGTGCCTGGAAGGAGAGTTTTGTTATATTAATACATTTGTTTGCCGAGTAAGGAAGCCATAGTGACAGTGGTCTGGTCTGTTAGAACTGACTAGCCTAACAATGACAGCAAACATCTTATGATTACAGTCATAATTACTACGTAAAGTAAAACACATCAAAATATGAGGAAGTAGTAACTTAAAAATAAACATGGTATAAAGACTATTTTCCTTGTGTTATGATGAATTTAATTAAAAAATTACCGACTGGGTTTTTGTACAAGCCTTTATTTGTCATTCAAAAATTATTTATTTGATCGCCTTATATGGAGCTCTCAAGTGTTATCGGTCTTTATTAGTCTTGCCAGATGTCCCGTATTTCCCGGGACATCCCGCCGGGACAGACTTTGTCCCGTATTTAAAACTTTTTGATTTATTATTAAGAAATCTAGCGCACTACGGTTGGTTGATATTGAGAAGTGGAAGAAAATCATGGTAAGGGTTTTCCAAGAATGAAATTCCTGACATTTTTCTAATTATATCGTTTATTTCAGTATCCCTAGTTCCAACTGTTTTGTGGAAAGGACTTTTTCGCAGATGGTCTTGAAATGGACTGATGTGGGCGACAAATGTGGGCCCGATTTGATAAATAGTGAATTAGGTAATGATAATTTTCAACTATGACTACCTATAACAATAACTGCATTGAATTTTACAAATATGTTAAATCGTACAAATATATCTTATTGAAACTTACACGATCTAGCAATAAATAAATAAATGGGAACGTAAAATACATGTGTTTATTTGTTCTAGGAAAAATTGGAAATCCCGTTTTTTTTAACGAAATTGAGTATTTGTCCCTTACAGACTCAAAATCAATCTGGCAACCCTAGTCTTTATGGATGGGATGATCTACTCTACAAAACGCGTCACATTACAGCAATTAACATTTTAACCTCCATTCCCTCTCATTATCACATGATATCTTGGCAGCATCATAATCTTGGGTCATAAGAACAACCTCTAGTTGTAATAAGATCTTAACGAGATGCAGACTGCACCTTATCATCCAATTTAGATTTTAATTACAAGTTATATCATCTGGCACTATGCGAAACAATTTGAAAAATGCACTGGTGAACAATAAATAATGTTTCTATATGTTTATTTCTTCCCAATAAAAAAATTATGCATCTTGAAAACAATTTGGCGCCAGGAATAAATCGAATGAAAGCAAGGCTAGTCTTGTTAACGAGTATCCGTAGATTTAAAGGCTTGTGCAGACCAGCGCGACACAAAGACTTTGTGCCTTTGTGTCGCGCCTTTCTGAAAGAGCCTTAATTCGGAAAAGTAAATATATTACTAAATAAAATAGGCTACAAGTGGTAGTGGAGTGATTAAGTATATCCATAAATGGTATCAGTACAAAAGGACACTAGTAATCAAAGAATCTATTAATAGTTCTTTAAAACAGGGACTTGAAACGTTACTCAAAATAACGTTACGTGAAGTTCCGGTAACGATAATTTGTACCGTTACACCAGGATCGTAACAAAATTAATTCATTGACTATAACGATACTAACAAACGGAACAAAATCTTAAACTGATTTATAACATTATTAAAAATATATCGTTATTAATATATCGGTATAACGAAATAATAACGTTATTCATTTCGATACGCAAAATTACCAAAAAAAATTGCGAACATGACTATCACATGAAAATAAAAGTAGGTAGGTAACAATAACCATTCATTCATAACACTGTCTGTAAAAAATTAGCACTTTCGTACGAACTTATGTTTGAATACGGCGGTGGCTTACCACCAGCCGGCCGCTGGCCGCTGTAACGGGGGTGGCCGGTGGTGGTGGTGGTGCTGGGCGACGACAGAGCGGTGGTCAGCTGGAAAAGTTCTTAAGAATAACGATAAACAAATGAATCTGTAACGTTATTACAAGTGGATATAAGTATAATGTTACTGATACCTATAACGTTACTTAAAATTTTGTTCTACAAAAATGATATTCTATAACGTTTTTTTTTGTAACGATATTAATATTTTAAGGTTTTAGTATCGTTACAAAATTTGGAGCGTTATTAGATAACATTTTGTGTATCGGAACGAAATTAATTTCGTTTTCAAGTCCCTGCTTTAAAACACTAGCAGGAAGTAAAGGGGACAAGTCCTATTTTTAGACAGTGACCGGCACCACACACACGTCATTGTAATAGTAGTATAGGAAATGTTAATCATACTTTAAATGTTATTGTTCCAACAAGGCATACTTGCTGTGTGGAGTCTCTAACTAAAACTGTTTATCTCTGATCTTACTTTATTTGAATAAAGGATTAAATAACCTAGATCAACACAAAGTATATTAAAATCAAGTTTCAAATGTGCATAATTTACTTAGTCCTTAGTAAACATTTTCAATTGGAAAGTAATTGAAAAAGCAGTATCAATTAGATAATTAAAAAATATGAAACAAATTATGTGTAATTAAACAGAGCTGTGATAGTGAATGCTTCTACGTAGATAAAATTTTAAACAACAAAGTCGTTTGAAGAAAACAATCTATAAGTAACTGGAAATATCACTTAGCTAATCAGAAACCTACTTAAACACTAATCTCATTAGAATAACTTCTATAATAGCTTGCTTATGCTTATCACCTCTGCATGCAAAAGAATTATGATGCACTAATCTATTATGTTTAAAGATAAAACACCATATTTACTACTAACCTGCACTTTGTCGTAAATTATATGGAATTTTCAAAAAAGAATAATGTATAGTCATCAAAATTGATTTTAGTGCGATAATGAACCAACAGACAGTGTTACTATCTCTACTGTTTTTACAGTAGATCTACTGCTTTTTCAATGGCATTTCTGTTTTATGTATTTTATTATTTATGTACATACTTTAGAGTACAAAGGTACTGCTTATTTCTTAAGAATCTCTTTCTTTCTTCTTCTTATTTTTTAATCCATATTTCTACTGTTGCAAAATATTCAGAATGCTTGTTCCTTGCTTTCCATGTGGGAAAATTTCTTTCCAATTTATAAAAAGGGGTTTTCCATTTTTTTAAATTCTTTATTTATTATGCTACACAGTAGAATTACTGTTCTGAAATAACTATTTACTGTTTCCTACTATTTTTGATGGTTTGATGCCATTTTTTAGTTTGGCAGTGTTGCCAACTCTACCAGACTATAAAATGGCAAATCTACTTTACTAATATTAGATTACTTTATAATGTTAGCATTGAATATATTTTACATGTAATAAGAAAAAAAAAATGATCTGAAGATACTAAACCTGACCTGCTTCTATCAGATACATTACAAGTGATTGCATCTTCATGCTGAACTATAATGTTTGATTTATCTACAATTTTTACGTTTACATGTTCTATGTTTAGATACCATTCTAAGTGCAGATAAACTTGCTAGTACAAGTTGGTTATCAGAGTCACAGAGAAAGGGATACACATGTTAAAAGTAGATAGCAAGACTGCTTGTCTTGTAACCCTTTAGTATTTACAACATTTACCACATAGTTCTAAGGTCTCAACTTTGCACTTCTATACATTTCATATAAGCAACTCTATACCTTGTATAATATAATTTATAGCTGCTGTTTACAAAATGTGTGATATTATGATGTTTGTTATTATTGAGTTCTTGAATTATTTTAACAACAATGAAATTATAATATGACCATCATTGTAGATTTACGACAATAGTAAGTAGAACACGTATGAAAAGGTGACAGACAACAGTATACATACAATACCTGTAGATGAGAGTATCTACGAATGCAATAATGAGAGCACTAATAACTGTACACACTGCAGGTCATGACTAACATATTAATAACTTTACATACAATGCAAATGTATGGCAGGATATAATAACTCATTAGTAGTCATTTCACTACAGTATGTACACAGTTAGCTCTTAGTTTAGGCTTCATTATACTATGTATATGTCTAATTTATAAAATATGAATGTGGGCTTGTAAATTATTTCGAATAACTTAAGAGATTAGATAAATTTTATATGTAAGTATAGATAAAGATGCAAATATTCTGCAATAAAGATGTCAGTGATGATTTAACTGACACATCTATGCCTGCATGCGAATTTCGAAATTATTGTAATACCGCAAACGGTGACCTAATCGTGAGTTCACACCCACAAAATGCACTTGTGTGACAACTCACCTGGAACTCATTGTAGTGCATTTTCCGCTTCTTCTCGAAATCGATCCGCTTCAGGCGCTCCTCCTCGGACTCCTCCATGTCCTCATCACTAGCACACGCATCTGACTCCGCACACTTGGGCGGCTTGTTCATACTGGCTGTTAACTTCGCCGCCAGTATGTTCGCGTCCAGTTCGTCGGTCGGTACCAAATCACCGTCCGCGGCTTCTGAATAAGGAGTCTTAGGCTCGTCCACCTTCATATGTCCATAATCTTTATTCGCCGGATGAAAAGTTTCCATAATATTCATCTCATCGAACCTTTGTTCTTTCGATCGCTTGCTTGTGGATGGCGTTCCTGAGGTCGTTGTGTCCTGCCCGTCAATACTCCGCGACGTCTTCAAAATGCCCTTAGAGGGCTTCTTCTGTAAATTTTGTGCCATTGTGTTAATTTTACATTGACATTTTATGATTCTAGGCTTGGAATATAAGACTGAATCTTTTATTTTTTCTGCATTGACAAGAGAACAGACTCTACCGTATCTGACAGATGACACTATGACAGCCCCAAAGAAACTAGGGGTGGGCGTTGCGACACTTGCGACGACAAACCAGGCCTGCGACAGCTTTAGTTCCAAAAAATGCGTTATGGCGCTGCGGATGCTACTTTCGGTAGCCATGTTGTTGGCAGCCATTTTGGCTGTTGTGACAGATTGTATTTTCCGTCATTCGTGTCGAATCACTGAGTTTGTGTATTAATGAGATTGGCCGCAAAAGGATTTTAAATGAGGAACATAATGGTAAGTAGAACTCTCTTTACAAATAGCATAAGTGCATGCACATAAGTCTGCGTAGCACTTGGGAATTATCTGGGATAAAAAGTATCCATCATCATTATATCAAAATATCCATCTGTATGTTAGTCCCAAATTAGTGCCTTTCATCCAAACGTGTTCAGCTGTAAAACCACACTTTGACATTATTTTATAAATTTGTAGAAGTTGGACCTGTAATCCATCAAATTAACTTGTTGTACTAAAAATAGCTTTTTTGTTTGCAGATGGAACTATTGAGATGTCAGGACATCACTTAAATGTAGTGTATGATCCCCCACATCTACTGAAGGGCCTAAGAAACAACCTTCTTTCAAAAGACATAGTTTTCAAAGGAAAAGTTGACACTTGGAAGGACATTGAAACTGTTTGATGCTGATTGCCAACTAGGTCATACTCGAATGCATAAAAATCTTACAGAGCACCACGTTTATGCAGCAAAAATGAAGAAGATGAAAGTTAGTGTAGCTGCCCAAACTCTCGAGTGCAACAACCAGTGGAATGCTTAATACACTGCATTGTTTAGTAAGTTTTTACTTTGTTATCAATATGCATTATCTAATAATACTAAAATCACTCATTCACTTTACTTTTATTTATTTAGGGTCTCAGGTATTTAGGGTATAAAAGAAATACATGAATTCACACTATATAAATATTTATTCTATGTAAAAAAGAATTAGGTTTTTAATAATTTAATTACAATTGACCCTTCAAGACTAATAACATGTTTGATTCAAACTAATGTACTAAGAATAATATCTGTTGCACTTTCTTATAGTCTGATAGAATGGAAAAGGAAACACTTTGTTGTTATTTTTGTACTAATATATAATTATGTAATATTTCAGAAACTACAGCCTCGGGTCAAAATGTCAGTGACAGTGAGACAATGGCCACAACAGGTGAGGCTGTTGAATTCATGGACAAGCTCTTTGACAGCGTGAACGGATCTCAAAATGTGTGCACAGATCATAAAACCGAAGTAATGGAATGGTTGCTTAATTTAATGATATGCACCCATGTTCATAAATGGTGCAACATACTTAATAAAGTTTTAAAAGGAGGTGTACCAACAAGAAAAACTTGTGAAACAGATGTGTGCATCTCAAGAAATTGCCTTTGAGAAATATAAAGCCCATAGGTTAAGAGGAAAAAAATAAATAAATGTAAAATCTGAATAGTCGTTTTATTTTTACATTTCTTTCGTTATATTCGTATCCAATGAACATAACGGAAGAAACCTTGCTAATTATAAAATTAACCCCATAAGAATTTTCCATGGCACATCACTATGCTATCGATATTCAATGCCCGATGCTATCGATATACTTTTTTTTTAATACGCTGTAGATCATCACTCGGTGACATTACGACACTAGCGCTTGGCGCATATTTTTGGAACTAATCGTCAACCATTGTACTGTCCTATCTGTCTCTGACTAGTATATAGTTATCTGTGCGACAAACCGTTTTACAATTACCGTTTTGTGTTCTGCGACCATGAAACCGTTTTACGTCCTGGGTTCTAACAGTCTTCGTTGCAAAAACCAGTCTTCGAATTACTTGGTACGATTTTTATTTTACACCAATTACACCTAAGAAAATACAGTCAAGAACGTAATGATTCAATTATCCATCACACTCGTCGCGTCACGTCGCCGTCCGCGTCGTCGTCCTTCGCGTTCGTTTATCAAACAGACTAGAGCTTAGAGCATTTAATGCTCTAAGGACTAGAGTCAAAGAGGAAGTTTAAGCCAAGTTTCACCATTATTAGCGCAGCAGAAACCGTAAACATGTTTCGTCGTAGTTTTTAGTTAATATTTTTGTGATTTCACTGTAAAATTAAATAAAAAACTAAAGAGAGATACTTGTTGGTGCTGCATTGAATTTTTTTTGTTTTTTTTTTCTGCGTTTAGTTTTGTCCGACATAATTTATACGTTTTGTTAAAGGAACTTGTTTTTTCAGCAAATCGCAAAATTTTTATACATTTAGACATTATCGTACAGACGCCAGCACATCAAGCTACCCGAAACTAATAGTAGCTTGAAGTCAGGCTACTACAATCTGTCAAATTTATTTAATAGATTTTCAACTTTATCGCTGAAGCATAAGGTTTAAAGATGATTGGGAAAATTTGACAGTTTCGGGTAGCTTGATGTGCTGGCGTCTGTACATCGTACCATTGGCCAAATTATCGTACGCCCCCATAATTATCTTACGGGTTGGCAGCACTGATTCAATTCCATGTTGGATAAGTTTCGTCATATAAGCCGTCTTCAAACCAGTTGCAACAACGACCGTTTTCTGCAACCGTTTTCATTGTTGGAAAATCGTTGCGTTTCGTCCGTCAAACATTCGACAGTGGTGCCGATTCTCTTGTACACCGAACTAAACTATCACTAAAATTCCTTCCTTACTTTTGACTATGAGAATCTCAAAGCTATTCTGCAAAATAAATTCTCTAAATTTAAAAATTATTTTGACAATCGCGACTCCACAAGTGATACCTAACCACGTGAATATCTTTTTAGAGCCGGAGGCGCGCAGGGGGGCAGCCTCGACGTGTTTTATATATGGAATTTTTCACTTTTTGTATGGAAAATAAGAAAAATTATTACCTACATGTAGAGTGTTAGGGGTATAAGGGCCTTATAAAGGGGGTTGAAATTTTCATTATTTTTGCGATTGAACACACCGTTTTCGAGATATAAGCAAAAGAAAAAAAAGATTCAGTACTGTTTTTGCATCTGAAGTCGAGGTGTTGGTGTGAATTTAAAGTTCATGACAACCAATTTTATTCCACACGTTTTTAGTAGCGATTAAAAATAGTCAGATTTAGTTATAAAATCTAAATTTTAGGTGAAAAACGTCAAATTCAGAATAGCAAAACCGCCATTTTCACTAAACTAATATCTCAGTACCATCTTAGTGCTGTCAAACTAAAATTTATTTATTTATATAATCACTTACAACTATTTTTACAGGCAAAACCCAATGCAATAGTGAAGCAAACTTCAAATAACAACTTATTTTCTAAAACTTATTTACTAAAATATAAGTTGTGTCACTTTTAGTCTATTTCAGAATGGGAAATCGTCGTTTGACAGGATTAAACTAAATTTTGGTGATTTTTAGTCTAGTTTAGAGGCATTTGTGACAAGAGAATCGGCACCATTGTACACTAGAGCGTTCATTTTAACTTGATCCGTGACGCGGTTGGTAGTTCTGGTCTGTCAGTCGCTATTTTGAACTATAGCTTGATGAAATTAGGCTTGACAACCAATGGTTCCAACATGACGGAAAGACACAAGTTATAGTGAACAGTCATAAATTTATTGTGTGGCAATATTTGGTAGAAAAACTACTAACATTATACAAATTTTTTTGATACTTTTTGAAGGCGTTACTTCAGCCACTAATGCTTAAAGTGCCTTACAATAATTATGACAAAGTGCGATGCTTTTTTAGTAATGCGTAGTTACTATGAAGAAATTAATATTCTAAAATTCAGATGCAAAGGGTTGCTGTTGTTAAATAACCTCATGGGCACTAATACAAAAAATACTTTTTGTGATTTTACAGTATAACATTACATTGTGTATCGAAACGCAAGAAGTGTAATTTTCAATCGAGACCTTTGTTCACAGAGTACATTCACAGAGTACAGACGCCAGCACTTCAAGCTACCACAATCTGTCAAATTTATTTTATCGATTTTCAACTTTATCGCTGAAGAATAAGGTTTAAAGTTGATTGGGAAAATTTGACAGTTTCGGGTAGCTTGATGTGCTGGCGTCTGTACATTTTATATAGGGAGACCTTTGTTTAGTCTGTGCCTTTGTTGTTGAACTTTGAAGTTCGAGGAAATGTTTCAAATCATCAAAATGTCATTGTCAAAAGTCAAAACTGGATAGGTAGTGGAGAATATTTGTTGATAATTCTCAATTCGGTAATAATAATTATATGGTTTCTAGGTAATCTTTGCTCATCATAAGCTTATTTGTTTGATATAGATGTGAATATAAAATATAATCCATTGTAAATAAATAGACATAGGTAACGAAAATGGTGGAAGATTCGAGCTTGAATTCGAACAAATCAAAGGTAAACATAACATAGAAAATGTTATTATAAGTTGTTTTGTTACGTGCTTGTTTCTAACTAAAATATGAACCAAGTTTCTTGCAAGTTTACAGATAGACCATTGTTAAGCTTGATACACCATTGTTTTTCCAGACAAAAACAACCCGCCCAAAGGCGGTTTACTTGTGGACGGAGGCCGACGTTCAGAAATGGCTACGACGGCACTGCAGCGATTATTATAATCTATACTGGGAGAGGTTCCATGAGGTAGTTACCTTTATTTCATCCTCTGTAGAGATGGGTAGCACACTCTTTTAAAATGAGGATCGTGCGAGGCACTCATTTTACAAAGTGTGCTAGCACACTGCTATCACGAATGAGGCGAGCTGTGGTGGCCTGTGAGCACGTACGTGCTGTGAGTGTGTCAGTGAGGCGCCCGACTCGCCGCGCCAGTGTGATGTCTAGTAGAGTTAGGTCCAATATCATGTCACATGTAAAAATCATCGATATTTTAAAATCATTTCATCATGCAATGACAACGACAAAATCATCAATGCTTTTAAATCATTTCATGAATGAACGAGAACTTCGGTGATTCAGATGCTACGTTGCGAGGCTGCATGATCGGCGATACTTAGGTCACAGAATTCATAGTTTCGATAAAATTAATGCCCGGTGCTAGGCGCACGTCACTGCAACAATGCTGTCAGTTGCATTGTTTAAGCGCGGCAAGTGTTATCTAGCATTTTGTGTTTCGTAAATCATTGTTTTGATTAGACGAGGACGACCACATTTATACAAAAAGATTGAAGTTAAGATTGGAATATTATGTAGGTACTTGTAGGGAAGGTGCGTATTTACGCGACCAAGTTTTTTACACCAGGTATTTACTTACAAGAACGGCAGATTGCCATGAAATACAAAAAAAAAATCAGCAAATATTGCTAATGGAAACATATTGAAAATTTCTATGATTATTAATCAATTAATACTATTCTAAATACACTGCCATGAAAGTCGCAAACAAAAAAAATAATAATTTGTGACGTGACGTGATCATATTCTCAAATAAAAATCATTGGTGATTTTGTCATTTTTCCCGTCATCGATATTTTTTTGTCATTGTCTTGCAATCATTGATACAGAAAAATCATCACTCAGCCCATCTCTAGTGTCTAGCTACGACAACAAGATATGGTACACACACATACGCAGTAGAGTAGGCACACGAGGTGATTATTCGGTTAAGCGCGTCAAATTAAACTTAGACCTTAACTTTTTTGTTTAGATTCGTAAATAGACTTGCAATTTAGTGAGTGACTTGTTTCGTTCAACTCACAATAGAAGTACAAGTGTGTGCTACCACATTAAATTCAAAAGAGTGAGTGACTCTTTTGATCCAAGTGAGTAGCTACAACTGTGCTAGCACATGTGCTGAGTTACCCAACACTAATCCTCTGATTAAAATGTTAACAAAAGTAGGTTAAAGTTGAGTCAAAGTAGGAACAAAAATAGTCAGAAAATTATACAGCCATAATAAAAATAAGGGCAATACCTTAGTCAGTTTTTAGTTCAGCCAAGTATACTATACTAACTATACGAAAGGCACTAGGAAGTGGTGAAGGGTGGGCGTTTTGGGGGACTGTCTTATGTAATTTTGACGTTCGAAAAGTGCTGATTCTCAGCATAGTTTGAATAAATGACTTTTGAATTTTGATTAAAGTAGACTAAACAATGTACATCTTGCAACTATCCATCATGTTTAGCTTTTAAAACTAAAACAATAAAAAATGCTTAGAAATAGTTTTAAACTTTAGAACACAATGCCGTCCCCGGAGAATAAAATGATAACTACAAAAACGCAACTTTTAGGGAAAAACAAAAAACACGTTTTCGTCTTTTGCTCCTTATTTAGTGGAAGTTATCATTTTATTCTCCGGGAACTGCGACAAGTGTAGTGATAATTTTTAATGCAGCAACATGATAAGAGATGTATGTTGCATCATCATTATAATCATCTCAGCTGAAAGACGTACACTGCTGGACATAGGCATCCTCCAAGCACTGCCACTTCGACCGGTTCTATGCTTCTGGCATCCAGCGGATTCCTGCAGCTTGGGATTCCTATGGAGCATCAAGTTATTTTATACGCATCAGGTTCCAGTAGAGTGCAAAATGATCTACTAGTCTTAAGCCTAACATGATCAAGTCTTTCATCCACCCTAGGTGTTTTGTTTGCATGATTTAGGGCCGATTTTTCAATCCTCAGATAAAGAATTGAATAGAGTTAATTCCATAGATAGCATGATTCTGGATTTTTCAATAGACAGAAAGTCGAAACTGACGAATAAAGCCCGTAACTGAGGAAACAAGATAACTATCCCTTCAAACCTCAGTTAGTACCTTATTCTAGGGAATAAATAATGTTTTGAAGTTTGTTTTGTTTGGGGTTTTAATGTGTTTTGCCTCTGCGTGTTTTCGTGCTCTTGTATTGTTGAAAACATGGACATAGTAAAAGGAGAGGAAGTACGCTATCTTCATACAAACGCACCGCGCGCGGCTTCGATGTGTGCGCCATAATATCTATGCGTCGCCGTACGCACACTTCAACAAAATCTCGACCCGTTTCTCAGTGCGCCAGTCGGGGCTAACGCCGCACAAGGTTCGCGCGTCACGGCTTTTCGGCACCGCTAAATGTATGAAAAATCTAATTTCTAGGGTGGATGAAAGACTTGATCATGTTAGGCTTAAGACTAGTAGATCATTTTCACTCTACTGGAACCCGATGCGTATAAAATAACTTGATGATCCATAGGAATCCCAAGCTGCAGGAATCCGCTGGATGCCAGAAGCACAAAACCGGTCGAAGTGGCAGTGCTTGGGGGACGCCTATGTCCAGCAGTGGACGTCTTTCAGCTGAGATGATTATAATGATGATGTATTTATTATAATTTAAATTCTGTGATCTTTATAATTTGTACCTATTTTAATTGCATTGACATTTTATTCTATTGTGTTTTGTTCTATTGTGTGTTGCAGTATAGTGAAACTTTATTTTACGTAATATGGGTTTTGCCTGAATTCAATGTTTTTTATTGAATAAATAGTTATCTAGCGTATAAAATTATCTGGGTGTTTATCAGGCGAATAAATCTTTAAAATTTTTCAATCGTTTAATAACAGGGGGCTACCACCAGCTCGTAAAGCAGTATTATTTTAATATTACTTCAGTGTGGGAAAGAGATGAAGCTCTACAGGACGTATAGCTCCATCTCTTTCTCCCACTGAAGTAATATTAAAATAATACTGCTTTATGAGCTGGTGGTAGGCCCCCTGAAGAATAGTTAACTGTGGTCTTTGTTAACACTATCATGTGCAGGTGAGATGCACAGATACAGTATTCAACGTGTTAGATAAGAATAGAAACAAAACGTATGTTTCACATTTTGCCGAAATTTCTTAAATATTATGTTTAGATGCACAGGTCAGCAATTATGAAGACCTTTTTTATTGTTGTTTGTAGCTAAGTTGATAGAAGTGAGCATGTACCTATGTACCTATTTACCTAAAATGGATCAGTTACAAAGAAATTTGCTGTGTTAACAGTGTTTTCGAGTTGGTACTAAAAGTTGAGCATAGTGGTTTTAAAATAGTTAAATAATGTCGTCCCGAAAACGTAAGAAAATATATATATCGAGACATTTAAAAAAAACTTTCGTCAATTGAATCAAAAACATTAATGTCATAGTATAAGGAGTTCCTAGTAGGCTATCTCCGGTCCAATCCGCGATATAATTGCCTACCATACTTGCCTGTCTCAGGGTTGTCACTTTTAGCTAAATTTTAATTCAGTGCCTAGAAATTGGCAAGGGCAAGGAAGTTCCATTTTTTACTTATGTGTTGAAATTACGATTTTATAACTGTAAGTACTTGGTTACTTTACTATACCTACAATACTGAGAAATCGGCATGACTAAACGTAAACAAAGCATTAGCGGCATATCAATTGACAGATCAAAAGTAGGTACCTAATACATTTTAGTGGGAAAGTAGGCCTGCCTAATTCGTCTGTCTGATAGATAACGAATACAACAAAAAATAAGTAGGTATCTCATCATCAAGTAAAAATTATATGCTAGAATAAGTGACTTGGTTACCTTTTCTGTTCAGTAGGTAATCTGAACAGAGATAACTCTGGAATCGATGAATTATTTAGACACCCAAACACACAGCAATAATTTCTCCTGCGATATATGATATGCCGCTAATGCTTTGTTTACGTTTAGTCATGCCGATTTCTCAGTATTGTAGGTATAGTAAAGTAACTCAAACTCAAGTCTCAAAGCATTTATTTCAAATAAACCAATTACAGGTACTTTTGAATTGTCAAGGGGTCGGTCAGTCAGAAAAATGAAGCTAGTTGCCCATTCCAAAGCGTAGTAGGTACCTATGGAGAAGAACGGGCAAGAAACTCCACGGACACTCTTTTAAATCAAAATATTGTTACAAAATATTGGTTACATCATTCGTGTTGAACTTATACATGTGAGAACAATGTAGAAAGACTTACAGTAACCAAGTACTTACAGTTATAAAATCGTAATATCAAATTAAAATAAAATGCCAAATGCAATTAAAATAAACGAATGGGTAATACAAATTATACGGTTTACAGAATTAATTTTAAATTAAACGATTTTATTCAACGATTTAACTGAGAATTGAAAAATCGGTCCTTAGATATTTAAAAAGCATTCTTTATATTTCAGCATGACATAACAGGCCGAGCTTTAGTCCGAATAAATGATAACACACTGTTACGCATGGGAATCACAAACAAAGAACACCGTGAGGCAATATGGAGGGAGATACTTAAATTAAGATTGAAGGCTGATATTGTGGAAATCAGAGACTTGGAGAGAAGGCACAACTATTTTAACTATGACTTGTGACAAAAAGATACTTGTGATAGTGAAGGAATAGCATGGAAGGACCGTTACCCATTATTAAAAAAATACTGCATAAACAGTAACATATACAATAAACGCAGTGCTGTCGCTCATCTCTACCGTGCCTTACTTATTATAATAAGAGTTGGTAAGAATATTAATAGATGATTCAAATGTTGCTATTTAAGAAATTCCTACTATATTAGTAGATTTTATTGATCAGTTGCTCATCTAAATATTGATGATTTCCAGAATTTTATTTCATAAATAGTAATAAACACTTGTTATTATGAACACGTGAGAACGAATTTAGTGGTATCATGTAAAAATAAATTTAATGTTGAAATTTTAAAATTGTGTAAATAGAAAGGCACAAAACACACTTTACCGGCAGCATGGCCGCCGTCCGTGTCGGCTCGCAAGGGCGGATCGCCAACATATTAATATGCAGAAATTGTGGAGCATCATATCTATTAAGAAAAACAAAAACCCGGCGACCGTGCTGCCGTGCTAGTGTACCTTGAGGCTATAATTATCATGACTACTTAGAAATTGCAGGAGTCAAACTCCATAATGCCTTGTATATCCGTCGCTAGTATAGATGATAAGAGGCTCAATATGCAAAAAAACTTGGTCCTTTTAATGTACATAATAAGACTAGCAACAGACGTACTGCAACAGCTTGGCAAAAAAGAGTAAATTGAAAATGAGGGCGCTACTATCGCACTTAGGTCACTTCAAATGGAAAATAAATTGTTAAAATAAATGTGCAACAAAAAACGCTGCTTGTGGGTGACTCAAATCAAAACCTACTAGCACTTGTCGCCAAAGTAGTGCTAGCATCATAGGTCTGCATTAAGAAAAATATTTAGTTCCAAATGTAACCACGTCAGACTCTTTTATGTCGACCTGTAGGCGTCGCCGTTGCAACGGCAGCGTTGTAAACACTTTCAAAATGATGTTGTTATCGCGTTGTTGCCAGTCATCAAAATTGTTTCAATATGAATTTTGTTTTTTTGCACTATTTGTAAAATGATGTCATAAATTCCTACTGGGACAGTGCATTGATAAGGTACTAAAATGAATTTAGCCATTTCTGAGATTTATCAAATCCAATACAATGTTTATCGTCTTTAAATTGATCAGTTATTTTCCAAATTGAAACATTTTAATAGGTGAAATTTCATTGCTATCACTTTGAAGCATAATTACAAAAGTGCTAAATAATAGTATAAAATACAATAATTGATACAATGAATACTGTTTTTTAAGTAGTCAAGTAACAAATGTAACATTATGGTAAATTGAAAATAAAACAATTTTATAGTTTCCTAATCTTTGCTTTTTTTAAATACCCTCTGCCATGTCGTAAGTAGATGCTGTCGCATACATAGTCCCGACTGCAATATATTCTCGTCATCGTCTTCCATAGGTTAAATTAACCAAGTCTTTTTCCAAACCATACAAAATTGTACCTTTTTTTAAGATGCTTGCCCTATTAAAAATCCTAAGAATACCATATCGCCTGTTTACCAATAAAATATTCAAGTTGCAGTGCGCCGCTTTATTACTTTGTTCATCTTCAAGTCTTCAACTTCCTGCTGAGTTCCTAACTAGATTTGACTAGCTCTTAGGATGGGCCTTCAAGGAACCTTTTTCCTGACATCATCATCTGCCCAGCCTTTTCCCAACTATGATGGGGTCAGCTTCCAGTCTAACCGGATGCAGCTGAATACCAGTATTTTACATGGAGCGACTGCCTATCTGACCTCCACAACCCAGTTATGTACTGGGTAACACGATACCCCTTGGTAAGACTGGTTGTCAGACTTTCGGGCTTCTGACGACCCGTAACGACTGTCAAAAATCTACAAATGACAGCCGGGACCAACGGCTTAACGTGCTTTCCGGGGCACGGAGGAGTCTCGGTATGTCAAGATGGTCACCCATCCACGGCCCAACCCCGGCAAGCATAGCTTAACCTGTTGGATCGACCCGTGTAGCTGTTATTACTTAGCCACGAGCCTTTTTCCTGACATCAAACGTATTAAAAAAACAAACAGAAAAGTCTCGTTTTTAGGGTTCCGTAGTAAACAAGGAACCCTTATAGTTTCGTCATGTCCGTCTGTCTGTCCGCGGTCTAGCTCCGAGACCCTTAGCACTAGAAAGCTGTAATTTGGCATGGGTATATATATTAATTACGCCGACAAGTGGAAAAAAATTTTTTAGGTTACCACCCTTACACGTAAAGTGGTGATGTTTTATTTTTATTTTTTCTGTCCCATGGTGTGGGGTATCATTGGAAAGGTCATTCAAAAAAATTAGAGTATGTGAAAACCATTTTTGGATTCAGGGATCCGTTTGCGAAATATTAAGCTTTAAAGTGCTAATTTTTGTTAGAGTCAAGTGTCCCTGCCAGCTAGATTTCGGTTGGTTCTGGATGTGTGAAAAAAATCACAGCTGTATTTTATAACATAACATAACAATACGCCTTGTTTCCCCGAAGGGTTGGGCAGAGTTGTACCTGTAGTAGGTACACGTACACCCACATTTCGCCAGTTATGTTTAAGTCCCATGTAATAGGGGGCGAGCCTATTGCCATCAACCGGGCAACCGGGCTGTATTTTATATAACGAAATTAAAAGGAATATTATCACAGCTAAGTAGGCTCTACAAGTTAAGAGTAATAATCGACCAACTTAACTTTGCAGTTGCAAAAACATTTTTCCCATACATTCCGTATGGGAGAACATGTTTTTCAACTGCAAAGTTAAGTTTGTTTTTGGGATAAATTCATCCCAACTACGGAACCCTTCATTGTGCGTGGTCTGACACGCACTTGGCCGGTTTTTTTTAAGTGAAAACTTCTTCAGACGCGTTGGGCATTTTTGAGATGGGATTAAACCATTGATTTGGCGACACTGTTACGACACCAGCTTTTGACCATTAAGGGTCAATTCACACCGAGACGCGACGCGACGCGCACTTTTTTAAGATCCGATACAATAATCGAATTTATTTACTATACAATAACGTACACGCGCTGCGCATCACGGCGCATCTCAGCGTACTTCGAAACGCGTTCACGCGCGCTCAGAAATTATACCTTTTCGTGAAGAAAATAAGTTCGATATTTGTTTAAAAGTGCGCGCAGCGTCGCGTCGCGGCTCTGTGTTTACTGACCCTAAAAAGACATCAACGTGTTGATTACTGCGGTGCAAGGAGTAAAAGACATCAACGCGTTGATTACTGCTGTGCCGATTTTTTTCAAGTTTTCATTTCTGTCGGCACTCCCGGAGTGCCACTGTTATTTTTTTTTTACCAAAGGAACATTCCTAATACTGTGCTGATTGTTGAACGTGAACATTGATACCATGAGTAATTATTAGGTTGTCGACCCAATGCCCGCAACGTGGTTGTGGTGCACTTACATAACGCTTAAGTATTCTCAAATATAAATACATCGCATGCATTGATCTCATTGTCGTGCCAGAAATTGTTTGGTGCAAGTTACTGCAGAAACAATTTCATAGAAGTGCTGCTGTGGCCTGTGTGGGATGGAGTAGCGAAGGACGGCCCCAGCTGGAAAGATTGACTAAGAACCATAAAAAGGTGATCTTAATCTGGAGTAGGGAATTTCGGGTGTTAAACTCTACAATTAGCTAGCAAAACTCTGAAGAATTGATGTAATTTTTTTTGGTTTATCGTGATTAGATACGGATAATTGTCGAGTTTCAGGCTTTGTTCTTCAGGACTCAACCTTGTTTATAAATTTTGTGGAAATGGCTGACTTACCGATGCGTAGCGGAACAGAGGTGACAAACTTGGCAAATATAGGTATGTAGTAAATGACCTATGTGTGAATGTATGTGAATTCTCGCTGCTGCTTTGGAGTTAACCGCGACAGTGACAGTTCTTTCAAGAGAAAACTAACAAAACAACAATTTATAACAGAGCTTTCAGATTCAAGTTCGGTAAGGCATCTAATATCCATCTGAACCAGTTGTTGAGATAAACTTTACTGTTGACATCATCGCTTGTCTCCTGTACATCACGCCAAGTCCGTAGCCCCGCTTGCCTCTGCGTAGTTGGTCGCGCACAGACGTGTAGACGCTCCGAAATAGCCGTTTTAATGACCCTCCTTTGTTTATTATTCTTCCTGTACTCTCGTAGAGACAGCTCTATTATGAGAGCGGCCAGATTAGACTTTGATAAATATGATGGCGGAATGCGCGACGCTGATCAACGCGACCGGCGGCTAACGTCCTAATTTGATGATTTTTATAAAAATATTCTGACAACGGTTATTAAATTCAGATAACTATTTATATATAGTTGCTGATTCAATTTTTGCCAGAATGTCTCGATCTACTCATATCGCTGATTATTGCCTGATTTACAGGTTGGTAATAGGTAAACTTGATAAGAGTAGGTAATAGCTAGGGTACTTAAGTAGTTTTAATTGAACTCGTAAAAGTAGCTGAAAGTCTTGGATTTACCTCGTAGATCTAGTCAATGAATGGCCGCAAGTGTGCCTTCAGTCGTCAAGCGTTGGGTCCTGGGTTTTATTTCCGGGTAGAGCACATTGTTCTTCTTTCTTAGCGTGTGACTATACTAACGATACGCAACTATAAATATTAAAAATCAGTTTTTATCTTTCTTTGCGTCATGTTTACCGGAAATAAACGTATTTTCTTTCTTCTAATTTAATTTACCCGTAAGAGGAAAATCAAATAGCAAAAACGAAAAATAATCCCTGGTACGTGTTTCACGCTTTTTCGCTGAAAAAGTAAAGTTCCTTGCCTTGATACCTGTAATGTAAATATTATTGTCATGAATTACGAGGAACACCTTATAAATTGTTGCCACACGTGGTTTCAAAGTTTATCGCACTTACTATATTTTTATGGTCGGCTTAGGGTAGGGTGGAGTGATATTTCAGTAACGTATCCTTTTTTACAGAAAGTTGATCAGGTTGTACCTAAGCGTGTTGGCTCTAGCAAGATGCACTAGGTAACTAGGCTGGCTGTGGTTTCACAGGATAGGTACCTACCCACTACAATATATTATGAGTCTTTATAATGTGCACATATCGAAATGAGGGAATCTATGCTTAATTTTATCGACGGAAAACATATTTAAAAAAATCGAAATACTTTTTATTATGTGTATTTTATATGGTTTTTTTTTTTTTTTAACAAAACGGTGTAATTTTTATCTAGGCTCCTACATCTTTTTTTTTCCAAAAAACTTTTCTAAGACGAAGTTTTAAACGAATTTAATTTCGCACATTTTTACAGCGTAAATAACATGTCTTCATATTGTTTTCGACAAGCAAAGAATTAGAAAAGTGTTAAGAATTACTAGGCTGCAAGAGCGAGCGTAGCGAGCAAGAAAGTTTTGGCATGTTAAACATGTCAATCAAATTTGATCGATCGAAAATGCGCCAATTCAACAGGGGCGCCAAAACTGTGGTAAATGTTAAAGGAAATCGTGTAGCCTTTGCACATACAGGCGTCGGCAAGTGCAGAACGCCCAGCATCCCCGCTACGCAAAGTAAAACTTAAAAAACAGACCACAGAGGCGCTCATCGAGTTTCTGGTAAAATTCAACTGCACGCCCGCTCATAGCCCGCTCACACCGTTTGACGACGTATACCTACCTACGCTAACCAGTGATTTCCTCAGAGCACCACCCGCAGAAAAAGATTATAAGTGCTGCGCGTCTCATTTCATTTATTGCAAAGTTGCGTTGTGCTTTAATATATCGGTATAACGAAATAATAACGTTATTCATTTCGAAAAAAAATTGCCAAAAAAAACTGTGAACATGACACTATCACATGAAAATAAAAGTAGGTAGGTAACAATAACCATTCATTCACAACACTGTCTGTAAAAAATGAGCACTTTCGTACGAACTTATGTTTGAATACGGCGGTGGCTTACCACCAGCCGGCCGCTGGCCGCTGTAACGGGGGTGGCCGGTGGTGGTGGTGGTGCTGGGCGACGACAGAGCGGTGGTCAGCGGGAAAAGTTCTTAAGAATAACGTTATACAAATGAATCTGTAACGTTATTACAAGTGGATATAAGCATAATGTTACTGATACCTATAACGTTACTTAAAATTTTGTTCTACAAAAATGATATTCTATAACGTTTTTTTTTGTAACGTTATTAATATTTTTAGGTTTTAGTATCGTTACAAAATTTGGAGCGTTATTAGATAACATTTTGTGTATCGGAACGAAATTAATTTCGTTTTAAAGTCCCTGTTCTCTAGTTTACACAAGCTCTAACTGAGAATACCTCATGTGAACAGCCTTGGTAGCCTCTCTGACTATAGGTACCCAACGGTGCACCGGTAGGATATTGTAGTTTAGGTATTCCAACCATTTCAAAGAAAATGTTGAAGTTAGTCATATTTTTAAAAGCGATCCCATTTGTCCCGGAAATTCCATCATCATCCACTCTTATGATTCACAAATACATCCAAGAACATTTGAAGGTTTAAACAAAAATTAAGCGGGCAAAACAATGAGTTACCATTTGGTACTAAATATAACAACAGCTGTTGTAGATTGACGAACGAAACTTTCTAGGAATTTGCCACCTACTCCCTGATGCTGCTAACAAACACAAAAAGTGTGGCTGCAATTATAAGCTTCTCGATTGAATAAATCGTCATGGTATGTGCTAAAGACTAATAGAATGGGAACGGTTACCTATACTTAGTTACCTAAACGTACCTAGCGTAATGTGACTTTTCATTAGTCTTAACCTACTTGCTCTTAAACCTAAGACTACCTGTCTTTTATAGGATGTACATTGTACCTCCATCTTAAGTAGGAAAAAATCAGTGGCCCCAGATTAAATAATAAGTAGCCTTCGGGAGTTCGGACAATTTTATTGCTTCAACGTTGGCCTACGTTGGGAAGACCACTTTACTTCTAATTCTAACATCTGACTCTTTAATGAACCTTAATATTATTTTGCAATGCGACCGAAATGTAAAGACAGAGACATCCATGAATCAAACCCTAAAACTGGCACAATAATTACACAAAATACTCGAGAAATAATTAAAGGGACGTAAAACGATCATAATTTTAATAGGTTACGACTAACTATCAAATTAATTTAACATCAAAGAAAACCATATTTCGTAACCCGGCTAGTTCTTCAGAGAGCTGTGAAGGTATGTAATGTCATCAATAGGCTCTGCTGGGGAAGCAAGGCGCGCGCCATTAAAATCATTTGGCATGCCTCTGTTGGCAAATTAAGTCTCAATAAATGGCCGCACATAGCAATCTGCTATAGTTATTACGAAAACGTCTCGTGGGCCGGTTCACAGTGTAAATGCTTAATTTTATTGTGTCAGTCCTCAGTCCGGCATAACAGTTCGTTGTGCCAGGGTAAACGGTCGTGCGCTACCTAACCCTAAACTTTTTCCCGCCGGATTTTTGGCGCTTATATTTTTTGTGATGTGAGTGACAGATTATTAAGACAGAATACTTTTTTATTGTTGATTGAAGTGGCCAGTGTTTTTTGTGTGATTGGATAAATAAGGTTTGTTAAACTTTTAAATAGTTTTTTAAGAGTTTTTAATATCCGTTGCTATCTATGATGTCTATTATGTACGATATGTCCACTGCTATGAGTTCCTCATAGTAAAAAAAAAATAAAAGATAAGTAGGTACATAATCCGTACAAAGTTTTTATAACATTGAAATTTAGTAATGGATTGCCTAACAAGAGTTAAAAACAAAAAGTGTTGACTTATGCTTGCTAAACCTCCGTTTCATGCATTTAGAAAATGCATAATGAATCCTGAAATCCCGATAAACTAGAATCTATTTGCAAAATTTGGACGCAGCTAACAGAATAGATAAATATCCGATAATCTTATTACTAAAGATTCCGATGTCTAAAACTAAACTGAATTTATTGACCACATATCTGTAACTCAAAAGTAAAAGGAAACGCAAATCCAATACTTATGAAATTAGCGTTAAATTCAAATTCAAAAGTCATTTATTCAAACTAGGCTGAGAATCAGCACTTTTGAATGTCAAAATTACATAAGAGAGTCCTCCAAAAACGCCCGCCCTTCACCATTTCCTAGTGCCTTTAGCTGGGAAGAAGAAGTGGCGCAAAAAACTCCCCAACGTGACGTGGAGTAACGTCAGCAAAAACATACACAGACATCCAATAACGATGCAACGTTGCGTACGGTATGAAAAATAAATAAACAACAGGAATATTAAAATAAAATCAGATCAAACGCAGATATTAGATTTTTTTATATTGACGTGGTACGAAATGTATTGAATAAAAATAATTACACTAACAATGCGGAATCGTATATTAAACGAGACGTTTTGTTTATTTTCACTCGATATACTGCTTGAAATATTGCTCTAATTCTTAGATCGCGATTTTTTTAAAGCAAAGTAAATTGTTGTTTTAATTAGCACGTGAGCTAGATTTATAGAAATAAGATACGCACTTCCACAAACATCATTGCTTTAATTTTCATTCTGGGCATTTTAGTTAGGTACGTTACAAAATATTCATCAATATATAGTTACTAATCAGTTATTTTGATGTCATGCTATTTTTGGAAGAGTTTATCAAAAAATGCCCAAGATTTATATTATTGGGCATTATTTGATAAGCTCCACATTTTTGATATATTCCACCGTAGCACGTAGCACCTTTAAGGGTGCTACGTGCTATGAGGACCAATAAGTGCTACGAGGCTACAAGCTACGCGCAGGGACAACAGACTCCGTAGCGCGTAGCACTTATTAATTTTTGTGTTGTTTTACTAGTGATAGGCAAGTCACTACACATGTTAATTAAATTTTCAATGCAAATTTAAAGAGAATTACAACAAAAAATATGAACCCAAAAATAGTTGTGTCAATTAAATTTAAAAAAAATCCCCTATAGTCCGGTTACATTGATTGAATCATACTTTTACACTTTTACCATATCATCACTCCGGTGCAGCAGTGCTATTCTGTAAAAATCTCACCGTAAACGCTTAGGTAATGTGAGCTGTCAACAGTGTCAATCCCGAATATATGGTGGAATGACAGCTCACTTCACCTTAGCGTTCACGGTGAGATTTTTACAGAATAAACCGACAGATCTTGAAAAACTGAATGACATAAAAACAGTAGTATTTTCTGTGCTATGTGTGTTCATTTGTTAATTTGCTGAACATCTTGCACTTTTTCAACTTGATGTGGGCTATTTACTACATGACTATGTAGTGATATATTTCAAATTTTCAGCACACGATCACACATGGATTCTTATCTATGTTGGAATGTATGTTCCATAAACATAAGATAAACATCTGCATGAAAATTAATGACATTATCTGCAGTCAATACCCGAAGCGGCCGCCAGCGCGTGCGCACCTATCTATTGATACAAGAGCCAGGTGTGGTGCAGTAAAATGTATTATGACGGCTCTTCAATAGCAGATAGGTACTACATATTCAGCGAGGTTATACTGAAGAAGGGTATTTAACGCTTTTAAAATTGATACCTAGATCATCGTTGAGGTAGGGTATAGTATAGCCCTTCGTGCATGTGCTGTAATCTTAAATGGCTCTGGTTTAAAGGCGTAATGGGCATTGAAATGTATCAATCTTTGTTAAGTTGTAAAGTTTAATTAATAAAATTAAAATCAATTGTTTGTGGTTCACAGCTAAACTTAAACACCACACGGCAACACAACATCCGGTCCAAATTTCAATTTATTATATTCTATCATATCCCCATCAAAACTATCTCTCTTACGCCACCAAACAACTGATACAATCTCCCTTTGATCCTAGACACAAGATAAAAGCAACTACATCATAAATACGACGCTCATAACATGTTTATATCACCTCGCGTCGTCTCGGGGACATCTCGGCAACGTCAGCGGTTGTGGATGACAGATTGCCTGCCATGTGTGAACTAACAGCTCTTCATCATAATTTGCCGGCGGCTTCAGGAACAGTGACATTCGTTTGGTTAACAGCAGATCTTATTTGATCTTTTACAACTAATAACGGATTGGTTCGGAAATAGGAGAATGGAAAAAAATACCAGGGAATTGTACAGTACTCATTTTCATATAATATATGTTTTTACATGTTCTTCGTGATAAAAGAAAGTTTACATCTAAATACGAGTAGGTAGGTACATACTACAGAATAGACTGATCCTAATAGACACCTAGAAACTGGTTACTAGGTGTCTATTACGATTAGTTTAGAGTCAGTCTAGGTCTGGGTAAGATTGAGCGAAATTGTGGCCCACCCCGCTCAAGATTTTCATGCTTGCTAATACATAATAAAATCTGGAAAAAAGAACTCGAAATCGACACATATACCTACAGGATCTAAGAAGTTTTAGGAGACATGCTGACATCGAATAGTGTTGAGGTTCAAAGTAGATAGTTGTCTTTAAAATTGAATCTGTTCGGAACTCATCAAACGTTTTACGGATTACGGATGTTGTCATAAGTTGACATGTTTGTATTCTGTCTTAGAATATTTACAACAGCTGCTGCTGTATCGTAAACTATTTCTACTCATAATTTGACAGAGGAAGACATAAATTAATCATTCCTCTTCACACAGAGCTATCAACGTAAATAATAATATAAATAAAATAATTATGATCTATGATAATATGTTTGCTACTCCTAATATAAGTATTTAACTAAGAATTCTTCAATATTCTTCACAACTAATTATATTCCCGTTTCTTTTCGAGTAACCATAAATCCACAAAGGAATTGACCAAAGTAGGTCTAATTTAATTACCTAATGAAATACCTATCAGATCTTGCACATTACTACTATCCCAAAGACTGGAGTCAGTTACCCATTCCACACAAGATTATACATTCTCGTAGGAGGAGCTCGTGGCTAAGTAATAACAGCCGCACGGGTCGATCCTTACCTGGGTTGGTCCGTGGAAGGGTGACTATCTTTACATACCGAGACTCCTCCGTGCCTCGGAAGGCACGTTAAGCCATTGGTCTTGGCTGTCATTCGTGGATCTTTGACAGTCGTTACGGGTCGTCAGATGCCCGAAAGTCTGACAACCAGTCTTATCAAGGGGTATCGTATTACCCAGTTACTGGGTTGTGGAGGTCAGATAGGCAGTCGCTCCATGTAAAATATTGGTATTCGGCTGCATCTGGTTAGACTGGAAGCCGACCTCAACATATAGTTGGGAAATGACTAGGCAGATTGATTGATTACACATTCCTGCGATAGGTGGGTTACTAAAACCACACAGCTAGAAACACACAGCAGTTACAGCCCAGTAACTGCACTCCATACGTTAATGCCGTGATTAATTCTGTTTGTTTGACACATCAAAACGTTTCCGAAATCGTTATTTGTTTATACTTTCGAAAGGGAAACATCGATTAAATGGGAACTTTGCGCGCGTTGTGATGCCGGCCAAATGGCCCGGACAATATACCCAATGGCCAGTTTATTTAAACGCATTGGCAAACATTCAACGCCAAAATTTGATTTACATTACAGCTAAGGTTATGATAATATGGGAGATTGGATTTCTTCAATGTACGCACGTTGGACGGTAGTAAAATTATACATTTGTTTTTATTTGATTGTTGTTTTAATTTCTGTATTGAGATCGTAATGAACGCTGAACACTGTTTGTAACTAATAAAAGTCCAAAGTTATGTGTGATTTTGAATAAGAATAAAAAGCTGGTTGGGACTACAAATTGTTGACGCGCTGCTCGGAGAACGTGAATCTGTTCCAAAATATTTAAAACATAAAAAAGAGGCACTTAAAACCATATGACAAGCTCTTGGCATGATAAATACCTACCGGACCTTAATGAATAATGAGAATTGAGAGTAGGTATCTGTATGAAGTTAATTGGACCTACCGAGTATGTACGTACTTACGAGGGCCACACTGAAAGTTTTTAGAACTGGCCACTTGTACACGATATAATAAAAAAACAGTTCATATTTTGAAAATGAAACTCTTTGCCAATATTACTGTGTATGTATTTTATTCATTTGTCATTTTGTTTACGATTTGGCGGCATATTGAAAATTGTCTGTGTCACGTCAGCATGAATTTAACGCGAGAAAATTTTCGTACAATCATATTTTATGACTTTCGATGTCATTTAAGTCAACAAGAAAGTTATGATAGACTTCGATTGGCCTTTCACGATGAAGCCCCGTCTCGTGCCACTGTTTACAACTGGTTTAATGAGTTTAAACGTGGTCGCACTAATCTCACCGATGATCTGCGTGAGGGACGGCCTTCTACGGCGACGACTGAAGATAACATCAGTGTTATGCGGCGTATGATAGAGACTGACAAAAGAGTGACTTATCAGCAAATTCGGACAAGCTTAGGCATCGGTATGAGTCAAGTGCACAAAATCCTCCATGAACATTTAGTGGTCAGGAAGCTTTGTGCCCGGTGTATACCTACCTCATGATTTGACAGAGGCCCAAAAACTCCGTCGTGTTGATTGGTGTCGTGAAATGGTTCAAAGATTTAACGGAGGTGACTCAAATGCTGTGTTCGACATAATTACTGGTGACGAAAGCTGGATTTATTGTTATGATCCTGAAACTAAGAGACAGTCTGCTGTCTGGGTGTTTCCTTCCGAGGAGTTGCCAGCTAAAGTGAAGAGAGGTCGAAGCATGGGAAAAAAGATGGTGGCCTCGTTCTTCGGAAGGACAGGTCATTACGCAACAATTGTTTTAGAGGATCGAAAAACAGTTACTGCAGAGTGGTACACTAACAATTGTTTGCCACTTGTCTTGGAAAAAGTTCGGGAGAAACGACCTCGCAGTAGGATCCTCCTTCACTACGACAACGCCTCGTCGCACACCGCCAAGCAAACAATCGACTACTTGGTGACGTCAGACGTGGAATTACTGGGTCACCCGCCCTATAGCCCCGACCTCGCACCTTGCGATTTTTATTTATTTCCGAAAATAAAAGAAAAACTTCGAGGAAAACGTTTTATGGACGCCGAGGAAGCAGTGGCTGCGTTTCAAAATGCCGTCGAAGAGACCCCTAAGGACGAGTGGGTAAAGTGCTTTTCTCAGTGGATCCATCGGATGCAGCGATGTATTTATGTAAATGACACTATTTTGAAAAGATATAATAAAACTAATAACTTGCTAGTTTGTTCAGTTTTTAATTTTCTAAGAACTTTCAGGTACTAACAATGGTAATGCCAGATTTTGGGTTAAGCATCAAAGATAAAACTTTTCAAAAATTTTATCAGTTGTCTATCTCATCCAAAGATTTAACGAAGTCGTAACATTTTAAACCGGAAAACGCGTTACTGAACTATTTACAACGCACCAAAAGTCAACATTTTAAACAAAACAATGATGCACGATCGTCCAGCCTCTTTGTTGCCGACTTTACGGCCGTAAACAGAATCTATTGATGTTAAACTGTTCAAGATAGGAAAAACAAACATGTTCGCGACATGTTTAAGTACAAAATTATGTGAAGCTTTTAGTTTTAGTACGCTTTAGGAACATTGTGTTGTGACTGATATAAATTTATTCGTTTATTAGTGTATAAAACGTTTTTGAATTCCTGTTTTCAAATGGGGACAAGCAAAATAACCGATCTTTGAAGATGATGCTCCAAGCATTGCCATGACAGACAGTATCTGGGCTTTGTAAGATTGATGATGACGATACGATCTGAAGAGCTCCATGTGCTTTCTAAACATAGCTGATGTTACTAGAATCTCTAAACAATGACAATGTTTGATGTTCTGCTCATTGGGTATTATTGCAACCTAGATTCTCAGCTGTACAGCTCTTGTAAACACTCATTCAACTCATTAGAATAGCGAAAAGCTTTTAGTGGTATGATGAACAGGGTGTAAGGTTCACTCATCCACCATAGAAAAGGGAGGATCCTCCGACCAGACGGGTGTTGTGTCTGGCGGGCAACTGCCCAGCGGTTGGAAGTTGAAATTTTTGTATGTATGTCGATCGCTCGGTAAACTCTAACTGCGCGATGCAGGATTTGTGTGACGTCATGTCTTTGATGCGTAGTTTGTATGTGGCGGTGTAACCGCTACATCACTCCCCTCCGGAGACCGGAGGTCGATAGTGGGCTGAATCTTGCAATGCTTCACACAGTGCCAGCTGTGGTTCCAGTGAGTCGGAACCGGGTGCCGCATAGTTCGCGGTGAGTCGGAACTTTCTGTGGTGATTGCGGCGATTGTGGTGATTGTGGTGATTCCCCAGTGAGTCGGGGTGATTGAGGTGATTGCTGTGATTCCCCAGTGAGTCGGGGTGATGAGGCTGAGGGTGATGACCAGGAATGCGCGTTCGCTGCATGCTGGTGGTCAGGATACCCGTTGACGCCGTGGGTGCTGGCTTTCTGTGTGACTCGCCTCACGAAAGCTTGCGGGAGTGATGATGATGATGACGTCACGCCGAAGTAATTGCACGAAGGCTGCGTTGACGTTCATACTCGGGGTCACCAATTTAGTGGTATGATGAACAGGGTGTAAAGTTCACTCATCCACCATAGAAAAGGGAGGATCCTCCGACCAGACGGGTGTTGTGTCTGGCGGGCAACTGCCCAGCGGTTGGAAGTTGAAATTTTTGTATGTATGTCGATCGCTCGGTAAACTCTAACTGCGCGATGCAGGATTTGTGTGACGTCATGTCTTTGATGCGTAGTTTGTATGTGGCGGTGTAATCGCTACAAGCTCTTACACTAAAATAAAGAAAGTAAACAATATCATTATTTCCGTTCATTTCCCAGCTCGCGGTTCCCATATTTAATTAGTAACGGTTGGTAAACATAACGTTTCGTAACGCGCCGATTTCTCGGCGTCAACCGACGACACATTAAATTAAATTGAGACTACAGGAATTTAGAAGCGTGCCTTAACAAAAGCTTGGAGCAGTTAATTTTAAGACGATTTTACTCGTATGTATAGCGCGACGAGTTCGATTTGGACGCGCTTGAGTAGAAGTTGTATTTTCACGTCGAGAAATATGTTCGTAATTAAGTTGTCTGTAGGGCTTCTAATTAAATATATTTGAACGCTAGTTTTAATAATACATCTATGGTGTTTGATTTATAGAGTTCTCTTGATTACCATGTTTTATGAAGAAACTTGCTGTAGCGAATATTTATTAATTAAAAGTGTTATGTTATTTATTAAAAGTTTTACACTGACATTTCCACCACGACAGTTAAAAATTATAATGAATTAATAATTTTCAGAATCTCACACGAGTTGTGTTGTAACATATTTTTTACTAAAATTTAATTATGTTCAGTCAGTATTAGTAGTAGTAATGACTAGTTCAGAATTTATTGTGATCTCAAAGTATAAAGGAATTATATTATTCGGTTGGGCAGCTGCATCCATCTGTCCGCACTGTTAATATCATTTAATAGCGATCGTCAATCCGCCTGCCAAGTGTACCTACCCACCTAAGTACCTACCTAGTCACGCAGCGTTTGCATTGTGTCTAAGTATAGACCTAGACAATGTATAGACGCAGTTTACAGACAACAGAATGAGGACTAAAGTTCAGCAGTGGACATTTATTTTCAGGCAGGTACCTATGATACATGGGCATTTGACATGGCAATGGCATGGCAAATGCCCATGTAAAACCCACTCTCATGAAGATTGGAGACGCTACGCTCGAAGTTATGGACGGTATGTTTACCTAGGACAAACTGTCCAGCTAGGTAGGTCCAGCTTCGAGAAAGAGGTCAATCGTTGAATCCGACTCGCCTGGGCAGCGTTCGGGAAGCTACGCAATATCTTCTCGTCCCACATACCAGTGTCTCAAGACGAAAGTCTTTGACCAGTGCGTGTTGCCAGTGATGACCTATGGTACTGAAACGTGGTCGCTTACAATGAGCCTTATCAGAAGGCTAAAAGTCACCCAAAGGGTAATGGAGAGGGCTATGCTTGAAATTTCCCTAAGTGATCGAATCAGAAATGAAGAGATCTGCAGGAGAACCAAGGTAGCCGACATAGCCCGAAGAATTTCCAAACTTAAGTGGCAATGGGCACGGCACATTGCTCGTAAAACGGATGGCCAATAGGGTCGAAAGGTTCGTGTGCGTTACCCAGGCCAGATGTTGTCGAAAATGGTCATTTGAATCTAATAGATAATTAGTTTTGCGGCTTCTGTAATTGTTGCGCACATTTTTAAATTTGTTGCGCTTATAGTTTTTTAATTATTTCACAAAAACATTTCCTGCTGGGGTAACGTTATCCCAGCCAGACCTTTTTCTTTCTAATGGGAATATTTAAATAAATACTAGCTATAAAATTAGTTGTCTAGATGAAGTAAATGTTGTGCCTTATTTTGTATTTGTTCTTTCATCGGTTGCGAAGTTATTCGAGATTTTGCTGGGGTAACGTTTTTGGTTTTGCTAGATCTTTGAAACGGTTAAGCGGATTCTTATCATATTTTGTACATGACTTCTTAGGAATTAGTTTAAATTTGTTCTGCAATAAAAAAAACAAAATAATGCATAGTTTAAAGGTTATTTCATTAAATAGAAAAACACTTCAATTGATTCCAGCACTCTCAATAAGAGGTCTAAAGACTTACTTTAAACGTTATTTTAAAGCTTGTAAATGCCTTCAAATGTATGTGAAGTTTCATTAGTATTCTGTAAGTATTTAACAAGTTATGATGATATTCAGTTCTTCACGAGCACGGTCTTGATGCGCGCGGTGTTATTTGGCCACTGGATTGGATATATGAACTGAATGTTATATCAATTATTAGTTGTTTAGTTCAGTTGTATATCAGTAAAATTTCAGCGTAGTACATTGGATAATTAATGAGATAATACGATTAAAGTCATTAGGAAGTGAATGACCGAGGTAACCCGACCAAGTTTAGGTGGTTACGAAAAAGCGAAATAGCAGAACATTATGGTACCTTCTAAAATATGTAGGATAGTGTTACAAATTTAGTACAGACATGTACACAAGTTTAAAAAAAAACTACATGTTTATTAAAGAATTTTTATTAACAGGTAAAATAATCATTTCAACTGAACTTTTAAAGTATTAATAAACTTATACTTAAAAACAATCACAGATTAAAATTACAGATAGTAATTTTGCTATTTTGAAATTTTCTATTACTTTTTATTTAGTGGTTGGCGCCACTGCCAGTGTAAACAATAGCTCCGTATTATAAAATAAATTAAATTAGTAATTTCATCTAAAAGTGGCTAAAATTGTGTATAACGTGTGTGTGAACATACAATAGTTACTATAAAACGTTTGTGAAAATATCTGTGCATAATAACACTGAAAACGAACTATTCGAACATTTTGATAACGTTTCATAACAATAACTATTAATTCCAATATTTCTCGGATAATAAGTCCAAAACTCATTCTACAACTGAATAAAGTGCATGGTGTCATTAAAGATCCACGATTCTATGTGAAAACTAATGAAAAATATAATATTTATTAAATCCTAGAAAGGTAACTGTTTGTTTTGAAATTTTGAATTTTGGCGTCATAAAACATAAACCTCTGTTCCACGAAACCAATCTATCAAAAATATTGAAACAGTGCCGTCTGGTGACGAGTAGAGATACTACACTGACAACCTACTTTTGACATCCAACGAACCTCTGTTCCACGATTAAAATAAGTTTTTTTTATTTTCATTATGATTCCGTAAATTAACGTAAACATGGCGTCTAAGATGATAACAAGATCCACTAACGGTTGCCGCAAGATGTCAGGACTAGTACCTTGCTATAAATGTAAAAACTACGTCGACATAAAAACGACTGCATTATGTTCAGTATGCAATAATAGATACGAGTTACATTGCGATGGATATCCAGAACACACATACCGGTTAAAGGACCAAGAAGCAAAAAATAAATGGAGATGCAAGATGTGTATAAGAAATAAAAAAGTTATTACTAGCGATATATCACATCACGGAACTGAAAACACAACATTGGGAAAAAAACTGATTTCTCCTATTTTACCAGGTCCCCTTTATACAAAGAAAATCTTATGCAAAGAAACACCACCCACACCTCATACGACTACCTCTCAGAGCATGGATTCTCATATACTTACCGTTTGCGAGACATCGGATGAATCATACTTCACACCTAATAAACTGTCTAAGAGTGTCGATAGTACAATATCTGATTTAGTAGCAGTTTCAACGATGAAAGATACAATATCTCAGTTGAGTAAAGAACTGAATAGTACACAGAAGGAGCTAGAAAAAACAAAACTGGAAAATAATGAACTTCACCTACAGGTAAACAAACTTAGTTCAGAAATTGAAACACTAAAATTGCAGTCTCATAATCCTGCGGTGGAAAATAATACTGAGAACAATTCAAAGAAGCAGAGTTTCTCCTTACAACTTCATAGCGTATTCTCTTCACCATCTTCGCTGCCACTCATGTCAAACGCCAATTCTACGAATAACACACAATTGGCATGCCTGCAAGTAGAAATCATAGATCTCCAGCAGAAATTAAAGACCGCTGAACAGGAAATTATAGCCCTTACAAAACAAATAGAGACTTTGACACAGTACATACACAGTGAAAACACAAAATCAAGAACCTCTGCGCAAACAAATATTACCAGCCAGCCGCAAAACCACGAACCTGGAAGAAAAATACTTATCTTCGGCACTCAACAATGCGTTGGACTGGCTTCTGCCATTTTACACTCAAGAAAGGATACACAATATGAAAAATACGATGTGATGTCAGAAACGAAGCCTCATGCACCAGGCAGCCAAATAGTAAAAAACTGCCAGGATATTAAGCTAAGTACTAACGACAAACTCGTAATATGTTTAGGTGAAAATGATCACAACATAAAACTTGTTGTATCGCAATTACAAACTATCTTAGAAAAATTCAATAAAAATAAGATAATTGTACTAAATGTTATCAAAAATCCTTATTTGAATGTCAATAAACTAAATTACCGTATGAAGAATTTATGTGCAATGTATAAATGTCAATTTGTGTACTGTAAATACTACAAAGTATCCGATATTTGTAAATCGATTAATTATGTTATTGACTGTAGCGATTACGACGAAAAATACTTAAACCCGAGCGAACTTAAGAAACGAATAGCGAGTAATAAACCAAGTCAAAAGTTAAATGAGAACATAATTATATCTGAAAAAGAGATAATTCCGTCCAATTTTAATCAGACTGATACTGTTCAATTGAATATTCAACCTTCGAAAAACTTAATCGAGAACGTAAGAAAACTTAAGAAAGGGACAATACGTTACTATTTCCCTGTTATTAATAAAAACGATACGTTTTTTCGTGCCTAATAAAAATATTACCCCATATAATTTTAGAATTCTGCACCAAAATATTGCTAGCATTTTGTCAAAACGCGAATTACTGGAATTAACTATACAAGAGTTACAAGAATCACAAATGAATCCAGACGTAATATGTCTTTCCGAAACATTTGTTAAAAAAGGCTACGAGAGCTATGTAAAAATATTTGATTATGAGTTGGCTTCCAGTTTCTGTAGAGAAAAACAAAGAGGAGGTACTTGTATTTTAGTTAAAAAAGGTTTAGTTTACAAAGAACTAACGTTAGTAAAAACATTTGCCACACCGAATTCATTTGAAGTCAGTGGCATAGAACTCATGTCTAGTAAATTAATTATTATTTGTCTCTATCGTACACCTACATCAGATCCTACCCAATTCTTAACTAAACTCAATAACCTTTTACATCATTTAAACAAGAAATATAAGCCCAACACACATGTAGTTTTAGCTGGTGATTTTAATATTAACACATTAAAAAAAGGCAAGATCACAAGTGAGTTACAAGACCTATCCTACAATTATAATATGAAAATTCACATCAATGAACCCACACGTAAATCAACCTGTATAGACCACATCTTAAGTAACATTCCTAAAGCGACTGCTTCAGTACTCCCGCTTCATCTTTCCGATCATGATACAGCACAAATGTTGAGCTTTCCTATAAAAGATAAAACAGCAACTAGCACAACATTTTCAATTTATAAGAGAGATTATAACTTTGATAATATTAGAAAGTTTAGGCAATGCTTACAAAGTCTGACATGGTCAGAAATATACGCCGAAAATGATATAAACCAAGCATTTAGTTCCTTTCATGAATTGATACGCCTGTTCTATAATCTTTGTTTCCCTAAAATAAAGGTAAAAATAAACATCGGAAATAAAAAGAAACAAAATTGGATTAGCAAAGGATTGAAACAAAGTTGCAAAACAAAGCGAACACTACGCTTTAATTATTACGCAAATAAAAATGCGGCTAATAAAACAAAATATATTACATATTCAAAGTTATTACAAAAATGTATCTTCTCCTCAAAAAAGAACACAAATATCAAGTTTATAAATAATAATGAAAATAAATGCAAGGCTACGTGGAGAGTAATTAAAGATGAAATTAGTAATACTAATTTTAAAGACAATATAGAGAACATCCAAATTGGTAGCACAGTCATAACAAATCCAGTAGAAATTGCATCAGCTTTTAATAACCACTACATTAATATGACACATAATTGTTCTAGTACGCAAACAAAAGGTAATTCCAATGAATATTCAACAGTCCACTCAATGTTCCTCAAACCTGTATCTGAAAACGACGTTCGTACGGAGATATTATCATTAAATAACACAAATTCTGAAGGTTATGATGAAATTAACACGAAAATTATAAAAGCATGTGCAAATGAAGTAATTGTAATCTTGACATATCTAATAAATTTATCGTTCTCACTTGGCACTTTTCCCGAAGCATTGAAACTATCAATAGTAAAGCCGCTTTTTAAAAAGGGAGAAAAATCAGACGTCACTAATTATCGCCCAATAACGTTAATACCCATTCTGTCAAAGATATTTGAAAAGTGCATGTATAAAAGACTGATTGACTTCTGCAATAAATTCGGTATTATTAACCACGAACAGTACGGTTTTCAAAAACAAAAATCCACTACTTTAGCTATCTTCTCTCTTATTAATATAATTTTAACGAATGTTAACAAAAACCATCTTACTACCGGGTTATTCTTTGACTTATCAAAAGCCTTTGACCTAGTGTCTCATGATTTATTATTACAGAAGTTAGAAAAAGTCGGGATTAGAGGACCTGCACTTCAATGGATATCATCGTACCTGAACAACAGACAACAGCGGGTAACCATTACAAAAATAGATAAAAATAAAGACATGGTACCATACTCATCCGAATATAAATGTAACAAATTTGGCGTCCCCCAAGGAAGTGTCTTGGGGCCAATCCTATTTCTACTTTATATAAATTCCATTACTGATATAACAAATCATAAATTTGTACTGTTTGCCGATGATATTTCTATTATTGTTACATCCGATAGAAAGAATAACACGGTTAGTGATCATGAGACTGAGATAAACAACACAATTGAAAAACTAATTGAATGGCTAAACATAAATAATTTATCAATAAATCTAAACAAGTCCGTCTGTATACAGTTTAATAAATCAAATAACCCTAAATACAATATAAAACTAAATATACCTAAAATTGACATAGTAACACAAACAAAATTTCTAGGCGTATCTATAGACCAAGATATCAATTGGAAAACACATATTGAAAGTGTATCTAAAAGAATAAATAAGTTTGTATATGCACTCAAACAGGTTAGAAGCATTACTAACATTAAAACGGCAATAACATCATATCACGCATATGTCGAGTCGTTGTTGCGATACGGTTTGATAATGTGGGGTAACAGCACCGATCATGATACAGCATTCGTTGCTCAAAAAAAGTGCATTAGAGCAATTTACGGGCTCCAACCAGATGAATCATGTAGACCTGTATTCAAAAAACTTGGTTTGTTACCGCTACCGTCTCTTTATATCTATGAAATATGTATGTTTGTAAGGAAGAATCCGGATCTATTTCTTAAAGCAAATGATGTTAATGTCCGAAACCGACGAGACCCCAACAGGCTCGTACTAAGCGAGTTTCCAAGACTAACTAAATATAATAAAAGCTGCCTGGCAATGTGTGTACGTTTATATAATAAGTTACCAAATGATCTCAAAAATTTAAACACTAGATTATTTAAAAATAAAGTTTACGAATGGTTATGTGTTAATAGTTTCTATAGTGTTAAAGATTTCATTGAAAAAAAATGTTAGTGAACAAGTCAAACCTACTGAAAAATTTGTATGCTGATTATTATATTGGCAAAACATGTTTTGTTCTAAATTGTTCTTTTACCATCTTTTTATACCGTGTTTTATGCAAATAAATATATTCTTATTCTTATTCTTATTCTTATTCTTTAAATATACACATATTGGAATGTGTAATGATCACAGACAATAAATTATATATAATGACTTTTTTCAGTTAACTCTAAACTTACGTATGTCTACTAATACCTACTTATATCAATTAGAATCACAGATCAAAGGTAATATTAAATGATATCACAATGTAGTAAAATGCTCACAGTTAGTCCTACTGTTTTATTGTCTCATTTAGCTCTCACGCACTCGATAAATATTTGCAAAAACAGGAAACGGAACTGCCGAAGCGCACGCGCACTCTACAAGATGAATTATGTGATTATGGAGCATGTTTAGTGCGCTATGCAAACAATGAATTACCCCTTCACCCCACCCCTCCCGCGTCCCACCGAACGACATGTTATATCGGTGATTTTTGATAAGTATGCAACTGGAAGATAATAATAATGTTTTCATAGTACAGATATTATTATATTATTAAGTATTTAACAGTGTACGCGTCTGTACCGAAATTGTAAGGTGTATTATACTAAACATTTCAAAAGATAGCATAATGTTCTGCGATTTCGCTTTTTCGTAACCACCTAAACTTGGTCGGGTTACCTCGGTCATTCACTTCCTAATGACTTTAATCGTATTATCTCATTAATTATCCAATGTACTACGCTGAAATTTTACTGATATACAACTGAACTAAACAACTAATAATTGACATAACATTCAGTTCATATATCCAATCCAGTGGCCAAATAACACCGCGCGCATCAAGACCGTGCTCGTGAAGAACTGAATATCATCATAACTTGTTAAATACTTACAGGATACTAATGAAACTTCACATACATTTGAAGGCATTTACAAGCTTTAAAATAACGTTTAAAGTAAGTCTTTAGACCTCTTATTGAGAGTGCTGGAATCAATTGAAGTGTTTTTCTATTTAATGAAATAACCTTTAAACTATGCATTATTTTGGTTTTTTTATTGCAGAACAAATTTAAACTAATTCCTAAGAAGTCATGTACAAAATATGATAAGAATCCGCTTAACCGTTTCAAAGATCTAGCAAAACCAAAAACGTTACCCCAGCAAAATCTCGAATAACTTCGCAACCGATGAAAGAACAAATACAAAATAAGGCACAACATTTACTTCATCTAGACAACTAATTTTATAGCTAGTATTTATTTAAATATTCCCATTAGAAAGAAAAAGGTCTGGCTGGGATAACGTTACCCCAGCAGGAAATGTTTTTGTGAAATAATTAAAAAACTATAAGCGCAACAAATTTAAAAATGTGCGCAACAATTACAGAAGCCGCAAAACTAATTATCTATTAGATTCAAATGACCATTTTCGACAACATCTGGCCTGGGTAACGCACACGAAAGGTTCTGGAGTGGCGATCGCGTACCGGAAGACGTAGCGTTGGAAGGCCTCCCACAAGATGGACCGATGACCTTGTGAAGGCCGCAGGAATCCGCTGGATGCGGGAAGCACAGAATTGATCGAAGTGGCGATGCTTGGGGGAGGCCTATGTCCAGCAGTGGACGTCTTTCGGCTGAAACCAATATATAAAAAAGTACTCTGTGGGCTGAAATGATGATGATGATTATGACTTATGTATGAAAGAATATGTTGCCAATGTAGGTATTCATTCGACAGTTGATAAATCTTTTCAGAACGTAATTTTTTTGAGCTGCATCTTAGTAACCTCCTTTCGAAAAGTGTTCCAAATCCATTTTTGAGTAAGGAATGAGAATTACCTCGTTTTCATTTTCGTTTGTATCTTTTCTCTCCACATGATTCATTTACACCAGTCGAGCTATATTATTGTCACATAAAGTTTGCGACACCGAATATTTCCGAGTCGATTCGGGACTCGAGTGAAACAGCTGTGACCCATTAGAATACACGAGATTTGTGTATCAAAACATTCAACATCTTGTGTTCTGTTGCAGGAGACCGAGAGAGGTCAGCATGAACAAGAAGTCTCATAAGAAAAAGGTTTGTTTTGTTTTATTATTTCGAGCTTGAAGTTTGTATGCCTATGTCCAGTAGTGGACTAAAATAAAAAAAATATTGATAAGATTGTGTTGTACAGGACATCATCTAATACAATGCTAAAAATCTTATTGAAGTGTTCTGCCATTAATCACGTCCCATTTCAAAGTAAATATACAGTCACTGCAATACCAATCTGCTTATTCTTAATAAACACATACCTAAGTTTGAAATTTAAGCAAGGTATCCTCGTCACCTAAGTACATACATCCTATCCTATCCTCTACTAAAATACAATAGACGTTGATATATTTAGTAACCTGTTCCGCTTAGCTATTTCTAAAGAGTCATAAAGAAAACCCTGAAAGAAATTGACACGTGTTTCACCTCAACGAGGCATCCTCAGGATGACGATTGACTCGCGAACGTCACGAGCGTCGCGAACGCGTCGCGAACCCGAACACGGCGTGTTGCCACACCGAGCGCTGAACGCAGAGACTGTCTCTCTCTCTGTGCACTCACGCCTGCACGCGTAGCTTTTTCTATACAAAGTGACATTTCGTTTCTCCATTTTTGACATCGCACCGTAGAAATCATTCTACAATCTGTCATTTTGTCTTTCGTTTCTAAAGATCTTTTTCTAGGTCTTTTTACATGTGTCTATTTCAGAAGAAAGTTTTCTATCCCAAACTTTTCGTTTTTTTCATTTGGTTAGGTATATCTCGAAAATGGTGTGCCCAATCGCAAAAATAATGAAAATTTCGACCCCTTAGTATAAACCTTAATCCCCTAAGACGAAGAGATGTAGGTAATAATTTTTCTTATTTTCCATACAAAATGTGCAAAATTCCATATAAAATACGTCGAGCCTCCGGCTATAAGAAAAATTCACTGAGTAGGACAAACAAGTATCACGTGGACTCGCGATTGTCAAATACGATTTTAGTTGTGTCAAAATTATATTTAAATTTAAAGATTTTTTGTTGCAGATCAGCTTTAAGATTCTATAGCCAAAAGTAAGGAATTTTAGTGACAGTTTAGTTAGTTTAGTTCGGTGTACAAGAGAATCGGCACCATTACCAAGGAAATGGTTAAATCCAATATTACTGTAATATTTTTTCTTCCAAAATACGATACTTCGACACTTTGAGATTTTTTTTGCAGTTGACGTGACTTAATATCAATAAAAATTGAGAATCCAACAGAAAAAAAGTGAATTTCGTAAAAAGTGCAGTTGAGTCTTTCTACTTGCCTGCCGTCCTGTCTACACGGAACGTCATTTTTGTCTATTCTTCCGTCGACAAAACTCGTTTCTACGGTGGTCATGCTACGCGTGCTGGATCAATTAACTATCTATCCTATACTATCTATTAAACGAGCAATATTTGTATTATATACTGGTTTTTTTTTTAACCAATGCGCAAACTTAAACACGTGACTTTACTCATAATTATGAACAACTTTTACAATGGGATCAAACCTGAAATCGCGAAAAAAAATCCTGTATCCTTACATCCTTATCCTTACATAATATAAAACAAAGTCCCCCGCCACATCTGTCTGTCTGTCTGAACGCGATAAAGTAAAAAAACGCATTTTCAAACGGTTTTCACCAATGGACGGAGTAATTCTTGCGGAAGGGTTTGGTGTATAATTCATTACGGTTTTGTGTAAATTGGAAATGTATAGTTTGATGTGTCGCCGTGCATACGTTCCCGTGGGATATTTTTCGACATCCACGCAGGCGAAGCCGCGGGCAAAAGCTAGTAATATTTATTGTGTATTTTTGTGATCACGTTCTCGAAAACGGCTCTAACGATTTCGACGAAAGTTGCAATATAAGGGTTTACGGCGGCGAAAAATCGATCTAGCTAGGTCTCATATCTGGGAAAATTTGTCTTCTCCGTATTTTCACTCGAGCAGAGCTTGATCGCCCAAAGTTTAGAACAAGATAATGAATAATGCCATGAGAATAATGACATTAGAATAACGACATTAGAATAATGACATTACAATAATGACATCGCAGCATGGAATTAGTATGTATACTTATACATTTACATGGGATTAGTATATCAAGTATTCTGTACTATTAAAATATGAGCATTCTCTATTTTCACCAGAGCAGAGCTCGATCTACTCAATCATTAATTGCGACAACATTCTTCGGCAGTCGAAAACTGAGCGTGAAGGCGGTCAAGAGTGTATCGTTCTGCGCTGACAGTTTCTTTTTGACGTTCGATTATAAAAAGAGACAGGTATTGGCCGCACAGTCGCTTTGTCACTTTTATGAGGCTAACGCTCAGTCCATTCTCTATGTCTATGGCCGAAAACTGTGCCCAAAAACGGATAAAAAAAAACCTAACAAACAATTCCGATTTCAAATCAGTTTCACAAAGTGCCTGTACCACACACGAGCAGCTCGCAATTTGCCCTCGCGCGGCGGCATGCCAGCCATATGCCGAGCACTATCGGCATGTTGGCACTTGGCACCGTCGCCGGTGCTGGCAGCCGCGCCTGCACCACTGATTGATAACGTGTTGATATTGAGACTTGGACCCGAGTTGGTTATTGTGTAGCTTTTTGTTAAGTGTGATGTGACTTGTCGTCTTATTAAGTAGAACAGTTGTCTGGTTTGAGGGGTCTGTGTCATGACATGTCTTTCAGCTTGTAGTTCATCGGTAAACGTTTTTTTTATCACATTTTCCAACGTAGATTGAAAGGAAGGAGTATCTAAACGTAGTAAGCCTTTCTAGAAATGCTTTTGCACAATATCAGTCTTCTACAGTAATCTCAGATCTTCTACAGAATCTTATTGAAGCATAAATAGTAATAAGTACTTGGACATCTCCAATAATCTCTTCTAGACACCATGAGCCAATAGTAGGAGTTTGGCATCTAGCATCTATTTTCATCGTTCTTAAACTGAATTTCATGTAGTTTTGTGGAATAATAGGAAACTGTGTTTATCCTAAATCGACTCCATCAAAATGATTATTTTAAAACATGTTTGAATAGATTACATCACACTAGACAAGTAGCACCAATAATAAATATAGTGCTCGTCGATCTATCTCGTGTAATCTGTCAGCTGTCACCTTCATTCAGTCCGGCCGTCGATCCGTCTATCTGGACCAGAATGCAGGGAATCGAGCCGTCAATTAATCGAGATGAGTCGAGAACTCGAGAAGCGAGATCCATATATTTTCAATTTGATGGTTTGTGTACCATCAAATTTTCAGTTTCTGTCCTGGGAAGAGGATAATAAATAATAATAATAATTTGAGTTTTAATTTTGATTGTATTTAAATTTTACTTTTATTGAATTTTACATTATTTTATTTCAATTCTATTTTTATTTTATTTGTAAATGTGTAATGCCTATTCTAATAATAATATGAGTCTATGTTACTCGAAATAAATTATTTGAATTTGAAAATACAATTTATTTTCGATTTTTATCCATATACAAGCACTGCACCCGATGGGATTTACCATCAGCAAGAATGACGAACTTCCATACAAATATTCATCCCCTATTTAACCCCTTTTAGGGACGAATTTTCAAAAATGTTGCTTTAGTGCTCACCTTCGTTGTATAAGGAAGTAATATTGTGCTAAAGGGGTTCGGGCATTTTGGTCCATATGACCAATGGACTTGAATCGGACATCGATGGATACCTAGGTCTTTTCAAGAGGAAAAAACGTTATTATTGGGTTACATCTGGACTTGTTGTCCGATTCGAGATATCGGCTTATGAAATATGTGTTTTGTGTGTATCAATAAATACGTATTGTGTAGTGATTACTAAGCTGGAATGAACATGTGAACTCATTCCACATCAGCAAAAACTGCATACAAATATTTATATAGGTACTATCGAAGAAACGCATATCTAAGCAGTTTGAAAACAAAATCCCGTGCACATGAGCTTTTTTTTTCGTAGGTAAGCGTTACTATATCGACCGAGCGCTGCAAGCAGAAATAGTCCTTACGGTGTATAGATATGCGTTTCTTCGATAGTACGTACTATAGCATAAAATTGTTTGTTCTTGCCACATGTCCAACGTCACGCGGGAATCGAACCCGGGGCGTGATGAAAGTTGTGATTGCGGTAAAACAACATTGTATATTTAATACAACGTATACGTAAAACACCAAAAAGGAACACGTTAATATAAAATAAAAATAAGCTGGGTAGCCGTCAGCTTGGTTTTAAAGTTGTTAAAAGAAGGAAAGGAATTAAGTAGCCAAAATTAACGGAGGCTTAGGCCCATCGAATAACATAGTATTTTAATATGAATTATTATTTAGGTAAAAAGGCATTCATACAGATTTAGGCTTATCTAAGGCTTATAAGTTGTTATTATTACCAAACAAGTATTAACAATAGCTTAATTCTGCGAATAGGTGGGAGGTCGGTCAGGGGAGACGCAAAACACAGCTATCCCCTCCCTCCCCCACCCGCTACCTGGCAGCCGCCGGCGTACTTTTTTTTTTTTTTTTTCTGTAGGGCGTCTCATAGCTGGCCTCTGAGGCCATGACTATTTAACCGAGCAAACCTGTGGGTGCCTTAAGCTGCTACACTCAAAGCCTCCAGCCAGGGACTTATAAACTAAACTTATAAACTAGGTGAACGCTCGCTAAGGGCACCCCCTGTGGGGTACGAGCCTCGGCTTAGGGCGTTTACCGGAGGGAGGACATCAAAGATGGAACGGGCTGGATCAAAGTTTTGATCATGATTATTAATCGGGGAATTTAAAGCTACGTGCTCAGCTGCAACAACTGCTGGCACCTCGTTTTCGAGCAAGGGTCGGGGGGAGTATCATTAACTCGGGGGCGCGGCGGTCGCGATCGCAAAAGACCTCGACGGCGAGGTCGGAATGACGGGAAGCGGCTGTGCTTGTGTCCTAGCGTACTCGTTTCCCTACTAGACTCCTGATGGATGGTAGTCGGGTCGTCTGGGTCGGTAAGAATATGCCTTGGTCGGCGAATATGACTGATTCTACTTGGGACATAATTGGCAGCATCGTCAGCCAGAGGGTTGCGATGTTTGACCGCGGACTCAAAGAAACGCTTCGAAGCGCGTTTGAGGAACTGATGGATGGTAGGGATTTTAAGATCGATATGGAGGCTCTCGTTCCTCACGAACCAAGGGGAGCCGGTAGCTCTACGAAGGAATCGATTTTGGAGGGTTGCGCCGGCGTACGCGCCGCGCCGCCATTTTAGTCGTTTATGTGTGTGACAACGTACTATTTGTTTCTCATTCCGTTTACAACGATTTTGATCCCTGCATTTTTTTAACTCTGTTTTCTGCATTTTACGTTGGCTTGAACTATTACTATGAAAGGGTTGAGGAAGTGGTTTGTATGTAGTGTTGTGTTGGTTCCTACGTTAACTTATGGGAGAGAAAGTTGGGTATAGGATCCATAATCTCTGCCTACCCCTCTGAGAGACAGGCGTGATGTTTATGTATGTATGTAAAGAAAGTAATAAAAAAATCCTAACACATTACGGTAAATCCCAACACATAATTAAAGCTCACGGTCGCCATCTTGACTTTTCACATTTTATGTACCATATAACACTGAAGAAGTTTATACCTTTCATTTAAGATCTAAATCATTAAAATCGGTTCAGCCGTTTGAAAAATATATCAAAAATACTTAGAGACATAATCACAAAATGATTTACAAGGTACGCGTACTCCGATCGGACAATATATCAGGACAAGCGCCATACCTATTCGTGCTCTACGAGAATATACCTTTCTAACGATATACTATTTATATCTATTGTGCCCAGGACCAGAGTCCATACATTTGTGCCCAAGGTCCTTTCATACTTCTAGACCCAGCGGTATAAGCTGTGCGTTGTCTGTGAATGAATTTAAGATTATTATAACTCAAGTAGAAGATTATTATCAGTCATCATCGTATCGGAATCGTCTGCATGCGTGAGTGTGCTGCATGCGTGAGGCGCGCGGTACCACTAATTCGTCTGCCAAACGACGTGCATTCTTTTGCATATCATTATCCAAGTGAACCGTGATGATTATGGCAACGACCATTCATCGTTTCAAGGAGTACCTACCATTTTTACTCATTGCTTGTAAGCAAATCGATCTGTTATGCTTCAGCTCATTGGAAAGGAGAGTTTAAAAAATAAAACTATATTTTTATCTACTGGATACTAAATTACCTCTTGATGCCTCTCCCTCAATGGTATTAGTTAATAGATGGATAAAATCTAAGTAGAATCATTACCTGTCCCTACTTCTTTTCTAAATTCAACCACCTTAATTGTCTTCTTTTAATCACGAAGTTGCACCTAGTCGGTAACTAATTTTAATTACTTGGTCACCATTTTCACGGATTCGCTAACCTCGGTAATTACCTACGTAAAATTAACTAAATATTACTGCATTTTGGCTTCGTAAGTTCAATTAGCCCTTGGTTGAGTTCATAAGATAACAAGGTGGGGGCTATTTTCAGTTGGCAGCCACTGCGATGCAATTCGATATGAATGTTTACATCATTAACAACAAAATGCATGCGTTGAAGCAAATCATTGCGATTTAACGATCTGATACCTACCTTATATGCATTTATAAGCCACGATATTCAATTATTAGCATTTACTTCTTTAACCTCGTTGGTCTAGTGGTCGCAAGCGCTACTGCTGAGCATGAGGTCCCTGGGTTCGATTCCCGGGTCGGGCAAAGTGTTATTGGGTTTTTCTATCTGAAATTTCTCAGTAGCAGCTCGGAGTCTGGATTTGTGCCCGGTTGATGGCAATAGGCTCGCCCCCTATTACATGGGACTTAAACATAACTGGCGAAATGTGGGTGTACCTGCTACAGGGACACCTCTGCCCAACCCTTCGGGGAAACAAGGCGTGATGTTATGTTTGTTGTTATGTTACTTCTTTAACATTATGTTTCTATAAAGTTTCTGTTAGCTTTTCGTATTGATTTTGTGTAGTTACGAGCGATTTAAACTTTTGTCTCGACTTCATAAACATTGCAAGGATTTCGAAATGACCGCTGTCGATGAAACTAAAATGTTTATATGATCCAAATTCTAATTTTCGTAGTTGACTGTAATGAAAGTAAATATTTATGTTTAATAGCCTGAAAACCTGTCGATAAATCCAAGAGACACGGTAAACAACCGCTCCTGCGATATAGCAAAAAGTTTTAGTAAAAGCTGCATCTCTGCGCTGAATATCAATCTGTTGGTATGACAATATTTATTCGTGCTGCAGGCAGTTAATAGATGAATGAGGGTGGGTGGCCACCGATAGAGCTCAGTGGCTGATATTAAAGAAAACTCAATGCTCAATATATTTATTGCTTCCACATGTGAACTTAGGTGGTAGGTTTAACAAAATAATATGATCATTGTGGACCCTGTCGGGCACAGCAAAAGTAGGAGAGAGGAAGAGGGCTTTTAATTTTGTTACTTATTTAGTACCTATTTATTGTAATTATTTTATAAAACTTGTAAATTAAAATTTGTCATTGATAGCATTTAGATAATAGGAATAGTTTTAATTTGTTTGTAAATGTATTAAATTTTTGTTCATTTTTTATTAATTCTGGTAATTTATTATATATTTTAATTGACATGACTATTGTACTTGTTGAGTGCATTTTTAACTATGTTTATAATGTGTGTAGGTATATCCGGCGATCGACTGTTATAGATTGAAAACGCATATCTATTGATGACATCTGACATCTGTCTACAATTCTACATGGAATTGCAGAGAGATCAGAGGATATTCAGATTCGGTTACCACGTAGCGGTCTCGGAGCACTATTTTCACGTAGAGGTTTCGTAGCATTATTTTGACTAGGCCTTATAGCACTATTTTGTCAATACTTATAGTCTACGTCAATACTAATTCTCCATACCTCTCATCTGTCAAATCTGCATTACAATATAATTCTCGTACCAAGTTAATAAACTAGTAGGTAGCTGTTAAAATTCTGTGAGATTAAATTAGACGTTTTATAGCTGTACTGTGGTTTAACTATTATGTTTAATGCGGTGTGCTGTAACGTGGTGTCATGTCATTATTTGCCAACAATTTATCATGACATCATATACGAAGATGTAACCGACTTTATTTTAGCTCATTATTATGTTCAACATAGAAATCTCAGAACACTGACATGTAATCATTAGTTGCTTTAACAATGAGTGAGTACTGCACTTTACAGAAAGTTATGGAGTAAGCTATAATGCTTGGAGTTATAGGATCTGAAAAAAAATACGGTTTAACGCTTTAAGAATAATTAAGCATAAGTTTACTGCAATTGGCTTCCATTTCGGGTCTGAGATATATAGAAATTAAAAGACAATGCGGTGATGCCGCTATACAGTATTTATTGCACAGGAAGTGCCGAGTCCTTCCACAGAGGTAAAAGTTGAGAATTCTTTAAGCCAGAAACCATACACGTGGCTACGCCGATGCACAGTGGAACGAATGTATGGGAGCGGTTGGACGTAGACATTTCCGAAAAAAAAGAGTAAAATTATGCCAAACTAATGATGCCATCTTATTCGATTACTTAATGCCTTCATAACTTGTGGTGATGAATTTCTTCATAACTCCCATATTTCGGGAGTAATTTGAGAAAATGTGAAATTTTACTATGAAAATGAGTGTATCGAGCTCTCTCCCTCCTGATTCCGGGCTTGTTTCAAGTAGCGGTCTCTAATATCATAATGCTAATACTAAGAGCTATATTTAATACTAAGACACATAGTGCGCCAAATGTGCACTTTCTGGGATAAAAGGAAATGAAAATTTAAAAAAAAAAACGTTTTTTCCCCATTTGTATTTACTTTAAACCGCAGACAGACTTATTAAGAGGTCTATAAATATATTATATATATACAGAAATATATATTAACAAAAATATTCACAAGAACTGATGAGAGTATGACTTTTAAGTAAGTTGATAATACATTACCTAGTTTCATTAAAAGTACAATAAATAATTAAGATGTAAGCTCTAATTTACTAAGTTACACATTTTAAAACAATAACATCATTTAATTATCTTCGTCATCATCATCATCATCAATTAATTCAAATTCAGAATCGATGTCCGCTAAATCATTTATGTTAACAAATTCGATATCACTTTTCTCAGAATCCGTAAGCTCATAAAATTCCTTAAAAGAAGATTTTTTTACAAACTTATTTCCTTTTGGACGGATACTTGTAACAAGTGGATCAGAAGACAGTAAAAGATTGTGCATAATATCTTCATTGCATGAGATACTGCTATGCTTTCGAGAATGCCCCTCTCTATATTTTCTAAAATCTTTATTTCTAGCCTCAGATGCCTCTTCGGATAGAAAACCAATGGGCACAATTGACATGTTCTGAACTATGTCTGGCCCATGCATTAAAATTTTATGAAGTGAAGAAGGCATATAATACCATGGGTATAACTCCACGTAAAGCTTAGCAGTATCAAAGCAGAACTCTCGGAATTTAGTTACGTTGATCTTCTCTCCTGATGAAATACACTGCAAGATCACACAGATTTTTCTTAAAAGCATAGCATCTATTCCGGTCAGTTCAGCAGATTTAGTGTAGTTTTCAAAAAATCTCCTTGCCGAGTTGCCATTGTTGGTGGATCCACTGCCTTGTTTCACAACATCGAGAAGTAAGCCCGTTTCTCTTCTTACAGCCTCTTGAACTCTTTTCTTCCTGTCATCAACTTGCCTTTTTGCTATATCACCCCTTACTTGCCATGATTTTATGTCTAATTTGTAGGAAATGTGTAATAAGCATTCCATTGAGCGAATCCAAGCGTGAAGGGTGCTTAAGCTATATTTATACATGTCCTCGTTTGCGTGTTTATCTTTGATTAACTCTAAATTATTCATTTCTTTAGGACAAGCCTTGCATATGTCACACACTGAAGCTGCTGTATTGGATATAATGGAATGAATTTTACCATCAATCATTGTCAACAGCAGTTGGTGTTTGACACTAATTCCATCAGTGATGGTGGATGGAGTTAAGGCTTCAATCTCTGCTTCGATTTCAGCCATCTCTCTCTGCACATTTTCTTTGGTTTCCTTTATAAACTTAAACAATATTGGCCGGCAAAATGAAGTGGAAGATGGTCGCTCGTTTTCCCAAATTGTTACACCTTTTGAGACGAGCCGCAGTGGTACAAGACTAATCATAAAATTACTAGCAAGATCGATTTGCTCATCTTCACTCGTCCTTTGATGATAAATGCTTTGGCTAGATGATCCGTCAAAACCCCATTTGCTGGTCAATACGAGCTGTTGATTGGGATCAACAGGGGTTTCTAACGACCTAATAAGTCTTCTTGAGGTTAAATCCATCAAGGCTTGTAATTTGATTTTTGCAGAGCTCTCTGTAACTGTGAGATCTTCTTTGGCCGGATAGCACTTAATTTTTTCTTTAACCAACATGTAGTAACTCGGGTATTGAAGAGCTCCTTCTTGAGTGTTGAAATCCCGAAGAGTGTTATAGCGCCATTTCGATAAGTTCATCGATACATAAAGAGCCAATGCCTTCAAAGGGGATATTTCCCGTACCTGAATTGATTTACCTTCAATGAAGGCTTTGATTTTTGAGGCCTCTTCTGGATTCTCCGTCAAGTATTTCATAACATAAGCTGTATCGCTTTGTCCTGCCTTTTGAAGCGCCCTTTCGGCCGAAAACATAATTTCAGCGCTGCTACTGCTGCATGAAAGACTATCTTCAGTGCGTCTTCTTTTTTGCCGGTTACTAAGGTCCTCAAAAGATTTACGAGGACTAGGATGTGTACAAGTTGAAGCATCAGATTTAGCAGGAGAAATTATGGGCTCGATGACGTCACTTATATTTTCTGTAGAAGGTTCCATATTTTCATTCTGTAATTCCGGCCATTGAATTGCAGCCTGTAGCCAAATCTCATGTTTCTTCCGAAACTTATCTGTGCTTCTTCCAGACTGTGTCCATTTTGCATAAATGCGGTAGCAAAATCGACGACACCAGTCTTTTAAACTTGTTTCAGCACTTTCACATAACTGAACACAACTGTTATCTTTTAAAACACTGAACAAATAGTTAAAGTCGCGTAAATCTTTATGTGCGCGTGCGCATAAAGTAACGTGAATATCAAGATTTGTATTAAAATTTGGAAAATACATTGCGAGATTAGCTTGGATACAACGAGGTGTAAATCAACACTGATTTTAAAGTTACTAATAGTGACCTATTTATATAAAATCCAGGTATCCCAGGTATCCTTTGTTAAATATTGCAAGGTAATTAGTTATTGTGATAATTAGTAAATGATGCATGCTAAATTAGTGTATTAAGAGCCATTTAGTAATTAAATAATAGCAATGTTCTTATCAGTAATCATTAGTGCATCAGTTTTATATGTAAACCTTAAGTCCCTAATTATATATCCTAATTAGCTTATATCTTCTCTAATTGGCTGCTCAGAAATGTTATTGTAATAAGGTAAACCTTTAGAAAAACGGTTTTAATCAACAAAATAAACAAAAAATAAAAAAATTGTGTTATAAAATAAACATCACTCTTTATCCCAGAAAGTGCACATTTGGCGCACTATGTGTCTTAGTATTAAATATAGCTCTTAGTATTAGCATTATGATATTAGAGACCGCTACTTGAAACAAGCCCGGAATCAGGAGGGAGAGAGCTCGATACACTCATTTTCATAGTAAAATTTCACATTTTCTCAAATTACTCCCGAAATATGGGAGTTATGAAGAAATTCATCACCACAAGTTATGAAGGCATTAAGTAATCGAATAAGATGGCATCATTAGTTTGGCATAATTTTACTCTTTTTTTTCGGAAATGTCTACGTCCAACCGCTCCCATACATTCGTTCCACTGTGCGATGGTTTGAAATACGAAGGTGCAACAGACAGAACACGGAATACAAACCCAACAAACAAATATGACAGACAAGACAGTAATAATAATCCATTTACGAAAACAAACAGTATTTACTAGTCCATTAAAACATAATGCATGGTGTACACTATGATAATTCACGTCTGCGGGGACAGTTGGCACGGGGCCCGGTTGTGTGTCCTACATGACAGGCGTCTCGGTCCGCTGTCGCACAGAAACAATAGCCGATATCGTCCTAATGGAAATAGAACTCGATTAAAATGATAGCCTTGACGATGTGGAGAAAACGAGTATGCTTAGGAAGTCATGAAATTAAAACTTGGAATAATTTTCCCACATAATGGGGAAGCGAGAAGTGTTATGCTCGATTCATGTCATTGGTTTTTCAGCCGTATTCAATATTTTATTAATATGAAACATCCAGGCGCGGTCGCAGCCCAAGATTTTGGGGGGGTCACCATGGGTGCCGACGAATATTTTTAGGGAGGTACATCTTATTGGTCTAGGGGTCGCAAGCGCTACTGCCGGGTAAAGTGTTATTGGGTTTTTCCATCAAGAATGATATACAATGTGCATATATCTCCAACTCCACATTACTTATGCTATTCACGGACGCAGCTTTTATACATGCGGGGGGTAATTGCGGGCAAATTAGTCGCAGTCGCAGCACTTTTTGATAGATAGTAGGTATTACAACAGTAGATTATGAGAAGAGCGAGCAAAGCTAGCTTGACAATTTAAACAACCAGCCTTGGATAGGTTAGGTTTTGTTAGATATTTTCAATTCTAAGAACTCTTTTGAACTAAATGCAAAATGCAAGAGCGAGCGAAGCAAGCTCGAACATTTTGCACACACTCGGATAGGTTAGATTTTCTTTTTATCATTCCAAAAGAACTAGGAATTAGTTGTTTTGTCGACTTATGAAGAAAAGCTCAAGAATTAAGAGAATGTAGAAGGCAAGAGCGAGCGAAGGGAGCCTGACGATTTTAGCAATCCACCCTGAAAACCTTATGTTTTCTTTTGACCATTATACAGAAATAGAACTTACTGTTAAGAAGAAAAGCTTAAACTCAACAGCAGTAAGTAGTTTAGGTTTTGGAACCTGGTCTTAACCTTAGACTTTCAAACCTCACGTATGAGCGGGGTGCCCAAATTTCCGAGTTTGCGTCGCTCGCTCTTGCATCCAAGATACTCTATTTTTATAATTGACTTTTTGATGTGAAAACTTCTTCAGGCGCGTTGTGCGATTTTTGGTAGAAGAATATTTTATGGGTCTCAGGAGTGCCGATATATGTGATAAACTGAAAACCTGACTAATGTTAATAATATTAATTTACAAATTTTGAAAGGACCCCCCCTCCTCGGACCGCATCTGGAAACATCCCAGGTTACTTGTCTCTTCTTTCATGACCTTCCAAAGATGGGCTAAAATAATAATTAAATAATAAAACAGGAACACAAAAGTTCAAATAACTGCGTGTGGAAGGAAAATTTTCAGAGTCGTTTGTCTTGTCTCTTGAGCATTTGAGATGTATCAGAAATAGTTTCGTGTCGTCACTAATTAGGCCACGGCCATGTTTTGCAAATACGTAACGACGAAAAACATTAAGTACCTACCATCTCCCTTTGATGAAGTGTTACCAATACTAAATCAAATCAGTGAAATGATGAATTCTGTCAATAATGTCGAAATTCAAACAGTTTTTAGAATCACGACGTCAGTGATCATACAGACCTGAATCGCCACTGTGCCTTACGTTAATTGATTGAATGTCAAATATCCATCTACATATATGATTGACGTGCAATTAAGTCGGTTCCGGTTTCCGTGGGGTGCTCGACTATAAAAAGACATCCTAGGAAATTCGTCTGAAATAAAACAGAGGAATTAATCTTGATATTGTCTTGGATGAAGCAAATCTGGCGTTAAAAAAGAACTTGATGATGAGGCTATTGTAAACTGAAATAAACTTTTGAGTATGTTTGAAGAACGCTGAAATATTTAAGGAATGGAAGACAACTGCACTTTCTGGAGAAATCTTGCAGTACATCCGACATGATCCTTCTTTGGATTGCCAGTTAGTTACAAAAACTCAGATCAGCAGATCGCCTTTCAAATTGGCGGAAACATGTATGCCACTTTTCATCTGGAAAATACCAAGACATCAAAAAAGACAATCTTTGACTAATGTATTTATAAATGAAGGTAGTTAGTATCAATATCGTGTGACTAGTATAATTAGCGCATTCGTCTGTCCGAGGCGCGTCTGTCAATGAGAGCCAGCCGCCGATGACAGGTCATCAGCTGAGCGGAACATCGCAGCTCCACGATAAACAAAACACAATTTTCGAGAGTTATCGAGTTCAATTAGTATCGATTTGTTTGGAAAATTGAAATCAATAAACTTAGTAAGATAGAAGTTGACTGAAGGGTTGCGCCATAAAGCGGTTAATTGTCTATAGTTCTACATGATCGTTGGTATTGACGAGATAATTCATTCGTATCACATCACTGGCTGTTTGTTGATTTAAGAAGCTGACAAAAAGATTATGGTCTTGTGGAAAGGCACAAAATCATAAGGTTTTCCCGACCCTCAACTATTTTTAGTTGCTATGCGAAAAAAACATACGTAATTATTATTTACCTACTGAAAAGTATTTTTATGTATTCCGGATCTAAGACGGACAGCTGTCTGCTCATAAAAGAGGAATGTGGAAGTTTAAAAGTCTTCCCACACAAAAATAAAGTTCCTTTCACATCATCGATCCATCAAATTAAAATGATGTAAGGAGATCGTGTGAGGTATCTACACTCATAGTCTGAACGTGATCCAATCTCCATTACTTTTATAATAAACAACGAACAGTTTCACTCAATCTAGTAGCTACACGAGGTACCTAAAGTAATATAACGTCATAAACACCCGAATACAGTTATGTGCAAATAAATCAAAACTCTTAGATCTTCAGTTTTATCGTGAAGTAAAAAGAAAGGAAGGAGAGAAGATCCACTCGAGATCCGAATGAAACTAAACGATTGCTAAATGCTCTATATCACTATTACTGAGAATTGGTTTTGTATGAAATTGGTTTTGTAAGATTTTAAACTGTAAAAATCTGGGGACAGGATAGGTAATAATGGAATTAATGCGACAGACTGCGAATTTTTTCTGTAAAAGTTTTCACTCTTTAGCTTTCTTTCTTTTCTGTTTTAGCTGCATGGAAATAGTGGAAACTTTTTGCTTGTGTGGTCAAATTACTTAAAGCTTTTTGCCAAGTTGAAAATGTTTCGTCAAGTTGCAATAAGAACTTAACAAGGCATAAGTAGGCAAACAGTGTAGTGTGCTTTCATCAAGTAGTTTAACTAAATTTTTTTTATTCAATAAATCAAGTAACAGGACTCATAGTGTTAGTAACTTATAAAATACGTTAGTAAAACATTAACACAGAAACAATTTGTGACAAAACATTAAGACAGAAACAATTAAAACACAGAAACAATTTGTGACATCACTGCTGCAAGGTGACAGGCCCAGCCGATACCTTGCAGCAGTGGTTCACAAACGCACAATCTAGCCTGCTTGCTATCATAGACAGGATGTTGCTGGTGCTGTCCCGCACCCTACTAACCAGGGATGTGCACCGCTTCCGCATCACAGTATAGAAGCAGTCAACGCGACGTGACTTAGACTTGATTGTCAATGTGTTTGTTAATTATGTTACACACCATCTCTAAATTAAGTAGACCTTTTGCATGTACCCTTTTTTGTGGTTGCGTGACGTATATAAAGATCAAATTCAAGACCACTTTCTATCTTTAGAAAGATATCATAAATCACGCTGCAATTGGAATATAGTGAGGTTTTGATTCAGAGTTTATGATGTGATAAATGTATCGCTGTTATGTATTGGGGTAAGTAGGACAAGCTGGTTAAATATTGGTCTACGAAATGGGAGAGAAATATTATGGCCTGTAGAAATATCATCGCTGATTATAGTGACTGTAAGCTTACTGCTTTGAAATTGTCGTTGGATTCGGTTTAAAATTATCTTGTGTGCTTTGCGGTTTAAATCCAAGAAAAAAATTACGAGCTTATAGAAAGTTTGACTGGCTCAAAATATTGAGACTATTTGGAAAGGATTTCTTGGTGGCAGAGGGCATTGTGGTTGTTTTGCTTCATCAACCTGGCACTTTTCAGATAACATGTTTTTTATGAGTCGCGTCTTTTCAGTAGGTAAACGGTACGGTAGCAACGTAAGTTGCTTAATAGGAGATATACCCTGTTAGATCTAGTGCATACAATATCTACTTCAGAATGGAAACTAAAACTTCGCAGCAAGTGCAAAATCTAAAATTTTACTTCAACAGTCACGTTTGTAGATGTCGCACTATACTACACGACAATCAACAAAATGCTCCCGTTTATTTTCCTAATGTTTATTTTCTTCGGTGCTAAGCCAGCCGTGGAAAATGATAAAAGAATGCTTACAATATACAAGAGTAGTAATGAGAATTATTGTGTCGTTGGCAAGACGCCATCGTTTGCCAATTAAAATTATATTTGGCGTTTTTTGGCACGGGATTACCTATCGCAGTTTTGTTTCACGTTTTGTCAACGTTTTGATTTGACGCCCTCGTAAATACTGTTTGGGTTTCTCTAGTGCTAATAAAGCTTTTATACTCTTCAGGAATTGAGGAAAAACCTTTGTTTACTGCAATTCCGCTTTTGATTAACCTTTCAGAAGTCAATATTTGCTAAAGGAGAGTAACTGAAGGAAAGGTATCTTTGCTTGATCATTCAAGGAAGACTAAGAAATAATGTATCGCATTTTATCGAAGAAGACAAGACGAGAGATAAGATTATCTTCTAATATACTTAACTACAATATTCTTATTTATTCTTTTAAAAAAAGAAGTAACAGAAGAAATTCAGCACTAAATAGACGGAACCACAGATATGCTACACCACTACTACTATTAAATACAATGTGGTCACGATTTGAACTGTATCCAACGCTCGTTGGGAACAATAGTGGACCAAGCTCAGTTATTTCTAAACGGGTTAACTTCTGCCAAGAATAATAGCACCAATATCACAAATAAACGTTCGCATGTAGTTACAATTTTTTCTGGTGGAAATTCTGATTGTAAAATAGTAAATAAAATTACCGACATAGCTTGCATGGTAAGCTATCTGAAGTGGCAGTGGGTTGGCCATATTTGTCGAAGGACTGATGGCCGGTGGAGCAGACGAGTTCTGGAGTGGAGACCGCGTATCGGCAAGCGTAGTGTGGGATGCCTCCCAGCTAGATGGACCGACGACCTTAAGAAAGTGGCTGTGGCAGACTGGATGCCGAAGGCGGAGGACAGGGTGTAGTGGCGCAGTCTGGGAGAGGCCTATGTCCAACAGTGAACTGCGAAAGACTGAGTTGATTGGTTGAGGTGAACATTCCAACCTGGGACGAAGGATAAAATGAGCGACTGTCCCATAGAAGAAAAAAACTATTACTAATACTTAGTTAAGCTTATTTTAGTTAGTTATTTTATATTGAATGATATTTATGTAAGTCAGTTTTTTGTTGTTTTAGACTTAAGTCAAAGCTGTTTTTTTTAATGATTTTATTTTATGTTGTTTTCCATTTTAATTTGAATGAATATTTTAATATTATGTAATTTAAGAAGGTTGCTTTGTTTTATGTGAATGTCGTGTACACCTGTAATTGGTATAAATATAAGAGCCCATACCTGTTAACTTTAATATTTAATGTACAATATACAAATATGCTGTTGGCGTACCTATTTTAAATAAATAAGAAAGAATACCACAGAAAAATATCTAACGATGAGTAAATTACTTAGGTACCTATTACGCCAAGAAAAAATACGGCATCGGCAGCTTGACTTCCTGACACAGTAGTCAATCTTATATACAATTTGTCTGCCCAAAAGCTTCTTTAGCACAACCAATGTTGGCGTGAATAATCATTTGAGAATACGCGTCAATACCCAAGCTGTAGGGTTTCCTGAAACTTTTCTAATGGCATCAAAATGTGAGGTAGTAGATGACGAAATACTGACAGTGGTTTTCACTTAAAGCGATTAGGTAGGTCCCTAAGCCTGCGATAAAAATAAACAAAATATTGAAACGAAGTGGATGTTTCTCCAAAACATTAATATTTCACATGTGACTGTGATTTATGAGCTACTCCGTGTTTCTCATATTTTTAATCTCTTGAGCAATCTAGTTGACAACTATCATTTATTTGCAAATTTTCATAAAGGTTCTAGCTGCGCCCCGCGGTTTCACCCGCATATCTCGATCCCGTAAGAATATCGGGATAAAAGTATTCTATGTCCAAACCCAGGTCATGGTCTTCACATGTGCCAAATTTCATCCAAATCCGTTCAGTAGTTTTTGCGTGAAAGAGTAACAAACATCCCAAACATCACAAACTTTCGCGTTTATGATATTAGTGGGATAGGACTAGTAAGATTAAGTTACTAACATCACCAACCACTGAATAACTAGGTGAAAATGAATTTTGAAAAGATAACAATTGATACGTTTTTTATGATAGACGTCTCATGAGAGTTAGACCTACTCTTTTGAGAGAAATCATTCGAGTCGTCGTATTGCAAGTACTAAAGTGCATTCAATTCATGCTACAAATATAGATTTTACATCAACAGAAGATTGCGAGTGATGAGACAGGAATACGCTATGGAACATTAAACACAAAATACCTAATCCTCGGAATTGCTCTCATTTCAATTAACACAGCAGTAAAATGTATCTTAAAACACATTTGCACAATTTCTTCACACTTTATTATATTTATTGATATAGAAATTCTGTGTTTGCTCTGTGTGTTATAAACTCCTCGGGAAATAAAACTAGACATTAATACATTGTCACCAGGACGGAATTAGAATCCATTGAGAAACGTTAACATTAGTGGAGACGGTGGATATAAAATGAAGAGAATTGTTGAAGCAAGCTTTGTCATAGACAGATTGGATGGAGACCGAAAAATTATAAAATCGCATAAAATATAGTTTTGTAAGGTCAAAATCGATTGTTGGCTTTTGTCGATTACATATACACCTACTCTCTCCTTCCTAGTAATCAATTGGTCACCACTTACGACTTATTTTATTTAAGTACATCCGCTGATTCAAGTTCAAAAACTGTAGGAGTTAAGTTTTCAGGATTTAAAAAACCATTCAAGAAGATCTTCCGCCTCTTTACGCGGGTACTGCTGAAGTGCTGACGGTCGCAGTACTAGCAGTTCAACTTTATGTTTTTGCATGCTAACCCCTCTCTTTGCTCCAATTAGTCTTTATGTATGTCAACAATATATATTATACAGTCCTCTTCACCGACAGCGACCCAGACTAATTTTCTTTTCTTTCGTGAGCTCTCTGATGACTAGCAAAGCAAGTCTTGAAATCCCGGTCACATCGTGTACGGAAGAGCTGATCAGCATCGTTGTATGTGTACGATAGGAAGGCAACATGATAGCCCGCAGGTTTGCTAGGTGTTCAGGGAGGGTGAAGGTGACACTATTTAGAGCGTATTGTACATCCCTGTACACCTGTAGCCTGTGGGCTCGTTACACAAAGAAGTGCTATAGCGACCTACGCGTTCTCTATAATAATGCGTTTAAGATTGTGATGGGGCTGCCTCGGTTCTGCAGCGCCTCGGGTATGTTCGCGGAGGAGCGTACTGCCTGTTTTTACGCGACTATGCGCAGGCGGAGCATCTCTCTGGTACGCAGAGTACGGGCCAGCTCCAACACAGTCCTGGCGATGATTGCTGACAGGCTGGACTGCCCCTACATGCTGCATTGCTGCAGCAGGCATGTTCCGGCAAGGCCGTTTGTCAGGCATTATTAATCCTTGTGTGTCTTTGTATGTATTGTTTTTGATTGTATTATTTTAATTGTATAATTTTAATTGTAATAATGTCTTATTTTATTTTGAATTTTTGACATTTAATATGAATTTTATTGCTATTATTTTATTCTATTGTATTATATTATTAGTGTGATATGTTTTATAAAATTGACTTCTATGGGCCCAGTTACCCGAAATAAATGAATTTAATTTAATTTTTATTTTTTTTGCGTATTTGGCGCTTCTTGTCTTGGTAAAGCATTCAGTTGCTTTGTGGATTAAGGTGCGCAATCTTTCTCGGTTTCGAGCAAGCTCTTGCCAGCGATCAACGGGTATGCCACAGGTGGTAAGGCGTAAGGAGCTCTGAGTAGAAAGGTTTTAGGTAGTCTACTGGCATCCATGCGCTGTACACACCACCTCAGTTAAATCTTTATCAAAATTGCCTCCATGTCCATAATTCCAGGCGCACATGATGTCAACAATAATAAGCCTGCCACTCAGTTGATTTTTGCCGAAAGATTCAAATGATGGGATGGATGTGCAAAAGTTAATAGGTAATCACGTAACTCCAAATAATGTTGTAGCAATAATCGTAACTCTATCTAACAACGTAGCTTTATATCTCGTAGAACATGTATATTGCAATAATATTTTACGCCATTATTACCACGTAAATCGTTAAGGTTTCCTTCACCAGTTTTAAGACGTTTTTCATTATCTCGTGAAGAATGTTTCCGGTGTGTAGAGCCATTTAGTGGTCTGTCAGTCGCCTGCTGGACTGTAACGAAGTTCATTATTCTCGTATTGAGATAGCAATAGTATTTGTCATGTTTATCGTGGGAGAAGAATTTAGTGGATTTAGGTCGGTGTTGGGCAGCCAGGCTGCTGGAGAGTTTGTTGCGCCACTTCGTGTTTCCTGCTAAAGCACTAGGAAATAGTTATGTGCGGGCGTTTTGGGGGACTGTCTTATGTATTTTTGAAGTTCAAAAAGTGCTGATTTTCAGCCTAATTTGACTTTTGATTGTCGACAAAATTTTGTCGTTATAATTTCTCACGCCAAAACGAGACATCTATTGACTATTTGCATAGTCATAAAAAGGATAAGATTTCTTAAATACTTATATCTGTTTCTATATGAATATTGTTAAAGTCAATGCCAAGGCGCCCGTTCATCACTCGAACTACGTACTCTGATGAATCTCTGGTATTACAAGTGGCGTCTACAGTATGTGTGTATGTTATGGTAGATTTGAAGAAGAGGCTTAGACTACATCTGCATCGGTACTAGTCTGTGCGATATTATCCCACATTCATGTGAGCTGTGCTAGGAGTCGGTCCACACCGGTTTCAGATATTACAAAAAGTCACGAACATTTTTGATCCTGTCAAAAAGCCATTGAGAGTAATTCCTTCAAGTATCGTAATCCACACTTTTCGGTGAATGAATTCTGTTCAGAAGACTCATAAATAACGGCCATTTGTCCTGGTTTTGTCCCCATTCTGAATTGCCATTAAGATTATTAATGTGTACAATAGTACAATATTAGATTCATTTTATTACATATATATCTGGTGAATGATATAATATAACAGTCCATTGAGGTAACCTCATTGTGACGATGATAATATCTTAGATGATGGATAAACATTCTTGAATTTCGTAATGTGTGGAACGATATACCTATAACAAGTATATCATGGCCAGGCTACTATCTACATCTTTGGGGTGTTAAGAACACAATGGTATCGCATATATTCCCGATTCCTAAAGTTTATAAATATCACGGTTACTCTTATATACTTATCAACTTTATGACGGCAACGTCATAAAGTATTTTAAAAGCAATTCAACACCAAGCTATCAAAACTATACTTCGAATACGGCTAAGATGTTTCAGCATTCGTTTTAGTCACGAACGGTCGGTACTTTACAAATGGGGCATTGAAGTATTTATCATTTGCTATCCAGAAACGGAAAACGATCTTTCTTGATTGAAATAAACAAACACTCGGTGTTACCAGCCTCGCGGCCGCCAACCTCCATTTCACGGTCATATAAATCATTGACAGGGTTATGAAACAGATTTTTACATCGAGCCATTGGCACGGTCAGTCAAGTGGTGAACAAAAATACACCTAGACAACGCCTACCAGCATTCAGCCACATTCATTCATAACTCCAACGTCATCTGTATCTCTCCTGTTGATACCAGCACGTCTGTGTTCATAAAAAATTGTCTCAACACAGTCTCTGAAGTTGTTTGTTTACCTGACGGATGCTGCGATGTATATTCTGTGTAAGAACTCATTTATTACAAAGCTACGTATGTCTGAATTCTGAATTAATATTGAAAATGTGATTTGGATCTGTTTTGTGTTTTGCAGCAGAAGAAACGAGGGAAAGGCGATGGGAAGAATAAAGAGAATATTATAGAAGACGTCCATGATGGTAAAGATGGGGAGCAGACTCCAGAGCCTCCGGAGCAGAAGAAGAATGTTTGCTACGAGATCAGAGAATCGGATGTTATGGGCAGGTAAATAGAGACTCAATAATTACTTTTTATCGAAGTAGACTCAGGACTGGCAGGTATGAATTATTAATTGAAACTTTGTCCTCGCTTGTTGCTAAGGCCGCATATAGTTGGTCTGCAAGCCGATCGACCCCAAAATACTTTGGAAAAGCTCTTATGACGTTGGTAGTGTTTTCCCGCGCAATTGTTGGTGCTCAGGGATGTATTAAGGTGTTACCAGACAATTTGGCGAGTAGCCCATCTCTATTTATGCACTATTCGGATTTCTCGACTAAATATTTTAATGCACTTAGCCATGAATGTTAGAAGCAATTGCGTGTACTGTTTGGAATTTTTATTTTATGAAAATGGATCTTACCCCTTTTGTGCTAAAGATTAAAATCCTGTGTATATCAATATTTCAGATATCTGGTAGCAAACCGTGACATCCGACCCGGTGAAATTATCATCGAAGAGCCTGCCATTGCTGTTGGACCCTGCACTGGTTGCGGCCTCATCTGTCTCGGATGCTACCGGGAACTGGACGAAACAAGTCTGGCAAAGTATGTTACTGCTTGTGTGTTCCTTAGCATCGGTTTGATTCTCAGATAGTCTAATAATGTCCCTTTAAAACGATAAGCCTCATCGTGTAATTTTTCCCTTTTATACAGCAGCTGTGTGTACCAAGTATATAAATTTACAATTTTTGCAGATGTCAGGGTTGCAAATGGCCGATGTGCAGAAGTTCGTGTCCTGGTTCCGGGAAGTACACGGGACACTCTACGTACGAGTGCGACACATTGAAGGGAATACCACCAGACTACTCCAAACTTGAGGATCTAAAGGACTCTTATCAAGCTCTGATGCCGTTAAGGTAAATCCTAACAATACACTAATTATTAACCTTAATTTAAGATCATTTATGATGAATCTGTGTATTTAAAACTTTAAACTGATAATTTCAGGTGTCTTCTCCTAAAGAAAGCAGACCCTGTGAAGTGGGCAGCGTTATCAGCGATGGAGGCTCACAACGAGTTGCGTCGAGCTCGGGGGGACATCTGGCCAATCAACGAAAAGAATGTCGTGCAGAGGATAAAGAAGTGGGGGCTGAAGTACGATGATGAGGAGATTCATACTGTGTGTGGGATTTTAGAGGTAAGACCAACTTTTAATTATTCTTCACTTTGACAACTATTTTAACTCGATGTGACTTGACCAACTTGATGTGCGAGCATACAAACAGCTACTTTCCTTCTGTGTATTGATTTTGAAACTTACTTACTTGTTAATACATTAAAGAATTTAACTCTACAGTACCTCTAACTATTTAGAGGAACATTCTAGCCATTCTTATTCAGAAACCACGTGGATAACTTATTTAGCTTTCAATATTATTAGCAAGACATAAAATGATATCGTTTTAATTTCAGGTCAACGCTTTTGAAGTTGGCGGCAGTGGTGCTAACGCCCGGGCTCTATACGACAGAGCATACCTCCTCGCTCACGACTGCACACCGACCACCACACACACAGATGCTGAGAGAGTACCAGGCAGACCTCTTACTATAAGAGCTTCTGTTCCACATAAAGTTGGAGACTTAATTTCTCTGTGCTACGCATACACGCTGCAGGTAACTTTTAAAGACTGTTGAAAATTATTCGGTTACTTCATTGTCCTACTTCGGGAAGTTCCTAACAACCTGAAGGCCTACCACCAGCTCAAAAGCAGTATTATTTTAATATTACTTCAGTTTGAGAAAGAGATGGAGCTATACGTCCTGTAGAGCTTCATCTCTTTCCCACACTAAGTAATATTAAAATAATACTGCTTTATGAGCTTGTGGTAGGCCCTGCAGATAATTATGAGAAATTGCTACGCTACAGGATTTTAGCAAAGTTTTCTAGTAGTTCTGATGGATTGTGTGTGACGAGTTTTATACAATCTAGTTATTAATTTCCAGGGCACACTAAAACGCCGCGAGCACATAAAGCACAGTAAGTTCTTCGACTGCTGCTGCGCGCGCTGCAGCGACCCCGCCGAGCGCGGCACCCTCGCCAGCGCCTTCCGCTGTCCGCGCTGTGCCGGCCGCGTGCTGCCCGTCGCGCCGCTCGACGCCGCCGCCGTGTGGAGGTGTATCGACAACGGCTGTGACTATGCCATGACGGCGCCGTCGGTACAGCTGCTGCTGAAGAGGTGAGGTGAATATTTGTTTATCTTTGGCTTTTCAATGTTTTGGAAATTTCATATCAGTGCTAGTTGTGTTAAAGTACCTTAAACTCTGATAAGGCCACCCTATAATTAAAAAATTGATTAAATCAGTGAAACACTCTTATGATGAGAAAAGTCAAATTTCCGGACAAAAAATAACTTTGCAATTATATGGAGACTCGCTAACGCTGCACGCTGATATAAATTACTCGTCATTCTTTATTTATTGATATGACACTTCAAAAAGTTACTCACTAAAACAAAAATAACATACAGTTCACTATCAGCAATCCAACATTAATACTAAATAGAATCCACTCTAGAAACAGGCGTCTCCTATTTAATGCTACACCAATATAATAGCTTACGATATGACAAGCCGTTTGCCAGTCCTTCACAAATAACTTTCTAAATAAATGCCTTCCCAACTTTCCAGGCTCACAGACGAATACGAGCAGATAGACGTGAACGACGTCCGAGGGTATGAAGGCTTCTTACACAAATACAGGAACGTGATCCACAACACACACTACCTGTGCTTGTCCGCTAAGCACTCGCTCTCGCAGCTGTACGGCAAGGTGGCCGACTACATGATACATGAGATGCCGGAGGCTGAGCTCAACAGGAAGATCGAGATCTGCAGGGATCTGATGAAGGCGTTTGATGTTATTGAGCCGGGGTATTCTAGGTTGAGAGGTAGGGTCTTTGATTCCAGTATGTATGTACTAGTTCTATTTCTAGCAAGAATTTGACTAAAGCCCTTATGGTATGCCAATATTAACTAATAAGACCGGAGTTTAGATTCTATTGGTTAATATTGACACATTTCTCCGCTCCGCTGTCTCGCTCCGCTCCAAAGGACAGGCAGCCTTTAGTCAAATTCTTGCTAGAACTAGTAAAAATATGTATTTTGGATTTGAGTCTTCATAGATCGGTGATACAAGAAATGAATTGGGTAATTGTTGAATATTTTATGATAACGTTTTTGGAAAAGGAAGGGTTTGTCTCAGTGAAGAAATAAATCTATTAAAATATCAGCTGTGTTATGATTGGTTCCAGGTGTAACGCTGTATGAACTGCACGCGCCTCTCATGATCCTCACGACGAGAGACTTCGAGAAGAAAGCGATCACCAAAGACAACTTGAAGACTCGACTTAAAGAGGTAAGGTTTACCGACATCATGTCATTTATTTACCTCTTGCACAATGCTTTTGAAGAAGGCTGTGAAACTTGGCATTATTTCAATAACGTTTTTGTGTATGATTAGTACAGATGATTTGTATTATACATATAGCCAGTATAATTAGTCCCCAACCCTACCTAACCCTGCGAGGAATACAGGCGTTTTGTTATGTATAATTTAGTCCTGAATTCGTTATTTATGGTTTTATCAGCAATTTTAAGTTTAGTATCTAATAAATGATTTACCTTTCTGTTCCAGATCGTAAGGTACCTCACAGAGTCAGCACTTATCCTGGGATTCGAGCCATCTCAATCCTCCGAAGGTCTGATGGCATCAGCTGCAAGAGATGCGCTCAAGAAGATCAAAACTTGGGAACAGATCATTGGAAAGATATCATGATGATCATAATTTTATAATGTGGAGATTGTTGGCTGAATGAGGTAGATTGAACTGTTTCCTAGTTCGATCTTTGAATGATCCGCAAAATTGCGATCGCATGATCATTTCATCAAAGAAAATTATTTGTCGTAACTTTTTTTTTACTCTACTCCCATATTTATTTTCTCATAAAAGTGACATGTCTAAAAATAATTTGAAACAGGGAACTCTGTTTCAATAATTTTTTTTCTCATAATTATGTATTTCACTGGTTTTTTTTTCTTTCTTTCAACTGTTTTTTATTTTATGAATTATATATGATTATAAATGTGGCTCTCTTGTAAAAAGTATACGATTTGGCAAATTTATTGTTATGTAAATATGTTATAGCTAAAAAGTAAAAAATATATTTTTAATCATATTTATTGTTTCTCATATCTGGTACTTTTAATATTTCTTTCGACTAATATCATGTTTAGTTTATAACTTATAATAATTTACTCACAATGTATGGTCATTTGTGATAACGCATCGGAAAATAATTATTTATTTTTGTTAAAGATTTATTTATTCATTCCTTCCACTAAAAGACATTATTATTGTGTGAAATATTTTTGTAATGAATTGTTTAACCTTCTCCAAACTAATTTGGCATTTAAAATAAATTATTTGAATTATAAATGCGTATTATTATTATTATTTTCTGGCCTCTTCCCTTCTCCAAAATTTTAGGTATGTATAGTTTAATAAAGATGACATTAATTTATTCGATCGTTTTCCATGCTAACTTTTTGCACCTACAAGTAATTAGTTCCTAGTTCCCATACATTTCCTGATTAAAAAACCGAACAAGTGCGAGTAGGACTCGCGCCCTGAGGGTTTTGTCTCAAAGCTGTACCCGGCTGCCCGTAGCTTCACTCAAGTGATACAGCCTATTAATTTCGAATTACGGACTGAAGGACATACCTAATATTGTAGTTGAAAAATATGTTCTCCCATACAATTTAACTCCGCTAAGCTGCGTAAGTTTGAACGCACAATATTGAGAGATTTACCATGTTATTTAAATACCATATACTTCTGATAGGTTTTCCTGTAATCGATAAGTAAAAAACTATTTATTGTATTTTTTTCAAAAGTTTAGGCTCAATAGTTTCGGAAATTAAAAGGTAGCCCAGTGCTAATAGCCCCGACCTACGAGTTGTAGGTCGTGGGTTCGAACCCAGGCAAGCGCTTTAATTTGTGTAAATAATTTCATCACCACTGCTCTCAAAACGCTGTAGGAAAACATCGTGAGGAAACTGGCATGTCTTATAACAAAATTCGAAGACATGCGACATCTACCAACCCGCATAGGGCCCGAGTGATGGATTACGGCCCACTCCCTCTGGAAGTGAGGAGGCCTGTATCCCAGCAGTGGGAACATAATAGGCTGATTATGGCAAATATTAATAAATTTTCTTTAAAAAAAAATTGATCCAAAAAACATTTGATACTTTCACAACATGCATGCAGTTTGCAAAACTGTTTTTTTATTTTGTAATTTACCCCCGAAAGGTAACCGCCATATTCAAAATGTATTTATTTACGTTACACGTTCGTGTTCAGGTCACAGAAATTCAATAAGTGTACCTTATTTTAACTTAATCGGTCCAGTAGCTTCGGAGCAAATTGGTTGTGACAGACGAACAAACAGACACACGAGTGATCCTATAAGGGTTCCGTTTTTCATTCGGGCGTACGGAACCCTTAAAAGCGGCGGCGTTAGCCTACTGGCGTACGAGAGGTTGTGAGTTCGATTTTCACCTTCAAACTATTGATGCACATATTAAGTTTAGGGTAGCCTACTAAATACATATAGTCTGGATTTTTATTTTATGTTCGTTCATTTAGCGCCTAAGTACTCGTATATGCACTGCGTCAAACACAATATAAATGGAATACGTTATAGTTTCAAGTGTCAAATCGCGCGGTTTATTTTTACATCGCGCATGCGCAGCAGCGCGTGCGCCGATCAGTCAGCCCGGCATCTCGCACATGCGAGATATTCGGGAATTTTATTGTGTTTTTCCATTATTTCTGTAGACATTTGTATTGATTTTATTGTGAACTATATGGAAATACCTAGAGTTTCAAGTAAGTAATACAGTGTAGAGTATGTGGGGGTGTTTATTGAACGATATTTATAGCTAGAATTTATATCTTTCAAATATTGTAATTTGAGAGTAGGAATTTGATTGTTCTATAGAATCTACATAATATATAAATACAAGTGATAGAAAGTGATACCCTATCCCAAAACAAAATCTAGACTCTCCAATTTTTGGCGCCTGATATCACCGGCTTAGCAATACTCCTCAAGCCATCATATCCATTATACTCAATATAGTTTATCGGACAAACATCCATACGGACATAATGAAATTCTGATGAAATCCAAACATAAATTTATAAGCCAATCTAATTTCGTTGTTCAAGAACAAAAAAAATCAGTTCCTTGTAAACAATCTCCCACACGTCATGTCTTCATTTACTTTCCAGAATGGTAATACCAGGTTCCTGCATAGTCTGCCTATCTCCGGCCATCCAGAAGTGTTCAGGCTGTCAGAACGTGCACTATTGCTCTAAAGACCATCAAAAGCAGGACTGGAAGCAACACAAGTTCCAGTGCACCCCCGCCAGGGTCAAGGAGAACGAGAAGTATGGCAGATATCTTGAGGCATCCAGGGACATCAAAGCTGGGGATATTGTGTTAAAGGAGAAGCCTCTTATCACTGGCCCTGCACAGGTAACGACGACATAAAACATGAAAGCTTTATTTATTACTTATTTTCTTTTTCTTTTTTTACTTCTATTCAACGAACCTCTGAGGAGTGATGATTATCATCATCAAATCAGCCGAAAGGCGTCCACTACTACTTCGTAATACCCCTTTCTTCTTCTTCTGTTATTCTTAAGTATTCAGCAAATTTGATAGCCTGTTCCTTTAGCCTGTTTTTGTTTCTTTCTTCCCTTGTCAATAATGTAAGCTGTTTCCCTTAACTATTTATTTTCATTAACAGGTTACTCCTCCAGTCTGCCTCGGCTGCTACAAGCTGTTAGAGGAAGGGAAGACTGTGACTTGTGAGAAGTGTGGCTGGCCTTTCTGTTCAGCAGAATGTACCGTCAAGGAGGAACACGACCCTGAGTGTCATTATACCCAGCAGAAAGAAGAAAAGGTAAGTTGTAGTAATTTGTGTAACTGTATTAAAACATGAAACTACGGAAAGCCAACACATATTCTGGAAACAGTCTACTCAAAAAATTGCAAGCCAGTTATTATTCAATAGATCGTCTTCCATACAAAGAATCTCTAGAGTTGAGAGTGTTTCTTGGAGAAATCGTTAACCAATAAATTTTCTTAATGTTTTTTGTATTTATCATCTTTCTTTTTACCAGGTCAACATTACCACCTACGGCATCCCCCACCCGAATTACCAGTGCATTACAGTGCTTCGCTGTCTGTACCAGCGTGACCATGATGAGAAGCTGTGGTCCAAGATCCAAGCACTACAGTCACACTGTGAGGACAGAAAAGACACTGACAAGTGGAATAATGACAAGAAGATGATCGCGGAGTTCATCTGGAGGTTCTTCAAGTTAGAGGGAACTTTCAGTGAGGAGGAGATTATGAAGTGCTGTGGGATTTTGCAGGTGAGCTGTTGGCGATATTTGATTGTCTTTTCACTGTCTGGCTACCGATATTATTTCAGTTTAACTTGTTGATTGTCGTTTCCCTTGATTCTAAAAGTAGGTATTTGTCATGTAACTTAATGTGACACAAGTGAAAGAGCCTTTCAATTAAATAAAGATACCGTCTTTCTTCCAGATCAATGGTCACGAGGTGCCCCTCCTCGAGCCCGAGTACTTAGCGCTGTTCGACCGCATCTCCATGGTGGAGCATAACTGTCGCGCCAACTGCAACAAGAGCTTCACCTCACAGGGAGATATTGTAAGCCCTTCAATATTTCTATGACAGCATAGGTTAGAATAAAGAAAAGAAGCAACGATGTTAACAATAGGTACCAGCAACTGCTGGCGACCATTTTCAGTTTGATTTAAAGATTTTTATCTAGATCAGCTGTCGTATATCGCTATAATATAAAATTTCAATTAGCGCACACATGAATAGTTTTGACGAGGCCTACAGAATCAATTGTATTACTTACGCAACTTGCAAGATAACTATCTGACTGGCTTGGTGCTTGTGTTCATCAACTTGTAACATCTTGTAAGATTTTTAACTTAGTGAGATGATACTTCAGTGATATTTTATGGAGTCTCAGACCTGTGTAGACCGAAGTTCTAATCAAATCTTGTTCGAAATCTTCCAGATCCTCTGTGCCGGTGTGAACATCTCGTCGGGCTCACACATCACGGTGTGCTACACGGACCCCATGTGGGGCACGGAGGCGCGGCGTCATCACCTCGCCGACTCCAAGTTCTTCGAGTGCACCTGCGAGAGGTGTTCTGACGTCACCGAGCTGGGGACTATGTATAGTGCTGTTAAGTGCAAGAAGAAGTAAGTTTCATTACACAAGAACAGAAATTACATAAGAAATAATATCCCAACCCAAACGGTGCTTAGTTTTCAGGACATGATAATACAGTTGAACTGCTTTCAAAAACTATACTTTAGTTTATTATCCGTCCGTCCGTCCGGTCTATTGTCCGTGGTCTAAGGATTTTTGTGGCTGTAAAGCACGACAGGAATAATCCTGTATATTTGTCACCTAATTTTCTGAGTAAACTTTTCACTCCATTTATAATTTACGCTAATCTTATCTTAATTGACTTTACTTTTATTTCAGAGACTGCAAAAGCTACCTCCTCCCCGAGACCTTCATCCTACCCATCCTTCACAAGACGAAGAGCCCCAACCCTGAGACCCGCAACCTGGACAACAAGTTCTGGAAGTGCGACACCTGCAAGGACGCTGTCTCCGACGCCATCATCCAGCAGCTGGTGCAGGACATCGGCAGGGAACTCAGCATCATGCCAAAAGGAGATCCAGAGGCTTGCGAAAGGTATGGCAATGAGTTCGTTTTACTACTTCAGTAGATTATTCAGAACTGTGTCAAATATTTACAATACACTTACACACTGTCATGCTCGTTTTTTCCGAAGGATTAGTTAGCAGAGGTATATTAACAATCGTCAATTTGCCGTGTTTTAGCTATTTCATACACTGTCAAAGAATAACAGTTGTGAAACCACAACTGTCAACTTGTGAAACAACAAATCACTTTCCAGATTCATCGGTCACTGCAGCAGCTACCTGCACCCCTCCCACTTCTACATGACAGACGTGAGCGTGGCGCTGGCGCAGATGATAGGCCAGGAGGAGGAGCAAGGCCTGGCGATGGTCACGGATGACCGGCTCCTGCTGAAGACACAGCTGTGCAAGAAGATCGCTGAGCTGCTGGAGACTTTGGCACCAGGTAGGTGGCTATAGCAGTTTAAACAGTAACAGACAATACTGTTACTGTTTAAACTGCTATAGCATAGATAGAAGCATAGAACCAATCGTTAAAGATTAGTTATCAGTAGCTACACCACTTAGCCTACTTCATCATGACAACCTGTTTGTGGAGGGGCTTTTGGCATGTGAGGAATGCTAAGACAACTGAATAGGGATGATGACTAAAAAATTTTTTTGCCCGTCTTGTAGATTATTAAAAAATATTGGACACGTATTTTTCTTTTTTTACGTTATCAAAAGATTACGGCGATACATTGAGTTAAAATGTGCCTTGACGTCAAAAGTATGTAGATTTTATACTTGTGACATAGCGACCCCCACTACCCAACTTTAATGCGTTTTATCCAAGTAATTTTTGATTTATATGATAATGCAAAAAATACGTGTCTAATATTTTTTTATTATCTGAGTGACGGACTAAATAGAATTTCTTGTTTTGACCCAGGCATCATGCCTATTGAATGAATTGTCTGTTGGCTGCCTTAACCATGATAAAATTGCACAGGCAGACATTGTGTAAGCTGAATAACCTATTTTTCAGCTGAAACTCGTCTGCGAGGCACCATACTGTTCGAGCTGCATGCTGCCGTCGCTGAGACGGGAAGGAGGCAGGCTCTCCTTGATGGACCCATGACGTTGCTAGGTTATGTCTCTGTAAGTAATCTACTCTGCATAATAATGTTTATTCTGCGTTGTTTTATTTGCAGTCTAGGGTCACTTGTAAAGCTGGCTAGAAGGACCAAACTTTGAAACTAGTATTACACGAGGTTAAAAAAAATGCTGAAGTCCCACGAAGATTTACGGCGTATGTTATCATTCGTCACTCTTCGTCAGTTTTAAAGGCTCGTCGTTAGGAGACATGCCTGAGAGATATTTTTCGCGGCTTTAAAACTCTAATACCAGGTTAGTCACTAACCACACGAAAAGAAGAAGAAGGCTCGTGCAGACTGGAGCGACTTGTCGCGCGACGCGGTTCTGCGATATAAATCCGTAGAACAAGGTCTATGATAACGCGCGCCTTAAATATTATGCAACGACATGAAAATCTTCAAACATCTCTTTTAGAGTTAAACAGTCGGATAATAAGAGGATATCAGTATGGGAAAACACTATGATGATTGTTGTGATAAATTCAGATTCTAACATCTGTCGTGGTTGTAAAAAATAAATGGGTCGATGCAGTGTCTGTCTACGTTAAAGCCTGCTATTGTTATCATGTTTCAAATAAATAAATAAATAATGTCTCTAAGTTAGCAAATACGACGTCACGTCTAAGGTCTTACTATCTGCCTATTAAGTGAAGTGGACTTTGACAAAAACAATAAATAAGTACCTACGTTTAGTTTTTGGATTCTTTTTAAAGTGAGCACTGAAATATATCCCTGAATATAATCATTTTTCCATGCTTACCTCGATCATCTGATTGAGCTTTAGACTTTCTACTTTTGGCTTTTAATCGAAATAAATGTACCTGCATTTGTCGTTTCTGCAGTAATCGTGTCATGCATGTGTAAATAGAATAATTATATAGAGAATAAAAACAAAAATACTGCCTCTGACGTCTACAACGACGTATACAGTGTCTACAAACGTAAAACTCGTGATTTCCCATAATATAAACACTATCTAAATATGAACTAAATATTGAGCACGCGACCACGGTTGGTGCAAAATACGCCAGTTGTAATTATTCAGCACAAATTGTGAAAATAATTGTAAAACACGTAAGTCTATGAGTTATTTCGTGCGAGGTTTTATTAGAAGGATAGATTATTTCTTATCACAGGCGGCAAAGCGGTTATATCCAGTAGGCCTAGTACAGATTATTATTGTGATGATTACGACACGTACCTTAATGAAAATGATTCCTGCCAGGCTCACAGATCACAAAAAATCGGAGCTTATGAAAAGAAAGGAAATATTAACTTAGGTACTAAGTATCATCATAACAACTATTTCACGTAGATGTGCCACGCCAACTAATATTAGCTCTCGGATCTAAACTATAGCAAAGATTTGATTCATGATCTCAGCCTATGCAGTCAACTTAATCCCTCCGAAGTTGCACCAAAATGCACGGTTTTTCGGGATTTTCTCACATAACGACACTAGAAAAAGATAACAACTTTACTGGTAGGTATAACGACGTAAGCACAGTTTTACAATCAACTGTGACGTAGGTAAGCGCTGCTTTGAACCATTTTACAACCACAGCAGATGTTAAAATCGGAATTTATGAAAACAATCATCACAGTGTTTTCCCCTAAACCTTACTTTATTACTGCAATAATTATGACGCTTGACAGGAACGAAATTTTGTAATGTTGATATTTAGCAAACAAAAATATGCTGCTGACTATTGTGTTTAAAAACACTTTGACATTCCGTGGGTAATGACGTAGGTACTCTCTTTTATAGAACTCTTTGGAGTCCGGAGAATCTTATTTGTAGAACATAAACAGCACTTCAAGAGTTCAGGGATGCTACAATGAGTTACTTTTCATCCAATTCTCTCCTCCGGATCCTGGGAAATTTTGTTGATTTTGCCTCAAATTGTGCACTGAGCACGGTGGAACAGTGATCTGTTCCACTTGTTTTGTTACTAGATCTTAAATAATGTTGCCGTGCACTTACCAGAGCAATCGAGATTCTCTTCACGTAAACCTGACCGAAATAACAACCATTATTGAGCAAAAAACTCGCTCTCAGCTACTAAATAAGTACTAATGATCGACAGTGAGAATCAACAAATTGTTTGTTTGTCCATCTTCAAATGTGTTCTCGTATTCATTTTGTAAGGAAGGATGGCTTTACAGGACCTTTCTTACCAAAACTTACAAGCATTTTTCCTGTAAAAATGTTCACTATTACAAATATCGTATATCGTGTCGTTATTTATTTCACAAGTATATTTTTACACTCGTATTCGTGATTTTGTTCATCAGAAATCCTTTGTAAGTTACAACTTGTAGAAAATCTTGGCAAATCCTGAAAGTGTCCGGCGACTCTCCATTCCGTCTTACAAATTTAAGAGTGCGCTTAGTACCGCAATAAATTTTCAAATTCGTTTTTTTTTATGTGGTCAAGTGATTCAAGCGATGAAGAAAATACTAGAATAACGGAACCGAGAACATATAAAAGAAGAATTGACTACGGTCATATAGAGATGACCTATTATGAATTTAACGAAAGGTTTCGTCTTAAAGCTGAAAAATTTGAACATTTAATTAACATTTTGGGTAGCCATTTAGATGTTGTGATTCATTTGTTTCTTCTTTACTTTAAACAATTCTATTTGCTAAGCCAGTTCGAAATTTAAATAAAATCTTTGATAAATTGTCTCCTTGGTTGCAGTGGGTCGAAGTAAAAAGATCGTTTCATTTATAAATAACACGACAGATATGAGTTTTCAAAGTAATTTAATAGGCCGCTAAACACGACAGATATGGATTTTCATGGTAACATTGCCAGCCGCATACTCGCTTGTTTTTTACCAGTACCTACAGCAGTTTTGATTTATCTCGAAGAAGGTTGTCAAAATAATAATGTTCGAATTACAAAGCGTGTTTGAGAAAAAGAATATGGCGGTATACCTTTTTGATTTTAGAACTTACAAGTAGAATCTACAAGCGTTAAATCTTACAAAACCCCTAGATTTTTTTTGATAAACGTAATTTATACGTACTTGTAAAAACTTCCTTGTAATGTGTAGCTTATGTGGACGTGTACCCAGATTTGTAAGTTTTGATAAACAGTGCACAGCTCTTTGAGCATTGTATCGGTAGCCAGAATCCTTTACAATATCAGCAGCAGCAGCACAGTATCTAGCATTATATTATCATATACTTAGATAAAATTGAACATTTCAATATTTGTGTAACGAGGTACCTATTTTATTCTGATATAGGGAAAATCAAAAATGCAAAATTCCAAAACCTGAGAGACAATCTACAACCACAGAATAAGTGATATGTGTGCAACTTTAACAAAACATTTAATTACCTATTCAAGTAAAGTCAGACGAAGAAGATAGTGCTATAATAATTCAACCGGTGAATCCATTGACATCACATCTTAGACAAAAACAGTCTTGTACGTGTCTGCTCGCGACAGCAACTGGACCATCGCTCGCTCCAGTTACTCACCCGAAATACTGACACTAATTCTGCTTGTTTTGAACTTTTTTTGTGAAATGTGCAAGTGTGTTGTGGGAGATATGCCAAGATTTTGTAAAAATAAAAACAATGTGAAGCATGAGAACTATCTCAAACTCTCAAAGAAATTAAAAATAAGTGCCGCTCTTGTCGTAAAATATGAATGACGTGTGTCTTTGCTTGGATTAATTAATTTTTATTACGTAGTATAAAATGTTAATACCGTACGTAACACGCTGCGTGAATCTGCCGTGACCCTGTCTGGTATTACTCAAAAAACGCTCAAACCAAATATTTTAATAACTACTCTTCTAAAATTAAAAGGACCACCTGGACCCCAAGCGGTTAGCTGATCTAGCCAGTTTTAGTAGAAAATTGTAATTAGGTAGACCATGTGATCGAAAAAAACAAGGGAGTACCCATTGGTGTACTACTAAAGAATTTTACACTTTGCAGTGGGTCAAGGCTAGCGTTGCCGGAGAGTAATATTCCGAAGTATTCCCGTCGTATTATTCGCGTAGCATTCGGAAGTATTGAGTAACATTCGGAATTATTCGCCAAGAGTTCGACTGTTCACCGCTAGATGGCGACACAATTACCATTACAAATCACAGTCCTAAATGTTGCGTGTTGGTGATTGTGTATTCATACCCACGAATCTTCCACCATTCTTAATTATCCTTATCAGCAAACCTTGATCACTGGAGCAGCAGAAAGCGCATGCAGGCGAGCACTACCGACGGAAGTTGTATAGTTAAGCTTTTACCCGCTCGATGGCGCTAAGACCAGCGACACAATACTACGCGTTCATTCATAAGACTGAGAATAATACTATTTGAAAACTTCCGAATGTTACTTTCATCTACCTAGCTATGTACTTACGTAACAAGTTTTTATTTGCGGTTTAGGTGTAATTTTGCGAGAATACTATGTACTTAGAGAGGTTAATACATAGGTAGGTAGGTACTAAGATGTGTTTATATTACATAAATATTATCATGTACTTCGGTACCTAATAAAACAGTAACTATTATATTATGTACTTCAATTGTTTTCATAAGTAGGTACTAGTGCTGATTCTCTTGTCACAAATGCCTCTAAACTAGACTAAAAATCACCAAAATTTTGTTTATTCCTGTCAAACGACGCTATTCTGAATTTGATGTTTTTCACCTAAAATTTTGATTAGGTATCTAACTAAATCTGTCTATTTCTAATCGCGATTAAAAACGCTTGGAACAAAATTGGTTGTCATGAACTTTAAATTCACACCAACACCTCGACTTCAGGGTTCAGGGTAAAAACAAGGCAAAAACAGTATTGAATCTTTTTTTCTTTTGCTTATATCTCGAAAATGGTGTGTCCTATCGCAAAAATAATGAAAATTTCAACCCCCTTTATAAAACCCATAAACCCCTAAAACTAAACATGTAGGTAATACTTTTTCAGATTTTCCATACAAAAAGTGAAAAATTCCTTAAAAAACACGTTAGGCTGCTCACCCTGCGCGCCTCCACCACTAAAAAAATCACGGGGTAAGGCAAACAAGTACCTACCACGTGGATTCGCCATTGTAAAATTCGATTTAGTTTGCCAAAAGTAAATAATTTTAGTGATAGTTTAGTTCGGTGTACAAGAGAATCGGCACCACAGGTACTTATACTACCTATTCTAGAAAGAAGGAAACAATTATTTTTTTGTAAAATATCTTCTTTTTGTTAATGTTTCCCTACCCTACCTACTTACCTAATAATTTTAATTTTTCCATTATGTAGGTACATCGCAAAGCAAAACTTTTTTACGAAATACTTAAATTAAGCTTGTAGGTACATAATCTGCAAAAATCGACATAAATTCTAAACTCAACCATATAAAAATAAAATAATAAGTAGTCACAAGTAGATAACTACTTACGCGGAAATATTCCCGCAGAGTAGGTACGTACGCATCGAATAATACTTTGTTGATTTTATGAATGAACGTCCACGAGGCTCGGGCTGCCACGTGCATGCAAGCCGGGTACAGTACGACACAACTTAGATGTAGCATCGGCAAAATTCGTAAAACTGATCACCGTCTGAACCGAGTACGCCTTCAAAATCATGAATATTTATTACTGCTTTAGGTAAAAATGATCTTAACGCAATAACTAGTGAAGTCATAATACCCAAATACATTCGTAAAATTGAAATAAATGAAAGCAAATTTTTAAATTTATGCTACATCTAAGTAGTGTCGTACTGTACTTATTGGATTACCTATTAAAGTTCGACCATTGACTACTAGATGGCGTTAATGCCAGTGACTTTATACTATTATGCGTTCATTCAATAAACTGAGTAATTTACGATTTTGAAAACTTCCGAATATTTCTTTTCATCTACTTAGATAAGTAGGTACTTACGTAATAACTTTTTGTACACGGTTTAGGTGTGAAAGTGGTATAGAGGTTTCGACACTTTCGACATAGGTAGATACTAAGATGAGTTTGAGGGGCTTGTGGCTAAGTAATAACAGCCACATGGGTCGATCGATCAGGTTAAGCTACGCTTGGCGCGGTTGCTCCGTGGATGGGTGACCATCTTTACATACCAAGACCCCTCCGTGCATCGGAAAGCACGTTAAGCCGTTGGTCCGGGCTGTCATTTGTAGATCTTTGACAGTCGTTACGGGTAGTTAGAAGCCTAAAAGTCTGACAACCAGTCTTACCAAGGGGTATCGTGTTATCTAGTAACTAGGTTGTGGAGGTCAGATAGGCAGTCGCTCCATGTAAAATACTGGTATTCAGCTGCATCCGGTAAGACTGGAAGCCGACCCCAACATAGGTAGTTGGGAAAAAGCTAGGCAGATGATGATACTAAGATGAGTTTATAAAATAACTTAGTACCATAAGTAATTAGGTAGATAGGTACTTATTACCAAATAAAAGGTAATTCTAATTAAGTATTACATTATTTCAAGTGTTTCTATAAGTAGGTACTTGTTTGAACTATCGATTTTAGTTGAAAACTTCTACAAAAAGAAAAGTAAAACATAGTCGTAAAAACTAGGTAAGTACCTACTCATCTACTTACCTAATTATTTACGTTTCTTTCCATTAAAAATCGTAAAGTAAAAACATTTTTACAAAGTAGACTAAACTTGTACCTACCTACTTACATAACATCCACCCGCAAAAAAAATCGACACATTCTAACTCAACTATACAAAAATAAAATAATAAGTAACAAGTAGATAACTACTTACGCGGAAATATTCCCGCAGAGTAGGTACGCAGGCTAAATAATACTTCGTTGATTTTTTATTGAATGAACGGCCGCGAGGCTCGTGGGCAGTGCCACGTGTCACACAACGTGTAGGCGAGCGCTGGCATCGCGTCGTCGAGCGACTAACGAGGGAAGTTCGCCATTTAAAGTTCTGCTCCTGCCCGCTAGATGCCATTATTCAAGTTTTTAAATTTATTCTTGCTGCGGTATTATTACATCCAATCGAAGTATACTTTTGAATATTTCCGAATGCTACCGAATTATTGCGAATTCTACCGAAGTTTTGCAACGCTAGTCAAGGCAAAACAATGAAGCGCTTTTCGTAAAGCTCAAAACAAAAAGCATTGCGTTATGCTTACTCTAAAAAATCCTTATATCTTGTGGCATTCCATTTTACGTTACTAAATAAGTTTAGTCCATCCATTCTTTAGATATCACGTTTAACTTTCCATTGTATTTTTTCCCAGGAATCCCGTAAGATACTGTCAGAATCAGCTCAGCTTCTCCGTCACGAGCCTGCAGAACTACCGGAAGGTCGTCTGAACAGACAAGCGAGGATTAACTTGATCCAGATGGACGAACTCATCAGGAACCTGTCGGCTGCACTACCCTCGCCTTTGTAAACTGGAATACATTTTTGTACCGATTCTTATATTGAAGTTTTAATTTCCTCCTCTTTGTGATGAATACTTTTCCGTTTCAATTAAGTCTACAGGGATGTGTGATCTAGTAGTCTAGTTATTAGTGCTTAGTAGCTTAGTTATCAAAAGCATAACAAACTTTAACCGCTTCATAGACTCTACTTCTACTATTGTTAAAAAGACTGCTACATTCGGTATTTTCCGTCAGGGATCGGACAATGGTCCTTCTATGCCTTACGTCATTGCAGTTCCTTAGTAAGTTTGTTGCTTGGTTATGGATGTTTGGGGCAAAAGGACTTCGTCCGAAAAAATCGTACCACAATTTTGTCTCTTTTGAACTAAGCGGTATCCAAGTACTAGCTACCTTATGGTTACAGAGAGATAATGATGCCGATTCTCTTGTACACCGAACTAAACTATCACTAAAATTCCTTAATTTTGGCTATGAGAATCTTAAAGCTATTCTGTAAAAAAAATCTAAGTTTAAAAATAATTTTGACACATCAAAAATCGAATTTGACAATCGCGACTCCACGAGGTACTTGTTTGCCCTACCCCGAGGATTTTTTTGAGCCGGAGGCGAGCAGGGGGGCTGCCTAGATGTGTTTAGGTAATATGGAATTTTTCGCTTTTTTTGTGGAAAATATGAAAAATTATTACCTATATGTTGAGTTTTAGGGGTTTATGGGTTTTATAAAGGGGGTGAAAATTTTCATTATTTTTGCGATATAGACCATTTTCGAGATATGGTAAGCAAAAGAGAAGAAAAAAGATACCTACAGTACTGTTTTTGCACCTGAAGTCAAGGTGTTGGTGTGAATTTTAGTTCATGACAACAAATTTTATTCCACACCTTTTTAATCGCGATTAAAAATTGTCAGATTTAGTTAGACAATCAAAATTTTAGGGGAAAAAGTCAAATTCAGAATAGCAAAATTGCCATTTTCACTAAATTAATAACTCAGTGCCATCTTAGTGCTGTCAAACTAAAATATAGTTAGGTTGTGTCACTTTAGTTTATGAAAGGGAAATCGTCTCGTTTGGCAGGAATAAACTTCTCCTTTTTCTTCTTCTCGAATGGTAAGTGACTAACCTGGTGTCAGAGCTGTAAAGCCGCCCATGGGCCTCTGACTTGGCTTCACATACCGTCTAGAAATATCTTTCTGGCATGCCGGTTTCCTCACGATGTTTTCCTTCACCGTTTTTGAAGCAAGTGAAACAAACAAACAAGTGCGAGTGAATAAACTAATTTTAGTGATTTTTTGTCTAGTTTAGAGGCACTTGTGACAAGAGAATCGGAACCATTGATTCATTTAAGAGCTGCCTTCGCCCGGACCGGCCGGTTCTAACAGGAATAGCGAATTAAAGAGTGCACTTTCGATCGGCATCACATTTAACGCTTATAATTTGATTCAATATATATTAAAAAATATAACGATCCCAGCGCGGAGAAAGCGGGTCGGCGCACACGCAGGGGTAAAAAATAACCGTATTTGTGCAAGTACATCGCGGGAGCTTTGTGCAGCGCAGAAACTTAGCTTATTTTTGTTATAATTTGAGAACCGTCTGTATGAAATGCTAGAACTTCTTGCCACAAAAAATATGTCTACGGCAAGAAAGGGAAGAAAATAAAAACTGTCAAACAAAAAGGTGCCTGCAATGTCTGCATACTAGATTTTGACATGTCATGACTGTCGAAGATGGATTCTGGTCATGTCCCTTCTACATGATGGACGTGAGGGAATATCACCATTACTAATGTAATGGTAATAGTAATCCATAGACAAGGAAATTGGTCATTCCATTACGATATTTGGTATGCGTGAGAGGAAACTTTACAGATACCGCTGCTGAAAAAAAGTTACTTAGTAGGTACTTATTTCTGCAACACATGGTTGCAGATTATTTTATGTAGGTACTGATCGAATTTGCAAAAGAAAGCGTCTGCGTCCCGCTACCTTGCGCTTGCGCCGCGCGTCGCGGCTGGTGGCTGAGTGACATAAAGGGAGCTCCGCGAACAACGCGTTAATTGGAGCGATATCGACATTTCGCAGAATTGAACCTGCTGCCGTGAAAGGTCTCAATCTTTATTTGTTATTGATATATTTTGTTTGTTACAACATAGGATATATTAAATAAAATACAATAGACGTGGATATATTTAGTAACCTGTTCCGCTTAGCTATTTCTAAAGAGTCATAAAAAACTCCCCAAGGAAGAAGAGGATAGGGGGGGGGGGGGGGGGGGAAGGAGGGATTCCCGAAAGGTCACGCCTGAATCAATTAAAACTATATTAAATAATTATATATTATTTTATCATGGTGAGGTATGTTCGTGGTATGAGGAGATTAACGAACCTTTTAGCATACGGAATAATAAGAAATAAAATTTCAGAAATATTGGTTCCGATTCAGTTCAAAATAAACTGCTGACTAACCAGTCGAAAGGCACTCTACAAGTACTCAGTCCGACAAAATCTGTTTCTAAACTATTGTCATTATTTTCATCAATCTCATATGAGACAATACCAGTATTTTTCAGTCAATCCTAAAATACATGTGTCGCTCTCTCCGAATTTGCTAAAAACATAAAATAATATAAACCTAAGAATAGTGTTGATCTCAAAACTAATAAGAAAAGTAAACTCAGTGTCAAGATTAGGCGAACACTACACGACCGCATTCGGTTATTCAATATTGTAGTAATCGCATGTTTTACAATAGAAACTGCTCAATTTAAATTGGCAAGAGTGGCTTTGCTTCTAGTTGTATAGTGTGACGGATTGGGTTTACGTGGGGGTAGAAATAACACCACGTAACCTTGTCAACGTAAAATAAATATATTTTATATAAAAATACAAAAATGGGGTAGGAAGGTCACAAGATTCCCTTAATTCTCTTGGGAGTAGCGCAGTACTGTCCTGGCTCAGCCTGGTGCGACGATGACCCCAGCGGGTGTGCCACGCTGCAAACGCTAGGAAGTGGTGCCGGTCGGCGGTTGGTCGCGCCTGACCCGTAGTTGGCTCGACGTGCACACGCGGGTAAATATGTACCCTGCACGAAGCATTACGGCAAACATATATATGGAGGTAAGCCGGTAAGTTAGAGATATTAGCCGGAACTTTGGAGATGGAAGTCGGAACTTTGGACCCCAATATGGGGATTACACTGATTGGAATAGATTCATGACTATACATTACACGTAGTCAAATATAAGAATACCGTTGCAAACGAAGAAAACCGTGGCTGTTGGGGAGGTCTGACGCGCAAGGGTCGCGCCGCTGAGAATGAGCGACGCGAACGTGAACCTCCCTAGCCAGCACATACCGGTGTCTCGAACTCTCGAACCGGCGCGCACAGATTGACGGCTGGGCTTGCCAGCACGCGTAGCATGACGCTTTCTATCTCTACGAAGAATAGACATAGCTCTTTCTATACAAAGTGACGTTTCGTTTCTCCATTTTTGACATCGCACCGTAGAAATCTTTCTACAATCTGTCATTTTAGTCTTTCGTTTCTAACGATCTTTGTCTAGGTCCTTTTACATGTAGACTATTTGAGAAGAAAGTTTTCTATCCCAAACTGTCAAAATCACTAAGGTAGTGAAGACAATTTGATTTTGTAATGCCATGCTAAAGGCAATAGAAAACTTTTTACTCGACGGCCATAAAGTATTACGGTTATCTACAAAATCATGATTTTACAAGAGAGCGTTTTAAAAATTTTGATTGTCTAACTAAATCGGACTATTTCTAATCGGATTAAAAACGTGTGGAATAAAATATAAACTAAAATTCACACCAACACCTCGAATTTAGGTGCAAAAACAGTACTGTATCTTTATTTTTGTTTTGCTTATATCTCGAAAATGGCGTGTCCAATCACAAAAATAATGAAAATTTCGACCCCCTTTATAAAACTCTTAAACCCCTAAGACTCAACATGTAGGTAATAATGTTTTCTTATTTTCCGTAAAAAAAGTGAAAAATTCCATATAAAATACAGAAATATTTTTTTCTTCCAAAATACGATACTTCAACACTTTGAGATTTTTTTGTAGTTGACGTGACTATCAATAAAAATTGAAAATCCATCAGAAAAAAATTCCTATGACAAAACAAAGAATTCTGACTCGAATTATGAAAAAAAATAATTTCGTAAAAAGTGCAGTTGAGTCTTTCTACTTTCCTGCCGTCCTGTCTACACGGAACGTCATTTTTGTCTATTCTTCCGTCGGCAAAACTCGTTTCTACGGTGGTCATGCTACGCGTGCAGGACGGTGTCAGGAGAGAGAGAAAGGGCCTAGCCAACGGACTGTGTGGCGACTCAAGGTCACGCGCATCGCGTTGAATATTTATTTATTTATTTATGAACTTACATTTACCATTACAGGATCATTACCCAATGCGATAAATGCGCTTATCCTAACTTAATAAAAAAAAATACACTTATCTAAATAATCTTAATTAAGATAATTTGACTAACATCTAGAACTTGGCAATTTGGTTTCATTAACAGTAAACAAATGCTTAAAAGAAGCGTAGTTTTAAAGTTTTAATAATTATTATGTTTAATTTTAAAAAAATACGACGTTACAGTAGGCAGAGACACAATGATGGATATAAATAACAACATGATTTTAAAAGTCACCAGCTGAAGTTTCACATTGTACCTTTGATATTTAAACTGAACCCATGGTGTGAAACCAAGCTTATTACTCAAATGTGAGTAATAAGCTTGGTTTCTGACTGACGAAAATAATTAACCTAACCTACGAAACTTACCGCATAATATCAGGTGGGTCATACATTCACATGTTCAAAGACCCTTCTGAAATATTATTATGTAACATAACACCACGCCTTGTTTCCCCGAAGGATTGGGCAGAGGTGTCCCTGTAGCAGGTACACTATTGCCATCAACCATTATTATATAGGTACAAAAATCGCAAATGCGTGCCTTTTTTTAAACACACCCAGATAGTACATTCATAAAATCTACGTCGCCATCGCCGAAACCGACGCCGACGGCGACGTACATACACACACATAAAAATCAGTAGTACTTACGCACACTCACATAATATGCAAGCCGATTTTTAGGCTTCTTCTCAAAGACGAAAAAAATGCTCAATTTTTTGTCACGTTTCATTATCATGTTTATTGAATTAACACATTTTTATCTGTATTTCCCGCGTGAAGGAACTTCAGCGTCATCCGTCCAGTTATCTGCACATAATAAAATGAAAACTCATGAAAATCTGCGAACATCTAGCGTTGCTCCATTAGGATCGTCCTGTGGTTCGTTATCTTTACTAGTTATCACATGTAAATATCGCAGCCAATGACGGAGACACGCGAAAATCTTTGGACAAACATTGCGAGTTCTCCACCAACATCCGAGCGGAACGTTCGCTGCCAAAAGTGCTAAAAAACCGTAAAAGTGATCGCTAAATTCATATATATTTTCCTTCAAAATATGCCTTGAGGGCTGAGTGCACTCCCTAGTGGTAGTATTATTTTAGTTGAAACTTAGGTTATTGTGCAAATGTAATCGAATGGCGTCAGTCAGCACCTTGTTTGCTGTTCACATTAACAGATATACTGTGTGCACGTTACATCGTGTTAAAGGTTTGTGAGAATTTTACTTGTGCTTTGTTAGAGAATAAATTATTTCTAGAAACTTACATAGCTAATAGAGGAATAGTTACGGATCAAAGGTTGAAATAGGGAGTGTTCAAGTTGTGAATTCATCTCCTGAGCAATCCAAGACAGGAGTTTAACTCAACCCACTGAAGAATATCTTAGTCAATGTGCTATGCTTTACGTAATAACTGACAACAGTTCTGAGAATAAGCAATGATAAAGAGGCAGTGGTAAGTAGAGTGCAGGACAGTTCCCAACTAACCTTCCACGTTTTATGACTCATTAGCCGTTTTATTACTTCTCCCAAACTTTTCCAAGCTTTCCAAGATTTTCTGGCTTTAGACTTTGGCTTCTGTCAAAAAGGTTCCTATTTGTGTCTTTCTTGCCTTGTGCCTGTGTTGCAGTCATTTCTAAAGCACCTTAGTTTTCAATGCGTAAATAATGGTCAACAATCCGTAGGCATTCAGTTACGATCTATTGTAAATTGTGGTGTATTTCTTTGTCAATGTTTCATTGAACTTACAATCTTACATGCATTTGTCTGAAGGTAAACAACGCCAAAAAGTCACTATAGTGATTGGTACGTTCAACTAAAGCGAGAAAGTTTCCATTTGACTTGAATCATGGAACTTCTGCTAAACCATACTTTGTGAAAGTCTTCGACAAGGCATGCTTGCAGATCAAAGCATGGCTTGGGCTCTTTTTGGATACGAAGTAATTGGGTAAATAATATTACCAACGTATATGGGTCATGCTATGGATACATGATTGACAAGATACCTTCCTCATATTTGGTCACGACCTTAAAACCTATAATATATCAAGTAAATATCAATTTATCGACGAAATATGTTACACCGCAGTGACCTTTTCAAGATACTTAGACTTTACAAGGCATGAACATTTGCAGAAATAGTTACTTACTTAATAAGCCCAGTAAAAACAACCTCTTACGATATATACCTTAGCACACAAATTCATAAGCACGAACTATGATTACACTATGATTGTGAATCTATACTAAGAGATATAAAGAGAGAGGTGTTAGGTGGGAAATTCCAAGTACCTACTGCACGTGCAAATAAATTATCAAACAAACTCAAATAAACACTAAAGTGCAAAATTGATTTTGTTAAAATTCAGTTGTTGTTGTTGTTTATTATTCAAAAACAAGTTTACATGCATTTGATACACTTTACACATACCACACAAATCATCGCGGGTTTAACAGCGGTATGCGGTATGGCCAGACACGGCAACACGGTGCCACTACATATTAATTAATTAACAATTATCTGATAGTTTTTAAATGATGTAAATACGTGTGTAAATAAAATATTTTAAGCTACAATAAAAAAATAAAAACAAATTTGGTAGGTACATTATATACTATATATATTTTTTTTAGATCTCACTGCAATCTAGAAAGTATATTTTTAATACTTTTGAGCAGTTCTTCGCATTTAAAACATTACAGATTTTCATTGTTCAAATGCTCAAATGCTTTCCTCTTCTTCCCTAGGCGGTCCCTCTCTAAGTTGAGGATGACCGTGACTCCTTAATTTTTAAGAACAAGTGACCTCTATTTGCTACGCTCTATGGCTTGACTTGTTGGAGTCCCACGTTCACCGGCACTTCCAATTGCTCCGTCGCCTATAGGTATAGTTAGACCATCTCTTTGGGCCACGTCTTCTGGGTCTTTTGTCATCTATTTTACCTGCCACCATAATTCTCTTGATATCATCGGTATTACTGCGTGAAATGTGGTCAAAATAACAATCATCATCATGTGGTTAGAATTTATCTAATATGAACTTAATCTTACATTGAGTGAGTTCAGAAACATCTATTGTTGGAGTTGGGCTTCGAGATAATTACTACAAGGAGAACTTATAACTTATAAAAGAAGTACTGAGTTTGTCAAGTTGTAGTGGTATTTTAATAATAGTTCACATTATTTGTAATGCACTAACTACAAAGATAGACACACAAAGGAATATGGATGCTAAGCTATTTGTTTATCGTGAAGATAAACAATTAACTTAGCATCCTTATTCCTTTATGACGAGTATCTTTTAATTGCTTCTCCAAATAACATTTGTCTCAATATATCAACCTCAACAAAATCAATAACGAAAAGAGATCATTGAAATCTTTTGTGGTAGAAGGGGGTCGAGGGGTTGAAAGTGGACTAAACGGAATTACCTTTCATATTGCTTTGTCAGCTAGGTTCTTTCATATTGTAATCATAGGTATAACGATTGAGTTCCGTGGTTCATGAAGTTAAGCCATATTCACCAATCATATCAACCCACTCACCTGTTTAGCGAAAATTTCGTAGTAGCGGCAAGAAAATCTATTAATCCTTCATTCCCAGATGGATACGAAAATTAACACGAAGATACTAAATACATAAACAAACAACAATGTGAAGTAAAAGATACAGTTTTATGTCAGAACTGAGCTATCAATTTTGCCATATTTGAGTGTTGTATGAAAATACTATGAGCATTACACCACTTTGTGTAAAAAACAAATAGTTCTCACTAATTAAGCTGATTTAACCGCTAAAGGACCGCGGACGCACCGGTGCGTCCAAGTACCCACGCGGCTTACAACTCTATTTGTATTCGCTGTAATGGCTATTATTGTCTGTGAATTTTTGTGTCTATGGTCGAATAGATATTCTCGTCAAATAAATCGACTAAAAGCAAAAATATTAATAGGCAACATTTTAAAAAAATGTTGAAAATCACGTTCCCGCGCGGTAAAATGTCAGTCAAATGTCACTCCCGTTCGCTGTAATAATTCGTTTTTTAATGGTTTTTGTGTGTAAATCGTCGGAAAGTGGTGATATTTTCATTTTGAAGTAAATATTACATCGTTTTAGATATAAATAACATCATGTTATACCTATTTTGACCCAACCAAAAAAGTGTAAACAAACAGATAAGAGAAAGTTCCCGTCAATGTGAAAGTTGTGATATTTTGTGGTTTTTCTGTATGGATCTGATCCGTAAGTGTTTTATTTCTTCTCTATATTACATGTATCATCGTATTAGACAACATTTAGAACAAAATAATACAAAAAAATATTTTTTTGGGACGGAGAAAGTTACGTAAGCATTAGAAAATCTAGATTATCTAAAATCTAGATTTTTTGAATTTTTTGTTTTGAATGTTTGTCTCTAAAAACGCTTTTGTTAGATAACTTATCTATCCATAATGTACCCTGCAAAATTTCGTGTGAATTGGTACGGTAGTTTTATCAGAAATCGTTATCACAAAGAACAAAAGAAACAATAACAAAAGCGGGTAATAAAGATAAGTGAACGTTGTTTACAAAGACTGCAACCATTTGAAACGTATTCCTAATCTATTCGAGTAGCAAAAAACATAAACAATACTACTTGAGACGTTATAATGAAACCCGAGTAATTGTTTATTTAAGTGCGGTCGTAAATCTGTCACGGCGCGGACCGCCCGCGGTCCGTGAGCGGTAGAGCATTTATTCTGAAAGTGGGCAACGTCTCAAATAGATGTCAAATATTTCGCTGTTTTTATTAATTTGGCAATATTACTTACTGTATGGAAATAAGAAATTTGGCTAACTAGCGATCTAGAATAATAATAATGAATTGCAATTATAACACTTAATTTGATGTTTTAACCGTTTAGGTGTAAAAAAGACATTTGGAAAGTTTCCAAATACTTTTTTTACATCTCAAAATAAATATTTGATGTTACGATATTAATTATTGCATTTCATAATCAATATTTTAGTTCTCTAGTTAGCCACATTTCTTAATTCTATACATCAATATTGCCAAATTAATAAAAACAGGTAAATATTTGACAACTATTAACGACATTGCCAACTTTTAGGAAAAAACCCTCTTAAAAGACAGTTACAGCTAGGTATACAACAAAAATAGAATAAATATAGGCAGAATTTAAATCATGATGATTCCAAACCCAAACACTGTCAAACAACTCCAAATTCCTTTTTCCTTTGACTGACAAGTCGAACTTCAGTCAAGGACATATAAATATAAATAAATGGGCACTTAACAAAATTTTCAAAAATAACGGTAATACTCTGATAGTTATTAGGAACCATATAAATGCTTCCACAGAATATAAATATAGATTGGTTAGCAACGTTACCTTATCACCAGATAACATCTCTTCATCCCTATCAAAAACAATTAATTCAAAAGTAATCACAATTAACCCACATTAATTGAATTCGATATTTGTACAGCCTCCGACGGCGTCACACATTGTTGTCAGTTTGTGTAAGATTACATGCGCTGTGCTATTAACAGATCACAACATCTGTCATGGAAGATTTGAATCAATGGAAACTAAAAGAAAAAATAACTTGGTTGAAATAGCGACATTGGTTATATTTTCAATTGGGTTTCGGCAAATTTCATAAATCTCTTTTTGATACGTGACCAGCTACTTGTTGACATTCGTGCATTCTCCGTTCAGGAGGAGACGCCCGGGGTGGGAATTGCGAGCCGATTTCCGGCCACCCGTAGGCGCGGGCTTGCGGACGGTGAGAAACGGGTAGCTCGCCGTCCGATAAGGACCAAGCCCGGGTCGACGGCGCGTTGTGTTCCACGCGCGCCTCAATGAGATGTCAGCAGAATTGACGGGGTCTGCTAGGGCCAATGCCTGCCGGGCCTGCGAATATGGGCCGAAAGGGAAATCGTGGCCCCCGGCAACAGGGCAACCGAAGGAACACGGGTGGGTTTTAGTCAGTAAGAGTCTGACACGCCCTCCCGCTCCACCCAGAGCGGGAGAAGTTATTTGAAAATATCCCACCCAAAAAAAAAAAGAAAAAAAAAAGGAGTCTCCCTTAAGAATGGGAGACTAGCTTCGTTTTTCTGACTGATCGACCTCTTGACAGTTCAAAAGTGCCTGTAATTGGTTTATTTGAAATTTAAAATGTTTTGATGATTGATTAGTATGGATAATAGATATCCATGAAGTTACTAGGGAAAATGAGTCCAACTAATGTATTTTTCGAACTTAATGCTCTTTACTAATATACATGAATAACTATTACTATTTAAATAGAGATTCGATGGTATCACTATATTACTTTGTAGTAGATATATTATGAGTGTTATAGCAACGGTTTCTGCTTAGTGCTATGCTAACTTACCTTGGGCAGAATTTCAATACAGAGCCAATTTTGGAAACACCGCTCATCCCTTATTATAAAAACAATTACAAATCCAACTCTAACAATACTTTTTCTATAATTTCAGAAAGAAAGTCATGTCAATAGTATACATCTGGCTACTCCTATGCTACGCTCAATACGCCAGAACCAATCTGATGGATGAGTACAAGGAGTTCACCAACAACTTCCTCTATCCTAAGGACGATAAGACCGAGGAGCTGCCGATCCAGCTCGGGAAGGACTGGGCTTCTGGCTGCACCTGCAGGGCCACCTTCCATCAGAAAGTCATCGTCTGCTTCGGGAACTACGAGTGTATGAGGTTTCCTAAGGTCAGTTGCTTTTTTCCTGTGTTCTAGACTTTTCTCTATTAGAGCTAACGTGATGATTATACTAATTTGTAAATCAAAGGCAATCACAACCTTTGGTATTTCCAAATTCAAACAGTGTTTGGTTTTTCCCAACTTAGGATAGCGATAATTTTAACAAAGTGTCGGATAGTACATACCTAATTACCCTTGAACTATCCCCTATAAGGACACGTTTTCTTCACCCATATCAGCAAAAGCTTTAAATTCTTCGATAGCTCTTTCAGTGATAAAAGACTGACGAAAGATAATCGGAAACAGATTGCGACACACCTACTGCAGGTGTGTCCCAATCTGTTTCCGAACTTCTTCATCTCACAACATTTCATCTTTAATCCGGCGTGCGATGTAACAATCTCTGTTTACCTTATCGCAATATCCTGTAAGACGTAGAACAATGAACACACGGCTATCTCGGTGAACACACACAAATGTCACACAAACAGTGTCATTTCATGCATGTGTTTCATAACAGAACTCAGACGTAACCATCGTCATAATAATGTATACGAACTCACACATATCTGATATGAAACTGTGTGTAAACAATGAAAACTGTTTGGATTTAAAGACGTAGTTAGATAAATTCAACAATTGAATAATTGAGGCAAAATTAGGTGTCGAAATGCTGCGATGAGATTTTGTTTTTATTACTGTAAGTTGTTTGCTGATAAGATAAGCAGATTTGGAGATAGTCTTTTCTTTTAAAAATCACATTAAAACAAAATAATACCAACATGTGGAGTTTATCATCAAACCTCAAGCAAATCGCGAGACCATGAGATGAAAAACGAGGTCTAAAGTATAGCGAGCATCTCACGGCTGAATAATGATGACGTTTAAGCTAAAGTAAACAAAAGAAAGGCTACGTCAGGTGATAGAATTGTCGAGGCTTTCGGTCAGGGTTAAGTTGCTCAAGCACGATTGGCATTGAAATTCCTGTTCATATTACATACAGAATTTATATATTAAATACAGAGTCAAGCATATTGTGAAGAACATATTTATAAAAGTACTATCTGTTTCTTTCCAGGTAAAAGTACGAAGCGAAGTTTTAAGAGTACGAACTACAGCCATCACTGAAATCCTCAAAGGAGAACTGGATTTTCTGTACTACTTGAAAGTGTTAGAAATAGAAGCAAATCATCAGCTCCGCTACATAGAACCGGGACTATTCTCCAACTTAACGAACTTAGAACAACTGTCAATATCCTACAATACGTTGCTTCAATCAATTCACGAGACAACATTTAGGGGACTCACAAACCTCCACAACTTGACTTTGGTCAACAACGGATTTGGATCAGTTCTACAGTTGACACCATCTTTTAAACCCAGTATACTACCGTCATTACGAAGACTGGATTTATCTGAAAATACTTTGGAAACAATCCCAGAAGACGCCTTCAAGCCCATGGAAGGAACCACTTTGAGAAAACTCGAGCTGAATTTATGTAGATTAGACCATATACATCCAAATAGTTTTCTGCCATTGAAGCATCTGAAAAACCTCCAAATTGGGGACAACGATCTCAATTCGTCGTTAATAGGAACCTTTCTATCAACAATGATTGAAAATGATATAAATTTACTACACCTGGATTTATCAGGCATGGGGTTCAGGAAACAACCACCGAGAAAACTTATGGATATCATAGCAAATTCTACGATACAAAGTTTAATACTAGCAAGGAATCAGTTTGAAGTTATAAGCGACGATGCTTTCCCCAAAATGGTCAATATACAATTGATGGATTTAAGAAAAGTCTCCACTATCATGGTGGGTCCTCTGTCGTTTACTCCTGAAATGTTTCCAAACCTAAGGTTTCTATTACTGAGTGGGAACAACTTGCCCGGGATTCACGGGACTCATTTGTCCAATCAACTGATACTTTTAGATCTATCTGATAATAGAGGACATGCAAACAATCCCGTTTACTATGAAATAGACAGAGATACTTTCACAGAAAGTAAAAATCTACAAGTATTAAATCTAGCTTTCAATGGAATAAGAGCAATATTTAATTATACATTTACGGGATTAGAAAGTCTGAAAATATTAAGTATGGAAAATGGTACTATCTATCACATAGGACCCGGAAGTTTTAAACCTACAAAACATTTAGAAATACTGAATTTAGCAAATAACCCTTTAACAGCTAACCAAAACTTAACATGTTCACAGTTTGACGGACTAAATGAATTAAAAATTCTAATTTTAGAAAATTGTGGAATCAAGAATTTCTATGAAGACGACAACTTTTATGAGATGATGCCTAATTTAACTCATCTAGTGCTTAGAAATAACCAACTATACTACATATCGGCTGAAATACTGAAACCTTTAAAAATGCTGCAGTTTTTGGATTTAAGTGAGAATTTGCTAATGTCTTGGTGGAAACCCATATTCTTGGCTTCGGGTGTAAAGCCGAATAGACTGTACTTGACAAACAACAAAATATCACATTTCTCTCTGAGCATGATTCAGGACATTGGTTACTTATTGGAAGCCAGCAAAGGTGATATAGTCATAGATCTTATGGACAATATTTTCGTGTGTGATTGCAATTCTATGTTTACTACTTATCGCTGGCTCCAAGCTAACGCCACTAAAGCTTTAAAACAGTACATATTCAGCTCAAAGTTTCAGTGCAGTAGTCCCGACTTGTGGGAAGATAGGAGAGTGTCGGAATATTTAACTTCCGTCAAAAGTTTACACTGTTTGATGTACGAGAAGATATCAAACATAATGTTGCTGGTATGGACTGCACCGTCGCTGGTCACCATATCTCTAGTCGCATTGATAATAGCTGTAGTTTACAAGTTTAGAATGTACATACGCTATTGGATGTTCATAGCCAAAGTAGCGTTAGGAAGAAACTTTCAGAAGAAACAAGCAAGACCGAATGAAGGGAAAACGTATAAATATGACGCCTTTGTATCATATTGTAATGAAGACAAAGACTTTGTTCATGAAATGATAGCTCAGCTGGAGTCGAAGCCACCTTTTCTGAAATTGTGCGTTTATGAGCGAGACTTTGAAATAGGTTCGTTTATTTCAGAGGCAGTTTTAAGCAGTATTAACGATAGCAAGTATGTAATTTTAATAATTAGCAATAGTTTTGCGAAGTCGCAATGGTGTCGGTGGGAGACACAACTAGCGGAGTACCACAGGATTTTCCTAGAAGATGGAACATCGTACGATCCTCTGGTATTGGTAAGGATTGGAGAGATACAGAGCAAGTACCTGACGACGACCTTGAAGTACTTGCTGAAGACGAAGATATACCACTCGTGGGACCAGAGGAACAAGGAGGAGTTCTGGAAGAAACTGAGGGACGTTATAGTTAAGAAGTGAAGTGATGTAAATATTTTTTAGGTGATTATAATTTTAATACATTTGTTTTAAAATCTGATTGTTCAGTTTGATGTAAAATCCTATTCGTTTCACCCGCTTCGCACAAAGGGCCAAAGTCCAATCAATCAAGAAGATGATCTATCTATACTAATGTATAACTATAATAACAAAGCTGAAGAGGTTGTATTTTTGTTTGTTTAAACGCGCTAATCTCTGGAACTACCAGTCGGATTTGCAAAACTCTTTTTGAATTGGGTTGCCCAATTTTTGAGGAAAGTTATACATTTAATATCACGCTATGACCATTAGGAGTTGAGTAAAAAGAAAAAAACACAGAAAGAACGCTAAGCGAAAACGAAGCGCGGGCGGGCGATGCAATGCGACGCGGTGAGCCGTAGGGAACAAGACATTTTATGAGGACGAATTCGCGGGTAGCAGCAGGTTTATAAAGATAGAACATTCTAATAAACGTAAATTAAATCATATGAAATAAAGTACAAGATAATATTTGTGTTACTATGAAATCAGCTTTTTCTATAGTACCTATTATTTCAAAGTTTGCATACTTTCAAATTTTTAATTTTAATAACAAAACTATATTTATGTGCATTAATTGTAGATATATCTACAATAAATACACATAAATATAGTTTACTACTTTTATAAGATTTATGATAATTAAGGAGGAAAATAATTGACGGAAACAATTCTTAGAAGTTATAAAAGTTTCTAGTTTTTCATAGACACACTGCATAATATCGTTTCGTAGTCGAAGATACTAAAAATAAACGACTTAAACGACTTTAATACTGAGAAAGATATTCAAATAAAAAGTAAAAGTAAATCCATATTATTAAATCTTTAAAAATCGCTTATGAATACAGGTGCATAATACTGGTAGATATTGTATCGATTGACTATCGAAATAATATATTAAGAAGTTTCTAATTTAAAGATGTATAATATTTTGATCTTGAATTTCTGAGCAAGTAATATTTGTATCTAGTATTTTAAAAACGAAAGGTTTGCAGAGGGCCGAGTATAGTGCCCTGCTCAATGTAGGAATTACGTAACATCCACTATAGTAAAAAGCGCCTGATTAATGTGCAGCTATACCTATAGGCTGATATGATTTGGCTCAAATCCTCTCTTAATTCTCAGTTTTGGCTGAATTAATTTTTTAAAGGCAGTTATTGGCGATTTATCTTCAAAACAGAGGTCCGTATATCCCAAAATCCCAATCATATTAATTATTCTTGAGAAATTCTCGTACCAGACTCACTTTTTGTAGCTAATTTAAGGTAAAAACTACCATGCACCGTTCATCAGTATTCATTTGAGTTTTCCTCATTTCGCACGCTTTCTTATCAGACGCCGCGAAAGTTGTGTATCGCAATATCCTTGAGAAAGTCAAATATCAGTAATGGCGGTGCATAAAAGTTAATATTTATCGACGACTTATATGTACATTACAGTACAGTTTCACTTTAGCTTTCTACTGGAGATGAAGGTTTTAAATTATCGGTGATAGGCAAATGAGATAGAATTGTATAAGAAAGTAAAACGATGTTCGAAACTTTCTGACTTCGAAAAGTCAGAAAGTTCCGAGATTCGTATGGGTGTATCGACTAATCCCATACGATCCCATTGACACTGCGAGAAATTCTGCGGGACAAGTGGTTATGCGATTAGTATTGTCAAACAACTCCTTATTTACAAACGCGATTTACTCAAATTATCAAGGAAATGGCGTTTAAACAGTGTCAACACCACTTCTTTCAAACTCTTCGTCGCAGCAAATCACTTCGCCAAACAGTTTAATACTAAACACAGGCTAAGTAACCTCTCCATTACTAACTACGTCTTAATTTTTTCGTTTACTCCTCAACGTTTGCACAGCTCACACTCAATCTTAAATAGGTTAAAATGTATGAGAATGATCGCCGCTGTACAGTTGGTCAAATATGCAAGTACATGTATCAATAGAGTTTAGACATTCGGTAGACATTCACTTAGGTGAATGTTTTCCTTAGTCATTATTTTCTGCCTACAACGATTAGTGAGAATTGTTGGACTAAAATCACTGGTGTGCAGATTTTATTAGCAGTGTTTCTGTTTACAAATGTATGCAAAGCCGTTGTTGTCTTATTATTTATCATCACCGAACTTAACATAACTAAACAGTTTTTGTTATTATTCTGTACTCATTTATTCTCGAAAATGGACCTTGTTGATAATTCTATTGTGTCTACCGCGTACCGGAACGAGTAGCGTGGATAGACATCCTACAAAGTGGACCTACAAACCGGTGAAGATTGTGGAAATCCGCAGGATGCGAGAAGTATCAGGATCATGACATGCTTGAGGGAGGTCAATGTCCAGCAGTGGACGTCTTTCAGCTAGATGATAATGCTGATGGACCTTGTTAAAAGCTGCAGTAACAGCCTCTAGGAACGAAAGTGCGTACAATGACTGTTGGAAACACAGATAGTCCTAGAGCTGAGGTAATACAATTCTCTTGGTAGGAAAGTAGGTCTGTTTACATTAGGATTCAGACGTTCGCTAGACACTCATTTGTGTTTGATGTTAAATCAATTAATTATTGCCAAAATGTAGGACAGAACCAATAGTAGCTTTTCAAAGCTAGTGTGTATTGCGGCACTCCTATTGTCTTTATGGTGTTTGAAACAGAAAAAAGAGTATATTAAGTAAGTATAAATATATAGAGGAAGCTCAAGACACAAATACAACAGTGACAGGTTGTGGAATGTATAAAAACTTAGTGGCTGTATTGTCAGTCAAGACCACGTTAAAGCCATACATTATGCCTCTGTAGCAGCCCTTGTTGAGCAATATCTACAGATGGTTATTTATGTGCCACATCAGGTAATACCACAAAATTAATATTCAATGCATCCAGAACTATGCAATTTATAGCGATCGTGGAGTGGCATATTGATGGAATGCCAATATCTGGTAATACATGCACCCTTTCCGCGATTCCTGATTGATTCTTATTCATCAATATTTATCGCATATTCCTCATAGGTTTAAACTAAGTGTTCCATGTTCCTCTAGCTAGTTAGAGTTCAACTTATTTTGTCTGTCTACTTAGGTATTTCATCAGTTATTTGATGCTTACAGTTAACACTGATGGATACTTCCAACCCCAACCTTCCGTCTCCAGGAAAGTATTGTTTAAATTAATTACCATCTAAATGTGTGGTACACGATCGTTTTATTCATTAGCCGCACAATATTCTGTCGGCACCACAATGTGTTCGAATACCGTTTTAGACACGTTTTACTAAAAAACCGAACGCCGAATTACAACAAACAGTACAGCCAGCATAAAAGTCTGAACAACAATTAAGTATACAATTAAAATGGCCACCCGCGGCATAATGAGCGAGCTCGACATAAATTAAACGCATTCAATTAACTCAATTAGTGCACCTTTCGTTTTTAAGGCAAGTCTTGGGCGCCTTTGTTTTGGCGCGGGAGAAAACACCATCTTCATTCAAGATATCGTCGCGGTATAACGGTGCGGCGCACGCGCTCACGACCCATCCCTGTCACTCATACAGACATTTTACGTGAAAGAATGAGACAGGTAACAGACAGTGGCTGGCAAACGATTACTCGACTGACCCACTCAATAGCACACACTCTTTCTCGGCAGCAAACGAAACCTAATTTTTATATCGTGTGAATTTGCAATGTAACGCGATGCTCTTGTGTATAATACCGTGAAATAACAGAAATTATAATGATTGATGATTGGTCGTTGCGAATTCTTTAATGCAACGCATTTTAATATGAGTTTAGAAATTGATTAATAGTTGAGTAAGATATTCGTTTAGATTTTGATTGATTTGATTTAAGGCGTATTGATAAAACGATGACTAACTCTACACTTCTAAGTGTAGAGTTAGTCATCGTTAATTTATTATATCTATGTCTAACACAATAAAAATCTGTTAAAGGTTAAAGAGGTGATGCATAAATTCAAAACCATAAATGGATTAAAAGAATAACACGCCTACTTATAACAATATTAAAACAGAACATTAGTTGTCTGAAATTTAGGGCTGTTATACTTTTTAATATCGTTATAAACTTATTGCTTTTGGCCCAACTACCTACACAATCAGCAAGGCAATCAAAACCATGTGAAAGAAAATGCGACATGAAAAGCCATGTCAAAATAAGTCATGTTATAAACATCTTACTGGCCGTTCTACAAACTTAAACTCGATTAAAACCCATATATATATAGCCCTTATATCTGCAGTTCTCAATCTAGAAGCCCGAGAGCATACACCCTCATTATCAGGTTGTTCTTAAACTGTCAATAATTCAGAGCACGCTCAGCGCTACTCCGGCGGCGGCGCTTCCTCGGAAATCGCTCATAAAACCCATAAAAGTGCACCAGCAACCTTTCAAGGACCACGCTTGACATCGAAAAGTGCAACAGATGCAGTCCTTGAGATTGGCGATGAGAAAGTTAGTCGGTGAGCAACCGTGGTGGCGGCCGCTCGTCTCCACGATGCTTGTGAGCGCGTACGCAGTGAAAGTTCGTTAGGCTGCGAAATGCGGTTTGCTATCGCCTTTCTGTTTGTGGTGAGTGCTAATTACGTTAAAAGTGTTAATGGAGGGTGCTCTCTCTTTGCAAATGGATGCTACGTGTGATTAATGTAGGGTTACAGTTTCAAGAAGATTAAGGTGGGATGATTGGTGACTCGGAACTGGAGTATTTCATTAAGATCTTATTAAAGATCTGCAGATAATGTTAAATATCTAAATGGTTCAGAAGTATTACAAAATACAGTTGGCTATTGTACCTATCTTGGAAATGATGATGCCAATCGATAGTGTTGATAGAACGTGTTTTAGCGCGCAAAAATTGTACGACTCTTCAAAACGGGGGCATCTACAGAATTGGCTAGACACAACTGTTACTAAATAAAAAAGTAAACCATCGCAGTTGATGATATCATGGAAAAGTCATTATGAAACAGTATCTTATTCAAGTGAATTCAATAAAGCGTAATGTGACAAGAAAAACTTAATCGAATTGATGCGTCAGTAATAGCAGCAGCAAAAGAATAATGAAGATGAAAATGAAGATGAAAAATCATCATCGATACAAAAACAGAAACAGTTCTACTGCTAATCACAACAAAAATCAAACAGTACAGTTAGCAAAAAAAAAACTTACATATTAGAAACAGTAACAAATAAAACATGGTAACATATAGTCATAACAATAATTAGAGATAACAGTTGGAATATTTAAAGCGTTTCCAAAGATCTTAGGTTAGTGAACCTACCGCTGCGCTGAGGCGAACAATTGTTGTCAAACCACCGGTAACCCACACGTAAGTAGGTTGGTAATGAGTTAAACAATTAACTATTGGTACATTGTGAAATGAGCTGAATATGTTTGACCGATGTCATACAAAACATTGTGGAGCCTGTCATAAGGAGATGCTTCAAAGTGTTCAACTCCATAAACCTGTGCTTTCGAAGTTGTAATTTCCTATCAGGTGATTGCACATTCATATTCATATCCATTTATTGCATTCCATATTGTACTTCTTTATCGTTTACTCTTTCGATTCTTTGTCTTTCGACTGATTCTTTAGCGTTAGTTTAATTACAGACCCATTATCTACGTTCACTTTTTTCCAGCTGGTTGACTAATTTAAAAGTACCATGGTTTTGATCACTCCAAATTCTTTTAAAGATCGTGGCAGTGTTGAATCCGCAGGGGAGCTCCTAACAAATTCTTTAAATAAACACACTTAAATAAACAAAAACAGACTTCAAAAATAATGCAAAATTATGCTAAACAAAACCGGCGGTGCTTTGGATAAAAACAATCTAGAAAAGCCATAATTTATGGGCCATTAAAATATGAATTATAGACCTCTTCAATAAAAATCGCAATAAATCCCGCGCGAAACTACATTGTCAAAATTACGACTATTCAAAATTTTCAACTTGAGCGGTGTTCTATAAGCGACGATATGCAATTTCTCGCTCTACCAGGAAAAAGGACAAGATGGCTGTTCTTTCGAAAAACCGAAAGCTTCCTAAGTATAGTAGGTATCTATTATAAAATGGCATAAGGTTGTAAAAACTAGTGTAAAGGCAAGCGAACCAGGACGAGCGGTACCGTCAACAAGAGCAGCGCCGCGTGGGAAGCGGGCCGGGTGCCTCACCCACTTTAATTGCTTTTCACACAAACCGTCCCGTGTAGGGCTGCTAACTGTACTGTATGAACCACGCTGTATAAATATCGATGAGTGATCACGAGATCATAATTATGATTTTTACCGTCAAGCGTCAGCAGAAAAATCTAAACATTTTATAAAATATATTTTGTTACCATCCATTGTCTTCCATTTATGTAGTCTCAGCTCTAGTATTAAAACATTATTTTCAGTCATAGCGACAACCTTAGCACCGCGCTCAAGTTGTTCCAAACAGCAAAATCTCATAATTAGTTGGCGTGAAACAGACACCGGTATCTCTATAACGATCATGTTAACTGATAATTGGAAGCAGATTACATTTTTGTGTGAAAATATTAAAGTTAAAATCAATTACTTATTATGTAGGAAATAAATTCGAGTTAGTTATATTTCGCGAAGAATTTTCGTAATAAATTGAAGATTCTAATTCCTCGGCGTCGTAATCATTATAAACTACATGTGTAAATGTATCTTCTTTGAATGTCTGGCGTATATTTGATGGATTTATTCCACTTTCCTAGTTAACGACGCCTACTTGTATCTAGAAATATTGTAAAGTTTGTTTGCAAATTATGATAGTCAATTTTACATTCGTGTTAATTAAGGTGATGTCAGAACGACTAGTACTATAGAAAAGGTCATGAAATAATTGAAGTTTTAGCGCAAACTGAACTTTATGTGTTAACTAAACTGTATTGAAATTGTTTTTACAAAAACACATGTCTATTTGTTTATATGTTTGGAAACTAAACCGCGAACACAGTATAGATAGCTTCTCAGCCTTTTGTGAGTGTCTCTTCAGTTGTGTAGAAAGATGAAGATTTCAATAGGAACATAATATTGTCAAGACACAGTCAAGTGTCTTTAGGTTTCTGTTTACAATACATAGCTCGATTGAGCTTAACTTCATAAACTTAATTCTAACTATAAGTATGAAAACTTATGTGATTATCATTAATAACCATGAAGGAACAAGTCTTGAACTTATCCACTTCCTCAACTCTAGAATGTGGTTCTTTCATTACTAGCAAGAGGAGATGAACAGTAATTATGATCAAATAGATATCGTAACACTCTTTAACAAATCCAAATTATGTTTAACCCGTCATGACAGTATCCACACATGAAATTCATATGGCAGCAGCAATAAATCTTTGTATTTCTACTATTACGATTGTCCTGTCATTTCTTTTGAAACGAAGTTCCTTATCGCTTATTACGTAATTATACTCTGCATACTTGGCGAATGAGAGCTTGTCCAAAAAAAGTGTAACATTTGACTGTCACGAGACATAATTTGCTTTATGTATGTGCTTGTGTTTTCGATGTGTAACATCTATCCTCCCGCTTTCCTGCAATCAAAATCAAATTCAAAATCTAAAAAATCTAAATAATCATTTATTTCTGTGGGAGTGATTTCGTGAAAAGGGACGGCAGTGTGTCACAGGAAGTCGAGGAAGCGCGCGATATTTGATTTGACGAATGAGCGCGTGCGGTGCTAGAGTTGGCCATCAGAAACGACCTTAACGAAGCTCCGCCCCTTTAAAGTTACTCATTACCAAGGTGAGATGTCAGATGTGACATGTTACATCATATGCGACTACTGTAAAGCTCTTCTTTATTTTGTTAATTTATTTCATTGATGCTATTATTTGTTTATATCTAGTAGTCATCGACCATTGTTGTCCGTTAAAAACATAAATTCAACACGTTAAATTAATAAATCTCGCTGACCAAAATGAGGCCTGACGAATTCGTGGTTTTAAAATTCAAGTGGTGCCTACTGTGCCTATAAAGACAACGGCGCCATTGCAATGTAAATAACTTTGATTGTTTCTCAGTAATATCATTCAAGTAGGACACAATTTATTAGGTTATTGGTTTGGTAGGAAACACTAAACATATGTGGGCATTAAAACAGCATTTAAAAGAAAAAAAAATGATTTAGATATGTCCTAATGAGGTCCATAATCGGTCAAAATTGCTTGACAAGCGTGAAGATGAATGGTGAAGATGAAGATGACTAAAATGAATGAACGAAGTAATCAAAATGATTTATTTGAAATAAAATGTAATAATTAATTAATTAAAATGTAATGAATTGTTAAATTAGAATCAATATTATGTTATGTAATCATTTGATATGTAACCATTTGCAGTGCCCTTACAGGGTGCATGTCTTAATACTGTGCCATGAAATTTTAATGCATGCCAACTAACCAGTGTTTTACATGTTAGCAAATAAATAAATAAATAAGAAATCACGTGCTTGTCAAGCAATTTTTACTGTCTAGGAATCACTTTAGGACTTTGCGAAAGAATTCGGTCGTAAAGCGATCGCTATCTACGTTGAGACTGCAGCTCCTGGATATGCCCAGGTCGCTATCTTGTTTCTGATGCAAGGATTAATTTTGGCCTGAGTGAATAAAATTAACTGCGGTCATGTTTAAAGAAAGCAGCCAAATAATCTTCTACTGATTTTCCAACAAAATAGTTAACCTCGTCTCCACTGCAATTGAGATAGAAGTTGCCTACCAGTTATTCTCCATAGGTAAAGATCAATTGGAAACCGTGCATCTAAGTTCTGAGGTTACATATGTGCCCATGTTGGACAAAAAGCAAACAACAATCCCCAAAACAATTACTGTTTTAACGTTAAAAGTGCTAAAATAACCGCCACACAACCACAATCTAACTAACCCACATGCACATAATCACAGCATAACGGCACAGCGGTGACATTCCGAAAATTGCCCAAATCCCGTCCAATGTCAAGTTCACATTAGCACAGCTCTAAACATTGTTTACTATGACATAACTGGCATAACCTGCGCCTGCGCCGGACGAGAAAATCGTGATTTACGTCAGCTGGGCCACATGTATGGGGAAAGTTTGACTAGGTTGATTTCACCGACGTTTGTTGGGTAATAACCCCGTTCTGTCTTTGAATGGTTTTGCATACTTACCTACTGCGTAGATTGTTTGTTGTTTTGAAGATTTCTTGAGGTTCTGGCTCTACAGGTGTTATGTCTTTTAAATTACCAACTTCAACAGACTCAAACATGCATGTGTGGATAGTCAAATCTAACCTCCTGAGCATTTCGCAGTTCGCCACCATCAATATGAAGATGTCTTAAATTCTTCTACAGCTCTGCACCATCAAACAGCATTACAGTACTTTTATTTATTTAATTTGTATATGATCCCATTGATCGACTAGATAATGTAACAATAATATCTATCTGCACTGTTATCAGTCGTGATATTTTGCCGTCAAAACGTAGGTTTTCACACAATTTCTGGTATTGATACCTACGTACATTCTGCTTACCCTTTAAGAAAATCCGAAGCCATCTACTATCCATTCCACTGACTTTGACGTCATAATTCACTCGATCAGATAACAAATGGCCACGCACTGATGACGTCATATAACCTGCTCCCAAATACAATCAGTCACTTTCACTTGCATGCCTGTCTGTCCGCCATTGCGACCGACTGATAATATCTAACACCTCACATAGTTATGGCTCTCAAATTTTTAATAATTTGTTAAGACTTTTTGCTGATCGTACTGATAAGACGATTTTAATCGGCTGCCTTTGAATAAGGGAAAATAATGTCAGCTTGTAAAAGTACATAAGTTCGTTAGCTTTTCTTTTCTCTTCATTTAAGATTTTTCCTCGATTTTTCTTTTTTTGTTTTCTTTAAAATTACGTAGTATATAAGATGTGGATAACGTCGTGAGCTACTCATAAGTAATCTCTGTTTTTTTTTGCTCACTGCCTACCTGTTTATTAAGATATTTGTGTGACTGTTTGTTTTCCCGAATTAAATAAATAATAACAACCAACAATGATAAGTATCTAAGCTTAACGAAACTCTACTGTGTTCTTCTAAGCCTAGCACAATCTACGAGAAAATATGGATTTATGTATGTATGAACATATAAAACCTAAGTATATACGAATCGATACATGTAACTTCTCAAAAATGGGGCAATATCCGTAGTCAAGACACAAGAGTAGACTGTAGACATTCAGACAAGCAGGTTCATAATCATAGTCAGGCTTATATTTGCACAGGTCTAGTTTCCTTTGTCTCAAGTGTTGTGAGGAAATGGTCACGTTTATGTAAATGTAAATGGAACTGTTTCACGCGATGAATCTTTCTCAGGAAGGGTCACGTATGGTTTACGTGCTGGCTGAAAGCCAATAGCTTGTAAATCGACACAGACGCACTAGTTGTTGTTAGAACTCATTGCCTTGGGAAAGCGGAGTAAGCTGTTTCAGTGGGAATATTACTCAGTAGGAATTAGAGTATTTGAGATCATGACGATAATATCAATAACATTGGTTGCGAAAATAATTTGTGAGTAAAAGCTTTTGTAGAAACCACGTTTAGATTAGGGTGGAAACTTGACAAACGTCTAAGAGATACTGAAAGAAATTATTTTTTCACTCCTCTTGCTCAAAAAGGCCGTCATTGTAGAGTACCAGAGCGGGGAAAAAGTTGCATTTCTTGCTCTAGGGGAAAAAGTAATTTTTTTTTAATTTTTGTCTTTTCCAATGAGCCTTGAAAAATGAAAAAGTCTTTATTCTTTTGTAGAATAATCATGAGTATGGACTCGACTTATTACTTGTTCACAAAAAAAGAACATTTTATTTTTGAAAAAGGTACTAAATGCGGCTATCTCTTCGGTAGAATGCGAGCATTGCGTTGCGGCTACAGAAGAAATAAAAAAGGAATTGGCGCGAAATCTTTAAAAATGTTCTCTAATTTAATGCTTAAAACAATTTTTTTTTTCTATTTCTGATATTCGACATATTAATTAATCGAGTCGATCAAAATTGAAAAAAAAATCGTTTGGCATAATCGTTTTCGCACATAATTACAATTAAAAAAAAAATGGTCGGCGATTTTTAACACAAATTGAGTAGTGGTAATGAATATTACGTGTTATTGGACCTGTGTTCGTATATTACGTTAAGATCTGGGCATTTTCTAGTTGTGTATAATATTTTTAATAATATTTGTCACATTTTAAATCGTATCTACATGTGTATGTGTGATATTTGTGAATTGGAGCGAAACTTCGACTTTGGATATCAAAAACTTAATTACCACTACTTATTTAACTTGAACAATGGATGAACTCGTCAAATAATTAAATGATGTAGTATTCACTGCCCCTGTGGTGGAGTTTGGATGTTCGAAATCCCCAATTTTTATGTTTTTAGCCTCGACCTCGACTGTCATCAAAATGGCGATAATCGCATTTACAGATTTGAATTTTATAAAGGTAAATTAATATTGTATTGGATTATTTTATTTTCTCGCAATCGTAGTGAAAAGTAGAGTGTAACACACGGCGCTAAAACCCATTATAACTCGGTTTCTATTTACTCCCTCGCTAAAGCTCGGGAGTAAAACTACCTCGTTACAATGGGTTATTTTAGCCCCTCGTATAACAATCTACTATTATGATTCACTCAAATGCTAATAATAAAATACCATAGAAATAAATTCATGCACGCGAGGTCTATCAAAGCAGCCGCAATATTAACTAAAATTCTAATCTAAAGCCAAAATACACCACATATAAACACAATACTGACACAACGATACGACATTAGCATACACAGACTTCTAAATAAAACATTCGCTGCAACATGACTGTAACGCAAGACTCACAAGACAAAGGGAAATATTCTAATGAATTACCACAATTTATTGGCAGATTTATGATCGCAAAACCACGCGGCAGGTCATAAAATAAACAAGATATAAATAAAACTGGTTCGGTTTTATAGACGATGGGCTGGCAACCTGTCACAACGTGTTCACTGTTACGGTATTCACTCCAAATATTGTGGCTTTAGTAATAATCCAATAACCTTTAAGAAATTAATTAGGTTATGAGGAAATTATTGGAAATTTGGCCAGTGTTGGAACATAGCAATACTAAATGCCCACTAGTCTAAGATGGTTCTTTATTCTTATATGTTATCTTATGCCATAAGTTTGTTCTTATTTCATTTCTATTTTCATTAGAAGTTCAGTTATCATTGCCTAGATCGTTAACTATATTTGCTACTTTAAGCGAGTGAATAAAATTGTTCTTGTTAATTTACAAAAGTATTCTGCAATTCGGAGAGCACATAGGATTTCTCATACGGAATGAAACAGATAAATAGAGATACAAGTTCAAGAAGTTAAGACCATTGGTAATGTTTTAGAAAACAACTAAAGAAGAAATAACTTGCTTCTTGACATTAATACCTACGCAAAATAAAATAAAATTAAAGATCAATTTAATATTAAACCCGCGCCGGTTACCCTACCGCACTTTGTTTTGCTAACGGTACCGCCGTGCCTACACGTAGCGATTTTTGGGCAAGATCATTGTCATAAACATCTTCATTTCGGACACAAACGAGGTTAACAAGTTACATTAGGCTGTGTCAGAATTTTAATGGTTCATACATACGGAAAAGGGATATTGTGATTGATGAGATGGGAGATATGGACTGAATAAGGATGATAGATAAGTTATTTGGCATGGTAACAAATGCAGTTGAAAATTGAAACCAAATAAACAAAATGACAACTTCTGTTACCTACTTCAAAATCATAGTTCTAAAATCTTTTCATTACCCCATTTTCGTAATCCAGTTAAGTACGTCATCATAATTTAAGCTTCATTAATAGGTAGTCAAACCGCTTGAAATCAAATTCATCACCAGAAAAAATCATATTCATATTCAAACATATGAACGTATGTTTAAACTTTTGCTTCGCAATCCTTCCTTATTTGCAAATCTTTAACAACCATTCGGTAACCCTATCCATGGTCTCAGGACTTTCTCTTTTAGCACCTCTGGTATTACTCACCCATCCATATCCGAAGCTGTTGATAATCCTTCTTGCGCAACAGCACCCCTAAAAGAGTGTGTACGTGTGTTTGTCGAAGAGAGTAGAAAGTTCGCTGTGCAAAAGTGAAAACGGCTAGGATCTCATTAAACGACGTGCGATCGCCCGCGGCTCCGCTCCACATCCGTTTGTCAGTATAAGTAGTGGTTTTAGTTGACGGATCACAAAAAGGTGCACTTATAAAGTTGTATTGCTGTATGCAAGCAAAAAAGAACGGATCATTTCGCGCTAAAGTGCGGCAGGTCACGATGTTTGTCGCTCTCTCCGATTCTTTCTCGGGCGTCAACGTGATGATTGCGCGTTGATGTCTTTTGTCCTTCTTATTTTATTTCTCCTGTTAAAGCACCCCTATATGACATATCTGATTTGTCTAATGTGTCATCAGAAGAAGAAGAAGTTTCGATGGGCGTTGATCTTGCATAGGCCAGCACGCCAAGGATTAGATAAGCTGGCACCCCTAGACAACATTTTGAATACTTTATAGATCCAGTGCCAAGCAAATATGGTTCTACATGATACTAGATTTTGATACTAAATTCTACGGTACTATCCATACAGTTTTGAGGTGCATTGTACTTCTTACCTTCTGGGAGTACAGTGCATCCCGCTACCAAAAGGTTACTCTTCTCTCAGTTCTCTCGCAACACAAATCTTGAAACGTTAGTGTCGACACTATAGACACCACAGTACCAATAAAGTTTCGTACATATTTATTTACTACGCTATAAAGTATTTGATAGGTTTCAGCGTAGAAACCGCGTACGAAGCCATATCGTACGGAGTTAGGAGATCGTAATAGTAAAGTGGGAGGTTATTAACCCGTTGCCTAGTAGCACCAATAAACAAGCTGTCTCTCGCAAGTTTCTGAACGTTCCTATATTTCATGTGTATTGTACAAAAGATAGTAATCATCATTAAAACAATAATTAACCAGTTGTGGCTGAGATAGCCCAGCTAAAGAAGCTAAGTACTTATAAATCTTTTCCCTGGGATGGGTGTTACAACTAACTAACTTTGCAGTCGTAGTAGGAGTTCCACGGAGTTGCCTATTTGACCCAATACGCTTAAACTTATGTAATACGTCATATCTCACATCTGCATCACACATCAATAATTTATTAAAAACCAAAGGCAGATTCACCGCGGTTCAGAAATTACAAAGTTCTAGAAATTATAATACCATTCAATTGATGCTTCCTCTCTAATTGCACCTATTTTAGGAAATCATTATCGTATTTTTGTGAATATCATAATGATAAATCCATTGATGGTATCAACATCAACTTCATACTAGATAACTAAATTAAACACTCCATCGCCGAGGGAAAGAAAATCTTGACGCGACTTTTAGAAACCTCCAAAATTATTAGCTATAACAACTCAATAGTAATAGAGGCAAGAAATAAATTGAAACACTACCATTTACAATGCTAATAGTGTCTGTGGGCGTAACTTTCATTCACGGCTCGGAACAGGTGCGTCACCTACATACGATACGACGAAACTTACACCTCTATACACTTTTCAAATATACGAGGTTAATATTTTGAAGATCTTTCGCTCGAAACTGAGAACTTTGTATTTCACATTATATTTTATGGATGAATTACGAGCAACCACCCTGATACAATCAACTACCCTCTTGAATCTACTGTTGTTGTACACATGGGTATCTCTTCCATGTATATTCTCTGACCTATTAATACTTTCTATTTTCACAATTCCAGGTGACATGGACAGCAGGGCAGTGCGCGGGGTTCGACTACGCGTCGGCGTGTGCACGACCCAACAGGTCCAGTCGGGGCCGGGCGTTACCTGATGCGCCATGCGACCTCTCCAAACACAACTACTGCACCACGCCAGGGAAGAACTATCCGTGGCCTGCGATCAGGAGATTCGTTAGGGAGAACCAGGTGAGATTAAGAACATTTAAAAGTCCCCCTTTGCACAGGAATGTCAAGAATACACTCAATTCTCATGCGCACTCCAATTAACTTCCGACATATTATAATTACTCATTCAAATTATTGAACTCATTTAGAAAAATATACTAATTAAAATGTAAATAATTTCAGGGTCTGATGAGGAGAATGTACGGAGAAGAACGTCAAATATCAATAATAAAAGCAGAATTGGAAAACTTCATAGAGGACGAAGATGATGAAGACTTTGATGGAAAGTCAGCAGACTTTGCAGAAGACATCATCAAAACCAAGATGATGTACACTAAAATGAGTCAAGGACGTGCCATGAGAGACAAACCACACTTCAGACCAATCAATAGCGAGAAGAACAAAAAAATAGACAATGACACGCTCAAAGTCAAACCCCTAGAAACAAACCAAACAAAAGTGAGCAACACGGACAACGACACCAAAACTGAGATGAGCAACGAAACGGTAAATGAAAAAGGTATATCATATAAAACAAAACTTGAAAGTATAGCGAATATAGAAATAAATAACTTAGACCCAGATGTTATTACTTTAGAGGCTGTAATAAAACAAAGTATTGAAACTAATAGCATATACCCAAAGTTTTCTGGTAATACTAAAGTTGAGGCGATTAGTGAGTCAAAGAATAGTACAGACAAAAATGCGACTACTACAGAAAGTATTAATAACACAGAGACTACAACTGACGGATATGACTCGACGACTGAAGCTGGGAAGGACGCGTGGCGACCGATGAACGTTGACACCTCGACGTTACCGCCCACGCTCTTGTTCTCGGAGCACGAAAAGGTCAAGATATCTGACCGGATAGATACGAAGTTGTCGGATAAGAAAGAGGAGTTCCACCCGAAGCCGGTGCAACATCAGGAGACGATGAGGCCATCTGTTATAAAGTTACGAGGAGCGTAAGTTTTGTTCTATTATTTTATGTAATTCAAGATAACAGTCAGAATCAAATAAGATTTTATTTGGACTTACTGGCAATGCGATCATGTGATTTTTGCAAAAAAATTATAATGGGATTTTGGTTCTTAAAGGATTTCAATTCGAAACTTTCCAGAAACGCATGCGAGTCCAAGGAGCAGATAGCAGCTCCATTCTGGGCAAACAGCACGCGAGGGGAGCAACTGGCCCTGCTAAACATGTACCCCTACGAACAGTACATACACCTGGAGACCTGCGTACATGAGCGCAAGCAGATGTACTGCAGGGAGGGATGCAGGTATTTGCAAATACGTCATTCAATTATTTAATAGAGGCTAGCTACAATAATGCTAATAAATGGAAAGTCTAGGCGAGATGATCCCACGACATTGTTGCCATTGCGGGTAGTAGAACCTAGATGAGACTGCCACATCATGAATATGCCGCCAGCAGCTGGGCCTATCCCTGACCCAGCAGTGGCAGCAATAGGTGAAACTGGACTGTTGAAGTTAAAGCAGAAATTAATGACATAGAAAATTTTCAACGCTACATAGGCCTTAGAGCCATATTATGGTCAAATGAAAATCATGCGCATCTGTTATCCACTAGCAAATTCTTGTCGGATCAAAATAGTTAATTTGGCTAATCATAGAACCTCTACAACCCACTCTTTCTCAAATTCAAGGTGTGAACAGCAGTTCCGTCTCCACCGGCTGCTAGCCTACGACCCTCGCAACGAGTGCCGCGGCATCTTCGCAGAGTGGTTCAAGTTCCCCTCGTGCTGCGTCTGCAAGTGCTACGATGTGCCCCTGGAGTTCAGGGCCCGCTCCCCCCGGATACTGCACCCTCAGTATGATGAAGAGGTCAAGAGGGTCATTTACGAAGATGTAGCCAGGGACTGGTACTCCATGTCCGCTTACGGCGATGATGATGATGATTTGTTTTAACGTGAGTTTTAAACTTATTGCTTCAGGGACCTGTACTAAAGGTGGTGTCAAAGGAACCCCGGGAATGGGTATTACTAAAGCCTACGCCGTCTGGCTGTCTGTCACAGGGCTGTGTTTCGAACCGCAATAGCTTAATTTTTTCACAGAATACGTGTAACTACGGCCGTATTATTATTATTTTTTGTAATGTGTGTTTAGTTTGTGCAGAATAATCAATTTTTCTTTCTTGCTATTCGTGAAAATATAATTACAATTAAAAGTCCAAATCCAAGGCGGATCCTAATTATCCAAGAAAACCCAAAAACCTGAACCTATATAAATATTACATAACTACTTTCAGTTTTATTTTACAAAGATGTGTTGTGGTTTCTTCTAAAATAATGTTTTTTTCTCATATTTCAGGTTTTACTTCAATCAGACTGATACCTACGAGAAACAGCAGATTATTTTTAGACAACCCACCAGGAATTATTTTAGAAACATTTTTAAACAGTTTTTATTTTATTTTGTTGTGCCCATATTACGTTTATCACTATAATTTATTTGTGATTCTTAAGCGCCCAGTTAAATTATTTTAATTGTTATTTCTCTTGATAGTTTAATAAGTGTAAATAAAAATTATTTATGTTAAAAGAAATAGTTTTATAAAATATAACACTTATTTTGTAAGGCTAGTGAAAATGTTGTAAAGAAATGTTAACATAATAATACGCGTTGATTTTATATTATAGATTATTATCAATAAAGTTATATTTTTATAATATTTGATTCGTATTTTTTCCTTGTTTCTATAATAATTGTGGGTTCCTTAATTATTGAAATCGAATAACGTGAGATCGAATAATACGTTAACTCGATAGTACTTGAAATCGATAAATTATGAGCTCGCGCTCATAATTTCACTACCTACACTACAGTTCACTACCTCGATGCATCAAAATCGCGAATAACTATAAGCTCGAAACATCGGCAACGCGAAGGCCCATTATCCTGAAACATCATTTCTCGAGCGACCATCTAATCGATTTACAGAATAGTTGAAACAATAATGCGTAGAAATATAAATCAACTATAATCATGAAAAATAATGATGCTAATAAAATAACATTACAAATAGGTAGGAAGTAATGTACAAAATATGGAATAATAATGTAATAAGTATTTTTTTTAAACAACTTTATTTCTTTATGATTTGCAATAAGACCTCTAAAAAAATCGAGTAAACCCATTTTCATCCCATTGTTTGAACTATTCTGTAAATCGATTATAGATGGTCGCTCGATAAATGATGTTTCAAGATAATAGGATTCTTCTCAGCGGTATTATGAGTTCGCCGTAGTTTCCACTCAAGTTCACTCAACAAATGCTGCCTAGTGCCCCACAGAGCACAATATAATACTGGTAGAGTACCTAGTGCTTATTGAAATCAACAATGGTGCCGATTCCCTTGTTCACAAAATAAACTAAATTTAAGTTCAGTGCATCTTTTTCTTTCCATTTCATTAAGAAAAGGACAGAAGATAAATTTTAGTTTAGTCCTGTCAAATTAATCAGCGCTTGACGTAAATTGACGTAATTTTAGTAGGCAAGTTTTTAATCACGTCTAAACTTGTATGGAGTAGTGACAGGCGCTGATTAATTTGACAGGACTAAACTAAAATTTATCTTCTGTCCTTTTCTTAATGAAACAGAAAGAAAAAGATGCACTGAACTTAAATTTAGTTTAGTTTGTGAACAAGGGAATCGGCACCATTATTAAATGTATGTGGAGACCGTATTCTAAAAACCCGTGACCCCAAGAAGTGAATGGTTTGTGAATTTCAACATCATTTTTTTAGGGTTCCGTAGTAAACAAGGAGGGTTCCTTGTTTAGACAGACAGACGGACATGACGAAACCATAAGGGTTTATAGTTTCGTCATGTCCGTCTGTCTGTCTGTCTGTCCGCGGTCTAACTCCAAGACCCTTAGTACTAGAAAGCTGTAATTTGGCATAGGTATATATATTAATTACGCCGACAAAGTGGTAAAAAAAAATTCAAAACATTTTTTTTTTGAATACCTTCCTCAACTACACGTAAAGCGGAGATGTTTTATTTTTATCCCATGGTGTGGGGTATCATTGGAAAGGTCCTTTAAAAACATTGTGAGTTTGTGTAAACCAGTTTTTGGATTCAGGGATTCGTTTGCGAAATATTAAGCTTTAAAATGCTAATTTTTGTTAGAGTCAAGTGTCGCCCCTGTCAGCTAAAAGGTTGGTTTTGGGTGTGTGAAAAAAATCACAGCAGTAGTTTATATAACGAAATTAAAAGGAAAACTATCATTCTCAGCTAAGTAGGCTCTCCAAGTTAACGAGTAATAATTGACCAACTTAACTTTGCAGTTGCAAAAACATGTTTTCCCATACATTCCGTATGGGAGAACATGTTTATCAACTACAAAGTTTGTTTTTGGGATAAATTCATCCCAACTACGGAACTCTTCATTGTGCGTGGTCCGACACGCACTTGGCCGGTTTTTAAAGATACTTCTTCTAGAAGAAACATCAAATTTGGTGTCCCACAGGGCAGCATAATCGGCCCCTTACAATTTTTACTGTATGTATGTTAATGAAATGTACTCTGTGTGTTAATAATTTGCCAAGCCAAATGCCAAATCCAATGGACCTTTTTGCTGATGACAGCACTTTGATAATTAAATGTCATAATAAAGATTCTTATGAAGCTAATGTCAATAGTAGGTACCTACACTTGAAAAATATTTGGCATAATAAAATTAACTTAGCTTTTTGAGTACGGCAGTGTTGCCAACAATAATTTTAGAATTCCACTAAGCGTATTGTGAATGTACGCCAAAATTTCGTTGTTACTTTTATCCGTCAATAAAACCGTCAATTTAGAATATGGCAGTAGCAAAAGTGAAAAGGCAAAATCATATAATTTTATGAACGCATTTTGTATCAGGAAATTATGAAAATAAATGTAATAATTCAATATATAATATTCAATATGACAAGACCTGTTCCTATGATCCTATCTAACAACAAATGTCAAAAATCTGTGACGATTTGAGTCCTACGTTTGTATTACTATTACATATAAATATGACTCAGAGATCTATGATCCTAGATATGTTGTAGTGTAATACCCACCTAATACCCCCTAAGAATAGGTCCTATAAAAATAATCTGTGTTGAAATAACCGAACTCATCTAAAAACCGACAAAAAAAAATGTTGTTGTCTCTTTCTTATTCTCTACGAGCATAAGCACTGTCTCTTTTTAATAGTGTCTTTCTCACGCATCTGGATCTGGAACATCACACCAGAAACAAGTCTGTAAAAAAAATGGCGGGCGGAGAAGATGCCAATAACTGTCAAAGTCACATTCATTCAATAGACACCAACGGTAGCGTTGCTTTCGATTGTAGAATATTATTTGTTTAATAATTTCGAACGAATTTCAATTTAATTAGTTTTTACTGATATTTGATGTTGATTTGTTAATTGTGCTAAATAAAATAAATATGGCTGGGCGAGTAAAAAAAGCAGCGCCTAAAAGAAAAGCCGCTGGTTATAAGATGCCCGATCCTATTCCTACTGGAGAAGTTATAAAAGATACTATCTTCAAAAAGGAATGGCGGATTGGACCGTCTATTGGTGTCGGAGGCTTCGGGGAAATATATTCAGCCTGTGACCACACCATAAAGGCCAAAGTATCTGATTACCCCTATGCCATCAAAATCGTAAGTATACTCAAATTAAATAGATAGTATCTACATATTTCTAAACAAGCAAATAATGATTATTAATGTTTTTTCCAACAGGAGCCTCATGAGAATGGGCCGCTTTTTGTGGAATGTAATTTCTATCTAAGGAATGCCAACAAAGATGATAGTAAGTACTCATCTAAATTGTTTTATTTTACATGCTTACCAATGTATTTGTGTATTTATTTTCCTCGAGACACAAATATTAAAGAGTATGTTCTTTAATATTTGTTGAAATAAATCAGTGTGTTATGAGTCAAGTACCCAGTTTATGTTTATCAGTATTATTATGTGTTATTATTTATAACTAGCTTTTGCCCGCGGCTTCGTCTGCGTGGAGGTTTGAAATTATACCACGGGAACAATCGGGATAAAACGTATCCTTTGTCCTAACCCAGGTTGTGGTCTACCAATGTGCCAAATTTCATCCAAATCGTTCAGTCGTTTTAGCGTGAAAGTGTAACAATGAACAAATAAAAAACTGACATTTGCTTTATAATTATTATTATTTTTGGTTAGGATTATTATGCATAGCTCTGTTCCTGGTTCTATGCATTTAGCTGATCACACTTGAGTACTTATTATAAACCTATTCTAAAGCATGACAAGATTATGTGTGTAAAAGGGAGATTCTCTAGAATAATAACAAGTTCTCAAATTATTTTTTGATATTGCAATTATTTATTGTATTTGCCAAGCATTATGATAATGGTTATTCTGATTGGGATGTTAATTGTAAACTTTTAAGGCTCCGTGCACGAAAAAAACCCTTTTTCGTCCATAACTTATCTAATTGTAAGAAAGCTTGAAATAATTGAAACATTAAGGCTGTGTAAGTACAAAATTACAGTTTTCGTGGTGCTAAACCATTTGTGTCAGTCACAGCAGATGTTAATAGTTGCATCACTTTTGCGATCTCGAAAATATGGTTTATTTGGCCTTTTGATTTACTTAATGAAGATATAGTATAAATAATATCATAAATAAAATTTAGATTTCATTTCAAGGATAGCTGAAAACTAATGTGTGATTCTTAAATTTCTTGATATAATAATATAATATAAAACTTTATTTCGGGTGGCATAGACCCATAGTAACCTTAACCTAACAAGTACATTTATTTTTATTTGCCATGACTCGCCACACCTACACAAGACACGACCCACTGATTTTGAATGGGACAGTCAAATCGTACAGCTATTGCGTTCAGAATGCTGTTTTTGCTACCCTGTGTACGGGCCAGCAGGGAAGCTGCTTTTTTGCGCATGATGGCCTGGAAACCATCAGTGCGCGTTTCAGCAAACATCCCAGACGCGCTGCATCGCCACGGCAGACCCAACAACATCCTGAACGCATTATTGTACTGAGTGCGCAGGGCTCTGTAGGCTCGCTGCGTATGTCTCACCCACAGGCCGCTCGAGTAGAAGGACTGGCAATAAGCTTTGAATAGCGTAACCTTCACTTCTCTCGTGCATTGTGCGAACCTGCGCGTGAGCATATTAGCTCTCACCGCCAGAGCCCTGCGCTCCCGCTCAATATCTTCATCGTCCCTGAGGTCACCTGTCACAATGTGACCCAGATATTTAAAAGTTTGAACTTGCTTTAGGGCTATTCCATTGAGAAATACAGGAGGCACATGGGTAGGATGTTGTTTGCCTGATTTAAATACTTAAATTTCACTCTTTATAGAGTTATATTGTAACCCATGCGCCTCCGTGTACTTCTCACAAATAGACAAAAGTTTCCTTAGCCCGCTTATGGAGGGGCTCAGCAGCACCATATCGTCTGCGTAGCTAATATTGTTAAAACAAGTGTCATCAATGTAGCAGCCGACATGTGTGCTACTGAGCCGCTCGACAAGCTGGTCAACATAAATGTTAAACAATAGAGGGGAGCTTAAACCACCTTGCCTAATGCCACATTCCAATTTGTACTCCTCCGACAACGCCCCTGCCCACTTCACATGGTTTTTCTGGTTTGCATACCAATACCTCAGGAGAGAGATACACTCCCCTGGCACACCCACGCTGCCCAACTAAATAAAATGAATGAATGAATGATGCTATATGGTTTCGCTAAATAATAGGAAAAAATACATTAATGACAGGGTTTTTAAAAAAAATGGTTATTCCAACTTTTTTTTCTATTATATTTTTTATAGAAGTTGAAAAAAGTGGTTCCCCTATGTACAAGTAGACCATATTATAATGATGTTGATGATATTTTTTAATTTTCAAAATTAAAAATAGTTTCTTCTAATGAAACCATCAAATGTCAGTCTCGCGTACATTTTTGTAAAACTTGTTGCGAATTTTAGTGATTTCCACGAATCCTTAAATTACTTGAAAAACCCCTTTCCGCTATGTACAAGACAAAGAATTCGCCTTTTCAAATCACAAATAATTTTGTTTAAATTCTGTTTCCCTTTTTTACAACTAATGAACAAAATTTATCAAAATCAGTCGATTTTGTGCACGGCCAATACAGATACCTAGCCAACTAATCACAAGATTATTGTGATGCAACAAATACTACTTACTTTTACGAATACGAATATCGACTACTATTCAACGAATACCTGATTTTACTATAGCTGCACGCAATTATTAGTAAAGAAGATAAAAGGAACTGAAAAATGCTAAGCAATATAAATATTTACAGGTAATTAAAATTAACTATAGGTAATTTTTTAATTGTTTCCAACATCTTTTAAGTATTTTTGTTTGGTTTTTGTCAGTGTGGACCATGGTTGTCTGATAAATAAATAAATAAATAAAATAGTTGCAAGTTTTTTGGCGATAAACGATTCCTTTTTTCTGTATGCATATTTTCTGCTGTTAAAAATAGCCTTTCTGAGGCCACTGTGGAAGGTCTTATCGAGAAATATTTTTGCATTAACTCATAACGCAATATTTATATGGGATTTCTATGAAGTCACTAATTACGAATGTCATGAAAGTATTCGGCGAATACGAATATTCGTATTCGTTGCATCACTAACGATTATACTTAATTTTTTTAATTACCTACTTTAAATATTATGGCTTTGTTGCTACGGAGTAGGGACCGAAACCGGCATGATCAATACGAGAATTTTATTGATCACAACATTATATTTTTTACAGGTATTTTTAAAGGTTATCCTAAATTGAATACAACCAGTATTAATACCGGTTACAGAATTAAAAATTAACTTCATCTTATCCGTGCCGTCGGCATTAGTCAAAAGGCGCGCATCGCCTGTGTGTGTGTAACTGGTATTAAAACGGTAACCTGAATGAGGTCACATGGTTCTTCTTCTTGGTTACCCAGATAGTGGTAACCTTAGTCAGAAGTAACCAAAATTATTTGATACTTGTACTGTAATGTAGAAAAGTTTTAGGTCCCTGCTATAGAGAATCACTGACTCCTATATGTCACAGGAACTCACACCTAGTTTAGGAGTCCAGAGTATTTAAATATTGATATTGATCATAAAATATCTGAAGTATTAAGTACCAGTAATGTTGCAACTGCTTGCAATAAACAATCTGATGACCCCATTATGAGTATTTGTAGACTAATAATGTCAATATTCTGTTATCTTAATGTTTGAAACACTTGTTTCAACAACATTAGAGGTTTTCTTTACTTACGAGATTCAATTTAGTTTTTTCCAAATTAAGTTTCATTTGTGTGTCTCAAATGAAAATTTATTCAGATTTAACTCAGGTGAGTTAAATCTTAGATTATAATGAGTATATTACTGTTGTGTTAGTAACATTGAGATGTGATTGTGTATTGAAGGTTAAGCTTTAACCCTGTGGACAGCATCAGGCAAGCAATTTCAATGTCAGCATCCAATCCAAAAACAAAGACAATCCATTCCAATCTCAAAGACGATGACGACATTGAGCGGGAGCGGAGAGCGTTGTCGGTTAGAGCGAATATGCTGGCGCGCAGGTTTGCACGATGCTCACTTCCTGTTAAGATAACACTCTTTCGAGCCTACTGTACAGTACCGACCAAAAGTCCATAAGCAATCTCACAAAGCAATAGACTGACGCTTCGGTTTGACTTACGACCTTCTTCTATAAGTTGTTACAATACTGTAGATACGCACATTACACACACACACTCACTTTGTCTGCAACCAATGACTAGTTCGATAATCATCATTCGTTTTTAGTTTCATTCGTCTTGTTCACATAAATATTAAAGTTTAGCAGGTAGACCACAAAAAACTAAGTAAATTATTTCGATTTCTGTGGGGTAGATGCAGTTTGTTACAAGTATTCAATTAATAGAACTTTGTTGGTTCGTGCCGTTATAATATAGGTGACGAGCATTTAGCGCAGTGTTGTGGTTATTATTATCAAAAAGCAGGCATAAAATATATTGAAGAGATCAGATCAGATCAGAGAATATTATTGCGCTGAGTAAAAGTGAAGTGAATATCTAATAAAACCGGACTAAGTGTGAGTGTTATCATTTATATATTTCATATTTTACTAAACATAAATCTTAATCAAGGGTATTGTTGATAGAACAGAGGTATTGTTGAGACAGAAGATGCCTTTAAAGTTTTAAATTCATTGTGAGGTTTAATTCGATTAGTGAATAATAAATAATTAGGTATTATGTGTAATAAAAACAATGTTTTTCTTTGTTCTAGAGAAATACTGTGACGGTTAAGAGATATGAGGAAGGGGCTTATTATCGAGTAGCAGCGACGTCAAATGGTGAATGAAACAAATGGTTTCATACCAACGAGATATTTTGCTGAATTATTAAAAACACGTCATTATGAACCGTTCGCCGTGCACTCTGAAGGCTTGCATCACTGAAGACCAGCTAGAAAACCGTTTTTGACCTTAAAATATTGACCGTACCAACCTAATAAACAACAGATTCGTTATTGCATGAATTTATGGTAACGAATTTTTTAAGCACGTTTCAATAGGGTGTTTGTCGTATTTCTTGCAGATATACCGAAATTGTTTAATATTATTTTAGTAATAGTATTATTTTAGGATAAAAATTTGAGGTTTAGTTTCAATCTTCTTTTCGTAAAGAAAATGAATACTTAAGCTATTACCTCAATACCAACCAATATTTACTAAAGCCAAATAAAGTTTAAAATAATTAATATGAACAACTGCCTTTAACCTTAAAATCAACAATTTTGTCAGTAGATTTTTTTACATTTTAAGTAGTCTAATATTCTTATTTATTGCTTAATTACTTAGACCATGATCAAAGCTTTATATTTATGGTGCAAAAAAATCCATTTAAAATTTAAAACATTTCAAAATTTAAATATGTCAAAATAATACAAATTGCTTCTAAGTTTCTAGACATCTATTTCACATATTATTCAGGTGAAGTAATGATAAATAATTGTAGCAGTTTGATAACTATACTTAAGTAAAATAAACATAACGAATAAATATTATTTATTTTTTATTATAACATATCACGCATTTTTTATTCTAAACCCTTTATTGCAATAACAACATTAATAAATAGGCAGGATATTTAAAAATATTATTATTGCAAACAAAAATAATAATATTTGCAAAAACAGCGCTGTGATTTACGAGATTAGAACCTTAGCCATCTTGAATCTAAGACCAACGCTTAACGCCTTCTGCTATCTGCACATATAATTTACTTTCGAATTTTAGCAATGCGATACACTGGCCAAGGTCACGCGTACGAGTATGATGCGTGCTAACAAAAGTTATGGAAATATAAGTGCGGCGCCCGCGAACCGTGACGATACGATAGTGTGTAGCGCAAAACTGCGTTCTCTGTGGTGTGTGTACGGCACTCACACCACAGACGTCTGACTGTTTACACATACAAATGTACGGACTATATCGCGTGTTCATAGCAATACGACTCTTAGCGTGCTCATGCACTTTTGAGCGCTTACTGTACATCTTTTTACGCGAGCAACCTGTGGGCTAGATATACGCAAAGATGGTACAACGCTCTCCGCGTTCAGTATAGCATGATTTCAAGTCGCCTAGACTGTGTTTTCGTGGGTCGCTGTTGTGCCATCTCGCATGGGTTGTCACAGTGGTGATACACTACTACTTGTTTTTGTAATATAGTTGTAAGTGTTGTTGTTTTGTGTGTTTTGTTTATGTCATTTGTGAGTCATATGATACTTGAATAAAGAAGTTAGTCTGACATCTTAGAAATAAGTTAAAAATTGTTATTAAGAATGATAAGGATCACTACAGGATTCAAAAATAAAACAAAAAATGAGTCTCATTCTCTTACTTCAATAAAATTATTTTTTCTAAATATTTCAGTTGCAAAGTTCATGCAAAGCAAGAAGCTTTCAAGCCTGGGCATGCCTACATACTTCGGCAAGGGGTCTCATGAGTCAAACGGAGTTACCTACAGATACTTAGTGATGGAGCGCTTTGGCCAAGATGTGTGGAGCCTCTTCACAACTGCTGGGAAGACATTCCAACCTGCAACTGTCTTCCAATTAGGTTTACAAATGGTAAAGACTAAACATATTTTCATACAAGCTAATTAAGGATGGCAATGCATTGGATAGTAATCTAATGGTAATTCTTCACAGTACCACAATCTTTCAAACGTTTTAAATTTTCGTTCCAGGTAATGTGTTGCACTAAAATTGTTATTATTTATTTATTTATTTATAGTTAATTAAAACGGTACAACACCAATAACATTAATTAACATAGAAACAATTACAATATTGACATTAATTTAATTTAAAACTAACATGGAACAGTGGACTCCCTTGCATACTTACTCTCACAGAACACCAGACATATACGCATAATTTTACTCCATTCATCCGCAAACACATCACATTCAGGGTTGGCAGTCAGAAGGGCATTTAGCATCTTTAGGGTACGACAGACTGGGGATTCGGCTCTGGCTACAGTTTTGCATGACAGTTGTGCAAACAAATTGTGTCGGCGGCTTTGACGGTGTCCAATGTATTTGTCTGGCACAAATAATCGGCAGAAAAGGCCATGGAGCTCTGGACAGTCGATACGTCCTCGTAAGGTCTTACAGGCTACCGTGAGCTGATCAAGACCTCTTCTTACCTCTAACGAGTTAAAGCCTAACGTCCCTAAAAGATAGTTGGTAGGGTACAAGTACGGAAAGAAATGGTATAACCTTTGGAAGAGGCATCTTAAGAATGTTTTCTGAACCTCTTCTAGCATCAGTGTTTGGGTCGCGGTATAGGGGTGCCAAACACAGGCACTGGACTCGAGTTTGCTCCGAACCAGAGCAGTGTACAACAGACTAATAACATTTGAATTGCGAAAGTCACGAGCATTTCTCAAAACAAATCCCAAGCGTCTGAAAGATTCTTTCGCAAGGGCAGAAACGTGATCTCTAAAAGTCAGACAGCGGTCGAAAGTCACTCCCAAGTCCTTTATGTTGGTGACACGAGTACTTACTTCACCTCCCAAATTATAGTCGTAATGGATTGGTCGCAGCCCTCTACCGTATGTCATGACGTAGCACTTGTTTTTATTAAAAAATAGATTGTTCACAATGCTCCACTCATAGATGGCGTCAATATCCCTCTGAAGGAGCTTGCATTCCTCGTCCGTTCGGATTTGTGCGACTAGCTTCAGGTCATCGGCATATAGCAGGCACTTGGCAAACTTGACATTAGTTATGAGGTCATTGATCATGATCAGGAAAAGAGGCGGCCCTAACACGGATCCCTGACTTACGCCCGAGCGTGTACTGTAAGGCTTGGACTCGAAGCAGCCATGTCTTACAAACTGCTTGCGATCGCGTAGATAATCGGAAAAGAAGTTAAGAAGACCGGACGAGAAACCGATGGCCCCCAGCTTTGTCAAAAGCACATCGTTGTCAACTCTGTCGAACGCTTTCCGGAAATCGAAATACAGAACGTCAACCTGCCCACCAATGTCCAAGCAACGGGATATGTAGTCTACGTGAATCAGTAAATTCGAATTCACGGAGCGACCCGGCCGAAAACCGTGTTGGGCATCAGATAGGGATATATTTACGCGTTTGTAAATGAAAGCGTGAAGTATGTGTTCGAAAACCTTGGCAATGGTTGGCAGGATAGCGATGGGTCTGTGTTCCTCTACTGATGTTTTGTCACTAGTTTTAGGAATGGGAGTGACTCGCGATGTTTTCAATTGTTCAGGATATACGCCGGACCGGAGAGCTAGGTTAAAGACATGACATAGAGGGGCTGCCAAAATATCATGACATCCCTTAAGAGTAAAGGCTGGTAAAAGAGGCGATAAAAAAACTGTATTTTTTTTCTACAGATATGACAAAGTTGCTCAATCAATCAATATATTTTATTTCACATAAACCTACATGGACACTTATGAAACGCCAGAAGCTAGGTGCTCGGTTCCAATTGGTTGTTTCCTATGGAGAAGTGCTGGCAAGAAACACCATGGTTACTCTATTAAATAAATGCCTTTACGGCAATGCCTTTGCCGGACTCTCCGTCCGCCTATCGGCCCATCGTACTGCTCGACGAGGTGGGCAAGCTCTTTGAAAGAGTCATTGCAGGCCGGATTTGGCGGAGAGCTAGTTTGGTATCCTTTACGTTTGGGGGGCGCTTTACGATGGACGCCATCATGCGCGTGCGGGCCCTCACGACGAGGGATGCTGTGGCTCGGGGTGGGGTAGTCTTGGCGGTGTCTCTAGACATCGCCAATGCCTTCAACACCCTGCCCTGGAGTTGCATCAGGGAGGCACTCTGGTATCACCGGATGCCGACCTACCACTGTCGTGTGGTCGAGGCCTATTTGATGGACAGGGCCATCATCTACCCCGGTCACCAGGGAGAATGGAACCGGCAAGAGATGTCGTGCGGTGTCCCACAGGGATCGGTCCTGGGGCCGCATCTGTGGGATATCGGATACGACTGGGTGCTGCGCGCCGATCTCCCCTAGCGGCGTCAGCGTTGTTTGTTACGCTGACGACACGTTGGTCCTTGCGCAGGGGAGGTCGTACCAGGTGGCGGCCGATTTAGCGACACGCGGGGTTGCGACAATCGAGAGCGAGAAATCACGGTACATCGGACAGAGCTCCGGCGGGATCTCATGGCGTCATGGAGAGTGCGATTGTCGCAACCCAGTGCTGGGCACGCCACTATTGTGGCGATAAGTCTCCTCTTTGAGGAGTGGCTAGAGTGGCACCATGGCATCCTCACCTTCCGCCTGACGCAGGTCCTCACCAGACACGGTTGCTTCGGGAGGTTCCTGTTCCGGATAAGGCGGGAGGAAACGCCCGGGTGTCACCATTGTGTGGATCGCCCGGAGGACACGGTGGAGGTTTGCCCAGCTTGGGCGGAGCATCGCCGTGTCTTCGTGGTGGCGATCGGCGGCGGTGACCTCGCGTCCGGCCCTGGTTCAGGTCATTGTACGGAGCGAGAGGGCATGGGAGGCCGTCACCTCCTGCGAAGCGGTAATACTCGCGATGTAGGAGGCGGAACGCGTGAGGGAGAGGCAAATTTCGCGCCCTCACGCCCCTAAACGCCGCAGGAGACGCCCTGGGAGTCGGGAATCGCAGGCCGATTTCCGGCCACCGTAGGCGCGGGCTTGCGGACGGTGGCGGACGGTGAGCAATGGGTAGCTTGTCATCAGATAAGGACCAGGCCCGGGTCGACGGCGAGTTCTGTTCCACGCGCGCCTCTAAAAAATGTCAGCAGAACTGAAGGGGTGCGCTAGGGCCGATGCCTGCCGGGGTAGCGAGGAAATCCGAAAGGGATATCGTGGCTCCCGGCAACATGGCAACTAAAGGAACACGTGTGGGTTTTAAAATGCCCATAACTGCAAAAAAGTAATTGTAAAATGTTTTTAAATATTTTTTTTGTTTTAGAAAAACCAAACACCAAAAAGGTGTCCGAAAGGGTAAACTTCTACCCTTAATTATAATCCTATCGAAACCAGAATGGTATCATTTTAAAGCCCTTTAAATTCTTCTCGAATTGGGCGCCCCATTGCAATCTCGAATGTAGATATTAATTCCTAGAAATACAGTTTCCGTAAAAGCATCTAGTTTCTTGCCATCAAGTTTTAAATTTAGACCTACTTGAGGTAATGAGACATTTAGTTTTGTTTGCATGAAGTAAAAGATTATTAGCTGCGAACATTTCTAAAGAACTGCCAGACTATTGTTGACATGTAAGACATCCGTATCTTTTCTATCAATTAAAAAAATAAGAGTAGTACAAAGTGTCATTAGCGAATAGAATAATATCCGATAAGTTAGCCATCATGTAAGGAAGGTCATTAATATAAACTAGAAATGCTGAAGAGTATCATTTTAATGTGCTATTGTTATGCTGTTTTGGAACCATGTCCTTGAATTCGAGCATTGACGCGCAACTATCAACAAGAAAAACTCAAATAATTTAAACTGAATATGTATTTTTTATTTTACTGTTTAAAGACCCTGAATACTTAGCATCACATTTTTTTTTTTCAGTTAGACGTGTTAGAGTACATCCACAGCCGTGGCTACGTCCACGCGGACATCAAGGGTGCCAACATGCTGCTCGGTCTGAAGAAGGCCAAGAATCAGGTGTACCTAGTGGACTTCGGTCTGGCCACGCGGCTGAAGGAGGGCCAGCCCTTCACTCCTGACCCGAAGAGCGCACACAATGGTACCATTGAGTATACAAGCAGGGATGCACATTTGGGAGGTAAATATTTGATCACATTGTTCCTTACTTACTGTTGCACATGTTATAGTTCAAATTTAGTCCTAAATCAAATTTGGTTAGGAAACAATCAATTCCAAAACTACCAAATAGACAGGTCCAAAAACAGCTCTTATTTCAATTTCAGAATCTGAGCTTTTAAGCTCAACTGTAGGGTGTAGGAAGAGCCCTATAGTAGCAAGCCAATACTTAAATCAGCAATAGCATATTTGACAGGCGTTTCTTAGCACTAGCTAAACTATAACCTTTTTATCAGTATCGAACTTTGCCCACCTCCGAGTATGTCAAACAAAAACCTAATTTGAATCACTAATATCTATTTATTTTTTTCACCAGAGCCTACAATGCGCGGTGATCTCGAGATCCTAGGCTATAACATGCTACAGTGGCTGACTGGTGAACTACCGTGGGAGAAGTCGCTCAAGCAGCCAAAGACTGTGCAGACCATGAAGGAGACCTTCATGAAGAATGTGAGGACCAGCATCAAGTCAAGTAATGTACCTGGTGAGTTATAGTCTATTATCTATAATATTATAAAGAGGTAAAATTTGTTTGTTTGTATGTAGGGGGTAATCTACGGAACTACCAGTCGGATTTGCATTTTTTTTGCTTTCTATAGCCTGCCTAATTCTTGAGGAAGGTTATAGGCTCGCGGACGAAGTCGCGGGCAAAAGCTTGTTTACTATATAACTGGCGAAATGTGGGAGTACTGTAGATACACTTCTGCCTAAACCTTCCGGGATTACAGGCGTTATGTTATTATTATGTATTAAGTTTTAAATATAACTTGAACGGCGGCACACTTTGCCAGACTACTAATGAATAAATACATGGAACTATTATTCAAACTTTTCTGTCTCGCCTAGGTTACCCTAAGTAAATCAAGAATTGTGTAAGAACTTGAGTCGTGCGATTGCCATTTACTAATTTGGCTATTTGTCTGAATAACATTATAGCTTTTGAATATGCAGCATTATAATTTTACAGAAGCCCTCATCAAATTCTTCGAATACATAAACACAATAAAACCAAAAGAAGTCCCAGATTACAAGAAGTGTCGGAAACTATTTGAAGACTACCTAAAGACTGAAGGCAAGACTAGAAGTAGTACCCTAGACTTCTCCTCAAAGAAAAACAAATCGCCCAGCAAAGCCAGAACAAACAGAGTTATTGCAGAAGACAGTGACGCCTCTGATGGAGAACCTGAGGAACCAGTCAAGGTTAGCAAACAGAATGGAGAAACGCCAAAGAAACGGGGAAGGAAACCCAAGGCTGCGGAAGTGGACACAGAGAATAAGGTCCCAGAAAAGGATAAGGTAACTAAAAAAAACGTGAAAAGGAAATCGTCGGAACCAGCCGTGCTGGTCAGAGTTAAGAAGACGAGGTTGAACCCAGTGGCCACGCCACCTGCTAAAGACAATCACAACAACATCGCCACACAAACCTCCATTGAGAAAGTAAGATACAGTCCTAGACTGAATTCTTCCAGACATGTATCCTTCGACAGTCCAATCAGCGAAATTGTCGGCGAAAATCATAAAGACAGTCGATCCATCAATTCAAGTGGCGACATCTTTGATGATTCTTTCACCATTAAAGAGGTAAAAGTTAAAAAACCAAGGAGAAAATTGTTGTCAAATGAAGAGGTAGTTGTAAAGAGGGTAGTCAGGAAAAAAGTGACAGCTGTCAAAAAACCGGGTAGGTCGTGGAAAGATATCCCTACTGTAGTAAATGGTCGGTCGCCACCGAAGTGAGTCGTTAATGGTGGTAATTATAATAATTATGGTCACATAATACTTACTTTTTAAACCCGCCATTGGCTGTGCAAGTGTGTAGTTGAGGAAAATGATGTTAGGATAGATTTTCTCAAAAATTGAGAAGTAAAGCAAATGCGTAACAAGAAATAAGAACTTATAATTATGTTTTCCTTTTCATATAAAAATAACATATCAGCCGCTCTGTACACGTACGCAACTTGTAAATCTATCATTGAAATACTCTTGCATAACCAATAAACACATACTGAAACATTTGACAACCATTAATAATATAATAATATTCTGTGCCATTAAACAATGTAACCCCACTTAACTAGCTTTAAAATATTTCCATAATCTACCAGATACCTTGATTTTTGTTGATTGGTAAGGGACAGGAAAAGAAACTCTAATTTAAACAGACGGGCCTACATTATATCCACATTTTTTGGCTGCGAGACAAAAGCTCTTCATTGCATAGTTATCGCCATTACCAATCAATCAAATTAATCTATTACTTTACCTTTATATAATGTTAATATATTTTAGGCAGTTGTCTCACCGCCGGCGAGGAAGCGACTAACTATCGGCTATTTTCTCGCTCAAGAAACGTACAATATACATTCCGTGTAAACAAAAGAGATGCATATATTAATAGTTGATCGCTGCTTGTTCACACCGGCGGCGAGGACTCGCTCCACTAGTTTGTCGCTAAGCGACAAGAGCTATCAAAGATAATACTTGTTCAGCGATGCTCGCTTGGCGGTCAGAACTCACGCCGAGAGACCAAACAGCGGTAATTTCGCTCCGAACGAGTGCTGCGAGTAATCGCCCATCGCACTCGGACACTCGCTGATACCCCGGCGACAAAACTATCGGAACTACGCACTCGCTGCTCGCTAAATCGTTGTCAGTTGCTAGCTCTAGTCGCTATTCGTTAATCGCCGGCTCATATAGTAGAAATATCTAGTATACTATTAACGTGATAGGATAATAATAATACCTACTTTTGTATGGTAGTAGTTCCAATTTTTATAAACTTTTTAAACAATAGGGAATATGCACGTAATTCAAAACTTATCCATTATTACATTTACACTGTATTACAATATTTTTTTTTTTTTTTTTTTGTACGTATTTCCTGTTTTCCAATTAATTATTTTATGTTTTTTTGGTGGAATCGCAACGCAAAGTCAAAACTCGTCGTCTTCAACAATGCCGAAGTGACGAAAAAAACTATATGAATAAAAATCTATTTTTTGTAAGTGCGATTTCTGCTTGAATAAAGCACAAAACATAATTTAATTAAAATTATTTGGGGCTAAAAAACAGATGTAAACAAAGCAGTATCGTGGTAAATGACGTCACGTTATGACCGCGACAGTAACGGACATTTGAACTAGTAGAAAATTGTTGAGAGTTTCATAATTTTTTCGAGCAACAAGCTGTAGTTGAATTTAACTTTTTATACTTTTCTTGGGTTTATATTACTGTCTAATTAATTAAGTGAAAAAATAAATTATATGCTTATTCCTTATTCTAACCTGAGTAGAGGAACTGTACTGTATTACATAATTATTTTAGTATAGCTTGCATAAAAAGTAACTAAGTACTAGATTCTTCGTTATATAGTTTATTTATGTTATTATTATTACTTACTACTGAATAATAAATGGATGAACAAAGGGAACACATTTATACTTTAATATTTTCCACCGTAATGCCTAATTATTTATAATAGAATTGGTTTTAAATACAATTTGTACCTTCAGTTATAGTTTTAAGAGTCAAAATCCAATGTCGCCGAATTTTTCGCATAAAAAATGCGTGAAATATTTGTGCCATTGGGTTTCCCACCCTACCTAATTATTGATACTTACTCTGGTTTTAATTATAATAATACAATTATTGAATACAATATTAATATTTAACTGTATTTGTTGACAGTTACAACTCACTAAAACAGTTTGCTGTGTATTATGGGATTGTTGCAAGAAATTGATTTGTGATAGTAGATTAATTAATTATCATTTTAATTATGAAAAGTTAATTGTTAATCATTGATGTGTCCAAGTTTATCCTGTTTGTTAAACTTGTTGTAAATCAAGGAAGTTTCTTAGGGAAACTAGCAAAATACAAAATGCTGTGTGATTTTATTTCGTTTCGCTTATTTCAGCCGCATGCTAAAGTAACAGTTAAGTTTTGTTACTGCCCTGTCCCTGAGTTTATGGAGACGGCGGACATGAAAACAAAAGTAAATGCTAGATTGTTGTAGTTACAATCGTTACGTTTTGATAATGGGGAGTTGTGTTTTATCAAACTGTTTTAGTGAGCGGGTTTTGGTGTTGATATTATGCATTTGTTTTATTTTATTTGTGTGTGATCAATAAGTAATTATTATGTAAAATAAACAGTATTTCTTTATTTTCTTGTTTTATTTTACTGGTACAGTAAGTGAGGGAACTTTACTGCTAATTGCTCCCGCTACCATTGCACTAGATAACAAAAAGGTTACCTATAGTAAAAAGGTAAATAATATTAACCGCTAAAGGGCCGCAGACGCACCGGTGCGTCATTTAATGCATTTTATGAGACCGTATCATCGCATTAGGTTATGGAACCTGTAATGATAGTCATCAAGGGGGATAAACAAATAACGTAAACAGAAAAAAAAAAGAATTTTAGGCCTCTTTCATTTACCCAATGTAAAATTTCTAAATTGATGTCTGTAGTTTTGATGGTGTACATAATAAAGAATATTCTATATATATATGGTCATAAAAAAATTACATCGCCGATGTTGGCGATAAGACCGCAAGGATGAAATGGGACCGGGCGGGCCACACGTACAGGATGCATCAGGACAGATGGGCCAGGGTCGTCACGCAGTGGGTGCCTGAAGACAGGCGTCGTCACCGAGGCAGGCCTAAGCAACGCTGGCGCGACGACCTAGACTCTTTCTTAACTGATTGGCAAGAAAAGGCAGCAGACAAAGTCGCATGGGCAAGGGGGGGATACCTTTGCCCAGCAGTGGGACAACACAGGTTAAAAAAATAAAATGCCGAAAGAAGTGAGAACTTGAAAAAAATCGGCACCGCGGTAATCAACGCGTTGATGTCTTTTTAATAGTCCTTTTGACCATTAAAAAGACATCAACGCTGGTGTCGTCACAGTGTCGCTCAATGGTTTAGTCCCATCTCAAAAATGCCCAATGCGCCTAAAGAAGTTCTCACAAAAAAAAAAAAAAAATGGGAAGCTATTAATGAGATTTTTTTTTTGTGAAAGCCGTTTGTTAGGAATAATTTGTAATAATTAATAATGCATCAGTCACTGAATCGGTATTGTGCTAAAGCACAACACGGATTCAGTGCATATACTATCTTTAGATAGTAGCAGGAACGAAGGCGTTCATTCACTAAAAACAAATAATTTCGCAAGAAATGGTAAATTGCAACCGTGCAAGCACTTTATAGTACTTTTTTGCGGATGGCCAATGCAGCCCCGGATCTAGATTTTTTTTGAGGCGGGTCAAAAACTGGCGTCTGCCGCCCTCCGCCAATCTTTTATGGGGATGCGCTAAGTTAGCCCCAGCGAAATTAAAATTTACTTAAAATTTTGGCAGCAACATGTTAATCAAATTGTATCGATCGATAATGCGTCACAATTCAACTGTTTTAAAAAAGAAAAAAATATAAAGATTATAAATGGGAGGACACTGGTTAAGGTTTGTGAACGCTATGCATCCGTGCATGGTCTCAGGTACAACTCACTGAAAAGTGAGGTACTGATTTTCAGGGCTGGAAAACAGAGACCTAGTACAGTGCCTCCGATCATGGTCGATGGATCAGCGTTGGAAATTGTGCAAAACTTTAAGTATCTGGGTCATCTGGTCACGGAGGACTTAAAAGATGACCCAGATATAGAAAGGGAACGCAGGGCGTTGGCGGTAAGGAGCAATATGCTGGCCCGTAGGTTCGCTCGATGTACCAAAGAAGTTAAACTGACACTTTTTAGGGCATATTGTCAGTCTTTTTACTCGAGCGGCCTGTGGGTTCGGTATACGCAACGTGCCTACAACGCCCTGCGTATTCAGTATAATAATGCTTTCAGAATGCTGTTGGGGTACCGCGGCATTGTAGTGCGTCGCAAATGTTCGCAAATGCGCGCGTTGACGTTTTCCACGCTATAGTGCGTAAGAAAGTGGCGTCATTATTCCACAGACTGCGTGGTAGCTCCAACACCATTTTGCAAATGATTGCATCCCGACATGAGTGTCCCATACAGGCACACTGGGTGGGAATAGTTACAGGGAAATTGTAAATATATATTAGATTATGTACCTACTAACATAGATCTTAAGAAAATTGTTACTAACACATTATATGGACTCTGTCCGAAATAAATGAATAATAATAATAATAACCCCACCGCCGTATCTCTACGTTGACGTCGTGGTGGGGCTTGCGCGCCCCGAACTCTGAGTATGTGCCGGTAAAGTTTACTTTGCCGAAACAGGTCTAGGGTGAGGAGCCAGACCAAGAGAGATACAAAAACCCGCAGGGCAGCATGTGGCGAGCTGTTGGGCAGTAGCGACCCCACGGACCCTATCTTCCGGGAGAAGTCTTGTTCCTCACCTCTGGCTTACCTTTATTGGCCGGCTAGAGTGAACACTGACGAGGAACAGAGCTCCCACCTCATTCTTGCCTTTATTGGCTGGCTTGACTGGAGATTCGCAAGAGCAAACATGCTCGGAGGAAGGAAGTATTCCAGTAAGATGCTGGTAGGGATCTTGACCGTACTTCCGGGATTGTCCTGATAGCCGTGGAATACCTCTCCACTCCTCGTAAGCACCTCAGGACATGTTGCCCCCTTGTCGCTTCGACACTTTGTGCTAGCGACCATTTTCGGGGGCCCATTATTGAGTGTGCAAGTCACCCCCTGCCATTTTATCCGTGTACATATAAACATAGATCAGGCAGGGGCCATAGTCCTTCCATAGTTCCAGGTGACCAGTCCACTTTAGCAACCTAAACCCATAGTCAAAATCTATTTGTTTCCATATCCTGCAATAGTCCTAGTGCCCTTGCGTAGTGCGAACAAGGATAGTCGTCGGTTGGTGCCTCAATACTTAAAAATGTCTAAGGGACCTCTGCGAGTTGGCTTCGGCCCCTCGTACGCCTTCCAAAGGTCCGGGACCCCAGGGTCCCGAGATATGTTAAAGACTTAAAAATAACAATAAATAAATGTGCTGCGAGTCTCAGTTATTGCAAAGTTGCTGTGTGCTGGGTGGTGCACTTGTCTGCTACGCTTGAATTTGTCGCCCCCTGAAGTTGGCGCTCGGGGCACGGGCCCTGGCTTGGCCCCCCCTTCATCCGGGGCTGGGCCGATGGGGCCGAAAGGTTCTGGAGTGGCGACCGGGTACCGGAAGACGTAGCGTTGGAAGGCCTCCCACAAGATGGACCGATGACCTTGTGAAGGCCGCAGGAATCCGCTGGATGCGGAAAGCACAGAATCGGTTGAAGTGGCGGTGCTTGGGGGAGGCCTATGTCCAGCAGTGGACGTCTTTCGGCTGAAATGATGATGATGATGAAGCACTTTATAGTAACAAAACATTCAAGGTTGTGTTCTGATCATTTTGAGCTGAAGACTATAAGAGGCTTTTTACTCACAGGGCAGAGTATAAACCTAATGTAAAAACATAATATATTTTGTGCTATTTACTTGGATAAAACGTCAAAAGTATAGTGTGTGACTGACACTGGCATGGCCGCCATCAGGGGTTATTTTGATAACCAAAAAATTTGTCGCCAAATATCAGAATTTGTCGGTCACTGGTTCAAAAGTTACAAGGGTTTATAGGTGGCCGATCTGGGGAACATTTCCCCAGCATGTATATTGTTGGTTCATATTAGGTGAAAGCTAGGTAGTTATTGGGCCTGTCGGCCAGAGCTATTAATTAATTAATATAGGACGAAGACTAGTTTGACCTCGACCGCTGTATATGTGCGCGGTCCGTGACTACCGCTATTCTAAGTATGCAAATAATTAGTACCCTTCAATGTGATTCATTGCGTTAAAAAACAGAACTGAAACATTTATATTTACCGAGAAATCAACGATCATAACTTTCGTGCGCTCGTTCAGCAGGACCACGACTTTGAATGTTGATTCCAAGTTTGAGGAGCTTGTCGCTTTCCTCAAACCTACCTAGAAAATTTGTACCTTGCAAGATAAAATTAGTGCCCAAAATTCAAAATTAGTTCTTCAGTAGTTTACGAGATATACCATGCCATTGGGTGGGGTGGCGGTAGTCACGGTGTTAAATTTTCATTTCAAGATTTCCCTATTAAAAACTCTGTGATTTCTTCCCCAATTTATACAAAAATTATTGCTCTTAAAGAAGTTAAAGCGACCAAAAATTCAGATTCCTAAGTGTTGTATTTTAAGATAAATTAGCTTTCATTACTTTTCCATACTAAATCTCCGCGTATAACCCGACCAAATAAGGTTGTCAATGGTATTGAGCTGTTTAGGAGATGTACACTCGTGCACATCACTTAATGGATGTCGGAACATTAATAACAACAGTTCAATATCTATAATAATAGGGTTCCGTACCAAAAGGAACCCTTATGGTGCAACTCAGTCTGTCTGTCCATCTTTCTGTCACAGTTGGATATCTCAAGAACAACTACTAATGTTATCAGCTTGAAATTTGGAATAGTTTTAGATGACGTTTGCCCAATTATTTTGAAGTTTTTTTTGTGCTACACCTTTAAGGGTACTAATTATTTGCATACTTAGAATAGCTGCAGCATGCCCCCTTTTACGGCGCTCATGGTGGTCCTGCTGAAGGGAGCGTGACTACGGCAGGACCACCTTCAAAGTCGAGTTTCTCGAAAACTACTAAGGTACCAATTTTGTCGTTCGAGCACTAATTAGGTACTAATTATTTATTAAATATGGAAGCGATTGGCGTTGGTGCTCCTGCGGTAGTCACGGACATGTGCGCAGCTCGTAGGAGGGCAGTGCAGCCCGCTCATTCGTCAACGCTGCCCCTGTCTCGCATTCCTAAGGCGCAGTACAGCGGTCTCGGTCAAACTATAGTTAGCATAACGGCTTAGACAGGTCCTGCCCCTATTCATCTGTCGTCAGATCATCGACACGAGCCGAGTCAGAGATTGATACATGTGTCTTATTGCTCCATTAGAGAGATGAGGTAAGGTTCTATTCACTACGGGCATAATAAATAAACAAATGCGCAAATCCAAAGCTTTTATTTTTCTTTTTATTTACAATAATATGAAAGTAAACAAAATTTAATGTACCAAAGAAATTAGATTTAGATATTTTTATATAATTTAACGGCGGACACGCCGACCGAGTGGCACGCATCGATCAACGAGTCTATAAACACGATTGACATTGTGATACTTTATAGTGCACTGACTTGTAACTGCCAACTGGATGGCTTACGAAGCTGTATTGACGCAAAAGTGCGCGTGGCGTACGCACTCAGCAAAATGAAACTTGTTTAAAAGTTTCAGGAAAATGTTGGCAACCCAGTTCACAAGTTACAAGATCAGGGGTCGCGAACAACGTTGCAAGTTACAAAAGCTATGACTACAGCTAGTTTTAACGTACGCTCAGTGTGGTGATGTTCACTATATCTATAACAGATTGTGATATGCGCGCGCGTCTCACGCGCCACGCAACGATACTTCACAATATTATCTACATGGCAGTAGGAGCGGCTAAGCTATCATCGACTAAAACACAAAACGGTAGCACCATTTGTAAAAAAATATAATATTTTTTTTCCATTTCAAAACAACAGAATCTGCCTCATGGTGTGATCGCGTCGTGTGACGCCCGTGACTCAGCAAGCGCTCGCAGCGTAGCGTGGCGACTCATCCCAGGTACTAATCCACTATTATACAAACTGTTCTAGACGTTACAATAGTTAAACTTATATTTAAACCTTATAAAAAAACCTTTACGCCGTTTACAGGAACATTTTTATGCAAAAATTCTGTTTAACTTGCAATGGGACTAGTATAGATTTCTTAAAAAAAACAACTCCATCTTGTCATGACGTAACACGTGGAGTTTGGTAAATTATTTTGTATATTTTTTTTAATTATAAATATATTAAAATAAGGCCGCATTCACACTAGCTTTCGATGTCGCATAATACAAGTCTCACCAATGTAAATGTAGCCAAAATCTCCTTTTACAATATGCTTCGCGTGAATGTGTCCTGTACACCTGTGTTTTGTGACCTTGCTATGTGTTGGCGAAGAAAAGGCAAGCTCATACGGAGCTGACATTGACAGCGTACGACAATACAAATGAAAAAATTTGCAACTTGTATAATTTATCAAATTCACGAACAAAAATACAATCAGCTACAAAAGTGTGACGATTTTTCGACTTCCAAGGTTGTAAATCACTTAATTCTCATAAAACAATTGTAATCAAATTTAAAAAAAAAACAAATATGATTCTATCATATTATTACATAATAAAAACAAATTCAATTAGAATCGACTGCATGCCAAAATAAGTCCACAAACATGCCCAAAATCGTGCTTCAATTATAGTTACCGAAGCTTGTTGGCATATTTTAAAAGGAGATTCTATCCAATGTTCTACACAACGCTATAGTCTGTACCCGTCTATCCTTACACCTATGTTAAACTCAACACTTCTTACGCTACGTGGAATAAAGTAAATGTATAATATAATATACAATATATATTAGGTTACAATATGTATCTAAACATGGTACTACGTAACTGCGAGGTGGCACTAGCAATCTGCGAATTGGCTTATCTAGATTAGCTGGTTGAGATGTCGAGGGAAATTTTGTGAGACAAGTTTTTAAATAATTGTGGTAGTCATCAAATCATCGATCGGTTATAAGTTTTAGGAGAAAAAGTGACATCAATGTAAAATTAACTTATATAGCTTAACTTTAACATTTTCTATTAAAACCGGGGAATCAAGTTTGTTTCCTGCATTTTCATGTTTGTAAAATTCATGGTTAAATTAATGTTCCCGTGTCAGAAGTCATAGGACTTCTATTGAAATTTTCTATTCAACCCCAAAGATATGGAGATACTTTTCTTCAAATTATACGAGTTTTGGCTCTCAACCAGCACGTTATAGACAACCGCTCAAACAAAGAGCGAGTATTTCTTCCTAAAAATATTTAAATACAAAAATGTAAAACAGTGGCCTTGCCAAATTGTACTATACTACTATACGATCCGTTTTATACAACGTCGATAACAGCGATGAATCGGGACTAATATCGTTCGGGTTCCTAGGAATACCGTCTTCATGCTGGAGTTTTCTTTATAGAAATATTTGTGAAAAATGCAATTTTCTTGTTCGATTATACACAGACATTAGAACTTCAAATATAAACATAGGTTTATTGAATTGAGACTATAGAAAAAAAATGTCTGAACTTTTGAACCTCAATGATATTTTTAAATTCCGCAATTAAGAAAACTCCAGCATTTCCCAAGAAAAACACATTCCTAAGCGACATACAACTATTATTCTATTAAAAAAGCTTGTGCTGATTCTCATTCGGCATACTTAAAGCTTACATGTTACAGTACAATCAGAGAGGTCTTTCACGTTTCACAAGAGACTTCTCGCTCTTACTTACGCGGGAATAAATAACATTTCATTTTTAATATAAAAAATTTGGTGTTGACTCAGTCACGCATTATTATACAGGTCCCATTACTTATTTTTTATATACCGAGCGCGGGCAAAGGAAGCTTGTTTTCTATTACTACGTTACATTGGTTTTAGGAAGTATTTGAACACAGGAGGCTAGTCAATTGTTTAAGTCGGAATGTAGAACATTCTGTTTTTTTATCTCAATTGAGTTTTCGTGAGGCGCGTTTGTTTTCGTTTGGCGGCATGCTGAGACAAGTATAGTTTTACCAAACTTTTGTAAGAAGCATTACGCACATGAACTCAAATTTATGTCTAATCTATCTCACTGAATCAGAATTTGTGATACAATAGACCACCACGCAACTGGTGATTTCATAGATGTTTGCTACACGTGGACCTGATTATTATTCAACTAACTTTTCTCAGCACACCACTCTTATAATTGCACTTGTTTATCGGAAATCGTCGAAACTTGAACTATGATACAACGATCGGCTACAGCTATGTCCGTAAGTAGTTAATGATACAATTTCATCTACTCGACAACGAGGTTCGTTGTCGCTGTCTTCTCTTGTTACTGAAGCTTCGCAGTTTTTGTTTAACATACATTACATAGCTATTGTTTTCTTTATAAAATAATAACGAGGAAAAATACACATTTATGAGCCATTTTCACAAACAATATCGGCCATATTGACTGATGAATATCTTGTTAATGATATTTCAAACAAAAATTTAAGTGTCTTTCTATCGCACTAATGCTAAACAATTTAACTATAGAATTTTGGTGCGAAGCGCGAATTTTAGTTTGAAAATCTCTAGTGTGACAATTTGACTAACAATTAGGTACACGACAACGTTACTTCAACACTATTAAATAAATTAAAATAGTAACGTGAACGTAAATACTCTTTAGTGTCCAAAATATAACATAAGACTTCTCTTCGTTTTAACGTCCATTTAAAATATAACATCGCAGCGAAGCCCCGTAACAAGATTATAATTAATAGTAAAAAATAATAATTATGTAATATCGAGCTATGTAGTTTAAAATGTCAACGTTTATGTTTCTTTAAAAATATTCCTATAATAATATTTTGGGTATAAACAGCAGTAATAAGATAAAAACAGATTTGTATTGAACACATAATTTACGTAGATCAGGCTATTTGAGCTTGCTATTCAATTCGTTTGAAACGTATATATTTTAAGATTTTACGGATTGCAGCGCATTTATTACGCATTGTTTATGGTTTTTGTGATGATTACTTGCTCGATCGTAAAATTTTTAGTCTATGATTTTTCTTTTCCTTTTTATCCACCCGCACTGGGCCCGTGTGGTGGATTACGGCCCTCTTCATCTCACAGGGAGGAGGCCTGTATCCCAGCATTGAGAACATTATAGGCTGAATAAGATATGTTTGTATCCGAAAGATAAATCTTAGAGCTAATAAAATATAGCATTATTTTAAACAGTTTTATAGCAAGCTCAAAAAACTGAGTCTATAAGATTGTCTAAGTTTACTGTAAGCTCGACAAGCAATCGCTATGTTAATTTGAACACGATTACTTATCAAGCCACGATGATGTTCCGTTCGGGATTATCTATTAACTCTCAAACATTACACGACAACAGTTATCTATTCAAATATGGACTTTATATTAATAACAATTCAGTATTCATTGATTTGGAATATTAATTTTAAATATAGGCTAACATCAGATGGAAACTTTTATAACACTCGTTTTGATAGCTCGCTTTATAAACAGTCCGTGAAGGACAAAACGCACGTTGTTTAGTTGTCAGCTGATTTCAGCCTGTCTATAGACTATATTTAAGTTACATATATTTTATATCGGTATAATAGAACCACGAACGGAACACAAAATTGCAGATTACAAACAAATAACAGTGTAGAAATAACATTTATATTGTGTTTAAAATTGCACAGAGTATTCTAAGAACACAGTAGGCAGTATGTCACCGGAACATAAACGTGTATTGTACCTACTACTGTTAGGCCTCTCTCACAACCGTGGCATTATATTTATTAATAAAATTTACTTTAAAAGTTCACGACGGAACCGACGCGTCAACACTTCACTGAAACATTCCCGTGCACGAATATTATAATTTTATTTCATGATTTTTCCGCGATTTTACTAGAGAGATATACTAAGATCTAAAGAAATAAATATTTAATTACAAATGAATAAAATAACATGATAATGTATTAATTAATTTAGTGAAAACTTTTGGGAGTTAGACTTAGTATAATTTCTTATAGTGTCATATTATATATTTATATGTTTGCTATACAAACGTATCACTGAAGTCTCATAACAATAATAATAAAAAATGTAATAAGAATAAAATTAATAACAAAATGTGTGTACTATTATATAGTAACAGAAGCAAGCGACATCGAGTCTAATACAAGTTACAGGCAAGCCTAGAAGATTGTATAAACTATACAATATTTCATTATGTATATATTATACATTTTTAATAAGAGTATACACTCTATTTATATATACATCTTCTAGACTAGCCTAGAAAATAAGTGAATGATATCGCTCTGTATAATATACTATCAAATTGCCTCTAAGATACAGGCTGGCGATGAATGATAAAGCAGCGGTGATCTCATTACTTGTAGCCTTTGAGGTGCACCATATCTATCAATATTTTTATAGGATAGTAAGTTTAAAGTTATCATTACATGAAACAAAATAAATCAAGAAAAATACAGAAAAACACATCTATTCCAAACTTTGTATAAATCATGAACCAACTTTAATTATAGTTTATTTACACTTATTTAGCAGATATTTTTGTTAAAATAATTTCGTTACAGACAGAATCACTGAGCAGTTTTTTTCACATGCGGTTTCAATTTTATTTCTTCCTTATTTATTATTATTTTTTGCTCGTTTTTGTACACGTATGGCCCACCTCAACGGCCACAGTAGTAAATGTGGCGTGCACGCCGGTCGTAAGTGCTATCCATCAACACTGCATCTATAACGCACAGCGTGCCTACTAGTCTATGCCGATAAGTCGAACTGACCAATCAACTGGCTACAAGAAAAATAAATCAGTAACTAAGGACATACTGGGCTGAGTAATGTCAATGTTGTCAATCTATGACATTGTAAGTGTAAGTTCATTGTTTAAATGTCTGATAAAAAATGTGGACTGTACAAGTTTAGTTTATTTCCTGGACTTTAAAATTCTGAACTTTTGTAGTTTGTGCGTAAAATATTAGTTCAAACCACATATAACTAAAAATTGTTTTGTTAGGCTCGACTTATCAACATTAAACGTCAAAACCGCGACAAAAGATTCAGTCTGACGCATTAATTTGACACATTCACAGCTTAAGAATACGGCAACCGAATTTCACTATCGCTATGGGCCATCGTGGGCCTAATGTCACTAGGCTTAATTTTAAATGGCAGTCGGCTACATAAGTAGGAGCGTCCTCATCGCTAAACGCGGCACACTCGTCACTTGCTAACAGTTAAATTTTATTCAACTGTTTTGCTAATCACTTGAACTTTTGAAGACGGTTCCAAAACTGTAATGTTAATATTGAAACTTGCGTATAGATAGTCTAATTTTAAATCGCGCGCTATTGCTCATACATGCAAAGTACAACGCTTGAATTCGTCATTGGTTGTTCTTCAGTTATTGTCATTGACAAAGACAGTCAGCAATAGTAAGTGTTACCATGGTTACCACGGCGTCAGGAACTGAATAACCAATGACCATGCCTGACGAATTTAAATGCAGCGGAGGGGCGCGCAACTTTAAATCAGACCATCTACACCTCGACTAAAGCGTAGTTCGTGTTTGTTCGGAGTCGCACGTGTTTTTGGCTGTACTGCGACACGTGTCTATGTGGCGTCAGCAGCGTGTAGCTTCTCGCTGCGTATGAAGTCTATCTGCGTGTAGGCCCTCTGCGTGGGCGCGGCCGCGGCCCGGCGCGGCTCCAGGTCCAGCGCCGCGTAGTTGAGGGGCGCGGGGGGCGCCGGGCAGGGCGCCGGGCAGGGCGCCGGGCAGGGCGCCGGCTCGGGCGCCAGCTCGGGCGCCGACTCGGGGCGCTCGGGCGGCGCGGGCGGCAGGGAGCGCGCCGCGTCGAGGCTGAAGCGCGCGGGCGCGCCGCCGCCCGCTAGGACCAACGTTGCTGTGGCTGTCGTTTCAACTGCAACAATAGATGACATCGTATTAGAATAAACACTGTTTGTACATCTAATCAAAACTCTGTATTTATGTTGTCATAAAGTTTATTTGAAGAACGATCCTAAACTGTTGAGACTTAAAATTCTTTCTTTTCACTATTTTATCCTACTATGGAATTATTTTGTTCAATTACACTTATGAATTTCTTCTATTATGGTAAGTTTAGTATAGCTAAGTTGTAAAAACTGGCGAAAGAAAATATTAGTTATAAGCTACGCCCGTAAAACTAAGTTTCACCTCTATAGAGATTCCCATCGGAACCGTACATTATTCAGGAATAAACTGTTTTGTTACTCGGGAATTACAATGTAGCTTTCTATCAGTATTCACTGAATTAAATTTTCGTAATCAGATTAGTATCTGCAGAGATTACCTTAACAAACATACAAATAATTTCACTATAAAATTAAACAGGTATAGAAGATTACTCACCTCTCGTTTCAATAGGGTCCGGTACCCTCGCGATAGTCTTATTAGCGGTGGGATTACAAGACAGCTCATCACCACAAGGTTCAGGCGTCTTAGGCGGCGCCGCAGACAACGCTAACGTCACATACTGCGGCGATACCGACACTTCGGGGCTCCGTCGAGGTACCACCACTGTTAACTCAGGGCTTCGCCGTCCATCTTCAGAAATCTCCCTGACCGTGGTCAAGGGGTGGTGGGGAGGATCTTCTTCTAGAACATCGGTGGTGTCGATTTCTTGTGGAGAAGCGGGTGAGTCTAAAGACATATCGAAGAGTGTTTGTGATCCGTGCGGGGTGCGGGGATCACGCAAACGACGTCGTTCGTCGGGCGACGCGGCCAGAGGCGGAGGTGGCCGAGCGGCCCCGATCGCGATCGGCCTCGTCGGCGCCCTGCCATAGTTCATCTCCACGTAGCCGTCGGGCGCGGCAGGCGTGGCCGGCGCGGCCGGCGCCAGGCTCGCGGCCGGGCTGCGCGCCCGCGGCTCGCCGGCCCGGCCCTCCCCGGCCCGCATCTCCCCGGGTCGCATCTCCACGTAACCCGCGTTGCGAGGAGACATGTCCACGTACTCGTCTACGTTGGTCTTAGGCCGAGGTTCTACGAAGCACGCCGTCGGAGGGGTGCGGGACATCATCTGGGAAAAGAGTTACATTGACATTATTAAAATTTTGTAATTTCTTGATTTTAAAATAGTGACCATGGAGTTTCTTCCTCTTTCTTGTTACAGTTCAAAAGTGTCTGTAAATGGTCAAATTTAAATAAATGATTTGAGTTTGAATGAAACAAGATAGGGGAAAGAGGTGAGATAGGAAACATTTTTATTCAAGTTCGAGATTATTCCGAGCTTGCTAATTAGCCAGCAAAATCAAATTTGAATTGAGACGAAGTTAAAGAAAAATTTGTGGTGAAGGGATCTGCGACAAGTATTTTCTAGTCGAGGAATTTTACGATAAAGAGTTGTCCGCCTAGGAAAACCGTAATGGACTACTTCATTGAAAACTGTTTATAATGATCTAAACTCAGCGACACTCACTCTATTAGCTGGCGAGTTATTCGAGAAGTCAATCTCCATGTGGTCCTCCGTGTTGGCCCTGGCGTGCGGGTGGCGCGGCGGGCGGGCCCGCGCGCCCACGCTGTAGGCGCGGTGCCGGGCCTCGGGGGCGGCCGTGCCCGCGGGCCGCGAGCCCACGCTGTAGGCGCGCGGCGGCCGGCACTCCATGCCGATGTGGGACGTGGCGGGCTCGAGCTGGTACTCGCTGTGAGGGTAGTGACACGTTGAACTTGAGACCAACATTCATAGATGGCGCTTTACTATGCTGAGTAAAGTTATCGTCTCATACGAATATGAAACGTATTCATAAGCTAACAATATTCATAATTATAATCAAATGCGAGCGAGCGATTCATACGAATCTGAGCCTTATCTCGTTATGAATAAGGTTTATTATATTTTAATCATATGAAACGCTAACTTTACTTAACAAACTTAAGTCAAAGTGCTGCCTGAGAATCTTGCCCTAAGTTTGGTCTTCTAACTCAGAAACGAACAACACAGATGCAAAAGAAATCAGTATAAATGTCTAGTTTTTCACTTTCACAGCACCTAGCTAAAATTTTAAAAATATTTTTTCGAACATTTTTGTATATCCACTACCCATTACAAAAATCAATTGAATAAATTTTAAAATTCACTGCCAATTTTTATCAAGAAATTACGCATCACTCACCTAAACCTGGGGTCAGTGGAAGGGGTCCCGCTGCACAATGAGCCACTGGAGGCGGAGATGAGACCAGCCATGGGGTCATATCCAGGCGCCATAGGTAAGTAACCCGCGCCCGCCTCACCCACTGATGATGTCCTTGAGTGAGCTACTGACCCGGCACCCACTAATGATGAACTGGAAATATTAACAAAATTAATAAAATACTCTTGATATCAAAGATAATTTTGGTAAGGAAAGGGGATTTTAATGAAACAAATTGATCTTAAAGCTTATATAAGACGCTTCTCATTTTGTTCGTTTGTTTGGTTCATATCTTTCATTGTATCTTTTACTTGAAGTGAAACGTCTGAACACAAAATGAATCAAAAGTGAAAAAGTTTTTAGTGAACCAATCCAACGATGTTGGATTCGGCACTCGTTATCATTCACTCGCGCTCCGAATGAATGAATGAAATGCATTGACCCCGCCTGGTTTAACCAGACTCGATAAATCGAATGAACCTCAAGATTTGCACTAGCCCCTGGAGCCTCATGCTTCATGGGGGACCAGGGGGGGCGCGGTAATGGTAGGGAAGACGTGCCCTTAGGATATGGAAGAGTTTTCGAGCCGTACCGGATATGCATCTTAGAGTAGGCAATGGAATAGTGGAGAGACAGGTGGTATTTATCTATGGATAGGCATCTTTTTATGACGTTGCCGCGTGGTTCAGGTCGAGCTTCACCGGTGCATTTGGTCTTTGCTGATTCCAATGTCTTCGTCTGAGGTCTCGCTGCTATCCGTTTCAGGTTTCTTGTAGATCTCGCTAGCAGTCTTTTTAATCTTATCTCGGTCTCCAACCGTGTCCATCCAAAAATGTATTTCCTTATCAAAGTCATGTCCTGCTATAAATCGCCGGTGTTCACCTCAGGTTGACGCGATTGCGAATATTATAGTTCAAAGATAAGCACACTATTCAGCACAAATAATGAATAAATTCAGACAAAAATCCCTTTTTTTTTCATTTCGTACCTGAGTTGACCGTAATCTTGGGCTGTCTAAAAATAGAATGCGCATTCACAAAAACAAAACCCACAGAAAAACGATTTTCGAACATTATACAATGCATATAATATTATTATATTGTTACACCCGCAGTATATCTTAAAGTTTGGGTACATTATCTAGCGCTTAAAACCAATTAAACCTGCAGGGACAAAATAAACTAGTGACTTAAAATGACGGAACTAAGAGCAAATCACTGAAATATATTGAAAGATCTCACCAAATTAGCCTGCACGGAATCAAGCCCTGTCGCAACGGAGCACTTCTGTCCCAATTAATCTGCCTAGCCTTTTCCCAACTATGTTAGGGTCGGTTTGCAGTCTATCTGGACCTTCTGACGACCCATAACGACTGTCAAACATTCACGAATAACAGTCGGGACCAACGGCTTAACGTGTTTTCCGAGGCACGGAGTATCGGTATGTAAAATGGTCACCCATGCACGGACTAATTCCGGCAATCGTAACTTAACCTGATGGATTGATCCGTGCGGCTGTAATTACTTAGCCACAAGCTCCTCCTCGAGCAATTCTGTCCCGTTTCAATGTAATTCATTTGGCGACACACGAGTCACCACCACAAAAACCAATGTTCGCTTGGTAACGCCACCCGCCATTGGCTAATATTAGCGCCACACCATTTGCGATACTTTGCAAAAAAACTGTGACGTAGAGCGCACGACCGATCACCTCGACGTCACTCGAACGAATCCACTCGAGCCCCGAATGATCGAAAAATTCAAATGAAATGCAGTTGACAGTTATTTTATTTATTTAACGAGCAGATGAACGTCCATTTCTATGAAAGTTTGTCGGTGTCGTGTGAACGTGGAATAGAACAAAAATGAACATTAAATCGAGTGAACTATTCACAAGAGTAAAGCGTCTGATATCAGCTAAACATTGCAGCTGCTCCCTGATTTTAATTTTTAAATATAATTTCAGGATGTCTCGTGTAATCTTTACATTTACAGGTATTTCAAAAAGTCGAACAAAGCGATGTTGCGTGCTTAAAAAAGTACAAACCTCATAAAATCTCTCGATATGTCGCAGCAGTCTGGTTCCTCAGGGATGCGCGGTGTTCGGTACCAGTCGGTCACCGCATCAGCCTCGTCACGTGATACATCCAAACCTGGACAAATCAATATTAATTATTCTGACTGGTGACGGGAAGAAGCTTCCGTGTTGGTTGGAACATAAAAACAAAAATTGTATTATTTTCTGTTAGAAATTACATTTTGATTGATGGCAGCAAGAACGCGCCATTTCATTTCTTTACAAACGTTTCGAAGAGACTAAGGTCAAGTTCACAAAGCTTTGTTAGTTACTAAAGGGGAATATTTAGTCTATCCTCTAAAACTGATTCAATTCTTCATCTTTTAATGTTTGCCTTCAGTCTGGTTGATCTTTTTTAATTTTTTGGTCTTTCTAAACTATTGAAAGCCAATCTGGAGATGTAGAAACAGGCCAGTCTCCAAAATACAGCAGCTAGAAGTACTCTTGTGCTCTTCTTTATCTTTTAATAAAGTTACTTACCATCAACTTCAGGATACCTCGGCGGTGCCCTATCCACTTCGAACGACGAGCTCGCCCGTGATGGCATACTAACGCAGCGGTTACGTAGCGTTTCCGCGTCTGTAGGCAAACGTCATTCATGCTTAGACATTAGTGTTGATGTAAGTTGAACTTTTTGCTGTCGGTGTAAGGTTTAGTATGCTGTGTTCTGTTATAAGGAAGGATATAGTTTTGTAATGTAAAATGAACTTTATTTGAATGTTTTAGAGTTCAATTTGTTTTGTGGTTTTATTGGTATTTGAGATGGTTAAGATTTGTGTTTTGTGGTTGTTATACTACTTTAGAAGAAGGTTTGTGACAGGCAGATGCAACATAATGTGAGAAAGTTCGGGATTATGTAACATTCATATTTTTAACTTAAAATGTATTTTTAAATGTTGTAAAAGTCAAATTCTTCTCAATATTTTCTGAACCTAATAGAGAGCGATAAGCGAATTTCAACTTAATGAGCACGAGATAAAGTCCAAATTTTGCCTGAACTATTATTTAGGATAGGATATTGCGTTTGTAAATGCTGAGTGCATTATAACTGATTCGAGTGATTTACAACCACATTTATTACTACTTCAATCTTTGATTTATTTATTTACAAGAAAATATCTTGGGATATGAACATTAAAAAAGGATAATGTTACTCAGCGTCTTAGCATAGTATGTTATTTACTATGCAGGTAATGTTTTATTTTTAAACTTACGTTATTTTGTCAATATTAATTTCTATGTTAGATAACAATACCAAGAAGGTTGTTATTTATCAATTTACAAAAGACAATTTTGGAGTACCAATAAATGCTACCCAAGTATTATTACTTTGTAAGTTTTTGCCCTACCATGTTCATTTAATCTTGTTCAGTGTCAGGGTATAGTCCAAAAATATTTTCTACAGGGGAAAACATTCTACAAACCGACCATCTTGTTAATATTTATAATAAGAGCAAAGCATTAGAATATTGAGACAGAGAAATGGTAAAAATACAAGTATAAAAGAAAAAAGAGGGTTAAATTAGCAATAAGAAATATAAATTTAATTTAGGGCGTATTATAAATAGGCTTATAATGTAAATAAAAAAAAACTTAATTATATTATCGCTAAGAAGCAAATTATATGTAGCAGTTTTATTTGGAAAAATCTTTTTTAAAGTAACACAATAATAATAGAAAAAATTATAATATTTTCAAGAAACAGTGTAGGCATTTCATAATAGTTTCTTAGTATACTTACCTCATTACTGATTTAATAATAAGTAATTCTATACAATATAGTACTTAACATTACCATAACAACGACACGAGAAAGCAGACAGAAAGCCATGCACACACTCACACAATTCGTCTGTCGTCTGTTTGTCAGCGTGCTCACACAACGCAACGAAAACATTCCAACACAAGAGAGTTGCCAGTTGACAAAATATTATTGCCAGCGGGCAACCCGAAACGAAACATAACGAGGTTAGTAATGTGCAGTGCAATGTACGGTTATTATGGATATGCATGACACTAGGGAGCGTCCATATTACACTAACGCCTTTCAGGATCAATGATAATAAAATTTAATCTATAAAAAAACCTTTCTTACATTCAAAGATTTATAAAAAAAGCCTCATTATTTTTTTAATATACATTATAAAAATCACATCTAGAGAGATATCGGAACATCAATAATTACGACGATTACGATTTCGAAAGTCGTTATGAACGCCCCCAAAAAATACATACTCTTAGTATGAGCCGGCGACAGTTTATGTAACCGCGTTCCCGTACTCGCTCGACGTGACCATTGCGTCTTCTTCGCCACCGCGTCCGTTCCATTGATGGCTTTACACGACGAGTGGGTCACCCCCTTCTCAACAAGCACGCGATCTACCTCCTCCCCCGTCAAAGGCTCAGACCTCGTCCTTCCATGACAGATCTTCAGCGGCTCTTGGAACAGAGGGTACCCAGGCAACGACTCTGTCCGATGGTGTTTGATCACCCGTACTGGGTTGTCTGTTTTATCAGTTAGTGTGTTATTCTGGTTGTCGGCTGTGAAAGACAATGATAAGCGACAAGTAAAACATATGGCACCCAGTCCACCCGGTGCGGTTATGATGGTATGTGGTGTGAACGATGGCGGTTTAGCGGTCTATTTTGAATGAGGTTTCTATCTTTCTTTTGCGATGGTGGATGATTTTTATCGTAAAAGAAAATTGTAGTCTTTTTTAAATTAATAGCTAACTCGCGAAATCTAGCAGCAATAATAATCTTCTTAGCGCCATTGCCCACATCTGGTTACAATGCTTTCCAAAGATGTAACATAATGTTTATTTTTAATCCTTTTGAAGGTGATGAATTCAAATGAATGATTAAATCATTCTCGCGCATCAATGGTTGAAACCCTATGTCACATCTTTACAAATGTCATCATGAAGAATGGTCGGAGTCCGGCAAAATTACAAATCCTACCTTTATTATTCCAGTAACACACATTTATTACAAGGAGGGATAAAAATTAAAACATTGAAAGCAAATAATTATTAAGTAGGTACACAATAAGTTATTATAAAGGATTATTAATTAATCTCGTGAAATAAAAATTACAAACTTCAAATTCAGACCTACATTTTAACAATTCAAACTAGTCAATTTAGATAAGTCAGAGGCCCATGGGCGGCATAAAAACTCTGACACAAGAGGGCAATTCCCGTAATTTTTAAGAACGTCGCATTCGCAAACTGTCAAAAATACAATCTAACCAACATTTTTGACAAGTTCGACAGATTGCGACTTGAATGTGAACGTTTTTTGGGGCCAATTCTCGTCCACGAGAATTGGCCTTCAGGTTAGTCACTAACCACATCAAAAACAAAGCAATAAGACTTTACAATTGCAACTATTTCCAACCTGCTAAAATTTTTCGTCCATAAATTTTGCCAGACCGTAATGTAATCTTAAATTAATGAGTATGAAAGTATGTACACTGCAACAAGGACTTTTTGGCGCTTGAATGACGTTGATAGGGAGGCGGTGCAGCGCTGTTGGTAAACTATTGTGTTGTAAAATGTATTAAAAAAAATAAGATGGCGGCGTTAGTTCGGATTTAGGCCGCGCGCTAGAAGATCCTTGTACAGCTATATATGATAATGTAGACGAAGACAACACGACATCGGTCCAATACCACCACGTCATGCGACAACAACCATACATGATGCTCCGACAATGTCATGCAAGCCAAATGAAACTTTATTTCAATCAACAATGAGTTTCAATTCATATTTTATCGAGATATTCTGTCCACTATAGCGTTGTGTGTATATTAAATCATATGTTCTGCTTTCTTTATGTTTTCACTTTATCAGTAAGTAGTCTATATCTGTATCTACAGACATTTTAACGTTTTAATTTAATGTAAATAGTTCTTGGAAAATGAAATAAAATTACACGTCATAGTTTGATGTCTTTAAACAGTCTAATCGATATCAATAAACACACATTTCAATGAATCGTCTCAATTCGCTCAAGTGGACACTACCATATTAGCGTAAGCTTATGAATTTTATAGCATTTTGAAACTAACACACCTGTCTTAAGGTTCATATTAGTACGTCACGTTTAAAACTATGTTATAAAAAATTTGGTAAGCACATATTTCGTGCGATCGATATAAAAAGCTATTTATATACGATCCCCGTCTCTTTTGAAGCTCTTTTTATATACTTAATACTGTTAATTACGGCGGGCACATTGTTAATTAATATTGGGTCAATAATTCCTATGCCTGCCTATTTCCATTGCCTGTGCTTAAAAGTCACAATATTACATGTAGCAAAGTACACTAAACTTTTATCAGCAGTTTTCTCATTTCATAACAGGTTCTTGCACAAAAATATTCGACTCTGGTTTTCCAAATCAACAAAATGTTAATTAAAATATAATTTGAATGCCTGAAAAAATGATTTAAACCATTTCCTTGTATAGTTTTAATTATTGACCCTAAAAGCTTATATTAAAAAGTATATAAAAGCTTATATTAGTAGAGCGCAAATTCATTAGTAATACTCTTAATTCGAAAGCGAGGCAAGCGGCTGGTTATGTGTAGTTTCGACAAAATGATAGTCGAATGTTAGACACAAAACGTGGCATGAAGAGATCTATGGTCAGTTACGAAACAGGTAAGTATCACCCAACAGTGAATGATTAGTGATTACTCTGAAAGAATAATTTACTTTGAATATGTATACTTCTTTAAGGAAGAGAATCGAAAATGTGAAAAGTCGCACAAAACAAAGGACGATCACAGAACTCACATAAAACGTGAGTATGTGATGAAATATTTGGAAAAAGAGAACCTTATGGCCGTTTCCACTAACACTATGTGACACCTAAAGGAACGCCTAAATAAAAACGCACATTTATACGCGTAATAATATTTAGGCGTTCATTTAGGTATTTCCTACTGTCAATGAAAACAGGCATTAGTAGATAGTAGATAAAGTGACACTTCACATCACAACTTTTTACAAGAGAAAGTAAAATAGTAGTGAAAAGAGTCTTGAAAGATCGACAATAAAACAAAAAAAAAAACAAGAAGTTAAAAGATTGTAAATATCATTTAACTATCAGTAAATCCAAAGCCACACACATCCAGTCTCAGCCGAACCTAACGCCAAACTGACTATGTCAAGGAGCATACTCATTCATGATACTGGAGGACCACATATTCAGAAACTACTGGTTTCACTTATTCGGCTATTTTTACTTCAAACATGACCATTTATTGGGCCCAAACAGTAACTACAAGTTGTAATGTGAACACGAAAGAGGAAGAAACGTACACTCAAGCTATAGAGCCAGAAGTAGTTAGATTACAAATACTTTTTTTTTTTGTAAAGAAACCCTTAAAAATAATGTCTACTATCGAGCAACAAAAGCAAATATTATGTAAACGATAGGCGTCAATTCGTGGATCTCTGACAGTCGTTACGTGTCGTCAGAAACACGAAAGACTGACAACCAGTCTTACCAAGGTTTATCATATTACCCAGTTACTGGGTTGTGGAGATCAGATACGCAGTCGCTCCATGTAAAATACTGGTATTCAGCTGCATCCGGTTAGACTGGAAGCCGACCCCAACATAGTTGGGAAAAGGCTAGGCAGATTGAGGCGTGTTAAACGCACTGAAAGTCGAAGATAAAACTGGCTGCAGGATACCCATACTAATATTATAAATGCGAAAATAACTAAATAAGTCTGTCCGTCTGTTACCTTTTCACAAGTCAAGTTTGACATGCGGATAGACCATAACCTGGGTTAGGACATACGATACTTTTATCCCGGTATCACAATCCCGTCGAATAATTTCCTCATTAAAGATTAAAATGAGTGACAACATCTTACATTCGTACACCAGATTTGCTTTACCAATATTACTAACAACAAAAGCAACATTCATGAAACCAGTATAGTATCTGTATACAGAGTGCCCCAGTAACAGTACAGTGGTACAGTATATACAGGGTGTGTACCGTTGAGCGGCGGCGGCAGCGGTTCGTCGATGGAGTAGGTAGCACTGGCGCACACGCACTGCCTAATGCACGACCCAACGCACAGGCCCTTCTCTGCAAGAGACCATCGCTGCCAGGTTAGCCCTTACATCCTTACCAATAGAGTTCGTTTTCCAATAACTCGTCTTTGTTACTTTACTTACTTATTTTTTTTTAATTTTTTGACTTATGCTGACTGAAATATCCTCTAACTAAACATACAATGAGGTTTCATATCACAAGTAAACACAAATGTTTTATACTCCTTTCAAAAATCATGAATACAAAATATACTAACTAATATCCAATTTAATTGATTCTTTTGATGTAAGGGCTCATTTTTGTTATCTTCATATTTTACACAAAATTTTATTGACACAATTATTGACGTTGAACAATATGTTAGTCACTGCTCACTACAAGAGATCTAAACTAAAACAAGCATCTAAGTTCTACAGGTGACATGAATGCAATGCAAGCAAAAAGATACTAAACTACATGTTCTAATGTTCTGTCAAAGGAAAGTAGCCCTTAAGACGATTATGATACGAACTAATGTGAACTAACTAAATGAGTTACGAAATACATGTCCATTTCTCTAGTTTGTGTACGGAGCGAGATTTAAAACCAGTGATGCAAGTACAAAATCGTCAAGGATTGATTGAAGGAGTTATTGGGGCAGAAACTAAAAAATGCGACGTGAAGTAATCGTAAAGTAATGCCATAATCTGCGCGTTTAATGCTTACACGTCTATCAGTAAGCAAGTACTATTTACGAGTTGCAAAATTCAAACCGCATCGCGCTTTTGAGTTTTGGCCCTTAGAACTCAAAATTATTAACTCAGGCCTTGAGATAATTATTTTACCCATAAAGCGCAGCGTACATTTTCGGGGGCCACGCCGCCTTGCGAAAATCCTCCTGTATCCCTTTCGTACATTTTGTATAAACTACAGGCGAACCGCAATTTTTTGTATTGAAATGAGTGGTGCTGCGGCCCGCTGCAGTTGTAATGTGCGCCAGCATTGAGGGTGTTTAAAAACTGTCCAAAATGGCTACATTCGCTCCGTACACAAACCCCCCTTCCTCTACAACTTCCACCGACTTACCATTAGTCAGTCCTGCGCGACCGGCCCGTCCGTCCGAATACGACTGCCGTCGGGCCGGTAGCGCGTTGTCGCCGGACTTCGGGAGGACGATGTGGTCGCGCTCGTTCTCCGTCTCTTTCGCACAATCGCGCATCGCACTGGAAGGTGAGTTGTGATAGAAGTGTTGGTATTGAGGTTAACTATGCATTTATCAATAGATTGTTGATCAGAAAAGCGGAGAACATTTTTTTTGTTGCTTATTTATCGCTATCTTCATTTTCAGCCAGTAAACAACTTTTGTTGCTGAACTATGGATGCAACAAGGAACACTCAAAAAGGATGTTGCCATAATCACCGGACTTCATCATCTGCCTAGACTTTTCCCAACTATGTTGGGTTCGGCTTCCAGTCTAACCGGATGCATAATAACTGGACTTGGCTGACAAATTTTCCTATGTTGTTATTAGTAGATGGAGGACACTGCAGTGCATCTTGCCTGAATCCCATAAGTTGCCTTTTACAGCATCCACAACTGGGAAGTTGTACCTGTTGCCAGTTCCATGTGGCATATTTCATATTACATTACTAAAGCACTGTTTTGAGCATGTCTATACAGAACTCTCTCAAATACTGCTCAACATGGAATTCTATAGAAGAGGCTCAAGTCCAGCGGTGGACAGAAAACGGGCTGAAATGATGATGTCATTGTTTGACATTGACTTACTGGTAAATAGTGGAGTGCATGCTCTGCGCGATGTTGGAGTCATCGGTGTGCATCCACAGCTCTCCCGCACCGGTCGTGGTCTGCCGTCCCACTTCCATGTAGAAGAAACGCTCGGAATCGCCACATCTGAAACATGTGGACAGTGTTCAATATATCTACAACAGTTTGACTTGATATCATAGTACTGGTAAATGGATTTAGCAATAATGAACTTTAACACCTTCGTTTTAAGATTCAATATTTATAATCCATTTTCTTCACTCTAGGCTTTTCAATCTAAATGTAGGTACAGACGCCAGCACATCAAGCTACCCGAAACTGTAAAATTTTCCCAATCAACTTTGAACCTTATCCTTCAGCTTAAAGTTGAAAATCAATTAAATAAATTTGACAGATTGTAGTAGCCTGATGTGCTGGCGTCTGTACATATTACAGTAAAGTTCCCTGGCACCCCCAAGGAAAGCAGAGGATTGCTCATGTATACCAAAAGTTAACCGGGCTGTTTGTGAAGACGCAAACTAAAAAAACTTAACCAACAATATTTGGATCTTCGTTTCTTCGTAAATTCAGCAAACGAGAATTAAATACATGCAGTTATCATTCTATTTATGCAGGTTTTACCTTGTGAGAAAATGAATACATTCAAAACAGAACGCACGGTGGTGCAATACCGAGAAAACGAACGTCATCCGTTACACAAATAAAACAAGGATTTGAAAACAATTACTCATCATTCTGAGAAAAATACATATTATTGAACTATTTAAGTGGTTTACATGAATTCGAGTTCTGTAAATAAACTTGGACTTTAATCTCGTTTAAGGCTTCGGCTAAGATCTAGCGGGGGACAGGACCGGTGGTGAATATAATATTATTTGACCATAGCAACCATAGTCGCGTCCTGCTGCCGTTTTGGGACGTCATGCCATAGCCTCAGTTGTTCAAACTGCTGATTTTGCCATGCTGTTGCATGTCTCAGGTTGCACTTTTATATGTTAGTTCATTTTCATAAAAAATATTGCTGAGATTAATTCATGATTTTATCATATTTTGATAATTAACAGTCTTCACCGGAAAGTCCTGTGGCCGTACTTCGGGAGAAATGCTCAATAAGAAAATCAACCTGCTTATATTTGTTTTGTTATTTTAACTGCATACAATTTGCACTAGGTATAATCAAAGCTTACATTGATTTTATCAATCAGCTACAGACGCAATCACCCGCGACTAACCACTGAACTATCGTCACTAACTATGTAAATAATTATGAGTAGGTCTAGGTAAACAATTATCACTTCATTATCGTAATCATTTGTTTATCACTTCAACGTTGGGGGTTTACGCAGTAAACCTTAAATAAACAAATAAGGACAAAATAGTAAAAACATTTTTTTCCTCAATGAGATTTAGTTCTCGCACCTATTTTATTTTAAGTATTACAAAAGTTTAGGATAAAGCTATGATTTTATTGCTAACGCTTGAAAATGCTTAAGGCGACGATAACCGACTTTTTAATTAACCGAATTAAACGAAGAGAGCTTTGCCCTGCAGTGTGGTATTATTATTATATAAGTTCAGGCCGTAGTAAAACAAAAGCCAGTCAGCATGTGAGTGCAGCGGACAAACACAGTATCCTCGCTCATGGATGGAATTATATTAGTGACAGAGTAACTGGAATTTATTGTATTACTTTTACTTTTCGCAGAAAATGTTGAAGGACAATTTCCGAAATACCAACTCCGTATAAATTCTCAATATTTTTTAATATCGTGTACCTATTATCCCGTTTCGATAGTGACTCGGGTATTATCCCCGCGATTAAGGATAAAACCGCAAGGCTACTGAATATAAAAAAATATCTAAAATTCCCAGAACAAGTATTAATCACTGAAAAGTAAGATTACTAAAATTTTATTTAAATTTAAAACTATAAGTAATACCTTAGATTATTACATATCCTCATAAGTAATATTAGGTTATATTATTTAATGACGAGGAAATATCACCGATAAACTTTTTTTGATGTTTGTGCAAACAGAAGGAAAATTACGTTAAACTTGGATCTAGAAGATACTAGAAGGATCGAAACTCGAAACTTCGAGGTAAACAATAAGCAATGTCCTGGTTGAACGCTCAAACACGTCCTTGAAGAGTCGATTTTAACTTGGTCAAGTTCAATGCTTACTAGAACCAACGCGTGTCCGTTTTCCGGTAACTTCCGGTAACTCCAACTTTCCTGGAAATATAGCTGGAGTGTCTCATCTGCTTGTAATTACAATCCCTACTTTAAACCTTTCAAATGTGAAAACACGCTGCATGGTAGCAGAAATAGCGAGGGTGACAATACTTCTCAGAACGAGCATTTTCACTCAGAGCTTTATTACTCACAACCTTGGGTATGTTGCTTGTAACCGATATCGGGCTTGGAACCGGTAGCAATGTTGAATGTTTGTGCTGTTGGTGTTCTTTAATAAAAATACAGGTTCTGTCTCGGTACTTCGCGGTTCCGGTTCCAACGGGTACCGGTACCAAATTCAGGTACCCGGCGCGTACCACAAATCTCATAATTGTACGAGGAACCTCGTACGGTTGGCAACCTTGAAGTTATTTTTCTTATGCCTATTAACTATCCTTTTTACTTACTATATCTGTTTTCTCACTCTTTCTTACGGAATATTGTTTTGTACCGGTACAGTACCGATACTGATTAGAAATACCAATAGTACAGGTGCTACGTCTGGTATCGCCTGCCTGTAGCAATAGTACAGGTACTACTCTGGTACTGGTATCACACCACGGCGAATGGTACCAGTTCAAAAAAATACCGGTATTTCAAGCCCTGCTTATAACTATTGAATAAGTATGTGCATGGCATATTGAGTTTAAGATAAAGTTCGTCTTCGTAGAGCATCGTCTGTCATTCATACCCGTCTCCATTTATAGCTCGGGTACAGTCCTTCTAATTTAAGTCTACAAACCTCCGAATGTTCTTCAAGGAGTACTCGACACGCTCCAAGAGCCCCAGATCGCTGATGACGTTGTTATGACTTTTGATCTTGACCAGAGTCAGCGTTTTGTCGGTGAGACACAGGTTGTACAGACCCTGGATGCTCTTCGTCGCGCCCAGGCCTTTCTTCTGCACATTCACTTGCCACACGTGTTCTGAAAAAGTATTTAAAGTCTTTTGTTTAATACTCACTCAGCTCGGAAATAACTATCGATTGCTTGGGACACAAATGGGGTCCATAAAAATCTGTGAGTGCAGGGGACTGTAAGAGGAAGTTATTTGTAGACTGTAAGAGGGTGTTATCTGTAGTGTAAGAGGGTGTTATCTGTGGGCTGTAAGCTCACACACCACCAATTTCTGATTTATTTCTTGAGCTAGTGCCAAAACAGAAGATCAATCATGGATATAAACTTTTAGCAGACTTATTGGTAGAGGACTCCCCTAATAATAATAATACCATTAAATGGGGAGAGAGAAATCAATTTCAAATATATACATACACTGCGACATGCTCAACTTTATTGAGAGAGATAGACTTTCCTTTAGAACTGAATGAGTGTTGTGATAGGATGTGTTCTTGTGTGGAGCATAGGTCAGTTATTGACGAGCTGTACCGGAAAACAATCAAGGCACTACAGGATGCGGCAATGCGTGGTCGGGAGTCGCGTTTGGTCGAGAAAGGTAGACATGTATTTGGCTGGAATAAATATGTTAAACATGCACACAGGGAGGCCCGGGATAAATTTCAGGAATGGAAATTAAATGGTATGCCAAGGTCAGGAATTAGTTACTTAAATATGAAATGTAGTAAGAACAGGTTTAAAAGTAGGTTAAAATATTGTCAAAATCACAAAGATCAGATAAAGATGGATAATATAGCTCAAAATTATTCTCACAAAAATTTTGCAAAGTTTTGGAAACAGACCAATAGGCTGAATCCAAAACCGGGCCTTCCTCTGAGTGTGGATGGGGCGACGGACGCAAAGTGTATAGCGAATATTTTTAAAGACCATTTTAGAGTACAGTCCGCGTTGCCCCAGGAGCAAGGTGCGACAGAGGTAGGTCTGTCTGACTCGGAGGCTCCCTGGGGTTTCACTGCTAAGGAAATTAAGCAAGTAGTGACTAATTTATCAAAGGGGAAGTCTCCGGGGCATGATGGATTAGGTGTTGAGCACTTGCTGTACGCTGGACCTCATATATATCGCATACTTGCGATGCTTTATACATTTTGCGTTCGTCACACCTATCTTCCAGCGGATTTAGTGGAAAGTGTGGTAGTTCCTGTGATTAAAAATAAAACCGGTGATGTTTCTGACAAAAACAATTACAGGCCTATCTCTTTAGCTACGATAGTAGGGAAGGTTCTTGACGGTCTGCTTGAGCGTCAGCTTAATAGCCACATCACATTAAATGATGCGCAGTTTGGCTTCAGAAACAAACTATCGACGGAGAGTGCTATCCTGGCGCTCAAGCAGACTGTAAGGTATTATACGGACAGACAGACGCCAGTTTATGCTGCTTTTCTTGACCTTTCCAAGGCTTTTGACCTCGTATCCTATGAGAAGTTATGGTCCAAGCTCCATAGTTTAAATTTGCCTACAGAGCTAGTTAACTTGTTGAAGTTCTGGTATAGCTCGCAAACAAATCGCGTTAGGTGGTGTAATGTGTCTTCTGAGCCGTATTTGTTGCAGTGTGGTGTTAGACAGGGTGGGTTGACATCACCGACTCTGTTTAACCTGTACATGAATGACCTGATTGATGGGCTCAGCGGAACCAATGTCGGCTGTTCAATAGATAGTGTAATGGTTAACAATCTCAGCTATGCAGACGACATGGTGCTGCTGAGCCCATCAATCAGTGCACTCCGCAAATTGCTTGTTGTATGTGAGTCTTATGCGGCGACGCATGGGCTTACATACAACGTTAAGAAATCGCAGATGGTGATTTTTAAGTGCAAACGTGCATCGTTAGCTAACGTTCCTCCAGTGACTATAAGCGGAACACCTTTGCAGCGTGTTGCTCAGGTTAAGTACCTAGGTCATTTGGTTACGGAGGACTTATCTGATGATGCAGATTTGGATAGGGAGCGTAGGGCGTTGGCGGTTCGGTGCAATATGTTAGCCCGCAGGTTTGCACGTTGTAGTGGGGATGTGAAGGTGTATCTTTTTAAGGCCTACTGCCAAACCTTCTACACGTGCAGCTTGTGGGTGAAGTATACGCAGAGGGCCTACAACGTCCTACGCGTTCAATATAATAATGGGTTTAGGATGTTGATGGGGCTTCCACGCTTCTGCAGCGCTTCGCAGATGTTCGCGGAAGCCCGTGTTGACGATTTTCATGCCTTAATGAGAAAGCGGGCGGCGTCAATAATGGGTAGGTTGCGCGGAAGCTCCAACAGCATCCTAAAAACATTGGTCGACAAGGTGGACAACCCTTTTATTAGGCACTGGATGAGGAGGCACGTGCCAACATGTGTTGACCCACGTAGTTATTAGTTGTTGTTTGGTTAGTTTGTAAGTTTTACTAACATAGTTTCTAAGTCTTTGTTACTAATACTATATGGATTGTGTGTACCTTTATGTGTGATCCGCAATAAATGAAAATATAATATATTCGACAAAGTCTATCTTTCACTTTTAGGCTAACTAACTTTCATAGGCTCCAGGTACTGGTACATTGGGAGCAGGGATGTTGCGGATATCCACATCCGCAAAAATTTATGCGGATGCGGCTGGCAACTGTGGCGCGTGCTGTACGCACGTGGTTGTTGACCAATAGGAGCGAAGATTTCGTTCGGTGATAAGATCCGATGCGTTTATTATTGTGTATCATTTGTTTCTCGTAAATCAGTCATATCGTGTTACAGTTAGTTGCGCTTATTGTATAAACATTTCAGTTTTCAAGTGTTATTACGAAATAGTGAATATACAGTGAGCATTGTGTTAAGCGAGATTTCTGCAGTTGATAGATTATTTAAAAAGTGAATTTACAATGCCACCACCGGGGCAAAGTGACATTTGAAAAAAAATCTTAAGATCCGCATCCGCGGATGTAAGAAAAATCTGCATCCACCACACCGTGATATCCCGAGCATAGGTACATACCTATTACCTACTGTGAACCCACAAACACATTTATATATTAGTAGGCAGCATGAAGTGTCCGCATGCAAACATTATTTATTATTTACCTATAAACAAGTGCATATTAGGGAAAATAACCAACTTTAAAACACGGCGTTTTTATATAAAATTAATTAAATTACTCATACTGATGTTTTTTCCCTCTATTTTGCATACCTACCTATTGTTTATTTGCAGGCATGTAAAAAATTTGTTTTTGTTTAGTATTTTATCAAATTTATTGTACTTTCTAGCTTCTGTCCGCGATTTCGTTCGCGTGGAAGTCGTAAGACACCACAATATACTAAAATAATTGCTACATTTTTACAAAGCTTCCCTGTATACTATGTTTGGTAGTGTTGGTCTCAGCAGTCAAAATATTAAGAGAGACTGGACTGGTGACGTGGGAGAGCAAGCGACCGCGACGTACAGTTGTCTGTGTGAGAAGCAGCTCGTCCTAAGGTCGACAACCGCAGCCTTCAGTAGCAATTTCCCATTGCTTGCGAAGTTTTTAATGAATTAATGAATGCCTGCGTTCTTGCATATTCCTACCCAATGGCACAACACTGATACACTGACTGATGCATTCTTATAGATTATTCCTGGCGAACGGCTATAACTTTAATAATATAAGTTTCATTAACAGTAATAATTCAGAGTTTAACTAACCATCATCTATGGTTATAATAAAAATATCTACACATTTATTTATATTATAACCATATATCATGATCACATTCACAACATGTATTTTACCTGAAGACCATATAATTATGGTAAGAAAGGCTTACGAACGATGTCGCAACCATCCATAATACAGAATTTATTATCTAAAAAATTTTAAGTAAAATATCATAAAATAGTTCACATAGTTGAGCTAACAACATCATACCAACATAGTTAAGTAATTGCTTATTAGCAAGAAACTTACGGAAAACAAAGATCTAAACATCTGAAGTATTCGAACAAAAACAGCTCTGATACCTCGCAGAATATTCCCAAGCGCGCCAATCTAGATATAACTATACAATGCCTAGGTCATTAGCGTTCAGCTGTGACCTAATGACCTACAAAGTTGATTTAGAATTATTCATCATCGTGTTTTCATAGTTCTGGAGCCCAATACTTATAACTTTATTGCAATAAACGGATTGATGTTATAGAATGGATATAATAAGGAAATATTTCACGAAAAATTAAGTTTAAGTAGGTAAGGCATTATTATCTACGAATTTCAACTATTCAAATGTTCTCTAGGAGAATTTCTGCCAAGGGCTAGGATTACAAAAAGCCCGGATCCGTTCCAGATATACGTTAAATAAGATACGAATATATGTACTCCTAGCTTAAGAATCGACAGCATGCGAAGATTCGAACAGGCAGCATGAGTGCGTCAAGTCTATAAAACCGGCCAAGTGCGTGTCGGACCACGCACAATGAAGGGTTCCGTAGTTGGGATGAATTTATACCAAAAACAAACTTAACTTTGTAGTTGATAAACATAATATGTTCTCCCATTGTTGGTCGATTATTACTCGTTAACTTGTAAAGCCTACTTAGCTGTGATAGTTTTCCTTTTAATTTCGTTATATAAACTACTACTGTGATTTTTTCACACATCCAAAACCAACCATTTAGCTGGCAGGGGGGGAGGGGGGGGACACACACACTTGACTCTAACAAAAATTAGCACTTCAAAGCTTAACTCACAATGTTTTTGAAGGACCTTTCCAATGATACCCCACATCATGGGATAAAAAAAACATCACCACTTTACGTGTATGGGAGGTACCCTAAAAAAATAAAGTTTTTCATAATTTTTACCACTCTGTCGGCTTTTTTTTTACCACTTTGTCGGCGTAATTAATATGTATACCTATGCCAAATTACAGCTTTCTAGTACTAAGGGTCTCGGAGCTAGACCGCGGACAGACAGACAGACAGACGGACATGACGAAACTATAAGGGTTCCTTTTACTACGGAACCCTAAAAATCGTCCGCACTTGCCCTATGAGTGGTTGAGTTATCTACGCTATAGCTTTGGTACTATTGTTTATCTATTGTGATAAGCTTTAACATCTACGACAACTGACAGTGTGGCGCAGTTAATCAAAAGGCTTTTTATGATGTTGATGAACCTTTGTACTCGCGACGTTATATAAACGTAATGTTAGAAAGAACGGTACACTTTAATTAGTTTAATTATGTACTATATAAGGTGATTCGCAGATAAACAGTTCTTATGACGCAACTGTTGTTGTTATTGCGCTTCTGTTTACGCGACCTAGAATGGTGTGAATGTATTGGGAGATTTTTCTTCTAGAAAGGCGATAAACACACCAAACAAAATATGAACTTGGGGTTGATAGTTGATATCTATAGTCCCCAGGCTTGAAAAAGCAGGGTTTGGGGACGGGTGACTCGATCCGCTAAGCTATAGGCAGGTGCAGGAAGGAAACGGGAGTAAAAATGAATCCTGTCGTTATGGCTTGAGGAACCTACCTAACCTGACAGTTTAAATTCGTAACTTCGTTTAGCATGGGTACTCTATGGAAATAACAATCTGAGGACGCAGTGGTAGCATGTACACGCGGATTTCTCCATTTAAAAACAAAGGCTACCGGACGGATTCTTTCATCTAAAACCAGGTTAGGTTGACTGTACTGTTATGAAAACATTACCGACAGTAGATATCAGCCTACCCTCTCTAGAATCAAAAGCGTAACAGTGAGTTACGTGTGATAAGATAACAATGTATCAGCTGATTGTCCTTGTGCACCGACTGTTGAAGGAAATTATTTGTTATTGTAGTTCATTATCATCATATCAACACATGAACGTTACAAACATTTATCATGGGCCTTCTCCATAACTGTTTGATGTAAGTGTCAATATTTCTAGGACTACCAATAATTTTAACTGAATTTGGACGCACGGAATCGTGGACAATGGCAGAAAAGGAGGCTATGAAAGAATCCTGTCTGAAATGATGATGAGATAGGTATCTTGTATGTTCTATTACCAGCATTTAAAAATATATAGGAAAGAAGAAGTAAAGCGATATAGGTAAGAAATATTCGCGCTTCTACGCATCAATTCGCAGCAAAGGTCATCTGATGCGTAGTGCGTTAAGTGCGTAGGCAACGGAACTCCGTGCAGAAATACAAAGCAACAGTTTGTTTACATGAGTGAATGAACAAGGCAAGACCAAGGCCTATGTTCTGCTGACATTGTGTTATTATAGAACTGAACATTATTGCACTGGCCTTGATCGAGAAGGTGTAGTTTTCAGCCGAAAGACGACCACTGCTGGACATAGGCCATTGCTACAGCGACCGGAACTGCTTAACCGTGGATTTCCGTGACCTTCTCCAGGCCGTGACTCCACCTTGCGGAGGCCTATATATCCACATTGCTCCTTTAGATCTAACTTTACTACTAGTTGTAGCTTGAGCTAAACTCGACTCAATTAAAGATAGTTTGGCAACCAAAACATTACAATAAGGCGAAAGGTCAACTCTATTCCTATTCCAATCCCATCATCCATTTATTAATATTCCAAAGAAAAACATGACGTCTACGTCTTCAATTGAAACGGCAAACGTATCACATAATGTATCTATCTCTACGTACTACACGTTGCTATGTTTGCAGTTCACGTGCCACGACCAGTAAACACAATCGTTTACGGCCATCACAATAAACAATACAATTAATCATTGCACTGGAAAACACAAATTAGTTAGCAAACAAATATGAGATCACGCGCTGACCTATGAGTGTCCGACAGGTCGTGCTTGCGTGTTCCACGAATTAAAATTTGGTCCTTGAATTGGCGAAAGGGCAATTTTGGATGAAGGTTTACTAATAAAAACCCCTATTTCTACAACAGTAGGATCTCTCCACGACTGTGTGGACCAATGAGATTGGCGCAAAACAGGAATATGGCGTCAAAGGTGAAGCTTATGGCTTGCAGTTGGTTAAAGAAAATGTGGACGCAATCAATCCGAAGGGATTGATAATCCCACGATATTATTTAAAGCTCCCATGGGAAGAAGGCGAGAGCTTATGAATGAGAAGGGTTGGGAATTTGAGATGGACTTGTTGGGAGATATGCTGCTTCCGATAGTTCTATTCCTAATTAAAAGTAAAATCTAGTCTTAGATGAAAAATAGTTCGCCTATTCCAATCAATTCCAAGAGAGGCGAAATGTCTTCGCTAGTAGGGAACTAGCGAAGACATTACCAATGTTCAACTTCTATAATCTTTCTATCATTATCAATCACTTATGTTTTTAAATATGGCAGAGCTAGACTATGATCTCATGGTGTTTACTTATCTAAACCGTAACCGGCAGCACGCTCCAGTGTCTTGAACAGCTGGGTTTTTCTTATGATGTGGCAGTGCTCAGGGGGTAAAGCCCGGTCATAAACTGATACGTATGATCTACTTTAGGCCAAGACTACACCAAGCGTAGGTATTATTATGACCCGGTCGATGTTCTAGAGTAGACGGAATCATGAATTCATGACTCAGGTTTGTATGTGTATAGGAAGCCAAACTGTACTGGTTCTTGTGTAGTTCAAGCCGAAAAAACTTGAGGTCAGCGAAATAAATTATTTCGCCTCCCCTACCAAGGTAGTGACGATTAAAAATCGAATATTGGGGCGAGATTCGAGAGACCTGTGGACTGCGGTAGAGTTGATTGATCGCTTCATGCGATCGAGTAACCGTGAGGCCCCGAGGCTAGACCGCCTGCTACGTCACAAGTGCAAAAACCGTAAAAATACCACAACACATCGGACGAACCGCGTCAATGTAGTCTGCCAAAATACTAATAAAAAAAACCCCGTAACGTAAACGTAGAGCAACTAATGACTAATTATGACAGAATGATAATGATATCAGCATTTTTCAGTAACCTCGAACAGCGCAAAATTACACTAAACCACTCACAACTCGATCTAAAAATCAAAACAACCGGTGACCCTAACAACCCAACAATCGTAACGTGTGAAAAGGGCCGTCACTCGCTTCCGACGCCGACGAGCTCGTATTAAGATTAATGATTGTATTCGTATGTTTACCCACAGCATCACAATATTACCGGGGGTCAACGACACCGGTTCTTACGTACGCGCCTAAATTTCCATAGTACATGATCGTGCTTTGGCCTTTTTATGGCATGTTCGCAGTCGCTTATTACTGTCTGATGCGAAGATATTAGGATTTTATTTTAATGTTTGTTTATTGTCTAGCTAGCGGCGCCCGCGGCTGCGCCCGTGTGCCGTGCTTTTCCGCTAAGTCGCAATAGACTGCGAATTACGTTTCCTACGCAGTTCTGTCGGTCTTATACGAGTTTATATATTCTGTTTCGCTTTTAGGGCGCTAGAATCAATGTTTTATGATTACTACTCTACCGTTAAGTACCCGCATGCTTCAGTATTTGGCCGAGGAAATGGACTATTAATTTTAAAAACCCATTCATGAACAGTCCAAAAAGAAAAGTCAAGGTTTCCTAGAACCGTTACAGTCTTACAGTACAGATAAATTAGAAAAAATAACAGTGTTATTGAACTCACAAAATCTATCCTATGATGCTGCTTTACTTATTTTCATAAGTGCATAGAGTCCAGTTAGGTAGTAAGTAGTAATTGGAACTAATAAGATACAAATTATATTTTTCTGCACACATCTTATTTCCTGACTGAGAACGTCTGATTCACTTTAGAATGATTATAATCATCAGTTCAATACTACAATAATCTTTGATAAAATGAAATGTTGTAGCTATAATAACAACATATATATTATATTACTTTCCTGCTGTTTTCAAGTCCAATACAAAAGTTTGGCAGAAGTAACTTCCTAAGCAGGACATAAAATGATGAAAATTCTCCAAGTGAACACAATAATATTCTTGTATATTGGATTACAATCTTGTTATTAATAGTAAAGTTCATAGCTTGAATTAAGTAAATCAGGAAAATTGTTTATTTAGTATTTGATATTTCTGTTAAAATATGTCCATACATAGTTTAGTTGTTCATTATGCTAGGAATTTCGTTCACAAGCTCGACCAATTCATTTTAGTTTTACATAATTTTATTACTGTTGTATTTGTGAACCTCTTACTTCACACAAGTTTTGTGGATGCACCAACTTATGAATGGAAAATGTGAAGTGCTAGTAGGTATTACATTTGGTAACTTGTAGAACAAATAAATATGGTGGATTTTAGTATTTAGCAAACCAATTCCCATCACGAGCAAACCAGGTGATGTTATTTATTTAAGTTTTTAGTTATATTAAGTGCTAAAGGAAATATTTGTAGATTCTCATTCAAACAAAATTACTAAAGTAGGTACTTTAATGATGGGAATGACTTTGAGCCAATAAATTATGATGTTTTTGTATATTTAACTATTCAATGTAGACATTAAAACAAATACTGACTATGTGTTAAGTTAAATCTACTTAACTGTGAGACTATTTCAACTTCTATGAAATATGTGAGATTTTGCAAAAAGTTTAGTCAAATATTTAGCATGTATTTGCAATAGATAAACATGTTTATTTTATTAGAACATAAAGTAATTGGAAACTAATTTGATTTTGTAAAGTATTTGAAAACAAGAAATATTATTAGCATGGTTCACATTTGCCAAGGCAGCCCCATAGTAAACAGTGAATGCTCAGAAAGTTTACACTTGAACATGACATTGTTACCTACATAACCTTAAACATTCCAGCATGTACTCATGTTTTAGTAAACATTGTGGGAAAGTTCTATAGGAGTGTTCAGACTTACGTGTTGGGTGAAGCAGCTCGTCACTGGCGTCCTCAGTGCGGTGCTGCTTCAGGATGGCGGTCAGCCAAGCGTGCAGGTCCTGCTCGTTCTCCGCCACCACGCAGAACTGTTCCTCCCTGGTGAACAGCGCGATGACGTGCTTCTGCTTGAGGTCTAGCCGCCGCATGATGTTGTAGCAGCTCTTTAGCGGCAGCACGCGGCGCGGCGCCACTCCTGCGCGGAACTTCTTCTCCGACTCATAGTACTCCAGACGCGCCGAGCACTCCGGGGTCTCCGCGCGCAGCACGAAGAACTTCTTCTTCATCGTCTTCAGCTTCCGCAGCTGCCCTTGGCGCACCACGGCGCCCGTGCCCCCGCCTCCCGCCGCCGACATCACTCCTGCATCCCAGTCCCGCACCTAACGACTCTGGCACATGCCAACCGATAACCTTGAAGTTGTTTACACCAATGATGAAAGTCACCCTAATAAACGACGAATAGTAAAACACCGTCGACGGACACGCGCCACGACTAAAAATACGTATAATAATCACCATAAAGTGCGTAAATAGTACCTCGTTATTATAAATCGAATGGCGTAACGAATCCGACGTAGTACCTTATGAATTTATTCCGTGGGCAGAGCTGCGGTGATTCCTCACTAACACGATAACACTAATGTTAAAAATCTTATCTTTGCGAAATAATCATAATACATCAACAACAAACACTATTTCAATCCATAATTTGGTACGCTCGCTGTTACACTCGGTCATTCACAGACACTTGAGTTTAGAAAGAGATAAAATCATTCATAGTAAACGTAATTCGCACCGCACGCCCTTCCGTAGGTACGCAGGGCATGGAAGTCATGCCGTGGTCATGCCTCGCGACATCAAAACATTCGATTTTCACGTTATCACTCACGACTAAGACACACCACTGTTTTGCAAACCGTTACAAATGTTAGACGAGGAAATGTTTTTGTGTTGACCACTTCTTTTATAAAAAAACACGTATTTGCGCCTCGTTTTTTATTGGTTCTTCACTATTGCGTGTCATTTATTTGTACGACGAAATAGTACTCCATCGAACTATGTATACGGCGTGTTATCTTTATGTTTGTCGCGTAACCACTAACCAATCATAGCGTAGTATTCCGCTACGGAATAAAACATGTTCTATATCGTCTAATAGATTGTCTGTGCTATTTTACTATTAGCCAATCATAGTCTACGATTTCCGAGCTGTAGCATCGATTCGATGAGACCTATACTGCCAAAGTATAGAGTATTGTAGTACATTGAACACTTCGTTGCAAACGGTCTCCCGCGTTTTTTAAAAAACACGCAAGCTATCACTTACAGCTAATAAAGGTACGAGAAATGATACCAGAGCAAAAAAAAAAAATCTTGACGAAAAACACGGAGCACAAAACCAGATGAAAAAGTACAGATAAGTACAGTACAGTACAAAGCAAAAGAACAATTTTACAAGAATGTAACTCAAAAAGTAAAGAGAAACTTGATTTTTTTACAAATAAGTAGTTTGTTGTATTCACTTGTGGTCACAAAAAGTTGTGCAGCAAAACTAGAGTATTATATTATTACAATTACTCATTACCCTTTCCCCATTTTTGGTTCTTTTACACTAGGTTTTTCCATGGTCCTTTTAGTCCTTGGTGTTGGAATATAATGCTATTGTTCCCAATGAACTCGAAATAATTCTAACTGGAACGTTTTATAAGACAGTTCCTGATGACAGTTCTTGACATGTTTGGATACACCACACAGAGTCAGTCAACTTCAGTCGTATTGAGAGATTGGTCAATAAAAAATGAAATATGAACTAAAACTAATCATTGTGTAGCTCGAAAAATTGTAATGTGTTAAAACATTTGGTGGTATCTGTCAATTTTACTCGTAATTAACGTATTTAAACTTGTCGATTCAGTTTCATATAAACCCTAGGTTAATTAACCGATTATTACTGATGACACTGGTTCAATATGTCCGACGACGTCCGTCATTCATTCATTCATTTGCCTTGCTAAAAAAGGTATAGAAACGAGAAATGTTGGCAAATTAGTGACGATAATACGTGTTATCTTTCTTGTTCAAGTTATTATTGCTTTTGTTTTACACAAATACTCGTGAATCGGGACGCGCATTGTTGATTATGAGCCGCTTTGGTAATACTCAATATGTTTACATTGTGAAATAAGTTCGTAGACAGTTCTGTCGCCGTGAAAACCATATTCATAGCGAAAGGAGAGTTTTTTGTTGCTCTTGCTGTGTTTGATAAGTGATTTGGGTGTGCGGCGCCGTTGATAGACCGTGTCTGTGTACTGTTAGTCGTTAATTGTGTGGTGAGAAGGTGTTTCATGTTTCGTTGTCCGTTTGTCGTGTGCAATCGCAACAGTCCCCGCTTTGCGGTGCAGTTTTGTAATAGTCATTAGAGCGTAGAAAATATGTCAAGTGGATTGACCCTAGTAAATATTCTAATTTTACAGTAATCTCGTTTACTAGGTAATGCTGCTTATCTGTTTATAATAATGCAATTGTGGTATATCTAACTTGTTATATTTTACACAGGGCCCAAAGTATAGCTGTGAAGTGGAACAATGGGTGTAAAATTCTAATCAATAAGGTAATAATGATTTGTTTTTACTGGCTTCTTATTGTGTTGAGTGCTCACTGTGCACAGGGACACTAACAATAACTATGAATATGAATGAAAAGTGATTGTCTGTCACAAAGTTAATGAGAAAAAATGCTTGACTTGCTATGCTCAGTATGTACACAACATAACAGGAAGCCAATGAAAGAGTAATGATGAATTAAAATTATAAAATGAACCATAATACTATTGTATATAGGTGGTATTGATAACTGATTTCCATTTATGTTTATTTTCATTCATTATCATCAATAAATAATAAATTAGAACTACAGGATAGTTCTGATTATGAGCTAGCTTGATTGCAGACAATATTTCTCACATTCATAAATATTACTGGAGAAAGTTAATAATTTATGTTTAGTTTAAAAGTCATAACTGACCAATATTTCAATCATGCAAGTTAATTGCATAATGCACCATAAAACTATTTTTTCTTCAGAGTGAAATGGTGTCGATTAACAAGACATCTCTAACAAGAGATAGAGAGATCCATGGCCAAACTTTTGTATGCTTTATATGGTAGAATGTACCCTGATATGAAATATTATTTTGTAAAAAGTCATCTAAATTCTATGCATTCTATGCAAATAAACATTTTCTACTATATTCAAATAAAAAGGGACACATTAGGGACCATAACCTTTTCTATACCCAAGACCATTCCAAGTTTAAAACGACTAAGTTTGGTAATGGCATTGTTCATCTGCTTGGCACAGTCTAGAACCAGTCTTGTGCCCTCCAGCATTCATGGGATGAGAGTTCAACCAACCTTATGGTGTAACACACTGACAATCACAATTATTGTTCTTACCTTTTATTTTGAGTCTTACAATAGCAGTTGCATTGGTCAAGATACATTTGTTGCATTTTACAATATCATTATTTAATTTTAAGCTAGATGTCCCCCACGTAGAGCTCCCCCACATCATTGAGCTCTCAAAATGATATCTGTTGTAATAGTATAAAAGATAAACAATGAGGCTGCTTATGTATTATAATAATAATTTTGTTCTTCACCTATCTTATGCATAATCAGCCTAATATGTTCCCACTGCTGGGACACAGGCCTCCTCTTTGTGAGAGGGAGTGGGCAGTAATCCACCATGTGGGCCCAGTGCGGATTCGTAGATGCCACATGTCTTCGAATTTTTGGTTCTATGCTATGAAAGAAAGAAAGAAAGACAGAAAAAGTATTTATTGAGACTCGCACAAGGAGGCTAGCTTCCTCACAATGTTTTCCTTCACTGTTTTGCGAGCAGTGGTGATAAATAATGAAGCTTCTTTAAGTTTTAATTTGTAAGCTTCACATAATAGCTCACCCTTATTAAGAAATCTATAGTAATTGTTCATTGTTTTGTTACTTTACATAATAATTTATGTTGGTGGTTATATCTATAGTATCAGACGCATGCTATTATGATGTATGGGCCTTTGCAATCTTACATTGTTATAAGGTTCAAATTGTAATGTTTAGCTTCTCATGATGAAATATCAAACTTTCAATGGTTACAGTACCAGAACACCTTCCAAAACTATTTAAACCTATTTATCTTTATTTTCAGATATATTATGGCATCTGGGACATCATCTTTAGAGAGTAATGGCAGTAATGGTGGGTATTGCTTCAAATAATTTTTTGTCTACATTTCTTGGTCCTAATAATGGTGAATCCATTATTATTTGTGCATCATTTTACTGATCTTATTAATTGCTGCTACTTTCCTAGGTAAAAATAATATTCAAAACAAAGTACAACAAAATCCTTAAAAGTAATTCATACTTTCGCATTTTACAGTACAAACCCAGACCTAGAAGTCTATGTAAAACCTGTACTAGATAAACCTATCAAGCAAACTAAGTTTGAAAGGGGTTATAGTTACAAATATTTAACATTGTGTGCTGTTGCATAATTAGGTACTACGGGCCAGGGTAAAAAAAATTGAGAGTAAACTTACATTGACTTCTTATTCAAACTATGTGCTAGTCATTTAATTGTTAGTGTATGTTTCATGGGATTTTGAACAGATTCCTTATCTCTTCCAAGATGCAGAAAATAACGAAAAAATGCTGTTATCAATCTTAAGGTTTTTGATTAGGGCAGGCCCTCATAACCTATGAGATTAGATAAGTCACAGATAATCTTGTGTTACATTGAATTGTCTAATCTAAAACTATGTACTATAGTTTTGATATTTGGTTATAAAGAAATATCTTTAGTAACAAAACTTTTTTACAATAAAACAACCGACTTCCAAAAAAACACTACCGTCTTCCGAAATTTAAGTTATTTTTCACTTTGTAGTGGTTTTTTGGAAGTTGGTTGTTTTTTTTTGTAAAAAAGTTTTTATTTCTCGCATTTTAATGGGTCAATTTGTAATTTATCTAAGTTACATTAGCCTAATGCCAACTGCTCATCGCCTTTTACAAAATATTGCTTTTCCCGATGCAGGGACGTTCATCGTTGAGGAGTTCTCCTGGTACTTCACCATCAGCTCCACTTCTCCATATGCATTGTGACGAGCATAAATTGCATTGCAACCATATTAAAGTAATCAAATCGCAACCCGTGAAATACTTATTATTGAGTAGTTCCGGTGGCTATTTGTGGTCTTCATCATCAGTTCCACTTGACTAAATGGTGCTTTCCAAGAGCAACTGCACTAGTAACTATAAAAAATACCCAAATAGCTATAATATTTGAAGAGTTCCCTCGATTTCTCTGGGATGTCATCATCAGATCCTGGTTTCCTTATCATGGTACCACCCTTGGGATATCTCCTTTCCAACAAAAAAATAATCATCAAAATTGGTTCATAAACGACGAAGTTATTCGTGAACACACATAAAAAAAATATATATAAACAGGCTGTTTGGCAGAACGTTGAACATACGAAAATGGTGGATAGGTGGGGTCATCTGCTACTTACTCAGCCCTAATTTATATCCTAAACCTCCTTTTTCTAAGTCGGTTAAAAACTAGAAAATACATGTGTTTTTCCACACTTTGGTGTTATTCCTCATATGAAGAATTTGTTATTTTTTATAGTTCTTTCCTTAAGGTTTATTGAATCATGGGTTCAGAATGTCCACTAGTGTATTTATCTAGTAGGTAGTACAAAGTACAAATCTGGGCTAACACTTCTGCTGCATTTTAAATAATTAACTACAACTTTTTATAACTACAACAAACATGTCAACAAACTTCCACTACAAGATCAACGTGTTTTGATTCTCCCAAGTTTTTTTTTTTTACTAGCCTGTATTGTCTCACTTTAAGTAAAACCCTCCTTCCACTCCTTTCATCTTTCGAGATCCCTCTTCTAACAATATTTAAAAAAAACATCTTGTAGCCGTTTGGTTGTCACCAAAACAACAATACTCACTGATGTATGACTTTAAGGTGGTTTGCTTGTGGATTCGCCTCTGCCCTTTACCTGCGTAATGTTCATCTGGTTTCAAAACACCTGCTAAACCCAAACCTTTTGTTCCAGAATCAATATCCCACAATTACGTGAGCACAGAGCGTCACACTACCGCTCAGCTGCCGACCATCCCGATCCCGATCGAGTACGACGTGCTGACCTCGAACCAATGCTACGAGAAACAGAACTACACGGTCAAGTCGCACGGTGCGCACGTCATGAGCGGACCGTACGAGCCGCTGCAGTATGACGTCATAAGGTAGGTGCTGGCATTCGTGGTAGTTTTAATTTAATAAACACGCATTTAAACGTTTGCCTGAAATGTACTAGTTTTGCAGCCAAAAAGGATGAATGCTCATAAAGAAAAGAAAACAACTAAATTACAAATCTTACGGATCTTTTATTTGTCTGCAATAAAATTATTTGATTTAATCCCTACATTAAACCTACAGTCCTTTCATGGTAATTTTACCTCTGACTGCTACCCATGCAGCAACTCACCAGCACCCTTATTGCAACGACTATAAAGATCATTGTATCCTTAAAATTAAGTCAAAGTCAAATCATTTATTTCAAATAGGCCCATGTATGGCACTTTTGAACGTCAAAATTTACAAAATAATAAAATTGATTCTAGTCGCCCCTGCCAAAAGGTAGTTTTCGTATGGAGAAGAATGAGCAAGAAACTCCACCATTTCTCTTTTAAGAATATAAGTAATAAAGTATGTATAATATAATAAAGAATATTCTATCTATTTATCTAACAGTAAACAAACAAATGAGAGCTTGAAGCAGCAGTGCGAGAAGGCGCTGCATGATCTCAATCAGTTGCGGCGACAGCATACGGAGACGTCGCGGAGGTGTGAGCATGTTATGAAAGTGAGTTTTTGAAGCTTTTATACCACTGCCCTTAAATTTCAGAAGCTCTTCCTAGCTTGATTGGCCGATTGCTATAATTTACGGACCGTTATTGGTTAAACTTAAGACTCTTGTATCTTTACCAATAATGAAGCAAAGACCTCATTACTTTGCGTATTAGACCCTCCCATATGGAAGTTGCTACAGGTAATATTGGCTTACGAATCTATTTATAAGCCTGGTTTGGCAATAAAAAGCTACCATTGGTAAGCAAAACGATTCGTTTTTGTTTATAGGAACCGAGCATAAGTTAGGTAATTAAATAATTATGTTGAGCATGTCATGAAAGTGAGTTTTTCAAACTGTTAAACCATGACTCTTAAATTGTAGAATCTCTCACTAGCTTGTTTGTTACTGATTCTTTTTGTCTAGAATCGGGTCAATTTTGGTCAGTGAAGTCCCGTAAACCCGTGCGTAAAAATTATACACTGCTAAAAGTATCTTTTGGTATTCGAATGACGTTCACAGAAACATTTGTGCAATGAGGGTTTTTTGAAATGACGTTCACTAGGTGGCAGCACTGAGACGTCAGGTCCAGGCACCTAATGGCGGGAGGGGTTCACATCGGCGTCGAGTCTACGATGAAGTATCTGGGACTCGTCCTCGACAGCCGGTGGAACTTCGTGGAGCATTTCCGACATTTGGCTCCCAGACTGGACCGGGCCGGGGCTACCTTGAAGCGGCTCCTGCCCAATCTGGGAGGTCCAAACGCCTCATGCCGGAGGTTCTACGCGGGGGTCGTGCGGTCCATGGCCCTTTACGGGGCGCCGGTGTGGGCGCGTTCATTGAGGCGGCAGCCAGCCCGCCGGTTGAACGCGTCCCAGAGGGTCATGGCCATCCGGCTGGCTCGAGGATACCGCACGGTCTCCTGCGAGGCGACGAGCCTCCTTGCCGGATTACCGCCATGGGATCTGGAGGCAAAGGTCCTCGCGCATATTTGGGAGTGGCGCGAGGACGCGAAACGCCGGGGCTTAAATCGCGGCACAGCGGACAGAGCTCCGGCGGGATCTCATGGTGCGATTGTCGCAACCCAGCGCTGCGCACGCCACAATTGCGGCGATAAGACCCCTCTTTGAGGAGTGGCTAGAGAGGCGCCACGGCGTCCTCACCTTCCGCCTGACACAGGTCCTCACCGGACACGGATGTTTCGGGAGGTTCCTGTTCAGGATAAAGCGAGAGGAAACGCCCGGGTGTCGCCATTGTGTGGATCTCCCGGAGGACTCGGTGGAGCATACGGTGGAAGTCTGCCCGGCTTGGGCGGAGCATCGCCGTGTCCTCGTGGAGGCGATCGGCGGCGGTGATCTCTTGCGTCCGGCACTGGTTCGGATCATGGTACGGAACGAGAGGAAATGGGAAGCCGTCACCTCTTTCTGCGAAGCAGTAATGCTCGCGGAGGAGGAGGCGGAACGCGTGAGGGAGAGACAAATTTCGCGCCCTCACGCCCCTAACCGCCGCAGGAGACGCCCTGGGCGTCGGGAATCACAGGCAGATTTCCGGCCACCGTAGGCGCTGGCTTGCGGACGGTGAGCAATGGGTAGTTCGCCGTCCGTTAAGGACCAGGCCCGGGTCGACGGCGCGTTGAGTTCCACGCGCGCCTCAAAGAGATGTCAGCAGAATTGACGGGGTCCGCTAGGGCCAATGCCTGCCGGGGTTGCGAATAAGGGCCGAAAGGGATATCGTGGCCCCCCGGCAACATGGCAACTGAAGGAACACGGGTGGGTTTTAGTCAGTAAGAGTCTGACACGCCCTCCCGCTCCACCCAGAGTGGGAGAAGTTAAGTATTTGAAAAATTCCCAACCAAAAAAAAAAAAAAGTTCCAGGCACCGGACAAAAATGTCAAATCGCCTATATTTTCTTTAGTTGTGGCTGAATGATGAACGAATGATGAAAATCATCATATATTTTAATTCATTGTTGAAATGGAAGACCTCTTGTTAAAGTGACGCCAACTGGTGGCGTGACTTTTCAGGAAAACCCTCATTGTTTTGCTAAATGTACCTCTTGAAAAACTAACAGCGGCGTTAGTTCCGATTTTGGGCGCGCGCGTTAGCTGAGTGCTGCTGCATGAGTGACAGAGATGACGTCATCAAAGCTGAACTTTTACTAAAACGATGTGCCTTGTTTACGACTGGGTATTTTAGCTTACCTTATAAGGGCCCATTCACACGTACCACACCACAACGCTATGACAAAATGAGGGAAAGGAGTGGTTATGTGGTTATGTGTGAATAGAGTATTGTTGCAACTTTTTGCAGTTGTGTTGTCAAATTAAAATGTTTATTGCTCAACACAGTACATAATCTTAATCATACACGTCTAGATGTCAAGTGAATGCACAGTCCACTGTGTTGCACCAATTCAGTCATGCAAAATTATCATTAAAATTATACCATGTCATAGTTTATTCCAATTAATTATTTTTTTGTTTTGGTTGCGTTGTTGCTAGTAGTTCCGATGTGGTAACGTTGTGGCTAGTGTTTGCAGACAGATCGACTCCAACTGTGACAGTGTCGTCGCGTTGTGGCTGCGACTTCGACTTGATGTGTTCGCTGTCGCTCACACGGTTTTTGACGGCCAAATGTAGTCCGTGTGTGAATAGACTATTCATTTTCATACAAGTTAGCGCCCGTCAACGTAGTGTCGTTGTAGTGTGGTTGTGGTACGTGTGATCAGGCTTTAAAGGGTGTCTGACTTGGAATGACAACAGTATTAAATGAATAGGCCTTTGTTTGAGGTTCTATTCTAACTGCCGCTACTTATAAAAACAATTATTTGCTATTGTATCAGGAGTTGGAGTACTTCCGCGGACAGCACAGAGCAGCTATGAACCAGTTGGAGGTGTCGGCGCAAGAGGCCAGCAGTTTGCGCGGCAAGTACGGCGACCTACTCAACGACAACCAGCGGTAACTACTCATTTTCCATCATCACAACTTATTTTACGGATGGCGCATACGACGAAGCACGGTTTTCACTTCTTAAGAAATATCAACGTTTATAACATAAAGTCCAAAATCAAAGAAACTTCTTAAAAAAAAAAAAACATCAATGCTTACAGAAGGACTCAAATTACTATATTTACACAATTTTTTTTTAAACAAATTTGGTATTTTTTGGCACCGAACCGCTCTTGTTAATAATTTAACTAAGACCAGTTCGGTTTTTGAAATTAATAGTTACGGTCTTCGTTTTTGCTAAGGCAGACCTAATGATAAAATAGGGTGAAAATCTTAAACATATGTTCTGTTCTTCCCCGCAGCTTGGAGCGCGAGGTGCAGCACTTGCAACAGACCAGCAACCCCGAGGGCAGCTCGGACGCGCTTGTGCACACGCTGAGGAAGTATGAAGCGCTCAAGGAAGAACTGGAATGTTTTCAGAAGAGGTGAGAGTTCGATGCAATTGTTTTTGGCGAGCACTTATTTGAATTCACGAATGCGCAGGATTAATTAACTTTTTTGGATAGCTTGACGAGGCGTGGTAAAACGACAGAGGTAAGCCGGAGTAACAAAAATAATTATACATATATAAATATATTACTTCGGATTTTCGTCGTGGCCGCGAAAAGTTGCTTCTCAAAATCAAAATCAAAAGTCATTTATTCAAACTAGGCTGAGAATCAGCACTTTTCGAACGTCAAAATTTCATAAGACAGTCAGTCCCCCAAAACGCCCACCCTTCACCACTTCCTAGTGCTTACCTATCTAAATAACGGTGTCAATAAACCGTTTCATTAAATTCCGATTTCGATCTACTTTTCTATTATGAGCTTCATGCAAATTAGTGCAAATAATTCTATTCCTACCAGTCCCGAACTCATAAAATAGCTACGAATATGTTTTTCAGTCTGCACATCTTTTTTGATGAATTCGTCAGGTTAAAATGTAACCATATATTCCATAAACAACTAGAATCTAAGAAAAGTAAACACGGGAACAATACATTTTATTTAATTTACGACTGTCAGTCAGTCATTGATATTTAGCGTAAAGGGAAACATTAAAATGTTTCAAAAAACCATCACGTCGTTTGTAATTTATAGTCATATCTGGGCGAGCGCGGCCTAACTTAGTTATGTTTTTCATATTTTCCTTGAAAAGCATGTTTCCTCACAAAGTAAATAATCTGTCAATAAACAAGCCGCCATTCCTAATCCTGTTGATCGTACTAATTACTTTTCAAATCTACTCTACTTACCCTAAATACCTAATTACAACGTACTTTACTTTCACATTCACTAAACTCAATACACTTAAAAAACACTATCTTAAGAAGGATGCGCTAAGGTAGCCCGCGAAATTCTAATTTTCTTTAGTTTTTGGCATTTTGCAGGTCAGTGTCAAGTTTTATGTTGATTAAATGACACCTTTGCTAACTTATGGAGTTATATTGCTGATTGTAATGATTATAATTGAGTAAAGCCATATTTGTTACGGCCGCGAATCATATTTAGATCAACATACAACATGATACTGACCTGCAAATTGCAAAAAACGTAAGAAAATTTGACGGTTACCCTGAAGCTTTCGCCGTAATCACAATAATCACTGTTCTATAACTACAAACAAATATTACTACTACTATCAATGATAAACTAATGAATTCAATGAATACTGAGCGAACAAAATGCGAATTAATATGGTTCTAATGCGATTACGTTAAAAAACAACCACACATTGTCAATCGAATGATGAAATGTTTACGAACTCCTAGCCGAACGCGTTACGAAATTCAACGAAAACAACCGAATCAAATGCGTGTGCCAGAAAGAGGTGGTGCAATAGCAATCATTCCTTCTCACTCCCGCGCGAAAGTTTTCTACTACTATCCATATCGTAACTCGTTGCAGATCGGCTTACACGGCTGCTAAGAAACCGCGGTGTCACGTGACCGAAGTGACGTCATGATGGACTTTAGTTCCTAAACATAAAGAAATTGAATTCACGATAAGCCGAACGTGCCTACCAGTTATTTTAGCGCAGTGTTTTGTTGTTGGGATATTAAGACAAAATTTTTAATGTATGTAGGCGTTTTGTAATGTTTTAATTTTATGGCGTATCAAATACTTATAGTTTGATTATTTCAATGACGATAGAGTGGTTGTGTCCCGAATTTCCGAAGGGAAGCCGGTAGGAATCGAGTTGTTCAGAGCCAAAGTCAAAGTCAAATAATTTATTTCAATTAGGCACAAAAAGGCACTTTTGAACGTCAAAAACAAAAAATTGAATTGATTCTAGTCGCCCCTTCCAAAGGGTAGTTTTCGTATGGAGAAGAATGAGCAAGAAACTCCACCGTTACTCTTTTAAAATGTTTTACAATATTTTGTATATATTAATTATATAATTATATGTGAAAACGATGCACCTGGAATAAGATTACTATACCACAATATGTAAAAATAAAAATGAAGCAATGATAGAAAAAATAATTATGTAATGGATACATGGTGTTCACATATTTACAAGCATTGTAAAACCTATACGATATTCCTAAAAAAATTACAAGTGATACTAATTCGTCAGTGTGTGAGTTCAAGTAATCACAGAATGTAAAAAAAATGTTGTAATATTTAATTACACAGTTAAATTAGCAACCAGTTTGATTTTGTCTAGACTCAAAATTGTCCTATGGAGCTAGACCAGCATGCTTCTGTAGCGGTTACACCGCCACATACAAACTACGCATCAAAGACATGACGTCACACAAATCCTGCATCGCGCAGTTAGAGTTTACCGAGCGATCGACATACATACAAGATTTCAACTTCCAACCGATGGGCAGTTGCCCACCAGACACAACAACCGTCTGGTCGGAGGATCCTCCCTTTTCTATGGTGGATGAGTGAACTTTACACCCTGTTCATCATACCACTAAATTGGTGACCCCGAGTATGAACGTCAACGCAGCCTTCGTGCAATTACTTCGGCGTGACGTCATCATCATCATCACTTCCGCAAGCTTTCGTGAGGCGAGTCACACAGCCAGCCAGCACCCACGGCTTCAACGGGTATCCTGACCACCAGCATGCAGCGAACGCGCATTCCTGGTCATCACCCTCAGCCTCATCACCCCGACTCACTGGGGAATCAACACAATCAACGCAATCACCTCAATCACCCCGACTCACTGGGGAATCACAGCAATCACCTCAATCACCCCGACTCACTGGGGAATCACCACAATCGCCGCAATCACCACAGAAAGTTCCGACTCACCGCGAACTATGCGGCACCCGGTTCCGACTCACTGGAACCACAGCTGGCACTGTGTGAAGCATCGCAAGATTCAGCCCACTATCGACCTCCGGTCTCCGGAGGGGAGTGATGTAGCGGTTACACCGCCACATACAAACTACGCATCAAAGACATGACGTCACACAAATCCTGCATCGCGCAGTTAGAGTTTACCGAGCGATCGACATACATACAAGATTTCAACTTCCAACCGATGGGCAGTTGCCCACCAGACACAACAACCGTCTGGTCGGAGGATCCTCCCTTTTCTATGGTGGATGAGTGAACTTTACACCCTGTTCATCATACCACTAAACTTCCAAGCATTCTTATCTAGGATATAATCCTCTAATTTGTAATATGCTTGTTTACAAAGAGTACTTTTAATATGCGTTTTAAATTTTCTTTCAGTTAATTGTAATATATCACAAGGTATTTTGTTGTAACATTTAACACAGTACCCCATAAAAGATGTTTGTACTTTGGATAATCTGAAAAATGGTTGATCTATTTTATCTTTATTTCTAGTATTAAAATTATGTCTATCACTTATTTTCTTCGCCGCCGTCGCCCCTGATAGCTATAATTGTCCACTGTTATGTCAAAACTGTCTTATTTGCATGACGCAACTGTTCTCGGAATTCAGACATTCTTAGAGAAAGTGGGTCTAAATTATAACCATAGTTTTTTTATCTTAGTTGGGCGAAACGACACTTTTAGTAACATAATTTTGGTAACGAAAATGGGAAGCTTTTTATGACACTTTTTTTTTTGTGTTTTTGTAATGAAATGAAATTGTTTATTCTGTAAATAGGATATCGAAATCACTTTTACACGTCATATAAAAAAAATATTAAAAATAAGCTAGATGAGTTCGGCGTTTCCTATCTGACTACTCTGAGAAGAAAGGCCGAAACAAACTCAGAGGTCGCAGTCTCTTTTAAAGTCCAGACATAATCTTGGTCAGGCCATATGAGGACCATGTAGATAAGTGTCTGAAAAGGTCTTTTGAGGAAAGAACCACACAGATTTGAGTGGACCTGTCCAGTCAGTGCAAGCATTTGTCAGTAATCGTGGAGCTCAACTCAGAACTTAAGGAGCTCAACTCGACGAACAATACCAAAGAAAGGACATTTGGGTAGGCCGCATAAACTACTCAAACTGCCAGACCATCACTAAAACTAGCAGAGAAATAAAAACAATATCCACATAGTCCTCACATTCACAATAGTTAAAATAATATAATACTTTACAAAGTAATCATGTCATTTTGAATATAATTTTCAACAATGTCAATGTGTTTATAAAACTGGTATATGTTGATTTTACATAATAATTAAAATGTCTAGTTTTATGGTTTTATCACAAGGCTTAGCAGAGCGAGCAGTTCGTTATGTTGTTATGTTATCCCTGTTTTTCCGTGGGGTGAGGACCTGATGATCAGTAATACAAATCTACACCTAAAATAGTCACTAGCTCCGGACATTCCCTTGTCTGTAAATTTTCCTATGTTAATTGAATTTATATTTTATCATAACGTATTGTTTTGTGAGGAGCAACATAGACATATTCAATAATTTTGTTGTAGATATGACGACCTAATAGAAACACACAACACAACATTAGAAAAGCTTCGAAATGTTCAAGAAGAGAACAGCAGACTGAAAACACAATGCCACGACTTGACGCAAGAGAGAAATGCTGTTGTAAGTATAGAGTCTTTTACTTGAATTTATTTCATCCAATACAACGTAGGTTAGAACTTTTACTTCAACGCGGTTGTTGTAATTGTTCAAAGCAATTCTATCGAACAACATTTTGCTGATCCTCAAACTGAGCATAGCTTTAATAATATCGGTTTGTAAACTGCCTTGTTGCGGACGCAGGTCTTGTATTTTGTTTCGTGAAATTTCACGCATGCATGCAACAAGTGTGAGGAATTCATCAGAAGCTAAATTGTTTTGTTTAGATCCGCGAACGGAATGCTCTGAAGCAACAGGTCGCGCACGTGGTGCGGCAGTGGGAGGGCGGCGCGCGCGAGCGGGCCGACATCAAGCGGCTCACGGACGAGCGGAACGCCGCCATGGCCGAGTACACGCTCATCATGAGCGAGAGGTAGATACACACGACACATTGTTGCACACATACAGTCACTCATCCACAGTGGGAGGGCGGCGCGCGCGAGCGGGCCGACATCAAGCGGCTCACGGACGAGCGGAACGCCGCCATGGCCGAGTACACGCTCATCATGAGCGAGAGGTAGATACACACGACACATTGTTGCACACATACAGTCACTCATCCACAGTGGGAGGGCGGCGCGCGCGAGCGGGCCGACATCAAGCGGCTCACGGACGAGCGGAACGCCGCCATGGCCGAGTACACGCTCATCATGAGCGAGAGGTAGATACACACGACACATTGTTGCACACATACAGTCACTCATCCACAGTGGGAGGGCGGCGCGCGCGAGCGGGCCGACATCAAGCGGCTCACGGACGAGCGGAACGCCGCCATGGCCGAGTACACGCTCATCATGAGCGAGAGGTAGATACACACGACACATTGTTGCACACATACAGTCACTCATCCACAGTGGGAGGGCGGCGCGCGCGAGCGGGCCGACATCAAGCGGCTCACGGACGAGCGGAACGCCGCCATGGCCGAGTACACGCTCATCATGAGCGAGAGGTAGATACACACGACACATTGTTGCACACATACAGTCACTCATCCATAACTACCCCACCTCCAGTCATGAACATACCATAATACTCCCAGATACACCCTCACACATCCAGTTACACCCCCACACACATTCAGATTCACCCCACACACATCTAGATACACCCCACACACTTCCAGATACACCCTACACACGTCCACATACACCCCACACACATCTAGATACACCCCACACACTTCCAGATACACCCTACACACGTCCACATACACCCCACACACATCCAAATACACCCCACACACATCAAGATACACCCCATACACCTTCAGATACTTACCACAGTCCACACCTTGTTTAAACTTTAAACCACTGTTTTACAGAAACTCGAAACATACATAGAAGGGTAATTTTCAGCCCACAAGAAAGTACAGGTTTTGTTATAAGATGTCTAACTTTATGCTTTGCCTTGCCAACCAAGAATGAACGTAATCTCGCCACAAACTAAGAGAAAAAAAAACTTTTTTTTACTGTACCCGGCGTTATGGTACGAGTTTTTAGAAAAAGTTCGGCTTTGTAGACCATCCTTTCTCACTCTGTGTGCCAGTTCGTTCTGCTATTAATGGCCAGGTACTGTAACTTATAATAAAACTGCAAGTAATTATTTGAATCTTGTATCATCAGGGACACAGTTCACAAAGAGATGGAGAAGCTATCAGACGATCTCCAAGCGGCGCTGAAACGTGTCGCCGCGCTGGAGTCCGCGTTACAAGCTTCTCGTGAGGAACAGAGGGCCACCGCGCTACAGGTAACCGAAATTGTACCTTAACAATACAGCATAAGGCACAAAATAGCCCACAGTTTACCCCCCTATGAGAAATGGTCGTCTGAGTAGAATAGACCTCATTTATCGCCTTCCAACAGGCGAGATCAGAATCAAGGATAAGGTCCAAAAAGTTTAAAGAAAAAAAAGAGTTGTTTGTGGGGTCCCAAGTTGCCCTGATGATTTTTGATGCAGTAGAATTTCTAAAGGATTATTAATTTTTTTGAGTCAGATACAGTTAATGCACATCAGTACTTCAGTAGTAGCACTTTAGTTACAAAAACCGTCCTTATTGCTACTACTTAAAAAACGATACTGACAAGTTGTTATATTGTCCATAAAAATAGGACAATATTAAAATGTTTTTGAGTAAGGTAGGAATGATTCTGAATTCATCTTTGTTGCCTAATAGCTTCCCAAAACGCTAGTTCATCTTGGATTAGAAAAAAAAAATCATTGTCAGAAACCTGGTAGAATATGACAAAAACCTAACAATAGATGTAATATTTGTCAACATAATATGTACTCTCTACTCACTCATATTCTTGCGAATAAATGATTCTTATTCGTATTTATCATTGGTTTAGGCGGAGAGTCTACGTCGCGAGATCGAGTCGGCGCTGGTGGACCGCGACCGCGCGATCAAGGAGTGCACCGACCTCAAGACGCCACAGAACACATCCACACTAGGGAAGTCCAGGTTTGTACTGCTATATCATTTATTATGTTCGCACATTACTGAAGTCAAAAGAACCTAATATGTAGTGCCACTCACTATAAAAATATGATGATTATAATTTGACTGTGATTTAATAAGGTCGAAATACCTAAACATAAAATAAAAAAGTGAAATATACGTAGATATTAGGATATTGCTGTTTTTTTATGTAGTGATATTTGATCGACCTTCGAAGTTATCGAAAATATTGCAAACCAAAAAAAAAAAAAATACGAAGGGTATGTTTTGTTTGACAGACAAGACACCTCGGCGTACCACCACTTGGGGCTAGCAAGTGGTGTGGGCAATGACGGATTTCTCACCGGACAACACTCCAATGATCCATCATTGGATAAGTTGCAAGGTAAATAACCAATTTACTTAATAATAGTCTTATAATGAACTTAGGAAGGCTTTTTGTGGAAGTTCATGGCCTAGATGGGTTACATAGGGGATGAATTTTTTTATGTAAGTTGTATCATCATAAAAAAGTAGTTGACGTTGTACGATACCCTTTATTACACCACCATAGGGATTGAAAATATTGACGGCAAAAGTATCCGTAGACAATAGACCATAATATTTCAGCACGAGGTTCCAAACTGCTTAAGCAGAATGATTATGGTAGGGTCTGAATGCACACCTTAGTGCTGACTTCTATTTAGAAGAACACATCAGAGAATTCTTAAACTGAAGGATGCTTCCCGTTTATTTTAGAACGTTCGCATGCTAATCTCAGTCTTAATCCGTCAAAAATACCTCTTCTTTTCTTTAATTTTTGACATGTTAGGTATTGGAAAAAAATTCAACGGGAACGTACACACGGCTACACATCAAGCTATACATTTCCAGTATAAGTTGACCTCGCCTTGTACGAAAATCCTATACAATGCGAGATCAGCATAAACTGGAAATGTATAGCTTGATGTGTAGCCGTGTACTACTGGGATTAAAAGTGCAAACTCAATCCAGTTAATCCAGGTTATAAACTATCTGCCAGCCAAATTTTCCGTTCAGTCGTTTTTGCGACAATCTGGAATATACATACATAAACAAACAAATGGACAAACATTCTAAAAACTATATTTTCGGCATGGGACTCGTTCCCACACCTAGTAGCAATTCAAATTACAGTTTTGACTTCGTAACTATTTTATCATACATATTATGTACTAGCTTCTGCCCGCAACTTCGTTCGCGAGATATATAACCTTCCTCAAGAATTGGGCTATCCAATGTAAAAATAATTTTTCAATCCGACACCAGTTCAGGAGACTACCCCCTAGATACAAACTTATAAACAAGCAAATTTTACCTCTTTATAATATTAGTATAGATAGATATCGATTTCACAAAACAAATTGCACAAATGTGTGCCAACAGCGCCTCTCTATGAACGTCATCCGAGCGTCAAAAGATCCTTGCAGCAGTCAAGCCGAAGTTGACATCTGCTCTTCACCGCCTTTGGTGTTAAAATAATGAGTTATTTTCCTCAGTATATGTTTGATATCTATTCTTCCTTAGGTCTAGTGGGCATGGTGGTAGATGCCGTGGACAAGGAGCGCGTGGACAACCTAGAGCAAGCCAACCAGGAGCTCGAGCGACTGCGCAAGCAGATTGACAGGCTGCAGAACGAGCTCAACGACGCGCAGAGAGAAGCCGAGGTAAGCAAGATAATAAAAAACCGGACAAGTGCGAGTGGGACTCGCCCACCGAGGGATTTCCGTACAAATTTATAGGTTCATACTCTCAGTTTTTTCCGAGCTTTTACCGAAATTCAGTTTCCAAAACCTAATATAAGTAATTATAGGTTTTGGAAACTTGACTGAACGTGCGTTCAGCGCTCGTTATGGTAACACGCCGAGTTCGAGACAAGTCAATCGTCATCCTGAGGATGCCTCGTTGAGAGGCATTTGTATGCCTTCTGGCGGGATGTAGTATGGACTGATATTTATTTGTAACATCTGTATAATTTTTTACCCTATGTTCACAAAATTAATAAATGAATTTGAATTTGAGGTGAAACACGTGTCGATTTCTTTCAGTTTTTTATGGCTCTTTAGAAACAGCTAAGCGGAACAGGTTACTAAATATATCCATGTTTTTTGTATTTTACGATATTACTTTCCAAATTTCAGTTTAAGGTCAACGGAAAGTACCCTATAAATTTTGATTCCCTTGAATGTGTCGAAATATAAGTTTTTTGCAGCATAAACGGCCGTATCTTTTTTTACGTTAATTTAGAAGTTTGATTTTTTCACAGCTTCAAGGGACTGTAGACTTGATTATATGGTTTTAATTTCGACTCGATACCTCCACGCAAGGGCGTCGCCAGCCGATGGTCCGGGGGGGCAACTTAAAGTAGCCATATAAACTTTTTGTTGTTATTTCAGGTATCGAAACGGCGAAGAGACTGGGCTTTCTCAGAAAGAGACAAGCTGTTGCAAGAGCGAGAGAGTGTCAAGGCACTCTGCAATCGACTGAGAAAGGTGAGTCGAGAATTTTGATTTGGTATTATTTTTCTAACGCCTATTTTGACACTATTCGTAATCGATGTGGACTATAGTTGTCGCATGGCTATAGCGGTCATTGACCCACCTACATTATCTAGCAATTTTTAATTAAAAAACTGAAACAAAGTCCGTTAACGTCCTGAATCTTTAACATGTTCCAATAAAGAAAAACCATACATAGTTTATTGTTTGTGTTCCTACGAAGAGGTATTAGGGAAAGGGCAATGACCGCTATTGCCACGCTAAAACGCGACAAATACAACGGAAAAAAATTGATCCTAACCAAAAGATATATGTATTAGATGGGTACAATTATTTAGGGCCGCTGGCATCACAAATCACTAAACGTATTTAGCGCTAAACGAATCCAGAGTACTTATCGTTTTGTTTCTTTCGTTGAAATTGACAAAGACAGAATGATGTTTTAATTTTAAACGATTTTAGATAAATGTATTTAGTTATTTGTGGTACAAGCGGGACTTAATGTTATTGAAGGTTCTTATTGCCCTTACCTTTTTATAGGAGCGCGACCAAATGGTAGGCGAGTTAGCAGACGCCCGTCGCCATGGCAACAAGAAGGAAGGCAAAGAGAAGCGCAACACTATGGCCGACGATGACGAACGGAAGGACTGCAGGAGACACGCGCATTCCAGGGATTCGGCTGTTGATGCTGATGTGCAGGTAAACAGATTTAGCTTGAGACATTTTTTTTTCTGTATCTAGATCCATACAAAAACTTACTCGTCAATAATATTTTTAAACTAGATGAAAAGAAATAGCGAAACGAATTTAGAAGTCCTGTCCAGTCAGTGCACGAATTTGTCAGTAATCGTGTAGATCATGATGTACTCAGACTATTTTAGTCTACTGTTCGACAAGTTATACAACATTGGTGGAGAAAGGTTTCTGCATAAAATATGTTTGACCTTTTGATCGGCGCAGTTAAAAAAAAACTAAAAAAAGTGAAAAATAAATTTTGTTTTGGAAGTCGGTGGCAAAAAATTGAACTTAACCAAAAACAAGACACCGACTTCCGAAACTAGTAATTTTTCACTTTGTTGTGGTTTTTTGAAGTTGGTTGTTTTTTGTAAAAACTATTTTATTTTTCACTTCTAAGTTGTGGTAAAACAAAAAAAAAGGGGTAAGTCCCGAGGGCTAATATCGTGTTTTTTGTAAAGTCGGTTAAGGAATTGGCGCAGCCGTTTGTAGGTTCGATACATGCGCTGTAAAAATGTTAATATAAATTGGTTTTTTAATAAAATAAATAAATTAATGTATTTTCTAAAGATTTTGAAAGTGTAGCCCGAGGTTATTGTTTCGAGCTATTAGCAGCTTGAGTCCCGCCCCTTCCACAGTCGAGACCCCGCCCCTTTCACAGTCGAGACCCCGCCCCTTTCACAGTCGAGACCCCGCCCCTTCCACAGTCGAGACCCCGCCCCTTTCACAGTCGAGACCCCGCCCCTTTCACAGTCGAGACCCCGCCCCTTTCATAGTCGAGACCCCCCACTTGACAAGTAGCACGATTGTTCTGCAAAAAGTTCCGCGTTGGTCAACTGTAATCTCAATACGTATGTTTTTATATTCATTTTAAGCTTCATCAATTATTAATACATTTTGCCTAGCCTTTTCTCAACTATGTTGCGGTAAGCTTTCTGTCTAACCGGATGTAGCTGAATACCAGTATTTAACATACAGCGACTGCCTATCTGACCTCCACAACCCAGTTACTGGGTAACTGATAGCCCTTGGTAAGATTGGTTGTCAAACTTATTAAAAGGAATAAAATTATGTATTTTTCTTCTACAGGATTTCGAATGGGAGATAATCGACGTGGAGCTTTCAGGCCTGAACAAAGATGGCGAGTTAGGTTTCGAACTAGCGGGTGGGCGGGAAGAGCCCTACTATCCCAACGACTGCAGCATCTACGTGACTGCTGTGAAGAAGGGATCTATGGCTGATGGGAAGATCAAGTAAGTAGATTGAAATGTATTGGGAAAGGGTTCTGTTTAATTTTCGTATTCTGAAGATTTTTTAAATTTTATCTTCGTTAAACGAGGAGAGTTTCGTGACTTGAATAAATAGGTAATTATCGGAAAGACATAAAAAGTTTATTCGTGTAAACAGTACGTATTCTGACCGTTTAATATTGACAGCGTTCGTGTTAATAAACCGTTTCTTATGGGTATAGGCAAAATACAGTTCTACAAATTCGATTATCTCCAATAGTCGAGAAATTTACAAGAGATAAATCTCTAAATATTATAAAACAAAGTCGCTTTTCGCGTTTGTCTGTATGTCCGCGTAGTTCTTCTAAAATACGCAACGGATTTTGATGAGGTTTTCAACATCATTTAGAGAATGTATTTCGGAAGGTTTATATACATAATTCTTTTATATTAAACGTAAACGTAGTACTGAAACTTGACGTTTTGTCAAGTCGTGAAAATGGTACTTTTTTGAGCGCTTACATAGCGTGCGCTGACTATATCGTTACAGATTAGTTATTTATGCAACTGTTGTATAATAAGGGGTATTAAAACACGAATGTGGGTTTATCACAAGTGTTTTAATACCTAATCATGTACAGTTCAAGACTTTATCTACACCCATGATATGAATCCTCTATAAAAGGTTCTGAAATCATAGGGTTTTGTACAGTGTTGTAAGTACTCCATGTAAATTTATGGAAAGTTGAATTGCTGAGTATCTAACACAAACCAACTATGTATAGGTAATAATATAATTATTTATTGTAATAATTATTTATATTTTGGATCGTACAATTATTGAAATGCACTTGAATATTTGCACCTTGTTGAATGTTGGCAGATCCTGATGTACTCGGAATATTTATATTCACCACTTAATTATTTTAAATTTTTTAATTACGGCGCTGTGGTAGTGAAACGCGCGTGCATGACAATGTTTTTTTTTTAAAATTCATAAAGATACCACGAACGGGTCTACCCTTTATAGCAGAACTTTTTATGGCATAATATTATTTTGCGTAACAGCGGATAGCATAAACTTCATTTCGCAGAAAATCGTTTAGCAAACACTCATTTATCATACATTCAAAACTCATAATTTTGCTAGTCAGAATCGTCTTTTGGCATACATTTCATATCGATAGTCATTAAAAGGCAGAACTATCATATCTCAGAAAATTTACAGTTAGAATCATCGTTTGGCATACATTTCATATCCATAATAATTGAAAGACTCATCTATCACATGCATGCAGCAAGCATGCAAACATGCAAATAAGCATACACCAAGCATGCAGCATGCAAGCGTGCATGCAACATGCAGCAGGCATGGTTTCTGTCATCGCTCCGGCGCTACGGGGCTCCGGCGATCCCTCGCGAGCTTATCGTCGCAGATGGTTTGAAAGCTCACCATCGCAGCTTCGGCTTGCTGGCTGCCTTGGCCGGCCAGCCGCAGCCGCGGCGGCGAGCGTTAAAATCATCTGCTCCTCAACTCGCGGGCCGCCTCGCTCCTCCGCGCCTACGCGGGCTTAAATTACACTAGGGGTAGGGCAGACAAGATTATGTGGAGTCGGTTTTGCAGCGATTCGTTTCTGCCACTAACTTTGTAGCACAATATATATACTTTTTACGACAATATTTTAATTTTAGGTTAAAAACGCTATTTTATAGAAATAGCAATATGTCTAATAAAATTATTCCAAATGAAATTCTGCCATCTTCATAGTATGCCAAGTGAAATAATTGTACCAAATAATCGTCGCTCTAAATAAACGTTATGCTAAACGAAATTTTAACTTTGCAAAGGTAATTATGCCAAATAAAATTCTGCCATCTTAAAAGTAAGCCATTGTAAATTCGGACATAATTATAAACATTCGGCTAAACAACAATAATAATATTAAAAAAAAATTATGCCTTTAAAAATATTCGTTTAAAGAAGATTATGCCAAGTGTGTTATGCAAAATAAATTTCGGAGCATCAAGATTCTGCCAGCTAGAGGGAACCGATTTTTTTTTCATATATCCTGTTCAACAAAATAGTGGGACTAAAGACAATATAGGCTATTTTTTATTTTATTTAAGGCCCGTTCACACGGTGTTGATCAGAACGACATTTTGTTACTGTATAATTTGGGATCATCGCCCAGTTTCTTGTCATTTTCATACTGCACTTTGTTTTTAACCGTATGAACATTGGGATGTTGACATGTGCATTAGTACATTGCACCTGTGCGAAGCAGGGGCGGGTCGCTAGTGTAATGCTTATTTGCGATACTTTAGCTGGGTCAAGTCGGCGCCTCTATCAATACATACTAAGCCTCACCCCCCCGCAGAGTGTGCGACCGCGTGACGGAGGCGTGCGGCGTGTGCGTGTGGGCCAGTGGGCCCGCCGCCGCCGCCGCGCTGCGTGGGGCGCTGGGCCGGGCCCCCGCCGCGCTCCGCGTGCAGCGGGCGCGGGCGCGCCGGGTGCGCCTGCATCTCTGTGACGCGAGAGGCGTGGCGCTGCAGCACGGTGAGCACTATACATACATATTACTGCGCGGGGCGCTGGGCCGGGCCCCCGCCGCGCTCCGCGTGCAGCGGGCGCGGGCGCGCCGGGTGCGCCTGCATCTCTGTGACGCGAGAGGCGTGGCGCTGCAGCACGGTGAGCACTATACATACATATTACTGCGCGGGGCGCTGGGCCGGGCCCCCGCCGCGCTCCGCGTGCAGCGGGCGCGGGCGCGCCGGGTGCGCCTGCATCTCTGTGACGCGAGAGGCGTGGCGCTGCAGCACGGTGAGCACTATACATACATATTACTGCGCGGGGCGCTGGGCCGGGCCCCCGCCGCGCTCCGCGTGCAGCGGGCGCGGGCGCGCCGGGTGCGCCTGCATCTCTGTGACGCGAGAGGCGTGGCGCTGCAGCACGGTGAGCACTATACATACATATTACTGCGCGGGGCGCTGGGCCGGGCCCCCGCCGCGCTCCGCGTGCAGCGGGCGCGGGCGCGCCGGGTGCGCCTGCATCTCTGTGACGCGAGAGGCGTGGCGCTGCAGCACGGTGAGCACTATACATACATATTACTGCGCGGGGCGCTGGGCCGGGCCCCCGCCGCGCTCCGCGTGCAGCGGGCGCGGGCGCGCCGGGTGCGCCTGCATCTCTGTGACGCGAGAGGCGTGGCGCTGCAGCACGGTGAGCACTATACATACATATTACTGCGCGGGGCGCTGGGCCGGGCCCCCGCCGCGCTCCGCGTGCAGCGGGCGCGGGCGCGCCGGGTGCGCCTGCATCTCTGTGACGCGAGAGGCGTGGCGCTGCAGCACGGTGAGCACTATACATACATATTACTGCGCGGGGCGCTGGGCCGGGCCCCCGCCGCGCTCCGCGTGCAGCGGGCGCGGGCGCGCCGGGTGCGCCTGCATCTCTGTGACGCGAGAGGCGTGGCGCTGCAGCACGGTGAGCACTATACATACATATTACTGCGCGGGGCGCTGGGCCGGGCCCCCGCCGCGCTCCGCGTGCAGCGGGCGCGGGCGCGCCGGGTGCGCCTGCATCTCTGTGACGCGAGAGGCGTGGCGCTGCAGCACGGTGAGCACTATACATACATATTACTGCGCGGGGCGCTGGGCCGGGCCCCCGCCGCGCTCCGCGTGCAGCGGGCGCGGGCGCGCCGGGTGCGCCTGCATCTCTGTGACGCGAGAGGCGTGGCGCTGCAGCACGGTGAGCACTATACATACATATTACTGCGCGGGGCGCTGGGCCGGGCCCCCGCCGCGCTCCGCGTGCAGCGGGCGCGGGCGCGCCGGGTGCGCCTGCATCTCTGTGACGCGAGAGGCGTGGCGCTGCAGCACGGTGAGGACTACACATACATTATTACTTTGTTTTATCGGCAAACATTTAATGCCATCATAATCTGTCGTGGAGCTAAAGCTTGCTAGTTTTCCCGCTCGTTTTTTATTGAGTCTTTATAACCATTTAATTGCAATGCCTTAACAGGCAACTAACTTCTAAGAACCTAGTATTGTTAACATCTTCTAAATGTTGTACACTTAGTTCGCGAATTTGAATAAGCTACGACCGAGCATGGAAGCTCAAGCACGAACACGCGATGTAAACGTAACATAAATTCGATCGATGTTAAAACAAAGTCCCCCGCTGCGTCTGTCTGTCTGTCTGAACGCGATAAACTCAAAAACTACCGAACGGATTTTCAAACGGTTTTCACCAATGGACGGAGTGATGCATGTAGAAGGTTTTAGTGTATAATTCATCAAGGTTTTGTGTAAATTGGCTGAAATTTGACGATTAATGTTGAAGAAGTCGGAAAAAATAATGCCGACTGGGAGCTTTACTGGCGTGTGCTGCGTTAACCGAAAAAGATACATCAAATTTATGTTCTACGGTATTGTTCATCTTAAAAAGTCCGCGATGGCATGGATGATCCACAATAACGATTTTTATCTTTCAGAATTTGATAAAAATTTATTGTTATTTCCGAAGCTTTTTTGACCGGTATAGTATTAATCCTTATCCAAACAAATATGTTATTTAAATTGGGCATTTAATTAAAATTAAAATATGCCTCTGAATCATATCGTTTAAATGAATAGTTTAAAAGATAAATCATAGTTTCAAAATTACGCGTAGCAACGCGGGTGCAGCGGTAGGAGTCAATGACCTTTTCCTCTGTTATTAGGTATGAAATCTGGGTAGTACGTTCCTGTGGGATATTTTCCGACATCCACGCGGGCGAAGCCTCGGGCAAAAGCTAGTCTAAAATAAAACTATCCTACAGCATTTTGGTTATTTTTTTTGCTTTAAGCACAATATTTACATAGAAATAAACTAAGTTAATAGCAAAACGAATATAATATAATTAACTCCACACGGCCTTGCCAGAACCACTGGACACTTGCACCACATGTACGTAATAAGGCATGAAAAAAAAGAAGTGTGCGTTCGGGGGACCCCGTCAGGAACGAAGTTCTTTCGCATATATGATTCGATTAAAAAGTTATTGATTCTTCTTTGTTCAAACTTTTTAACAAATTGTTCACAGGTATTTTCATAAGTAAAATAGCGAACGGCAGTGCTGCTGCCAAAGAAGGCAACCTGTACGTAGGCGACCGCGTTGTCAGTGTAAGTAAATTATACCAGAATCTTTAGTACTACATCCTCACAAAACTTCTAATTTTAAAAGAGGTGCTTGTGGCTAAGTAATAACAGTCGCACCGGTCGATCGATCAGGTTAAGCTACGCCTCGTTTAGTCCGTAGATGGGTGATCATCAGTGATCGGAGTAGGTAGAGTGATTTTATGTACTCGCATCATGAATAGTCATAGAAATCATAACATGGATAAGCCTTTTTTCCGGGATTTCATTTTGGTACTTTTGATTGAATCAAATATTGTTAAAGTAAGGATTTTTAAACTACTACATTAGAAATTTACAGAATGCGATACATAAACATTTAAAATATATTATTATATTGTTTTTATAGTATACCTATCATTTTCTTGGAGTCCGTTCACCTATATACTATTGAAAAGACAGCAAAAGGGTTAAATATTTCTTATTCATATTGATGTATTCTTTATTCTACACATTACAACATTTAAAATTACTTAAAAAGTCTTAATCATTTCAAAATCCCGGAATCCCGGGGGCATATCCATACTAAAATATACGTGCCAGTGCATTGACCCCAAATCACTCTACCTACTCCGATCAATGGTGATCATCTTTACATACCAAGACCCCTCCGTGCCTCGGAAAGCACGATAAGCCGTTGGTCCCGGCTGTCATTCGTGGATCTTAGACAGTCGTTACGGGTCGTCAGAACCCAGAAAGTCTGACAACCAATCTTACCAAGGGGTATCGTATTATTGCCCAGTAACTGGGCTGTCTCTGTGTAAAATACTGGTATTCAGCTACATCCAGTTATAGTGTAAGCCGACCCCAACATGGTTGGAAAAAGGCTAGGCAGATGATGAACATTTCTAATTTTAAAGGTAAGAATGAGAAAGGAACAGGCTTTTAGACTGTACTCTAAAGAATCCCACATACCGAGAGCGAGATAGCTAACAATCTAAAACATACTAAATCTTGCAGATAAACAACGTATCACTGGAAGGCGTGAAGAGCGTATCGGAAGCGATGGCGTTACTCAACGAGTGCCAGTACGAGTCTGTGGCGCTCACACTGCTGAGGCCGCTGTATACCTGCTGCAATAATACTCGAGACCGGTAAATATAATACGGTAGTCGCCTAGGTAAAAAATAAATTCTATTTAGTCCGTCTTTCAGATAATAAAAAATATTTTTTGCTTTATCATATTAATCAAAAGTAACTTAAAAAGCACGCATTAAAGTTGGGGAGTGGGGGCTATCTACGGTAGTTTTTAGGGTACCTCTCCTACACGTAAAGTGGGGATGTTTTTTTTTTTTAACCCATGGTGTGGGGTGTCATTGGAAAGGTCCTTTAAAAACATTGCGAGTTTGTGAAAACCATTTTTGGATTCAAGGATCCGTTTGCGAAATGTAAGCTTTAAAGTGCTAATTTTAGTTAGAGTCAAGTGTCCCCCCCCCCCTCCCTGCCAGCTAAATGGTTGGTTTTGGATGTGTGAAAAAAATCACAGCAGTAGTTTATATAACGAAATTAAAAGGAAACTATCACAACTAAGTAGGCTCTACAAGTTAACGAGTAATAATCGACCAACTTAACTTTGCAGTTGCAAAAACATGTTTTCCCATACATTCCGTATGGGAGGAACATATTTTTCAACTACAAAGTTAAGTTTGTTTTTGGGATAAATTCATCCCAACGGAACCCTTCATTGTGCATGGTCCGACACGCACTTGGCCGGTTTTATAATCTACAAGACGGACAATTTTGGACACAGGCCTATTATGTTATTTTAGACTTTTTCTAGATTTCTTGGCAGTTCATACAAAGTGACGCGCTGCTTTCAAATCCAATTCTTTATAAAATTGTCTAGTTAGGCATGAAATAGTATTCTGGTACAGGTATATTGCAGACACTAGTCTGACTGATATAATGATTGAACAGAAATCCCTATAAAATCATGTCATTAACCGACGTAATTTTTTGCAAATCGTTTGTAGTTATCAAAGTCCAATGCTGGCTAAATATCTCCGAAAACTGGCACAACAACTTGTACACCCATTTTCAGTTTCGGGTTTTGCCAAATGTTCCATTATCACTTTCAGTTATATTTTTTTTATTCAATATCCGTTTCGTTTTACCCTTGTTTACCAATACTTGAACTTTGTGATCATTTTTGCACGCGTACAATGCGAACGATATCCGTTACACAAATATTTGAGATAAAGGTTGAGAATCAAGATAACAGTCACAGATAGATCTGAGTATCATTTAAGTAGTGGTCGTGAGTAGGGGAAGTACTGCTGTACATCTTTTCTAGATTTAATTTTCTTTTGTCCTTATTTTTGTGACCTTGACTTCCTTGATAGGCCTTATCTGATGTTTTTAGTGATTGAAGACGTATTTCGCGTTGACGTGTTGCAACCTTTTTTTTTTTTTTTTTTTTTTTTGGGTGGGAAATTATCAAATAACTTCTCCCGCTCTGGGTGGAGCGGGAGGGCGTGTCAGACTCTTACTGACTAAAACCCACCCGTGTTCCTTCCTATGCCATGTTGCCGGGGGCCACGATTTCCCTATCGGTTTTCTTCGAACCCCCGGCATTGGCATTGGCCCTAGCGGACCCCGTCAATTCTGCTGACATCTCTTTGAGGCGCGCGTGGAACACAACGCGCCGTCGACCCGGGCTTGGTCCTTATCGGACGGCGAGCTACCCATTGCTCACCGTCCGCAAGCCCGCGCCTACGGTGGCCGGAAATCTTCCTGCGACTCCCGACGCCCAGGGCGTCTCCTGCTGCGGCGGTTAGGGGCGCGAGGGCGCGAAATTTGCCTCTCCCTCACGCGCTCCGTCTCCTCCTTCGCGAGAATTACTGCTTCGCAGAAAGAGGTGATGGCCTCCCATTTCCTCTCGCTCCGTAGCATGGCCCGAATCAGGGCCGGACGCGAGAGATCACCGCCGCCGATCGCATCCACGAGGACACGGCGATGCCCTGCCCAAGCCGGGCAGACCTCCACCGTATGCTCCACCGTGTCCTCCGGGCGATCCACACAGTGACGACACCCGGGCGTTTCCTCCCGCTTTATCCTGAGGTACCTCCCGAAACTGCCGTGTCCGGTGAGTACCTGCGTCAGGCGGAAGGTGAGGACGCCGTGGCGCCTCTCTAGCCACTCCTCAAAGAGGGGTCTTATCGCCTCAATTGTGGCGTGCCCAGACGTGTTGCAACCTGCATTTATAATTAGGTTATCATATTATCGTATATCCTAGTTGAATTTAAAGTTACCTAGATTATATTGCAAAATGTTTGTTCCACGTTCATTTCTGTCAGGTAAGTTATCCTAGTTGGCCTTTCCAGTGTTCAGATACAATCACTAATGGGTGATTCTATCCGTCATACTGTTTCAACAACTTAAAAACTTTTATCTATTCATACATGCATCCTTGTTGCCTGTTTGTTGTTGTATAGGAAGATCACCCCTTAACGATTTCAGATGCCCGAATTTCTAGCCAATATTTTGTTCGCTAAATTGCTAATGTTACACAAACGTTATATTTCTTATCAACAGGGTGTCAATGTACGATCACTCACGTTCGTACTCTGATAGCAAGATGGTGAACATTTGCTCGCAGACTGACGAGACTTGGTGCCAGTTTGTGCAGCCTCCCTCCGATACTAAGGTAAGCACTAATTATTTAATCGGTTGTGCGTTTAGTATGTTATAAGACTGCAAGAAAATGAAGGTGCGTAACGCGTCGCGTGCGAACACGTCAGGGAAGTCCGCGAAATCCAATTTTCTTATATTTTTTGCAATTTGCTGGTCAGTATCAGGTTGTATGTTAATCAAAATATGATTTGCGACTGTAAAAAATATGTATTTGCAGAATTATAATTAATAAATCATCAATAGAGCAATTTGAATTTTATTCTGCGGGCATTCCCCTAAAGAATAAATCGTGCGAAACCTATTGCCCGGCCAATCACATGCCGACGCCTAGAAAACTTTCGGCTATCACCACGCCTATCTGTCTAACCCATTTGATTAACACAACTGTACCGCTGAAAACCCTCACAAAATAAGTCCACTTTTTCTGGATTTCAAACGAGCACCGGAAATTACGAAAGTGCTATATGACCTAGCAGAGATTAGAATAGCAGTGATAGCCTAGTGGTGTGACCGTCAGAGTGCCAAGTTCGAACCCAAGATACTCACCTCTGACTTTTCGAATTCATGTGCGTATTGTATAATTATCATTTGCTTCAAAAACAGTGAAGGAAAACATTGTGAGAGAGATATTTCTCGACGGCATTTGAAGCCAAGTCAGAGGCCCATGGGCGGCTTTAAAACTCTGACACCAGGTTAGTCACTAACCACACGAAAAGAAGAAGATATTACCTTATGTATTCTCTCAGTAGCAGTAATATATATTATTCTCTTCTAGGTCCACATAGACCACGGTATGCCAGACTTCGACAGAAGATACGTGTACCATGTCGCGGCGGGGAGTCAGGGGAAAATACCTCAGGAGAGAGGTAACACTTGTCGTTGATATCGTACTTTACGCGTAGCTCTTGTCTATGTCTTGTGTATATGATTAGTTCAGCTTGTTTTTTCGTTAAAAATATTATGTATTTTTATGTTTTGGTTGAACAGATATTTGTTTAATACACCTAGAATTAAATAATTATCAATTTCAAACAGTACTTATATCCATAGAGGCTTCATACCTATCTCATCCCACTTCACCCCTATACAATTTTATCATACACAGAGTGCTTTCACCCTCTTAAGTATTTTCAACTTCACTATTCCTACAAAGAAAACAAATATTCACATCACCAACAAAGCGTATAGTACAAATACATACATAAAAATAAATAAAATTGAAGTGTCTGTTTGTAATGTCAAAATAACAGCGTTTTATTAAATGCATATGAAAGTATATACGGTACAGACAGTGCCATCCACGAAGACGCGACCCACTCTTCTTGCTAGTCGCTTACAAGACAAGTGTGCAACATGCCACTTGTGTTACTTACTTATAACAAAAAACTAATTTTAAAATTTTTGATTGTTTGTTCCGACCGATTTTAACGGAGCAGATTTTTTATGGAATAACTTAAGCTACTTTTATTTTTGAAAAAAGAATTAGGGTGCATGCGGACGAAGTCGCAGGCAGCAACTAGTAAATAATAAAATAATCCGTAGATATAGTACCGTAACATGAAAACAAACTAGCCCCACTTGTTGTGTGTATCGATACGATAAGATATCGATAAGAATCGATAAGATATCCATCCATTGATGTTTGCAGGGACGTGGGACATGATCCGCGGGAAAATCGAGGCGGTCACCGGACGCAGCAAGTCGAAAGATAAACAGAATAAGGTAAGATTGTTTTTATAAACTGTTTTTTGTGCGCGAATTACATTTTAATATTATAACAGATATTTTTTTGTGTATGTTTCTTTTCTTTGACTCCGATTACGTTAATTCTTGTTGCTTACAATAATAGTATTTTTATTGTATGAAAGTGAATGTATTTTTGGCACAATTTCTTTTTAATCATCATACTCTGGCTATAGTAATTTATTTGGCCGGCGCAACATGTCAATACGTAATTTCTCCGTACTATCGAATCAATTTTGAATTTTAATAGAATTCGACAGTTTGGCAACTTAGAAGTTATAAAAGGGATTCAATGACTTTCCTTTCCGTAAAATACAAAATACACATAATTAAATTCAAAATTTAAAAATATTACACGCGACCGGCATGCCACCGTGATCCGTTAGGTGAAGATTCCAGAAAAAAAATGCTTTATATTTATTATTTTGTTTCGCACAATCAACATAACATAACATAACATCACGCCTTGTTTCCCCGAAGGGTTGGGCAGAGGTGTCCCTGTAGCAGGTACACCCACATTTCGCCAGTTATGTTTAAGTCCCATGTAATAGGGGGCGAGCCTATTGCCATCAACCGGGCACAAATCCAGACTCCGAGCTGCTACTGAGAAATTTCAGATAGAAAAACCCAATAACACTTTGCCCGACCCGGGAATCGAACCCAGGACCTCATGCTCAGCAGTAGCGCTTGCGACCACTAGACCAACGAGGCAGTTACACAATCAAGTATATTTTAAAACCATACACTTATTTAAGGAAGCTTGTAGTAAAGTTAGTCGGACGTATTTGTTAGTATGTTTTTGTCTTGTACGGTTATCTTAAAAAGTTATTGTCAAATCTGATACGAGACTACGTGAAATCGAGTATGCGTGTGCGTCATTCCGCGATTATTTATAAAGATAATCCATTGTTATATTCCTTTTTAAGTTGAACTCATTGGTTAAATCATATGATAAGTTGAATTTGTGATCTTCTGTGCAAGTCCCCCAATAAATACTTTTTCTTTCTTTCTAAATACTCGTAACATAACATGTCCCCTGTAATCCCCGAAGGGTTAAGCAGAGGTGTACTAATAATGTAGCCTAGTGTGTCATTGGTTAAATATGTTGTTATTGTAATAATTATTGACAAATCTTAAGTGGCGTTCATTTTGAAGTGTATTACGGTTATATAGGCACGGGCATATATACTTATTACGGGGAAGTCCATGTTACTATTTGATCAGTCGTTTTATGACTCTTGCTGATGTTCAGCTTATCACAAAACTTCTGGAAATACCTAACATTTTCTCCACTAAATGTCCAATTGTAAAGCAAAGCCCTTTTCTCCTTTGCAAAGTGTCAATATTCAACAACAATGACGATACTGACAACTCTTGAACGTAGTTTAGATTTGCTGAACGCGTGGTGAAATTCGCTCTTAGAAAAGGAACAAAAATTGATCACCACATTTGCTCACTACATGTTAACTGTCACACACTCGTTTTCTTTCTGCGCAAGTCACCAATACATAGCATAATATGCAAATGTGACGTCATAATACTCATTATCATAATGTCAGTCTAGAGTAGCAGTGTCATATAAATGGACGTGTGTTATTTGTACAGGTGCCGGAATCTGATGCGATCGCGGAGCTGGACTCCGTTATCGACAGTTATCATGGAAAAACAAGTGAGTAATCGTGTATTAATTAGTTAATTACCTATTCATTTGTGAAGAAAGTTACCGAATGGTAGTATTAAGTTTAGAAAACGCATTCACTAGTAAAATAATAACAATTTAAAATGTCGTTCTTACTTTACGAAATGTTATATCTGTTAATTTTTATTAAGTACTTAAATAAAAAATGTAATGATAAATTATTTTATTTCCAGTAAAAGAAACAAGCAGTGTACTAAAACGTTCGCGGAGAAAGAACAAAGAGTCTCAGAATGACTCTAAAAATGGCGGCACGTGGCCTAAAGCAAGGGCCAACTTCATCCTAGACGAGAACTCCACTGGCACCATCGTACAACCACGGTCAAGAAAAGAGAGGCCACCTCTCTCCATCCTACTCAGTCCGCCTACAAAATTACCCCCAGAACCTCAAAGATCGAACACCAACCGAAACTCGAACCCCATACCTCTGGGGCACGCGCCTCTCACACAAGTCACCACCCCAGCTCGTCACTCAGTGTACAAGTCTATAGAATCCTCCCCCGCCATCGAACACTTCCCCAAACCCGCCCCTTTAGCCATACACAACCCTTTCGCCTCCCCCAACAGCATGAACTTCGAGAAGATTCGTACTTTAGAGAAGGACAAGATGTCCATCAGCGACTATTCTGAGCATGACGTCACTCCGAACAGACTGAGCTTAGTTCTAAACCCCTCCGATGATTCGTTGGACTACCAGCCAGTGACTCGCAGCAGCCGGACCAAAAGTCCGCACTCCTTAGACTACATGGTCAACAACAAGGGCCCAAGCTCTCTGGATTTCGTCACAAGGAAATCACCCAGTTCGCTCGACCACTCGATCAAGAATCACCCAGGAAAAGACTTATTAGAGCAATATTATTCGAATAAGAAATCGTCGTCGCCCAAAACTGTGAACAAGTACCCTTCAGACAGTGATAGTTTTGGACCAGACAGTTTGAACAGTAACGCGAATTTTCCCATGACGGGGGGAACATTGCCGTCACAATCGCGGCTTCAGGCTTCTCAGTATTACAGAGGCCCTTTTGTGAATTCAAACCCTCATACTTCAAATAGGTACCCGCACTTAGCGAGTCCGACAAACATCCCACAGAGTCAGTCCGGCGAGAGTATCGGGACAAGTTACGACATGCACTCGTTCACGTCTCACACACACAACATGTCTGACCTCCAACCAGTTCCACGAACTAACAGAGCAGGCGACTACCACCATACATACGAAGGTGGAACATTTCCTCGTAAGAAAGAAAACCAGCGATTTCGTATCCCCTCGAACCCGAGCGTCACGTCAAAAAACTCAGCGGGAAAGTTAAGCACAGGCTCTATAGAGAGAAGTTCTGAACGAAACTCTCCGATGCCGACATTTCACGTTGAAGTATTGTCACCAGGGCGAGGGGCGAAGCAACTGACGCACAAAACTAGGAACTCCATGCCTGAATACTGTGGTTTGGGGTGGAATAAGCCTTTGCCGGGGGAGTTAAGAAGAGTGCACATAGATAAGAGTCAACAACCTCTTGGTATACAGATCTACTGTCCACCAAGCAGTGGAGGTGTGTTCGTATCTACTGTTAACGACAATTCTCTTGCCAGTCAAGTTGGTCTTCAAGTTGGTGACCAACTTTTAGAAGTGTGTGGTATCAACATGCGTTCAGCGACCTACACGCTCGCCGCTCGGGTTCTCCGACAAATCGGAAACTCGATCACAATGCTTGTGCAATACAGTCCTGAGAAATATAAGGACGAAGTCGAAGTACCAGGAAGTTCGTCTTCAGGAGAAAGTTCGCACGATGAAGAAGTTTCTTTGTCTGGTTCTCCAACTCCTAGAAATTCTCCTGGACCGCAACAATCTATAAGATTAGAACAGCCTTCAACTGAAGTGGCAACGTTACGGCAGTCACAAACCAATAAGGACTTGCCTAGATTTCTTCTCATCGAGATGAGGAATTGTTCAGACCTCGGTATAAGTTTGGTCGGAGGCAACGCCGTGGGTATATATGTGCATAGCGTGCAGATTGAGTCGCCGGCGTATAATGCGGGGTTGAGGACTGGGGATCAGATACTGGAGTACAACAATGTGGATCTGAGGAGAGCTACTGCTGAGCAAGCTGCGTTGGAATTGGCTAAGCCGGCAGACAAAGTAAGATATTGATACCCTTACCATTTAATTTACTTGCTGAAGCTTGAATGAAGCACTTTTTACATCCTAGTTCAAGATTCCAATGAAAGATTGTCTCAACTTTGCAAGCGGAATATAAATTATTTCACCATTCCTTTTTGAACCTATATAAGAAAACGAACACAGTTTGCTTAAATTAATCAAATATTCTTATCTACGATTTCGACTTATTCTGCCATACTTGTTTTTTTTTGGTAACCTGTCATTGGGCAGCCTCTGTTCGAAGTTATGTCTATCCACATGTTTTACAGGAAATGAAATGTAATGTACTTCCCAGGTAAGCGTGCTAGTCCGGCACGACCTGCAGCAGTACCACGACATCAAGGACAAGCCCGGCGACGCCTTCTACATCCGCGCGGGCTTCGACCGCTGCGCCAAGATCACGTCGATAGGCATGGACACCATAGACGAGTACTCTCTGTGGTTCAGAAAGGACGAGGTCTTGTTTGTGGATAATACGCTGTTTAATGGATCGCCCGGTCTTTGGAGGGCTTGGCAACTCGATTGTAAGGGGTCGAAACGACATTGGGGGACGATTCCTAGTAAATTCAAGTGAGTTGACACAATATATAGTTCTTTATTTTGTGTAAAAAGAAGGTCATGAATCTACTTAATTTCCTTAATTCTCTAGCGATTCTGCACTTTTCATATTGTAAGCCACAAGGATCACAACTTGCGCACATGAATTAAGTTTGCTTTGGAAAAAAGGCCACGTTATTGTGGTGCACTACAAAATTTTACAACAAATCTTTTTTAATGTTCCATTATTATTATTATTTACCTTCGGACACAAATTATTCCGATTTCGGCCTTCTAAGGATGTTCAATGCGTTCCTAAAAACTATGTTCATTTGAACCAAGGCACATTACGATTGCACGTTTTTTTGTCTCAAAAACAGCTTATTCTATTATACATTGTAACAGCGAATCAATTTTCACGCTTCCCCCTTAAGACTTGGGCCAAATTATTTTTGATATTTGAAAACCTGAGGTGCGATAAAAAACATGAAAAAGATACGCGAAATTTCGCGGGTATTCAGGTAAATAACACCTCTATTTTGACTGTCAACAAGTAACACAACATTGAATGCACCATCCAGGGTAGAAGAAATCCTCCGGCGCTCCATGGGCACGCTGGAAGGCGAGGCGGCGCGGCGCGCGTCCAGCACGGCGCGGCGCTCGTTCTTCCGCCGCAAGAAGCATCGCGACAGCAAGGAGCTGGCCTCCTTCTCCAACACCGAGCTGGGCTGCTGGAGCGACAGTGGCACCTTGGCCGATGACGTCCCCGTGCTATCTTATCAGAGAGTCGAAAGACTGCACTGTGAGTTGTATTTAAGTATGTCGTTTTTTTATTTTCATTTTATTGTACTTTTTTATATTTGGGTGTAAAACTAATCGTGGAGGCTCTCTGATTTGAAAGTTTAGAAAGTTTTTATAGGCTTGATTAATGGAGATATGCAACAACGATGGTAATTGACTAGCTTTATGCTTTGTTTATAACACATTTTAAGTTGTGTGTGCATGTGGTTTTTAGGATTCTAAAAACAATGATTTTGTGACTTATTGACGATTAAAATTGACTGATCTACGTTGATTGACTCCAGTCTAGTTGCACTTTAGTTGTACTCTTACTGACGTGGAAAAAAAATATACATTTCCACTTTAAGGGTAGAGGAAGCACCCAATTTTTTTTTTATTTTCTTTTACCATTTTGTCGATGTGATTAATATGTATAGTATAATATTCATGCGAAATTACAGCTTTCTACTACTAAGAGTCTGAGCTAAGTCGTGGACAGAAAGACAAGATAGACGGATATGACGAAATTATAAGGGTTCCTTGTTGATTACAGAACACTAAAAAATATTTTTCTTTGTGTAAAGTTCACAGACGTGATGGGTATCGAATATCGACATTTAAAAAAGATAAAACACAAAAAAAAAAAACTCTTATTTCAAGTAACAAAACTACCAGTGGATGTTGACTATAAATAAAAATGAGCCGTTGCGGGACGCCTGGCAGATGTGAAACATCGAAATTATTATGTACAGGAAATATGTATAAAAGGATAGTTTACGGTCTGACCCACCGCTATACATGTTTCACATCAAAAAAATAATTAATTTTGTTTATTTTTATTTGGTCGTGTTGGGATATCGATACCTATCACGTCTGGGGAGTTTCTTTAATTTACTTTGACTGTATATATTCATAAAAAAAATGAAATGTGATCGTAGTGCTAGGTAACTAACTTTCTTGTTACATTAAATCATAATAGCATTTTTGTTAGTGCAAGTTCTATAATAGGCTGAAAAGAGCATTTAATAAAGAGAGCGTCCCCTCAGACGGCAGCCAGCGCCCCGTGGTGGTGCTGGGCCCGCTGGCGGGCGCGGTGGCGGCGCGCCTGGCGTCGGACTGGCCGCACGCCTTCGCCACGCCGCGCGCCGCCGCGCTGCCCGTGGCCGGCGCCGCGCCCGCCCTGCAGCGCGGCACGCACCTCGAGCCGCGCCTGCGCGCCGACTGCACGCACATCGACTGCATCCCGCTGCATGCCATCCGGGACTTGGCGGAGAAGGTGAGCTGCCACTTTACACTCTCGTCATTCATGCTCCTTTTGACCATTAAAAAGACATCAACGCTGGTGTCGTCACGGTGTCGCGAAATCAATGGTTTAGTCCCATCTCAAAAATGCCCAACGCGCCTAAAGAAGTTTTCACTTCAAAAATTATGTTTGTCTCGAGCCAGTCGTAGACACAAAATAACCATTGTCAGTAATCTGTTTACCCACACGACATTCAATGCACAAACTAACAATCACTTATTTTATATTTATCTCTCCCCAGGGTATTCACTGCATCCTAGATATAAGCGTCGCAACGATAGAAAAGTTACACAAACAACAGATCTACCCGATAGTCCTGTTCATCAAGTTCAAGTCCTTCAAGCAGATCAAAGAGGTCAAAGACACGAGGCACGCAGACAAAGTGTCCGCTAAGGCCGCTAAGGAGATGTATGAGCATGGACTGAAGGTCGAGAATGAATATAGAAGTTATATATCAGGTATAAATGAAATTTATAACGAATTTATTTAAACTAGATTAAGGCTCATTTGCACTAGAAATTACTAAATATGTTTATTGGTAAACACATTTCAAACATCATTCTGTCTGTGTCATTTTGAAACGATTGTCAGAAATAAAACATGTTAAATTCATAACATTTTTTAATGTTAAAATGAGGAAAGATTGCCTCGAAAAAGTTGATCGCATGCACTTGGCATACCTTTATAGTTTTAATATCCTTTAATTATGTGTTGTTGCGAGAACCCTGGGAGTCTTACCTTCCGATACGATGCTTACGATATTCCACTAACAAGAGATCTGTTTTACAGCGGAGATTCCAGCCGGCGTGAACATCGCATACACGTGCACGCAGATCAAAGCGGCCGTGGAAGAGGAACAGAACAAGACGCTGTGGGTCCCGTCCGTGCAGGCCTGACCCCTGCCGCCCGCGCCGCGCCCGCGCGCCCGCGCCCGCCTGCGCCACAAGGCCGTGACGTTCTGTGCGCGTCGCCCGCGCCCGCCCTCCTACTACTCCGACCCCGGCCGGGACCACGAGCCGGCCCGCAAGAGGGAACAGCCCCGCAGTGACTCCACAGACTCGGACGTCAGGTATTACTCCGAACCTGACGCCAAGTACTTCGAAATTGATTACGAGTTCCTCAAAGAACTCCGCCGTATCGCACGCAACAACTGCCCCAAGTGTCGCAGGAAACGTTCCAGACGAAACGACCGCGGGGACTATAAAGAAAAATCCTCGAAAGACAAGTCTAAAACACCGAGAAGCTCTCGACTCAAAGACAACTACGTGTACTGCAACGGTAGGTATCACAGCGATAAGGAGCATTGCCAACTCTGCTGTAGAGTCTGCAACCGATCGACAGACACCCTCGACTCCATCGATGACGACCAATACTCGATGGTATCGAAAAGCTACAGCCAACCAAAAGTCACGTCGCGCTCGAAATCGACACCTAGAAACTCTCGCGAGCGAAAAAACTCGATACAGTCTAACAAATCGGTATCGTTCCTTGAATCGAGTAACGACGGCGACGAATCGATAAGGGAGGAACCAAATTACACGGCTAAGAGCTTCACGAATGATCTGAAGAAGTTTTTGTTGAAGCCGTCGGCGCCGCGACAAAGTTTACGCGATAAATTCATCACGAGTTTCAAACAGGAATTCGAGGCAACCAAAAAGTCGCCCAAACTCAAAGCTATAAAAGGTCTCTGGAAGTCTTACTGAAATACGGTTTTTGTGCATTGACAGTAATCGATGCGACGCCATTTACATTTTTATACGTGTGCCAACTTTTTCTTAGATTGTCCGATGATATAAAATAGGATATTGTGTTTCACGGGGTTCTAAAATAGATTTCGCTCTGTTATCGATTAGTAGTCGCTTCATGATCGATTACCTAAACAAATAATTTTGAGGTAAATCGGAGTGACAATTTATCGATACTAGAGCTTCATCGATACTATAGTATGTATTGACTCAAACTGTCGATCTTTATACTACGTTAATTTATTTTCTTTTTGGTGCTTTTATGCCTAGAGCCTGTTTTCAAATTAGTCACATGTCTTGAATCCTACGCACATATTTACTGTCAATCGGTAATCGATTATTCAAAACTTTTAAATTGGAATAAGTTGAGAAATCACTAATTTGAAAATAGGCTCTATGTTCATATATTTCTTATAAAAACGTAAGTGTTCATAATTGGTCTAAAGGAAACTGAAATCCAAGGTTTCGGTGCTAGTGGAGAAAGCGATATACAACTTTACAAATGTATTATACTTCACATTATACTCCGATAAATATATACATAGACAAATATACGTATGTGTGCAATAAGTATTCTACGGTGGTTCGGTTTGTATTGCATCGGGATTTGACAAATCAGGAAGAAGTTAATTATTAGTGATTGTCGACGGAGTGTTAACTTTTTCTGATTTTATATGCAACTTCTAGCTTTAAAACAGCAGTCACAGACAGAAATAATGATAATAAAATAGCAATGGTTATGAAAATTTAAGAAAAACGTGCACTAAACGCCAGTACATTTTCTTTTTTTTTTCAAGAATGTGTGTGTTATCTTTGTTCTTTTTATTTTTCTTTATCCCGATGCAATATGAATCAATCCTTTTATAACAGTTTTTCTTATACTTATAAATAAATATATAAGATATTGAAATATCATCACTTTTTACAACTACTATGGAATTAATAATGCACACGATAAGAATAATCTTGGCCTATAATCTAACGCACCAATGTCACAATAATTAGATATTTTGAGAAACGGGCCTTTGCCTATCAAGATGGAAGAATATTATTAAAAAAAGTATGGTAAAAATATTAGAAAAAAAAAAAACTAGTAAATCTTAATTGTATGGTGATTATTAGAGAAAACTGAACTGTTTCATACTTAGCTACTGTTTGGTATATTGTAGCGGATCTTGATAGATGATTATAACTTAGCGGGCCACTAGAGGTGCATGCGTCCTTATTACAAGTCAGTTGATAACGTCATATTGTAATTTGCCATTAAAAGTTAAAAAGGAAAAAGAAGGAAAGAATTAAAGAAACAAACATATGCAAATAAATACAAAAGATGTTTTATTCCTGGTGGCGATTTTGAGATGATCTAGAAAACCGCGCAATAAGCGTTTTTAAATTTCGCCGCCTGGTATTTAGCTAAAGCTCTAGAAGAAGGGGTATTACCAATTAATGAACCTGGCTATATTTAACATGTCAGAGAAACTTTCCTGTATCGTATATACAGGAAAAGGAAATGAATACTATAAGAGATTGACTTATAAAAATCTTAGAAAAGGCTTTTACAATATGACGCGAAATGACTTAATTATCACTGATATAAATAAAGTAGTTCTGTAGGGATCACCTAGTGACGGAATAGTTACTTTTTGTTGTTTATAAATGTTTATACATACTAGTGTTTTAGCTAAATATATAGACTTTTATATAGTCACTATATGCATGAATTAGTACCTTAACGGTGAAGTGATTTCAAAGTCCTAATTATTTGTATAGGAATATTCTTATTTTCTGGGATAGCCATCTTGAAATGGTAGAATGTGGTCGTAAGAAAAAATGATTTTTACAAAATAATATTAGTTTTAATCGATTGTCTCGACTATTATTAAAATGGTGAGATGCCTAAGAACGTGTTTTGATGACACGATAATAATATTATACACAAGAACTTCAATTAATTGTGTTGTTATTACACTTATATAATTTTCCGCCCCAATTCTAGTTCTAATATTTTCTTATACTTACGTGAACATTGTACGCTGAAGTGAAATCAGCTATAAGGATTATTATACTTTTGAACATTGAGTTAGGAAGTCATTAGTTAACAACTGAAGACATTTCTTGCTTGATCGAATCTCTTCATAAATAAATCTGTTACTTTAATCTAACTGTCTGTTGTGATTGGTCGACAAAAATATCAGTAAGTCATCAACCAATCATAAAAATTGTCACGACGTTTTAGAACATACTGAAAAAAAAAGAAAACAAATTAGTTTATTCTGCACAAATAAAACGCACATTACAAGAAAATATACACCGTAATACAAAAGCCAAGTATTCGAAATAAAAATTAATAATTAAAAAGTTTATTGTTACTTAACTCATCATCTGTTACGACGCCTTATTAAGGCGGATAACAATTAAAATTCTATTGTGTCTCGTTAATGACAGTTGAAGGGACTGAATTGGTTTCAGATCCATGGGTAAAGTCTGAAATGTCTGAAGGAATGTTAGCATAATAATCCATAAAGTTGATTTAATTTCAAGTAAAAAAATATCTTAAACATACGACTTCCTAAGACTGTAGTGCTACGTGTAAAGTAGTTTGTATTGTAACGACGCCGTCTTCTAAACACATGTTAATTCTTTATAGTTTTCACTTATGTACATATTTCCTCTCCTAATGAGAATTTAATAAAACGAGTTGTATGAAAAACTCCTTTTGTACTGTATATGCTAAAACCCGATTTCAGTATTTTTTTATAATTTTCTATGAGGTTTATACTTTTTTCTACATTTTTTTCTTATTTTATGTATTAAATTTTTCTTAGAGGACGAGTTTATTACGTGTATTTCTATTTCTATTACATGTGTCCATTTGATAAAGTTTGCAATTAAAATACTATGAGTTTTCAGCATATTTAAAATGTTTTAGTATGGTTTTTTATGATCATACAGGAATATCTAATGTCACATTGAGCAGAGGAAATAATAGCGTGAAAATAGTCGCGCGGTGGGACGGTTTATTATGGTTTATTATGTATTATGAAATTAATCTTGTTTACAAAGCGAGGTGAAATCTGGCGTTAGCATACTATAGTATTATTTAAATAAAATTTCTAAAATCAAAAACCTATTTCAGGTGCCAAATGATTTTTGAAATTTTTTGTCTATTGACCAAGTTATCGGCCGTCAAGTTTATTTTATACTCGACTGTGCGTCGGTCGGTTCCTGTGTCCGGGTGTTTACCGCAAGTATCTAAAACGAATCAAGTCCTTTGCGGTTTTCAAAGACAATCTCTCAAACAAGATTTATTGTGTTATAGAAATCCCGCAATGGAAGACACGCAACTTTCGAGCGAAAGTTCTCAAGTTGACTTTTGTTTTAAAAATATTGCGATTTATTATTAAAACTGAGCTGAGTACTCCAGTGTTTGTAACGCGATGTAAAGCGATCTCATTGATATTAACGTGTGATGAGGCTTATTGACACAGATTTTTTAATAATTTCAGCACATATTTTGTAGTTTAAGTTTTTTGTACAGACATTTTTGATCTTACGTTGTTTCAGTGCTTTAAGATTACGAATGTACTATGGGTGGCAGGAGAGGCAAAAATGCTAATCACGAAAGTGCTACTTTATGGAAGTATCTATTTAGGAAAGTCGATTATTTTTGCTGAAACCAAAATAAATATTCGCACGATCAAGGGTGCTTGTCTTTGTCGAGTTCATATCCATTGAAGAACATGGTTTGTTTATTAAGTAAGACATTTTCCTCACAAAAGCCTTTACCGTCAATCTTAGTACATTCGTGATAAGCTTTTTCGCAGTTTTTTTTTAATTCCAGCTTCCAGCTTTTAGGTAAGCCTAACGGCATTTTTAGAAAATATGTGTTTATTAACACTGATCGAAATAAGGTCGCAGTTACTGGTTTTTGTACTGGTGGGTTAATTTTAACTGTAGTTAAAGTTAATTCAGTTGCAGGCGTTAGGAGTTTGCTTACAGTTGATTAATTTTTCGGTAAAGAAAGTGTAGTTTCTATTTGATACAAACATCTTGACAAAAAGTAGAAGTTCACAAGTGGTGCAGATGTCATTCTTACTGCAATAGTAAATAATATTGAAAGTATTCCGGATGACAAACAGTTTAGTGTTTAATTTAAAATCATTACAGATGATATTGTTTGTATTGCCAGCTATATCTCTTGATGGTTTTTGTGTCGTGACTATTGAGTTTTTTATTACATTATTTAACATTTTTAAATTATTTTCTCTTTAGGCAATATTAATTCTACAAATAAGTGACTGTAAGTAAACTCCTTTCTTTTGATTTTGTTAACTTTTGAACGGATTTGAGTTGTATTTGGAGAAATAGTTACCATATTATAATTTGTTGACAAAAACCCATAGCACAAAAGTAACAGTTCAATTTATTAAGTTTTATAGTTTACTATAATTTTGATCTGATTAAGTTAAACATTAGTTGGTTGCTATGTTGCTAACATTATAATTTTTAAAACTATACATATTATTATATACACTATTTGTAAATTTAAATAAATTATATACTTAGTAGTGATGTTAATTGATGTATTTTAAAAATTTGACAATAAAATAAAAGCAGTATTTAAATTATTAAACTTGAATGTAAATTTTAGTGGTGTGAGCTTTTCGCAAAGGTTTTATGGTCACTCAAAGTGTAATTTCGTGTAATATAGAAGTTTTGCGAACACCTCACATCTGTAATTCAATTTTCTTGTTTTGGAGATATATTTATATTATCTGTTGATGTTTGACTATTCTGTATTTGCATTGGTATTATTTTTTTTGTTTAATCTTTAAGCCCATGTATATTTCTACGGCCAAGTAGGTGATTAAGAGATAATTCAACGAATTGTTTACAATATAAAACGAAGCAATAAATAATGAAACTAGAGACTGGAGTTTTATTAAGTTTTTTAATTGCTAACTGTTTTACGATACCTAAACCTATGTATTCAGTGTGTTAGCTATTCAATGAGCGTTTGCTGAAATGACGTTCACTAGGTGGCAGCACTGAGAAGTCAGGTCCGGGCCCCTGTCACTATATTTTCTTTAGTCGTGACTGAATGATGAATGATAAACGTCATCAAATATTTTATACTCATTGTCGAAATGGAAGACCTTTTGTCAAAGTGGCGCCAACTGGTAGCGTGAATTTTCATGAAACCCTCTGACCCCTGTCGTGTATGTACAATATTCTAATAATATCTATTGATTGACTTCTGTTGGGTCTTCCTGCACCCTTGAGTAGAATGGAAGTACTATCGAAAAACGCATATCTGCTTGCAGCGCTCGGCCGCTATAGTATCGCTTACCTACGAAAAAATAGGGTCCTGTGCACGGGATTTTGTTTTCAAAATGCTTAGATATGCGTTACCCCGATGGTACAAAGTTAGCTCAATTAGGTAAACAGTAGATAGGTTTCCGTGTTATGTATCGTAACGATGTTAATATACTTAGTTAATATTCAGGTCAAACGCACATGGCTCGGAAAGTAAAGCGTGTTACTGACCGCACGCAACGCTACTAATGAACGTATAATGATGATCTTGAATCGCAAGCAGACATTATTATCTTAAATGCAGATGCATGAGCTAGTAATGGAGTTTCACTTTCTGTAACAAACGACAATCTAAAAATATGCTTTAGCTGTTTCAGGTAAATGTCTATTTCAGAAAACGTCCAAAGGCTCCAAAACGGTCAATTCGCAGAACGGCGCCGTTCCGAAATAACCTGCCCATTTCCAAAACTCTGAGAGCCATGAAATGTACCTACGGGACGGTACGCTCGCAAGTTCTTAACATTTCAACTACAAAAATTTGCTAGTCTTATCGAAGAAAAAAGTAAGTTCAAAAACTAAAACCCGACTAAAAGATATGAAACAAGAAAATATTTCAGACAGAAGTCAAGACATAGGTACAAAAATGATCAAGGTAAAGCCGTGGTCGCATGCCATTATAATTTTGTAGGTGTAGAAGCATGCGACCACGGCTTTACCTTGATCATTTTTGTACCTATGTCTTGACTTCTGTCTGAAATATTTTCTTGTTTCATATCTTTTAGTCGGGTTTTAGTTTTTGAACTTACTTTTTATTTAAATTATTTTGGGGTTATAGTTTCGTGATAAAGTATTTGCAGAGCAGCTTAAAAACATTTTTTTTGGGTTATATATGGTATAATAACACCAGCCTATTATTGTCCCTCTGCAGGGCAAAGACCTCTTCTCATACAGAGATGGCACGAGCATTGATCACCACGCGCGCTCAAGACATGTTGGCGATTTCAGACTTAAATATCTATATATACTAATATATAAAGATGAAGAGTTTGCTTGTTTGCTTGAATGCGCTAATCTCAGGAGCTACTGGTTCGATTTGAAAAATTATTTCAGGTTTAGATAGCCCATTTATCGAGAAAGGCTATATATCGTCACGCTAAGACCAATAGAAGCGGAGCACCAAAGTAACTATTACACGCGGACGAAGTCGCGGGCAGAAGCTAGTATGAACTATAAGTCCAGTACCTTAATTGCGTAACTTATTTTCGTAAGCAATTTTGCCTAATTTGTTTCATTTTGACAGTTCAACAACATTCATTGCGTTATTTACGTCGTTAAGCAGATTTTTTTTACAACTTTTGAATCAATGGATTAGCACACTATTTCAAATCGAAACAGGTTGTGGTTGTGTTGTATTATGCAATTAGGGTACAGGTTTCCTCACGATATTTTTCGATGGTAATAATGTCTAAGATAAACTCAGAAAGTACATTTGAATTGGAAAAGTTACATTGGCACTTGCCCGGATTTGAATCCACAACCTTGTGCATGAGAGGCGAGGCCTTAACCACAGGACAATCACGGCATTTATGGTATAAAATAGGTAGGTATCAATTTTACAGCCGCGCCGTACGTAACACAGTCTCACTTTTGCTTGTTTTTAACAATTTAAACTTATTTATTTACTTGGACAATAATATACATACATATTTGTAATGTACTCGGCAAGCCCTTTCATTTGATACCCAACATGGCACAATTCAATTATTTTTATTTTTTATTTCGTTACTTTATGTCCTCTAGAGGGCGCCATATTGCATTTAATGTGACGTCACATAGCCTATAACCAGAGGACAATCAAAACGCTTCCAATGATACCTCATTTGTCAAATTATGATCGGCAGTTTGGAAGTTATGATGAGGTAACAGATGAACATACATACATACATACATACATACCGGTCAAAATCATAACCCTCCTTTTTGCTTCGCCGTAGTCAGGTAAAAACTGTGTCCACACTAGGATGTAAAATATTCAAGTAAGTATTCAATTCCAAATAGGTACCGCAGGCAGGTAGGAAATAGTTTTCCAATAATATTATCGGTTCAAAACTCAATATGTCACAAAATTGTCTTTACCTGAGTTGTTTAGACTAAATGGCAAATAACATTTTTAGAGATTGGTAAATAATTTAGCTAAAACGAATTTTAGACCCCTCAATGAGTAGGGTTGTGTGCAAGATCGCAAAGATTGTGCCTGTCGTGTAGGACTCGTGTCGAAGCCTTTACATGTTGGAATGAATAAATTATCGAGTGGGGCATGTAGATATAATCCGGCTTACGAAGCGAACAAGCAAGAGCTCACAATGTTGTGACAAGTCTTGGGAGACGGGCTTATATTGAGGGTAGGTAGAAATCTATCGATATAGATGATTGGAACATAGGAAGTTAAATTGGTTCGCGTTACAAAAATATCCGTGTTTTTCTTGGAGGGAAATAGAGAAATCCGAGTATGAAACTCCTGGAGAAAAGGGGCTCCTCCAGCTTTTTTAAAAATACACAATGAATAGGAAAAGGAACGCTGGCATAAAAAAAGTAGATTTGGTAAATCTATTACCTACCTACTTTTTGGGTAGGTTGTTTAGTATCTGCCTACCGCTACGTTCGTATCTACCTCATGTATGAAAATGAACAGTATTACAGTAATAATATTATGTACCTTGTGCTTCAAAGCTTTCCTGCATTAGAAATTAGAATGATAGGCAGCTTACCTACGTATCAAAGTTTTCAACTACTAACAACAGAACTAAGATGTAGATTAAATTATCTCGAACATCAACGTAAGGTTATGGCTTTACCTTGTTGTCTACATTACGTATCTAAGTGCCACATTCATGCAAATGTTGAAGTAACAGCTATCTATGTAATGACGTAGGTACCTATCTATCTAATAGTTTCGCTCCACAAATGTAAACGTCCGTATCCTGTGGACGCGAGTTGCCAAAGTAATTAGAGAAAGCGTGTGGCCGTACTGCACGCAATAGGAAAAATAAAACTGATATGCTCTCCGGACCTCCGAGCTCTGCGTCGATACAAAATGGCTGGCTTTTGATTTTGTTTTTTGCTTTTGAGGAAGCAAAGGTACGGTAAAGGTGTTTCTGTGAATGAAAGTGCGCTGTTTTGCTTTTCATATCTCCATCACGGGCCTTACCTATAACGCTGCAAGAGTGATGTGCCCGAGGGGTTCCGTAGTTGTTAGATAGATTGTGTTGTGTGGTTTATTTTTATTTAATTTATTTGGTACACCAACATAAGTACCTACATACAAAAAAAATAACAAAGCTATGGCATAATAAAAGTACTGGTATGTATGCCTATTAAAGGTATACACTGCATTCACCACGAAACAACATCGTAATTAACTAAAAGAAACTTATGAAACATAAAATACAATTAGAAACAAAAATAAACTTATGAAAGCATAAAATACTACTTATTAGAAAACAAAATTCTAAATACATGGTTATTAGCATTATTAAATAAAATTATTTAGAAGGTTACTACGAAAGGTGAAAGGGTAGGTATGAGTGTGAGTGATATCTAAGATTTAATATGAACAGAGACTGATCTTCTAAACTTGTTAAGTGAAACACAGTGTAAGTCTGTTTCTGAGTTGGAAAAAAATATCGGTGTTTAGCAGTGGATGTCTGACTTATCAGAAGAGATTGCTTAGCTTCAATAATAATACCCATAATCCTACATATCTACTGTCTATAGTGTCTATTATTAGGTATAGGTAACTTAACTAATGAAGGCACAATTAACGCTGCCTGCTACGATTTAAGTACCTAGATTACTTTCAATTTATTGCCTGTAGCTAATTTGTACCCTGTTTGCACCTCCTTGTAGTCAGCTGTTAAGATACTTGACAGCTAATTAGGCCAATTAACCTGGCTCACTATCCAACACGCAGGAAGTAAGGCTGTCGACTCGTGCCCCTCGTACCACCGGTTTATTACGCTGGGAGAGCTCGTACACGTTTGTATCCTGCACGCGTAGCATGACCACCGTAGAAACGGGTTTTGTCTACGGAAGAATAGACAAAATGACAGATAAACAATCATAATGCGTCATTTTGTCTATTCTTCCGTCGACAAACTCCGTTTCTATGGCGGTCATGCGACTCGTGCTGTATGGACAATTTGTTGAGAATAGACTTCTATTCTTCTAAACTCGTTGTTATCACATGATAACAACGAGTTTAGACATCGGCACCACATTCAATTGTTGATTAAAATGCAAAAAAACATGTACCTATTTAATTTGAAGTAAGTAAGCATAACATTCTAACTCTCCCTAGTATTTACATTCTAGAAATATGTAAATTTGTCCGTAAGCACCAAGAGTTCTACACAAAACGCGAAGATATCCAATCACACTTCACACTTAGGCACCGATCTAGGCTAAACATACCTAGGTACAGTAAGCGCTCAAAAGTGCATGAGCACGCTAAGAGTCGTATTGCTGTGAACACGCGGTATAGCTCGTACATTTGTATGTGTAAGCAACACGATACACACACCACAGATAACGCAGTTACACGAAACAACAATATATTTCCGTCGCTTTAAACATGCTAGCACACACGCACTATGCGCGTGAACTTGACCAGTTAATATCATTGCTAAAATTCGATAGTTACTTAACAAGCGCAGATAGCAGAAAGCGTTAAGCGTTGGTATGGAATTCAATCTGCCTCAGGTTCTAATCTCGTGAAACACAGTGCGGTTTTTTGCAAATATTATTATTTTTGTTTTCGATAATAATATTTTTTAAATATTGCTGCTTTTTTATGTTGTTATTGCAATAAAGGTTTTAGAATAAAAAATGCGTGATATATGATAACTAAATTAAAAAATATATGTTTATTCGTTATATTTATTTTACATAAGTTAATAAACTGCTACAATTATTTATCATTACTTCAGCTGAATAAGATGTGAAATAGATGTCAAGAAACTTAGAAGCAGTTTGTATTATTTAGACATATTTAAATTATGAAATATTTTAAATTTTTAATGGATTTTTTCACCATAAATATTAAGCTTTGATCATGGTCGAAGTAATTAAGTAATAAATAAGAATATTAGACTACTTAAAATGTAAAAAACTACTTACAGAATAGGTAATTTTAAGGTTAAATATGGGCAGTTTGACATTTTATTTGACTTTAGTAAATATTGGTTGTTATTGAGGTTAAAGCTTAAGTATTCATTTTCTTTACGAAAAGAAGATTGAAACTAAACCTCAAATTTTTATCCTAAAATAATACTATTACTAAAATAATATTAAACAATTTCGGTATATCTGCAAGAAATACGACAAACACCCTATTGAAACGTGCTTAAAAAATTCGTTACCATAAATTCATGCAATAACGAATCTGTTGTTTATTAAGTTGGTACGGTCAATATTTTAAGGTCAAAAACGGTTTTCTAGCTGGTCTTCAGTGATGCAAGCCTTCAGAGTGCACGGCGAACGGTTCATAATGACGTGTTTTTAATAATTCAGCAAAATGTCTCGTTGGTATGAAACCATTTGTTTCATTCACCATTTGACGTCGCTGCTACTCGATAATAAGCCCCTTCCTCATATCTCTTAACCCTCACAGTATTTCTCTAGAACAAAGAAAAACATTGTTTTTATTACACATAATACCTTATTATTTATTATTCACTAATCGAATTAAACCTCACAATGAATTTAAAACTTTAAAGGCATCTTCTGTCTCAACAATACCTCTGTTCTATCAACAATACCCTTGATTAAGATTTATGTTTAGTAAAATATGAAATATATTAATGATAACACTCACACTTAGTCCGGTTTCATTAGATATTCACTTCACTTTTACGCAGCGCAATAATATTCTCTGATCTGATCTGATCTCTTCAATATATTTTATGCCTGCTTTTTGATAATAATAACCACAACACTGCGCTAAATACTCGTCACCAATATTATCCACGAACCAAAAAAGTTATATTAATTGAATACTCGTAACAAACTGCATCTACCCCACAGAAATCGAAATAATTTACTTAGTTTTTTGTGGTCTACCTGCTAAACTTTAATATTTATGTGAACAAGACGAATGAAACTAAAAACGAATGATGATTATTGAACTAGTCATTGGTTGCAGACAAAGTGAGTGTGTGTGTGTAATGTGCGTGTCTACAGTATTGTAACAACTTATAGAAGAAGGTCGTAAGTCAAACCGAAGCGTCAGTCTATTGCTTTGTGAGATTGCTCATGGACTTTTGGTCGGCACTGTACATCCAAACTAAAAATGCATTCTACAAGTCCCTACGTAATGTCTATAAAAATATACCTACAACAAACTACCTGACATAATAAAGAAAGAAGAAAAGTTAAATATATTTATAAAAAACCTTAAAAAATTACTTATAAACAAATGCTATTACTCCGTAGATGAATATTTAAATGATAAACATAAATAATAGCAGTAGTACAATTATTATTATAATGATGATAATCACGCAATTTATAGGTATGTTAAAATAATATTAATAATACGGTAATCATAATAATAATTATAATCAATAAATAATATAATATAATAATCAATATAATAGTAATAATAAAATAGCAATAATAATAAATTAAATAATAATCAATAAATAATAAAATAATAATAATCAATATAACAATAATAATTAAATAATATAGCAATAATAATTATTCAAAAGAAAATAATTTATTTATTTATATGAATAAACAGAATTATAATATATAAAAAACAAAAGGTATATAAAAATAATCTAAATTTAAATACTTTTTACAGATAAAACATAAATAATAATAGTTAAGCGAAATTTTAGTAGGTTTCTTATTCGCAATCTCCTGACTTTTGATTATATGTAAGTTAAAACTTGTTCCCACAAAAACAATGATCTCCTAAAACAGGGCTTCCTCTCTCCTACCCTTTCTGCTGTGCCCTTCAGGGTCCATAATCAATGACGTAATATAAATAGACGCGTTATGGATGAACATCACGGCACTCGAAAACAGCGTAAATACTATCGGTAGCTAGATAGCTACTTAGACGCACGAAGAAAGGGAAAGAAAATTAAATGTCATCTACGGAATTCCTGTTGTTAGAGAGAGATAAATATATTTCTTTAATAACGTTGTCATTCTGTGGTGCATGCTCATTGGCCAAACGTGTACAAAAGGAGGCATATGGGGAATAAATGGACACTCGATTTTCTCGTGTTGATCTGGTAGTAGATTTACGGGTAAAATAATATTATTTTCGATCTAAATATGAATGCAGTATTTCGCAAGAGCAGGTAATTACTGTTACTTAAAATAAAACAAAATACAATATTATAAACATAAAAATCTTTATTAAAAAAAATGTGAATAATTAAAAATTTAAAATAAAAAGTACAACAATCGTTTAAATTAAATTACAATTAAATTTCCTCTTATTTACTTGGACATTTTACACAGTATGAGACCGTTCAGGCACCGTTGTTGCCAATACGCTACAAAATGTTCCAATTCCGTAAAGGACCGTTGTTGCCATTTGGCAAAAAATCACATACCTACGCGGCTTACATCTCTATTTGTACGCTCAAATAAAGTCTAATGTCCTCTGTGGATTTTTTATTCTATGGTCGGATAGATAAGCTAGTCAACAAAACCATTTAATTTCAAAATACCTGGAACGCAATATTAGGTTTTACACACACTGATGCAAAGTACCCCATCTTCCCCTAACGGCACGTGACTTACCTCAAGCGCCAGCCGCCATTAGAAGGCATCGAAAAACATAAAATAAAATACATTTTTCTTGATACTTACGCATGAAGTGATACTTTTTTATCTTTCACAGTTGCAGTATAATTTTTACATTTCCTATAAACACAGGACGGCATTTTTTTTTTGTTATTTTTAGGAAGTTATCCACACAAGTTATTTTAATATCACGTACAGCCGCGGCACTGGTTGGTACGCGCAGGGACTTGAAACGTTACTCAAAATAACGTTACGTGAAGTTCCAGTAACGATAATTTGTACCGTTCCACCAGGATCGCAACAAAATGAATTCCTTGACTATAACGATACTAACAAACGGAACGAAATCTTAAACTGTTTAAAAACATTATTAAAAATATATCGTTATTAATATATCGGTATAACGAAATAATAACGTTATTCATTTCGATACGCAAAATTGCAAAAAAAAATTGTGAACATGACACTATCACATGAAAATAAAAGTAGGTAGGTAAGAATAACCATTCATTCACAACACTGTCTGTTAAAAATGAGCACTTTCGTACGAACTTATGTTTGAATACGGCGGTGGCTTACCACCAGCCGGCCGCCGGCCGCTGTAACGGGGGTGGCCGGTGGTGGTGGTGGTGCTGGGCGACGACAGAGCGGTGGTCAGCGGTAAAAGTTCTTAAGAATAACGTTATACAAATGAATCTGTAACGTTATTACAAGTGGATATAAGCATAATGTTACTGATACCTATAACGTTACTTAAAATTTTGTTCTACAAAAATGATATTCTATAACGTTTTTTTTTTGTAACGTTATTAATATTTTTAGGTTTTAGTATCGTTACAAAATTTGGAGCGTTATTATATAACATTTTGTGTATCGGAACGAAATTAATTTCGTTTTCAAGTCCCTGGGTACGCGACTAAATCGAAGTCCGGTAAATACCTTGCATTCATCTTGCTACTATAGAGCGCGGGTAACGTATCTATAGTTTGTAATATCATTGTCCATAATGATCTAAATTTTATAACTACCACATAAGTACACATTATGGTAAAGCAATAAAGATATTGAGTATTGAGTATTGAGTACCTGCTTAGGTATTTTCATGGGTAGGTACCTAATTGATAAGATTTATTAGCTTGCGGGGACTTACGAAACGGGACAAGCAGGTTTTGCGCGGGCAAAGTTGCGGGACATCCTCAATTTATATTAATCGTTGCCGGTACCTATGAGACGATGAGCGGGTTTAAAATGCGTGAAACACAATTATTGAGGGCCTCAATCAATAACTTTTAACAAAACTTTCGTTAATAAAGTAGGTATAGTAAGTACGAAAAACGAACGGAAACGTAAGCCCATAAGATAAGAAATTAAAACTTCCGTAATGTAATTCGAGCACATTCCTAATCATGTTTCGACCATAACCTTTCCTAAGTCCAAGGCCGTAAAAAAAAACAAAAAGATAACTATCTCTCCGAGATGCTTTTCTGTAATTTTGAACGTGCCCGTATCCAATCGCAGTGCGACCGTCGACACAGCGCATGCGCCGCGCGTACCGCGAAAATGGCCGGCACGAGTTTTACCCGCGAAACGGAAAAAATATTTATTAAAAGTAAAAGTGAAAATAATTTTAGGAAATAAGTATTAATTTATAATTATTATTATTTCTACCAAAGAAGTGTTCGTTTACAATTATGAAACGATTAAAATGTGCTCGCAATCGGATTGTTACAAAGTGATATTTATAGTGATATTAGTTTTGGTGCGGAATGCTGATTGTAGAAGTACTACTAATAAGTTTAGGAGGACTAGTGGAGTGCAACATGCGTGGAACCATTTACAAAGTGCGGAAAAAAACTCGTCCATCAAGGAACAGGGCAGAGGATTTTTCGGTAAGCTTGAATTTATATCATTTTAGACCAAAACAGTACCTACAGAATAGCTTTTTTTTATTTTTACCATAACCTACTGTCAGCCTGTCTGTACCTATCATTCCACTGGTGGGCAAAGGCTTCTCCCCACGACTTCCAACTCTTGCGATCCAGGGCTAATGTGGACCACCATTTAAGTATACTTAGGTAAAAATTAAGCAATTTATTTATATATTTTTTAACCACAACGCGAAGGCTTTGCATCTCATCTGATGGTAAGTGGCCGAACGTGGAAGCGAGCTTCATCCGGAATTCTCAACCATAGAGGAACTGGCTATCTTAGCTCTAACTGCTGTAACACAACAATGATGTTAACATTGTTGTTATGGCGACAGACTTAGATAAGATGGTGGTAGATAGCCAGGCGGACTTAGAGCAAGCCCTACCACCAACCAAACCGAGCAGAAAATTTTTCTCCCACTGGGAATCGAACCCGGGACCTCTAGGTCTGAGACAGGTGGTCTAGCCACTAGACAAAGAGGCGGTATTTTAGACAATAGCTATGACTGCTTCTATAGTAATTGACATGAGAGCTTGCATTTCATTAGAATATTTCATTGGTTCTAAGCTACCTACTCTTCAGGTTCTTGCTGGCTTTTCATTCATTGAGAAAACCTAAGTCATCCTACCTATGTTATTATTATGTGGGAGTTAATGTACAATGGTGGTACCTACATAGGCTATGTACCACTGCCACTATTCTACATATAGTTGAAATAAAATAAATACTAAAAATAACACTTGAATATCTATTGCTTATTTAGTTTAAACAAACCCGTAGGTAATACCTACCTTAAAATTTTCTCGAGGTGCAGTTAAAAAAGCCCTAGTGTGTACTTACCATACATTAGTCACCTCATTACCTACGAGCACCATAACGACCCATCCCAAATACCTACCACATAACTTTCCAACTACAGACGACACCAGACGTTTTTTCTTTTGTCCCGAATTCGCGAGGAACTTTAAAAGGCTATAATTTACCGGCAAAGTGTCCATGTCGTTGTTACTGTGCCAAAGGGTCAGTGTGATGGCCGCCCACTCGGTAGGACAAGGTTAATGGAAAAATATAAAGTGCTCATCTTCCTTGTGGTGGAGAAAGCGGATTGATAGCTGCGTGAGTTTTGGGTGGTATTTATCTGCATAATTTTCTCCTGTGATGTGAGAATTTCTTCGATGATTTTCGTAATACCTTTCTAGTTAGAATTTTAGTTGAAGGCACGTATATACCCACCACAAGTGACAAAGTCAAAACTTTTATAGTCATAAATAGGCTGAGAACCTACAGCTACAATAGATAGTCCACAATTAACCCCTTGCGTCACTCAAAAGAAAGTACCTACCTATCTTATAATAATAGGTACCTAATATTGTCTTCTAATCAGCTCTATTCAACTAAACATTTTATAACTTTATGATGACCTACATATATGTAGAACTAGGAAATTTTTCATAATTTTCCAAAGCGAAAACAAAAAAAAAACATTGAGGAAAAATCCAGAAATTCAATACCTCCTAAAGGCATTGAAGACGCGACGAAAACAAGTAACGTTTAAGTACCCAGTCAGTCAGTAATTTGTTGTGACGCCTTGCAACTCGTAAACTTGTTTACGGACTTCCTTTACGGATTTTACAGGTTAACAATGTACTTAAACGGTGCCTTGAATATGTATACGATGTGCTGGGATATGCTTATTTCGGTAAAACCTGCCAACTGCTAATGCAAAACCTATAGATTGAGCATTGCTTTGAACAGGTGCAAAATTAAGTGGGAATTTTGTTTAGAATGTAACTTGGTCAAATATAGGTGTTTCATACTTCAGGAAGTGTGGTAGTGCATATGTAAATTAATTCAGTTGAAGTCAATCATAATTATTAGCCGCGTGATGCCTTATCCCTATTATCAAACATCCATCATCTGCGTAGCCTTTTCCCAAATACGTTGGGGTCGGCTTCCAGTCTTACCGGATGCAGCTAAATTCTCTTTTATAAAACATCCAGAATTATCCAATTGTAACGACTCGATTCTTTTATAAATGTCAGTGTCTAAATGCTAAAAGGACGACACTTGATTCCAGTTTACATAACAATGTTACCTAAGATAAAGTTTCGAAAAATCAGATGGAGTCCACTTCTATTCGAAAAGCAGTGAATTCATTACATTCTAACATGTTCTCTTTTATTTATTCCTAGATCAATATGGACATGAAAGTGAAATTCCAATAAAAATAGACAGAATCGGATCGAGATAGTTTTGCCTGATAATTTCACTGTAAGTCACTTTCAAAAGTTTTCAAATCAATTTCAATGAGTTGCGTTTATAGTAAGTACGTACTTACTCCAGATGTCGAGTAATTATATATTATTTAGTCGAGAGAGTGAATTTAGTGCTTGATTTTATAAGGTAATGAATTAATGACTACATAAGTGCGTGCCAGGAGCTCGTGGCTAAGTAATAACAGCCGCACGCGTCGATCCAATAGGTTAAGCTACGCTTGCCGGGGTTGGTCGGTGGATGGGTGACCATCTTTACGTACAGAGATTCCTCCGTGCCTCGGAAAGCACGTTAAGCCCTTGGTCCCGGCTGTTATTCGTGGATCGTTGTCAGTCGTTACGGGTCGTCAGAAGCCCGAAAGTCTGACAACCAGTCTTACCAAAGGGTATCGTATTATCCAGTTACTGGGTTGTGGAGGTCAGATAGGCAGTCGCTCCATGTAAAATACTGGTATTCAGCTGCATCCGGTTAGACTGGAAGCCGACTCCAACATAGTTGGGAAAAGGCTTAGCAGATTGATATAAGTGCGTGCCTTTAAGCATAATCAGCTTATAATGTTCCCACTGTTGGGACACAGGCCTCTTATCGGTGAGAGGGAGTGGGCCGTAATCCACCACGCGGACCCAGTGCGAGTTGGTAGATGTCACATGTCTTTGAATTTCTAGGACATGCCGGTTTCCACACGATATTTTCCTTCACCATTTTGAGAGCAGCGGTGATGAAATAATTTACACAAAGTAAAGCGCCTGTCTGGGTTCGAACCTACGACTTACAACTCGCGGCTGTTACCACTGGGCCACCACTGCTCAAACATGCCTTTACTGGGTAGGTAATAATGAGAGAGGATTCATAGGTAAAACCTACTTGCTTTTAGAATCGCAAACATTGAGTGTTAGATGCCTAATTAGTTTTGATTTACTAACTATTTGTGTCTACTCATCAACGCATTGATTAAAGTTACAATGTTATACACCTCGCCCTTCTGATTCTCTTATCATGTCTGAGAAAACTTTACAAGGCTTAGAAGTCTTAGTAAGGGGTTTTCTTATTTTTCTATTCCACGGAGTATTATTTTATCTAGCAAGTTTTACGTATACGTCGTCGCAGCTGGCATCATGGATTGTTATCAAGGTCGTTGATCCTGTCCTGTACATACATAAACTTATGCCTTTTTCTCATGGGGTAAGCAGGAACTAAATACAGCAGGGAGTGGGAACTTTAGTTCCTGTTCCAGTATCTATTCTTGAACAGCACTCTTTTCCTTGCTAAGATAAAATAAGTAGGTAATATTAATTTTCCATTTTCTGATTACTAAGAGTGTGTTATTTAAGTTTACGCAAGTTTTCCCGTACTAACCGTGATTGGTTATAAAGTTAAGTGCTACAGCACCGCGCAAATCGACGTGCAATCAAGCGGTAAATGGTTAAGACCACAACTGGATGCTACAACTGGGATGTTAAAGTTGGCTAAATACATAGGTAGGTACATAAACTCACGCGATGTACTTACCAACAATATTTTTTTAGTTTGTTAAATGTGACGAAGGGAAACTGTCTCCATTTCTTTATCAGAATTTTGCCAAGTTTACCTATCAGCTGGTTTCTCAAAATATCCGCAGTTTCATAAGTTCGGTAATATTATTTACCCTCTAATAACTATCAAAAGGGCAGAGTGGTGTTGCCAATAAATCACGAAGTTAACAACAAATCCTATCGCCATAATTCACTGGCGCAACTGATACGGACCCGACCCATTTCCATCTAACATTAGTATTCCCAACTCGTCTTCAAAGTGACACAAAACAGAAATAAAAAACCGAAACTGGCACGTATCGAGGTTTCGGGGTTGTCCAACAAGGAAATACCTGCCCATAAATACGCATTTTACCGAAAAAGTATTGAAAACGTCAAATAAATAATGTTGTAAATGTTAAGGCAGGGTCGCATTATTGGAATCGCGAAGCGCGTTGCGTTAAGCAATTAATCGCTTCTTCGTGCGTCAATTTAAAAGTGATTATTACTTTAAAAGTTCGGTTTATCTGTTGGTTAAGTTGGTTATTAAATGCAGTGCTCGCAAAATCATTGTATTTCATCAACCACAAGATTTTGTTTGCAATGTTCATAAGTGAAATCAGAGGCTGACTTTTGTGATTTTCCATAGAGGTTTCATAGTGAAGCTACCAGACTATACCTCAAATAAATACCTAGGTAAACAACAACGAAAGTGAAATTTCTTAATTTTTTACTGCCGTTATAAAATATATCCTCCACAAAAATTACAAACAAGCGGCCAAAAATGTAAATGCTCAATATATTTTATGAATCGTCGCATGTTGGAGCAGTAAACTGCGCAGATTATAAAATGTTGCGTACATTTTTGTAACAATGCGTCCCGGAAATAATGTGGCTGCACCTTAATATATTGAAGAAAGACTTTCATACATTATTATTATTCGTGAATCGCTTTGTAATATAGAGAGAAGCAGTTTTACGATATTGTAACACGACTGCCCAAAAAAGGAGTGTCGGTTTTTAATATAAATCTTGGTTGGAGTTTTCCTTGAAGCCATAAGAAGAACTTTAGTATGGTCCATCACTTTCTTTTGTGCCTTCATTTATCAATATGCATTCAATATAATTTATAAATGGTCGCTTGAATGAAGAGAAAACCTATTTTTATTTTTGTGTGAGATACTTTTAAGGGCTTGAATTGCATGATGAGCACTCCTAAAGATCAGGTCTAAAACTCAGTTTAACTATTCCGATTATTTGTCCAAGAACGCATTAGTTAAATTAACTATCACTTAGACTCAAAACTAAACTTGAACTAAAGTTGCTGAAGTAGCTGCACTTCTAAACTTGCACAATTCAGCTACATTAGAGGCGAATGTGCTTATAGACTAAGATCACAGAAATAAGATAGATATGCCAAAACACATAGGATAAGTCAAATTTGTGTTTGTAGGAACAGGCTACATAAGTAATTCGACACGAGAGTTCCTACTTACTGTGACTTGAATAGTGAACGTTTAAATTAACTATCTACATAATGATGAGTAAAGTCACGTTTAAAAGTTTGCGCATTGGATAAAAACTTACCCTGTATTTAAATAACAATCAATTGCCGTGCATTAGTATTAGTCTCGCAAAAACTTGAAAATACCTCGACCGATTTTTTTTTGTTTTGCTCGCCTCATTACTGCGGTGGTTTAGGAAAAAAGGAAATTAGAAAAAAACCCAAAGGAGCAGCCGAAAGAGCATAATAAAATGCTACAGCTAAATAACCACGCTAGTTTTAATAATACATCTATGAAATAACCCAACTGCAATTTGCACGATCAGGCTCAGCAGTCGGACCAAAGAAATCATATGGTGATCAAAATAAAAACATACATAACATCCTTTATTCCTGAAGGGTTAGGCAGAGGTGTAATTATAGTACACCCACATTTTGCTGTTATGTTATGTTTATGACGTTATGTTTTTAAGTCTCATGTAATAGGGCTCTAGTTTAAAAGTATTGTGGCGGCATCTACATCGCCACATGCGAACTACGCATCAAAGACCTGACGTCACACAAATCCTGCATTGCACAATTAGAGTTTACCGCGCGAACACCATATATCCGTCTGGTCGGAGGATCCTCCCTTTTCTGTAAAAGATGAGTGACCTTTTTGAAAATAGTGTCAATTTATATTCCTTTCCTACACCCCTTCCTTCTATGATCCTAGCCAACCGACCGCTATCTATTTACATGGGGCACACAACTTGCGACAACTTTGTAACAACACCTCTGGGGACTCTACAGAGTACAGATCAACTGATTGAACTGATATCGTAGACCAAGTTGGTAAGCTGACTGTGTTGGTTGCTCTGAAAGATAGGCTTGTATCAGGGGAATTGATAGTTTGGCCCTGGCGATTTAATCACTGTGGAGTTTCTTGCCGGTTCTCCACAGGAAACGACCAATTGGAACCGTGCGCCGAGCTTCTGACGTTGCATAAGTGCCCAAGTAGGTTTACGTGAAATAAATTATTTTGAATGCGAACAAGGCAAACAAAATAAGGTATTAGATCTCCAGAGATAGGAATAGACCTTTGATATACCTGCATGCTAACACGTGGTGGCCAACTTCGAACCTCTTGCACACCAGCCCAGAAAATATTTACGTTTGGCTGTTGCTGATTTTATGTGCTAGAAATATTCATGGCAGAGCCAATAAAACCCTCTGATGTATATGAGACTATTGCTCATTCATTCATTCCTTCATTTAGTAGCGCAGAATCCAATTCCTTAGCTACTGTGCTAATCGGGCCTAAACTATTCAGTCTAGACTTATAAATTCTATCAGAGTATAAATTCTACTGTCTAGCTTGTCTGGGAAGACTGAGTTAAAACCCTGCGTGTTGCACTACTGACGTAAACCAACCCCTATTATACGTAATAAGCCCCCTTATAAGCCCCTATAAACCTGTTTAACTAAATTAGGAAACATTATCAAATACTAGTACTATTGTGCAACTCATTTCCGTAGTTTGTGACACAATGGAAACATTATTTACTGCTTCAAAATTAAAAGAAGTAAGTAAACTCATTTCAAAGCGATCAATAGTTCATTAACAATCTCCGTAGAGCTGTAAACTGTGCTGGCTTCATTTTTGTAATCAACCTTTGCAGCTGAACTTGCTTGTCTGTCGCAGACTTAATCGCATTGCCGACGATCTACTGGCAGTCTCGTTGCCAATTACAACTTTATTTCTTTTATATTTGTTGAGGAAACTGGTGCGGAGTTTGTTTTTAATCTGATTATAAAACCATCTAGAACAAGATAGCTACGTAATAAGCTCATCCTTAGCTATTGGCACACCCATGGAAACACCAGTTTTGGAAAAATAATAGTTCTATAATCAGAATCACTGCTCCAGAATCTGGAGAGTTGAGCGTTTGCTGGCCAAATTGTATAGACGTAATCATCTTGCATCTTGCTGTTAGATGCAAACTGTTCCTCTCCGTGTTCATGCAAGCTTAGCATGGCCACAATAGAAACGGGTTTTGTCGACGGAAGAATAGACAAAATGACAGATAAACAATCACAATCTGTCACTTTATCTATTCTTTCGTCGACAAAACCCGTTTCTATTGTTGTCATGCTACGTGTGCTGGTCCCATTTTACTTGGAGTCCCCACTCCAAGTAAAATGGGACCAGCACACAATACCTACCATAAATTTTTGGTTCAAGAGGTGGAAATGTACTAATTTCGTAGTGCGCAAAAACATTTTATTTTGCGTAGACTTTGAGAATAGGTATAGGTTCGTAAAGCATCAAGCTGCCTTTAAAATGTCCCATGATGAAATTAAAAACGTAACACGTTCTAAGTTCTAAAATCGTAAATTTGTAGCACACAATGACATGCATTCACATCATTTTCAATTCTTCGTAGCTACCGTCTTTAAGTAAAATTAATTCATTGAACCCATTAAGTATCTAAGTATCACAATTCCCTCATTTATATCACTTATGAAATAAGTGTAGCAATCACAAAATTATCTTTACTATTATTTGTAATGGATTTTTTCCGTTTTTAGAGTTCCGTACCACAAAAGGAAAAAACAGAACCCTCATAGGATTACTCGTGTGTCTGTCTGTCCGTCTGTCACAGCCAATTTGCTCCAAATCGAATAGACCGATGCAGTTGAAATTTGGTACACATGTGTATTCTGTGACCCAAACATGGACGTGTAACGTAAATAAATGAATTTTGAATATGGGGGTCACTTTTGGGGGCACATAAGAAAATGAATAAAGAACGTCTTGCAAACTGTACCGTGTGACATATCAAATGAAAGGGCCTATTGCGAGGGTCTCAGTATGTTTTTTTATAATTTAACAATATTTAAGAAAATAGATAAAATTTACCATTCCCCCATTATCTCCGAAACTACTGAGCATAAAATTATGAAAAAAAAAATACATTGAATGGTTCGTTACTCATAGATTACAGGAAACCTACAAGAAGTCTATGGTCTTAAAATAACACGGTAAATCTCTCGATATTGTGCGTATAAACTTACATTTGCATTTGGAATGTTTGGGAAAACATTTTTTTCAACTACAATGTTAAGTTTGTATTTAGGATAAATTCATCCCAACTACGGAATCCTAAATTATGCGTGATCTGACACACACTTGGCCGGTTTTTTCTCCACGGGTGCAAGAACATGAGTAAAACAATAAATACAATGAGCTAATCTTTTATCTTGAAGTTGTTATTCTGGCTATGCATCGCGGCTACAGTTTCACTGTCGTAAAAATGTGTAACATTATAATTGTGTACTTTGTTAGAAGACGAAAGTTGTGCCAATTATGTTTGAAGTATTAGTTTGATGCGTTGTTTGGCGTGTTTGAGAATAGAGTAACAGTGTTAGAACTAAATCTAGATTTGGTTTGTTTTTCGGATCTAAGAACTTTTCCTAAGGCACTGGGCAGTTTGACATTGATTTACTCCTTAATTTTTGAGGTTCTGTTTCAACCTTTGGGATGTTAACAGGTCCTTATCTATGGATATTTCTGCCTATTGTAGGAAGGTGTGTCATTGTGTTATGCATAAATCTTTTAAAATGTTACGGAGCTGTCGTGACTTCCACGGCCGGTTTATAACTATACAATGTATTCTGATTACAACATTATCATCATTCTTTATTTTTCAATATGAAAATAAAAAACATAGGACACACATATTTCTAGATACCACGTAATATTCAACTTATGTTATTGTGATCATAGACGTAAACTAGACGGTAACTTATTAACATAATCGAATGTTTCTTATGTACGTTACATAAGCGAAGTCTCACAGAAATACAATATCATTGCCGACCCTGACCCACGCTTAGAGAAAGGACAACCCAAATACCGAGCAGAGAGTGAAAACTTTTGTTAGAAAACTTCGCAAATTAGACTATTATACTGTTAGGATAAGGATAATAGACTAATTAACTTTATGTATTCTAAATAGTCATGGCCCGCAAATTGCTTAAAATTAGATAATAATTGCTAGCATAAAAGGACAATGGAATTTAGGACTATGTATAGGTTTTCGCAAGTCATGCTGTCATTTTGTGCGCACAACACACCATCTCCTGATTGTCTTCAAGGTCAATAACAAATTCCATAAATAGACATATATATGGCAATTAAAAGAAAACAAAAAAAGTAAGATTGATTAATTTTGTGGACAAAGTCCAAACAGAGAAATCGGTTGCTAGACATTAGACAAAGCGTTTATAGTGAGTAACTTACGTATAGTTGCAAAAATAGCACAGTTACTTCTCTCAGAAACTTTTCTTTCTCGGGAAGCTAATAGAAAACTGCAAGGCTGGCACATTCATTTCTTTAAGTTGGATTGCTAATTCTAATACCTAAGCCGATGTACCGGTTTCAAATCGGTCATGAACATGCTGGGACCTAGGTACAACTGAACTATTGGCCGATAAAAATCTACTACGTGCATTGCCTCTAGACCTACATTGAGAGATGATGACTCAGGTCTATCGACTCTCTATAGTTTAATCGAAACCGCAATTTCATGCAAAGGCTATATCGTGTAGGTAATAAATGGATTTATGCGATGCATTACAATTTAATTGAAGATTACTGATTAAAAGTGCAATATCTACTCTTTTGTTCTCGGAGAGAGTGAAAGTAATAGAGCAGTATCATTTCTATAAAATCTTTTTGCTAACTTTTTCCTCATTCACGTATTTTGAATATTTCTATGTAGAAAATGTTGCATATTTTTTGCATTGTCACGTTATTCTATGCTTTTGTTCCTGTCCCAGTTTCCACAGTACAATATTATGTAGTGAAAGTGGAAGGAGCGAGAGGTCATGGGGTACGCTCTAGTTTGTGCACTGAAATTACTCGATTTACTATGTACCTATTTGTTGCCAGACCGGACGAGATCCAGACAGGAACGTGCTGTTGCTGGCACCCTCTTGCCTGCTTATTACAACACAGATATTACTAATCGAGTTAGTTATATCTGTGTCTGGTTATAATTAGCCTATTATTATCGTTCATAATTATGTGTCTCAAAATTCATATAATCAAAAAAACAATCTGCCTAGCCTTTTTCCTACTATTTATAGGTCGGCTTCTAGTCTAATCAGATGCAGATGAACCAGTATTTTATATGGAGCGACTGCCTATCTGAAAATTCATACAATCATGATTGGTAATAATATTCATTCAATGTATAGAAATCGACTATCGTTGAATAATGTGAATATTCCAATTGGACATGAGTGACCAGTACAGGATTCTACTTATAAAAGTACTGCCCTGGTCAAGTGCTTCTTAATGAGCGAACGGCCATCGGCCTGTACAGGGGACCCTGGCAATGAGCCAAGCAAACATTTAATGGAGTTGGAAATGTTGAACTGTTTTAATACACAACGTGGTGTAGGAACTAATTATCTTCATATACCTTTGCATAGACATTGCTCATCATCGCGTTAGTGTTTCAATTTAGAGCAGCTGTTCTCCGAAGAAGGCGATAACAACAGTGTAACTGGCTCAATTTCAGTTTATCTTGTAACCGCGACCAAAGGATACTGTCACTTACACCAACAAAAACAGGTGTTAACTGCACTCAACTCAAGGGAAAATGTTAATAAAATCTTCAAGTACCCATAAAAAATGATCAACAAACAAACCGGTATAGCAAACGGCACACGGACTCATCTCATAAGTGTACCAGGTGAGATGGGAACCTGTCTGTGGTATAATAATGTAGGAATGCTGTGGTGGCCTTAGCCACAAACAGGACAGGGTTCTGATAAGGTAGACCACACGTGGTGGGCACAGTAAGAGGAGATAGCGGAAAGATAAGAAATTGATTGTCAATTGAAATGTGACAGATATTTGCAAGAGATAATGCTGCAGTAACAACAGAACAGGCTCCCCTTGAATGAGATTAGAATCTACTAGACTAGCTCATGATGTTGTGATAAGATTAGGCAAGCAGCAAGTTTGGTAGAGGGACTTCTAAGTGTGAATTAACTTATCGTCATTGGTGGAGAGTCTTGAATTTATATGATGATGATACTGTGCAAGGACAGATCAGTAAGTAATTGAGTATTTATATCCTAAAAGACGTTCGCAGGTTATTTTAATAAAGTTATGAGTATGACATACAAGTTTCTTGAAAATGTGGATATTTATAAAGTCTTCATCTAGCAAAAAAACAGTTGGGTAATAATGTAATGTTCCAAAAATCCTAGACGAATCCGCTTTCACTCAAGCTCAATACACTATTAAAAGGCGAGGATGTCTCATGGCTCATCATTTCCATCCTTAATGAGCAACGTAGTAATTTCTACTAGGATTTAGCATAAAATTAAGATAAAATTCCTAGATAAATTGCAGAAGATAGACATTTATTTCTTAAGATGAGGTCAGGAGGCACTGGATTCATTATATGCCATGTACTTACCTACTTTAATTAGCTACAAATTTATATTTATTATTATAGAAAAAAGGTAGATTTTATGTATGAAATTATGAAAGTATTGTTTTGTGTTTATGACTTGGCCAAGTTGGCCATAATCTTTAGAACGAAGAAACTTGAAATTATTGTATTGTAGTTTATGCTCGAATCTTTACAAGATTAAGATCTAAAAGACCCTACCAAGTGTAATGATACTGTAAGTTTATGATCTGACGGCTCATATTTATTGGACAGGGTTACAATTCTGTTGTTAGTCTGTTAGTTACTTTGTACCCTCATACAGCAGTAAGTTTGATGATGAGTTCTTACAGAATAGCAAAATTAAATCGTGACTGAGGCATCTATAACTACGTAGTATAATCAGCTTATAGGTAAAGTTCCTCCCCTCTAAGAAGGAGTGGGCCGTGTTACATGACCATGCGACACAACATGAGTCTCCGAATTTTGAATTTTGACTCCGATCTTGTGTCACATGGTAGTCACCATGTGGTTGAAATATCTATCATGACGCAACTGAAAAAATTGTGGAACCTTAAAACTCTCGCTCACACTACCACTCCACACTGCACCACACCTACCTACCAACCAGGGATGTTACGGAAATCGTTTTACCGGAACCGGAACCGGAATCGGAGGTTTTAAATTTGTTGTCTAAAGACGAAAATTATACGGCATAAAAAAAAATTGAGAGTGTGCAAATAGCGCTCTTTCATATAATAAAAATAATAATCATTTTATTATCAGGCAACTAAGGCCCATACATAGAATAAACAAAATAATCTTATACAATAATAAACTAATACATATTAAAAACCTTATACAACTATAACTATACACGTAATGTTGACGGCGTCATGTATCGTTGCGTGGTGTCGCGTAACCGTCCTCGGAAACGTCGATATACGACACCCTTCGGCCAAAAGTCCTCTTTCAGGCAAGTCTGTAGATGGTGGGTTGGAACTCGTACCACGAATGACTTAAAGTTGATGTTGTGGCGCGATTCCAACCTTTCAACCCTCAGAGTCCAGTTGGTCTTCACTTTTAAATACTGCACGACTTCCTCAGTTGTAGTGGAGTGATGCAGACGCGAAAGGTACAGCTGCGTCGTAGGCACAGCAGGGCGCAACAGCATATTGGGTCCACTCGGTGCGGTGCCGCACAGGTTACGAGAACAGGGCTTCTTCTTCTTCCTTTCCACTTTCGTGAAACCCTCCTCATCAACTTATATGATATGACTCATATGATATCCCACATGCCCTAGTAGTCCCACTTCGAATTTTTAAGACCCCCGATCAAAAACTGAGACTTCGAGCGCGAGCGTGTATAAAAAGAACTAAAATTACACTGGCGACGAGTTAAAACTTGCATGTATGCGCTTTAGTCACCTGCATCGCTGCGTTTTGAACTTCGGTTTATCTCGGACTCAAAATTATCGGAACCGAAGTCGGAATCAGAGGTGTAAAATTTATCGGAAGTTCCGACCTTTCGGAACCGGAACCGAAGCTCCGTAACAACCCTGCTACCAACATACAAAGTTTGCCATACAAAGTTTGCATGTCTTTTATTTTGGATTTTTGCTTATTTACGATTTTAATTTAAATACCGAAGTTAGCTAAATTGTATCAGAATCTTTATTTGTTAAACATAGGTATTTACTTATTGGTGTTAGGTTAACATATTGAACCATGAACCATGAACAATGTGTTTCTTATGTTAAGACGGGCATTGAGAGCTACGACACAGTCTTTAACTTTTGTAGCTATCATCGTTTCCATTGTAATTATGTCAATTTGTTGTTGTTCCAAAATTAAAAAACTTTTTACTTTTACATGGCTTCTAATTTTTGGTTGTAGGATATGCCGGTTGCCGCACCTCCTATAACTAGATCTTGGTTACTAATCTATTAGCTAAGCTACAAATGATTATACCTACATAATTGAGTTTGAAGCTCAATACGTGTGATAATTACAACCGTGTCTCCAGGCGATGTTCCAGCAAGTTGCACAATTAGACGCCATTAAATCTAACATGACATTACTAGTACATTATACATGATTTCACGCATCAATTGCTAGCTATACATGATATTAGTCCTAGGTATTAATCTAGGTAGGTTTAACAAATTATGTATGTGTCCTTAGTTAAGGTTATACAAGGTTGAGTGCTTGAAAACACACTCACACACACTTTTCAAGTACTCTATTTTACCTAATACATTTTACATAACATAACATCACGCTTTGTTTCCCCGAAGGGTTGGGCAGAGGTGTCCCTGTAGCAGATACACCCACCCACATTTCGCCAGTTATGTTTAAGTCGCATGTAATAGGGGGCCAGCCAATTACCATCAACCGGGCATAAATCCAGACTCGGGGCTGCTACTGAGAAATTTCAGATAGAAAAACCCAATATCACTTGCCCGACCCGGGAATCGAACCCAGGACCTCATGCTCAGCAGTAGCGCTTGCGACCACTAGACCAACGAGGCAGTTAATACATTTACTAAATTAAAAACTAATTACTTGTATAATATTTATGAAGGCTATCAAAAACATATCGGAGGAATTGGAAAGCCATCTGTTAAAGAATTCTATTGAAACGGCAATATAATTCTTTGCTCTTTAAAAAAACCGTTCTACTTGCATACATGAAATTGTTTACCCAATACCATTTTTTTTACAAATTTGATTGAAAATTGACTACCATTTACTTAGTTATTTGTTAAGTTAAAGAATTTTGTCTCAATATTTTTATGGTTCACAACGGTATCAGCCTGTAATTATGCTTTCTTCTCAAAAAAAGATTGGACATTAATTATATTGCTCACTGTATAATGGATATTTCAGACCACTTTCACTTTAAGGTTCTGGTTTCCTTACGTTATTTTCCTCATCATTAGTCATCGTCCAATCTAATCTATAACTTGAAATTAAACCATTCATAGACTATGATTGACAGGGACATCCTTACTTCAACTTTCTAACCACAAGATAGTAGCAGAAATTAAGTACACTTATGTACAACTTTTTCCTTATAAATGTCGAGTGAAGAATAATGAGATAAGTAACACGACCGGTAGGGTGGACTTTCTTTCTAGTTTTAAGAGCCGTCAATTTGCTAAACTTTTCGGATACCAGGCGTGATACTTATTAGACATGTTGGTTAAGTGCAATAGGTGAAACACATTTCGTTATTATTTCGAGCGTCTGAGATTAGGCAGGGAAAACCATGTGACTTGATTAACTATAAGATCGGTAACGTACGAATCCCTTGTAGCTGGAGTTCATAGTAATTTGTTCTTTAATTTAGAATGCTATGAAAAAAAGTAATTTACGAATTTTTCAACACCTAGTAGTTAGAGGCGAATAAACCATTTTTAATTTTCCACCTACCTCATGATTTCTGAATATACATTTCGTAGCTATTTCGACACTCGATAAGGAAAATCTCAGGAAAATGGACATTCCGTAATAATACGTTCGCTGGCCTATTATTGTGTGTCTATTTCCCATGATGTGAGCAACAAACTATTTTCGAAAGACACCTCATAGGTCACGTCCAACTCGGACGTGTCCTACGTGTCATTGCATTGAGCCCTTCGCCCAACGTTAAAGTGAAGAAGTATGTGCTAGTCCTACCTATTTGTACCCTTCAAACTGAAACACAACAATGCTTCTTGGCGACGAAAATAGTTTACGTTTGGTAGTATCCCCTAGGGCGAATTCGTTTAATCTTCTCTTTTTTCTTTTTTTAGGGTTCCGTACCTCAAAAAGTAAAAATGGAACCCTTATAGGATCACTTCGTTGTTCGTCCGTCAGTCTGTCAAGACCCCTTTTGTCAGGAACGCGTGGAGGTCCATGTTCCCTTGGAGCTCTAAAAAAACAAGTCTCCGTCAGATATATTATAGCAGACAAGGTGACCAAATACTTCTGAACAATTTAAAATGTCAATATGTTCCATACACACAGTTACCATTAATATCTGAACATTCATTATTACTTCATTAATATCTGAGTAGATGCTTGTCAATAATTTATATACACATAACTAACCAAAAATATCTGAACACTTACAACGTCAAGTCAAACAAAAAAAAAAAATGCGATTACTTTGCATTTGCAGTTGGAGAGTTGACCGTGACGTATATCGATGTATGGGAGAACATGTTTTTCAACTACAATTTTAAGTTTGTTTTTAGGATAAATTCATTCCAACTACGGAACCTTTCATTGTGCGTGGTCCAACACGCACTTGGCCGGGTTTTTATATCTAGTAAGACAGGTGTAAGAAATGTTTTAATTATAATAGATAAATAAGTGATCACCTAGATACATATTTTTGTATAAGAACTTTTGTTATAATTATGTATTACCCATATTCAGACAAATAAATTATTTGAAAAAAATCTTGTGGCTGCATCTTATGGCTGCAAGTTATACGAATATTCACCTATATGTGTTGGTAGCGACACTCACTACCCAGAGTGCGTCAGTAGTAGATGTTATTAATTAATCAGCAAGGTTGGTAGCGACACTCACTACCCAGAGTGCGTCAGTAGTAGATGTTATTAACTAATCAGCAAGGTTGGTAGCGACACTCACTACCTAGAGTGCGTCAGTAGTAGATGTTATTAACTAATCAGCAAGGTTGGTAGCGACACTCACTACCCAGAGTGCGTCAGTAGTAGATGTTATTAACTAATCAGCAAGGTTGGTAGCGACACTCACTACCCAGAGTGCGTCAGTAGTAGATGTTATTAACTAATCAGCAAGGTTGGTAGCGACACTCACTACCCAGAGTGCGTCAGTAGTAGATGTTATTAACTAATCAGCAAGGTTGGTAGCGACACTCACTACCCAGAGTGCGTCAGTAGTAGATGTTATTAACTAATCAGCAAGGTTGGTAGCGACACTCACTACCCAGAGTGCGTCAGTAGTAGATGTTATTGACTAATCAGCAAGGTTGGTAGCGACACTCACTACCCAGAGTGCGTTAGTAGTAGATGTTATCTATTAAGTTACTCTCTCTCCATTTATTTAAAGTCATTTTTAACCAACTTCCAAAAGGAGGAGGTTCTCAATTCGACTGTTGTTGTATGTTTGTTACGCGATTACTCCGCCAATTATGAATTGATTTTGATGATTCTTTTTTGTTAGGTGGTCCCATATAAATTTTATTAACTTTGCTTGGGGTACTTTTTGAGTTAGCTTCAATAATTAGTATTTTTTCCCACTTAGTATGTGGATGATAATTTTAATTTTTTATTTATTATGTGGATGATATGATAAGTTCCTGTCACTGTTATTTACATAGCAGGTAGTGGTATTCCAATGTGTGTGGGGTAGGTACCACAACTTAAAACTCAAAAATATAAACTAAATAAAAAAAAAAACACTGCCTAGTGTCTTTGGTTTAGAATTTTCGTTTTTTGCCACCGACTTCCAAAATTAAAGTTACTTTTCACTTTGTAGTGTTTTTTTTGGAGGTCGGTGGTATTTTTTAACCGACTTCCAAAAGGAGGAGGTTCTCAATTCGTCTGTATGTTTCTTTTTTTTTTTTTTTTTTTTTTTTGAATGTTTGTTACGCGATTACTCCGCCAATTATGAATACATTTTGATGATTCTTTTTTTGTTTGGTAGATCATACTTCAGAGGTGGTCCCATATAAATTTTATTAACTTTGCTTGGGTAGTTTTTGAGTTAGCTTCAATTATACGTATTTTTTCCCACTTAGTATGTAGATGATATGATAACTTCTTGTCACTGTTATTAACATAGCAGGTAGTGGTATTCGAATTTGTGTAGGGTAGGTACCACAACTAAAAAGTGAAAAAATAAAAACTTTTTACAAAAAAAAAAACAACCGACTTCAAAAAAAAAACACTACAAAGTGAAAAATAACTTTAATTTCGGAAGTCGGTGACAAAGAACGAAAATTCAAAACCAAAGACACCGACTTCCGAAATTAAAGTTATTTTTCACTTTGTAGTGTTTTTTTTTTGAAGTCGGTTGTTTTTTTTTTTGTAAAAAGTTTTTATTTGTCAAAAATTTTTCATCAATTGGCCAATAAAATGTTCTCGTACAATTACTTAAAAAACGTTCAAATTCAAGTCACAATCTCATCTCAGCGACAATGAATGGCAAGTCCATGAAATCAATAGCTTTAAATAAATTGATTTAATTTCCAGATTGCTATAGACAGTAGACAGCACTTCCATCAAAGGTTTACGAAACAAAGTCTATCATTTATTAACGATGTTCTATCGATTTGATTCCTGCGAGACATTCTTGTGGCTCTACTCAGATATTCTATAACTTTGTAATGTTGTGGCTTTTATATGTAGCGATCCGATTTGTCGGAAGCTTAAATTAAATACGACTTTTTATTGTGACTAATAAGTTTTTGTAAATAAGGTGAAAGGAACTTATACCTACACCTTTTATTGTGTGGGAAATTATCAAATAACTTCTGCCGCTCTAGGCGGAGCGGGAGGGCAGGTCAGACTCTTACTGACTAAAACCCACCCGTGTTCCTTCAGTTGCCTGTATGTTGCCAGGGGCCACGGTAACCCTTTCGCACAAACCCGCAACCCCGGCAGGCATTGGCCCTATCGGACCCCTTCAATTGTGCTGACATCGGCGCGCGTGAAACACAACGCGCCGTCGACCCGGGCCTGGTCCTTATCCGTCGGCGAGCTACCCATTGATCACCGTCTGTAAGCCCGCGCCTACGGTGGCCGGGAATCGGCCTGCGACTCCTGACGCCCACGCGGTGGTTAGGGGCGTGAGGGCGCGAAATTTGCCTCTTCCTCACGCGTTCCGCCTCCTCTTTCGCGAGTATTACTGATTCGCAGAAGGAGGTGACGCCCCTCTCGCTCCGTATCATGACCTGGACCAGGGCCGGATGCGAGAGATCACCGCCGCCGATCGCCTCCACGAGGACACGGCGATGCTCCGCCCAAGCCGGGTAGATCTCCGCCGTATACTCCACCGTGTCCTCCGGGCGATCCACACAATGGTGACACCCGGGCGTTTCCTCCCGCCTTATCCTGAACAGGAACCTCCCGAAACAACCGTGTCCAGTGAGTACCTGCCTCAGGCGGAAGGTGAGGACGCCGTGGCGCCTCTCTAACCACTCCTCAAAGAGCGGACTTATCGCCGCAATTGTGGCGTGCACTGGGTTGCGACAATTGCACTCTCCATGACGCCATGAGATCCCGCCGGAGCTCTGTCCGCTGTGCCGTGATTTCTCGTGGCAGTGGAGTTAAGCCCCGGCGTTTCGCCTCCTCGCGCCACTCTCAGATGTGCGCGATGACTCATGGCGGTAATCCGGCAAGGAGGCTCGCCGCCTCACAGGAGACCGTGCGGTATCCTCGGGCCAGCCAGATGGACCTATACCTACACCTACTACTACTTTTAGTAAACATAGGAAATGTCAGCAAGTAAGTAGGTCAAGGTAGGATGGATTATGTCCTTTACTATTAAATGAGCAATATTTGTATATACAGGGTGGCAGGGACATCGGCGCGAAACCTGTTACCATGGATGTTGAAATTTTCAACACAAGGGGTTCAGAATCATTTCCTGAATCCATGGTAACAGTTTTCGCGTCGATGGACCCTGCCACCCTGTATATATAAATATATTTGTTATCACGTTCTCGAAAACGGCTGTAACGATTTCGATGAAAGTTGCAATATAGAGGTTTACGGGGGCGAAAAATGGGTCTCGCTAGGTCTTACATCTGGGAAAATTCGTTTTCTCCGTATTTTCACCCGAGCAAAACTCGATCGCACAAAATTCAGAACAAGATACTTGTAGCAAGCTACCTTGGAATAATGACATGGCAGCATGGAATTAGTAAGTACTATACTTAGAATTAGTATGAACTATATTATCCTAAACTAGTGATATGAGCATTCTCTATTTTCACCAGCGCAGAGCTCGGTCGCCCAGGTAGGTACTGAAATATGATATGGCAAGAAAGAGGGAAAATATTGAAATGAGGGCTGATAGAGATGAATGAGAGAAGTAGAATACTGCGCTGACTCCAAATTAATTGGAATAAAGGTAGGATGATGAATAAGCAACTCTTAGGACAGCTACATACATCAATCGGGTCTATAAAATCCAAACAAAATAATACAACACTACAATCGTAACGCAACATTTAAAAACAACCATTAATTAAATCTAAAGTGATTTGAAGCATCGAAATTTTCCGAAGACATAATTACAGAGATCCGTTCTAACGTTCTTGTTAATTCTACTCCGAGTATTTATAATCGGATTAGTGGCATCTTTGAATAACTTTGTGGTATCCACTTGGTACCACAAGCTCTTTAAGTCGGTAATTGCCTGGGGGAACATCTAATTGTACCTATAAAAAGTAGCCAAGTGCTAGCCGGACTCGCACACAAAGGTTTCCGTACCACCGTACAATATTATAAAAAAATGAAACAAAAAAACTTTAAACAAAAACGTCGAAAAAAACACGTTTCTTTTATGGGGACTACCTACCCCTACTCTAAATCTGTGGGACTCCCCCTTTAATTTTTAACTTAATCCTATTTTTATTATTTGTTGTTATTTACATACTCGTAGCTGTAGTACACACTATGTGAAAATTTAATGTGTCTACCTATTTGGTACGGTTTAAAAGACAGCCCTGTGACAGACGGGCGGATGGACGGACAGCGGAGCGTTAGTAATAGGGTCCCGTTGGCACCCTTTGGGTACGGAACCCTAAAAACTAGCCAAGAGCGATTCGGTGTTGATAGTGATTAATGTTTTAAGTAGCTACAGTGTGAGCTACCTACATACCGTGAAATATGCCAACATTGCACATTGTCTCACAAGGGTAACTTTGCCCAAAAAACCATTTTTAAGCATGTCTTTGATGTGCAAATATCTTAATATTATGGCAATTTTTTTTGACTTAGGTGGAAAATAGGTTATATGTCCATACATATTGCCATCAATACTGACTATTGTGTTTGTTGCTAACTTCGCTTAGTAGCTTGTTGGAACTCGTCGAATGAGGTGCTTGTTTTTGCGGGTAAACTCGAGTGCAATATGAGGGTAGCATTGCCCAGTCATGTTATAAAAAAAAAAAACATAGTGTCGTTTACATTCCTAAAGCAAACGCCATCTTTACCAAAATTCTTGTACTGGTTTTATGTCATCTGCATAATAAAGGTCATATTTGCGTCAAAAAAAGCTGTGGGCAAAGTTGGTTAAAAGTCCACATAATTTTGCCCGCCAAAAAAACGAACAAATATTGAATTCAATGTTAAATAATTGTGAATTTAGCGAAACTAACACATGCACATGATTATACAGTTGTAACTGATGAAGGAAAATACTTACGTTTCCATTGAAAAATCGTATTACAATTGTAATTATTCGAAAAAAGTGGGCAAAGTTGGCATGTTTCACGGTATTTATATTGAGTAGTATATGTAATCTGTGATTGAGTTAAGATATGTGGGTTGATAAGTAGGTACCTACACAGACAGATGTCTGCAGCTAAAGAAAGGCCTGGCTGAAATCCGCCATAACTAATGATCTTGGAAGATAATCCTGTAATCACCTTCCTTGGGAACGTATTTTTTGGTCGGCTCGACAGCCTTGGGTGGGTGGAGAGAAACATTATGTTTAGTTAACAAAAATCGTTAGCAGATGTGAAACCTTTTTAGGCATGCTATTACTCAATACAATACGAATCATAATCCATTTTAATAACGGCCTACAAAAGGAGTTTTAACTTTAGACCCCGGTTTCTAACAACAAGTAATTTTTTTAAATTTTGATCTTTATTCCGACAATCTTAAAGCTCCAATTACACAATAAGCTTTAAAACCGAGTTTACTTGTATTAAGAAGTTTACCACAGTTGGAATAAAGTCCAAAATTATAAAATAATAGTAAGTATAAACCTTTTTTTTTTTTTTTTGGGTGGGAAATTATCAAATAACTTCTCCCGCTCTGGGTAAGCGGCAGGGCGTGTCAGACTCTTACTGACTAAAACCCACCCGTGTTCCTTCCTATGCCATGTTGCCGGGGGCCACGATTTCCCTATCGGTTTTCTTCGAACCCCCGGCAGGCATTGGCCCTAGCGGACCCCGTCAAGTAAGTATGAACCTGGGTGCAAAGTAAGAATTCGTTTTGTATTGTGACGGTATGTGTTTCTTTTAGTTGCACTAGATATTTTATAAACGCCTCATTGTCTCTCTGACGAAAAAAAAAATAATAAAAAAAAAATCTGTAGTTTAGTACCTGTTGTGTTGTGTACTGAATTATCGAAATAGGTAGCCAGAATCAAGCTCACGATTACATAACAATTTATAATGTTGCAAACATGCTTATAAGGTAAAAGCAAAGTAAAACAATATTGCTTTATATGCCGCGATGGCACTGCAGATGCAGCATAGTGGTTTGCGAGGATTGGCGAAATTGAATCATCTTTCTATTTTCCTTCGAAACTGTTTTGTTTATTTCAACTGTAGGAGAAATAAGAGAATTAATTTCATTGACAGACAACGCACAACGTAACCAAGCCTAACCCCTAGGTTTAAAACCATGAAATGCACACAAGTTCCTTATATAATGAATAATTTTTGAAAAATCATCCCTAAATGGTTTAAAAAAGGACTAAAAGTTGTATAGAGGTTCGTAATTTTTGTCTATGGGAAATCCCATCGAGCATACAGCTTGTGCTTTTATGCATGCCATATACGATCAAGTTTACTGTCTAGTTTGCAGCGGACTTGAAGCGGCGTCCAGTAAACTTGACGGTGTATGACTGTGTGGCTATCAGCACGACAAGTCCACTTGAAGCAAAAATCGAATTTCGATTTTATCGACTTGATCAAGCTTGTAGCGTCATATAAACTTGAACGTGTGTAAGAGTGGTAATAAATGCTTATCTTAGTGCTTGTCAGTCATGCTGGACAGCTCACCTCAAGGTAGTTAGTTATTATCACCTATCAATGGATACCTTCAACTTCGGGGCGATTACTGATAGGTTTCCAAAAAAATGTCTCTTTTAACCCTTACAATCCCCACATCAGGTTTATTACATAGCACACATCTTTTCCCGAAGGGTTGGGCAGAGAAGTACCATCGCGGAAACCCATAACTAACCAACTTGAAAACAAAATCCCGTACACACGATGATCACATCTGTTACCGCCCCGGTTCTATAGCGGCTGAGAGCTGCAAGCAAGAATAGTCCTTACGGTGTTTAGTTATGGCTTTCCGCGATGGTATCTCTATAGTACACCCACACTTCGCCAGTTATGTTGAAGTCAGTAATAGGGTGCAAACCAGACTCCGAGCTGCTGCGCCTGTTTATCTTTATTAAATTATTCTGCTTCCTTAGTGATTGTCTGCCATCACGTCCCAGATAATAAGCAACCACTACATTTTGCATTTCATTATTGAATCAAGTTTAATGTGCACCTACGGCGATGTCCCGACCTGTCGTCAGCACAAGCTGCAGTCTTCAACTAATAATAACTTGATACTCGCACGTCATGTAGGTATTACTTTCATATTAATATCGCTTGGGGCTGACCTCTGCTATACACTTTGAGGAGGCGAATTATGCAGCAGCTGAGCGCATACCGACTGCACGTGGTATTATAAATGATAATATGAAAATTAGCACTATAGAGAAATTAGAACAGAAAAGACTTTTAGGTATAATCCACAGTGCTGCTAACATAATTTACATTACGAAGTGAACATAACATAGAATAATGGTCAGTATAGATAGAGCAATCCACGAAGACGCGCCCCACTCCGCGATTACTGTACTGTCAAGCTGGACTCTAGTACGGCGCGGAGCGGAGTGGGGCGCGTCTTCGTGAATTGCACTATCTATATACAGGTATACAACAAGAAAAACTGTTTTTCTAAACTCATATTTTAAGTAACTGTGTTTTACCGTGTTTAAGTTTGAGTTTAGAAAATCATGTTTTTGTTATCTAAGTTGGTTTGATCCTGTATTATTTGTATACATAGCATGCCCCTTATTCTAGCAGGTTTAAACAAACAAGTAAGCAATAAGTGTGCTATTTCCATCAGAATTAACAGAATAATTCAACATGTTGTCAAGAAGATTTCTATCAAAAGATGTTACAACAAACGTCCATCCAAATTCTACCCGTGTAATTCCAATGCCCTTTTACCAAACATGCCACACTGGCGCCACCTATCTTCGTTTTCAGGTCATTACACACGCCACATTTTATTGGGAACGTGTGCTTTTACTCCTGAAGTATATTTCATTAACTGTTTTGATGTTATTATTTCGAGCAGAAACTGACTTTTAGTAGCTCTAAGTAGTAATGGTGGATGGAGTTTTAATGCTATCAAAACATTAAAGTATATAATGTTTTGTGTTTTAAGTCCCTAGATGAAGAGGAAGACTTCATTATCGTCTTCTAGTAGAACAATTTCAATGAATACTTGACGGAAATTGTTCTATTAGAGTCGCGTGAAATTATTCTTTGATAGATAGGTAGGTAGGTAAGTTATTTTCGGCATATCTGATCCGATTTGTTACCTTGTTTGGCCTTCTATCTTAGTGATGCCAAATTTTGGTAATATTTCGATGTTATACATCGATAATAGAAATTCTGAATTACCTACTAAGATCACCCATCGACTCTTCATCCTTCCCCCAATAACTATAAGTGTTCCGTACCTACCCACCGACCGCAGAACACTAAATCGTCGGGCCACATTAGGTACCGCCGCGATTACATAAAGCTTAATGTCTCGTGCCCGAAGTTAAAATAACAGAATACGACCACTGAGAGATTTTAGCTTGATTGTTTTTTGTTTAAAAGTACCTATGGTAATTTTGGGTTAAGACTTTCTTGGTAGACGCTATAGGGTATAGTTTGACCGAAACCGCTGCGCTGTTCCGCGCATTAGCAATGCACGGCGTGGCAGGGGGCAGCATTGACGATTGAGCGGCGAGACGCCGCGCCTTGAACGTTGACGAATGAGCAGCTAGCACTGCCCCTCATCTCGCCGCACAGTTACCTAAAGCTGCGTTTCCAACAGAGACGTGCGAGGTAGCTAAGCGGTGCGAGGATGCGTAACGAAGCTGTGAAATGCTGCGAGTGTTTCCACCAGAGCTGTACTAGACCGATGAGCGCTGCGAGGATGTGTAGCGGGCTTTTTTCAGATACGATTTCTCACTCGCGTCCATCCCTAACACACATCCCTCACACACTTCTCTCGCACACTTCTCTCGCACACTTCTCTCGCACACATCCCTTGCACACATCTCTCGCACACATCACTCGCACCCTCGCTTGTTTTGTACGTACAAAAACCTCGCACTGCTAAGCCGTTTCCACCGGAGCTGCGCTGAGCGAGGCTAGGTAAATGAAACGATTCTATTGGTTCTTAATAATCACATCCCTCGCTACGCATCCCCGCACATCTCGGTGGAAACGCAGCCAGCGGTCTCGGTAAAAATATATCAGCTAATATGGGATCTCTTCTTACGAGTGACAGTCTAAGGAAGAAGTTTTGCTTATTCTGTGCATGGTACAGTTGACCGCTTGACAGTAGTAACAAAACCAATATAAGTTGACCTCGCATTCTATTGAACCTCGTACTACTGTGCTAGGCCAGTTTAAGTTCAAAGTGTTACCACCGACGACGTGCGGTCGATTGTACATGTTTTGGTGTTAAAAAGTACCCAACAGTAGTCAGGCATGCACTACATACAATAATTAAGTATAACACGTGCGCGATAAGTTGGGACCTGAGCGCGGTGACGTCGAATTCCAAGCAGGGGCAATTATTATTTTAATATTACTTCAGTGGGAGAAAGAGATGGAGCTATACGTCCTGTAGAGCTTCATCTCTTTCCCACACTGAAGTTATATTAAAATAATACTGCTTTATGAGCTTGTGGTAGGCCTCCAGGTCCCAACTTATCGCGCACGGGTTATACCTAGTTATGCACTAAAATGCACGTAGCTTAATAGCTACATTTCAAGGTAAATTGGTTACGTTTTTGTAGAACTCATATTCATTTCCTTTACCAGTGTTAACGTACCTAATTTTAACCTATAATTATTTTCTTCCGAAAAGTTTAAAACGAAAGTTAACCACCCAGTGTATTTCCCAAAAATATCAACAACCGAATTCCTTCTTTTCTCAGAACTTAAAGGATCCATCACATCTACGGTATTCAATATGCAATACATTTACGATGAGCTGAGTAATGGAATCCCTCACTTTGAAGAGGAGGGACTCGGTTTAAATTCAAATTTATTTTTATGTTATGCCGTGGTCATCGGACCGTGGCGTATCGTCTACGGCCTGTGGGTTTTGATGCAGATCTGTGTTTATTATGGAGGTAGGTTTTAGTTAGGGTATTATGATTGTAGGTATGGTTTGGTAGGAATAATAAGAGTCAGACGGACACCCGGTGGGGAGGAAGTTCCTTTCACTGTTTATTATGCAGGTATTAATACAGAGCCATCTAGTATAAGTGTGTGTGAGTGTTTTCAGAAGCTAAAATCTTATACCTACAAGATGTCTCTGTATTAAAAAACAAAAACAAAAACTTTTGACACTCGAAACTTGAGTCCTTGAAACTGACTTTCATTCATCGGCAATGTCTATTTTTAAGAAAAAACTGCTTACTTCATTTAATATTTATTTTTTCGTTTATCTTTGTGAGCAACGAAAAAATGACGTTATGCTAAAAGAATTTGGTTCACCAAAAAGGTACCAAAAATAGTAGGTACCTATATCATTAACAAGTATTAATTAAGTATCAATTTCTTCAAAAACGGTGAAGGAATACATCGTGAGAAAACCGGCCTGAGAGATATTTCTCGACGGCATGTGAAGCCAAGTCAGAGGCCCATGGGCGGCTTTAAAACTCTGACAACAGGTTAGTCACTAACCACACGAAAAGAAGATTAACAAGTAAATGACATGGACTTAATTTTGACATTTTAAAGTACCTTATTATAATAATTCTTAATGGACCTATTGTAAATCACAAATCTTAAAATTAATATTGTACTTAGTTAAGATTGACAATTGAATATTTGTACACCATATACTTTGTGGTAGAATGTATAGAACTAACAAAAATATTAACATCATAGTTACTATGTAAAACTACATTCTTAAAAATAAATGAATTCTGATTCTGACTCTTAAACATACATAATAGTGAGCACAATCTTTGTGACTAGCAAAATGACCGAGAAACTTTACTTTCCGATTAAATAGAGCAAAACAAAAAAAAAAAAACATTCAATCAAATGCTTTTAACATTCCAGCCATCATTCACTATAATTTAAATTAAATCTTCCACTTCAATACATAGATGAAGGTTTAAATGAAGGTAAAAGTGACGAGTCTAATACCTACAAGTAAACGTGTTGCAGTGAAAGTGATTCAAAGCAGATGCCCCAGTGAGGTCGGGAAATAAGAAAAAAGCGGCCAAGTGCGAGTCGGACTCGCCCATGAAGGGTTCCGTAGCAGCAAGTAACATTGAATGAAAGGTAAATTGCGGCTTACGATTTATGACGTATTAAAAAAAAACTACTTGCTAGATCTCGTTCAAACCAATTTTCGGTGGAAGTTTACATGATAATGGAAGTGTCTCTCGCGCAAACTATTCAGTTTAGAAAAAAATGATATTAGAAACCTTAATATCATTTTTAAAGACCTATCCATAGATACCCCACAAGTATGGGATTGATGAAAAAAAAAAATGAGTTTCAGTTCTAAGTATGGGGAACCCCCATTTTTTTTTGTTTTTTTTCTATTTTTGTGTGAAAATCTTAATGCGGTTCACAGAATACATCTACTTTCCAAGTTTCAACAGCATAGCTCTCATAGTTTCGGAAAAAAGTGGCTGTGACATACGGACGGATAGACAGACAGACAGACATGACGAATCCATAAGGGATCCGTTTTTTGCCATTTGGCTACGGAGCCCTAAAAAGACTAATGATAAAGTGGTGCACGGTTCCGTAGTTTTTTAAATGTGCGAATTATTATTTACTTACGAGGAAGGGTTCTTTATCTCCTGTAAATAATAGCTCGTGCTGAGGTTTTGGTTTGGGAAATTCAGGAAAAGTCAAGGATATTAATTGTTAAGCAAATTAACTACCAATTAAAGGTCTATTTAAATTTTTGTTTCCAGTTGATGTTATTTCCATTAAAACAAACATCAAATTTATGCAAGTGTAAATAAAGTTGATTTTAGACTGACTAATACTGTTGAAAAAGTCATAATAAATATGAAGTTGTCGCGCAAACTGAGCCTTATTTGTAGATTTTACAGTTGTTTTTACTAAGACTCGTGTTTGTTTACGTTTGGCAAATAAATTGCGAACGCAGCTTAAATTGTTGGCAGATCCAAAACACAACACAAAACACAATTGCTGCTTCATTGGTCTAGTGGTCGCAAGCGCTTCTGCTGACCACGGGGTCCTGGGTTCGATTCCCGGGTCGGGCAAAGTGGTATTAGGTTTTTCCATCTGGAATGAGTGGCAGCTTGAAGTCTGGATTTGTACCCGGTTGACGGCAATAGGCTTGCCACCTATTACATGGTACTCAAACATAACTGGTGAAATGTGGGTGTACATATAGGTACACCTCTGCTTAACCCTTCAGGTACTACAGTCGTGATGTTATGTTATATTGTGTGTTCAAATCACAACTATTATTCTTTGACAGTTACATGAAATCGCTATAACACGGCTAAGTGACGTAGGGTGTCAGTTTATTTAACAATTAATTTCCCTGACTATATTAAGTTCCATGGTATACAGGAATTTAATTGAATTTTATTCTGAAAGTGGGCAACACGGCCCAAATTCCTTGCACATAATAGAGCTTAAATTTTGAATGCCATGTCAAAACAAAAATGTTTTGCCCCCATCCCCCATATCTCCGCTCCCGTCCATTTGGGGTCTATTCGGACGGTACGGGGGGGTTCGGTATCGCTTGAAGACCCAGATTACCACTCTCCATCCGGTTGCCTCTCCGATAAAATTTTACGTGCCATTGCTTTAAATATTGCATTGCTTAAAAGATAAGGATGACTACCTAGTACCACAGGGTTATTTGATCAAAAGAGTCTGGAAAATGACAACACCTACTACCCTTCAAGTCTAGGATATTTTGGCAGAAGTATTGAGAGAGAAGAGTGGAAGAACTTTAAAAAAAAACCACTTGAAATTTATGTGTTAGTTTGCAATACCTACTTACATGCTTTGTCGGATGTGGGGAGAAGTAGAAAAAGACACAAAATCAATCGGTTTCTTAATATAATGTAGGTTAATCTCTGTCTTCTTTTAATGCTCTGTGTTGCTAGTGACCAAACAGATTGCAGGAGTGCTATACACAAGCCCGGCGGTATTCGAATGTATATATACACCCGGATCCTGCCGAAACATGACGACCCGAACAAGTGAATAGAACGCCTGACGATTAGACCTTGCATCAGAATAAATGCGTGCAACAATCAGACACTTTCAGCGCGTGACACGTATCAAACACAGCCTATCACCGCGGTAACGTTAATCAGAGTAACAAGGTTAATAATAAAGCCTCAACCTTAACTCATCAACCCGAGTTCAGCGGAGCGTCATCGCCACGCATGAAATGTGAGAACTTAGCCTTAATTCCGAGAGGTTTTCCAGCGCTAATTAAGGCCAAGTTCAAATAAAGTCTCGCTCGCTCCATATTCTAAAAATAGGGAGAAATCTTTATCTTTATTAAGGTATCTTATTATTTTATAAGTACATTTTAATTATTATGTAGACACGGAACTCTAAATGCGTCTAGCGAGCCGTTCGGAAAGTCCAATGCCAGTTGGTTTTTTTCTGTTTTTTGTGTGATCTAATTTTGGACGGTGATAGGGGTGTGCCGAGTGATTTTACTCGACTGCCCAAACAGGAGTGTAATGTTTTTTCTTGTTATTATTTTAAATGGAGATCCATTTAAAATAATAACAAGACAAAACATTCATCTGAATGCAACGGAGAAATAAAACGACGAATAATGAAAATTTTCTATTTTTAAAGCATGAGAAGTTTAGCAAACTGTGATTATATTCATCCCGAAATATTAAAAGGCTTACATTTATAGTACCTACTTTTCTTAAATTATAATAATTAGTCAAAAAGTGAATGTAACTGATGTTATATCACTTTCCTTTGTCGTTTAGAAAATATGTTTCATTTTATTTATTGAGCGATTTTATTCCTGTAACAGGTACAATATAATATTTATTCATCCGTAGCATTTTACAGGCTCATAATATCCTTATTAATTTATATTTCAATGTTATGTAAGTTTAGTTTTCTAAGACAATTTTCTTTATAACAATCCCTTACAAAAGTAAAGATCATAATCAATTGCTTATATTCGCACTTAGATGTTCTTAATACCTACATAATTAACTATTCCATTTGAAAGTACCTTCAAGGCATGTGTAACACGCTCCACATATTGAGAATTACAAACAGGAAATTAAATTCTATTACTTTACTATAACTACTGGCTATAACTACTAGCCGACTGTACTTAATAAGATTAAACATTATTTTACTCTGTGGAAATACCCTGTTCTAAGATTAACTAGTTTTCTTGGAATGTAAATAAAAAGAGTAGACTAAAACAATTAGTTTTTGCTGGAGTTCTTTTCTTTCGTTTTACTAAAGCAATTAGCAAATTGTGTTAAGAAAATCTTTAAATCCCTGTAAGAATTGCCTATCTCGCTTGTAGATTAAGTAAGACGAATTCTTTCTTTTTTTAAGTTCTTTATCGAATAATTTTTTAATTGATTTATTTTGGCCGGTAGACAAATTAAAAACTGCGCTGAAATTATGTCATGTAGATAGATACCTACTCTTATTTATTTCATTCAGTTTTTAATACAGCTATATTTTATTTTTAATGACTGCATATTAAATAAATAACATCATAAAAAAAAACACGACGAAAAAGTTGTGGCCCAAACCATAAATAAAATAAACAGTTTTCGGTAACTTTGACAAAATGACAAGTGAAGTGACAGCCCTATCTCACAATATGTGATATCGACGTCCACTGGCGCGCAATTGGCCAGAAGTTAATAAAACAAAGAAAAACAACAGTTAACTGTTCTATCTAACTGTCCATTTTGATCGGGAATTTCACTTTAGAGCTAAAATTTTTATAAATAAATTGTTTCACTGAGTTTGGCAGTTTATTTAGTGATTTGGTTGAATTTGAATAGGTGTTTTTGTTTGCTTTCTTGATTGGCGTCGAGCCGCTTTTATTTATTTTTGTCTGGACCAGCAGTTATCTGTATTGGTACTTAGTGCTAACAAAAAAACCATAGGCTAGAAAAAAGGTACCTACCGCTAAACAACGCAGACGATGACGTCAAATAAAGCAGACAAACTGTTGAAGACAGACATCAGTGGAAATATCAGAAACTTTCAATATAGGTCTTCTTTTTTTCGTGTTGATGGTTTATATTGTTTGAGCCCAGCAGATGGCTAAGTTGATAGCGGCATCAGTGGTATTCTTTAGATCTTCAAAGGTGATGCAAGTGAACGGGCACTTAGGACACTCCAGTGATGTCCCACTTGCTTCAGTGTCCTGCTAGGACTGATCAGAATATAGTTACATATTAGACAAAATCAAACTGGTTGCTAATTTAATTGTATAATTAATTATTAAAACATTTATTTTACATTCTGTGATTACTTGACCTCACACACTGACTTATTAGTATTACTTGTAATTTTTTTAGGAATATCGTATAGGTACCTACTTTTACAATGCTTGTGAATATGTGAACACCATGTATCGATTACATAGTAATTTTTTCTGTCATTGCTTCATTTTTAATTATTTTTACCTATTGTGGTATAGTAATCTTATTCCAGGTGCATCGTCTTCATAATTAATGTATACAAAATATTGTAAAACATTTTAAAAGAGTAACTAACGGTGGAGTTTCTTGTCCATTCTTCTCCATACCAAAAACTACCTTTTGGAAGGGGCGACTAGAATCAATTCTATTTTTTTTAATTTTGACGTTCAAAAATGCCATACATGGGCCTAATTGAAATAAATTATTTGACTTTGACTTATAGGTAAAAAAGGTAAAGATAAATATGTAGGCAGTGAAGATTAAATAAACACTATAACTTAAAATAAAACTAATCAAGAGGTAGGTATTATAGCAGACATTTTATTCTTTTCATTAGCAAACTTTGTTCTACCTATTTAAAAAATCAAGTGTCAATTACTTTTATGGTTTTCCTGTCCGGTTTTCGTGTTGTCAAAATGAATAAAAGCTTTTAAACCTTGCCTGAAAGAGAAAGTATCTTAGCGACATTTAATTATGCCAGCGTTGTTGGTCAATAAATTATTTATAATCTCTTTATTGCGATACAATTTAGAAAGTACTTACTTAGAACATAATTAATCTGTCAACAACATTTATCGACTTTTAGGCAGAAAACCGCAACCATTAAACTGGTAGGTACTGAAGGTTTATTTTAAGTTATATTTAACCTAAATTGATGTAAGTACTTTCACGGTGCATTAAACTTTACCGCAAGCCGTGGTTTTGTGTTAAAACTGTGGTGAAATACATTTCAGACACGTCACTGAAACTAAAAAGTAAATTCATCTTCCATGTCGATACGAGATAAATATAGAAGAGTAAACAGAGACTGTCATTTTTTAAGATTTAAGATATCCATTTTTTCATGTGGTTAGTTACTAACCTGGTGTTGTCAGAGTTTTAAAGCCGCCCGTGGGCCAAGATTAGGAAGAATATTTATGATTATATTATTTATAGATAGCTGAGTCAGAACGTAAATCGAAAGTTCGTCGAAAAAACTTGATGAAAAAAAGCGGTACAAAAGGCTCTATTAATGTACCTGCCTAATGCAAAAACCGAACTAGAATAATCATCAATCATCACTGTTTTTAAGCTCACATCAAAGGAGTACCAAACATAATATAACTTTTCTGAATAAAATATAACTTTAATAAAATTCTGCCTGTCACTGTGAAGAATTAAGATATTAAAATAGGTAAAATTATTCTAAGCGTATATTAGGTATGCGTACATTTTTGATTATGTATGTAACACACATACATTTTAATTGACTTTGTTAACATTACTTTAAAAAAATTAACGCTTGGCGGAGCGTAATGCGACAGCAGGCGACAGCGTTGTTTTTTTTTTGCTATGATTAAATTATAACTATGATCATAGAAGGTACTTGACAACCGGTGAAATAGGAAAGTAAAGTAAAAATTGAAATCAAGTAGTGCTTTCGATTGACAAGATTATGAGATGATTTTTAGGGTTTGGTATTGCTCTACATCCCTGGCTTTGAAAATCAATATAGAACCTTAGTTTTAGGGTTCCGTAGTAAACAAGGAACCCTTATAGTTTCGTCATGTCCGTCTGTCTGTCTGTCTGTTTGTCTGTCTGTCCGCGGTCTAGCTCCGAGAACCTTAGTACTAGAAAGCTTTAATTTGGCATAGGTATACATAGTAATTACGCCGACAAAGTGGTAAAATAAAATTACGAAAAAAATTTTTTTTAGGGTACCTCACCTACAAGTAAAGTAGTGATGTTTTTTTTTTTTTTTTCGCCCATGCTGTGGGGTATCATTGGAAAGGTCCTTTAAAAACATTGCGAGTTTGTGAAAACTATTTTTGGATTTAAGGATCCGTTTGCGAAATATTAAGCTTTAAAGTGCTAATTTTTGTTAGAGTCAAGTGTCCCCCCCCTGCCAGCTAAATGGTTGGTTTTGCATGTGTGAAAAAAATCACAGCAGTAGTTTATATAACGAAGGCTAGGCTTTACAAGTTAACGAGTAATAATTGACCAACTTAACTTTGCAGTTGTAAAAACATGTTTTCCCATACATTCCGTATGGGAGAACATGTTTTCGAACTACAAAGTTTAGTTTGTTTTTGGGATAAATTTATTCCAACTACGGAACCCTTCATTGTGCGTGGTCCGACACGCACTTGTTTAACTATTCTAAACCTCATCATGATGAACTACTTTTCCCATGAGACCAACCGTGCAAACATGAAAAAAAAAAGTCAGCTGCCACATTCATTTTGTCGTTTTTTGTGAACACAAATGTACTGAATGGCTAATTTTTTTCATAGAAAAGTTGTTCATAATGATGATAATAACTCTATGATGACCCCTTGAAAGGTCAAAGGTTATCAAAAACTAAGATACCGTTTTAACTGAGCTTAAAACCCACCCACTAAGCTATAGTAGTCAGTATTTATATTTTTTTGGAAATGCAACCCCTTACGCCACGAATGCAATTCAAATTCAGTCCAATGCACTCATCTTCACCTATATAGGTAGATTCTAGACAAGCAAGACTCTCAAGTAACTTTGCTACACAATATTTACCTCAACACAAAATCCATGCACTCCACAAAACCTTGTAACATTATTACTTTACATACTTATTTCTAAGGAAAAATCCACGCGATTTCCCCAGCAGTAAGGCAGCCATTTAGACTACATTTTCTATGTGGCAACCCTGAGGTACAGTCACGGAAATTAATTGTTAAGCAAATTGACACCCTACATCAATCTACCGTGTATAGCCATTTCATACAACTGCCAAAGAATGACAGTTGTGATTTGAATATACGGACAATTTAAGGGTGTAGTCAATTTGCTTAACTAGTAATTTCCCTGACTTTACCTACGATGCGCTGGTAATGTAAGAAGCTAAGAAGTAAAATCTATATATTACTATATACAGGGTGAACATTTTCCAGCGACTTGCTCAACATGCATTGGCAAGGAGTACCTCTAGGCATTACTTGCATAGGACCAGGGATGGACTTAGGAATGATGTGAAAAGTCGTTTTAGGGAAGCATAGGACAGAAACGTAGAAGTCGTTGAATTAACTGTGCATATTGCAGGTGTCAAAGGAAAAGATTATTACGGATATAATATTTGCAACCGCAACCGGCGGTGCGTGTATGACCAGAGGGGCAATTTCCGTAATTTTTAAGAACTTTCGCATTTGCATCTCATTCGCGATCTGTCAAAAATACAATCAATTTACCAAATTTTTTGACACGTTTGACAGATTGCGATTAAAATGTGAACGTTTTTTAAGTACGAGAATTGGCTTTCTGATGTATGAACGTAAACGAAGCAAAAGGAGTATGTAAGGATGTTAGTAGGTGGAGTTCTGAAGTATCTGCCTACCTTCATGGAAGAAGGGGTAAGTTTATATATGTGCATAATATCTAGTATAACATTTGAAATTCCCATTCTAAGCTCACCAACTGCATTGTTAAGTGCAATCTGTGTTGTTATTTCACTATGTTTCTAATGATGGCATTATATGACGTAGTAAAATCGCGGCGACACCTCTGCCCAACCCTTCGGGGAAACAAGGTGTGATGTTATGTTATGTTATGTAAAATCGCGGCGGGATTTTATCGCGTACCTACTGGATTTCAACTCTCGGTGTTAAGCCGAGCGTTGACAATTCAACAGAGTGGGTCCCAGCGCGTTGAAAAAACACACTGTTAGATTTTCGACTCTCGGTGCTAAGCAGAGCGTTGAAAATCCAATGCGCGATAAAATTTTATTGCGTCCGTGCGAACGTCGGCTTAGTGATAGCCTAGTGGTGTGACCGTCGGACTACCAGGTCATAGGTCTCGAGTTTGAACCCAAGCTGCGTGTCCCTTGGGTTCGAACTCGACTGACTTTGACGTTTGGCTTTACGGATTCATGTGCGTGTTCTATAATTATCACTTGCTTCAAAAACGGTGAAGAAAAACATGAGGAAACTGGCATGCCTGAGAGATATTTCTCGACGGCATCTCGAGGGCATATGAAGCCAAGTCAGAAGCACATGGGTGGCATAAAAACGCTGACACCAATTTAGTCACTAACCACACCAAAAATAAAGAAGACTGAGACTCTTCTCAGTGTTATCAGCGGCTCATTTTATTTTCCTGTAAATCAAATAATATATCAATATCCATCATTGGTTAAACCAAGTGTCAGTTGCATACAATAAAATCATCTATGCTCATTTCAGCACTTAGTTTCAAGAATAAGACCAAGTATGCTAAATCCGTCTGACCTAAATCACAAACCTTTTTTTGAATTAACTGTATTGTTACTTTAGCGTTTTCGGATGAAAACTAAACTCATTTATATAAATTGGATGTAGAGCCAACTGTAATTAATTATTTAGTACCAGCGCAAAAGTAATCTTAAGACTATGTGTATTAAGGTCATATTCGTTTCACGTATTCTTTGTATTAATTGTATTGTCTGCGTATTACAAGAAAAAAAGTTCTCGCAAAATATTTGCCCTAAATACTTTGATTTAATTGTTCGTGAAATATTTGTAATATGATATACCTACCTCATCAGCGTTCTATTATTTCGCTTTCCTACCTAACGGTTAGTTGTATTATACGTAGGTACGATCTATGCAACAAAATAGAAAAAACCGTTTTTAGCCACAATTTCGGTCGAATTTCGTTTCAATTTATTTTTTTGCCCAAATATTCACATTTACAAACAGATATAAAAGGAAAAAAGAACACTACAAAGATTTGATATTTCTTTGCTAACCAAGCTACAGGTGCTAAGAATAAAAAATATTTTACGACAACACGGCGTGTTTATTTTGCGTTGACGCGTACCACCGTCGTCGGCTTCCCTTAATCCGGCCCTGTTAAGACCCATATTTTTCGCGAATATTCCGCAGCTTAGCACGCGCTCCAGTATCTCCCAAGGGACTTGATGTTGTTTTTTTATATTTCAAAACAAGGTCTCACTTTGCCTCCAAACGAGATGTTTTTCTTATGCAAATTCGTAAGAGGCGTGAATTAAATACTTCTATCAAGATGCTCCTTTTATCTATTTAAATTTACCTTTGGAAAAAAGTGTTAAAGATACCGAATTTTGAGGTTCTGTAATTTAGAAGTTGTTGGCAGTAAAATTCTGCAAATACTTGAGCTTTGGAGTTTATTGTTGACGGCATCAAAGATATCTATTACGAACTTGTAAGTTTGTTTCATGTCATTGAAAATTGCAATCATCTTTGTTCTACGTATCGATTGCAGGAAGTCTATGGTATTCTCTATAGTCTCGGGTTCAGACTCAAATCAGTAATCAATCCCGCCAAGATTTGGAATGTTATCATTATCGAAAAGTGATGTCGAGGTTTTCCACTTACGGCACCAATTTTAACCCCACCAGAGCAAACAGGCTCCTGAGCTATTCAATTTACGACAAGGCGCCACTCGTGGCATAGGGTCAATATTACTATAGATATTATTTTCGTTCGTACATACAAATATTAATCTCAATTATTTTCTCCAGGAGGCCTACTCTCTCTCGGCAAAGTTCTCAACTTCTTCCCTGTGGGAGGGGAGCGGGAGTGCCAGCCCGAAGGTCACAGCATCGCGAAGGCTGGCATCTGCATCAACCAGTACGACTGCCGCCAGAGAGACGGCAGGGCTTCGGGCGACTGTGCCGACGGTCTTGGCGTGTGCTGTGTGTGTAAGTATATGATATTTTATACTGTGTTTTATGATGATTGGCTTGAATTAGAATAAAGACGTAGACGATGTACGTATTATTGGAAAATACTGGTATTCACCTCATCAGCTGTGGTTGGACTGGAAACTGGCACCGACATGATGGTGACGATGTATTGTTAGAAAGAAGAATGGCAAATGTAGAACTATAAGAGATTAGAGATTGAAATAGTTATTTTTACTACAAGTGCGGAAAGTAGGTGATTTCCGACGAGTGGCATTTTATTCACAAGCGAGCGAAGCGACCGAGTGTATAAGTCGACACGAGTCGGAAATCATCTTACGCACGTTTGTTATACAACGTTTTACTGTGCATTGTGCGAGGATATAAAAAAAAAAACAAGTGATCCTTACAGCATATGCTGTGTAATATCAGACATCTTGGCTGACGTATACCTATATGATATTAACAATATTCATCATCATCATCCTCTTTATCATCACCATAGTCATCGCCATCGCCATCGTCATAGCCTTCGCCATCGTTATCGATATCCTCATCGTCATCATCATCATTATCATCATCATCATGATCATTATCATCACCATCTTTGTAAAACATTTCTCAAACAATAAAAACTTTGCTTCGGGCTGACGACGGAGAGGAAAAAAAAAAGAAAAGTAAAAAGCACTAGTGCGAAAATGTGGCACTTTCCGCACAATTTGGCTGCTTGGAAAACGCTCTTTTCGAGCACATGCATTATAAATTAAGTTTTCTTAAAATCTCCTGTGACTAGGTCGTCGTGTGAGTATCGTTTAGATATGACACAGAATTCATTATTATTTATTTATTTTATTTTTTGGAAAACTTACAGCTAAACAGACACAATAAGTAATAGTTTAAATAAAATATGGCCAATTACAAGTTTCCACATGTAGTAAAGAATTCATTATTGCTGACAAAAAATATTAAATGCTCGTACTGAAATCAAATTAACAGTTTATAATGAACAAAATACAAATAATACCATTACCTAATGAAATATAATCAATATATTGATATAATACCAAGAAACAATAATGTAAAACCAAGATGGCCTACTTGAAAGTTGTAGAATAAGTTACTACAAACTTGTGGCGATACTTATTAAGTTGGAAACTTGTTCAAAATCGGAAAAGTTTTGCGAATGTAATCAAGAAAGACGTAAAACTATTCAAGTATAGGAAACAAAGATTAGAAGAGTGATTAAACAAAAATCTAAGATGGAGAGAGACGGTAACGTGATATGAGGAATTTCAGTTTGAAAGTTTCAATGTGAATGAATAGGTTGTTTTAATGTAGGTTAAATATGTTGTAATTTGAATTACTAAAGAGATTTTGAGAAGTAAAATAGAGACTTGCGATATTACAACCATAGATTCTATTCATGGAGTAAACATTGCCACTATTACATTAGTGTTGTGACTTAGAACCGATAAAAGAAGAAACTTCGTATTTTTTTAACGACAACAAAGGAACTATGGAAAAGAAGGTAAAATAACGTCGGGAACACTATACGTAGGGTTTTGAAAAAGAGGAGGTTTTTCTAAATGAATAAGGATCAGAAACTCTCGCAATAGTCAATTCCTGAAAACTAAAATAAGTACTTACTTTAAGTCATCAAGGTCAATCAATCTGCCTAGCCTTTTCCCAACTATGTTAGAGTCGGCTTATCAAGGTAAGGTATAAAAACTATCGCGTGAACAGAATCCCTACAGATCAATCTAAACTAAACTATCCATAAAAAACAGAATTCCCAAACTAAGAAAACATCTATGTTCCGGAAAAAAGAGATTACGCTGAATAGATTACTAGGTCCTTAGTAATCTTGTTACAGCTAAAACTTGTCACGAGCTTACTAATGAGGATAAGCTGACAGTCAGACACTGGAAAATAGCAACAACAATAAAAAAGTCCTATAAAAAAACTTTTTACAAAAAAAAAAACAACCGACTTAAAAAAAAAAAACACTACAAAGTGAAAAATAACTTTAATTTCGGAAGTCGGTGTCTTGGTTTTGAATTTTCGTTCTTTGTCACCGACTTCCGAAATTAAAGTTATTTTTCACTTTGTAGTGTTTTTTTTTTGAAGTCTGTTGTTTTTTTTTTGTAAAAGTTTTTATTTTTCACTTTTTAGTGTTGTGGTACCTACCCCACACAAATTCGAATACCACTACCTGCTATGTAAATAACAGTGACAGGAAGTTATCATATCATCCACATACTAAGTGGGAAAAAATACGTATTATTGAAGCTAACTCCCCAAGCAAAGTTAATAAAATTTATATGGGACCACCTCTGAAGTATGATCTATCAAACAAAAAAAGAATCATCAAAATCAATTCATAATTGGCGGAGTAATCGCGTAACAAACATACAAAAAAAAAAAAAAAACAACATACAGACGAATTGAGAACCTCCTCCTTTTGGAAGTCGGTTAAAAACTAGGCAAAAATTAAACAGCTGAACGTTGCTAATAAAATTATCAGTATCCTCTCAATGCTTTTGATTTTTGATATTTTTCAATGGAACTAATGGTCTGTTTCATGACCAATAGAAATATGGCTAGCGTAGTAATTTTTCGGTGCAAAAAAAGAAAAATAGTTTCCAGATAGTTATTGGAGGTTTGTGTATTAGTGTAGGAATTTCAGGTTTGTGTTTATAACCCACAATACACGAGACATAAGAGAAGGGCAAAGAAAAAAAGTCGGGAGGTGTCGTGGGACACCCGGTTGGAACGTAGTGTCTTTCGCTGTATAACATATTAATACAAAGCCATCTAGTATGGTCTCAAGTGTCAAAAGTTTTTGTTTTTTAATAGAGAGCCACTTCTGCTCTGTATTAAAAAACAAAAACTTTTGACACTTGAAACTGACTTTTTCGGGCGTAACGCATTTTCGTTACGTGATGATTTCTGCAAGTTAACTCCTACCGCAAGTAGCGTTAGTAAACATCATTCCAAAAAAGTAATTATCTCTCTAATTGTAAGTGCACATTAGCCGCAAAAGTGCTGTGCGGCCCGCTCGTAATGTGCGATGGTTCATACAAAATTTACGAAAGTGATGCAGAAGGATTCTTGCGTTGCTGTGCGTTAGCCTAAATAGATCTCCCTGAGACAATACTAAACCTAGAACTAAGAAACAGGGTTTAGTGTCGTCTAAGTCTTCGAGTTAACTGCCACTTACTGTAAAAGACGTGGAATGGGAGACGACGATTGAGCTTCCTGCTACTATGTACGGTTTTATTGAACGGGGACGATTGTAGTTACGAGCATAGTCTGAAATGGTTATGAAGATAGGATGGATGCAGTATGGAGCGTGTCTCTTATGATCTTTGTGTGGCCAGAATGTTTTGATGATCTGAAACCATTTTGAAATTTTCACCGTGTGTGCTTCTGTGTGTGGCCACGCTCATTGTATATTACGTGATCGTGAAGGTATAAAGAGATGTCTTGAACGGTTTTGTAGATTAGAAGAGAGAATTTTGTCTATGATTTTTTGTTTTAATTAACCTCAAAAATAGGATATATCCTACAACACTCTAAACATCTCACGTCGTTTTAAGGTAATCCACAACTTAGAACTTCATGGAGGAAAAGCCAACCGTATGTAGGCAGTCCAAAACGAAAAGTGGGATGTATACTTACTCAGTAAAAAGAAAAATCAAATAAAACGGTTTTATTAATTGTCATCTCTTACACATAAAAATTATGGCTAATTATGTATATATACACCTTACAGCTTGTTGTCAACTTTTACAACCAAGTCCCACTTTCACACCGTTCTAAACATATTGACGTTCTGCACTTTACGACACATTGTTATCAAATGTTTCTTAGAATTTCTATACTAAAACTCTCTTTAACCGCCACTTTAGCTAAATGCAGAATCAATGTGGTTGCTGGAGCTTCGTCTAAAGGTTGTAAGTATGTTGTGATAATTGAAATGGGTTGGATAAGGATGAGGTTGCACACCGAAAAGGTATCGAAAAGCCTTTTCAAACTAATGCAACGATGAATCATTTTCGTTGGATCGGGTCGTTAGAAAGAGATAGTAGCCTCAGAAACACTGGTATAGATTGCTATACCACACTAAATCTCCAGAGTTAGAACTTTTCCTAGAAGTACTTTCTTTACAAATTCTCCGAACTGTCTTAAACCTCAACTTAGACTTTCACGACGATTTCATATCTAACTATCTGATAGATACAATAATTTTCATTCACCACTTACCTCAGTAACCGTTTTATGATAACCATTAACATTTAACGACGACCTTATAGAACATTCCTTTAGAACAAAGTTTTGTATGATAGTTACCATCTATGCTTAGATGTGCTTAGATGATGAATGAAAGGAGACTAATAAAAGAAATCTATGAGACGGATGTTTGTAGAAATATCTTAGAATTAAGGACACACTGACATTATCGATGATGTCTTTGAAAATAGTCGGGTAATGTATGAACTTTGGACGATGCAAAAGGAGTATGTAAGAATCGTAGCAGGTGGTGTTGTGCAGTTTTGGCCTACCCTACTCGTATGTAATATGTGAAAAAGATGTAATTCGGTAAAATTCTCCAAACAAAACGAAATGCTGGGATTGACAGAAAAAATTGCTAATACCTCATACTTGGTCATTCAAATTCAGCACTTCGGGGGAGTCTTTAAGTTCTGTCGTACTATATACTTCTATCTTACTACCCGTTATCGACGCAGCCAGTACGTCTGTTGTGGTTTGAAACGATTTCAGCAATGTTCTGAGTGTCCGGACATTGGCGTCTAGTGCCGAATGTGCCGTGCCGTCGTTATGTGTAGCTGGAACTAAGTGCTGTCCGGTATTGTCGGTTGGGGTGATAGCTGTTCGGTATATGGTTAGATTTAAGGTTATAAAGTGGAAAGTACTAGGTATGTCAGAATGAAATATTTTCAGAAATGGGACGGATTTCTACTGCCTGATATGCTTCAGTTAAATTATCTGGAATGGATTTTCTATCAAATTCGGTTCTATTTGTAAAATTTGGTCTGAGGTATTCACTATTAATTTGGGTTTTCTTTTTACACAAGCCTTTTGCCCAATATGATGACGAACCTTCATTCAAAGTTTCATACCTTATTTAACTCCTTTAGACGATAAATTTTCAAAAATCCTTCAAGAATCCTTAGTGCTAAATTTCATACTTCTGAACCGAGTCGCTTGGGCTCTACGATATCTGTCTGTGAATGAATGAATTAGACATTTTTATTAAATAGAAAGTGTATGACTAAAGACTATGCGAAGATTTACTTATCTTTGAGACTTATGTTTCAATGAGTAGGACATTGGCATCATACGCAGTGGGCACTAACAAGACAAACACTATTACTAGTACGTCTATGTTATTGTTTCCTGTTTGGACGTGCTTTCTAGCTAGCATATGTAGGAATAAGGCCAGGTTTCATGCCATATTGTCAATAGATGGGTAGACATGTTTTATTATACACAAATGTATACCAAAGAGTAACATTAAATGCAATGCAAATAATTATGTAATGGTACAATGACTGAAGAAAGAAAAATCGTCAATTTGTCACAGAAACACATGCAGATAAAAAGATAAGTTAATTTGAATTAATGTTCATCCTACTTGGAGTATATTTAATGTATTTTATTTCCAATCCTGCAAATATTAAAAAAGTAAAGAATAAAAAAACAAAACTTTAATAAATTATATACCTGAATTTTCCTCATTGATCATTCCGTCCATTGGTGAAAACCGTATGAAAATCCGTTTGGTAGTTTTTGAGTTAATCGCGTTCAGACAGACAGATAGATGCGGCGCGGTGGGGGACTTATTTTATAATAATAATATAATATATACTGGTATTATGAGTAAAGCACATATATTTTAAATTTCCACTTATCCACAGAAATAACTCAAAAGCAAACTGCTTTTAAATAGTGCTGCAGAAGTTAATGTCAGACTTCGGACAGTAATAGCTTAATGTCAGCCACAATTTATGCCAGTTATTTGAGACCGTAAGGGCATGAACTGAAAGGATTCAGAAGTTTTAGCATAGCCCTCATTACCAAGCTGTACAAATATTTAATAGATGACAGCGGATTTTAAAATTTTGATAAACACTAGCTCTTTTAAGGGTAAGCTCAAAGCATTTCTGTTAGATAAAAACTTGTACTCAATGAACGGACTGTAATTTAATATTAATATTTCAATTTTCTATTATAAAAAGAAAAAAATGCTATTTATTATTATTGATTTTTGTAAACATGTTTCTTTAATTATTATTTTTGCTGCATCTTCACTTTTAGAATTAATATTAATATTATTATGTATGTAACTATGTAATGTATCCAACACAATATAAATTGTTCCTTATAAATAAATAATCAAATTTTATTCTTTATCAAGCGAAAACACTTGTTTAAAGGATCCTTGAATCTTATGTAATAGTCTTGCTATCAACCGGGCACAAATCCAGATTACTCGCTGCAACTGAGAATGAAAAGTACAATGACTGCCCGAACCCAGGGGACTTATTACTCCGTCAACGAAGATACGTGCCCGTCTGAAAGTAGTTAGAAACTTCGGAGTGAACACTACACCCGATTAATCAACTTTTTCGGACACACAAAAACACACTGGGAGTAGGGACAACTGTCAAATCGTGGTGTCATTCATTCTTAGGTCGGGCCTCAAACTGGTCTTATATTCGTAGGTGATACAGAGTAGGAATCGCCCGTTACTTCGGCCGAAACTGCGGATTTCGTGCTTACGGTGTTAAGACGTCCAGAATATAATAAGGCTCGCTTGCACATAAACGCAAATCATTAAATGAGTTTAGCACTAAACGTATTTAAAACATCGTTCTTAGCCGACGTTCATACGGACGTAATAAAATCGCGATCGATTTTTTCGTGCACTAGGTTTTCAACGCTCTGCTTAGCGCGGAGAGTTGAAAATCCAGTGCGCGATAAAATCCCGCCACGATTTTATTACGTCCGTGCTAACGGCGGCTTATTCTGTCAATTGTTTGAAGATTACAGAGACAGAATGATGGTTTAAAAATATTAAGCGCATTAAGTGATTTGCGGTGCAAGCGGCTCTTGGTACAGTAATTAATCATTCGTGGCAGGCAGCTCTATTCCTAACCGTGTGGAGGATGGGCAGTGAACAGACTCCTTCCGCGGCAGCATCTACTTTCACCAATCCGTTTGCAAAACGTGCTGATTATAAAACTCTTTTATTTTCCTTTCGTTGAGGCTGTCATGGAGAAACCCATGTTGAGGTGAACGTTAGATGATGAAGATTAATGATTAAGGAAACCAATCAACCTACATTTACGGTTAAGTTATACATTACAGCTACTGCTAACTTAAGTTTAATAATATATTAGTAAATTTTAAGCTATTCTACTCTTTTACGTTTTATTGATGTGAATAAGTAAAATCTTCTATGGGAAGTTCTCAGTACGCATTGTCACAATAACAAGTCCTATACTATACCCCTCGCGCTAAGCGGATTCATGCCACCTTCCCCGCCGGTTTTTTTTACATAAACCTTGTAAGTATATTTTGTACTAACACACTACTATGTTTATAGAAATAGGTGTTCTTTTCTTCCTTTCTGAAGCTGTATCCATAGGGTAGTCAGAAAAGAAAAGTATATCTAAATATCTTCTAAATGTTTTACTAAATCATCAGAAATTAGCAACACACACAGTAAAACCAAGGTAACCGACATAGCCCGAAGGATCGCCAGACTTAAGTGGCAATGGGCAGGGCTCATTGCTCGCAGTACGGCATTGCAGACGGGGCCGAAAGCTTCTGGATCACGTACCGGAAGGCCTGGCCTAGAAAAACTGATGATCTAGTGAAGGCCGTGGCATTCGCTGGAAGCGAGAAGCACAGGACCGGTCGATATGGCAATTCTTGGGAAGGCCTTTGTCCAGCAGTGGACGTCTTTCGGCTGAAATGATGATGATGATAAATAGAACATTAGAACAAACGTGGTAATGAATTCTTAATCTATTGCTGCTGGAAGGTGATAATTGGATGAGGCTATCATTAAGTCTTTAAGCGTGTGATTTTCGCTTCTGGTGTCCAAATAATTTTGTACCTATTTGGAAAAAAAAGAGCCAGCGAGGAGCTCGTGGCTAAGTAATAACAGCCGCACGGTTCGATCCATCAGGTTAAGCTAAGCTTGCCGGGGTTGGTCTGTGGATGGGTGACCATCTTAACATACCGAGACTCCCCCGTGCCTCGGAAACCACGTTAAGCTGTTGGTCCTGGCTGTCATTTGTGGATCTTTGACAGTCGTTATACGGGTCGTCAGAAGCCCAAAAGTCTGACAACCAGTCTTACCAAGGGGTATCGTATTACCCATTTACTGGGTTGTGGAGGTCAGATAAGCAGTCGCTCCACGTAAAATACGGTATTCAGCTGCATCCAGTTAGACTGGAAGCCGACCCCAACATAGTTGGGAAAAGGCTAGGCAGATTGATTGGAAAAAAAGAGCCAAAACTTAGTAGGTATAGTCGTGTCACAGTCAATGATTTTTTAAAGTAGTTTTTTTTTTGGTATCATATTTTTAATGTGGAAGCACTAACCACGGTCAAGTAACGGATTAATTTATGTGTAACACGTACTTACAGACGGTCATTGTCAAAAACTAGTTGCAATTCTGTACCAGTTCACTTGTTCTAAGTAATCTACTTTCACTACAACTGGTTCAATGTACTGCACTTGTTTAAAACAGGTGACGATGAACATCGATGGTTATGTAGCAAGTTTTTTTTGTTCTTTTTGGGTTTAAGATGGACGATTGGCACTTGTTAATGTATATCTTTGGAGCCACCCTGGTCAGTGTATACCTACGTCTTTTTCTCTGGGTCTAAGGCCCACTTGAACCTCAAATCACTAGATTTTTTTTTTTTTTTTTTTTTTTTTTTTTGAAATGGCCTCTCGCTGTTTTGACCACTAAGGTCATGGCTGCTTAACCGAACTTTTCCTGTGGTGGCCTTAAGCTTCTACACTTAGAGCCTCCAGCCAGGAGCTTTTAACTATTCTAAATTAAAACTAAGCGAATGCTCGCTAAGGGCACCCCCTGTGGGGTACGAACCTCGGCTTAGGGCATCGCTGAGGGGAGGACAGCAAGAAGGGACAGGCTGGATCAAATTTATATTTTCATCATGATTATTATGCGGGGTATTTAAAGCTACGTGCTCAGCTGCAACAACTGCTGGCACCTCGTTTTCGAGCAAGGGTCGGGGAGGAGTTTCATTGACTCGGGGACGCGGTCGCGATCGCAAAGGACCTCGGCGGCGAGGTCGGAATGACGGGAGGCGTCTGTTTTTGTATACTGTACTGGTGGCCCTATTCTGCTCCTGGAGGAGTGTAATGGGGTCATCTGGGTCGGAAAGAGTATGCCTCGGTCGGCGAATCTGACTGATACGGGAAGGGATGTAGTCGGCTGACTCGACAATCAGAGGATTGCGATGTTTGGGAGCGGAGTCAAAGTAACTCTTGGACATGCGTTTTAGGAATTGGCGGATCGTTGGGATCTTACAGTCGAGATGGAGGATCTCGTTTCTGACATAAAAGGGGGCTCCCGTGGCCTTACGAAGGAAACGGTTCTGTAGGGTCTGCATCCTATGGATGGAATGGGGTTTGGCGTGAGCAAAGACTGATCCCGCATAGGTCATGATGGGGCGGATGCACGCTGTGTAGGTTCGCAATTTGCACTTTAGTGACAATTTGCTGCGTGCATTGAGAATGAAATGAAGTCTACCGAGAGCGAAAGCGGCTCGCGAGCGAACCGACTTTATGTGCTCTGAAAAGGAGAGGTGATGGTCGAGTATGACACCGAGGTACTTGGCTCGCTTCTCCCAAGGGATCGGCTTGCCGAACAAGGTGATAGGTCGGGGGAGGGGGAGGGCTCTGGATCTCGGTTTTGTGAATAAAACCGCTTGACTTTTGTCGGGATTGACCTCGATTCTCCATTTCCTGAACCAGGCGCCAAGGTTATTGACAGCCCTTTGCAGGTTTAGGAGCATCGTTTCGGTATTGCCTTTACAGATGATCGCAGTATCGTCTGCGAACAGAGCCAAGTGCGTCCATCTGTGTTTGGGAATATCGCTAGTGAATAGGGTGAATGCGAGGGGAGCTATCACGGAGCCCTGAGGGACTCCTGCCCTTATGGGGCGGGGAGAGGATAGGGCTCCTTCGATACGGAAGCGGAAGGTGCGGTTCGACAAGTAGTCTCGAATGATGAGCACGAGACGATCTGGCACACCGAGTTTGTAAAGCTTATATATTAAGCCGTTGTGCCAGACTTTGTCAAACGCTTTCGCAATATCGAAGAAGACCGCACCTGTCCGTCGGCCTTGGGTGAGAGCACCGCTGACCAGCTCGACAATACGGTGGACCTGATGCACGCTAGAGTGCTGAGTTCGAAAGCCGAACTGCTCGTTGGGGATGAGGCCCTTGGTCTCTGCGTAGTCTCTGAGACGCTTATAAATAAGCCTCTCATAGATTTTGCCGAGGACTTTGAGCAAACTGATGGGGCGGTAACTAGTGGGCTCGCTTTTAGGCTTGCCGGGCTTTGGGATTCCTATGACCGTGGCCTCTTTCCACGTCTGGGGGAAGATGTTATTACCTAATGCACCATTGAAGATGGTGGTCAGTAGCATAATTAAATGGGCTGGGAAGAGCTGGACCACCCTATTGGTGAGTCCGTCTGAACCGGGGGCTTTACGAATATGGAGACCCTTGATAATCTCGTGTACCTCATCTGGTTCGATGGGGGGCAGGGGAAAATCAGGGTCTTCAACGGGAGGGAGAGAGGATCTACGTTCGACTTCGGCGTCGACCTCGTCGAGGTGAGCTTTGTCTACTGGTAGGGAGCTGGGAGAGCATTGAGCTTCTAGGCTGTCGGCTAGGCACTCGGCCTTGTCGATGTCATCGAAGGCGATGGTTTTATCGGGGCGGACTAGAGGGGGCATAGAGGCTGATTGAGTGGACCTGAGTTTCCTCTGGAGTTCCCAGAAGGCTAGATGGGTTGGCTCGAGATCGCCCAGCATCTTGTCCCAGCCCGCGTCACGCAGCTCCGCAATACGTGTCCTTACAGTTCTCTGTAAGTAGCGCATGTGGGCTTTGTTGGCGGCGCAAGGAAAGACACTGTAGGCACGAGTGGCCGCGTTCTTCTCAGTCATCAGAGCACGCACATCGTCCGGGAGTTTCAAGTAACAGGGTTCTGTTGCTGGAACCTCCCTTGAGCAGTCGCTCAGGACGGTTTGTACGTGCTCCGTGAGTGAGTCGATCGCGGCCGTCGTGTCAGCGATTGAGTCAAATTTGTCGGGAATTGCGTCTAATGAGGGGGACGTGTTGGATTTCAGCTGAACGCTTACTTTCTTCCAGTCCGTCACCTTTCTAGTGGAGGGGGGATGGTTGGGGTCAGAGGGACCTATGCGGGAGACAAGATTGATGATGACAGGGCGGTGGTCAGAGGTAAGCTCGTGCACCGTTTCTATTGTGTCAATGCGTAGGTTTACGTTCTTAAGGAGCGTTAGGTCAAGGACGTCAGGGGTGTGATCGATTCTATGGGGATAATGAGTGGGGTCCATCGGAGCGATGATATCGAAGTTAAGGGAGGAGGAGAGGTCGAACAAGTGTCGGCCTCTGGTATTAGTGATGGAACTATTCCATGAGGGGTGCTTGGCATTGAAATCGCCCGCCATAATGACGGAGTCACTCATGCCTAAGAGTAATTCTAGGTCATCAGATAGGAGTTGGAAATTTTCTAAATCTACAGTTCGAATGGGAGGGATATAGACCGATACTAGAGTGATCGGTGGGTGACCGGTCATACCTAGACGGCAGACTGATACTTCTAGTCGGGAGAGGGGGGGAGGGTCCATAGGAATGCAGTACAGATCCTTTTTATAATAAATGAGAGTGCCACCCGCGTGACAGCGCGTCCTATCGTTCCGGATTAAGCGATAGTTAGCTATGGTGGGGCTACGTTTGTGGGGCTTTAGAAAGGTTTCCTGGATGAGGAGGATATCTAACTGATGATCGCGGAGGAATTCCGCGATCTCATTTTTTTGATTTATTAAGCCATTGGCATTAAAGGTACCTAATTTGAGGGATCGGGGTTTAAACCTTTCAATAGTGGCGTTATACATGATGGGGGGGTCTAGAGAAAGATTTTAGGGCTTGCGTAATGTCCGAGTACGCTTCGTATACATTTGTGATCTGCTGGATATCACCCGACCCTAAGGCTGCGATAATGTCATAAGCCATTTGCGTAGCCCTGGGGGTACAGAAGGTCATAAATGTCGACGATATAATGCCGAATGCATTATTCACGGGGTCTAGCACGGGAGTGACCACGGGAGTGGGGGCGGGGCGCGGGGCTTTAGGAGCGGTAGCGGTAGCGGGTTTCGCGGGAGGCGCTGAAGGCGCGGGGGGTGCGGGGGGGGCGTAACGCTGGGGGAACGCGGGGGGAGCTGAGAATCCGGGGGGAGGGGGGATACGGACACGCGGGTCCATGAGGGTGTATAGAGGGGTATGAGGGAGAGGGGGGCGCGGGGTACCCAGGGCTGGGAAAGCCTTCTGGTGATTTATTTGAGACCAAGGGCTAGGCCTCTGAGGGCTTAGCCGCTCGGGAATCTGAGAGGAGGGGAAGGGTTGGAAGTCCCTTTGCTTTAGCTGTCTAGCGTCTAATCGCTTAGTCAGCTTACCTGAATTAGCCTTAGGGGCTTTTGAACAGCCGCGGTAGTTGGCTGTGTGACCCTCGAGGCCGCACAGCACGCAACTAGGCGGGGTTTGACATTCGTTACGGTCTTTAGGACGTGAGCAGTCAGCGGTACCGTGGTCGCCCAGGCACTTTACGCACCTGGGTTTTGCGTGGCAATTCCTTTGGGAATGGCCATACAATTGGCAACGGTGACACTGACCGATCGCGCTATTTTTCCAGGGCTTCTCAATAGTGAAGCCCGCTAGGTGACAGATGGTCCTGACGTTAAAAATGGGGTGAAACCCCTCGGTAGGGGAGCATACGACGAGAACCATGTCGTAAGCTTCCCCACCGCGCGAGCGATGCATACGGTGCACCTCATCGACGGGGATTTTTTGCGACTGAAGGTCGGCTAAGATTTCGGAGGGGGGGATTTCTTTAGGGATCTTTTTGATCACCACTCTAATCTGTCTGTCTTCTGGGAGAGAGTAGGTGTGGAATGACACACCTCTGTCTCTCAGGACCCTAGTTAGTTCCCTGTAGTCTTTCGACGATGGGACCTGAACTTTGATACCCTGTTGGGTAGATCTGGCGTTAGTGTAGGCTATCTTTAGCTCTACACACCACTTCGAGACTGCCGTCCACTTCTCCTTGTCCTGAATGAACACGGGAGGTGGAGGCGCGACCTTTTTAGGGCCGGAGCTAATAATGGTTGCGTCAGCCTGAGAGGATGACGCAATCGGGCGGGGGGAGGTGGGAGGGGAAGCTACTGTAGCGCACGTAGCGGTGTCAGTGAGGCTGACTATCGGAGGGGTGGGGGAGATTGAGTCGTCGATAGCGGCGACTTTGGCGGCCTGGGAAGAGCTCTGTCTCTTCTTCTTCCTCTTATTTGCCTTACCCGTGACTTGGGTGAAGCCTTCGTCATCCGAGTGGGAGGAAGAGGAGGAAGCAGAGACATGTGTCTTAGCCTCAGGGACGAAATAGGGATGGGGGGTCTGAGTGCGCGCCGTATTAGCGGACGCGACTTCCGTGTCCATGTCTGAGGGACATGGACTTGGACTTGGACTGGGACTGGGTTGGGGGTCGGTTAGATCTCTGTCCGCATGCTGCGAAGCAGTAAGTACTTTGAACTCGAGACCGAATTCATTAATAAGGGAGGGTTCCTTGAGGAGGACTCTACCTAGTAGGTCTAGGAGTCTGGCGTTATCGCTCCTGAGTGATGTGAGGTCATTTCTGAGTGACTGAAGGTCACCCTGAAAAGCCTCCATTTTAACTGATACTAAGATAGTCCTAGTTTCCTAATTTTCCCTATACCTATTTCCCCGGTGGGTATGCCGGGGATGAGTATCCCTCCCTGTCGGGTGTAGACAGGGAGGATGGGTGCCTAATTGTGAGCCCTAAGCTTGCTTTGGCCCGTTGCCTATCTTAATGTGCAACGGGGTCCTGACCAGTCTAGTGCGCCGGGTGTAGACACACCCGACCGACACAGGGTGTGTAGCTGTGAAGGGAATACTGTCACCACGTGTTGACTAGGAGATCCCCCAAGGCCAAACACTGGGACCCGGCCAATTCACTGCCTCACCCTGAAGGGGATCAGCGGGTGTGTTGGGTCAACACCCCACTCGGCTTCGTTGGCACCGTATGGTATCCACCGAGTGACCACGAAACTGTGGTTTTACCCAGAAGGGGCCTAGTGAAGCTACACACACGTATTTTCTGTTATAGAAATAAGATAGCCTTGAAAAAGGCCGTTTTTCGATCTTAGTCCAATCGATTGACGATTGGAGATCGGATGTAGTCGGGTGACTACGAGAATCGCTACGTAAACGCAACGGAATATGACTCAAGAACACTGAGTCATGAACGGGAGAGCGCAAGCACACAACCGTCCGTGACCAGTGCCGAGCGTCGAGGCGCGAAAATCACTAGATGCGTTTAGCCACATATTAATACAGATGGTTCACTCCGCAAAATCATTTAAATAAAAGCGACTCTTGCTACGACACAATAAAGCGCAATTCAGGTCGCACAGCGCTAATTACCTACAGTTATATTCACCTATACTCCATTTGAAATAAGATTAGACATTTAACAAAACCTTTTTTACAGCTCGTTCAACCGATTTTGACTTCTATTGCGTTGGTGGCATGACAAATGGCAGCTGCAGTAAACAGTTGGTGTTGTAACCACTTTTTTGCTTTTAATGCCATCCTTATGCCTACGGCTTAGAAGTCAGAATCAGTTGAGCGGACTGTAAAAAAGGTTTGTTTAAATGTCTAATCTTATTTCAAATGGAATATAGAAGTTGCGTTTCTTTCAATCGCGTTATTCTTATATCTTCTACGTAACGCTCACTGAATTGACCCGACAAGACAAGCCCGCCGCGTATAGTCCGCACAATCCACGAAGACGCGCCCCACTCCGCTTCGCGCCGTACTAGAGTTCAGCTTACAGTACAGTAATCGCGGAGTGGGGCGCGTCGTCGTGGATTGCACGGATTATACTTCAAATGCCGCCTAAAATGCGGAGTGCACCTTCTGTAGGTACTATTCTGTGGTTTAGCGCAAAACATGATTTGTGGCGTAAATGAGCCTGAGTGTGTAGATCATCATACTATAAATAATTAGATAGGCTATTCCTTTTTGATACATTTCGTCAATAATTTGAGGACACACTTCTTCAGTTTATGATGAAGATACTTTTGCGAGTATGACAAAGCATAATTTACATTATACTGACGTCTCCTAAATGGCAAAAAAAGGACCGAGACAGCAAAATAATCTCGTAATGACCATAAAAATAATCCTATGAAAAATACAAGCAATTATATAAATTCGCTTTCGTTAAGTTTAGAAGTAACAAGCGTGTCGCCTCATAAATTATGCTAATAATCACACTAAAAAAAACGCCATCATACCCGTTGATCTACTGCGAAATAGGTTTGTGTTACGAAGAAATTATTCATAAATTATTTTTATATTTTGTGTCTGTTGTATTTGTTTAGATATTGTTAGTCTGTGACAAATGTCAGTTTATTACATAGACATATCGTTTAATAAGGATCTGTTGACGAGTTTTTATTTTGCGAATCTTGTAATACTTCAAGGGGATTATGTCAAGCTATGAAGATGTTAATTGGTTGATTTATTAATCAATAAATTGACAATTTGTAAGCAGAATATTAAACTCGAATTTGAATGTACTTTTCGCACAATAGAACCAACATTAATCATTACATTACTCATCAATAAACTAATATATTATCGGGCTAATAATAAATAAAATCTCTCAATATTGTTAAAATCGTGGTAAATCTAGCTAGGAAAACTAATATTATTTTATCACGTTGTAGGTATCTCGATTTCAATCACATTCATAATATCATAAACGAACATTTCTGCTATTACTGTTAGTATCCTATCCATATTAACCTTAATTAATTATGAGTTCCCCGCTAATTACCTACCTACTTGATATAGAAGTTTCCGGTGTGCAGAAAGTTTACCTTATGTCATTAACTCATTAGGTATTTGCGGGAACCCGGAATAAGTAGGAATAGGAATTATTGTAGTTTGATAAGTTGGGCGTTTTCGTATTTATTCGTTTTCTATTTCTATTGAATGTAGTCGGGGATACTTCTATATTAGGAATTTCTTCTGTATGTTGTGTTTGTAGACATTGTTATCACATGCATGAAATGCACAATTACCATGAAATAAAATTACAACCAATCAAGTTGAAACGAGATTTGACTTTTTTTATTAAATTTTTTATCCCACACAGAGTCTATACCATGGTCAGGCGAGGTGGTAATGGCTGATCTTTGCGTTATGCTCGTGAACGGGTGCTGCTTGTGGCGACTGGTCGTCTTGCTGACCATGGTTTTGTTATTGGAAATTAACTGTTTATCATTTGTGACTTCGAGTTACAGGTATTATGTAAGCAGGCACGCCCTTTATGCCTGGAGGCTTTTATTTAGGTATATTAAGTTCTGTTTACGTTTTTATTTTTAGCATGAGTATAGTTTTCGATATTTTTTGTTGGTATATTGGCTTGGCGTCTGCTAGCTGATATTTATGGCAAATAAATTAATTTAATGTTTTGTGTTGCGTAATGTAAATTATTTTGCATACTATATTGTATAGAATCAAGTTTTTCTAACAGACAGCTGTATTGCTGGGGAGTTTGTTGCGCCACTTCTTCTTCCCAGCTTAAGCACTGAGAAGTGGAGTGGTGACGGATATCAACGGGGTTTTATGTAATTTTGACGTTCGAAAAGTGCTGATTCTCAGCCTAGTTTGAATAAATTACTTTTTGATTTTGATTTGAGTCAGCAGTCGCGTTTGTGACCACTATACAAATGACGCAGTCAAACTGTGATAAAATCATAATCATGTTTATCCTACAATTCAAATTACTTAACTCTTAACGCAGCTTCAATTAGGACAACTCCACAATTTCCCTTCAAAAGCGAAAGTTCTCTGAACCCATATTGTAATTGAATGAAAATATTGAGAGCTTCAAAGTTGACGTAATAACAGTGGCATAATGACATGAGGAGACCCATATTATTATGAAAAACAGTTGGATTCGATTATGTGTGCGTCCTTTACTTACCGTGAATGGAATTTTAAAGAGGTTTTAGGTTCGTGTGGCCAGTAGAAGCTTGCTTAATGAGTAGCTGGGCTAGTAGATTTTATACAAAATAAATGTTTTTCTTAAAGGATTGGATCACGTTCTCATTAGCAAGTTTATTACTAGTTTCGTCTATGCAGAGTCAGACGTAGCAAGAGTGTTAAACATTTTTATGAGCAGTTTCTTCAGATTATCTACCTACATAAATATCAGATGTAAAAAAAAAAACAACCGATTTAAAAAAAAACACTACAAAGTGAAAAATAACTTTAATTTCGGAATTCGGTGTCTTTGGTTTTGAATTTTCGTTCTTTGTCACCGACTTCCGAAATTAAAGTTATTTTTCACTTTGTAGTGTTTTTTTTTGAAGTCGGTTGTTTTTTTTGTAAAAAGTTTTTATTTTTCACTTTTTAGTTGTGGTACCTACCCCACACAAATTCGAATACCACTACCTGTTATGTAAATAACAGTGACAGGAAGTTATCATAATATCATCTACATACTAAGTGGGAAAAAATACGTATTATTGAAGCTAACTCAAAAACTACCCAAGCAAAGTTAATAAAATTTGTATGGGACTACCTCTGAAGTATGATCTATCAAACAAAAAAGAATCATCAAAATCTATTCATAATTGGCGGAGTAATCGCGTAACAAACACACACAAAAAAAAAAAAACACAGTCGAATTGAGAACCTCCTCCTTTTGGAAGTTGGTTAAAAACAGTTCACATTTACATTCGTCGATTAATCATTTGTGTAGTCTGATATATTAATCTTGTTATTCCTCTAGTAATCAGTAGAAGTGTCACAAGAGATAGTAGGTATTGTTCCGATCGAATGTGGTATTGCGTCACATAACTCATCTCACGACAAGAGTCGTCCGTGTGGTAGATTATGATGATACTGAATATGACACGTGCATTCGACATGATAGAACAAGAACATTAGACAGTCTGCTAGTTTTTAATCTTTGGCTCATCAATTCTGAAAACAAGTCTCCATGTTTATATTTGCAGTCGAAGTATCCTGCGGTGGCTCGGTGCAGAATAACCTGACGTACTTCATGTCCCCCGGCTTCCCCGAGCTCTGGGGCGGCGAGCAGGACTGCAACATTACCATAGAGAAGACCCACGCTGGCATCATGCAGCTCAGGATCGACTTCCTGCACTTAACTATTGTGAGAATGTGCATATTTAATTATAAGATTTAGAGTTAAAAAGGAAAAAAATACAGTTTACCTAGGTACTGCAGTTACGATAATACACTTGAAGGTTTTTTGTGTCTAAAAACAATAAAAAACAAAAATAGCATAGCAAAGGTAAAGCTAAAGAAAAAATAAGAATTGTTTATTTGTTTAAACATTGTATACATACAAGAGCATGCAAGATATTACATCGTTTGAGTCCTATCATGTTTAGCCGTAAGTATCGATGTACAAATATTTCCATAACATTGAAAATAATTAACAATAAGAAAAATCTAAAAAATACCTAGAAAATGCATTTCCAAAATTTATAATTTAAAACTTTATAAATTAGAAATTATTTTTGTTACAATGTCAAAATTCAAGATACGTCAAAAATTAATGTCAAACAAATACATGAATAATGTCAAAGTTACTAAATATTTGTCAATATTATTAAAAGATTTATGTCAAAACAACATTGATGTCAAAATTACACGATTAATGTCAAAAATTACAAGATTTATGTCAAAATTACAATCATATTCATATAATTTATATCGGAAAATTTAGTCAAACACTAATTATTTCGTTTTTTCTATTCCAGGGTCAGCCAAATAGAACCACAGGAGACTGCGATGAGGACGCCATGATCTTGGGGGACGGAGACAGCAAGTTCACGTTATGTGGACAGAATCATGGACAACACGGTAAGAGATATTTAATTGATTCAGGCGATCTTGCGGAAATACATTATAAAATACAATAGACGTAACACGTAATGCATCCAGCGCTCGGTGTAGCAACACGCCGTGTTCGGGTTCGCGACAAGTCAATCGTTATCCTGAGAATGCCTCGTTGAGAGGTGAAACACGTGTCGATATTTATGGCTCTTTAGGAATAGTTAAGCGGTACAGGTTACTTAATATATCAACGTCTATTGTATTTTTTAACACGGTAAAACTTATTTTGCTTTATCATTTTGTTTAATACCTATTTTATGTTTTGTCATGCAAATTTATGATGGCACTTGGTGTAGACAGTTTTTATCTTAGATGTAGGTGCTGCAATTAGCTTGCAGGTACTAGTAGAAGTTGATGTATAGTTTACGTTCCCCTTTAGGGGAGAGTGGGTAGGTATAATGTGACGTTAAGTTACGAAATATTCAAGATTTTTTTCTTGCCAAACCACGGAGCTAGTTTCTGTAGCTTATTGAATTTGAAAGTGGTTTTAATCAGATTCAGCAGGTTTTTTACTTACTCAAGTATCTCATTATTTCCAGTATACTACACTCTATCAACGGGCAGTGAGAAGCGCGAGGCCGGTGACCTGCCCGGCACTAAGACCATCAGCCTGTCAATGCGCATGCGCGGCGGGGACATGCCACGCATCTGGCTCATGCGGCTGGCGCAGATGCCTCTAGCCTATACTGCTCCGCATAATTGTCTGCAGTACTATACGAATGAAAATGGTAAATTTTGGCTAAATGTATGAAGTTTCATGAAAGGCCCTATTGCTAGAAGGCTCGCCTAACCATTACCTGAAAAAAGGCAGCGCCTTTTCTAACAGTCGAGTTGTCAGGACGCACAACAGAAGTCATGGCAACTCTTGATAACCCTGTTGAATACGACTAACAAATTTCACACTGACCACTTTCTATAGTCTATTAGCATTTTTAACCCCCGACGCAAAAAGAGGGGTGTTATAAGTTTAACTGCTATGTGTGTCTGTCTGTGGCACCGTAGCTCTTAAACGGGTGAAAATCGGTTAAGCTGTTTGAAGATTATCAGCTCTTTTCTAGTTGATGAATGGATGTGAGTATCTTCCACAGGTTTGATAGATTTGAAATTTAGTATTCTGTTACTTCAATGATATTAGAAGAACATAGTAACCTTGTACTGATGCTGCAGCATCACCTGGAATTTACAGGATACCCAACTCCCTTACCAACTTACTGCACAGGTATCGTGTTTGGGCTCATTGGAATGGTCTCAATGAATAGGTTATAGATAGATGGTGAACAGGGTCTGGTGATGGAGTAGGAAAGAGAAATGAGAAAATGTCGGGGATTTTTTAAATTTTGACTGTTAAATTTTAGGTACTTGTTGTAATTTCATAGTCAAATGTTAGTACCAATTGAAAAAATCTGTTCCTCATACATAACAGTGTTTGGAGGAGCTGTTTTTTATTTGGATTCTTAGGAATATAAAAATTGACGGGGTCCGTTAGGGCCAATGCCTGCCGGGGTTGCGAATATGGGCCGAAAGGGACATCGTGGCCCCCAGCAACAGGGCAACCGAAGGAACACGGGTGGGTTTTAGTCAGTAAGAGTCTGACACGCTCTCCCGCTCCAACCAGAGCGGGAGAAGGTATTTGATAACTTCCCACCCAAAAAAAAGGTATCGTATTTGGGCTCATTGGAATTATCTCAATGAATAGGTTATAGATAGATGGTGAACATTGTCTGGTGAAAGATTAGGAAAGAGAAATGAGGAAATGTTTGTGTCGGGGTTTATTTAAATTTTGACTGTTAAAATTGTACTTGTATTTCCACTCAACAGGAACAATAAGAACCTTCAACTACGCGTCGAATGGACGCCACCTGGCCAGTCAAGACTACAAGGCATGTATCAGAAGGAACGCAGGCTTCTGTTCCGTAAGGTACAGTCCGTGTGACGGCCGCTCCTTCAGGATAGGACCCGGCAGTGGGACCCCACTAGTTATGGACCCTGTTGGTAAGTGAACATTCACTTTTATGAATGCTTTTTTACCAGGAATAATTAGTGCATGATGTTCATTTATAGTGTGTTTACACACTCAAATCATTGTAAAAACAAAGAAAAAAAAAAAAAAATTGAATATGTTGAAAATTTTGTTGGCTACACATTTGGCCGTATCTTTTTGTATTTTTTCCGACAAAATGTTATTTGTCACTTTTTATTTTCCCTAATAAATAAAATAAACGGATTTCTAGCCAAAACATGATTGTCTAAGAGAGTTCTGTACATTGCATACATCCTGTATACAAACACATCTTCCATATCTGTAAAATACTCACTCTTTGTTGAGACTGCAAAAGAAGGGTTATGTTTATTAATTTATTTATAATCTTTATGTAAAATGGTCCTTGTTTATAATGGCTTAAGATCCGAACTAGAGACGACCTTCACCCATCTGTTTAATGGATGAAAAGTATTTTATATCAAATTTGATATGTTACAAAATATATCGTGAGTGGGTTGGCTAAAAAATCCTGGCTAGAAAATTACAAATAAAAAACAATTTTTTTTTTTCAAAAGTTCAGTCACATTTGGGGTAGTAAATACACAATATATAAAACCTGTATACTTAATAAAATATAACCTATTATACGACGTGTATTGAAATGACTGCCTTGGTCTAGTGGTCGCAAGCCACTGCTGAGTATGAGGTCCTGGGTTCGATTCTGGGTTGGGCAAACTGTTATTGAGTTTTTCTATCTGGAATTTCTCAGTAGTGCCCGGAGTCTGGATTTCCGGTTGATGGCAATAGGCTCGCCGCCTATTACATGGGACTTAATCATAACTGGCGATATAGGTGTACTATAATTAAATCTCTGCCTAACCCTTTGGGGTTTGCAGGCGCGATGTTATTCAATTCAATTCAAATTCTTTATTTCAGTCATGAGTCCATAGTGTTAGTATAAACAAAATAAATTAATAACTAGTGTCAGTAATACGGAGATAATACTTGAAATATCAATTATGGATTCTTACTCAGTGGCGCAGCAGAGGGGAGTCCCACTGGTCTGAGAACACGCTCAGAAGACCGTTGGTAAAGGCGCGTAGCCGGCCGGCTATGGAGACGGTTCTTTTTCTTATTATGGCGCAAAAATCGTCTGTGCGCGCCTCCGCAAACATTGTGGACGCACTACAACACCACGACATCCCCAACAGTATCCTAAATGCGTTATTATATTGGACATGCAGATCGCTGTATGCCCTCAGAAGACTGCACGTACCTATAGAAAGACTGACAGAAAGCTTTGAAAAGAGTGACTTTAACTTTATTTGTACAACGTGCAAATCTTCGAACCAGCGTGTTACATCGAACAGCCAACGACCTGCGCTCCCTCTCTATATCAATATTGTCCTTAAGATCAGCAGTGACCCAATGACCAAAGTACTTAAACTTAGTCACCCAAGGTAAAGGAGTGCCACAGAGCGAGACACCGGGAACATCACAATAGTTTATGGTACTCGCTTTAAACATAATAAGTTCGCTCTTTTTAACATTGTACAGACAGCACATCAGGCTACTACAATCTGTCAAATTTATTTAATACATTTTAAACTTAATCGCTGAAGTGTAAGGTTCAAAGTTGATTGAGAAAATTTGACAGTTTCGGGTAGCTTGATGTGCTGGCGTCTGTACTTGAGCCAACGGGACACTGCATAGAACTCACAAATAGCCACCAATTTCCTCAAAGCGCCGATCGATGGACTTAACAGCACCATGTCATCCGCATAACTAATATTTTTCAAACAAACGTTGTCAATATGACATCCAACTTTGGTGCTGCTAAGCTCACCGATTAGCCGGTTTATGTACAAATCGGAGAGACTAAACAAGGCTAAGGCCTTAGGGTTGAGGTATCTAACTAAATAAAAAGAAACCAAAACTATTTGATAAAAATTTAGGCTTAGCGTTTATAATTTTAATTTATCTCTGTGACCGCCCGCGCCCCATCTGTGTAGAGCCAGACAAACCCTTTGACATGCAAATCGCAAAAACAGAAGGTATTCTGTAGAATATTATTATTCATGTTTATTATACTACCATTCATATTCCAGTTAACTTTTCCAACAAAGCCCATTTGTTACTAACTTTATGCTAGTCGGATTTGAACTTGCGACCTTCGCGAGCCCTGGCAGTGGTGGCTGAGTTATCGCCTATTACTACACGGTTTTCCTTGGTTTTAGTGTACGGTGTTTCAAACATTCTTGTTTTGGGGTACCTAGGGGCCGAAGACGTACTTTCTGTTACTTGTGGAAGAAAAGTGTACAGTCCGCGTAGCTATACAACGAGTTCTTTTTGTTATCCTAACTCTAGGGTATTAATGAGACCATCTCAAAGAGTCAACTGGGATATAAATTATTTTTCATTTAATTCATTTATTTTCGTTTTCTTAATACAAAATAATTCGACAAAGTCACGATTATGTAAAAAGCCTTACTTGAAATATAATTCAGAATATTATTGTCCATAAAAAAAGTATGACAACGTCTCATTAGCTTTAAATATAAATGATTGGTTTGAATGAAAATGATTTACTCGCACGTATCAATGAAACTTAGATACACACATGTTATCTTCGAAACTATGTATTTTTGGAACATGTGTTCTAGGACTTTTTTGTACTATTTTTACTTATGCATATAACCTTATAGTTATGGGACATCAAAAGGAAAACGTTGTATTGGGTACTGAAGTGTATTGTTTATAAAGATAGTCAGAAACTCACAGCAACAGAAAGACTTTATAGATTAAGGCACACAAAATCTATTAAATTGAAATATTTTTGTAAAAGAAAGATGTAGAAGATGCTCATTAACTTAATAACTCATATTTAATTAATAAATTTAAAGAAAGAAAAAAGAAAGAAAATACATTTATTTAGCACAGACAAAAAGGCACACAACACAACAATTTTAACACAAGTAAAAAATAAAAAAGTAATAAGTAATTTAATGAAAACTGTTTTCCCATAGATACAGAACAAGAAGAAATGATGCCAGCAGACGACACGCAGACACAAGAAGATGAAATGGAAGGTTCTGGCAGCGATCCTCAGATGGACGCTGCAGAGCCGTCACAACCTGGCTTCATCTCCAGGGTAAGAGAGAGTAAGATGTAGCATTGATCGAAAGAGAACATGATTGTAAAGGGCTTGTTTCACCACCTGGATAAGATCAGCTAACATATCTGCCAGATAATTTTACAAAAATACTGTAAAACGGAAATTATCACAATCTCAAAATGAGCACTCATTCTCAATTGGAGATTGTGATACAGGTACAGTCAAGCCACATTTATGTTCTATACTTGATCAAGTTTTTGTAGGGAAATTCTAATATGTTCATATAAACTTGAAAGGTGGTGCAATTATTCTAAGCAGCTAAACTTGTATTTATTTAGTCCTCCAAAGGCAAAAAAAATCTTATAAACGAAATTGTGATTAACTGAGTTTTCAAAGACCAAATCCTGTAAAATCTTACCTCACACGTTCAATTTATCGTTTAAATCCACAGCTTTTGAAAGTGTAAACAAGCTCCACACTTTTATGGACGGTCTCAACAGTGCCATAAATTGTTGGCAAACATGCAACTCTGCAGCTGACTTACTTTATGATTTGCTTACTTCTTAAAAACTGTGCATTCAGGAAATATCTGGAGTAAGAAAGTTTTTAACTTTAAACGAAGCTCGTTTTGCTGCAACGAGGATTTATTTTGGGTTCCGTCAAAGGATAAGATTGGCGACGAAGTCACTTTTAAGTTTAGTGATGCGTCTTTAGAAGCGCAAGATTATTAGATTTTGTAATTTGTGGGAAAGTGAAGAATATAGAAAAGTATAGCTGCTTAGATAATTATACCTTTAAGATTTTACTGAGTACTTTTTACGGTCCTAAAATAAGGCATGTAATTGATTTGTTTGTAAATCGGTACATTCACATACAAAAAGTCCTCTTAAGAGAATACTATTATCATATTTTACATAAATAAGCGCTCTATCATCTTGTCATAATTGTGTGCAATTAATCTCAACCCAAAGCTTTGGAAATACATTATTTATTATCATGATTGAACTAAAATGTTTTCATAGTCCCTTTACATTGCCAAAGTATAACATTGGGATGCAAAATGGATACCTAACTAAGAATTAATAATGATATTTTATGTTATACGATTCCTATATTTTATTTGTACGCAGAAAAGGCTTATTAAACAAAATATGGATAAGGTTCATTCCCCTTATAAAATTATTATAACACTATTTTGGACACCTATCTACGATAAAAATTATAAATTATTTACAATAATTCCTTTTATTTTAATGTTATTGCCCTAATGGAGAAGTTTGATATTATTTTTCAATTCATCACGTCCAAATTAAATATTCTCGACAACTCACAGGATTCCTTTCATTTTTTTGTTAAAGTTGTTACGTGATTAAAATCTCTGCTATACTTCCTTTAAACTTTCAACATGGACTAATTAAAAGAACCAAACTAGGTTGGGACCCAACTTGCTTTATACTAGTTTCTAATATCTTTAAAATGAAGTCCTATATTTAACTAGTATGAGACGATATTCTACTTTATGTACTCAGTGAAGCAAATAAGTATTCCGTCATTGCTCTTAGATTCTCTTCATAGATTAAACTTCTGTTCAGTGCTGAGACATTTTCATTTCGTGCTTAATTATAATTGTAGTAATCCCAATATGATCCAATATGATTAGTGAAATCTCAATTTTATCAGTATACGTATCAGTAAAATAATTTTCGTTCATACACATTCTCCAAACTTTTGTTAAATTCATTGTAAAAATAATAACTTATCGAGCTCCTCCATTATATCTATATACATTTATATACAACCCTACCCCGTAGCTAGCTTAACCCTCACTAACCACATCTAGATCTGGACGTATATCTCGTCTTGGATGTGGGGTCAGGCCAGGGCTTCTAGCTGGTCCCGATGGTCGCCGTACACGCAGCATTATCCAGAAGAAGATGACAGGTTCCGGTACTTCGGGTATGGGAACTACGGGATAGGCCTCACGGGCTTTGGGAGACAGCGCTGTGACGATAGGGTCACTATACCCTGTGAGAACGAATATTTTATATCGGTGAGTTATATAGATGATGTTCTGATTTTTTTATTGAGTTATTGTAAGCTTTATTCAGTCATGCATAATTTATGTATTTTTTTTATTATTCGATGCAAGTAACTCTTTAATTAAAAAGATCGAATATTAGACGAAATCGTAAACGAGTTTTTAATATTTCCTTATCAATTTCAATTTCTTCTAAAGTTAATAATTTCGGGTCTGAAGAGTCTAATTATAATAGTATTAAAGCTTAGGATTTCCATTAAAGGCTGGAATATAAAAGAGAAATTTCAGAGTACTTGTGAAGTTAATAATCAGGAATGGAAGTAATATTGTTAAAGTTCTCTTAAGAATGACCCGCTTTATAGAGTGTTGGTCTAGAGTTGGATAATACTGAGTGGAAAGTATTGTGAAATATTCTTTGGTAACTTCTTGAATAGTAAAATGGTAAGGCTTTCTTTAGACTCAAATTAATTTCAGACAAGAACAATGTTAGAATGATAAAAAAGGTCCTTGCACTAACGAATAAATAAATAAAACGGACTTTGATATTTTCATAAAAGATAAAAGCTAAAGGCACTACTCCACATAATATACTCCTACAATTTATTAATACTACCTCATGTAACATTCCAGCCAAAAATAATTGATTGATAATATAATTCGAGGGCAAACTTTCTGAAGCTTTAAGCTTACGTAGATTGAACCAATAATGTTACATCAACTTTACGAAACAATTTAAGAGTGGGATGTAAAATAAACATCCATCATGTTTGTTATTTCCAGGAAGGAAGGTAAACACGGTCTTATACTAATTAGCGTGGCTTTAAAACGCTTACGCATTTTGAATACTGTGTTTATATTTCATGTTGGAAAATTAATTGTATCTAATTTACAAAGCTTTTAGAGGGATTCTCAGTTGTATACGAAAATGAAATAATTTTCTATGTAAACACTTGCTTTGATGTCTAACTTCTAATACACTCTAGAATTGACTGTAGATTTAGATTCTGGGTTTTTATCATTGAAATAGAAATAACATATGTCTATGGTTTTTATATACGCATTGACATTAATGAATTTCATATATTATACAATGACATGAATATTTACTTTTCAAGTATTATATTATTTTAATTATTGTGAATGTGAAGGCTATGTGGGTCATTCCTTTTTGTTTTTATTTTTTTCTCAGTTAGTTCTAATCATGGTCTGACAGTTTGAGTAATTTATGTGGCCTACCCAAATGTTCTTTTTTTAATATTGTTCGTCGAATCGCTGAGCTCCTTAAATTCTGAGCTGAGCACGATAACTGACAAATGCGTGTACTGACTAGACAGGCCTTCTCAATCTGTGTGGTGCTTTCCTCAACATACATACTCTCGAAAAACATTACTCTCCTTCTGGGGCAGTCGGGTATAAGACGCTTAACGAAGCCGAGAGTACTTGTTCTCTTCGTCATTGTGATCACTTTTTCTAGTGGACCATACCTGCGCGCTGCAACAGTGATTTTACATCAAAAATGTGATATCTTTTTACTTCCTTTATGTCAGACCTATCTTCACAAGTGCAAACGATAAACTACAAGTTTTATATCTGTTCTCTAGAGCTCCTACTTCGGTGCAGGAGTCTGCGACCCTCATCATTGCGGCAACACGTTCTGTCCTGGACAACAACGCCGCGACTGCCACGTCGAGACTTCGATCACACCATTCGCTGTGTCAGTGCACTTCGGACCACCAACGATCAAGAGGAGTCCAGAGGAGAATATAGGAATGTGTTTGAGATATACGCAGTTGCCTTGTGATTCGTGATGGGTAAAATAATTTAAATTGAAAAGTGAATGATGTGATATATCCATTTGAATAAGCATGTGAGTGTATTATGAAACATGATGGAAATATTTTTGTAGAAAGCGTTCTTTAGATGAAACACAACTTCTCTTTAGCAGATCTTTTAACAAATCTTCAAACTAGGTTAATAAAAGTATGTGAATAAAGAATGCTGTAACGGAGCTGTTTAAAAAAAAATAAGAAAATAATTCTATCGCGCTCCAGTAACAACGTCACACGAAAACGATGAAATCGAATTAGATAAACGATACGACGATGGAACGATCAAAATGTTTTGATATTAAATGACATAGGGGCGCGAAATTACGGAGTGAGTCTCGGGAACCATCTCCCTCGGGTGTCATAAGTGTGAAACGGTATGACAAGAATATGAAATATGTTTAAGAAGCAAAATGTTTTAGAAAATTACGTGTTTATTTCCAAGAAATTGGGTATTAATTTGAATCATTTGTTATGTATAATATAGCTAAGCTAGGTTGACAGTCTATACAAATAATACAGTTAATACGAATATATATTTTGTAAAATGTAGCTTCAATTATATCTGTTTCTACCGGACCGAATCCGTGTAAAAAACCGTCACAATATCTGTTTCTCCATCCAATAAATCCAATTCAGAGAATCGTCTTTTTCGCAAGAACTTAATCTCACTTGATGAATTACATTATTTGTAAACCTGTCTTGAAGCTTTACCACAGAATAGATTGATACAGAAGGTCGGCTCCATACAACGAGCAAAAATGCACACATAGACACGCGTCTACGAACAGCGAGTGCAAGTGTACGCGGGACGGGCATTCGTATTCGTATTCATTCGGCCGTATGTATAGTTTGTTCTTAAAGTGTCTTATGAAAGTGTAAACAAATCTTGTTCATGTTAAATTCTTACGCATTCACTCACTAAAGGGAACCAGTAATATATTCGTCTGTATTTAGAGGGAAATAACTTTATATCTCACCACTTTTTCCAATAATTATTGTTTGAATGACACTATTAAATTTTAATTGAAAAATTATGGTCGTAAATATAAAATTTATAAAATTATTCTCAATTGTTATCTATAAGGTGATTTAAAATTAGGATTTCAGGTCAGTCTTCAAGTAATCAAATCAAAGCACTCAATTTGTAAGTGGCACCATAAATTGGCATCCAGAAGTGCGTTTGCTGATCTATTTGCTAACATTTTCATCAAAAATTTTTTGAATAGACCATACGTGTCTATGTGTGTGTGCGGCTGTTTTTACTCGTTATACATGGTGTTAAGTATTGCATCATGTGCTGAATTCATGGTTGCAGGTTCCACGTCGATGTCTCTGCATGAGGCCGACATTCTGTATAATCTATTTTGTGCCCCAGCCACGTCCGCTGTATACAAATGAATCGATATAAACTCTATTGTCTACTATGTAGTTGAGGATTCAGCGAATTTGTTCTAGCTCGGTGAAACTAATTGAAATTTAGTACCGACGAGGACTTTTAAACTAATTGTTTTGTAAATATATTATTTTGCGAATTTTTTTAAAGCTTTTGTATTCTTATCTGTGTATACATTGTTGGATTAATTTAATGTTATATCTCTTTAGTGTCAAAACGCTAAAATATAGAAGTTTTGAGATGTGTTTACATTTCAAGCATTTTGTTTGGTTGTAATAATATATTTTTTTATAGAAGTTCTGTTTTTGGATTCACTTTACAATTGTTTTCTTTAATTACATGCATAATGATACTAAGCGTTGCTCAAATTAGTTTTATTATTTATTAAAAGTTTCACGATATTATGAAGTTAAGGAATAAAATTATGACGTTCTTAATTGCTCAAATTACTAAAAGTTAGTTGTAATAAATAATTGTTTTAGTTCCTATGATTCGGAAAATTTTATTTTGGTTGTATATAAGTAATTTTTAATGTTTCTAACGGAAGTCTGTATTTATATACGTAATCTAATTTATAACAAAATGTAGCGTTATTTTTATTAGTAGCTGTGCCATCGTAGAAGAATTATTTAATAACCAAAAATAACCGTTTTTTTTTAAAACATGTTATTCTTAGTTATCTGTGACTGTAAATAGTAATGTTACTACTTCTTCTTTGTTTTATAGATTTTCTTTTGCATTTATAAAAAAAGTGATTTATTTTTTATTAAATTATTTATTTTTCGACATGATAACACCAACATGTTCTATTTATTTTAACTCTCACACGTGTACTGATATCGCAGCAGGAATGTAAATACCTATACTGTTATTTACCCCTAAGTATGTTTCTCTCTTCCTATTAGTACGTTTAATAATTGTAATAAACTAGCTGCGTCCCGCGGTTTGACCTGCATAAGTCTGGATCTCGTGGGAATATCGGGATAAAAAGTATCCTATGTCCTAATCCAGGTCATGGTCTACTCTTGTGCCAAATTTCATCCAAATCCGTTCAGCGTTAGCATGACGCGTCACAAACAAACTCACTTTCGCATTAATATTGTTAGTTAGGATTATATACAAGTTATTCATCATCATAGTACTCTCTTATCCCAATATTTGGAATCGATTCAGCACTTTTCGCACATATTTATTTGCCATTCTCTAAATAATCAATGTAGGTAATCATCTCCTTCTGGTCATATTTATCTTTTGTATTATCAACCTGCAAAGTGATGGTTAATCTTTTACTAAGTTCTAACTTCAACTCGATAGATGTAGAAGAAAAAATTACCACTACCTGATTCTTTACCAGGTACCAATTCAACGTTCATTCCTTAGCCCTCTCAAAGTCTCAACACACATTTAGCCAGGCTATTGAGCCATCGATACCTGGTAACGTTCCTAACGGCTTTGATTGCTGTTACGGCCACTAGTAACACGTTATCATCATGTTAACACATGCGATAATGTAGCCATTATGTTGGTAATGGAAGTACTAATGGGGTACTTGAATATGTACATATTGTAGGTACACGTGTTTCGTAGTTTCTACGTACAGTGACAGAAACGGGTGGTTAATCTGTAGTTACGACGGGAGTAGCGAAATGTTTAGGGAAGGCAAAGTTTTTTTTTATTTATTTATTTGTAATGTCTATCAGAGGAAAAGTGTTACAAATTAAAAAGGGCGCTTTCAAAATTAAAATCTAAAAAATCGTAATAATCAAATCTGTGGGAGTGATTTTGTGAAAAGCGACGGGAAGCGCGCGCTATTTGATTTGACCAATGAGCCCGCGCGGTGCTATGGTTGGCCGTCAGAAACGACCTTGACGAGGCCCCGTCCCTTTAATGTTCCTTATTACCTTTTAATGTTGCTTATTACCAAGGTGAGATGTCAGATGCTACACATCATATGCTACTGTAAGACTCGCTAGTTTTTTAATTCTTTATTATCAAAAGGGGGTCTATCCATTAGGTATACGGATATGCCAACCCCATCGTATCTTATCAACAATTAAACTTGAATTGAGGTAACTGCATACTATGTACCTAACACAAATATAATCATTCGGGCATTAGTTAGTCAGTCAGTCACTGCACCGATTTATACCGTATACTCGTATAATACACATGAAGATGTATTATAATTCCACCCCTGCTAATTCAATATAGCCAGCATCGCATTCTCTTCACGGAATCAAGGCAATAATCGAATACCTACTATTGGAACAGTAACAATGGCCGCCGTATCGAGATGGTACTGATCGGCTCATTGTTTACATGTGGGACAAACCGATATTAGGTTAACTATCTATGTGGGTCTGTGCGGAGTTTAATTGGATCAAGGAGTTTCTATGAATCTATAGAGGTGTGTAGTCTGTCTTGGTCTCCATGATTATGCTTAGACAAAATATTTTTGACTCTTGGAAGTTATCATTTACATACATGAAGAGACTAAACCGCGTACCTCTTTAATGTAAGGTTTTTGGTTTACTCAGGCATTTGCCAACTACATAATGCTCAGGAGTATTATATTATCTGTGGCTCAAACTAAAAATTTGTGCTTTAGATATTAGTGATTTCACGTCAGTAGCGTTACGGGTGAGGTTTGAAGACTAATGGTCTCTCGCTAACCTTTAGGCGTTGGCCTAATTAGCTCATTAAAGATTTCTGACTGTTTGTCAAACTGGCTTTGGCGGCTGATACTGCATCTAGGCATTGTGATTTAGCATTTTTTGTTAATACTAAGATTCTTTAAGTGCTGCGTTTTTCATACACGTATATGAAAATAAAAATAAACACGTAGCAGTACTCTGTGCCGGGCTTGCGAAGAAATCCGAAACGGAGATCGTGGCCCCCGGCAACATGGCAACTGAAGGAACACGGGTGGGTTTTAGTCAGTAAGAGTCTGACACGCCCTCCCGCTCCACCCAGAGCGGGAGAAGTTATTTGATCATTTCCGACCCAAAAATAAAAGCAATTCTCTGTAGCAGTGGCGATAGCGACGGGTGTACACAAAACGATTTCTTTATTTTTTCCCGAAAATTTAATTTTGTGGCGTCTATAAATACATCATTTTTAAACCATTTTTCTTCACATTTCACTCACCATTGGCACCTAGTGCATTCAATTACTCCAGAATGTGTAAAATACAGCCAAGACATGACCCAAATATGTAATACTTACACGGCACATCACCTGAGCCTTGAGTAGCCAATCAGCTGCACTAATCTAATGGATGTTGGCGTTTCTGCGATAACATTGTTTGATTACACGCAGAACTAACTATTTCGACGACAGATAGTTTGAGGATGGTTAGGAAGATGAATAGGTGAAGGCAATAAATTCTTTAAACATATTTTAAGGATATAGCATAAATAACAGTAAAATAGGTTATAATCAAACTCAAACTCAAAGCATTTATTTCAAATAAACCAATTATAGGCACTTTTGAATTGTCAAGGGGTCGGTCAGTCAGAAAGATGAAGCTAGTTGCCCATTCCAATCTACAGAACTACTAGGAAGGAACCTTATTATGGTGGTCAATTTGCATAATATTTAATGTAATTACTTCGCCGGAACAGGTCTGGGATGAGGAGCCAGACCAAGAGAGATACAAAAACCCGCAGGGCAGCATGTGGCGAGCTGTTGGGCAGTAGCGGCACCACGGACCCTATCTCCCGAGAGAAGTCTTGTTCCTTACCTCTGGCTTGCCTTTATTGGCTGGCTGGAGTGAACATTGACGAAGAACGGAGCTCCCACCTCATTCTTGCTTTAATTGGCCGGCTTGAGTGGAGACTCGCAAGTGCAAACGTGCTCGGAGGAAGGAAGTATACCAGTAAGATGCTGGTAGGGATCTTGACCGTACTTCCGGGATTGTCCTGATGGCCGTGGAATACCTCTCCACTCCTCACAAGCACGTTAGGACATGTTTCCCCCTTGTTGCTACGACACTTTGTGCTAGCGACCGTTTGCGGTGGCCCATTATTGAGTGTGCAAGTCACCCCCTGCCATTTTATCCGTGTACATTTAAACATTGATCAGGCAGAGGCCATAGTCCTTCCATAGTTCCAAGTAACCAGTCCACTTTAGCCACCCAAACCCATAGTCCAATATCTTTGTTTCCATATCCTGCAATAGTCCTAAACCAACAGGGGGTTGTCCTTGGATGCCCTTGCATAGTGCGAACAGGGATAAAAGTCGGTTGGTGCCTCAACGCTTAAAAATGTCGAAGGGGCCTCTGCGACTTGGCTTCGGTCCCGAGATTTGTCTAAGTCAAATATAATTCTTTACTAACATCTAGAATTGTAAATAATGTTTTTGTAATTGGATCTAGTTGTCTGTTAAATAAATGAATAATAATAATACTGTCCCACTGCTGGGCAAAGGCCTCCCCTAAGTCCTTCCAGGAACTCTTTTCCCTCGCTCCCTCAAACCAGCCTTCACGGTACGCGTAATTTCCTTTACTGTACCTTAATTCACTACTGAATTATTGTAGCAGTCTGAATATTATTGGGTATATCAGGTATTATTAGGTCTAATAACAAGATGTAACTGAGGCCCATACACAATAGTTAATAACATGATGGATTGATGCATAACTGATTCGAAACTATGAACTAAATGTACTTAATTAAATTAGTCTCGTCAATAATTACTAGTTTCAGCCGCCGCAGTCAGTTTCAGCCGGTGTAGGCTTTAGTTAGAAACAATAATTAGCTAGAGGGTTCATTTAGGTAATTAGTACTGTTACCTAGCAAGACTTGAAAATGGCGCATAGCTACCGTTGTTTTGGTGAGGTACTGTAGACATTTTCAGCTTTGTTATTAGCCTGAAAATACTCAGAAACGTTTTTATTTATGTTCTACTATTTGTTTCGTAATGATCCAATGTTCTATTCACAATTTCTCCTGACAGCATTTATAAGAGACTCTACGTTTTGCTCACGGGCGGTAGCTGCCAAGTTAGCTAACGGAAATGTCGTCAAAGATTTTATGGCGATGTAAACAAGAGGGATTTGTTGCAAGAGCGAGCGGAGCGAGCTCGTAAATTGCCATAGTTAGTTCTGCGTTGATGACCAGCACTTGATTCACTTCAATAAAACGCTTATTTCAATAAAGATTTTTTATTTCAAACCTTAAAAAAATAAAACTAACCAAACCTACGCTCTTATTGTTTTATTCCTATTTCACAAGCAATCTTTAGTTACAGTACATTCCTATTCACATTCTCGTACTCTTTCTGTACCACAAAACTGTTCTTTAATCGTAACTTACAGGTATTTGAATCATTGTGAAATTGAAACACATCGGACTCGTGAAAAAAAAATCAAATAACTTTTCATCTATGCCAATTTTGTTCCTTGTCTACTGTTATATGGGAAGATGTTTTTATTTTCACGACAGCTAAGTTAAGTTCCTTAAATAGAGAAAATGAAATCTGCCAATATTAACAGAAAGCGAATTCGCGTACTTAAAAAAATGTTCATATTCGATTATTGGGGGTTTTTTTGGACAGTTTGAGACTGATAATAATATGTTCTTAAAAAAAAAGGGAATTGCCCCGCAGATCTCATCCGGATGCCCTTATCCTAACTATTAATTTGACTCCTTCCCTTTGTTCATGTCTAGCTATGGCCATACGATGCTTTCTATCCAGGGCACGTAGTATATGACCCTGGTGTATAGGCCGGGCCCGGGAGCGATGCCGCATTGAATGCCGGATGATGTCACGCCGATGATAGTATAGATGCAGGATAATCTAAAATTATAATCGTTCTGTTTGTACTGAAGTGGTCCACCGCTGTCACCCTGGATGATAAAACAATTGAAGTCTGTAATATTAATTAACTTACACGTCATAAGACTAAAGCGAGCTGTCCACCGCCAGCTAAACTAAGTTAGTTTAGTTTAGCTCGCCGGTTTCTCATACATGTGCGTGTGTGCTATATGCGTATGAAAAACTAGCAAGCTAAACTAACTTCGTTTAGCAAGCGGTGAACGATCAGGGTAATGGTAGCCATACACGTTACGATACACTTGCGCAAGTTTAGACTTGCACCAGTATGGAAATCACACAAGTCTGGAAAATTGCGCAAAAATCTTCCAACACTCGTTACTGTATACTTGTGCAAGTCAAACTTGTGCAAGTATATCGTTACGTGTATGGCTAACATTATGTTAGAGATGAGGTATTTCTGTTTGTTATGAATGAACTTAAAAACTACTGAATCGATTTTAAAAATTCTTTCATCAGTAGAATGCTATATTATCACTGAGTAACAAGGGCTTATAATTTATAAATTTATGGCGCAGGCAAAGCCGCTGGCACTAGCTAGTGTTAAATTAATATTATGCGATTGTCAAGCAGAAGCCCGACTTTATAATATTTAACACTGCTTGTTTATTTTACTACCTTCTCGGGCCTGTCGTTGACATAGGAGTACAGTTAATACAACCTTGTTTTTTTGGGCCTGCTTCCTTGAAAAATACTGGCCAAGTGTGTGTCGGGTTCCGTAGTTAGGCTGAATTTATCCCAAATACAAACTTAACATTGTAGTTGAAAAACATGTTCTCATATTCCAACTGCAAATGTAAGTTTATATAATATAAATGTTGTTAGTATAGAACTATTTCCAGTATTTAAAAAAATATATATAGTATATAAGTATAGTAGTTTCAGGGGGAATGGTAAATTTTCATCTATTTTCTTAAATTTCTTTAAACGTATTTGTTTCAAAATTATAAAAAAAAACTGAGATCCTCGCAACAAGTTTTTTTATTTGATATGTCACGCGGCATAGTTTGCAAAAAAATAATTAAAATGTTCTTATTTGCCCCCTAAAAGTGACCCCCATATTCAAAATTCATTTATTTACGTTACACGTTCGTGTTTGGGTCATAGCAATATATAATTATGTGTACCAAATTTCAAATTAATCGGTCCATTAGATTCGGAGAAAATTGGCTGTGACAGACGGATAGGCAGATAGACGAGTGATCCTATAAGGGTTCCGTTTTTTCCTTTTGAGGTACGGAACCCTAAAAAGAAGACAAAAAAGATTATCTGTGTGGTTGTTGCCGCATTGTGTATCAAGTTCGCATTGGGTGTGATTTGCTCCATTTGAGCTAAGCAAATATAGTTTTCATTTAAGTACGACGTTCGATGGCAGTTCTTGTTTCGAAATAAACTCATTTTATTAGTGCATTGATTTTTTGTAACGATCGTACCTCACACGTGTCTCTTAGCAGTTCTTTATCACCATAGCACATTTGCGTGGTGTGGTTATATCCGTTCTTCAGATGTCTATTACGGGGATAGTACTTAAAACATTCGTCTTTTTCGTATCTGGAAACTGGGACCTGTAACAAATCGTCAATGTGTCATCCAGTATTTTCCTGCCTGCCTGATAATGCCCATCTTAGGCAGTGGGTACTTTGCTCACAGAAAGAATGATCGATAGGGCAGAAAGGTTCTGGAGTGGCGACTACGTACGGAAAAGCGCAGCGTGGGGCCCCCTAGAAGTGGACCGATGGTTTGGTGTTGGTGGAGGTCGCGGGAATTTTCTGGATGCAAGTAGCAGAAGATTGAGACACTGCTGGAGGCCAGAGGCGTCCAGCAGTGGATGTCTTTCGGTCGAAATCATGCTGATGATTAAGTTTGAGATAGAGTGCAGCAGCAAATAGATAGATTATATATGAGATTATTCAAAATTAAATTGCATGAATGGTTGTGTAGTCATAGTTTTTATAGTGTCAAAGACTTCTTTAAAAATAAATGTTAGGTAAATTATGCTTGTGAAAATTTGTACGCTTATGACTGTTAAGCAAAAACATGGTATGCTCTTGTTATTTTTATACCATCTTTTTATACCATATTTTTAAGCAAATAAATATAATTCTATTCTATTCTAAAGAAAAAAGAAGGGCCATAAATTCTGGCAATCTTCCACACGGGGGCGGGCACAAATATTACTTTTTAAGGTTAAATCCTTACAGTCTGTAAAATGTCAGCCAGCTCTTTTTTGTATCCCAGCGCTCCCCAGCCAAGGGCAGTTGAAGAATAATCTCCTGGCTCCCCAGCTGCGTGAAGACAAGCAGGTAGCACTTGCCTACTGAAGATGATCCTGAAATATTAACAAAGACTTTATTAATAGGATTCTGGTTTAACTTGAGAAAAGTCAAAAATGAACTGACTAAACCGGCGAAGATTGACTCGAACTCTCGCACTTAGGGTTCTGTATGTACCACCAAAACTTTTACGGTCGTATTACAAATAATGGGTTTTTCTTTAGACATGGTTTATCATCGAGCTAGTTTTGAAAATAAGAACCTAACAGTGGTCGAAATTTAGTTCTATGAACAAAACTGATAACTTAGTCTGGTACAAAATTAAGTATAATTATATTTGAAGACGATGTATCTGGAATAAAATTACTATACTAGAATAGGTATAAAGTATAAAAATTAAGCAATGACAAAAATTAATTATGTTAATACTATTGATACATCCATGATGCTCACATATTTACAAATATTGCGACGGTAGGCGATTTTTCCTAACACTAACAAATAATGAACAAGTGTGTGAGTTAAGGTACTCACAGAATGTACACTTAATGGCATTCAAATGCTAAATTGTGTAATTAAATTAGCAACCAGAGGGGCAACTTTTGTAATTTTTAAGAACGATCGTATTCTAATCTCATTCGCAATTATGTCAAAAATACAATAAATTTACCAACATTTTTGACAAGTTTGACAGATTGCGTCTTCAATGTGAACGTTTTTAGGGTTCCGTACCCGAAGGGTGCCAAACGGAACCCTTCTAAGTCTCCGCTGTCCGTCTGTCTATCAGCGAGCTGTATCTCATGAACTGTAATAGGTAGACGGTTAAAATTTCACAGATAATGTGTAATACATTATCTGTGAAGTATTGCCGCTATAACAACCAAAAAAAATTTAGTAAGGCTAAAAATTAAAGGGAAATATTTATACAATAAACTTATGATATGAAAAAAAAAATCTAAAGCTAATTTGGGGTATCACTGTCTCGAGTAGATTTTTTTTTATCTTCATACATGAAGAAATAGGGGCTCGTAAAAGTTTTCAGTTTTAGACCATTTTTATCTATCTCTATCTCAACAACTAAACAAATTAGGAATTTGAAACTTCTGTACATTATGTACCATTTACTGTATATAATAAAAAAATACTAAAAACGCCAATTCAAAAGGTATTTTATTTAATTATGGGTGATTTACTGCAACTGCAAAAAATTTAATACAAACTTATCTATGCGATGTTTAAAATTTAAGATGAGAAATAATATATAAATAAATATAATATTCTTCGTTTAGTATTTTAATTTTTTTGCTAAATATTGTACAGTGGTACTGAACCCTTCGTGTATAAGTCCGACTCGCACTGGGCCGGTTTTGTTTAAGTACGAAAATTGGGCTTTTTTTTTTTTTTTTTGGGTGAGAAATTATCAAATAACTTCTCCCGCTCTGGGTGGAGCGGGAGGGCGTGTCAGACTCTTACTGACTAAAACCCACCCGTGTTCCTTCGGTTGCCCTGTTGCCGGGGGCCACGATGTCCCCATCGGTTTTCTTCGAACCCCCGGCAGGCATTGGCCCTAACGGACCTCGTCAATTCTGCTGACATCTCTTTGAGGCGCGCGTGGAACACAACGCGCCGTCGACCCGGGCTTGGTCCTTATCGGACGGCGAGCTACCCATTGCTCAGCGTCCGCAAGCCCGCGCCTACGGTGGCCGGAAATCGGCTCGCGATTCCCGCCCCAGGCGTCTCCTCCTGCGGCGGTTAGGGGCGTGAGGGCGCGAAATTTGCCTCTCCCTCACGCGTTCCGCCTCCTCAGAGAAGGTGGCCGCAGAAGGAGGTGACGGCCTGCCATTTCCTCTCGCTCCATACCATGGCCTGAACCAGGGCCGGACGCGAGAGATCACCGCCGCCGATCGCCTCCACGAGGACACGGCGTTGCTCCGCCCAAGCCGGGCAGACCTCCACCATATGCTCCACCGTGTCCTCAGGCCGATCCACACAATGGTGACACCCGGGTGTTTCCTCCCGCCTTATCCTGAACAGGTACCTCCCGAAGCACCCGTGTCCGGTGAGGACCTGCGTCAGGCGGAAGGTGAGGACGCCGTGACGCCTCTCAAGCCACTCCTCAAAGAGGGGTCTTATCGCCGCAATTGTGGCGTGCCCAGCGCGGGGTTGCGACAATCGCACTCTCCATGACGCCATGAGATCCCGCCGGAGCTCTGTCCGCTGTGCCGCGATTTCTTGCGGCATCGGAGTTAAGCCCCGGCGTTTCGCCTCCTCGCGCCACTCCCAGATGTGCGCGAGGACCTTTGCCTTCAGATCCCATGGCGGTAATCCGGCAAGGAGGCTCGCCGCCTCGCAGGAGACCGTGCGGTATCCTCGGGCCAGCCGGATGGCCATGACCCTCTGGGACGCGTTCAACCGGCGGGCTGGCCGCAGCCTCAATGAACGCGCCCACACCGGCGCCCCGTAAAGGGCCATGGACCGCACGATCCCCGCATAGAGCCTCCGGCAGGAGGCGTTTGGACCTCCCAGATTGGGCAGGAGCCGCTTCAAGGCAGCCCCGGCCCGGTCCAGTCTGGGAGCCAAACGTCGGAAGTGTTCGACGAAATTCCACTGGCTGTCGAGGACGAGTCCCAGATACTTCATCGTCGACTCGACACCGATGTGAACCCCTCCCGCCATTACCTGGGAACCCGACGGTGGCGCATTTCGAGGACCATGAAAACCCATGGCCTCGGACTTGTGCAGGGCCACCTCGAGTCCCAGCTGCCGGATCCTGTCAACGATTGTCGCAACCCCGCGTGTCGCTAAATCGGCCGCCGCCTGGTACGACCTCCCCTGCGTCAGGACTAGCGTGTCGTCAGCGTAACAAACGACGCTGACGCCGCTAGGGAGGTCGGCGCGCAGCACCCAGTCGTATCCGATGTCCCACAGATGCGGCCCCAGGACCGAACCCTGTGGGACACCGCACGACATCTCTTGCCGGTTCCACTCTCCTTGGTGACCGGGGTAGATGACGGCCCTGTCCGTCAGATAGGCCTCGACCACACGACAGAGGTAGGTCGGCATCCGGTGAAACCGGAGTGCCTCCCTGATGCAACTCCAGGGCAGGGTGTTGAAGGCATTGGCGATGTCTAGAGACACCGCCAAGACGACCCCACCCCGGGCCACAGCATCCCCCGTCGTGAGGGCCCGCACGCGCATGATGGCGTCCACCGTAGAGCGCCCCCTGCGGAAGCCGAACTGGCTCTCCGCCAGATCCGGCCCCACTCGCACCAGCTGCCCGACAAGGCGGTCCGCAATGACTCTTTCAAAGAGCTTGCCCACTTCATCGAGCAGCACAATGGGTCGATAAGCGGACGGAGAGTCCGCTGGGCGCCCCGGCTTCTTGATGAGGACCAGTTTCCCCGTCTTCCAACGAAGTGGGAACTGGCCCCTCTCCATGCATGCGCTTAGGAGCCCCCTTAGTCGAGGCCCGAGAGCCCCCATGGCCAGGACCCAGGCTTTTCCAGGTATGCCGTCGGGTCCTGGGGCGGTATTCTTCGCACTCATTTTGCGTACCGCCACTCTCATTTCTACCTCAGTCACCTCTGGAGCATCGTCGTCGTCGGTGTGGTCCGCATCGGGCACCGCAGTAAGCGGAGCCATGGGCGGAGGGGTATGATCCCCTCTAGAAGGGAACAGAGCGCTCACCACGTCCCCCACAAGCTGGGGCCGGAGACTCTGCGTCAGCGGGGGAGCCCATGGGCGGAGTTTCTCCCGCACCATCTTGTATGGGCGTCCCCACGGGTCTCTGTTCAGAGTCTCCAGCATCTCCTCTCGGGCCAGTGCCCTGGCCTGCAGGATCTCCGCTTGGAGGGCGGTCTTCGCCGCTCTGTACCCCTCATACAGCTCCGCCTGGATGGCTTCCGTATCCGGAGGGCGGACACGGAGCCTGCGGTGCCTGGCGTACCGGCGTCGCGCAGCTACGCACGCCCTGCGCAGAGCCTCCAGCTCTTGCGACCACCAGTACACCTGGCGCGAAGTACGTCTAGGATGGACCTGGGGCATTGCCATGTCACACACATTGGACATGGCCTCCCGGAACCACTCCGCCTCGTCATTGATGTCGGCAGGCCTGTCCGGTGATGACACCTAGGCCTGCACGATCGAGGCTTCCAGGAGAAACTCCCGGTCCAGCTGCTTCAGCGCCCACCGCGGACCACTCGGGGCCTGTCGGACCGGCGCGCTCGAGGTCTGGGTGGAGACGTCAAACCGGATGTACCGGTGATCGGAGTAGGTCTCCACCCCCTCCATGACGCGCCAGTCAATGACACGCGGCGACAGAGCGGGGCTGGCGAACGAAATGTCCACCACCGATTCACCCCGCATCCGCACACACGTGGGGACAGAACCCCGGTTTAGGACGACCAGGCCTGTCTCCAGAGCCCAGTCCTCCACCATCCTACCCCGTGTGTCCGTATACCGGGAACCCCAAGCCAGATTTTTGGCATTGAAGTCCCCGAGTACGAGCACGGGGAGGGAACCAAACCCGACGACGACGATTCTTAACTCCGCAAGGGAGTTGTGGAACTCGGCAAGAGTTCGGCTCGGGGAGAAGTAAACACCCACCACGACAATCTCCCCGAACCGTGCTGCAACGCAATCCCGTCCTCTCTTGACCGACTCGAGGGACGGAGTACCGGCGGCGGCCGACGAAATGAGGGTCACTGAGCCGCTCAGGTCCTCCACCCAGTCATCCCTGGGCGGGACAAAGTACGGCTGAGCGGCCACGGCGATGTTAATCGACCACTGCGCCATGCTCTGGAGCAACAGATCCTGAGCGGCGGCGCAGTGGTTGATGTTCGCCTGGAGGAGGCGTAATGGGGCCGTTACTGGCATTCCATGTCAGCCCCCTCCTCCCCCCGAGCCCCCTGTGAGGGCCCTGCTGTAGCGGCAACGGCGGCGGCGACGACGACGGTGGACAAGGCAGCAGCCCCGGTGGAAGTGGCGGCGGCTGCGGCGGTGACGGTGGTGGTGGCCTGCCTCTGGCCTCGGCGGGTGGAGCGCAGGCCCTGCTCCCAGCCCGGTGATCGGCCGGCTTGCCAGCCGCCGCACATACGACACAGTGCGGCGTGGCGTTACACGAGCCGGCCTTGTGACCGGGCTGACCACAACGAAAGCAGAGGTTGCTGCGGTCTAGCTCCGAGGTGCACTTGACCCACACGTGGTTGCCCACCTGGCAACGGAAGCACCTCAGAGGTAGGTCTGGGCTCCAGCAGTTTGACCTGCGCCGAAACCCAGCCCACCAAGAGCCTTTGGCCCTCCCCGGCTATCTTTTTGGCCGCCGTCACGGGGCAGCTCACCCTAATGGCTTGCATCCCCGTGTGAACAGCATGGATGGTGCCTGCCTTGATCTGCTCGACAGAACACCCTCCAGCTTTAGCGACGGCGGCCACCACCTTTGCCTCCGTCACGGAGTCGTCCAGGCCCTGGATGCGCAAGTCAGCGCACTTGGTGGGCCTGGAGACTCGGGCCTCATCCGCATTTAGGGCAGCCCGGAGCTTTTCGGCCAGAGCGTCAGCGGCCGGGCCACTGGCCACACCGGGGACCTCCAGCATCCGGGCCCCAGTTGCCGAGATCTTAATTTTTATCCCCTTGGCGGCGCCGATCTCCTCCAGGTTCATCACCTTATCTACTTTGGCGAACACGTCTTGGTAGGACACGCCCCTTTTCTCCGCTTCCGGCTGCAGTGTGACCACCACAGCTGCGGACTTCGGGGCGCGGAGCCTAGCCGCGACGCTTCGCTCCTTGCGCCGCTGCCGCCTCGCCTTCTTTTTGGCCGCCCTTGCCGCCTTACCAGCCTTCTTGTTCTCCCCGGCTACTTGCCATCCGGCGTCGGCCGGAGGAGAAGATTTAGGAGGCGGAGGCGTCCGTTTCGCCGCCGCCTGGGCCGGAGCCCTCACCGTCCGGGCTGGGGCCTTGGCCGCCTGCGCAGCCGCTCCGCCCTTGGCTTGCCCTTGCCTGCCTTGGCCTGGCTTGGTCGCGGCAGATGCGGCGGCGGCATATGACGCCGCCTTTCGCTGGTCTAAGGCCGGCTGGGTCGCCGCTAGCGGGGGACGCAGGACAATAGCCTCTAGGGCGGAGAACCTGCTCCGCAGGGCGGCCATCTCTTGCCGCACCAGGGCCTTGGGCAGGGAATTGGCCTTTAGTTTGATTTTGTCTAGAACGAAATAGTCCTATGGACCAGGACCTGTATGTTTTCAGTTTGTTTTCTGTATGTTTTTATATTGAATATAATTCTGTAGTTAGAAATAAATGCATGTTTACAAAGTTTACGTTTAATATAAGTTTTTTTTTTCATTTACTTTTCCTAAATCACAATTTATTTTGTTGTAACATTTAACACATCTCTCGATAAAAGATGTGTATATTTTAAATAATCTTTTATTTCTAGTATTAAAATTGTGTCTATCACTTACTTATTCTATATAAGGATGAAGATTTTTTCTAACATGCATAAGATTTTTATATATAAATTGGCAGGGAACTGTCATGAACTCATGATACTCATAATATTAAATTGTTAGCAGTGAACCCATTATGAACAATTTGGACCTGCAGTAGGGCGTTATTCAGGGCGTCATGTTTAAATGCACGTCTAATTATCTGAAAAATTAAGGTAAGTGTCGTCATCAAATACTTAACACAATTTGTGGTAATTTTTTTAATAACTGGGTAGATCATTAATATATACAAAAAAAAAAGGGGAAAGGACACAATATCGAGCCTTGTGGAACACCCTTTTTTACTTTTAAACCGAAAACCATTTGAATGAAACCATTGAATTGAAACCATTTATTTGAACATGCTGATGTCTAACATTTAAATAAAATTTCACTAAACTAAGCGCAAGTTTACCTATTTACGTGGTCAAGGTCACAAAAGATTCCTATGGCATGTCGTGCCTCTTCTCACGCTGTAAATAAATGTGTTTTATTGAAGTGACACCGGCGTCAGTCGTACAACGTCCTTTGGTGAAACCATACTGTTGATCATGTAAGATTCTATTGGTGTTAAAACTATACCATTGTCGGAAAAAAATCAAAATACAAAAACTTTCTCGAAGGTTTGAGCACGGGTTAAGGTTAGATCTCGTTTTCTAATCAGATGGTAACGTACTTCAAATTATAATATGAAATACGAATGAGCTTTACAATTATCTCTATTACCCATCATCACACTTAATTTTTTTAACTCACTCGATATCAGTCTCGAGCAGGGCGATGTCATGGTATTTGGAGGGTGACTTGTATTCCTGGTGAAGGATCCTCCTCTTCACGTTGTATATCTGCCACAGCTCAGGAGGGTCCGAGCGTTTCAGTATACCTAGAGTTACGAAGTTCACAAGTCGTCTGAAAATATCAAAGTATTCCACTTTTATAATTTATGCACAGAAAATGTGGGGTAAAACCTGGATGAGGGTGGTACGGGAGCGTGAGGGTTCGTACAAGAGAGAGGCCTTTACCGAGCAGTGGGTGAACTTGGGCTTTGGATGAATAATGGGCTCTTTTGGGTCTACCAAACCAGTCATTTTTTAGATCTCTATTTAAGCAGTTCAGCTACCTACGGACAATTTTTTAAAGATCCTGCATCAACTCTAATTTGACTAACGTCATTTTAAAACGATTGACTGCCACAGAATAAATCAAGATGTTTAGGATATCGTTAACATGTAGGGGGTTTTCCGTCCCAAATAGTTTCCGCGGCCTTGTGTTTGACAATCCAGCCTTATCAAAATTGTCGCTAATAACATACACCAGAAGGCCAATTCCCGTATATAAAAACGTTCAAAATCCAGTCGCAATCTCATCACAGCGACAATCAATGTCTAAAATTTGTCATTTTTGACAAGTTTATTATGTGTGTTTTAAGTAAGTAAATGATAGGTATTTTTGACAGATTGAGACCGAGGTTATATATAATACGAACATTCTTAAAAATACGGGAATTGCCCCTCTTAAATTACGTTGACGTTCTTAGGTAGGTACTTACGAAGTGGCAGTTGATAAGCAATGACCGGCAGTCAGAATGAACCTTTCACTGATGACAGTGCCTCCGCAGAGCCAGTCAGCTGTTCTGACATCGTCACCATACCCCAGCAAAGCCTGATATCAGAAATATTTTATGCTTTCTATGCAACACTATAATAGTAACTAAGTAATATTGAAACACAATAAAAATAATAATTACTATTGTGAATCCATACTAATTCATACTAATATTATAACTCTGTATGTCTGTCCATTTGTTATTTTTTCACAGAAACGTAGATTATGACCTGCCCGCACCCTAATCAATTAGATAGATTGTCAAGGAAATTGGTAATTCATTCTTCAATATGTTTGAAAAATTCGTCTGCTCAGCAACGTAAATAACGTAATTAAAGTTTTTGAAATGTCAAGACAAAAGGCATTTAAGTGTGACACGCAATTATCCCACTGGGTTTTATCTTGGCAGTACGTTCCTTTGGGATAATTTATTCCTCGACCAAAGCTTGTTATGTATTAATAATATAAATGTTTTACAATATTTAATCACTTACCATGTGTGGAAATTCATCTCTCCTAGCGTTAATGCCTCCGACCGCTACCCCACCCCCCCCAACTGCCTCAACATCTATTTCAACTTCATGGCAGTTTGTGTCGGGTTTGTAAATTCGTATCATTGTAGCGTTATATATTCCTTTACAAAAGTAATCTAGTCTTTGTATGTTTTCAATGCATTCTGTAATAAAGATATTTTTTTTACCAAATTGGCTTTGTCTAGGCAATATTGACACCAACTTCCGAAATTAAAGTTTTTTTTTTACTTTTTTGTGGGTTGGTTTGTAATTTATCTAAGTTACGATAGCCTAATGTCAACTGCTCATCAAAAATACCCAAATCGCTGTAGATGTGCTTATAATATTTGAAAAGTTCCCTCGCTTTCTCCAAGATCCCAACATCAGATCGTGACCAATGACAATGGGACCAACTTGAGAGTTATACCCTTTCGGACAAAAAATAGTAGATTGTTATACAAGGGTCGAAAGGAATCAATTCCTATACGAGGTATTTAGACGCCCGAGCGTAGCGAGGGCGGCTATGTCCGAGTAGGAATCGATGACTTTCACCCGTGTTAAACACTCTACTTTTCATTTCGAATTTAAGGAAAGTAAAAAGTTGTAGTTTTTCTAAAATATTAACTGATAATATTAACATGTGTATTCTAGTACCTATTAGTCTTTTTTTAAATATGGAACACAACGCGTCACCGCCGCGGGTCGTCCCGCTTAGGGTCAGTTCACACCAAGACGCGACGCGACGCGACGCTGCGCGCACTTTTACACAAGTATCGAGCTTATTTTCCTCACAAAAAGGTATATTTCAGTGCGAGCGTGAACGCGTGTCAAAGTACGCTGGGATGCGCGGTGCTGCGCAGCGCGTGAACCTTATTGCCTAGTAAATAAATTCGATATTGTATCCAATCTTAAAAAAGTGCGCCTGTCGCGTCGCGTCTCGGTGTGAGCTGACCCTTAGGTATTTTTTGAATTTACACCGGCTGTTTAAACAATGACAAGACTGCAGCATTTTTTTAAATCAGTATTTTTCTATAAGGGGGGTATTAAAAAAAAAAATCATTTATTTCAGGTCCTAGACCCATATTAAAAACAAAAACAATACACAAATTTGTCAATTTTATAAGTGTCACAGAAAAATGTCAGATCAAATCAATTAATGTCAAAAGCACACAACAAAATAAAATTAAATAGAACAATGAATTAAATTATGTCAGAAATTTTGTAAGTGAAATTATGTCAGAAGTAAAAATTTAAATTATAATATTCATAACATTGACAAATTACGCACCAGCAATATGCCTGCTACAACAGTGCCCAAGGTAGGGGCAATCTAGTCGTTGAGCAATCATCGCTAGAACAGTGTTCTAGCTAGCCCGCACCCTGCGCACCAAGGACGCGCACCGCTTGCGCATGGTGGCGTGAAAACAGTCGGTGCGCGCTTCCGCAAACATGCCCGAGGCGCTGCAGAAACGGGGCAGCCCCAACACTGCCCTGAACGCGTTGTTATATTGGACACGGAGGGCACTGTAAGCAGCTTGTGAGTAAGATGCCCATAGGCTGCAGGTGTATAGGGAGGTGCAGAAAGCTTTGAAAAGCGTGATTTTAACCCGATTTGAACAACGTGCAAACCTACAGGCTATCATATTTGCTCTCTTAGACAATGCCCTCCGCTCCCGCTCAATGTCGACATGGTCTTTCAGATCAACTGTTACCCAGTGCCCCAAGTATTTAAATTGGTTCACCCGTTCTAACTGTACACCATTCAAGCAAATTGGGGGTACTTGCTGTGGGCATTTGGCGTTTCTCTGAAATACCATGTATTGGCTTTTAGCGACATTATACATAAGGCCATGGCTGCCCACGTACTCCTCACAGATTTTCAAAAGCTAGCGTATTACACCATCATATCTACGATCACAGATCCATGATCAAAGACATAACTAAATTGTAAAATAGACATAACATAACATAACATAACATCACGCCTTGTTTCCCCGAAGGGTTGGGCAGAGGTGTCCCTGTAGCAGGTACACCCACATTTCGCCAGTTATGTTTAAGTCCCATGTAATAGGGGGCGAGCCTATTGCCATCAACCGGGCACAAATATTATTATGGGTAATTTGTAAGCTTCGTAGATAGGTGTATGATATCTTAATATTATGATAGTGTAATATCCCCCTAAGGGGGATATTCCCATAATAAATGTCTATTGTACAATTTCATTATATCTTTGATCATAGATATGATAGTGTAATACCCTCCTTAGTAAAAATTTTCGTATTCGACTACCTAACCAAAAGTTCTATTTTTTAATTAATTTCCGCCCTAGAGAGGGAAGCAATTACTATGAGTCTTTCCCGTCCAAGGCTGGGGAGCAGCGTCTTCCACCCGCTACTCGGATCAAACAAACACTACTTTCCGAGTATGAGAAATTAAAATAATCTACTTACTGTCTTGAACTTTATTCCCAGTCTTTTGGATGATACCCACATGTGAATCTATTACCATGTTCCTGTAAACAAAGAAACAATTTTGAACACTTAAAAAACAACACCGGCCTAGTGCGTGTCGGACTACGCGAAATGAAAAGTTCCGTAGTTGTAGTTGAAAAACATGTTCTTCCATACATCGATATACGTCACGGTCAATTCTCCAACTGCAAATGCAAGTTAGGAAAAAAAAAAAACAGTGGCACTCCGAGAGTGACGGCAGAAATGAAAACTTCAACAATTTTACTGTGCAGGAAATGTCGGTAAAAAAAGGGAAATGTCAATCATGTCGTTGACATGTCTCAATGTTTGGAATGTCATTCATTAATTCCAGAAAATGAATCGCGCGTTATTGTCTTTTTAATGGTCAAAAGCTGGTGTCGGTAACAGTGTTGCGAGTTCAATTGTTTTTTCCTATCTCAAAAATGCCCAACGCGCCTAAAGAAGTTTTCACTTCAAAAATATAAATTAACTGTTTTAAAAATATAAATAACTCCCAACCCTTGCCTTGCTAACAGAAGCCTGGGACCTTCTATTAGCCAGGCAAGGGCTTGGGGGTTATTTTTAGGGTTCCTTACCTCAAAAGGAAAAAACAGAACCCTTATAGAATCACTTCGTTGTCCGTCCATCTGTCTGTCAGTTTGTCAAGACCCCTTTTTTCAGGAACGCGTAAAGGTATTAAGTTAAAATTAATATCAAATACGTAGGTCTATGGTCCCATGGAGCTCTAAAAAAATCAAGTTTAAAAAAATACGGCTATTATGCAAAATATTTTAATACTCGCAAATAAATCAAAGCCTACAGGCTACTTCCCGTTGACCTAGATTCATGAAATTTGGCAGGAAGCAAGGTCTCACAGCACATTAAAGGAAAAAGTCCGAAAATTTAACCCATAAGGGTTAGGGGTTAAGGGGTAGGTAAAGTCAGCGAAGTTATTGTTAAGCAAAATAACTAGGTGCCAACTTAAATTGTTCAAATATATTTAAATCACAAATGTACTTCTTTGGCAGTTGTACGAAATGGCGATAATATTATACGGCAAATTGACGTAGGGTGTCAATTTGCTTAGTAACAATAAACCCTCACTGAACATTAGGTATATTGATGAAAACGTTGTGTTCATACCTTGTATCGTTGAAGGTACAGTCTGTACAGCATAGGATTGGCTCTTTGCCTCGCAAGGAACATATCTGTAATTAAATCAGTGATTACAAATTATTTGTTTCTTTCTGTTTTTATGAACTATATTTTATTTCAATTACCTATGTAGCAAAATAAAAAAGGTGCCGCCACAAGCTTCAACATCCAATTATGATCAACAGTTTGTGTACAGGGTGGCAGGGACATCGACGCGAAAACTGTTACCATGGATTCAGTACATGATTCTGCTGTTCCATACATTTTGACCGCGTAGGTATTGCGCTTTTCTATGAAACAGCAGTTTTTTTTTAAATAACCGGCGAAAAAGATTCTGTCATCATTCTGAATCCCTGCGTTGAACGCAGGGATTCAGAATGATGACAGAATCCATGGTAACAGTTTTCGCGTCGATGTCCCCTGCCACCTTGTATTTGTGTGTATTTTTGTGGACTCACCGGTGCATTGTTCTTGTTCACATGGTCAATATAACTGCTTAAACAATTATATATGCTCACGCACTTTCCGGAGACATTATTCCTCATGCATGTAGACCCTGCAAATGACATTTTGAAACAATTACGCGCGCCGCACATGCTCACACTTATAAACGCTGCCATTCGCACGAGGATTCGTGATGATTGCTGCAAGTGTGATCAGATGCGGCAGGCGTTAGGAGTCGTGGACTCGTGGTAGTCCTTGTATGTCCTGGCGGCTGAGAGTATGTTATGCTCACTCAAATGTCTCCCTGATGGTGGCGTGTGTGTTGGATCATTAAGGTCCCTTCCAAATGGTTGAGCTGAATGGTGCTGATCCACACGTCATGTTCGTGAATGGGCGCCGTCATTAGAGACTGACTGGTCATCTCATAATTTTAATTGTTTTTTTTTAATTTTATATTACGGTCGCTTTTGACGTGCACGTCTTTCTACTTCGTTCTCATATGTGGAATTTCAGCATTAATGATGTAAGGAACCAATATTTTGTAACAATACTTTGATTTTTAAAAGAGTGTCCGTGGAGTGTCTTGCCCGTTCTTCATAATAGGAACGCTTTAGAATGGGCAACTAGCTTCATTTTTTGACTGACTCACCCCTTGACAATCCTAAAGTGCCTGTAAAGCCTCGTGCAGACTGGTGCGACGCGACACCGGTAACTGTTCTACCGTGAAGTTTTCTTACAAATAGTTTTGTTAGAGTCGCGTCGCGCCAGTCTGCACGAGCCTTAAAATCTTTGAGTTTGGATCGTCGTGAACTTTAAGTAGGAGCAATCAATCAATCGTTAAGATGAAGTTCATGGATGGGTAACTTCCTCTTTTTACCGCATTACTCTTACTAAACCTTGGAAAGCATGGTCATTCGACGATCCAAATGGGGGTTTTTCCACTGACTGCCGCCGGCACGGCAGCCGCACCGGCCAGAGAGATGACGTGGCAATGAATGAGGCACATAAACGAAGTGTCGGAAAACGTTCCGACAATTATTATTGTTTTAATAACATAACTAAATTGTTGTTGAAAAATCAACGACAAAAATTAAGGTTAATAATCAAATCATCTTTATGGTGATTTTAAATTAGTGTTTCGGGTTCAAATAATCAAATCAAAGCACTCAATTTGGTAGTAACACTACCGATCGGCATAGGTACGTTTTCTGAGCCATTTGGATCAGACTGTAGACGTCTTCATTGGTAATCAAGATATCACTATAATGACACACCTTCACGCAAATTCAACAGCTCAATCGTCACACAAGCACTACAAAAGAACAACAACACAATAAAATGACGTAACGTCATCGTACTAGAACAAGATCCCACACAACCACACCGAGCGCAGCGCGTTCTGCACAACCTTTGAGAATCAACTGAGTAGTATGTACAGTAAGAACTTGTTTTATTTACGCAATTTAATGTAAAATAATGTATATGTAAATTAAACCCACCGTCAAGGTGGTTTTAATATTGTTGTACAATAATTTATTTGTTTGTTTGTTCCGCTTTCAGACTAAAACGGCAGAAATATTTTGAATGAAATTTGGCACGGGTAGACCATAACCCGGGTTAGGACATAGCATACTTTGATCTTGATATTCCCATGGGATTAAGACTTATGCGGGTGAAACTAAAGCTCAAGAATTTGTTATTTTTTTTAACGTTTCCCCACGCTAGGAATTTCTCCTGTATCGTGGGTGCGTTTACAAACATTTAAACTCACATACACAAACAGCCAGACCCGGAACAACTACTTGTAGGTCATACAAATATTTGTTCCGTGCGGGAATCGAACCCGCGACACGCAGCGCAGCAGTCAATCGCTTAACCACTGCGCCAACCGTGCCGTCCTCATTTGATAGCTCAATTCATGAGAAAGGCTATAAAATATCACGCTACCCTTAGGACCCGAGCAAGAAGAAAAAAGTCAGTAAGAACGCTAAGCCTAATATCGCGGGCGGGTGTTGCGATGCTACAGGATATATTTTATGTTAAAATAAGAAATTTGACGCGGACAATGTCGCGGGCAGAAGCTAGTCACTTATATGGAAGACAATAATTTTTTTATGTTAGGTACTGGTTTTATCTTTAAGTTTTCCTTAATCGATTGAAGTATCCATGTGTACATTATATTAGTTAAGCTTGACTCACACATCAGCATGTGCTAATCCGTTTTGATTCGGCTTATGGATCGGGTTCGTAGTTACCGCTATCAAAGGCACCCCTAGCTGCGTCTTTCCATTCTATACAAGGCTAAAACGCAGCCATAGGAAACTGCTCGCGTATAGATTGGAAATCACTTTTTTACTAAGGTCTTCCAATCTATACAAGAGTAGTACGCAAATACTCGCGTATACTTCGTAGTGACCAAATTAACTACCTCGTTCCATAGTATACAGTGCCAGTACGCATACGGACTAATCGAGTTTAGATTGCGAGAAATTGTGAACAGGTAACCAACTTGTTTGCGAGGTAATGCACCTTGCGCTAATATTAAATAGCCTGCCTGGCTGCAAGCAACGTGGAAGTAGCGCTCGCCGGCCGCTGCCGCGGCACCGCTCGCTTCGCTCGCTCGGCTCGCGCGCGGTTGGTTACAGTTCTAACCTAACCTAACCTAAGCCATTTCACCCAGTTCACACTTTTGTTCTTTTCTTTTTTTTATATATCTTTAAAACTCTTACGAGTATCAGGCGTAAGTGATGTAGTATAGTTTGGAACCAGAACGCGCTTGTCCACGTTACAAACTATACATCAGCAATACGCAAAATTCGTGTATACATTGTAATCACAGATTTAAAAATAGCATTACAATGTATACGCGAGCAGTTTCCTATGGCTGCGTTCTGGCCTTGTATAGATTGGAAATACGCCCCCTAGCTCTGGTTTATAGCCCAGTCGAAAGATGCGTGACAATGACCTTCTAAACACTGTCTTAAAAGTTAACAAATAACGTGCCCGTGTGTATATTCCAGGTTTTTTCAAATAACTGGTTTCTTATTGATCGTCAAATCATGTTCATAAGAAAGAAAAAAGCAAATACGTTTATTTGCGGCAAACATGACGCAAAGAAAGAACAAAAACTAAAAATAACAAGTTGGGGGGAAATATGCGTCACATCCACGCAAAACGACCATCGCTCAGCATAATGCTGCGACCCTGTGCGAGACTGAGCCCCAGCGCTGGTTTTCAGCGACAGCCGGCGGCATAACAGTATAAAACTTGTGAAACATTAAATTAGACTGAATACTGATATAATGTATTTGTTTATTTATTATATCGACAAGTAACGATATAGAACAATATTTAGGTGAAGTTAGCAACTGTCTAGACAGATCGTAAGTTTTAAGATCTATTGAAGCGAGCGATTATAGATATTTTTCCTTGATTTCTGTATTTTTATTACTACTACTACTACTAGTTGGGTTCCCCTGGGACCCCAAGGACATCAAAAAACCCCAAAGATACTAAGTGATATGAAACCCTTTTTTTTTTTTTTTGTGTGGGAAATTGTCAAATAACTTCTCCCGCTCTGGGTGGAGCGGGAGGGCGTATCAGACTCTTACTGACTAAAACCCACCCATGTTCCTTCGGTTGCCCTGTTGCCGGGGGCCACGATGTCCCTTTCGGCCCATATTCGCAGCCCCGGCAGGGCGATACGACCCCCTGAAAACACTATATTAGTACGTTTTACAGTATTATTAAGGCTCCTGCAATCAAGCGCGACCCGACTCTAGCAGAACAATTTCTATGAAAATTTCATGGAAATTGTTTTACCAGAATTGCGTCAAACCGTGGCGTCGTGCCTGTCTGCGGGAGCCTTGACAAGGTTTTCCTCTTCGAGGGTTCACTTTAGCGTAAAAGCAATGCCGGTGACCTCTTGGAGGGTTCACTAGCAATTGGCATACGCGCTCTATGAAAATTGGGAGGACTCAGAATGAGTCAAGGTAAGTTTTGTACCTTGAGTTTGGCAGATGATTCCTCACCTCCACTAAGGAAAATTGACGTTTATGTCAAATTATAACAAGTTTTAACTGTCACTGTCACTGATAGAGGCGGAGTTGAAGTGAACTGGAGTGTAGGAAATGACTTAGAATATGGGTGTTAGAATACATAAGACGAGGACAAGTATTAATTGAATACTTGTCCTCGTCTCACATTTTTTACGATTCACAGGATTATTGAATTAAAAGTATTTCACTTGTCAAGACATTTTGCTATCTAAAGAAATATGAGTTTTACCACTTATGCCGTCTATTAAATTCAGTTTATAATGTATTAATTTAAGAAAATGAATCGTTACAGGCTGAATGAGATTTTCTAGGTAAATGTAAATAACGTGAGGACCTTTGTTGTTATATTATTTATGTACAGACCAATAAATAATAAATATTCTTAGTAAAGTAATTACTGGTCGTTGTTTTTCTACCTACATGAAGTTTTTTTGGAATATAGAATAAAAGACCTTGATAAATTTCAGAGCGATCTTTACTTACAACGCGAGTTAATGATTATATGGGTATTATTAATTCATATTTACTGTATTTTGTACCAAAATATAGTTTAACCATAATCAACTAGGTATTTGTGTCACATTTTTTGTAATAATGGTTTCAAAGAGATTGTAGGATATGTTCACCTTTTTAACCGACTCCCAAAAGGAGGAGGTTCTCAATTTGACTGTATGTTTTTTTTTTTGTATTTTTGTTACGTGATTACTCCGCCAATTATGAATTGATTTTGATGATTCTTTTTTGTTTGGTAGATCATACTTCAGAGGTGGTTCCATACAAATTTTATTAACTTTGCTTGGGTAGTTTTTGAGCTAGCTTCAATAATACGTATTTTTTCCACTTAGTATGTGGATGATATGATAACTTCCTGTCACTGTTATTTGCATAGCAGGTGGTATTTGAATTTGTGTGGGGTAGGTACCATAACACTAAAAAGTGAAAAATAAAAAATATAGTATTATTGGGTTTTTCTATCTGGAATTTCTCAGTAGCAACCCGGAGTCTGGATTTGTGCCCGGTTGATGGCAATAGGCTCGCCCCCTATTACATGGGACTTAAACATAACTGGCGAAATGTGGGTGTACCTACTACAGGTACACCTCTGCCCAACCCTTCGGGGAAACAAGGCGTGATGTTATGTGTTAGTATTTTTTCAATCTAAAAAACTATTTACAAAAAAAAACAACCGACTTCATTAAAAAAATTATCATGATGCTACAATACGATGTATTTTTTCAATCTAAAAAAACTTTTTACAAAAAAAAAAAAAACAACCGACTTCAAAAAAAAAAAAAACACTACAAAGTGAAAATAACTTTAATTTTGGGAGTCGGTGTCTTTGGTTTTGAATTTTCGTTCTTTGTCACCGACTTCCAAAATTAAAGTTATTTTTTTTTTGAAGTCGGTTGTTTTTTTTTTTGTAAAAGGTTTTTTTAGATTGAAAAAATACATCGTATTGTAGCATCATGATAATTATTACATAACCCTTTCGTTTTGTTTACGTAAATCCATCACACCCGACACTATCAACTGATATTTCCACTTGAGAGTAAGATTGTAGATAACATTCTTGATACTGAGTATAAAACACTACGTTTATCTTAACTTGTTGACAGTACTATCGCTACTTGTTGCTAGACAACAGATCTTGAAGAAAAAGCTACCATTTATCTCAGTGTTCAAAACATTTTATTTAATCCCAGTGACATTTTTATTTGGCTAAAAGAATTCTTGAAGGTTTTAGTGCTGTGTATCAAAGTAATATAAAACAATGAAGCTGGTACAATTTGTTTACAGAGAAAACCCAAAAGAAATTCGCGTTGGGTATCTATCTGGTGATGACGTTGTTGATATTAACAAAGTTGATCCTACAATTCCCAGCACTTTAATAGAAATCTTGAAGAATGGAGTCTTCGAAAAAGTCGAGAAACTACAAGCAACGAATCAAGAAACTGTTCCTATATCAACAGTGATTATAAAAGCACCGATACATGGAGGAGACAAAGTCCTTTGCGTCGGATTAAACTACAAAGACCATTGCGAAGAACAGAAGTTCCCACCTCCAGAAATCCCATTCATCTTCAACAAATTCCCAAGCACGATCATTGGGCCAAATGAACCAATCAAACTGAAGCCTGATGTCTCCGAAAAGGTGGTCTGTGAAGTGGAACTGACCATAGTTATTGGAAAAACAGCTTCCAGAGTGAAGGCAGAAGATGCTAACGATTACATTTTGGGGTATACTATTGCTCAAGATATAGGAGCTACAGATTGGGGCACGAACCAAAGTATGGGACAACTGTTGCTTGGTAAAGCTATGGATACATTCTGTCCTATTGGACCTTGCATCACAACGAGTGACGAGGTCGGTGACCCACAAACCTTAGGCATAAGATGTATCGTCAACGGAGTACAAAAACAGAAGAGTAACACAGATCAGTTTATTCATAAGATTCCTGATGTCATTGAGAGATTATCGAAGCTGTTTACTTTGTTGCCTGGTGATATAATTCTGACGGGTACCCCTGGAGGAGTGGGAGTGTACAGGGACCCCCCAGAGTTCCTAGCGTCTGGTGACGCGATTGTCAGTGAGATTGAGAATATTGGAGTTATGATAAACTTAGTTGAGAATTTCTAATGATTTTGGTGATTGATCAGTTTTCGTAAAATTATTTGTTGGCAAAAGTTTCATTCGAGTGTATTTTTAAGAAAATTTGATTATTAATAAACGTCTTTAAAAAGGATATTACAAAGGCTTTATATCGAAGTACATGTTTTAAAATTTAATATATCTGGATCCGCTTGAAATCAAAAACTTACGGTTATTAAATGATGTTTTATTTCCCGTTTACCTCAAACCTAAATAGGTAATTATATCTATCTATCTATATCTTACTACATTTGAGTCATTCGCATGCTATATTTATGTCTGGAGTATTGCGAGAAGTCATTGATAGCTGTGCCTTTAATTAACTTTAGTTGAACGTCCGAAGTATTCCTAATGAATACTTTATTTAGTTAGTGTTAAGCGTTACCTAGTCTAGCCTTACACTATTGTGCTGTCAATCCAACCAACCGGAATAGTTATTCGTATAACTATTATTACTTATTGTCGCTTCGTGTATCTCTATTAACTTTAAACTTAGTCAAGTACTCAGATTGGTTGAATTAACGACAAGTTGCACCTCTGGCTTTCCTGGCGATATCCAACTTTAGTACTGAATATTGACCTTTCATTTCGACGACACTCAATGCACTGTTCCGAACTGTGGTTCCGAACTACATTTGGCTTGTGTTTATTAATTGTTTCAAACTATAAATCGCGTATCGATCGGAGCTTTAGCACGGAGCGTGAACAGAAGTTCTAATGTCTTCGGAGCTTTAATAAAATATGTGTTAATACGGGACTTGCTCTTGGTCTGTGCCAAGTCAATTCAGCCCAGCAATGCGTAAAAAAAACACCACCACAAACATTGGTATTTTAATATTAGTAGAATTTCTATAGGATGAAGTCAGACTGATGTCACTCTTTGTAGAATGAAGTCTATTCAATCGTATCTGGTTAGCCTGGATGCGGATCCAATAATAGCTGGAAGAACGCTGTGGCTTTTGCTGATTTCTCAATATGGCTTTGATAGTCAAAGCAATAATAGCCAAGTCAAATCTTGCAGTAATGTATATACCTTATCCGATCGTATATTTTCCTTATTTATTTTACTTTCACCAAATTGTTTTTGCAGCGACATTTCTCCACAAAAATGATACAAGTTTTATATTCCACATCACTTATATTGTAGCGGCACACAAATTCTGCATCGCGCAATTAGAGTATACCGAGCGATTGACATATATACAAGATTCCGACTTCAACCGTAGGGCTGGGCAGTTGCCCACCAGACACAACACCCGTCTGGTCGGAGGATCCTCCCTTTTCTTTGGTGGATGAGTGAACTTTACACCCTGTTCCTCATACCACTAAAATATCATACCTGCCTAGCCTTTTCCCAACTATGTTGGGGTCGGCTTCCAGTCTAACCGGATGCAGCTGTATACCAGTATTTTACTAGGAGCAACTGCTTATCTAACTCCCTCAACCCAGATACTGTGTATAACACGATACCAACCAGTTTACATAGTACCAACCATTACGTCACTAGCAGGCTGTCGGGCTTTCGGCAGGCACGGAGGGGTCTCGGTATGTAATGAATGGCCACCCATCCACGGACCGACCTCGGCAAGCGTTGCTCAACCTTGAAGATCTACCCGAGTGGCTGTTAATATTGAGCCACGAGCCCCACCCACTTATAACAAATTACCATATCGCGAAAGTATATGTTTCCAAAATTCATTGCGTTTCCAAGTTCAGAAGTAATTCAGCTAAAATGTATGGTCATTATTATTTCAAGTGCTACAGCTAATGTTTCGGGAAATTTTGGTGCGCCCTCGGGAAATCAAAACTGCGGTTAGAGCTATGTGTAGATTTTTCATTCCGTTATATTAAATTGGTAGATGGAAGTTGTATCAAAACATTTAATGGTTTGTTTATTTGTATGTGTAAGCCAGCCTACATCTGCAGAATAATAATAAAAAACCGGCCAAGTGCGTGTCGGACTACGCACAATGAAGGGTTCCGTAGTTGAGATGAATTTATTTATCCCAAGAACAAACTTAACATTGTAGTTGAAAAACATGTTCTCCCATACATCCCAACTGCATATCGTCGCTCGGCATCCAATACCGCGAATGTGACATGTTTTACGTTTTTTTTTTTTAAATTGCAGGATCACTTATTTCAACGTTTAGAATGAAATAAAACAAAAATCTGATTTTCGTTAAAAATTTCACATTCGCGGTATTAATATAATAATAATCTAAACCTTTAAACGAGCAATTCTTGTATTTATGTACCTATATAATATAATCTGAATCTCGGAAACGGCTCCAAGAATTTTTATTAAATTTAGTATGCAGGGGGTTTCGGGAGTGATAAATCGATCCAGCTAGGTTTCATTTATAGATAAAGTCGTTAAAAAAAAATGGACATCCAGATATTTTTCTTTATTCAAGCAACAAGGACTCATTGTGTTAGTAAACTTATGAACTATGTTAGCTTATTTTACCAGGTCACTCAGAAAGTTTTGCGACTAACAGTTTTTGTCTATAGGATACTGGCTAGTTTTGATGTCAATTTAAAACTATGACTATTTATTATAAAAAAACATATCATTCCAAATTCGAAATTCCCTCCACATTTTTTTACGAGCAAAATCAAAATACTCTGTCTTACTGAAAACTGGATTTACAACGAGAACATTTTCGCGCGATGATTTTGTACGATTTCAAATGTCGACTAAAACCAGAAGAATCGTTTGAAAGACTTCAAATGGTGTTCATAGAAAAAAGCCCTTTTAAAGCGACTGTTTTCCGCTGGTTTAATGAATTTATGTGTGGTCGAGTAATTTTGGCGGACAAAGAAAGAAGTGGCCGCCCTATGACGGTTGTTACATAACAAAACATGCTGGCTGTGAAAAATTTAATTCAAGAGAATAGGCGAATTACATATGAAGAGGTTCAGCATATACTGCCGATTGGATCGGGAAGTGTGCATGAAATTCTACACAGGCATCTTCGGTTATGGAAGATAGTTTCACGCTGGTACCACAAAATCTAACGCAGGCTCAGAAGGAGGTTCGGGTAGAATGGTGCCGAGACATGATAGCAAAATTTGTAGCAGGCTCGTCTCGGCGCGTTTAAGATATCACTACAGGTAATGAATCTTGGATTTATCAATATGATCCAGAAATTAAGCGTCAGTAAACCGTGTGGCTGTTTCAAAATGAACCAACGCCTACCAAAGTGAAGCGAACCAGAAGTGCAGGCAAAATTTTGATCGCAAGTTTTTTTTCTTTGCCGGGTTATCTGGTATCAGTACCATGACGAGATCAAAGGAGCATCAATGCTGAATGGTATGTTACCAAATGTTTGCCAGAAGTTTTTACAACTTCAAGCAGCAAGCGACCGAACACTGGCCTCCGTGGGCTACTGCTTCACCACGACAACGCGCTGGCTCACTCGGCGCTCAAAACAAGGGACTTTCTGGACAGCACACCGATCATCCTCCTTACAGTCCCGATTTGGCTCCGTGCGACTTTTTCTTGTTCCCCAAAATAAATCAACTCAAAGGAAAACAGTTTTCATCACCTGAAGATGCACTGGCTGCATTTGAGAAGAAGATTGGAGAGGTGTCTGATGCGGACTGGAAGACGTGTTATAAAAATTGGTTTAGACGTATAAAACTGTGTATAAACACCAATGGAGAGTTCTTTGAAAAGATATAATAAAAAAAATTATAACCTGTAGTATATTTTTTTCTAGTATCACAAAACTTTCTGAGTGCCCCACGTAATCTAGTTTAAATTTATTTCACCCCATGGGAGATGGCACTGCAGTGATTGATGTACATGCAATCCAGCCTGCTAGCAATCTTTTTTAGGACATTGTTGGAGCTGGCCCGTACTCTGCGCACCAGATATGCACATCTCATTCGCATCGTTGCGTAAAAGCAATTAATATGTGCGTCCGCGAACATTCCCGATGCGCTACAAAAACGGGGCAGCCCCACCAATACGCTGAAAGCGTTATTGGACACGAAGGGCGTTGCACGACCTTTGGGTATATCTAGCCCACAGGCTGCACGTGTAAAACGTTGTACAATAAGCTCGAAACAGAGTAATTTTGACTATTTAAGTGAGCAGCGTACAAACTTGCGAGCCAGCATGTTTGCCCTTACCGACAACGCTCTTCGTTCCCGCTCAATATCGAGTCCGTCATTGAGGTCAGGGTCATAATTATATGACCAAGATATTTAAACGTAAATACTCTTTGTAGTGGAGTCCCATTGAGTAATACAGGTGGTACGTAACCCGGTCTACCCCCCCCTCAAAGATCTCCGACTTGTTGGAGTTATAGATCAAACCATGTGTTTTGGCATACTGCTCACATTTGGCAACCAATTACTTTCTGAGACCACAGATTGACGCGCTCAGAAGCACCATATCATCTGCATACGAGGGTCATTCAATAAATACTTAGTCTACAAAAAGTAAACGAAAATTTTGGAAAAGTGGCAATTTATTTTTCAACATAGTCTCCTTTTAGTTCGATACACTTAGCCCAGCGATGCTCCAACTTTTTTAACCCGTCCGAAAAATAGTTTTTGTCAAACTGCAAAATAGGCCTCCGTAGCGGCGATTACCTCCTCATTCGATCCATATCTATTCCCGGCGAGTGATTTTTTCAGATTAGGAAACAGAAAGAAGTCACAAAGGGCCAAATCTGGAGAATACGGTGGATGGGGCAGCAATTCGTAGCGTAATTCGACCAATTTGGCCATGGCAACGGCAGACGTGTGAACCGGTGCGTTGTCGTGGTGAAACAGCACTTTTTTCTTCGCCAGATGGGGTCGCTTTTTCTTTAATTCGGCGTCGAATCGGCCCAATAAATCGGCATAGTAAAGCCCTGTAATTGTTTTACCCTTCTCGAGGTAATCGATGTAGATCACACCTTGTGAATCCCAGAAAACGGTGGCCATAACTTTTCCGGACGATTTTACAGTTTTCGCCTTCTTTGGAGCACGTTCCCCGGTCTGGATCCATTGTTTTGATTGCTCCTTGGTCTCTGGTGTGTACCAGTGGATCCAGGTTTCATCGACGGTCACAAAACGACGCAAAAACTCCGCTGGATTCCGCTTAAACAGCGCCAAACACGTCTCCGATGTGGTCTCACGGTTGCGCTTGTTTTCTGGTGTGAGTAAACGCGGCACCCATTGCGCCGACAGCTTTCTCATGCCGAGTTCCTCGTGAAGAATATGATGCACTGTTCCTTCTGAAATGCCTACAGTCTCAGCTAGCTCCCGAACCTTCAATCGGCGATCTGCCACGAGATCATGGATTTTTTTAATGTTTTCCTCCGTAGCAGCTGTTTTCGGTGCACCTGGACGTGGTTCATCAAAAACCGACGTACGGCCACGTGCAAACTCGTTGAACCAATTCTTGACGGTGGCCATCGATGGAGAAGAGTCACCGTACACAGCATCTAAGCGCTCTTTGATTTCGATGCGCGTTTTCCCTTCCAAAAATAGGAATCGAATCACCGAACGATATTGCTCTTTTTCCATTTTTGTAAAACCGATCAACACGTTCGCTTCCATAAGTTGTCAAATTAAAACAAATGAAGGGATTGGAATGAAAATTTGAAAAAAAGAATTAAAAAAGAATGTGCTACACTGTGGTAAAACTCTTTTGAAACTACAGCCCCCTCTGGCGATGAGGCTAGGTACTTATTGAATGCACCTCGTAGCTAATATTATTTACACAAATACCATCTAAATAGCAACCCACTCTGGTGCTGCTGAGCTCGCCAATCCTGCCTCACCCCGCATTCCAACCTGTATGGCCTAGAAAAAGTTCCAGCCCATCGTACACTATTAATCTGGTTACTATACCACAATTTAAAAATGTTTATAAGCTTCGTTGGCAACCTATCCTTCTCCATCTTTCTCCACAATACGTCATAAGCAACCAGATCAGAAGCCTTGAATAAATCTAGGAAGTTAGCATATATCGGCGTCCCACGCTGTGTATAGTAAGTATGTGATAGTATGCTTAATGCACAACACTGCACTTTCTGTTGACAAACCACGCCGAAACCCGAATTGGTTGTCATGAACACTTACAGTTTTATTTATTTGTGTATTAAGTAGACGGTCAAACACTTTTGATATTATAGTAGCTAGAGAGATGGGCCTATTGGATGCCGAGCGACGAAATGTAAGTTTTTACGCACAATATTGAGAGATTTACCATGTTATTTTAAGACCATAGACTTCTTATAGGTTTTCCTGTAATCTATGAGTAAAGAGCCATACTATGTATTTTTTTCAAATTTTTCGGTCCAGTAGTTTCGGAGATAAGGGGGGGGAATGGTCAATTTTCATTGAATTTATTCAATATCTTTAAGTATTTATTTTAAAATTATATAAAAAATATATTTGAGATTCTCGTAACAAGCCCTTTCATTTGATATGTCACACGGTACTGTTAGCAAAACTTTTTTTTTTAATTTTCTTGTTTGCGCCCCAACAGTGACCCCTATATTCAAAATTAATTTATTTACGGTACTCATTCGTGTTTGGGTCATAGAAATACATTTGTGTACCAAATTTCAACTTAATCGGTCCATTAGATTCGGAGTAAATTGGCTGTGACAGACGGACAGACAGACAGACAGACAGACACACGAGTGATCCTATAAGGGTTCCGTTTTTTCCTTTTGAGGTACGGAACCCTAAAAATATAAAAAAACGCCTGCCTGGGTTCGAACCCACAACCTATATATAACTCGTAAGTCGGGGCCATTACCGTTGGGCGACATGGCCTTTGTGTAAATTATTTCATCACCACTGCTCTCAAAACGGTGAAGGAAACATCGTGAGGAAACCGGCACGTTCAAGAACCAAATATTCGAAGACATCAACATGTGACATCTACCAACCCGCACTGGGCCCGCGTGGTGGATTACAGGCCAATCTCTTTCACAGAGAAGAGGCCTGTGTCCCAGCAATGGGAACATTATGGGCTAATTTATGCTTAAGCTTGTGCTAATTGTTCGGGTAGGTAAAGGAAAGGTTTCTTTTTATACAGAAAAATATGTTCTCTCATTGATCGATTCTCTTGCTCGCTACGTTATTTCAAGGGCTCCTCACGAATGTTTGCCTTTCACTGTGAGCACTAAATTATCATCAGCTTGAATATCTCCTGTACATAGAGCCTACTGGACACTGCTACCATATACCTAAACATGGAAATCTTACTAGTTTCACTACATTTGATAAAATGTAGTAGGTATAACAGACTAATTTAAACACCTGTGGGTAAAAGTCATTACTCTAAAACCTAGAACCTATTTTGTTCATAAATACGAAGGATTGAATATTAAATACATGCATATCCGTTCTGCTTGCAGTTAATAGAATAGTTCATTATTTGATTACGAGTTCAACTACAGTTGAGTGAACTTCAGATGTTTTCACATTGTTCGAGAAAACCGTTTTGATGGAAATTGCTTTTTGAACTTATGTGAGTGTTTTGCATGTTTGCATGAAAGTAGATGTAAATCGCAGAAGTTTAGAAAACGGTTTGGCACTTCAGAATATCATGAATGTAGAAGAGGACTGTTACATCAAAATGTCTTTCTTGTATTCATCATCATCATTTAAGTCCCTAATCACTCATTCCTGGATGTAAGACTTCATCATCATCATCATTTCAGCCGAAAGACGACCACAGCTGGTCGTAGGCCTCCCCCAAGCATCGACACTTCGACCAATTCTGTTTTTCTCGCATCCAGCGGGTTCCTGCGGTAGTCACCTGGTTATCGGTCCACCTTGTGGGTGGCCTTTCAACACTACGTTTTCCGGTATGCGGTCGCCACTCCAGAACCGTTCGGCTCCATCGGCCATCTGTTCTGCGACCAATATGCTTTGCCCGCTGCCACTTAAGTTTCGCAATTCTTCAGGCTATATCGGTAACCTTTTGGCTTGGCTTCGTAGGGCTTATACGCAGCCAAGCCAAGCCACGCCAAGCGTCGTTTGTCATTCCAGCATTAATAATTCTGTATTCACCATTGGCAAATACATTGGTGATTGCAGTTCTGTGAAATTGACACCAATTAAGGGGTGTGCGTTGTGAGACTATCGCAAGAACAACGACACCGTTCCCTTGTCCAGAATAAACCACCTCTTTTAGCTTCGTCAATACCGTTCGCATAAATCTTGTAGTGAACCTAATAAATTCACTGTCGTTCGTGATAGAGCATGCAAGCAAAACGGTTTGGCAGTTTAACATTGACCATATTAATCAAGATTGTTACGGTACGGGTGAGGCAGATGCATGTGTAGTCCAGAAATTTGTTAAGCACCTTAAGGTTTATTTTTAATTGGATCTTATTATTTTCCAACTTTGTTTTTGCCAACATATTGAATGAAAATTGCAGTTCGAAAAGATGTCATACGCCCGTTATGTGGTACAGGCATTTCTTTGAAAATTGCTTGACATAATAACTCCTTGACCGTACACTTATGAACTTATCTACTTACTTACTTTGAGACTAGTGTAAGCAGCCTGTAATTATCTCAATGCTTTGTATTTAAATACTTCTTTAGGAATAAGGGAAGATTTTCACGCTTTCAGGCTGACGAGGTTTTCCTATAGGTACCGTAACTCTGTCTGTGGTGGCTTCCATGGAACAGACATATTCTAGACTGCTGTGCCTACTCAGAGATTTCCCATTAAAACTTTAGGCCATATCGACTTAGTTGTAAAACCTGCTGGCTGGACAATGGACACGAATTAAAATTGGCGTGGTAGGTACACGTTTTTTATGTGCTACTTTAATTGGCATTTGCCGACTGATACTAACAAAGTATCAGAAAAGTCTAAGCGCAGGGCAGTATCACTTGACAGTAATATGTAGCTGCACCACACATGGTTCAAAATCGCGTGACACTTCAGTGAAATATCGGCCTTAGAGTGCATAGCAACCCTCTTAACCTTTTAACTTTCCATTCCACACATGCATGAATTAAAGTACCAATCAATAGAATCAGATGAAACTCACGCTTTTTAAATGTCCAGAGCTGTTGCGGTTGTCTCGCAACGAATATTGGAGAAGTTTCCAACAGGGACGCAACTCGGGCACTCGAGCTCGGGAACTCTCGAGCACGTGAATAAAGTCGACCTATTAATCTTAACTTCATGCTCAAGTGTTAAGGGGTAGGTAGAAGTTGGAGTATCGCTAAAAGGGACTGTACCAGAAACGTCTTTTTTAACCGACTTCCAAAAAGGAGGAGGTTATATGTTTGACGCGTATGTTTGTTTTTTTTTTTTTTTAACTGACTTCCAAAAAGGAGGAGGTTATAATTATGTTCGACGCGTATGTTTGTTTTTTTATGTATGTCCACCGATTTCTCCGTCATTTGTGGACCGATTTTGAAAATTCTTTTTTTGTTTGAAAGGGTATGCTCCCAAATTGATCCCATATAAATTTTATTAACTTTGCTTGGGTAGTTTTTGAGTTACCTACAAAATACGTATTTTTTTCCCACTTAGTTTGTAGATGATATGATAAGTTCCTGACACTGGTAGTAGGTAGTGGTATTCGAATGTGTGTGGGGTAGGTACCACAACTAAAAAGTGAAAAATAAAAACTTTTACAAAAAAAAAACTACCGACTTCCAAAAAAAACACTACAAAGTGAAAAATAACTTTAATTTCGGAAGTCGGTGGCAAAAAACGAAAACACAAAACCCAAGACACCGACTTCCGAAATTAAAGTTATTTTTCACTTTGTAGTGTTTTTTTTGGAAGTCGGTAGTTTTTTTTTTTTGGAAAAAGTTTTTACTAAAGTAAAAAACGTGTTGTTTAATATTGTACGGTGGCACGGAACCCTTCATGTGGAAGTCCGTTTTGCACTTGGCCAATTATAGTAATTCTTACCGTTCGTCATGGACCGTTGGTCAAACAGGAATTCTAAATAGATAATTTAATCAGATTAGATTATCTTGAAGAGTGGACACTTTCAAACGCGTCTAACGAGAGTAGTTACCAGTAGTTAGTTGGTACGTTTGCAGCAATTCCTGTAATTACATCAGTGCTGCAGTCGTAAATGTTGAGAATGTAAGTGCCCGTACTTTACTAGATTACTTGAAGCTTTTACTCTGTTAGGGGGCAATCTGCTATTTGAAACTTACATACCTACATAAATAAAACTAAAGCATTCTTCTCATGGGGTAAGCAGAAACTACAAAACGCCACCTGCTACGATCCTTACATACTCCTTTTGCCTCGTTTACGTTCATACATCTGGTCATACATGCACGCCGGTTGCGAGTACCACGCACCTGGCCTTTCTGAAGAATATCACCAATAAGGTCACTATTTTTAACTTGTTGAAATGGGTAATCTTGTTAAAAGCATTGTCTCAAAGAAGTAGGTAAGTCTGTAGGTAGCTTATTCCTAGGTTAAAAATCTTTCATAAACCTCCTATAGGTAAATCAACACAGCTCTCAGAATGCATATTTTAAAGCCTAATATAATTCTATAGTTCGGCGACGGATTTAATAAATAGTTTTACAATTTACCTACTAATTCGCACGAGAATGGCGTGCGAGTGAATAAAAACGATTTATTTGCTTATTTCGCTCAATTTTTTTTAAGGCATTCGCTAGGGCCTTCCTAATTGCTTTACTTCGCACTCTTATTTTTGTGAAAAGCGACTATGAAGTTTAAAAATGAAAATGACTTATTACTAGCTTTTGCCCGTGGCTTGACCCGCGTGGAGGTCGATAATTGTCCTACGGAACGTACAACCGGGATAAAAAGTATCTTATAAATCCAGGTTATAAATTATCTGTGCGCCAAATTTAATCCAAATCCGTTCATAACAGCCATTTTTGCGTGATAGAGTAACAAACATCCAAACACAGAAACATACAAACTTTCACATTTATAAAAATAACTAGCTGCGCCCCGCGGTTTCGCCCGTAGAAGTCTCGATCCCGTGGGAATATCTGGATAAAAGTATCCTATGTGTTAATCCAGGTTATAAACTATCTGTGTACCAAATTTCATCTAAATCTGTTCAGCCGTTTGAGCGTGAAGAAGAGACAAACACACACACTCACAAACTTTCGCCTTTATAATATTATTGTGATAGGATTTCGTTCTATTTTTATGGTATTCGATAGGGCCTACCTAATTACGTTACTTGGCACTCTTATTTTTAACAGAAGTGACTACGAAGTTAAAAAAAAAAAAACTACTTTTTGGCCTTTTACGCTCTAAGTATTTTTTATGTCATTCGATAGTGTGCACCTGATTACGTAACTTGGCACTCTTGTTAACGACTGCTGGCAACACCAAGTAGGCATCCGCCGGATATGACGTATCATACAGTGATTTTTATTGATCACATTAGAATTCGGCAGCGGTGCGGACGGCGATAGTGGTAAAAACGACATACTCCTATAGTCTGCAATACAATACTGATGTACAACACGTCGTGCGTAAAGCGTGGTGCACGCGGTGGCGTAGCCATGCCGTTTTGCTGCCGTATCCGACAGCAAACTTACATAGTGATCCACACAACACTGATGACCGTGCCTACAGACGGCCAAATAACCGAATTGTTACGGTGAAAAAACGTGTACAACCGGCTTTATCCCGTGGGCACGAGCTACACGCGTCTTGCGACAGCGACTGCAGAGAAAACAAATTGAAGAAGTTGTTCACATTTTACAGGATGCCACGAGTCATCGTGACGCGACTTGCGGAGCGACGGACGGAAACAGATGACGCACGAGCTCGAGCTCGATGACTCGCTTGACGCAAGTCTCATCGCTCAAGCCTGTGAACTCCTGATAAAAATGTATCCATTTGCTGCATTTCTAGGGTGACGCAACGAAACGTTTTCGACTGAAATAAGATATTCTCTTCAGAAGAATCTATTTTGTAACAATATTTTGATTTAAAGAGTGTCCGTGGAGTTTCTTGCCCGTTCTTCTCCATAGGTACCTACTACGCTTTGGAATGGGCAACTAGCTTCATCTTTCTGACTGACCGACCCCTTGACAATTCAAAAGTACCTGTAATAGGGTAGTTGCCTAGGTAAAAAACAGAAATACTATTTAGTCCGTCTTTCAGATAATAAAAAAATATTAGACACGTATTTTTTGCTTTATCATATTAATCAAAAATAACTTAAAAACACGCATTAAAGTTGGAGAGTGGGGGCTCGCTACGTCACAACGCACTAACTCAAATCTAGCAAGGCGTGACGTCATGCCACTTTTTAACTCAATGTATCACCGTAATCTTTTGATTACGTCAAAAAAGAAAAAATACGTGTTCAATATTTTTTTATTTTATGAAAGACGGGCTAAAAATAAAAAAATTGGACACAGGCCTATTGGTTTATTTGAAATAAATGATTTGAGTTTGAGTTTTTGAGAAGTTCTTTTGATTTATGTCTCAGACAGTTTTCTAGTGTTCCTAAACATTTGGCGATTATTATGATCGTGATATATTTTATTCAGTGACAGTCTATCGGTTTAGCGCCTGTTCATTTTATGTTAGCAGTTTTACGAATGACCAACGTGTTGCTATACATGATTATTTAGATGCTCTAAGCAAGAAAATTGTTTATTCTTGGGGCTAGTGTGATAGACAAAAGCATATTAATGAGCTGGATACCATTTTTGAGGCTGTTCTTCCGCATGGTTTATGTAAATGTATTGCGACTAGATATCGGGTATCTGTCTGAAAATGAAAGGAACATTTATAGAGTAAATCATCATTAGCCTAGCCTTCTTCCAACTAACTTGGGGTCTTCCAGTCTAACCGGATGCATCTGAAAACCAGTATTTTACATGGAGCGACTGCCTATCTGACCTCCACAACCAGTTACTGGGTAACACGATACCCCTTGGTAAGACTGGTTGTCAGAGTATCGGGCTTCTGACGACCCGTAACAACTGTCACAGATCTACAAATGACAGCAGGACCAACGGGGTCTTGGTATGTAAAGTTGGTCACCCATCTACGGACCAACCGCGGCAAGCGTAGCTTAACCTGATCGATCGACCCGTGCGGTTGTTATTACTTAGCCACAAGCCCCTCCGATTTACAGATTACCTAAGTGTTTAACTGTTCTACAATTATTTATTCATCGACCATCAACTGTACAACTTCCATGACCAACGTTTAAGTTTAGACTACTTGGTAGGTACATATTTCATGCTACAGCTAACTTTAAACATTATCGTATAAAACAAGCCTAACAATCGATAAATTCTAATCAGTCGCAACATCCCACACTATCTAACTACCCTGCTACGAGGCAAATGGACGTGTGCGATACATATTCGTATCGAATCGCATAATGTAGGCAAGTAGGGCGCAGCGAGCGTATGCGTCGCGCGTACACCAAGACATTACTTTAGATGTAGGGCGACCATGCGATGTGGGGAGACGTCTTCGTCTTGTTACAAAACAAGTGATTTCTTAAGACATGGTTTTATCCATCGAGACAGTTTTTGTATATCGAAGCTAACTGTGAAAATAGTTTTTCATACAAAACTGACAACTACTCGTAAGCCCGGTATAGTCTGTGCAATCCACGAAGACGCGCCCGACTCCGCGATTACTGCGACTATACCTACTAAGTTGTCAGTTTTGTATTGAGTATTTATAAATACTGGCTCAAAGGTTAAGCTCTGGCTTAATTAAGAACTCGGTTTGTAATGAGCTTGGGTTTAGTTTAAGTAAAAAAAATAAGTTCTCAGTTTTTTTGGGTTCCGTACTCGAAGGGTGCCAAACGGAACCGTTTTACTAAGGCCTCCGTGACCTCTTCCCTCCTCATGAACTGTAATAGACAGTTCAAAAAGGATAGTTTTTCTACATATCAGTGTACTCATATTAAAGCATAAGTACGATATGCTTATAGGTATAAGAGGAAATCAAAGTTCAAGACAGCACTTGTTTTTGACAAGATGACACACCACACAATGCACTACCTCAAACGTTTCGTGTTATGAGGTGTGTAATTTTCATAGATTGTGTATTTCTATTGCCGCTATAAAAACAGATAATAACGGTAAAATTAAAGTTAAAAATTAAAGGTTTTTTGCTTAAGGGGGGTGCGGTAAGGTAGCCTGCAAAATTCTAATTTTCTAACGTTTTTTGCAATTTGCAGGACAGTGTCTGGTTGTATGTTGATTAAAATTTGGTTCGCGATCGTTATAAATATGGCTTTACAGAATTATAATCAGCAATACAACTCTTTAAGTTAGCATAATCCTCAAATGTCATGATTTCATGAAATTGTCATTCAAAAGAATTACATAAACTTAGAGAGCTGTATTGATGATTTTTATGATTATAATTCTATTAATAAACATTTGATACGGCCACGAATCATATTTAGATCAACATACAACCTGATACCGACCAGAAAATTGCAAAAAACGTAAGAAAATTTGAATTTAGCGGGCCACCCTGATGCTTTCGATTTAATGTGTAGGTACGATGGCACGGAACCCTTTGTGTGCAAATCCGACTCGCACCTGGCCGGTTTTTCCACCTTTTTCTGTTCACGAGTAGTAGTACCATCTACTAAGCGTTCGTCCGGCGCTCGCTTAGGAGTCCCTAAATTGCTGACTGACTCTTTGCCATAGCGTGAGCTTTTGATGGTATGAGGAACAGGGTGCAAAGTTCACTCATCCACCATAGAAAAGGGAGGATCCTCTGACCAGACGGTTGTTGTGTCTGGTGGGCAACTGTCCATCGGTTTGAAGCTGAAATCTTGTATGTATGTCGATCGCTCGGTAAACTCTAACTGCGCGATGCAGGATTTGTCTGACGTCATGTCTATGATGCGTAGTTCGTATGTGGCGGTGTAACCGTTACATCACTCCCCTTCGGAGACTGGAGGTCGATAGTGGGCTGAATCTTGCGATGCTTCACACAGTGCCAGCTGTGGTTCCAGTGAGTCGGAACCGGGTGCCACATAGTTCGCAGTGAGTCGGAACTGTCTGTGGTGATTGTGGTCATTGCGGTGATTCCCCCGTGAGTCGGGGTGATGAGGCTGAGGGTGATGACCAGGAATGCGTATTCGCTGCATGCTGGTGGTCAGGATACTCGTTGAAGCCGTGGGTGCTGTCTGTGTGACTCGCCTCACGAAAGCTTGCGGGAGTGATGATGATGATGACGTCACGCCGAAGTATTTGCACGAAGGCTGCGTTGACGTTCATCACGTCGGGGTCACCAATTTAATGGTATGAGGAACAGGGTGTAAAGTTCACTCATCCACCATAGAAAAGGGCGGTGTAACCGCTACAAGCTAATAAAGTTCGTGTCAATAGTAGAGAGTAAAATGTCTTACTTGTTTCTCATTTTTCAAAATGCTATCTGTTCATCGCCCTCGAAGAACGGTATTTGTTTCGTTCACCATTCCTATCAAACCACCAAGTGTGCCAAGAGTTGTGACAATTGTAATTTTGTTACTGATCTCTCTGTCTGGCTTCATATATTTATTTATTTTTTAAATGGCTTAACAAACCATTGTGCGCTTTTATAATTTTTAACGTGAAGATATTATTGTGGACGTCCAAGTATCACCATAACAAAGGATACAATACAATATATGGAGACGTTTTTAAATTTCCGTCCACGATAACGTTATAATAACGTGCACGTATTTCCAGACGTTATATGGACGTGGTCATCCACGATAAATGGTCACGTTAGAAATTATAAAAGCGCACAATGGAAAATCCGAAACCACCTTTGCTCAAACACAAAATAAAATAATAATTTAAAGCTCCAGCCACAGTATAATAAAGTAACAGTATTATGTCTCTGCCGTGACCTTGAAATAATTACCTATAGCTGTTCGGTAGATAAACCTTCCGCGTCCGTGCGTAATTGCCGTGCACTCCAGACTGTTGTGTATCTACTTGATATACACTGCTGCGATTTCGAAGCGCGTCGTTTCGACCGTTTTCTATGAAGATATAGTACTGTCACTTGTTTATACTGTGCTCCAGGTTATTAAAACAAATGAAGCACGAAGTTGTGAACTAAATAAGACACAAAATAATTAGTTGAAGCAGTGTTCATGACATTGCCATTCTAAAGCTTTGTGTTTTAATAAATGCACACACATCGCCGATCACTATTTAACTAGTAAATAACGAGATAATTAACGACCACAAACACTGTTATTTATTCATTAACTGCAAATTACCTATTGTTTGCATTTGAAACTAATGAAGAGTATTTAGCTAGTTTGGAACTGCAATGTTGTTGAGTGTGTAACTGTGGAAATTGTCCCAAATTCGACCCCATATTAATAATAGTATGTTTTAGCAAAAATTACTAATGCTATTGCCTAATTCCAATGCAAGTACTATAAAATAAAATCCTTCCTGAATCTAGCGATGTAGATAAGATACCTAAGTTGTGTTAATATTTTAGGGGTATGAGGAACAGGGTGTAAAGTTCACTCATCCACCATAGAAAAGGGAGGATCCTCCGACCAGACGGGTGTTGTGTCTGGCGGGCAACTGCCCATCGGTTGGAAATTGAAATCTTGAATGTATGTCGATCGCTCGGTAAACTCTAACTGCGCGATGCAGGATTTGTGTGACGTCATGTCTTTGATGCGTAGTTTGTATGTGGCGGTGTAACCGCTACAATATTATTACAGTGGCGTGTGCGAAACTTAATTTGGATCTAATAACGGAAAGCGAGGAACAAAACAACCATTGTTCAGACGAAGCTTTTGATACAAATCTCCTTGTTTTGCCAGCATCTCCCTTCGCGTCCCGCGTTGGAGTTAACTTTACTCTTGGGTTCCTCAACGCTGCACTAAAGATGCGTCAATGTGACGTTAGCGTAGCGTCTACGCGGCGACAGCATGATGTCAACTAAACCAACGCAACAAACCACTAGGCTCCAAAATAATGTACTATATATCGATTGCTATTGTAAACTTTGAGGCTATAACAGACTTGATACACACTTAATTATTTTACTGGCAACACTGAGTCAGATGTTTCGTTAGTTTAGTGGGGTAATAGCTTGGTAGTGGGGATTAGTCTACGCTCAGGCAGAAACGATTCCTTTCCATATTCATTCTTGTTATTGAGCTCATGGTGAGCAGTCACTCCTAAAAAGTCGACGTTATTATTAGAAGATATTTCATAAGGATTTTTATACTAATTTAAAGTTATGGTTATACTGTAAAAATGATTGTGAGTGCTAAATAAAACGCTTATTCAACGATCCTGCTGTTTCAATTCTGGTTGTTTCTACACTATTATCTTGATGGTCACTCTACTGCTCCAGTAATACATGTAGAGATACCATGGGCTTCGATAAATTACCTGGATTCATGGCGCCCGCGCCGCCCGGCTAGATTTACGTGCAGTTGCCTGTAATAACGTTATGTGTTCAAATACATTTGTATGGTAATTGGTGATCTATGGGCGTGGTCATATACACAATGGTGGGTGCTGGACTGATTGCAATGATGATGGAAGGTCGATTGTTTCCAGTTTCGGGAAAAGCGTAATGAAAATAGTTTTTTTTTGTGTTTTTTGGGACTCGAAATGGAAATGCACTCTCGAATCTGAATATTAATTTACTAAAGTTGAATGATTAAAAAAGTTGTAGTCTCGTATATAATATAGACTTATATCTTTTGTAATTTTGCTCTACAATAATAAGCGTAAAAGAAAACAAAAATAAAAAGTAATTCGTAGTAGAATACGTTGGATTTTCTTGTCACTCACTCAGTTAAGCAGTATTTAATATTTATAAAGGAACACAGGCGTATCCATGTCAAATTTAATCAACGATAATATTTTTTGTACAAAGAAAGTGTGTAATATTAATTTATTACTAAGTCTTTGTGAAACGAAACGTAAAAATGGATTTATCTCTTCAATATTTTCTTACGACTCAGTCTTTTCGTCTTTTAAGTAGGTAGATACTGAAAATGGCAAGTCGCAAAAATGTTAAAACACTGAAAGTTGACTCATAGTTCAAAAAGCCCGTAAATATTTTAAATTCCGACTAGCAATAAGCCACAATCCAGTAAAATAAAAAACCAAAAAAGCGGTATAAAAAAAAATACCGACCTTTTTCTTTTTTGTAAAATCGTGTTACATATATCCCAGCAATATGTATTTTTGATGGCGGCTACTGGTCACGCACGTGCGTTCCAAATAAAATGGCCGCGCGCGACAACATGACGTCAAATTGGCTGACACTGGCGTGACGATGAGGTTTTTTTTTCAGTACTTAGAACAGTTTTGATAAGAGCTGTTTTGTTTCAATTTTAATGACTGCACTTTTAAACTGTGAAATGGAATAAGAAAGTATAAAAAACAGTGGCACTCCGGGAGTGCCGACAGAAGTGAAAACTTGAAAAAAAATCGGCACCGCGGTAATTAATGCGTTGATGTCTTTTACTCCACACACAACGGTAATCAACGCGTTGATACCTTTTACTCCACGATGTCGGTAAATTATGTTACAGTGCGAAATCAATGGTTTAGTCCCATCTCAAAAATGCCCAACGCGCCTAAAGAAGTTTTCACTTCAAAAATCTTATCTGAGAAGGAGCTGGCTCTCACTGTTAGGATGTAGGTACACAGAAATCTGGTTTATTTTCCATTCATTCATGATCCTTCATGCAGACGTAATAATAAAGCTCAAAGGTAGTAAAAATACTTCCACGATCTGCTTAGTAAACATTAGTGAACAGTGAACAAGTTACAACTTATTTTTTTAAAGTGAAACTTTTATTACATCGTCTCAAACTTTTTCGTCTATGTGTTGCATGTCGCGTGACGGTCGGCCGCGGAGTAGGGATAAAGTGAAAGGCGCTCGTCAGAGCAGCCAAGGCCAATATGGCGGCGCCTATAGTTCGCTTAAAAGTTTCACTTTTACCGTGGTTTCATAAAACCACACAATCCTTTTTTTTACATTCACCGAAACTCTTTCGTTCAAACGAAGAAAAGTCCATTTCTCTCTATTTGTAGAACAATGAGTAGAACATTTTCAGAGCACGCCTGCAACGGATATTGAATTTCATGCTCACGTCTTCTCTGTGCGGTTGTGTGTCTCGTAATGTGAATTTCCTTAGAACTATGTTGACTCGATGACGAACAGAAGATAGATACGTAAAATAATTGAATAAGAAATTACTTACTAGCTGTGCCTTGGTGCTTCACTCGCGTGCTTTGTTTTTTAATATGACATTTGTTTTGGTCGTTTTACCACTACAATATTTGGATGTATTTTTTTTGTAGTTTTCTAAAAGTGAAACCTAGCTAGCTCGATTTATCGCCCCCAAAACCCTCTGCCTACTAAATTTCATGAAAATCGTTGGAGCCGTTTCCGAGATTCAGATTATATGTATGCAAGAATTGCTCGTTTAAAGGTATTAGATATTATATCGAGTAGATAGCTTTCAAAGTTTTGATGTTTTGCCGATTGTATTCAATTAATTATAAAAAGCAAGTGATAAATATTGTTACTGATTTAGCTACTTATATTTATTTAGATAGGCACTGCGATTTAAAACTATTAATTGTAAAAGAAATATAATTACAATTTTGTACTGGTAGGTATATTATAGTGACTGTTTAACTACACTGTTATTATTGATGCGATTATAAAGGAAACAAGTTATCCTATGTGTTAATACAATTAAATATATTTTTTTCTAATTAAACCTATTGGCTTCATTGAATACTATAATTTCCTTAATTGAATTCTACCTTTCTAACACCCTATCTGTTTGAAAAGAATTTAGAATACCTATGGGATCCCATTCTTTGTATATTTATTATTATCTGTGAATACTCGTTTTCTCTAACGATCGTTCGTTCGAACGGTCGTTTCGTTTTCCAAATACTGAAAATATCGAACGAAGTATTCTAAATTAAATACATTTCTAATTGATAGAATTCACTTTTATTAAATCCCTCTGGGAAATATCGAGAGGATAAAAAGCAAAACACCCCATGTTTTGCTACTTGTACAAAGGGGTTCAGGTGAAAAAAACATAAATTTAAAAGGAATAGGTATTTCTAGAATAGTGTCAATATTGTCAGTTTAAAAGAGGGCATAGAAAAAGCCTTAATGCAGTGTGTGGTCCCACAAATCAAGTCCTCAGGAAGGTTTTATAGAGCTCAACTGTCCAGAAATGCAGTAGTCAATTTTATTAACAGTTGCACTTATTTCACTGTGGTCTTTTAATAACTTTTAGTGTGAATTCGATATCAGTTCTTTTTTGCGGACATTCGAAATTTTTCCTCCAATGCAGACAGCGGAGAAAAAATTAGATATATATATTTTTTTTGATGGATCCGCAAGAGGGGAAATGTCGGCCGTAAGCTTTTTTATTGGCCTATCAGCTGGTAGAAGATGGCCGGACGAGCTGGACTAAACAAACGACTGGTCCACATTGGCACAGGATCGAAAAAGTTGGAAGTTATGGGGAGAGGCCTTTGCCCAGCAGTGGGATGATGAAGGCTAACAGTAACAGTATCACAAGAGCTTTGAAGGACGTGGCATCCAATCTGAGCATCCGTTGAAATAGAAATATTAGCGTTAAATTGTAGAGTTAACCACATGTCATGTTAGTTTGTCAGACTGACAACTCCCAGCCCAGTCTGGCTTAAATAGTTAGCCATCAAAGTATTTACATTTTAAATACATCGGAGCAATGTTATCGTAGCACAAACCATGCATATATAAATGTGAATTAAGTCGCAGTGGTGAATAATTCCTACGAAGCATCCGAGGAAGTCGGACGCGCGGAATCAAAGGGAATAGGGAACCGACTGTTTTACCCAGTTTTATTTAGATGTAGTTTTATTATGGTAATTATGAGTTAGTCTTCTTCCTTGAGTCGGTTATGATCGACTTACGAGAAATAGCTAACATGGTAGAGAAAAGGATGGTTGATGGTTAAGAGTTATGATCTTATATCTTACGTTAAGAGTACGCCACAGTACACAGTACCTTATGGTCCTTTAGTGTTCATTAAGTTATTGTATAAATACATTCCAATTCAGAATCAAAGTAGAGTAGACTTTTAAAAATAAGACTATCTGTTCTGTTTTATACTGACTAAGTATCTATTCTGTTTTATATTTCTGAGGTTTCCATTTTAGAGGTAACAAAAGTGCAGCATGGTCAGTGACGGTATTTTCTAAAATTAAAGTCGTAGTCATTTGGTTAGACTTCAGGATTACGAGGTCTAAGCAGTAAGAGGCCTGCGGACACGGCTCGCAACTACAAATCGAGATGTTTGCAAAATTCAATTCCAAGCACATTGCGTTAGTGTGAGTGTCTGTCTTAGCGATATACACCTACAGTGCAGTGCAACAAAAGTCCGATGCGGACCACACCGACGACGACGATGCTCTGGAGGTGACTGAGGTAGAAATGAGAGTGGCGGTACGCAAGATGAGTGCGAAGAATACCGCCCCAGGACCCGACGGCATACCCGGAAAAGCCTGGGTCCTGGCCATGGGGGCTCTCGGGCCTCGACTAAGGGGGCTCCTAAGCGCATGTATGGAGAGGGGCCAGTTCCCACTTCGTTGGAAGACGGGGAAACTGGTCCTCATCAAGAAGCCGGGGCGCCCAGCGGACTCTCCGTCCGCTTATCGGCCCATTGTGCTGCTCGATGAGGTGGGCAAGCTCTTTGAAAGAGTCATTGCAGACCGCCTCGTCGGGCAGCTGGTGCGAGTGGGGCCGGATCTGGCGGAGAGCCAGTTCGGTTTCCGCAGGGGGCGCTCTACGGTGGACGCCATCATGCGCGTGCGGGCCCTCACGACGGGGGATGCTGTGGCCCGGGGTGGGGTCGTCTTGGCGGTGTCTCTAGACATCGCCAATGCCTTCAACACCCTGCCCTGGAGTTGCATCAGGGAGGCACTCCGGTACCACCGGATGCCGACCTACCTCTGTCGTGTGGTCGAGGCCTATCTGACGGACAGGGCCGTCATCTACCCCGGTCACCAAGGAGAGTGGAACCGGCAAGAGATGTCGTGCGGTGTCCCACAGGGTTCGGTCCTGGGGCCGCATCTGTGGGACATCGGATACGACTGGGTGCTGCGCGCCGACCTCCCTAGCGGCGTCAGCGTCGTTTGTTACGCTGACGACACGCTAGTCCTGGCGCAGGGGAGGTCGTACCAGGCGGCGGCCGATCTAGCGACACGCGGGGTTGCGACAATCGTTGACAGGATCCGGCAGCTGGGACTCGAGGTGGCCCTGCACAAGTCTGAGGCTATGGGTTTTTATGGTCCTCGGAATGCGCCACCGTCGGGCTCCCAGATAATGGCGGGAGGGGTTCACATCGGTGTCGAGTCAACGATGAAGTATCTGGGACTCGTCCTCGACAGCCGGTGGAATTTCGTCGAACATTTCCGACGTTTGGCTCCCAGACTGGAGCGGGCCGGGGCTGCCTTGAAGCGGCTCCTGCCCAATCTAGGGGATCCAAACGCCTCCTGCCGGAGGCTCTACGCGGGGATCGTGCGGTCCATGGCCCTCTACGGGGCGCCGGTGTGGGCGCGTTCATTGAGGCTGCGGCCAGCCCGCCGGTTGAACGCGTCCCAGAGGGTCATGGCCATTCGGCTGGCCCGAGGATACCACACGGTCTCCTGCGAGGCGGCGAGCCTCCTTGCCGTATTACCGCCATGGGATCTGGAGGCAAAGGTCCTCGCGCACATCTGGGAGTGCCGCGAGGAGGCGAAACGCCGAGGCTTAACTCCGATGCCGCAAGAAATCGCGGCACAACGGACAGAGCTCCGGCGGGATCTCATGGCGTCATGGAGAGTGCGATTGTTGCAACCCCGTGCTGGGCACGCCACAATTGCGGCGATAAGACCCCTCTTTGAGGAGTGGCTTGAGAGACGCCACGGCGTCCTCACCTTCCGCCTGACGCAGGTCCTCACCGGACTCGGCTGCTTCGGGAGGTTCCTGTTTAGGATAAGGCGGGAGGAAACACCCGGGTGTCACCATTGTGTGGATCGGCCTGAGGACACGGTGGAGCATACGGTGGAGGTCTGCCCGGCTTGGGCGGAGCAACGCCGTGTCCTCGTAGAGGCGATCGGCGGCGGTGATCTCTTGCGTCCGGCCCTGGTTCAGGCCATGGTACGGAGCGAGAGGAAATGGCAGGCCGTCACCTCCTTCTGCGAAGCGGTAATGCTCGCGAAGGAGGAGGCGGAACGCGTGAGGGAGAGGCAAATTTCGCGCCCTCACGCCCCTAACCGCCGCAGGAGGAGACGCCCGGGGCGGGAATCGCGAGCCGATTTCCGGCCACCGTAGGCGCGGGCTTGCGGACGGTGAGCAATGGGTAGCTCGCCGTCCGATAAGGACCAAGCCCGGGTCGACGGCGCGTTGTGTTCCACGCGCGCCTCAAAGAGATGTCAGCTGAATTGACGGGGTCCGTTAGGGCCGATGCTTGCCGGGGGTTCGAAGAAAACCGATAGGGAAATCGTGGCCCCCGGCAACAGGGCAACCGGGTGGGTTTTAGCCAGTAAGAGTCTGACACGCCCTCCCGCTCCACCCAGAGCGGGAGAAGTTATTTGATAATTTCCCACCCAAAAAAAAAAAAAAGAGGTAACAAAAGTGCAGCATGGTCAGTGACGGTATTTTCTAAAATTAAAGTCGTAGTCATTTGGTTAGACTTCAGGATTACGTGGTCTAAGCAGTAAGAGGCCTGCGGACACGGCTCGCAACTACAAATCGAGATGTTTGCAAAATTCAATTCCAAGCACATTGCGTTAGTGTGAGTGTCTGTCTTAGCGATATACACCTACAGTGAACAATATACTACCACGCATACATTGTCAATTATTGCTTGATGCGATAGCACTACTAGCTTTCGAAAATTTATGATAAATTTGGATGTGTTCCGTAATACCAAAAATGATGAATGAAATCTTAATATTTTTCCATTTTTTTTCGATAATTTGTAACTTGATAATATAAGCTATGCTTTTGCACAAACAATATTACAAATATTATTGTTTATAATACAGAAAAAAATATATGAAAACATGTCATTTACGCTGTAAAAATGTGCGAAATTAAATTCGTTTAAACTTCATTCTCGTTGGTCTAGTGGTAGCAAGCGCTACTGCTGAGCATGAGGTCCTGGGTTCGATTCCCGGGTCGGGCAAAGTGTTATTGGGTTTTTCTATCTGAAATTTCTCAGTAGCAGCTCGGAGTCTGGATTAGTGCCCGGTTGATGGCAATAGGCTCGCCCCCTATTACATGGGACTTAAACATAACTGGCGAAATGTGGGTGTACCTGCTACAGGGACACCTCTGCCCAACCCTTCGGGGAAACAAGGCGTGATGTTATGTTATGTTATGTTCATTTTAGAAAAGTTTTTTGGAAAAAAAAGATGTAGGAGCCTAGATAAACACTGTCTAAATCCAAGTAACAACATGGTGGAAATATGCCCAAATTGAAAATTATTTAGGTAGGTATTACGTTTGTATGGACAATTCATGCGTCGCGTTCTTAAGTCTTGTAGGTAATAGGTGAGCTGGAAGTAGAGCATAAGAGGACGGGAGGGCAAGATATGAATTAGAAAAACGATCTACATTGTTTTGTTTTAAATCAGTATTGATATCTCCAACCAAAGCAATTTTTTTGAAAGGTGAAAGGTGTTATAAGGTACTGTTCTAGCTATTCGCATAAACTTGTCTATCGTCGTAAAAGACGGGGATCTATAAACAACAAGAATTGCTATAAAATTATCAATAATGCCCCCAATAAATAGTAAACCCTTAGTTTAATATCATTGTTTCCATATCCTGCGATAGTAGGTATTACACCAACTTTGGCTTCGGCCCCTCGTACGCCTTCCAAAGGACCGTGATCTATGGTCCCGAGATGTGTTGAAGAATAAAAAAAATAAAAATATGCCATTTATTTCAGGCGACACAGGCCCATGGAAAAATACCTTAACCTAAACATACATTTTTTAATATAAACTTGTGTTCATAAATAAGGCTTAGACTATGTTAGTAGCATTTCACTACGCACTAGATTGTCTTTGTGCTGTCCTGTGGAACTTGTCTGCGGCAGCGACGGAACACCACGTCCTGCGGCCAAAAGTCTTCTTCAATGACGAGGGGCAGATAAGAGTTCGGAACACGCACGACGAACGCCTTGAAGTTGACGTTCCGGTGCGATTCTAGTAACAACACCCTCGGCGTGTACCTCGTCTTTTGATGCACGCACTCCATGATGTACTCCGCCTTAGTGGTGTAGTGCAGGTGGGGGCATAGAAAAGGGAGGATCCTCCGTCCAAATGGGTGTTATGTCTGGTCGGCTACTGCCCGACTAACTTAGAAATGGCATGCATAAGTAACACATTGTTTTCAAAATAATAAAAGAATATAAAAATTTATAATAAACAAGTTAATAAAGTTTGAACTAAGATTATTAATCCTACAGATAAAGGATTATTTAAAAATAATATAAATAAGGAAATTATAATTAATAATAATGAGAAAGTTCATTAAATAATATCAAATTAAAGAATAGACAGTGTTTATAGATTTTTTAGATTTAGAATACAGTATAACTACATAACTTGTGCTTAAATATTTTTTCACTGTATCATAATCTAATAGGTATCTATATTATTACTATTATTAGGTAAGTATATGGCACTTAGTCATTGACAATAAAATAGTAGGCACAGACGATCTTGTAATTGCTTTACCGGCCTAAGGTTAAATGTAACTTGCACGGCACGTCATAAAACGACAAGGTCTATTTTTCTCTGCGACAGTTAGATATTTTCAACCTTAGTGAAGGTTTAATTTCCTGGGAATTCCTGTCAAAAGTGGAAAGCAATTACGGGGTCGACTATACATGATAATAGGTGGTTGTTGAAGTTAATAGGCAAAACATAATTTTTTCATATTATTATATTATATTTATACATCAAGCACTTCCGGGTGGGTATCGGCAGGTTCACGGGCAATTCTTCCATACAAGTTGATATCATGATTTCTATGCCATTGATTTAATTTAATTTCATAAAACTCGTACCATATTTTTCGGTTATTCTTTAAAACGACAAAAAACACGTCCATTAATAGTGGATTTAATAGAATGAATAATTCTAAAAAAAAAGATACTACGGGGTTGGAATCGAATATAAGTTGAATGAAGTTGTGATACAATAATAAAACGTCGCTCAATATAAATATCAAAGTAGCTATATACAAGCGACGCCAGATGTTAGCAGTTGTGTGTGCGCTCGTGTTCACACTTCGACAGAGTGAAAATACAATTATAGTGTAAAAAAAACAGTTAATTATCACCGGTATTATTTTGTTTCCATAGACCATGATAACGGCAATCATATATTTTATAAGAACTGGCATAACACCATTAAGAGTAAGAAAATATCGGCCTAATTCGAAATAATTACTTGCACACGAAAAAATTGCGGTTGTTATTAAAGGCACACCCCAACCAAAGATACTACTTTTTAAATATCTCCTTTGAATATGCATATTAAAAACTTTTACAAAATCTACGTAAAACATATGACTGATAATTACAAGCCAGTGGGTCTTCGCCGTAAAAAAATATTCAAAGAGATAGTAAATTATTGTCTTAAAATCTACGTTAGTGTTAAAATATATAAGTTCTGTTAAATTGACTAAGAAATTTGATAAAATTGCGTAAAGAAACACATAGTTTCTGTAATTACGAAACTTATTCAATAAGCACCATGACGTCATGCCGTATGCCAACGTAGCTAGTGATAGCACAAGCACTATGTACTTAATAGTCAACTCTTGATTAGTTGATAAGTTCCACTCCCAAGTGTCATCATAACTTTCAGCGAAGTCATACTGTTCGCTGGTATCATTATCACTTTCCGTGTAGTCATACAAAATGATGTCTAAATATTCACTTGTATCATTTTCAGACATGGCGAATGTCACTTGCACAGTTTCCATTGATTCACTATCAGTTTGCAGGATTTAAAATAAAAGTATTTGTGAACAGTTCAACGTAGAGCACTGCCAACCCCGATAAACAGGTGTTGCTTCTGAAATAGCCAATCTAACAATAGTTGTAATTTAAACAACAATACTAATTAAAGTACCATATTTTATCTCTACACCATAATCAGCATTAATTTAATTAATTTGACATTTTTGATACCTAGTTATATTGTTAGTAATGATTACCAAAATACTATTAAAAAAACTGCAGTAATGAGGTAATGGGTTTCATAGTTACAAAAAAAATGTATATACTTGATGTAATTACATTTAAAATAAATCGCAGTAATGTTATCTATATATAAATGTGAATTATGTCGCATTGATGAATAATTTCCGCGAAGCATCCGAGCTAGTCAGACGCGCGAAATCAAAGGGAATAGGGAACCGGCTGTTTTAACCACATTTTATTTATATGTAGTTTTAGCATGATAATAATTATGAGTTAGTCTTCTTCCTCGAGCCGGTATGAGATTTACGAGAAATAGTACACTGTACCTCCCCATAGTGTTACGTAGTAAAACAGAGAAAACAAATTTTCCCAGATATGAGACCTATCTAGAAAAAAATTTCGTCCCCGTAAACCGCAATATTGCAACATTCATCGAAATCGTTTGAACCGTTTTCGAGTATGTGATTACAAATTTACTTAATATATATTTACAAATATTGTTCATTTAATAGTATAGGATAGGATAGGATAAAGTTATTGTAGAAATACATTCCAATTCAGAATCAAAGTAGAGTGTGTAGACTTTTAAAAACCTAACAGATAGTCGTTTCATAGTCTTGTCTAATGACAGTCATTAGCAGGCAAGAAAAATGACTTTCCTGTCGTCATAAGCCTGACTGGCAAAAACCACAGTCAGTCTAGTTCTATTCAATCAAACTAGAGGTATCGGATTAATTTATTCAACTTCCGATTGAAACAAATTATCGATCTGCCTAGAACCGTTAGTGTAACAAAGAGCTCATATTTCTTCCTTCTATACGGAACGCCTATCTGTGGGGGATAAAAGTCCCCAATTTATTCCCCGTCGACATACCACTCGCTATATGTACCGTCGTTTTTCATTTTTACACCGATTCCCACTTTCATGCTAGCAGTTTATAGTGTTGCAATAACTTAGAGAGACACTTATGAAAGGCGTTTTTTACCAGCTTTTCATGCAAATTGCTGAAACAATTTTAGGTGTAGTCCTAAAAATGGTTATTGTTTTGATCCCAGTGGCTTTAATGACGTAGAATTTTAACCCTTATTTTCTTTTTACATGGAAAAATATTATTTTAAAGCTTGGGAATTAACTTTTTTTTCTTGGTACGCAAGCGCAATAAATGTAAAAGATCTATCGTGCATTCTTCAAACTGCATTCAACATGTTGATTGGCTCATGATTCTGCGCTTCGAAATACAGAACATTGGTCTTCAAAAAATATTGGAACCTGATTATAATTTTCTGAAAGTAGACCTCTCTTACAAAGATAACTTCCATTTAAGACTGAACTAGATGAAGTTCGTCTTTGACTCAATATAAGCTTCGAAGAAAATTCAATCGACTGCTAATAATCCCCATTCAAGAGGTGCGCTTTATTGTAAGTTGAGGAGACTAATACCTCCCTGATCGACTCGCCAGTTGACAAACTAAGCCGATTAGTTACCACGCGAGCTGGACATAAGCCGCTCACATTACGAGATCCGTGAAATGACTTACTTTTTTCAATGGATTTAGAGAAATTGGATTTTAAAATCAATGAAGGTGTGCTACACACATGTTCCGCTAGGCACATTCGATTAGGTGGTTTATGTTGAGAAATAAAGCCGAATCTTGCCGAGCACGAGGGGTACGTGTTTCCCTTATATTGGAAGTGCATTTTCCTTCGTCCTCGTGTAATCCTCGAGATGGATATCCAATCTTTTTAACATTAGCTCATTACCTGCAAATATTAATTCTCAGAAGTAAAGACTTACATCTTTAACTTAATAGCATGTCGAAATGTTATTTTTTTACGAAAACTTAAAAACTCCGATCATTATTTACGTGTAGTGTGAAAAAATAAACCCATTCATGTTAAAGGGATAGATATCCTATCCTAGCATTTAACAAGCCGGACAGTGGCCAGCTAGCCCATTAGTTAGGACACAAGCCGTGCGCTAAGATTATGTGGAGTTAGACGAAGCGGATTAAATGGGTTAAAAGCCGTGTCGCATGCTAGTTAAGTGATTGCTAAGGTCACTTGTGCATTCAGGCTTCTATACATATTATCGCATATTATTAAAGTCGTTCTTCGTGTCTGTCTGTCTGACTGCGTTGTTTTTCTAAACTACGCAATGTATTCTGATGCGGTTTTCTCCATTGTTTAAATAATTTATTCTGGAAGGTTCATCAACATTTTATATTTATGAAAACCGTTTAGGACAATTGTACAAGTAGAACTATTAAAATTTTGTAAGTACTTAGATGAAAGCTTGAAAGAAATTGAATCCGGGAAGGTACGTGGTATTAATCGATACAGCGATGATATTTTAGCCTTTGAATAGCATTCTTTGTAACCTTGTGTTAGTAAACAAATTAAGATTCCTTGCTGTTTGAGCATTGAGCATTGAACCTAAAATCACGTCAGAACTTAATTTTGGATCGAAGCAGTTAAAGATATTGGAGTTTTCGAATTCCGTTCCATAAATAGCCATTTACAAAGGCACAGTCCTATTTATCGAAAACCGGAATAAGTACACTGGTAATAGGGTTACACTGGTAATCTTCACAATTTTGTGCAATATCAATAAAGACCTTTTTACCAATCTTTGGCACACTTACTTTCTTCCGCATATTTCCCTTAAAAAATTGATTCTACAAGCGATCGTATTTTGTTTTTCCCCCTGAAGACATAAGAGGCATCACATTAGACAAGGCTGTAGCCACGTCTATATGGAAGTCTGTTACCACGTCAATAAGGAAGTCTGTTACCACGTCAATATGGAAGTCGTTTAAAAGTTGGCGACTTTATTTCGCACGTAATGCATCACTTCGTGTGCTGCCATTAGCTCCTAATGCGTCGCGTTCTATTTTATAGACGTTTTGCACTTTGTTGTTGCGAGTCATTATTGATGTATGGTCTGAGTATGTTTTGCTTTTGTAATTTCAGTTTAAAATGTTTCTAGTGCTTCAATATAGGCTGGTTTAGGCTGGTAAGTAGTGGAAATAAATGTAACAATGGTTTTAGGGTTTGTCGTAAATTAGGTAATTAAGTTTGATTGTTCGGTATGCCACCTTAAGAAGCTGTAACGCCTGCCGATGACTTTACTGGAACACTTTTTAAGACAGTCAATAAGACCACCAAGAGATATAAGTTTGGCACTTATTACCTAGAGACAAACACTGATAATTTTACACATCATCTAAATTGACACAAAATGATTCGATACATTGTATTTGAGCTATATTATGCTCAAATAATAAAATCTAATACCTAGAATTAGCTAATAGCTCGTTCTTTAAATTTAAATTCTGTTCCGATTTCAATTTAGCTCAATCATTTATTTTACTGTCGCTGACTACACAGTAGGGTGTAGAATCGTACATGTGTTTTAAATCAATAATGGGTAGGTAGTACCTATTAATTATCCGGAACGTAATTAAATCAGAATTTCAAAATATTATTTATTTTATTATTTATGTACACACAATAAAATACATAATAAAATGACATAATTATATTATTAGTACAAAGGTACTGCTTATTTCTTAAGAAATTTCTTTCAGCAGACCTGCGAAAGGAGAAAGAGAAAAAAATGTAGACAATAGTGTGTGAGAACAAGAAGAGAAAATATGGATATGCGAAGTCTTAAACTAAAATATTAAAATATACCTTCACGTATAAACGTAATAAATTAACATGTACTTAAAATAAATACATATAAAGCTTAAATATATAAACATACATACTATAGGTATATATATACTCACAGTTGAGAGGAGAGGTAATGGTACTCGATATTTGAATTGAGAAACAGTTTTTAAAGTACGCTCGGCGGTGACCGCCAGCCAAGACCTTAGTGATCAACACTGCGAGATGAACTAGGTTCCTGCGAAAGTGGATTGGGAGCCACTTGAGTTCCTTTCGAAGGTGTGAAACATGGTTATACTTTAGAAGACCGAAAACAAAGCGAATGGACAAGTTTTGCAAGCGCTCAAGCTTGTTTAATAGCTCCTCGGTCGCATCCAGGTAGCAGGCGTCAGCATAATCTATAATATCGGCTGAATAAGTGATTGTGTTTTACTACTGTTAAAATACTTGGTTTTATAGAACAAAACCAAAACACATAGTACGTGAAATAAAATATGGCTTCACACAAAGCGTAACATGGCCGGACATTTAACACGGCGGACATAAAACATTGTTATCTCTCGCTATTTTCCCCGCCATTGCACATATTCTATTTTCTGTATTGTTTGATAGTCGTCCGCATCTCGTCCGTTTTCAATCGCGTGCTTTGAAAGCCTATTGGTACACACGACTACACATCAAGCTATTACATTTCCAGTATAAGCTGCCCTCGCATTGTACGGAAATCGTATTCAATGCGAGATCAGCATAAACTGGAAATGTATAGCTTGATGTGTATCCGTGTGTACAGTAAGCGCTCAAAAGTGCATGAGCACGCTAAGAGTCGTATTGCTGTGAACACGCGGTATAGCTCGTACATTTGTATGTGTAAGCAACACGATACACACACCACAGATAACGCAGTTACACGAAACAACAATATATTTCCGTCGCTTTAAACATGCTAGCACACACGCACTATGCGCGTGAACTTGACCAGTTAATGGCATTGCTAAAATTCGATAGTAACTTAACAAGCGCAGATAGCAGAAAGCGTTAAGCGTTGGTATGGAATTCAAACTGCCTCAGGTTCTAATCTCGTGAAACACAGTGCGGTTTTTTGCAAATATTATTATTTTTGTTTTCGATAATAATATTTTTTAAATATTGCTGCTTTTTTATGTTGTTATTGCAATAAAGGTTTTAGAATAAAAAATGCGTGATATATGATAACAAAATTAAAAAAAATATGTTTATTCGTTATATTTATTTTACATAAGTTAATAAACTGCTACAATTATTTATCATTACTTCAGCTGAATAAGATGTGAAATAGATGTCAAGAAACTTAGAAGCAGTTTGTATTATTTAGACATATTTAAATTATGAAATATTTTAAATTGTTAATGGATTTTTTCACCATAAATATTAAGCTTTGATCATGGTCGAAGTAATTAAGTAATAAATAAGAATATTAGACTACTTAAAATGTAAAAAACTACTTACAGAATAGGTAATTTTAAGGTTAAATATGGGCAGTTTGTTTATATTTTATTTGTATTAATTATTTTACATTTTATTTGACTTTAGTAAATATTGGTTGTTATTGAGGTTAAAGCTTAAGTATTCATTTTCTTTACGAAAAGAAGATTGAAACTAAACCTCAAATTTTTATCCTAAAATAATACTATTACTAAAATAATATTAAACAATTTCGGTATATCTGCAAGAAATACGACAAACACCCTATTGAAACGTGCTTAAAAAATTCGTTACCATAAATTCATGCAATAACGAATCTGTTGTTTATTAAGTTGGTACGGTCAATATTTTAAGGTCAAAAACGGTTTTCTAGCTGGTCTTCAGTGATGCAAGCCTTCAGAGTGCACGGCGAACGGTTCATAATGACGTGTTTTTAATAATTCAGCAAAATGTCTCGTTGGTATGAAACCATTTGTTTCATTCACCATTTGACGTCGCTGCTACTCGATAATAAGCCCCTTCCTCATATCTCTTAACCCTCACAGTATTTCTCTAGAACAAAGAAAAACATTGTTTTTATTACACATAATACCTTATTATTCACTAATCGAATTAAACCTCACAATGAATTTAAAACTTTAAAGGCATCTTCTGTCTCAACAATACCTCTGTTCTATCAACAATACCCTTGATTAAGATTTATGTTTGGTAAAATATGAAATATATTAATGATAACACTCACACTTAGTCCGGTTTCATTAGATATTCACTTCACTTTTAAGCAGCGCAATAATATTCTCTGATCTGATCTGATCTCTTCAATATATTTTATGCCTGCTTTTTGATAATAATAACCACAACACTGCGCTAAATACTCGTCACCAATATTATCCACGAACCAAAAAAGTTCTATTAATTAAATACTCGTAACAAACTGCATCTACCCCACAGAAATCGAAATAATTTACTTAGTTTTTTGTGGTCTACCTGCTAAACTTTAATATTTATGTGAACAAGACGAATGAAACTAAAAACGAATGATGATTATTGAACTAGTCATTGGTTGCAGACAAAGTGAGTGTGTGTGTGTAATGTGCGTGTCTACAGTATTGTAACAACTTATAGAAGAAGGTCGTAAGTCAAACCGAAGCGTCAGTCTATTGCTTTGTGAGATTGCTCATGGACTTTTGGTCGGTACTGTACATGCGTCAAACAAAAGTTACACCAAAATTTCAGGTTATTGGTTTGTCCCCCCGCCTGCAATACCAAAATCCTATAGATTATAATGCTTGTTTTTCTCTTTTCAGTTATGAGTTTTTGAATAATTTGTTTTATTTCAACCTTTTTTTAATTTTGTTAAATATATAAATATTTACATATATTTGGAATTGACTCATTACTAACTTTTATTTGATACCAACAATGTTGTTTTTTTTTTTAAACCTACCCCTCCCTTTTTTTTGTATTTGCAGATGCAATATATAAATATTATATAGCCTATGTCACTCCCACTATTAAGACAAACCTAACGAGACCTCATATGTTAAAATCCATCAAGCCGTTTAGGCTACAGAGCGTGCCAAAGAAATAGACATACATACATACAAACATACGTACATACATACGTACATACATACATATATACATACATACATACTTTCGAAAAACATTACCCTCTTTCTGGGGCAGTCGGGTAAAAATACAATACAAGGTACTTATAGAGTAAGTTTGTAAGTCAATTTTGCAAATTGATGACGTGAAAATGGATTGTTATATGATCAATTGAACCTATTTTTTTTTTAGGAACCATATAGGTACCTACTACCCGTGGTTATTGGTGCAGCAATTCTTTCTTATATTTGTACCGGGACCAATTTCCCAGAAATCTTCGGTTCCGGTCTTTCCATATTAATCCTACTAATATTAAAAATGTGAAAGTTTGTGAGGATGGATGGATGTTTGTTACTCTTTAACGCAAAAACTGCAGAACAGATTTGAATGACATTTGGCACACAGATAGTTTATAACCTGGATTAACACATAAGATACTTTTTATACCGATATTCCGACGGGATCGAGACTTATGCTTGTGAAACCACGGGCGCTGCTAGTCTGCTATACAAGTAAAATTAGAGACTTATAAAATCACTTGATATGCTTCAGAAACTGAGGATTATTCCAATGCAGTATTGAACCAAACTTGAAAATCGGGCATCAGTCAACCCTCACCCCGTACCCTGTCATCCGCCAACATACAAAACTTCCATCCAAATCGTCCGTTCACGCACAACTCGCTCTGAATACGTGCGACTTTCTGAGAACAGCGCCGCCGCCGTCGCGGTTGTTCCATTTCGTTCCCATTTGCGACGGTTCTGCGTCGTTTCGGTGAAATTACGCGTATTACGCGGAGTTGCGCGAAGTTGCGCGGAATTACGCGAAGTTAGAGGGCCGCAATAGACGGGAGACGTGACCTGGCAGTGTCGAATGTTTCTCTAATAGATCGGGGGATAGGTTAATGGGTGATAGAAGATTATTTTTCTTGTGTTTTTTTCGTGAGAGTTAGGTTGTTAATTTGTAAGTACGTGTAGATAATTACAGGGGTTTTTCTGTCTTCATCAGCATGTTAAAATGCCGTGAATTTGCATGAAGGTTTAACAGTTGGCAGTTTTTCACTAACAGGAAAATCTGTGAACGAATTTTATTAATTGGATGCCATTAGTAAAATTCGTTAAAAAAGTTTAAAGATTCGAGATTCGTTGATTAAAGATTAAAAGACGATTTTACATCTAAAATCGTCGTTGATTAAAATCAACGAATCTTGAATCTATCTTTAATCTTTTTTGTTGCCGGTGCCTTAGTTTTAATTCTAACCACAGATTAGTATCCGAGGTTTTAACCTGAGTAATGGCCAGTATGATATAGGAACCGGGCATAATAATGACTTCCATATAATATGTATGTAGTACAACAAATAGTAGTACCTATTTTAGTACAACAAGACATCAAATAATTAAACAAATTTTACGCTCATTACATACCATCAGCAAAGGGCCAGCCCTTACTCATGGTGTTTTAATTACACGTCTCTCGTTCATAAATATAAAAAAAAATTAGAGCCGCCATTTTGTGAAGGACGTCCAGTCAACTCGTCGGGATTAGCACGGCTTTATTTGACATTAGGAGTTATGTGCTCTGTTTCTGCGGGTATGGGAAGTGTTAAAAATATTTAATGTAGAGAAGGAAGGGTGGAAGGGATATATCAAGAGGGAGATGTATAAATGTCCGGCCTGTTAAATAAATTAACCCAAACAAGTAATTTTAATTTTGAAATACTAAAACTTGGACTACAGATTTCGTGAGATAAGTCACCTTTGTGTAACTGGAATGGTTTCCATAAGTTAAGCAAAGATTAAGAATGTTCGTGCCTACATAAATAAATTTGAGATTGTTTTTTTGAAGACAATTTATTTTTACTTGGTATATACTTGCATTTAAGTAGCTCCCATGAGTGGAGACTCCGGCGCATCTTGTGCAGTTGCTTGCTGACTGCATGAATTTCACACTATTCTTATGCAGTTCGTTCAGTTTCAAGGGATTAGGAAATATATTGCGGACCTTAATTTAGATGCCTCTTAATTTTTATCGAGACCGATTGATCCCTATTTGCCTGAAGTCTTTACAATGCTGTAATTAACACATTACTTACTAACTATTTGTCTAAACTTGAACCTTCACAAACTTTTAGGTAATATATATGGACGCAGCAAGTGGCGCCATCTTGTTATGTTACGAAGTTACTGGGATCACTGAAGAGGTCGGATAAGAGTGACTGACTGTCATTGGCTGATTACTGTCATTCTAGCAGAGCGTTGCATTGATGGTTGCGGACTTTCGTGGGTAGTGGTGAAGGCTTAACAAGTGCTTTTGTCTGTGTTACGAATTTTTTCGATTTTAGTGGTTTTAAATACTGTGAACTTCAATCGAGATTATTCCCTGTGTTTGTGTTGTAGCGTAAGCTACTAACATAACTACCACAAAGTGCAAAGTTCGACGGCTCACCTTGCTTCATTGCCACATGACGCTGGCAGAATAGTCGACATCGGCTCAGTTGCTGCCAAAGAAGAAAAAAAAAAAAAAAAATGATGGTTGCGTGGCGACTGTCTTCTGATGACAGATGTTGCTAGGGGAGCCGCTGTCGTAAGCCGTTAAATAAACATTGTAACAGCGAATCAATTATCACGCCTTCCCCTTAAAACCTAGGCCAAATATTTTTGGTATTCGGATAGCTCATGACCTAAAAAAGTGCCACAAAGAATATTAATAAAATATCTAAAAAAAACGCGATATTTCGCGAGCTAGTATGTAAATAGCATCCTCAGACCAAATAAAAACCAAGACATAGCGCTGTCAAGACATAGTGACGTGAGGCCGGTTTCGTAAACATGTGTGCACTTAGTGAGGAGTAGTTTCATTGTAAATGTGTGCATATGGGCGTGTATGCACAGAGCGGAGGTGTAGTTTTGGCATGCTTTACTGTATTGTTCGCAGCGTTTTGTCTTTTTTTTTTTTTGTGTTTGAACTTCTCCCGCTCTGGGCGGAGTAGGAGGGCGTGTCAGACTCTTACTGACTAAAACCCACCCGTGTTCCTTCAGTTGCCTGTATGTTGCCAGGAGCCACGGTAACCCTTTCGATTTTTGATTTGGTCTGAGATAACATCATATTATGGACCAATGTTTCACCAAAATCGCTACTATATTGCTTTTGACATTGGCTCAAATTAATTTCCCCAATAAATCTATTTGGTTACAATTACATTATAGTACATAGACGTCCGTTATCAAATATTTGCAACTTCCAAACAGATATTTATTGATAGCTACACTGAAACCATGAATGCTTTTGAAATCAGATTAAGCACGATTCAGCTGGATAACTGTTTGCGAAACGTCGAAGTAATTAATATTAAACTGATAGCGGAATAAAATAGAACTTATTTCATTGCAGAGTTCTTACATTATTTTCTCAAACCTAACTTTTAATTCTGACTGAAAATTTAAGGCCCTGTATTGATAAAGATTATCAGTTATTAGATACATAAGATTCTAATTATAAAGGACGCGACTTCAGCTGCGATCCAGGATGTAAAGTAGCCTATGTCCTTGTCCCACCCAAGGTACCTATCCGTAACGGTTCAGTGGTTTAGGTGTGATAAGGTAACACATAGACAGACAGAGTTACTTTCGCGTTTGTACTGTTAGGATTCCTATGATATGGATCCATGCTTACTTTTTTAAATCAAGGTTTTTAAATATCACTGGTCATCGTTAATCTACCTCACCTTAATCATCTGCCTCCATACCTGTAGAATGTAGATTTAATATAATTCCTGATATAACCAAAATGACTCTCACAAACCCCTGTCATTGAGTGACCCCATTCCTTTACAATTGACCCCAAGTAATGTACATTGAAAATCGAACCGTACGGCTGCCCAGGTATTTAATTAATAAAGTTCCATGTCAGTGTCCGTGCTTTGAATTAAATAAGGTACATTTTCCAACAAAATACCGGTGCATTGGCCGTAAGGGATCGTCTGATTGAAATATTGGCGTAATGAGGGAAACAATTGGGCAGATTGGAGAAAGAATGTGGTTATAAATGATGGAAATACATAGGTACGGCTATTATCTTACGATTTTATAACAAAAGGTAATTTTTAGGGTTCTGTCTGTACCTCAAAAGGAAAAAAAACGGAATCCTTACAGGATCACTTCGTTGTCCATCCCTCAGTCTGTCAATACCCTTTTTCTCAGGAACGCGTGGAGGTAATTAATTTTGCATGCCGTAAGGCAAAATGTATAGGGACTCTCATCAAAATAACCATCATATATGTATACCTACAATATTGGCAAAAAATTATTTCTATTTCTATTTCTATCAAGTTGAAATTAATATCAAATACGTAAGCCTGTGGTCCCTTGGACCTCTAAAAAATCAAGCTTATAAGTTGGATTTTCTTTTTTAATACGGCCATTTATGCAACTATTTTGATACCCGCAAATAAATCAAAACCTACAGGGTACTTCCTGTTGACCTAGAATCATGAAATTTGGCACGAAGCAAAGTGTCACAGGAAAACCTCTGGGACCTCTCCAGGAACTCTGGAAAACTCGTTTTTAAGGCCCTCCAGAAGCTTTTCGATTCCGTCATACTCGAGGGTCAAACGCCACAGGCATGGAACAGAGGTGTGGTGGTACTCTTCTTTAAAAAGGGTGACAATGCCCTGCTTAAGAATTATAGGCCCATCACACTTCTGAGCCATGTCTACAAGCTGTTTTCAAGAGTCATCAAGAACGTCTCGCACGCAGGTTTGACGACTTCTAGCCTCCCGAACAAGCCGGATTCCGTAAAGGCTTTAGCACCGTAGACCACATACATACGCTGCGGCAGGTTATACAGAAGGCCGAAGAGTACAACTTTCCTCTCTGCTTAGCGTTTGTGGACTACGAGAAAGCCTTCGATTCGATCGAGACATGGGCCGTGCTGCAATCTCTTCAACGGTGCCAGATCGACTATCGGTAAATTGAGGTGCTAAAAGGTCTGTACGAAAACGCCACTATGCCAGTCCGACTCCAGGACCAGACCTCAAAACCTATCCTTCTGCAGCGAGGTGTGAGACAGGGAGACGTTATCTCTCCGAAACTGTTCACCGCTGCACTGGAGGATGTCTTCAAGGTTCTGGATTGGAAAGGGCTAGGCATCAACATCAATGGCGAGTATATCACTAACCTTCGGTTTGCCGACGACAGAGTTATCATGGCTGAGACCATGGAGGACCTCAGTACAATGCTCGATGACCTCAGTAGAGCCTCCGAAAGAGTGGGTCTTAAAATGAACATGACACCCACTCTCATGAAGATCGGAGACGCTACGCTCGAAGTTGTGGACGAGTATGTTTACCTAGGACAAACTGTCTAGCTAGGTAGGTCCAACTTCGAGAAAGAGGTCAATCGTCGAATCCGACTCGGCTGGGTAGCGTTCGGGAAGCTACGCAATATCTATTCATCCCACATACCACAGTGTCTCACACAGTGCGTGTTGCCAGTGATGACCTATGGTACTGAAACGTGGTCGCTCACAATGGGAATGTGGTCGCTCACAATGGGAAATGGCCTTATCAGAAGGCTAAAAGTCACCCAAAGGGCAATGGAGAGGGCTATGTTTGGAGTTTCCCTACGTGATCGAATCAGAAATGAAGAGATCCGCAGGAGAACCAAGGTAACCGACATAGCCCAAAGAATTGCCAAACTTAAGTGGCAATGGGCAGGGCACATTGCTCGCAGAACGGATGGCCGATGGGGCCGAAAGGTTCTGGAGTGGCGACCGCGTACCGGAAGACGTAGCGTTGGAAGGCCTCCCACAAGATGGACCGATGACCTTGTGAAGGCCGCAGGAATCCGCTGGATGCGGAAAGCACAGAATCGGTCGAAGTGGACATCTTTCGGCTGAAATGATGAAGGTCTCACAGCACAAGTAAAGGAAAAAAATCCGAAAATCGTAAACTTGTAGGTAGTTTCATTTTTTTTTTTTGTATTATAAACATACATTTGCAGTTGGTGAATCGTGACGTAATATATGGGAGAACATGTTTTTCAACTATAACGTTAAGTTTTTTTTGGGATTAATTCATCCCAACTACGGAACCCTTGATTGTGCGTAGTCCAACACGCACTTCGACGATCGAACTGAACTAGAAGTTAAGCGACGCTCCAAACATCATGTTTCCAATTCCGTTCCATTAAAAAACCAGTACTTTTACGGTAACTGTCAAATGAGATACTTTTAAACTGCATGATTACACTGATACAAAAATCATTTGACGCCAATCACATACTTTTAATTTTATATTTAGTATTTAAAATCACAAAATCTAATTAATATTTGGAAATCATGACACACCGAAATATAAAGGTGTAGGCTAGTAAACCCGTGAGATATTTTAATTTTGCTAAGGTTTCGGCTACGGTAACCATTTCTGTTTTTGACGAGTGTGTACTCGTAACCCATACCCGTCAAAAATGTACGTGGCTAATGTACAATTACCAAATTGGTATTCTTACGGGCACAATGCGGACACGTAAGAATACCATTTTCGTAATTGTATTGTATGTTGGAGGGTGGCTTTCTCTTGAGGTGGTCACGCCTCTCGTCGAGATCACTCTTCCGCTGGTCTTCAAAGGCATAAACAGTTCGCCTTACCAAATGCCTCCAAACAGGTCTATCTTTTAGCAGCTCTTCTCGACGAGCGGGATCTATATTGCATATTTCATGTCTTTTCTGAACGTCTTTTTATCTGAGGAATTCGCAGCCTTGTTTCCGCTTGCCGTCCTTGAATTTAGAAAAAAGATGCGCCTAGCTACGCTCTTGTTAGGCATCCTCACAACGTGTCTGGATCAGCACAGCTGACGACGCATTAAATAGGCCTAAATGCCGCAGACATTAGCCCTTCGCAGGACATCCGTGTTTTTAACACGGTTGGAGCATTTGATGTTCAAGATATCGCGGAGGCATTTGAGGTGGAATCAGTCCAATGCGCGTGACTCCTGTCATGCACCACGTCTCAGAGGAGTACAGGATGTTCGGCAAGATAATGGCCATGTACACGTTGATGTTCGTTTGCAGTTTGAGGACGTGAGAGCGGAATACCTTCTCCCGGAGTCTAGAGAATTTTGCAGTTAGTTTCCGGGTCCAGGTCACCTTTACTCATTAAGGTATTACCCAGGTATTTGAATCTGTCCACCTGCTTGAGGACGGCACCGTTGGCGTCGCATCGTATATCAAGTGGGCCATAGCTAAATGTATCTGATGCCATGACTTCAGTCTGCGAGATGATGATTTATTTATTTAATAATAAAGTCCACCAACAAAGATTTCATAAAAAGGTACATTATAAGGTGTGCAACGAAAACCATTGGTATTCCAGGTTCTTAAGCTTGGCAATAACTGTTAATTAGGTGCTACGAAATGTAGTACATAATTGGTACGATATTTCGTTATGTTAATTTCGTTGTTAGTTGGAAGAGATGACTCACCACTAAATCAATATAAACTCTCTCTAATCTTTCACCATACAAATATCGGGTTCAAATTGTGGAATTGTCTGTTTGACAATTCCACAATTTGAACCCGAACCAGTCCAGTGAAACGCTGTGTGTTTATTTGGTTGCATCTGTGAAATAGCCACGTCGACACTTGTGTATAAACATTGATCTAAAATACATTACACTGTTGATGAGTTGTATCACTGCCCGTTTATGTTAAATAGGGTATGGTTAATATCCGGATTTGCTGGAAAACACGCAAACACATTGTGTTTGGTTATTCAGAGAATCAATGAACTATACAGATTCAATTAGTGCCTAAATCGGAACCGAATATGGTATGAATTGGATGCTAAAGGCTGATAAAAATAGAGGAGAGTATAGAAATTATTTAAAATGGGTTGACGATCAAAACTTTCCCATTGTCAAAATTTTAACTGCCACTCCCAAAATAAACTATGAAATGACATAGTGAACTCTTTAGTTGAGTCTGTGAATCAACTCAGTCTACTTGTGGGCACAGGCCTATCCCAGCTATTGACGGAGTCCGCTTATTGACGGGGTCCGCTAGGGCCAATGCCTGCCGGGGCTGCGAATAAGGCCGGAAACATCGTGGCCCCCAGCAACAGGGCAACCGAAGGAACACGGGAAGGTTTTACTCAGCATGAGTCTGACAGGCCCTCCCGCTCCACCAAGAGCGGGAAAAGTGATTTGATAATTTCCCACCAAAAAAAAAGGCCTGTCCCAGCTAAACGGACCGAAATACTGCGACACAATACCCGAGGTGGAGAACCGGGTATTGAGACGCAACATTAGAGAAGCCTATATAATAATAAATTTTATTGGCATAAAATAAAACCCTTTATTGTTTTAAGTCGTTTATTTTTTACTTAATTGAGAGATGTTGCGAGATTCGGTGAATGTACGATAACATATTAAGTAAGTAATAAATAGTTTATAGTCCTCGAACTTTATCATAATAATTTTCTGAAGCCATCGGAACTAATCTTATAATCTCGTGAGAGTCTGAATAAATAATATGATTTCGTTTATCGAAAGTAATACCTAACACTCCTTGCACGTTGATGACTTTCTTTACTTTTTGGATCATTTTGGTGACCACAAATATGCCGTCTTCACTGCATACATGGACGTACCCATTGTTATCCGCTGCGATCCCCAGAAATCTCGGATGATCTCTCAACAAGATCGGCACGTCTTCACCATATTTTATACCAAACAGACCAGTACCGTTAATAAAGAAAATATTATTATCCTGATCCAAAACAAATTGATGGACTATATCACCTTTTAATTCTGGTACAGCTTTCACAGTTCTGTTTGCATAATAGTAGGCGCTAAGACTCGGAAACTTGATAAAATAAATGTATTTCTTGATGTATAGCCACCAGATGTCCAGGTTCTGTATGTTCAGTCTCTGCAAAGTCTTGTTGTTTGTGTTGTATCTGTAGATCCCGTGGCTGCCTCCGAAATACATTTCTTCTGTTGTTGGATCATTAGAAATGGCAAATGCGTCTTTTACTCCTTTTAGTACACTGAGTTTTCTGCTGTCAATGTTGAGTATGGCCGGCACGTACTCTCCTTGGCCAAAGTCGAAACTGAAGTACAGTGTGTTGGTAGTTTTGTCCACTGATAGTTGGTTGGGGCTGTGAGCGACGCTCGTCAAAGTTTCCTTCACGTAACAATGTCTCGTTGGGTCCGTGGATACAATGTCACAGTACTTGGAGGTTTGGTCTCTCGCTTCGATTGTCATTATTATAAAAACCAACCAGTAAAGTCTCATCTTCTGTTGAAAATTTACAACGACCAGAACTTTTTACTCTATCAGGGATTGTTTGGATAAAATAAGATTGCACTTTTCCGGAGCTGCGAATAGTTTGAACGTTAACCGATGCTTGAAATTAGACTGGCTTTAAACAGAAACGTTGCCAGAAATTTAAACTGATTCCAATACCCACACTCCATAAAGTCTTTTTAATATTGTTGATATTAATATTTTAGTAATTTCTCAAGATTAAAATTTTTGGACTATTTAAACACTTAGTAATGACACTCTTCGCGGTTTGAGCAACAAACCAACAATGCGTGTCCAAGTGTTTATAAAAATTATAACCGTTCAATAACAAACACTGAAGTATTTGAAAATATTGAGGTTAAAAAGATATGTTTTTGTAATATTAATTGTTTGGACGACGACAATATCGGTTGACGTCGCGATGAATGGAATTGACTCAGACAACTTATTGTTATTGTTCTGTGGTGTTGTCGCCGGCGGATATGCATGGGCTTGTTGTTTTATATTTTATCTTTTGTAAACTGCTGGGCATTATAATGACGATAATAGCTGTAGCGGTTACACCGCCGCATAAAAACTACGCATCATAGACATGACGTCACACAAATCCTGCATCGCGCAATTAGAATTTACCGAGTGATCGACATGATACAAGATTTAAACTTCAAACCGTAGGGCAGTTGCCCGCCAGACACAACACCCGTCTGGTCGGAGGATCCTTTCTTTTCTATGGTGGATGAGTGAACTTTACACCCTGTTCCTCATACCACTAAATAGCTATGCTTACTCTAGCAAAGTTTTTGGGTTCAATTATTACTAGGGCTAATAATTATGGGGATTAATGAAGGTACGGAAAATCTCTTATGATAAAATTTGCAACAGTATCCTCTGCTGGACCAGATGAATGTAGTTGTGTTAGATAAAATACTGCAGACTACTTCATAAGTGCTAAAATATTAATTACTTAAGTACTCTATTTACGCATTATTATCCATTCCTTTCTATAGCAAAGGTATGGATAGTGGGTTTCCACATGAACAATATACATCATACTGTCTGTCAAAACTATTTTTTGTTTCTTTCCTCAATATTTCAGCACATAATGATGGGTGCTTTTATCACACAAACACTTATTACTTATTTAACTTAACCTTCGCACGCAATAAAACAACTAAACATCATCTCCAATGATGACTTATTCATAAATATTTCGAATAGAAAAGACGTAACACGTAATCTAAGTGATAAAAATCAACATAAACAATAAACTATGTAAGGGGTGCTGTCAAAAGTCGCGCCGTAAAAACGGGATCGTGAAATTTAATAGGCTCAGGATTTCGGGGACGGGTCTTCTTTACTCCTTGGTGATAAATTCGGTTGAGAAAAATGGAAACTTTTGTTGAATAATTTCCAAGACTAAAAATTTTTTCTTCCCTTTTTATCAAATGACTACTATTTACAAACTGCCTTCGGAATAAGATCATGCCTAAAAATAAGTAATTTGAAACGTACGTTGTTTTTTTATGTCTAGGACGCACAAAACGACGGTAGTCGAGATGCCGAGAACCTTCACCCAATTTTTTTTAACAGTTAAAATATATTATGTCCTTGTGACGTTTTTTTGAATAAGACGATCTTAAGGTTCCACTAGTCAACGGCTCGAACTCGTCGGTGGCGTGGCTAATATGCATGGTATTTAGTAAAGTTATTTATTTATTTAGTATTTATTTATCTAGTTTTTATTTATTTAGATATTCATTTATTTATCTTGTTTTTATTTATTTATAAATTCATTTATTTATCTAGTTTTTATTTATTTATATATTCATTTATTTATCTAGTGAAATAGACAATGATTTATAACAAAAACGAGCGCTTAAAATTTCATGAACAGACCTTTGGGCGTATAGATATTATGGAAAAACTACTGGATATATCTACTTATGATGGAATTATTTGAACTTTTCAATAAATTATCTATCTCTGTACGGTTTATATTTTGCCATTTTCATACTACACAAGTTATTTATTTACGCCCAAAGATGAGTTAAAATTAGTGTTGAAATATGGAAGTTTCGACGCTCATAACTTGCAAACCTTTTCCCCAATTCTGCTTCCATACAGGGCTAGATAATGACAAGGCAAATTGATATAATTTTTAGCTTTGAACGAACATCGTCAAACAGACGAGTAATCACCATACTACGTTTGTATGGAAGAATGACCGACTAGTGTACCCTTAATACTAAAACTTACTACTAATAGTATTAAGGGTACACTATAGTCGGTCATTCGAGGGTTTCCTAAAATCAGCAAACATTGTTATGTTTGCGGATTTTGGGGAAACCTTATTACTTGTACCCCAAAAGATCCACAACTCACGCCCAAATTAAATTGCGAATTTAATTATCACTCATAAAAGTGAATCGGTGGGAGAACCCTGTATACTTGAGAAAACGTAATAAGATTGGGAAGGTTTGTGATGTGAAACATGAACACCCGCGCTATGCGGATGTGGTGAATTTACTGGGAATCCCTTGGTTTGAGGTTGTTAGGTGCTTGTTAATGAATTCTGATGAACGAAAATGTAGTTTTGATTTTCGTTAAAACCATAGATTTAGAAACGGGAAGAGTTACAACCGTGCTTTTTATTTTCAGCTGGTAACATAATACCGGTTTGGAAATAACTTACTATAATGAATGCTTGAATAAAACCTCGAAAACACCTTATATACGTGTCATTAATAAATTTTAACAATAAAAATTACAAGACCGACCAATTTCGTAATTCGATTCTTTCCCAAATATAAATTAGGACGAAATAAAAACGTCACAAATTGGTGCCACAAAAGGTCTTTTCTGATATAAGGTTATGTCTTATTATTGTTAGGTAAAGTGAAACAATAGATATTTCTGACACATACAAATTAACAAACAAATATTCAAAATTAACAAATTTTCGGACACACACAAATTAAAGGCAATGCTAACATTGCCTTTAATTTTGACAGCCAAAAACATTTATTGCTTTATTTACGTTGTTGAGCAGAGGAAGTTTATGAACCTATGAAGCAATGGTTTAGCATAGGTATTATCATATTAATATTATAATAATATAATATTAATATTATAACATAACATCACGCCTTGTTTCCCAGAAGGGTTGGGCAGAGGTGTCCCTGTAGCAGGTATACTCACATTTCGCCAGTTATGTTTTAAGTCCCATGTAATAGGGGCGAGCCTATTGCCATCAACCGGGCACAAATCCAGACTCCGGGCTGCTACTGAGAAATTTCTGATAGAAAAACCCAATAAATTGAGTTTGAGTTTAAAATATTATTATTATAGTACCTAGTAGAAGTCTGACTACAGAGTCAATTTTAGTATCAGTTAAAGCTGGGGGAATAGCAGTAGTAACTTGGAATTTCAAAACTTACGAGTTCTATTTCATATAAAGTTACTTACTTTATATGAAATACAACTTTACTTACAAAGTTAAGAACAAAGCTACATGGTGTCTGACAGAATAACGTTCAGAACGGTCTGCAATTACACTGCGTTGTGGCAATGGCAGATTGATGGGAGACGCATAATGTTCTGTCGCTGGGTGAAGTTACATTTCTGACTAAACCATGAGAAGCTTTTTGTTATTTTCAAAATAGATAATATTTACGTAAATAATACAATCTCCGACAATAAATGAAAACACTGCCATAGGATTAAGGAACTGTTAAATCATAATAAATCAAAACATTGAAATTAAAAAGTGAGTTTTCTAACAAACTAAATTTTAACTGCCTCGTTGGTCTAGTGGTCGCAAGGGCTACTGCTGAGCATGAGGTCCTGGGTTCGATTCCCGGGTCGGGCAGAGTTATTGGGTTTTTCTATCTGAAATTTCTCAGGAGCAGCTCGGAGTCTAGATTTGTGCCCGGTTGATGGTAATAGGGTCGCCCCCTATTACATGGGACCTACACATAACTGGCGAAATGTGGGTGTACCTGTTACAGGGACACCTCTGCCTAACCCTTCGGGGAAATAAGGAGTGATGTTATGTTATGTGTAAATTTTAATAGTAGTGATGGGCCGACATGGGTTTTGCCAATCTTTATCTATTGGGTAAGTAACTTTTATTAAAATTTCGTATGCAGACTGATCGTAATGTCGTCTCCACCTTGTAAAGGTTAATAGTCAACCATATGAAGCTCACAGAAACCAATGTTAACTAGCTAAATATATTCTGTCGGTCCCTGCAAAGAATCATCATCATCATCATCATTTCAGCCGAAAGACGTCACTGCTGGACATAGGCCTCCCCCAAGCACCGCCATTTCGACCGATTCTGTGCTTCCCGTATCCAGCGGATTCCTGCGACTTTCACAAGGTCATCAGTCCATCTTGTGGGAGGCCTTCCAACGCTACATCTTCCGGTACGCGGTCGCCACTCCAGAACCTTTCCGCCCCATTGTCCAATTGTTCTGCGAGCTCTCCCCATTGTCACTTAAGTTTGGCAATTCTTCGGGCTATATCGGTTACCTTGGTTCTCCTACGGATCCAAGCATTGCCCTTTGGGTGACTTATAGAGCTATAGATCATCACTGGCAGCACGCACTAGTTAAAAACTTTCTTTCTTCGCTTGCCAAGTGGTTATCGACATTTTCCTCATAAATTATTCACCGTTGACACTGGGATTATTTTAAAGCAGCGAAAATTCAACTACCTCATTATAATTCACAATAACAACTAGACTGCAGTAAGCTAAACTTATGTTACACGTCGGTGTGATAGACTGCATTGCAGTCGCCTCGAGCAAGTTAGATTGGTTTGTTTGACGAACCTAATGTAGGTAGGTACAGCCGTAACCAATACATTGAAAACTAGGATTAGTTATATTCTGGGAGTTACGAGTATATTACAGTTTATACAGGCTAACTTTGTATTAAACAGCACATATTTTTTCGGCTCTAAAGTGTTGATTCTGTAGTAAAAGTTCTTTGTATAGTTTATAATCTATCGGTATTTTTATTTCCTTTAAAATTTCGAAAAATTGTGAACAGGGTGAAATCGGTTAGGTTAGGTTAGAGCTGTGACAAAACGAGCGCAAGCCGAGCGAGCGTAGCGAGCGGTGCCGTGGAAGCGGTCGGCGGGCGCTACTTTCAAATTGCTCGCAGCTAGGCAGGCTATTTAGTATTAGCACAAGGTGCGTTACGTCGCAAGCAAGTTCGATACTAGTCCACATATACATGAGTACACACTTCATGTGATCAGAAGGCTGGCCAAAGAATCAGCATTGCCATCCAACGTGGCAACGTTGCCAGCCTCTTGGGCACTTTTCCCGCTAACAGTGACGCGGACGAATTTTTCGACGCCCAATGAGCTCTACCCTTTATTTTTATTTTTTCCTTTACATACTCGTACTTGTACATAATATATGTAATAGTTAGTTGTATATACTTTAGATAATTTATTAATTTAGAATGAGAAACACTGGTTGCATATAAATAAATCCAATTTAACATGAGTACATTGAAAGATTGTCAATGAATTCGAAAGTCAGCCTGTATGTGGCAATAATACATATGGGAAATATATGTTCCGGAGTTTTTATTAGATAAGTTTTGAGGAATCGGTATGAAACAGACCGTGGAAAACTTTTCTGTTCTTCGGTATCCTTGATAGAACGATATTGTCCGATTCCAATAAAGATTCGAGTAACGCTCGAGTAATATTTTGACATATTCAGAGCGTAGTTTTTCTACACTGGAGATCCTTTGATCCCTTAAGCGATAACTGGTTATACTGATTGCCTGACCAGTTAAGTGATTCCAACGTAACTGAGCTTGGGATTCTGAGTTCGATCTACGAGTTTGGCAAAAATGTTATTGGGTTATTGCAAATTAATCAATAGAGCTTCGGAGTCTGGATCTGTGCATGGTTAAAGGCAATAGCCTCCGGATCGTATTACTTTGGATATATTTACGCTGTCGAAATGTAGGTGTATAGTTCACTTTTGGAAAACCGGCGTGATGTTATTTTATTCTACTATCCTACTTATTAATTAATTAATATTATAAATGCGAAAGTTTGTGAGGATGGATGGGTGGATGTTTGTTACTCTTTCACGCAAAACAGAACGGATTTGGCAGCACCCCACGGTTTCTAGATTATAATCGTGAAAGTTTGTGAGGATGGGTGGACGGATAGATGGATGTTTGTTACTTTTTCACGCAAAAACTACTAAATGGATTTGGATAAAATTTGGCACACAGATCGTTTATAACCTGAATTAACATAGAATACTTTTTATTCCGATACTCTTATGGTATCGAGACTTATGCGGATGAAACCGCGGGGTGCTGCTAGTTATCTCATACATAAATTAGTAAACTGGAAAATTTTAAGGTTTTTTGGAAAATCACCAATCTTGACAACAGGACTAGTGGTTGCACCTAGTTAGTACAATCTTACCTACATCAAAAGAAAGAGTATGCTTTCAGTCTGATGAGTTGTTCCTAAAGCTAAAACTAATGTATTTCTGCACTCTTATGAACGTAAATATTATGCATTTCACTTTGATACTCATGGCTTTAGAGGACTTAATTAAATTATAATAAATTTTAAAATGCTGGGGTTGGTTTACCTTTTGTACACATGCGTTCATTAAAACGGGGACACAGTAAAGGATAAGAAGAAATATAACAAATATACAAAGATTGTCTACTTTTCCTGTATTCATGTTATTATGCCATAGTTATTTTATGTAATATTAAAGTAATTCTATCGATTAGTAATGTAATATAGCCTGTTGATTTTTATTTGCACAAAATTAAGAACTAATAACTATTACTTTCTTAAAACACGAATTCCTTTATATACAGGGTGTTTGGCAGAACGTTGAACATACGAAAATGGTGGATAGGTGGGGTCATCTGCTACTTACTCAGCCCTAATTTATTTGGCCCAGGCCCCCTGGATATTTTCTTAATTTTTTTTTTGCTTTCCTCTAGTTTCCCACTTTAAAGTGTAATCACTTTAAAGTTAAGAAAGTGGTGAAACTTTTATTAAAAACGTTTATTAAAAATGGGTAAAACAGGTAATATTTTTGTTTTTTTAATCTTTAATGTTGACAGATTCTTATAAAAGTATTGCTTTATTTAGATGTTAGCTAGAAAAGTTATGAGTCCTCAAACTTACAGAAAGATGTAAAAAATACTTAAATCTTAATTTCAACTTGCATTAAAAAAAAAACCAGGGGGCCAGGGCCAAATAAATTAGGGCTGAGTAAGTAGCAGATGACCCCACCTATCCACCATTTTCGTATGTTCAACGTTCTGCCAAACACCCTGTATAACTAACAAGAAATTAAATGCAATGAAATTTTATTTACAAGAATTGTAGTATGTACATTACAGATGGTCGGGTTTAATAACAAGTTCTTAAACAATTCGCTAAGACTAGCATGCAAGGTTTAGCCGCTGAGAGAATGCATTATTCTCTCGGTGGCCAGATAATAAGTAATACATTGTTGCTGTGCGAATGAATGACCGGAACAGTACTAACATGATTTTTAATTTTCTCTCTTAAATATTGTAAAAAAATTATCGGGATTAAATACATGGCTAAAATTTGGTATAGGTACGACTGTATTCACTTCAGAATCAGGCCAAGTCGTTTGAATAAACTGGCAAAAAAAAAAAACGATGAAACAAAGCAACGCCTAATCATAGTCTGAAAACGGAATGTAAATATAATTGGGTACTTACGAATTCAGGCGTGGGATGTCCATTACAGCAGAAACATTGTTGGAATAATTTTACCTTAAGATGTTTTAAGTATCAAGGTATTTAAGTATTAAGTTGTTTTTCAACTCAAAATAACTTTAAGACGTCGGAGCAGTTACTAAAATACGAATATTTTGCTGTAGTAGGTACCTATTAGTAACAACGATTGTTGAACAGCAAATGGAAAAGATAAAAAACTAAATCCTATTTTAAAATCCGCTATCGCTATTACAAAGTATCAGTATCGACAGGGTGTATCAGAAAGATGTAGTCAAATTTAAGGGTGTATATTGACCATCAAACTGCATAATTTTCTCCCATGTGACCAACATCGTAATCGAGAGAAAATTATCAGCCGTCCTATACATTTGGGTCGAGTAGGTATTAATGTTTTGTATGGCACTTGATAATTCTTACGCGATAACGATGTTGGTCCCTTGGACAAAGTTGTTCAGTTTGTAAGTTTGTACTACACCCTTATTAAAATTGACCACACCTTTCTAATACTTGCTGTATATCGCTGCAAACCCATTTCTACAGATTTCAATAATATTCAGTCGTTTGAAGTTAGCAAAAGCTTCAATTTTAAACCCAGCTCACGTATGGAGTTGTAAATGGTGATTTTCGCGAGTCAAGTGAAAAGTTTTGTGGGCTCCCAGACGCCTACGCCGACTCAGTCGTGGCTATCCTCCAAAATGGCTTTTTGTAAAATTTCGTTGCATTTTCTGAAAAGACGTAGATTTTCTTCGGCAATTTCGTGGTTCTGTTAACGGATAATGTATGCAAAAAAGATTGAACTTGCGTATTTAGTTGGAACGCCGATGTTCTCCCCTCTCGGAGGTGGGCGCTAATGGCTGCAACACAGTTTTTTTTTAAACTAATATAGCTGTTAACAAACACAAAAAAATTGTAAACCTGTTGTTGTTCCAATAAAATATTTGATTTTTGATATTTGATTGCTTTTTGCTTCACAAATGCAAGAACGAAGAAAATAGTAGAGTTGTAGAAATTTTTCTACAAAAAAATTATATTTACAAAACATAGAAATAAACTGCAATTGCTAAATGTTACGCCACTGTAGTATTGAAAAAAATATTATCACATACCTATATAAAAATGCAAAGGTTGCCACATGAAATGTCCGCCACTGTACCTACTTGTTTATAAAATACATTTTGTTTGTAAATTTTTGAGTAGCTGCATTTTCTGACGTCATTAATCTGCGTGTATTTATATAACTTAGCTCTACACTGTTGATTTTACAGGGTATCCACTTTAAAACAATATGGACTTCGCAAATAACACTACACCACACGAAAATCAACCTTATGACCTATCCTATAGAGTAGGTTTCAGCTTGCATTGTTCCTAGCGTTAAGCAATGTAAGTAAGAATTTTCATTATTAAAAGTAGTTTTGTAAAAACGTGAAAGTTTCTCAAACAGTTCTGTTGTGAATTCTTGTCCAACAAGTGTTTTTGTTATTTTTGATTCGGTAGTTGAAGTTTTCAGGTTGTTTTCCGAATGAATTACGAGCGTTGTTCAAATTCTTTTCGTATTTATTTTTGATTCAGGAAATTTTTGGTAAAAAACTGCAGTGGTTGTATTTTCTTGAAGGGCCATGAAAAAGAAAATTAGGTATCTTAGTCAGCAAGAATAGGTGACATTATTGATTATGGAGACGAGACAATTTTTTTTAATGTGTTTTAAAAATACCATCCACTCCACATCCAGGAGCAAGAGCAAAACTTGGATGGATGATGTTGGATTAGTATAATTACGTCTACTTATCCAAATTCATATCATGATCCCTACGCCGTCAAGTTTCATAAAGTAATCTGCCAACTTTTTGATACCCCAACAAACATGGACGATAATTTCACTCTAAAGCCCGCTTTAGTACCTCTAACTAATCTACGAGCACCTCACGCGTCACACAACTTAATAAAAGTCATAAATTACCCACACGCGCTTCAAATTAGAACATTTTAATTCAAAATGGCGGCTGGGATGACTCCTTTGTACCCCAATTATATCCTATTTTAGATTAAATAATGTTACGGGGGTCTAAAATCCCTGATTGTTTTTTAAGGTTAAGGGATCTCGTGGGACTGCGAAATTGAGTTACGAAGTTTTTTAGATTATTTTTAAGAGTGTGTCCGGTGTGTATCTGCGTCAATTACCAAAATTATGATGAGAATATAATAGTTTTGGTTTCTGGTTCGTGGTGTATGGAAACAAAATTTTGTGGATAATTTAATAAAAGTCTAAAATATTTAAAAAAATCGGTTGTCTTGAGTTCTTGAAATTTTGCTTCGTTTGTGGACTGATTCCTATCACAAATTATTACCTACCTCATTGTAAGGTCAACAGGAAAACTCTCGAATAAAATAATCATGTCCTTTGATGAAAATGCAACTCCAGAATGTTAACTTCGAAAGCCACAACATAAATTCACATGTCCTTAACCCTTACTCATTAACCCTTCCAAATGTTACCCTCACTCTAAATCCACATACACGGCAGCAAGTCAGCTAAAATCCTTCAGTAAAAGATTCTAAACAAAGGTAGTAGGTACATTAATATGGCTGCAAACTGTAGGGACCCTTGCGGATAAAGATGTAGAGCGTGGAGACATGAAATGATGAAGAGCAGAAGATCCACTTCATGCAATGTTTTAAGGTCAAGCTCACGATGACGTCATAAGAAATTATTCATCCGAAAAGGGTTGCTTTTTATGTTCTTGGATTGCAAACAAAGACAGGCGGCCCATGTGATCATGGCCCTCATTCACGGCCTCATTCACGGCTATGTGACTTGCGTTAAGCGACACGCGTGCACGTGTGTTTCTTGCTTCCGTTCATCGTCGCTCCGCAAGCAAGACGTGTGTCGCTTGAGCGTTTAGGCTGTTGGCCACGGGGTAAATGGTTACTGACGCCTATAGACACCTGCGATACCAGAGGCATTACTTTCTAGAGATAAAGCTGTTAATGTTCCGTATGCCTGCACCCTCCAAATTCGATTCAGGAACAGAAGGTTGCGCTCATGTAACTGCTAGGTATAATAAATTATAGTCCTGCAAACGTTGCTGCTGTAGGGGAATTGCTATCACCACACCTATTTCTATGAAGCAGTATTATTATGTAAAGGTACTATAATGTCGTTTAAGACTTGCGTGATGGTATTATTTCAAGTAAACCTTCTGAATCCATGTACACCATGTCTTTACCCAAAATTAATGAAAACGCACCGTCTTCTTGAAATAATTCATCTTTTCAACAGCTGCCTTCTTCTACGAAACGCCTCAAGCTCTCGTGATTGATTAATTGTTGTTATTTCACTTTAACTTAGCAAAATGATAATTACTGTATCGTTGCAGATTGTTTAGAACGAGATGTGAGACCTTTTACTTTGATTGGCTAAGGATCTGGTTACTGAAGGGGTGTAGTCAAGTATAATAGTTTATAAATAAGTTTGATGAATTGAAAAAGTAACTGAAAGGTCATCATAAACCAGTCACCCCCCATGGAGATCATTTACCCCCTTTTCTCTGCTTAACCATATATTTATTGACTTATAAGCTTTTCTTAACTTTAAGCATCGTTTACAAGTAAAGGGGCTTTTGTTGTGAATTAATTAGTCCAGAAAACTACGACAATGTACAAAATCTGTGTCCTGGTTCAAAGGTATGAAAAACAAGAAAAATAGGGCAATGGTCAATTTTCAACTTTTGCTCTTAAATTATAGGAATATTTACCATCAACAAATGGGTTGTTGCCATTTTGTTGTACTGTAAAGAAAAATAAGACCAAAATGCTTTTAAAAAAAATTGTTAAAATGAGATGCTTTACTCAGTCAATTTTCCCCTTTTGTGTGATTAGAATCCTTTTTAAAGGTGTATTCCTTCAAAGCTTTTATACCTTAACTTTAACTTTTCACTTAGCCAACATTGTGGTTGTCCATTTACTGTAGCTTGAAACTCAGCCAATGTTTGTTAGCTAAACATTTTGACATGCAAGCAGCGTCAGTCTGTGAACAAGCTAAGCTGGGGGCACTTATTCTCTCACTGTTCTCCTCGCATCCGGTATCGAGTAACTTAAGTTAAATAAGCTGGGTAGTGGTTAGGGTTGCAGTCTCTTAAAATGTCTTATTATGACCTCATCATTATTGACCTATAAACGTAAAAAAAAATGCTTTTCTCTTTCGGTTTTAAAACTCTAGTCAAAGATTCAGGACGAAATTCGTTCGCGACGATTCTGGCAACTAACTTGTTTGGAGGTGTCCAAAATCGCGCAAATATTCAAGTGACTTCCTAATCATTAAAAAATCGTTGCGCCGCCTTCCGCATCACGCGCGGGGTTTACCTTAGTTTGACCAGAGCTTTAAGGGCACAGCCTTTAAGGGCACGAATATTTGTAATCACAAGAATGCTATTGTTCAATCTGCCCAGCCTTTTCCCAACTATATTGGGGTTGGCTTCCAGTCTAACCGGATGCAGCTGAATACCAGTATTTTACATGGAGCGACTGCCCATCTGACCTCCACAACCCAGTAACTGTGTAATACGATACCCCTTGGTAAGACAGGTTGTCAGACTTTCGGGCTTCTGACGACCCGTAACGACTGTCAAAGTTCCACGAATGACAGCTGGGACCAACGGCTTAACGTGTTTTCCGAGGCACGGAGGAGTCTCAGTATATAAAGATGGTCACCCATCCACAGACCAACCCCGGCAAGCGTAGCTTAACCTGATGAATCGACCCGTGCGGCTGTTATTACTTAGCCACTAGCTCCTCAAGAATGTTATTGTTCATGCTCTGATAAGAAATATAAGTCAGTCCGCATGATGAAAGTGGGTGTTGTTGCTCATCTGGGAAGAGACACCAGCAGAGGGAATTGTGACAGGGTGAGTCGATTGATTGATACAAAATAAAAAACCGGTCAAGGTTCTTCACATAAAAAAAAACATGTTCGTTGTATAGGGGACCCACTTTAATTTTTAACTTTTTTTGTTGAACGGCAATACTGGCAATAAAATACACAATCAGTGAAAATTTCAACTGCCTACCCATTATGGTTTCTGAGATACAACCCGCTGACAGACAGACGGACGGGCGGATGGACAGACGAGGCTTAGTAATAGGGTTCCGATTGGCACCCTTCGGGTACGTTACCCTAAAAGAAAGAAAAAAAATATCCGAAACAATTTCACAAAATAATAACATATCGGTAACTTTTTGTGCATGGCGGTTTTTTTCTAGGAATTATAAAATTTCATACAGTCTGTCATACAAAAATTGGGTGAACATTTTTTCGTTACCATACATGAAAAAAAAAAAACCTACAAACTTCCAATTTATCGGCTTTTCCGAATTTCGGTAGCGGAGTTTTTCCCATGGAGCTATTTCCCTACCTTCGGGCGATGCGCGGTGGTCCAACGCACACAGTTAGCAAAATGAAATGAAAAAAAACTTGGATAGCAAGCTTCCCAACCACTTTCGAAAAATGCCACAAATAAATTCCCTGCACAAATAGTTTTTGTGCAGGGAATTTATTTGTGGCATTTTTTATTTATTTATTTGTGGGAACGGTTTTTATCATCTTCATTTATGCTTGTATGTTCTTCAGGGGTAGGCAGAGATAGGGGAACAGAAAGTAAACAAAACATTTCACCAGCTATGTCATACGTAAGTCATAAATCCCGTGTAATAAGGACAAGCATTGTCGTAATACACATAATGTATTGTATTGTTTAGCGGGCTGGAGTCCGTAAATCCATGTCCAAGCGCGTAATTTGCGTAATACATACATGCAATATGTAAAAAAAACCCTGCCTGATCTGTGAGGGTGTTGTTAGGTATCATACTGAGAGTCTATATAAGTGGTAAGTATCAAGAAAAAAAAAAAGATCATCACATTTTTTTTCAGTGGGGAATTTTACGGGGTTATTTACTACATGGGGTGCGAGCGGCCGTCGTTTAGCGGGTGTCTACAAGTCATAATCATAACTTATCACCCCTGTTGAATTTTTTTTTTATTTGGGGTAATTTTGGTACAAAAAATGTGAATTTTAAATAGCAATAACAATTATTTTTCGATAACAATAAAAAATGTTAATATTATTGCAGTACCTATGAGGCCCAGTCGGATCGGAAAGGTTTTTTTTACATACATTGTATTTGCTGGTATTCAGCTGCATCCAGTTAGACTGGAAGCCGACCCCAATATAGTTGGGAAAAGGCTAGGCAGATTGATTGATATACATCGCTGTCCCCGGTGAATAAAATGGTAATGTGCTGCTACGATAGTTTTAAGGTTATTGCATATTCGATATTAAGAGTTCCGATTACACTCTGTCAATTTTTTTCATTCATTTCCTACGGTTATTTCAAAAGTTACAAGATTTTAAGGTGTATTGTAATGAAAGTAAAAAATTACTTTTCTTTTGATATTTGAATAATTCCGATATGCATATTAGTTAATAAGATTTTCGCAAAAAACTGTTTTTTAGTTTTCCCGTAAAATTTGGTTTTTACTATTACCATTTTATTCGCCGGGGACAGCGACATAAACTCACGCCTTGTTCCTATGGGGGTAGGCAGAACCTACAGAACGCCACCTGCTACGATCCTTACATACTCCTTTGGTTTCATTTACGTTCATACATCTGGAAAAACATATACTTAACAGGGTAAAAATCTGTTTTTCGGGTTGCTGCTGAGAGTTTGTAATAGATATTATGTAAGTTAACCAATAACACTTTCACAAACTGATATTCTGGATGTGAAGTAAAGTAAACATTTATTTGCCTTGATTGTAGGTACAGTAAATAAGTTGTGACAGTTATAATATGTGTGATTCTTGTGTGTGTGGACCCTACGCTCAGCAATCATGATTACTTCGCCAACGAGATAGTAACTATGTCCACTTTTTCTTCAAGTGACCTACAGAGAAAGGTCAAAAAGAATATTGCCGCTCGGCCATCGCAATTCGTAATAATTTTCTTGTCGTAATATCACGCACGCATGCGGATCGAACCCTATTTTTTGCCTTGTACTGTTAATTTACGCAACAGTATATTTAGGTTTCCTAAAACAACAACCACTAACCCTAAATATATCTAGTCCCTAAACGAAACTAAACAATCAGGCAAATATAAACATCGGTTGTAAGTACACTCATTGAGCCAAGTTTTTGCGATACCCTGACCAAAGTCGGCCATAGTCGTGCAACTTCGGAAAACTTCGTGAAACTCCGCCGAAGTTCGGACGTTTCGGGAACAATAAAAGTTGTTAGAAGTTAGAAGACTAATCTAGACGCTTTAGTTCGATGTTAGTATTTATTGTTAATGCTGTTCTCGGGAACTTTGACGGTTATTTGTTTGATGCGTTCGACCTTCACGCTGAGTTAGGTCTAGGGTAAGAAGAAACTTAGTTTTGGGTTAGGATGAATGTATCACCAGTACCTATCTATAAATTGTTTCTTACTTTCTTTGTCGGAAACCATTTCATTGTTTCGACTTTATATCTGTTCTCTCAGTCTTGTTGGACTCAAGAACTAACCACCGTACAATGTAACTTTTATAAGTAAAACACAGTTTGTAGTCCAGGGGTAACTTTAAGTTACATAACTGTAACAAAGATTGGTACAAATCTTGGTGGGGGTAACAAAGCCTTTTGTGGTAGTCACAAAATAATAAAATATCTTTCAACTGAGATTTACTTTATTGCTTCGTAAAAATAGCTACTATGTAGAGTTAGTACCAATTTGCCTGACTTTCACCCCGCTATATTGTCCTCAGCGACTATGAGTTTAGAATGAGATGTTAATTGTAGGGACTGTAATTGCATCAAGCAGTATGATAATGCTATCATACAGTTTTTTGAAGTAAAAACTTCTTTAGGCGCGTTGGGCATTTTTGAGGTGTGACTAAACCATTGATTTCGCGACACTGTGACGACACCAGCTTTTGACCATTAAAAAGACATCAACGCGTTGATTACCACGGTGCCGATTTTTTTTTAAGTTTTCACTTCTGTTGGCCCAGAGTGCCACTGTTTTTTTTAATTGCCGAGTGGGCCTCTTGACTTTGATCTCGCCTGAAGAAAAGCGATGAATGAGGTCTATGATGGAACGAGTATGCCCGGAAGATGCTTGTTCACTCTTGCTTTGAAGGTAGACACACAGACAGAAGACATTAAGAAATTCCTAATAACAGCCTCAGACCAAATAAAAAACAAGACAAGGCGCTGTTAACAGTGACGTGAAGCCGGTTTCGTAAACATGTGTGCACTTAGTGAGGTGTAGTTTGATTGTAGTGTCATTGTAAATTTGTAACTGTGGGCGTATGAGCGTGTATGCACAGAGCGGAGGTGTAGTTTTGGCATGCTTCACTGTATTGTTCGCAGCGCTTTGTCTTGGTTTTTTATTTGGTCTTTTTTTTTTTGGGTGGGATTTTATCAAATAACTTCTCCCGCTCTGGGTGGAGCGGGAGGGCGTGTTAGACTCTTACTGACTAAAACCCACCCATGTTCCTTCAGTTGCCATGTTGCCGGGGGGCCACGATTTCCCTTTCGGCCCTTATTCGCAGCCCCGGCAGGCATCGGCCCTAGCGGATCCCGTCAATTCTGCTGACATCTCTTTGAGGCGCGCGTGGAATACAACGCGCCGTGCGTCGACCTGGGCTTGGTCCTTATCGGACGGCGAGCTACCCATTGCTCACCGTCCGCAAGCCCGCGCCTACGGTGGCCGGAAATCTGCCTGTGATTTCTGACGTCCAGGGCGTCTCCTCCTGCGGCGGTTAGGGGCACGAGGGCACAAAATTTGCCTCTCCCTCACGCGTTCCGCCTCCTCCTTCACGATCATTACTGCTTCGCAGAAGGAGGTGACGGCTTCCCATTTCCTCTCGCTCCGTACCATGGCCCGAACCAGTGCCAGACGCGAGATTTTTATTTGGTCTGAGGTTGTAGCTCGGAGTTTGGAAATTGGTGGTGTGATACCCCCGTGCCTCGGAAAGCACGTTAAGCCGTTGGTCCTGCGCCTGATCTCTCCCCGGTCGTGTCGGATTGCCGTCCCGTCGGACTATGAGAGTGAGGGAAGAGAGAGTGCACCTGTGTCTGCGCACACACTTGTACACTATAATATCTCCTGCGCCGAAGGCTATAATTATAGTCTCTACTGAGATTGGCAGCCATGGCCGAAATACGGTCTGGAGGACTATTATTATGTATGCACACACACACACACATATACATTTATATGGAACTTAAACATAACTGCCGAAATGTGGGTCTTCAATTAAAACACCTTTACCTAATCCTTCAGGAAATACAGGGGTGATGTTAAGTGCATGATAGCATGTCCTTAATTGATTAATTACAGATGTTACTAATGACCGACTATCAAGCGAGAGCTCTGTACATTCAAACCCAGTGAAAGTCACGAACCGAACTGCAATCAAGTTGGGTCAAGTGATTATGAGTGTTATTTGCGACTAGGTTCCAGTCTAACCACAGAGATCTATGTATCACAGATTGACTAACGACTGAGATACTTGATTGTTGACTTTTTAAGGTTCTGTACCAGAAGGGTGCCAAACGAAACCCTATTAGTAAGCCCCCGCTGTCCGTCTGTCTGTCAGCGGGCTGTATCTAATAAACCATAATAGTTGAAATGTTCACAGATTGTGTATTTTTATTGCAAATATAATTTAAAAAAATAAAGTTAATAATTAACGCGCCCATACAAGAAACGTGTTTTTTTCGGCATTTTTTTTGCTCTATCCAAACCCTTCGTGCGCGAGGAGTCCGTTTCGTACTTGGCCGCTTTTAATTTTAGTGGTATGAAGTTTATGAAATAAACGAATATGAATATTTTATCGCGGCGATTTTTTTTCGCGCACTGGATTTTCAACGCTCTATTTAGCGCCGAGAGTTGAAAATCCAACGATGTGTTTTCTTGACGCGCTGGGATGCGCTGTTGTATTCTCAAAGCTCGACTCAATACCGAGAGTTTAAAGTCCAGTGCACGAAAAAAATCGCCGCGATATAATAACGCCCGTGCAAACCTGGGCTGATACTAGATTTTTTTCGAAGAACACTAGTGAAAGCTATTGGGTGACTATAACTGTAAAATATAATGTTAGATATTATTATTCAATAAATCTGTTATATGTGCCTAGCACAGACTAGGCCTTTCCTCCCTTGCGCCAGAACACCCGGCGTTCGTATTTAGTCTGTCCCAGCCATCTCTTCCACCCAGCCGATATACTGTTTCCATTCAAGACTCATCTGTTCCAACGCGCATCGACTGCTGTTACCTAGTGCTAGACTTCTAAAACCACAGCCGCTAATACAAGTTTATACAAGATCTGACATTTAATTGGATTTCAGTATTGTTAGGTTTCAATTTATTAATACGTAACTGTTGGATATTTTACTGGTAACACCCAAAGATTCGATGTGTAAAAGTAGCGCGGGAGCTTCCTTCTGGGTCGGGCGCTCGTGACGGTAAGGCGTGCTTAGTGGCTGTGTCGGTAAAACCATAGATTATAGGATTGGTTGGAGATCTACTGTAAATTGAGTTAACCTGTTCGTTTTATGGTTAATATTAGAATACTGATTGAATTGTGATATTATGTGGGGAATAGGAGATGTGATGGTATGGTGTAGAATATTGAATTTCATGTTGGCAAAGAAATATAAATGACTGACAAATTATCTTGGTGTTTCATATTATTTTCCTAATCCCTGAAATATTGTAAATATGTAGTTTTATTAAACAGTTTTAGATTATGATATTGGGGTAACGACGTTAAGGCGCAACTAGCCGATAATTTTCCATACAAATTTCGGGGGGGTTTTACCTACTCCACTGTTACACATTAAACATCCAAAGTAAAACATGAAATCGTTTTGTCTTATTATTAATTTTGTCTGTAAACAAGCAGAATAGTAAAAAAAAAGCAATTAAAAAGTTAAGAGCCAACAAAGATTCGTTTTTCCTGCTAATTTTAACGCAACTTTGGGAGTAAATAAGTAATAAAAGAAGTATTAAATCTCCAAAACAAAGCTCGTTCCGACAAAGCTCAATTGTCGAAAATTATAATAAACTTTATTCGTAATTGATTTATGCAGTAGTTTTTTCATAAAACTCCACCTTCCAAAGGACTTTTCGTAATTTTTTACGCGCTCGTTTTACTAAAATCGTTCTGAACGGTATTTATGTGCGTGCGAACTAGAGTTTGTGCATGTAGACCAGCCAGCGTCTAACTGCTCATCACTGATACTATCTCTGTCGGACACGATGCCAGGTGAGATAGCGTGCTCTTTGACCAAGCCCACCAATGAGTTCGAGCCCGCGACTAGTTCAACCTTAAGATTCATTTGGGTATTAATATCTATTTTGAGGTTAAATAATTATATTCAGAATTAAATTAGTTATTTTAGAGTAAGGATGGTTCTTATTTCAGTATTATACCTACTAAAGTGGCTTGCTTTGTGAACTTTGTATTTCGTGTATAAGATACATTGTATATTGTTATCTCAGTGTAATGTTGTTACTGCAGTGTGGCAATATGGTGGTATAGCTAGTTTACTGCCTCGTTAACCCGGGGACATAGCTTAACTACTGTTTTAACTTGTATGTTTCAGTGACCGAGGAAAACGAATTGGGTGATGCAGCTCATAACTTAGTCTTGGAAAACAGGGGCGCAGAATAATTACACTTTTTTTAATACAATACCAAACAAATATTAATATAACAATGCACTACCACGCAGTATCACTGTCCATTCCAAGGGCTGCCTGGAAAGGTTCGCAGAAAGCGATAAGGCCACCCATTGTATATTTTGTAGTGTTTGATTTATTTTTTGTTATGTATTTTTGTGGTGTACAATACAGTTTAATGTAAATATAAATATATACAGTTCCGAAATTAGTTGCAGTCTGTCTGATAAATTTGCTAGCACCCTAAAGTGTCGAGTATGATATTCTGGCTGGTGACGTAACATAGAATTGAATTTGAGATATTTTTCACATTCCCACGAATTTTAAATTTATGAGGTTTCTCAATTTCTTTAGTTCGATGGTTTGGTCACGTCAATAGCGAGGATATAATTAAGAAACTCTACTTTATTCTTAAAACATTGACAAATGCATTCTCGTAAGAGGTTTACTACCCGCGAAAATGATCACGTCAAAAGTCCACTTTCCTCCTACACATCAAAGTTTAATATCCCTTGACATCTGTGTCAGCACGTCTATTGTGCAGTTTATAACGTAAGAGCCACCAGATGGCGCTGAGGATGCAAGCTGACCTGAAAGTGCTTGTCCAGTTTACTGTTGAACGTATAAATGGGAGAAAATTGCAAGAGTAAGTCCAGGCACGGGCGGTTTTTACCCGCGGCGATTTTTTTTCGCACATTGGATTTTCAACGTTCTGCTTAGTTGAAAATACTGCAGTGTGTTTTTCGACGTGCTGGGTTGCACTCTGTTGGATTTTCAACGCTCGGCTCAACATCTAGAGTAGAAAATCCAGTGCACGAGAAAATTCCTGCCGCAATATTTTTACGTCCGTGCGAACGTGGGTTAACTATCTTTTTAATTTGTTTAGAAATGTTTTAAGACTGTGAAGTTAGTGTCAATACTAACATTACGACTGTATTTCCCAAAGGGGTAGCAGAGGTGTTTGTACAAATAAATTTCGCCAGTTATGTTTGCATGTAATAAGGGCAAGCCTATTATTATAAACCGGGCACTAATCCGGACTCCTGGCTGGCGCAATTCGTGATGGAGAAACCCAATAACCCGGACCCACCTGGTTAGATTCCGGTCAGCAGTTGCGTCTGTACCGAAAAGTGTCACAGAATATTACTATTTATAAGTTTTGCTTATATATTAGTCTTCTAGCAAATGGATAATTTGTGAATGTGTATCTAGATAGATTAATAGATAAATCATTTATTGTGCGCTAGCACATAAAAGAAATAGCACAACATATAAAATTATAATTGAATAATAACTACATGAATATAATAAAAATAGGTGTCAAAATGCGATGTTACGTTAGTCTTATATAGTATTGTCAATCGGTTTTTAAAAGATATCTATCAATTTATCGAATATTTTCACTGATTTGACAAACTTCTGCGCAATAGTACCAAGTCTCAACAGTGAAATATAAAACAAGCCCCTTCTATAGTAATTAATAGATAAATCTAGAAGCGGTACTAGCGCGTTGGTACCGTGTGGACAAATTAGTGCCAGCTCGGTGCAGAGTAGATTTATTACTTCAGGTGCTCTTTGCACTTCTGGTACTTGGTAGTGGTGCTAATGGATACAGAAGTTTGGGTGCTTTTGAGGATCTTAGTTTTGAGTGCTCGTTCATTAATTTAGTTGTTTCCAAATGTATTGTTTCGTGGTTTTATTTAGCATTGAATGCGTAGGTATATAGGAGACAGTATATAAACGACTTTATTTTTAGCTGTTTAAAAGAAAACCTGTTTCATCTGTATGTGAGAAATTGGGGATTTTTTACTCTAATGTTTAATTAATTCTCTGGTACAAACACAATTATAGTTTAGTGAATGAAAACGATCAATTTACAGGTCAGCAATACTACTTTCCTAGTTATATTTCTTCTTCTCTGTTAACAATTTTATTTAAGCACCAGAAAAAAAGAACCTTTTTATATCTTACAAGCTGAAGAATATAAATGACATCGTGAAAGATCACGAGCGAGCCGATATTCAGCGATATTTCGCGATATCTAAGTACATTTCTACCGCCGCCGACTCTCCGCAAAATGAACAAAAAATCACCCACAGTCAAGTTTACTTTTTACTAACTTGAAGTATCGACGAAGAGCGGGGCGGAGAGGCTATAACTTGGCAAAAAAATTGCCAGTGAAAGCCTCTTGAGCCGAAGGTATTCAATGTTACTCTTTTTTATACAATTATTTACTTTTCCAATTCGAGAGAAATAAGCTGAAAGAAATACTTTTCATGACACTCATGAACCACTAGAAAATCCTCTTCTAGTGGGACACTTATGTAATGCGAAATAAAGTCTTCTCCTTTTGTATTGAAATAGACAGCCAGAATGGTGCGAAGCCCCGGGGCTTAATTATAAACTAACACATAAGGTTACGAAACCGGTTTCGTAAGCTTATGTGTTTGTTTATAATTAATAATTACAAATTTTATTAAAGATACAGAGAAATTTGAAAATAAAATATTTTAAGAATAGAAAAATTAAAAGTTCACAGAAAATGTCTCCATAGATTTCTTTATCCGGAACATAAAGTTTAAACTCCATTGAATACAATTGCGATGCTTTTTAAAACGCGTTTGACTTCTCGTTTCAGTAAAAATTATATTTGGAAAGTAATTTTTAAAAGGAAAAACTTGCTTCAAGAATTTTACGGGACGCTTTTTCTTTGTTCATTGAGTACTTTGAAGATTTTATGAGTTTCAACCGAGTGCGTTGATGTATTTATACTGTCTTTTTTATTTCGCTATTGGTAACACTTTTCGCTTGGTAGTTTTGAGTTATTTGGTTCTTTTTTCGTGTCGGTAAAATTTTTTGAAGGCGAGAATAGTAATCACCTACAGATTTGCCATGTATAAAATTCAATAGACGTAGTAACCTATTCCGCTTAACTATTCCTAAAGAGTCATGAAAAACCCTGTAAGAAATCGACACGTGTTTTACCTCTCAACGAGGAATTCTCAGGATGACGATTGACTTGTCGCGGCGAGGCGTCTCTGCGTCCGGCGCTCGGTGTGGCAACATGCCGTGTTCGGGTTCGCGAGAAGTCAATCTTGCCATGTATAGTAAGTAGGATTGGTACTAGCGAGACTGACTGCACATTATGGTACGCTTCACGTACAAAAACCAGGATATAGTATCTCTTTAAGTTAATTTAATTCATATTTTTGTGTTGAGAATCAAGATCCCTAACTCTGAAAATGTGACTGAAACGACCGTCTATAATCGTCATAATGATGACGCTTTTCATAATACTCAAATTGCTTGTTGGTTATTGTGCGATTTCTTCAAACAACTTGCAATAAGAATGACAAGTCAATACAATTTTCGAACAAAATAAAGACAACCCTGTATTTCTTTCAGGCTATATTACAGCTACAGTTCTAGTCTACTTCTCTTGCACGTGTCGAGTAGAACCGCATTTTTAGCATTGCGTTCACGGTACCGTTGTAAAAAAAGTCGATTAGAAGTCGGAGGAACGACTTTTACCCTTTTGGTTTTGTTATCTTTAGCCGAAAGTTGCTGATGATGGGTTTTTCATTTGTATCTTCCGGTCCAAATTATTTATTAATGTTTTGCTGGACCCATTTCCTGTATTTGATGCAGTTGCAGTTTTTTTCCTGAAATATAATAAGTTTCTGCCTGGGGCTTCGCCGGCGAGGTCGGAAATTATGCCACGGGAACGTATTAGTGGGATGAAAAGTATCCTTTGTTAGGACATAGGATACTTTTTTAGGCCCCAGGTCATGGCCTGTCTGTCCATGTGCCCATCCAAATGCGTTTAGCCGTTATGGCGTAAAAAGGTTATTTTATTTTTTAGGTACTACTTACATTCTGGAAATATATAAACGTAATGCAACGTTTCATTCTAACTTATTTTATTGAGACTGTTTCTTTCTTCTAACCCTGAAATAATATTGTCAACTTTTGAATACCATTAGATTTCCATTATAAATTAGGTAACATTGCGTACAAGACAGTTTTTAAAATTAAATTTTCTGCCCATACCACAGGGTAACTCCACACGTGTCACTGGCACGTGCCGTTCTTTGCATAGCCTGTGGCGGTAAACTTTTTCCTGTGTTTGTAGAGTGAAACTTTTTTTAAATATCCTCGCAATAACATGTCACGAACATTTATTTTTTATTAAAATATTTTAACAGGTTTGAAAGCCTGAAGCTAAATAAATGTCAATTTGCTAGAAATTGTAATATGTATATACTTTGTTTGTATATACTTTTATTTTACTGTTTTGAGTCGTTTGGGGTCGAAACGCTCGAGTCATGGGGCCCGAGTGCGCGGCGTATCCTTTTTAAGGAAATTTCTCGACTGGTTGACACTTCACGTAACCAAAGGGCTGGCTCGTTCTTTGGCCAAAGAATTAGCATTGCCATTCAACGTGGCAATGCTGCCAGTCTTCTGGGCACGTGTCTGGATGACAGCTATGCGGACTTGGACGCCTAAATGACCTTTTGTTGTTGTATTTATTTGTATAGTTAGTTAGTCATGAAATTCAGTACCTAGTGTTAATAGTTAGATGTAAAAATAAATTTAAAAAATCATCGAAGAATCCGTAATAATATAGTAGTCTAACACCCGGTTTTTGAAAAGCTAATCAAGAAAATAATTTAGCTGACAGGTTTTCAAACTCATGTCAAGTGATTTGATTTACTGACTGACATAACAACAGCCAATCAAGTCTCTTGACAGGAGTTTGAAAACATGTCAGTGTTGATTTTAATTAGAAAAGCTAATTAAAATCAACATTAACAGATTTTCATACTCCTCCTTTTCAAAATCTGTTTGTTAGAGAAGTAATGTTATTAACGGCAAACAAAAGAAAATTTTAGATCAATAGGTACTATCAATTGAATTCAAATCTCTTAAATAAATTACGTGAGAAATTACTATTTCAAGTCACATGAAATATGAGGCTTTTCCGAACATTTAATAGAAAATCTTACTCCAGGATTAAAAAAGATAGAAAAATGTGATCGCAAACAGCTGGTCATTCCTTTTTATTTTTCACCTGAAGTAATAACTTCGCCGTGCTTGCGGCGCTTATTCTTAGATTTTTATCGTGTGCTGAAGGATTTATTTGCTTGATTAATATCTTAAGTACCTTCAAATAACCCAGCGGAGTCTTAAAATGGCGGATTTTTTTAGTTTTCAAAATTGAAAATAAAAACAGGTAACCCCGTTTTTTACACCAAATGACTGTATTATAATAGGTAAGTCGTTTAGCGTGAAGCGCGTATTTTATCGGAATGGTACGACAGATTTCCATAGATTTTCCCTAAATTAATATAATGATTCACTGAGCACGGTCAGTACTCAATTAAAACGAAGTATTTACCTGCTTTAATCCCTATATTGCTCTTACAACGGACCCCAAAAGAGATAAGTAATCTGCTTATAGCCCGAGACTACCCCACTCATAATAATATTAAAGACGAGAAAAATGTTTACCCTTTTCTGCTATCCATACTTTATCAAAATGAATATTCAGAAAATATTATTCGCCATGAAGGCTCCCACAGACAGGCACGACGCGACGGTGGGACGTGATTTTGGTAGCACAATTTCCTTGAAGTTTTCATAGGAATTGTTCTACTACATAACAGTCGCGTCGCGCCTGTCTGCAGGAGCCTTGGTGTGATTTTTGCAATTCTTTTTATATTTCATGCTGTAAGTATGAGTTTGATAAATGTTAGGTTAGTTAAATAGGTATCTGTTTTTTGAGGTGGAAACGAAATAAACATGACAGTTGCTTGGACATTTATTACTTGACGTTTCAATATATCAATATCACAAAAAAACTGCTGTTTCTTTCTATACATACATATACATAACCAAGAAAACCTAATGATAAATTCAATGTTTAATATAATGTTTATGTAGTATCCTGAAATCACTCAATTCGAACTTTAAGAATATACACTTCTCAAGCTTCTCCCAAACCTCATAACATAAAATATCTTCAAAAAGTTACTAACAAAATTAAACTTCCGTCAGAATCGGCTATCGAAAGTCTACCGGCCGGTTAAAGCCGATCACATAAGATTACATAGCTGTTATCCGATTACCTAACTTACAATCCGGGTAAGATGGCCGATTTGACGCCCGCACTGATATCCGGTCAAACTGACACCTTGCTTGATTTATTCATCCGGTTATATTCATTGGTGTGACTTGTATGAATGTAAGTGGGTCTCGTGGCTACATAATAACAGCCGCACGGGTCGATCGAAGCTTAAGCTACACTTACCGCGGTCGGTTCGTGGATGGGTGACCATCCATTACATATCGAGATCCTTCCGTGGCTCAGAAAGCTCGTTAAGCCATTGGTTCCAGCTGTCATTCTCATATCTTTGACAGTCGTATTACGGGTACTCAGAAACCCAAAAGTCTGATAACCAGTCTTACCAAGGGATATCGTGTTACCCAGTAACTGATTGTGTAGGTCAGGTAGGCAGTCGCTACATGTAAAATACTGGTATTCAAAATCTATTGTGATCTTTATTCCTTCCTTGTCCATAGCTCATTATTCGATGTTATTAAAGTGTATTTATTATGCTTATACTTCGATAGAACACTGTACCAGCAGGCTCAAAGCGGTATTTGGCAATATTGAAACCCGTTATGATTTATATCGCCCCGTTCGCTAAGGCTTATTGTCTTAACATATCTATATTTATCTGTATATATGTACCTATACTAATACAATCACTTCGTATTTTGACTGTTTCTGGAAGATTAAATTACTATATTATTTCCTTTATTACATTTGCATACATTTTAATTAAATTTTAAAATATTTTTACTAAAAAACATTAAAAAAAAACATTTAAAGATATAAAAAATAGTGGTCCATCGGTATCAGGAACAGAGTCCAAGCTGCCTGAGGTCAAGGGTCTAGAGAGAGAACCTCGCTATGCATGCCGTGTCCAGGAGTACTGCTTTCTGAATCAATCCCTTGACCCAGCTGCGCAATGAAAGCCTCCTGAGGTGTTGGTCGAGGCTATCCGCTATTAGAACATTAAAACAGTAACGATTATTTATCGGTACAATGATTACATAGTCCATGTCCCACATGTCGATAACCTCGTGTGCTAAGTCAAGATACTAGATTTTTTATCTTTCTCAGCTTTCACGAGATTCTCGTCATGAAGGACAGCGATATCAACAGTCATTGCACGGGCACTTTCGTCGATCTATCACCACAATATCAGGCTTATTGGCTACAATAGTCTTGTCAGTGATGATAGATCGATCTCAATACAATGTGGCGTGACCATTCTCGAGAACTGGATCGGGCAAATTCCTGTAGTATGGTACTTCGGACTCCACAAGGTTGTACTGCAAGGCAAGTTGCTGGTAGATAATCCTAGCTACTAGATTGTGTCTGTGCAAGTACTCGCCGTTAGCAAGACGACAAAAGCCGGAAACAATAATATATCGGATTGATTCACCAGGACGCGCGGTAGCATGCCTGACAGATGTCAACCGCACCGTCCTTGACAATGTATTTCCGATAAATTATTTGTCAAATTACCATAATTATTACATTGCTTTATAGTTGGAATACAAACAAATTAATGAACGGGTCGTTAGATTTCGATTAAGTTACTATTAACTATCCGTTTTTCTAACGAGTATGCAATGGTTGCGAGCTTTATAACAAAAACTAAATGAGTATTTGTTCTACCGGAAAAAGGAGAGAGAAAATAATGGTTTTTGCAATAAAAGTAAAAGGTAGATGCGTTGGAATCTGCAGCCTTACAGCGTCTTGTTTGCTCATTAAACGTTATCCAGATTTTAATTTAATTTTGTAATTATGTTCAAGCAGTTTTTGCTAATAGTTATCTATTGAAACTTCATTCGCATTTTATTCAGGTGTATAAACCTATAAAGGTGGAGATTTGTTGCGTACACTCTTCACTTCACATGGTTATAGTCCGCGCGCGACTGCTAGTCACCGCCTGAGGTATGTGAGCAGTGAGACGGAGGAGGTAGATGAAGAACTCATTTTGGAATCCTAGGAGAAGTCCCAGGATGCAATTGGCATTTTCTGTGACCTCTCAAATCGTTTGACTGCGTTGACCACAATAAACTGATCTGTAAATTACACCACTACGGAATTCGTGGACAAGCTGCTGATCTTGTTCTTTCTTATCTATCAAACAGGCAGTAAAAAGTAAACGTTAACGGGGCGACGTCCTCGAGGTCTCTAGTTAAAATGGGCGTGCTTCAATGTTTAATTCTCGGCACATTCATGTTTCTAGTTTATTTCAATGATCTTCATAACATGATGACTAACATATCGGATATAATTCTATTTGCTGACGACACTTTTTTATTTTTTAAACAAACAGAAAAGGTACGTCTTACATCAACGATAGTCTGGCTGTTCTTTCGAAATGGTTCGCAGCTAATAATCTTTTACTTAATGCAAACAAAACTAAATGTATTAGGTTCTCTTTACCGAACGTACCTCAAGTGGGTCTAAATCTAAAACATGATGGCAAAAAACTAGATGCAATAACGGAAAATATATTTTTAAGGATTACTTTAGATTCAAAATTGCAATGAGGCGCCCAAATTAGAACTCTTTCATTCAGGTAGGTTAAGTTCAGTTGCATATGCAGTAAGAAAAATAATGCAGTTGACTGATATAGCCACAGCTAGATTAGTATACTTTGCTTATTTTCACAGTATTTATGTCTTATGTCATTCTGCTATGGGGATTGGCAGCTAACGTAGATTCAATTTTCATTTTACAAAAGAGGGCAACCCGCGTGATTTATAAAATGGGTCCTCGCGAGTTCCTTAGAGACAAATTTAAAGAAATTGATATACTGATTCTGCCTTCTTTTTATATCTTAGAAAGTATTTTGTATGTTCGTAAAAACTTAGGACTTTTCAAAATAAGAAGCGATTTCCATAATATAAATACACGTAGTAGACATGAAATTGTGATACCCAAATTTAGATTAACTAAAACAAGCAAGTCCTTTTTTTATAAACAGTATCCGCTTTTATAACAAGTTGCCAAAGTCGGTTACAGAACTTAGCGATGGGAAGTTTAAAACCCACATCAAACGTGTCCTTATCAAGAAAGCATATTATATAAAATTAATTGAAGACAAGGAAGTTTGGCAATAATTCCTTCTGCACATGTGGCTTCCCTGGTACTTCATTAACGGCATAATTATGTAGGAGTCTATTAACTGTTTCCAAATTGCTATGTTTATTTTTTTTACATTCGTCCGTGACCTAATCATCCTATTATTTGACATTGTATGTCTACAATTTAATTTCAACTCTTTATTAGTGGTTTTGTGGACATGATAATTATTCAGATTAGTTACAGTTGTAATAGCAATCAATTAATTACGTTTAATTAAAATAGGTTTTTATTTTTATTAATTTATTTATCTTTTGAATAGATTCTTTTCTATTTTGTGAATGTGAGAACGTTGTTGGTTTAGTGGACTGTAGATTTGTTGACCATTTTCTATTTTGTTAAGTACCTGGTACTTGTTGAAAGACCTACACTATCCTCCCATACCTATTAACACTGTTATTTGAAAATATTGTAAAAGCCAATTATTTTTATTTAACCGTGGAGTTTCTTTCGTGGCTCTTCTCCATAGGAAACGACCAATTGGAACCGTGCACCTAGTTTCTGACGTTTCGTAAGTGCCCAAGTAGGTTTATATGGAAAAAAAAAAATTGTAGGCCAGGCTAACTCTGCCAATTATGTCAATGTTATTTTTCTTCCTTTCTTTCCATCTAAACTCTCGTTTATAGCATAACTAATGCATCTAGTATGTATAAGTCAACACGCTCGAGCTGTCACGAATAATTTTTTATCGAATTTCTTCGTCGTTTGTTCCATAAGTCAGACGCGCTTAGTCTGTGCAGACGCGTATAAGTTATTCTAAACTTGGCACGTGTCTCCACAGTACGTGTAAAATATATCGTTTAGAAGTGTTGGATTCTTTTACTGGATGAAATGGTACTTAGTTGAATCTTTTTTGTGTGAAGCAAAAGTCTGGTTTTAAAGGTTCGTATCAAATAAGCATTTTTGTATCGTTGTTAAACTTGGGAGTCGTTATAATGTAGAATTGTAGAAATATAAAATTTTAAGCAGTTCATCAGAGTTTCAAAACATTTTTTTTGAGAATAATGGAAGTTAAATCTGTGAATGAATCACCAAAGTTTTAAGTTTTCGTGTATGCTGAAGACATAGTTTATATTATTAAGTATCAAGGAATTAAACAAATATATTTTATCGTGCCAAACTATCGGTACCTCGATGTTGTACCGAATCAACTAATTGATTAACATTGACACTTTTTAGGGTTCCGTGCCCGAAGGGTGACAAACGGAATTTATTACTAAGCCTGCGCTGTCCGTCTATCCGTCTGTCAGCGGGCTGTATCTCACGTAATTCACAGTATCATTTTGAAATACAAAAAATATTCTTCGTTTCGTATTTTCATTTATAATCATCTAAACTAAACCGGCCATGTGCGAGTCGGACTCGCACACGAAGGGTTCCGTATAATATTTAACACCACATATTTTTAGGGTTCTTAAAGGGGGTTCTCATTCTAGAAACGTGTTTTTTTCGGCGTTTTTTTGCTAAATATTGTGCGGTGGTACGGAACCCTTCGTGTGCGAGTCCGACTCGCATTTGGTCGGTTTTTGTATCGTCTTTCAAAAAGGAGCTGGTTCTATGTTCATAGCGTATGTATTTTTTTTTTAATGTATGCCCATCGATTGCTTCGTCAATTGTGGACCGATTTTGAAAATTATTTTTTTGCTTGAAAGGATATACTCTCGTGGTCCCATATCAATTTTATTAACTTTGCTTGGACAGTTTTTGAGTTAGCTTAAATGATACGTATTTTTCCCTCTTGGTCTATGTGAATGATATGTTCCTGTCACTGTTATTTACATAGCAGGTAGTGGTATTCGAATTTGTGTGGGGTAGGTACGTTTAAAATCTTTTTGCAAAAAAACAAAAACAACTGACTTCCAAAAAAAAACACTACTTGTGTCTTTGGTTTTGAATTTTCGTTTTTTGCCACCGGCTTCCGAAATTAAAGTAACTTTTTCACTTTGTAGGGTTTTTTTATTGGAAGTCGGTTGTTTTTTTTTGTATAAAGTGTTTTATTCCCGATAACAGCTTTCCATGCCATTTCCTTTGAATCTCAACAACCTCTGCGGTATTTTAATAGATTGCCAGCCTACTATGTTTTGGCACAACAATTAATCCGGCTTCATGGTCAGTTGACTCTTAACGTAACAGGTGGCGCCACCGGCCATTGGCACTTACCCCTTCAACGGGTGAGGCTGTTACTGACATCAGTTATGGTTAGTGATCGAATTGAATAGGTCGAGATTGATGATGGATTTGTGGAAGGGGTTACGTATGGAGAGAGTAGTTGTGGGTTTAGAGTTGGTGGACGTAACTTATCCATGGTGACTCGTGTATGTATTTGCCAATGGAGAGGGAGCTTTGTATAAATAAACTTCATTTCTTGTTTTTTTTTGTCGCAGTTTATGTCAAATAAGTTCGTATTGAAGAAGCTCTATTTCAGGCGAGGTGACTAGTTTTATTTTTAACTAGATTCTGCCCGCAGTCTCGTTCGCGTCGAAGTCGTAAGACACCAGAATGTATTAAAATAATTGTGCTTCGTTCTGGAGTAAACTGTAAAAATACGAACTTATTGCAATATTGCTAGTCCCATAGCAAATAGCGTGATAATATATAGGTTACGTAGACCGAGGAATATTTGAACAAAATTTTAACTGATAAAAATTCTAAAAACTATATTTTCAGCATCAGAATCATCGTAGCAATAACTTTTTCTAAAATGTTTAGTGTAGGTACGGTGTTGATTTCGCTACGAAATTATTATAATAAGTACCACACTACACTTATAATAATATGATAAAGTGAAAATATTTGTATTTTTGTTGGTAATGAATAAACTCAAAAACTACAGGACCGATTTAAAAAAATCTTTCACCAGTGAATGCTACAGCTATAATTTATAAAGATATCATGCGGGTGAAGCCACTGGCGGAAGCTAGTCTTAAATACACAAATGCCTTGACAAACCCAGATTTTACGTATGTAGAAATAACAAAAACACCAATGTCGCAAAATATTTTACTTTACCTTTCTCCCCAAACATCTGGTTTTAATCGGGACCCTGAAATTGAGCCACTTTCCTTTTGTAGTAACACTTGAATTGTATATACGTATGTCTATGCATTGAAGGTTTTTTGGAAGTGTCTGTCTGTAGCCGTAGAAAAGGGTCAAAATACGGTGTATTATTGTTTTTTTTCTGCAAAGAAAGCCCTCCATCTGCACAGTTCGTTTCGCGGATGCCAACTTAGGAATGACATCAAAAGAGAGAGATAGCCACATTATTTCAAACAGTTAAAATTATCTACAGAGAGCTAGCAAAGTAACAAAGGACTTGGCTTGGCTTGGCTAGGGGCTTGTGGCTAAGTAACAACAGCTGCACGGGTCGATCGATGAGGTTAAGCTACGCTTGCCACGGTTGGTCTATGGATGGGTGATCATCTTTACATACCAAGACCCCTCCGTGCCTCGGAAAGCACGTTAAGCCGTTGGTCCCGGCTGTCATTTGTAGATGTTTGACAGTCGTTACGGGTAGTTAGAAGTCCAAAAAGTCTTACCAAGGGGTATCGTGTTACCTAGTAACTAGGCTGTGGAGGTCAGATAGGCAGTCGCTCCATGTAAAATACTGGTATTCAGCTGCATCCGGTTAGACTGGAAGCTGACCCCAACATAGTTGGGAAAAGGCTAGGCAGATGATGAGAGAGCTAACAAAGTACCAAACTATCTAATGCTAAAAACATTTACCAAGAAGAGGTATCTAAAAAAATTGTAGGTACACCGCATTTCAGTGTAGACACGTATGTTCGCGACGTTTAAAGATAAAGATAAAGATAAAGATATATTTATTGCATAACTGTGTACATTAGTTCTTATTTTAAACGTAAACAGGCTCAACAGTCTACCCATGTCGGATATGCAATAGTATTTATTATAAAGCAAACAAGATTTCAAATAAATTACAAAAATATTAATAGATTACAAACAAATTACAAATAAATTACATAGGTATGAACATTATTTTTTCTCAAAAAACTCATTCAGATTATAAAATACATTATCAATTAACATTTTTACGCGACGAGACGCAACGTAACTAATCTCATCGGATGTTTTGTGCGCAACTGTACGAGTCTGGTATGGTAGGTCGTGTTTGTTGTAATGATAGGTATAACTGCACTTAAAAGGCGGGAGCGGAAGCGGATAGTGGAGATTAAATCAGGGCCTTTATCGGTGATCAGTGATTTAGTCGCTATTAAGAAGCTTGACACCGACTAACTGAACAATCAGTTTCTCCACCAACCGATGCAGTATCGATGGAAAGCGTGCTGTTTTGAAACCGTGACCAAACACAACGAGTTGTCATAACCTGATGCAGCATTTTTAAAGCCGCAAAATCGCCAAGCGCCAATGTTTAAATTAGCATGTCTGCTCTTTAACAGATAAGCAATGCCATTTTCATTCTCCTCGCTCCTGAAACAGAGTAAGAAAATTAATTTATGTAGCACAGACTAAAATTCACACAAAATATTATTCTGATGTTTATTTCATAGTATGAAATTAGCAGGAATGTGTTCCTCACGGCAGATTCATACTTTATCTGTAACATCCCGCTATCCACTTACAATGCGACCTATCTCAATCCTTCCACAGTCTGAGTCCCTCGCCGCGGACATAATCTTTTATGAATATGACGTTGTTTCACGATGACGTCACCGTATGTACTTGTAGGACATACGTATGTAGGCAATGTATTTCTGGTTCTTCGTTTTATTTTACATTCACAGGAAATGGGGATAAGAGCTTTCTTGTATGTGGGAAACTGCATCGTTTTAAACTACCGGCATGGCACTGTTTGTCCACCGCACCGTGAGCGGTACGTCAACAAGAAACGAGATTACGCGGCCATAGTAAATGTACTGTCGCCACTTCAGCGTAATAGCTATGTATCTAATAATAATTTTGCTGTACCCTGACAGGGTCTAAAATGGCTCTTAGCTTTAAGTCTTTTGTTAACATCTTGTTTTACCTTGTGGAACGCAAATAAATGAAAATGAATAAAATAAATATGACGTCCCGTTGACGGTGCGGTGGACATCGTGTCACAGTAGTGTCAGTTTTTTCTCTCATGCAGAGAAGGCACCTAGATAGTGATATTATTCGTCTGTATAGTTGTTACCTTCAATACTCAATATTACCAAGTTGTTTAAATTTCACAAAATCAATTTTGGTGGGAGATTTACAAGATCGTTGTGGACCCTGTCGGGGCCAGCAAAGTAGGAGAGAGGAAAAGGGCATTTTTTTGTTGTGTGCCTTTTAGTCTGTGCTAAATAAATTTGTTTTCTTTCTTTTTTATTCACACTTTATTGCTACCTTAACTTGCAACACAGCGCCATTCTGATAAGTACCATCGAAGAAACCTATAACTAAGCAATTTGAAAACAAAATTCCGAGCACACGAACCTTTTTTTTTCGTAGGTAACCGTTACTATAGTGGCCGAGCGCTGCAAGCAGAAATAGTCCTTACGGTGTATAGGTATGGGTTTCTTCGATGGTATATACACAAACATGACATCACGCCTTTTCCACACTAACACTTTTGCTACTGATTGTACCTTTTCTCATTTTTATAGTAAGCCGACGTTCGCACGGACGTAATAAAATCACGGCGGGATTTTTTCGTACATTGGATTTTCAACGCTCTGTTTAGCACCGAGAGTTGAAATTCCCAGTGTGTTTTTCGACGCGCTGGGATGCACTTTGTTGAATTCTCAACGCTCGGCTTAACACCGAGAGTTGTAAATCCCAGTGCGCGATTTTATTACGTCCATGCGAACGTCGGCTAACGTGGGACGAGTTGCAGAATGAAAATATTATTTATTTTGATTTTCTGCAAGTCGTCCTAAATGGGCCGTAGGCATGTAGGACGACTTGATGAATTACTCGAAGGGTTGAAAGAAAGAAAAATATTTTATTTATGACAGAGGTGGGGTTTGGGGTCGGCAGAGGTGTACATATAGTACACCCACATTTCGCCAATTATGTTTAAGTCCCATGTGTCCCATGGAGGCGAGACGTTCATAAATCCAGACTCCGGGCTGCTACTGAGAAATTCCAGATAGAAAAACCCAATAATTCTATTCCCTACCTTTTTTTCTTTTTGGGTGGGAAATTATCAAATAACTTGTGGAGCAGGAGGGCGTGTCAGACTCTTAATGACTAAAACCTACCCGTGTTCCTTCAGTTGCCATGTTGCCGGGGGCCACGATTTCCCTTTTGGCTTTATTCGCAACCCCGGCAGGCATCGGCCCTAGCGGACCCCGTCAATTCTGCTGACATCTCTTTGAGGCGCGCGTGGAATACTACGCGCCGTCGACCCGGGCCTGGTCCTTATCGGACGGCGAGCTACCCATTGCTCACCGTCCGCAAGCCCGTCTATTAGTAGCTTGCGACCACTAGACCAACAAAATAGTTGACAAGTACAGTTTACAAAAGAGGGCAATTCGCGCGATCTACAAAATGAGTCCTCGTAAGTCCCTTAGAAATAAATTCAAAGAAATTGATATACTGACTCAGCCTTCTCTTTATATCTTAGAAAATTTGTATGTTCGCAAAAACCTAGGACTTTTCAAAATAAGAAGCGATTTCCATAATTTAAATACACGTAGTAAACATGAAATTGTGATACCCAAATTTAGATTAACTAAAACTAGTAAGTCATTTCTTATAAACGGTATCCGCTTTTATAACAAGTTACCAAAGTCTCTTACAGAACTAAGCGATGGGAAGTTCAAAACCCACATCAAACGTGTCCTTATCAAAAAAGCATATTATAAGATCAAATACTACGTTGAAGACAAGGAAGTTTGGCAATAATTCCTTCTGCACATGTGGCTTCCCTGGTACCTCATTAACGGCATAACAATGTAAATGTCTATTAACTGCTCCCAAATTACGATGATTATTTTATTTTACTTTTTTTTACATACTTCATTGACATAATCTTTTCAGTATTTGACTTTATATACCTACAATTTTCTATATTTTTTTAATCAAATTAGATTTGTTACAGCTGTATTGGCAATCATGTCATTTGGTTTAAATAGGTTCTTATTTTCTATTATTTTGTTTATCTTTTATATAGATTCTTTTCTTTTAGATCTTGTGAATGTGAGAACGTTGTAGGCTGTAAACTTGTGTACCATTTTTTATTTTACTAAGTACCTGATACTTGTTGATAGGCCTACACTGTCCTCCCATACCTATTAACACTGTAATTTGAAAACATTGTAGAAACAATTTATTTTGAAAAGAGTAACCGTGGAGTTTCTTGCCGGCTCTTCTCCATAGGAAGTGACCAATTGGAACCGTGCACCTAGCTTCTGACGTTTCATAAGTGCCCTTTTAGGTTTATGTGAAATAAAATATTTAAATTTTGATTTTTTTGACAGTTTATAGTAATTTAGTTCACTTTTAGTACTCTATCTACTCTATTTGTGCCTTGGGGCCGATCCCAGTTGGTACGATATCTATCTAATATATACTCTTCGTCAGCTCAAAATGTTAATGACATCTCTAATACGACGCCTCGGAAACCTCAGTGAACGTGTTTCAATGGAAGCGGAACCAATGGATGCTGTATACATAATTAAACAGCTATTTTCATCTGCAAACGTTCCGCTGATCCCGAATTATTCCATGAGTAAAATTATACGTTATTTTATCTCGTGAGTACGAAGATGTTTGAGGTTCTCTCGTTATTCTGATGAGTATTATCCTTGGTATTTTGTTTTGTAGGGTTCCGGATACTTTTGCTAGTTTTAATGAATAAATCCATATATCGCAGTCCACTCATCATTTCAGCCGAAAGACGTCCACTGCTGGACATAGGCCTCCCCCAAGCACCGCCACTTCGACCGATTCTGTGCTTTCCGCATCCAACGGGTTCCTGCGGCCTTCACAAGGTCATCGGTCCATCTTGTGGGAGGCCTGCCAATGCTACGTCTACCGGTATGCGGTTGCCAGTCCAGAACCTTTCGGCCCCATCGGCCATCCGTTCCGCGAGCAATGTGCCCTGCCCATTGCCACTTAAGTTTGGCAATTCTTCGGGCTATGTCAGTAACCTTGGTTCGCAGTCCACTGCTATGCAATCTGTCCCAGCCGCCTTTTTAAGATCGTCTGTCTATCTAACTGACGGGCTGCCCACTCCACGGTCTTCACTTAAAGTCTCGTCAATTCCAACGGTCATCGGTCCTTTGATAGACTTTTGCCACTTCAGTTTGCTAACTTTGCAAGCTTTGCCAGCAATTCAAATACTTCGGATACTTCTTAGTTGCTTTCAATAGGGAAATAAGTATTTGACAAAACGTCAGTCCACAAGAAAATTAGGGGTTAAATTAGGTTTCTAGCAGTTGTAATCCGCTCAACTGTTGATTTGAAGTCAATAACAATAAAAATCTATTGTCTCTCGTTACTGGCAATTACGCCATATTCTCTTGGTGGCAGCGGGCAGCGGAGCTGCAGCGATAGCTGCGCGAGAGCGGCGCGATCAAATGCATAGTTTTATAATGGAACTGTTCTGGATGGTAGCGGTGCGGGGAGCGAGGACAGTTCCATATAAAATTATGCATTTGTACATGCCGCTCTCGTGCTGCTGCCGCCGAGAATACAGCCTAAGGCTATGGACACGAAGTCAGCGAGCGCGGGGTCGCGGCGGTGGCGGCGTGGGGAGTGGCACGTTTCAATGCATAGATTTATATGGAACTGGCCTCGAAGGCAGTGGCGCGGAGAGCGAGTGGTTCCGTATATAACCTCCTCATTTTTTAAGTCGGTTAAAAACTATGCGTTGCCGTGCCTCCGCCGCCACCGCCCCGCTGCTAAAATGTAATTATTCACCCCAGCAGTTCAAATAAGACCCAGATTATCGCAATACCTAATAACTAAATCAAAACAAATGATTAAGATGACACGAACACGAGCTGAGTGTGAGTGAGTGAGTGCGCTCAGTGTGGCAACACGCCGTGTTCGAGTTCGCAACAAGTCCATCGTCATCCTGAGGATGCCTCGTTGAGTGGTGATACACGTGTCGATTTCTTTCAGGAGTTTTTTATGGCTCTTTAGAAATAGCTAAGCGGAACAAGTTACTAAATATATCCACGTCTATTGTATTTCAGGTCTTAGTTGTCAATTTTGTATTACGAACTTTACTATACTCGGAATAAAGTTCCGAATACAAAATTGTCTCGAAAGTTAAAGCTTGAATTAAGAAGGAACTCGTTTCGTAATGAGACGGTAAGTTATAGTTGGGGAAGCAATCTGACAAATTGATAATGTTTTTAGCATAAAAAACATTCGAATAATGCAGATTTTACACTTTGAAATGTGACATGATGGTACAAGAATTTTTACCTCTAATAGTTTCAAAGTCCATACTAACCTATCTCACTGAGTCACCCGTTATATTTAATAATCAATCATGTATTGTATTCCACAATGTGTACTTAGGTGATAACTTAAAATCTAATTATAGGTATGTCACCGTAAGATTGTGAGAACCGTAAGTTTATAATCTATCGGTATTATTTTCCGAGCCGAGCGAGTAAAGCGCGCGAGCCGACCGAGCAAAGCAAGCGGTGCCGCGGCAGCGGCCGGCGAGCGATACTTCCAAGTTGCTCGCAGCTAGGCAGGCTATTTAGAATTAGCGCAAGGTGCGTTACGTCGCAAGCAAGTTTGATACCAATTTGTCAGTTTTTCATGGATACATTATAAACTATCGAAAAATTATGCGTTAAATTGTAAATGATTTGTCACAGTTCACAATTTTTTGACAGTTTATGATCTAACGGAAATAATACCGAAAGTTCATAATTATAAAGTTCATAATTATACGGTGACAGGTACACACCAAAATAGTAGAAGAGAGGATGATTTCAAACTTAACTTATCTGTCTCGTAGACACTTACACTAATTATAAAGTGAATAGTATCAATAGAGCTGCTTCAAAGATTCTAAAATCAGCATATTATCATGATAAGCGAAATAAACAAAAGGTGCATGATAATGTGAGCTACTATGGCCAAGAGCAGACTAAAATCTGAGTTCAGCATTCTTCCTGCAGAAAACTAATGAACTTACACAAGTCGCATTGATTGTCTGCATAATATAGTTTTGAAAGTTTTCCCCAGATTCATCTTGAGTGAGCCGTGAAGCTGTGGCCATAGAATAAACCATGTAGAAGAGACAGTGCTATAGTTTCGGGCATGTCAAAGGTGCCAGCATTGGCAATGGCCGCCTATATTAACCGTAGAACCGAAGACCGTTGCGGTAGACTTCATGCTCTAAAATGAAGATTGCGAATTGACAAAAGTACCTAAGGCAGGACGCACGCCGCCAACTTTATGTGATCCACGCTCGATCATCGAAAATACCCACTCTGTTTCGAACTTAGGAAGTTATAGCAGGTAAATGGAGGTAGGTAATTATTTCGGCGGCATCTGTGTACTTAAAAAGGTACGCATCAACAGCTGCCCGGAAACCCCTCATATTTTGGATGTCCGTCGTCAACAATAACCAAGTGGATTAAAAACTTAACATACGAGGAAAATGAGCAAGTTTTGGCTAGACTTGGTTAAAAAAATTATTTTTATTTCTTTCTTATTAATAATGTATTCTTACATTATTGATGGGAAACAAATAAAAAAAAACTCACCGAGTTTAATTTATAAATTGCGCTTCGAACACATCGACACTTCAAAGAAGACACACATTCACACACGCAATCACCCAAACCCTGTTTAAAAATAAGACGCACACTCAATTTCACATAGGCATACAACTACAGTTACACAAATAGCTGTTTATAAGTCATTTACTGTTATATTTTCGTCCTAAATTTTATTTTTTGTCACCTTTTGTAAACAATCGTCTCAATATGTTAATAATTAAGGGCAAGAGCGAGATAGCCCAACACAAGTATTATCAATTACTTACTGGGGATGTCTCATTTATAATCCATGTAACTGTTTTGGGACAAATAAACATTTATCATTTTTTTTCAACAATAACTCAAAGTCACACACGTCTGGCGAAGAATAACGAGGAGAACCGATCCCAAATGAGATGGAATAAGGCTAAGCAGAAAGAGGTGTACGTAAAAAGGAACCATGAGTCTCGTACAGTGTTGCCAGATGCACCGCTTTTTACCCCGGCTTTTTTGACGAAGGATCCGCGTTCCGCTTTTAAACTACACGGTTCCGCTTTTTCGAATCTGCTTGAACAACCCTTTTTTTTCTCACTCATGGTGGTGGTTACTCGTCGAGGCCGACTAGGATAACAAGCTGCGTTTAGTTTGATCATCAGGCGACGACTTCCGCCTATCATGCCATCACTTTTGATTTGATTTTTTTTTATTTGAAGCGTTGAATTTGTATATATGTCGAATCCGGTCATTAGTACGGACACGAAACGAATCGCAAGCGCGCCACTGGCGACATCAAGAGTGATCTACCTACACAAAAAAAGGCGCGCTTCTACAGAGTCGTGATGTTTTAAGGCCACGGCGAGGAAGGCAAGCAGCCTCTGGTCACATTGGAGTCAAGACGTCACGGAACTGTTCTCGATTCGTGGTGCTGTTATTGTGTTAGTTGTAATTCGTGATCATTTTGTTAATTGGTGATTTTAATAAACGCCGTCGCACCCATTGTGTGTATAATTTAGCTTGTGTGATTAATTTGATAGTAAATTATAATGTGATTTGAACTGCAAACTGTTTTTCTATTGCGCACTAACCAACACTACCCACACTACGCCCACAGTAGTTAAAATATCGCTGATAATAACGAAAGTCACATACCTGTCTCCAACATATACTTACCCTGCTGTCAGATTCTAGCGTTGGTAGTGAAGTCTGTGTCCGTATGTGTCACAGTGTGTGTGTATAAAGAAAGTTCTTATCATAGGTTCTTATCGTGTTGCAGCAACGCAAGCGCGCGAAGTGGCGTCAGTTTGGCGTGATATTTATTAAAAAAATCTAAAAGTTGATCGATTCATCGAACATATCGTTTGTAAGTACGGTGTGGTACAATAGGTACTGTTTTAATCAATGAGCATATGAATTGAGTGAAAATCGATGTAAATGTTAAAACAAGAAAATCCACATTTTCTGTTGAAAATCCACGTTTTTTTTAAAGCAACACTACTGCATTTTCAATTTCCTCATCTGGCAACACTGGTCTCGCATCTGTACGGTTTTACTAGTCTATGCTGTGCGTTATTTCATTAGCGCACTTTATTGGAAATTCCTTCCATTGTGAAAGATTGTCGCTTCGCCATCTTCATTACGTCTTAGAGATTTAAAATGGCGCTGTAGGCTCTTTGTAGAGCTTTTAAAGTATGAAGCTTTTAGTTTGTTTGGAGGTTGTTTGTTTGTAATTTGATGATATTTAATATAAAGCAATATTCGGCTGCGGCTGTGCGTACCTTTTGATAGGTACGCCACAGACTTTATTGGGAATCTTAAGGAGGGTGAAAGTATTCAATAACTTAAACAATTTATACTTGAATATCTCTGAACAATCAAAAACCGGACAAGTGCGTATCGGACTACGCAAAATGAAGGGTTCCGTAGTTGGGATGAATAAGGGGAGGGGTAAATTTTCATCGAATTTCTTAAATATCTTTAAAAGTATTTATTTTAAAATTATATAAAAATATTTTTAAGAACCTCGCAACAAGTCCTTTCGTTTGATATGTCACACGGTACAGTTAGCAAAACTGTTTTTTTTAATATTTTTGTTTGCCTCCCAAAAGTGATCCCTATATTCAAAATTCGTTTATTTACGTAACACGTTCGTATTTGAGTCACAGAAATACATAAGTGCACCAAATTTAAACTTAATCGGTCCATTAGATTCGGAGCAATTTGGCTGTGACGACAGACAGACACACGAGTGAACTTCCGTTTTTTTCTTTTGAGGTACGGAACCCTAAAAATATCTGCCGTTTAATATAAAAATGCAATAATTGCCTTTGTTACTTTTTGCAATTTTACAGTAAAAGTGTTTCATTTTCATGAGTACATAAAATCAACCCGCTGAAAGAAAATCAATGTATTAAAAGTCACCCTATATTTACAGGGTGGCAGGGACATCGACGCGAAAACTGTTACCATGGATTCAGTACATGATTCTGAACCCCTTGTGTTGAAATTTTTCATTGGTTATTTTAAAAAAATCTGCTGTTTCATAGAAAAGTGCAATACCTATGCGGTCAAAATGTATGGAACAGCAGTATTTTTTTTAAATAACCGACGTAATATTTCAACGCAAGGGGTTCGAGTTTAACAGAGATATATTTATATTTAGATACAGATGAATGTCCAAAAGTACCAACTACATTATAAGACTCAATTCCCAGTCATAACACACCTATATTCATAAAATGTTGTGGAGAAAATTGGATGCTAACTAGTTTGACTCCTGCGACGTTGCTTGCATTTTTTATAAGTTCAGGCAAAGTTGGGGACTTTCAATCAACTTTTGAACAAACTAGTGAATATTTAACGTATATATTTATGGAAAGACCGACGAACTGACGGCGGTGGAATATGAAAGAAGGCGAGGGAGATACGTGCTACGGATTATGGATTTGATGATAGTCAAGTTTTATTACCTAAGTTGTGGCTTTATGAATTTTCTTTGCAAGACTTTGTCGGGACATTCTGATATGTATTATTTAACGTTCAATCAAACTAGGGACCAGAATACACACCGGTGGCATAAAAAAAGAGATAGCATATATAAGATTAATATAACAAAACGATACAACAATCAATATGGCTAGCATTTTCCCAACTATGTTGGGGTCGGCTTCCAGTCTAACCGGATGCAGCTGAATACCAGTATTTTACATGGCGCGACTGCCTGTCTGACCTACCAACCTCGTAACTGGGTAAAACGATACGCTTGGTAAGACTGGTCGTCAGACTTCGGGCGTCTGACGACCCGTAACTACTGTCATAGATCCACGAATGACTGCCGGGACCAACGGGTTAATTTACTTTCCGAGGCACGGAGGAGTCTCGGTATGTAAAGATGGTCACCCATCCTTGGACCGACCCCGGCAAGCGTAGCTTAACTTGTTGGATCGACCCGTGCGGCTATTATTAGTTAGCCACGGATACAACGATACTAGCTGAATTAATACTGTACCCACTCCAACATAAACCTTCCTTATAGTGACAAACATGTCTACAATCACCAAGCTTAGCTATTGAGGAGGTGATTGGTTAGACATTCCGTTCTGTCGTTATGATATAACCAGTGACAATTTACAGCAATACGTAGAACCTAATTACTGTTTGTTCAAATTCCGTTGTTCTATAAATTAGATAACCTAGTTCCACTGTTTTAACAACCATCCATTAAATTCTTCATATTCAAACCACTATCGAATAAAACACCACAAAAGTGTCCACATTTCACAAAATTCGCTATGTGCCCTAAATTGGCGCCCACCCTAGGGACGTCACAATTATCTGCTGGAGTGTGAATGCTCCGCGAGGTTCAGTGGACAGCTCTGCGGAACCCTCTGCATTATGTACCATTGACGCATCGGGTACACCTTTGTGAGTGTATACATACGTGTGATATAGAGCGTTTTGAGCTTCTTCGAGTTTTTAAATATACTTTGTAAAGATATTTTTAGAGAAATTTAACACCTGCAGCATTTTCCAAGACATGTTTTTTATTCTTTCCTTAATAGTACAAATTGTTGGTGACGTGGAAACGTGAAAACGGAAAATAAGTTGTCGAATTTGTGGTATAAAGATCATACAAAGAATGCTGCTGTTTTGTGTTCTATCTACGATATAAGAAAGTGGATTAAAAAGTAAGTTTACACAAGAATTGTTATTATACATGAAAATAATATAATATAATAATTGAGATGAAAATAGTACATCGTTTATTTGAATAATAATAAATTATTCACATTGGTTGCTCCTTAAATCGATAAACAATCATCACTCTTCACAGTAACTCATCAATTCTTCAATAGAACATGCCTTTTCACAGCACTCGTCAACCGGTCCACGTTTTCCACGCACGCCAGCAAGCGCGCGGGCCCCATGCTGCGGCATCCACCAGCCAGCATCCCGCTTGGACTCAGCTCCCCAGCAGAGCACCGCCAGAGCCCTGGATAAGGTTCTTCCACAGTAGAAGTTTTTGCCTTCTTGAGCATAATAGCAGGAGAAACAAGCGAACATCAGAACGAAGACCATGTAAAACTTCATGATGATTTGGAAGTAGCTTCGGCTGTTACGGTTCCAAATGGTGGTGGTTGAATGTGATGTTTCGATGGGCTGCACTGGCTTTTATACTGGGAATCTGATTAATATTCAGATACTAATGAGTTAAGCTTCAACCTTATTGTGTAGGATGTGGAATATTAATCGTGTCACCTAAGATTACGCTTTAGATTGATTTTTGGTATGTGATGTTGCTGAATTTACTTGTTTACTTTTCAGTGATACTGTAAAGCAGCGAAGTGTATGGTTTTGGGCACTAACATTTTTATTTTGAGATTAGCATTAAAACTATTAGCTGGTCATCAGAGGTCTTCAGAGGTCTCGTGGAGGCGATCGGCGGCGGTGATCTCTCGCGTCTGGCCCTGGTTCAGGCCATGGTACGAAGCGAGAGGAAATGGCAGGCCGTCACCTCCTTCTGCGAAGCGGTAATGCTCGCAAAGGAGGAGGCGGAACGCGTGAGGGAGAGGCAAATTTCGCGCCCTCACGCCCCTAACCGCCGCAGGAGGAGACGCCCGGGGCGGGAATCGCGAGCCGATTTCCGGCCACCGTAGGCGCGGGCTTGCGGACGGTGAGCAATGGGTAGCTCGCCGTCCGGTAAGGACCAAGCCCGGGTCGACGGCGCGTTGTGTTCCACGCGCGCCTCAAAGAGATGTCAGCAGAATTGACGGGGTCGTTAGGGCCAATGCCTGCCGGGGGTTCGAAGAAAACCGATGGGGACATCGTGGCCCCCGGCAACAGGGCAACCGAAGGAACACGGGTGGGTTTTAGTCAGTAAGAGTCTGACACGCCCTCCCGCTCCACCCAGAGCGGGAGAAGTTATTTGATAATTTACCACCCAAAAAAAAAAAAAAAAAAGGTCTTCAGAGGTGGTTTTAGAAAACTTTGTGGGTGCTCTGCTCATACACATGCCCAGTATAAAATGCTAGATTTATCAAAAATGCATTCAAATTTTTATGTTACTATGAGTCCTAACACCGTCTTAGCATCCTTAAGTATTTAATAATTAATTAAGTTTAGTAAAATATAAAATGAAACCTATCCAAAAATGAAAACTACCCCAAACAGTTTTTTAATACTTAGTTTTAAAAACTGTCGCTGTTGTTGTTTTAACTGCATCACTATTTAATATACATAGTACTCTACGGAGAGTTTGTGCTGCCGTATCAGAAAACTGAACTACGAGCGTAGCGAGCTTGAACATTTTAGCACCTCGGATGGGTAAGTTTTCCTTTGACCATTCGGGCAGAAATAACAGTTACTTTTCTGTCTTATGCAGAAAATTTTGCGAATCAAGAAAACCTTAGCTGCAAGAGCGAGCGAAGCGAGCTCGATTATTTTAGCACCCTGCTTTAAAAAGTTATAACGCAACCAACGTAATAACGCTAGTTATAGACGTCTTGTTGATTTACCGATCAGAGTCTATGTCTATGCTCATGGGTGCTCCACACCCACTATTTACTTCTCGTGGGTCAAGCACCCACGGAGTCAAGGAACCGGCCAAGTGTGTCGGACCCAAGTCGGACCAAACATAATGAAGGTTTCGGTAGTTTGAATGAATTCACCTAAAGAACAAAATTAACATTGTATAGTTGAAAAACATGTTCTCCCATACACTCCACCTCCAAATGTAAGTTTGTACGGACAATATCGAGAGAGTCACCGTGTAATTTTAAGACCATAGACTTCTTATAACTTTTCTGTGTTATATTACCTATGTAATACCTAGGTTAGTAAAGAACTATGTTCTGTATTTAAAAATTGTATGCTCTATTTGCGGCGTTATATGGAGGGATGCATTTCACCGGGTTATAATAATTTCTTGAGAGTTCCTATAATCATCTCTGCAAAATCGAAAGACTAATAAAACACAAAGTCTTGAAATATAATTCTTTGCGCAGTAGATTATCAACGAGCCAAAAATACTCCAGAATATCTTTGCTCTAAATTTACCACGTATATTCTAGGTAGCCCGTCTCCGGTCACCCATTTCTAATAAGGTGCATTCAAACGTAAAATCAAGGTGACATACAAGATGAAAATTCGACAACCTACATATATTGAAGACGAAAACCGTCTCATTAGTGTTTGAATATTAATAATGAAGATTTTCTATATATATATAAGCTTAGGAAGACAGAAACACAGCACATTCGAATTCCAACCTCTGGAACTGTAGTAACTGAATCCTCAAAAGTATCTAAATAAATAACTAAATAGTACCTCAACTGTACTCTCAAAATCACCATGAAGTTCTTCACCGTATTTGCTCTGATGATAGCTTGCGCTGCGTGCTATGCTTCTCAAGATGGCACCAATGTCTACTGTGGAAGGCATCTGTCCAGGACCATGGCAGTACTATGCTGGGGTGCAGAATCTAAGCGGGATGCTGGTTGGTGGACGCCTCCCCAAAGTGCGAGGGCTCAGGGTGGCGTGCGCGGCAAGCGCGGCCTTGTCGACGAGTGCTGTTACAAACCATGCTCCATTGACGAATTGATGAATTACTGCTAGCAACATGAACCTGATGACGAAGGAGGTGTTACAGCTAATATTGTTAAATGTTTTTGTTGTTATGAATAAATGTGATTAATCTGATGAATTTGTTGTTTATTCTCTTTCTGGTATCCAAAGATAGAAGAAGGTAGTTTTGTAATGGAAATATAAAAAAAAAGAATTTTGTAAGTTTTATGTTATTTTTTAAAGTTTCAAATGTTTTTGCGGTTGCCACGACTTTAAAGGTATAATTATTCAATCTCCGTTATTTATTAGGAAATTTTACCAACTTATGCTATAGTAGAAACAAATCAATCATTATACAGATTTAGTTTAAATTTAAGATTTGTTCTCACTAAAGTCAAGTTCCTAATCTAGGCTTAACAAACAACGAGGTGGCGAATCCAACCATAATTTACACTAGATTGAAATCTATGCAGATTTCACAATTTCGACTTAATCGTTACTGCAAGCTTTTCTAGTAATATCTCGGGCACACGGTTAATATCTTACCCTGCAATATGATTTTAACATTGTACTCCTAAAATCAACACTGCAGACGCCGTCTTCCTAATTAAATATTGCTGTTAATTACGTTCTAGATTGGCACAGTACTGATTGATTAATATTTGCACATTCCTCCCTTATTTCATTTTATGCCGCAATAAAACAAAATGGTCAACCGAAAATGCTTGATAACAAATGTTCCGTACGTATAGTGATAATATTGTTTTAATACAAAAAGCAATATCTTCTTGTCCCACATACGTACCGCAGTGTCTGAAGACGAAAGTATTTGACCAGTGCGTGTTGACAGTGATGACCTATGGCACTGAAACGTGGTCGCTCACAATGGGCCTCATTAGAAGGCTGAACGTCACGCAAAGGGCAATGGAAAGGCCTATGCTTGGAATTTCCCTACGTGATCGAATCAGAAACGAAGAGATCCGTGAGAGAACTAAGTTAACCGACAAGTGACAGTGGGAAGGGCACATTTCTCGCAGAACAGATGGCTGATGGGGCTGATGGGGCCGAAAGGTTCTGGAGTGGTGACCGCGTACCAGAAAACGAAGCGTTGGAAGGTCTCCCACAAGGTGGACCGATGACCTTGTGAAGGTCGCAGAAATCCGCTGGATGCGAGAAGCACAGAACCGGTCAAAGTGGCGATGCTTGGAGCAGGGCTTGGAAACGTTATTTAAAACGTTTCCAACAGTTCTTCTTTGTACAATATTTTGATCAGAACGAAAACGAAATGAGAACGTTTCCAAAAACCGGTTTATTCGCAGGACGCAGCCGCACACGGGGCGTGCGCGAACAAGCATGAACTTGTTTAGTTAAATTGTTAATTGCTTAACTCCGATGCCGCAAAAAATCGCGGCACAACGAACAGAGCTCCGGCGGGATCTTATGGCATCATGGAGAGTGCGATTGTCGCAACCCCGTGCTGGGCGCGCCACAATTGCGGCGATAAGACCCCTCTTTGAGGAGTGGCTTGAGAGACGCCACGGCGTCCTCACCTTCCGCCTGACGCAGGTCCTCACCGGACACGGCTGCTTCGGGAGGTTCCTGTTCAGGATAAGGCGGGAGGAAACACCCGGGTATCACCATTGTGTGGATCGGCCTGAGGACACGGTGGAGCATACGGTGGAGGTCTGCCCGGCTTGGGCGGAGCAACGCCGAGTCCTCGTAGAGGCGATCGGCGGCGGTGATCTCTCGCGTCCGGCCCTGGTTCAGGCCATGGTACGGAGCGAGAGGAAATGGCAGGCCGTCACCTCCTTCTGTGAAGCGGTAATGCTCGCGAAGGAGGAGGCGGAACGCGTGAGGGAAAGGCAAATTTCGCGCCCTCACGCCCCTAACCGCCGCAGTAGGAGACGCCCAGGGCGGGAATCGCGAGCCGATTTCCGGCCACCGTAGGCGCGGGCTTGCGGACGGTGAGCAATGGGTAGCTCGCCGTCCGATAAGGACCAAGCCCGGGTCGACGGCGCGTTGTGTTCCACGCGCGCCTCAAAGAGATGTCAGCAGAATTGACGGCGTCCGCTAGGGCCAATGCCTGCCGGGGGTTCGAAGAAAACCGATAGGGAAATCGTGACCCCCGGCAACAGGGCAACCGAAGGAACACGGGTGGGTTTTAGTCAGTAAAAGTCTGACACGCCCTCCCGCTCCACCCAGAGCGGGAGAAGTTATTTGATAATTTCCCACCCAAAAAAAAAAAAGGCCAACATTCGGCTGATATGATGTTGAATTGACATAAAGTAATTTTGAGTTAAAGCCTCCGCAGACAGGCGCAACGCGATGGCGGGCGCAATGCAACAATTTCCGTGAAGTTTTCATAGAAATTGTTCCACCAGAGTTGCGTCGCACCGTCGCGTCCCGCATGTCTGCGGCCTTTAGTGTTTAAAGTATTCATTGCTGGTCTTTCAATTTTTTTTTGGTCACTGAACTGACCCAAAATAAATTAAGGTAAGGGTAAAATAATGATTTTATTTGGTGAACTGGCAACGTTTGACTGACTGACTCGTTCGCAGATACAGAACGTATGGCTTTATGAACTAACAACTCGTTAATGATTTACGTAAAAAAGTTTCGAGCTTATATAACATTAACATAACAACAACTGTTGCCTCCCCATTGGGGAGCTGCCCTTAAGTAGAAGTGCTACCTTACTGACCCACAAACCGTTGCCCGCACATGAGGGTTGGCCACATATTACATTAATTTTATTGCCCAACCGTCTTGGTGCAAAGCCCCCGTGTGTCGATAAAAAGTCTGCATTAATCATTTAGGGAACATAAAATCGAATGCCCTTCGGATCTGCACTTGAATAAATCAGATATATGAGGAATATTTTAGTGGTTAGTTCCTTTTGGAGCGAAAGGAAAAGGCGTCTGAATTGGACTTAATAATTTGTATTGGTTTGAAGCTGTAAAATTGGTCTGAAGCCTCTTTCAGAGATCAGTCATTCTGTGATGGTATACATATATAACTTTCAGTTCTGAAACACCTGTATTCATATCATTTAATTAATTAACTCACAAACAACCAGCCGGAGTACCAAACAACCAAGGAATCCTTAAATTATCAATCAAACGGGAATTGAATCCAAATCATCGTCATCTTCCTGCCATTGTCCTGTTACGTGGGGTTGGCGCAACCTTTTTTTGTCCAATCTCCCCCCTTGTCAACAGTCACGCTATCATTCACTCTCTTCTCTTTCATATCATTCCTCATACAATCCATCCATCTTTTCTTTGGCCTTCCTCTCCCGCTCCATCCACCAAAATTTATATTCATTACTCTTTTAGTCACATGCGTTTCTTCCCTCCTCATCACATGCCCATACCAGGCCAAACGATTTCCTTTCAACTTTTAAACTTCACCTTATGTACTCATTTCTTACTTTATCCATTTTCGTTAATCCATACATCCATCTCAACATTCTCATCTCCGCTATTCCGAGAATTGAATCCAAATAAAGAGATGAAATTACTTTCGAAAACTTTCGATCAGATTGGAAGAATCCCTAATATACCTACTTAAGAAGTAAGTAGTTCAATTAGAACTTGATTAGTCTGTTTTTGAAGAGCTTTTTCTAATTCTTCGTGAACATTATCGTATCAATTAAATATTCACCGGGCCAAAATCAAGCCAAAAATCAATCAATCAAAACTAATTGTATGTAGCAAAAGCTGTCTGTAAGGATCGCAGGTGGCAATCTGTTATGGTTGCCTACCCCCATAGGGAGAGGTCGTGAGTTTATGTCTGTGTGATGTTTTCATTGAAATGTCATTTATTTTGAAATGCGTCAAAATGTTGGCTTGAATAATTATGTTCTTTCATTCGTAACTGAATAAATATTGAGTTTATATTAACAAATGCTCGTTTTCCCGGAAAATTAAACAAGAGCAAGTAAATAGGTTAATTCTTGCGTGAGGACTATGTAACGGCTATTTAATTTATGCATCGCTGGGATTTTAAGCCTACACCATATTGAGGGTTGAATATGGTTACTGCGAGTATAGATGTATTTGTAAATAAAATTATGATTTTAGGGTTCCGTACCTCAAATAGAAAAACGGGATCATTATAGGATCACTTTGTTGTCTGTCTGTCCATCTGTCTGTCAAGACCCTTTTTCTCAGGAACGCGTGGAGGTGTCTAGTTGAAATTTATATCAAATACGTAGGTCTACGGTCCCTTGGAGCTTTAAAAAAGATCAAGTTTCAGTATCATTGCATTAAAAAAATAATACGGTACTTTATTCGTATATCATATTTCGATTCTCGCAAATAATTCAAAATCGTTCTTCCCGTTGATCTAAAATCATGAAATTTGGCAAGAAACAAGGTCTTACAGCACAAGTAAAGGAAAAAGTAAAAAAATCGTTACTTGTTTTTTCATCACATAAAACCATATTATTTTGCGATTACAAACTTACATGGAGAATTGACCGTGACCAATGTTTGGACGAACATTTTTTCAACTACAAAGTTAAGTTTATTCTTGGGATAAATAATTCATTCCAACGATGGAACCCTTTTGTGCGTGGTCCGGCACAATCTTGGCCGGTTTCTTTTTATTTCCTTTATTGACTTTAAATTGGCAAAAGTCTAAAATAGTAAAGTTACGTTAGTAGGTAAAATTTTTGTAGGAAATTAGAAAGGAGGAAAATTAGATGATTTGAGACTATGATGAACTGTTTAACATCGTGAGAAACAGAGCAATATGACCTTTTCACTAACGTTTTTCTTCTTTGAATGGCACCAAGAAGAAGATATAAGTAATCTTTTTTAATCAAAGACTGGCTTGAATTTGACCAGTGTAGGTGAAAGATACAATTTATTTATTTATGATAATTTCAAGATAAGTTAATTGATGTTGATATCTAATCTGAACCATTTTTCGGATGAAACCTCTCCGGTTTTATATAAAAGGTTAATTAAGTCTTGGTCAACCTTATGCCGATAAAATATACCTACACCAATCTGTCAATCAGTGTGTCAAGCGCGTTTATTTTGGAAATATTTCACTTAGCTGTCGTGTCGAGCGATAGGTCAACTTGTCCATAGGGAAGCCCATTTTCAGAGGTCGGATTACCTCTAACATACTGATGTAGGTGAGCCATAGGTTATATGTGAGGTAAGCTAATTCCCGTAGCAGTGTATACCTATAACATTTTGCAGTTGTAAAACCCTATTAGATTAACGCATTTTGTTTTTGGTTTGCGGAAAATAGAGGCACGTCATTTGAATTTTACAACTATCATATAGCTCTGTCAACTTTTCAATAAAAAACGGCCAAGTGCATGTCGGACCATGCACAATGTAGGGTTCCGTAGTTGGGATAAATTATCCCAAGAACAAACTTAATTTTGTAGTTGAAAAAAAAAAACTTTCATACAGAATGTATGGGAGAACATGTTTTTACAACCGCAAATCTAAGTTGGTCAATTATTACTCGTTAACTTGTAAAGCCTACTCAGCTGTGATAGTTTTTCTTTTAAATTCGTTATATAAGCTACCGCCGTGAATTTTTTCACATATCTAAAACTAACCATTTAGCTGGCAGGGGGGGGGGACACTTGACTCTAACAAAAATTTGCACTTTAACGCTTAATATTTCGCAAACGGGTCTCAGAATTAAAAAATGGTTTTAACACACTCACAATGTTTTTGAAAGACCTTTCCAACGATACCCCACACCAAGGGATCGAAAACAAAAACATCCCCACTTTACGTGTAGGGAAGGTACCCAAAAAAAATATATTTTTCATAATTTTATTTTACCGCTTTGTCGGCATGATTAATATGTATACCCATGCCAAATTACAACTTTCTAGTACGAACAGTCTTGGACCTAGACCGCGGACAGACAGACAGACAGACGGACATGACGAAACTATAAGGGTTCCTTGTTTACTACGGAACCCTAAAAACGTAACGCATTTCAATTTATTTACAACTTGACCTCTATTTGAGGTAAAAATTTACCTCTATTTGTAACTTCGTCAAAAACGTAAAGCAATTGATTATTTCCTGTTTCTTTATTGCGTGTACCGTTAACATTTTCTCCCATCCAATAAAGTAAAAAGTACCAATAAGCACCTGTCCCATAGACTGTCACAATCATTATTGTTTATGAATGTCATCGCCCGGTCTATTAAGCCGAGCCGTGAAATATAGCCGCGAACAAATTGCTTTGACATTAAAAATATGGAGTCTTTATTGGGATAATATACGTGAATTATTTAGGGAAGTTGATTGTTGAGTGGTAAAGAAAGGAATTTTTAGAGTGGAATGAATTACTTTTTATGTAATATTAGTTTTTCGCCTTATTTGGCGTATAGCGTAGAAGAAAAGCGTCTTTTTGTCGCCCGTCCTTTTTCTTTATGCCCTTCACTAGCAGCTAGTAATTTGTTCTACTCCAAGACAAAGGGAAAAAAGGGGGCTCATTTGGGGAAGCAGCATTGATCAATTTGGTCACCACACTTGTTCACTTTGTTTTGATCTTTGTGTTTTAAATTTTAAAAGTAACTAATTCTCGTAGTAAAAAACCGTTCTAATTTAAGTCGTAGTCTAATCCCAGCGACAATCAATATCAAAAACTTGTCAAAAATGTTTGTAAATTAGAGATTTATTGACAGATTGAGACAGATTTGAATGCGGACGTTCTTAAAAATTCAGGAATTTAAACTAAAACATTGGAAGAAAATCACATGGGCAATGTGATTTTCTTATAAATATAACGGCAAAGGATAGTCTTTACCAAAAGTGCTCATCGTTCAGCAGCTTCAAAATAATAGGATTAATCCAGAATTTAGCAGTTCGTTGTGGATGTGGTAATTACAGCGGATGCCTTCACATCATCTTCTGTCATTCGAAGACAGCCACCACGCAACCATCGATGCGTCGCTCTGCTGCAGTGACTGTCACCAGCCAGTGTCATTCTTATCCAACCTTTTCGGTGGTTCCAGTAACTTCGTAACAAAACGAGGCGGCGCCACTTGCTGCGCCGTCAAATATTATCGAAAGTATTGTATTTAAGATATTTTTCTAGAAAAATACAGCAACACGATATTACTAGCAAGTTACAAGTTATTGCAGTTTGCATGGTAGCTAGTGCTCAGGAGTTGCCAACTCATTATGACTCCGAGTGCTGAGAAAGAAAAAGTTTTTAACAACTTATCCTCCTAAATTAGTTCAGTAGTTCTTGCTTCTCTGTAGTTAAAAAGTTCCTTGCAAAATGGTCTTGGTAATACAAAGAAATTATAGTCGGAAGAAAATAAGTAAAAGTAAGTAAGGGAACTAAGCGTTTTGTTCAGGAGGTTTACAGTACGTAATTGACTAGTTACAACTTGGAATCTTTAACCATCTAGTAGCTTTTCAAAATAATAAATTACAATCTTTTGTTTTGTGTTTTTTATAAAATAGTGTAAGGTTTCAATTTACTAATACGTAATTGTTGGATATTGTACTGGCAACACCCAAAAATTTGATATGTTAAAATGGGGGAAAAACGACCTTCTGGGTTGGGCGCTCGTGACGGTAAGACGTGCTTAGTCGCTGAGTCGGTAAAAAGATAGATTGGCATCGTATTGGTTGGAGATCTACTGTAAAATTAAGGTAACCTATTAGTTTTACGGTAAATATTAGAATACTGATTGAATTATGATATTATGTGGGGAATAGGAGATGTGATGGTATGGTGTAGAATATTGAATTTGATGTTGGCAAAGAAATATAAATGACTGACAAAATATCTTGGTGTTTCATATTATCTTCCTTATCCCTGAAATATTGTAAATATGCAGTTTTATTAAACAGTTTTAGATTATGATATTGGTGTAACGACTTTAAGATTAATTTGAGGTTTATATCTATTTTGAGGTTAAATAATTATATTCGGAGTTATTTTAGAGTAAGGATGGTTCTTATTATAATAGTCAACCAGTACTCTAATTGTGTAATATACTTTCATAATCTAAATGATTTTGAAGGATATTGTTAATATATTGCTTCATATGTTCGAAAAAAAAATCTGTTTATCAACGTAAATAACGCAATGAATGTTGTTGAACTGTCAAAATGAAAACCATTGCTACCTACTGTAATTGTGTTACGCAACTACCCCGCAGGATTACTGTAGACAGAAAATGCAAAAGGTAATATTATATAGAAACTATCCAGGACTTATATTGCAGCTAATGTTTATATTTACTGTTACTTCAATTTACTGTTTACAAGGCTGGTTTGTGGAATGTGGCAAGTTTTTTTACAAGATGATATAGGTATAGGCAAAAGGTTATAACAATAGGTAAATAAAACCCCGTCCGATCCGAAAGGGGCTCATAGGTTAATTATAATTTTTATATATTTTATAAATTATTATTTTATTATAAAACAATAACATTAGGTACCTAAAAGTAATAAAAAATCGAATTATTATTGAAAATAAAATGTTATTGCTTAAATTACATTTTAAGTACCAAAATTACTCCAAATTTATAAAAAAATTACAAATTTTCAACTGGAGTCAGTTCAGTTATGATTTGAAGACACCCGCTAAATGACAGCCGCTCGCGCACCATGAATAAAAACAGGTAAAATACCCCATTGAAAAAATAAATAAAATAGACTCTCAGTACGGTAGCTAACAACACCCTCACGGATCGGACAGGGTTTTTCTTACATGTTGTATTTTAATATAAGCTTTTGCTCGCGTCTATGTAAGTCGGAAATTACTACAAGGATAAAAAGTACCTATCGCATGTCCTACCCCAGGTCCTGGTCTACCTGTGTGCCACAAATTGAAATCCATTCAGCCGTTTAGGTGTTAATAGGCAACAGACAGACAGAGTTACTTTCGCATCTGTAATATTGTCACTTTCAAGAATAAATGATACCAAGCTTGCAAGATAGTTCCAAATGCGGTTATTTAATGTTCCGTCTGAGGTGATCCAGCAGAGAACCAAAGTTGTCGACACAGCTCACATAAGCAAGCTGAAGTGGCAATGGGTTGGCCATTAGCCATAGAACTAATGACCGTTGGAGTGGACGTGTTCTTGAATGGAGACCGCGAATCGGCAAACGTAAGGTAGGACGCCCTCAGGCTAGGTCGAGTGACGATCTTCGTAGGGTGGCTGGTAGCAGCTAGATGAGAGTTGCCGAGAATCGAGTTGAATGGCGTGCAATTGGAGAGGCCTATGGCCAGCAGTGGACTGCTGATGAATGTTCCGTCTAATCACAGAAAGTAATAAGATCTCTTTTTGCAAATAACTTATTTCTTCACACTTACGGATCCCTAGAAATGATAAAAGTTAATAAAGCCAACGCGCCAGCTTCCGTCCCTTATAAAGACGAAATCGTCCAAATATAAGTTAATAGTGTTTGTCTGTTTGTACAGCTCCTTTTATTAGATGGCATGAAGAGATTGTGGGCTTTGTTAAATATTATACAACCTACATATTATAGGTATGCGTAGACAGGAGAGATAAATGAAAGACTTACGTCTTTGTCGTGAGACTGATGAAAGAAATTTTAGACGATATCAACTTGTACGTGATTTATACTTTTAAACTATTTTGAGTGTGTATTAATAACTAGTTTTTACTCGCGGCTTCGCCCGCGTCGAGGTCCAAAAATACACCGTGAAATTTGAATCACAGTTTTGCTACAAACGTTGTTCAGACCATGGTCTACTACCATTCTACAGCATCCAAATTGGTTTTTGAAAAAACACAAAAAAAAGACAAAGTTTAAAATGTCAAGATTATCGTTACTCAATACAACACAGACACCACGCATGGGACACAGCATTGTCTACAGGGAAATATACCTCCATAAACGAAAATTAGTAAACTGTAGACTTGCTGTAGATAATCTTGACATTTTAAACTTTGTCTTTTTTGTGTTTTTTCAAAAACCAAGTATGTTTTTTTTTATTGGATGCTGTAAAATGGTAGTAGACCATGGTCTGAACAACGTTTGTTCTAACAAAACTGTGATTCAAATTTCACGGTGTATATCATGGGAACGTGCTACCAGCATAAAAATTAACGTAGAAGTTTCTTTGTCCTAACCCGGGCCATGGTCCATCGTGTGCTAAATTTCATCTAAATCCGTTCAACCATTAAGGTATGAAAAGGTAACAGATACACAGATAGAATTACTTTTTGCATATAAATAATAATTAGTATGGATTATATTCGTTAGATTTCATCGAACTACTACTTAAATACCTACAGACTAGCATAATTATTTGTTCTGAGTCCAGTGCGCCGAGGAGTAATCCAAAGAGGTTTTAATTAAAAACGAAACACTGTAACTTGGACTTTAAAACAAAAGACGGACTTTAAAGAAGCTTGAATATAAACTCAACTTAAATCTTAAAGCTTTGTAATATGGAGTAACAAAATACATAGTAGCAAAATATTTCATTATTATATTTTACATTTAACATTGTAAAATTTATGTGCCCTTGCATGCCATGCCAGGTGCTGGGATCTTAAATAATATATACTTACTATTTACCACATGAATAATTTGTATTTGAATTGTAATCTACGTCATATGTAAGATAAAAAATAATAAATTGGAATAAACGTCGAAATAAAGTTGTTTTTTGTTTAAAAAAACGGTGTAGAAAAAGTCTAGCAAAAAAAGTTTAAAAATAATTGGCATGATTTGTGTTCATAATCTACCTACCTGCTTTTGTGCTTTTAAGGGTTTCAGGCTACTTTGTACGTTTGTTGAAAAGTTAAATAAAAAACTCTTAATTAACACGCGACGGGAAGCGGCTTATGCCCTTCGCATTCATTTTATTCTTTGGTCATAAAAAATAAAGATTAAAAATGTTTGTCGAATTTGAAAATTAAATTTTCACTTACCACACACACGCAGACCTAGGCGCTTCTAAACGGGCCATATTCTGTTGTAATATGTAGCTGCAATATTGTAGTGTTTATTCTGCTCAAACCAAATTACAACACATAACAACTACAACTACTGCAACTACTTACTTATACTCAAATATGTTTGAAGCCAAATATGAAAAACAAAAAAATTACAATCAAATATGTTTGTTTGTTTATTTGCCGAAAGGTTCTGGAATGGCGACCGCGTACCGGAAGACGTAGCGTTGGAAGGCCTCGGACAAGACGGACTGATGACCTTGTGAAGGCCGCAGGAATCCGCTGGATGCGGAAATCACAGAACCGGTTGAAGTGGCGGTGCTTGGGGGAGGCCTATGTCCAGCAGTGGACGTCTTTCGGCTGAAATGATGATGATGATGTTTGAAGCAATATTTTATGAGTCGCCGGACAATCGCTGTTACTACTTATTTATTTCTGAACTAACTGCACCCCGCGGTGTCACCCGCCTACCTAAGTCTCGATCCCGTGAGAATATCGGAATAAAAAGTATTCCTAGTCCTAACCTAGGTTATGGTCTACCCATGTGCCAAATCACTTTCGCATTTATAATATTTGTTAGGATTGGTGCCCTAAATGTACTTAGCCAAATTCAAAGACTAGTACTGTTCCAGATATTACAATACCGGCTTATCATCATCATCACCATCTTTTCAGCCGAAAGACGTCCACGGCTGGACATAGGCCTCCCGCAAGCACCGCCACTTCGACCGGTTCTGTGCTTTTGGCGACCAGCAGGGTTTAAACTAAGTTCGAAATATTGTAGCCACACATTGCAGTAAAAATATGTCCCGTTTGCAAGCCCCTTCACATACGTACACATTATCAACACAACATACGAAATGTAAATACGGCAACGCAGCATTAGATAATTGAAAAACTGACTGAATATTAGGTCATAATATAGTGCGATGTTGCCGTTCTTACAAAGAATTATGTTTCAATTTAATAATTGGTTTTGCAATTGTAATGTAATTCGTGTGAAATACAATTTTGTTTTTTTTTTAATCTTTTCAGGTATTAAATTAATCAATATCTTGAAAAATTTTGATAGAAAGACCAGTTTTCAACCGACCACTGTTACACTATTTTCATATTTTCAACCATTAAAACTAGCATGTGGTTTCACCGAAATATTAAATTCCTTTAGCAAATTGTGTCGATAGTGTTCAAACAAGCGTCGGGTACAAAGACTGAACACAAGCAATTCCGTGTGTATTGGCGTGTACCGCTAGTTCGACGTGCATACTATACTGACCAGGATCACATGTATGACATGTAAAGTGTGGAGGTGGTATGCAGGGCCCCTTTATTCGAAAATGATTACAGAGAGAGGTGCATTTAGACACTTATTTAATAGAATTTATTTTCTGTGATTATAGCAAAGAGCATGAAATTTAATCAGGATGTAGATGAGGTGTATATGTATATAGGCTTTCTGAGACGAGAACCTTTCTTTGTGGTATGGCATATGAAAGAAAATAAATTAAGAAGTCTCGCACATCAGGAAGAACACAGTCTAAAATATATTAAAACATATAGACTTACGGTGGAAGATCGAACAATACGACGACACTACACAATAATTATAATCATGCTGATGCACGACTAGCCTCTGTAAGTATTGTAAAACGGAAGCTCATTAGAAGCCTTCTTAGTCAAAATGTTAACCGTTCGTTGGCTAAAGATACACACGGAAACAAACATGACAATTTAATTACCGACAACACAACTTTAAAGTATCTACAACAAAATGCAAAAGATGGTCCAAAAGTTCCTAACATCTTAGCAAGAGATTGAAGCATAATCACGATACGAATTATGTTGCGTCAAGGTAGGTAGTCTGCGAAATTAAAAATTTATTTACATTTTTTGCAATTTTCAGGTCAGTGTTAGCTTGTATGTTAGTAAAAATATGATTCACGATAGCAAATATGTATTTACAGAATTATAATCTTTAGAATCATAAATACAACTACTTGTATTTATGATTGTTGATTTACTTTTTCCTGAAAACGTAAGGCCAATTCTAATTTAGAGAGTTGTATTGATGATTTTAATTATTACATATCACATAACATCACGCCTTGTTTCCCCGAAGGGTTGGGCAGAGGTGTCCCTGTAGCAGGTACACCCACATTTTGCCAGTTATGTTTAAGTCCCATGTAATAGGGGGCGAGCCTATTGCCATCAACCGGCATTGCTATATTTGAATTATTATAATTCTGTAAATGCGTTTTTTTTAAAGTGAAAGCTTCTTTAGGCGCGTTGGGTTATTTTTGGGATGGGAAAAAACAATTGAACACGTGACACTGTTACCGTTACCGACACCTCATTAAAGGAATTCCTGCACAGTAAAATTGTTCAAGTTTTCACTTCAGTCGGCACTCCCGGAGTGCCACTGTTTTTATTTTTTTTTATTTTACCTGCAACCTGATGATGCTAACCTGCAAATAGCAAGAATGGTAAGAAAATTGGAATTTCGCGGGCTAACCTGGCGTTTTCGCCTTAATACCGTTCGCACGCGAGCTCCTACGTCCAACACGCATAGCGCGTGGGTTGTGGGTGTCAGCCCACGCAAGGAAAAGTATCGTTTCTACGTCGCTCGAAAGAAATTAGGCAATTATTCATTAACTCGCTGAGCATTGGTAGGTCAGGGGTCAGTGCTCACGTGCCTAGGATTGTTAGAATTATTTTCTCTACTGTTATGGGGTTTTACTTAATTATTTGGTAACTGCAATAAGACACAATTCATGCTCTAAGAGGTTTTGCCATCTATGATGTGCTTACTTATTTTAATTTATTACCCTGCATCGGTCAATCTCAGGTATTATTGAAATGTCAGATGGTTATAATTTTACAGGACTACGTAATGCTATTTGGTAGAATTATGTATGGTGGTGATGATAGTAGTTTCCGATAAAATAGATTTGGAACTCTACACACTTGGTATCTACAAGAGGAGACAAAAGATTTCTGATCTATTATATGCCGACTTCTTTAAAACTTCTAACAAAACAACAAGTTGAACATGACGGGTAGCAAGTTTTACCAAAGTTACAAGTTACAACTTGGACATTATTAGACACTGGCAATATTCCAAGTGAACGCCAGGTTGAATTAGTTTCTACAAGTTATGAGAAAAAAGATTTTCCTAACTAGAACCTGTTTTGTTGGTTAAACGATCAAACTCGCGAGGAAACTAGCATGTTTGGCTTGTTATTCTTTATTGTATCATTTTAAAAACATAATTTGACACCTACACTGGAATTACACCCTCTCACAGAGAGGAGGCCTCAGTTACAGTTGTGAGAACGTTACAGGTAGATTTTGTCAGATTTGTGCGGCGGCTGACCACAACAGTAAGTAAATAACCTCAAAGCTTCATATACCACATCCAATCTTTAACACAATCCCGTTTCCAAACTAAAGCTTATTTATTAAAAGAGCCTGCTCCCTAGCCAATAGCGTGACGTAGGTGTCGACCAGCGTCGTGTCGCAACGTAATCACGCTTTGTGTCATCAGCGTGATCAGAAGCTACGTGACCGAGTGTTGTGATTAGATATTTATACACTGCAGCCAGTAGCGTGACACACGTGTCAATTATGTCGCAACGCAATCAGCCTTTGTGTGACGAAATTCTAACTCTAAGTGAACAAGTGTTTTGACTTGATGTACTGTAGTAAGTAGCGTGATATCAGTAACGATTTTTCTCGTATCGTAACGCAATCATGCTTGTGTCATCAGCGTCAAGAGATGATATTATTTAATTATTGGATCTCCAATAGAGGGTTCACAATTTCATGCAAGCTTACAAGAAAAGGGTCAAATGCTAGTGTGCGCTTCCAATTATAGGAGACCACAACACTCTCTTATAATCTAGGTAGAAACAGAGTCGTGAAGCTAAACCTGTATCTAAATTTCGATTCAATCTAGATTGCCATCGACACACTAAGATTGAAGAAGAAGTAGCCAACAGACTTAACATTTACCTTTGAGTTGCTACTTGCTTCATGTTGCAAAGCAATCCCGCTTTATGTCTTCAGCGTTATAAGAGTATACTTACTAGATATTTATACGTAGACAGTAGCGTGACACAGGGAACGAAAATGTAAAGTGTCACTACGCAATCACGCCGAGCCTCAGGATCTTTGCAAAAATACTTTTGGTAAACAAAAGACAGCCGACTTAAGTACTCTGCTTAAACTTATTTATCTGTCCGATTAGTCTCCTCCTCAGAAAATTAAACTCTACAACTTGAAGATTTTCCCAAAACATACTCTTGTCAGAATAAAACTTAATACGAAAGGTAAAGTTACGCAACAATTATGCGGAACATGTAAAATAAATTAGTGTTGTGCGTAACGTCGATGTTTGCTCAGTCGGTACAAATGATCCGAGTTGAGTGCGAACATCTGGGCCCGCGGCGAGTCGTTATCAAAGCGATCGTGAGCTAGGGATGGGGTCGTGTCGATTAAGTTTTATTTTACAGAGAAATGTGGGATTGGAAATGAACGAAAGAGGTGGTTTGTATCAGAAATTTTTATACAGAAATGTGGAATTGGAAATTAATGAAGAAAGAGGTAGTTTTATCAGCATAGTGCGGGTATTTTGGTTATTTTATATGGGCGAATTGTTATATTATTACTATTCTACCGTGCTTTTTTAAAAAAAAAAATTATAATCTCTAAATCGTGTTTTATATAGTTAAAAGAAGGTGTAAAGTCTGTCTGCATGTCCCTCGTTCCAAGTCCGCGTACAGGCAGAATTCATTTCTAATCCGTGCGTGCAGACGTTTTAATAAACTGTCTGGTGAACATGATTTGAATATATTCAACACCAGTGTTTCTCGGCTTAAGCATTTGTTGGTAAAAAGCTTCTTTACGGAAAAGTAATTGTTAGCAAAATCTGATTTTTAGTTTGTAATTTACCGTGCAATTTTTTTTTTCCAATTTATGTTTAATAGGTATTTTGTATCGACCTTTTTTTTCTCTTTTTAATGTTACGTGTTTATCAGTGGAAACTTGTAAATGGCCTTCAATTTTATATGATTTAAGAACACTGTGTAAGTTAGCTGTAAGTTCCCGAATATAATTTAAAAAAAAAAAAACTTTATAAAAGTACCAACTCTGGATTACAATTAGATTCGGTAATATTTATAATCATATACTAACCATTTTATTTATTTCTACAATTCTCTACCAGTCGATGTAAGTACAAATATCAACAGTTATTTCCCGACCCTGTTTCCATTCCACACGCATTGTTCCGCAAACAACTCGACGACAACGAGTCCTTATCGATGTTGATACGATTTATCGAATATCGATAGCGTAACATTAAGGCCGTCCCTACAACTGATCACTGAGCGTGCCGCCATATTGTGTAAGTTGTATTAAAATAAATAAATGTTGAGAAGGTTTGCTTCTTGTAGATAAAAGGGCAATAAACGTACTTAATTTAATATTGCAACACCTAACAATAAAACCTACCCCATGTTAAAAATTGATAAATTTTTGGAGGACTGCCTCGTTGGTCTAGTGGTAGCAAGCGCTACTGCTGAGCATGAGGTCCTGGGTTCGATTCCCTGGTCGGGCAAAGTGTTATTGGGTTTTTCTATCTGAAATTTCTCAGTAGCAGCTCGGAGTCTGGATTTGTGCCCGGTGGCACAGATTTGTGCCCGATGGCAATAGGCTCGCCCCCTATTACATGGGACTTAAACATAACTGGCGAAATGTGGGTGTGCCTATTACAGGGACACCTCTGCCCAACCCTTCGGGGAAATAAGGCGTGATGTTATGTTTTTAGAAGATAAAGTTCGGATTGCATCTAACTGTGACTAAAGAGTAAAATGCCTAAGTTCGTTCTTAGCCTTCTGCATTTTCCTATTCAATGATCACATCGTGAAGTTAGCGGTCATTCTACGCTTTAAGTGTGATTTTCAAAGCTTCATTGTACTCTTATGGCTTTTGTATGGAGATATGGGTTGTAGCTATCAGATCTTAGTGGTACTGAGATTTTATGGTCTGCGTTTTACCATATTATGGGGTGCTAGCGTCATTCCATTTTCAACGTACATGTTTAGTGATCGCGTTAAAATCTGTTACGTAAACAGGGGTAAATGACAAAAAAAATGTCAATGGGCAATTGGAAAATAATGGTCATACTCAATCAATCTGCCTAGCCTTTTCCCAACTATGTTCGGGTTTGCTTTGAGTCTAATCGGATGCAGCTGAATACCATTATATTACATGGAGCGATTCCCGATCTGACCTCTTTAACCCTGAGTTAGTAACACGATACCCCTTGGTAAGACAGGTTGTCAGACTTTTGGGCTTCTGACTCAAAGATCTACGAATGACAGCTTGGGCGAGCTATTTAGCGTGCTTTCCGAGGCACGGAGGGGTCTCGATATGTAATGGATGGTCACCCATCCACGAACCAACCGCGGCCAGAGTAGCTTAACCTTTGGTCGACCAGTGCGGCTGTTATTAGTTAGCCACGAGCCCCACAGACAATGATTGTAACACTAAAACTAATTATTATCAGTAATTGGTCATTGATGATATTATTATTTAGTTATGACATTGATTTAAACTGGCCGCATTTCTAATTTACCCTTGCAATTAGATAAATAATAAGCATTCTGGTGTCTATGCGTTTATGACCGGTAAAACATCACATCTCATAAATAGTGAACCCAGGTCATGTGCCAACCCCGGGTCGACGGCGCGTTGTGTTCCACGCGCGCCTCAAAGAGATGTCAGCAGAATTGACGGGGTCCGCTAGGGTCGATGCCTGCCGGGGTTGCGAATAAGGCCGAAAGGGAAATCGTGGCCCCCCGGCAACAAGGCAACTGAAGGAACACGGGTGAGTTTTAGTCAGTAAGAGTCTGACACGAAGAGAGGGAGAAGTTATTTGATAATTTCCCACCCAAAAAAAAAAAGGTCATGTGCCAAATTTCATCCAAACCCGTTCAGCCTTTTTAGCGTGAATGCGGAATAAACAAACGTGTAAAAAAATCAAACCTTTTCTCTTTTTAAAATTAGTTTAGGTTGGTATCTCTAGTCAATTTTTGAAACGAAATGCAAAGAATTTCTATGAACGTTTTACCTTTAGAGATTGATTTGGAATATTTCACATATTAAAACCGGCCAAGTGCGTGTCGGACCACGCACAATGAAGGGTTCCATAGTTGGGATGAATTTATCCCAAAAACAAACTTAACTTTGTAGTTGAAAAATATGATCTTCCATACGGAATGTATGGGAAAACATGTTTTTGCAACTGCAAATATAAGTTGGTCGATTATTACTCGTTAACTTGTAGAGCTTACTCCAAAACCAACCATTTAGCTGGCAGACACTTGACTCTAACAAAAATTTTTACTTTAAAGCTTAATATTTCGCAAACGGATCCCTGAATCCAAAAATGGTTTTGACACACTCATAATGTTTTTAAAGGACCTTTTCAACAGTCTCCCACACCATGGGATAGAAAAAACAAAACATAAACATCACCACTTTACGTACCCGGTACATTTAAAAAATTGTTTTCGTAATTTTATTTTACCACTTTGTCGGCGTGTTTAATATGTATACGCGGACAGACGGACATGGCGAAACTATAAGGGTTCCTTGTTTACTACGGGACCCTAAAAATGGTTTACAGTTTCTCGAGGCCCTGAAAATTGTGAAAGAATTTTCATGTAATTTATCATAATTTGACCTGCCATAATTTTTAAATACTTGTTTGATACTGTGGAAAAATTCCTTTCATGTAACTGTGGCGAGGGATGGAAAAAGATTATAAAATAAAAACTGAGATGGATTTTAAATTCGCCATTACTTTTTACGTGAAGTTTAAGTATCTATTTTACTGAATATTTTTCTTTTCATAGATTTCAACAAGAGGTTCGGTTTTTGATCAGTATTTTTTTCATGAGTATGCATGTGTTGTGTTGATATCGTTGTCCTTGTCATGGTTAAACCACTTTTGACAACAGTTTCCTGAAAATTTAAACATCACTAAGGTTGAAACAGAGCAGTGGTGGCTAAGCTATAAATGGCAACGACTTACGAGTTGTAGGTCGTAGATACCTAAGCAGGCATTTTACTTTGTGTAAATTATTTCGTCACCACTGCTTTCAAAACGGTGAAGGAAAACATCGTGGGGAAACCAAAAATTCGAAAACATGTCACACCCACCAACCGGCACTAAGCCCGCGTGGTGGTTTACGGCCCACTCTCTCTCTTATAGAGAGGAGGCCGGTGTCCGAGCAGTGGGAACATTATAGGCTGAGAAACTATCTAACTTTCACATAGAAAAATAGATTTTTTCGTTCAGTGACGTGCAAGTTTCATTTGACCTAAGGTGATAAAGCCGTTACGCCTATACTAGAAGTTTGATTTTAAAGTAGATCTTGCAAGATTCATAAGTAGCTAAGTATACAGTGTAGGACACCCTTAGGAAAAGTGGAGTAACTATCTTCACAGGATGACTAGTAAAGAATGACTCATGATGATTCATAAGTAGCTAAGTATACAGTGACGTCCAATTGGAGACGCTTATGCCCAGCGATAGACTACTAATTCCTGAAGGTATGAACATAGTGCTATAATAAAAATCAACGTACTTACACATACATAAACTCACGCCTTCTTCCCATGGCAGAGGAGACAGGCAGAAACTACAGAACGTCACCTTACATACTCCTTTTGTCTCGTTTACGTTCATACATCTGGTCATACACGCACGCCGCTTGCGAGTACTACGGACCTCGCCTTTCTAAAGAACATCACCAATAAGGTCAGTATATGTCCTCCTAAGGCGTCTCCATTCACATCTGCCTTGTAAATACCTGTTGTTAGTCGCCTTTCAGTCATCCTCTCAACATGACCAAACCATCTAAGCATACTCTTCCTCGTTTTCAGATTATTTGTTCACTTCAGTGCTATCCTCGTCAAATCTCATTCATCCATTGATGAACCTTTCTCCTATGATCTACAACTCTTTTACAATATTATTATTAGAGGAATACATTTCACCTAGCAACAGCTCAGCCAGAACACGATGTGTGTATATCCTACATTTTGTAGCCAGATAGCAATCCTTTTAGCCGATTGCACATTGTCTTTCGATCCGGTTTCCACTACTGAACACTTGTGTGATGAAACATATTTATGAGTTTGGCTGTACGAATCTTCCACAAAGTTCTGAGGGATCTGGCTGGAAGTGTTGAACGGAAACCAAACGAGGTTTTGAAGTTTTTGTTAATCAAGCTTCGCTTACAAACTCCTATAATATCGTTTTTTTAACAATATCTTTTTCGCAATGACATGATGTCAATCAGTCACCCGGATTGTTGTAGGACCGTTTTCGGATAAAAATCTAATTTACTTACTTTGCTTAAAATTTGGATAATGTTCGATTGCCACGGAGCCAATCGAACATTATCGAATGCATGCTTGTTATCCAATTTTGGCTAACACTTGCGTTTATGACAATGGTAAATAGTAGCATGAAATTGTATGCTTGTATATGTGTAACTAAGTCTTCCACTTTTCCAACAAAATCTTCTTATCACCATAAGCAAATGCAAAATTGGGTTAAAAATCACGATTGACCTGAAATTCCAAACTAATCTATTATTGACGAACGCCACAAAAATCCCCATTCACCTCAGTTTAAGGGCAAGCAATAAAAGTTTTATATCTCCATGAAAATAAAGTAACTTTTTACCTCATCGTGAAGCGATCTGACCGCTGGGACTGTAAGAGATCGAGTGGATTGGAAAAGTCTTAGCTGTGAGAGAAATCCGAGTTTTTCTTGTGATTTCTTTTGTTTACGTTATGCTTTTGTGGTTTTTAACCGATTGTGTCTGCCCACAATCCTCCTACCTACAACGTAATATGCGATTGTAGGTAGCTGGCAGGAAAATATTTTTTTTAAAGCTGTTCTGTTATAAATATATACCACCGTATTCTTCCTACTAAATATTGGTATTTTGGCCGCAGGAATCCGTTGGATGCGGGAAGCACAGAAACGGTCAAAGTGGCGGTGCTTGGGGGAGGCCTATGTCCAGCAGTGGCTGTCCGTCTTTCGGCTGAAATGATGATGATGATTTGTCTTTTGAAAGACCATTACTATAAAAAATTGCCAAACTACTGAGACTTATGAGATAGAGGTCTTCGATTCGAACCCCGTGCGTTGTAATATTCTGCTTAATTCTTATACATATTTAGATAAGATAAAATAAGTTAAAAAAAAAATAGTGATGAAAAACCTCAATTACAAGCCTTGCGTAAAAGTAGATCTTTCCAAAACAACACCTAATTTTTAGAGAAGGTTCACACACACTATATTCAATTACTGTCACAACAAACAGCCTAGGTAGATGGCCAACTAGGTTATAACAAGGATAATAACTTCATCCGCACACACCCGGAATGTAATTATTACCCGTATTTGCGGCAAATCCGTTCTATTAGCTGCTGGTAAACCACTTACTTTTTCTGTTCTCCCAGATAATGATCTCGCACAATGCTTTTTGTTGCATGGTGTAAGTGATGAGCGAAAATCGTTGAAAAAGAAGGAAAGTTTAAAATTATTACAAACTTTTTAGCGAGAGCAGACTTTTTTGGTCATTGCCGATGTAAAGCTTTCCGGTTGCCCAAAAATGCACATTGTGTGTTGCGACACGATAGGGCCCTGTTTTGTTGCTATGGTCCGAGTTACTATTGAATGCCAATTTGTAGGGCCACTTACAAATTGAGTGCTGTATTTGATTATTTGAATAAACCCGAAATCCTATTTCATTTGATAATTGAGGTTTATTTTTAACAGACTTCTAAACGGAGGAGGGAAGGCCATTACTCCGCCAATTGTGAATTGATTTTGATTATTCTTTTTGTGTTTGGTAGTTCATACTTTAGAGGCCATGTACACCATATAAACTTTATTAACTTTGCTTGGGTAGTTTTTGAGTTAGCTTCAATAATACGTATTTTTCCCACTTAGTCTAATATAGTGTGGTGGATGTTATAGTTCCTTTCACTGTTATTTATAGCAGGTAGTGGTATTCGAATTTGTGTGGGGTAGATAATATCACAACTGAAAAGTGAAAAATAAAAACTATTACAAAAAAAAACGACTTAAAAAAAAACACAAAAAAGTGAAAAATTGCTTCAATTTTGGAAGACGGTGGCAAAAAATGAGAAAATAGAATCAAAGACACTGACTTCCGAAATTGAAGTTATTTTTCTCTATTTTGTGTTTTTTTAAGTCGTTTTTTATTTTTATAGCCACAATTTGCGCCAAAAATTTTTCGATTACGGTTTACTTACTTATGTTCAACAATCATTATTGTGATGACAGTCTGAATCTCAAAATTGTATAGCGATAGGATGAATAAACTTACCTCTAATCGCTATCGCCAACAGCTTGCACCACCAATTTACTCAGCTAACTACTACCAATTTACCGCTAATTCCCAGCAGAATGGAACACTGAGTCTCTCCCCAGACGATGTATGAGACACGAGCTGCCTTTAATTATTACTGTCATGGCCGCCACAGCTTGCTCTGGCTTGCTCTTTGAGATTAGAGTATCAAGCGCTGGATTACTCTAAGAATGGTTCTAGATTTTGAATTATCTATTTTAAGGGTAAATAAATGCAATGGTTGCTTAGAAATAAAATCATCTGCCTAGCCAACAATGTTGGGGTCTAACCGGATGCAGCTGAATACCAGTATTTCACATGGAGCGACCACCTATCTGACCTCCACAATCCATTTACTGGCCTTGATAAGACTGGTTGTCAGACTTTCGGGCTTCTGACGACCCCTTATGACTGTCAAAGAAGCCGTTGATCCCGGCTGTAATTCGTGAACAGCCGGGATCAACGGCTTAACTTGCTTTCCGAGACATGGAGGAAAAATGGCATGGTATGTACCTAAAGATGGTCACCCATCCACGAACCCACCGCGGCAAACGTACCTGATCGATCGATCCAAAGCGTAGCTTAGAAATAAAATACGCACACGTAAGTAATTGTTATCACAGCCATAATAACTGCAAAGGGGTTATCTTCAATGAACGCTGGCATTTTTGCACAGATATAGAAAGAAAAGAGGAATTGCTGAAGAGACTTCTTTGTAGCTGATCCTGTTCTGTTATGTCGATAAACTGTGTAGTAGATATTTTTGAGATCAATAATCAGCCTATAATGTTGCAACTGCTGGGACACAGGCCTCCTAATGCCGGTTTCTTCACGATGTTTTCCTTCACCGTTTTGAGAGCAGAGGTGATGAAATAATTAACACAAAGTAAAGTGGCTGCTTGGGTTCGAACCCACGACCTACAACTGGTAAGTCGCGGCCGTTACCACTGGGCCACCACTGCTCACCAATTTATATTGCTACAAATACTAGTCTACCAATATCAATTCCAAACGCACAGCATAGAAAATTTTCGTTTATAAACCACCTGACACCACATTTAATTTCGTTCCACAAGAGAGAGAGAATTCCAAATAAAGAGATCTTCTCGGGTCCCTCTTCTCTGGTTCATTTGGAATTCTCTCTCTCTCTCATCAATCATTAGGAAAAGGATTCAGGATTTGTTATTAAATACCTACATTGCACCCAGAAAGTCACAGCACATGTCGCATATCCCGCACCATTCTCTCTAAACGTAATTACTTCCAAAAAACTGAAACAGCAAGAAATCCGATAATCCCCGCGATCCAAACACCAGTTGCTTCCACACACGGTAAGGCGATATGTTCACAGATGTAAACGTGTAAACAAAGTGAGTGATTGTAAGCTCATAGGAGGACCGCGGTGATCCGTCCCCCTTAGTTTACACTCACTATTTGAGGCTAAGGGGATTATGTTCTGGTTTTGTTTCTATTTGCTACGTGTTGAATGGTTTGGCACGTTTATTTGATTTGGAGACATCTTTTTATACTCATGATCAGTAACAGTAGTGATCAAGGCAGTGATATTCAGTAAAGTGCATTTTTAATGTCACTAAAATGACCGTTAACAAAGAAATATACATATACAAGTAATAAAAAAAAAACATTATTTAAAAATTCAACGTATAGGGTCAAGATTTTAAATGCATATTTTATGTATATTATTTGTAATAAAATTTAACCTATCCGAGATAAAGTGCAAAAATGTTCGAGCGAGCGTAGCGAGCATTGCATTTACAGTGATAGTGCAATACTTACGGCACTTCATCCGATAGTGATAGAATGCCGCTAGCGGCACTCTATACACTGCCTTTTATATGATTTGGAGGCTAAAAAAGAGATGTGAACAAAGTAGTATCGTGCATAATGACATCACACTATGGCTGCGCTAGTAAAGGACGTTTTGAACTATATTTAAAAAAAACTGTACTAGTAAAAAAACTATACTAAATAGTTTTTTTTACTTTTAATACTTTTCTTGAGTTTATTTACTGTAATTTATTGATTAAAAGTGAAAAAAAAATACATGTGTATTTCTTATTCAATCAAAAAAATACTTTTCATCGCGTATTATTAATATTCGTAAAACACTATTAGCTAAGCACCATAAAAACAGCATACTTAAAACTGAATGGGGACATTTATTTGGTAGTATGAGAACATGAACACCACAGTGGTATAAATAAGTGAGTGAGTAAGTGATTGAGTGACTGAGTGAGGGCGTGAGTGTTGAGTGAGTGAGTAACTGTGTATGATGGTACCGTGATATGGTATGTTCTGTGGTATTTAAGTGGATATTACATTATAAACAATAAAACTAAAACTATAAAGTTAATCAAAAATTGTGAAATATTTTTTATCGGTGTGTAAATTACTTATTTAAAAATATTTTTTGTTGGCGCAACAATTTCATATCGAACTATTGCAATAAAGAAAATAGTAACCCTCTCCTTGAATGCACAAACACCCCAAATTGGGCGATATGAAAGCAATAAAGTAGATATTCGTTGGTGAAACAATTGCAGATGTTTCGAGCACAGCTGCTAGACTGACTCAATGGTTAAATCTTTTAAAGTTCAGAAATAGTTGAGGACAAGTTTTTATTTGATGCAACCAGTAAAGAATAGGCACTCTTTTGTTATTTGAGAGTCTATGGATTAGATATACTTAATCATGACATGAAATACCAACACAGAATTTTTTAACCGACTTCAAAAAAAGGAGGAGGTTCTCAATTCGTCGGGATATTTTATTTTTTATGTATGTTCCCCGATTACTTGAAGACCGCTGGACCGATTTGAAAAATTCTTTTTTTGTTTGAAAGGGTATACTTTCAAGTTGGTCCCATTGTCATTTGGTCACGATCTAATGATGGGATTTTGGAGAAATCGAGGGAACTCTTCAAATATTATAAGCACATCTATAGCGATTTGGGTATTTTTGATGAGCAGTTGACATAAGGCTATTGTAACTTAGATAAATTACAACCACTAAAAAGTGAAAAAAAAAACTTTTTTACAAAAAATACAACCGACTTCCAAACTACAAAGTGATGCTGTTGAGACTGCCCCGTTTCTGTAGTGCGTCGGAAATGTTTGCACAGAATCGAACTGACGGCTTTCATGCGATCATTCGGAAAAAAGTCGCATCATTAGTAGCTAGAACACGGGCCAGTAGCAACAGCATTCTGATGACAGTGTCGGAGAGTTTTTATTCTCCCATTTTGAGGCATTTTGTGGAGAGGATGGCCAGGTGAGAAATTTGTACCTTACTTGGTCATCTTCTGTGCAAAATGTCTCAATCTCATTCTCAATAATAATTATATTCTACTAACACTAGGTTTAAGATATTACTAACTTAATGGATCTTTTGTTGTCTGAATAAATAAATTTAATAATAATAATAATAATAATAATTCGGCTGGCAACACAAACGTCAACACGTCTCAAAAAGTGTTCTCTCAATTTTCACAGTTATATTTATTTTAGACGCAGTTTTTAGTAAAAACGAACAAGCGTAAAAGCCCAAAAATCGAAATAGAACAGAAAAAAGATCAAAATGACCAGAGAAATTATAGACAATAATCAAAAAACGCCATAACGGAGGTGACATGACAGATGTCACCTCCAATAAAACCAAAAAATTGGATTGAAAACTAAATGTTGACGAGATCGGCCACACGATCAGCACGCCCACCACCTCCGGACTCTTCGCTCAGCTCCGCCTCGCCGCCGCCGGTACCCAGCCCCATTGTGAGCGCTGTGTCGACACCGGCCGCGGTAGTTGCGTCGAGCTCGAGCGACGAGTATTTCTCCCCGCCGACGTCGCTAACACCTGTACGACGGCAGGGGAGAGGCCGGCCACCGAGGAGCTTGGGACTTAGGGGCCAACCGGCCCCGAGCCGGGTCCCCGCTGCCGGTGGTTGTGTGCAGCGCATGAGATGGACTCAGTCAATGAACGAGAACGTCATGCGCGCATATTACGGGTCTACAGAGGGAGGAACTAACCTCACTGCGTACCGTGTTAGGATGCTGTCTCTGTTCCAGGAACTAGAGCCAACCGTCAACGTCTCGGCCCAACGACTGTCGGATCAGGTGCGTGTCATCCAACGCAATCATAGGTTGGAAGATGCTGCACTTGATAGGCTGCGCTCAGAGGTACTGAGCAACCATATCGTCTCAACTCGGGCACAAACCGCGGCACAAGCGTCAAATATTAATGCAATCCCGCCGCGGTTCAATCATGATGTTGAAGAGGAGGATGATAGGGTTGCCACAGTAAGTAGCCAGTGTAACGTCCGATTGAGGAGCGCACTGGAGGATGCGTTCCGCGAGTATAGGTACACTCCGACCGAACTTAGACCCCGATTACCACGTCTACCCATGCACAAAAAAAATAGGGCGCTGGTGTGTGCCTTGGACTCGCAGCTTACGAATTTTTTCGAAAGCAGCGAGGATCTCATTGATACACACTCGATCCTGTATTGCGCGGCTGTTGCGGCATGTCGTTTAGCTAACGTCAAGTTTCCAAACTACGACGGAGCTACTCGACCCAAACCAGCCGTACCAGCCTGGCAGTGCAGAATCGAGCGACGTATCGATGGGGCCAGGGCACTCATCGGCAAACTATACTGCTTCAGGGAGGGAAATACACGACCACGAGTGATGCGCTTTGTAAGGCGGGCATTCTCGGGGACTGGAATCAGTCCTCAAGAATACATGTCCCGTGTCACAGAGCGCATCGACTTCCTGAAGCAGAAAGTTTGTGCATGGGCGAGCCGTATTCGGCGGTATAAGCGGCGGGTTGACCGATACACGCAGAATCGCATGTTCCAGAGCGATGAGAGGTGGGTATATAGAGCTTGGGAGCGACCTGAACAAAATGTGACAGACGTATGCCGCCCGGATGATGCTGCCACGAGTACATTCTGGCGCAGCATCTGGTCGGTGCCCGTCTGTCACATTGAGGCTGGCTGGATGCAGGATGTCGAGCGAGTGTGTGAAACTATACCAGAAATGGACGCTATACTAATCACACCATTAGACGTAGCCAGAGCAGTCCGTCCGTTACCGAATTGGAAATCACCGGGACCGGACGGACTGCACAATTTTTGGTTAAAATGGCTGAGTAGTTCACACACTCGCCTGGCATCTCAATTTCAGTCATCCCTAGAGACTGGGTCGCTACCGCAGTTCCTAACAACAGGCGTTACTCACCTGCTCTATAAGTCAGGTTGTCCCGCGGAACCCAAGAATTATAGACCGATCACATGTTTGTCGACGGTCTATAAACTTCTTACATCCATTTTGAGAACGAAAATTAACACACACATTGACAATAATTCAATCATGTCAGCCTCTCAAAATGGATGTAGGAACGGGTCCCGCGGTACTAAGGAGCTTCTCCTCATCGACATGGCCATAAGCCAACAGGTTCGTCGATCCCGCAAGGATCTGTCGACATGCTGGATAGACTATAAGAAGGCCTACGACTCGGTGCCACATACATGGCTCATGAGGGTGCTGGAGCTGTACAAGATAGATGCAACTCTGCGCACCTTCCTGATGTCGTGTATGGGGCAATGGAGGACGGTCCTTCGCTACCCAGGATGTCGACAGATCCAGAAGAATGACGAGCCTGTATGGATTAAACGGGGAATATTCCAGGGCGACAGTTTAAGTCCACTTTGGTTCTGCTTAGCCCTGAACCCTCTAAGCACACTGCTGGAGGATTCAGGTCTGGGCTATAGATTGAGGAGAGGAGGTCAGGTCATATCTCACCTCCTATACATGGATGACTTGAAACTCTTTGCCCCCAACAAATTGCGACTGATGGAGCTACTGAAGGTAACTGAAACATTCAGTAGCGCCATCAGTATGGAATTTGGTGTGGACAAATGTGCAGTCATGCATGTAAAGCGAGGAGAGATTATGGAATCCGAGGGGACCCAACTCTCGGACTCCATACACCTTAGATCCCTCTCCTCAACCGAAAGCTATATGTATTTGGGTATGTCGGAAGCGTTAGGCATCAACGTTGCTGACATGAAGCAATCGTTGAAGGAGCGCTTCTTTGGTCACCTGAAAAAGGTATTAAATAGTCTTCTTTCAGGCGGAAACAAGGTGCGCGCCTTCAACGGTTGGGTCATGCCGGTTTTGATGTACTCTTTCGGCATACTCAAATGGACTCAGACTGAACTCGACGCCCTGGACAGGAGGGTCCGTACACTCCTGACCGCAAACCGGATGCATCACCCACGTTCATCGGTGATGAGACTGTACATCCCGCGGAAGTGCGGGGGTCGAGGCTTTTTAAATGCGAAGACCCTCCACAACCGCGAGGTGTGCAGCCTCAGGGACTACTTTCTTAAAGCCGATGTGGGTATGCACCGTGATGTGGTCGCAGTGGACAACGGGCTCACCCCGCTCTCCATGGCTAAAGAGAACTGGCGCAAACCTGTAGTACTTACTACAGATGACCGCAAGGAGGTATGGCAAAGCAAGGCGCTTCACGGGCGCTTCTATCGAGCTCTCCATGAGCCCGGTGTAGATTTCCTAGCGTCCGTATCCTGGCTACGTTTCGGTGACCTTTTCGGGGAAACCGAAGGTTTCGTCTGTGCAATTATGGACGAAGTTATCTTGACGAATAACTACCGGAGACATATTATGAAGGACGGTACGGTTGACGTGTGTCGGGCATGCCATCGTCCGGGTGAGTCCATCAGACATATTATCTCTGGTTGCTCGCGTCTAGCTAACGGCGAGTACTTGCACAGACATAACCAAGTGGCTAGGATTATTCACCAGCAACTTGCTTTGAAATATAAACTTGTGGACTCTGAGGTACCGTATTACAAGTATGTGCCCGACCCAGTTCTCGAAAATGACCATGTCACGTTGTACTGGGATCGGTCTATCATTACTGACAGGACTATTGTAGCAAATAAGCCTGATATAGTAGTGATAGATCGATTAGCGCGCCGCGCAATGATAGTTGATGTTACCATTCCACATGACGAGAACCTCGTGAAAGCTGAGAAAGAGAAACAAATAAAATATCTCGACTTAGCACACGAGGTTGTTGACATGTGGAATGTGAGCTCGGCTATCATTGTGCCGATTGTCGTAACGGCTAATGGCCTGATGGCCGAAAGCCTCGACCAACATCTCTCGAGGCTCTCGTTAGGCGGTTGGATCAAGCGCCTGATTCAGAAGGCAGTACTCCTCGATACGGCTCGCATTGTGAGGAGGTTCCTGTCTCTGCAGCCCTAACCACCGGTAGCTTGGACCCTGCTCCCGACACCGGCGGAACTCTATTTTTTTATATTTTTAAATGTTTTTTTATAATTTTTATTTTAAGAAATATTTAAAAATGTATTAGAATAAGAATTAAAATGAATAAACGAATAATAATAATAAAAAGTGAAAAGTAACTTTAATTTCGGAAGTCAGTGTCAAAAAACTAAAATACTGATCCAAAGACACCGACTTCCGAAATTAAAGTTATTTTTCACTTTGTAGTTTGGAAGTCGGTTGTATTTTTTGTAAAAAAGTTTTTTACGTCTCATAACATTATATTATTTACATTACAGCATTGGCTATACGCAAGGGATAGTATTCAGAAGTATTTTCAATCTGAATCATTGTCGACATTCGAATAATAACCAAGAATTTTGAGCTATGGAACCACAAACCGAAGTTTATTTCCCAATCCCATCAGAAATCAGGATTAGAACTTCCCACCGATCAGATTTATGTTAATTCTTTGACAACACTTAGCGGTAGATAATATTACCTACTCCTTTTCTTTGATAAATATCCGATTGCTGGAAGCCTATTCAACTTAATCTGTTGTCAAGGTTCATCTTAAGAAGGGTGATTGGATGTTTTTATTCCGGTCAACCAACCACATCTACGAACTTAAGATTTGCTAGCAAAACTGATCAGAGTTCTGACATGACTTTCTGAAACCAAAAATAAACGTTGATACGGCATAGTAATACTCCATTTTGGGCCATAGAGGAATATTTAGCGTTTTGTTTTATGTCCCGGGATTCAAAGTCAAAGTCAAAGTCAAAGTCAAAGTCAAATAATTTATTTCAATTAGGCACAAAAAGGCACTTTTGAACGTCAAAAACAAAAAATAGAATTGATTCTAGTCGCCCCTTCCAAAGGGTAGTTTTCGTATGGAGAAGAATGGGCAAGAAACTCCACCGTTACTCTTTTAAAATGTTTTACAATATTTTGTATACATTAATTATATAATTGTATGTGAAAACGATGCACCTGGAATAAGATTACTATACTTACCACAATAGGTAAAAATAAAAACCGGCCAAGTGCGTGTCGGACTACGCACAATAAAGGGTTCCGTAGTTGAAATGAATTTATTTATCCCAAGAACAAAGTTAACATTGTAGTTGAAAAACATGTTCTCCCATACATTCCAACTGCAAATCGTCGCTCGGCATCCAATACCGCGAATGTGACATTTTTTACGTTTTTTTTGTAATTGCAGTATCACTTATTTGAACGTGTAGAATCAAATAAAACAAAAATCAGATTTTCGTTAAAAAAATCACATTCGCGGTATTAATATAATAATAATGTAAATCTTCTTTAAACGAGCAATTTTTGTATATTTGCATATGTAATCTGAATCTCGCAAACGGCTCCAAAAGTTTTTATTAAATTTAGTATGCAGGGGGTTTCGGGAGCGATAAATCGATCTAGCTAGGTTTCATTTTTAGAAAAAGTCGTTCAAAAAAAATGGTCATCCAGATATTTTTCTTTATTCAAGTAACAAGGACTCATTGTGTTAGTAAACTTATGAAATATGTTAACTTATTTTACTAGGTCACTTAGAAAGTTTTGCGACTAACAGTTATTGTTATATTATTATAGGATACTGGCTGGTTTTGATGTCAATTAAAACTATGACTATTTATTACAAAAAAAATTAAACATTTCAAATTCGAAATTCCCTCCACATTTTATTACGAGCAAAATCAAAATTCTCTGTCTTACTGAAAACTGGATTTACAACGAGAACATTTTCGCGCGATGATTTTATACCATTTCAAATGTCGACTAAAACCAGAAGAATCGTTTGAAAGACTTCGAATGGTGTTCATAGAAAAAAGCCCTTCTAAAGAGACTGTTTTTCGCTGGTTCAACGAATTTATGGGTGGTCGAGTAATTTTGGCGGACAAAGAAAGAAGTGGCCGCCCTATGACGGTTGTTACGTAACAAAACGTGCTGGCTGTGAAAAATTTAATTCAAGAGAATAGGCGAATTACATATGAAGAGGTTCAGCATATACTGCCGATTGGATCGGGAAGTGTGCATGAAATTCTACACAGGCATCTTCGGTTAAGGAAGATAGTTTCACGCTGGTACCGTAAAATCTAACGCAGGCTCAGAAGAAGGTTCGGGTAATAGAATGGTGCCGAGACATGATAGCAAAATTTGTAGCAGGCTCGTCTCGACGCGTTTAAGATATCATTAGGTACGGGTGATGAATCTTGGATTTATCAATATGATCCAGAAATGAAGCGTCAGTCGACCGTGTGGCTGTTTCAAAATGAACCAACGCCTACTAAAGTGAAGCGAGCCAGAAGTGCAGGCAAAATTTTGATCGCAAGTTTTTTTTTTGCCGGATTATCTGGTGTCAGTACCCTGACGAGATCAAAGGAGCATCAATGCTGAATGGTATGTTACCAAATGTTTGCCAGAAGTTTTTACTACTGCAAGCAGCAAGCGACCGAACACTGGCCTCCGTGGGCTACTGCTTCACCACAACAACGCGCTGGCTCACTCGGCGCTCAAAACAAGGGACTTTCTGGACAGCACACCGGTCAAATTTGTCATCCTCCTTACAGTCCCGATTTGGCTCCGTGTGACTTTTTCTTGTTCCCCAAAATAAAAAATCAACTCAAAGGAAAACATTTTTCATCACCAGAAGATGCACTGGCTGCATTTGAGAAGGAGATTGGAGAGGTGTCTGATGCGGACTGGAAAATGTGTTATGAAAATTGGTTTAGACGTATAAAACTGTGTATAGACGCCAATGGAGAGTTCTTTGAAAAGATATAATAAAAAAAATTATAACCTGTAGTATATTTTTTTCTAGTATCACAAAACTTTCTGAGTGCCCACGTAATCTAGTTTAAATTTATTTCACCCCATGGGAGATGGCACTGCAGTGATTGATGTACATGCAATCCAGCCTGCTAGCGATCTTTTTTAGGATATTGTTGGAGCTGGCCCGTACTCTGCGCACCAGTGATTGTTGCGTAAAAGCAATTAATATGTGCGTCCGCGAACATTCCCGATGCGCTACAAAAACGGGGCAGCCCCACCAATACCCAGAAAGCGTTGTTGTATTGGACACGAAGGGCGTTGCACGACCTTTAGGTATATCTAGCCCACAGGCTGCACGTGTAAAACGTTGTACAATAAGCTCGAAACAGAGTAATTTTGACTTTTTAAGTGAGCAGCGTGCAAACCTGCGAGCCAGCATGTTTGCCCTTACCGACAACGCCTTTCGTTCCAACTCAATATCGAATCCGTCATTGAGGTCAGGGGTCAATATATGACCAAGATATTTAAACGTAAATACTCTTTGTGGTGGAGTCCCATTAAGTAATACAGGTGGTACATAACCCTGTCTACCCCCCCAGCCTCAAAATCTATGATCTCCGACTTATTGGAGTTATACATCAAACCGTGTGTTTTGGCATACTGCTCACAGTTGGCGACCAATTACTTTCTGAGACCACAGATTGACGCGCTCAGAAGCACCATATCATGTGCATAGCTAATATTATTTACACAAATACCATATATATAGCAACCCACTCTGGTGCTGCTGAGCTCGCCAATCCTGCCTCACCCCGCATTCCAACCTGTATGGCCTGGAAAAAGTTCCAGCCCATCGTACACTATTGATCTGGTTACCATACCACTATTTAAAGATGTTTATAAGCTCCGTTGGCAACTTATCCTTCTCCATCTTTCTCCACAATACTTCATAAGCAACCAGATCAGAAGCCTTGAATAAATCGAGGAAGCTAGCATAAATCGGCGTTCCACGCTGTGTATAGTAAGTATGTGATAGTATGCTTAAGACACAACACTGCACTTTCTGTTGACAAACCACGCCGAAACCCGAATTGATTGTCATGAACATTTACAGTATTATTTATTTGTGTATTAAGCAAACGGTCAAACACTTTTGATATTTTGATATTATAGTAGCTAGAGAGATGGGCTATTGGATGCCGAGCGACGAAATGTAAGTTTGTACGCACAATATTGAGAGATTTACCATGTTATTTTAAGACCCATAGACTTCTTATAGGTTTTCCTGTAATCTTTGAGTAAAGAGCCATATTGTGTATTTTTTTCAAAATTTTTGGTCCAGTCGTTTCGGAGATAAGGGGGGGGGAATGGTCAATTTTCATTGAATTTATTAAATATCTTTAAAAGTATTTATTTTAAAATTATATAAAAAATATATTTAAGATCCTCGCAACAAGCCCTTTCATTTGATATGTCACACGGTACTGTTAGCAAAACTTTTTTTTTTAATTTTCTTGTTTGCGCCCCAAAAGTGACCCCTATATTCAAAATTAATTAATTTACGTTACTTATTCGTGTTTGGGTCACAAAAATACATATGTGTACCAAATTTCAACTTAATCGGTCCATTAGATTCGGAGTAAATTGGCTGTGACAGACGGACAGACAGACAGACAGACAGACAGACAGACAGACAGACAGACAGACAGACACACGAGTGATCCTATAAGGGTTCCGTTTTTTCCTTTTGAGGTACGGAACCCTAAAAATGAAGCAATGATAGAAAAAATAATTATGTAATGAATACATGGTGTTCACATATTTACAAGCATTGTAAAACCTATACGATATTCCTAAAAAAAATTACAAGTGATACTAATTCGTCAGTGTGTGAGTTCAAGTAATCACAGAATGTAAAAAAAAAAAATGTTGTAATATTTAATTACACAATTAAATTAGCAACCAGTTTGATTTTGTCTAGACTCAAAATTGTCCTATGGAGCTAGACCAGCATGCTTCCAAGCATTCTTGTCTAGGATATAATCCTCTAATTTGTAATATGCTTGTTTACAAAGAGTACTTTTAATATGCGTTTTAAATTTTCTTTCAGTTAATTGTAATATATCACAAGGTATTTTGTTGTAACATTTAACACAGTACCCCATAAAAGATGTTTGTACTTTGGATAATCTGAAAAATGGTTGATCTATTTTATCTTTATTTCTAGTATTAAAATTATGTCTATCACTTATTTTCTTAAAAAGATGCAGATTTTTCCTTACATACATAATATTTTCATAGATGAATTGGCAAGGTACCGTCATAATATTAATCTTTTTAAATAGTTCCCTGAGAGATTCGCGACGACATAGATTATAAATGGCTCTGACAGCCCTCTTTTGTAAAATAAAGATGGATTCAATGTCAGCAGCCCGACCCCACAGTAAAATGCCATATGACATAATACTGTGAAAGTAGCTAAAATAGACCAAACGCGCGGTTTCTACATCTGTTAACTGTCTTATCTTTCTAACAGCATAAGCGGCCGAGCTTAGCCGCCCTGCAAGAGATGTTATATGAGGTCCCCATTGTAATTTCTCGTCTAGCGTGATTCCCAGGAAAACTGTTTGATGAATAAATTCCAGTTTTTCTCCATTCAATATGATGTCACATTCGCTACTTCTAACATTCGGTAATTTAAATCTAATGCATTTGGTTTTTTTCTCATTAAGTACCAAATTATTTACCGTAAACCAATATTGGACCTGAAGAATAGAGTTATTCACGTCGTCAAGATTTTGTGACCGTCGGTCTATTTTAAAGATCAATGATGTGTCATCTGCAAATAACACCATCTTCGGTTGATTTTGAAGTAATTGGGGTAAATCGTTTATGTAAACTAAAAAGAGGAATGGACCCAATATCGAACCTTGAGGAACACCCATTGCCATTTCAGACCCCAACGAGTTTACGCCGTTTACTTGAACTTTAATCTTTCTATCTTTCAGGTATGATCTTAGTAAATCAAGAGCTGTATTCCTAATCCCATAGTGTTCTAGTTTCAGCAGAAGTGTTTCATGGTTTACGCAATCGAACGCCTTCGAGAGGTCGCAAAAGATTCCAATGGCATCTTGTGCTTCTTCCCAGGCATTAAAAATGTTCTTTATTAGGGTGACACCGGCGTCAGTGGTACAACGCCCTTTGGTGAAACCGTACTGTTGTTCATGAAAGATGGAATTTTTATTAAAGTGACGTAACATTTGATTAAGCATCAACTTTTCAAACACTTTACTGAGAACTGGCAGAATTGACACGGGCCTATAATTGTTGGGTTCCTTACTATCACCGGACTTGAACAATGGAACTACTTTACTGAGTTTCATGAGATCCGGAAAGACTCCTTGGTCTACACTGGTGTTAAATATGAAAGCTAAATAGGGCGCAATGGTTTCGATGATAGATTTACAGACTTTTACAGACATTCCCCATAGATCTTCTGTTGATTTAATTTTAAGATCTTTAAAAGCTTTTATAACAGCCTGGGGGTTTGTATGCTGAAACCTAAACTCTAAAGGGCATGCATTTACATTATTTCTAAGTAAGGCGGCAGAAAGCGCGGGTGATGAATTTAAATTTTCGGTAGTTTTAAGGGGAACATTAGCAAAAAAGTTTTCAAATTCCTGAGCTATTTCTACATCTGAGTTGATGGGGCCATGTGCAGTCTCTAAATTTAATTCAATATTACGCTGTTTTTTCCTACCTGTTTCATTATTTATTATTTGCCAGGTAGTTTTTATTTTATCATCAGCTGATTTTATTTTATTGCTAATGTAAAGAGCTTTAGCTATTTTGCACACACTTTTAAAAGTTTTAGAATATTTTGCGACATACTGATGAAAGCTTGTATTATTCATATGTTGCTTAAGGCCATAAAGTTCAAAAAGTTTTTCCCTGCTTTTACGAATACCTGGAGTGGCCCAATCACTAAATAAGAACTTTGTGTAAATAGTTTTAGTCTTTAGTGGAAAAGTGTCAATAAATTGCTTGTTTAATAATAGTGAAAAGAACTCGGCGTAAAACTCATTAGGGTCAAAAATATTATTAAAACTCTGAACACATAATTTACTTGCCAAAAAGTTATCTAATTTCTCTAAGTTTTTACATGTAATTGGCCTAAACCTTATTTGAATTTTTTGTAAAGGCATGTAGGTGCAAAATGTTATTGTTTGTCCACTGTGATCAGATGGCAACTTATTTACAATTTGTTTATGTAAGTAATCACAATTACAAAATATATTATCTATACAAGTGGCAGAAGAAGCTGTCACTCGGGTTGGTTCAATAAAAACATTTGACAAATCAAATGACCTAAAAAGACTTAATAATCTGATAGTGTTCGAGTTATTTTCTAATAAATTAATATTAAAATCACCACATATGATTATTGACTTACTACTAGCACTAAGTTTCTTTAGTACATCTTCCATTACAGAATCAAACATAGGTAGATTCTGGTAACTTGGAGGTCTGTATACGCATACTATAACATGCTTATCAAGCTCAACACAGGACAATTCAATGTTGTGTTCAACAGACAGTCCGATAATGTCTTTTCTTTCTTTCGATTTAATAGAATTTTTTATCAATATTAATGACCCGCCATGTATCATACGTTTTCGGCTGAAATGGCTAACTACACAATAATTTTCATAATTAATTGACATTACTTGATGATCTTTTAACCAATGCTCTGTTAAACAAATGACATCAAACTTGGTATTTTCTAAAAATAATTCTATTTCCAGTAATTTGGAAGAGCAACCTTGGATATTTTGATTGAATAATTTTAAAGTATGTTGCCCCCCCTTTGGTTTTTTATTATTATTATAATGTAAAATATTGCCAGAAGATACCTTTTTATTATTCTCTAATAATAATTGGTTATTTGAAGGGGTAACTTCTGTTGTCTTACTAACTAGTTTAAAAGGTTATCCGGAGTGAACTCCACTACTACAACTGAAGAGTCTAGAATGCCCGTATGAGTTCCAGCAGGAAGAGAATACCCTATCTGACTGGTAGTGACCTCCAAAGATGTTGGTATTGTAGGTGGATCCTCCTTCGTACAACATGATGCTTCAGAATTAATTACTATGTTGTTAGTATAACTAGACAACACAGACTCGTCACTAATACTATAATTTGTTATATTTGCTATAACCTCATTTATATTATGTGCTATCAACATAGCAATCATATGTCTACATTCCCAAGACAGAGATAAAGTTCTCTGAGTTAACTTAAAACCACTAACAAACTTGTTAGTGTCAAAATACAATAATTTGTCACTATGACAACATGTCAGCCTGTGAATAGTACTATTCAACTTATAAATATAATTATTTTCGTAATCTGATAAAGTATCAGAGTAAGGTAAAGCACACAACATTAGCTTTCCTATATTTAACTTTAATAAGGTGTCCACACCATCCACTATGTCCTTTCTAGTAATACCAGTACTATTACCCAATAGCAAAACCATTGTAGAATAATTATCTAGGTTTGTGCTTTCAATTCTTTTAATTATTTGTTTGAAACTTATGTTATGATAACTATAATTGGTAAAACTATGGCTAAGGTAATTAAATAACATTTTTCCAAAGCCAGAACCTAATTCGTCACAGAAAAATATAGATTTCTTATTATTATTCTGTGTATTAACACAGGTCTCTGCAGGAAGAGACAACACCGGTGGAGGCAAGTCAGGCTGAGGCTGAGGAGGTGATGGTTGGGTGACACAACTGCATGAGAGATTATTAGTCAGGGACTCATACTTCTCAGCATTCCACTTCACCAAATCCAGTAGTTCTCCAGCCTCAAACAAGCGCTCACTTAGTTGTTGTTGTGAAGTCTCATATTTCTCAAAAATATCCTTCAGCAAGTGCTCCTTGTGTTGAATATCATTATAAAGGAGCTTAGTATCAATATTATATTTTTGCCTACATTCATCTAACTCAACAATACAACTATTTAAACTTTTTGAAAGGATAACACGTTCCTTTCTAAGGGAAAGATTTAATTTTAAAAGTTTTTGTTTTTTAATTGCTCTCTGTGACCGTTTAATTATTTTCTTAAATTTAATATATTTCTTTAATTTATTATGACTCATAATAATAGGACACAATGGTATGGTATCATCACCAGTCAAATCTATTGTTATAGCTGGCTCACACACTGATTTTGACTTACTGCCTACCAAATCATCAAATAAGTTATTTGTGTCAGCGACCTGTTCACTGACCTTAACGGACTCTGAGAGAGATAGGGCCTTATGGGCTTCACATAATTTCTGTTTTAGTTCTGAAATATGGTTCAATGCCAGTTCGTGGGTGTCACTGCACTCTTGAAATGTTGACACTTGGTGTTGTAGTTCACTGTACTGGTCGGCTAAGTTCATGTGTTCTGTGTGTAGCTCAGCCAGCTCATTTTTGAGGAAGGTGTTTTTGGCGATAATGTTCTCCACTTCCACTTCACTGTCTTCCCTTTCCTGGAGCAGTTGTTTGCATTCAGCTTGAGAAGCTTCGAGATCCTTCAAGGTAGCTCTCAGTTTTGCTTCCATCTCCTTGATTGTAGCTCTGCGAGTCATCATTTTGAATAATTGTGAGTCACCTGGAATGTGTGAAGTTATGCAGCTAAATAACAGTGCAAGAAAAGATGTTCTGATATATGTGGATAAGTAGGAGGTAGTTGGGGGAAAAAGTAAGTTAAGTAATTTATTGAGAAATAGCTGTTAAATTTAGATTAAGTTAATTAGAGTGAGATGGGAAAGTTAAACAGAAGAGAAATACTTTAGAAAAACACTGCTTTTCTTGTTATTATCTTAAAAACTAGATATATACTGTACAATCATTAAACTTGATTTTATGTGAAAAATTCGTGACACATTACATGATTATATTTTATAGTATAAACTCATAATGAGCATAATTGGTATAGTAAATTATGTAGTGTTTATTGTCTGGGCGAATGTTTTCGTCTTCGATTTTGCTTCCACTAGTTGTCAAGCAAAATGAGACATAAACCGTGCCAGTGTGTGATGGACGTAGCTCAGAGACCTGAGCAGTATTTTATGATGTTCTGTGGTCTGTAAATATTAATACAAAATCACTTAATTAAAACAAAATACTCCCCGGGATCGGTGATAGTTTGAAATCCGTCACAGTTGAAGTGTTGAGTTGACAGCCGGTTTTAAATCCTTTTTGTACGAAGTTTTCGCGACAAAAAACACTGTATATTTACTGAGTAGAATACTTAATATCTAGGTTCGACTATAATACACTAATTTAACATAATCAAAACACTTTTATTAATTTACTAAAATAATTAACCTAGAGACCGTTTTTTTTTCGTTTGTTGATTCAATTTAGGCTCAAATTAGATAAAGATGACGGATGATGCTGTTAAGATTATTTATTACTGGACCTTGTATGTTATTTAACTTGGGTTTATGATTGCGTTTTCTTATTATACTAACTGCGCCGCGCAGTTTCACCTGAATAAGTCTTGATCCCGTGGAAATATCGGGATTAAAGTATCCTATATCCTAATCCAGGTCATGGTCTACCCATGTGTTAAATTTCATCCAAAACTGTTCAGCCGTTTTAGCGTGAAAGCGTAACAAAAATAAATAAATAATAATAAATAAAATTCAATAGACGTGGATATATTTAGTAACTTGTTCCGCTTAGCTATTTCTAAAGAGCCATAAAAAAGTCCTGAAAGAAATCGACACGTGTTTCACCTCTCAACGAGGCATCTTCAGGATGACGATGGACTTGTCACATCAAGCGCTGAGTGCAGACTGAGGCTTATCGATTTTTTTTTTTTTTTTTTTTTTTTTAAGGGGCATCTCGCAGTACTGTCCACTAAGGTCTTGGCTGCTTAACCGGATTTTCCTGTGAGTGCCATAAGCTTCTACACTTAGAGCCTCCAGCCAGGAGCTTTTTGAACTTATTCTAAATTAAAATTAAGCGAATGCTCGCTAAGGGCACCCCCTGTGGGGTACGAACCTCGGCTTAGGGCATCGCTGATGGGAGGACAGCAAGAAGGGACAAGCTGGATCAAATTTATATTTACATCATGATTATTATGCCGGGTATTTAAAGCTACGTGCTCAGCTGCAACAACTGCTGGCACCTCGTTTTCCAGCAAGGGTCGGGGGGGAGTTTCATTTACTCGGGGATTCGGTCGCGATCGCAAAGGACCTCGGCGGCGAGGTCGGAATGACGGCTGCTCCTGGAGGAGTGTAATGGGGTCATCTGGGTCGGAGAGTACATGCCTTGGGCGGCGGGTCTGACTAATTCGGGATGGGATATAATTGGTTGCCTCGACAACCAGAGGGTTGCGATGTCTGAGAGCGGAGTCAAAGTAACGCTTGGTCATGCGTTTAAGAAACTGGTGAATCGTTTCTGACGAACCAGGGGGCTCCCGTGGCCTTGCGAAGGAATCGGTTCTCTAGGGTCTGCATCCAATGGATAGAACGGGGTTTGGCGTGGGCAAAGACTGCTCCCGCATAAGTCATGATGGGACGAATGCACGCTGTATAGGTACGCAATTTGCACTTAAGTGACAATTTGTAATAGATCAATAGACAATTGTCTTCTGGGAGAGAGTAGGTGTGGAATGACACACCTCTCTCTTTCAGGACCCTAGTTAAGTCCCTGTAGTCTTTCGACGTAGGGACCAGAACCTTAATACCCTGTTGGGTAGATCTAGCATTTGTGTAAGAGATTTTCATCTCTACACACCACTTTGAAACGGCCGTCCACTTATCCTTGTCTTGTATGAAGACGGGAGGTAGAGACGCGACCTTTTTAGGGCCGGAGCTAGGAATGGGGATTTGTGAGTCATTCTGAGAGGATGACGCAATCGGGCGGGGGGAAGTGGAGGGGGATGCTACTGGGGCGCTAGTCGTGGTAGTAGCTATGCTAACTATCGGAGGGGATGAAATAATAGAGTCGTCGATTGCGACGACTTTGGCGGCCTGGGAAGAGCTTTGTCTCTTCTTCTTCCTCTTGTTCCCCTTTCCTGTGACTGGGGTGAAGCTCTCCTCATCAGAGTGGGAGGAAGAGGAAGAAGCAGAGGCATGAGCCTCCGTATCGGGGGTGAAATGAGGGTGGGGGGTCGGGGCGCGCACTAATGCGTCTTCCGTGTCCATGTTAGAGGGACAAGGACTAAATTGCGGGTCGATCGCATCGCTAAAGTTAGCGATAAAGTAGAAGTCGGCCTGCTGTGAAGCAGCTAGACCTTCGAGTTCTGTACCGAACTCGGTGATAAGGGTGGGGTCCTTTTTTAGGACTCTATTTAATAAGTCCAGTAATCTGGAATTATCACTCCTGAGAGATAAAAGGTCATTTCGGAGTGACTGAATGTCACCCTGTAAAGCCTCCATAATGACTAACTAAAAGTATTAAAATATAGGGAAGGATACCTATCTCCTATTTTGTCCTATTCCTATCTCCCCGGGCAGACTACCGGGGATGTGTAAACCTCCCTGTCGGGTAAAGACAGGGAGGTTGAGTACTAACGTGAGCCCTAAGCTTGCTTTGGCCCGTTGCCTATCTTATTGTGCAACGGGGTCCTAACCAGTCTAGTGCGCCGGGTGTAGACACACCCGACCGACACAGGGTGTGTAGCTGAGGAAGGAATACTGTCACCAATGCCGACTAGGAGATCCCCCAAGGCCGAACACTGGGACCCGGCCAATTCACGGCCTCACCCTGAAGGGGATCGGCGGTTGTGTTGGGTCAACACCCCACTCGGCTTCGTTGGCACCGTATGGTTTCAACCGAGGACCACGAAACTGTGGTTTTACCCAGAAGGGGCCTAGTGAAGCTACACACAAAATGTTCTGTTAAACTAACTGAAAAATCGCCCGTGAAACGCACTTATATAGTGTCGCCGTTATCAGTGCGACCGTTATCAGTGCGATAAGGGGCGAAAAATCGCAGCAAAGGTGACCTTGGCACACTCGTATTTAATTCGTTTAAGTTACTAAATATATCCACGTCTATTGTATTTTATAATGGATTTCCGCAAGGTCACGCTTGAATCAATTAATTATAAATACAATTGTTTATTTCAATTACAAAAAGGCATTTAGACACAATAATCACCTTTTAAGCAAGGAATTGCTTGTGTTAGGAGACTCCACGCTTCCACTTACCATTATCTTATGCAATTGAATGTAGACAATGTAAACATGCAGAAAAATTAAATAAACGGGTAACTTAAAATTAAACAAAAATGAAAAAGTGAATGATTTGCAAATGAATGAGCGTTATGCATAGAAAAAGGGCCAAGTCGCGCGTTTACGTGTGATTATGTGTGAGTATGGGTGAGAGTGTGAAGAGTGAGGGTGTGTTGTGTGTGAGTAATAATTAGCATATTTAGTTATATGTGCTATCCTTTAATATTCTGCCCAATATTAAATATAAATCCGAAAGTGTATTTTTTTTATTATTTTTTATACAAACAAACTTCCTTTCGCATTTATAATTTGTTACTAACTTTTGCTTGCGACTTCGTCCGCGTGAGAATTCGGCCCCGACCCACCGCGTGTTATCCCATCCCCTGCCCGTGCTATTACTTCATTTTTGCTTACCATTCTTTCTGACTTTTTTCTTTTTGCTCGGCTCCTAAGGGTCGTACCGTGATGTTACTTAGCCTATAACCTTCCTCAAGAATTGGGCCCCCAACATAGTTGGGAAAAGGCTATGCTGATGATGATGACTATGAAATAGATATTACCTCAAACTTGCAATTTTCTTCCTACGAGAAAATCGCTTTTGAATTTTGCTAAGTGTAGCTATACAAGAGATTGTGACTGTACTCACAAAGGTGATAAATTTGCATTCTTAATCATAAATCAAATAATAAGTCGTGTTTATCTGTTGATGTGTGCTCTCGTGGTTTCAGATTCACTGAGCCGACTGATGCGGTCACAAAGCGGTGAGTGCATTCATATTATAATGATCATTACAGTGGCATTAATGGTGGAAATAGAGTTATGGTTGGGAAATGTAATTTTTTTGGATTTCAGAGATCAGCAAAAGAAAGAAAGATACAAATTCATGGTACTCAAACAATACACGAAGTTAAAATTACTATATGTATTTCACCACTTCCAGATAAGTTCTTGTTAATTTATCTGAAAGATACTTATGCAGTTCCTGTTTAATTATTTTTAGAAAAAAGGACAGCCTCATAATGTGTGTGTTATGCTAGAAATAATCTTAATAACTAAAGGACATGTAAAAATCAAATTCTTCGTAGCGTTACCACAATATATTGCTGCCTTGAAAGACTAATTTTATTATCTAACATTCAATTAATATACTAAACTAAGGGTTCCCTCTATCTGGCAGAATCTTAATGCTCCGAAATTCATTTGGCATAACACACTTGGCATAATCTTCTTTAAACGAAGATTTTAATGGCATAAAAATGATTTAATATAATTATTGTTTGACCGAATTTTTATGTCCGAATTTACAATGGCATACTTTTAAGATGGCAGAATTTTATTTGGCATAATTACCTTTGGCAAAGTTAAAATTTCGCATAATTTCGTTTAGCATAACGTTTATTTAGAGCGACAATTATTTGGTACAATTTCACTTGGCATACTATGAAGATGGCAGAATTTCATTTGGAATAATTTTATTAGGCTTATTGCCATTTCTATAAAATAGCATTTTTAACCTTAAGTAAAAAAATAAAATATTGTCTTAGAAGTCAATATGTTGTGCTACAAAATTTTGTGACAGAAACGAATCGCTACAAAACCGACTCCACGTAGTCTTGTCTGCCCTACCCCTAGAGTGTAATTTAAACCCGCGTAGGCGTGGAGGGGCGAGGCGGCCCTCGAGCTGAGGAGCAGGTGGTTTTAAGGCTCGCCTCCGCGGCTGAGGCTGGCCGGCTGACCATCTGCGACGATAAGCTCGCGTGGGACCGCCGGAGCTCCGCAGCGCCGGAGCCGTGACAAAAACCATGCCTGCTGCATGTTGCATGTTTACTTGCATGCTGCATGCAGGGTGTATGCTTGTTTGCATGTTTGCATGCTTCTTACAGGGAAATAAAAACCACATATGTTCACAATCAATGTGATAGATGTGGTGTAATGTGATAGATTAGTTTTTCAATTATTATGGATATGGAATGTATGCCAAAAGATGATTCTATCTGTAAACTTTCTGAGATTTGATAGTTCTGCCTTTTAATGATTATCAATATGAAATGTATGCCAAACGACGATTCTGACTGTGAAATTTCTGCGATGTGATGGTTCTATTTTTTAATTATTATGGATATGAAATTTATGCCTAAAGATGATTCCGACTTACAAAATTATGAGTTTTGAATGTATGATAAATGAGTGTCTGCCAAAAGATTTTCTGCGAAATGAAGTTTATGCTATCCGCTGTTATGCAAAATAATATTATGACATAAAAAGTTCTGCTATAAAGGGTGGACCCCTAAACTAAATATAGATCAGCGCAATTAAGTTTAATTACACTGGTCTACTGCGGCTCTTCTCCTTAGCAAACGTCTAATTGTAACTGTCCAAGCTTCTGATGTTTCATATTCGGCTGTTGCCCATGTAGGTTTATGTGAAATAAAATATTTAGATTTTGGTAGATATCGCATAAACGGACATGGTGAAAGAGACTCAAAGTTTTTGTGACAAACACTTTCTACTATCTACCTGAAAAAAACTCGTGTCGATGTCTTGATGCCAAAGAAAAAAGTATCGTGTCAAAACTCTTATCGCGAACGACCTGAAGCTTTGTTTTTCTATAATGTGTATGAAACATGAAAGCTTGTTTTTTGTGGCAATTTAAAAAAGCCGGCCTTTGGTAGATAATATAAAGAAGACGTCGCAAACAGCACAGAGGCCGTAAACAAAGTAACATTCTATCAGCGATAACGGTGATGGAAAAGTCAAAAATGTTTGAGACAGACATAAGCTACCGCTGATGTCAAATCAGTGGCAAATACGAAATGCTTTAAAAGCGATTGCAACTCGGCTAAGGCCTCAGGACTGGTCTTGGGGCAATGTAAAAGTCAAATCGGTTATTTAAAATAGCCACACAAAAGGCACTTTTGAATGTCAATCATTAACAAGAAAAACTTTTTACAAAAAAATCAACCGACTTCCAAAAAAATACTACAAAGCGAAAAATAACTTTAATTTCGGTGTCTTTGGTTTTTAATTTTCGTTTTTTGCCACCGAATTCCGAAATTAAAGTAAGTTTTCGCTTTGTAGTGTTTTTTTTGGAAGTCGGTTGATTTGTTTTGTAAAAAGTTTTTATTTTTCAGTTTTTGGTTGTGGTACCTACCCCACACAAATTCGAATACCACTACCTGCTATGGAAATAACAATGACAGGAACTTAAGATAACATCCATATACAAAGTGGGAAAAAAATACGTATTATTGGACCCAATTCAAAAACTATCAAAGCAAAGTTAATACAATTTATATAGAACCACACGGAAAGCACCAGCTTTCAAATAAAAAAAGAATCATCAAAATCGGTTCACCCAGTCGAAAGTTCTGAAGTATAAAAACCTTTAAAAAAAAGTACTGTCGAATTGATAACCTCCTCCTTTTTTTGAAGACGGTTAAAAATAGAATTGATTCTAGTTGTGTCTTCCAAAAGGTAGTTTCGTATGGAGAAGAATGGGCAAGAAAATCCACCGTTACTCTTTTAAAATATTTTACAATATTTTGTAAACATTAATTATATCATTATATGTGAAGACGATGTAAATTATTATACCACAATAGGTAAAAACAAAGACAATAAATTATTACTACCAAAAAAGAATGAAAAATTATGCAATGACAGATAAATTAATTATGTTAAAGATGATGGTAACATTGTAAAAGTAGACGATTTTCCTAAAATTTTAACATGTAACAATCTTTGGTTGAAAAATAAGTCCAACAGTAAATTGAAATTGTTTTCGTCTAAGTATGACTGCGTCATTCATCACCTATGCTCTACTTCACATATTTCTTCACCATGTACCTTAAAATCTTACGAAACAATATCACACCAAAATGTCCGTTTCTATTCGTTTCACATACCTACCCGGTCATTGACAGATCGATACAGCTAATATGACAAGCATATTGGACCATGTTCTGACACGGACCATCATACAGGGAACATAGGAACACCATACATAGCAGAAAAACCGACCAAGTGCGTGTCGGACCACACACAATGAAGGGTCCCGTAGTTGGGATGAATTTATCTCAACAACAAATTTAACTTTGTAGTTGAAAAATATGTTCTCCCAGACGGAATGTATGGGAAAGCATGTTTTTGCAACTGCAAAGTTAAGTTGGTCGATTATTACTCGTTAACTTGTAGAGCCTACTTAGCTGTGATAGTTTTCCTTTTAATTTCGTTATATAAACTACTGCTGTGATTTTTTCACACATCTAAAATCACCCATTTAGCCGGCAGGGCGGGGGGGGGGACACTTGACTCTTACAAAAATTAGCACTTTAAAGCTTAATATTTCTCAAACGGATCCCTGAATCCAAAAATGGTTTTTCAAATACTCATAATGTTTTTGAAGGACCTTTCCAATGATACCACACACAAAGGGAAAGAAACAAAAAAAATAAAAAACACTACCACTTTACGTGTAGGGGAGGTACCTTAAAATACAGCTAACCATCACTTTTTCTTAACTTATCTTAACACTTTGAGGAACACGGGTGTCCTTGAATGCGTTAAGATCCTAACATTATTATAAAACAAAGTCCCCCGCCGCGTCTGTCTGTCTGTCGGTCTGTCTGTCTGAACGCGATAAACTCAGAAATCATCGAACAGATTTTCAAACGTTTTGCACCAATGGACGGAGTGATTCATGCGGAAGGTTTTAGTGTTTAATTCATTAAGATTTTGTGTCAATTGGCTAAAATTTGACGATTATTGTTGAAGATGTCGGTAAAAATCATGCCGACTGGGAACTTTATTGGCGTGCGCCGCGGAAATAGTAAAAGTTACATATAATTTAGTTCTACAGTATTGTTCATCTTAAAAAAATCAACAAACAGATACATATGCCAATATGTATCTTCTAAGGATGACCCACAATAACCATTTTAATCTTTCAGAATTTGATAAAAATTCATTGTTATTTCCGAAGCTATTTTGACCGGTATTGTGTTAATCCTTATCCAATAAACTAAGTTACTTAAATTGATCATTTAATTTAAATTAAAATATGCCTCGACATCATTTCATTTAAATTAATAGTTTAAAAGATATCACAGATTCAAAATTACGCGAAACAAAATAATTATAGTTGACGGTAACGCGGGCGCAGCGGTAGGAGTCAATGACCTTTTCCTCGGCTATTAGGTATATAATACCGGTATCGGTAGTACTTTCCCGTGGGATATTTTCCGACATCCACGCGGGCGAAGCCGCGGGCAAAAGCTAGTATACAAAATTTTTAGAACCGCAAACATATGCTGATAAGTAACCTAGATCGTATTTAAAGTCACTAGAGGATGAAAAATTCAAAAATTCAAAGCCATTCAAGGATTCAAAGCGCTTTACAAAATGCTGTGCATTTGACAGGTCTAAATAATATGATGAACGCGAACAACGATCTGCTTCTAGCGAGGACGTCTTATGTTCCCTCCGCTAATTCCACAGTTTTATCACCAGGGTTTGTAAATAGCCTGCATTTGTTAAGACGGACAGATTGGCTGGTACTGAAGCTTTTGAGGATAAAAGCTGCTATTATTTGTTCCTATTCTTTCAGTTAAAAAACTTATGACTAGAGCCGAGAGTTATACGCGATTCAGCGTAACCGACCGACTGAAGCCGAGTATACCCGAATTAGCGTCACCAACCCGAGCGCGACGGCAGTTTAGTTCACTGTTCAGAAAAAGTGCATAGTGCGCTTAAAGAAGTATTCACTTAAAAAAATGTCAGTTAACCTGCACTAACTTGCCTGTTATGAACAGTTACGAAAATGGTACTTAGAAAATATATTTGGCATTATTCTCTTTGTAATAACAACAAGAAAATAACTGCTGTTAGACGATTACAAAAAAAAAAAAAACAGTGGCCCTCCGGGAGTGCCGACAGAAGTGAAAACTTGAAAAAAAATCGGCACCGCGGTAATCAATGCGTTTATGTCTTTTACTCCACGGTGTCGGTAAATTCGGTAACAGTGTCGCGAAATCAATGGTTTAGTCCCATCTTAAAAATGCCTAACGCGCCTAAAGAAGTTTTCACTTCAAAAAAGTTATGCTAAAAAAAGCCGGCTAACAGTCTAAGGTATTCAAGTATAATTTTTCATATCACCGTGCCTACCACGCCCAATCAATTTCAATACGCTTTCCATACAAAAGTCAAACAATCCGGAATTCAGCAAAACATTTGGCGCCACCAGCCAGCCGTGACGTGATGTTTTCGTTCGTCAATCAGACGACCGATATGACACGATAACAAACAAGCCTATATTTGTGTTGTATCAGCACATAATCGAGATTCTCCCAATAAGGGGACATGGGGGAACAAGAGGGGAACAAGGGGGAACATATGGCGATAATATCCGTGTTAACAACACTTGTGTATGACGCAATAAAAGGGAATGGGAGGTGATTGCTAGGCAGTTTTTTTGCTTTTCGATGTGTGGGAGTTTTTGTTGTTGTGACTCTTATCATAAAGGAAAGTGAAGAATAGCGGTTTTCCGTTTACTGCCTCGTTGGTCTAGTGGTCGCAAGCGTTACTGCAGAGCATGAGGTCCTGTTCGATTCCTGGGTTGGGCAAAGTGTTATTGGGTTTATCCTTCTTGAATTCCTCAGTAGCAGCCCGGAGTCTAGATTAGTGCCCTGTTGATGGCAATAGGCTTGCCCCCTATTTCATGGGTCTTAAACATAACTGGCGAAATGTAAACATACTATAGATACATACATACATAAACTCACGCCTTCTTCCCATGGGGGTAGGCAGAAACTACAGAACGCCACCTGCTACGATCCTTACATACTCCTTTTGCCTCGTTTACGTTCATACATCTGGTCATACATACTATAGATACACCTCTGTCTAAATGAATTTCCTGGAGGTACATAGGTGGCCGAGGATTGACTTAGATGGCGTCCTATTGGAGAGGCTATACATAAGCTTCTTCAATAACACGCCAGCTACAACTACAGTCCAGCATTTGACTATTGTCTATCTGTTGACTGGCAGGCAAATAAAATTAGATAAAAAAGTAAAATCTTTTAATATTCCTCTTGTACAATTAATTAGGTAAAATAAAATACTTAATTCGAAACACAGAAATAAATACCGAAAGAAACAGAAATTAACTTTTAATTGGCAACGAGACTGCCAGTAGATCGTCGGCAATGCGATAGTCTGCGACAGACAAACAAGTTCAGCTGCAAAGGTAAATCTAATTCCGAGTTTATTGTAAAATGAAGCCAGCACAGTTTACGGCTCTACGAAGTTTGTTAATGAACTATTTATCCTGTTTTTTAATATTTTAATGATGTTTTGCTTTGATTAAAGTCTAAGTAATACTCTAACTAACACCCATTTTGGGATGATTATCGCCGTGTCGTTAGCAGGGTAATGATCAACTTTCCACTAGTCTCTGTTTGGCACGTTTATTATAATAACCTTCTTTGTTTTTGGAGCGAGTACCTATATGAAGTTCTATTTTCTAAGATACAATAATTTAATTTCTAGAATCTTCCCTGTCAGGAAACACATACTGTCCTCCACAAACCGTTAAGTTCATGTTATCCTTTAGTTCTTCCATTTCCATGAAAATATCCCTTCCTTCCCATTTCCGAAAAGATAACAAAACATCGAATGGAAACGAACAACAGTCGATTCTAAGAACTCACTAAAAAGTAACACCATTACAATACCAACAACGTTACCTTGTCGAGAGCCACCCTTCAAAAGAATTAAACCCGATATTTTTTCCGGACAGCCGTGTCCGGCCGTCTTCCGGATTCAATTTGTCAATGTTCCTCGCCTCCATTGCTGAGATAAATGGTCACCGATTTTTTGACATGTTTTTGTCCGAACGAGTAATAAATAGAATACAATACTTATGTGTTTACTTTGGTTAGCTAGTGTTGTGGCTCGGAGGTTGAAGGGCTCATTTTTGGTGCATTAGAACGCAAGTTCGTAACTGGGCAAAAACCAGAGTGGTAAGTGAGTCACATACCACTAATTTACTGTAAAGGTATTAGAAGAGACATTAGGCCCTGTAGTAAAAAAATAAAAGTATAATATTTTTTTAATCTATCAGATGCAGAATAAAATAATATTAATAATAAACAAACCCTTAATATTACACACAGTATTAGATTATTTATTAATATAATAATATATTAAGCAATGTAATATGTTTCAGTCTTAAATTTATTTTTAGTAAGTCCCTAAGTTTGTATGCTTTAGTTTTAAGCAAAACATGTTCGAACTAATAATTTTAATAACACCTTGTATACCATGTTTTATGCAAATAAAAATATCTTATCTTATTTAATAACATTAGACAACCGCGCCCGAGTTTTTTGCCCGTTCTTCTCCATAGGAACCTACTACGCTTTGGAATGGGCAACTAACTTCATCTTTTCGACTGACCGACCCCTTGACAATTCAAAAGTACCAGCAAGCACCCAGCGTAGCAACCGCGACTCGAAAACTAAAAAACAAAAAGGTATCAAATTATTCGAAACTGTAACACATTACGTGAAAGAATAATAAAATAGAAACAAAGTCAAATAGGTTTGTCAGGTAACGGTAAGTTATTCTTTAGAACAATAATATTTTAACTCCCGAAAAATTTTCGCGTCGACCCAGCGGGAGGTAAACTTATGATTATCTAAAAAGTTTGAGGCGTCGGATATTTTATTAGAATGATACCATTTTTTATTCATGATGATATGAATAATATTCTACTGAATGCAGAACGAAGTCACTTTGTTTTTACTAAAAATAATATCGGTAAAAGCATGTCTCTATGCAGATAAACTTGGAATGACATACCACGCACTGATTTGTCACACGATGACTGATAAAGTCAATGGTGCAGTATTTTCAAACTGCATGATTCTTTGCCTAAAAGTCCATTCCAGGCTAATGTGTGGCCAAAGACCAAATAATCAAAAAACAATTATAGTACGTAATCTATTATTTTCAGATAATTTGGTCAGAAAACAAAATATATTCAGCCTGGAACCATTAACAAGCTAATTGATGTTTTGTGGTCACAATATCCATACGCCCGTGAATATCACAGTATACCTTGTCAAAATCTACTATCGATGTAGCAGTTAGCTTGGTTGCATTATATATAATTATTCAACAGTGATTGCAGTAACTTAAAACGATATACATAATGACTGGCTATGTGTGAGAGCCATCAGAGCAATATATGGCCTCCGCAGACGCGATTCTCTAAGGGAACTGTTTAGAGATATTAACATCATGACGGTACCTTGTCAATATATCTATGAAAACATCATGTACGTAAGGAAAAATCTAAGTCTTTTCAGTAAAAGAGGTGATAAACACAATTATGGGACTAGAAATAGGGACCAATTAGTTCAACCGGGTTTCAGACTGGCTAAAGTAGACTCATCTTTCATGGGGTGCTGTTTAAAATGTTATAATAAAATACCTTCCCACATACTCCAACTGAACGAAACGAAATTTAAATCATGTATAAAACGCACACTATGCTGCCAAGCATATTATAAGTTGGGGGATTACATCGCTGATAAAAATGCTTGGCTCAGCGCTGGTTCAGCTCCACAAGGGCGCATAAACTAATTGATTAGCATTCGAAAGTATTGTTGCAGCTGCTGAAGATTGTAAAACTATCTTTCCTTTGTATAAATTCAATCTCTTTGTATTGTATAATTGCATATCACATGTGTGAGCACTGTGACCATGTTGTACATTTCATAAAGCTACCATTTACTGGGTACGTCTTTCATTGACTTGAATGTGCCCTGGCGGCTGAGAGTATGTCATGCTCACTCAAATGTCTCGCTGATGGTGGCGTGTGTGTTGGATCATTAAGTTCCCTTCAAAATGGTTGAGCTAAATGGTGCTGATCCATGCGTCATGTTCGTGAACGGGCGCCGTCAGTAGGGACTGGTCATCTCTTAGCTGCCACGGTTTATTTTAATTTATTTAAATTTTTGAATTGAATTTATATTTTTATTACGGACGCTTTTAACGTGCACGTCTTTCTACATTGTTCTCACATGTATAAGTTCAACACGAATGATGTAACCAATATTTTGTAACAATATTTTCATTTAAAAGACTTTCCGTGGAGTTTCTTGCCCGTTCTTCTCCATAGGTACCTACTACGCTTTGGAATGGGCAACTAGCTTCATTTTTCTGACTGACCGACCCCTTGACAATTCAAAAGTACCTGTAATTGGTTTATTTGAAATAAATGCTTTGAGTTTGAGTTTTTGTGTCTGAAATACCACGTAAATTTCTCAACATCTGACAAAACCCTACAACACCTAATTAGTGCCAGATTCCTACCTTCAACCAATACTGTCTAGGAATGAAAGAAAAGCACCCTTTTATTCCCATTGACACCAACATTTATACAGTGCCCCAGGTTTTTCAGAGCCGAGAAAAATTAACGTCTGTTAATTATGGTCCCTCTCAAATCAGTTGCTACACTGTACAGTCCTATTTATTCAAGACCCAACCCTTTTGTTTGGAGAAAAGCAACGGTTTCTTTCTTTTTATTAATGTCGCTAGGTTTTGTTAATGTTTTGGTTTGACTTTCAGGATCTTTTTTGTGATGGAGGATAGGTTCAGAAGTATCTTCAGGTAGTTATTTTTTTAAACAAAGCCTAACTGATTTTTATCTAAAACAAAGGTTAGAGAGAAATGATAGAATAGAAGAATAGAATAGAATATATTTATTGTAAAACATGAGTATACATCAAATAATATGTGCAAGGTCTTAAAATAAACAGGTAGATCTGCATGTTTTGCCATTTATGGCGTACAAAAACAACATATTTTTGGTTTAAATAAACCATTAAAACATTGAGTCTACACAACAAACTATGAGATAAAAAAATTGAGTCTACACAAAAAACTTAATCCTAATGCTAAATTAAAAATGGGGAACAAAATATAAAAAATTATAACAAAATATTGGTTTTTACAGATTTAGAGTCAAATTGTGAAAATGTTGTAATTAAAGGAATCTATATAATTAATTGCGGTCATTTAAAAATTCCGATATGGTATAATAGCATTTGCCTATGAGATATTTTTTTAAATGTATTTTAAACAGAGCAGTAGGCATCTGTCTAATAGGTTTTGGGATTTTATTATAAATGATTGGTGCTAAACAAAACATACTTTTACGCATCAATGCCGTGGTTGATCTTGGTACGCATAATTGATTATTATCCCGTCGATTACGAATAGAAACGTCTGATAGTTTCTTAAATAGATTAGGATTGGTTCGTATAAAATTAGCCATTTCATAAATAAATAAGGAAGGCAGACTTAAAATGTTATATTTAATAAAATACTGTTTGCAACTATCAGTTATTTTCAATCCAAACATAGCCCTAATACACCTTTTTTGTGACTTGAAAATGTTTTCTTTATTTGTAGAGTTTCCCCAAAATATAACTCCAAACCTCAATACGGAGCCGACAATACCGTGGTAGGCAGTTATAAGCGCATTGGTACTTATAATGGGTTTTAGTTTATAGAGGGCGTAGGCAGAAGAACATACTTTTTTGTTTAATTCTTCTGTGTGAGCTTTCCAGTTAAGACGTTTGTCAATAGTTACACCTAAAAATTTAGCTGTATCTACCCTATTTATAACAGTTAATTTGTGTTGAACATTAATATTTGGTGCTTCTAAACGTTGACTGAAAAACATAATTTTTGTTTTTTCAAGATTGATTTTGAGATTATTGTTATCTAGCCAGTTAATTATTGAATTGATTGTATTATTAATTTCATGTTCATATCTATTTTTATTTGTAGAATTAATAGTGACTGTGCTGTCATCGGCAAAAAGTGATACAGGATAATTAGTTACTAATGGCAAGTCATTTATATAAATTATGAATAATAAAGGACCTAATACGCTCCCTTGCGGGACTCCATATTTAACTATACGTTTTTTTGATGCATATGTTTCTTCTTTTTTGGTATTAATGTTTATTTTAGAAATTTCTACATATTGTTTGCGATTTTTTAGATAAGATTCTATGAGATTTAGTATATTACCTCTAACGCCATAAGCTTCCAGTTTACGCAGGAGAATGTCATGATTAACGTAATCGAAAGCCTGGGTCATATCGCAGTAAATGGAACATACCGGCGTCCTTTTATCCACATTACCCATGACGTTATTTATAAAATCAAAAATAGCCATGTTTATTGTTTTATTCTTGCGGAAACCTTTCTGGTCTTCTGTAAGAATGTTGAATTTTTCTAAATAGTTATAAATTTGGGTATATATGAATTTTTCAAAAACCTTCGAAATTATAGGAATAAGTGCAATAGGTCTATAACAGTTCATACTCTGCTTATTATCTTTTTTGAAGATGGGTTTAACAATAGTGGTTTTTAGACTTTCCGGATATGATCCAGTGGTTATACACATATTAATGATATAGCTTAGGTGGTCACAGATATGAAAAGCAATATACTTTAGGATTCTAGTAGAGATTCCATCATATCCAACACTTGTAGTATTTTTAAGCGATCTTATAATTTGAAGTATGTCATATGGAGTAGATGGTGCCATGAAAATAGATTGACTTGATTTAGAAATATTTACGGCTACGTCCTTACCAGCATCTGGTATTGGTTCTACCTTTTCTATAAAGAAATTGTTAAAAGCATTCGCAATCTCTCGCGGCCTGGTTATAGTTTTATGGTTTGTTTCTATGGAAGTGATACTACTCTTTGGTAAGTTCAGTTTAGACCTATTTATAATCGCCCATGTGGCTTTGGATTTGTTAGTAGATGATTTGATTTTATGATTATATTGTGCTCGTTGCGTTAAATTAATTATATTTTTATATATTTTAGAGTATTTTTTAAATTTAGTTTTATTTACTTCATTACGGTTTAGCCTATAGTTCCACATAAGCTCTCTCTTTTTTTTGCTACAGATTTTTATACCTCGTGATACCCACTGAGGTTTTACTTTGGTTCTTATTGTAATGTTTTGGAAAGGAAAGCATAAATTATACAACATCATGAAAGATTCCAAAAATGCATTATATGCTGTGCTAGGATTATTTGTATTGTAGACTTCAGAAAAAGAAAACGTTTTTATATAATTTTTGAATTTTTGCATGTTTTCTTTACTATAATCTCGTCTATTAGTTCGCCAATAGTTTATTAAGATTTTTTTATTAACCGGTAATTTTAGTACTTGCGCTGTGTGGTCTGACAGGCCGAAGTCAATCACATCAGATTTACACTTCTTCCCCATATTATGTGCAAAATTGTCTATACAGGTGCCGCTCGCGAGTCGAGTTGGTTGATTTATTTCTAGTTTTAAATTATAACTTAAGAGTAAACATTCTAGATCTATCAAAGTAGTATTACGCTTAAGACAGTCAATATTATAGTCACCTGCAATTACGACATTTCTTTTTAGATTTTTGTTAAAAATAGTACATAACACTTTCTCTAATTGCTCAAAAAATACAGGTAAGTTATTGGACTTTGGTACTCTATACACACAAACAATAATCGTATTATACATTGTCAAATCAATAGCGCAACATTCGAATATTCCATTTATGGAGAGTTTCGCTATATCTTGAAGCTCTTTAAACTGGTGACCTTTCTTTGCAAGGATACATGTACCACCTCTCTTACTGTCCTTTCTGGAGTAGCATGCCGCCAAAGTGTAGTTAGGAATATACAATAATTGTTCATGGCCAGCTATCATGAAGTGTTCAGATAAACAGATTATGTCGATTTCAGTATTTTTCTCTGACATCTCTTCGAGGCATACAACAAGCTCACTACTCTTATTCAGCAAACCCGCAATGTTTTGATGCACCACGTTAAGGTGCTTATAATCGAAAAAACTGCTCTGTCGCTTGTTGTTCATCCATTTTGTTAATTTTCTCGCCTTCTGTATTTGCGGAAGTATTTTCACGTATATAGTTCATAAGTGCGGCGATATCTTCGAAAATTATTTGCATGCCGTAATTGTTTACTGATCCAGTAGTTTGTCTGTACATTTTGTAGTCCCACGTAAGGTTCTTATTTGAGTCAATAAAGTAGGCATGTTCGTGTGCTAAAATGTCTTGGTATAGCAGGTTGTTAAAATTTTCTACTCTCGTGTTATACAAAGTAACATTACTGATACAATGACTATAGGTCGGCATGCAGAGAACAACATTTGTGTGTTGAATTTTTTCGAGTACGTTTCTTATGTGGAGAATGATACTAGAATATTCCTTAGTAGATTTGAAGTCTGATTCACCAATCAAAATAATACAGAAGTCATTCATAGTGAATTTCTTTAGCTTTGGTTCCAAGTCACGAAACATTTTACTTATTCCCGAGTACGGTGTTAGGTAATGACATAATTCACAATTTTCAAACTTATTTTCTGCAATTATCCGTATTTTATTATATTTATTTTCGCTTATAATACAGATTTTACTAAAATTTTTTTCCGGGTCTCCATAATGGGTTTTTGTATGGAGGATTGCTGGTGAAACCGTAGATTCTTCCTTAAATGCCCCCTTAGTATCCATTGCAATTTTTTGAGTGCCCTTACTATTTTTCTTCTTGTCAGACGTATTTACTAGGTCCGTTTGTGTGTTTTTGCTAAGTAATGCTTCCCTTTTTTTTGGAGTGTAGGATTTTAGGCTGGTTTTCTTAGTAGGAGTGATGGTGACTTTTTTGTAAAGTTCATTTTTCTTTTCCAACTCCTGGTTTGACTGTTTAAGGTTACTAATTTCACATGTAAGTATCTCAATTTCTTCTTCTGCACTACTTAACTGAAGAGTCAGTTTCTCAACTTGTTCCTTCAGTTTAGATATTAATTCGTGGTCGTATGTGTCGTCGTTGCACCTCTCGGGGAGACTGGTAGCGGTGTCATCCAGTGTTTCGTTTTCAATTCGACTGATATTACTTAGTGAGTCCGACATTGAACGAGTACGAGTGCCTCGAACACGAAGCGTAATGTTCTCTAGAAAGTTCATGATACAAGACTCATATATTTATTTAATTTTTGTTTGAGTTTATTTTCTGTTATTAAGTTCAATTATAATTTGTGTTCAACACTGTATACCACTAATATGAAAGCACAAAAAGTGAAACTGCTTGTGGGATTCGAACTCGAGACAAATTGCATCTGAGTCAGTACCCAAACCAATCAACTATTTAAACAATTAATAATCATAACGAAATAAGGATATGTGTTCTTCTATTTATATTCGTTCGTTATTCTTTATTGTGGGTGGATGTAATTTTGGATTTTTTAAATTTTATTGTTATTTTCACTTTGTTTATTTTAAGGTTTTTCAAGATATTTTTTACAGAATATGATTATACGAAGTTTTCACATGTATGTTTATATTAATGAGCACAGTAAACACTTATTTAATGCACTATTTGATACTGAGTTGTTGATGTGAGTCCAGATTCTATTTCACTTTAGAGCTTCGTCGGATATTGTTAATAGGCTTGGAATAACACTTTTCCGGTATTACACAATGCACGCTTTGTTATTATCACTAGTCTGAATGATTTCACTGCGTTTATTTATTTTTAAAGTAAAGATATTACGGAGCTCAATGTTACCGTGGCACTATGTACCCGAACTTTTTTTTTTGATCCATGAAATTGAATTTTGATCATGAGGCCGTCCAATTTCTTCAACAAAAGGGCCTTTACATAATATAATCAGCCTATAATGTTTCCACTGCTGGGACACAGGCCTCCTCTCTGTTAGAGTGGGCCGAATCCACTACGGGGCCCAGTGCGGGTTGGCAGATCACATGTCTTCAAAATTTTGGTTCTAGGACATACCTGTGTTACATGATTCTGCACGTGTTTTCTTTCACCATTTTGAGAGCAATGGTGATGAAATAATTTACACAAAGTAAAGTGCTTGCTTGGGATCGAATCCACGACCTAAAACTCGTAAGTAGCGGCCGTTACCACTGGACCACAATTGCTCGGCCCCTACAAAAGAGCTTTTAATGTCACAACATTTTCAATCAAACTATTTCAACCGTCATCAACCCGTAGCAGTCCACTGCTGGATGTAAACCTCTCTAGTCACACGCCATTTAACTCAATCCTCGGCCAGTAACATTCAGCTGCTACCAGCTACCTTGCAAAGATCATCGTTCTATCTAGGATCGCGGTCTCCATTCAGGATAATGTTTTGTACAAATCTACTTACAAAAATAAAGTCATTTATAATTTACCACAAAATGGAAAGAAGTTCAACATCTTTATCTTATAGTTTGTCGTAGAAGACTGTTTAAAGTGGATCTACTTTATCAGTTTCTTCTTAAATTTGTCTCGTATTGTGTAAATTAAAGTTTTATTGTATTGTATTGCTTTCCAGTAAGTGAGTTTGGACAATGGCTGGCTTATAGCCAGTTGTTTTGTAAGATGTATTCCATCTAGGGTTGGTTTTAATGAATCTGTGTTGTTTATGCGATATTGTGGCACACTGTGCCAAATGTCTTGCTTCTCATAACTAATTAATCTTCTTCTCATCTATGTTAATTACCACTTTCTACAACTTTAGGAACTGTCCCACATTTATCTTTGAAACCTCACTTTCAAATTCGTCCTTTTTCCTAAAAAAAGATTTGATAGTAAAATGATCCTAACATGCTAATTTGACTAATTAGTCGTGATCATACATGGCCATCGCTGTGAGACCATTTGATATTGCAACTTGTCTTTACTGAAAATACTAACAAGCAGCACGTTACTGTGATAAGAATTAAACGTAGATCTATCATGATATAATATGTTCGTGATATAGATAATTTGTAGAATGACCTCGCGTATGTTGAGTTTCAGGATAATTAATTATATCTACCACTTATCCCTAAGTTATGCTATCAATATACCTTAGAATGCAGCCTTTTAACAAAATACTGCCTTAATTTCCCTCCTCATTTAACGACTTGTAATCTAAAACGCCAGGTTATTTCAACCGGGAGCCATCTTTAAACAAACGATCAAAATTAACCGGCTCCAGTGTCCTTCTGAAAGTACAACGACTTTGTTTTGATGGTAAATTGCTTCTTTTATGAGATTTTAAAACGTCTGTCGTTCTTTTTATGGGCTTCTGATTGTTATCTGACCATTAGAACGAAGATAATGGAGTTGTAATGGTAGTCTAATCTTCCTGAAGAACTAATTTCAATTATGGGACGTTTCGTGCACAGTTATTTGTCATAATGGGAGGGACTAACTACCCTAAGTGGTCCTGGACGAACATTACTGAAGCACGCCTCCACGGAGGCTATTTGAATGCACCCAGTACCAAAGATTGAAATCGTTAGATTCGTCCTAACGCGTCAAAAGATGGTCGCGTTTCTGTTTTGTTTTGACACCTCTGACTCCCAATGACGCAGTAACTTGACTTGATTGCCATGGAAACGCCATTATTATTGTGTGAGCTCACGCTTCTCAGTGTGGACACTTAGTACCTACGGTGACGGCAAATCTAATAATGTCAATCTTTACCCAGTTCAGTCATTTCATATTACTGTTGTTTATCAAGCGTTACATAAACTGCCCGAAGCGTACATCATAAAAAAACTTTTTTACAAAAAAATAACAACCGACTTCCAAAAAACACTACAAAGTGAAAAATAACTTAAATTTCGGAAGTCGGTGTCTTTGGTTTTGAATTTTAGTTTTTTGTCACCGACTTCCGAAATTAAAGTTATTTTTCACTTTGTAGTGTTTTTTGGAAGTCGGTTGTTATTTTTTTGTAAAAAAGTTTTTATTTTTCACTTTTTAGGTGTGGTACCTACCCCACACAAATTCGAAAACCACTACCTGCTGTGTAAATAACAGTGACAGGAACTTATCATATCATCCACATACTAAGTGGGAAAAAGTACGTATTATTGAAGCTAACTATCAAAGCAAAGTTAATAAAATTTATATGGGACCTTTTTGAGAGCATACTCTTTCAAACAAAAAAAGAATTTTCAAAATCGGTCCACAATTGGCGGAGAAATCGGTGGACATACATAAAAAAAAAGAAAAAAAAAAAAAAGACAAACATACGCGACGAACATATAACCTCCTCCTTTTTGGAAGTCGGTTAAAAAGCATTGACATTTCCTAAAGAAAATTCGCTTTATATTGATAGCAACTACACACGTCAGATAACAGCAGCATTGGCAACCCCTCACCCTGTTTTCATGAAAAAGTTCCAAATCCTTCCGCCTCCCAGCTTCTGATGTATCATTTATAAGCAACTATTTCATAATTCTTCTTACAAAGTCATAAAGTCTAAATTCCTGAAGCAACCTACCTTTACTGATGAAAATGTTTCTCATAATTTAGGGCAGAGAATTTTCAATCTTGAGTCAATGTGGTAGAGTTAGAAATGGATTGTGCTATTTAAAGTACGTCACAAACCATTCGAGAGGCTTATCTTTGAACTCTTAACAAAATGGGCGTTCGTTGTGTAGCATATACTGAAGCCAAACTATTAAAACCAGTCGGTAAAGGAAGATCTATTTTTATGGCAGTGCTTCGAAATACAGTGCAGCTATTTGTGGTCAACTGTAGAAGATAAATACGATCGCCTCGCTTTGTGCCTATCCACTTTGTTAGAGTAATCTTTGTAGTTGATACTTCGTTTGTATTATTAAGAGAATTATTTTTCCCATCCTTTCTATTATATCAACAGTATTAGCCCGGAGTCTACATCCAGGTCCAGACTCAACTAAAACGGAGACGAGAGGAGAGGAGATGTGTTTTAAACAATCAATAGAATTTCGTTATTCACACATCTATCTCCACTTAGCTTCAGTGGATACCACTGAGCGGAGATGAATCATATTTGTATGGCACGATCGAAGCGGAGATGTGAGCTGCTGTGTGAGCGGGAACGAGAAGAGATGTGACCGGCGTGCAGTGAACGGCGTCGCCGCTAGTTTCCCCTGCGTCACACAACCCGCCAACCGAACCGCACGCAGCTCTAGCCAGCACACATGGAGAAGTCTCGGTATATAAATATAGTCACCTATTCACGGACCAACCCCGAAAAGTGTAGCTTTACCTGATGGATCGACCCGTGCGGCTGTTATTACTTAGCCACGAGCTACTTATAACTTTTGTAAGTAGGAAAACATAATTTTAGTATAACATGGATGATGAATTTCCTTCACCAACCCTCAAAATACGACTAGAAACAAACACCTCAAAAAATCCTCAAATATTTAAATGATCCTCAAGACGTTTTTCAAGAAAGTGATTACCACTGAAGCACAATTTATTAGTTTAAACGCCCTTCACGGCTTTCTCGGCAATCAAGACAATGGCCTCTTTATGCGCACCATCAAACAAGAATTAGGCACTTAATCCACCTCGCGAAGCCAGTTCAGAATTAATTAACGCTATTGAATTTATACTAGCGAAACATACCTGTAATGGTTTCTAATCATCGCTTTTGTATCACTGGTTAATTTTGGTGAGGACAATTTCCAGTCGCTGCTTATAATATGGGTTGTTTTAAAAAATTTTGTACATTTTGTTGTAATTATGTGTCCACTAACTTGTTGGTAAAATAAAATGTAGTTCGAAATGTAAACACATAAATCAACATTCAGACTAATTAGTAATAAAGTAGCAAGTATAGATTTTTTTTTAAATATGGAAATTGGTTCTAATGCTTTAAAAAAACAAAATTTAATTAATGTCATAATTTGTTTTCTATACAAAACTGCTATGTCCACAGTCGCGCGTATTAAAAAATGCAGCAAATAACAAATAATGCACGCATTATGTAACCTGATTCAACAATATTTTGTCAGGTGATGGGGTAAGTTATATGAAATATACTATAAAACAGTGTAATTTTAATAAACCATTTTTTTATTTGCGCATAAACTCGTGTCTCATATTTCATTCCATTGTGTGATTCCTTCTTGTAACTTCGATTTTTTATATTAATAGAAGTAAATTCCAAATTTTGTATGGCAAATCTATGCGTCACATAGTTACAACGAGAGGGCACTAGTTTCTTTCGGCTGCATCAATTTGTTTAGTAACTGTGGGTTTCGATTCGTGCGCGTTCTAAAAATGACTTGAAGAAATTGTGTTAAAAGTGCCAAATGACGTGAATACGGTAAGTACTATACTTTATAGTGCAGCATATCAGTATAGATAATGGTATAATAAAGTCATATGCATGTTTCACGAGTAACTCGAGGGTTAAATTACAAAAATATTTTTTTTGAGGGTCAGGAAACGTTCATTTTGTTCAATTGGGCGAAATGGTCACCCAATTGAACAAAATGAACGTGTTGTTATTTTTGTGTCACGTGTCACTGTATATTCACTTAAATGTAAATAGTAATTCCATTTCCGTTTTAGGAAAGATGCTGCTAACGCCCGCTGAATGACAAAGACGTCACCGAGAGCCTTTAAAATCAAAACATCCACAAAAATAGAAAGAAGTACAAGAAAAAAACTTGATTAGATTCGTCGACTTCGTTGTGACTCCACCCTTACTCTTCATTTGTGTTACTTTTGTGTCACGATAACACAAAATAAACACAGAAAAATGTACATACATTTTTAAAACGGCCCATATTGGCAATCAGCTTCACCTATAGATGGGGAACGATGCAAGAAATACGAAGAATTCTTTGATTTTGGGACGCAATCTTTTAAACTGGTGTTAAGTATATTTCCACGTGATGAAAGGACAAATGTTAATTGCCAATTATCGATTGCTAATCGAACTTAAAACTCATGTACGGTCATGGAGCGATAATGTTAAGGAATTTTCTCACAAATTCCTTTTCCACACAGCGGGCGTACGTCTGTTTTTTATGTATGTATGTTTTTTTTAAATGTAATTTCATCGATGGTTTCGTCAATAATTGTGGACCGATTTTGAAAAATATTTTTTTCATTTGGTAGAAATAGTTTGTGCGGCTGTCCCATATAAATTTTATTAACTTTGCTTGGGTAGTTTTTGAGTTAGCTTCAACAATACGTATTTTTCCCACTTCGTCAAATTCAAATTCAAAATTCAAATTTATTTATTTGCGAGAATGTAGGTTTACAATGTATGATCTTAAAACTATAATGGCCCCTTTACATTCTACCATTACTTATGGTGTGCAAATATTTAATTTTGTTCTACACAATGCTAAATAAATAAAAAACACAGCAACAACAAATAAGATGCATGCATTAGGACTTTCATGGAAAAAATGATAATTAGTTAATGTGGATGATGATATAATAACTTCCTAATAAAGACACCAATTTCAGAAGAAAGTTTTTTTTTACTGTAATTTTCTGAATAAGGAATTTAAAATAATATTTGTTACTTACCTTACCACTTTATCCAACATTTAAAATTCTTGAATCAAGCCAATTTAATTAGGCGCTGCAGAAACCTCTATTTTGCCGAAACAAGATGATCAACTTTATAAAATTCAGAAGGCATTGAAACATAGATACCCTTAAAGAAATAATAAAAAAACAGTGGCACTTCGGGAGTGCCGACAGAAGTGAAAACTTGAACAATTTTGCTGTGCAGCAAATACTTTTCTTTTTGAAGTCGGTAAAAAAAGGGAAATGTCAATCATGTCATTTTCATGTCTCAATGTTTGGAATGTCATTAATCCCAAAGAAAATGTTTCGCGCGTTGATGTCTTTTTAATGGTCAAAAGTTGGTGTCGGTAACAGTGTCGCGAATTCAGATGTTTTTTTCGAAAATCAAAAATGGCCAAATGCTCCTAAAGAAGTTTTCACTTAAAAAAGAAACTCTCAACAAGTAATTAAGTAAGTTAATATTAAAATCTTGATCAGCTGCAACTGAAACCGTGTCGTGGAGCGCCGAGTTCCGATGGAGTGAAGTGCGCTCGTCATCGAGAGCTCGTCAGCGCTTTTGTAGGCTTATGAAAAGCTTTACAGAGTCAAGTCGCTCTACGGGGAATATTGTTGTAAAATGAACAAGAGAAAAATGTTGAAAGCGTAAAAATTAAATGGTAATTGCACTTTTATAAACTTAACAACATCTATGTTCTAAGTATTATTAAGTTACGTTGTTAGTAAGTCCTATGTAACAGAGGTAAAGCTAGATACCGGGCAAAAAACAGTGTTGCCGAGACGGCCCGATCCAAGAGTTGAACTCAGGCCCTAACGTTCAGCAGGCGTGTTTGTAACGCTAGACCAATGAAGCAATTCCATTACCCATACGTAATTAACTTTTGATTATCTCAATGCAGAAGTAATTCCTCTTCTTAAACAAAAGCATTGATCACTAAGCTTACCAACTAGATTGCCAGCATCTGTGTTCCGTCCCACCTATATACCCCATTGGCCTTCAAAATGCCAATAAACAGGCATCTTCTGCACTTTCGTCCCATTCTTTTCATCAGGTGAGATTGAGGTCAAGAGCAGGCCCATCAGGCAAAAATAAAACACGCACACGAAGGGTTTCGTACCATTAAAATATTTAGCAAAAAACGCCGAAAAAACACGTTTCTCAAAAGGGCATCCTCTTCAATTTTTTATTTTATTTAAAATTTTATTATTTTGTTGTTATAGCGGTAATAGAAATACACAATCCGTGAAAATTTCAACTTTCCGAAGCTTAGAATGGTAATCATTACCAGCCCTTAACTCAACTAAAATCAAGAGATATTGCCGTGTCAACAGAAACATTTAGCATAACCGCAGCCAACATAAAGGTATTATAATTACAGCTGCTCAAGGACTCCAGGCTACATTAATTGTGCTCAACTCAGGACTCTCAAGGCTATATTAATTGTGCTCAACTGAGCCACAAGTGGAGTGCGCTCGACACGATCGAGCGTGTTCCGGCTCTTACATCACTCATATCTGAAGATATATGAGTTATGTGTGTGTATAGTCAGCCTCAAAACATGTATACATCGACAAGAATTCATTTCATTGTCGACAAGCTTTGTTCCGTAATATTTTATTCAATGTGTAGCCACAAAATATTTTAGTGGTATGAGGAACAGGGTGTAAAGTTCACTCATCCACCAAAGACATGCGACATCTACCAACCCGCACAGAGCCCTCGTGGTAGGGGACGGCCCACTCCTTCTCACAGAGAGAAGGCCTGTGTCCCAGCTGTGGGAATTAATATAGGCTGATTTTGTGACTCAAATGAATTCTTGTTGATGGTACATCTTTGTGAGGCTTACTCTGTGGGCTGAATGTACGTACTTGGTGGCTCCTCGATGTGATGTGTCTTGTTCTGTCTTTTTGTTAAAGGTGTGATTTATATATCTGTGTAGTATTTTTGCCAGAGCAAATCAATAGATCAAGCCTTTGTAATAAAATATATATTTGTCGGAGACGGTTGTCAATTACAATAATTGTGGGTAGTCAACAGAGTTTGGTATGATTTGTTTTTATTATTATTCATTTATGTGATTTTTACTATCAATTATTGTCTAATAAATCGGAATATAATTTATTAAGTACTCTGTGTATGTACTAATAGATTTTGGCAACTTATTTCGTAAATTGTAACCAATGGTTTTGTTCAAAACAATTAATGACATGTTACTTTAATTATAAAATGATTTAAGTTGTGAATTCACTATTGATTATTTACGACAATTATTATTGTATTATTTGATTACTTTATAATGTAAGTCTTATTAGATTTAGCACATTTTAGTGTTTTGTATCAAGTAAACACGTGACGCACTTCCGTGCGTCATCGGACAGAGTTGTCGTAGTGGGATTGCAAGGTAGGGGCATCGTCTTATAAAAGAGTGTGCACTCTGTATACGAGTCAGTCGATCTTCGGATGCGAATCTATAAAGAGCCCCTGTTCCCGACAAAACTGTCGGTTTACCTGGTACAGCACTACTGTATATTCACATAGCTGTATTGGCTTGCTGATAGTGAGTAATACACTTTGTCAGTGTCATTGGGTGGCTTGGCCACTATACGAACTATAAGACCTTAAAAGTCTGTTCGATTGTTACTACCTATTCACCTACTTTATCTTGTTACTAATTACCATTTGTATTGTGTTTTACTTTATATAGTGTAACTAGTACCTACTATAATAAATACCCTGTAATTGTTTAAACAGTCTTGTTTATCCCAATAAAATGGGAACTCCAAACCCTGACGAAATACCTCTCGGCACTCCTGATCCTACATCAGAAGTGGGATTAGGTTTAGCCCAGGAATCGTAAGGTGTTGGTGATCCATGGCGAGTAATGTTAGAACTTCAGAACCATAATATAGCTCAGTTAATTGAAGCAGTTAAGACGCACTCGTTTCGTCTACTGTAATTCGCTTGCCCGATTTTGACCTAGACCTACCTGATTCCAATGCTCAATCTTGGAGTACAACCGTTAATACCTCTTCAAGGTAGCACTCTTATTATTGCCCTCACTAAAGCCTTAAAGGACAGTGCTAATGTATGGCTTTCCCAAGTATCGTATGCAGGCATGACCTGGACAGACTTTACGAGTCTCTTCCACTCTCGTTATGACGTTTCGGAAACTGTTGCCGCTACTGTCATTACTACCTTCATAATAGTCAACCAAAAGGAGAATCTTTAGCTGCATATGCCAGTCGACAGGTCACTTCACTGACTTCTAAATTGAATAGCCTGAGTGTCTAACACATTGCTGTTTCTACTGTACTGGCCCATGTCTCCATATTTGATTCCCGTGCTCATAGACTAGCATTTACTACCGAAGTACATACTAGGTATAAACTTCAACAAGAACCAAGTGTCTTGTCCCATCTTAAGAGAAACTCCCAGATTTCCTCTGACCAGCTAGATTCTTCTCAACCTAAGAAGTACAAACCAGGTACTATAAATAGTTTGTCACTTTTGTGGTATATTGGGGCATAAATCTACTAACTGTCGCAAGAAGGCCAGGAAAACCAAATATCCTGGACCAGCCAGCTCGCCACATAAGGCGACACCAAAGATCGTCTGTTACCGCTGTGGGGAGTCGGGACACGTCGCTCCTCGCTGCCCAAAGGTGACCGGAAGGCGGCCGGGAGGTCCAAGTGAAGATGCTGCGGGAGTCTGCCTTCCAGCAGCCAACCATCCGTGAAACGAGTTGAAACTTGTGATGTACAACCTACCACTGGTGTTCTACAGCAATCTGGTGAGTCGCTTTCATTTTGTTAGGACTCTGGGGCTGAATGTTCTCTTATTGCTGAAAAGTTGTCAGGCAAACGTAATTCTTGTGTGGTCGATATAATGGGAATAGGAAATTCTAACATTATATGTACCAAACTAATTCTGAGTGAAGTAAAAATAGATGGTTACCATTTAGAGATACTCTTTTATGTGATACCGGATGCCTATATAAGTCATAGTATAGTGATAGGCCGTGAGATATTAAAATTAGGTTTTGCTGTTAATATGACTGAAAAAAAGTCTTACCATTAAAAAAAAGTTAAGATTATTGATCAATGCTCTATTCTTGAGACTTGGAATTTTCATGATGTTGATACTGATATTCCATCCAAATATAAACCACAGTTGATAATGTGCGTAGACTACCGTGAGCTCAATAGTAAGACTGTAGCAGATAGGTTTCTACTGCTCCTTATAGCTGACCAAATCGCAAGATTATGTGGTGCTAACTTTTACACTTGCCTTGGCTGTACTTTTGGGTTTCATCAGATACCTGTTCATTCTTATGATATTGAGGCCACTGCCTTTGTTACAACCGATGGCCAAATGTCATTCGGTTTACGAAATGCTCCTAGTGTTTTCCAATGTGCTGAGTTAGTCTATTTTTATTTGTGTTTGTGACCCCTGTGAAGGTTTGCATCTACTACAAGCAGCCCTGGGTATAACTAAAAGTGCCAAATACGATAAAGCCCGATGTGATAGCTATTTTGGTAAAGTTTCAAATTGGAGACTTTGTACTTATTGCTAATGAGGGCGATGAAATATGCCCATGATCGTGTACGAAAAATGTCTGAATGTCCAGTTACTGTTAGTGATGATGTCAATGTTGACACTGATGATGATTCATCTGCTGCTCACATACTATAGCTGGATTGGCAAGATGTCTATGTTGACTCTTGTTTATCTTGACGCTTATTTGGATGTCTATGTTGACTCCTGGATTTGGACGTTGAACTTGACGCTTATGCGGGTTGTCTATGTTGACGCCTATGCGGGTTGTCTATTCACTCCAAATTACTTGTCGAATCCCATGGTGTGATTTCGGCTGGGAGACTATGTCTCTACTTTAATTGAGCTATGTATTGTCTGCAGCAGTATGATCATTTTGAATGGTTGCGTTGCAAGTGCTATTGAAAATAATTTAATTTGACTAATTCAGGATTTTTCTTTTCAACATTCCTTATGGTCATTTTGAATGGTTGCCATGCAACTGCTATTGAAAATAATTTAATTTGACTAAATCAGGATTTTTCTTTTCAACATACCTTTTGGTCATTTTGAATGGTTGCGATGCAACTGCTATTGATAATAATTTTATTTGACTAATTCAAGACTTTTCTTTTCAATATACCTTTTGTTATGGCTTTTGTTTGTCAGAAAGGCCGATCGATATTCACCATGTGATTTTTTTTCTCAGGATTACACGAGGCCGTGTAGAACGTCAGTTCTGGCCGTGTCGGAGACGGTTGTCAATTACAATAATTGTGGGTAGTCAACAGAGTTTGGTATGATTTGTTTTTATTATTATTCATTTATGTGATTTTTACTATCAATTATTGTCTAATAAATCGGAATATAATTTATTAAGTACTCTGTGTATGTACTAATAGATTTTGGCAACTTATTTCGTAAATTGTAACCAATGGTTTTGTTCAAAACAATTAATGACATGTTACTTTAATTATAAAATGATTTAAGTTGTGAATTCACTATTGATTATTTACGACAATTATTATTGTATTATTTGATTACTTTATAATGTAAGTCTTATTAGATTTAGCACATTTTAGTGTTTTGTATCAAGTAAACACGTGACGCACTTCCGTGCGTCATCGGACAGAGTTGTCGTAGTGGGATTGCAAGGTGGGGGCATCGTCTTATAAAAGAGCGTGCACTCTGTATACGAGTCAGTCGATCTTCGGATGCGAATCTATAAAGAGCCCCTGTTCCCGACAAAACTGTCGGTTTACCTGGTACAGCACTACTGTATATTCACATAGCTGTATTGGCTTGCTGATAGTGAGTAATACACTTTGTCAGTGTCATTGGGTGGCTTGGCCACTATACGAACTATAAGACCTTAAAAGTCTGTTCGATTGTTACTACCTATTCACCTACTTTATCTTGTTACTAATTACCATTTGTATTGTGTTTTACTTTATATAGTGTAACTAGTACCTACTATAATAAATACCCTGTAATTGTTTAAACAGTCTTGTTTATCCCAATAAAATGGGAACTCCAAACCCTGACGAAATACCTCTCGGCACTCCTGATCCTACATATTAATAATAATCATTATGAATAATTATTGGTATGCTGGAAGAGATTTCTTTGGAAATGAGCATCATCTGTGTACGTACTTTTTAACCGACTTAAAAAAAAAAAGAGGAGGTTCTCAATTTGTCGGGATATTTTTTTAATTTTTTTAATGTATGTTCCCCGATTATTCGAAGACGGCTGGACCGATTTGAAAAATACTTTTTTGTTTGAAAGGGTATACTTTCAAGTTGGTCCCATTGTCATTTGGTCACGATCTGATGATGGGATCTTGGAGAAATCGAGGGAACTCTTCAAATATTATAGACACATCTTTAGCGATTTGGGTATTTTTGATGAGCAGTTGACATAAGGCTATTGTAACTTAGATAAATTACAAACCAACCCATTAAAAAGTGAAAAAAAAAACTTTTTTACAAAAAATACAACCGACTTCCAAACTATAAAGTGAAAAATAACTTTAATTTCGGAAGTCGGTGTCAAAAAACTAAAATACTGATCCAAAGACACCGACTTCCGAAATTAAAGTTATTTTTCACTTTGTAGTTTGGAAGTCGGTTGTATTTTTTGTAAAAAAAAATCTATTATTTTCTTCTTGTCTGTTTATAATTATATATGTGTGTGCATAAATGAGTAAATAAAATAAATAATTTTGGTAAAGGGTCTGGCTGCCTCGAGTGTCTGCGTCAGGAAATCTGTGCAGTAAAACACATCTATATAAGTCGTGTTTGTACCTACTTTAGGCACGTACGCAATAACGAACAAAACATGTCATGGTGTTTGATGTGCGTTAGTGGTACGCACATGCGCATAATGTGTCCGATGTTCGTGTTCACCATGTTCCAGCTCGTTCGTGCGTACACGCTTTTATAAGTACCTAGTTGAGATTTATAACTTAACGTGTCGTTGTGACCTGTCTTTAGTGTAGTCTTTTGATTAAAATTTAATATTCTAGTATTAAAGGTGCCACTTGGCTACAAAGAACTATAACACAATAAGTCTTCATTTTCTTATAATAAACTGGCTTTCTGACGCTGCTTCGCGCCCGGATGTGATTCGTGGATGTCGGAAAAAATCCTACGAGAGAATATTACCGAGATCAAAATTATCCAGGTTATTATTGTTAATCCAGGTTATAAAATATCTGTGGGCCAAACGTCATCCAAATCCGTTTATCCGTTTTTGCGTGATTAAACTTTCACATTTATAATATTAGTAGGGTTATGATGGTGAACCTGTATTTAACTGAGTTATTATGCCACCAAATCTAGCATAACTTTGTGCGAAACGTTGCCAAAATAAGATGCCATTCGATCGATCATAATATTTATTTCGGAAATGTTTATCTTAAAAATTCAGTTTCACGTAAAAGATTGATGATCAATCAAAAACCTTTTAATAAAAACGTGGTATTATCGAGTTTTATTTTACTTTTGTCAGAAATTCAATGTTAGTTTTTCATTAAGTTTTTAGTTCTGATGAAAATGGATTTTTTTGAAAGCGTCATTTTACATTTTACAACTTGGAAATTGTAGAATATTTTGCATTGAAGGATAAAATAAAATATATCAGATTGATATTTACATTACACACATTTATTTCTGCTACATACATTTGCATACTTAAATTTCTACCCACCTTAAGAGATAAATCATTATAATTTACACAACATAACATCACGCCTTGTTTCCCCGAAGGGTTGGGCAGAGGTGTCCCTGTAGCAGGTACACCCACATTTCGCCAGTTATGTTTTAACTCCCATGTAATAGGAGGCGAGCCTATTACCATCAACCGGGCACAAATCCAGACTCCGAGCTGCTACTGAGAAATTTCTGATAGAAAAACCCAATAACACTTTGCCCGACCCGGGAATTGAATCCAGGACCTCATGCTCATTATAATTTACTTAATTAGAAAATTTACAAGTAGGAACCAAGTGATAATATCTTGTACTTCTCTAAGTTATAAACTATTACTTTATAAGCCCTACTTATTTATTATAGCTAAATACTTCTTGTTACCCAGATATTTTGCATAATTTTGTTTTAACCACTTCCTTCTATTTAAATACATATTAAAGTTACATAGGCTTATAATTCACGTGGATTAAAAACTCATTAACTACACTCTGGGGTAGAATTGTACCCCAAGAAAGTTGTAAACCTTCTTGTTACGAGTGATGGATGTGTGGGGTCGACCCAGACCCGCTGTGAGGGGGTTAAATCTTGCACTTTTATTAACTTGAGACGAACAAAGTTACAGTTTGATGGGTCATAAGTTAAAGTTATGAGGAATGAGATAAATTATTCCGTCGGATTTGCTTGATTGCAAAAGATTCTAAGATTTTAGTGCAAAATGGAAGTAAAAACGAAAGGTTTTTAAACTTTTAATTTTCCACTAGGTACTCAGTAATCCTAACGAGTAGATAATGAATGTGCAATTTATTTTTATTAATTTTCCGAACTTGAAACTAATTTATTTTTAGAAAAAAACAATCGATAAAGGATTAGATCCTAGGGGTAATCCGAACTAATTTCGTTTTAATTCAATAAACACCTCTTACTCGATTTTTATAACTCTGTGCTTGGAGCTGTCAAAACCGTAGGTTGTTATTATTGAATTCACCCGCCCGGTTACCTCCTCAGTGCCCCGACGCCTCTTAATACGGTCTAGACAATTCGTGTCGTCTCCACAGTTCTGTCTTCATCATCATCATCATCAGCCTATAAATGTTCCCACTGCTGGGACACAAGCCTCCTCTCTGTGAGAGGGAGTAGGCTGTAATCCCCCATGCGAGCCCAGTGCGTGTTGGCAGATGTCACATGTTTTCGAATTTTCGGTTCTAGGACATGCCGGTTTTCTCACGATGTTTTCCTTCACCGTTTTGAGAGCAGTGGTGATGAAATAATTTACACAAAGTAAAGCGCCTGTCTGGGTTCGAACCTACGACCTACAACTCGAAAGTCGCGGTCGTTACCACTGGGCCACCACTGCTCTAGTTCTGTCTTATTAACCTTTAATTTGTTAATGTTATTATTTATACCACATTCACTGTAAAATTTAGATGTTGACAGGCGCATAGTTATAAAATCGGGTTATACATACCTACATAAACTCACGCCTTCTTCCCATGTGGGTAGGCAGAAACTACAGAACGTCACCTGCTACACCTGCTGCTGCTAATTCGTTATCGAACTATGATAAAATAAAAGACAGAGAAAATCGAAAAAAAAAAAACAGTGGCACTCCGGGAGTGCCGACAGAAGTGAAAACTTGAAAAAAAATCGGCACTGCGGTAATCAACGCGTTGATGTCTTTACTCCTTGCACCGCGGTAATCAACGCGTTGATGTCTTTTATTCCACGGTGTCGGTAAATTCCGTCACAGTGTAGCGAAATCAATGGTTTAGTCCCATCTCAAAAATGCCCAACGCGCGAGAAGTTTTCACTTCAAAAACTTCAGCGCTCATTTTCTTCTTATATCATTTTTATCCTAATACCTACACATAGACAGATCAGGTTAAGCTACGCATGCTGCGGTTGGTCCGTGGATGGGTGACTATCTTTACATACCAAGATCCCTCCATACCTCGGAAAGCACGCTAAGCCGTTGATGTCATTTGTAGATCTTTGACAGATTTTACGAGTCGTCAGAAGCCGAAGTCTGACAACCAGTCTTACCAAGGGGTATCGTATTACCTAGTTACTGGGTTGTGGAGGTCCGATAGGCAGTCGCTCCATGTGAAATACTGGTATTTAGCTGCATCCGGTTAGACTGGAAGCCGACTCCAACATAGTTGGGAAAGGCTAGCCAGATGCTGACCTATATAGTATAGACAGATATTTTTTTCACGTGCCCGCATACGGTCGACAGCCATTACCTACATTAATTGTAGTAACAGACATAACGCTCAAAGATATGGTTCTTGACAACGTTTAGTGATGGGAAATGTCTAGATTTATGCGGGAAATCCCGGACTTTAATAAACTTAATTATGTATTGTAATAATTCTTGAAAGATCTAAAGAAACTAAGATCTTTTTCTTTAACTAGCTGTGCCCGAGATTTCGCTCACGTGACTGTGTTACAAGAAACTTTTGGCATTGGTTTATATAAGTCAATGGAAATTAATTATACCCAATGCCAAAATAAATTTTCTTGATAATGATAATTATCAGTTTATTATTGTCCCACTGTAATACATTGATCTCTTCTCGTACAGAGAAGACTCGACCATACTTAGTATTAATAATAAAGTTGCTGTACCCAGCGTTATATAATTGACCCTTGAAGCTATAGAAACGAAAGAGACTGTCACACATGTATGAGTGACAGAGACAAAACAAAACAACTCTTCTACAAAACTAAACTTAAGTAATTTAATCTTGAAATGATAAGTCACGAATAGCCAAAGATGATGGTTTATTGAATAGTTTAACTACCAAGTAACGAATGCTATATGAATGAGTACGCCTGGCCATGAACGCTTATTGTGTACTGCCGCGTTATACTATAATTTGTGCAAGGCGACGGAAAAGTGCTGATCTATGCAGTGCGCGCGTGTCATGCACATACATGACTCGTACACTAGTCTTTTCCCAACTATATTCGGGTCGGTTTCCAGTCCAACTGTATGCAGCTGAATACCAACATTTTACATGCAGGGATTCCCATCTGACCTCTACAACCCAGTTACTGGGTAACACGATACCCCTTGACAATACTAAAAGTATTTTGTATTCTAACAGGCGATGCGACAATTTGAAGGCCGGTATTGTAGATACAACTGAATCACTTCAAAATAGATAGCTTAATATAGTTTGTAACACAGGCCGGCCGCTTCACACGATATATCGATCTCCACCTACATGTTATTGGAGTGATTGCCCCCCGCCCACCTTTATGCATTCAGTATTGAAATTGACTGTAATTACTGGGAAAAACTGTGTAATGGTTACTTGATATGGACAGGCTTTGTTTATTTTAAAACTATGTAGTATTATTATACTTTATAACTAATAGTTTTTACTTTCTCTAAAAATGAAAAACAAACAAAATATTTTACTTACGTCTACCAAATATTTTTACTTACTGCAATCATTCTGCAATCAATATAAAATTTTCTATCTACAAAAAATTTTAGATCTTGCAAAAATTTTACTTACTGAACGTTTTAAAATTAATTACCTATCAAAATCCTGAATAAAAAATACGCATGAATTGATTAATAATTCCGGTCCCGTTTTTTGTTGCTGCATCCCCGGGATGAAATAACAACACTAGCTGCTATTTATTATATTGGTTTTTCTCTTCGATGCCGGAATGTTTTTTTAGGGACCCGCAGCTGTAGTGGTAAAAACGGATCGTTTACGATATGATTCGTGGTTACATAAAAAGAAAGTACCACATATGGTTGTCGGAAAAGATACGCTGTTACTGGAAAATGGTTTTAGTAATATTATTAAGTGCCTTTTCACACTTTCCTGCGGCATTGCGTAATATGGGTCTCGTCGAACGTACGGGTAAGTCAAGTAAATACAATAGTAGATTGTTATACGAGGGGCTAAAATAACCCATTCTATCAAGGTAGTTTTATTCCCGAGCTGAAATAGAAACCGAGTTAGAATGGGTTTTAGCGCCATGTGTAAAATAAAATAATCTAACACAATATTAAATAGTTTATTTTATTTTAAAAAAGGTACAATTTGTTCATTCTCAATTTTTAAGGAAACTTTTTATCCAGGTATGCAGTAGTAAAAAGCTAGATTTACATAAGAATAAAGACTTTTTCGTTTTTGTAGGCTCGTTGGTTACAGACAAAAATTAGTTTTTCCCCTAGAGCAAGATATGCAATTTTTTTCCCGCTCTGGTATGCTACAATGACGGACTTTTTGAGCAAGAGGAGTGAAAAAGCTCTTATACCTTTCTCAAACACTTTCACACCGGGTATTCTATACGTTCACTATCCGACAGTGAGAGCGTGGGGAAAAGGGTCAATTTATAAGTTTAACAGACATTTTAATTCATCGTCATCATCATTATTTGAACCCTTCCACTGGACATAGGCCTTCCCCAAACGTCGCCACATGGACTGGTCCTATGTTTCTCGCATCTATTTGAGTCACACCGCCATTCCACCGAATTTCCACGACCTTCAGTTATCGGTCAATTGTTCGTAATAATAACTCATTAAGGCCCGGACTCTACCAAAGCGGAGATGTGGGGAGATGTCCAAAGCGGAGACGATAAGAGATGTTTTTCAGCCAGGGTGTATCCACTGAAGCTGTGCGGAGATGCGTATTGGCTAGACTGGAGCGGAGATGTGTGTGATGTGACGCGGGGGGGGACTAGCAGGGCCGCTCACTGCACGCTGCTCACATCTCATCTCCGTTGCGCGCCGTCGCCAGCTTGCGAGGCTCAGCTCACATCGCTGCTTTGTACCGCCGCACAGTGGATATAAAAAAGGCTCTCGAAGACATAGGAACTTAAATTTTAAAGTGTCGGTTTTTTGACATACTTGATTTTGCAGACAAAATCTCGTTATATGAAGTATGTCAAAGAATCATAAATAAATAGTTACGTCACCGTGTGCAAGGATATCATGGTTTTTCTCTCCGTTTCGGAGATACCTATATCTAAGCATTAACTCCACAACTCCTTCCTTTTTTTTTGCAAAAAACATATAAGTTGCCAATTTGCATACCAGATTGTATCCTATGGTATATAATCATGCATGATATTGGCTATTAGAAGCCTATTCAAAGAAAAAAAAACTGAGTCTTTAAAATTAAGCTCTTATGTCTTCGAGAGCCTTTTTTCGATCCACAGTGCGCCACCCAGCTCAATCTCGGCGAGGCACAGTTCACATCTCCGCTTCGATCGCGCATGAGATCGATACATCTCCGCTCAGTGGTATCCACTGAAGCTGAGTGGAGATAGATGTGTGAATAACGAAATTCAATTGATTGTTTAAAACACATCTCCTCTCCTCTCCTCTCGTCTCCGCTTTGGTCGAGTCCGGGCCTAAAGGCTTATTTAGCCACTGAGTAAATAATTGTTTGAGGAGACAAAATACAGACCTAACAAAAAAAAAACAGTGGCACTCCGGGAGTGCCGACAGAAGTGAAAACTTGAACAACATCGCCTTGGTGCAAGAAAAATACTTGTATAGAACATTGGTCTGTAACCTTATCTAAATAAAGAGCACAATAGCGTTTACAAAAAAAAAAAAACTTCCAAACCTTTAAAGTAAAAATACTTGCATAGAACATTGACCCGTAACGTAATTTAAATAAAGAGCACAATCGAGTTTACAAAAATGAGGTGTCGGTAACGGTGTAGTGAGTTCAATTGTTTTTACCCATCTCAAAAGAGCCCGACGCGCCTAAAGAAGTTTTCACTTCAAAAAAGTTTTGTTTGTACTGGCTAGACTGCAGCGGAGATGTATTTGGCAGTATCGTAACACGGAGTAAATATGCAATGTAAATTGTCTTTGGTCCCTAGCATCAAGCAATAGATACATTTATCAAACTTTTATTGCTTGAATATCTTTTTTTTCTACTTTTTATGTGAAAAAATAATATGGGTTTTATTCGTGCAGAATAAACAAGATTTCTCTCTTTCTTTCAATTTGTGCTGGTTCTACGTTGTATTTTTATTTTTATAAAGGCTGTTTCAGAAAATTACTTTATCAAAATATGCAAACGAAGTGTTGCCACACTTCACGTATGAACGACATTTTGTTCGCACCATCTTCTCATCTCATAAAGGGATATTCTGCAACGTTATTATATTACAGCTCGCGGCGAACGGAAGCGACAGTGTTGTAAGCCTTAACGGATAATCTCGGCGGTGGCTCACAAGGATTTTCAGATACCTAATTCACTTTCTACTTGAACACCTTGCTGAGAAAATTCAAGGGTTTATTGAAGAAAATAGCGTGTGTGTAAAGAATTACAGGTGGTTTTTAATGTGAATTTTATTAGTTGACTTTGTACATAGGGGTTTTTTAGGAGCTCGTGGCTAAGTAATAACAGCCGCACGGGTCGATCCATTAGGTTAAGCTATGCTTGCTGGGGTTGGTCCGTATATGGGTGACCATCTTTCCATACCGAGACTCCTCCGTGCCTCGGAAAGCACATTAAGCCGTTGGTCCTGGCTGTCATTCGTGGATCTTTGACAGTTGTTACGGGTCGTCAGAAGCCCGAAAGTCTGACAACCAGTCTTACCAAGGAGTATCGTATTACCCAGTTAATGGGTTGTGGAGGTCAGATAGGCAATCGCTCCATGTAAAATACTGGTATTCAGCTGCATCCGGTTAGATTGGAAGCTGACCCCAACATAGTTGGAAAAAAGCTAGGCAGATTGATTGTACACAGGGGTTTTTTAAATCAAGAGTCTCATAGAGTACTCTCGTAGTATTTTGGAAGTCTAAGGACCCGTTGCACATGTTGGTTTGAACCCTAGTCGAAATCTGGCGATTACTAAGACCATTGTACTTTCTAAATAATTCTGGACACCGACATTTTCAAACTCAAACCATTTATTTCAAATAAACCAATTACAGGTACTTTTGAATTGTCAAGGGGTCAGTCAGTCAGAAAAATGAAGCTAGTCGCCCATTCCAAAGCGTAGTAGGTACCTATGGAGAAGAACGGGCAAGAAACTCCACGGACACTCTTTTAAATCAAAATATTGTTACAAAACATTGGTTACATCATTCGTGTTGAACTTATACATGTGAGAACAATGTAGAAAGACGTGCACGTTAAAAGCGTCCGTAATAAAAATATAATATCAATTCAAAAATTTAAATAAATTAAAATAAACCGTGGCAGCTAAGAGATGACCAGTCCCTACTGACGGCGCCCGTTCACGAACATGACGCATGGATCAGCACCATTTAGCTCAACCATTTTGAAGGGAACTTAATGATCCAACACACACGCCACCACCAGCATTGAGTTGGCCTGACAACACGCACTAAGCTAGTTTGATAGATAGATAGATAAAACATTTATTAAGTGCACACTATAGACACACATAAACACAGTTAAATGATAATAAATTACATGGATATTTATAAAAACAAGATGCCAATATACAAAAAAGAAAAAACATACGTATAGAAATGGAGTGACATTATGACATACTTCGGAATAATCAAATATACACTTCTCGGTTTGGTCATACTCATAAAGATCCTTTGCCCTTCAATACGAGAGATACCTATTCTTATAGTCTATCTAATAGTCTATTAGTCTTTTACCACCATTTATCCAATTTATTTTCCATAAACCTGACCCCGTTTCGCAGTCATTCACTATAATTTTACATCCTTTTAATAGCGCTTGCACCTGTTTCTATCAAGCCAATTCTCAGTATTAGACATTCATACATGTACCTACATAAACTCACGCCTTCTTCCCATGGGGGTAGGCAGAAACTACAGAACGCCACCTGCTACGATCCTTACATACTCCTTTTGCTTCGCTTACGTTCATACATCTGGTCATACACGCACGCTGGTTGCGAGTATTACACACCTGACCTTTCATAAGAATGCGGCGACGCATGAATTGTCCATACAAACGTAATACATAAATCGTTTGCAATTTGAGCATATTTCCACCATATTATGTTGATATTCGGATTGAGACAGTATTTATCTAGGCTCCTACGTCTTTTTATTTCCAAAAACTTACCTTTAAATGAAGTGTAAGCGAATTGCATTTCGTACATTTTTACAGCGTAAATGACATGTTTTCATATTGTTTTTTCTGTATTATAAACAAAAATATTTGTAATATTGTTTCCACAGAAGCAAAGTTTATGTTTTCAAGTTACAAATTATCAAAAAAAAAAATGGAAATACATTAAGTTTTCACTCATAATTTTTTGTATTACGGAACACATCCAAATTTATCATAAATTTTCGAAAGCTAGTAGTGCTATCGCGTCAAGCAACAATTGTCAATGTGTGCGTGGTAGTATTGCTCAGTGTAGGTGTATATCGCTCCGACAGGCACTCACACTAGCGCAACGTGCTTGGAATTGAATTTTGCAAACATCTCGATTTGTAGTTGCGAGCAGTGTCGCCGCCCTCTTAAGAACATTACCAATAAGGTGACTATATGTCCTTCTAGGGCATCCCTTCCCAGCGTGTCCACTCACACCAGCCTTGTTAATACCTTTTCAGTATTAGAATTACATCTTAATCCTTCTGTGGGCAATCTGTACCTCTTCCTATAATCGGGTCCCGTAGTTATACGTCTATTATTTGGTCGCTAATCATTAGTTATGCACAAAATGGTGATAATGTTATATTTTACAGCCGCTTTAGAACCAGTTCATTTGAAGACAGCTCAGTTAGCGACGGTCGGTGTCCGAATATAGGGCTGACTGTTGTTCGGTTTTCTCGGCAAGAATAGAAACTTTAAAGCGTGGATATTTTAGTTTTGGAAATATGTAGCTGGGGAAATGTTTAGTGATTCTAGGTGACATATAATTATGGCGCACTTATTTTCCGTTTCAAATTAGTCACAAACTTTTTTTTTCTTCTTATTTTGTTAGTCGCCATACAAAAGAGCCATTTGCAATTAGAAGGGTAAGGTACAATAAATACAATATTATTTTTTTAAATGTTTTATAATGCAAAATTATGTGTTTCTTCCATATTCCTCCTTTTTTCTTTTCTAAGGCAATGATTTAGCTGATCCATAACTTTGCATTAAAAAACTTTTTTACAAATATACAACCGACTTCCAAACTACAAAGAGAAAAATCACTTTAATTTCGGAAGTCGGTGTCTTTGGATCAGTATTTTAGTTTTTTGACACTGACTTCCGCAATTAAAGTTATTTTTCACTTTGTAGTTTGGAAGTCGGTTGTATTTTTTGTAAAAAAGTTTTTTTTTTCACTTTATAGTGGGTTGATTTGTAATTTATCTAAGTTACAATATCTTTATGTCAACTGCTTATCAAAAATACCCAAATCGCTATGGATGTGCCTTTAATATTTGAAGAGTTCCCTCGATTTCTCCAAGATCCCATCATCAGATCGTGACCAAATGACAATGGGACCAACTTGAAAGTATACCCTTTCAAACAAAAAAATAATTTTTCAAATCGGTCGAGCTGTCTTCGAGTAATCGGGGAACAAAAAAAAGACAAATTGAGAACCTCTTCCTTTTTTTAAGTCTCTTAAAAAGTATGGTTCTGTTTTAAAAGTTTGTAAGATATTTAAAAGTCTTCGAATACTTTTTAATATTTAAAACTAGCATACAACCCTACTGCAAGGGGTAGCTCGTATAACCGAGGTTATTACCGCCAGATGGCGCCACCTTCACTCGAGCGAGCACAGGACGATAACCGACAGTTTGCAAGACGGTTCACACCTCGATAAGTACTTATATTCCGAGCTGAATCTAGATTGAAGATTTCCCAAGTATGCTACCTAGGGTTATAGATTAGGAATCTAAGTTTGATGGTTATGGTATTGAGCGTACTTTTATAGCATAAGTTTGATGGGCTCAGGGCTACATAAGTCTTTGTTTGTATAACCGCTCAGGCGCCGTGGGTGGTCCGCGCCGTGACAGTTTTACGACCGCACTTAAATAAACAAACACTCGGATTTCTTTACAACGTCTCAAGTAGTATTGTTAATGTTTTTTGCTTCTCGAATAGATTAGGAATACGTTTCAAATGGTTGCAGTCTTTGTAAACAACGTTCACTTATCTTTATTACCCGCTTTTGTTATTATTTCTTTTGTTCTTTGTGATAACGATTTCTGATAAAACTACCGTACCAATTCACACGAAATTTTGCAGGGTACATTATGGATAGATAAGTTATCTAACAAAAGCGTTTTTAGAGACAAACATTCAGAACAAAAAATTCAAAAAATCTAGATTTTAGATAATCTAGAATTTCTAATGCTTACGTAACTTTCTCCGTCCCAAAAAAATATTTTTTTGTATTATTTTGTTCTGAATGTTGTCTAATACGATGATACATGTAATATAGAAAAGAAATAAAACACTTACGGATCAGATCCATACAGAAAAACCACAAAATATCACAACTTTCACTTTGACGGGAACTTTCTCTTATCTGTTTGTTTACACTTTTTTGGTTGGGTCAAAATAGGTATAATATGATGTTATTTAGTGCGGATATTATCTAAAACGATGTAATATTTACTTCAAAATGAAAATATCACCACTTTCCGACGATTTACACACAAAAACCATTAAAAAACGAATTATTACAGCGAACGCGCGCGTCCCGGCAGTGACGTTTGACTGACATTTTACCGCGCGGGAATGTCATTTTCAACATTTTTTTTAAAATGTTGCCTATTCATATTTTTGCTTTTAGTCGATTTATTTGATAAGAATATTTATCCGACCATAGACAGAAAAATCCACAGACGATAATAGCCATTACAGCAAGTACAAATAGAGATGTAAGTCGCGTGGGTGTGCCGTCTCTCATGAGAGACGCCGGTCCTTTACCGGTACATCTCCATTCCACTTATGTTAAAGCTCATTAGGCGTACCAATAAAAGTGTAAATACATAATCTCACAATTTACGAGTTTCACTTTCAAAAGAGGAAGTCTGAAGGCCTTTTTCGGGATATACCATCAAAATATTAAACACTTGCTTCCGCCAGCGGCTTCGCCCGCGTGATATCTTTATAAATTGCCTATGTATCTATAGCTTATGTTACTCAGTGACAATATAGTATCCTATTGGTGAAAGATTTTTTTAAATCGGTCCGGTAGTTTTTGAGTTCACTAATTACAAAAAAAAAAAGTTAAAATAGATGCTACCTATAAATAATAATTAGTTTTAAGTACAAAGTTTATTGAATGTATAGAGACTCACCGACCCCACAGTCAAACCACTACTACGTTTTTGTGGGGCTTAGCTTATTTGTTACACTTACCATATGTGAATATAGATAAATAATAATAAACATACAGACACACAAAAAACATTTTTTTCTCTTTATAATAATATGTATAGCTTGATGTGTAACTGTGCGTACAAAGTAAAATAAACTCTTTTATATTCAGCCAAAAGCAACTAAAGATATCTATTTTATACCAGTACTGGCTATAGTTGTACTAAAACGAATTTTGTCTCGATGAGTAGGACTATTCAAAATAAGTAATTAAATAAAAATTGCCGGCAGAACTGCCAAAAGGGTAATTTGGTAGTTTTTCTACATTCAGGAAAAACCGACTAAATTAGCTCCTTACCGGTCATTTTCACATTTTTGTTGAAAATCTAGTAAGTTTTCTTCAATTATTAACCTACTAAACAATACTTGAATAGTTTTTTGTTTTTAAAATTGACATTATTACAATTATATTTTTGTGTCATTAAACTTTCAAGTATCTCAAAAATATGTCGGTCAAATTTTGGTGTAGATAATCGGTTTTTGCAATAAGGGTACGATATTAGTGTAGATTAGACAATTCAAACACATTACTCGAAGCACTATTAGGAGCTTTTGAGCATTAGGTGAGCAAATTAATTTTATGAAATGTGTCCAGATCTTAGACACAACATTTTTATTTCTGGTAGTTTATTCACAAAACTGGAGTCATGTTACAATTTGTAGAAAAATAGCTCTTTCCGTATTTACCCGTTCCATAACTGGACCATTTCATTACACCCCATATCGGGCCCTTATGAAATATTCAAATTGTATCACCTCCTAACAATATAAACTATTAGGGTCACTCGTATCTAACCGAACATTCGCTTAATGGCCACTTTATGGCAGAATTAACGTTGTTTATAGCAACCCTGGCCCTTACAGGTACTTGAATTAATTCTATTTTTAAGGATATTTGAAGTGCTGCTGAGTTGTAACAGTTTTTGATAAAAACCAGGCATACGGTTTTTGCACTGTAAGCTTTTTCAAGTAGGATATTCACGATTGACGTAAAACAATGTCAATGGCATGTCATTACAATGTATCTCATATCTCGATAAGGTAAGATATTTATTAGAATGATTGCCTAGAGTTTTATCAAACTCATGGTAATCAATCTAATTTACACTTTATTAAAATGGGATAAAAGTTACATTGTAATGGCTTACTAACGGTTTATTTATGTTATTAATTGGTAAACAAACCGATAGTCCATCAGTCTAATGTTGAGTAGTCACTACCAACTATGGATACTTATCTGCAATGGCTACCAGATACATCACAGTTACGTTAGCATTCAAGAAAATGAGCTTAATCCATGGGTCACCTGTCCCTGAGATCCAGCAGTAAAATTATGACACCTAAAGAGGTAGGAGGAACAGAGTGTAAAGTTCACTCATCCTACATAGAAAAGGGAAGAAAGAGCCTCCGATCAGACGGGTCAGCGATTGATGTCAGGACGTTGTATTTATGCTAGTCACCCGGTAAACTATGCTTGCGCGATGCGGGATTGTGTGACTTCAGTGTGATGCGTAGTATCACGTACCTACCAAGAAAAAATGAAAAAGTTTTGACACTCCTGTCTTGATCTCACATAACGTGACGCTTGTATATTGAGTTTCACCAGATATGTTTAAGACACATTAGGCGAGCCTATTGGTCTTGATCCTCGACAAGCAAAACTAATGGGGAATTGTTGTGTAAGGATGATAGAACAAATAAAACAATTAAATAATTTCACATGTTTAATGAACAATATTTTCAAATAATTTGTTTTTGTATTGTTCAAAATTGTATATGTATATATAGAACGCTATATAATAACATCAAAGCCCTGTTTACTCACTGTGAAAGCCTTATACCTACATCATTGCTCGTGAGTGTTCCAAATCAGGCACAGTGCCTCACCGTGTCGGGAGACTTCGAGTTACATTCAAAATTTCATACTTGATGACATGGAGATGAACACTGTGTTTCATTTGGAAAACGTTATTGGTATACCATCAGTATTTTACAAAATGGAAATAATAAAACAGGTTAAGGATTATGTGATTTATATTTGGTTATTGATTTACATTGATAGGTTATTCGTACCAACAACAAACAAGCTTTTATGTTCTGTATTTCGGATATATTCATTACCTTTTATAGGTTTTCAGTACCTTTTATTGAAAGAGACGTTGAAATTTTATTATTAAGTACAATATTTGTAAGTTAGAAAACAGTTTTTTTTACTGAAAACTTTTTCTCCCTTCAGAGATAACAAAAAATAACAATTAAAATTTTTATACAATTTTGAAAACCAATAAATTATTTCATAATAATTTAATGACAAATAAAATTAACATTTTGCGGGCTATTTTGTATCATCAAGTTTCCGTTATAATGACGACAGCAAAATATAACGATACTAATTTTCATCTCGCAATTTTACTTAGTTTTTAAGTGCAAAACTCAAACTTATCTTAGCAAGTCTGAAATGAAAGAACTCGCGATCGCAACTTCGAGTAGGCTTTAAGAATTAAGTACAAAACTTTTTTTTTGTCCGTGGTCCTCTAAATCCGCTTTAAATATTTATTTACATATATATTTAGCATAAAGTAGAACGGAAGAAATGAATATTAAGGTCGTGGCCTAATAGAAAGCGATCGTCGCGCAATTACGCGTATCGTTGCGTTTATTTATTTAAATATGACATACGCAATCAATCATCTTGCGTTTAACATAACATTACATCACGCCTGTAATTCCCCGAAGGGTTAGGCAGAGGTGTACCTTAGCATGCACACCCACATTTCACCAGTTATGTTTAAGTCCCATGTAATAGGAGGCAAGCCTATTGCTACCAACCGGGCACAAATCCAGACTCCGGGCTTCTACTGAGAAATTCCTGATGGAAAAACCCAAGAATACTTTGTCCGACCTAGGAATCACCTCATGCCTATGCCTCAACTTGCGTTTGTACGTCATAATTCATAATTATTTATAAACGCCCGCGTATTCGTGCGACGATTGCTTTCTATTAGAACACAGGGTAAGGCTACACGCTAGGTGTTCGCAATAATGGTGAATGTTTCGAGATTGGACGGAGATCGTGAAAGCTGAGGGTCTGCCATAAACAATCTGTAATGGCTCATTTTTCTCCCTTATGGAGTTATCGATCATGAAGTTACGCTTGTAAATACAGTTTGACTTTCAAATGGAGAATTATAGTTTGATGCTCCTTTTACGAGTACGTAAAGAGGTGATAAAATAGAGTAGCATCGCCGAAACTACAGGATATTGACTTGAAACCTGAAAACTATACAGTATTATCATCCCAAATAATTTTAGATTCGTGTACGGTAAACAAGAGTTCACATTTAAATATATTTTACTTTAGCTGTAAATGAGAAACAAGTTAACCTATTTTAATTAAAACTTGCAGCATAGCAATTAGCCAACTTTACAAACTTAATTATATTAGTTTTAATTACGATACGACTATATCACGAGCTTGCCAACATCAGGTATTGTGGACCTATCACCATTTTTGCATCTAATTCAACATTTCCAGGGCAGTTAATTTATAATGCCATGTAATGTCAGGCTTGCGTGTGGCGAAATAAATGATGGTTTCAAGATAGCTTTAAAATTAAAACTATTTCTAAAGCGGAAAGACAAGTAACAAGATTTATGACACTTGGACGTTGAAAGACGTTGTGTAACATGCTCCCATAATTTTTCAGATCTTTCTTCACTAAAAGAAGCAGAATTTAAAGTAGTGCTAATAAATGCAACGGCATCGTTAGATGCTGCAGTAGTAATGAGAGCTAAGTAGGTTAGATTACAAGCCGCAGTAATAAATAAAAGTCACTTAGACTGATATCAAACATTACACATTCGAATTTAAGGATTGCTGTTATTCGATAAGTGGACGCACGCAGAGGTCGAAATTTCTTCATAAACTATTGACTCTTTTTGAAATGGTAATCGAAAGAGCAATAAGGCTAGATGAAATGGCGACACCTGATTAGGCAGGTGTCCAAATTTTCGCAAAAACCAAGAACCATTTAAATTAACATAGTCGTTAGTAACATTAATTTTCAGTAACATGATTTCACAAAACCTTGTCACGTCGAGGCAGACCCTCACTGCTAAAGGCCCGCTAGCCAATTTATATGAATTTTAACAACACAGATGATGAATACCCCAAAGCGTAGGCACAAAAAATAATACAAAAGGTCGGCTCCATACAACGAGCAAAGACGCACGCACACAAAGAGGGACGTACAGCGAGTGCAAGCGCACCGCGAGTCCGCGAATGGCATTTGACCGAGTTTGCCGTACGTATGCGTCTATGTGTGCGCGTCTGTTTTAGCTCACTGCTTGTAGCCGACCTTCTGCACCTATTTATTTTGTGGTGAAGGCTTGTTAGGTCGGGGTGAGGTCATAAATTATTTCCAAATAGGGTTGTCGGTGTCGGTCGCTGACACAGCCTTTGCTATTGTACGTGTGTTGTATAAACACTGGATACGTTTAAAGCCTTGTTTCGCACACTATGATAATAATATGACCGGCCCTCTTTTGTTTTAACCTATTGTTAGATAGTTTTGTATGGAGTTGTTAAAGTTGAGTTTGTAGGGGATTAAGTTACATTGTTATGCTCGAATGAATGTTGTCCCTTGAGATCAAAAATGTATTATACTTCATAATTATTAAATTCTTCCTCTACCACATTTATGTTTCATAGTTTGAGTGCTGCTGTATTTCACAATAAAGTAATTAGGCCTACTTATTTTACTGTTGATCTTATAATATTTTTTATTATCTTTAAAGACTTCACAAAGGTACTCTTCACGATGAAATACATAGAAGTGGACATATTTAGTAACCTGTTCCGCTTAGCTATTTCTAAAGAGTCATAAAAAAACCCCTGAAATAAATCGATACGTGTTTCACCTCTCAACGAGGCATCCTCAGGATGACGATAGACTTGTCGCAAACTCGAACACGGCGTGTTGCCACACCAAGTGCCGAATACAAACGCGCGTGCTCGGCGCTTGGTGTGGCAACACGGTTTTTTATGACTCTTTAGAAATAGCTAAGCGGAACAGGTTACTAAATATATCCACGTCTATTGTATTTTATAATGGATTTCCGCAAGGTCACGCCTAAATCAATTAAGTCTTCACGATCTCAATCCACATTCAAAACTATTTTTACATTCCGATAGGCTTACCTTCAGACTGCTACATCTAAATGTTACTTAGGCCATGACCTAAATACTAGAAAACAGGTCTCAAACCATTCTTCGGAGTTAATTTTACATTTGAAACCTTTTCTTATAATATATAGGTACTGTTTAGATTATTACTTTTTTCTATGAAAAAACGAAGCTATTTCGCTTATTTAATAGAATAAACTCAGGCGGCCATAGTAACAATTTAGTCGTAAGTCTGAATTATGCAACTGTTGGTAAGTAACGTAACGTAGCTAGATAATAAATTAAGGTACAATTTAGTAGCTAAACTTTACGTCTTAAATTATATACAAAATACATTTTGTAACAAAACGTCGTGCTATCTAGGTAACATTAAAATTTATTGCATTTGATGCGTAAAATAGTATTTTTATGCGTTACAAGTTTGTATAGTAACAAATAAGAAATTAGTTAATTGATAATTTCGATATGGTACCGATTTAGAGCCAGGAGAGCACACATTCGTACAAGCAGTTTCTATTGATCTGATCGTACGTTATTACATAATACAAATGTTTGTGAAATAATTTTATGAAATTGAGATTTAAAATTCTTAGCATAATAAAATACTTTTTAAATGGATAATTTGTTTCGTAACTCTTTTAGTGAGTTAAAAGATATGCGCCATAATTTGAAATCAATCGTCCAAAATATATGTTGATGATATAATAGTAAAAGTTGTAAGTTTGAATGTGAACTTCTAGTTGGACATACTAAGTTACAACCTGTAATTTTTCGTTATTAATAATGATATATATATTAAAAAAATTGTAATAAATTACAGTTAACTTGCAAAGTTTTCGACACCACGATCATAATCAAATTTTAAACTACATATAAATGCTGATAATAAATTAGGCTCAATACAAACTGTTTGTATTTTACGCAGCGTTTCCTGGCACACGAGATATTATATAAAACCCACACAATTTTTATTTATATTATAAAACATTAAGGGTCCCCCAATTTAGACATGATTTTCATTTTATTTTATTCAAGGAAAAACTTTTCTTCTCGTAAGTTGCTAAGCAACATATAAACAAAAGAAGCCCACTTAACATTTTCTACTCATTTTGGAGTGTTGGTACCCTTTCATCGCTACTTTGTATACAGCTCTTCGCATTTCACGAGTATTCATATGAATACGCATATCTTAAGACTCAATAACAAAAAGTGGCAAGGCTTATGGGATGCCTTGGCAGAATTGCTTTACCTAACGTATTTTCAGGCCAAGAAATAAGGTTGCATATCACGTCATGTCTTCATTCATTTCAGTGTGGCTATGAGTACATTATTAATCTTTATCAAGTCGCAATGAAAGGGTTAACTTTGCGAAAACACTGTAATCTATGATAACACTCTCAAGCTCTCAAGTTGATTTTTGAGAATTAGGCTTAGTTTTCAATTGTATTTTCAAAACGCCAACGAAATTCTCAGCCGATTTACTGTATTTTGTTTAATTAAATAATTTCTTTAACACTATCTACGCTTATTATGTATACTTTATGCTATTTATATTTATCTATATACATGTAAAACAGGTATATAACACCAAGAATGAAAGAAAGTGCCAATGATATGTGTTGTCTAGTGATTATTTTAACTGTTAAAGATACAAAATTATTAACGCTACTAGTATTTACAGTAAAAATTATCGTTAGCTTATTCGAAAAGGATGAAGCTTTCTTAGGTACTGTACAAAATGTTGATTTCATCTGAGAGAAATATATTAATGAGTCCAAACCTCCTTGCATAACAGGGATGGTAGGAAATCAAGCGAATATTAAGTAAACAGTAAAAGGTATTCTAAACTGCTGTAGTTTCATGCTCTTGTTTATCCACTGAAACTTTGCTTGTTGAGAAAATCAAGTTTAATATTTGCATTTATAGACCTAAACAAGCTCCACCTCTTTCACTAATGGACAGTAAACATACTTCACTATGATTACGAATTTTCTGGTCATTAACGATGACTACGCGACCAGTATATCTAGACGCTCGAGGTCAGGACTATGGTTATGCAGGAGAGAGATAAAATGGGCCTATGTATACTGGTCGTTGGCTTAAATTATTATTTTTACTAGATTGTGACAGCAGCTATTCTAATATACGTATGTGTTATAAAATATTAATAAGTGCTGTAAACACTTAGCTATCTTACGTCTATCACGGCCCTGAATGCACTTACGAGTAAAAGACTATATCAATGATGATTATTCATATCAATTTTATATAGAATCGTAACTGCTTTCAAAAAGGCTTTTATGCAACTATTTTAACTGACACCGACTGATATTTTTGTTTATTTTAAACCGTATTTAAGTCTTCCAATTCGAATACTTTGGTTATCTTCATTTGAAAGATGCTTGCTATTTCTATCCACGATATTCCTAGCTCCTCTCTTTCACTCCTGGCACTACTGATGTCACTGACAAATCTTTCTCCTTAGCCTTTATTACCATGACCTTTTCTTTAATCTGTGTCAAAAGAATTAATTTCTTTTAACTTCTCTTCTTCACAGCAAGCTAAATTTTAAAAACTTTCTTAGCACTATTGGTCAATATATATATTATTAATGTTATGTCGAAGCAGATGATTTCCTTTTCTCAATCTTATTGTCCCTTAACTTCGTTTCATCCAATGACTCAATCTTATGATCCCTTAACAGCGGAGTACGAGCATCTGTTTTTTCTTCATTGACTTTATCCATGAATATGTCATTTTTGAAGTTCATTACTCTGACAGTATTATCGCTATCCACAGATTCCTGACGGCTGCATGTTTTACTGCTTTCTTTGTTGTTATCGTTCTCTTTTTCTTCAGATTTCTCACTGTGGTACGCCATGTTGTCGAAACACTGTGTCGGTACTATGTTTACAGATTTCATCATTGGTATTGCGATCGCGAGCGCAGGGCTCATACCTTGAGGGCTGGGTGATAGACGAGTCGTGACTGAAAGGTCCATTCCCGGCATCAAAGTTGCAACTGTAGGAAATGAAATTGTAAATCAATATTATTAAACTTTTACTAAAGATACACAAATGGTTAAAAAGGTTATCTGAACAATCATGCATACGCATGCTTATCTTTTTGGGAAAATTATATGTTTTTTTGTTACAGACTTCAAAATTGCTATGTTAACAACGAGACATTGAAAGAAAATAATATAAGAACACAATTTTACATGGACAGACTTTCACAAGACAATAAACTAGTGCTAGGAAAACACGAACATTAGATGTACAATTTAAAAAGCACAATCACGACACCGTGTTAGTGTAATATTAGTGTTAAGTTGTCACTAAAAGTGTACCGATGTGACGGGCTGTGAGTTTGATACTTCGATTGTTGTTTTGTTTTGACTATTAAGTGGTGGTGGAGGTGTGTGGTTGTTGCCTGGAAAAAACACTGAATCATCACTATCTAAAACATAGGGCACGATCACGGTTATTCAATACATAATAATCGACCAAAAAAAGCGTTCACAGATATTGCAAAAAGAAATAGCGATATTAATACAAAAATCATAAACAATCTACAACAACATCAAGTTTGGAAGCAAAGCAAAAAGTTCGGGGTACAAACACAGATATACAAAGTCCCGAACCTTCGTCCCCCGAAGCAAAGGGACCTAGACGGTGGATCCAGTGCTGCCTGAAGATACTGCCGTGTGCAAACATGATAATGACAATGGTAATGATTGATTAGTGACTAAAGATATATTAGCATTCCTGTAAGCTAAATCCGAGTGTGCAGGCGATATAGAAAGCCCATTCGGTTCCAACGGCCTTGTGTGATGCTTTCTAAAGCATGTTTAAATTTTTTCTTTTGCAGTTGTTTGGTGTCGTTTGGATCATAGCCTCTAGCTCGCTACGATCACCATCTGTGGAGGATTACATTGCATAAGCTACTGTTAGTCACGTGACTAGGTTATTAGTATTTATATAACGAAGTATACTATCAATGACTTTGTGACGTCAGAGAAAGCCTCTTAATTTATTTACAAAGTTTGCTTTGTTGAGTAATTTGAAATTGAAGGCTTGTTTTCGAAAATTAATTTTTAAGAAAATTTCATGTTGATGCGAATTCCTTTCATGTTAATTTAACAAGTTTTCAGAAAATTAAGTTTTATAATTATTTTGAGCTATCGACAGTGTTTTGTATCAAATATATTCAAGGTCATAGATAATATTCTTCTAGCCACATCTAGATCAAACGCACGATAACGCTTAATAAGTCAAGTTAGTATGTAAGTTACCAATTGTATGGTGTATATCTTTCATGTTCATCACCAGTGAATGTGATAATATGTTCATCTATTTTTGTGAAAACGCCAATTTGTTCTTATGTCCATCAAATTTTTGTTTCTACTTCGTGATTTCAAACATTTATAGTGCTTAAAACTACAAGTGGATTACGAAGGCATTGTTAAATCATAAAATCTGCCTTCAAAGAGAAATTTTTAAGAATATTTTACAGTTGTCTCGCTATGGACGTTTATTCCACAGTTTAGAGTGTTTTACAACGAGATTGTGAAGCTATGAATAAGTTTTATAAAATAAGAGTTCGTGTAGTTATTTTGGTTGCGAGTTATTAGATTACACCCGGTCCCTGAAAGGTATAATAATTATTGTCACAAACATTTACTAACACGCTGTCAAATTCCATGTCATCTGCGATGAAATCTCTTGACATGAGATTTGACAACCCATTAGTTCCAAAAACCTTTCAAAAACCTTAGGTCAGAATTAACATTCAAGTTTATCTTCATGCATTTCTTTAATTTGCAGTATCCTCATTTTATTTATTTATTACATCTTCAATTTCTTGTATTATAATTTTATCCACAGCTTCATAGTGACATTAATAAACATGTTGGCTTATTATACAACTTACCCATGTTAGGTCCTATCATGTCTTTAGGATGGTTGGTTTTGATGGCATTCATTCTTCGGTTTACTACCTGAGGACCCATGCCTGGTGCTAGGGGGTTAGGAGCACCCGGCACTGGCGCACCTGGATCATCAAGTTTTTCATTATAATAGACGATGAAAATATTATGTTTCATAGATTGAGAGTGTTTGAGAGATTCGCATTATGTGATCCCGAACATTATTAGCCGAAAAAAATCGGCTTTGTAGAGCTTTTTTAGTTAAATGTGTCTTAAATGTATTTTATGTCTTAAGTTTTAACGCTTAGGCACTGTGACACCTACATATTTAATTGTCAGGCTGGAAATTTAGGAACGTTAACATAGTTTACTAGTTCTTGAAAATTGTGTGATTATTATTTCCCAATACTCACGCATAGGTGGCCTGGTGGGCTCCACATTGACGACTCTTCGCCTTTTCTTGGGTAGTTTGGCTCTCGCTTGAGTATGCGAGTAGTACATGGCGAAATTGGATACTATGACTGGCACCGGAAGAGCTATCGTTAGCACCTGTTGGGTTGAGATTAAGGTCTTGTTTACTATCGAAATTGTTAAAAAAGTTATCTAATTAATCTTTTATTTTATTTATTGGGAAATAGTTAATTATAATATTTTGTAAGTTTGAAATAGAAGAGTTAAAAGTGGCTTCACTGAGACTTTGTTATTTTATTGGTACAACTACGCCACAATGGAGACAAGAAAAACAGATCTATGAAATCAGAATATGTCAAGAGATGAAGAGAAGAAGATGAAGAAGAAGATCATAGTGATACTTACACCTGCCAGCGCGCACAGCGCACCGACAAACATGCCAACATAGGTCTTCGGCGCCATGTCACCGTATCCAACAGTCGTCATGGTCACCAGTGCCCACCACAGGCCCAAGGGTATGCTGTTGAAGTCATTGTGAGGATTCGTCTGAATCCTCTCCGCATAGTACACCAGACTAGCGAATATCACAATACCCAGCACGAGGAAGAACACTAACAACGTCAGCTCCTTCGCCGACGCTCTGAAGGTCTGTATCAAAATCTTAAGACCTGAAGAGTGTCTCGTGAGTTTGAATAGCCTCATGATCCTGATGATGGAGAAGAACTCCAAGATATCCGCGTTTTCCACGTGTGACGCGTACTTCTGCAGAATCAGGTCGATGTAGAAGCTCATCGTTGCTATGTAATCGATGATGTTGACGGATGATTTGACGAATTCACACTTGTTTGGTGACGAGATGAAACGAACGAGGATCTCTAACGTGAACCACGCGTTACACACACATTCTATGTAAAAGAAGGCTACATGGGCGTTTGTTTGCACTTTGTCCAACGCCCAACCATGCGATTGGTTAGCTGTCGTCACTGTATAGTTTCTAATCACTGGCACTCTCATGTCCGGGTGAGTTTTTAGACAGAACGATATTATTGATACGCATATGAAGAACACTGATATGACGCCGATGATCTGGAAATAAAAAGGTTGAATAAGTCAAAAGTCGTTGCAAAAGCCCCTTTTTGGAAGTCACACAATTAAGAAGCAAAGAACATTATCACGCAATTCTCACATTAAACAATTCATTCAACTAGTCATTTAAATTCCCGGAGTCATTTAAAGCGAGATCAGCATTGCTTTTGTAGAGATTAAAGCAGCCTTCACAACAGGCCGTTTGCCCTTCAGCGGGACATAAAAATTACTACGTTTACATTCTCATGTAAAAAATAATTAAAGTAAATACAAGGCTTTTATTGCTGGAATTAAGGGTGCTTTTATTTACTGAAACACGAACGGTTAACGAGCCAAATGATAGTATTTATACAGAGCGGAGTTTTTGCAAACGTTAAAAGGTTGTTTGAGGAAAAAAGTAAGTACAGTGAAAAGCTTGTTCCTCGCTAATGAGATATGTTAATGACAGTACATTACCGAGTTCATGATTGTCTAGAAACTTGACTTTGACGTGACTTTAGTGTTGGGGAAAGGTAGCATCTTAGGTAGCATTTATGACGTCAGCAAATAATTTCTGACTTTTGTGGCATTGTAGTACCGAAGCGTGGCGTGTTTCCAGCCAGCCATTCTAAATATGAAATCGTGAATATAAGTGAATGAAAAAAATACGTTCTTGCCTCAAATTGAGTTTTAAAAACGTCTATCAACCAGATCGATTGCATGTTTTATTCTTTACACCTTTCACAGTTATTTTACCTCTAATTGATCTTTATTATTGGTACAATAAGGTTGCTGTTGGGATGTTGCTCTCAAAATTAAAATAACTGTAAAAAGACTGTGTGTTCACATCAATTTCAAAATAACAATGTATGAATCTTTATTAACAGTCATTTGGAATAACACCCCTTTTGGACAATGTTATTACTGAAAATTCTAGTTTAAAGTGTAAAAAAATCCTGAACGGAGTGACCCCTCGCGGATTTCATGCCACAACCCTGAAAGGTCTACATTGGAATATTTAGATTAGCATAAATTTGAATTAAACCGGGTCGTTGGATGAGCTCGGTAGATTGCTGCACAATATTTCACACTTCATAAAGTCAAAAGATTTTGAGCTTTGAAGAATTCTAAGTGCCATTTTAATTTGAAACTGCTGGCCAGATGTTTTGAATGTAATGAGTTTTTAGAAATTTTAGATTGTTGGTTTTAAGGATGGCTCTTACGAATTTAAATTATTAGAATTTGAAGTATCTAATAAGCTTTTGCTATCTAGGTACTTTGGAAACTGAAGCATTCTTGATATCTTTGTTTACATTTGAAAAACTTGAATAGAATGGCCTCGAATAGTAAGGTCTACTTTATACAGGGTCAAAATAAATTATCTAGCAAAACTTCATAGACTTGATGGATATCGATACCTAATGATTACGAAACAACCTATGCCGCCCCCCCCATTTTAGTAACCTAGCATAATATATTTGACATTCAATATCACATCATTTTTTATTGTAGGTATCAATTTATTTCATATTTTTATCTCATTCAAATTCTGCCTATTTTCGCCTTCTGCCATGAAATTGCGCAATCTTTATTTCTATTTTTTTGCTTGATTTTCCTGTGCCTATGTTATCGAAGCAAATAACAAAATGACTTATGATATATCTGTGAAGTTTCACTATACAATTTAATGTGTACAAAAATTCAACATTACCTTCGCAGCATTAGAGCTGTAAGGTTCATCGAACAGCGACCACATCTGCGGTTTCAGATGCTGCCACCACGACACAGTCCCCTTCATGTAGTCCTCTTCGAAGCCAAACTTGCGGGCCACCTCTTCATCGGTCGGCTTCTCTGTATCCAGGTCTAACCGATCTAGGACGGCTAGAGTTTCTTGGGTATCCCGATGCTGGAGACAGAAAATAGATTTTAGAATTTCCATGGTTTATAAGTAGCTGAGGCCGTTTTGAAGCCCACTTGCACCAAAAATTACTAAATGCATTTAAAGATAAGTAATAACAGTTGCACGGGTCGATCGATCAGGTTAAGCTACGATTGTTGTGGTTGGTCCGTGGATGGATGACCATCTTTTCATACCAAGACCTCTCCGTGCCTCGGAAAGCACATTAAGCCGTTGGTCCCAGCTGTCACTCGTGGATCTTTGACAGTCGTTACGGGTCGTCGGAATCCCGAAAGTCTGACAATCAGTCTTACCCAGTTTACTGGGTTGTGGAGGTCAAATAGGCAGTCGCTCCATGTAAAATACTGGTATTCAGCTGCTTCCGGTTAGACTGGAAGCCGACCCCAACATAGTTGGTTTTCCCAACTATTGATTGAGAATAGGCCTTCACTAATCGGCTCAAGTACTCTGATTTCTAACGAAATTTCTACCGACTTTAATTTGATGTATTTCGAGAACCGGTAACAAGGTAGCAATCAAGAAATACAATTACGTCACAATGGTTTCCGTTAATTTAATAACGAAAATTGTAGGCAGTGAAACAGAAATAATTAAAAATAATATCACAAGCCACGACCAATCCGATTTTAATTTCACATTTAGGTAGAAAACAGAATTAATTGGACAAAGGTTTCGATTTCACCAATATAAAATATGAGGGTAAGACCGCAAAAATATTTCGTATCGGGGCAGTGGTCGAAATAATAGGAAAATATCGGACCCGCAATCATTGGACCTGAATTTCCCATTTCGTTGGTAATGTAATTGGAATATTTTATTTTCTGTTTTGATTTGAAAGCGATGCATTGAGAGTTTTTTGCCATCGATGTTAAATTGGATTTTAAAGATAAGTACCTTTAAGTTTTAAACTACGTTTGCCTAGTTAGAAAACTATCGCGTTCATTGTTCAGTAACTTTTTTCATTTTTATAAACTATTATTACAATTTCATCATTATCTACATACACATAAGTTTGGCGTCTGTATTTTACAACACAATTCCCTTAAATAGATCTTGCTACACTATCTCCAGCTTTATACTAGTAAGAAATCTCTTATCCAATCCCAGAATGTTATAACACAGTAACAAACAAACCCATTTCAATATGCCAATAATGCTATTCATCCCATAAAGACGAAAGGGCGTGAATATACAGTAATGTATACAACACCACAATCACTGCGGGCCCCTGAATATTCTCCATTTCCGCGGAATGTAGGTAATTGGAATATGTTGTTCAGCATGTTTTTTCTTTGTTTTTATTATACTAGAGTATGCAAGGTTTTTTGCTGTACTTATGTGTGTTCATGCTCCATTTCTTTTCTATGTGTGCGGTGAGATGTAAAATTATTGTAGAGGAATAACATACCTAGGAACTGGTAACGCCCACGAACCCCCAATTGACCTGAGGGCCTAGACAGATTATCAGCCTATAATGTTCCCACTGCTGGGACACAGGCCTCCTCTCTGTGAGAGGGAGTGGGCTATAATCCACCACGCGGGTCCAGTGCGGGTTGGTAGATGTCACATTACTTCGAATTTTACATTAGGATTTTTAAGCTATTGCATAGCTTTTATCGCGTGCTTTGAGCGCGGCGACCGAATCAAGAAATTCCGTAACGTAACGAAAATAAAACCTAACACCCCCCACTCCGCCTACCATGTAATGACGGTTCCCATGACAACGTGAAGTTGTCATGTGTTGTCATGGGAACGTAATTTTTGTTTTATGTCATTACGTCATCATCCCAAGTGTAGCGTTGACAAATAGGAAGTATGGAGGTTACAAATGCTATGCAATAGCTTTACCGCGCCAGTCCCCGAGTGCCAAACGTTATTTTTTTTTCCTCACTATGTTTTCTTTCACCTTTTTGAGAGCAGTGGTGATGAAATAATTTACACAAAGTAAAACACAGAATCGGTCGAAGTGCTTGGGTTAGGCCGATATCCAGCAGTGGACGTCTTTCGAGTGAAATGATAATGATGAAGCACCTGTCTGGGTTCGAACCTGCGACCTACAATTCGTAAGTCGCGGCTGATACTACTGGGCCACCACTGCTCTCATCAGCTATAATGAATGCGTTATCAGCGATAACAATGATGGAAAAGTCAAAAATGTATTTGATTGACATAACCTTTCGACAAAATATGTCAATACAGTTGAAAGTCGATGCAGAAATACGAAACACTTTGAAAACGATTGCCACTTGTCTGTGCCCGCTGCTCATATTTCACGTTACAGATGTACAGATATTTACCGGGTCAAAGCTTGGCTGTAGCGACCATAGACAGAGAATGGACTGAGCGTTCCGTATTTAGTTGCACATACCGAAAAGTACGAGAGAGACAAAGCGAATTTGCGGCCAGTAGTTGTCTCTTTATCTACTATAGGACTTTAGCTGCACAGTCGCTCTGTCTCTTTCTAGAGAGTGAAGACCCTTTTGTAGGCTGGCGCTCAGTCCAATTCTCTATGTCTATGGTAGCGACACAAATATTAATCTCTAGTTAAATCTGTCTTTCAGATTCTGAAATCAGTCCTTGTTATAAATATTAGATTCATCATCATCATCATCAGCCTATAAATGTTCCCACTGCTGGGACACAGGCCTCCTCTCTGTGAGAGGGAGTGGGCCGTAATCCACCACGCGGGCCCAGTGCGGGTTGGTAGATGTCACGTCTTTGAATTTTTCGGTTCTAGGACATGCCGGTTTCCTCACAATGTTTTCCTTCACCGTTTTGAAAGCAGTGGTGATGAAATAATTTACACAAAGTAAAGCGCCTGTCTGGGTTCGAACCTACGACCTACAACTCGTAAGTCACGGCCGTTTCCACTGGGCCACCACTGCTCTCGTAATATTAGATTAGCAGCCATTAAATCCTAATCCACAAATCCAAATATTCATACCGAGTCAGAAACAAGATCAGCATTTATTTGCCATGGCTATTTCACCAGTGCTTCACGTCCGAATGGCATGCTAACGTATTCGTCACGTACACTGCAGTGCACAATAAAGTGCACACTCGGAATACCGAGCTCGTAATATGTCGTGTATTTGCACCGCAGTGTAAAATGTTGCCATGGTAGTGGTTGAAAATGGAAAGTTTTGTTTAGGGTTTTTATTGTTATGTGAAACCCTCGTTTTATGATACTTTGTTGGAGTGCATCATGTACTCGTTTGTTATTTTTTCTGTTTACAGTGAATCCTCCTTTTGTATCCACCGAGTTGACACAAACCGTAATCATTCCAGACACGACTGCAAAATAAATCTGAAAAATTAGTTTTAGATCCTTTGGCTATTTTATTAGCAAAACATAGTTTAATAATAATTATATAATATATTTATTCAGACAACACTGATCCATTACATTTATATTGTTAGTATGAACTTATAGACTATGTTAGTACCTAATAACTAAGAGAGAGAGATTGTGTTTTAAAATTATATTTCTTATTTAAGTATCGACATGGTTTTTGAATTTTATGTAGTTTTTTTTAAGCTATTGCATAGCTTTTATCACGGGCTTTGAGCGCGGCGACCGAATCAAGAAATTCCGTAACGTAACGAAAATAAAACCTAACACCCCCCACTCCGCCTATCATGTAATGACGGTTCTCACGATAACGTGATGTTGTCATGGGAACGTAATTTTTAACCGACTTCCAAAAGGAGGAGGTTCTCAATTCGTCTGTATGGTTTTTTTTTTTTTTTTTTTTTTTTTTTTTTTTTTTGTGTTTGTGACGCGATTACTCCGCCAATTGTGAATAGTAGATCATAATTCAGAGGTGGTCCCATATAAATTTTATTAACTTTGCTTGGGTAGTTTTTGAGTTAGCTTCAATTATACGTATTTATAAATAAATAAAATAAATCTAATTATATATCTAATTATTATACGTAATAATTAGCAGGTAGTGGTATTCGAATTTGTGTGGGGTAGGTACTACAACTAAAAAGTGAAAAATAAAAACTTTTTACAAAAAGAAAACAACCGACTTCAAAAAAAAACACTACAAAGTGAAAAATAACTTTAATTTCGGAAGTCGGTGACAAAGAACGAAAATTCAAAACCAAAGACACCGACTTCCGAAATTAAAGTTACTTTTCACTTTGTAGTGTTTTTTTTTTTTAAGTCGGTTGTTTTTTTTTTGTATAAAGTTTTTGTTTTATGTCATCACGTCATCATCCCAAGTGTAGCGTTGACAAATATGAAGTATGGAGGTTACAAATGCTATGCAATAGCTTTACCGCGGCAGTCCCCGAGTGCCACACGTTTTGTTTTGTTAGTGAATCTTACTACAAACTTTATGAAAACCGAATAAATATCAAAATAATGGGTAACTCCAGATCACTTTTCCGGACATCTTATGGACTATAGACGTGAAATGGGACATGTTCGTAAATCCACGTGAACGAGGAAAACTTTGCAGTTAGACGAGAAAGTCCTCCGTAAATGTGTTGGTACCTATGTACTGCAACTTTTGATGCATTTAGATGCTAGTTTACGTCACACTGGCGTTGAATTTTATATTGACTGCGGTTTATGTCTTACTAGTCGTTGCCCGCGGCTTCGCCCGCATGGACGTCGGAAATTATCCCACGGGAACGTACTATCGGGATAAAAGTATCGTCTGTCCTAACCCAGGTCATGGTCTACCTGGGTGCAAAATTTCATCGACATCCGTTAAGCCGTTAAGGCGTGAAAAGATAACAGACAGAGTTACCTTCGCATTTCTAATATTAGTATGGAAGATTTTTATTTTTTTTCTTTAGCCTGCACTGTAAAGGCCTCCCCCAAATCCTTTCAAGCATCCTTTTCCAGGGCCACCTCCATCGAACCCTCGCGGTACGCATCTAGGTCGTCTCGCCACCTCTTCCTGGGCCGACCTCAGCGCTGCCGTCCAACCTCAGGCACCCACCGTGTGGAGACTGTTGCCCAACGGTCACGATGCATGCGGCTGACATGACCCGCCCAATCCCATTTTAGCTTGGCAGCCTTTTTGCCTACGTCTAAGATCCCCGTTTTGGAGCGTAGCGTGGTATTGCGTATTCGGTCAGTTAGTTTTACACCTAGAATGCTGCGCTCCATTGCTCTTTGGCAAATCCCAAGGCGGAACTTTTGCGACTCAGTGAGCGACCAAGTCTGAGCACCGTAGGTAGGAAGAATGGATTTATTTTATCAAGTCATTGTTACATTTAGCTATTTTCAGGTGGGTAAAAAGCCCACAAAAAAAAAATCTTCTCGCATCTAACTCTCCCACCTTGGTACTCGTAACAAAGTTACAAGCAGTATTCGTAAAAAATTTGATGCAACTGCTTTTTTACAAGCTTGAACGAAAGTTTTAGGACCTCTCTCGGGTGGAATTTGGTTCTACAGTTGAGTGAAGTGAGTTTTTTTAAAACTGGTTTTGTGTTTAAAGGTTTCTGCCAGTACTACTTTCAATGTTGTATGTTCATTAAAACCTTCTCTCTAAGCAGCTCACATAATTTCTCTAATATCCTATTCGTAGGAGCTTCATACGCTAAACTTCATGCCTACTGCCAGTTTTCCTTGGCTAGCTTTTAAAACTTTTATGTAAGTCATCCATTATAGTTTGTAGAGACATGTCGGCAAATCCCGGCAAACAAGGAAACTTTGAGATGTGTATGAAGAAGGAAAAATGTGAAGCCAAACATGAGTCGAGAAAAGCATTTTACTATGGTAGATAAAATTATGAAAACAGGAAAATTTTAGGGTTTAAAAAAAGACTTAGTATTTGTTTATTGTTGTTGTTGTTTGTGACTTCGAGTTACAGCTTTAATAGCTATATGTGAACGGGCACGCCCTTTATGGTTTACTTTTTATAATCGCTTGAGTATGGATTTAAAATTTTGTTTGTATATTTGCGTGTGCTAGCTGACATAAAACAAATAATGTAATTTAATGTTTTGTGTTGCGTAATGTTAATTATTTTGCATAAGTACTATTGTATAGAATCAAGTTTTTGTAACTGAACAGACAGCTGTGCTGCTGGGGAGTTTGTTGCGCCGCTTTTTATCCCCAGCTAAATCACTAGGAAGTGGTGAAGGGTGGGCGTTTTTGGGGGACTGTCTTATGTAATTTTGACGTTTGAAAAGGGCTGATTCTCAGCCTAGTTTGAATAAATGACTTTTGTATTTGAATTTAATTTGTTTATGACCATATTAACTAAGAATTCAAAACGTAAACACTTTTCCAAAGTTTTCTTGTCACATATAATTACATTAAACCTACGACTTCGTCAATCAGGTAAAGTTATTTCAAAGTTCTTTGTTTTGAAATCTAATCTTTCCATCATTAAATTGTCAAAGAAGCCGAACAACATCACAAAAACATAAAACTATTGATCGATCTAATATAATAATATGCTTCAAAGACCTTCAAACAGCCGTATTGTTTTTAACATTATTTATAATATTCAGATTATCCTTGAACACCATTGTATTTTTGTGCTCTGATCTCTTTTAGTTCAAAACTTTTCTAGAATTCCCGTCAAGATCTGGTTAGCATATTCATGAATTATTACATTCACTGGCGAATGGAAAAGCTGGTAGGAATTCTAAAAATATGTTCAACGAGACTTTAGAATAGAAACAAGTTCTGATTCACTGGTGATTATAATGTCAGTATTTGATGTATCTTGTTTGGCGCAGACTGTTTCTTTATCCCCTAGTTTATTTGTTGCTGTGTTTTATGTTATAAGATACATAGAAACTCGTATGTCAACGTTCAATCCATATATTTTATGCTAAGTATGTTCTTGAATTTCAAGGCTATCTTCAGTTTCATCAGTAATTGGTAACAGTTAGATACATAATCTCTAACACAGATGTGTTAAAATTCTTTTGATTTCTCTTTCGTATCAGAAGGAACTATTTCTGAATACATCTTGCCTAGGTAAAAATAATAGTCAGTGACCAAGATTGTACAGTCCTTACACAGTTTCTCCTCTGATTTTGCATCACTGTCAAAATCAAAGTGATCGTTATTCTCATTGCAATAAGGTTGTTGCTGCTTGAATTGCTGTCAGCGGTAAAGTAACTGTGAAAAGACTATAGTGGGCTTGGCATGACATAACATGCACCTACTTCCTAAATAATTATTAACAAACCTGTGTATACGTCATCCAGCAGCACGGTTCCACCTGGTTGGCGTCCAGGCCCCAGAACTCCAGCTCCTCCTCGAAGAGAGGCCCGCAGACGTCTGTAGGATAGTGGAGCTTGCCGGTTCTGGAGACAAAGAGTTCGTTATACTGGAAAATATTGATTAAGATCGCTTAAATTATTATTTACTTTATTTAATTTATAACACACATAAAATAAATTTATTGATATTTTTATAAAAAAATATAATCAAAACCGGTGTCGGGAACAGGGTCCAAGCTACCGGAGGTCAGCGCTCCTGAGAGAGGAACCTTTTAACAATACGCGCCGTATCCAGAAGTACTGCTTAATGCCTAAAGAGCTTTTTTTTTTTTGTTTTGGAAGTTGTCAAATAACTAAACCCACCCGTGTTGCTTCGGTTGCCCTGTTGCCGGGGGCCACGATTTCCCTATCGGTTTTCTTCGCACCCCCGCAGGCATTAGCCTTAAATTAGCCCGTCAATTCTGCTGACATCTCTTATAGGCGCGCGTGGAACACAAACGCGCCGTCGACCCGGACCTGGTCCTTATCAGACGGCGAGCTACCCATTGCTCACCGTCAGGTGTTGATCGTTATGAATATTATTATTATTACAAATCCTTCTTTCTATCTAGAGTTGGCCTAACCAAACTATAAATGCTGGTCCTGAGAAGCTCTACATTCTAGAATTACTACGGGTCTGTCTTTATGATATCGTAAAAGTAGTTTTTTTTACTGGCTGATGAGAAGATGTCTTGCAACTTTCTTTGAACCTTTAAAAACTGTTAATGCTATAATTGTTTTTTTGAGATTGAAGAACAGGGTGTAAAGTTCACTCATCCTCTATAGAAAAGGGAGGATCCTTCGACCAGACGGGTTTCATGTCTGGTGGGCGACTGCCGGGGAAGTTATATATATTGTGTTCGCGCGGTAAACTCTAATTGCGCGATGCAGGATTTGTGTGACTTCAAGTCTTTGATGCGTAGGTTGCATGTGGCAATGTAGAAGCCGCCCACGGTTTATTTAATAAATTCTATGAAACCGTTCTACATTGCTTTGACAGTGTGTTTACTAACCAGACAAGAACTATAAAAGCTACACTTTTTCTTAACATATTATTCGATGGCTAGCAGCTGTTATTTCACTCCTAGATCAACAGGCGAATAAATACACTTGAAGCGGGAAAAACCAACCCATTTCAACAGACAGCGAACATACGGATAGGCGGCGAAAATATTATTCCACTACCACAATTACGAACAGGGTATCCGATTTCCATACATTTCAATAACAAAAGGGTTTGTTACCGTTAAAGGTTACATATGTACCTTTGATCGTGAATGATGGATGAACATTTTGTACTATTTAATTGGAACGAGGACAAAGGATTATCGGTCTCAGGAGGATGTTTTATTCGATTTTTTTGGATAACGTTGGATTATTGAGCTGTTGGGTGGGTCTGGGGTTGTTATTTGTTGTGTTGTGTAATAACTTTTGGGATGGTTATTGCCTGGTTACATATGACAGGATACGAATAGATCCTTTTATAGTGGTAATGGTTAACCATGCCTTGCTGTTCACTGTCTAAAAACGTGCATAATTTTAACACCAAGGTTCTAAAATTTCGAGCAAGCAAAAAATCAGCACTTTGCGAACGACAAAATTACATGAGCCCACAAAACGCCTGCTCTTCTCTAACTTCCCAGTGTATAATTGGGAAGAAGAAGTGAAAATCATTAACAGACTTGCTTAAACCAACGCTAACAATATTGATAAACGATAAATTCACTAAAAACATAATCTGAATTCAGAACTTCCATTCCTTACTTTGATACATTGTAAATGTATTCACACACTAAACCGTCTATATTTATTCCATCGGTTACCGTAACGAGTTTTGGCAATAAATTCTCTTATAAAACCACCCCTTTACGCGATAAAATGTTCCTGAAAGTATTCTTATGTAATGTCGATTGTATATAATGTACTAGATACTCGTATAACATCGCTTCGAAGTACCGACAGCTGTGAACGTTCAAGTTTGGGCGTTCCAATTATTTTTACGCTCTTTTCACCTTTGAGATTTGCAAATTACAGAGCGATTTTCAATATGCTCGGTGCTGTTAAATATTTATGAATAAAATATTGGGGAGTTTAGAATAATTTAATAGAATGATTTGAAATGACTTATACAATGATTTTTAAACAAATACCAGCAATACCTGTGTGAATATACATTTTGGCTTTTAACAATGAATACTATCTAAAGTTTGTGTCAAGTCGTTAACAAACGAGGTAACCAGCAAATTGACTGTGAAATTGGGGCATCGGAAACCCATAGTTCCAAAAACCAAATTATCAACACCCAATGTGAATAAAATGTTCACTGGGTCATTTTATTTGATCGGACTTGTCACTTTATCACTTTTGACAACAATTTCCATTAAATTCAAATTTCACTAATATTGAAACTGTGTAACTGTGACATAGACTAGACCTTGTCGTTTTAAAACGTGCAAGTGACATTTAATCTTAGGGTGATAAAACCATTTATTATGTTCTAATATTTTTATATTAATTGCGTTATGAATTGTCACTTTTTAAGTGTTATTAGATGAAAAAAAACAGATGGCCCACCTAATAGTAAGTGGTCCTTACCACCTATATCCATCCCAATACCAGAGGTACCTAATGCAGATGCATTGCCATCCGATCTGGTTAGCATATCACAACAGCATAGCTATTCATAACCATTCAACACGCTTGCATGCCGAATCAATCATTAATCAATGTAATATCAAAAGTATCCTATTAAGGCTGTTCACAAATCGAAAACCCGAAAATTTTGTCAGTTTAATCCAAATGATGACCGCCATACTCCCAACAGCTATTTGTTGTTATTTTCGATTCGACAACCTATCGAATGGTGGTGAATAGCTATCTTGCACACATACCCTTCCAAGTTTTTCTAACTAACAGACAGCTGTGCTGCTGGGGAGTTTGTTGCGCCACTTCTTTTTCCCAGTTAAAGCACTGGGAAGTGGTGAAGGGTGGGCGTTTTGGGGACTGTCTTATGTAATTTTGACGTTCGAAAAGTGCTGACACTCAGCCTAATTTGAATAAATGCTTATTTATTTTGAAATGTGACAGAGCAATGCTGCTTACCGGCAGGAACAAGCACGGAGAAGCTCTTACACAAATGGCTCCACTGAACTTGCAAAGCTGACTTGACATAGAAAATTGAATTTAAATGCAGACCTGACGCTTTACTGCTAGTTCTCAACTTCAGTGTGACATTTAGTTTATTCACTGGGTACAGATTTCATTTCCTGCTGTCCAGATGTAGGTGAAATGATATTTCCTTTATAGTAACTTGTAACTTCTCGCTTGTGTATCTTAAAAAAGAATGTGACTTAGGTTTCTTACCGAGACAGTGCACTTTACCTGTCAATACGGTAGAAATAAAGTAGCTCTTCAGTTGCTTTGAGTAAAATACCAGTTTTAGCTACATACATCCGGTTAGATTGGGAGCCTACCCCAACATAGTTGGGAAACGGCAAAGCAACTGATGATGAAAGTAGTTCATAGCAATTCTAAATACCTCTGAGTGTTCGTTTTTACCCGGCTGTGACGAAACCCAAAAGGAAGGTAATGTTTTTGCCAATGGAATGCGATCTGTAAAAAATTAGGTCAAACTTTCCAGTGTTTCGTATAATGAAACGCAAAACTGAGTAATCCTCCAATTCCGTGCATTTTTTAGCAAGGTTATTATATAACCTAGATTTATAGGAAAAAACAAACATTCTAGGAATTCCTGTCTATTGTAGTTAACATTTTCCGCAATCATTCAGAGTTCAAATTAATTTCATTGATAAGGGAACAACTTCGTGAAATTTCGGTAAACTTCGTGATTTTGCGGATCAACTCGGGGCAAACCCTTTAAGGCTAAGATTGATTAATGTTACTTTATGTTTAGTTGATATTGATTTATAGCCTGTGGTCGATAGGCCTGCTTTGGCTAGGCTTAACAAGAAGAAGAGTATGGCCGGTGGTTTCGGGAAATATATCGAGGTATGCCATAGGTTGGATTAGATTTTTAAGGATTTTTTGCGAGGGATAAGAAGGTAAGGCCATTAAAACGGGACACGTTTTGATTGAATCTAAAGATTGTATGTACCTGCAAATCATGTTATTATGCATATTATTGTGAACGAACAGTACCTACTGTCGGATAGGGAAACGGATCGGTTTTTGCAGTAGTTAAATGAGGACGGCACGGACTCCCACTTTCATAAAACCAATATCTAACAAAAAATCGTAATTGCGTATACTCCCAAAAATCACGCAACAAAAAGTTATAACACAAAATTTCGGCCATTTTCTTTTACGCCGCCATAACCACAGCCAGCCCTTTGCGAAATGTGTTACAGAAAAATTCATATGTCGAGCATTTGGTACCACTGCGCAGGTTGGCCTGACCACAGGGCTCCCCCAAATACTGCGGTTGACATCCGCGTCCCTTGCGGCTTTTCCGAAAATTTTTGCTCCTTCGGTCCGAGGTTGGGACCACCGTAACCCACGTGTAGTATCAAAAACCACTGAAGAAAGTCACGTTTTTCGGAAAAAGTAATTTTGACTAAAGTTTTTGGGGGTTCGAAATATTTGGGGCTGGATTTAGCTTTAATCCGCTTAATTTCGCGGATTTTTTATTTTTGAAGTGAAAACTTCTATAGGCGTTGGGCATTTTTGAGATGGGACTAAACCATTGATTTCGTGACACTGTTACAACACCAGCTTTTAATCATTAAAAAGACATCAACGCGTCGATTCCGCGGTGCCGATTTTTTTTCAAGTTTTCACTTCTGTCGGCACTCCCGGAGTGCCACTGCTTTTTTTTATTTCGTATTCTTTAAGGCACCTCTTTAGGTCATAAGCTATCCGAATATCAAAAAAATATTTGGCGCTGTTACAATGTGTAACTGATACTGAGTACCTATCAGGGTACTCAACGCATCTGGTTAGACCATACGGTGACCCCAACATAATCGAAAAAAGTGGGTATGTACCTATTGAAGTTGGAGAGCTTACAAAAATGAGGGATAACATTTAAAAAAAGTATTAACCCTAACTCCCTACCCTGTAACCTAACCCGAGATAATTTATTCCAGTCAGCCAAATTTTTAAATATTACGCCTTCATAATAAGATCATTTATCATCTCAATCTTTTTCTGCGAGTCTTTAGTAAGTAAGCTGAAATTCAAGTGGCATAATTTATTACTTATTTTATTTTGATTACATTGATGATTACCTATCAGTTTAATTTTCAAAACGACCTGTAATGTCTCATTTAGAAGAAGTCGATCAACTTTTCTTTTAAATATTCTTATTCACTTTCTAGTTTCAAAAAGATTATTCTTTTGCAGTTGGCCATGTATAGGGTACTTAGTCTACAACCTAAAATCCTAAAATAACAATTCCCCTAAAGACCGCCTATCCAAATAAGTTGAAATACCTTTTCCACAAAATGCCTGGCATTTGTATAAACCATCTCTTTTGTCTCTAAATGTCAATGCCACTAAATGGCACTGTATATCACGCCCAGAAATCTTATTGCCTATCCTCTAGCCGAAATAAAATGGTGATAATAAGTAATATCACACTTTTTGGGGACGAAAGAGACGTAATTTTTCTATTCTTAACTGGATTGTATGTTTCTTTTTTATTAAAAAAGGTCTGTGTACATTTAGTTTTGGTTTTATGTAAGATAAGAACGAAGGAAAGCGGAGTAATTGGGGGACCTAGCAAAATTATAACGAGACGTTAAACGTGCTTGTGGTATCTTAATCTATTTGAGAATTATGGGAAAACGTGGTGTTGGCTGAAGAAAAAATCCAGGTTGAGGAACATTCGTGAATGGACAAGAATCTTGTGTGCAGCTGAGCTGTTTCACCTCGCAAAGGACAAGGAGAAATTATAGAAGACAGATGAGAAGTTAAAGGGTCATCAAAAGAAGAAGAATTATGTATCTTACAAAACTTTTGCTTTCAATTACTTCGACAAAAGTCAGCTTTTCATCTATCGAAACCTAGTATACAAAAAAATCACAAACAATTGCCAATGTCCTTACCAAGGGTGGTAAACTTTACAGAAACTTTAAGTAAGTATCCCTTACCTGTAATAGTTCAGAACCTGCGCGAAGACTCCAGGATGCCTATCGAAGAAGTACTCGTTGAGGACGGGGTCGTAGTTGGCCAGCGCCTCCGTGAGGCGGGACAGCCTGGTGGCCGGGATCTTCTTCAGCGTCGCCTTGTACGTCTCGTGCCGGATCCCGCCCACGTTCAGGACTACGCGGTTCTCCGCGTCCATGTTGAGGAGGTTCATTTCTGGTGAGCAGGTGTGGTTAGTGAGGGTAGTCTCTCCATTCTGAGTTTTTCACAGATTTGCCATACAAAATCTGTCAAAAAATCACAATGAGGAAACCATTGCAACGTTAGTAAATTTTTAGACTTACGTCCCTAATAGTATCGATTAGCATTCAAACACGGTACAGATTTTTTGGAGATGAGGCGGTTCTGAATCTAAAACTGACCATGATTTTAAGTTTCATATTTGTTTTAATTTTGTATAGGTACTTATTGTAAGGTAATATAATTTATTTTATAAAAACGGTCACATTCGAATCAGTCAAAAATACATATAATTTACCTACATTTTGACAATTCTTTGATTGCGACTATATTTTAACCGTTTTTAATTACGTAATTGGCCTTTGGTTTTTGTAGATGTTCATCTCATAATATTTTTATAGCAAACTATAATCCCCCTTTGCCAAAGCTCGCAGTCAAGTTTGCTGCTAATATAGAAGTTGTAACAAAAACTGTTGATAAAATTACGACGACAGTAACTTACAGAAAGAAATTAATGGAATAAGTAAAAATACATAGAAAGTTAGAACCATTTATCATTTTTTTACTGACAACATTCATTGTTATAACGACAAAATATGTTAGTGGAACATTAATTACAACACTTATATATTTTCTGTAAGATTGCCGCACATTGGAGACTTTTTATCGCCGGCCAACTTAATTTTTGAATTTTTGGTCTGCCGGTCTTTGTATCCTATCTAATCTAATAATAAATGCGAAAATAAGTATGTTTGTTTGTTTGTTACGCTTTCACACTAAATCGGCTTAAGAGATTTGGATGAAATTAGGCACATGGATAGACCATGACCTGGGTTAGGATATAAAATACTTTTTATCCCGATATACCCACGGGTTCGAGACTTATGCGGGTAAAACCGCGGGGCGCAGCTAGTTAATAATTAAACTGAGGTGAAGAGAGCTTGAAGTGACCTGTCATTCCACCTGATGCTAGAAACTGACACCAGTGACAGCTCACTTAAGTTTTCTCAGTGAGATTTATTACAGAACTAGCTGCGCCCCGCAGTTTCACCCGCATAAAGTTTCGATCCCGTGGGAATATAAGGATAAAAGTATTCTATGTGTTAATCCAGGTTATAAACTATCTGTGTGCCAAATTTCATCCAAATACGTCCAGCCGTTTGAGCGTGAAGACGAGACAAACATACACACACACACACTCACAAACTTTCGCCTTTATAATATTAGTGTGATTACAGAATAGGCTGGCTGGTCTCATTTTACCTCCGATTTAATAAACATTTACATGAGGAGTGAGCATGCATTCTTGGTAAATTTACATTTATTCTTTGGAAATACAGTTTAATTTGCAGAAGCAAAATTATTCAAGAGAAGAAAATACGGTAAACATGAGCCAAAAAAAGAACAAGTTGGGAGAAAATCATCGCTCAGCATAATGCTGCGACCCTAAGCGAGACAGAGCCTCAGCGCCGGTTTGCAACCTTTTGTGGAATGGGAAGTGTACGATAATATATGTTAATAATCCGTCACATTTACTAATGAGTTGATTACCTAATCAATTAAAGCAAATTTGTTTACATTCATACATATTAAGAAGCAACATGATTAAACCATCAAGCGACGAAAAATCTAAAACTTGCGCTTTCCCTTACTGTTACTTGGTACCCGATGAATCCACATTGTGGAAACGATACTTTAGTCGTATTTCCTGAAAATAAGTAGATAATGTATCTCTAATTGACCAGATAACAGTATGAATGGGAAAATAATATTTTACTACGAAATTATCCGAATTTCCTTGGCTTCCTTCCATAGTCAATTATGTGGAAAAATCATTCGTCATATTTCTTTTGGTGAACGGAAATCTTCGGGAAAATCTGTTTATATGTTACTGATGTGCCAATAATAGTTTTGTTAGAAAAAATATTGCTGGCTAACAATATTTTATTCTCATCTTTGTTGTGGGTTCGGTTTCATAAAGGACGATTAAGTGTTTTTGTAAGGGAGGACAGCTGTATCGCTTTTAGTAGAATTGATATTCATTTTGATGGTAGTTTCCACTATCATTTTATTTATTTAGATTCCGACGTTCGTACACACTGCAGATATTACAGGAAAAAATATAAAATAAAGAACTAAATGTAACAAACAATAATAGGTAAATACAACATTTTCTTATTATGACCTACTAGGTGAACAATTTTAAAGTTCAGCAGTTAAATATTATTTACTGTATAAAACTAATATCATCACACTTACAATAATAACATCGTCATAGATATTTTTATGTCCGATTGACACATTACATCAGTTCTACGTAACCTATAAGTTACTACTTCTGATGTGTTTCTGTCATGTCTATGGTTCTTCCTAACTTGAATGGTCTTGACCACTTTTAAGAGCTGCGTTAGACTTTAGGGACGCGCTCACTTTGGATGAGTTTTCGTACGAATTTCACTCGTGTGTACACGTACGACCATGGTCGTACGAATTGAGTGCGCATACTGGATACGTTTTTCTCCGTCAAATAGAACAAATCCCAACAAGTTCAGATTGTTTTCGGACGTCGGAACTATACGTACGTATACCTACGACTAAGTCGTACGTGTACGCACGAGTGAAATGTATACGAATATGCATCCAAAGTGCGCGCAGCCTTAAGCTCGTCAGGCAAACGTACTTAGTTATTACAGTTTAAATAACTTTTCGGCTTCATGCGTATTGTATAATTATCACTTGTGAAGGAAAACATCGTGAGGAAACCGGCATGTCTGAGATATATTTCTCGACACATGTGAAGCCAATTTAGAGGCCAATGGGCAGCATATAAAAACCACACGAAAAAAGAAAGAAGGAGATTGTTAAAATGTAAATGCGACTTCTCCTCTCTCTCTCTCTCTCTATCCTGGATAGAACTTACAGTTACTGTGCGCTACGGCGACCGACTCTGTCCCCTTCTCGGTATCTCCTTTATGTAGTCATCTTCTATTGCTAAAATAATAGAAGTAGTCACTGACGACTACTCCTCTCTTTCTCCCTCTCGTAGTAGAACAGTAACTGTGACCTATGACAACCGATTCTGTCCCCTTCTCGACCTCTCCCCTACGTAGTCATCTTCTGGACCTAAATATAATGTAAATACTCACTGGCGACTACTCCTCTCTCTCTCTCTCGTGGCTAGAACAGTTACTGTGGGCTACGGCGACCGACTCTGTCCTCTCCTCGACATCACCTCTATGTAGTCATCTTCTAACGCGCTTAATATCCCCTGCGGAGGCATCTCTGGGTGGGGGAATCCTGGGGACAAAGGTACACAATTAGAAAATCGTGAAAATTGCGTCAAAGGATTTTCTTCTATTATTATTTTACATATGAAGAACTGACTAAGGTAATGGAGTAAACGTTTAATTAAATAAAACGATACAATGTGTACAGCAGGGATCACCAATTAGTTTCATTGGGGGTCCGTTTAAAAAAATATATGACTTAAAAGATGTTCAAGGACCTTTTTGTGTTTTTTTGGAAATCGATCATTTTGTTCTGTAGAGTACCTACCTACTTACCTAGCTCAATTACTCCCGAAAAAATTTGCAGCTTCATGCGGCTTGTTTCTTGCGTCATCCGTTGTCGCGTCGACGGCAGAAAATACAAACCGTGGGCTTAGTTAAATTACTCAAAATTGTTGTTTACATAAAGTTCGTACAACATAGGTTCGGATGCGGACCGCGGTCTGCAATTGGCGACTCCTGTACCCTAATTTCGTAACTTATTTTCGTAAACGATTATGACAAATTTGTTTCAGTTTGACAGTTTAACAACATTCATTGCGTTATTTACGTTGTTGAGCAGATTTTTTTTCCAAATTATGAAGCAATGTATTAGCAATCTGTATCAAATCGAAACAAATTGTGATTGATCGTGTATTATGCAATTAGGGTACTGGCGTGCAGTGTATATTATACATTCACGTTCAAAATATGTTAGTCACCATAAGGGCTATTTTTGTCTGCTCATTGCATAGAATCTGCTTTATCGACCTTTCAACTGTCATTAACGAGACAATATAATTTTAATAATTGTTATCCACCTCAATGAGGCGTCGTAACAGATGATGAGATATAGGATATATTACGTTGTATTGCAATACCGCAGAGAGACATGCACCCATCTTCTTTACATGTCAGACCGAATTAAAAATGTGACACTGACATACTCCGACAGGATAAAGAAAAGAATCTGAAAATTGACGAAGATATAAAAGACTTGACTGTACCTAAGTAATCATCACACCATTATTTCCCAAAGGGTTACACAGAGGCGTATACGGAACCCTATTACTAAGCCTCGGCTGTCCGTCCGTCCGTTCCTTCTGTCTGTCATGAACCGTAACAGGTAGATAGTTAAAATTTTCACAGATTGTGTATTCTATTGCTGCTATATACAACAACAAATACTCAAAATTATCCTCATACAAGAAACGTGTTTTTTTCTGAGTTTTTTTACTAAATATTGTACGGTGGTACGGAACCCTACGAGCCGACTCGCACTTGGCCGGTTTTATGTATTAGTTGTGGAAGTCTCATAAATGAGTGGCATAATAATATAATGCGAGGCGCTTGCTAGTCTGCGTTGTATGAAAATATTATTCCAGTAATTAGGTTAGGGTTTCCGAGGTCACGCAACATTCACCCCGTTACTTAAGAGCCCATACTACCTCAGCTCAAATTCACTTTTTATCTCGCTCGTACCATGCTGCTCGCGGACTGAGTAAGCGCGAGATGGAGTGGGGTGCTGGTGGCTCCAATGCGCCAATAGTTTAGGTAATTGCTTTTTACGGCAAAAAAAAGGCAATAATTTTTTTATTACTATGCATATCTAGAAATCAAAACAAAATAGACCAGCAAAAATCCATCAAAATAGATCCCATTTCAGATATTTTCCTAAAATCAGAAATTATGCACTGTAAATGACATCACTTTTTGGCTCCATATTATCTATGCGAGCAGTTATTTTCTCTAATGAAAACGTAAAGTCCAGGGCAAGGACCATTTACCTTGAAAACAGTGAGAATTGCAATAACCACTATATTGGGGCAGATCTATATTGATAAATTAGTTACCGAGTTAACAATGTGAAACATCTCATTGATTGAATTTTATTAGTATCATTTGCTATTTCAAGCCTTGTAAAATTTTATAATAAATAATTGCAAGTTACCTACTTATCTATAAGTTTGTAATGGAATATAATCAATTTCCCTTGTGTTGTGGCCCGCCGAACCAAAATCAAAGTGTTCTCGGCACTTGACTTCAAAAAGGTTGAAGACCCCTGATCTAATTTGAAGTATTTTTTGAATACCAGCGGTTTATTGTTCGGCTTGGAGGTAACTTTGGAATTCTTTTCTATCGAGAAAATTGTATGAAATCGTTTTTCATTAAACATAGTACTTAACATGAATCCTCAACTTTAACATATATTTATTTCAAAATTAATGTTGTAGTATTTTCAATATAACGGTGGATCATGCCAAGCAATTTGAGGTAGTATATGCCCTTAACATCTAGGTAGTTAGGACTAGAGTATCGCTACTTCTATGGCAACCTATTATATACCACTTTTGACGTCCAACTAACCAACAATATAACTCTTATCTCATTGTAATCTTTAATTATAATAAAATGAAATGAAATCCTGTTCGTTGGTAAGCGCATCATCATTTCAGAAAGGCTGTATCGATTTGGAATGTTTTTGTTTTAAAATGTTCGTCGTCGTAAAATCCTGACATACATTTAAAACTAATCTTTTGAATTGAATTGACTTAAAATTTTGACATGAAATAAGATTAATTGTAACAAAATATTTGCTTGTAATAATCCTGACATATATTTTACACAAATCTTTTGAATTGAAATGACTTAAAATTTTGACATGAAATGAAATTAACTCTGAATTTTAATAAAATTTAATTTGCTTGCATGCGCAAATACGATTGGGTACTTACTCAAATACATAAATAAGTAATTATATTGTAATACATGTATCATTAAAATTTAATAGTAATCGTATTTAATAATATTGATAATTTTTTTGTGCCACTATTGGCAAAACATAGCGCACTACCTAAATTTTAAGATCTTTGTATGTAATTAATTACCTATGTTTCACAAATAAATTATTCTTATTCTTAAAACTAGCCCGCTACAAGTAAGCTTGATCCCAAGAACCTGCAGTATTATACCGCAGTAAAACCAATTCAATTCCCAACACAAAAAAAAAAAAAACCTGAAAAAAGACATTACTAAAATTCTTTCCACACGAATTCCCATTACATAACAACAGACAAAACTTGATTACGGTTTTACATTAGCGCAACAAAAGGAGAAAGTATTGAATTGTAGCCGCGGGTTTCAACGAAATTCGACCATCGACCCTGAGGCGACCCCGTTACAGCTCGATTTTATTTCAGTGGCCTGTGGTATTGATTATACAGCGTGTAGTCACGTTGTGTGTGGGTTGGAAAAGTATTTTGGGTGATAGTGCGCCAAGGACATTGTGGTTTGGTACTGAATGAAGTGGTGAGGATGGTATTGGGAAATTGAATGGTGATTTTGTGTTTTATGAGCTTATGAGGCTCTTGATTGATAATTGTGTACTGGTAATAAATAATAATAAATAAATAATAAATAAACATTTATTTCTCTTCCACAAAGGCGCCTTAAAAATATAAAGATTACAATATCTGATAAATCCTTTGTGGGAGACTGGTATCTGCACTAGGAAAACCTGTCACACAGATTACCGTTTATCGTGTGGTGTGGTGCAGTGTGGTGCAGTGTGGTGTGGTGCGGTGTGGTGCGGTGTGGTGCGGTGTGGTGCGGTGTGGTGCGGTGTGGTGCGGTGTGGTGCGGTGTGGTGCGGTGTGGTGCGGTGTGGTGCGGTGTGGTGCGGTGTGGTGCGGTGTGGTGCGGTGTGGTGCGGTGTGGTGCGGTGTGGTGCGGTGTGGTGCGGTGTGGTGCGGTGTGGTGCGGTGTGGTGCGGTGTGGTGTGGTGTGGTGTGGTGCGGTGTGGTGCGGTGTGGTGTAGTGTGGTGTGATGGACAGGCTGAAAAACACATCTTAAAATGCTTTCATTTAGTGTAATAGGTTGCGAAATATTCACAACCGGCGACTGCCTCTATGACTAGAAGTAGGTATGAACGTGGCGTTTTGTAGGTTCTACCTACTCTATAGGAAACTACTGTTACCACTTATTTTAATTGTTCAAGTTTTTTGTCTTTCCTGTCTACCCAAAATTAGTCTGGTAGATATCGCTATCACTGCACGCTTAGCATGACCACAATCGCAGGAGGAGACACCCTGAGCATCGGGAATCACAGGCAGATTTCCGGCCACCGTAGGCGCGGGCTTGTGGACGGTGAGCAATGGGTAGCTCGCCGTCCGATAAGGACCAAGCCCGGGTCGACGGCGCGTTGTGTTCCACGCGCGCCTCAAAGAGATGTCAGCAGAATTGACGGGGTCCGCTAGGGCCAATGCCTGCCGGGGGTTCGAAGAAAACCGATAGGGAAATCGTGGCCCCCAGCAACATGGCAACCGAAGGAACACGGGTGGGTTTTAGTCAGTAAGAGTCTGACACGCCCTCCCGCTCCACCCAGAGCGGGAGAAGTTATTAGATCATTTCCCACCCAAAAAAAATAAAAAATAAGCATGACCACAATAGAAATGGGTTTTCTCGACGAAAGAATAGACAAAATGACAGATAAGCAATCACAATCTGTCATTTTGTCTATTCTTCCGTCGACCCGTAGAAAACCCGTTTCTATGGTTGTTGTTTACGCGTGTTGGTATGACACGTACTCATAAAGCTTCGTGCTGACAGACGCGACACAACGGCGCGTCGCGACAACGGTAGTTGTTCTGCCGTGAAGTTTTCTTAGAAATTGTTTTGTTTTGTGGCAACACGCCGTGTTCGGCATCCTCAGGATGACGATCAATCCTCATCCTGAGGATGCCTCGTTGAGAGGTGAAACACGTGTCGATTTATTTCAGGGTTTTTTATGGCTCTTTAGAAATAGCTAAGCGGAACAGGTTACTAAATATATCCACGTCTATTGTATTTGATTGCTATTACAGTTGTAATAGCAATCATATAATTGCGTTTTATTTAAAATAGGTTTTTTACTTTTATTAATTAATTTATTTTTTGTATAGATTTATTTCTACATATTTTGTGAATGTGAGAACGCTGTAGGCTTAGTGGATTGTAGACCTGTTGACCATTTTCTATTTTGTTAAGTACTTGGTACTTATTGAAAGACCTACACTGTCCTCCCATACCTAGAAACACTGTTATTTGAAAGTATTGTAAAAGCCAATTATTTTTAAAAGAGTAACCGTGGAGTTTCTTGCCGGCTCTTCTCCATAGGAAACGACCAATTGGAACCGTGCACCTAGCTTCTGACGTTTCATAAGTGCCCATGTAGGTTTATGTGAAATAAAATATTTTGATTTTGATTTTATAATGGATTTCCGCAAGGTCACGCCTGAATCAATTAACCATTTTGTTATTTGTTAGAATCGTGTTGAGCTGACGCTTCACCTCAGTCTGCACGAGGCTTCAAACATTATCCAGTTGTATTGACGAAGGTACTTCCATGGTGTACAATAAAACATATACAGAGACCATTATATCTACATATCTATCTATCTATAATGTAACATATAATTTAAAGTTATTTGTCTTAACACGCAAACCGTTTAGGACTACAAACAATGTGATAGTTTAGTTGATGAGATTGTGTGTTTACCAATGTTGTGTTTCCAGGGCTTCACAACTTAGTGTAAGACGACAACAAGTGATTAGAAAGTTCTGCCCGACAACGTTGAACTAAAGCGATAAAGATGCTTATAGAATAGAGAATAATTTACTAACATTTTCTTTGAAAGCTCTTGAAATTGTGAATAAGTGTATAATCGTAATCTAGGTTTGATACACTGTCATACATGTGTCACTTTTATTTTTTACGAAGCATAAGTCTCCATACTGTTGGAATATCGGAATAAAAGATATCCTACGTCCTTCTCCAGGTCATGGTCTAGCCATGTGCCAAATTTCATCTAAATCCATTCAGCCGTTCTAGCATGAAAGCGTAACAAACAAACAAACTCACTTTCCCATTTTTTTTATTTAATAAGTTAGTATATACCTTAAATGTACGAACTAGTCCTTACGCGTATGGACATTTTCCTTTATCCTTGTTGGATAAACACTTATCTAACTAAATTAAAAAAACAACCCACTCGTCAAGAGATTAATTAAAGTTTTGAACATCGCTAGACCTTTCAAATTTCAATGCTCACAAGAAAAATACCATCCCTTCTTGAAACTTAACCGACCCTCAAAAAAATAAGGGTGCAGATAAATAAGCAAAAGCTTAAGAGATCCGACGCTTGTCCTCCACTGAAACTCAGATGATTTTTAAACCCTCTCGTGTTTTGTAAAAATCACAAGAGGTCCCGGATTTTTAGGGTTCCATACTCAAACGGTGAAAACGGGACCCTGTTACTAAGCCAGCCCTGTTCTGTCTGTTAGTCACAGGACTGTATTTTTTTAAACGTAATAAGTATATATGTATAGCTAGTTGTTCACATAATGCGCTTTACTATGTCCGTTTTCATTTTAAAAAAAAAGTACAAATCAAAGTATTCCTAAAAAAAGTTTTTTTTTCAACGTTTTATTTCACAAACATTGTGTAAGGGACACGGAACCCTCAGTGCGTGAGTCTAACTCGCACTTGACCGGTTTTTTTTTAACCCGGGACAGTTTGATTGAGTTAGTTTTACAAGTGGGCCGGTCCCGACGACCCGAAGATTAGGTGCCGATAGGGTTAACGTTTTCAATTATAACTTGCTTAATCGCTCTGTTAGCGAAGTTTGATTGTGTTTTTTATGTGGTTAGGAACTTAGAGGTTTAGAGAAATTGGTGCTGGTGATTTGGGATGATCGAATTAGAAATTAAGGACTGAAGTGGCTTGAGTTTGACTAGTTCATAATGAAATTGCCGACGGTACACAAATCTTTGTTTAACTCTGATCTTCCAGTTAAAGGAGGCTTTTCGTTAAATTTCCGTGAAGTTTTCATAGAAGTCGCATCGGTTGCGTCGCGCCTGTCTGCAAAAGCTTTTTGACAATTGACAATTTTTATTTGTGATGATTTTTATGAAAAATCTGTTGGCTTTTGCTAAATAAAACTAGACTCACTGTAATATGGGATCACATGTGATTTAAACAAAGATGGCGAACCTGACTTATTATTCGAGGATTACAAGCGTGATGATTAGATTAAATCTAATCTAATCTAATTTAACTTACCTGTTTTGTCCCACTGCAGGACAAAGACCTCCCTTCCCTCCTTTCTACTTAAAAATAACGAATCGAAGGCCTAGCCCGTACTGCGATAAAAAATCGCGCGAAATTTTTTCCGCAAGAAAATATTTCGCGCGATTTTTCTATCTTATGTATCATACGCACTGGTAAAATTCACGCTGAAATTCAATTCCAAACATTGAATAAAACTGCGCGAATAAAAAATCACTTGGAGAGATTTCGCAGTGCGGAGTAGGCCTTAAACTTTTATCCCATTCAGACATACCACACCACTTTATTTAATAAACCCACTATAAAATCAGCTGCCTCGTTGGTCGCAAGCGCTACTGTGCTGAGCATGAGGTCCTGGGATCGATTCCCGGGTCGGGTAAAGTATTATTGGGTTTTTCTATCTGAAATTTCTCAGTAGCAGCTCGGAGTCTGGATTTGTGCCCAGTTGATGGCAATTTGCTCGCCCCCTATTACATGGGACTTAAACGTAACTGGCGAAATGTGGGTATACTTGCTACAGGTACGCGTCTGCCCAACCCTTCGGGGAAACAAGGCGTGATGTTATATTATGTAAAATCAGCTATCAGGTCCTCTCAACATCGATGCTTTGCTCAATAAGTACTCTTCAAAACTTCGATACGAGATCAGATAATGAGACGTCTTTTAATCAACCTGATGCCTTTGATAACGAACGTGAGACAAAATCAATCTGCCTAGCCTTTTTCTAACTATGCTGGGGTCGGCTTCCAGTCTAACCGGATGCAGTTGAATATCAGTATTTTACATAGAGCGACTGCCTATCTAACCTCCACAACCCAGTAACTGGGTAATACGATACCCCTTGGTATAGACTGGTTGTCAAAATTTCGGGTTTCTGACGACCCGTAACGACTGTCAAAGATCCACGAATGGCAGCCGGGACCAACGGCTTAACATGCTTTCCGACGCACGGAAGAGTCTCGGTATGTAAAGATGGTCACCCATCCACGGACCAACCCCGGCAAGCGTAGCTTAACCTTATGGATCGACCCGTGCGGCTGTTATTACTTAGCCATGAGTTCCTCAATAACGTACGTGAGACACAAGGGAAAAAAGAGGGGAAAAAGTAATTTCCTGCGGCGCTTTAGAATGCAGCGAACCGGCTGCGAATTTGGTTCCACCTGGTTAAATACTGTTCGGGGAGTGTGTAATGTGTATGGCTTTTTAGGTTTGTCTCCTTTGCTTTTTGGGACGGTATATTTTATCAACTCAACATCAATTAGGCATATGGTTTATGTCAAAACATTTGGTCTGTTTCTTTCCCTAAAAAAGTAGGTAATAAAGAGTGGGGTTTATAGCTTTTATTATGGCTTATTATAGCGATTAGGTACTGCGATGATTAATGCATTAATTTGCTTCTTTTTGTGGTTGTGCGGAAAGAGAAACCATTTAAGTAAAAAAAAAAACGAAAGTTTTGAAGAATAAGTAGGTACCTATATATAAGATATTTCTTAGTGGCTTAATAGGCGTAACAATGAAAACCAAATGTGTTGCTGAAATCAAAGAAACGACATTTAAAGTCTTTTATTACACCTATTATAATATTCTACTAACAAGAAAACATTTAACAACGAAAACTTGTGTTTTTCATGCTATATTGACATGTCTTGACATCTCATATTTGGGTGTATCCCATCTGGCCCGGTGACTTGGCCCGGCACCGGGCCACATGGGACAAAAAAGTTTTAACTGGCCCGGTGATATGTTTACCGGGCCAGATGACACAAATCAAGTGCCATCGTCCCCGGAAAGGGGAGAAAAGAGGATACGCCTCGATGTAAATGGCTGAATGGTAGGTTAGGTTAGGTTAGAACTGTGACCACATAACACACCGCACGAGCCGAGCGAGCGAAGCGAGCGGTGCCGCGGTAGCGGCCGGCGAGTGCCAGAAACCATTTAGGCAAGTTTATCCCACTGCTACCGGCCGCACCTAGTTTTAGCCGGCTAAAACTAGGTGTAGCCGCACTTCGGGTTTTAGCCGTAACATATCGACCACACAAGAATTACGTTTGCCTGACAACTTTTCAGCAAATGTTTCAGCAGTTTGATTTATAAGTTCAATCCCTTTCATAGATGCATATAGTTAGTATTTCACAAATTACGAGGCGTATCCTCTTTTCTCCCCTTTCCGGGGACGATGGCACTTGATTTGTGTCATCTGGCCCGGTAAACATATCACCGGGCCAGTTAAAACTTTTTTGTCCCATGTGGCCCGGTGCCGGGCCAAGTCACCGGGCCAGATGGGATACACTCTCATATTTTTCCTGGATGACATTGACATCCAGAAACTGTCACTGTCATAAAGAAACTCTTTAGTGTTACTATACAAACTTTTTCTTCACATATATTAAAGCTATGATGTTAAATATTCAGTTTTTAGACCCAGAAAAGGGTTTACCAGACATTTTAGTTAAAAAATAAATGTTAAAAGTCAAGACAATTTCGACTTACTTTTTAACCGACTTCCAAAAGGAGGAGGTTCTTTAAGTGAAAATTTCTTTAGGCACATTGGGCATTTTTAAGATGGGAAAACAAAAAACAAAATGAAAAACAATTGAACTCGCGACACCGTTACCGACACCTCATTTTTGAAAACGCGATTGTGCTTTTATTTATATCACGTTACGGATCAATGTTCTATGCAAATACTTTAAAGGTTTTGGAAGTATATTTTAAATTGTTCAAGTTTTCACTTCTGTCGGCACTCCCGGAGTGCCACTGATTTTTTTTGTCAATTTAACAATCAAGGATCGAAACCTTTTTATCTTGACCGTGCACACCATTAAACATACACTTACATACACAAGTACCGGAAATATATTTGGCCATTTTACCAAAGGGGATGAGAGGATATCCTCTTTTATTTTTAGACTTTTTTTGATGCGTGATCAAGACTCCGTCATGTGGAATGCCATGCGTATTCACTCGACGGAATATTAAGGGGAAGGGTGGAGTATGGATACATTTGTAGATAATGTGAAATATTCCAATTGTTTTGTAGGTTATAATAAACATGATAAATGCTATGAATATCTATAGAAAAAGAACTTGAACTTGTTATGTTGTTGCCACTTTATACTGCTATTCCTGTTAAAGCCTCCAATGATTGTCATCAGTGTTGGTTCACGTAAAAAAGACTACTATTTCCTATATTTTGTCGAATCATGAGAACATGTAGGGAGCAGCTGATAAAAAAAAAATGCAATTTCAGGGTTGGTCGTATAGTAAAAGTTGTTCAAAATAATGAGTAAATTACTGGTAACTGGTACCCTATTTGAAAAAGTCGTTTTTTTTTTGTGTATTCTTGAAGATCTTCGTAAGTAGTTGATTGTAGTGATAACATTTTTGGTTGTAGTTTGACCAAAAAGTAGTTATATTGGATATCTAGGGATATAACTATATACCGTAATTTAGTTATATCAAAACGGTTCATAACTATTTTACTAGGAATGTAACTAAGATACGAGCACGCTATTTAAAATTTAGCCATTTTAAATATTATAAACATTAGACTAAGTACTGTTTTTATTTTATTTTTATTATTTGTTATTTCACTATATGCTGCACTGGTTGACGTCATCACGTCAGTGGCGGCTGTTGCTGAAAAGCAGCGCTGGGGCTCTGTCTCGCATGGGATCGCAGCATTATGCTGAGCGATGGCCGTTTTGCGTGAATATGACGCATATTTTCCCCCAATTTGTTATTTACGTGTTTTTTATCTTTCTTTGCATGTTTACCGCAAATAAAAAATCTTTCTTTCTTTCTTTCTTATCTAGTAATATAACTATTAGGGCACTCCGACCAAATAGGTTAGGTTAGATTAGAACTGTGACTAACTACGTCGAAATTGGTCGCAGTAACAAAATTAGGGCACTCCGACAGTTATGAACCTCTTTTATATAAACTATATTACGGTTAAAAGCTATGTCCCTAGGGATATAACTATATCACGGTTTTAACCATCTTACTGCGACCTAAACACACATTGTGCCTACTTATATTACTGTCATTCTTCCGTGCACACGCACGATGAAGAAAGGATGACATTTATGATGATACTTACTAAACTTAAATACAACAAGCAATCCTCCTACACTATGCAGTATATCACAAAGATATATTTAAAGACATGCCACTACATACCCACCCATACTTCCACAAACTTATCTTAAACCAAACACTGGTAACCCCAAACTCAGGCCACAGGCCATCAGACGCATATTAGTCAGCAGAACGACAAAATATTGGCCGCCATATTGATTGATAGGCCCTCAAGTTTACTCCAATAAATTCTAAATTAGGGGAATCGTTAATCATGTCTGTTTGAAAGCTTTTTATTAGCTGTTGACAGGAAAAATATTGTAACGGACGGATCGGATGTCGGCTTGGTAATTTTCAGAGTTGGATCAGCTTGTGGTGTTGCTTTTGAATGAATGAATAGTTAATTATTTATTGTCTCGATTACAAATTGAAATTTGTTTTTTTACTGTACGTGATGTCCAGGGTAAGGCATAGTAACAGTCTGTTTATAGTTATGCCAGACACTTTCCATGTCACTACACTTTTTGTCAGATCAACTCATTCTTTAGGAGTGTATTATATAAAGTTGTTAACCCTGTATCGTTTAATGTATTGTGGACAGCCATTTATAATTTCAGAAGCACAAATTTCTTGACTAATGTAATACAGTAACTCCTCTATAAAACAGCACAGAACCCATTACCTATTGCCCCAATGAATAAGGTCATTGCGTAGTATTATCTTGTCAATCTACGTTTCAAATATTACCTCTAGACATTGCCCCTAATTTAAAGTTCACTGTACCTAAACTGGAATCTTTGTAATAAATTTTTCCAGGTCAGTGATAATGGACAGAAAAATTAAGGTCATATGTTGGTGGGGTACAGAGGCAGACAGTGTAGAGTACCCGGGCGTTAATATGACAAGTAAAGTTTGAGAAAGAAACTGTCAAACACTTATGAGTGACACAAACGACGCTCTATAAGGCTCTAAGGCTGCCTGTCCACTGGAGCGGAGCGAGGCAGCGGAGCGGACAAATAGGCCAATATTAACCAATTAACCAATAGAATCTAAACTCCGCTCGTATTGGTTAATATTGGCACATTTCTCCGCTCTGCTGCCTCGCTCCGCTCCAGTGGACAGGTAGCCTAAAACGCTGTATAACATACCACGATCATCACATCTACAGTGACAGAAACATATCAATATTGTGACAGTTCCTGAACGCGGTTTAGATGTGCTGATTGCACAGTTGCTGTTCAGTTTCATATGTGAAATTTGCCTTAAAAGCTGAACGTTTTCCAAAACTTGATAACTGCCACATCCTCCCGCCCTTACTCCAATTATTTGGGGTCCACGCTGCATGCCCTTTTCTATACGTACGTTTAGTAATAACCGTCATTTCAGTAGGTAGTTGTGCCCTTTATTGCCATACATGGACAAGTGTTGTTGGAACGTCGTGTCGGGTGTGCGTCGTTTTTTATTTTTTTATTTATACAATTGTTTTGATTTTTTATATTATTATTGTCATTGTTTTATCCCCTAGTGAGATTTATATGTCCGTAGGTATGTCCGTGGCATCATAGCGGGCCCTATCAGAATACCAGCTCTGCGGTATTTATTTATTTTTAAATATCGCAACATCATGCTGTGATAGGAGCCTTTTTGGCCTCGCACAGGTCGTTATTATTTTTGTTTGTTAGTTTAAAATGCTCCTTTTTATATTTGTTAATTTTAATTTTTTTATTACTTTTTTTTTTTTTTTTTTGTTTTAAAAAACGTTGCCCCACACTAGGAATTTCTCCTGTATCGTGGGTGCGTTTACAAACATTTAAACTCACATACACAAACAGCCAGACCCGGAACAACTACTTGTAGGTCATACTGTTTTATATTTCCTGTGCGTGTCCCAAATAAAATATTTTTCTTTCTTTCTTTCTTTACATATTATCCATTCCACTTTGCCCCACCAGTGAAGCGGTTTGGTTAAAAAGTGGAATGATTCATATTATAATTTTTCACGCAATCTTTCCAACGTTACTTTGGTCTTGTACATTTCTAAAACTTAATGTTGATTTTAACGGCCTCGGTCTGTGTACAGTGCCAACGATGCGGTTACCAAATGGACACATAAAATATTATTATAATTTACATCCCTGGCGATTTACGTGACCCTACTCAATTATGAAGGTGCTACTTAGTTATTTATTTTCCCGATATGTGCATAATTTAATAGCACTCAAGTGCGTAGGATATATGGAAGTACTGTGGCGGTTTTGTGCACTTACTATTAATTAACATTATATGGATATTCTTACGGTGTCAAGGTTTTCTACAAAAGGGTGAACAGGACCTTTTTCAAAAGCGAAGGCGAAAGAGTCAGGGTAGCCCGCGAAATTCAATTTTTCTTACGTTTTTTGCAATTTACTGGTCAGTATCAGGTGGACTGCCTCGTTGGTCTAGTGGTCGCAAGCGCTACTGCTGAGCATGAGGTCCTGGGTTCGATTCCCGGGTCGGGCAAAGTGTTATTGGGTTTTTCTATCTGGAATTTCTCAGTAGCAGCTCGGAGTCTGGATTTGTACCCGGTTGATGGCAATAGGCTCGCCCCCTATTACATGGGACTTAAAACATAACTGGTGAAATGTGGGTGTACCTGCTACAGGGTCACCTCTGCCCAACCCTTCGGGGAAACAAGGCGTGATGTTATGTATGTATGTATCAGGTTGTATGTTGATCTAAATATGATTCGCGATCATTAATATTTATTTATAGAATTATAATCATAAAAAACAATCAAAACAATTCTCTAAGTTTATATTACTTACCCTATTTAATGATTTTTTCATGAAATCATGACATTTGGCAATTCTAACATAAGGAGTTGTATTGCTGATTCTAATGATAATGATTTAGTAAAGTCAACTTAATAAAATAAAAATAAATCCTGAATGTAAATCTGTCCCACACTGGACAGCCAGCCCCGCTACCATCTTGCTGAGTGGTATATATTTTTATCACGATATATTTGAAGGAGAAGAAGCAAATATTTTTTCTTTCGATATTCGAATATTTATAGAAAAATATCCACAATATCATAGCTGTATTTTGTAACCGCTTTTACGATATTCTAGAATAATACCAATACATCTATTTAGGAGGCCTACAAGTTTTATATCAAAATGTCTACGAAAAAGATGTCTGTTACAGACGCCGAGGTGAATAGAATGAAATATTCATGAGCTAAACTATTATATTTATTCAATACTATGAAATCCAATACGATGAATAAGATTATTGGATGAACACAACTGAAATTGAAAGTTTTCTTCAAGCGTAAGATCTGTATCTACTTAAAATAAATGCGGGGTTTTCGAGACACATACTTTTGATCTCGTAGCTATGAAGGAATGTTAAACTTTATATCGTGTGAAATCTAAACTAAAGAGGTAAAATTATTTGTTTGTTTGTTACCTCTAGTTGTTCTGATCCGATTACAAAAAACCATTCACTATACAGTGCGCTCATTGTAACTTGTCCCGTGGCGCGATTTGATGAATTTTGCAGTCATTTTAGTGCTGTTCTGTCAGTCGCCATTTTGAAGTCTATTAGTATTGAAACAGACTGCAAAATTCATTGCTACCAATCGAATTTCGGGACAAGTTATAATGAACGCACTGTACAAAGCTACACTATTGCCCGGTGTCATAGTATATGCTTTATGGTATAGTTGGCTTCCACGCGAGCGTAAGTCGCGGGCAGAAGCTTGTTAAGATTTTTTTGAAGTGAAAACTTCTTTAGGCGCGTTGGGCATTTTTGAGATGGGAAAAAAGAATTGAACTTGCTACACCATTACCGACACCTCATTTTTGTAAACGAGATTGTGCTCTTTATTTATATTACGTTACGGATCAATGTTCTATGTAAGTATTTTTACTTTAAAGGTTTTAAAAGTTTTTTTTTTTGTAAACGCGATTTTGCTCTTTATTTACTCTTTATTTAGATAAAATTACGGACCAATGTCTATACAAGTATTATTCTTCCACCAAGGCCATCTTGTTCAAGTTTTCACTTCTGTCCCGGAGTGCCACTGTTTTTATTTTCTACTGCTGTAATCACCATGCCATGTAAAATAATTGGTGGTTAGATTAATTATTTACACTGTCTAGCATATACTTTGGTATATTTTTTCCATTTTCTTTAAAAAAATTCTTTCGGCGTAATAAATACTCCTTAACCTTCTTTTATGGCGCCCACGGATCAATTCGAAGAATGGAAACACTTTTCCTAATTTAACTTGGGATTCTACTCACCCCGCACAGAATATTTTCAAGCTTATTAACAAGGGATACAAAAACACGTTCAGCCCCATTTTATCCCTATTATAATATTCGTCCTTTGTAAAAATGTTCATTGTATTTTAGTACTACAGAAATACAAAATTCGCCCTATTTTTTCTCCTCAAGAAATACGCTGGCAAATTACCTATTTACCGAGGTTGGTTTAATTAATGATTAATTATTGTATTACTCGACATAACCAAGATGTGCTTTTATAAATAGAATTATGTATTCCTTTTTTGTTTAAGTAGGTAATAAACATAATTATTTTCACTCCTCTTGCTCAAAAAGTCCATCATTGTAGCGTACCAGAGCGGGGAAAAAATTGCATATCTTGCTCTAGGGAAAAAGTAATTTTGTCTGTAACCAACGAGCCTACAAAAACGAAAAAGTCTTTTTTGTACCGCATACCGGGATAAAAAGTTTCCTTAAAAATTCAGATTAAACATATTGTATTTTTTTTTATAAAAGATTTAATTTTGCATTGGATAATTTTATTTTCTCACAATCGTAGTGAAAAGTAGAGTGTAACACACGGCGCTTAAACCCATTAAAACTCGGTTTCTATTTACTCCCTCGCTGTAGCTCGGGAGTAAAACTACCTCGATAGAATGGGTTATTTTAGCCCCTCGTATAACAATCTACTATTATTACTTATGTGTCTGTGCTGTAGTCTGCTAACGAAAATCAACAGTAGGTAAAACAATAACAAAAATTTTGGTATATGTATAGTAACTATAAGATTACTATGTACCTAAACATGTCATTTTATTACCTACTAGCTTATGCCCGATATGCGTTGCAATGCCTTTTTTTTGTGGTAGCGTTTTCTGGCACGCACACAATAACTTACCAATGTCTCATTGCAATCGGTCGAGCCATTTTAGTTATTGCGAGACTAACGTACGGCTATTGATTTTTATATGTAGGTATAGGTATAGAAAAGAAACAAAGAACATAAAGGTACGTAATCAAATGAAAACACTTTTGAAAATAAGCTTTGTTGTTGATTGAAACAACAAAACTCATTTTGTACCAAACTATATTGAGGTAGGTGCAAAAAGTGTTCTGAATTTCACAATTAAAATTTAGAGTTATTTTATTGTTCTACATAAAATTGCCCTGAATTTAACAAATTGTTAAACTATCAACAGAGACAAAGGAATTCACAGAAACAGCGAGTAACATAAAAACAATAAAATAGCAAACGAAATATGAAAGCAATCACAATTTTCAATCGCAAAAAGGGGTCGGACAGCACAAAATGGCGGCCAGGGGAGATATATTAATATTTTTCTTTTTGCTTACACTACGGTCCCCTGTGACAGGGTAGGACTAGGCAGGTGGTGTGCTGACAGAGGTAAAACATATTAGACAGGAAATATACAGATTGAGGGCGATGTCAATCTTGAAAGGGGAGGTTAAATGGGTCGAGGAAATTATTGTAACTCAATATCAAAAGGGGTTTGACATGATGGTACAATAAATTATATTTCTCATCATCTTATAACATGGATGCAGACATTTTCATGGCGGTTCCTGCTACACACGGCTACACATCAAGCTATACATTTCCAGTTTATGCTGATCTCGCATTGTATAGAATTTTTGTACAATACGCGATCAGCTTATACTGGAAAGGTATAGCTTGATGTGTAGCCGTGTGTACATGGCACCATCAGCTCATCTAATCATAGGATTGAATACAATAATTGACATTCAATGGACACCGTCCACCAACAGTTGTATCTATCTATATACCTGGTGCTAATCCTTTAATATTCTGGGAATCCCTTTCGTAAGCTACCAATTATTTTATTCTATATCTACCTACAATATTTCACATTTATGCCCTAAATCCGTATCTGTATAAAACAAAAACTTCAACCAGATGTTCAAAAAGGTATGAAGAACAGAATATGCCCCAAGTGAATTGAGAGCGTAGGTAGTAATATTTTGTTTCTAGATTTTCGTCGCAGCTTTTTTTCCTAACCTACATTATTTTTGCTGAAATACGCCTACCTACTTTTATCTGCCAATGTCCACTTTCACGCGACATTACGCCTGTATTTTCTGAAGAGATAGGCAGATAAATTTATAAATACACCTACAAATTTTATTCGACAGCTATGTTTAATTCCTATGTAGTAATAGGAGACAAACCTGTGCGGGGTAATTACGTTACCCCGTGGCCACGACACGAGCTACACGCTCAAGCGGCACGCGTCTTGCGATAGCGACTGCGGAGAAAAAAATGAATAAAGTTGTTTAGAGCATGCCACGAGTCACGAGTCACCGCGACTTGACTTGCGGAGCGACGAACGGAAACAGGATTATACAGGAGACGCGTGCGCGTCACTTGATGCAAGTCGCCTCGCTCGACTTCGTGAACGGGGCCTCCCACACTAACAAAGGGAATGCGTATCATTTTGACAATTCATCTTGGAAAGAGAAAGAAAATACATTTATCTGCGGTAAACATGACGCAAAGGAAGATAAAAAAAACACGCAAATAACAAATTGGGGGAAAATATGCGTCACATCCACGCAAAACTTAATTCATTGCGTTATTTACGTTTTCGAGCAAACGAATTTTTCAAACATTTATTATGCAACGGATTAGGAATTTCCTTCAAAATGCTTCGAATTATGATAGCAATGATAGCGCAATTCGGGCGCTGGTGTCGGGCGTCGGGCTAATCAAAAATCTTGCTATTGAGAATTTCCTTATAGAAAAACTCTGTAACAGTTTTCTGACCTATGGATCAAAGCGATGCATAAGACTGTCTTAGACTGTCCTTGGTGCCAATTTTTGCCCAGCAGGAGTAGTGTTTAGACGACCAAACCAAAAGCTCCCATCTTTAGTGTTCTTGTGGCTTTAATATTGAATTTAGCACAGATTAATACAGATAATTTACTCCGCAAAATCATTTAACTAAAAAGTGACTCTTGCTGCGGCATAATAAAGTGCAAATCAGGTCGCATAGCGCTAATTACCTACAGTTACATTCACCTAGAATTTGCCTCTCTTTCTATCGCGTAACTCTTTAGATCTTCTGACTACGTTACACTCACTGAATTGGCCCAACAAGTCGGGCCCGCCGCGTACTTGTGGATTCATACCTAAAATGGGGAGTGAACCTTTTGTTATTAATCTGTGATCTTACTCTAAGGCTATCTAAAATAAATGAGATTTAATTATTATTACCTCAACTGCCGTGATGGTCTAGTGGTCACAAGCTCTACTGCTGAGTATAAGGTCCTGGCTTCGATTCCCAGATAGGGCAATTTGTTATTGGGTTTTTCTATCTGGAATTTCTCAGTAGCATACCGGAGTCTGGATTTGTCCCTGGTAATAAGCTCGCCCCTTAGTACATGGACTTAAACATAAGTGAAAAATGTGGACGTATTATAGGTACTCCTCTGCCCAATCCTACGAGGATACACGTCGTGATGTTATGTTATGTTATTAAAGATAGGACAGCTCAGCAGTCGGACTTGACCAAATATTTTTTTTTTCTGCAAAATACTGCAGCAGCCTTGGCATATGGGCCAGTGGACGACATTGTAAAGTAATTGATCCAGCTATGTTTTATTGACGCAAGGAATCGCATGTCGGCAGAAAAATGTAAATAATGTCTGTCATGTTTTTTATCGTGTGGCGCGTGATTGGTCAGTAATGTTTATGATTTCAGATCTGCGGGTTGGATAATATGCCTAACTGTGTTTTTCTAATCTATTTTCCATAGTTATGTTTATTTCGAGAGTGTTAATAACTGTCAGTCGGTAATGTCATGACGTAAAATTATTGTCTGTATGTACAGAAATAATAATATTATGGAAGATCCGCAATAGTAGCCCGTAAAATTAAAATTTTCTTAAATTTTTTGGAAATTACAGGTCAGTGTCAGATTGTATCTTGATTTGCGACTATAAAAATAATGTATTTACAGAATTAAAATCATTTGAATACTTAATTAATACATCTCTTTAAGTTAGATTTGTTCCATAAGAGATTTGTTCTTATGGAACAAATCAAACTGTCCTGAAAATTTTAAAAAACGTAAGAAAATTTCAATTTTAATTTCGCCGTTTACCACTGCAGATCCACCTTAACAGAGTCTGGATTTGTGCCCGGTTTATGTCAGCAGGTCACCCTTTATTACACAGGACTTTAACATGACAGGCGAAATTTCTATTCTACTTTTTAAGTGATAAGCAACGCTGATGTCAACAATTTTTTAATATCAAAAGTGATATGAAAAAGAGTACCAGGCGAATAATCGTGGCTTCAGAGAAAATAGGCATTATTTAATGTTATGAAAAGGCCGATACTGTAACGTTTGTTTGTAATGTATCGAGTTATTGTAACAGTAGTCAGTGCAGCGAGTCGAGCCGCTTGATGCGAGCGCTGGATCCTCCACTCGACTGTCGGTTGTTTCGTGAATTCCTTTGAAACGGAAATATATGAGAAACGAAATTATATGCTCGAAGCAAGTGTTCGCCGCGACTTGTGTATCGCTGTATTGTAACCAAACTTGCCTAGAATGCCATTACTGATAAATTAAAAACACGTTGTAAGTCAGTTTCCGCCTTTACACTTTCAAATCCCGACAAAAGTTGCGTTAACATAAGTAATTCTAAGCCCAAACACAATCAATCAACAAGAACACAAAGGCTAAACTTTACAAAAGTTGCTATCACCAAAATTCGTGCCTGTTACGACTGAAGCTAATTACGAGTCGTTAGTCCTACCAACTACGAAGGATAGATAGTTATATCTACAAACAGTAATCTTTAGCGATCGCGGCACGCAATTTGTAATTGGTTTTGCTATTTTTCATTTAAATTACTGGTAATTTTTCCCTATTAGTAGGTCAATAGACTAGATCTTTTATTGATCGTTTATAATATTACTGGCTGTTGTAAATACCTACTGTGTCTGTTAGTTCTGAATTATTAATGTTGCCCATTTGCGTATTTTTTCTACAGTTTATTTAAAAAAAAGCAAACATACACATATACATACATATAAACATACATACATAGACTGCTAAAATCATAACCCTTCCTTTTGGCTTTGCCGTAGTCGGATAAAAACATGATACAATCATGTTTTTTCTCTTCTTTTTTAGGTACATTGGTGAAAAGAAGAATTTTATTTGTTTATTTTGCCTTAGTTTATGTTAAAGACTTTCATCTTATAATGTGCAAACAAATCATGAACCTTTTATGTAGTGAGCCTTAAGTAAGTGAAAGTCAATCGATCTGCCAGCCTTTTCCTAACTATGTTGGGGTCGTATTCCAGTCTAACTACCAGTATTTTACATGGAACGACTGCCTATCTGACCTCCACAACCCAGTAACTGGGTAATACGATACCCTTGGTAAGACTGGTTGTCAGACTTTCGGGCTTCTGACGACCCGTAATGACTGTCAAAGATTCACGAATGACAGCCGAGACCACGTGCTTTCCGAGGCACGGAGGAGTCTCGGTATGTAAAGATGGTCACCCATCCACGGACCAACTCCGGCAAGCGTAGCTTAACCTGATGGATTGATCCGTGCGACTGCTATTACTTAGCCACAAGCTCCTTAAATAAGTGAAAGTACCATAAATTAAATCTACACATAATAATGATTGTCTAAATTATTTAATTAATGACTAAACAGCTCAATTACAAGCACCTAAAAACATTAAACTCGTATTTTACTTAAATTTCCCAAAACGTAAAAGCGAGATAATTCAAAGAGTTTGTTCAAATATTTCACAGTAAAGTTACATTTAAGTCGGAGTTAAACTAAATGGATTATAAAAATTACTGAAGTTCTTACCTTTTTAAATCTGTTTATGAGTTTATCTTTGTCTTAAACTGGCCTTTTTACCTTTAAGTTTAACAGAGACTCGAGTAATTGCTTTTTGAGAAAAATACGGTTTCATATTTTATTAGGGTTCCGTACCAAAAGATGCCAAAGACGGCAGCGTAAGCATAGTAATGGGGTCCCATCCATTACTAAGCCTATGCTGCCGTCTTTTCGCCTGTCGGTCACAACACAGGGTTGTACTATGTTTTTACTATAATAGGTAGACGATTCAAATGTTTACAGAATACGTGACAGTCACTATGGCCTCAATCACGGCAAATAATAAAAAGAAGATAAACTATTCGTTTTGGTGGTACGGAAGCCTTAGTGCATGAATCCGATTTCAAATCCGCATTTGGCCGAATTTTATATACTTAGAGAGATGATAATATAGCCTTAAGTGGAAAGTAGATACCCACTATGAGTGTAAACTTGGACGAGAAAGTTTTTGAATACTGAGCCAGAAACTTTACCATCTGTGTTATGCTGTATATTTTCAGTTTTTTTATTTATTGTGTATACAGGGTATCTTTTCAGTGGAAAAGAAACTTTAAAAACATAGACGTAATATTACATTAAACAATAACTCCACGTGTTTTGAGAATCAAAGAAAGGCATTCGGTCCCATGGCTCCCGAGAAAAGATTAAACACCGATTTCTGTTTTTCTATACAAAAAACTAAAGTTCTATGCTGCCTCCATGCTTTGACGTGAATCAATACATACAAAACACAAAACAAAACTATGTTTAATCTAAATAATAAATACAGTATCATGTAATTGAGCTCTATCACGAAACATATAAACAGTTGTAAATACTATTCTATACATCAACACAGATTATGTATATGATATTTATCAAAGAAGAAGAATCATGATTGCAAAATCAGTATGTAAAGACATTTTACTGTTCTTGCTTTTCTACAATAGTGAGTGTGATGTACTGTAAAATTATAAATTAAATATGTGCTCCTGCGACCCGTCCGCTCGGCATTACGTTGACAGCGGTCGAGGCGAGCGGACGTATCGCACACACATTAATAGAAATATAACTGTCTTTAATTAAACCACCCAAGGGTTAAAGCGAGGTCACAACCCCGCGCTAGGCACGCCACAATTGCGGCGATAAGACCCCTCTTTGAGGAGTGGCTTGAGAGACGCCACGGCGTCCTCACCTTCCGCCTGACGCAGGTCCTCACCGGACACGGCTGCTTCGGGAGGTTCCTGTTTAGGATAAGGCGGGAGGAAACACCCGGGTGTCACCATTGTGTGGATCGGCCTGAGGACACGGTGGAGCATACGTTGGAGGTCTGCCCGGCTTGGGCGGAGCAACGCCGTGTCCTCGTAGAGGCGATCGGCGGCGGTGATCTCTCGCGTCCGGCCCTGGTTCAGGCCATGGTACGGAGCGAGAGGAAATGGCAGGCCGTCACCTCCTTCTGCGAAGCGGTAATGCTCGCGAAGGAGGAGGCGGAACGCGTGAGGGAGAGGCAAATTTCGCGCCCTCACGCCCCTAACCGCCGCAGGAGGAGACGCCCGGGGCGGGAATCGAGAGCCGATTTCCGGCCACCGTAGGCGCGGGCTTGCGGACGGTGAGCAATGGGTAGCTCGCCGTCCGGTAAGGACCAAGCCCGGGTCGACGGCGCGTTGTGTTCCACGCGCGCCTCAAAGAGATGTCAGCAGAATTGACGGGGCCCGCCAGGGCCAATGCCTGCCGGGGGTTCGAAGAAAACCGATAGGGACATCGCGGCCCCCGGCAACAGGGCAACCGAAGGAACACGGGTGGGTTTTAGTCAGTAAGAGTCTGACACGCCCTCCCGCTCCACCCAGAGCGGGAGAAGTTATTTGATAATTTCCAACCCAAAAAAAAAAAAAAGGGTTAAAGCGAGACATAACAGTGAGGTAAGTATAGTATCGTGTTTAGGGAATAATAAGGTACGTATCTACAAAACCTTATTGAAAAATCTACGTCCTTCTGTAAAGTTATCTTACATTTCTAGTTCTACAATAGTACAGCTAAGTAATGTATAATAACATGTACATATACATTGGTACTCACGTATCTATCGTGGCGTTGACCGCCGTTTTACTGCCAACCCTCGCCGGGCTGCGGATTACTGAATCTGGAAGAAAGAAAGGTCAGGGTTAGAGACATAAAGTATTTTAGTAACATTGAACATTGGACGGTTGTGCTAGATAGTAACTACATATTGGAATATAGAGGGTGTTTTGTAACCAGACTAGTAAATAACATACGGCTGAAACATACTGAGAATTGTTAAAATGATTTATGAAATTAAATACATTTTTTTCATTCTTTTTTTTACTATGCTTGACCCTAAAGATGCCAAGATGATTAAAATAAAAATGTTGACGTTCAAAAGTGACATACAAGGGCCTATTTGAAATAAATGATTTGTCTTTGAATTTAACTTTGAATAGCCCAAGCTACGTTACTATTTCACAAACAACACTTTGTATTTTTTTTTGAAAATGTATGGAAATGAATTAATTCATTAAAAAAACTGGGTAGTTTTATTTAAGTTAAAGAATTTCTGTGAAAGGTTCTTTTACCCGACTGCGGCGAAGTCAAAAACGGAGGGTTAAATTCTTAAGGGTGCATACATGTTCGAGTCGGCTTGATTCGGCATACAGGGCAGCAAAATCGAATGTAGGTATCGTTACTTTACCGCCCGGCTGTGTCGAATCAAGCCAACTCGAACTAGTGTATAGCAAGACCTTACATCTCCATACTAACAAATAAAAAAATATGTATATTTTTTATCGTTATCACAACAACCACTTTTCTTTAACATACAATATGCCCCTTTTAAATCCTAAATATCACTTTACGGTCGCTGAAAATTCCAACCCGTTAACAAGTCTGCCTGTCGAAAGATTTGACAGTAAACGGCCGTAAAATGGTTCTCAAATAAAGTAGGTAAACAATGAAAAGCCTTGACCCCTCAAATGGCGAGGGATGGAGCTGCTAAATATGACATGAAGGCCTCATAGAACGGCCGAATGTAGCACGCTGTTTGCACTTATTTCGCGAGGCGAAATGAGTTTTTGGGAACTGAGATATCGACGGTCCCTATGTACAATCCCCTAAGTGGTTGATCCGTAATTTGCTTGTTTTTTTTTACCTACAGGCCACCCTCTAATATCGATTAGTTTAACAAAAATATGTCTAAGTTGGCAAATTGAACTTTAAATCCACACACTAAATTATTATTTCCCATAACTACAAAATTTATAAAAACTGCCGACGTAGAATAACAGTTGTGGTCATTCAGTTATTGGGACTATTGTGTTCGCGCCAGCCTAGTTGATAGTCATTGTAATGTTTTTCCGCGTGAATGTCAAATACTTGAACTATAGGTACGACTCGAAATAATCCACAGAATATCGTGATGTGCAACCACATAATGTAAAAAATTACATTTCCAGACCCGTGCTTACAATATTTGTTATACCATGTACCCCACGTACAATTTCATAAGTGGTAATTACGACTTTAGTTAATTTAAAAACTACCACGTAAAAGTCAATATGTGTGTGTGTGAATGTGTAATATTGACTTTTACGTCCCTATGTTCCGATGTATAAGTATGTAAGTGACAAATAATACACTAATAATGACTTTTAAGACCTATCTTTTTTTGTTTTTTTCATGATATAATAAGCAGAACATGATATACACGTGTTTAAAACTTTGAAGTGCTCTCCTGTAAAATTTGACATTTGTCTTAAGGGGATTATACGTAAGGACCGTCGATATACAAATTATATGTTACAGGTTTGCTGATCTAGAACCATTCAAATATTATGTGACATTGCTATTAGAATTGAATCTTACTTATATTTACTGTATCTAATCAATACAAAGTATATGACTAAGTCGTTTTTTGGGGCTGTTAGTGTGACAGTTACTCTCTTCTAACTTCACAATGGATTTCGATGCGGTTTTCACCATAATTTAGCCAAATTTATTCCAGAAGGTTTAAGTGTATAATAAATTAATTTTAAATTACAGATAATAAAGGAAACTCGACGTTTCGTCAAGCCGTAAAAACCGTGCGATGCAGGGGCGGGTCGCTAGTTCATAATAAATCGTTATCTATGTCGCAGGGATATTTTCAAACCAGTGATATTATAATTTCACTAGTGAACTTATAATTGCACGAAACTTGGTCAACTGCCTCCATTTCTCACCATTTAACGGGCTCATTTCAGTGACATTATAATTCCACTGGACCCACGCAGTGATATTGCAAGGCAGTAATATTTTGATAATTTCACTGTGTGTGCAAGTCCGTTAAATTGTGAGACGGTCAATAATTGGGCCGTTTTCAATATTAATTTTGTAATCTGGTAATTTTAACTAAGAAAATAAATTCACACTAAGTAACAATTTAACAGTCTTACAGTGTACTTGTTATATTTACTTATATCATAAAATGAATAAACTTCTAAATGTTGGTATGCAGATCTTAAAAGATTGATATAATAGTAAAAATAATCAGATCAGTCTATTGTTTTATTCTTGCAAACTAAAGCTTTGTGGCACTTGGAGTTGCACAAGACTGTTTTTTTGCAAATGGCGGATGAAGAAGAGTTGACCAATCAAAATGCACGAAGTCCCTACTACAAACTTGACTCATGAGCAGTGATCGGAGTAGGTAGAGTGATTCGGGGTCAATGTACTGGCACGTATATATTAGTTTGGATATGCCCCCGGGATTCCGGGATTTTGAAATTATTAAGACTCTTTTAAGAAATTTTAAATGTTGTAGGTAATGTGTAGAATAAAGAATACATCAATATGAATAAGAAATATTTAACCCTTTTGCTGTCTTTTTAATAGTATATAGGTGATCGGACTCCAAGAAAAGGATAGGTATACTATAAAAACAATACAATAATATAATATATTTTAAATGTTTATTTATCGCATTCTATAAATTTCTAATGTAGTAGTTTAAAAATCCTTACTTTAACAATATTTGATTAAATCCCGTAAGTACCAAAATGAAATCCCGGAAAAAAGGTTTATCCCTGTTATGATATCTATGACTATTCATGATGCGAGTACATAAAATCACTCTACCTACTCCGATCACTGCTCATGAGATACTTAGGGTTATTATAAAATCACTACAGCGTTCCCGTGAAATTACAATAACACTAACTACTGTTACTAACTAGTGAAATTATAATAACACTAACTACTGTTACTAACTAGTGAAATTATAATAACACTAACTACTGTTACTAACTAGTGAAATTATAATAACACTAACTACTGTTACTAACTAGTGAAATTATAATAACACTGGTTTGACAATATCCCTGCGACATTTATACTAATATTATAAAGAGGTAAAATTTGTTTGTTTGTTTGTAAGTTTGTATGTAGGGGGTAATCTCGGGAACTACCAGTCGGATTTGAAAAAAATTGCATTGGATAGCCCAATTCTTGGGGAAGGTTATAGGTTCGCAGACGAAGTCGCGGACAGAAGCTAGTTTCTTACAACCAAATGACTACAAAAGGTTGTACCGCACATGTATCCATCCATCAGATAGCTACTATGTTCTGTTCTGTTCCAATGTAACAAAATGTGGGCCAAATTGTAGGCTCTATTGATAAAACTTTTATATCTTTCGTAGTCGTCGGCAACGCTAGTTGTTGAACTCATAAAATGCGAACCTTATAGCTTGCGATTACCTGAATAATTTCTTTAGGATTATACTTAGTTGTTTTAAAAATCGCTTAGTTGTTCTTAATATTTTATGTATAGTGGACACCTAGATTATTAAAGCAATAGTACATTTAAAAAAATAAATATGTGAAAAAGTGTTTATTCACAGACAAGATATCATTTTTCAATACATATTACCTGACAGACGTGTGACAGACGTGGCTCCTTTTTAGAACGTAAACAAAATTTACAATACCTACAAAATTTTTACCTTTATGTACGCTAAACCATTAAGGTGTTCTTTAGCCGTTCAAAAGTCTCGATTTTGTCGTGAAGCTTTATTTGCCTAGCAAACATGTCATCTAAGTAAAGTTCCTTGCTTTTTAACTATTTCTGATTTTGACTATTTCTTACGCATATATTACTATTAGCAGTACCAACGTAATAAATTCATGAACCAAATCCAGCAAGTTTTCTTCCACCTAACCATTAGTATTTTCAACAATTAGTAATGTATCCCTTTCGTCTCGTCTAGATTCTCAACGTTGTTTAATTTATTTTATTTTACAGCAACTTTGCTAGATTAAGTTACCCATTATAATATTGTAGCATATTATTTTTGTTCAATGTTGGTTCTTACTGCCCCTGAGGCTTTACAAAAACTAGACTTTTCTCTTTTATTAAACGACTTCTAAAAGGAGGAGGTTATAATCATACAAGATTTGTTATAACAATCAGCTGCTTTATTTTCCCTAGATGTACCTTACTTTCTGTAGGAAGACAGAAAGTATGGTACTTGGTTTCTCCTATCCTTTCTATCCACATCACATCCACATTCAATTATTTTTTTCGACGTTACATTTATTTATTTTATGCCTTGAACAGCACTTTAGGCCGTGTCAATGAAAAACCTCATTTTGTTTTTGATGGTAATTTTTTTCAACTCGTTCATTCAAAATCGTCTAAAAATTGTGGTTCTCCAAACATCATACTGATGATGATAGTCCCAAAAGAATGCTAACCCTTCAGTGCTTCCCTAGTGTTTATATTAAAGTAACCAAGCATTACAGGATCCTATTTTATTTAAACGCATCCTAAACAGCAAACAGTGGTCACTAAATATTTCACAAGGGTTAATCACACAGTGTAGATTCACCATTTCCTCGTTTCCTAACCAAAAACGTGCTCTTTCCCCTTATTTGAGTGCATAAGCAGCGTCTCCCGTAGCATGGCAATTAGCTCTGAGACCTAAAAATACATCCGACCTTGTCTCTTTTCAGCTCGATGGTGCTTGAGGTAACAATGTGCTTGTTGCTGTGTTTGTCTTTAAAAGCAGGGTTGATGTTTGTGATTGAGGGATGGGAATTATTAGCTTTTGGTGCTGCATAACCAATGTTACCGGTTTAGTATGTCAGCAAATAAAAATGAAAAAAAAATCATAAAATAATGTATATGTTAGTTAATCATTTTACATTGTGTTCACATTCATATTTTCCTTAGAAAATATTTTTTTTATATCTAGGTATTTCGTGTTTCAGAAATTCAAGAAAATGATAAATCTTGAAATTATTCAACACATTAGGTAGGTAACTGCGCATACATAATAATAATGTATTACATTTTATTTTCGTCTTCTCAAAGGATTTGATCTATGCGTAATATATAATATCAGATATTATCAGATGAACGTGATTTTTCTACTTTTGTGAACATTATTATTATTTTCTGGAATCAGAGACGATACATCCCTTTGATATTTTTTTTACACTTTTCTCGCGAAAATCCCAGATAATCTGCTCTGAGCTGCGAACAAGAAATTTTCGTGATGAATGAGGCTGAGAAAGAAATTGGCTTCTAAAAATAGGTACCTATCTTTTGAGATGAGAGATGGGTTATTTAGAGTGGCGATTTAGTGATCTGCATCCTTCAAAGGGGTAAGTCTACCTGTTCTACTATGTTCGTTTTAAAACCCATATGATAAGATTCGTAACAAAAAAAATTTTCATTTATGAATCGAAATAGTCTGTCTACTTATAGGAATTTGTTTTTTTTTTTCACGAATCGGTATTGAGTTTCATGGTGATATTTGTTTAGTATGACGGGTAGAATCTCCCCCGTGACGGATGCAGGTGTCTAGTCGCCACCCTATATCAAAGACAGTAACAATTTGGTACTTGAAATTGGTATTGATTTAAATTAAAATATCGTTTAGAAAAAGGTACTAGAACATATATAAATATTTAAGTATTGACATGAAAATGGGTTGTAAAAGATATAGGGAAAGAGAGATATAAATATAGGTCATCATGCCTATTCCACGAAGGGTTGGAAAGGGGGGTGTATTTCATCTACAATAGGGATGATGACTAAAAAAAATTTTTTGACTGTCTAAAATCGATTATTAAAAAATATTGGACACAGACTTTTTCTTTTTACGTTGTCTAAAGATTACGGCGATACATTGAGTTAGAATTTGCCGTGACGCCACTTGTATGTAGATTTTATACTTACTTGTGACGTAGCGACCCCCACTCTCCAACTTTAATGCGTTTTATCTAAGTAATTTTTTATTAATATGATAAAGCAAAAAATACGTGTCTAATATTTTTTTATTATCTGACTGACGGACTAAATAGAATTTTTTTTTTTGACCCAGGCATCATGCCTATTAGCCTATTACCATACAGGGTGGTAGGGATATCGACGCGAAAACGGTTACCATGGATTCAGTGCATGGTTCTGAACCCCCACGCGTCTGCTGTGTTTCATAGAACAGTTTTCGCGTCGATGTCCCTGCCAACCTGTATACCGGGCACAAATTCAGACTCTGAGCTGCTACGGGGATATTCCTTTTAGAATTTAAGTGTGAGACAAAGGCATTATTTGCCTCGTTCATCTACTGCTGAGCATGACGGCTAAAGTGTTTAAGGTTTTTCCACCTGAAATTTCTCAGTAGCAGCCTGGAATCTGGATTTATGCCCGGTTGATAGCAATATGCTTGCCACCTATTACATGGGACTTAAACATAACTGGCGAAATTTGGGTGTACTAGACACCTCTGCCTTACCCTTCGGGTGTGACGTTATATCATGTTTAAAAGCATTAGTTTAAACAACGGGCGTAGTGAGGTACACTCTACGCTACAACGATTAAGCTAAATAATAATAATGATTTGGCTTTTAGTATTAATTAACGAGCATTATTCGTATGTAGTAATATTAATTACATTTATAAAACTCTGATACAACGCCACTCTATCGAGCGAAACTAATTCCCTTCGCCTTCAGTAACTTCGGAATAGTTTTGTTTACAGCGCGTTGCCATGGCAACCGAACACACCCAAACAATGAAGTGCGGTGCTATGATTTTATTTAAACTGTTTAGAGATTCTGAGTTACCTACAATTATTATTTACTAGCGACCTGGGGCCCAAGTCTGCTATTTTTATAAATTCGTCATTCCAACACGATCCCATTGTCATTTTGCTAAAAGTTCGTAATCTGCTTAATTCATAATGGTCGATCATTGGTCGGTCAATGGTCTCGTAATAGAATTGTGTTATAATGGCATTGTCGTACAATACGACCAATGATACCGCCTAAGTCAGTCATTCATTTGTCATTATGTACGAGATTACCAATAAGTGCCATTTCTTTCAATGGAGGGTCAGTGGCTGACCATTGGAAAGTCATAATGACGCCATTATATTAGTGGATTACCAAACTTGTCAAAATCAACAATTATGAAATCAATGATAGACCATTCTGACACTATTGTAATAGCAGACTTGAGGCCCTGGTTTCGCTTTGAAAAAACATGAAGATTTCCTTATTATGTCTAAGTTAAAAAATATTAAGAACTTGTATAATTGCGTAACTTATTTTCGTAAACGATTATGGCAAATTTGTTTCATTTTGACAGTTTAACAACATTCATTGCGTTATTTAAGTTGTTGAGCAGATTTTTTTTCCCAACTTATGAAGCAATGGATTAGCAATCTGTTTCAAATCGAAACAAATTGTGATTGATCGTGAATTACGCAATTAGGGTACTGGTCGACCGAGCTCTGCTCGGGTGAAAATAGAGAAAACGAATTTTCCTAGATATGAGACCTAGCTAGATCGAATTTTCGCCCCCTTACTTATATTGTAACTTTCATCTAAATCGTTAGAGCCGTTTTTGAGAACGTGATTACAAATATAATATACAAATATTGCTCATTTAATAGGTATAATAGGTGTAAATTAGGATGGCGACCAACCGATTATCTTTTAAAGTTAAAGTTCGCGAGCACATTCTCAAGAAGCTGGCAGTATCATCACAGCGGAAATATTTCCCATTGTTTGTCTTATTTGCTTTAGTAGTATTTTATGTGTATTTATTTTTGTTTATTTTTATATATAATTGGAAATATATATATTTATGTATATCTTTATATTTCAATAAATATTTATTCCTCAATTCTCGCTATTGCACCTACCACTGTTTGTCTCTGCATCACCCAAAGGTTGACTGGTAGAAAATGCCTTTGGCATTAAGTCCGCCTCTGTACATTTGTGTGTAGTATCTGGGCGACCGAGCTCTGCTCTGGTGAAAATAGATAATGCTCATTGAATAGTATAGGATAGTACCTACTAATTCCATACTGCCATGGTAGTAGGTACTTATTAATTCCATGCTGCCATGATCATTATTCTAAAGTTATTATTGTCATGTCATTATTCATTATCTTGTTCTAAACTTTGGGCGACCGAGCTCTGCTCTGGTGAAAATACGGAGAAAACTAATTTTCCCAGATATGAGACCTAGCTAGATCGATTTTTCGCCCCCGTAAACCCCTTTATTGCAACTTTCATCGAAATCATTAGAGCCGATTTCGAGAACGTGAGTACAAATATATATTGGTAAAAATAAATATATACACAAATATTGCTCGTTTAATAGTATAGGATGTATTATGCAATGAACCTTCCAGAATAAAGGCGAATTTCACCAATAAAACTGAACGCGATCAGCACATCTATACTGAGTTTAATAGCTGTCAGTATTCCAAAGAAATTAATGACACTGACAGTTCTTTTAAACGTGGTTTATATGCTGATCACGTACAGTTTAACTAGCGTTTGCCCTAAATTCTTTAAATTTTATTGGAAATCACATCAAAATCTGTTGCGTAGGTAACTTTTAGAAAAACAGCGCTCTCACACAGACACACGTAAGTTGACTTCAATTTATAATATGTACATATAGTAAGTATTTGATATCTAAGCTTAAACTTAATATGGCCCATCGTGAGGTTTTGGCTGGATTCCAGTCTTAAGTTGGTCCTTATAATACTTAGATATCTAAGTTAAAGGCAATTCTTAAGATGGCCAAATGTAATATAATTACTTTGTTAGGGAACTTCTAGTGGCAACCAAACTATCCCATATTTAACATTCCTTTCAAAGGTAGGTATAGAGAGAGGTATAAGAACAGGGTGTAAAGTTCACTAACCCTCCATAGAAAAAGGAGGATCCTCCGACCGGACGGGTGTTGTGTCTGGTGGGCAACTGCCCATCCGTTTGAAGTTGAAATCTTGTATAGGTATATGTTGATCGCTCGGTAAACTTTAATTGCGCGATGCAGGATTTGTGTGACGTCAGTGTGATGCGTAGTTCACATGTGGCAATGTAGATGTCGCCATAAAGGTTAACTTAAGTTATCTTCTGTTTGTTTAAAGATAAATAGGATTCTAGACATGGCCCCTTTGTGACACTCATATTCTTTATATTTCCTGTAATTGATAAAATTCACAAAGTCTATTAATCGCTGCAGATATGTTCTAATTCATATGTCTAGCGACTCGCTCTGCCTGCACGGTTTTTACGACTTGTCAGTATGTTGAGATTTTTTCATTGCAAGGCTCGGAACCGGTTAATACGGTTTATTTCGGTTTTGCTCCGAACTTTTCTTATGAACGTGAACGTTTTAAGAACTATCTTTACCTAAAGTAACCGGTTTATTCGACGAGCGGCGTATCGGTAAGTGCATTGCAAATGGGGTTAAAAACTGAAAGCTCATAGCAGATGGCAGCACGGTTGTGCGTCTTTAGTCTGCCATTGTTGTTTATGTTTTCACTGTTGTGTCGATATCGTTTATACGAAAACTAGACAAAAATGTATGCGATTTGGAGTGTAGTACAACTAAAAGCGGAGTTATGGAAAAGAGATGCGTCTACCACGGGTAAAAAAGCAGCTTTAGTGGAAAGGTAAATAAATAATGACCATTTTATATTTGATAGATTGTTTTGTTTACATTATTTAAAACTCCTTTTTTTGTTGAAGACTGGAGGCATACGACAGGAATAACTTGATCGGAGTTGAAGAAGAGCTTGAGGATGACAACTCTAACATTTCTGCCCTGGAAAAGTTCAAGGATGTCAATTCTAGCACTGATCTTCCAGCGCTATCTAAAACCCACATTCAAACGTTTGCTGAAGGGTTAGTTTTCATACAGTGATCAACTTATGATGCATTCACTACTTCCTTTGTGAGTTCAACTATAAAAAAACGTGTAATATACTTAATTTAATGTTAATATTATTTCAGGTTTCAAATATCTCCTAAAGTGAAAATCCTCTATGAAAATAGGAGCTAATGATCGTAACCATGCTTATTTTCATGCACAATGCAAGGCACAAATGAAAAGATAAATGAATAAGACTGGTATGATATATTATGTGAAAGTCATTGTGAACGTGCAGCTGGAAGTGGCTTGGAAGCACACTGTAAACATATCTTCACAGTCCTCCATGGTATAGAGGATATAGTATGTACAAAGATTACAATTACCTATGCATAAAGTATGCACAGAAAAATTAAAAATGTTCAAACAACCAAAAAATACATCATTTTATACTGAGTGTCTCCAACCAGCAATTTACGATAAATACTATGATACTGTAATAAAACCAAATTAATATTATATACAATGTTTTATTCATCTCCTTATACACAATGCATATTACATAATACATTCCCTAAACTTACAGCACATAAGACAAACAAAAAATATCTTGATGCGAGGGGCACAAAATTGTGATGTTTTGTCAAACATAACAAACGTTCAATGTGAACTCTTTGACTTATTTATTTATTTATTAATTAATAGGTTAGCCTACAATTGTTTACACATTAAGTACATTTCTTTTAAAACTACACGATATACATTTATAAGTGCAACAATTACTTAAAGCTAACACCACATGCACTATATTTGAATTTAACACTTTTATGACTGCAATTAATTTCTAATAATGGCTGATTTAGAATTATGTAAAAACAAAGCAATAATGCAATAAACTAGGATCAAATATTTGGTTTACATTAAATAATAAATTAAAAATTAAATTACATTGAAATAAATAACATTTTCAATAGTAAAATTCTTCACATGACTTCCATAATACTTTATTTTGCGAACCATTACACTTAAGTCGAACACACAAAATAGAACTTTTGATAGGTTTCAAAACCTGTGTAGAAAGCAATGATACTGTCATTGTTTCTACAGTTCTTTATAGATCCATAAATGTACACACAATTCACTTGAGTATGCCTTAATGATACAGTATGTTGGTCCCACTCTGGCCCATCATCTGGCTCCAATGGTGTGCTAGGAAAAATTTCTATTTCGTTAAACATTGTAAATTCCTCGTCTTTATATGGCTCTTCATAACTATCTCGGGTTTGGACATGGCTAGGTCCAGCAATTTGATCACTATATGTATCAAAACATTGTTTTTTCTCATTTCTCTGTAACAGTCTATTTGCTCTGTCTTCAGCTAAGGGGTGGACTGGTTTGACTTTAGTAAAAGAAAAAATAGAGGTTACAGCAGTCTTCCTGAGCCTTTTGTATATATTTTCATCACCTAGAACAGACAAAAAGGATTTATGATCTACTTATCTATGTGCGAAACATTAAATACAAATATGATGAGTGGAAGATATATTTATCTATTTAGCCCATAAAGTCCCACAGCTAGGCAAAGGCCTCCCATTTCCTTTTCCACACAGGTTTGTCCACAGTCGCTGCGGGCCAGTCCTTTCGGTAGGATTCAGTGCAGGATATGTGTTAATATTAGGCAGTAGGTAGTTTGGTATGAAGATATTAAATACAATGCTTGCTACTTAGACATACGAGTATTTTGGTTGATTAAAAGATAATCTTAACAACACAACCTTAGTATTATGTATATAAATAAATATCCACAAATGCCTATAATGAAAACACACTTAGGTTCACTGTATTATAAAAAAGAGCATCACCTCTTAAGTCTTCAGGTTTAAAATGTATAGTACATACATAACCTCGACGAATTATTTGGTTTCCAATTTTTTCTTCGGAGAGCTCTCTCTCACACTTTTCTCCTTTAACATCTTTGGGGAATACATGGGTCCCCGGATTTTTGCAGTCAACAGCTGCGCAAGGGGGCATATTATTTAATTAGGCGTAAAATAAGTTGATTGTTTACAAAAAATGTATGGATATTGACAGCTAGCTGTCAAATTTAAAGACGGACAATGATAGCGACATCTGAAGTGAGCAAATGGCAGTTTTTATCCCCATTGTGACTACTTGTGAAGATGCCGTGTTGAATAAAAACTAAATGTAAAGACTCGACCAATACCGGTTTAAAAACCGGTTTATTCGAACGAAACCGAATGTAATGGTTTTTGCGTCAAATTTTCAAACCGTTATTATGTAATAACGGTTTGAAAATTTAACCGATATCCGAGCCTTGCTTTATTGTATGTAAGTTTAATACTAACGTATTATAATGTACATAATTATAAGATATTTCTTAGTGGCTTAATAGGCGTAACAATAAAAACCAAATGTGTTGCTGAAATCAAAGAAACGATATTTATAGTCTTTTATTACACCTATTATAATATTCTAATAATAAAACATTTAACAACTAAAACTTAATTGTGTTTTTTCAGGCTATATTGATATGTCTTGACATCTCTTACTTTTTCTGGATGACATTGACATCCGTACTAACTGTCACTGTCATAAAGAAACTCTTTAGAGTTACTATGCAAACTACAATAAGAAATACTTTTTCTTTATATACATACATAATCAATACAAATAAAAACCTTCCGGAACAAATTTTCTAAAAGATGGTGAAAATTGAAACAAAATCCACTGCGTAGTTCAGAAGAACAACGTGATCCCGTCGATAGACATTGAGAGGGGAGGGGTTCACGTCGGGGTCACCAATTTAGAGGTATGAGGAACAGGGTGTAAAGTTTACTCATCCTCATTAGAAAAGAGAGGATCCTCCGACCAGACGGGTGTTGTGTCTGGCGGGCAACTGCCCAACGGTTCATGTCAGATAGTCTTACATATATCGTTCACCCGGTAAACTCTAATAGCGCGATGCAGGATTTGTGTGACGTCATGTCTTTTTGCGTAGTTCGTATGTGGCGGTGTAACCGCTACAGACATGAAAAGTGACTTAAATATTTTATACAGGGTGTCAGGGACATCGACGCGAAAACTGAAACCATGGATTCAGTACATGATTCTGAACCCCCTGCGTGAATTTTTCGTCGGTTATTTTTTAAAAAATCTGCTGTTTCATAGAAAAATGCAATAGCTACGCGGTCGAAATGTATGGAACAGCAGATTTTTTTTTTTAATAACCGACGAAAAATTTCAACGCAGGGGGGTTCAGAATCATGTACTGAATCCATGGTTTCAGTTTTCGCGTCGATGTCCCTGCCACCCCGTATGTATAGATGGAAATCACTTGACCAAAGAAACGATGGATGGACTGTGTGAAGAATGATCTGGCTAGAAGAGGGGAGGGGGGGGGTGACTATCGAGATGATGACTGATAGAGAATTATGGATGAAAGGGACATGTTGCACCGATCGCGAATAAATTGGGATAAGTGAAAACTAAAAAAAAATACTTCCAAAACCATTAAAGTAAAAACTTGCATAGAACATTGATCCGTAACTTAATATAAATAAAGAGCATAATCGCGTTAGCAAAAATGAGGTGTCGGTAACGGTGTCGCGAGTTCAATTGTTTTTCCCATCTCTAAAATGCCCAACGTGCCTAAAGAAGTTTTCACTTCAATAAATACAAACTTATTTCTCAAGCGCCAAATTAGAAGTACATTCTGTAAGATTAAGGTTTCATGTTATCACTTAAAAGTTACCCACATAAATCAATACAAAATTCCTCACACACTTGGCACTTAGGTATTTACTTAATTTTATAAAGCCAGTGTTTAAGTTGAATTTTGTGACGTCTGACGTCACACTAATTAACTCTCGTCAAGTTAGCAACTCGTTGAATATTCTCTTATGTTATTATGTTATATTGTTCTGTTGTACTTTGAGGATTGTGTTAGGAGTTAGGACTTTAATGTTTCGTTTGAATTAAGTTAAGATTTGGGGACGGCCGCCACTTCTTTTAGATATTCTAAGAAAGGTTCCTACGTTTTATTAAAGCCTCATCAAATACATAACTTGTTTCCCCGAAGGGTTAGGCAAAGGTGTAGGTACCACTAGTACACCCACATTTCTTAGAAAAGAAAGAAATAAAATACGTTTATTTGCGGTAAAACATTTAAAAAAACACGTAATTAACAAATTTGGGGAAAATATGCGTCACATCCACGCAAAACGGCCATCGCTCAGCATAATGCTGCGACTCCATGCGATATAGAGCACTAACGCTGGTTTTCAGCGTCAGCCGGTGCTGACGTGATGACGTCAACCGTAGCAGTATACACTTTGAAATTTGAATAACAGTTTTGCTAGAACAAACGTTATTCAGACCATGGTCTACTACCATTCTACAGCATCCAATAAAAAAAAAAACATAATTGGTTTTTGAAAAAACACAGAAAGACAAAGTTTAAAATGTCAAGATTATCTACTGCTTACTAAATTTCGTTTATGGAGGTACATTTCCGTTTAGACAATGCTGTGTCCCGTGCGTGGTGTCTGTGTTGTAGGGAGTAACGATAATCTTGACATTTTAATCTTTGTCTTTTTGTGTTTTTTCAAAAACCAGTTATGTTTTTTTTTTTATTGGATGCTGTAGAATGGTAGTAGACCATGGTCTGACCAACGTTTGTTCTAGCAAAACTGTGATTCAAACTTCACGGAGTATAGTGAAATAACGAATCAAAAATAAAATAAATACAATACTTAGTTCTAAATGTATATGTTATCGTTCTTCAGTCATGTCAAGTAAGTAAGTCACATGTAATAGGGGGCGAGCCTATTGCCATCAACCGGGCATAAATCCAGACTCCGGGCTGCTACTGAGAAATTCCTGATACTAAAACCCAATAACACTTTGCCTGATCTGGGAATCAATACCAAGACCTCACGCTCAGCAGTAGCGCTTGTGGTCACATACACACATAACATCACGCCTTGTTTCCCCGAAGGGTTGGGCAGAGGTGTACTTATAGCAGGTACACCCACATTTCGCCAGTTATGTTTTAGTCCCATGTAATAGGGGGCGAGCCTTGTAGTCACGAGACCAATAAAGCAGTATTACTGATTAAATATTTTGTCACTAATTCTGTTGTCATTATTGCTGACGCGAGGTCAGAATAATCAAATTAATTGTCACGGTATTTGACGAAATACTCGGGTTGGGTATATTTACCTTATTATTTAAAGGAAGCACTTTATTCTCTTCGGGGAGGAGCTTGCGGCTAATTAATAACAGCCGCACGGATCAATCCTTCAGGTTAAGCTACGCTTGCCGGGATTGGGCCGTGGATGGGTGACCATCTTTACATACCAAGACTCAGATTCAGAAAAAAAATCTGCTGTTTCCTACATTTTGACGAGTTATGCGAACATAAATGTAGGGAACCCCATAGTAAATGTTGTTCATAATGATGAGTAGTTTGCGCACTAATTAAAAACTTACCCTGTAGAGTCACCAAGAATAGAAAATTTCAATCGGTTCGGGTGTCTCCGCTCCCTGTGAACTGCCGAACTATTTATCTAACCGCCCATTCTATCATTTTTATTGGCCATTTATTTATTAGTCTGCTTACGTATTTTTAGTACTGACATTGTAAGACGAAATAACCGGTCAATTGTTTTTTAGTAAATACTGTCTATGTTTTACTGTCGCACCAATTATTTTTAAAAGAGTAACCGTGGAGTTTCTTGCCGGCTCTTCTCCATAGGAAACGACCAATTGGAACCGTGCACCTAGCTTCTGACGTTCCATAAGTGCCCATGTAGGTTTATGTGAAATAAAATGTTTTGAATTTGAATTGCACAAAATTACCAAACGCCGATAAAAAAAACTGCCCATTATTTTTTTCAACTGATCATAATAACCTCTCGAATGTTTAAATAACAGTTCAAAAAATCTATTCCCCTTTAAATATTCTAAATAAATAATGTCTTAAATAATACCAATGTTTTTTAATCCCAAACAATACTTCATTGGTTCAATTGAATCATTACCCCCAAACAAGTTTCTCTACACAAACTAGTTCTTCTAGTGTTCAATGTTAAAACTTACTAGTTTTAACTAAAATCAAAACATGAATATCAGTAAATTCTAGTTATAACTAGAAAATTCTAGTATTAACAAAGGCATCCAGTAAAAACTTGGTTTAACTAGCGAAAACGCGTTCTAACTAAAAACGGGTTTGAACTGTAACATAAGTGCATTTTGATCTATAAAAATAATATGCAGAGATGAATCGATTCACGTCAAATAGTGCAATCGAATAAGTTATATATAACTCACGTTCTCAAATCATCAGTCCTTTCACGTTGTAAAATAAATAAAATACATAAAGCTCCGTGTGGAAAAACTTCGAAGATACATGAAAATTAATAGTACCTATATCTAATAAATCCAATGCTGATTCTCATAAAATTGTACCTACAACTTTACATTAAAATTCAATAGATTCTTAGTTTATCTTGTAATAAAATTATGGTCTCAATGTATTTGTTTAGGCTACCGAAATAATTGTTTATTTTAATAGTAGTATCGCATGTTGGAAGTTCCGATTTATACATTAATGTTAAGCGAATTGAATTCCAAAGCAGCATAAAACTCAAGTACCATTCTAGATATTTTAGTGATTACCCAAATTTAATAAAGGTCAAACCATTATTTATTAGGTACCTACTTCAAAAGTCAAGGATTCCTTTGTATTTGTTGATGCTTTGTATGGAATTTAAATCTTTCCTATATACCTACATTATTTTGCTCGTGTATATATCGCTGTCCTAGGGCTTTCTTTACAACCATTTTATTTCAGTAACGCGTAAGTCTTTCGACCTAAATTATTTTAAACACAGATTTGCGATGTAACAATAAATCTGCCTAGCCTTTTCCCAACTATGTTGGGGTAGGCATTCAGTCTAACTGGATGCAGTTGAATATCAGTATTTTACATTGCACGACTGCTTATCTGACCTCCATAACCCAGTAACTGGGTAATACGATCTTGGTTAGACTGGTTGTCAGACTTTCGGGCTTCTGACGACTCATAACGACTGTCAGAGATCCACGAATCACAGCCGGGACCAACGGTTTAACGTGCTTTCCGAGGCACGGAGGAGTCTCGGTATGTAAAGATGGTCACCCATCCACGGATCAACCCTGGCAAGCATAGCTTAACCTGATGGATCGACCCGTGCGGCTGTTGTTATTTAGCTACGAGCACCTTGACAGATTTCTGATGTATATACCTATAAAAAGAAGAAAAAAGTGAATGTAAGGATCGTAGCAAGTGGCGTTCTGTAGTTTCTGCATACCCCCATGGGAAGAAGGCGTGAGGTTTTGTACCTATTTATGTCTGGATAGGTAGGTATATTAGCGATAAAACTAAAATGACTGCGTTTCCTCAGATCACTATCCTAAACAAATCCTCGCTAAACTAAAACTGAATAAAACTAATTTCCAGCAACAAAACCTACCTCTTTCAAACAATGTAAGTTAGCAAACCTATGCTAAAAATAACGTTAAAAACAGTAATTTTTTTTTTCTTAATATCAAACTTTTTTTATAAAAATTTTAATTTATACGTATTGACGAGAAGAAACGCATGTGACTAAAAGAGTAATGAATATAAATGTTGATGGATGGAGCGGGAGAGGAAGACCAAAGAAAAGATGGATGGATTGTGTGAGGAATGATATGAAAGAGAAGGGAGTGAATGATAGTGGGACGGTTGACAGGGGAGAGTGGAAAAAGAAAACGTGTGCGCCAACCCCACGTAACATGGGACAAGGGCAGGAAGATGATGATACCTGAAGTTACACCTTTCGTCTATACTAATAACAAATCTGAAGAGTTTGTTTGAACGCGCTAATCTCTGGAACTACCAGTCGGAGTTACAAAAATCTTTTTTCATTTGATAGTCAAATTCTTGAGGAAGGATAAAGGCTTAGCTAACATCACGCTAGGACCCTTATAGGAGACGAGCAAAAGAATGAAACCCAGAAATAACGTTAAGTGAGAACGAAGTAATATGGCGCGGGCAGGCAATGAGAAATTTCACGCGGACGAAGTCGCGGGCACACCTTATCCTAGTTATACAGGGAAACCTATTATGCGTGTCCAGTATAATAATGGACACGCATAATAGATATTTATGGATATTTCTGCGTGTCCAGTATAATAATGGATTCAGGATGCTGCTAGGGCTGCCCCGCTTTTGTAGCGCTTCGGGCATGTTTGTGGAGGCTCGGGTTGATGGCTTCCATGCTATAATGCGCAAGCGAACCGCCTCCCTACTAAGCAGAGTGCGGGGCAGCACTAACAGTATCCTTCAAGTAATTGCTGAGAAGTATGACTCGGCAGTCATGAAGGCTTTCGTTCGGATTCTGGTCAGATAGCGTGGCAATCTATCCTGAACTCGAACGGGAGGTTTCATGACTGCTTACACCTTTTATGTACCTACCTTTTTGTAATTTATGTCTGTACTAACATAGCTTGTAAGATAATTCATGTAACTAACAATTATGGACTTTGTCTGAATAAATAAATAAATAATAATAATTATTACTCATACAATACCGTATTACAAATACTCTGTAACATACTATATGTGTCGCTGTTGGGTGCCTAAACAAAGAAAAGAAAAGAAAATAACAGTTATTTCGCTAACGAGCAGTTTCTGAAATAACGAAACCCAATATTTGCTTCATTTTACATACAGACTAGCTCTTTGCCCGTAAAAAATCATATTTGGCTCATTTTCAAACAATTTTTATGCTACGTTTGCGGCCAAAAGTTACCAAGGCTAACTTAAAAAAATAATGCCAGATGGTTTTCGTACTGCAATAGGTAAATATCGTCGACTTATATCTACCTATTGCAGCTTTATCAGCAAAACGCAAACAGTTTTATTTATTGAACTTCTCATATCGAGCTATACCACGAAACTCCTTTCAACTGAAGCCATCTTAGATCCTTTACGCACAGTTTTTGGGTAGGTAATTAGGCCCATGGGCGGCTTTATAACTCTGACACCAGGTTAGTCACTAACCACACGAAAAGAAGAAGAATTAGGTAATTAGGTAGAAATACAGTAAGACGGGGTCACCAACTGGATTGGTTCTGTCAAAGCTGGAAGAAGAACGCGCGGGCTCGCGAAAGATGGAAGGGGTAGAGGGACGCCTTTGCTAAAGAGTGGGAAAAAACAAGCTAAAAAAAATGGTGGTGGAGCTGGCTTGCCGCTGTTTACTACTAATATTATTGCATGGTGTGTGCCCTATGCATCATAACATTGAGTTCATCATCTAGCTAGAATAAAAATTGCTTTGCGGCTTATTGGTTGATTCGCACGAATTATATTTATTTAATGCTTTAAGCACACAAATACGGGCCAATAAATAAATAATAAAAATCTTTTATTTTCAGGCGTCGACGGCCCATAGCGTGTTAGTAATCAGTACAAAATTAAAAACTATGTTAGTAGTAACACTTAGACACACATGAGTACAAAAATAAGAACACAAATACACAATAAAAATACAGTCAAGATTAGAGGAGGAAGATTCATCAAGTCCCGTGTCTGACATGCAGTTTGATAAATGTATCCATTGTAGGCCCTTCTAGCCTTTTTGCAAACACCTTCAGAATGCTATTGCAATGCCATAGGCATTTTCTACCAGTCAACCAAATTATATCGCTCAAAACGGGCGAATCGACTCTTGAAATAATATTATTTTTTCTGTAGACGATTCGCACGAAGTTAATTTAATAGTGTTTCACTAAAATTATTAAACCGAAACCCAATATAGTGATGTCTTTAGAAATTTATTTCTAAATATTGTACTGTTAGGTATGTTATAACTTCTGTGCGCGTGCGCTATTTACGTTTTTTCTTAACTTTATTGCATAAAATACAATATGTGCTTATTGCTCAATATGTATTTCTGGAGATGTCGATTCGCCCACAAATAAATTAACTTCCAGCAAATCGTTAACAGAGAAAAAAAAGTTTTGATTCGCCCGCTTCGGGCGAGATAATTCGTGCGAAGCGACCAATAAGCCAGCGTTCCATATGCGTCAAAATCAAATTCTGTACTTACCTTTTTATCTCAATAATAAAGATTAAGAAGATGCTATACAATTACGTTAAATTGCCAACGCATTGCCACCTGCGCCATTTAAAACCTAACGTAAGAAGTAAGTCCTTAAACTTCCACATAAGCTCTGTTTAATATTTATTACATGGGATACATCAACGTCATTTTAATTTATTATTGTTAACACAAATACTGTGTAAACTGTGTCGTTAATTTAAATACAAACGAATGTTCCTACTCATTCAACGTTCTGCCATTTTAACTTGTCAAGTTTTTACGATTTTTGTAGTAATAAATATTGTTGAAATATCACATGGAGCTGGATTTATATTTGTGTAATTAAGAGGCGATGATGACTATCAAAAATATGTTACAACTCGAAAAGGTAGATGAAATATTGTGTTTGTTTCGTTAAAAATACTTTGGGTTAACAGAACATAATTGTGTAAGCCAAAGGTAACTTAAAATGTAGCCCAAACGACACAACAAGTACCTAAATGGCGAGTTTTTTTCATAGTTTAACACATTTAATCATGGAATTGACATTACCTATTATACATTGAAACAGCGAATCAATTTTCACGCCTTCCGCCTTAAGACTAGGGCCAAACGCCGATCTCATTTAGTTTTAAAATATGATTGACGTGTAAAAGTGTTTGTGCAAACCTACTTACAGAAATAAAATCATTTATCATTTAAATATTTTTTTGATATTCGGATAGCTCATGACCTAAAGAGGTGCGCCATAAAGAATAAGAATAGAACATCTAAAAAAAAAAAACTGTGAACGCGGTATTAAAGCTAGTTACTAATAAACACATATTGGTTTTTAGGGTTCCGTAGTCAACAAGGAACCCTTATAGTTTCGTCATATCCGTCTGTCTGTCTGTCTGTCTGTCCGCGATCTAGCTCCGAGACTGTTAGTACTAGAAAGTTGCAATTTGGCATGGGTATACATATTAATCATGCCGACAAAGTGGTAAAATAAAATTATGATGAATATATTTTTTTAGGGTAAAAAAAAACATCTCCAATTTACGGGTAGGCGAGGTCCCTACACGTAAAGTGGAGAAGTTTTTTTTTTCTGTCCCTTAGTGTGGGGTATCGTTGGAAAGGTCTTTTTAAAACATTGTGAGTATGTTAAAACCATTTTTGAATTCAGAGATTCGTTTGCGAAATATTAAGCTTTAACCTCTCAGGTATTTTTTTACAGATGAGTCATTCCTGTCAAGCCCCGCGACCACCCACGACGCAAAAGATTTATGACTCACCTTCAGATAAACAAAATACTCAAGTTTCCTAGAAGGCGTCGAACGATAAAGTCTATTGTTTTCGGTTCTCGGATAGATAAGGAACCCAACATAAATATTTATAACTTTCGTGAGAAATGTTCACTAAGATTTATTACGCGTTTTTGTTCGCGAGTCTATTGTCCACTAATTTAACGATTTCTGATAAAACTAGCTAACCAATTCACACGAAATTTTGCAGGGTACATTATGGATAGTTATGTTATCTAACAAAAGCGTTTTTAGAGACAAACGTTGAAAGTAAAAAATACTAAAAATCTAGTAGAATTTCTAGTGTTTACGTAACTTTCTTCGTTCCAAAAAAATATTTTTTTGCCGTATTTAGGCAAAAAAAGTGCCTAACATTATTAAAAATGTAATAGGTTGATTAAAAAAGGCGACTTACCCATCAAATACCAACGATTACACACCAAAATACCACAAAATCACAGCACGGTAACTTTTTCATTCACATGTTTGTTTACACTTTTTGTTTGGGTCAAAATAGGTATAACATGATATTATTTACTGCAAATATTATCTACAACGACGTAATATTTACTTAAAAATGAAAATAACACCACTTCCCGTCGATTTACACATAAAAACCACAATAAAAATGAAATATTACGGTAATAACCTTCAAGGCCGGAGCGATTCGTAGACTGACATTTTTTCGTCCCCAAACGTCACTTTCAATATTTTTTTAAAATATTGCGTTCCAGGTATTTTAAAATGAAATGGTTTTGTTGACTAGCATATCTATCCGACCATAGAATAAAAAAGCCACAGAGGACATTAGACATCATTTTATATTAGAAAAAGTAAAATCCCGGTGTCCAACAATGTTTGTCGGGGGTGTCAAACATTGTTGACACCGGGGCTTGACGGCATGTTCCAAGTGTCAAACATTGTTTGACACCGGGGCTTGAGCGGTGCAAAGTGCAAAATTTTGTAAGAGTCAAGTGTGTCCCCGTCCCCCCCTGCCAGCTAAATGCTTGGTTTTAAATATGTGAAAAAAATTTACAGCAGTAGCTTATATAACGAATTTAAAAGGAAAACTATCACAGCTGAGTAGGCTTTACAAGTTAACGAGTAATAATCGACCAACTTAGATTTGCGGTTGTAATAGGTAATAGGTAATAGGTAATACGGGCTGGTATCCGCAACTCCACGTCAAAGCGCGTATTTTGCGTATGGGTGGGAAAATCTGTTATTCGAGCCACCCCAGCTCCTCAAAGAAGGCCAGCAACGCCTTGGTGTCACTGACAATCTCACGTAGGGTACCTGGGTTACCGAAGTACTTTGCCCTGTATGTGGCGACCGCCGGGCAGTTTAACAGCACATGGGCTGCTGTCTCGTCGTCCTCCATGCAAGCTCTGCACAGCGGACTGTCTGTGACTCCTATGACAAAGAGGTGTTTATTAAATGACCCATGGCCAGTTAGGGCAGCTGTAACTGTGCGCAGCTGCTGTTTTGTTAATCGGAGAACCTGTTTAGTGAGGCGGCCGTCGATTGTAGGGAGAGCCTCCTTGGCCTGCCTGCACTCACCGTGGTCCACCCATAGTTTGTGATGTTGTTCCCTGGTTCGTTTCCTTACCAGAGTGCGTAGGTACCCGAAGGGGAGTGGCGTGATGGGTTCAGGCCCCACTGGTGCCATGCTCGACCCCCTTCTGGCAAGTTCGTCGGCTGCGTCATTGCCCCGCGAACCGCTGTGTCCCTTGATCCATTGAATGGTTATATTATTGAGGTCACCCACCTGGTTGAGGCGCTGGTGGCACTCGTATATCAGCCCAGAATCAACAGTGTGACTGTTTAGCGCTTGCAGAACAGCCATGCTGTCTGAGAGTATTCGTATCGAGTGGTCCTTAACCTCCCTGGCCATGATGGCTGAAGCGGCAAGAGATATACCCATGCATTCGGCTTGGAACACTGTGTTATGGACACCCAATGGTGTTGCTATGTGTATGTTGAAGTCCTCCGAGAAGATTCCAGCACCTGTGCCACTACCTGTTTTGGATCCGTCGGTGAAGATTCGCAGCTCTGCGGGGCGCAAACCCTCGCATCTGCGGTCCTCGTGTAGTTGGATCCTGTATTTTTTATCGAAGATAAATTGTTTGGGCACCCGGTCATTTACGGCTTTCGTAATAGGGAACTCATTGTTGAGTCCCTCAAGTAGCGCGGTGTGTTGTGTAACTCTCTTACCCCAGAGATCAATTGCATTAAGACGCACCGCCGCCATTGTCGCTTCCTGCTGTATGAACAGGTGGAGTGGGGGCAGTCCCAGCATGGCTTCGATTGCTGCAGTCGGAGTAGTCCTCATGCAGCCCGTGGTTGCCACGCAGGCTAGTCTTTGCATGCGCTGTAGTTTGTTGGAAGCTGTAACCAGCTGAGTGCGGGGCCACCAAACCACGGCCCCGTACGCGATCATAGGGCGGATCACTGCTGTGTACAGCCACAGTATGATTTTGGGGGATAGGCCCCATTTCTTACCTATCATTCTCCTGCACTGCCAGAAGGTGATGCAGGCCCTGATTTGCGGTTGTAAAAACATGTTCTCTCATACATTCTGTATGAAAGATTTTTTTTTTCAACTACAAAGTTAAGTTTGTTCTTTCATCCCAACTACGGAACCCTACATTGTGCGTGGTCTGACATGCACTTGGCCGGTTTTTTTTTTTAAATATGTTATGTGAACACTATAAAATTTTCCAAATGATTTCGCTTCAGCCTAGCACCGATATACCGTTTCTTTCCAAACTGGCGAGTTGCCAAGTTCCTCCATTTTCGCTCAATCTAGTGTACTTTTATCATTGTTCCGCTTAACATCGAGGGTAAGTACTAGAGCAGATGAGTGTGGTTTCTTGAAAAGAATATACATTGCTCTATCCTTGGGCTTACCCAAGTCTTATATTTACCTTAGTAAATTTATAGATTGAAGATGCACGTTCCTCTGATGCTTTAACACATTAACATTGACTTAACACTTAGGCATCAATTTATCATGCGCTATGGCATTTAAAAACTTAACATAACACTCCTGGTTTTCCCAAAGGGTAAGGAAGAGGTGTATCTATAGTACACCCACATTTCGCCAGTTATGTTTAAGTCCCATGCAATAGGGGTCGGGCCTATTACCATCTAATCCAGATTCCGGGCTGTTACCTCAGACCAAATAAAAAACCAAGTTAGAGCGCTGTGAACAATAAAGTGAAGCATGCCAAAACTACACCTCCACTCTGTGCATACACGCTCACACGCACACATTTACAACCATTTACAATAGAACTACAATCAAACTACACCTCATTAGGTGAATATTTGTTACGAAACCGGCTTCATGTCACTGTTGACAGCGTCTTGGTTTTTTATTTGGTTTGAGGCTGTTACTTAGAAATTCCTAATGGAAAAACCCTCCTGGGGCAGTCGGTTAAAAACCCAATAACACTTTGCCTGACCTGGTAATTGAATCCAGAACCTCATGCTCAACAGTAGCGCTTGCGACCACTAGACCAACGAGGCGGTCAAGGTTTCAAGAGCGTTTATTCTGAAAGTGGGCAATGACGCAAATAGCAGTCAAATATTTCGCTGTTTTGATTAATTTGGCAATATTACAAGGAAATAAGAAATATGGCTAGCTAGTGAACAAACATTTTAATTATAAAGTGCAATAATTATTATCGTAACACCGAATATTTAGTTTTAGATGTTAAAAAAGTTTTTGGAAACTTTCCAAATGCCTTTTATACACCTGAAACGGTTAAAACATCAAATTCAGTGTTATAATTAAAATTAATTATTAATATTCTAGTTCACTAGTTAGCGATATTTCATTTTTTCATACAAGTAATATTGCCAAATTAACAAAACAGCGAAATATTTGACAGCTGTTTGCGACATTGCCAAGTTTTAGAATGAACGCTCTTAAAAACTAGATTTTAATTAAAAATAAAAGCGAAAGTAAATTAGGTTTTATAACGCAATATCTGTTTGAAACGGCAAAATTATATGTTGTACTATTTTTGCAATTGACACGCTTAGAAGAAGTGTCTGTTTGATACGTCACCGCTAAATTAAAGAAATTCTTGGCAAAAATGTTAAGGTCGAACCCCGGGCACAGTGAGTATTTTAGTATTTTATGTTACAGCAAAATACCTTGTGATATGTGACAATTAACTGAAAGAAAATTTAAAACTCATATTAAAAGTATTCTTTGTAAACAAGCATATTACAAATTAGAGGATCATATCCAAGATAAGAATGCTTGGAAACATGCTGGTCTAGTCTAGACAAAATCAAACTGGTTGCTAATTTAACTGTATAATTTATTATTATTATAACATTGATTTTACATTCTGTGATTACTTGAACTCGCACACTGACTTAATAATATTACTTCTAAACATTTTAGGAATATCGTATCATGAATCCATCACATAATTATTTTTTCTGTCAGTGCTTCATTTTAATTATTTTTACCTATTGTGGTATAGTAATCTTATCCAGGTGCATCGTCTTCACATATAATTATATAATTAATGTATACAAAATATTGTAAAACATTTTAAAAGAGTAACAGTGGAGTTTCTTGCCCATTCTTCTCCATACGAAAACTACCTATTGGAAGGAGCGACTAGAATCAATTCTAGTTTTTGTTAATTTTGACGTTCAAAAGTGCCATAAACATGCCTAATTGAAATAAATTATTTGACTTTGACTTTATCAAACTAAAATACTTTCTATGAAGTCCACAAAATCAGGTACATTATCAAACAACTAACAAACTTCAACAGTAAAATTGAGTTACATCAATAACCAATACTTTTCAAACTCCTCGTTTTGAGGCCAGTTACCAGTTAGGTAATTAAAATTGTGGCCTACAGTCATGATTAACTAATACAAAATATATTTACACGGCCATCAATGACCGCTACAGGCTATTTAATTTAGTTCTTGCGAAATTTAATTAACGTTAATTAAGATTAACCCTTTGATGGTTTAGTTCAATCAGTACACGGTTCGCTGCCCAAAGTTCATTAAAATAATTTCACAGAAATTCCCCTTTTATGATCCTCGATTTTTGTAACCTTTAAGAATTGGATTGAAACAAAACAGAATGTAGATGTGGAATATTTTATCAAAGGTTAGGTTACTTTTTAAAGGTCGACGGCGCGTTGTATTCCACGCGCGCCTCAAAGAGATGTCAGCAGAACTGACGGGGTCCGATAGGGCCGATGCCTGCCGGGGTTGCGGGGAAGTCCAAAAGGGTTAACGTGGCCCCTGGCAATATAGGCAACTGAAGGAACACGGGTGAGTTTTAGTCAGTAAGAGTCTGACACGGAGCGGGAGAAGATATTTGACAATTTCACACCCAAAAAAAAAAAAAACTTTTTAAAACACCGAAGTCCGTTCTTGTTTTTTGGATGTTGACAATACCTATTGTCAAAATAATGAAATGTTTAAAATATTAAGTAGCTTTTATGCAAGGTGGCATCAGGTGATCTCCCAGGGTGTTTGACATTAAAGTATTACTCACTACGTACCTTTCTTTCGGTTTTTTTCTTTTTTCCTCTACATCTTTTTTAACCGACTTCAATAAAAGGAGGAGTCATTTATGAACCATTTTGAATAATGGTAGTCTCATTAGAAGAGAGATCTGTTCCGATGTCCGATGTCCGTGTTTTGAGTTAGCTTCAATAATACTTATTTTTCCACGTAGTGTATATTGATGATGTTATAATAACTATCCGACACATAAAAATAGAAAAAAAAGGAAAAGACTTGGACTGCCGAAATTAAAGTGATTTTTCACTTTTTTGTGTTTTTCTTCTGGTGATGTAAAAATATTGAAACGTTTAAAATATTACTTGGGTAGCAAGGTGATTTTAGAAGAAGATATAATATTTAAGTATTAGGAAACTACTCCGGGTTACTATTTGAATGCAACCCTATAACTTAACTAGTCATTCCTTATCAGCTGCTAAGAATAAGTCAAGGTCAAAGCGAGGCAATTTTCCCCTTTTACTTTTGACTGTTTAATATGGCGATCATTAGATGTTCCGTCATGTTGATTTATCGAGACGCTTGGTGCTGCAATCTTTTTTTTGCTATTTATCACTGTGGCAGTATCACAGTAATAGAAAAAGTGACATAATATCAGCTATAACGATGACGGAAATGTTAAAAAAAATATGGAACTGACATAAGCTACCGAAAATCTTGTCGGTTTCAATGTCAATCTCGTTGAAAAGTGCTGTAGGAATAAGAAACGCTTTGAAAGCAATTGCCACTCGGCTAGGCTCTCTGCACTTTCTTTTAAAATCCGAAGGGTTTTGAAGGAAATTCCTAATCCTTCATAATGTTTAAAAAATTCGTCTGCTCGAAAACGTAAATAACGCAATGAATGTCAAAATGAATAATTGTCAAAATGAAAGACATTGCTGTTATTTCTGTAAACGGTACAAATATTTTAAAAACGTTTCTATTTACTTTCATAATAATCTTTGCTTGAATTACAAAACAGAATCAAACAAAAACACCCGGGTTCTATGTCTAATCTTCCGCTGTTTATGTTTACGATAAAAATAATATTGAAAACCCGATCGAAGGAAACATACAATATTCATCATTCTTTTGTTTATTTTTTCGCAACGATACGATTTGAGAATTTTATTTATGAAAGAGAATAAAATATCAGATATTTCCCGTTTTTCAAAAGTTTTTAATGGTGAAAGATTTTATATTAATTATCAATGAGTAGAATCCTGTTAGTGCTTAGAAAGGAATTATGAAAAGCTAGAAATAATAATATGTTTTAATTATTGAAAAAGAAGTAATATTAATGTTAATATAATTATAATTTTTTCGCCGGCTGTTTGGTAGCATAGTCATCACAATTATTTTTGGACTTGCCATAGTTTTATGCACCTTATCCGATTTTTGTATCTAACCGACTTAATTGGTCCAAAATACCAAAATAACAATCATAAATCTCCGCCAATATTAAAACATAGTCTTAGCTTATTTTAGTAAATTATTTCATTCTTTAGAAGCGGATATATATTAATCTTGTCACTGAATACGCAACTGAGTAATTCGTAACTGGTCTTACGCATCACCTTATTCTACAGAACATATGAGGTGATGTATAGTATCGTCGAAATAAACAATAATAGTAATAGACCCACTCACCGGCAACTTTAGCAAAACGTATACTGGCATTCAGCCAAGAAATCCCTTACATACAGAAGGACTTAAGAAAATAGACAGGCAAATAAATGTCCGGATTTCAAAGCTTATCAAACGTGTTTATAAAGTACATCATTAACATTTTCCTGGAATTTATGTGGTGTAAGAAACGCTCAATCGGGTCGAGCTCACTCTACTTGTGGAGTTGAGTACGACAATGGAATAGAATTATCTTTATTCAAGTATCGTATGACTCACAAATGATTAATAACACTTACAACTATATTAGTCAAAATTAATAAATAGTAGTGGATCACCGCTTTAACCGCCATGTGAGATGGCACAACAGCGACCTACGAAAACACAGTCTAGGCGACTTGAAATCATGCTTAGGATACTGTTGGAGCTGTCCCACACCCTGCGCACCATGGAACCTCACCTTTTGCGCATGGTTGTGTAGAAACAATCTACATGCGCATCCGCTAACATCACTGATGCACTACAGAAGCTGGGCAGCCTCCTAAACGTGTTATTATAATGAACGCGGACAGCGTTGTACGATCTTCGCGTATATCTAACCCACAGGCTGCTCGTGTAGAAATATGTACAGTAGGCTCGAAAGAGTGTTATCTTAACAGGAAGTGAGCATCAATATAGCCCTATAAGATGATTTGGTAATGTTAAAGACTTTTCACTAAACTGGTGCAAACTTTCAGATTTAGATGACGATACTATTGCCGTTCTTATGCGTAGTTTTATGATTATGTGATATTTTATGGCATACATAACATACGCTAAAGGAGCAAGAGAGAAAGCTTCCCGATAATGTAAGATATGAGAGGACGGCAATGTTATTACAATCTTGTTCGTCACATAGCTGCATTTCAAAGTCAACTTGGAATGCAGCTATGTGACGAATCCATCTGTATCACTTGGTAGTAAACACAATTTTATAAGAAACAGAATTCAGTTGACTCACTTTACAGGCTGTAATTCACAAGAATCTCACTATAATCAAATATTATCATCAAAAGGCTTGGTTTATTCCGAACTATATAAATCACGATTGTGAAACTTCACTGAAAGTACGTAAAACATACGGTTACTTAGAAACCAGTTCTTTATAGTAATCTGAATGACCCATAGAATTGTGTAAGACTTTTCGATCGGCGTATAAACGGTACCTATAAAAGATAGTGCGAACGTTAGAATTTATGATAGAGATTTACGAGTCGAGGAAATAGTTGCATAAAAGTGGAGGGTAACTAAAAATAGAAGGTTGAAAGATTACGAAATAGTTCTAAGGTAACGTCGAAGTACATTTATTCATATAGTGGAAGTAGGTCTAGATCGATTTTGATGGGTGAACAAGTTACATCTTAACCAATAACTTGTAGATGATGAAAACAAAATACTTACTACAAACGGCAACATTCCACGTGATCATGTTAAACACAATGACTAAGAAGCAAAGGGATAACATCAAGTGGATCGGCTATTTTTGTGAAACCTCTGCCAAGTGTACAGTAGTCATGATAATTTCCTTCATGACGTTCATTGCTCTGTAGCAATGAACGGCCACGCTTAAGCATGACCGCTTGGCAATGACTGTTTATTGCCCGAACCATGCTTAAGCGTGGCCATTTACCAGTAGCCGTTTACTACCTAATATTATGACAGATCTTTATTTATGATGATTTACGAAGTAGGCACGTGTCGAGCACTCTAAACGTATGTGGGTGTATCTGTACATGAAGATACATCGAAATAAAGTGGGATGTACACGTGTGATGTGAAGGCCAAACCGGGTGTGAATGAATGCTTCCAGATTGTTTCGACATGTGGCAAAATAATGGGAAAAATTCGGTCATGGATAAACACAACGAATGGAAAAGGATACGATTGAGATCTTGACAAATAGGTATGGATGTGTGTTGTGATTGAGTTGTCTTACTAATTGAACAGGCTCTGCTACTAACTATACAGCGTGTATTAGAAAGGTGTGGTCAAATTTACTGTAGACCAACATTGTAATCGTAAAAAAGTTATCAACTGTCCCATACAAAATTCCAATACCTACTCGACCCAAATATATACAGATTATTTCCATGTCCCATAAAGTGATTCAGTTTGATGGTGTGGTTCAACGTCCTCAATATTTGACTACACCTTTCTGATACACGCTGTTTATCTTGTCGTGGTATTTTAAGCGGATTCATCAGATTAATAGAGAAAAATAAAAGTAGAAACAAACTTATAAGTCACAGCTAAAGTGTGACAAATTCTTCCTTACTTCTACGTTGCTTAAAGTTAAGGCAAGCTTAAACGTCAAAAATGATATAGTCATAATCGTTACTTAACTTTAAACAACGTTGGTAAGTAATGAGGATATGTAGAATCTTGACTTGACCTGCTGTCTTGCATAGATCAGAATGTTGGGCCACAAAAGGGATGAATAAAAAGCAATTCCATACAGCTGAGATGAGAATGCTAGGAGGGATGTGTAGTGTTAAACGAATGGATAAAATAAGAAATGAGTACATAAGAGGAAGTCTAAAAGTGGCACCGGTGACTGAAAAGTTGTGCAGAAATCGATTCGGTGCGGAGGAATGAGGAAAGTTTTGAGTATGAATATGGATGGCCATAAGACTAGGGGAAGACCAAAGAAACGATGGATAGACTGTTTGAAAGATAATATGGCTAGAAAGGGGGTGGGACTAATAGAGAAGTATGGAAGAAAGGGACATGTTGCGCCGACCAGAAATAAATTGGGATAGAGCAGGAGAATGATGACGATGATGATGATGTCTAGAAAAAGTTGATGAAAGATCTGTGTAAGCTCTTTTACTAATTTCAACGGAAGATTGGATACCAATCATTTCTTCTTCATTCATAATAGTGTAATTTCTGCTTAGCTACCATTTTTTATTGTTGAACAGATGATAAAGTTGTTTCTGAAAACAAAGTATTCCTAAAAGCTCCAATACCAGAAGATACCACCATTTGTAATGGAAATGAACAAGATTTATTGTACGGTGAAGTTTACAAAGTACCTTGTTTGATGTTCTTTCCTCGATTCAACCAATCGGGCAAAGAAAATCTATGGAATAATTCTGTACAAACAAAACTATTTATATTAGTACGTTTGGATTCCGTGTTATTTTTACCGGTAGAGTTATTACGTTAGTTGTGTAATACTATATTGTGGAATCTTGCAATGTTTATTGATATGGGATTAAAAAAGAAATAGGAATTCGCAGCTCTAAGCAATGAACTGGGATCTTATCACCGCATATTGTAGTTGAATATACATAATAAATATATTGACTTCTGCTTCCTATAATCAACTATATACATACATAACTATTTACAGTTGGCTATTGGAAAACTATATTTCTTGCCAAATATTAGTTCTATACCTAATTTCAAAAAGCATTTCAGTTTATGTTAATTAGATATACCAGAACATAGCCAATTTAGTATATTTTTGATACATTATTGTGCTTCTTTTAAAACTTTCCAAGTGTTGAAATAAACATCGTTCTGCGCTATCGTAAATAATAATGTTAAAAGCACAGTAAATTTAGAAACATTGTTGTATTGTTTTGAGCAGATGATTTACTTCCGTTGTAATGGAAAAGAAACTAAAAACAGGAGAATGAGGTAAGATCCGAAAACATATTATTTTTGTCCAAAATATTGCGTGTGCAACTATTAATCATTGTTGGAAAGCGGTAAATGTCCACTAGAGGATCTCAGTGTTCTCCGTGAACTGTTGGAACGGATGATAGTGGTCGGTAGCGTCAGTGATATAATCGCTGCGCTTGATATATTGGTGGTAGTGCTACCACATGATATTATTGTTACAGAGTCAGATAAAATAGAATGACTTTGAATTCATTAGGATCCTATAACAAGGGTACATCATGAATACAAACCAATTTTACGGTAGGAGTTGAAATCAAATCAGAAATATTAAAAAAATCCTAACATCTACTACCCAAATAAAATGTATGGCAGTTTTTTTTTCGATATTTTAGATTTGATCCCACATAAAATTTTATTACATCCATGGGTATTTTCAGCCACTGAATGGGTGCTAATGACTTTAAAGTTAGCCTACCTATATTGATAGAAGGCACTAAAGATTTACTGATGAATCGGACGTTCCAATTACGAAACCAATTTGTACGATTGATCACAACATGCAAATCTTGATGGGAGACATCTTCCGATGCTTATAGATTTGGGTCAAAGACTCCATTACATTGAAAGGTTAGGATCGCTTCCCAATTAGATTGATATCAAAACTAGAGTTTCTATAAATCCCACAAGGATGGACGTCTGGTCTAATTGGTTAAATTCCTATAAAATATTAACGGTTTATACCGTAACTGCAAATACACGGATATATTTTTAGCATAGTTATTGGTTATTGAAATGTAAACCCAGTAATTTTGATGAATGTTTGGGTTTGTGCTAGATTCGAGGAAGTCGGTTGAACGTTTGTTTTTTTAGCGGTTCTGTGTTTAAATTAAGAGGATATTATTTTGACCTTCGTCGATACCAAGATTTTTATGTTATGGCCGTTGTAATATTATTAGTATGTTTCGTGTTGCTAGGAACTATAGTGCAACTGTATTTTTTTTTTTTTTGCTCATAACTTTTTATTCAATGAACTCTTGTACTCTTGAAACCATTTTTTTACTTTTATTTGGATCAAATAAACGATAGCTAAGCTAACTGAAATTTTATTGAAATTAAAGTAAATGTTTTTTTTGTAAAATTAAAGGTTATTCTAAAAGCATTCTGTCACTTTAAACACACGTAGAAAGTTTAGCTGCCAAAAATATGACAAATTGGCCAAACATTACGACTGTCCAGCCCCATGCCGTTACATTTATGTCAATTCAAACTTTGTTCTCTAACACTCAGAGTTTATATTCGTAATGTTACACTAGAAAAAACATGAAAATTTCCTTAGCAATAAAATAAAGAGTCCATTTTCGTAAATGCCCGTTGATTATTACATAAGTTAACGCGTTAGCCAGATGGCAATACAAGATGCCAAATACAATGATAGAACTTTCATGAAAGATATATCGTGTGATAAATTGTTGTGAGCAACCGAATATTTATTGCAAAACGGAGCCATTTCGAGTTATTGAGACACAGAGCGTGAACTAAATAAGTAAGTACTGTCTTCTGTGAAACAGTAAACGTTTTCTTGCTTTGTTAGAAGCCATTACTGCGCTTATTATGAAGCAGTTAAAATGTGGTGAGAACTCGTTGAAAGCGAATTGGTGTGAATAATAAGATTTGTTACGCTATTTTATAGTTTTGACGATGCAAGCGTATTGGAGCTGAAACCTGCCTCTCTTATACAATTCAGTAGCTAAGACTGCGCAAATTGCAAACGTTATAGCGTTTCTACCGATGCGTTCACTTTTTCAGTCTTGGTTGCAATTTATAGCCAGAAACAATAATATACACTGTACATATCATATAATCTCACAGCCACAAGGCAACGACATTGATATTCAGCTTCTAAGAGGCTAGGGTGATGCAAATGACAATAATTGACGAAGAAGTCGAAGGTCAAAACGTAGTACCATTTGTACATATATATAATAAAAGTATTTCGAATTAGTTTGTTCGAGGAATTAATGTTTCCTTGCTCCTCCTGCCAAGCAACATTAAGGAACCTATTTCAGTTTGCTTTTTGATCTAAATAATATTTAAGTCATACAGGCGATTAGCACTTCTGTCTCATCTCCTGACTGTTAAATAAATAAATACAAATCTTTATAGCAGACCACATGATACATAAAAAACACGATAACAAAACATAAAATTTAAAAAATAATAAAATTCAAATTAAAACATTTACGCGGCTATTTGTAGCCACCGTTAAACCTTCCTCATCTTAGATTGTCTTTACCATTCAATTTTCTATAAAATAGGCTACCATATTGCCAACCGATGGACCGACTTAAACCCAAAATGTAAAACGTGATGCACCCTTATTCCATTTTAGGGTTTCGTACTTCAGCGGGCTGTATGAATAGTATCTCATGAATCGTATTAGATAACAAATTAAATTTTCACAGATCGTGTATTTCTATTGCCGCTATAACAAAAAAATAATAAAAATAAACTATACAAGAAACGTGTTTTTTTCGGCATTTTTTGTTAAATTTTTTACACTTGGTACGGAACGCTTCGTGTGCGACGATTCCGACTCGCACTTGGCTAGTTTTTTAATGCCATGTCATCTACTTAGAATATTTTATCTACTTTTAAGGTGCGGTAAAGAAAGCACGTATCTCTACCCTACTCCCACTGTCAGTTAGTCGACGGGGAGGCTAAAAGAAGGAAATGGAAATCCCTCGGTAAATTGCTTCGGCCATTTTGAGGTTGCTGTTTCCCGTTACGCACGGCATACTAAGTAGGCTGTTAGTAAATGTAATTATTATAGAATGGTTACTTTGGTAACGTATCATATATAGGATTTAAAAATAAAATGTAGTGTATTTTCAAAGTAGTCCACTTAGAGCACCCGTCCGAATAGCACCTGTGACTCAGCAGCCTACTGCTGAGATGTATTTGTTTTACAGGACGTTATTAAATGAAATATATCGATAAAAATCACAAGAATGTTTATTAATTACACATACTTACGTACATAGGAAATTTGTTTTATTGATATATTTCATTTAATAACGTCCTGTAAAACAAATTCATCCTAGCAGTAGGCTGCTGAGTCGCAGGTGCTATTTGGACGGGTGCTCTAAGTGGACTACTTCGTATTTTTAGCTGTTGCTCGCGGCAGTTCACGTTCAAACTTCGACCTGCGGTTATACTTGCTCAAGATCCAAGTCTTTTTCAGTACACGTCATATCCTAAGCGAAGAGAAGATGTCTCAAAGACAACCAGTCGGTCAAACTAAAGCTTTGGTCACCGGTCTGTAAGGGACATAATAATATGGTACACATAGGTACAGGTAAACCACAAAAGGTATGCGCTTCGGTAATCTTCGTGCGTGTTTCGCATTATTACGAAGGTTGCGCCACAGAGTAACTGGCGGGGTTACTTGATATTTAACTTACCCTAATAAAGGAGCTGCTGTAAATTGCAGATCCTTTTCCTGTAAAGAAAAGAACATTATGTTAAAAAATATTTTCTACATCGTTAAGGAAAAATATGTTAGTATCGTAACTTAAAAATACACAAGAGTAAAAGGTTTCTTATCGGGAATGCTGATACTACATGGCCAGTAAATGCAATTAAATTGTAGGACTATACATAGATGTATGAGCAGTGGAGTCTTGGTAAGTGCTCGTTTGTGAACATTAATTATTATGTTACATGAATATATAATGCATACACTATGTATTGCGTTAAATATGCACACGCCTTATAAGCCATACGATTTATAATTAAAACATGTTTCATGCATGATTCATAACGTGAATTTTGTTAGTTACTGACTGATATCATATTAACTGAAGCATTAATGAAAATGAAAAATATGGTACATAATAACAATTTATTGCTCGGTTTGTGTAATTGATATCTTCCGCAAATAAATATTTGAAAAAAAAAAATGTTTACCTATAGTAATTTGATGTGTGGTTTCGTAAACATAGTAGTTGGTAGGATATAAAAAAAAAAGTTTTTTTTTTCAAGAAACCCAGCAGCCAGTCTATTCTGTAAAAATCTCACCGTGAAAACTTATGTGAAGTGTGCTCGAAGTGACCTGTCATTCCACCTGATGCTAGGGATTTTAGGGAGACTTTTGACAGCTCACTTCACCTAGTTATCACGGTGAGATGTTTACAGAATAGCACTACTGGTCTCTATTCTGTAAAAATCTCGTTGTGAAAACTTCGTTGAAGTGAGCTATCATTCCACCTGATGCTAGGATTGACACTGTTGACAGCTCACTTCACCTAAATTTACACGGTGAGATTTTCATAAAATAGATCGGCTGGTAGGTATGTCTAAGCTTATGTTACATTACTTTTCTAAAATCGTCTTCGGTGAAGGTGAAGTTCAAGTTATCTAAGAACTAAGTAATGCTCGGTTTCTATAAAAAACGAATCGTATTTTTTACAAATGGTAGCAGTTTTTATTGCCAAACTGGGAATATAAATAGATTCATTAGGTAACTTTATGATAGCTAATTCTATATGGGAGCGTCTACTATGCAAAGCTATGAAGTATTTGCTTCATTATTAGCAAATATACAAGACTCTTAATTTTAATCGATAACTTTCCGTAATTTATAGGAATCGGCCATAAGTCGTATTACGAGTATTTTGAACGATTTTAAGTTATACCTATCACAATGAAAATTAGGTATATTGACGGCAGCGGCGTTTTCTTTGAAAACCGTTCCGTCTGAAACATTTACCCCACGTCCTAAACAAAAAGATCATTCACGGGAATACGCAATCATCGCGTTCATTATGTCACTCATAATTTGTTCGGAAAGCCGGAAGGTGCTTTCTGTGGAATTTACCACGTGTTCGGGTTTGCCAAACAAAATGAACGCGCCGATCGCATACTCGCGCGATTATCGCGTTGGTTAAGACAAAGCCTTACTTACTGTATCAAAATAATAAATATTTAGTAATAATTTTATCTAAATTATGGAAATTGAATGATGAGTTTCGAGAAATGAGTTCTCTGTAACAAAAAACCAGGCCAGCTTTTCCCAATTTTGTCACAAATACTAATGAAAAATGAAATAATGACAGCACTCAGAAGCTTTCGAAGAAGCATTCGTAATAATAAATTATTGTAATAATTTCTGAGAACTTGTTAATTCGTTCACTCACCGGTTTCTGAAAATGAAATAATATCTCAAAATACACAAACAAACTCAACTTTACACTAAGTTTAAAATTAAATTGAAACATTTTCGAGCATCTCAGTTACGTCACGGCTGCAACAAAGCGATCTGTATCGACGTGCCACAGACTAAGATAATGTCCAACGGCTTTGTTGTTTCAACACAATAAGCTCAGCTAAGACATTATTGTATTAACTAGCTGTATATTTTCTGTTTTCATTTTAAAGTTTATTACGGCATTTCCTTAGTGAGACAAAAGAAAATCTTCATTATACGTTAGATACGGAGTATTGCTGTGTGAACCAGTTTAATGACAAGATAACGGCAAAACCAGTTCGAATTTCGAAGCTGGTCTTTCGAGGTTTTATTTTAAATTGTATCCAAGACAAATATACCTAGATATTTTCGCTTGCTTTTCAAAATGTAAATGCTAGTTTCGAGAAGGTAGGTAGTTTCTGGTGCAGAACAAAAATGGGGTGTTTTCACGATTAAAAATAAAATCTAAACAATTCATAGCACTAATAGTAGATAGACAAAGTAACAATAAATCATACTACAAACTCTCTAAGCATACACTTTACAGTCTTACCAACAACTTCTTGTGAAATAGAAAGTTTGATGGCGAGTTATTCGACTCCGACCCCTAATAACTGTTCGATTGCTAACGCTTCACCAATATAGCAAATAGCCTACCACGGAAGTAAATTAATAAATAAAGGACATTAAAAAAAAATATTGAAAAAAAAATGAATGAATGAAATGAATTATTTATTTTTGTCGTCATAGTTGCATATTATGTATTTATTATTTTATAAAGTAGTTTTATCTATTTTAGTGATATGTATTTTAGAAGTATGTATATTCTCATGTTGTATGTTTATATTTAAATTAATGTATAGTTAAGTTTTTATTTTATGTATTCTGTTTTCTCTTCTACTCTTACACACGTTGTCTACATCTTTTTAACTACTTTCCTATCGCAGGTATGCTGAAAGAGATTTCTATAGAAATAAGCTGATGCTTAAAAATACGTACAAAGGTGATCCTTTGTACGTATTTTTCTGTTCTTTTCTTCTTATCTGTTTATATGTGTGTACATAAATTGTTAAATAAATAAATAAAATAGCCTCTACGGGTTGTAGTTTAGTCGTGCCACGAGGCTTTACATGAATGTACTGATGACTAAGTGATCTCGCGCACTAGACGGCCACGACCACGACCAGTGGTCGCAGTGACCAGGTAAACTATAGAAACCGATACGAATCACGCACTTGGTCGCAACGGCCAACTAGCCGCATACCATACAATACGACTAGACGGCCACGACTGGCCGGAGTCTTGGCCGTCTAGTACGCGAGATCCCTAAGGCCGACGCGCCTTACCAGTTGGATAATGCTTTTATCACTGATACGATCGAGGAAAAGATAAGAAGTTTTTATAGATAGCTTTCACCCTTGGCCTCACCAACGTGCAGGTCGGAAAATATCCCACGTGAACGTACTAAAGGGTTAAAAAGTCCTAACCCAATTATGAACTACCGGTGTGACAAATTTTATCGAAATCAGTTCAGCCGTTAGATCGCGTAAAGGTAATAGAGACATTGACAGAGTGTGGAAAGTATGGAAGTATATTTATTAGTATTGATTTGCAAAGAATCACATTGTTCATCAATAGCAATTACAACAACTATCGATTAGCAAAACGATCCATGTATCCACTTATATAAGACCGAGTATTTATAAACTAAATGAACCCACTAATCAATACAACGGTCTCCTCAGAATATTTCATAACGTCACATATTTTCTCTAGACGTTTTCTTGCGCCTTACTTTGCCATAGATGTATTATTTAAAACTCGCGTTTTAATATATCTACATATGTTCCCATGTCAAAAGCTATTGTTTGCCTTTCATATCCTTATGAGAATCTTAGGGTAAGGGTTCCCCAAATATCTTTAAAAAGGTCACACTTGAAAAACAAATGAATATGTAATGTTTTTCTTAATACGACGTCTTTGTTCGACTTAATAATAAAACATGTAACCTAATTATAAAACGGCTTAGGAAAATAGGAATTTCCTTGTCTTTTCTTTAGGTTTTTTTAGAGAAGGTAATTGATGAATATCGAGGTTTACCTACATAAAAAACTTTTTGATGATATATTTTTATCAAGAAAACAATTACAATCGTGGCCCCCGACAACAGGGCAACCGAAGGAACACGGGTGGGTTTTAGTCAGTAAGAGTCTGACACGCCCTCCCGCTCCGCCCAGAGCGGGAGAAGTTATTTGATAATTTCCCACCCAAAAAAAAAGGGTATAATTTCAACGTAGGGGGTTTTATAGTACTGAATCCATGGTAACAGTTTTCGCGTCGATGTCCCTGCCACCCTGTAGGTATTTTATTGGAACAAAACACATTACAATTTTTGTGTACGTTAATACTGCGTTAGTTTAGTAACTGTGTCGCAGTTATTAGCGCCCAACCCAGGAGCGAAAAAACTAAACTAAGATCATTTATTGTGCTATTTTGCTATTTCTAAGCTTACCCCCGCGATAACGCTGCAAGACTCCATACTTTTTCGAATGTTTTGGCCTGTTATCGCTATGTATTACGTAAAAGTAATTATGTTTTTTTCAACTGAAAATTATTAAGACTAAAAATACTACACTGCATACCATGTTTGTACTCACAGAATGAAGTAAAAAAATACCGCGTTATTTTTATTCCTAAATTTTTTTTATTCCCAACCACCATGTATAATTGAGTCTAACACATTCTCGATACCAATCAGTCGTCTACCTGAGCACAAAACATTTTTCACTCTGTCTTCCCGTACTTAGGGTTGACAATTGATTGATGAGGGTTGGGCCATAAGCGTGAATGTTGCTCTTTGCCCAATTATTTGCGTTTGTAGATACGTGGCGGCTCTAAGTATTGTAATTGGATTTGCGTAAGAGATAAAAGCTTTAGGTAATGGGATAAGTGCTTCCTAAGTTCGTGGATAGACGTCAATTTAGTATAATGAGGTTTTATCTTTAGGATTATAACCTGTTTATTTGTAAGTTTTGTACAAATCCCATTTTCTCTCTGTTTAGATCTCGAGTTTTATCCAACCGCCCAAAAAATTTAAAAGATCAAAAAACCAGACGGAAAAAAAAACTAAAATTGTCAAAACAAGATTACTTTTTTTTTGCTGTCAGGATTTTTTATCACCTGTAACGCAGCATTATATTTATATTATCATTTTTTGGTATATAAAGGAGACTGAAACGATTACATACACTCTTGGGCCTGAATAGTAACGAGATGTAAATGGTGTGAATTTATAGATTCATACATACATTAGTGTATTGCAGTGACTAATTGCTATCCCACAATTCACATAGCGATCCATAGTTTCAACAATATCCAATCTAACAATTCCAAAACAATCCATTATAACAATTCCAAGTCAATCGTGTGAGCGATCTTCAGTGTCCAGTGTGAAAGCAAGGGTCGTACAAGGTAGACAGGGTCAGAATCCGTAAAAATCAAAGCAGTGATCGTTGAAAATGAAAAATAATTGGGAAAGCACTCAAAACACATCCGAAAACACGAAATAAGTGACAGCTGTCTAGTTCTAGTAGGGATGGGCGTTGCAACAACGAATCGTTTACAAAGACCGTTTTGTGATGATGAAACCGTTTTACGTCCTGAGTTCAACTTCAAACAGTTGTCCAACATTGCACAAACCAGTCTCCGAATTACTTGATGTGATTTTTACATCTAAGAAAATACAGTCGGGTACAATGATTCAACTATACACACTCGTAAAACAGTCCTTCCAATAAAAAGTGAACTCTTAAAAAGTGAACTCTTTGAAATGAAATACAGTCAGTAATGTATTACCAGTTGTCAATGCTGTCGTTCGTGATGCGAAAAAACCATTTCATACATTTCAAATCGTTGATAGTTTTAAGAAACTGCGCTCGACGAAAGCGCAATTCTATTCCATGTTAGATAAGTTTCGTCCTTTAACCGTTTTCTGCAACCGTTTTCGTCATCGGGAAAACGGTTTCGGTCGCCAAAAATTCGAGAATGACCCACCACTAACGTCTAGTGTCAAATTGTCAATGTCAGTCTGCCAGTGCAGAATATGTACTGCCAGTGACATAGACAAAAAAATAAAACTGATTTTAACCTTCTGCAACTGAGGTGGGTTTTTCGTCAACATTCGACTGAGGTGTAGTCTGTCAGGCGTCACTATATGCAGCATGATTCGTTTATAACTTTTAGAAATAATAGGGCTCTAGTTTTGTTTTACTATTAATGGGTTTATGTATAATGAAATAAAAATGAATAAGCATGCTCAAAACAAAAAACGAGTTTATTATGGAATCATTTATTGAGATCAGTATTTTCGTTATATTTACACTTAAACTTACAAAAGTATTAAAAAAAAAACGAAATAATAAAACTTCTTTAATCGATATGAAATTGATAATCATTATTTTGGTTTTTCTGTAATTAATGATGTTATATTTAAATTAAATGCACTATATTGTATAATAGTATATATAGTGCATTTAATTACTTTGAGTTAACTATATTACCTAGTGCTACCTAGTGGGTAGGTTTTCTTTTTAACCGACTTCCAAAAAGGAGGAGGTTATATGTTCGTCGCGTACGTCTGTTTTTTTTTTTGAATGTCCACCGAGTTCTCCGTCAATTGTGGACCGATTTTGAAAATTATTTTTTGTTTGAAAGGGTATGCTCTCGAGGTGGTCCCATATAAATTTTAATAACCTTGCTTCCACAGTTTTTGAGTTAGCTTCAATAATACGTACTTTTTCCCACTTAGTATGTGGATGATATGATAAGTTCCTGACACTGTTATTTACACAGCAGGTAGTGGTTTTTGAATTTGTGTGGGGTAGGTACCACAACTAAAAAGTGAAAAATAAAAACTTTTTCCAAAAAAAACAACCGACTTCCAAAAAACATTACAAAGTGAAAAATAACTTTAATTTCGGAAGTCGGTGACAAAAACGAAAATTCAAAACCAAAGACACCGACTTCCGAAATTATTAAGTTATTATTAAGTTATTTTTCACTTTGTAGTGTTTTTTGGAAGTCGGTTGTTTTTTTTTTGTAAAAGTTTTTTGTAGTTGTGTAATCGATTACTATAATCGATGATCTCACGAAAACTATCTTTATCATATTTTTCGCTTCCAGACAAAGAATTCAGCTGATTTTTGATATTCAAGGATAAAAAATTTGAAAAATTTTTAGATCATATCTCAACTTATTACACTTGGGCTCAACATTTTCCATCTCCTTTACATATTAATTTATATTAACGTACCAAGACTGATCATGTGGTCTTTAAGTCAAAGCGTCATTAGGTTATTGAAGTCTCTTGGTTTGGCATTAATGGTTTTGATGACAGATATTTTCAGAACATAGAATAATATGTATTACCTGTCAGTGACTAACGTTGATTCATTGAGTTATATACCATGATTGACGTTCTATTAAGAATCCGTGATAGCTCCAGGAATATCTAATATCCGAGATTGCGATCAAACATTATTCATGAATCTCGGTTATGGGTTATATAAATTCAATTTTTTTCAAAGCAATCTCGTTGCAGTCGATTCCAAGATGTTTGTTGGGTGTTTTTACATACATAAGCATGTTTAGTCGACCTCGTAATTGGTTTATCACCCTAAGGTTTAATGTCACTTACATGTCTTAAAACAACTAGGTCTATTATTTATCTATGTGACAGATAGTTTCAACCTTAGTGAAGTTTCAATGTACTGGGAATTGCTACAGTATTTTTATCTCAGGAAGCGACGCGCGCTTTCTTTCTTGTTTCCAAGTGTACAAACACGCTGTGAATGTGTGTTTAAGCGCAGGACCTCTCGGTATAGTCCGAGAAAATGGTGAAGTCGGACGTTTGTGTGTACCTACGTGTGCTTGTGTGTGTTATGTGCTGACACTACTCGTCTTCACGCACACATTCACAGCGTGTTTGTAAACTCGGTGACCACAAGAAAAGCGCGCGTCGCTTCGTGAGATAAAAATACTGTAGAAAACTGATAAAGTAATTACGAGATCGACTATACAGATGTTGTCAGAAAGTTTTCTGAAATAAACAGTAGATACCTAATTGCAAAAAAAATATCTTGAATTTTTCCTACAGGTTATGTTTTTTTCAATTACGATTATTGTTGTTAAAGCCTTGGTTGGATACTTAAACCCGGTTTCTGAAAGACTGATCATCACAAAAATTTATTAACAAGCTGCCAAATCCAATGTTTACATATTGCTGTGATAGTCCACCAAAATAATAACAGCCAATCAAATCTGGCAAAGTCAAAGTCAAATAATTTATTTCAATTGGGCACATAAAAGGCACTATTGAACATCAACATTTACAAAAAATAGAACTGATTCTAGTCGTCCCTTTTAAAAGGTAGTTTTCGTATGGAGAAGAATGGGCAAGAAACTGGCGTGTCAATAATTCAATTAATTTTCAGAAACCAGGGGTTGGTCACTTTTAAAGATCCTGTACTGAAATTATTGTTTTTATCCGCTTCATTTGAAGCCCTGTATCGTATCTCAATCTACAGGTACTTATCACTGAAATTATTTTAAAAAAATCCGCAAGTATTTAAAGGAACAGCTTCATTTGAAGCCCTGTATCGTATTTCAATCTGTAGGCACTTATCCCCAATTTCAACCTTCCGTACAGCTAATCATATAACCAAAGTTTTGGTCCAAAAATCAACTGTTTGCAAATAAATAACTTCAAAAAACAAAAGATGAAACGCATTTTATTTCCGAAACAATACAGAGATTCACTGAAAAAGGTATGTCGGAACCCTCTCAAATTCTACCAGTAGATATAAAAATATATCGCTTGTTTGTACGTTCCTACACTTGACCAGAGGGGATCGCGAAGGGAGGGCTGAAATGACCCGAGTAGGTTAGAATTGGGGGTTCTGCATCACTTGCTCTCGCTGCGCTCGCGCCGTGATGCAGAATCCCCAATTCTATCAGCGAGAGCAAGTGATGCAGAATCCCCAATTCTATCAGCGAGAGCAAGTGATGCAGAACCCCCAATTCTATTTCGACGTGATGCAGAACCCCCAATTTTATTTCGATAAATAAGCAATGAAATCTTCTTGCACTGTATCGCTGACCTGAGACTTTGATGAGTCTATGCTCGATTTATAATTTGCAACAAGTATTAATTATAAACTCTCTTCCTTTTACAGCGTTCAAATAAAAACATTGAGGAAAATGTATAGCATGTTGCATCCAAGGATCGTCATAAATCTCCCAATCTTCTATAACACCTCCATATGAGAAACATGCTACTTTATCATCTATACTATTGCCACAATAAAAGAATCCAGCGTCAGCCATTTCCATCACTAATCTTTTCTTTGAATCAGCCGTTGCCCAGTAATAATTAAATGAAAATTCACGCATTTTATAAGTATTATACATGTCATAGCGGGGTTTGTATTTATTTTGAGACATGCTTCGTTTTATAGATAAATGCATAATGACATCGCTTAGCTACAGTTAGTAGCTTTTAATGATTTGATGACGTTGACGGGGTTGGGAGGGATAGGAAACGTTTACCTAAGTATTTATATAAATTAAACAAGAAAATATTTTTATTTAAAAATTTTATTATCATAGCACCATTTATTTAAACACAATACATTTTTTAAAGCACAAACAGAGTCATGATACATACAACTATACAAATCTTGACAGTATTTATATTGATTGTACAGACTTGACAAACTAGAACAACCTTTGTCTTCTAAATTAAATATATTACTATTACTGTTTTCTAATATATTTTTTAACCACGAGACTTTTTCTGAACCCTTAACATAGACACATTTATCTCTTAAAATATCAGCAATAAAATTCTGGTAGTTGGAATAAGGTACAATTCCTTCACGCCAATATATCTTTCTGTTACGTTCAATCCAACTAACTTGCTTTCTTTCTGCTTTTGTCAAATTGTAAAATGGAAATGGTGGCTTAATCAAAAACAATTGAATTTTTTTATTATACAATATAGCGATTTCTTTTATTATAAATTCATCTGTTTCTGTTCGAAAACCTTGAATATCTACAATAGCAATCATGATAACCGGCGTACAGTGTTGGTGAGAGGTTTATATTCCACAAGTCGATCGTTTATAATCAAACAATATGCAGTTGTCTTATCTGGTATTGGCGTTGAACATTCAATTTCTAATCGCACGTCCACTGGACCTGATTTTAGACTATCGTTTTGCCTTGAGCAGTCTAAGATAAAGAGGGGAGCTTTTTCTTTAAAGTCCTTTAGGTCAAGCAACGGGTCTGCTGGACAGTTGTAATATGACTGACGAAATTTCACATACATTTCGTATAATATACTGTATTTGTTGTCAGAAAACTTTAAACCCAAAGGCTCATAAGGATAATATTGTGAATTTAAGAAAAGCGTAACGTTTGTCACCTCGCAATGATCGAATAGCGAACTGTCTTTAGTTTTATTATTTTTTCTATTAGTTTGTAAGCAAAAAATTACATATCTAGGCTTTTCCAATTGTGAAGCAGTCTTAACTGACCAAGAATGTTTTGTGGTTTTAGGTAGTAAAGGATATTCATATAAATCCCAATTTCTAAAAGCCATCTGAATGGGTTTATCTCTTTCTAAATGCTTTAAAAGTGTTAATCGTTCTCGATCTGACACTTTTATGTGTGGCACCCTCCATTGAACTCTTTGCATATCTATTTGAAAATGAGCAACATCATCAGTAAGAATAACGCTGTTTAAGTTAGAGTTACTTCTATTCAATATAAGTTCGTGTTTACAATTTATAACGATTTTATTGTAATCCTCTGCAAACCCTAAAATCTTATTTAACGGTATCACAATACTAAAATGACCATCACTTTGGAATCCGTTTAAATTCCAACCCCATAGTGCAGCAACTTTATTTTCACCTTCATTTAATGAGATGTATGATTTTATTGCTGATGTTATTCCAGAATTTTTTATACGATCTATTTCAATACCATTCATTTCGTACCTGATGTCTTGAAACAAAGACATAATAGGGTTATTAGTGAACGAAACAGTTTTCTTGATCGGATTCCCATCTTTACCGAGCAGCTTTGCTTGGCCTTCGATGTAAATTGAACTGGCTGATGGTAGCACGTATATGTCTTGCTGATGTATGGGGATTCTGATTTCATCGTTTTCTCTAAAGCTGTTGTTGTAGGGATTATATGAATGGATTTCATAACTTTCGATCGAACTATCGAAGTGAGGTAATTCAGTAATTTGTAGTATATTCATACTTTAAAACCTAGGGCTCTAAGAAAATCTCTATTTGCTTTAGTCAATTTCTTAACTTTTTTCTTACGTCTACGCACCTTAATGGTTGTAGAAGGAATAAGACGTTTTATTTTCACAGGAGTGTTTTTATAATATACTATCATTTTGTTTTTCTTAAATGAAGGCGTAATTGAATATCAGGTTCATCACCAAAGTTAATACAATAACCAGATTGATCAACAATCTTAACAGATATAGATGAAATTAAGTTTTTGTTAACTGGAAAGTAAATAACGTTTGGCGGTATTTCTATGCACTGATGACCAGGAGCAGTATTAAATACAAATTCATGAATAAAATGAGTTGGTAATCCATTACAGTAGGAACCATGTACAAGATCACATTCGATTCGGATTACAGATTGACTGCTGATATTGATGGGCACATTTGGTCTTGAATTTAACACTGAAAAGTATAACAAACCGCACTCGTATGGATCAGATAAATGCAGATGTGGTTGAAAATATGACACCAATTCAGATTTATTTCCGGAGATAGTAACCGTAGTAGACATGCTTGCATACTGAACTCTTTCAGAATATCCTCTTTATTTTATCCCTTGACTACACCAAAAATTTTTTAAGAACTTTAAACAGAGATGGCCGCAATTGAAAGGGTGATCACGTTGTATATTATCATAATTATAATGGACTTTAGAACCTACGTATTTTATAAATTCTTTTGGAGGCTTAAGATTTCCGTAACTGTCAAAGTACTCAATATAATCATTGTATTTTGCATAGGCTACCCAATGAGAGCCAGGATCTTTAGAACTATCTAAATTAATAACTCCACATTCTTTTTTAAACGGGTATTTAGGAAGCTCATCTCTCATATAGACTCCTCTAAAATAGGGAATACTATTTCCATACTTCAAAATGTCAAAGTTAGTTAAGGCTCGTTTGGGTAGCCGACTTAGTTTTTTTCATTCGATACAAAAATTCCAAGCCCGTTTTTATGTGGTTTAAGGTGTAGTCCTTTCCCAATGCAGAGAGCTTCCATTTTTTCATTATGTCTCTTCGATTCAGTCAACAGCTTTCTAGCCATTTTGAATTCATTTATGGTTTTGGCTATACCAGCTGCCCCGCCTGCTATTGCTCCCACTGCTGATAATCCAGCAAAAATAGGAATTAAAGGTAATACACCACCAGTTTTTGGTATAGGAATAACTCGAGGAAGTTTAATGGATAAATCATCAGCTAATTCTCTGGCTGCGGCAATAGCTAATTCTATTGCCACTTTTTTGCATTTTGGCTTCAATTTTTTCATGTGTCTTTTCGTTTTAGTAATAACATTTTTAAATTTATTTTTTAAACCTTTTCCAGATGTAACTTTTCGATAGCATTTTTTGCCACGTTTTTTTAGTCCAGAACCACTTTTAATTTTTGTAGACATTGTCTTGCTTACCAAGCCTGCTGCGAGTTTTTCGCTTACACTCGCATCCGAGGCAACTACTCGCTCTTTAGCCATTTGTAGTAAAATTAAATCAGCTCTGTGACGATCCTTTAAGTTTGATGATTTATGATAGGCAATGTCGTGTTCTTTGCAATATTCGTCTAATTTATTAATACCTTCATCTCCGCGTGTAAGCCTTTTAATTAATTTTGTACCAGGGCCACAATAATTGTATCCTGGTAAGTGTAATTCAAACGGTAAATTGTTTATAAGCCAATTGAGAAGACTACTCTCTCCAATACACATCATAAGACTAATGAATCTGGATTGAACACTTTAATAAATACTTATACGATTCATTAATGACTTTGTTGTTAAGTTATTTTTATTTATAATAGTATATTCGATTTATCAATCCAACTATTTTCAGCAGAAGGCAAACCTAACCATTTTACTAAAACCCTGTTTCCTTTTCTTCTAAGAACTTTCTCAATTAGATATACATTAGGATGTTTAGTCTTTTGAAGCTCTTGTAAGTAAAATGCTCCTAAAATAGGTTGACCTCTGATTGTATCTTCAATTAAGTAGGTGATAGGAGTTGTATTTTGTATTTTTCGAATTTTAAATATTTCCGTTGACCAGTTGGGCGTATATCCTTTTTCAAATGTTCCTTTGTACTTACTGATACGTACATAATCTCCAATTTTATACTTGCTTCTTATTCTTTCGTTTTTTACCAAACCTAAATACGTTTTTAATATACATTTTTTATTAATATTATCCACATTAGCAGGGATTTCATGAATTGTCCGATGATAAGTGTGATTGTATTTATAAATAACATCATTAAGGGTATTATCTATCCAATTATAGTTACCTTTTAAACTAAATTCCTTATACAGTTTAGATTTCAATGTTCTGATAAATCGTTCAACTATTGAGGCCTTTTTTGTTGAGAAGGTTGAATAATGGTTGATATGATTAGATTTCATAAGCTTTTGAAATTTATTATTATAAAATTCTGTTCCATTATCCGTTTGGAGATTTTTTGAAACACGTCCTGTAGCCAACAAAATTTTGAAAGATTTACATACATCATCTTTGGTTTTACTTTTCAGAGGAAAGGCCCAAGCATATTTAGAAAATGTGTCAATAACGGTAAGTATAAATCTATGATTTTTATTTTCTTTTGAAAACGACTGCATATCAATTAAGTCTGCTTGCCATAGGTCATCTATATCTTTCATTATAACATGTCTTCGCGGAAAGTTCACCCTCGCATTTTTATGTATTTCGTTTACCACATCAGCTTTGCTCATTTTCAGAATTCAGTACATTTGTCTTGAATCCATCTACAATACTGAATGTAAAGCATATTATTACAACTATTTATTCTGTAATTATGTCAGCTTCTTTTAACTCTTCAATTATCGATAAAATTTCATTATCGTGGTTTGTATTGCCAGCATCTTTTGAAGCAACTAATAGTTTCAATCTTTCAACTAATTCGTTAGGGTCATCCCAATATACCAAGTCAGTGTTGTTTTTGTATTTTTTTAGTGTTGCTAAGTTTCCTCCAAGTTTAGGGTGAGCAAGTATATAATCGTTTGACGATTCGGAAAACAGTGGTTTGATTATTTCACGATATTTTGTTCCTTTATCGCCTCTTATTTGTCCATTAGGATTAAAATCTCTCTTATGAGCATTTGTATAATGCAGCATATCCTTATAGACAAGCTTATCTTTGCTAGAAATTAATTTTAAATCAGGTTTTTTTCGAAGTAAAAGTTCCTTCAGGCCTGGGGTTAAATTATAGGCTTTATCATCGACTTTAATTAAAATTTCACTATCGTCATTTAAACCATCAATTTTAGAAAATGATACAACTGAATTGCCCATCAATAAAGTTTTGTTCACACTTCTTATTCCAAACGGTATATTTACACCATCATAAATATCATGGATATCACAACCCTCTAATGAAATTTCTAAATCATCTGGTAATTCCATTTTATTAGACTTTTTAGGTGATTGAATAGAATTTAGTTTTGGATCGTAGCAGTCTTCAAACTTTGTAGATGAGCTAGTATTGATGTCATCCAATTCAATGTCTTTAGAATTAGCGAGTATTGTATTTTCTAAATGTTTTATTTTTTCCATAGATATATTTGAATTAACTAGGGTTTTAAGTGGATCTGTGACAGGTTTTAGCATTTTATCGAATGACAAGTTTATCGAGTGTTCCTGGTTTTTCATTTGTTTTATTTTATTCTTTATAGAGTTTACAGACTTCATTAATTCTATTTTAATATTTTTCTCCATGTTGTAACAACTGGGTTCAGCTGAAGAACAAACAATACTAATTTTCTTTTTGAGTGTTATTTACTTATATTTAAAAACATTCAGTCAAATTTAAAAAAGAAATCAAAATTCTGTCTGTACCTTCCATTATTTAATGGTGACTCTTTATTAATAAGAAGAAATTGATATGGATTACTCCAAACAGTTTTACAAATATCTTTGAACTGATTCCATGGTAGATCGGAGTTGACATGTTCTCCATAGATATGTTTTAAATTTACATCATCTTGTTTAAATATTATAAGAAAATTGGTGTTATCACGTAACAACTGTTTCGGTATTTTGGAGTAGGTTTGCGATAAGTAAAAGCAATCAATTTGTTTATGTCTACCCATTGAGAAATAATTACGGATATTTATTTGTTTTTCACACGCAACATCATCAAATATAAATATAGAATTCGGTAACGCTTCATTGGGAGATATGACTTCTTTATTGTCATTGAATTCAATGAAATTAATCTGAGGCACTCTTCTTAATACTTCACTTAAGAAACGATATTTTGGTTGGAAAGCAGTTTTCGAGTAAAGATAAAGATTTTGGAATTTAAGACCATTTTCATGCAGCAATAAACTGATCATAGCGTTTGTTTTGCCGCAGTTCGAGGGTCCACATATTATGCAACGAATCGTATTAGGCAATAAAGCACTGTGTCTAATCTGACGAGCAGAGTCATTAAAATTGATATTATTCACGTTCAGGGATATGGGTTGTTTGATCAACTTCATCTTGCTTATTATTTATTTTCATTACTTACTATCCTTTATATATGAATATGTGAGCACATTATTCAACCAACAGGTTTGGACCTGTGTCGTTATTAAGATGATGTTCTCGTCTTACCGGCCATAAATGTATTTGTGACTAATAACCGAAAGGAGAACATATTCTAGGTATGTCAAAGTAATTAAACATTACACTTCATTGCAGTAGCTGATCAAAGTAGGACCTTACGCAAATTTTTCACGATTTAAACAATAGTTTCAGTCTAAAGGTAAGTGTTTGAATAATAACCAATCAAACAAAAAGAATAAATAAAATATTTGTTTAAATGCTTATTTGTAAATAGTATTTTATTTTTTCAGAATAATGTCTCGAGCACCGTCACCATCCTACAGCCCCAGCATATTGGACAATGAAAATGTGATTTCTGTTGAACAAGAACAATCCAGATTACGTGAGGTAATCTTTGTTTTTATATTTCATAGAAGTAGATTATTCTATTGCTATTTTTATTTTTTTACGAGGCAAATTTCTTTTTTTTTTTTGCAGTGGAACTCCGAGGTACTCAATGGCAATCCTGTTATGAGTTCATTTTTTTACTCCCAGGGCAACTACGAACCATATTTTGAAGGTTTAAATCAGAGCGCTAAAATTGAAAAGCTGCTCACTGGAAATGATCAAGCTCAAACATCTAAAAAGTCTTCAAAAAAGAGAAAATCTTCATTGGGATCATCATCATCATCATACATTGTTCGCAGAAAGGGAAGCGATAATGCAGGTCATCTAATTAAATTAGAAGTGCATAAACTTAAAGATTCTAAAAATGAAAATGATTATAGTGATAGTGACAATGCGTGTGTAAGTGTGCAATATGTGGTGCATGAAACTTATAACGAAGTGATGGAAGCAACAGAGACCCTTATTAAAAAAATTGGGAAGAAGTTGAGTGACCCGGAACAGTTTTAGGTAATTTTTGTATGCCTAGTTAATAAATAGTTTGTACTGTCAAAATGCACATATACTTGGACATTTCGTTACTAACTTATTATTTTATTACTGTTTCGAGATTTGATTTTATTATTTTATACATAGTCGACTGTAAATGATCCATGTTTTGTTTTTTAAAACAGTTAAAAAGACTACATTTTTGTGAAAATTAAATAAATGTTATGATTATCAACTATTCTTGGGTTTCATTTTTCTTTGACTAGGTACAGTTACGAGCACTAATATGTATCCACTTACCAAAACAAAAAGCGATTTTCTCGTGGAATATTTACTGCAACTTTGAGATAAGACCTATTCCATATTGTGGGTTCCAAAATACTATATTTCGTAACAATTTAAAATGACAATCAACAGAGTAGGTGAAAATCACTTTGAAAGGTTGCTAAGTGTACCTATACATATTAGTGCTCATGACTGTACTTAGTTTAAATAAGAAGTAGGTATAGAATATCATATTTAAACACAATACATACTGATTACAAATGATTTATTTCATATTATGTAATAATTCAATACATTTTTGCTTACATACTTTACCTTAAATTAATACATTGTTATTAATACAGCGCTTAATTAAAATACTGTTTTATGATGCCCCCAAGGCAAAGTTTTGCAACCATCTTCCATTATTTGTCTTTTATCATCATCCCTACTAAGAATCAGCTTATTAATCTTCTGAGTGAAAATCTTATGATTTTTCGACTTTATAATACACATGTCATCTCTTAAGCATTCATTGTACCGTAAAGCTCGTTTATATTTTTTTATATCGAGTTTTTTCACAGCTGATTTTTTTACACCTTTTGCTCTGATGATTGAAGAAGCTAGAGAGTCTATACAATACAATTTTGCTCTTAAACCTACAAACTCGGTTATAATATCACCACCCATTTCATCCTTAAAAAAACCTGGTATTTTACAATTTGCTTTGTGTATATTAAATTGATTTCCAGTTTCAAAGTTGCTCGTATCAAAGTATTTTATATTCTGTTTCATGTCCTCATAGAAATCTTCTGTATATATTAAATACAAAAGGCTATCAGTATCAGTATAACATAGTTGAATATCATTTTCGTAAAGACGTTTCATCACAGAGTAATTAAATCGATACAAATGAGTCTTAGCCAATTCTAATATTGAGAAACCAATATAAATTGGTCTATCAAGAACAATTTTCGTTTGTTGTAACTGGATTGCTACTAATGTATCAGAAAATACAGATAAGTTTTTGAAATTGGGGGCACTTACATATTTTTCAGCTCCACAAATTTTGTTTGTTTTATTATGAATATCTTTCCATACATTAACCAGTTTTACATCGACTTGTTTTCTTTTGTTTTCTATAGTTTTTCCAAATATAGAGTTGTTTTGTTTTTTAAAAAAGTCTCTTTCAAAATCGGAAGACGCTCTTTGTCTGAGAGTAGTATTCAGCAAGATATATGGAGCTAAAAATGAACTTTGTTCAAACGCTAGTATTCTATATATCTTTAATAAAATAAGTCCATTTTTTACACATTCTTTAAGATGAACATAGTGAATGATATATTTATGTTTATCATACAGGTTAGCAATTAGTTTAACATTTTTACTACCTGGTGGAGCAAATTTTTCGGCGGCAAATGGTAAATCCGAATGAGTTTCGTGAATTTTATAAGGATAACATAAGTCAACTTCTAAAATAAATCCTGTGTCACTATCATTTAAAATACACATTACATTAAAATTATTTATTTCATTTTCGTTTAAAAACCTAAAGTTTCGAGTAGGAAGCGGTTGCATCATAGCGTGGCCATATAAATTTACACAATCAAGATAAATTAAATAGCTGTCAGGTTCCTTATTGTTATAATTTGGAAGATATTTATTATTTGCCTTCGCATATCTTAAAGAACATTGGGCAAGTCCCCCCCTTATGCCTTGTTCTAACATTTGATACATATCAATATCTGAAATTAAGTCTAAATTAATTTTTGTATATAATAACATCGCATCCCAACTTAGCGAGGGAGATGATACATAATAACAAGGATCAAGGTCATAAAACTTTAAACTCATTGATCTAAACTTTTCAAAAACATCACATAAAAGTAGGACATCACATTTCAAATATAAGTCTGTGTACTCCCCTAAATTAGAAATATCAAATGTATTCCAGACTTTTAATGCATGATTATAATCTTCATCCGAAATAGATTGGGATGTGAGTTTATTATAAAATTTTGATGAATCTGGCAATTTAGTATCTTTATAACGATCCCACGAATCGATGTAATCATAACAATATACACCTTTCTTGCATGCCAAATTAAACAAATAATCATCATTAAAAAACTTTCGTAAGTTTTGAAAATCTTCCGTTTTCATCGTTTTTATTAAATTATCTAGACTTGAACTTAAAAAGTTAAAAGAATCAATAAACTTTAACTGAGCTACATTTTTTTTGTCAATCGGGACGAATTTTGTGAAAGAAATATATTTTTCTTTGTTTTTGGGAATAAGATTTATACGACCGCAAAGACCTGAAAGTTCCTTTATAAACAAATGACAATCATAACCAGAAAGATTATGAAATATGACAGGTATAAATGGACAAGATTTTGCATTCAAATTACATGAATTGTGTGCTGGTCCTCTATACATTCCGGTGAAATGATCATGATCAGCAACAACGAGGTCAGTATCAGAAAAAGTTTTCTTACATAAGTGACATTGTTTAGCGTTGTTTAAAGACATTTGTTGAGCTTTGTTAATTATTAGGGGTTTTATCTCTGACATTAGTCTATGAAGTCTTATTACATCCTGACTAATAGATTTAACGAACTTTTTCGAGCAGTCTGGCCCTCTATAAGATCTAAACTCATTTAATTCAGGTTTAGACTGACAAAAAATGTAATATCCATAACAACTTGCCATATGGATTTGAATATTTTCTACACATGGGGATTTATTTTTGTCTGAATATTCTTGTAATAAACTTTCAAAATCGCCGTAAATAACAATGGGAACTCTTTGAGTCCTATTAAAATTTGAAAAACTAAGTTTTGAGTTTTCTTCGGGAAGGATAGTTTGCACTCTTGCACAGCTATGATTGAATTGTTTTTCTGGTGAGTCGAAATACACAAAACATTCGTCACATAAATATAACTTAGACTTATGTTTTGTAAGTTGTCTGTGTACAAGCTTATTGAAATATTTAATTAAGCAAAAATGACTTTTACCGTTATTATTGAAATAAAGTAAATTTACATGATAAAGTTTTCTTTTTAAAGTTTTATACAACGGCCCTGTTACATTGTAATTCTGTTCCAAACCATAGACGTTAACACTTACGTTTGGATTTAAATCTTCAAATAATTTGATGTCGTCTAAACTGGGTGGAAATGTCATGTTCGTAATGTTTAACACTTTTGAATAGTGAGGATATGATGTACCTCTATTGGGGTTATTCTTTGCTGGGTACAAATATGCTACTATGCTCCAAAGAAAACAATGATTATCTTTATTAACTATGTTTAGACTTGATTTCGTATTTTGAATTCGTTTAGGTAATTCTAAATAAGAACCCGCTCTCAAAGGACTGTATTTAGCGAAATTAATTTCTAAATGACTAATCGATTCGATTGTCCAGCCTGACTCACTTAGTTCGAACTCAGAACATTTATTTAAGATTTTTTCTGCAAATGCATGATATGTGGATAATATATCTGTGCTTTGAAGTATAATTACATATCTTGTATTAAGAGATTTAAGACTAATTTCGTAATTTTTAGGTAAAGTGTACGAAACAAAAAGTTCGAAATTGACTTTCAAAGAAACGTGTTGTTTTAATAATTCTTTAATTAGATAGCAACATGTGTCTGAAGTTTCAGTTAAAAAAAATTCAGGTGTAATAGTAAAACTTTCAGGATTTATTTTGTAACTGACTATTTTGTTTTTAAAAGCACAAGCTATTATACGGACATTATCAAATTGAGTTTTTATGAGATTATTAGATTTATGGATGTTAGTTTTTTTGTGAGAAGAATAATTGGGACAGTTAATGTTACAAGTTTGACAGAATACCATTTTTGAATAATTTTAGAATAGCTTTATTTGTATTTTCTTAGTATTATTATTATTTAGGTTTTTGTTTTATCTACTAAGTAGATTCTGTAAGAGAACAATGCAAAAATTTAGAAATATAAGTTACATTCAGGTTAGTAGATACTTAACCAAATTAAACATATTTTTAAAACATACTATTATCGATTATATGTATATTATAAAGGATTAAATTAAAGTTGAATAAAATTTAAGTAATTTGTTAAACTAAATTTACAAACATAGTATAAGAGATAATAATTATGTTATGAATATTTTATTATTTTCAATTTTAGGTTTTTATTTAGGTTTTTGTTTTATCTACTAAGTAGATTCTGTAAGAGAACAATGCAAAAATTTAGAAATATAAATTACATTCAGGTTAGTAGATACTTAACCAAATTAAACATATTTTTTAAACATGGGTAGGTACTATTATCGATTATATGTATATTATAAAGGATTAAATTAAAGTTGAATAAAAGTTAAGTAATTTGTTGAACTTAATTTTCAAACATAGTATAAGGGATAATAATTATATTATGAATATTTTATTATTTTCAATTTTAGGTTTTTATTTAGGTTTTTGTTTTATCTACTAAGTAGATTCTGTAAGAGAACAATGCAAAAATTTAGAAATATAAGTTACATTCAGGTTAGTAGATACTTAACCAAATTAAACATATTTTTAAAACATGGGTACTAATATTGATTATATGTAGGTATATTATTAAGGATTAAATTAAAGTTGAATAAAAGTTAAGTAATTTGTTAAACTTAATTTACAAACATAGTATAAGAGATAATAATTATATTATGAATATTTTATTATTTTCAATTCTAGGTTTTTATTCAGGTTTTTGTTTTATCTACTAAGTAGATTCTGTAAGAGAACAATGCAGAAATTTAAAAATATAAGTTACATCCTTGTTAGTAGATATTTAACCAAATTAAACATTTTTAAAACATAGGTACTAATATCGATTATATGTATATTATAAAGGATTAAATTAAAGTTTAATAAAAGTTAAGTTTTTTGTCAAACTTAATTTACAAACTTAATTTAACTGGAATAAAAAGGTTTACAAAGAATTTTGGGGGTACAAAATTGGTTGGATAGAGGAATAATCCTCTTTAACTGCTGCAACCACCTGAGTAACCGCCTTCCAAGTTGGGCTATTGTCATTTACCGCTGTTTTGAAAGAAACCAATGAATGTTTCCAGCGGTTGGTTGTTATGGCCTCCAACTCCTGACAATTCGATATGCGAACCTCAATATAATATTCTCCGCGCCTTGTGGGGTTGCTTTGCATAGTATACCCAGATCCGACTCGACGCGTCAGGTAGCTCTTCAGTTTTGCTGCCCGAATTGGTTCACGTTGCTCTTCATCCTGGAAACAAACCAAAAAATAGTTTCATTAAATCATCGTTATAATATGATCATTTTAATATGATGATTCATAATGATCATCAGCCCCCCTTGCTATTGTTATAAATCATCACAATAATAATCTTAAGACATACGTATTCTTCATTGATTTAATTCGGTTTCAACATGTGAATGAAATCTTTTAGAACTTAAAAAATGTAAACCGTACAAAATCCTAACAAATCATGAGTTGACCTTTACTTATTACGTAACATCACGCCTATATTTTTCGAATAGTTATAATTTCATGCTGCTACTATAAAATTATTGAAACTTGGTCCAATTATCTACACTTAGTCAGACCTGAGAATCGAACTCAGGACTTCACAATTATCAGTAACTATGCTTACACCACTACTAAACCTGAACAACTATCTGTAGGTGGTACAATATTTATTCTGCACGGGAATCGAAGCCGCACAGCAGCTAATCGCTCAGCCCCTGCGCCAACCGAGTCGTCAAAATATAATAATTAAATGACAATTTCATCTCAACTTACCTCGGAATCAGGGTAGATAGATAGTTTTCGTTTCTTTTTAGCAGATGTAGACGCAAAGACAGGTGCGGTCGAAGGGTCAGCCTCTGATTCAGACCCACTACCAGCAAACGGCTGTTCTTGGAGTGGTTTTTTAGTTTTTCCTTTTGGTTTCGAGGGTTTTGGTGTTAAAGGCTTACTTGGTTTCTTCTTTTGTGATATAGGGATCACTTCAGTGTCTGAGTCAAATGGATTGGAAAACCTAAAAATAAAACATAATTTTCATCAAGTCTACTTACAAACATTCATACGTTTAGTTACAACTACTCGTATTATCGAACAGTCCAGTCATGATAAGTAGGTACTACACAATAGGTTCCTGTCACGCCAAGCTATTTTTCTGCAAGGAAGTCGAACTTATAAACTCATTCTCAACAGCGACAACCTCTGAACCTATAAGACCATCGATCATATTGATCAATAAGACCTACTAATAAAAATGCCCGGTTGCACCCCACCCACACACACACCCAACTGCACCCCTCACAAATATACACTGATCACAAAATTTATAAAGTTAAAATGACACGCACATACTTACTGTTTTATTTGTTAAACGCACTAATTATTAAACGACGTTAAGTTAGACGAAAACCACTGCAGAATGCACTGCTAAAAATATTCTGTGAGACTATCGCCAGGTGACACTGATTTTATATCCATAAATTGTAAAACGGCATACACACATAATGAATGCTTATTAGTTATAGTTTATTTAAAATTAAGCGTAAATATTGGCATACAATTTTAATCCCTATGCGTATTGCGCATAAGATTTATTATTATTTATTTCATAATAATCATTCATACTCAATTGTAACGTTGTCCTAACTTACCGTTTTAGGAGGATATATAATACGGCGCCGCGCGGTCGCTGAAAACTGAGACGAAATTTTTATAAGGTAATCGTACGTACTTGTATACAAATGGGTCTCTCCATCATGAAATTCTAGAGATCAACCATAACGAGTTCTGATATTAACCTTGAATAAGACTAATATAAATTGAACTCCAAAATATTTAACATTTTTTTTTATTTGTCTGCCTCGTTGGTCTAGTGGTCGCAAGCGGTACTGCTAAATATGAGGTCCTGGGTTCGATTCCCGGGTCGGGCAAAGTGTTATTGGGTTTTCCATCTGGAATTTCTCAGTAGCAGCCTAGAGCCTGGATTTGTGTTCGGTTGATAGCAAAAGGCTCGCCCCCTATTACATAGGACTTTAACATAACTGGCGAAATGTGGGTATCCTATGGATATACCTCTGTCTAACCCTTCGGGGATTACTTCATGCGTGATGTTAAATCGATCTAGATAGGTTTCATTTTTAGAAAACTACAAAAAAAAACGAGAAAGCTCGTTCATCCAGAAAATGTTATAACATAACATAACATCACGCCTTGTTTCCCCGAAGGGTTGGGCAGAGGTGTCCCTGTAGCAGGTACACCCACATTTCGCCATGTTATAATTTATTGAAAAACAAAGATAATATTAAGACTCATTAAAACCTCAGGTGTTCGATTCAGTGCAAGAAGATTTAATTGCTTATTTATCGAAATAGAATTGGGATTCTGCATCACTGGCTCTCGCTGATAGAATTGGGGATTCTGCTTCACTTGCTCTCGCTGATAGAATTGGGGATTCTGCATCACTTGCTCTCGCTGATAGAATTGGGGATTCTGCATCACTTGCTCTCGCTGATAGAATTGGGGATTCTGCATCACGGCGCGAGCGCAGCGAGAGCAAGTGATGCAGAACCCCCAATTCTAACCTACTGACCCGCTTTATTTAAAAAGATCCGACCGAAAGTTGGTGATCTCTTTTTGTAGGTATTTTTCACATTAAAATGTTTGCCATTAGGTGTATTGGCCGTTTGGGAGATGTGAGCTTTGATTTTTATTATTGGACCGTACCTATGTAATTTAAAAGATCGAAAGTCTTTTAGATATTGTGACGCGTAAATATTTTAATAAAATATTATGTTTTTGACTGCCTCGTTGGTCTAGTGGTCGCAAGCGCTACTGCTGAGCATGAGGTCCTGGGTTCGATTCCCGGGTCGGGCAAAGTGTTATTGGGTTTTTCTATCTGAAAGGACAATGACCAAAAGTGGTACCATAAAGTCTGGCGCATCAAGACCAAAATTTTATAGTAATTACTTTCATATTTTTTTACGATATTACACGTCGGGGATTTGATTTGTGAACAGGGAATTTACTTTTGAGATTAAAAGTATGGATATTGTTTTACTCCCTATAACTGACGTTCCGTTTCACATGAACAGCCCCTTGTCTGTCGACTTGTCAACAAATTAGATGTTACGAAATGCCTTGTTTGAAAGCATAACATTTTATGACAACCGTTGGCGTCCTTCGTTTTTTAACCCTTGATTTTTGAAAGCGTCATGACCACTGTAAAAAAGAATACTTTGCCAATTCTACATTATTAAAAAAAACTAGAATATAATAGAATCTAATTGTATGATTATCATTATTTTATCTATGGTTAATTGGCTGTTCACAGCCAGTCTTAGAGATGTAGAATGCAATAGAATTGATTTTTGATGAATCGACTAACCAGTAATAGTTTATTTTGTGTAATAAATAATTATATATTGTTTGCTTGAAAAACATTTCACGAATTATATGTTTTTGCTTTGATTTCTTTGATTATCAGCAACAATTAAGTAAAATCAAACAATTAAGTACACCAAATCGATTTAGTTTGGCTTATTGCTAATTGACACAAAATCGATTTTCATACCCTTAAGATTTTTGTTTATCGATTACATCCCTAAATCCCGACTAGTTACTTTATAATCTGTGCATTGCCTGTGCATTGATTTGACATTTTTGGTTGTACTCTACTGACGGATCAAGTACCAACTGTCTTTGCGCTAGCGAGTACTGTTTTTGAGAGTTGAGAACTTGAGATTATATTAGATAATTATTGAATTGTGCATTGAGAAGTAGAACTTGTTTGTATTTTTTTAACTTCTTTTTCTGTGTTGTATATTGTGCAAATATGGCGAGTCGTGGGGTCGACCGATTGAAACCGTCAGTCAACCGGCAAATCCGACGATGTATCAATTGTTCATTTTTGATACCCAGAAACCAACCTACACATTCATTAGAACAAGCGTCTACTCCAATGATTAACTTGTTACAGTCATGGGTAACTCCTACTCAGGTAAGCAGATCCGCTCACAGTATTGGCAATATAAAGGTCGGCCAATCTCAGAGTTTCAGTCACGCATCCTGTGGCGCGGCTATTATGTTGCAATAACTCGTAATTCTTACTAATATTTGTGGATTACGCCATTTTTAGAGCAATAATGTTCGTTCGTGTTTAACGTGTCTATTTAAAATAAGTCGTCGGAAGTGTCGAAAAAAATAACCTAGTTTTAGGTTATTTTCAATTTTATAAAATAACTCCAAAACCCGGGTTTTTTTTTCCAACATTACTTTTGTAGGAGTTAATATGATCAGTGTAGTCTATAAAAACAAAGTTTGATTTTGATGCAACATGGTACGGGATTCCATACATCCATGAGCATTCTCCTTTCTCAGTAGCAGCCCGGAGTCTGGATTTGTGCCCGGTTGATGGTAATAGGCTCGCCCCCTATTACGTGGGACTTAAACATAACTGGCGAAATGTGGGTGTACCTGCTACAGGGACACCTCTGCCCAACCCTTCTGGGAAACAAGGCGTGATGTTATGTGTATGTTATGTGTATTATGTTTTTGTTAAGTTGCTCCATCTTATTTATGCGTATGGGATGTCATGTTTTGACACAGCATCCATTTTACTATTGTCGTCGACGAATTTTTAAAATAAGTTAAGTAATTTTTAAGTTTATCCATTACAAACAAACATACAAAAAATCAAATCTTTTCTCTTCTTAATATTAGTTTAGATGTGGGAATGGTAGGGCAAATAAAATTCAGCCTTGGTATAACTTGATATTTAATTACTTATTTAAAATACAGAAAAGTAAAGAAAAAATAATACAACTGTCTTGGTTCATCTTCGTTCTGCCAAAAAAGTAACAAATTACTAATTCTCCAAGTATTCCAAAATTAAATTAATAAAGTGTCCCACTCGCTACTGTTTGGATACACAATAGAAAAAAATAAAGCTTCCCATTCATTTATACCATATACATTGAGTTTATACTAGATTAGCCATTGTCTGTTCTGCCTAGGATTGGCTACAAATAACGCAGCATCCACAAACAGCAATAATTGTAAATCTCACATAGTCTTATGCATGAATAATTTCACAATAATATCAATATTACAAATACTGCCAAATATACTTCCCATTACCGAAATACTCTGTATATTTCCGTACTACGTTACTAATAGAATTCCAAGCAACTCTATTCGAATCTCCTGATCCACATGTGATTCACTTATTGTAGATACAGCTCAAAGGTTTTCCCTAAGAGAACGATAGAGGTAAGTAAACAGTCATAGAGCGGTAAATGTTATTTACTGTTTAATAGTAACAAGAGGATTTCTTGGCATATTACAATGTTTTAACAAGTGTTTTCGCTTACCTCGTTTGTGAAGTTATTGGTAGAAGGTTGAGTAAGTTTCTTCAACGTATATTATATCAGAAAGGTGTGGTCATATTTAAGGGTGTTTTTTTCATGCTAACTACGCATCACACTGACGTCACACAAAAATCTTGCATGGCGTAAGCAGAGATTACCACGCGCTGAGTATATATACAACGTCCTGACATCAATCGTCGGGCAGTTGCCCAACAGACATGATACCCGTCTGGTCGGAGGATCCCCTCTTTTCTAGAGGATGACTGAACTTTACATCCTGTTCCTTATACCTCATAGGACCAACATCGTAATAGCGAAAAAATTATCAACTACACACTGGATAGCTTAGCATTGTAGGTACATTACCTACCTATCATAGTCAGCCTCCAACGATCCCACTGCTGGGACACAGGCCTCCTAACTTTGAGAGGGAGTGGGCTGTAAGTCTACCACGCGGGCCTAGTGCGGGTTGGTAGATGTCACATCACGTCTTCGAATTTTTGGTTCTAGAACATGGAGGTTTCCTCACGATGTTTTCCTTCGCCGTTTTGAGAGGTGATTAAATTATTTTCATAAAGTAAAGCGCCTGCCTGGATTCGAACTCACAACTCCCTGTGTTTATTTACCCATTTTGCCTATTGCAAATTCAAAGAAAATCATATTAAGGAGTAAACTCCAGTCGTGCGTTGGAGTTGACACACACACACCTTTTTCTTCATTAATTTACTCTCAACCGTTCTTAATTTATTTCAATTTGCCTGTTATTCAATACATAATATACAGCAAAAGGCACTTCGTTCCGACCGAGTGTCCCACGAGACCTCTCATTTGCAATTCTGTGCTCTGTGACCTTCAACTTCTGCCTATTTATATACCTACTCTCTATTTACGATGTATAATGAAACAAATCCAAAAAACATCTCGAAGTCTTCATCTATAAATAAAAGATAGGTAATCTTTTGGCCAATACAGGTGATGGCAAGGACATCGACGCGTTGCGGGTTTGTCCAAAAGGGTTACCGTGGCCCCTGGCAACATACAGGCAACTGAAGGACTGAACAGTATTTGTAAAATCAAACTTGCATTTATTTCAAACATTGAGATGAAAACGACGCAACAAAGAGATACTCGTATGTGCTATTCCACACAAGACTGCGCTATATTCAAAAAGCTTTTTAGGAATGGCACCCAAAATATATAACAAGATACCCAATCCAATAAAAGATCTCGATATACGCCATTTTAAAAAGGCTGTTCTTAATTTATTAAATACAAAAGCTTATTACACAATCAATGAGTATCTGGACGACAAGTTATAATTTATTGACATTTAATTTTTTTTAATGTTTTTGTTAGATATTTTTAATTTGTTAATAAATTTAATGTTTGTTGAAAGATTAATGTTAATGTTTTTATGTGATTTAAGGCATTGTATGATAATTGAATTAAATAACAATGAATAATGTTTTTAAGTACCTATCTATTAATTTTTAATTGTTCAAATTTTGTTTTATTTGTTAATGTAAATGTTTTGTTTCATTTATTACTAATTAATTTATAATCAGAATATTTGTACGCCGTTGACGGCAAGACATAGCGTTCATTTTTATTATTATTATTAACATCTGTACTTTTTTGTTTACCTGTGTTCTACAAATAAAAATATTTGAATTTGAATTTTGAATTTGAATTTGAAGGAACACGAGTGGGTTTTAGTCAGTAAGAGTCTGACACGCCCTCCCGCTCCGCCCAGAGCAGGAGAAGTTATTTGATAATTTACCAAACAAAAAAAAAGGTACATCGACGCGCAACCTGTTACCATGGATTCAGTACATGATTCTGAACGTTACGTTGACATTTTTCGTCGGTTATTAATAAAAATTATTGCTGTTCCATACATTTTGACCGCGTAGGTATTACACTTGCACTTTTCTATGAAACAGCAGATTACTGAAGTGAAAACTTCTTTAGGCGCGTTGGGCATTTTTGAGATGTGACTAAACAATTGATTTCGCGACACTGTTACGACACCACCTTTTGACCATTAAAAAGACATCAACGCGTTGATTTTCCGCGGTGCGTGGAGTAAAAAAACATCAACGCGTAGATATTTTTTTTTGATAACCGATGGAAAATTTCTTCGCGGCTCTAGAATCAAGTGCTGAATTCATGGTTAGATACAGTTTGCACGTCGATGTCCATGCCACTCTATAGTAAGCCCAGTTTTTTGCATAACAGCTAGATTTTTCCGATCAGAATTCTCTAGTTTTCTTAACTTTAGAGTAAAGAAAAATAAGTTTTATAACTATTGTTCAATTTTCGTCACCCTTAGAAGTGAAAGTGCTAAGAATATGATATCATTATATTGTGCTTGACAAGTACCTAGATCCCGTCCAACACTCGAGTTATTTGACAAGTGTACTTCTCAAATTCCTGGAAAGTCGCGCTGTTCCATTCTTTACCGAAAAATAATAAACAAGATTTATAAAAATAAAAGTTGATCCAACTATGAAGTGTCTTGCGATGTTTTTCACATATTTTCAAACCTTTTGCACTTAATTTTATAATTGTTTTGGCATGTTTTCTTAATAAGAATATTATTAAAGTTATTAAAATCTTTTTGATTATTCAAATTATACATTGTATGAATCAAGGAACAATTTACTACCTAAATTTTTTAAATTTATTATTTTATGTTGCGTTTTTCGTTGAAACGGAACGCAAACTCGAAACGCGTCGTCTTTGACAATGCCGGAAGTGACGTAAAAAGTTATGCAAATAAACATCTTTTCGTTGCAAATTGCTTGAAATGCTATTCTATATTGTGTATTAAAGAAATATGTATAAAACAACTGCCTCGTTGGTCTAGTGGTCGCAAGCGCTACTGCTGAGCATGAGGTCCTGGGTTCGATGCCCGGGTCGGGCAAAGTGTTATTGGGTTTTTCTATCTGGAATTTCTCAGTAGTAGCCCGGAGTCTGGATTTGTGTCCGGTTGATGACAGTAGGCTCGCCTCTTATTACATGGGACTTAAACATAACTGGCGAAATGTGGGTGTACCTGCTACAGGGACACCTCTGCCCAACCCTTCGGGGAAACAAGGCGTGATGTTATAAAACAAAAGCTAGTAAAATGCTTCTGAGAGTTCTGAGAGAAACTTCCAAACGAAAACAATATTAATTCAGTAAAGTTACATGGACATATTTCTAATATTAAAGGATCGATACAAAATGTACCGACATTTAAATAATTACCCATGCATTAGCATACGTTATAACTTTTGCGATTGAAATAGAAGACTTTGATCGTGGACACGACTTAGTAAATTACATTTACTATTCTTCCATAATTACCTACTATCACGACATGTAGTAGACAATTTTCTTTTACGTCCCCATGAATAAAGTGTTAAAAAAAAAACCGGTCAAGAGCGATTCGGACTCGCGCACCGAGGGTTCCGTACCATTTTAAATTTTCATCAGCGAGACCTTTATTCGTCAGAGAATTTTAACACTGCTCACTGCCGTGTAGAATATTGGTTTTAGGTCAGCGCTTTCTCTTGAACTAATGTAATTTAAGTTAATGATTTCTGAAAAAGTGTGCTATTTAGAGACATCGTTTTATTTTTCCTGTAATCTTTACATAAATTTCTATCACATAGAATAATTTCAGATTTTTTTCTATGCAAACTTCGGAGATAAGGGAGTGAACGGTATTTTTTAAACATGTTTCATCAAAAGTCGAAAACTATGCAGCCTAAAGTAAAAAATGTTTGAGAATGTGCAAATAGCGCTCTTTCATATGATAACCCACATATAACATACCCCAGTATTCCCACTTCGAATTTTTAAGGCGCCCGTTCAGTCCCTGTTGCAAAAACAAACCATATATTTTTATTTTTTTCTTATTTGTAAAATCGTTGGGCAAACGTCATCTAAAACTGTTCCAAATTTCAAGTTGATAGCATTAGCAGTTCTTGAAATATCCAGCTGTGACAGACAGACAGACTGAGTCGCACCATATGGATTCCTTTTTACCATTTTGGTATGGAACCCTAACAAGAGCGTGCATTCTGAAAGCGGGCAACGTCGCAAATAGCTGTCAAATATTTCGATGTTTTGATTGATTTGGCAATATTACTGTTTGGAAATATTAAATAAGCTAACTAATGAACGAAAACATTGGCGTTTTTCGGCGTTTTTTTGCTTGATTTGATACGGTATGGAACCCTTCGTGTGTGAGTCCGACTAGCACTTGGCCGGTTTTAGGTATATCAAATTACGGACAAATCGGTTATTTAGGGTGTACTGTGTACTAGGTAAAATATCTCGATATGCTGTTGAGTGGATACTGAAGGCAAAGGATCGAATTTTATGCCGCAATGCGAGAGAGGACTATTTTTCGTTTTTCGCAATTCGCAGTTCAATATCAGGTTGTATGTAGCTCAAAATATGATTCACGACTGTAATAAATGATTATGTTTTCACAGAATTATGATCATAAAAATCATTAATATAACCTATTGAATCCTACTATTTCACGAAATCATGACAGAATCAAGAACAAAACACGACACACACAAAGTAACATAAAAGAGAGAAAATATTATTTCAAAATGATATCATTTCGATTAAAAAAAAGTTAAAAGTTTGATGCATAATTTCAAATTATTTTGAATTTCGAGTTATTGATTTTTGTGTTTGTTTGATTCACAGCCCTCATTGCATTATTGTTCATAATTCAAACTTTATGGCTGGTCGTGTCAGTCTTGTTCGTGTCTTTTAAACTGAACTATCCCCAATTTAAAATGTATTAATTGATATGAGTGAAAGTGTAAATGTACAGTAACTTAAAGTGAAATAAACTAAATTATCCGTATTGTGTGGGCTTATTTTATCCGGTGATCTAACAAGTGTGGTGTAAACTAAAACATGTAGAATCTCGGTGGTGAATCTTGGAACCTACGTGCTTCATTGCCATACGATCACTCGCAACAATACACCAAAAGTGCAATTTTTACGTTCCCTCGTGCAAATAATCGTAAGTAAAGTTACAACCTCAAACACATCAATACGTCACTAAAATCGCAGTTTGCAGCGTATGATCGTCGAAGATAGTCGTAACTCATACATAAGGTATGCTAGCTGTAAATACGAGTATGCTCGTTTGAAATCTGTTGGCAGATAGACTATCGTTCAAAGTGTCAGTTTTATGACTTAAACCCATTAAAGCAAGTAAGTGCTTGTAATACAATATTTTATTAGTTTTATGGTGTTGGAGGTCAAGAAAAGTCATTGCTTCAGGGCATTTTCAGATGAACTACATGACTCTCGGGACCGATGTCGCCAAGTCACATTCCGATCGTCAAAAGCCTGAAATTCTGACAACCAGTGTTACCAAGGGGTATTGTATTACGTACCCGGTTACTGGGGTTGTGGAGGTCAGATATGCTGTCGCTCCAAGTAAAATACTGGTATTCAGCTGCATTTGGTTAGACTGGAATTCGACACCAACATTGTTGGGAAAAGGCAGATTAAGTAGGAAACACTCCATAAATCGAGCATTTTAGTATTGAAATAAAACTTTTGCTTGCTAAGAAGTCACGCAAAGAAAATAGTACATTTCTAGCTATATTTTATTCCGTGATTATGCTCATTGATTGCAGTTCTAGAAACAATGGGAAAAAGCCATTGGCAGGAGGTTTTTTTATAGAAAAGTTTATTGTTTTAAATAACTAATATTTCAAAAAATACAATAGACGTGGATATATTTAGTAACTTGTTCCGCTTACCTATTTCTAAAGAGCCATAAAAAACCCTGAAAGAAACCGACAGTCTGCACTCAGCGCTCGGTGTGGCAACACGCCGAGTTTGAGTTCACAACAAGTCCATCGTCATCCTAAGGATGCCTCGTTGAGAGGACACGTGTCGATTTCTTTCAGGAGTTTTTATGGCTCTTTAGAAATAGCTAAGCGGAACAGGTTACTAAATATATCCACGTCTATTGTATTTTATAATGGATTTCCGCAAGGTCACGCCTGAATCAATTACTTAACTAATATTTCCATAAACCCTTTAATAAAATAAATAACAATGAAAAAAAAAATATATATATATATAATTTAGAATTAGTTCAAAGTTAAACCTTCGTTGTTTGTGAGAATGTAGGTGAATTGGTTTCTTAGTCGGCGACTTAGATATTGTTATGGTCACGATTGCTTAGCGAGCTGATTTCTTGTAAAAAGGAAGCGTATTGGCTTTAGAGGAGTTTTTACGCAACTTAGAGAAACTTTCTTAGAAGCGGTGTTGCTATTTTTTGGTTTGAAAGGTGACGAAGGAATTTTCAACATCTTTTTTGACTGGTTGTAGTGCAAGAAGGTAAGGCAAAGCAAGTGATTTCCACGGTATTGCAACTGCAAAGATAAATACAGTAAGGCAGGGAGACATACTTACATAAGTACTACATTTATACTTTTAGTCAAAATGACTATAATCCATTTGAAATAAGAATAGACATTTAAACAAAACTTTTTACAGTCCGTTCAAATGATTCTGACTTCTATACCGTAGGCATAAGAATGGAATTAAAAGCAAAAAAGTGGTTACAATATTAACTGTTTACAAAATCAAAATCGGTTGAACGGACTATAAAAAGGTTTAGTTAAATGGCTAATCTTATTACAAATGGAGTATAGTTTATTTTGCAGTTCAATTAAAATAATGCAGTTATTTATTTATTTTCTCTGGAGGATTTACAGCTGAACACAACAGAATAAAAGTAAGTGTAACTGTCAGTCATTTCTAGGTTTACAAGTAGTAATTATTCTTCTGTCCTTATCTCAATTTTTTGTGGAATATGGAAGAAAAAAACATGTTACAACGAACATGTTTTTTTCTTCCATATTCTCGCTAGTCACCCCCCTTTCTAGCCATATCAACACACAGTCCATCCATCGTTTCTTTGGTCATCCCCTACTCTCATAATTGTTAGTGGTTTCAATACCGCCCCATTAAAGAAGAGCATTTTATGTATGGGTCTAATAATTTTTAACAAAATACCCGACATAATAAAAAATGAGAAATTTCCACTATTAAAAAAAAATTGTCAGATCTATTAATTAATAAATGTTATTACTCAATTGGCGATTTGGCGATTTTTTGACCGATAAGAATTTAAATTGATAGTAAATGACATCTCTGTACTCCTGACTTGTACTAAATCATTTTAATTTAACTATATTGACCTCGAACTTGACGAATTTATAAACTTGACATTATGTATTGTATTGCTTATTTCAAATTAATTGTAATTGTTTTGCTTATTTGAATTTCATCTTGACATGGTAAACTTGTATTGATATGATATTATATTTTATTGTGTTAATAATATTATATTGAGGGAGTCTTTATCATTTTAACTAAAACTGTTTGCATGCCTTAGTTGAGGTAGTTAGTATAAGGATCATTTTTTAACTAACCACACATAACTCTTACAAGTCTATACTCATAAAAATAATAATTGTATACAATAAATTTTATTCCTCAATTTTTCGTAATTGGACTTACCACTGTTTGTCTCTGCATCACCAAAAGGTTGACTGGTAGAAAATGCCTAAGTTCGGCTTTACATATTTTTGTGCTTGAAGTATTAAATAAATAATATATAAAAAAGGATTGTGTGGTTTTATGAAACCACGGTAAAAGTGAAACTTTTAAGCGAACTATAGGCGCCGCCATATTAGCCTTGGCTGCTCTGACGAGCGCCTTTCACTTTATCCCTACTCCGCGGCCGACCGTCACGCGACATGCAACATACAGACGAAAAATTTTGAGACGATGTAATAAAGATTTCACTGTAAAAAAATAAAAAGCAGAATAATTAAAAAGTGCCTATTTTTTAACTTCATTTTAATTAGTAATGAAGCAGTATTTACAGTCTTATAACGTTTCTTATTTACCACAGCACAGTTTCGCCAAAGGGCCTCTCTTCAAAGACGGCTGTTTATTTTTCGAATAAACAACTTTGCTAAATAAACCGTCTTTGATTCAGAAAATCAACATACAAAGCATGACATATTATGTGTGTGTTTAAGTTTGCAAGTTTGTTTTATACATTTGAAAGTGTGTCTTAATATTATAACTAAGCATTTATTTATGTAAATTGGTTCAAAGAATACTTTTACACGTGAAAATTAAATTATGTTTTAAAACTCGTCCTAACTGACTACTCTGAGAAGAAAAACCGAAAGAAACTTAGAGCAACACGTTATTAAGCATAGTCAGCTTATAAGATTCCCACTGCTGGGACACATGTCTATCTGTGAGAAGGAGTTGGCCGTAACCCACCACACGGGCCCAGTGAAGATTGGTTGATGGCACGTCGTCTCATGTGTGAATTTTTGGTACTTGGATATGTCGGTTTCCTCACGATTTTTTCCTTCCCGGTTTCAAAACGGGAAAGCGTGTCTTAGTATATTTCAATCATATTCGTGTTACGAATAGAGATTTCCTTATATTTATAGGTTATGGAGCTCACCAGTCCAGTTCGGGTGAATGATTTTAAATACGTATAAGATAATTATGTTTTTCCTTTAGAATACGCCTATTACCTAGCCAATTGTAGGCTACGGTTTAAACCTTACTATCATTTTATCATAAACGGAGAAGAAGTATGTTCATTAAGTCGTAACTTAAACTTGATGAAAGGCAGATAAAAAGCCAAGTTTCAATAAAATATCAAAATTATAAAACCAGTCTTTTATCTCATAAAAATGAAAAGCGCAATTTTCCAATACGATGAGTTTAAAACTATTACTGAAATATATTTATTTAAAGCCAATGTAAGTCTTCTTTGAGTAGAACGCGGGAAACTGACTGGAAAATCGGATTTCGACGATTTTCATCAAACATAATCGGATCACTGTGGGTGCTCATGGAAATATGAGCTTTAAAATCTAGCTGCTAAGTCGCATTTCAGCTTGTGGTTAAGTCTCGTGTTGGAGATTCGGCTTTGAGCTGTGTGGTAGCGGGGGCGGGATGTATCAGGTTTTTCCTTTGTCTGTAACGTTTATTGCGCTGATAAATGATAATTATTTTCTGTTCTGTGGCCACGATTCACGGGATTTCAATTATTTTGTGTGGCTCATAACAATGCGATTTCCGTAATGAGTGACAATTCAGACTTCAGAATGTTCCACTTAAAATTCAATCTGTGGGACAATATTTAAGCTGGAATCTTCCTACTGTTGATTTTTTCACATAATCTGTTATAAATACGACTAAGGCCTATCACAAACTAGTTTGTAGGTCGCATCGTGTACGAAACAACATTGAAATACTAATGCTGTGGCATTCTGGCTACTTATTGGGGATTTGAGTTTGGAATGCTGGGGCCACACCAACGGGAAACGCCGTTAATTATTGCGATGATGGACGTTAGCCCGTAGGAATAAAGTCCATCATCATGATAATAAATGGCGCGCGGCGGTTCCCGTTGGTGTGGCCCCGGCATAACACGTTACTTTTGAAAGCGTTGCGAACGACGGGCCTAAAACTTAATTCTATTATTATGTCAAATGGATACCATAGAGTTAAAACCTATCTACATTTTACCTCAGACAAAATAAAAAACCAAGATAGCGCTGTCAATAGTGACGTAAACTTGTGTGCACTTAGTGAGGTGTAGTTTGATTGTAGTGTCATTGTAAATGGTTGTAAATGTGTGCGTGTGAGCGTATATGCACAGAGCGGAGGTGTAATTTTGTCATGCTTCACTGTATTGTTTGCAGCGCCATGTCTTGGTTTTTCATTTGGTCTGAGCAGGTAAAAACCCACTGTATTGTGGTCAGGAGACTATCCAACCGGAATGTGTGTATACTAAATATTGGTAACAATATTTTAAACGGAACGATTTCCATCTGCTTCCGTAACCTAATTACTGGGCTTGATTATTATCAATATTTCGTAAAGATAGACTGACAGTCAGGCTTTGTTTGTACTCTCCGTACCGACTGCTATAGTTATGACTTATTGGAACTTAAAAAAAGAGGGTTCTCCAAAGTAATGGTATGGTGTGATATAGTTTGACCAATACCGCTGTACCGCGCCTTAGGAAGGCGCGCGGCGAGACGGGGGAGCAGTGCAGGCCGCTAATTCGTCAAAGCTCTCGGCGCACGGCGTCCCACCCGCCGCTCATTGGTCAACACTGCCCCCCGCCTCGCCGCGTATTCCTAAGGCGCGGTACAGCGGTATTGGTCAAACTATAATACTTAGTTTGAAGTGTAGCTAACTAACTTACCAACCGGATCTTCTTTGGTAAATAGTCTTGAACATCTTGCCTATTGTACATCTACATTGGCTATTCGGTTACTACAGTAGCATCGTCAGTGGTCAATCATCCAGAAAATACGTACTATCCAGCCTGTTGGTCGTTTGGCTGTGTAATAATTGATCTATACTTAATATTATAAAAAGGTAAAATTTGTTTGTTTGTATGTAGGGGATAATCTCCGGAACTATCAGTCGGATTTGAAAAAATATTTTTGCATTGGAGAGTCTAATTTTTGAGGAAGGTTAAATAAAGGCTTGCGGACGAAGTCGCGGGCAGAAGCTAGTTTTGTATTATAAAAAAATATATTTTAAAACAATTTCGACGCACTACAACTGTAAAACATTGAATTCTCGCGGTGGTCATAAAGCCAAGAGTCCAAGAGCTAATTCTTTCAAATATTATCATCTAGACACGTAAGATACTATTAATTCAAAGTACCTACTCATTAAATAATAAGCATGACTTCATTATATTAGAACATTATCTGGATGAATACAGTCTAAGCAAGGCGGTTAATCTTCAAACAAAGCTAAATGAGCTTGAGTTAACACCCCGTCTCCGCGAGATCAACGTAACAATTGAACCCTGAACCCTTTGTCTTTACATGTGTGTGACAATAATTTAAGACTATGTAGGTATTACGCAAATTATTCATCAGCCTAGCCTTTTTTAGGGTTCCGTACCTAAAAAGGAAAAAATGGAACCCATAAAGAATCACTTCGTTGTCCGTCCGTCAGTCTGTCAAGACCGTTTTTCTCAGGAACGCGTCGAGGTATTAAGTTGAAATTAATGTCAAAAACGTGGGTCTATGGAGAGCAGTGGTGGCCCAGTGGTAACGGCCGCGACTTACGATACGAGTTGTAGGTCGTACGTTCGAACCCTGACAGGCGCTTTACTTTGTGTAAATTATTTTATCACCACTGCTCTCAAAACGGTGAAGGAAAACATCGTGAGGAAACCGACATGTCTTAGAACCGAAAATTTGAATGTGACATCTACCAACCCGCACTGGGCCCACGTGGTGGATTACGGCCCACTCCCGTTAACCTAGAATTATGAAATTTGGCACGAAGCAAGTTCTCACAGCACAAGTACAGGAAAAAGTCTAAAAATTTTTTTTTTGTTTTATCGCATTTTTTTTGCGGTTACAAACTTACATTTGCAGCTGAAAGGAAAATTGGCCGTGACGTATATCGATGTATGGGAAAACATGTTTTTCAACTACAAATTAAGTTTGTTTTTGGGATAAATTCATCCCAAATACGAAACCCTTCATTGTGCGTGGTTCGACACGCACTTCGCCGGTTTTTTTAGATGTGACGAGTATTAATATTTCACAAGTATATAGGTAGCAAATTGTGTTTTGGTCTACAAAATACCTGATATTATTAGATTTGTCAGACTTTTTTATAAAACTTTAGGGGACTCAAAATACTCGTAGCCACTTCAGAGGGTGTTCGTGTGGTATTTAGCTAAGATATTTTCACTATACATTACCTTTGTAAATATTTGTCTTTACCATACCATATTTAAAGAAATAAAGAAAGAAAGAAAGAAAGAAAGAAAGAAAATAAATTTATTTGACACAGGTTAAGGCACACAGTTTTCAAAAACAAAAAACAAAGAAAGTTTAAAACAGTATTGTGTGCCTCACGGCTGCGACAAATAGGCCCAGTTCAGCATAAATGCCAGACAACTAGTGCTTGACGCTGGTTTTCAACTGAACCTTATGTTACGAGTACGTCTAACGGATGTAAATCAGTTTTATAGTGTGTGTAAATATTTAATTAAATAAAGAATAAATAAATATGTGTAGCAAATAATAATAAAATCGAAATGATACAATTAAGTTAAAAAGATAATTAAAGATTTAAACAGTGGTATTTAACAAAATAATTAAAATGGCATGGTTACACAATAAACAAAGGAGTAAAAGGACTGTCCGTCAATAAATAATAGATAATTTTATCATAATACAAATTAAATCAGTGAGACATTAAGGTTGATCATGTCTAGCTTCCGTTGCGCATCCATGAGATACTGCCGTAAGCGTCTTCTAAATGTGTCGATCGTATCTATCGCTCGAAGAGGTGGTGGCTGGTTATTCCACACTTTAGAAGCCGCATAACGGAAACTACCTCTAAAAGCTGCTGTACTGTGGGACTGAGTCGAGAGTTGCTGCGAGCATTGCCTTCTCCCACATTCTCGTCTACTCGCTATCCAACTCAACTTGTCGTGCATGCATGTCAGGCATGTCGGAACTGACACCTGATTTTACCAGGTAATCTTGTGAAAACGGAGAATTAACAGTGATAATTGGGTAGGTAAGTACTCTCTGTACAATGAAAATTCGTGTGATCTGGCGAAGATTACACAATTGTGTTCAATTAAGGCAACAACCAATGACCGAACAGGAACACTAGGAGAGGTGAACTACCGGTCTACAAAATTACATCGAAAATCATTAAAAAAAACAGCAGCACTCCGGTAGTGCCGACAGAAGTGAAAACTTGAACAATTTTATTGTGTAGAAAATACTTTTTTTATTTAAGTCGGTAAAAGAAGGGAAATGTCAATCATGTCGTTGACATGTCTCAATGTTTGGAATGTCATTAATCCCAAAGAAAATATATCGCGCGTTGATGTCTTTTTAATGGTCAAAAGCTAAAATTAATGAGGTGTCGGTAACAGTGTCGTGAGTTCAATTGTTTTTTCCATCTCAAAAATGCCCAAAGCATCTAATGAAGTTTTCACTTCAATAAAAGTTTATTTTTAAGCTCTATACGCGTAGTTGTCACCAATTATTCGTCCTTTCAACACCAACTCTCACTGTTTCAACCATCAAAGTTGGTACAATTCACAGAGCCCAGTCCTAGTCACTGCATTCTGTATTAGAACAACATTATCAATGATTACACTTGCTCATTGATTGTGTTTGTTTCCGCGGTTGATTCAGCAAGACTTTTGAGTTTGAATTGCAGCATCTGCTTTTGGGTTTGAATTTTCTGAACCTAAAAATAGCCACAGAGTGCACTGACAGTAAGTCAGTTTCATATTTTTTATTGCTTGGTGTGTTATCTTAATGGGGACAGCCGTACGAGTCGATCGAAGGTTAAGCTACGCTTGCTGCGGTTGGTTCGGGGATGGGTAACCATCCATTACATATCGAGACGCCTGTGTGGCTTGGAAAGCAAGTTAAGGAGTTTGTCCCGGCTGTCATTCGTTGATCTTTGACAGTCGTTACGGGTCGTCAGAAGCCCGAAAGTCTGACAACCAGTTTTACCAAGTGGTATCGAGCTACCCAGTAAATGGGTTGTGGAGGTCAGATATGCAGTAGCTCCATGTAAAATACTGGTATTCAGCTGCAACCGGATAGACTGCAAGCCGAACTCAACAAAGTTGGGAAAAGGCTAGTTAGATTGATTGGTGTGTTATCGTAAAGTCGCTTCTGGAAGATGAGGATGGAGGACCAATGTGTTATTCTTAATTACCCATAGAAAAATGTGATTCAGAAACATCCCTCGAGCTTTGTGTCTATGGCATTTCCTTTCTATAATTTGTCATGGTCAACCAGTGTGCCAAATTTCATCGAAATCCGTTCAGCAAGGCTTGAAAATGTAACAGACAGACCGAGTTTACTTTTGTATTTATAATACCTTTTGCCCGCGGCTTCCCTCGTGTGGAGGTCTGAAATTATTGGTTTGAAAAGGTATCCTATGCCTTAAGTTAGGTCATGATCTACCTGTGTTCTTAATCGAAGTCCGTTCAGACAAAAAGTAACATACAGACGGAGATAATTTCAGATGAATAAAATATTAATATGGATTTTTGGAACAGAGTTCCTTTTCATCATCATCATCATCCAACTATATTGGGTTCGGCTTCCAGTCTAACCGGATGCAGCTGAATACCAGTATTTTACTTGAAGCGACTGCCTATCTGTCCTCCACAACCTAGTTACTAAGTAACACGATACCCTTGGTAAGACTGGTTGACAGACTTTTGGGCTTCTAACTACCCGTAACGATTGACAAAGATCTACAAATGATAGCCGGGACCAAAGGCTTAACGTGCTTTCTGAGGCACGGAGGGGTTTTGGTATGTAAAGATGGTAACCCATCCACGGACCAACTGCGGAAAGCGTAGCTTAACCTGATCGATCGACCCGTGCGGCTATTATAACTTAGCCACAAGCCCCTTTAGCGCACAAAACTTCCTTTTATCGCACGTTATACTCTGTACATTTGGCGAATGAGAGCTAGACGAAAAAAAGTGTAATATTTTGACCGTCACGACACTTTTTGATGTATAACATCTCAAATCTAAATCTAAATAATTAAATCTGTGGCAGTGATTTCGTGAACAGTGACGGAAGTGTCTAACAGGAAGCTAGGGAAGCGCGCGTTATTTGATTTGACCAATAAGCGCGCGCGGTGATTGAGTTGGCCGTCAGATGATACCAACCCATTTTCCGAGAGGACGGTGATGGTAATGATGATGAATATTGTTTATATAATATATACGTCAGCCAAGATGTCAGATGTTACACGTCATATGCGACTACTGTAAGCCACGCTCTCGTTTAGGGTTCCGTAGTAAACAAGGAACCCTTAGGTATAGTTTCGCCATGTCCGTCTGTCTATCTGTCTGTCCACGGCTTAGCTCAGAGACTTTTGGTACTAGAAAGCTGTTATTTAGCATGAGTATACCATATTAATTAAACAAAGTGGTAAAAACTAAATCATGAAAAACATTTTTTTTTAAGGTAACTCCCCTACACGTAAAGTGGGGATAATTTTTTTTATCTGCTACCCCATAGTTTGGGATGTCGTTGGAAAGGTCGTTCAAAAATATTCGGAGGATGCCATGACAATTTTTGAATTGAGGAATCCGTTTTCGAAATATTAAGCTTTAAAGTGCTAATTTTTGTTAGAGTCAAGTGTCCCCCCCTGCCAGCTAAATGGTTGGTTTTGGATATGTGAAAAAATTCACAGCAGTAGTATATATAACGAAATTAAAAGAAAAACTATCACAGCTAAGTAGGTTTTACAATTTAACGAGTAATAATCAACCAACTTAGGTTGATTGTTACTCGTTAAATTGTAAAACCTATCAGCAGATAGGTGAACATCACAAATGCTTCACACCGAGTAAGCTCAAAATAGCGTCGGGATATCTAATCGGATAATCTGATACTAACGAATATTTAATGGACCCTAGACAGTGTCAGTTTCTACTAACATTATTAATGCTTAGAAAATTCTATAAAATAGAGGGGTGCTTCGCACGGTGTCCCCCTCCCCTGCCAGCTAAATGGTTGGTTTTGGATATGTGAAAAAATTCACAGCAGTAGTATATAATTATAACGAAATTAAAAAGAAAACTATCACAGCTAAGTAGGCTTTACAAGTTAACGATTAATAATCGACCAATTTACATTTGCGGTTGCAAAAACATGTTCTCCCATACATTCCGTATGGCAGAACATGTTTTTCAACTACAAAGTTTGTTCTTGGGATAAATTCATCCCAACTACGAAACCCTACATTGTTCGTGGTTCGACACGCACTTGGCCGGTTTTTTATTTATTCAATCATTTACTCTCAAATTTTGTTAATTTTGTGTACCTATTATTTTTGACATTTATGTGTTATTGCTAGAAGCCATAAAAAATCTTTCGATTGTTCCTTTCTTGTAATCACAAACAAAACACAGCTTCATTCCATTTCTCTTCATTTCAAAAGACCGTCACATCAAAGATTGAAGCTGACAAATGATAAATAATTTTACAACAATGGAAGTGTTTGCCGAAGGTCAATTGATGCTGAAATCTTTTGTTCAGGCAGTATTAAATGTATTGAAGTTAATTGTTTCGGTGGAGAAGCAATAAAATATTTTGGTATAGCGATGACACCTTTTAGACGGCAAAATTACTAATGAACTGAAGAAATCTAAATACCTAAGTATTTATGTATAAAGCATTTTTTTTCATACCTACATGACATAATTTATCTTGTTGGTTTAGGTGGAGTAAATGTTTTTTTTTTATCTTTTGTTTAGCAAACCTATCATAATGACGGTCAATCGATATTCAAAATTTACACCTACATCTTATAAATTGCTTGCTTGCTTTTCATGTTCGCGTGAAAGCGTTTTTCATCTAAACTTCCCAACATATTTTGATGTTGTTTTACATAATTTAGAGAATTTATTCCGAAATTTTGTGTATAAAACATAAATATTAAACTTACTTATAACAAACAAATTTCGTTCATGTTTTTTCAAACCGTGCAAAGCTTGTAGATAATGTAATCAAAACCATGAATGATATGAAAATAAATAAGTAGATGTAATAATATTCTGATCAAACAAACTAGGTACCCGTACTAAAGGTCAAAAAGAGGTCTCTCCACAAACATTATTAAAATGAGTGTTCTCCTTTTCAAAGTACACAGAAAAAGGAAAACATTCAAATAACAGAGACCTCTATAGAGAAAAGATAGGAGGGTTTTTATAAAAGACTGAAAGAAACGGTTTTCTAAGGTTTAATGTTTATAAAATCATTTTGGATGTATAGAGAATTTAGTTTTGGGATATTATTTGTAATTGGGACTAAAGAATCAGCCAGATACTAGAGGGATATTTAGTATAGTTTCAGAATATTATTATGCCCTACTGTTAGCCTATAACATTCCACTGTCGGCAAAGTTCTCTCCCCATGACTTTCAGTGCTTGCGACTCTGTGTCAATGTGGACTTTGGTTGTTTATTTTGTTCAGCTGGTCTCGCCATCTTCTATGGGGTCTCCCGCGACGGCTTCTAGCTGTCTCAGGGCTCCTAAATTCCATATAAACATTATTTGTTTAGTGGGCTTTGATGAGAGCAAGTTAGCAATTAATTAAAAGTTTAGGTGATAGCAATTTGTTGTAATTAGCACAAAGTATGAAGTTCCCTCTCACAGAGAGGAGGCCTGTGTCCCAGCAGTGGGAACATTTATAGGCTGATGATGATGATGAAGTCACTGAACACCTTTTTGCCATGATTCCTTTGCCGAGCTCCGTGGTTCCAGCAAACGTGTTCATTTTGACTATTTCTTATTTTAAAAATTTCCTTTTAGTGAACGTGGTCAAAAGCTGCTAATGTAATTGAACGACGCGGCGGCTATTCTAATTTCAAAACTTCTAATTAAATATTACTGAGCCTTTATTGCCTATCTCCCAACATGTATTTCCGGAGAAGCAAAATATTATTTAAACAAAATTTATTCAAAATCATTTTCTCTTCTTAGTGGTATTTTGGATAATAGTGTTTTACTAGTTATTGCTGATTTAAATTACAAAACATAACTTTGTTTCCCCGAAGGGTTGGGCAGAGGTGTACCTATACTACACCCACATTTCGCCGGTTATGTTTAAATCCCATGTAATAGGGGCGAGAATATTGTCATCAACTGGGCACAAGACTCCGGGCTGCTACTGAGAAATTCCAGATTGTAAAACCCAATAACTATGTATGTAAGTATATTCTCATATTGTATGTTTATATTGAAATGAGTGAATTATTTTTTTTCTTCTTTGATTTATGTTTTTGTCTTCTCTTATACGGTCGCGGAAGAAATTTCTTTAGAAATAAGCATTGCCTTTGTACGTATTTTTCTGTTCCTTTCTTCTTGTTTGTTTATATGTGTGTGCATAAATGATTAAATAAATAATAAATAAATAAAATAACACTTTGCCCGACTTGGGAATCGAACCCAGGACCTCATGCTCAGCAGTACCTTGCTAGTTTATCTGTTGTTTAAGTACCATCTAATTGTTTAAGAAACTTGTTGCTAATCGCATTTCACCATTGTCAGTCATTGATTACATGCACTATGGTATATACCAAAAGTATCTAAAAAAAATGTGCTACTAATTCTCTTTAGGGAGAGATTACGTAAGAAAACCTAAACTTTGTTAACACTTTCATCACATACATTTGAAACAGACAATACCTATAGTCTTTTCTGCGAAAAGTTCTAAACACACAACATGCAACTTTAACCAAGTAGCGACTGACTACCAAGCAACGTTTCACACTCAATAAAGGCTGATCGTGGTTGGTGCTTTGGAGCAAAGGTAGCACCAACCACAATGTGGTTTAATTTGCCGTGCACCAGAACGGGCTAGTCTACTACACTTTACATAAGGTAAACTCTCATAACTAGTCCAGAATCTAGTGCTAAAGTTCCGAACTACTTATATGCAAAGAGGTGGGCAGATGGTTTTAATAATACATTTATCCTGTTAAATTCAAGTCCCATGCAATAGGTGGTGAGCAGTGGTGGCCCAATGGTAACAGCCGCGACTTACGAGTTGTAGGTCGTAGGTTCGAACCCAGACAGGCGCTTTACTTTGTGTAAATTATTTCATCACCACTGCTCTCAAAACGGTGAAGGATGTCCTAGAACCGAAAATTCGAAGACATGTGACATCTACCTACCCGCACTGGGCCCGCGTGGTGGATTAAAGCCCAGTCCCTCTCAAGGAGAGGAGGCTTGTGTCCCAGCAGTGGGAACATTTATAGGCTGATGATGATGATGATGATGCAATAGGGGGCGACCCTATAGCCATTTACCTGGTTCAAATTCAGACTCCGAACTGCTACTGAAAAAATCCTGATAGTTAAACACAATAACACTTTTTCCGATTTCTGAATCATGTCTTCAAATACCCAGGACCTCACGCGTGGCTATCTGAACTTAGAACATTTTTTTAAATGAAAGCTTCTTTAGGCGCGTTGAGCATTTTTGAGATGGGACTAAACCATTGATTTCGCTACACTGTAACGCAATTTACCGACACCGTGCGTGGAGTAAAAACGTCAACACGTTGATTACCGTGGTGCCGATTTTTTTCAAGTTTTCACTTCTGTCGGCACTCCCGGAGTGCTACTGTTTTTTTTTTCTTATCGGGGTTTATCTGTGTGCGGTGGGACGTTCAAATTAATTTTACAAAAATGTTGCAATGTTGTTGTTGTGTTGTTTAACATAACATCACGCCTTGTTTCCCCGAAGGGTTGGACAATGATACAATAATTTTAAAATGATGATAGTAATTTGTGGGTACATTTATAGTTACACAATAGAATTTTAATTGTTATCCGCCTTTATAAGGCTGCTTAACAGGTGATGAGATAAATACATTAGGAGATATTTTGTGTATAAGGAAACATTTTGATTTGTATTTATATTTTTTCGAATTCGCTTTGTAAGTCATCTGGCAGTTTATTAAGGAAAAAAAGTACTAATTATTCTGCAACCCTCTATAAGTACCTACGACAAAATATACCATATGGTTTAATATGCTGTGTATCAAAACTGTCTACTGGTTATCACAATTTACACAGACTCTAATAACCAGTCCATTTAGTGCTAAACTTATGAATACTACGACTATACTACATACCAACACTTTGATAGTCGTGGTCGCGCAAATGCGGTTTAATTAAGTAAGTGCATCTATTTTAGCCGCAGGTAATTCGGTCGCTTGATTGGTTTAGCATTAGCAAGTATTTTGACTACGGAAGCTAAGTTTTGGTCGCCTGTATTCGGAAATGTACTGTGTGGATGACACAGTAATCAAGTAATTGGGAACTGAAATCCAAATTCTGTAGTTTGATATCAGTACTACGTGTTTTAGTTTTAGGTTTAAGTTATTTCGAGATAACTTTAATGCCATCAAAAACAAAACTTGTAAAAAAAAACAAGTCTCGCAACTCAGTTCTTCTACCATAAAAAGTTGTGAGATCTATGTAATACCAAGTCGGTTGATTTATTCAGTCCCTAATTAAGGGACCTTCTGTCTTAAGTTATTACGTAATTAGCTAATCTAACAACATCTTATAGTGACCACATTAATATTAAAAATCTTTTATGTTTAAATAAAACAGATTGACTTGGCCATCGCATTGTTTTGTCAAGCGATAAACTACCAATATTTTTTTTCAACCATACTACAATGTTGTGTCCTTGTAAAATCTAGATTTTGGAAATAAACATTTCTTCTTCTTTTCGTGTGGTTAGTGACTAACTTGGTGTCAGAGTTTTAAATCCAGTCATGGGCCTCTGACTTGACTTCACATGCCATCGAGAAATATCTCTCAGGCTATTTTCTAACAAATTTTTTTCTTGACCGGTTTTGAAGCAACAATACGCACATGAATCCGAAAATTCAGAGGTGCGTGCCTTGTGTTCGAACTCGAGACCTATGACTTGGCAGTCCGACGGTCACACCACTTTTTTTTTTTTGGTACGAAATTATCAAATAACTTCTCCCGCTCTGGGTGGAACGGCAGGGCGTGTCAGACTCTTACTGACTAAAACCCACCCGTGTTCCTTCAGTTGCCATGTTGCCGGGGGGCCACGATTTCCCTTTCGGCCTTATTCGCAACCCTGGAAGGCATTAGCCCTAGCGGACCTCGTCAATTCTGCTGACATCCCTTTGAGGCGCACGTGGAACACAACGCGCCGTCGCCGTTGACCCGGGCTTGGCCCTTAACGGACGGCAAGCTGACGGTCACACCACTAGGCTATCACTGCTTTCAAAAATAAACATTTATCCTTTACTTATTGTTACCATAAATATGAAAATAATAGGTATCTATTGGCGGCGGTAATCAGTTTATATTCGGTGGACCTTAGGCCTGTCGGCCATAATAACCAAAGTTAAGCTCCAGTAGTTGGTATAGTAATTTAAAGAAATTGTACCCTCTTTAACCCTAAAATCCTAATCCTAATAGACACCAATTTAAAGCGCCTTTCACCAAAGCGATAAGACCTAATAGGTTTCTATAAAGGCGTTTACCTATAAACGCCCCCACACAACCCCGTCTCATGTGGTTTAATTTAGAGCGTTGTTTTAGACGCACTCGGCAGTCTGAAACAGCTTAATGTGTACGTCATCGCAATCTGTGTCTGACAGTGATAAAGTAACAGCTAATTCATTATAACCTTTTGTTGCAAACAGACTTGTTAGTGAAGCTGGTATTTGATCTAGGTCATGATTATTTGGGAAGTGTTTACTAAGATTATTATGAGTTAATTTGAAAACTACGACCAGTTTGTAAATACGATCTTGGCAAACTCAAAGCATTTATTTCAAATAAACCAATTACAGGCACTTTTGTATTGTCAAGGGGTGGGTCAGTCAGAAAGATGAAGCTAGTTGCCCATTCCAAAGCGTGGTAGGTTATGGAGAAGAACGGACAGGAAATTCCACGAACACTCTTTTAAAATCAAAATATTGTTATAAAAAATAGTAGTAATTTTTTCATCCAAATATTACTAAAACTACGTAAATTCCGCTGTACAGCCAAAAAAAAAAAATGGACGAAGTATCTGGTAGACGTGTTATACGACTGTTGTGCGACTGCTTGCGTAGATTTGTAATGTGACCACAATTTTTTCCCAAAATCAGTCATCATCATCATTTTAGCCGAAAGTCGTCCACTGCTGAACATAGGCCTCCCCAAGCACCGTCATTTCGACCAGTTCTCTTCTTCCCGCATCCACCGGATTCCTGCGGCCTTCACAAGGTCATCGGTCCACATTGTGGGAGGCCTTCCAACGCTACGTTTTCCGGTACGCGGTCGCCATTCCAGAACCTTTCGGCCCTATTGGCCATCTGTTCTGCGAGCAATGTGCCCTGCCCACTGCCGCTTAAGTTTTGGCAATTCTTTGGGCTATGTCGGTTATCATGGTTCTCCTGCGGGTCTCTACATTTCTGATTCAATCACGTAGGGAAACTCCAAGAATAGCCCTTTCCATTGCCCTTTGGGTGAATTTTAACCTTCTAATACAGCCCATTGTGAGCGACCACGTTTCAGTGTAACTAATTTAATAAATAAACAATATTTTATACACAATAGTAAAAATTCTGTGTATGTACATATTATGATTATAACATAATATTTTAATTGTTTGGTAGTGTGCGTTAATAGGGACGATGCCTGGGTCAAAAAAAAAAACTATTTAGTCAGATAATAAAAAAATATTAGACATATATTTTTTGCTTTATCTTATGTACATATTTATAAAAAAAATCGTTAGATAAAACGCATTCAAGTTGGGGAGTGGGGGTCGTTACGTCTCAAGTAAATATAAAATCGAAACACTCGTGACGTCATGACACATTTTAACTCAATGTATCACCGTAATCTTTTGATAACGTAAAAAAAGAAAAAAAACGTGCCCAATATTTTTTTATAATCTACCTGACAAACAAAAAATATATTTTTATATATTTCCACTATAAACACCTAACAAACACCTACAATTCACATTTCCACGAACCCAACCTATATTCTACTTCAACAACGGTAAATACAACCACTCAACAGACTTCTCCATGACATATAGCCTAAGGCTATACCTTTCATGTTATAAATATGTTGAAGTTATCCTCCAGCTTTGCTTTGATCATGTCCACAGTCGGTTTGAGCAAGGTCTTGTCCGGGGTGATCGCGCGGTGACTAGCGAAAGCGGGCGCGATTAGATTGATACAGTATATCGCGAGTTGCTGTAGCGGGCAGCAGAGGGTTGAAGTATTTCCACAGGATAAAATAATAGACGGTCGGACAACAAGCACCCGCCAAGGTTACTCCACTCATCAGCATTAGCCTTTTTTTTTTTTTGGTTGGTTAATTATCAAATAACTTCTCCCGCTCTGGGCGGAGCGGGGCGGGCGTGTCAGACTCTTACTGACTAAAACCCACCCGTGTTTCTTCGGTTGCCCTGTTGCCGGGGAGCCACGATTTCCCTTTCAGCCTTAATCGCAACCCCGGCAGGCATCGGCCCAGCGGACCTCGTCAATTCTGCTGACATCTCTTTGAGGCGCGCGTGGAACACAACGCGCCGTCGACGCAGGCTTGTTCCTTATCGGACGGCGAGCTACCCATTGCTCACCGTCCGAAAGCCCACGCCTGCGTTGGCCGGAAATTGGCTCGCGATTACCGACGCCCAGGCCGTCTCCTCCTGCGGCGGTTAAGGGCGTGAGGGCACGAAATTTGCCTCTCCCTCACGCATTCCGCCTCCTCCTTCGCGAGCAATACCGCTTCGCAGAAGGAGGTAATTTGGATCTCCTAGATTGGGCAGGAGCGGCTTCAAGGCAGCCCCATCCTGCTCGAACCCCTCCCGCCGTAACCTGGGAGCCCGACGGTGGCGCATTCCGAAGACCATGAAAACCCATGGCCTCGGACTTGTGCAGGGCCACCTCGAGTCCCAGCTACTATCAACGATATCAGCATCTGCCTAGCTTTTTATTACCAGATATGTGCGTACGGATGCAGCAGAACTAGTATTTTACATGGAACTAATGCCTATCTGACGTCCACAACCTAGTTATTGGTACCACGGTTTTTATTTAGTTTTTATATGCATTTATTTAGTTGTTTTTTTATTGACTACACTATGGACGCGAACAGCGGTTTTATAGTTGGATTATGATTGATACTTTGCCTCCGCTATAGCAACCGCTTATGCTCCTCACCCTGGAGGAAGCTTAACTCATAAACTGAATGTATTAATGAACTTCATAGCGGCGTTGATTTACATTTTAGTTTCTTTGCGCGTGACTGCTTTTGGTTGAATTTTAGTTTTGAAAAGGATATTTGATAAGTTTTGTGACTAACTTCTGTTTTTGCTTTTGTAATTTGGATAAGCTTGGATCTGTTGTGGTCTTTGATGTAGAGGTAGGTATCCGTGGAATATTATAATTAGGCTGTTACTTTGTACAAAAGTTAATAATTACTTTCAAACGCTTCGCACGTCTTCTTTTGTCATGCCATTCCCAGCCTCGTGGATATAAAATAAAAATTATATAAATTTACTGACAGACAACGCATAGGCTAAACCGGAATCTGGATCCATGAAATTTTGCACAAGACTTAATTTTATAACGAAAGTGAGCACTAAGAAAAGATTTTTGAAAATCCATTCCTTAAGATTCCACTAGTCGACGGCTCGAACTCGTTGGTGGCGTACCTACCTAATATGCGTGCTATTTAGTAAACTTATTTATTTATTTAGTTTTATTTATTTAGTATTTATTTATCTAGTTTTTTTAAATTAATTAATTTAGTGAAATAGACGATGATTTATAACGAAAATGAGTGCGTAAAATTTTATAAACATACCTTTGGGCGTATAGATATTATGGAAAAACCACTGGATGTATCTACTCAAAACAATATTATTTGAACAATAAAATCATCTATCCCTGTAAGGTTTCTGTTTTGCCATTTTCATACTGCATAAGTTATTTATTTACACCTAAACATTCGTTAAATATAGTATTGAAATATGGAAGTTTCGACGCTCCTAACTTCCAAACCAATACTTTTTCCCAAGTCTGCTTCCATACAGGGCTAAATAATGACAAGGCAAGTTGATATAATTTTTAGTTTTGAACGTACATCGTCAAACAGACGCGTAATCACCATACTACGTTTGTATGGAAGAATGACCGACTAGTGTACCCTTAAAGAGGTTAAATAGGCGATGAAAGTTTGTTTGGAATTTTGTATCTAATTTTTGCCGATTGAAAAACCCACCGGGCTAAATAAATTCTAATATATTAATTTTAATGGAATATAAGTCTCTTTTTAAAGCCTCATTTTGTTCGCGTGTTAGTCCTTCACAAGATTTATTGTACCATATATTGGATATATTCGCTGTGTGGTTTCTAATTACGGGTCTGACGTACCCAAAGCATCCCATGGGAATCTTAAGTGGCTAAGGGAATTTACAACCCAATGTTTGAATGGAATTATCTCATCAATTTGAATAAACAATATCTTACTTAATTCTATCGATAATAATTTACTTACCTTTGCAATAAGCAAAGGTTCATAATAACAGAAAATCAAGAATTTTGAGAGGAATTAATAAAAAATAATCAAGTTTCACAAAAATTTACCTAACACCATTATCGAATAATTTTTATTAACAGTATTTTTCTATGGACGGGGTATAAAAAGTAAGTTCATAAGCTTTAAGCTTTGTACGAGTATGAACAAAAATCAATTCCGGAATATTTTAGGTCAACCCACTCGAAACGGCGGTATCTAATCCAGCCATTTCATTGTAAGTTTGACCGCTATCTACTACGCTCATAAAGTGAAAATCAAGAGATAAGGACGAACCTATAACCTTGATGTCCCTTAACAATGGAAATACTGGCACTTATCAAAATGCTCCAACAGTTTCGTCATGGAATAACTGCCAGTTCTACTAAGTACGGTGAAGGAAAACATCGTGGGGAAACCAGCATGTCGTAGAACCAAAAATTCGAAGACATGTGACATCTACCAACCCGCACTGGTTCCGCGTGGTGGATACGGCCCACTCCCTCTCACAGAGAGGAGGTTTGTGTAACAGCAAATTGATTAGAAATAATTTTTACACAATTTCACCAGTTATGTTAAATCATTCACATCATCACATATTATTATAACATGCATCACGTAGTAACCATCCTAAAAAAATGACAATAGCCTCCAAACATATTATGTAATAATCAACTTAGTCAAAAAAGAAAAATATGAAATATTATAAAAGAAATTCAAGTAGGTAGATATATTTGAATATACCTGAGTTGATTCTCTTTTAAAATAGTTCATTACGTCATGAAACGGCATCAGATATAAGAATTTCTTTGTGAACGAATGTTTCATTGCGAGGTCGTAATTGGAAATTGAATATTCAATTCGCTTTCTTGTTGTTTTTATGTACTTAGTCCATTTTTATTCACTGTTGCTATGGAATAAAGCTTAATGTTAGTCTTTTTGAGTGTTGGCTGATATAGCTTCTATACATATTATAAATTAAAGATGCATTTCGTGTCTGTCTATGTGACCGCGTTGTTCTTCGCGTGTTCAGTACAACGACGCTCTGAGGGCACTGTTGAAAAAAGCCCGATACTGCAGTGCGTCCACAATGTTTGCCGGTGCATCCGTCAATGATTTCATTGCCGTCGTTAGGAAAAGAACTGCATCGATGATGAGCACCAACATAGAACGCTAGCGTGCAAAATTGACAGTCCATTTACTGCATACTGGCAGGTGCACAGGATTCTTAGACTTGAGTAATTGTGTAACTTTTTTGTTTACTAAAAGAATACTAACACCTTTTTATTTTATTTTTGTGTGTACTATTAAGGCATCGTTCACACCAAATGTATTGTCCGCCGCCGACTGTGAGTGTGCTCACTGTCTGCCCTATGATACGTAATAGCGTATAGTCGGTTCGGTGTGAACAAGAAGTTAAATATATGTATTTGAAAAGCGATAAACTGCGTAACGCGTGCTCACAGTCAGCGGCGGACAATACGTTTGGTGTGAACGATGCCTAACAATCCTACTAACCCTCCGTTTTTAATTTTTTTTTTATGGACTGTGTGTCTGAATTAAAGATAAATTAAATTAAATTAAAATTCGCAACGGATTTTTATGTGGTTTTCACCATCATTTGGAGAATTTGTTCCGGAAGGTTTGTGTATAATACATTAATATTGAACTTATATGTCATAAAAAAATCTCGTGGTTTCGCATGTCGTAAAAACCGTGTCATGAAGGGGCTAATTTCCCACAAAAACAAAAAAAAAAGTTCGCTAGTTAATCTTTAGATTAAAAAGTTTGCAGATAACATTTTCAGCCCTACTTAACGCAATTAGTGTTCTTGACCATTACTGTAAAAGTTAACGAAGGTGGCTTATCTTGCATAACGAACGCTGACAAAATTTTGTAAGAAAACTAAAGATGATTTTCAAAAATATATCTTTTTATAACTAGTCCATAATACTGAGAAAGTTTAAATAAGAAAACTAATGTTGATTTTCTAAAATAATTGTATCTTTTATAACTAACCATAATTATATCTGTGGATTCATTTCTGTAATTTTATCCGAATTTCAGAAATGGTGTAACAATGTTTTATCATTATTTGATACTTCAGAAATCTGGTAAGTGTTTTTTGCTAAATGGAGTACGTTTAGTAAAAAACACTTACCAGATTTCTGAAGTATTTTTAAACGGCAGACGGCAGATAATGAAAAAAGTTAATTGTTTTAAAATAAACGCACGTAGACACCAAGAAATATTCTACAAAAACAACTCACAATCAAATTCAAAACTATCAAATGTAACACTTCACCCAACACTGGCGACAAAGACATCTTTTTTTTCTTTTTTTCACTAAATCTTCTATTTATATAATACTAGCTTCCGCCAGCGGCTTTACCCGCGTGATATCTTTATAAATTATAGCCTATATTACTCAGTGATAGTATAGCATTCTACTGGTGAAAGAATTTTTTAAATCAGTCCTACGGTTTTTGAGTTTATTCATTACAATTAAAAATAAAAATCTTTTCTGTATTTATTATTAGTATAGATAAAATATATACTACACTATACATCATTATTATGACTTCAGACTATAACCCTTAACCCTTTAGAATAGAAAGCTCATAACCCTATCTAACTTGCTCTAGCGTCTTCAATAGCATTACCTCCGAGTATCAGAAGCGTTGGCGTGAACCGATAATCTTTTTCATATTACCCTCGTGTGCTCATATCTCCGTTATTAATGTCTGAACATTTGCCGTCAGATAAACTTGAATTTAGGTGCTGTTTCGGTCGATGGCTTTTGTCTTGGATTTTTAAAATTCTCTGAATAATTTTTGTTCATTTCAGGTTTTTCTATAATCAAGTGTGTTTTGAGGATTTTGTCATGATTTACTTACATTTAACTGTGTTTTTATCAATGATTAATTTGTCTGTCTCTAATTTTTTTAAAGATAACTGACCACGATCTCTGTTATTGTAAACATCATCCACGGCAAGGAATTCTTCATGTTGGGACCTTATGAGTATCGTGGTTGGAGAGGGATAATAAAAGAAAATCAGGTGTACAATATAAAGTCTATTCATATGACCATGAATCTTAAGCACTATGACGCTTCTTATATTAATTACACGGTACACAAGTTATTGTCACGGCTCTGGGAAAACGACTGGCCGCTAAACCTAATGGGCGGGGAACATTGCATTCTGCACCGCTAGCATTACTGCTACCTGTAGTCCCTACACTTCAACCACTTACATTTTATGGTCCCTTTATTGCCCAATATAATCCCTTCTTCTTTTTTTTCGTTTTGTTAGTGACCAACCTGGTGTCAGAGTTTTTATGCCGCCCATGGGGTTGACACATGCTATTGAGAAATATCACTCAGGCATGCCGGTTTCCACACGATGTTTTACCCCTAAACTGATTTCATAATATTATTTTTCAAGACGTTACAATACACAAATTAACCAACAATGTTCTATAAAAATAGAAACTTTACTCAACAAGTTAATTTACAAATTCTCTATCGTCTTTTGAAATAGATATTTTTACTGGAACATCTTGTATAAGTCACTTATCTTAACGACACACACTTTATGTAAATGCTATCTCTTTAACTTTATCTAGGTCCATAAAGTCGTTAATGTCTCTCTTTTATATGTAAGTCACTTTTATCTTTTGGGATTATAAGTTTTATGTTTTAGCATGTACAAGTTTAGTTACAAGAGGAAGATATCAGAGCTGGGTATATTTTTCTTCATCATTATATTTTGCAGCTAAAACACTAGGAACTGGTAAAATGTAGGCCTTTTGGGGACTGTCTTTGGTAACTTTTCAGATAGTGCTGATTCTCAGCTTTATTGAATAAATGATAATTTTGATAGTGAGCTTTTAAATATATTTACCGAAAAAATGCCAACCTTAAGTGGCAGTCGGCTCGCAGAACAGATGTCCGATTGGGCCGAAAGGTTCTGGAGTGGCAACCGCGTACCGGAAGACGTACCGTACAAGGTGGACCGATGACTTGTGCAGGCCGCGGGAATCCGCTGGATGCGGGAAGCACAGAGCCGGTCGAAGTGGCGGTGCTTGGGGGAGGCCTTGGCAGTGGACGTCTTTCGGCTGAAATGATGATGATGATCTTGGTTTTGCATACAAAGGTCACCTTTACCTTTCAAGCTTTTGGATTTGGCTAGATTATATAGGCAGCTTCATCAATAGCCTTTAAAACGTATTTTTATCTATAAGCTACTAATTTTGATTCTCAGTCATTTACATTTAGCTACTAATTGATTTACATAAGATTTGTCAGCATAAGTATCAGTATCAGCCTATAATGTTCCCACTACTGGGACACAGGCCTCCTCTCAGTCAGAGGGAGTGGGCCGTAATCCACTAAGCAGGCCCAGTACGGGTTGGTATATGTCACATATCTTCGAATTGTTGATTCTAGGATATGCTGGATTCCTTACGATTTTTCCCTTCTCCGTTTTTGAGAGCAGTGGTGATGAAATAATTTACACAAAGTAAAACGCCTGTCTGGGTTCGAACCTACAACTTGTAAATTGCAGCCGTTACCAATGGGCCAGCACCACTCCCTGAAGTAATGCAGATTGATTTAATATTATTTGATTGACTCCTTTACCAAATATTTAATTCTGGCCGCTCTACAATATACCGGATGCTAATCAATGCTAGATCTGACGTCATAACCCACAAATTGGATCCAGCTCCAGACAATTTGATATTTAAGTGTTTGTTCAGTCACCTAATTGATTAACTAATATGTTTACGCTGTCAGATTCATTAGAGCACAAATCTGTCACGCTGAGCTAAGCAAGCCTATTGTATGTAAATTACAATAGTGCTGACAAATGAAAGTGATGTCAAGAGGTTCAATAATGGATTATTAAAGGCCTCTAGGGGTTTCATAAAATATCCGTATAGGCAAAGAGTGATAACACTTTGGAACGATTGACGTATTAACCCGAGGTAGAGTGACCCCGCAACATACTCAGCGGAATAATCTTTCTCACTAATCTATACTTAATAATAATAGAGCTTTAATTCATTAAACACAATTAAAAAACAAATAAAATTATGAATAACATTAAATCACAATAAATTCTACAAATTAAATTTTACTTTCCTAATATTAAGATTTTATTTCATACTACTTACAATTATTGAATTCGATATAAATCATGAGCAAGTTTGTTGAAAAAATATTAACGATTTATACTGCAAGCCTTTCTTGAAGATACAAGGAAAATTAAACGCACAGTTCTAAATTAAATCTTGAATAACATCTCTGAATGAAAGAGTAATATTTTCAGTACAAACGAATCTAATAAAACTTACTCAGATTTCCAGAAAAATCTAATTTCTAGAAAATACACGGTTTCATCCGGATTTTATTTTAACTCATCACCTGTTAAGCAGCCTTATTAAGGCGGATAACAATTAAAATTCTATTGTGTCTCGTTAATGACAGTGAACAACGTGGAACACTTTTCTGTAACAACTTTTCTCATTTTTTAAATAAAATCATGCTTTTACTGTCTGTCTCGATATTTCTTTTAAAATAACTGACACCGACATGACTTTACTCGTACCGAGTTAATCTCGAGATAAGGAGTTAAGGTACACAAAGTTCTGCAATTACACATGTATAGCTGTGACCGAGGATTCACCTGCCGTTTAATTTAGAAAAAATCTGATTAAGTATTTCTAAATCACTTCGTTTTTGCTTACCTTCTTTCTGACTTTTGCTCGGCTCCTTAAAACCGTGGCGTGATATTATATAGCCAATAACCTTCCTCAAGAATTGAGCTATCAAATGCAAAAAGATCTTTTTCAAAACCGACTTGTAGTTCCAGATTAGCGCGTTCTAATAAACTAAAACTCTTCAGCTTTATTAGTAATAAATACAGATTTATAGTCTTAATTCTAAGTTAATGATACCTACCCTTGTTTGACATCGTGTAGTTTAAGAACTGTTTTTATTAACATAGAATTTATTTTTAAGCTATATTCGATTTAAGAGTCGTAAAATCATGTAAAACAGTTTTCAGCACGGTAGGAACCGCTAAGCCGATGCGCCAATCGTTCCAATTTACGACCCACCCAGTAAACTGTATACCTTACCCAAATCAGAATAGTTACAGCACTGTCCATAAAACCCAAGACCCTAGAAGCGTATCCGAGAAAATGGGCCCAACACAGAACAATATATCGAATATCACGTCATACTGTAACATCATAAAACAATATCTAGCTCCAATATTGTTTGGCAATATTACTCTGAAAGTAGAAAAAAACTCTTTATAACTCATCCATCTTTCTTAGAAAACCACACAAGTAACCCAAAACAAACTATGATACAAAGGAATAAAGTTCAAAGTCAGTTGTGTGGACAAAGAATCGTCACCTTGCCTCGATTTATTAGAAAAGGAAACTATTTTGTCTTTACTAAGTTAATTAAAGTTGTTCAGTTTGTTATTAGACGATTTATTAAGAGAGAGAGAGATAAATATAATCCTAAGTATTTGTTCTGAATAAGATAAAAGGATTTATTTAATCCTTCACTGAAGAGAGAAATCTGTTTGTTTTATTATGATACGAGCTATCTAAAGTTTGTTAAGCCTATTACGAATTTAGTGATGTTGTGGCGTTTCAGGGAATATTTGAAGCGTTATGGAATCTGCTGGATAAAGTTACCAGGATTATTAAAACTGGTAATATTTCGTGGTAACGCCACATGAAAACAACTCAGCATGTGCGCTTACTTGTTGCTTACTTCGACTGATTTTGATCAATTTTGTTCATTAGTTGTGAGAAAGGGAAACAGAATTTTAAACTAAATTGTTTGTGATTTCAAAAGTCGAATTCTTTGTCTAGCACATAGAGGAAAGTGATTTTTCAAATAAATTAAGGATTCGAGGAAAATCACTAAAATTCGCAACAAGTTTTCAAAAAATTTACGCGAGATTGACGTTTGATCGTTTCGTTAGAAGAAACTACTTTTGATTTTGAAAATTAAAAAATATCATCAACATCATTATATGGTCTACTTGTACAGTACCGACCAAAAGTCCATAAGCAATCTCACAAAGCAATAGACTGACGCTTCGGTTTGACTTACGACCTTCTTCTATAAGTTGTTACAATACTGTAGACACGCACATTACACACACACACTCACTTTGTCTGCAACCAATGACTAGTTCGATAATCATCATTCGTTTTTAGTTTCATTCGTCTTGTTCACATAAATATTAAAGTTTAGCAGGTAGACCACAAAAAACTAAGTAAATTATTTCGATTTCTGTGGGGTAGATGCAGTTTGTTACAAGTATTCAATTAATAGAACTTTGTTGGTTCGTGCCGTGATAATATTGGTGACGAGCATTTAGCGCAGTGTTGTGGTTATTATTATCAAAAAGCAGGCATAAAATATATTGAAGAGATCAGATCAGATCAGAGAATATTATTGCGCTGCGTAAAAGTGAAGTGAATATCTAATAAAACCGGACTAAGTGTGAGTGTTATCATTTATATATTTCATATTTTACTAAACATAAATCTTGATCAAGGGTATTGTTGATAGAACAGAGGTATTGTTGAGACAGAAGATGCCTTTAGAGTTTTAAATTCATTTTGAGGTTTAATTCGATTAGTGAATAATAAATAATTAGGTATTATGTGTAATAAAAACAATGTTTTTCTTTGTTCTAGAGAAATACTGTGACGGTTAAGAGATATGAGGAAGGGGCTTATTATCGAGTAGCAGCGACGTCAAATGGTGAATGAAACAAATGGTTTCATACCAACGAGATATTTTGCTGAATTATTAAAAACACGTCATTATGAACCGTTCGCCGTGCACTCTGAAGGCTTGCATCACTGAAGACCAGCTAGAAAACCGTTTTTGACCTTAAAATATTGACCGTACCAACTTAATAAACAACAGATTCGTTATTGCATGAATTTATGGTAACGAATTTTTTAAGCACGTTTCAATAGGGTGTTTGTCGTATTTCTTGCAGATATACCGAAATTGTTTAATATTATTTTAGTAATAGTATTATTTTAGGATTAAAATTTGAGGTTTAGTTTCAATCTTCTTTTCGTAAAGAAAATGAATACTTAAGCTATAACCTCAATACCAACCAATATTTACTAAAGCCAAATAAAGTTTAAAATAATTAATATGAACAACTGCCTTTAACCTTAAAATCAACAATTTTGTCAGTAGATTTTTTTACATTTTAAGTAGTCTAATATTCTTATTTATTGCTTAATTACTTAGACCATGATCAAAGCTTTATATTTATGGTGCAAAAAAATCCATTTAAAATTTAAAACATTTCAAAATTTAAATATGTCAAAATAATACAAATTGCTTCTAAGTTTCTAGACATCTATTTCACATATTATTCAGGTGAAGTAATGATAAATAATTGTAGCAGTTTGATAACTATACTTAAGTAAAATAAACATAACGAATAAATATTATTTATTTTTTATTATAACATATCACGCATTTTTTATTCTAAACCCTTTATTGCAATAACAACATTAATAAATAGGCAGGATATTTAAAAATATTATTATTGCAAACAAAAATAATAATATTTGCGAAAACAGCGCTGTGATTTACGAGATTAGAACCTTAGCCATCTTGAATCTAAGACCAACGCTTAACGCCTTCTGCGATCTGCACATATAATTTACTTTCGAATTTTAGCAATGCGATACACTGGCCAAGGTCACGCGTACGAGTATGATGCGTGCTAACAAAAGTTATGGAAATATAAGTGCGGCGCCCGCGAACCGTGACGATACGATAGTGTGTAGTTCAAAACTGCGTTCTCTGTGGTGTGTGTACAAAGTCAAAGTCAAAGTCAAAGTCAAATCATTTATTTCAAATAGGCCCATGTATGGCACTTTTGAACGTCGAAATTTACAAAATATTAAAAATGATTCTAGTCGCCCCTTCCAAAAGGTAGTTTTCGTATGGAGAAGAATGGGCAAGAAACTCCACCGTTACTCTTTTAAAATGTTTTACAATAGTTTGTATAGGTACGTACATTAGTTATATAATTATATGTGAAGACGATGCACCTAGAATAAAATTACTATACCACAATAGGTAAAAAGAATTAAAAATGAAGCAACGACAGATAATTTAATATGTGATAGATACATGGTGCTCACATATTTACAAACATTGTAAAAGTAGACGATTTTCCTAAAATTTTGTAATTAATAAGTCAGTGTGTGAGAAAGTAATCACAGAATGTTAAATCAATGTCATAAAACACAAAATAATCAATTTTACAATTAAATTAGCAACCAGTTTGATTTTGTCTTGATTCTAAATTGTCCTATGGAGCAGGACCAGCATGTTTCCAAGCACTCTTATCCTGGATATAATCCTCTAATTTGTAATATGCTTGTTTACAAAGTGCACTTTTGATATGAGTTTTAAATTTTCTTTCATTTAATTGCAATATGTCACAAGGTATTTTGTTGTAACATTTAACACAGTACCCCATAAAAGATGTATGTACTATAGATAATCTGTAAAATGGTTGATCTAGTTTATCTTTATTTCTAGTATTAAAATTATGTCTATCACTTATTTTATTAAAGAGATGTGGATTTTTCCTTACAAACATAATATTTTCATAGATGAATTGGCAAGGTACCGTCATAATATTAATCCTTTTAAAAAGTTCCCTGAGAGATTCGCGGCGACGTAGATTATAAATGGCTCTGACAGCTCTCTTTTGCAAAATAAAGATGGATTCAATGTCAGCAGCCCGACCCCACAGTAAAATGCCATACGACATAATGCTGTGAAAGTAGCTAAAATAGACCAAACGCGCGGTTTCCACATCTGTTAACTGTCTTATCTTTCTAACAGCATAAGCGGCCGAGTTTAACCGCCCCGCAAGAGATGTTATATGAGATGTTTTTTGGCGCAGCCGTGAGGCACACACTATTGTTAAAATATTATTTTCATTTTTTTTTTTTCATTTTATGTATACGTTGTGTTTCACGAACTGTGTCAAAATAAATGTTTTTTTCTTTCTTTCTTTCTTTCTTTCCATTGTAATTTCTCGTCTAGCGTGATTCCTAGGAAAACTGTTTGATTAATAAATTCCAGTTTTTCTCCATTCAATATGATGTCACATTCGCTACTTTTAACATTAGGTAATTTAAATCTAATGCATTTGGTTTTTTTTTTATTAAGTACCAGATTATTTACCGTAAACCAATCTTGGACTTGCAGAATAGAGCTATTCACGTCGTCAAGATTTTGTGACCGTCGGTTTATTTTAAAGATTAATGATGTGTCATCTGCAAATAACACCATCTTCGGTTGATTTTGAAGTAATTGGGGTAAATCATTAATGTAAACTAAAAAGAGGAATGGACCCAATATCGAACCTTGAGGAACGCCCATTGCTATTTCAGACCCTAATGAGTTTACGCCGTTTACCTGAACTTTAACATTTCTATCTTTCAGGTATGATCTAAATAAATCAAGAGCTGTATTCCTAATCCCATAGTGCTCTAGTTTCAGCAGAAGTACGGCACTCACACCACAGACGTCTGACTGTTTACACATACAAATGTACGGACTATACCGCGTGTTCACAGCAATACGACTCTTAGCGTGCTCATGCACTTTTGAGCGCTTACTGTACATAAGGGAAACCACTTTTTACAACTTCCATACAAAATATAGCAAAAAAAAAAGATAACCATTTATTTAAAACCCTGTCAGTAATGTATTTTTTCCTATTATTTAGCGAACCATATCAAGAAATTTTAAAATCACACATTATTCTTCAGCTATCCTTGAAATAAAATCAAAATTATGTTTTATGATTATACTATATCTTCATTAAGTAAATCAAAGGCGAAATAGACCATATTTTCAAGAACGTAAAAGTGATGCAACTATTAACAGGTGCTGTGACTGACACGAATGGTTTAGCACCACGAAAACTGTACTTTTATACTTACACAGACTTAATGTTTGAATTATATCAAGCTTTCTTACAATTAGATAAGTTATTGACGAAAAAGGGTTTTTTTCGTGCGCAATATTTTTAACATAGGAGTACGTTGCTTCAACGGCAACCACACTCTTTACCACTGCTAAGTTTGATGTTATCAAATTATATTTCGAAAAAGTCCTTTTAAAAGTAATTCTTCTAATGCATAACTGAAGGTGATTCTTTTATTTTATGAATTTTATTTCATAATTCAAAAGTCTGAATCCCGAATATATAACGTCACGACTGTTCCTGTTTTCCCCGAAAAGTTAGGCAAAGGTTTTCTTATAGTATATACACATTTCGCTAGTTATGTGGGGCGGGCCCTATTGCCGTCAACGGAGCAATAAATTTGTGTTAAACCCCAAAAATGTCAGTTAAGTCAATAATATTAAAAGCGTGAGAAAGTCATAGCCGTTGGCGTTCCTCTTATCCCCCTGGAGGCTCGTGGATAACGCTAAAGAAGTGTGTGTAATTCGCCCGCGTCGCTTGTCATCCCCCATCTCCCCTCTAGAGACTTGCTGTGTATAAATACGGTGTTAAAATTAGGGAATACACTATGTAACATTTTAAGGCTTTAACAAATAATTGGAAACGCTGTCAGTTAAAAATATGACGGATAAAAAACATTTTAATTTTGTTGAAAGCCAGGATAATAATTTATGCTAGTCAATTACAGTCACTGATCGATTATTTATAAGTGACGTGTCTGAGTGCATCAGTTAGTATCTCAAACGGAATACTGATTAGTATACTGATTAATGTACAAGTTATAGGTACCTTTCTTCAGAGCTGTGTAGAGATTTCAAAGAATTTCTAATGGGAGAGTATTTGCATCAAGTCTTTAAATCTTTGTTGGTCCATAAAAAGCTGGTATTTGTGCTCCAGTGACCGTAAGAACTCTTGGGCGTATTGACGTTCAATGTATTAAAATGAAAAGATGTATTTATTGTCTTGTATTTGTTTTTGCCCGGAGCCTGGATTTGTGCCCAGTTAGAGCGTTATCACACTGACGATTTGGCAGCGTGTTTCCAGCGAGGCAATTGTGAACGTGCTCTCCGCGGGTACGAAGCGAGTTAACCGCGACTACGCGACGTATACGCCGCGTTTTCACAATATTGTACCCTCGCGTGTCTCGCTTTCTCTTGTACACTCACGTCAATCGCTTTTGTGGCGTGCACACAGCGAGCACGTTGAACAATCGCTTCGCTGATAACTCGCTATCGCTCGTAAATAGCCAGTGTGATAAAGTCGGGGGCGAGCCTATTATCATTAAAGGAATGATAATAGACTCGCTCCCGACATTATTTTAAGACGACAAGAATTAGGCAAAAAAGATAGCCTTTACTAATTTTTAACCGACTTCCAAAAGGAGGAGGTTCTCAATTCGTCTGTATGATTTTTTTTTTTTTGTGTGTTTGTTACGCGATCACTCCGCCAATTATGAATAGATTTTGAAGATTCTTTTTTTGTTTGGTAGATCATACTTCAGAGGTGGTCCCATATAAATTTTATTAACTTTGCTTGGGTAGTTTTTGAGTTAGCTTCAATTATACGTATTTTTTCCCACTTAGTATGTAGATGATATGTTAACTTCTTGTCACTGTTATTTACATAGCAGGTAGTGGTATTCGAATTTGTGTGGGGTAGGTACCACAACTAAAAAGTGAAAAATAAAAACTTTTTACAAAATAAAAAACACCCGACTTCAAAAAAAAAACACTACAAAGTGAAAAATAACTTTAATTTCGGAAGTCGGTGACAAAGAACGAAAATTCAAAACCAAAGACACCGACTTCCGAAATTAAAGTTATTTTTCACTTTGTAGTGTTTTTTTTTTGAAGTCGGGTGTTTTTTTTATTAGATGGTTTTAATAATAATAAACCGGTATTGAATAAAAACCCAACACATATAACATAACATCAGGCCTTGTTTCTCCAAAGGGTATAGCAGAGGTTACCTTTAGTACACCCACATTTCGCCAGTTATGTTTAAGCCCCGTGTAATAGCGAGCCTATTGCCATCAACCGGGCACAAATCCAGACTCCGGGCTGCTACTGAGAAATCCCAGAAGGTAAAACCAATTTCAAATGATAAAACAAAGAAAGAATTGCAAGTTTATTTTGACGCTAATGGAATTGCTTTTTGCTTTTTAGGGTTCCGTAGTAAACAAGGAACCCTCATAGTTTCGTCATGTCTATCTGTCTGTCTGTCCGCGGTCTAGCTCCGAGACTCTCAGTAATAGAAAGCTGTAATTTGGCGTAGGTATACATATTAATTACGCCGACAAAGTGGTAAAACATAATTATGAAAAAAAAATAGGGTACCTCCCCTACACGTGAAGTGGTGATGTTATTTTTTTTTCTATCCCGTGGTGTGGGGTATCATTGGAAAGGTCCTTTAAAAACATTATGAGTAGCGAAATCCATTTTTGGATTCAGGAATTAAAATAATGTATTAAGCTTTAAAGTGCAAATTTTTGTTAGAGTCAAGTCTCTCCCCCCCCCCTGCCAGCTAAATGATTTTTGGAAATGTGAAAAATATCACAGCAGTAGTTTATTTAACGAAATTAAAAGGAAAACTATCACAGCTAAGTTGGCTCTACAAGTTAACGAGTAATAATCGACTAACTTTTATTTGCAGTTGCAAAAACATGTTTTCCCATATATTCTGTATGGGAGAACATGTTTTTCAACTACAAAGTTAAGATTGTTTTTGGGATAAATTCATCCCAACTACGGAACCCTTCATTGTGCGTGGTCCGACACGCACTTGGCCGGTTTTACATTATTCTAAGGTTATCAAACTATTAAGCCATCATCCCCTATGATGTCATTTCATATGAAAACTAACAACACTGCAATGTTACTTGTGTTGTTACAAATTACTTACTTCTGCCCGCGATTTCTAGTTATAACATAAAATATATCCTATGACACTCGGCAATACGTAGTCCGTAGTCCCGAAGATTACAAGATTATTATCTCTTGTATGATTATGATTATCTCTATATATTATAATATTGGTATGGTTATCTATAAAAACAAGCCTTATAGATAGGTGAACATCACAAATGCTTCGCACCGAGTAAGCTCAAAATAGCGTCGGGATATCTAATCGGATAATCTGATACTAACGAATATTTAATGGACCCTAGACAGTGTCAGTTTCTACTAACATTATTAATGCTTGGAAAATTCTATAAAATAGAGGGGTTATTACCATTTATAATGATAACTAGCGACTAGTGCTTCGCACGGTTTTTGTGACTTGGCAGAACATCGAAATTTCTTTAATATATGTTTACTTAATATTAATTTATAATACGAAATAAATTCTCAAAATTATGGTGAAAATACTGAGGTTGGGTATTCAGCTCTTTCATTGGTGACATTTTGGTAACCTGTAGCGCTAATCTGTAAATAACTTACCGGGAAATCTTAGGTGCAGTGAGCGTGAAGTGAGCTGTCAACAGTATCAATCCCTAGTAAGTGGTATGACAGCTCGCTTCAAGCTCATTTCACCTTAGTTGTTACGGTTAGATTTTATGATTATTTTTTAGGGTTCCGTAGTAAACAAGGAACCCTTATGGTTTCGCCATGTCCGTCTGTCTGTCTGTCTGTCCGCGGCTTAGCTCAGAGACTCATAGTACTAGAAAGCTGTAATTTAGCATGGGTATACATAATTATCACGCCGACAAAGTGGTAAAACAAAATCATGAAAAAAAAATGAAGTTACCTCCCCTACACGTAAAGTAGGGATGTTTTTTTTTTTTCATCTTTCCTATAGTGTGGGGTGTCGTTGGAAAGGTCGTTTAAAAATATTGTTTGTGAAAATCATTTTTGGATTCAGGAATTCGTTTTCGAAATATTAAGCTTTAAAGTGCTAATTTTTGTTAGAGTCAAGTGTCCCCCTCCCCCTGTCAGCTAAATGGTTGGTTTTGGATATGTGAAAAATTCACAGCAGTAGTTTATATAACGAAATTAAAAAGAAAACTATCACAGCTAAGTAGGCTTTACAAGTTAACGATTCATATCGACCAATTTACATTTGCGGTTGCAAAAACATGTTCTCCCATACATTCCGTATGGGAGAACATACATGGTTTTTCAACTGCAAAGTTAAGTTTGATCTTGGGATAAATTCATCCCAACTATGGAATTCCCTACATTGTACGTAGTCCGACACGCACTTGGCCGGTTTTTTATGAATAGATCGGGTGTTTCAAGTTTCAACCGTGTGCCTCGATTCTCTCAAAATTTCAATTTTTACATATATATTCCATTCTCTTCGGCTATATATTTAAAATTCCCAGATCTTTCATACAGTGCTATATTACAGCTTAACGTCAGATTGTTAACCCGCTCTCAGCCAGAGTGCGTTTTAATAAGAGTGCAGCGTAAAATTAATTTTAAAGTAACATGTTGCCACAAACATGAGATGGCTCTCATTAAACCGAGTCCCTATGTTACTTTAATATTGCGTTGAAAATATTGTGTTTCTCATTTTGTTGTTGCTAATAAATTGTTTGGTTTTAATATTGTTTTTGAGTTGGTGTGGTTGCGAGCTTTATGTGTTTTTGGAGAAATATAATTATAATAACATTAAAACGGCATAAAACTATTTCATGATTATTTGTTCTTATCAAATTTAGCGCACAGTAAATATCACAAACACATGTATTTATTAACTTTTGGGCTCGGAGAAAGTTTCAGCGATCAGTTTGATAATTAAACTAAAAACAGCAGACTACACCATCCAAAAGTTAATTAAAACTCTGAATTGACATGCTAATAGGCTCGTGTCATCAAAGCACAGTAATTATCAACAGATACGTGTTTATTATGCGCAAGGTCGAGCTTTTCAGTCATCCATAACATTATCAGTAGGTACAAAGACCAATTAATTTTGTAATTTGTATCAAATTATCACATCATTAAGTGTATCGCAAATATGATATTTATCGTCAACTGAAAACAAATATATATTTTTTATAAATTATATAAAAAAACAAGCAAGCCTTACAGTAGTATGATGTATAACATCTGACATTTTGGCTGACAGTACCAATCTCTCGGAAAATGGGTTGGTACCATCTGACGGCCAACTCTAGCATCGCGCGCTCTCATTGGTCAACTCAACTAGCGCTCGCTTCCCCGGCTTCCTGTTACACACTTCCGTCCCTTTTCACGAAATCACCCCCACAGATTGCAGGAAAGCGAGAAAGAAGATGTTACACAACAAAAATTATTGAAATGATAAATGAAAATGATTGGATTGAGACTTGATTTTTTTCTTCTTAGATAACCATCTAAGAAGAAAAAATCTAGTCTAAGTCACTAATCTAAGTAACTACTTTGATGTCTTATGAATGTTGCGTATACCTGTAATAGGCATAAATGTAGCGGTTACACTGCCACATACGAACTACGCATCATTGACATGACGTCACACAAATCCTGCATCGCGCAGTTAGAGTTTATCGAGCGATCGACATACATACAAGATTTCAACTTCAAACCGATGGGCAGTTGCCCGCCAGACACAACACCCGTCTGGTCGGAGGATCCTCCCTTTTCTATGGTGGATGAGTGAACTTTACACCCTGTTCCTCATACCACTAAATACATACCGACTCTTTTATTTTATTACTAGCTGACCCGACACGTTGTCCTGTTTAAATTACAATAATTCATACAAAATTCCCATAGAAAATGAAATTTTCCAATGTTCCCGGCAACTTTTAAATTTTTATTTCCGTAAGAATCTGATTTGGACGAATATTTTAAAACAAAAATTTGCAAAATCGGTCCAGTGGTTCTGAAGTGATGCGCTTATCAACAAACAGCATTTTTTTTTTTAAATTTTTATAGAAAGATTGGTTTTTCGTAATTTTTTGTATGTACTGCTGTTATACCGAACAAAAAAATAAGCTTGAAAGCCTCGTTAACACGATAACCGTTTTTAAATAGAATACTCAAGGAGAAATAAAAGTAACTCGTGAAAAAAAAATCGTACGATACTAACATCTCGAAAGGCGAGAATTGCCTTTGTCTGTCAAAATTGACAGCCGCTGTGTTGACAAATAGTAGATTGTTTACTAAGGGAGCAAAGAACTATTTTTAAGGCGAGAGTGTTTCTTTGAATCCAGAGCGGAGCGAAGGATTCTAGAGTAGAATCCCGAGCGTAGCGAGGGATTCTAAAGTAGAATCCTGAGCGCAGCGAGGGATTCAAAGTACGCCACTCGAGCTTAAAATAGTGTTGCTCCCGAGGTGAACACTCTACTTTTTATCACCCTCTATGAGAAAAAAAAACATGTATGATCCGACCCCGTCAGGAACAAAGTTCCTTCACCAGTAAAATTAAAAAAAAATCACTGCCACCATCGTGGATTTACATTGTGACCTCACTATAGACTTAAGCACCTTCGAAAACTATGAAAACGATACCCATGATGAAATTTTTTAAATTATTCGCAGCTGCCATCTTGGATTTACATTTTGACCTCACTATCGGTTTTAGCACCCTCGAAAACTATAAAACGACACCCATGACGAAAAACTTGAAAATTTTCTTAGCTGCCATCTTGGATTTTCATTTTGACCTCAGCATCGGCTTTAGCACCCTTAAAAACCATGAAAACGATACCCATGACGAAAAATTTTAAATTTTTCGCCGCCACCGTCTTGGATTTTCATTTTGTCCTCACTATCGGCTTAGCACCCTTAAAAACCATGAAAACGATACCCATGACGAAAAATTTGTTTTTTTTTGCATCCGCCATCTTGGATTTTTATTTTGACCTCACCATCGACTTTAGCACCCTTAAAAACCATGAAAGCGATACCCATGACGAAACATTTGAAATTTTTTGCCGCCGCCATCTTGGATTTTCATTTTGACCTCACCATCGGCTTTAGCACCCTTAAAAACCATGAAAACGATACCCATAACGAAAAATTTTAAAATTTTTGCATCCGCCATCTTAGATTTTCATTTTGACCTCACCATCGGCTTTAGCACCCTTAAAAACCGTGAAAACGACACTAAAGACAAAAAATTTGAAAATTTTCTAAGCCGCCATCTTGGATTTTAATTTTGACCAAATTCACACTTTCTCTCTCTTGCCAGCCTGTTGTTCATACAATGTTCGTGTTTGATCTCTTTGGTAATTGGAACTTTTACTAACAATATCCACATTCCAAATTCAAATCACTTTTAATCCCTAGGGATTAAAAAGCTATTTTAGTCCCTGTTTACGAAGAACGAATTAGCTCTTTTTGAATAGATGTGATAAAAAATCCTTTTTCGACTAGTCAAATATCACCGTTTGTGAAAACCACCGGGGGAGCCTCGCTTGGACGTTCTTGCCTCTCAAAAGTCGATAAATTTTTCTCGTGTATACGAGGCTTTATTTTCATTGTCCATGAATAAAGTTCTTTATTCAATCATCAAAATTTCATAATTATATACCTATTACGTAATATCCGCAATTGAAATCGCAGTCTCTTAGACTATTATTTTCTTCTACCACAATAAAAGTAATATTGCATCGTAAAACCATACTTATGAACATAAATCTCTCCGCAGTCTGCTTAAGTAAACATAAAATGCATAAAACGGTTAATTTCGTCGAGACCAAAATAGACCACGTTGGAAACGAAATTAAATATGATTTAATTAAACTAAATTTTTCCTTATTTTTGTTATTTTGTTTATATGTATGTATGTATCTATGTATTTATTCTTATTCGAGTTATCTATCTATATGAATCCAGCAAATCAGCACTGGGATGATTCTGCCAAATTCTTATGAACATATTCACGTGCCTTCATTTTAAAAGATAACCGACTGGTTGCCGTCCTGATGTTCAGAGGGAGCGCATTCCAAAGAAAGACAGCCTGGATGAAGAAAGAAGAGTGAATTAAACCAGAGCGGTGAGAAGGACATCGTAGAAGACGATTGTTGGTGGAACGAAGATTTTTACTATGGGCAGAGCATAAGTATTGAACATGGGAAGTCAGGTAAGAAGGAGAAAACCGCCGCAGGAGGAGATGCCCGGGGCGGGAATCGCGAGCCGATTTCCGGCCACCGTAGGCGCGGGCTTGCGGACGGTGAGCAATGGGTAGCTCGCCGTCCGATAAGGACCAAGCCCGGGTCGACGGCGCGTTGTCTAAGAGATGTCAGCAGAATTGACGGGGTCCGCTAGGGCCAATGCCTGTCGGGGGTTCGAAGAAAACCGATAGGGAAATCGTGGCCCCCGGCAATAGGGCAACCGAAGGAACACGGGTGGGTTTTAGTCAGTAAAAGTCTGACACGCCTTTCCGTTCCACCCAGAGCGGGAGAAGTTATTTGATAATTTTCCAACACAAAAAAAAAAGAAAAGGTAAGTAGGAGAAGTGGGTTTGTCGATTATAGAAAACAACATAGACAGAGCCCTCAATTCTCTGCGCTGACGAATGGGTAACCATTTTAAAAGTAATCGATGCACGGATACATGGTCATACTTACGAAGATTGAAAACGAATCGAATGCAGTTATTGAGAAGGCGGTCTAGTTTATTGAAGAGATCTGCATTCAGATTTGTGTCCGGTTGATGACAATATAAATGCCCCCTATTACAAGGGATACATAACTGGCGATATGGGGATGTACGCTGGTAGGTACACCTCTGCCTTACCCTTCGGGGATTTCAGGCGTGATGTTATGTTACTAAAATGATCATGGATACAGTAAGGCCGTGCGCACTTTGGACGCGTTTTCGTACGAACACGCACGAACGAGCCCGACCTTCCAAGTACTAAGGAAGCACGCAGAGTGAGTGCGAGTTAGTCGTACGTATACATACGTAAAGCTCCGACGTCCGAAAACAATCCAAACGTGTTGGGATTTTCCATGCGTTCAATGCGATATCACCGGAACACTACCTATTTGACGGAGAAAAACGTATTCAGTGTGCGCACCCAATTCGTACGATCACAATCATACGTTTACGTGCGACACAAATTCGTGTCCAAAGTGTGCGCGGCCTTAAAATCCCTTTCCCGAGTGAAATATGGGCCAAAAATAATTGAAATCAATAATTAAGTTGCATGTCAACGGGATTTTCAATGACCACGGTAAGGCTTTCATTATGTATTCGATTTTGTGGTCATGTACTGTAACTATGTATGCTGCGTACACAGAGAATAATTAATTAATATTACTACATTTATTAATTATTCAAACAAAGCTTAATCAAGCATGATACACCTCCATATACCACAATATAATAATACAGGGTGGCAGGACATCGACGCGAAAACTATTACCATGGATTCAGTAACCGACGAAATATTTCGACGCAGGGGGTTCAGAATCATGTTCTGAATCCATGGTAACAGTTGATGCCACCCTGCATAGACTTAAACGTTTCTATGTCAAAAAAATACACCACAAGTTATTCATTTGTTTTAGTTTTACAAAGTTCGTTACTTAGTACCGTTTAACTAAAAACTTCTAAACACTCTTCATTCACTCAACATCAGATAAAACCACGTATCAAAATCATTCACCAACCATCTTTCGTTACCACAGAAATAGTAACGAAACTTTTTTCTGCTATAATTTCGGCACGCCACTGTCAGCAATGTAATCTTGTTTCTATTAGCGTAATGTAAATATTTACCTGCTAAGTTTACACTGGCGTGGAACAGGAAATATGCAAATCTGTTTCTGTAGTGCTGGTTTTGATTCGTGAGAAGTTAAAGGTCGAATGTTAAATGAATAAATTATTTATTTTAAAATGGTCGGTTTTGGAAGCTAGTGTTTCCTTTTTCGTGTTGGCTAGCTATGTGAAATGTTTTAACCGCAAGTGTAATCCTTATGGCTGCGTCAAAAAGGTCCAGTTCAGCATTTATGCCAAACAGGATGCTGTTTGACGCTGGTTTTCCATTTTGCTGCTTAGGTACCTTGTTGATCTAATAAGCTGTGTTTACGCTTTATGGCTAGTTTACCCTATTTTAATATTATTTTGTTTCTCGTTCTACCATAAAATGTAAAATTCAACTTATTTAGTACTGATTTCGACAGCATTTACATAAAGCTAACACAAAATGAAAAATAGTTTACACGAAAAACAGCTCAAAACTTATAATATAAACACCCTTTTTCTGAGCTTAAATAGGCTAATACTGTAAAAGCCTTCCAAATATCAAGGGTGAGTACAAAATTGACGCATACCTAAAATAATTCGTGGAAAAATCTAAATTTTTGGATCACGTCTTAGTAAATGACACATCGATTGACGTAGCTATTAAACTTTTATCTGGAAACTTTAAATCTAAGCCAAGGAAACTATTGGTTTGTTTGGGAAAATGGGTGTATTTTGTGGGTTTTAAAATTGATTGTGTGATTTCAGGCATTATCAGAATATCAGCAGGTATCAGAATATGAAATGAAAATAAATGAAATTGTTTATTCTGTAAATAGGACAGAATCACTTTTATATGTCACACAAAAAAAAACTAGATATAGATAGCTTATGGTTGTAAGCATATTGGCCAGTTAGCAAGGCTGACTGCTAAGGGTGCATCGAACTTTCATGACACACGTATACGCAAAAGAAATGTTGCCTAAAGATTTGGCGGCAGTTAATATAAAAATAACTAGAGTTGCAGCGGTTACACCGCCACATACAAACTACGCAGCATAGGCATGACGTCACAAAAATCCTGCATCGCGCAATTAGAGTTTACCTAGCGATCGACGTACATACAAGATTTCAACTTCAAACCGTCGGGCAGTTGCCCACCAGACAACACCCGTCTGGTCGGAGGATCCTCCCTTTTCTATGGTGGATGAGTGAACTTTACACCCTGTTCCTCATGACTAAAGAACCAAAATTATCTATCAGCAACTTGCTCTTAAATACAGCCCTCTAGAATCGGAAGTGCCGTACAACAGGTATGTACCTGACCCAGTTCTTGAGAACGGAAATATCACATAATATTGTATCGATTCATCATCACTGACAGGACTATTGTTGCCAATAAGCCTGATCTAGTTGTGATGAATCGAATAGAGCGGCGCGCAATGATTAGGTACTGACATAACGGTCCCGCATGACGCGAATTTGTGAAAGCCGAGAAAGATAAACAAATCAAGTATCTTGATTTGGCTCGCGAGGTTGTGACATGTGGGATGTAGACTCAACGATCATTATGCCGATAGTCGTATCAGCCAATAGCTTAACTGCCAAGAGCCTGACGTACACCAAAGGGCCAGGCCACACGGTGCGGCACCGCACCGCATTACTCCGCACCGCACTGGCGCCCACACGAGCAGTACGGCGCGGCGTCACAATGTTCTTACGGCGCCGCTCTTGGCTTGCCCAGCCATTTTTTGTATGATATACACGTAATTATCATCAACGAGCGTGCACTCTTGCCTATGCCGTATAAACAACTGAGCGGCGCCGCTGCGGGACCACACTGCTTGCACCCCTCCCCGCCTCGTCTGCCTCGCGCCGTTGTCCGGTGCGCCTGCGGTGCGGCGCCGGAGCGGTGCCGGACATACCGTATGGCATACCATACATTTTTATATGTAGGAAACCGTTGCGGCACCGTTCAGGCGCCGCGCCTTAGCCGCACCGCACCGTGTTGCCTGGCCCTAAGGAGGCTTTCGTTGGGCAGCTGGATTAAGGGCTTGATTTAGAAAGCGGTACTTCTGGACACGGCTCGAATTGTTAGGGGGTTTTTTATTTTTAATATTTAAAAATAAAATTAATATTTATGTAGTGAAATAAAGGAAATACTAACTACAAAGTACAAACCACCAATCCTCAATACACGTACAAAAAGTAGTGATTAAAGAAACTGTAACGACTTAATGGTATTGTAGCGGTTACACCGCCACATACAAACTACGCATCAAAGACATGACGTCACACAAATCCTGCATCGCGCAGTTAGAGTTTACCGAGCGATCGACATACATACAAGATTTCAACTTCCAACCGAAGGGCAGTTGCCCGCCAGACACAACATCCGTCTGGTCGGAGGATCCTCCCTTTTATATGGTGGATGAGTGAACTTTACACCCTGTTCCTCATATCCCTAAATTGGTGACCCCAAGTATGAACGTCAACGCAGCCTTCGTGCAATTACTTCGGCGTGACGTCATCATCATCATCACTCCCGCAAGCTTTCGTGAGGCGAGTCACACAGCCAGCCAGCACCCACGACGTCAACGGGTATCCTGACCACCAGCATGCAGCGAACGCGCATTCCTGGTCATCACCCTCAGCCTCATCACTCCGACTCAATGGGGAATCAACGCAATCAGCCTCATCACCCCGACTCACTGGGGAATCAACGCAATCACCTCAATCACCCAAGTCAACGTTTGCAGGGCGATTTTGTGATGAAATCTAGAACCTCATACCTCAATATTATTCTAAATAGCAACATTAGCAAAATGGTCTTTTATCTTCGTCTATAACAATAGCTTTTACGGGTCTTCTGTCTATTAAAATTAAAAGGCAGTATACGTTTTTATTGTATAATAAGGACACCTTGAAATTACAATGGGCTCGTTACCTAATATTGGTATTCTGAGGGAGTCTGATAAGGTAGGTAATGCTGCATTTGGGTCGGTAATGTCTCGTAATGTTATTTTTATTGTTTTGGGCTCTCCGAGTATGCAATTATAGCTTTTATTGCTATGGTAGGTAATAGTTGTAAAATTATGATTACTTGCCCATGTTGAATTTTATTTGCCGAATAATCATAACAAGATTTTATTTTTAATATCAATTTTGAATTTGATTTGCAATCCCTTTTTTTTTAATTAAAAAATAATATAGGTTATTGTACTTTTATTATTTGCATACAATTAGTCTGATTATAAGTTCATTTTATTTTGTGGTATTAAGGAGTAGACCGCAGTAATGGTAGGGAAGACGTGCCCTTAGGATTTGGAAGGATTTGCGAGCCGTACTGGATATGCATCCTAGAGTAGGCAATGGAATAGTGGAGAGACAGGTGATATTTATCTATGGATAGGCATCTTTTTACGACATCGTCTTAAAAGGTAAACTCATAAAATTATATTTATTTGTGTAAACTTTTACACGTCAAAACTAAATTATGTTTTAAAACTAGAGCCTCCTAACCGACTACTCTAAGAAGGAAGACCGAAACAAAATAAAAGGTCACAGTCTCTTAAAATCCAGACATAATCTGGGTCAGGCCATATTATGAGGACCATGCGGATTTGTGTCTATCTCAGACACAAATCCGCATGGTCCATGATCTTTTGAGGAAATTATCACACATATTAGAGTGGACCTGTTCAGTCAGTACACGTATTTGTCAGTAATCGGGTAGTTTTACTCAAAACTTAAGGAGCTCAACGACTACACATACAGGGTGGGTAAAAAATCGTGGATTCAACGAAACAGGGCGAGAGTTGGGGTCATTTGCAGTAATAAATATTAATAAAAATATAAACATTTTACAATTAATTTTTGCTGAGATTTAAAAGATATTTTAAAAAGTAATTAATTGATTCAGGCGTGACCTTGCGGAAATCCATTATAAAATACAATAGACGTGGATATATTTAGTAACTTGTTCCACTTAGCTATTTCTAAAGAGCCATAAAAAAAACTCCTGAAAGAAATCGACACGTGTTTCACCTCTCAACGAGGCATCCTCAGGATGACGATGGACTTGTTGCGAACTCGAACATGGCGTGTTGCTACACCGAGCGCTGAGTGCAGAAGTCCATCGTCATCCTGAGGATGCCTCGTTGAGAGGTGAAACATGTGTCGATTTCTTTTAGGAGTTTTTTTATGGCTCTTTAGAAATAGCTAAGCGGAACAAGTTACTAAATATATTCACGTCTATTGTATTTTAAAAAGTGCCAATACTCATAAATCTTGGTACCCACTGTCATAAAAGCACTTTTATAGTGATGATTCATTTCCTAGAAGCAACTAGACACTATTTATTTATTATTTTCTGTAATATTTTGAACACAATGTATTTTGTTATGAAATAAATGACTTATGACATAAGACTTATGACTTATTTATTGTTTTAAAATTGCCTATTAAAAAAAAAAAGTATTTTCTTAAAATAAACAATCAAATAGTCATAACTTTTAAGGAGATCAACTTAAGGTTATGCCACAGGGATATTTTTTACTGCAAATAACCCCAACTATCGCCCTGTTTCGTTTGATCCACGATTATTTACCCACCCTGTATATACTTAGGTACACAATTGTAGTGGGTACATAATAAGTGTACACCCATTCTTTCCATATTTGCGGTAAACACAGTTTTACTGCTTATTGCCACACAATCATGTCTGCCTTAGTCTCAGATTGTGCCAACGATAACCATAAAGAGGCGAGAGGGTGGCAATTCTCATAGGGATGAAATTAACATTATTTATGATGATAATGTATTGTGTATGACGTACTTTGGATTATTTTCAGATTATTATGCTTAATGGGATGGTGAAGGAATTTTGCTTAGATTATGTTAGAAACCGATTTTGGTAATCTATGATTGTGAGATGATGGTGGACTGTAAGATGACGTGATTTTATGTTTGATTATGATTTCACGATCTGCATTACTTAGTGAAAATATAAGGTAAGCATAAAGTACTTGCTCTATGAAAGAATGATGCTCTTGATGTGTGAACGTAAACGAAGCAAAAGGGGTAGGTATGTAAAGATCGTAGCAGGTGTGTTCTGTAACTTCTACCTACCCCCATGACAAGAAGCCGTGAGATTATGTGTGTATGTGAACTTTTTGTATCGACTTGTAGCAACAGAAGTGCAAACACAATCATAGGAAGTACTTAAATACATTTAAACTTTGTCCCTTAAATTGCCAACGTGATTAGTGTTGCAGGTGCTTGAAATCGACATATTTTCATGAGCATTGTGAAAGTTTCAGTAAAAAAAAGAACAAAGAGCACTACTACGCCCCACTCCTATATTATAAATACACCCGCAGAGTCAAAAGGTTACAAGCGCAAAGCTATGAAGAAACGGAAAATCTTATAAAGTTATCAAGGTAAGCATCACTTCTTTAGACACACGCTAACTTGGTACGATGGATGATCCTTCACACAATCTTTCCTCACTCATTTATTATAATTTCACATTTCACTACGCTTACACACATTCTTCCTTGGCTTCACAAGGCTTCCTCTCTTGTATACTACGCCACTCTTGTCATCGTCTTCTGATGCAACCAATGTAGCCTACATTATGTATTTCATTTAAGTGAGAATCCATAACACAAATTAAATCTTTCTTTGGATACCAGAGTTCATACAAAGACTGCTGATAACACCAAAGGTTATATTAAAAAAAAAAACATAATGCAAAATATTTTATTTCACATAAACCTACAAGGACACTTATGAAACGTCAGAAGCTAGGTGCACGGTTCCAATTGGTTGTCCGAGGTTTTTGCGAACATACAAAATACTTTCTAAAATATAAAGAGAAGGCTGAGTCAGTATATCAATTTCTTTGAATTTATTTCTAAGGGACTCACGAGGACTCATTTTGCAGATCGCGCGAATTGCCCTCTTCTGTAAAATGAAAATTGAATCTACGTCAGCTGGCGATCCCCACAGCAAAACACCATAAGACATAATACTGTGGAAATAAGCAAAGTATACTAACCTAGCTGTGGCTACATCAGTTAACTGCCTTATTTTTCTTACTGCATATGCAGCTGAACTTAATCTACCTGAAAGAGCTCTAATGTGGGCGCCCCATTGCAATCTCGAATCTAGAGTAATTCCTAGAAACACAGTTTCCGTAATAGCATCTAGTTTTCGTAATACAGTCATCCGAAATATAATTGTAATACGCTATTATTGTATACGTATGGTGTTGTTTGTGTTTGATTGTTCTTTCCGTATCTTATCTCTGCCTATCCCAAAGAACTAAAAACCAAAATGTTATAATAACGTGTTATAGCCAAAGCGTTAAAATATTGCAAAAAAGAATAAAATAAAAAGAACTTGATATTAAAACCAATTCAGTAGATACCAATCTTCAAACGTCTACCTCTATCAGTATTGAATTACGAACCTTTTTCGAAAGTTGGTTAAAAATAGGTTCCTATCCGCATGTTATCCAAGTTAGCGATAGATTTAGGCAAATCGGGTATCATTAGATTTGGCTTACCACAATGTTAGTGGCTCGGGAATTCTATGAAATATAGGAAGAAGTTAGGCAAAGTTTATTTTAAAAATTCTAGGGACGTTTGCCATTTGCGTAATAGTTTTCAGTTATGCTGGTGAATTTTGAAAAGCTCTCTCCATTTGTTATTTTAAATGTCAGAGAATTTTTTCAACTGTGTCTCTGAAACTGTTGGAAATTTTTCAGTTTACATAAATATTTGACTGGTATTCATATCGTCCTATAAAAGTGAAATTTCGAAGTGTGAGTAGGCCTGAAGTGTTACGCGATAGACGCAATAAAAAACGACTTTGAACGTGGACGACTTGTATTACTGCCTACCTCGGCACTTCCTTAATATATCAAGGTACAACACAATGAAAAATGACTACGGACAAGATGTACAAAAGAAACAGATATTACACAAAATACTAAAGTTAAGTAGCGAGATCTAGGGCTTGGAGGAAGCCTAGATTTTTGGAGTTTAACGGGCCGTGCGTTCGAGTTCAGCTGAGAACGTGCACTGAGGTCACTGAACCCTGGGAATGATTTTTTGCAAATCATATGTGCGATTCGTTTCACTGTCTGAACGCACGCTCCGTTTCTCCCACATATTAAATAATTACATTTTAATTAATAGATGTGGAGTGTGAATATAATTGTTAGATTTGTTAAATATGTTTATAGATATTATGTGTGTTGTAAATATAGTAAATAAGTAATAGTTGTAAATATATTTTTGTTAGTCATGTTTAAGCAATAGATAATGATATTATTCCTCGTTTGTTGTCTATGTGAATGAAGTATGAATGTGACAGGTTGAAATGTCAAACGAGAAATATGATGTAAGAGGTTATGTATTGTTTGTGTAGTGTTTACAATTTTAGCTACAAAATTAAATTGGATTTTAATTTTCAAACCATATACGGTAACCGCTACACTACTCCCCCCCTGAGACCGTGGTTGGTAAATTACGGGCGATAGTAGTCCGGGAAATGTACTGTTCGCCCGGAACGGGTTTTCCTTTTGGCGGTAGCGTCTGTTGGCGGAGCTACCTGCGTGTCTGTTGGCGTCGGCGAGTTAGGCGTGTTGCTCTCATTATTGAGGTAAGCGGGTTTTAATCTGTCTATTGTGACGGTACTTTCTTTCCCTTTTACCTCAATTTTAAAAGTTTTCTCGCCCCATTGCAGCACCTTGAATGGCCCGGTGTAAGGTGGGTCGAGTGGTCGGCGCACGGCGTCATGACGTAGGAAAACATGCGTTGCTGAAGCCAAGCTGCTGGGCACGTAAAACGGTTTTTGTCCGTGTCGACTCGCCGGTTCTGGTGACAGCTTCGCCATTTGATGTCGGAGTCTCGCCGCGAAGTCGGTGTAGTCTACGGTGCCGGTGAGTGTTGGATTGATAAACTCCCCTGGGAGTCTTAAGGGCTCCCCGTAGACTAACTCGGCTGCTGACCCCTTTATGTCTTCTTTCCAGGCGCTGCGGATGCCCAGCAGCACCAGAGGAAGAGCCTCGGACCAGTTGGTGTCTGTGTGGCATCGGATGGCCGCCTTCAGCTGGCGGTGTAGGCGTTCGACCATGCCATTGCAGGCTGGGTGGTACGCTGTGGTTGGGCGGTGCTGGCTACCGAGCAGCGCTGCGATGGAGTGGAACAGCTTGCTCTCGAACTGCTTGCCTCTGTCGGTAGTGATGCGATGGGGGCAACCGAAGCGAGACACCCAGCCAGCGATGAAGGTGCGGGCACATGTCTCAGCCGTGATATCGGCGATGGGATATGCCTCAGGCCAGCGAGTAAAGCGGTCAATGACGGTGAGGCAATATCTGAAATTATTTGAAATTGTTAGTGGCCCTACTATGTCCATGTGGACATGGGAAAAACGTTGGGAAGGAACAGGGAACGGAGAGGTGGGAGAGGATGTGTGCCGCGAGACCTTATTTCTCTGGCACTCTATGCACTCTCTGGTCCAGGCCCTGCAGTCCTTCTTCAGGCCAGGCCAAACGAAGCGTGAGGAAATCAATTTGACCGTGGCCTGTCTGCCAGGGTGGCTCAGCTGATGAAGCTTCTGGAACACCTGCCTTCTGTAGGGTTCTGTAACATAAGGGCGGGTGTTACTGGTGGAGACATCGCAGAGTAGTTCCACATGTGAGTCCGGGAAACGCACTCTTTGGAGCTTAAGTGAAGTGGTGTTGCTCTTCAGGTAACCTTGCAGCTCAGTATCGCTCTCCTGGGAACGTGCAAGAGCCGTGTAGTCGAAGGTTGGCAACGTTATTGCCTCCAGACGCGACAGTGCGTCCGCTACAACATTGTCCTTGCCTGCGACAAACTGGATGTCCGTGGTGAACTGGGCTATGTAGTCTAGGTAGCGGAACTGCCGTGGTGAGCAATTCTCCCGACTGTGTGCGTACGCGTATGACAGGGGTTTGTGATCCGAGTATATGGTGAAGTGCCTACCCTCAACCATGTGTCGGAAGTATCGAACTGCGTCGTAGATGGCTAAGAGCTCCCTGTCATACGGGCTGTACTTGCGCTGCGATGAGGACAAACGCCTGGAGAAAAACGCCAGTGGCTGCCATGTATCTCCAGCCTTCTGCTGCAGTACTGCGCCTATTGAGGTGTCCGACGCGTCTGTGAACAAGGCAAGCTCAGCATTGGGGTTTGGGTGCGCTAGCAATGTAGCCTGGGACAAACCATGTTTGCAAGCAGCAAAAGCGTCCAGCATTTGTTGTGTCATGCTAATTGGCTGATTTCCTTTGGTTTTAGGCCCTGAGAGAACGACATTAAGCGGAGACTGCAAGCGAGCGGCTACTGGGACAAAGCGACGATAGAAGTTGAACATACCCAGGAAGCGACGCATCTCCTTGACGGTCTTGGGAGCTGGGTAGTCCTGGATCGCCTGTACCTTTTCTGGCAGGGGACGAACACCTTCTGCGGACAGCTCGTGTCCTAGAAAGGTAATGGAGGTCCGGCCGAACTCACATTTTGCAGAGTTGATGAGGATGCCATAGTCGGACAAACGCTTCAAGAGTTGGTGCAGGTGTTCGGTGTGCTGGGCTGCCGTCTCTGAGAACAGGAGAATGTCATCTAAATAGCAGTAGCAGAACGACAGACCACGGAGTACTTCATCCATGAAACGCTGGAACGTCTGTGCTGCGTTCCTGAGACCAAACGTCATGTATGGGAATTCATACAGCCCGAACGGTGTGGTGATCGCAGTCTTGTGGATGTCAGCTGACTGGACAGGTATTTGATTGTACGCTTTAATTAGGTCAATTTTACTGTAAATTCTGCTGCCAGCCAGCTGATGAGAGAAATCCTGTATGTGCGGGATGGGGTACCTGTCCGGGACGGTGCGGGCATTTAGTGCCCTGTAGTCTCCACATGGCCGCCAGCTGTTGTCCTTCTTGGGAACGAGGTGGAGAGGGGATGACCATGCGCTCTCCGACGGTCGTGCCGTGCCGTTCGCTAGCATCGCCTCGAACTCCTTCTGAGCGACCTTGAGCTTATCCGGTGCGAGTCGGCGAGGTCGACTGAAAATGGGCGGTCCTGGGGTAGTGCGGATGTGATGTACGGTATTGTGACTAACCTGTCTTTGTTTTCCCGCAGGGCGCGTGATATCCGGATACTGCCGAAGAAGCTCGTGGTACTCCGTGCTACCACCAATGGACTTGACTGAGGCGATGTCTGCTGCTGAACCGGCCGCTGCTGACGCCGTGGCGGACAGCTGGGTTAGCCCGTCGATGAGGCGGTAATGTGTCAAGTCTATGAGCAAGTTGTAATGTGCCAAAAAATCTGCACCTATGATGGGTTTTGTGACGTCAGCGACCACGAATTTCCACGAATAAACACGGCGGAGCCCTAAGTTCAAGTGGAGCTCGACCCAACCGTATGTGTCGATGGCAGTACCGTTGGCCGCGAAAAGCTGATACGTCGTCTTGCTGCGCCGCTGCTGTAGTGCTGTACGTGGGTACACACACAGATCGGACCCTGTGTCCACTAGAAATGTGGTTTTAGTGGCCCGGTCAGTCACGAATAGGCGGCGTGGTTTATTGGGGCAGCCGTTTGCCGCTACTTCCGGCTGCCGGTGGCATTTCCCGCGAACGTACACGGTGAGTTGCACCGCCTGGCCTTATTGCCGAAATTGTTATGGTACCAGCAGTGCTCCTCGTTCCACGGGCCTCTGGAGATTGAGCGGCTACGCCGGCCTGGGGTCGTATCTCTGCTACCACGCCTAAACCTATCTGACGATCGCGAGCGGTGATGTACGGGACCACGTGTTTGCAGAGCCGCCACCTGTCTCGTTAACTCCGCTATGCTCTGTTTCAGCTCGCTGATCTCGCTGCAGGTGCTCGTACTTGCCACGGCGGGAGGTGATGTGAGCGCCGGTGCGGGCGCTGGCGCGATCTCGTGCACGCGGTCGGCTAAATCTGCGATAGACTGGAGAGCGAGATTAGGCTGCGACGCGATAACCGTCTGTATGTTGGTTGGCAATCTGCTCGCCCACAACGTGGACAGAAAAGCCTCCGGCACGTTCGCTCCAGCCAGGGTCTGAAGGTGTCGCAAAAATTGAGAGGGTTTGCGGTCGCCTAGCTCCTCGTGGGTGAGGATTTGTTGCACCCTTTTTTCGCGCGAATCAGAGAGCCTACGTATAAGCTCGGCCTTCAGCATTACGTACTTGTCCTGGGCCGGCGGGTTCTCTATGATGTCCCTTGCCTCCACCATATAACGGTGGTCCAGCTGGCCCACGACGGTATAAAATTTTGTACTGTCCGCGGTAATACCGGCGATCGTGAACTGACCTTCGACCTGGGCGAACCAAAGTGCTGGCTCCTCTGGCCAAAATGGCGGCAGCTTCACGCTGACTCTGCAGACGTCCTGCTTCTCTGCTGTCGCTCCTCCAGTCATCGCTCCTGCTCCGGCCGGCATGATGTCTCCTTCAGGCTTCTGTGTTCTTTATCGGGGTCACCAATGAAGTGTTACGCGATAGACGCAATAAAAAACGACTTTGAACGTGGACGACTTGTATTACTGCCTACCTCGGCACTTCCTTAATATATCAAGGTACAACACAATGAAAAATGACTACGGACAAGATGTACAAAAGAAACAGATATTACACAAAATACTAAAGTTAAGTAGCGAGATCTAGGGCTTGGAGGAAGCCTAGATTTTTGGAGTTTAACGGGCCGTGCGTTCGAGTTCAGCTGAGAACGTGCACTGAGGTCACTGAACCCTGGGAATGATTTTTTGCAAATCATATGTGCGATTCGTTTCACTGTCTGAACGCACGCTCCGTTTCTCCCACATATTAAATAATTACATTTTAATTAATAGATGTGGAGTGTGAATATAATTGTTAGATTTGTTAAATATGTTTATAGATATTATGTGTGTTGTAAATATAGTAAATAAGTAATAGTTGTAAATATATTTTTGTTAGTCATGTTTAAGCAATAGATAATGATATTATTCCTCGTTTGTTGTCTATGTGAATGAAGTATGAATGTGACAGGTTGAAATGTCAAACGAGAAATATGATGTAAGAGGTTATGTATTGTTTGTGTAGTGTTTACAATTTTAGCTACAAAATTAAATTGGATTTTAATTTTCAAACCATATACGGTAACCGCTACAGGCCTGTGTCCAAAAAAAATATTATATATAGTAGATTACTAAAAAATATTGAACACGTATTTTTTTATTTTTTGACGTAATCAAAAGATTACGGCGATACATTGAGTTAAAATGTGGCATGACGTCACGCGCAGCACGTTTGCTAGATTTTATTGTGCGTTGTGACGTAGCGAGCCCCCACTCCCCAACTTTAATGCGTGTTTTCTTAGTTATTTTTGATTGATATGATAAAGCAAAAAATACGTGTCTAATATTTTTTTAATATTTGAAAGACGGACTAAATAGAATTTCTAAAAAAAGAGAGGCAACTTCTAGGTGAATGTAACTGTAGGTAATTAGCGCTGTGCGACCTGATTTGCACTTTATTGTGTCGTAGCAAGAGTCGCTTTTTATTTAAATGATTTTGCGGAGTGAAACATGTGTGACAATATTTAGTTTCAACATCGGCATCAAAGTCAGAAGAAGCCAGATCTCTGGCTCTTTTCAGCCGGAAGCTTTTCTTGAAAGCTTCAACATTCCTTTTTAAATCTTAAAACAATTTACACCAAGCTTTTCAATCTGCATTCATTCAACATCCTGTCTTCAAAAGTAGACTCAATAAAAATACACTTGAATGAACAAATAAAAATAGATAAAAAGTAGCCACATTACTTTTATTTCAGCAACACTATCCAGAAATCTTCAAACTGAAAAGAAACTAACAGAAAAACATTTATTTTATGCTATTTTTAAAGGCGCCTTTTAGGGTTCCGTAGCCAAAGACTGCTAACGGAACCCTAGTACGGCTCTGCTGCCGGTCCGTCTGACACAGGTTTTTTTTCTTTTGAACAGTAATTGGTAGACACTTGAAATTTTCACAGAGTGTGTACAGTAAGCTGCTATAACAATAAATAATAAAAATAAAATAAAGTTAAAAATTAAAGGGGCCACCCAAGATTTTTTTTTCGGCCTTTTCTCTTTCGATCTTAATAATGGCAATACATACAAACGTCTACTACGAACTAATATTATGCATACTTTTAAGTAAAATAATAATTGTTTTTTTTACTTTTTTTGAATAATATGTTGTCCTAATTATTGTGCGGTGGTACGGAACCTTTTGTGTGCGACACGCACTTGGCCGCTTTTAACAAACACAGGCCGCAAATAACCAATTATTAAAACCACATAGAACGACCGTGAGCCACATTTTAGTGCTCAATAAAGAAACAAAAATCTGCGCCATCTTTATTACTAAGATTAAACATTAAACACTATTGTATCGTAAAATGTTTTAATGGACTGTGGCTTTTGGCTTGGTCGGTATGTTGTGGGTTTGAGGTGTGTGGGGTCAGCAGTTTATGGGGATAGTAAGATTGTTAGATCTTTGTGCTCATAAAAGAAACATCAGTTAGAGATTTCCGTTTTGAGGAAATCATCATCATCGTCATCTTCCTGCCTATGTCCTGTTACCTGAGGTCAGTGCAACACATTTTCTTCTTCCATTCTTCCGTCAACTGTCACACTATCATTCACTCCCTTCTCTTTCATATCATTCCTCATACAATCCATCAATCTTTTCTTTGGCCTTCCTCTCCCTCTCCATCCATCAACATTTATATTCATCACTCTTTTAGTCATATGCGTTTCCTCATGAGAGATGAGGAAATACATTTTTTTTAACTACCATTTCATTGCCAATTTTATAATGATTGACAAAAGAAGAAGAATGTTACAATTTCCTAATTCCTAGCTCAACAGTTAAAAATTAAATAAATACTTAGCTACATTTTATTAAAAACACTAGCAGACTTTACTTCAGAAAATGCTTAAAGAAATAACAATAAATTCTTAAGTCATATCAATAAGAAGGGCAAGTACGAACGAAGCGTTTCACACGCAAATAAATGTAGGTTACGTCCACACTCGATAAGCATGCAAGCTTTTCAACCAGTAATCGGTTGGCATTCAGCGAAGAATTCTTCACAGCGGTTAAAATTCCAAATCTTAAGAACGGCCAACCCGTCATGCTTTTCATACAAACGCTCGTACGTGATTATGGCGTTGTAACACATCTTTCTTTAATTCTTTTAAACTAATGGGTATCTTGTGCACTATATCTAGGTTTCTATGAAATCAAAAAATAAAAATTTGGCGAAACAAATTCAATATAAGCCTCCAAAAATCTGCTTTTTTGCACAAATTTTACCTCAACTTTGACCGTTCATAATGTACTTATAAATTGTAAAAGTAAAGAAAACATCTTTATAGAAACCTCGCCCATGTAATGGAGATTCTAAATTACAAAAAAATATTTTACAAACTTGTAAGGCGTATTCAAAAACACGTATTTCCTGAAACCAGTTATTTTTCGTACAATGTTATCGCGTTCTCACTTGCTTGTTAGCGGTTCTCACTTGCGCTGGATGAAACAACAAGCTTTTCGACCATGCTCGCGTTGACGATAGACGGATCGGGAAGGGCCCCCTTAAGTCACGCGTATTGCGCACGCAATGTGGACTCGACACATATTTTTCCGCATGCTAGTCGATTTGCAAGAAAAACGCTAGTCTGTATTCCTCATTACTGATGGTCGTGATTCTCTCGACATGAAGCCTATCCTTAGCATTATGAGCGCATCGTGGAGTTTTGTGTGCAGCGATGAGCGAATTTGGTCCGTCTATCTAAGTTGACCACGACCCCTCGGACGCTTACTATCGACCTCGCCCGTAACCATCAGGTCTTCTAGGTTATTGTCTAGATAAGCTCTTTGAATAATTGCGTTATAGATGCTTACAGAAGTGGCGATGTCTATTTAAATTACCGTCCGTCTATCTAAGTTGACCACGACCCACAGTGGATCGAAAAAAGGCTCTCGAAGACATAGGAGCTTAAATTTTAAAGTTTCGGTTTTTGCTTGAAATGGCTTCTAATAGCCAATATCATGCATAAATATAATTATCATAGGATTCAATATGGTAGGCAAAGTGGCAAATTATAATTATTTTGCAAAAAAAAACGAATGTAGCTAGTGCTTATATCTCCGGAACCGAGAAAATAATCAGAATATCCTTGCACATAATGGTGTGATTTTTTGACACACTTGATTTTTTTCAGCTATAGTGCGGTTTAATAAAAAAACCGCAAAAAATGTTGTTATATGAGGTATGTCAAAAAATCATAAATTAATAGTTATATCACCAAGGATGTGGAAGCAGTTCGGACTATTCTCGGGACAGTCAAACCTGATTCCACATTATTGACTGGCAATTTTTTCATATAATTTGGACTGATATGATACTAAAAAAACTAGCCTATATTGCCCTGCTGCAGAGCAAATGCCTCCTCTCTTTTCCACATAATTTTGTTTTTTGTAAGTGCCGACCAGACCTTTCGGTAGGAGTTAAGCTCGTCCCACCGTTTCCATCTTGGCCTGCTACTAGAAAAAAATAGAAAATGCTATCTTGTTAGATTTTCACAAATAATACCAGCCTATTATCAAAAGCTTCTTCTCATACAGAGAAGGCCACGAGCATTGATAGCTTACTCAAAACGGGTTGACGATTTTAAACATCACTATTTATGTATTTACGAACCTCAAGTAAAATAGCAAGTCACAATTAAATATCGTACTGCCATGGGCAAAAGTACCTATAGAAATGTTAAAGCACCTTAATCATTATTTATATATGATGGAGAACATCGTGAGGAAGCCGGCCATGCATAAGAGATATTTCTCGACAGCGCGTGAAGCCAAGTCAGAGGCCCATGGACGGTGTAAAAATTCTTACAGCAGGTTAGTCGCTAACCACAGGAAAAAGAAAAAAATAAATAAATAAAAGTGCTCGTATTTATCGACAAATATGTGAAAAAGGCAAGAATGAAAGTACTAGATATAGCGTTACAAATAACAAATATTTTCGTACGAAGGGTACTGACCTTTCACTGTTATGACAAACTACAGTGATAATATTTTTCCCATACGACAATAATACTTTGACATGCGACAGTCCCTTTTGCCATGTAATATTCTATTATTTGACTTTTCAGTTACGATAGTTTTTCCTACGTTTATATGTATTTTCAGCAGTTATTTTTCTTATGTTATGGAAACAGTTTTACATTGAATGTTTACGAAACGTTTTCTATGTATCTACTAATAATATTGTTCTTTTCTTCATAAACGTAGTTATAATATTTTTCTTTTTCAGACCATTTATTATGTATTCTGTTATTTTTCGCTGTGTTTCTGAGATTCTATTCTGTGTATTATTACGAAAATAGAGAGAAAATAACAGTTATTCAGTACATTTCTATCCAGAAGATAGTAATGATTTACTTAAATAAATTCTGTATAAATTACATTTTTACAGAACGTCAAGTAGAAGTTACAGAAAAACCAGTTGATTTTGTTCTGTAGCAAAGCGTAATATGCTTTGTTACAGATCGAACAATCAACTCGGGTAGGACAAAACAATTTAATAAACAGGGATAGTCAACCCAAATTCGCTTTCACAGAAACAAAAACAAATCGATGGTAACAAATCGACTTCGCGTGACAGTTTCGTATAAAACAACCCAGTCCCACGTGGTTAATATATTCTATAGCTTTATGTGGGAGTTGGGCCCCAATATCACATAGTATAAATCTATGAAGCAGACTATGTTGGGCGAAAACGCAACGGGGGTTTCAAATAGAACGAAATGTATAGAGTTCGTTTCCAATGTCGTCGGGCTTGTAAATTTTTAACTGCTAATGGTTTCTCCTAAAACCTCTTGAATAGAGTTGATTTTAACTTGAGTACAAGTAATAAAAAGAAATCATATTAGCAAAGTTAGAAAAATGTTAGAAAAGTTTCTAATGGACCCGATAAGCTGGTTAATGACAAAATTGCGTTATACTGAATACAATTATTCACTTCTATCACGACAAACTTAATAATTATTAAGTTAAGTGACGGTTTCACCAGTTGATAAAACTAAAATTAAGTTATGAATAAAAAATTGTTAGTAAAAACTTACGATTTAAAAATGATGCTTTAATTAATAGTCTTTTAAAAGTTGAAAGAGATTTTGATTCCTTAATCATCTTTGCTCATTCGTTTGTTTTGGTTGAGTTTGACATTTTATTTTTATTTGAATTCTGTGTAACTTTGTAATGTGTACCTATTTGAATTGCATTGACATTATTTTTATTCTATTGGTTTTTGTTCTATTGTGTGTTGCAGTTTAGTTAAATTTTGTTTGATGTAATATGGGTTTTGCCTGAATTAAATGAATTTTATTTTATTTATTTATTTTTATTTTTATCACTTTAGATAATTGATAATAGAGTTGAGCTCCGTCATATACGACAATTTTTCTACCGTAGTATGTATCGATATGTACTGAAGATTCCACAATAATTCTCTTCACAAAGGTAAACAAGAATAAAGGGTATGTAGGTACCAACCTAAAGAGTATATAACTTATGATTTCTTGTTACAATCAACCTCGTTAGTGGCTTGTATGCAGTATTTATAGACAGATTTTATGAATGCCATGAATTTCAGCCGTCAAAGCAGCATGAAACTACATCAAGTTTTTGTATTTCAGTCATCGTACGGTCAGAATCATGAATAAACAATATGTAGACGACATTACGACACATTATGTAAACACTGGCAATGCTAATACATACACATACATAAGACTATTTTGGCAAAATAAAATAAAAAATCCTAACATCAAAATTAAAAAGTTGTTTTTTTTCACACAAACTAAATAGTAGTGTTGAGCCGACTATGGGTTTTGCCAATCTTTGACAAGCTACAGTATGTAAACTATTGAAAATATTTGATTGTAGATATGGTGACCATTTTCTATTTTGCTAAGTACCTGGTACTTGTTGATAGGCCTACACTGTCGTCCCATTAACACTGTAATTTGAAAATATTGTAAAGCCAAATATTTTTAAAAGAGTAACCATGGAGTTTCTTGCCGGCTCTTCTCCATAGGAAACGACCAATTGGAACCGTGCACCTAGCTTCTGACGTTTCATAAGTGCCCTTGTAGGTTTATGTAAAATAAAATATTTTGATTGTGATTGAATTTTCGTATGCAGACTGGAAACTTCATTAGATAATACGCAGCTTAATTTATTTTCGTATTTTCGTCACTTAGCAAAATTCACTAGTAAAGTCATTGCCAGTTTAATAATTAATTTTGTGGTATGGCAATCAATTGTTTATTTATCAAATTGAAACTACACCAATTGGCCGTGTCATAGCCATTTCATACAACTGAAAAAGAATGCCTGTTGTCATTTGAATATACAGACAATTTTAGTTGTTTTTTAATTTGTTAATCAATGAATTGCCCTGAAATAATTACAATTAAGACTACCTACAACAAACAAAATGAAACAATATTTTTTTTTGCAACTCACCCTATTCCAAACTACAACTCGTTAGGCAGCTGAGTTTGTTTCAGAATGGCTAATAGCACAAACTTATAATTACAACTGCTTCATTTGCAACTTTTTTTAATTTTCGTGTGGTTAGAGACTGACTTGGTGTTAGAGTTTTAAAACCGCTCATGGGCGGCTTCATGGACTTGACTTCACATGCTGCCGAGAAATATATGTCTCAGAAGAGATGTCAGCACAACTGACGGGGTCCGCTAGGGCCGAAAGTTCGAAAGGGATACCGTGGCCCCTGGCAATACAGGCAACTAAAGGAACACGGGTGGGTTTTAGTTAGTAAGAGTCTGACATGCCCTCCCGCTCCACCCAGAGCGGGAGAAGTTATTTGATAATTGTTTCCTCACAATGTTTTCCTTCACCTTTTTTGAAGCAAGTGATAATTATATAATACGCACATGAATCCGAAAAGTCAGAGGTGCGTGCCTTGGGTTCGAACTCGAGATCTATGACTTGGCAGTCCGACACCATGTCATCCACCATTACATAATTATTTTTTTTGTCATTTCTTCATTTTTAATTATTTTTACCTATTGTGGTATAGTAATCTTATTCCAGGTGCATCGTCTTCACATATAATTATATAATTAATGTATACAAAATATTGTAAAACATTTTAAAAGAGTAACGGTGGAGTTTCTTGCCCATTTTTCTCCATACGAAAACTACTTTTTTGGAACGGGCGACTAGAATCAATTCTATTTTTTGTTTTTGACGTTCAAAAGTGCCTTTTTGTGCCTAATTGAAATAAATTATTTGACTTTGACTTTGACGGTCACACCACTAGGCACTGCTGTAAACTGTATTTGCAACTGAAACTGGACAATGTACTACAATTGGATTAAAATCTGTAATCTCAAAAGCGTGTTGATTTCTTAATGAAGTCGCTTTTGCTTTCGTTCGTATAGTGGTCGCAAGCCGGTAAAGTGTTATTGGGTTTTTCATCTGGAACTTCTCAGTAGCAGCCCGGTTGATGGCAATAAGCCCCTTATTACATGGGACTTAAACATAGCTGGCGAAATGTGGGTGTACTAAAGTATCACCTCTGCTTAACTCGTCGAGGATTACACGCGTGATATCATGTTATTCCGCTGACTGTACCCAGTTGAGTTAACGGCCAAAATAAACTAATAAATCAAATTAATCGGTTATAAAATTTGCTTGATGGTTCTTATTTAGTAGGAGCAGTATAATTTTAACCATGCTTTGCATTCCCGAGCGTGGTAAATTGATTGACTTCAAATCAGGATACGGAAATAGATTAAGTGCACTTTGATTCAGATCGTATTGGTTTTGTGGTGCTAAAGTTAATTTTAAATCTAGATTTATATAGCTATGTTTGGGTAAAACAAAATAAGAAATAAGCATTAACTTTGTACTTTGCTTTTTCATTTTATGTGTTATAAAATGACAATATTTTTTTGTCCGCCTGTTAGATTATAAAAAAAATATTGGACACGTATTTTTCCTTTTTTTATGTAATCAAAAGATTACGGCTATACATTGAGTTAAAATGTGCCATGACGTCACGAGTATGTAGATTTTATACTTACTTGTAACGTAGCAATCCCACTCCCCAACTTTAATGCGTTTTATCTAAATATTTTTTATTAATTATGATAAAGCAAAAAATACGTGTCTAATATTTTTTTATCGTCTAACTGACGGACTATTTTTTTTGTTTTACCCTGGCATCATCCCTATTGATCGCAATGTCTTTCATTTTGACAGTTCAGCCACGTTAATAGCGTTATTTACGTTGTTGAGCAGACGAATTTTTCAAACCTATGAAGCTTAGAGCTAGCTAGATTAGGAATTTCCTTCAAAACCCCAAAACCCGCAATTAGGGTGCTCTTCTTTCTTCAAGTTTTTATCTGTAGTAGAGTTCTTCAAGTTTTTAGTTAGGTATAATTTTTATCGACTAGCTGCAGCCCGCGGTTTCACCTGCAAAAGTCTCGATCTCGTGGGAATATTGGGATAAAAAAGTATCCTATATCCTAACCCAGTTCACGGTCTACACATATATCAAATTTCATCCAAATCAATTCAACCATTTTAGCATGAAAGCGTAACAAACAAACATACAAAAAATCAAATCTTTTTGCCTTATTTTAATTATAATAATTAGTTTAGATAAATGGTTCAAAAAGAACCAGCAGTCTGCAAGAGCAAATACATGGAACGTTAAAGTTGGGTACTTATTTATGAGAAATACGTAAAAATCTCACTTAAGTTTTGTTAAACCTGATAACCCTTACATGAAAATACATGTACATGAGACAAAGGAAAGCCCGCATAGTTTTTAAAATAAAATTCTGTAAAGTAGCTTGTTGCTTGTTGCACCGTGCACAAATATTTTAACCCAACAAAAGATATCTTGATGAAATTCTACAAAATGAATAAATTCCCTGGCTCCACCCTCCAGAGTTTATATTATTTTTTTCACAAAAAACACTGTAGGCACATTGAGAGGCCTTTTTAAAACATTCAGCACTTTCCTCTTCCCAGTTTAAACTTAGTACGAGTTTTAAAAAGTCTTCGAGGGGTACCATTACATACACAAACATTTGAATTTTGTTCCAAGTTTGAATATTCCGAACTTCATTTGTCGGGATTCGAAGCTTCACGGAAAATGAACGCTACGAAATTGTGCCAATCAGAATTGCGTTCTAAATTCAAAATAAAACCATACATCTTATGAAAGTGTTTTTGGTCGCTTTTCTTGCTAACAGATCAAGCATTTGGCACTTTTCATATTTTGCTTGGTCGAGAAAAATAAGACTGACAAAGGTAGATTACAAGGTAGGTTATCTAAATAATCATTTATTTATAAAGCATCGGTACCTTAACAGCGTCTTGTTTTCGTAATGTTAGCATTAATTAATTAATCCCTAATGGTTTCTCACTAACGCGTCTGAACTATAATTATATTAGTAAATTAATATTCATGTTTTAATAGCATGGAGTTGCAATAACGCCTTTGGTGTGGGAATCGGCATGGCTTCATAGTAGGTACTTATCATATTTCAATTTCCAAGATAATATTTACATAATTTAAAGCTAATAGTTTTAAAATAATAATATGTACAAGTATAAAAGGGAGGGGAAAGAATCGTAGGGCATCAAGAAATCCGTCCGCATCGCTGTCAGCAGGAAAAGTGCCCAAAAGGCTGGCAGGACGGCCACGCCAAAAAATTGTGTGTCTATAATTACACTAGTCTTGTCCTAACTCAAAAAATAATTTAATTACTATTACCAACCGTCTATTCTGTAATAAAATACTTCTTTGACGGTAACTGTAACGCTTTTGGGAAAAGATGCACCTGTTATGGTATACATTTTAGTTTCTTTACCAACTTTGGTTTCAAGCTTAGAATGTTTTAAAGCGTTCCTAACCTGTGCAATGGTCTACACAACTTTTAGTTGTGTACCTGAGTAATTTTGCACACAGTCAGAGAACGAAAAGATTAAGCAATTATTACATAGATTTATTTTAGCATCGTGGGCACAGGACATCTTTATAGCAATACAAAATTATGTATCTGGAAAAATGGAAAGTGGCTTGCACTGTGCAAGTAAAAATACTGACGATACCATTTGATGACCGCTTTTACTGACACCCGGTTTCTGAATTGAGAATTTGTCGAACTCTATTTTGGTAACTTTTCTTTTTAATTTCTTTGCGAATAACGTAAGAAATTTTTAATTTCTGGCTACATTGAAGGAATCACCTTAAGCAAAGCTAGAGTTCTCAACTTCTAATTCTCAATTTAGAAACCGGGTGCATGACTTTAATTATACAAGATGTTTTAGCCCTTGTTGACTCAACATAAGAAAGAGAAGAACTTACTATCTCGCTCATTGTTTACATAGAACAATAATAGATAAGGGAAAGGAAACAATCGCGAACAAGCTCATACATTTGTAATAAACTAACGTACGGGCAGGCAACTCGCTGAAAACTGCAATTTGTTGCCCATGCTAGGCATGAATTGCTTTTTATTTATTGCACAAGTTCAGCACAGTCAGAAGCATGTGTTATAAATGTCCTGTTGTATAAGATGAATCTGATTTCAATTATCAGGATTTTATTTATTGTTATAATAAGATTTTATCAACTTAGTTTTTACTTAAAGCCTCCTATATAGGTTCCCACTAGCTATAATAACTGCATCTCTGTCTGTAAACCGATTTGAATACTCAATAAAAATCCAACGATTCATGTGCTCGATTAAATTTGGAATAGACCTGCAAAGTGGCAATGTAGATTTTTGAGTTATTGATTTTGTCAGTTTGCTAACGTACTAACTCCTTCCCTTCTGCTTTAATATTTATTTCAACAGTAACAAAAAGAATAGCAGCGCCCTTTTCTTTGAACACAACAAAGCCCATTTCTCGGTCCCCCATAAACAATACTCCACTTTTAGCGCACATTAATTTATTCGCTGGGTAAACTTCACCACAATCTAGCAACACTACAGTTTACACAAACGGGCACGCCCAACAAACAAGAATACAAAAGCTATCACGTTGAATGGAAACCTATTGTGTAGTTGTGACGTAACAGCTTGGATATCTGAGGGATTTAGGTTACCATGTTATGGTTGATGAAATTGTAATTGGCTGGGAGAAGAAGCAAGAAATCTTCTCAAACAATATCCAAATTCAAATTGCCGTAAAACTTGAAGAAGTAAATGAAATCTGAAAGCTACTGGGTTGAGAAGGTCGGATAATGATGTCATCAGTATACATTTGTGTCAACTTTTCATACGTATGTTATGATTGGCATCCTAGCCTAAACAGATGCGGTTGAAAATATAGCATTCTGGAAATCTAAGTTTAATATAGTGCCGTCAGATTTATATTTCAGATGACAGGTTTTATTTTCGTTTTAAAAATATGCTTGGGTAATCAAAAATACATAATATTTTTCTAAAGTAAATGGATATTAATGAGAAACCATTGACTTTAAAATTCAGTTATCTAGTTAAGTATTTTATTTAAAGTGTTATGTCGTAAAAATTTTTGATCCCAAGGTTTTGCTACTACCACAATAAACACCCATGTATATCAAAGGTGATTAAACATCGACATGGATATGTACATACTGCAATAACAATATTATTATCATTAATTTGCTAACCATTGTATACAAGATCCATTTAGGTTTTACCTTGTTTGTGTGAAATACTTCTTCAATAATATATATGTATTAATATCAATAAATTCTATTTCAAATATAATTTTACTAATGAATACAGAGCACAAAATAAATGATTGATGAAAGTGAATGCGACAATCAATATCCAATTTTACCTTATTTTCTGACAACAGTATATACAAAATATTTCCACAAAAGGTAACTTATTGATTAATGGGCTGTCAGCATCAGAAAGGGGCTGTTAGACCAAATTATTGTGTTAATTAAAGCGAATGAGAAAATGAAGAGTATTAGAAAATATAAAATATAGGTCCGAATACAGTTCCTTGTGGCAATCCGTATAAAAAACAAAATAGTTCTTATATCAGAACACAATTCGAAAGAGTAAATAAATTTTAGGTTTGTTCTACCGATTTTTCTTCGACGCAATAACGTATTAACATCATAGCTTTCCCATGAATGAGTAGTCTTAATGGAGCGTTTAACATCTTGTGTTACTGATTCACTCAAAGGCCTATCTTCTATTGTAATATTATCTATTACTTATATCTTCCCTTTATTATCCTCTCGTTTTCCTACACGTTTTATTGTAGCGTTTGCTGCCAATAAAGGTAATTCTTTTCTTTCTTCATGTTGCTTTCATAAATTGATACAAAAAAAAACCTAGCCTTATTAACAAAATAATGCGGCCTAAAGATTATGCCTACTATTGCCTACACTAAACCTAGAAAACATGTATGGTTATTCTAAAGGTTTTAACTTTGCATTTATTAATAAGAATCAGATTAATCACATCCAAAATCAGCAACGATTCATTTTTCCAAAATTTCGGCTGTGAATTTTACAAAGAAGTCAAAACAGATTTTATTTTCTGGGCGTTTATGTTGGCAGTAAAACCGTAGATTTTCCAAACGATTAAAATAATAAAAATCGTCTTGCCCGAAGCAGCTCACGGAAAGTCTTGTTTTATAAAGTTGGAAGCTGCATTTGGTTTACATTTCTCTTCTGTTACCTGCGGTGTGGCAAAAGAAAACTTGGCAACTGTTTTAACATAAATATTTTGACGCCAAGGTTCGCGTCAAAATATTGAAACTTTAGGCAGGTACCTATTTATTTCACAGTACTTATAAGGCTTAGTTGTATACCGACTACCAATAAATAAAACGTGAATTGCTTAAGCCACGCAAACGTGAAGGGTTTCATTTTCCCTCAAAAATGATTTTGTCAGATTTTGTTTGGCATACTTTTACTTTGATTTCAAAATTAAAGAAACTTGGATTATTTTTCAGAAGTTATTTCTACCAACACTTTTTTCTTTTTACTTGTGTTTCTGCTTGCAGTATGTAGGGTGAAACTAAATAGTACATTTCAAATGTATATAAGATCAGTTACTTATTTAATGATTTGTCTATGTATATCACTGTTTTACTTTAAATTGGACTAACTTCCTTCAGACTCATTATTTTTCAAATTACAGTTTCTTCAAAGATTTTAATTACATCATTCCTTGAACCTACAAGACTGCCTACTTCGAGATTTATTCGGAGGGCTCAGAAATGACCAAGACAAATAGGTCTGTCTGTCCGTTTTGACTCTTAGGCCCAACGTTCACAACGCTACTCAAAAGTAGCCAGTAACGCTACTAAAAAGTAGCAGTTACAAGTTCAAATCACCAATGAGTACCTAGAATGTCACAACACTAGTATTTCAATGATGGTCCGTAGACGACTTCACCGTTTTGAGAGCTGTGGTTATGAAATGAAATACACAAAGTAAAGTGCTTGCCTGGGTCAGAACTCAGGACCTACGACTCGTAAGTCGCGGCTGATACCACTAGGCCACCACTGCTCTCAAAACGGTCAAGAAAAACATCATGAGGAAACCCCTTAATAGAGACAATAAGAAAAGTGCAATTGGACACATTCTTAGTAAAGACAATTTAATAGTTTAGGTTATAATTAAATTACTTATTAGTCTATTTATAAGGCTAGATTGTAATAAGATTAGGGTCCATCCTATTGTTGAACCCTAGGACAAGGAAAAAAAAAAAAAATGAGGAAACCGACATGTCCTAGCAAAAAATTCGAAGACAAGTGACATCCACTAACCCGCTCTGGGCCCGCGTGACTCTCACAGAATAGGGGCCTTTGTCCCAGCAGTGGGAGCATTATTGGCTGACCAGCAGCACCCCACGGTTTCTCCCATATAAGTCTCGATCCCGTAAAAATATTGGAATAAAAAGTATCATAAATGTTAATCTAGGTTATAAACTATCTGTTTGCCAAATTTCATCCAAATCCGTTCTGTAGTTTTTGCGTGAAAGAGTAACAAACATCCATCCATCCTCACAAACTTTCGCGTTTATAATATTATTATATTAAATAATATTTTACATTATGACCGTACACAACTTACTTGTAATTGGTTGCGTCTTCATTGTAATTATATGTAGTGCTGTTACATTCTGGCTACTCATTGATGATTTGAGTTTATAACACGTTACTTTTGAGTGACGTCGTGGACGATCGACCTTAGGAAGTCCATTTCAGTCTGGATCTCCACAGTGCCGTCATGAAACCAGCCGTAAAAGCAACACAAAGGCTTTAAAGGCTAGTTTGTAACTGAAACGGATGGTTGAGAGTTAGATAATATAACAGTCTTCTTTTCTAGAGTTAGAATCAAAGGGGAAAGTAATATAAATTGAGAGTGTTAGATTGTATAGGCATATTTAAGATTTGTCAAGTGTACCTAAATATAATAGATAGTATGCTGTAAATAGATAAAAGCCTATATTTTCAAAATGCCAAGTCTGTGTTATTTATTTATTAATACTTTTATTATTATTATTGTAAAAGCCAATTATTTTTAAAAGAGAGACCGTGGAGTTTCTTTCCGGCTCTTCTCCATAGAAAACGACCAATTGGAACCGTGCACCTAGCTTCTAACGTTTCATGAGTGCCCATGTAGGTTTATGTGAAATAAAATATTATGAATTATTATAATTATGGTTCATATATATTTATTAAGTATGTATATTTATATTATTATTATTTAGGATATGTATATATATGTGTATCTCTTTTAGTATATTCTAAACTTATTATTTGCACCAACGACAGCCCCATTTTATGTTCAGGCAAATCACTGTCCATTCCAAAGTTGCCTGGAAGAGATCGCGGAAAGCGATGAGGCTGCCCATTGTATATTTTGTAGTGTTTGTTTTTTTTTGTTTTAATTATGTATTTTGTGGTTTACCTACAATAAAGTCTGAATAGCCTTTTCCCAACTATGTTGAGGTCGGCTTCCAGTCTAACCAGAGGCAGCTAAATATCAGTATTTTACATAGAGCGACTGCCTATCTGACCTCCACAACCCATTAACTGGTTTACCTACAATAAAGTATATTATATAAATAAGTAAATTAATAATATTGAATTAGTAACAATTTCGATTATAGAAAAAGAACAATGTACAGTAACAGTAATACCCATTGCTCATTCTCATTACCCATTACATGGTTAAGCTCCATTCCTTCATTATTGTTAAGAAATGAGAGAATGATAAACTTATTCTACTTTTCGTTTCAATAGTACAGCTATATTGAAACTGTTTGGGCCCAGTAACTGGCCACATTTACTGCGGCCTCAGATGCTTTGTTCAGAAAAACTTATAAAAAACTTATTCCCTCTCTAGTAAACTTTGTATAAACTATAAATGCTACCTATCTACATATAAAATGCTTTGTCCTGAATGACTGACTGACGGATCAACGCACAGCCTAAACCGCTGATTGTAGAGACCAGAAACTTGGGGTGTGTTCTTTGTATAACGTAGGCATTCGGTAAGAAAGGATTTTTAGAAATTCTACCCCTAAGGGGGTGAAAAAGGAGGGTAAAGTTTGTAAGGGACAACGTGATTCCTTGGTCCAATCTACTTCAAATTTTGCATAAACTTTTTTTAAGAGAATTGATGGAAGACGTGTTTCATATTTTATTGAAATTCATCCCCTAACGGGGTTAAAAAGGGGTAGAAAGTTATTTTGGCGGTGATTTGCTTCGAAGTTGATATCAATACTCCTTAGTGCTTTTAATTTAAATAACATTTTATTTTGACACATGTTTGAAAACTCAATCCGATTTTATTCAAAAAAGGTTGAAACTTGAACTCACTTAAAAACATAAGCAAATACTCTTTTAGTTTTATTGTGATTTGTTGTGAATAATAATAATAATATTATAGTTATTTAATCTTTAAATCCCTACACTATAATAAAGATTGTTATATTTTATAAGTATTCAAACATTTGAACATAATAATTTATATGTTATATCAAAATTAATAACGTAAAAAACCAATTAAAAATCCTATTAGAACCATTTTCGACTTCTATGCGGGCAAAAGCTATGGATGGCGGTTATGGATTTTATAATAACCCTTTCTATGCACCACTGGAAATGGTACTACTACAATAGTCTGCCTAACTCTTCGGAGAAAATATGCGACATTTCATAATTACCTTCCCAAATACATCAGGTTCTGAGTTCGATCCCCAGGCCGGGAAAAGTGTTATTATGTTTTTCTATCAGGGATTTCTCAGTAACAGACTGGAATTTGGATTAGTGCCTAGTTCATGGCAATAGGCTCGCCCCCTATTACATGGGTCTTAAACATAACTGGTGAAATGTGGGTGTAGGTACTGTGTGAATACCTCTGCCCACCCCTTCTTGGATTACAGACGTTATGATGCTTTTCAAATCAATGAATCATCTGTTTTTGTCGTTTTCTACTGTTGAGTATTATCCCCTAGGTTCCTACAAGCTCGCCGGTGGAAGATAATGTAACGATATAAAACAGCATGATAATGTTTGTCTATAAATTTAGACCAACCAACGCATTTGTTTTATCTAAAAGAACAATAAGTCTTTTCCCCTGTGGATTTAGAACAAGCGTAGGATGAAGCAGCTAAAATACATTATTTAAGAGGGTTTATCCTAAAAGTTGGCAACGTCGTAAATAGCTGTCAAATATTTATTAATATTTTTATACAATAATATTGCCTAATTAATCAAAACAGCGAAATATTTAACATCTATTTGCGATGTTGCCCACTTTCAGAATAAACGCGTTTAACTTAAATACCAGCCTAAAAGAATAATTGCCATACTTTTTCGCTCCAGCGCGAAATTTCTAACAAACGCTTAGTCAAAGCAAATGACACCTCATTTATCAAAAGGAACGAAGAATTCATGAGAAAACGATGAATATGTATTCGCACAAACGTACTTTTCTTTCCAATTTATTATAGCAATTTCTAAACCATCAACATCACTTTACTGGTCATATTTTATAACCGACACAGATGTCTTTAGTGAACTCCTTCATCAAAAAGAGGTCAACGGTTTACGAGAAATAATACAAAAATGGGTACACATTTGTCTTCAGTAGTACACAATTACCTTTCCTTTTTCTGTCTTACAGCAATATAAATAATTGCAGCTTCAGTCGTAAAGTTTCAATGAAACCAATTAATAACTTTTTATTACAATCTGCAATGAAAATGTAATAAAAAGAGAAATATAGGTACTTTTCGCCGTATCGTGACAAAAACCCAACAAAATTTTATTAGAAGTAAATATGGCAGCAAAGTGTGGCTCGACTGTCGGAACAAAGTATTACTTAAAAATATTACATTACAATTCCCGAGTTTGAGCACGCAACAAAGTAATTTAATTTACGAACCTGTGTTCAGAAGGCTCTGTAGGCTCTATGCGGCACTGCCGAACGCACATTAAAAATTCATATATTTATAAAAAAAATCACGTTAAAAAAATTTAATGCAAAACACAGCACACTATCACTTAGCTGTCACAATGTTATGTACACTTTAATTTCGAATTTCATGTTTAGTTTCCTATGCGGCCGGCAGGCGGCGCTGGCGTGCGCTTCTTACCGCGGTCATCTACACACTAACGTCTGACTGTGTGATTCGCGCATGCGTCGTTACTCCTACACCCGATACCTACATTTCATTTTGTAATGAACTGATCTTTTCTTTAGCACGCCCAAAAATAAACCCAAACTTCTAACAACATAGAGTCGGATTTCAATCTAGTACCAAATTAAAGGGTGCGATTCGACTTCGCAGTTCTTCCGTCTCCCTTCCACTAACGATGTCCACATGCATTTGAATTTTAATTGAGTATATATCTATGTAGTTGTATACGAAACAGTTTTCAAGTCTTTATGTCAACGGTCAGCGTCAAATTACTGTGACAAAGTGATTGGTGGTAAATGTCACCTAAAAGTTGGGAAAGGGCTTTTATTTTTGAGTTCTTTTTTCCTTATTCCATTACGGACTTTCCTTTTAGGCCCGAGTCTCAATTTTAAAATAGTGTACGTTTTCTTTTTTTTGGGCCAACTTTTCCTTATGTTTCGGGCTACGCGCGAAGGCGGTGTCGTGTTCAGGGTAATAATCAAAGGAACCCATTACCCCAGTTAAAGTTAAGTTCATAATGAAAGCGGTTTACGCACGTTTTCCTGACATTGGTTAACCACAGCACTGTAAAATGATTACGTAACTAAATATTTTATGAAAATTGCGTTCTCTTTAATAATACACATAGGGCAGATTACCTAATTATTGTATGAAAAAAGTTAACGAAAACAAAGATTTATCAATAGATTGAGTGAAATTATGATAAATGTTGTAATTTAAAAATATTTTCTCGGTAACCCCAATTTATCATCATCATTATTTCAGTCGAAATACGTCCTCTGCTGGACATATGCCTCCTCCAAGCACCGCCACTTCGACCGGTTCCGTGATTCTCGCATTCAGTGAAATTCTGTGGCCTAACCCCAATTGTCAACCTACGAGTAATAATCATTCGTATAATGTCAGCATTAGAGTCTGAAAGACGGTTACACCTTTATTTCTAGAGTGCGTTTCATCAAATAGATCATATGCCGTAATGTTGGCTTCACTGTTCTAGGCTGAACACGAATACGCTACGGTGCGCTCCTAATAGGTCAGTTGTTAAAGGTTAACAGTGGAGCCAACATTACAGCAAAGGAACTATTTTGATGAAACGCACTATCTACGTCGCATAAAGTTAAGACAAACTTAAACGTTAAAAGTGTATGACTATAAGACATTTAATCATGGTTTAATCATTACTTAACTTTTAACAACGTTTATAAACAAAGAGGTTATTGTTTGGGTAAAGTGTTATTTGGATTTTTTATGTGGAGTTTCCCAGTAGCAGCCTGGAGTCCGGATTTGTGCCCGGTTAGTGGCAAATCGTACTATAGGTACATCCTCTGCCATTGGACTTCAAAATATTTGGCAAAATGTGGGTGTAAATACTAAGATACACCTCTGCCTAACCCTGCGGGGAATTCGTCAGTTAGGTAGCTAACCATAGCAACACATAATTACGTGCAAATAACCAGACACCTCTGAGAATCTACCGTGACACATATACAAACGTTTCAGGTACGTGTTTCACGCAAATACGACTGAAGTGAAAATAGCGTCCTGCATAATAGATGAGTCTGGTCAACTTGCGTTCGTCTCAGACTAAGCCTTGAATAGGTAATAGAACGCTGTGGATTCGACATGTTTTAAGAGCTTAAAATAAAGGCATGTGAGTACTGAGTTATTTTTGGTAAGGTTGTTTCTATGGTTGAAATAAAGGCTCCACACAGACAGGCGTGACGTGACTGTAGTAGAACAATTTCTATGAAAACTTCATAGAAAGACTTTTACCAGAATCACGCTGCACCGTTGCGACGTGCTTTGCAAGAGTCTTAAATTGGAAACTTGGCATTGCATACACGACCTCGTAATTACTCTACCACTTTTACCAAATTTCGCAACAATTCCCATTAAATTTAAACTTTACAAAGTTTGAAATGGGCTAGGGTCATCACGTGGGTGCCTGAAGACGGGTGTCGTCACCGAGACAGGCTTGCCAGAAGAAACGCTGGCGCAACGACCGTTCCTGAATGATTGGTCGGAAAAAGCAACAGGCAAAGACGAATGGAAAAGTATGGGGGAGACCTTTTCCCAGCAGTGGGACTGTAGAGGTTAGAAAAAAAAAAAAACATAGACAATTAATAGACATTGTCGTTTTATGATGTAAAGTGACAATCAACGACGACTATACAATACGAAATGAAAATGAGTAGTTGTCAGGAGAGCATCAATATCTGGCAATGGTCAATCTGATTTTTAAAGCTCACTCTGAAGTTAGTCTTAAGACATTACAGAGTTGCAGTGAAAAAAACTATCATTAGGGAATCAGACTCTAATAAGCAGTTTGAAATAGTTAGCAGTTGAGCATGCAGTGGGCAAGCGTGGTGATCAATGGTTGTTCCTAGAAGGAACAACAATTGATCACGTGAGAAAATGTGCTGTTATCAGTCACTGGATTGTAGAGGTCAGATAGGCAGTCGCTTCGCGTAAAATATCAGGTTAGACTGGGAGCAGTCCTACTCTCTAAGTCCGTCTACGACTATACGACCGCGTCCGAAAGTAATTCGAAACTTCGGAATGAACTCTACACCCGAATAATTAACCTTTTCGGACGGACAAAAACACATTCGGATTACGGACAACTGTTGAATCATGGTGTCATTCATTTTTAGGTAGGGCCCCAAACTAATCTTATGTCCATAGGCGATAGTGTAGGAATCAACCGTTACTTCGGCCGAAACTACGGTCTCGGGTAACGCCTCCTGACCTCAACATAGCTAGGAAAATGTAAATAAAAACGGTAATGGAAAATGAATTAATAACTCATTTCAACAATTTATGTTTTCTGTGCTGTACCGGCAAATAAAACTGAGTATTCCACGAAAAAGTACTTGTAAGTGCAACCTCGTTCAACAGTTCATGAATATGAAACGTTATAAATTCAACAGTACATCAAAGTATTAATTAAAGCGGCCATCTTTAATTTAAAAATTTAATAGCCTTCTGAAATACGATACAGACATAATTTTATTTACATAACTAACATTTACTTAAGGATTTGTTGGAGTTTCTAAAGAAATTGATACTGTTGGATTCAACTTCATAATTACGAAGTTAATTTTGCTTTATTGGATTTCCTTTGAAGAATAAAATCGTTTTCTTGGAAATGATTGAGTATTTGTTTCATTATCTATGTAAGGTACCTATGTAGTTCTAAGGCGAAGTGAGTTAGTTACATAGACAGTGTAAACTTAGTAATATCTTAACTCTAAAACCTAGACTTGAGTATACTTAAGTCAATATCATCTGCCAAGACTTTTCACAACTGTGATGGGTCGGTTTCCAGTCTAACCGAATGCAGCTGAATACCAGTAATTAGACTTAGGAGTGAAATCTATACTTTTTTATCAAGATGTATGCTTCAGCATTGTTCTAAAATACGGACGCAAAAATTACGATAGTACAAAAGTTCATCCCCTATTTAAAGCATTTAGCGAGTATTTTTTTATTAATCCGGCCTTTAGCCTCGTACAGACAAGCGCGACGCGACACCGGTAATTGTTCTACCGTAAAGTTTTCTTAGAAATTGTATTGTTACAGTCGCATCGCGGTAGTCTACATGAGGCTTTACTGCTTGCTATCATTATACAGTGTAAACCGTTTATAACGATTTCAAAGGGACCGTCGGATTACGGTTGTTATAGCCGATAGTCGTTATAACCAAAAACTATGTTAAGTAATCAAAAATTAAATCTTGTGCAAAAAAAATGTCATACTTCCAAACCCAGTGGTTTATGGCTCCCGCAGGCATGACGCGACAGTGCGTAGCAATTCTACGATATAATATCCGTAGATCAATTTTTATGAAAACAGAGTCACGATTCGATACATCGTGTAACAAGTCGCGCCTGTCTGCGGGAGCCTCTAGGCTGTGCGTTGTCTGTAGGTGTATGAATTTAAGAATTTTGTAGAGTGGAATGAGTCTTTCGTCATATTAAAAAAAGGCTAAAATAATAATAGTAGGTACATTTAAGTTATTTATATAAGTAGGTAAATTGGCTCTAGTATTAATAGGCACATGTTTCTATAAAATGTTTTTGATGACGCATTATTGCGAACAACAACATTTCTACACAGTCTGTATATTTTCACGCATTTTAGCGAAGAAAATATCTATTCTATATATATTATATGCTACGTTATAACTATAAATAAAGATTTTAAGCGTTCTAAATTTTTAGTGTCTCATCGTCGCGAATAAAATTATTTTTTTTGCGTAACTTCTTGGCAAGTAAATTTTTTTTTTTCATTACTAAAAGACTCGATTTGTGGAGTGTTTCTAACTCAATCAGCCAAGCCTTTTCCCAATTATGTAATACCAGTATTTTACATGGAGAGACTGTCTATCTGACCTTCACAGCCCAGTAACTGGGTAATACGATACCGCTTGGTCAGACTGGTTGTCAGACTTTCGGGTTTCTGACGACCCGTAACTGCTGTCAAAGGTCCACGAATGACAGCCGGGACCAGCGGTCGTGATTTCTGAGGCACGGAGGAGTCTCGGTATGTAAATATGGATACCCATCCACGGACCAACCCTGGCAAGCGTAGCTTAACCAGATGGATCGTCGATTTGTGGAGTGTTTCCGACTCAATCTGCCAAACCTTTTCCCAACTATGTTGGGGTCGGCTTTTAGTCTAACCGGATGTAGCTGAATACCAGTATTTTATATGGAGCGACTGTCCATCTGACCTTCACAGACCACTGGGTAATACGACACCGCTTGGTAAGACTGGTTGTCAGACTTTCGGGCTTCTGACGACCCGTAACGACTGTCAAAGATCCACGAATGATAGCCGGGACCAACGATCGTGCTTTCTGAGGCACGGATGAGTATCGGTATGTAAAGATGGTCACCCATTCACGGACCAACCCTGGCAAGCGTAGCTTAACCAGATGGAACGATCCGTGCGGTTAACCACGAACTCCTCATCCTTTTTGCGAAATCTGTACAAATATTCCTGTAACTATCCTCTACATTCATTTCACACACACTCATCATAAATGACTGAAACCCAAACACCCGCTACAGTTATTAATTAAAACTTTCTTACATCAATAACGTTAAGGTATAAATTAGGGCAACAGATTGTTGTACTGGCTTACGAGGACCTTCATAACTAAAGACAATATTAGACTGGGTAAGGAACGTCCTCACTTGATTTACACAAATGTTGTTTGTATGATAAGTGGGGTGCTAGTATTAGTTTTACCGTTGTTCTTGGTAAATACAGGGTCAAATTAAAATAGCTAGCAAAACTCCGCACAAAAAATAAATAAATTTAAACTTCTTTTGTGGGGTCGTGCAGTTAGTTATGTCATTTCAAAATATCAGATTCCCAAAAAAATGTTTTTTTATGTAAACTTCACAGATGTGATTTATATCGATACCTAAACACGTTAAAATAAAAGATAACAGATTTTCTCAACTCATACTTCAAGTCTTTTTAAAAAAATCTTTTTATTTTATCGTGTTTAGATATCGATCTCTCTCATCACGTCGTATAGTTCCGCTAGCTAATTTTAAATGACCCTGTATTATGCCAACAATAAGTAAGTACCTTCGACTTTTCCTGAAAAATCTAAACTCCATTTAAAATCAATCATTGCAGAATTTTTCGTTGCAAAGCTCTATGCATATTTAATTTTATTGTTTTTTAAAGAAAGAAAGAACCTTGCCTATGGTAATTCTTAGATTACTTTTGAACAATTTTTGGCTCAGCTTGTGAAACAGAAATTGTTATATAATCATATTCATCGACTTATGCTGCCATTAAGTATTTGGTTTTGTCCCATCTCGACACCTTCCCATCTCGGCACTCGTGAATTTATTTATCATGCCCATGAAAAATTCCGATATATATATTATTTCCTTTATTTGATTTTTAAACATATTGTTTACATTTTTAAATATTCATATAAAAACAAAAAAATAAACATTTAAAAATTTAAAAGTTGTGGCCTACCGGTATCGGGAACAGGGTCCAAGCTACCGGTGGTCAGGGCTCCTGAGAGAGACCAGGGGGCCTAAAATGGCCGCTTTTGCAGAATCATATTATGATAATATTATGAATCACACAAACTGTCAGAAACTGACAATTCATAATATTATCTGCGTTCAATTCATATTACACAATTCATCTGTTTGACAGTTTTGTGATTTAATGAAATAACATTTAAACCACAGAAATAAATAATAAAAATCTCATTTGATTAATAAAAACTGTAAAGAAAAATTATCCGGTTAAATTACGGTCTTCATTTTTTCATGCGGCAATATTTACACCAAATATGATTCTGATATGAATTGAATTAAATATGATTCAGCTAAAATATTTGTGTCACCATAGAGGAATTGCTGGGGATTCAGAAAATGAATTGCTTTTAGAGGAATTGCTAATGTGGCCGTTTTAGACCCGCTGCTCCTAACAATACGCGCCGCCGCGGCAGCGCGTATTGTTAGGAGTATTATGCCATTGGCCGTCATGACTATCGGCACAATGATTGCTGTATCCACATCCCAGTTACTTAATCTATTATATTATTATTATAATTTACGTCGATACTCTGTTTCCATTTATCGATGTGTACCTAAATTGAATTAATTACCTTAATTGTGTGTGAATTTTTCATAGGCATGATAAATAAATTCATGGGTGCCGAGATGAGACTAAACCAAGTATTTACCATAGTGACAAAACTCGTGTTCTGACTATTTACGAAGAGAAACAACGTCTCTAGCGTCTTTTTGTTTGTTAAAACATACTGCGATCACTAATCTACTGCCAAGGGTGTCTGTTTTGTTAGTGGACTGTTTGGACATATTATTATAGGACGATTGGAACCTATATTGGCTATCGTGGTGAAAGGAGTAGGTAATCGATAGAAGTCAAGAAAGGTGGTGATTATGCCTGCTTGTTTTGCAGTTAGAAAAAATACGTTTTATACTGTGACAGTAGATCCCTATCAGGGATGTTAAGGAGATCAGTAACCGTAACCGAATCCTATTTAAAAGTTTAGGATAGTTTCGGATAGGGGCGGAGTCTTAATGAGACTCGTTATGACAGGTTTTTCTGCCCGACCGAACCGATACACTGCCGCGTGCCTCACTTGCATGTTTTCATTATTTGTGTTTTACTTTTGTAATTTCTTAAAAATCTAATATCCCTAACCGAAACTATCCGAAACTAACGGATACCTCGAAATAATTTCATATCCGTAACCGTATATGAAACCGGTATAATATTATTTTTATATCCGTATCCATATCATCCCTAATCCCTCTTAAACAGAAAAGGACTTATTACAACATAAATAACAGTTCTACCTCAATCTGCCTGGCCTTTTCCTACCTATGTTGGGGTTGGCTTACACTATAACCAGATATGAATGAAATGCCAGTAAATTACATGCAGCGACTGCCTAACTGACCTCCACAACCCAGTTACTAGGTAACACGATACCCCTTGGTGAGACTGGTTGTCAGACTTTTGGGATTCTGACCACCCGTAACGACTGTCAAAGATCTACGAATGACATCTGGGACCAAATCCTTAATGTGCTTTTCGTGGCACGACGGGGTTTCGATTATGTTATGGATGGTCACCCATCCACGAACTGACCGCGGCAAGAGTAGCTTAACCTTCAATCGACTCGTAGGACTGTTATTAATTAGCCACGAACCCCTCCACTCCATTCCACTGATAAATAATAGTTATAACTATTTTTTATTGTGCAGAAGCAAAATAAACCTATGCATTGTCTATTTTATGTAGATATTAATACAAGTTTTGCATCAAGGTATTATTACGCTTACATTTGGAAACAAACACTTCAGTCATGAAAGCGTTTCCAATCACAAACCAATATCGATCCACTAATGACTGTTTGGTAAATAATTACCTACGTGTGACGTCATAATACAGGTATGTATTATTGAGTTCTGAAGTAATCAACATTATACAAGGACAATATCTAATCATGATAAAACAAAAAAAAGAACTTGATGATTTTTTTGGGGGTCAACGACCTTATTTAGTGTAAATACTAAACTATATAGACGTGATGACTATTGATATCGAAACACGACAAAAAAAAACTCTGTCAATTCGTACTTCAGGTAACTACACTACAAGCGGTCGTTGAACCCACCAAATAATCATCAAATCATATTTAGCTACGTTTTACTATGTTTTTCTTGCCCATTCTTCTCCATACGAAAACTACCTTTTGGAAGAGGCGACTAGAATCAATTCTATTATTTTGTAAATTTTGACGTTCAAAAGTTATGTGACTTTGACTTTGTTTAGATATCGAATTCCATAACGTCTATTAAGTTTCGCTAGCTAATTTATATTGACCCTGTATTTTAGCTGGTAATTTCTACCACATGCAACTAATTATTTTAAAGAGAAAAGATTAGATTTTTTATGTTTGTTTGTTACGCTTTCACGCTAAAACGGCTGAACGGATTTGGATGAAATTTGGCACATGGGTAAACCTGGGTTAGGACATTGGATACTTTTCATCCCGATATTTCCACGGGATCAATTCCGCCCAAATACATCGCACTTAAGACTGCTTCAAACAGACCATGCACTAATATCAAATCTTCCTTCCATCATTAGGTACATGACATATTCTGCCATCAGCTACTACAGGTCATGTCCAAAACTACACATGACAACTAAGTCAAAATGTTAACCCTTACTATTACCAGTATGTATCCCAAATAGTATGTAGCCCAAAGTGAGGCAATGTTAATCATTGTTGCCAAGTATAATTTCCCAGGGGAGCTCGAGGGTAATTGTATAAGTTTTAAATAATTATCCACTATCCAACTTGGTCTGGTAACGTACACGATGCAATTAGTGAATAATAGTGTTTTAACTTTTCGATTTGGGGGTGAGATGGGGTAATATTTTTAAGTGTTTGTGCATGAAAGTGTTACATGTTTGTTGCGTTAAAAATCTAGTAGTTCTGCGAACAGTGTAGACCTCGCGAGCACAATTTTTTTTGCATCAATTAATATACCACTAAAATTTAAAACGGGATATTTACCGTGTTTATTGTTTTTAAAACGATGGTAAACATCCCGTTTTAAATAATTTTAGTAGTGAAAATAACCATGTCAGTTTATAATCCTATAATTAATATTCTTATACAACTTTTTTTTAATCCAGCTGCGGCTGTAGGTTTCTAAAAAGCTTAATTATTATGGTGGCAAGACGATAATTAAGCAGAAATAACCTAACCCGCCACTAACCAACTGCTAAATACGAGACTTTACTTTTATAGCTACTTTACACCTAACAAAATTCAGTCACACAAAATGTTCGACGGGACCTAACCATCTGGCACAGTAGCACCATCTAGTAACCTTATAGTAAAACTAACATTAATATTGGTTTTAAAGCCTCGTTTTAGAGAAAACTATTTTCAGAATTATCTAGTTTTGTGATGAAAAGGTGGTCCCAGGTGCCCCGTCAATCCCTACCTAGTAGGAAAAGGGCCTATTCCACTGGTAGAAATCTAAAAGTGAGCAATTTACTGCATTTTGAGGAGCTATTTTGCTCATCACGCCGAAGATCCTCATCAGATCTACCCAAAAAAAAATGAGACAAATTTAAACTTACTACCTTCCAAATAAAAAAAGAACTATCGAAATCGAATATCATAAGGCGGAGATATCCAGTAGCCCCCTTTCTGCCCCTTTTTGGAGGCACCTCCAAATTCATTTTTGCCCCCTATGATCATGATGATACTCTATCATGATTGCGTCACTGACTGGTTTATGGTCTTTGACCAATGTCGTGTAACCCGTCGTAAGGTAATCTTTCGTTACTATTTCATTAGACAGAGGTGGCAAATGCCTAGCAACTTGCCTGCAAAGTAATGCGTACCTAAAAAGTATCTTTTAAACCACTCTTTGATGCCAAAGAACTCAAAACATACCCTCAAGACACCCTGAAAATGCCAGAAAACCATACAAAAAAGCCAAAAAACCAGCTGCCACTCATTCAATCTCACACAAAAATCTGCCAAACAAACACCAATCCTTACAGCTGTATCGAAATATCATTTGTCAGTCGCATCCCACGCGACATCATGTTTTATTCATTCCGAACACGCTACAAGGGGGGTGGGGGAGAGGAAATGACGTCGAATGAGGGACCCAAGTAGGTGAGCTAGATTGCTACGGTATTATGTTAAAGAAGGGTATCTTTGTTTATAGAAGTAGGTATCTTTGGATGGACAGGGACGATAGGGCTAAAGGGTTGATAAAGAAAATATTGGGTTGATTGCGGCAGTGAGAGATAGTTGGTTTTTGTTCTGCAATGTGAGTGAGGGTTCACTAGTTTGAAAATTTTAATGATATGAAAGTCGTTCCTGCTAAATGAAGGACAGAAAAAAGCTTTGTTTATGATTATTTGGCACTATCCAACAGGTAGAGCAGTGGTGACCGTAACGGCCACGACTTACGAGTTGTAGGTCCTGACAGGCGCTTTACTTTGTGTAAATTATTTCATCACCACTGCTCTCAAAACGATAAAGAAAAACATCATGAGCCTACCGGCATGTCCTAGAACCAAGAATTCAAGGACATGAGACATCTACCAACCCGCACTGGGCCCGCGTGGTCGATTACTACCCACTCCCTCTCATTTAGAGGAAGCTTGTGTCCCAGGTCCCAGCAGTGGGAACATTATAGGCTGATTATGCTATGTATGCTATTAGGCTATTCAACAGGTAAATCTATGAACAACACAACATAACATTAAACATGTAAACAATCGTCTCAATATTGTTAGTAATTAAGGGAAAGAGCGAGATAACCCACACAAGCCATATCAATTAGTTACTGGGGATGTCTCATTTATAACCCATATAATTGTTTAGGGACAAATAAACATCATTATTTTCCATTTTTCATTACATCACGCCACTTTACCCCGAAGGTTTGGGCCAACTCTTACTTATTATAGAACAGAATTTGTATAAAACTATCTGCCCGATCAATAACTTGGGACTTATCCTAAGATTAGCATAATTAACGGAAGTTTGAACAGACATGATTTTAGAAAAACTAAATTACAAAACAAGTAAAGCTAAGCTAATAAGCAAAAGGAGTATGTAAGGATCGTAGCAGGTGGAGTTTTGTAGGTTATGCTTATTGTCTCGTGAGTTTATGATGTAAATTACAAAACGAACTTTCTTTTTCAGCCGTTGTCAACCCACATACTCGTAACAATCATGAAAATATACAAAGTTATATTATCGGCCATTTATTTCCGTGTTCTCCTAATGGTCTCACTAAGCGAACAGGTTAATTTAATATGAGGTTAACTTTCGTTTTATTTGGAAAATATTCTTGTGGACTTTAATGTTAGGTTGTTAAAGAAAGAAAAAGTCTTTAATGGTTTCGAAGAAACAGTTGTAGCTGTATACGTATACAGGATGGCAGGGACATCGACGCACAACTTAACCATGGGTTCAGTACATGATTCTGGACCCCTCAGCGATGAAAATTTTCTGTTTCTACAAAAGTGCAATATCTACGCAGTCGAAATGTATGAAACAGCGATTTTTTTTTAATAACCGACATAATTTTTGAAGTGAAAACTTCTTTAGGCGCGTTGGGCATTTTTGAGATGGGACTAAACCATTGATTTCGCGACACTGTGACGACACCAGGTTTTGACCATTAAAAAGACATCAACGCGTTGATGTATTTAGATTTTTTTTTCAAGTTTTCCCTTCTGTCGGCACTCCCGGAGTGCCAGTGTATTTTTAACACAGAGGTGTCCAGAATCATGTACTGAACCCATGGTAACAGGTTGCGCGTCGATGTCCCTGCCTCCCTGTATATTGCAGCTGTATAAAACCTAGTGACATCCTGACAAGGAGTAGGATTTGTATCGTATATTGTACGGAACCTGGAAAAAAGACTCAATAAAAACAAAACCGAGGTACCAAGTACCTAACCTGGGGTTCCGTACAGTGAAATAAAAATTCCGAAACCAAAGCGGTACTGGAGGAAGACCGGAGTCACAGTTTCTGTAACCCTGACCTGTAATAATTTTGTAAGTTAACAATATAACATAACATCACGCATAATATTTCCTGAAGGATTAGGCAGAAGGGTACCTTTTGCCAGTTATGTCATGTTTCACATGTTCCAGGTGGAAAATGAAGTTTAGCTTTATTTTTACGAGAAAAAGACAGATAATGTGTTTTAATGCTAACTAGCTTTCGCCCGCGGCTTCGTCCGCGTGGAGGTCGAAAATTATCCCACGGAACGTAATACCGGGATAAAAAGTATCCTATGCGTTAATCCAGGTTATAAACTATCTGTGTGCCAAATCCATGCAAATTCAAATTCAAAATATTTTATTTCACATAAACCTACAAAGGCACTTATGAAACGTCAAAAGCTAGGTGCACGGTTCCAATTGGTCGTTTGCTATGGAGAAGAGCCAGATGCAGCCGTTATTGCGTGATTGAGTAACAAACATCCAAACACATAAACTTTCACTTTTATAATATTACTAGCTTATGCCCGCAACTTCGTCCGCGTGGAATAGTTACTTTAGACATATTTATTTGGATAAGGATTAATATCATGTTTATAAAAACACCTTCGCAAAAAATGCATTATTTTAGAACAAGGTTAGCATAAAAAAGGTAATAGTGATGACCCCAACCTTAAAAGATTAGGCATATGCTGTCGCGGACATTTTTTTAGAACTTTTAAAGGGAAACAATTCTGTCATACGTTACGCAGCGGAAGCTCTCAAAAGAAAAAAAAAAACCCCCGATTTTGAAACATTCTTCATTGGTGCTCCGCTCCTATTGGTCTTAGCATGATGATATATAGCCTATAGCCTTCCTCGATAAATTTCTAACATTAAAATAATTTTTCAAATCGGACCAGTAGTTCCTGAGATTAGCGCGTTCAAGCAAACAAACAAACTCTTCAGCTTTGTATATTATTAAGTAGTTTTAGATAAAGTAGCATTCAATCAATTAAATAGCAAGAAGTTTTGCAAAATGTAAGACAATAACGGATATTAGACAAACAACCCAATCTTCAGACTCTGGACAATAATTTACAGTTTCAACACTATCCTAGATGGAGATTAAACCTAGTGTTGGCTGTTTATCGACTCATCAAAGTTGGGGAAGGATGAAACAAGCTTGAAGCGAGAAAGCTGGGAGAACTTAAATTACCTGAGATAGTGGACAGTAGGAACACCTACTGTCCACTATCTCAGGTAATTTAATTATTATTTTAGTTGGTCACACAGCACAATGAACACATTGTGCTGTGTGACCAACTAAAATAATAATTTTATCATATTCTGTGTTGTTAACAATCTTAGTGAGGAGGACAGCAGACTCATAGAGACATGAAAAACTCTCACATACGTAAGTGAAGTGTATGACTACTAGGAAAAAAATTATAATTTTTATTTTCCAACTCTAAATATCTATTTCTAACCTAACTGTCCAACTAGATAGGATATTTTTTTCCAATTAGTCGTAGTGTTGAACTAAGTATATGACCGCTTGGAATCATCCTTTAGAGGTATTAGGAATAGGGTGTAAAGTTCACTCATCTTCTAAAGAAAAGGGAGGATCCTCCGATCAGACGGGTGTCGTGTCTGGCGGGCAACTACCCAACGATTGATGTCGGGGAAGTTATATATATGGTGTTCACGCGGTAAACTAATTGCTCGATGCAGGATTTGTGTGACGTCAGGATTTTGTGTGACGTCAGGTCTTTGATGCGAGTTCGCATGTAGCGATGTCCTGAGTGTCATTTAAACCTGTAGTGAAGTTTAATGGTACCTATAATATTTTCCACCCTTTATTTTTTATGAAATGTTTTTCAGAAAGGTCAGGTGCGTTGTTGTACTCGCAACCGGCGTGCGTGTATGACCAGATGTTTAATGGTAAACGAAACAAAATGAGTATGTAAAGATCGTAGCAGGTGCAATGGCGTTCTGTAGTTTCTTCTACATTTTGAAATTTGTTGGTGTCTTGCATCCTCCATGTAACAAGATATCAGTTTATTATGTAGCACAACAGCTGCCATTTTTAGTACTATAGCGGAAAAAGAACTACCGAACCCGATACAAAACTGTCTGCAGAACCCAAACGCTAAACAATAGTAATTCTTAACCTTTCCGTAAGAAACGTAGCTCGTAATAAAATAAAGTTGTCAGTGTCTTTAGCTAAGAATTCTTTGTAGTAATTTTTTTAAATTCCTCCATCTGAGTCTTAGTTTCTTTTATACCTTTTATAAACTTAGCGAGCTGGTCTGCAAAGATCTGTTTGTAGTATTAGGCTCATCGTCTACGAATCTACTCAAACATAACGAGTTACAAACTCAAATCACCAATGATTATGTAAATTATCACAGTACTATTTCAACGGCGATTCTTACTCAACGCAACCAATCACAAACAATTTTACGCGTTAGTAGTGTCGTGTCATAATCAGCCTAAATGTAGAAACATTTTAGGCTGCTGGGACACAGGCCTCTTCTCGGTGAGAGGGAGTGGGCCATGCGGGCCCAGTGCGAGTTGATAGATGCCACAATGTCTTCAAATTTTTGGTTCTAGGATATGCCGTTTTCCTTACGATGCTTTCTTCACCGTTTTGAGAGCAGTGGTGATGAAATAATTTACACAAAGTAGAGCGCTTGTCTGGGTTCGGACCTATGACCTACAACTCGTAAGTCGGGGCCGTACGACCACTGAGCCACCATTTAAATAAAAGTGTTCTTACAATCCGGCTACTTATTGGTGATTTGAGTTAGAAACACATTATTTTTGAGTAGCGTCGTGGACGATGGACTTTACGTAAATTACTATGAAACCAGAAAATGTTTTGTTTGGTGCTCAATTATTAATCCAAGATCTCCTAACCTAATTTGTATCAAAATAGCATCATTTCAACCATGCTGTACGAAGCTATAAATGCTTCTATTTGGCAAAAGTCAAAGTCAGGGAGGGGGGTGGGGTTGTAATGCTTTGCATGTCAAATGTCTGACTATGTATTAGGAACTTATTATTGACTTTCAGACCAACACGGTATCAATACTTATTGCAAATAAATGATTATGATTCTCAAAGTACAGCTTTTTTATTATTATTCTTGCCTTTTCTTTAAAAGTTGCAATGAAAAGTCTCATATAAAGTCTCATACCTTACTGTATGCAGCTATCATTTTCACAAAAGTATATTGTTTAAATCAATAAGACCCACTTCGAATAGCCATTTTCAATACCCAAGTGGCCTCGGTTAAAAAGCGATAAACTTGACAAATTATACAATTTCCATATTGAAACTGTAACAGGGTTCCTTGTAATAGGGTTTCGTATTGGATATAAATCATAGAACCCAGAGAGCCAATCGCTAAGAGGTTCCGTGTGGGACGGTGAGATTAATTGATACGAATTCATTATAGTTCGAGTTCTGCCGATATATTCAGTAAAATCTCATTGTGAAAACTTAGGTGAAGTAAGTTTGAAGTGAGCTGTTAATCTCTACCATCAGATGTGATGGTATAAGGCAAGAATATTTTGTCCAGAATTCTTGATTATGGTAGAAACGTAGGTAGGGACTACCTACGTTTCTACCATAATCAAGTCTCACGAAAGAAGTACCGCGGCAATAATTGGAACGTATTATTATGATATAGTTAGCAACATTACTACAACAACCTTTCTACCTCAGATAGCTTTCGCTTTTTAAGATTGTGCATTTTATTAACTAGTATCTGTTGAGATAAATAAATAAATAAAGATTACCTGTAGCGCCGCGTCTGCGAGACTTCTTTCGTGAGACGGACTTTACAACTAAATGCAAACATAGCCTTTTGTCTTCATATTGGCACAGGCTATTCATTAACATTAAACTCATGTTGACCATAGTCAGTCAGCAAGGGGTAGTGAGGCTGACTACCTAGGTTGCACCTTTAAAATATATACATCTAATTGCTCAAAATCAAACATTAATGCCCCATTATGTACTGGTTCATTACCGCTAACGATTTCATTAATTTCACCAAACATACCATTAAAATAGAGTCTAAAGTTGCTTCCTGCAACAAGTTAAAACAAGTTAATGAAAGATTAATATTTAATGAAAGCTTTAAAAGTTAAAGTTCGTTTCTGCTACTAGCTGATAGATATGTTTAATAAAGAAAATATGTTCCTCTTCACTCTTCATATTTTCATTGACTGCCTCGTTGGTCTAGTGATCTCAAGCGCTACTGCTGAGCATATGGTCCTCGGTTCGATTCCCAGGTCAGGAAACGTGTTGTTGGGGTTTTCCGTAAGGAATTTCTCAGTAGCAGCCGGAAGTCTGGATCTGTGCCTGGTTGACGGCAATAAACTCGCCCTCTATAACATGGGACTTTAAAACATAACTGCGAAATGTGGGTGTACTATAAGCACACCTCTGCCTAATCATTTGAGGATGACAGACGCAATGTTAAATGTTGTTTAAAAAAATTAATCCTCAGTGCATTTTTAACGCCATGGGCAGACATGCTTCCGCATAAATATATTATGGTGTTACACGAGGTTTGGGCTTATTCAGTATTTGTGGCGACAAATTTAAATTAGAGCCCTTTTTGGTGTGACACGTCATAGAATGTGACGATTGCAACCTCATTTTTGCAAATTGTTGTGAGAGCATCCTGAAAAAAAGGAGTGTGTGTGCTTATCCTGACCTTGACTAAACGATAGAAGTGAAAACTCTCCAAACAACTGGAGCCGGAACGCTACGGAGGCTACGCGATTCAGTGTCATCAACCGACTAGAGCCGAGGTTCAGTTTTGTTCACTGTTTAGAAAGAGGCGCAAAGTGAGCCTAAAGAAGTTTTTGCTTCAAAAATGCATCAATAAATGATAAATGATTTTATTTCTAGATTTGTACAAACAAACTTTGGCTAGAAAGAGGCAGTTTGATTTTTTTTTCCGTCGATAAAATTAAGCATAGATTCCTTCATTTCCATATCGATACCGGAAATTTCAATTGTCGTAAAGGACATTGTATTCCCTGTCCTTTACGACAATTGAAATTTCCGGTATCGATATGTGCACATTATAAAGACACACTGTATATTTTAAACACTTGATGGGTTTGGCGTTTCCTATCGAATTGATACCTCCTTTGTTTTGCCCCCACCTCATATTCCTGTATCAATCTCAACTATTTACCGAGATACCCTCCAAACAATTGTACAAAAACAAAGAGGGGTAATTAACCGGCGTTTCTTTGTTACGGCTTTAAGAAAATATTCCTTTATATACACTCTAACAAGTGCCTTCATTTTTTCATTGCCTTTTGTCTTTATTTTTTATTCATTTGCTCAATGGTTCGCCTTCAAGATAAATAGGCTACTTTTGAATAAAGAGAAAATGTTTTGTTTAAGATTTCGGAGGAGAATAATGGTTTTGGAAGAAATTGATGTTTGAGGTTTACACTGGAAGGAAGTCAAATGTTTTTCAGTCGATTTTTGAATGTAAATACAATTTTATTATTCTCTCTTTATTCTTTAAAGTAATTTATTCCAAGAAAACCTTTTTTTTTTTAATTCATAATACGAGGACAAAATTGTATTAAAAGCTTTCCAGCAGGATTGTTGATTTTCATTCAGAAAGGTTACAAAACCTTCAGACAGTCTTGACTTCTCAGTGCCCGATTTTCAGCAAATTAATACCCCACACAACCACTTGGTAAACTGTAAGCTCATTAGATATATAAGTAACTAGTTGCGCCCCGCGATTTCATCCGCATATTTATGTCTCGATCCCGTAGGAATATCGGGATGGAAAGTATTCTATGTCCTTCTCCAGGGTCTACCCATGTGCCAAATCTCATCCAAATCCGTTCAGCCGTTTTAGCGTGAAAGCGTAACAAACAAAAAAAAAACGTGTGGCACTCGGGGACTGCCGCGGTAAAGCTATTGCATAGCATTTGTAACCTCCATACTTCGTATTTGTCAACGCTACACTTGGGATGATGACGTGATGACATAAAACAAAAATTACGTTCCCATGACAACATCACGTTGTCATGGGAACCGTCATTACATGGTAGGTGGAGTGGGGGTGTTAGGTTTTATTTTCGTTACGTTACGGAATTTCTTGATTCGGTCGCCGCGCTCAAAGCCCGCGATAAAAGCTATGCAATAGCTTAAAAACTCACTTTCGCATTTGTAATATTAGTTAGGATGGTAATTTTCTAACGATCTACAATTATTATCACACTAGTGCATCCCCAGCTTGTAAATAACAGCATCAACACACAACAATTCCCAAAATTTACCTACGAAACAAACAGCTTAAAAATAATCTCCACCGCCCAGCACACCGAAACGCACACAAGTTTCTGCCATTTTTTTTTTATTTTGCACAAAAAATTCGACCTCCCACGGCCAAATTAATTACAATCTTAACTATGTTAGTTGTTTAACTTACAGAACGCTTAATATATTCTGCTATAAACGCTGGAACGGTTAGACGATGCAAAGCAATGCATATTAAACGCATACTGAGTTAGGGTTTGGGCATAACATCATTTGATATATTTAGTTGATAATAAGCCCCAATCGTTGCTATTGTATTTACTTTTCTATTTATACGTATTTCACATACATTTTATTGTTTCATATCAATCGCTACCGGTTCTAGTCGGCAAGCTACTAATACATATGTATATGACTATCGCCATTTTGATTGATGGAGTCCAAAACACAAAATGGCGGCCAAGACGTTATGGTGTCCCAGTTTGATATCATTTAGTACACAAAAACACACGAACAGTTACCGGTTACGGTTATCCCGTAATAGATATGTTTTTCTTTCTACAACAAGCCGTGCGCCAGATGGTATTTATTTAATTTTTTATTTCACTGTAATGGACCGGTTGACGTCATCACGTCAGCGCCAGCTGTCGCTGAAAACCGGCGCTGGGGCTCTGTCTCGCATGGGGTCACAGCATTATGCTGAGTGATGACCGTTTCGCGTGAATGTGACGCATATTTTCCCCCAATTTGTATTTTACGTGTTTTTTTTTTTTTCTTTACCGCAAATAAACGTATTTTCTTTCTTTTTCTTTTCTTTGTTTCCCATCGGCAAAAATTACGACCTTTCATACAAACTTTCTCCTTTAGGGGATGATTTTTCAAGTGCTTCTTAGTGCTCACTTTCGATATGCACGCTTAGCATGACCACAATAGAAACGAGTTTTGTCGACGGAAGAATTTACAAAATGACAGATTGTGATTGTTTATCTGTCATTTTGTCTATTCTTCGTCTTCATGCTACGCGTGCTGTAAGGAGCTCTAGTGCAATATTTCAGGCATCTAAACCCAGCGGTTTTAGCTGTGCGTTGTTTTTCAGTGAATTCATGAATTTAAGAGAGAATTCAAATTCAAATTCAAAATATTTTACTTGACATAAACCTACATGGGCACTTATGAAACGTCAGAAGCTCCAATTGGTCGTTTCCTATAGAGAAGAGCTGGCAAGAAACTCCACGGCACTTAAAATAATTGGCTTTTACAATATTTTCAAATAACAGTGTTAATAGTTATTGGAGGACAGTGTAGGTCTTTCAACAAGTACCAGGTACTTAACAAAATAGAAAATGGTCAACAAATCTACAGTCCACTAAGCCTACAGCGCTCTCACATTCACAAAATAGTAAAGAATCTACACAAAAGATAAATAAATTAATAAAAATAAAAACAATTGGTTTTTATTTTTATTAATTTATTTATCTTTTGTGTTTAATACGAAATTACATGATTGCTATTACAACTTTAACAATCAATTATTAAGTAGATATTCACAGAACTACGACATTCTTTATTTTTTATTACATTTTTAATTCGACCTAAGCTATCCTCTCTTGTGACCTTACCCTTACACGTGGCTTCAACGAAGAACAAATGAGTCTGGTAATGAGAACCACGAGGGGGCCAATTATACAGCTTACCCCCGTTGCACGAGCCAGATAACGTTTTTATATTTAAATGCCTTGGCTTCACTGTTTCTACCTTTTAAATAAACATTGGCATTACACGGGTTTTTGTGGTAGGTGTATATTTTTTTAACTCTTCTAAAAAGTTATCTACAAAAAGGCGCATCGACGTAGTATTAATTAACTAAGTCCTTTGATATTTTTAATATGCTTACGAAAGTTATAGAGAAAGTCTTGCGTTTTCTATCCAATAGTTTGCTATCCAATCTTAGTACGCTTATGGAGTTTACAGGAATTAGTATTCCTAAAAGACTGACCAGCAACCTGTGTGTTAAACGTCATTCTAAAACTATTTAATGATTAAGTCTCGATCTCGTGGCTAAAAATTATTATATGTCCTAATCCAGGCTATGACCTACCCATGTGCCAAGTTTCATCCAAATCAGTGCAGCCGTTTTAGCGTGAAAGCGTAACAAACAAATAAACTCACTGCGGGTGAAACCGCGGGGCGCAGCAAGTTATAAAATAAATTTTCCTGTCTGTCTGTGTGACCGCGCTGTTCTTCTAAATTACGCAACAGAATTTGATGCGGTTTTCACCACCATATTTTATAGAATTTATTCCGAAAGATTTATGCATTTAATACGTTGATAATTTAAGTAAATATATTATGGAAAACACGATGTTTTATCAAGTCGTAAACTATGCGAAGGAGGGGCGGGTCGCCTATAAATTCTAAGAAAACAACTTATTACTAAACGAATCTAATAATTGTTGTATCAGCGATAGCAGTGGTAGCTTAGTGGTGTGACCGTCAGACTGGCAAGTGGTCTCGAGTTCGAACCCAAGGCACGCACCTCTGACTTTTCGGATTGATGTGCGCATTGTATGATTACCGGTGCGTATTTAAAAACGGTGAAGGAAAACATCGTGAGGAAACCGACATGCCTCAGAGATATTTCTCGACGGCATGTGAAGTCAAGTCAGAGGCCCATGGGCGGCTCCAACTCTGACACTAGGTTAGTCAAACTAATCACACCAAAAGAAGATTAGTGTATCGTAATTTACTCACTAACCATCGTCTACTTAAAACGGTCTTACATAATCACTGAGGCTCTCAGAGACCTCTAAAGGTACAGGATTAAATTAAGACCCTCTAAATTCTAATCAGGTCTCTAGTTTGTCCCGTTTGTACTGGTTTTGTTTTGTAAACATGATTGCCATGTTAACAAGTTTTCAATCGATTATTCTGACTTTGAGATAGTTATAATTAAATTTTGGAGTTAAAATAATTTATTTGTAATTTCTATAAAGTTTTGAATATCTTCAAAATTAGGATTTCTCGGAGGTTAGTTCAAGCTTATTGTATTATAAATCCTGTATAGTTCCACTGATTGTAAGACGTACTCGTAACATAAGGTTTAGTTGAAAACCAGCGTCAAGCACTAGTTGCCTGGCATTTATGCTGAACTGGGCCAATTTGTCGCAGCCGTGAGACACACAATACTGTTTTAAGATTTATCTGTTTTTTTGTTTTTGTGTGATTGTTTATTTTCTTTCTTTTCTTTTTTCTTTACACTGCAGGGCAAATGCCTCCCTTTCCTTTTTGCACTCAACTCGATCCTGAGCCACCAATCCCTGCTATAAGTATCAAGTTCGTCCCGCCATCTACGCATGTGTCTTCCACGATGCCGTTGGACCACAATGCATCCGACATGCGGCAAACGTGTCCGATCCAGTCAATTGACCCAAGTCCCATTTGAGCTTGCCTGCTTTTTGGGTGACGTACGTGATTTGTGTCTTAGAGCGTAATATCGTGTGTATTGCCGCTCTATATTGCAAGAAATTAAAAATAAATAAAAGCAAGCAAGCAAATTAATTACCTATTGAATGCAATAAAATTGCCATTGCACCCAGCAGGCGATTCAATTGCCCGAGCCGTATAAAAGCTTATCTCATTAAAAACTGATAAAAAATCCACTAGCTCTAGCGATGTTTAGTAATTGAAATCAATATAAGTTTTAGTTCTGCCGTTTTGATTAAGTACCTCTAGCGCAAGATAATTCTGCGCGCAACTGGTGGCGCTGGCGTGCTTAATTTTATACTGTAATATTTAAAATATTGATTCTGTATTAATAATTTAATCTTAAAATTATAAATCTTATATTAATATTAATTAATTAAATAGTTCTGTTAATTTGACCTTACATAAACGACAAGACGGCATACAATTATTTCTGAGTTCAGCCGCGCGCAGACTTACATTGCGCGCAGTCTACGCACTTGTGACGTTTGAACACAACGTTCCACTTCACAAAAATCGTAAGTCAAATGTCTTGATGATCCTAAATCACTTGAGCTCTTTTTTCTAGCTTATTAAACTCTATATACAACTAACCCACATATTCACTTATCCAACGGTTATACGGACAATCTCGAATGTTCCATCCAATCTTGAAGCGAAACAGAATTAAATTAAACCGGCGTCATCGGAAGTTTCCCTGACGCATGGTAACTCACTTAGCACAACTTAGTTAGCTTAGAACTACCCGAGTCTGTGTCAACAACGGATCAGTTATGCAAACGGGATGTTTTGTAGTTAGTAATTTGGCTTTATTACCTGTAGATGGGGAATGTATAGGGGAAATTCTATATGGATTATAGATTTTACTAGCTTTTCTACTATAGTTTTTGCCTGCGGCTTCGCCCGCGTGGATGTCGGAGAATATCTCACGAAAATTATAAAAAAATATACTATGTGTTAATCCAGGTTTTAAACTATCTGTGTGACAAATTTCATCCAAATCCGTTCAGCCGTTTTTGCGTGATTGAGTAACAATCCTAACAAACTTTCAAATGTACCTACAATATTAAGTAGGATAGAATGTCCACAAAAGTGGCTGTCCCAATAACAACCTGTTAATGAAAAATGTTAGTCGTGGATCTTTCAGAATTATTTAGGGGTATAGGGTAGGTAGGGTAGGTAGGGTAGGTAGGGTAGGTAGGGTAGGTAGGGTAGGTAGGGTAGGTAGGGTAGGTAGGGTAGGTAGGGTAGGTGGGTAGGTAGGGTAGGTAGGGTAGGTGGGGTAGGTGGGGTAGGTAGGGTAGGTGGGGTAGGTAGGGTAGGTAGGGTAGGTAGGGTAGGTAGGGTAGGTAGGGTAGGTAGGGTAGGTAGGGTAGGTAGGGTAGGTAGGGTAGGTAGGGTAGGTAGGGTAGGTAGGGTAGGTAGGGTAGGTAGGGTAGGTAGGGTAGGTAGGGTAGGTAGGGTAGGTAGGGTAGGTAGGGTAGGTAGGGTAGGTAGGGTAGGTAGGGTAGGTAGGGTAGGTAGGGTAGGTAGGGTAGGTAGGGTAGGTAGGGTAGGTAGGGTAGGTAGGGTAGGTAGGGTAGGTAGGGTAGGTAGGGTAGGTAGGGTAGGTAGGGTAGGTAGGGAAGGTAGGGTAGGTAGGGTAGGTAGGGTAGGTAGGGTAGGTAGGGTAGGTAGGGTAGGTAGGGTAGGTAGGGTAGGTAGGGTAGGTAGGGTAGGTAGGGTAGGTAGGGTAGGTAGGGTAGGTAGGGTAGGTAGGGTAGGTAGGGTAGGTAGGGTAGGTAGGGTAGGTAGGGTAGGTAGGGTAGGTAGGGTAGGTAGGGTAGGTAGGGTAGGTAGGGTAGGTAGGGTAGGTAGGGTAGGTAGGGTAGGTAGGGTAGGTAGGGTAGGTAGGGTAGGTAGGGTAGGTAGGGTAGGTAGGGTAGGTAGGGTAGGTAGGGTAGGTAGGGTAGGTAGGGTAGGTAGGGTAGGTAGGGTAGGTAGGGTAGGTAGGGTAGGTAGGGTAGGTAGGGTAGGTAGGGTAGGTAGGGTAGGTAGGGTAGGTAGGGTAGGTAGGGTAGGTAGGGTAGGTAGGGTAGGTAGGGTAGGTAGGGTAGGTAGGGTAGGTAGGGTAGGTAGGGTAGGTAGGGTAGGTAGGGTAGGTAGGGTAGGTAGGGTAGGTAGGGTAGGTAGGGTAGGTAGGGTAGGTAGGGTGGGTAGGGTAGGTAGGGTAGGTAGGGTGGGTAGGGTAGGTAGGGTAGGTAGGGTGGGTAGGGTAGGTGGGGTAGGTAGGGTAGGTAGGGTAGGTGGGGTAGGTAGGGTAGGTAGGGTAGGTAGGGTAGGTAGGGTAGGTTGGGTAGGTAGGGTAGGTGGGGTAGGTAGGGTAGGTAGGGTAGGTAGGGTAGGTAGGGTAGGTAGGGTAGGTAGGGTAGGTTGGGTAGGTAGGGTAGGTTGGGTAGGTAGGGTAGGTAGGGTAGGTAGAGTAGGTAGGGGCCGGGGCGGGCAGCTAGTTAAACTATAAAAACTGCATTCCAATAACCATTTATAAAACTTACTTTTAAATAATCTTGTATTTAATGTTTTCAAGTATCTACGATTGCTGTTACTCCTAAGCTTGGTAAGAGAAGCATGATTGTTGCTGTCTTAATAAATTTTATTACTTATTTACTTACACACACGTATTTACATGATTTAAAACTAACAGATTAAAATAATAATAATATGTACAAGTATATACAAAGGGGAGTAATCTGATTGTTGCTTGTGTTAAAAAAAGACTACTGGTCATCTTGACATAGCTCTTAGTCCTCTGGTTTGTTCTCAAATGATCAGCCAAAATATTTTGAGAAAAGCTCACTTGTCTCCCTGGTTGTACTAAGCAAAAAGAGCAAAACAGATTTAAGAGTAATTTCTATACCAGAAAGTGGAAAACGAAACACAACGAAAAACTCCGGAAACACTCTAAATATACTTGTTTAATTAAGGCTTTAAAAATACAGTTTACACAGTGCTTTAGTTATCGTGTATCGGAAACATGAAGTATCGTCGCGCACTCAATGCCTTTGACTCGCATGGCACTGCACTGTAATGAAACCTCGCAAACAGCGGAGCTTTGTCACACTAAGCGATAGGACTTGTGCAGACTGAGTTAGTAGTGAGGCGAGTTGAAAAAATGTGGGTTTAGTTGAATGTATGTAGTAAAATTTGCTTGAAATCAATTTCTGGTAGGTACTCTTTTGTTTTGACGGATATTTTGTATGATGTCTTCCTATCATATTCATCTCATAATTATATCTATCTTAATGTTGACATGTTTCTGTAGGTATATCGTAAATTGAGCTGTCTCTAAGAACTTGCAATATTGAGATATAACTTAACTTTTGAGTTTGTAAGGAGATTTTAAAGGTAGGTTGATGGTATGTGCCCACTGAACCTTTTAATACCACATTACATGTGATGATATTTGACTAAAAAGCAAATACTCTTTTCTTAAAAACAAAAAAATAATACCACCTTTTGCGATATTCAAACTCACACAGACACATCCCCAATAGGCATATTTTTCCTTGCAAATTAGGTCCAGTTTCAAAACAATACCTACAATTCCGGCTACTAATTAACACAAATGCTATCTGTCGAAATGTTACAAAATTTACAGTACGATAAACACAATTTCAGTGGAAATATAATGTGCAAATACCATTAGTACTGTACTCTACCAGCGTGTGAAGTACTGGCATTGTCTGAAATGGGCTTAAGTTATAAGGTTGTCAAACGCATTCTATACTCTGCGTATTTTGTGTTCCATATGTTTGCTCGAAACTAGCAAAGTTTAACTTGTGTTGTTTTTATACTGAACTAAGAATCGTTCATTTACAATATTATGGATGCCACTCGAATATTTTATAGAACCTTTTTATGACAAAGATGTAACATGAAATAAAGTAAACAGAAACTTTTGAAAATCAAAACAAGCAGAAAGTCTGATACAATTGCAAGTAAAATTACTTGAAAACTAATTTCTTTAACATTGCATTTTGCTTTGTTTTTGTCCAGTATGTCCAGTCCAGACTTCATTATTCCTTCAAATAACAAAATAAAATGTTGTCCTACCAGCTTGAAGAAACGTCTTGGCAAAAAGCCACACAAACCAGTAACTTCAATAGTTTCTTTGTTGCGCTGCGGTTACATCGAGTCGTCCTACGGGACTAATGTTGCAGATACTCCAGCGAAAACTCTATTTGAGCTGCAAACAAGGTATCTAGACGAAGATGCTTTACCTAAACTTTCTTGTAGTAGATAGTAGTTTGGGGGTGTGGCAACTGTGTTTGTTAAGCAGTGATGAAACTTTGTCTATCTTTTAATGTATCATTTTCTAGCCACTCTATTTGTCTGCGACACCTTTTATTGTGATTCTTTTTACAAGTTCATCTCATTGTTTGTACTCATTGTTATAATAATATAATAATAACCATTTCATTTCGGAATAATCCATAATTTGTTAGTAAACATTAACCTTAATAACTACGTTAGTAAACATGCAGTTTGGACAAATAATGGACGAGCGGGCAATCAAATTTCCCCGCAATGACATTCAGGAGACTGTTCGAGCTGCCCCGGACCCTCTGCAGCAGCGACGCGGCACGCTTCCGCACTTAGTCCGTAAGGGAGACCATTGTGCGTGAGCCATGGCGGCCGTTTAGTGGTTATTCCAACTAGCCCACCTCCTTCCAGAAGCTAATTAAATCTCTTGGTCTGTTCAGAACATCTGTGAAAGATCTGGGTGACCTGAGAGTTTGTGTTCTAATCTGGGTGATGCCTGTGCATTCAAAGTGCACGTGCGCTACGGTTTCCTCAGCCTCCATGCATGCCCTGCACATACATGTCCATTATCATTGTGTGAAAGTGTTTGTTTAGCAAGCAGCGTCCCGTGATGGTCCCCGTCACTAGGCGCAGGCCGTTCCTGTCCAGGCGTAATAAACGCCTGGTTAGCCAAGGAGGCTTATTGGTGGTAAAAACCAAATGGGTCTGATTGTATAATTTTTTTTGTGGTATGATGAACAGGGTGTAAAGTTCACTCATCCTCTATAGAGAAGGGAGGATCCTCCGAACAGACAGGTGTCGTGTCTGGTGGGCAACTGCGCAACGATTGAGGTCGGACAGTTATATATATGTTGAACGCGCGGTAAACTGTGCTTGCGCGATGCAGGATTTGTGTGACGTCAGGATTGTGTGTGGCTTCAGGTCTTTGATGCATAGTTTGCACGTGTAGCGATGTAGATGCCCAAAAGACTCATAGGTTATAGACCAAGGAACATTTCAGCAGGCAAATTTTTATTTACCATTATTTTTACTTTACATTCATATTTTTACTATTTTTCACATGTCAACAAACGCCGTGTTCAAAAGATTTGCTTGTCTTTAGAAACGTTTTTAGCGGGACTGACTGTTGTGTGTATGCCGGAACTACGTTCTTAGAATCAAAACTACAACCGCTTTTTTTCAGTAATTCTTTCGACATCTTCATCCACTACCCGACTTCACCCACTATTGGGCATAGGCCTCGATTTTCTTGTGTCAATCGTCACGCTCCTATGCCAGCCTCATCCAGGTTCTATCCGTGATGGTAACAATGTCATCCACCCATCTCGCCGCTGGACGACCGACACTTCGTCTTCCAGTCCTTGGACGCCACTCGGTCACTGACTTACTCCACTTGTCATCACTGCACCTTGCCAGGTGTCCTGCCCAACAGATAGTTATAACTAGCTACTACACTACTACTAACTACTATTGTAGCTCTGTAAGTTACTAACATAATTTCAAATATACGACGGACAAAACACACCCCTATCACAGTATACCTGTCAATATTGAGAGTGGCGCCAATTGATTAGAGGGCAGAGGGGTGCAACGTGGGTCAGATATTTAATTATGTACCGCTTTGAACGCGCCGGGGATTTAATATGCGGGTTCAGTACAAGTTTCAGTGATTAACATAGTAATCTGAAGGACGGTGACAATTATTTCATGGTAATTAGGTAAATCTAATCTAGAACTTTGTGTTTAGAAAGTATTTAATGAGATTTTGTATTTGTTTTCTAAATTGTCTTGTCTGCGGCGCCATCTACATCGCCAGATACGAACTACGCATCTCACTAACGTCATGCAAAATTTTGCATTGTGAAAACAGAGTTTACTGCGCGATTCGTATATATACAACGTCGCGACCTCAATCGTCAGGAAGTAGCCCACCAGACAAAACACCTGTCTGGTTGGAGGATTCTCTTTATTCTATGGAGGATGAGTGAACTTTACACCCTGTTCCTCATACCTTTATGCTTGTAATTTGCTATCTCTCAAAGTTTGCAATTTCCTTATCTTGGCTTGCTTAGAAAGAGATTAATTTGAGCAAATAGATTCCTGGACATTTATTGTTTAATTACTTTCACCACCTATTTGTGTATGTTCCTTGTAAACTATTCTTAATTGGTCATTGATCTTAGACATCTTCATTGCAACCTCAAGGCTCGCTTTAAGTATACAGCTGACCGCACGTCAGTGGTACCTAATACTTTGAACTTGAGCTGGACTAGCGTAGTACGAAGTTCCAATAGAATACGAGGCCAGCTTATACCTGCACGCGTAGGATGACAACCATAGAAACGGGTTTTCTACGGATTTTGTCGACGGAAGAATAGACAAAATGACAGATTGTGATTGTTGTCTATTCTTCCGTCGACAAAACCCGTTTCTATTGTGGTCATGCTAAGCGTGCTGAGGAACAATTATATTTTTTAAGAACGCATTCTAATCTCCTTCGCAATCTGTCAAAAATTCAATCAATTTTCCAATGTTTTGTCACAACTAAAAGTTTGACAGATTTCGATTTGAATGTGAACGTTTTTTAAGAACGAGAATTGTCCTTCTGGTCTTCATACCACTGACGTGCACCCTACTATACCTCATCATCATCATCATCAGCCTATAATGTTCCCACTGCTGGGACACAGGCCTCCTCTCTGTGAGAGGGAGTGGGCCGTAATCCACCACGCGGGCCCAGTGCGGGTTGGTAGATGTCACATGTCTTCGATTTTTCGGTTCTAGGACATGCCGGTTTCCTCACGATGTTTTCCTTCACCGTTTTGAGAGCAGTGGTGATGAAATAATTAACACAAAGTAAAGCGCCTGTCTCGTAAGTCGGGGCCGTTACCACTGGGCCACCACTGCTCTACTATACCTACTAATAAATAATTAAGTGAAATGAATAAAAAAATGGTACCTACTTAAAACCTAACTCAATAAAAATCTCAAGGCTTTTACACCAGAAACTTTAAAAAAAATCTTTAATTTAATTCATAAGTCACAATTATAATATCGATACTGGAAATTTCAATTGTCGTAAAGGACATTGTATATATGTCCTTTACGACATTTGAAATTTCCAGTGTCGATATAATCGATCGCCGATTGACGCACCCAACCAAATTCATGTAACGAAACCATATCGAACACGGTTGTAAAATTTTACATGATGATAACTTTATCAGTCATTATCGTTGTTGTTGTTGGGTTTCAGTTTTTGTAGCATTATTTTTTTTTATCTAGAGTATATGAGAACTGAACGATTTCTTCTTCGGCTTGATCCAATGATAATAATTGTACCTGTGCCAATGGTACCCATTACTATTTTAATCGTGTTTTCAGTACATTGTGTTGCCTACTCTATAAACACCTAGGTCACCCGATTTGTAAGTACATTCCTATTGCTATTTAGGTGGTATTCCCATGCTGTTAAAGCTCATAATTGTTACGGATTGTTAATTGATTCATATATTATTATGTATTGCATAAATAACATCACGCCTGTATCAAAGAGATGTATTGTTAAATCACTTTTCACCTGCTACTTCCCAAGAGATAGGAACTGCTCTAACACTTTTTCCCGGGGATCGAAACCAGGACCTCACGCGCAGCAGCCACACTAAGAAAACAACGAGGCAGCATATCTTTTTTTAAATAGTTTGTGACTTAAGTACACTGTGCTCATACATGGCTATGACTTACGTAGCAAGTTACGTATCTAAGTTATAAATAAGTATACAAAAGTTTTGATTTTCGTTTTATTTAAACAATAAAATATGGGGCACAGAAAAACAATATTTTGTCGATCAGTTTGAATTTGGCAAATTACACTAAAATAATTTAATTATGTTCAAATACCTACATACATAATTATTGAATCTTGGGGCATGAACAGAAATCAAGGCGAGAATCATCTTATACTATTAAAAAATCGTTTAGCTGAACAAAAACACATCGCTCAAGTGGCTGATTGCATTTAACTTGATTATAAACCTCAACACTCAAACATAAACTTTAGTATCGTTTGCAATTATATGTACTACTTTGATTGAAAAGTAAACGTATTTTTTAAACAAGAACAAAAATATTTAAGGAAAAATAAAACATAACTTCTAAGCAACATTTTGTGGTCTTATTTTTCCGGCCGTTTTAGATGCACTCATCGGAAATCTTGTACTATTGTTGATCGAAGGCTGCGTCTATAAAACTATAAAGCGCATGTTTTTCGTTCTATCAATCGCGATCGAAATTGGTACTGTATATTGGTAGACGAAGATATTTGTTACGGAGCGAACCATGATCGTTATCTGGGCAGTACCATGGTCGATCATCGGTTAAAAGTATTAAAACTAAAGTCTGATTTGCTAGCATTTTCAAGGAAAATGCCGCTTTGAATTCTGCTCATACCACAAATCAGGAAATAACATCTAAAATACGTAGTACTCAATGAAATAAAAATAAGTTTGATTGACATCGTAATATTGACAAGTTTTTTTCAAACAATTAAATGTTAAAGTTGAAATTCACTGTAAATAATTTTATCTATTTATTTTAACCCAATTTTATAATTATTCTTGCTTTAAGAAATATCACAATTTTATATATTAACATCGATTTTAGTATTTATAATTTTAATTGTACAAAAAGAGAAGGTAGTGCCAAAATAAAACTGATCTTCAGTAAAAACGATAACATTAGAAAAATATTCTAGATCTAAACAGTATTTGGTATGACTAACAATGTTAAAGGGATGTTTTTACAAATCGTTTCCACTATGAGCTGAGATAGATTAACAATGTATAATTTGAAACTAAAGAAGCTGATAATGGAACTAGCTACAAAAACAAAACCTAAGGATTAAATTTTTTGTATCATTACATTTCATCATTATATCTTAGGCCATAAAACTGCGTAAGCGACATTGAAGAATAATTTGTCTCACAATTCCAAGTTAAGACACTAAGGCATCTCACGTACTAGACGGCCACGAGCACGACCAGTGCTCGCAGCGACGAGGTAAACTACAGAAACCGATGCGAATCGCGCACTTGATCGCAAGTCGCAACGGCTAACTAGCCGCAGACCGGGCCACGATTGGCCGGAGTCGTGGCCGTCTAGAGCGCGAGATGCCTAAAACTCTGTATTCTTTATTTAATGTACACATAATATTGAGAATGAAATTACAAATGATCTCAAATAAGGTGCACGGAAAGATGTTATACATCATAAAAACTTACATAAACATGATTGAAACAATCTACTGTACTGGCAAATATTTCACAATATTTCAACCACGTTGAAAACCAAATCAGCTCACAGCGAAACTCATTCTTACTGACAACATAGTCAGGAATATACATCTTATATCGCCTATATTACACCCGAACCTCATCTTAGTATAACTTCAAACAGCCATCATTAATTACATCCTATGTTACAACTAGTTATCTACAAATTTTTGTTTGGCACAGCTGAGATTCAGAAAGGGATTCTTTTGGCATATTTTTGGCACTTTTCATATTAAAATTTGGCAAATATTTAAATGATTTTTAAAGATAAAGTTTTGGAGATAATTAAGAAGTATTTATGATTCATTTTTCTGTAAGGGACTCTTATGTACAACAAGAAAATTTCAAATTACATTTGAAACTATTATAATTTATGGTAACAATACTTTCGTAGTTTTCGCTTGTGACAATGAACTTAAAAACAAAAGTCATACAGATTTCGGGAGCAATAATTCTAATTCAGCAGAAATTGTAAAAGCTTTGGCAGATGAAATACAAAATGAAAAATAATCAAGCTGATTATTGCCTACCATTTACAATGCTCTTGTGAAAATTCATAACATTTTTGGCAAAAAAGGGAAGAAAATTGAAGTCTATATACAATTTCAATCACTGTCGTGTCTTCCATTTACAAAATATATACAAAATATTCCACAGTAAACTACATGAACTAGTGTCTCTAGTTTTGGTCATTGAGTTGACTAGACTAGATAATCGCTCATAGCGAAACTCTATGCTGTCCAACTAAGTTTACATGTGCAATGCTGTATGGATGAAAATAACATTGAGGTAAAGTAATATTCAAAAGGTCTTTAATAAAATTCATTTGTAAGAAGAAGAAGAGGGAATTAATATCAAAAGTATTAATGTTATGATTTTCAAAATATAATCTTTTAAATTTTCATCCACATAGCACCTACATTCCCATCAACAATAAATAAAAAAATATCCAAGTGACTTATTCTAATATTTCAGATTTGACACAAATATTTTGACTAGAAAAATCTAAGAAAAGAGATTTCATTATATTACAGATTCATAAAATCTAATGGGAGACATCGTTATCTATCGGGGTTTCACAGCTAGAAACATTGACAATTAACATTTAATAAGAATTGTTATTTGGACTATCATCGTTTTCATTTGAATTTACAGTTGTACTATTAGTGTCTATTAAATTAGAATTAATCTCATCTTTGATCATATTATCATTATCAACTACTTCAGATATATTATGATTGCTACATTCACTGGAATCATTCATTTGATCTATTTTATTTGATTCTTCAAAAGCATCACTGTCTTCTGTTTCTCTATTTTCTAGTATAACTTCAATGCCTGGTTTATATATTAAGTCATCTTTCTTTTCTATATCTGGTGGTCTGACTGTTGATAGGGTGTTGGATAAAAATGATGATTGAAGGTTGTAGCCTGGCAGTAACTTGGGTTGTAAAGGCAGCATGAGGTCTAAGGAGCCGGTGGTTGCAGGTCTTGGTTGCAGGGGCGGGGCGGTCATTAGAGGCGGTTGCAGTGACGCTAGTGATATTGCTCCAGACTGCGTGTTGATTACTGGACTCTCGACTGGAAATAGAGAATTTCTTCATTACTACAGTGAATTTGGAAACTGGAAGGCTTAGGAATGATAATTTAACTAAGGAATTTTAATCTACTTAAGGATTTTAAAATAATCATCTCAAGGTAATGGTTGCAAGATTATGGAATTTATGTGATCCCTACAACAGTTACTTTCCGTTCATACATCTTGCTTTTTCTTTCGAAATCGATTGAAAACAGTGTTAAGTCTGTGCTATGGTTGGAACATTATAATGTGGGCTTTACCAATGGGTGCTCTCGCTTGAAGAGGCAGGGATGCCGTAGCTGGTGGTCGGAGAAGGTTGGTTGTTGGACCCTGGAGTGCTATGCTGATCATGTTCATACCGTTGACACCTAGAAATTTCCAGTTTTATAAATTAGTTAAGAGAATACCATGCTTAACATAATAAGACTCAATAAACGTCAACGTCAACATTTCACTGCTGAGACATAATATTATGATAGGTCTTCTTTCCACAACGCGGGCCCAGTGCGGGTTGGTCATATGCTTATGTTAACTCAATATAAATTAAGTTTTGGGAAACAGAGAAATGTTATAATGTATGCCTAAATAAATAACTTGCACAATAACTTTTCAGCGAAGCAAAAATGTTCCAGTAAAGCAACATTATTAACAATAAATTGTAAGTTTAAAGTACCTTTAATGTATAAATTGTAAGTTTAAGGTATTCTTTCACAATTCGGCTAGCAGAAAAAATCTTTAGAAATAAACCGTACTTAATATCTTCTCTATACATTTTGTTTGTTGATTACCTAAACAAATACCTTACAGAATTTTAAAGCTTGCTCCTCTCAGCGCCATCTCCGTATAGAAAACAGTACTACAAGGAAAATCAACTCACCAAACTTATTTCCTCCTGGAGGCAAGTCCTTCAGTACAACAGGATGTTTCACCGCATTGACACGGCGATTGGAGGCGCCAGCGTCGCGTTTTCTCCTCGGCTGCTCGACCGGTAACACCCTACGCCGTTTCTTCGGAAGTTTTGACCGAGCCTGCAATAGATGACGTTAGTAGTTATTAAAATAGAATAAAAGGAATATTTTTATATGAAATAGAATTAATATTTGCTAAATTCACATGGGATTTTGTTTTACATTCATATAAAATTAATAACAAGAATTGTTTACACTATCATTAATTGTACACTGTACATTTGATTACACTTGTAATTGAGTTTTATAACTCAGCAGACCTTAGAGCTTTAGAAAGATTCATTTGACACTGATGACGGAAATTACTGTGATGTTCATTCTTCTAACATTGCAGAGCATATGATTCCTGGTTCGAAAGTATAGAACCAAAAATATTCCCAACGCGACGGGATTACATACGCCATACAGCTATTACCGACAGATGGCGCTCATAACCCCCGCTCTAATAGTTGGCATATTTCCTCACTAGGTGTCGCTACGAATCTCAACATGAGCCTCCCGTCTCTACCTAAATAATGATATACGTACTTTGATTTTCGTAATGTGTCACATATTGGGGATTTTATTTATCATCTCCACACATCAATGACTTCTAACCGTTACATTATGGAAAAGCGTTTTATGAAATTCCGTATTCAACGAGTAAGTAAGGAGAGCATCAATCATGTTACAATGTAATGGTAGGCACAATATAAAGATTTTGGCATCAAATTGTGGCACATTTTAGGTATAAAGGAAAGTCTCTTTTATGAAAGATCGTAGGGCTTTTATTAAAAATCTGTTCGCTTGATAATACCTGATAGGTTTTACCTTGTTCAGGAAATACTTTTAATAATCGATATACTGTCTACTTTAGCTAACCGCGATTGTTTTTAATTTGGATATTGGGAAATTCGAAATTTTACTTTATTATGTAAGTTGTAAAGTTGATTTTGCATTAGTCTAGTTTCCCTCGAGAATGTTTATTGGGTTTCATTTTGTGCAAACTTAAATATTGTAATGGCTACACACACTTTATTCATAAATCTTTTTTCCACTCTGGAAATTAGTAAGTCTACCGTCTAGGGATATTTTATTAGTATTTTACCGAAAAACTATACATTATTTGTCTTCTGTTCATAAAGAGACGCCACGATCTCAGTAATTGTAACTTTGACCTTCAATATCTCCGTAACCAGATGGTTCCCAGGTATCATCTAGTATTAAAAAAAAAAACTCAATAACGGGAAGCAAAGCTCGGTTTCGTTAAGCGTCTTTTTATATCATTCATTCATTCAACCAAGCAAGACGCTTATATCTAAATACCTTACCGTAGTTTAATTAGAAAACAGAGCAGTTTAGGCGTCGACACATGTTTACAAAGTGTAGACAGAGATCTATGCCTAATGCAATTAACATACCCACAGACTGACAATCACATACCGCTGTAAACAAACGGACAAATATATTATGTATAGATAGTTTAGTGGTAATGTCTCTACGTACTGGGAAGTGGTACTATTTGTCGCTCAAATTAGGGCTCCGTGCACGAAATCGACTGATTTTGATCAATTTTGTTCATTAGTTGTGAGAAAGGGAAACAGAATTGAAACAAAATTATTTGTGATTTGAAAAGCCGAATTCTTTGTCTTGTACATAGCAGAAAGAGATTTTCAAATAAATTAAGGATTCGTGGAAGATCACTAAAATTCGCAACAAGTTTTCCTAAAATTGACGCGAGACTGACGTTTGATCGTTTCGTTAGAAGAAACTACTTTTGATTTTGAAAATTAAAAAATATTGTCATCATCATTATATGGTCTACTTAGGGAAACCACTTTTTTCAACTTCCATAGAAAATATTGCAGAAAAAAATGTTGATATAATCATTTTTATTTTAAACCGCAAAAGTGATGCAACTATTAACAGGTGCTGTGACTGACACGAATGGTTTAGCACCACGAAAACTGAACTTTTATACTTACACAGACTTAATGTTTCAATTATTTCAAGCTTTCTTACAATTAGATAAGTTATTGACGAAAAAGGTCTTTTTTTCGTGCACGGCCCCTTAGGTTTTTACCTATTTGTTTGAAATATTAAGAGGTATATATGTTCAGCTCTGTGCATTTGTGTGGAAGTATTGAGGTAGTGTTTAACTAACCACTGAAATCAGCGCTGTGCTGTGGGTCCCCCATAGCACAGCATCATGCTGAGTGGAAGCCTTCTTGTCGCAGTCATGTCGTGCAGCTGCCGCCTAAGTAAATTCTGTTCTATGCTCGTGATTTGTTATGTACTTTGTGTTATTCTTTGATTCCTCTTGTTTTTTATGTATGCACGTGTTTCTGTGACAAATAAACCTATTTTTCTTTCTTTCTAATATAAGTAACTTAAATGAGAGGGGCTCGCGGCTAAGTAATAACAGCCGCACGGGTCGATAGACCAGGTAAAGCTACGCTTGCCACGGTCAGTCCGTGGATGGGTGACCATCTTAATATATTGCGACCTCTCCGTGCCTTGGAAAGCACGTTAAGCCATTGGTTCCAGCTGTAATTCTTGGATCTTTGACAGTTCTTACGGGTCGTCAGAACCCGAAAGTCTGACAACCAGTCTTACCCAGGGGTATCGTGTTACACAGTAACTGGGTTATGGAGGTCAGATAAGCATTCGCTCGATGTTAAATTCTGGTATTCAGCTGCATCCGGTTACACTGGAAGCCGACCCCAACCTAGTTGGGAAAAGGCTAGGTAGATTGAAATGACTTAAATGTAAGGGATTTGGTCGTAACCATTCTGTAAACTTATATAATCATTATTTTGCCCATAACCCAGTTTATTTGCGGTTGGCACATGTCATTTTCTTCCAAATTAGGAATAATGGCTGGGTCAAAAAAAAAAAAGCTGTTTAGTCCGTCAGTCAAGTCGACTTACCGACCGGATTTGGAACACGATACTGCGCTCTAAGACACAAAGCGCTGACAACACCCAAAAAGCAGCCAAGCTCAAGTGGGACTGGGCCGGACACGTTTGCTGCATGTCGGATGCATTGTGGGCTAAGACCACTACAACATATTTTTAGTGATCATCCTTATTCTCTATTACTTGTCATCTTGGTAATCACCCCCCTTCTAGCCTGTAAACTTATACTATGGTTTAATATTCATATAAGTAGTGACGGGTATTGAAGTATGTTATTGAAGATGGTACAAATAGTTTAGAGTCAATGTAGCAGGGAAGTGGTATATGTTATCGCTCAAATTATGTTGTTTACCTATTGGTCCGAAACATTAAGAGATATTTTTTTCAGCTCTGAATGTGTGTGGAAGTGATCAAGTTACATGTAGTGATGTGTAATTAAAGATCTCAATGAAAAGTGGGCCTGAAAGCTTACCTATTATTTTAACCCATACTATTTAAACTTTGCTTCAAGTTAAGTAGTGAACGAGGGCGTAAATATAATTTTTGACATTTAAGCTTACCTTAGTAAAATAACGTTAATGAGAAAGGGGGATAGTGTTTTGAATGTTTTGTAGTTAGATTCACGTAGAATATTTAAAAAAAAACATATCTTTATTCAATCTCGGCAAACAGAGTGGTAACAATAACAACAATTTGCATAATTTATCAAAATCCCTTGTAACTTATAGAAGAGAAAAAATGTTTACATTACTGAATAATGAATACAGACAAACAGATTTCATTCACATTACTTAGTTCTATTTATTAAGTAATTCTGTAAGATTATTGGGTGATGTATCGTGGGTTCTATTTTTTTTTTGTTTTTGTTTTGGCAGTGTAACTCAACCCAATGTAATATTGATAAACGTACCTCTAAATTGACATAATGGACAAACAAAAACAACTTTGTGTGATTACTTAGGTACGGTATTAATAATTTATAAAGTAGTACGTAGTCGACCTAGTAATTGTATTACCCCCTTTAGGTTGAATGCCATTTGCATGTTATAAAACGACAAGGGCTATTTATCTATGTGACGTAAGATAATTTCAACCTCAATTTACTGGGAATTGTTGTCAAAAACCGGCCAAGTGCGTGTCGGACTACGCACAATGAAGGGTTCCGTAGTTGGAATTAATTTATCCCAAATACAAATTTAACATTGTACTTGAAATACATGTTCTCCCATACATTCCAACTGCAAATATAAGTTTGTACGCACAATATTCAGAGATTTACCATGTTATTTTAAGACCATATACTTCTTATAGATTTTCCTGTAATCTATGAGTAAAGAGCCAAACTATGTATTTTTTTCAAAATTTTAGGTCCAGTAGTTTCGGAGATAAGGGGGGAACGGTAAATTTTCATCGAATTTCTTAAATATCTTTTAAAGTGTTTATTTTAAAATTATATAAAAAAAACATGTTATAGATCCTCGCAACAAGCCCTTTCATTTTTTTTTTTTTTTTTTTTTTAATCTTTATTTAAGGAGCTTGGTCAACAAGACTAAGTCGCTCCGTAAGCCTTTCTTATAATTTAAAACTCCATTTTATAAATATAATTCATTCTACTTTCATAAGACTAATTATTATCTTCTACAAACACCAATCCGTACAAGTTTATATAATAGCCTCGCTGTTTCTGACAAGGGGAATGCTAGGATGTTATTGCATCTTCCCACCTCTCTAACATCAACACCAAAGTGTGTCAATAACTCAGCTCTGAGATCTTCGTTCCGGACACACTCCACCATGATGTGAAGAACGTCTTCCACTTTCCCGCACTCTGTGCAGTTGGGAGAAGGAACTTTTTTCATTAAGAATGCGAACTTATTTAAGGGGATATGTCCAGAACGAAGCCTGAGAGCTGTAACAATTTCTGTTCTGCCTAAAAAACATGAATCGAACCATGGCGTTTTCCATGGTTCTCCTTGTATTGTTTTATACCAAACACCCTTCTCCACAGACCTCTGATCAAAATGTTCCCTCCAGTTTAAAAAACAATGTTCGCGTATATATCTCATGCAATCTGTATAAAATGGGTGTACGTGCAATGGTATGCCGTCACTTGAAGCCAGTCTTGCCAGTTGGTCTGCCCTTTCGTTACCCACTAAGCCCACGTGGGAGGGGATCCACTGAATGATGATATTTTTTGAATTGGCCCTCAATCTGATAACGGAGTCAATAATTTTGTAAGCTATCGGTGTTCCTCTGAAGCCAGAGGAACAGCGAGCTAAATGTTGAATTGAACTTTTAGAGTCTGTTAAAATTATAAAATTAGTATGTTCAATGGATTCTATGTATGCCAATGCTTCACTAATTGCTAAAAGTTACACGGTACCGTTGGCAAATATTTTTTTTTTGTTTTTCTTGTTTGCCCCCAAAAGTGACCCCTATATTCAAAATTCATTTATTTACCTTACACATTCGTATTTGGGTCACAGAACTATATATGTGTACCAAATTTCAACTTAATCGGTCCATTCGATTTGGAGCAAATTGGCTGTGACAGACGGGCACACGAGTGATCTTATAAGGGTTCCGTTTTTTTACCTTTTGATAAATGATAAATGATTTTATTTCTGTAAGTAGGTTTGTACAAACACTTTTACACGTCAATCATATTTTAAAACTAGATGAGGTCGGCGTTTCCTATCTGACTACTCTGAGAAGAAAGGCCGAAACAAACTCAGAGGTCTCAGTCTCTTTTAAAGTCCAGACATAATCTTGGTCAGATCATGTGAAGGCCATGTGGATTTGAGGTCTGGAACTCTAAAAAGGTAAAACAATTAGGACGCCGACTATATTTAATAACGCAATTTTGTTTCAGTTTCAACTTAGTATGTTACCAACACTTACATACAACTTGAGACGGTTTGCAAATAACTCTCATTGTGTGGTTGTTCTATGCACTAAGTTACTTTCAAGATGAGTTTAACTTTGACTTTGATATAAACAGAGAACTTGAAAGTTATCTGTGTAACAGATAGTTGACTACATAACTGCTAACTGACTGACTGATAATTTTAAGAAGTTAGCTAAACTTTAATAAAGACAACAAAGAACTCACAACCAACTGTTTTTTTCCTTGTTTTCCATAACATTACTTCTGTTTTGAGTAAAAAATTCGGAAATTTTCGGAATTTTCATGGTCATAAAAATTTAACATTGAGTTGACGGTTAAAATTCAGAAAACTTCCGAACATTTTACGCAAAACAGAAGTAATTTTATGGAAAACAGAAAAAATCTATGGGTTCGCTGTTCTTTCATATAATAAGTGTAATATTAATTGGGTGCCTTCTTAATTATGGCAAAATTATCAAAATAGCAGTGCTTTTTGCACATTATTAATGGTTTTTTTTTTTTTTAACTATCTCCAACAAGGTTTATCCGTAATCCGATTTTCTCACTGAGTATTGGAACTCTTCAGCTAGACAGACGTTTTTTTTCGTAGCTACCTACTACTTTAAGTTTACTATATAAACTTATCAAAATTCATAACACGATTTCCTATAATAGCCAACCCTTAATGTGTAGCTACAAGTACCCACTGAAATATTGTAAAATCATAATATTGTAAAATTATTCGCTAGTAAATCACCACAAAATACAAGTTTCACGTATAGAAAAATTCGTAAAAGTCATAATATTGATCGTCTTGACGCGTAGCAAATTGCGTAGCAGATTGCGTAGCAATTTGCTACGACGGCGTAGCTGACGTAGTCACTGCTTCCAGTCATAAGCCATAAATAATATCTTAGTAATAGTCTCCGTTAATCACTGTGAGACTCATTACGCACTAAAAGGGTTATGGTTTGGTCCTTGAAATTCTAAAATTATATGCTAAACCGTTCCATCTGACAACCTTGTAACCATTAGAATAGTCTCCGCGTGGAGATGCCTACATGTAAGTTGGTACCAACTTTTTTATACATGGTGTAATTCAAGTTACCAAAAACCTCTTAAAGGGTAATTATAAACAACTTTTACTATGGGATCAAACCTGAAACGCGACATTAGAGAACAGCATTATATTAATTTTCTGCTGGTTTGGTTTGGTTGATGGTAGGGCTTGTTCTCAGTCCACCTGGCTAGCTACCACCATCTTATCTAAGTTTGTCGCCATAACAAAGCATTGTTGTGTTTTGGTAGTTAGAGGTAAGATAGCCAGTTCCTCCGAGGTTGAGAATTCCGGGTGAAGCTAGCTTCCACCTTCGGCCTGATCATCACTTATCATCAGGTGAGATGCAGGCCAAGAGTGGTAAAATAAAAAAACTGCTTTTTTTTTTTTTGATAATGACAACCTGACCCGTTTAGTCATTCTCAATTATTTCAAATACTACACCTTGTATTTTTATCAACAACACCTTGTTCTTTTTCGTTGTTTTTTTTTCTTTATTTTTCATATAAACTGTATTCGTTTTGATATAGTAGATAATTATACCTACGTAATTCTTGACAAAACGAAAGTAAAAAGTACACTCCTATGAGGTAAAAAATTGCAAATGGCTATATCGCATTATGTAAAGATGGTCTATAAAACTTAATCTCTTTTCGAGAATTTAACCTTTCACAAGAAATCTAATCCCATAAATAACCTTGACACCACTGCACCGTATAACTGGATCATTCAATTACTCACTTGCTCAGACGCAGCCGTTCGATTAGTTTATAATTGAGTGAATTGCTTGAGCATGGGACTTCATGTGTGAACGACTAATAACTAGCAGGCTTCACTCAAGGTTGAGACATAATTTGTGAGCAAAATGTTAAGGTCGAAGTGTAAGGGAATTTAATTTTGCAGTTTTTAGTTAGAAAATTCAAATTAATTCAACAATAATTTATTGTCCAAAAATGGCTCAGCTGTATTCCACCTTTGCGAGAGACTGGTATAATTAGAAGGTATATGTAACCGATTACAATGCTCCGGTAGAAACTGTTTTGTAATGTGCATTTTCTAGGGGAAAAAAAGGTTATAAAATTAAACTCGATATTCAAATTAACCAAGGTAACCGACATAGCCCGAAGAATTGCCAAACTTAAGTGGCAATACGACCACCATTACCATTGTGGTCGTAAGATAAATTAACTAACTCCTGGATTCTGAATTCTGGCTGATAAGTTAATCTGCTGCCAAAAAATAAAATAAAATTGTCGAATTCTTATGGACTGTGAATGCCCTGAACGCGTCACTATTTTGTTTATTGTAACAAGTTTCAAATAAAAAAAAACTATAACAATTACTTATGTTTCCATGCATTAGGTATAGTTTAATTATCCAAATTTTCCCAACCATTATTCATTAATTTAACTCTTACAACAGCGTAACAAAATGATTAGCCAAATTGATGTCAAAGTTTGTCGGAAGTAATTTCAGTTTGAAACTGCAGAAAATGATTGATGTTCCATTTGATGACGTACGTAACATTACGGATAAACAAATGATTAATAAGTTTGATAATTCGAAGTTTTAAAGCGAAGAATTAATGAGATTTTACTGCCAACAAGAAAAAAATATTGTTTGAGGATTTTCGCGGAAGTGGCTTAAATATTTTTCTTATAAAATTCTGTGAGAGTGAGTTTATTCTAAGTTGATTAAGTTAAGGTATTCTTCGTTAAGTTTAGGAAAGAAATGATTATGATTAAGTTGTTGGAATTTATTTAACTCGAAGTTTTTGTTTACTAATCATAATATTTTATTCAGTGCTTAAATCTCAATAATAATTAGTTTCAAAAAGTACCGCTGCCATTTTGGCGCAAAAGTAATGTCATATTATGAATGTGTCATAATTTTTTCAAATAGTGTTACAGTGTGATTGTGATTTGAAACTTATGTTGTAGACAGATAGAGAATTAGTTGACAATGCAATGAAGCGATACATACAGCTCAGGCGATGACGGAGATTTTAAAAACCAATTTCCGGGCCGTGTAATCTCCCGTTTTGGCGATTTGAACTGGCCGGCCAAATCGCCAGATCTGACAGCGTCAAAATTCTTCTTTTGGAGCTTTTTGAAATTTCGCGTTTACCAACACAAACCACAGACCTTGCAAGTCTAGAAAGCCAACATTGAATAAGAAATCACAAAATTGGAGATAGATTAATTCAAAATGCCGTAAAACGAGCACAAATGTGCATCAACTCAGGAGGTGGTCAGTTGACCGATATAATTTTTTCGACTTAATTCCATCAATTTTACACCTTTAAATAATATTTCCGTGAAAACAATGCCCAATTATTTTAATTTTCAACAAAATGACAGCCAATTCAAACTTGACATTACTTTTGCGCCACTTTGTATAAGAAATAGCTACTAGAAAACGGTAAATATCAGTTGCTTATTGTCTTTAGTATTGCAGATAAAAAGTTATTTACAAAAAGATAAGACAACTTAACAAGTACCTAGATCTTTTAAATTTCCTCTTAATCTAATAAAAAGACTTAATTCAAAGTACTTAAAAGATATCCAACGAAACAAAAACAATAACATCTAAACCGCAGCATCCAAGCGCACAATCTGATTATACGGAAGATAAGCTCCGAAAAAATAAAAAAGTAGGTATAACACCTAATAATATTACCTTCAAGGTACTGCGAAGTAAATATTTTTCGACCTCGAAGAGTTTTGTATATTTCCATAAACGACCTGAGACTGACTTGAATATAGAAGGTAGGATTGACTCACGTGCGTTTCATGAAAGGCAGCAGTGGACAGCAGAAATTAAACCAATTTGTCTTTCTTCATGGGTTATAGGAAAACATGGTTAATGTGGTAAATAAAATCGACCACCCTTCTAACTTTGTCTATTGTAATACATATTATTAGAGGTTAATGACCTATCATTGTTACCTATAACCCATCAGCTGGGCACGCACGTTCCATTGTACACGTCATTTACCGCTTTCCATCAAGCGAGATCGAGGTCAAGAGCTTGCCTCAGAAAATACAAAATAAATTGTTTGAGCTACTTTTAAGATGCTTCAGAAAAATTCATACGACAGGTCCATAAATCCCCTAACCAGAATATTTGCTAAAGTTTTTAATATAAATATTATTCGCAAGAAGAGGAGCAAGTTCTTATTTTGCATTTAGTCTTCATTAGCTGTGTATGTCTGTGTGTAAGTTTTAGTAACTAACTTGCGTAAACATATTAGCTTTTGAGCCAGCTCTTAGTAAACTTGATACTCTTATGAATGTCAGTTCTAATATAGGGAATAACTTTAATGTTTTGATGGAGGCTAAAAGCCTTCATCTTGAAAGGTTTTTAACCGTCAAGGATCTAAAACTTACTTTGTATTTGACTTGTAACTCGAACTTAGATCCACAAAGTAACTCGAGCCTTCATGACAGTTAATTTAAAAAAGACCTTTTACTTAATAATTATAGTAACAATAAAAACGTTATAAAATAAAAATAAATGTTTCAAATTGGGAACATTTTCCTGTTCGGAAAATGTTTTTTTGATTATTTCAATAAATTTATAACATAAATATTTGTAATCAACAATTTTCTTTATTATTATAATAAGGAGAAAAAAATATATATACCGCAAATAACCTACAATTACCAGTCAACATCGATGCAGATGAAATTTTTCGACGCCATATCTTAGTTTGTGAATAGTTTTAGTTAAGTTAGTATGTAATTTTGTTATTTTGATTAATTATTAGGTTTAAGTTGTTATTTTTTAAATCAACTAGATCTTTATTAAAGACGTACTGATATTAACTGCTGAATATAAGCAGTGAATTCAGATTGTAGCCGGACTTTTGAAATTCCAAATCACGCCACAACACGCGGTTCTCTTCCGCATTCTGAATACACAAACTGAATACATAAAGCGAACTTTTAATAATATCCAATCTGTATGCTAAACATAAATATTTTTGAAGGTTTTGTATACTTACACAAGTTCCACAGTATTCAAAGTAAGATCAGTTTTTAAACCTCTTACAGATCGGGCTGTAATTTTTAAGTTTATAAAGCAATAGAATCAAGACTTATTATAGTATCAGACTTAGAGACGTGTGTGTTTTGTTGTGCGTGTGAGTGCGTGTTTTCACTCACACTAGGTGACATCTAAATCAATGCCTAAATAAAAGTACAAAAGTACACTATTAAATTCAACAGTTTAATAATATTAGGCGGTAGTTTAAGTGATTGTTGATGAAAAAGGACCATCAGCCGCATTCGATTTAGATGATTGTGATGTTGTTGGCCTAATTAGTATTTAGGTACTTCCTTTATGTACACGGATACTTATTACTACTAATATTTGAGAACAATATAAATCTAGATTTTTTATGGAATTCAGTATTTCGACAGCCGAGTCCCAACTCAAACTTGTATTATGTTATAAGTTTGGTTTATAAGTTTTCTTTATTGTATGACTACCAGCGCCCCGCGGTTTCACCCGCATAAGTTTCAATCCCGTGAGAATATTTATTTATTTATTTAATACTTCAAGCACACAAATGTACAGAGATAGAGAGAGAGGAGGAGGAGGTGTAGAGATATATCGTGATAAAAAGTATTCTATGTGTTAATCCGGGTTATAAACTCAAATCCGTTCAGTAGTTTTTTTGTTAAAAAGTAACAAACATCCATCCATCGTCACAAACTTTCGCATTTATAATATTAGTAAGAATTTTCTGCTGACAAGGAAGGTACGTAAACATAATTGTGACCGATGTCTCTATCATATTTATTTAAATTAATACTTCGTTGAAGCTCTTTTCCAATTGAAAATTAAGGCTTCGTGCAGACAGACTGGCGCAACGCGACACCGGTAATTGTTCTATCGTGAAGTTTTCTTAGAAATTGTATTATATAGTTGTAGGTACCTATTTCCATTCTGCTGCAAGTGTCGAAACAGCAGATTTTAAATAAAAATAAATATAGGGGACGATTTTTCAAACATATCTATGAAGCAGTGGAATAGCAATTTAGTTCAAAATCCTTCGGATTATGGTTAAAAGTTTGTTATCAATTGGTGTGTATTTACTCTGAGAGCCAATTCCTATATTTTTAAAAACGTTAGGATTGTAGAGTCCGCGCCAGCACTGAAGTCCGGCGGAAAATTGTGGAACTACATTTTTTAAAATACTATTTGATGCAATGACATAGACACTAGCGCCGTGTCTATCGGACTTGAGCATTGAGATAGAAAAAACAATGTTTATTCTGCACAAACTAAACACAAATTACAAAAAAAAAAGTAGATGCGATTGCGACTTGAATTTGTTGTTATTTTGGTCGAATCAGAGCAGTTAACATGAGTTTGGTTTCATTTGTTATCTTTATTATCTAATCTTTCAAAAACCGGGTGTCACTCAATTGACCTGAATGACCTAGTTTGTTTCGGCCTTTCTTCTCAGAGTAGTCAGATAGGAAACGCCGACCTCATCTAGTTTTTAAAATATGATTGACGTGTAAAAAGTGTTTGTATAAACCTACTTACAGAAATAAAATCATTTATCATTTATCATTATATTGTAACAATCCGTGGACACCAAATACGCACCTTGACGTGGAGTTGCGGCCACCAGCCCGCATTACCTATTACCTAAGCCATGTACCCGGTGGCATTTTCTATCGGGAAATATGATAAACTTCCATACAAAGTTTCGTCCTCTATTTAAGCCCTTTAGGTTAATTAAAAAAAATCATCTTAAATATATACATACTTTCACCATAGAAGAAACTCTCGTGTAAAATTTTATGCTTCTACACCCAGCGGTAAGGCTGTGCATTGTCTGTCAGTGAATGAATTTAAGACTTTTATTGCATAACTGAACTATCAGTTATGCAAAGTTTTAAAATCTAATTTGAAGTATTTTTTTGAATTTTATAACCAGCTGTTTGGAGGTAACTTTGTTTTTTTATCGAGAAAATTTCCATGACTTTACCATATATTTATTTCAAAGTTAATGCTGCAGTATTTTCAATATAACGGAGGATTATGATAATCAATGTGAGGTATTATAGACTCTTAAGTAGAATAGTACCAACGAAACCTAAAATGACCTTAAAAATTATAATTTTCAAAAAATCTCGTTTTTTTTTCTAATCCTACTAGGACTGAAGTTAGATAGTGAAGTTACTATCTCTGTTGTTGGATTGTGTTTCTAATTCGCTTCGTTCTATTGTAGTTTACATTTCTTTAAATTGAAGGGACTCGGGTTTTTGTCTTGAAATAAGATGCTCCTTCGTAATGAAAGTGAAATCTACAGGGTTTTATTTAAAAAAAAAGTGGTAGAACTTGGTTGTTTTGTAATAATTCTTGGGATGAAAATAAAAGACAATGAAATTATGTACTTTGTTAAGAAATTTTAACTTTGTTCAGATTTAATTTTGGTAACTTTAGTGTGGAAATTGTGGAAGCCCACACTCTTTTGTATAACTGTACTGTGATATCTCAATAATTGTATTTAATTTTAGTGCCAAAATTGACCATGTTAATTATGTTCTCAACCCATCCAGGTGACTAAGCACTTATCATTAGATCAAACAAAATATATGATAAAAACTGATTTAAACAACGATTATTTACATCAAGCAGCATAAGCTAGAACAGATTTTGAAACGAACTCCCAATTTCTTCTTAATCCAGCAACAAGTCAAAATCACTTCAATTCGAATTTGCAACCTGTATTTATGTAACAGTAAGTAATTTTCTATCTCCTTTTAATTACAGTTGCGTTCAAAATAATTACCGACCGTTTATCCTTTTCGAGCACGAAACTCAACACGGCTAGAGGGAAATGAGTTTTCCATTACCTACAGCAATACAAGGAAATTAAGTCATTTTGTATGCGCTATTTGTACTGCTGAGATAAATGCTGGAAATCGTTGCTAATTAGTTATGCTTTGTTGCTATAATCGCACTTGTTAAGGCTCTTTTATAGTTATTTATGCTACTGCTGTATAATAAGGGGTATTAAAACACGAATGTGGGTTTATCACACGAGGCGAAGCCGATTGTGATAATAGTATCACATGATTGTTTTAATACCTAATTATATACAGTTGCATACAAGACTTTATCTACACCCAAAGGTTCTGAAAACATTGGGTGTTTGTAATTTAAGACCAAGAATAAAAAAAAATCCCACGAAATTCAGTACAAGTGCACGTATGTATGTCGCCTGCAGCAGCACATCATCACACATGCGTGCAGCGGGTGCTGCTGTCCCCCGCTTAAATGTTGAAACGAGTTGCATAATGAAATTTAGTACAACATTATAACACTCATTTGGATGATATTATGGTTACTATGACACTGGCTGTTTTAATGTTGGCAATAAGCTAACTCTTTCTGAAACTTTTAAAGAGGTTTTATAGCATGGGTGTAGATAAAAACATTAATGTATTATAAAGTTAAAATAACTATTTTTTGTCATTTTGTGCCGCTTACTATAAGCGGAATTACTTCGTTTGCATGAGCATTCATGCCCGGGGTTTGGTTCTTATAATGTATGAATACTTTTTTGCTGGTGTCGGCGTCTGCGTCTCTTTACTTGTCTCAACGATGCCTAGACTACCACAGATACTAAAGGCATAGACAAGTAACTGTTGTTACGTCGGGTGCAGACACGCGGACTACTTATATTTTATTTTAAAAGTATTTCACTTATCTATTTTTATGTTATTTTATATAATGTTTATTTCTGTATCTATCTATCCGTGACATCACTGTGGGCCCTATCAGAATACCAGCGCTGCGACATTTATTTTTTAAATGTCGCAGCATATGCTGAGATAGGAGCCTTTTGGCCTCGTACAGGACTTTCTGTTTTTGGTTTTTTACCTTGTTTTTTATTTTTTATTTTATTTTTTATTAATGTTTTAAGGTGAAGGTGTTTAGTTTATTTTTTTTTCCTTGTGAGAGTCTCAATAAATACTTTTTCTTTCTTTCTTTCTTTCTTTCTTTACTGTTCAGACTTTTGCCCAGTCCTCACTCCATGCCCACATCCCAGTTTATTTGGGGTCTTCTCTATAAGTCGTCATCTTTGTAGTCCCCCCTTTTCTAGCCATATAATTTTTATCACTTTTGTCCAGTATTCTGGATTATTATGTAAACTAAATGCCAGTCAAAACTCACTTGTCTAACTTTACTAATATTAACTTTTCAGTTTAATTTCTTTTGAATATTGTCAAGGAGTCGGTCAGTTATTTATGCAGAAAGTTAGGTGCCTAAGTAAAACTATGGAACAAACTCAAACTAATATTAAAGTAAGAAATAATTAAATCCATACACTTCCACCTTTGAAGATTTAAAGAACGTCACTGACGCTGTTACTAATGTTTCTCGATACTGGGCCAAACTAATTTAACAAGTTATGGTACTTTTTAAATTAGTGACTCCAAAAGACGAAGAAGATTAAAATTAACGCACTACACATAAAACAGTTTGTTATTCAGAACTATAAATACAAAGTGGACCATTAATATCAAAGCATGCCGTCCGTTCTTGACTTGTGAATATTAAAACTTGGCTCCTAAGTGCTTGCGGAAATTGTGCGTTTATATCACATTTCTGCCGCATTTAAAATGAGAAAAATATTTTATGGTGTCTTAAATTATATGAAAAACCATGCTGTCCTTTATCAGTGTCAGTCTGGAGGCAGCGGTTGTCCACTGTACACTGCACGTTGGTCAATTTGTGTATTATAAATCCATTGTTTGTGTATTATAATTACCACGCTTAGTTGGTTGGTTTCATTGATTTCAGAGAGTCGATTCGACTACGTGACTCTTACAATCTTAGCTTATATCCAAAGTAAATAATTTAATGTCAAAGTGGACAAGAACCAAAATCTTATTTGAATTCAGGTTATTAAAATCCAGCTTCCATTTTGCAAATCCAGGTAATTTTCACTAGGATTCTGATGACTCAAAGGCTAACCGTTTCTTTGTGATAATTGACACCGATTCTGCATTTTGAAAGTGCTGTTGTCAATAAAAATGGTACGAAAAAAATCTACATGCCATTGTTGAATGATGATGTACAGTACCGACCAAAAGTCCATAAGCAATCTCACAAAGCAATAGACTGACGCTTCGGTTTGACTTACGACCTTCTTCTATAAGTTGTTACAATACTGTAGACACGCACATTACACACACACACTCACTTTGTCTGCAACCAATGACTAGTTCGATAATCATCATTCGTTTTTAGTTTAATTCGTCTTGTTCACATAAATATTAAAGTTTAGCAGGTAGACCACAAAAAACTAAGTAAATTGTTTCGATTTCTGTGGGGTAGATGCAGTTTGTTACAAGTATTCAATTAATAGAACTTTGTTGGTTCGTGCCGTGATAATATTGGTGACGAGCATTTAGCGCAGTGTTGTGGTTATTATTATCAAAAAGCAGGCATAAAATATATTGAAGAGATCAGATCAGATCAGAGAATATTATTGCGCTGCGTAAAAGTGAAGTGAATATCTAATAAAACCGGACTAAGTGTGAGTGTTATCATTTATATATGTCATATTTTACTAAACATAAATCTTAATCAAGGGTATTGTTGATAGAACAGAGGTATTGTTGAGACAGAAGATGCCTTTAAAGTTTTAAATTCATTTTGAGGTTTAATTCGATTAGTGAATAATAAATAATTAGGTATTATGTGTAATAAAAACAATGTTTTTCTTTGTTCTAGAGAAATACTGTGACGGTTAAAAGATATGAGGAAGGGGCTTATTATCGAGTAGCAGCGACGTCAAATGGTGAATGAAACAAATGGTTTCATACCAACGAGATATTTTGCTGAATTATTAAAAACACGTCATTATGAACCGTTCGCCGTGCACTCTGAAGGCTTGCATCACTGAAGACCAGCTAGAAAACCGTTTTTGACCTTAAAATATTGACCGTACCAACTTAATAAACAACAGATTCGTTATTGCATGAATTTATGGTAACGAATTTTTTAAGCACGTTTCAATAGGGTGTTTGTCGTATTTCTTGCAGATATACCGAAATTGTTTAATATTATTTTAGTAATAGTATTATTTTAGGATTAAAATTTGAGGTTTAGTTTCAATCTTCTTTTCGTAAAGAAAATGAATACTTAAGCTATAACCTCAATACCAACCAATATTTACTAAAGCCAAATAAAGTTTAAAATAATTAATATGAACAACTGCCTTTAACCTTAAAATCAACAATTTTGTCAGTAGATTTTTTTACATTTTAAGTAGTCTAATATTCTTATTTATTCCTTAATTACTTAGACCATGATCAAAGCTTTATATTTATGGTGCAAAAAAATCCATTTAAAATTTAAAATATTTCAAAATTTAAATATGTCAAAATAATACAAATTGCTTCTAAGTTTCTAGACATCTATTTCACATATTATTCAGGTGAAGTAATGATAAATAATTGTAGCAGTTTGATAACTATACTTAAGTAAAATAAACATAACGAATAAATATTATTTATTTTTTATTATAACATATCACGCATTTTTTATTCTAAACCCTTTATTGCAATAACAACATTAATAAATAGGCAGGATATTTAAAAATATTATTATTGCAAACAAAAATAATAATATTTGCAAAAACAGCGCTGTGATTTACGAGATTAGAACCTTAGCCATCTTGAATCTAAGACCAACGCTTAACGCCTTCTGCTATCTGCACATATAATTTACTTTCGAATTTTAGCAATGCGATACACTGGCCAAGGTCACGCGTACGAGTATGATGCGTGCTAACAAAAGTTATGGAAATATAAGTGCGGCGCCCGCGAACCGTGACGATACGATAGTGTGTAGTGTGTACGGCACTCACACCACAGACGTCTGACTGCTTACACATACAAATGTACGGACTATACCGCGTGTTCACAGCAATACGACTCTTAGCGTGCTCATGCACTTTTGAGAAAGAAAAAAGACTGCGACAAAAATGCTATATTTTATGTACATAATAGTGTTAGCTTACAATTGAGGAGGACGGGCTCGTGGCTCAATAATAAACCAAATAGGTCGAACGGGTCGTTCGAAGGTTAAGCTACACTTGCTGCGGTCGGTAAGTGGATGGGTGTCTATCCATTACATATCGAGACCTCTCCATGCCTCAGAAAGCACGTTAAACTGTTGGTACCGGCTGTTATTCGTGGATCTTTGACAGTCGTTACCGGTAGTCAGACGCTCAAAAGTCTGACAACCAGTCTTACCAGGGGATCACGTGTCACCCGGTAACTGGGTTGTGGAGGTCAGATAGGCAAACGTTCTATGTATTATACTGGTATTCAGCTGCATCTAGTAAGACTGGAAGCCGACCCCAATATAGTTGGGAAAAGGCTAGGCAGATTGATTGATTGTTAGCTAGCTCTATGCATGAAAAAAAATTGTATTAGTCATCTTTTTATGCCAATCGACAAATGTTAGTCGGTTTTTATGTCTATTGCTTTTCAAGAAACTTCACTCACTAATGTTCGCAAATCAGTCTGTAAGCTGAGCCATTGGCGCGTGGACGCTGAGCTACCAACTAGTTAGCAGCGCATGAAAAACAAGCTGTCACCTCACTGGAGACGTGTCACCGCCTCGAAAAATATCAATCCGATTGTCACCAACGCGCCGTCAGCAAGACGACCGCTCGCTGCTGGCACGCCACCGGTGAGGTGATAGCTTGTAGCTCACCGTCCACGCGTCAACGGCTAGTTGTTAGATTTTAGAAGGAATAGTGCGCCGGCGAAGGGGAGACAGCCGTGCGAGCGGCACGAGGACTGTGCGCGGGGGCTCGCGCCACATGCATATCGCCTGCAGTCGTTTCTTCGTCGGGGAGCGGGCTAGCGCGCTGCCGGCGCGACGCGTGACGGCTCGTGGGCCACGCACTGCCCGCGAGCTGTCGTCTATTCTATATAACCATTGTAAAATAGACTTTAATACATTTGATTTAAAATCCTAACTTGAATGACAAGTTATTTGCCGTGTCCGAGTGGTACTGTTATAATGAGCGATGATCTTAACCCGGTCACACAGAAAAACACGAAAAGTGACTTTAATTTATAATATGTAAAGATATAGAAGATAAACTAGTTGAAGTAATTAAGAAAAGACGCATTATCAAGCATTTAAAACTTAAAAATTCATCTGATTATCCCAGCTATAACAGTAACTGAACATCGCCAAACGACTAAAGTCATAACCTCTTTTAATACTGCAATAAACTGATCTTGAAAAGAAGTTCTTAATGGCGATACTGGTGTCCATGTTAATGCGGTTTTTATCTTTTTATCGTGTTATCAGCGAAGTGCTGGCTATTGAGGTTTAATCCGTTGAGAAGGTTGGTGGGAATTGGATTTTACTGCGAATCTTTCCTTTTAATAGACAAAGGGGAGCGGGTCTGAATTTTAATTGTTCGTTTTAGCCCATCAATAAAGGTAAGCAGTAACTCGAGTAAAGGAAGGATTGTATCTAGATATTATAATTTCTATAAGGAAATTTTTCATACCGTTATTAAATACCTAAATCTTAATTATCAGGAGGCTTGTGGCTTAGTAATAGCACACGTTAGGTCAAGCTACGCTTCAGGTTAAGCTCCGCTTGCCGCAGTTGGTCCGTGGATTGGTGACGAACATACCAAAACCCCTCCGTGCCTCGGAAAGCACGTTAAACCGTTGGTCCCGGCTGTCATTTGTAAATCTTTGACAGTCGTTACGGGTAATTAGAAGTCCAAGTCTGACAACCTTATACCAAGGGGTATCGTGTTACCTAGTTACTAGCTTGTGGTGGTCAGATAGGCAGTCCTCCATGTAAAATACTGGTATTCAGCTGCATCCGGTTAGACTGGCTAGGCAGATGATGATAATATCTTAATTTTCAAATTACATTACAACAAATATCCACGATGCAAGTTTCTGGCCTGTGACATACTTACAATAAAATTGAAGCAACAAACGACTTGACAACAAATTTTATTGTCACTTCAACTTGTGGTAAGTATGCCACGGGCAATTAAATAGCATCGTATCAATCAGGCTCAACTGACTTCCTAAAGTTATTGGCGCAGTTATCTATTAATTTTGTCAGTAACATCCACTTATAATAATAAAAACTTTTTACAAAAAAAAAACAACCGACTTCAAAAAAAAAAACACTACAAAGTGAAAAATAACTTTAATTTCGGAAGTCGGTGTCTTGGTTTTGAATTTTCGTTCTTTGTCACCGACTTCCGAAATTAAAGTTATTTTTCACTTTGTAGTGTTTTTTTTTTGAAGTCGGTTGTTTTTTTTTTTGTAAAAAGTTTTTATTTTTCACTTTTTAGTGTTGTGGTACCTACCCCAAACAAATTCGAATACCACTACCTGCTATGTAAATAACAGTGACAGGAAGTTATCATATCATCCACATACTAAGTGGGAAAAAATACGTATTATTGAAGCTAACTCAAAAACTACCCAAGCAAAGTTAATAAAATTTATATGGGACCACCTCTGATGTATGATCTACCAAACAAAAAAAGAATCATCAAAATCAATTCATAATTGGCGGAGTAATCGCGTAACAAACATATAATATAAAAAAAAAAAAACAACATACAGACGAATTGAGAACCTCCTCCTTTTGGAAGTCGGTTAAAAAGAGTTCGGATCCTTGTTTCTAATTATTTTCTAGTCATTAATTTCAAGACACATGAATTTCAAAAGACACAAACAACAGTACTACCTTAAAGTACGCCTCTGCCTTACCCCTAGAGAAAAGCAGGAGTGATGTTATGTTATGTTGCACATAAAAGTTTACTGGCTTAGAAAAACATAACATTTTCGCAACGTGTTGGGTTACAAATTGAATATCTTCCGAATGCCTCCTTACCTCAACAGGTAATCCCAAGGGATGGAGACTCGTAGTAACTTTCTGATAGTAACATTGACTTATGAGATAAACGAGTTAACAGTTTGTTTGACAGACCTTTTAGTTGGGGCATATTATTTGGGAAAGTTTGGACAAGGTGTCAATTTGCAAACTATAGGTTAAGGCGTTGGATTTGGATATCAAGAACTATACTCCATTATCCTTTACTATTAAACGAACAATATTTGAATGTAGGATATAGATTTGTACTTTTTTTTTTTTTTTTTTTTGGGTGGGAAATTATCAAATAACTTCTCCCGCTCTGGGTGGAGCGGGAGGGCGTGTCAGACTCTTACTGACTAAAACCCACCCGTGTTCCTTCCTATGCCATGTTGCCGGGGGCCACGATTTCCCTATCGGTTTTCTTCGAACCCCCGGCATTGGCATTGGCCCTAGCGGACCCCGTCAATTCTGCTGACATCTCTTTGAGGCGCGCGTGGAACACAACGCGCCGTCGACCCGGGCTTGGTCCTTATCGGACGGCGAGCTACCCATTGCTCACCGTCCGCAAGCCCGATAGATTTGTACTTACGTTCTCGAAATCGGCTCTAACGATTGCGATGAAAGTTGCAATATAGGGGATTACGGGGGCGAAAAATCGATCTAGCTAGGTCTCATATCTGGGAAAAATGGTTTTCTCCGTGTTTTCACCCTAGCAGCGCTCGGTCGCCCAAAGTTAAGAACAAGATAATGAATAATGTAGAAGACTACATATATCTTGGTCAAGTCATCTCTACCAAAGATCAAATTAGCCAGGAAATAAATATGAGGATTGCTATTGGTTGGAAAAAATACTGGTCCCTCAAGGAGATAATGAAGTCTAAAGACCTAAGCATGACACTGAAAAGAAAGACTTTCAACTCATGTATACTCCCATGTTTAATATATGGGTGTGAGACATGGGCACTTACCAAATGGCTCAGAGGAAAGCTGGCTAAGTGTCAAAGAGCAATGGAAAGAAGCATGGTAGGCTCAAAGAGACAAGATAAAATAAGAAACACAGATCTCCGGTCCAGAACAAAACTGACTGACATTCTAGCAAGAATAGACCAACAGAAGTGGAGGTGGACAGGCCATATGATGCGAGACACTAAAGGAAAGTGGAGCAAGGCAGTGACAGAGTGGTATCCAAGGGATGGCAAAAGAAACCAGGGAAGACAGCTTTCCCGATGGGAGGATGAGATAAAGCTGACAGCAGGTTCAAACTGGAGGAGGATACCTCGCCGACAGACAACAATGGAAGTTATTAGAGGAGGCCTATGCCATGAGGCACACCGAAATTCGAGACATTTTGTGATTTTTTGTTGTTACCATTACTGTAAATTTTGCTGTCTGGTTTCGGAATAAAAGGCTTTATTATTATAATGAATAATGACTTGACATTAATGACATTAGAAATAATGAGCATGGCAGCATGAAATTGGTGAGTACCTACTATCATGACAGCATGGAATAACTATACATGGATTAGTATACTGTTAAATAAGCATTCTCTATTTTCACCAGAGCAGTACAAATAACAGATAAAATCCTTTCGTTATTTCTGTATAGATAAATATCGAGCTTCGTTAGTTCACGGTAAATGCAATGCAATGTACCGATATTTAACATTTAAATATAAAAATAACTTCAAAATTGTCATTTCAACAATATTAAACATGTTGTTATTTGGCCGTTAATTGTTTAATGCTTTAATAAATAGAGTAAAGTGAAATTAAATTCCAATAGTTGGAATAATTACGCTGTTGCTAAACTAACAACTTAACAAACACTAAAATCACGCCTGTTTCCGAAAAGGCTGGGCAGAGGTATATAGTACACCCACATTTTGCTAATTATGTTTAAGTCCAATCTAACAGTGGCAAAGTTATCTACTAACAAGATTTAAAGTACTGTCGTGCCAGCGACATGCAGAAGAAAAATTGGGGGTGAGTCTATTGAAACGAGACTACTGCGAAATTCATATTCAACTAACACACCTTCGCATTTATAATGTAAGTAAGGAAGTACGCTGTGAGACCTCAAGATATTTTCTCCACCGTTTGAGGCCTGTGATAAATCGTGCACTTATGTCTGAGGGACCCACCCTTAGGCAATAGGAGTCGTATATAAACAAAATGTCTACTTAACCATGGTAGAAAACAAAACTGTACTATCTACTCTTTTTTTTTTGTGCATTTCTTTGTTCCGAAAATAGGCTCGTTCAACTTTTAATGCTCAGTATTAATATAATATGCAAAGTTGCAAAAGTCTTAATTTATCTAAGAAAGTTGCTGTGGTTTCTGCCTACCCCCATGGGAAGAAGGCGTGAGTTTATGTATGTGTGTAGTTGATAAAAATTAGTCATCCTACCTTGACCCCAGTACCTGCCTAAACAAATGTGTTCTACTTGCATCCAACATAAATATAAATGGCCGTACATATCAATGAGTTTACATTTAAAGTCAAAGTTAAATCATTTATTTCAAATAGGCCTATTTTGAACGTCAAAATTTACAAAAAAATTGAATTGATTCTAGTTCCAAAAGGTAGTTTTCGTATGGAGAAGAATGGGCAAGAAACTCCACCGTTACTCTTTTAAGTTTTACAATATTTTTATAGGAGTATATTAGTTAAATAATTATATGTGAAGACGATGCACCAAGAATAAAATGACTATACCACAATAGGTAAAAAGAATTAAAAATAAAGCAACAACAGATAAATTAATCATGTGATAGATACATGGTGTACACACATCACATTACAGGACTATGAAACTGCTCCATTTGATTAGCACAAGTGTGGACCCGCAATTACTCGTAAGTGCGATCTAACCGCTGTGGTGGTTTCGGGTGGCGGACGTGTGAGTACATACGCTTTCTGAAGGCTGGGTTGTAAGTTTGATTTTTATATATTTTTAATTACATAGAACTAAATTTAAAAAACCTTTTAATCATGGCTTTTAAATTTCTCTTAAGACATATGCTTCTCGGTACAATGCTCGATGACCTCAGTAGAGCTTCCGAAAGAGTGGGTCTTAAAATGAATATGGACAAGACAAGGGTCATGTCAAATGCCTATGTGACACCCACTCTCATGAAGATCAGAGACGCTATGCTCGACTGGGACAAACTGTCCAGCAAGGTAGGTCCAACTTCGAGAAAGAGTTCAATCGTCGAATCCGACTCGGCTAGGCAGCGTTCGGGAAGCTACGCAATATCTTTTCGTCCCACATACCACAGTGTCTCAAGACAAAAGTCTTTGACCAGTGCGTGTTGCCAGTGATGATTTATGGTACTGAAACGTGGTCGCTTACAATGGGCCTTATCAGAAGGCTAAAAGTCACCCAAAGGGCAATGGAGAGGGCTATGTTTGGAGTTTCCCTACGTGATCTAATCAGAAATGAAGAGATCCACAGGAGAACCAAAGTAACCAACATAGCCCGAAGAATTGCCAAACTTAAGTGGCATATTGCTCGCAAAACGGATGGCCGATGGGGCCGAAAAGTTCTGGAGTGGCGACCGCATACCGGAAGACGTAGCGTTGGAAGGCCTTCCACAAGATGGACCGATGACCTTGTGAAGGCCGCAAGAATCCGCTGGATGCGGAAAGCACAGAATCGGTCGAAGTGGAGGTGCTTGGGGGAGGCTTTTGTCCAGCAGTGGACGTCTATCAGCTGAAATGATGATGATGATATGCTTCTCGCACCTACTCTTCTCCAACTGGTGCTTACCAACTGATTTGGAGCGCGTAATGGGTGAAATAGCCTTAAGTGTTTTATCTTATTTCCAATATAATTTCGAGAACAATAGTGTGAGTTATACAGTGTGAGTCTTTATAATGTGCACATACCGAAATGAGGGAATCTATGCTTAATTTTATCGACGGTTTTTAATTTTTTTTATACTTTCTTTTTTGTTCTGTTTGGCGACTTATTGAGAAGTAGTAGTTTTTAGTAGTTTTTTTTCCACATATTTCTTTTATTAGGACGCCTAATTACTTCCAATCATTATGGAATGTGGTTTAAAAGTTATACCGTTTTGTTACAATTAATTTTTTTTATTCCATAAAGAATATAAAAAATATATAGATTTTTTAAATTATTTTTTTCGTCTATAAAATTAACCATAGATTCCCCCCTCATTTCGATATGTTCAAATCAAATCATTTATTTGCTTGAATATGGGTAGGTACATGAGGTGATACATACAACAGAAGATCTTTAAACCATATCCTACCGTAATAGGTGTGCACATTATAAAGACTCACATGGTATATGATGTCGGTTATTATTACCAAACCTGCCGCAAAATACCCTCATTATAATCTTATTCTTAAACAAGCACAAAGCAATAGAAATAACTGTCCCAACCCGAAACTTCCCAAAAACTTCTCAACCGCACGGAAACTTAACTATACATTTAACAACAGTAAATGTTTAATGGAGGACAAGATAGACCTCGAACTCTGATTGATTAAATTGATGCCATCATGCGAACGAGGGTCACTACTTAGTATAACTTAGACATGGACAGATGTAACTTAGACATAAGGGACGGTTCACCCCAAATGTATAGACGGTGACTGTAAAGGTGGGTTTACACCCGTATTTATAAACAAGTAAAAGTAATTACTCAAGTAATGATTTTTATTCTATAGTTTAGTAATTGCTTGAAGTTAGAACTGTCAAAAGTAAGAATTCTTAGCCAAGTAATATTCACCATTTCCTTTACTTAAGCATTGAGAATTCGACCATTTTGCATTTGATTTTGCGGTTTTATCGAGAATTGCGGACTCTTTTGATTTCATTAAGTTTCCAGTAAATTAAAGTCCTTTTTTATTTTTTTTATTTAAAAAAAGTATGTATGTTTATTTTGTCCTGTCAAACGCTTTTTTTTCTTCCAACAATCACTTCTTTAAATTTAGACATAATTTCATGAAAAAAAGTATTTTATTATTTAAAATTAATATTTTAACGATAATTGTATTAAAATTAATATTTTAATGAAAATTGTATTAAAATTAATATTTTAATGATAATTGCATTAAAATTAAAAACTAAAATAAAATTTAAGTAGTAGGTATTATTTAAGTTACAGTAAAATAATCTACATCTCACGTATGCCTTATAATGAAACAAAACGCAGTAACTGAGTGAAAGGGAAACAGCTATCGAGGGTAGATTCTTACTCAAGTAAGTAACGTACATTACTCGACTATAGAATAAAATTTTCTAATGAAGCATTCTATCCTCAAGTAATGACTTCATTGAGTAATTACTTAGCAGTAAGTAATTACTTGTTTATAAATACGGGTGTTAGACTAAACGAACATAGAACCAGAATACGAACTAGAGCATTCTTTTGTTGATATTTTTGACATTTTAGTAGACAGGGACTCACGAAGGAATGTTCTGTCCCTGTTTACACAAAAAGATTTTAGTTGAGCGGGGACGGAATGTGCATTCACCCGTTTGGTCTAAATCGACCTTTAAGGCACCCGCCTTAAAGGTCTCACACTAAAGCACGCGCACGAATCGTGCTCGCTAGTCGCCTCGACTGGTTATGGACCCATCACATTCTACGCGCGCGCGCATGTTGCAAACGGTTCGCGTACACAACTACATAATTGAAGCTCACGCGCACGGACTGTGAAGTGAAGGTGTCCATAATTTGTTCCTAAGATGTACGCGAACCGTATTGTTCGTATCCGCGAGAGAACATTCAAGTTGCACGCGAACTACTCGATAACAGCTCGCGAAGTTTCTAAGATACACGCGAACCGCACAGTTCGTGCGCGTGCGCAGTTGTGGACCCGCCTTTTGTAGGCTCACTTAGGCCCGCTTGCTCCAAAAATCACATAATTCTAAACCATTTTAAAACATCGTTCGATTGCTGTCAATCGTTTGAAGATGACAGAGGCAGAATGATGTTTTAAAATGTTTAGCGCTAAACGCATTTAGTGATTTGTGGTGCAAGTGGGGCTTGTTATCAGTGTTTTAACTAGCTATGGCCTTTTTAGTAACATCTTTTTGGAACGAGGTTCTTTAACATACGCTAGGAGTAAATCGTCACGTGACGAAAAAACGTAATACTCTTCAAGTATCAAAAGTTTTTGTTTACATTAATTAGAAAAAGTATGAATACTGCGTGACGCCACCTCACATTTGGCGGCTGACTAGCGAGCCTTACGTTTGGTGTGAATAGTTCCTAAGACTTCAGTCTTCGGACCGTATTTTGGGCTTTCATCCTTTAGGGATAAATACGATTGTATAGTTACTACAATGTGTCTTCACCATTAAGATTTGGACCTTTTGTGACCACAAGAAATAATGGCGCTAAAATGGAAGGTTCTTTTATTGCTTACAGATCCTAAACCTAGAGCAAATTGTACATATTTCATATTTTATTCTAAGAATCCACAAATGATTTTTCCTGCTGGATGTTACGACAACATTTAAAGATTCAACAGTAGGTACATCTGGTTTTTGTTTTATTACAACTTTGTTACAATTACCGCACTCTAGATTTCCAGAATCATTTTGTCACACTCAAGCAAAAACTCCTATTCGCCTGCCATACATAAAATTCCACCAAGGGTGAATTTAATTAATAAAATCACTTCTAAACCGCGTTCATTGTCATTGGTTAAGTTCGCCCCAAAAGCTATGGTTTCCTTGTAGAACGGCGGCCGCCACATGAACATGATGGCAGCGAGGTTTGAATTTACGATGTCAAAAAACCCTCTCTAGGAAAAACTTACATAAATAAATGACTACCAAACTGAATTTCGACAAACCATAATAAGACAAATTTCGAACGGAAATCCGACACGTCTTCGCTTCGACAACACTTTAGTTCGACACTACTGTACTCCGACAAAACGTTTCTTCGACATGACTTAACTAGAAAATGATGCGACTTCGACGACATACTTCTTCAACGTTATTGCTAGTCCGACATGAGTCAATTTCGACGTACTCTATTCCGGCATGCTATAATTCAACAATATTTTAAATTGACGTGATGCATCTAAGACACGATGCTACATCGAAATTATTCTGCGACATTGGAAAACAACTTGTGTACTCATAAATAACGTTTCAGTGACGTCATTTGCCGTTAAATTACTGACGCTTTGTGGCGGCCACCGCTCTTCTAGGAACCCGTTGTTTTAGCGCGGGGTCAGACGAACGAGAGTTCCGCACGATTTGCTGTTTTTGCTAGAACTTATTTTTCATAATAATAGTAGTTTATGAAACTGTTGCATAATGAGGGAGACATTCGTGTGATACTATTAAAAACCTCGCCTACGGCTCGGTTTTTAAACACACACTCATGTTTTAATACCTAGTTATGTGCAGTTTCATACCCTACTTTATCTACTCTCAAACATTGGGATTGAAACAAATACTAAATAAAAAATCAAAGTTAAAGATCACGAATAAATTAAAAAATCCCACGAAATTCAGTAAGTACTACAAAACAAATGAATGTCGCCTGCACCAGCACATCACCGCATATGCGCTACAGCGGGTGCTGCTGTCCCCCGCCAAAAGTTGATGGAAACTGTTTGGTGATTTTAACTTCTTGGATTAGCTTCGCTTTTTTAATGAGAAAGACTGATTCGCCCAATTGTTCTGAGTGTGATAAGGTAGAGGACACCACTCATATTTTAGCGGAATGTGTCCGGAACGGGGTTGAGAGGAGTAACTATTTAATAGAAAACGGTTTTAATTATATGAATGTTGGCATGTATAACAGTGTCTTGGCTGCTCCCTTGTCCAGGTCAGCCAAAAAATTATACAAAATTGTAAACTTAGGTATTAAGCGTAGATAGCGACAGAATGCCCCTATGAGGGTGGCATGGTCATACTGATCAAACCCTCTATAAACGAATAAAGATTAAAAAAAAAAAAAACTTCTTGGATTAGCGGTGTTCGTAATTAAAAAAAATTGTTTTATAGTATTATTTTGTCAGAGAAAAAGTGTTACAATATGATTCTATTTTTAAATTTCGGTATTCTGTTTATAAAGTATGTCTACTCGTTTTGAAGTTCATAATTCGAATATTACGCTATGAGAGTAGATAAACAATACTATTTATGAAACAGCATGTAACGTAATATCAGCAACACCCTTGAGCGAGGTTATTGATGGTTGGTTACAAATAAGTAACATCGTTTCGTAACCACGTTTTACTCGGAACATACACATATCTTATTACTCGTTATGATTAAGGAAACTCCGTAACTCCGACGTCTGCAGTCGACACGGGTGCCCGTATATTTAATGTAAGTCCCCTAATTTAAATAATGGGGAGACATTTATACTTACTTCGTTACCGCATTAAACTCATACCTCTTTGATGTAGGCGATGTTTTTTTCTACTTTTGGTGATATTCTGTGCAAACGCCCGGTTGATGAAGTTTGTATTGAAACCCAAATTAATATATTGCTTTGTATAGTTGTATAAGTACTAGCCATGTGCAACCGACGTGTTGTTTAAGGATTATAAAACACTTCCTCGATCGAATAGTTGATTGCTTACCTTACTTTAGCTTGCTTTGAAGATGCAGGCTTTATTAAGTCACCAAAATTATATTTAAGATTTTCTAATCTAGTAAATCATATTATCATCTTCATAAAATCACGCTTGGATTTCACGAAGGATTAGCCAGAGGTGCACTTATAGTTGACCCACATTTTGCCAGTTATGTTTAAGTTCCATGTAATAGGGGGCGAGCCTATTGCCATCAACCGGGCACACAGACACCAGAATGCTAATGATAAATTCCAGACGAAAAAAAACAAAAACACTTTACCCGACCCGGGATTTGAACCCAGGACCTCATACTCAGCATTAGAGCTATCGACCAATAGAGAAACGACGCAGTCTAATACAGTTCTATCAAATAATATTTTCGAAGATTAGTCGTTCAATAAAAACATTTAATTCCCAGTACTACTTGACCCTAACACCGCTTTGCAAATGAGTCGTTACCTCCGCAATCAGTGGACAAAGGCTGTGTATAAATAAGGCTACGGAACAGTGCCGTCCGATGAGCATAACACTTTCCACCTCGCTCTGATCCAGTACTGGCGGAATACCCCTACTAAGGAAAGCAAGATAATAATTTTCTATATGAAAGGTTAGCAACCAGGTACCACCGTGATTAAATAACCTCACTAACCACTTTCCTTATAAAAGACCACTTTCCATAGGATTGGACCTTACACAAAATATCTGCATCACAAAGAATTCTCTGGTTCCATTTGATTGTTTTTCTTGTTCTTCTATAATAAAATACCGCGTTTTAGGATGTCACTCAGTCATGACTCTCGATTTATTTGCCGTGGATGTAGATTTAATATATATATATATAATAATTCGTCCGCATCGCTGTCAATAGGAAAAGTGCCCAAAAGGCTGGCAGCATTGCCACGTTGTATGGCAATGCTGATTCTTTGACCAAAGAATAGGCCAGCCCTCTGGTCACGTGAAGAGTCGACCAGCCGCTTGGCGATGTCTTGAAAAACTAGGTGGGCACTCGGACCCCATGGCCCTAGTGTTTCAACCCCAAACGGCTCAAACATATAAGTCCCAATAAGATTGGAGTATTTGCGCCTAAATATTTGAGATAGTATTTTTATCATTAAAAGCTGGTTACGTAATTAAATCTATGAAACATTCAGCTCGAAAATCATGCACTACATCAAAACTGGTAAATTCAAACAGACGAAGACGACATTTCAAAAAAACCTGACTATAAAAACACATAACTAAAAAGTAAAAAAAAAAAAACAAAAAACATCATAATCAATAGAGTTTTGCTATCACATGCCCACAAAAGTTATACCATATTTCAGGTTATTGGTTTTTATCTATGGCCTAAATCAGTCCCACAATTAAGACGAACCTAACGATACCTCATATATTAAAATCCATCAAGCCGTTTAGGCTACAGAGCGTGCCAAAGAAATAGACATACAAACATACTCTCAAAAAATATTATCCTCTTTCTGGGGCAGGCGGGTAAAAAGAACGTTTCTCTTTCAAATTATTTCTATCTCACACAGACGTTGCCCAGAATCTTTTTTTTCCCTAGTAGTGGCTCCAAGCAGTCTATTAGGAGATCGTAAATTAGACTGCGGCGGGCAATCTGTGCCGCTTTTGATTAAATTCACCTGCCGCCGGTGATTTGTTGGCACAATATCGCCACAGTGTACTACATATTGAGTTTACAAGTGAATGGAGGCGTGAATTGCCTCACAGTGTACTGAATATGTCAAGGAATGAATTTGCATTTTCTTTTGAGAGTTTTTTAAGGTTAATGTTGGGTAGGTTTTCTGTGTGGAATAAATTGAAATAGCTAACAAGAATTATCTGGCACTTTATGTGAACTAAAATAGATTGAATTTTGTTGTTGTGCCTTACTGTTTTGGTACTTAAAAATAATTATTATTACCTATATTCTTTGTGATCTAGAGAACATAAGGTGCCTAAAGATTTGCTCCACTTTTGACGAGCAATACGTACGTGTTTTCTTTAGTACTTCTTTTTCAAAGTAGGTACCAAGAAAAAAGTACTTAGCGTTTAAAAAATATTTTCGGGAGCGCACTCAATGAACACCAAATCGGCGGGAGTGTTTATTTGTCGCCCACATCTACCACAAAAAACGCGTGTCGCCGATTGTAAAAATCGAGCTAATCTTGAACAAACATCGATCAAATCAAATCAAATCATTTATTTCTTTGCAAAAATGGGTATAGTACATAGGTGTGTTTATAATAAAATTTATAATATTTTACCGTCACATGGGCATGCAAAGGTACAATTCCAAATTTAAAAAAAAAAAATTAGAAATATGCAGATCATTGGAATTACAAAAAAATTAAATAAAAATGTCAGTGTGGTCATAGCAATTAAAAAATATAAAATAAGACTAAGTAAGCGAACCAATAATTATGTCAATTAGGGTAATAGTATGTCAATTAGTTAGTGAATCATCATTAAGAAAATCGTCAATCGTGTAATAAGTTTTCATAATTAAAAATTCGTCTAGCGCTCTTTTAAATTTTAATGTAGTCATATTTTTTATAATATTAGGTACCACTCTATTATATATGAGTGGGGCAATACCAAAAATACTTTCTTGACTGCCTCGTTGGTGTAGTGGTCGTAAGCGCTACTGCTGAGCATGAGGTCCTGGGTTCGATTCCCGGGTCGGGCAAAGTGTTATTGGGTTTTTCTATCTGAAATTTCTCAGTAGCAGCTCGGAGTCTGGATTTGTGCCCGGTTGATGGCAATAGGCTCGCCCCCTATTACATGGGACTTAAACATAACTGGCGAAATGTGGGAGTACCTGCTACAGGGACACCTCTGCCCAACCCTTCGGGGAAACAAGGCGTGATGTTATGTTACTTATACTTCCAGAATTTTCCAAGCGAACTTCGGATAGCTCTGTGTGGGCGCTTACTAAGCCTTAATAAATGTTTTTCCTTCGCCTATCTCAGCAAATTGCCATTATTGATAGGATGATCCGTTACTTTTCAACTTAATTGTCCGCCACTTGGTCCCTAAGCCGCGTAAACCTTATTCTGATGAGTAAAATATACACAGGATTCGCTTTTCGGGGAATTTTCTTGTTTAATTCAAAGACAAGACATAATTCGCTCTATTTCTGTTTTGTATTAGATGGATTACAGTTTAACAACGGTATTTTGGTCATAAATCTCGTCTTCAGTCGGGATTTACTTTGAAAAGATTGGCCAACTACTACCAAATTAATTCGAAAATATTTAGATGAAATCTGGCGCCACAATCTTTAGATTATATAGGGTGGAAGGGACATCGACGCGAAAACTGAAACCATGAATTCAGTACATGATTCTGAACCCCGTTGAAATTTTACGTCGGTAATTTAAAAAAATCTACTGTTTCATAGAAAAGTGCAATACTTACGCGGTCAAAATGTATGGAACAGCTGATTTTTGTATTTATCCATTGTCTTACACAATTAATTTATCTTGCGTCATGGATATGTTTAGACAGATTAATGTCACATTTGCACACACTGGTGCTCAAAAAAATTAATAATTCAAAAGTCATTTATTCAAACTAGGCTGAGAATCAGCTCTTTTCGAACGTCAAAATTACATAAGAAAGTCCCCCAAAAACGCCCACCCTTCCCTTCATAGTAATGATTCCAACATTTCTAACCGGGAAACAAAACTGGATGTAGTTTCGATTACTGGTTAGAATCATTACCTACTGCTACATTACGCTACATCCACTGCACTTATCATGCCATCAACAGCAACTTACAAATGGTCTAAGATCCGCAGAGGACCGACCTTCACCCATCTTTTTAATGAATTAAAAGTATTTTAGGTTTATCAAATTTTGTATGTTAAAAAATATAATCCTGACCAGTATATGATTAGTTAAAAATTTAAAAATATACTTTTTTAAGCCGGGCTTTCTACAATGAATACGCTTATCAGTACCCATTCACAATCATCTGTATTCATTATTTTTCAATATAAAAATAAAGGTCCTATAAAAATAGTTTCATCACGGAATCTAAACAACATCCCACACTAATCATAGATGCAATTAACTGCAAAAAACAAAGCCAAGAAAACAAAATTAAAATATTCAAATTAGGCTGAGAATCAGCACTTTTTCAAAATCTAAATTACATAAGACAGTCCACCAAAACAGCCGTCTTTCCAGTACGTTCATAATAAAACTGACTAAAACATAAGCCCAAAATCCGCTACAGAAAATCTGCTACATCCTACAAGCCGGGCTGTCCACAGTAAATGCACTCATCAGTACCTCTACAGGTTCTAAAAATTATGGTTTCATCTAGGAATCGAAACTACATTCCACATTAAAACCACTTCAATAATCATAAGACGGGTACAATAGCAACTTACAAAGTAAATAAGTCTCTTTTCATAGTAAAACTCAACATAAGCTCAAAAGCCACAACTCAAAAACTGCAGCATCCTACAAGCCGGGCTTTCACAATGAATGCGCTCATCAGTAACACGGACATCTCACCGCATCCGCACCAAAGCGCTGACTTTGACGAACATCGCCATTATATGGCCAGTAATACCTTTCAGCCTGGATTATGTGACTGGGCTTAGTGGAATTACTGTTCTGTACCAAGTTGGGCAAGATTTAATGGAGGGATTTGGGCTTAATGGAGTTTTGATTACCTTAATGCGGTAAACAGTAAGATTATTTTCAAGATCGATCAAAAATTTAAATGTTGTAGACTGAAAGCTAGTAAGTAGGATTTGTATTTCTTGTACGTTGAAAATTCAGACTCTTTAATTAATAAGTTAGACATTTTGTATAATATATAATAACGTATTTAAAGTTTGAAATTCGTTCACACTGTAATGACAATACGGCATTGTAAGGGTGGTGTCTAATGAGGTTAAGTAACCCTACAGAATCGTCATTAGGGCCAACATTGACGTTACTGAGCACGTGCTTTGGCTTAAGTATTATTCCTGTCACTGTCAAACTACAAGTGCAATATAGAGACGGGAATATGATAATTATTATCTAAACCAAGACACGTGCTTATGAACGTTTATAATTTTTTATTTTTGAAGTAATAACTTCTTTAAGCGCGTTGAGCGATTTTTAGTACAGGATAAACTTACGGATTTGTGTCACCGACATGCTCGCGCCGTAGTGCTGTCCTATAGAATATAGATGGCGCTAATACCAGTTTAGGGGTATGAGGAACATGGTGTAAAGTTCACTCATCCACCATAGAAAAGGGAGGATCCTCCGACCAGACGGGTATTGTGTCTGGCGGGCAACTGCCCATCGGTTTGAAGTTGAAATCTTGTATCTATGTCGATCGCTCGGTAAAATCTAATTGCGCGATGCAGGATTTGTGTGACGTCATGTCTATGATGCGTAGTTTGTATGTGGCGGTGTAACCGCTACACCAGTTTTAAATTTTCGCTTCTATTGGTAGTCCCCATGACTGCTTTTTTATAAACGAAGAAAGTACATTGCTTTCGATTTCTGAAAAATATGATTATTGAAAATTATTATTTGTGCCACACGACAATGCTAACGAAAATTATGCTTGTCTTGCCCCATCCTCAAACTGCATACTACAAACTTTCAAGAATAAAACAAACGTTTTCACTCGTCAGTTTTAGAACAAGTTGACGTAAATGCAAAAGGTAATAACCCAACCGGGTGGGTTAACGTTACGTGCAACTGTGCTCAACGTAAAATTACACGTTTACGTGGATTGACTGTGAAGTTCTACTTATACAAAGTAACTTAAGTAAGATTTAATAGCTGTTTGTGGAGAACATTTTGATGTTTAATCAAAGGACTGTGTAGATAAAGCTGGAAAAATAGGTATCATAAGATGCTTTAGGATTAGAAACCTTAATCTCATTGAATAAAGTCAGGTTTAAATTGCAAGTTAAACGATTGTATGTATTAATTTTTTTATAGCGGTTGAGGTCTGATAATTATGACTGGAATTATGTTTCAAGCAGCCTCAGTAAGTACTGTTTTTATTAATACAAAACAAGAAACTAACACCAAACAGCTGCTGTAAAGTACCATTAAAAACATTAAAAAGGTTCCTTTCCATCCCGAAATTAAAAAGCCTAATCCAACAGTTTTTACAAGTGGCTCACTTCAAAGGAAACAAGGCAACACATGCCTCAAATACTTGCTCCTCAAACACGATGCTTTTGACAAAGTATCTTTATTCAAAAAAGGCAAAATACTTGATACATTTTGTTTTAAATTTAAATTTATCATTACTACAACGCCACACGCAAACTACGCATCACACTGACGTCACGCAAAAATCCTGCTTCGCGCAAGCAGCGTTTACCGCGTCTTCCTCTTCTTTTCGTGTGGTAAGTGACTAACCTGGTGTCAGAGTTTTAAAGCCACTCATGAGCCTCTGACTTGGCTTTACATACCGTCGAGAAATATCTCTCAGGCATGCCGGTTTCCTCACGATGTTTGCCTTCACCGTTTTTGAAGCAAGTGATAATTATTCAATACGCACATGAATCTGAAAACTCAGAGGTGCGTGCCTCGGGTTCGAACTCGAGACATATGACTTGGCAGTCCGACGGTCACACCACTAGGCTATCACTGATGTAGTTTACCGCTTGACTAGCATATATACAACGTCCCGACATACAATCGTCGAGTAGTAGCCCACCAGCCACACACCTGTCTGGTCGGAGGATCCTCCCTTTTCTATCGAGAATGAGTGAACTTCACACACTGTTCTCATACCTTTATACTCCCTTGGAAAAATGAAAATTCAAAGAGAAATAAATAGCTACTCGTACAAGCAATCAATACTTTAATTATTCATTACATTGGAATCCTTTGTATTGTATCTACATACTTATTGCTATTAAAGTTTGTTTCAAAACAAAAACCTGTAGACGTTTACATCATACCTACGTACATGCATTATATTAATATAGACACATTTTTATTTTTGATCCTCAACGGGGAAGCTCTTGGCCTGTATCTCACCTGATGGTAAATGATGATCAGACCAAAGGTAGAAGCGAGCTTCACCCGGAATCCTCAACCACAGAGGTTTTTTTTTTTGAGTGAAAACTTCTTTAGGCGCGTTGGGCATTTTTGAGATAGGACTAAACCATTGATTTCGCGACACTGTGACGACACCAGTGTTGATGTCTTTTTAATGGTCAAAAGGACCATTAAAAGATTGATTACCGCGGTGCCGATTTTTTTTCAAGTTTTCACTTCTGTTGGCACTCCCGGAGTGCCACTGTTTTTTTAAAATATTTGTCTTTCACCGTGTCACTGCTGAGAAAAGGCCTCCCCCAAATCCTTCTATGCATCCTTTTCCAGGGCCACCTCCATCCAACCCTTGCGGTACGCGTCTAGGTCGTCTTACCATCTCTTCCTGGGCTGGCCTCGGCGCCACCGTCCATCCTCAGGCACCCGCCGTGTGGAGACTGTTGCCCAATGGTCACGACGCATGCGGCTAACATGGCCCGCCTAATCCCATTTTACCTTGGCAGCCTTTTTGCCTACGTCTAAGATCCCCGAGGAATTGCGAAAGTTTATCCCGACAATGTATCACTATGTCAGTAGACACAGCGTCTCATTGTCATATTGTATTCATTGATCAAACCTAAATCTATATAAGTTTTCTGTTAGGCTGATAGGTAAGCGTGAGGTTCGACCGCTAGCGGTAATGTTATATGAGCTCGAGCTGTCTGTCTGCAATGCAATGGTAGGTACGTTCGGATATAATGATGAAATTAAATAGCTCTCACATTTTTATTGCATCTTGATAAATATCTACATAAAAGAACCCGTTTATTTGTATCGGCATTTCTTCATTTCTTCATTATGTTAATCAGATACAACTACAAAAATTCGGCAGTATTTGTAGTTGTATATGTATATTCTTTGTAGTTTAGAAATAAATTTAAAAAATACTTTAGTATATTTTCAAATTATCCTGATCAATTACAAATTCAGTCACCATCATTCTGTTAACTGATTCCACATTATGTTACAAATTAGGTACAATCTATTCAAATCGTATACTAAGCCTGTAAAGGAACTAGTCACGGATTAGTAAACAAACTAGAATATTTGTCGGAATGTACAATTAGGAAAACTAATTGTTTATCAAACCATATCAATTTGCCGTCTTATAGCAATTTCATACAACTGTCAAAGAATGACAGTTGTTATTTGAATATGCGGACAATATAAGTTGGTAGTTAATTTGATTAACAATTTTCCCTGACATTGGCATTTTTTCTAGTCAGTTTAGATACATTATTAAAGTGAAACTTTTATTACATCGTCTCAAACTTTTTCGTCTGTGTGTTGCATGTCGCGTGACGGTCGGCCGCGGAGTAGGGATAAAGTGAAAGGCGCTCGTCAGAGCAGCCAAGGCCAATATGGCGGCGCCTATAGTTCGCTTAAAAGTTTCACTTTTACCGTGGTTTCATAAAACCACACAATCCTTTTTTATATATAATAACTTTATTTCAGACTATCCATTACAGAATCATCCATATTTGTATTAGTAAGTACTTACGAACTATGTTAGTAAACCACAAAAATAAAGCAAACGACAACAAAAGAGTGCGATCCAGTGTCTAAGAAAAGGACCGTCTAACCGGTCCGCTATTACTTTCAGAATGCTGTTGGAGCTTGCTCGGATACGGTGCAATATGGAGGCCGCTCTCTTTCTCATAATGGCATGAAAGCCTACATGCATGTATTCAACCAGTACCGCAATTTCGATTTATTTCGAAGAAGGTTATCAAAATAATTTTCGAATTTCCAAGCATGTTAGAAAAAAGTAGTTTTCCTATCCATAACTGACCACTCTAATCACTATTATGTTGATCACTACTTACGTAAACATAACAAAGCTACAAATAGGTACAATCTATTCAAATGGTATACTAAGTCGGTAATGGACTAGTGAACAAACTAGTGCATTGTCGCAATGTACGTAACATTACGTAATGTTTATGAACGAGCTTCGCATAATTTCAGGGATAGCCGACTAATTTCGGACGCTAGTTGAACTCATAAGCACTTTTGAGTGTTTTTCAAAGCGACGTTCACATAATGTACGAACACTATAATAATTGTAATTGATTCGGTTTGTAATGGTTATATACTTGTTTAATGTCGTTATCATAATTACACTATCAGCTTGAAGATGCTCATGCCACAGCAGCTATAGATTCTTTAAAGCTTGAATTCAATGGTTGCCTCGGTGTTATATGTTATTTTAATCGACTCTTTATTATTTATTGTAAATAGACTAACGTTAAACTCAAGCATTTTATTGCACGACTCATAATGCGAAGCATTAGTGTGCTCTGCGATCGAAAAATTTGTTTTTCCTCCTTTCTGCAACTGTTTTTATTGTAACACTCCTGCTAATACACAGAACCTATTTAATTTATATACCATTGTATATATAATAATGGAAATTAATACTGTATTTTTCAAAACATACTTCGTAAAATGTCGTTTAAATATTTTTCTGTTTTTAAATGAGCGTTATGAGGCGTGCACTTTTGGATTTTCCAAATTTTATATTTCAATTATACCATTTACAGGCACTTTTGAATTGTCAAGAAGTCGGTCAGTTAGAAATATGAAGCTATAGTTTGACCAATACCGCTGTACCGCACCTTAGGAAGGTGCGCGGCGAGACGGGGAAGCAGTGCAGGCCGCTAATTCGTCAAAGCTCTCGGCGCACGGCGTTCCGCCCGCCGCTCATAGGTCAACACTGCCCCCCGCCTCGCCGCGTATTCCTAAGGCGCGGTACAGCCGTATTGGTCAAACTATAGTTGCCTATTCCAAAGCATAAGGGGTACCTATGAAGAAGAACGGGCAAACAACTCCACGGATACTCTTTTTAAATGATATTGTTACGAAAATATTAGTTACATACATCATTAATGTTAAATTTATAACTGTATGTAAGAGTTCTCTGAACGTGAACGGTAAAAACAGCTTGCAAAGTCGCCTACCTAACATAGCTTTCTTAAACTAGATAAACTCAAATAAACTCGACAACAATGCGATTCTGTACTACGGACGCCAAGACTATAATTAATAAATTAGTGTTTTGTTATGCTAATAATTTATGAATGGGGTTTTTTATTTTATTTTATTGATCTTATTTGTCAATTTATGTTTGGCTATGGGTGTTATTAACCTGAATTAAATGAATGTATTTATTATTTTTAATAACAAAAAAAAACAGTTTCCGTGATCCGCTGTCTATAAGACCTCGTCCCATCGCTGCAATATCCTTTTACATCCCGGCACGAGATAAGGAGGACGGAATCCCTTATTTTTCACCTATCACATTGTTTCCACGCTGTTCTAGTGAAGGGAACATACAGCCGATTAGTTTGTCCGACAGAGGAATCAATCGACATAAACGCAAATAATTTTTCAGAAGAAGAAGATTTTTTTAGGGTTCACAAAAGGTAAACGGACAACTATTATTAAGCCTCCGCTATCCGTCCGTCCGTTTGTCTGTTGGCGAACTGTATCTCATGAACCGTAATAGGTAGACAGTTGAAATTTTCACAGGAATCCTTATAGTTTCGTCATGTCCGTCTGTCTGTCTGTCTGTCCGCGGTCTAGCTCCGAGAACCTTAGTACTAGAAAGCTGTAATTTGGCATAGGTATACATATAAATTACGCCGACAAAGTGGTAAAACAAAATTATGAAAAACATTTTTTTTAGGGTACCTCTCCTACACGTAGTGGCGATGTTTTTTTTTTTAACCCATGGTGTGGGGTATCATTTGAAAGGTCCTTTAAAAACATTGTGAGTTTGTGAAAACTATTTTTGGATTCAAGGATCCATTTGCGAAATATTAAGCTTTAAAGCGCTAATTTTTGTTAGAGCCAAGTGTCCCCTGCCAGCTAAATGGTTGGTTTTGTATGTGTGAAAAAAATCACAGCAGTAGTTTATATAACGAAATTAAAAGGAAAACTATCACAGCCAAGTAGGCTTTACAAGTTAACAAGTAATAATCGACCAACTTAACTTTGCAGAGGAGAACATATTTTTCAACTACAAAGTTAAGTTTGTTTTTGGGATAAATTCATCCCAACTACGGAACCCTTCATTGTGCGTGGTCCGACATGCACTTGGCCGGTTTTTTTCTACTAAAGTATTTAAAAAACATCAAGTGTTAAATATTGTACGGTGGTAGGCTGGTTTTTAATGTTATTTTGTGGCAAAAAGCACTATAGGCTCACCTGAAGATTAGTTGTTAACGCCCCCTATGAACATTTTCAATTCCACAGACATCACAGGTGCGATTACAATGACTATTCCTTGTTGTCTTGTATGTCTCATGTATAAAATGAAACGGACACAACTTTCTATCGAACCGGAATACCTACAGCTTGCCGGCAGAAATAATCCAGTCATCTTAGTCAAAATTGAGATACCCAGCTATAAACTCGTTTAAACTTGTATTTTGACATTCTAAAAGTTGTCTCAAAACCTACATATGGTAGGGTGTACGCGACTATTAAAATCTAAGGTATTTCTTTTTTTTTTTTTAACATAAGTTGTAGGAATTTAATCCTCTACAATATTGGTAATAAATACAAATAGCCAAAAAACCCACAGGAAACGAAATATTTGCCAAAAAGGTGCAAACAATCGATTTTTGTGACAACTTTTAGGATGTAAAAATACAAGTTTATACGAGTTTATAGCTGGGTATCTCAAATTCCGTGGTGAACTTACTAAGATGACTGGACTAAAATTGAAATGATGGTAGTACTTCTTCCGACGAGGAAGAATAAAAAAATCATTATAGCTCGCCAGAACATTAGCCCGTGTGTTTCCCCTAGCCACGTATACTCCTAAGTGGAAAACAAGATAAGGGGTGAATTCTGCCAGTTCATTACATTACGCGCCAGCTCGACAGAGAGTGGCGTCAGCGTTAGTGTAGCTAGCATTATGATGCAAATATTACGTGAGATACATCTCACGGTTTATCAGCCGCCTAGCCTTCTCCCAACTATGTTAGGGTCAGCTTCTGGACTAACCGAATGCAGCTGAATAACAGTTTTTTACATGGAGCGACTGCCTATCTGACCCCACAACCCAGTTACAGGGTCAAAATTCAAAATATTTTGAAGTGAAAATTTCTTTAGGCGCGTTGGGCATTTTTGAGATGGGACTAAACCATTGATTTCGCGACATTAACGCAATTTACCGACACCGTGGAGTAAAAGACATCAATTCGTTGATTATCGCGGTCCGTGCAGTAAAAACATCAACGCGTTGATTACCGCGGTGCCAATTTTTTTTCAAGTTTTCACTTCTGTCGGCACTTCTGTCGGCACTCCCGGAGTGCCACTGTTTTTTTTATTTCAGATAAACCTACAAGGGCACCTATGAAAAGTCAGAAGCTAGGTGCACGGTTCCTGTTGTCGCTTCCTATGGAGAAGACCCGGCAAGCGTAGCTTAACTTTCATTCGACCTGTGCGGCTGTTATAGACACGTCCTTTGAAAAGTAAGACACTACTTATGGCTCTCGATTCGTTCCGAGTTTAATATGTCTATAAGTTCTGGTGTTCTGGAGCTGTTAATTATGTTAAAATATAATGTATGTTGACTTGAAAGAGCATGGCAGTTGAGAGTATGTCACATAAATGCTCACTTAAATGTCTCGCTGATGGTGGCGAGTGTGTTGGATCATTCGGTTCCTTACAAAATGGTTGAGCTGGATGGTACTGATCCATGCGTCATGTTCGTGAATCGGCGCCGACAGTTGAGACTGGTCATCTCTTATCTGCCAAGGCTTATTTTTAATCTTTTTAAGATTTTACAAAATCCTGAGTTTATTAGTAGGTACTCAGGATTTTGTAATATCTTGATTTAAAAGAGTGTCCTTGGAGTTTCTTGCCCGTTCTTCTCTATAGAGATCTACGTTTTGGAATGGGCAACTAGCTTCAACTTTCTGACTAACTGATCGACTCTTTGACAGTTCAAAAGTGCCTGTAATTGAAATAAATTTATTGAGTTTGAGTGAATCTTTTTGCCATCTTTGTTTTCTTGTAACTCGATCAAATCTTATAAAATATGAAGTCACCAGTGATATCAAGTATGCAGGTATGTTTCATCGTCACTAATCGGTTGATATACCAAGTCAAAGGATAACGTGCCAAGCCAAAAAATATTAGTTTTTTATAACAAGTCGCTTGCCACATATTTCATGATTATTGCAACAACAGTTGTTCAAAATGCTGAGTCTACATTGTCACGATAACGCGTGCTTTCTGTTGCTCAGCGAGAGAGAGCGCGCGAAGTTTAGTTCGCCTTATTGCGACAATGTGGCCCCAGCATAACTCTCATTAGAAAGGATGAAACGAAAAATCTAAATAATATCTAGCAGTTATAATAAACTTAATAAATGCAACAGTATTAGGTACTTCATCTCACTGGAAATTAGGTAGGTATTCCTTCCTCACTGTCCGTCAGTAAAATAATGAGTAAGGGTAGGTACTCTTCCTTTTTATTTTATATATTATGAAAACGGAGTTCCCGCTCGTAAAACGTGTCGTGGTACCGGTCGGTAATGTGCGGAGTGTGATATGTTTTACGACCCGTTTTCATAGCACGGACTGGTTTGGCCAAATGAAGTTTACGCACAAATACAATAAAATATGTCTTTCTCGCCTCTTTTCCTACAATAAGATGTGACTACAATACGTATTTTGTGAGTTGTGTCGTGAGATATTATGTCGCAGAAATATGATGAAGTCACAGAAATGTTTTTCGAGATATTTTGTTGCTACGAAAACAATAAGCACTTTCGAAAATTAGTTTTTGTCTGAACGAGATATTTACATACGAGGTGTAATTGACGCCTTTTATTCTTAGTTGGACAAAATGCCAGGTTCAAGAAGTATTAAAAAAAGGTCTTTGCTCAGCAGTGGGCCAGTGTAGTGAAATAAAAAAATCGGCCAAATGCGTGTCGAATCACGCAAAATGAAGGGTTCCGTAGTTGGGATGAAGTTATCCCAAATACAAACTTAACGTTGTAGTTGAAAAACATGTTCTCCCATACATTCCAACTGCAAATGGAAGTTTGTACCCACAATATTGAGAGATTTACCATATTATTTTAAGACCACAAACTTAAAGTAAAGAACCATTCTCTGTATTTTTTTCAAAATGTTAGGTTCAGTAGTAATTTCGGAGATAAGGGTCAGTGATTAATTTTCATAAATTTTCTTAAATATCGTTGAAAGTTTTGCAACAAGCCCTTTCATTTGATATGTCACACGGTACAGTTCGCGAAACTTTTAATTTTTTTTCCCCCCTAAAGTGACCCCATTTTCAAAATTCATTTATTTACGTTCCACATCCGTGGTTTTTACTAAATTTCAACTTAATCGGTCCATTAGATTCGGAGCAAATTGGCTGTAACAGACGGACAGACAGACACATCACGAGTGATCCTAAAAGGGTTCCGTTTTTTCCTGTCGATTTACGAAACCCTAAAAAAAACCTTCATTGCATCTGCAGCATTGCATTCTGGAGCACTCGGGTAAAAAGAATAAAAGCAAGTTAAAATAATCCTTCTACATTTAAATTTCTCATGACCCTTAAACCAATGCTCTATAACTAAACACCTAATTAAATAAACACCTCCTAACCTTAACATACACCAGCCCAGCCCCTTCAAATCCTGGGCTCCTAGTAAAGGAAAACGCGCGTGAACACTCCACCTTCACGCTCGTTACACACGAGAGTCAGCACACAAATTGGCAGATCTACGTCGTATACTGAACTCGCTGGAAATATTATTATGTAAGCCAAATAGTCGACGGACGGTGGAAAATATTTACTTCGATGTTCCCTCCAGGTAATGATATTAAGTGGTTGGCATTTTATCTTTGAATTTTACCTAATGTTGTATATAGGACGTGACTTGTAGATTGGTTGTCGTCAACAATAACTAACACAATTGTTTTAAAAATATTTTTATTTTATGAGCAAAATTTGAAAAAATAGCGAGTAAACAATAATCTTCTACTTTTCGTGTGGTTAATGACTAACCTGTACCCTAATTGCGTAATGCTACACAATCACAATCTGTTTCGATTTGAAACAGATTGCTAATCCATTGCTTCAAAAGTTGCAATAAAAAATCTGCTCAACAACGTAAATAACGCAATGAGTGTTGTTGAACTGTCAAAATGAAACAAATTAGGCAAAATTGTTTTTGAAAATAAGTTACGCAATTAGGGTACTGGTGTCAGTCTTAAAGCCGCCTATGGACCTCTGAGTTGGCTTCACATACCGTCGAGAAATATCTCTCAGGCAGGTTTCCTCACTATGTTTCCGAACAACAATAATGAAAAGAACCGACTATGCTTTATGTTTAAGTCAAAATCAATCTGCCTAGCATTTTTCCAACTATGTTGGGGTCAGCTTCCAGTCTAACCAGATGCAAATACCAGTATTTTTCATGGAGCGACTGCCTTTCTGACCTCCACAATCCAGTTACTGGGTAACACGATACCGATATACTTTAAAGATGTAAAGATCAATAAAAAATCTCAACATGCTAAGATTTAAAAGTTGGATTGCAGAAGTCTTAACATAGTACTAATTAAATCGACTAGCAGGAGAGGTAATCAACTGCCAAGATCCATTTATCCATTGTCCCACCTTATAACCAAGAACGTCTACAATTCCTCTTTTTTTCTTTCTTATTAAAGAACCAAGTATCTAATTCTACCCCTAAAGCTGTCACCTACTTTCGTGCCTAAGAAACAAACTGCAAATTACCTCTACAAAGGAACGCAACTCGCACTAAATTATTTACTAATTAGAACCTAGGTGGCGAAAAAGAAATGTCCCGTACAAGGGAGGCAATTTGCTGAAATTTTCCACTTTTTCACTGAACACCTGAACACGGAATAATTTTCATTTACACCGTTTCCTTTGAAAATGTTGTCAGTTTTTTTTAACTTTTATAAATAGTAGGTTGTTTGCCTAGGGAGCAAACAATTATTTTAAAGGCGAGAGTGTTTCTTTGAATCCAGAGTGGAGCGAAAGACACACAAAAACTTGTTCATTTAACTATTTTATTTACACTCCATTGGTGTTAGTGACAGTTAGTATGTTTTAAAGTGTTCCTTATTGATAAAAATTCACAACATACCAGTTTAGTTTATTTTTGAATTGTTCTTATCTTTTTATTACGGACGCTTTTAACATGCACGTCTTTCTACATTGTTCTCACATGTATAATTTCAACATGTATGATATAACAATATTTTTATCTAAACGAGAGTCCGTGGAGTTTCTTGCCCGTTCTTCTCCATAGCTAAAGACTGATCGACGACCCCTCAACTTTTTTTTGATTAAATACGAGGCTTTTGGCTACTTTTATTTTGTATGCATTTTGTCTAGTTTTTTAAAATGTGCGTTTTGTTTGTGAAGAATAAACAAGTTTTCTTTCTTTCTTAACAATTCAAAATTGCCTATATAAGGTATATCTATTCGTGTCATTCGTGGATCTTTGACAGTCGTTACGGGTCGTCAGAAGCCCGAAAGTCTGACAACCAGTCTTACCAAGGGGTATCGTATTACCCAGTTGCTGGGTTGTGGAGGTCAGATAGGCAGTCGCTCCATGTAAAATACGGTATTCAGCTGCATGCGGTTAGACTGGAAGCCGACCCCAACATAGTTGGGTAAAGGCTAGGCAGATTGATTTTGAAGGTTTATCGCGAAAAAAATATCAGCTATTCTTTACATTTTGACGAGTTATGCAAACATAAATGTAGGGAACAGCTGATTTTTTTTTCCCGATTTCAGGTTTAGTCCCATAGTGAAAGTTCATAATGATGAGTACAATGAACTCTTAAGATTTTTCGTGTATGAATAGATATACCTTATATACGGTTTGTTTGAAAAAAATGCTTTGAGTTTGAGTTTGATACATATTTTCAAAAATAAATTACGGGCGAAATGTGGGTGTACCTACTACAGGTACACCTCTGCCCAACCCTTCGGGGAAACAAGGCGTGATGTTATGTTATGTGTAAATTACGAAAAATTGTCCATTGACATTACCACTATCTGATTATCTTAGATTACAAACTCACTAAAATTCATATAAAAATTGAAACGATGAGTCAACCATTGTACAAAGACTTTCTACAAAGTTAACTTTCTTTCCCACAAAAGAAACTCCACTTTCCATTCTCCAGTACTTTTCAAACCACTTCCTTTAAAGTTAAAACTTTACACTTCGGACCAAAAACTCACCAACTGCATTGAGATCTAAAAATAAATCTGGTCTCAATGCTGCTGTAAATTAGAGCTTCGTGGCTCGTTAGTTAATCCAATTAGTGGGCTGTTTTAATTGGATTCTTTTTGTGGTGCCGCTGTAAGGTGTTTGTGGTCGCTATAAATGTACTGGGGACTAATTATAAGTGTGGTAGTGGATCGGTTTCTTTTATCGGTAAGGCTGTTTTTGTTTGGGAATTTTGGGGTGAAGATAAAGTAGATTAAATGTGAAATGGACTCAAATTATTTATGGGTAATTCGTAAAATGAATTAATAGATTTATTGGATACTTTAACGTTCGCTACAATGCGGTTAGGCAAACTGGTAATTGATGCTAAATATGTTTTTTTATTCCAGATTTAAACCTCAAGTAGGTACTTGCGTAGTCATCAAGTAAACTAGGAATTTTATTTTATTTACTTTGCACATAAAAGTTTATTTTTATAACACGTCAAAAATATTAAGCAAAATAATAAGCAGCCTCAAAAAGTAACAAACATCTACAGTAAGTGTTATATTTTCCATTTTCTTTTATAACATCTTATGATATCATATTATCTAGAACAGTAACACTAGTGTTTTCTTATATTACTAACTCGTGACTAGTGGTACCTTCAGACAGGGCTTATGAAATTTTATGTAATTGTCTCTGAAGCTTGGAAAATGTACTGAAAATGTGTGAAAGGAGAGTTGGTGTGTGGTCCAAGGTAAAAAAATTTGATTAATATCATGAAATACAGCTCAAATTCACTTTTTATCTCGCTCGCACCGTACTGCTCGCGGACTGAAAGGGGTGTTGGCGGTTCCAAGGCGCCAATAGTTTAGGTAATTTCTTTTTACGGTGAAAATAATGGTAAATTAAAAAAAATATAGTGTCTGATTTATAATTAGTTCAGTTACTATGCAAAGTTTCATGATCTGATTTGAAGTATTCGGTTTATTGTTTAGTTTGGAAGTAACATAGTATTTTTTTTTGATCGAAATTTTTTATTGAATCGTTTTTTCGCCAAACATAGTACCTGCTTAAAATTATTAATCCTCAACTTTAACATAATATATATATTTATTTCAAAATAAATGCTGCAGAAGTTTCGATATAACTGAGGATCATGCTAAGCAATTTGCGGTATTATATAGGCTCTCAATATTGCGTTATTTTGCATACTGCATACTTGTGGATTATTTCGTTATTTACTTAATACCTATATTTGTATTATTATGTGAAATATTTTAAATAAAATGGACTGGTTTTGTTTTAATAAACTCATTTTTTTATAGTAGTCGTAGATAGAACTCAGCAATAAGATTCCATTAGAAGCAGTATATGCAATTTTGCATGGTTCCTTACAACTTGTACTAATTGAATTAGATTATAAATTCCAGTGATAATAATAAATATATAATGGTTTGACAAAACTATTTATGGACATAGTATTGTGAACTCGATATTCTAACTGGAATTTTACGAATCTTGCGCATGTTTTGAATAAAAATACATTTTATTGGCATTGGCCTTGCGTTTTCTTGTGTGGATCTATCTAAAAACCCACTACCTCTTATGCTCGTACCACGCTTATAGATTTCGTAGACAGAAGTAAGCCGAGAAACCGTAAGATTTCATTGTAGCGGAACTAGAGAGAACAAATTACTCCTCTTTACGACACCCTGTGGGCTTTGTTGATATAATGGTAAACGGAGAAAAACTACAGCTGTGTTTTGATTTAGGATTTTGTTAGGTTAGTTATTCTGTGGTTTCTGGCTTGAAATAAATCAGCAGAAGGTGATTTTTTATGAACATTTGTGAGATTTTGATGTTAGTTACTAATGGAATTATATGGCTCAGCAAATTTCATCTTTCTTATACTTCCTCCGGTTGATCTTTCTAGCGTTTGTTGCCATTCATTCAGCCATTTGATTTTTTTTTCTTTTAAGATGGTGTTTTTTTTAACCCCCGACGCCGGAGCGGTGTTATTTATTAATCTATCTTAAGATTAATTTTGGACGATGTCAATGTGCTAATAGAATAATGCAATTGGTTGCAATATGTGGTTTTGACTGGTCTTTTGGTCTCGTAGTTGGACAAAATGTTATAAGGTTTTTCCATTAAGAATTTCTTAGTTACAGCCCGGAGTTTGGAAGTTTGCGGTGTGACACTCCCGTGCCTCGGATAGCACGTGAAGCCGTTGGTCCTGCGCCTGATCTCACTCCGGTCGTGTCGGATTGCCGTCCCATCGGACTATGAGAGTGAAGTGAAGAGTGAGTGCGCCTGTGTCTGCGCACACACTTATGTACTATAATCTCGCGCCGAAGGCAAGTCTCCGCTGGGATTGGTCGCCATGGCTAAAAAACGGTCTGGAGGATAACTTTTTTGGAACGAAGTTCTTTAACGAGGCTTGTAAACTTTCAGAAATCGTCACGATAAAAAGTGTTAATACTTGCGACTGTCTTCTTCTAATTCAAAGAAAAAGAAAGAGAGAGAGAGAGAACGCCGACAGAAAAAAAAACAAAAGAAAAGAGTAAAGTGATTACAATGTCGTGGGATAAAATTGTACACATCGGCCCAAGTACACTGCATGCCGGAGAGAGATAGAGAAAGTGTGAATTTGGTCAAAATGAACATCCAAGATGGAGGCTCCGAAAATTTTAAAACTTTTCATGGTTTTCGAGGGTGTTAAAGCCGATAGTGGAGTCGAAGTGTAAATCCAAGATGGCAGCTGCGAAAGTTTTCATTTTTTTCGTCATGGGTGTCGTTTTCATAGTTTTTGAGGGTGGTAAAGCCGACAGTGAGGTCAAAAAGTAAATCCAAGATGGCAGCTGCAAAAATTGTTTTTGTTTTAAATCATACGTGAGAACGGACTTCATTCCTGACGGGGATCTTCCGACCACACACGTTTTTTTTTAATGTTGGTTTGGTCCTACTTCTTGCTTGCCTTTATGTCTAATTTTGTTTTATTTCTCATCAGAAAGTAAGTAATTAAATAAATGAAGAGACTGTTATATTTTTTCTGTTTTATCTTAATGAAATATGTAAATGAAGACAGGCAAAGAATATTTTATCTTTCTTTAGGAATTAAGATTTCCATTGAAGATACTTTATTATGAAAAAAAGTACAATCAAGCTAGAATGGTATTAATATTTTCTGAGAAAAGAAAACATAAGCAGGTAATTGTATTAATGTTTTTATTCTTGGAATGTTAAGAAGAAAAATTATAGATCAACAATTAAATATTTATTTCTTAGAAAAAGCCTTTATTTATTAATAGTAATACTTATCTTCAAAGTATTACCCAGTTACTAGGTTGTGGGGGTCAGATAGTCAGTTACCATCATCATCATTTCAGCCGAAAAACGTCCACTGCTGGACATAGGCCTCCCCCAAGTATCGCCACTTCGAACAGTTCTCTGATTCCCGCATCCAGCTCCCCCTTGTCCTCCCCGAAGATCCCTTCGGCCTTCATAATGTCATCGGTAATTAGGCAGTCACTCCATGTAAAATATTGGTATTTAGCAGCATCCGGTAAGACTAGAAGCCAACATAGTTGAGAAAGGGCTGGGCAGATGATGATGATATGTTCAGATTTAGTAATAAAGTCAAAGTCAAATAATTTATTTCAATTAGGCACAAAAAGGCACTTTTGAACATCGAAAACAAAAAATAGAATTGATTCTAGTCGCCCCTTCCAAAAGGTAGTTTTCGCATGGAGAAGAATGGGCAAGAAACTCCTCTACCTACCTCTAAGTTACTCTTTTAAAATATTTTACAATATTTTGTATACATTAATTATATGTGAAGACGATGCACTGGAATAAGATTACTATACCACAATAGGTAAAAATAATTAAAAATGAAGGAATGACAGAAAAAATAATTATGTAATGGATACATGGTGTTCACATATTTACAAGTATTGTAAAAGTAGGTACCTATACGATATTCCTAAAAAAAATACAAGTGATACTAATTAGTCAGTGTGTGAGTTCAAGTAATCACAGAATGTAAAAAAAATAAAAAATATTATTTAATTACACAATTAATTTAGCAACCAGTAGACTCTAAATTGTCCTATGGAGCTAGACCAGCATGCTTCCAAGCATTCTTATCTAGGATATAATCCTCTAATTTGTAATATGCTTGTTTACAAAGAGTACTTTTAATATGAGTTTTAAATTTTCTTTCAGTTAACTGTAATATATCACAAGGTATTTTGTTGTAACATTTAACACAGTATCCCATAAAAGATGTTTGTACTTTGGATAATCTGAAAAATGGTTGATCTATTTTATCTTTATTTCTAGTATTAAAATTATGTCTATCACTTATTTTTTTTTAAAGATGCAGATTTTTCCTTACATACATAATATTTTCATAGATGAATTGGCAAGGTACCGTCATAATATTAATCTTTTTAAATAGTTTCCTGAGAGATTCGCGACGATATAGATTATAAATGGCTCTGACAGCCCTCTTTTGTAAAATAAATTAATCGTAGGCATCTCGTTCATTTGGACACTAAAGTAGCTAACTGCATAGTGTTCCGTTTTACTTTTATACGGAATCCTAAAAACAAGCAATAAGAATTCTTCCAATATTATTTCTTCTTTAGCTTCACTATAATTCAATCAGAGATCTATTAAGTCTCGGAGTTTCGAATCTTATCTCCTGAGATTGAAGACGAGCAGTGAATTTTATCTTATATTTACCACATTTATGTAACTTTGATAAACCTAGTTATTAATTTATTTTCTTGTGGGAATTCTGGATATAAAAGTAAGTTTTCTCGTGCAAATAAATAAATACAGGGTGGTAGGAATTTGGACCCGCAACCTGTTACCATGGATTACATGATTCTGTACACCTGTTATTTAAAAAAGTTTTCCTTTTAAATTCGTTATTTAAGCTACTGCCGTGAATTTTTTCACATATCTAAAACCAACCATTTAGCTGGCAGGGCGGTCACTTGACTCTAACAAAAAATTGCACTTTAAAGCTTAATATTTCGCAAACGGATCTCTGAATTCAAAAATAGTTTTGACACACTCACAATGTTTTTAAAAGACCTTTCCAACGATATCCCACACCAAAGGTTAGAAAAAAAAAAACATTCCCTCTTTACGTGTAGGGGAGGTATCCCAAAAAAAAATATTTTTCATAATTATATTTTGCCACTTTGTTGGCATGATTAATATGTAATTAACCAAATTACAACTTTCTAGTACTTACAGTCTCGGATCTAGACCGCGGACAGACAGACGGACATGGCGAAACTATAAGGGTTCCTTGTTGACTACGGAACCCTAAAAAAGGACACTATAAACTAAAAAAACTACATAAAAACAATAATAATAAAAAGATCTGTGCGGGGCCAAAAAGGCTCCTATCTCAGCATAATGCTGAAAAAATCCAAAATAATCTATTTATACTTTTTAAATCAATCTTACAAGAGAATACTTGCTTTTGTATAATGTTAACTAAACACACCTTTTCAAATCTGCTGAAAAGACGTGCTAATCCAAAAAGGGCTTTCATTTTAGTCGAGTTTCCCATAAGGAAAATCGTAACACGGAAACCCAGCGTGTATGGAGAAAAATCTCCTGAATACATTGAGCTACGAGTAAAACTAATTCGTCCACACGTGACAAGACTATTAAATGAAATATTTTTGTCCACATCTAATATGTCGGGTAACCACTTTGCGCTCACTATGGACCTTTTCTTAAGGAAGTATGCCAAGATTCAATTATAAGACGAAGCACGGTTATTAATTATTTATATATTAATATTTCACGTCTATTCGAACAAAGGATATTGAAGGTTATTGTAACGGAATACCGTAGGCGTCCAACAATGTTCTTACGTATTCTTCAATATAATTTTTTGTTTAGTATCTTAGATTCATTTTAAAAGACTATGAAAACTAACCAACACAACAATTGAAATAAAATAAATGACGCATAAACCATTTTTTTTCTTGAAACTAACAATCTCGTGCACTGTGAAAAATGTTCACCGTTCATTAAAAACGTGTGCGCACAAAAGTAAAACTCGTTCCGGAAGTAAATAGTACAATTGACATACATGTATGACTATTTGTTTCCAAAATTGTGAACACAGGGGGACGGTTCCTTATTTTTTCTTACTTGTCTTTAAATATTATTTGGAATCCCAAGTTGTACTTGAAGAGATTAGGGAATAAATAACCGCAATTGGCCGCAATTGGCTGTTATTGGCTAAGGCCGTGTAATTGATCGTCACGCAAATTCCCGATCATTTGTCACTCATTTGTTGGGAAAAACGCAAGGTCTCCTCTGTCGGCGCGACGATACGGACGCGTTCTAGTTCGCCAAACAAAATGCCAAAAAACACCGCACAGGCATATTGTCGGTTTAATGATGTGGGCGGCGCGCACGCACTTAAGGCGAAAGCGTCAGGGTAGCCCGTGAAATTCAAATTTTCTTACGTTTTTTTGCAATTTGCAGGTCAGTATCATGTATGTTGATCTAAATATGATTCGCGGCCGTAACAAATATGGATTTACTCAATTATAATCATTACAATCAGCAATACAACTCCAAAAATTAGCAAAGCTAACTATTTGTAATGATCTCTCTTTTGTAATGATTATAGTTAAGTAAAGCCATATTTTTTACGGCCGCGAATCATATTTTAATCAACATAAAACCTGAATTTTGCGGGCTACCCTGACGCTTCCCCCTTAAACACCATGATCTCGTGATCTACACCTCAGTGCACGTCCGCGCCAGAGTTGCCAACTTTTTTTCCCCGAGTATTTGAATTTGTAATCCTCAGTTAGAATTTGCACACCATATTTTTACGCCTCCTGCTGGCATAACATAGCGCTCTGTTCACCAAACATAAGATCTGTATTTCTTTATTTACCTATGTTAACAAATTAATAAATAATTGATTGATTGGTCTACTAGCGGCGGTTCTTCAAACCACCAGAAGTAAACTAGATCACATTTTTTTTTTTTTATGTAGGTCACTATTAACGCGACGATCGCTATGTTATGACACGCGGTAAGCACTTTGGAAACAATTTATGTTTATTACAAGATCAAGTTCAAAAACTTAGCTCTAAGTAAAGATACAAATACATTTAGCCCACGTTTGCACGGACGTAAAAACATCACAGCGGGATTTTATCGCGCACTGGACTTTCAACTCTCGGCGATAACCCGAGCGTTGAGAATTCAACAGAATGTATTCCAGCGCGTCAAAAAAACACAGTGTTGGATTTTCAACTCTCGGCTTTAAGCAGAGCGTTGAAAATCCAGTGTGCGAAAAAATCCAGCCACTAGATAGTAGATTTTCCACGGCTTGTATGTTTCTTTTTAATAATAATACTAAACACTAACCACTGCACCCCCCACTGCAGGAAAAAGACCCCTTCTCATACAGAGAAGGTCTCGTACCATCGATCACCACGCTTGCTCAAGACAGGTTGATAATTATAAGTCCAGGTTTCCTCACAAGTTTTTCCTTCACCGGTGTCAGTAATGTTCAAGATAAACTTAGAAAGTACATATGAATTAAAAAATCGCATTGGTACTTGCCCAAATTTGAACCCACCACCTTGTACATGAGAGGCGAGACCTAAGCTACTGGGCCATACTTCTAGTTTCTTTTAAGTATTAAAACAATGTTATTTGACACGACTTCTATTTAACAACTCCTCACTAAGGCAAATATTATTGTGGATCAAACAACATCGTGACATGCACTACATTATTTGGATTTTGCCAAACCTTTTACATAGCATGCAAATAACATTAAGTAAGTAAATAAAAAAACATTTTATCGTGTTATTTTCGTTCCATTAATATTCAGAACAGTACTCATTTTTATTGGTGCAGTTATGATGTGGAAATATTAAAAATTCATAAGAATATGTAATGTGGAGTCGTGCTGAATACCAATTTTGTTCCGTGTGCTTATTTTTACATAAAAAAATAGCTCACAAAATCTCATCCCAATTCTCATGGGATTCAGTCTATAACTAAGTTTTTGTCAAATGCCTTGTTCTATAACACTGCCTTATAGTTCATCATCATCAGCCTATAAATGTTCCCACTGCTGGGACACAGGCCTCCTCTCTGTAAGAGTGACTGGGCCATAATCCACCACGCGAGCCAAGTGCGGGTTGGTAGATGTCACATGTCTTCGAATTTTCGGTTTCCTCACGATGTTTTCCTTCACCGTTTTGAGAGCAGTGGTGATGAAATAATTTACACAAAGTAAAGCACCTGTCTGGGTTCGAACCTACGACCTACAACTCGTAAGTCGCGGCCGTTACCACAGGGCCACCACTGCTGCCTTATAGTTAAGACGCAGATATATGCCAGGGACCTTGAGTTGTTAGCTTGCGTGTTCTATAATGAGCTCACGCAACGCGTCGTACGTCCAGCCAGTAATAGGACTCGCCCATCAAGAAGCGCTGTCCCAAATTAGACGCATTATTAATTTATTATACATAAAAAAAGGTATTTTAATAAAACACGTATATAGATCAAACCCAGAAGGGCAATAAAACATCTTCCCGGAATGCCACTTGAAAATTCGAACAGTCAAGGGGTTATAAACATATTCTAAAACATTTCAATATTAAGTTATTATGAAAATGCTCTAATTTAACAATATTTTTCCAAATCATTAACACTACTCGTTTAGACGTGATCTACAGTACAAAATCATTAGAAGTCGGTTTTCGTCGCCTTAATATAATTCTGAAATCCCGTACGCAAAATACGCGCTTTGACATGTGGAGTTGCGGACACCAACCCGTGTTACCTATGTCTAAAATCGCCAACCCGTCTTGAGCAAACGTGGTGATCAATGCTCCTGCCTTCTCTGTATGAGAAGAGGTCTTTGCCTTACAGTGGGTAAATAATAGGCTGGTATTATTATTATTATTTAACACTGCATAGTGTTTTTTCTTATGTACAAAATTAATACATTTTCATGAAGATTGAACCTTTGTTTGAAGCTACAACGAAAACTTCGTATCTCAATTTTCACTTCGCCAAACCTTTTGGGAAGTTGCAAAAAGTTGCGAATATATTCCACCGTGTACACGATGTTATTATTGCTCCAAGTAAACAGTAATAAATCAACGTGTTTAAAACGTGAACCAATTATTAGTATGGAGATAACGGGAAGTTAAGGGTAGGTACTGAGTGGGATTTATTAGACGCGCTATATCGTGTTAGCGGTACCCGCGATTTTTCTCTGACGCAATACTGGATTTTGTTTGGTCTTAGCAGTTTTTTTTTGATACGGATACATCACCTACCAACATAATATACCTAGTATAAGAATGTAATTTGTGGAGATAAAATAAACATTATTTATTTATTATCATTTATTCAGATATAGCGCAGATTTATTCAAATTATTGAACGTTAACAATTTGAACAACAACTTTGACCAGTGTAAATTAAGTTAATTTTAGAATGAACACTACTATTTGTTCATGTCACAAAAATGTTGAAATTGTAGCGCAAACTTAACTTTTTGTGAAAGTATAATAAGTATTTTATCAAAAAACTCATATTTGGTTTCATTTTTAACCCCCGACGGAAACAGGGGTGTTATAAGTTTAACGTGTGTATCTGTCTGTGGCATCAAATATCCCTAACGGATGGACCAATTTAAATTTTATTTGGTTTCATTTGAAAGGTGACTTGATCGAGAGTGTTCTTAGCTATGATTTAAGAAAATTTATTCAGCCGTTTGAAGATTATCAGCTCTTTTCTAGTTGATGAATGGATGTGAGCATCTTCCACAGGTCTGATCGAGTCAAAATTTGGTATTCTGTTTCGTCAATGATATTAGAATAACATAGTAACCTTGAACTGATGCTGCAGCATTATCTGGAATTTGCAGGATACCCAAATCCCTCACCATCTTGCAGCAGAGGTATTGTGTTTGGGCTCATCGGAATGGTCTCAATGAATAGGTTATAGATAGATGGTAAACAGTGTCATATGATGGAGTTGCCAAAAGAAATGAGGGTAACTTAGTAATTAACTTTACTGTGGGAAAAATACTTAGAGCTGCGCAGATTTAAGCGAGTCACGTGTCGATCGTAGTTATAGTTATAAGTATATAATGTTTAAAAAGCAGGAATTAAAAGTTAAATTAAAAATTTAAGAAACCCCGGACACAAAATCCTTTAAAAAGTAGTAAAATACGACGGCATGCTATGGCAGAAAATATATTTTTATTTGCCGTCCCCCGACGCGACGACGCTTATTTCGAAATATTACATAAAACTTAATTAAACTTACAGGGCCAATACATTTTATTACTTTTTAAAGGATTTTGTTTGTGTCGGGGTTTTTTTTTTTGGAAACTTGCAGACGTAGCGTATGTCATTTAATGAGTCGAATTTAGTACATCTTCATGAAAACTTACAGATTCAACAATTTAAAACCAACAGAAAGTTGAACATGAGACAAACTAAATGGGCAATTCAATAATTGAAGTTGTTTTCTTAAAAGAGAGTGCAAATGCACGATGGTCACGTGACTAAACCAAAATGCAGAGAAAATTACACTTCCATTTCTTCACGCTGCTTTTAACTCAGGTCACTTTAGACAAGAGTGGTTCGAGACTTTATTTACTGACTTTCCGGTTTTGTATAAGTAAGTACGACGTTTGCAAGTAGTTTTTAAAAGCTTCACTAAAATGGATGTTTCAAATTTACAACCAGTCACTAAATTGAGAATTTGAAGTCGATTATTTGTCAAGCCCTATTTGAAAATTTTAAAGCCCGCGAAATTTAAATTTTCTTTGAATTTTGAATTTCACGGGCTACATTGAGTTAATCACCTTATGTAGGTTATGCAAAAGCAGATTATGACACGTTCTCAACTTCAAATTCTCAATACTAAAACCAAGTATTAGGCTGACTGTCCATTAGTTTAAAAATTGATACAAAACCGGGAAGCGAAGCGGGGTAGCGGAAAAAACCGGCCGTGGGGTATTGCAGCTGCGGAGCACGCCCGCTTAAATTACTCGTCGTGTGTACGCGGCCTAGCTCCGCACAGTCCGCAACTCCGCTCCGCATTACTCCCTCGCTCCGCTCCACTGCCTCGCTCCGCGTCAATGAACAGGCAGCTTTAGTGTGCTGTTCTGTTTTTCTGTAGGCATAGTTTTAAAATGTCGCCGGTCTCGCGTTGCGAATATCATATTGCGTCGCACCCTAAAAATAGAGTACAACGGAAGAACAAAGGATTTTGATTACGTTAGTATCAACTTCACAGCAGCGTAAAATTTCCTTGATTAACAGAATTGAGAAGGTTCTTCCTTCAAAATATCAGGGATTTTGGTATTTCGAGAAAGAAGGAGTGAAATATGAATATCTTTAATTTATTCATTGGATGTAATTCTTGTTGGGATAAGTTTTTGAAGTCAATTGGTATTTAATATTCCTTTGATTTTGGCCGCCGACTGAAAACTGGTTGGAGGAAGTTCATGATATCGAGTAACAATTTTGTGGTGGGTTCTTACTGTGTACCTACTAATCATGTGCCTAGCCTTTTCCCAACTATGTTGGGGTCGGCTTCTAGTCTAACCAGATGCAGCTGAATACCAGTATTTTACATAGAGTGACTGACAATCGGACCTCCACAACCCAGTTACTGGGCAGCACGATACTTTTGCTAAAACTAGTCTTCAGACTTTCAGGCCTTTGACTACTCGTAACGACTTTTAAAAATCTACGAATGGCAGCAGGGACCAAAGGTTCAACGTGTCTTCCAAGACAAGCAGGGGTCTTGATAATGTGGGACTCACGCATCCACATACTTACGCCAGCGCCCGCTTAAACATTCGCCGCGCGAACAGACGACATACCGGCCTCGGAAACAAATACGTACTGAGCAGCTGCTTTTTTTTTTTTTTTCTTTTTTTTTTCGGAATGGCATTTCACAGCTGGTTTAGAGAAACCTTCGCTGTTTAACCGGTCAATCCTGTGGCTGCCTCAAGCTACTACACTCAAAGCCTCCAGCCAGGGCACATATATAAAACTAAGCTAAAAAGCTTAGGATGAGCGCGCACTAAGGGCACCCTCTGCGGGGTTCGAGCCTCGGCTTAGGGCGTTATCCGGAGGGAGGACATCAAAAGATGGAACGGGCTGGATCAAGAGGTTTTGATCATTATTATTAATCGGGGACTGAGCAGCTGCGCTGGCGACGATAATATTTATAGTGAGTGCATGTTCAGACGGTGCTATACGTTGCGCGTGTGCTAGAGTGAGATGGCTGCCCGTACATCGTAGAACGTTAATTTTAAGTTTTATAAAGTAATTTGGTGTTCTCCTATTGGTTGATTAAATATTTGTGTGTTTAGCATAGGGACAATTTGGGAAACCAAAAATATAATGTAAGGCAGGATTCCAGTGAATAAAGAGAACAATTATTTCCACAATTCGTATTTAATTTTTACTAAACCTTCTGACCCCAACAATAATAATACGTAATGGATGGTCAACCATCCACAGACCGACCTTGACGAACATAGCTTACATTACCTTAATCTCAATGCCTACTGAAGCTAAAAAGTTGAATAAAATTATACTAATCCTAAATGCCAATGCAATTTGTAAAGCTTTAAGGTGAATACAACATTATATATTCTGATAGCCATAAAATCTTTCAGAGGAACAGGGTGCAAAGTTCACTCATTCTCCCTATAGAAAAGGGAGTATCCTCCGACCAGACGGGTGTTGTATCTGATGGGCAACTGCCCGACTATCGATGTCGGGAACTCATATCATGCTGATCGCGTGGTAAACCTTGCTTGCGCGATGCAGGATTTCGCGTGACGTCAGTGTGATGCGTAGTTCACATAATGGCGATGTAGATGCCACCACAACCCGTTTAAAGATAGATAGCACCTTAATTCACAACACGTTACATAATATTTCCATGAAGCCGACATCAGTTAGTACATAAATCACTCTGTAACTTGTAGAACGATTTCAGAGCAAAGAGTAAGTATTGCAATACGGACACAAGTGTTTGGCCGGCTGCCAGAATGGAGACTTTTTTAATATTTTGGTACTTTCAGATAAAACCTGTCTGTTGTATTAAATTGAATAATTATTGAGGATTTTGAAGATGACGTTGGTAGTTTTAGAAGCGTTTGATATTAATCTAAACATATTTACTTAGCAAGTGGCTAAATTTAGCGATCGGCTCCGATACCGCCTTGCTGACTGTCGAATATTTTTACCCGACTGTGCGACAGCAAAGGCAGGATTATGTTTGTACGGTTCGATAAATGTCGTTGCAAACAAAATTTTTGTTGGAGATGATTGACGGGAAAGATGAAATCATCCTTATTGAAATTTGGACAGGAAGATGACAGTGATTACTGAACATCCCGTGGAGACCTGTACCCTAATTGTAACACACGATAGATCACAATTTGGTTTAATTTTGACAGTACAACAACATTCATTGCGTTATTTACGTTGTCGAGCAGACAAATTTCCGCTTGTTCCCAACGAGTCACACCTCAACGGGTAACAGTGTGACCGGTTGGGAATTAATTTTAAAAATAATCCCAACCAGTCATACTGTTACTCGTTGGGCATGTTACTCGTTGGGAATTATTTTTGAGACGTTCCCCACCGGTCACACTGTTACTCTATGGGATTTTTTTACTAAACAATTCCCAGCCAGTTACACGATTACTCGTAAAGATTCCTATGAAATTGTAAATCAGTGAATATGGTATATATTGGAATAAGACACTGTAAATAAATATCAAACAGATTTATTATCAATCAACAAAATTACAATTTTAAACATTTATAAATTATCTACACATTATAACAACCTATCTGTATCAAACTAAAAAATCTTTACAGATATCACTAGTTTCATATTATGAAATTATAAACTTGCAATAAGGCATTTAAAATAAACAACAAATTTCAAATAGCTGAAATTATAAATTAACAAAATAACAATTCAAACATTATAAGATATTTTTAAAAAGCTATATTTATCTAGGTATAAATCACAGAATCATCACAGATATTTATTTATTATATTGATTATATTTTCAACAAATCATTTTTAAGTAGTATCTTTATTTTAACTCAACGTTTTGTTTGGTATGACCAAACAAAACGTTGAGTTAAAATAAAGTTAATGTTATGATAAAGAAATAGTTAATGTTAATATAATATAATCAGCCTTGTACATAATATGTATTTGACTCACAGTATATAATCTAATTTCGTAAAATTTCTAAAGCATGGCCTACTGTTATCAAACCTTCCGATAGCTCCTGTTGCACTTTTTGAATGAAATCGTCTTTTAAAATATATTTTTTAGCTCTTTTTCTTTTTAGTGATTTATTTGTTTGTGTGAGTATGTTTCTGACAACATTAAGAGAAGAGTCCTCTTTTAATGTATGCAGGAAGTGCATCAGGTTCGGTTTTTTTGTTCCGATGGTCTTATTCAACTTACCATGCCATGCTTCTAAGGCATTTGTGGTTCGGTGCCGCTCTCCGAAAACACACCACACTTTAAAAAACTCTCTACACAGCCATTGTCTTTCCATATATTTTATAAACTGTTTGCAGCTTGAACTTTCGCTATCTCCGTATCGAGCAATTATATATACCCATCCGTTTATTATTTCATGCTCTGGCAGCAAAGGAAGCACAGCACTGAGCTGAACTAATCGCACCTCCTTTGGATCTTGTGACGTCCGCATTGTCATTTTCAGTTTTTTCCCCTTTTTAAATATCGCGTTGTTATAGTGATAGTAACACCCTTTTACTATCACTGAAGGAAAAACTTTGGCGATTGCATTTATTGCTGGCTTTTCGTAATCACATCTGAATTGAGCTGGATTCCAATCAGGTAGCTGTGATTTTATCATACTAAACAGGATATAGTAGCTTTCTGTTGTTCTGTTGCTCATTAATGCATACACCACAGGAATTATATTTGTGTGGTTTACTGTACTTCCAGTATCCCCATGGATTGTATACAGTTGTATGAAGGGATTAGGACAACTTCTAAATGTGCCATCACCATAACAGTCTTTTAAATTGTGCACCATTAATCTCGCTTCCTTGGACGAAAATAATATTATTCTAGTATTGTTCGTATTACTTTGGTAATCTGCTAGTAGAAAATCATTATATCTTGGTGGTACTTCAACGTCTAGTGCCTGTTTGTACACTATCTTAGAAACTCCGGCTGCTGAATTTCGTTGTCTGTACAGTGTACTTTTAACACTTGTGAATTTGGGTATTTTAGTTGACTTATCATTGAATTATACTTTTGTGGGATATTTGGAAAACCTGGTTTGTACAATTCAGTCTTTAATTTCTGGACAGATTCCTCAATTTCGTTTTTTGCAAAGTCAGGGGCGTGGCTATGAGCAGTCTCATGCAGAATATTTTGGTCCTATGAAAAAACATTTACGATCTCAATAATGATTAAAACAGAATTAAAGCGGTTAACAGTAAATTAAGCAAGCTCAGCATATTCAGTTAAAACTGAAAATAAATACTTTGTAGTTATCAGTAAATTGTCACTTATACAACATATTTATGGAATAACCCAAAACCTCAGATGAAACGACGCACGCGCCGGCGCGCGCTAGATTGACTACAGGGACGGCGGTAGCCGGCGGCGGCGGGGTGGCGGCGGAGCGGCTGACCTTGAGCGCGCGCGCTAGTTCACTTACACTCGCCCGCTCGATTGTTTACGTAGCGTTTAAAAAAATATTAAAAACGACAAAACAAATAATTATGTTAGGTAAAAAATTAAACTATATAAGTATTAAAAAATATTGCTTTCTATTTTGCTGCTGATTCTAAACAAATTAAGTTTTGGGTTATTTCAACATCTTGTATAGAGGTAGAAATACTTACTTTTATTCGTATGACTCCTTTACAAGTTTTTCGTTGCGTGCACGCCCACACTGTTAATCCGCTATTATGCTTTCGCCTGGCATAAAATTCGTATCCACCACGAAGCAAAATAGTACCACCATTCCTTTGTATAAAACTAAATGTCACTAGGCTGGACGAAGTTGACGCGATGTATTCTGTCATGGTTAACAGCGGGACGTGCACTTCACTTCAATGCACAGCACAAACTGATAATATTCAAGCATCCCTCTCCCTCCCCGCGTCGTTCCCGTGGCGAAAAACGTGTAACTTTAACATGCAAATATGTGCTTTACATTTAATTTTAGAGAAATAATATTTTATATTGTGGCTGAAATTAATAAGAGGTAAAAAAAACACAAATATCCTCTTATCATTTCACTGTATTCACACCATTATCCATTAATAGTATCTTCATAAACAAGTGAATAAGAAAGTAGAGAGATTACGTATTCTAGTAAATATAGGCGGCCACGAACACTAGCACTGGTCATGTCAGGCGAGAAACAGAGCCCTAACAAGGGATAACTATTTAGAACTGATGAATAAAAATAAGTCAACCAGTCATTGTGCCGCTGTTGACGGCATAACGAGTCGGAGCTACTGTTACTCGTTGGGACATCTTTTACATTTATTTCCAACGTGTCACAGTGTGACAGGTTAAGTGTGACTCGTTGGGAACTAATGAAAAAATCATCCCAACGAGTAACAGTGTAACAGTAACTGTGACTCGTTGGGAATTATTATCCAAAACATTCCCAACGAGTCACACTGTTACCCGTTGAGGTGTGACTTGTTGGGAACAAGCGCAAATTTCGAACATTATGAAACAATGGATTAGCAATATCTTTCAAAATGATTGATCGTGAGTTTCGCAATTAGGGTGCTGGAATAATCGCTCTTAATGGTTTGATATCAATATGACGCATTTAGAAAACGTGATAATCAATGCTAATTCCCTGAAAATATATTTTTGCCTTGCTGAGAAATATTTGAAAGGCTATTTTAAAATTTGTTTGTTACAAGTCTTCTACTCTTCCTTTATCCCGAAAAGCTCCTCGAAAATTCCCAACACAACCCCTTTTAACTTAACATTCGGTTAAAGCAAATGCCACAGTAAACAGCCAACGTTCTCGCTTGAACTCACAAAGTGGGTAACTAATGTTAGTAAATGTAGGTACTAACGGATTACCGACCGTTAGAGAAACTTTGCTTCGTCTATCCGAGTAGAAGAAAAACATTTGTAATTTGTGACTTAGGTATAAATGAAAGATTAAGTTGTTTCTTTTTGTTAACACTATCTCTTTCTGTATATAAACTTAATTAGGTACGTGCCTGTAATTTTTCCGTGCATGAATTTAACCCGCGACCCGCAAGTGTATTCTTTAAAGCAAACTTCTCTATTTTCACCTCATAAAATAATTACAAAAACTTTTTACAAAAAAAAAAAAAAAACGACTTCCAAAAAAAAACACTACAAAGTGAAAAATAACTTTAATTTCGGAAGTCGGTGGCAAAAACGAAAATACAAAACCCAAGACACCGACTTCCGAAATTAAAGTTATTTTTCACTTTGTAGTGTTTTTTTTTGGAAGTCGGTTGTTTTTTTTTTTTGGAAAACATTTTATTTTTAATTTTTTAGTTGTGGTACCTACCCCACACACATTCGAATACCACTATCTGCAACCAGTGACAGGAACTTATCATATCATCTACATACTAAGTGGGAAAACAATACGTATTTTGTAGCTAACTCAAAAACTACTCAAGCAAAGTTAATAAAATTGATATGGGACTAATTTGAGAGCATACCCTTTCAAACAATAAAATAATTTTCAAAATCGGTGGACAAATGTAAAAAAAAACAAACACGCTACGAACATATAACCTCCTCCTTTTTGGAAGTCGGTTAAAAAACACAATAATATGTACAGTAGTATGTACTCTTCAACAGTATAAGTACTAATAATTAATCTAAAGTTTCACAAGGTTTTTGGAACGAAGTTCTTTAACGCGACTAGTAAACTTTCAGAAATCGTAACGCTAAAAAGTGTTAATACTTGCGGCTGTCTTCTTCTAATTCAAAGAGAAAGAAAGAGAGAGAATGCCGACAGAAAAAAGAAAAGAAAAGAGTAAAGCGATTACAGTGTCGTGGGATAAAATTGAAGTACACATCGGCCCGAGTACACTGCATGCCTGCATAAGAGAGAGAGAGAAAGTGTGAATTTGGTCAAAATGAAAATCCAAGATGGCGGCTCTGATAATTTTCATCATCATCACACACTGCTGGGTAAAGGCCTTCGTTATTTTCTGCTGGTCTTCACGGTTCCGTGCGTCTATAGAACTACCACCTTCTACCACAAAAATAAAATAACCAGGTTTACCCCTTTCACATCTCTAATGTAATGACCCACTTCTATAACTTGGTGACTTAGTTTTCTAAACGAAACAAGGCACCTTGCCCCACCGCCGGCGATCAACGCGAATGTGTCAGGGTAGCCCGCGAAAAGCCCACGGTGCTGATTCTACTGATTATAATTCTGTAAAGCCAAATTTGTTGCGGTCGCGAATAATATTTTTATCAACATGCAACCTTTAAATTGCAAAACGGTAAGAAAATTTGAATTTCGCGGGCTGCCTTAGCACATCTTCTTTTACGAGAAGCGAGTAGGCCTAGCAACTAAACACGAGCAGCGAGTGCTCGACAGGGACGAGCTATTACTCGCTGGTATGCGTATGTACCAAGGGTGAGTCTCTCGGAGAGTATTCTGCCCGCCAAGCGAGCGTCCCTGAGCGAGTACTCTCTCTGATGGCTCTTTTCGCTGAAACTAGTACTCGCCAGCGGCGGCGGTGTGAACAGTCAGCGCCCAACTATTAATATTTGTATCTCTTTTATACACAGAACCTACAATCTTTTGTACTTTTCTTGAGCGAGGAAATCGTTGATAGCTAGTCGCTTCCTCGTCGGCGGTGGGACAGTTGCCCAAAACACAGATGCGACAAAAGTTGCACGAAGCGGCACTCAGTAAATCTCGTTTTACAGCGCTCTAGGGACAGGACGAGGCGTCCATTCGCGACCAACACCAAACAGCGAGCGAATGTTTTATACAGGTGAAATATTACGAACTGTTAGTTGTGTTTGTTTATTCTGAAGGTTATGTGTAGTGGTTTTTTGGAAATTTTTAGGATCTATTAAAAGACTTAAAATCACAAAAAAGGTTTCCACTTCATTAACTCTCTGCTTTAAAATAGCCTTCGCGAGCGGTGATGACGAAGATCAGAAAAATATTTTTTCAGTACGTCTGGTGTATTGCTTAGTTGTATATTTTATATAACCTACAGTAGAATTATGCCTTTAACGTAATTGATCTTTGGCCAGTTTATATTAAATAAATAAATGATCCGGAGCGGTCTAGGTAGTAAGCCCAAATATTACATTTCTGAATGACCATATAGTGGCGAAAAGATTTGATTTTATGTGTGTATGTATTTTAACCAATAAGTAAAGCGCAAGCCACACTAGGAATGAAGCGAAACGGAGCTAAGTTCGTTGAGCTTTCTTCCACGTTTTTCATACTTGCGTTTTCATTTCGCTTAGTACGCAGAGTGAACCGAAGTATGAAAAGACGCGGAAGAAAGCTAAATGCACTTAGCTTCGTTTCGCTTCGTTTCCAATATGGCCTGCGCTAGGCTGACGCGGCAACGCGAAGGAGGAGGCGGAACGCGTGAGGGAGAGGCAAATTTCGCGCTCTCGCGCCCTTAACCGCCGCAGGAGGAGACGCCCTGGGCGTCGGGAATCACAGGCAGATTTCTGGCCACCGTAGGCGCGGGCTTGCGGACGGTGAGCAATGGGTAGCTCGCCGTTCGATAAGGACCAGGCCCGGGTCGACGGCGCGTTGTGTTCCACGCGCGCCTCAAAGAGACGTCAGCAGAATTAACGGTGTCCGCTAGGGCCAATGCCTGCTGGGGCTGCGAATATGGGCCGATAGGGAAATCGTGGCCCCCGGCAACAGGGCAACCGAAGGAACACGGGTGGGTTTTAGTCAGTAAGAGTCTGACACGCGCTCCCGCTCCACACAGAGCGGGAGAAGTTATTTGATAATTTCACAAACAAAAAAAAAAAAAAAAAAGCCTTACGCGGCAACGGCACGAGCTGTTATAATAATGCTTGGTTTATAAGATATGGCAGTGACTGGATCCAGTGACTCGGAATTTCGAACCCAGTAAGAGGGTTCATGTAGACGAGATTAGCAGTAAGTCAGGCGGGGGAAGCCAATGGGCCCGAAAATAAACAGGTAGGTTAGTTAACTGGACTGGGTTGAAACTAGTGTCTACACCAGCCCAGTTGCAAGTCAGCGTTGGACCGATTTACTGTACTATCACATTACTGGGCTCGTATAAACCAGCCGTAGTACATGCCGATACGACACGGTGAGAAATTGACATGAAAATTATGTACAAGGTCCCAATATCTTTGACAAACTTAAACCTGAACTAGAATCTTGAAGCTCCGTTATTAACGACGAAAAAAATACTACATCACCAGCCTTGGATTCTGTGCGAAGTTTGGATTTAATTAAATAAATTCCTGCAAACCGAGGAACATTTTAGATTTCTTCGGTAGTATTTCTAGGTTTGGGTTTTGTTGTAACATGCGGTTTTTGTCTTTATCGGTATTTACTGAACTACAAGAGAAATAAACATATAGGGTTTTTTATTTAATACATTTTTCAAAAACATTAAGCTACTAAAACTTCATAAAGAAAACTAACTGATACCTTGTTTTCGACAAATCTTGTGAAAGAATGTCGCGAATAAAACATGTATCATACTTACATTAATTTTGATGTTGTTTCAAATATGTATCGGTAACTATTTTGTTTACCCCTTTGACATTTTTTCAAGTTTTGTACACAACTAGTCTTTACAACTTGTTTTAGGTGTAAACGATAAACGAAACTAGTAGATACAACATGTACAATACATGTTTTATACATTGGCGTAATAGGCACGTTTTTGCATACTTATAAAATATCAAGTTTTAACCCCCGACGAAAACAGAGGTGTTAGTTTAACGTGTGTATCTGTGTGTCTATCTGCGGTAATGTAGCTCGAAAACGGCTGAAATGATTTTGTTTTTTTTTTGTTTTAAAGTTGTCTTGATCTAGAGTGTTCTTGGCTATAATTCAAGAAAACCTGATCTGCCCTTTGAAGATTATCAGCTCTTCTCGTCCCGATGCGACGAAGCTTGGATCAAAATATTACCTACAACTTACGTTAAACATAGATTACCATAGAGTTGCCATTACATATATTTTTTTTTTTTACTTTTTGGAGGTTTTTGTTTGTGCCTGGGGTTTTTTTTTTAAATTTTCTAGCGAACGAACGCCCAAAACTTACAGCTATTTATTGCTTGCCCCGCAGTGCACCCATAGGAGAAGAGTTGGTCGTTTTCATACCGAGGAACGACAAATGTGTTTAATGCCTGAAATAATTCTAATGAAACACTGTTACCAAAACTTTCCTTGATATTGTTGTAGTTTCCACTTGTAGTTTAGAATTTGTTTGAAACTATATTCAGCCACTTTCTATTATGCTACGTTCACTAGGGAATAAACTCAGAGTCAAAGCGGAATTTAAAATAATAAATATTAATGAGTTTCAGCTTCATTTTTTTTAATTTTGTATACTATTAGGATAAGGAGAAGAAAAAAAAACTGTGGCACTCCGGGTGTGCCGACAGAAGTGAAAACTAGAAAAAAAATCGGCACCACTGTAATCAACGCGTTGATGTCTTTTACTCCAGGCACCGCGGTAATCAATGCATTGATGTCTTTTACTCCACGGTGTCGGTAACAGGTCGCAAAATCAATGATAAATCAAAATCATTTTTAACCGACTTCCAAAAAGGAGGAGGTTATATGTTCGACGCGTATGTTTGTTTTTTTTTTTTTTTTTTTTTTGTTTTATGTGTGTCCACCGATTTCTCCGTCATTTGTGGACCGATTTTGAAAATTCTTTTTTATTTGAAAGGGTATGCTCCCAAATTGGTCCCATATAATTTTTTTTAACTTTTCTTGGGTAGTTTTTGAGTTAGCTACAAAATACGTATTTTTTTTCCCACTTAGTATGTAGATGATATGATAAGTTTCTGACACTGGTAGTAGGTAGTGGTATTAGAATGTGTGTGGGGTAGGTACCACAACTAAAAAGTGAAAAATATAAACTTTTTACAAAAAAAAAACTACCGACTTCCAAAAAAAACACTACAAAGTGAAAAATAACTTTAATTTCGGAAGTCGGTGGCAAAAAACGAAAACACAAAACCCAAGACACCGACTTCCGAAATTAAAGTTATTTTTCACTTTGTAGTGTTTTTTTTGAGATAGGACTCAAAAATGCCCAACGCGCCTAAAGAACTTTTTTTTCACTTCCAAAAATGTAGCATTTAATAGAGGTAATAACATTTGAAATAAACTTCCTTTAGTCATTGAAATCAGTCAAACAGCAGTAAGTCCAAGTCCAAGAGGAAGTGAATGCACTTGTTTTTGGACATTCTTTAGGCCAATTTATTGTAAACTAGACTATATAATAAACGAGTAAATATGCCAAAACAATATTTTGAAAGGGTATCCATGAAGTTTCTTGCCCGTTCTTCTCCATAGGAACCTACTACAAATTGGAATGAGCAACTAGCTTCATCTTTGTGACTGAGCGACTCCATGAGAATTCAAAAGTACCTGTAATTGATTTAATTGAAATAAATGCTTTAAGTTCAGTTAAAACATGTACCACAAAAACCGGCCCAGTGCGAGTCGGACTCGCGCACGAAGGGTTCATAATCATAATCATTTAATCATTTGTTAACATAGGTACAATAAAATAGTACTGAAGTGTTACGCGATAGACGCAATAAAAAACGACTTTGAACGTGGACGACTTGTATTACTGCCTACCTCGGCACTTCCTTAATATAACAAGGTACAACACAATGAAAAATGACTACGGACAAGATGTACAAAAGAAACAGATATTACACAAAATACTAAAGTTAAGTAGCGAGATCTAGGGCTTGGAGGAAGCCTAGATTTTTGGAGTTTAGCGGGCCGTGCGTTCGAGTTCAGCTGAGATCGTGCACTGGGGTCACTGAACCCTGGGAATGATTTATTTGCAAATCATATGTGCGATTCGTTTCACTGTCCGAACGCACGCTCCGTTTCTCCCACATATTAAATAATTACATTTTAATTAATAGATGTGGAGTGTGAATATAATTGTTAGATTTGTTATATATGTTTATAGATATTATGTGTGTTGTAAATATAGTAAATAAGTAATAGTTGTAAATATATTTTTGTTAGTCATGTTTAAGCAATAGATAATGATATTATTCCTCGTTTGTTGTCTATGTGAATGAAGTATGAATGTGACAGGTTGAAATGTCAAACGAGAAATATGATGTAAGAGGTTATGTATTGTTTGTGTAGTGTTTACAATTTTAGCTACAAAATTAAATTGGATTTTAATTTTCAAACCATATACGGTAACCGCTACACTACTCCCCCCCTGAGACCGTGGTTGGTAAATTACGGGCGATAGTAGTCCGGGAAATGTACTGTTCGCCCGGAACGGGTTTTCCTTTTGGCGGTAGCGTCTGTTGGCGGAGCTACCTGCGTGTCTGTTGGCGTCGGCGAGTTAGGCGTGTTGCTCTCATTATTGAGGTAAGCGGGTTTTAATCTGTCTATTGTGACGGTACTTTCTTTCCCTTTTACCTCAATTTTAAAAGTTTTCTCGCCCCATTACAGCACCTTGAATGGCCCGGTGTAAGGTGGGTCGAGTGGTCGGCGCACGGCGTCATGACGTAGGAAAACATGCGTTGCTGAAGCCAAGCTGCTGGGCACGTAAAACGGTTTTTGTCCGTGTCGACTCGCCGGTTCTGGTGACAGCTTCGCCATTTGATGTCGGAGTCTCGCCGCGAAGTCGGTGTAGTCTACGGTGCCGGTGAGTGTTGGATTGATAAACTCCCCTGGGAGTCTTAGGGGCTCCCCGTAGACTAACTCGGCTGCTGACCCCTTTATGTCTTCTTTCCAGGCGCTGCGGATGCCCAGCAGCACCAGAGGAAGAGCCTCGGACCAGTTGGTGTCCGTGTGGCATCGGATGGCCGCCTTCAGCTGGCGGTGTAGGCGTTCGACCATGCCATTGCAAGCTGGGTGGTACGCTGTGGTTGGGCGGTGCTGGCTACCGAGCAGCGCTGCGATGGAGTGGAACAGCTTGCTCTCGAACTGCTTGCCCCTGTCGGTAGTGATGCGATGGGGGCAACCGAAGCGAGACACCCAGCCAGCGATGAAGGTGCGGGCACATGTCTCAGCGGTGATGTCGGCGATGGGATATGCCTCAGGCCAGCGAGTAAAGCGGTCGATGACGGTGAGGCAATATCTGAAATTATTTGAAATTGTTAGTGGCCCTACTATGTCCATGTGGACATGGGAAAAACGTTGGGAAGGAACAGGGAACGGAGAGGTGGGAGAGGATGTGTGCCGCGAGACCTTATTTCTCTGGCACTCTATGCACTCTCTGGTCCAGGCCCTGCAGTCCTTCTTCAGGCCAGGCCAAACGAAGCGTGAGGAAATCAATTTGACCGTGGCCTGTCTGCCAGGGTGGCTCAGCTGATGAAGCTTCTGGAACACCTGCCTTCTGTAGGGTTCTGTAACATAAGGGCGGGTGTTACTGGTGGAGACATCGCAGAGTAGTTCCACATGTGAGTCCGGGAAACGCACTCTTTGGAGCTTAAGTGAAGTGGTGTTGCTCTTCAGGTAACCTTGCAGCTCAGTATCGCTCTCCTGGGAACGTGCAAGAGCCGTGTAGTCGAAGCTTGGCAACGTTATTGCCTCCAGACGCGACAGTGCGTCCGCTACAATATTGTCCTTGCCTGCGACAAACTGGATGTCCGTGGTGAACTGGGCTATGTAGTCTAGGTAGCGGAACTGCCGTGGTGAGCAATTCTCCCGACTGTGTGCGTACGCGTATGACAGGGGTTTGTGATCCGAGTATATGGTGAAGTGCCTACCCTCAACCATGTGTCGGAAGTATCGAACTGCGTCGTAGATGGCTAAGAGCTCCCTGTCATACGGGCTGTACTTGCGCTGCGATGAGGACAAACGCCTGGAGAAAAACGCCAGTGGCTGCCATGTATCTCCAGCCTTCTGCTGCAGTACTGCGCCTATTGAGGTGTCCGACGCGTCTGTGAACAAGGCAAGCTCAGCATTGGGGTTTGGGTGCGCTAGCAATGTAGCCTGGGACAAACCATGTTTGCAAGCAGCAAAAGCGTCCAGCATTTGTTGTGTCATGCTAATTGGCTGATTTCCTTTGGTTTTAGGCCCTGAGAGAACGACATTAAGCGGAGACTGCAAGCGAGCGGCTACTGGGACAAAGCGACGATAGAAGTTGAACATACCCAGGAAGCGACGCATCTCCTTGACGGTCTTGGGAGCTGGGTAGTCCTGGATCGCCTGTACCTTTTCCGGCAGGGGACGAACACCTTCTGCGGACAGCTCGTGTCCTAGAAAGGTAATGGAGGTCCGGCCGAACTCACATTTTGCAGAGTTGATGAGGATGCCATAGTCGGACAAACGCTTCATGAGTTGGTGCAGGTGTTCGGTGTGCTGGGCTGCCGTCTCTGAGAACAGGAGAATGTCATCTAAATAGCAATAGCAGAACGACAGACCACGGAGTACTTCATCCATGAAACGCTGGAACGTCTGTGCTGCGTTCCTGAGACCAAACGTCATATATGGGAATTCATACAGCCCGAACGGTGTGGTGATCGCAGTCTTGTGGATGTCAACTGACTGGACAGGTATTTGATTGTACGCTTTAATTAGGTCAATTTTACTGTAAATTTTGCTGCCAGCCAGCTGATGAGAGAAATCCTGTATGTGCGGGATGGGGTACCTGTCCGGGACGGTGCGGGCATTTAGTGCCCTGTAGTCTCCACATGGCCGCCAGCTGTTGTCCTTCTTGGGAACGAGGTGGAGAGGGGATGACCATGCGCTCTCCGACGGTCGTGCCGTGCCGTTCGCTAGCATCGCTTCGAACTCCTTCTGAGCGACCTTGAGCTTATCCGGTGCGAGTCGGCGAGGTCGACTGAAAATGGGCGGTCCTGGGGTAGTGCGGATGTGATGTACGGTATTGTGACTAACCTGTCTTTGTTTTCCCGCAGGGCGCGTGATCTCCGGATACTGCCGAAGAAGCTCGTGGTACTCCGTGCTACCACCAATGGACTTGACTGAGGCGATGTCTGCTGCTGAACCGGCCGCTGATGACGCCGTGGCGGACAGCTGGGTTAGCCCGTCGATGAGGCGGTAATGTGTCAAGTCTATGAGCAAGTTGTAATGTGCCAAAAAATCTGCGCCTATGATGGGTTTTGTGACGTCAGCGACCACGAATTTCCACGAATAAACACGGCGGAGCCCTAAGTTCAAGTGGAGCTCGACCCAACCGTATGTGTCGATGGCGGTACCGTTGGCCGCGAAAAGCTGATACGTCGTCTTGCTGCGCCGCTGCTGTAGTGCTGTACGTGGGTACACACACAGATCGGACCCTGTGTCCACTAGAAATGTGGTTTTAGTGGCCCGGTCAGTCACGAATAGGCGGCGTGGTTTATTGGGGCAGCCATTTGCCGCTACTTCCGGCTGCCGGTGGCATTTCCCGCGAACGTACACGGTGAGTTGCACCGCCTGGCCTTATTGCCGAAATTGTTATGGTACCAGCAGTGCTCCTCGTTCCACGGGCCTCTGGAGATTGAGCGGCTACGCCGGCCTGGGGTCGTATCTCTGCTACCACGCCTAAACCTATCTGACGATCGCGAGCGGTGATGTACGGGACCACGTGTTTGCAGAGCCGCCACCTGTCTCGTTAACTCCGCTATGCTCTGTTTCAGCTCGCTGATCTCGCTGCAGGTGCTCGTACTTGCCACGGCGGGAGGTGATGTGAGCGCCGGTGCGGGCGCTGGCGCGATCTCGTGCACGCGGTCGGCTAAATCTGCGATAGACTGGAGAGCGAGATTAGGCTGCGACGCGATAACCGTCTGTATGTTGGTTGGCAATCTGCTCGCCCACAACGTGGACAGAAAAGCCTCCGGCACGTTCGCTCCAGCCAGGGTCTGAAGGTGTCGCAAAAATTGAGAGGGTTTGCGGTCGCCTAGCTCCTCGTGGGTGAGGATTTGTTGCACCCTTTTTTCGCGCGAATCAGAGAGCCTACGTATAAGCTCGGCCTTCAGCATTACGTACTTGTCCTGGGCCGGCGGGTTCTCTATGATGTCCCTTGCCTCCACCATATAACGGTGGTCAAGCTGGCCCACGACGGTATAAAATTTTGTACTGTCCGCGGTAATACCGGCGATCGTGAACTGACCTTCGACCTGGGCGAACCAAAGTGCTGGCTCCTCTGGCCAAAATGGCGGCAGCTTCACGCTGACTCTGCAGACGTCCTGCTTCTCTGCTGTCGCTCCTCCAGTCATCGCTCCTGCTCCGGCCGGCATGATGTCTCCTTCAGGCTTCTGTGTTCTTAATCGGGGTCACCAATGAAGTGTTACGCGATAGACGCAATAAAAAACGACTTTGAACGTGGACGACTTGTATTACTGCCTACCTCGGCACTTCCTTAATATAACAAGGTACAACACAATGAAAAATGACTACGGACAAGATGTACAAAAGAAACAGATATTACACAAAATGCTAAAGTTAAGTAGCGAGATCTAGGGCTTGGAGGAAGCCTAGATTTTTGGAGTTTAGCGGGCCGTGCGTTCGAGTTCAGCTGAGATCGTGCACTGGGGTCACTGAACCCTGGGAATGATTTTTTTGCAAATCATATGTGCGATTCGTTTCACTGTCCGAACGCACGCTCCGTTTCTCCCACATATTAAATAATTACATTTTAATTAATAGATGTGGAGTGTGAATATAATTGTTAGATTTGTTATATATGTTTATAGATATTATGTGTGTTGTAAATATAGTAAATAAGTAATAGTTGTAAATATATTTTTGTTAGTCATGTTTAAGCAATAGATAATGATATTATTCCTCGTTTGTTGTCTATGTGAATGAAGTATGAATGTGACAGGTTGAAATGTCAAACGAGAAATATGATGTAAGAGGTTATGTATTGTTTGTGTAGTGTTTACAATTTTAGTTACAAAATTAAATTGGATTTTAATTTTCAAACCATATACGGTAACCGCTACAGTACCATACCATTATCCATAAAAACGGCAAAAAATCATGTCTGTTGTATGGGAGCCCCCTTAAATATTTATTTTATTCTGTTTTTTTAGTATTTGTTGTTATAGTAGCAACAGAAATACATCATCTGTGAAAATTTCAACTGCCTAACTATCACGGTTCATGAGATACAGCCTGGTGACAGACGGATAGACACACAGACGGACGGACAGCGGAGTCTTAGTAATAGGGCCCCGTTTTACCCTTTGGGTACGGAACCCTAAAAACAGCCAGCTACACAAAACGAAAATAAAAAAAATACTTAACATTTCATCGACCAATTAAACCCAATAATGAAAAACTGCCAACGCAATCAAAGTTAAAACGAAAAAATAAAAGTTTTTAATTGAATTTTCTGCAAAAAATTCTTTTGATTGACATTTTTTTAAATGGCTTCATAAAAAATTTCGGTCGTTACTTTTAGATAGAGTTAATTTGTCAAATAATTTGTGTTTTCACCCAAGGTCGGGTTGCCTTGCTAATTGCTTACACTTTGAATTAATATCGGGATAAACTGGTTTTATGTGCGGCTTTTTTCGTGATTTATATATCTGGTTACCTTGGTTTACACTTGAATTTATGTAAAAACGTGTTTCATAGTTTTAAAATTGAGACTTCTCCACAGATTTTAGAACGTGCCAACTTTAATTGTGATAAGATTCTTATCTATTTTGACTAATATTATAGAAGTAAACAAGTATTTATATTATTTTAACACATTTTGGAAATATGCTGAGTAGTCTAGTCAATAAAAATTGAAATTGCTTGTGTAGTGCATAAAATTATGATTATTTCTTTTCTTCATACCAATATATTTCGATGTTCGAACACATATATGCCAGGTTTGAAACCTGAAACCTGATACAAGAGCAGGTTGGTTAACCGGACTACTAAGATTCGCGTTAGTTAAACTTTCAGATGGGGTCTAAGTTCCAAAGTCTTCACACAATATTATGGGCTTATAACTAAATAATAATGTTTAATATTATAGCCCATGCTCAGTAACTTAATTCACTAAGTTTGGAAGCGGTAACTAAGTTACTCGGCAGCAAGCGTAAACGCTATCAGCAATATTTTCCAAGATTTTCTGAAGAAACTAATATCAGCTGACTGAACTGGGTTTAATTTAAGTTTCTTCAACAAATGAAGTACTTATTACATATTTTAATATAGGTTTGTACATATAAAATGAGCTTGCATGTTATTAAAACGTAGGTATATTTCACTGTCTGTTTTTCTTATTTTTCTGTGTACTCCGTAATTGGCGTAATGTTTAGTATAATAATAATGTTGACTGCCTTGTTGGTCTAGTGGGCGCAAGCGCTACTGCTGAGCATGAGGTCCTGGGTTCAATTAACGGGTCGGGCAAAGTGTTATTGGGTTTTTCTATCTGAAATTTTTCAGTAGTAGCTCGGAGTCTGGATTTGTGCCCGGTTGATGGCAATAGGCTCGCCCCCTATTACATGGGACTTAAACATAACTGGCGAAATGTGGGTGTACCTGCTACAGGGACACCTCTGCCCAACTCTTCGGGGAAACAAGGCGTGATGTTATGTAATAATAATGTTATACTTACTGTCAGCTGTGAAGCTACCTTATCTAAACCATCTAAACTGATATTCTATAGAGAAAAGATGTAATTTTTTGTATGTTTGTTTGTAATTAATAAACTCCGAAACTAATAGACCGATTTAAAAAAATATTTCACCAATAGAATACTATATTATCACTGAGTAACTTAAGCTATAATTTGCAAAGAGATCACGTGGGCGAAGCCGCTGGCGGAAGCTAGTATTACATAAATAGTAAATTTCACTTGGCTAGTTGCTAGGCAGCTTTTTTTTAGTATACTGGCGTTGTCCCACTGCTGGGCAAAGATCTTACCCCAAAACTTACACGAATTTTTTTTCTGAACTATTTTTTGGCACCTAAAAATCATAATTTAAAAAAAAGTAAGATCTAGATTTAAAGAAAGTTACATTTTATCAACAGTAGCAACCATTGCTCTTTATAATATAAAAATAAACGTACAATTGGACCGATATTCGCCAATTTTAATACGACGTTCACCTCCATCAAACCTTCCCGGAATCATACACATGACAGTTATTAGGTAGAACTAAATAAACAACGACAATTTTTGCCTGAAGAGTAATCCCTAAAAAACATACGAATAAGACTAGTAACACTCACGTATCGGTATAACAAAAGAAAGATAAAAGAAACTTATACCACGAAAGATAAAAGAAAAGACGTTTCTTTCTTTCTTCCAATATGTCGAGAAATCAAAGAGTGAAGGCGCGGTGTGTTGGTTTTTCCGGTGTGTGGTAAAAAAACTGATCTTATGTTGAACATCTTTGTCTTTACGGAGAAAAATATGTGTGAATATTTTACTTGGTCGAACTATTTTTTTTAAACAACTTGAGAAGTAGATTTCATAATGCTAGAATTCTTGTAATCTCCCTAGCTAAAGACAGGGAAATTATAATTTTTTGCAAATTGGTTACTTACCAAAATTTTGCCCGTATATTGAAGTCATTCTGTTCATTCATTCAGTTGTAAGAAATTATATGGCAAATTGGCGAAGTGTGTCAATTCGATAAACAATATCCCTGGCCGTACCTAAGCTAAACGATAAGCTTAATGTTAGGTGTAAGTTCAAGTCAACAAAGCATCAGTTAGGAATCAAAATCCTAGTCTTGTAGTCAATCTGCACTGTTACTCTCATTGGGCTATTGCTACGTCACCTAGTAAACTTCCTTCTAACAACAAGGTGATATTGGATAGAGTTGCAATGAATATCTGGCCACTATCCGGTATCCGGCCTATCCAACCCTTTGTTTACTATCCAGTGCACGGCCGGATTGTCATCTTGTGCTGGATATTCGGCTAGCCGGATACTTGATCTAATTTTCGTAATGTAATGTAAACAATAATACCACAAATATCGAAAACAACATGTTTATTTAAATAATACCTTTATAAATTTTTGTTCTGTAAGTACTTATAAGGCAAATTGTGATGTATGAAAACAATTTTTTGGCCTTTAAAGATAATAAGCACGCTCACCTTTTTTGCCGCGACCACGAGCGGTTGAGCGCGCGAGCAGGTTTTAACATGTATGACGTTTGCTTCGGCCGGATATCCAGCTATCCGGCTTCGGTAGTTGCCGGTTATCCATTATCCTATAGCTGGCAAAATCACTATCCGTTGCAACTCTATGGACTGACAAACCAAGGTGTACCAGACATGTTTTCGAAGGTAAACTAACTAAACTAACTAACTTAGATTACACATCTGTGTTCATTAATACTACTCTTTCTAAATGTCTCATGTATTAATTGCTTTAAAAAAAAAAAATTCCTGCTTCAGAACAAATGATAAAATCATAATTCATGAAGCTTTTATGACGGACGATGATTAAATTTTAATATTTTGTACCCGTTTTTAATTACGAAAGTTTTTACTGTTTTAATTTAGCCATTTAATGTTATAACTGAGTGTATGGATTAATTTTGTCACAATGCCTTTTGTCTTTTGTTAAAATAGAGGCAAAAGTTTTTCCAAATGATTTCTAAATCCGGAGTCGGACCGTTCTCGTTCTCTTATGAGAAAATTCGTTTCGTTCGAGCAGAGCTCGGTCGCCCAAAGTTCAGAACAAGATAATGATGACATGACAATAATGACATGACAGCATGGAATTAGTAAGTACTTACTATCATGGCAGCATGGAATAAGTAGGTACTATACGTGGATTAGTACGGACTTTCCTCAAATCAAATTCTATTTTACTCAACCTACAAGATATCGCTAGCTGTCCATATACACATGCTCGTGTATACGTTATGCATTCAGCACCCTCTTTTAAAATATGACCCGACCACTATAAATCAAAACCCAGTATGTGCCAAAATTGGAGTCGGGCGACTACGTCCACTGGAGGCGATCGATCGAAGCGGCTATTTTTATTTTCAAACATGAGAAAATTGAAACCATATTAGAGCAAGAACAAGTTAAAGTGCTTTTGTAGTAACTTGGTTTTTGTTGGCTATCGGCTTTGATGCGTCAAGACTGTTCGTATTATTGTAAGCTGTTTCATTTTTATTGGTTTTTTAAACAGTTTTATTAATAATCGTTTTAGTTTAGCGAACAGGAAAGATTTTTCACAAACATTTCCAATGTTTATCTGAATCTAAATAGAAGTTAATAAATTACTTGTATGGGAGTGGGACAGTATTAATAATTAAGCACTTTGAAAATTTAAGCAATCTAACAAAAGTTACATAAAGCTTTTGTTTCTATTATAGTCCGATCTCGTTATTTTAGACATCCGAAGTAAATTGTGTTTTTGCCGGGCTCCTCAAGAAGTATCTAAGAATAGATAGATAGCCGTTTTCTTTAACGATTGCTCCGGCTTTAGCCCGAAATTCAGGTATAGTTTTCCTTGACCTAGCTCCCAGACAAAACGTTTGGAAATGACCTTAAATGTTACAAGTGTCACAGAGCACTGCAGCTGTTATTATAAGTTGGTATAATTGAGAATAATTAAGAACTTGACAGTTTTGGGCATATATTTAAATTAAGTAGGTACAAACTATTGCTCGCGGCGCCCGCGTGGAGGGCGAAACTATCCCACGGAAATGTGCTACCGGGAACAAAACTATCCTATGTCCTAACCCAAGTCATGGTCTGTCTGTGTGCCAAATAGCAGACAGAGAGAGTTACTTTCGCTTTTATAATATAGAAGTTTTGTTTTACATTTAAATATAGAAGTGATTTAAAAGGAAAAAATAGTGTGTGTGTCAGCTCCGACGCACGATTGAAGTTTTACTCCTTAATCCGATTGTCTTTGAATATACAATAGGGAAAGAGGGTAAACAAACACATGTCTTAAAAAAAAAGAAAAACCGGCCTAGTGCGTGTCGGACCACGCACAATGAAGGGTTCCGTAGTTGGGATGAATTTATCCCAAAAACAAACTTAAGTTTGTAGTTGATAAACATGTTCTCTCATACGAAATGTATGGGAAAACTTGTTTTTCCAATTGCAAAGTTAAGTTGGTCGATTATTACTCGTTAACTTGTAAAGCCTACTTAGCTGTGATAGTTTACCTTTTAATTTCGTTATATAAACTACTACTGTGATTTTTTTCACACATCTATAACCAACCATTTAGCTGGCAGGGGGGGGACACACACTTGACTCTAACAAAAATGAACACTTTGAAGCTTAATATTTCGCAAACGGATCCCTGGTTCCGAAAATAGTTTCCCCAAACTCAAAATGTTTTTTAAGGACCTTTTCAATGATACCCACATCATGGGATAAAAAAAAAATAACATCACCACTCACTTTACGTGTACGGAAGGTACCCTTAAAAAAAATATTTTTCATAATTTTATTTTACCACTTTGTCGGCGTTATTAAATGTGTACCTATGCCAAATTACAGCTTTCTAGTACTAAGGGTCTCGGAGCTAGATCGCGGACAGACAGACAGACAGACAGACAGACGGACATGACGAAACTATAAGGGTTCCTTGTTTACTACGGAACCCTAGAAAACCAACCATTTCTACTCCAGAATATGAAAACCGAAGTTAGTGATCAAAAAAGTGCTGCATCCTTTCGTTCTTTGTAGTATTATCCTCTTCAAAGCAGAACGAGCTGTGGTCGGAATAGAATCCTAACTTATTAATATTCTAAATACGAAAATGAGTTTGTTTGTTTGTTATGCTTTCACGCTAAAACAGCTGAACAGATTTAGATGAAATGTTTACACATGTTTAGACCATGACCTGGATTAGAACAGATAATACTTTTTATCCCGATCCTGTGGGAGGATCGAAACTTATGCAGATGAAACCGCGGGGCGCAGCTAGGTTACGAATAAACATAAACATAACTTGTATAAATTTTACTTCTCATAAAATTTCTATAATATGAAAATCGATTCTTAATTACTACTACTTAATTCCGCTCAAGCCCCGGTGTTAAACAATGTTTGACACTTGGAACATGCGGTCAAGCCCCGATGTCAAACAATGTTTGACACCCGACATAAATTAATTTCTAATATAAAATAATGTCTAATGTCCTCTGTGGCTTTTTTATTCTATGGTCGGATAGATATGCTAGTCAACAAAACCATTTCATTTTAAAATACCTGGAACGCAATATTTTAAAAAAATATTGAAAGTGACGTTCGGGGACGAAAAAATGTCAGTCTACGAATCGCTCCGGCTTTGAAGGTTATTACCGTAATATTTCATTTTTATTGTGGTTTTTGTGTGTAAATCGACGGGAAGTGGTGTTATTTTCATTTTTAAGTAAATATTACGTCGTTGTAGATAATATTTGCAGTAAATAACATCATGTTATACCTATTTTGACCCAAACTAAAAGTGTAAACAAACATGTGAATAAAAAAGTGACCGTGCTGTGATTTTGTGGTATTTTGGTGTGTAATCGTTGGTATTTGATGGGTAAGTCGCCTTTTTTAATCAACATATTAGATTTTTAATAATGTTAGGTACTTTTTTTGCCTAAATACGGCAAAAAAATATTTTTTTGGAACGAAGAAAGTTACGTAAGCAATAGAAATTCTAGGTCTTAAAAAATCTACATTTTTAGTATTTTTTATTTCCAACGTTTGTCTCTAAAAACGCTTTTGTTAGATAAAATAACTATCCATAATGTACCCTGCAAAATTTCGTGTGAATTGGTTAGCTAGTTTTATCAGAAATCGTTAAATTAGTGGACAATAGACTCGCCAACAAAAACGCGTAATAAATCTTAGTGAACATTTCTCACGAAAGTTATAAATATTTATGTTGGGTTCCTTATCTATCCGAGAACCGAAAACAATAGACTTTATCGTTCGACGCCTTCTAGGAAACTTGAGTATTTTGTTTATCTGAAGGTGAGTCATAAATCTTTTGCGTCGTGGGTGGTCGCGGGGCTTGGAAAGGTTAAAGAGTAAACTCCAAAAATAGCTTTAATTTCACATGTTCAATATGAAACGAAATTTTCCTCTATTTTTTTTGTAACCTAACACCTTATTGCTCACAAAGGTAAGTAGTAAGTAAACTCCGACCCAATCACAGGCCGCTGCCAGAACGCTCGCCAAATCGTATGCAAATAGCAAACAAAATGTGCACGCAATTTCGATTCAAGCTGGAACCCTGCTCACCCTACAATCGTTAACCATTCCACGTGAACGCAATAAACATAATTCTCCGAAATCTTCTCCTCTTTCACAACAAAGAAAACGGAAAAAACTGGTTTTCAACCAATTTGTCTCGACTAGTCAGAATCAAAGTGAATATCGAAATAGAAGAAAATGTTGTATTGTAACAATCTCAATTTACATGAATATAAGAAACAGTACAGAATAAAATCACAGAGAGCCTTTTTACAATGCTGTTTGAAATTTCCTTGTGTCAGCTTTTTGAGTACTTACCATTCCGTACTTTCGTGATAATAAAATAGTTTTAAAACGGATAAATAATTGGTGATCACAGTTTCTTACGCTTACAGTCACCGAGCATTTTTTTTTCTAGCTGTTGCTGGCCCACTGCTGGGCAAAGGCCTCCCTAAGTCCTTCCAGGTACCTACTCTTGCCGGGGCTGCGAATATGGGCCGATAGGGATATCGTGGCCCCCCGGCAACATGGCAACCGAAGGAACACGGGTGGGTTTTAGTCAGTAAGAGTCTGACACGCCCTCAAGTTATTTGATAATTTACCACCCAAAAAAAAAAAAAAAAAAGGTACCTACTCTTTTCCCATGACGTTTCGAACCAACCCTCAAGGTACGCGTTAAAGTAATCTCGCCTCCTCTTTTCTATATCATTATTTACCTTTACGATGCTAATAAGAAAACCTACTTTAAAACAAGAATCACACAAAAGAGTTTCAGTATAAAAGTTGACATATTTTATATTGTGACACTGATAAGCAGTTTAAAAAGAAGAGACCGTTGCAAAAATATCCACGACTGTCAGTTTGTCCTGAACAAAGTTTGTCCGCAAACTGTCGATTCGGCCAGTCTGCAGGTAAAGAAATAATATTAATATCTTACGATGTTAGCTTTCTGAACAACTGCGACGTTTGTTGGAAGATTCTAGATCTGTTTTAAAAGGCATATAGCTGCAGATTGTAAAGTGTATGTTTACTTTTGTAAACGAATGTTTCCGTTTGTAACCAGGTTTAGGACGTAAATATAGAATATATAATAATAATTGATGTAGGTATTCGTTACGTGCGTTTTCAAATAGTCGCTGGCACATGGATGAGAAATTTTATTCAGACAATGCACACTTAATGGGCAGTTTGGTCTTGTAGGTTTTGTACATCTTGCTTGGTCTAAGGCCCATCATCCACGCCGCTACTGGACACGAGTTGATTGGTTTCCCCTCACACGTTTCTCCATATTACATCAGTCTGACATTGGCAGAATAGTCGACATCGACCGAATTGCCATAAATAAAAACAGAAAAGACTTGATTGTTTGTTTCTGTACGAACCGCAGTTGAAATAATGGTGCTGTGACAACCTGGCTACTTATCCTTTCAACTGTCATTAACGAGACATAATAGAATTTTAATTGTTATCCGCCTTAATAAGGCGTCGTAACAGGTGATGATTATTGGTGATTTGAGTTTGTAACTGGTCACTTTTGAGTAGCGTCGTGGACGGACCTAAGAGACTGTTTTGTTGCAAGTGTGCGCGTCATCTTTCTTAAGCGTCGCGTTAGCAAAAAGCTGCGGAATATCGGGATAAAAAGTAGTCTATACCCTAACCTAGGTCATGGTCTACCCATGTGCTAAATTTCATTCAAATCTCTTCAGCCGTTTTTGCGTGAAAGCGTAAAAAACAAACTCACTTTCACATTTATAATGGTATAAGTTAAAATAGTTAAACTGATAGACAGACTTGGCTCAATCTATCCACAGCCGTTGTTTTGGTGTGTCAAAGACAAAACGCTCAGAAATGTAAAATTACCAACACTGTGTTTTAGAGAAAGGTATCCAATAACTTTTACAGGTCTTTTGAAGTAAGCATACCTATGAGACTCTGGGATTACAGGTCCTTTCCATTTTAATTAAAATTCTAGAGCTTCATATCTTAATAACCTAGATGGTGTGCCTAGAATTTAATTATGTTAGTGGCCATTGCGAGTAACTTAATTATTTTTTAAGATAATTATGAAAATATTTTTTTAGTGTTAATTAGGTTTTGAAAGCATTGCTTTCACCACTTTAGCAACATCAAATGTTTTTACGTCTTGGATATGAATGACTTTGAGGACGACATCTATATACGTTACATACGTACGTGCTTCGGCTAAGGGCTCCCACACAAAACTGCGAATTCGCATCGCATCGCAAAAATCTGCGAGCTTGCAGTGCGCACGGCCTAGGCGGAGCTCGCAGATTTTTGCAATGCGATGCGAATTCGCAGTTTTGTGAGCTCTAAGCGTTATTCTTGTCACTATCGCACAAGTTTTAAAATTCAAGTATTAGATGGAGATGGGAACATGCCTAAGTCAAAATTCGTGCTAAGTAACGATTATAGATCTCTTCCTTAATGTTTAGTATTATATTCAAAACGTCACTTCCTAATGCAAGCGGTGTCGAATCCACTATGATTTGCTTAATATAAATAAGTTCAATTAAGTCAGTAAGGATTTGAAAATGAACATTTTCACATACTTAATAAGATTAAATTTTCTCGCTATCCTAACATATTTGCCTAAAGGCGTGTACACACTAACAAACAAAACACGGTGAATACGAACATCGAATACGGAACATTTGGTTCGTACGTGTGGAGGTAAATTAATCCGCTCTTTTCATCATCAGCCTATAAAATGTTCCCACTGCTGGGACACAGGCCTCCTCTCTGTGAGAGGGAGTGAGCCGTAATCCACCACGCGGGCCCAGTGCGGGTTGGTAGATGTCACATGTCTTCGAATTTTCGGTTCTAGGACATGCCGGTTTCCTCACGATGTTCTCCTTCACCGCTCTCTTAGTAGCCATGTATTCGAAATTGGATCGACATTTTTGACAAACAGTGTTTAATGTTCATGTTCACTATGTTCTTGCTCGTTAGTGCGTACACGCCTTAAGAAATAAAACTTTTCGTCTCAACAACAAGCTTAAAATTAACATACTAAGATAAATTACTTTCCTAAAATTATATTGCCAAGTTGTAAAACATAATGAAAATAATCCGTATAAATGGCCTAATACACTTACTAGGTAAAGTAAAGTTTTAATCATTTGTATACTTCGTTACAAGTAAGATTTAAGTAAAGTAATTAAAACAACATATAAGTTGAAATACGTTTTAAGTTGCTTGCCTTAAAATTGACGAGATTATAATGAAATACAATAATGTAAGCCTCAGACATTAATAACAATAATTAGTGCTGAATAAAATAAATGATACAAAATAGGGATGATGCCTGGGTAAAAAAAGAAATTCTATTTAGTTCGTCAGTCAGATAATATTAGACACGTATTTTTTGCTTCATCATATTTATAAACAATGACGTAGATAAAACGCATTAAAGTTGGGGAATGGGGGCTCGCTGCGTCACAACTAAGTATAAAATCTACATAAGTGTGACATCATGTCACATTTAACTCAATGTATCGCAGTAATCTTCTGATAACGTAAAAAAAGAAAAATACGTGTCTAATATAATTTTATAACCTACATGACCAACAAAAAAAAAATGTTATCGTCCCTATGTATTTGCAGATACAGGAAATTATTGACACCTTAACAGCCTTGAAAAGTTACAAGCAAAATTAATACCGTGAAACAACTTTTGTCACCTGTTTCTACTCGTACGTGAACTCAAGCATAATTTGGTAAATACTTGAAAGTCAGATAATTGGTGATAAATGTTAAGATATCAAAGATCATCAATGGGTTTATAAAACCAGACATGCAGTTGTATGCATTTGTTGAATGTTTCAACAATCTTGAAGTGGTTTTCGTTCAAAGGATTTGCTTAGCAAAAGTGGGTGGGATTATAAGGTGGGTGGTACATACTTTGGAAAGTTTAAGCCAACACCTAGGTGTATTGCTAAGACTATCTTCATAGGAAAAGCTAGAGAAGTTTTGCTGCGTAGGTGACGCAGAGAGAGGTAGAAGGTTATTTTTATTTTTATTTTTCCTTTATTGGCCAACCAACAATTGTTTACACTCATAACATTTACAGTAAGTACATAACATCTAAGGTTAGTGTAACAATTAATTACAGGTTAGCACCGCATGCCCCATAAACAAGTAAGATTTGCCACAAGCACTGAACTATAATTAAACATTCATATTTGAGTACTTAACAAAAATTAAAATTAAAATTAATAGGTTTAACAAACATTACGTAGTGGAGTATAAAGCTATATATATATGTAAAACGATCATTTACAGTAGGAAAAGCGAACAGAAACACATTGAAACAGTACATAACAGCAAAATTGGAATCAGAATTAAAAGTCAAATTAAATTCAAAAATTAAAAACGAAATTAAAAGTCTAATTAAAATTACATTAATATTAAAATCAAAATAACAATCAGTATTAAAATCAAAATGAAAATCAATATGTAAATTTACAAAAAATAAAAATAAAAACGTAATTTATGTATGTGTGAACGAAAAATGTAACTTAAAATTAAAATTAAATTAAAAAACAAATTAAAATTAAACAATTGATATCGTTGTTCTATGAAACTTGGCATATGAGTCAAAGTGCACGTCAGTAAGATCACTGCAGCTATTTAGTAATTTGCAAAGACGGGGAACGACAGAGTTCGCACCAAGTATGGTTCTGCGGAGTGGGGGGTGCAAAGGAGTTATAGGAGCACGAGGGATTCTAGCAGGAGCACGAAACTGAAACTTTGATAGTAGTTGAGGACAGTCAATTTTGCATCGGAGGAGCTTATAAACAAAGGACGAGTCAATGATTGTTCTACGTTTCTCAAGTGAGACCATCTTAAAATGAGATAGTCGGGATTCATAGGATCGTACCCTTTTTGCATTTCCGCTGGCATAGGCTAGATGCCAAAGGAATCTCTTTTGTATGCGCTCCAGTCGAAGAATGTGCGTAGAGTAATGAGGTCTCCAAATCGTACTGCAGTATTCTAAGATACTACGAACGATGCAGTTGTACAACAAGATCTTCGTCCGATTATGCTTAAAACCAGCAACATTCCTTATGACAAAATCCAGCATTCTAGAAGCCTTTTTTATGACGCCCTCGATATGAGGTGTAAATGTCAAGGCGTTGTCGAAAACCACCCCCAAGTCCCTAGTTTGATCTACCTCTTGGATAACGTTAGGGCCCACCCGGTATACACTAGCAGTTGCTTTCTTTTTACGGGTGTATTTCACGTGGTAGCACTTTTTTACGTTTAAGTTCATTTCATTCTCATTACACCATTTAACCAACGTGTCAACGTCCCTCTGAAGTAATGCACAATCGTTTTCAGATTCGATTATCCGTGAGAATTTAAGATCGTCCGCGTACATAAAACATTCTGAGAATCTTAGGCAGTGCGGGATATCATTAACGAAAATAATAAATAGAACCGGTCCAACATGTGAGCCCTGGGGGACCCCAGATGATGTTTTGTAGGTTCCCGATTGGAAACCATTAACTGCGACAAAGAAGGAACGATTATCGAGATAAGACTTAAGCCAGTCGTAAAGTGTACCGGTGATTCCATACGCAGATAGCTTCGATAGAAGTATGTGGTGAGGCACGCGGTCGAAGGCTTTGCTAAAGTCTGTGTAAATAACGTCAATCTGCTTGCCGCAGTCAATGGCATCCGATAGCATTTCTGTGAAAGTTGCCAGATTAGTGCAAGTAGACCTAGACCCTACGAAACCATGCTGAGAAAAGCTCAAATACAATTTGAAGTGTGCCTGAATGTATGGACAAACTAAGGATTCGAAAACCTTAGCAAGGGTTGATAAGATGGATATAGGTCTATAGTTGTTAATGTTGTCCTTTTGATCACTCTTATAAATTGGAATAACCTTTGCTTTTTTCCATAAGTCAGGGAAAATACCTGAGCTAAGAGACTTATTAAATATTAGTGTTAAAGGGGATGCCAAAGCAGAAGCACATTTATAAATAAATATTGGCGGAATACCATCAGGGCCAGTGCCTTTACGAATATCTAATAATTTGAGCTTGTTCAACAGGCTATCGCGATCGATCACAGGTGCTGTTAGTGGTAGACTGTTATTCTTCATATTATGAAGAAACTCGGACTCGGGTTTACTATGGGTCACTGTCGCACCACTAAAAGCGGAGGAAAAATTGGACGCGAACATTTCACAAATTTCTGGACCATCTGATGATAATACGGTTCCATTAGTCATTGTGGCTGGATAAGAGCTAGAGCCACCTTTTTTATCTTTAATGTATGCCCAGAAGCGGTTCGGATTTTTGGGTATTTCATTTTCAATGTCTCTAATATACTCATTATAACTATCAGTAGCTAATTTGGAACACCGTTTGCCTAATAATTTGAGCTCGATTTCATCCCTAGGGTTCTTATATACTTTGAAGCGAGATCTTATTTTTTCCTTTTCTCTTAAAGCTCTAATTAAGCTTTTATTAAACCAAGGAGGATATTTTTTATATTTACAAGTAGGTTGAGAGGGCTCATGCATACGTATAATATGCAGGAGCCTGTCATAAAACATACAAAGCATTTCATTAACATCAGCCATTTTTTCAAATAGTTGTTCCCAGTTTATATCGCTTAGATTCTCGCAAATCTTCGTATAATCAAGTTTATTATAATTCGTTTTTATAGTCTGAGGATTGTATGGAAGTCGGTTTTCTTCACTCGCTGTAATCATGATTTCGATAGGGGGGTGATGGACATCAATAGTGCTGAGGGAATTTAGGGCCGCATTAACGCTACCGGCTGGTAAATTAGTTAATACAAGGTCTAATATTCGGCCAGACATATTCAGGATGCCATTCAGTTGTGACAATTTATGCATGTGAATAAAGTCAGTTAGTACTTTAGCAATGCCAGGAGGAGTATAAGTATAATTATTCCCTGCGTCATATACCAAATTCCATTGTATATTACCTAAATTAAAGTCACCGACAATACATGCGCACAAGTTTGTCTGCTCAAGAACCACGGTACAATGGTCCAAAAAATTATCCAAGCTACTACGTAACACAGGGGGTGGTAAATAAACTGCGCACAGAGCTATTCGACGAACAGATTTTAAAAACGGTACCTCTATGGTTAACCAGAGATCCTCACAATGACTTTCCCACTGAACCATACGTTTTGAGTTAATTGTTTTTAATACAGCGATCAATACGCCACCCCCGTCCTTCTTCCTACCGTCTCTGTCTCTTCTATATACTATATATCGATCGTCAAAAAGCTCCGTGCTCAGAACACTATTATTCAGCCATGTTTCAGTTAAAATCACAATATCATAGTTCTCTAAAGACAATTGACGACAAAAATTATGAGTCTTCGTGCGTAGACCTCTTGTGTTTTGGTAATAAATATTAATATTATGAGCTGAGAATTTTAACTATAATTAATACCAAAGCTGCGACTACTCGTACAATAAAAGTTAATGAAAGTCAAAAATTACTTTAACTTATTTAAAGTGTCCATGTTTCTAACCATGATATGATCAGAGTCTTCTACTTTACGCATAAAAATCTTACCACCTCGAATCCACACAAATTTATAACCTAGTTCTTTGGCCTTGATCCTAGCGGCAGCGTGCAGAGCCTTGTATGTGGGGGACAGATGTTCAGTCACGAAGATTGGTGTTTTTGGCCCAGAATATCCGAGATGCACGCTGTTCAGTTTATTATCCTTATTGCTTTTATTAAAATTAACAATAGCCGCTAGGAATTGATCACGAAGTCGAGGGGAAGCCAGCTGTACAACTATTGAACGTGGTCTAGTATTATTAGGGTTCAGTTTGGCAACCCTAGTACAATGTAAGATATCTCTGTTTTCCACAACACACGCAGCCACTTTAGAAATTTGAGACACAATATCAAAGAGATTTTCGTGTTTCTTCTCAGGTACGCATTGAATTTCAATGTTATTAGATCGAGTTTGTTGCTCCAGCTGATCCACACGAACATTTAGCGACTTCACATTGTTGCTCATTTCAAGATTCTCCTTCCGCAGTTCCTTATTGGCCTCCTGGGATGAAGCATGCTCCTTTAGTAGGTCCTCATACTGACTGTTCATGAATTTCATCGAGTCCTCCATGACAGAAATCTTTGTATTGATGGGCTGCAACTCTCTATGTAGTATTGTATTAATGGTTTCATTTAGTTTAGACAACATCAACGATAATTCAGTCTTCATAACTTCCTGGATAATTTCGCGAATGTCATCTCGTACATTTTCAGTAGTCGCCTGAGGTGGAGACCCAAGAGCTTGCCTTTTGTTCCCTCTGGTGGTCGAAACATTACGCAGAGGAGTTTTTTCGTGCTTATTTTTCGGAGATGTGTCATCAGCCATGTTTAATTGTTATTAGTGAAAAAGCGCAAAATAATTCCAAAATATGCGTATTATGACAATAACAAAGCAGTTGCTTCTAAAAAAAGAAGCACATCAACAAAAAGGCAAGCATCAGTAAAATAAAATGCAAAAAGAAAAGTTGATCCTTGGATTTGAATTTGCGTTCACTTTAATGAGGTGTAGCACCTAACCCCTATTAGCTATATTGACACATTAAGTAGCGGCGAAATAAGCGATCACTATTTCGCACCTGTGTATTGGTGGGCAGGGCAGCTGTAGCAATTGTGGATTTGTAACCATATATGGTAGCGCAACGAGCCGTTTCGTGTGTTCTGACTCACCGCCGACCGACGAATAGGAGCAGCGTGCGTAGTATGACTCACAGTTGTTTGGTGCTTTGTTTCTTTGTTCAAGTTTCAACCTGCTTATCTCTTCGAAATAATGAAGAACTCGTGGATATTATTTCACCACAACGTGCCGTAACCAGGGCACTATTGTATTGGCGTAAAACTGTACTGATAAAGCTAATAAATAAACAGTAAATATTTATTCTCAGCGGAGCGACTCGCAACACGTCCTACTGCTAGCGCGCGGTAACGGTATGGTTAAAATAATATTATTAGAGGTACACCCACACAAATGTCAGCCTCGGTTACATCTAACGTCATATTCAGATCTTGATGTGCATTCGAGTAATAAAATTGTTAGCCATTTCAAATACTTGCCTTTATCGTGTAGGACATGTACCATTGTCTGTAGACCTTGCACTACGTCCAAAATGCAACATTAAAAGTACAAAAATTTTGTGTCACAAATGAGAGCATTCACAAGAATTTGGAAATAGACATTTTATTGTCTATTCAGTAGATTTCCTTACATTGCCTAAATCCACACTTAACAGCCAGTAAACGGTTCATCAACGTTACTAGACATTTGTGAGTGAACTGTCATTGATATATTGATTAGACTGATGACAAGTCCATTAAACACAGGGCAACACAGGAAACCGATACGTTAAGAGGAAATCGTATCTTAGCCATGACAAACAAACCCATTTTCATCCATTTTCGTCCAATGACGGAAATGTGGCTAATAAATTAACTGTCAGACATCAATAATTCTCTTTGGGACACAAAGTGCGAATAGTTAGTGTCAATTGGAAAACATTAAGTAGTGATGTCCACGCTTGACCAATCGCCTTTGAGATGGTAATGGAACCCACCAATGGGGTGGAATTATTTAGATGGGTTAATTAATTCATGTCTGGGATGATTTATAATTTTCCGGTATTTTGATTAAAAGCTTTAACGTGGGTATGTCGTATGCCTGGAAAACCTGGCAAGAATCTTTGCCATATTAATGTTTTGTTATGTGCAATATATGATTATTTTACTACTAATCTAAAGAAAACGTTGATTGACTGTAAAGTAAACTATTGTGGAGAAACCAACGACGGTACACGGAGACGGTTAGCTTGCCGCATCTCTATTCTATCTCCAAAATTTTAACTGCACCATTTGTAATATTTAAGTATTACTTAGGTACAACCTAAATCTAGTAACAAAGAAACAGTAACGTTTTAAATTTTGAGAAAATAAGTACTCGTAAAAAGTGCTTTTTAAAATTCAATTAACGAGAAACGGCGTTTTTTTAACACGGATCATTCTTCAAACATTAAAACTTTCGAAGTAACTGTAAAGAAAAACACCTAAATAAAATAAACCAAATTAAAATGACTACCACCGAGTAAATGTAAAAAAAAACGTCGAAAGGGTCTGCTAAAGCCTGAAGTTAGAAAAAGAATTCTTTATGAACATGTTATAAAAAAAAATCATATTCAAAAAAGTTCACAAAATGGGAGAAAAGGCTAACTGAAAAATTCAATAGATATTAAAGATGGCGTAATTCTATTGTGTGGATGGTCCCGACGGTATTATTCAAGTTTAATATGTACGCAGTGACGTTGGATGGAAAAATCCCTTTTATTTCACAACAATATGTCCGAAATTGTTAGAATTTGTGTTATTTAGGCCAGAGAGTAGGAATGGAATGGAAGGTTAGGGTCAAATTTTAATAAGTGATGTCCACTAAAGATTCCATTCCTTATCTAATTTCTTTTACATCACAAAAAGTATTTCTACAACATAATAATCACGCCTGTAATTCCCGAAGGGTAAGGCAGAGGTATACCTATTATAGTACACCCACATTTCAGTGATCAGTCCCATGTAATAGCGGGTTGATTGCCATCAACCCGTCACAAATCCAGACTCCGGGCTCCTGAGAAATTCCTGATGGAAAAATCCAATAACACTTTGCCTGACCTGGAAATCGTACCCACGACCTCAATGCTCAGCAGTAGTGCTTCCAAGGCAAGTAAGGATAATAAGTGTTATTTTTCTTCAATTTCAATCGTGGCGTGGTTTACAATTTTTAAAACCCTCAAGAAAGAAAATCGGTAATTGTTTCTGCTTATAACCGAAATTAAACAAACGAGTTATGAGCTTATATTATACAAATTATTTCTTTTCTTTACTATTTCCTTTCCAAAAAAATACAATTATCGTAGCAAATTCCTGGAAAATCCTTTTCCAGAAAAATCTCCTTGTTTTTATCATTCCCAAGGAAACTAATTTGTCGTTTCTGGACGTTTCTTGTTGCAATAAGCTAGACGATTTCTTTTAAAAGACCTCTCTTTTCTCTTCGTTTCATTTATTTTCTTGTTAAAATTGATAAGGTTGCCTCAAGACAATTTAGATGACTCTAGTGTCTATTAAAATTTATGTAGTTACGTCACAGTTTATTTATTGTGCGAAAGCTGTAGAGGACCTGAGTCTAGCACCTATTTGCACAGACATTATAAAACACTGTACTTAGACTAAAACTAACCAAAATTAATGTTGAAAACAGTCATGCAGAAGGCTTCACACCTTTATACATCAGTTCAGAATGTAGGTTCACTTTCTTACATCACAGTTTAGAATGTAGATACAAAATTGCTCGCAAAATGCACCATATCCAACAGCACTCCACATTAAAATAGTTAGAACACTTAGAACTCATCAACTCACAAAAAATGCGCGATACGTGCCTGTGACGTAAGTACATCGGATGCATACATGCAGCCCGCTCAAGAGATTTCAGTAGACTGGCTACCGCCCGGTCGGCGGGGGCGACCCGCGGCTGTCAACAAAAGAAATGGGCGGGACGATACTTCGCTCGATTGCATGTCATTGGCTAATGATTTATTTGCATTTCGGCATTTAGGCCCGCATTGTTTGAGTAACATAAGACTTATTTGAGAATGCCTAGTTTAGTTTGTTTTAATAACATATTTGATGCTTTAGAATAGTAGTAGACCATGGTCTGAACAACGTTTGTTCTAGCAAAACTGTGATTCAAATTTCACGGTGTATAATAACTGTTTCGTAACTAAGTACATGACCAGTTGGCGAGTTCAGAAATAATAATCTGATCGTGACACTGATAGGGATATACATAGGGAGGGAGGTAGGCCATTCTATAAAAATATCCCTATTATTTTTGGAACGAATTTCTATCACGCGGCTTGCCGTATGTGTAGTAGAGATTGTCACGTTACGAAAAACCGTTATACCTGAAAAAGTCAGTTTCAATGTCCTCAGTGTCAATTTTTTATTATTTTTTATACAGAGCCATCTAGTATAAGTTTTTAGCTTCTACAAACTAATACTAGATGGCTCTGTATTAAATAAATAATAAACAGCAAAAGGAACCTCGTTCCAACCGGGTGTCCCACGACACCGACTTCATAAAAGGACCAGGGGCCAATCAAGAAATTAATGAAAAATTTTAACATTAAAACTTTTACGACCAATAAAGAATAAGGGCCTATTTCACGACGTCCGAATAGCCACTACTTACCGAACAAATTCAAAAATGGAACAGAATTTGTAGGATATTATCTGCCAAGTAAGTTAACGAGAACCTACTTGTAGGTGGTGAAACAGGCCCTAAGAGGAATAAGGAGTGCTTCAGAAAATACTTCAAACACTGCGCTGGCCCAATCAGCTCACGGCTAAACTTTCAACCAATAAAAATTTGCATTGTACCGTTTACGCCAAGCTGAGAGAAATTCCCTGCAATTCGCATGAATTTAGATAATGCTGTTAGTGATAGATTCCAACTCAAAGACCATAACTATATATAGGAAAGTTAAGATATGCAAACTGTAATTACTGAGTCGTATTGATTTACATCAATAAGTAAATACGTAGTGCAGAATCTAGGCATTTGAATAGAATTAACGGTCGAGGAAATAATGCCCAAGATTGATAAAAAATTGTAGCATGTTATTAATCAATTTATATCCTTCTGGCAGTATCCCACACCGACCATAAAATGTTTGCTTTTAGAATAATCTCTTATTCTAAAAGCAAACATTTTATTAAAATACATAGCCTATTAAAATCATCTCTCCTTTGGCTTTGCCGTAGTCAGGTAAAAATATGTCGTCACATGAAGACAATGAATGATAAACGATAATAACCACGTGATGTGTGCTCTTAACTAGGCCAGTGTCAGAATGTTTAAGAGTAAAAATCTAGTACCTATGATTCTTATTATCCCAAATATTTGGATGACCAGTTTTTTTTCGTATTTTTCTAAAAATGAAACCTAGCTAAATCGATTTAACGCCCTTGAAACCCCCTGCATACAAAATTTCATGTAAATCGCTGGAGCCGTTTCCGAGATTCAGATTATATATCTACATGTATACAAGAATTGCTCGTTTAAAGGTATTATATAAGTGCTTAGGTGGGTCACTTGACATATTGCGTGACCACGAAAATCCTGAAATTTCGAAATTCCAAATGTTGCCTTCGATGTATCGTCAGCTTACCATCGATCAAGGTTTCCGGCGTCCGGTAATTTGCTGTCGGTCAGTAAAGTACCACTTGACGGCTTCTTAAGTATATTCTTGAACGACGTAATAATATCCCATTGTAGGGCTGTAAGTACCTGAAATTATTGCTGAAGTGTCCAATATGACGAACATTGTGCATGGCTGTTAGAACTCAGGGATTCCTTGATGAAAATTTACTTTGTTGAACTTGACATTTTCCAGGACTAAAATATTAACCTTTTAAGTATTATATATTTAGGCTTTTAATTAAAACAAAGTTCAACTAGCAAAAATGTGCAACTATTCGGTACAGATAAAAAAAAATAAGAATGTCAAAATAAGCCTAGCGGCATATAAAAACAGGTCATATTTGTACAATCAGCAACGTATTGTTTGTCTTATTTAATTAAACAGTAAATACCTATATTTACTCTAGCTTGATGTTTTACTGTGGGCGGAAAGTTTAAACTTTATCAACATACGAAGGCAAACAAATAAGGGTATTGTTCTGTTCGGATCAAAGGACCAACATTTTTATTTTTCAAATACTTGATAATATTAGACTGTTATTTATCAACTGCAGGGCCAATGCCTACCGGGGGTTCGAAGAAAACCGATAGGGACATCGTGGCCCCCGGTAACAGGGCAACCGAAGGAACACGGGTGGGTTTTAGTCAGTAAGAGTCTGACACGCCCTCCCGCTCCGCCCAGAGCGGGAGAAGTTATTTGATAATTTCCCACCCAAAGGGCCTGTTGTATACTAAGAAATAGTGCATTATTGTCGCGGCCTGCAACAGTAACCGGGGTATTGCTGGACTATCGTGATAAAGCTCGAATTCCCAAGCATGTGAGAAAAAATATTTTTCTCATCCATGCTTGAAAATTCGAACATTATTTTGACAATCTTCTTTGAGATAAATCTAAATTGCGGTACTGCACTGGTCGAATAGACGCGAGCGCCCGGCCGGCAATGTTTGTATGAAAATCCATATCTGTCGTGTTATTTAAAAATGGAACGAACTTTTTACTGCAACACGTATGGCAACCAAGGAGGTAACTTATCAAATATTATAATTAAATTTCGATTTGGCTTACAAATAGAGCTGGAAACAAATGAACATATTATTGGCGCATGAAAAATTATCGTTACTTGTCATTGATTTTGGAATTTAGAATTAATTTACTTAGTTTGAATTTTCGCGCATTATTTGAGAAAAGCCGCAACCAGGCATTGATGGACTCACGTATGTGTGCCGCGTATTTCCAATCTATACAAGGCCAGAACGCAGCCATAGGAAACTGCTCGCGTATACATTGTAATGCTGTTTTTAAATCTGTGATTACAATGTATACACGAATTTTGCGTATTGCTGGTGTATAGTTTGTAACGTGGACAAGCGCGTCCTGGTTCCAAACTATACTACATCACTTGCGCCTGATAAGAGTTTTAAAGATATAGTCTATAAAAAAAAGAAAAGAACAAAGGTGTGAACTGGGTGAAATGACTTAGGTTAGGTTAGGTTAGAACTGTGACCAACCGCGCGCGAGCCGAGCGAGCGAAGCGAGCGGTGCCGCGGCAGCGGCCGGCGAGCGCTACTTCCAAGTTGCTCGCAGCCAGGTAGGCTATTTAATATAAGCGCAAGGTGCATTACCTCGCAAACAAGTTGGTTACCTGTTCACAATTTCTCGCAATCTAAACTCGATTAGTCCGTATGCGTACTGGCACTGTATACTATGGAATGAGGTAGTTAATTTGGTCACTACAAAGTATACGCGAGTATTTGCGTACTACTCTTGTATAGATTGGAAGACCTTATTAAAAAAGTGATTTCCAATCTATACGCGAGCAGTTTCCTATGGCTGCGTTCTGGCCTTGTATAGAATGGAAAGACGCATGTGTGCCTCAGCTTCGCCTCGGCTTACATTTTCACGATCGTCTATCAATGCCTTTGTTGCATACCGCGGCAGTTATGTATTATAACATTGTGTTAATAATGCTTCTGATTCCATGTTATAACTTTTTGCGAATGTTTCCTCTATTAGTTTTCATCATTCTCATTAGTCTAAAGCAGTTCACTGTTAGACATAGTCCATTATATTCTAGTATTCTCAAATACATGAAATTGTATCCGTATAAGCCCTATTCAGAATAAGAGCTCTTCACCTACTTCGTAGAAGGGTCCATTAAACATTCGGCCGTTTAAATTTGGGTTGAAATGCGTATATCTTCGTGTAGCCGACGAAATTCGAAATTGTCACCACATATCTAAATTATCGGTAACCGCATTGGGGAACTATGTAAATCGATTTGGTCGTCGATTTATGTAACATATTGCAGAATACAGAGGAACATTTCACACATTCGTCATTTATAGAAGTATCTAGTACCTTTCCTTTTGAAAGGGTTGTTCCGGGGAAGTACTATTAGGTACTTCCTAATGAAATATTTGCCCCCCCCGACCCTTGCTCGAAAACGAGGTGCCAGCAGTTGTTGCAGCTGTGCACGTAGCTTTAAATTCCCCGTATAATAATAATAATGATCAAAACCCTTTGATCCAGCCCGTCCCATCTTTTGATGTCCTCCCCCTGGATAACGCCCTAAGCCGAGGCTCGAACCCCGCAGGGGGTGCCCTTAGCGCGCGTTCATCCTAAGCTTTTTAGCTTAGTTTTATATATGTGCCCTGGCTGGAGGCTTTGAGTGTAGTAGCTTGAGGCAGCCACAGGATTGACCGGTTAAACAGCGAAGGTTTCTCAAAACCAGCTGTGAGATGCCCTACAGAAAAAAAAATAAAAAAATAATAATATTTGCAGATGGCGGTAATTTTCGTCACATGACTGTATAAGAACACTAAGCAAATTTACATAGTGTACAGATGTCTGTACAGACTGATTTTGCATTCATCTTTTAAAGGCGAATGTACAAAATATGATTACACAACTTTTGTTACGGGGAAAACTCCTAAATGTTATAAAAGTATCAATTCAAAGCCAACCAGGTATTATAATTACGGACCACACTTACAATGCTTTTCATTTTGACAGTTCAACAACACCAATTGCGTTATTTACGTTGTTGAGCAGATGAATTTGAAGAACTGTCTTCTCGTAGGATGCTAGTCTAAAGGTACAAGTCCGCAGGTGCAGGCAGTAGCAGCAGACGACGTGGTTTCTAGTATTTCTGTGAAATACCGTTTCACTAGCTCATCGTCTGCCAAGCCTTTTCCCAACTATGTTGGGGTCAGCTTCCAGTCTAACCGAATGCAGCTGAATACCAGTATTTTACATGGAGCGACTACCTCCACAACCCAGTTACTGGGTAATACGATACACCTTGGTAAGACTGGTTGTCAGACTTTCAGGCTTCTGACGACCCGTAACAACTGTCAGAGATCTACAAATGACAGCCGGGACCAACGGCTTAACGTGCTTTCCGAGGCACGGAGGGGTCTTGGTATGTAAAGATGGTCACCCATCCACGGACCAACCGCGGCAAGCGTAGCTTAACTTGATCGACCCGTGCGGCTGCCATTACTTACTTACCGTTTCACTAGCTACGGACCGTATTTCATAGAAATATATAGAAAGAAAGAAAGAAAGAAAGAAAAATAGGTTTATTTATCACAGAAACACGTGCATACATAAAAAACATGAGTAAACAAAGAATAACACAAAGTACATAATAAATCACGAGCATAGAACAGAATTTACTAAGGCGGCAGCTGCACGACATTACTGCGACAAGAAGGCTTCCACTCAGCATGATGCTGTGCTATGGGGGACCCACAGCACAGCGCTGATTTTCAGTGGTCACCCGAAAAAAAAGAAGATGTACGGAAATCAAGTCAGGTTCAGTGATTTTTCCATTAAATATGTAACAAAATAAAATAAACAGTGCTTAGAATATAAGACAACTGTACAACGAATTATAATAATAGGTAAATATGATTAAAAACATAAAAAAATAATCCGCAGGCATCACCATACGTGCATAAATAATGCAGATTCCTAACTAAAACATATTATTACTACACGAGGATATACAAGTGTTTTGTCTCGCTCCCACCCTCACCCTCGCGTCACCTGCGCGCGCGCTCACAATCTAAAAAGTGCCGTTGCATTTCCATATTGCGTTTATGAGCGTGATGACGTACTGTGCTATCTGTGAGCCATTGAGCCGGGCACCGGGCCGCGCGGCGCGGGGCGTCGCGCTCGGCGCAGCCCGGCCGCGGTGCAGCGGCGTGTGCGGCTCACGAGACCTGCGAGGTCACGTGTCGCACCACGCGACTTGAGTTACAACCGCCAAAACAACACACCGTCAGTAGAATATAGAAACCAGTAATGTCGCAGCAACACGTCGCCTGCTGCTGCTGCCTGCAGTCGGCTACGGAATTGTACCTTAAATAATAATTTACGATTTCGTACATATATAATTATATAAGTAGGTAGCCCCGTAACAAATTAAATCATAAATAAACGAATTCTAAGGCCTAATTTAAATGAAAATAATGACATGAAAAGATTTAACAAAAAAGCAAAAGAAATGTCTTATTTTCATAAAAACGTTATGCAGAGAATGAGTTTAAATAAGTAAGGAATGAATGCGAGAGCCTTTTAAAATAAGCATTTTGTGAACATTGCTGAAACAAGCGGCAAGCGACGAATGTACAGTCAGCGACGATTGTGGTAAGAGAAAACAATCGCAAAATATGTTTTTTTTTATTAAAAGCAGAAGCTATAGAAATAAATACAAGTTCTTAGTGGGTTTAATTTTTTACTAGCTAACCCGATAGACGTTGTCCTGCCAAACAATAATTTCATACAAAATACACTTTCAGATTTCACGAATTTTCCAATTTTCCCGGCAACTTTAAATTGTTTTTCCATACTAACCTGAGTCGGACTATTACCAACATTTTAAAATAAAAATTTACGAAATTGGTCCAACCGTTCTGAAGAGATGCTCTGACCATCAAACAGCATTTTATTTTTATTATATAGAAGACAGAATAGACTAGCGACCCACAACTACTTTGCACGTTTTTGCCACTTAACAAAACCTAGATATTTCTTTATTATAAACACATAACATCACGCCTTCATTCCCCGAAGGGTTGGGCAGAGGTGTCCCTGTAGCAGGTACACCCACATTTCACCAGTTATGTTTAAGTCCTATGTAATAGGGGGCGAGCCTATTGCCATCAACCGGGCACAAATCCAGACTCCGAGCTGCTACTGAGAAATTTCAGATATAAAAACCCAATAACACTTTGCCCGACCAGGGAATCGAAACTAGGACCTCATGCTCAGCAGTAGCGCTTGCGACCACTAGACAAACGAGGCAGTCAATTCTTGATTTCTTTATTATATGCAAGTTTAATATTATGTGTTTATACAATAGATCTTTCGGAATAAATTCTCTAGATGATTGTGAAAACCGCATCAAAACCCGTTGCGTAATTTAAAACAACAACGCGGTCACACTGACACAAAAAGCGACTTTAATTTGTAGATCCGGAAGTTTATTATTGAAGTGGTTTTATTGGCACAAAACGACTGCAAACATAGTTTTTCTTATTTCATGTCAGTACGAGTTAGTTAGGCAATAATATTAGTTTAAGCCGCGCCGCTGCGGCGTCGTGGTAAGAAGATTAGCCAGTCGGCAGGTTGGTAGTGCGGCTGATTGCCCAGGTTCTCCGGAATTAACACTGTTGACAAAATAAAATCTTTATTCTTCTTTTATTTAATCAACATTTTTCTAAACTGTACTTATTTTCCCAAGACGAGATTCTTTCATTAATATTCTTGATTGGTTTACCATGAATATTATTATCGAACAATTTTATTACAAGTCTTAATCACGGCGTGAGATACAGAGTGTTACATTGTAACCACTCTGTATCTCACGCCTGAATGCTATTCACATAATACAATCGAAATGCACAGCTGGGGCAAGCAATTTTCGTTCCATCTTGACATTATTTAGGAAACAACTTTGTATTTCTCGGAAAACAACTCATTCTACACGAGATAGGATCGTAACAACACATCGCATCGTATTAAAAGAATTTCTCCGCCTAATTTAAAAATGTTCAGATAAAATAGCTCCCAAGTGTACCGGCAGTATGTTTCTCATAAGAAATTCTTTTTGATTTATTCTACTGGCTGGAACAAAGAACCGGGGCCGTACACTGTCTGTCAAAATAATAGACCGAGTTTATTTTTTATTTTTACAGATAATATTGTTGTTATCTATATGATAAGTTGCTTGTGATGAAAATGAAAGTTCGCTTTTTATGTTTAGAGATTTGTTAGAAAAGATTCATAAACTAAGAAGTTTTATGACCTGCCCAGACTTCGTTGTATCAAAACTTTGAGATTTATTTTTCTGTGATGGTTTTATTGTTCTACATGATAGTTTTATTTCCATCCAATTTATATCAACCACTAATTTGTATTTCATTTTAGTACGTTTAAAAACGCATTTATTATGAAAAAGAAACCATGTATTTATTTCTTTCTATTTTGCGTTATCTGTTGTTTAAAAATAAATCCCTTTTAGATGTGAAGCGTCAAAATGTGAGTTGCGATGTTAAATTTGTTGTTAACTACTGAAAGTCAGAGTGAGCGAAATAGTAAAGTACTTAAATGTGTATGAAAGACTAAGATTAAATGGCTGATCTTTCAAAACAATAAACTAACAGCTTACAAACAACTTAGTTCACTAAAACTATCTCCATAAAGTCGCAATTTCATATCGTCCTTTACAATAAACTTGGAACTCTGCTTATCCCTCTTTTATTCTAGACTAAAACAATAGGGCTTCAGAAGGACTGTAGAGCCCTTACGCCGAAACAAGAGTGAATACTTTCATTGTTACTTCCCTCCCTCTCTAGTCAAGGGTCTTTCTATATCTCCGTCCTGTTCTCCCACGCCTATTACGTGGTCTTTTGTATTCGGGACACACAAGGTTTAATATTTAATTATTTGTGAGGTATTTTTCTGCTGATACCTAAAGGAGAATAGCATAATGATATTATTGCTGAGATTGGTATTAATAGGTACTTTATAAAGCCATTTATTTTTAGTAAGAATTAGAAAGTTTCTCTTGTATTTCTTTTGAATTTCGGCGGAGGGATTAACTAGCAGGCAACAAAAAAAGATTATTTATTTTAAATCTTTTCTGGTCTTAAAGATAGATATAATATGTATAGATATTCAATAAGATTAGCCTGTTCACATAAAACACTGAACCGTTTCTTGTAGAAAATCTTTGCCATTATCTACCATGACGTTTGATGGTGGTTGCTATCACCATTCCGTCTAGCGAGCTTGGTATAAGTTAACAGAAGCACAATATTCTACTCATGCTCTTTACATCGAATCTACACTAATACGTTTTTTTTAGTTACCATTTCAAACCTATATATCATGATATTTATGTATCAGCTCTCATCCTCCTACACTCGTGACAATCCAAGAAGTTCGATTTGACGTTTCCTACTCGTACGTGTAATAAAACGTTATGCCTCGAGAATCAGTTTTCAAGCAATGTAGATAAATCATCGATTACAAAATCTCTCAGTATGATAAATCGACATGTTTCGAGAATCGATTTTTAAAGCAATCGATTTTTTTTTCCATCACTACACAAAAGATTTTAAAACACTGTCAAATCGGACTTCTTAGATTGTTGCGAGTTTAGAAGGTGAATTTTAATTCTTATCCATTGTAAATAGTTCTTTGTTTGAGTTGCCAAGTTGGAAATTAAAGGTTTTCTAGCTAATGACTACGACCAAGTTTCTATTAGCGAAGTGAAATCTGGCGGTAGGCCAAAACGATAGCTTTGTCAAGGGAAAGAGAAAAGATTGAAAAGCAGTTCACTAAAGAAATTGCGGTTTGAAAGCAATCAATGAAAGCATGTGAAGAGTGACATGAATAAATCAATTGAATCATAACAGTGACAGGAATTAGATGTTGGTATTTTTTTGCATTGCCTTTATTTTATTTTTTCAAGAGTAAGTTTAGGTATAATTTATTAGGAAAAATATTCTGATCTTGTGAGAAGAAAAATGCCATAAGACTGAGAAAATAAGGCAATCACAATAGTAGCCAATTAAGGAATTGACGACAATAAATCCCCAAAGAATGCAGTGTAGGTGTCAATGATCGATATTGAACATAGCTACAGAAAATGATATAGATATTATGCCTGCTTATTAAAAGTTATATTATTATGTCTCGAATGCTGCCATACTTCAAATTGATATCCTCAAATCTCAAACCAAAACGGTAAACAAAACTCGAAACAAGTCGACAACCTACCACTCGCATCATACGTCACCCAAAAGTTAGATTCGCTTCCAACTGTCCAAATCAAAATACATCTTATTGCCCAGTAAATAAAGCTCGAAATACATAAATTCAAATTCAATTAAAACTGGCACTTTATACAAGATCCGTTTCCGAGGGAGGATGAGACGCAAAAGTTTTATATTGGCTTAGCCGACTAGCGGTTGTGACAGATGTAGAGATAAATGTACTGGAAGTGGATGAAATAGATCTATGAGAATTGAAAACTACGAGATGATTATATTATTCTTTCACTTTTTATACAAGTTTATCGGTTATCAGGTTATGCGATACGAAGGAGTGAGAGAGAGACATGACATGAGAAGAGTTTTGATTTTTATACGAGTAAGGAACTATTAGGTAAGGAACGATGAATCGATTGTTTATAAGGCGAAATATCAAGGCAAGAAAGGACAAGAATACTGAGATTACGAAGACGTTCGGAAGAAGGAGACACATGTTGCACCAAACATAAATACCTGCTCAACAAATAGAAAAAAGAAAAGAAAGAAAGAAAACTTGTTTCTTCTGCACAAACAAAACGCACATTTAAAAAAACTAAACATAAAATACAAAAGTAGCCAAAAGCCTCGTATTCAATACAACAAAAATAAAAATAAAAAGTTTGACAATGTTGTTCATAGCTTAATACATTGCACAAATATAATATTAAAGAGTGATAACTAATCAGTTATGACTCGTTATTTTCTATTTTTGTTATGTATTAATATCAAAGGAATATTCGAGATCTTTTTCTTCGTTATGTTAGATGCAAAGATCTTATTAAAAACGTTATTATGTAACTGAAGATTATACGTATTAATATTGTACAGAATAGATTCTGATTATTTCTCTCATAGCTAGTATTGTTTCCAGACATTAATGATTTTTGTGGCTTTGTATAATAATAATGGCTATTGTTATTATTTGATACCACCAAACAATATCGCTGTGTTAATATTTGATGCGTAAGCATGTGACATTTTACCGTCCGTGAGGTTGGAAAATAATCCACATTTTTTTTATTCGTCGTTTAGGAAAATGATCCATAATGCCTCCATTTTACCTCCGATTTTATTTCGGTATTTCTTCGCAGAGTAGTCAGATACGAAACACCAACCTCATCTAGTTTTAAAAATAATTTATATTTGACGTGTAATAGTAGTTTATGAAACTGTTGCATAATGAGGGGTATTAAAACATGAGTGTGTCAAAACCGACCCGTAGGCGAGGTTTTTAAAAGTATCATACGAATGTTTTAATACCTAGTTATGTGCAGTTTCATACACTACTTTATCTGCTCTCATGCATTGGGATTGAACCTATACTAAATAAAAGATCAAAGTTAAAGATCAAGAATAAATTTGAAAAATACCACGAAATTCAGTACAACAAAACAAATGAATGTCGCCTGCACCAGCACATCACCGCACAAATGCGCTACAGCGGGTGCTGCTGTCCCCCGTTTAAACGTTTCAATGCAAAAGTTGATTGAAACTCCTTGGTGATATTAACTTCTTGGAATAGCCCTGTATCGTAATAGAAAAAAAATTGTTTTATAGCATTATTTTGTTAGAGAAAAAATGTTATAATATGATTCTATTTTTAAATTTCGGTATTTCGGTATAAAGTATGTCAATACTCGTTTTGAATTTTATTATTCAAATATTACGCTATGAGAGTAGATAAAAGTGTTTTTTGAACCAATTTAGAGAAATAAATATAATTTATCGTTTACCTAACCGACCATGCATTATGTTCCTTTAAGAACGAATTTCGTATAACCTATCAAAATACAATACATTTCGCCGAAAAAAGTCAAGAATAATGTCAGTCACTTCCTGCAACTCTATACAGGCAACTGAAAAAAAGATTCCCGTGAATAAAAGCAGAGATTTCAGTAATGCCAAGTGGAATACTGGGGGACGTACTTTTCAGAACTGCGTTTTTTTTTGCGAAATTTAATGTTGCGGCGTATTCAGTTTCAGGGTTTTAAAAGACTACGTTTGTTGTGAACTTCATTTGAAAACACCGTGGTTTTGGCTTTTTACTGGGAATATAGGGTAAAAAGAGATTTTCAAGTGAATTAAATGAGGTAAATCATCATCATCATAATCATTTCAGCCGAAAGACGTTCACTGCTGGACATAGGTCATCCCCAAGCACCGAAGGAAATACTTAAATAGAAATACCTAGTTTAAATATTATTCAAAGGCTTTTAATAAAAAGCAATGAGTATGGAGGTAAAAGTAATTAATCATTAATAATTCTCGTCTGTACAAGTCAAGTTAATTAGAATTAACACAATTCTAAGAAACATTCGAGACAGAAATAACTTAATTAACAGAAGTTAAAATTTGGTAAAAGTTTTTGGCTTACTTCTAAAAATTGTGAACTTCTCTTTATTAAAAGAATAATTTAAATCTTTTTATATTTTTACGCTTTTGAATAAATAACTGGAAGTTATTTCGAGTCAAGTACAAAGTAAAATCGGAAGGCTTTGGAATTTTTATAAACACATAGATATTCATAAAAAACTAAAGTCATTTGTAAACTAGGCTGAGAATCAACACTTTTCGAACGTCAAAATTACATAAGACAGTCCCCCAAAACGCCCACCCTTCACCACTTCCTAGTGCTTTAGCTGGGAAGAAGAAGTGGCGCAACAAAGTCCCCAGCAGCACAGCTGTCTATTCCTTTCACTCATTTTAACTGTACACATACAATCACGTCCGTAGATATTCCCTAAACGTGAAGGCAGAGTTATGTAATAAGTAGATAGTTAGTAAATATAGGTATGTGGCGGCATCTACATCGTCACATGTGAACTACGCATCCAAGACCTGACGTCACACAAATTCTGCATCTCGCAATTAGATTTTACCGCGTGGTCGACATAAATATAACTTTCCGACATCAATCGTTGGGCAGTTGCCCGCCAGACACGATACCTACCCATCTGATCGGAGGATCCTCCCTTTTCCATAGAGGATGAGTGAACTTTACACCCTGTTTCTCATGCCTCTATAGGTACATAGTTATAGGTAAATAAAATCAAGGCTCCAGCCTACTATGGCAAAAAATCAAACTGCATGGCTCAGCATCCTTCTTGCGACCACCAGATCAACGAGACAGAAAAATATGATATCAATGACAATACAAAGACAGGTTTCATAGGATAACCCGATATTATCATCCCCTTTATAGAGCCTTTGTGTTGTCTGAGCCCCTTGAGTGCAGTTTCAGAGTTATGCGGTTTCGTATTAAAGTAATGCAATAATATTAACGTCTCTTTTACGTCTGGTTTGGACGTAAAAGGCGTATGGAATTCTTTTGAATAATACTTCCGAAAAAAAAATGAACGTGCTATAAAATTACACTCAGTATTACATAGTCAATTAAAATAACTGAAAACGTTTCACCAAAATATTGGTAGTTGCTTACAATTTCAATATTATTTTAGTAAACGACTCTGTTTACTCCACGGTACACAGTCTTGATTAAAATCATGTAAACAATATAACAAAATAGGTATACCACCAATAATACTTGTGCAAACCTCCCTTCTATTGTGAGCGCCGAACAAACAATTTATTTGTATAACACTTTGATCTTCCTTCAACGTACACTTAGACTCAACTATCCGCTAAACAAATTAATTTAGACAAGCAATAAATTAAGTCGCGTTAATATCTTTCAATTTAGATCGTTTGTTAGATTTAAAGGCGATTCATCTTGTTAAGGGGAGTTGAAGAAAGCCTATAATTGGTTCTGACAAGGGAGCACCTAAACTAATTTGATTACGATCGAATTTACTGAAGCTTTTCCTTTTTTGTCTGTGAAATTCTAGAAAGTCAAAGTCGAATAGTGGTCTAGTAGTAGTCAAAGTCTAGAATAAAAATAAACATAGAAAATAACGTGTTCGTGGTAGACTGGCATTACAATGATTTAGCCAAATTACAGTTACTCAAAGACAGGGCAATGAAACATTAGAAAACGTGTTTTTATGTGAAGAAAAATGCATCTTCTTTCTCTCGTACACAATGTAATTTACTTCATTACATTGTTGGACATGTCAGGTTCAGCAACATCAACTTTTTGTTTTCTTTAAAAACGTGATGCGAAAGGCAAGTAGTCTGCCAACAAGCTTAGGTTGGGCACTCTAAGATAGATGGTAGATTTCTAGTGACCATTTGAAAAACTTATAGATAGTGCTAGTTGGTACCTGTGTTTATCGACTGATAATAATATGATTTCACGTAAATGTAGTAAAAAAAATTGCCTACTCGGTGACTGTATGCATTTGCTATAATATAGCTTAGATCTTTGATCTAGATTTAGCTTAGTAGTATCAATTTATTTAAAGTTGTACAAGTACCTAACCAAAGGCCTATTAGGGACCGTTCAAGTATTACGTAAGCACTATAGGGGGGCGGGGAGGTTATGCTTTGCTTATTTTTGATGACATGGGTGTGGGGGGGTCTAGATGGTGATTACGTCAGCATTATTCACTTTTTTACACATATGGCATGGCAACCCACACATTGTCTATGCTTGAAAACGAAACGCATATTCGGGGATTCCCACAAATAATGAATACGTTTCCCCTACTCGCTTAGAACCGAGTAGGGGAATTACCGCGTGCTATTCACTCGTCTAAATTTCTTCCGTCAATCTATTGTTCGTTTTGACGTGTTGTAAGCAAAACAAGCAAAGCAAATATGCATATACCAATGTTTACGTAAGCATGGGGGGGTAAGAAATTTGCTTACTTTTGCTGAAAAGGGGGAGGAGGAGGGGTAAATAATTGTAATAAATCTGCTTACGTAATACTTGAACGGCCCCTTATCTTATATTTCCATTTTTTCAAAATATTTTCTGTCTTCTCCAAAGCAGTTGGGCGTGAGCATAAACGGGTATCATTCCTTTTTTTTTACCTCCATAAATTTTTGTTTTTGACATCCTAAAATTCTTTACGAATACAAATTACCTTTTCTTTTGTTCAAGTGTTTTATTGGTACATTTTAAAACAGCATCTTTTATAGGATTTATGTACAGATCTTACTTTTAATTTTTCGACTCAACTTATGATGGATAAGCGTGGATTGTTATTAATAGAAAGAAAATAAAGAAAGAAAAAGAGTTTTTTTGCCACAGAAACACGTGCATACAAAAAGACAACAGTAATTAGAAAATAACGCACACATGAAATCACGAGCATAAAACAGAAATAGTGCGCAGCTGCATACGTCATGGTGTGACAAGAAGGCTTCCACTCAGCATGATGCAGTGCTATGGGGGACCCACAGCACAGCGCTGATTTTCACTGGTCACCCGAAAAAACGTACGAAAATCAAGTCAGGTTCAGTAATAGCTTATTTCCGGTATTTTTTATTTTATTTGTTATAGTATTTTATTTGATACCTGCCAGCCTAACTAAAGAACTCTTGAAATACAAACAAAGAAGGCTGGGGGTCTTTATTGAGTACTCGTTGAAGCACAAAAGATTAATAACAGGTACTCATCTACAGATTTGCCGCAGTTAGTGTGACGTAACGTCGCGATTAAACAATTCTTACAGAAGTTGTTGTTTAGTCAAGACCTTCGGGTCTAAAATGGCCGCATTAAGCAATTCCTCTAAAAGCAATTCATCAATCTATGGTGACATATATTTTAGCTGAATCGTATTCAATTTAATTCATATCAAAATCATATTTGGTGTAATTATAGCCCCATGAAAAAATAAAGACCGTGCTTTTACCGGATAATTTTTTTTTACAGTTTTAATTAATCAAATGAGATTTTTATTTTTTTTATCTACAGTTTAAACATGATTTCATTACAATACAAAACTGTCAAACAGATGAATTGTGTATTATGAATTGAACGCAGATAATGTTATGAATTGTCAGTTTGTGACAGTTTGTGTGATATTATCATATTATGATTCTGCCAAAGCGGCCGTTTTAGGCCCCTGCCCTAAACTTTTGTCCTGTGGACGTGACCAAAGTGAAATTTTATGGCGATAACGGTAATGTAAAAGACAAGAATGTGTTGGATTGACATAAGCTACCGAAAAGCTTAAGTCAATCCTGTTGAAGGTAGAAATGCAAAACGCTTTGAAAGCGATTGCCACTTGCATTACTTGATTTTTCTCGACGTAATCATTATTAAACACACTGTGATGGCGTAATTTTCTTTGAAAACTACCTTCCAAATATTTGTCGGATTTTGCAAAACTTAAATCTTTTTTTTTTTTTCTTGAAATATACGACGATTTTTTATAAAATCGCAATCGCGGATTTCTGATTAAAACCCAACCCGTTCCATCTTTGATGTCCTCCCTCCGGTAAACGCCCTAAGCCGAGGTTGGTACCCCACAGGGGGTGCCCTTAGCGAGCGTTCACCTAGTTTTAATTAGCTTAGTTGAATAACCCCCGGCTGGAGGTTTTAAGTGTAGCAGCTTAAGGCATCCACAGGATTGACCGGTTAAATAGTCATGGCCTCAGAGGTCAGCTATGAGATGTCCAACAAAAAAAAAAAAAAAAGTAAATGTAAAAATAAGTGTTGAATAAAGATAAATACTTGGCAAATGTTCCGTAAAGTTGCAAATGATGGCGGAATATTAAAAATCGTTACTCATTCTTTTAACATAAAAACGAAGTAAAATATTAATCTCACAGTCCATTTTCTTAAATTACAGTAATTTGGAGCCGAAGCAAAAACAAATAAAATCCAATAGGTTGTATATCGAACTAATGCATCTATCTATCAGTTATCAAAAAATGAGTGAGCTGACCTACCAACGATGCATTGTGCTTTCAAAATTGAAGACCTTATTTCAAAAACCACCTTTGTCAATAATTTCATCATATGAGTTAGTTACGCCACCAAAGTTAAATATGAAGTTGTGAAGAAGTTTTTTTACTCTACTGTAAAACTGACTAAGGTGGTTTTTAGGGTTCCGTAGTAAACAAGGAATCTTTATAATTTCATCATGTCCGTCTGTCTGTCTGTCCGCGGTCTAGCTCCAAGACTGTTAGTACTAGAAACTTGTAATTTGGCTTGAGTATACATATTAATCATGCCGACAAAGTGGTAAAATATATATATATATTTTTTTAATGTACCTCCCCTATACGTAAATTGGGGATGTTTTTTTTTTATCTATCTCTTGGTGTGGGGTATCGTTGGAAAGGTCTTTCAAAAACTGAGTGTTTGAGTGTGTTAAAACCATTTTTAAATTCAGAGATCCGTTTGCGAAATATTAAGCTTTAAAGTGCACATTTTTGTTAGAGTCAAGTGCCCCCCCCCCCTGCCAGCCAAATGGTTGGTTTTAGATATGTGAAAAAATTCACGGCAGTAGCTTATAATAACGAATTTAAAAGGAAAACTATCATAGCTGAGTAGGCTTTACAAGTTAACGAGTAATAATTGACCAACTTAGATTTGCAGTTGTGAAAACATGTTCTCCCATACATTCCGTATGAGAAATTTTTTTTTTCAACTACAAAGTTAAGTTTGTTCTTGGGATAAATTCATCCCAACTACGGAACCCTACATTGTGCGTGGTCCGACATGCACTTGGCCGGTTTTTTAAAATAATGTCTTCAATTACTTCTGTACTAATTAAAAGTAAGTTAGTAGTCTAATGGTCGCAAGCTGTTGAACATGAGGTCCTGGGTTCGATTCCGGGGTCGGGCTAAATATTATTAGGTTTTTCCATCAGGAATTTCTCAGTAGCAGCCCGGTGTCTGGATTTGTGCCCAGCTGACTGCAATAGGTTCGCCCCCTATTACATGGGGCAAACATAACTGGCAAAATGTGGGTTTATTAGAGGTAGTTTTTACCTCTGCCTAACCTTTAGGGGACTAAAAGCGTGATGTTATGTGAGTAGCTCGTGGCTAAGTAATAACAGCCGCACAGTTTGATCCATCAGGTTAAGCTACGCTTGCCAAGGTTGGTCTGTGGATGGGTGACCATCTTAACATACCAAGACTCCTCCGTGACTCGGAAAGCACGTTAAGCCGTTGGTCTCGGCTGTCATTCGTGGATCTTTGACAGTCGTTACGGGTTGTCCGAAGTCTGACAACCAGTCTAACCACGGGGTATCGTATTACCCAGTTACTGGGATGTGGAGGTCAGATTGGCAGTCGCTCCATGTAAAATAAGGTATTCAGCTGCATCCGGTTAGACTGGAAGCCGACCCCAACATAGTTGGGAAAAGGCTAGGCAGATTGATTGAGGCGTGATGTTATGTGTGTATAAAAGTATAATACACCAATTTAAAACTGCATTGCGCATAAAAATATAAAATAAAATGTTATAACTATACACAACACTAAACTATAAAAATAAAACCGTCGTGTGACGTGATCGTTATTCTGCTCAATCTACATTGACGGCTTCCTTTATGTGCGCACCTCCTGAGCTCGTACATTTAGCTTTATGTATGCAACGTCATGCGCGATTGCCATTATGATTGAAGTTCTGTTTAAGAGTTTAACATAAACTCTTACATACGATGAGAGCAAGTTTTCCGTAATATTATAAATAAGTACTATAGTAGTTGTAGTATAGTTACTTTTTAACCGACTTCCAAAAAGGAGGAGGAGGTTATATGTTCGACGCGTATGTTTTTTTTTTTTTATGTATGTCCACCGATTTCTCCGTCATTTGTGGACCGATTTTGAAAATTCTTTTTTTGTTTGAAAGGGTATGCTCCCAAATTGGTCCCATATAAATTTTACTTACTTTGCTTGGGTAGTTTTTGAGTTAGTTACAAAATACGTATTTTTTTTCCCACTTAGTATGTAGATGATATGATAAGTTCCTGACACTGGTAGTAGGTAGTGGTATTCGAATGTGTGTGGGGTAGGTACCACAACTAAAAAGTGAAAAATAACTTTAATTTCGGAAGTCGGTGGCAAAAAACGAAAACACAAAACTCAAGACACCGACTTCCGAAATTGAAGTTATTTTTACTTTGTAGTGTTTTTATGCTAAGCAGTTAATATTATGCTATCGGTCATTGCATAAAACTAGACTTTTATAACTTCTGGATGAGTTAGGAAATATTATTTGGCAAAAATAAAAACAATAAAGATGAACACTGAAAATAGGCAACAGATATTTTATCATCAGACTTGCTGAAAGCAGAAGGAAAGTTAAATACTTGGACGGTGTAAATGGTGTACCATTCTTAGGAGTAAAGTTTGCAGACGTTCAATTTCTGATTTAAACGGGAGTCAACCATCTATATATGGATATGAGCATCATTACTGTTTCGATTCCGATTTATATTCCAAACACGGAAAACTAAAATGGCGCGTGATACTAACAGCAATAAAAATAACATCGCACAAACTTAACAAACAAGACACTAAACCGAGAAAGATAATAAATATAACTCAAAGTTGATAAACAGTTTTTGTGAAGATAGGCGGTTAAGTAAATATTATTGTCGTTTTGTGGGTAGATGTGATTTATCGTCTCTGTTGTAAAGGGGACGCCGAATAAGTGGACCATTCCCGTGATGAATGTCTTTTTGTAAATATTGACCGAAAATAATATTAAAATCTTATTTTACTTCGGCCAATATTTTTTACCACAGTACGGAGTAAGAAAATATTCATGTCTGCTGATTTTTTTACAAAAAAAAGTGTTTTTTTTAGTATTAAACCTTTTTTTGGAAACAAGTTTCATGTATTAAATACTATTTAATATTACTATTAAATACTATATCAAATTCAGCTTTTATACTATAACGTAACTTAAGAGCGTTTATTTTGAAAGTTGGCAACGTCGCAAATAGCTGTCAAAAGTTTACCTGTTTTGATTAATTTGGCAATATGTATGGAATTAAGAATATTAGTAACTAAAATACAATACCAAATAAATACTATTACTACTAATAATAAATTGATTATGAAATGCAATAATTAATATCGTAACATCGAATATTTAGTTTTGAAAGTAAAAAAAGTATTTGGAAACTTTTCACATGCCTTTTTTACACCTAAAGCGATTACAACATCAAATTCAGTGTTATAATTGTATTTCATTATTAATATTCTAGTTTGCTAGTTAGCTACATTTCTTATTTCCATACAGTAATATGGCGAAATTAATCAAAGCAGCGAAATATTTGACATCTATTTGCGACGTTACCAACTTTCAGTACCTATAAACGCTCTTAAGTGAAATTTTATACACCTTTACCACACGTTACCTGCCAAAGCCACCATGATCTAAACTTAGACATACACAGAGAAACTTTCAACTTTTATAAAATTAAAGAAGGTCTGATCGTCGCGGGCTTTTTCTCTATTACAATAACATATAAAAAAAAAAAATCTTATACAGCAATGAAAATTATACAAATTATTCCATGATTTTGCCAATTACAATTTCTGGGCATATGATACGCCCTGTTTCATATCTTTATGAAGTTCTATATCATTCTCTATGACAATGCGAATTGTATATCTTCCTACAAAATACTTCATCATCTACCTAGCCTTTTTCCAACTCTGTTGGGGTCGGCTTCCAGTCTAACCAGATGCAGCTGAATACCAGTATTTTACATGGAGCGACTGCCTATCTGACCACCATAATTAACCCAGTTATTGGGTAATACGATACCCCTTGGTAAGACTGCTTTTCTGACTTTCCGGCTTCTGACGATGCGTAAATAATTCCTATATTTACCTAGTACTTGTTAAATAGATAGCAACTCAGCTTTAATAGCTCGCTATAAGCACCATTTTAAAGTTCTTTAAAGCGCACATAACATTGTTGATAACATTCCTATTGACATTGTTTGTGACAATAACTTTAAGACCTGTCATTAACTTAGACATTTTGTGAGCAGCGGTGTTAGAAAGATGACCTATAAACTTTTCCTTTAAGGATGGAGTAGAATTTGTTCCTACAATGATCTCAGTTTCAAATATTATTTTTTTAACGTCTTCACTCACAAATCAGGATCGCAAACCAAACCTTTTTCTCTAAACATTTTTAAATAATAGTTAATTGATTCAGGCGTGACCTTGCGGAAATCCATTATAAAATACAATAGACGTGGATATATTTAGTAACCTGTTCCAGTTAGCTATTTCTAAAGAGCCATAAAAAACCTTGAAAGAAATCGACACCTGTTTCATCTCTCAACGAGACATTCTCAGGATGACGATTGACTTGTAGCGTACTCGAATACGACGTGTTGCCACACCGAGCGCTAAACGCAGGGCGCTCTGCATTCGGCGCTCAATATATCCACGTCTATTGTATTTTTAAATATGACTTGTGAAAGAAATGAAGTCTTCCATACTAAAATATCTGTTGTCATATTCCATAAATATTTGCAGTTCTGAAATCAAGAGAACTACCGAAATTGGAACCTTCTTTCATGTTTGACGGTGCAGGTGCACCTACACTCGTCTGTTATGCGGTGGGGCGTGTTCGTTCGAAAATAGAAACGAAATTCAATGGAATGTAACAGCAAAAATATCAAAACAAAATATTTGACCTCTATGTTAAAAATAATAAATAAACCCAAACACATAGGGGTTATTTATAAACGTAACTTAAAGTTGATTAACTATTGGGATTACATACATTTTTGACGTTTAGACGTCTCTTAACTTTAAGAAACGTTTAAAGATAAAGGGGACTAATTGTGTCATATTTTTTAATTTATCTGGTAGAATGCATTCACGAACACTGCGAAATAGGTTTCAAAATAAAAATATGCTACTGTGGCTTTACATTTACGATAAAAAGATATATCCTACACAATGAGTAAAAAACCCTGTCCGATCCGTGAAGGTGTTGTTAAGTCTATTTATGTGATAATTTTCAGGAAACAAAAAAAATTACCCAGCATTTTAGCAGGTTTTTTTACACATTGTAGAATACATAAATAAACTTACGCCTTCTTCCCATGGGGGTAGGCAGAAACTACAGAACGCCACCTACTACGATCCTTACATACTCCTTTTGCTTCGTTTACGTTCATACATCTGTTCATACACGCACGCCGATTGCGAGAAATCTATCAAAAAAGCACTCTTCTTTACAATCAATCGATCATGAAACAACTTCTATCTCGGATAACATCATCCAATAAGACCTCGTCATAAAAACAGTTCATCAAATATTTGTGCGTGCGAACGTTTTGATATATACCCTATTTTGTTATGTACCGTTATTGTTGTACATGTGATCTATGTATGGGTAGAGATGTTTTTATTTCCTCTCTAGGGTGCCTTGAGAAAAAAAAGAAATAGGGTAAAGGTTGCGGTAAACTAAAAAAAAAATTTTTTTTTTGCAAAAAGAAAAAGTAACTACTTTAAAAACATGAAAGTGAAAAGTAATTCAGTTGAAGTCGAATACTAATTCAAATGGTTTTTTTTTTGTTTTTATCGTTTTGGTACTTTCATAATCATACAAGTATTCTAACATACATACAAACACATCTTGGTCGAAAATAGAACATTGTTTTTTCTAAGTCGCTCAAAAAGAACCTTACTTACTTTTAGAATTGGTTTTTGTTTGAAAGCAAAAAATCCTTTACCATTAAGTTACCTTATTTATTCTGCAAGCATAACTTATACTCGCAATAAGTAAAGAAAACTACTAGAATAAATTATAATATTCCCCAAAAGCCATCTTAGCACACATTCATCACATTACCAAGCCGACATGCTGGTCCAAACATCCCTCCACCTCATATTTCATAGGTAAAAATTGCTGCACATTTTGAAACCAAACCCCGAACAGCATACCCAACATTTGTAGCTCCAAATGTCAAGTGTGCTACAAGTTACGAAAAATTCGTAGCGCCGTAGCTCCGTAGCACCGTAGACTCGTAGCAGCGTAGTCGCGTAGCATTCATTTACAGCGTAGTAATAAAATATTCGTAGCGGTCTCGTATTTCTTCGCCAGTATCTTTGTTGCCTTGTATAGATAAGTCAGAGTAATTATTATTAAATGTTTCTTTTATGGAGCTAAGTGTTTTATTAGATTTTATTGCGGTATATTTTAACAGTAATTATGCGATTCCCGTTGTATATACTGTTGCAGAAGAATTCAATTACTTTTTTATGGTGAACGTGATTTGGGAAATGCGAACAATTTCCTATAAATACAAATAACAAAGATCTTGTTACATACTGGGACGAGTTTATTTATAAAGACATTCAGACTCTTATAATATTAAAGCCGGAATACGCTAGAAATAGAAAAATAAAGTTGCAATATTCTCAGCAAAAGATTATTACAAAATTCACAGAAGCGAAGCAATCTTATAACGCTGCAATATGACATTCGTAGCAATAGAAACCTCGTAGCTGCGTAGCATCCTCGTAGCCGCGTAGCCACGTAGACGTCTCGTAGCAAGAATTAAGTATTTGAGTTATTATGCGCGAAGGTGCAAACTTAGTGATGACGTCATAATATTAACTTTACGTCTCATATTGCAAAGTTGAGACGTCGCAAACGACGAGGAAAGAATTTGCGTACATTAAAAGTTAGTGAGAAAATAATATGTGAAAGTAAAAGTTTAGTTTTATGGGCGCGTTCTTATGAGAAAACGCTTTGGAGGAAAAACGTATTTGTCTGGTAAATAAAAGGGCATTTTTGATGCCGCTAAAGGTTTTTTAATTAGATTATGACAGTAGCGTAGCGTCATAAAAAAAATGTTGCATCTTATATAATATAATAATTATGGCAATGCCGGAAGTCACAGCAGTGTTTCTCTAATGGCTCAATAATGATTATGATGATTATTAACATTTTTGATGTGGCAGAATATTTTGAAACGGACCACTATTAATGTCCGTTTTTGCCATAACAACTAATTAGTGAATATTATTCTTAAGGTGGGTTTAGACCAGACGAACAAATGCACTCTATAAAATTATCTTTGTGTAAATTCGGAAAGAGTATACCTTCGCAGTTTCATCGATATTTAAAATATCAGAAAAACGAGAAAATATTTCCTCTTTCTCTTGTTCTGGTTCTATGTTTGTTTAGTCTAAAACAACCTTTAAAATGCTGCTTTATATCATCTGACAAATACCTACATAAAATCCTAATAAACACGAGAAAAAAATCAGCTCTCCCTAAATCCAAACTGTAGTTCCCAATAATCCATCTGCAACTGACCTTTTGTCTAGTCTAAAACAGTATCCAGGTCAAAGCTCAGACTAAACCTAATTTCTAGCCAAATACAACGACAATGCATTAACTAGGCTTCGTGTTGGAATAGGAGTATTTTCAGCGTAGATAGAGTATGCTATTGTACGGATTAGCGTATGCCTTTAGAGATAGCCTTTTTGACCAAGAAATCCGTGACAACCGATGTATGTTGGGCCACGGTTGGGCTTCATTGCAGTTTATTTCTTACAACTGAGACCAGACAAATTACATACGCGAAGGAGATAGAGATAATATATTTCTGTCTCGTTTACTCTTACTATTGTATCTAATAAGTGTGTCCTTGACTCGAAGTGACTTGTCCATTGCTATTCTCTGTCTACGATTTTTAGCAAAAGTTCTACATTTACTCGTATGTATGGATAAACTTTCAACAGCCTAGCATTTTCCCAGAAAAGTTGGGGTTCCTAGTCTAAACATTTCAGTGGTAGCATCTGGCTTTTGTAAATGAAGTAGGTTGTACTGGGCAAATCCAATATTCTAAAGCGAACCTTTGAATATTGCTATGTGTTTTAAGACTTTTAGGATACGAACTTTTTGTTACAACTGTCATTGATGGTATTCGGTGTTTGATGGTAGCGGGGTTGACTAACCAAGCTTGGGCAGTCCACTTATAAATACTAGAGAAGACTAAGTAGGTATTCTTAAGACAACTGTGACCATCAATTGTTAGCAAAATCAGATTTTTAGTTTGTAATTTATCGTGTGCTATTTTTTTTTCCTGATTTATGTTTAATAGGTATTTTGTACTGACCTTTTTTTTTCTCTTTTTTATTTTACGTGTTTATCAGTGGAAACTTGTAAATGGCCTTCAATTTTATATAATTTAAGAACACTGTGTTAGTTAGCTGTAAGTTTCTCGAATATAATTAAATTAAATCAGTTAGATCAACACATACTAGCTTATCGAAGTTGGCGAATGATATCACTGTGAGCTGCAAAGACCTTATCTGTACTGTGTTACTTAAAATTAACGTTCTCCAAATCATAACCTGACTACTTCAAGCGCAGTGTATCCTGCAAAAATTATCCTCAACCCGCAAGCAAAAATCTAGGTTCTCAAATCGCGATCTGCACTTGGGGTTAAAATTACCTGTACAGAATTATTTAGTTAGTTAGCGCTATGGGAGTGGCAAAACGTGTTAGCTGTTTAGTCCGAGCGGTCTAAAATATTTAGGGAGTGGTTTTATTACCACAAGGAATATTAAAGCTCCATGTTGAGCTGTGGACATGTTGGCTGGTATAATGATTCATTAAGCCTTATTTTTGGTTTTATTTTGTTACACAGAAATAACACAAACACAACCAACAAAATAAATTGTAGGTGTTAATTTTTGAAGTGAAAACTTATTTAGGTGCGTTGGGCATTTTTGAGATGGGACTAAACAATTGATTTCGCAACCTGTTACCGACACCGTGGAGTAAAAGACATCAACGCGTTGATTACCGCGGTGCCGATTTTTTTTCAAGTTTTCACTTCTGTTGGCAGTCCCGTAGTGCCACTGTTTTTTTTGTAAAATAAATTCAGTGAAATAAATTGTTTATCAAATAAACTATAGACTTAAATTGTACATTGTCAATCACAACTGTCATTCTAAGGCCCTTTCCTCACTGGTCGGTACGTCAGCGGTGCGGGATTAGCATGCTCGGTATACTCGGTACCGAAATTTTTTTTTTGTTGGTTGTGTTATTTCTGTGGTTTATTGTTATGTTATAATTTGTGGGATACCAGAAAATGCTGTCTTACTTTTAGTGACCATGTAAATACAGTGGATGAATTTCTTCCGAATATACTGTGACTTTATGTTTCCCTTTTCATTGACATAAGTATAATGCTAAGAGATACACAATCTCGTTTCGAACACAACGCCTCTGACTTTTCAGATTCATGTGCGGATTGTACAATTATCACTTGCTTCAAAAACGGTGAAGGAAAACATCGTGAGGAAACCGGCATGCCTGAGAGCTATTTCTCGACGGCATTTGAAGTCAAATCAGAGGCTGTGGCTTTAAAAAACTCTGACACCAGGATAGTCACTAACCACACGAGAAGAAGAAGACACAATCTTGTGAGCGAAGCCGCGGGCTCAGCTTGTACATTATCTTAACTGTTATTGTACAAGATAAACAAAGTTACTTGTTCATGAATCTGTAGTATTATGTAGTTAGATCTAACAAGCTTAAAAACGAAAACAAAATAATGTCCTAAAATACGCATTTTCCAATGTTACCATACAAAAATAAACTTGAGCCTGGGATGGGGTGTGCAGTGGACCGGGATCCCTGCTCACGCTACATTTACTTGCAGAACGATATTAAACCTTACCTGATGTGTTTCAGAAAATTCCTAAAGTCATGATGATCGGCAGATTTAGGTAAATGTATTTTTCTTTAGGCAAAATCCCTGAATGATCCGTCGATTTCCTCGTCGACTTGTATAAAGTACATAAGTATTGCTTTAAAGCCTTCTTATTGTTGGTTCAAAAATAAACTATTTTATTTTCCTTGACGTAAGATATTTTGAATCGTCTCATCACAGACACGTCAGGTCATCCTTGTTTTTGTGGAGGCGATCGGCGGCGGTGATTTCTCGCGTCCGTCCCTGGTCCAGGCCATGGTACGGAACGAGAGGGCGTGGGAGGCCGTCACCTCCTTCTGCGAAGCAGTAATGCTCGCGAAGGAAGAGGTGGCACGCGTGTGACAGAGGGAAATTTCTCGCCCTCACGCCCGTGGTTGCTGCAGGAGACGCCCTGGACGTCGGGAATTCCAGGCCGATTCCCGGCCACTGTAGGCGCGGGCATCCGGTGAGCAATGGGTAGCTCGCCGTCCGATAAGGACTAGGCCCGGGTCGACGGCACGTTGTGTTCGTCATCCTTGTTTATTTTCTTGGAGAGCAACGTCTTACATTTGACAAACTTAAGTTTACCTTATAGCCGCAAGTGCCTACCCCAACAGAAACCTTTGCAAAGTTACCGATTTAATAGTGTGTTTACCACCTATCATAACACCAGCGCTGCGACACTTATTTTTAAATGTCGCAGCGTCATGCTGATATAGGAGCCTTTTGGCCAGGACTTTCTGTTTTTATTTTCATTTCGCTATTTTTCTAAAAATATTTCTATGAGTGTGGTTAGTTTAATTTGTAATCTCATGTGCGAGTCCCAATAAATACTTTTATTTTTTTGCTTTCATAACAGGAATTAAATAGTTTAAAATTGAAACTATCTCTTAGTCCTCACTCATTTCCAACTTCCCGTAGTGTAAATCATGCACCTACATTGATGATCTTGTAAAAAACGTGAATATGAAGTGAAGGGTAAATATTCGTTGCTCCGCCCAAGCCGGGCAGACCTCCACCGTATGCTCCACCGTGTCCTCAGGCCGATCCACACAATGGTGACACCCGGGTGTTTCCTCCCGCCTTATCCTGAACAGGTACCTCCCGAAGCAGCCGTGTCCGGTGAGGACCTGCGTCAGGCGGAAGGTGAGGACGCCGTGGCGTCATGGAGGGTGCGATTGTCGCAACCCCGCGCTGGGCACGCCACAATTGCGGCGATAAGACCCCTCTTTGAGGAGTGGCTTGAGAGACGTCACGGCGTCCTCACCTTCCGCCTGACGCAGGTCCTCACCGGACACGGGTGCTTCGGGAGGTACCTGTTCAGGATAAGGCGGGAGGAAACACCCGGGTGTCACCATTGTGTGGATCGGCCTGAGGACACGGTGGAGCATACGGTGGAAGCCTGCCCGGCTTGGGCGGAGCAACGCCGTGTCCTCGTGGAGGCGATCGGCGGCGGTGATCTCTCGCGTCCGGCCCTGGTTCAGGCCATGGTACGGAGCGAGAGGAAATGGCAGGCCGTCACCTCCTTCTGCGAAGCGGTAATGCTCGCGAAGGAGGAGGCGGAACGCGTGAGGGAGAGGCAAATTTCGCGCCCTCACGCCCCTAACCGCCGCAGGAGGAGACGCCCGGGGCGGGAATCGCGAGCCGATTTCCGGCCACCGTAGGCGCGGGCTTGCGGACGGTGAGCAATGGGTAGCTCGCCGTCCGATAAGGACCAAGCTCGGGTCGACGGCGCGTTGTGTTCCACGCGCGCCTCAAAGAGATGTCAGCAGAATTGACGGGGTCCGTTAGGGCCAATGCCTGCCGGGGGTTCGAAGAAAACCGATGGGGACATCGTGGCCCCCGGCAACAGGGCAACCGAAGGAACACGGGTGGGTTTTAGTCAGTAAGAGTCTGACACGCCCTCCCGCTCCACCCAGAGCGGGAGAAGTTATTTGATAATTTCCCACCCAAAAAAAAAAAATATTTACAAAAAATTTGTTTGTGTTTCAGTATTTCTAAAACTATGAAAAACAAAGTTATTACTGTGTGGCTGCTGTTGAAACCGAAAACATCCCATATCTCCCAATCAATGACTTAAATAAAAAAGTTACTTTGAAATACCACATCTTTTTAATTATGGGATCCCACTATACTCCATACGCTTATTTCTATACACTATTATTATTTCGTGATTTCAGTACACCATTATTAACACTTTGAAGGACAGTACACGAGACACAATAGAAGTTTTATTGTTATGACGCCTATGGGCATATAGTGTCCTTCAATGTGTTAAGCGGAGCACAGAATACACCTTCTTTCCAATTGTCATCGATATAGTGCTAATAGCCTCCGAGTAAATGTACAATAGATTCTATTTAACAGAATTAATTAGATCGCTGTCTGAAAACCTATTGGTTTCCTCTGATTTCCTTTCGACCTTTACAACACTGAACAGAGTTAATTTGGTCCTTTGTCGCTTCCTCGGAAAGAATTGTTGTGGGCGCGCTATATCAGCTAACCACCGTCCTATGTCAACAATCACTGATAGTACCTTCCTTTGGTTAACATTTGAAACTTTAATCAACAAAGTTACCTTTGTCACATGAAGGTGACAGGTATTTAATCAGTAGGTAAAGTCAACCAACAGATTGGCAAGTCGAGGTATAGGAATTGGTTGGTAAATCATGGCTTGTGAAAGCAAAGAACACAAAAAACTGGAAATTAATGGAAAAGCAGGAGACCCGTCGATTTATTTTATTAATTACTAGCTTTTGCCCGCGGCTTTGCCCACGTGGATGTCGAAAAATATCCCACGGGAACGTACTACCGGGCAGTGTCGGAATTACATACCTAATGGTAGTTTGAACCATTCATTTAGATGATATGATATGCCCAATTTAAATAACGTGTTTTATTGGATAAGGATTAATAATGATACCGGTCAACATAGCTTTGGAAATAACAATGGAAGTTTACTTAGTATGTGGATGATATGATAAGTTCCTGCCACTGTTATTTACATAGCAGGTAGTGGTTTTCGAATTTCTATGGGGTAGGTACCACAACTAAAAAGTGAAAAATAAAAACTTTTTCCAAAATTCAGAACCAAAGTTACCGACTTCCGAAATTAAAGTTATTTTTCACTTTGTAGTGCTTTTTTTGGAAGTCAGTAATTTTTTTTTTTTTTTAAGATAAAAAATACTGTAGAACATACATTTTATGTAACTTTTACGATTTTCGCGGCGCACGCCAATAAAGCTCCAAGTTGGCATAATTTTTTCCAACATTTTCAACAATAATCGTCAAATTTCAGCCAATTTACACAAAACCTTAATGAATTATACACTTAAACCTTCCGCATGAATCACTCCGCCCATTGGTGAAAACCGTTTGAAAATCCGTTCGGTTGTTTTTGAGTTTATCGCGTTCAGACAGACAGACGCGGCGGAGGACTTTGTTTTATAAGGATTTTTTTTTTAATTAATGATTTTGTAAGGAACAGTGAAGGCTATTTTCACTTATTTTCCTCGTAACTGCTTTATGACTACAATTTATCTATGTGACAGTTTCAACTTTATTGAATTTTAATTTAGTGAGAATTGTCAAAAGAGAGCAAGCAATTACAAGGTTGACTATGCCTTACAACCAATAACAATATTATTAGAAAGTTTTCCTATCTGAAGCAAGGATAATCGGCAGCTTAAACTCTTCACGGATATACAAAAAGAATATAATTTACGAGTTCGCGTATTAGTGTAAATTGAAAAAGGCCTTTTCTATCACTGAAAAGAACGTAGATAAATAGAACCAAATCTCAATGGAAACGTCTTAAAGTCTGCTCATAAGCTAAAATGGCACAAAGACACAAAATTGCAAACAAAAAACGAGTTTCAGAGTCTTTGGCAAGTTTAATTAAAGTCGATTGTTTTGCGTATTTTTTGGATAATACAGGATTTGCATATACTTAAGATCTATTGAAAGACGTTTATGTGTAAATTCAGGAATGATCATTTATTTTTATGAGAAATTCTGAGATGATGGGGAAATAAAAGAAACGTTAATTTGATTCTGGCGAAATAAAGACAAAGTTTTTTTATTGTTGTAAATAATCGTTCATTATATTAGCCTGAATAGGTACGTATTCTAACAACACGAGAGGTAACCTTCGGCGTAGTCGACAGTTAGATTCTTACATAAATAATTATTTTTATCTTTTCCTACATAGTTATCCGTGTGAGCGAACCACAAAATAGAAAATGAAATTAAACTTTGAAAAAAAATTCAAGAAAAGAAAACTTTCTAGTTTCTTTGAACACTGCTTTGAATTTAAATTCACCACCTTTATTTTTATCCAAGTTTACATCACACCTGTCGGGACCGATTCAGCTGTAGTACAAACTACTTGTTATTTTTCATACAACTTTTCCCGCAGCTTGAGTTACTTAAACTTTGTCCGACTAAGTTCTTCCTTCCGCTACTTGTGAACTTACATTTTCTTTATTACCGCTGATAGTGTTGTTTAAGTAATTATGTGAGTTTTAATGAAGTCTTCATGAATACCTGATTATGACCTAGTGTTCTATTGTTAAATTGTACTATGTACATTTAGTATCTTTACCACGGTTTTAGAGCTGAAGAAACTCAAACGCGAAGTTCCCAGGCCATGAAGAAGTCTCGGCGACCGCTGCTATAGACAGCTTAGTCAATACATTCAATACAAACCATGTGTGCCAGCATTTACTCGTAATACGACATAAATGGCGTATAGAAACTGGCGGTTTTTAAGACGTTCCGTGACAAAAGTTTCTCAGCTTAACGCACTTACGGTAACACGAATTGTGTTAGTAGACGATGCAAGCGCAGCGATTCCGTGCTCTGTGGCGAAGCTATTTCGAACTTCTGCTTTCTGTGTGTTCTTTTTTCAAACCATTTTCTCGCCGTTTCATACGTAATGTTTCTACGTGTCGGACTATATTCTTCAAAAGATTTGTTACCTTATAGCTGCAGGTGCAGGTATGTAATAATAATATGCCTAATATCACAGATGAATATAGATGGTTCACTCCGTATTTTAAGTATGAAGCTACAGGTACGCGGCGGGCTCGTCTTGTCGGACCAATTCAGTGAGTGTAACGTAGTCAGAAGATAGAAAAGTTACGTGATAGAAGTGATAGAAAGAGAGGCAATTTCTAGGTGAATATAACTGTAGCTAATTAGCACTGTGCGACCTTTTTTTTTTTTTTTGGTTGGAAAATTATCAAATAACTTCTCCCGCTCTGGGTGGAGCGAGAGGGCGTGTCAGACTCTTACTGACTAAAACCCACCCATGTTCCTTCAGTTGTCATGTTGCCGGGGGCCACGATGTCCCTTTCGGCCCTTATTCGCAGCCCCGGCAGGCATCGGCCCTAGCGGACCCCGTCAATTCTGCTGACATCTCTTTGAGGCGCACTCCACGCGCAATACAACGCGCCGTCGGCCCGGGCCTGGTCCTTATCGGACGGCGAGCTACCCATTGCTCACCATCCGCAAGCCCGCGCCTACGGTGGCCGGAAATCGGCTCGCGATTCCTGCTCAGGGCGTCTCCTCCTGCGGCGGTTAGGGGCGTGAGGGCGCGAAATTTGCCTCTCCCTCACGCGGTTCGCCTCCTCCTTCGCGAGCATTACCGCTTCGCAGAAGGAGGTGACAGCCTGCCATTTCCTCTCGCTCCGTACGCCTATAATATTTGAAGAGTTCCCTCGTTTTCTTCAAGATTCCATCATCAGATCGTGACCAAATGACAATGGGACCAACAGGCTATAGTGGACTTGAGAACGGTCTATCATAATTGAATGCCCATATAAAATTTTGTGCTCGCGTCCGGCCCTGGTTCAGGCCATGGTAGCACTGTGCGACCTAAATTACGCTTTATTGTGTCGGAGCAAGAGTCGCTTTTTATTTAATTGATTTTGCGGATTGAACCATCTGTAGGTTTTCATCTATGCTAATGTTTATAACATATTCAACAACACCTATCCAGGGAAGATAAAATCCAAACCAAATAATTGACAGCTCAATCAAATGGTTCTATCTCGCATTCGGTATCCGATGTGATGTCACTGTTGATCAAATCTCAGCGCGATGTGACGTGGTCAATATTGATCAGAATTAGGCGGTTGCCATGGTTACATAATACATTGTTACGTTTCCTTGCGAAGGAAATTAAATACGATAGAGATCAGTATCTTAATTAACTCTCTAGACAATAACGCATTGTTTGGATTTAGTGAAAAACGCTTTTCCATTGTGTTGCAAACCGTGTAAATTAGATATTAAGTAAATATCATGCTATTTGTTGTGATTGGATAACCAAAAAACAGAATCCAAAAAATCGTGATGACATGAGAATTCACAGTAGATCAAAATTGATAAACCTTGAAAAAACCAGAGCATATAAAACCCCGTTAGAATAAAAAATAAGATACTTTATTTCTCATTTGAAGATACATCACTCACTTTTTTAAAATAATATTACTATTATTAATAAAAAATCTTTGAAAGGGTTCTTATCTCTAAACTCACCTGAGTATGTGAATAAAACATGGAGAAGTTTGACACTATGACTGGAACGGGCAACGCGATGGTCAGTACTCCCGCCAACGCGCAGAGGGCCCCCACGAACATACCCAGGTACGTCTTGGGGGCCATGTCTCCATAGCCCACCGTGGTCATTGTCACGATTGCCCACCATAGCCCTAGGGGGATGGACTTGAATTGATTGTCGGGGTTATCCTGTGGACAAAAGAAGAAAAATGGTTAGATTAGTGATTCAAAGTTGTGATTGGAGTCGAATAATCCTATTACAAAGGAATATTCTTAAAATTTTAAAAATAAACTTCACTAACTTAAATCTTTTTTATTTTTTGTAATGCATTTTTTATTTTCTTTTTATTTCCTTTTTTTTCGTTTTCGTTTACTTTTTTATTTTTTATTAATCGTATTCTTTTGTGGCGCAAAATTGATTATGGACAAAGCAGGTAGCAAATAGCTACAATTTATTTAATTTTTATTTTGTTAATGCCCATCGAAATCAAAGCTTCATATTTTAACAGTAAGATGGGCAGTCAACAATGTCACAATATCGTTAAGTAAGTATGATAATTAAACGACCTTAGTTAAAATGAACCCTTTTGCAACTATGTTCACACAAATGATTAGAAATTAAACAAAATATTTTATCGCTGATCAATTTTAATTTTACAGTTTTTATCACATTTTAATATAGTATTTTATTAAAAAAGGCCAAGTTTTTATAGACGTGTGGACCTAGCCAGTAAACATACCATTCTTATTTTTTTTAAGTACTTCTTACGTATTTTCTTAGTAAATGTTGGACTTCACTGACTTTACGGTGAAGAAAGAATCAAATATGGCGCACATAAGTGAGAAATAATTAGTATGGTGATTATTCATCGTTTCGTTTTTGTACAAAAAGAGATTTCAACTCTGCTGTGAAATAATTACAGGCCAGTATTATTGTTAAAAAACTGGATTACAGGCACTTTAATTTTTCAACAAAACGGAGTCTCTGAGGATAGCTTTAAATTAAAACAAGTAAGACCGCAGTTAATTGTATTACAAGAATCACTCAACCAATTTTAAATTAATTAATCCTAGTAATTAAAACCACTTCGATAAGTCAGTATCAGAACCTCGTTTTAAAACAAGAGTCTCTCCTATATCGTAAAATTATTAATTTTATTCTTGCCAACTGACCCATTTCATGAGGTAAATATAGCTTGTCTCTACTGGCTGTGGTAAACACGAGTAGTATAACCATTAAACTATGTCTAAAAAAAACTAAAAAAATCTAGGTATCAACTTGCTGTAGTAATATAATTTTTAGCAAACAATGAGCTAGTTTCCAATATTTAAGAGGGTATTTAGTGGTACCCAGTACCACAGCCCTTTTTTTGGGTGGGAAATTATCAAATAACTTCTCCCGCTCTGGGTGGAGCGGGAGGGCGTCTCAGACTCTTATTAACTAAAACCCACCCGTGTTCCTTCAGTTGCCTATATTACCAAAGCCCTAGAAAAGCTATTATTAATCTTAAGGTCCAGTTGTGTCACAAATCCTTAAATGTATTTAGCAGTTAACGAATTTAAAAGATGAGATTTTGCGTCGTTTTGATAATAAGGTTTAAGATCAATTGGAAGAGGTTATGGGCCCACTTGCACCAAAAATGAAAAAAATTAAAATGCATTTAGAGTTAACGTAGTTAGGGATTTCGCATCATAAAATAACAATTTCCAATTATAATCTCAAAAGACAGCTTTGATAAAAGACAATTTATATCAAGTCGGCGTATGATTATTCTTGTTAAAATAAACATACGAGCTCAAGGAAAACCGCAATAAGATTATTCTGCGACACACCTGGGGTGTGTAGGCAATATTGCCCCTTCGGTTATATGCGTTCTAGCCCCTTTTCGTTTATATGTCAATTTCCTGCAGATCTCTTTGGTTTCGTAAGAGGTCCCCAATATATGCAAAGGAGCTACCAGAAATTGGATTTAAACGACGATTGTACATAAATATGTTGTTGGTCTTAAATAATAGGTACGTTTTTGCAAAGAAAGAAACTAAATAAGTTTGCTTGTACCTAATATGACACATAATATTTAAAATACAATACAAAAAGGAAAACTAAAAACAAATGGGGAAAATATGTGTCACATCCGCAAAAAAACGACCATCGTTCAGGATAATAATGCTGCGAGTCATGTTTGCACATGAGCAGAGAGCTTTTGAGTTTGACATTTATTTTATTAAATAATAACTTTATTTATTTTATTGAATATTAATTACGCAATTGATATTCAGTATGAGATAATGGATAAACAGCATAGATTTGATGTTGTGATCTCACGAATTAATTATCTCAGTCTGAAAATCCCGAGTTCGAACCCAAGGCACGCACCTCAAAATTTTCTAATTCATGTGCGTATTGTAAAATTATAACTTCCTTCAAAAACGGAGAAAAAAAACATCGTGAGGAAACCGGCCCGAACACCATCGTCATATAAAGCCAAGTCAGAGGCTCATGGGCGCCATAAAAATTGACACCTCACGAAAAAGAAGAAGTTTGAAAATCAGCATTAGGTGAGCCTCACCTTTTGATGTTACAAGTATTGTTTTCTTTCTGTTTCCTTCGCTTTAAGGTGTTTTTTTTTATTCTTATGCCAATAAAAGCATTTTCCTTTTTTGTATTTCTTTTATTACTTCTTTCTCTCGATCCACAACCAGCGACTTTGTGGTTAGCCTGACGATCATCAGGCCAACCACAAAATCTCCCAGTGAAACTAAAGGTGAAAAGTATTACAAACTAAATTACAACATCGTTTAAAATAATTAATTAATCGTTGTTTGGTCACCCAGTTCAGTTCACACAAAATAAATGTTATTTGATTGCATTTTCAATTTGCTTGTTGTGTGCACTAGCCATTATATGCGGCTTTACTCGCGCTGTTTGTATTTAGAGATAGTTAGGTAAACTATTTAATTATCAAACAGTTAAAATGATACGTTAATGAAGTGTGAAACAAATGAACAAGTTTGAGCTACATTTTCTTTGTGATGGAAAAAATATATTTTGTTTCTTTTCCTTTAGATTAAAGAGCTTTCGGAGTCTTGTATTTTTTCAGCAAAAAAATTCTTGTGTTCAATACCCGTCCCTGTTTTTACCTTTTTGCCACAGACTAAAATAGCGCCTATGAAATTTTACCAATGTGCTGTGACACTATAAATAATATGAATATAATAGATACGTTCTCTAGCTCTGTTATTAAATAGAACATGCTCATTTTTTCTCCATTTTGTTATTCTATGCCAGCGAGATAATTGTGTAAAATACGTACAATAGCAATGGCTTTCATTTTGACAGTTCAATAACATTCATTGCGTTATGTACGTTGTTGAGTAGTCAAACTTTTTGAATATATGAAGCAATGGATTAGCAATAACCTTCAAAATCATTCAGAGACACACCGGAATACGAGGACACTAGTAATCTTCATAATGTTACTTCATAAGTTGATTTTAATTCATGTTACAATACATTACACGGTTGAGTTTACATTAGGGAAACTAAATTGGATTTACACTTTTATGTTAGTTTTAGTTTAATCCGATACGAGGATTAAACTGTTTTGTTCTATCTGCAAACAACACGTTTTTTATTCAATTCATGTTTTAATTTGTTGCCAAATATTCAGTAAAAACATCAAATTAAGGTTTCGATTTGCTGTTAAATGACAAATGTAATGCAGTCAGTCAGTGTAGAATCATGTAAAGTAAATTAATGAGTTGTGTGTGAGTTATTGTGTCTTAAGACGAAAGTCTTTGATCAGTGCGTGTTGTCAGTAATAACCTATGGCACTGATATTTGGTCACTCACAATGGGCCTTATTAGAAGGCTAAAAGTCACTCGAAAGGCAATGGAGAAGGTTATGCTTGGAGTTTCCGTGATATAAACAGAAATGAAGAGATCCACAGGAGAACCAAAGTCAAACTCAAACTCAAACTCAAAGCATTTATTTCAAATAAACCAATTACAGGTACTTTTGAATTGTCAAGGGGTCGGTCAGTCAGAAAAATGAAGCTAGTTGCCCATTCCAAAGCGTAGTAGGTACCTGTGGAGAAGAACGGGCAAGAAACTCCACGGACACTCTTTTAAATCAAAATATTGTTACAAAATATTGGTTACATCATTCGTGTTGAACTTATACATGTGAGAACAATGTAGAAAGACGTGCACGTTAAAAGCGTCCGTAATAAAAATATAATATCAATTCAAAAATTTAAATAAATTAAAATAAACCGTGGCAGCTAAGAGATGACCAGTCCCTACTGACGGCGCCCGTTCACGAACATGACGCATGGATCAGCACCATTTAGCTCAACCATTTTGAAGGGAACTTAATGATCCAACACAAAATAAACAATAAAGCCGCTGACATTCAAAATATATTTGTTCTTCAAAAACGAGCAGTTCGAGCAATTTACCAGCTAGGTGCCAGAGTTTCTCTAAGAGATTTTTTTAAAGATGTTGGTATTCTCACGGTGGCATCACAATTCATTTTCGCCAACATCTTATATATTAGGCAACATATACACTTATACACTAAAAACAGTGATATTCACAATGTTAACACTCGAAATAAGGACAAACTACGAGCTCCCTTTCACCGGCTTCATAAGGTTCATAACTCATTTGTTGGGCTTGGTATAACCTTTTATAACAAGCTACCCTCTTCTTTGCTAGATTTGCCTTTTAATGCGTTTAAAACTAAAGTAAAATCCAACCTCTGTTCAAAGGCATACTATTGTATCAACGACTACTTAAATGATAAGAATAGTTGGTCGCTGTGATTAACTCAAGACAATGTTTATGTTCTTTCTCCAGAATTAGCTTACCTACTGACAGTTTATATGAGTTTATATAATTGTTTATTTTATTTGAATTTATGATTCAATTTTTTATTTATTTTAACGAGTCAATTTATTTTTATTTTATTTTATTTTATTGTTGACATAATCTACTCATTACAATGTTTTTGTTATGAGTTGTATTGCAATTTGTGGTTAGCTAGCGACCTCGACAATTGATCATATTATTTTTTGCCTGAGCAACCGGCAGCAAGTTCGTCATGCTCCCTTAGATGTCACTGCTTGCGGTAGCGTCGGGGGTCGGGTTGCCTCCTTCCCTCAAATATGGCGAGGGGGGTAATGGCTGATCTTTGCGTTATGCTCGTGAACGGGTGCTGCTTGTGGTGACTGGTCGTCTTGCTGATCATGGTTTTGTTATTGTTACTAGTAATTTACTGTACATTTATTTTATCTCGATGGTCCTAGTTTATCATTTATAACTGCCAATTACAGCTTTATGTAAGCGGGCACGCCCTTTATGTCTGGAGGCTTTTATTTAGTTCAGTTTACGTTTAGTTTTATTTTCTTTTTCTTTTTTTAAATAATGCTTGAGTATAGTCCTCGATGTTTTTGGTTGGTATATTGGCGTGTGCTAGCTGACATATGGCCTATAATTTATCATTTGAATTATGTTTTGTGTTGCATAATGTAAGTTATTTTGTATACTATTGTATAGAATCATTCTCTAACTTGAACAGACAGCTGTGCTGCTGGGGAGTTTGTTGCGCCACTTCTTCTTCCCAGCTAAAGGCACTAGGAAGTGGTGAAGGGTGGGCGTTTTTGGGGGACTGTCTTATGTAATTTTGACGTTCGAAAAGTGCTGATTCTCAGCCTAGTTTGAATAAATGACTTTTGAATTTTGAATTTTGAAATTTTGACACACGCCACCATCAGCGAGACATTTGAGTGAGCATGACAGACTCTCAGCCGCCAGGGCACATTCAAGTCAATGAAAGACGTACCCAGTAAATGGTAGCTTTATGGAATGTACAACATAGTCACAGTGCTCACACATGTGATATGCAATTATACAATACAAAGAGATTGAATTTATACAAAGGAAAGATAGTTTTACAATCTTCAGCAGCTGCAACAATACTTTCGAATGCTAATCAATTAGTTTATGCGCCCTTGTGGAGCTGGACCAGCGCTGAGCCAAGCATTTTTATCAGCGATGTAATCCCCCAACTTATAATATGCTTGGCAGCATAGTGTGTGTTTTATACATGATTTAAATTTCGTTTCGTTCAGTTGGAGTATGTGGGAAGGTATTTTATTATAACATTTTAAACAGCACCCCATGAAAGATGAGTCTACTTTAGCCAGTCTGAAACCCGGTTGAACTAATTGGTCCCTATTTCTAGTCCCATAATTGTGTTTATCACCTCTTTTACTGAAAAGACTTAGATTTTTCCTTACGTACATGATGTTTTCATAGATATATTGACAAGGTACCGTCATGATGTTAATATCTTTAAACAGTTCCCTTAGAGAATCGCGTCTGCGGAGGCCATACATTGCTCTGATGGCTCTCTTCTGCAGAATAAAAATAGACTCGATATCTGCAGCCCGTCCCCATAGTAAAATACCGTAAGACATGATACTATGAAAGTAACCAAAATAGACTAGCCTCGCGGTATCTACATCGGTAAATTGACGGATTTTTCTCACAGCATATGCTGCTGAACTTAGCCGTCCTGCAAGAGATGTTAAATGAGGACCCCATTGCAGCCTTGAATCGAGCGTTATCCCCAAGAAAACAGTTTTATCGACAAATTCTAGTTTCTCTTTATTCAATACTATGTCACAATCACTACTTTTAACATTTGGTAAAGCAAATCTTATGCATTTAGTTTTTTTCCCATTTAATACTAAATTATTAGCAGTGAACCAATTTTGGACCAGCAGTAGGGCGTTATTTACTCCGTCAAGATTTGATGCACGTCTATTTATCTTAAAAATTAAGGAATTGTCGTCAGCAAATAACACCATTTGTGGTTGGTTTTTTAATAAATGGGGTAGATCATTAATATATACTAAAAAGAGGAAAGGACCCAATATCGAGCCTTGTGGAACGCCCATTTTTACTTTTAAACCGATTGAATGGACACCATTTACTTGAACCTGCTGCTGTCTATCATTTAAATAAGATTTTACTAAACTGAGCGCAAGTTTTCCTAGTCAGTAATGCTCAAGTTTCAAGAGCAAGGTTTCATGACTCACGCAGTCAAATGCCTTGGAGAGGTCACAAAAGATTCCTATGGCATCTTGGGCCTCCTCCCACACTGTAAATATGTGTTTTAATAAGGTGACACCGGCGTCAGTCGTACAACGTCCTTTGGTGAAACCATATTGCTGATCGTGCAAGATTTGGTTGGCGTTAAAATGATTAAGCATTTGATTGAGCATTACCTTTTCGAAAACCTTGCTGAATACCGGCAGCACAGATACTGGTCTATAATTGTTAGTGTCTTTACTGTCCCCAGATTTAAAAAGTGGTATTACTTTACTGTATTTCATTAAATCCGGGAAGACTCCTTGATCCACACACAAATTAAATATTAAAGCTAAGTACGGTGCTATAGTGTCGATTATGGATGTACAAACTTTGATAGATAATCCCCATAGATCTTCGGTCAATTTGATTTTGATTTGCCGAAAAGCTTTTATAACTATCATAGGGTTTATATGTTTAAATTGAAATTCAACCGGGCAGCCTGGAACGTTCGCTCTTAATAAATCAATTGAGACATCGGGTGAGGAATTTAAAGCTTCCGTCGTTTTAAATGGTATATTGGTAAAGAAATGTACAAACTCTTGCGCTACTTCTAAGTTAGAGCTTATGGCACCACGTGAAGTCTCCAATGTGTACTCAGTGTTTCGTACTTTTTTCCTATTAGTTTTATTATTTATAACTTTCCAAACTGTTTTTATTTTATTTTCTGCTGATTTAATCTTGTTGCTAATATACAAAGCTTTAGCTAGGTAACCGACATAGCCCGAAAATTGCAAAACTTAAGTGGCAGTCGGCAAGGCATATTGCTCGCCGAACAGGTGGCCGATGGGGCCAAAAGGTTCTGGAGTGGCGACCATCTACCGGAAGACGTAGCGTTGGAAGGCCTGGAACAAGGTGGACCGATGACCTTGTGAAGGCCGCAGGAATCTGTTGGATGCAAGAAGCACAGAACCGGTCAAAGTAGCGGTTCTTGGGGGAGGCCAAGTCCAGCAGTGGACGTCTTTTGGCTAAAATCATGATGAAGTTATTGATATTCTGTTACTTCTGTTACGAAAGCCATAATGCTATACCAAAAAGTGGTTCTATCCTTTGAGTAAAGAATGAATCAATCCTTTCTTACAACTCATGGGTGCCGTAAGGAAATTAATACTCATTAACTGGATGGATATCCAGCAGCGTTTGCCTGTCTACTAATAATAACAAATTGTAATCTGTCTGGAAAGCGAAATGATTCTGGTCATTTATTTTCCTTTGAAAATAGCAGCTTTAAGTATATACCTAAACAAAATACCCATAATAAATAAGTACCTGAACGACCGAGCTCTGCTCTGATGAAAAAAGAGAATGCTCATTTAATAGTAGATAGTTCATGCTAATCCCATGTTTAGTACATACTAATTCCATGCTGCCATGATAGTAGGTACTTACTCATTCCATTCTGCTATTTGTCATTATTCTAATGTCAGTATTCTAATGTCATTATTCTCATGCCAGTATTCTAATGTCATTATTCTCATGTCATTATTCTCATGTCATTATTCTCATGTCATTATTCTCATGTCATTATTGTAATGTCAGTATTCTGATGTCATTATTCTCATGTCATTATTCTACTGTCATTATTCTAATGTCATTATTCTAATGTCATTATTCTCATGTCAGTATTCTAATGTCATTATTCTCATGTCATTATTCTCATGTCATTATTCATTTACTTGTTCAAAACTGTGGGCTCTGCTCGGGTGAAAATACGGAGAAAACGAATTTTCCCAGATATGAGACCTAGCTAGATCGATTTTTCGCCTCCCTACATTGCAACTTTCATCGAAATCATTACAGCCGTTTTCGAAAACGTGAGTACAAATATATATATATATGTCGTGGGTGGATGGCGCCACAGTACAGTGGACAGCGCCATCTAACAATGTGATTCGTAAACGAATAATCATGTGATCGGAAACGCAAGCGAGCCCTACCGCTTGAACACAATCGTCGGTGGAGGGGATGCAGCGATGACTGGGAGAGACCGAGTGAGTGTTGCGGCAGTCTACGTTGGACAGTCTTGGCAAACTCTCAGTACCAACGCACGTGTTTGTTTCCGAAGCATGTGTTTATTTCGTTCGCTGGTTTATTAGTTATTTTAAATTCAAATTATCTTTCCGTTCGAGTACTACAGTGCCCACACTAAACTATTTCGGATCGTGAAGAAGATCGTTTCGATATTTCGCATCTCGGTCACCCATGATGCGACATATATATACAAATATTGCTCGTATTATTAATAGTATAGGATTATATACATAGATAACTACCGGAGGCACTGCCGAAGGTTTTTAAAAAGAAATAAAAGAGTCTAGTCACGAAGTCGTTTTAAAACAGACTAACTACGAGTAACTCTACGGATGCGTGTCGCCGGGTGCTAGCCATAACATCCCGACACTACGGCGAATGTAGGCCGCCCAAAGCGCGTACCAACTAACAATCAATCTGCCTAGCCTTATCCAACTATGTTGGGGTCGGCTTCCAGTCTAACCGCGAGCCAACCTGCATACCATCTAACATGATGTTATAATATTACGGGTCAATACAGCATGCATAACTACCTTTGGGTATCTAAATAAATATCTATGCAAGTTAATAATTATTATGACGTTGGCAAAAATAATGGACACTGTAGCCACAGGTCGAGTCAAACGTCAAAAATAAGGATGTAACGATTCCGATTCCGATGCCGATTTAATCGGCATCGCCGATTCAACCGATATCAAACAATTCGAAAAGCGTGCAAAACGACGACGCGCGCTACATTGTCGCTCCATCGCATGCGGGACTGGCGGGAGAGCCGCGCAGCGCATGCTTAGCGACATGGCAACACGGCAAACGGCAATGTTTGCAGTTTGCTGAACGTTGACTGAGCAATGTATTGTTTCGTGCCTGTTTCACGTCACCGCTTTTCGTGATTCTGTTTATTCACACAGTGAAGTGAGGACTATAACGCACTATTAAACTGTTGTGCCTGAAATACAAAAGACATACAAACGCCCGACATATAAACTTCATTATTTTATTTATTTATTGTATAATAAGCTATCGATATCGGCATCGGTATCGGTATCGCCGATTATTTACTACAATAATCGGTATCGGTATCGTATCGGGACAATGTATCGTTACATCCCTAGTCAAAAATAATAGTATTCTATTGTATTTCTTTTGCACAAAGATGCTCCTTTAAGAAAACCACGAAGATTACACTCACACATATGTATTTTGTTATGTAAAACATTTACCTCAAGGCTGATAATAAAACTAAGCGTATTGAAAAAAATACATTGGCGACGAAAATTTCAGTACCGCCATATTGGTAAAGTTTCGTAACGCATTCTTTGCGGAAATATAACAGCTGCGCGTTCGGTTTTCGTAGTGTTGGGCAAGTATCGATATGAAGTTATCGATACCTGATTTTTTTTTTCTTTTGGCATTACTAGTTCGTTAACATTACAAATTGGAGCCCCTGACCAAGAAGCTACAGTATGATGTAATATGACTATAATCACCACGATTGCTAAACAGATTCGCCATCATAAATAAGAATGCCCCGCTATGTTGTAATTTCGTAAAAGATTTGAGGTTATTCAGTAAATTTTTTGAGTCCATGAGAAGTGAGTAGATAAACTATTTTATTTGCATACCACACGATATGCAGTTAGATATTCAATTGATGAAAACTGGTTATTTAAAATGTCTCATTCTTCAAACTCAGACCACAAACTTTTACTCTCTTCCGTAAATGTGACATGTTATTATTGTATTATTTTTTTAATGTTTTTAATCATATTTACCTATTATTATAATTCGTTGTACAGTTGTCTTATATTCTAAGCACTGTTTATTTTATTTTGTTACATATTTAATGGAAAAATCACTGAACCTGACTTGATTTCCGTACATCTGCTTTTTTTTCGGGTGACCACTGAAAATCAGCGCTGTGCTGTGGGTCCCCCATAGCACAGCATCATGCTGAGTGGAAGCCTTCTTGTCGGAGTCATGTCGTGCAGCTGCCGCCTAAGTAAATTATGTTCTATGCTCGTGATTTGTTATGTACTTTGTGTTATTCTTTGATTACTCTTGTTTTTTATGTATGCACGTTTTTCTGTGACCAATAAACCTATTTTTCTTTCTTTCTTTCTATGTTGAAAAATATGTCGATATTATTTTCACCTTTCAACAACCCTATATTTTATAATGTCACCCAGTGTATTACGTAGAGTGTAAAAGTAAACGCCGCCACGCTCAGTGTAACCGAGTTTTTGTGTGTCTTCGCAATTTTTATGTTTATGGTGGACAGAACTTTTGCCATAAACATAGGGTGTAGGGGTGTAACACAAACAAAAACTTCTGGTTACGTATCCCAGCTTAATTATCTGGTCGTACACTCTCTTTGCGTGGGTGTCATCGGCAGAGTTTGGGGTTTATTACAGAATTGATAGACAAAACAAAAGACGGTCAACTTCTGGTAGCCCAATTACTGTGAAATAGTTCTTATGCCCAGTTGTCAACATTTGTTAAGCTTTTGACTGCTCATAAGAGTTCTCATCTAAACAAGAGGTGGTGCCCAGGGACCAAAAGGAATAACATTGAACTTATTTGGGAATAGAATGCGATATCTGGGGGTCAGTAATGATGCGCCTGCTAGCACACTTACTATCACAATTAGATGCTTTTTCATCCGATGGATCAACACAAAACTATTAACTATACTAAATATTCATAAATAATAGTGAAAATCTGGGTTTTTTTTATTTCATACAAAGCGTCAAACCCCTGACATCCTTTTGCCTCGATGAAATTAATTTTTGTCTTTAAAATATGTGATTTTTTTTTGTGAGCAATATTAGGTAAAAGTCACTGCTCTGCACTGTTCATCCTGTTCCTATAACTTTTTTTTTTATGTAAATACTTCTTTAGGCGCATTGGGCTTTTTTGAGATGGGACTTGATTTCGCGACACCATGCCGACACCTCATTTTTGTAAACGCGATTGTGCTCTTTTTTTATTTTATTTTTATTTTATTTTTATTTTATATTACGTTACAGATGAATATTCTATGCAAGTATTTTTACTTTAAAGGTTTTGTAAACGCGATTATGCTCTTTATTTATATTACTTTACGGATCAATGTTCTATACAAGTATTTTTCTTCCACCAAGGCGATGTTGTTCAATTTTTCTTTTCTGTCGGCACTCCCAGAGTGCCACCACTTTTCTTTGTCATAATCTTATATTATTTATTCGAGGGAATGCTTAACATCTGTAATAAGTATCGACATTATGTATCTCTGCCTAACCCATCGGGGAATATAGGCATGATGTTACGTTTTATGTTTAATAAGTACAAAGTATTTATTGAAAAAATAATAATATACCTAGTAAGTTTATTCCGGAAGACTACTTTAGCGTCTGAAAAAAAATTGGGTGTTATTAGAAGAACGTAAAAATTTTGCAATTTAATTTTTCTTAATAACGGGAAATATCAACATTCAAATAATTTAATCTACTCTATGCGCACAACTGAACATGAAATTTATATTCATCACTGAACCATAGACAATTTCGAGCGGCTATTATCGTTAACATATTTGAAATTTTTGAAAAAAAATTACATTACCTATATGTTTGGTCCAATTTTCTATTGTCTCATTCTTTTTCTATTTCTACCGAAAATATGAAAATATTGCCTGCAATTTTTTCAGCAAAATTAAGAACCTTTATTCCATAAAATATTCCTAAACTACTTAACATTGTTAGCTAAAATTCAATTAATCACTTTTCCAGTAACGCGAGCACTAACTTAAACAAAAATTGCGTAGTCACCGTTATTGAATTGTTATTGACAATTTTGTTCAGAAATTGGTGCAAAGCGATCAACGAACTTTTTGTTATGAAGAAAAATAAAGAAGGAAAATATGTTTATTTGCGGTAAACATGACGCAAAGAAAGAACATATTTTAGGTGTATGAGGAACAGGGTGTAAAGTTCACTCATCCACCATAGAAAAGGGAGGATCCTCCGACTAGACGGGTGTTGTGTCTGACGGTTTGAAATTGAAATACAAGATTTCAATTTCAAACCGTGGGCAGTTGCCCGCGTAAGCGAAAATTATTTGTTTAAAACTTATTGGTCTGGCGGGCAACTGCCCACGGTTTGAAGTTGAAATCTTGTATGTATGTCGATCGCTCGGTAAACTCTAACAGCGCGATGCAGGATTTGTGTGAGGTCATGTCTATGATGCGTAGTTCGTAAGTGACGGTGTAACCGCTACAACATATAAAAAAAACCCGGCCAAGTGCGTGTCGGACTACGCACAATGAAGGGTTCCGTAGTTGAGATGAATTTATTTATCCCAAGAACAAACTTAACATTGCAGTTGAAAAACATGTTCTCCCATACATTCCAACTGCAAATCGTCGCTTGGCATCCAATACCGCGAATGTGACATTTTTTATTTATTTTTTTAAATTGCAGTGTCACTTATTTGAACGTGTAGAATGAAATAAAACAAAAATCAGATTTTCGTAAAAAAATTCACATTCGCGGTATTAATATAATAATAATACCTTTAAACCAGCAATTCTTGTATATACCTATGTATATATAATCTGAATCTCGGAAACGGCTCCAAGAATTTTTATTAAATTTAGTATGCAGGGGGGTTTCAGGAGCGATAAATCGATCTAGCTAGGTTTCATTTTTAGAAAACGTCGTTCAAAAAAAAATTATCATCCAGATATTTTTCTTTATTCAAGTAACAAGGACTCATTGCGTTAGTAAACTTATGAACTATGTTAACTTATTTTACGAGGTCACTTAGAAAGTTTTGCGACTAACAGTTTTTGTCTATAGAATACAGGCTGGTTTTGATGTCAATTAAAACGATGACTACTTATTACAAAAAACATACCATTCCAAATTCGAAATTTTGATTTTGCTCGTAAAAAAATGTGGAGGGACCACATTTTTTTACGAGCAAAATCAAAATACTCTGTCTTACTGAAAACTGGATTTATAACGAGAACATTTTCGCGCGATGATTTTGTACGATTTCAAATGTCGACTAAAACCAGAAGAATCGTTTGAAAGACTTCGAATGGTGTTCATAGAAAAAAGCCCTTCTAAAGCGACTGTTTTTTGCTGGTTCAACGAATTTATGGGTGGTCTAGTAATTTTGGCAGACAAAGAAAGAAGTGGACGCCCTATGACGGTTGTTACATAACATAAAGTGCTGGCTGTGAAAAATTTAATTCAAGAGAATAGGCGAATTACATATAAAGAGGTTCAGCATACACCGTAATTTGAATTTTTTTCACCGAAATTTGAACCACAGTTTTGCTAGAACAAACGTTGTTCAGACCATGGTCTACTACCATTCTACAGCATCCAATAAAAAAAAACATAATTAGTTTTTGAAAAAACACAAAAAAAGCAAAGTTTAAAATGTCAAGATATATTGATGTATACTGCCGATTGGATCGGGAAGTGTGCATGAAATTCTACACAGGCATCTTCGGTTATGAAAGATAGTTTCACGCTGGTACCGTAAAATCTAACGCAGGGTCAGAAGGAGGTTCGGGTAGAATGGTGCCGAGACATGATAGCAAAATTGGTAGCAGGCTCGTCTCGGCGCGTTTAAGATATCATTACGGGTGATGAATCTTGGATTTTTCAATATGATCCAGAAATGAAGCGTCAGTCGACCGTGTGGCTGTTGAACCAAAATGAACCAACGCCTACCAAAGTGAAGCGAGCCAGAAGTGCAGGCAAAATGTTGACCGCAAGTTTTTTTTTTTCTACCAGGTTATCTGGTGTCAGTACCCTGACGAGATCAAAGAAGCATCAATGCTGAATGGTATGTTACCAAATGTTTGCCAGAAGTTTTTACTAATGCAAGCAGCAAGCGACCGAACACTGGCCTCCGTGGGCTACTGCTTCACCACGACAACGCGCTGGCTCACTCGGCGCTCAAAACAAGGGAATTTTTTGGACAGCACACCGGTCAAATTTATAGGTCATCCGCCTTACAGTCCTGATTTGGCTCCGTGCATCTTTTTCTTGTTCCCCAAAATAAAAAATCAACTCAAAGGAAAACAGTTTTCATCACCTGAAGATGCACTGGGTGCATTTGAGAAGGAGATTGGAGAGCTGTCTGATGCGGACTGGAAAATGTGTTATGAAAATTTGTTTAGACGTGTAAAACTGTGTATAGACGCCAATGGAGAGTTCTTTCTGTCATTTTTGCTGAACTGGGCCTATTTGGCGCAGCCGCGAGGCACACTTGCCTGTTAAATGATTATTTTACACTTTGTTTTTGTTCCCTGTTTTATTTTTTACTTGTGTTACAATTGTTGTGTTGTGTGCCTTTTTGTCTGTGCTAAATAAATGTATTTTCTTTCTTTCTTTCTTTCAAAAGATATAATAAAAAAATTATAACCTGTAGTATATTTTTTTCTAGTATCACAAAACTTTCTGAGTGCCCCACGTAATCTAGTTTAAATTTATTTCACCCCATGGGAGATGGCACTGCAGTGATTGATGTACATGCAATCCAGACTGCTAGCGATATTGTTGGAGCTGGCCTGTACTCTGCGTATCAGGGATGCACACCTCATTCGCATCGTTACGTAAAAGCAATTAATATGTGCGTCCGCGAATATTCCCGATACAAAAACGGGGCAGCCCTACCAATACCCTGAAAGCGTTGTTGTATTGGACACGAAGGGCGTTGCATGACCTTTGGGTATATCTAGCCCACAGGCTGCACGTGTAAAACGTTGTACAATAAGCTCGAAACAGAGTAATTTTGGCTTTTTAAGTGAGCAGCGTGCAAACCTGCGAGCCAGCATGTTTGCCCTTACCGACAACGCCCTTCGCTCCCGCTCAATATCGAGTCCGTCATTGAGGTCAGGGGTCAATATTTGACCAAGATATTTAAACGTAAATACTCTTTGTAGTGGAGTCTCATTGAGTAATACAGGTGGTACATAGCCCGGTCTGCCCCCAGCCTCAAAGACCATGATCTCCGACCTATTGGAGTTATACATCAAACCATGTGTTTTGGCATACTGCTCACATTTGGCGACCAATTACTTTATGAGACCACAGATTGACGCGCTCAGAAGCACCATATCATCTGCATAGCTAATATTATTAACACAAATACCATCTATATAGCAACCCACTCTGGTGCTGCTGAGCTCGCCAATCCTGCCTCACCCCGCATTCCAACCTGTATGGCTTGGAAAAAGTTCCAACCCATCCTACACTATTGATCTGGTTACCATACCACTATTTAAAGATGTTTGGTCCGTTGGCAACCTATCCTTCTCCATCTTTCTCCACAATACGTCATAAGCAACCAGATCAGAAACCTTGAATAAATCGATGAACCTAGCATAAATCGGCATTCCACGCTGTGTATAGTAAGTATGTGATAGTATGCTTAAGGCACAACACTGCACTTTTTGTTGACAAACCACGCCGAAACCCGAATTGGTTGTCATGAACATTTACAGTTTTATTTATTTGTGTATTAAGCAGACGGTCAAACACTTTTGATATTTTGATATTATAGTAGCTAGAGAGATGGGCCTTTTGGATGCCGAGCGACGAAATGTAAGTTTTTACGCACAATATTAAGAGATTTACCATGTTATTTTAAGACCATAGACTTCTTATAGGTTTTCCTGTAATCTATGAGTAAAGAACCATACTATGTTTTTTTTTCAAAATTTTTGGTCCAGTAGTTTCGGAGATAAGGGGGGGGGGAATGGTCAATTTTCATTGAATTTATTAAATATCTTTAAAAGTATTTATTTTAAAATTATATAAAAAATATATTTAAAATCCTCGCAACAAGCCCTTTCATTTGATATGTCACACTGTACTGTTAGCAAAACTTTTTTTTTTAATTTTCTTGTTTGCGCCCCAAAAGTGACACCTATATTCAAAATTAAATTATTTACGTAACACATTCGTGTTTGGGTCACAGAAATACATGTGTACCAAATTTCAACTTAATCGGTCCATTAGATTCGGAGTAAATTGGCTGTGACAGACGGACAGACAGACAGACAGACAGACAGACACACGAGTGATCCTATAAGGGTTCCGTTTTTTCTTTTTGAGGTACGGAACCCTAAAAATAACAAGTTGGGGAAAATATGCGTCACATCCACGCAAAACGGCCATCGCTCAGCATAATGCTGCGACCCTATGCGAAACAGAGCCCCTGCGCTGGTTTTATTTATTTAATTATTTTCAGCGACAGCCCGGTGTTGACGTGATAACGTCGCCCGTCGCAGCATACAATGACATATAAATAAGAAATAAAAAATAAAATAAATACACTGTACTTAATTCTAAATGTTTATATAAATATAATATTTAAAATGTAAGAGATCCAGATAGAATAGTTCTGCCTAGGGCTCCAAGGACTTCTCTGTATAAAAAGAACTGTTATCATATGTGTGGACTTATCTATAACAAAATACCAAAGAACTTTAAAGAGTTACCTAATAATTTATTTTTTATAAAGTTAAAATCATGGTTATTGGAAAAACGATTTTATTCTATAAATGAATTTATTAACAATGTTAATAATCTATGTTAAATTAATGTAATGATAATATTAATAAGGAATGTATTGTAAAATTAATTAATAATAGAAACAATTAAAGCATGCCATTCAGTGGCGTGCCTAGGGGTCAAAATTAGGGCAAGCCGACAGATTTTTTACGAAAAAAAAAAATCTGCCAAGTGAGGGATTGACTTATTTTCATTTATGTTGTTCATGGTACAACATTATTATAATTTTGGTCAGAAAACCTTTCAAATGCGAAAAGGTCTACATATTATTTCAGGCACGTAATTGTCATAAGCGTCATCTATCGCCACGAATGCGCGTAACCGCTTAGCCAAACCTTTTTACCATAATTCATATATGCTTGTGTCATGCAAAATTTTTCAATCAAAAGCCACTAGATGGCTCCCATAGTATCGATTTGTTGTTCTATTGCCAAACGCATAATTTTATGAGTTTAAAATTTAATGTCGATTGAAAATTTTAACATGAGATATTACCTACCTAAACAAAATTTTATAATTTATCATAATCATAATGACAATAGCCAACTCTAATCTTTATTTCAAAACACCTATGAAGAATCTTTTCGATACGAACATTATTGTTTTGTGATCTCAATGAGATGTAATAACATAGTAGGATGGTTTATTTTTCAGTGGTTTTCCAAAACTACATTGCCATAAAAACAACACTAGTCATAATGCTTTCATGGCACCAGCTACTAGTACCTACATAAGTTTGTGTAGGTAATAGACAATCGAATGCCTATTTCAATCTATTCTTCGACTGACAAAAATACATGTTTTTTTTCCGAGAAATGGGTACAATAATTTGAGGTTGGTTACGGTGAAGTAAAGAGTTACTTACTGTCAGAAAATTCAATATAAATACCTTTACGAACAGTTTCCGAATTCCCATTTTGATGATAAAATTACCTTTCCGAGTAACAATTTCACACACTTTAGTCCTTCACAAGGAACAATTGCATGCGTTTCCTAATTAATTTTAATGATCAGAAACTTTTTAATCACTTCAAAACAAAGATAATCACAGCAAAAACTAATCACAATTCACAACACTTTAATTCACAGAAAATGAAAAAAATATCAAAGCAAAAAAAATGCGCCAATAGCCGCTCAAAACAAATTTGAACTAATTTGATTTAAATTGTATCATTCTATAGAAAATCACGCATTGCGCAGCGTCTTGTAACGACAAAAGGTTACTCCTACTATTCAAAATCAAATACACGATTCGTTCCATTCATAAAAAATCAAAAGCCGGGCTTAAAAATTAGAACATTTTGCGAAATGAGTACATACTAAAGGTACCAACAACGTTAAAAATTTATATGTGAAAGAATGAGAGAAATGAAGCCTCATAGGAAGCCCCCTTGTGTGAGCGAGAAAGCAATGCAATGTACTACAGAATTGACGTTTTCATTCATCGATGCGATCTCGCGTCCTGCTTAACGCTATAGTGTTAGAGTGAGATCGCAACTGCGGCATCCGAGATAGTTTGGCAACGTGCGTGATGAAAACGGCGCGGAATTTAAATATTATTCTTTGAGTACGTAAACCTGGCATCGTAGCTTATAAAGCGCGCGGCTGATACGGTGCAGCGCGGAGTTTAATGTTATTATTCTTATCAATTCTTGCGACATGAATGAATGACTTGGTTGCTTTAAAAGTTTACGGGAGTAGTGTTTTTTTTTTATGGTGGGCTCATCTTTGAATGCAAGCCGGGCTTTTCGGCTTCTATGGAGGTACCGCCACTGATGCCATTGGATATAAATATAATACTCTAGCATTAAATACATTGTAATGTTTTGCATGTCAAATGTCTGACTTTGTATTAGGAACTTATTACTGACTATAAGACCAACACTATACCAATACTTATTGCAAATAAATGATTTGATTTGATTTGATTTTGAATGGCAATATTCCGTCATCCGTTCCGTTGTTCCATTATCGGATACCAAGCAAACAAGTGTCACAACGTTCACATTCTATCTGTCAAAAATACCTTTAATCTACTTGATAAGTTTTTAAGATTGATGTCGCTGAGATGAGATTGCGCCTAGATTTTGAACGTTTTTAAGGCCCGGACTCCAACCAAAGCGGAGACGATACGAGAGGAGCGGAGATGTGTTTTTAGAGTTTTTTTTTTTTGAGCTTTTATGCTTCTCCTCTCCTCTTCGCTACACACATCTCCGCCCATCTGCGCTTTGGTGGAATATGGGCCTCGCTAAGGTTTTTGGCCTTCTGAAACATCTCAGAGCGTCTTCTCGTTGAAATTCGTATTTGAAATCACAAAATTGGAAGCTCGAACAATTGACAACCCCTTCGAACCAATTAACCAAATAGTGATGTATCGTTTAATTTGGCAAATGAATGGGGCGTCGACTAAACAAACATTGTTTCGATAACTACAAACAGACATGTTCGTTTGTTTGGTTTTCGCGGTACAATAATCGAAGCCATCATTCTAGATGTTTTGAACATCGAAACATGTCTAGCAATACTGATGCATATCTATTTAAAATAAAGCTAGATTAACGGTGGGATTATTCCAGATTGCAAGTAAAAAATATACTAATTTGTATTCAAAAAGCATCCACGAGTGGTGGCGATGAACAAATGTATTTAGCTGTAAATACTCGTAAATAAAATTATTGGCTGGAAAAACATGCATAAATATTACGGTTGGCTTGTTTTTGTAATAATTTGCCTTCATTCAATCTCTGTGAGACTTAATTGATATGTTTTCGACCATAAACTGAATTTCCCGCTATGCATAGTCATGAATATGTCCGAACTTCGATTGTAGAGACAAAGTGGAGAAGGCATAATACGAGTCGCTTGATTAAGATCAAATTAAACATAATTTTTTTATTCTCAACCTTACAGTGAACTGAGTGAATGTTTAACCAACTCGAACGTGACGTTTGAGTTGATTAAAAATGAACTAGGCCAGCAATATACGTGCCAGTAACTAGCACAAAAGTATGCAAATTATTACACCCATGTTATCATCAATTAGAAGTTTTTATGTCACCACGGCAACTTACATGCTTATATACTTTTGATCAAGTTACTGGCATGATGTACCTATTCCTGGTTTTATAAAAAATTAATGAAATGCAATTTTAACTAATAAACTTGACTTACAGATAATTATTGTAGTATTTCCAAGCGTTCACATAATTACCTCAGCCTTAATTTAAGATGGCAAATGAAAAAAACTTGATTCTGGGGCCTGTAAACCGAAAGGCGACAGGTGACAGTCGACAATCCAATTTTTTTTTAAGTTTCCTTTAAAGTTTTCTGCTTTATTAAAATGATGAAATGTTGTGTGTGTCAAACAGAGTCCTGGAGGATAGGAATGTAAGTTGATTCACGACAAAAAAGTAATTGCACGTCACTGGGATTACTCCAGCATTGAGAGTGTTGACAGACATAAATCCTATAAGCGCAAACGCTCAGTCTTTCAAGATCCAAGTCAAATGCCACTAGGAAATGCCTGACCTACAGTTGACTCAGATTACTGGAGGCCAATTCCTGTAATTAATAAAAAAACTTTCAAAATCCAGTCGCAGTTCATCTCGGTGACAATCAAAGTCAAAAACTTGCCTAATAATTTAGGTAAATTAAATGTATTTTGACAGATCAAGACTGAGATTTTAGAAAACGAACGTTCTTAAAATCCCCTCTGATATGTCCAATTTTGCGTTTTCAATCATCTGTGTTTTCAATTTTTTGTCAGTAGGACGAATTGACAGTCAATTAACTTTCAGTGGACCTCTCGGTTCCGCTTGATGGCTGAAATTCAGTCGTTTTTCACCCACTTTTATACATTGCAGAGGTGAAATTCAGGCGTATTTTTTTACTTTTTTCAGCATTTACACTTTGTTATTGGTCGTTTGTTTTCATGATATTTCAATTACGGGTAATGGAGATTTTGGAAGGTTTGGCAGTAGAGTGAATTGATAGAATTTTAATGCTGTTAATTTCATGGGTCATTTCATGGTTGCCGGAAAATGCTGCTATGGGATTACGTTAAGAGAATAGGAAACCTTCCAGCTTTTTGGACTTTGAAAAATCTGAATTTTGAATTTGATCATTCATTAAATTAGTGGTTCATCTTCCATAATAAAACAATAAGCTTCTTGAAAATAATTATGATGAAAATGACTAAATTGGCTATGAAATATTTATTGGTAGTTACGAGCCCCGATAATAAGTTTATTTAAATTATGTACCTTACAAAGTAGCTTTCAAAAGTTAAATCCACAAAATAATTTCATCATAATAAGCCCGGACATAATAATTAAGAGCTTTATGAAAATGAAAATTATGCATGAAATAAAATTTTCAGCAATTTATTCAGTGTTCCAGCGAAGTGGCCATTTTGTGGGCATAATCACTTTGTTTTCGTGAGAACGTTGATATGATGCAATTTTCATGAAATCATAATGGTATATTAAATGTGTATGAAATGGGAAAAATAATTGAGTTTGGTTTCGAGTTTCGGGTATTTTTAAATGTAACATTTACGGGATAAAGTTCTCATGTTTTTTTAACATACTGCAGATAGGAAACATTGTTTTATAATCGTAAGGAATGTTTTTATAATAAATAACTGCGAGGGTTGCGGTTTTGCTTGTTTAGAATTCGGAAAACATATTATCAATTCGAGTAAAAAATAAGTTAGGCAATAGGCTCGCCCCTGTTACATGGGACTTACTCGTAAGACGCAGATATATGACAGTGGCCTTGAAAGGTTAGCTTGCGTGTTCTCTACTGAGCTCACGCAACGCGTTGTACGTCCAGCCAGTAATAGGACTCGCCCATCAAGGAGCGTTGTCTCAATTTAGACGCATTATTAATTTATTACACGTAAAACAAAAGGTATTTTAATAAAACACGTATACTAAAAGATTGATAATTTAATTATCTTTAAAATGGTGAAGGTTTCAGTAAAATACGCTTGATAGATTTTGCGTCATTCTCAGTTTTTTATCCGCGTTAGACATAACTTTACAAATTAATTTCACTATGTAATATAAACATAATCAAAAATATGCCTATATTAAAATATTTAAAAAATGCTTTAATTTAACATTTATTTTTTTCAAATCTTTAACACTACTCGTTTAGACGTCATCTTCAGTATAAAATCATTAAAAGTCAGTTTTCGTCCCCTTAAATATGACTGGCGAAATGTAGGTGTAGTATAGGTATAGCTTGACCACTCTGAAATGACGTGCTCCTCTACCGCATTACCGTGTGCGTAAAATGCGGTAGTGCGGTGCGTCGTTTCAGAGTTCGAGTGCGAAGCTTCACACTTCTGCCTAATCCTTTGGGAAAAACAGGCGTGATGTCATAAAAAGAAGTTTCTACCCGCTTCCGATTTAAATAACTAGACAAACAAACATAAAGTTACTTAGTAGTTAGTACTTTTTCATTTTGACCGCGTACCGGAAGACGTAGCGTTGGAAGACCTCCCACAAGATGGACCGATGACCTTGTGAAAAGCACAGAATCGGTCGAAGTGGAGGTACTTGGGAGAGGCCTATGTCCAGCAATGGACGTCTTTCGGCTGAAATAGTGATGATGAATGATGACTTTTTTATTAGTAATTAATACGAGAACGGATGATTGAACTGTAAGGTTTATGGCAAAAAAGTACAGGCTAAATCTTATGATCCAGAATAACCATTATTCGGTACCGGTACTCATCGATTCCTGGGAAAATTCTACCGGGAACGTACTACCGGGATAAAAACTATCTTATATATTAATCCAAGTTACAAACTATCTGTGTGCCAAATTTCATCCAAATCCGTCGAGCCGTTTTGGCGCGATTGAGTAACAAACATCTAAACAAACTTTCACATTTATTTATAAATATACTAGCTGCGCACCGCGGTTTCACATGAATAAGTCTCGATTTCGTGGGAATATCGGGATAAAAGTATCCTATGTGTTAATTCAGGTTACAGACTATCTGTGCGCCAAATTTCATCTAAATCCGTTCGGTAGTTTTTGCGTGAAAGAGTAACAAACATCCATCCATCCTCACAAACTTTCACTTCGTTTATAAAAAAATATAAAAAAATTTGGAAGTAGAACTAGCGACCTAATGACTAGACAAAACATCTAGGTTTATTTTTAAATTTATTTTTATTATTCATGTACACATAGCTACACATCAAGCTATTCATTTCCAGTTTATGCTGCTCTAGCATTGTGTAGGATTTCCGTACAATGCGAGGTCAGCTTATACTGGAAATGTATAGCTTGATCTGTAGCGGTGTGTACTTAACCGCACGGTAGTTAATTCTTCTGGTTGTTATTAGTTTATTCTTTCGTTTGTTAAGTAATAACAGCCGCACGGGGAGGTAGCTCATGGCTAAGTAATAACAGCCGCACGGGTCGATTCATCCGGTTAAGCTACGCTTGTCGGGGTTGGTCTGTGGATGGGTGACCATCTTTACATACCGAGACTCCTCCGTGCTTCAGAAAGTACGCCAAGCCGTTGGTCCCGGCTGTCATTCGTAAATCTTTGACAGTCGTTACGGGTCGTCAGAAGCCCGAGAGTCTAACAACCAGTCTTACCAAGGGGTACCGTATAACCCAGTTACTGGGTTGTGGAGGTCAGATCGGCAGTCTTAGTGAAGAATTGCGAGTATTGCTTGTGGAGTCTTTGGTTTTATCAAAGTTAAATTATGCAGAAACGGTGTATGGCCAACGACTACTGTCAAAAACTGAAAGAATGATCCAAAGACTTCAAAATGCCTGTGCACGCTTCTGTTTTAAAGTTCCGTTTAGGGGACATGTTACACCTTTCTTCAATGAGCACAACATTTTGAAAATGAAAGCTAGACGTAAACTCCATTTGGCGACGCTCTTATTTGGCGTTATTAAGTCTCATTCCCCTTCTTATTTATATGACAAACTATCATGGACAAGAAGACACAAAATCGGTGAAGGAAGAAAATGTTCTCAGCAGTTTTCCGTCCCACGGCACAAGTCGGCGGTTTTTAGAGGCAGTTTTCGCTACGCTGCTACCAAATGCTGGAACAATATCCCTCCTCCCATTAAGTATAGTAAAAGTTGTTTGACTTTCAAATTTAAATTAAAAGAATTTTTTTTAAGCCATCAAAAGGATGTTGAAAATATTCGAGCCGACATATCTGCCATATAAAAAAAAAAAAATTAAACATTTATTTATTTATAATTTTTATCAATTTATTTTAAATTTTATCAGTTTTATTTGTCAATTATTATTGACATAATTACTCTAAATGATAATAAAAACCGCATCAATCTTCGTTTCGTATTTTTAGAAAAACGCAGTCACACGATTTTGCATTAAAGGTACTATCTATTTATAGATGATAGATTTATTATTTTTAAACAGGTAATACACAGATATTGGATCTTTATTTTATATTTATTTCAGTTTCTCAAACACACTGTACACACACATGTACAGTGCCGACCAAAAGTCCATGAGCAATCTCACAAAGCAATAGACTGACGCTTCGGTTTGACTTACGACCTTCTTCTATAAGTTGTTACAATACTGTAGACACGCACATTACACACACACACTCACTTTGTCTGCAACCAATGACTAGTTCAATAATCATCATTCGTTTTTAGTTTCATTCGTCTTGTTCACATAAATATTAAAGTTTAGCAGGTAGACCACAAAAAACTAAGTAAATTATTTCGATTTCTGTGGGGTAGATGCAGTTCGTTACGAGTATTTAATTAATAGAACTTTTTTGGTTCGTGGATAATATTGGTGACGAGTATATTTAGCGCAGTGTTGTGGTTATTATTATCAAAAAGCAGGCATAAAATATATTGAAGAGATCAGATCAGATCAGAGAATATTATTGCGCTGCGTAAAAGTGAAGTGAATATCTAATGAAACCGGACTAAGTGTGAGTGTTATCATTTATATATTTCATATTTTACTAAACATAAATCTTAATCAAGGGTATTGTTGATAGAACAGAGGTATTGTTGAGACAGAAGATGCCTTTAAAGTTTTAAATTCATTGTGAGGTTTAATTCGATTAGTGAATAATAAATAATAAGGTATTATGTGTAATAAAAACAATGTTTTTCTTTGTTCTAGAGAAATACTGTGAGGGTTAAGAGATATGAGGAAGGGGCTTATTATCGAGTAGCAGCGACGTCAAATGGTGAATGAAACAAATGGTTTCATACCAACGAGATATTTTGCTGAATTATTAAAAACACGTCATTATGAACCGTTCGCCGTGCACTCTGAAGACTTGCATCACTGAAGACCAGCTAGAAAACCGTTTTTGACCTTAAAATATTGACCGTACCAACTTAATAAACAACAGATTCGTTATTGCATGAATTTATGGTAACGAATTTTTTAAGCACGTTTCAATAGGGTGTTTGTCGTATTTCTTGCAGATATACCGAAATTGTTTAATATTATTTTAGTAATAGTATTATTTTAGGATTAAAATTTGAGGTTTAGTTTCAATCTTCTTTTCGTAAAGAAAATGAATACTTAAGCTTTAACCTCAATAACAACCAATATTTACTAAAGTCAAATAAAATGTAAAATAATTAATACAAATAAAATATAAACAAACTGCCCATATTTAACCTTAAAATTACCTATTCTGTAAGTAGTTTTTTACATTTTAAGTAGTCTAATATTCTTATTTATTACTTAATTACTTCGACCATGATCAAAGCTTAATATTTATGGTGAAAAAATCAATTAAAAATTTAAAATATTTCATAATTTAAATATGTCAAAATAATACAAACTGCTTCTAAGTTTCTTGACATCTATTTCACATCTTATTCAGCTGAAGTAATGATAAATAATTGTAGCAGTTTAACTTATGTAAAATAAATATAACGAATAAACATATTTTTTTAATTTTGTTATCATATATCACGCATTTTTTATTCTAAAACCTTTATTGCAATAACAACATAAAAAAGCAACAATATTTAAAAAATATTATTATCGAAAACAAAAATAATAATATTTGCAAAAAACCGCACTGTGTTTTACGAGATTAGAACCTGAGGCAGTTTGAATTCCATACCAACGCTTAACGCTTTCTGCTATCTGCACTTGTTAAGTTACTATCGAATTTGAGCAATGCCATTAACTGGTCAAGTTCACGTGCATAGCGCGTGTGTGCTAGCATGTTTAAAGCGACGGAAATATATTGTTGTTTCGTGTAGGGCAAAACTGCGTTATCTGTGGTGTGTGTATCGTGTTGCTTACACATACAAATGTACGAGCTGTACCGCGTGTTCACAGCAATACGACTCTTAGCGTGCTCATGCACTTTTGAGCGCTTACTGTACCTATGTCACAACATTTATTTGATTCAGTATGAGCTTTTTTTATTTTATCCTATCTTATATTACCTTTAATTTATTTATTAAAACGGACTGACACTTCGTTTATTTCTAGCGTATGACACTCGTGGGTTGCAGCTGAAAATCAGCGTCAGGTGGTACACTTTGGGGTGCGTACAGAAAACCTCCACGTGTGCCTGATACCTGCTGGTCCCTTATGGATACGTTCGGGGGGAAGAGCAGTTGTCAGGCCGGTGCACCCTGGGCATGAACAATATACTCTTCGGAAAAGGTTTGGGAGTTTTTCGGAGAGGGTATTGTTTGTGGCTAATTTCTGCGGGCGGGGGAGCAGCATGCTCCTCGACGTTCTTCCGCGTGTCCCTCTGATTTGCAGAGGGCACAGTGGAGGAACGAGGGAGGCGGGTCGCTCCTGATCGATCGACGTTAGTCGATTGACACTGGACGTGACCCAGCCGCTGCGGTGCAGGCGCACCAAAGCGGCTGTCGTTTCTCCCTCAAGAGCGATCTTGAGGGAGAACTTTCGGCGGGTTCGCTGAGCCAGGTTATCTGGACAGCGAACGGAGGCATGTTTAATGCCGCCGCCGGGGGCTTGGCTTAACCACCCGGCCCAGAGGAAGGACACCTCTAAGATAAAAAACCACCTAATCCTAAGTTTTGGAAGCGCGGCGAGAGGATGAGTGGCTGGTGGGGGACCAGTCGTTAGCGCTTCCCCCTGTAGATACCTGCCGACCTCTACAGTATATAGGCTTACCTAGGTAAAAGGCTCTGCCTAGGTGGACGTTTATATCCTTTATTACTCGTGGGAACAAAATGGAACTTAATAATGAAACTAAAAACAAAAATGATGATAAAGTGCCTTTAGTGGCGGAGAAAGAACCGCTTGCCGGCGACGGCAACAAGAGCCGAGGAGACTCCAGTCCCTCAGGGGACCAAAGCATGTCCGACCAGGACACTAAAAGCGGGGGCTCCAAATCAAAATTTTGGGGCAAACGGTCGCGCGGGTCGGAGCGCACAGGATCGGCGGGGCAATCCTCGAGCGAGGAAAGCCTCCCGATCGCGAAAGTGCCGACAGTGAGGAGAGGCCGAGGACGAGCGGCTGCGGGTGCAGCTTCCGCTTCGAGGCCAGGGCGAGGCAATCGGGGTCACCCCAAGCGGCCTGATACGCCAATAATCAGTGCGGAGAGCGACCCCGGGGTCTCGTCATCCGAGGCCTCGACAGAGTTGGAAGTGGTGGTCGCCACTGAACAGGTCGCCGAAATGGCCCGTCCGCTCCGGGAGCGGGCCAAAAACAGGCCGGACCACCGTGGTGATAAGCCGGACGCCGCTGGCGGCTCCAATTCGGAGCGAGCGGTCAAGTTCGCGGAGGAGGTAGCGGCCGCGATCAGCGAGGTGGCCTTTAAGAGGACGAAGTCCTCTAGAGGCAAGGCCATCTCCGTGGCCACTGCCTCTATCATGGCGGCAGTGGAGGCCCTCCAACCCGGACCTCCGTCTGACGGTATGTCGGAGATGCGGGCGGAGATCGCCCGCTTGACAGCCGCCATGGAGCTTCTCCAAAAGGAGAATGCGGAGCTCCGAGCGGACTTGGCCGGGCTCCGAGGAGCCGGCCCCCGAGAGGTGCCGCAGGACGGGGAGCGGCATGGGCAAGGACGGCCCGTGACTGCCGAGGACCGGATCCTTAACCTTGTGTGGCAGGAAATGGCGGCTCTACGGAGCAAGTTTTCCACCTTGGAGGCCATAGTCCTGCGCCCCCCGTTGGCGGCAAGCCAGCCGGCCTCAAACCAGCGAAAGGCGGCGTCATACGCCGCCACCGCAGCTGCCGCAGCCGGACCAGCCTCGTCGGGGCCGACCAAAGGTGGGGCGGCTGCACAGGCGGCGAGGGCCCCAGCCAAGGCAGCAGAGGCCCTGGCCAAGGTGTCGGGAGCCCCGGCGAAAGCGGCGGCTGCTCCAGTCAGGGCGGCAAGGGCCCCGGCCAAGGCTGCGGGGGCCTCGGCTAAGGCGGCGAAACGGCCGCCCCCACCACCTTCTGAATCTCCTCCGGCCGATGCCGGATGGCATGTAGCCGGGGAGAAGAAGAAGGCTGGCAAGGCGGCAAGGGCGGCCAAGAGAAAGGCGAGGCGGCAGCGGCGCAAGGAGCGAAGCGTCGCAGATAGGCTCCGCGCCCCGAAGTCCGCAGCTGTAGTGATTACACTACAGCCGGAAGCGGAAAAGAAGGGCGTGTCCTATCAGCACGTGCTCGCCAAGGTGGATGCGGCGGTTGATCTTAAGGAGACCGCCAATGGGGTCCGGCTAAAGATCACCGCGACTGGGGCCAGGATGCTGGAGATCCCCGGTGCAAACAGCGGCCCGGCAGCGGACGCTCTGGCCAATAGGCTCAGGGCGACCCTCAATCCGGAAGAGGCCCGAGTGTCCAGGCCCACCAAACGCGCTGACTTGCGCATCCGGGGCCTGGACGACTGCGTGACGGCGGAAAAGGTGGTGGCCGCGGTCGCCAGGACTGGGGGGTGCTCTGCCGAGGAGGTGAGGGTAGGCACCATCCACCCTGACTCCACGGGGATGCGAGCCGTAACGGTGAGCTGCCCCGTGTCGGCGGCCAAACTTATAGCCGGGGAGGGCCGAAGGCTTCTGGTGGGTTGGGTCTCCGCGCAGGTCAAACTGCTGGAGCCCCGACCTATGAGGTGCTTCCGCTGCCGGGTGGGCGACCACGTGGGAGCGAAGTGCACCTCGGAGGTGGACCGCAGCGACCACTGCTTCCGCTGTGGTCAGCCCGGTCATAAGGCCGGCTCGTGCAACGCCGCGCCGCACTGCGTCGTATGTGCGGCGGCTGGCAAGCCGGCCGATCACCGGGCTGGGAGCAAGGCCTGCGCTCCACCCGCCAAAGCCAGAGGCAAGGGCAAGCCCTCCGCCACCGCCGTCACCGCCGCAGCCGCCGCCACTAGTGCCGCCGCCGCTGCCGCCTCCACTGTCGTCGTCGCCGCCGTTGCCGCCGCGGCGGTGCCCTCACAGGGGGCTAGGGAGGGGGTTGAAATGGAGTGCCAATAACGGCCCCATTACGCCTCCTCCAGGCGAACATCAACCACTGCGCCGCCGCTCAGGATCTGTTGCTCCAGAGCATGGCGCAGTGGTCGATTAACATCGCCGTGGTCGCTGAGCCGTACTTTGTCCCGCCCAGGGATGACTGGGTGGAGGACCTGAGCGGCTCAGTGACCCTCATTTCGTCGGCCGCCGCTGGTACCCCGTCCCTCGAGTCTGTCAAGAGAGGACGGGGTTGCGTGGCAGCACGGTTCGGGGAGATTGTCGTGGTAGGGGTATACTTCTCCCCGAACCGAACTCTCGCCGAGTTCCACAACTCCCTTGTGGAGTTGAGAGTCGTCGTCATCGGGTTCGGTTCCCTCCCCGTGTTTGTCCTCGGGGACTTCAACGCCAAAAATCTGGCTTGGGGTTCCCGCTTTACGGACACACGGGGCAGGATGGTGGAGGACTGGGCTCTGGAGACAGGCCTGGTCGTCCTAAACCGGGGTTCTGTCCCCACGTGTGTAGGGATGCGGGGTGAATCAGTGGTGGACATCTCGTTCGCCAGCCCCGCTCTGTCGCCGCGTGTAATCGACTGGCGCGTCATAGAGGAGGTGGAGACCTATTCCGACCACCGGTACATCCGGTTTGACGTCTCCACCCAGACCTCGAGCGCGCCGGTCCGACAGGCCCCGAGTGGTCCGCGGTGGGCGCTGAAGCGGCTGGACCGGGAGCTCCTCCTGGAAGCCTCGATCGTGCAGGCCTGGGTGTCATCACCGGACAGGCCTGCCGACATTAACGACGAGGCGGAGTGGTTCCGGGAGGCCATGTCCAATATATGTGACGTGGCAATGCCCCGAGTCCACCCTGGACGCGCTTCGCGCCAGGTGTACTGGTGGTCGCAAGAGCTGGAGGCTCTACGCAGGGCGTGCGTTGCTGCGCGACGCCGGTACGCCAGGCACCGCAGGCTCTGTATCCGTCCTCCGGATACGGAAGCCATTCAGGCGGAGCTGTACGAGGGGTACAGAGCGGCGAAGACCGCCCTCCAAGCGGAGATCCTGCGGGCCAGGGCACTGGCCCGCGAGGAGTTGCTGGAGACTCTGAACAGAGACCCGTGGGGACGCCCATATAAGATGGTGCGGGAGAAACTCCGCCCATGGGCTCCCCCGCTGACGCAGAGTCTCCGGCCCCAGCTTGTGGAGGACGTGGTGAGCGCTCTGTTCCCTTCAAGAGGGGAACATACGCCCCCGCCCATGGCTCCGCCCATTGCGGTGCCCGATGTGGACCACACCGCCGACGACGACGACGATGCTCCGGAGGTGACCGAGGTAGAGATGAGAGTGGCGGTACGCAGGATGAGTGCGAGGAATACCGCCCCAGGACCCGACGGCATACCCGGAAGGGCCTGGGTCCTGGCCATGGGGACTCTCGGGCCTCGACTGAGAGGGCTCCTAAGCGCATGTATGGAGAGGGGCCAGTTCCCACTTTGCTGGAAGACTGGGAAACTGGTCCTCATCAGGAAGCCGGGGCGCCCAGCGGACTCTCCGTCCGCCTATCGGCCCATTGTGCTGCTCGATGAGGTGGGCAAGCTCTTTGAAAGAGTCATTGCAGACCGCCTCGTCGGGCAGCTGGTGCGAGTGGGGCCGGATCTGGCGGACGGCCAGTTCGGTTTCCGCAGGGGGCGCTCTACGGTGGACGCCATCATGCGCGTGCGGGCCCTCACGACAGGGGATGCTGTGGCCCGGGGTGGGGTCGTCTTGGCGGTGTCTCTAGACATCGCCAATGCCTTTAACACCCTGCCCTGGAGTTGCATCAGGGAGGCACTTCGGTATCACCGGATGCCGACCTACCTCTGTCGTGTGGTCGAGGCCTATTTGACAGACAGGGCTGTCATCTACCCCGGTCACCAAGGAGAGTGGAACCGGCGAGAGATGTCGTGCGGTGTCCCACAGGGATCGGTCCTGGGGCCGCATCTGTGGGACATTGGATACGACTGGGTGCTGCGCGCCGACCTCCCTACTGGCGTCAGCGTCGTTTGTTACGCTGACGACACGCTGGTCCTGGCGCAGGGGAGGTCGTACCAGGCGGCGGCCGACTTAGCGACACGCGGGGTTGCGACAATTGTCGACAGAATCCGGCAGCTGGGACTTGAGGTGGCCCTGCACAAGTCCGAGGCCATGGGTTTCTATGGTCCTCGTAGTGCGCCACCGTCGGGTTCCCAGGTATTGGCGGGAGGGGTTCACATCGGCGTCGAGTCGACGATGAAGTATCTGGGACTCGTCCTCGATAGCCGGTGGAACTTCGTGGAGCATTTCCGACGTTTGGCTCCCAGACTGGACCGGGCCGGGGCTGCCTTGAAGCGGCTCCTGCCCAATCTGGGAGGTCCAAACGCCTCCTGCCGGAGGCTCTACGTGGGGATCGTGCGGTCCATGGCCCTTTACGGGGCGCCGGTGTGGGCGCCTTCATTGAGGCGGCAGCCAGGCCGCCGGCTGAACGCGTCCCAAAGGGTCATGGCCATCCGGCTGGCCCGAGGATACCGCACGGTCTCCTGCGAGGCGGCGAGCCTCCTTGCCGGAGTACCGCCATGGGATCTGGAGGCAAAGGTCCTCGCGCACATTTGGGAGTGGCGCGAGGAGGCGAAGCGCCGGGGCTTAACTCCGATGCCGCAAGAAGTCGCGGCACAGCGGACAGAGCTCCGGCGGGATCTCATGGCGGAATGGAGAGTGCGATTGTCGCAACCCAGCGCTGGGCACGCCACAATTGCGGCGATAAGACCCCTCTTTGAGGAGTGGCTAGAGAGGCGCCACGGCGTCCTCACCTTCCGCCTGACGCAGGTGCTCACCGGACACGGCTGTTTCGGGAGGTACCTGTTCAGGATAAAGCGGGAGGAAACGCCCGGGTGTCGTCACTGTGTGGATCGCCCGGAGGACACGGTGGAGCATACGGTGGAGGTCTGCCCGGCTTGGGCAGGGCATCGCCGTGTCCTCGTGGATGCGATCGGCGGCGGTGATCTCTCGCGTCCGGCCCTGATTCGGGCCATGCTACGGAGCGAGAGGAAATGGGAGGCCGTCACCTCTTTCTGCGAAGCAGTAATGCTCGCGAAGGAGGAGACGGAGCGCGTGAGGGAGAGGCAAATTTCGCGCCCTCGCGCCCCTAACCGCCGCAGCAGGAGACGCCCTGGGCGTCGGGAATCGCAGGAAGATTTCCGGCCACCGTAGGCGCGGGCTTGCGGACGGTGAGCAATGGGTAGCTCGCCGTCCGATAAGGACCAAGCCCGGGTCGACGGCGCGTTGTGTTCCACGCGCGCCTCAAAGAGATGTCAGCAGAATTGACGGGGTCCGCTAGGGCCAATGCCAATGCCGGGGGTTCGAAGAAAACCGATAGGGAAATCGTGGCCCCCGGCAACATGGCATAGGAAGGAACACGGGTGGGTTTTAGTCAGTAAGAGTCTGACACGCCCTCCCGCTCCACCCAGAGCGGGAGAAGTTATTTGATAATTTCCCACCCAAAAAAAAAAAAAAAAAAAAGGTGGTACACTTTGTGTTGCTATCTGACAATATGCTGAGCTGAGGCCCTTTTGGCATTATAATCATTGTTTTCTGTTTTTATAGTGTATTTTTCTGTTTTAATGCCAATAAACGCAATTTTCTTTCTTTCTTTCTTTCTTTCTTTCAGTCGCTCCATGTAAAATACTGGCATACAGTTGCATCCGGTTAGACTGGAAGCCGACCCCAATATAGTTGGGAAAAGGCTAGGCAGATTGATTGAGTTTATTCTTCCGGAATAAATCAAAATTATCATGAAAATCGCTTAAAAAAAAAAACTTTTTTTACAAAAAATACAACCGACTTCCAAACTACAAAGTGAAAAATAACTTTAATTTCAGAAGTCGGTGTCAAAAAACTAAAATAATGATCCAAAGACCGACTTCTGAAATTAAAGTTATTTTTCACTTTGTAGTTTGGAAGTCGGTTGTATTTTTAGTAAAAAAGTTTTTTTTTCACTTTTTAGTGGATTGATTTGTAATTTATCTAAGTTACAATATCCTTAAGTCAACTGCTCATCAAAAATACCCAAATCGCTATAGATATATTAATATTTGAAGAATTCCCTCGATTTCTCCAAGATTCCATGATGAGATCGTGACCAAATGACAATGGGACCAACTTGAAAGTATACCCTTTCAAACAAAAAAAGAATTTTTCAAATCGGTCCAGCCGTCTTGGAGAAATCGGGGAACATACATAAAAAAAAAAATATCCCTACGAATTGAGAACCTCCTCCTTTTTTTGAAGTCGGTTAAGTTCTGTAGTTAAAAAGAACAACGTGGTCATTCAGATAGACACTAAAAGCGAATTTAATGTGTATAGGTAATACCATCGCAATATCTATATATCCACTGCAGTACATAAATAAACCCTCCCCTATAAGTGGGTAATTTCCAGACACTCCATATTTATAAAGGATAAAGCTATCTCCACACGTGCGTAGGTAGGACTTAAAAATAGCAAGCCAGAATAGCGTATAAAAATCCTCCGCATAATATGAGGTGATTAAAATAACTTTGTGACGTTTTCATGCGTCATAGTAACCTCACAATGTAAAGCAGTTTATTTTTGTGGAAATTAGAAAGTGTGCCGTAAAAATTAATATGATTAAAAAGTGTTTTTGGGCTGATATGTTTAATTCTAACGCTGATTTTGACTGGAAATTACAATGTGTAATTAAAATGGAGTACATGTTAAAGTGTTGTCAGTAAAATTATAAGCGAGGAAAGAAAGAATCATAAGTATGCGAAAAATAAAAAATTTACTACAAAAACCGGCCAAGTGCGTGTCGGACTACGCACAATCAAAGGTTCCGTAGTTGGGATGAATTTATCCCAAAAACAAACTTAACATTCTAGTTGAAAAACATGTTCTCCCATACATTCCAACTGCAAATATAAGTTTATACGCACAATATTGAGAGATTTACCTTATTTTAAGACAATAGATTTCTTATAGGTTTTCTTGTAATCTATGAGTAAAGATCCATTCTCTGTAATTTTTTCAAATTTTATGCTCAGTTGTTTCGGAGTTAAGGTAAGGTAGGTAAATTAAAAATGATAAAAAAAAAAATGAGATCCTCTCAACAAGCCCTTTCATTTGAAATATCACGCGGTAAAGTTTGAAAACCTTTTTTTTTCTAATTTGCCCCCTAAAAGTGACCCTCACATTTAAAATTAATTTATTTACGTTACACGTCCGTGTTTGGGTCATAGAAATACTGTGTGTACCAAATTTCAACTTAATCGATCCATTAGATTCGGAACAAATTGGCTGTGTCAGACGGACAGACAGACACACGAGTTATCCTATATGGGTTCCGTTTTTGAGGTACGGAACCCTAATAACTTACTACTTTTAGTAAACATAAGTTCTATTAATTACATAATTTGAACGACAGTGTTAAAATGCCTGTAATTTCAGTTTGCTAACCCTTTAAACTTCAATAAAAGCAATTAGTAAGGTGGAATTCCAAACTAGCTAGCAAGAAACTTAACTAGATAGTACTGTTCCTAAATTCATGATAGAACACAAAAACAAACACACATACATAAACATACCCTCACAGAAAGCAATAGATAGCACACACATAACTACAACACAGCCATATCAATACGTAAGCCCCTTCTTTGTGTGACGGAACACGGAATACGTGGCCCGAAATTATTGGCAAACCAACTAAAGAAGTATTTCGACACCTTGTGATTGAACTGTATTTTTCCCCCGTATTTTATTATGGTGTATATGTTCTGTCTCTTTTTTCAATCCTTGTTATTCTCTGTTTTATGTTGATGTGTATAAGGCGTATTTGGATCGAGCCCAACGTCTACTACGCGACTTACTAACGCGTTATTAACTAGTTTGTGATTTGTTGCGTCGTCTACCGACTGCCATTGAAATACTAGTGCTGTAATATTCTGGGTAGGTACCCATTGATATTATTTGTGTTTGTAACTAGTAACTTTTGAGGAAGAAGGCTTGAGTTTATGTATATAATGTATGTGTAGGTAGATCTTTATAAGACTTTTGTGATTTAAGTACTTTTTTTCAGAAATACAGTAAGATTAAATATACATAATACTGTGAACAATTTTAACCCCATTTCGAGCAAACAAACTACATATTACGTCATATTTCACTCAAATCTCACTTATTAAGGGTTTTGAACCTTTCAGGCGTAGCTCAATTTCTATGTAATACAAATACATGCCGAGAATACAAAGCCTACCATACAATGTAACGCGAACTAGAGGTTCTACCAATGTATTGGGGACATTGGATCATAATGTACATAGTATCAAGTAACCAGATAGTTATGAGTAAGCAACAGTTGAGGAGCATCTGTTCAAAAGGTCGTATTTCTATGATAAACAAACTTTACAAAAACAGAAAAAAACATCTAATTCCTATTATAAAAATTCTAAAATTAAATTAAATTTAGATCATTGTGAAGATTAAGACTACAATATTACATGCATTTTTAAAAATAAAAAAAAACACCATAACTTTTTTTTATTTAATTTTAGTTCAGAAATAAGACTTATTGATCGGAAAAATCAGTAACACGACCTTTTGATTTGTCACTTCTAGAAATATGCCCTTTTTACCCGACTGCCCCAGAAGGAGGGTAATGTTTTTCGAGAGTATGTATGTATGTATGTATGTATGTATGTATGTTTGTATGTATGTATGTCTATTTCTTTGGCACGCTCTGTAGCCTAAACGGCTTGATGGATTTTAACATATGAGGTGTCGTTAGGTTCGTCTTAATAGTGGGAGTGACATAAGCTATATAATATTTGTATATTGCATCTACAAATAGAAAAAAGGAGGGGTAGGTTTAAAAAATACATTATTGGTATCAAATAAAAGTTAGTAATGAGTCAATTCCAAATATATATACATAATCTAAATATATAAAAGCGAGAGGTCACTCACTCACTCACTCATTCATCACGAAGTATCGAAAACCACTTGACGTAAAAAGATGAAATTTGGTAGGGAGGTAGTTTATACTTAGTAGACGTTCGCTAAGAACGGATTATTGGAAATTCGACCTTTAAGGGGGTGAAAAGGGGGGATTTAGTTTGTATGAAAAATGTTTTTCCTTGAGTTAATAAACTTGAAACTTGGCACGAATACTTATCTTTGTAAATTATAAAGTTTGCCATTTTTAGTTTTTCTAAAGTACCCCCTAAAGGAGGATTGGGGGATGTCAAAGTTTGTATAGAAGAATTTTAACGAGTGGTCTGATTAACTCGAAACTCAGTATTAAAACTGAACATAAATAAAAACGTCTAATTTTTATTAAAGTTGTTATGTATGCAAAAAAATATGACCTTTTGAACAGAAAAATAAATAAAAGATGCTATTTGTAGAAGAAATATGCCTGTTTTGTTTAAAACAATCCAAGGGAACATTTTAATGCAGAAATACATCCGTTTTGATTGGAATCCAAGTTTTTTGGATTTTATTATATGGGAAATACGCTCCTTTTGAACAAGTTTTTACGCTCATTCGATAGAGTTTTCTGCTATGAGTTCAAAAAAAAAATAAAAAAAATAAAAGTTGAAAAGTGAAATACGACCTTTTGAACAGACGCTCCTCAGTTATGAGGCCCTTTACCGGAAAATCTATTATTTATAGAAATGTCCCAAATCTACTGTAGACTGAATTCTCTATTAATTATACACAGAAATATTTATGTAATAAGATAAATCCTAATTTAGTTTAAATTGTTGAGTTACTATAGATTTTCTCGTAAAATCTTCATTCGAGAAAATTCGGTTACAATCACATTAGGGAAAGTAGGCGAAGAAAACTGACGTTTTTAGTGTTTTAAACATAAGAAACAAATATGTGTGAAAGAAATAATTACGTTCTGTTAAGATTTTCTAATTCAAACAGTGGTAGTCCAGTGCAAGCGGCAGCGACTTACAAGTTGTAAATCGTAGGTTCAAACCCATACAGACATTTAGTTTAAATTATTTCAACACAACTACTCTTAAAACGGCGAAGGAAAACATCGTGAAGAAACCGGCACATCCTAAGATCGAACATTCGAGGACATTGTAACCTTCACCACAATGGGCCCGCGTGGTGGTTTACGGCCTACAGAGAGGACTCCTCTCACCAGTGGCAGTGGGAACATTATAAGCGGATTATGTAAGATTACATAAGAGCATAAGCGTAATGAGCATGTAATGATCCCACTGCTGGGACACATGCCTCCTCTCTGTGAGAAGGAGAGAGATTATAAATAAAACAGTGGCACTCCGGGAGTGCCGACAGAAAAGAAAACTTGAAAAAAAATCGGCAACGCCGGTAATCAACGCGTTGATGTCTTTTACTCCACGCACCGCGGTAATCAACGCGTTGATGTCTTCTACTCCACGGTGTCGGTAAATTGCGTTACAGTGTCGCGAAATCAATGGTTTAGTCCCATCTCAAAAATTCCCAACGCGCCCAAAGAAGTTCAATAATAATAATTATCTTAATCAAAATCTCAAAAACACATCAACTTTCCGTCGCTAACTCTACTATCGTTCATCTGAATTATTGACAGAGGTAACAAAAGGAAAGTTCACTTCCATCCGACAGGGATGATGCATTGTGATCGAACTGTTCGTTATTTGCGTAGTTTGAGCAAATAGATTGGTAGATAGTTCGCACGTCGTCGTGTGTGTGTGTGTTTTGTTTGTTTAGATCATTTTAGTGGTAGCATTATGTCGCGTATTCGCTACTGTGAAGAAAGAACTATGGATAGCATCCACGCTCGTAATTAAAACTATCTACTTTTCAACTAAATAAAACAACTGGCTAAAAGTGGTTGTACTATAGGTACACCTCTGCTTAACCCTTCGGGGAAACAAGCGTGATGTTATATACGTGTAAATTCTATTGTTTTTTGGATAAAACCAATTTTTTCACTAATTGCTGCTCTTACATGGGGATGATCGAATTGCCGAATTGTGGCCAATAGACGGATGAATCAATATCGTAATAACTGGTATCGGGCAAATTACACGACCTTGTCGCTTTACTATCCTTGACAATAACTATTGTCTTTGGATAATAAAGGTACGGGAATACTAACACGTTCAACATGCGTCCGCGAAAATGTGCACGGTGGTGCTCAGTGATTTATTATGATTTGTCTAGCTGAGAATAAAAATTATTTATTACTCTGGTATTGGCGCGTCCTTTGATCGCCAAAATTGCAACGAAAATAAATAAAACGCATATTTGCACGCCATCGGGAACACAAATGTTGAATGCGTTGGTTTGACCTTAATAGCTCCACAAATTATGTTTTATAAAACAATTAAAATATGAATTAAGAAAAACTCACCTGAGACTTCTCAGCATAATAAACAAGGCTCGCAAATATCACGATACCGAGCACCAAAAAAAACACCAGCAAGGTCAGCTCCTTCGCCGAAGCCTTGAAGGTATGCACCAGAATCTTCAACCCTGGACTGTGCCTCGTCAGCTTGAACAGCCTCAGGATCTTGATGATGGAGATGAACTCCAAGATGTCGGCTTTGTCCACGTACTGTCGGACCACTGTCAGTTCCACCACTACGTCCATGTAAAAAACTAGGGTAGCTATAAAATCTATGATGTTCACTGGCGACTTCACGAATTCTATTAGGTTTGGGGCTACCTGTAACAAGAGAGAAGGTATTTTAGTCTAAAATATTATTTTCCGCTTACAACACGAAATGTGTAAACTGTTACGATAAGAGGTGCTAGGCACAAGTCCGGATCGGCACAATCGGGCGGCAAAATCAAATATAATTATGTAGTTATAATATTATCAAAAACACATCAGCTTTGACTGCCTCGTTGGTCTAGTGGTCGCAAGCGCTACTGCAGAACATGAGGTCCTGGGTTCGATTCCCGGGTCAGGCAAAGTGTTATTGGGTTTTTCTGCTTGTCTGAAATTTCTCAGTAGCAGTCTGGATTCTGGATTTGGGCCCGGTTGATGGCTAGGCTCGCCCCCTATTACATAGGACTTAAACATAACTGGCGAAATGTGGGTGTACCTGCTACAGCGACACCTCTGCCCAACCCTTCGGGGAAACAAGGCGTGATGTTATGTTATATAATATTATGTTCAGGAAAAAGTCGCGCGGTTTATCTCGATTTGTGCCGAGCCGACCCAAACATGATAAGCCAATGTAGTTACCGAACGAAGTTTGAGAAAGCCGAATTAAAAAAAAAAACTGTCACATCGAATGTGCCGATCCGAACGTGTGTTTCAATTTATACCACCCCTAAAAGAATTTGAAACATCTTTCTATTTGTTTCAATCGTCTGTCAATTTCAAACGATCGAACGACGCGATGGTCAGGTAAACTATAGAAACAGATACGAATCGCACCTTGGACGCAATGGCCAACTACCCGCAGACCGGGCCACAAACCACGGACCATGACTGGCCGTAGTCGTGGTCGTCTAGTGTGCGAGATCCCTTAAGGTTTCGGTATCAGCTGATATTCGTAGATCTTTCTCAGAAATTACGGGTAGTCAGATATCCGAAAGTCTAACAGCCAGGTAAGCCAAAAAAAAAACCCAGTAACTGTGGGTTGTTGAGGTCAGGTAGAGGCATCAATGTTCATTCCTGCTCCGTATCTCAGCAGTTGGACAATTATTACCAACCCTACTATTATTGTACTACACTGTACATAGAAGAAAAGTATATACCTTCTATGTACACTTGAGTACAATATCTTATACATAATTATGTATTCTCATCGCTCTTAGCTTGCAGTTTAAACATTTAACCTCCAAGTCTTCAGTGCATGCATTATGTACTATTAATTATTATGTACAACTACTCGCTAGCTTCATGGCAGCGCGAGTAGGGCTCTAATTGAGAACTGAGCGAGTTATTAATATGCTAAACTTCGCACTAGTTTGTAAACTAACTAGCTGTGTAGCTCATAAGAGTTTCATGTACTAGTAATATAGTTTTGTTTCAAATGATGTTTAACTAGAAATTGATTAGAGTTTGTGGGGTCTGTATCAAAGGATTAAAATAAAAATAAAACGATAAGGCTATTTGGTGGGTATTGTTATTTTTATCATTTAAAATTCAATGCTCGTTGGTCTAGTGGTCGCAAGCGCTACTGCTGAGCATGAGGTCCTGGGTTCGATTCCCTGGTCGAGCAAAGTGTTATTGGGTTTTTCTATCTGAAATTTCTCAGTAGCAGCTCGGAGTCTGGATTTGTGTCCGTTTGATGGCAATAGGCTCGCCCCCTATTACATGGGACTTAAAACATAACTAGCGAAATGCGGGTGTGCCTGCTACAGGCACACCTCTGCCCAACCCTTCGGGGAAACAAAGCGTGATGTTATATTATGTTATTTTATTATTCAATAAATAAAGTAATAGGTTACATTTGGTATTTTAAAAACATACCAACACAAACCATCGCGGGTTAAACAACTCGGTGCCACAACATAATTATTTATTTACATAACTGGGTGGGTACAGGTTTATTAAGGCAAAGAAAGAATCAATTATTAAAAATAAAAACAACTGACTTCCAAAAAATACTACAAAGTGAAAAATTACTTTAATTTCGGAAGTCGGTGTCTTTCTTTGGTTTTGAATTTTCGTTTTTTGTCACCGACTTCCGAAATTAAAGTTATTTTTCACTTTGCAGTGTTTTTTTTTTAAAGTCGGTTGATTTTTTTTTAAGTAAAAAGTTTTTTATTTTTCACTTTTTAGTTGTGGTACCTACCCCACACAAATTCGAAAACCACTACCTGCTATGTAAATAACAGTGTCAGGAACTTATCATATCATCCACATACTAAGTGGGAAAAAGAACGTATTATTGAAGCTAATTTCAAAAACTATCGAAGCAAAGTTAATAAAATTTATATAGGACCATTTCGAGAGCATACTCTTTCAAACAAAAAAGGATTTTCAAAATCGGTCCACAATTGACGGAGAAATCGGTGGACATACATAAAAAAAAAGAAAAACAAAAAAAAACAAACATACGTGACGAACATATAACCTCCTCCTTTTTGGAAGTCGGTTAAAAAGTGTGCATCATTTGAAATGCAAAAAGTTTTTAGAGGTTCATTGATTTAAAAATTGTCCATTATTAGAAGAGCAATATTTTTTTAGAGGATCAGTAAAATAATTCCCGTTTCTAAAAATGATACCAATTTTATTATAACGGTATAATGGGTAGGTACGGAACTCTTGGTGCGCGAGTCCGAGTCACTCTTGACCGGTTTTTTATTACAATCTCAGTGTTTTTTAGAACAATTCTTCGAATTAATCTATAATAAAAGTGAATTACCACCGCAGTCGCAGCTTGTTAATTATATTTAACCATTACCTAAAGCATTAATATTATACTAAATATAATTGAATGCAATAAGCACACGTTTTAGTACTTTTAGATGATATGCGATGTCACGACCGTCCTAAGCAAACTATAAAATCTAATGTCCATTTGCATAAAATCTAGGCCTGCTGGCTTAGCCTATTACCTAAATGGACACTTAAAAAGACTAGGCTTTAAACTTTTCCTAATAATCCCATATTCACAAGAGATGTTGATGACTCGTTCCACCGAAGGCGAGAAGCGAATAGAGCTCGCAAGTAAGAACAAGTTGACGAACAACGAGCAGTGCGTGCGCGACGGCGACAAGCGATTACTCGCTGGTATGCGTTTGTACCGAGCGTAAGGCAGTTGTCCTACCGCCGGCGACGAAACAACTAACTATCGGCTATTTTCTCGCTCAAGAAATGTACAATACGTCACCAACACCGCAAAGGGGCGAACCTCAAATAAGAAAATTTTACAGGAGAACCAAAAAACGTTTTTTTTCTCCCGATGACGCGCTTATTTTGATGATATTTAAGAAAATATATAGGTTAGGAAAATATATAGGCTGAGCGACAAGAGCTATCAAAGATAATACTTGCTCAGCGATGCTCGCTTGGCGGTCAGAACTCACGCCGAGAGACCAAACAGCGGTAATTTCGCCCCGAGTGAGTGGTGCGTGTAATCACCTGTCGCACTCGGATAGCTGATAGCTGAGCGACAAAACTATCGGAACTACACACTCATTACTCGCCAACTCGTTTTCAGTTGCACTCCTTGCGTGGTACAACTGCCGGAATCTCACAGCGAGTGATCTCTTGGATAGCTCTTGTCACTGTGACAAATGCGGACGCGGCGGCGCGGTGTGAACTGTCAGCGATCAACTATTATTTATATGCATCTCTTTTACACGGGATCTTGTGTTCGTTTCATGAGCGAGAAAATCGTTGATAGCCATTCGTTTCCTCGCTGGCGGTGGGACAGGTGTCTTCCGCGGAAGATTTCGTATATTATCGTTCACATACGAGTACGTAGGTGTGAGTTAAAAATATCAATGTTTTTATGCGTAGTTATCCTATTTTGCTACCTGTAGTATTATTTATTTCTAAATGCAAATATTATATTGAAATATGACATAATTACACACCATACTAGTTTTATTTACATGTTACTGATATAGATATTCCTGTATATCATCACGTTAATACTTTGCCGGATTTCTTTTTCATAGGACACACACAGTCTGGCTCATCGGCACAATGTTGCCTGCCAGTGGCCAAAGTGTGGAAATCTCTGACAGCGTCTGTGTTCCCTCCACGTAGGTATAACCCGTCAGCCTTCAGAGCAAGAGTAGACAGGCATCTTCTAGGCTTGCTCGTTCCATCATACTCCTCATCCATCGCTTTCCAACAGGCGAGATCGAGGTCAAGAACAAAACCACTTTTTTTTTAAGTGAAAACTTTTTTAGGCGTGTTGGGCATTTTTGAGATGGGACTAAACCATTGATTTCGCGACACAGCAACTGTAACGCAATTTACGGACACCATGGAGTAAAAGACATCAACGCGTTGATTACCGCGGTGCGTGTTGTAAAAGACACCAACGCGTTGATTACCGCGGTGCCAATTTTTTAAGTGAAAAAACTTCTTTAGGCGCGTTGGGCATTTTTGAGATGGGACTAAACCATTGATTTCGCGACACTATGACGACACCAGCGTTGATGTCTTTTGAATGGTCCATAAACGCGTTGATTATCGCGGTGCATGCAGAAAAAGACATCAACGCGTTGATTACCGCGGTGCTGAATTTTTTTCAAGTTTTCACTTCTATCGGCACACCCGGAGTGCCACAATATTTTTTTATTGGACTCCGTTTTACAATTTTCTGTGTAAGTGGTTAAAATCAAAGTGGTTATGGATTACTTCTAAGTATTTTCAAGTTCACAGGCTGTGAGTTTAATAAGTACCTATTGTAGTTATTAAGAATAATCAATCAATCAAAAATGTTAATACAGATCATACAATCCATTTGTTAGTAATTACATACACATCTTAAACACTAGTGTTAGTACTTAATAATATTCGGCAAACTTTGGTTATAATTACTAGTAATGTCAAAACAATCAATAATAACGTCAAAATCACAATTATAATGTCAAAATCATAACTATTAATAATGTCAAAATCACAACTATAGTGTCAAAATCATAACTATAATGTCAAAATCACCATTAAAAATGTCAACATCACTAATAAGACAACCATTATTTATTGAGTTTTTTTTTTTAAATGTATTTCTGATTAATTAGTCTAGATGCTTCAAAAGTTACTCTTAAATCAAATGAGAGCGATTCTTAGTTCAGAAAAGTACTAACCGCTAGGTTTTAGATATCGCATGACTGTAATAAGTATTATTTATGTACGAGGTGTGCAACACCACACCTTCGTCGTTCCGTGTTTTGGTTTTCAAGGAGTTGCAGAGATGGTGTTTCTGATTTACCTACATAGGTACTATGTGGTGTCCAGTTTAAATACATTTGGTAAGTATTTTGTGATTTGAACATTGTGAGTACCTGGTACCTAATAGTTTTTGTTTTTTATTTTTGGCAATGCAAGTCCTGAGTGATAGCTTCATGGTCATATTTTTATTACGTTTTTATGCAATGCTTGTGTGAGCAAGCATTATTAGTACATTGAGCTCAGTTGCCCAAACGAATTTAACTATGTACAGCACCTCGTAATATGCCTCTGTAAATACACTTTGCACTTGGCTGGCTCTAAGGTATGCCTTTGAAATAGCTGCATTTCAGCTGAATGAATGAAGACACACAACTGCCCGAGGTAAGGCAAAGGCTTTACACGAAACACATAAAGAGAATATACCAATGACCGCTACAATGAACAGCCAAAGGGAATATTTCTATACTCTCCGTGCTTTGTAAAAGGATTGATGTCCCGGTTCTTTTTAAGCACAGGATACGGTAGTTGCCTAGGTTAAAAAAAAAGAAATTATATTTAGTCCGACTTTCAGATAATAGAAAAATATTACACACGTTTTTTTTATTCATCATATATAAAGTTGGGGAGTGGGGGCTTGCTACACCGCAACGCAGTATTAAATCTAGCAAGGCATGACGTCATGCCACATTTTAACTCAATGTATCGCCGTATTTGATTAAGTCAAAAAAGAAAAAATATGTGTTCAATATTTCAATAATCTACAGGCCGGAGAAAAAAAAATTTGGACACAGGCCTATTACAGCTGGCATTGTTTTAAAGTAATCCCGTTGCCTTTTCGCTGACACGCACGAATAAGTAAGACTAGGCTTTGTCCTTTAGGTATAACTCTTTAATTAAATCCCATTTATACCTACTTTAATACGGAAGGTATATTCTTTACTTAGGTATCAACATGTTTCTCAAGACAAAGAAATTCTTTCAAGATTTACTTTTCATATAGACACTTCTAAAAAGCCTGAATCTAAGAGCAAAGTTCCAATTAATCATGTCGTACATGTTTACTAAAACGTCAATAACACTAATAATTATTTATCTTATATAGTACATGGGCAACCGAGTTCTGCTCTGGTGAAAATAGAGAATGCTCATTTAATAGTATAGGATAGGATAATTCTTACTAATTCCATGCTGCCATGTCATTATTCTAATGTCATTATTCATTATCTTGTTCCAAATTTTGGGCGACCGAGCTCCGCTCGGGTGAAAATACGGAGAAAACGAATTTTCCCAGACATGAGACCTAGCTAGATCGATTTTTCGCTCTAAAAATCAACTCTTCAAGCAACTTTCATCGAAAAATCGTTATAGCCGTTTTCCAGATCGTGATTATATAGCATAGGAGTTTCTGTGATAAGATGCTGCTTATTTGTTTGAAAATTGCAGATTGTGAGTTAGTCCACACAATCTGCCATTATCAATCACTAATCCACTTATACAATCAAGCTAATCACAGAACTGTATCCACAACCATTGTTCTCATCTCGACTGAAGATCCACCATAAACCTATTCACTGTTGGTCGTAACAATAATGAAGTGAAAACAGGCTCTTATGTCGATACGGACACAATAGGGATGGCCGGAAGACAATAAAAGTAAGTGTTATAGATTGTAGCCGTTTTTAGAGTAGATTTCTATGTGTAATCAGAATTTAAGGGGATTCTCTGATGAGTTAGTTCTGTAATAATGATAAGCGATTTTATGGGTTATAGCCTCGGAATGCTAAATCAAAAAGCTGTCTCATACTAGGCAACTACATGCCTTTCGATAATGCTTCCGATGAGAGAATGCGTTCTTGACACCTGTCAGTTACATACAATTTTTTTCGCTCTACAAGGTTATTGTGACGCGTGGCCAATATCAGAGTTAACGCCGCCATCTTATTTTTTTAATACATTTCACAAAATAATTGAACAAATATTTACCAACAGCGTCCCTGTCAACGTTATTCGATTCGTCATTTATTTTAAAGCTGACAGCAACTTTATAGCAACGAAAATATAGATCACTGTGATTCAAAATCAGAGGTAAAAAACTTGGTTGTCTGTAAAGTTGGTTTACGGACGATAATTTTACGTGATAACGTCACAAGCCGAACGCTTAGGCCGATCGTACCTCTCTATCGCTTGTTCCGCGCTCTCGCTTGCACGCTCAGCTCAGGTGGAACGTGACACTTTTTCGTGCGTGCAGCCGGCGTTCATCGATTTATAAGACGTTGTCACGTCAAAAACTGTGAAAGTACCACAAATGCTGAGTACTAAAGAATACGTGTTTCACGAATTTAAACTTTATTAGGTCCTAATCGTGTAGAAAGAGCTAACGGGTGTCAGGAACACATTCTCTCAGTGGTTGGAATTTATTAGCGATAAGCTCCGGTCATAATTGAATAATGAATTCGTCTGTTCCGTTGCTACGGCCAAGCCAAGTAAAAGCAGTAACTAGTAAAAAAAAGTGGCTAGTACTGCCAATTGTGCACGTGACGTCAGCGAAGAGACATAGTTTGCATTTGAGTGCAAACTTGGCAACAGTGGCAAACGGGATATGCATAAACATTGTGACAATAACTTATGGTCATGCAGGTTCTACTGATTGTTATTGCATCAGTAAATCAATCATCATCACATCAATCTGCCCAGCCTTTTCCCAACTATGTTGGGGTCGGCTTCCAGTCTAACCGGATGCTGCTGAATACCAGTATTTTACAAGGAGCGACTGCCTATCTGACCTCCACAACCCAGTAATACGGTACCCCTTGGTAAAACTGATTGTCAGACTTTTTGGGCTTCTAACTACCCGTAACGACTGTCAAAGACCTACAAATGACAGCCGGGACCAACGGTTTAACGTGCTTTCCGAGGCACGGAGGAGTCGATGTAAAGATGGTCCCATCCATGGACCAACCCCGGCAAGCGTAGCTTAACCTGGTAGATCGACCCGTGCGGCTGTTATCATAAACTTCCTACATTATTGTTACTATAGAAAAAAAACAAAACAATAAAAAGGGGGGGGGGGGAAATAATCTTAGGGCATTTTATATACTTGTACTTATTATTATTTTAAGTCTGATAGTTTTTAAATAATGTAAATACGTGTGTGTAAATAATAAATAAACATTTATAATATCAAAAAATAAAATAAAAAAGTGAACATTGAAATGTGATTGTGCGAAGTGTGTGTGTGAATATAATGTACATTTTTCTAATATAAGCGAACATTACACCATATACCTACTAATACAACCAATTCCCGATAAAAAACGTATAAATCAGCAAAAATCGCTTACAGTACAAAACCGCTTACGGCTATACTCCGCAATTTCAATAAAAAAAGGTCCAGACTGTGTGCTATGTGCACATAATGTACACATTAAATAGAAACCGAAAATGTTCGCCAAAGGCTAAGTGGCCCAAACAAACACGGGGGCCAATTAACGGGGTCTTATCACGCCTTTGGGCGCCACAGTACTGGAGATAATGAGACGATTTCAAATAAAAAATATGTGCCCTAAGCACTGCGTAATTGAAAGGGCTTAGGATTTTAAGGTGCTGTTTTTGTAACGCGATTAAAATTGTTTGGAAGTCTCTGATCCTTTTTAAATTCATGATTCTAATCACGAATCGAATCACAAGCTGGCAGCTCCCCGATGTTAAAACAGCTGAAATATTCGATGTGCCTGTAATTACAATTCCAACTCCCAGAAGGTATTTCAAAACTTTCAAAATCTAGTCTCAACCTCAACTCAGCGACTTGTCAAAAAAGTTGGTAAATCAGAGGTTTTTTGACAGATGGCGACTGAGATTAAAATGAGAACATTCTCAGAAGTACTGGGATTGCCTCTCTGAACACAGTAACGCTGCTTTCTACTGCAAAACAGTAAAAATAAACAAGATTATAATGCATCTTCATAGTTAAATACAAAACAACCACTTCAAATAATAGTCTAATCAGAAATCAACTGCAATATGTCACAAATACAGTCAGCGTTCTACCCCATAAGGAACAAACATAACGTTTGACAATTACGTTTGATTCCGGTCCACACATAAATACTCGCTTGCTCAGAGGATCTCTGATGGCAAATATAACTACCCGTCGTCAATTAATCAAGCTAATTGAACGTGCAATTCACTTTAGCTACGTTTCCCGTTTCAAAGTTTAATTTTTAATAGCGTTTTGTACCAAACCAACCAAGAGGAGACTGTACGAATGTAAATAACTTGTAAATCAGTCACAATCGTGATAAATATTTTTATTATGGTTGTGAAACTTTGCGTTGTTACAACTGACCTTTCATGCATGTTGTTGAAAATTCAACATTTATTTCTTTAATTATTTATTTAAACTTCAAAGAAAAAGTGGTACATAGACGGACTTAATCCCACAAGGCATTCTCTGCTATTCAATCTTTGTTTATCACTAACTAGGTTTTGCCCGCGACTTCGTCCATGAGCCTATAACCTTCCTCAAAAATTGGGCTATCCAATGCAAAAAGATTTTGTCTAGTCTGACTGGTAGTTCCAACATACAAACTTACAAACAAACAAATAAACAAATTTTACCTCTTTGTCATAGGTCTCTAGTTCGAACCCAAAGCGCACCTCTGTCTTTTCGGATTCATGTGCGTATCGTATAATTATCAATTACTTCAAAAACAGTGACGGAAAACATCGTGAGGAAACCACCATGCCTGAGAGATACGGTGGAGGGCTGCGACCAATCCATTACGACTATAATTTGGGAGGTGAAGTGTCACCAACATAAAGGACTTGGGAGTGACTTTCGACCGCTGTCTGACTTTTAGAGATCACGTTTCTGCCCTTGCGAAAGAATCTTTCAGACGCTTGGGATTTGTTTTGAGAAATGCTCGTGACTTTCGCAATCCAAATGTTATTAGTCTGTTGTACACTGCTCTGGTTCGAAGCAAACTCGAGTCCAGTGCCTGTGTTTGGCACCCCTATACCGCGACCCAAACACTGATGCTAGAAAAGGTTCAGAAAACATTCTTAAGATGCCTCTTCCAAAGGTTATACCATTTCTTTCCGTACTTGTACCCTACCAACTATCTTTTAGGGACGTTAGGCTTTAACTCGTTAGAGGTAAGAAGAGGTCTTGATCAGCTCACGGTAGCCTTAAGACCTTACGAGGACGTATCGACTGTCCAGAGCTCCATGGCCTTTTCTGCTGATTATTTGTGCCAGACAAATACATTGGACACCGTCAAAGCCGCCGACACAATTTGTTTGCACAACTGTCATACAAAACTGTAGCCAGAGCCGAATCCCCAGTCTGTCGTACCCTAAAGATGCTAAATACCCTTCTGACTGCCAACCCTGAATGTGATGTGTTTGCGGATGAATGGAGTAAAATTATGCGTATAATTATGTCTGGTGTTCTGTGAGAGAAAGTATGCAAGGGAGTCCACTGTTCCATGTTAGTTTTAAATTAAATTAATGTCAATATTGTAATTTTTTCTATGTTAATTAATGTTATTGGTGTTGTACCGTTTTAATTAACTATAAATAAATAAATAAATAGACAGCGTGTGAAGCCAAGTCAGAGGCCCATGGGTGGCTTTAAAACGCTAACACCAGGTTAGTCACTAACCACACGAAAAGAAGAAGAAGACTAAAAAAAGGCGTCTAATATAAAACATCCTTCTTTTTTTACTGGTCAAAAGCCAATTTTATCACTACGTGTAACTTGTAAACACGATAGAATTATCTGGAAACTTTTGTAAAAAATTAAGAATGTGGATTTAATACGCTGTCCAATCTTCAACCACTTACGGACCCATAGTGTGTTAATAAGCTGCACAAGATATAGTTAATTTCGAGTTCCATGCATAATAAAGTGTGCAGTTTAGACTGCAGTAGACCATTAAATAAACAGATTATGTGCCTGTCACTTACTTCTGCAAATAGTTAAGCTTTCATATTACGTGCGGGATAGGTTTTGAACTTATTATGATGTAGGAAAAAGTTTTATACTCGTTTGAAATTTTGCTGTAGCTACTAATTTATACAACTGTTGTTTGCCTAGTCTGGATTAGGAATAAAACTCAAATACTGGTACTAATTTACCGTACCTAAGTAGCTGCATAACATAACTTTGGTTTTGAAAATTTTGTCAATATAAAACTACGATAAAAAAGCCTGTGGCACTCGGAGACTGCCGCGGTAAAGCTATTGCATAGCATTTTGTAACCTCCATACTTCCTATTTGTCAACGCTACACTCGGGATGATGACGGATGATGACATAAAAAAAAAATTACGTTCCCATGACAACGTGATGTTGTCATGGGAACGTAATTTTTGTTTTATGTCATTATCCGTCATTACATGGTAGGCGGAGTGGGGGGTGTTAGGGTTTTTTCGTTACGGAATTTCTTGATTCGGTCGCCGCGCTCAAAGCCCGCGATAAAAACTATGCAATAGCTTAAAAACTCCTGTAAATTACACGATTGGTGGTTTGAATTTTCTTCGACTACTGACAATAATTATGAAACTTGACAGTAGAATGGTAACAGTAACCTCCTGTTATCATTCTGTCAATACATTTGTTTGTAGCGACTTATCACAGTCATTCTCCAAACAAAAAAAAAAAATCAAACGAATCAAAAACTCGATAACTCGTCCTACAAAGTAACTTTGAACGCCCTTAATCCAGTTTTACACCGTCACGACACATAATCCTAAATCGCTCATACGCACGAATGAAAACACACCTTAAATTTTATTAAATTAAACCCTTTTTCGATGATTCGGTGATCCTGTATAAAAGACTGCCAATATGACCCTTGAATTTTCGAGTATTTTGCAACAGTTTTTCGTAGGAAAATCTTTTTTCATGTTTGGGTGAAAACTCATTACTTCGCTTTTATTGCTTTCAACACTTATTTAGATTGTTTCGCTTTTACGAGAACAGTTTTATTTTAATGTATTCTGGGTTTTTCACCTACGCTAGGTAATGTTTTTTAAAGGTTTGTTTTTAGTTATACAAAGTAATAAACAACACTGCTATTGGAAATTTATTTTAAGCCAATTTTGAAATCTAAGTAATTGTTTGAAGCTACGAAATAATGCAGGAAAATAAAAGAATGGATAAAAAAATATAACATGTTTTAAAAATGTATTGACTTTTAGATAAGTTAAATTGATCTGGATAGCTTGAGCAAAACTGCATAACTGCAGCTAAAGTCACAACTGGGTACACGCTGCCTCTCTTTCAAATCAAACAAAACGAGAAAATGTGACAGCTGTTTCGAAATCTATCACGTTCTATTTCCCGACCAGGTGATACCTACATTATTATTACCAAGCAGATTCATAAAACAGAACAGCTGCTCCATTTAATAGTTACTATAACTGACAAATTCTGCAATTTCGTAAGGTTAAAAACTCACGGAGCGGTTTTCAGCCGCGCTCACAGCGGTGGCGGGTGCAGCGGGACCCGCAAACAATCGCGAAAGCCGCGGTAACAAATCGCGTCGTGAATGTTACTATCTACATTTCCATATACTACGTGTTTGTACGTATGGATGCGGTCCCGCCTCCAAAGCGGGCGTAGTTGAAAATCGCTCCGTGAGTTCCTAACCTAACCATTCCTTGAAAGCATAACAGAAAAACGTAGAGAAAAACTCATTGAAATAAACAAATTAAAAAACTTGAATTTCTCATTCATTCCGCTAGAAAAAACGTTTGGAAATCATCCAGTACGCAAATCCGTATATATCGTTTACCATAAAAATATGCAAAAGACCAAAAAAGGGACGTTTTACATGTAGATAATGTGAAAATGAAAGGACTACCCGCTTCAGAGGCAAGAAGGGTGAAACCCATTTCAGTTTGATTTGAATTATTCATGTATTGTTAATTGTGGGAGCTTGTAACCGTAGTATTATATTTATCGTATGAATAATCTGAAGCAAGAACAGTTGAAGTACCTATTATAGAATTAGTGAGAATAATAGCCACTTAAGACGATAGAGGCTTAAAGTTAAAATTCAGTCTCTGTACCTACTAGACAGTGTGACCTTGAACCATGAGTTTGTTTCGTCAATTCTTCTCAGAGGTAGTCAGATAGGGAATGTCGACTCCATCAAGCTTTTTCTTCTTTAATATTTTGTTTAAAAGTTATTCCGATATCCTTTTTACAGAATAAATAATTTCATTTCATTTGCAAAGACTTGAGTCAAAACAGTTTTGTGGCGAGTGTCATCTACCTAGCCTTTTCCCAACTATGTTGGGGTCGGCTTCCAGTCTAACCGGATGCAGCTGAATACCAGTATTTTACATGGAGCGACTGCCTATCTGACCTCCACAACCTAGTTACTAGGTAACACGATACCCCTTGATAAGACTGGTTGTCAGACTTTTTGGGCTTCTAACTACCCGTAACAACAGTCAAAGATCTACAAATGACAGCCGGTGTGTGCAAAATTATTGTTTTGACTAAATAAAGTCTTGATTCAGGTCTACGCACAGCCTTGTCATTAATTTTCATTGTTATTTGAACCATATTTAACGAAGTTTTTGGTATACCAAAAAAGCAGATAGCTTCATAAACCTAGTAATACTTTGTTTTTCAATTTGAATAACAGAGCCCCTTTTTGAAAAACACAAACTACAAGAAACAACAACCATTTATTTCATTTATTCAACAATTAACAACTAAAACACAACACATTTTTTATACAAAAGTAACATAAAAATATACAACTGTTGTCGTTAACTTTCTTGCAATATGAATATGTATTACCTTCCTCTCTGTTTATGCCACAAATGAAACCGATTGAAGTTCATTTGCAATACAAAATAGTATTTTATTTTGGTTTAAAGTCATCTGTAGGAAATTTGAAGTTGAGCTAGGAGAATTATTAGTAGGAATGTTAGTAGTTAGAAGTTCTGCTAGGAGTGGTAAATGAGGGTTACCTACGAGGCTACTAATTTTGTGAACGAGTGGGTATTTGAATGTACCTATTCAGTGTTACCTACTTTTTTGGATGGTAGCGTTAGCAACACAATGTGTTATGTAATTAATTTATTATGAACTATTATTTCCAGTCGGTTGAAACGCTGGTATGTGATACCTACAATTAGTAAAATTAATCTATGCCATTATCTTTATGCGGCACACGGTGAAACTAAGCATGAAAATATGACTACGGCGTGATTAAAAGTTAAGCCATAAAGCAATAGAAATGATTAACATACTTTTTCTAAGTGCTTTTCAGTAGCGATATACAGGGTTATTGGTTAAAGGAATGTAAGAGAGGTCTTTTGCAACCAAATTACCCCTAATTATCCCTATGCCAATGTCAACCATTTTCGAGTATAACCATTACTCCTGTTTATCAGGGTTATTGGTTAGGTATATTTTTATTTCATACATTTTAAAATATAAAATGTCAAATTACTCGAAAATGGTTGACATTGGCATAGGGGTGGGTCATCAGAGGTAATTTGGTTGCAAATGTCCTCTCCTACATCCCCTTAACGGATTGCCGACGTATAACCAATAACTCTGTATGTGTACGATCAGGGAAATAATTATTAAGAAACAAGGTCAAAGAATCACAGTTGTGATTATATGGACAATTTAAGTTGGTAATGTAAAAATCCCTGACTTTTTTTCACAGCAGCAAGGTAGCAAGATTTCGCAAGTTCAGATTTTCTGGCAGAAATTATTTTTAAAATTCGTTCAAAAAATCAAACCGAATTAACCCAAAACTATAATAAGTATCCTTGAAAAATTGCAAAAGGGACTTCTAACAAATCTTAAAAATATCTAAAAACCATTACATAACTTGTCTGCTGACCCTACTATTATTAGTTCTGGTCATTGTGCTCGCAAAGGCGAGCGCTTCATTGCCTCGGGTCAATATGTAGCAGACTAGCAGACCTGTCTCATATGAAATGTATTATTATGTGAATATTTGTGTAGGATGATATAGGTACATATACATACATACAGTCGAGGAAATTAATTACTTATCAAATTGACACACTACGTCAATTTGCGTGTTATACATAGTCATTTCAAACGACTGTCAAAGAACGACAGTTTTGATTCGTATATTCGCACAATTTAAGTTGATAGTAAATTTTGTTAACAATTAATTTCATGACTAATATCGCAGTGCAAACACACGGTCGTGTGTCGAAAAAGTGGCTAATTTTGGTAGGTATTAGCCAAAAGGTTTTAACCATCTCTCATAATACTTTAGGAGCCGACCTTAAAAAAAAACGGAACCTTTATAAGATCACTTTCTTGTCCGTCTGTTATTCTATATAAGACTGAAGTTGAATAGTATTTTTGAACGTGGAAGTTTTTTTTTGGGAGTCTTTTTAATTTTTGGTGCTGCCAAAAAAAAAACAATACAAAGTGAAAAATAACTTTAATTTCGGAAGTCGCTGTCTTTGGTTTTGAATTTTCCTTTTTTTGCCACAGACTTCCGAAATTAAAGTTATTTTTCACTTTGTAGTGTTTTCTTTTTAGAAGTCGGTTGTTTTTTTATTTTTGTAAAAAGTTTTTATTTTTCACTTTTTAGTTCTGATACCCACCACAAATTCGAATACCGCTACCTGCTATGTAAATAACAGTGACAGGAACCTATCATATCATGCACACACTAAGTAGGAAAAAAATACGTATTATTGAAGCTAACTCAAAAACTACCCAAGCTAAGGTAATTAAATTTATATAGGACCACCTCTAAAGTATGACCTACCAAACAAAAGAGAATCATCAAAATCAATTTTATAATTAGCGGAGTAATCGCGTAACAAACAAACATATTAAGAAAAACTAACAGTCAATTGAGAACCTCCTCCTTTTGGAAGTCGGTTAAAAATAAATTTGCTAAGTTGAGGTAAAAAAGTGGACGAAAACCTAACGAACGACCACCCCCAATTGGGTAGTTGCCAAGGTAAAAAAAAAGAAATTCTATTTAGTCCGTCTTTGAGATAATAAAAAAATACTAGACACGTATTTTTTGCTTTATAATATTAATAAAAAATAACTTAGAAAACACGCATTAAAGTTGGGGAGTGGGGGCTCGTTACGTCACAACGTCGTATAAAATCTAGCAAGGCGTGACGTCATGCCACATTTTAACTTAATGTATCGCCGTAATCTTTTGATTACGTCAAAAAAGAAAAAATACGTGTTCAATATTTTTTTTTATCTACAAGACGGACAAAAAATTAAATTTTTGGACACAGGCCTATTCATTTTAGGAGGATAGGCAGCAATATCTTGATTTAAATATCAAATTACTACCACACTCTCTACAATTCCACGCGTCATGTTCGTGAACGGGCGCTGTCAGTTGAGACTGGTCATCTCTTATCTGCCAGGGCTTATTTTTAATCTTATATTTCAATTGCTTTGATTATTTTTTGTACATTGTTCTCACATATAGAAGCAACAAGAATAATGTACCCAGAATTTTGTATAATATCTATATTTAAAAGAGTGGCCTTGGAGTTTCTTGCCCGTTCTTCTCCATAGAGATCTACGTTTTGGAATGGGCAACTAGCTTCAACTTTCTGACTAACTGACCGATTCTTTGACAATTCAAAAATGCCTGTAAATGGTTTAATTGAAATAAATGCTTTGAGTTTGAGTTTGAATTAATTCTAGTCTATTCTAGGACTAGGACCAATGGTGGCCTAGTGGTAACGGCCCAGACTTACGAATTGTAGGTCATAGGTTCGAACCTGGCAGGCGCTTTACTTTGTGTAAATAATTTCATCATCACTGCTTTCAAAACGGTGAAGGAAAACATCGTGAGGAAACCGGCATGTCCTAGAACCAAAAATTCGAACACAAAGGTGCCGATTCCCTTGTTCACAAACTAAACTAAATTTAAGTTCAGTGCATCTTTTTCTTTCTATTTCGTTAAGTAGGACAGAAGATAAATTTTAGTTTAGTCCTGTCAAATTAATCAGCGCTTGTCACTACTCCATACAAGTTTAGACGTGATTAAAAACTTGCCTACTAAAATTACGTCAATTTACGTCAAGCGCTGATTAATTTGACAGGACGAAACTAAAATTTATCTTGTGTCCTTTTCTTAACGGAATAGAAAGAAAAAATGCACTGAACTTAAATTTAGTTTAGTTTGTGAACAAGGGAATCGGCACCAGTGTCCAACAACTCGCACAAAGCCTGCGTAGCAGAGGCTCTTTGAGAAATAATGGACTCTAATCTGCCACTGTGGCTGATTGTGATGATGATCTAGCAACTTTTACGTCTTCTCGCACTAGAAAGGCTTGAGCTCGACATAACACAACTTTCTACTCAGCCTTCTGTAATTCTAAGCTAGAAATCGATATTTTCTAGAGAAACACACCGACATAAAAATACCACAGAAACCCAGCTTTGCCAATATTTCAAGATGCTTCGAAATTTGCGGCAACGGATTTTTCGTGTCAGCAAAATGTTCTGTCTAGTCCATTTATATCAAGGAGAAAAAAACCATAAGGAAATACTAAAGTCCTTTAAATTATCATTACTATGTCAGCGCAGCAAAATGGTCTAATATCATAATTAAATTATGCTCCCTCGAGATCATTACACCAGCTGCTTTCGTGCATGTCTCAAGATATGAGAACACAGAAGAATAAATGAAAAGAAAAGTAGAACTTACTGTCAAAAAAATGTACTTTTACATTAAAAATGTAGTCTTACTTCGTCAGTGGTATTAGAGGTCTACGCAATGAATAAGTGCTACGCGACTGCTACGAATTTGCTACGCGAATGCTACGATGATGCTACGCAGAAGTTTAGCGCAGTAGGTTGGCAGTTTGATTAATATTGTGTTGGATTTTGAGATAAGTACAATTATAAACGCGATACTAATAAAAATACCTATTCTACTAATCACTAAAAATAGGCCTTCTGCTGAGATTGTTTAAACGATTGGATGATGAGAATATTGACTGTCCAAATCGTGCGTCAGTGCCTTTTTAACCGACTTCCAAAAAGGAGGAGGTTCTATGTTGGTCTGTTTGTTTATTTATGTCCCTTGATATTTTCGTCAACCTATGGACTGATATTGAAAATTCTTTTTTCATTTAGTACAGGAAGCTTGCAGAGGTCCCATATAAATTTTATTAACTTTGCCTGGGTAGTTTGCTTTGACTTAGCTTCAAATTCAATAATACGTATTTTTCCCACTTAGCCTATTTGGATGATGTTATAATAATTTCCTGTCACTGTAATTTACATAGCAAGTTTTGAATTTGAATTTTACAAAGATCAGGAAAATTTTCATCATAAATTCTTGTCAAACTAACATTCTAACTTCATCCCCACCACATCAACTTACCACCCAATCACATTAAGCTCCTAACTTACACCACGTAGCGTAAGAAACTCCAGTAGAGGCGGAAAACTTCACTTTTCATAAGTTATTTAGTAAAACTCGGATGTCGGCGTTTCAAATATGCACCCGGTACGGGAAACTTCTCGTTAAGAAGTACTTATAATTTAGTAGATTGTATGCTGGCTAAATGGACTGAGATCCTAATTAGGTTGGTCGAAGAAAGAGCTTTAATATTTGAAAAGATGTAGATTATGGATGATTGGATTCGAAAGACGATTTTATATTGTGGTTTTATCATCAGCATTATATTTTAAAGCATTGAAAAAATTAAAAAGATTTTATTTTAATGAGTAGGTTTGTACAAAAACTTTTACACACAAAAGTAATACCATATTTTTCAGGTTATTAGTTCGTTTTTTGTAACCTTACAAAAAACAATATTCAATGCTTGTTTTTTCTTTTTTTAAGTAATTTGCTTTTTTCAAGCATTTTAGTTTCATTGATATATATGTCGGATCCGGTCATTAGTACGGACACGAAACGAAACGCAAGCGCGCCACTGGCGACATCAAGAGTGACATACCTACACCAAAAAAGGCGCGCTTCTACAGAGTCGTGATGTTTTAAGGCCACGGCTAGAAGGGCATTCAGCCTCTGGTCGCATTGGAGTCAAGACGTCGCGGAACTGTTCTCGATTCGTTGTGCTCAGTTATTGTGTTAGTTGTAATTTGTGATCATTGTGTTAATTGGTGATTTTAATAAACGCCGTCGCACCCATTGTGTGTATAATTTAGCTAGTGTGATTCATTTGATAGTAAATTATAATGTGATCTGAACTGCAAACTGTTTTTCTATTGCGCATTAACCAACACTACCCACACTACGCCCACAGTAGTTAAAATATCGCTGATAGTAACGAGAGTCACATACCCGTCTCTGACATATATATATTGTAATTTACTCATTCCTAGCTTTTATACAAATATTGTTGTAATTTATTTTAAAAAATCCTTCGCCCACATATTTTTTATTTGCAGATGTTAAATATGAATATTATATAAAGCCCAGTCACTCCCACGGTAAGACTAATTTAACGACACCTCGTGTTAAAATCTATCAAGCCGTTTAGGCTACAGAGCGCGCCAAAGAAATAGACAAACATAAATACATAACATAACCAATGTTTCTAGCCTATAAACTACTAAACGGATTTGGTTAAAATTTGGCACAAAGATTGTTTATAACCTGGACTAACACATAATATACTTTCTATCCCGATATTCCCATGGGATTGAGATTTATGCAGGTGAAACCACGAGGCACTGCTAGAACTAAATAAATGTAATCAGAAAATATTGTTAGGTATCAAAAACTCGACTCCATTTACATAAAATTTGCTCCATTGAAGAAATCTTACTGTATCGGAAATCAGTAAGAATTCCTTTTGACTGATAAAGAAATCTCCAAAGTAAATTGATTTGTTCGCTTATATATTTATATGATTCGATTTTATTTAATAATGTAACGACTGAAGAGGTTCGATTTGATTTTATCTATACAAGGGATGTTTATTCAGATATTCAAATTATATTTTTACGGAGTTTGCATTGGTAGTAATGTTGAATTTTGTAAAAAATCTTTTTAAGAATCAAGTCGTATTGTTCTTTTTAACCGACTTCCAAAAAGGAGGAGGTTATATGTTCGTAGCGTATGTTTGTTTTTTTTTTTTATGTATGTCCACCGATTTCTCCGTCATTTGTGGGCCGATTTTAATTTTTTTTTTTTTTTTTGAAAGGGTATGCTCTCAAATTGGTCCCATATAAATTTTATTAACTTTGCTTGGATAGTTTTTGAGTTAGCTACAAAATACGTATTTTTTCCCACTTAGTATGTAGATGATATGATAAGTTCCTGTCACTGGTAGCAGGTAGTGGTATTCGAATGTGTGTGGGGTAGGTACCACAACTAAAAAGTGAAAAATAAAAAATTTTTACAAAAAAAAACAGCAACCGGACAACGTGAAAAATAACTTTAATTTCAGAAGTCGGTTTTGTATTTTCGTTATTTGCCACCGACTTTCGAAATTAAAGTTATTTTTCACTTTGTAGTGTTTTTTTTTTGGAAGTCGGTTGTCATATCATTGGCTGAGCTTTCTTGTTAGTAACCCAATAGCAGCCCAAAGTCTGGATTTGTGCCCGGTTGATGGCAATAGGCTCGCCCCCTGTTACAATGGACTTAAATATGACAGGCGAAAAGTGGCTGTACTAAAGGTGCACCTCTGCTCAACCCTTTAGGGAACACAGGCGTGATGTTATGTAAAACAAGTAAATAAACTGTTTGTTTATTGAGAGATAGATAGATAAATAGTTTATTACGCTTGGCTCAATGCTGGTCCTGCTCCACAACTAATTGATTAACATTTGCAAATACTGTTGGAGCTGCTGAAGATTGTAAGACCATCTTTGCATTGTATAAATTCAATCTCCTTTGTATTATATAATTGCATAGCACAGGTGTGAGCACTATATAGTAAAGAGTTACCATTTACCGGGTAATATGTCTTGCATTGACTTGAATGTGACCTGGCGGCTGTGAGTATGTCATGCTCACTCAGATGTTTCGCTGATGGTGGCGCGTGTGTTGGATCATTTAGCTCCCTTCAAAATGTTTGAGCTGAATGGTGCTAATCCGTGCGTCATGTTCGTGAACGGGCGCCGTCAGTTGGGACTGGTCATCTCTTAGTTGCCACGGCTTATTTTTAATTTATTTTAAGTTTTGAATTGTTTTTTATCTTTTTATTACGGACGCTCCTAACGTGCACGTCTTTCTACATTGTTCTCACATGTGTAATTTCAACATGAATGATGTAACCAATATTTTGTAACAATTTTTTATTTAAAAGAGTGTCCGTGGAGTTTCTTGCCCGTTCTTCTCCATAGGTACCTACTACGCTTTGGAATGGGCAACTAGCTTCATATTTCTGACTGACCGATTCCTTGACAATTCAAAAGTGCCTGTGAATGATTTAATTGAAATAAATGCTTTGAGTCTGAGTTTGATTAGTGCACACAAAATACAGCACAATGTACAAAAGCACGATTAAATAATAACTAATTAGCTATCAGGAAATAACCGCAAGGTGCCAATATACAAACAAACAAAAAAAATTATATAGGTACTATTGGCCATGGCACACTTTAAAATAATGGCTCAACGAACATAAAAAGTGCGGTGTGTGTCTCAAGGTGTGTACCTATGGTTTATTTACTATTATGGTCATAACAAAATTATTTACCTACTAGCTGTGCCTCGCGGATTCACCCGCATAAATCTCGATCCCGTGGGAATATCGGGATAAAAAAGTAATAAAATCTTAATCCTATGTCCTAAGTTGGGTCATGGTCAACCCATTTGCTAAATTTCATCCAAATCCGTTCAGCCGTTTTAGCGTAAAAGCGTAACAAATAAACTCACTTTCACATTAACTAACTAATTAATTTTTATTTATCCAAATCAAACAAATTAAAGGTTACATGATTAATCTTTAATTAATTTTGTCTATTATTTTGAAGTACCAAGAAGCGAGATTATTTTGATATTCTATTGGCATATTCAATTAATTTCAAGCTCTTGTACTACTCGGTGTAATCCTAAAGTAATAACATTATAGGAGCATCGAGTTTAATCAAATAGATACTTCAATATCGAACAAGCTGAGTGATTCTAGCAATTTTACCTTAATAACGAATAGATGAATTAATATTGGAAATATTGCCAATACCAAAGGTATTATTTTATTACCAATTAATAATGGAAATCTCCAATTTACGTCCTTTCTAACGTTTTTACATACAAATACAAGATACACAAAAAGGTTTTTCAAAACCTTTTTGTGTATGAGGTAGAATTTTTGAGCAAGCTTTCAGAATAGGATTTCTGAAAGCTTGTTCAAAAATTCTGTTCCTAAAATACCTTACTTTCGTTTGACCAAAATCAAGAAATCGAGGAATTTTTTTCAAAAAATTCGCTCTCAGGATCTCGTTAAAAACAACAAGTAAAAGAAATATTTCTGCCAAATGAACAAGACGAATGAAAGTTGCGAGTCAATTTGTGCGATCATTAATTGCTTCCCGTTCTGTCCGCGACTGTACCGTGTCTTACTTTGAGGGTTCCGCAGGTATCTTTTAATAGTTCCATTTAGGAAGCAACTTGTACTGCTTTTATCTTTTGTAGTATTGAATAAGTCGTATTTTAAACATAATTACGTTTAAAATCAATCAAAGTGACAACGATTGTAAGAGTTTAACACACCAATAAAATTGATGACAAATGAAGCAATAAATTTGAAAAACCGATATTCTTTTTTTTGGCAGCTCACCGTACGTTATATTTTTATGCGTAAATCAGCAGCTATTACGATAATTATCGCGTTAACATGATTTAACGTCATTCTCAGAAGCGTTAAATCTGCCAATAAAGTATCCTTACCGATTTGAGTCTCTAATGTCAGAAACCATAAAAACACCAAAACTTTTTACTTCAAAGCATTGTTTATAAAAAACAAAATACAAACGCTCAATTTTTCTCCCCTAAACACGGCCGTCCCTACAATCATCAAAGTGCCATAAATTATTCAAAAAAACAAAAACTTCCAACAAAATGAACAAGATGAAGCAACTTGCCGGAGTTAATTTGTTCCTATTAATTGCTGCCCCTTTCCTTTGGCGGGAGATTTGCCCTTTGAGAGCTCTAGAGGCTCTCAGCCCGTTCTTAAGTTGGTCTTAAACTAAGTGCTTTATACTGTAGACTCTGTAATACCTATATGATTTTGTAGTGCGATGTTTGGTCGTTCTTATAAGAATTAAATGACATTTCAGTGAGTTTAAAACAATTTGAAAATGTTAGTTTTTGTTTTAGTGTCGTGTGGTCGGTAAAAAAATTGCTGACAAGGACAGTTTAGTACAAAAAAAATTGTCACCAATATATCGTCGACCGTAGGTTCAATTGAGGTAAGAGACAAAATAAGTTTTTTTTTTTCACATTCACTATTCGATAGAGCGAAAAATTCTGAACAAAACTGTATACTCAACTCATTTTGGGTAATTTTGTCCCTTACCTCAATTAAACCTACGGTCGACGATATGTTTGGCGACAGTAGCGTGCTTACCAAAAACATGCTACTCATGTCATGCAGAAATATTTGATAAAATTACTAAAACTAACTAACACATTGAACTGTTATTAATATCAATGTGAATAGGAATTAGACTTGCGATCCGTTAGTGTTACTTTCTGAAATGAAACGATGTTTATTTAGTTACCTATGTAAATCTTCTAACACACTTTTACAAGTAAATTGGTCAATATTTTAAAAGTAGATGGCGCTGGCATTTCCGCCTAGCTGTCTGATCCCCGAGAAGAAATGCCGAAAAATACTTAGAGGACATGGTCTCCTTTAAAGTCCAAAAATTATACATTACATTAGTACCTACATTGTAATATTGTGGGCGTACAATAAGTAGATCTATGCCTAACCCTTTGGAGAATTCAGGCATGATGTTATGTATTGTGTTTTAATATTAATTAAAATATTATGTGAATGTATTAGTGAATGAAAAAAGTCCTTTCGCATTTCCTTTCTCGTATTCTGTGAACTGAACACCGAATGAAACAACGCTTATCATATTATTCCACAGCCTGTTAAACTTTCCATACGACTTCTCAACAATTTTCCATACACAACACACACATACAGACAACACCTCGTTATTCCAGCATGTATACCGCCTCAGAGAAAAGATCCGACAAATCATATTTGTTTCAAAGCTCTTCAGTCAAAGAATCCGGTTCTTTTGAAGTAACTTCTGCTGGAAGTAATGGTCGTAAGTTCCGGGAAGGAGAAACGGATATACATATTTTGGAAGACGGTTGAGAGGTAAATGATGTGTTGTGACTTTTTTTGCTTTTATCAAGGTGAAAAAATCTTTTCTGTCTCGTTGTTTGAAGTTGTAAACGTAACTTAGGTAAGTACTTATAAGAACGTATAAAAGCAAAAGTTTTACATTACGTTGATACACGCGATCAGCACTCCGCTAGAAGTTATAATATTCTATGGATCAGCACATTTTAACCGCGTTCAAGAGCTGTCAGAGTCAATGTTCCAGAACAATAATGACTTTGACAGTTCTTGAACGGGATTAAGAAGTGCTGATCGCGTTCAGTTTCATTTAATTTTGTAAAATTCGCAAAGCTAATAGTGGTTCTCGTAATTTCATTGGCAACCCTTCAAATCGGGACAAGGCCATTCCTGTCATTTCCATTGCAATTGGTTGTTAGGCAATAGAAATTAATAAGATAGTAGTTCAATTCTGGACGACCCCTTTAGCAAGGAGCTCTATGTACTAATGTGTATGTATAAGGTATAACAAGATCTGCAGAACAACGAGCTACCGATGAAGAAAACAGTAACTAAGTAACACAGACTTGAACAGGCCGCCTTGACTCGTAAGCGTCTTGTTTATGCTAAAGTGACAAATCTAAGAGCTCTAAGATTTATTAAGGTAGAATTTAATTAACCGTTTTTAAAGTAGACCGTATGCTAAAATGATAAACGTCATTTAGAGTATGATCTACCAATGTAGATATTTAATCTCGTAATTATTCCAATCAATCAATATGATTTTCTTTTTGTCTTTTTTTTTTGTTGTTACTGGATTTATTTAATCATAGTATTTACTTACATATACGCTAACAAACTTAAAATAATAAAATGTACATCTATATACATAAAATTCTCGTGTCCAGACATAATCTTGGTCAGGCCATATGAGCACCATGTAGATTAGTGTCTGAAAAAGTCTTTTGAGGAAAGAACCACACAGATTTGAGTGGACCTGTCCAGTCAGTGCAAGTTCTGAGTTGAGCTCCACGATTACTGACAAATCAGTAATCGTGGAGCTCAACTCAGAACTTAAGGAGCTCAACTCGACGAACAATACCAAAGAAAGGACATTTGGGTAGGCCGCATAAACTACTCAAACTGCCAAACCATCACTAAAACTAGCAGAGAAATAAAAATAATATCCACATAGTCCTCACATTCACAATAGTTAAAATAATATAATACTTTACAAAGTAGGTAATCATGTCATTTTGAATATAATTTTCGACAACGTCAATCCGTCTTATTCCAAAACACGGTCTAAATTTGGTACTGGGATTAGTACTAGCTTTAGTACCATGACTAAATAAAACGTTATTACAAAATGAAGTTTATCAATAGTTCCTGAACTATCTATGGTACTAAAGTTGGTCCGCCGAGTCCCCTAGTTTATCTTTGGTAATGTGTATATAAAACTGGTATATGTTGATTTTACATAATAATTAAAATGTGTATTTTTATGTTTTATCACAAGGCTTAGCAGAGCGAGCAGTTCAATCCCAAGCTTTTTTATCTTATAAATAATCTAAAATTGTATAGTACCCTAATAATAATACAGATTTTTAATAATACAGATTTTAAATCGTTTAATGGGCAAGTTTCGAATGTCAATGGGGAGTTTGTTGTAAAAACGTATACATTGACCCACGAATGAGTTGCCTACTTTGTGGAGACGTGTGCGATGTACAGCAAGGTTGTGTTTATTCCTGGTATTTAAACTATGAATATCGGACATTTTCTTAATATTTGATATATTTTTGTGCACACAATAGGTTTTCAAAATTCAAAGAAATAAATATTCTGACTGTAGCCTCACAATATAGGCTACAGTCAGAATATTTATTTCTTTGAATTTTTCTCTAAGGGAATCTCTTGGACCTAGATTGTAAATGGCTCGAACAGCCCTTTTCTGTAGAACAAAGATAGTATTAATGTCCGCACAGGTTCCCCAGAGAAGAATCCCGTATGACATAAGACTATGAAAATAACTAAAATAAACAATTCTGGCTGTATCTACGTCAGTTATCTGTCTAATTTTTTTAACCAGCATAGGCGGGCGAACTTAGCCTTCCTGACAATTTGTGAGCCACATTGTAATTTACCGTCAATAGTGATTCCAAGAAAAACTGTCGACTCAACAGGGTCCAACTCTGTTCCATTAACCTGAACATTGGTAAATAGCTGCCTGACATTTGGCATTCAAAATTTAATGAGTTTAGTATTTTTTTCGTTCAGGAGAAGATTATTTACACTAAACCAATGCACAACTTTAGAGAGTGCATCATTAACTTGTTCAAAGTTGACTAACCGACGTTTAATTTAAAAAATGAGGGAAGTATCATTTGCGAATAAAAATGCAGCTAAGTACTTTATAAATTAGCTAGGCTAAGGTTTTGTTAAATGGATGTATGATTTTATTAAGCCAACCAGGGCGGCATAATCGCATGTGCGACAAAACCCTTTTATTATGAATAAAAAAAAAATATATTGATTATTTCAGCAAACATGCGTTCAATTTATAAAATAGTCGGGAAGGTTGCACCGTAAATCCATAATATTTTATTATGTACTTCAACCTTTACAGTACACCAATGACGTGCCTACTTTGTATGGGCCAAATGGACACATTATTTTTGGGAAGCCTCCATCGATAACATAATCAATTGTACAAAAATATAGTAAAAACACAACAAGGAAATCATTCCTAAGCAACAGGACTATCTATCTCCCCTCCATTTTTCGGGACAGGTGGTATAATAAAACCTCATTAGATTCTGGTCACGTACACCGAAGATTACGGTGTGAGGAAATTATTAGAACATTGCGGGCTGAACATAGATATATATATACCTATTGCAATAGAAAAGGTTTTGCCGTGAGAATATTTATTATTATTGTGTCATGAGAATTTGGAATCTTCATCTTTATTGAATTAATTATTACCAGAGGGAAGTGTCATCTATACATATTATAAAGTCGCGTTTCGTATCTGTCTGTGTAACTACGTTGTTCTTCTAAACCCTGCAACGGATTTTGACGCAGTTTTTACCATCATTTAGAAAAGGAGATGGAAAATGTTGGGCCCAAATTTAATAAGTTTAGATATTATCTTAAAATTTGTCGTGTTTTTTATCCTTGAATATCAAAAATCAGCTCAATTCTCAGTCTGGAAGCAGAGAAATATGGTAAAGATAGTTTTCGTAAGATCATCGAATAAAGGAATCGATTACACAACTACAAAAAGAAAACCTACCCACTAGGTAGCACTAGGTAATAGGTATAATTAAAGTAATTAAATGCACTGTATATACTTTTATCTACTCTCATAGCGTAATATTCTAATTATAAACTTCAAAACGAGTTTATATTGACATACTATATAAACACAATACCCAAATTTAAAAATAGAATCATATTACAACACTTTTTCTCTAACAAAATAATGCTATAAAACAATTCTTTTTCTATTACGATACAAGGCTAATCCAAGAAGTTAATATCACCAAAGAGTTTCCATCAACTTTTGTAATGGAACGTTTAAGCGGGGGGCAGCAGCACCCACTGCATGCATGTGCGTTGATGTGCTGGTGCAGGCAACATTAATTTGTTTTGTAGTACCTACTGAATGTCGTGGGATTTTTAAATTTATTCTTGATCTTTAACTTAGTTTTTTTATTTAGTATCTGGTTCAATCCTAATGTAATAGAGTACATAAAGTAGTGTATGAAACTGCACATAACTAGGTATTAAAACATGAGTGTGTGTTTTAATACCCCGCATCATGCAATAGTTTCATAAACTACTATTATACAATATAGTGCATTTAATTTAAATAAGACATCATTCATTACTGAAAAACCAATATAATGATTTATCAATTACATATCGATTAAAATCAGTTTTTTTTTTGTCTATTTCACTGGCAGTGCATGTTCTGCACTGGCATGAGCTGACTGAAATTGACAATTTGACACTAGACATTAGTGGTGGGTCGTTCTCGAATTTTTGATGGACGAAACCGTTTTCCCGAAGACGAAAACGGTTGCAGAAAACGGTTAAAGGACGAAACTTATCCAACATGGAATAGAATTGCGTTTTCTTCGAGCGCATTTTCTTAAAACTATCAACGATTTGAAATGTATGAAATGGTTTTTTCGTATCACGAAGGACAGCATTGACAACTGGTACCTAATACATTACTGACTGTATTTAATTTCAAAGAGTTCACTTTTTATTGGAAGGACTGTTTTACGAGTGTGATAGATAGTTGAATCATTGTACTCGACTGTATTTTCTTAGATGTAAAATAAAAAAATGGTACCAACTAATTCGAAGACTGGTTTGTGCAATGAAGACTGTTTGAAGTTGATCTCAGGACGTAAAACGGTTTCATCATCACAAAACGGTCTGTGTAAACGGTTCGTTGTCGCAACCCCCACCCCGACTAGACAGCTGTCACTTATTTGGTGTTTTCCGATGTGTTTTGAGTGCTTTCCCAATGATTTTTCATTTTCAACGATCACTGCTTTGATTTTTACGGATTCTGACCCTGCCTACCTTGTACGACCCTTGCTTTCACACTGGATACTGAAGATCGCTCACACGATTGATTTGAATTGTTATTTTGGATTTTATCGCGGCTTTGTGGATTGGATATTGTTGAAACTATGGATCGCTGTATGAATTGTGGGATAGCAACTAGTCATTACAATACACTAATGTATGTTTGAATCTATAAATTCACACCATTTACATCTTGTTACATTCAGGCCCAAGAGTGTATGTAATCGTTTCCGTCTCCTTTATTCCGGAAGGTTCATGTGTGTAAGACATTAATATTATACTCTTTTTTGTTTTTGTTCAGTCGCAAAAATCGTGCGAAGTAGTACACATAACATAACATAACATCACGCCTGTAATCCCCGAAGGATTAGGCAGAGGTATACCCATAGGACACCCACATTTCGCCAGTTATGTTTAAGTCCCAAGTAACAGGGGGCGAGCCTATTGCCATCAACCGGGCACAAATCCAGGCTCCGGGCTGCTACTGAGAAATTCCAGATGAACACTTTTCCCAACCCGAAGTAGTAGTTACTGTAAATTATTCAAAGTCTATGTCAAATATTTTTTTTACAAAAAATTTAATTCTTTCTAGTCGCCCCTTACAAAAGGTAGTTTTCGTATGGAGAAGAATGGGCAAGAAACTCCACCGTTACTCTTTTAAAATGTTTTTACAATATTTTGTATAAATTAATTAGTTTGATTTTGCCTAGACTCTAATTGTCATATGGAGCAGGACCAGATTGTTTCCAAGCATTCTTATCTTGGACATAATCCTATAATTTGTAATATGCTTGTTTATTCATCGACACTTTTATACTTCAAACCGGAATGTATCATATTGCTGCTTGGCAGCTGGAATACATAATTATTGTAATGATTATACTTTCATATACTTACTTTTCAAAATGCTCTAGATATCTCTATTTCGTCAATTATTATTAACAACAGCAGACTTTTGCAATTGTCACACAAACCAGAAATAGGTAAACAATTAGGCATCATTCTCGTTATAAAATTATCTACCGATGATTGGCAATATAGTTTGTGGACCGAATAAACCTCCATAAAACTTGTGCATAAAGTTTTGATAGATAAATAAGCTCAGTCAACCGTAGAAGTAAGAGCAGTGGTGGCCCAGTGGTAACGGCTTCGACTTACGAGTTGTAGGTTGTGGGTTTGAACTCGGGCAGGCGCTTTACATTGTGTAAATAATATCATCACCACTGGAGGTCCTAGAAGGTCCTAGAACCTAAAATTCAGAGACGTGACATCTACAAACCCGTAAAATCGTGCGTAGTAATGATGCAAATGTAGCTTGCTGGTGTTATACTACTTTTTACCCGATTGCGGTGAAGCAAAAACATTGCCCATCACAAAGCGTAGTAGGTACCTATGGAGGAGAACGGGCAAGAAACTCCACGGACACTCTTTTAAATCAAAATATTGGTTACATCATTCGTGTTGAAATTATACATGTGAGAACAATGTAGAAAGACGTGCACGTTAAAAGGGACGCTTTTAACGTGCACGTCTTTCTACATTAATAAAAATATAAAAACAATTCAAAAATTAAAATAAGCCATGGCAGCTAAGAGATGTCCAGTCCCTACTAACGGCGCCCGTTCACGATCATGATGTATGGATCAGTTCGTGCTAAAGGCCTCTGAACATAATAGGTACAAAAGATAAATAATTCTGCTTTATAGCTCAAAGCATTATTAATAAACTACAGTGATGAAAACAATTTCTTAATCAGAACTAAGTGAATACTGACGTAACCAATGTTTGACTTGATAGAACTTAGTTATGAGCAGTTCAAGCGACATGTTAAGTTCTCAAGTAAGTTACTTGAACTTAGTCAGATTCTGTTGAAACTTACAAAATTGACTGCTATATGGCAAAATTATGTTTAAAGGGGTAATGTAACTTGAAATGAGCAAACGCGACGCTTACAAGCTTTTACAGGTCCGATTCCGGTCGATTTTGGAGTCAAAATGGTAAATTCTTATGTTCCAGTAAGTTTCCATGCATTTCACAACAACACTGCAGTGGCTGAAGAAATGACTAAGTACATTATCTTTTACAAGAACTACATACTGCTAAATTATTGGTTGTTCCGACAGAATAGCTTGGGAAGCTTGACTGTCTAAACTTTAAAGAGAAACCGTTGATTTGCATATCCTCTGAATCAGCGATTGGCTTGTAGGATTATTATTTATTTATTTATTTATTTAATAATTTATGTACACACATATAAACAGATAAGAAGAAAGGAACAGAAAAATATGTACAAAGGTGATGCTTATTTCTATAGAAATCTCTTCCAGCATACCTGCGATAGGAAAGTAGTTAAAGAGATGTAGACAACGTGTGTAAGAGTAGAAGAGAAAACAGAATACATAAAATAAAAACTTAACTATACACTAATTTAAATATAAACATACAACATGAGAATATACATACTTCTTAAATACATATTACTAAAATAGATAAAACTACTTTATAAAATAATAAATACATAACTATGCAACTATGACGAAATGGAAAGATAGTGTTCTTTCACTCTTCTTTTAAAAACCGCAACAGTTTGGCAGTCCCTAATGTCAGGCGGAAGTGAATTCCACAACCGAACCGCGTGCACACTGAAGGAGTAGGAGTAAAAGTCGGTTGAGTGGGGAGGGGATTTAAGGAGATTTCTAAGATGCGACCTGCAAGGTGCATCAGAGGGACGGGCGTAGGAAAAGCGTTCCCGCAGATAGGATGGCGTTTTAGGGTTGTGAAGGATGTTAAATAGCAGACACAATATCCGAGAGTTCCTGCGAAGACGAATAGGGAGCCACTTGAGTATCTTGCGAAAGTTAGAAACGTGATCATACTTTTTAAGGTTAAAAACGAAACGAATACAGATTGTAGAAACACCTTGTCAAAAAAGTGATCTTACCCAAATGTGGCCACAAAGACAACTTGGAGCTGTGAAACCATAGATACGAAAGTCTTGCGCTCTATTACTGCCCTATTTCATAAATACAAAAACAATGATAACAGATATTGCAAAACTCCCCTCCCAATAAGAAATCTCACAAAATAATGAACTCCCCAAACTGTTGTCGTAACATAGAAACGTGATAAAACTGACAACATAAATAAACAAATATAACATCAATACCATTATGAGGCCAAACAAACAATTATTAAGTCCATCAACTAATCTCACGATAAAATGGGACATCTCCGGGTGCCAGACATAAATACTAAGGAAGGGAGATTAACAGTTAGTAATTGATAAACGCCTTCTTTCTCTTAATATTTTTTGAGATAGCCAGGATCTGTTTAATAATGGTATTTTGTTATAATGGTGGGTGTTTACCCACCAATATAACAAAATATATGAGAATCGTAACAATACATAGGTATAGACGCCAGCACTTCAAGCTACTACAATCTGTCAAATTGATTTAATAGATTTTCAACTTTATCGTAAAAATATATAAGGTTCAAAGTTGATTGGGAAAATTTGACAGTTTCGGGTAGCTTGATGTGCTGGCGTCTGTACATTACAATACTTATTTACATTTCATGTAACTCTTCATATACGTGTACTCCCCACCAGTACAACTTCTTAGCTCTTCATCTACAATAAAGCAATCGAGGTACGTTTTGAATCTTGATAATGTAAAATATGATGATTATGATGAATAAAGATAGTCGGCTGATCAAGCCACGTGATTGGTTCCAGAATAATTATGGAATTAATTGATTGAATTATTTGTGAAGGGTTGGCGTTTTGGGAACTGTCTTATGTAATTTTGACGTTCGAAAAGTGCTGATTCTCAGCCTAGTTTGAATAAATGACTTTTGAATTTGAATTTAATTCGTGATCATAGCTAATCAGACGGAGAGGCTTGTGGCAAAGTAATAACAGCCACACGGGTCGATCGATCAGGTTAATAAGCTACGCTTGCCGCGGTTGGCCCATCTTTACATACCAAGACCCTTATAAAAGAAAGGACGTTCAGCCGTTGGTCCCGGCTGTAATTTGTAGATATAATGGTTGTTACGAGTCGACAGAGACCCGAAAGTCTGACAACCAGTTTTACCAAGGGGTATCGCGTTACCCAGTAACTGGATTGTGGAGGTCAGATAGGCAGTCGTTCCATGTAAAATACTGCTGCACTCGATTAGACTCCGAAGCCGACACCAATATAGTTTAGAAAAGGCTAGACAGATGATGAGAAAATCAGATAGTCCTGAAATTTACACGTGTATTAAACGTTAACAATTATAAACACCATCTCAAAGACAGTCTAAAATCATGTGTACCGGACGGGCGTGATCGCCAGACTCAATAACGGGAAGTTTGTAAGGCTTCCCAGTCCAAGCGGCGCTGACGTCCTGCACCAATAGTTCAGGGTATAAATCTCTTGAAGGAACACGGGTTTTTGACGGGGGGAATAAAATACCATATTTACTGATAAGTCTTCATAAGTATTCAGGAAGCGATTTCAGGACTCTCCAGTACTACTACATTACTATTTAGGTGGAATTAGTTTCCATATCGATGACTACAAAGTTGGCATTTTTTTTTTTTTTTTTTTTCTGTATGGCATCTCACAGCTGGTTTTGAGAAACCTTCGCTGTTTAACCGGTCAATCCTGTGGCTGCCTCAAGCTACTACACTCAAAGCTAAAAAGCTTAGGATGAACGCGCGCTAAGGGCACCCCCTGCGGGGTTCGAGCCTCGGCTTAGGGCGTTATCCGGGGGGAGGACATCAAAAGATGGGACGGGCTGGATCAAAGGGTTTTGATCATTATTATTATTATACGGGGAATTTAAAGCTACGTGCACAGCTGCAACAACTGCTGGCACCTCGTTTTCGAGCAAGGGTCGGGGGGGAGTATCATTTACTCGGGGGCGCGGCGGTCGGGAACGCAAAGGACCTCGGCGGCGAGGTCGGAATGACGGGAGGCGTCTGTGTTTGTACACTGTGCTTGTTTCCCTATTGCTCTCCTGGAGGAGGGTTATGGGGTCATCGGGGTCTACTAGGATATGCCTTGGGCGGCGAACTTTACTTATTCTACTCGGGACATAACTGGCGGCCTCGACAACCAGAGGGTTGCGATGTTTGGCCGCGGACTCAAAGAAACGCTTTGAAAGGCGTTTTAGAAATTGGTGGATTGTGGGAATCTTTAGGTCGAGGTGGAGAGCCTCGTTCCTGACGAACCATGGCGAACCTGTCGCCCTACGAAGGAATCTATTCTGCACGGTTTGCAGCCTATGTATATGACGGGGTTTTGCATGAGCAAAGACGGCACCCGCATAGGTCATGATCGGTCGAATGCACGCCGTGTAAACGCGCAATTTGCACCTAAGTGACAATTTGCTACGTGCATTCACCAGGAAAAAGAGTCTACCGACAGCGAAAGCGGCTCGCGAACGAACCATCTTTATGTGCTCTGCGAAGGTCAAATGATGATCGATAACGACACCGAGATATTTGGCTCGCTTCTCCCAAGGGATCGGCTTGCCGAACATGGTGATCGGTCGGGGGAGGGGGTATCTAAGCCTTTTACGCAGTTTCGTAAAGAGAACCGCTTGGCTTTTATCGGGGTTCACTTCTATTCGCCACTTTGTAAACCATGCCGCCAGTCTATCGACTGCGCGTTGGAGAGTGAGGCGAATAGAGTCGGGGGATCTAGATTTGCAGTAGATGGCAGTGTCGTCTGCGAACAGACCCAACTGCGAACTACGGCATCCTTTAGGGATGTCGCTAGTGTATAGCGTGAATATGAGGGGGGACACTACAGAGCCCTGAGGGACACCTGCACGGATGGGGCGGGGAGTGGATAACGCTCCTTCGATGCGATAGCGAAAGACGCGGTTCGACAAAAAGTCTCGTAAGATGAGCACGAGACGATCTGGCACACCGAGTTGGTACAGCTTGTATATTAAGCCGTTGTGCCAGACTTTATCGAACGCTTTCGCTACGTCGAAGAATACTGCACCGGTCATATAACCGTGCTGGAAACCAGCGCTTATGAATTCTACGATCCGGTGGGCCTGATGCACGCTAGAGTGCTCAGTTCGAAAGCCGAACTGTTCGTTGGGGATGAGGCCCTTGGTCTCGGCGAAGTCTCTGAGGCGCTTATAAATAAGCCTCTCATAGATTTTTCCGAGAACCTTGAGCAAACTAATGGGACGGTAACTGGTAGGCTCGGTTTTGGGCTTGCCGGGCTTAGGTATACCGATGACGGTGGCTTCATTCCACGACTGTGGGAAGATATTGTTGCTTAAGGCACCGTTGAAGATGGTGGTCAAAAGCATTATTAGGTGGGCGGGGAATAGTTGGATCACCCTATTGGTGATACCATCTGAACCGGGGGCTTTACGGGCTTTAAGACCTTTGATGATGTCGTGCACCTCGTCCGGGAGGACGGGGGGCAGCGGACAGTCAGGGTCATCGACGGGAGGGAGGGAGGCTCTACGTTCGACTTCCGCGTCGACCTTTGACAGGTGAGCTTGGTCTACTGGTAGGGAACTGGGAGTGCATTGGGCCTCGAGGCTGTCTGCGAGGCATTCAGCCTTTTCGGCATCGTCGAATGCGATGGTTTTATCGGGACGGGTCAGAGGGGGCATGCCGGAGGATTGGGGAGCCCTGAGTTTCCTCTGGAGCTCCCAGAAGGCCTGATGGTTTGGCTCTAGTTCGCCGAGTAACTTTCCCCAGCTCGCGTCCCGCAGCTCCGCTACACGTTTCTTTACAGATCTCTGTAAATAGCGCATAATATGGGCTTTGTTGGCGTTACAGGGAAAGCTATCGTACGCACGTATGGCCGCGTTCTTCTCAGTCAGTAATGCACGCACATCGTCCGGCAAGCGCCAGCGACGGTCGTCCGTCGCTGACACTTCCCTTGAACAATCGTTCAGGACGGTTTGTACATGATCAGTGAGTGAGTCGATCGCGGCCGTGGTGTCGGCGACAGAGTCAAAGAGATCGGGGATAGAGTCTAACTGAGGGGACGTGTTGGATTTCAGCTGTGTGCTTACTTTCTTCCAGTCCGTGATCCTCTTAGTGATAGGGGGGGCGTTCGGGTCAGGGAGACCTATGCGGGGGTATAGTCTCATGACTACCGGGCGGTGATCAGAGTCGAGCTCTTGTACCGTTTCTATTGACTCTAACTTTAGGTTGACGTTCTTAAGGAGCGCCACGTCTAAGATATCGGGGGTATGATTGGGATTTATGAGAGAGAAATGAGTGGGAGTCATCGGAGCGATGACGTCAAAAGTCAGGGAGTTTGAGAGGTCGAACAGGTGTTGACCTCTGGGGTTGGTTACCGAACTATTCCAAGAGGGATGTTTGGCATTTAGATCGCCCGCTATGATGAGCGAGTTACTCATAGCGAGTAGGATCGAGAGATCGTTTGAGAGGGATTGATAGTGCCCCGGGGCGTTATCGGGGGGATTATAGACCGATACGAGAGTGATCGGCTCGTGACCTGACATACCTAGGCGACAGGCGGAAACTTCTAATACCAAGAGGGGAGGAGGGTCTAATGGGATGCAGTGAAGCTGCTTTTTATAATAGATAAGGGTGCCACCCTTGTGACAACGCGACCTGTCATTGCGAACAATCCGGTAGTTGGCAAGTGACGGGTCACGATTGCAGGGCTTTAGGAACGTCTCTTGAATTAAGAGAACGTCTATATCGTGATCGCGGAGGAAGAGCCCTATCTCTGCCCTTTGGGTTTTTAAGCCATTGGCGTTAAAGAAGCCTATTGTTAGGGATCGGGGTTTGAACCTAGCTATCGCCGTATTATCCATTGAAGGTTTTAGGTGTGATAGCTAGGCTATCTAGGACTTGCGTGATATCCGGATACGCATTGTAAATAGACTGTATCTGAGGGATATTGCCTTGAGCGGAGATGATTAAATTGGCCATTGCCTTTGCGCGCGGGGAGACAAATGCCATATAGGTCGAGGTAATGATGTTGAATGAATCAAGACCTTGGCGCTGCGCGGTCGCGGGACCGGCAGTCGGGGGACGCGGGGCTTGAGGAGCAGGAGCGGGCGCGGGTTTAGCGAGGGGCGCGGTGGGCGCAGAGGGCGCGGGGGGCGCGGAGGGTGCGGGTGGCACGGTGCCACGGAAGCGGGGGTCCCTAAGGTGGGGGGGCGGGGGAGGGAAGTGACCGTGAGAGGGCACCAAGGCAGGGAAAGACTGCTGGTGGTGGAGATAGTTCCACGGACTAGGCCTCTGAGGGCTTAGTCGTTGGGGCATAAGGGCGGAGGGGATCCTATAAGAGGATGAGGAGGGAGTTTCCCTTTGCTGGCGAGCGCCGGAGCGCTTCCCCAGCTTGGGAGAAGAAGCCTTAGGGGCTTTTGAGCAACCCCGGTAGTTAGCCGGGTGGCCCTCTTTGCCGCATAAAACGCAGCTGGGAGGTACGGTACAGAGGGTACGGTCTTTGGGGCGGGAGCAGTCGGAAGTGCTATGCTCGCCCAGGCACTTTACGCACCTGGGTGTCGCATGGCAATTCCGCTGTGAGTGGCCGTATAACTGGCAGCGGTGGCATTGTCCGACAATGCCACTCTTTTGAGGTTTTTCGATTTCGAACCCTGTGAGACGACACAGAGAACGAATTTGAAAGATCGGGTGGTGGCCCTCAACGGGCGGGCATATGACTAGGACCATATCGTAGAGGTCACCGCCTCTGGAGCGGTGCATACGATGGACCTCATCTACTGGGACGTTTTGCGACTGAAGGTCGGCAAGAATTTCGGACGGGAGGATTTCCCTGGGAATGCGTTTAATGACTACGCGAACTTGTTTCTCTTCCTGGAGGGAGTAGGTGTGGTATGACACACCTCTCGCTCTCAGGAGACGGGTTAGTTCCCTATAATCGCGCGATGTAGGGACTAGGATTTTTATACCCTGTTGGGTATTGCGGGCCGAGGTGAAATCGATCTTGTGATCGACGCACCATTTCGAGATGTCCGTCCACTTCCCTTTGTCCTGAATGAACAAGGGGGGTGGAGGGGCGATCTTTCTCGCGAGGGGCGCGGGGGCATCCTTCGCGGAGGATGAAGCGGTCGGGGGGGCTACGGGAGCGGGGGGTGCGGGGGTATCCTTCGCGGAGGATGACGACGACGCGGTCGGGGGGGCGGTAGAGGTAGAGGGGACGGGGGCAGGGGCGGGGGGGGCTACGGTAGCGCGAGCGCGTGAGGTTGCCGGGACGGATTTTAGTGTTACTGTGGACGAAGAGGAGTCAGAGTCCTCAACCGCGGCGACCTTACTGGCCTGCGCGGAGCTCTGCTTCCTGTTCTTCCTCTTTCTCCCCTTTCCTTGGACGGCTACGAAGCCGTCGTCGGAGGGGGAGGAAGAGGTAGAGGAGGTGGCAGCGGACCTTTCCTCGTCTTCTTCCGAGTTAAGAGGGTGCGGGGTGGCGGGGCGCTTTGAAGAAGCGGGGACGGGGAGGGGAGCGTCAGTGTCCATTGACACCGACGGAGGGGGGGTGGGGGATCTAGGTGACTCTACAGTGGGAGGGGAGTCTAAAGCATCGCTGAAAGTAGCGATGCTGGGGTCGGGGTCGGGGTGACTTCTAACTAGGTTTAGGACATAAGCGAGATGGTCTCCGAATTGTCCTTTGAGGGAAGGCTCCTTATCGAAGCACATGTCAAGAAGCTTGACGAGCATCTTGACGACATTTTCGTAATTTGGCGGGGTAGCCATTTTAGGGGGGGGGGGGTTGCCTAAATAATCCTATCTCCCCGGTGGGTATGCCGGGGATGTGTAACAATCCCTCCCTGTCGGGTAAAGACAGGGAGGATGAGTGCCTATCGGTGAGCCCTGAGCTTGCTTTGGCCCGTTGCCTATCTTAATGTGCAACGGGGTCCTATCAGTCTAGTGCGCCGGGTGTAGACACACCCGATCGACACAGGGTGTGTAGCTGTGAAGGGAATACTGTCACCACGTGTTGGCTAGGAGATCCCCCAAGGCCAAACACTGGGACCCGGCCAATTAACTGCCTCACCCTGAAGGGGATCGGTGGGTGTGTTGGGTCAACACCCCACTCGGCTTCGTTGGCACCGTATGGTATCCACCAAGTGACCACGAAACTGTGGTTTTACCCAGAAGGGGCTTAGTGAAGCTACACACAAAATGATCTGTTAAAGAAACTGGATAGCCTTGAAAAAGGCCTTTTTGGTGGATCTTTGCCCGATCGATTGACGATCGGAGATCGGAAGTAGTCGGGAGACTACGAAAATCGTTACGTAAACGCAACGGAATATGACTCAAGAACACTGAGTCATGAACGGGAGAGCGCAAGCACACAACCGTCCGTGACCAGTGCCGAGCGTCGAGTGACAACACAGTTGGCATTTTTTTTTTTTTTTTTTTTTTTTTTTTTTCTGTAGGGCATCTCACAGCTGGTTTTGAGAAACCTTCGCTGTTTAACCGGTCAATCCTGTGGCTGCCTCAAGCTACTACACTCAAAGCCTCCAGCCAGGGCACATATATAAAACTAAGCTAAAAAGCTTAGGATGAACGCGCGCTAAGGGCACCCCCTGCGGGGTTCGAGCCTCGGCTTAGGGCGTTATCCGGGGCACACAGTTGGCAGGTGGCGCGCTAGCTTAAGTAGTAGCGAACCTTTACCTTATTGAGAGCCGCGAATCGCCTCCCGTTTTACAATCTTTATTTGATAAAAATCACTTAAGTTTCTATTTGTTTTATGACTAAACACCCTTATTTCAATAACTTTACATGGTGTGTTATATATCACGGGATTTGTAAAATTATGGCCTTTCTAATGAGGTATCGTGCATGATTCTAGCTATTCCCGCTGAAAAGATATTTCAGTTATAACGGGAATTATTTAATTAATTAAATATTAAATTATTTGCAAGTGATTTTACGGGTAAAGTACTGAACCGATCTTTACCATTCCAAAAGAAACCTCAAGCTAGTCTATTCCCCTAGAAAAATCTAGTATTTTATTTTTTGTATCTAGATTTTTCAGCCCGCTATGAGCCTCTGAATACAGGTTGGGTAGCCTTTATTTTACGAAATCCGCTTTGCGGTTTTCAGACTCGATTAGGTAGGTATCCTGAAGGGCTAGATTTCAGGAAGTTAGGTCCAGGGCTAGGTCTCGGTCTAGGTGACCTGGATACATTAAAAGATTTTACCTTTTTACTATTTTACCTACCTAATCGAGGCGTACAATGGTCGAGTTCACGACTTTCATCAAAATTGTCATTTTGATTTTGTTTTATTTGCTAGATAACACTATCAATAGCTATAATTTTTACATATTTGAGTTAGTATAGTGTCTGCACGCACTATGTATTGTTTTATTTCGCATTGTTGCGACATTAAATTATTTCCTATCCGTAGGCGGGTCACACTTTGTGCAAAATTGTGTGCAAAAAACGTGTGCGCATACGTAAATAGGAAATTCTCCAAATAAAACTCATTTCTGACGGCGCATTGGCGCGCACATCATCGAATTACATGATTTATTATGTTAATAAACATTTACAGAGGGGAAATTATATTTCCTACATACTTAAGCTAAGTTAAAATTATTGATTTTAAAACAAACTAATTGTTGATGACACATCATTATGGCACCTATATACTTAAGCTAAGTTAAATTACTGATTCTATATAAACCATATTGTTGGTGACGCATCGTCGCGAACATCATGCTTCAAGTTAACCGTAAGCGATAATAAGCCAAATCTACTGCTGACCATTCTTCATCAGCAAAAATCAGTCCGAAGCTTGCTCTTACAATCTTGAAAAATACACCTGAATAAAACACAATCTACCATCAGATTTTTAACCCACACAATGCTGGCTCACTCCAAATCTCCCCAAACAAACAATGGTTCTTTCCTCCCGCTAGTAGATCTCTTCACTCAATTAAAGGCGAGCCGATCCCAAGAGAGGTTGCCGAGATCTCGACAAACATTTGGCAAACATTCACGGGATTGGAGCAAGCGTCAGACTGAAAACGGGTTGTAGAATGAAGTTCTATTTGGAGCAGGATTTTGAAGTTCTATTTATACAAGAGACCTTAAAATTTGAAGAAAGCAAAGGAAGAGAACACTTTTTTTAGTTTTGTAAAAGAAATTATGTGATTTTATAACTGCACCCAGTTTGGTAAGATAACTGAAGCTTTGATTTGATCGCCAGCTGTGTGACGCGGAGTTTATGGGCTGCGACCCCAGAGAATTGTAAGATCTCGGCAAATTTTTGTGGGGCTAATATTTTATAAATGAAACTGAATTATTTATAAAACATTAAACATAAAACAATCATAATTTGATTTTATTTGGTTTATGTTATTTTATGAGTTGTGTAAATTATCTGAAATAAATGAATTTATTATTATTATTGCTGATAGAGTTAGCAAGAACCGTGAGAGACGGAAAGTTGGTATTAGTGTTAACATATTTTTTTTTTAATTACCACTGCTGCTTTAAAATACGACGAACAGATAGGTTACTACTAAGCAAGCATGCATCATAGAGAGCAGTGGTGGCAGCGTGGTAACAGCCACGCCTTACTAGTTGCGCTTTACTTTGTGTAAATCATTTCATCACTACTGCTCTAAAAACGGTGAAGGAAAACATCGTGAGGAAACCGGCATGTCCTAGAACCAAAAATTCGAAGACATGTGACATCTACCCGCGCTGGGCTCGCGTGGTGGATTAAGAGCCACTCCCTCTCACCGAGAAGAGGCCTGTGTCCCAGCAGTGGGAATATTTTAGGCCAATTATGCTAAGAGTGCATCATTGTAAACGGCATTACCGCCATCAGCACGCTTAGCATGAACACAATAGAAACGGGTTTTGTTGACGGAAGAATAGACAAAACGACAGATTAACCAACACAATCTGTCATTTTGTCTATTCTTTCGTCGATAAAATCCGTTTCTATGGTTGTTATAGAATAGAACAGAATAGAATTTTTCTTTATTCGAGTAACCAAAACTCATTAAGATTGTTAGTAAAACTTACGACTATGTTAGTAAGCACAGACACTAAACCAAAACAAGGAAAACAATACAATAACAGTACAACAATACAGTAACAGTTGGTCACCGCTGCGACATCCCTTGAGAGAGGGCACAACAGTGACCAACGTATGCACAGTCCAGGCGACTCGCAACCATGCTTAAGATACTGTTGGAGCTGCCCCACACCCTGCGCACCATGGAAGCGCACCTTTTACGCATTGTTGCGTAAAAGCAATCTACATGCGCATCTGCGAACAACCCTGATGCACTACAGAAACGAGGCAGCCCCACCAGTATCCTAAATGCATTGTTATATTGAACGCGGAGAGCGCTATACTACGCGTACAGATGAGACAGGGTCGAGCCACAGGTTTCTAATTTTACCCTCAACTATTAAAACTATTAAACACATAATTTTTCTACTACCTTGTACAGATAACAGAACATTCGAGACTAAGTTTCACTTCACAGACAGTTTTCAAGATGCCCGCGGAAGTTGTACAAACTTGAACTTACGAACTATCCCGAAGTTAGATAGGTATTGTTACAATCTGCCGACAAATCGTTGATGTCCTTTTGAAAGGGTTCTAACGTAAATAAGTTGGTGAAGAGCTGAAAGGTAAATGGCGTTTATCAAATTGTGAAGAATGAAGAAAGGAATTGAATGTTTTATGTGTTCACTAGTGTTTTAAGTTTTTATTTTGTTGATGTATGAGGACAAAGTGCTGTTGGGTTTTCCATCTGGAATTTCTCAGTAGCAGTCCGGAGTTTGGATTCGTGCCCGATTGATGGCAATAGGCTTGCCCCCTGTTACATGGGACTTAAAACATAATACATACAATAGGTGTACCTTTTTTTTTTTTTTTGGGTGAGAAATGATCAAATAACCCCGGCAGGCATTGGCCCTAGCGGACCCCGTCAATTCTGCTGACATCTCTTTGAGGCGCGCGTGGAACACAACGCGCCGTCGACCCGGGCCTGGTCCTTATCGGACGGCGAGCTACCCATTGCTCACCGTCCGCAAGCCCCCGCCTACGGTGGCCGAAAATCGGCTCGCAATTCCCGCCCCGGGCGTCTCCTCCTGCGGCGGTTAGGGGCGTGAAGGCGCGAAATTTGCCTCTCCCTGACGCGTTCCGTCTCCTCCTTCGCGAGCATTACCGCTTCGCAGAAGGAGGTGACGGCCTGCCATTTCCTCTCGCTCCGTACCATGGCCTCTGTCATGATTTCCAAATATTAATTATATTTAGTGATTTTAAATACTAAATATAAAATTAAAAGTATGTGATTTGCCTCAAATGATTTTTGTATCAGTGTAATCATGAAGTTTAAAAGTATCTCATTTGAAAGTTACCGTAAAAGTACTAGTTTCTTAACAGAACAGAATTGGAAACATGACGTTTGGAGTGTCGCTTAGCTTCTAAGTCAGTTCGGTTTGAGCTTCGAAACCTAAAGGATGTCTTCAAGAAGTCTAAAGTCTATAACGTTACTATATTAAGTATCTTAAATAGTTTGTTAAATAATGCTAAAAGTGTACCAAGTTTGTATGTGTGCAAGATTATAAAAACAGAAATATTAGTACTGAAATTGTGTATCATTACACTACCAAGGTACACTCCTGCCTAACCCTTCGGGGAAATACGGGCATGATGTAATGTTATGTTTTTTGTTGATTCTGATTATTTTGACTGTGTATCCCCCAGGACATAATAAAAACACCAAGGGCGTTTGGTTAAGATCTGAGAACCTTCTTTTCGTGAGCTGAGTACGGACACAGAATCAAATTTAACTGATATATGTGGGTATGATGGACGATTACGGCTTTCACTGGCAAAGTGCCCCTTGACTGTCACGCGGACTCATTGAGTCCGAGGTGAATTTTGCCGTGTCTGTCGAGCGGACTCATTGAGACCGCGTGTTCCGCCTTGAACAAAAACGGGCCAAATTGCAGAGATAAAAAAGAAACCTGCTGGATTTCATGAAATAATTTATATAAGAAGCCTTTAAATTTGATCCTAGAATTGAAAACTTTGTCATAATTCATTATTCAAGTTTGCGTTACAATTACTTCATTAGGCTCCTACAAATTTCTTGAACTGTCGTATTGTAAATTTAAACAAAAACATATAAATTTAAAAAAAGTCGGCATGTCCAAGTCTTAGAAAGACTAACTAATTCAAGTACAAAAAAGAGTAAACTCTTCTTCTATTTTATTCTTTAGATGTTCAAAAACATAAAACATGGTATCCAATTCTTTAGTAATAATAAATTTAAATTTCGAAATCCTAGCTTTGTGAATAACAAAGTTTTTCAACTAAGACCCATCGTCCACGACGCTAGTCATAAGTAACGTGTTACAAGCTGAAATCACCACTTTGTATTCAGAATGTCGCAGGACTACAATCGCGGTCCGTACACGACTCAACCAATCAAAAACTCATCGGTGATTTGAAATAGTGACACGTTACTTTGGCGTCGTGGACGAGAGGCCTAATAAAAAATTCAAACTTCGAAATTGGAACAGCACTTTGAATCGCGCAGCTTTCGAACCAAACCACCCTAAAAATTACAGGCCAGTAATTTTTCTTCTCAATTCAATTCTTCCATTCTTTTGTTTATTATTGAACCTTGAGGTCCATAACATTCCAAATGGAGTCCACTAATGAATGAGACTCCCTCGAAAAACAATGTTATTATTTTGTTCAAAACTTACTTCGGCTGTTAAAATAAAAGTTAGAAAGTTGCCTTTGATAATTTCGTTTTTATTTTTGTTTTGCAAATGGATTTCGAGCTTTGGTAATTTGTATACCGGTACCTATCTGAAATGGTTGATTTAAAATATGGCGTTTTGAATTTATTATTTTAGCTTCAAAATTCTTTACATGACATTCGTCTTAATACAATGTTAAAGTGCCATAAAAAGGAATAATTTAATCAGTCTAATACAAGGCAAAGGCTTCTTCACAATTTTACTCACGATGTTTTCCTTCACCGAGAGATTTACTTAATGAATACTTAAGAACCCTCTTAAGTAATGAAAATTGGCAACGTCGCAAAATTGCTGTGAAATTGCATTAACAACACTGAATTATAAATATAACGAAATTGAAAAGGTAAGAAAAAATAATCAAAGAAAAACTAAAACCAAACTATGACAAAAACGCAAACTAAATAGGTATAACCAAGACAAAACGGACAGAAAAAAAAAAAAAAATTGTTTTGTTTCGTGACTATGAGGACATAGAGGACTAAAGGGCGCCATATTCAATTTAATGTGACTTCACATAGCCTATACACGAACAAGACGCTTCTAACGAAACCTCATTTATCAAATTATGAGGAGTAGTTTAGAGGTTATGAGGGAACAGATGTACATACATACATACATACCGATCAAAATCATAACCCTCCTTTTTGTTTCGCCGTAGTCGGGTAAAAATTGGTTTATTTGCCACAGAAAAACACATAAAAAGATAAGTAAGATTAATGGAATAAAAAACAAAACAGATCTTTAATTTTAATCACACGAACAGATATCGATAGTCGGCAGCTTTTTTTTTTTTTTGGTTGGGAAATTATCAAATAACTTCTCCCGCTCTGGGCGGAGCGGGAGGGCGTGTCAGACTCTTACTGACTAAAACCCACCCGTGTTCCTTCGGTTGCCCTGTGGCCGGGTTCCACGATTTCCCTATCGATTTTCTACGCACCCCCGGCAGGCATTGGCCCTAGCGGACCCCGTCAATTCTGCTGACATCTCTTTGAGGCGCGCGTGGAACACAACGCACCGTTGACTCGGGCCTGATCCTTATCGGATGGCAAGCTACACATTGCTCACCGTCCGCAAGCCCGCGCCTACGGTGGCCGGAAATCGGCTCTCGATTCCCGATGCCCAGGACGTCTTCTCCTGCGGCGGTTAGGTGCGTCAGGGCGCGAAGTTTGCCTCTCCCTCACGCGTTCCGCCTCCTCCTTCGCGAGCATTACCGCTTCGCAGAAGGAGGTGACGGCCTGCCATTTCCTCTCGCTCCGTACCATGGCTTGAACCAGGGCAAGACGCGAGAGATCACCGCCGCCGATCGCCTCCACGAGAACACGGTGAATAGTCGGCAGCTCACGTCATGACTGTGACAAGATGGCTTCCACTAAGCATGAAACGCTGATTTTCAATTAATTGCAAGATCTTGCTTTGATAGGGCATTTTCATCTTGATAAACATTCTATTTAACTAAAAATTTAATAGATACTCTTGTTTCTAAACCTCCACAACATCATAACACGACGTTTTCAACGTCAAACCTGACACAAAACTCCAACTGATAGCTCCATATATAGTGGAAACTTTAGGACCAGTATCATTAATTTCTTGCAGAAAGCTCTTAACAAATTGCGAGTAGGAACAAAAAGGCTTGCTCTTGCCTTTGTGGCGCGAACCGGCTACAATTACAACCCACTTTGGATATAATTAATTTTTAATTGCATCCTGAACAATTCAGAAGGCATTGTTGGTCTTGGTAAAAGTACGGATATTTTTCATGGTAATTTGATTTGTTTGGCAATAATTTTTGGGGAAGATTGTATTTAGGGTTCCGTACCTCAAAGGGAAAAACGGAACCCTTATAGGATCACTCGTGTGTCTGGGTGTCTCTCTGTCCTTCTGTCACAGCCATTTTACTCCGAATCTACTGGACCAATTTCGTTGAAATTTGGTACACATATGAATTTCTGTAACCCAAACACGGACGTGTAACGTAAATAAATGAATTTTGAATATGGGTACTTTTCGGAGGCAAACTGGCAAATTTAAAAAAAGTTTTGCAAACTGTACCTTGTGACGTACCAAATATTGTTAATCTCCCAATATTGTGCGCACAAACTTACATTTGCAGTTGGAATGTATCGGAGAACACGTTTCTCAACTACAATGTTAAGTTTGTCCTTGGGATAAGTTTTATCTCAACTACGAAACCCTTCATTGTGCGTTGTCAGACACGCTGTAGGCCGGTTTTTGAAATGACCTTTTATTTGTATGTTTTCTCCGTGAATATGCATATGAATCTTTTAGTGACAGCTATTTACTATGATTGGTCAAATTAGTACAGGTACCTAGGAAGTTATGATACTTCTTGAAATTATTACTTAGGCGCCTTGACATCATAATTATAACAGTTGAAGTAATGGTTCTAGCGAACCCTGTCAGAATACCAGCGCTGCGGTATTTATTGTTTAAATACAGAGGCCTTTTTGGCCTCGCACAGGTCGCTTACTATTATTATTTTTTTCCTTTCGGAAATTGGAAAAATTTTGCTAGTTTGAGATGCTCTTTTTTAGTTGTTATTACTGTTTGTATTTTCTGTGCGTGTTCCAAATTTAAAAAAAATCTGTCAAAGTCAAATAATTTATTTCAATTGGGCACAAAAAGGCACTTTTGAACGTCAAAAACAAAAAATAGAATTGATTCTAGTCGCCCCTTCCAAAAGGTAGTTTTCGTACGGAGAAGAATGGGCAAGAAACTCCACCGTTACTCTTTTTAAATGTTTTACAATATTTTGTATACATTAATTATATAATTATAATGTGAAGACGATGCACTTGGAATAAGATTACTATACCACAATAGGTAAAAATCATTAAAAACCAAGCAAAAATAAGAAATAAATAAATAATAATAAATATGAAGCAATAATTAAAAATGAAGTAAATTTCTTTCTTTTTTCCTCCTTTCCTAATAACAATCACTATTTCAATTAAGAATAATTTAAGTACATCAGCTATCTTTTGCCACATTTAACGTATTTTGGGTCGGCAATTACAGGTTAGGAAACGTCGGTTCAGTTCAAGCATCCTTCAAAGTACTCTAAAACGTCCGTCTGACGTCTTTAGGTTAAGGTCAAGTTCGAAATGCTGGATTGACCTTTAATTAGGTAAGGAGAGAAGTTAAATAAAATTATGGGCGTATTATTCTAGAAATAGATACGATTAGATGGAATTGGCCAGATATTGCAATAAACCGCAAAAAATTAAAAGATGAAAACAGGCTCATAATAATAATTATTATTCTAGAAATAGAAGAATTAGGCTCTTTTTTGCCCGTGAGTGTCAACAAAGGAGCTTTTATATTACCTATTGCATAAAACAGAAGTATTATAAATTCATTGGTACACTGCACAATTTTTGTCTGTCATCTGTCCTTGTGTATTTATATTCTTAGTTTTGTAACTTTCTAATAAAAAAAAGCTATTATAATATTTCCGAGTAGGAACAGACCAAGTATTGATATTTTTTTTACATTTAATTTAATTTTTAGATTCATTAATGTATTTTTTTTTATTGCTGTATTTGTAAGTTTTGTGCCTTTTTAATTTTTTTTCATTTTTAAGTGGTTTAACATTATTTTAATTAAAATTTGCACACCAGATAAGTAGAATTCGACGGAAAGCTAAATACTTATAAAATATTTGTTAACTTATTTACTCATTGAATATTCTTGCAAATAAATAATATTCTTATTCTTTCTTTCATATTTTTTTTCTGTTAAATGATAAGAGGGCAAACCGGTTATCACTCTAATTAAATGTAGTTACTGATACCCATCTGATACAAACCAGTGTGGTCGCCGATAAGTTGCCAAACCAAAGCCAAAAACGGATAAAAAATGTCTCGTTTACGAAAATGAAACACAGCAAGGACGCTTTTCCTTAGCCTCAAAGAACACAACTCTTGTGCTTCCTATTCATTTCTACAAAACTTTTACAACACGACCACTTGAAATGCACAATAAATTCGTCCTAACTACGTACACTCAGCAGCAAAAGTTGCAGCATTAACAGATTGGGCACACTGCCAGATAAATTAAAACTTTAAAGGAGGACTGTAATTAAAATTGGGTTTTAGGAATTTCTTTGTCAAATGTAAGAATTATTTCATAAAAGGTAAGAGAATATTAAGGTTTTTATGTTCTTTTGTGATTTTTTATCGCAAGTATTAATTTTTACGTCTTGATTGTCCAGTGGTTAAGACCTCTTCTCTCATATACGAGGTTGTGGGTTCAAATTCGGGCACAAGGTTATTTTTTCAATGCATAATGTACTTTCTATGTCTTGGATATTACTAACGTCGGTGAAGGAAAACATCGTGAGGAAACCTCCTAATTGCGTAATACAACACAATTACAATCTGTTTCGATTTGAAACAGATTGCTAATCCATTGCTTCATAAGTTGGAAAAAAAATATGCTCAACAACGTAAATAACGCAGTGAATGTTATTGAACTGTCAAAATGAAACATATTAGGCAAAATTGTTTACGAAAATAAGTTACGCAATTAGGGTACTGGACTTTATAGTTAATATAAGTCTGAAATCACCAACCCATGTTGATCTATGCTCGTGCCTTCTCTGTATGAGAAGAGGCCTTTGCCCTGCAGTGGGACAATAATAACCTGGTATTATTAATTTTCATTCGCTTGTTTAAGACAATGCAAAGTCAACATTACCTAAAGGTAACCTTTCAATTCGGTAAGTCACGGCAGAAACTTAAGTACAATGTAATAAAAAAGTTAATTAACTAAAATTATTATGTTGTAGGAAGCCGAATTGATGACAAGAGGTTCAGGTGCTTTTGGTGTGAGTGTGTGTGCGAAGTGTGGGGGTGTATGTGGTAAAAGTGGGTGGGTTGTTGTGTAATAATATTAAAGGTTGTATTCTATTTTGAAGCTAGCAACTAAGCTGAAATAACTTCCATGAGAAATCAAAAAACAGATGACGCCAGAAAGTTGTAAAATACTAATATCGCTTTTCAACTGTGTTATTCTCCGTTTTAAACTGACTTCCATAACAAATAAACCTATGAAAGTATTTGCCATAAAACAGCTTTGGAGAGTTTTATAGAGAGTCGGCTCTCTATAAAACTCTCCAAAGCTGTTCACATTACAGGAAACTTATGTTTCCTTTTCTACATCTTAGAGCTAAAGACTGTTTAGAAGAAACTTTCTGAAAGACAAAACAATGATCATTTGGTGGAATTAATTGTTGGCTTCGATCCAATAAGGTTCAGCATGTAAGTTTCTATCACGATCGTTTTTCTTAATGACTGAGTTAAAACTAAAGAAATCAGAATAAAGATAATACTTTTATTAATTAATCTCTTATTAGGTAACTGTTATTTATTTGCGATACCTAAGCTGTTGTTGCCCGTGACACAGATAATATAATACTTCATCTGCGTGTATTTTGTTTTTCATATTTTTTTTTACAAGTATCCAGGATGAAAATTAACTTATGTCCTTCTCCAGATCCCAGGCAACCTATCTTACAGATTTCACTATGAGTTCAGTGGGTTAGGCGTAAAAGTAAAGTATTGTAATAAGTCTGCGGCGCGTGAGTCGCCGACGGCAAGAAATGTTGCCATTTTAAATATTATATTTGTATAAACATTTAGGACTAGTTTTGTATTTATTTTATTTTTGATTTGTTATTTCACTATATGCTGCACCGGTTGACGTCATCACGTCAGCGCCGGCTATCGCTGAAAACCAGCGCTGGGGCTCTGTCTCGCATGCGGTCGCAGCTTTATGCTGAGCGATGGCCGTTTTGCGTGGATGTGACGCATATTTTCCCCCAATTTGTTATTTACGTGTTCTTTTTTAATCTTTCTTTGCATCATGTTTACCGCAAATAAACGAATTTTCTTTCTTTTCTTTCTTTCTTTCTAAAAGGGTAACAGACAGAGTAACTTTCACAAGTCATATTGGCATTGTCAATTAGAGCAAATGTGATAGCCCGCAGGTTTGCACGCTGTTCTAAGTCGGTCAAGCAAACACTTTTTAGAGCTTATTGTACCTCATTGTACACGTGCAGCTTGTGGGTGAATCACACCCAAAAAGCATACCAAGCCCTCCACGTCCAATATAACAACGCCTTCAGAGCGCTGATGGGGCTGCCGCATGCGGGCATGTTTGCCGAAGCTGGCGTCGACTGCTTTTATGCTACGATGCGTAAGCGGAGCGCGTCTCTGGTGCGCAGGGTGCGCGGCAGCCCCAACAGCGTTCTGATGATGATAGCTGACAGGCTCGACTGTCTGTACATGCGACGCTGCAGTGACTTGCACGTCACCTACAGTCGACGGTCATTAATGTTGTGATAATGTAAGTGTTGTATGTAAGGTGGTTTTTGTTTTGTATTTTATTGTAGACAATGTTAATGTATTGTTTATTGTGTATGAGTCATTGTAACTCGATGGAATAAATTAATAATATATTAGTTAGTATGGATAAATGTGGACTTAAGTTTTCCTCAAAGGCTTTGGTTGTTATTTAAAAAAGATGGGTTACCTTAATAAACCGGGCAAGTGCGTGTTGGACCACGCACAATAAAGGGTTGGGATGAAGAAAGAAGAGAAAGAATTATCGCAAGAACAAACTTAAAATTGTAGTTAAAATACATGTTCTCCCATACATTCCAACTGCAAATGTAAGTTTGTATGCAAAATATTGAGAGATTTACCATGTTATTTTCAGGCCATAGACTTTTATAGATTTTCTTCTAATTTATAAGTATAGAACTATTTTCTGTATTTTTTTTTCAAAACTTTAGGTTTAGTTGTTTCGGAGATAAGAGGAATGGTAAATTTTCGTCTATTTTACAATAACTTTAAGATTTTTTTTTTTAAATTTGGTAAGAAGTTCATATGTGTACCAAATTTTAACTTAATCGTTCCGTAAGCTTTAAAGCAAATTGGCTGTGACAGACGGACAGACAGACACACGATATGATCCTATAAGGGTTCGGTTATTTCCTATTGAGGTACGGAATCCTAAAAAGGACCAAGCCGTACTATTTTTGCAATATAATTATCGACATGTGTAGTCTTCTATCTACGTATTCAAATGACATAAACTTATGGATGTTCTAAAACCCGACGCACTTTGCGAATACAAAATTTAATAGAGTTACGTGTCCAACACTGGCAACTTAGAGTGCTTGTTAACTTACGGGTATATTTTGTGAGCTTGAATGTCGCAATATTTTGTGGAAACTTCATTGCAAAAACTTTTTTACAAAAAAAAAAACAACCGACTTCCAAAAAACCACTACAAAGTGAAAAATAACTTAAAAGGTCAGTTTGTAATTTATCTAAGTTACATTAGCTTAATGCCAACTGCTCATCACCTTTTATAAAATATTGCTTTTCCCGATGCAGGGACGTTAATCGTTGAGGAGTTCTCCTGGTACTTCACCATCAGCTTCACTTCTCCATATGCATTGTGATGAGCATAAATTGCATTGCAATCATACTAAAGTAATCGAATCGCAACCCATGAAATACTTATTATTGAGTAATTCCGGTGGCCATTTGTGGTCTTAATCATCAGTTCCACTTCACCAAATGGTGCTTTTCAAGAGCAACTGCACGAGTTACTACAAAAAATACTCAAATCGCTATAGGTTTGCCTATAATATTTGAAAAGTTCCCTCAATTTCTCCAGGATTCCATCATCAGATCCTGACCTGATTGCAATGGGACTACCTCGAAAGTATGCCCTTTCAAACAAAAAAAGAATTTTGCAAATCTGTTTACATATGATTGAGTTATGCCCGAACATACATAAAAAAATATATATAAACAACCGAATTGATAACCTCCTCCTTTAAGAAGTCGGTTAAAAACGGCTAAAGTGCTAGTCTATTGTTGAACGACAGATCACGCAGCATTGAAGATAAAAAGACGATGAGCTAATAGTCATGGTCCTTAGATATTAGAGAGATTGCTAAAGTAGGTTTTGATACTTCCCCCCTATCCAACCCACTTTTTTTTTCCATAGGAAAACTATTTTTGGAACGGTGGAACGGTGTTGTAGAACCCATTCAATTGTTTTTTGTAAATTTTTACTTTCAAATGTACTTTTTATGTGCCTAATTGAAATAAATTATTTGACTTTGAATTTCACCTAACCGGGTTAAACGGGAGGTGAAATTGAAAAATGTAGGTCAAAGTGAACGTTATGATTGTATTAAATTCAGATCAATCTAGCTGATAAAGACTAGTTTTGCAGTTGATAATACCTTTCAATACTAACCCTGTATTATTAATACATTGGACAAGCTCACGTGCACGTTACCGTAATAATTCCCCGTATGTTTTAAGTAACTATTATTGGGTATAGTAGACACAACAGTGCGCTCAGCTTGTCATTTAAAACTGACAGGCATTTTTGTTTGCAAAATGTATCCTGCCTATCTAATACATGGTTATTAATACAGAATATTGGGAATATAGTTTACGTAATAACTTGTTGTAATAATGTAAGTTTGTGGCTACGTAGGTTTCAATTAATTGTTAATATTTTTATAGTAATTTTTTTAATTGGAGGGGCTTGTGGCTAAGTAACAACAGTTGCACGGGTCGATCGATCAGGTTAAGCTACGCTTGCCGCGGTTGGTCTGTGGATAGGTGACTATCTTTACATACCAAGACTCTTCCGTGCCTCGGAAAGCACGTTAAGCCGTTGGTCCCGGCTGTCATTTGTAGATCTTTGACAGTCGTTAGGGGTAGTTAGAAGCCCAAAAAAAGTCTGACAACCAGTCTTACCAAGGGGTATCGTGTTACCTAGTGACTAGGTTGTGGAGGTCAGATAGGCAGTCGCTCCATGTAAAATACTGATATTCAGCTGCATCCGGTTAGACTGGAAGCCGACCCCAACAAAGTTGGGAAAAAATCTTTTGTGTATCATGAACAACTATCTCTGAACTTTTTAAACCTTATTAAAACCGCAGATCTTTATCTAAATACGTAGTTATTCGACTACCATTATTCCACCAGATGTGATATTACATAAAATATGTCTGTAATTACAGTGGTATTCCTGTTCTATCCAGAACACAGCTGCTACTCTGCTTGGTAGCAGATTTAGATGAAAAAATTAAAAAATTATCTTTAAGGTCGCTCGACCATGGGGCCCGAGTGCGCGTCTCTTTTTTAAAGAAGTTTCTCGTCGACTGGTCGACACTTCACGTGACCAGAGGGTTGGCTCGTTCTTTGGCCAAAGAATTAGCATTGCCATTCAACGTGGCAATGCTGCCAGTCTTCTGGGCACGTTTCCGGATGCGGAAAAATACTTCGACGTTTTGTTTTTATTATTTTTATTTATACAGATAGTTAGTTAGTGCCTGTTTCACCACCTCTGATTAGGTTCTCGTTAACTTACTTGGCAGATAATATCCTACAAATTCTAATCCATTTTTTAATTTATTCGGTAAGTAGTGGCTATTCGGACATCGTGAAAGTCTTTTAATTTAGTACCTAATGTAAATAGTTAGCTGTGTTAAAAACTGTAAAATAAAAATTATTAAAGATAAAAATAAAAAAAAATCTTTAAGTTACAATTCGTACGTATTTCTATGAAATGCCTTCTAGAAATACCCTATAGAAATACACAGAAACCAGTAGTGTCGCAGAGACACGTCGCCAGCTGCTGCTACCTGCAGTTGGCTACGGAATTGTACCTTAAAGGTACCTATTAATTACTAATAAAATAAAATAACAAAAAACTTAAACACAACTACTCACCAAGAATCTGACGACCAGCTCAATAGTGAACCACACATTGCACACCAGCTCAATATAGAAGAAGGCTGCATGAGGCTTCCCATTGTCATGCCACAGCATCTCCAAGGATTCCGACCCATTGTCCCTCACCACGGTGCCGTGGCTGAAGACCCGAAGGTCAGGATGCGTCTTCAGGCAGAACGAAAGCACTGATATGCAGATGAAGAAGACGGATAATGCTGATATCACCTGTGGAAGAGAGAGACGGAGTTTTAGAATATTTTGAAGTAGGAAAGTAGTGCTGTGTGCTTCGTTTGAAGTCGTTTCGGAATCGGTTTTTTAGATAAATGGATAAAATATTCTTTACTATGAACACCGTATAAATTAAGTGCAGATATTAATTATTAGAATTATCAAGTACGTAAACCTATGGTCCCTTGGAGCTCTAAAAAAAATCAAGCTTCTAAGTCAAGGCAATAAAAAAATAGTCATTTATGTGACTTATTTTGATACTCGCAAATAAATCAAAACCTACAGGGTACTTCTCGTTGAGCTGTGAGACCTTACTGCCAAATTTCATGATTCTAGATCATGAAATTTGGCAGTAAGGTCTCACAGCTCAAGTAAAGGAAAATGTCCGAAAACTGTTAATTTATAACATAAAAAAAATGCGATTACAAACTTACATTTGCAGTTGGAGAATTGATTGTGACATGTATCGATGTATGGGAGAACATGTTATTCAACCACAAAGTTAAGTTTGTTTTTGGGATGAATTATTCATCCCAACTACGGAACCAGTGGTCTGACACGCACTAGGCCGGTTTTTTTATTTTGTTCAATTTGTGTGGCCCTGTTTGATGCGATAATATCGTTGGAGTAGAATTTCAGCGAATATATCTCTCAGCAACTATAAATCAATGTTGCCTCAGCTGTACCACTAACACTTTGTAAAGCTATCATCTGAGGTTCTAGATATTATGTAGTATGAATCCTGATCAATCCTTCGTCGTTAAACGCCTTAGGGCCGGTTTCAGCACCTCCAGAAAGGATATCTACCTGATTAATTCAAAACGTGAACGTTTTCCGTACCACAATACCTGTCATAAGTATACCTACTTATACCGGAAATTATCAGGAGGTGGGAATACACCCTTTGGTAATCTTTTAATACATTTTTGTCTCACAAAGTAAAAAAGATATTGCATCGGATACAATAACAATCACAAAAACATTAACGTTCCGGATTACGTAATCACAAAGGATATTACATTTTGTGGCGCGTTTTTAAACCACAGCTAACACCATAAAGCGGTGTTACATCGTCAATCATTGTGTTACTCTGTGGTCGACATCACGCAGGCAAGACGTCCAAGTTAAAAGATTTCGGTTAACATTTAATTTAATCAATTTATTTAAATCAGATAACGATAATAAAAAAATTAAGTTAGTACTTAATCAAAGATACATAATAAATAATAATTATTATTATAACCAAAATAAATAACTACATAGAAATTGAAATAGGTACATAAAATCAAATTGTAAAATTAATTAATAAGTTTCATAAAATCAAATCGTAAAATAAATTGATCTTTAAATTAATTCAAATCTTTAAAATAATTTACATTCTTTAAATTCATTAAAATGTATGTCAATTAAAATTCATTAAGTATAAAATAACAAATATTAAAAATAAAAGTCAGAATCAGTCAAACTAAGTCTAAATGTCTGATTTAACAAGTGACCTCCAAAGCGGGGATGAGATCCTATCGGCTATTGTCTTCAAGATTTTGTTGCGGCTGCCACGCATTCTGCAGATCAGGGATACCGTCCTCTTGCGAATGATGACTTGAAAGCCATCAGTGCGAAACAGCGCGAACATCCCCGATGCGCGAGCATTACGATGATGTTAAATATTTGGTAGTATATTTTATTCTACAACCGTTTTTGTTTCAAGATTTGTAAACATTGTCAAAACATCAAATCTTAATTTTTTTATACTATAAGTACGAAAACAACACTGTCTGTCTGTCTGTTACCTATTCACGACTGAACGAATTTCAATAAAATTTGGCACACGGGTAGACCACAACCTGGGTTAGGAAAAAGGATACATTTTATCCCAGTAGTGCGTTCCCGTGAAATATTTTTCGTTCTCAGGCGTTGTATCTACTCCTGCCGGGGTTGCGAAGCAAACCGAAGAGAGATCGTGGCTCCCAGCAACAGGGCAACCGAAGGAACACGGGTGGGTTTTAGTCAGAGTCTGACGCGCCCTCCTGCTCCGCCCAGAGCGGGAGAAGTTATTTGATAAGGAACAAACCAAAAAAAAAAAAAGCGTTGTATCTACTCAGAGTAGAAAGAGCAATTGTTGCCATGCTACATAAGAAAACTCAGCTCTTCTGTACACGGTGTGACCGGGTTTTCAAGACAAAATTTGATTTGGCACGTCATCAGAGAGCTCACGAAATGAATGAAAATTATTCTGGGTCGCTGTCGCCGGATACCATAAATAGGACTATACATAAACACAAGATAATGTTTGAGTGCCTCAAAAAAGAATCCACGTTAGCATTTGTGTTGCAAACTTATGCCTTTTGTAAAATTGTTAATTCCGATTCAGAAATTAAGTAGTTTCACGCTCGCTATCTCTTATGAGTTGGTTCATCGATTTCATATAATTTGTCACAGTACGGTGACGCACAAATAATTTTTAGTGAGAATCGCATCACCATCAATTTAATAGTGTTTGTTAATTGGATTTACATTAATTTAATAAACCTGGTTTTCTCTCGATTATTATATAGATGGATCCAATTACTGCTTGTTTAGTAACAAATTGGAAATAAGCTGCCTTATCTGTTCGTTAGACAAGCAGTGTTTACCAATACCTAGCCGTAATAGAGTTTATTTGATTTAAAGGGAATTTGAAATCGCAAGAATCTCATAATAAGATAGATTGGCTAGCTACCTTTATTGCAAGATTAATTAAATAATTACTGCCTCGTCGGTCTAGTGGTCGCGGGCGCTACTGCTGAGTATGCGGTCCTGGGTTCGATTCCCGGGTCGGGCAAAGTGTTATTGGGTTTTTCTATCTGGAATTTCTCAGCAACACCCCGGAGTCTGGATTTGTGCCCGGTTGATGGCAATAGGCTCGCCCCCTATTACATGGGACTTAAGTATAACTGGCGAAATGTGGGTGTACTATAGGTAAGAAAGAAAGAAAGAAAGAAAAATAGGTTTATTTGTCACAGAAACACGTGCATACATAAAAAACATGAGTAAACAAAGAATAACACAAAGTACATAATAAATCACGAGCATAGAACAGAATTTACTAAGGCGGCAGCTGCACGACATTACTGCGACAAGAAGGCTTCCACTCAGCATGATGCTGTGCTATGGGGGACTCACAGCACAGCGCTGATTTTCAGTGGTCACCCGAAAAAAAAGAAGATGTACGGAAATCAAGTCAGGTTCAGTGATTTTTCCATTAAATATGTAACAAAATAAAATAAACAGTGCTTAGAATATAAGACAACTGTACACCTCTGCCTAACCCTTCGGGGATTACAGGCGTGATGTTATGTTATGTTTTATGTAATTAAATAATTATGTTTTGCAAGAATACTTGTATTGGAAAATTCATATCAAAGATGAGAATGCTTATATTGCAAGATAACTTTCATGGTCAGATCCAGGCTTCATGAGCATTTCAATCGCAAACTGAGGATTTGCAAGTTGTATTGCTACGTCACAAGTTACCTTCTTTTACCTTTAGACTTCTACAACTACCTACAGATATCCTAAGCGACAAATCCCAGATCACAGAGAAGTGTCTCATGCTGGATTTAAAACAAACACACACGGGCAGTTCAAACAAGAGCACTGATAGATCTCTAGGAACTGTGCAAACAGCTGTATTTGCACAGAATCCATAAGTAAATGTGACTTTTATTTTTATATCTAGAGGAAATGTGGAGGAAGTGGGCCCACTGCTTGTAGTTGGATATATTTCGATTGATTAAAGAATTGGCTTTAGGTAGTTTTCGGTGGATCCGGGATATTTTTACTTAGAAATAAGTGATATTTAAACATTTATAATAAGTTGTCTTTGTCGTTGTCCGTTTGTCTGCTTGGCTGGATGTATGTTACGGATTGGCGCAAATGCAACTGCTAAACGGGTTTGTTTTTTTGGCACACAGTTTCCGACATAATCGCGTGCGAAGCCGCGGAAAAAAGCTAGTTTGTAGATAAATGCGTAATTGTGTTATTTTCGACACAATGTTCTTTATATTGCACAAAATACACCGGTCGCTATAATATTCATTATAAACTTGAATGTAATACTAAAGTATTTTTTATGATGAGTGAACCAAATGTTCGGGTATTTTGGATCTGAATCCTAATATTTCTAACCTTTTATACTTTCAATATAGCTTCTTAATTTCCAGTGTTCCTAACTTCCTTCCTTCTTCAACCACGTACGCATATCCTTTCAAATTAAAGCTCTTAAGACCACTTACTTACGAACAAGCGTTATGACACTTTTTTTAATGAAAAAGGTTCCTAATGGACCTTCCTTTGCAACGGGTTTATTCTAAGACTGATGTATTACGGCTCTGTTTTTTGCGATGAGAGTAGAATTACGCTTATGGGTAAGGTTTAAATGACAGGCTGTTTTTTTTAATGAAGAGTGGTTTAATTTAGGATCAACTGTTTTATTGCTATTTAATCTACCAAGCAAAGACTTATGAGGCATAATTTATCTGTGGTTCGTGGCATTCTTGGGAGTCGGCAGATCTCAAAAAGCTTGCAAAACATACAGTATTATCTACTTTTTAATGCGGACAAGCCCTGAAGGAAAATTGACTAACCATTTCGGCTAATTATCGAAAAGACAGAACTCAGCAAAAGTGACAGTCCAGGAATGCTGCCTGATTTGGGTGGAATCCCGATTGGTTTCTTGAACACCTATGATGTCACAATATCCTTTGCGAGATAATTCAGAAAGAATTTCTGCTTTAGCCCTTCGATGTTGATCGAGATTACACACAAGGCTAGTTTTGTTAGTGGACTGTTTAGCCCTGAGGAATCCTATTGGAATTTGACATAGTGCTTTCATCTGGCGCCGCATGCCTTGTCGCCTTTACACTTGAAGACGTTAGTTACATCAGCGAATAGTGTTAGCGTTGCCGAGTTCTGAGCCAAACAGGAAATAAAGTATATTTGCCAAGAAGAAGATCGAAAAGAGTTTTTTTGCAATCTTGGGTGAAATGCTACGTTGCTTTAGTAGTTTTACGTAGGTACATACTCGTATATAAGCATAGATTTATACAGATGGTTTACTCCGCAAAATCGTTTAAATAAAAAGCGACTCTTAACTACGACACAATAAAATGCAATTCAGGTCGCACAGCGGTAATTACCTACAGTTATATTTACCTAGAAGTTGCCTCTATCGCGTAACTTTTATTTCTTCTGACCATGTTAAAGCTCACTGAATTGGCTGGACAAGATAAGCCCGCCGCATAGGTACTTGTAGCTTCGTACCTAAAATGCGGAGTGCGTCTTCTGTACTTTTTGTGTTATAAGTTAGATACCTAAATAAACAAAAACACCGCCAATAAACAACTTGATTAATCTGAGCCTCCCTCGCAAATACAATGCTAAAGTACAGACAAATTCATTACCTACCCACAGTCATTGTGTTTTTATTGAAAGACCCAAAAATGCAAGTCTTTTTTGCTCCAAAATTAATTTAGTGTTAGGTTTCAATTTATTAATACGTAATTGTTGGATATTGTACTGGCAACATCCAAAGATTTGATATGTCAAAATGGGGGTAAGAAGGACCTGCTGGGTCAGGCGCACGTGACGGTAAGACGTGCTTAGTGGCTGTGTGGGTAAAAAGATGGATTGGCATAGGATTGGTTGGAGATCTACTGTAAATTGAGGTAACCTGTTAGTTCTATGGTATTGTTGTACTGATTGAATTGTGATATTATGTGGGGAAAAATTAGTTATTTTAGAGCTAGGATGGTTCTTATTTCATTAGCAATCTTGTTATCCGTTAAAATAAAATTAAGGAAGATCGTACAAAAAATACCTAACTTCAACTACTAAGCACATTCTCCTCGTAACAAAATTAAGCAAGAGCTAATGATGTTAGTGTTATTTAATTAGAGACGAGAACACGATCAATCAAGTAGCTCGTTAGCTAAAAATGTACTAAATAATTAAGTTACGTAACATACTAACATCAATTAAACTTCACGAAAGTCAGTCTCGGGTTTTTAACAGTCTAATCGTGACTCAGACGGAATAACGTATTCATTGATGCTTATTAATATAATCTTTCTATGAAATACGAAAAGCTGAAGCTAAATATTTAATCAAAGCACTTGAAATCATCTGGGCAGGGCACATTGCTAGCAGAACAAATGGACAATGGGGTCGAAAGGTTCTGGAGTGCGACCGCATACCGGAAGACGTAGCGTTGGAAGGCCCTACCTCAATGTTGACAGACGTATTCTGGGACCCACATGGTGATAGATTTGGCCCATGACTCGTTCGACATAGTTGCGGCAGACGTGTCCGGCCCAGCCCCACTTAAGCTTGGCTGCTTTTTAGATGAAGTCGGTGATTTGTGTTTCGGAGCGCATATTTGTGAACATAATACGGCCCGTTAATCTGACTCCAAGAATTCTGCGCTATTATGAGAAGAGGCCTTCACCCTACAGAGACTGCTGGGACAATAATAGTTTGGTGTTGTTAAAATGGTAAGGAAACCGGCATCTCCTAGAACCAAAAATTCGATGACATGTGACCTCTACCAACCTACACTGGGCCCGCATGGTGGATTACGGCCCACCTCTCACCGAGAGGAGGCCTGTGTCAGCAGTGGGAACTTTATAGCTGATTATGCTTATGCTATTGTTAACCATTAACATATTAAACAATGAATTTTGGTTTGATTGGCGACTGTACCAATTACCCAATCATTGGACTGAGTAATTGGCCTCTTCACCGCTGCTTGTGGGTTGATTTCCCATGGGTATTATAATATTGTTCCTGTTTTGTGCATTTGTGCATGTTAAGTCAGGGACATTTCAACTGTCAAAATTGTACATTCAATTCACAACTACAGCTGTCTTTCTTTGTCTGACATAAGAAGTAGCTGATACACAATAAATTGACGTGGTATACGATTTTGCTCTACAATCAAGTTTCCCAACTGTACCTGCAATCCTACTTGTATGATGCACATTTGCATAAGTTAACATGATAAGACATAACATAACATCACCCCTGTAATCCTCGAAGGGTTAAGCAGAGGTGTAACTACAGTACACCGACATTTCGTCAGTTATGTTTAAGTCCCATTTAATAGGGGGCGACCTTATTGCCATCATACATACATACATAAACTCACGCCTTCTTCCCATGGGGGTAGACAGAAACTACAGAACGCCACCTGCTACGATCGTTACATACTCCTTTTGCCTCGTTTACGTTCATACATCTGGTCATACACGCACGCCGGTTGCGCACCTGGCCTTTCTGAAGAACATCACCAATAAGGTCAGTATATGTCCTCCTATGGCGTCCCCGCCCGGCCTTTCCCTTCACATCTGCCTTGTAAATACATTTTGTCACCTTTCATTCATCCTCTCAACATGCCCAAACCATCTCAGCATACCCTTTTAATTTTTTGTCACTACATCTTCTTTTAAATCACACCGCTGTCTTATCATATCATTTCTCAGCCTATCATTCATAGTCAGACCACACGTGCTTCGCTTATTGCCATCAATTCGACACAAATCCAGACTACGGGCTCCTACTGAGAAATCCCTGACGGAAAACCCAATATCATTTTTCCCGACCGGGGAATCGAACCCAGGACCACATGCTCAGCAGTATCGCTTGCGACCACTAGACCAACGACCAGTTATGTCAAGTTAAGTCCCTTGACGTCTATAAGTCACACTTCACAATGAAAATCTGTCACTTTTTGATTGACATTTGGACACATAACTTGCTACTTGAACTAAACTCGTTACTTTAACTAATCAAAACAATCTGCCTAGTCTTTTCCCAACTATATTGGGGTTGGTTTCCAGTCTAAACCTAACACCAGTATTTTACATGGAGCGACTGCCTATCTGACCTCCACAACCCAGCAACTGGATAATACGATACCCCTTGATAAGACTGGTTGTCAGACTTTTGGACTTCTGACTGAATGATTCCCGGGACCAACGCCTTAACAAGCTTTCCGAGGCACGGAGGAGTCTCAGTGTGTAAAGATGGTCACCCATCCACGGACCAAACCCGGCAAGCGTAGCTTAACGTGATGAATCGACCCGTGCGGCTGTTATTACTTAGCCACAAGCTCCTCCAACTTCAAAGTACTTAACTAATGCAAATTTAAATCAGCCATAAGTAAGTGCAGTCACAATCCAGGACAAATTAATGTGGTGAGAGGTTTAAAAGTAGCCACTTTTCCGAGATAAAACCCAAGATCGATCTCAGAGATGAGAGCATTTTATTAATAGGGACCTTAAAGCTTGGTGCTCTGTTCGTCCCGACAGAAACAAGAGCTCCTGATTAATGGTCTCCTCTCTAGCAGACATCTACATTGCTTGCGATGCGACGTCATTTGTTTTAGCTTGTTTTTGCTATGGGCCAGAATATTTGGGAGCACTTTTTTTTGTTTTTGGGTTAAGTGGGGTTTAAGTGGATTAAGACTACATTATCTACTTGTAATAAAATTTATATAGATTGTCTACCTCGCCTTTCTACAAGCTAGTCGTTTACATCTATAAATAAAATTGGAGTGTCTGTTTTTAATGTCAAAATAACGGTTTTTTTACTAAATTCATATGAAAGTATTTACGGTAACTGAAACAAAAAAAAAAAATCGTTTGTATGTTTGTTCCGGCTAATCTCCTAAACGGCTGGACCGATTTTGACGCGACTTTCACTGATGCTATAAGAAGTAACTTAGGCTACTTTTATTTTATAAAAAGAATTAGGGTCCACGCGGGCGAAGCTGCGGGCTGTAGCTAGTTAGTGAATAAAAATGTTGCCAATGTTTGTGTTTCTACAGATTTTTTGCTCTTATGGGGAAGAAATTAATTGCCTTCTAAAGTGTTTGGTGCCTCCTTGGTCTAGTGGTCGCAAACGCTACTGCTGAGGATGAGGTCTTAGGTATGATTCCCGGGTCGGGAAAAGTTTTATTGGGTTTTTCCATTTGGAATTTCTCAGTAGCAGCCCGGAGTCTGACTCTGGTTTAATTTAGAAAAAAATAAAACTTAAACTATTGCTACGTTTGAGGTTATTATCATAAACCTCTATGCTATTACCGCTTTTGTAATAAGTTTATTAGTTAGGTAATTTGAAAAAAAAAATGTAAACGAACTTCTCTTAAAAACATTTCATTAAAATCTTAAATGTAGGTATTTTAAATTTATTCATTAAAAGCTTTGGGCAGACGTTAAACCACTAAAAACAGAAACTTTTAAATGCACGAATGTTGAAATTATTTGTATACTTTAAAAACCGGTCAAGTGCGTGTCGAACCACGCACAATGAAGGGTTCCGTAGTTGGGATGAATTTATCCCAAAAAAAACTTAACATTGTAGTTTAAAAACTTGTTCTCCCATACTTCGATATACTTACGTCACGGTCAATTCTCCTACAAGTTAGTAACCACAAAAAAAAATGTGTGATAAAACTACAAAATTAAATTAACTATTTTCAGACTTTTTCCGTTACATGTGCTGTGAGACCTTGATGATTCTAGGTCAACAGGAACTACCCTTTAGGTTTTGATTTATTTGCAAGTATCAAAATAAATCGCATAAATGGCCGTATGTTGTTATTGCGTTTTTAAAATTCAAAATTCAAAAGTCATTCATTCAAACTAGGCTGAGAATCAGCACTTTTCGAACGTCAAAATGACATAAGACAGTCCCCCAAAAACGCCCACTCTTCACCACTTTCTAATGCCTTTAGCTGGGAAGAAGTGGCGCAACAAACTCCCCAGCAGCACAGCTGTCTGTTCAAGTTAGAAAAAAAATATAATTATATACAATAGTATGCAAAATAACTTACATTATGCAACACAAAACATTATTTAAATTATAAATTATTGGCCATTATGTCAGCTAGCACACGCCAATATACCAACCAAAAACATCGAGAACTATACTCAAGCAGAATTAAAAAAAAAACTAAACGTAAACAGAACTTAACATCTAAATAAAAGCCTCCAGGCATAAAAGGCCTTGACTTAGAAGCTTGAATTTTCAAAGCTCCGAGGGACCGTAGACCTACGTATTTGATATTAATTTCAACCTGGCACCTCCACGCGTTCCTGAGAAAAAGGATCTTGACAGACTGACAGACACACGGACGGACAACGAAGTGATCCTTTATGGGTTCCGTTTTTCCCTTTTGAGGTACGGAATCCTAAAAAATAGAAGTAAATACTATTAAAACCTTGAAAATTTTACTGTCATATAAACAAGAAAATTCTCTTTGCGAATGAAGTTTGAAAATACAAACTAGTTGTGAAAGACGTTTGATAATATTATTAATTACAGCGAGCGTTTACTTCACTGCAAAATGGAGTCTAATTAATTACACTTCACACTAAATTGAAAGCAAAATAGTGTTGGAAATTATTTAGAAATAATACTTCCATTAGAAGTTATGATTATTTGGTACTAAAATAAATAATAATTTAAGAAGACAACATTTGAATAATTAAAACAGTAATAATTATGAATAAAGACGGTTTTCTTAGTTAATTTCGGACACCTACTGACTCACAACAAAAAAAAAAACGTGTGGCACTCAGGGACTGCCGCGGTAAAGCTAGTGCATCATAGCATTTGTAACTTCCATACTTCCTATTTGTCAACGCTACACTTGGGATGATGACGTGATGACATAAACAAAAATTACGTTCCCATGACAACATCACGTTGTCATGGGAACCGTCATTACATGGTAGGCGGAGTGGGGGGTGTTAGGTTTTATTTTCGTTACGTTACGGAATTTCTAGATTCGGTCGCCGCGCTCAAAGCCCGCGATAAAAGCTATGCAACAGCTTAAAACATCGCCAGGAAAATTGTATTTGCTTATTTAATCTTAAATATTATGAACACATGCATATATTATTTTTAAGCCTCTTGACATTTCTCAAAATGTCACCTAGACCTTTGAAAAGCGAACGAGATGGCGAAACCAACTCGTAGAGGCCGACTCACAGAGACGTTTTTAATTAAATGAAGCACAAACCAACGATTATCTCTGTTCGCACTATGCTAGTGCACTTAAGGACTGTCCTCGGTTGGTGTAAGACTATTGCAGGATATTGTAGCGGTTACACCGCCACATACGAACTACGCATCATAGACATGACGTCACACAAATCCTGCATCGCGCAGTTAGAGTTTACCGAGCGATCGACATACATACAAGATTTCAACTTCAAACCGATGGGCAGTTGCCCGCCAGACACAACACCCGTCTGGTCGGAGGATCCTCCCTTTTCTATGGTGGATGAGTGAACTTTACACCCTGTTCCTCATACCCCTAAAATATTAAATGATTGTTTGTGGATTATATGATCAGCCAACTATCCAGTCTTCTTCTTTTTATGTGGTAAGTGACTAACCTGGTGTCAGCGTTTTAAAGCCGCCCATGGGCCTCTGACTTGGCTTCACATGCCGTCGAGAAATATTTCTCAGGCATCGGGTTTCCTCACGATGTATTCCTTCACCGTCTTTGAAGCAAGGGATAAATAAACGATACGCACATAAATCCGAAATGTCAGAGGTGCCTGCCTTTGGTACGAACTCAAGACCTATGACTCACATCACTGCCACAACTATCTAGTAACAAGCAATTTTAAAGCGAAATATTGAACACTTTCTGAAATTGAGGGAACAAAAACGCATTCAAAGCATTAAAACTTTTGTGTTAATTATAAACTCTCCACTTTTCAAATTATTACCACGAACAACGTCACTATGAATTTATGAAAACCGATAAATTATTTAAAACCAATTTTGTAAAATACAGCAAAGTTGGAGCAGGGTTGTCACTCAACTTTTGCTTTTAACTACTACTTCCACAATTATTAAATTCTAACAAGCTTCACAGATTGTGAAGCTATAAAACCGTTTTTTTTTTAACATCCAGAAAAACAACTATAAAAAAAACGCCTATTTCTTTCGTAAAACTTTCTAATCTATACATAATAAAATAGTAACGAAGTCAAAACAGTACAATCAATATTCAAAAAAAAATTTGTTACGAGGTTTGGGGAACGAGTCTGATGCCGAAAATATAGTTTTAAGATTTGTCTGTTTGTCTGGATGTAAGTTCCGAATTGGCGCAAAAACGGCTGAATAGATTTGGATGAAACTTGTCACACAGATAGTTCATAACTTGGATTAATGCATAGAGTAGGTACTTATAATCCCGGTACCACGTTCCTGTGGGATTTTTTCCGACATACACATACAAAACTAATCGGAACTGAAATCATCTACAAAGTGCTTGCTATTTCAAAATTCTACTCAAAATAAAAACTACAGTGTGTTCTTTGTTACGTGTCATAATTGGTAAACAAACACGGTAAGAAAATTACGAGTGTTGGCAAGACAAGCAAAGTAAAATACACTTTAAGTTTTCTAAGCAGTCTAATTATAAAAAAATAGAAAGCACCTTGATTCTCTTGTCCATCTAATCCACAGCGCAGCGTGAAACAAGCAAAGAAGTTGAAAATTAAAGAAGAAATAGCTAATAAAATATAGCTTTTTGTATTTTTTATTTGTTTTTAACTACGTGAAAAATGTCCATGCTCTTTTATTTAAACTGTAAATTATTTGCTTTTGTAATTATGTTACTAAATAATAAACTAAATACATGTAACTTAATTACCGAGCGAGTGATTATGGCATAGCACATAGTAATATCCCTTATAATTTGTAACTGGCGAGAGAGTAACGCTTAATAAAACTAGTTTTTTTTTTTGTTACTTTTCTGTGAAATAAAACAATACGAATGTCAATTCTCCATAATAATATATTATTAATAAAATAATATGTACATAAATAACACAACTTATACCTAAATAATAAATAAAAATTCCAAAATAAAATTATATACTAACTTAAATAAAAATATTCACAAACTAAAATACAGCGTCGAAAAATTCAGCCATTTTAAAATTAGAATCATAAACTCAAACTCACAGCATTTTTTTAAAATTACTCCATTTACAGGCACCTTTGAATTACTAAAGGAGTCTGTCATTTAGAAAAATTAAGCTAGTTACTTATTCCAAAGCGTAGTAAGTTCTAATGGAAAATAACGGGCAAGAAACAGAATCGCATGTGCTGTTTTTAATTAAAGGTAGATTTTTTACATATTTCACGGCTGGCAACCCTAATCCTACAAAGAGATTGCTCTGAATAGAAATAAATTGAGTAAACTTTGATAGGGTTTGAGAATAACAGCAATTAACTAAACATGGGATCAGTTTCAGATCAAGAGCTAGTTATTGTAGAATCTAGAATATCTCGTGTTTTGAAATAGACACTGTAATTGGATTATAGATATTTTACATGAAAATTGGTAAAGTTATTATTTATCTCATAAGCTTGCGTGATAAGATGATTCAAATCTATCATGAATACAATAATGGAACTAACTAAATAAATTGGTAATTTATTACATTACATTAGGAAAGTTTTTACCCGACTGCCCCAGAAGGAGGGTACGGTTTACGAAAGTATGTATGTCTATTTCTTTGGTACGCTCTGTAGCCTAAACGGCTTGATAGATTTTAACTTATGAGGTGTCGTTAGATTCGTCTTAATTGTGGAAGTGACATAGGCTATATAATATTTATATATTGCATCTGTAAATACAAAAAAGGAGGGGTAGGTTTAAAAAAAAAATACTACATTATTGTTATCAAATAAAAGCTATTAATGAGTCAATGTATATTATATTAATAACTCTAAAATGCCTGAAAAAGTAAAATAAAATTATGGTGTAATTATTGTTTGTCTTTTTGTTTGTTTGCCTGCAATACCAAAATTCTATAGATTATAATGCTTGTTTTTCTCATCAGTTGTGTTTTTGTAGTCGGGTTTGTTGTTTTTTAAATAATTTGCTTTATTGAAGTGAAAACTTCTTTAGACGCGATAGGCATTTTTGAGATGAGAAAAACAATTAAACTCGCGACACTGTTACCGTTACCGATACTTTATTAAAATCATTTCCAGCACAATAAAATTGTTCAAGTTTTCACTTCTGTCCGCACTCCCGGCCCATACATTACACCTTGGTTCACCATACTTAATGTATGGGTATAATCCTACAAATTACATCCAGTATCTGGCTAATGAATTCAAAGGGATTCACAAAACTAGTCTGATAATAACATAACATCACGTATTGTTTACCGGGTTTTGCAGAGATGCACCTATAGTATATTCACATTTCGCCAGTTATATTTAAGTCCCATGTAATTACTGCCATCAACCGAGCACAAATTCAGACAACTGAGAAATTCCAGATAAAACAATTTTCAAAAAAACACTTTGCCTGACCTGGGAATTGAGCCCAGGCCCTCACGCTCAGCAATAGAGCTCACGACCACTAGACCAATAAGACAGTCCTAACACAATCCTACTCATTACAACCAGTATCTGGCTAATTAATCCCAAAAGGCTCTTATTTACGTCCGTAACTTGTCGGATAATAACGACGTGACAAATCACGTCGGAAAAACCGTATACAATTCCAATTACTGTTTTCCGTCAAAAACCAGTGAGCGCTTTAATAGAAAACAAAATACTAAATGAAAATTGGAATATTAATTATCCCTTTGTTATAAGTTCCCAAGTCTTTATTGGGCTATTCCCAACTTCATAATAGGTATATTATAATTGGTTTTCGATTATTTTAATAATAGAGGCTTATTTATAGGGTCGTTTGATTCTTCTCGCCACGGATATTTATTGGAAAATTTATTAATTGAAATAAACATCCTTTTTTAATCGTTAAAGTCAAGAATAGATACAGTAAGAAATGAGTATTTAAGGCAAAGTTTGCAAGTGGCGCCAGTGATAGAAAAGTTAAAAGGAAATCGTTTGGCCTGGTATGGGCATGTGATGAGGAGAAAGGAAATGCATGTGACTAAAAGAGTGATGAATATAAATGTTGATGGATGGAGTCTAGGACGGTCAAACAAAAGATGGATGGATTTTGTGAAGAATGATATGAAAGAGAAGGGAGTGACGGATAGAGTGACGACAGAGGGATAATAGAAGAAGAAAAGGTGTTGCGCTGACGCCCAGTAACATGTGATGACAAGGGCAGGAAGATGATGATTCGTGATAGTCACGGCAAGTCAACTTTTTGCGTGTTTGCTAACAGACCCCGAATTGCGGAAATAAGCTTGCTAATGGACACCTACTTTTACCGGACGGAGTTTATTGAGAAGCTTTACAGGTGCTGTCGCAAGTTCTGCGTAGATGTTCGTTAGACGTATAGGTGCGCCTCATAGATACTGCTCAAACATGAACGCCGCGTCAACGGGACGTATTACTTCTCAGTCACGTCTACACAACGCAAGCACAGCGGTATGTACTCAACGTGTACGTGGTATCAACGCCCACATTACCGTTAGACAAAAATAAGGGGGTTTGTCCACCGCAGTCGTCACCGGGACGTCAGCGACAAACGAGATTATTCGAACCAAACGCAACGTCACGGTGACAGTGTTCGTTTGTCCTGCGTGACCGAACTCGGCGGTTCAGTATGTTATAATAGACAAAATAAAAGCCGGGCAAACGGTGCCGGTGCCAGTGATTCTCGAAACTTGTTTTGTATTAATGGCACATCGGCACGTCACAATCTCGGGTTGAGTTCTAGCGGTTGCGCCAAACTACTCGAAACTTCGGCGGCTGGGATGATGGCGCTCGGGTGACGCAGGTACGCGCGGTGAACGCGCGGCCATAGAAAATGTATGTATCGCTACTTCAGCGCCCCGTCAGCTCGTTCTCAGTGGTATCCCAGTGATGGCTGTAGTGTACAGACGCATTAAGGTCAGAGGTCCTAGCATGAACGCGTGACGTAAATGTAACGTAAATTCCAACCATTTTTTAGACAAAATTACAAAATATCCTCTAGGTTTTTCGTTTTTGCGACAAGCATAATTAGTATCACCCATAGATACATGATAATATGAAAAATGTATTAAAACTAATTGTAAGTAAGTTAATATGCGCGAAACGAGTATTTTCAATTTTAAAATCATTCGAAAATACGTTACGTTACGTCACGCGTTCGTGCAATATTTCGAGAAATCATACTAACTCAACGTTCTCAAAATACCAGGCTGTCAATTTAAAACTCCTCACCTTCCCTTATCAAAGACAAAGTTTTAAAACTCCTTGAATTATTGGAACGGTGAATGGTGCTTGACACTTCCGCGCTCACTTTACTTTTAAAACTTTTTAAGATTTGATTAAGTCGAGGGTCTATAATAAAAATGAAATTTGATTAAGTGCAGTTTGGTGAATGAAGATTTTTTGCTTTCTTTCAATAGGAAGATGACAGCTTTTTTTGCCAATTTTGTTAAAGAATTAAGTACCTTTTCTAAAAGAGGGTTGCACTAGTTAAGTTATAGTTCTCGATGTTTTTGGTTGGTATATTGGCGTGTGCTAGCTGACATATGATTAATAATTTATAATTTAAATTATGTTTTGTGTTGCGTAATGTAATATTATATAGAATCTTTATTTTTTACTGAACAGATAGCTGTGCTGTTGGGGAGTTTGTTGCGCCACTTCTTCTTCCTAGCTAAAGCACTAGGAAGTGATGACGGGTAGGCGTTTTGAGGGACTGTCTTTTGTAATTTTGACGTTCGAAAAGTGCTCATTCTCAGGCTAGTTTGAATAAATGACTTTTGAATTTTTAAGTTGATGTCGTTTTTTTGTGTGGTATGGTGTGGTTGTGTTGTGGTTTGGCTGGATGTGGAAGGCGGAGGGCAGGGTGTTGTAGCCTGGGAGACGACTATATTCAGCAGTGGACTGCGATAGCCTGTGTTGATGGACAGCCGACGGCTTTTTTTCGGTAGAAGTGGTATGTGTAACAAACATGCAAACATAATCTCACATCTTTTTGTCATGGAGGTAGGCAAAATAAAGAACGCCACCCGCTACGACCATACGAACTCCATTTACTTTGCTTACGTACATACCTATGTGCAATATAAGAAGACCCCTTTTCATACCTAGATAGAGAAAAGAGTAGAGGAAGACCAAGGAAAGGATGGAAGGATTATGTAATAGATGATACGGATAGAAAGGGGGTGACTACCGAAATGACGACTAATAAAGAAGTATGGAAGAAAAAGAAGGGAAACGCCGAAAAAAAAAGAAGTGTCACTCCGGGAGTGCTGACAGAAATGAAAACTTGAACAAGATCGCCTTGGTGGAAGAAAAATACTTGTATAGAAAATTGGTCCATAACTTTATCTAAATAAAGAGCATAATCGCGTATACAAAACCTTTAAAGTAAAATACTTACATAGAACATTGATCCGTAACGTAATATAAATAAAGAGCACAATCGCGTTTACAAAAATGAGGAGTCGTTGTCGCGAAGTCAATGGTTTATAGTCCCATCTCAAAAATACCCAACGCACCTAAAGAAGTTTTCATTTAAAAAATTGTGTAAGTGCAGGAGAATGATGATGATAGATAATTTCTATGGGGCACCAAAATGCAGTCTTCCTAAATAAAAAATAAATCTACCTAGCCTTTTCCCAACTATCTTGGGGTCGGCTTCCAGTCAAACCGAATGCTTTTTATATAGAGCAACTGCCTATCTGACCTCCACAACCCAGTTACTGGGTAACATAATACCCCTTGGTAAGTCTAGTTGTCAGATTTTCGGACTTCTGACGAATCGTAATAACTGTCAAAGATCTGCGAATGACAGCCAGGACCAACGGCTTACGTGTTTTCCAAGACACGGAGGGGTCTCAGTCTGTAATGGATGATCACCCATCCCTTCCTTGACCTTCGATTGACCAGCTGTTATCATTTAGTCGCGAGAAACTCCTAATTAAGCCTAAGCTTTTTATTATTTTACAAGTGTTAACCATTCAACACTGTAAGTATCGTAAAGTACAAAATGTATAAAACATAATGCTGCTATCACATTCGATTTCCTTTAACAATTCCAAGTGGATTCGAGAGGGGAGTCGATGCTCGGGGATTAATGTTTAACAGGCAGGTACCTTCTGTTGAGTATGTTTCCCAGCATTACCCTGTGTAATAGGCAATCTTTAAAGTGTTCATTGAATAGGTAGCCGTGTGTTTAGTTGATAAGTTATAGGAATGATAACAAGAATCTTGAATAGTACCTACATGAGTAAAATTAGGTTTTTCAAATTATATAACATGTCCCAGAATTAACGCACATCCCCAAACACCCCAATTAAAATATTTTGTTACAATCATAATTCATCGTTGTTTTATTATGCTAGTTTTACTGATTGTGGGAGAAAATTATGGTCACATTACAAATCTACACACGCACTTAGTCACACCTGTATCTAGCGGGTCTAGCATGGTAGGCACCAACTTCGTCTATTTTGGTTTGTTTTGACTGTAGTACACTCGGAAGTATGACTGTAATTTACGCAGATTTCATTATTTTTGGGATAAAAATTACCTGTATTAAAAATGTCAGAAATCGATTCAGCAAATGATTCTGAACTAATTACTTTCATAATGTTTATTAAATTCAGTTACACATTGTATACCCAGCACTAATTAGACACTTTCAAATAGTACTTATCTAGATTTATTGTAACGGTGGCGGCGGCTGTATTTTTTTCGTAATACAAATATTGAGATTTTGGTAAACTCAATTTTTTTCTGTCAGCAAATATTATAGTGAGACGCTTCGAACCTAAGCTAGCCGAGTCAGAGTGCTTTGAATTCGGGATCACGGGCTAGATTTATTTGGGATAGCCTTTACTTTGCAAACACATAAATATCAAGTTGAGTGAAGATGTGTTTATTTGCTGATAACGTTAGTTTAGTGACTAAACAGCAGATTTTTCTTGGTATTTACCTATCATTGTAAGTACACTAGTTTCTACAATAAAGTGTTTCATAAATAAATAAATATTTACATTGCGCAAAAATCCATTCTTTCGCTATATTTATATTCTCTACTTGTATTTTAAAAGCCAAAGCTTGCAGTACTAAATTGTTTAAAATAATAACGCCTTTCTAATCAAGAAAATGAAAAACGAAGAACTTAGTAGGTAATCAAAGAAATGCTGCATCCTTTCGCTCTTTGTAGTATTGTGCTTTTCAAAGCAGGACGAGCAGTGCTCGGAATTATAATAAGTAAAAGGAAAGAAAATGAGAATCATTCGATAGATACTAGTACTTCTGGGATAAGAGGATTAATAAGATAAATGTAGATTAAGAATAGGTTTGTTTGTGATATAGGTAAGTTGGTGATATTTTTTTTAGCAATTTATAATAAAATCACCGGCACACGCACAGTCACGAGACAGCGCAAGCCACTTACACTTGCGCTTGCGCTGTCTCGTAACTGTGCGTGTGCCGGTTGAAGCAAATATGCAGCGACTGCCCGAACTATAAACCTATTACACTGCACAATATTCACTTAGTTTGATCATGCTGCCAGCCTTTTGGGTACTTTTCCTATTGACAGCGATACGGACGAATTTTTTGATGCCCTATGACCAATTCCCCGCCCCCTCCTTTTTTATATACTTAAGTCAGATCGTTTTTAAATAATGTAAATACGTGTGTGTAAATAATAAAAACTGTTTGATCATACTATTTATTTATTTAAACTTCTCACACACAAAAAGGTACAAAGGCGGACTTAATGCCATAGGCATTCTCTACCAGTCAACCAAGGCTGGTGAAGAGATTAGTTGGCAGGTGCTCTGTTTGAGAGGAACAAAGAAAAAATTATTAAAAATGTATCATTAGAAATAAAATGTAGGAACAACAGTACATAAATAGGTTATAACTTATAATACACATACATACATTTAATATAATATATATCTGAGTTTTTTTTTCCTACCTTTCATTGCATACACCCAGAAAAAAGTTTGAAGAAAAAATTAAAATGCCTCTGTCACATTGTCACGCCTGGAATGATGTAAGGGCAGACAAAGCTGATTGTGATAAGCCTTTTCCCAACTATGTTGGCGTCAGCTTCCAATCTAACCGGATGCAGCTGAATACCAGTACTTTAACCTAGAACGACTGCCCATCTGACCTCCACAACCCAGTTACTGGGTAACACGATACCCCTTGGTAAGACTGGTTGTCAGACTTTCGGGCTTCTGACGACCCGTAACGACGGTCAAACATCTACGAATGACAGCCTGAAGGCACGGAGGGGTCTCGATATGTAATGGATGGTCACCCATCCACGAGTTGACCGCGGCAATCGTAGCTTAACCTTCGATCGACTCATGCGGTGTTATTATTTAGCCACAAGCCCCCAAATCTCTAAAAAGACTTAAGGCTTCCGCGTAAAGACACGACGCGTCGGCGTGACGCGACTCTGATGGAATAATTTCTATGAAAAACTTTTTACAAAAAAAAAAAACAACCGACTTCCAAAAAACACTGCTAAGTGAAAAATAACTTTAATTTCGGAAGTCAGTGTCTTTCTTTGGTTTTGATTTTTCGTTTTTTGTCACCGACTTCCGAAATTAAAGTTATTTTTCACTTTGCAGTGTTTTTTGGAAGTCGGATGTTTTTTTTTTGTAAAAAGTTTTTATTTTTCACTTTTTAGTTGTGGTACCTACCCCACACAAATTCGAAAACCACTACCTGCTATGTAAATAACAGTGATAGAAACTTATCATATCATCCACATACTAAGTGGGAAAAAGTACGTATTATTGAAGCTAACTCAAAAACTATCGAAGCAAAGTTAATCAAATTTATATAGGACTATTTCGAGAGCATACAAACAAAAACAATATTTTCAAAATCGGTCCACAATTGACGGAGAAATCGGTGGACATACATAAAAAAAAAACCTCCTCCTTTTAGGAAGTCGGTTAAAAACATCACGAAAATTGTTCTACCAGTGTCTTTAACCATTTAATCCTACCAATAGAGAACTTAAAAACTAATCGTTTGTGTAAATTAACTTTAATTTTACAATTTTATTCTGCTCGCGACTCACATTCTACCTTTGATATAACCTGTCTTTATACCTAGCAGTTTGTGGGTACAAAGGATTTGAAAACTAGTTACCGGAACTGATCGTCAGATGTCGTTGTTACATTTAGATGTTAATTTTAGAGAAAATAGGCGGTTTGGTAACAGTTTTGTGTAATTAAGGCTTTTAAACGTTTGAAATTCGGAACACAGATTGGAGTCTTATTTTGGGTATGGACACTGATTTTATGTCCTAACCTAAATCTTTAAACAAACAAAAATGTTTGTTTCAACCAAGTTGCGGTATCAAATTTCCAAACGTAGGGACTACAAGATACCATCCAAATTTGGCTGTTACCACAGATGGTTTAGTTCGTAAAATCATTTAAATAATAAAAACCGACCAAGTGCGTGTCGGACCACGCACAATGAAGGGTTCCGTAGTTGGGATGAATTTATCCCAAAAACAAACTTAACTTTGTAGTTGAAAAATATGTTCTCCCGTATGGAATGTATGGGAAAACATGTTTTTGCAAAGTTAAGTTGGTCGATTATTACTCGTTAACTTGTAAAGCCTACTTAGCTGTAATAGTTTTTCTTTTAATTTAGTTATATAAACTACTACTGTGATTTTTTTCACGCATCCAAAGCCAACCATTTAGCTGGCAGGGGGGGGGGGGGACACTTGACTCTAACAAAAATTAGCACTTTAAAGCTTAATATTTCGCAAACGGGTTCCTGAATCCAAAAATGATTTTAACAAACTCACAATGTTTTTGAAGGACCTTTTCAATGATACCCCACACCATGGGATAAAAAACAAAACATTACCACTTTACGTGTAGGAGAGGTACCCTAAAAAAAATGTTTTTCATAATTTAGTTTTACCACTTTGTCGGCGTGATTAATATGTATACCTATGCCAAATTACAGCTTTCTAGTACTAAGGGTCTCGGAGCTAGACCGCGGACAGACAGACAGACAGACGGACATGACGAAACTATAAGGGTTCCTTGTTTACTACGGAACCCTAAAAAGCGACTCTGGCTACGACATAACGAGTGTAATTCAGGTTGCACAGCGCTAATTACCTATCGTTATATTCATCTAGAAGTTGCTTGTCTTTCTGTCGCGTAACTCGATCTTCTGACTACGTTACACTCACTGAATTGACCCAACAAGTCAAACCCGCCGCGTTCTTGTAGCTTCATACCTAAATTTCAGGGCTGAACCATCTGTTTTCATGTGTTGTTACCATAATATGTCACACGCAGCACTTCTACAGTGCCTTTATTTAAATTATGCCTTCATTATGTTTAGCCAATGTTCTTACCACCCTTAAAGCGTCAACCTTAAAAGTTAGAGCGAATTATAATGGTACCTTCTGAATGCACGAACAGTTTTTGAAGTGAAAACTTCTTTAGGCGCGTTGCGCTTTTTTGAGATGGAAAAAAACAATTGAACTCGCGACACCGTTACCAACACCTCATTTTTGTAAACGCGATTGTGCTCTTTATTTATATTACGTTACGGATCAATGTTCTATGCTAGAATTTTACTTTAAAGGTTTTGGAAGTATTTTAGAAGTGAAAACTTCTTTAGGCGCGTGGGGCATTTTTGAGACGGGACTAAACCATTGATTTCGCGACACTGTGATGACACCAGCTTCTGACCATTAAAAGACATCAACGCGTGATTACCACGGTGCGTGGAGTAAAAGACATTAACGCGTTGATTAATCGCAATTTTTTTTCAAGTTATCACTTTTGTCGGCACTCCCGGAGTGCTACTGTTTTTTTTTTGTAAACGCGATTTTGCTCTTTATTTAGATAAGGTTACGGACCAATGTTCTATACAAGTATTTTTCTTCCACCAAGGCGATCTTGGTTCAAGTTTTCACTTCTGTCGGCACTCCCGGAGTGTCACTGTTTTTTATACCGACACACGAATTTCTTACATTAAATTCTCCTAGAATGCACATGTAACCGCAGGCAACAGCGTAGTTAAACATTCAGCATCTTACCTTGGCAGCTGGTGAACTGGATGGCTCATCAAACAACGCCCAGACCTTGGGTTTGACTCTCTGCCAGATGCCGACGTCTCCTGCCAGGTATGCCTCTTCATAGCCGAAGAGCCTCGCGATTTCCTCTTCAGAGGGCTTCTCACTGTCAATGTCCAATTTGTCGAGGATTGCCAGGGTGTTCTGGTGACAATAAAAAAGAAACATTAAACACATATACTAAGTATGTGAACAAAGAACAGACTTAGCAAGAATGTCTTGATTTTTTTACATAACATAACATCACGCCTTGTTTCCCCGAAGGGTTGGGCAGAGGTGTACCTGTAGCAGGTACACCCACATTTCGCCAGTTATGTTTAAGTCCCATATAATAGGGGGCGAGCCTATTGCCATCAACCGGGCACAAATCCAGACTCCGAGCTGCTACTGAAACATTTCAAATAGAAAAACCGAATAACACTTCCCGACCCGGGAACCGAATCCAGGACCTCATGCTCAGCAGTACCGCTTGCGACTACTAGACCAAAAAGGGTTAAAATTGTTTACAGTATTATGTACATTTAATCTTACTGAATTAAAATGCTCTTCTTCTGAAAAAAAAGTACGAGTAGGGGGCGAGTAATAGGTTTTTTTAAAACTTGATTAAACTGACCCGTCAAATATATATCGCTTAGGGGTTGGAAAAAAACTGGTTTCATTCACTATATTTATTCACAAGTCTGGTTGCTTAAAAAAACCGATTAAATGCGTGTCGGACCACGCACAATGAAGGGTTCCGTAGTTGGGATGAATTTATCCCAAAAACAAACTTAACACTGTCGTTGAAAAACTGTTCTCCCTTACATAAATATACGTCACGGTCAATTCTCCAACTGCAAATGTAAGTTTGTAATGACAAATAATTTTTTTTATTTTTTAAACTACTAATTAACAACTTTCGGACTTTTTCGTTTACTTATGCTGTGAGATCTTGCTTCCTGCCAAATTTTATGATTCTAGATCAACGGGAAGTACCCTATAGGATTAGATTTATTTGCGAATATCAAAATATGTCGCATAAATGACCGTATTTTTTATTGCGCTGACTTAAAAGTTTGATATTTTTAAAGCTCTAAGGGACCGTAGACCTATGAATTTGATATTAATTTTAACTTGATACCTCCACGCGTTCCTGAGGTAAAGGGTATTAAAAGACTGACAGACAGACAGACGTACAGACGGACAACGAAGTGTTCCATTTTTCCTTTTGAGGTACGAAACCCTAAAAATCATCGTGGACAGTCAAACTACCAAAGTAGGTACTCTCTCTGACTGGCTAATCTCTCACTGCGACATAAGCTTACTTCGAAGTCTACCTTTGAAGTAGGTAGTTTTGTTTTTACCCGACTACGGCGAAGCAAAAAGGAGGGTTATGATTTTGACCGGTATGTATGTATGTTCATCTATTACCTCATAACTTCTAAACTCCCGATCATAATTTGACAAATGAGGTATCATTGGAAGCGTCTTGATTGTCCGCTGGTTATAGGCTAAAGCCGTGGTCGCATGCCTGTACACCTAAGCAATCATAATGGCATGCATCCACGGCTTTACCTTGACCATTTGTGTACCTTTATCTTGATTTCTGTCTGAAATATTTTCTTGTCTGAATTATTTAATATAATTCAGCAAGCTACCGCAAAAATAAAATTCTAACAAGAAAAGTTATACAAAGTTAAGACTGAAGTTACCTAACCATTTTATATTTCAGTCCATTGTCAACGAAGCCTCAAATTGGAGTCTCAAATTTAACTTCGTTAAAGGCTTCGTTTTTCCAATCACATGGTAGAAACCCAATGTTTCCTCATCCTAATATTTGTAATGAGAAAAGGCTCCAACCAATAGAGGGAGGGGGTAAAAATAGGCTTTTTGCTTTAAGTGGATTGATACTTTATAAACGTACACTATCGGACAAGTTAAGAGGGGAGTGCGCGACGATACTTCATGTTTCCGATACACGATAACTAAAGCACTATGTAAACTGTATTTTTAAAGCCTAAATTAAACGAGCATATTAAGAGTGTTTCCGAAGTTTTTCGTTGTGTTTCGTTTTCCACTTTCTGGTATAGAAATTACTCTTAAATCTGTTTTGCTCTTTTTGCTTAGTACAACCAGGGAGACAAGTGAGCTTTTCTCAAAATATTTTGGCTGATCATTTGAGAACAAACCAGAGGACTAAGAGCTGTGTCAAGATGACCAGTAGTCTTTTTTTAACACAAGCTACAATCAGATTACTCCCCCCCTTTGTATATACTTATATATAATATTATTATTATTTTAATCTGTTAGTTTTTAAATCATGAGGCGAAAACGTCACCTGTTTATTCTTTGTTTTTTTTTTCCGCGTAATGTAAAGTTAGCTGTATTTTTTTTCCTCGTAACTTGACTCTGACTTATGGAATTAATTACATAATTAAGAAGTTTAATGTCATTTGGACGAAACGATAATACGAGCAGTTGTAAATATTCTGTACACAAAGCATTTTAAATTCATAGAAAGTAAATTCGGTAAACAGTACGTCAATTCTGAGCGTTTAAAATCACAGTAGGTTAATAAGATGCTCAAAACCACAGCTGTATAATATGCATATAAAAGACAAAAAGAAAATTACTTGCATTAAAGCATTTAATTTAGATATTCTACTGTAACAAGAGTGCACTCAGTGGCGCAATTTTCACTTTACAAATGCTAATTGCTGCGCCAAGTGAACGCAGACGTAGATAATAGGTTCGTCGCAACTTCTATCTTACTTTTCATTGTACAAATTAGTTTAATCTTGAGGTTCTAAAAGTCAAGTGTTTTAATAAAAAAACAATAAAGGTAAAAAAAATATGGTATGGTTGCATAAATATTTTTTTATGTTCGTATCGATCCATATATTTTCCTGAAACAAACATAAAACTCATGTAAGAAACTTATCAACATGAACAACAATTAAAAAACAATTTGTTGGTTTTTTGGATATTGAAGAAAAAAACTCGAAAATAGGTCATGATTACTTCAGTGTGTCCGCCATTGTACAAAGAGTATATTCTTATAATAATAAACTAAAATATCTTACAACAGACGTTTTCGTCTCAAACTTTTTAACGAACCGGGACAAAAAGCGATAAAAAACATCAAAGTTATTATAACTCGGTAAACAGATACATAGACATGTAAAATAACTTTTAACTATGAAGTTACTGAAAACTTTGGCCTGCTTTGTTGTCATTATTATTTTTTTTGTTCGAAAAATATTCATATGTAAGTAAAGTAAATAAGGTAGTCGAGAAGATTTCTTTATCCAAAAAAGTTTTCTTAATAAATTATAGTATTCAAACAAAAACAAACATGGTATTATTTAAAAAAATAATAAGCTATTGCATAGCTTTTATCGCGGGCTTTGAGTGCGGCAACCGAATCAAGTAATTCCGTAACGAAAATAAAACCTAACACCATGATGACATAAAACAAAAATTCAAAATCCCAAGTGTAGCGTTGACAAATAGGAAGAATGGAGGTTACAAATGCTATGCAATAGCTTTACCGCGGCAGTCTCCGAGTGCCACACGTTTTTTTTTAAATATTATTTCGTAGACGTTTGCAAATGGCATCGACATAAATAATTTATCGACTTTTCCAATTTCAGATACCTATTCAGTAAAATATAAATCTATAAACATTACTCTTCTTCTGGGGCATTCGGGTAAAAATAATGGAATAAACATGAAGAAAAATATACTTCAATATTATTAAGCAACATGATCAATACTTACTAGAGAAAATTAAATAACGCATTCTGCCTCTTTCTACTAACAACACGTTCTCTTTTAAAAATTACAAAGTTAATCTAACGGGGCTCTAATTAGTCATAAATTAAGCCAACATTGTTCAACTAGGACTAATAAAGATTATTAAAGCTCGTTTCTAAAGATATATGGCTTGATTATATTTGATAAAAGATGTAAGTAAGATGATAAAGTAGAAAGTTCGCTAAAACCTTCGCGAGTGGAATTTTGAAACTGTTGGTGAAGTTTGTAGCACATTAACATTGGGGTGTATAATTAATAGTCTTAAGTGTTTTAAAAATAGGGTGCATTGAAAAAGCATCCTGATGTTACTTATTTACTAACGAGTATTGTGTTAACCAGTTACTGGGTTGTGGAGGTCAGATACCCACAGTCGCTCCATGTAAAATATTGGTATTCAGCTGCATCCAGTTAGACTGGAAGCCGACCCCAACATAATAAGCCTGTGTGAAATTTTTTTTTTGTCCGTGTTGTAGATTTAAAAAAAACATTGGACACGTATTTTTTCTATTTTGACGTAATCAAAAGATTACGGCGATACATTGAGTTAAAATATGGCATGACGTCACGCCTTGCTAGATTTAATACTGCGTTGTGACGTAGTGAGCCCCCACTCCCCAACTTCAATGCGTGTTTACTAAGTTTGATTATGATAAAGCAAAAAATACGTGTCTAATATTTTTTTATTATCTGAAAGACGGACTAATACGTTTTTTTTTTTTTTTACCTAGGTAACTACCCTATTGAGGAAAAGGCTATGCAGATGATGAGTGCGATACTTTAGTTATCCGGCGCACCCTAGACAACCAGCCTGTTACTACCTTTTTACCCGACTGCGGCGAAGCCAAATAAGGAGGGTTATGTGTGTGAACTGTATGTATGTATGTCCGTCCCTATGTTCCCTCGAAACTACTCAATGGCTGTATCGATTTGAATTAATGTGTCGTCAGATTTGTCTTTATTGCGCGAGTGTCACTGGGTATATTAAAATGGCGGATTTTTGACGCCACAATGTATCCTTACATATTATAAAACAAAGTCCCCCGCCGCGTCTGTCTGTCTGAACGCGATAAACTCAAAACTACTAAACGGAATTTCAAACGGTTTTCACCAATGGAAAAGTCTGCGATGGCATATGTCTATCTTCTAAGGATGACCCACAGTAACCATTTTTATATTTCAGATATTGATAAAAATTTCATTGTTATTTCCAAAGCTATTTTGACCGGTACTGTGTTAATCCTTATCCAATCAACTATGTTACTTAAAGTGAGCATTTAATTTAGAATAAAATATGCCTTGTCATCATATAATTTAAATTAATGGTTTAAAAGATATCACTGATTCAAAATTACGCGTAGCAAAATAATTATGGTTGGAGCGAGCGGTAGGAGTCAATAACCTTTTCTTGGACTACTAGGTATGTAATCCCGGTACTGCCCGGTAGTAAGTTCCCGTAGTATATTTTCCGACATCCACGCGGACGAAGCCGCGGGCAAAAGCTAGTGTTTTATAAAAAAAAAACTCCCAAGCTCATCGAGTGATGTATCGAAATGAAGGGTTTTAAAAAGTGATTACAAAAATATACAAATAATATGTTTAAATGAAATTTGAAATAAGAAATTATAAAATAACTAAAAACTGTACAATAAAAAAAGAAAAAAAATAAAAAACCCGACTGCATAAATGTTGGAAACAAGATAGCATATTTCCGTCTCCAAACCCACTTAATACTATAAACAATCTCCTGCAGTTGGAGGCAATGGGTCTTTATTGTTTTTAAGAAGATGCCTCCGATTATATAAGATTGTTAATTTTTTTTCTGAGTCTTCAGTTCACTCTAGTTTACTAAGCCAGCCTCATACGATCACACGTGCCAAACACAATTATTATCATGCAGTCTGCAGTGGCAGTCAGCAAGAATAATTATGCACGAGTTTCTGTGGCAATAAACCAATTTATTTTTCTTTCATTTTTGGAACGAAGTTCTATAACGCGGCTTGTAAACTTTCAGAAATCGTCACGCTAAAAAGTGTTAATGCTTGCGACTGTCTTCTTCTAATTCAGAGAGCAAGAAAGAGAGAGAGAGAGAGAACTCTGACAGAAAAAAAAAGAAAAGAGTTAAGTGACTAGTGTCGTGGGATAAAATTGTACACATCAGCCCGAGTACACTGCTTGCCGGAGAGAAAGAGAAAGTGTGAATTTGGTCAAAATGAAAATCCAAGCAAGCGGCTGCGAAAATTTTCAAAATTTTCGTCATGCGTGTCGTTTTCATAGTTTTCGAGGGTGCTAAAGTTGATATGAGGTCAAAATGTAAATCTAAGAGCCAGCGGCTGCAAAAAACTAGTTTTATTTTTAAATCATACGTGAGAAAGAACTTCATTCCTGACGGGGGTCCCCCGACCACACACGATTTTTTTTCTTCATGCTATTATCGTTTTCCTGACAGATTTTTCTTTATCTCGGCATTAGCTGTGTAGTATCGGCTGATACGGAAGAAGAGATACTTAAAATTTATGTTCGTTAACGTAACTAGCAAAGTAGCAATGTATATCTATATCTATACTAATATTATAAAGAGGAAAGATTTGTATTTTTGTATGTAACGAATTTAAAAACTACTGGACCGATTTGAAAAATTCTTACAGCAATGGATAGCTACATGATCAGCGAGTAACATAGGCTATATTTTATCCCCGTACTCCCACGGGAACGGGAACTACGCGGGTGAAACCGCGTGACGTCCGCTAGTAATTACTGAAGATAGCCAATAGATAGATGGTAATTTATAAGAATTGTGATAAGACAGCCCACTATCATTAACGCTTCGCCATTGCTAATGTTCCGTTATCGCTAACGCTCTGCTAATTCTGCTATCGCTAATATCATTAAGTGATTGGGTTGCAGTTTGCGGAGCTTAGCAGACGGATTTCAACAAAAAAGACGCTCGGAAGAAGGCTCTAGGCTAGTTACGTTACTGTCAAGGGCGAGGCACGAGTTAAGTACTTCACAAGTACCGAACAAGCTAAGTAGGTACAGTCTGACTATTTTCTTAATGTCCGTCGGGAATCATCGCATTTCCGAATACAAACGAATGCTAATTTCCATGTCCATTAATTATTAGATCTATCGTATATAATAATTTAATTTCAGAACTAAGTACATTATTGTTTTGATTTCTGTGTGAACTATACGTATAGTGCTGTAAAACTATTGTCGTACCTGCGACTTTAGCAGCTTAACCCCCCATTTTAAAAATAAATTACATTAAATTCAAAGAGTATTAACAACTCTATATACTTCCAAGTCGATTGAGAGCGTCAGGTCTATACCAAGTGCAAAGGGCAACTGATAGAAATCCGACGACTGACAAAACTCAAAGTTTGCCGAAGGGCATTATGAAAATAGTTATACTGTACTACACAACTATGTTATATTTAATTTACAAGAATTTATGATAAACAAATATATAAATAGATTAGTTCTATTACACAAAAAACTGCGATATTAAATTACTACTTTGCGATAAGGTAGGTATCATAATTATTTAATCAATAACGCGATTCTTTAAGATTAATATTATTTATTTGTGGAAACATGAGTACACATACAGAGCATGCAAGTTATTAGATTACATTATAGTTTAAGATCAGTCATGTTTGGCCTTAGTGGCGTACAAATATTTAAATTTCAGTAATAAAAGTTTTTGGATAAAGAACAAAAACAGTACCTACATAAGAACAAAAATAGTAAATGTCAATTTTGAAAACAAATAAATTATATATGGTCATAGTTACGTAACAAATATTATATGTCAATTAAAATTATCATCACAGCAATAATATGTTGCTTTATGTAGATTATGTCAAAGTATAATTTTATTGTTTTTCTTTTTTCTTTCTTTCTTTAATCTCCAAATTAAAACCACACAAATCAATGTGAGCTGACCTTAATCTCTTCTTTCAGTAGCAAAAATTCTACTGAACAAACCTGAATTATTAAAGAGAATATAACTTAAATTGGGTCACAAAACCGAAATTAACTTTTAACCGTCTAACAAGTAATAAACTCGTATTTTAACTAAAGTTTTCGCAACAGTGTGAAGTAAAATTTTAGTTTTAATTAATAGCAATTAAAGTTGAGTATCTGTTTTAACTTTAATCAGGGTTCTGGGAAGGTAGGCCCGGTGTGACGTCATCGTTACGGGATGTTAACCCTAAAGGGATTTACACATTTGGACGGGATTGTACCTAGGGATAGTTGGTATCACTGTTACGGGGAGTGGTGCGGACGAATAATCATAGTACGATGAAATTTTAAAGTTTTGTGAGGAAATTAGAATAATGATATTAATCCTATACTATTAAACGAGCAATATTTGTATATATATTATGTATTTGTAATCACGTTCTTGAACGATTTCGATGAATGTTGCAATAAAGGGGTTTTTGGGGGCGAAAAATCAACGTAGCTACCTAGCTAGGGGAAAATACGGAGAATTCGTTTTTCCTTATTTTTACCCGAGCAGAGCTCGGTGGCCCAAAGTTTAGAACAAGATGTCTACCTTAGAACATGGCTACATGGCAGCATGGAATTAGTAAGTAACTATTATCATGGCACCATGGAATTAGTATGTACCATACATGGAATTAGTATGAAGTTTCCTATACTATTAAATGGGCATTCTCTATTTTCACCAGAGCAGAACTCGATCGCCCAGGTACCAACAAATGAAACAACAAAAAGTAGACCATGTCATATAAAGATAATTATGTTTTAATTATTGGTCATGGTTGACTCAATGGGTAAATTGATTTGAAAGTTGACTAAGGGCGAATTTTACCAATGAAACTGAACGCTATCAGCCGTCTAAACCCCATTCAAGAAATGCCAATGTCATCATTATTGTCGAATATTGACACTGACAGCTCGTGGTTTAGATGTGCTGATCGAGTTTAGTTTCATTGATAAAATCCACACTAAGGAAATTACCCCATCCGGATGAAATAAAAGAAAGATTTTTTTTTTTATTTGGGACGCGCACAGGAAATACAATATTAAAATTAAGAAAATTATAAAAACGATTTCAGAAAAGAACATTTAAATTTAAAAAAATGTGAAAACATAAAAAAAAGACCTGTGCGAGGTAAATAAGGCTCCTGTCTCAGCATAATGCTACAATATTTGAAGAAACAAATACCGCAGCGCTGGTATTGCGATAGGGCCCGCTGTGATGCCATGCACATGCGATGACAGACACAAAATAAATCCCACCGGAGGAGTAAAAAAAAAAAAAACAATGAAATATAAAAATAGATACAAAAGTCTGTGAAAACCGTAGGTATTTCTTAAGTTACGTTTATGGGCATCAAGGTTGTAAGCTGAAAACAACAAACTGCTATAATAATGAAAGCTAGTGCTTAGCATGACGATACTGGAATATTTTTTCAAAACGTTTCTGTGTGCTCATTAAAAAAACCACGTTTATTTGAAAAAGACAAGACATAACATAACATAACATCACGCCTTGTTTCCCCGAAGGGTTGGGCAGAGGTGTCCCTGTAGCAGGTACACCCACATTTCGCCAGTTATGTTTAAATCACAATTGTAATAGGGGCGAGCCTATTGCCATCAACCGGGCACAAATCCAGACTCCGAGCTGCTACTGAGAAATTTCAGATATAAAAAGCCAATAACACTGCCCGACCCGGGAATCGAACCCAGGACCGCATGCTCAGCAGTAGCGCTTGCGACCACTAGACCAACGAAGCAGTAATTAAAAATTAAAAGTAAATAAGACATAAATGCTTTGAATTTTGAATGCACAGCGACTGTTATTGGTTATTAAACCCACCTAAATTACGCTACAAGCTACAAAATCTATCCGGTCCTTTACACTTTTAAACTCCATTTTTTTTCCGTAACATTTTATGTAAATTAATGTAGTCTATGTTTTTGTCTGTCCGAACTAGCACAATGTTGTGATCTTACGCCAAGTTTGTCGCAGTTATATCGTGTATATGAATACTTTATACTAGTCCCCCGCATGGTTTGAGCTATGAATCGTCGCTGGCATGACCTCTTAAGACACCCACAGCGAAAATAGTTGGTTATTTTTTTTAAGTGAAAACTTCTGTAGTCGCGTTGGGCTTTTTTGAGATGGGACTAAACCATTGATTTCGCGACACTGTGACGACACCAGCGTTGATTAGCGCGGTGCGTGGAGTTAAAGACATCAACGCATTGATCACCGATTTTTTTTCAAGTTTTCACTTTTGTCGGCACTCCCGGAGTGCCACTGTTTTTAGGGTTCCGTACCTCAAAAGGAAAAAACGGAACCCTTATAGGATCACTCGTGTGTCTGTCTGTCTGTCTGTCTGTCTGTCTGTCTGTCTGTCTGTCTGTCTGTCCGTCTGTCACAGCCAATTTACTCCGAATCTAATGGACCGATTAAGTTGAAATTTGGTACACATATGTATTTTTGTGACCCAAACACGAATAAGTAACGTAAATTAATTAATTTTGAATATAGGGGTCACTTTTGGGGCGCAAACAAGAAAATTAAAAAAAAAAGTTTTGCTAACAGTACCGTGTGACATATCAAATGAAAGGGCTTGTTGCGAGGATCTTAAATATATTTTTTATATAATTTTAAAATAAATACTTTTAAAGATATTTAATAAATTCAATGAAAATTGACCATTCCCCCCCCCTTATCTCCGAAACGACTGGACCAAAAATTTTGAAAAAAATACACAATATGGCTCTTTACTCAAAGATTACAGGAAAACCTATAAGAAGTCTATGGGTCTTAAAATAACATGGTAAATCTCTCAATATTGTGCGTACAAACTTACATTTCGTCGCTCGGCATCCAATAGCCCATCTCTCTAGCTACTATAATATCAAAATATCAAAAGTGTTTGACCGTTTGCTTAATACACAAATAAATAATACTGTAAATGTTCATGACAATCAATTCGGGTTTCGGCGTGGTTTGTCAACAGAAAGTGCAGTGTTGTGTCTTAAGCATACTATCACATACTTACTATACACAGCGTGGAACGCCGATTTATGCTAGCTTCCTCGATTTATTCAAGGCTTCTGATCTGGTTGCTTATGAAGTATTGTGGAGAAAGATGGAGAAGGATAAGTTGCCAACGGAGCTTATAAACATCTTTAAATAGTGGTATGGTAACCAGATCAATAGTGTACGATGGGCTGGAACTTTTTCCAGGCCATACAGGTTGGAATGCGGGGTGAGGCAGGATTGGCGAGCTCAGCAGCACCAGAGTGGGTTGCTATATATATGGTATTTGTGTAAATAATATTAGCTATGCACATGATATGGTGCTTCTGAGCGCGTCAATCTGTGGTCTCAGAAAGTAATTGGTCGCCAACTGTGAGCAGTATGCCAAAACACACGGTTTGATGTATAACTCCAATAAGTCGGAGATCATAGATTTTGAGGCTGGGGGGGTAGACAGGGTTATGTACCACCTGTATTACTCAATGGGACTCCACCACAAAGAGTATTTACGTTTAAATATCTTGGTCATATATTGACCCCTGACCTCAATGACGGATTCGATATTGAGTTGGAACGAAAGGCGTTGTCGGTAAGGGCAAACATGCTGGCTCGCAGGTTTGCACGCTGCTCACTTAAAAAGTCAAAATTACTCTGTTTCGAGCTTATTGTACAACGTTTTACACGTGCAGCCTGTGGGCTAGATATACCTAAAGGTCGTGCAACGCCCTTCGTGTCCAATACAACAACGCTTTCTGGGTATTGGTGGGGCTGCCCCGTTTTTGTAGCGCATCGAGAATGTTCGCGGACGCACATATTAATTGCTTTTACGCAACAATCACTGGTGCGCAGAGTACGGGCCAGCTCCAACAATATCCTAAAAAAGATCGCTAGCAGGCTGGATTGCATGTACATCAATCACTGCAGTGCCATCTCCCATGGGGTGAAATAAATTTAAACTAGATTACGTGGGCACTCAGAAAGTTTTGTGATACTAGAAAAAATATACTACAGGTTATAATTTTTTTTATTATATCTTTTCAAAGAACTCTCCATTGGCGTCTATACACAGTTTTATACGTCTAAACCAATTTTCATAACACATTTTCCAGTCCGCATCAGACACCTCTCCAATCTCCTTCTCAAATGCAGCCAGTGCATCTTCTGGTGATGAAAACTGTTTTCCTTTGAGTTGATTTTTTATTTTGGGGAACAAGAAAAAGTCACACGGAGCCAAATCGGGACTGTAAGGAGGATGACAAATTTGACCGGTGTGCTGTCCAGAAAGTCCCTTGTTTTGAGCGCCGAGTGAGCCAGCGCGTTGTTGTGGTGAAGCAGTAGCCCACGGAGGCCAGTGTTCGGTCGCTTGCTGCTTGCAGTAGTAAAAACTTCTGGCAAACATTTGGTAACATACCATTCAGCATTGATGCTCCTTTGATCTCGTCAGGGTACTGACACCAGATAATCCGGCAAAAAAAAAACTTGCGATCAAAATTTTGCCTGCACTTCTGGCTCGCTTCACTTTAGTAGGCGTTGGTTCATTTTGAAACAGCCACACGGTCGACTGACGCTTCATTTCTGGATCATATTGATAAATCCAAGATTCATCACCCGTACCTAATGATATCTTAAACGCGTCGAGACGAGCCTGCTACAAATTTTGCTATCATGTCTCGGCACCATTCTATTACCCGAACCTTCTTCTGAGCCTGCGTTAGATTTTACGGTACCAGCGTGAAACTATCTTCCTTAACCGAAGATGCCTGTGTAGAATTTCATGCACACTTCCCGATCCAATCGGCAGTATATGCTGAACCTCTTCATATGTAATTCGCCTATTCTCTTGAATTAAATTTTTCACAGCCAGCACGTTTTGTTACGTAACAACCGTCATAGGGCGGCCACTTCTTTCTTTGTCCGCCAAAATTACTCGACCACCCATAAATTCGTTGAACCAGCGAAAAACAGTCTCTTTAGAAGGGCTTTTTTCTATGAACACCATTCGAAGTCTTTCAAACGATTCTTCTGGTTTTAGTCGACATTTGAAATGGTATAAAATCATCGCGCGAAAATGTTCTCGTTGTAAATCCAGTTTTCAGTAAGACAGAGAATTTTGATTTTGCTCGTAATAAAATGTGGAGGGAATTTCGAATTTGAAATGTTATGTTTTTTTGTAATAAATAGTCATAGTTTTAATTGACATCAAAACCAGCCAGTATCCTATAATAATATAACAATAACTGTTAGTCGCAAAACTTTCTAAGTGACCTAGTAAAATAAGTTAACATATTTCATAAGTTTACTAACACAATGAGTCCTTGTTACTTGAATAAAGAAAAATATCTGGATGACCATTTTTTTTGAACGACTTTTTCTAAAAATGAAACCTAGCTAGATCGATTTATCGCTCCCGAAACCCCCTGCATACTAAATTTAATAAAAACTTTTGGAGCCGTTTGCGAGATTCAGATTACATATGCAAATATACAAAAATTGCTCGTTTAAAGAAGATTTACATTATTATTATATTAATACCGCGAATGTGATTTTTTTAACGAAAATCTGATTTTTGTTTTATTTGATTCTACACGTTCAAATAAGTGATACTGCAATTACAAAAAAAACGTAAAAAATGTCACATTCGCGGTATTGGATGCCGAGCGACGATTTGCAGTTGGAATGTATGGGAGAACATGTTTTTCAACTACAATGTTAAGTTTGTTCTTGGGATAAATAAATCAAACTCAAACTCAAACTCAAAGCATTTATTTCAATTAAACCATTTACAGGCACTTTTGAATTGTCAAGGAATCGGTCAGTCAGAAATAGGTATGAAGCTAGTTGCCCATTCCAAAGCGTAGTAGGTACCTATGGAGAAGAACGGGCAAGAAACTCCACGGACACTCTTTTAAATAAAAAATTGTTACAAAATATTGGTTACATCATTCATGTTGAAATTATACATGTGAGAACAATGTAGAAAGACGTGCACGTTAATAGCGTCCGTAATAAAAAGATAAAACAAAGAACAATTCAAAAAATTAAAATAAAAATAAAAATAAGCCCTGGCAGCTAAGAGATGACCAGTCCCAACTGACGGCGCCCGTTCACGAACATGACGCATGGATTAGCACCATTCAGCTCAACCATTTTGAAGGGAGCTAAATGATCCAACACACGCGCCACCATCAGCGAAACATTTGAGTGAGCATGACATACTCACAGCCGCCAGGGCAGATTCAAGTCAATGCAAGACATATTACCCGGTAAATGGTAACTCTTTAGTACATAGTACTCACACCTGTGCTATGCAATTATATAATACAATGGAGATTGAGTTTATACAATGCAAAGATAGTCATACAATCTTCAGCAGCTCCAACAGTATTTGCAAATGTTAATCAATTAGTTGTGGAGCAGGACCAGCATTGAGCCAAGCATTTTTATCAGCGATGTAATCCCCCAACGTATAATATGCCTGCCTGCATAGTGTGCGTTTTATACAAATTCATTTCAACTACGGAACCCTTTATTGTGCGTAGTCCGACACGCACTTGGCCGGTTTTTTTTTTTCAAGATAAATTATGATTTAAAAGTCTAAAGTGTTAGGCCAAACTACTATTCACCTCTGCCTGCTTCTACGACGTGATTGTTTTCTTCTGTATTCAAGAAAATATTTTGAATAAAAACTCATTGGTCTCCTGGTCATAGGTTTGATTTTTACTGTATTACTAGCTTTCGGCCGCAGCTACGTGGAAGTCGGAAATTATCCCACGACAACGTTACAGAATAAATAAGTAGCAGTATTATATCTCAGCAGTGACCTTAAAATAATTACCTACGTCGCGGCCGCTCGGTAGATAAACCTTCCGCGTCCGTGCGTAACTGCCGCGCACTCGATACTGTTGCGTACTGATTTGATTACAAATGTAAGTTTGTAACCAGAAAAAAATAATTGTGTATTAAAACTAAAAATTTACTATTTTCGGACTTTTTCCGATACATGTGCAGTGAGACTTTGCTTCCTGCCAAATTTCATGATTCTAGGTCAACGGGAAGTACCCTGTAGGTTTTGATTTATTTGCGAGTGTCAAAATATGTCGCATAATGTCCGTATTTTTTTATTACGTTGACTTAGAAGCTTGATTTTTTAGAGCTCTAAGAGACCATAGACCCACATGCGTATTTGATACCTCCACGCGTTCCTGAGGAAATGGGTCTTGACAGACTGACGGACGGACAACGAAGTGATCGTATAAGGGCTCCGTTTTTTTCCTTTTGAGGTACGGAACTCTAACAAGTAGGAATTTTCTAGAAAAGATTTCTTGAAAGATTTTTTGCTTAGCTACCCAACTATAGAAACTTTGTTGTGGCTACACTAGATTTTAAACACAAGATATTTCATTCCAATACGCTACGATTGTAAGGTGACAACCTTATGAGTCTCATACTATTATTATTTTTTTGGACGGGAAGTTATCAAATAACTTCTCCCGCTCTGGGTGGAGCGGGAGGGCGTGTCAGACTCTTACTGACTAAAACCCACCCGTGTTCCTTCGGTTGCCCTGTTGCCGGGGGCCACGATGTCCCTTTCAGCCCATATTCGCAGCCCCGGCAGGCATTGGCCCTAGCGGACCCCGTCAATTCTGCTGACATCTCTTTGCTGCCATAAACGGAAAGTGCTTCTATACGACATAAATGTCTGCTTGTATTACAAAACAACGTACTACCTAACTACATCTCCTAGTACAAGACTTTATTTAACATCAATCTTGACCCATATGTTTAACAAATGAAAAATAATAGGCTCGCCCCCTATTACAAGGGACTTAAACATAACTGGTGAAATGTGGGTGTACTATAGGTACACCTCTGCCTAACCCTTCGGGGATTACAGGCGTGATGTTATGTTATGTTATGAAAATTTATTTACATCTACAAAACCACTCAAAACTCACATGAGTACGTAATGATAAATACGTATACAGGTACAAGCACTAAAACACTAAACCTAAATTCTCTACAATCTGTTATGTAGTCAGACCCACATGTGGTGTCGAAGATAACACTAAAAGTGTCGCATTGCTGAAAACTTGTTAGACCATTATCCTTAATCGATTCTCAAGACACGAACTGAATCTTAAAGCAGCTGGTATCTGCTATATTTCTCTTTTTAATCCAAGATCGGCAATCAGTGAGGTAATTAAAATAAATAACGGGCAAGCAATTTAGCTGATTGGGCGAAATGGGATTAGAAGAGATTGGGAGTCTTTTTATTTTGCTTGAATTCTCACAGCCGTACTCACAGAAGTCTTTCAGAGTTGATGGAACATAAACTTTTTAGGTGATAAGTTTAAATGTAAGTACTAAAATAACAACAACTTCATCAACATCATCATCAGCCTATAAATGTTCCCACTGCTGGGACACAGGCCTCCTCTTTGTGAGAGGGAGTGGGCCGTAATCCACCACGCGGGCCCAGTGCAGGTTGGTAGATGTCACAAGTCTTCGAATTTTCGGTTCTAGGACATGCCGTTTCCTCACGATGTTTTGTTTAACAATAACTTGCCCAAATCAAAATCCACGGCGGCTTCTCAGAAAAATCTGTGGAATATATATGTAGGTTATTCATGTAGGCTAGTTGCCTATTCCAAAGCGTAGTAGGTACCTATGAAGAAGAATGGGCAAGAAACTCCATATACACTCTTTTAAATCAAAATATTGGTAACATCATCACTCGGAAATAATGGGGAAAAAATTGCTTAGTTACCAAATACATGGAGGAAGTGGTAAGGTATTTGAAAACTCCATACAATTCCTTATCGAAAAAGTTTGAAGATTTTTCTTCAACTATAAATTAGAAATATTATAATATATCGTGTCTCATTATTATTCCGTCCGTATACACAGCGTCGTTTATTATTCACGCACGAGCTTTGACCGCATTGCGAAGTGCCGACGCTATTTCTTTTGGATCATCCTGTGTGTGATCTTTTAATCGTATGAATCAATCTTTCACACAGGATCTCATTTTTACGGATACATTTTGAAACTGACGCTTTTGGAAATAGTTGAAATGAAATGAATTTTATTTCTATAAGTAAATCTTATAAGACACTGTTAACACGTACATTTTTTGGTCAATATCTGAAAACTAGATCGCTGACTGATAGTTACACATAACAGCCGCTCGGGTCGTACCGACAGGTTAAGCTACGCTTGCCGGGGTTGGTCCGTGGATGGGTGACCATCTTTCTATACCGAGACTCCTCCGTGCCTCGGAAAGCACGTTAAGCCATTGGTCCCGGCTGTCATTCGTGGATCTTTGATAGTCGTTACGGGTCGTCAGAAGCCCGAAAGTCTGACAACCAGTCTTCCAAAGGGTATCGTATTACTTAGTTACTGGGTTGTGGAGATCAGATAGGCAGTCGCTCCATGTAAAATACTGGTATTCAGCTGCATCTGGTTAGACTGGAAACCGACCCCAACATAGTTGGGAAAAGGCTAGGCAGATAGATAGCGTTGTCTCTATTATTATTCAACCATCTTCTCTGGCACAATAAAGCACTTCAGAAATAAGCAGTACCTAAGCAATTTATGTTTCCTTCACATTAGTTTTCCTTTGTTTGTTGTGTTAACTTAAATAAAGAAATAAATCGTGGACTCAGAGCGCAGGAAATGAGCACGGAACGACAAAACGTATCACCATACATATTTATTTCTTCCGCTCAGGAATAATAGCGGTATTCCATCTTGAAGGCCAGAAATTACAAGACACATTTCCTGTTTTTTTATATGTGACAGGTGCAATATAAAACTCAAACTTGGTATTACAAGACTGTTCCTTGTAGATAAACATATGGTTCTGTATTTTATAAAGTAAGTTGTAACAAAATCTAAATCGAATGTCAAACATTGCAATATATCAGAGCAGCCGATACAGCTTTCGATTTCATTTCCTTCACTTGATCTAGCTCAGTTTATATTTAATATTTTTTATAAAAGTAAGTGTTAGTAAGTTTTCGTATAAGTTTTTAAAGCTTATGAAAGGAAACTGTGAACTACATTTACTGAAATCGAAACAAACTAAGACCCAGTGAGTCTGTTTGATTTTCGGAAAGGAACATAGTGTTTTTTAGGGTTCCGTGCCTCAAAAGGAAAAACGGTACCCTTAGAGGATCACTTCGTTGTCCGTCCGTTTCGTCAGTAGCCCGAAAGTCTGACAACAAGTCTTACCAAGGGGATACTGGTTTGTGGAGGTCAGATAGGCAAAGCTCCACGTAAGATACTGGTATTCAGCTGCATCCGGTTAAACTGGAAACCAACCCCCCAACATAGTTGTGAAAAGGCTAGGCAGATTGGTTGATTGAAATAGATATAATTTTAAAATGACGTACAAAAAAGACTTTATTTATTGATACACAATATTAAAACAATAATATTTTTATCTTCGCAATAAGACCAATAACCTGTAATAAAACCGGTTTTTAAAACCAGTATCTGCCTCCATGTTTTTCCTCTGACTTGTTATTTGATAAAAGAAGGAGCAGTATTTGACCTCGCTTTTAGGATAATAATGAAGATTGATGAAGGTATAGAAAATATGATTTTCATTACTCCGAGTAAGCCAGGAGTTTTTTTTAATGTCCGCATAAATTTTATATTGCTGAATGCTTAGCAGGATGCAGAATAGGGAAGTATTGTATATCAATATAATTTTTTGAAATAATTATTCGTTTAATGGAGCAAGTATCGAATCTAGTTTTTAAGGTTCTGTACCAAAATGGTAAACGTCGCATCATAAGGGTTCCTCCTTATGGTGCGACTCAGTCTGTCTGTCCGTCTGTCTGTCACAGCTGGATATCTCAAGAACTACTAATGCTATCAACTTGGAATTTGGAATAGTTTTAGATGACGTTTGTCTGTTTTGCAAATAAGAAAGAAATAAAAATAAATATGTTTTTCTTGCAACAAGGACTGAACGGGGTTTTTAAAAATTCAAAGTTGGGCTACTAGGGCATGTAGGGGGTATCATATGAAAGAGCGCTATTTGCACATTCTCAAATTTTTTTTTTTTATGTGGCGTAGTTTTCGACTTTTGACGAAAAATTTAAAAAAAATACCGTTCCCCCGTACCGTTCTTATCTCCGAAGTTTGCATAGAAAAAATCTGAAGTTATTCTATGTGGTAGAAGTTTGTGTAAAGATTACAGGACAAATAAAACAATGTCTCTAAATAGCACGCTTTTCCAGAAATCATCAACAAAAATTATATTAGTTCCACTATCGGTCAAGAGATGGCGCTGATCTAAAACTGCAATATTCTACACCGCAGTGTGCAGTGTTAAAATTCTCGAATATAGGTTTCACCGGTGAAAATTTAAAATGGTACGGAACCTTCGGTGCGCGAGTCCGACTCGCTCTTGACCGGTTTTTTTTTTATATTCTTGTTTTTAACATATTGAATTAAATGAAAAATAAACCAAAATAATTTATGTTAGTTAAATAAGAAAATCCATAACAAGAAGATTTAGTTTCTGACACTGCCGTTGTTAAACTAATCGTAAAAGTTGATGTTTAACTACAATTAACTTCTATGAGTGTGGCAGTAAATCTAAAAGAGAACTCTTGAACAATATTGTGTAGTTACATAAGGCTCAGAGTAGGCAACTCTATAGAAGCATAGGTAAGGATCCCACTGCTGGGACACAAGCCTCCTCTCGGTGAGGTCCACCACGCGGGCCCATTGCGGCCCAGGAATTTTTGGTTCTAGGACATGCCGGTTTCCACAAAAAGCTTCCCAAAAACGATCGTTCAAATGTCAATACCGACACAACTGCACCACTCAAAAATATAACCGAATTTTTCCATGAATGCGTCCATTCTGTAATTTAAACAAACAACCGGGTACCGCATACCGACGGCAGCAAAGAACAAAAAGACAACTGCATTTTTGCGAAAATCACTTTTTTGCATAATTGAATTCAGAATTCTTTATTATACCTAGTAATATATTTTTATTTTTTTTAAACTCATTTTTTCTGTGTATTTTGTCGCGTAGATAAAGACAACTACACCTATTTTTGCAAAGTAACGAAGTACACACGGACACCTACAGCTGTCCGTGTGTGCGTCGTACAATTCGGCGCGACGCGTGCCATAAACAAAGATACCAGTTAGATGACCGTTTCGTCACGGGCGGTCGACTTTTTTTTAACTTGCGGACTTAGTTATTTCCACAACCTCTATTTTGTTTATCTACATATCATAATAGTACATTATAAAAAACATGTATAATAGAAGAAATAAACTATTGTTAAGTTTGGCAAAAAAACGGAAACAAAGTGATGTTTACAATAGTGAAGATCTCTCAAATTTGATAGATAATGCAATCATTGAAGAATTAAATGAAGGTAAGTTTGTTTACTTATTTGAGTTTAACATAATAATACCCAGTTTAAAGCATTTTTATTCTTAATACTCATTTTTTCAAACTTTGTAATTTAAGGTTAACAAATCAAAGCACAGAAAGATATGTGTCAGTTGTCCGCTTCTACTTTGGTTGATTATCAATTATCTCAATGTACTTCACAGTTTTATATTCTATTTGCGTTTCCAAAGTAGGTAATGTAAATACTTACGCATTTGTTCTAATTTAAAATAACTTAAATAAATTGAGTCTATTATTGACGAACTTGCAAGTAGCTATCATTGGCGAATTATTTTAATTACAGCATGTTTGTCTTATCTTTCAGGAATCACTGATGAGTTCCTGCCGTCAAACAGTGCTGGATGTGAGTTATTTGAAAATATGACAGTCGCCGAAGGTTCAGATAAGTTGGAACTGTTCGGAGATGATACTTTTAAAGACATCCTTGACGATATGGATTATGATATCACAGGCAATGTTTTGAAGCCAAGTCTAAATATTGATGACACGGTTCCCGCAGATGATAATTGTAACACACAAGATTACTTTGAACCTGAGATACAGGACGAACTGTTAGATACTTCCAGAGCTGAAGCATTGTTACAGACACCGGTATCCAAATCAAGATCAGTAACTCCAATTCCTTGCGATTATGTTTCCTTTGGTTCTAGTCCTATAAATATGTCTCCATGCAATAGAAGATCAGATACACGAACGTCACTTAATGAAGTCGTTGATCGAATTCAAGAATTAAATACTATTAGCCCATTAAGATCCCAGCAAACTAATACCTCTCAATATGAATCAGGTACTTTTAGTTCAAGGCCACAGTCACCATTTCAACTGAGTACCAGCGCAACAACCTCAACTGTTGAAGCATCTAGTGAATGTTCCACACCATCATCAGCTACAGGAAGAAAGCGTCGTAAGTTTATCATTGATACCACAAAAAAAAAGCGGAAATGTAAAATTGATAACTGGCTAGATACAAAAAGGAAATTGTTGGTCAATCAAGGTAAAACCCATATATCTAGAGGAGGTAAAAAGCAACAAGGCAAAGTTTTAAAACCAGCTTGCCAAAACTGTAAATTTAAATGCCATACAAAAGTTACTGCAGAACGTCGAAACCAAGTTTTTAGCTTATTTTGGGGCCTAGGCAATCACACGCAGCAATGGCAATTTATAGGTAAAAATACAAAGCGTTTTACTAAAAGACGAATCACTACTGATAGTGATTCAAATCGACTTTATTCTGTACACTACTTTTTACCCATTGATTCGAACGAAGTTAATGTTATAAAAGTGTGCAAGACTATGTTTAAAAACACTTTGAACGTGAGTAACCAATTCATTCAAAGTGGAATAGACAAATATAATACGACTACAGGAGTTTGCGAAATTGATAAGAGGGGCGTACATTCGAACAAAAAGACGGTTTTAACAGATGCTGTTATTAAAGGTGTATGTGACCATGTTAAATCGTTTCGCCCCGTTGAATCACATTATACAAGAAAAGATTCAAACAAGATGTATCTTGATAATGACTTAAATTTTGTTAAAATGTTTAAAATGTACCAAGAATGGACTGCTGACAATAATATCCAAGACAAAGTAAGCACACGTAGACAATATCGGGATGTAGTCAACTCGCATTTAAATATTGGATTTTTTACGCCGAAAAAGGATGCATGCGATATCTGTACTGCTAATACAAATGCATCTAATACTGATGAATCCAATATTGATTATTTTAATCATATAAAAAATAAAAATATCGCTAGGGCACTAAAGTCTGAGGATAAGAAGCTCGCACAGTGTAAGCCGACAGAAGTTTCAGGCGCAACTTTTGATTTTCAAAAAATTCTTTCAACCCCGCATGGTGAAACTAGTTCTTTTTACTATAAGCGCAAGTTATCAGTATTTAATTTCACAATATTTGACATGGGATACAAACAAGGACTATGCTATATGTGGGATGAGACGACTGCAAAACGAGGATCCAATGAAGTGGCCAGCTGTTTGTACAAGTATATAACAAAAGTTGCAGAGAAGGGTATAAAAGACATACGTTTATGGTCTGATAATTGTGGCGGCCAGAATCGCAACCGCTCAGTTTTTTTAATGTACTTGTATGCTGCCAAGAAATTTAAGGTGCACATATGCCACAGATTCCTAGAAAAGGGGCACACTCAGCAGGAGGGTGACAGCGTGCATGCCCTAATCGAACGGTCTTCCAAAAATAAAACGATATACACGCCTCAAGAATGGTATACTTGTGTAAGATGGTGCAAAGTGAATGGTGAACCTTATGAAGTAATTGAAGTATCTTCAGAGGACATTTTAGACTTCAAATCTGACACGAATCAATATACATGGATCAAAAATTTTAATAATGAAAAAGTTAAATGGAATCAAGTTAGAGAGATAAAAGTAGACCCAAAAGATCCGTCTGTTATTAGTTACAAATATGATTTAAGTGAGACTCAGTCAATGAAAATAGATTGTTCTCGACGAGCAAATACCAGAAACAGGCAAACTCATGTTGCAACACTACAAAATGCTTACACTAATACCCTGCCCATAACATCAGCTAAATATAAGGATTTGATTTCCCTCTGCGAAAAGAATTTAATTCCTTCAAGATACCACGATTTTTATAAAAAACTAAAGCATGCAACGATAGATAATACGATATCCGATGAAGAAGACTGAAGAAGAAGACTGTTTTTACATATTTTTAACTAAGTCCATAGGTATTAGTATTTGAATAGACATTGAAGAATAATTTACAACGTTGATTATTATTAAGATAATGCCATTAAAGTAATTGTTTGTGATATTATTAAAATAAGATTGTTGAATAAGCATAGAAGTTAGTTTATAATTATATTGGTGGTAATAATTTTATAGTTAGAAATTTGTTAAAGTTTTAGTTTATTGTTATAAAAATAAGCTAAGTTTAACTTGGCTATCATAACTGGTTCAGTTCCTTTGTATGATTGTAGCTTGTTTAGAATTTGATTATTTCGGGGAAAACATTTTTTTTTGTTCAGTTTTGATTATTGTAATGAATAAGCTTTAATTACGTGTATTATTAACACGGGTTCAATTCCTTTGATACCCTGTTTTACTTTTGTGTGATTATACCTTGTATAAGATTTAATTATTTAGTTTTTTTTGAAGATAGTAACTTCTTAATATTGTTTTCTCGGCAAATATTGCATTTTTTGTTATTTTGTAATACGATTACGATTATTAAAAAAGAATCACATAACTTAATTCTTTTCTTGAACTGCAATAACTCATCATATTCATAGTAAATTATCTGCAATATCAATATCTGAACCTTTAGAATTACGAAGTAATTTGAGACAACTACAATATTTTGGCATCAATCATAGTTACCCTTTATTTGTTGTTGTAGTTAGATACATATTATAAAAAAGAATAGTAATATACCCTTTTATAAGTTAAATTATTTGGGAATCAGTAATTACAAAGTCCTACGTAGAAACGAACATATGGCAGTTGACTCAGTCAGTTATTTATTTTGTGCGAAGTAGATAAAGACATCTGCCGTATTTCGAAAAAAAAAGATATATCAGTTAATTGACCTCCACTATTTTCTTCGAAATGCCGTATTAATTAAGTATTGCAAATTTGAAGAAGCTAGCTTTGTTCTTGTAGAAGTTATTACATTTTCGCGTTAAAAACGCTCTCCTGAAAACTAGTGATTTTGTAGATAGCCGTTTGTTCTTTGCTGCCGTCGATACGGGGCCACGTGTCGTTCCGGGTACAGCGTGTACACCGGGTACAGAAAACAAAGGATCACCATTCCATTATCAGGGATTACGGGCGGTTTTCGGCCGGTCAGGGCTACCGACCGCTATTTGGTGATATGATTGAACATTGTGCTTTGTTTTGGGGTGAAAGTAGAGGGAATGTTTTAGTATTTTTATTTTAGCTATGGTAAAATACAATAGACGTGGATATATTTAGTAACCTGTAAAGAGCCATTAAAAGACGCCTGAAAAAAATCGCTCGTGTTTCACCTCTCAATGAGGCATCCTCTGGATGACGATGGACTTTTTGTGAACCCGAACACGGCGTGTTGCCACACCGAGTGCTGTGCGCTGGGTGCTGGGGCTGAGTGCTGCTCGGTGTGGCAACACGCCGTGTTCGGGTTCACAACAAGTCCATCGTCATCCTGAGGATGCCTCGTTGAAAGGTGAAACACGTGTCAATTTCTTGCAGGAGTCTTGTAATGGCTCTTTAGAAATAACTAAGCGGAACAGGTTACTAAATATATCCACGTCTATTGTATTTTATAATGGATTTCCGCAAGGTCACAGGTATGGTTTTTGATAAAGCTACTGTTGACGTAAATCACACAAGCATTTTGAACTAGTTCGTAAGGTTATCTGGATAACTAATAGGTATTGTAAATCCCACTTTATCCTTATCAAAAAAGTACTATCTCGATTTTCTTTTCGTGTGGTCAGTGACTAACCTGGTGTCAGAGTTTTAAAGCCGTCCATGGGCCTCTGCCTTAGCTTCACATGCCGTCGAGAAATATCTCTCGCACATGCCGTTTTCCTCACGATGTTTTCCAGCACTGTTTTTGAAGCAAGTGATAATAATACAATACGCACATGAATCCGAAAAGTCAGAGGTGCGTGCCGTGGGTTCGAATTCGAGACCTATGACTTGGCAGTCCGACGATCACACTACTAGGCTATCACAGCTCTATCTCGATGACTCCATAGATCTTATTAAAGGTAGAGAAGAGACCTTAACTATGTCAAAAAAAAAATGGGCATCAGCGTCTTTCAGTAGGTGGAAATCTGCTATTATTTACGCATTGTTATTGATTAAAATTAAGACTCTTGTATCTTTATCAATAATGAAACAAATACCTCATACCTTTGCATAGTAGTAGTTTCCATGTGGAAGTAACTATCACTGGTAAAATTAGCTTACGAATCTATTTATAAGCCCAGTTTGGCAATAAGAAGTGTTACCATTGGTAATTTAAACGATTCGTTTTTGTTAGAGAGTTTAAAAGATAAAACCGGCCAAGTGCGTGTCGGACCACGCACAATGACGGGTTTCGTAGTTGGAATGAATTTATCCCAAAAACAAACTTAACTTTGTAGTTGAAAAACATGTTCTCCCATACGGAATGTATGGGAAAACATGTTTTTACAACTGCAAAGTTAAGTTGGTCGATTATTACTCGTTAACTTGTAGAGCCTTCTTAGCTGTGATAGCTTTACTTTTAATTTCGTTATATAAACTACTGCTGTGATTTATTCACACGTACAAAACCAACCATTTAGCTGGCAGGGGGGACACACACTTGACTCTAACAATGTTTTTAAAGGACCTTTCCAATGATACCCCACACCAAGGGTTAAAAAAAAAAAACACCACTCTTACGTGTATGAGAGGTACCCAAAAAAAAATGTTTTTCATAATTTTGTTTTAATACTTTTTTGTCGGCGTAATTAATATGTATACCTATGCCAAATTACAGCTTTCTAGTACTAAGGGTCTCGGAGCTAGACCACAAACAGACAGACAGACAGACAGACAGACAGACGGACATGACGAAACTATAAGGGTTTACTACGGAACCCTAAAAAGGGTGACTGACTGACTGATCTAGCAACGCACAGCTCAAACCACTGAGTGGATTGGATTGAAATTTATCACACAGGTAGTTATTATGACGTATAGGCATCCATTAAGAAAGGGTTTTTGGAAATTCGACCTTTAAGGGAGTGAAAAGGGGGGATTTTGTTTGTATGAAAAATCTTATTCCTCGAGTTAAAAAACTTGATATTTGGCACGAATAGGTATTTTCCTATGTAAATTAAAAAGTTTGCCACTTTAATTTTTTCTAAACCATCCCCTAAAGGAGGATTGGGGAGTGTCAAAGCTTGTAGCCTACAATAATAAGATTATGTCTCCATCATCTTCAAACGATTGATTTTTGTATAGGTACGTTTAGCGCTAAATGCATTTAGTGATTTCTGCTGCAAGCAGGCTTTAGTTATGCAATTCAAAAACATATTTTACACCAAATCTTATCACAAAGCGACCTAGCATAAACCCAGCTAAATTAAAATAGGAACAGACAAGCCACAGTGGCCGTGTGTCTGATTAGCTTTGGGGGGACATAGCCACACAGTGGCGTGTAGTGGCGCTTTGCTTTGCGGTGGACACACAGGTTTACCTCAAAGAACATTTATGTTGCAGTTGCATATATGCCTAATATTTGGTTCTGACAATATTGGTTGTGGATTTGAAACCTGGGGGCTTTTGATCGGATGTCAAAGATTTGGCTGTTGGAATTAGTACCAATAGGAAAAAATATCAATGGCTAAGGTTACTAGTAAGCGATTTTACCTGTTATAAGCTTTTATTAGGGTTCCGTACCAAAAGAATGCCAAACGGAACCCTATTACAAAGCCTCCGCTGTCCATTCGTCTGTCTGTCAGCGGGCTGTATCTCATGAACCGTAATAGTTAGACAGTTGAAATTTTCACAGATTGTGTATCTATTGCCGCTATAACATATGAAAAAAGAAACTTTCCCGGGCATGTGGGTTGTCATTGTCTAGAACTCATCGAGAAGAGTACAATTTCTTTTTTATCTTCAGAAATGGAGAAATTGGGGCCCATAAAAGTTGTCCGTTTTTGACCATTTTTGTACGAGCTCTATCGCAACAACTGAACAAGATAGAAATTTGAAACTTTTGTATATCATGTACTAATACTGTACATAATCAACAAATACAAAAAACGCCGATTCATAAGGCATTTTATTGAAATAGGGGTGACATTCTGCAACTGCAGTAAATAACTTTGTAATTCATAGTATCATTATGAAATACAAATTTATCTTTGCGATTTTTTTATTTAAGATGAAATATAATAATATTCTTCGTTTAGTATTTTCATTTATTTGCAAAACGAAAGTGGTTACGTACGGTGGTATGGAACCCTTCGTGTGCGAGTCCGACTCGCACTTAGCCGATTTTTTGTTTGATCATGTTTAGATATCGATACCTATCATGTTTGCGGAGTTTTGCTAGCTAGTTAAATTTTACCCTCTATTGTCTTTAAAACAAAGTAGTTTCCGAATTAAATAAAAATAACAAATAGACTAGACTTGAGACATCCACCATTTGGATTATTTGACAACCGATTGGCGTAATATTATTATGACCTAGAAACGCTCGGATCTGTCTGGATATTTATTTGCTTATGAAACCAATGGAACATAGAATACGTAATGTTTTAATACTTCTAAGTGAAATAATATTATGATCATCACACATAAATATTCTATGAGTATTCTTTTATATTTACGTGGAAAATAAAAGCAGCTGGATTACTTTATTTATTTTGTTATTTCTTAGCTATTCGCTTTACGACTCCGCGTTTAAATCCCACGTTTTGGTAGAATCATTTTTAATTTAAACTAGCAACTGCCTGCGACATCGTCTTCGTGGACTTCAGAATTGGGTCCAGAGAGAAATGAAAAATTCAGAGACACTTTATAGCGTTGCTAATGTTACGCTATAGTTTACGCGGCGCACGCCAGTAAATTTCCCAGTCGCCAAGACTTTTTTCGAAATCTTCAACAATCATCGTCACATTTGAGTCAATTTACACAAAACCTTATCGAATCATACACCTAAACCTTCCTAACAAATCACTCCGGTTTGGTGAAAACCGTGTGAAAATCCAGTCGGTAGTTTTTGAGTTTATCGCGTTCAGTTCAGACAGACAGACGTGGTGGGGGACTTTGTTTTATCATTATGCAGTGATAATATAAATATTGTGCTTCTTAGAACATGAGTGAAATATCAAGATATTTAGACACGTGTATTGTATGTAATCAAATAAAAGAAATCGTATGTCTGGAATGGAAATAATGTTTTTTTTATTTGATTATGATAAGAAGAAGGTAACATTCGTTTTCAGATAAGATGACCTATTGTATATTTATTTTATTTTTTATTTCTGTTTGCAGCACCAGCGCTGTGACTCTGTCTCGCATAAGGTTGCAGCATTATGCTGAGCGATGGCCGTTTTGCGTGGATGTGACGCATATTTTCCGATAAGGACCAAGCCCGGGTCGACGGCGCGTTGTGTTCCACGCGTGCCTCAAAGAGATGTCAGCAGAATTGACGGGGTCCGCTAGGGCCCATACCTGCCGGGGCTGCGAATATGGGCCGAAAGGGACATCGTGGCCCCCGGCAACAGGTCAACCGAAGGAACACGGGTGGATTTTAGTCAGTAAGAGTCTGACACGCCCTCCCGCTCCACCCAGAGCGGGAGAAGTTATTTGATAATTTCCCAAACAAAAAAAAAAAAAATGCATACGTTGCAATACTTCATCTGGTTCACTCAGCATAATATTGTACCACTAAAATAATTACAAATAGTAACACCAAACTTGATTTTCAGCTTCCAATTAACAACAAGCTAGTCTGTTTTCTTTCCATCCCAAAATTAAAACCTTGTTCACACGTGGCGAGTTACTCGACCACTCGAGGTGAGAGACGCTTGGCGATTGATTACCAAGACTCTTTTAGGAAATTGAAAAGATTTTGACACACGCTAGTAATGAGCATAAATTGAGCATGTAGAAAGAAAGAAAAATTGTTTATTCTGCACAAACTAAACACACATTACAATAAATGACACAAAGATGTGTGTCAATACCTTTTCATTTGTTGTTGAGCAAATACTACTTAGTGGCATTTATCTGATGGCACTGCTAATAAAAATAGCATACTAATGCTAATTTGTACCAGCAAAGAGATACATTTGATACATAGTTTCAGAGCAAGCTTTTATGAGCACGTGAACCACCTCCAACTCTCCTCGAGTAAACGGGGCTTTATGGATAAAATCGTTTACATTTCGACTGTCATTTCGAATCAGTCTGCGGGTAGTCAAACATAAACAATGTACATGTGTTTTGGAAATACATCTATGGTTTTGGACATCTGTATTGTTTTGATTGGACATACCAGTTTCTGATGTTATGATGAAAACAGGGATATTTTATTGAAACAGGAAATATTTGAAATTATTGAAATGTTTTACAAAACAACTAACTTTTTAATTCTATGATTAATTACATATACGTATAACATAACGTCTGTAATCCCCGAACGGTTATGATACAAGCCCGTAGCCGACTGCAGCAAGCAGCAGCAGTCCACGTGTCGTCGCGACACTACATGGTTTTTAGTATTTCTGTGAAATAACGTGTCGCTAGCTACGGAATTTATTTACTAGAAATGGGTCATTTAAAAAAAAAATACATTTTGTTGTGTTAAAACGTCCACCTGAATATTGATCAGAAATAACACATTGAAGCGATCAAATTAGTATTATTATCCTTGAACAAAATTTTTTCTAGATGGGTTTCAACATTTCAGTACAAAATAACCTATAATTAAGAAAAAAAAACTTGTTAACTTCTTTAGTGTCATAATATTTCCATACATCAACCCCGTGTCCCTAAGCATGAGAACGATATAAAAAGTTTCATAAAGAAGAAACTACTTACATATTTACATGCTCTCATTGCGCAATATCTTTGTGACTCTAATTACGATGTTGAGGATATAAAATTAAAATAAATAACCTAATGCTGATAATAATAATATCCTTTTAATATATGTCTCCATTTCGTTTCTTTTTTGTTATTCTTTATTGTAACACCAATATTAGTAAATATTTGCACTAGTTTCCAACTGGCAGTCTCCATTTAAAACCATCTAATCAGATGACAACAAAACGTCTCGCCACCATTTTAATATCGGGTGCCACCGACAAGAAAAGTGTGTTTGTTTCTGTGCAGTCTTTTTTCAACAATAAAACTTTCATTTTGGTTATTCAGCTGTAAAAAACAACGGCGAGGCTCTCTTTTATTATTATCGCGTAAATTTAAAGAATATTTTTTACCAACTTCGAAAAACAAGCTGGATAAATCCAATAAGATTTTTTCTAATCTTCAAATGTTTTAGGATGTAATTCAACTCGAATGGTTGTTTTCATTTTGTTACGTTTTTTTGTATAGTAACAAAAATGAAGTAAAGCTAATTTCATAGAGAATAAAAAAAAAATAAGTGTTGTATTATTTTTAAGGTGTATATTTAAAAATTAAACTTATATGTATGTACAATGAACAAATACGCAATTTTGAGACTGATTAATGATTCTAATTCAACACGCCGATTATTTATTATGAAAAAATTATTAAAATGCGATTTCGTTGTTTTAAATTATCTTCTGTGAAATAGCCCTAAATTTCCTTTTTGTTATTTTTTGTTACATTTTCCATTTTTGTAACGGTGTTCGTTTTTGTTTAATTTTTGTAACTGTTCAAAAAAAATTAAAATTAGCCAAATATGTACCATCGGGGTAACTCATATATAACAAATTTGAAAACTAAATCCCGTGCATACAATCCTTTTAAGGTTTCCGTAGTCAACAAGGAACCCTTATAGTTTTGCCATGTCCGTCTGTCTGTCTGTCTGTCTGTCCGCGGTCTAGCTCCAAGACTGTTAGAACTAGAAAGTTGTAATTTAGCATGGGTATACGCTTATATAACGAATTTAAAAGGAAAACTATCACAGTTAAGTAGGCTTTACAAGTTAACGAGTAATAATTGACCAACTTAGATTTGCGGTTGTAAAAACATGTTCTCCCATACATTCCGTATGAAAGATTTTTTTTTAACTACAAAGTTAAGTTTGTTCTTGGGATAAATTCATTCCAACTACGGAACCCTACATTGTGCGTGGTCCGACATGCAGTGGGCCGGTTTTTTTTCGTAGGTAAGCGATACTATAGCAGCCGATTGCTGCAAGCTAGAATATTCCTTACTGTGCAGATATACGTTTCTTCAATAGTACATAGAGAGATATATCGATAGTACAGACACATTTCGCCAGATGTGTAATGTTTTTACTATTATTTCATCCACATTCCCCAAGTAAAGTGATTGTAATGTAAAAAGGGCTATCTAAAACTTTTGCGTATTCATTTATGATAAATTAAAAAGAGATAAATAAATGATGATATATGATTAGGTAAGTTAGTACAACAGTAGAATTAAATTATTTAATTTCAGTGAGAAAAGGTTCTATCAGAAGATTATTGTAATCTTTATGTACAGCCAAGTGAATATGTTAATGTATTGATTGACTTCAGCCTGAAACTTCCGAATGGAGAGTTCTTTAGAATAAATTCGAAATTCTAAGTGTACAATAATAATCCACGAGCTAGAATTGATTAGATAAAAGCTTGAAGAGTGCTCCTCACAGTTCTGGTAAACCCCCCATATTAATTATGGATTATTATTATGAATGATTCTCGGTATTGGCTTTTACGATGATAAAAAATATTATTGGAACTAAAAATAACACCAGGAAATGTCAATATTTATTTCATTACCAATATCAAAAATCAACCCTCCACTGCGTATAACCCACATGCAATCAGCGGGTCAATAAGACCGGATACATTATTAGCCTCGGACGTGACACGGTATTGTAATACTGACATTTGCAAGGGCGGACCGGACCGCCGGACGAAGTGACCGATGTCATATCGTTTTCACTACGGACACCCGGCGGAATTGTGTAGTGAGAATATTGCTTTGTGAGTTTTCCTTGTCAAGTCATCCCTAACTTACATTTTGGTTATGTAAAGGATTTTATCTACTAAGATAAAATCTTATTAATCTTATTTTTTTTTCTTTTTTTCTATCTTTTTTTTGTAAGGATCGTAGCAGGTGGCGTTCTGTAGTTTCTGCCTACCCCCGTGGGAAGAAGGCGTGAGTTTATGTATGTACCTATGTATTTATCTACTCTCATAGCGTAATATTCGAATTATAAAATTCAAAACGAGTATATATTGACATTCTTTATGAACACAATACCGAAATTTAAAAATAGAATCATATTATAAAAAAAAAATCTCTAACAAAATAATGCTATAAAACATTTTTTATCACATCTATTCAAAAAGAGCTAATTGGTTCTTCATAAACAGGGACTAAAATAGCTTTTTAATCCCTAGGGATTAAAAGTGATTTGAATTTGGAATGTGGATATTGTTAGTAAAAGTTCCAATTACCAAAGAGATCAAACACGAACATTGTATGAACAAGTAGCAGGCTGGCAAGAGAGAGAAAGTGTGAATTTGGTCAAAATGAAAATCCAAGATGGCGGCTTAGAAAATTTTCAATTTTTTTGTCTTTGGTGTCGTTTTCATAGTTTTCGAGGGTGCTAAAGCCGATTGTGAGGTCAAAATGTAAATCCAAGATGGCGGCTCCGAAGATTTTCAAATTTATCATCATGGGTATCGTTTTCACGGTTTTTAAGGGTGCTAAAGCCGATGGTGAGGTCAAAATGAAAATCCAAGATGGCGGATGCAAAAATTTTAAAATTTTTCGTCATGGGTATCGTTTTCATGGTTTTTAAGGGTGCTAAAGCCGATGGTGAGGTCAAAATGAAAATCCAAGATGGCGGCGGCAAAAAATTTCAAATTTTTCGTCATGGGTATCGCTTTCATGGTTTTTAGGGGTGCTAAAGCCGATGGTGAGGTCAAAATAAAAATCCAAGAAGGCGGATGCAAAAAAAATCAAATTTTTCGTCATGGGTATCGTTTTCATGGTTTTTAAGGGTGCTAAAGCCGATAGTGAGGTCAAAATGAAAATCCAAGATGGTGGCGGCGAAAAATTTAAAATTTTTCGTCATGGGTATCGTTTTCATGGTTTTTAAGGGTGCTAAAGCCGATGCTGAGGTCAAAATGAAAATCCAAGATGGCAGCTAAGAAAATTTTCAAGTTTTTCGTCATGGGTGTCGTTTTCATAGTTTACGAGGGTGCTAAAACCGATAGTGAGGTGAAAATGTAAATCCAAGATGGCAGCTGCGAATAATTAAAAAAAAATCATCGTGGGTATCGTTTTCATAGTTTTCGAAGGTGCTTAAGTCTATAGTGAGGTCACAATGTAAATCCACGATGGTGGCAGTGATTTTTTTTAAATTTTACTTGCGAAGGAACTTTGTTCCTGACGGGGGTCGGATCATACACGTTTTTTTTTCTCATAGAGGGTGATAAAAAGTAGAGTGTTCACCTCGGGAGCAACACTATTTTAAGCTCGAGTGGCGTACTTTGAATCCCTCGCTGCGCTCAGGATTCTACTTTAGAATCCCTCGCTACGCTCGGGATTCTACTCTAGAATCCTTCGCTCCGCTCTGGATTCAAAGAAACACTCTCGCCTTAAAAATAGTTCTTTGCTCCCTTGGTAAACAATCTACTATTTTTTTCTATTACGATACAGGGCTATTCCAAGAAGTTAATATCACCAAGGAGCTTCCATCAACTTTTACTTTTTTATTGGTCTGAGCTTTTGCATTGGAACGTTTAAACGGGGGACAGCAGCACCCGCTGTAGCGCATTTGTGCGGTGATGTGCTGGTGCAGACGACATTCATTTGTTTTGTTGTACTGAATTTCGTGGAATTTTTCAAATTTATTCTTGATCTTTAACTTTGATCTTTTTTTTAGTATTAGGTTCAATCCCAATGTATGAGAGTAGATAAAGTAGTGTATGGAACTGCACATAACTAGGAATTAAAACATTCATGTGATACTACTGATACACACTCATGTTTTAACCTCATTATGCAACAGTTTCATAAACTACTATTTTAATACTTACACATTGAATTTTTATTATTTGACTGCTACAGCACAGCTGTGATAGCATAATGGTGTGACCGTCGGACTGCCAAAGTCATGGGTCTCGAGTTCGAACTCAAGGCACGCACCTCTGACTTTTCAGATTCATGTGCGTATTGTATAATTATCACTTGCTTCAAACACGGTGAAGGAAAACATGAACCCAAAAAAGTTGACTTTTATGTGCCTATTTTAAATAAATGATTTGACTTTGAACGGTACTAATCAGAAAATAAATGTGTTACTACACAAACCTTCCAATTTAAATGTATTTCGCAAAGCTTGAACAATTAACGTTTAATGCAAAGATTTAAGTTAGAGCCGAACCGTCAACGGCAACACTTTGACGGACGGGGTCGCTGGGAACCGTCGTAAATCGTTCAATTAACACGGATCAGTTTGATTGGTAGGGTTCAATTATTTTATTGTTCCAAGTTACAGGCGGAGAGCGGGCAAAGAAGTTGGTAGAACTTGTATTGTTGTAGACAATAGGCATGTGAGCAATCCGATCATGGCTATTTTTAACCGACTTCCAAAAGGAGGAGGTTCTCAATTCGTCTGTATGTTCTTTTTTTTTTTTTTTGTATGTTTGTTACGCGATTACTCCGCCAATTATGAATAGATTTTGATGATTCTTTTTTTTTTTGGTAGATCATACTTCAGAAGTGGTCCCATATAAATTTTAATAACTTTGCTTGGGTAGTTTTTGAGTTAGCTTCAATTATACGAATTTTTTCCCACTTAGTATGTAGATGATATGATAACTTCTTGTCACTGTTATTTACATAGCAGGTAGTGGTATTCGAATTTGTGTGGGGTAGGTACCACAACTAAAAAGTGAAAAATAAAAACTTTTTACAAAAAAAAAAACAACCGACTTCAAAAAAAAAAAATACAAAGTGAAAAATAACTTTAATTTCGGAAGTCGGTGACAAACAACGAAAATTCAAAACCAAAGACACCGACTTCCGAAATTAAAGTTATTTTTCACTTTGTAGTGTTTTTTTTTTTTGAAGTCGGTTGTTTTTTTTTTGTAAAATGGTTTTTTATTTACGTTTATAATTCTAATTGGGTTTTGTAAGAAAAACGATAAATGCTTCAATAATGTGTGTAAGCAATCATAATCAGCCTATAATGTTCCCACTGCTGGGACACAGGCCTGCTCTCTTTGAGTGGGAGTGGGCTATAATCTACCACGCGGGCCCAGTGCGGGTTGGTAAATGTCACATGTCTTCGAATTTTCGGTTCTAGGACATGCCGGTTTGCTCACGATGTTTTCCGTTCATCGTTTTGAGAGCAGTGGTGATGAAATAATTAAGACAATGTAAAGCGCCTGTCGGGGCCGTACCACTGAGCCACCACTGCTGTATGTGAGTCACTTTACATTTAATAATAAACTAATGAAATGCACTAAAATGATCTGGAACATCAGCGTAATACTCACACTCTCCCAAAATTGTTAATGACTATGATAGTTATTAACTAGTTACTAGATCAAAAATAACGTTTTGGTCAAAAATACCTGTAATAATAAGATAATTATTGAGACAACAAGACAGATCATTCGTGCTTAGAGCATAAAAACCAAAAAAATATACATCTGATATTTATGAATAGTAGTGATCTATCAAAGGCAAACGTGGTTTGGAAGTTAAATATTAAAAAAATAACACAACTTCTGCCATGATTTTTAGGGTTCCGTACCCAAAGGGTAAAACGGGACGTCCATCTGACTATCACCAGGCTGTATCTCAAGAACCGTGATAGTGCGAGTCCAACTCGCAGTTGGCCGGTTTTTTCTACTTTTTTCACTTCCTCAAATAGAAGAAACAGGCACAAATAAATGAAACTATTCCAACATCTTAACTTATTTAATGTTATAAATACGAAAGTGAGTTTGTTTGTTTGTTGCGCTTTCACGCTAAAACGGCGGAACAGATTTGGATGAAATTTTGCACATGGATAGATCATGACCTGGGTTAGGCCATAGGATACTTTTTATACTAATAGTACGTTCCCGTGGGATAACTTCCGACCTCCACGCTGGCGAAGCCGCGGGAAAAAGCTAGTAATATTTACTTTTCACTTGCACCAAGCACAAAGCTCTCAAAGCAACAGATGGTTCGACAACTAAAAAAAATATTTTTTTGCCTTTTTATATATTTTCACGGGAAATGGGAAAAGTTTATAGTGAGCACTTATTTTCCTACAAATTGAGCTACAGTTTCTACCGTCGTTTCCCTATCAGGAAATATTTTATGTGTTTTATTTCCCATTTTAATTAACGTATAAATAGAAATATGAAAAGAAACTTTAGTTTTTCTTCAATTTACCTACCTTTTTTTTGTGGGTGGGAAATTATCAAATAACTTCTCCCGCTCTGGGCGGAGCGGGAGGGCGTGTCAGACTCTTACTGACTAAAACTCACCCGTGTTCCTTGAGTTGCCCTGTTGCCGGGGGCCACGATCTCCCTTTCAGTTTTATTCGCAACCCCGGCAGTCATCGGTCCTAGCGGACCCCATCAATTCTGCTGACATCTCTTTGAGGCGCGCGTGGAACACAACGTGCCGTCGACCCGGGCCTGGTCCTTATCGGACGGCGAGCTACCCATTGCTCACCGTCCGCAAGCCCACGCCTACGAGGAAATTACCTACCTACGAGGAAACTCTTCTACATTTTTTCACAACTTCTACGTGTTTTCTCTCAGATTTGATAAATTTTTTTAATCATGTGTTAAGTAGCGGTTTTCCATTATCTTGCTCGGGTTTATTATTAACTTCTTTCATGTTTCTATTTTCAAGCCAACCCATAATAAATTCGCCATTTTCAATTCTATTTTAGCTTCATTCATTGATTGAAGACATATTTCTTTAATTCATCTGGCATTGCCATTCAGAATTCAAATACCAACTACTTTTAACCCGTCCATTTTATTTTCAGGCCAGCCCTTTTCTAGACCCTTTTCCGAAACATTTCCAAAAAAATCTCCACCGTAAACAAGAACCTTCTTCAATAAAGACATAGATTCTATCTGATCTCCCAATAGAATAGATAACACATGTACTTTTATATGTTTGTGTTTCTAATGGAAATCCAATCATTGGACAAAGACGACGACCCTTGTCCAGACCCAAATTCTTTTGACCCTTCTTTTCTGCCTTCAATGAAATAGCCGGTGAGTAAACTAGGATTTACGTTTACTTGTAAGGTTTGCGGTTGGTTTGTTTATTTATTTACAAAAGTTAGACTCAGGAAAGATAAACAATACTGACAGATAACACAAAACAAAATAAAACGATTGTGGCCTCTAAGTTCTACATACCCAAAATAATTAAGCAGTGGTCAACATAATTTCACTCATAGCTAAGTAATAATAGCCACATAGGTCGATCGATCAGGTTAAGCCAAACTTGCCGCGGTCAGTCCATTTTTTTTTTTTTTTTTTTTTTTTTTTTTTTTTTTTTCTGTAGGGCATCTCACAGCTGGTTTTGAGAAACCTTCGCTGTTTAACCGGTCAATCCTGTGGCTGCCTCAAGCTACTACACTCAAAGCCTCCAGCCAGGGCACATATATAAAACTAAGCTAAAAAGCTTAGGATGAACGCGCGCTAAGGGCACCCCCTGCGGGGTTCGAGCCTCGGCTTAGGGCGTTATCCGGGGGGAGGACATCAAAAGATGGGACGGGCTGGATCAAAGGGTTTTGATCTTTATTATTATTATACGGGGAATTTAAAGCTACGTGCACAGCTGCAACAACTGCTGGCACCTCGTTTTCGAGCAAGGGTCGGGGGGGAGTATCATTTACTCGGGGGCGCGGCGGTCGGGAACGCAAAGGACCTCGGCGGCGAGGTCGGAATGACGGGAGGCGTCTGTGTTTGTACACTGTGCTTGTTTCCCTATTGCTCTCCTGGAGGAGGGTTATGGGGTCATCGGGGTCTACTAGGATATGCCTTGGGCGGCGAACTTTACTTATTCTACTCGGGACATAACTGGCGGCCTCGACAACCAGAGGGTTGCGATGTTTGGCCGCGGACTCAAAGAAACGCTTTGAAAGGCGTTTTAGAAATTGGTGGATTGTGGGAATCTTTAGGTCGAGGTGGAGAGCCTCGTTCCTGACGAACCATGGCGAACCTGTCGCCCTACGAAGGAATCTATTCTGCACGGTTTGCAGCCTATGTATATGACGGGGTTTTGCATGAGCAAAGACGGCACCCGCATAGGTCATGATCGGTCGAATGCACGCCGTGTAAACGCGCAATTTGCACCTAAGTGACAATTTGCTACGTGCATTCACCAGGAAAAAGAGTCTACCGAGAGCGAAAGCGGCTCGCGAACGAACCATCTTTATGTGCTCTGCGAAGGTCAAATGATGATCGATAACGACACCGAGATATTTGGCTCGCTTCTCCCAAGGGATCGGCTTGCCGAACATGGTGATCGGTCGGGGGAGGGGGTATCTAAGCCTTTTACGCAGTTTCGTAAAGAGAACCGCTTGGCTTTTATCGGGGTTCACTTCTATTCGCCACTTTGTAAACCATGCCGCCAGTCTATCGACTGCGCGTTGGAGAGTGAGGCGAATAGAGTCGGGGGATCTAGATTTGCAGTAGATGGCAGTGTCGTCTGCGAACAGACCCAACTGCGAACTACGGCATCCTTTAGGGATGTCGCTAGTGTATAGCGTGAATATGAGGGGGGACACTACAGAGCCCTGAGGGACACCTGCACGGATGGGGCGGGGAGTGGATAACGCTCCTTCGATGCGATAGCGAAAGACGCGGTTCGACAAAAAGTCTCGTAAGATGAGCACGAGACGATCTGGCACACCGAGTTGGTACAGCTTGTATATTAAGCCGTTGTGCCAGACTTTATCGAACGCTTTCGCTACGTCGAAGAATACTGCACCGGTCATATAACCGTGCTGGAAACCAGCGCTTATGAATTCTACGATCCGGTGGGCCTGATGCACGCTAGAGTGCTCAGTTCGAAAGCCGAACTGTTCGTTGGGGATGAGGCCCTTGGTCTCGGCGAAGTCTCTGAGGCGCTTATAAATAAGCCTCTCATAGATTTTTCCGAGAACCTTGAGCAAACTAATGGGACGGTAACTGGTAGGCTCGGTTTTGGGCTTGCCGGGCTTAGGGATACCGATGACGGTGGCTTCTTTCCACGACTGTGGGAAGATATTGTTGCTTAAGGCACCATTGAAGATGGTGGTCAAAAGCATTATTAGGTGGGCGGGGAATAGTTGGATCACCCTATTGGTGATACCATCTGAACCGGGGGCTTTACGGGCTTTAAGACCTTTGATGATGTCGTGCACCTCGTCCGGGAGGACGGGGGGCAGCGGACAGTCAGGGTCATCGACGGGAGGGAGGGAGGCTCTACGTTCGACTTCCGCGTCGACCTTTGACAGGTGAGCTTGGTCTACTGGTAGGGAACTGGGAGTGCATTGGGCCTCGAGGCTGTCTGCGAGGCATTCAGCCTTTTCGGCATCGTCGAATGCGATGGTTTTATCGGGACGGGTCAGAGGGGGCATGCCGGAGGATTGGGGAGCCCTGAGTTTCCTCTGGAGCTCCCAGAAGGCCTGATGGTTTGGCTCTAGTTCGCCGAGTAACTTTCCCCAGCTCGCGTCCCGCAGCTCCGCTACACGTTTCTTTACAGATCTCTGTAAATAGCGCATATGGGCTTTGTTGGCGTTACAGGGAAAGCTATCGTACGCACGTATGGCCGCGTTCTTCTCAGTCAGTAATGCACGCACATCGTCCGGCAAGCGCCAGCGACGGTCGTCCGTCGCTGACACTTCCCTTGAACAATCGTTCAGGACGGTTTGTACATGATCAGTGAGTGAGTCGATCGCGGCCGTGGTGTCGGCGACAGAGTCAAAGAGATCGGGGATAGAGTCTAACTGAGGGGACGTGTTGGATTTCAGCTGTGTGCTTACTTTCTTCCAGTCCGTGATCCTCTTAGTGATAGGGGGGGCGTTCGGGTCAGGGAGACCTATGCGGGGGTATAGTCTCATGACTACCGGGCGGTGATCAGAGTCGAGCTCTTGTACCGTTTCTATTGACTCTAACTTTAGGTTGACGTTCTTAAGGAGCGCCACGTCTAAGATATCGGGGGTATGATTGGGATTTATGAGAGAGAAATGAGTGGGAGTCATCGGAGCGATGACGTCAAAAGTCAGGGAGTTTGAGAGGTCGAACAGGTGTTGACCTCTGGGGTTGGTTACCGAACTATTCCAAGAGGGATGTTTGGCATTTAGATCGCCCGCTATGATGAGCGAGTTACTCATAGCGAGTAGGATCGAGAGATCGTTTGAGAGGGATTGATAGTGCCCCGGGGCGTTATCGGGGGGATTATAGACCGATACGAGAGTGATCGGCTCGTGACCTGACATACCTAGGCGACAGGCGGAAACTTCTAATACCAAGAGGGGAGGAGGGTCTAATGGGATGCAGTGAAGCTGCTTTTTATAATAGATAAGGGTGCCACCCTTGTGACAACGCGACCTGTCATTGCGAACAATCCGGTAGTTGGCAAGTGACGGGTCACGATTGCAGGGCTTTAGGAACGTCTCTTGAATTAAGAGAACGTCTATATCGTGATCGCGGAGGAAGAGCCCTATCTCTGCCCTTTGGGTTTTTAAGCCATTGGCGTTAAAGAAGCCTATTGTTAGGGATCGGGGTTTGAACCTAGCTATCGCCGTATTATCCATTGAAGGTTTTAGGTGTGATAGCTAGGCTATCTAGGACTTGCGTGATATCCGGATACGCATTGTAAATAGACTGTATCTGAGGGATATTGCCTTGAGCGGAGATGATTAAATTGGCCATTGCCTTTGCGCGCGGGGAGACAAATGCCATATAGGTCGAGGTAATGATGTTGAATGAATCAAGACCTTGGCGCTGCGCGGTCGCGGGACCGGCAGTCGGGGGACGCGGGGCTTGAGGAGCAGGAGCGGGCGCGGGTTTAGCGAGGGGCGCGGTGGGCGCAGAGGGCGCGGGGGGCGCGGAGGGTGCGGGTGGCACGGTGCCACGGAAGCGGGGGTCCCTAAGGTGGGGGGGCGGGGGAGGGAAGTGACCGTGAGAGGGCACCAAGGCAGGGAAAGACTGCTGGTGGTGGAGATAGTTCCACGGACTAGGCCTCTGAGGGCTTAGTCGTTGGGGCATAAGGGCGGAGGGGATCCTATAAGAGGATGAGGAGGGAGTTTCCCTTTGCTGGCGAGCGCCGGAGCGCTTCCCCAGCTTGGGAGAAGAAGCCTTAGGGGCTTTTGAGCAACCCCGGTAGTTAGCCGGGTGGCCCTCTTTGCCGCATAAAACGCAGCTGGGAGGTACGGTACAGAGGGTACGGTCTTTGGGGCGGGAGCAGTCGGAAGTGCTATGCTCGCCCAGGCACTTTACGCACCTGGGTGTCGCATGGCAATTCCGCTGTGAGTGGCCGTATAACTGGCAGCGGTGGCATTGTCCGACAATGCCACTCTTTTGAGGTTTTTCGATTTCGAACCCTGTGAGACGACACAGAGAACGAATTTGAAAGATCGGGTGGTGGCCCTCAACGGGCGGGCATATGACTAGGACCATATCGTAGAGGTCACCGCCTCTGGAGCGGTGCATACGATGGACCTCATCTACTGGGACGTTTTGCGACTGAAGGTCGGCAAGAATTTCGGACGGGAGGATTTCCCTGGGAATGCGTTTAATGACTACGCGAACTTGTTTCTCTTCCGGGAGGGAGTAGGTGTGGTATGACACACCTCTCGCTCTCAGGAGACGGGTTAGTTCCCTATAATCGCGCGATGTAGGGACTAGGATTTTTATACCCTGTTGGGTATTGCGGGCCGAGGTGAAATCGATCTTGTGATCGACGCACCATTTCGAGATGTCCGTCCACTTCCCTTTGTCCTGAATGAACAAGGGGGGTGGAGGGGCGATCTTTCTCGCGAGGGGCGCGGGGGCATCCTTCGCGGAGGATGAAGCGGTCGGGGGGGCTACGGGAGCGGGGGGTGCGGGGGTATCCTTCGCGGAGGATGACGACGACGCGGTCGGGGGGGCGGTAGAGGTAGAGGGGACGGGGGCAGGGGCGGGGGGGGCTACGGTAGCGCGAGCGCGTGAGGTTGCCGGGACGGATTTTAGTGTTACTGTGGACGAAGAGGAGTCAGAGTCCTCAACCGCGGCGACCTTACTGGCCTGCGCGGAGCTCTGCTTCCTGTTCTTCCTCTTTCTCCCCTTTCCTTGGACGGCTACGAAGCCGTCGTCGGAGGGGGAGGAAGAGGTAGAGGAGGTGGCAGCGGACCTTTCCTCGTCTTCTTCCGAGTTAAGAGGGTGCGGGGTGGCGGGGCGCTTTGAAGAAGCGGGGACGGGGAGGGGAGCGTCAGTGTCCATTGACACCGACGGAGGGGGGGTGGGGGATCTGGGTGACTCTACAGTGGGAGGGGAGTCTAAAGCATCGCTGAAAGTAGCGATGCTGGGGTCGGGGTCGGGGTGACTTCTAACTAGGTTTAGGACATAAGCGAGATGGTCGCCGAATTGTCCTTTGAGGGAAGGCTCCTTATCGAAGCACATGTCAAGAAGCTTGACGAGCATCTTGACGACATTTTCGTAATTTGGCGGGGTAGCCATTTTAGGGGGGGGGGGGGTTTGCCTAAATAATCCTATCTCCCTGGTGGGTATGCCGGGGATGTGTAACAATCCCTCCCTGTCGGGTAAAGACAGGGAGGATGAGTGCCTATCGGTGAGCCCTGAGCTTGCTTTGGCCCGTTGCCTATCTTAATGTGCAACGGGGTCCTATCAGTCTAGTGCGCCGGGTGTAGACACACCCGATCGACACAGGGTGTGTAGCTGTGAAGGGAATACTGTCACCACGTGTTGGCTAGGAGATCCCCCAAGGCCAAACACTGGGACCCGGCCAATTAACTGCCTCACCCTGAAGGGGATCGGCGGGTGTGTTGGGTCAACACCCCACTCGGCTTCGTTGGCACCGTATGGTATCCACCAAGTGACCACGAAACTGTGGTTTTACCCAGAAGGGGCTTAGTGAAGCTACACACAAAATGATCTGTTAAAGAAACTGGATAGCCTTGAAAAAGGCCTTTTTGGTGGATCTTTGCCCGATCGATTGACGATCGGAGATCGGAAGTAGTCGGGAGACTACGAAAATCGTTACGTAAACGCAACGGAATATGACTCAAGAACACTGAGTCATGAACGGGAGAGCGCAAGCACACAACCGTCCGTGACCAGTGCCGAGCGTCGAGTCCGGTCAGTCCATAGATGGGTGATCATATTTACATAGCAAGACCCTCCGTGCCTTGGAAAGCAGGTTAAGCCGTTGGTCCCGGCTATCATTCGTGGATCTTTGAAAGTCGTTACGGGTTGTCAGAAGCCCGAAAATCTGACCACCAGTCTTACCAAGGGATGTCGTATTACCCAGTAACTAGGTTGTGGAGGTCAGATAGGCAGTCGCTCCATGTAAAATACTGGTGTTCAGCTGCATCGAGTTAGACTGGACACCAACCCCAACATAGTTGGGAAAAAGCTGGGCAGATGATGATGTGAAGTTCGTGGTAGAAATGTTTAAAGTGTACATAACATTATCTTGTTTTAAAATCTATCTATATTCATAAGCTCATCCCGTGGTAAAATAAAAACAATTATTGCTACAAACAAACTACACAGTTTGAAACATGGGCTGTACTCGGAAATATGTGTGTAAAACTGTAGCTATTATTATCTGGGGGAACGGGAGTGCCCCCGCCAAGTCGAGTTTCCTATACATAGTATTGTATTATAACAATACCTTTATTAAGCACCGGACGACATAGATTATTATGACCGGATTCTGCTATTGACATCAATGAGCCTTTCTGTTATTCATGTACTTCTTTATCTGAGCTGTATTATTTTTTTTGTTGTTTTCTAGCACAAACTGACAATGTTACTATATCGCTGCTATCCTTTACTAAAAAGAAAAAAGAAAAGAAAAAGCATACATTTATAAAACTTTTTTACAAAAAAAAAAAAACAATCGACTTCCAAAAAACACTACAAAGTGAAAAATAACATAAGTCAGTGTCTTTGGTTTAGTATTCTCATTATTTGTCACCGACTTCCGAAATTTAAGTTATTTTTCACTGTATAGTGTTTTTTGGAAGTCGGTTGTTTTTTTTTTTGTAAAAAGTTTTTATTTCTCGCTTTTTAGTGGGTCAGTTTGTAATTTATCTAAGTTCAAATAGCCTAATGTCAACTGCTCATCACCTTTTACAAAATATTGCTTTTCCCGATGCAAGGACGTTAATCTTTGAGGAGTTCTCGTGGTACTTTAACATCAGCTCCACTTCTCCATATGCATTGTGACGAGCATAAATTACTTGGCAAACATATTAAAGTAATCGAATCGCAACCCATGGTATGCTTAGTATTGACTATTGAGAAGTTCCGGTGGCCATCTGTGGTCTTCATCATCCTAGATATTTATAGAGTTACTGTACTATAAAAAATACCCAAATTGTTATAGATGTGCTTATAATACCTATTTGAAGAGTTCCCTTGATTTCTCTAGGATGCCATCACCAGATCCTAGTTTCCTTATCGTGGTACCACCCTTGGGATATCTCCTTTCCAACAAAAAATAATCATCAATATCGGTTCATAAACCACGAAGTTATCCGCGAACACACATAAAAAAAATATTTAATTATATACGGTCGAATTGAGAAACCTCCTTTTTTTGACGTCGGTTAAAAAGTAACGCAATACTAAAAAGCGGCCAAGTGCAAGTCGGACTCGCACACGAAGGGTTCCGTACCACCGTACAATATACAACACAATACAATTTTACAAAATGCCGTTATTAAGATCGAGCAAAAAACGTCGAAAAAACACGTTTCTTGTATGGGGGGGACCCCCTTTAATATTTAACTTTATTTTAGTTTTGTTCTAATCTATTGATTGGAGTCAGGCATACAGTTAGTAAAGAAAGAAAAGAAAGAGTGGGTCTTATAATGAATATGGACAAGACAAAGGTCATGTCAAATGCCCATGTGACACCCACTCTCATGAAGATCGGAGTCGCTACGCTCGAAGTTGTGGACGAGTATGTTTACCTAGGACAAACTGTCCAGCTAGGTAGGTCCAACTTCGAGAAAGAGGTCAATCGTCGAATCCGACTCGGCTGGGCAGCGTTCGGGAAGCTACGCAATATCTTTTCGTCCCACATACCACAGTGTCTCAAGACGAAAGTCTTTGACCAGTGCGTGTTGCCAGTGATGACCTATGGTACTGAAACGTGGTCGCTCATAATGGGCCTTATCAGAAGGCTAAAAGTCACCCAAAGGGCAATGGAGAGAGAGCTATGCTTGGAGTTTCCCTACGTGATCGAATCAGAAATGAGGAGATCCGCAGGAGAACCAAGGTAACCGACATAGCCCGAAGAATTGCGAAACTTAATTGGCAATGGGCAGGGCACATTGCTCATAGAACGGATGGGGCCGAAAGGTTCTGGAGTGGCGACCGCGTACCGGAAGACGTAGCGTTGGAAGGCCTCCCACAAGATGGACCGATGACCTTGTGAAGGCCGCAGGAATCCGCTGGATGCGGAAAGCACAGAATCGGTCGAAGTGGAGGTGCTTGGGGGAGGCCTATGTTCAGCAGTGGACGTCTTTCGGCTGAAATGATGATGATGATGATGATACTGTTAGTTCATAACACCTAAATAATAAACGGGTCAAGATAATAATATAACAGTTTTACTTTCAAACCGTGATATGTACCATCGAAGAAACCTATAACTAAGCAATTTGAAAACAAAATCCCGTGCACACGACCCTTTTTTTTTCGTAGGTAACCGTTACTATAGTGGCCGAGCGCTGCAAGCAGAAATAGTCCTTACGGTGTATAGGTATGGGTTTCTTCGATGGTACCTACATTTCAGGAGCAGTGACAACTTTATGTGCGTATTTCGGCCCACTGAAAAAGGATGAGATTTGTCCTTGTAAGCATGGTCCCTATGGAATAGTTGTATATTTGGCCATCTGTTGCTTATAAGGACTTGATTTTATTGTTGTTTCGAAAACTAAGTTGTATATTTAGCTAGTAGGTATTGATATGGTTTCAATAACTTGTATTTTTCAACTAAGTATTTTACACGGCCACTGAACCCCTAATTGAGCCATTAGCATGCAAGCAGGTATCTGAAAATCAATCACAAAAATATCAGAACTACTAACTTATACATTTTTTTATTGTATCCGAAGCGGTATAGTTATACATGAAGCTAATAGTGAAAATTCACAATAAAAAAAATAATAATAATAATAATAACCCCACCGCCGTATCTCTACGTTGACGTCGTGGTGGGGCTTGCGCGCTCCGAACTCTGGGTCTGTGCCGGTAAAGTTTACTTTGCCAAAACAGGTCTAGGGTGAGGAGCCAGACCGAGAGAGATACAAAAACCCGCAGGGCAGTATGTGGCGAGCTGTTGGGCAGTAGCGACCCCACGGACCCTATCTTCCGGGAGAAGTCTTGTTCCTCACCTCTGGCTTGCCTTTATTGGCCGGCTAGAGTGAACACTGACGAGGAATAGAGCTCCCACCTCATTCTTGCCTTTATTGGCTGGCTTGAGTGGAGATTCGCAAGAGCAAACATGCTCGGAGGAAGGAAGTATTCCAGTAAGATGCTGGTAGGGATCTTGACCGTACTTCCGGGATTGTCCTGATAGCCGTGTAATAAATACCTCTCCACTCCTCATAAGCACCTCAGGACATGTTGCCCCCTTGTCGCTACGACACTATGTGCTAGCGACCGTTTTCGGGGGCCCATTATTGAGTGTGCAAGTCACCCCCTGCCATTTTATCCGTGTAAATATAAAATATTGATCAGGCAGGGGCTATAGTCCTACCATAGTTCCAGGTGACCAGTCCACTTTAGCTACCCAAACCCATAGTACAATGTTTTGTTTCCATGTACTGCAATAGTCCTACACTAACCGGGGGTTGTCCTTTGGTGCACTTGCATAGTGCATACAGGGATAAGCGTCGGTTGGTGCCTTATTTCTTGAAAAGCGTCTAACGGGCCTCTACGAGTTGGCTTCGGCCCCTCGTACGCCTTCCAAAAGACCGGGACCCTAAGATCCCGAGATTTTTAAATATATATAAAAATAATAATAATGAGCCTACAATTTTTTTTCCACCATTCATATTTTCTTCCCTTATATTGCTATAATTAATAAACCCTGCCGCAAGTAAATGGCGCCACTGTAAACATGACATCAATTCTAAAGATGCTTAGTCGTACCGAGTTACCGGTACGTTGGGTTTGAATTACCGCTACAAAGATAAAAGTATTAACCGTTCATTATACCCACTGACCTAGATCTTTGCTAACACTGACGAAGACTAGGATTTCATAAGAGTTTATGATACCGAGGTTTATTTTTTAGATGAAAAAGTGAACTGTTTAAACGAGATGTAGTTTTAAAGTCTGTGTCTTTTTTGATGTCGTCAAAGTTTTTGTTGTGGCTCTAACGGATTCCTTGAAGTCTTCAAAATTATGTAGTACGTAGATAATTAAATTTTGTTTAGACCTAGACCCAAGAGATTGAGTCGTGCTAAAGGCAATTAGAGAGCGAGTTCTTAGAATCGCTTGTAATATACTTAGTTCATACCAATTCCTTAATATTGCAAGGACCTTAAATGCACGATATAGTACAGAATTATTCCGTGGTGTATTGTCACTTTGACAGGTGAAAGGCTAAGGCTAGGAACAAATCCACTGTTTACATTGACATATATATTACTGCGTAATCAATGACTATTTACTTTTTTGTGTAGAGAGAAGCTCGATCTCAAATTAATGTCATGCAAAAACCAGAATAAAGAATTACTAAAATATAGATTCTATGTGTATTTTAAAACCCACATCCTTTCTTCACATATAGATTGGCACTAGGTAGGCTGTGTCTTTCCAATTCAGTCTGAACCTAAAATAGGCAACATGCAAAACTTTTTTGACACAAGCTGAGATAAAGTAGACAGGCTCGAGTTCGACTTCCCAACTAGGTCCCTACATTCACTATAGTACGTATTTACCCACATTTTATGGCCTTTTTTTTCGCAGATTTTACGACTACAAGCTTATCTAAGTTGACGTTTAAGTGACAGTAATTTTATTACCCTATCCCGTTCCCTGTATCCTGTTTCATGAAACATGATGACAGAGGAATCCTATGAACCATAAAAACTTATGTGACTTATCGAGATTTTGATTCATTGAAGTAAGGAAGGCCTAACCTGGAATGCTGCCAGAATTCAGCCAGGTTCTCTAATTGTGAATAAGGCTTCTTTCTCATCGAGTTTTGTGGTAGCGTTTTTCTCGGTACCTATAAGTAATTGTTGGGGAGTTTGTTGCGCCAATTCTGCTTCCCAGTAAAAGCAGTCGAAAGTGGTGAAGGGCGGGCGTTTTGGGGACTGTCATTTTGACATTCAAAAAGTGCTGATTCTCAGCCTAATTTGAATAAATTGTTTTTTATTTTGATTTGATTATAAAATACCTTTTGAGTACGAAAATTACTGTATGTGCATGTAATGCGGAGCTATGTGTATGTTTGCGTCAGTTGACGAATAGATTGATAAAGTAAAAAATCGTAAATCTTAATTAAATATTTTAACTGGGTAATTTTTTTACAAATTAATTCATTCAGCCGAAAGACGTCCACTGCTGGACATAGGCCTCCCCCAAGCACCGCCACTTCGACCGGTTCTGTGCTTCCCGCATACAACTGATTTCTGCGGCCTTCACAAGGTCATCGGTCCACCTTGTGTGAGGCCTTCCAACGCTTTGTTTTACTAATTACAGATTTTTTAAAATCATCACACTAAGGACATTTTGCCGACCCCGGCGAATAAAATGGCAATGTGCTATTACGATAGTTTTAACTTTATTGCATATTCGATATTTAAAGGCCCGTTTACAATCTGTAAATTTTTTACATTCATTTCCTATGGTTATTTCCTTCGATCAACTATTATTGATAGAAGGTTATTTCAGAAGTTACGAAATTTTAAAGTGTATTGTAATGAATGTAAAAAATCACTTTTCTTTCGCTACATATATTAGTTTTTTAAGATATTCACAAAAAAACTGTTTTTTTTTATTTTTCCTGTAAAATTTAGTTATATGATTACGATTTTATTCGTTGGGGACAGCGATTTCTTATTAATAAAATAAAGAAACATGAACAAATGACTGTAATTAGTAGAAAAAATCTAAGTCAAATTATTATCATTTATGATAGAGGCGCGACCGCCTCTACCATACTATCGAAAACCAAATACCCCATGAGTAGAAGCCCTTAGTTTGTACGAAACATATTTTCGCCTACATATTCAGGTTTTTTGTAGGTATGACAAATGTATTTTTCCTCGTCATATTCTAACGTTAATATAAACTATCGCAAAGAATAAGTTTCTTTATTGTGCACACGTGATTTATGTATGCATAGCAATACGCTGGAAACGGCTGCTTGAATTTTTATTATATTATATGCTGGGAGAAAAATATGTGAGATAAAATATGTGTGCTAGATTCACGGGACGTTATTGACGTAGTTAGTTTATGAGATAGGTCTTCATAGAAACGTTTCATTCTTGAAATCCCCATGTTCTGTAGTCAACGTTTACAGTACGTTGACTACAGAACGTGGGGTTTTCAAGAATAGCTGGTAATCACAATAACCAATACGTTTGGGAAACTGTGGCCAAACATCCATCTAAAGTTTGGCCACCGTTTGTTATTATTAGCCGACGGGAGGACGCTGCTGTGCATCCTCTTGTCATAATCTCCAGATAAATGATGAAGAGAGATTCTATTAACAGTCACTTTGTGTTTTATACTGATTACTGCGCAAATATGATTTTATTGCTTCAAATTGCTTGTAAATCTCCAAAAAGGCGATCCCACAAACAAAAGGGAAATTTAATTACTGCAGTGTTTGTATCTAAAATACACGATCCAACCACTGTATCTCGACACACGGCAAAAAAGAGAACTAGCATTAAATGTACAGGATCTGACATATTTAAACCTTTTTCCTTCACCAGTAGCGCCACCCCGAAGTGTCAATTTATAATGGTCTACCTTCAGATAGGTAACAAGGAAAGGTATAATTATGATGAATACGTGCAATTAGCCTGCGTGTGTGTGTTATAGCTTCCGTGAGGTCGGCATTTAATGACGTAGATACATACATTCATACGACTCATGCATTTTTCCCATTGAGGTAGGCAGGACAGAATATAGGGATAATGACGATATAGAACGGGCGCGGAGGGCCCTGTGTGAGGTTTGCTCGTTGTTCAGTAAACGTCAAAATTAGTCTTTTCAGAGCGTATTGTACTACGTTTTACACGAGCAGCCTGTGGGCTAAATATACTCAAAAATCGTACAGTGCCCTCCGCGTGCAATACAACAACACGTTCAGAGTACTGTTGAGGCTGCCTCGCTACTGCAGCGCATCAGGGATGTTCGCGGATGCATATGTGGATTGTTTCTTTACCACAATGCGTAAACGCTGTGCGTCCCTGGTGCGTGGGGTGTGGGGCGGCAACAACAGTATCCTGTCTCTAATTTTGAGCAGGCTGGACTGTCCGTACGTGAACCGCTGCTGCGCCATTTCCCATGGAATGTGGAATGTTGCAGCCGCGGTGAAGCGTCGGATAGTACTGCCGCTGTGTATAGTGTACAGTAATTTGTTTAGGATGTAGTTTGTCTTATGTAGCTACGATAAAACTAACAAGTGAGTCATTGATTACTTTATTAAATAAATTGAATTGAATAGGAAAAACATAGGAGGTGGAGGGATGGACATAGATGTTGTAGTGTAGTGTACATTCATGTCACCGGCAGATTATAATTATGATTCGTCAATAAACATACGGCACCGCCTGTTTACAAACGCTCGCAGTAATGGCCGAAGAAAATTGGCAACTCGTTCAATTGTTATAATTGAAGTGAAAATTTCTTTAGGAGCATTGGCATTTTTGAGATGGGATTAAACCATTGATTTCGCGACACTGTAACGACACCAGCTTTTGACCATTAAAAAGACATCAACACGTTGATTAACGCGGTATTTAGAGTAAAAGACATCAACGCGTTGATTACTGCGGTACCAATTTTTTTTAAGTTTTCTCTTCTGTTGGCACTCCCGGTGTGCCACTGTTTTTTTTTTTCGACATTGATTATTATTGTAGGTTTGGTTGGAACTGTAACCAACCACGCGTGAGGCGAATTGGTCGCAGTAATTAAGCCAGGGCACCCCGACAAAATGGATTATGTTAGAAGTGTGACCAACTGCGCCTTAAGAAATAGAACTAAATATTTCAATTTGCCGCGATATTTTGTAAACGGCGTTTGAATTGTCCATCAAATATTGTGGCATATATAGTGACAAGGCAATTTAGATTTTGCCTTCGGCATATTTCATAACTATTTTAAACGGACGACACCGTTTGTAAAAAGCGGAAACATAAATATTCTGAAAACTGTAAAAGAATAATTCACGTAGTACATCTTAGAGAGCTACAACAAAAGGCGATTAATAGTTTTCAGTGAAATTTTGTAAGAACATAGTGTCAGGCGATAAGGATCGTATACATTTCCTGTAAAACGCAAAGATAACTAACAACGGTGCCGATTCCCTTGTTCACAAACTAAACTAAACTTAAGTTCAGTGCATCTTTTTCTTTCTATTTCATTAAGAAAAGGACAGAAGACAAATTTTAGTTTAGTCCTATCAAATTAATCAGCACTTGAAGTAAATTGACGTAATTTTAGTAAGCAAGCTTTTAATCTCGTCTAAACTTGTATGGAGTAGTGACAGGCGCTGATTAATTTGACAGAACTAAACTAAAATGTATCTTCTGTCCTTTTCTTAATGAAATAGAAAGAAAAAGATGCACTTCTCGGTTTGTTCACAGAGAGAGCAATAATTTTGTGACACAACTTATCCCCATTATTATCTAAGTGTGATTCATCATACTCACACAAAGTATATTTACCCAACACCCTTCCTCCACCAAAATAAACAATTTATCTGGCAGATAGGCAATAAAAACAATTTACTCAATAAAATATAGCTTTCCCATATCGGCAAATATTATACTCAAAATAAACGAAATATAAAAGATAAGAGACGCCTCCTAAACTCTGATGAAATAAATGTTTTAGAAAAATAAAAGATAAAGGTTTCTCCTTTGAGGGTTACGAAATTGAATGTCGTTATTGGGTTTTTGTTGAAAGAATTAGGTGTGATAGAAATATCATGAAATAAGTTTAGGATCAACTTTGGGGCAGAATTGGTTTTACTTCACGTGTATTTCAGTCTGGGTAAGATAAATACATAATATGCGTGACGAAATTTCGAATAGAAACTCGAAACTTCGACGGTCGGGGTCACGGCGCTTGGGTGCCAGACGTGCGGACACGCGGTCATTGTAAAATGTATGTATCGCTACTTCGGCGTCGTCATCTCGTTCTCAGTGACGTCCCGGCGATAGATGCGGTGGACAAACGCACTTACTTAGGCGGGCTTTCACGAACGCGTGCAATTCGACTGGCAACCCGATTTGCATCAAGCGCGCGCGTCACGGTTTTCGTCCGTGGCTCCGCAAGTTGCATCGCGGTGACTCGTGACATGCTCAAAACAACTTTTTCATTTATTTTCTCAAGACGCGCGTCGCTTGAACGTGTAGGTCGTGGCCAAGGGGTTAGGTATGGTTAGCGATAAGTCGATTAACACTGTTTCTTTTACACATCATCTGAATTGATTAAAAAAATATTCGATACTGTTGTATTTCTACATTTCATATAGTGGCTGAGAGTTAATATGATTTTAAATTTATTCTGCTCCGAATTTAATTAAATATTTAGCTCAATAATTAAGAATTTAAAAACTGAAGATTTAATCGGCTTTTGTCGCTGACTGTACCAGTATACTTACTGAAGTGATCTGCAGACAGCGGTAATTTTGAACGCGAATGACCGCGATAGACATCATCCGGGAAGCATCGGCGGCGCGGTCAATGTGTTCTATTGTCGCCGAAAAATTGTCCGCGGTCAAGTTAACTATCGCCCGCTCGGCGCTTTAATAGTTTCCCCGCAACCGAATTAAATAACAAACTGACCTCACTGCGGAATTAGCTGAGAGTTGATGAGCGAGTGACTCCGGCGCAGCATGTAGATGATAACGACGCTTACATGCCAATCATATAGGAGAGAGAAAAAGACTGACTAGTACATATTAAAGTCGAGTCAATTCCTCCCCCCGATACGGCTAACATTTTCATCCGGACGACAGTTTTAGTGATAACCGTTAATCAATCAACTTAGCCTATTGTAGTCCACTGTTAAACATAGGCAACTCTAGTATGTCCCAGCCATCTTTGCCACCTCTGTCCCTGAAAAGCATTTGTAATCAAAACTGCGGTCGTAGCTTAGGGATGTTTTAAACTCCAAGCTTTGAGCTACAGGCTCAAGCGACACGCGTCAGCGAGAAATTAAATGAAAAAAGTTGTTTAGAGCATGTCACGAGTGACCGCGACGCGACTTGTGGAGCTATTGACGGAAAGTCGGAAACACAGGAAATCGCAGGCGTGGCGCTTGACGCAAGTTGCTTCGCACGAGGCCACCTTACGAGGTATAATTTATTTTTCTTTGGCGTGGGTAACAGTGGAAGTCGAATTAATGTATGAAGTCACACACGTCACATCATCTTACGAATGAAAGGTTAGGAAGTCGACCTCAAAAAAAAAAATCGATGGCACCGAATTTCAAAATTGTTTCACAAATTATATTGTTATTTTAGTGAAATAGGTTTAATAAAACTTAAGTTGTTTAGATTCTTGTTCTTACAAAGCCTCGTGAAACCTTGAAATTATTTATTGGACGGTAGTCTATAAAGTAGCAAAGTTCTTGCAAGTTTCGTTTCAAGTCAAAGTTTCGTGTTAGTTAATTCCGGTTCAGTTGTTCTTTTGGTGAATTGTTGTAAGTTTAAAATATAGAGTTATTGTAGTTATTAATGTCGAATTATTTATGGTGATATAATACAAAAACTTTGACCTCTTTACAAAATAATTTTCTGTTATACAGTATTATGGTCAGAAACGCTACATGAAATGCTGAAAACTAGGAAATGAATCTAATCATTTTGTATCAATTCTGAAGGTTGCAGTGTTAATATTATTTTCTTGCTGACTGTCTGTACAGATACCTACCTAGCTATAACAAAATATTAATTAGTTTTAAATTTGTCGAAAATCTTATTTTTTTTTTGTATAATGTCATCTCACAGGTCAACCTAGGAGGTTGTCGGCTGCTTAACTGGACTTTCCTGTAGGGTGCTTCTTGATTTCTTATAAATTAAGCCCTCCAGCCAGAACTAACCGACCACACGCTAAGAGCACCCTGTAGGACCTCGGCTTAGGGCGTTGCTGGGGAAGGACAGCAAGGGATAGGCTGTATTAGATCAATATGTTGTAAATCTACTATCAGAAATCTTAAATAGCCAATCTCCCTAAGCCAATAAAAATAGCGACTATACCTGTAATTTCCTTCGACCATACACAAAACGCTACTTGTTAGGTCGTTAGGGAAAGGGAAACCATTTTATTAGGGTTCCGTATCGGCAAAGTGAAAACGATACGGCCCCGTATAAAAGAAATCTTTATGAGCTATTGTGAGTGAGCTGTTTATTCCTATGCGGCTTTTATGGTGAAGGTGGGAACCATGTTTGTTTGTTTGAATGATATTTTCTTAGAATTTGGAGTTATTTTAGTACCTACTTTTGATATATGGTCTATGGTCGTAATGTTTTCCCATTGTTTGTCTTGTTTTAGTATTTTTATTCATATAATTGGAAATGTACATGTTTATGTATATATTAATATTTAAATAAATATTTATTCCTCAATTCTCGCTATTGCACCTACCACTGTTTTTCTCTGCATCACCCAAATGTTGATTGGCAGAAAATGCCTTTGGCATTAAGTCCGCCTCTGTATAATTTGTGTGCTTGAAGTAATAAATAAATAAAATAGCTACTATGTGGAGCCCTACCACAGTTAGAAGGTGTCGCAGCAGACTCCGTAGAATATGGTACGAGCTGGAAAAAGCAAACGACCAGTGATCCACACTGACCCCGGATTACTAGAGCTGGAAGTCATAAGGCCTTCGCCCAGCAGTGGGATGAAACAGGTTACCAGTAACACGTAGACCGTATCACCAATCACTAATAAACATCACCAATTCGTATGCCAACTTGGGTAATTCTGGTGACTTCTTGACTTTGTTAAAAAGTTACCTACGTGATTGGCTGCTACTAGAAACCATTCTCATAATCTTCAAAGCGCTATAGTAGTGAATTGAAGCTGTCAAACGACCTGCCTGCCCATCTGATAAAAAGTGTTTACAACCACCTTAAGACACATGTAAAATCAAGAGATTTGCTGAAAAATATTGCAAACCAGAAACAAAGTTAAAAAAACTTTTTACAAAAAAAAACAACCGACTTCCAAAAAACACTACAAAGTGAAAAATAACTTTAATTTCGGAAGACGGTGTCTTTGGTTTTGAATTTTCGTTTTTTGTCACCGACTTCCGAAATTTAAGTTATTTTTCACTTTGTAGTGTTTTTTGGAAGTCGATTGTTTTTTTTTTGTAAAAAGTTTTTATTTTTCACTTTTTAGTTGTGGTACCTACCCCACACAAATTCGAAAACCACTACCTGCTATGTAAATAACAGTGTCACGAATTTATCATATCATCCACATACTAAGTGGGAAAAAGTACGTATTATTGAAGCTAACTCAAAAACTATCGAAGCAAAGTTAATAAAATTTATATGGGACCACCTCGAGAGCATACCCTTTAAAACAAAAAAAGAATTTTTTAAATCGGTCCACCATTGACGGAGAAATCGGTGGACATCCAAAAAAAAAAAAACACGAACATACGCGACGAACATATAACCTCCTCCTTTTTGGAAGTCGGTTAAAAATGCCTTGTAAACCCGTAATTTTAATAACAATACAAAATCGAATATAACAATCTGCAGCAGCAGAAAAAGGACGATCTTGACAAAGGGATTTGGTAACTTATCCTAAAGATAACGTAGGCTTTATCCCTAAGATAATCTTTAAGATACTTGGAAAACATCCAATAGTTTGATATTTGCGAACCAATATGACGACAGTGTTGAATAATTTACTATCTCAACTCACCTCTAGGATAAAACTGAATTATTCAAGAGACTATGAAAACGCATCTTGTGCCACTTTTCACTAACGCTAAGCGACATTTAAATCAATCAATCTGCCTTGACTTTTGCCCAACTATGTATGTTGGGGTTGGCTTCCAGTCTTACCGGATACAGCTGAATACCAGTATTTTACATGGAGTGATTCCCTATCTGACCTTTACAACCCAGTTACTAGGTAACATGATACCTCTTGGTACGACTGGTTGTCAGACTGTTGGGCTTCTGACTACCGACTGTCAAAGATCTACGAATGACAGTCTGGACCAACGACTTAACGTGCTCTCCGAGGCATGGAGGGGTCTCGATATGTAATGAAAGTTCACCCATCCATGGAACGACCTCGGTAAGCGTTGCTTAACCTTGAAGATCGACCCGTGCGGCTGTAATTACTTAGCCACGAGCCTTTCGATCCAAGCGACACCTAAATACATGACTAAATAAAAGCGCACTGATAGATTTTCAGCGCTCGGCTCGGCGCCGAATGTTGAAAATCTAAGTGGTCCCCGAAACAATAAATCGCAATTGATCAATTGTAATCAATTTGTATTGTAGTATTATTGTCAATCGCTTCAATTGCATTTGGTAGACGATCAATTTGCGCATTAATGTGTATCAATCACATAAAAATTGACAATTACAAGTAATTGTAATTTTTTTTTGCAGAGTGCTTTTATATATATACCTAGGTATTGCCAAGTATTAGTGAAAACGGTTAATAGTGTTACTATATTGTTTTACTACTATATTTACACGGCTGTAACTTTCAACTATGTTAGAGCAATAAAATACAATGCTTTGGAGCAATTTATGTGTTTATGTTGTGACGTTTCGAGAGTTGTTTATTTGATCATGAAATTGTGTTGTGTGGACTATCTGTCGGGACGTAAATGGGTTTTATATATCGGACAATATAATTTGATGAATATGAATTTTCAATTATCACTGCAATAAACATGGAGAGTATTAATCACCACAGCTCTTATCGCCAACCAAATAGTCGGCAACCACTTTCCAGTAACTGGGAAGAAAAATGATTACCGCCTATTAGATGTCTGCAACACAGATAAGTTTTCTAATATGTTGCCAATCTTATAGACAAAGTTGTAAAGTCTCGTGTACTCCTGGATTGACTTGGCAACAAGCAGACATGCGGATTCAGCTGCACGCTCTCAAAGTAAGTTAGACGGATATTATTAAGTCATAAAACGTACAAAATAAGCAAGCTGGAGTTGTAATTGGCCGGCTATATTAGCCGTAGAACCGATGACTGTTGGGGTAAACGTGTTCTTGAGTGGAGACCGCGAATCGGCAAACGTAAGTTAGGACGCCCAAGGCTAGGTGAAGCGACGATCTTAGCAGGGTGGCTAGTAGCACCTAAAAGAGAGTAGCCCGAGAATTGAGCTGAATGGCGTGCGATTGCAGATGCCGACGACTCGTGTAGGTTGATGCTGAAAAATACACAGTAAAATATAAACTTAAATCAAGTCTAAAGACAACATAATACATATTAATGGACCTAACATACATATTCGTAAACAGCGACTCTATTGGGGAACTTAAACAATATTATGTATATTACGTGTATTGTGAGCTATTTACCCACGTTAGTTTGTTTGCTTAGGTAACGTTGTATGTATCATGGATGATTTGGGAAGGTAACGCTTGAGGGCATGGCGTAGGATACCATGTTCAGAAGTTCCATCTCTCTTTTGAAACACTATGTTCGTGACTTCGTGATAAGCTATAATCTACCTATCTAAGAAGATTTCTTAAAAAGGCCTTAATTTTACTCCAATGACATTCCACGTTTTCCGACGTGCATAGTATTACCTATGTCTCCACAATTTATGAAACCAGAAATCAGACAGCAAGATAAACAAATGAACATAATCTTCCCAGCTAATATCCATAATCTTCCCAGCTAATATCGATAATCTTCATATACCGATCTAATTATAGCATCGATACGAATTGAAACACATTAAAATAAAACGGTTTCCCGGAATGCACCGCCATTGATTATTTACATAATATCAACCGATGCGGACGGTGTTGGTTCAATATTAATTTATTTGAATGATTATGTTGATTATGCTGTTTAGTAGAGGTATTATTTAGCAGGCAGAAGTTCGCATGAAACTGCATGAAGCAAAATTATCTGATGTGGGAAATAGACAAGAGACGTATCTACTAGATGTATTTATAAAAATGTATTCATCAGAAATTATACTTAAAGTTAACACAAAATAATTTGATGCACGAGAGAGACTTTATGCCTCGCAATTGATACGTGGTGGGAATGACAATACGATACGATACGACACGATACTCAAATTCAGATAAACTTGCGTACGGTGGGTACCGTACGCAAGTCTATCTGAATTTGAGTAAATACTTCATACGTACTTGGAACAGGTATTTGACCTAAGTATTTTTCGATACTCGTACTAGGTGAACCTAGTATGAAAATCACCTAGTATGGCACACCTCTAGTGTGAAATTATTATCAGAACTATAATAAATAATTGAGCTGCTGAAGAAGCTTAATAAACCTTGAGAAGAATAGTGTGACATTCACATTTTAAAATTGTTTACAAATTCCTGAACAACAGCTCTTATGGCTCTAATAGTTTTACAAACGCAATCATGAGTTTTCCGTGAGTGGTTTCATTTTATAGCCACACTGCACTGCAGGTACTAACTATAAGTTTGTGAAAGCCGTTAAACGGGACTGTAAACTGTCTAAAGCCCAGTACACGTTGGGCGAACTCAACACCTGCTGACAGACAGACGGACGGAAAGTGGAGGCTTAGAATTGGGTTCCGTCGGCACCTTTCGAGTACGGAACCATAAAAGTATTCCATACTAACACGACCTTAAATCAAGCCTTTAAGACGCAGATATATGCCAGTGACCTTGAGTAGTTAGCTTGCGTGTTCTGTACTAAGCTCACGTAAAGCGTCGTACGTCCAGCCAGTAATTATGACTCGCCCATCAAGGAGCGCTGTCCCAAATTAGACGCATTATTAATTTATTATACATAAAACAAAAGGTATATTAATAAAAGGAATATACTAAAAGATCAACATTAAAATTATCTTCAAAATGGCGAAGGTTTCAAAAAAATACGCTTGAAAGATTTTGCGTCATTCTCAGTTTTTTATCCGCGTTAGACATAACTTTACAAATTAATTTAATTATCTACTATAAACATAATCTTAAATATTCCTACATTAAGTCATACAAAAAATGTTCTAATTTAACATATATTTTTTCCAAATCATTAACACTACTCATTTAGACGTGACCTTCAGTATAAAATGATTTACAGTCAATTATCGTCGCCTTAATTTCACTGGTAAAACCTAAACAGCACAGCTTATATTTCCCAGAATAAACTAATTAGCAGACTCTTCTAATAAAAACTAATAAATCCTTCAGTCTACCCTTTGCTTGTATATTCTGCATCCAATATTACCAAGTGCAATATGCACGGTTTGTTGTTAATACCTCATTCTCAGCTGTGAATAGTTAACAGGGTAATAAATTTATGTTGTCGATGTCAGTTGACGTCGTGGGTGGTGTGTTGATGAAAGGTAAAATGCATGATTTATGATTTATTATGAATGTTGCTATTATTAAAGGAGCTCGTTGCTAAGTAATCACAGCCTCACCGGTCGATCCATCAGGCTAAGCTGAAAGGTGTGGTCATATTTAAGTACACCCTTAAATATGACCACATCTTTCAGATGCATGCTGTATAAGTTTGAAAAACAGTTTTTGAAGTGAAAACTTCTTTAGGCGCGTTGAGCATTTTTGAGATGGGACTAAGCCATTGATTTCGCGACACCATGACGACACCTCGTTTTTGTAAACGTGATTGTGCTCTTTATTTATATATTACGTTACGGATCAATGTTCTATGCAAGTATTTTACTTTAAAGGTTTTGTAAACGCGATTGTGCTCTTTATTTATATGACGTTACGGATCAATGTTCTATGTAAGTATTTAACTTTAAAGGTTTTGTAAACGCGACTGTGCTCTTTATTTAGATAAGGTTACGAAACAATGTTCGATACAAGTATTTTTCTTCCATCAAGGCGATCTTGTTCTAGTTTTCACTTCTGTCGGCACTCCCGGAGTGCCACCACTTTTTTTTTTAATGAACCTGCTTTCGTTTAGATTCCTACGCAAAATACCTTAAAACAATTTTGTGTTAATTATTGAGTTAAACTACTGATAGTCTTTTGTTTGATAATACCCAAAAGGTTGCCCACTTGTAGTAGATACTATGGGTGCTGTTGACAGTTTTAGGTATAGTTTGACATACGTTTATGATGGCAAGTTAATATAAATGTGTGTACTATGATATTGCGCATCAGGTGATATCAAGGTCCGGAGAATAAGAAATAGACCACAATGGTGCCGATTCTCTTGTCACAAATGTCGCGATTGTCAAATTCGATTTTAGTTGTGTCAAAACTATTTTTAAATTAAGAGTTTTTTTTTTCTCAGATATGCTATAAGATTCTCATAGCCAAAAGTAAGGAATTTTAGTGATAGTTTAGTTAGTTTAGTTTGGTGTGAATCGGCACCAATAACTATTCAAATTACTATCATCCAAGCTATGAAAGGAGAAATATTAATCTTCTTAAAAGTTTACCATCAAATAGGTAGCAGCGTCTTAGCTCGTGGCTAAGCAATAGCAGCCGCACCGGTCGATCCATCAGATTAACCTTCGCTTGCCGGAGTTGGTCCGTGGATGGGTGACCATCTTTATATACCAAGACTCCTCCGTGCCGCGGAAAGCACGTTAAGCCTTTAGTCCCGGCTGTCATTCGTGGATCTTTGACAGTCGTTACGGGTGGTCAGAATCCCAAAAGTCTGACAACCAGTCTTACCAAGGGGTATCGTATTACCCAGTTACTGGGTTGTGGAGGTCAGATAAACAGTCGCTCCATGTAAAATACTGGTATTCAGCTGCAAACGACTAAGCAGATTGATAAGGTAGCAGCATTCTCACAATTTAATTTTGGCATATATTGTCTTTTCCAAAATAAAGATCAGAAACTATTTATACACTAATATTTTAAAGAAAAAAAAAAAGTATTTTTATTTATAAGGATAACACCCAAAATCTACTAGACCGATTTAAAAAATACTTTCACCTGTAAAATGCTATATCATCACTGAGTAACATAAGCTACAATAATTTATAAAGATATATCATGCGGCGGGTGAAGCCGCTGACGGAAGCTAGTGTCTAATAAACATGAGACATCTTTTTTTTTTTGGGAAATTATCAAATAACTTCTCCCGCTCTGGGTGGAGCGGGAGGGCGTGTCAGACTCTTACTGACTAAAACCCACCCGAGTTCCTTCGGTTTCCCCTGTTGCCGGGGGCCACGATGTCCCTTTCGGCCCTTATTCGCAGCCCCGGCAGGCATTGGCCCTAGCGGACCTCGTCAATTCTGCTGACATCGCTTTGAGGCGCGCTTGGAACACAACGCGTCGTCGACCCGGGCCTGGTCCTTATCGGACGGCGAGCTACCCATTGCTTACCGTCCGCAAGCCCGCGCCTACGGTGGCCCAAAATCGGCTCGCGATTCCCGCTCAGGGCGTCTCCTCCAGCTGCGATTAGGGGCGTGAGGGCGCGAAATTTGTCTCTCCCTCACGCGTTCCGCCTCCTCCTTTGCGAGCATTACCGCTTCGCAGAAGGAGGTGACGGCCTGCCACTTCCCCTCGCTCCGTACCATGGCCTGAACCAGGGCCAGACGCGAGAGATCACCGCCGCCGATCGCCTCCACGAGGACACGGCGATGCTCCGCCCAAGCCGGGCAGACCTCCACCGTATGCTCCACCGTGTCACAATGGTGACACCCGGGCGTTTCCTCCCGCCTTATCCTGAGCAGGAACCTCCCGAAACAGCCGTGCCCGGTGAGTACCTGCGTCAGGCGGAAGGTGAGGACGCTGTGGCGCCTCTCAAGCCACTCCTCAAAGAGGGGTCTTATCTTGCTCACACTATTACAGTAAGACACATCTTAGATGTAGCATCGGCAAAATTCGTAAAGCCGATCACCATCCGAACTAAACTGAGTGCGCCTTCAAAATTACCAATCTTTATTACTGCTTTAGGTGAAAATAATCTTTACGCAAACGCAATAACTTGTAAAGTCATGTAACCAAATATATATTCGAAAAATTGAAATGAATGAATTTAAATTTTCTAATTTGTGCTACATCTAAGTTGTGTTGTACTGTACATAGGTACTTACTACCTACTCTATCATGAACAGCGCGTATGGAAAACTAACCGCATCTTACGTCACCAATGACGTCACGCCGGAAAATTTTACAATACCCTATAAATCACAATAATAGAAAACATGCAATAAACTACGTCAGAACATTTACTAACCAAAATAAAAGAAAACCCACGGGTTTGGATCGTTTCTATGGTTTGTTTCTCTACCAGTACACAATTTTATTGCTTGTACCGAATTTTATTATCTATACAAGTTTAAATCATATTATTTATTGTTTCTTCTTACAGTACATTTCCGTTAGAGATTGTAAAATACTACGTGACTAAGATTTTCCAGTAAAGTCACTGAGGTTTTCCGCGGTTAAAACGTAAAATATCATACATACATAAACTCAAGCAATAATAAAAAAAATGCTTATATCTAATAGCAATTAAGTAAAGCCTCCCACAAAAAGACAAAAAGTCCTCAGCTCCTCAAAGTATCAGTAATATGGCACTTGAAAACACGCTTGAAAAATGAACGGTAAACTATTTACTTTGAAATCTCTAAACATTTCACGTAATTTCTGCATTTCATTTTCCAGTGAAAATGAAATATTTTTCCAGTACTATCAAAATATTATACTTGAATAGAATAGAATAATTATTTATTTGCATAGAAAGTAGGTACAAAAAATGCAGATGTTTTATAATTAGAGATCCTTATACTTTCTACCTTAAATTAGGCATGCAAACATTCACCTAACCTACACCACCACCACCACCTAACCACCACCCAACCAGCACCTAATCTTATATCCGGAATGGTCTAAAGGAGGCCGCCCACTACACCATACCATACCATGACCGTGCTATGAACGTATCAGGCACGGAAAGAATTGCCCACTAAAACGTGTCAACAGCGTATCATACCCGGTTTTAGTGACCATAGCATATGGTTCCCATTCTGTCGGTTTTAGTAGTTCACCTGTGTTTTCGCGTGAGGTAGACGCGTCAGGAAGAGCGAGTGAATACTTTGATGCGAAAATTATTTCCTACACCTATACGGTGGCTAATATAAAAACAAAAACGAAATAACGGGTTTCGAACGGTCATCATACTCATCATACGCGGTTATAATTTGTATACTCGCTGTTTCGCCGCCTGCGCTCATTGAGCGTACGGAGCGTATCAGCACCGGCAAAATATTCTCACCGACAATTGTTGACGCTCCGTGCATGGCACCGCGACGTTATTGAATTACGTGACGTTATTACGGAACGGTCTAGCAAACATAGTCTCATACTTTTCAATAATTTTTTTTTTTTAAGTGAAAACTTCGTTAGGCGCGTTGGGCATTTTTGAGATGGGACTAAACCATTGATTTCACGACACTGTGACGACACCAGCATTTAACCATTAAAACGACATCAACGCGTTGATTACCGCGGTACCGGTTTTTTTTCAAGTTTTCACTTCTGTCGCCACTCCCGGAGTGCCACTGTTTTTTTTTTGCCTGACACGGTTCCTAGCACGGTCATGTGTCATACGGTATAGTGGTCAGACTCCTTAATGCGGGAGTAACGTATTTTTGAGTTGACCCAAGTTTAAAAAAATACTAGATAATCTCTCTGGTCTAGCAAATTAGATTCATCTTACTTCGCAGTGCCTTTAATAAATGTTGAAATAGCGTGTTGAAATTGTATTCGTTATTTATTTAAATACAGAGTGCTGGTTGGTCGTGATGTTCCTAATTTAAAATAATCAATACAACTGACTGTTCACTGTATTATGCAGCGTCGTTTTAGCTCCATTGTGAATAGAGAATTAGGTTTAGTTTTAAACCAAACTTAGATTCTCCATATACCCCATAGTGGAGAAGATCGTTGATTATCTTAGTTTAACGTGTCTGAACCTTTCGTATGCCGTAATTACAGAAACAATTAAAAAGCCATTGTGTCTCGCTTGGATTCGCGTTCCGGCGGGTATACGAAGGGTTAAACTTGTGACATGTTATTAGGACTAGTCATCTCAAACTGTGGGTCAGCAATAACACTAAATTTTCAGCTATGTTGGGCTCAAATCTTAATGAGGCTGAGATCAAGTAAGCGCATATTATATTTAGAATAGATTTGCGCATACCTATAACAAAATATCTAAATAAATGAAATACAAACAAAACTACTAAGGGTGAATTTCACCAACGAAACTGAACGCGATCAACCTATCTTAACCACGTTCAAGAGCTGTCAAATTCGCTCATAATCGGCCAAAACTGTTTAATTCAAAAACATAACGATGCGTAAAACACCACAAAATCAATCAAACAAAATGGCCGAATCGTGGAACAAAACAGATATAATCTGACAAACACATTATCATTAAACGATGATCAGTATCGAATAACGGTAGATTAACACTGTTATTAGTGCTAACGCCCCGTTAACCTCTAAATGTATTTTACAAAGGTTTAATACAATGGTAATAAAAGTAATGGTAACGAATTTTCCGATGTCTGAGTGTTTTATTTCTTTGTGATTTAGCTTGAGCGTGGTCGGAATTAGAATTATGATGTTTTTTAAAAAAGCGGCTAAGTGCGAGTCGGACTCACACACGAAGGGTTTTGTACCACCGTACTAACGATTCTTGTATGGTAATTTTTATTATTATAGCGGCCATAGTATACACACTCTTTGAAAATTTCAAGTGTCTATCTAATACAGATATTATATAGCAGTAATAGCCTAGTGGTGTGGTCGTTGGACTGTTAAGTCACAGGTATCGAGTTCGAACCCAAGGCACCTCTGACTTTTCGGATTCATGTGCGTATTGTATAATTATCGCTTGCTTCAAAAACGGTGCAGGAAAACATCGTGAGGAAACCGGTATGGCTGAGAGACATTTCTCGACGGCATGTGAAGCCAAGTCAGAGGCCTATGGGCAGTTTTAAAACTCTGACACCAGGTTAGTCACTAACCACACGAAAAGAAGAAGATTATAAATCAAAAGATACAGCCCTGTGACAGACGGACGTACAGCGGAGCCTAAGTAATAAAGTCCCGTTGGGTACGGAACCCTAAAAAAGTCATGGAAGATAGATGGTCAGTTTTATTGGTCTATAAATATTTGAATAGACTGGGAAAAATGTTTATTTTGGACGAGTAACACTTTAATAACCCCCGATTTCCGAAAGCTTACTCAATTTAATCTTTTGGAAAATCCCAATTCAGGGATTTGATTGGCGGCCATGTTATTTCAGTCAGCCAATTAGAACAGCTTACATAAGATTTCACAGCTGATTTCCTGATCGAAACTTGGGTATAAACCGCAAGAATTTTGCATAGCGACTACCAAATTAACTTGTCTGTGTTCAAATCTCAACTGTCATTCTTTGACAGTTCTATCCAATGGCTTTACCGTGGCAAAGTTACGTAGGATGTCAATTTGTTTAACAATGAATTTCCCTGGCTGTACTTTGTATGTACATCGCTAGAGCCAAAATAGGATATTTGTTCCTGCAATCATGCACGTAAAATCTGTACATAGCACTGAAGCTGAAGGGTCACGCGCAGTGACACAAATGCCAATTAGCTAGCTCGCGCCTCCGCCAACGGACAGTGGACGAAAGAACTCGAGAGCGTTCGTCACGACTCGCGAAACGCTCGTGTTTTAATTTTACATAAAAGATTGTTTTACCTGTTTGTGCCCTTTATACTGTGTTTCTGATAATGATAAATGACAAATGATTTTATTTCTGTAAGTAGGTTTGTACAAACACTTTTACACGTCAATCATATTTTAAAAACTAGATGCGGTCGGCGTTTCCTATCTGAATACTCTGAGAAGAAAGTCCGAAACAAACTTAGAGGTTTTGTACTTTCATTATACACCTTTTTACTATTAATGTGCGTTCGAACTCATTTAAAGACCTACCCGTACCCTGAGAAAAACATCTCTAAAACGTAAACTATCTTAAAAGCTACAAGATTCTTTTGACCCGCGGACAAATTCGGAACTAACTCGTTGTCTAGTTTTGGCAATACAATTTCTGTGACAATTTCACAATAATGTTTACCAACAACGCCCCAATGTCATTCAGGCGCGAAATAATCCTTGTAGCACTGTACAGTGACCTACACTTAGGGTGAATTTCAACAATGACACTGAACGCGTTCAGCACGTCTAAACCCCGTTCAAGAGCTGTCAGTGTCAATTAATGGAAAAATTACACTCACAGCTCTTGAACGCGGTTTAGAAGTCCTGATCGCGTTCAGTGTCATTGGTGAAATCCACACTTAGAGCACACCTACCACAAACAGCCGCAAACAAACGTATTTTCATTATTTCTGTTTCTTTCTTTCTAGATGCCGCAAACAGCCTTTTGTTCACCAACACAACACTTTCTAGACCTTATAAAAACGGAATCATATCAAGCCACAAAAGCGTTAAAAGATATATTTTTTGTGCGAGTTACGATTGCTTGAAACGAAGAGATAGTGCTCGTAAATTGTGGGTCTATAAATCTTTTAATAATCTCATCTAGACCAGTAGAAAAATGTTGCCTAGAAAGATATTATTTTCACTTTTGGCTAAACGGATATCCGAAGAAATACAGGTTCTCATTGACTGCCTTGAAGATTGTTGTCAAAGTAAAGTCTGCCAATCTACATAACAGTTTGTCGTTTTCAAGTTTGCATGAAAATTCACGGCACCAGTAGGCGCCACTTTGACAAGAGGTCTTCCATTTTGACAATGAATATAAAATATATGATGACGTTCATCATTCTTTTCATTCATACATTCGTTCATCATTCAGTCACGACTAAAGAAAATATAGGCTTTTGACAGGTGGGCACCTGACATCTCAGTCCTGCCAAAAAACCCTCATTGATTACAAATTTTGAAAATAAATGCGCTAGTATTACCAACCAAATACATGGGAAACGCCATTAAATTGATTTAGCTACTGAATTTGATATAAATTTACTTAGGTACGTACTTATGTTAATTTAATTGTGGTATCAAGCATCTAATACTACCAAAGTGATCGTCACTTAGTGAGTCATAAACCTAATCATATTACTGTTGAGAGCTGTTCTATAAGAAAAAAGATTTTCTTATATAAGATAGAAGATCCCTAGCCCTATTGTGTAATCTGACCCAACTTTTGATCAGCAAGCGCCGGGAGGGAACGCCCTAGAAGGACATACAGTGCTTGCCCTTATTAGAAAAGAAAGAAAGAAAGAAAGAAAGGTCAGGTGCGTAGTACTCGCAACCGGCGTGCGTGTATGAGAACATAAATGAAGCAAAAGGAGTATGTAAGGATTGTAACAGGTTCTGCCTATCCTCAAGGGAAGAAGGCGTGAGTATATATATAAGTATGTGTTTTATTCAGCAGTGGAATCTGATAGGCTTAGACAGCTTAATTCAAAAGACAGTTTTTCCAATTGAGCTTTACTGTGTTAAGAAATTAGTTACTAATGAGATACACAATTATTCCATTTAAAATGCAGATATATGACAGTGACCTTGAGTGGTTAGCTTGTGTGTTCTGTACTGAGCTCACGCAACGCGTCGTACGTCCAGCCAGTAATAGGACTCGCCCATCAAGGAGCGCTGTCCCAAATTAGACGCATTATTAATTTATTATACATAAAAAAAGGTATTTTAATAAAACACGTATAGTAAAAGATTAATAATTAAATTACCTTTAAAATAATGAAGGTTTTAGAAAATAACGCTTGATAGATTTTGCGTGATTCTCAGTTTTTTTATCTGCGTTAGACATAACTTTATAAATTAATTTCGCTATTTAATATAAACATAATCTAAAATATGCCTATATTAAAATATATAAAAATGCTCTAATATGTATTATTTCCAAATCATTAACACTACTCGTTTAGACGTCATCTTCAGTATAAAATCATTAAAAGTCGGTTATCGTCGCCTTAAGTTATCCTAACAACCATGTTAATTAATTTACATTCACGCAAGACTATAATTAGAAAATCTCGACACTAGTAATTAGACATGTATTAAAACATGAACCTATGTTTATTAATAACGTATTCATGGATGCTTATTAATCTAATCTTTCTATAAAATACGAAAAGCTGAAGCTAAATATTTTATCTAAGCGCTTGAAATCATGTGTGCAGGGCACATTGCTCGCAGAACAGATGGCCGATGGGGCCGAAAGGTTCTGGAGTGGCGACCGCGTACCGGAAGACCTAGCGTTGGAAAGCCTCCCACAAGGTGGACCGATGACCTTGTGAATGCCGCAGTAATCCATTGTGAATAATGCGGGAACCAGTCGAAGTGGCGGTGCTTGGGGGAGACCTATGTCCAGCAGTGGACGTCTTCCGGCTGAAATGATGATGAAGCGCTTGAAATCTTTAGCAGTACGTTGGAATGAAGAAGTATTACGTATTCGTAAATAAATATTCCATTATGAATACTTATTAGTGAAAGAGTTAATTTAAAAATAATAACTTCTAGAATTTGAGCAATCAATGGTGGCAAAATTCGGTAAAAAGTGGGTTACTGCGATATAGATTTTAATTCGATAACAATCCAGGTTCGAAAAAAAAAATACCAAAAAATTTTTCATAGGCATTTTCTAAGTAACAATGTCGGATAAATTGTGTTATCAACATACCTTTCTCTATAATATCCAAGATTCATTGTTCAAAACCCACAAAACACAACTTAAGGCCAATTTTACCCCGGGGTAATACAGACTGTCCTTGAAAAACATCACAAAATTTCTCGGGCCAATGCCTAAACATGGTAACATATCCCGGGCTGTATTTACTGGAACACAAACCGCAAAATTTACATATTTTCTCTCGTTTACAATCATTTGTGAACAAAATATGAGAACATTACTTGGGTCGAATAGATTTCGTTTACGAGTTTTCTATGAAAACGTGCTGAAGCATGTTTTTGCGAATCCGAATCAGTTATAATATGCTTAGATAAATTCTAAAATTTACACAAAATTATGTTAAAATAATGCGCCTGGAAGAGTGTGCGTCAAATAATCCACCCTGAAAGTATTTATGGGTTAAGAGTATTTTGCAGGACCTATGGTAAGCAAAAAAAAGTTCCAGGCAATATTTTACCGATGATGGTCAATATTAAAATTTTCAACCTACTTATAAATCAATAAAGAGCCTTAATTTCGACAGAAAACAATATCGATATAAGAGAGAATTGCGTAAAGATTATCCTTATTCTTACATATTATAAAACAAAGTCCCCCGCCGCGTCTCTCTGTCTGTCTGTCTGAACGCGATATACTCAAAAACTACCGAACGGATTTACAAACGTTTTTCACCAATCGACGAAGTGATTCATGCGGAAGGTTTTAGTGTATGATTAATTAAAGGGTTGTGTAAATTAGCTGAAATATAACGATTATTATTGAAGAAGTCGGAAAAAATCATGCCGGCTGGGAGCTTTACTGGCGTGCGCTACGTTAACCGAAAAAGATACATCAAATTTATGTTCTACGGTATTGTTTATCTTAAAAAGTTCAACGAAAAAATCCAGAATGGCATATATCTATCTTCTAAGGATGACCCACAATAACCATTTTTATATTTCAGAATTTAATTTTTTTTTAAATTGTTATTTCCGAAGCTTTTTTGACCGGTATGGTATTCATTCTTATCCAAAAAAATATGTTATTTAAATTAGGCATTTAATTTAGATCCAAATATGCCTTTATATCATATCATCCTTTTCCTATGTTATTAGGTATGAAATCTCAGTAGTACGTTCCCGTGGGATATTTTCCGACATCCACGCGGGCGAAGCCGCGGGCAAAAACTAGTTTATCTTAAAATTTAATACTTCTGTCAAACAGATAAAACGAACGAATACTACTTTTTCTCCGTCACAAAAATTTAACGGCTCAATCGAAAACTCGATTTTATTAGTGAAGAACCACTTTGATCTAATATTGTAGTTATTTCAGTCCCTATAAACATAGGCGGCGGAATCGTTTGATCTCACTAGATAGCTTTTACTAATACTGTGAAAACGAATTCCTTGATACAAGTATGAATGATTGGTTTAATTTTGATTTTCAATCGTCAGATGTTTGATTTGGCAAAAGTTGTTTCGTGTTCATAAATAAATATTGGTGGGTGGAATTAGATGTGGAAAGTACGAATTTGTTTCGATTCGTATTAAAATTGGTTGAAAGATGCCTGTGTGGTCTATTTCTGTATCCGTTTTTGATGTTATGACTTTGTTTGCTTCTTTCTATAAAAATCCAAAAATCAATCTGCCTAGCCTTTTCCAAACTATGTTGGGGTCGGCTTCAGGTTTAACCAGATGCAGCTGAATACCATTACGAGTATTTTACATGGAGCCACTGCCTATCTGACCTTCACAACCCAGTTACTGGGTAACACGATACCACGGTAAGACTGGTTGTTAGACTTTAGGGCTTCTGGCTATCCGTACTTTCCGAGGCAAGACCCCTGTCTTGGTATGTTAAAGATGGTCACTCATCCACTAACCAACCGCTGTAAACGTAGCTTAACCTGATCGATCGACCCATGCAGCTGTTATTATCTAGGCCACAAACCCGTTCTGTTTTATTATTCTATTATATTAATTTCACAATGTTATTTTTTAACCAGAGTTCTGGCTACCCGTAACACAAAGATCTACGAATGACAGCCGGGACCAACGGCTTAACGTGCTTTCCGAGGGATTTTTTTAAAATAATGAATCCAAACTACTATAAAAGGTCATTCTGTTTTATTAACCAACTTCTAAAAAGGAGAAGGTTATGTGTTCATTGCATGTTTTTTTTTTTCTGTATGTCCACCGATTTCTCGGTCAATTGTGGACCAATTTTGAAAATTATTTTTTGTTTGAAAGGGTATGCCCTCGAGGTAGTCCCATATAAATTTTATTAACTTTGCTTAGATAGTTTTTGAGTTAGCTTCAATAATACGTAGTTTTTCCCACTTAGTATGTGGATGATAATTATGATGAGTTCCTGTCACTGTTATTTACATAGCAGTTAGTGTTTTTTGAATTTGTGTGGGGTATCCACCACAACAAAAAATTAAAAAAAAAAAAAAACAATATTGCAAAAAGTGTTATGCCATATTGTTGGTACCTATATCTATAATTAGCCTCGGTCATCGTTACCTCTAATTAAGGTAGAAATTGGTACCCTGGGACATTCCACTACTATGTACGGAAAGACCTACTTGATTTCCAAACTACACTGTAAATGCACGGCAATTTTATAAAATATGTATTATATCCGTTATTTTCTGTTTCCGACTTCCTTGGAAATAAATATGTCTACTAAACAATAACCTTTTTATTTTTGTTTCAAACCAATATCGAACCTTTTCATTTTTGACCCAAAGCAATATAACGAAAAAACTTTTTACAAAAAAAAACTACCGACTTCCAAAAAAAACACTACAAAGTGAAAAATAACTTTAACTTCGGAAGTCGGTGTCTTGGGTTTTGTGTTTTCGTTTTTTGCCACCGACTTCCGAAATTAAAGTTATTTTTCACTTTGTAGTGTTTTTTTTGGAAGTCGGTAGTTTTTTTTTGTAAAAAGTTTTTATTTTTCACTTTTTAGTTGTGGTACCTACCCAACACACATTCGAATATCACTACCTACTACCAGTGTCAGGAACTTATCATATATCATCTACATACTAAGTGGGAAAAAAAATACGTATTTTGTAGCTAACTCAAAAACTACCCAAGCAAAGTTAATAAAATTTATATGGGACCAATTTGGGAGCATACCCCTTCAAACAAAAAAAGAATTTTCAAAATTGGTCCTCAAATGACGGAGAAATTGGTGGACATACAAAAAACAAAACAAAAAACAAACATATGCGTCGAACATTTAACCTCCTCCTTTTTGGAAATCGGTTAAAAAACTAAATATTAAAGGTATCCGCAGGAAATACTTGTACTCCGCATAGTCAAGGCTTCGAAGGCCGATCTTAAGTCAATATGCGTTTTATTTGAAGTGGTTAAGCATTTATTGGTATTTTATTATGTTGGGGTAAATCATAATAAATGTATTACAAATTGGATTTGGGATTTCGCAACAAGGGTTAATAATATTTTGAAATCAATTTGGTAATGGAAGACGTAAAAATTAAACCACTTTCTTATCGGTTTTCTGAATTTTAGTAGTCTGATTTTGTTTTTTCTGTAGCTTAAAACGATATGGATTGTTAATTGATTCAGACGTGACCTTGCGGATATCCATTACAAAATACAATAGATGTATTTAGTAACCTGTTCCGCCTAGCTATTTCCAAAGAGCCATAAAAAATACCTGAAAGAAATCGACACGTGTTTCACCTCTCAACGAGGCATCTTCAGGATGACGATTGACTTGTCGCGAACCCGAACACGGCGTGTTGCCACACTGAGCGCTGAACGCAGACATATTGAGTCTGCGTCGTATCGTCATCCTGATGATGCCTCGTTGAGAGGTGAAATGTCTCGATTTCTTTCAGGAGTTTTTTCAACAAAAATCTAAACCATTTCAGACACTAATATACATGGTCCTCACATGATCTGACTAATATTATGTCAAGACTTTAAAAGAGACTGTAACTTCTGAGTTGGTTTCAGCGTTTCTTCTCTGTGTAGTTGGTTATGAAACACCAAGCTTATCTAGTTTAAAAAAAAATTGTAAAAGTGTTTTTGAACCCATTTACAGAAATAAACATAATTTATTATTAGAAGCGGACACAATTTGGCTGTAGCAGTAAAAGCAAAGCAGTAACCGAGTCTGTTTTTCGTAATAACTCAGAAATTACAAAAACATCCATAATTTTTTTTTAAATGTAAATTTTATAAATGACTACCTAAATTTATGACCAGCACACGTCACATACTTAACCGTTTACCTACCATACGTCAAAAGTTAACCTAAGTTCCCAGAATTTAGCCCAAAACGCCCCAAAACTATTCAACCTTGACCTTGACAACCAACTACAATAGTTGAGACTTTAAGACTTTTTAACTGCTTAACCCTTGTTAGCCGAAGTTTCGTGTAGGACTATTATGTCCCGTGACGTATGGCGTTTATTCGGCTAATTTGTTTATTTGAAGGTTTTACAGACCCTTTTAAACTAGTAGCCTACAAATATGTTGTCACCCGTAAGTACAGTAGGCAGCACGTCAATGATAACAATACCAGTATCAACATCATCATCATTACAGCCGAAATACCTTCTCTGCTGGACATAGGTCAAGCATTGCCACTTCGACCGAATCTGTGCTTTTCTCATTTGCTGCGGTCTTCAAAAGGTCATCGAAGAACCTTACCAGTACTAGTATGCTGGCCTCGTATTCTATTGTGACTCTGTACTACGCTAGCCCAGATGAAGGTCAAGGTTTTACCACCGGCATGCGGTCTACTGTACGTACTACGACAATGTAAGTATCTGCATTAAGCATTGTTGCTCTTAGATTTTGGTTAAAGATAAAGATCATTTATTTGTCCAAAACATGAGTATATACACATGGCATGCAAGATGTTACAATAAAATTATATCACAGTTATGTTTTGCCTTAACGGCGTACAAATATAAGTAGGTAGGTTATTACATTTAATCAATTAATTATAAACTAATCCATTATTATTAACAATCCAAATTAGAATGTACTACAGAATAATGTCAACAACTCTTAATATTATTATAAAATTAGTCAATTTAATGTCAAAGTAATTAGAAATACACAATTACAAGAATTAGATTAATTTATCATTCAGAAATTCGTCAGTGCTGTAATAGGCTTTCTCTAACAGAAGGCTTTTCAACCTACTTCTTAATTTTTCCGTTGGATATTCAGATACGTCAATTTAGTCTGCTGAGCACCTTAATTGCGTAACACACGATCAATCATAATCTGAATCATTTTGAAGTAAGTTAATTAATTGCTTCATATGTTCGAAAAATTTGTCTGCTAGACAACGTAAATAACGCAATGAATGTTGTTGAACTGTCAAAATGAAACAGACTGATTGATCGTGTGTTACGCAATTAGGTGTTTAAGAAGATAGTAGGCTACTGCACTTAACATATATACCTACTTTTAAGCCAGAAAAAGCTTCGGAGTAGTTCACAGTGGACCAAGACTTTTTATAATGTATTTGACGGCGCTTCAATGTTTTGAGAGTGTCAAGAAACGTCAAAAATGACAGCGGACATTTGACAGGCGTGGACACTCTGACGCAACTCCGGGCTCTTTTGCACGCGGCCGTCAGACGGATCATAATCCGTTTGCATTGCGCTCAAGCAAGACGTGTTCGGTGGAGTGTCATTGTATTTCGATTAATTGGAAACCGCTGATTGTGATTCTGTTAATAGTTTGCTAAAAATTATAATCGTGCATCGTTGATTATCTACAACACGTGGTTTTAATTCTCCTCGCCCGCCTACCCACGATAGCTCGGCAGCCGCAATGAATCTAGAATCGATTGATAATGGCAATGTGCCGTTATATTCGTTATAAAGTATAAGCATTGTTATTACATACTCAAAGTCGGATGATGAAAAAAAAACCAATGAAAAACTTTTTACAAAAAAAAACAACCGTCATCAAAATTTCATCACGATTTCTCCACGAGACAGGCACGTCCTAGTGTGGAGTTCATAAGCAATGTACTTACTTCCTTTGCGTCTTATGTCACTAAAGAATATAAACCTAGCTAATAATGTAGACTTTAAGGAAATGTAAAGCACTATTTTTAGCAAAATAAACATTCATTCATTCATTCATTCAAAAAAAAAACACTACGAAGTGAAAAATAACTTTAATTTCGGAAGGTGTCTTTGGTTTTGAATTTTCGTTCTTTGTCACCGACTTCCGAAATTAAAGTTATTTTTCACTTCGTAGTGTTTTTTTTTTAAGTCGGTTACTTTTTTTTTTGTAATAAGTTTTTATTTTTCACTTTTTAGTTGTGGTACCTACCCCACACAAATTCGAATACCACTACCTGCTATGTAAATAACAGTGACAGGAAGTTATCATATCATCCACATACTAAGTGGAAAAAAATACGTATTATTGAAGCTAACTCAAAAACTACCCAAGCAAAGTTAATAAAATTAATATGAGACCACCTTTGAAGTATGATCTATCAAACAAAAAAGAATCATCAAAATCAATTCATAATTGACGGAGTAATCACGTAACAAAAATACAAAAAAAAAAAACATACAGTTGAATTGAGAACCTCCTTCTTTTGGAAGTCGATTAAAAACTACCGTTTAGCCTGAAAATACATTTGCAGCCAGCAAAATTTAGAACACTACAAAAAAAAATCGCGACAACCGCCATTCATTTTCGCAGTACGTGTATAGAAATTTCAATTGTCTGTCTATTTATCAGGGGCTGTCATGCGGCCTAGCTGGAGGCCGTTTAGACTAATCGCTGGGGTACCGAGCGACCCCATTCCCGCGGCTTTGTTCCGGATTTGAGACCCCTAATGCCTGTTATTTGCCATTTGGTGACCGTTTTACTACACTTGGTATAGTTTGCGGTCAATTCACTCGTGATGAGATAATGTTATGTCATTTGGGATACTGCGGGGGTGGTGAGTAGCTTGTTTGTAGTTGGTTTAGTTGGTACTAAAATGTGACCGGGTGCTACACACCCAATGTCATGTTCGGGTCGGTATGATTTGGATTTATAATTTGCTTGACTGTGCCGAATCGTGCTGAATCATGCTGACCCGAACATGTGTTTAACACGCTTTACATTTTAGGCATAAGAGTGGATATTTTAAGACAGCATTTTAAGTATAGGACCACGGCACTTCAAGGTGTAATGTTGAATCGTAGGTACATTACTACTGAGCTTTTCAAATAAAAGAAAAATCTCCGAAAAAAACTCGGGTTTTTCAGCAAATTTTCATCGCAATACGAACCAGCTGATGCCTCATCAACATGAAATACTCGTCTCATAAAGAAGAACGAGCTTCCCTAACCCTACAAACGCGATCAGGTGTCAACTCGACCCGACAAATATTTTCGACGCGAGCCTACATCTTTGTCGATTTACATAAAAATGGCCACCCTTTCTAACCAGCCATGGTCGTGATGAAAGCGGGAGCGGATGAAGCGATCGTGCAGTCAAAACATTTATTTCAATAAAACTATTCACAATACTTTTAAACTATCTTACCAGCTACTACAAAACGCTTTATTTAAAATACTAAAGACTAAGTAAATATTGGATGATAATTATATTAGCCAATTATACTGCAAGCACTCAAAAATTTAAGAAAAAGAAGAGAGAAATCAACAAATAAGGAACTATTCATAAACACTTGTCATTGTTAGAAGTGCATAGTTTTTCTCTCTCTCCTTCTTTAATGACAAAATGATTTTGCAAGCGGTTAGGATGGAAATCTATTGCATGGCGAAACTAAAATAAAAATTCGACACACAAGCCCGCGCTCGCTTTCTCTTCCACCATTGTCGCAGGCTAACAAAGTTACCTAGGCACGTACTTATACGTCGTTTGGAGCTCATCTGACGTTCTCTCTGATACCCATTCGGTGTGGAATAAAATGTGATTTGTTTAGGCAAATTAGGGCGAGCTACTTCGAATGTTTGCAAAGGTTTGTCGAGTTTGCAGCCTAAGGGTTATGTATATGTTTGAAGATTTATGACGAAAAACTTTGTATCGTGTACGAAACATCATTGGAAAGGAATAACAATTGTTTATGGATACAATAACATGCCAACTAAGTTTTTCTTCGAGTTTCGCCCGAGTTTGAAAGAATAAGAATCAGAAATGGAGAATGTCACATGCCTGCAGCAATGAATCCTTCTACAATTTAGAGTTCGATTTATTTTAGGTATCTCAAATCATCTAGTGCAACACCTTGCAAATGTGGTTTTTATCTTTGTTATCCATATTAATATGCACTTGCCTAACCTTTTGTAGGAGCAAACATAAATTTAATAACCGTGATAAAACGCTCTCAAAATAATGTAAATCGAGCCAATGTAAGTACTTACCTACTTTTTTTTCAGATTTTCTATTTGTCGTGTAAAACTTTAAAAGAGCGTTCACTCTAAATGTTGGCAACCTCGCAAATAGCTGTCAAATATTTACCTGTTTTGATTCATCATCATTATTTCAGCCGAAAGACGTCCACTGCTGGACATAGGCCTCCCCCAAGCACTGCCACATCGACCGGTTCTGTGCTGTTTTGACTAATTTGGCAATATTATCTACTGTATGGAAATGTGAAATATCGCTAATTAGTGAACTAGAATTTAAATAATGAATTGCAATTATAACACTGAATTTGATGTTGTAACCGTTTTAGGTGTAAAAAACGCATTTGTAAAGTTTCTAAATACTTTTTAAAATCTCAAACAAAATATTCGGTGTTACGATTTTAATTATCGTATTTCATAATCAATATTTTAGTTTAATAGTCATATTATTGTTGTTTTATTATTGTTATATTTGATATTTCGATATAGTAATATTGCCAAATTAATCAAAACAGCGAAATGCTTGCCATCTATTTGCAACTTAATCAAATCTGTACGAAAAGGATGGAACTTATAGTATTATTAGATGCTATTGTTGTAGTAAAGAGCCCTAAAAATTTAATGAACTGGATCCAACAACTAAATATTTGAGTCTTTTTACAAACTTTTCTTCATAAAACTATTAACTACCTCTTTAGCGCTATTTCTTAAGTAAGAGGTACTAAATAGAGATACATTACTACCGTTTAAACCCATTTACAGCAATTAGGGACGCACTTAAGTACCTAAATAGACAATAAATAGATAATTAATTGTGTTTATAGTGATTAATGCTTGGTATTCCACACATTCGTGTTCTATTGATTAAGCATGTTCAAATAGTGTACTAGTAATGAGTTAATAACTAATTAGATTATTCAATTAGGTGAATTTTGTGAGGAATGATAGTATAGTGAGTTGTGCGACAGTAAACCTGTCTTTACTAGGTACGGTGGCCGGGATTCCGCTTGCGATTCACGATTGACGATTTTCTTAGTGATGATTCACTAACTAATTGACCTACTATTACCCTTTGACTTAATTATTGGTTCGCTTACTTAGTCTTATTTTATATTTTTTTATTGCTATGACCACACTGACATTTTTATTAAATTTTTTGTAATTCCAATGATCCCTTTGTATGCATGTGACGGTAAAATATGGAGAACTTTATTATAAAAACACCTATGTACTATACCCATTTTTGCAAAGAAATAAATGATTTGATTTGTTTTTTTTTTTTTTGATTTGCGGTTAGGTGCGTGAGGGCGTGAAATTTGCCCCTCCTTCACGCGTTCCGCCTCCTCCTTCGCGAGAATTACTGCTTCGCAGAAGGAGGTGACGGCCTGCCATGCCCTCTCGCTCCGTACTATGGCCTGGACCAAGACCGGCCGTGAGAGATCACCGCCGCCTTTTGCCTCCACGAGGACATGGTAGTGCGCCGCCCAAGTCGGGCAGACCTACACCGTATGCTCCACCGTGTCCTCCGGGCGATCCACACAATGGTGACACCCGGGCGTTTCTTTCCGCCTTATCCGGAACAGGAGCCTCCCGAAACAACCGTGTCCGATAAGGACCTGCTTCAGGCGGAAGGTGAGAACGCCGTGGCGCCTCTCTAGCCATTTCTCAAACAGGGGACTTATCGCCGCAATTATGGCGTGTCCAACATTGGGTTGCGAAAATTGCACTCTCCATGACGCCATGAGATCCCGTCGGAGCTCTGTACGCTGTGTCGTGATTTTCCGCGGCAGCGGAGTTATACCCCGGCGTTTCGCCTCCTCAGTAGGTACCTACCTAATGATACTTTCAGATACATTTTGGAAAGATTTTTCAAGATTTGTATGTCTTTGTATGTCTTTGCTTCTAATAAATAGACTAAATGTGGTTGAATCTAAGTACATCCAATTCATTGACTGTGAAATACGAGCTTTTGAAAGGAAATGTTAGGGATCAATTTGTCGTGTATCGAGTTGTAGTAATTGTATTTTTTTAAAACAAGCTTGATACACAAGCTTGTTTTTCTTTACATAACATAATTATTTCATTCTTAGAATCCTTTCCAACGTTGACTGAATTTATTTGTACGTTTCCACAATAGGGTTTTTTACATATTATTAAATGGTTATCTAAATTCTTCAAGGTAATAAGGCTTTGAACACAAGGTTCCATCAAATGACATGCTAATTTCATGTCATACATATTATTTGCATGTCATCAGTCGCTTACCGCCTTCACCACCAATCTGGCTTCAGCCGATCATATATTCATTAAACTTTATAGCATAAACAACCCTTTTTCTATGTAAATAGTCTATCAAAGAAAATTAATTTCCTCCGTCTGAACTTTATGAACCCACAATAAGGTTGAATATCGCCTGGCAATTGAGTTTTATATTGTTTTTAGAAGGAAAAAATTGCCTTATTTCTTTAGTGGATTTGCGCAAAGACGTATGGGGTATTACAAATATTATGATGAACACTTACGACCTTTTTGATTTACATTGCCCGGAATTGGGAATTGGGACCCGAAGATGGCAAATATTATGACAGATGCTGAGTTTCCCCGAGTAGGATGACATATTAAGTGCTATTTCAGAGATTTCTTGTGTGAAGTAAACTGAATTCGTGGTTTTAAAAGAAAGAAAGAAAAAGATGGTATATATTCTGAACACAAAAAGGAAATGACTGGCAAATAACTGAAAATACTAAACTAACAATGTATTTTGGAAATTATTTTAAGATCTTTTATGTAATATGCCAAAAACACAACATATTCATACAATAATAACATCGATATATATCTGCTGCAATGGAAAAACCACAAATATTTGAAAGTCAAACATTATGGTGAGCCAAGAACCCTAGCCATAAAGTTATGCATAATATTTCCCAAGATTTTGCATAAAACTCAAAACAATACTCCTTTCTAATGAGATTTGAAACATTTAAGATGCCGTAGAGTAGAATATTCAGAAGATTAACTTCATAGAAAGCAATAAAAGTTCATTGAATTTACTCAAGTTGCAGCATTGTTGCACATATTTCTTGATGATTAAATTCATAAAACAACGTTTTACTCTTTTTTTAAACAAAGCTTTGCTAATTTATTTAGACAATATCAAATAAGTTTCCGAGGTCCTCAGATAAACTCTAAATAATTAAAAGCTGCACTACTGATTCGTCAAAAACAGTTATTTAAGGTAGATCAGCAGGAACAAATCTATTATGGATGAGTTCTTATTGTTCTTATCAAAATGTTGTAGGTACATATTTAATGGTGCCCAAGATACAGGCTGTGCCTAGTTTGGGACCAACGATACCTCCTAATTGTAATTTTGAATGAATGAATGTTAAATAAACGATTAAAACTTTTCCAGAAGAGATTAAAATTGAAATTAGAATTTCAAAACGTACATTACGTTTCTGTAAATTCAGGAAGAATTTTACTGTCAAGATAATAATAAACAAAAAGTATCCTATGTCCTTAGGACCCAGGTCATGATCTACCCATGTGCCAAATTTCATCCAAATCTGTTCAGCCGTTTTAGCGTGAAAGCGTAAGAAAAAAAAACAAATAAAAAACTCACTTTCGTATTTATAATATTAGTATAAGGTTTTCAACGATATGTTCACTGAATTTGATGATGTTTTTTTTATCGGAAGAGTTAGTCCCGTGGTGGTCCCGTTTAAATCTTTCTTAATCTGTTTATGTTCCACCGTCTGCAGTGAGCCTTCTGAACATCACACTCTTCTGTGTCTGCAACCCTTGTTCACAATTAATTTCTGCCTATTTAATAATGTAAAGAGGATCGGCGAGGCTTTTCGAAGCAAATAAATGCTTTTAACGTAACCATGTATTTATTGAAGACGCATTACAAGGATTGTGTAGTCGAGGATATTTACTTTGGTACCCAGTTAATTACCTAATGTTTGTAGTGTTAATTCTTGTGACAAATTATTATTAAATTAAGGAGTAAAAACATTGTTATTACAATGCTTAGTGAACAGATATGTGGTTGTTTATTGTTATTACCGAAGGAAAAGCAAAATGCTTCTCATCCTTTGAGCTTCGAAATATAATTATACAAACTTAACATCACGCCCGTAATCCCCGCAGGGTTAGGCAGAGGTTTACCTAGTACATCCACAATTCGCCAGTTATGTTTAAGTCCCATGTAATAGGGGGCGAGCCTGTTGCCATCAACCAGGCACAAATCCAGATTCCGGGCTGCTACTGAGAAATTCCAGATGGAAAAACCCAATAACACTGCCCGACTCAGGAATTGTATTTAGGACCTCATGCTCAGCGGTACCGCTTGCGACCACTAGACCTACGAGGCAGTCAGCTTTGAAATGTATTCTAAATTAGGTAACTTACTCCAACATTGGGATTACGAATTGAATTTAGACTTTAATATTGTAATTTTGAATGAAAAATAAATTTTGACATTGTAATTTTTATTTAACTAAAATTTTGACATTGCATTTGGTTTTTTTTTTTGTTTTTTTATTGTTTTAATATTGCAACTAATTTTGTACGCCATAAATGGAAAAATATGTAGCCACCTCATATTAATTATAAGACCTTCTTTATGTACTCATGTTTTACAAAATAAATATTATCTTATCTGAATGCACATAAACTCCAAAAAAATACCGGCTACTTCTATAAAATAATCATTCAGTCTATAAAACCTTTAAATGATGAAATCTTCAGTGAAACTGCCTTCAACAGCAAGGATTATAATGTGTTCATAGAAAATGCAAAAGAATTTTATATATACTAGAATGTAGATTTACAGCGTATGATCTTAAAACTATAATAGCCTCTACAATCTACCATTACATATGGTGTACAAATATTCTTCTTCTGGACCAATAACATTAAGATCTCCCCAACTAAAACATTGCTTTGTACATAAAGTTTTGCTATATAATAAAAATCCATGACAATATCCCGACAGTACCATTCAAACATAATACACGAACTCTCGCATCTCGATCGCTATTCACAGCGTAAGTCGGACCGGAATTCTCGAGCTCACGAGTCGACTTCCGGTTCCTAATGCCGCCATAATAGAAAATAGACGGTAGGAAACATACTATTACCTACTCATTCTCAAAATAATGTTTTTACAAACAAGTAAGGTAGAAGTAAGGCTTCAAAAAATAAATTAGTTTGCGTTTGTCCACCGCAGCCGTCCATCACCGAGAACGAGATGATGGCACCGAAGTAGCCTACATTTACACACAATCACACACACACACACACATTTACACAAATTTTCCTACATTTTATTTCTAATGATATATTTTTAATATTTTTTTCTTTGTTCCTCTCAAACAGAGCACCTGCCAACTAATCTCTTCACCACCCTTGGTTGACTGGTAGAGAATGCCTATGGCATTAAGTCCGCCTTTGTACCTTTTTGTATGTGAGAAGTTAATAGTTAATAGTTAGTTGTGTGTATAAATAAATAAATAAATACATGTATTAAGGCGACATTCGCACGGACGTAATAAAATCGGGGTATTTTTTTTCATGCACTGTATTTTCAACGCTCTACTTAGTGCCGTGAGTTGAAAATCCAACAGTATGTTTATTCAACGCGCTGGGATGAGAGTGTGTCCCAGCGCGTTGGATTCTCAACGCTCGGCTAAACACCGAGAGTTGAAAATCCAGTGCGCGATAAAATCCCGCCGACGTCCGTGCAAACGTCGGCTAACTATGGCCGAGCGCCACCGTCATCCAGGCCGCCGAATTTTCGAGTGGTTCGGCGCGACGGCTAGTTCTCGGCCCGAGATTGTGACGGACCACGGGCTGATGTGCCGCCAATACAAAACACGTTTGATCGTGTCCACACACTGCCGCCGCACCGGCGAGAATAACCATAATTTCCTTCCACACGATGATGTAACTATTTATTTATAATTTTTTGACACACTTCATATAACGAGATCCAATTTATTTTGAAAAAAAAAAACGCACTAAATCTGAAAAAATCAAGTATGTCAACATGTATTTGTGTTTTGTGTTTCACGAACTGTGTCCAAATAAATGTTTTTCTTTCTTTTTGTTTTTTATTTTTTTGCAAAAAATAAATAATTAACTTGCCAATTTGCCTACCAGATTGTATCCTAAGATATATAAGCATGATATTGGCTATAAGAAGCTATTTCAAGCAAAAAACCGTCAGTTTAAAATGTAAGCTGCCATGTCTTTGAGAACCTTTTTTCGATCCACCGTGCGGCGCCGTGCGCTCGGTTTTTTTTTGTATATCTTAACATACTGAACCACCGAAGTTGGTCACCGTGGATAAACGATCGCGGTCACCGGGACGTCACTTTCGGTTCAAATAATCTCGTTTCTTGGTAACATCCCGGTGACGACTGCGGTGGACAAACATCCTAAATAAGGCATGAAGAAAATAATTGGTTCGCTAGTTAATAATATTTTCGACACGTACAAAACGTATTTAAATACTTTTTTTTTCAGACAGTCAGGTGGTTCCCCAGTGTCATATAAAACTGCCTTTTTCTTAAGACGGATGACGGTTTCGTAACCTTCAATATTAATTGCTAATTTTATACAAAAGAAATGAAAATATCTTGTTGTAAAGCGCTTTATACACAAGAGAGGGTGGCGTAAAGCAGCTGTCTGAAATCACATTCAGTAGGCCGTAAGCGAATTTTGATTCGAACATACAACAATCGTGTTACATTTGGGTTTAATTATGAGATTTGAATAAGGTCTTCAATTGAAAGGAATATTAGTAACTAGCTTTTGCCTGCGGCTTCGCTCGCGTATTTCTATACCTTGGGAACAGTACTTTTTTCTGGATGAATTTTCATGCAAAATTTCATGATGATCGGTTGAGTAGTTAATACATGAAAGTGAAATAAACCATACTTTCCCATAATTAATAATATTTGTTAGAATTACCAAACAAATATTTCAGATAATGGACTAGGAGATAGGGACTACCTCGTTGGTCTAGTGGTCGCAAGCGCTACTGCTGAGCATGAGTCCTGGGTAGGACAAAGTGTTATTGGGTTTTTCTATATGAAATTTCTCAGTAGCAGCTTGGAGTCTGGATTTGTGCCCGGTTGATGGCAATAGGCTCGCCCCCTAATTACATGGGACTTAAACATAACTGGCGAAATGTAGGTGTACCTGCTACAGGGACATCTCTGCCCAACCCTTCGGGGAAACAAGGTGTGATGTTATGTTTAATGTTAATGTATTTCAGATAAAAATTATCTTACGAGCTAACGAAACCTACTGAACATCATAAAAAAGCTCTTGCAATCTACAGAACAATTTCAACAAAAACGTTGTTGTTACGAGTACATTCCCAGTAAAAACATCAAGGTAGATTAACATTAAATTCGAAACAACAAAGTAACAAAATATACCTATTTAACAGCTACAAAATACACCCAGAAAAAGAGTACAATATACTTAAATTATTATCTACCGACCATAAACATCAAAACTCCCTCCCTATATCTACTGAATTACCCCCATTTCCACGTAATAAAATTTCATGTCAATTTATTTGTAAATCAACGGGAAAGGTTTTGGATACAGTGTATGTTTGTCTGTTACAAGGATGGAGTAATGAAATGGAGTGTTAATTACACGCTGAGATTTTTATTTCACTTTTAACGCTTGCAATCGTCGAATGGTTTGTTAATAAGACTAGCAAGCGAAGAGTCTAGATGTCGTTTGTCGTTCGCTATCTGTTACATTGTTATTGGCTAGCTTTAATCCGCGAAATTTCTTGGATTTATATATCCTATCCGAATATCAAAAAGTATTTGGCCTAGGTCTTAAGAAAAGGCGTAAAAATTGATTCGCTGTTACAATGTATATACTAAACTAGCTTTAACCTTTAACGAAATTTCGCGATTTTTTTTTATTTATTTCATATTCTTTATGGCACCTCTTTAAGTCCTGAGCTATCCGAATATTAACAAATATTTGGCCTTAAGAGGGAGATGAAAATATTGATTCGCTATTACAATTTCATAGATGGTCATGGGCAATCTCCTCTCACAGTTAAGCTTAATTGAAGTGGATAACAGAAATGTATTCATAAGTCCGTAGAAAACCCGCTTTCTTGACTAAATTCATTACCAATTACAAGCCAAACCCGGTTTGTCCGTGGATGGGTGATCAATCATACCATATCGAGACCTCTCTGTGCCTCGGAAAGCACGTTAAGCCGTTGGGCCCGGCTGTCATTCGTAGATCTTTGACAGTCGTTACGGGTAGTTAGAAGCCCAAAAGTCTGACAACTAGTATTACCAAGGGGTATCGTGTTACCCAGTAACTGTGTTGTGGAGTTCAGATAGGCAGTCGCTTCATATAAAATACTGGTATTCAGCTGCATCTGGTTAGATTGGAAAGCTGACCCCAACACAGTTGAGACAAAGCTAGGCACATTGATTGAATTACAAGCCAAAAAACTGTGTCTTCCTACAGAACTTCAACTTTCACCGGCTGGCAATGTGGAGCAGCGAACGATGCAAGTATGCAGTGCTCAGAAGCCGGCTTGTCAATATTCATGCACACTTTAGCATTCCATTTCTTCCTACTCCATGTCATGCTTTCCAGAAATTATGTGAACTGGATGGAATCCAAATGGATGCAGTTTTATTCTCTAGCTCACAAGTTAACCTATAACTATTGATTTACGGAAACATTTATTATTATATATTTATTTTGTTACTTGTTGATGTTTATTTGTTTTCGATAAGAAGTAAAATAAAATGTGAGAGAGAAGTGTATTTTGTAGTTTTTTGTAAGTTATTGTCTAACAAAATCATTATTCATGGGTGTATGACTAATCTAGTAAAATCTCACCCAGAGTTTTTATTTGGAACGAAATTCTATAACGCGGCTTGCGGTAAGAGTTGACTGGTCGAAATCGTCACAAGGAATAACCGGTATGCCCCATCTTTGCGACTCTCTCTGTCTCTTTCTATTATATACGAGTGTGCGAGTATCGCGTAAGGAACTACGTTCATGACGGTGGTCCCCCGACCGCAATTGTTTTTTTTTTTCTATACTAATATTATTACGCCAAAAAAAAAAGATAAGGACATGGCAGTGATAGGTATACATTACATTTCGTAAAAAAATATTTGGACTTGTATCATTAAACAGGAAGATAACGTTAATATATCTATATATGCGGTTAATATGGAATGACCGCCCACTACCACGTGACCACGTTTCCTCATAACTATATCTCAAATTATAACAGTTATTATAAATACATACTTACTTATAATGCTGATCCAACAACGATAGTACAATATCTTCAGTCGATCTCTGTAGAAAAATGTACTAAAAATACAAGCGGAAACGCTTACAGAAGCTAGTGCTTACGACGGTACACAAGCGAACGTAACAAAGAGCTACGACAGCTCATTCACAAGCGATATGAGCGGTGTTAGCGCTCAAGCAATTGTCTGCCGTTTTACGTCGACTTCACAGCTGAGCGGAGCGTGGCTATGAAATGAGCGGAGGTCGTTTCGAATTTTACCTTGGGGAATTTTACTACTGACAGCTCTTGACCGCGTTTAGAAGTGCTGATTGCGATCGGTTTCGTGGGCTATACCTTTGCGGATTCCCCTTAAGTAGTGTCGTGGACGATGGGCCTAACTGTACCGCAACTCCGACTCGTGCGTATCAATGAAGATCATTGAGTCGCAGTTACAATTAACTGGGCCAGGTGACGGTAAATACGTATTAAAAACGTTTTTGTTTGTTTACGATTTCCAAACAACTGTATAATTTTTTAGTGAATCTCTGAATCACACCTCACTAGAATCTATGAATTCTGGTGCCAACGTACAACGTGCTGAAATCTCAACAAAATTCTCCGAAATCGAAAACATGTCGCCGTCCGTACCTACGCAATTATCGTAATAATAATTATGTGCTCGTTTCTTCTCTGTATGAAACCAAACTCTAAAGTTGTGTCCAAAAATTGAGCGGCAAGAGCGCAGCAGCAACACGCGGCGTTTGTAGGACACATTTCTGCCGCGCTCTAGTTTGGATAAACCTTGATTAACCCGACGAATGTTCGCGCAGCAGGCAGCGTACAGCACCCACGCGTAATTGCCGCTTTATGTTTGGACACACCTGTACAGTGAGATAATTACAGGCTGAGTACAGATAGAAAAAAAAACACTCTTATATAATTTGTAACCCCAATAACCCAACCGTTCAATCCGCTTCTGTCATAGCCCCACAGCAAACGGCATGACGAAGCGGCGATACCCATGAAATACAACTTCCGTGCCAAAGGTTTACGTAAAATAAATTACGTATAAAACAAATAATATCAGTAACGTTACACTAAACATAGAAACAGTACATGTCAGTATCTGTTGCTATTTCTGATTATACGAAGAAATATAGCTGGAATAAAAAGTAAAACGAAACATGATAACTTGTACAGAAAGTAAACATGTACTATGTTCTTATTAGTTTTTAGGGTTTCGTAGTAACTAGAAACAACTATGAATTTTTGTTGCAGACGATCTATCAACTATGTGATTTCAGAATTTGTGGAGATGTAGTGACATATATCATGATTTGGAAATGTACTCTGTGCTAATACAAGGTGACAGGGACATCGACGCCAAAACTGAGACCTGGATTCAGTACCTACATGATTCTGAACTTCCTCTTCGTCTCTGGCACCCTGTATATAAATGATCATATTATCTGTCTATCTGTCCATGTGTCCGTCTGTCAAACCCACGTTAAAATGTAGTCTTGAACCAAATCGTATGCTTTTTTATTCGACCAGTTTCATGTGTTTCGCTTTCTAAAATTGGTTGGCCTCCAGTATAACTCGAGGTGTCTGAATATCAATATTTTACTTGGAGCAACTGCCATACAAGTGATCTCTACAGCCTAATATTTCTGGGCGATACTGAATGATCGAAATACGAAAAAAATGACGTGTTTTGTGGCGGGTGAGTGAAAACATTAGTATTGATAAAGACAATACTATAGTTGACAGAATTCTGGGTGCTGGTGTTTGTTCATGTGAGATTTACGTCTATCAACGTCCAAATAATATGTCCAAGAAAAATCTTGGTTAGAGCAATAAAACTATACAGGGTGGCAGGAATATCGACGCGCAACCTGTTACCATGGATTCAGTACCTACATGATTCTGAAACCCCCTTCGTTGAAATTATTCGTCGGTTATTAACAAAAAAATGCTGTTCGTTTTCATGGTTTTCAAGAGTGCAAAAGCCAATAGTGAGGTCAAAATGAAAATCCAAGATGGCGGCTCTGAAAATTTTCAAATTTTTCATCATGGGTATCGTTTTCATGGTTTTCGAGGGTGTTAAAGCCGATAGTGGGGTCAAAATGTAAATACAAGATGGCGGCTGCAAAAATGTTGTTTTTGTTTTATTTATTTATTTATTTATTTGGCACCTCAACGACTTGCTCACTTAAACATACACATACAAAAATCACATATAGTTATATAGGTATTGTGAACTCGTCACTTACAGAAGTGCACTTAAATCATACGTGAGAAAGAACTTCGTTCCTGACGGGGGTCCCTCGACCACACACGTTTTTTTTTTAATAACCGGCTAAAAATTTTAACTCAGGTGGGTTCAGAATCATGATCTGAATCCATGGTAACAGATTGTGGGTCGATTTCCCTGCCCTATATTATACTTTTGCTTTTAGGGCTTGATAGACCTAACTAAAGAAACTAACATAAAATCAGGCAGAAATGTATTGTATAATGCACGAACATTTTACCACTTACGTTAAAAGTCCCGTACAATAATACAACGGACGTTACGCCTAGCGGCCCTAGTGCGACTCCGTCCCACAGACGACATGGAAGTTACTAGTATGGCAAAATAGTGATGTGCAAAAAAATAACAACACGGCTTATATCTACAGATTATTATGGTCTCCACATGACCAAGAAACGCCGACCTCATCTAGTTTAAAAAAAATATGATTGACGTGTAAAAGTGTTTGTACAAACCTACGTACAGAAATAAAATCATTTATCATTTATTTCAAAATGAAATAATAGTATTTGGGTACGGGTTAAAACATGACGATCCACGTATAACCCAATTATATGGGTTAAAGTAACATTCAGCGCCTAAATTGGTTATTATTGTTTACCTTTTCCCGGAATTGATTAAATTACTACAGAAAATATATCGGTAATGTTTTTTCGCTTTTCAATAAACGCTACGTTGAAATAAGAATATGTATGAGAAATACGTGTAACACAATATCTACTACAATTAATACATCATTTCTCATCGCTTTGTTACTATTTGTTTTGACTCATTATTTTTCTAATTTATCGTCTTCATTTTCAACACTATATATATGTCGGATCCGGTCATTAGTACGGACACGAAACGAATCGCAAGCGCGTCGCTGGCGACAGGACGTGATCTACCCACACCTAAAGCGCGCGCTTCTACAGAGTCGTGATGTTTTAAGGCCACGGCGATGGGGCATTCAGCCTCGGATCGCATCGGAGTTAAGACGTCGCGAAACTGTTCTCGATTCATGGTGCGCAGTTATTGTGTTAGTTGTAATTTGTGATCATTGTGTTAATTGGTGATTTTAATAAACGCCGTCACACCCTGTGTGTGTATAATTTAGCTAGTGTGATTAATTTGATAGTAAATTATAATGTGATCTAAACTGCAACACTACGCCCACAGTAGTTAAAATATCGCTGATAATAACGAGAGTCACATACCCGTCTCCGACATATATACACGAAAGTGTTTGAGAAAGACATGAGTTTTAAAAATTCTACTTTCGCAGAAGCAATCGATAACCAATGGGTTATGAAAATCTATTCACTTTACTTTATCGATCCAATCAAATGATGTGTTCACAATGAACGATCTTCTTTACTAGGTATTTCGACAATACCAAAAAATATTTTTTTTGTAAAACGTATATATTTAGCAACTTGTCTAAATTCATTAAGTACCATTTTTCTTACATCCTTAAGAATAATCAAAAGGACTGCCTTTGTACATCCCAAAAAAATAGATCTAAACCTAGTATAAAAGGGGTGTATAAAACCCTTATCCGTAGATAAGCCAGCTCACTTGCCACATGGGACACGAGACTGCTCATCCATCAAGATGACTGACAGTACGGATCTTCAGTCTACACTGCGATGAACGGTCTGATAGTGTACCGTTTTGAAAACCCTTTCAACGTATGTCGAGATTGGCATGAGGAATACCCGAATGAAAAAAAGGAGGTTATTTCGCACTTTTTTGGGAGTAAGTTTACTATCAAACCTTCTTTAGATACTTATTTTCTGTCCTAATCGTAAGTCAGATTGATACAGACAATGTGCTAGATAAATGTACATAATAGAATCCTAAAATACTTACATTTTCGTAATTGGAATTCAAAATCAAGATGTAAGAGGATTGGGATCAAGAAATGTCCTTGAAATACGTGCTAAGGGTGAGAATACACGTCAGATCTTGGTTTCAACGGACTCTGATTGTATTCACTCGATACAATGTTCAATTCTTTCGCTTAAGACAACATTGAACAATAATTATCAGACCAAGGCTAATACAATAAAGTATAACTGAGCATTGAGCCTTACAAAAGTCTGCTCCAAGGAACCATGATTAAAAATTTCTCTGCTCTACTCACCAAGATTTGAACGATAAGAATTGGTCTTATTTTATTTAGCTATCTATTTTTCTTTTCTGTTTTGTCTTATATCCTAAATCGTGTTTACACATAAACTATCTAGAAATAAAAGGGTCTTGGCTAAGATGCTTATCTCAGGCCCTAAACCCCTAAAGCCCAAAGGAAAGGTTCCCTATCTATTAAAGGCGGTGGAAGATCGCTTATCTCCTGAAAATGTGACGTTTCAGGGATTCTATTGGTTGATTTTAAATGGCCTCACTTCATTCAACCCGTCTTTATTAGGCCAGACAGACACTGGAAGAAATTCGAAAGGGTTTACGATTTGTTAAGATATATCAGATAATAAATTTTTGGAGCACATTTTGAAGGCTCTAGATTTTTTTCAAGTAGTTGATTTTGCAGTTCCAAAACCTTTTAGTGATAGTTAATACTGAAATTCTTATCTTGGAGATAAGTTTACTAGATCTAGTCTTGTACCTACGATACCCACAAGTAAGGAGGATATATTATTTTGGTAAAGACGTTTAATGTATTTACCTTTGAAGCCTTAAAATTCATGTTTCAGTCGCCAACTCAAGTTTTTTTTATTTCAGTTCATTATAAGATTAAGTTTCATGTCCGTGACAACAGTGGTTGTTGTTTGAGTTTGATATAAAGGAGGCTGCGAACTTAATTCATTTGGGGATAATTTTTTTTTTTTAACCGACTTCCAAAAATAAGGAGGTTCCATGTTCGTAGCGTATGTTTTTTTTTTAATTATTTCCATCTATTTCTCCATCAATTGTCGACCGATTTTAAAAATTCATTTTTTGTTTGAAAGAGTCGAGATGGTCCCATATAAGTTTGATTAATTTTGCTTGGTTTTTGAGTTAGCTTCATTAACACGTATTTTTTTCCACTTAGTATGTGGATGATATGAAAAGTTCCTGCCTATCAGTGTATCACTGTTATTTACTTCAGATAGTGGTATTCGAATTTGTGTGGGGTAGGTATTACAACTAAAAAGTGTAAAATAAATACTTTTTACAAAAAAAAAACACTACTATCTGAAAAATAACTTTAATTTTGGAAGTTAGTGGCAAAAAACGAAAATTCAAAACCAAAGACACAAAAAAAGACAAGAAGTTTTGTAAAACCCCTATTTTTCGATTATACGCTAATGGAACATTTTAATTGAACTGTAAACACTAATTCATTTCCAATTTAAGTTTTTACGAACTATTACTATTTTAGGATGTTTATTATCTAATTGATTTAAATTCCACATTTACACAAAAAAAATCGTTTTTACTTCTCTAAGGGACTCTCTAGCATCTGATAAGCTGTGGGTTAGTTAAATTAAGTTAAAATAAACTCTTTTAACATTGTTAAAAAATAATACCAAATTGTTTCTTTAGTTAAAATCAACCCTGTCTACAACAAAATAGCAATATTATATTAACGTTAAAATATTAATTCCTGATTTGCGAAAAGAGATTTTCATAATTTACAATAATTTTTGGCCAAACGTGGTTTAAATCCTGTTTTGTGAATTAAATTGAAACTGGATTTTCATTGGCTAATGAAAGCTCTAGTTATGAATGAAATTCTCGTAAACCGTTAATTAATGAGGGGCTTTGCTCTCTAAATAATACTTTGGATTACATAACTATTATATAGCAATTGGGTAGTTTAAAACAGCGGTAATTGTGATCAAAGTATTTGATTATAATAAACTGAAATGCTAGAAAGCTTCGTGATATTAATAATAGTGTATTAAGTATATAGGGTGCCTGGGTAAAAAAAAACCGGCCAAGTGCGAGTCGGACTCGCGCACGAATGGTTTCGTACCATTATCTATAAAAACGGCAAAAAAATCATGTCTGTTGTATGGGAGCCCCCTTAAATATTTATTTTATTCTGTTTCTTTTTGTATTTTTTGTTATAGCGGCAACAGAAATAAATCATCTGTGAAAATTTCAACTGTCTAACTATCACGGTTCATGAGACTGGTGACAGACGGACGGACAGCGGAGTCTTAGTAATAGGGTCCCGTTTTACCCTTAGGGTATGGAACCCTAAAAATTATTAAACACGTTTCACATTTTTGCTTCATCATAATAATAACAAAATGTTTTAGATAAAACGCATTAAAGTAGGGAAGTGGCTCGTTACGTCGTAACTCAGTATAAAATCTACCAAAGCGTGACGTCATGCCACATTTTAATTCAGTGTATCGCCGTAATTTTTAATAACCTACCAGACGGACAAAAAAAAATGTTTTTTCATCATCCCTATTATCTTTATACAGGGTGACTGGATTTGGACCCGCCATAGCAAATTCGCATATAGAGGAGGTAATTTACTAATTATTGAATCATACTTTCCTTGCTAAAGTTTTATGGTCTGGGAGATATGTCAATTTTTATACTTTATTGAGATTCTTCCAAATTTTTTTTAGTTTTATTTTATTCGTTTTTTTATTATTTATTAGTAGTCACAAACATTGGTGATTAAAATACCTAGGAATTTCTCTCAAACTAGGGTTACAAATAAGATAGCAAGCGTCAAAAAAAAAAACAAAAAAAAAATCTTTACGATCAAGGGAAAGTCAGGTCTAATAATTAGCAAATGACCTCCTCTTTATGTGAATTTGCTATGGCGGGTCCAGATCCAGTCACCCTGTATATTGTTCACCGTATATAATTTTATTAAATACTTTGGAATTTAAAATGCTTTTACCTACATCATTCTGTGTAAACCCCTAACCATAGGATATTTTCCCTCCCCAGGTAGGGTGATTTATTTCAATCTACTTGAGGTCGATCATTCCCTTTGTAAATATGGGTCGTTTTATCGCTTACTGTTTCTTAAATTGTACCTATAAAACTTTTTACAAAAAAAAAAACAACCGACTTCAAAAAAAAACACTACAAAGTGAAAAATAACTTTAATTTCGGAAGTCGGTGTCTTTGGTTTTGAATTTTCGTTCTTTGTCACCGACTTCCGAAATTAAAGTTATTTTTCACTTTGTAGTGTTTTTTTTTGAAGTCGGTTGTTTTTTTTTTGTTAAAAGTTTTTATTTTTCTCTTTTTAGTTGTGGTACCTACCCCACACAAATTCGAATACCACTACCTGCTATGTAAATAACAGTGACAAGAAGTTATCATATCATCTACATACTAAGTGGGAAAAAATACGTATAATTGAAGCTAACTCAAAAACTACCCAAGCAATGTTAATAAAATTTATATGGGACCACCTCTGAAGTATGAACCTCCTCCTTTTGGAAGTCGTTTAAAAATAGGTAAGATCTAGGTAATACAAAAATCAAGCACCGGTTTGCTTATAATAATTAATCTTAGTAAAAAGTCGTGTAGACTAAAAGCTTAGCTCAGGCCGTTCTGGCAACTTGCCCTGTTGGCCCCAAATTTATTGCTTTTTCTTTTTTTCGCCTCTATCATTGGCAATCTGGCAGTATAAGCTTCGTCAATCCGGATAGTGAGAAAAAGCCTGTAAAAATCTGCACCAATTTGAATATCAGAGGCAAGAGGCAAGTGCTATCGAAAACGATATTTGATTTTCATGCACGAGCTTTGTGATAACAGAATACTCGTTGTAAAAATATTGTATTGCTTGTTGAAATTTTTTTGACTAGAAGTCAGTTTTGTAATAATATGATGAAACACATACACATTCAAGAAGTACTAACTGGGTTATGTTCAAAATTAAATCGATGTAGTCTTGTCAACCATACATAACGGACACCGCAACATCAAGGAGTTTTTAACTTCAGTAAATACGTTTTGTTTTTTGAACTGCTAAATCTTTTCAAACATAAAAAAACCAGCATCTGGGTAACAATCCTCAAAATTACCGAATGCTCGTATTTGGAAGGTCTTCTCGAAATGCTTTAGTTTTCTGAATAACTTAGATATTAATATTAACAAACCTGTGTGTCCCTGTGTATGCTGTATGTGGACCAGCAGCAGGGTTCCACCTGGTTGGAGTCCAGCCCCCAGAACTCCAGCTCTTCCTCGAACAGTGGCCCGCACACATTTGTGGGGTAGTGCAGTTTGCCAGTTCTGGAACAAAGAACACATCCTTGTTAAGATGGAAGAAACAGAAAACTTCTCTAGGCGATTGAATGGAAGAAACAGAGAACTTCTCTAGGCGATTGAATGAAAAAATAAAATACCAACATACCGTTAATTAATCAATAGGTACAGATTTTCTAAGAAAAGTATGCGCTTCGGCAATCATTGTTTATGTTCTAAAATATGAACGCGAGACAATGAGATTTAATATAGAGCTGGTATAACTATGATAGTACTTGCCTATTTTTGCATTTATAATCATGGTTAGAAAGTTATTGATTAACAACTCTATGTAATTCCAAAAATCTTTTAAAATTGTATGAGTAACACAGGTGACGAAGTTCGACCGTAGTAGGTAGCCCGACAGAAAACTTCATATAAACGTGCAATGATCGAAGCACTACTACAAAGCGCGATAATACACTTATAACTTAGAAGTTTTGCCTCCGTGGGGAGTTACACTGCAGAGTAACGTTCTTGGTAATTCGGATACACGAAGATTACCGAAGCACACAACAGAAAGGGAACGTAGAGCGCTGTCTGTTCGTGCGAATATGATAGCCCGCAGATTTGCTCGGTGTTCGAGGGGCGTCAAAATAGCCCTGTTTAGGGCATTTTGTACCTCCTTTTATACTGGCAGTCTGTGGATGGATTACACGCAGAAACAGTACAGCGCTCTACGCGTCCAATACAACAACGCGTTCAGGGTGCTCTTGAGGCTGCCTCGCTTCTGTAGCGCATCGGGGATGTTTGCCGAGGCGCGTGTGGATTGTTTCCACACAATCATGCGCAAGCGGTGCACATCCCTGGTGCGTAGGGTGCGGGCCAGCCGCAACAGTATCCTGAACGCTTTCGCTGAACGTTTCGACTGTCAGTACGTGAACCACTGTTGCATGGTTCACGTACTGACTAATGTCAAGATATTATTTTAATTGTGTTTGTTTTTATCGAATCTAAATTCAATTTTCAATTTTTTTTTTTAATATTTATGTAATTAGGGTTCCGTACCTCAAAAGGAAAAAACGGAACCCTTATAGGATCACTCGTGTGTCTGTCTGTCTGTCTGTCTGTCTGTCTGTCTGTCTGTCTGTCTGTCCGTCTGTCACAGCCAATTTACTCCGAATCTAATGGACCGATTAAGTTGAAATTTGGTACACATATGTATTTCTATGACCCAAACACGAATGTGTAACGTAAATAATTTAATTTTGAATATAGGTGTCACTTTTGGGGCGCAAACAAGAAAATTAAAAAAAAAAGTTTTGCTAACAGTACCGTGTGACATATCAAATGAAAGGGCTTGTTGCGAGGATCTTAAATATATTTTTTATATAATTTTAAAATAACTACTTTTAAAGATATTTAAGAAATTCAATGAAAATTGACCATTCCCCCCCCCTTATCTCCGAAACTACTGGACCAAAAATTTTGAAAAAAATACATAGTATGGTTCTTTACTCATAGATTACAGGAAAACCTATAAGAAGTCTATGGTCTTAAAATAACATGGTAAATCTCTCAATATTGTGCGTAAAAACTTACATTTCGTCGCTCGGCATCCAAAAGGCCCATCTCTCTAGTTACTATAATATCAAAATAGCAAAAGTGTTTGACCGTCTGCCTAATACACAAATAAATAAAACTGTAAATGTTCATGACAAAAAATTCTGGTTTCGGCGTGGTTTGTCAACAGAAAGTGCAGTGTTGTGCCTTAAGCATACTATCACATACTTACTATACACAGCGTGGGACGCCGATTTATGCTAGGTTCATCGATTTATTCAAGGTTTCTGATCTGGTTGCATAAGACGTATTGTGGAGAAAGATGGAGAAGGATAGGTTGCCAACGGAGCAAACATCTTTAAATAGTGGTATGGTAACCAGATCAATAGTGTACGATGGGCTGGAACTTTTTCCAAGCCATACAGGTTGGAATGCGGGGTGAGGCAGGATTGGCGAGCTCAGCAGCACCAGAGTGGGTTGCTATATAAATGGTATATGTGTAAATAATATTAGCTATGCAGATGATATGGTGCTTCTGAGCGCGTCAATCTGTGGTCTCAGAAAGTAATTGGTCGCCAAATGTGAGCAGTATGCCAAAACACATGGTTTGATGTATAACTCCAATAGGTCGGAGATCATGGTCTTTGAGGCTGGGGGCAGACCGGGTTATGTACCACCTGTATTACTCAATGGGACTCCACTACAAAGAGTATTTACGTTTAAATATCTTGGTCATATATTGACCCCTGACCTCAATGACGGACTCGATATTGAGCGGGAGCGAAGGGCGTTGTCGATAAGGGCAAACATGCTGGCTAGCAGGTTTGCACGCTGCTCACTAAAAAAGCCAAAATTACTCTTTCGAGCTTATTGTACAACGTTTTACACGTGCAGCCTGTGGGCTAGATATACCCAAAGGTCATGCAACGCCCTTCGTGTCCAATACAACAACGCTTTCAGGGTATTGGTGGGGCTGCCCCGTTTTTGTTTTGTAGCGCATCGGGAATATTCGCGGACGCTCATATTAATTGCTTTTACGTAACGATGCGAATGAGGTGTGCATCCCTGGTACGCAGAGTACGGGCCAGCTCCAACAATATCGCTAGCAGTCTGGATTGCATGTACATCAATCACTGCAGTGCCATCTCTCATGAGGTGAAATAAATTTAAACTAGATTACGTGGGGCACTCAGAAAGTTTTGTGATACTAGAAAAAAATATACTACAGGTTTTAATTTTTTTTATAATATATTTTGAAAGAACTCTCCATTGGCGTCTATACACAGTTTTATACGTCTAAACAAATTTTCATAACACATTTTCCAGTCCGCATCAGACACCTCTCCAATCTCCTTCTCAAATGCACCCAGTGCATCTTCAGGTGATGAAAACTGTTTTCCTTTGAGTTGATTTTTTATTTTGAGGAACAAGAAAAAGTCGCACGGAGCCAAATCGGGACTGTAAGGAGGATGACCTATAAATTTGAACGGTGTGCTGTCCAGAAAGTCCCTTATTTTGAGCGCCGAGTGAGCTAGCGCGTTGTCGTGGTGAAGCAGTAGCCCACGGAGGCCAGTGTTCGGTTGCTTGCTGCTTGCAGTAGTAAAAACTTCTGGCAAACATTTGGTAACATACCATTAAGCATTGATGCTTCTTTGATCTCGTCAGGGTACTGACACCAGATAACCTGGTAGAAAAAAAAAACTTGCGGTCAACATTTTGCCTGCACTTCTGGCTCGCTTCACTTTGGTAGGCGTTGGTTCATTTTGGTTCAACAGCCACACGGTCGACTGACGCTTCATTTCTGGATCATATTAAAAAATCCAAGATTCATCACCCGTAATGATATCTTAAACGCGCCGAGACGAGCCTGCTACCAATTTTGCTATCATGTCTCGGCACCATTCTACCCGAACCTCCTTCTGACCCTGCGTTAGATTTTACGGTACCAGCGTGAAACTATCTTTCATAACCAAAGATGCCTGTGTAGAATTCCATGCACACTTCCCAATCCAATCGGCAGTATACATCTATATATCTTGACATTTTAAACTTTGCTTTTTTTGTGTTTTTTCAAAAACTAATTACATATTTTTTTTATTGGATGCTTTAGAATGGTAGTAGACCATGGTCTGAACAACGTTTGTTCTTGCAAAACTGTGATTCAAATTTCACAGTGTATGCTGAACCTCTTCATATATGTAATTCGCCTATTCTCTTGAATTAAATTTTTCGACGCCAGCACTTTTTGTTATGTAACAACCGTCATAGGGCGGCCACTTCTTTCTTTGTCTGCCAAAATTACTAGACCACCCATAAATTCGTTGAACCAGCGAAAAACAGTCGCTTTAGAAGGTTTTTTTTCTATGAACACAATTCGAAGTCTTTCAAACGATTCTTCTGGTTTTAGTCGACATTTGAAATCGTACAAAATTATCGCGCGAAAATGTTCTCGTTATAAATCCAGTTTTCAGTAAGACAGAGTATTTTGATTTTGCTCGTAAAAAAATGTGGAGGGAATTTCGAATTTGGAATTTTATGTTTTTTTTGTTGGAGTCATCGTTTTAATTGACATCAAAACCAGCCAGTATTCTATGGACAAAAACTGTTAGTCGCAAAACTTTCTAAGTGACCTCGTTAAATAAGTTAACATAGTTCATAAGTTTACTAACGCAATGAGTCCTTGTTACTTGAATAAAAAAAAATATCTGGATGATATTTTTTTTTTGAACGATGTTTTCTAAAAATGAAACCTAGCTAGATCGATTTATCGCTCCTGAAACCCCCCTGCATACTTAATTTAATAAAAATTCTTGGAGCCGTTTCCGAGATTCAGATTATATATACATAGGTATATACAAGAATTGCTGGTTTAAAGGTATTAGATTTAGATTAGATTAGTTAGATTATTATTATATTAATACCGCGAATGTGAAATTTTTTACGAAAATCAGATTTGTTTTATTTCATTCTACACGTTCAAATAAGTGATCCTGCAATTAAAATAAAAACATAAAAAATGTCACATTCGCGGTATTATATGCCGAGCGACGATTTGCAGTTGAAATGTGAAAAAACATGTTTTTTAACTACAATGTTAAGTTTGTTCTTGAAATAAATAAATTCATCTCAACTACGGAACCCTTCATTGTGCGTAGTCCGACACGCACTTGGCCGGTTTTTTTTTTTTTCTATTAATTTATGTTTTGGTAATGGGTGTTATTTACCTGAAATAAATTAATTTTATTATTATTATTATAACATTTCTGGGTTAGCTGTACGTTAAACGTAATCATTCTCAATTTAAATTTTCCAATCTTATTTGAGTATAAACTAGAGCTATAATGTAATCCTAGTTTTATAGTTATTCACCTAGAATGCGACTCAAAACTCTGGTATTTTTATATCGTTCGACTCACTGCATCCGCGAGAATAGAATGGCCTTATAGAAATCCGGCTATACCGCACCGTGTTCTCCATTTATCTGGCAGACGCCTTTTGTTTAAAAAGATTTTAATTAATCGTTTGACAGCCCTGCTGCTGTTAGAATGGAGTTATTGAGGTGAGTTATTTTTAACCCCCGACGCAAAAAGAGAGATGTTATAACTTTGACCGCTATGTGTGTATCTGCCTGTGACACCGTAGATCTTAAACGGGTGAACCGATTTGAATGCAGTTTTTTTTTTTAAAGCAGTTTTTTTAGCAATGGTTCTTGGACATGTTTTATTAAAACCAATTCAGCCGTTTGAAGATTATCAGCTCTTTTCTCGTTGATGAATGAATGTTATCTTCCACAGATCTGATCGATTTGAAATTTGGTATTCTGTTACTTCAATGATATTAGAAGAACATGGGTAGTAACCGTCAACTTATGCTGCAGCATTACCTGGAATTTGCAGGATACCCAACTCCCTTATCAACTTACAGCACAGGTATCGTGTTTGAGCTCATTGGAATGGTCTCAATGAATAGGTTATAGATAGATGGTGAACAGGATCTGGTGATGTAGTAGGAAAGAGAAATGAGAAAATGTCGAGGGTTTTTTAAATTTTGACTGTTAATTTCATAATCACGTGTTTAGTATCAACTGAAAAAATCTGTTCCTCAAACATTGCAGTGTTTGGATGGACTGTTTTTTTATTTGGATTCTTGGGAATATAAAGAAGTTATGGAAGAAATTGATTTGTATTTGTCCATTGTGCTGTTGCAGTGGTCCGACATACCAACATAACGTGAAGCTCTCGTCAAAAACGAATAGGTAAGCGTAAGCATACTGTTGAACATCATCTTAGATCTATGCTAAGTCGAACAGTATCATTGCATACATTAAAAAAATGTCATTACTACCGTCTAAAGTTTTGATTTGTTCCCACTCACATCTCCGCATAATCTTTTAGGGAAAGCAGACAATCAATCTGCCTAACCTTCAAAATTCAAAATATTTTATTTCACATAAACCTACAAGGGCACTTATGAAACGTCAGAAGTTAGGTGCACGGTTCCAATTGGTCGTTTCCTATGGAGAAGAGCCGGCAAGAAACTCCACGGTTACTCTTTTAAAAATAATTGGCTTTTACAATACTTTCAAATAACAGCGTTACTAGGTATGGGAGGACAGTGTAGGTCTTTCAATAAGTACTAAGTACATAACAAAATAGAAGTGGCCTTTTCCCAAGTATGTTGGGGTCGGCTTCCAGTCTAACCAGATGTAGCTGAATACCAGTATTTTACATGGAGTGACTGCCTATCTGACTTCCACAACCCAGTAACTGTTGGTAATACGATACCCCTTGGTAAGACTGGTTGTCAGACTTTCGGGCTTCTAACGACTGTCAAAGATCCACGAATGACAGCCGGGACCAACGGCTTAACTTCCGAGGCACGGAAGAGTCTCAGTATGTAAAGATGGTGACCCATACATGGACACACCTCGGCAAGCGTAGCAACCTGTAAGACTGTTATTACTCAGCCAGTTAGGGAAAACCAAACTCGATCCAAACAGCTTAAATAATAATGGAAAATGAATTTCGTTTTTGCCTCTCTTGATCGAGAGCGTGAATAAATAACAGTGCGTTTCGGTATAAGATGGAAGGGAGTTTACTTTTATTTTATTGAACGGATATTGTTCGGAAGCGATGGGGGATTCTACTTATCTTTACGTGGAATTCTTTGAGAAGATGGTAGGTAGGTAAGTAATTGTAGATACTTCAATTTATAATGCGAATTGGTACTTAAATATTGACTAGGGTTGAACAAGAAATGATATTATTACTAGTTTTTGCCCGCGGCTTTGCCCGCGTGGAGGTCAAAAATTATTCCACGGAAACGCGTAACGCACACGCCCCAAGTCAGCATGATTTTTCCCGACATCGTCATATTTCAGCCAATTTACACAAAACCTTAATGAATTATATACTTAAAAACCTTCCTCGTGAATCACTACATCCATTGGTGAAAACCGTATGAAAATCAATTTGATAAATTTTGAGTTTATCGCGTTCAGACAGACTTTGTTTTATAAATATGAAAAGAGATTTATATAAAATCTGAAGCTTCAGATTTTAAGGGCGACGGTAGCAAAATAAAAGATTTCTATAACACACTTTTTACAGTATTTTCTCTCTGATTGAAGGCATGCCCGATGTGAGAAGCTATGAAACTTTTGCAGTAAATTAATATGTCATAATCATAATCCGGTTCTGTTTTCTATACATTTGTACAATTGTTTGTTTTTCCTAAGAAAATTGTATGTAGGGGGTAATCTCTGATGGAACTGTCAGTAAGATTTTGATTATTATTTTTTTAGAATAGAATATATATATTTTTTTTTTGCATTGGATAACCCAGTTCTTGAGGAAGGTTATAGGCTCGCGGACGAAGTCGCGGGCAGAAGATAGTATCCAATACAAAACGTTGATGGAAAACCGGATCTTAACTATCTCCCCATAAACGTAAATCAGCACGGCATTTTATATTCTGACGTTTAAGTTAAAAGACAGCAACATGCACATCCATTTATTTATTGCTTGGCTTGGCACACAGCCAGAACCAATCATGATTAAAAAAATAAAATGTAAGTATATTTTACTGAAGAAGATTGTGTGCAGTAAAAAGATCAATCATGTAAGTTTTTAAAAGTAATGTATGGAATAGTTTAAAGGATACACTTTAATATTCTACAGACGCTTTCGTTTATACTTGAACGTTTGATTTGCTCTGCTCTGGTGAAAATAGAGAATGCTCATTTAATAGTATAGGATAGTACCTACTAATTCCATACTGCCATGATAGTAGGTACTTACTAATTCCATGCTGCCATGATCATTATTCTAATGTCAATAATGTCATGTCATTATTCATTATCTTGTTCAAAACTTTGGGCGACCGAGCTCTACTCGGGTGAAAATAGAGAATGCTCATTTAATAGCATAGGATAGTACCTACTAATTCCATACTGCCATGATAGTAGGTACTTACTAATTCCATGCTGCCATGATCATTATTCTAATGTCATGTCATTATTCATTATCTTGTTCTAAACTTTGGGCGACCGAGCTCTGCTCGGGTGAAAATACGGAGAAAACAAATTTTCCCAGTTATGAGACCTAGCTGGATCGATTTTTCGCCCCCGTAAACCCCTATATTGCAAATTCATCGAAATCGTTAGAGCCGATTTCGAGAACGTGAGTAGGTAGAAATATATGTATACATACAAATATTGCTCGTTTAATAGTATAAGATAAAATCACGACTGTTGTCCCCGAAGGGGCAGAGATGTATTTATAGTACACCCACGCACCGCCAATTATGTTTAAGTCCCATGTAATAGGGGGGTTATATTTTTTTTCAAAAGATTGAAACATGTTATAGAGTGAGGATAATAAAAGACACTATATTTATCCCTAACGTTCCGGCCGAAATATAACCGAATCCCAAATCACAAAGTAGCTTTTATGTAATACCAAGGAGCAAGGAATTACTTATTTTAAAATTATTCTCTGCTATCTCAAACTCAAACTCAAACTCAAAGCATTTATTTCAATTAAACCATTTACAGGCACTTTTGAATTGTCAAAGAATCGGTCCGTTAGTCAGAAAGTTGAAGCTAGTTGCCCATTCCAAAACGTAGATCTCTATGGAGAAGAACGGGCAAGAAACTCCAAGGCCACTCTTTTAAATATAGATATTACAAAATTCTGGGTACATTATTCTTGTTGCTTCTATATGTGAGAACAATGTACAAAAAATAATCAAAGCAGTTGAAAATATCTGATTAAAAATAAGCCCTGGCAGATAAGAGATGACCAGTCTCAACTGACGGCGCCCGTTCACGAACATGACGCGTGGATCAGCACCATCCAGCTCAACCATTTTGTAGGGAACCGAATGATCCAACACACTCGCCACCATCAGCGAGACATTTAAGTGAGCTTGACATTCTCTCAACTGCCATGCTCTTTCAAGTCAACATACATCTTAATAACATAATAAACGGCTCCATGGTACTCACATTTAAAAAAAATCTAAAAATGCTTCTAAATTATACAAAACTATAGTTTGCAATGTATTTAAGAAATTAATAGAATTTGACTACCAAAAAGTAAGAAAATCATTATTATCTAATTGGAGCATTTAAACAATTTACTTGGTAAAATAAAAAATAAACATTAAGTTTGTAATGTCTAAAACAGAATTCAAAAAAGGGAAAGCAACTCTTCCAAATATTAAAATTTTAACTAGTCTTCTGATGTAGCTACACATAGGACTTTAGAGGTATGAGGAACAGGTTGTAAAGTTCACTCACCCTCTACACCGTGAAATTTGAATCACAGTTTTGCTAGAACAAACGTTGTTCAGACCATGGTCTACTACCATATTACAGCATCCAATTTAAAAAAAAAAACATAATTGGTTTTTGAAAAAACACAAAAAAAAACAAAGTTTAAAATGTCAAGATTATCGTTACTACCTACAACACAGACACCACGCATGGGACACAGCATTTTTTACAGGGAAATGTACCTCCATAAACGAAATTTAGTAAGCAATAGATAATCTTGACATTTTAAACTTTGTCTTTTTGTGTTTTTTCAAAAACCAATTTATGTTTTTTTTTTTAATTGGATGCTGTAGAATGGTAGTAGACCATGGTCTGAATAACGTTTGTTCTAGCAAAACTGTGATTCAAATTTCACGGTGTATAGAAAAGGGAGGATCCTCCGTCGAGACGGGTGTCGTGTCTGGTGGCCCGACGATTGATGTCGGGAAATTATATCGTCACTGAAAAGGCAAAATTACTTAACCGCCACATTATTTATATGGCGTTAAGTATTTTTGCCTTTCCAGTGACGATACACAGGGTGATTGGAAGATGGGTGCAAAGCTTTAAGGCGAAGATAGTACAGACAATTTAGAACCATTTAAGTCATGGTTGTCTTAGACGAAGTCTTACCAAATATTTTTAACCAAATTTTTAAGTTTTTTTTCGGAACTTCTCAAAATTTAATGTAAACTGCATAATTATGGCAAATTGAATGATAAATGAATTCATTTTTTATTTATTTAATTAAAGTAATGTGTAAGCAATCAAGCAAAACATGTTTTAGGCTTCTGTGTCATTAGACATTTTTTTTACAGACATTTAAAGCTCAGAAAAAATAAAAAAATTGTACAATACGTCTTTTAAACCTTATTAAAAATTAAAAAATTTGGTAAGACTTCGTCTAAGACAACCATGGCTTAAATGGTTCTAAATTGTGTATACTATCTTCACCTTAAAGCTTTGCACCCATCTTCCAATCACCCTGTATATGCTGATCGCGCGGTAAACTCTACTTGCGCGATGCAGGGTTTCGCGTGACATCAGTGTGATGCGTAGTTCGTATGAGGCGATGTAAATGGCCGCCACAGGACTAACACTAATAGGTACACATGACACCTTAATAATTATAGTACGTTTAACTCAGGAACTTTGAAATTCACGAGGACGTAAAAACGTGTTGATTGTCACGTCGTGATGAGCGTGACAAATGACACTAACTTTGGCTGTAAAATATAAAGAACGGAGACCCTATAAAAGTATTATGGCGTATGATAGTCGTAATATAAGGAAGTATGAGGATGTACCTAATGTTTTTATCTTGGCAATGGGTTCCGGTAGTAAAAGAACAGGCACATGATTTTTTTATTAGAAATACGGGCCATCTGAAATAACATTTAGGGCTTAATTATGTGGTAGAATTATCTTCTTAGTATTGGATTAACCAACTTCGTCTCTTGAGTAAATGATATATTACGCTATTCCCCTGAAAAGAGTCTTAATTTCATTAAGATGATTCATAAAATCAAAGCATATTTTTTTTGTTCACTGTCACAAATAATCACAAAAAATTCAAAAGGTTGGAAACTACGTATAGCGACAAGACCCCTGAAAACACAATTTTACTTCGTTTTACAAAGTTTTGTCGAGAATATCTCGCCGCACCGGGCGACCGCGGGCGGACGCTGCGGTCGTGGAGGGGGCGCTCGAGCAGCGCACGCGCACCGGCCGGCACGCCGCTGCGTCCGTAGAACATATTCATATATGTAATAGTAATTCTCGACAATACATTACAAATTGTTAACCGTTTGTTTTCCCTCAAACCTTTCTATTATACAGTCCACTATTGTCAAGTTACCGGTGTTTTAGTCCTCGTACCACCTGGAGGATATACCCATTCCTTTCTAGTTTTGATAACACGGTTTTAAACCTAATGCTGTTGTCCGTCCGCAATGGTTAACTTTAGCGTAAACGTAATGCCGGTGACACGCCCGGAGGGTTGACTTCCAATATGTATGGCGGCATGGCGTATGGTTCTATTGAAAAGTGGGTGGAGTCGAAAGTGTTAACTGACACTAACGAGACAACAGAATTTTAATTGTTATCAACTTCTAAAGGCAAATCGACAGTTGAGCAGACGGACAATACAAATAATTTCAAGTGGCAAAATCTCTTGATAGCCTCCTGTTTCCCAACAGTACTCAACAAATAAAAGCCTAGTCCAGTCAATCATGTACAGGAGGCCGCACCTAAGTGGTAACAAAACCAGCATAAGCTGACCCCTTCTTTTTTTGAAACTCCGTACTACGCCAGGTCAGCTCAAGGTCAAAGTGTGTCCCACAGACGTACGGTCGAGTGTACCAAAACACTAACAACTGAACTCAAAGTGGTGTAAAATGTAAAGCTGTAAAGAAGCCTTGACCCTATAAAAGTCGTAACACGAGAAACGACACTATCCCAAAATTTATTTAGACTGAGGAACGACTTGAATCTAGATAGACCGGGTACACGAAAAACAGCTGCAGTAAATGTTGTATAAGGCAGAATGATAGAATTATTTCACAGAGGATTTTTTAGTACAGCTGGACTACAATTAAAAGTAATGAGTTTCGAAATTCAAAGTACTTTTCTCAAACATGCTTGGAAATTCGAGCATTATCTATAATGTAAAAATGAATCGCAAAATGTGTTGGTAAGCCTAGACCAATTTGACCAATTCTTTTTTTATTGTGTTCGTTATTTTCAGGACAAGGTTTTAGGTAGGGTAGGTAGGGTAGGTAGGGTAGGTAGGGTAGGTAGGGTAGGTAGGGTAGGTAGGGTAGGTAGGGTAGGTAGGGTAGGTAGGGTAGGTAGGGTAGGTAGGGTAGGTAGGGTAGGTAGGGTAGGTAGGGTAGGTAGGGTAGGTAGGGTAGGTAGGGTAGGTAGGGTAGGTAGGGTAGGTAGGGTAGGTAGGGTAGGTAGGGTAGGTAGGGTAGGTAGGGTAGGTAGGGTAGGTAGGGTAGGTAGGGTAGGTAGGGTAGGTAGGGTAGGTAGGGTAGGTAGGGTAGGTAGGGTAGGTAGGGTAGGTAGGGTAGGTAGGGTAGGTAGGGTAGGTAGGGTAGGTAGGGTAGGTAGGGTAGGTAGGGTAGGTAGGGTAGGTAGGGTAGGTAGGGTAGGTAGGGTAGGTAGGGTAGGTAGGGTAGGTAGGGTAGGTAGGGTAGGTAGGGTAGGTAGGGTAGGTAGGGTAGGTAGGGTAGGTAGGGTAGGTAGGGTAGGTAGGGTAGGTAGGGTAGGTAGGGTAGGTAGGGTAGGTAGGGTAGGTAGGGTAGGTAGGGTAGGTAGGGTAGGTAGGGTAGGTAGGGTAGGTAGGGTAGGTAGGGTAGGTAGGGTAGGTAGGGTAGGTAGGGTAGGTAGGGTAGGTAGGGTAGGTAGGGTAGGTAGGGTAGGTAGGGTAGGTAGGGTAGGTAGGGTAGGTAGGGTAGGTAGGGTAGGTAGGGTAGGTAGGGTAGGTAGGGTAGGTAGGGTAGGTAGGGTAGGTAGGGTAGGTAGGGTAGGTAGGGTAGGTAGGGTAGGTAGGGTAGGTAGGGTAGGTAGGGTAGGTAGGGTAGGTAGGGTAGGTAGGGTAGGTAGGGTAGGTAGGGTAGGTAGGGTAGGTAGGGTAGGTAGGGTAGGTAGGGTAGGTAGGGTAGGTAGGGTAGGTAGGGTAGGTAGGGTAGGTAGGGTAGGTAGGGTAGGTAGGGTAGGTAGGGTAGGTAGGGTAGGTAGGGTAGGTAGGGTAGGTAGGGTAGGTAGGGTAGGTAGGGTAGGTAGGGTAGGTAGGGTAGGTAGGGTAGGTAGGGTAGGTAGGGTAGGTAGGGTAGGTAGGGTAGGTAGGGTAGGTAGGGTAGGTAGGGTAGGTAGGGTAGGTAGGGTAGGTAGGGTAGGTAGGGTAGGTAGGGTAGGTAGGGTAGGTAGGGTAGGTAGGGTAGGTAGGGTAGGTAGGGTAGGTAGGGTAGGTAGGTAGTAAGTGATACCCCAAACATTTATATGGCAAAACAACGTTTGCAGGGTCAGCTAGTTTTTACAATAAAAATGCTGTACTGGTCAAATACATGCGAGCAGGCCGCCGGCAATTTTAGTGTGACAACTCATATCTGTCGTGTAATTTGAAAATAGAACGAACTTTTTCGACATTTATGGCAACCAAGGAGGTAATTTATTTATCAAAGATTTTATTTACATTTCGATTTGACTTGCAATTAGAACTGTTTAAAGTAAAAACGAAACAAATGAACATTCAGCGCGTGAAACATTATTGTTGTTCGTCATTGATGCTGGAATTTTTAATTAAGTTACTTTTCTCAAACATGCTTGGAAATTCGAACATTATTTTGACAACCTTCTTCGACATAAATCGAAGCGACATTCTATCAGAGATAACGATGATGAAAAAGTCGTTATAGAAATCCCTCTGTTCTTCCAACCCACCCGATCGACCCAGAAAATCTGGACATATATCCGAGATACGTGAAAGCTGAATTTTTAGGTTACCTTTACTAGACCAGTCAAAATTAGGATAGCCAACACTTTAAAAGAATCACAAAGAGAAAATGTGGTCTAACCATTATCAGTAAAAAAGGTGTCTTGCAGTTTTTCTAGCAGTTCCAACTCCATTATAATGATCGGGATAGTTTATGCGTTTCATTATTATCTAATCACAAATTCAAAGCCTATATCTTGGATCTCAAACTACTGCCCCAGATACCTAATAACTTTTCACGTGATATCCTATCCTACATCTGACTCAACTATGTAACTTCATTCAATTAGCAAACTTAACTCAAACTCATAAAGTTCATTATTGATTAATACAAAACTTTGCCTTATTAATTAATAGATTTTGACCGAATTTCAAATAACATTTAATGTTCCTGAGTTTAGTGTTTATATTATTTGTCTGATAGTTTTACTGAAATCACGTGTAAACTGTTTTCAGAAAATAGTAGCTTTTCTGATATTTACGCATAAATATAGGAAGTTAACGATTTCTTGTGGGTAAAATAAGTTCTATTTGAACGTCTAAGGAAAATAAACATGATTGTGTTGGTTTAAAAATATACAATTATTTGTAATACTGTAACAGTTTAGAATGAAGTTGAAACATTTAAATGAATCAGCTAAACTTACACTGCTGAAGAAAGCCTGTAAAGTTTATGAAATATGTGAGATTTAAAAAAATGGTCTTCTGTCGTTCCTCTCAAGGACTGAACCATAAAAGGTTTTGACGATAGGAACAAACATTTTAGGGTTCCGTACCCAAAGGATAAAACGGAACCCTATTACTAAGACTCTGCTATCCGTCCGTCTGTCCGTCTATCACCAGGCTGTATCTCATGAACCGTGATAGTTAGACAGTTGAAATTTTCACAGATGGTGTATTTCTGTTGCCGCTATAACAAAAAATACAAAAAAACAGAATAAAATAAATATTTAAGGGGGCTCCGATACAACAGGCATGTTTTTTTTGCCGTTTTTATAGATAATGGTACGGAACCCTTCTTGCGCGAGTCCAACTTGCACTTGGCTGGTTTTCTTCCACTCTAGCTGTACGCAATTTGAGAACGTGATTTTTTTCAAAAAACATAAGTACCGTTCATTGGAATTCCAAAAAATATATAAATAATTTAGAAAGTTACTTAAACCGCTTTAAAGTTATCATTTTCATCATAATTCATAGGGCTTAGTTACCATTGAAAGTTACATATAGAAGAAAACTTTTATAATAGGTACCTATTATGACGTTTTTTAAAGGTTCTATGTTGAGACGAAATTTTTTTTCCTTGTTTTTGACAATTATATTAGTTGTGTCAGTGACTTGGTCATTTTAATCCATTGACTCATAGATTACTAGCGTATTGAAATTATTGTTTTAATCAGCAAAATCACTCGACAGTCCACTACATTGTTCACTACACAATAATTTGTTTTTGAAGCTCTATACCGAAATGATTCTGAATTTCATGAGTTTGTCATACTCTGTTATCCGTCCGATAGTGTGTCAACGTGGATTATCCTTCAGTTAGTTTTGTTACTGAAATGGAAACTTCGCTTTTTGTAACAGTTATCTACTCGAACAAAAACTTTTTACAAAAAATAAACAACCGACTTCAAAAAACACTACAAAGTGAAAAATAATTTTAATTTCGGAAGTCGGTGTCTTTCTTTGGTTTTGAATTTTCGTTTTTTGTCACCGACTTCCGAAATTAAAGTTATTTTTCACTTTATAGTTGTGGTACCTACCCCACACAAATTCGAAAACCACTACCTGCTATGTAAATAACAGTGACAGGAACTTATCATATCATCCACATACTAAGTGGGAAAAAGTACGTATTATTGAAGCTAACTCAAAAACTATCGAAGCAAAGTTAATCAAATTTATATGGGACCATTTTGAGAGCTTACCCTTTAAAAAAAAAAATCAAAATCGGTCCACAATTGACTGAAAAATCGGTGGACATACATAAAAAAAAAAACCGGCCAAGTGCGTGTCGGACTACGCACAATGAAGGGTTCCGTAGTTGAGATGAATTTATTTATTTCAAGAACAAACTTAACATTGTAGTTAAAAAACATGTTTTTTCACATTTCAACTGCAAATCGTCGCTCGGCATATAATACCGCGAATGTGACATTTTTTATGTTTTTATTTTAATTGCAGGATCACTTATTTGAACGTGTAGAATGAAATAAAACAAATCTGATTTTCGTAAAAAATTTCACATTCGCGGTATTAATATAATAATAATCTAACTAATCTAATCTAAATCTAATACCTTTAAACCAGCAATTCTTGTATATACCTATGTATATATAATCTGAATCTCGGAAACGGCTCCAAGAATTTTTATTAAATTAAGTATGCAGGGGGGTTTCAGGAGCGATAAATCGATCTAGCTAGGTTTCATTTTTAGAAAACATCGTTCAAAAAAAAATTATCATCCAGATATTTTTTTTTATTCAAGTAACAAGGACTCATTGCGTTAGTAAACTTATGAACTATGTTAACTTATTTAACGAGGTCACTTAGAAAGTTTTGCGACTAACAGTTTTTGTCCATAGAATACTGGCTGGTTTTGATGTCAATTAAAACGATGACTCCAACAAAAAAAACATAAAATTCCAAATTCGAAATTCCCTCCACATTTTTTTACGAGCAAAATCAAAATACTCTGTCTTACTGAAAACTGGATTTATAACGAGAACATTTTCGCGCGATAATTTTGTACGATTTCAAATGTCGACTAAAACCAGAAGAATCGTTTGAAAGACTTCGAATTGTGTTCATAGAAAAAAAACCTTCTAAAGCGACTGTTTTTCGCTGGTTCAACGAATTTATGGGTGGTCTAGTAATTTTGGCAGACAAAGAAAGAAGTGGCCGCCCTATGACGGTTGTTACATAACAAAAAGTGCTGGCGTCGAAAAATTTAATTCAAGAGAATAGGCGAATTACATATATGAAGAGGTTCAGCATACACTGTGAAATTTGAATCACAGTTTTGCAAGAACAAACGTTGTTCAGACCATGGTCTACTACCATTCTAAAGCATCCAATAAAAAAAATATGTAATTAGTTTTTGAAAAAACACAAAAAAAGCAAAGTTTAAAATGTCAAGATATATAGATGTATACTGCCGATTGGATTGGGAAGTGTGCATGGAATTCTACACAGGCATCTTTGGTTATGAAAGATAGTTTCACGCTGGTACCGTAAAATCTAACGCAGGGTCAGAAGGAGGTTCGGGTAGAATGGTGCCGAGACATGATAGCAAAATTGGTAGCAGGCTCGTCTCGGCGCGTTTAAGATATCATTACGGGTGATGAATCTTGGATTTTTTAATATGATCCAGAAATGAAGCGTCAGTCGACCGTGTGGCTGTTGAACCAAAATGAACCAACGCCTACCAAAGTGAAGCGAGCCAGAAGTGCAGGCAAAATGTTGACCGCAAGTTTTTTTTTTCTACCAGGTTATCTGGTGTCAGTACCCTGACGAGATCAAAGAAGCATCAATGCTTAATGGTATGTTACCAAATGTTTGCCAGAAGTTTTTACTACTGCAAGCAGCAAGCAACCGAACACTGGCCTCCGTGGGCTACTGCTTCACCACGACAACGCGCTAGCTCACTCGGCGCTCAAAATAAGGGACTTTCTGGACAGCACACCGTTCAAATTTATAGGTCATCCTCCTTACAGTCCCGATTTGGCTCCGTGCGACTTTTTCTTGTTCCTCAAAATAAAAAATCAACTCAAAGGAAAACAGTTTTCATCACCTGAAGATGCACTGGGTGCATTTGAGAAGGAGATTGGAGAGGTGTCTGATGCGGACTGGAAAATGTGTTATGAAAATTTGTTTAGACGTATAAAACTGTGTATAGACGCCAATGGAGAGTTCTTTCAAAATATATTATAAAAAAAATTAAAACCTGTAGTATATTTTTTTCTAGTATCACAAAACTTTCTGAGTGCCCCACGTAATCTAGTTTAAATTTATTTCACCTCATGAGAGATGGCACTGCAGTGATTGATGTACATGCAATCCAGACTGCTAGCGATATTGTTGGAGCTGGCCCGTACTCTGCGTACCAGGGATGCACACCTCATTCGCATCGTTACGTAAAAGCAATTAATATGAGCGTCCGCGAATATTCCCGATGCGCTACAAAACAAAAACGGGGCAGCCCCACCAATACCCTGAAAGCGTTGTTGTATTGGACACGAAGGGCGTTGCATGACCTTTGGGTATATCTAGCCCACAGGCTGCACGTGTAAAACGTTGTACAATAAGCTCGAAAGAGTAATTTTGGCTTTTTTAGTGAGCAGCGTGCAAACCTGCTAGCCAGCATGTTTGCCCTTATCGACAACGCCCTTCGCTCCCGCTCAATATCGAGTCCGTCATTGAGGTCAGGGGTCAATATATGACCAAGATATTTAAACGTAAATACTCTTTGTAGTGGAGTCCCATTGAGTAATACAGGTGGTACATAACCCGGTCTGCCCCCAGCCTCAAAGACCATGATCTCCGACCTATTGGAGTTATACATCAAACCATGTGTTTTGGCATACTGCTCACATTTGGCGACCAATTACTTTCTGAGACCACAGATTGACGCGCTCAGAAGCACCATATCATCTGCATAGCTAATATTATTTACACATATACCATTTATATAGCAACCCACTCTGGTGCTGCTGAGCTCGCCAATCCTGCCTCACCCCGCATTCCAACCTGTATGGCTTGGAAAAAGTTCCAGCCCATCGTACACTATTGATCTGGTTACCATACCACTATTTAAAGATGTTTGCTCCGTTGGCAACCTATCCTTCTCCATCTTTCTCCACAATACGTCTTATGCAACCAGATCAGAAACCTTGAATAAATCGATGAACCTAGCATAAATCGGCGTCCCACGCTGTGTATAGTAAGTATGTGATAGTATGCTTAAGGCACAACACTGCACTTTCTGTTGACAAACCACGCCGAAACCAGAATTTTTTGTCATGAACATTTACAGTTTTATTTATTTGTGTATTAGGCAGACGGTCAAACACTTTTGCTATTTTGATATTATAGTAACTAGAGAGATGGGCCTTTTGGATGCCGAGCGACGAAATGTAAGTTTTTACGCACAATATTGAGAGATTTACCATGTTATTTTAAGACCATAGACTTCTTATAGGTTTTCCTGTAATCTATGAGTAAAGAACCATACTATGTATTTTTTTCAAAATTTTTGGTCCAGTAGTTTCGGAGATAAGGGGGGGGGAATGGTCAATTTTCATTGAATTTCTTAAATATCTTTAAAAGTAGTTATTTTAAAATTATATAAAAAATATATTTAAGATCCTCGCAACAAGCCCTTTCATTTGATATGTCACACGGTACTGTTAGCAAAACTTTTTTTTTTAATTTTCTTGTTTGCGCCCCAAAAGTGACACCTATATTCAAAATTAAATTATTTACGTTACACATTCGTGTTTGGGTCATAGAAATACATATGTGTACCAAATTTCAACTTAATCGGTCCATTAGATTCGGAGTAAATTGGCTGTGACAGACGGACAGACAGACAGACAGACAGACAGACAGACAGACAGACAGACACACGAGTGATCCTATAAGGGTTCCGTTTTTTACTTTTGAGGTACGGAACCCTAAAAAAGAAAAAAAAAACAAACAAACATACGCGACGAACATATAACCTCCTCCTTTTTGGAAGTCGGTTAAAAATAATGGAAGTCTCTCCAACATTATTAATTTTTCTGTCGCTTAGATTGAAACAGTAAAATTTATATTATTTCTATAAAAACTGATACTGGTGCCGATTCTCTTGTACACCGAACTAAACTAATTAAACTATCACTAAAATTCCTTACTTTTGACGTGCTTTTGACTATGAGAATCTCAAAGCTATTCTGCAAAATAAATTCACTAAATTTGAAAAAAAATAATTTTGATACATCTAAATCGAATTTGACAATGGCGACTCCACACGTGATACCTAACCACGTGAATCTTTTTAGAGCCGGAGGCGCGCAGGGGGGTCGGCCTCGACGTGTTTTTCAGTCACTTTTTGTATGGAAAATAAGAAAAAATTATTACCTACATGTAGAATGAAAACTTGGACCCCCTTTATAAAACCCGTAAACCCTAGATGGACCCTGCACTATAATAATAAGCAGTCTGGCACATAGACGTGTCACGTCACTTGACAAGAGTATATGGGGCGCTCTCTTGTTTTTTCCATCTATCAAGTGCTAACATTATCATACCTTTTAAATAAATTAGTTATATAAAGTAAATTGCCAAGATTTACGGGTTTTATAAAGGGGGTCCAAATTTTCATTATTTTTGCGATTGGACACACCGTTTTCGAGATATAAGCAAAAGAAAAAAAGATTCAGTACTGTTTTTGCATCTGAACTCGAGGTGTTGGTGTGAATTTAAAGTTCATGATAACCAATTTCATTCCATACGTTTTTAGTCGCGATTAAAAATAATCATATTTAGTTTTAGGTGAAATACCTCAAATTCAGAATAGCAAAATTGTCATTTTCACTAAATTAATATCACAGTACCATCTTAGTGCTGTCAAACTAAAATATAGTTAAGTTGTGTCACTTTAGTCTATTTCAGAATGGGAAATCGTCGTTTGACAGGAATAAACTAAATTTTGGTGATTTTTTTTTAGTCTAGTTTAGAGGCATTTGTGACAAGAGAATCGGCACCATTGTATTAAATTTACAGTATCATTGAAACAAAATAAATATCTAAACTGGCTAAGTGCGTGTCGGACCACGCACAATGAAGGGTTCCGTAGTTGGGATGAATTTATCCCAAAAACAAACTTAACTTTGTAGTTGAAAAATATGTTCTCCCATACGGAATGTATGGGAAAACATGTTTTTACATCTGCAAAGTTAATTTAGCAGGCAGGGGGGAACACTTGACTCTAGCAAAAATTTGCACTTCAAAGCTTAATATTTCGCAAACGGGTCCTTGAATCCAAAAATGGTTTTCACAAACTGAAAATGTAAAAAAAAAACATCACCGCTTTACGTGTAGGAGAGGTACCCTAAAAAAAATGTTTTTCATAATTTTGTTTTACCACTTTGTCGACGTAATTAATATGTATATCTATGCCAAATTACAGCTTTCTAGTACTAAGGGTCTCGGAGCTAGACCGCGGACAGACGGACATGACGAAACTATAAGGGTTCCTTGTTTAGTACGATACCCTAAAAAGTACAGAAATAGCTGAAATATAACCACGGATTGATCGTTTCATCTTTCAACTTTTACTCTAGTCATAAATTATTATTTTCGACAGACAGCTAATGGAAACTTGACACGATCAGTTCTAGACATGACGAATTACGTAAATCCATTGGATATAGAATTTGGAAAACAATAAATATACTTACTTATTCTGAATCAATCACAACAAAAGAATACTGCTCTGTTCTGACTTACAAAGGTTTTTATGTCATCGTCGTCATTCATAATTTCAGCCGAAAGAGGTCCACTGCTGGACATAGGCCTCCCCCAAGCATCGCCACTTCTACCGGTACTGTGCTTAAATACAATACAATAACATTTTCAGGATGATGTTGGGACTTCCTCGTTTCTGCAGTGCCTCCGAGATGTTCGCGCAGGCTCGTACTGATGATTTTTATGCCGTCTTTCTGAAAAAAGTCGTGTCAGTTATGAGAAGGGTGCGGGGGAGTCACAACAGCATCCTGAAAACTATAGCTGAAGATGTGTGTTGAGGCATTTCGTTAGTCTGATGATCTCTTAGGGAGGTACAATATCTCCCTATTGGTTATCTAGACGGGGCGGAATGTCTCAGCACAGGGGCATTTGTGTATAGAATATATGTAATGAGTGTTGTCCTTTGTAATTGTATTTAAGTACTAACAATAGTTGTATCTAGTTGTCCCAAAATAAATAAATTTGAATTTAAAGCATCCAGCGGATTTCTGCGGCCTTCACAAGGTCGTCAGTCCACTTTGTGGGATGCCTTCGAACGCTAAGTCTTCCGATATGGGGTCGACGAATGACAGCCGGAACCAACTTACCGTGCCTCGGATCAATTAAAGGCTCGTGCAGACCAGCGCGATATCGCGGGCGTGACAGGCAGCGCGACCCGTGTCGCGCCCGCGATATCGCGCTGGTCTGCACAAGCCTTGAATAATGCAGCTGTGGAGTTTCTTGCCGGCTCTTCTCTATAGGAAATGACCAATTGGAACCGTGCACCTAGCTTCTGACGTTTCATAAGTGCCCATGTAAGTTTATATATACATCTATACTACATAAATATACTTTTTTTTTTTTTTAAGTCTCATGTAATAGGGGGCGAGCCTATTGCCATCAACCGGGCACAATGTATGTAACTAATTAACTTAAAAAGTACTGAACCGATTTGAAAAATTCTTTCAGCAATGGATAGCTACATTATCAGGGAGTAACATAGGCTATATTTTATCCCCGTACTCTTACAGAAACGGGAACTACGCGGGTGAAACCGCGTGACGTCCGCTATATTATTATAAATGCGATAGAATTTTTTTTTGTTTGTTACGCTTTCACGCTAAAACGGCTGAACGGATTTTGATCAAATTTGACACATGGGTAGACCATGACCTGGAGAAGAACATAGGCTTTCATCCTAGATCGCAGACGAAGTCGCGTGCACCAGCTAGCGTGAAATAAAATATTTTGAATTTGAGTCACTCTGGCGCACCACATTTCGCCAGCCCTTTCGGACTGGTTAATCGTTTAATTACAACGTGCCTATTAGGCTACTTTCCTTTAGAATGGTGTTAAAGAAGGTTAGGTTAATGTCGATCTTGGGACACCGCTAGCTATTTTAACGCCATTAACCGCAAATAACAATAAAGATTTGGGTTTTAAAGATCACTAAACTTTAAACGAATTTCCCGGGAGACTATAAAATGTGATTTACAGTCTTTTATATGGTTTATTTACTGATTTCGGAGGCAGGAGAACATTCCTAGTAGACATGTTTGAAAACAGGAAAAAATCTGTATTATTGGTTTTACGAAACCTACTGTTTAAATAACAGATGTAGAAAAAATCGTGAGAAAAACTAGAATCATTGGAAAACAAAATCGATAACATGCAAACAGCAAGGTGGGTATAGTCTGTTCGAAAAGTATGTAATGAAAATGTAAACAAATGATTAAAAAACCGGACAAGAGCGAATCGGACTGGCGCACCGAGGGTTCCGTATCATTTTAAATTTTCATCGCCGAGGCCTATATTCGTCAGAGAATTTTAACACTGCGGTGTTGAATATTGCAGTTTTAGGTCAGCGCCATCTCTTGACCGACAGTGGAACTTATGTAATTTTTATTGATGATTCCTGAAAAAGTGTGCTATTTAGAGACATCGTTTTATTTTTCCTGTAATCTTTACATAAAATTCTATCACATAGAATAATTTCAGATTTTTCTCTATTGTTATAAGCTTTAAAGAGACAGCTTAAACTTACCCCGTATTAATAAAGGTGACTTTAATATTAGAATTTTTCGTATGTGACTTTAGTGAGCTCTATTTTAGTAAAATCTAGGTAAACTTTGATCTACAGATTGATATTTCTTTTCTTAGAACCTATACAGACGATGTTAATCCCATCTGTACTTTTGACCCAGACAAATGACGTAGGAATAAAATGGACAGACTACCCACCTTACATTTGAAAGTTTATCGTCATTAGGTACTTTCCTGGAGGAGCTACTTACGCCAAAAGGGATAAACACGATCTACGGGTTGGTTGATAACCCAACGAGGGGTTCCCACTCGGGATCGAAAGGTCGTGGGTTCAGAATCAGATCCGGCCGCGTCAATTTATTATGGCGAACCCACTCTCAACACGGGAGGGATTAAGAGGAATATCAATAGCTGTTTAGAGATTTCCTTGTCAATAAAGGTAAGCAAGTTTGAGGCAATACTGACTAGTAAATGCTAGTTTATCGCTTAAAATATTTTTTCTAGAGATCACATGTATATGACGCCTGTATTTTGAGGAGGGGGAGACAGAGATGACTAGTACAATTATTAACAGGTATGTCCCATGTATAGTGGGCGAGCCTATTGCCGACCATCATCATTATTATTGCTAAATAGTGAGTCAACTTGAAGAAGTTCCTCTTTTTTTTGTGTACGGCATCTCGCAGGTCAACCTAGGAGATTATTGGCTGCTTAACCGGACTTTCCTGTGAGTGCCTCAATAAATTAAGGCCTCCAGCCAGGGCATAAACTTAAAAATTAAGCGATTACGCTAAGGACGGGCACTGTGGAGTATGAACCTCGACTAAGGGCGTTGCTGGTCCTGGACAGCAAGGGAGAAGCTAGATCAGATCAAGAAAAAAATCCTCCTGTTACATGAGACTTATATCGTAACGGACACGATATGGATGTTCTTATCGTTCATAGGTACAAACCTACACTTCTGCCTACCTCAGCGATACAGACATTATAAACTTACAAAAGACTATTATTTAGCGAGTGCTTCGTAGATACAAGTCTCAAAGCACGGTCAATACATCCATGGTCACAGTTTGACTTTGATAGCTCCTTAATTTCGTGGTAGTAAGGGCTGCTTTTGTAGATCACGTATGAGGTTGACCGCACCAACTAAGTTGGTTAAATGAGGTCGTATGGTTGTTCCAGCTTTGCATTAGTCGTAAAATGCTAAACGGATTATGACCGGGCTTGCTGTTTGATAGCTCAGTAGTTAATGCGAGATTTTAGAGTCAGTATGTAGACTGAAGACTGAGATAAAAGCCTTAAATCATTAAGTAAATACTTGGTGGTGTGAAGATTTATGGACGGTTTCAGTATGGTGGCTGTAAACTTGACATGTGCGGAGAGGCTATACTTGTTTTAATGTACGTTCTTCATTTAAGTCATTGAAGTGAAAATAAAGCCGAATAATATTATGAGGATTCCTGATCTGAAATCGTCAATACACAGTAGACTTTAGAAGAGATCAATGCTCGTTCCTTCTCTTTTTGAAAAGTGGACGCTGTCTTGTTGTGGAAAAATGTCTGCTTGATTGTTGAAACAGCATAGGAGATGACATAAAAAGCCAAAAGGGAATCTAAAGATACAAAAAGCAGGGCTATCGTTCTATAAATAAATTCACACTATGAACATATTTTTAACACCACATGTTAAACCGCAAATTCTCACATAAATTCACATCAAAGTATTAAAATAACTACTATCAATAAAATATATACAATGATATCATACATAAAGATTTATATTTTAAATGTTTACTTAAACTCCAACTGGGCCATGGTCATCCATCAGTGAGATAGTATTTTATTAAACGCTTATTCGACTACTTTCTTAAAAATACTATAGTTTACCCATTACATTCAAAAAGCATCTTAGATTAAATTAAAATGGATCAGAAAATGTACCTGTGCAATTTATAATGCCACGTTCAAAATTAAGTGCTTTGATTTGATTATTAGAATACTTAAACCCGAAATTCTAATTTTAAATCACCATCTAAGTATATGTTTTTAACCGACTTCAAAAAAAAGGAGGAGGTTCTGAATTCGTCGGGATATTTTTTTTTTTTTTTTATGTTTGTTCCCCGATCACTCGAAGACGGCTGGACCGATTTGAAAAAATCTTTTTTTCTTTGAAAGGGTATACTTTCAAGTTGGTTCCATTGTCATTTGGTCACGATCTGATGATGGGATCTTGGAGAAATCGAGGGAACTCTTCAAATATTAAAGGCACATCTATGGCGATTTGGATATTTTTGATGAGCAGTTGACATAAGGCTATTGTAACTTAGATAAATTACAAATTAACCCACTAAAAACTGAAAAAAAAAACTTTTTTACTAAAAGTACAACCGACTTCCAAACTACAAAGTGAAAAATAACTTTAATTTCGGAAGTCGGTGTCAAAAAACTAAAATACTGATCCAAAGACACCGACTTCCGAAATTAAAGTTATTTTTCACTTTGTAGTTTGGAAGGCGGTTGTATTTTTTATAAAAAAGTTTTTTTAATTTAACAATTGAGGTTCATTTTATAACCTCAATGTTTGTCATTGATTTTTCAATTACAATTTAATAATGTTATTCAAACAATAATTTGTTGGAAATAGTGGTGAGAAATGTTGAAATCTTCTAAATACAGATGAATGTGTAAATAATTCCCTTTAGTTAGTGATTGCGTAAGATTTTAAACTAAACAGGGTTTGTTTACACTTTGAGATATTTTTGGAATAGAATGTAATTCCCTATTGCTGCGTCCAATCAGCAATGCATGTCATGGTCTACAAAGTAGGGCACAGTAGGGCACTTGCAGCTGAGAACTTCTCTAGTTAACAGCCTCAGTACCACATGTTTTCAAGGAATTTATGTAGGTACTACAGCTGTTGTGTGTAGTAATAGTGTTTAGTTACAACTTTAACATGAGCATTGTGCAAAAACTTGTCATTAAAAGTATGCTTGCAGAAAAAAGAGAATCTGGCACTGAAACCTTAATCAATTGATCTTGTAATAAGTAATATCAATTTCATTCCTTACGGAGGATGCGCTAAGGCAGCTCGCGAAATACAAATTTCCTTATTTGTTTTTTTTTTCAGTTTACAGGTCAGGTTGTGTGTTGATCAAAATATGATTTGCGACCGTAACATATTTACAGAATTAAAATAATTAAAATCATCAATACACATCTTTATACTGACCCACAAGCGAAAACGAAAGAAAACTTTGGATTTCACGGGCTACCCTGACACTTTCGCCTTAAGATCAACCGTCGTTTCAGTCAAGCTATTATGACAATGATTTCAAGAAATTGCAGAAATGAATAAATGACGAGAAACACGAGATCCTTTTTCAAATAAAAACAAAAGAATAAAGTAAATTGTGAGACTCGAAAGTGTTTAATAAAACAAAAGACAAACGCCAAAGGAAGTGAGTGCAGGATATAAAATAAATGGAGCGTCGAGTAAGCCACTTGGTGTACAACCTAAGGGATTTTACACACGGACGAGAAAGTTTGTACTCCGAGTGTTCGATTCCATCGGTACTTGACAAGCTGATTGGCTAAATGGCTGAACGATGTTTTGTGAAGAACTGGTATTTGTAAATCTCTACTTATTATAATTTGAAATCGCTTCTCGTGTCTATTGTGACCGTGTTGTTCTTCTAAACTTCGTAACAAATGTTGATGCGGGTTTTGCCATCATTTAGAGAATTTATTTCGGAAGATTTATTTATGTTTAATACATTAATTAAACTTGTAATTATAATAAAGATAACACTGTTTAGGGCATATTGCAAGGCTTTTTATACCTGCAGTCTCTAGACCAGATACACGCAAAAAACATTTAATGCCCTACGTGTGCAATACAACAATGCTTTTAGGATATTGCTGTCGCTGCCACGTTTCTGCAGCGCGTCAGGGATGTTCGCAGCAGCACGTGCAGATAACTTCTTTGCAATCATGCATAAAACATCCGCGTCACTGCTACGTCGGATGCGAGACAGCGACAGCAGTCTCCTGAGCATTGTTGCTAGTAAAACTGAAGGCCACCTGATGGGACACCTATGCGCAGTACATCTATTGTCGCCTGGTGTCTCCAGAAGATGGTTTAATAGATATAGTGTTTTGTAAGTTGTGTTGTATTATTGTTATTGTTTCTAGTTGTATAAGTTTGTCTTAATTATACTAACATAATTGTAAGTTAAACTAACAAATTATGAGTAATGTGCCTGATTCAAAGATAAATAAATAAATAAAGAAATCTTGATGTCTTGGTTTATATATTTTATTATTTTGTTTATCTTTTATATAGATTCTTTTCTTTTCTTTTAGATTTTGTGAATGTGAGAACGTTGTAGGCTGTAAACTTGTGTACCATTTTTTATTTTACTAAGTCCCTGGTACTAGTGATAGGCTTACACTGTCCTCCCATACCTATTAACACTGTAATTTGAAAACATTGTAGAAACAATTTATTTTGAAAAGAGTAACCGTGGAGTTTCTTGCCGGCTCTTCTCCATAGCAAACGATCAATTGGAACCGTGCACCTAGCTTCTGACGTTTCATAAGTGCCCATGTAGGTATTTTATGTGAAATAAAATATTTTGATTTTGAAGCCGTAAAAATCATGCGAAGTAGGTGTGGATCGCTTAGTGAGGGAATAAAATTGTAATATGTATTTTAGGAAACTAAGTAGCTTTAAAGAATTATTATGTGCAGTTACGGATTACGTTGTGTTCATAGTTATATTATAATTGTATTGACATATTCCCTCTATGTTAATTCACATTACGTTGACCTTTGAGTTGTCTCAGTTGCATTACCTCTACGTCGATCGCACGATGTAATGTCTTTTAGAGAACGTGTGCGATGTAATGTGATATTACGTTTCATGTTTCCACCGAGTTATAAAGCAAATGAATTCTACTGTTTTCGTTTACACCTAAAACAATTTGTAAAGACTAGTTGTAAACGCAACTTGTAGAAAACGTAAGAATATAATGTCTAAAACAACGTCAAGACGTCATATGATACATGTTTTATATATGACATGTTTTTGACAAGTCTGAAATAAGTATTAGAACTTGTTTATAGATGGAGGCAACAATACGACAAAAAAAAACATTGACAATCCTAATGCATAGGAGTATTTTGAAACTATCAAATACTATATAAATACTATATATATACAAATAGTATTTTGAAACTAATAAAACCGTGATTTTTTCAAACAAACTAAATAGTAGTGACGGTCCGACTATGGGTTTTGCCAATCTTTGACTAGCTATAATGACTGAACTATTGGATATATTTGGTTAAATTTTTATATGCAGACTGGGAACGTCATTAAATATACGAAATTTAATTTACCGTCGTATTGTCGTCTTTACCTTCTAGAATAAATTCGACAATGCTGGTAACCTGTTCTCGACTGTCAACAATAGGACCAGTGATTTTGTAGCAAATGGCTACAAAATCACTGGTCCTATTGTTGACAGTCGCCGCATGTAAACTGGATTTAGTTTCGAGTTGTCAACGCCAACGTTTCTATGCTGCACAATCCTGCAATGACATTCACATTCACAGAGTAATTCCTGAATATATATAGACTTCAGTGAATCTTTCAGGCTCATGAGATTGTTCAACTTTGTTTTAGGGACTTTTGTTTGTTCTGCAAACGTTACATACCTCGTGCTTTGACTTAGACATTTTCCTGTATCTATCTTGCACTTGCAGTTTATCAGTCGTGCGAGAGTGACAGGAATAACGCTTGACCAAAGGACTTCATACTAAGTAATTTTTACAGATCTCGGCCTGGAGATTCTAGAGTAGAACTAAGATATACTTAATCTTGGAGATGAAACAAAATATTGCAGTGAACAGTCAGTACCTTTTTTTTTTGTCATCAAATAATAATTAGTCATAATCAAATAACTTCTCTCGCTCTGGGTGGAGCGGGAGAGCGTGTCAGACTCTTACTGACTAAAACCCACCCGTGTTCCTTCAGTTGCCTGTATGTTGCCCTGGTAACATGCCCTGGCCCCTGGGCCACGGTATCCCTTTCGGACTTTCCCACAACCCCAGCAGGCATCGGCCCTAGTGGTCAGTTGTTCTGACATCTTTTTGAGGCGCGCGTGGAGCACAACGCGCCGTCGACCCTAGCCTGGTCCTTATCGGACGGCGAGCTACCCATCGCTCACCGTCCGTAAGCCCGCGCCTACGGTGGCCGGGAATCGGCTTGAGATTCCCGACGCCCGGGGTGTCTCCTGCGGTAGAGCGTAAGGGCGCGATATTTGCCTCTCCCTCACGCGTTCCGCTTTCTCCTTCGCAAGGATTACTGCTTCGCAGAAGTAGGTGCTTCCCATGCCCTCTCGCGCCGTACCATAGCCTGGACCAGGACCGACCGCGAGAGATCACCGCCCCCAATCGTCTCCACGTGGACACGGCAGTGCCCCGCCCAAATCAGGCAGAGCTCCACCGTATGTTCCACCGTATCCTCCGGGAGCTCCACACAATGGTAACACCCGGGCGTTTCCTCCCGCCTTATCTGGAACAGGAACCTCCCGAAACAACCATGTCCGGTGAGGAAACAGTCAGTACCTGAGGTTCCAACGAAATAAATTACCTACGTGAGAAATGCCTAGTCAAATATAATAGCAAGATACTACACGAAACAAAGTAAAATAAAAGCACTCACTCTAATAATAACTATTGTGTCTCCAAAGATCGACGTGACCCTGTCACACAAGCGTAAACATTTTTGCTACGGAAATACGCAATAAATATATCTTAAATATAATAATAATGTATGGAGATTAAAGCGACAGGATTTACTGAACCTTGTAAAGGAATTTACGCTTGTTGCTTTGTAACGCTCTTGGTTCGAGAAACGCCGCGTTTATGTCAGGCATTATTTAATCAAAAACGCCTATCACAGCGTTTCTAGATAATAATCGTAGTAGCCATGATACTGTCATTACAGTGTCAAATTATTATCTTTAAACAGACAATCTGGAAATCCTAAAGTCAACTTTAACATATTCTATTTATACAGGGTGATTGGAAGATGGGTGCAAAGCTTTAAGGCGAAGATAGTACAGACAATTTAGAACCATTTAAGCCATGGTTGTCTTAGACGAAGTCTTACCAAATATTTTTAACCAAATTTTTAAGTTTTTTTTCGGAAATTCTCAAAATTTTATGTAAACTGCATAATTATGGCCAAATTGAATGATAAATGAATTCATTTTTTATTTATTTAATTAAAGTAATGTGTAAGCAATCAAGCAAAACATGTTTTAGGCTTCTGTGTCATTAGACATTTTTTTTTACAGACATTTAAAGCTCAGAAAAAATAAAAAAATTGTACAATACGTCTTTTAAACCTTATTAAAAATTAAAAAATTTGGTAAGACTTCGTCTAAGACAACCATGGCTTAAATGGTTCTAAATTATCTATACTATCTTCACCTTAAAGCTTTGCACCCATCTTCCAATCACCCTGTAGATTACATTCAGCAAGTAATCAGAGCAACATGAATTAAGTTAATTGTATTCTTCATAAACAAAAGAATTTCATTAAAGAAAAGATTTTTCACCAATTTATTTACATGTCGGAACAGTTTTATAAAATGCTACGGGATGTTTAAATTAACAAGCTTTTAAGTTAAATTAAATTGAAAATTATTCCCATTTCATATTAATTTACTTTCGAATACTGGGGTCTTGGCTTTAGTACCTATTCCCGTTTGTAATTTTTGTAATGTGCATTTTATTTGTATATTTAAGAAAGAAAATTTGTTAATTTGCGGTAAACATGACGCAAAGAAAGATTTAAAAAAACACGTAAATAACAAATTGGGAGAAAATATACGTAACATCCACCCAAAACGGCCATGCGAGACAGAGCTGGTTTTCAGCGATAGCCGGCGCTGAAGTGATGACGTCAACCGGTGCAGCATATAGTGAAATAACAAAACAAAAAATTTAATAAATACAATACTAGTCCTAAATGTTTATACAAATATAATATTTAAAAATGGCAACATTTCGTGCCGTTGCTCACGCGCCGCAGACTTATTACAATCTGTGCGCGTAACTGTCATAAAATATTACTACTTGCTATGTAAACAAAAGTGACAGGAAGTATTTTACATAAAGTGGATTAAATACATATTATAGAAGCTAACTCAGAAACTAGCCAAGCAAAGTAAATACAATTTATATGCGACCACCGCGCAAGCTTCTACTACCAAATGAGAAAAGAATTTACAAAATTGGTTCATAATTGATGAAAATATAGTTTTTTTTATACAGACGAACATACAACCTCCTCCTTTTTGAAAGACGGTTAAAAAGGGAGTACGTGCAGCAAATATATCAGCCCATGGATAGTAATAGCTACAAAAAAACATAAAATAAAATACATAAAATATTTATTTTAAAATCACCTGACTAGATAATTTGGTCTCAAAGGAAGGATATATTTTCATAAATGTATGAGCTACGTGAACTTGCTGAGTGATTTTACGAGTCTTTTAAATATCGAACCGCCGCGTTTTCCCCACCTAGTGTGTTCGTATGTTGACACAAGACAAGTAACGGAGCGGAAAATCGTCTCGAGCCAGCGATCCGGTCATTTCTACGTCACAACCGGTATATCGGTTTAAAACCATGTGTATTTTAAAAACTGCCGATAACCTATTCTATAATTAAACCGGTCGCCAGACGTCAACCTATCGATCCATGTGGTTTTTTTTAGCAAAGAGCACTCCACTAATTTACTTAATATAACCGCATCTATCGAAAATATTTGGCTGACAAACCCTAACTCAAAGTATATGAAAACCAGCGGGGTCATCGCAAAAAAATATTCTTTTATGTTATAAAACTACAAATTAACGATTTTCGGATTTCCTCATTTTTGTGCTGTGAGACCTTGCCTCCTGCCAAATTTTATGATTCGAGGTCAACGGGTAAGTAACCCGGTTTTGATTTATTTCCGAGTATCAAAATTTGTCGCTTAAATGGCCGTACTTTTGATTGCGTTGACTTGAAGCTTTTTTTGAGCTTCCTACCTACGTATTTGATATGAACTTTTAACCTGATACAACCACGCATTCCTGATAAAAAGGGTCTTGACAGACAGACAGACGGACGGACAACGAAATTATCCTATAAGGGTTCCGTTTTTTTCTTTTTGAGGTACGGGACCCTAAAAACCGGCCAAGTGCGTGTCGCAACACACACAATGAAGGGTTCCGTAGTTAGGATGAATGTATCCCAAGAGTTTGTTCTCGGTTTGGAGCAAATTGGCTGCTGATAATACGACTGCTTGCGACATTCCTATCTACGTGCCTACGTCAATAAAAGCAAGAGACGTTCTGAAAAACATTTTAGACAACTTTTAAATTGATGATCAATTGGCAAAACGATGACGTCTTCATCAAGTTAATTAATTAAACGAAATTTTGGAACAACACTCTCACATAATTAACATCGAACTTCACTCACAGGTAAGTTCGTTTGATTTATAAATATTGGCTATAGCATAGATATTCACAACCATTCGATACGCTTCCGTGCCGAATTGAACATCTGTCAATGTTATCTATAGGCTGTTCACAAATCAGGTAACATAAAATTTATCATTTTCGACTCAGAAGCCTGTCGAATAGCGATTATTCCCAATGTCCACCACTTGTTTGGCCAGTATTGGGGGACAGCGAGACAGCTTTTAAAAATTATTCTCGCTATCCACCACTGAGGGACAGCGTCACAACTTTCTAAATCATTTCCATTCGCCACCACTGGTGGAGCGTGACACGAATTTTTAAACATTCCCTATGGCCAGCGCTGGGGGACAATCGCACAACTTTTTTATCCAATTCCCACTGGCCAGCAATTTAAATTATTTTATCTAGAGACCAGTAAAGGATAATAGTGGTGAATAGCTGCCCAGGAGTGTTCGATTTCATCAATAAGGAACTATGTGATAAGCCGAAGCCTGAATAATTCAATTTCCAATATTACCATCGTGAAATAATCAGATCAGTTAAACTAAAGTCAACATACTTCAATTTCAAGGAACGCTTTGCTAGCTGAGTTTTGGTTCAATATAATATCACCATAGCTGAGCCAAGGTATAAGGGCCAGCTGTTAGAAATTAACACCAATGCTTCTAGTTTTGATTTAAGAGCTCCAAGTTAAAGTTTTGCTGCAGTATTGATACTGGAGAATTGATTTCTTTATTTTAGATATACATGCATAACTTAAAGATTTAATTATAAGTCCGCGAAATTATATTAATTGTTAAGCAACTGACTACCAACTGAAACTGTCCGTACCCCGTACCTATATTTAAATCACAACTGTCATTCTTTGACAATTGCATAAAAAGGCACGGAAAATTGACCTAGGCTGTCAATTTGCTAAACAATTTATTTCCCTTCTTTTCTTTCATTTTCGTATGGTTAGTGACTAAGCTAGTGTCATGGTTTTAAAGCCGCCCATGGGCCTCTGACTTGGCTTTACATGACGTCGAGAAATATCTCTCAGGCACGTTGCTACACGATGTATTTTTTTTTACTGTTACATTCCTTAATAAAAACAAAGTTCATAAATTATGTTAATTTCTCGTGTATTTTATACAAGAAATCAACAAAGTTAATAAAATTGACAAGATAGGTGCTCTCACACGGGTGGCACGCGTCAAGGGCAGAGGCAACTGCAGAACGTGCCGCTAAGATGTTGTTGTAAGTTGGTGCTTTATCAATGTAAAAATAAAAATGCAATCAAGAGAAAGTTACAATTAATTGCTATTAATATCTATCTTACATCCATCACCTCACAGAATCTTAAAAATTAATAGTTTGTTTACCAAACTGGCTTATTATGTTGTCCTCAATAATACAAAATGAGACAACTCCGAGTTCGCTTCAGACAAAGAGCATGATAACGTCTATAAATATCTGCCAAAAAAAAACAACATATTTTAGTCGTTAGTTAGAAGAATCTCGAACAGGACATGTACTTTTTTATTTCTATATTTTTTTACAATTTATCGCAAGAATCAAATTATGTTATAAAAGTCTCAAAAGTATTATTTATGTCCAAATAAGTAATTTTTGATCTTTTATCCTTCATAAATTAATAGAAAATTAAATACTTTTGTTTTTGTATACATTTGTATAATAAATTAGTCATTTAATTTAGTACCTAGTGTAAACAGTTAGTTGTATAATAATTATATAATATAAGCATTTAATGTTAATTATAAACTACGTAAGTACATGTGATTTGCAAAACTAGAATCGACAAACAAACTTACAGAACGCCGTGCGTAATATAAACTATATATTGTGTATTCTAAGGGTCAACGAACCCAATTATAAAAATCCTAGACCTCTAAAGGCTAATACAAAATCCAGGTGCGTTGTCGAAATTATTTTATGATGTAGTCGGTACAAAGGATATGTTTCTTAGAGCCTAAGGCTATGTGAAATATAGTGGGCCGCAACAATGTTGGGCTAATCCTTACTTTTGGGTCTCCTACTGTTACTATGGAAACCAGGCCTGTTCTCACTTTTGAGTATTAATTTGTGAAAAGGTGCATGGAGAAAAACCTTGTTAGTAGCCACTTACAAGATTCAGGAACAAAGGGATTTTAATATGGAAACTAATAATTACACTCAGGTTAACAACCCACAAATATATGAACCAATATTTATGAAATTGGATTGTGACCATTTTTTTATTGGTTATATTTACTTCAACTTGGGGAACAGGGCAAGTTTAATCACAATCGGTTCAGTAGTTTTTAGGGTGAGAAATTATCAAATAGGTAATTTCTCTTGCTCTGGGCGGAGCGGGAGGGCGTGTCAGACTCTTACTGACTAAAACCCACCCGTGTTCCTTCAGTTGCCATGTTGCTGGGGGCCACGATATCCCTTTCGGACTTCTTCGCAACCCCGGCAGGCATCGGCCCTAGCGGACCCCGTCAGTTTTGCAGACATCTCTTTGAGGCGTGCATGGAACCGTCGACCCGGGCCTGGTCCTTATAGGACGGCCTGTGATTCTCGAGGCGTCTCCTGCGGCCTAGGTTATTGATACGAGGTACGGGTGTGGTGTAAAAGGGAAAACATCTCAAAACCTTGGTCAATCACAACTAAAAAGTGACCAATAAAAAACATTCGAAACTTACCCATTAAACGATTTAAAATCTGTATTAAAACAAAACTTTGTAAAAAAGGGTACTATACAATTTCAGATTATTTAGAAGATAAAAAAGCTTGGGATTGAACTGCTCGCTCTGCTAAGCCTTGTGATAAAACCATAAAACTATACATTTTAATTATTATGTAAAATCAACATATACCTACCAGTTTTATAAACACATTGACATTGTTGAAAATTATATTCAAAAATGACATGGTTACTTTGTAAAGTATTATATTATTTTAACTATTGTGAATGTGAGGACTATGTGGATATTGTTTTTATTTCTCTGCTAGTTTTAGTGATGGTCTGGCAGTTTGAGTAGTTTATGTGGCCTACCCAAATGTCCTTTCTTTGGTATTGTTCGTCGAGTTGAGCTCCACGATTACTGACAAATGCTTGCACTGACTGGACAGGTCCACTCAAATCTGTGTGGTTCTTTCCTCAAAAGACCTTTTCAGACACTTATCTACATGGTCCTCCTATGGCCTGACCAAGATTATGTCTGGACTTTAAAAGAGACTGCGACCTCTGAGTTTGTTTCGGCCTTTCTTCTCAGAGTAGTCAGATAGGAAACGCCGAACTCATCTAGTTTATTTTTAATAATTTTTTTATATGACGTGTAAAAGTGATTTCGATATCCTATTTACAGAATAAACAATTTCATTTCATTTTTCCAAAAAAAAAACAGACTTCCAAAAAAAAACACTAAAGTGAAAAATAATTATATTTTCGGAAGTCAGTGGCTTTTTCTTCGAAGTCGGTTTTTTTTTAAGTAATGCTTCTCACGTTGTCACTTTTCACTAAATAAAGAAAATATTATGTTGTCAGGAAACCTCAAAAAACAATCTCGATAAAACAAGTCTTCAGTGGCCATATTTTGTGTGACTGCACTATTAAAAGAAAATTTAAGTAAAAGCACCCAAGTTTCAAAAATCTCCACTACCATTTCCCGTCCAGGTAAAATCTAAAACATCACGAGTCACGACTTTTGCACCAATAGTAGACCAAGATAATAAAAATAAATAAAGCAAGACTGGTCCATCCCAGCGGTTACAAAGGAACTCGGGGGTAGTAAAAAATAACGGAGCACGAAATACGGGGTGTTGTGATCGAGCGGAAAGGTATTGAGGACAGATAAAAAAGTTTCCTGTTGATAAGGGAATGGAAAAGCAAAAATTATCTGATGCTGTTACTGTAATGGATTTAAAAGATGAAATCTGTTGGAATGGAAATGCATTGGCTTACCTAAAGTAGAAAGAAATGCATTTGTATATAAAGCTACTTTGGGGAGAAAGCTTTCATTAATAGTAGTAAATAAATTGCTGTCTGCTTTATTTATTACAAAAATACACACTTAAAAATATACTTACCTATATTTTAGAATTACACTCCATAATGCAAATTATTTTGATAGAGTAGGCATCGCTGGTCCAATAAATTTCGTCCCAACCAGGAATATTCGAAGGAATATTGAAATCTTTTGAAGCATTTCAATGCCCTGTGGTATCTTGGCCATTCCTCTCTTAACTAAAGGAAATTAATGAATCTGCTAAATGCAATGGAAATAATCTACGGAATATTTATTTGCATAAATTGTGGAATACAACCTTCTGAATAGGTTTTTTATTAAAATGATACCATACTGGCTGTTGTCCGCGATTTCGTCGACATTTATTTTATCTATACTAATATTAAAAAGAGGCAAAATTTGTTTGTAAGTTCGTAATCTCCAGAACTACCAGTAGAATTAAAAAAATATTTTTGTATTGGATAGCCCAATTTTTGAGGAAGGAATTTTAATACAAATATCCAAGATGAAAAGCAGCCTATGGCCTTCTCGGAATTCCAGGCTACTGACAGACAGAGTAACTTTCGCATTTATAGTAATTATTAGTATGAATAATCGGTTGATTATGGTAGGTTTACCATCGTCATGATAATGTCATAACTTAGAAATTCTCTGGCAGAGGAACGAGTAATGATCCAGAAAAGAAAGATATTTCTCCCCAAAAAATACCATCCTCATGACAAGAAAGCAAAATTAGTCCTCATTAACATCAGAATATTGGGACTTAATGGAACTCATTAATGAATTCCATAATTCAATTATTAAACTCATTAATGGGCTTTTGATCAAGAATATAAAAAGCTTCGCTGTAAAAGAAATACTACATTTATTTATCACTTGCTTTTGCCCGCGGCTTCGACCGAGTAGAGGTCGGAATTTATCCCAAGGGAACGTACTACCGGGATAAACCCTAACCAGGGTCCTAACCCAGGTCATGGTCTACTCATGTGCCAAATTTCATCCAAATCCGTTCAGCTGCTTTAGCGTGAAAGTGTATCAAACAAACAAACAAAGTCAATTTCGCATTTATCATGTTTGTTAAGATTATCTATCGGCCTTTTCAAAACTATGTTGGGGTTGGCTTCCAGATGCAGCTGAATACCAGTATTTTACATGGAGCGACTGTCTATCTAAGCTCCACAACCCAGTTACTGGGGAACACGACAAGTAGCCCTTGGTGTAAGGCCGTCTTAACTTATTTTCAATTGTGTTTCAATACAAAGATGAAGTTTCTTCGTAAGCATAAGCAGCCTACAATGATCCCACTGCTGGGACACAGATCTCCTATTTGTGAGAAGTGGTGGGCCATAATCCATCACGCAGATCTATTGCGAATTGGTGGATGTCACATGTCTTCAAAGTTTTGGTTCTAGGATATGTCAGTTGAGCAATAGCTCACCGTCCGAAAAGGACCAGGCCCGGGTCGACGCCGCGTTGTGTTCCACGCGCACCTCAAAGAGATGTCAGCAGAACTGACGGGGTCCGATAGTGCCAATGCCTGCCGGTGTAGTGGTTTTGTCCGTAAGGGTTACCGTGGCCCCTGACAATACAGGCAACTGAAGAAACACGGGTGGGTTTTAGTCAGTAAGAGTCTGACACGCCCTCCCGCTCCACCCAAAGCGGGAGAAGTTATTTGATAATTTCCAACCCAAAAAACAAAAAAAGGACATGCCGGTTTCCTCACGATGTTTCCCTTCACCGTTTTGAGAGCAGTGGTGCTGAAATCAATAACACAAAGAAAAGTGCCTGCCTGGGTTCGAAACGACGACCTCATAAGTCGGGGCTGTTAACTTTGGGCCACACTGATCTAATATCTGATTAGCTTTTCCCATTTGGGTTGGCTTCCAGGATGAAGCTGATTACCAGTATTTTACATGGAGCGACTGCCTACCTGATCTCCAAGACTCAGTTACTGAATACGACAAGTAGCCCGTGGTAAAGCTGGTTGTCTGGCTTATTTTAAATTGTGTTTTTTCAAAGAAAAGTATGTAGGTGTGTACTTAACCTCAGTAACTATTCTTAAAACGAGCAGTTTTTCTCGGTAGTGGAAGTTTTTTCAATCACCGTTATTTCAAACTGCTGCTACAATTAAGTTCACAGATGTTACTAATGGATTAATGTTAGAATATTCTTCGCTTATAAAGCAAGGACTAAAGTTAATTATTTTTAGGAAAGATAAATTAGAACTATATTTTTAAACGACTTCAAAAAAAACAGGTGGTTCTCAGTTCGGCGGAATGTTTTTTTATTTATTTTATTTATGTTCCCCGATTTCTCCGTCAAATTGTGAACCTATTTTGAAAATTTATTTTTCTTTTGGTAGAAACATTTAAAAAATATAAATAGTTCCAGAGATATGAACATTTTATAGACCGTTAAGTAACACAATTCCTGATGATTCCATCACTAGAAAGCGTCTAACCCACACTTTCTGGACAGAAAGGATTCTTTAGGATAAACAGAAAAGAATATCAATTGATGTGTCCAACAATCATAGTTTTTAAGAAACAACGATTCTCGCGTTTTTTGTTTTTTGCCATTTTCTCGGAAATAACTTTTTGGGCTTACGGCATTCTAGGTTAAGGACGGCAGAAATGTTACATGTCAACGGTGTTTTCTATCAATTAACAGGTAAAAAGATTAAAGTGACACAGTCCAAAAGTGATCAACGTTTTTGTAACGGTTGTACCTATTCACGTCAAATAAACGAGTATAATATGCTTGTGAGATAATAATTCAATGGGCGGATTTCGAACGTTTGACCTTTCGTTCGTCAGTCGGACATCCGGCGTACTAGCAAAGCTACTATTTTTTACTCCCACGTTTGTAAAGGTCTTTGGTGGCATGAGGAACAGGGTGTAAAGTTCACTCATCCACCATAGAAAAGGGAGGATCCTCCAACCAGACGGGTGTTGTGTCTGGCGGGCAACTGCCCATCGGTTTGAATTTGAAATCTTGTATGTATGTCGATCGCTCGGTAAACTTTAACTGCGCGATGCAGGATTTCTGTGACGTCATGTCTATGATGCGTAGTTCGTATGTGGTGGTGTAACCGCTACAGGTCTCTTTATGTAGGAGGAACGACCGCCTAGTGATACTCTTTTAGTATGTCACATCTGTATTTTCTGAGGGCATGCAGAGATGTATAGCATATCCACATTTCACCAGTTATAGGTATGGTGAGCCTTTTACCAGGCTGCTGACTGCTACTGAAAAATTCGTAGTCGAAAAAGGTAATAACAGTTTTCCTGATCTAGTAATCGAACCCGAGACCCCATTTTCAGCAGTCGTGCTTTCAATCGCTAAACGGCAACGCGGCTGTATAAAATTCAAATCCTACTCAATAAAATCCAAAGACATTCAGTATTTGGTGCACATTGAGACCCAGCCATTAATATAAATGTTCAGCCATTCCAACATTTTCACGTCGATTCTGTAAATCATATAACGTGACAGGGTCGCTATCTGCCAATTTCAGATCATAACTCATGAAATTATTTTTATTATCACCGCCATGGCGCTATTGCCTGACGGTTGCTGGCTGGACGTTGAATATAATTATGCTAATCGCGCGGATAACTTTGCTTGCGCGATGCAGGATTTGCGTGACGTCAGTGTGATTCGTAGTTTGCTTATGGCGATTTAGATGCCGACACAATGTTTTCAAATTCTTGTTGGGTAGTTAAAACCTTAACTTGAGTACGCAAAAATACATTAGAGGAGCTAAAAGCTTCTGCAGATGAAGCGATGTTCTTGTGTGAACTAAAATATGTGCTGCATCCGCATTGCACTATGAACGTGCAAGTATTTAGAGAGGAATTTGTATTCTATGTAGAGCTACTGAATGGAGGCCAATAGCGACTATGTGACTCACTTTACAAGTTTACATAATGTCGAAATTGAAACCAAATTCATGAACACTTTATTGGGTAAAGTTAAAAAAATATTTATTTATATTTGGTCCTAAAAACCTTTGCCAATTCGATACCTAAAGTCTATCTCTGTTATTTCTGCCTAATACCTAAGTTAATTAATATTTAAATTTAATTATTTCCAGTACATTGAAAATCTTTTGATCAGCACGCCCGAGGGTATCTCTGATTTTGAACTCCACAATTCGTCATGTACCTAGCTAAAATTATTCAGAAATCACCCTCCAGTCATTTTCATTTTGCCTAGAAAAAATGTTCAAAGATCAACTAACTGTGGATAAGAAGATATATTTACAAAATCCAGTATAAACTGGTCCGAGGCATTTGAGAGCTTGAATACTAAAAGGGAATTTGGCACGTGTGGATAAAGATAAAACATTTGCCTGTTCCAGTGTTTTGAAGCGAAAAAACGATGTACTGCTTACTAACTTTTTACGAACACTGTAGCCTTTAGTTTATCGATATAATTTGTATGATAAGCTGTTTCAATTCGGATCCTTCCGACGCCTAGGTATCACTCATCATTAAGCCATTAGCTTCGCATTTGCACGTCATTAATTATATTTATCGCTACATCCCTTAATTAATCTCCAAAACCTTTATCAAAATTACTAACGCTATCAATTTCATTATCAACACTATCTGCTTAATCATCTTCCAAACTACCTAAAACAAAAAACCTTAATTTTCCCTTGCTAACTCTCTCGCTAACTTTTAGCGACAATATTATCGACGACAAAATCTTTGAGCGTCTGACGTCCAACTTATTGAAAGGGGTACTGAAGCACTCGAAGTTCGGTTGCTCGTTAGAACCTTAAACACTGAACGGTAATCAATATCTGATAACACTTGCCCAAACATGTCGTGGTGGATGGTTGAGAGATTTAGACGTACGTATTGTTAACAGTTTCCCTGGGTGGATAATATTAAAGCTGTTTTGTTGGCTTTGTATTGGCTGATGATGATAAATTACTGACACATTATAATTATAATAGAAGAGATTAAAGACAAAGATAATGAAAATATTATTAGATTTCACAATCTTCTTAAACGAAGGGTAAAAAAGATAAGCTCCCCAATGAACGAAGAAGTCATAAACATTAAGCTTGGTATACGAATATGTGATCAGTACAGAAGAAAATGTGGGCGTTATTGCGCCAATCCAAGAAAAAGACGTGAAATACCTATTTACTTAAGTATAATCAGCCTTTAATGTTCCCAATGCTGGGACACAAGCCTCCTCTCTTCGAGATGAAGTGGGCTGTAATTTACCACGCGGGCCCAGTGCGGGTTGGTAGATGTCACAAGTCTTCGAATTTTTGGTTCTAGGACACGCCGGTTCCTCACCATGAGAGCAGTGGTGATGAAATTATTTACACATAGTAAAGCACCTGCCTGGGTTCGAACCCATGATCTACAAATCGTAAGTTTCGCAACATATTTACTAGAGTGGCTTTAATTGTTAAAATTTGTAATAGTTTTTATTTTCCTATAGCTGGAAGAAGCCTTTTTGTAACATATTTTATACAATAAATTAATATGCAATGAAAAACGTCCAAATACAAAGGTGATACTAGTTAGAAAAAACTCGCAAAAACGCCAATCACAAAAAACAAGATAGAAAGTGCCATTTGTCATCTTGCAATGTCTCACCGCATGTTCAATGTTCCGTAAATTCAATTATCTGTAATGTTCTAAATCGCTTTCAATCTATGTATATGTTAATGTTCCACGTTTTGCTCGGCTTCAATTTAGGTAATTGTCTTGCCTCTTCTTTACATTTTCTTTTTTCCTGTAATCGGCTTTGTACTCGTTTGTCTAACTTTGATCAATCAACTTGTTTTACTACCTGATCCTGTGACGGACCTATATTTATTTTACCTTCAAATTTATTCATGACTATTGCCTGTGAAAGGCACCGTTTTATTTTTGGTATCTTATCTACCTAATCTTTGTTGTCCCGTATCTTTTTTATCAACAACGTAAATATACTCTTTCATATCTAAGATGAGGTTTCTATTTCCATTTTAGCTATTTTTGTGCGAAACTGTCTATAATTTTCTTTAGCCCGCATAATCTGATTATCTCGCCTCTCTAACACCCTTTTAAACCTAATTGAATGAAGCCGATCAATTTTTATTTTTAGCCTAGAAGGTTCTAATGTGGAAAATGTTTTGACGTTGCCTTAATAATGTCAGGGAATTTTATTTTTAGTTTTCATTATTTGGGTTAGTAAGTGTATTTCTCTACCAGCGTACAGACAGAATGCACTTATATGATTTAAAAGTTTGCACAGTAGCTGTAAAATGGTGATTTTGAGATTGCTGCCTCCCAAACTAGGTAATTTTCTATTCTGCGAGTCGAGTCAAAATTCAAAAGTAATTTATTCAAACTAGGCTGAGAATCAGCACTTTTCGGACGTCAAAATTACATAAGACGGTCCCCCAAAACGCCCACCAAAGTTGATATTGAGTTGATAAAGAACTGAACCTTAGCCACAAATGAATACAGATGGTTCAGTCCGCAAAATAATTAAAATAAAAAGCGACTCTTGCTACTAACGACACAATTCAATTCAGGTCGCACAGTGCTAATTACCTACAGTTATATTCACCTAGAAGTTGCAGTTGTTTATAACTCTTATATCTTCTGACTACGTTACACTCACTGAATTGGCCCGACAAGATGGGCCCGCCGCGTACGTTTAGCTTCATACCTAATATGCGGAGTGAAAATGCCATTTGTATTCATCTGTGCCTTATTAATAAGTGCGAAAATTGCCTACGTAAAGTTAAAAACGAATTGATCAAGATTGAAACGGCTATAAAACAATTCAAATCATTCTCAACGAATTCTAAACCTGATTCAACCCAAGAGCATAATTATCTAAAACCAAAATCACTTGATTTCAGCTTCTCAACTCCTACGTCACCCTCAGGGCCGATCGGCATAATTAATGAGTCTCTAAGACCATCTATTGTGACGTCAAACAACGTCACAGGATTGAGCCTGTCCGTGTCCATAGTGTCCATTTGTCCTATCTCACTTCGTCAGACGTCCTGACGTGTCCATTGGGACATAGAACTGGCATTTGGAATGACTTACTAAGGAAGCTTTTGTTTTTTTTGTGTCTCTAGAGAAGTGTTGAAAGTAAAAAGAATTGCTGCGTATCTCGTTGGATTTTTTGTAATTTTTCTTTATTTTCATACCAAAAAAACCAGCAGATTTACACCTTGGATGATCCGATTGGCTCAATTCTAGCTAATACTGTCACTAGTACGTTTTCTATTCACACATTATAGCCTTATTTTTAATGCTATGCCAGGTGTTGTCTTTGTTCACAATAATCTCTTCCCATTTCCTCTAAACGCACTTAAAAAAATATACGTGTGCCAAATATTTGCATAATCTTGTGAATCTCGTTTACTTCCAGTACAAATTCCACACACGTTTTTCCCACGAGTTAAGCAGGTCCCAAATTAATCCACCCAATTTACCAAGAACATTTTAACCATATTTTTTCACCTTACAACAAAACAATTGAGAATAATCCGCGCAAAAATCTAACCTCTATATTTTTTGCTAAATTAAATGCTACAGGGAAAAGATCTTTTCAAACTAAAATAGACTTAAGTTTCACAGAATTAGAATCCAATTTTACTTGATCCCAATTAGAGGGATAAACTCCCAGTCTTTTAGAAAATTTTAGCTTGAAAAATCCAATTGCCTTCTGCTGTAGCTGTTTGTAGGAAATTACAGTTTTTCGACAACATTTTGTGAGCAAAATGGGTATATATCTATACTTTTTTTGCGACCTTTGAATGTTTCCTGTCGTGTGTCTCTAAAAGTTTTGTGCTAATGTTTTCGAGTTGTCTGTAGTATTTTTATGAGGAACATTTATGGCCGTTTAGGACATACTTACTGGACCAACTTTACTCGTGTTGACTTTATTTGGAGCAACTTAAACACTGTGGTCGTTAGACTTTGTTTCTAGTTTGGTTATAAACACTAGTGTTACTACTGTCGGTAACGAGATTAGTGTTGTAAACAAATCACATTGTTGTGACAGAATATACATCCTAAGCTATAAATATGTCTACATAGACAGTCAAAGCTTTTATGAACTCGTCGAAAAAAATAGCGTCCAACTGTTGGCCGCTAAATGCACGCACACTAGAAAGACACAATGACGTGGCGCGAGTGTAAGACGTAGCTGTCACGCACACCAACATAACAAAGTTGGCTTGTTTGTTTTAGTACTTTTGCAGCGCGATACTCTATCAAGACATATAAATAATAATTAATACTTATCGATTAATTGGTAAAGCTTTGGTTTCTTAAGGTTGCACTAGTCGACGGCTCGAACTCGTTGGTAGCGTGGCTAATATGCATGATATTTAGCATAGTCATTTATTTATTTTGTTTTATTTGTTTAGTATTAATTTATCTAGTTTTTAACCGACTTCCAAAAAGGAGGAGGTTATATGTTCGTCGCGTATGTTTGTTTTTTTTTTTAATGTATGTCCACCGATTTCTCCGTCATTTGTTGACCGATATTGAAAATTCTTTTTTTGTTTGAAAGGGTATGCTCCCAAATTGGTCCCATAAACTTTTTACAAAAAAAAAACAACCGACTTCCAAAAAAAACATTACAAATTGAAAAATAACTTTAATTTCGGAAGTCGGTGGCAAAAAACGAAAACACAAAACCCAAGACACCGACTTCCGAAATTAAAGTTATTTTTCACTTTGTAATGTTTTTTTTGGAAGTCGGTTGTTTTTTTTTTTGTAAAATGTTTTTACATACATACATACATAAACTCACGCCTTCTTCCCATGGGGGCAGGCAGAAACTACAGAACGCCACCTACTACGATCCTGACATACTCCTTTTGCCTATCTAGGTTTTATTCATTTATTTAGTGAAATAGATGATGATTTATAAGGAAAACGAACGCGTAAAATTTCAAAAACAGACCTTTGGGCGTATAGATATTATGGAAAAACTCCTGGATGTATCTATTCAAAATATAATTATTTGAACTTTTCAATACATTTTATTGTCTATACTTGTAAGGTTTCTATTTTGCCATTTTCATACTACATAAGTTATTTATTTACGCCCAAAGATGCGTTAAAATTAGTGTTGAAATATGGAAGTTTCGACGCTCATAACTTCCAAACCAATAGTTTTTCCCAATTTTGCTTCCATACAGGCAAGGCAAATTGACATAATTTTTAGTTTTGAACGTAAACCGTCATACAGACGAGTAATCACCATACTACGTTTGTATGGAAGAATTACCGACTAGTGTACCTTTAAGAAAGCGGTGAACGTTCACACAGTAATGACCGCCCAAATACGGAGCGTTTTTTTAATCACCTTTATATCAAATACTGGTGAAAATGACAGTTTTTCATGACAGCCGTAATATAACGGAACCGCTCTTCTAGAAAACCGTAGCTTATCATCTTATTTGTGACCAGTGAGCAGCAGCACTTATAAAAGTTCCTCATTCACTGAATAATGGAGTTCGAATGGTTCCCAATGTCCAAGTCATTTAACGGCTTATTGCAAAATACCCATAATCAGTTCTAGTAATGACAGTTTATTGTTTTAACAGACAGGAAAATCTGTAATGGAAAGTAGTGTCTTCCTAAGGGATTTACACTAAGGTCGCATTTTACGACGACCGCGGCTAGGAAAGAGCCTTTCCTACCCAGAGGTGTCGTGAATACGTTCTTCACATAAAGACAATAATATATCATTACATCACCAACCTATGTGTATAGTAACATAAACACCCACATTTCGCCAGTAACGGCGTTTGTCCACTGCAGCCGTCACCGGGACGTTAACGAGAAACGAGATTATTCTAACCGAATGTGACGTCCCGGTGGAAGCGATCATTTTTTCCACCGTGACTGAATTCGGCGGTTCAGTATCATTTGGTAGATAAAGTAAAAGCCAGGCGAACGGCACCACTGCACCGGTGCGACGGCAGTGTATGGACAAGATCAAACGTGTTTTGTATTGCCGGCTCAACGGCCCGTCACAATCTCGGGCCGAGTCGTAGCGGTCGCGCTTAAGGGTCAATTCACACCAAGACGCAACGCGATGCGCACTTTTTGAGATCCGATACAATATCGAATTTATTTACTACACAATAACGTACACGCGCGGCGCATCACGGCGCATCTCAGCGTACTTCGACACGCGTTCACGCGCGCACTGAAATTATACCTTTTCGTGAAAAAAATAAGCTCGATATTTGTTTAAAAGTGCGCGCAGCGTTGCGTCACGTCTCGGTGTGAACTGACCCTTACTTCTCGAAAAATTGGGGGCTAGGATCCTAGGCGCTCGGGTGACAGACGTGCGGTGGACACGTAGCTATAGTAAATGTATGTATCACTACTTCGGCACCGTCACCTCTTTCTCGGTGACGGTCCCGGTGACGGTGGTAGTGGACAAACGCCCTAAGTCTCATGTAATACTTCCGTCCTTAACTATGGATATTGTTTATGATCTAAATCTAACTCATCGCTTGCTTATTTAACAACATTGTTAAATGTTTATGTTATTGTCACATTGTTTGTTTACCGAACGACATAGATTACAATTTACAGTGTTGTTATTATGAGCTAAGATGTTTACAGTATAATATTTGTAAACTACTGTTGTGTTCAGTATTCATTGAGATTTATGTAGCTCTAACTAATAAGAATTGTTTGCATAGTAATAGACACGAATACGAAGTGTACTATTTTGTTTATTGCAAGGAGCTTGTTTGCGACTTCCGAGTTAAAGGTCGTAGGTTCGAATCCTGAGCGGCGTTTTAATTTGTGTAAATTATTTCATCACCACTGCTCTCAAAACAGTGAACGAAAAACATCGTGAGAAGGCATGTCCTCACCAAAAATTCGAAGACATGTAACATTTACCAACCAACACTGGGTCCGCGTGGTGGATTACGGCCCACTCCCTCTCACAGAGAGGAGGCCTGTGTCCCAGCAGTGGGAACATTATAGGCTGAATGTGCTTATGCTAAGGAGTTTGTTTTTGTTGTCATATCATTCAGCATGACTTTGGAACATAACATAACACCACGCCTGTATTGGCTGGAAAGTTGGGCTGAGATGTTTCTTGTAATACACACAAATTTCCCTAGTTACGTTTAAGTTCCATGTGATAGGAGGCGAGCCTAGTGTCATCTACCGGGCACAAATCTAGACGTCTGCTACTGAGAAATATCTGATGGGAAAAACCTAATAAACAGCCCGACCTGAGAATCGAACCCAGAGCCTCATGCTCAGCAGAAGCACTTGCGACCACTAACTAGACCAATGAAGGAATTTACATATTTTTATTTACTTCACAAATTTTGTTTTATGTGCTGAGCACTAGTTTCTTTAATACACTGCCCCTTATTCTGTGAAACTATCAATGTAAGTAGGTTAATGCAAAAGATAGAGTATTGCCTAAGTTATTGTGGTGAAGTATTCTGAATAGTATTAAAATTAAAAGGAATAGAAAAATAAAAAGGGATAATATAATTTGAATTTAATGTTTTCTAATTTGTGTTGATGTTGTGTTTATATTGTATTTATTCGTTGGTTTTTATTTAAGTGTAAGCTTGAAGATGCAAATTTATAGATGTTTCAATATGGGTTATGTGGTACCTGAAATAAACGAAATTTTAATTTATTTTTTTAATTTTAGTATTAATATCCCTTGAGATATTCCTCTTGATTTCGAAATCCTTTGCGAGATTAATATGTATTCATATTGGCATGCAAACAATTTATCCCATGGTTGCGCAATCGAGTCACCATTTTTAGTTTCCCCTTGTGGTTTTTTACCGTAGCTGGTAAAATGACACATGTAAAAAATTTATTGAAAATACTGATCGATATATACATAATTATTATGTTAACACTTCTAGAACTGTCCATTACATAAAAGTCTCACTTTTAGGTCAAGTGAACTTGAAGTGAGCAATTGTGTACAGTATTTCTATTTTCTTTATGTCCCTCGGCAAACTTCGTGTTTCGTCAGTCGTCGGATTTCTATCAGTTGTCCTTTACACTTGGTGTGTACCGGACGCTCTCAATTGACTTGAAAGTATATAGAGTTGTTAATACTCTAATGTAATTATTTAAAAAAATGGAAGGAAAGCTGCTAAAGTCGCAGGCACGACAGATAGAAAAATAGTTTTACAGCTCTATTTAGTTCACACAGAAATCAAAACAAAACAACAATAAAGTACTTAGTTTTGAATTCAAATTGTTATACACGATAAATCTAATGATTGATGGACATGGAAATTAGCGTTCGTTTGTATTCGGAAATGCGATGATTCCCGAGGGACATTAAGAAAATAGAAATATTAACTAGTATTAGGTGGAATGACAGCCCACTTTACCTAAGTGTTGACAATGACATTGATTACAGAATAGACAGGCTGATTATTCTCCCATCTCTTTTAAAAATCGATGATCAAGCAAACTGTCCATTTCATCTTTCTTTTTCGTGTGGTTGTGGAGTTTTTATGCCACCCATGAGCCTTTAACTTGGCTTCACATGCTGTCGAGAAATATTTCTTAGACATGCGGATTTCCTTACGATGTTTTCCTCAACCGATTTTAAGCTATTGCATAGCTTTTATCGCGGGCTTTGAGCGCGGCGACCGAATCTAGAAATTCCGTAACGTAACGAAAATAAAACCTAACACCCCCCACTCCGCCTACCATGTAATGACGGTTACGTTCCCATGACAACGTGATGTTGTCATGGGAACGTAATTTTTGTTTATGTCATCACGTCATCATCCCAAGTGTAGCGTTGACAAATAGGAAGTATGGAGGTTACAAATGCTATGCAATAGCTTTACCGCGGCAGTCCCCGAGTGCCACACGTTTTTTTTTTTTAAGAAAGTTATAAGTATACAACACGCCCATGAAGCCGAAAAGTCAGAGCTGCGTGCCTTGGATTCGAACCGAGACCTATGACTTGGCAGTCCAACGGTCACACCACTAGCCTATCACTGCTGTTCATTCATTCAGTCCATTTCATAATAACCCTAGATGGAAATCATCCAATAACAAAGGTTATTTCGGAAACCTATCCATATTTTTCTAAAGTCTAGGTTATAAATCAAAGTGATTGTATCTGGGCCCGTAGTGGCTCTTTTGTCCGCACTAATGGAATATCGAAACCCAAAATTTAGGCCAACTGTGTTTGACAGACGGCGTCTCCTAAGGGTTGATAGGCATTGATGCGTAACATGGATATAATCGCCATCTAGCTAGCCTAAAATTTAAATAAAATTTTTATAAATATTAAAAATCACGGGAAAAGTGCTTGTGGTGATGTTATCTATTAGTTTAAAAAAAGCTATTAAAGCTTATCTGGTTTATTGAGAACACTAAAAATAACCTCAACATTCGATGTTTTGGCAGCTCAAAAGTTTGAGCGATTTATTTTCACACTGGACAAACATTTTAATGGCTGTTGGTCCAAGCTTCAGTGTGTTGCCGTGTGACTTTTATTATGGGGTCATGCATTTTCTGAAAAATCTGCGAAGAAAATCATAGGTACTGTGTGAGCATATTATGGTTCTAACTTGCTTTGTAGCAATGACATCGACATTGCCAATGAACATTTGTCGCAAAGAACGTTGCAGTTGATCCAATAAGAAGCTGCACTCATTCTTAGGTACTTTTGTATGTTTCGGACAAGTACAGGTTATCAAGTCCTTACATTTGCACTCCGAAATGCCACACAGAGCTTTGCTACTGTGCAAAACTCTTCAAGATTTTCCTTTGGTATTTTGGGGTTGATTTTTGCACTTTAGGTGATAGACTTTTAGCATTTCGTTCACTCTTAAATGTGAAACAATGGGTAAAGATGCTTTTGTCAATATTTATTTGTTTTTACCTGTCACTTTAACAGCAATTTCCTGAAATGTTGGTTCTTTCTGCGAATTATTGTTAGATTTCAGCTGTCGCATACTCCACTCATAATATTTCATAACCTCTTCATAAATTGGCAATATATTGCCTTTAATATCACGTTTCACCAAACAAGAGACACTTTGTTGCGTTTCGAGTGCATTTCATGTTTAGAACAACCTCTCACTTAATTAGCCGCAGCGTAACTGACACGTAAAATTTAAGCGCTAAGTGCAATCGGCACCACCCCCACCCCCTCACCTCACGCCGTAAATTATGAAAACAAAGAACGTTTTTTGTTTTTTTTTCTAGCTAATAGGTCATGTTTGCTTCCGAAAAGTGTAGAAAAAAAAAACAAATCTGAACTTAATTAAGAATTATTGGCAGTTAATTGATTCAGGCGTGACCTTGCGGAAATCTATTATAAAATTCAATAGACAAAGATATATTTAGTAACCTATTCCGCTTAACTATTCCTAGAGTCATAAAAAACCCTATAAGAAATTGACACGTGTTTCACCTCTCAACGAGGCATCCTCAGGATGACGATTAACTTGTCGCGAACCTGAACACAGCGTGTTGCCACGCCGAGCGCCGGACGCAGAATCAACACTCTACTACTACTACTCTGTTTTTTGAATTATTGGCACTCAAACTTCCCTCTAAAATACTCGTATGTTTTTTCTGTTATTTCAAAGTGAATCAGGAGCTGTTAATAATAATAGAATGGAATTATATTTTACACACGATAACTTGACTATATGTAGCATAGCACCTTTTCATTGCTAGCCAATAAAAATAATACAAAAATAAATATTTCGGCCCACCGATGCATATGCGCTCGGTGAATGCGATGTCCCACAATTGTCAAGTTAGTGTCACTCGCAATACCGTCGCTCAGCGCTTTAAACGGTTTAGCGCAATATGCATCAATTTTGCAGCAAAAAATCTAAGTCATAAAAGAAGCGCTGTACGTGCTGAGTTTTTAATTTTTGATTCGTCGAAATATGACGCCGCCGGAAAGATACCTCTTTTTAAAATGTTTACTACAGATTTTAAAATATCCTTGCGATTACAGTAATTGATATCTAAAGCATAAAATAAATTAAGAATAAGATACATATATGCAAACATATATTCATGCCTTCAAGGTCAGGTGCTTGCAACAGGGAGGTGCGTTTTTTACCAGATATATGAACGTAAGGGAATGTATCCAATCTCGGATGCACCGCGACGCACACGTCTGCGCTACCACAGATGTTACTCTTTCCACGGTGCGTCGTGTGGGCTGGTGCACGTTCGTGCGCAATATCGCGCGCCGTCGGAAGCCAGCTTGAGCAGCAAAAGGAGTGTGGAAGAGGATCGTAATAGGTGGCGTTTAGTAGTTTTGTATAGATTCTTTTCTATTTTGTGAATGTGAGAACGCTGTAGGATTAGTGGATTGTAGACCAGTAGACCATTTTCTATTTTGTTAAGTACTTAGTACTTATTGAAAGACCTACACTGTCCTCCCATACCTAGTAACACTGTTATTTGAAAGTATTGTAAAAGCCAATTATTTTTAAAAGAGTAACCGTGGAGTTGATGCCGGCTCTTCTCCATAGGAAACGACCAATTGGAACCGTACACCTAGCTTCTGACGTTTCATAAGTGCCCTTGTAGGTTTATATAAAATAAAATATTTTGATTTTTTTTGAGTTTTGGTCTACTCCCATGGGAAATTAAGGAATTATCGAAAAGATTTCTTACTTGTTGATTCATAGGACAATTAAAACAATTTTCTTTTAAAATCATCATCTTGACAACAGCTGCATAGTTATACAAGTTCGCATTTCAATACTATGCCAAGTAATGATATTAAAATGCTAAAAAAGCCTCTTACCCAAGGATTGCACGTTTATTAAAATGTAACCTCCGCTCACCAACATTGGATATCTGTACTGAAATTTCAATATCACATACCAATGCACTACGTATTTTCATTTTATTTAATATAAAAGACAGGATGAAATTCCAATGTATTTATTTATAAAGTCATGTTTTTTAGTTGGTTAATTAAAAATTGATAAAAAAAGTATTTTAAAGAAAAAGTCAAAGTCAAATAATTTATTTCAATTAGGCACAAAAAGGCACTTTTGAACGTCAGAAACAAAAGAAAAACCCTTGTTCTAATATTGTAAACGTGAAAGTTTGTATGTTTGTTACTCAATCACGCAAAAACGGCTAAACGGATTTGAGTGAAATGTGGCACACAGACTTTTTATAACCTAGATTAACACATAGGATACTTTTTATCCCGGTAGTACGTTCCCGTGGAATAATTTCCGACCTCCACGAGGAGAAAATCGCGGGCAAAAGCTAGTAAGGTATTATTATATTGGTAGGTAAAATAAAAACAACGGTAAAGAGATTATTACTCCCAATAAAAGTATAGACTCTTAAATTTAAATAAATTTTTCAAAATCGTTCCAATTATCACGCTCGTATTGCGAACATCCAACCACAGCCTACCGCAGTGTCCACCGACCCTATGAATCATTCGAAGTTGACTGAATTTGAAATATCGAGCTGAATTAATAACTCTGTGGAGTGCCAACCAGTATTGTTCATTTGTCACTATTGTTTTTAGTTATTGAGTTAATTATGACGCTGACGGCCAATGCGGTGGGCAGAGATTGCGGTTTTTGTGTGAAAATGAATGCGGATTTTTGCAGCGAATTTCTTTAGGCGCGTTGAGCGATTTTTGGTAGGGGGTAAACTTATGGATTCGCGTAATCCTGGACTATAGAATATAGATGGCGCTAAAATAAATTAAAGATTAAAACATGTCAAGATAACTAAAATAAAAAAAATATGTTCTCTGGACATAATAAAATTTAAAAAAATCTGTCAAATTTTCATTTCTGTGTATTAAAGCGATGATATTAAATAAGTAACAAGTTTATATACGTCATACGTATCTATATGTCGGATCCGGTTATTAGTACGGACACGAAACGAATCGCAAGCGCGACGCTGGCGACAGGACGTGATTTACCCACACCTAAAGCGCGCGCTTCTACAGATTCGTGATGTTTTAAGGCCACGGTGAGGAGAGATTCAGCCTCGGATCGCATCGGAGTTAAGACGTCGCGGAACTGTTCTCAATTCGTGGTGCTCAGTTATTGTGTTAGTTGTAATTTGGGATCATTGTGTTAATTGATGATTTTAATAAACGCCGTCGTACCCCGTGTGTTTATAATTTAGCTAGTGTGATTCATTTGATAGTAAATTATAATGTGATCTGAACTGCAAATTGTTTTTCTATTGCGCATTAACCAACACTACCCACACTATGCCCACAGTAGTTAAAATATCGCTGATAATAACGAAGAGTCACATACCCGTCTCCGACATATAATTAAAAATGAAATGATATTGAAAATGATATTTTTTGTGTTAAAATGTTCGTAATAGTCCGAATCAGGTTCTTGCGGAAAGAAAAAATTGAATTGAAAAATTACCGGTAAAATTGGTGCATTTCTATGGGGATTTCGAAAGTATTTTTGAAATTTGGACAGGACATAGGTCTGTTAGGAGTGTCGGGTCAGCTAGTACTTATCAATAATACCTAATAAATAAATAATTCTTTATTGACATATTATGTGGCTAATCTGGAAATCATTATGAAGCCTCTGAATCCTAAACTAGGTAAAAACCTGTATATCAGCAGGACCCATTCTAACTAGCCGAAACCGTGACAATGCTGAAGAGACCCACATTTTTTCCCAAGCGATGGTCGGTCGTTATTCTGCGCATTTTGCCATTTCTTATGGAAAACAACCAAGTCATTCCCCACACAAAGTTAGTATTAATAATTCGGGCAGTACGTGCCATGAATATAAATTGTACGACTCGTAGGTACACTTCATTTCGAGGTAAGAATATCCTGCTGTCTTTTTTATAACAATCTTTTCCGTTTTCGCAGTTTTCTTGGCATGTGAGATAGGTAAAGCATAAGTTATTTTTCATAGCTAGGCTTCTTACAACTGAGGATTTGATAGATTGATGTTTAGACAATGATTGGTAGCCTAATAATTAATTTAAACGTTCAAAATCTAAATGCAATCTCATATAAAATGTCAAAAATGTAGAGAATTAAGCCGGGTACACACTGACTCTCGTCGTGTTTCCCTACTCGAATCTGATTCGAGTAGCGAAACATGACGCGAGTCAGTTGATTTCAACTACTGCGGTTTCGCTGCTATGGTTTCGCGGCAGAGGTGTGCTAAGGCCCTTAGAGGTATTATTGACAGAAATAAATTGAAATTAAAATACGAACAATCTTATAAATACGGAAATTGCCCCTCTGTTTAAGTCCCCACGACGTAAACAGACGGGCATTCCCCGTATTATTCTCACATTTTAACATTAACAACACAATCTGATTTACGAATCAACAGCTTGTAGCTGGTTATTCGCTTTATTTACAAGGCTATCTATCATTCTCATAAATGGTGCTAATTGCGAATCACTGATGATTACTCACGAAGTACTGTTTACATTTCATTGGCTAGGTGTCGGAATAATAAATGATTATCTGATGGCCCAAATGAGAAGCAGTGTAGTATCCACTTTCTGCGCTGAAGGTTGTAGATTCAATTTCCGCTTTGGGACGGAATCTTACCGAAAAATACGTAAGAATTATACCTATGAGTACGTTATAATAGTGTGATTTTATTTCAAATTTGAATTTCTTTTATGTACTGTATTGTAGGATTTTCATTTTGATCTTATTTTTGATACTAAAATGTATTCGATTTGAAGTAACTTGAGCGACGATTGTACACAAAAGTGAGCTGCAATAATTAATTAATTATTTTAGCTTTGACTTCTTTGACCAATTATATTATTACTTTTACTTATTAATCACTTAATTTTAATTATTTAATTTTACCTATTTAATTTTAATTATTTCATTTTAATTATTTCATTAATTATTAATATCGTAAAGAGGTAAAATTTGTTTGTTTGTATGTTGGGGGTGATCTCTGGAACTACCATTCGGATTAGAAAAAATATTTTTGTATTACATAGCCCAATTCTTGAGAAAGGTTATAAGCTCGCGGACGAAGTCGCGAGGAGAAGCTAGTCACGTGCTAGTCACTAATAATTTCCTTACCATTAAAATGGTTTTGAAATAGGTATGGGAAAATCAAATGAATAACGACATAAACGGGACCTATCCTATAGGCATTTATGTAAAACCCCTATAAATAAATTCCCATTATTACAAATAGTACCTTTACCCATAATAAATCTCTACACCGCGTGCATAGAATACAAACTCCGATATTTTGTAAAGACTTCCATGTTTTGCCTGAATAAAGTACGCAGGGTTTCCTCAGAGGGTTCCGTTTGCTCATAAATTATACATTTTTACTTTCATTCACCTCGTTAGGCCGTTTAAAGTGAAGCGATTTGGGTGTCTTGTTACTAAATCAGCGTAAAATACATTACGTAGGAAGAACATTTTGCTTATTTAGGACCTTTTCGGTGGCGGACAATGGGGTGATTATAAGACGCCAAAATCTAATGGATGATATGGAAAAGATAAAGTTTTCCAAGATACTTTGACTATGTATCATTTTGCTAGAAAGTGTCTACCATACCTTCAATAAGTTTATCTGCCTTCAAACATAGCTATGTGTGTGTGATTCTGTGTGTGTGTGTACTAGTTTGAATTAGGTACGCGTTCCGTCGAAATTGAGGGGCTTGTGGCTAATTAATAACAGCCGCACGGGTCGATCGATCAGATTAAGCTACGCTTGTCGCGGTTGGTCCATGAATGGGTGACCATCTTTACATACCAAGACCCCTCCGTGCTTCGGAAAATACGTTAAGCCGTTGGTCCCGGCTGTCATTCGTAGATTTTTGACAGTCGTTACGGGTCGTCAGAAGCCCGAAAGACTGACAACCAGTGTTACCTGGGGGTATCGTATTACCCAGTAATTGGGTTGTAGAGGTCAGATGGGCAGTCGCTCCATGTAAAATACTGGTATTCAGCTGCATTCGGTTAGACTGGAAGCTGACCCCAATGTAGTTGAGAAAAGGCTAGGCAGATTATGACACGGTCCGTCGCAATTAATAGCCACATCTTTAAAAATTGGTCTTGGCGGAACTAGCCGATACTTTTTCCATACAAATTTCGGGAGGGTTTTACTCCACTGTTAAACATTGTACATCCAAAGTAAAACATGAAATCGTTTTGTCTTATTATTAATTTTGTCTGTACAGAAGCAGAATAGTTTTTTCATAAAACTCCACCTTCCAAAGGACTTTTCGTAATTTTTTACGCGCTCGTTTTACTAAAATCGTTCTGAACGATGTTTTTGTGCGTGCGAAATAGAGTTTGTACATGTAGACCAGCGTCTAACTGCTCATCACTGATACTATCTCTGTCGGACACGATGCCAGGTGAGATAGCGTGCTTTTTGACCAAGCCTACCAATGAGTTCGAGCCCGCGACTAGTTCAACCTTAAGCTATCGCTATTGCTAGCCCTATGTAATGTTAAGATGTTTTAACATTAACGTCAAGCTAGTTTAAACTTTTCACATGATTACGAAAATCTGAAACATTCAGGTAAGTACTCGAGAAAATCCTTTGTTTATTTAAAATCAAGTATGCGTGGCAAGAGAACAGATTCCCTCATACATAATAAATTCTTCCTATGTTCCAGTCTGGTTTATGTACAGAATTTGTTCACTTAATGTCAACTAACTTTACTTTCTGGCTTTAAATTGTAGTAGTTTTGAAATTTTGAGCTGAGCTTAATAAATACTTAAATATCTGCCTAGTCTTTTCCTAACTATGTTGAGGTCGGCTTCCAGTCTAACCGGATGCAGCTGAATACCAGTATTTTACATAGAGCGACTGCCTATCTGACCTCCACAACCCAGTAACTGGGTAATACGATACCCCTTGGAAGACTGGTTGTCAGACTTTCGGGCTTCTGACGATCCGTAACGACTATCAAAGATCCACGAATGACAGCCGGGACCAATGGCTTAACGTGCTTTCCGAGGCACGGAGGAGTCTCGGTATGGAAAGATGGTCACCCATCTACGGACCAACCCCGGCAAGCGTAGCTTAACCTGTCGGATCGACCCGTGCGGCTGTTATTATTTAACCACGAGCTTAATAAATACTTATCTAGATAAAAACACACACAACCTCCGCAAGGAGTTCGATTCCTTGTGAACTTATGTTATTAAGATGTGTGTTGTCATGCTCACTTAAATGTCTCGGCATGCGGCTGCATCCGGTAAGACTGGAAGCCGACCCTAACATAGTTGGGAAAAGGCTAGGCAGATTGACTGATTGTAATGGGGGTGAGCCTATTGCAATCAAATGGGCACAAATCCAGACTCCAGACTGCTACTTAGGAATCTACGACTCTACACAAACCCTTTCATCACCGCCAAAAATACTTTATAAAAATATTTTTTATACCACAAGTACACTGAATACAGTCCGTACAAAATACAACTAAAATACAATAGACGTGGATATATTTAGTAACTTGTTCCGCTTAGCTATTTCTAAAGAGCCATAAAAAACTCCTGAAAGAAATCGACACGTGTTTCACCTCTCAACGAGGCATCCTCAGGATGACGATGGACTTGTTGCGAACTCGAACACGGCGTGTTGCCACACCAAGCGCTGAGTGCAGACTGAGGCTCAGTCTGTATTTTATAATGGTTTTCCGCAAGGTCACGCCTGAATCAACTAATTATCTTAAAATACAACTATTAAAAAAATTGCTTAAAAAATACATAATGGAATTGTTGCCAGTCCATAACTTATCTAGTAGATTTCTAGTATCTATACGGCAATTAATTTTCTTTGGAAGACTTTTATGACACTACAGATGACAAATTGTTTCAGTTTTGGTCTAGAGCCTACAACGATACACTTTCAGTTCGTGGAGAAAATTTGATGGAATCACCAAGGTTTGTAAATGAATTACCAATATAAAAAAATGTAAATTACTTTTTTCTTTTTCGTGTAGTTAGTAACTTACCTGGTGTCAGAGTTTTTATGCCACCCATGGGCCTTTGACTTGGCCTCACACGCCCTCGAGAAATATCTCTCAGGCAAGCCGGTTTCCAGACGATGATTTTCTTCACCGTTTTTGAAGCAAGTGATAATTATACAATACGCACGTGAATCCTAAAAGTCAAAGGTACGTGCCTTGGGTTCGAACACGAGACCTATGACATCGCAGTCCGATGGTCACACCAGCTATCTCTGCTGTGATAAGATAGCAAGGGATGTTACCTAAAGTAATTTTTTCTTTTGTGCGTCTTTGAGTGACAAACAAGCTGCCAACCTTATTCGGTGGAAAGTGGTCAGCACCGTTAACTCCAATACCAGAGGCATCGCAGGTGTTTCCATCCTAGTGAAAAGCTAAATGTCTCATGTGCTTGTGCACACGAGCACCCATAGCCTTCAAACTGAAACGCAGCACACATACAGTATACAGAATAACAATTTATTATGTATGATCAAAATACTTTAGTCTTCTTTAACACTACCTTCAACAACACAACGCGAAATTTTTCACCATTTTCTCGTCTAAAACCATTATAGGAACTGAAAATAAATCCGGACTAAACTCGAATAAAAAAGAGGAAAGAGTGAATTTAAACTTTAAGCCGCTTTAGCGCTCAATAAGAAAATTGAAGCACTTATAGAATCAGCTCAATGCTTTACTGTCACAGCGCTTTTTATCCCTTTCACTTGAATTTTAAAGTATGTGGGTCACATTGGAACATTGTTTGTTTTGTGAAAGATACACAAATGTTTGAAAAGTACACGTTCCATGGTAATCAATTATTCAAAATAATCCATAAGAGTGATGAATATAAATGTTGATGGATGAAGTGGGAGCGGAAGACCAAAGAAAAGATGGATGGACTGTGAGGAATGATATGAAAGAGAAGGGAGTGAATGATAGCGTGATGGTTGATAGGGGAGAGTCGAAAAAGAAAAAGGAGTGCGCCAACCCCACGTAACATGGAACAAGGGCAGGAAGAAGAAGACGAATTTATCTTTATATACCTACGTACTTGTTGTCATTTCCGCAGATGCATTGCTTGTCGTTAATGCATATCAAGTAAACGAAGAAGCTGCATCTGGTTAGGCTGAAAGCCGACCCCAATATTATGTAGTTGAGAAAAAGCTAGGCAGATGATGATGACAATGATAAACGAGAAATAAACATTAGGTACATTAGGACTAGAAATTCAAGACGTTTTGATGTCATTAAATAACTCCTAACCCACAGGTAATTAAAAATTGACTGTAATAAATACTTTGATAATGTAACTGGTCGTCTTTAAGAAGCTTAACGAGACCATTTCTAACACAACATATAGCAGGAAAAGACGAATCAAAGAAAATAACTCCGACAAAATAAAACGGAAACAAAAGAATAACGCGCAAAGATAAACCGGGGACCAAAGAAGGCGTTTTATAGTCGTCACAAAACACTGATTGAGGTCGAATCTCGTAAAACTTATAAATCAGAGCTCAACAATACCTTGGGGCCTGCCAACCCCCTTAAACTTTGGATTTACGATCTGTAAGCCGTTGATGTTGAATTAGAAATCCATGCTGATTTCAGAGGCTGTACCTAATTTGTCTTGCGAACCCAATGGGGCTGTTGTAAATCATGTTTCAGGGACAGATGTATCAATTTTGTTAGGTATTCGTAGATATGGTGATCAATGATCGCTTGGGCCCTGATAAAACTACAAGAAAGGACCTTTAGTAAATCGTTTATCAGAAGAATCTTGAAAATGAAGACGATAACAGTAATTAAAAATTTCCCAACTTGTAAAACTAACTTGAGGAAAAATAATAATGACCTTAAAAGTTCCAAACCCTGAAAATACAATGAGAGCTATTGTTTTTCTGGGCCCAGCAAAAAATAGACAAAAAGTAGTGATTATTTCAGGAGATTCATCAACAGTAGGTATCCTCTTGTCTGGATTTTTTTTTAAATCACCAAGGTAATTACATTTTATTGTAAAAACTCTAAAGTTAGCTTAGCATTGTCATCCTGTACATTTAACTGACAGTTTTCGGTTAATTAATCACTGAATATTAAAAATAATTATCAAGACACACCTCGTTAACGCAGCTTGAAACTCTGCTTACCCACAAACAACGCGTGTAGATAAACAATTGACGACGATTGAAATTAAAGCTCTCACACAACAGTCGACGCACCGATTTATTGGGTAATCAATCATTTACAATGGGATGTTATTGTAAGCGTATGTACAGTGCCGACCAAAAGTCCATGAGCAATCTCACAAAGCAATAGACTGACGCTTCGGTTTGACTTACGACCTTCTTCTATAAGTTGTTACAATACTGTAGACACGCACATTACACACACACACTCACTTTGTCTGCAACCAATGACTAGTTCAATAATCATCATTCGTTTTTAGTTTCATTCGTCTTGTTCACATAAATATTAAAGTTTAGCAGGTAGACCACAAAAAACTAAGTAAATTATTTCGATTTCTGTGGGGTAGATGCAGTTTGTTACGAGTATTCAATTAATAGAACTTTTTTGGTTCGTGGATAATATTGGTGACGAGTATTTAGCGCAGTGTTGTGGTTATTATTATCAAAAAGCAGGCATAAAATATATTGAAGAGATCAGATCAGATCAGAGAATATTATTGCGCTGCGTAAAAGTGAAGTGAATATCTAATGAAACCGGACTAAGTGTGAGTGTTATCATTAATATATTTCATATTTTACTAAACATAAATCTTAATCAAGGGTATTGTTGATAGAACAGAGGTATTGTTGAGACAGAAGATGCCTTTAAAGTTTTAAATTCATTGTGAGGTTTAATTCGATTAGTGAATAATAAATAATAAGGTATTATGTGTAATAAAAACAATGTTTTTCTTTGTTCTAGAGAAATACTGTGAGGGTTAAGAGATATGAGGAAGGGGCTTATTATCGAGTAGCAGCGACGTCAAATGGTGAATGAAACAAATGGTTTCATACCAACGAGACATTTTGCTGAATTATTAAAAACACGTCATTATGAACCGTTCGCCGTGCACTCTGAAGGCTTGCATCACTGAAGACCAGCTAGAAAACCGTTTTTGACCTTAAAAAATTGACCGTACCAACTTAATAAACAACAGATTCGTTATTGCATGAATTTATGGTAACGAATTTTTTAAGCACGTTTCAATAGGGTGTTTGTCGTATTTCTTGCAGATATACCGAAATTGTTTAATATTATTTTAGTAATAGTATTATTTTAGGATAAAAATTTGAGGTTTAGTTTCAATCTTCTTTTCGTAAAGAAAATGAATACTTAAGCTTTAACCTCAATAACAACCAATATTTACTAAAGTCAAATAAAATGTAAAATATTAATACAAATAAAATATAAACAAACTGCCCATATTTAACCTTAAAATTACCTATTCTGTAAGTAGTTTTTTACATTTTAAGTAGTCTAATATTCTTATTTATTACTTAATTACTTCGACCATGATCAAAGCTTAATATTTATGGTGAAAAAATCCATTAAAAATTTAAAATATTTCATAATTTAAATATGTCTAAATAATACAAACTGCTTCTAAGTTTCTTGACATCTATTTCACATCTTATTCAGCTGAAGTAATGATAAATAATTGTAGCAGTTTATTAACTTATGTAAAATAAATATAACGAATAAACATATATTTTTTAATTTAGTTATCATATATCACGCATTTTTTATTCTAAAACCTTTATTGCAATAACAACATAAAAAAGCAGCAATATTTAAAAAATATTATTATCGAAAATAAAAAATAATAATATTTGCAAAAAACCGCACTGTGTTTCACGAGATTAGAACCTGAGGCAGATTGAATTCCATACCAACGCTTAACGCTTTCTGCTATCTGCGCTTGTTAAGTTACTATCGAATTTTAGCAATGCCATTAACTGGTCAAGTTCACGCGCATAGTGCGTGTGTGCTAGCATGTTTAAAGCGACGGAAATATATTGTTGTTTCGTGTAACTGCGTTATCTGTGGTGTGTGTATCGTGTTGCTTACACATACAAATGTACGAGCTATACCGCGTGTTCACAGCAATACGACTCTTAGCGTGCTCATGCACTTTTGAGCGCTTACTGTACATAGCCTTAAGTACAGAGAAAGTAGGACAGTTTTCTCTGGTTCACCTTTTTAGGGTTCCGTTGCCAAATGGCAAAAAACGGAACCCTTATAGATTCGTCATGTCTGTCTGTCTGGCCGTCTGTCTATCTGTCCGTCCGTATGTCACAGCCACTTTTTTCCGAAACTATAAGAGCTATGCTATTGAAACTTGGTAAGTAGATGTATTATATAAACCGCATTAAGATTTTCACACAAAAATAGAAAAAAAACAAATAATTTTGGGGTTCCCCATTCTTAGAACTGAAACTCAAATAATTTTTTTTCATCAGACCCATACGTGTGGGGTATCTATGGATAGGTCTTTAAAAATGATGTTGAGGTTTCTAATAGGTATCATTTTTTTTTAAACTGAATAGTTTGCGCGAGAGACACTTCCAAAGTGGTAAAATGTGTGTCCCCCCCCTTGTAACTTCTAAAATAAGAGAATGATAAAACTAAAAAAATATATGATGTACATTACCATGTAAACTTCCACCGAAAATAGCAAGTAGTTTTTTTTTAATACGTCATAAATCGTAAACGGAACCCTTAGCTTAGTACTTGCTGCTACGGAACCCTTCATGGGCGAGTCCGACTCGCACTTGGCCGCTTTTTTCCATTAGGATTTACCAATAGTAGTCCGGAGTCTAGATTTATGCCCAGTTTGCGGCAATGGCGATTTCAGGCTTATATTAAATCGCCAACCTGTCTTGTGCAGTAGTGATCAATGCTAGTGCCTTCTCTGTATGAGAAGAGGCTTTTGCCCTGCAGTGGGACAAAAATAGGCTGGTTGAGAGGCAATTGGCTCACCCCTGATACATGGGACTTATACATACCCAAAAGACGAAATATGGATGGACCTACGTACACTTCTGTTCAACCACAGATGAACACAAATGGGACACTCAGAATTTTAGGTATGAAGCTACATGTACGCGGCGGGCTTGCCATGTTGGGCCAATTGTAGTCAGTAGATCTAAGTAAGAGTTTACGCGATAGAAAGAGAGGCAACTTCTAGGTGAATATAACTGTAGGTAATTAGCGCTGTGCGACCTGAATTGCACTTTATTGTGTCGTAGCAAGAGTCCCATCTGTACTAATTTGTGGTTCAACACTCCCGAGGAAAATGGGCATGATGTTATAATACGAGTGTCATTCTCCAATAAAGCAAAGCTTTCGGTTAGCCACTTAGCCATACAAATATTTGTTCTCCAAGTCACTTCGCCAATCAATTAATTAGTTATCCTTATTTTTGTTACACAGAATGAATACAAGCGTCACAAACATAAAGTCTGTGTCTAAGCGCAATATTTTTCTGCTTCTTCTCTTGTTGGTTTTAACTAAATGCTAAGATTAAATAATTCTTCTGCATTCACAATTTTTACGCACCATTTCACTCCTTCACATTATTTACGATTTGTTGTGAGTGGTTTGATATGAATTGATTGTTTTCTTTTTTAATTCACATTCATATTTGTTTCCATATGTTTGTGTGACTAAAAAGATAATCCATGGTGTGAGGTTAAATAATTAATCATGCACAAGATAATCCCGTAAAATTTTAAAGTAAAAAATATCCACGTTTCATCCAAAATCTTGGTCGTCCCAGTCCATACATCACGGACAGTACCGAGTGCTCAATATTACGCGTTTAGTGATATACGCCATGTATTTGCGTACGAAGCACCTTTGACAATACGTAACACTTCAGAAAGCTTTCCTTTTCATCTCGCTTTCTGATAGAAAGGCTTTCTGACGTTATCATTGATACATATTCAAAAGAAAGGTAGGGTAATTTCATAACAAACACACAATGGCAATGCCTTTAATTTTTACAATTCAACAACATTCATTGCGTCAGAAGCAAAGGATTTGGATTTTTTCAAAATAGTTCGGATTATGATTGTATTAGACAGTTAGGGTACTAATTATTGTCAGCCCTTTTCATCCTTCTACCAAATTAAGACTTATCAACGACTAATTTCATCAAGGTCAAAGATCAAACTGCTTAAGGTAATCACCACGAGTGGGAGGGTCTCCGGAGGGGAGTCATGTGGCGGCATTTACATCGCCACATACGAAATTCATCACACTGACGTCACGCGAAATCCTACATCGCGCAAGAAGTGTTTACCGCGCCATCAGCATATATATAACTTCCCGACATCAATCATCGGGCAGTAGCCTACCAGACACAACACCCGTCTGATCGGAGGATGGTCACTTTTCTATGGAGGACGAGTGAACTTTATTACACCCTGTTCTTTATGCCTCTATAATCGCAATTTGTAAATATCAGACAGTGAGACAATAATTCATTCGTTAGCATTTTATCACCACTGCGGGAGCAGTCAGTGATTTTGGGAAAAATAGTGAAAAAAAATATCGATAGGAAATGTCTTAAAACTTACAATTCAAAGACATGTGACATCTACCAACCCGAACTGGGTCCGCGTGGTGGAACACGACCAACTCCCTCTCACCGAGAGGAGGCCTGTGTCCCAGCAGTAGGAACATTTTATGCTGATTATGCTAAGACGATTCTGCCTGTGCGAATCAAGCATGATAAAAATGAGTACGCCACGTTATAAAAACCGGCCAAGTGCGTGTCGGACCACGCGCAATGAAGGGTTCCATAGTTGGGATGAATTTATACCAAAAACAAACTTAACTTTGCAGTTGAAAAATATGTTCTCCCCTACGGAATGTATGGGAAAACATGTTTTTGCAACTGCAAAAAGAAGTTGGTCGATTATTACTCATTAACTTGTAGAGCCTACTCAGCTGTGATAGTTTTCCTTTTAATTTCGTTATATAAACTACTGCTGTGATTTTTTTCACACATCCAAAACCAACCATTTAGCTGACAGGGGGGGGGGGACACTTGACTCTAACAAAAATTAGCATTTTAAAGCTTAATATTTCGCAAACGGATCCTTGTATCCAAAAATGGTTTTCACAAACTCACAATGTTTTTAAAGGACCTTTCCAATCACACCCCACACTATAGGTTAAAAAAAAAAACATCACCACTTTACGTGTAGGAGAGGTACCCTAAAAAAAATGTTTTTCATAATTTTGTTTTACCACTTTGTCGACGTAATTAATATGTATACCTATGCCAAATTACAGCTTTCTAATACTAAGAGTCTCGGAGCTAGACCGCAGACAGACAGACAGAGACAGACGGACAGACAGACAGACGGACATGACGAAACTATAAGGGTTCCTTGTTTACTACGGAACCCTAAAAACGGTACGGTATCAATTTTATTGGAGAACTTTTTATCCCACGTTAGAAAACCACTCATGCGAATCGGACAAAAAAATTGACATTGTTAGATCGTAAAATATGTATGAGTTATTGGTGCCATATGTCAAACCCTTCCATTTCATTGGCTTTTGAGGGCCGTAGTATGTCACTTTGCCTAGATAGATAAGGACAGAAGTTTTTTACATTTCAGCCAATCACTTCTAACTTCAAAAATACGTACGGCGCGGCGGCTCATGAAATCTGCAATCTATTTGTCCCAGACAATTGCTGTCGTGGCAGAAAACATCGCTTACTGGCTGTTCCAACTTGCCGTACTGTTGCACACTCTACTCCAAGTCACGTATTTCTCGGACATTAGCCGCTATTAACGCTCTCCTGAAGTCAAACACTGATCTTGATATGTTGAATTTTTTTGAGAAAAATGCATGGCTGTGTTCAATAAATTACATGTTTAAATAGTGTAAAATTGGCTTCGGCCATTCTATTTAAAATAAATAAATGAACATACTCGTACTAGGCACAGGGTAGGTACTATAAAGGTTGTCTGCAAAAGGAAACCTTACATCATGCAGGCAGGTAGATAAATGACTCTGGTTGCATTCGATCACTTAAGCGAATTTAGAATTAAGTTTCAAAATTGAATATTGTTTTCATAAAACAACAGTTATGTGATATGCGCGTAAAAGTGAGGACGTGCTCTTGAAATAAATAGCGAAAATTCAGTAGGTACTGCTTCTTCGCCTACTACATATATAATCTATTCGCTTCTATAGGTACCTGGGGTAATGGCGCTTATAATTATGATCGTTAATATAAGTTAGGGCACAAAGTCAGCAAATAAAAATCAATTTACCATCACAACCCGTTTACTGTCACAATCAATTAATTCCTGACACAAAATAGTTCACGTATTTTTTTTTTATTTCATTTAATTCTCTTTTTGTTTCATATTATTTTAAATCTCTGAGTCTATAATAAATTTTTATGTTTTGCCCTATCCCTTCACATTTATTAATTAACTGATTATGTTTACTAACTCACTATCTGTTACGACGCCTCATTGAGGTGGATAACAATTAAAATTCTATTGTGTCTCGTTAATGACAGTTGAAAGGTGCGGTGGGACCCTGGTGATCTGCTATACAGGTATTGCTAGTGCAGACACGAATCTCTTACAAACTAGTGTCACATACTTTTTCAAGCTTATGTCTAAATTATAATAATTCTGCTTGAGTATATAGTTCTCGATGTTTGTGGTTGGTATATTGGCGTGTGTTAGCTGACATAATATGGCCAATAATAATTTATCATTTAAATTATGTTTTGTGTTGCATAATGTAAATTATTTTGCATACTATTTTGATTGGAATCATTTTTTTTCTAACTTGAACAGACAGCTGTGCTGCTGGAGAGTTTGTTGCGCCACTTCTTCTTCCCAGCTAAAGGTACTAGGAAGTGGTGAAGGGTGGGCGTTTTTTTGAGGACTGTCTTATGTAATTTTGACGTTCAAAAAGTGCTGATTCTCAGTCCATTTTAAATAAATGATTTTTTAATTTTGAAAAAGATGCCATTGTTTGTGAAGAGAAAATAAATTATTTGAATCAAAATCAAAATTCAATCCATGATCTAAAATAAGCGCCACATAATCACATACAGAAGTATTCTATCAGTTATTTGACAGGTCTGTTGAAACGGGTTCAAAGTAAACTTTGGACACGACCGATGTTTCCCGAACATGACCGAACAAACCCGAACCGTGGACCCTAAACCACAGAATAGTACAGATGGGACACTCCGCAAAATTATTTAAATAAAAAGCGACTCTTGTTACGACACAATAAAGCGCAATTCAGGTCACACAGCGCTAATTACCTACAGTTATATTCACCTAGAAGTTGCCTCTCTTTCTATTGCGTTACTCTTATATCTTCTGACTACGTTACGATCACTGAATTTGACAAGTCGAGCACCTACTTGTAGCTTCATAGCTAAAATACGGAGTGTCCTTTTTTGTATTTATCTGTGCCTAAACTATGTATCTGGATTATTAACTGTGCTAATATCATTGGGATTTGTTTGAGCCAGATAAAGGCTTCTTGTTTTCAATGTAATTGAATATTTTCGGAGGATTTGAGGCTTAATATGTTTTGGGATCTGAGCGACCTCAGTTGGTGGAATAGGGTTATTTTTGTATCAACATTGGGTGGTGGAAATATGCTTTGATTTTCTTCAACGGTGCAATACCAGCCGATATTTTTTTTTTATCTGACAGCTCAAACTGTGACAGCCAAAGACATTTGAATATGGTGACAGCTTAATTCAAGCTCACTTCATCCAAGTGAGACTGCCTACCGCTGAGCATTAGGTCCTGGGCTCAATTCGCAGTTCGGGCAAAGTGTTATTGGGTTTTCCATCTGAAATTTCCCAAGAATTTTATAAGTCTGGATTCGTGCCCGTTTGATGGCTGTAGGCTCGCCCCCTATTACCACTAACTTACTACTACCAGTGACTTAACTGGCGAAATGTGGGTGTACTTAGGCACCCCTCTGCTCATCTCTTCGGGCAAGCAAAGCGTGATGTTATATTCCCTAGGCTAGGCTCCAAGAAATTCAGTTAAGCCAAAGTTTTTAATGCTACGAATAACAAGTTCAAGCCCTACATTGAACAAATATTTTTTATAGCAACCGAATATTACTTGGTGGCCATATTTTCCGGGTATAGCTCGTGTTTGTCATATTTCCCTAGTGTGCCCACTGTACGTGTATTCCAGAATTTATTCGACAGAAATATCTCGTCTCACTCTTATCTCGCTCGCACATTTCTGTTTGCGGAGTGAGAGAGAGCGAGACTGAGCGGCGGGGAGAAGGCTCCATGGCGCCGATAGTTCAGGTAATTTCTTTTTACGGTGAAAATATTGGTAAAAATTTAAAAAAAACATAGTACTGATCTGATCAACTATTTACTACTATTTACTACCTATCTCGTCTCGAGAGCAGTGGTAGTCCAGTGATAACGGCCCCGATTTACGAGTTTGCAGGTCTTGGGTTCGAACCCAAGCAAGCACTTTACATTGTGCAAATAATTTCATCACCACTGCTCTCAAAACGCTAAAGGAAAACATCGTGAAGAAACCGGCATATCTTAAAACCAAAAATTCGAAGACATGTGACATCTACCAACCCGCACTGGGCCCGCGTGGTAGATTACAGCCCACTCTCTCTCACAGGGAGGAGGTTTGTGTCCCAGCAGTGCGAACACTATAGGCTGATTATGCTATGGTTATCTCGCCTGAATTGAAATTAGCACAATGTTATTGTAAGTATAATTAGCTTAAAAAGTCGGCTTGTCAGCCACCCAATTACATTAAAATAACACTACTTTTTATCGAAGTTCGCCATGACATCCTACATACGGAAGGAAAAAGCCGTTTTTTGTGGCCCAAATCGAGAGATGCCTATGTCTAATGTCTAGCTGAGGACTGCGACAGAGTGGGTTTATTGATTGATTTCTTGAGAATTTAATAGCCTAAGATCCAACCTAGAGACGACCTTCACCCATAAGTATTTTATAGTATGTTAAAAAATATATCGCGAGTGGACTGGCAAAAAAATGCCTAGCCAGGCTATGATTACAAAAAAAACAAATAGCCTTTTTTAAATCCTAAATTAAAAGCAATACTTTCACACATAGCAGACACATTTCAAAGAAACACGCTCGTTAAATTAACTAGCCTTAATGTTGTAACTCAGCAAGGCTACATAAACCCAACACACTACAGTAACACATCTTTATGGTACTGTCAACAAAATAACAACCCACTAATAACAAAATACAACACTAATTACGCTACTAAACCGTTAAATGGCGAAGTTATGGACATATATAAAACGTAAAAAATGTCTGACATAAACTTAAAATGGCGGCCGACGCGTTTTATGTTCCCAAGTTATGTACTGTATCGATATATTGCTTATTTTTACACTTGATTGAGTAAGGGTAGCCTGGTTTTTTCCTAATAATAAAGCCTGTGCCCGAGTATAAATAAAGTTATAAATAAATTACAATGTTATGCCAATAATATCAAATAGGACAACGGTATGGCGTGTATGAACAGATGATGATGATGGATGTAAGGATCGTAGCAGGTGGTTCGACCGGCGACCGTCGGACTGCCAAGTCATAGGTCTCGAGTTCGAACCCAAGGCACGCACCTTTTGGGCACGCCACAATTGCGGCGATAAGACCCCTCTTTGAGGAGTGGCTTGAGAGACGCCACGGCGTCCTCACCTTCCGCCTGACGCAGGTCCTCACCGGACACGGCTGCTTCGGGAGGTTCCTGTTTAGGATAAGGCGGGAGGAAACACCCGGGTGTCACCATTGTGTGGATCGGCCTGAGGACACGGTGGAGCATACGGTGGAGGTCTGCCCGGCTTGGGCGGAGCAACGCCGTGTCCTCGTGGAGGCGATCGGCGGCGGTGATCTCTCGCGTCCGGCCCTGGTTCAGGCCATGGTACGGAGCGAGAGGAAATGGCAGGCCGTCACCTCCTTCTGCGAAGCGGTAATGCTCGCAAAGGAGGAGGCGGAACGCGTGAGGGAGAGGCAAATTTCGCGCCCTCACGCCCCTAACCGCCGCAGGAGGAGACGCCCGGGGCGGGAATCGCGAGCCGATTTCCGGCCACCGTAGGCGCGGGCTTGCGGACGGTGAGCAATGGGTAGCTCGCCGTCCGGTAAGGACCAAGCCCGGGTCGACGGCGCGTTGTGTTCCACGCGCGCCTCAAAGAGATGTCAGCAGAATTGACGGGGTCCGTTAGGGCCAATGCCTGCCGGGGGTTCGAAGAAAACCGATGGGGACATCGTGGCCCCCGGCAACAGGGCAACCGAAGGAACACGGGTGGGTTTTAGTCAGTAAGAGTCTGACACGCCCTCCCGCTCCACCCAGAGCGGGAGAAGTTATTTGATAATTTCCCACCCAAAAAAAAAAAAAAAAAAAAAAAGGCACGCACCTCTGACTTTTCGGATTCATGTGCGTATTGTATAAATATCACTTGCTTCAAAAGCGGTGAAAGAAAGCATTTTGATGAAACCGGCATGCCTGAGAGATATTTCTCGACGGCATGTGAAGCCAAGTCAGAGGGCCCATGGGCGGCTTTAAATCTCTGATACCAGGTTAGTCACTTACCACACGAAAAGGAAAACAAAGCCGGTGGTGTTCTATAGTTAAGTATGTAGTACAACGGTCCACCTAATTGAAAGAGGTTGCGGCAGCTTAAGGACAGTCGACGTCTGCAATACTTTGGGGATTTTCCGATGAGTTAAAGACCTCAGAGGCAAAATTAGAAAATCTCATGAGTCTGTTAATTTATGGGTTTACCAACCCTTCAGACTTTTTTTTCAAACAAAATTTCGTAGATCCGTGTCCATCAATTATCTATTTTGATAATCACACTATACTTTTTAGGGTTCCGTACCTCAAAAGGGAAAAACTGAATCCTTACAGGATCACTCCTGTGTCTGTCCGTCCGTCTGTCTCAGTAAATTTTCTCCGAATCTAATAAACCGATTCAAGGGGGCGGGTATGAACTTAAAGGTCACTTTTTGGAAACAAATTGAAAAATTTTAAAAAATTTATTTGCTCACTGTCTTGTGTGACATATCAAATGAAAGGGCTTGTTTTAAGAATCTCAAATATATTTTTATAATTTTAAAATAAATACTTTTAAAGAAATATGAAAATTCCGTAGTTGGGATGAAATCATCTCAACTACGGAATTTTCATAAAATTTTCATGAAACCCTTCATTGTGCGTGGTCCGACACTTTCTTAGACGGTTTTTTTCTTTAACACAACAAAATACTTGTCTCTTTATTTACATCCAGACCCACCGAAACATACAGAAACTAAATAACAAATACGTTATCCTTTCCTACATCCAATCAAGTATTCAACCTGTCCAGTAAAGGTACACAAGGATATAATTCAATATCCATGATGGATAGCATTTCTCATAGTTCCACGAAACATATTTCCAATTTCTAACGGTAGTTTATTTGGCATTTCGGTTCACTCTAGGGTATTCACAAATTAATAGGTTAGTTAGGCTTGAGCTACACTACATATATATATTGTTAGTGAAAAGGCTGGAATACACATCATGATAGTAAAAGCATACTTGTTTGCTACTTTGTAGCGTAGGTAAGGCGCTATCTAGTTTTAAAATATTGACCAAAAAAAATGTTTCGCAAGTCATCCTAGGAGGTTGTCGGCTGCTTAGCCGGACTTTCCTGTGGCTGCCTCAATAAATTAAGGCCTCCAGCCAGGACATAAAACGTACGGACCTCGGCTTAGGGTGTCGCTGGGGGAGGTCCTAGTATTTGCCGGTCTCCTTCCGATGTTTTCCTTCACTGTGAAAGATGGAAACATTGTCAGGTTATAAAAGTTGAACCTACGCCACACCCCCGTACTAAAAAACTAATAGTCTCTTCCAAATCGGAGAGTGGTCTCGTTTAAAAGAGCGCTGCCTTTTTATGTTACCACCGATATTAATAATCACCGTTGACATTTTGGATAGGTAAGTATGGCTTTACACTATAAAGATATTCAATAATGTGGTAGTACCAGAGCATTTTTCCTGTGTCCTAACCGAAAGCGACTGTCCCGCAAATACGTGTTTACGCGATCGTTTACCTAAATAATGGCATACATACGCGACTTGATTGATCACGCGAGTAGGTATGTCATATTGCGTGACGATCACGTATTTGCGCGACAGATCTTTCGGAAGTAGTCCACAACAGTTCAAATGAAAGATATCGATAAAAATCACTAGAATGTTTATTAATTACACATTTTTTTATCGATATCTTTTATTTAATAACGTCCCGTAAAAGAAATACATCCCAGCAGTAGGCTGCTGAGTCGCAGGTGCTATTCGGATGGGTGCTTTAAGTGGACTACTTCATCTTTCGACTAGGACGCGTCCTTAGATACTTAGCAAAATAATCCATTTGAGTCGGAAACAGTACTTACTTGCTGGTAGCGACGCCGATAATAAAAAGAAATAAAGTTATCTAGATTCTCATGACTACACAGTAAAAATAGAAAACGAGCATTTTCCAATATAAAACTAACAGAACTAGGTAAAATCGCATTTACGTTTACGATTTCTACGTGATTCCGATCAGACTATTTTTATTTCTCTATTTTTACGTCTGTTTGGAGAGTATCACAAGAAAATTTTCAGGAACGTACGTAACGACAGCTGTTTCTTGTAAAATTGAAATTCAAGGACTTGATAACGCCTTTGCATAAAAAGATGTAAAAAGTAACATTGGTTCTATTGTAAAAGAAAAGTAATTTTCATTACAAAAATATTAGCTGTTCAAAGAATTTTTGTCGAACCGATCTGCCAATGTTTTTATTCTTCATCTATGTCTTATCGTTTACCTAAAGAATTGGTAGACACTGTTTTGGTAAAGAAAAAGCTCGTCATTTATAATTCAATTATGGTTATTAATTCTTCAATGAAATTTGTAACAAGGTTTCTCAAAAGTTAACAGAACACGAGGTTGGCTGTAGGAAATTGGCATGGCCTAAATGAGCGTTTTTCGATTTCATTCGGTACAGTACGCCACACGTAGGCCAGCTCAAGGTCAAAGTGCTAACACCGACGTAAGGTCGACTGTACAATACAGTAGTACTGTCTCAATCATAGAGAAGTCTCAATGCATTTAGGACATCACTACCTCGACAGCACATAATGAGAAAACAAACATACTCTCCCAAACCGCAGAGTGGTCTTGAATTAAAAAAATTAACCGGTTAAGAGGGAGTCGGACTCACGCACCGAGGGTTCCCTATCATTTTAAATTTACATCGGCGAGGCCTGTATTCGTCAGAAAATTTTAACACTGCCCACTGCGGTGTAGAATATTGCAGTTTTAAGTCAGCGCCATCTCTTGACCGATAGTGGAACTAATGTAATTTTCTTTGATGATTTCTGAAAAAATGAGCTATTAAGAGACATCGTTTTATTTTTCCTGTAATCTTTACATAAATTTCTATCACATAAAATAATTTCAGATTTTTCTCTATGCAAACTTCGGAGATAAGAGCATTATCTCCGAAGTACGGGACAGGACGGTATTTTTTTTACAGTTTTCGTCACAACGCTATCCCCGGCGAATGAAATGGTAATTAAAATACTGTACTAATGGTAGTTAAATTTCAGTTACCACAGATATTATTAATCACCGTTGACATTTTGGATAGGTATGGCTTTACATTATAAATATATTCAACAAGGACATCACTACCTCAACAAAACATAAAGAGAAAGCTAGCAAAAGCTATAAGCTTATTCAGTTTAAATAGGGAGGGGAAATAAAAGAAAAAGGTACTGGTAATTTAAAATATTCAACCAACAAAATGAAAATGAAACTGACTATTGTCTGGCCACCATATTAATTAACAAAGTGCCCGTCTAGACTTTCAATTACATGAAAAACAATAATAAGGTAATAATCCAAACGTTGCACTGTCTTTTGCACTGCTTTGTTTAATAACATGACTGTCAAAGAAATATAAAATACTAATATACATTCTCGAAGTAGCTATATTCGTTATTCCTGCATTGAATGATACGAGGATGCGAACTACTGCCATGAGATCAAAATATCAGAGTTTATTGTGTACTGGTAGATATAACACTGCATTGCTTAAAAAAAACATTACTGGTATGGCACCTATTATATTTAACAAATTGCCAAATTGTATTAAGGATTAGCCCTTAATAAAATTCAAGAAACTCCTGTCGTCGTTACTAACAGAGAAATGTTATTACTCTGTTACCGATTTTATAAATGATAAATTTGTAATATTTAAGATAATTAATTGATTCAGGCGTGACCTTGCGGAAATCCATTATAAAATACAATAGACGTGGATATATTTAGTAACTTGTTCCGCTTAGCTATTTCTAAAGAGCCACAAAAAAAAAAAAATACTCCTGCAAGAAATCGACACGTGTTTCACCTCTCAACGAGGCATCCTCAGGATGACGATTGACTTGTTGCGAACTCGAATACGGCGTGTTACCACACCGAGCGCTGAGTGCAGACACGCGCTCGAGAGGCCTCGTTGAGAGGTGAAACACGTGTTGATTTCTTTCAGGTTTTTTTTTTAAGGCTCTTTAGAAATAGCTAAGCGGAACAAGTTACTAAATATATCCACGTCTATTGTATTTTGTAATATTTACTTCAATTAATCTCATTTATTATGTAAATAATTTTAGGCTTAGCCGGTTCATGATCTTATTTTGAATTTAAGTAGGTACCTATTTTCTAAATTATCTGTAAGTTAACCACAATATTTTTGTATGCCAACAGGCAGAATGTACTAAGAATATATCTGAAACTAACACCATTATTATAACACCTGCATCCTATACAAATAAAGAAATTATTATTATTGTCCATATAGGTAGGTTCTGTAGGTACTTATACAAGATGGAGAAGACAATACGACAATAGATTAAACATTCTCAGTCTGCATACAATAATTCAACCAAATACAGGGCCACTTTTTGGGAACAAAATGTACTGAATCCATGGTAACAGTTTTCGCGTCGATGTCCCTGCCACCCTGTCTTTAATCCAATAGTTTAATCACTATAGTTAGTTAAAGATTAGCAAAACCCATAGTCGGATAACAATAAAAATTCTATTGCGTCTAGTTAGTAACAGTTGAACTCATAAAAGAAACAATGAAGAATCGAAACTTAATTATTAGAAACTTTTTCGATCATAGAATTACCAATAATTTAAGCTTACCAAAAACTTTGTTAACGCAGTATGGACGCGACCTTACATTATTAAATATTACCCACTTTTTTTTTTGGGTGGGAAATTGTCAAATAACTTCTCCCGCTCTGGGTGGAGCGGGAGGGCGTGTCAGACTCTTACTGACTAAAACCCACCCGTGTTCCTTCGGTTGCCCTGTTGCCGGGGGCCACGATGTTCCTTTCGGCCCATATTCGCAGCACCGGCAGGCATTGGACCTAGCGGACCCCATCAATTCTGCTGACATCTCTTTGAGGCGCGCGTGGAACACAACGCGCCGTCGACCCGGCTTGGTCCTTATCGGTCGGCGAGCTAACCATTCCTCGGAGGTACAGTAAAGTACACGAGGAGAATTTTCGCCAAACGAGAGTTGAGAATGTCCGTGCGAGTCTCGTCGGCAAGACTTGCTAGCCGATTGTTGCTCTATTGTGTTTAAACTTTTTAAACGAGAACCAAGAAGTCGCCTTTGAATAGGGACATTATGTCATACAAAATTCACCAGGCGACTTAAACAAACTGTCTCAAACTGTTAATTGAAAAAACTTTTTACAAAAAAAAAACAACCGACTTCCAAAAAAAAACACTACAAAGTGAAAAATAACTTTAATTTCGGAAGACGGTGTCTTGGGTTTTGTATTTTCGTTTTTTGCCACCGACTTCCGAAATTAAAGTAATTTTTCATTTTGTAGTGTTTTTTTTTTGGAAGTCGATTGTTGCAGCTGTTGTCGTGCAGCTGTCGCCTTAGTAAATTCTGTTTTATGCTTGTGATTTATTATGTACCTACTTTGTGTTATTCTTTGTTTACTCATGTTTTTTATGTATGCACGTGTTTCTGTGACAAATAAACCTATTTTTCTTTCTTTCTTTCTTTTCTTTCTTTTTTGTAAAAAGTTTTTATTTTTGACTTTTTGGTTGTGGTACCTACCCCACACAAATTCGAATACCACTACCTGTTACTAGTGACAGGAACTTATCATAATATCATCTACATACAAGTGGGAAAAAAATACGTATTTTGTAGCTAACTCAAAAACTACCCAAGCAAAGTTAATTCAATTTATATGAGACCAATTTGGGAGCATACCCTTTCAAACAAAAAAAGAATTTTCAAAATCGGTCCACATTTGACGGAGAAATCGGTGGACATACATAAAAAAAAAAAAAAAACAAACATACGCGACGAACATATAACCTCCTCCTTTTTGGAAGTCGGTTAAAAACACAAAATGCCACTTTGTTAACACTAACGTTTAGACGAGACGATTCTCGCCATTCGTCATACAAGTATCGTACGTAGGTACTGTTTACACGCATCACGTTTTTATCACATGTCGATAATCGCCTACCTATTCGCAGCGAGAATCTTTCTCCGTGTAAATGAATCATAATACGTGTCGTAAGTTCGTAAAGTAATTAACTTCAATAAACTTGTTAACTTTGTAACTAAATACGTGGGCAGCAGTTATGAGGAAAAATTATGTTATTTGCACGTATACTCATAATTTATATTTTGTAGCTTTACCTAAGGATAAATAGTTATTGTGTTAGTTTCAGTAATGTTGGTTTCTCTTGTTTGTTTAATTAATTCAAATTTTTGTTTGCTTTGTTCTCTAATTATTTCGTTAATTTTGTTTGCAATATTATTGTCCACCTGTATACCACCACTGCTAAACAAAGGCTTGCTCCCCCATCGCTTCGGTCTAGAGCCAATGTTAAGAGGAGGCTCCCTAAATTGTATGTTAACCCAATTTGCATTTATATTCTCAAAAATCAAGCATACAATCAAAATGGAACTTTAGAATATAATTTATTGGATCTTTTTCTTTCCATAAATAAGACAGTTACGTAATTGGAACATTTTCGCTCGATTAATTTTTTATTCGAAAATCATGTCTTTTTTAATGATTATTTGAAACAAAAACAAGATTACTCGACTTTTGTGTAAAATTATTATTGACAGTAAGAAAATATAGTTTATTATCCAGATATAAGATTTTTTTTTCTAGATCAATTATTACTTTAGTTGTAAACGAAATAAGAATTGAGACTTACGACATTTAGTTCCATGCTCGAACACGACCAAAGAGCGCACGCGATACTCAACTTTATTACTGATGTTTTAGCGTTTAGCACATAGTGGAGTGGTAGGATGCATGGGGGCGGAGTTTGCGTGGAAATTGTGTTTGGAGTTCCTGGTCTTAACTATTGCTTATTGGTGTTTACCAGAACGTCCAACCACCTCTTCATTTTTTAATTTTTTATTCGGGAAGACAAACAATTGTACAATGAAGATTCCATTATTATAAAAATTAAATTAAATCTAAGGATGGTTACAGTACAATCCACTATGTTTCCACGGATAACTTCTTTTAAATACTAATAAGTTCATTAGCAAATGCGTACGCTACTGACAAGATGAATGTTGAAATACTTTAGTTCAAATGACTATCCTTTGTAAACTCTTCAGCAATTATACATCTGACTTAGTCACCACTAATGTCATCAAACTCGTTTAACAGTAGAATAGTTTCAACTCCAAAATTGCTGTAATTTAAAAGATGGGGTGATAAAATTCAACAAGGGATAGCAAAGGATGTTTGAAGACCATAAAGGCTAACCCCCATAAATACGCTACAAAGTTATACACCATACTTTATGGGGTAGAACAGTAACGTATGGTTATAATAAGAGAACATTAAGTTTGGTTGTTTGTGGCTACATGCAGATGTATATTGATTGATCTGCATAGCTATTCACAACTATTCGATTCGCTTCCGTACCGAAACGGACATATCACTCAATGTTATCGAAGAAGTCTCTAGCGCTCTAAACGCTGCGCTGTTCACAAGCCCGAAAATTTTACTAGTTTAGATTCAATTGACGACCGCTATTCTTACAACAACTATTTGCTGTCAGGTGTAAGACAAATCAGATCATGGATCATAGATCATCATAACTATCTTATCAACCAGATCAACCAAATAATTATCGTAACCATTCTGGGATTTCATGCGAATGCCTGTGGCAATCAAAACTGTCTTCGTTTATCCTTTAAATCCAAACAGACTTCCAATATGTAAAGGAAGTACGTAATTTTGAAAACCGCAAATCAGCAATCGTAACTTGGGTCCCCGTAGATGGACCGGCGACGCGGCAACGTGCGACGAAATTAGGAAAGGCGGAAAACCGGGTATGGTGACGCAACTAGGGAGAAACCATGTCGAGGAGTGGACTATGAAAGGTTAAGCTTATAAACTTGCCCCTCGTTTTAAAGCCGATTATACATTCAAAATAGTGACAAAAAACATGCACTTTGCTTCACAAATTCCTCATCGATTTTGACTCAAACATAGCAACTGTTACCTAATATATGGACGATATTACCAGCCTGCTGCTATTGTCAGGCGAATTAATAGGCACATACAAATCACAGACCCAATACCCGAGGCATGTGGAACGTCGATATTTGTTCAAACATTCATCAAAGCTAAATAAAATGGCGCGCGAAACGATATTTTTTGCTAAATAAAAAGTTTTTTTAATCTAACATTCAGGGTTGTGTGCAGACTTGTATGCTGTGTTGTTTTTTTTTTTTGCTATTCAATTGTTTCATTAGTTTGTTAACCGCTTAACTATATTTAAACATTGAACAAAATGCTGGTTGATGGTGCAAAAATGACGTATTTTGAAAGAATTTGGCCTTTTGTACACACACACGTTTTTCTTGCCGTGTTAAACTACGGTTTTTTCGCCGTTTGTAGGCACGGTCGTCAGTCTTGTTTGGATCACTATGGAAACTTGTTGACAGACACGTTTCTTCTACGGTGCGATTTACCTACCGTACCGTAAAGAAACCGTGCCGTGTACCAAGGGCCATGGATGTGTGCTGTTTTTAGAGAAACCGAAGTATTTTATCGGAGGATTTCTCACACCTTTACACTGGGTTGTAAAAAATGTTTCCATATAATCCCCCGTATTTAGTCTTCAATATTAGCACGAGCATTCAATTAACCTACATAGTTTTAATTAAAATCAAAGAGATAGGAAAATTTATAAATCACTGGGAACGATACCCTCGGAAGAGGAAGGATGACGTCACATGTTTATGTGCTTTACACCACCACTGAACTAAAGATATTGGTATCTTTTACAAGCAGCCTATCAAACAAGAAACGGTAAAACTGCTGAGTATAAGCCTTCTCCCTTTTGTGCCATGCTTCCCTGGCCTGTGTGAGTCTTATCCAGAAAACTATTACATGCAGGGTGGTAATTTAGTCACCTGCATCCGTCAGGGGGGTGATTCTACCAGTCATACTAAACAATTTTAGCTATGAAACTTAGATCCGTCTTGGGAAAAAAGAACAAATTCCGATTCAACAGTGAACTGAATATTTCGATGAATATATGTTTTTTTTTACGAATCGTATAATGAGTTTCATAGCGAAAGTTGTTCAGTAAGACAAATAGAATCACCCCCTTATCGGATGCAGGTGACTAAACCGCCACCCCACCCACAACCTTTTTTTTTCTGTCATTCTGATTTTATTCACATTCTTTCTATTCGATATTTGACATAGAATTTATAATGTTCGTTCAATTTCCAATACAAAATACAAGCGTACATTTATCAAAAATTCAAACAGAATGCCAACTGAACCGACGTTTTTTATTGAAACAAAAATAGGATTTCTGTATGATCGACGCGTAAAACACGTGAATACGAGATTTGTATTGAACGAACCGTTTATTTCCGATACGTATGAAAACCGGAATGAAATAATAGTGAAGGTCGATCGGTGGTAAACGGAAACGTAGATGGAAGTTTTAATCCCCGCGTTGAACAGAATAAACAGTTTTTACAATGAAGAGGTAAATGGTTATGCAGAGATCGACTAGCTGTTAATAGAAGAACATAATTGGAGTTTTCTAGCATGTTTTGGCGCAGGTCTATTATTGTTAAACCGTTTTGAGCCGGACCGGTTTCAAAAACGAAACGGTGACCCAAATGAAGCTTAGACTAACAGTTTTTTTGAAGTGAATACTTCTTTAGGCGCGTTGGGCATTTTTGAGATGGGAAAAACAATTGAACTCGCGACACCGTTACCGACACCTCATTTTTATAAACGCGATTGTGCTCTTTATTTATATTACGTTTCGGATCAATGTTCTATACAAGTATTTTTCTTCCATCAAGGCGATCTTGTTCAAGTTTTCACTTCTGTTGGCACTCCCGGAGTGCCACTGTTTTTTTTTTGTAATAGAAAATGGTAAAGCCTTTTTTATAATTTATAAAGTATTTCGTTAAACAAAGTGAAATCCAAAACTCACACAGAATTATTGCTGTTCTAAAATAATTATTATTTACAGTTCCAGAAGGACTAAGACCGATTACACATTGAAATAAATAAACTTCCCTTCCCAAAAATGGCATCTTTAAACAAACCTGTAGTAATTGAGGATCTGCGCGAAGACTCCAGGATGCCTATCGAAGAAGTACTCGTTGAGGACGGGGTCATAGTTGGCCAGCGCCTCTGTGAGGCGGGACAGTCTGGTGGCAGGGATCTTCTTCAGCGTCGCCTTGTACGTCTCGTATCTGGGGAAGAAAGAGTATTGTGTTTAAGACTTTTTGTGGAACCGTTCAGATAGGATGAATGACCCACCCGTGTTCCTTCAGTTGCCATGTTGCCGGGGGCCACGATCTCCCTTTCGGTTTTCTTTGAAACCTCGGCAGGCATCGGCCCTAACGGACCCCGTCAATTCTGCTACCATCTCTTTGAGGCGCGCGTGGAACACAACGCGCCGTCGACCCGGGCCTGGTCCTTATCGGACGGCGAGCTACCCATTGCTCACCGTCCGCAAGCCCGCGCCTACGGTGGCCGGAAATCGGCTTGTGATTCCCGACGCCCAGGGCGTCTTCTCCTGCGGCGGTTGGGGGCCTCGGACTTGTGCAGGGCCACCTTGAGTTCCAACTGCCGGATCCTGTCGACGATTAAGAATGACCACCTAGGATAATGTTTCCACCTGTCTCTGACTGTTTGCAGTAATGTTGTGTTAAGGTTTGGAAGGACGTTAGAAAGGAGGAAGGAGGTGCTGACGAAATAAAATTTGCACTGTATACGACATTTCGCAGCTTTGTGGATGCAGTCCTCATACTAAGCGGTGGTAATCTTTTTTCTGTTACACTTTTTATCAAGATCAATATTTATCCAAGTCCGGAGAGATGGTTGCACCGCAAGAAATATTCAAAACAACAACTAATAAACTATAGTTATCTACTATAGTAAAATATATCCCCTAACAGATTACGAGTCGCCCAAACTTATATAAACTGACCCAAGCTTTGGTTAATGGTGTAGCCTAGTATATAATTGGTTTAGCCGTCACTCCGTGTAAAATTCTCCCGGAATATCAGTTTTTAGTTAGATTGAAGGCTGACCCCATTACAGAAACAACACGGGCAAATATAATAGTTACAACTTTCACTTTAATCCCGTTAAAAGTTAACTGTTTCCAGTTTCCTGATTGTAAGTACATAAAAAACCTTAGTCATGCTCTAACGGCCCTCGTTTAGGAACTGACTGACAGTTTAACTTACTGAGTTTATCCAATAATGGCAACCTTTCCGGGGTGAAAATGTTTTTGTGTCCTTTTTTTGTACGTGTAAAACTTTAAGGATGTTGCAGCTTCCAATACAAAACAGATTGAGTTGATACAAAGAATTTTGCTTTTAGTTGGTGACACAAATCGTAGTTTTTAGGGTCCCGTACGTCAAAAGGAAAAAACGGAACCCTTATAGGATCACTTGTGTGTGTCTGTCTGGTAGGATGGCTGGCTGTCCGTCAAAAAAAAAAATCGGCTGTTTCATAGAAAAGTGCTCAAGAGAGGTTTGTGATTTCAGACTTATACAACGATCTATTGTAATTGTTTTATCTAAAGACAACCCTCTAGTTTCGACACCTACTCTTATTAAGAAAGAGGAAAGTTTTCAGACATCTTGTTTATCATCTAAATTGCATCAAAACAGCATAGCAATTATAATTTTAACCGGTGCAAAGTTCTACAATGGAAACTATCGCGATTAAAGGAGCTGCACTTCAGAATACAGTTAGAACTTCCCCGAACTACCCTATTTGCATAAATAGAAGTGCAAAAGTCGTTATTTCTCCTCTACCGATCGTTATTTTGTCTGACAAAGTTTATTCTGTTTATATGTATGTTTCTGTGTATTTATTCTTGTATTTTATAGTTATTTTCGAGTTATTAATCCCTTATATTGCACCTGCCATGTTTTGTCTCTGCATCACCCTAAGGTTGACTGGTAGAAAATGCCTCAGGCATTAAGTCCGCCTTTGTATGGTATTTTTACTTGTGCAGTACTTGTAAGTTTTAATAAATAAATAAAAGTGGAAGATGGTAGTTTATTAGGTAGGATAATCTCCATTATCTTCGTGACGTAAGTTTGAAATTAGTATTATCTGTTTTACATAATAAAATAAAGGTGGGAACATGTTAGGACTGCTCGTGAATTCATTAAATCTTTGTTGTATTCCTCCTGTGGCAAATACATGTAGTCTTAGAAATAGTTTAGCTAAAGATATAAATATGTCTAGATAGACAGTCAAAGCTGTGAACTCGTCAAAAAAAATCCATCCAACTGTTGGCCGCTAAATGCACGCACACTAGAAAAGCAGACTAATGTTAGGAACTACTAAACTAATAATATTTGATGAAAGTAGGACATCATAAATATAACACAGCAAACATATTTCCGTCTACGCCAATATTCACACGAAAGATACTCGGGCCTAAAATGCTGCCCTGAGGAACACCTTCTAAATTCAACATGCTCGAACAAGTTCTTCATTCATTCCCAGAGCAGCAATACACACTTGTGAATTCCCGGGGTGCGGAACCAATCCATTCCAATTGATCTGCTAAGTGGTGAACTTGCTCCAGTGTTGGTCTGAACCTAACTGTGATTTCCCATGAGTCGTCCGAAATGTATAGTTTTTGTTTGGTGTTTGAGATGAATATGACTGTCTTTTTTACTGGCGTCATACGGTAAATAGAAATGGTAATTAAATATAACATGACACACCACACACACACTCACATTTCACCAGTTATGTTTAAGTACCATGAAACAAGATGCGAGCCTTAAGCCTAATTAAAATTGTTTTAATTTTAGTTTTTAATGTTGTTGACAAAATAACGAAAAAAATATTAATTCTAAAAAAAAAGGATTCTTTCGTGAAAATCTAGATGAATATCAGTTCCCAAAAGCAAATAATAATGTTCTGACCTACAGTTTAGCCAGCTTTAACACTGCAGGCACCAGACACCAATTTGATTTAATTCGGAGCTCCAAGATTTTGATCAGACAACTCTGGGTATTGGGGAACTCTCTCTAATTGATCAACTGAATACTATTTTATGAAGTGATATACATCATTCAAGCTGCAAATAAATGTCGATCAACGGAACCTTTCATTTTGATATAAAGCCAGAACACGTTGTTTCAATATTTATATCTAACATCATTCCCTAAAGACCAGTCTAGATTTCTTCTCAATGTATTATTCCTAAGTGGTGGAGGTGAGTGTGTATTCACACTTATCGTTCCTCACCTATGTCTGATTTCCCTCGAGAGGAATCCATGCTTCCTTCACCAATTGTACAAATGGACTCTCCAAATGGTTCAATGCCTACTCATATGAATTCCGAATTTAGTTACTTGGCTTTAACTGAAAAGTCGAATACAATGGCTTTGTGAATATGCGTAACTTTATATAAAAAAACTAGGTCCATGTTCAAATAACGGTGAAATAAATACGATTCATTGTTTTTATTTGACTGTTATTTGAACATGGACCTACTGCTGGATTTTCGGCATTTTACATTCGTTAAAGTTTTACATTTCAATGGATTCGGCTCGTGTATGGTACAGTTTTATTTTAAAGGCTCGGAATAGACAGGCGCGACGTGACGGTGTAACGCAATTCTGGTACAACAAATTCCATGAAGTTTTCATTGAAATTATTCTACTACAGTAGCGCCGCGCTATCCCGTCGCACCTATCTGCTGGAGCCTTAACTTTCGTATTGCTGCATGTTGTTTTTAATTCTAAAAGAGTAGCTTTCAATTTACTCAGATATGGAAAAAGAAATGATATTTAAATAAACTTCAGTCTCCGTTAATAAGACGTATGAAAATATGTTGAAACATTATGAAGAGATTTACATATAACAAGACAGAAACCAAAGTTAACAAGTCTGCGAATAAACATGCTCCAATTTCCTAACATTTAAGTAAGTACTTACAATTCCAAAAACATCACAGAAGTTTCTCGCAGCACAAACATTTCATATTTTAGCATATTCTTATGAACTAACTATCTTCAAATTGTTAGTCTAAGATTTTAGCATTCTGAGTTTATCAGAGTATTAGGTAGATGTTAAGAGGTAAGCAAATTAGTCTGGGTCGCTGTCCCGAATACGGTGAAGAGGACTATTATTTAATATATCTCAACCAACTTCTAGAATAATGGCACGATAATATTCAAAAATTCCACATGCATCTTTGAGAGTAAGCCCAAAGTTCCGACAGCCAGTCATACCAAGGGGTATCGTGTTACCCAGTAACTGGGTTGTGAAGGTCAGATAGGCAGTTGCTCCGCGTAAAATATTGGTATTCAACTGCATCTGGTTAGACTGGAAGCTGACCCCAACATAGTTAGGAACAGGCTAGGTATTATAGATTGATTCAACATTTTGAAATCATTCTCGACAAAATCAACGCAGATAAATCGGTTTGTGTGTTAGTTCACACTTCAAAGCATTTCAGCTCTCGATTTAAAGCTCGCTAGACACAGTTAATGATAGATTGTTGTTGCAGGAAGGATTTAGTATCAAACTGAGTGTCTGTAACAGTTTAAACTGTTTTATGAAAAGTCTGTATATCTGTACTTATGTTTGTTACAAAAGAACGTCGATGTAATCGGATCGATATGTGAGGTTAAGTTGGTCCTATGAGGATGGGTGACCATAGTTTTTTACATCAAATTCAAATTCAAATCTTTATTGCATATCACATGTGTTTACAAGGTCTTAATAATAATAATAAAATTCACATGGACCCTGTCGGGCACAACAATTACATAAAATATGAGTAGTAGCATGATTTAAAATAAATGCGGTAAATAGAAATTAAAAATAATTATCATTAAAAAATCTAATAAAATTACATTATATAATATTACATTTAAATTTGTGACATACGTCTTTGCTAATTTTATCTCTAGAAATCATTAGGAAGAATCAATCAATCAAGAATCAATATTCATTTCAAGTAAATAAGATCACACACAAATTGAATGTAACAATCCTTAACACAAATTTAAATTATAAAATAAAATAAATGAGAGAGAGCCCGTGTATTGAAAAGGACGTAAAACCCTCAGTCGATTTACATGCAACAATAAATAAAAACGAGTGACTCCTACAGTACATATAATGTGTACATCTGACTTCTCACCCTGGTAATAAGCAACATAAAAGGGGCGGGACCTCGTGAAGGTCGTTTCTGACGGCCAACTCTAGCACCCCGCGGGCTCTTTAGTCAAATCAAATAGCGCGCGATTCCCCGGCTTCCTGTTACACACTTCCGTCCCTTTTCACGAAATCACTCCCACAGATTGCAGGTCAGCCATTTATGTACTGTGATCGCAGGAAAGCAAGAGGAAAGATATTACACATCAAATCATAATCTCACCTCTGGAAAGGCACATGTTAAGTCAACGTAACTTATATAGTGACCTCTATTAAAATCCAAAACTCAAATTAGGGACAACATAATTATTTCAGAGATTTTCAACATTATTTTGTACTAAGAATATTTTAATGTTAAAACAATTTTAAAAACTTCAAAGGACGTCGCCTATAAAGCTTTTTTTATCCGCAAAATATACCCAAAAGTTTCTGCCTATTCATTCGCGACAAATTTTAATTTGGATCAGATTTTTTCGGTCGTTAAACTTGGGTTTCATCAGAATTTTGATTACTGAATCGCAAAAATAAGCGACGTTGTCTCTTTAAGCAAACTTGTGGACGGCATCAAGAGATATTGTTCTACTGTTTGCTATTTCCAAATAACAAATTAAAATCGCCTACGCATTTGTCAAGAGTGGTGACACAAACATTTATTATGATGTCATAATAACTTTTGAAACCGACCCCTCACCTTGAAAATACTGTTATTCAGATGTATTTGGTTAGACTAGAATCCGATGCCCGGCGGAGGACAGATAACGCCCTCTTCCAGCCTCCTTAAACAGACATACTTGGGGACATCCGTCGCCCCCCATCACACAATACCTGAGATGGCTGTGCGTAATGTTCCACGAGCGCCTCTCTAAGACGTAACGGGGGACTTTAACACCTGGGGCCCGCAGCGCGCGGTCAGTCACCAATCTGGGGCAGCAGAAATCGCATTCGCTCTCACAGCCCCATGACGCAAGTGTGCGAGGGAACACCGGGGTGGCTTTAGTCAGTAAGTCTGAGAGACCCCTCTGCCCACCCCAGGGCGGAGGATATCCATGAGGATTTCCATGCAGAAGAAAAAAGGAAGCCAACGCCAATAGTGTTGGGAAAAAGCTAGGCAGTCTTTAGAAAGATGATAGTGCTTTATGATTTTTCAATCAACGGCGGAGAATGTCAACTCCGAACAAGAAAGCGGAAGTAGGTAGTTAGTATTAGAAATACATTCAAACACAATCAAAGTCACAGAAAAACCCTAGCAACTTTCGTGTTGTGTTGGCAACACGTCAAACGTTGGTTATCGTGCAATAAATCCCAATTAACTAGCTATAAATCAACTGCAAGTGTTCAAGGTATCTGGGCAAGTATGGCGGGGAACGAGAGAATTTGAAAATAGTTAATGTAACACGTCTTTTAGCGTCAACACGTTGGGAGAAATATGTGTTGGCTATGTTTGGAATTTTTAGTCTGAACGAAGAAGAATCTACCTTAAATTTTCCGTATAAAACCTTATTTCTCGAATTATATACGTAACATCAGAGACATAAGACCGTATTAGTAGTGAATATTCAAACCTTGGACAGAAATTGTGTAATTGGGGTAAAGTGGGTTATTTTTGTATGGAAGAAAAAAACCACCAATTACTACGGACTACGGTTAGATATTGATGAAGATGGTTTTAATTTTAAACACATTTCGATAAAAAGAAAGAAGAAAGTTTTTGAAGTGAAAACTTCTTTAGGCGCGTTGGGCATTTTTGAGACGGGAAAAAACAATTTAACCCTCGACACCGTTACCGACACCTCATTTTTGTAAACGCGATTGTACTCTTTATTTATATTACGTTACGGATCAATGTTCCACGCAAGTATTTTTACTTTAAAGGTTTGGAAGTATTTTTTTTTTTACTAACGCAATTGTGCTCTTTATTTAGATAAGATTACGGACTAATGTTCTATACCAGTATTTTTCTTCTACCAAGGCGATCATGTTCAAGTTTTCACGTCTGTCGACACTCCCGGAGTGCCAGGTTATTTTATATTTTTATTCCTTCATAAATCGATCTCTAGACCGCTCAAATAAAAAGTTTCACAAACAACCTAACCAAAATTCAAAAGTCATTTATTCAAAGTAGGCTGAGAATCAGCACTTTTCCCCGACAGTCCCCCAAAACACCCACCCTTCACCACTTCCTAGTGCTTTAGCTGGGAAGAAGTGGCGCAACAAACTCCCCAGCGGCACAGCTGTCTGTTCAAGTTAGAAAAACTTGATTCTATACAATAGTAGGTAGGTACTTATGCAAAATAACCGATTCACACACTCATCAAAAGCCTTTCAAATCATTTCTATAACCTTGATCTACATTACGATATATTTCTTCCGCTACATAACGTTTTTCAAACACACATGATCGGGAATTGAACTTGAGACTACGCTGACGTGTGTAAAAACTTTATGACCGACCTTTCTACGTATAAACTGTATCGGTCGTATATTTATTTATATGTTTTTGGTATTTTTAGTTTCGATATCCAAATGGAAGGTGTGTTATTCGTCTAGATGTGTTTGACATGTGACCGAGGCTGGTTTTTGCGTTACGTAGTCTTGAGTTCAATTTCCGGAATGGAAAAAGTGTTTTAAGGGTTTTCATATTTTTCTGCTGGAGCAGCCGTAGTCTAGAGTGCCCGGTATATGGTAAAAGGTAGGCCTATAGCATGGGGCTTCTAACAAATATACATGTCCAGATATGGGTGTTATTGATACTCCTCTGGCTATCTGTTATCAATACCACCATAACTCTTTTTTTCTTCACTGTTGCTAGTTTATGCTAATTCTTAATGTGTCATCTTCTTCCTGAATCTGGCTGACCTTGAACTGTGACCTTGACTTCGTCATAATTTATCAAAGTACCCGGACAAATGCTACGTTGTGACTACCCGAAAAATGTAAACATGATTAAGGCATTAACCCCCTAAGATTAAGACCATTTAACATTGGTCGACTGCGGAAATTATGTTGGTCCATTAGAGTTAATTTTCCATATGGGCACGGGTAATAAAAAGAGCAAGACTGCCGATTATAAGGTTCTAGGTTGAAATTCAGCTTGACCAAAGCTATATTGATTTTTGTTATTTAAAATTTTCACTGATTGGTTTTTTAATGTAATAAAAAACATTATAATAGGAAACAGATACGGGTAATGTACGCCCCCCAGCTAAATGGACCGAGGTGGCTGGGACAGACTGGATGCGGAAGGTGGAGGACAGCCTGGGAGAGGCCTATATCCAGCTGTGGACTTCGATAGGCTGAGTTGATTGATTGATAATAGAATAGACTTTTGCACTTATAAATATTTTAGTTTAAAGTTTGTTTAGTTTAAATCCATCTTCCTAGCACGGCGGGCTGTGCTGGGGCTGCTGCTGCAAGTGCGGAATACCTCAAACGGCGCAAATACTCCAATCTTATTGGGACTTATATGTTTGAACCGTTTGGGGTCATGTGGTCCGAGTGCCCACCTAGTTTTTCAAGACATCGCCAAGCAGCTGGTCGACTCTTCACGTGACCAGAGGGCTGGCCTATTCTTTGGTCAAAGAATCAGCATTGCTATACAACGTGGCAATGCTACCAGTCTTTTGGGCACTTTTCCTATTGACAGCGATGCAGACGAATTTTTTGATGCCCTATAATTATTCCCCCCTCCCTTTTTTTAAATACTTGTACATATTATTATTTTAAGTCTGATAGTTTTTAAATAATGTAAATACGTGTGTGTAAATAAAAAAAAAATTGAGAATGTTTAAAGTTGAGAGCTGATATTTGGCAGTTTTTGAACTTCAAAAGCTGCAGACTCTAAAAAGGTTTCTTACACCTCCTCCTTAGCTTCGATATCTGAGCTTAGACAAGAGACTGCCTGTCTATCTATATTTTTAGATTTACAGGCGTTATCCTTATCTGGGTCACCAGAAAAATACCGACAAAATTTGCCAATTTAACCCAAAAACAGGGTTCACGAAACATTTCATTATACCTACCCCAAAAAAAAGTAAAATTAATCACGATGCGTACAGACGGAGCAGGGTTCAACAAATTATCGGCGAAAACGTTAACGAGCCACCGTTAAGCCCAAAGGGTTCCGCACAAAACCCATTGAGGATAAGGAAGTTTTTCCTTTTATGTAGATATAAGAACGACTTTAATTGGAGTCTCAGTGATTTCTTTTTATTACGTTTTTTTCTTTGGCTTAATAGAAATTTATAGGGACGAGCCGAATGATCTTCATAGCGCCTTCTTTGATGCCAAATAGAGTCTGCCCAGAATTTGGCTACGTGTTTTGGACCTACCAGTAGCGTCCATCAGTTTCTGTAACGTGCAGATACATAAGCAGGTTTTCCTTGTTCCGGCCAACATGGGCCTGGAGTCTATTTAAAGATTTCCAGGTAAGCCAACGTAACTCATATCCAGGTGGGAGATTTTCAGCAAGTGGCCGAATAATGGCAAATGCTTAGGAGTTAGTCTTGCAAGTACGAAGCTGTTACTGAAGTCTGTGGACACTTGCATGACCACGGGACCATCGGGGTAACGCATATCTTACCAATTTGAAAACAAAATCCCGTGCACACAATCCTTTTTTTCGTTGGTAAGCGTTACTATAGCGGCCGAACGCTGCAAGCTAAAATAGTCCTTATAGTGTACAGATATGCGTTTCTTCGATAGTTCCTTTCTAAGACAGTTTTTAGTAGCGCTGTTCAAGAAATCTTTTTTCAACTGCATGGCGTCAATATCCAGTTCGAAAAGGTGCCTGCCATGTGCTTGCGTGAAACGTATTCGTATGAAAATCTTGTTCTGTGAGTGAAGTTGAACATATCAAATCAGAATTTAACATTGTTTTTCAAAGTCAAAGTCAAAGTCAAATAATTTATTTCAATTAGGCACAAAAAGGCACTTTTGAACGTCAAAAACAAAAAATAGAATTGATTCTAGTCGCCCCTTCCAAAAGGTAGTTTTCGTATGGAGAAGAATGGGCAAGAAACTCCACCGTTACTCTTTTAAAATGTTTTACAATATTTTGTATACATTAATTATATAATTATATGTGAAAACGATGCACCTGGAGATTACTATACCACAATAGGTAAAAATAAAAATGAAGCAATGACAGAAAAAATAATTATGTAATGGATACATGGTGTTCACATATTTACAAGCCATGTAAAATAGGTACCTATACGATATTCCTAAAAAAATTACAAGTGATAATAATTAGTCAGTGTGTGAGTTCAAGTAATCACAGAATGTAAAAAAAAAAATATAATATTTAATTACACAATTAAATTAGCAACCAGTTTGATTTTGTCTAGACTCTAAATTGTCCTATGGAGCTAGACCAGCATGCTTCCGAGCATTCTTATCTAGGATATAATCCTCTAATTTGTAATATGCTTGTTTACAAAGAGTACTTTTTTGGCAGCAAAAATATCTTTGCTGAACTTGCTATACTTGCTGTGACCCCTAAACGATTCTTTCACAAGGAACTGTACGTATTTTTACTAGCTAGCTATTTCAGATTCAACAAGTAAAGCTTCCTTTGCCTCTCAGTCCTTTTCACTAAACCTTTACATCACTGTGTAACAGTTTTCAAAGCACAAAGATAAAACCACAGCCTAGAAAGAATTTTTAATAGCCTTCCAAAAACACGAGTTTACTCACACGTAGATGAACTGTGGTATTTTAGTCTGTAGCCTAGGCTAGTTCTGCGGCTATAGAATAATTGAATACAGAACCAATTAGAATCTGAATAATAGAAGACATGGAGTAGTTTGTAATAATAGAATAATAAAATATTCAGAGGCGCTTTAGGTTCGTGCACAATTTGAGCCTAAATCATAGAGTTGTGGAAAATTGTACGGACATTGGAGCCTAACCCGTCACGAAGGCTATCCCAAACGTTGATCAAATTGTATTTGGTAGTGACAGGTGTCGTATTGTGGGTTTGTTTATTCTGTTGGAACATTGTAAGTGTTTTGTAACCAATTTGCAGGAATAAATTATTTATTATTTAGTTTAAGCAAAAGTAAAAGGATATTTTTTACTTTGTTTTCTAAAATACAATAGACGTGGATATATTTAGTAACTTGTTCTGCTTAGCTATTTCTAAAGAGCCATAAAAACTCCTGAAAGAAATCGACACGTGTTTCACCTCTCAACGAGGCATCCTCAGGATGACGATGGACTTGTTGCAAACTCGAACACGGCGTGTTGCCACACCAAGCGCTGAGTGCAGACTGAGCCTTATCGCCCGTGAAACCCACTTATATAGTGTCGCCGTTATCAGTGCGACCGTTATCAGTGCGATAAGGGGCGAACAATCGCAGCAAAGGTGACCTTGGCATACTCGTATTTAATTCGTTCAACAGTGTAATGTTTCCGGTATTATTTTTGACAATTTCTAAACTCTCTAGTACTGACATTCTGAAACCTTTATCACATGTGTTTCTAGTTCAAATTTATTTGGGGTTGACACCAAATTTCTGTTTTTTACATGCTTCTCTATTAGTCGTTATTCTAGCCATATCATCTTTTACACAGTCAATCCATCGTTTCTTTAGTCTTCCCCTACTCTTATAGCCATCCACATTTATACTCAAAACTTTCCTCACGACATTTTCCTCACTCCTACGCATACCATGACAACCGATTTACACACAACTTTTCAGTCACCGGTGCCACTTTCAGACTTCCTCATATAAAAGACTCATTTCTTATTATATCCATTCGCGCTAAACACTAAACAAATACACAACAAAGTATTACATTCTATCCACACCTATATCTATGAACACCAAATGCACAACACACACATACACTCACCAACGCGCACGCATACACACACACACACCCTCACACACACACACACAAATAAGATAATACCTAGTTCATATTTTGTATTGCTTAGCTATGGAAGAGCGGGGCTCCCCAACACAGGCATTACTTGCTTACAGGGGAGCTCCAAACACAAATATTCTAGATATAAACTTGTTGAAGCAATAAACCATTTTGTATTTTGTATTCTGTCTTGAAGGACTTTGGATTTCTTTTGACTTAAAAACCTCTCATTCCACCAAAATATATCAACAACATCAAAAACCCAAAAAAAGAGACACACACACGCATACATACACATTACAGGCTTAATGTTATGAGTGTATGTGTATTCCATCAAATTTCAAAACACATTAAATCACAATAAAAACACATCTAAAATCAATATTCACCTCCATATTCCCTTCAGCATTTCAACGGCACATTTTTATGAATAAATACGAGGTAAACGGCACATTTGATGGCATGGAGGTCCCATGACGCCGTATAAATTGACTAAAGTATTGCCGGGTCGCGCCGTATGTCATCCGTGTTCCTGCGATGCTCAAACTTGATATGATTAAGGGCTTTTAGCTGTGGGAGGGTCATGGGAGTAACAGTGTAAGGGAGGATGTATGTGCGTATTCAGATACGGGTCCGCTCACGAAAAATTACAACGCTTTTCGCAATTTTAAAAACGCATTTATTGCGAAAACGGGTTTTATAATATTGTGGCGTAGGGTGTGTCGCTAAATTCTAACCCACATTTTTTCTTCCCCACTTAATTAAAAGGCTTCTTTTTAATTAATTACCACGCGGCTCTACCGAGGGGGTAGACAGAAACTACAGACCGCCGTCTGCTATGATCCTTTGCCTTTGCTTCGTCCAAGTTCATATATCTGGTCATACATGGGCCGGCTGCCAGGACTACGAAGCTGACCTTTTTTACCCGACTGTGGCGGTGCCCTACATGTCATGAAGGGTCATGTTTTTGAAGGACATAGAATAGCTATAAGCATTATTGTACCTACATCATTTAAATAAAACGTCATAACGAATGAATACTCATGTACATTTTCTACAATGGGCGATTTTATCACTAATAGTAATAAGATAAAATTATATTATCAAATATCTACATAATCTACGTTCGCAATTTATTTACCAAACACGTAAACAAACACGAGTTTCGGGGAAAAACAACTGTAACGCCTACACATAAGGTTCAGTTTGCGCCACAACTTCACATTTTTAATGACTTTTCAACAGTACTAGTCAGTCTAAAACCAACTTTATTTACACGCAAATAAAGTTGATGTTCGTTTAAGTGGAAATAACATCAATTGGAAGCAAGATTTAAATAGACCTAATGAAATAGCAAAAATCACCTATTTTACTTCAACAGATATACAGGGTCAAATTAGATTTGCTAGCAAAACTCCGAAGATGTGAGAGTTATTGTTATCTAAACGTTATGTTTTCCCTAATATTTAAAAAAAAAAGTACTTATAGCAAACAAAACATTTTTTTGGGTCATTTTGACCCTATGGAATCCAACCAAAATAATTTTTGACCTAGCAAAGAACCAAGCTTTCCTAGTCGTAGTAGTCGTCTACAAGAATTTAAAACTCAAACACAAAAAACTTGTTTGTATCGACAATTAATGGACGTCAGCGCGAACCCTCCATTCGGATGCCACCTTTAGAAAAGATAATGCACCAGTGACACTATGCGATCTGGGTCAAGGTTCCAGAGGCTTGATAAACTTAGATGTCAGTTTATTTCATGTAGTTACTGAAGCCAGTGGAAATTTAAATGATGGTAATTTTCTTTAATGTAGTGGGAAAAAGAGTTTGAAGGCGATTTCACCCGTACACAATTTATATGACCTAAAACCATTTTGAAATATTTTGTTTTTGGCATAGATACCATAGTATTGATGGATAAATTATATCTTTCACTATTAGAAAAAGGCATGCACTTAATCGAACCTCCAATAATTACCATTTTGCGCTCCTAAAATTATTGTTTTAAAAAGTGTCCATCATTCAATTCAAATTCAAAATTCAAATTCAAAATATTTTATTTCACATAAACTTACATGGGCACTTATGAAACGTCAGAAGCTAGGTAGCACGGTTCCAATTGGTCGTTTCCTATGGAGAAGAGCCGGCAAGAAACTCCACGGTTACTCTTTTAAAAATAATTGGCTTTTACAATACTTTCAAATAACATTGTTACTAGGTATGGGAGGACAGTGTAGGTCTTTCAATAAGTACCAAGTAATTTAACAAAATAGAAAATGGTCTACAGGTCTACAATCCACTAAGCCTACAGTGTTCTCACATTCACAAAATAGAAAAGAATCTATACAAAAGATAAATAAATTAATAAAAGTAAAAACCCTATTTTAATATAATAAAACGCAATTATATTATTGCTATTACAAAAATTATAATTATTAAATTATATCATTGCCTCTAAAAAATTATTGACATTAGAATGTCAATAAGTTTTTAGAGGGTCATTTAAATATTTCCCTAAGAAAAGACACCACTATAATATAAACAAAACAGTATCACACCACAGTACACAATAATTAGGTATTCTAGTTGAAGAATCGCCGTGAAAAAGAGGGTTCATAGATTCAGAGAGTGATAAATCAATCCATAGTTTTCATATTTTTCCAAACTTCCCAAAATCTCAGTCTGGATATGTGCCCGGTTGATGGCAATAGGCTCGCCCCCTATAACATGGGACTTCAATGTAACTGGCGAAATGTGGTTGAACAATATGGATACCTCTGCCTAACTCTTCGGGGAAACAAAGCATGATGTTACGTATAAGTTATGTTCCCAAAATCGTAATAACTAAGTAAGAACCGTAGCAGCACCCGTTCTGTATTTTCTGCATACTCCCATAAGAATATGTGTGTTCCCAAAATCTTTTCCTCTCACTTCATTTAAAACCACCACAGATTAACAAATTCCCATCAGTACTTCCTCCATTAATTTGTATTATGATAAAGTTATCTATTATTTATTGACGGACAGTCCTTTTAGTCCTTTGTTTATTGTGCAACCATGCCATTTTAATTATTTTGTTAATTAAATCTTTAATTATCTTTTTAACTTAATTGTATCATTTCGATTTTATTATTATTTGCTACACATATTTATTTATTCTTTATTTAAATATTTACATTTACACACACTATAAAACTGATTTACATCCGTAAGACGTACTCGTAACATAAGGTTCAGTTGAAAACCAGCGTCAGGCACTAGTTGTCTGGCATTTATGCTGAACTGGGCCTATTTGTCGCAGCCGTGAGGCACACAATACTGTTTTAAACTTTCTTTGTTTTTTTGTTTTTGAAAACTGTGTGCCTTAACCTGTGTCAAATAAATTTATTTTCTTTCTTTTCTTTCTTTCTATTCCATTTATCGCGGCCTGGAATCCAGATCAATGCTGAATAAGTCCAGTGAACTGGAATCATCGCTTACCAAGTTGATGCGATTCGGTAAGCCAAATGTGGCTGCCAACTGCTGGCACTTATGTGTTATTGGAGAATAAAAGCGAGTGCATGGATTCTATTAACCGTTGCTCTTTTCTAAAAGGCTTTGTTTATGACAGAAAAATCTTTATCCCTGTTTTCCTAAATACACTGAAGATTTATCTGGAACCAGCTGTGGCCCGTGGTTTTACCCGCATAACTCTCAATCTCGTGGGAATATCGGGTTAAAAAGTATTTTATGACCTAGTCCAGGTCATGGTCTACCAATCAATCTGCCTAGCCTTTTCCCAACTATGTTGGGGTTGGCTTCCAGTTTAACCGGATGCAGCTGAATACCAGTATTTTACATGGAGCGACTGCCTATCTGACCTCCACAACCCAGTAACTGGGTAATACGACACCCCTTGGTAAGACCGGTCATGGTTATGGTCTACTCATGTGCCAAATTTCATCCGAATCTGTTTACCCGTTTTAGCGTGAACGTAACATTTGATCTGGTTTCCTATGATGTGTTGTGGAGTAAATTAGAGCGGATAAATTTACCCACAGAACTTGTTAATATTTTAAAGTTTTGGTATGGAAACCAGATCAACACTGTACGATGGGCTGGAGCGTTTTCTCGTCCTTATGGGTTGGAGTGTGGGGTGAGGCAGGGTCAATTGAGCTCACCAACGCTGTTCAACCTTTACGTGAACGAGTTGATTGGCGAGCTCAGCAGTACCTGGCTCGGATGTTATATAGACGGTACCTGCGTCAATAATATCAGTCACGCGGACAACATGGTACAGCTGAGCGCGTCAGTCTGCGGCTTGAAAAAATTGGTTGCTCAATGTGAGGCGTATGCCAAAGTTCATGGCTTAGCATACAACACTAAGAAGTTGGAGGTCATGGTCTTTAAGGCTGGGGGTAAAAGTCCTGATGTGGTACCGCCTGTATTACTTTATGGTACACCTTTGCAGAGAGTCTAGAAGTTTAAGTATCTTGGTCATATATTGACTCCCAATCTCAAAGACGATGATGACATTGATCGGGAGCGGAGGGTGTTGTCGGTTAGAGCGAACATGCTGGCTCGCAGGTTTGCACGATGCTCACTTCCTGTAAAAATCACGCTCTTTCGAGCCTACTGTACTAGTTTTTACACATGCTGCCTATGGGCTAGATATACGCAAAGATCGTATAGCGCTCTCTGCGTTCAATTTAACAATGCGTTTAGGATACTAGTGGGGCTGCTCCGTTTCTTTGGTGCATCAGGGATGTTCACAGATGCGCATGTAGATTGCTTTTACGCAACAATGTGTAAAAGGTGCGCTTCCCTGGTGCGCAGGGTGTGGGGCAGCTCCAATAGTGTCTTAAGCATGGTTGCGAGTCGCCTGGACTGTGAATACGTGGGTCACTGTTGTGCCGTCTCTCATGGGATGCCACAGCGGTGACCAACCATTATTTATTGTATTGTTTTCCTTGTTAGGGTTCCGTACCTCAAAAGGAAAAAACGGAACCCTTATAGGATCACTCGTGTGTCTGTCTGTCTGTCTGTCTGTCTGTCTGTCTGTCTGTCTGTCTGTCTGTCTGTCCGTCTGTCACAGCCAATTTACTCCGAATCTAATGGACCGATTAAGTTGAAATTTGGTTCAAATATGTATTTCTGTGACCCAAACACGAATGTGTAACGTAAATAATTTAATTTTGAATATAGGTGTCACTTTTGGGGCGCAAACAAGAAAATTTAAAAAAAAAGTTTTGCTAACAGTACCGTGTGACATATCAAATGAAAGGGCTTGTTGCGAGGATCTTAAATATATTTTTTATATAATTTTAAAATAAACACTTTTAAAGATATTTAATAAATTCAATGAAAATTGACCATTCCCCCCCCCTTATCTCCGAAACTACTGGACCAAAAATTAAAAAAAAAATACATAGTATGGTTCTTTACTCATAGATTACAGGAAAACCTATAAGAAGTCTATGGTCTTAAAATAACATGGTAAATCTCTCAATATTGTGCGTAAAAACTTACATTTCGTCGCTCGGCATCCAAAAGGCCCATCTCTCTAGCTACTATAATATCAAAATATCAAAAGTGTTTGAACGTCTGCTTAATACACAAATAAATAAAACTGTAAATGTTCATGACAACCAATTCAGGTTTCGGCGTGGTTTGACAACAGAAAGTGCAGTGTTGTGCCTTAAGCATACTATCACATACTTACTATACACAGCGTGGGATGCCGATTTATGCTAGGTTCATCGATTTATTCAAGGTTTCTGATCTGGTTGCTTATGACGTATTGTGGAGAAAGATGGAGAAGGATAGGTTGCCAACGGAGCAAACATCTTTAAATAGTGGTATGGTAACCAGATCAATAGGTTGGAATGCGGGGTGAGGCAGGATTGGTGAGCTCAGCAGCACCAGAGTGGGTTGCTATATAGATGGTATTTGTGTAAATAATATTAGCTATGCAGGTGATATGGTGCTTCTGAGCGCGTCAATCTGTGGTCTCAGAAAGTAATTGGTCGCCAAATGTGAGCAGTATGCCAAAACACATGGTTTGATATATAACTCCAATAGGTCGGAGATCATGGTCTTTGAGGCTGGGGGCAGACTGGGTTATGTACCACCTGTATTACTCAATGGGACTCCACTACAAAGAGTATTTACGTTTAAATATCTTGGTCATATATTGACCCCTGACCTCAATGACGGACTCGATATTGAGCGGGAGCGAAGGGCGTTGTCGGTAAGGGCAAACATGCTGGCTCGCAGGTTTGCACGCTGCTCACTTAAAAAGCCAAAATTACTCTGTTTCGAGCTTATTGTACAACGTTTTACACGTGCAGCCTGTGGGCTAGATATACCCAAAGGTCATGCAACGCCCTTCGAGTCCAATACAACAACGCTTTCAGGGTATTGGTGGGGCTGCCCCGTTTTTGTAGCGCATCGGGAATATTCGCGGACGCACATATTAATTGCTTTTACGTAACGATGCGAATGAGATGTGCATCCCTGGTACGCAGAGTACGGGCCAGTTCCAACAATATCGCTAGCAGTCTGGATTGCATGTACATCAATCACTGCAGTGCCATCTCCCATGGGGTGAAATAAATTTAAACTAGATTACGTGGGGCACTCAGAAAGTTTTGTGATACTAGAAAAAAATATACTACAGGTTATATTTTTTTTTATTATATCTTTTGAAAGAACTCTCCATTGGCGTCTATACACAGTTTTATACGTCTAAACAAATTTTCATAACACATTTTCCAGTCCGCATCAGACACCTCTCCAATCTCCTTGTCAAATGCACCCAGTGCATCTTCAGGTGATGAAAACTGTTTTCCTTTGAGTTGATTTTTTATTTTGGGGAACAAGAAAAAGTCGCACGGAGCCAAATCGGGACGGTAAGGAGGATGACCTATAAATTTGACCGGTGTGCTGTCCAGAAAGTCCCTTGTTTTGAGCGCCGAGTGAGCCAGCACGTTGTCGTGGTGAAGCAGTAGCCCACGGAGGCCAGTGTTCGGTCGCTTGCTGCTTGCAATAGTAAAAACTTCTGGCAAACATTTGGTAACATACCATTCAGCATTGATGCTTCTTTGATCTCGTCAGGGTACTGACACCAGATAACCTGGTAGAAAAAAAAAAAAAACTTGCGGTCAACATTTTGCCTGCACTTCTGGCTCACTTCACTTTGGTAGGCGTTGGTTCATTTTGGTTCAACAGCCACACGGTCGACTGACGCTTCATTTCTGGATCATATTGAAAAATCCAAGATTCATCACGTAATGATATCTTAAACGCGCCGAGACGAGCCTGCTACCAATTTTGCTATCATGTCTCGGCACCATTCTACCCGAACCTCCTTCTGACCCTGCGTTAGATTTTACGGTACCAGCGTGAAACTATCTTTCATAACCGAAGATGCCTGTGTAGAATTTCATGCAGTGTGCACACTTCCCGATCCAATCGGCAGTATACATCTATTTATCTTGACATTTTAAACTTTGCTTTTTTTGTGTTTTTTCAAAAGCTAATTATGTTTTTTTTTTATTGGATGCTGTAGAATGGTAGTAGACCATGGTCTGAACAACGTTTGTTCTAGCAAAACTGTGATTCAAATTTCACGGTGTATGCTGAACCTCTTCATATGTAATTCGCCTATTCTCTTGAATTACATTTTTCACAGCCAGCACTTTTTGTTATGTAACAACCGTCATAGGGCGGCCACTTCTTTCTTTGTCTGACAAAATTACTAGACCACCCATAAATTCGTTGAACCAGCGAAAAACAGTCGCTTTAGAAGGGCTTTTTTCTATGAACACCATTCGAAGTCTTTCAAGCGATTCTTCTGGTTTTAGTCGACATTTGAAATCGTACAAAATCATCGCGCGAAAATGTTCTCGTTATAAATCCAGTTTTCAGTAAGACAGAGTATTTTGATTTTGCTCGTAAAAAAATGTGGAGGGAATTTCGAATTTGGAATGTTATGTTTTTTTGTAATAAGTAGTCATCGTTTTAATTGACATCAAAACCAGCCAATATTCTACAAGTAGACAAAAACTGTTAGTCGCAAAACTTTCTAAGTGACCTCGTAAAATAAGTTAACATAGTTCATAAGTTTACTAACACAATACAATGAGTCCTTGTTACTTGAATAAAGAAAAATATCTGGATGATATTTTTTTTTTGAACGACGTTTTCTAACAATGAAATAAAAATCAAAAACCGAATCAAATCAAACTTTATTTGTGAACATAGGGGTACAGAAAGGTCTTAAAAATATACATTTTAGCGTGATCTCACCTAGCTAGATCGATTTATCGCTCCTGAAACCCCCCTGCATACTAAATTTAATAAAAATTCTTGGAGCCGTTTCCGAGATTCAGATTATATATACATAGGTATATACAAGAATTGCTGGTTTAAAGGTATTATTATTATATTAATACCGCGAATGTGATTTTTTTTTACGAAAATCTGATTTTTGTTTTATGTCATTCTACACGTTCAAATAAGTGACACTGCAATTTAATTTTTTTTTTAATGTCACATTCGCGGTATTGGATGCCGAGTGACGATTTGCAGTTGGAATGTATGGGAGAACATGTTTTTCAACTACAATGTTAAGTTTGTTCTTGGGATAAATAAATTCATCTCAACTACGGAACCCTTCATTGTGCGTAGTCCGACACGCACTTGGCCGGTTTTTTTTTATTTAGTGTCTGTATTTACTAACATAGTCGTAGGTTTTTCTAACAATCTTGTTGAGTCTTGGTTACTACAGTAAAAAAAAAATCTTCATATTCAGCAGCACTTTACTAAATTACGAGCTAATCTGATCAACGGGAAAAAAAATCCATTGGAAAGTAACTGTCAATCTGACCACTGGGAAAAACCCGGCCCCGCCGTTACCACTGGACTAAAACTGCTCCCCGCTGCATATGAATACCGCATCAAAATCCGTTGCCTAGTTTAGAAGAACAGCGCGGTAACACAGACAGACTTGAAAATCGAATTTTGTTTGATACTATTTATAGATTATAGAAGAAGATATAGACAGAGTCTACGTTGACGCCCTAAGCTCAAGTGTTTTGTGGCTTTATAGGTACACGAGGCAAATAGGTCTAGGAAGCTCTACATGAAGTTAGCCTTATTGACGAAGCCTTTCTCAATGAGACTTAGGTACTACCCGAAGTCTTAACTCCAGGCAAAAGAACAAATCAAATCAAATCAAAATATTTTATTTCACATAAACCTACATGGGCACTTATGAAACGTCAGAAGCTAGGTGCACGGTTCCAATTGGTCGTTTCCTATGGAGAAGAGCCGGCAAGAAACTCCACGGTTACTCTTTTAAAAATAATTGGCTTTTACAATACTTTCAAATAACAGCGTTTCTAGGTATGGGAGGACAGTGTAGGTCTTTCAATAAGTACCAAGTACTTAACAAAATAGAAAATGATCAACAGGTCTACAATCCACTAAGCCTACAGCGTTCTCACATTCACAAAATATGTAGAAATAAATCTATACAAAAAAAAAAATTAATTAATAAAAGTAAAAAAATTAAACAAACAAAGCAGTACTTTAATAATCAAGAACCATACTGAAATAGCTTTCAATACGTTACTAGTAACTTATACCTAAGCTAAAGTTAACACTTACATAAGTAATTGGTAACTTAAAACTTTCCCCACAATTTCTTTGTAAGGCTTCACTCATTGTAAATTATAGAAATAGCCATGGTTACACGTGACTTTGGCCCTGAATTAAAATGGTTATACAACATATCCCGGAATTAAATCAGGTTTGGTCCTGTAGTAAAAGTTGTTCATAATAATAAGTAACGTCACGTGTTTAAGTTAAAAAAAATCCCTGTATATATTTGTTCTCACGTTCTCGAAATCGGCTCTAACGATTTCGATGAAAGTTGCAATGTAGTAGTTTACGGGGGCGAAAAATCGATTAAGCTAGGTCCCATATCTGGGAAAATTTATTTTCTCCGTATTTTCACCCGAGCAGAGCTCGGTCGCCCAAAGTTCAGAACAAGATAATGAATAATGTCATGACAATAATGATCATAGCAGCATGGAATATGTAGGTACTATACATGGATTAGTATACTATTAAATGAGCATTCTCTATTTTCACTAGAGCAGAGTTTGGTCGCCCAGGTACAGACGCCAGCACATCAAGCTACCCGAAACTGTCAAATTTTCCCAATCAACTTTGAACCTTATACATTAGCGATAAAGTTGAAAATCTATTAAATAAATTTGACAGACTGTAGTGGCTTGATGTGCTTTTTTTTTTTTTTTTTGGGTGGGAAATTATCAAATAACTTCTCCCGCTCTGGGTGGAGCGGGAGGGCGTGTCAGACTCTTACTGACTAAAACCCAACCGTGTTCCTTCAGTTGCCATGTTGCCGGGGGACCACGATATCCCTATCGGCTCATATTCGCAGCCCCGGCAGGCATTGGCCCTAGCGGACCCCGTCAATTCTGCTGACATCTCCTGGCGTCTGTACTTAAGTATAAAATATTGTTTATTTATTAAATTAGCTATGGTGATTGTAGGAAATAATTGTGGTCACACTGCAAATCTACGCACGCACACTGTCGCACACGTATAAGGGTCTAGTATCATAGTAGGTACTTCGTTCATTTTGTTTTGTTTTGAATGTACAGCGGAAGTATAACTTTAATTTACGTAGTTTCGATTTGAATATTCTAGAATCTTCATTAATATATTAATATACACATAACATCACGCCTGTATTGCCCGAAGGGTTGGGCAGAGGTGTACCTATGGTTATACACCCACATTTCGCATGCTTGAGTTCCATGTAATAGGGGGCGAGCCTATTGCCATCAACCGGGCACAAATCTAGGCTCGGGGCTGCTACTGAGAAAATGCAGATACCACTTTGCCCAACCTGGGAATCGAACCCACGAGTCATGGTCAGCAGTAGCGGTTGCGACCACTAGACCAACGAGGCAGTTTAATAATATCGTATAATAGCTTAGTGGTTCATTGTTTAGAAAAATTCTTATATGTTGGGTAAGTAGTTAAAAACCAGCCAGTGCGCGTCGGACCATGCACAATGAAGGGTTCCGTTGTTGGGATGAATTTATCCCACGAAAAAGCTTAACGTGGTAGTTGAAAAACATGGGATCATACATTCCAACTGCAAATGTAAGTTTGTACGCACAATATCGGGTGATTTACCATATTATTTTAAGACCATAGACTTCTTATAAGTTTTCTTGTAATCTATAAGCATTGAACTATTCTCTGTATTTTTTCAAGATTTTACGCCCAATAGTTTCTGAAATAAGGGGGTGGAATGGTAAATTTCATCTATTTTCCTAAATATCTTTAGAATTATTTATTATAAAATTATAAAAAATATTGAGATCCTTGCAAAAAGCCCTTTCATTTGATATGTCACACGGTACAGTTCGCAAAACTTTTTTTTTTCTTCTTTGCCTCCCAAAAGTGACCCCCATATTCAAAATTATTTTTTTCCGTTACACATCCATGTTTGGGTCACAGAAATACATATGTGAACCAAATTTCCACTTAATCGGTCCATTCGATTTGAAGCAACCTAGCTGTGACTGACGGACAAACCGACACACGAGTGATCCTATAGGGGTTCCGTTTTTTTCCTTTTGAGGTACGGAACCCTAAAAATAAATGTAGGTATATTTTTCCGGATCAAAGTGAATTATTATCCAATCTATACTGACCGTCACGAACTTATACTTATCCGAACAGTTTCTAAATAAACCTAAATACTAAAAAACGCTTTTCAATTAATTAACCATCAAAATCTTAAGAAATGCGATAAACGCGAAAACATCAAGAATGCTTTTAAGAGGCTTACAAGTCTGCCTTGACCTTAACCACTGGCTAAAAGGGTTCCGGTGTTAAGATTTAAAATTGGAGCTAGGAAGATATTTCTGGATTCAAGACCTAGACATGTCGTTACTACAACTTAAGCTCTTCACAAAGAGGTCATCTAAGTGCTCATACACACGAGCAACACTTGTTAACGGCAGAGGCAGCTGCAGTCGTCGACACGTAGGCAGCTACCGTCGACGCGTCGACGAATGAATACTGGTTGGTTCACTCCGCATTTTATGTAAGTATGAAGCTACAAGTACGAATCGAGCCCGTCTTGTCGGGCCAATTCAGTGAATATAACGTAGTCAAAAGATATAAGAGTTACGCGACAGAAAGAGAAGCAACTTCTACGTGAATGTAACTGTAGGTAATTAGCGTTGTGCGACCTGAATTGCACTTTATTGTGTCGTAGCAAGAGTCGCTTTTTATTGAAATGATTTTGCATAGTAAACATCTGTATTTATCTGTGGTACGGTGCTCAAATACATGAGTGTCACGTTGTCGACCAGCCGTAGACGTGACGACTGCCGCTCGTGTATATGAGCACTAAAACTAGATTGGACTTGTTTTGGCCTAGTGACTAGATCTGACTTTGGATTGTAGTTTTTTGTACAGCGCTACAAGGATCTTTTGTTGCTTGAATGACATTGACAGTTGTTGGCAAACAGTTGTCAAATTGTTTTGTGAAATGTATTGAAAAAACCGGCCAAGTGAGAGTTAGACTCGCACGTGAAGGGTTGTGCTACGGTACAATATTTACCAAAAAATGCCGAAAAAAACTCGTTTCTTGTATGGGACTCCCTTTAATTTTTTACTGTGTTTAATTTGTATTATTTGGTGTTATAGCGGTAATAGAAATATCCAATCTGTGAAAATATCAACTGTCTACCTGACGGTTCATGAGGTACAGGCCGCTGACAGACAGACGGACGGACGGACAACAGAGGCTTAGTAATTAGGATTACGTTTGGCACCCTTCGGGTACGGAAACAAGATGGCGGCGTTAGTTCCAATTTCAAAAAGTCCGTTGTAGGTATCATAGTCCTGTCTGGTAAATATTTCGAATCAATTTGAAAACTTTTTAATCGACAGGTAAGTATTTGTGAATAATAATTTCACATTATGATGTCACAATTTGGTTGAATTGACAAGAATCATACTGTAAGGTACCTACTTAATACGCAACTCACATTTTTCGTCACAAAATCCGTCAATCACCGAAAAATAAATAAAAACACCAATCCCACACAAAGTCAAAAGCTTTTTATAACGCTGAGGCTTTAAATATTTACATTTTCTCCGTAAAACATCCACATTTTTTCGGCACTCAGTAAACAGATTTATTTCAATCATAGACTCAAGGAAACACCATCAAAAGAAACAAAATAAACATTTATACTGAAGTACGATTTATTTCAATTTCTCCCTTATTATCCGCAATTTATTTAAAAGGACTTCGTTTATATATAATTAATTCATATTAATAGAGATTTCAGGAAAAGTAATATCATTTTCGTCTTAACGAAAATCGTAAATTAAAACAAATGACTTCCACGTTACTAGCAAAGTTGGTCAGGAAATTGTATCAAGTAGTCTCTAAAGTACCTACTTATTGAATCGTTTATAGAGGCTGGATCTTTTCTTTTCGAGTCGATGGTAAAACACGTTAAACGAGTCGGGCCCAGTAGGTGGCCACGCCAATCGCGGCATCAGTGGCATTCTTTAGGTCCTGAGAAGTGCAGGTGTGTGGCCACTTTGGACACTCCAGCATATGGGCCATGGTTTGGTCAGGAGAACCGCATTCGCACTGGGTATCGGTGGGATTTATTATCCCCTATTTTGCTAGATTGTGCCTGCAGCGGCCTACAACAGAGGCTGGATAATTTCCGTAGACTGAATTTAAGTTTAGGTACTGGCAAACTGTGATCGCCCAGTGGTTCAGGCTTCGCCTCTAATGCACGAGGGTGTGGGTTCAAATCCGGGCACGTACCAATGTGACTTTTTCAATTCATTTGTACTTTTAGAGTTTATTTTCAACATTACTGACACGCACGCCGGTTGCAAGTACTACACACCTGACCATTCTGAAGAACATCACCAATCAGGGTCACTCTGTGTGTGTGTATCCGTGTGGCTTCTAATATCAAGTTCGAAATTAAATTGAAATAGACAATCCAATATGGACGTTAGGAGTAACAATAGACATTTATATAAATAATGGTAACCAGATAAGTATGAAACATTGTTTAAAAACTTATCAAGAAACAATTCAAGTTAATCTTTTATCAAAAATATCTATCGCATTGTTGATACGCATAAAAATGCAATAAAGCGTGGAACAGATAAAGAGTAACTGGAGAATTCAGCCCGTGCGAAGAAATATTCACGTTGCATCCACATTTTGTGATAAAGCGAAGCGGTATTCTGCGTATGAACTAAAAGTATTCCACACTAGCCTTTCTAGAATTTAATTTTTCGGTATGTAAACTACGCTTTGGCAAAACTTCAGGTAGGTACCAAATAATTCTGACACTTTTCATCAAAATACATTGAATCGTTTAGTAATCAATCAATCAACTCAGCCTACTGCAGTCCACTGCTGGACATAGGCCTCTCCCAGGCTGGGCCACAACACCCTGTCCTCCGCCTTCCGCATCCAGTTTGTCCCTGCCACTTTTTTAAGGTCGTCGGTACATCTAGCTGAGGGACGTCCCACACTACGCTTGCCGATACGCATTCTCCACTCCAGGACTCGTCGACTCCACCGGCCATCGGTCTGTCGACAAACATAGACAGCCAACTGCCACTTCTTCACTAATGTTATTGCTTCTTCCAAAAACACAAATGTTGTCCATTATATTTCAGTTTATCGTTTCTTACGTACTCCCACACTTAACTACACACCAATTGATGTGATCGGCCTGTTCTATAAACAACGAAGGATAACAAAATAGTGCTGTGTTTGGGTGGCGCTGACCGTTTTATTGGTTCGTAAAGATGTGTGGGAAATCTCGGAAAATATCGATTAGAATTAGTATATTTAATTTGATTTCGTAGAACTAGAATAGAATGATCGCTACCTAGTAACTGCTTGCTTATTTTATAACTGTAGAATGATTTCGAAATACTTTTTTCGTTTTCTGTTAAACCACTAACCACAGACACACAAGAGTGAATCATTGTTTGTCGGAACCGATGCGTTTCCTTGAAAAACTCAAAACATCACATTCACATGTCATCTTATGGGATCATCGTCATCAAATTTTCTTACGTTTTTGAAATTTGCAGATCAGACAGGGTTGTATGTTGATTAAAATATAATTCGCGACCGTAAGAAATATGGCATAACAGAATTATAATCATTCATTAGAATCAGCAAAACAACTCCTTAAGTTAGAATTGGCCTCAAATGTTATAATTTCATGAAATAGTCATTCAATAGGATTAATATGAAGTAATGAGATTGTTATAATATATGTGTAATAATATGATAAAGATGTTTGCTCTTTCTGCTGGTAATACAAAAATATTGTTCTCAAAACACTTAGTCATTAACTTAGTAAATGCCTTGATGAGTATTTTTTTTTAAAGCTACAGTTTAGTTTGCTAAATTTACTTTTGTTTTACTATTTAGCACAAAATTTTTTTTTTAATTAAATTATTGTAGTTTGTAAGTTTAATTTTAAGTAGCATGGTTTGTAAAGTTTATTTTTTATTTGTATTCCGTGGAAAATGTTGTTGGTTGCACATTTGACCGTATTTTTATTTATTCGTATAAAATGTAATGTGTCACTGTTTGTTTTCCTAAATAAATTAAATTAATGAGAGTTGTGTTGATGATTTTTATGATTATAATTCTATAAATAAATATATGAACCGCCAAAAAATTTGATTTTCGTGCTACCCTGACGCTTTCGCCTTATTATTATAATGTTTGGTGAACTCTGAGATTGTTTCGACATTTCTGCTCAGGGATCAGTCAGCCAGAAAATGCCGACGCTATCTAGTTTTAAAATTTTAACCAAATAGACTTGAGAAAGTGTCTTAGAAAATCTACTTACTTAAATAAACATTTCATTTAATTTCAACACTGCTAGGCCTTGCGGATCGAATTCAGACCTTCTAAAGCTCAGCACTCGCGTGTGCAACCACAACCGAAAATAGATGAAAGTAATAATCTAGAGATCCAAAGACATAAATCTATTTACCAAAAGCTCTCATTTCACAAAGCCACAGACACTCATATCTTCTTCAGAAAGGCAGACGGTATCCATTAGAGCTCTGAGTGGCACTTCTAGTGTGATCAATCAGCCTTGGTGCCTCAAAAGGCAAGCTGTCAGTACGAAAGAACTGACTTATTGGAGCCACTGAAGACCTTTTTATCATTACAAAGGAAAGGATACGTGGAAACGAGGTTATGTAATATGGAGGCCTAATGCTTGACAGACATTAGGAAAGTACTTGGTACGAGACTGACAGACATGCCCGGTATCGATATCAAATGACGTTAGATACGTGATTTTTTTAAGTAGTCCACTTAGAGCACCCGTCCGAATAGCACCTGCGACTCAGCAGCCTACTGCTGGGATGTGTTTGTTTTACAGGACATAATTAAATGAAAGATATCGATAAAAATCACTAGAATGTTTATTAATTACACATACTTACGTACATACCAAATTTGTTTTATCGATATATTTCATTTAATACCGTCCTGTTAAACAAACACATCCCAGCAGTAGGCTGCTGAGTCGCAGGTGCTATTCGGACGGGTGCTCTAAGTGGACTACTTCGATTTTTTATGTCTTAATCCTATCCTATCGTATACTATTAAACGAGCAATATTTGTACATATATATTAATATACATATTTGTAATCACGTTCTCGAAAACGGCTCTAACGATTTCGATGAAAGTTACTAAATAGGGGTTTACGGGGGCGAAAAATCGACCTTGCCAAGTCTCATTTCTGGGAAAATTCATTTTCTCCGTATTTTCACCCGAGCGGAGCTTGGTCGCCCAAAGTTTAGAACAAGATAATGAATAATGACATGAGAATAATTACTTTAGAATAATGACATGGCAGCATGGCCTAATGCCATGCTGCCATGTCGTAAGTACCTACTATCATGGCAGCATGATATGACATGGATTAGTATGAACTTTCCTATATTATTAAATGAGCATTCTCTATTTTCACCAGAGCAGGGCTCGGTCGCCCAGGTGATTATGTTATATCATATTTCGATATGGCTACTATGAAACTTCACAGACCGTCAGGTCTTTCTTCGTTAATTAATTTAATTTGACCCTGTTTTTGCCTGGCATTTAGGCCTATTTGGACCAAAAATCACTAAAAGCGTTTAGTGACAGTAACAGAGCTAATCTGCGTTCGCATTTTATTTGCCAAAAATGTAAACAAACACGACTTTTAGGAAAAATAACTATAATGCCTACACATAAGGTGCAATTTGCGCTACAACTTCATATTTTTTATGACTTTTTCAACAGTACTAGTCAGTCTAAAATCAACTTTATTAATACTTGTACAAAGTTGATATTTGTTTATGTGGAAATAACATCAATTGGAAACAAGGTTAATAATAGACCTTATGTTTTGAATATGTAAACGGTAAACGTATCGGTAACTTTTACCACAAATACGTTTACGTATTTGTGGTAAAAGTGGGCCATAAAATTGGACTACACCGGGAGTGTCATAAAACTGGTAATAATCTATGAAATCTTTTCAAGACACACGTAACGTGAAGAATAAAATGCTACAGTTCGATTCAAACTTAATGGCCGCTCTGAAGTGCGCTACTCGCTGCGCAGTACCCCACCCCTCACCCCCGCTGATACATTAATTCGTTACTGCGCAGTGACTCGCCTCATATTCCGAGCCGCCATTAAGTTTGAATCGGGGTGTACCAACAGTAACTTAAGGCTGATTTACATTGATTCAGTATTTTTCAATCCAGCGTTTTAATACTATAACATTAGATTAAAATTTTATGAGTTGCCGGCTACTCTATTCAAATTCAGCGCTGGATACTGGATGCTGAACTGGATTGAAAAGTGTTTAGCATAATCAACCTAAAACGTTATCATTACTGAGACACAGGCCTCCTCTCGGTGAGAGGGACTGGGCCACATAGGCCTGTGTCCAAATATATTTTTTTTGCCCTTCTTGTAGATTGTTAAAAAATATTAAACACGTATTTTTTCTTTTTGTCGTAATCAAAAGATTACGGCGATACATTGAGTTAAAATGTGGCATGACGTCACGCCTTGCTAGATTTAATACTGAGTTATGACGTAGCGAGCCCCCACTCCCCAACTTTAATGCGTGTTTTCTAAGTTATTTTTTATTAATATGATAAAGCGCAAATACGTGTCTAATATTTTTTTTATTATCTGAAAGACGAACTAAATTGAATTTCTTTTTTTTACCTAGACAACTATCGTATTCACCACGCGGGCCTAGTGCGGGTTGGTGGATGTCACATGTCTTCAATTGTTTGGTTCTCAGACTTGCCGGTTTCCTCACGATGTTTTCCTTCATCGTTTTGAGAGCAGTGATGATGAAATAAAGTACACAAAGTGAAGTGACAATCTGCGTTCGAACCCATACCTACAACATGGGCCACCACTGCTGAAAAAAGTTCACATTGGTCACTGGATTCCGCTATATTGAGACACTTGATCAATGTAAATAATCCTTTGTACTTATGATTCCTAACATATCAACCTTGTAACTTAACAACTATTACTTTCTGCCCTTTGCAACTTATTCTACATTGTCGCAAAAGGTAGGCTAACGTGTGCTGAAACTCAAAGCGCTGCGGAGCTATCCGTGTAGTGAATACTAATGCCTTATTTTTATGCCTACGTTCCATTATTGGATAAAGTATGGATCATCCGTGGACTGTTTGTAACGTGCTAGGATTTTAGTTGGATGTTATTTTGTTTTAGGGGAAGTAGGGAGAAATTAATAGAGATGAAATTGGCTGCGCGAGTTCGATTCGCATGTCGGATATTTTGTTAAATATTCGAATGCTGTTTATGTTAAGTGGTTGCGCTTACATGGGCAATTAAGATTGCTCAATTTTTTGGTAAATTTATATACAATTTTGGTATTGCCGTAAATTGTTCAATTTTGGTATTGCCGTAAATTGCTCAATTTTGTCAAGACGGCATAGATGGCCTTAATCGCCGAGAATTGAGAAATTAATTAAGCGCATATTTTATCTGATTTCAGGTTTTCTATAGTGATATCTCAAGTTGATCAGTCTGTAGTAATTTTTCATAGCAAAATCTTAATTGATTGAAAACGGTCATTGTCAGATAAATATATAGAACACAGTACAACAAAGCCACATCACTCACGAATGACAATGAAATAAATAAAAATTTTGCTCTAATTCAATTCAAAATTTAAAATATTTTATTTCATATAAACCTACAAGGGCACTTATGAAACGTCAGAAGCTGGTTCCAATTGGTCGTTTCCTATGGGGAAGAGCCGGCAAGAAACTCTTAGTTTTTGGTTACTCTTTTAAAAATCATTGGCTTTTACAATATTTTCAAATAACAGTGTTAATAGGTATGGGAGGACAGTGTAGGTCTTTCAATAAGTACCAGGTACTTAACAAAATAGAAAATGGTCAACAAATCAAATCTCAAATCAAATCTCAAATTCTTTATTGCGTACCATAATGTGATGAAATGAAATGTGTAGGGAAATAATTATATTAGTCACAATTATGGACCCTGTCGGGCACAGCACAGATCAAGTAGGAGAGAGGAGGAAGAGCACTGGTCGTTTAATATGACTTTTTAGTTAAGTAGTTGGTAAGTTATTATTTATTAATACATAATTCAATTTAAAAATTATAATTGTTGTTTTATAAATTACATATTATATACGTTTATTTAGTATTATTTTATTTACGTATTATTATTTTTCAAATCTACAGTCCACCAAGCCTACAGCGTTCTCACATTCACAAAATAGAAAAGAATCTAAACAAAAAAATAATTAATGTATAGTCATACTATACATACATAACATTTGTAAAATGTCTGTTGTGGTGAAATGTGAGTGTACTATAGGTACACCTCTGCCTAACCCTTCCGGGATTACAGACGTGCTTTTTCAGTATAAAAAAACTGTATTTAATAATACTTATAAAAGTCTAGGTTCAGTATTAAAATATTTACTCTAGAATTTCTTAGGGGTTAATTATCTCGCGGGTAGTCAGCAATAGTAAGGCGTTAATTGCTTGGAAGACCTAATTAATAGCTCCTGGCTTTTGTCGGGCTTGCACTAAATTATCTGTACGATAAACTTTTAATAGGGTAGGTAAGCAGAAATGCTGGGTAGACGTTTTCGATTAAGCGCGTTGGGCATTTTTGAGATGGGACTAAACCATTGATTTCGCGACACCATAACGACACCTCATTTTTTTAAACGCGATTGTGCTCTTTATTTAGATAAAGTTACGGACCAATGTTCTATACAAGTATTTTTCTTCCACCAAGGCGATCTTGTTCAAGTTTTCAATTCTGTCGGCACTCCTAGAATGCCACCACTTTTTTATTTTATCCGTCATGTTTATTATAGAAAAATAACGTCCACGTATTTTTTTTTTCTATTTTTATGTTATCAAAAGAATACGGCGATACATTGAGTTAAAATGTGCCATGACGTCACGAGTATGTAGATTTTATACTTACTTGTGACGTAGCGACCCCCACTCCCCAACTGAAATGCGTTGTATCTAAGTCATCTTACATTTTATTATCTGACTGATGAACTAAATAGAATTTATTTTCTTTGACCCAGGCATCATCCCTAGCCTCCTTGCCGGATTACCGCCATGGGATCTGGAGGCAAAGGTCCTCGCGCACATCTGGGAGTGGCGCGAGGAGGCGAAACGCCGGGGCTTAACTCCGATGCCGCAAGAAATCGCGGCACAGCGGACAGAGCTCCGGCGGGATCTCATGGCGTCATGGAGAGTGCGATTGTCGCAACCCCGCGCTGGGCACGCCACAATTGCGGCGATAAGACCCCTCTTTGAGGAGTGGCTTGAGAGGCGCCACGGCGTCCTCACCTTCCACCTGACGCAGGTCCTCACCGGACACGGCTGCTTCGGGAGGTTCCTGTTCAGGATAAGGCGGGAGGAAACACCCGGGTGTCACCATTGTGTGGATCGGCCTGAGGACACGGTGGAGCATACGGTGGAGGTCTGCCCGGCTTGGGCGGAGCAACGCCGTGTCCTCGTAGAGGCCCTGGCCCTGGTTCAGGCCATGGTATGGAGCGAGAGGAAATGGCAGGCCGTCACCTCCTTCTGCGAAGCGGTAATGCTCGCGAAGGAGGAGGCGGAACGCGTGAGGGAGAGGCAAATTTCGCGCCCTCACGCCCCTAACCGCCGCAGGAGGAGACGCCCGGGGTGGGAATCGCGAGCCGATTTCCGGCCACCGTAGGCGCGGGCTTGCGGACGGTGAGCAATGGGTAGCTCACCGTCCGATAAGGAGCAAGCCCGGGTCGACGGAGCGTTGTGTTCCACGCGCGCCTCAAAGAGATGTCAGCAGAATTGACGGGGTCCGCTAGGGCCAATGCCTGCCGGGGGTTCGAAGAAAACCGATAGGGACATCGTGGCCCCCCGGCAACAGGGCAACCGAAGGAACACGGGTGGGTTTTAGTCAGTAAGAGTCTGACACGCGCTCCCGCTCCACCCAGAGCGGGAGAAGTTATTTGATAATTTCACAACCAAAAAAAAAAAAAAAAAAGGCATCATCCCTATTGTCGGTTTGATTAACACAGAGACGCTTCGGTGGACGAGTAGTAAATTGAAGCGTGTTACTGTTTTCTCGCACTATATGACACAAATAAGGTAGGTATGGAAACTGACGGCTTCGAAGATGACCCGTAACAAAAGTTGTGCGCTTAATCAACGCACTTTAATAAACGCCACAAATTTATCTACCGTCTCAAGACGCTGCCGGCGCGGCTTTTCCGTGCTTTGGATATATGCACAGCTCTAACTAACCCTTCAATGAAAATAGGCGTTATGTAGAGTAGGTATATAATTCCAAGTAGCCAATTTATTACAAACAAAAAAAGCTTATTTTCATTTTTCTTCTAGTCAAATTAGTTTTCCTCCCACGATCTTAGTAACCAAACCTGACAGTTAAAACAATATCAAGCGTGGCATTTACGAATTCCTAATGTAATTTGTAGAAACGTCAAAATCTTAGTAAAGTTTCGTGTAACCTTTAACAAGCCCACGTATTTAATTAGTTGTGTAGGTAGGGAGTAGTATTTTGATATTTTTGGCTTGATTGGTTGGTACCAAGAAGCCGATAGAAGGATCCAGTTGGGTTGGATAGCGTTTGGAAAACTTCGTCAAAACTTCTCGTCGCCTACCCCGCAGTTTGAAGACTATAAGGTCTTCAAACAGTGCGTCCTGCCCGTTATGACATACGGTGCTGAATCGTGGACACTGACAGTCGGCCTGGTCCATAAATTCAAGGTCGCTCAGCGCAATATCGAGCGGGCTATGCTTAGAGTTTCTTTGAAGGATAAGATCAGAAATTAAGTTATTCGGAAAAGAACCAAAGAGACTCCAACATAGTTGAAAAAAGGCTAGGCGGATTAAACAACAATAAAATGTTATATTATCGTGTTTCTAATGGACCTTTTTTAGTTTCGTTTAATTAAATCCGCATAAATTCTTACGAAATTAATGGAAAAAGATTTTTTTTTTATATTTGCCTTATTTTGTACTCTGACGTATATTGGTCTAGAAGAGTATTATAATCCTCATACGAAACTGTATCGATTTTTCCAAAATCTGTAAACGCAGTTAGAAATAAAAAAAAGTTAAGACCAGACACTCTAAAGTCAATTTCAACGTGGAAATTGATTGGGGCCTGGGGACTTGGGGGCGGCCCCATGCACCCTGCCACTCCACTATGTGCTAAACGCTAACACATCAGTAATAAAGTTGAATATCGCGTGTGCTTTTTGATTGTGTTCGAGCACAGAACTAAATGGCGTCTCTCAATTCTTATATCGTTTAAACTAACGTAATAATTGATTTAGAGGAAAAATATCTTGTGGCTGGATAATAAACTATATTTTCTTACTGTGAATACATATTTTAGACATAAAAGCCGAGCAATCTTGATTTTATTTAAATAATCTTTTAAAAAAAGAAATGATTTTAGAAATAAAAATTAATCGAGCGAAAATGTTACAATTACGTAACTGTCTTGTACACACGGCTACACATCAAGCTATACATTTCCAGTATAAGCTGACCTCGCATTGTGCGGATATCCTATGCAATGCGAGATCAGTTTAAACTGGAAATGTATAGCTTGATGTGTAGCTGTGTGTACATGGAAAGAAAAAGATTCAATAAATCATATATTATACTAAAGTTCCATTTTGATTGTTTGCGTGACTGTTTCAAAATATGAATGCAAATTAATATACAATTTAGAGAGCCTCCTCTTAAGCAGTCTCCTCAGAATGCAATGAATAAAACGCAGAAATTAATGAAATTCGGGTTGAAATTGTGGGTAGCATCGTATGTCGAATAGGTACGTGGGCAGAAACGTTGGTTGAAAATGGTAACTCTGTGTTCTACCAACATTACCAATTATTTTATTTTTATAAACTCATTAACCTTTAACGAAACTTAATACTAGGAATACCAATATTTACGCGTAACTATAGCAGTATAATAATAATGACTGGGTAAAAAAAAAAAAATTCTATTTAGTCCGTCAGCAGATAATAAAAAACATAACATAACATCACGCCTTGTTTCCCCGAAGGGTTGGGCAGAGGTGACCCTGTAGCAGGTACACCCACATTTCGCCAGTTATGTTTAAGTCCCATGTAATAGGGGGCGAGCCTATTGCCATCAACCGGGCACAAATCCAGACTCCGGGCTGCTACTGAGAAATTCCAGATAGAAAAACCCAATAACACTTTGACCGACCCGGGAATCGAACCCAGGACCTCATGCTCAGCAGTAGCGCTTGCGACCACTAGACCAACGAGGCGACCTTAAAAAAAGCGCACCCGCCATATTTTATCATATTTGACACATATTTTTTACTTTATCATATTAATAAAAAAATGACTTAGATAAAACGCATTAAAGTTGAGGAGTAGGGGTCGCTACGTCACAAGTAAGTATAAATTCTACATACTCGTGACGTCATGGCACATTCTAACTCAATGTATTCCCGTAATCTTTTGATGACGTAAAAAAAGAAAAAATACGTGTCCAATACCTTATACTACCTTATCCTTATACCGTGGTCCTTATACTATTTGTACCTACTGATGTTTTTACCAAATGTTTTAAGACGAGCGCTAATCCTGCCGACAAACTGTAACGCAGTTTGGCAGGTTTATAAAATGTTAAAAATGTTATCAAGTGTTTGGTCCACCTGCCGGGGGTTCGAAGAAAACCGATAGGGAAATCGTGGCCCCCGGCAACAGGACAACCGAAGGAACACGGGTGGGTTTTAGTCAGTAAGAGTCTGACACGCCCTCCCGCTCCACCCAGAGCGGGAGAAGTTATTTGATAATTTCCCACCCAAAAAAAAAAAAAAAAAAAAAAAAAAAAAAAAAAAAAAAAAAAAAAAAAAAAAAAATTATTTATTATTTATTTTAATATTTTTTAATACCTAATCTAGCAGACGGACACATTTTTTTTGTCATCATCCCTATTATCGCTTTTATACTTGACAGTACTCAATCTGCCTAGCCTTTTCCCAACTATCTTGGGGTTGGCTTCTAGTCTAACCGGATGCAGCTGAATACCAGTATTTTACATGGAGCGACTGCCTATCTGTCCTCCACAACCCAGTAACTGGGTAACACGATACCCGTTGGTAAGACTGGTAGTCAGACTGTCAGGCTTCTGACGACCGGTAACGACTGTCAAAGATCCACGAATGACAGCCGTGATCAACGGCTTAACGTGTTTTCCGAGGCACGGAGGAGTCTCGGTATATAAAGATGGTCACCCATCCACAGACCAACCCCGGCAAGCGTAGCTTAACCTGATGGATCGACCCGTGCGGCTGTTATTATTTAGCCACGAGCTCCTCAAGTTGACAGTACTGTCAAACATAAAACGATGGTATTCATTACATTAGGTAATAGGTTTAGGTAGGTAACAAGTTACAACTACCCAATTTTAAGGACATACCTACCACCTGAAAGTTTTATAGTACATAACATAACATCACGCCTTGTTTCCCCGAAGGGTTGGGCAGAGGTGTCCCTGTAGCAGGTACACCCACATTTCGCCAGTTATATTTAAGTCCCATGTAATAGGGGGCGAGCCTATTGCCATCAACCGGGCACAAATCTAGACTCCGAGCTGCTACTGAGAAATTTCAGATAGAAAAACCCAATAACACTTTGCCCGACCCGGGAATCGAACCCAGGACCTCATGCTCAGCAGTAGCGCTTGCGACCACTAGACCAACGAGGCAGTTTTATAGTATTTCCCTAATTAATGAGACTAAAAACATTGCACATCAAAGACACACGAAAATATGTGTTCAGAGCATTACTAAGATCAAGCAGCTAAACTCTGATTATGTAATACACTTTCTTCAATCACAATCTTAACGATCTTGAAGAAGTTTCCTAATTCATTGCTTCATTTGTGTTTGTAAAATTAGTCTGCTTAGCAACGTAAATAACGCAATGAATTTTGATAATAGAATATTAATAATTAATTGCAATTATAACACTGAATTTGATGTTGTATCAGTTTTACACTCGTGACAATCTAAGAAGTCCGATTTGACGTTTCCTACTCGTACGTGTAATAAAACGTTATGCCTCGAGAATCAGTTTTCAAGCAATGTAGATAAATAATCGATTACAAAATCTCTCAGTATGTTATATCGACATGTTTCGAGAATCGGTTTTTATATCAATCGATTTTTTTTTCCATCCCTACATAAAAGATTTTGAAGCTGTCAAATCGGACTTCTTAGATTGTTGCGAGTATAGGTGTAAAACAAAGTTCCCAAGTACTTTTTCTTACATCTAAAACTAAATATTTGATGTTACGATATTAATTATTGCATTTCATAATCAATATTTTAGTTCACTAGTTAGCCACAATTCATTATTTCCATACAGTAATATTGCCAATTTAATCAAAAGTTGGAAACGTCGGAAATAGCTGTAAATACCGGATTTACAGCTATTTGCGACGTTTCCAACTTTTAGGATAAACGCTTTTATAATAAACGAAGATTTAAAGATACCTACAAATTGTCAGAGTCATAGATTTAAAAATTTAATTAAAATTAAAAATTTCATATAAGTTACTTAACTTTAGACTTGGCAGCAATTCCACTAAAAATGAAACATGATCAAAACCTTATGAATTCAATTTAGAAAATTAAATGAAAAACACTTCTGTAAAGTAGCGTCACTCGAACAAATCTCGGCAAGTAAGGCAATTAGGAAAATGAAATTATACTCTTCCAATTGAAAATACACTTAATTTCAACGCGTTTAAGTCTCATTTCAGTTATTCAAGTGACGTTAATTTAGTGTTAAACACATTTTTCTCATAAGACTTACATATTCACATTTTTATCTCCTGAACGTCTCCTTTCAAGAAAAAGTAACGGGTGATGAGACGATTCCTCAGATATTGTATAATCCGTAAAGTACAACTACTGTTGAAAAATAACCGGCTTCATTGTGCGTGGTCCGACACGCACTTAGCCGTTCCGTAGTTGGGACGAATTTATCCCAAGAACAAACTTAACATTGTAGTTGAAAAACATGTTCTCCCATACATTCAACTGCAAATGTTGGTTTGTTCGCACAATATTGAGAGATTTACCATGTTATTTTAAAACCATAGACTTCTGTAGGTTTTCCTATAGTATATGAGTAAAGAACCATACCCTGTATTTTTTTTTTTTCAAAATTTTAGGCTCGGTAGTTTCGGAGATAAGGGTAAATTTTTATCCATTTCCTTAAATATCTTTAAAAGTATTTTTTTTTTATATGAAATTCTCGCAACAAGCCCTTTCATTTGATGTCATACGGTATAGTTTGCAAAACTTTTTTTTTAAATTTCTTATTTGGCCCTCAAAAGTGACCCCCATACTCAAAATTCATTTATTTACGTTACACGTCCGTGTTTGGGTCACAAAAATACATATATATGTGTGTATCAAATTTCAACTAAATCGGTTCAGTAGATTCGGAGAAAACGGACAGACAGACACACGAGTGATCCTATAAGGGTTCAGTTTTTTCCTTTTGAGGTACGGAACCCTAAAAAGGAGACAACAGCTATCTGGTAAATGTAAAATTTCCACATTTAATGTCTGTAATTTATAATAACATAACATAACACCACGTCTATATTCCCGAAGGGTTGGACAGAGGTGTATCTATAGTACACCCACATTTCTTCACCCACAGTTATGTTTAAGTCCCATGTTATAGGGGGCGAGCCTTTTACCATCTATTGGGCACAGATCCAGACTCTGTTACTGAGACATTCCAGATTCCAGGGTTTTTCCAGGATTTATATGGTGTACAAAATAAAGAGTATTCTATCTGTTAAAGATTTCTACTTGTGTACGTAGAGTGCGCCCCTGTGCTCCCGTCCTTGCTATATGGCTTTTCTGTTTAAGTTTTAAAACAAGACCAAAATAAATCAGTCATACCTACAATAAACTATAATGCAAAAGTGACTCGATTGATTTCTCTGTCATTTCGGTATCGCGGATAGAATTCCTAACTATGTTGAAGTCTGCTTTAAGTCTGGATTCCACCACAAGCCCCCCAATAACAATGTGATCTTCCATAACAATAGTCTAGAACCACCTGCCGTAAAGCGTTTTTGAAACAACAGCCTCGACTTCACTCACAATTCTAGGATACTCTCTTCGTGAAAAATTCTCCAGACTGAATTTCGGCCATGGCAACCAATCTCAGCGGAGGGCAGCCTTCGGTGCAGAAGATATTATAGTACACGAGTGTGTGCGCAGCCACAGGTGCACTCTCTCTTCCCTCACTCTCATAGTCCGACGGGACGGCAATCCGACACGACCGGGGAGAGATCAGGCGCAGGACCAGCAGCTTCACGTGCTTTCCGAGGCACGTGGGTATCACACCGTCTACTTCCAAACTCCGGGCTGTTACTAAGAAATTCCTAATTGAAAAACCCAATATCACTTTGTCCGATCCAAGAATCGAACCCAGGACCCCACGCTCAGCAGCCGCGCTTGCGACCACGAAACCAACGAGGCAGTCACATAAATAAAAAACTTAAATAAAATAAATTACATTAAGTTAAAAGAGTATTAACAACTCTATATACTTCCAAGTCGATTGAGAGCATCCGGTCTGCACCAAGTGCAAAGGGCAACATAGAAATCCGACGACTGACGAAACACGAGGTTTGCCGAGGGTCATTAAGGACATAGTTTGTCTGTAACTGTATTTTTTGACGTGACTGACGTGTGTGCATGAACATTTTCAACAGGGCAGTAAAACTTGAAAAATTCTAAGAACTATACCGATCATAATAAGGTCTTTAAGGGTGGGCAGAAAGACCTCGTACGTAAAATCTGTAACAAATAGACAACCGAACTTCTCTATTCAGTACTTAATGTCAAACATAATCCTTTAGAAGCCTCTTACGACATGACATATCTTGTGCAAGCAGCTTAGATGGTTGTGCTAAGTTGAAGTTTAATACTTAGGGCAGCTTAGCACCTGTAGGTACTAAAATACGAGGTGTTTCTTTTGATATCTCATAACACATTAATTATTATTATATTGGATGGTATCAATGAAACCATTAATATTTTTTTTTCAATTAATTTGTTATTTTTTTTTCATTTTTCTCTCAAAACTATTCAACAAAGACACGATTATAAAGAAAAAACATATTCCAACTAGTTTTTTCCGTAAAAAAAAGACTGTACTAATGAACTTCGAAGTTTAAAATTCCGATGTACTGTATTCATAAAGTTTAAAATTACGATTTACGTGAGTCAGAATGTTATGATGAATTACTTTATTGAGAATATTTATAATGGCAATGTACGGAACATCGAAAGTTTGCTATGACGAATTACTTAATTGAGAATGTTCATGAGCGCGATGTACGGAACTTCGAATTATTGCTATGGCGAATGACTAAATTCCGAATTTTTACCATCGACATTCTGAGCGAGTATTTCGCTTTTATGTGTAAGGATAACTTAACAAAAATTTTGGTAGAGGTTAATTAAAGTTCAGTTCATATTAATTTTGTTTAACTAGCTAGGTACTAACTTGTTAACGTGTGAAATTCAATGATTACAGAATTTTAATTAAGTTATCCTTACATCTACCAAAATTTGAATTAAGTTTGGTCGTTATTATTTTTGTTTGTTAGTTTAAAATGCTACTTTCTTATTTATTTTTTATATTTTTTGTTACTGTTTGTATTTCATGTGCGTGTCCCAAATACATATTTTTTCTTTTGTTCTTTCTTTCACGACTAGCGAAATCTGTATGTGTACAAAACACCTCTGCTAACCCTTCCGGGAGTGGCAGTCGTGATGTGCCATCCATACAATTTTTAAAATACGTTAACGATCGTGTCTGTCTGTCAGTCTTGTCAAGCCTTTACGGCTAACGGGTTTGGATGAAATTTAAAAACACGGATAAGCCATGACCTTAGGTTAGGTCATGGATACTTTTTATCCCGGTAGTATATATATTGATAGCAGTGATAACCTAGTGAGTGACCGTCAGACTGCCAAGTCATAGGTCGCGAGTTTGAACCCAAGGCACGCACCTCTGACTTTTCGAATTTATGTGCGTATTGTATAATTATCACTTGCTTCAAAAACGGTGAAGGAAAACATCGTGAGGAAACCGGCATGCCTGAGAGATATTGACTGGTAGAAAATGCCTCAGGCATTAAGTCCGCCTTTGTACAGTATTTTTTTACTTGTGCATAAAGTTTTAATAAATAAATAAATAAATTACTCGACGGCATGTGAAGCCAAGTCAGAAGCCCATAGGTGGCTTTAAATTCTGATACCAGGTTAGTTACTAACCACACGAAAAGAAGAAGATCCCGGTAGTACGTTCCTGTGGAATAATTTCCCACCTCCACATGATTGAAGCCGTGGGCAAAAGCTCTAGCAATCGTAATTACAAAGTACAAGGTCCAAAACCCCCAGGTCGGGCAAAGTCTCCATGGGTTTTTCTATTACGAAAAGAAACAAAAAGAAAAATACATTTATTTAGGCACAGACGAAATGTTCAGTTGCCGTTCGGAGTTTGGATTTAGGGTCAGTTAATGGTGATACCCTCGACATGGGACTCATAACATAACTCTCAAAACGTGGGCGTTACTTGCACCTATCTCTTTAGTTAGAGGATACAAGCATGACATTATTGAAGTGAAAAACTTCTTTAGGCGCGTTGGTCATATTTGAGATGGAACTAAACTGTATTAACTGAAAAATCTGAATAATTATCACGTAGGCAAAAGCCACAAATAATAAAGCCCCAAGAGCAAAGTGTTACCACAGACGTGTGACTCTATAATTTTAAGTACATAAAAAAACATAACATCCTATCTCCACGACTACTGACAAATACTTGCACTGATTGGACAGGTGCACTCAAATCTGTGTGGTTCTTTCCTTAAAAGACCATTTCAGACACTAATCGACATGGTCCTCATATGGCCTGACCAAGATTATGTCTGGACTTTAAAAGAGACTGCGACCTCTGAGTTTGTTTCGGCTTTTCTTCTCAGAGTAGTCAGATAGGAAACGCCGAACTCATCTAGCTTATTTTTAATATGACGTGTAAAAGTGATTCCGATATCCTATTTACTAAATAAACAATTTCATCACGCTCTCTTCCCCGATGGCTTAGGCAGAGGTGTAGGTACCTATAGTCCCCCCACATTTCGCCAGTTATGTTTAAGTCCTATGTAATAGGGGGCGAGCCTATTACCATCCACCGGACAGACACAAATCCAGACTGCTACTAGGAAATTCCAGATAGAAAAACCCAATAACATTTTGCTCGATCTAGGAATTGAACCCAGGACCTCATGCTCAGCTGTAGCGGTCACGACCACTAGACCAACGAGGCAGTCCAGTACGGATCAATCAATCTGCCTAGCCTTTTCCCAACTATGTTGGGGTCGGCTTCTAGCCTAACTGGATGCAACTGAATACCGTATTTTACATGAAGCGACTGTCTATCTGACCTCCACAACCCAGTAACTGGGTAATACGATACCCCTTGATAAGACTGGTTGTCTGACTTTCGCGCTTCTGACGACCCGTAAAGACTGTCAAAGATCCAAGAATGACAGTCGGGACCAACGGTGTAACGTACTTTCCGAGGCACGGAGGAGTCTCGGTATGTTAAAATGATCACCCATCTACAGACCAACCTCGGCAAGCGTAACTTAAGAGCGGCCAACCCATCATACTTTCCATACAAACACTCGTACGTGATTATGGCGTCGTAATACATCTTTCTTTGAAATTTTTAAATTAGTAGGTATCTTGTGCACTATTTCTAGGTTTCTATGAAATCAAAAAATTAAAATTTCGAGAAATAAATTCAGTACAAGCCATCGAAAATCTGCATTTTTGCACAATTTTTATCTGAACTTTGGCCGTTCATAATGTACTCATAAATTGTAAAAGTAAAGAAAACATCAGCATAGAAACCTTGCTCATGTAATGGAGATTCTAAATGACAAACATTTATTTCACAAACTAGTAAAACTTACTCAAAAACACGTATTTCCTAAAACGAGTTTTATGAAATTTCAGCACACTATTTTTCGTACAATGTTATCGCGTTCTCCCTTGCTTGTTAGTAGTTCTCACTTGCTCTAGATGAAACAACATGCTTTTCGACTATGCTTGCGTTGACGATAGACGGATCGGGAAGGGCCCTCTTAACCTAATGGATCGAACCGTGCGGCTGTTATTACTTAGCCACGAGCTCCTCCGTACGCTTCTCCTAGTCCAGTAAATAAATAAACAACAAAATGAAAAAAAAATACCCAAAGATTATTTTTCCAACGGCTCATTTCGTTGAACTAAACGGAGAGAAATTGTTTCGTTCAGACGGGCGATGGTTAAACAGGCTTCCCTTATTTAGAAACAAATTGAGGTCTCGAGACCAAAATGTTTACATATCTTTGAGTTACTCCTAGCCAAATTATATAGAACTGCTTTTAGAAAGCAAATGCCAATTGGCTCTGTTTAAATTTGCTAATCCTTGATTGGTAGGCTAACTACGTGACTTCAGAGATAACTAGGTATATATTTAGGAAAAGTAATTTTATCACTTAAGGGAGAAATCAATGGAAGACGGTTTCAACTATGTATTTTATACTCTACGCAACCTGGGCAGCCCATTTAAATAGGTACATGGTTTTTGCTCAAGCCAACACAAAACTAAAAAGGTAACAAGTACAAAGTGAATGGGTAAAAAGAGAAGGTAAGGTAAAAAAAAAAACAGTGGCACTCCGGGAGTGCCGACAGAAGTGAAAACTTGAACAAGAAAATACTTGCATAAATAAAACATTGATCTGTAACGTAATATTAATAAAGAGCACAATCGTGTTTACAAAAATGAGGTGTCGGTAACGGGGTCGCGAGTTCAATTGTTTTTTCCCATCTCAAAAATGCCCAACGCGCCTAAAGAAGTGTTCACTTCAAAAAATATATCAGTGGCGAAGTTAAAATTGCGGTCAATCTGCCTTGCCTTTTCCCAACTATGCTGGTTGGCTTCCAGTCTAACTGGACGCTACTGAATACCAGTATTTTACATGGACGCTCTGCCTATCTGACCTCCACAACCCTTAGTGGTCCAGTATCAAGCCAATCTGCACCAATTCATGTTAACAGGTTATATTTATTTACAAGCAGTGCCCCGCGATTTTACCCGCATAAGTTTCGATCCCGTGGGAATATCTGAATAAATACTATGATTTGTCCTAACCTAGGTTGTGGTCTACCCTTGTGCCAAATTTCATCCAAATCTGTTCAGCTGTTTTAGCGTGAACGTCTAATAAACAAATTCACTTTCGCATTTATAATATTAAGTTAGGATTAAGGATTAGGATTTAATGATTTACGTACACACAATAAAATACATAAATATATATGCATTGGTTTCAAAAAGTGGAATCTATCTCTGATTCTTTAAAAGGTGCAGTGATTATTGTTGGTGATTTGAATTTAAACGAGAATCGTACATCAAATCATATTTTGAGTTACTATTGTTACTTTTTAAGTTTTTGTGGTCTAATTGAGAGGAATGAGGTGATGAATGCGCATGGAAGTAAGTTGGATGTAGTGTTGGTGTCAGATTGCATTAGCTGTGTTGATGTAACAGAGATTGATGGTGAAGGTCTTGTACCACGTCGAGACGCATATCATCCGCCATTAGATGTTTGCTTTACTCCCAACAATACGATGCGTCCATTGAGTTCAGAAAAAAATTGTCCAAGTAACCTCGACACGCAGAGGGACTGGAACTTCTCCAAAGGAAACTTTGAAAAAATGTACAAGCTAATATCTGAAGAATCATGGCAAGAGGTGATTTTCGCTTGCGACGTTGACACTGCTGTAGAGTGTTTCTATAACATCTTTTACCGAATTTTTGATGAATGTGTACCAAAAAAAATTAGATCTAGGAAACCATGTAGGCGTTACCCGGTTTGGTTCACAGCGGAACTAATTAGTGACATTAAATGTAAAAGTGATCTGCATCGTAAGTGGAAGTCATCTCAAAATCAGGTTGATTACAGCAATTTCTCCTTGCTTAGGGCAAGTATTAAAAAAAGAACGTCACTCGCATACGACGAATACATCAAGCACATTCAAACCAAACTCAAGCGTGATCCTCGTGTCTTCTGGCAACATATAAATAGCTTCAAAGCCAGAGGTGGCTTTGAACCCAGGGTAAATTATAATGGGAAAGATCATATTGGCAGTGATGCTGCACATGCGTTTTCGGAATTCTTCTCAAGTGTTTTCTTGCCGGACCCCCCTCTTCTTGATTATCAAAGTCAAAACAGTAATTATCAAAGCAACCGTGGAAACCTTGTACATATTGATAAAATTATAATGAGTGATTTAGAAACGGCTATTAATAAACTCAAACCAAATTCTGCAGTAGGACCAGACAATATTCCCGCATACATCATTAAAGGATGTAAAGATTATCTAAAATCACCGGTTCTCCACACTTTTAACCTGGCACTAGCCACCGGAGATTACCCGCAGCGTTGGAAGGTATCGAGAGTCCAACCTATTCCTAAATCGAATGTTACGTCTGACGTAGAAAACTATCGTCCAATAGCTATACTCTCTACACTTCCTAAATTGTTTGAGTCGATACTACACAGGCTTATTAGTTTCCAGATACAACCATTTCTCAGCGATTCTCAACATGGCTTTCGATCTAACCGTTCTGTTAATACAAACCTTCTAACGCTGGTGGATCTTATTTCGGAGCACTTGGACAAAGGCATACAGGTTGATGTTCTTTACTTCGACTTTAAAAAAGCGTTTGATCGCGTTGATAACGACGTATTGCTCGCTAAACTTAATGACATAGGGTTTACCCCGAAATTACTAAAATTTTTTGCAAGTTACTTACGGAATCGTCAGCAATATGTTCGTTATGGTTGCTTTGTGTCCGCGCCTTACCACACCCGGTCTGGAGTAAGTCAGGGCACGATTTTGGGACCATTACTATTTGGGATCATGGTTAATGACCTCGAAAAGGTTCTTAAACATGCTAAGTGTTTGCTTTACGCAGATGACCTTAAATTAATATATGGCGTGGAAAAGGATTCTGATTCAGAAACTTTACAGGAGGACATAAACTCAGTCTTTCAGTGGAGCATTGACAACAAGTTGCTTTTCAACAATAACAAATGCAGCGTTTTGTCTTTTAGTCGTGCACATAATCCTAGGCATGTACAATACTTCCTGGGCGAGGAACCGATTGCCCGTGTTCTCTCTGTGAAAGATCTCGGAGTACTATTTGACCCGAGACTTACTTTTCATGATCACATGAGGACGCTCGCTGCTGAATCATACCGGAGACTAGGATTTGTTATTCGACATATGCGTGAGTTTAACAATCCACTGGCCATTAAACTAGTTTACATGGCCCTAGTCAGGAGTAAGCTCGAATCAGCTGCACTGATTTGGAACCCTTACGAATGCACTTACGCTTTACTTCTTGAAAAGGTCCAGAAGGCCTTCCTTAGATTTCTGTATAAAAAGCTCTTCGGATACTACCCCTTCCTTTATCCTACAAAATTTTTACTCGGCGTACTAAATTTTAATTCTCTCGAGGTAAGGCGTAAGTGCTTCCTGCTTATCACTGCCTGCCGTATTATGCGGGGTGAGTCCGATTGTCAGGAACTAGTGGAGCAGTTGGTAAGGCTTTTTGTCCCTGTTCTGCCCAAACATCAACTCAGGCCGCGAAGTCACCGGCTACTAGCCGTACCATCAGCACGCACGGTGTCGCGAGCTAACTCGCCCCTCGTTCGGGCCCTTACTATGCTCAATGCTCTTCTGACATCAACTCCGGAATGTGACTTGTTTGCTGGGAGATGGATCGATGTGTGTCGTGAATGTTTAAGTTTTTGTGAGAGGATGGATGAAAGATAATTTTTTTATAAGTTTTTTCTTCCTCTTGATTGCAGTTTGTTTATTTTACGAGTGTTATTTTATTTGTTAATTTTGTTATTTCTTGTGTTTTAGGTGCTTTTTTTTTTTTAATTTTTTTTTTTGTAATTTACATAACCTACTACGTAGGTATGTGTGTAATTTTTAGTTTGTATATTGTTCTGTACGACGCCTTGGATGTATATTCTGTTATGTTGTGCATGAAACTTAAATAAATAAATAAAAATAAATAAATAAAGTCACGACATAATTATAATTTTGAGTACAAAGGTACTGCTTATTTCTTCAGAAATTTCTTCCAGCAGACCTGCCTTATAATGATACGAATTCACAGAAAAACGTGTACCTGAAGAGTTTACAAACATCATTTACGTAAATGACAACATTTTTCTCGCAGAGCAAGCCAAAAAGAATGCCAACATTAATTACGTAAATTAATTTAACTTCCCCGTACAAAAGCAAATGTTTTAACTCCATTCCTCACGGGATTGTGGGCATTTGCTTTGCTAATCATGAAATGTGAACGTATGACCTGAACAAATATATCTTACTAATTCTACTTTGGATAATCCTGAAGCTTTGGGTTTCATTAAACGATGATCTAAAATGGAGTAGGTATCTAGTTTAGATTAGTGAAACAATGGTGTCGATTCTCTTGTCACAAATGCCTCTAAACTAGACTAAAAATCACTAAAATTTAGTTTAATCCTGTCAAACGACGATTTCCCATTCTGAAATTAGACTAAAATGACACAACTTAACTATATTTTAGTTTGGCAGCACTAAGATGGTACTGAGATATTAGTTTAGTGAAAATGGCAATTTTGCTATTCTGAATTTGACGTTTTTCACCTAAAATTTACATTTTCTAACTAAATCTGACTATTTTTAATCGCGACTAAAAACGTGTGGAATAAAATTGGTTGTCATGAACTTTTAATTCACACCAACACCTCGACTTCAGATGCAAAAACAGTACTGATTTTTTTTTTTCTTTTGCTTATATCTTGAAAACGGTGAGTTCAATCGCAAAAATAATAAAAAATTTGACACCCTTTATAAAACCCTTAAACACCTAACACTCTACATGTAGGTAATATTTTTTTCTTATTTTCCATACAAAAACTGAAAAAATCTAAAAAGATTCACGTGGTTAGGTATCACGTGTGGAGTTGCGATTGTCAAATTCGATTTAGATGTGTCAAAATTATTTTTAAAGTTAGAGAATTTATTTTGCAGAATAGCTTTGAGATTCTCATAGTCAAAAGTAGGAAATTTTAGTGATAGTTTAGTTCGGTGTTCAAGAGAATCGGCACCATTATGTCGATAGTTATTATGCGATGTGTACAAATGTATTTATTCTTCAGAAACCTTACAATCTAATATCTATAAAGGTAGGTAATGTACAATATCGAATGCAAAATAATAAAGGTAATTCATGTACAAAAGCAAATAAGGGAGAGCATGTCGTGAGGAAAGTTCTGAGTATGAATTTAGCTAGTTATAAAAGTAAACAGCAAAGAATCGATAGATGGACAGTGTGAAAGTTGACATGGTTAATGAGAGGTTAAATACTGAGCTGACGGCTGATACCATTGGAGGAAAAATTATGCTGCAAAGATATAAATAAATGATAAATGATTTTATTTCTGTGAGTAGGTTTAAAGTAGTAGGTAATGTCTCCATAGACAGTCAAAGCAGTGGTGACCCAGTGTGCAGTGGTAACAGCCGCAACTTACGAGTTATAGGTCGTAGGTTCGAACCCTGACAGGCGTATTACTTTATGTAAAATATTTCATCACCACTGCTCTCTAAACGGTGAAGGAAAACATCGTGAGGAAACCAGCATGTCCTAGCAGCGGGAACATTATAGACTGATTATGTGAGACAGTCAAAGATTTGAACACGTCGAAAATAAATAGCGTCCAACTGTTAGCTCCTAAATGCACGCACACTAGAAAAGCACAATGACGTGCCGCGAGTGTAAGACGTAGCTGTCACGCACACCTGTATAAAAAAAGTTAGCCCGTTTGTTTTAGTTCTTTTATAGCGCGACACTCTATCTAGATAATCAAAGGCTGCACTGAATTCAAATAATTACGTCGAATTACTAGTTGAGGATAGTGCCTACAATACAGTCAATATTCTCATGGCCTATTGCCTCGATCGACACCTAAAAAGGCTCTGGCTAGGTAGTTGGGTCAAGGTCATGATGCTAAACCGGTACTGGACACAGCGAATAGGTGAACAGGTATTGCTAAAAGGATCCTACTTTCTATAGCATAATGCGTCAGTTTTTTTACTGTGTTAATTTGATAACTTAGTATTCTTAAGTTATTTAATTACTTTAAATTGACTGAGTGGACCGATTTTAATGAAATGAAGACTAAATGTTACCTCACGATACGGACTATAACTGTACTTCAAATTCCTTAAATCTCGTAGAGAGAGGTACCTATACAAAAATTTTAATACTGTGAAATGTAAAATCATCCCTTTTTTTACCCCTATGGAGGAAATGGTTTTTCAAAAACGCAAAATTTCGAAATTCTATATTTCTTACCAAAAACATAAAACAATATTTTAATATCCCGAACTTAAGAAATGCTTAGTTTCCCACAATCTTTCAACCCCTATATCACCCCCTTTAGGATTATATTTGAGACAAAAAGCTTATATCCTTCCTCAGAGTGCCATATCTAAATTTGTTGAGTGGTTTAGACGTGAAAAGGTGACAGAGTTACTTTCGAATTTATAAACCAGCAATAGACGAGAGTTGAACAGCGAGACGGTCTCATTTTAATTCTACCAATTACGGTATTTTCTTGCCTCGATGCCCGAACAAAATGTTACCTTTGTGAATATTAATATATCGCACCCCTAGATGAAGACTCCGGTAACTCAAAAATTACGCATTTCAAGTTAGTGGCGGTTTCGAATTCCTGACTCGAATACCTGCACATAGATATAACTCGCGTTACAATACCTTCAACTGCTGTTAAAAAATAGCGCTAAACGCAGCTTTACTTAATTTGCTTACAACTGCAAAACTAGAGTAACTAAAAAATCTCGATATTTTCCAGGGTTTTAACAGACAAAATACAAACAAGCAAATTCAACGTTGCCTCTATCACAGATTACATATACTCTCTATGAATGTCTCAATAGATTTTTGATATCTTTCCTAAATATACTAAAAACAGATTTTTGTCATTTCTGAAAAATGAGATTTTTTGAGTTACCGGAGTCTTCATCTAGGGTTGCGATATATAGGTGGAAATATTATCTTCCTTAACTAAAGTGCAACTAAGAGCAAGTGCCAGTATATATATACATATAAGCAGGTTATGTTACCCATTCTTCTTTATTAGCAAGATTCGGGGCTCAGCTGGACCATTTGGAAGATTACTCCTATACTATTCATATCTTTGTTGATGAATGGAATCAATTAATTAATATAATTAGTAATGGAACAGAGAAAGATATTGCTAAAGTTAGGAAAGTAGAGCTTCTTTTAATTAAAAAGATTCATGGTATGTGAATCTTTTTTTAAATCATGGCAATTGTTTCAGTGATAAAACATTTAAATTGCTTTGAATTTGAACTTGAATTATAATATTGAAATCGAACATATATTGAATTGGAATCGTAACTCAAAGAAAGAGATAAAATCAACAGCTTACTACTGAAAATTCTCCAATAAATGCGTCAACATCATAACACTACAAATTAAAAACTTTTCCAATACCGAACCGCCAATTAAAAAAATTTCACGGTTTCAGGAAACCTGAAAACTGTCCCTACACCACCAATAAAAAAACACTGAATCATATCTTTAGGAAACTTCTTTTATCTCAAAACAGAGAGCATGTTACTAATTGCAATCATTTGTTTATTAATTAATATTATTTTGTAAGACCTCAAACACAATGATAGCAAGCACAATCTGCAAATATATTTTTGGTTCCAATAACGCCAAGGTGGTTTCTTGATTAAGAAACCTTTTTGTTAATACTGTAATAGTGGAATGCCTGTTTTATTAATTTACTTTAAGTAAATAACTACCCACCTTATACCGCCAACGTTCAAAATGATACGATTCTCTCCATCCATTCCTGTTACCTCACTTTTATAAACATTTGAAACTATTTCACAACACTAAACCTATCACAGACAAAACCCAAAACCGTTATTTTTCAAATTTCCAATCGAACCTTTTTTATTTTCAAAAATGACACTTTATCACGAACGCGGTTTGTTGACGTTTTCTACGCGAGTTTTTGCGACGGCGCAGCGCACAGACGCGTGCGAATCCGGCGGCCGTCCAGTCGGCACTGGGATGAAATGAGATGAAGGGGAGAATTTCTACCCCCACCTGTGGCCTGCACGCACTGCAGTCGACCCCTTTGCGCCTTTCAAGTTTATGACAGAGCTACCGGGCACGCTTTTAGTGGTTTTTCATTCAGAATCACTTACATAAATGTTGAATTTGCAAGCAATAATTTTTTTGCGGCTTCTTGTTTCGATAACATAACATTACGCCCCCAATCCCCAAAGGGTTAGGCAGGGGTGTAGTTTTAAAAAAGATCTTTATTCAATAATTAAGTTACATTGTGTCGCTGTCACCTATTCGTCATCAAGATTAGGGTAGGCAAGCGTTTCCTATCCAACTACCTCTGAAAAGAAACACTGAAGCAAACTCAAAAGATTTAATCCTGTTAAGTGGCTGTTTGGCTCACTGACGGACATCTTTCTTTTTTCTTTCTTACATTTTTCTTTCTTTTTTCTTTCTTTCTTTCTGTCAACACTTTCAGCAGAGTGAACAGAGCCAAAGAAAAGCGTACGGAATATAGTTTTAACTATTGTGCATGCTTCCCTCTCACAAACACTTTCTAATGAGGGTTTCATTGTTTTCAGTGTCGTAGGCCATCACCCTTTATACCCGAAGGGTGGCAAACAGAACACTATTTATTACTAAGCCTCCGCTGTCCGTCCCTCTGTATGTCTATCAGCGGGCTGTATCTCATGAACCGTAATAGGAAGACAGCTGAAATTTTCACAGATTGTGTATTTAAAATAAAGTTCAAAATTAAAGGGGGTCATACAAGAACCGTGTTTTTACAGCGTTTTTTGATAAATATTGTACGGTGGTACGGAACCGTTCGTGTACGAGTCCGACTCGCACTTGGCCGGTACGGCCACCCATCCCTCTCACAGAGAGGAGGTCTGTGTTCCAGCAGTGGGAAAATTATAGGCTGATGCTATAGACAGAATACTCAAAAGTGTTGTTCAAAAGTGCCATACAAGGGCGTATTTGAAATAAATGATTTTACTTTGACTCTTTATGGAACTCTCTCTCTTTCTATTTATGGTTGTCATCATCCTCAGCCTATAATGTTCCCACTGCTGGGACACAGGCCTCCTCTCTGTGAGAGGGAGTGGACCGTAATCGTTGTCTTTGTGGTTAATTCGATGCAGTTGTTGAATTCATTCATTCCTGTTATATTTTTTACTTACCGAGATCAATACTAATTTATTGTCTTATATCATTTGCGTGACTCTCAACACAACTCGTGATTTTTGTACTGTTTTTTTTTTACTACATAGGACATATAGGTAAGAAAAAATAGTGTGGGTGACCAGCAGCCTAATTGCATAACACACTAACAATGGGAATGCCTTTCATGGTTTTGTTATTGTTACAAGTAATTAACTGTTCATTTATTTTAGCTCGATGGTCCTAGTTTATCATTTATAACTTCCAATTACAACTTTATGTAAGCGGGCACGGCCTTTATGCCTGGAGGCTTTTATTTAGATATTTAGTTCTGTTTACGTTTAGTTTTTATTTTTTTAATTCTGGTTGAGTATAGTTCTCGATGTTTTTGGTTGGTATATTGGCGTGTGCTAGCTGACATATGGCCAGTAATTTATAATTAAAATAAAGTTTTGTGTTGCATAATAATTTTGCATACTATTGTATAGAATCATTTTATTTTTCTAACTTGAACAGATAGCTGTGCTGCTGGGGAGTTTGTTGCGCCACTTCTTCTTCCCAGCTAAAGGCACTAGGAAGTGGTGAAGGGTGGGCGTTTTTGGGGGACTGTCTTATGTAATTTTGACATTCAAAAAGTGCTAATTCTCAGCCTAGTTTGAATAAATGACTTTTGAATTTGAATTTGTTTTTTTTTTTCAATTTACACTTGAGCAATATTCATTGCGTTATTTACGTTTTCGAGCAAACATATTTTTCAAACATTATGAAGTATAAGATTATGAATTTCCTTAATAATGGGGTGCTAAGTACCCTCCGTGCCTTGGAAAGCACGTTAAGCCATCCCAGCTCTCATTCGTAGATCTTTAACAGTCGTTACGGATAGTCAGAAACCTAAAGTCTGACAACCAGTCTTACCAAGGGGTATCGTGTTACCCAGTAACTGGGTTGTAAAGTTCAGATAGGCAGACGCTCCATGTAAAATACTGGTATTCAGCTACATCTTGTTAGACTGGAACCCGACCCCAACATAGTTGGGAGAAGGCTTAGCAAATGGATTTATTAAGCTTTGTACATAATTTAAACCACTTTAAAAATGCTCGTGAAATAATTTACAAAAAGACTTATTACTAGCTGCTTGCTTATTGCTAGCTGTACCGTATTTAAATGTATATCTAACGACAGAAATGACGCAGTGTGCGCCTTATGTGCTCGAGGTTGCGGATTCGTGCCCCGCATAGGAATAAACATTTGTATGGCTAACAGACTTTTTGTTTTGATTATTTTTGTATGTGATTTGTATGTGTTATATCACCTTAAAAAAAGCGCACCCGCCAAAGTTGGGCAAACAGACCAAGTTGTCGGTGTCATCGACATATATTAAGATTATTAAATATATCATATATTAAGATTATTAAAAAATTGAGTCTGAATAAAGGCTTACATTATATTATTGATATCACCTTATGGCACTTGGATGTCCAGTGTAGTATGAACAATAGTGGTAGAGGCGTACGAGACCAAGATAACCAACATAGCCCGAAGAATTTCCAAACTTAAGTGGCAGTGGGCAGAGCACATTGCTCGCAGAACAGATGGCCGATGGGGCCAATACGTTCTGAAGAGGCGACCGTATACCGGAAGGCGTAGCGTTGGAAGGCCTCCCACAGGGTGGACCGATGACCTTCTGAACGCAGTAGGAATCCGTGATGCGAGAAGCACAGAAGCGATCGAAGTGGCGATGCTTGGGAGTGCAGCAGTGCCTATCTTACAGCTGAAATGATGATGATGATGAGAGGCGCCGGCAGGCATTCACACTAAAGCCTTATTCACATTATCATAGACTTAGAGTATTGGTTTTGCATTTAGAATAATGTTTATTGTTTTTATAAAAATATGTTCGTAAATGATTCAACAAAACAACTTACCATTACCTGATATGCGCTGATTGAGTCCAAATTGAGATATATCATACAGTTTTGGGGAAACAGCTACCATTACAACTGGCATAGGGCCTTTATTCTCCAAAAAAGAGCGATCCGAACCATTGTCCGTATTTCTCAACGAGACACCTGTCGACCATATTTTAAAAAACGTAGTATTCTCACAGTACCTAGCCTTTATATGGTAGTACTGTTAAGCAATTAAAAAAATGTTTTTGACTATGAAACTGACGAGGACAGAATGGTAAGGGAAAATACGCGAAGGAAAGATTTTGAAATTAAAATCATCCCGGTTTTTGGAATAGTTAAACATAGTCCCCAGTATCAGGCAGTTAAAATATTTAATAAATTACCACTTGAGTTAAAAAGCATACTGTACACAGGCTCATTCAAGGCAAGGCTCAAGGCATTCCTGTTGGAAAGATGTATCTATTCATTAGATGATTTATAGTCCTATTCTGTTAAAACTGACATGTCTCATTATTTCTCTATGGTTAAAATTATTGTAGTCATATTTTATTTTTTGATTATTGTTTGCTTTTATCTTGCTGTAAATTTTTGACATAATTAATTTTGTTTGCATGGTATTTTTTTTTTTTTTATCGAATTATTACTTCCTCATTTAAATTGAATTGCATGTATTTTAATAATATTTTTTGTGTTTCATGTTGAATTATATTCGAACACAATGTGAATTGTTACAGAATAACCCTTCAACTGTCATTAACGAGACACAATAGAATTTTAATTGTTATCCGCCTTTATAAGGCTGCTTAACTGGTGATGAGTTATATGAATTGAATTGAATTTAATTGAATTGATCTGTACTAGAAAACATTTAATTAAATCAGCGCGCAGACTAATTATTTTACTTAATTAAATTTACTCAGTTTGATTTTGTGTTAATTATTTCTTAAATAATTTAATAACGTAAACAATAGTTATTGTTTTCATTGACTGTTTGCACTTGATTAAATTGCAGACAGTATTGTTTCCATTATTCATGTGTTTTGAACTTTGATATTATTAACCGTTGATCAAAAAGTATTTTGATAATTTGATATACTTATGATTACTTTTTAAGAGTAATAAATAAGATAGGTCGTGGATAAATAATAACAGCCAGACGGTTCAAAGTTAAGCAACGCTAGCTGCGGTCGATTCGTGGATGGGTGACCATCCCATACCGAGACAACTCCATGTGTCAAAAAGCACGATAAGCAGTTGTCGTAGATCTGTGACAGTTTTTACGGGTAGTCAGAAGTCCGAAAGTCTGACAACCAGTATTGCCAAGGGGTACCGTGTTGCCCAGTAACTGGGTTGTGGAGGTCAGATTGGCAGTTGCTCTATGTAAAATACTGTTATTCAGCTGCATCCGGTTAGACGGGAAGCCGACCACAGTCCACAATATAGTTTGGAAAAGGCTAGATAGATTGCTTGAACGAAATTAAGATATCATTAGAAAACGTATTGAGTATTCATATAACTACGTAATAATTATTGAGTATACAAATCAAGTTTGAGTTTTCATTTTTTTTTACTGCAATTGCTTTATTTTATCATTTTTAATTTATAATTCAAGTCACTTCTTCATTTTAAAAGCACTAAAATACACATTCATGTTTAATTTTGTCCCAAAATTAGTAGATTGTGTCGTAAATTTTACGCATAATTGGCCTCGAATACCATTTAAAAACATTAACCCTTTCTACCGAAACAAAGACAATAAATTACATACGCAGATAAAAAAGCTAACCAGGGGTACAGATTACCGTGATAAATCTACCATGACAAGCATAAATATTAGACTTACTCGTTATAAATAATAATAAGGTACGATGTTGCACCGATGCAACGGTGGATCGATGACCTTTTGAAGGCCGCAGGAATCGACTGGATGCGGGAAGCACAGACCCGATCGAAGTGGCGATGCTTGGGGGGTCAGTGGACATCTTTCGGCTGAAATGCTGATGATGATGAGAGGCATAGGCAGGCATTCACACTAAAACTTTTTATATTTGTAACTCGTTAGAAACTTCGTATCATGTCGAGATCTGTCGTGTCTGATATGCCGCCGTGGACCACAAACACGCGGTTGTTGATAATTGTGCCCAGAGGGAACCAGCGGTACACGCGTTCAATCAGCTTCAGTACCTAACCGCTCTGCGTTGTGTAGGTGTTAAACAAAAATAAATTATACATAAACCCAGTATATTTTTCCAGCTAACGAAGGTGGAAACTGCAAGAATCCACGTGTTATTTCATATTCTTTATGGCACCTCTTTAGGTCATGAGCTATCCGAATAACAAAAAATATTTGGCCCAGGTCTTAAGCGGGAGGCGTGAAAAATTCGCTATCATCATCAGCCTATAATGTTTCCACTGCTGGGACACAGGCCTCTTCTCTTTGAGAAGGAGTGGGCCTTAATCCACCACGCGGGCCCAGTGCGGGTTGGTAGATGTCACATGTCTTCGAATTTTCGGTTTTAGGACATGCCGGTTTCCTCACGATGTTTTCCTTCACCGTTTTGAGAGCAGTGGTGATGAAATAATTTACACAAAGTAAAGCGCCTGTCTGGGTTCGAACCTACGACCTACAAATTGTAAGTCGCGGCCGTTACCACTGGGCCACCACTGCTCTGTAAAAATTCGCTATTACAATGTAAAATTGATATTTACAATACATATTATATGTAATTATTTTCGTAGCTACGCAAGCTTTACATAAATCAACAAAATAATTTTCCATTCCCAAATCCATACAAGAATTTTTTAAACCTATGAAGCAATAGATTGGGAATTTCTTTCAAAACTTTCGAATTGTGATTAAAAATGTATTACACAATTAAGGTGCTGACCTCTTCAGTCAAAATTTAATCCAACTAGTTGGAAATTTTGACTGCAACTTCATCACCATACATCTACATCTGGAAAGTTTACATTATAATATTACAATATAATGTTACCCATTTGCAGGAGAGGGTTGAGCATTGTCTTTGCCCGACCGCAGTGGAGGGTTGATATCTGTTTTATGTATATTGTTTAATCATGATGTGATTTCAGCAGATTGTGTTAATTTAATTCACATGGAAGGGTAAGGGACATGCTTATGACGCATTTTGTGGTTGTGTGATGAAAATCTTCGGTTTGTTTTGATGCAGTGAGCAGAGTGATATGAAATTTGTGTGGTGTAGAAATATACTCTTGCAACAACATTTATTTATTTAGGCAAACCAACTAAATACACACACAGACATTCAAAGTGTAATAACATTTACAAATATAATAGCATTGCATGCATCTAAATTAAAGGTAAGCACAGCATTTTGATTTAGATCTCACTAGACAATAATAATTAATATAAAGATGGAATAATTAATAGAAGATAACAATGTAATTAGAAGTAATATCAATAATCTTTTATACTTAACATTAACTACAATTAAATTAAATAAGATTGAATTAAATAACAAACCAAAAACATAATTAAAAAAACACACACATAAAATAAAAATAAACATTTTTGAGCAAAACATTACATATTATTGAGCACAGCTCTTTTAAAACTTACTGATGCTGCCTGAAAATATATCGAAGTCACAATCGTGAAAAATGTCGTTACACTTTCTGAGAATATAGGAAAGGGGGGCACATTAGTCCCGTACTTGGTTTTGCGGCCACCGGGAGCAAAAGGCCTATAATTATGAAGTCTAGCTGACGACCGGGGCGTATTAATATTAAAGATAGAAGCTGTGAGCAAAAGTATGGAAGAACATGACATGTCATGCCACCAACGCAATAGAAGTCAAAATCGGTTGAACGGACTGTATAAAAGGATTATTTAAATGTCTAATCTTATTTTAAATGGAGTAGGTATATTAAGTTATCACGCCATGAATTATTCAGTTATAGTCTGTTTCAAAAGTGTCTGATAAAAATGTAAGCAAATGGGTCAGAAAACTTTCCTGTGGATTCCAATTTGTAGTGCCACTTACAATTTGAGTGCTTTGATTTGATTATTTGAATACTTAAACCCGAAATTCTTATTTTAAATCACTGTAAAGAGATTGATCATTTGGCAATTGAGGTTGTTTTATAACCTCAATTTTCGTTAATGATTTTTTAACTACAGTTTAATAATGTTATTCAAAAAATAATAATGGGAAAAATTGGTGAGATTTAAGTTGAAATCTTTTAAATTAGGCTGTGTTAAAAATACTTCGGATGGATTTTGATCCAGTTTTCATCACCACTCAGATTTAATCACTTCGGCAATGTGACGGCCCGCGTGTTTATTACCTACATTGCATTTGCTTACATACATACTTGATAAATTACTATGTAGGTACCCTCAAATTGCTTGTACCCTAACTAAAAGCTGCCGTAATCAATCTAACCATATAACAAATAATTCTAGAGGTGTTTGTAGGGATTAATTAACCAAATTACGTTTTAATATACCACCATTACGGTAAAGCTGAGACCACACACCGACGCGACATGAGTGTGGAACGGCTTTCATATGTTTTACGTGAATAATGAATTGGCAAAAGGTAAATATAATGATGGTAATAACTGGTTCCTAGTATCGCGTAAGCTCTCCTGTGTTTAATCGAAGGTTTCATGGAATAGGGGTGGGGCGAATGTACAAGTATCTCCCGGGCCCCCGACTCATGGTAGTATATGGAACAGTGGGGGCGTGGGGCTTTAGTCGGCAGGAGTCCATCATAACCCTCCGTTCTCCCTAAACTGAGGGTCTCCTTATCCATGAGGATTTAAAAGTTTTCACGGAATACTGTTTATTTTTTTGGTTGAAACACCACACAAAAACTTTTTGTTAAATGCTGATATTTTCCTAATACCTAGTTTTATTTTTAGCACAAAGCAAACAGTAGTGTTTCATCCGAATCCATGATTTGTTAATGATTGTATTTGAAACCAGTAACACCTACACGACACGCGGCGTTAACGCCTACGCTAGACAAATGCCTACGTTAAACAATAGATAAACGCCCACGCTGAACGAATACTCCGCAAACCAATTAAACTTACTGATAATAAAAAACCGGCCAAGTGTATGTCGGACCACGCACAATGTAGGGTTCCATAGTTGGGATGAATTTATCCCAAGAACAAATTTAACTTTGTAGTTGAAAAAAAATATCTTTCATACAGACTGTATGGGAGAACATGTTTTCACAACCGCAAATCTAAGTTGGTCGATTATTACTCGTTAACTTGTAAAGCCTACTCAGCTGTGATAGTTTTCCTTTTAAATTCGTTATATAAGCTACTGTCGTGAATTTTTTCACATATCTAAAACCAACCATTTAGCTGGCAGGGGGGACACTTGACTCTAACAAAAATTTGCACTTTAAAGCTTAATATTTCGCAAACGGATCTCTGAATTCAAAAATGGTTTTAACACGCACACAATGTTTTTGAAAGACCTTTCCAAACGATACCCCACACCAAGGGATAGAAGAAAAAAAAAAAAAACATTCCTTTTTAAATATTTTTCATAATTTTATTTTACCACTTTGTCGGCATAATTAATATGTATACCCATGCTAAATTACAAATTTTTAGTACTAACAGTCTTGGAGCTAGACCGCGGACAGACAAACAGACAGACAGACGGACATGACGAAACTATAAGGGTTCCTTGTTTACTACGGAACCCTAAAAATCATACAATATTCACCGAAAAACAGAATATACTATTAACTGCAGTCCGAAAATCCAGTGGAATTTGATCAACCTTGTGATAAATCAAAAGATTTTAAACAAAATATAACAGTAGGATTCCCTCCGAAATTAACACATGCTTGCGTCCATTTTCCTATTCTCATATGGAACACTAGTTTCCCTTATATTTTGACAAGTTTGTTTGTGATGAGGGTCGAATGGACCCACGTACGACGGGTTGGCTTCTGTAATTTTTCATTAAAATTGAAAACTTTTGGTAGGTTACGAATAATTTATAAACAATATCGTAATGAAAAAATTTAGGTTTTCAACATAATAATTTCGATGTTTCACATCTGCCAGGCGTCCCGCAACGGCTCATTTTTAGGGTTCCGTAGCCAAATGGCAAACCGCACTAAGATTTTCACACAAAAATAGAAAAAAATACAATAAATTTTGGGGGTTTCCCATACTTAGAACTGAAACTCAAATTTTTTTTTCATCAAACCTATACTTGTGGGGGTTTCTATGGATAGGACTTCAAAAATGATATTAGGGTTTCTAATATAATTTTTTTCTAAACTGAATAGTTTGCGCGAGAGACACTTCCAAAGTGGTAAAATGTGTGTGAAACTTCTAAAACAAGAGAATGATAAAACTAAAAAATATATGATGTACATTACCATGTAAACTTCTACCGAAAATTGGTTTGAACGAGATCTAGTAAGTAGTTTTTTTTAGTACGTCATAAATCGTAAACCAAAAATACACTATTATTAAAACATCAATCAAAGTTACAACGAACTACAAGAACTTTTATATTATGTTACTTGCTGCTACGGAACCCTTCATGGGCGAGTCCGACTCGCACTAGGCCGCTTTTTTTATTTGTCTGTCAGGAAGATTTTTAAGTAATCAAAATATTACGACGTAGCGAGTAGCGACCCCCACTCTCCAACTTTATTAGCGTTTTATCTTCTTAAACTAAGCGATAACGCTCGTCAGACAGTACCACTTGGCTACGCATCTCTTTAGAAGTTAGGTAACGTTCGACGCCGTCGATTCGTTTCGTGAAATCGAAAGATCTTATCATTGTCCAGCTAATTTCTATTCGTTAACGTGGTAACTATGGTCACGTGACATTTCGATAGCTTTTGTTAACCCCATACATTTTTGACTTTTCTACTAGCGTTATTACTAACCGAATGTTACTTTGTCTAGGCCCTCTGGCCTTTAAATTATAAGTCTGAAATCGCCAACCTGCCTGCAAGCGTAGTGGATCAATGCCCATGCATTATGACGATGCTGATATTGAGAGGGAGCGGAGGGCGTTGGCGGTTCGATGCAATATGGTAGCCCGCAGGTTTGCGCGTTGTAGTAAGGATGTAAAAGTCTCGCTTTTCAAGGCATACTGCCAAACCTTCTACACGTGCAGCTTGTGGGTGAAATATACTCAGAGAGCCTACAACGTCCTTCGCGTACAGTATAATAATGGATTTAGGATGTTGATGGGCTTCCGCGCTTCTGCAGCGCTTCGCAGATGTTCGCGGAAGCCCGTGTTGACGATTTTCATGGTATTATGAGGAAGAGAACAGCGTCAATAATGGGTAGGTTGCGCGGAAGCTCCAACAGCATCCTAAAAACATTATTAGACGAAATGGACAGTCCCTTTATAAGGCACTGGGTACGGAGGCACGTGCCAACGTGTGTTGGGCCATGTCAGTTTTAGTCGTTTTAGTTTTGTAAAAGTTTACTAACATAGTTTTAAGACATTATTACTAACACTATATGGATTGTGTGTACTTGTATGGGTAGTCCGAAATAAAGATTATATATATTATCTGTATGAAAAGAGGCATTTACCCTGCAGTGGGACAGTAATAAGCTGGTATTTATACTATTTAAGATTCAAAGGTGACGTATTTACGTCCACTGTTCTCTGGGCAGTCAGTCCTGCTGACTATCTAATCTTTTCATTACGGAAGGTAGCGTGACCTATTTTCGTATACCTTGTTGCGGCATCTACATGTGAACTATGAATCATACATGCAGAGTCTACCGCACGACTAGCATATATACAACGTCCCAACATCAATCGTTGGGCAGTAGCCCACTAGACACAACACCCGGTCGGAGGATCCACCCTTTTTAATAGAGGATGAGTGAACTTTACACCCTGTTCCTCAAACATCTATAACCTGGTTCTAACATGAGAGAAAATAGGCCCACTGCAGAGCTAAGGCATGTCGCAGTAAGATGGTTGAAGCCGTGATATATGTAGTTATATCCCTAGGGATATAGCTATATACCGTAATATCTTACTAGGAAATTAACTATTATACGAGCAGGATCTAGTAATATAACTATTAGGGCACTCTGATCAAATAGGTTAGGTTAGAACTGTGACCAGCTACGTCAAAATTGGTCGCAGTAACAAAATTGAGGTTATGAAAACAACCAAAATATTCAAATAAAATACTTTAATAAATTAGAATTTCGGGTTTATTTATTCAAATAATCAAATCAAAGCACTCATTTTTTAAGTGACCCTACAAATTAGCATACTTATACTTCAAAGCCACTATAAACTACAATTTTTTGTACGAAATGGTTAAACGCTAAAAATATTATGTATCCAAAGATATGAATTCAAAGTTATCACTACATTTATTTGGGTTAAAAACTAAGATAAATGGATATGCTTCTTGCAAAGATAACGTTTTATTTTGTATGATTACGAAACTAGTTTTCAATGTTGCATCTTCGGTATCGATGTTTATCTATAAGTTAGTCATCTCGATAAGTATTATTTGTTTGTTTTCATACAAAATTCTGAACAGGACCAATTATAGCGCCCGGTGGGATTTTCCATCCGAATAAACGAATTTAAGCTTTTTAATAAGTAAATATTCCCTATATAGAGCAGTGGTGACGAACCCAAAGCAGGCGCTTTACTTTGTGTAAATAATTGCATCACCACTGCTCTCAAAACGGTGAAGGAAAATGTCGTGGGGAAACCGGCATGTCCTAAAAACAAAAATTCTAAGACGTGTGACATCTACCAACCCGCACTGGGCCCGCGTGGTAGATTACAACCCACACCCTCTCATTGTGAGGAGGCCTGTGTCCCAGCAGTGGGAACATTATAGGCTGATTATGCAGGCTCCTAACCTTTCTCACACCAAGACTGTAAACATAATCGTTACAAAACTTTATCCCATTCATATTTTTTATTTATCCTTCTTCCTTACACAGCTATCAAGTATATATTCAACATTTTTATCACTATCCTCACGCTCATTTCCTTTCCAGGATGGGAAAATGTCACATTTAACATCTTTATTGTTGTAACTTTTTCTTTAAGACGGAAGCCCGCCCTTTATCGACCTATTTTCTTACGTCTATGAAGTCTAAAAGATTTCAAAGTTTGAGGAAAAAAAGAACAACAGCTAAGAAAAGTTCATAAAAAGTGATGCAGGGAAATGATTTTTTAGAAAATGAAATATAGAATGTTATTGTTGTTTATTATTTGGAAAGTTTATAGTCATCCCTACTTCCTTGTCCTAATACATATTTTATCTAATATTTATATATTTTTTTAAGTTACGTGAAGTAAAAGCAGGGTTGTTCATTTTACAAGAAAATGTAATCGAAAAATTATGTTATTTTTTCCCTATTTCCTTGTTCTTAAACATAAACCAATAATTCTTTTAGGTTAAGTGTTAATGCCAAAGTGGATTACGGCCCACTCCGTCTCACAGAGAGGAGGCCTGTGTCCCAGCAGTGGGAACATTATAGGCTGATGATGATGATGATGAAGTGTTAATGAGAAGTTTTTCATATTACAGGAAAAATTATCAGTACAAAAATATGTTTTTTTATGTTGTTTTTTCCCGTTGTTGCTCTTCTTGGTAGAACTTTAAATCCTGGAGACTGACTACCTAGGGGATTTAAAAAAAAGTTAACAATTAAATAAAACCAGCAAAAATGATAGCGACGCATTAAGGCTTGTGCAGACCAGAGCGACACGCGAGAGCCTTTACATTCTCTGCCTACTACAACAACAAAGCAAAGAAAAATCCGACTTTCGATAGTTTCTGAAAAAAACATTACCCTCCTTCTGCGGCAGTCGGGTAAAAACAATCACAGACACATACATGAAACAATGCACCTATCTTTTTCAAAACGGAAAAAATACCATACCTTTTTTTCTATGAAAACGCATTGTTACTCAATATCAATTTTAAGAAGACGAAATTATTTCTCATATCTTCCTTATCACTGATAAATCCCGATAACCTGTCACACGGATGAAATGATTCAGTAGTCAACTATTTACCGTCGGTAGCAGCAAGCCAAGATGTTACAAAATTGGTTATATTTGTTGCTGGCGACCAGCGCTGTGTTCTGTTATCCTGATAGGTGGTTTGACACGCAGAAATTCAAAGTTGGGATTGAATATGACAGTAAGTAGTAATCCAAATAATTATACTTGAATCCGTACTTAATTATCCTCGTGAAAGTCGAGAAAGATAAACAAATCAAGTATCTTGACTTGGCTTGGTGGTCATGTGGGATGTGGACTCAGCGATCATTATGCCGATAGTCGTGACAGCCAATGGCTTAATTGCCAAGAGCTTCAACCAACACCTGCATGAGGATGCTCTCGTTGGGCAGCTGGAACAAATTAACTTGTGTAGTGTACACGTTTACAGCAAGTTGACTTGCTGCAACTTTTAGAAGAAGGATGCATGATGCAGTCATATTTATTTTTAACCGACTTCCAAAAAGGAGGAGGTTATAATTATGTTCGTCGCGTGTTTGTTTGTTTTTTTTTTTTTTTTGTTTTTTTTTGTTTTTTTTTTTTTTTTTTTATTTATGTCCACCGATTTCTCCGTCATTTGTGGACCGATTTTGAAAATTCTTTTTTCGTTTGAAAGAGTATGCTCCCAAATTGGTCCCATATAAATTTTATTAACTTTGCATGGGTAGTTTTTGAGTTAGCTACAAAATACGTATTTTTTTCCCACTTAGTATGTAGATGATATGATAAGTTCGTGTCACTGGTAGCAGGTAGTGGTATTCGAATATGTGTGAGGTAGGTACCACAACTAAAAAGTGAAAAATAAAAACTTTTTACAAAAAAAAAACAACCGACTTCCAAAAAAAAAACACTACAAAGTGAAAAATAACTTTAATTTCGGAAGTCGGTGGCAAAAAACGAAAACACAAAACCCAAGACACCGACTTCCGAAATTAAAGTTATTTTTCACTTTGTAGTGTTTTTTTTTGGAAGTCGGTTGTTTTTTTTTTAAACGTGTACGTTTTTAATACCTTGTCTGCATGTAAAATGCATGAAACAATGCTGCATATTTCCAACCAGGATACTTATGGACGTACCCCGTATCGTGTTACCCAGTACCTCGTGGTTGTGGAGGTCAGATAGGCAGTCGCTCCATGTAAAATACTGGTATTCAGCTGCATCCGGTTGGACTGGAAGCCGACCCCAACATAGTTGGGAAAAGGCTAAGCAGATGATGATGATACTTATGGACGTAACCATCGCCTATCATCTAAGAATTCATAACACATTCTCTTTTACGCTTGATCGAGACCACACCATCGTGACCACAATAAAACCCCATTTACACGATGCAAGCTTCTTGTCTGTGGCATACAATAAAATTGAAGCAACAAATAAATTATTTGCGTCGTCTAAAAACTGTTTACACGTGCAATTTTAATTTTTGCTTCAACTTATGATATGTCACAGGGCCTATGCTGCCGTCCTTACGAAAAGTGCAATAACTCGAGTTTTGCGCCGAATCGAGATAAGTACATATTTTATTCGGAATTTGCAGAACGAGATCTACATATTCTTTTTAGACACTTTTTACGTATCTATGACGAAGCCGGTTTACCTTGTATACCATGTATAATGTTGGAGATACAAACAAAACAAACATAAAATCTTTTCCCGCGTTTTTCTCGAAATCAGGTTTAACCTAGTTATTACACTTTTCGTAAGGACGGCAGTATGGCCATAGGCAATTAAATCTCTGAATGTAAATTAGGCTTAATAGTATTACAAGGATCTTTTAGCGCGTGAATGACATTGACAGGGCGTTGTTGGTAAACATTTGTGAAATTTTATCGAAACATGTTTCTCTTAATTCCAGAGTCACTCCCAATGAAGGGTGGTTCAGACAGATACAGACACAGGAACAACTACGATCCATTCTTTGTCACAATCACTGCCCAATCCAAGGTTAGTTCCTATCATCACTTAAGATACTTCTGTTGGTATACTGGTCTGATAGCCACCTTTTGATAAGAAAAGGTAAAATATTTATAGCTTATCTGACTCAGATCTAGGCTATCAATGGTCCAAGGACAGCAAGGTGACTTCAAGAGCCAGTTTCGCCATAAATACATTGGACATAATTGGTGAAATGTGGGTGTACCTACTATAAATACACCTTTGCCTAACACTTCGGGGATTACAGACGTCATAGTATGTTATGTGTTTCGCCATAAATGTTCATGCACACACGTCAGTCACGTCAACATCAAGTCGTCATCAAGTCACGTCAAAAAATACAGTCACACAAACTATGTTCTTAATGTCCCTCGGCAAACCTCGTGTTTCGTCAGTCGTCGGATTTCTATCAGTTACCCTTTGCACTTGGTGCAGACCGGACGCTCTCAATCGACTTAGAAGTACCTATATAGAGTTGTTAATACTCTTTCAACTTAATGTAATTTATTTTTATTTATTTATATTTTATTTATGTGACTGCCTCGTTGGTCTAGTGGTCGCGAGCGCTACTGCCGAGCATGAGGTCCTGGGTTCGATTCCCGGGTCGGGCAAAATGTTATTGGGTTTTTCTATATGAAATTTCTCAGTAGCAGCTCGGAGTCTGGATTTGTGCCCGGTTGAGGGCAATAGGCTTGTCCTCTATTACATGGGACTTAAACATAACTGGCGAAATGTGAGTATACCTACCTGCTACAGGAACACCTCTGCCGAACCCTTTGGGGAAACAAGGCGTGATGTTATGTTTATGTAATTTATTTTTAAAATGGGAGGAAAGCCACTAAAGTCGCAGGCACGACAGATAGGAAAATAGTTTTACAGCGCTATATACTTCACACGGAAATCAAAACAAAACAACAATAAAGTACTTAGTTCTGAATTCAAATTATTTATACACGATTAATCTAATAATTGATGGACATGGAAATTTGCATTCGTTTGTATTCGGAAATCTGATGATACTCGAGGGACATTAAGAAAATAGAAATACTGTACGCAGAAGTTGTAGGACGTTGGCTATACACATAAGTCACGTCACTACCAGGCGCTTCTCAGTCGACGTCGCGTCACCGACAAGTCAAAACTTGTATTGCTAGCCTACGAATGAAACGTGAATATGATATAGAAGGCGTTGCTATGACTTACTGATTGACTATCTGTTTACACACGTCCCATAAATTGACGTGACTGATCGGCGACTGGCAGTTAACGTGACTGACGTGTGTGCATGAAGCTTAACCGCTAAACGCAAATTACAGCCACATCGGACCATAGCACATCGCATTTCAAAATAAGAGGTGCGATCTGAAGTGTGCAATGGTTCATACAAGATCCTCAAAAGTGATGTTGGAAGATTTTTGCGTTTCAGTGCGCACGCCCAAATGTGCGTCACACACACATACGGCGCATTTGTGGCACAGTCTGGCCAATAATACGCCACTCTTTTCAGGATGGTTCTTAGGTGATATTCTTCTTTTTCTCACCTACAAGCAGAATATAAGGCTCAAGAATAAGTGCGAATTTCACCAATGAAACTGAACGGAATCAGCACATAGACCACGTTTAAGAGCTTTCAGTGTCATTATTTTCGTTGGAATATTGACACTGACAGCTCTTGAACTCGGGTTTAGATGTGCTGATCGTGTTCAGGGTCATTGGTGAAATTCACACTTAGCTATAATAATGTATACATCGTACGACCACGTAATTCCTTTACTCTAAGGTCCAAAAGTTTATTCGTCTTTGTGACAAACTTTTCGGAAACTTTCAACCATATTGAAGTTTCGATTTACTGGGCATTGTTGGCAAAAATGGTTAGCAATACGAGGTCGTCTATACCTATTGGTAATAATATACCTACCTATTGACATGTAACATTTCCAAATTCACAGAAAAACTTCGTAATAACCTACCTAGAAGTGACAGCCACAGTTGATGCAGGAGGAACAATAGACTTCAGGGTCATACGAGGTCAAGCAGGGTCTACCACCATGGTCTTCCAACTGGTCTCCAACCATAGCGACTTCTTGACCTACTCCTACATGACGTATGGCATCAGGGAAGAAGAGTATCGAAAGGTGATGTCAGCTTCGTATGGTATTCTTTAGGTTAGTAATTTAATCGGCCCTGCTGTGGTAACCGAAATTAGTGACATTCAGAAAGTTTTCTTTTTTTACTATGATTTTTAGAAAGCTGTGAAATAACCCTAAGTTTAAGTCAAAATATAAAATCAAAAATAAATAAAATTTTATAATTATGAATAGCGCCATCTGTTTACATTAATAAGAATCATTCTTGGATAAGGGCCCAATCAGTTCATAATTAGTATGTGTAGTGAATCATAGATGGCGCAAACTACTGTACAAGCAGTTTTATAGATTTATCTTTAAAAAGTAAGTCATTTACATTTCACACAAATAAATCTATAACATTTGGATTAAAGCAGGATTAATTTTATTTTGTATGAATAAACTTTTTCAAAACGTAAGCTTATTAAAGACTATTCTATCATAGATGGCGCTACTAATTACGAAAAATACAAAACTACAAATACAGCAAGATCCTTTCTTTTTCTTTCAGATCGCAAATATTATAACCCTGCCGGTACCAACAAATAAACAACGAATGCTTCATAATGGTTTCAAGATTATCACTATGTTATCGTTATTGCTTATTTCTATGTTATAATATTATTTTTTTGCATGACGCTTTGCTAAACGTAAGTAGTAGGTAAATTAATGTATTTAGGAACCTATACTATACACCTATGTCTATAGATACCCTAGAAAATACGAAGATAATTATGTTATGTTAACAATTAGAATTTTATAATAGTTTATAAGTATTTTATGAAAATGTAAGTAATGAAAATACATTATTGTTTAGTGGAACACACTTTCATGAGGTTTCATTAAAGCACATACGCATAGGAGTAAATAAATGCTTACCACGGAATTGAGAATTTAAGGTGCTGGCAAGAACCAAATTCAAATAAAAGGGTTGTTAAAAAAAAAATTGCCAATTCTATTAGGTTGTGGTTGTGGTGGCAAAGGAGAAAATGTACCTACTTATTAACATTTATTTTATATTTTCTTTGTTTGCTGAGGATCCAATGCAGGAGTCCAGGCTCAGCCGTCCCATTTGCGACTTCTAAACAGGCATAGGTGGTATTATGTCGACAATAAAATAAAACCACGAAGTAGGAACACAATCTTTTTTACAATACTAATAGATACTTCACCAAAATTAAAATTTTATGACTTGTTTAAAAATACACCATCACCAAGCCGAAAGTTCTCTAGTTAATTCTTCTTCTCGACTTTTTTTTTAGGTAGGGCATCTCGTAGTTGACCACTGAGATCATGACTACTTAACCGGGCTTTCCTGTGGGTACCACCTCCAACCAGGGGTTATTCATCTTCTTCTCGACATTGTGATTTGTTTTGTGCTGGAAGCTTGTGGTTAAAAATCCAATTTCTACGTTTTTTATTATGAAAGCAAGTTTTTAATGTTATACAGGGTGGCATCGACGCGAAGATTCAGTACAGGTTAAAAAAAAAACTGCTGTTCCATACATTTTGACCGCGTAGGTATTGCACTTTTCTATGAAACAGCTGTTTTTTTTAGGTTATTTCAACGCAGGGGGTTCAGAATCATGTACTGAATCCATGGTCCATCACGACGATATCCCTGCCACCCTGTATGTAAACATTTGTGCTTGTACCGTAAATACCAGCTTTTCACCCCAAAACTAAAAGTCGTTTCTCAACCATAGATATATTAATACGTTAGATCGGTAATATGGTGAACAAAGCGAGTCCAAAAACAAATTACACCAGTGTGCGTGTGATGTGCATGTGTAGGAGACAAATAGTGTTGCCTGGCTGCCTCAATTTCGAATATCGATATAGATTGCAGTGTCTTCGTGACTCCTTATCTGAAGCGAATAAAGTGAATACCTACTGATCTTAATTTTAATAGGAACAATAATAAAACTACAAACAAAACTTGTTGGATTTTTATTTTCCTCCAAAGAGAACTAATTTATTGTAAAAAAATGTCGTAAGCTTTCCTTGGAAGCATTTTGCAATTTTGCTTCATAAAGTATGATTTTTTGTAAACAACAAAGTAATACTGTTTTGCAATACTATATCGAACAAAAAGGGAGGAATACGACGTAAATTCGAATAACCTATAGGTTTTTTTTTTATTACGGCGCTGTGGTAGTGAAACGCGCGTACATGACAATGTTCTTTTTTTGAAACTCGAGTTTGTACAACATTATAACACTCATTTGGATGATATTATGGTTACAATGACACTGGTTGTTTTAATGTTGGCAATAAGCTGTTTCAGAAACTTTTATAGAGGATTTATAGCATGGGTGTAGATAAAAGTTTTTACAAGACACAAGACATTCGTTTACCAATTTTCGAAACATATTTTTTCTTTCTCTTTTGTATTACCGATCTAACGTTCCAACAATAAGTTCTCTATGTTACTTAGTTACAGTGTACAGAATGCGTGGAAGAAGGCTTGGTAATGGGTATTTTTATTACATTCTGTATTTTGACAAAGCTGGCAAATCTTCATGCTTGTAATTTTACCCAATTCTTAGTTGTAATGATACTGCAAAGTTCTCAAGCAAAACCGGTGCATGAGCAGGTTTTGCTGTTCTCCAGTGACGGCTGTAGAAAAATACCTTTCGTTTAACTTCATATTACAGCATAAGAAGTTCTCCTGAAAAATAAGAAGAGAATGGTTATGGTTAATCCCTGTTTGCAATGATACTGGTCAGTTAATAATGTCCCTCGGCAAACCTCATGTTTCGTCAGTCGTCGGATTTCTATCAGTTGCCCTTTGCACTTGGTGTAGAACGGACGCTCTCAATCGACTTGGAAGTATATAGAGTTGTTAACACTCTTTTAACTTAATGTAATTTATTAAAAAAAATAAAAGACGACACGACAGATATAGAAAATAGTTTTACAGCTCTATATAGTTCAAACGGAAATCAAAACAAAAGTACACACGATAAATCTAATAATTGATGGACATGGAAATTAGCATTCGTTTGTTGTATTCGGAAATCCGATGATACCCGACGGACATTAAGAAAATAGAAATACTGTAACAAGCTCGCCCCGAATACAATCAAATTTGAAAGCGTTCCCTCACCGGGAACATTCACCTGGGGCTACCATGAACATTTAAAATACTTGCCAAATGCAGGACAGGTCAACTTGGCAAGTTAACCTGACAGGTTTTCTATTTGTACCTTGAACATTTCCGTCTGACCTGCAAAGTATCAACTTCAGACCTGCTACGTTATCGTTGACCGGTACGCCATATTATAAACAAACGTTCGGAAATACTTTTTCGCAACATTACCGGTTTCACGGTTTTAAAGAACTAGATAAAATTAATTTAATAACAGTTTATAGTGATCAATAGAATTCTAAAAAAGCTTTGTTTCGTAGCAAAAAATCTTATTTAACACGATTATGACGTTGGAGACCCTTTTAGATGCTTAAGAAAGGTATAAGTACCTAGGTACTTGAAAAACTTACCAAAGTTATTGCTATTTTCGAACGACGACATCTAAGTGTTAAGTATCAAATATATTGTAAACACCACAAATGTTTACGAGATCATTTTGAATATTGGAGATTCAAGTGGGTTCAAGTTTTTTTTAACAGAAGAAACTGTTTCTGTAAATAAATCAGAAAAACAAAGCACACATTTGTATCGTGTCTGTTGTTGAGAGTGGTAAGAAAGTGCAGTTATTTGGTGATAATAACTTAAGTTTCCTATGAACGATTGAAAACAGTGTGGAATTTTATAAATAATCACAAGGACATTGCAATGGGCTACAATAAAAGTGCTCAAACTCGAGAAATGTCCCGCAGATTGTGGACGGAAGTGACGGAACATTTGAATTCCATTGTTGGTGGTGCTATCAAAGATTTTAAACACTGGGCAACTGTAAGTTGGTTTTATATTAAGACTACGAATATTCGAATTTCCCTTACGAATATTATATTTGCCTAAAACATCTATTAAAAATTAATGTATTGGTTTTTATTTTCTTCTATTCTCGTATTGTGTTCTTGATTTGTATTTCTTTTATATCGAATTACTAGTACCATTTCTATAACATATATACCAGTTTATTGAACATAAAACTTTCCTTTGGATTTTAGCGATTTGTTTCACACTGTTTTTATCACCATCTTCCTCAAGAAACTCAATTATTTTCATCTTCGTCACACATCCAAAATAAACGACAAAGAGATTGTTTGTTTTGTTATCTACAATTTTAAAGACCGCCTAAATAGTTTTATTTAAACAAATTAACATGTACTTATGTTTTTTGTTTTAAATGAAAGAAAACAGTTCAATAAAAGTTACTTTTTCACACCTGCATAATATGACTGCAGGGCAGTTCAGTTTTCAAGGTTATATACGTCAAAAAGGACGTGATGGTACAGCTTATCGCAGGTCAGACTAGTGAAATGCTGTCACGTGACCACTGACCGGCTTTAGTCACGTGATCGCTGGCTCGCCTGTTATTTGACGTGTTCATGGTCCAAAATAGCCCGACAGTTCACGTTTCGTCGGAAATTGACCTGCTATAAGAGCGCATGGTAGGCCCCCTGTAATGTAACAATCGAAGATTTCACTGTAACGGCTACGGTTTTTCAAGTAACTGCGCAGGCCGTCAACTGCTAGGTAGTGTACTGTAATTGAAACCAGCTGGATAGCTTAATAGATATAATTCAATACTTAGGTAGAAGGAACACGACTAGGTCTCAGGTAAAATTTAAAGGGGTGCGTACAGAAAACCTCCACGTGTGCCTGATACCTGCTGGTCCCTTATGGATACGTTCGGGGGGAAGAGCAGTTGTCAGGCCGGTGCACCCTGGGCATGAACAATATACTCTTCGGAAAAGGTTTGGGAGTTTTTCGGAGAGGGTATTGTTTGTGGCTAATTTCTGCGGGCGGGGGAGCAGCATGCTCCTCGACGTTCTTCCGCGTGTCCCTCTGTTTTGCAGAGGGCACAGTGGAGGAATGAGGGAGGCGGGTCGCTCCTGATCGATCGACGTTAGTCGATTGACACTGGACGTGACCCAGCCGCTGCGGTGCAGGCGCACCAAAGCGGCTGTCGTTTCTCCCTCAAGAGCGATCTTGAGGGAGAACTTTCGGCGGGTTCGCTGAGCCAGGTTATCTGGACAGCGAACGGAGGCATGTATAATGCCGCCGCCGGGGGCTTGGCTTAACCGCCCGGCCCAGAGGAAGGACACCTCTAAGATAAAAAACCACCTAATCCTAAGTTTTGAAGCGCGGCGAGAGGATGAGTGGCTGGTGGGGGACCAGTCGTTAGCGCTTCCCCTGTAGATACCTGCCGACCTCTACAGTATATAGGCTTACCTAGGTAAAAGGCTCTGCCTAGGTGGACGTTTATATCCTAACTACTCGTGGGAACAGAAATGGAAATGAAATTAAAAAACAAAAATCAAAACGATGACGTGCCAATAGTACTGGCGGAGAAGTTACCGCTTGCTGGCGACGGCAACAAGAGCCGAGGAGGCTCCAGTCCCTCAGGGGACCAAAGTATGTCCGACCAGGACATTAAAAGCGGGGGCCCCAAATCCAAATTTTGGGGCAAACGGTCGCGCGGGTCGGAGCGCACAGGATCGGCGGGGCAATCCTCGAGCGAGGAAAGCCTCCCGATCGCGAAGGTGCCGACGGTGAGGAGAGGCCGAGGACGAGCGGTAGCGGGAGCAGCTTCCGCTTCGAGGCCGGGGCGGGGCAATCGGGGTCGCCTCAAACGGCCTGATACCCCGATAATAAGTGCGGAGAGCGACCCCGGGGTCTCGTCATCCGAGGCCTCAACAGAGGAGTCGGAAGTGGTGGTTGCCGCCTCACTGGTGGGCACGAAGATGCGGCCTGACGCCGCGAAGAGTGCACAGAGTGGGGTGGTCGCCACCGAACAGGTTGCTGAAATGGCCCGTCCGCTCCGGGAGCGGGCCAAAAACAAGCCGGACCACCGTGGTGGTAAGCCGGACGCCGCTGGCGGCTCCAATTCGGAGCGAGCGGCCAAGTTCGCGGAGGAGGTAGCGGCCGCGATCAGCGAGGTGGCCTTTAAGAAGACGAAGTCTTCTAGAGGCAAGGCCATCTCCGTGGCTACTGCCTCTATCATGGCGGCAGTGGAGGCCCTTCAACCCGGGCCTCCGTCGGACGGTATGTCTGAAATGCGGGCGGAGATCGCCCGCTTGACAGCCGCCATGGAGCATCTCCAAAAGGAGAATGCGGAGCTCCGAGCGGACTTGGCTGGGCTCCGACGAGCCGGCCCCCGAGAGGTGCCGCAGGAGGGGGAGCAGCATGGGCAGGGACAGCCCGTGACTGCTGAGGACCGGATCCTAAATCTGGTGCGGCAGGAAATGGCTGCTCTACGGGGCAAGTTTGCCACCTTGGAGGCCATAGTCCTGCGCCCCCCATTGGCGGCAAGCCAGCCGGCCTCGGGCCAGCGAAAGGCGGCGTCATACGCCGCCACCGCAGCTGCCACAGCCGGACCAGCCTCGTCGGGGCCGACCAAAGGTGGGGTGGCTACACAGGCGGCGAGGGCCCCAGCCAAGGCGGTGGAGGCCCTGGCCAAGGCGTCGGGGGCCCCGGCGAAAGCGAAAGCGGCGGCTGCTCCAGCCAGGGCGGCAAGGGCCCCGGCCAAGGCTGCGGGGGCCTCGGCTAAGGCGGCGAAACGGCCGCCCCCACCACCTTCTGAATCTCCTCCGGCCGATGCCGGATGGCAAGTAGCCGGGGAGAAGAAGAAGGCTGGCAAGACGGCAAGGGCGGCCAAGAGAAAAGCGAGGCGGCAGCGGCGCAAGGAGCGAAGCGTCGCAGATAGGCTCCGCGCCCCGAAATCCGCAGCTGTAGTGATTACACTACAGCCGGAAGCGGAAAAGAAGGGCGTGTCCTATCAGCACGTGCTCGCCAAGGTGGATGCGGCGGTTGATTTAAAGGAGACTGCCAATGGGGTCAGGCTAAAGATCACCGCGACCGGGGCCAGGATGCTGGAGATCCCCGGTGCGAACAGCGGCCCGGCAGCGGACGCTCTGGCCAATAGGCTCAGGGCGACCCTCAATCCGGAGGAGGCCCGAGTGTCCAGGCCCACCAAACGCGCTGACTTGCGCATCCGGGGCCTGGACGACTGCGTGACGGCGGAAAAGGTGGTGGCCGCGGTCGCCAGGACTGGGGGGTGCTCTGCCGAGGAGGTGAGGGCAGGCACCATCCACCCTGACTCCACGGGGATGCGAGCCATAACGGTGAGCTGCCCCGTGTCGGCGGCCAAGCTTATAGCCGGGGAGGGCCGAAGGCTTCTGGTGGGTTGGGTCTCCGCGCAGGTCAAACTGCTGGAGCCCCGACCTATGAGGTGCTTCCGCTGCCGTGTGGGCGACCACGTGGGAGCGAAGTGCACCTCGGAGGTGGACCGCAGCGACCACTGCTTCCGTTGTGGTCAGCCCGGTCATAAGGCCGGCTCGTGCAACGCCGCGCCGCACTGCGTCGTATGTGCGGCGGCTGGCAAGCCGGCCGATCACCGGGCTGGGAGCAAGGCCTGCGCTCCACCCGCCAAAGCCAGAGGCAAGGGCAAGCCCTCCGCCACCGCCGTCACCGCCGCAGCCGCCGCCACTACTGCCGCCGCCGCTGCCGCATCCACCACTGTCGTCGTCGCCGCCGTTGCCGCCGCGGCGGTGCCCTCACAGGGGGCTAGGGAGGGGGTCGAAATGGAGTGTCAATAACGGCCCCATTACGCCTCCTCCAGGCGAACATCAACCACTGCGCCGCCGCTCAGGATCTGTTGCTCCAGAGCATGGCGCAGTGGTCGATTAACATCGCCGTGGTCGCTGAGCCGTACTTTGTCCCGCCCAGGGATGACTGGGTGGAGGACCTGAGCGGCTCAGTGACCCTCATTTCGTCGGCCGCCGCTGGTACCCCGTCCCTCGAGTCTGTCAAGAGAGGACGGGGTTGCGTGGCAGCACGGTTCGGGGAGATTGTCGTGGTAGGGGTATACTTCTCCCCGAACCGAACTCTCGCCGAGTTCCACAACTCCCTTGTGGAGTTGAGAGTCGTCGTCGTCGGGTTCGGTTCCCTCCCCGTGTTCGTCCTCGGGGACTTCAACGCCAAAAATCTGGCTTGGGGTTCCCGCTTTACGGACACACGGGGCAGGATGGTGGAGGACTGGGCTCTGGAGACAGGCCTGGTCGTCCTAAACCGGGGTTCTGTCCCCACGTGTGTGCGGATGCGGGGTGAATCAGTGGTGGACATCTCGTTCGCCAGCCCCGCTCTGTCGCCGCGTGTAATCGACTGGCGCGTCATAGAGGAGGTGGAGACCTATTCCGACCACCGGTACATCCGGTTTGACGTCTCCACCCAGACCTCGAGCGCGCCGGTCCGACAGGCCCCGAGTGGTCCGCGGTGGGCGCTGAAGCAGCTGGACCGGGAGCTCCTCCTGGAAGCCTCGATCGTGCAGGCCTGGGTGTCATCACCGGACAGGCCTGCCGACATTAATGACGAGGCGGAGTGGTTCCGGGAGGCCATGTCCAATATATGTGACGTGGCAATGCCCCGAGTCCACCCTGGACGTGCTTCGCGCCAGGTGTACTGGTGGTCGCAAGAGCTGGAAGCTCTACGCAGGGCGTGCGTTGCTGCGCGACGCCGGTACGCCAGGCACCGCAGGCTCCGTATCCGTCCTCTGGATACGGAAGCCATTCAGGCGGAGCTGTACGAGGGGTACAGAGCGGCGAAGACCACCCTCCAAGCGGAGATCCTGCGGGCCAGGGCACTGGCCCGCGAGGAGATGCTGGAGACTCTGAACAGAGACCCGTGGGGACGCCCATATAAGATGGTGCGGGAAAAACTCCGCCAATGGGCTCCCCCGCTGACGCAGAGTCTCCGGCCCCAGCTTATGGAGGACGTGGTGAGCACTCTGTTCCCTTCAAGAGGGGAACATAGGCCCCCGCCCATGGCTCCGCCCATTGCGGTGCCCGATGCGGACCACACCGCTGACGACGACGACGATGCTCCGGAGGTGACCGAGGTAGAGATGAGAGTGGCGGTACGCAGGATGAGTGCGAGGAATACCGCCCCAGGACCCGACGGCATACCCGGAAGGGCCTGGGTCCTGGCCATGGGGACTCTCGGGCCTCGACTGAGAGGGCTCCTAAGCGCATGCATGGAGAGGGGCCAGTTCCCACTTTGCTGGAAGACTGGGAAACTGGTCCTCATCAGGAAGCCGGGGCGCCCAGCGGACTCTCCGTCCGCCTATCGGCCCATTGTGCTGCTCGACGAGGTGGGCAAGCTCTTTGAAAGAGTCATTGCAGACCGCCTCGTCGGGCAGCTGGTGCGAGTGGGGCCGGATCTGGCGGACAGCCAGTTCGGTTTCCGCAGGGGGCGCTCTACGGTGGACGCCATCATGCGCGTGCGGGCCCTCACGACGGGGGATGCTGTGGCCCGGGGTGGGGTCGTCTTGGCGGTGTCTCTAGACATCGCCAATGCCTTTAACACCCTGCCCTGGAGTTGCATCAGGGAGGCACTTCGGTATCACCGGATGCCGACCTACCTCTGTCGTGTGGTCGAGGCCTATTTGACAGACAGGGCTGTCATCTACCCCGGTCACCAAGGAGAGTGGAACCGGCGAGAGATGTCGTGCGGTGTCCCACAGGGATCGGTCCTGGGGCCGCATCTGTGGGACATCGGATACGACTGGGTGCTGCGCGCCGACCTCCCTACTGGCGTTAACGTCGTTTGTTACGCTGACGACACGCTGGTCCTGGCGCAGGGGAGGTCGTACCAGGCGGCGGCCGACTTAGCGACACGCGGGGTTGCGACAATCGTCGACAGAATCCGGCAGCTGGGACTCGAGGTGGCCCTGCACAAGTCCGAGGCCATGGGTTTCTATGGTCCTCGTAGTGCGCCACCGTCGGGTTCCCAGGTATTGGCGGGAGGGGTTCACATCGGCGTCGAGTCGACGATGAAGTATCTGGGACTCGTCCTCGATAGCCGGTGGAACTTCGTGGAGCATTTCTGACGTTTGGCTCCCAGACTGGACCGGGCCGGGGCTGCCTTGAAGCGGCTCCTGCCCAATCTGGGAGGTCCAAACGCCTCCTGCCGGAGGCTCTACGTGGGGATCGTGCGGTCCATGGCCCTTTACGGGGCGCCGGTGTGGGCGCCTTCATTGAGGCGGCAGCCAGGCCGCCGGCTGAACGCGTCCCAAAGGGTCATGGCCATCCGGCTGGCCCGAGGATACCGCACGGTCTCCTGCGAGGCGGCGAGCCTCCTTGCCGGAGTACCGCCATGGGATCTGGAGGCAAAGGTCCTCGCGCACATTTGGGAGTGGCGCGAGGAGGCGAAGCGCCGGGGCTTAACTCCGATGCCGCAAGAAGTCGCGGCACAGCGGACAGAGCTCCGGCGGGATCTCATGGCGGAATGGAGAGTGCGATTGTCGCAACCCAGCGCTGGGCACGCCACAATTGCGGCGATAAGACCCCTCTTTGAGGAGTGGCTAGAGAGGCGCCACGGCATCCTCACCTTCCGCCTGACGCAGGTGCTCACCGGACACGGCTGTTTCGGGAGGTACCTGTTCAGGATAAAGCGGGAGGAAACGCCCGGGTGTCGTCACTGTGTGGATCGCCCGGAGGACACGGTGGAGCATACGGTGGAGGTCTGCCCGGCTTGGGCAGGGCATCGCCGTGTCCTCGTGGATGCGATCGGCGGCGGTGATCTCTCGCGTCCGGCCCTGATTCGGGCCATGCTACGGAGCGAGAGGAAATGGGAGGCCGTCACCTCTTTCTGCGAAGCAGTAATGCTCGCGAAGGAGGAGACGGAGCGCGTGAGGGAGAGGCAAATTTCGCGCCCTCGCGCCCCTAACCGCCGCAGCAGGAGACGCCCTGGGCGTCGGGAATCGCAGGAAGATTTCCGGCCACCGTAGGCGCGGGCTTGCAGACGGTGAGCAATGGGTAGCTCGCCGTCCGATAAGGACCAAGCCCGGGTCGACGGCGCGTTGTGTTCCACGCGCGCCTCAAAGAGATGTCAGCAGAATTGACGGGGTCCGCTAGGGCCAATGCCAATGCCGGGGGTTCGAAGAAAACCGATAGGGAAATCGTGGCCCCCGGCAACATGGCATAGGAAGGAACACGGGTGGGTTTTAGTCAGTAAGAGTCTGACACGCCCTCCCGCTCCACCCAGAGCGGGAGAAGTTATTTGATAATTTCCCACACAAAAAAAAAAAAAAAAAAAAAAAAAAAGGTAACCAGGGATGTTACGGAGCTTCGGTTCCAATTTCGCAAAGCTGGAACTTCCGATAAATTTTTCACCTTCGATTCAGACCTCCGATAATTTTGAATCAGATTTATACCAAAGTTCGCAGCGATGCACGTGCGTGACTAAAGCGCGTCAAAAAACTTTTAACTCATCGTCAGGGTAATGTTTGTTTATTTTATGCACGCTCGCGCTCGGAGTCTCAGTTTATTGTTTTGTTTGTGGATGTTATCGCTAATATTTGGCTGATTAAAGAAACTGATTAAAGAGTCTACTTAAAGAGACTGAACCTTCACACATCTTTCGTCTACTTCCACCTCCAACTCCAGATCCGGAACCGATTCCGGTTCCGGTTCCGGTTAAACGAATTCCGTAACATTCCTGTAACAAACGTTTGCGCAACGAATGTTTGCAAAACAAATTCGCGAAGCAAATGCTCGCGGTGAGCGAGTTCCGAATTTAGAGTTGTATACGAGTAGCTTAGAATTGTATATTTATTAAATATTGCATGTTCATTACTTAACTATATAGAAATGAATATGTATAATTATGTTGGCAACAAAGGCTTAATAAGCTTAGAATTGTAGCTGGAAACAACAGTCAAGTTCGGCAACGGCTGTGTGCTGCAGTTACACTAAGTCAATATTTACCGTATGACTTCAAGTGGCTATCTTGTAATACAACGAGTTCAGTTGCTCGAGGAAAATGAAAATGAGGACGGTCATGGGTCCGATCTTCATATAGGTCGGCAGCATGCCACTCCATAGGGCCGACACGCCTTCGTTCTTTATAATGAACGATAACACTTCCATCTGGCTTGCGCCTTCATGTGCATTCTGTACTCTGAAACAGATAGGTATTTTAGTCATTGTATTAGGTAAACTAGCAAAAAATATTACTAGTGATGAGAGTTTATAGAAAAGAGTAAGTCCGATTCCACGTCGATAATATAGTGTGGTCACTCCCCTAAACTATTCAGGCCGTCCTCACATTACACAACGATGGTAGCGGCCTGTCCGTGGTAACTTATCACAGTCCTAGAAAAAATGACTAAAAGCCAGGGGTGCTATGCAAATTCTTCAACACCCTATAAGCTATTTATGACAATACCCTTCATTTTGACAATTCAACAACATTAATTGCGCCATTTAGATTATTGACCCGGCGACCTTTTTAAATATCAATCAATCTGCCTAGGCTTTTCCCAACTATGATGGGGTCGGCTTCCAGTCTAACCGGATTCAGCTGAATACCAGTATTTTACATAACTGCCTATCTGATGTCCGCAACCCAGTAACTGGGTAAATACCCCTTGGTAAGACTGGTTGTCACTTTCGGGCTTCTGACGACCCGTAACGACTGTCAAAGATCCACGAATGACAGCCGGGACCAACGGCTTAACGTGCTTTCCGAGGCACGGAGGAGTCTCGGTATGTAAAAATGGCCATCCATCCACGGACCAACCCCGGCAAGCGTAGCTTAAAACCTGATGTATCGACCCGTAAGGCTGTTATTACACAGCCACGAGCTCCTCGAACTTTAACATATGAAGTAATAATGGATTAGCCTTCAAAATCCTTCGGATTAGGATTGAAAGTGTGTATTACGCAATTGGGGCGCTAGCTAGTAAATGATGGTGCATTACCTCGTTTTGACGATATCGATGGGCAGAGATGCAACAGTTGTGATGAACCCAGCGATCATAGCAGTTACTGTATGCAGATGTAAACCATCGCCCATATAGGGTAGCAGCATCTCTCGACTCTGAAGAAAACTGTCTTTTCAAACCTACATGCACATAGTTGATACTATAGAAAACAGGAGGCGCTTTCTACAGCATTTTACTGGGCTAACGTTACTCCAGCAAAATCAGTTTTTCTCGAATAACTTCGAAAATACAACTTGAACAAATTGCAACTAACTATGAACTAATTATCTGTAATACTCTCATTTCTCTAGGCGCAACATTTTGCTGGGGTTACGCGTATTTCCAATCTATACAAGGCCAGAACGCAGCCATAGGAAACTGCTCGCGTATACATTGTAATGCTATTTTGAAATCTGTGATTACAATGTATACACGAATTTTGCGTATTGCTGTTGTATAGTTTGTAACGTGGACGAGCGCGTCCTGGTTCCAAACTGTACTACATCACTTACGCCTGATAAGAGTTTTAAAGATAAAAAAAAGAAAAGAACAAAAGTGTGAACTGGGTGAAATGGCTCAGGTTAGGTTAGGTTAGAACTGTGACCAACCGCGCGCGAGCCGAGCGAGCGAAGCGAGCGGTGCCGCGGTAGCGGCCGGCGAGCGCTACTTCCAAGTTGCTCGCAGTCAGGCAGGCTATTTAATATTAACGCAAGGTGCATTACGTCGCAAACAAGTTGGTTACCAGTTCACAATTTCTCGCAATCTAAACTCGATTAGTTTGTATGCGTACTGGCACTGTATACTATGGAATGAGGTAGTTAATTTGGTCACTACAAAGTATACGCGAGTATTTGCGTACTACTCTTGTATAGATTGGAAGACCTTAGTAAAAAAGTGATTTCCAATCTATACGCGAGCAGTTTCCTATGGCTGCGTTCTAGCCTTGTATAGAATGGAAAGACGCTACGCATACATACATTAGTCTGTATTTACGGCGAAAGTAAAAGTTTTACATTGATAATAATTGAGCGAATAGAGTTTAAAAACGAACCTGAGCGTACGTGCCTAGTTGAGCGCCATTCACGACCATAGCTCTGCCAACAGTGGCGCTGGCTCCTCTCCAGAGGGTCATTATACCTTCTTCTCGCGTTATCCTGCCAAACGTAACATCAAACTATTGTAAGATAGAAGACGTACAGTATTTAAATTTTCTTAATGTCCCTCGGCAAATTTCGTGTTTCGTCAGTCATCGGATTCCTATCAGTTGCCTTTTGCACTTGGTGCAGACCGGACGCTCTCAATCGACTTGGAAGTATAATATAGAGTTGTTAATACTCTTTTAACTTAATGTAATTTATTTTTAAAATGCGAGGAAAGCTGCTAAAGTCGCAGGCACGACAGACACAGTTTTACAGCTCTATATAGTTCACACGGAAATCAAAACAAAACAACAATAAAGTAATTAGTTCTGAATTCAAATTTTTATACACGATAAATCTAATAATTGATGGACATGGAAATGAGTATTCGTTTATATTCGGAAATGCGATGATTCCCGAGGGACATTAAGAAAATAGAAATACCATAAGTGACGCGGCACCGCTGCGCTTACAGCTGGGAGGATCCGTATTCACGGTAGAGCTAATGTAGTGACGAAATTAAAAAAAAAACAAAATTCAAGTCATTTATTCAAACTAGGCTGAGAATCAGCACTTTTCGAACGTCAAAATTACATAAGACAGTCCCCCAAAAACGCCCACCCTTCACCACTTCCTAGTGCCTTTAGCTGGGAAGAAGAAGTGGCGCAACAAACTCCCCAGCAGCACAGCTCTGTTCAAGTTAGAAAATGATTCTATACAATAGTATGCAAAATAACTTACATTATGCAAAACAAAACATAATTCAAATGATAAATTATAGGCCATATCAGCTAGCACACGCCAATATACCAACCAAAAACATCGAGAACTATACTCATGAATTATTAAAAAAAAACTAAACGTAAACAGAACTAAATATCTAAATAAAAGCCTCCAGGCATGAAGGGCGTGCTCGCTTACATAAAGCTGTAATTGGCAGTTATAAATGATAAACTAGGACCATCGAGGTAAAATAAATGAACAGTTAATTACTAGTAACAATAACAAAACCATGATCAGCAAGACGACCAGTCACCACAAGCAGCACCCGTTCACGAGCATAACGCAAACGTGACGACCCAACGTTAGCGTTTTTTTCAATTCCAGAATTCAGAGCAGTAATATCATTATTCCGATATTTATAAAGGAGAAACCCGTTTCTGGGCCTAACTGTTACACGAATCAGATATGTACCAAAAAAATCGTCTATTTTGCTTAATTAACCCATTTTAATCTTAGCCTCAATAGCAATGGCCAAGTGTAGAAAATAAGTAGTTTTCTATTTTTTGTTTTAAACAACTTTTGTAAACCATTAAAGCACTTATTTCGTTAAACATCACTAACTTCACAAACGCTGGCATTATATCAATAGAGCGTGCCATAAGAATATGATCGATTTAGTGGAAATCGATACTGTTACAAATAATTAAATAATACTCCATTGTTTTATAATAATTGGTTTTTTTTATATTAAAATCAAAGTAAAATAAAAAAAATCTGGAATCTAATTGATTTTTAACGTAATCACCATAAAAAAATCATTAAAAGAAATAAATAATCGATAAAAGCGATTGCACCACGGATTACACTAGTAAACGGCAAATGTCAATGTCAACGTCTGTCAAATGTCAATTGTCATATCATTGTTGTCATTCGCTTTTTATTGTGTTTTTTCGTATTTCTCGGGATTTATTATTTCTTAGAACCTCTGCTCGAATACTGAATTCCGAAATTGATTGCCTTCCGACTGCCCTCGCTTGAACATAGGACGCCGTACCCTGCCACCACTGTAGACCTTTGCTGGAAAACCAGATCTGTATAATGATCCTTTGAAGACTGGTTAAATAACGACATCATGAGCCTGTACATTAATTGCGGAATAGCAACAGACCGCTGCAATACAATAGGAAGGCAAAAATTGGAAGATGAAAATGATTCTTTCAATTTACAGGAATGGGTCGCGCCTCAAACGGTTAGTATCCGATATTTTTATATCGTAACATTTTTGTACCATGTAATTATTTAATGTAATCAAACTAAATAGTATTATCGTTTGTGTCCAGTTGTCTGCTGTTGTGCAACAAATTCATATTCAAAGACATATATGTGACATCACCAATCCGGACTGAACCTGCATAGTTAATTATAGCCTATTCCATCTTCAGAGAGGTGTGTGTCCCTGCAGTGGGAATGTAATCAGGCCGCTTATGTTTATAGATTGTGCAATCCACGAAGACGCGCCCCACTCCGCGATTATTGTACTGTAAGTTATACTTTAGTACGGAGCGGAGCGGAGTGGGGTGCGTCTTCGTGGATTGCACTATCTATACCCAAATGTGCCACTCAGAAGTTTCTTGCTAAATGCTAGTGCCTAATATTCAAATGATAAATGTTTGTTTCAGGTACTTAAATGAAAATGAGTTTATCTGCCAAGCTTGCTGAAATCATGCCAATGCTGTATCTCTTGATTGAAATAAGTAGACCAGAAGAGAGTGAACATACACCTATAGGACACTGATGAATGGAAGTGTGTAGAGAGGTGGACGGTGGCCTACAGCAAGAGCTGTCAACATCGGACTCAAACTGGATGTTGAGAGGAAGAATAAAATCCAAGCATATTAGTAATAGGATGTATTTCGTTTATATATTAGTCGACAGCTCTCTAAGTGGGAGGGATCCTATACTTCAATATTATTGCACCTGTATTGTTGGCAAAAGAATGGTTGGTAGCCGTGCCCACACGATGAGGAGAATTATGATAATTATCTTGGTTAGGCACGGCACCAGGGTAGCCAAATGCCTGCTGCACAATTTCTGGATACTGTATTATTATATTATGATAATCCTAATGAAGAAGGTTATTAATAAAACCATTTATCACAATTATGTGTTTTTACTCTATTTTACTTAATATATTATTGCAATCTCAGATTACTGTAGGTAATATGAGGTTGCATTAAATCCCCTAGTAGATACAATATTAACAAATGCAAGCCAGTAATGTTGTAAGTGAGCCTTGCTTATTATATATAGTTTTCAGCTGACGTTTTCAGTAAGATCAATCAGATAAGATTCGGTAAGATAAATCTAAAGGTCACTTTAGATTCCCCCCAAGCGCTTTTTGTGTACCTACCTAAAACCTCATCATGATAGACTGCAGGCGCTGCAGCACAAGCCTCAAACATATTTTTTTATTGAAATAACTCAAATAATAAAAATAACCTAAAATGTAAACATTGTCTGATTTGACCAATTTGGCCATTGCTGGGAGACGTGAAAATTGGGGTCATGAATCCTTCCTAAATACTCTAATTTATGTCCAAATTCCAGTCCTGGAACACCAGGCCCAAGTTTCTATGGAGTTTGGGTTTCTCCTTTTCAAATTTGGCTGAATTTGATGAAAACACTGATATAATAAATCCTCTTTGATTAGTATTACAACCTTTTCTTTGAATAGAAACCAAAAATCGTTTAAAAGACCAGTTCTGAAATTGTGTCCCTATTATCGGAACTTAGTTCCGAAATTGAAAAAATTCCGATATTGCATGCTCTAGCGCCGACGTAAGCTCGATGACCACCGTTTAAAGCGCTATGAGTTAATAGAAATAATGCTGAATGGCTCGAGTTGAAGCGATGCCGATCCGGTACCAAACTGATAATTGTGATATTATTATCTTTACTCATATTTTAACTACGATTCGTGCTATTTAAGTGTAAGCTTGATTTACTTAACAATTACGGGCACTTTTAAATTCTCAAGTAGCCGTCACATGACACATGGATCAGTACCATTTAAGGCGACGATAACAGACTTTTAATGATTTTATACTGAAGATGACGTCTAAACGAGTAGTGTTAACCACTCAAGGTCACTGTCATATATCTGCGTCTTAACCCAACCATTTTGAAGGGAACCGAACGATCTAACACATGCGCCGCGACTCATGTTTGGGTTGGCATAATGATTCGGCACAAGCCGGGCGGCAAAATCAAATATTTATTTTGCCGCTGGCTATACCGAATGGTGCCAAATAATGCTGACCCGAACAAGTCTGTGACCTAACTGCTGTGGTCGCTACAGAAAAAAATCACCTGATCATAGCATTGAAAACGTTTTTATAGTTCCTCTTCATTTCGGGCGGGAGTCTTCCATCCGCCGTCATGCGGATAAGTACTACTTCGGCCGGTGTCCCGATAAAACCGCCGAAACCTCCGGCGACTACACCCATCCCTACTTTCATTGGAAATGAAGGAACACCGCGTTTTCTGAAAAATTACATTAATATAAAGTAAATGTATCTGAAAGAAAGATATTCTTTCTATCAGTTATAAGTATTTTATCTAGTAGTAATATAAATTCAGAATGCTGAGGTGTTCAGTCCTGTACATCTTACATTGCTTCACTTCCACTCTGAAAATAAGTAAACTGTTAAAACAAAAAAAAACTTTTTACAAAAATACAACCGACTTCCAAACTACTTACAAAGTAAAAAATAACTTTAATTTCGGAAGTCGGTGTCTTTGGATCAGTATTTTAGTTTTTTGACACCGACTTCCGAAATTAAAGTTATTTTTCACTTTGTAGTTAGGAAGTCGATTGTATTTTTTGTAAAAAAGTTTTTTTTTTCACTTTTTAGTGGGTTGATTTGTAATTTATCTAAGTAACAATAGCCTTATGTCAACTGCTCATCAAAAATACCCAAATCGCTATAAATAAATAAAATAAAAATAAATAAATAATCATTTAATTCAGATTACATCCATATTTGTTAGTACAATTGCGAGCCTTTAATATTTGAAGAGTTCCCTCGATTTCTCCAAGATCCCAGCATCAGATCGTGACCAAATGACAATGGGACCAACTTGAAAGTATACCCTTTCAAAAAAAAAATATTTTTTCAAATCGGTCCAGCCGTCTTCGAGTAATAGGGGAAAATATATATTAAAAAAAAATATCCCCACGAATTGAGAACCTGAGCTACTTACGTTTTATACATGTCAAATAAAGCGTTAAAAACACCAAGTCGACTAGCTGTGTAGGTAGCCTGTCGGACTAAGGCAGCAGATAAACCCCTATAAAAACCAAAAATTTCCTCTCTCGCCACGATATCCTTGACCACAGATAATGTAGACACATTTCTCTCGGCCGGCCCCATCAACTGCATTCGAGTTTTTAATAAATCGGCTGGTTGGACAATAAAAGTAGCTAGCAAGCTGTGAAGGCAAAAAACATTATTTCACTTTACAAATATTGTAAATTTTTCTGCTGCAAAAAAGTTAACATATTCGGAAATAAAAATAATATTTGGAGAATTTAGCTCTTGTCAGCGCCTTAAGTGGGCCCTTCCCGATCCGTCTATCGTCAACGCGAGCATGGTCGAAAAGCTTGTTGTTTCATCCAGCGCAAGTGAGAACTGCTAACAAGCAAGTGAGAACGCGATAACATTTTACGAAAAATAACTGGTTTCAGGAAATACGTGTTTTTCAATACGCCTTACAAGTTTGTAAAATATTTTTTTGTAATTTAGAATCTCCATTACATGTGCGAGGTTTCTATACAGATGTTTTCTTTAATTTTACAATTTATGAGTACATTATGAACGGTCAAAGTTGAGATAAAATTTGTGCAAAAAAGCAGATTTTTGGAGGCTTATATTGAATTTGTTTCGCCAAATTTGTATTTTTTGATTTCATAGAAACCTAGATATAGTGCACAAGATACCCATTAGTTTAAAAGAATTAAAGAAAGATGTGTTACAACGCCATAATCACGTACGAGCGGCTTAAGAGCGGCCAACCCGTCATACTTTTCATACAAACGCTCGTACGTGATTATGGCGTTATCTACTGGCTGGACGTACGACGCGTTGCGTGAGCTCAACACAGGACAGGCAAGCTAACCACTTAAGGTCACTGGCATTTAGTCGCGTCTTAATAAAATTATAACTTACCCACTTGCTCCTCCTATAGCAAAATTCATATAACCAGGCATAACGGACACTACTTCAGATTCTTTGTCGACCATTTTGTGGGGTAATAATTACAGTATACGTTGGCATGAAAGTCTTGTCATATTTATCAAAAAGATTAAATTAATGTTTTATCATTTTGTATATTTTTATAAACAAAAATAAGTGTATTTGTGTTCCTTTTCTATTTCACATTGGATTTTTTCTGACATTTGTTGCTTCATTGCATCAAGTCAATCGCGTCAATACATCACTGACATACTTGTCAGTGCAATACACTGATCAATGATCGTGAAAAATAGAATAGATCGTTCTGTCAGAGTCATGAAATTAGTAAGTACTAGATCCCTGGAGATGAAAGGAAGTACAATAATAATAAACTAGTAGAACAGTAGACCTCGCGAGCACAAACTTTTTAGCTACAATTAATATACCTACTTACCACTAAAGTTATTTAAAACGGGATATTTACCATGTTTTTGTTTTTAAAAACATGGTAAATATCCCGTTTTAAATAAATTTTGTAATGAAAATAACTATGTCAGTTTAAAATCCTATAATTAAAAAACATATTCAACTTAAAAACCCAACTGCGGCTGTAGGTTACTGAAAAGCATAATTTATTCAAGTAAACGCAGTGGGATTTGGTTTTTACTAACAAAAGTACATAACAGTCAAGTGTCGCCTAGCAACCAACAAATTCAAAAATAACCCTGGAAGTGCTTTCCTAACCTAAGTGTGTTACGCAATATAATTATGGTGGCAAGACGATAATTATAAATAGAAATAAACTAACCAACTACTATCCTGTTAAACACGAAACTTAATTTACTTTAGAAGCTACTTAAAACGACAGCGCGATCTAGCGTTGCACAGTAGCGCCATCTAGTGACCTTATTGTAAGACGTTTTAGAAAATTATGAAAATTGTTTTCAGAAGTCTCTAGTTTTGGGATGAGAAGGCGGTCTCGGGTGCTCCACCAATCCCTACCTAGGTAGGGTATGATGAAGCACCCGGGACTACTAGTCCACTAGTAGAAAAATAATACTGAGCAATTTACTGCATTTTGAAGAGCTATTCTGTTCATCACGCCGAAGATCCTCATCAGATCTTCACCAAATTTTTATGAGACCAACTGAAAGTACTAACGTTTCAATAAAAAAGAACCATCGAAATCAGATCTCATAAGGCGGAGATAATTATCCAGTAGCCCCCTTTTTGCCCCTTATTGGACGAAGTACCCCTCCAATCAAAAATCCCTGAAAAAGAAACTGTAAAGTCGCTAAACCTGTAAACCAAGTTTCGTCCAGATCGGTTGTAAAATGCGACCTCATAATATAAAATAATGTACTCTGTGATACGACCGAGGAGTTTGTACCAACAAACTCGCTCGGTCAATAACGCCATCTACCATCCGCAGTAAGCATTAATCTTCGTTAAAAGTTATATATTGCGCTTTGACCATGAAATAAAAACAGAGATTTAGTTTTACTTATTTTTATTTAAAACTTAAAAAACAAATTACTTTTTATTCTTACTGCTTTAGAAAGCAATAATACTTCAACAATAAAACTACTTAAAATAGCGCCATCTATTATGTTTTGTAATTATTACTTGTAAGTATACTTTTCAACACGTTTACAGATGACGCTTAAACAAATATTTTCGAACAAAATAATGTTTTTTTTTAATTCACAAACTCAGATAATAATATTATTAATCAAGCAAGACTACCCATCGACGTAGGAGATATTAAAGTGCTCAATTGTGTTCGCAAACACAGATGCTCACTATGAGAGTGAGGGAAAAAAGCAGGGTTGGAAAAAAAACAGTTTTTTTATTTTATTTTATAAAACATTCACTTAAAAATGTTTTAAACAAGTGTTTTTCTTTGTTTTTTTTTCATTGAGCGATTTGTCAAATTTAATATCAACAAAAGTCGATCAGGTCTAATATACTTAATTCATTTCTAGACAATTTTAAAATTTACCTGAGGAAACATTTACAAAAAACGATCAGAATAACATAATAATCACAAGTACTAACTAATAAACTACCTAATTTGTGAACATACGTACTTTTTTTTACCCAGTACACTCTGTATGTTCAGAATTGTGAATTCCGATTTTCATTCTCAGATGTACAGACACCAGCACTTCAAGCTACTACAATCTGTCAAATTTATTTAATAGATTTTCAACTTTATAACTGAAGATTAAGGTTCAAAGTTGATTAGGAAAATTTGACAGTTTCGGGTAGCTTGATGTGCTGGCGTCTGTACCTAACCTAAAAGTATATTTAAGTAAGGGGAAGTCCTTAAAATTATTGCAAGGCACCTCTTGACGAAGACGAAGTAAGTATGGATACATAGGTAGGAGGACTATATTCAAATAAGGGGAATCCCCAAAATAGTTGCTGGGAATTACTTCATTTTGACCGGCGACGAAGTGAACAAAAATAACTAACCATTTTAATTTCTTTCGAGCTATTTCAAGTAATTAAAATGTATAACTTTTCATTTATTTCCATTCATTCTCGATTTAAAACATGTTTTTTTTCTATGTTTAAAACATTGTTTTAAACTTGTTTTATACTGCGATTTTAAACACTTAATAAAAAACACTGTTTTATTTTAAACTGTTTAAAATACGTGTTTTAAAACAACTTGTTTGTTTCATGCCAACCCTGGGGAAAAGAGAGATATCGAAACTACACGTAATAGATATTGGAGACGGAAGTAACGTTTGACAAAAACACGATATAAATAAATAAGTAACTACGTAATATTTATTTCCTTAACTTTACAAATGCAGTATTTTATTAATTACATTCATATACTGAGACAGTGCTCCGTCTGTGTAGTTGCCACACTTGTCTACACTGACGCACTCGCCGGCCGCATCTCGAAGGAGTCCGGGCGCGCATATGCAACCTCCTTTGCATATACGGGTGCATATCGGCTGCGGATCCTCGCACGAAGGCTCGCATGATCCGTTGCAAATGTCGTAGACTTCGTTTTGGTTTAGACATAGCTCTGTAAATATAAAAGAGTTGAGTGTTGGATAGTATATGGACGAATTTTACCAACCAAACTGAACGCGATCAGCACATCTAAACCGCGTACAGAGCTGTCAGTGTCAATATTGATGATGACACTGACGTCTGACAGCTCTCGAACGCAGTTTAAAATTGACACAGGAAGTGCTGATTGCGTTCAATTTTGTTGGTGAAAGTCGTCCATAAGACTTCAGTTCTACTATAGTAAACTGCCAATAATTTAGCACCATCACTTTTTGTTAAGCGTGCATGCAACTAACCAATAACTTAAGGCTACGGGATGCGCTAAGTTAGCCCGCGAAATTCAATATTTTGTAGGTTTTTTGCAATTTTCAGGTCAACGTCAGATTGTATGTTGATGAAAATGTAATTTACTACCGGCAATAAAAATACGTAGATATATATTTCAAGAATTATACGGGTTTATCTATAAACGTTGCTTAAAGTTAAGTTATGATTAGCGACTGTTTAATTACATTTTTGACGTTTGAACGTCATTTAACTTTAAGCAACGTTTATAAATAAACCCCTTAATCGTTAAAATCATCAATAATTAATATTAAGTTAGAATTGGCCTCAAATGTAATGATTTTATATACAATTCTGTACATTATTTCTATGTTCTTAATGTCCCTCGGGAATCATTGCATTTCCGAATATAAACGAATGCTAATTTCCATGTCCATCAATTATTAGATTTATCTTGTATAATAATTTGAATTCAGAACTAAGTACTTTATTGTTGTTTTGTTTTGATTTTCGTGTTAACTATATAGAGCTGTAAAACTATTTTCTTATCTGTTGTGCGTGCCTGTGACTTTAGTAACATTCCTACCATTTTTAAATTACATTAAGTTTACAGAGTATTAACAACTCTATATACTTCCAAGTCGACTGAGAGCGTCCGGTCTGTACCAAGTGCAACTGATAGACATCCGAGAACAGACGAAACACGAGGTTTGCCGAGGGACATTAAGAACATATCGTCACCTCTACGGCAAACTTGTGAATCTGCAGAAAATGCATTTTACAGGGGAGCGTTTTGAAAGCAAACATTAATGATAACTTTTTTTTTGTCAGGTCAAAGTCAAATCTAAATAGGCCCATTTATGGTACTTTTGAACGTCAAAATTTACAAAATAATAAAATTGATTCTAGTCGCCCCTTCCAAAAGATAGTTTTCGTATGGAAAAGAATGGGCAAGAAACTCCACCGTTAAAATGTTTTACAATTGTTTGTATGGGTACATTAGTTAAATAATTATATGTGAAGACGATGCACCTAGAATAAGATTACTATACCACAATAGGTAAAAAGAATTAAAAATCTCACATACTATACAGGTATAAAGGTACCGCGGTATATTTGGTTTTCAAAATGGTACTTTTATAAATTTTATCAACGGATTGTCAATAATGTACAAAGATCGACGCGACACAAAGGCACCGCTCGTTGGAAATAAATACACATTTGTAACTTTACATCACCATACATAGAAGTTAATAGATATTTATTCATACTATACCCTGGAAAACTTACGAAAGTGGGACTTTCGTTACAATTACTAAAAATATCCAATTGAAACTTCGGTGAACTTACGAAAATACCACGTTCGTAAGTTTCCCAGGGTATGAAAAAATATCTGTTAACTTCTTTTATTTTAAATTTACTACGCTAAAACACCCTATTTGTATTTCGTAAGTTTACTAACGTAAAGCGCAGATTCGAACGATTTGAATTCTGTAACCGACAGAGATAAAAATTCGTAAATTTTCACGGTGTGTAGTAAGTACCACATTAGGAACAGTTTTTCATCAAAATGTCGATTTCACTAAAACTGCAGATTCGTAAGTTTGCCGTGGAGGTGACGATATTTGTACTGTAAATACGTATTTGTTAAGGTCGTAAATCATATTTTGATCAACATACAGCCTGGTTCTGCTACAACCAGCAAATTGAAAAAAAAACGTGAAAAGAATTTAGTGGGCTACGTTGGCGTTTTCGCTTTAAAAAGAATACTAACCAACAGGACACTTGTCCATAGTCACACATTGATCAATGACCGTGTCCCTAACATATCCTGACTTGCAGAAGCAGCCCATGCCGCAGGCGAGCCCACAGATCAGAGGTTCAGGTTGTTTGCAGGTCAGGGGGCAGGCTGTGCCGCATGACAAGAACTCCTCGTTGGGGCCGCAGATCTCGTCCTTGCCTGAAAGTTTATTTTTTAAATGTAGACAGAACTTATGCTTGCTGGGGGAGGCGGAACTTATGCTTGCTGGACGTCTTTCGGCTGAAATGATGATGATGATGATAGGACAGAAACACTTGACAGAAAACTTGAGTGCGGTGACAGAAGATTATTTTTTTATGTAAACAACATGGTACCGAATTATAGGTAGCCGTCATCAACTCATCAGAACTTGACCCATCAGAAAAAGAGTCATTGAAATCCGTCTACGAGGTAAAGAATGTTCAATACAAATACAGAAATAAATTCATTGATATACGCCACAGTTAATTCTCCAACTGCAAATGTAAGTTTGTTATCGCATTTTTTAATGTTTTTTTTTTTTACCTATATTGTGTCCCACTGCTGGGCAAAGGCCTCCCGTTTTCCTTCCAAATCTCTCTCCCCTTTTTATGTTATAAAACTAAAATCAATAAAACCGTCTTTTTTCTTTATGAGACCTTGTTTCTTGCAAAATGTCGTGATTCTAGGTCAACGGGAAGCAACCCTATAGGTTTTGATATAAATGCAAGTATCAAAATAAGTCGCATAAATTTCTGTATTTTTTTTATTCCGTCGACTTAGAGCTTGTTTTCTTTAAAGCTCTAAGGGATCGTAGACTTGCGTATTTGATATAAAAAAAAATAACTTGATACCTCCACGCTTTCCTGAGAAATGGCCGACTGAGAGACAGACGGACAACGAAGTGATTCTATATGGGTTCCGTTTTTTCCTTTTGAGGTACGGAACCCTAGAAATCAACCATTACGTACCAACACACTGATCCGTGGTGACACAGGTGCCGTTATCGTCTCTAAGGTAGCCAGCCTTACAGAAGCAGCCTTCCACGCAGTCTTCAGAACAGATGACTGGACCCTCAGGGTTGGTGCAGTTGAAGGGGCACGCTGAACCGCAGAGAAGGTACTCCTCGTTCGGGGGACATTCTTCTGTGAAGTGAAAATAGGATACATAAAACAAATTGTTCAAGTAAATGTCGAACCGCGCGCAGTGAAGGGTTCTGTAGTTGGGATGAATATTTACTCAATAATACTCAATATCTTTATTGCTTTACCATAATGTGTATTACGCATGCACAATATTCATTTTATCGACCGAATATAAAGATTGTAAGTATTTTCAAAATGATTCTCGAAACGATGACACCAGCTTTTTCTGCGATTGAAACAGAAAATATCCCATAACTCATAGTCTATAATAATACTTAAATCTTCCATTTCATGGAAAATTAACGCTATTTTGAAATAAATATATGGTAAAATTGAGGATCAATGCCAACTATGTTTGCCGAAAACAAGATTTCATAAAAAAATCTCGGCAGAAAAAAAATAGCAAAGTTATGAAACTGCATAATAATTGAACTAACTATAAAGCAGATACTGTGTTTTCTTCTTTTAATTACCATTATTGTCACCGTAAAAATAAATTACCTAAAGTATCGGCGCCTTGGAGCCTTCTCCCGCCACTCAGTCTCGCTTTCACTCAGTCCACGAGCAGTAGTAGTGTGCGAGCGAGATATAGAGTGAATTTGAGCTGAGGTATTATGGACCCTTACTTACCAATTTCCTTCTTTCCAATTTTCATTGCTATGGTGTTAAAACCACCACCGTTATGCTGGGGCTACATTGTCGCGTTATCGCGAACTTTACTTCGTGCGCTTTCTCTCGCACACCGCGCGACGTCTCGCTGAGCAACAGAGAGCACACGAAGTAAATTTCGCGACAACGCGACAATGTAGCCCCAGCATTATAGTCACCTAGCAAAATGGCTGTGTGGACTACGGACGGATGGACATGACGAAATTATAAGAGTTCCACTTTTGCAAATTTGCTTCGGAACTCGAAAACGAAAGTGGTCATAGGTTTTACAAACGGTATTGTAATTACAGTGTATAATTATTTCCGCACAAGAAATATATGACGTAACTTTGAACAGTTCAAAACAGAGTGACCGATAAATTCTCACCTCCATAACCTCATTCCAATTGGGAACCCAATTAAACTATCAAGTGATACAATCATTTACCCACTGATCATTTAAAACAAACCCATTCAAGTGTGAACAGCCTCAAAAAACACTCGGAAATCTATTGGAAAACGATTTCCCATTGCTTCTCATAAAAAGAATCAATTAAAAGTGAACTGCTTTAATTAATTACTGGATTCATTTCACAGTTGACTTGCTAATTTACCTTTCAGTTTCATTTGAAAAATCGTTGGCTATGTTGATTGAAAAAATCAAAATGAGATCAATTAAATTATTACTCTGTTTATCGATACCCAAGTTTACCGCTTCGTTGGTAGGTGCCTATGCGCATTCAAGTCTATGAGCCACTCGAGTGTCGCTTTCCATCGCTAGACAAAGGGCACTCAGGTTTTCTTACATTTTAAATAAAAAAATACAAATTGTACCTTTTTACCAAGAGACTTATTTTTGGCGTGAACAAGAACGTCTAATGAATCTAAAAATCTTTTACGGAAGATCTATTCAAAATGGTGGTCGAAAATTTATGAAGAGTGATTCTCAGTTTTGAAAATTAGCAAGTTAAGTTTTTGTGATATGTGAAGTGGTTTTTAGTGCCTGTCTGATTTTTAAATTGGCTTTAGAATTTACAAAATACATTGAAATGTTCTCTAAAATAAAGTCTTTTTTTATTGCGTTGTATGTGGTGATTTTCACAATCGATTTATCAAAAAGTGTCACACTACGTAAGTATTATTTTGATTATATTTTTACATCAGATCATCCGCTTGCCCTACATAAAATCAATTCATACCTACTTTATCATATTCATACTAATAAATGCGAAAGGAATTCTGTTTGTTTGTTAACCACTGAACCGATGGTTATGCAACTTGACAGATAGACAGGCTGCTTGAAAAAGGACAGCCTACATATCCCCGTGGGTAAAAAAAAACACAACACACATTCAGACGTAGTCGCGGGCAGTTCAAATGGCTTCTATTTCACATTGTTCATTGCCATTCTATTTTTAAAAGACCACTAAAGAAACTTTATTAGTACTTTTTCATATGGAAGAGTTCATGGCTAAATTATAATAGCCGCACTGGTCGATCCATCAGGTTAAACTACGCTTGCCGGGGTTGGTCCGTGGATTGGCAACCATCTTCTCATACCGAGACTCCTTTATGCCTCGGAAAGCACGTTAAGCCTTTGTTCCCGGCTGTCATTCGTGGATCTTTGACAGCCGTTATGGGTCGTCAGAGGCCGAATTTCTAACAACCAGTCTTACTAAGGGGTATCGTATTACCCAGTTACTGGGTTCTGGAGGTCAGATAGGCAGTCGCTCCATGTAAAATACTGATATTCAGCTGCATCCAATTAGACTGGAAGCCGACAAAAAGAAAAGGCTGGGCAGATTGATTGATACTCTTTCATATCTTTCTTCTGCATCTGTTGTTCTACTAGCCACAAAAATAGGCAATTCAGTAAACAGTCTCCAATTGTTTTTAGGTAAAGAATGTCCAGTTGGTGAGGTGCACAAGTCCTGTGCCTTCTACGACGAGTACACCTGCTGGATTCAGGATGATCGGATGGAGAGGGTCAAGTCACCACCAAAGAGACTGCCGCATTGTAAAGCCGGTTGCTATTGCAAGTAAGACAAGATCTTTCTCTCGGTATTAAGTACAGCTTTGTGCATTCGATTGGGGTGTTTGCAACACAATACATTTTGGTGCTAGTTTTTAGATATTTTTATTAGGAGCGGGTCTAAAGACGGAAAAAAATTTGACCCACAAGCCCTTGCTCATCCCCGATTTGTGAAATAAAAACATGCTTGTAGATCTCGCAACATGCGATGGAAGATAACTTTTTGCTCAGAATAAATCTGTGTAGCCTTTTCCCAACTATGTTGGGGTTGGCTTCCAGTCTAACCGGATGCAGCTGAATACCGTATTTTACATGGAGCGACTACCTATCTGACCTCCACAACCCAGTGACTAGGTAATACGATACCCCTTGGTAAGACTGGTTGTCAGACTTTCGGGCTTCTGACGACCCGGACTGTCAAAGATCCACGAATGATAGCCGGGACCAACGGCTTAACGTGCTTTCCGAGGCACGGAGGAGTCTCGGTATGGAAAGATGGTCACCCATCCACGGACCAACCCCGACAAGCGTAGCTTAACCTGATGGATCGACCCGTGCGGCTGTTAGTACTTAGTCACGAGCTCCTCTTTTTTGCTCAGAATAAGAACGTAGTAATTACTAGTACTGCTGAAATCGTTTTATCGTAATAAATACAAAAATAAAATGGAATTTTTGAAATTGCCTGCACTAATTTCTTCAATTAACAATTAGTATTGCTTATCCTGTATTTATAGAAAATGTGTGGAAATTAGAGGTTACTTCGTGATCGCCCGGGTGTCACCACTGTGTGGATCGCCTGGAGGACACAGTGGAGCATACGGTGGAGGTCTGCCCGGCTTGGGCGGAGCATCGCCGTGTCCTCGTGGAGGCGATCGGCGGCGGTAATCTTTCGCGTCCGGCCCTGATTCGGGCCATGGTACGGAGCGAGAGGAAATGGGAGGCCGTCACCTCCTTCTGCGAAGCAGTAATGCTTGCGAAGGAGGAGGCAGAACGCGTGAGAGAGAGGCAAAATTCGCGCCCTCACGCCCCTAACCGCCGCAGGAGGAGACGCCCTGGGATCCGGGAATTGCGAGCCGATTTCCGGCCACCGTAGGCGCGGGCTTGCGGACGCTGAGCAATGGGTAGCTCGCGATAAGGACCAGGCCCGGGTCGACGGCGCGTTGTGTTCCACGCGTACTTCAAAGAGATGTCAGCAGAATTAATGGGGTCCGCTAGGGCCAATGCCTGCCGGGGTTGCGAAGAATACCGAAAGGGAAACTCGTGGCCCCCCGGCAACATGGCAACTGAAGGAACACGGGTGGGTTTTAGTCATTAAGAGTCTGACACGCCCTTCCGCTCCACCTAGAGCGGGAGAAGTTATTTGATAATTTCCAACCCAAAAAAAAAAAAAAAAGTTTGCTTCGTGATATTTTGTCGAGAAAATTTTATCACATAACATAACATCACGCCTTGTTTCCCCGAAGGGTTGGGCAGAGGTGTCCCTGTAGCAGGTACACCCACATTTCGCCAGTTATGTTTAAGTCCCACGTAATAGGGGGCGAGCCTATTGCCATCAACCGGGCACAAATCCAGACTCCGAGCTGCTACTGAGAAATTTCAGATAGAAAAACCCAATAACACTTTGCTCGACTCGGGAATCGAACCCAGGACCTCATGCTCAGCAGTAGCGCTTGCGACCACTAGACCAACGAGGCAGTCAAAAAAAAATAAAAAATAAAAAAAAAATTAGAAATTTTATCAATTTGTTTCTATTCCAAAAAATACTTGCCAATATCATGTAGTTGCTCATACAATTTTAATTTTATACCCTTGCCAATTTAATGATAAATATAATTTACGATTTTTTGCTTTACCCCGCGTCCTAACCAAAGCGATGGGTCGGGTAAATACGCGATTATCGGGGTCGTATGTCACTCATTTGTTCGGACACAGCGAAAGGCGTTCCCTGTCGCTGTGACCCTTCGGGTTCGCCGAACAAAATTAACGCGACTATTGCTTTGGTTAGGACGCGGGCTTAGGCCCGCTCCGAATGGTCTCTAATTAAAGACACGCACGGTAATTATTGTTCTAGTTCCTTTTTTGAGCCTCTTACATCGGTTCAGCGTGATTCAGCGGTTAGTCTTTTCGGTATGAAAAATTTAGGCCTCTTAGATTTTTCAACCACGATCAATCAATCTGCCTAGCCTTTTCCCAACTATGTTGGGGTCGGCTTTCAGTCTAACCGGATGCAGCCCACCCGAACACCCACTGGTAAGTATAGCCCTCTATTTAAATCCCAATTTTCTTATTTCAGGAAGGGATTGGTGCGAGAATTTCCCCTCGGCCCGTGTATAGTGGCTGCTGGTTGCCGCAACCGAAAACTGCAGGCGGTCCTGAAGAATTTACCTTCGGGACACACTGCTGTCAAACACACTATTTAGTTAATTATTTCATAGTTTTTATGCAACTCTGCTGGATTACTTTTATTTTGATTGCTTAAGCTATAACTTTAATCATATATTTAAAAGAAAATTAAATAGGAGGTACAAAAAAATACTCTCCTAAATATTTTTACTAATGTTTTAATAATAATAACCCCACCGCCGTATCTCTACGTTGACGTCGTGGTGGGGCTTGAGTGCTCTGAAGTTTAGGTCTGTGCCGGTAGAGTTTACTTTGTCGAGACAGATCTAGGGTGAGGAGCCAGACCAAGAGAGATACAATCCAAGCCAAGGTCGCACATGCCGAGGGCTTCATGGCTAGGGGAGAACACTAGTCGTTAGTGTGCCAACTCTGGATAAAAGGGGACCTCCAGTTTTATTCACCCTTACTACAGTGAACGCAGGGCACTGCTGTAGTCGACTTTTTAAGTCCCTAGCTACTCGTGGAAACAACATGAATACTCGATCTAAAATAAAAAAACAACTTCAGGCGAATTTGCCTCAGATGAATGATGAAACTTCACAATTATCTTCGTCATCTCCCTCATCTCTTTTTCAATCAATTCCATCATCATCACAATCTTTCCGCGTCACTCCGACGCCATCATCAACATCATCTATCAGTAAACAGTCAGCGGATGTTGTACAGGAGACAAATTTTGTCGATGATACTGTACCCACCGCAAGAACTGCAACAACTCGTAGGAAATGGAGTATTGAAATGAATACATTCATCCTACGCACTTATCTTCATCTTACTAGTATGGATACAAACAAAAATGCCTACCTTCCATCTCTCCACACAAAGTTTCTAGAAAAATACCCGGCTATGCAAGTAAGCCGAAAAAGAATAGGCGACCAGCGTCGAGCCATAGTTCAAAAGAAATTACTACCACAGGACACAATAGATCAGATTTATGATAAAGTCAGAGCCGAATTACAAATGGTACACACTCAAATACAACAACACTCTACACACTTTCATACACAAACCGGCCAGCGCATGAAATGGACGAACGAATATAATGAAACAAAAATGAAAATATATTACACTGCCACAAAATTAGAAACAAATAAAACAGCTTATAGTCTGTCATTTTTATGGTGTACATAATAAAGAATATTCTATCTTCTATCTATCTATCTTATAGAAAATATTTACATGAGCAATTCATAAATATTTATCCGGAATTAACACATATAACAGAGCAAAGATTATCAAATCAAGTTAGAGCGATTTTAAATAACAATTATATAAACCCCAACAGATTAGAAGAAATTAAAAACCAGATAGCTGCTGAATTAAGGGAAAGCAATACTAATACACAAAATATTGAATGCATAAGTATCGATCACTTGAATACACAAACACAGAAAGACTTAGAACAACCGGATACAAACACTTACATCACTGACACACCTACAAATACGTTCACAAATCATATATCCCTAAACAATAGCACAGATACAGGCATCTTATCTCAGACATTCGTAAATACAGATGATGGCAATTTCTTGAACGACATACATATTGGTCAATTTGGACCTACGATAACTAACTTTAATGCTGCCCCAGAAATCAACACATAAATTGAAGCCACATTTCAACAAGCTCAATATAATTTTATTGACACATTCCTTACTAACAGGGCATATATCCCCAAGCAGAAGACATCTAGAAAGTTTCCTGCCATAGTTACATACATAAATACTGTCATTCTCCCGAAACACGTAAATGTCGACACCGAATTCATCAAATTGCAGACTATAATTATTTACTGTGCAGCATGGACGGCAGCTACATGTAACGGTGCTAAAATATTATCAGACTCTACACAAAATGAACGTCGAACATATACACAGCGAAAGCCAAAATGGCAAATCAGATTAGAAAAGAAAATTGAAAATCTAAGAGCAAACATAGGTACTCGTAGGCTGACACATTTCATTAACGGTAGTAGAAGTCAAAAATTAATAGCAGCAGTAGAAGAAATAAAGAAAAAATACCAACTACACGCACAACACGAAAATTCAAATACACAAATAGAACACTTTTTGGACACTTTAAAACAAAAATTAAGCGCTGCATCCAGTAGACTTAAAAGATACATAACATGCACGAACCGCAAAGTACAGAACATAAAATTTAATAACAATGAAAAAATATTTTATAGGAACTTGACAACTAATAACAGAGACACCACTAACCAAACCATAGAGACACCTTCATCCGAAACACTAAGGGAATTCTGGGCCAACATTTGGGAAAATCCAGTATACTCGTACCATAATAATCACGCAGACTGGGAAAATGAAACAACACGAGAAATTCCAGAAATGGAATTTGAGTTTATACCTATAGATACATTTATAGACATCATCAAACGCACACATAACTGGAAATCACCTGGCGCAGACCACATCCACAACTACTGGTATAAGAAATTCTCTAACATACATCCATTCTTACATAACCATTTAAATACATTCATCCAATCACCAAATACTTCCAACATATCTAACACACAGAGTAACTTACATGATACCTAAAGACATGAATGATACTATAAACCCAGCGAAATACCGGCCATTACGCGATTACTATGAACAGCGCTGTTAAAAACAGAAAAGATATTCACACAATGTTTATTGATTACCAAAAGGCTTTCGATTCAGTTCCATACAGCTGGTTATTAAACGTCCTAAACCTGTATAAAATTCACCCAACACTGAAACAATTCTTAGAAAATTCCATGCAGAATTGGCAAACTGTTCTTAAAATTAATTCATCTTCCTCGACTGTGGCTACTGAGCCAATCTATATAAAACGTGGAATTTTTCAAGGAGACGCTCTAAGTCCTCTGTGGTTTTGCATGCCACTCAATCCACTCTCACACTTGCTTGATAAAACAGACGTAGGATTCACCCTGGCAAACAATGACACACAATACACCCTTACACACCTCATGTACATGGATGACATAAAGTTATACGCAGCTGACAAAAAAGCGCTTTTCCAACTAGCTGACACAACACAACAATTTTCTGACGATATTTGCATGTCGTTCAGAGTAGATAAGTGGAAAATTGTATCAATTTTAAAAGGAAAAATCCAAAATAATAGTTACACACTCGCATCAGGTGAATCGATCGAGCCAATGGATGAACAGAGTACATACAAATATCTAGGTTTTAAACAGTCCAGGCAGATACAACAAAAGATGTCCAAACAAGAACTGCAAAAAAAGTCTCACACCGCCTCAACCTTATCTTAAAAGCAACCTTAACTATAGAAACACAATTAAAGCCATTAACACATTTGCAATGCCTATTCTCACATACTCTTTCGGAATTATACGATGGTCAAAGACTGATACCAAAAAACTACAGCGCACTGTCAATACACTCCTAACTAAACATAGAAAACACCATCCAAAATCATGCATACAACGACTTACACTGCCACGCCAAGAAGGAGGAAGAGGATTAATAGACTTACACAATTTGCACAACAAACAAATACTTTCACTCAGAGTGTATTTCCATACCAAATCAGAACATTCATCACTACACAAACAAGTAACGGAAACAGATAAAAAACTTACACCACTAAACCTACAAAACAGGAACAAATTATTTCATCACCACTGCTCTCAAAACGGTGAAGGAAAACATCTTGAGGAAATCAGCTAGAATCAAATTCGAAGACAAGTGACATCTACCAACCCGCACTGGGTCCGCGTGGTAGATTGCGGTTCACTCCCTCTCACCGAGAGGAGGCCTGTGTCCCAGCAGTGGGTACATTATAGGCTGATTATGTTGTATTTGTCTCCTGGCTAATGAATTGACCTTGGCCGTTTTATGTTAAATAAATAAATAAATGACCGGCCGTTTTCCTAATATATCCTACTTACGTAATTATATAATATACCTGTGCGGCAATCGGGCGCGATACAAACTCAAACTCAAAGCATTTATTTCAATTAAACCACTTACAAGCACTTTTGAATTGTCAAAGAGTAGATCAGTTAGTCAGAAAGTTGAAGCTAGTTGCCCATTCCAAAACGTAGATCTCTATGGAGAAGAACGGGCAAGAAACTCCAAGGACACTCTTTTAAATATAGATATTACAAAACCCTGGGTACATTATTCTTGTTGCTTCTATATGTGAGAACAATGTACAAAAAATAATCAAAGCATTTCAAAATATAAGATTAAAAATAAGCCCTGGCAGACAAGAGATGACCAGTCTCAACTGAAATCGCTCGTGTTTACAACCCCTCACCTACTATGCACGCGGGCTTTGAAGAATTTATACCAGTTTAATGACAATTTATTGTGACGAGTAGAAATACAAACGCAAAAATATGTGGCTTATTGGTGGTTGATTCACACGAATTTACTCGCCCGCAACGGGCAAATCGACGTTTTTAAATAATATCATTTTTTTGTTCAAACAATTCGCACGAAGTTAATTTATTTGTGGGCGAATCGACAAAGTTAGTGCACTTTTCTAACTTTACTGCATAAAATTCAAAATTTTCCAATTGCCTAATACGTATTTCTGGAGTAGACTGGTAGTAGTAGGATTCGCCCACAAATAAATAAACTTCGTGTGAATCGCCTCAAGAAAAAATGATACAGAGTGGCATGGACATCGACGCGAAAACTGTTACCATGGTTCAGTACATAATTCTGAATATTTGACTTATTGGTTGATTCGCACGAATTTACTCGGCCGAAACAGGCGAATCCACACTTATAAATAATACAGGTTGGCAGGGACATCGACGCGAAAACTGTTACCATGAATTCAAAACATGATTCTGAACCCCCTGCGTTGAAATTTTTCGTCAGTTATTTTTTTTAAACTCGGCTGTTCCGTTATTTTGACCGCGTAGGTATTGCACTTTTCTATGAAACAGCAGATTTTATTTTAAATAATAACGAAAAATTTCCACGCAGGGGGTTCAGAATCATATTTTGAATTCATGGTAACAGTTTTCGCGTCGATGTCCCTGCAAACCTGTATTATTTATAAGTGTGGATTCGCCTGTTTCGGCCGAGTAAATTCGTGCGAATCAACCAATAAGCCAAATATTCAGCTTTAGACAAATAGGTAAGCAATAAATGTAAAAAAAAATTCCTTACCTTGAGCAATGTAAATACCGGTACTTACAGCCACAAAACAAATAACAAAGAAAATATTTCTCTCGAATATTGACAGCATTTTTACCGATTTTTTTAGTTAACTCAAAACAACCGTCTTTGTCGGCGCTTCTAAATATTCTGGTTGTTTCAAATGCACAACCAGGGTTGTCGTGCGACCTTTAAATTGAATAGTTTTTGTTCGATCAATAAAAATGTGTCATCCTTGAGTTTAGTGCAATGAAGCGTGTTGCATTAAAAAAGCCGGTAAATGCGATTCCGACTTGCACACGAAGGGTTCCGTACCACCGTACAATATTTAACACAAAATTTTTTTATGTGTAACATTTTCTCTCTCGCTTTCGCAATCTTTCCTCTCGCTTTCCTGCAATCTGTGGAGTGAGAAATCTGTGGGAGTGATTTCGTGAAAAGCGACGGAAGTGTATTACAGTAAGCCGGGGAAGCGCCCGCTATTTGATTTGACCAATGAGCGCGCGCGGTACTAGAGTTGACCGTCAGAAACGACCTTGAAGAGGCCCCTTTTTAATTTACTTTTTGAAAAACGCCGATTAGTCATGTTTCTTGTATGGTTCCTATTCCTTTAATTTTTTACCTTATTTTATTTTTTGATGTAATAGCGGCTACAATAGTACACACTCTGTGAAATGTCAAGTATCTACCTATTACAGTTCAAAAGGTACAGCTCTGTGACAGTCTGACGGACAGCGGAGCCTTAGAAAGTCCCTTTGACACCCTTCGTACGTGTACGGAACCCTAAAAACAAGCAGGTATGTACATTTGAGATCAATCTAAAAAATGTTACAATGGTAAATCAATTTGTTACAAATTGTGTATATTGGTGTTATGCATTGTGCATTCATGCATTGTTAAGTGTTACAATAAAATATCTAGTGTTAGGTAATTCTTAATGTGGCTTTAAAATATGTATTAATATGAGGCTGTAGGTAGTGTGTATCAGCAGGGACTGAATTACCCAAAAAATAACGTACCTTTAAATATCAGTATGACGTCATACCGTTAAATAAGGGTTACCGAAATATTTCAATACCGTTATTTTTTTCAGTAGCGGTATTTTGAGGTTGGAAATGCATACTTCGGTAGCAGTACTTAAACCTTAGTAAATAAGGGGTTTTTTTTGACGCACCGCCTCCACACTTGTCTGTCGTTCACTTGCTGATTATAACTCAGTATTGGTTTTTATTTCCGATTGGAAGGACACGACTGTGTAAGCACCCGCGCCGTGCCGTCTCGCATGTTTTTCGGTACCGAAATTGTGTAAATGTTAAATAACGGTTCAGCGCAACCTTTATTTATAAAGGTATCAGTATAGTTCAACCTTTATTTTAAACCGGTACTGGTATATTTTTGAGGTATCTTAACCTTTAACCGTAACCGCGTTCAGTCCCTGTGTCATCATCATCATCATCAGCTTATAAATGTTCCCACTGCTGGGACACAGGCCTCCTCTCTGTGAGAGGGAGTGGGCCGTAATCCACCACGCGGGCCCAGTGCGGGTTGGTAGATGTCACATGTCTTCGAATTTTCGGTTCTAGGACATGCCGGTTTCCTCAAGATGTTTTCCTTCACCGTTTTGAGAGCAGTGGTGATGAAATAATTTACACAAAGTAAAGCGCCTGTCTGGGTTCGAACCTACGACCTACAACTCGTAAGTCGCGGCCGTTACCACTGGGCCACCACTGCTCCCTGTCCCTGTGTATCAGTATTTTATTAATTCAGATTGCGAGACGAGCAGTATTGGAAATTAACTGTTTATCAAATTAACACACAACCTATCAATTTGCCGTGTTATAGCCACTTTATACAACTGTAAAAAAATGTAGTTGTGATTTGAATTATAGCTAATCCACTCTGAAATGACGCGCCCCACTATCGCATTAAACCTAGAAACCCGCATTCCCGCGTATACCACGAAAAATGAGACTTGACCGCGTCTCCCGTGCTCATTCCGCCGCCCTGATGACGCTCCGGCGAGGACCAATACGGACCGTTTTGGTTAAAATTAAGACTTGTATCTTTACCAACAATGAAGCAAAGACCTCATAGCTTTGCATAGTAGACCCTCCCATATGGAAGGAGCTATCACAGGTAAAATTGGATTAGGTACGAATATATTTAAATTCTGCTTGAGTACAGTTCTCGATGTTTTTGGTTGGTATATTGGCGTGTGCTAGCTGACATATGGCCAGTAATTTATAATTAAAATAATGTTTTGTGTTGCTTAATAATTTTGCATACTATTGTATAGAATTATTTTATTTTTCTAACTTGAACAGACAGCTGTGCTGCTGGGGAGTTTGTTGCGCCACTTCTTCTTCCCAGCTAAAGGCACTAGGAAGTGGTGAAGGGTGGGCGTTTTTGGGGAACTGTCTTATGTAATTTTGACGTTCGAAAAGTGCTGATTCTCAGCCTAGTTTGAATAAATGACTTTTGAATTTGAATTGATATGCCATAATAGTTTGTAATGTATTTTCTTTCTTTCTTTCTTTCAATAAAAAAAAGTTACCATTGGTAAGCATAACGATTCGTTTTTGTTTATAGGAACCGAGCATAAATCGTCTACTGCGCAAGTCAAACCACGTGGTGTGTCCCGTGTGTCAAGTCTCATCTTTAGTGGCACCAACTGTAAATGCGGTTGTGGGGCGCGTCATTTTAGAGTGGACAAGATTTACGGGCAATTAAACGTCGTCACTCGTTGACGCTCTTAGCTCTGTCTGCACTTGATCAATACGAAATCCGGCCAGCTTCGATTCGTTCTAAAGCTAGTACAGACGCCAGCACATCAAGCTACCCGAAACTGTCAAATTTTCCCAATCAACTTTGAACCTTAAACTTCAGTGATAAAGTTGAAAATCTATTAAATAAATTTGACAGATTGTAGTAGCTTGATGTGCTGGTGTCTGTACCAAAGCCATGCTATTACCGGGTAGTCTGTAATAACATAAGTGTTTCTCTTTGTACAAAGCATCTTTTTTTTTAAACAGTGGCATTCCGGGAGTGCCGACAGAAGTGAAAACTTGAACAATTTTACTGTGCAGGAAATACTTTTAATGAGGTGTCGGTAACGGTAACAGTGTCGCGAGTTCAACTGTTTTTTCCTATCTCAAAAATACCCAACGAGCCTAAAGAATTATTCAAGACAAAAAAAAATAATTGTTAACTAATTTTATAATTGAATCAGCTTCACCGTTGCATTAATCTTGAACTTGACACGACTGTTGTTTAAATTCTGTATCCGCAATAAAAAATAGGAAAAGGTTACATCTTACCTATTTCTTAAATTAAGTTCCTACAACATACATAACATCACGCCTTGTTTCCCCGAAGGGTTGGGCAGAGGTGTCCCTGTAGCAGGTACACCCACATTTCGCCAGTTATGTTTAAGTCCCATGTAATAGGGGGCGAGCCTATTGCCATCAACCGGGCACAAATCCAGACTCCGAGCTGCTACTGAGAAATTTCAGATAGAAAAACCCAATAACACTTTGCCCGACCCGGGAATCGAACCCAGGACCTCATGCTCAGCAGTAGCGCTTGCGACCACTAGACCAACGAGGCAGTCTAAGTTCCTACAACCGGCTTTAAATCAAATCAAAAAAATCAAATCAAAAATATTTATTTGCTAGAATATGGTAGGTACATAAGGTGTTACAGTAAATTTGTTTCAGCATATCCTGCCATAACATGGCGTGCAAATGTATTCACAATCAGCGATATCAGTTAAGCTAACACAAAAAAAAAAAAAATTATCTCAATTAAGTTTTACGTAATGAAAACGTTAACAAATGGATCAGAAAACGTACTAGATGCCAATTTGTGGCACACTTACAAATTGAGTGCTTTGATTTAATTATTTTAAAAACTTAAACCGGAAATATTTTTATAAATATTTAATAGTTTTTCATTTGACAATTGAAGTTAGTTTTTTAACCTCAATTTTCCTTGATATTTTTCAATTTCAAATTAAAAATCAATCTGTGTAGCCTTTTCTCAACTATATGAGGGTCGGCTTCCAATCAAACCGGATGCAACTGAATACCAGTATTTTTCATGAAGCAACTGCCTATCTGACATCCACAACCCAGTTACTGGGTAACGCGATAACCCTTGATAAGACTAGTTGTCAGACTTTTGGGCTTCTGACTACCCCAAAGGACTGTCAAAAATCTATGAATGACAGACAGCCGGAGCCACTATTTTTTTATGATATTGGTAAATTATCCTAATATTATAAATGCGAAAGTGAGTTTGTTTGTTTATTGTTACGCTCTCACGCTAAAACGGCTGAACGGAATTGGATGGAATTTGGCACATGGGTAGACCATGACTTGGGTTAGGACATAGAATATGTTTTATCCCGATATTCCCGCGGGATCGAAACTTATGCGGGGGAAACCGCGGGGCGCAGCTAGTAGTATAGATATTACAAAAAAAAAACAACATAAATTAAAGTTATTTTTCACTTTACCTCGACTGCCTCGTTGGTCTAGTGGTCGCAAGCGCTACTGCTGAGCATGAGGTCCTGGGTTCGATTCCCGGGTCGAGCAAAGTGTTATTGGGTTTTTCTATCTGAAATTTCTCAGTAGCAGCTCGGAGTCTGGATTTGTGCCCGGTTGATGGCAATAGGCTCGCCCCCTATTACATGGGACTTAAACATAACTGGCGAAATGTGGGTGTACCTGCTACAGGGACACCTCTGCCCAACCCTTCGGGGAAACAAGGCGTGATGTTATTTATGTGTTTATGTTATGTGTTTTCACTTTATAGTGTTTTTTTTTAGACGTCGGCTGTTTAATTTTAAAAGAGCACACGTTCTTCGAACATAGAACCTCCGCCTTTTTGGAAGTCGGTTAACAAAGCGCCTCTTGAATTATGAGTGGAGTCATGTATATTATAAAGCTGTTTGATCGAAGCGGCCAGTTGTTTGCGGACCGATCGCATTACGTTGATTGAATGGACAGACGTGACACGACGTGCAATATAATATAATGTAGAGCTTGTGGGTTAATAATAAATGTGCACTTCGATCTACCCCTTGGTACAATGTATTTTTAAGAGGGTTTATCCTAAAAGTTGGCAACGTCGTAAATAGCTGTCAAATATTTACCTGTTTTGATTAATTTTGCTATATTACTGTATGGAAATAAGAAATGTGGCTAACTAGTTCCCTAGAATATTAACAAACAAATTGAAATTAAAAAAAAAAAATTTTTTACTCCTAAAATTGTTACAACATCAAATCCAGTGTTATAATTGCAATTCATTTTTAATATTCCAGGGAACTAGTTAGCCACATTTCTTATTTCCATACAGTAATATTGCCAAATTAATCAAAACAGCAAAATAATTGTCATCTATTTGCGACGTTGCCCACTTTCAGAGTAAACGCTCTTAATACAAAATATGCATTTATTCTTGATCGAAAACTGTGCTTTGTCAAAATACACACATACCGAATCATTCGGTCATAGAAAGCAGTGCTTGACACACGCCAGACAGACCCAGACAGACCCAGACACACCCTTATTAGGATCACTTCGTTGTCCGTCTGTCAGTCTGTCAAGGCCCTTTTTCTTAGGAATATATGGAGGTATCAAGTTGAAATTAGTATCAAATACGTAGGTCTACGGTCCCTTGAAGCTCTAAAAAAATCAAGCTTCTAAGTCAGCGCAATAAGAAATTACGGCCATTAATGCGACATTTTGATACTCGCTAATAAATTTAGCGTCATAGTGTGAACTGCAGGACACATTTGAACATCGACATTTCGAACGCACATTGCGGTCCGTGGAGACACATCCAGGACCACTCCTGTCTGAGGGCCGGCTGTATAAAATACAAATGCCACATTGCGTGTAAAATACGCATCTGACGGTTCTGCGCTTCGGCGTTGTCCGTTCAAATAGCCTACAGCGTACTTGCCGTTGACCTAGAATCATGAAATTTGGCAGTAAGCAAGATCTCACAGCACAAGTAATGGATTTTTTTTTTCATTTGTAGTTTTGTCACATTAAAAAAGTTTTTGGGATAAATTGATCCCAACTACGGAACCCTTCATTGTGCGTGGTCCGACACGCACTTGGCCGGTTTTTATTACAACTTACCATTTTATATTACAATTTAGATTTTTATAATAAACTAGCTGACTCGACAGACTTTGTCCCTGTCCAATATTTAATAATTCATAACAAAATCTCAAAGAGAAAAGCACGTTCAGTTTTTCCCTAAAGAGAAACTTTTTCAATGTTTCTTTTCATGAAACCAGAATTCGAACTTTTACGAACATTTTGAAATAAAAATTCTCAAATTAGTCTAGCCGCTCTCAAGTGATGCCCTTATCATTTATTACGCCATTTTTATTCGCATTTCAAATAAAAATTGCGTTTCCATGACAGTTAAGTCAAGTTGTAACAGAAACGTGACCATGTTTAAAGAAACGTGACCAAAATCCAAATTTAAATGTAATGTTATGAAAATGATTATTAACCAATAATGTTATTAGGAATGTAAGCTAATCTTTATTCTATTATTTATTTGATTTTAGGTTTAATTGTTACTCTGTTGCCAAGCAATCAATGAGAATCTCTATTTTGCATGATGTAATTAATTATTATTAATGTGATGTAATTAATTATTAGTGTGATTTAATCATTTATTTATTATTAATGTGATGTAATTAATTATTATTTATTAATGAGATGTAATTATTTATTACCTATCTAGTGGCACTCATTATCATATTTTCTTTTGTTAATATGCGGATAATGTAGTGGGCTGCAATATTGTTAATATTTTGTATTATCATTTCTCTGTTCCAACACATATTGTAGCTGTTTATTGTCCCTGAATAAATAAAATAAAAATAAAATGTTTCGCTGCGGTATGGCGAATCTAACGATTTAAATCTTTGGATCTGCAAGGTGCGTGCCATGGTCAGTCCATGGATGGATGATCAGCTTAACTGTTCGTTTAACCTTGATATCTCCAGAATTATTATGACTTGTAACAGTCGTTACCTGCAGTCAGATGGCCCGAATCTCGGAATCATAATAGCCTTTTGATATTATTGATTAGCAATTGTATCTTGGATCTTCTGTGCTAAACACGACACTGATAAATTATATGCAGAATATTCCTTACCCATGTTTGCACCTGTTTAGACTTGTCTAATACCTACATGTCGTGTTTATAACATGTATAATTATTATATTTTATTGACGTTGTTTCCAACATGTATTGTTAACTATTTCGTTCACCTTTTTGACATTTTTGACAGGTCTTATAAAAGTATTGTGTAGTTTACAACTCGTTTTAGGTACACACGATAAGCGAAAACAGACAACATGTAGAATATGTACATGTTTTATACCTTGGAGTACAATTCATTTCCAAAACAAATTAAGTACTAAAGTACTATCGATAGTCCTAAAATCAAACCTGTATTTACTAAAATCAGCTGAGTTCATATACTTTCCTATCATTTACATCTGTGTTAAATCACCCAGAAGTTATTGTCTGGCTGCTCTTAAATAAGCAGTTCTATTCTGCATAAAATATTATTTTAACATATTTTGGAAATATCAACGGAATGCTTGAACCTAATTGTTCCCGGGCTGTATCGCTACATAAATCAATTTCAGTTCCCAAATAGTTTCTCAACGGCTTAACGAAATCCTTACAAAAACATTCAAATAAAAACCCTTTAGCAACAAAGATAGAGTGCATTTTAGATTGGCATTTTCAACAATGGAGAGACTGAAAATGAAATAATCATTTTTCATTTGATTCAAAGAGATATCAAGTAAACACTAGGGGATATTATATGTATTAATTAATTAGGGGTGTTATTTTTACTGGAGGGATGAAAGGGGTGAATACTTCGGAAAATATTCCAGTTATTGGTAGGATTTCGGGGTGTCACGATTTATGCGTTGAAATTTACAAAAACGACGGCGGCATTCTGTTAATATCATTTGATAGGATAAATGAAACACGAGACAAAAAATTAAAATACTCACAATGAAGAAAAGCACAGTCAAAAATTTTGAAGAATGTTTTTGATTATTTGCAAAGATTTGTTACGAGTTTTCTTACATTACAAGCCGTGAGCCCGATGAGATTAATTCTCATCGGTAAAGATGACGAAATTCCATACACACTATTAATAAATCTGCCTAGCCTTTTCTCAACTATGTTGGGGTCGGCTTCCAGTCTAACCGGATGCAGCTGAATACCAGTATTTTACATGGAGCGACTGCCTATCTGACCTCCGCAACCCAGTAACTGGGTAGTACAAAATCCCTTGATAAGACTATTTGTCAGACTTTCGGGTTTCTGACGACCCATAACGACTGTCAAAGATCCACGAATGACATCCGGGACCAACTGAAAACGTGTTTTCCGAGGCACGGAGGAGTCTCGGTATGTAAAGATGGTCACCCATCTAAGGATCAACCCCGGCAAGCGTAGCTTAACCCGATGGATCGACCCGCACGGTTGTTATTATTACACACTATCATCCCCTATTTAACCCCTTTAAGGGGTGAATTTTCAAAAATCTTTCCTTTGAGCTCACTTTAGTTATTAAGGAACTCTTTTACTCATGCTTTAACCCAGCGGTTTCGGCTGTGCGTTGTCGGTCAGTGAGTGAATGTATTTATCCAACCATTTTCCTGACGGGATTAACCACAAATAACTTCTCAGGAGTATTAGGGGGTGAATTTAAAAAAATGCATACAGCTACCATTTACTTTTAAGCAGAGGTCTAATTACCAACATCCACGGTTCTAACTTAACAATGTCAATGTCTATTGTCTGTCTCCTTTAGATTTCGGGACCGGGAGAAAGATTTAGCATCAAGTGAAACTGCATCAGTTAAACGTATAGTTGTATAGTTAACTTACAGGAAAAAGGCGTTTCTAGTTAAATTGAACAATGAAGCAGCTCAGTTGGTTTAGTTATACTCATGGCCTTTTTGGATTTAAGCTCGCGATAGAAAGTTAGGGGTTTAGATGAGTTTATCCCTGTAACATAAATGGTGTTGGACCCAGTGGCGTAGCAAGGGGGGGCAGAGGGGCGGACCGCCCCGGGCGCCACCATTAGAAGGGTGGCAAAAATAATATATTTTGTGTGGTCACTGGCGGTCAGTCAGACAATTAATTTTTCAAGAAGTTAACTTTTACCCACTTGCACATATTAAATGTCCCTCCCGCCTAAAACAATTGTTGCAAATGCATACGCCCCGCGCGCACACATTAACACCATGCATGTACACGTCTAAACACAACCAAGGGTCGACTGCGCTTGTGATTCGCAAGAACTATAGGTACGGGTAAGTTCCTTCAAGGAAGTACGTGATGCTTTGACAATTCAAAGAAAGTTTTTTATTTAAAATCTAATGCAAAATAATGATGACTGTTCTTGCCGAAAAGTTCTCTAGAATGAATGCATGTAATGTATAGTAGGTATACATTAAATTGAAATACCTAAATAAGAGGCCGGCAAAATTGTCTTCCACCCCGAATTGCCTCTTTTCAGGACTTGGACCTGAAAAGAGGCAACTGGAATTAATTATATTTCTTGTTAATTTTGACATTCAGAAGTGCCACCCCTTTTCAGGTCCAACACCATTTGAGGAGAAATGGTGGCCCTGTGGTAATAGCCTACGAACTAGAACTCGTAAGTCTCCCCACTTACGAGTTCTAGTTTGTGGTTTCGAACTCAAGCATGCGCTTTACTTTGTGTAAATAATTTCATTACCACTGCTCTCAAAACGGTGAAGGAAAACGTCGTGAGGAAAGCGGCATGTCCAAGAACCAAAAATTCAAAGACATGTGACATCTACCAACCCGCACTGGGCACGCGTGAAGATTACAGCCCACTCCCTATCGAAGCGAGGAGGCCTGTGTCCCAGCAGTGGGAACATTATAGGCTGATTATACTACCACACCATTACATGCATATTTCAGGGATAGACTCCCATGGTTTCTGATTTCTGAATACTTAATCACCGAGTTTGATTAAATGTTTTAAATTATAAGTATTTAAAGAATCAGATAGTGGAAAATTAAAGCTTTAAAACAATGTTTATAACTTTCAAATGTTCTAACACGTACGGTCTAAAATTTTTTTCCTTTATGATGTCATGTTTGATTCTTAAAGATTAAGGGTCCGTGCACGAAAAAAACCCTTTTTCATCAATAACTTATCTAATTTTAAGAAAGCTTGAAATAATTGAATCTGAATTGAAATTTTAAGTCTGTATAAGTTTAAAAGTACAGTTTTCGTGGTGCTAAACCATTCGTGTCAGTCACAGCACCTGTTAATAGTTGCATCACTTTTGCGCTCTCGAAAATATGGTTTATTTCGCCTTTGATTTACTTCATGAAGATCTATTAGTATAATCATAAAATATAATTTTGATTTTATTTCAAGGATAGCTGAAGATTAATGTGTGATTTTTAAATTTCTTGATATGGTTTGCTAAATAATAGGAAAAAATACATTACTGACAGGGCTTAGCAAAAATAAATGGTTAATTCAAATTTTTTTTTCTGCTAGGTATATTTTGTATGGAAGTTGAAAAAAGTGATTCCCCTCGTGTACAAATAGACCATTATAATGATGTTGATGATATTTTTTAATTTTCAAAATAAAAAGTAGTTTCTCCTAACGAAACGAACAAACGTCAGTCTCGCGTAAATTTTTGGAAAAGTTGTTGCGAATTTTAGTGACTTTCCACGAAACCTTAATTTATTTTTAAAATCTCTTTCCACTGTGTACAAAACAAAGAATTCGACTTTTCAAATCACAAATAAGTTTGTTTAAATTCTGTTTCCCTTTCTCACAACTAATGAACAAAATTGATCAAAGTCTGTCGATTTCGTGCACGGATAAGTAAATACAAAGATAGGTAGGTACCTAATATTTCTCGTCTCACAAACCCTAAAATCGTTTCAAAACCTTTCCAATCCGTCAGATGTCCTCTTCATATGCACAACTCACCATTTGACCTATTTCCACACACAACAGCGAGGATGCAGCCGTCTTCCACTCTACTTGTCTTCAATAAAGAACCTTCTGCGACCACCTTATATCTGCATTTAACAACAACCTTAATACTAAAGCCATAAGAGTAAGAGTCACCTGGGTATTACAAGAATAAGTTGGCAAAACGGAATTTAATTTTCGATCCCAGCTCGCTCTGAAAGGATCTCAATTTGATGCAGTTTTACAGATTTTCAATTCGATTCGATGTTTTAGGGATTGTGAAGCAGTTGTTTGTTAGTGAGATGACTTCCTTGTCAATTTGGTTTAGAAGTTGTCAAACAGTTCGACCGCGGTTCGATCTAAAGTTGAGATTTACGAAACACATTGTTTTGATAAGTTTGAAATGTCATATACAACAAGTTTATAATAATAAATGTCTGGGGTTATGTAAAATATGTGATGCAAGGGATGTTTTTAAAAGCTTTTAATTTAACTTGCAATGTATGTATGTATGTTCGGGTGGAACCTTAATACTCAATTTTGAAGCAGATATCTTCAACCAATTGAGCTGAAATTTTGTATACACGTTTAGTTTGGATGACAATATACGATAAGTTATGTGACGTCATTCTAAATCCAATATGGCGGACCATCCAAGATGGTAGAACAGTTATTTTTAATGTATTTCTACAATATGGGTATCAAATGAAAGGGTTTGTTGAGAGTAACTTGAAAAATAATGTGACGTCATTCTAAATCCAACATGGCGGAACATCCAAGATGACGGAATAGTTATTTTTTATGCACTTCTGCAATATGGGTATCAAATGAAAGGGCTTGCCGAGAATAATTAGAAAAATATTCTGATATCACTCTTAATCCAATATGGCGGACTTTTGAAGTTTTTTATGCTTTCCTATAGTATAGATATTAAATGAAAGGGTTCGCTGAGAATAAAAATGCAGGTTAAAAAGATGGTGATTATAAGCTCCGTTGCTCTAATCCACCTGAAAGATGTAGAGACTTCGATTACCTACTAGTAGAATCCTAGCCAGGGATAACTAAAAAGAAAAAAATAAATTATAAGCAAAAAAACCTTTTTAAAAAAGCTTTTATTTAAAGGCTCCAAAAAGAAGAAAATAACATTTTCTTTTAAAATTTTAACTATCAACTTATAACCTCATTATACACAATTTATATGATAGTAAAAGCTTGTCGCGAGGTTTATATAAATTGTGTATAATGAGGTTATAAGTTGCTTTAAATAAAAGCTTTTTTTTTTTAAAGGTTTTTTTGCTAATAATTTTTTCTTTTAGATACGGTTTTAAATATGTACTAATCGATAGAGCATTCAGAATAAGAATCATTTATTTGCAGAAAATATAGGTGTTACCAGTTGTAAAAGTTGGTGGTTTAATACACAGTCCATATATTACCTGTTTAGGGCATGCAAATTAATTTTACACTAATACTAATTAGTTCCTACTTATTTTAATAAGATATGGGTACAGAAAAATACTAATGTTCTAATATACTTTTTAAATGAAGACACATAACAACACGCACATAAAATAAATTAAAGTTTAAAAAAATATTGTAGATAAATAAAACACGCCATAAAACAATAGGAACCTTCAAATAAATATTTTTCTTTGTGTTCCAGAAATTCTTGAAAACTATAATTAAAAACAATTTTCTATCAACTGATAGAAATTCTGAGTAGAACGGTATTATTACACCGATCATATTGTGCTTATAATAATTAATATCTATTGATAGTTTGACACTATTTATAGTCCTACTGCCTCGTCGGTCTAGTGGTCGCAAGCGCTAACTACTGCTAAGCATGAGGTACTGGATTCGATTCCCTGGTCGGTCAAAGTCCTACCGGGGCTGCGAATATGGGCCGAAAGGGACATCGTGACCCCGGCAACAGGGCAACCGAAGCAACACGGGTGGGTTTTAGTCAGTAAGAGTCTGACACGCCCTCCCGCTTCACCCAGAGCGGGAGAAGTTATTTGATAATTTCCCACCCAAAAAAAAAAAAAAATTTCCTTCAAAGTGTTTTTGTGTTATCATGAATTTCTCAGTAGCAGCCCAGTCTGAATTTGTGCCCGGTTATGGCATAGGCTCGCCCCCTATTATATGAGACTTAAACATAAATGGTGAAATGTGTGAGTACTATCGTACACCTCTGCTATGTTTTATTATGTTGTCGATATAATTCCCAATTGCTTTCTAACCTTGTTTGTTTCAAGACAAGCGACGTTATATTTGTATATAAATAAATACAATATTTGTAATCTCGTTCTCAAAAACAGCTCTAACGATTTCGATGAAAGTTGCAATGTGAGGTTTACGGGAGCGAAAAATCGAACTAGCTAGGTCTCATATCTGGAAAATTAGTTTTCTCCATTTTCACAGTCTCGGGAATGTCATACAACGTAGGTATACCTGGATGATATATATACCTATGTTCACCCGAGCAGAGCTCAGTCGACCAGGTACTTTACAATTATGTGGCAAATAAGTGGTAAGTGGTTAAGTGGTCTAGTCATCTATAAACATCTGAAATATCTGAAGTATCCCAGTTGCATTGCCACCCCGGAGACAAACGAAAATATTTCATTTGCCAGTAATTATATCGACACAGTCATATACTTTTGCTGCAAATGTAGTAAGAATTAAAAAAAAAACTTTCTTTGTCAGTCTTGTAGATTATTAAAAAAGATTGAACACGTATTTTTTTTTTTTGACGTAATCAAAAGATTACGGCGATACATTGAGTTAAAATGTGGCATGACGTCACGCCTTGCTAGATTTAATACTGCGTTGTGACGTAGCGAGCTCCCACTCCCCAAGTTTAATGCGTGTTTTTAAGTTATTTTTGATTAATATGATAAAGCAAAAAAATACGTGTCTAATATTTTTTTACTATCTGAAAGACGGACTAAATAGAATTTCTTTTTTTTTTACGTAGGCAACTACCAGTATTACCAAAAGGTATCGTGTTACCCAGTAACTGGGTTGTGGAGGTCAGATAGGCAGTCGTTCCGTGTAAAATACTGGTATTCAGCTGCATCCAGTTAGACTAGAGGCCGACCCAACTTGGGAAAAGGCCTGGCAGATGATGATATAGTTTTTCAGCCAGCAATACTGCTTGGTAGTAGAAATAAATATGGTGATGGTACTCCCCGGGGCAAGCTCCTTCACACAGAGTTCTCTACTAACAACGCGTCCCACGCAGCAATGCCTTCGTCCATATTTTTCACACCATCAAATATGGCAAGGTATAATTTTACTACGCCATCAAAAACCATGTCAGCTACCGTATTCAACTAATGCAGTATTCATGTAGTAATAATATAAATTAGAAGTTGAGTTAGATGTCAAGTTTATGGTGTGGTGCTGCCATAAACTGTGGGCCGTTATGGTGTTAACTGTTTGAAAGGTTTGAATTCCATACCCTAAGGTAGGCAAGGAATCTGTGACGTAACAAATTATTTCTTTGGTGTCAGTTTTTAACCGACTTCAATAAAGGAGATTAGACTAGAACTGATGATGAAGACCACAAATAGCCACCGGAACTACTCAATAATAAGTATTTCAGGGGTTGCGATTCGATTACTTTAATATGGTTGCAATGCAATTTATGCTCGTCACAATGCATATGGAGAAGTGGAGCTGATGGTGAAGTACCAGGAAAACTCCTCAACGATGAACGTCCCTGCATCGGGAAAAGCAATACTTTGTAAAAGGTGATGAGAAGTTGGCATTAGGCTAATGTAACTTAGATAAATTACAAATTGACTCACTAAAAAGCGAGAAATAAAAACTTTTATTACAAAAAATTAATTATTAAATTTCGGAAATCGGTGGCAAATACCGAAAATACAAAACCAAAGACACCGACTTCCGAAATTTAAGTTAGTTTTCACTTTGTAGTGTTTTTTTGGAAGTCTGTTGTTTTATTTGTATAAAGTTTTTTGTTAAGATCGTGAGTGGTATTCGTGGTTTACACGCTTTATCGAGATGCTCGAATTCGGTAGACATAATGTGGTACCTTTCAAAGTCAGCTTCAGGCAGTCAAGCAGCTGTCTAGGTTATCTTCTCATAAACCCTATTTATTATTTCGAGTGACAACTGGATCCCTAGCATTAAATAGGTACATTCTTCGACCGAGGAATTTTTTCGACACAACGCATGGTTTAGACTCGTCGATATAGTTTCGAGCAAACTACCAATTGCGTACATTTTAGTAAACTAAATAAAAGAATAAATAACACACGAAGTATTGATACCATTACACATGTTCCTAAAGAATAATATAACCTAACAAGCTGGATATTTCTGTTCAGAAATATAAAGCATCCACTCAATTTTCCTTCCGCCGACGTAGATGCATGTCCCGACGTACACGCGACAAAATATAATTCTTTCTCATACAAAACTAAGTTATCGCGCTCCTAAATCGCATTACTGTCTCAAAAGTTGGTGCGAGTCAAGAGCGGAGAGCGATTTTAAATGAATTAGAATGACTCTCTTGGATTATTTAAGTCTTACTTGAAATTCTTTTGTGTATTGTTTCAAAAAGTTTACGTCAAATAATTGCCAAATGATGCCTGTGTAGTGGTATGTTACCCACACATGCACACAGCCTGCGAACCCAACTACTTAAGACGTGTGTCGCCCGTCTGTGGGCCCAGCACAGAGTACTTTGGGGCCCAATCAGTCAGAGACGTCCCGCGTCATCTCGCGTCACATTTACCTACTCGTATTAATGTTTATAAACCGTGTTTAGTCATAGTAACTTCGTCATTAAATTCAGTGTGTTGTACTAAATGAACACTTTATTTCGTTTACTTATAGAACCTATACCCTAACAAAAGTTCTATACCTGGTAAATCGACATTTAAAGGACAGTCAAAACCATTTGCCTGTTCTGTGTTCTAACCGTTTTCTGCCTGCTAAACATAACTGGCGAAATGTGGGTGTACTATATACACCTCTGCCTGAACCTTCGAGGTATACCTACAGGCGTGAAGTTATGTTGTGCTCAATTGTCTGATCAAAATCTGTGATTCTTAGGACAATCTTAACGGTTGAGGTTGATTTAAACTAAATTAGAAAGCGAAGATTATAGGTGCTTTAAACCTTCTTCTAGTCCTCTCGAGTTGACACAAGTTTTCCGTGAATATTAGCTCATTCCGCAGTAAAAAGATAACAGGTTGGTAACACGGCGGCCTTATTTTACAAGCGAAAACCTTTGTGACCTCCACAAACCAGAAACTGGATCACACGATACCCCTTGGCGAGACTCATTGTCAGACTTTCGGACTGTCAAAAAGATCTACCAATTATTGCTTCGTGCTTAACGTGCTTTCTGAGGCACTTAGAGGTTTTACTATGTAATGGATGGTCACCCATCCATGAATAACCTCGCCAAGCGTTGCTTAACCTTGAAGATCGAGCCGTATGTCTGGTATTATTTAGCCACGAGCCCCTCCCACTTCGTACTTTCTTCGTACTTTTCCAGGGTATGCCGGACCAATCGCAGCACCGTCTCGTGTGGAGGCTCTTTGATTACAAGTTCCATTCCGCGTTCCGCTCACACCACACGCCACAGTATATTTATATACCACCGAGCGTCTTCCCACTGCATACGAAGAGAACAGCTGTAGTCTGCAATACCGCGTTATTAGATCCGATGGCGAACAAACCTGGCTGCAGGTACCACACAGATTGAATGTTCGATTCAATCTGCGTTTCTCTGTACTTGCGTTTTAGTTAAGACTGCGCATTGTGCAAATTGTGCGGTGGTGAAGATTTGTGGTAGTGGTGTTGAGAAGGATAATGGGATTACGGGGGATGATGGTGATTGGTTCTTGTGGCTCCCTTAATAGCACATTTTGATTTCCTTTGTGTCTAGAGAATATTCTATTCTAGTATTCAATTTGCTATCGCTGGATTGGTTTTAGTTGAGTTTGCTAATACCTGTTTCTACTCTTTTAAAATTCAAAATATTCTATTTCATATAAACCTACATGGGCACTTCTGAAACGTCAGAAGCTAGGTGCACGGTTCCAATTGGTCGTTTCCTATGGAGAAGAGCCGGCAAGAAGCTCCACGGTAAAAAAATAATTGGCTTATTTATGGTATGGGAGGACAGTGTAGGTTTTCAATAAGTACCAGGTACTTAACAAAATAGAAAATGGTCAACAAATCTACAGTCCACTAAGCCTACAGCGTTTTCACATTCACAAAATAGAAAATAATCTATACAAAAGATAAATCAATCAATTAATAAAAATAAAAACCTATTTTAATTAAACGCAATTACATGATTGCTATAACAACTGTAATAAATCTGAATAATTATCATGTCCACAAAAACCACTAATAAAGAGTTGAAATCAAAATTGAAATTATAGTTCAAAACTTTTTATTATATATGTGCAAGGAGATATCATGTCGTTATGGTGATTTTTCCTGATCTTATTGAGAGTTTCAGCAAGTTTGAGTAAGGACTACAAAAAAACAGGTCGAAGGACTGCAATTTCCAGTTACCCACTGACAAAAACAAACTTATCAGTCACATTTTGACAATATTTTTATTACCGAATCAGCGAACCAATAAACGAATGGAATGACAAGGCAACATAAAAAGGCAATACAAATTCACCTCAATAAGCCTTCCAATAAATCTTACAAGTCTGCCGACCCCCGTTAGGAACGGTTTTATGAAGGCAGTAACTCTTTGTACTGAGTAAAAAAATCAGAAAACCAACTTGTAGCGACACGCAGACTGAGCAAGCAAGTACAGGCATATCGGTGGTCACACTTCAGCTGGCCTAGCGTAGTTCAGTTTTAATAGAACAAGAGGTCAGCTTGTACTGGTTTTGTGACCACTGTCGTGCGGCGTACTGTAGTCTAGTACTTTTTAGAGTTATTGGAACTAAGTTCTTTCACGCTGCTTGTAAACTTTCAGAAATCGTCACGCTAAAAAGGGTTAATACTTGCGACTGTGTTCTTCTAATTTAAAGAGAAAGAAAGAGTCAGAGAGAGAACGCCGGCAGAAAAAAACAAATTAAAAGAATGAAGTGATTACAGCGTCGTGGGATTAAATTGTACACATCGGAGAGAGAGAGAGAAAGTGTGAATTTGGTCAAAATGTAAATCCAAGATGGCGGCTCTGAAAATTTTCCAGTTTTTCATCATGGGTATCGTTTAGTGTATCGTTATAGTGGGGTCGAAATGTAAATCCAAAATGGCGGCTGCAAAAATTTTGTTTTTGTTTTAAAAGAAAGAACTTCGTTCCTGGGTCCCCTGACCGCACACATTTTTTTTACTCCTACTGTATTGATTGTAATTTAGTATTTTCACACTACATATGGCTTATGTCGAGTTGCAAACGTTATTCCACGAGAAAATTTTGAATTTACAACGACAAGCCCATTGTAGTTGCAGAAGAAGGCATATCCAGCTTGATCTATATGCATTTGTGACTTGATATAAGTCACAAATGTTTTATGTCCTTTAATGCAGTTGCCTGGTTGCCTCAAATAATGCGTTAAATTGTAAATGTATAATACAGTTCACAACTTTTCGACAATTTATAATGTAACGAAAATAATACCGATAGATTATAAACTAATGGTTCTCACAATCTTACGGTGACATCTACAATGTACTTGTAGTATAGTCGACCTCGTAAAGCTTCACCACTTTCGACAACAATTCAAGGTTGCAACTATTTAAGGCGACGATAATCGACTTTTAATGATTTTATACTGAAGATCACGTCTAAACGAGTACCTAGTGTTAATGATTTGAAAAAAATATTATGTTAAATTAGAGCATTATAGGAATATTTTAGATTATGTTTATATTACATAGTGAAATTAATTTGTAAAGTTATGTCTAACGTTGATAAAAAATTGAGAATCACGCTAAATCTATCAAGCGCATTTTTCTGAAACCTGCACCATTTTAAAGATAATTTAATGATCGATCTTTTAGAACACGTGTTCTATTAAAATACCGTTTGTTTTATGTATAATAAATTATTAATGTGTCTAATTTGAGTCCGCGAGTCCTATTACTGGCTGGACGTACGACGCGTTGCGTGAGCTCAGTACAGAACCTTGAGTGGTTAGCGCAAGCTAACTACTCAAGGTCACTGGCATATATCTGCGTCTTAACATTTCATGTTCAAACTTGTCACTCACGTGAATTTGTGATATTCAGAGTGAACCTTCTATGATATTTATTTTGATAGCATGTTGACCCACATTCGAACTTACATAATTTCGTATAGAGATGTTCTGATTGATTTACTGGTGACATTGATTGCTAAGTATTTGAGTAATGATTTAATGTGGCGGAGGCTTTACTATTGTGGTTCCGTATTGTCGTGAGATGGACCCGGTGGGCCACCCTTTATTTTTGGTGGGTGTCAACGGTGCCAAAAGGTACCAAAAGTTGGTGGGCAGAATCTATGACAGCGATTGTCTGTACATTAATAAGTAGCCACCACGCCTCGAGGTTTCACCCGCACGAATTTTTGATTGACTTGATTAAGATTTCCACGGAAACCGTCCATTTGTATGGCATTAAAATGTACGCCTATGTCCTTCGGGAATCTAATAGTTTTCTTGAGTTTATGCAATCAAATCCTTAAAAATAATTAAGAATTAATAGTGAAAATTAACATGAGCAAAACCCACCACAAGCTAGTAAATTAAAACTTTGAGAACACTTTTTAAATCAATTCCACCAAGCAACCAAGAATTAAAATTTTAAAGCTGCACCATCGAGTAGATTTCATGAATTTTCAATAAAGGAGTACACATACCACAAAACAATAGGGTGAAGACTCCAGTTATAGACAATAGATCGGGATAATCTTATGAGAGATTCTTGACGGTGCGGGGATGTTTGCCGCGTCTGGCGTGATATCGACGAGGACGAGGACTGGGCACTCTACCCGACGTCGTTGAAATATTTCCTATTTGAAGGAATGACGCGCAGAAATATGTGCACTTTAATGGAGTTTAGAGGTTTTTGTTTTGGTTGATTTTTATTTTGTTCGAGAGTTTATTAAATAATGAGAAACAGTGGAAAAAGAAGCATGAAGCGATTGCTGTCGAGTTATTCTTGGAAAGCACTATTTGGAGACTAACTTGTTGATTGAAAGTCCAAAGTTTACTTTTATTTATAGTCAATTAAATCAATATTTGTTAAAACAAAGTACTTTGTGGGTACTTAGGTTCTTAATAATATGTAACAGTTGAGTAGGTACCTCAAGTACTTAATTAGTATAAAAGCCATTAAAAGTCATATTAAATCATAGATAGTAGACGTAATGTGACGATTTAATGCGGTTGTAATGTACGCGTCTATTGTTGCACTATGGCTGCACGCTTGCATACTAAACAGTAGGGTAGACGACACAGTGGTCGTTCTAGTATTGTTTTCATTATTTATTTTTCAGAAAGCCTACATTCTAATATGTAGGTAAATAATGTAAAATTACCGCTTACAGTTGCCATTTATAAGGATCCACAAAACTAGGACAAAGTAAACTTTATAATTGCCTAAAATGTGTATTTTTGGTGACTAAAATGATAATACATAATTAATTTCGTATGACATGTAGGTAAAACTGTAAACTAAATTTAAAAAATCGGTTTTTTACACTCAGAGATGTTTATTTCAAAAGCGGTTAAAATAACATATTCCTGATTTTCAGTCAGTTATAAATGTGCGAAACCTAATAGTCTGGTTTTCTTGCCAAATGAAACACTCTCGTAAATAGAATAGTTAGAAATCATATTTTTAGATTCATATTTACTACACTAACATTACGGTCAATGGGTTCCAGTCACTAATTTCTAAGAAAGCTATCGTAAATTTTATGGAGATGTGTTTGACAGAATGATTGACATAAACCACTTTTATTAGTCTAGACACACTTTATGCTTTAGACTAGACATAATCTTGCTTAGCTATACTATACCTAGATGAATCTGAAAACAACTAGAACATCAACCACTGCAACAGATTGGTAATTGCTGGAGTTAGACGCATGAGGAGGTTTTTAGTTTAGGACTATTTATGAGTGTTACGAGAAAAGCTGGTGTGTAAATAGTTCTTTATGCAACTGTTTTAATACCTAATTATAACAGTTGCATACAATGCTTTATCTACACCCATGATATGAATCCTTTACTTATAAAAGTTTCTGCAACCATTGGGTGTTTGTGATTCAAGATCAAGAATAAAGAAATTCCCACGAAATTCAGTACAACTGCACGTGTGTACGTCGCCTGCAGCAGCACATCACACACACATGCGTGCAGCGGGTGCTGCTGTCCCCTGCTTGAACGTTGAAGCGAGTTGCGTAATGAAATTTAGTACAACATTGTATCACTCATTGGGATGAGGTAATGGTTACTATGACACTGGCTTTTTTAATGACGGCAATAAGCTAACTGCTTCTGAAACTTTTATAGAGGTTTTATAGCATGGGTGTAGATAAAAGTAATTAGACAACTGAATATGTGTCAAGTTTATAAAAATACTCTGTTAGTAATTAAAAAATTCGGAAACAGGGGTTAAGTTAACTACTACAAACATTGTAATGTCAAAACAAATATATTCCACCTCGGACGACAATAGGGTCTCTCACCTTAACCCCGTATCCCGCTATTACGAAACCGGATGCATTTGTTAGAATCAAAGCGGGGAGGGGACAATGGCGTTATAATAATAATATGATAATTTTGTGCATTTTCACCTTCCGACATCCTACCACCGTGGTGCATGTGATAAGCGGTAAGTAATAATAAGGAAGATATATCGTCGACCGTAGGTTCAATTGAGGTGGTAAGGGACAAAATACGATTTTTCAGGAGAGGCCGACAAAGTTTTTTTTTGGACTAAATCGCCCATAACTTTTTTCTTATTAACCTTTTTCGGGTCTGTTTTTCTTACGTTAGAATTTTTTCATATTCACCATTCGATAGAGCGAGAAAATCTGAACAAAACTGTATACTCAACTCATTTTGGGTATTTTTTCCCTTACCTCAATTGAACCTACGGTCGACGATATGTGACGGAGAGGGTATGTATCTCTTTCGTTATTATCAGCGATATTTTAACTACTGTGGGCGTAGTGTGGGTAGTGTTGGTTATTGCGCAATAGAAAAACTGTTGGCAGTTCAGATCACATTATAATTTACTATCAAATTAATCACACTAGCAATTCACGACCCAACTATCCGGAACGAGTGACAGTTTCTAAACGTGTTCACTGCTTGACTGCCACCGATGAACTATGCTCAGCTCCGGCCCATCCGAGCGTTATGTTGTAAACTCTGTCGAACGCCACTAGGTAGCGCTGGCGTCCCAATTAGTCAACACAGTAACGTATTTTCGACATATGTTTATGGAATAACATTAAAAAGTCATCACTGCATTGACTTGAGACTTTTTAAAACATGCCTGAAAATCAAAGCCGATGCATTTTCCGACATCAATATTGACATATCAATCCTTTTTGCATGAAACTAGAAAGAAGAAGAAGAGAAAGCAAAAAGATTTGTATTTATTTCTTTTGTAATGTAGATATTTAACTTAAACTACTGGACCGATTAAAAAAAATCTTGCACCAGTAAAATGCTATATTATCACTGAGTAACATAAGCTATAATTTATAAAGATATCACGCGGGCAAAGCCGCTGACGGAAGCCAGTCTTTGATAAGGGGAATTAAAGATTGAGAAAATTGACAATTTGTGCGCGTCAAAAGTAAAAGTTTTAATAAGCTAAGGTTTGGCATTTCTACGTTGGGACAGTGGCCACACAGAGGCGAATCCCGCGCGGGACGATTGTTTTAATGATTAGTATGTCACGGGACGATTCATTTCCAGTTTGAATGTCTCCATACGAGTTACTTGACAGAATCGGCGCGAGCAAATTTCGTCCTGCATCCCACGCGGGATCCCTTCAGTTTGGCCAGAGTTTTATTGGCACGTGAATAGGAGATCGTTTGAACGATATGCAACTGTCAAATCGGGACCGAGATTGGACAAGAGATGCATTCGCTTCCGCTCATAACTTACTCCACAGGCGACAAACACGTGGCTACATTTATGTTTAAAACATACATTTGTATCAAAGCGATATGAAGCTGTTTCAGCTAACCGAAGCTTTCAATGGAGCGATGCATTATTTATGTAATAGTGTTATTGCTTGTATAATTAGTTGAGGAATCTTCTGCCTATTGTCCTATTGCTGTGATGACAGCCACTCATGCCTAATGGGCTAGTAAAGATTACTGGTGGCACAGAGAGCTTGAAAAAGCGGCTTATTATTTGGCAAGCGAAACTTTTTTTTTTTTTTTGTGTCGATTCGCACGAAGCTAATTTATTTGTGGACGAATCGCCAACTCCAGAAATATGTATTAGGCACATTTTGAATTTTAGTAAAGTTAAGTATGCAAATGCAGTAGCATAAAAATTTAAAAAAAAAATCGCACGAAGCGAATCAACCGAAAAGCCGAAAAAGCAGCTGAGACAAGTAAGATTCAGAAGACCGTTTTTGTTAAGCTGATATCAGACGCTTCACTCGAAGTAAATGTTCAGTTTGTTTGATTCCACGTTCACACGATACCGACATAGGAAATAACGTTCAACTGCTTTCATTTCATTTTCGATCGTTCAAAGTCGAAGTCAAATAATTTATTTCAATTAGGGACATAAAAGGCACTTTTGAACGTCAAAATTTACAAAAAATAGAATTGATTCTAGTCGCCCCTTCCAAAAGGTAGTTTTTGGTATGGAGAAGAATGGGCAAGAAACTCCACCGTTACTCTTTTAAAATGTTTTACAATATTTTGTATACATTAATTATATGTGAAGACGATGCACCTGGAATAAGATTACTATAACTCAATAGATAAAAATAATTAAAAATGAAGCAATGACAGAAAAAATTAATATGTGATGGATTCATGGTGTTCAGTGTGTTCACATATTTACAAGCATTGTAAAAGTACCTACTTATACGATATTCCATAATATGTTGGATCGGTTCAATAATTAATTAATTTTTCACTTTTATTTTATTTTGTGTTCAGACGTTTCAGTTCGAGTGAAAGATACCGAATGACAGCCAAAAATGAAAAACAGGGAAGCGTCTGATATCTGCTGAAGCAACTTGGGAGATGCCTATGTCAAGCAGTAGGTGGATTGGGCTGGGTTGGTTTCTTGAGACACTGGGTGTGGTGCTACTTTGACTAATCGTAAAAGTCGCTGATTTGATCAAGATTAGTAGCATATCAGAAAAAAAACTATTCGAGTGCATAATCTCCTCTTTTTCCATCTCCTCCTTTCCAAAAACACCAGAATCACAGGAGCAATGCCCGTAATTTTTAACAACGTTTGCATTTTATTTGCATTCGCAATCTGTCAAAACTATAATTAATTTACCAACATTTTTGACAAGTTTGACAGATGGCGAAGTGAACGTTATGTACGAGAATTTGCCTTCAGGTCAAAAGTTACAGAGAACAGGCTTTCACTACTTCCTAATGTTACTAAGTTTGTGTTTCTGAACAATAAAAAACTTGAGAGGTGTCAAGGGACACCCGGATGGAACGAAGTTCTTTTCGATTAATTAGTGAAAGAATTGTAATAAAATGAGTAGGTAAGTGAGTGCATACGCCACACACACAGCGTACACCGCAGCACCACACAATACCAAAATAGGGAATAATGCGGCGTTTTCCCGTGATTTAATGGAGCCAAAAGAGAGGTCTTTTTCTCCTGATTTCGGGGACCCCAAACTTGATAGGTCTACGACCTCTGGCTCCAAAGTTAAGACCTGGGGGGGTGAGGTAACCCTGAAGGGGCACGGGGCGGGGGGGAGAAGAGGAGGGAAAGGGGAGGTGTGCAGGGGGTGTATCGGGATCAGGGGGTCGCGGGAGGATATCGAGGGGGGGTTCGGGGGTAGGTTATATATAATGTATAGGGTATATATAAGGAAGTTGTAAGATATACATACTTAATTACAGATATTGGGGGTCAAAAATGGGGTCTAAGGGGTCTAACTGAATGTAGGTTCTAGCTGAGAGGGGGTACTAGGGGGGGGGGATTTTATCAAAACTTTGATATTCTCAGCCGTTTCCGAGATATTTAAAATTAAAAAAAAAAAGTGTCGCTACACAATAAAAAACTGTCGTTACAACTTTTGGTCTTAATTTTTTCCGTCTAGCTCCCTTTCGCAACGCGCGATAGGGAACTTCGTTCCAAAAAAAACATAATCCCTATAATATCGTACCTATTGACTTTCCATCCTTCCATGTTAAGGCACATCGCGCATCGGTTAAAACTATAGTGCCATTTAATTGTAGCTCCAGCAGACAATAAAATACATCGGCAAATAATCGACGAAGTATTCCGCGAATGAATTGAACGGCTGATTGAACGTGAACGAACGAACGATACTTTGTAAATAATGTGGCCTTTTGTGTTCGATGACAGCGACGAGATTTATGTGTAGAGTCCGCGCCACCACTCAAGTCCGATAGACGTGGCGCTAGTGTCTATGTCATTGCATCAAATTGTATTAAAAAAAATTTAGTGCCACAATTGTCCGCCGGACTTCAGTGCTCGCGCGGACTCTAGAGTGCCACAAGAATCTTTTGGCGCCTGAATAACATTGATAAGGCAGTGTTATTGGTAAACATTTGTGAAATTGTCACAGTAATTATATTGAAAAATCCGACCAAGTACGTGTCGAACCACGCACAATGAAGAGACCCGTAGTTGAGATGAATGTATCCCAAAAAAAAACTTAACATTGTAGTTGAAAAAGATGTTCTCCCATACGTCACGGTTAATTTTCCAACTGCAAATTAATGTAAGTTTGTAATTGCAAAAAAAATTTTTCTTTGATATAACTGCAAATTAACGGTTTTCTAGCTTTTTCCTTTACTTGTGCTATGATACCTTGCTTCTTGCCAAACATGATTCTAGGTCAACGGGAAGTAGGGTTTTGATTAATTTGCGAGTATCAAAATATGTCGTATAAATGGCCGTATTTTTTTATTGCGTTGACTTTTGAAGAACCTTGTTTTTTTTAGCTTCACGCGTTCCTGAAAAAGAAGGTCTGGACTGACTGACAGGCAGACTGACAGACAGACAGACGGACTGACAGACGGACAACAAAGTAATCCTATAAAGGTTGCTTTTCCTTTTGAGGTTGGAACCCTAAAAACAAGATGGCAGCGTTGGTTCCGATTTTTCACGCGCCAAAATATTCTTTTAGCATTGTAGTTAGATATTCATTCAATCTTTCTTCAAATTTAACTACGACCTATTTTTATCCCCCCACTTTAATATACACAAGAAATCCTTGACTAGTCTTTCATATAAAGATAATTATGGTCTCAGATGGTTTCTAACTAGAAACCAATAAGAATAACTTTCCGGAAGCTGTCCATCAAATTACCATTAAGTGCAGTGATGGACGGGTAACGAGGGACCGAGATGACAATAAAAAGAAAGAGATAACAGATGTACCCAGTTGATAAATGATAGCTATGGATCAAGGGAGATGTGAATCGAGACAAAATATAACTTTATGGATTTTTAAGTGTAGTTTCTGAACAATCCATAAACTTTCGTATTTGAGAGAGTTTATTTTTAAGCGACGGAACTGTAGGGTAACTCTCAAAAAATCGAAAAATCTTTCCGGGAAATGTGTGAAAACCCTGACATAGAGCTTTCGATTTATGTAAGGTCAATATTGAGACTAGAACTAAACTTTTAGATACTTAAAAAAGCACTAAGTAGGTACATTCAGCAAAAAATACCATTAACACTGTCACCTTTACATATCATCAAAATTGACACAAAATGATTCGATGAACAGCTTTTCATATAATATAATAATAGCTTAGAGTTAAGTAATCTTAGATTCTTTTAATTTTACTTCTGTTATGATTTAAATTAAACATTATGCTCATAATTTAGATTTGAAAAACGGAAATGTTGACTACTGCTAGATTCTGACGTTAAGCTTTCCTCTACATATTTGACCATATTTAGACCAAATAGCCGTATCAGTCAGATTCGCCGACCGAGGCATACTCTTTCCGACCCAGATGACCCCATTACACTCCTCCAGGAGCAGAATAGGGCCACCAGTACAGTATACAAAAACAGACGCCTTCCGTCATTCCGACCTCGCCGCCGAGGTCCTTTGCGATCGCGACCGCGTCCCCGAGTCAATGAAACTCCTCCCCGACCCTTGCTCGAAAACGAGGTGCCAGCAGTTGTTGCAGCTGAGCACGTAGCTTTAAATACCCCGCAAAATAATCATGATGAAAATCTAAGTTTGATCCAGCCTGTCCCTTCTTGCTGTCCTCCCCTCAGCGATGCCCTAAGCTGAGGTTCGTACCCCACAGGGGGTGCCCTTAGCGAGCACTCGCTTAATTTTAATTTAGTATATGTAGTTTAAAAGCTCCTGGCTGGAGGCTCTAAGTGTAGAAGCTTAAGGCCACCACAGGAAAAGTTCGGTTAAGCAGCCAAGACCTTAGTGGTCAAAACTGCGAGAGGCCATAGTTAAAAAAAAAAAAAAACCAAATAGCCAAGGCGTTTTTCATGTTTAATGTACCTAAGTATTTAATTACGCAGACAGACTTTCATAATCTAAAAATATCGTAACTAATTAATAAGTCAAATTAGATGCTATAACGACTTTGATTAATGAGTACTAAGCAGCAATATCTTCAGATCAAGATGACGTATCATAATCATTAATTATTCCATAATTAGGTTTTATATCCTTACATCTATTCTTGGCTGACATTAATGTGGTCTAATTGTGTTCACTTTATTATCGTTTGGTGACTTTTTGATTGAATCAGTTTAAAGTATAGCAATAATATTCCCCTACAAAGGTAAAAAAGTGATCTATCTATTCTGTAAAAATAATATTTAATTAGCTCTTTTCTTTCCCTGCATTATTTTCAGAAGATTTTCTCATATTTTTTTAAAGACTACTTTGCTGAAGCAAAGTGCGCTCGATATGTGACTAAAATAGTTGATTATGAAATGGCCCCCGTTAGGTGTATCTGCTCTAGCAGAATTTATGAATTACTAGCTGACCTGTCAGAAGTCCTGTCCAAGCAATTCCCGTACAAAAAAGCACTTTCAGTTTTTCCGTAGTTTTCCAATTTTCCGGGCAACTTTTCCATTTTTTTTTCCTTAAAAACCTTATTCGGATTATTATGAACTAAATAATAAATCAAATCGGTTCAGCCGTTTTTAAATGATGCGCTTACCAACAAACAGATTTTTTTTTGTTTTTATTTTTTATCTGGCTATTTTCATCTATTAAACAGGAGTAACGCAACAATACTATCAGCAAATCAGTGTTATCAGGAAAAACAGTCGCTTAGCGTAAAAAAAACAGCCTAAGTTACAAAATCTTAAGTGAAACGTATCTACATCCCAAAACCCAAGCCATTGTCCGCAATAAGCAAAAAGTTCAGACATAAAATAAAACACAATAAGGGGGCGAATTCAACCCTTGGCCAACTTTTAACACACCCCCTTTTATAGTGTCTGTATTTTATGGGGCCATTCAAGTTTTTTGGGAGTGTCATTCAACCCTTAGAATTTTGGCGTGAGAAAGAAATGCGTTGTCATTTTTGAAGCTGGGGTTTTTTATTATTTTTTAAATGCGAAACTTCTTCATTATAATAAGAAATGGAACTGGCCACTTTGTACAAGCTTGCATTTAAGAAATTGAAAAAGTGATTACATGAACACATTATTTTGAATAGCTGTATAAAGTAAACGTATTTATTTATATATTGGAACTCCAACAGAGGCTGTATAATTACATTCAAGAATCGGGACAAATACTAGTGTGAGATTCCAATTATAGGAGACCACATCATTCACTTAAAATCTAGGTACACACGGGCTACACATCAAGCTATACATTTCCAGTTTATGCTGATCTCGCATTGTACAGGATTTTCGTAGAATGCGGGGTCAGCTTATACTGGAAATGTATACTTGATGTTTAGCCGTGTGTACAATGAGTTTGACAAGGACGAAAATATTTTAATAAATCAAAAGATCGTGTGCTCGTCTAAATTGAACTAATTAGTAAACATACATTCTGGTAAGTAGTAGGGCGTAGGCTAGAAGTAGTGGGGCGCGTCATTTCAGCTTAGACAAGCTCTATACGAAAATCATACAAAGGAAAAGAAAATGAAATACAAAATAGTGAGGGTATAAAAACAGTGGCACTCCGGGAGTGCCGACAGAAGTGAAAACTTGAACAAGATCGCCTTGGTGGAAAAAAAAATACTTGCATAGAACATTGGTTCATAACCTTATCTAAATAAAGAGCACAATTGCGTTTACAAAAAAAAAAACTTCCAAAACCTTTAAAGTAAAAATACTTTCATAGAATATTGATCCGTAACGTCATATAAATAAAGAGCACAATCTCGTTTACAAAAATAAACTGCCGGTAACGGTGTCGCGAGTTCAATTGTTTTTTCCCATCTCAAAAATGCCAAACGCGCCTAAAGAAGTTTTCACTTCAAAAATTATACAAATTAGTAATTACGACTTACTTCTTGTTTGATCATCATCATATCACTCTATCACCATAAGAAATCATCGGATCCTTCTATGCCCACTATAATGAACGGTCGAAAGGTGGATGCTATAGCAAGATTAATGATGGCAGTTAGTTGTTATTAGCAGACAGGAGGACAACGCCATCTTTAAGCAATTAGTCAATTGCCTCTATGACAACCACGGTTGTGAAGAAGGTTTTATCTTTAAAATCACACAGAATTGGCTTGGAGTCCACGCTACCTCTGAAGTCCCTTTAACGCAGTGCTAGTGTCTAGTCATTGCACCATATTGCATTAAAAAAACTATGCATTTGAACTAGTGTTGCCCAAATGCAAGAACAAGACGAGACTTAGCCAGTCTTGGTCTTGGTCTTGCGCCAATACACCTGGTCTTGGTCTTGGTCTTGGTCTTGCGCTCCCAGTCTTGGTCTTGGTCTTGGTCTTGCAGCAAGAGTCTTGCAAGTCTTGCAATTACCTATTAGTCTATTACTATTTATTAAAGTTTACTTTAAATCTTAGAAAAACGTATTAGAATTGGAACATTGTGAGCTTGAATTAACATAGCCATAGTAAAGATCAAGCAGATTAATAAATAACTGAAGATTTGATAAGAAATTCGAAAAATCAACTGACCTATATGTCGTTTTCCATGGAAGTAACTGTTTCTTAATAAACATTTATGATTTATAAGCTTACATTTGCTAAAACATGTAAAAAAACAAATTAATTACAATAACTTGACTGTATTTTAAAGAACAATACTTATCTGTCTAGAAAGAGATTGAACCCTCAACTTATAAGAAATTTAATAAAAGAGTTTTACGATTTATCATTTATTTGAATAAAAAATAAAATACAACACAAATCAACAGCTTTATCATTAGGTTATGATACTTTATATCAATTTTTTTGACCAAGAATTAATACTAAGTAACCATCTGGCTGACTCATCACTTAACCTATTTCTATGTTTTCTAATTACTAATGATGCTTTAGAAAATAACCTCTCAGCAGGTACTGAAGTTGCAGGTATTGAGAGAAAATCACGGGCCATTTTCGATAAAATCGGATACTCTGTCTCATGCGTCCTCCACCAATCTAAAATGTCTTCCGAGCTGGCAGTTCTTGGTTTTCTCAGGTACTCCTCCAACTCGTCTATCACTAAGCCTTGAAGACAAGATCCAGATGACGTCGAGGGACATTCATAGAGTTTATCAAAGTCTATTACGTCTTCATCTTCATCACATACTTTATTTTCTTTTTCTGGTAATTCCAGAGATTTGTTCAGTGAGTGTAGACTTTTATATTCTTCATAAAGTTCATTGAACTTGCGCAGACTTTCTGTTTTAAGTTGCTTCCCCCACATTGTCAGGTCAAAAGTCTGAGCCTTATGCCTTGGGTCTAAAATTAAAGAAGTACAATAAATCCAGTTGCTCTTCTTGTAATGTTTAAGCATTTTGTCTCGAGCTGCTTGGAAAGCTAGAATGAGCCTTTCATCCACTTCAGATCGATTAGGTTTCTCATCTAACTGTTTTACCATGGATTCAATTTTATCTAGCAAGAGATTGAATGATACAATGACTAGCGGTAATGTAACATATTTGTCTCCACCAAGTTTTGTACTTAAAAGTTTAAAGTTTATTAGAAATTTATGTAATTTTTCGAGTACCTGCCATTCATTAGCTGTGATTTGAAAATCATTTAATTCGGTGACAGAACTGCACAATATGTCAATGCCCGCTCTCACTTTTAAACCAAATCCAATCATATCATGTGTGGAATTCCATCTCGTTGGACAGTCAATAATGGCATTTAGATTTGATGGCACGCCAGCTGCTTCACAAGCAGACTGAAACTTCTTCTTCACTATCTCACTTCTTTTTATTTTACTGGAAATACTGCGTAACTTTGTTACAGATGTACGCGAGTCAGCAATATTTGGTGCAGATTCTTCATCTTCCTCATCCTCAGTTTCGTCTGCATAGTCTTCGTACTGCTGATCTTGCGCGTTAGTGTCAGACTCACAGTGTAATGCTAAGGTCTTTAATAAATCTTGTACACCAAGGTTTAAAATGTGAGCAAAGCACCGGAAATGTTGATTGTCTGAATCAAAGTGTGGCGGCAGCTGTTTGCCCAGTTCATACATAAATTTGGTATTTGCAGTTGCGTTGTCGACCGTGATACCTTGTATTTTATCAATTATGCCATATTCCAATAAACATTCATGGAAAATCGTTGCAATATCTTCCCCAGTATGTCGACCGCGTGATGGTATAAAATCAAGAACTACAGATTGATACTTCCATTCGTTGTCTATATAATGAATAGTAACCCCGTAGTAACTCCTACCAGCAATTGACGTCCACCCATCAATGGTAAAAGACATTTTAGATGATAATTGTTGAAGTCGTTCCTTGAGATTCAATTGGAGCTCTTCAAATCGCTCTTTGACTTTCCTTCTAAGTGTAGACCTTTTAGGAAACACCATATTAGGGCAAATACGTCGAAAATATACTTGTGTAGCTTCGTCATCGAAAAATGAGAAGGGAAGATATTTTTTCACCACCCAATCAACTGTAGCTGTCGTGATGTTGTCACTGCTGTTTTCCGACTGAAACAAAACAATAAATCTTGTGTTATTATTTAAAACATACTAGGTTTGAGCGTATAAGAGGAGGAGGTTTGTTGTTGTTAAATCGAGAAAATCGTTAAATTGATATTTGTTATATTAAGGTTGTACTGTACTGTAATTTACCAAAATAAAGTACTTAGTTGTTACTGGCCGATTAAATGAAAATATGGGTGTTTATAAAAAATATTTAAGACGATAATTACATACTTAATATGTCGCACCCCTAGATGAAAACACCACTAACTCAAAAATACTTACGTAAGTTAATGGCGTTTTTGAAAGTATCGCATGAATAGCTACGCGGAGTTAAAATTCTTTTAACTGTTAAAAAAATATTCTTACCTGTCCACTTCTTCCAGCGGTTACTAAAAAGCTTGTGATATCTCCACTTAATTTTGGTTTAACAGGAAGAAATATTTCTGATTCCTTTTTGTGGAAAGATATTAGATGTTTCCTTAAGCCTGGTGTTTCTGTTTTTCATTTTTATTTCAATCTTTTTATGTTGGCACAATTTACAGAAGGCAGTTTGGGATGCATGAATTATTTCGAAAAACTCCTCAAATTTGCTTTTGGGTCTTTAGATCTGTGACTCAAACTCTCGTTACTCGGACTAGAATAATTTGAATCTTCGTCACTCATATTAAATTGTACACGTGATACGTTTTTAGAAAACAACGAGAATTAGTAAAAACAATTATTAAGTTAGACTCGAAGCACAGCTCAATTGGAAATGACTGGAATTAAAATAATTCCTTTATTTATAGTACGTTTCCTTGCTTTCTACCGCGCCGCCTCGCCACGTGCCGGCTCTATGAAAAGGATGCCGCCGCAAATCAAACAATGCCGCGTGCGGCGTACAAACACACACTAAATATTACCTACTTGTACAGACGCGACGCGTGAATAAAATAGAATTAGTGCCAATCACTATTCTTTACATATAAGTGAATGTTTTGGCGTACATCTATACTAATATTATAAAGCTGAAGAGTTCGTTTGTATGTTTGATGACAGAAGTTTTAAAATAAATAAATAAGTCCTGAACGTCACTATACCTACCTCCAAAGTTACTATTCCTCGTGGACGAAGTCGCGGGCACAGCTAGTAAATACTTACTCTCATCATCTCTCTCAGAGATATTCGGGCTGGTAAGTAATACAAAACTCTTATCGCAGGCTTTTTATTTTATTAGTAGGTAAGTACCTACGCTTTTTATATTATTTTATTAGTTTTGTAGAATTTTTTTACACGTTTCAAGTATATTTAAAAGTGGCTACAATATTTATTAAACGGGTGATATTTGAACACTTTTTTGCTATTTTTTCTTGTAAAAACTTAAGAAATATAATGACTAAATGTACAATAATAGTACCTAAGTAATTAGTTTAAAACCATATAAGTAATCAATATTATAATATATACTTACTAGAATGAATTAATATGACATCTACTACCTATCCTTACCATTTTATCCTAATCATAATACTACTTGCGTGATCAGTATAATGTATTCATTTTCATTCTAAGCACTCTGAAACTTATTTATTCTTTGGAACACCTGTAGGTACTCTTAAAAAAATTCGAAATTATTTTGCATGAGTATACCTACGCCCTATGGCGGCAATCAAATAGTGTCACAAATGTTATGATTTCGGCGTGGCGGCAACGATTGTTTTAGATTTCAAAAGAAGCCCCGGCGCGTGTATCATAACCATGTACTTCCGAAAAGCGGCAAATTTCTTTGAAAAGTAAGTACAAAACCTTTGATGCCGCATTATCAAAGTGCCGATGGTTAAAACATAACTATGCATGCACTCAGTTTGATTTTAATAGATTGTTTTTTATTCGCTATGTTTATGGTATTAGTCGTAATGCGCATAGGTCCAGTTTTTCATATTCTTTGATACAGTTTTTTGCGTCTCATAGAATTCCTAAGCGTACCTACCTATACACCGAACTGTTACACCTAACTACTCAGTGAAATAGCGCTAAGTCCTAGCTGCAAGACGCAAGAGTCTTGCAGGCTATGTCTTGTTCTTGCTCAAGTCTTGCACGGTCAGTCTTGGTCTTGGTCTTGCTAAAAATACGCGGTCTTGTTCTTGGTCTTGGTCTTGCAAAAACGCAAGAACAAGACCAAGACTGCAAGACCAAGACTGAATTTGGGCAACACTAATTGAACGAGCTGCTGTCGCCGCCGCCGCCGCCCCGCTGCCCGCTGCCGCCGAGAATACGGCCTTAGAGATTCAATCAAACCGGTATAAATCGGTGGCTACCCAAGTAAACCTGACAATAGCTATAAAACATGTAACTAATGTGCCTCAATTAGTAGCAACAATACAACAGTCTTCACGCTTCGACAGTACCGGTATTAACTGCAACCATTTCCTTTTCACAGGTGGTTAGCGCCGCTGAATGGTAACTTAGAATAACAGATTTAAAAACGTTTTAATGCATTTTTTTTGTCATGTTGTTCCGTTCCGTTCCGAGATTTTTCGAACGTCGGCTGCACGCACGAAAAAGTGTCACGTTCCGCCTGAGCCGAGTGAGCAAGCGAGAGCGCGGAACAAGCGATAGAGAGGCACGATCGGCCTAAGCGTTCGGCTTGTGACGTTATCACGTAAAATTATCGTCCGTAAACCGACTTTACAGACAACCAATTTTTTTTTAATAAAACTCCTCTGTAGTAGAAAACGTAGTATTATCCTTTGTAGTTTTGTTCTCAGCAGCCAAAATATACAGAGAGTCAGGACTGGTGACGCGGGAGCAAGCGACGTACATTTGTCCGTGTGAGAAGCAGCTTGTCCTGAGGTCGGCACCTGCAGCCTTCAGCCTTCAGTGTCGGCCCCTGTGACTTGTTGATAATCATCACAAAGCATACGTTCACAGGGAACTGCGCACGTAAACTGATAATTGTGGGGAATTAGTGGTTTCCGTGGTGTCACACGCACACAGCAAAATAAAAATAAAATGAAATAGGACAATGAATTAAAAGTGTGTGAAGTTATTTTAAAATAAAAAAATTTAATTATCATATTAATAACCTTAAATTATAAACACTGTCTCGCCAACGCCACAGCCTGTAAGAATGTCCGCCTCGATGACGTTTCTCTGCAAAGACACCACTTTGAGGCAGGTTCTGTTACACAACATTGACGGAGTTAAGTTCCGAAGGAGCGCAATCGTCCAAGAATTCAAAACTAAAACTTAAGTGTATTAAATTTTCAACCTCTGAAGTATTAAGCTATACCTATTTACTACACCATTTGGTTCTCGCTACACGCCAACCAAACTTATCGACTGTCTCTACCTACATGTCTTGTCGTGGCGACACTCTTAGTCACTGCACACACTAACTTACATCTATATCCCCTGCTAAGCTAAAGGGCTGGCACACACGGAACTAACCGCTCAGTAATTCAATTCCTCCGTCTAAGGCGAGTTACATAAGACTGCAGTACGATATATGCGTCGAGTATGGTTAGCAAAATGAACAGGTGTGCAGGCTGCATATATCTTTTGTATTGCTGTTTGTGTCGGTTGCAGAAAATGTTTTTTTTTTTTTTTTATGTTTTTTACGCGATTACTCCGCCAATTATGAATTGATTTTGATGATTCTTTTTTTTTTGGTAGATCATACTTTAGAGGTGGTCCCATATAAATTTTATTAACTTTGCTTGGGTAGTTTTTGAGTTAGCTTCAATAATACGTATTTTTTCCCACTTAGTATGTGGATGATATGATAACTTCCTGTCACTGTTATTTACATAGCAGGTAGTGGTATTCGAATTTGTTTGGGGTAGGTACCACAACACGGAAAAGTGAAAAATGAAAACTTTGTACAAAAAAAAAAACAACCGACTTCAAAAAAAAAACACTACAAAGTGAAAAATAAAATTAAAGTTATTTTTCACTTTGTAGTGTTTTTTTTTTTGAAGTCGGTGATTTTTTTTTTCCTCCGTCTAAGGCGAGTTACATAAGACTGCAGCACGATATATGCGTCGAGTATGGTTAGCAAAATGAACAGGTGTGCAGGCTGCATATATCTTTTGTATTGCTGTTTGTGTCGGTTGCAGAAAATGATTTTTTTTTTAATCTAAAACTTATTTGTGTGCTTCATTTCATCATACTAATTATATTTACTTCGGTCTTAAAACAGATCGTTAAATTAAAACGGCGATTCCAACAATTTTTTTACTCCTTTTTTTTCAAAGTTTGAATGAGTCTCATCTTTTTTGTTGCCGACGAAGCCTTAGCTTAAATATTAATTATAAGAAAAGAAGAAGAAGAAGATTCATAATCAGCCTATAATGTTCCCACTGCTGGGACACAGGCCTCCTTTCGGTGAGAGAGTGGGCCGTAACCCACCACATGGGCCCAATGCGGGTTAGTAGATGTCACAGGTCTTCGATTTATTTTTTTGATTCTAAGACATGCCAAATGAACCAATATTGCCAAATGTCTTAGAACCAATATTTTTCTTCACCGTTTTGGGAGCAGCGGTGATAAAATAATTTACAAAAAGTAAAGCGCCTATGTATGGGTTCGAACCTACGACCTACAACTCGTTTGTCGCGGCTGTTACCACTGAGCCACCACTGCTCCTCAGCTCTGCCGCTTAGTTTCAATGACAAGTCTACAATTATCCTTCCTTCTTCTTCATCGTGTTGATGACACTGTTAACTTTTATTGGCCCAATACTTCGCCACTTCCACATCTACAATACGAAAATTTGTCGCTTGCCTGCATACTCTATTCTTTCGCCGTGTGTACCTAGATACCTAGGTCGTGCCATTCTAAATGTCAACCGCTACAAATCGAATGTTAATGCCTTTTGAAAGTACCATACTTCTTAACGTTTCCTTATGAGAATTAACCTGTGCTGCACAAATATGCTGGTGCTGTATTACTAGGGATTACAGACATTATATAAATTTAAATACCTTATTAGTGTGGGATTAGGCGACTCTTAGTTTTAAGGTTAAACCTAAAGCAGTAAATTATGCTTTCTACTTAAGGGCCTATACTACCTCAAATGGCTTAGCATGATTCTCCGTTATATTGAAAATACTGCAGCATTAATTTTGAAATAAATATAAATTAAAGTTAAGGATTAATGAAGTACTATGTTAGACGAAAACACGAACAATCCAAACCGAACAATAAACCGCTGTTATTAAAAAAATACTTCAAATTAGATCATGTTGCATAATAACTGGACTAACTAAAGCAGCTACTGTGTTTTTTTAATTTTTTTTATTAATAATATTTTCGCCGTAAAAAGCAATTACCTAAATTATTGGCGCCCCGGAGGCGCTAGCATCCCACTCCGTCTCGCTCTCACTCAGTCCGCGAGCAGTATGGTGCGAGCGAGGTAAAAAGTGAATTTGAGCTGAGATAGTATGGGCTCTTAATATGTCGTAGTTAAGTTATTGCTGGTTACTTTGGTATAGCCTTTACAAATTATTGTGTGGTGTAACTCAAGACTGTGGCGGAGCTCGTGGCTAAGTACTAACTAACAGCCGCACAGGTTGATCCATCAGGTTAAGCTACGCTTGCCGGGGTTTTTCCGTGGATGGATGACCATTTCTACATACCGAGACTTCTCCGTACCTTGGAAAGCACGTTAAGCCGTTGGTTCCGGCTGTCATTCGTGGATCTTTGACAGTCGTTACGGGTCGTCAGAAGTCCGAAAGTCTGACAACCAGTCTTACCAAGGGATATCGTATTACCAAGTTACTGGGTTGTGCAGGTCAGATAGGCAGTCACTCCATGTAAGATACTGGTATTCAGCTGCATCTAGTTAGACAGGAAGCCGACCCCAACATAGTTGGGAAAAGGCTACTAGGCAGATTTTTGTGTGACTCTAAATCTTTTACTTTAAACAATAATGAAATGAAGTGAAATTGTTTATTCTGTAAACAGGATATCGAAATCACTTTTACACGTCATATAAAAATATATTAAAATAAGCTAGATGGGTTCGGCGTTTCCTATCTGACTACTCTGAGAAGAAAGGCCGAAACAAACTCAGAGGTCGTAGTCTCTTTTAAAGTCCAGACATAATCTTGGTCAGGCCATATGAGGACCATGTAGATTAGTGTCTGAAATGGTCTTTTGAGGAAAGAACCACACAGATTTGAGTGGACCTGTCCAGTCAGTGCAAGCATTTGTGAGTAATCGTGTCGCTCAACTCAGAACATAAGGAGCTCAACTCGACGAACAAGTTACATAATATAACATAATACAAGTTTTACGTAACATATCGCTTGCTTGGAGTTTCCCTACGTGATCGAATCAGAAATGAAGAGATCCGCAGGAGAACCAAGGTAACCGACATAGCCCGAAGAATTGCCTTGTGAAGGTCGCAGGAATCCGCTGGATGCGGAAAGCACAAAATCGGTCGAAGTGGCGGTGCTTGGGGGAGGCCTATGTCCAGCAGTGGACGTCTTTCGGCTGAAATGATGATGATGAACGCCTATAATTCCCGAAGGGACAGACAGACTTTCATTCTACATCCGCTATATCACCGTACCACACAATAGACCTTCAGTTAGCTCTATGAATTTTTCGGCCTTCAAACAAAGTAGTAAACGCTCTTTCAAAATCTTTTTACATACAAATTGCTTATCCACTTGGTTTCCTGTAGATGCCATTTGTATTAAGCACTAGCACAACTATTTTACGTAATTATTTGTCGCAAAAATGAACGGAAATGTATATCAGATTGATTATAAACCCAAACTAGTTCAGGTTTTGATAAAAAATCTGGATTGTTACAGGTTTATAATGAAATTGAGTTTAAAATGTGTCATCTTCCGGTTTTTCATCAAAAACCTAATTTTATGAAAAACCTGCGACATATGCACTGCCTTAACAAATTAATCCATGCTTCCATACTAATATTATAAATTCGAAAGTAACCTTGTCTGTCTGTTACTTTCGGCTGAACGGATTTAGATGAAATTTGGCAAACAGGTAGGACTTTTTATCCCGGTAGTACATTGCCGAAGGATAGCTACTCCCGACCGCCACGCGAGCGACTCTACAGCCAAAAGCTAGTTTAATTATAAACTCCTTTCCCACTTATCAGCTTACATTACAAGTAAAACGAGAGCGCCCAAATAATCATCTCCAGCCTAAACTATTGCAGCAATTGAACGAAACCAAACTCACTAACTGTTCGTAGTTAGTAGCTGTTACCAGCAACTCAGTCAGTCTGCGAAGTTGTTTGTAACAATCGACAACTATAAACTATCAATCTGCGCCTCATGGAGCTAGGTAGAGAGTTAGGTGACTGTAACTACTTCGTAGATAATCGATTTTGGAATGTAATTGTTCTTGTTGTTGATAATTGTGAGGTGCATTGCATTATGTAGGGGGTTATTAAGAGGGTGTAACTTGAAGTGGGGGCAACCGAAGTTGTGAATTACAACTAAACAACTTTGTATATGAGCCTGTAACTGTCCGACTGCATAGTAAAGATTAATAAAAAAGAAGATAAAATAAACATATTTATATAAAACTACTTAATACAATTTTAAGAAGAAAATGCTATTATATGTAGTTTAAACGAATATTTAAACAATAAAATATAAGTGCTAACATAATCTAATAAGTATTAATACAGTAAACTATTCCATGTATAAAAAACCTGATATAATAATATTAGATTTAGTTCAGAAGACTGATAAGCTAAGTTTTTTCAAAGCTTCCTCTCTCCTATTATCTTGCCGTGCCCGACAGGTGGGTCCATAATGATCAGATGATCATTTAAATATATTTTTTACTAATTTTAATGCAAATAAAGTATTGAATATTGATTACCTTTTATACGTACTTCCAGAGACACCCTGTATATCTTTCAATTCAATTTATTTATTCAAGTAACCATAACTCATTTGTTAGTAAACTTATAAATAATACAATAATAAAAATAAAAAAAAATATTCACAAAAAATATTAAATTGATATGTAATTGAAAGACAAGTGCGCGTGTACAGAGTGTTTCTTTTACGTATCAATTTAATATTATTAAAAAAATGGTACTACATATTTTGTTTTAGTATGTATGGACTCTATGCTATTGCGGGTTAAAAGGAACACTTTTCGTCAAATAATATACTGGTGCCGATTCCCTTGTTAACAAACTAAACTAAATTTAAGTTCAGTGCATCTTTTTCTTTCTATTTCATTAAGAAAAGGACAGAAGATAAATTTTAGTTTAGTCCTGTCAAATTAATCAGCGCCTGTCACTACTCCATACAGTTTAGACGTGAATAAAAACTTGCCTACTAAAATTACGTCAATTTACGTCAAGCGCTGATTAATTTGACAGGACTAAACTAAAATTTATCTTCAACCACTGTAAATTAAGTTTAAATTTCAGCTCGCCGACTAAACATCCTAAAATACATTAGTACTGCCTACAAAACAATAATACCTACTAGCGATACAAACTAGTACGGTGTGCAAATAAAGCTAGTTTACATTATACAACGTTTAAATCTGTTTGTTTTGCCCCCATTACATGCGGAACTGTCGTGTTTATGTTGTTTTTGTTCGGCAATACGGGCTTCTGATTTCGTGTAAATAGTGTGTGTATATGTAGATGTTGGTCTTTATGTCTTCGGTAACTTGTGGGATGAGTAGAGTTCACCAAGCGATCAAGAACCTATTAAATGTTCCTAAAACGATTCTAAATGATCCTAGAACGATGTAGGAAGAAGTCTAAATACAGCCTTTTTTTTGGGTGGAAAATTTTCTCATAACTTTTCTCGCTCTGGGCGGAGCGGGAGACGTTAGTTGGTGGATTTTCCAACGTATCTACGTATGCATTTAATAAGGAAGTACGCCTTATCAATAACATATCACAATCATTTCGTCATTCTCCATTCGAACATCAAACTACAATTCCATATTTATGTTCCGAAAGTTCGAAATTCAAATGCAATAAAACGGTCCACAAGATGGCGGCCGTAAAACGCGTGCGTCATAAACTTTTGTTGAAAAACGCAATGAAAACTAACTTAGCGTCCTACGACATCGTAAATCAATAGTTTTCGAAAGTTATTTGGAAAGTCTTGTACCTACTTTATGTCGAAGTTGGAGTAACTATGAATAAATAAAAATGGGTAACATTTGTTTCAGGACCGACAAAGATCTTCACGAGACTTAAGGCTTGACAAAACGAGCCACCGACCACAGCCACCGGTAGCTCAGCTAGAGCGAATAGCAGTTCACAAGCTTTTTCATACGTTTTGTATGGATTGGATGTGGCCATCCGCTACAGCAGTAGGTACTGAACACCGCAGCAAGAAGCGACAGCCACCGGTGGCTGTGGTCGGTGGCTCATTTGCGCCGAGCCGAAATGCCTCTGGTGCACACTAGAAAGGTACTTCATCTCCTATCCTGCCCTCTGTGCCGCAAAACATACAGTCAAGGTGACCCCTGTGCTGCCACCAACGACGTGCTGGAGGTGGCAAAGTTTTGGGCCGGCAAGATGTCACGCTGTCGTGCCATTAACAGGAACGTAGAGTCGACTGACTATCGAGTATGCACCGGTAGTTCACACCCTTGCTGATGAGTTCTTGAGATTCCTGTTATGTGTGGGTTTGCATTATAAAATTTAAAAAAATAGGGTCTTGACTTCAGGGACCTCTTCATCAAGAAGGTGCAATCGGAAGGCTATGGAGCTGCGATTTTTTCGGGCATTCTGAAAGTTGTCAACATCGCAAGTAGCTGTAAGAAATACTAGCTTCTACAATAAACCTCTCAATAAATTCAGATAAAATTAATTTTCATAATTTTAGAACTTTTCTGTATTTAATATCTTGCATGCAATGTATGTACACCATGTTTATACAAATAAATAAACTTACTAACTTACTTACTTACTTACTACCCGCACCTTCGTCCGCGAGCCTATAACCTTCCTCAAGAATTGGGCTATCCAATGCCAAAATATTTTTTCAAATTCGACTAGTAGTTCCGGAGATTACCCCTACATAAAAACTTACAAACAAACAAACAAATTTTACCTCTTTATAATATTATATAGTATGAATTGCAATAATTAATATCGTAACACTGAATACTACAAATTGCTTTAAGAGTAAACAAATAATTTTCGAATTTTTCAATGTTTTTCGTGATCAGACCATTGCATACCTTTTTGGCTGTTACATAAAGCTGAAAAACGAAATAAAGAAAATTCATACTTATAAAAATTTAAAAAACTATCATGGCGTAACTTTGTGACCAAGCCCAAAGTCGTAAATCAATTCATGCTTACTTAATTTCTTATGTAACGTATTTTAGGTCACTCTTGACTTCCTTATTCCAAAATCGGTCAGTCACCCCAAAAGGGCAGTGATAATGATAACGCGTGCATCGGTTAGTGCAGCCGGTACTTAGCTATCGTTATCAATATTTTGGGGGTAAACAGAGAAAAGGTATTTGGAACAGGTGAGCACTTATATAGCATTGATTGACATAATTTTTTTTTTACAAAAAAATAAAACAACCGACTTCAAAAAAAAACACTACAAAGTGAAAAATAACTTTAATTTCGGAAGTCGGTGTCTTTGGTTTTGAATTTTCGTTATTAAAAAGTTTTTATTTTTCACTTTTCAGTTGTGGTACCTACCCCACACAAATTCGAATACCACTACCTGCTATGTAAATAACAGTGACAAGAAGTTATCATATCATCTACATACAAAGTGGGAAAAAATACGTATAATTGAAGCTAACTAAGAAGAAAGAATCATCAAAATCTATTCATAATTGGCGGAGAAATCGCGTAACAAAAAAAAAAAAAAAAATACAGACGAATTGAGAACCTCCTCCTTTTGGAAGTCGGTTAAAAAGAAACGTCGGAAAAAACGGCTGAACGGATTTGGATAAAATTTGGCAAATGGGTAGACCATGACCTGGGTTAGGACATAGGATACTTTTTATCCCGATATTCTTACGGGATCCAGACATATGCGCGTGAAACCGCGGGGCGCAGCTAGTGTGGTATATTTTTAAAGGGTTTTTGAAATTTTATTACTGTATTTGTGTTGCCTTTTTCTTCTATTGTGTGAAATAGTTAAATGGAAATTAATTTCTAATATGTGTTTGCAAAAAAAACTCTTGAATAGTTATACGACCAGAAGCTATAACCCAGTGTCCTAACCGAAAGCGATAATCGCGAGAATACGCAATCGTTTACCTGAAGTGCGACTATCGCACACTCGCGCGACATGTCACTTTTGGTTGGGAAACAGCCAAGGAATTAAAATCCAAATCTATCAAAATCAAAATTTTCTATTTCACATAAACCTACAAGGGCACTTATGAAACGTCAGAAGCTAGGTGCACGGTCCCAATTGGTCGTTTCCTATGGAGAAGAGCCGGCAAGAAACTCCACGGTTACTCTTTTAAAAATAATCGGCTTTTATAATACTTTCAAATAACAGTGTTACTAGGTATGGGAGGATAGTGTACGCCAACAAGTGGCAGGTACTTAACAAAATAGAAAATGGTCAACAAAATCTACAGTCTTCTAGGCCAACAACGTTCTCACATTCACAAAATTGAAAGTATCTATGTAAAAAACAAATAAATTATTACTTAATAAACCTATTTAAACAGAATGGCATGATATAAAGGTCGGGAGAAAAAAATGGAAAGAGTTTATGTATAGCTAGCTAGCAATTTATAAATTAAACTGGAAGCTTTATATTGATCACCGTTTTTTCCCCACCACAATCAAATGACCACCATCGTCGACAAGTACCTATTTAAATTTTACTTACAGCTAACAAAATTATGTAACTTTTATTAGCCCGTAACCATAAATTCCACAATTTTAATTATCTTTAAGCTGTTTAATGATCTCGTAAAATGTATGCCTTGGCTATCGTAAAATATTTTGCATAAGTAACATGGCTACGTCCGTTTTCAATAAAACATTTATTTATTATGAAATATTAATGACATGTGCGTTATGCAAAAATAATTATAAATTCAGGAATAATTATGAGTCAGGCGATGGATTGACATTATGTCACTTCATAGGAAATGAGTGAACGAAGAGTTATTAGCAGGAACTATAATATAAGTTTTGTGCAAAGAATAGAAATTATAAACACTCAAGTAGTTTTGCAATATTAATTTACGCTTTGGCTTAAATGAGTGAAAAGCGTTGCAAAACGTATTAATTCCTGGAAGTTTATAAAATCTTTTTTTTTTTTGTGGATTTTATGATAAGATAAGATAAGTTTTTATTTGCCTTAAATATGTTATAAAGTTGTTACAGTCTGGTTTTGATGTAATGTCCACATGATTAGCTATACAGAATATTGTAGCAATAGAGATGATGCCTAGGTAAAAAAAAGAAATTCTATTTAGTCACACGTATTTTTTTCTTTATCATATTAATCAAAAATAACTTAGAAAACACGCATTAAAGTTTGGGGTGTTGGGGGTCGTTACGTCATGCCACATTTTAACTCAATGTATCGCCGTAATCTTTTGATAACGTCAAAAAAAAAAAAAAACGTGTTCAATATTTTTATTAATCGATATGCCGGAAAAAATTTTTTTTTTGGACACAGGCTTATTGCATGCAAAATAATCAATAACTAATTATAGGTGAACTATAGAATGTTACAGATTAATTTGGTAATACAATAATAATAATACATCACAAACATTTTCATTAAAAACATACACATTTTATATTTTCAAGTTAAAGAAATCATTAATGTCATAAAAATTATGTCCATTCAGCCATTAAATAGTTTGTTTTAAAATGAATTAGGATTATTTAATCATTTTAGTCAATAATTATAATATCGATTTAAAATGACATAATAATGTTAACAGAAAGAAAAACTCCCTTGTTTTTTAATTAAGTAAAACAATGATGTGAAAGACCCACCTATGTGGAACATGGGTATCTATTATAGACCACCTAACTGCTCCCAAGGGCATCGTTGGAGAAGACTAAAGGATTTATACTAGCGATAGAGCGTAGCAATCACCTACCTGTGTGCTGCCTTAAAGCTTGTGTGTTTTTAGGGTAACGTACCTCAAAAAGAAAAAACGGAACCCTCATAGGATCACTTCGTTGTCCGTCCGTCAGTCTGTAAAGACCATTTTTCTCAGGAACACGTTAAAGTATCAAGTTGAAATTAATATCAAATACGTAAGTAGGTATATGGTCTCTTGGAACTCTAAAAAAATCAAGCTTCTAAGTCAACGCAATAAAAAAGTACGTCATATATGCGACATATTTTGACACTCGCAAATAATCTAAACCTACAGGGTACTTCCCGTTGACCTAGAATCATGAAATTTGGCAGGAATCAAGGTCTCACCGCACAATGTAGGTAAAGGAAAAAGTCCGAAAATCGTTAATTTGTAGTTTTAGAAACATTTTTTGAAGTGAAAACTTCTTTAGACGCGTTGGGCATTTTTGAGATGGGACTAAACCATTGATTTCGCGACAATTTACCGACTCCGTGGAGTAAAAGAACATCAACGCGTTGATTACCGCGGTTTTTTAAATTTTTCACTTCTGTTGGCACTCCCGGAGTGCGAGTTTTTGCGATAATTTTTATATTTGCAGTTGGTGAATTGACCGTGACGTAAATCGATGTGTTGGAACTTGTTTTTTAACTACACTGTTAAGTTTATTTTTGGGGTAAATTCATCCAAACTACGTGCACGTGATTTTCATTGTGCGTGGTCCGACACGCACTTGGCCAATTTTTTATATTATAGTGTCCTCTTTCTTCACTAATAACACATAAACTCACGCCTTCTTCCCATGGGGGTAGTAAACTACAGAACGCCACCTGCTACGATCCTTACATACTCCTTTTGCCTCGTTTACGTTCATACATCTGGTCATACACGCATGCCGGTTGCGAGTACTACGCACCTGACCTTTCTGAAGAACATCACCAATAAGGTCAGCATATGTCCTCCTAAGGCGTCCCCTCCCGGCGTTTCCATTTGAATGTGCCTTGTAAATACCTTTTGTTAGTCGCCTTTCATTCATCCTCTCAACATGACCCAACCATTTAAGCACACTCTTTTAAATTTTTGTCACTAAATCTTGTTTTATGTACTCAATAATAAAACACAACATAGGTTTAATTAATATACGAATTAATTATAATATACTTTGCGTTATAATTATATAGCTCAGTTTAATTGCAGCATCTTGTGTCGTCTGTGCAACACGAGCCGCCTATTAATTAATTATTGTATTTACTTCATTCCCTTCTTTGTTTCTTTTTTTGATTTTTTTTTAATTTTTGTTTTTTAGTTTTTTTTGTATTTCCGATAGTATTTCTGACCATAGCTTATCTTTGATTCTTCTTTATTTTATAACTCATATGTAATTTATCTAACGAACGATATTTATCTTATCTATCTTGCACGTACTATTGATTTCTGTGTTAGTGCTGTGCACTTCTGTAAGTGACGAATTCACAATTTGTAAAACTGAATGTGATTTTTGTTTGTGTGTGTCTTAGTGAATAAGTCGTTGAAGTGCCATAGCAATAAATAAAGCTGCAATTCGAATTAGGTACTTAACTTGATAAAAAGTGACCAAGGGCAGCTTTTACTATTGAGGTAAGATTCGAATCGGTTTTTCGAACGACGAAAACTGTTGGATTTTTTTTAATGTCTTTTTATAATAACTGTTGAAAAAATAATAATAGGTGGTTGCGGTAAATTTGCGATATTTAAACCGGTAAATATGCGGTGTTTTGATTTAAATTTTAATTTTAGTATTGATTTCAATTTAATGTGATTTTAATAATGATTGAAATTTTTGTTTTAAATTCGATTTTAGATTTTAAATTGAAATTTTGTTGAAAACATAATTATGTTCGGTGAGTATAAGAACTCATCTAATTTTAAGTAGGCACTCAACATCAAATAAGTAATTAAAAAAAATTGGTATAATTGAAATTGGTAAAACTGGTTTATTGGATGTATCTCATATTTTTGTACCGGTGTTTCAATTGTTGGTGAGCCAAATAAATAAAATACCTGCCGTTTGGAAAAAAATAAGGCACCCAGTACTGCTTTCCTTGTTACAAAGATCTGTAATAACGAAATCTTAATGCAATGGATACCTAACAAGTAAAAAGCAACAATAAAGTGATAATTTATCATCGTCCGCTGTAGATGTCGCTTCAAGCGCTCGCGCCGTCAAAACATTATATTGATAGATCGAAAAATATTACAGAGAAGATAGCTTAGTTGTTAGGTGTCGGCTTGAATGGCGTTGGACACGAGTTTGAGTCCCGGTTAGAAAGTATTGTTGAGGATAGTTTGTGAAAAGATTGAGTATTAGAATTTTATCTGTGTTCCAGTTTTATTTGCATTTTAAAATAAGTAGGTACTCAAGTTTTTGCATAGAAATTCAAGGTTCCTAAAGATTGTGACCAAAAAGGTAAAAACCGTCGCTCTGTCAGTATTTCATTGCCTAGTGTGGAATAGGTTATGAACTGCTCCATCATCTCATAGCTCCTTGCATATGGAGGTGGAAAAATGCTGGTTGTAATCAAGGCAAAAATCAGAACAAACATTCCAACTTTTTTATTAAAAATAAATCATGATTTTGAAATTAGAACGCGGAACGCACTGTGTGGTCGCATACACCACGCCCGGTTAACGATCTAGCAAACTGTTAAGTTAATCCGCAGATAAGCGTCGCGTGACACAAGCACCATTGTTCTAACAGAATAGATAATTTACGCTGACAACGTCGCCGGATTACTGGAGTTAGCGTTGTGTAATATGAGCATGGTGGCTTCTTGCTTATAGACTGGTTAGGCTTCGGAGGAAAACACTAGTAATTTCAGTTGTCGTTTACCGAGTTTGAGTCATAAAATGTCTTAATAAACGCTTCACTTGGTAGACAAACTTTGCATTCATGACTCCCTGCTGATTTATACATTTAATGTTTTACCACTAACTGGTTTAGGAATAAGAGAGGGGGGTATCCAATCTTTCTTATGTTTCTGTAAAAAATCACTTTAGAGCTTACTTCTGCAAGTGCCACAGCGTCAGTTATTAGAACAAGCGCCTAAACTCCGTTTTATCTTTAAAAAATGGGAGGTTTTTCTGCACTGTTATCTTAGAATACTAAGTGCATCGTAGTTACTATTATTTCTGTGTCCACAAACTTCATCCGGGTCGTTTCGATTTCATGTGAATTTACATTATCATCTGCAGCGGAACTCATTTGCATTATTTTCAAAAAGTACAGCCATCATGCCTTTCCATTTATAAATAACACACCAAGAATAACCATCTCCTCATCATCCCACAATACAAGTCAACTGAAGTGAATTGATTGCCATCGGTGCACAAGGGCGGCCGACCGGCTATCTGTCACTTATCCAAGGGGATGTCTTATCCCAAACCATTACTTTGCTTTTTATGAAATAAAGCACACTTCATTAGGCTTTTGGTGGCAAAATGTTGGGTGTTTGTTAAAATGATCGAAAATGGTTAAAAATCGTACATTGATGGATCATTGAATGTTTAGAGTGATCATTGTGGAGGATAAGGCGATGTAATTCAGTCGCTGTTCGGGCGTCTCCGACCACTCGGCGATCTTCGGCTGCTGTCGGGGACAGCGGAACCCTAACCGTCAGGGCCGTCTTAACCATATTGGGCGCCAGGGTGCGAAAATCAGCCGGCGCCTTCTTTACCTACGAAAAAAATACAACATTTTTGTGTCCCATTTTTTAAAGTACCTATCCTAATAGTACTTACTCCACAATAAAATATAAGATACATTTTCAAACACCAAATTAAATTGTTCTAGCTTTTAAGTTGACAAAATGACTGACAGTCTGTTTTGAAATCTACGTTCGATTTCAAAACAAATCAATCGACATCGACTCGAACGCCTTGCGCCCCAAGACCTAGCGCCCGGGTGCTACGCACCCCTTGCACCCCCGGGTAAAGACGGCCCTGCCAACTGTCCCTAACAGTCGCCAATGCAGAATAAATAGAAAAAGTCTTTGGTGCTTATCGCGATCTCGTCTTCTTCTTCATCTTTTGTCTGTGTGGTTAGTGACTAACCTGGTGTCAGAGTTTTAATGCTAAATCGCCCGGAGTCCTGCCAGCAGGACTTTAAGTACTTCCGGAAGGACGCAACTTTTTTCGGTCACAGTACCGTATCAAAAATTTCAAATTTGCACAAAAATGAAGAATATTTTTGTCTCTTTCACATTGTACAAGAAACGGTTTCTAAACAGAACTGACCTTCCATCAGCAAGCGATGGCGCATGGGGACAGCGCGTTCACGTTTGCGCGACTTATGTCAATGCCCGGGCACCGAAAACGCATGGAGTCGTCAACATTTCGGTTTTCCAGCGTATTCAAGTTTTTTTTACTCTTCTGAATTGAATTTCTCTGACTTGGCTTCAAATGCCGTCGAGAAATATTTAAAACAAGTGATAATTATACAAAGCGCACATGAATTCGAAAAGGCAGTTGGCAGTCCGACGGCCACACCACTAGGCTATCAACCGCGTTTCTTTCGAGAACTCGTGCAAATGGTTAATTTTGTCTTTGGTCTGTCTTTTTGGAATTTCTTTTCTAAGGTTTCTTCTATAGCATTGTCACGTATAGCTTGTAAGAAACCTTTCAATAAATTGATCTATAGATATACATAGTATGAAATGAAGTCGTTTGTCGTGTCAACTCGTGTCCGTGTGTCGTTCGCGCGGTAAACTCTTATTGCGCGATGCAGGATTTGTGTGACGTCAGGTCTTTGATGCGAACTTCGCATGTGGCGATGTATGTAGACGCCACATGTTCAACACAGAAATCTCAAAGTTTTGACATTTCGCCACGATAATACATTGCACCCGAGCAAAGCAGGGGCGGGGGTCACTAGTTAAATTACAAAAGCCTACCTGTCACTAGGAACACTTCAGCGATACAAAGAAGAAAGAGCCTATTAATTAAAGTATTACGGTAAACAGTTTATTGGCTATAAACACCATTAGCACATCGCGGGCGCTTTTATGCTCCTTTCTCTGTGAAACGTACCGGCGGTATGTACGTAACACCTGTATTTAGGGTTCCGTACCCAAGGGGTGCCAATGGAACCCCTTTACTAACGCTCCGCTGTCCGTCCGTTTGTCACAGGGCTATATCTCTTGAACCGTAATAGGTAGAAATTTGAAATTTTCAAGTTTTCGAGTGTGTAAAGCCCGTCACAGACGTAGCTAGATTATATATATTAATATACTGTGCTATATATTATATTATAGCAAGCCACCACAAACGTAGCTATACTATAATATATATTTTTGCCCTCGTTTGTTCTGAAGTTGAATATACAATAATATATATTAATATCATATATCCTCATTGGTCTAGTGGTCGCAAGCGCTACTGCTGAGTATGTGGTCCTGGGTTCGATTCAAAATCAAAATCAAAATCAAAATATTTTTTTTCACATAAACCTACATGGGCACTTATGAAACGTCAGAAGCTAGGTGCACGGTTCCAATTGGTCGTTTCCTATGGAGAAGAGCCGGCAAGAAACTCCACGGTTACTCTTTTAAAAATAATTGGCTTTTACAATACTTTCAAATAACAGTGTTTCCCGGGTCGGGCAAAGTGTTATTGGGTTTTTCTGTCTGAAATTTCTCAGTAGCAGCTGGGAGTCTGGATTTGTGCCCGGTTGATGGCAATAGGCTCGCCCCCTATTACATGGGACTTAAACATAACTGGCGAAATGTGGGTGTACCTACTACAGGGACACCTCTGCCCAACCCTTCGGGGAAACAAGGCGTGATGTTATGTTATGATATTTTCTCAGTAGCAGCTCGGAGTCTGGATTTGTGCCAGGTTGATGGCAATAGGCTCGCCCCCTATTATATGGGACTTAAACATAACTGGCGAAATGCGGATGTACCTGCTACAGGGACACCTCTGCCCAACCCTTCGAGGAACCAAGGCGTGATGTTATGTTATGTATATATTAATATGTCTTGCTGTATCTATCCACATATTTTGGTGACGTAATAGAAATATAATATTATAGCTCCGTCTGAGATCGCTCGAAGATTCAGCAGAATTGACTGGATACGCTAGGGCCGATGCCTGCCGGGGTTGCGAAGAAAAACGAAAGGGAGATCGTGGCCCCCGGCAACAGGGCAACCGAAAAAAAAAGGTCGCTCGAAGATTACTATGGAAAATGTCTGTGATGCACTTAATTTTATGGCCGCTATAACAACAAATATAAAAATAAAACAAAGTTAAAAATTAAAGGGCGTCCCCATACATGAAACGAAAATATGTAGTGTTAAATATTGTAGGCTGGTACGGAACACTTCGTGTGAACAGTCTGACTCGCACTAGGCCGCAATAACAATGTGCGGTATGTGGTGCAACTTGACCATAAACTTGGCGAAATCTAGGCTTAGCAGTGACTGTCTTGTGTTAAATTGATTAAATTTCCAATTGCGGAGTGTCTCTCGCAACTGGCGAAAACATCGTTAAAAAATTTCGAATTATTTTTAACGTCATGAACAGCGAAATCAATGGTTCAGGTAAGACTGTACAGTCAGCCTCAAAAAGATTTATACATTGACAAAAATTATTTGACTGTCTCTAATCTGTGTTCCTTAATATTGTATTAATGTGCTACCTACAATTAAGTACTCAATTTATATGTGTTTTGTGCTACATATACAATGTGTCCGGACATGGACTAGCGATATTCTAAATACTTAAATATAAACTATTTAAAAGTACAATTACACTCTAAGTTTGGGTCCAATACACTTCCCCGCTATGTAGCAGCCATTTTGTTTTTTTTTGTTGAAATATTCTCTATGCGAGTACAAAAAAAATCATATCTCTCAAAGTTTTAGTCATACTGAGATAAAAATAGGCTTATTCGAAAGGCATCAATATTGTCTACCCTCTGCATTACAAACAATGTATTCAATATTCCAAAACTTTTGAAAAAAAATGTGAATGCGAATTTTTTTTTAATTTAATTATGCATTTCAACCAATAAATTTGTTAATTACCACAAAAATGAGGGAGTGTATTGGACCCAAGCTTAGAGTATAATTGTACTTTAAAATAGTTTATATTTAAGTATTTAGAATATCGCTAGTCCATGTTCGGACACACTGTATATGTTTTTGAAGGGAGGGGCTTCTGGCTAAGTAATAACAGCCGTACGGGTCGATCGATCAGGTTAAGCTACGCTTGTCGCGATTGGTCCGTGCAAAGCACGTTAAGCCGTTGGTCCCGGCTGTTATTTGTAGATCTTTGACAGTCGTTACGGGTCGTCAAAAGCCCGAAAGTCTGATAACTAGTCTTACCAAGGGGTATCGTGTTCTCCAGTAACTGGGTTGCGGAGGTCAGATAGGCAGTCGCTCCATGTAAAATACTGGTATTCAGCTGCACCCGGTTAGACTGGAAGCCGACCCCAACATAGTTGGGAAAAGGCTAGGCATACGATGATTTATACGTTTTAACCGACTTCAAAAAAAAGGAGGAGGTTCTCTGTTCGTCGGAATATTTTTTATTATTTTTATTATGTATGTTCTCCGATTACTCGAAGGCGGCTGGACCAATATGAAAAATTATTTTTTTATTTGAAAGGGTATACTTTCAATTTGGTCCCAATGTCATTGGGTCACGATCTAATGATGGGATCTTGGAGAAATCGAGGGAACTCTTCAAATATTGTAGGCATATCTATAGCGATTTGGGTATTTTTGATGAGCGGTTGACATTAGGCTATTAACTTAAATTACAAACCAACCCACTAAAAAGTGAAAAAAAAGCTTTAAAAAAAACACAATCGACTTCCAAACTACAAAGTGAAAAATAACTTTAATTTCGGAAGTCGGTGTCTTTGGATCAGTATTTTAGTTTTTTGACACCGACTTTCGGAAGTCGGTTGTATTTTATATAAAAAAAATGTTTTTTTTGAAAATTCTATACTTAGCTCTTTGTACTAAACTAGCCCAATGTTCCTAGGATTTTGCTAGGGTTCGTGTGGTGAAAAACGGATCACTCCCTGCCACATAGTCACGGTAATAGTTATGTTTATGCCTTTGTGCGATGAATATAATTTTGAAAATCCAAAAGACTTCAATTTAGCCTAAAGCAGCCAGACAAACCTGAAACAATTATGAAATTGAACCAGCGTATGAAACAAACAATGTAAATCAATGTGCGATCGAACAACATAAAGCGAACGATTGTATCAATTAGCCGCCATTAATGTGACATCGACAAACATGGCGCCCGGTGCGCGGGAAAATTGGGAAAATGGCGATTATTTGGAGCTTGGAATACGAATATCATGAAAAAAGTACTTGTGTAAATAAATATGATAATAACATTCAAACTTTTTTTTTATTTGCTATCTTTTATTTAACCATTTATGTACACCCATACATAAACAGACAAGAAGAAAAGAACACAAAAATTCGTACAAAGGTATTGCTAATTATTTCTAAATAAATCTCTTCCAGCATACGCAACAGTAGCGAAGGCTCACGTTATGGAGGAGGGAAGCCGGAGCATCAAAAAAAAAAAAATATATATTTCGTCAAAATTATTCTATTGCTACCAATCCCGAACTCATAAAACAGCTACGAATATGTTTTAAAAACCCTATATTCTATAAACAACTACAATCAAGGAAAAGTAAACACGGGAACAATACATTTTATTAAATTAAGGACTGCCAGTCAGTCATTGATATTTCTCGTTAAGGGAAACATTACAATGTTTGAACGAACCATCGCGGCGTTTGTAATTTATAGTCACATCTGGGCGAGCACGTGTTTTCCGTTCTAATGCGATTACGTCAAAAAGCAACCACACATTGTCATACGAATAATGAAATGTTTACGAACTCCGAACTCCTAGCCAGTATTACGAAATTCAACGAAAACTACCGAATCAAATGCGTGCGCCAGAAAGAGGTGGTGCAATAGCAATAATTCCTTCTCGCTCCCGCGCGCACGTTTCTGCTACTATGTGCCTACAATAACTCGCTACAGACCGGCTTACCCGGCTCATAGAAACCGCGGATCACGTGACCGAAGTGACATCATGATGACTTTATTTTTTGTAAGGAAATTGAATTTAGCATAAGCCGGACGCGCCTACGAGTTATTTTCGCGCAATGTTTTGTTGTTGGGTTATTAAGACAATGTTTAATGTATGTAGGCGTTTTGTAATAGGTATTTTAATTTTATGGTGTATCAAATACTTATAGTTTGATTATTCAATGACGATAGAGTGGTTGTGTTCCGAATTTCCAAAGGGAAGCCGGTAGGAATCGGCTTATATGGACGTTTCGCCCCTGATACGCAATGAATGTTGTTGAACTGTCAACATGGAAGCCATTGCTACTGTAAGTGTGTTACACAATTACCTCGCAGTTTATAGTTATCTGGGAAAAACAGACTCAGACAAAGAGAGACATAATTTTTTAATACATTTTGTATCCGGAGTGAAAAGAAGCATATACAGGGTGGCAGGGACATCGACGCGAAAACTGTTACCATAGATTCAGTACATCATTCTGAACCCCTTTTTTTTAGGTGGGAAATTATCAAATAACTTCTCCCGCTCTGGGCGGAGCGGGAGGGCGTGTCAGACTCTTACTGACTAAAACCCACCCGTGTTCCTTCGGTTGCCCTGTTGCCGGGGGCCACGATTTCCCTATCGGTTTTCTTCGAACCCCCGGCAGGCATTGGCCCTAGCGGACCCCGTCAATTCTGCTGACATCTCTTTGAGGCGCGCGTGGAACACAACGCGCCGTCGACACGGGCTTACCAGCATACCTGCGATTGGAAAGTAGATAAAGTGATATAGACAATATGTGTAAGAGTAGAGTGAAAGCACAATAGACATCTGATTGAAGTAGACATCGTGCAAACCAAAATATGTTCTTCCAAATACTCGATTTATTATAAGAATCTAATGTTAAAAGTCTTACCTACGTCATTTTATTTGACAGTGTTGGTATTATGGCCAACCAATCACAACAGTTTCGTACTAAATACAACTCCATAAGTTAGCAAAGTTAAAGGTGTCAAATGTCATGATTTCATGAAATCATGACATTTGACACCTTTAACTTTTTCGTAATCACTATTGCTGATTGTAATGATTATAATTGAGTAAAGCCATATTTGTTACGACCGCGAATCATATTTTAATCAACATAAAATCTGACACTGACCTGCAAAATGCAAAATACGTAAGAAAATTTGAATTTAGCGGTCTACCCTGACGCTTCCCCCTTAAGGTGGCATAAATTGCAGACATCTGCATCCATTTCCTAACATTTTGTTGCTTGTTCTTCTTCGTCGTGTCGCGTCGCGTGTCGCGCTGGTCTGCACAAGCCTTCGATTGTACGACAGTGTACAAAAATTTTTTGATCCAAAACTTTGCCGTTTCCGTGGTATCGTCGGAGGTAGTATGGCTGCAGTTTGTGGGGCACAGACGCAGACAGCAGGATAGGAGGTGGGACATAGTTTGCGCCACAGCTCCCCATCTCCCCTTTGTTGCTTGTTGCAAATCAAACACGGAAGCCTCGTAAACATTACGATTCCGACCACGGCATCCATAACAATTGACGTCTTTATTATGTTATTAGACAAACACAATAAATCATTGCAACGATCAATTATCATAAAGTCACGCTCGATCAGTAGTTTCAATTAGCCGCCATTACTGTTACGTCACAACATGGCGGAAAGCGGGAAAATTCGTTATATTCGATGTTGTATTCCTGTAATATTTGTCTTGATTGAATATTAAGCTATATCAATAAAAATCCTATTAGGGAAATTACTATGAATATAACAAATGAAAAGAATAAAGAATAATGGCGTCTTACGTCCGCCAAGTTTTTTCATGTGACGTCACAAATATGGCTTGGGTTTATTTAAATTTATTTTTTTATTTTTATTATTTCGTGTTTTTTATTGTAGTCTGTCATTTTAACTTCGCATTGACAAAATATTACAAAAGTTTGGTAAATATTACAAAGGTTCATATAACTTGTAAGTTTTCTCTTGGAGTAGGTAAGCTACAACGAGACCTAAAACCAATTTGATTCGATAACAGGGTCAAATTAAATTATCAAGCGAAGCTCCGCAGACCTGATGGGATATCTAAACACGATTAAACAAAAATAAAAAGTTTTAATGATTTTTTTTGGGGTGCGAGCGCTGGTACCTTCTTTTGTTACTTAAACTATGAGTTAAGATTTTTTTGTTTTATCGTGTTTAGATATTGATCTCTATTGAGTCTGTGAATTTAACAGAAAAAACAAATTTTTAGGTTTCCGTACCACAAAACACGGAACCCCTTTAGGATCACTCGTGTGTCTGTCTGTCCGTCTGTCACAGCCAATTTTGTCCAAATCTGATTAACCGATTAAGTTTAAATTTGGTACACATATTATGTATGTGTAACCTAAATAAATGAATTTTGAATGTAGGGGTTACTTTTGGAGGACTCGTAAAGTAACACCCTATGGGCCTTGATGCCTGACAGTAAAATATTTTTATTTTATTTATTTATTATTGCGTGATTGAGTACCTAACAAACACACAAATATACAAACTTTCACATTTATAATATTAGAAGGAAAGTAGAATGCATCCTTATTGTTTACTCAAAATATATTAACAATATACCGTACCGTTCAACGAACTAGTAAAGCCTACTTACTTCCCTATAAAAATCGAATTACGTAAGTATTAAAATCCAATAAAACGTAATCCTTTGTATCACGGAACGGAACGGAACGCGGTACACAGATAAATAACTATAAAAATATCGTTACGTCGCATTATCGTCTATAAAGTGGAATTACCTGAAAATATTCTATAAATAATCGTTTTACGATGACTTGGGTTAAAGTACAGGTTATGAATAATAAAAATGGGTAAAAATCCGACCCAATTGAATATTTTGAATTAATTTTGAAGTGAAAACTCCTTTAGGTGCGTTGGGCATTTTTGAAATGGGACTAAACCATTAATTTCGCGACCCTGTGACGACACCAGCTTCTGACCATTAAAAAGACATCAACGCGTTGATTACCGCGGTGCCGATTTTTTTTCAAGTTTTCACTTCTATCGGCACTCCAAGAGTGCCACTGTTTTTTTATATGGGTAGCTACTGCTTTCTTGCCCTGTGAACTGAGGTGCAGTCAAAAGCTATTAATATTTTAAAGTAATTAACTTATATCCCACTAGCTGCGCCCCGCGGATTCACTTGCATAAGTTTTGATCCCGTGGGAATATATTCCCATCGGGATAAAAAGTATGTTATGTCCTAAGTTCCTAACCCAGGTCATGGTCTATACATGTGCCAAATTTTATCCAAATCCGTTAAGTCGTTATAGCGTGACAGCGTAACAAACAAACAAACATAGTAAAAAAAATCAAATCTTTTTTCTTTATTTATTATTAGTTTAGAATATAAATTCAAGTTCCTACATATTGTATTTCTATTTTCTTAATGTCCCTCGGGAATCATCGTATTTCCGAATACAAACGAATGCTAATTTCCATGTCCATCAATAATGATTAGATTTATCTTGTATAATAATTTGAATTCAGAACTAAGTACTTTATTGTTGTTTTGCTTTGATTTTCGTGTGAAAAGAGCTGTAAAACTATTTTCATATCGGTCCTGTCTACAACTTTAGCACCTTTACTACCATTTTGAGTATTAACAACTCTATATACTTCCAAGTCGATTGAGAGCGTCCGGTCTGCACCAAGTGCAAAGGGCAACTGATAGAAATCCGACGACTGACGAAACACGAGGTTTACCGAGGGACATCTTAAGAATATAGTTGTACTTTGTACTGTACAGTAAGCGCTCAAAAGTGCATGAGCACGCTAAGAGTCATATTGCTGTGAACACGCGGTATAGCTCGTACATTTGTATGTGTAAGCAACACGATACACACACCACAGATAACGCAGTTTTGTTCTACACGAAACAACAATATATTTCCGTCGCTTTAAACATGCTAGCACACACGCACTATGCGCGTGAACTTGACCAGTTAATGGCATTGCTAAAATTCGATAGTAACTTAACAAGTGCAGATAGCAGAAAGCGTTAAGCGTTGGTATGGAATTCAAACTGCCTCAGGTTCTATTCTCGTAAAACACAGTGCGGTTTTTTGCAAATATTATTATTTTTGTTTTCGATAATAATATTTTTTTAAATATTGCTGCTTTTTTATGTTGTTATTGCAATAAAGGTTTTAGAATAAAAAATGCGTGATATATGATAACAAAATTAAAAAAATATGTTTATTCGTTATATTTATTTTACATAAGTTAACACACTGCTACAATTATTTATCATTACTTCAGCTGAATAAGAGGTGAAATAGATGTCAAGAAACTAGAAGCAGTTTGTATTATTTTGACATATTTAAATTATGAAATATTTTAAATTTTTAATGGATTTTTTCACCATAAACATTAAGCTTTGATCATGGTCGAAGTAATTAAGTAATAAATAAGAATACTTAAAATGTAAAAAACTACTTACAGAATAGGTAATTTTAAGGTTAAATATGGGCAGTTTGTTTATATTTTATTTGTATTAATTATTTTACATTTTATTTGACTTTAGTAAATATTGGTTGTTATTGAGGTTAAAGCTTAAGTATTCATTTTCTTTACGAAAAGAAGATTGAAACTAAACCTCAAATTTTAATCCTAAAATAATACTATTACTAAAATAATATTAAACAATTTCGGTATATCTGCAAGAAATACGACAAACACCCTATTGAAACGTGCTTAAAAAATTCGTTACCATAAATTCATGCAATAACGAATCTGTTGTTTATTAAGTTGGTACGGTCAATATTTTAAGGTCAAAAACGGTTTTCTAGCTGGTCTTCAGTGATGCAAGCCTTCAGAGTGCACGGCGAACGGTTCATAATGACGTGTTTTTAATAATTTAGCAAAATATCTCGTTGGTATGAAACCATTTGTTTCATTCACCATTTGACGTCGCTGCTACTCGATAATAAGCCCCTTCGTCATATCTCTTAACCCTCACAGTATTTCTCTAGAACAAAGAAAAACATCGTTTTTATTACACATAATACCTTATTATTTATTATTCACTAATCGAATTAAACCTCACAATGAATTTAAAACTTTAAAGGCATCTTCTGTCTCAACAATACCTCTGTTCTATCAACAATACCCTTGATTAAGATTTATGTTTAGTAAAATATGAAATATTTAAATGATAACACTCACACTTAATCCGGTTTCATTAGATATTCACTTCACTTTTACGCAGCGCAATAATATTCTCTGATCTGATCTGATCTCTTCAATATATTTTATGCCTGCTTTTTGATAATAATAACCACAACACTGCGCTAAATACTCGTCACCAATATTATCCACGAACCAAAAAAGTTCTATTAATTAAATACTCGTAACAATCTGCATCTACCCCACAGAAATCGAAATAATTTACTTAGTTTTTTGTGGTCTACCTGCTTAACTTTAATATTTATGTGAACAAGACGAATGAAACTAAAAACGAATGATGATTATTGAACTAGTCATTGGTTGCAGAGAAAGTGAGTGTGTGTGTGTAATGTGCGTGTCTACAGTAGGTATTGTAACAACTTATAGAAGAAGGTCGTAAGTCAAACCGAAGCGTCAGTCTATTGCTTTGTGAGATTGCTCATGGACTTTTGGTCGGTACTGTACATTAATGTCGCGGCCTGCAGGCACACATACGTGAATCCATCAATGCCTGGCTGTGGCCAAGGCTTCTATAGTACTTTTCTCAAATAATGCGCGGAAATTCAAACTCAGTAAATTAATTACAAATTCCAGAATCAATGACAAACAACGAAAATTTTTCACGCGCCAATGTGTTCATTTGTTTCTTGCGTAAAAAGTCGTTCCATTTTTAAATAACACGACAGATATGAGTTTTCATAGTAATTTATTCGGCCGCTAAACACGACAGATATGGATTTGCATACAAATATTGCCGGCGCTCGCATGTATTGTACCAATACATTTTCGATTTACGTATCTCGAAGAAGGCTGTCAAAATAATGCTCGAATTTCCAAGCATGTTTGAGAAAAAGGTTTATTCGAAAAAAGACGAACTCTATCCCAAGGAATATATTATTCATGATCATGATGAAGCATTACATTAATTAGTAACATTCCCCAACACGTAAAAGCTAGGTAGATTGATTACATTAGTATAAAAACCCAAAAAACTTATTTCGAGCTTTTTCTTTAGCTGTCTAGGCAAGGCTCGGAACCGGTTTAAGAAATACCGGTTAAAACCAGTTTATTTGACTTTTACTCCGAACTTTTCTTAAGAACGTGAACGTTTTAAGAACTTTATTTTAACCTAAATTAACCGGTTTAGTCGACGCGCGGCATGTTGGTAAATGATAAATGATAAATTATTTTATTTCTGTAAGTAGGTTTGTACAAACACTTTTACACGTCAATCATATTATAAAAAACTAGATGAGGTCGGCGTTTCCTATCTGACTACTCTGAGAAGAAAGGCCAAAACAAACTCAGAGGTCTCAGTCTCTTTTAAAGTCCAGACATAATCTTGGTCAGATCATGTGAAGGCCATGTGGATTGGTGTCTGAAGTGGTCTTTTGAGGAAAGTACCACACAGATTGAGAGGGCCTGTCCAGTCAGTGCACGCATTTGTCAGTTATCGTGCAGCTCAACTCAGAATTTAAGGAGCTCAACGATTCGACGAACAATACCAAAAACAGGACATTTGGGTAGGCCACTTAAATTACTCAAACTGTCAGACCATGATTAGAAGTAACTGAGAAAATATTAAAAACAAAACAAAAAGGAATGACCCACAGAGTCTTCACATTCACAATAATTAAAATAATAAAATACTTTAAAAGTAAATATTCATGTCATTGTTTATATAAAATTCATTAATGTCAATGTGTATATAAAAACCCAGAAATAATCTTGGTCAGAGCATTTCATTTGAGGACCATGTAGATTTGTGTCTGAAATGGTCTTCTGAGGAAAGAACTATACAGATTTGAGTGGACCTGTCCAGTCAGTGCACGCATTTGTCAGTAATAGTGTAGCTCAACTCAGAACTTAAAAGGAGCTCAACGCGTTGCAACTTGTGGTTACTTGTGAGGATGCCACGCTGAATAAAAACTAAATAAAAAACCGGTTAATATTGCTCTAAACCGTTTAATCCGAAAAAAACCTTTATTTAGAAACTCCTCCAAAACCGGTTTATAAAAACCGGTATATATGGACGAAACCGAATGTAAAGGTTTTTGCGTCAAGTACATGACAACGGTTTGAAAATTTAACCGGTATCCGAGCCTTGTGTCTAGGTACTAGCATTTGCCCACGGCTTCGCCCGCGTGGTCGTCGAGAAATATCCTACGGAAACGTACTGGGATTAAAGTACAATTTAATTCAGATGTGTGTCAAATTTCATCGAAATCCGTTCGTTCACATTTTCGCCGTTTTTGTGCCAATCCGGAACATACAGACAGACTTTTTTTCTATATTTTCGGCATCAGACCTTGTAGCAATTAGGTACTTTTTTTCAAAAATATTCAATATAAAATTTTGACTTCGTTACTGCATATTTTATTATACCTTCCATAGTATAGATATACATAAAACTACAAGGGCACTTATGAAACGTCAGAAGCTAGGTGCACGGTTCCAATTGGTCGTTTCCTATGGAGAAGAGCCGACAAGAAACTCCACGGTTACTCTTTTACAAATACTTAGCTTTTACGATCTCTGAGAGGCCAGAGTCTGCATTGCTGGGTAGGTTCATTCGGCTTCACGTGACAAGATGATGATTATTTTTTTTTTTTGACATGATTGATTTAATTATTTATATTTGGAATTATTTGTATTTGGAATTTTTATGTATTTTGAATTTAATTATCAATGATCACTAACATAGTTTTAAGACCTTTGTAACTAACAATTTATGGACATATCAATTAGTCTGAATTAAATGAATTTAATTTAATTTAATTTACAGTATTTCCAAATGACAGTGTTAATAGGCATGGGGGATAGTGTAAGCCTGTCAACAAGTTTCAGGTACTTAAAAAAATAAAACACCTAAAAAACGTACTCTAGAACAAGAACATGGTGAACACGAACTTCAAACACTTTGTTCGCATGTGTGTACCACTGACGTACAAAAATGCGTGCGAGTTCGTCAAAAATGTTCGTGGTGATCCAATTTCGAATCCATGGCTCTAAAGAGATCGAGGCGCTTGAGCGCGAACTGTGTTCGTATGGAGTTCGTGTTAGCTTTGCTAATTTACGTCCACACGTACGAACCAAATGTTCCGTTTTCGATGCTTGTGTTCACCATGTTTTATTCGTGTAAAGCCGTGTACGCACGTACGAACACGAACATAGCAAACACAAACATCAAATCTGAACATTTGGTTCGTACGTATGGACGGCATATTCGAACACGAATGCGAACATAGTTCGAGTCGAGTTCGCGCACAACAGTCGTGAACTCTATCTTAATAGCCATGACGGCGCCGTTGGAAGTGGCGGTAATGCTCTTCGAACACCGTCCATACAGAACATACTAAAAGGATCGCCGCAAACATGTTTGACGAACAGAGTATTGTTCGTTAGTGGTACGCACGTGCGAATCAAATTGTTGCGTATCATGCAACGCAACAAATTAGTTTGTACGTGCGTACACGGCTTAAAGTCGTGTACGCACGAACGAACAAGAACATGGTGAACACGGACATCGAACACTTTGATCGCATGTGCGTACCACTAACGTACAAAAATGCGTGCGTTTTCGTCAAAAATGTTCGTGGCGATCCAATTCCGAATCCATGGCTCTAAAGAGATCGAGGCGCTTGAGCGCGAACTGTGTTCGTGTTCACTTTGCTAATTTACGTCCACACGTACGAACCAAATGTTCCGTTTTCGATGCTCGTGTTCGCCATGTTTTGTTCGTGTAATATACGTTTTCGAATCCATAGCTACTAAAGAGAGTGGAGAACTTAGTATGAGTTTTTTTTTTACCATCTCGACATTACGCATCCCTTTTACGATTGGCTCTTCACCTGTGAAGGCCAGTGAAGGGCCAATCGGAGCGCCGAACGCACTCGAAGCGTTTATTCGAGATGGTTAAAAGAAACTCACACTTCGGCCTCTGGTCAGTTGAGCTCGAATACAAGTTCGTGTTCGCTTTGCTAATTTACGTCGACACGTAGTACATACGATCCAAATGTTCCGTGTTTGACGTTCGTGTTCACCATGTATTGTTCGTCCGTGTGTACACGCCTTAAGGTCTCCTGGAAACTTCTTTTTAGGTTAAATTTTGACAGTCTATTTTCGCTCTAGTATTTACACTTTCAATTTTCCTTTCATGTCTCCACAACTCACCAAAAATCCACCCAAAACCAAACCAACCCAATTCACTTTAACGTTCAAATCACTTTACATTTCGAAGTTAGCCAAACAACAAACAAAACCGGGCCGTTTCAACCAATCTGAACAAATGAGAGGCCAAACTTCGGCAATAAGTCAGGCCGTTTTGTGTACGACTGTACGTCAATAGGAACACCTGGTTATTGGCGCAAGTTTGTGGTTAACTGTACCTACTGTGTGGGTTTCGGAATGTTTGGAGATGAATTTGTAAGGAGAGTATAGTACCTAATTATGTCGTATTACCTAATTCTAATTCCACAAGCCATCCATATGAAAGCTCATCTTGGGAGACGCTGGAGAATAGAGAGCTATGGCCCACTACCTCTCACAGAGAGGAGGCCTGTGTCCCAGCAGTGGGAACATTATAGGCTGATTATGCATGTATCAAGGCGATGAAACCTAACGATAATCCTTTAAACTTTTTACAGAAGTACCAAAATACGCTCAAACACGAACAACATAAAATCGATGGATGTATGTTATATCAAATGTGGCACGAATTCATGATACAAGAAAAGCAAACTACCTAATACGAACTCGAAATCACAGTTTAAAAAATATTTATATAAATATAATTATACAAACATCCGAATTGATAACCTCCTTCTTTTTGAAGTCGATTAAAAATAAGCCATCGCACAACTGCCAATTAACTAGGTACCTCGTTCGTCTAGCGTCCGCAAGCGCTACTGCTGAGCGTGAGGTCCTTTTTTTTTTTTTTTTTGGAAATTATCAAATAACTTCTCCCGCTCTGGGTGGAGCGGGAGGGCGTGTCAGACGACTCTTACTGACTAAAACCCACCCGTGTTCCTTCGGTTGCCCTGTTGCCGGGGGCCACGATGTCCCTTTCGGCCCATATTCGCAGCCCCGGCAGGCATTGGCCCTAGCGGACCCCGTCAATTCTGTTGACATCTCTTTGAGGCGCGCGTGGAACACAGGTCCTGGGTTCGAATTCCCGGGTAGGGCACTGTTATTGGGTTTTTCCATCAGGAATTTTTCAATAGCAACCCGGAGTCTGGATTTGTACCCGGTCTTGCCCCCTATTACATGGGACTTTAACATAACTGGCGAAATGTGGGTACTAATTAGGTACACCTCTGCCTAACCCTTATTTACCAATAAACGTCGCCTGTCTGTGAGTTCATTCGTTTCAGTTCAAATACGATACTACACACAAGCAATCACTAACTGCGACCCGCGTCACCTACTCTTATTTTTTTTTTGTTTTAAACCATGTTAAGTTGTAATAAATTCGTCATTGGTGCCGATTCCCTTGTTCACAAACTAAACTAAATTTAAGTTCAGTGCATCTTTTTCTTTCTAGTTCATTAAGAAAAGGACAGAAGATACATTTTAGTTTAGTTATGTCAAATTAATCAGCGCTTGACGTAAATTGACGTAATTTTAGTAGGCAAGTTTTTAATCACGTCTAAACTTGTATGGAGTAGTGACAGGCGCTGATTAATTTGACAGGACTAAACTAAAATTTATCTTCTGTCCTTTTCTTAATGAAATAGAAAGAAAAAGATGCACTGAACTTAAATTTAGTCTAGTTTGTGAACAAGGGAATCGGCCCCATTAAATTCTTTGTGTAATATTGAATTAACATTTAATTTCATCTACTGTAGAACCTATATATAACACACCCTAACAAAACTTCTATAGGTGCATAACCCCGAAAAATAAAAACCGGTCAAGAGCGAGTCGGACTCGCGCACCGAGGGTTTCGTTCCGCACCATTTAAAATTTTCATCGGTGAGGTCTATATTCGTCAGAGAATTTTAACACAGCGACAGCGGTGTAGAATATTGCAATTTTAGGTCAGCGCCATCTCGTGACCGATAGTGGAACTAATGCAATTTTTGATGATGATTTCTGAAATAGCACTATTTAGAGACATCATTTTATTTTTCCTGTAATATTTACATACACTTCTATCACATAGAATAATTTCAGATTTTTCTCTATGCAAACTTCGGAAATAAGGGGGTGGAACGGTATTTGTGACAGATGGACAGACAGACTGAGTCACACCATAAGGGTTCCTTTTTACCATTTTGGTACGGAACCTTAAAAACCGAATAAAAATAAAGAAGCCTGCTACAAAATTGGCAGGCAAACTGGCGTGCTTAATAAAGCTAATTGACGTTTTTATTCATAGCGGTGGACTATTAATTTTCATAGGTTTACGAATAAAAATGATTTTCATGTTTTGTAGGGAAATCCCTTAAGTAAAATTTATTGAAATGAATTAAGAATCATGTCAGTTGATTTGGCACAGTGGCTGAGGGATTGGCTTTTGCTCCATTAGGCACTAGTTCGACTCCTACATATGCATTGTGTATGACTTATCTACAGAAACTTGTCCAGGGGGCCTACCAACAGCTCATAAACAGTATTATTTTAATATTACTTCAGTGGGAGAAAGAGATGGAGCTAAACGACCTTTAGAGCTTCATCTCCTTCCCACACTGAAGTAATATTAAAATAATACTGCTTTATGAGCTGGGGGTAGGCCCCCTGATTGTGTTTGTAAACGTATTCAAGATGCAGAAAATAAATATTGTTTCGGAAAAATACAGCTGGATCGCTGTTTGTTCTAAAAATAACTATTTAATTTATTTAAAAAACATCTGTTACCGTTAAATCAAAAGTTTTTAGAGGAAACTACTCATACTTAGCTTACAAGTTCAACCCCAGAAGCATCTGCCACCCAAACGTGACCTGCAATGGCCTATTTGGAAAGCAATCAATCGACTGCGGGCCCAAGTAGGCCGCTGCAGGCACAATCTAGCAAAGTAGGGGATAACAGATCCCACCTATATCCAGTGTGAATGCGGTGCTCCTGACCAAACCATGGCCCATATGCTGGAGTGTCCAAAGTGTCTACACACCTGCACTTCTGAGGACCTGAAGAATGCCACTGATGCCGCGATTGGCGTGGCCACCTACAGGGCCTGACTCGTTTATCATGTTTTACCATCGACTCGAAAAGAAGAACAAGAAGAAGCTTACATATTTGCATATTTTACAACATTTTAATAACAAGACCGAGGTCTGCTCGGGTGAAAATAGAAAAAACGATTTTTCTCAGATATGAAGCTAGATCGATTTTTCACCCTCGTAAACCCCTATATTGCAACTCTCATCGAAATCGTTACAGCCGTTTTCGAGAACGTGATTACAAATATATATATTTATATACAAATATTGCTCATTTTTATAGGATGACGACATTGTGATAACAAAGAAGCTCTAAAAATAACAAGGCTGTCCTTGGTTGCCATAGTATAAGTGATATAACTCACTATGTCAAGATCTAACAAAAATATTATCTCATTTATCAACACAACCTACCCCAACACTGTTTTATGATCCTTAATCATAATCAATGTTCCACACTTACTTATATAACAAAATAAGTTAAAATAAACTTTATGCTCTGAGAGTTAGGGTTGGAGTCGACTGCTTTAGTAATGTTGTTTACAAAAATGTCACGATTTTTGTTTTTTTAAATAGAATCAAGGGAAAATCAACTCTGTTTCTCGGAAAATAAGGTCGAGGTAAAAAAAGCACCTTCTAGTGTTGTTTTGTAGGACCGAAAAAACTCGAAAAAAACCAACATTGACAGATCGTAAAGTATGTAATCTGAATTATGAAGAAATAATGGTAAAGCCACCCGGGTTTTCTTGTAAAAAATTTAAGCCTACTATTTCAACTGACTGAAAACTTATCTTTTGTTGTCCAAACATACTTTGCAGTCAAACTGTGCGGAAAGTATCACTTTTTTTGACTAGTACTTTTTACTTTTCTGTTTTTTTTTTTAATTTTTAGCTCCGTCGTCAGCCCGAGGCCGAGTTTTTATTATTTGAGAAAAAATTACAAACTAAATGATGATGATGATGATGACGATGGCGTCAGTGGCGATGACGATGGCGATGGCGATGACAATGGTCGAGGTCGAAGCAGAAGTCAACGTCGAAGTCGAAGTCAAAGTCATGACGATGGCGATGATGATGATGAAGAATATTGTTTATATTATTGATTTGCGTCAGCCAAGATGTCAGATATTTATTTATTTATTTATTATATATTACACATCATAGGCGACTACTGTAAGGTTCGCTCGTTTTTTTAATTTCCTCGCACAATGTATAGTAAAACTTTGTATAATACACGTGCGTAAGATGATTTCCGACTTGTGTCGCCTTATAAACTTGCTCGCTTCGCTCTCTCGTGAATAAAAATGTCTTCTGTCTTCTCAGTCACGAGATATATTTTTTTATAGGAGTGGCTCTAGTGGACCATTGGGCGCCCTCTTAAGTTGACGGCATAAATATGAGACAAACATTGAATTGTATTGAGAATAGAAGAAGTAGAAGTCAGTTTAGCTGACAAGTGTTAATATAAAATAATATGATAAATGAACTTAAAGATTAAAATAATTATCGAAGTTACACTATAAACTGGCATTTTATTTATTACAGTACCATTAGCTCACTGGGAGCTACTTCTAGCTATTGTAATATGCCCTTCTGCCGACTCGCAATGGTCAGTATCCAGAATTTCGTTTGTATATTATTTTGACACTAATCCCAGAAACGATGGATCAAGAACGGCTAATGGCGTGATTGATGGATTCATAATAACATTGTGACTAGCATGTTAATAACTACATGTTAATAACTTCCAATTACAGCTTCATATAGCTTTATGTAAGCGGGCACGCCCTTTATGCCTGGAGGCTTTTGTTTAGATATTTAGTTCTCTGTTATTTTTATTTCTCCGCTAGTTTTAGTGATGGTCTGGCAGTTTGAGTAGTTTATGCGGCCTACCCAAATGTCCTTTCTTTGGTATTGTTCGTCGAGTTGAGCTCCTTATGTTCTGAGTTGAGCTCCACGATTACTGACAAATGCTTGCACTGACTGGACAGATCCACTCAAATCTGTGTGGTTCTTTCCTCAAAAGACCTTTTCAGACACTAATCAACATGGTCCTCATATGGCCTGACCAAGATTATGTCTGGACTTTAAAAGAGACTGCGACCTCTGAGTTTGTTTCGGCCTTTCTTCTCAGAGTAGTCAGATAGGAAAAGCCGAACTCATCTAGCTTATTTTAATATTTTATTTTATTTTATATGACGTGTAAAAGTGGTTCCGATATCCTATTTACGTTTAGTTTTTATTTTTTTATTTGTGCTTGAGTATAGTTCTCGATATTTTTGTTTGATATATTGGCGTATGCTAGCTGACATGTGGCCAATAATCTATCATTTAAATTATGTTTTGTGTTGCGTAATGTAAATTATTTTGCATAATTACTATTGTTTAGAATCTTTTTTTTTTCTAACTTGAACAGGCAGCTGTGTTGCTGGGGACTTTGTTGCGCCACTTCTTCCCAGCTAAAGGCACTAGGAAGTGGTGAAGGGTGGGCGTTTTTGGGGGACTGTCTTATGTAATTTTGACGTTCGAAAAGTGCTGATTCTCAGCCTAGTTTGAATAAATTACTTTTGAATTTTGTTACCTTCAGTCTCAAGCCGTCAATCTGTCTACACAACGTGTTGCGTTTTCCGACACTCCCCGTAATTAATTAATGTTTTAATAAACTTCTTAACGTAATTTAATAAAGTCGTTTTGTTATAGGTATAAGTACTTATGATAAAATCTTGCTATTATAACTTTCTTTGTCTTCGTCCGTTTTACATTGTAAGGTCCTTTTTAGGCCAAATTCAAGACTGTTTTAGCGCCGTTTTTCAATCGTCAGATAACTTTTGTCTGAGGAATAAATATGACAGGTTGACAGATTTTGTATAGAAAATATGTCAGAAAAACATAAACAGGTTTTATAACAGAATGGTTTTTTTTTAAGGTTCCGTGCCTCAAAAGGAAAAAACGGAACCCTTATAGGATCACTTTGTTGTCTCAGGAATGTGTGGAGGTATCAAGCTGAAATTTATATCAAATACTCAGGTCTACTGTCCCTTGGAGCTATGAAAAAATCAAACTTCTAAGCCAACGCAATCAAAGATACAGCCGTTTATGCTGCAAATTTTCGACACTCGCAACGGAATCAAAACCTACAGGGCACTTCCCGTGAACTCAGAATCTTGAAATTTGGTCCGAAGCAACGTCCTATAGCACAGTTATACACTCAGTTACTCAGTTACTACACTAAAAATATTAATATTCTATAATAAAAATATTTTTAATAATTTTAAACTTACTACCCCTTTCCACATGATCGCGGTTTGTACAGAACCCTTGGTGCGCAAGTCCGACTCGCACTTGGCCGGTTTTTTTGAAGCATCAGCAGACAAAATTATATACGACTGACTAAAACAAATGCATCTCCAATTTTTACTTCAAACCGCAAAAAACACAACATCTTCACCCAGATCTGTCCACGAGTCCATTAGGTTTTCTATTACATTCCAAAGACATAATGACACAAATGACAAAAAAGTCATTACGTGTGAATGAGGTGTCGAGACAGACGTCTGCGCAGATAATGTTACTGAAGTGCTTCACAGTGGTAATTATGAAGATAAATACCAAGTAGATAGTTTGATGAGCAGTTAACTGCATAAGGCTGAAATAGACCAGTACCCTAATTGCGTAACTTATTTTCATAAACAATTTTGCCTAATTTGTTTCATTTTGACAGTTCAACAACATTCATTGCGTTATTTACGTTGTTGAGCAGATTTTTTTTCCAACTTATGAAACAATGGATTAGCAATCTGTTTCTGATTGTGTTGTATTACGAAATTAATTTACTTCTTTTTTTTTTAGTTAGGGCGTCTCGTAGTTGACCTCGGAGATCATGACTACTTAACCGGGCTTTCCTGTGTGTGCCTTAAGCTACTACACTTAAAACCTCCAGCCAGGGGTTATTCAACTATGCTAATTAAAGCTAGGTGAACGCTCGCTGAGCAGCCCTGTGGGGTACAAACCTCGGCTTAGTTCGTCAACCGGAGGGAGGACATCAAGGATGGGACGGGCTGGATCAAAGATTTGATCATGATTATTAGTCGGGGAATTTAAAACTACGTGCTCAGCTGCAACAACTGCTGGCACCTCGTTATCGAGTAAGGGTCGGGGAGAGTATCATTTACTCGGGGACGCGGTCGCGATCGCAAAGAACCTCGGGGGCGAGGTCGGAATGACGGGAGGCGTCTGTTTTTGTACACTGTAGTGGTTTCCCTACTGCTCTCCTGGAGGAGGGTAATGGGGTCGTCAGGGTCTTTAAGGATTCGCTTAGGGTGGCGAGTTCAATTCAGTTAAGTTACAGCGTTGTATTGTGCAAGGCTGCAGTTAATTACAGAGCTGCAAAGACGGGCAATCGGTAGCTCTAATCCACGTTTGAACTTTATCAATGAATTAATTCTTTATTTTTTCTTAATTAATGCTTTATGCATTCCTCGTCTATGTATATCCTGCCACTTTGACGATATCATCAGCTCAACGTGAGTTAAGACGGCCTTACCACCTTTTACTTAAGAGTAGGGTCTACGAGCCATCACCTCGGCTAGCCAATTATCCTGCCCAACTCCATTGCTTGTCACTGTTAATTCTGTACTAAAGAACATGTATCCAATACTTACAAAAAGAACCTGAGTACCGCTTACTTTAAGTTTAGGTCCAGTAACCAGTAGGCTTTAACGCCGGCTGTCACTGAAACGCTGCAGTTCTGTCTCGCATAGGGTCACAGCATTATGCTATGCAATTGCGTGGATATGACGCATATTTTCCCACAACTTGTTCTTTTTTGTTTTGTGTTCTTTCTTTGAGTCATGTTTACCGCAAATAAACATATTTTCTTTCTTCTTTGCTTCCTGTATACGACGCCGGAGCCGCACCGCCAACGCCGGACCTCTTGTTTGTGTATACGGATGAATATCTCCCTATATCTGAGACATTATTATTATGAAATTGTAACTTCATTTTGTGGTCCGGTGCCAAATTCAAATTCAAAAGTAATTTATTCAAACTAGGCTGAGAATCAGCACTTTTCGAACGTATTTCAATTACAAAAGGCATTTAGACACAAAAATATTGGAGATTACCTTTTAAGCAAGAAATTGCTTGTGTTAGAAGACTCCGCACTTGCACTTATCATTATCTTAAATAAATGGGTAACTTAACATTATACAAAAATGAAAGAGTGAATGATTTGCAACTGAATGAGCATTACATAGAAAAAGGGCGTACCTGTGTACCTACAATTCAGCATTATTCACTCTAAGTGCGCTCCAATACTCAAAACTATATTCCTTTAGCTCTTACTACATAACCCAGCGAAACATGCCTCAAATGCTTGCCATATCAACAACACTTAAACCGCTATCTCATGGCTGATGGGGTACATAAGTGTCATGGTGAATGATTGACACTTGTCTTGTTTTTATCTTCTTATCTGTTTGAGGGTGGGAAGAGCAAGGAATGTCATGGAATGTGCTATACTTTCCTGAGACCTTGTGTATTTGGGAACAAGACTTTTTTTACGAGGCGATAGTTTTGAATAGGTATCTCTTTTAAAAATGGCAGTTAGAAGCAATAGAGAGGGATGTGAACAATAACTTTTCAGACCCACGTTAAAAAACGCCTTCATGTGGTCCATGCAGGTTTCATTAAGACGTGTACCTATGTTTCTAGTATATATTCTTAATCTTAAGAAGAAACGCGATCATGTACGTAATAAAAATAATATTAATTTGGGCAGCCGGATCAAGGGCCTGATTCAGAAAGCGCTACTAGTGGACACGGCTCGCATTGTCAGGAGGTTCCTCTCCCTAGAGCCGAGATCGCCTGTAGCTTGGAGTCTTGAACCCTGTTCCCGATACCGGTTGACTACTTTTTTTAATTATTTTTTTTTTATAACTGACTTTGACTGCCTCGTTGGTCTAGTGGTCGCAAGCGCTACTGCTGAGCATGAGGTCCTGGGTTCAATTCCCTGGTCGAGCAAAGTATTATTAGGTTTTTCTATCTGGAATTTCTCAGTAGCAGCTCGGAGTCTCAATTTGTGCCCGGTTGATGGCAATAGGCTCGCCCCCTATTACATGAAACCTAAACATAACTGGCGAAATGTGGGTGTACCTGCTACAGGTACACCTCTGTCCAACCCTTCGTTCCCCGAAGGGTGATGTTATGTTTTTCTTTTTTAATATTCTAATATTTAAAAATATCATTTATAAGTATTTATATGAAATAAAGGAAATATTAATTTTAGAAAAAAAACTAAATAAAATCAACAAAAAACAAAACATAGGGACGACATAGCAGTGGTAGACATTTTTATCGTAAAAAATATATTTGGACTTGTAGATATCATTAACCAAGAAGAAATCAGGGGAATGCATTAGTATGGAATGAACGCCAACGACCACGTGTGTCCTCTTAACCGTTCCAATGCTGTCCGGTTTCCTATTGAAGATTAAGAACTAGAAAGAAAAACACCGATTCCCAAAGGTAATACACGAACTAAGCGGGCCCTATCATCAAAAATAAATCATCCATTACTCCGTACATCTCTGGCGCCCCCATACCGTGTTACCACGTCGTTAAGATACCGTACATTAGAACACGGGGTTAAGATAGTGTTAACTGGTTGATAAGCTGGTTTAACGTTAATTTGATGGCTTACCTACTGGAGTATAATAATGTAATAGGTTAGTTGGTGTGTGGTCCTGGTTTACGAGTTGAAATGGGTTATGAACTTATTCAAATTCAAATTTATTTATTTTGGGACAACTAGATCCAAAATTTTGTAAACAAAAAAAAAACTTAGAAACTATTGTTAGTCCTTAAATACAATTATAAAGGACAACACTCATTACATACATTCTATACACAAATGCTCCTGTGCTGAGACATTCCGCCCCGTCAAGACAACGAATAGGGACATATTGTACCTCCCTAAAAGATCACCAGACGAACGAAATGCCTCAACACAGGTGCACGTACATCTTCAGCTATAGTTTTCAGAATGCTGTTGTGACTCCCCCGCACCCTCCATATGAGGTCCTAGGAAAATTTTCCATATTATAAGTATTTTCTGTCAGTATTTTTCCGTGTAAAAATAAAAACTATTTAGTCCGTCAGTCCGATAATAAAAAAATATTAAACACGTATTTTTTGCTTTATCATATCAATAAAAAATGACTTAGATAAAAACGTATTAAAGTTGGGGAGTGGGGGTTGCTACGTCACAAGTAAATATAAAATCTACATACTCGTGACGTCATGGCACATTTTAACTCAATGCATCGCCGTAATCTTTTGACTACGTAAAAAAAGAAAAAATACGTGTTCAATATTTTTTGATAATATACCGGAAGGACAAAAAAAATTGTTGGTCATCGTAATATTGTAGAGCAAAAACATCTTCCCGAACAGAAAAGAAATCTCTTGCTCACAACACATTTGATGTCGACGATCTCGCTTCTCTACAGGAGCCTTAGGAGATTTCATGTTCTCCAATGCTTTACAAAGAAAAACATAATAAAAAGACCTGAATTGATTGCGAATATGTAAAGAGCTGGATGAAGAGATGAAGCAGTGGTGATCCATTGGAATCGGCCGCAACTTACGAGTCGTAGGTCCCAACCTAGATTACTTTGTGTAAATTATTTCATCACCACTGCTCTCAAAACGGTGAAGGAAAACATCGCGAGCAAACCGGCATGTCCAAGAACCAAAAATTCGAAGATATGTGACATCTACCAACCCGGGCCCGCGTGGTGGATTACAGGCCAACTCCCGGATCTCACAGATAGAAGGCCTTTATCCCAGCAGAATATTATAGGCTGATTATACTGTATGTAAAGAGCGAGCGTGGTGTTTTTTTGCAATTAATACAGAGGCTTTTGCCCCATAGTACGATAAATCTATTCTGACTATCTGATATTGTTTAGGTAAACCAGTAAAACCTGCACTTTATGAGTATACCAGCACACAAATTAACGCTAATACCACAGCTAACAGATAGATAAATGACGCTGACAACACTATCCACGTTTTTCTGCACGAATACCATCACGCTAGTGCTAATCAGGGCGTTCCCAATAACGTAACACATCGGTTTTTACGTAGCGTGACATCACTCGATAAATAACGGTTTCGCTAACAACGTCAAAGTGTGCAATCTCGAGAAAGTGCACCTCTATCTCATTAGAACTATCGTGACGATCGATTGTATCTTTGGTCGTAAAGAAATTGAAAAGAGCTACTCTAATAAGACAGCTGTTATTGATGAAAGTGAGTTTATACCAACTAGTTTATAACAAAGCTGTAGAAAATAATAGTTAGCCAGCTAACGAACTTTTTTTAACTGATGCAACACAACACGAACGATCGATTTTTGAATTGGAAATACAACTATCCTTTAGCATTTTTTCGATAAGCAAAATAATAAGTATCAGCCATAGATATACCCATAAATAGAGAGCAGTGGTGGCCCAGTGGTAACGGCCCCGACTTACGAGTTGTAGATCGTAGGTTCGAACCCAGTAAATAAATTTATCACCACTGCTCTCAAAACGGTGAAGGAAAACATCGTGAGGAAACCGGCATGTCCTAGAACCAAAGATTCGAAGACAAGTGACATCTAGCGTGGTAGATTACAGCCCACTCCCTCTAGAAGAGACGAGGCCTGTGTCCCAGCAGTGGGAACATTATAGGCTGATTATGCTATGGATATGAATAGTCTTAAAACTAAGTCAATATTATTTTATTTTTTATTTCATATTATACATTTTATTTAGTACACCAACAATAGTACATTCAGAGAATTAATAGACAAAACGTAATTAAATAAGATTATGTAATTCATTAAAATCATTTGAATTTACGTTATGTTTTCTCTACACGTTCGTGCTGGAACCGCAGGTCGTTTATTTTTTATTTTTTTTATTTTTATTCAAAAGGAACAACAAACAGCTACAATATAAAATATAGGAACAAGAAATACATTTAAAAAAAATACAACAACGACAATATTGCAGCCCACAACGCTGTTCACGGATTAGCTACAGGACAGTGACAGTGAAAATAATCGCTAGGGTTACAAATACATTTTTTTTCCTAACTAACGTGTTTATAGTATATCCATATAAATTTTAAGAAATGGTACACAAAAATAGAAGAAAATGTGTTCAAGAAAGCTCCTTGAGTATAAGAGTTCTGAACGTATAGGGAGCACAAACAAAAATGTCTATGTGTTCAAGATTCCCATTGTAGGAATCGACCATTCTGCGAACAGGCGAACGCAGGCCAGAGTTGGACTTGCACGTACCCACTGAAAATAATATGCCAGCGCGCACTTTTCGCTTGTGGACTGTCCTAGGAACCGCATAGCATACCATGTTGGACAATTCAATGCAGTCAAATATATTTTTACAATATTATATAGATTCATGGCTTCTAAGAACTTACGTCTATTATCAAGTGCTGCGAGCTTATACTTTGCAAGCAAATCTTGGTATGGCAAATAATATCCATAGCATCTATAATGCATGGTACGCAGGAATTTGTATTGAACACGCTCAATCATTTCAACGTACTTTTTGTAGTATGGACTCCAGACGGACACGGCATATTCCAGTTGAGAGCGTACTAAAGACTTGTACAAGCAAATATAGGAAGAAGGCTTTTTAAAATCGACAGTTGATCGCATTACAAATCCATATAGTTGATACGCTTTATTAACTATCTTTTCTATATGAAGGTCCAAGCAAAGCTTAGAATCAAGGATAACACCGAGATCACGAATGAAGTCCACTTTAAGTAGGGTGGCATTGCACAACGTGTATGCCTAGTTTAATTTATTTTTATTTTTAGTAAAATTTTAATAGTTACATTTGGGTAAACTTAGTTGCAACTTATTTTTCTGGCAATAACAGGATAGTCGGTCCAAATCTTGTTGCAGCAGAAGGCAATCATTTGTTTGTCGTATGGCTCTGTATACCTTGAGGTCGTCGGCATATAGCAGAAACTTGGTATTGTGAAAGCATTGACTGACGTCATTTATGTATAAAATAAACAAAAGGGGACCAAGTATAGAGCCTTGAGGCACGCCAGAGGTCACCTGTGCGATGTTAGATTGGTGTTGGCCACTGTTTAGCTTAATCAATTAATCAACTAAGCCTATCGCAGTCCACTGCTGGACTTAGGCCTCTCCCATGCTGCGTCACAACACCCTGTCCTCCACCTTCCGCATCCAGTCTGCCCCAGCCACCTTCTTAAGGTCGCTGGTCCATCTAGCTGGGGCGCCTCCCACACTACGCTACTGTTTAGTTCATATTGAAATGATACACCATTTCAGTACTAATATTACTGTATTTATAATGTTGCACTCATTCAAACTTGGTACACTTTTAGCATTATTTAAATATTAGGTACTTTTTATTATTTACACACACGTATTTACATTATTTAAAAACTATCAGACTTAAAATAATAATATGTACAAGTATATAAAAAGGGGGGGCGGGGAAATAATCGTAGGGCATCAAAAAATTCGTCCGTATCGCTGTCAATAGGAAAAGTGCCCAAAAGGCTGGCAGCATTGCCACGTTGTATGGCAATGCTGATTCTTTGACCAAAGAATAGGCCAGCCCTCTGGTCACGTGAAGAGTTGACCAGCCGCTTGGCGATGTCTTGAAAAACAAGTTGGGCACTCGGACCTCATGGCCCTAGTGTTTAAACCCAGAACGGCTCAAACATATAAGTCCCAATAAGATTGGAGTATTTGCACCGTTTGAGGTTTTCTGCACCTGCAGCAGCAGCCCCAGCACAACCCGCCGTGCTAGGAAGATGGGATGGCGCAAGGGTGTCGACACACGTTGCATCCCATATCAAAGGCCTCCCTACCTTCCAAGGCATTATGGTCATTCCGTCTGGTCTCTTCCCATCGTCGCGTGCCAAGCCATTGGGTTCTAAAATAGCTGGCACTCCAGCGGTGACCAGAGCACGACGGATGATGTCATTGATAATAGGTACTTAATATAATAACGACTTTAGATTTCTTGAAGACACCTTTAAGTTTCGAGGCTCAAACCGAACTGACTTAGAAGCTAAGCGACGCTCCAAACATCATGTTTCCAATTCCGTTCCGTTAAAAAACCAGTACTTTTACGGTAACTGTCAAATGAGATACTCTTAAACTTCTTGATACTCTTACAAAAATCATTTAAGGCAAATCACATACTTTTATTTTTATATTTATTAAAATCACTAAATCTAATTAATATTTGGAAATCATGACATAACAAAAAAAAATTACCACCTAATACAATTTTCTATCATCAAATATCTCAATATTTACGTCATCCTAACTATACACCGTGAAATTTGAATCACAGTTTTGCTAGAACAAACGTTGGTCAGACCATGGTCTACTACCATTCTACAGCATCCAATAAAAAAAACATCATTGGTTTTTGAAAAAACACAAAAAAAAACAAAGTTAAGTCAAGATTATCGTTACTCCCTACAACACAGACACCACGCATGGGACACAGCATTGTCTACAGGGAAATGTACCTCCATAAACGAAATTTAGTAAGCAGTAGAAAATCTTGACATTTTAAACTTTGTCTTTTTGTGTTTTTTCAAAAACCAATTTACCTATGTTTTTTTTTATTGGATTCTGTAGAATGGTAGTAAACCAAGGTCTGAATAAAGTTTGTTCTAGCAAAACTGTGATTCAAATTTCACGGTGTATAACTAAAGAGAACAGAAAACACCACAGAACAATGTGGCCAATACATGAAACATTATGACAGAAACCCTAACTAAATAAAATATTATCAAGTTCTACTAAGGTACTAATGAAGTCAAAACCTGCCTATTACAACTACAAGTAAACATGTTTTCCTCCAAATTCTAACAAAAATACCCGAAAAACGATGACAATTAAACAAGTTCAAATATCCCATTGAAGAGAAACATCTGCGACCAACCCTCGCTACCCCACGGGTGGTGGGGTAAAAAATACCCCAAAAAAACGAACAGTGAGACAAATTAGGTTTCAAATGACATATAATTGCTTGGGTTTATTTATCTGTTTGTCATTTTTGGGACTATGGTATAAATAAATATTTTGTTGAATTTAAGAATGGTATTTTAGGAAAGATTAAATGATAATATCGTTGTGATTGAAAATCGGTCACGGCACCTAATCTCAATGGAGACTTATCAAGTAGGTACGCAGGAGATATTAATTGAACGGTTTTTTTTTTGTCAACTTGTGCTTTGAACTTTTATAAAAATTTATAAAATGATGTAGGTATGGCAATAGGCTCGCCCCCTGTTATGTGGGACTTAATCATAACTGGCGAAACGTGTATAAAGATGTGCACCTCTGCCTAACCACCCTTCAGGGAATTCCGGTGTGATGTTATGTTTCTTTCAATAAAATATTACAGTACACAAGTGTGTGCGCAGATACAGGTGCACTCACTCTCCCCTCACTCTCATAGTCAGATGGGACGGCAATCCAACACGACCGGAGAGAGATCAGGCGCAGGACCAATCCGAGGCACGGGGGTATCGCACCGCAAACTTTCAAACTCCGGGCTGTTACTGAGAAATTCCTAACGGAAAATCCCAATAACACTTTGACCCAGGACCACATGCTCAGCGTTCGCGCTAATGGCCGCAAGACGAATGGGGCAGTCGAATAGTAATAGAATACAATATCCCTACACACAATGTATGTAAGACTAAATACAACCAAGACCCCAATTGCATAACGCATTTTCTATCACATTCTGAAGGAATTTGAAGGAAATTTCTAGACTAATGTACAGTATTTCTATATTCTTAATGTCCCTCGGGTATCATCGGATTTCTGAATACAAACGAATGCTAATTTCCATGTCCATCAATTATTAGATTTATCGTGTATAATAATTTGAATTTAGAACTAAGTCCATACATCGCTTCATAAATTTTTGAAAAATTCGTCTACTCGACAACGTAAATAAGGCAATGAATGTTGTTGAATTGTCAAAATGAATGGCATTGTTATTATATTATAAATGTGTTTCGGAATTACCCCGAAGTTTCTATTCGAAAGGTTTTTACGCTTAAATGCATATACATAGCCAAAGCATAATCAGCCTACAATATTCACACTGCTGGGACACAGGCCTCCTCTCTGTTTGAGGAAGTGGGCCACCACGCTGGGCCCAGTGCGGGTTGGTGGATGTCACATGTTTTCGAATTTTTAGGACATGCCGGTTTCCTCACGATGTTTTCCTAGACCGTTTTGGGAGCAGTGGTGATGAAATAATTTACACGAAGTAAAGCGCCTGTCTGGGTTTGAACATATGACCTACGAGTACAACACGTAAATCGCGGCAGTTACCACTGGGCCACCACTGCTCTTACAATGTCACTGAATCGCTTTTTCTAGTGTCTGGTGAAAGGTGAGTGTACAATATAGCACTGCATACCCCTTTCGGTAAACAAGCGTGATTATATAAAAACATTTTGGTCACAGCAATATAATATCAATCAGTCTAGCCTTTTCCCAACTATGTTGGGGTCGGCTTCCAGTCTAACCGGATGCAGCTGAATACCAGTATTTTACATGGAACAACTGCCTATCTGATCTCCACAACCCAGTACCTAAGTGGGCACATTTACAAAAAAGTTCATAAACATATAAAAATTATAGATTTAAATTCACACACATTAAAAAAAACATTAACAGAGTGGCTACTACAGAAAGACTACACATACACGGAGTCTTTACTCACATACATCGCCCAAATGAAAAAAAAAAAACGCACACACACAAACATATTCACACATGCATCCACACACATTCACCCCATATTCATTCACACATACAAACCCACAACAAGCCCATAACACATCACACCACTACACATCCCCTCCACATGTTACTCGTACACGCACCACTATTACTGCTGTCAAGTTTAAACGGTAGATCGACACTGTCCACTGTTGTATAAAATGGTGAATTTATAAGCTAGACCAGTGTCTAGCCAGTGTGTCAGTGTCTAGTCCAGTGACAAGGGAATCGGCACCAGTGGTGCCGATTCCCTTGTTCACAAACTAAACTAAATTTAAGTTCAGTACATCTTTTTCTTTCTATTTCATTAAGAAAAGGACAAAAGATAAATTTTAGTTTAGTCCTGTCAAATTAATCAGCGCCTGTCACTACTCCATACAAGTTTAGACGCGATTAAAAACTTGCCTACTAAAATTACGTCAATTTACGTCAAGCGTTGACTAATTTGACAGGACTAAACTAAAATTTATCTTCTGTCCTTTTCTTAATGAAATAGAAAGAAAAAGATGCACTGAACTTAAATTTAGTTTAATTTGTGAACAAGGAAATCGGCACCATTGTCTCTTAAAATACAGGTTAGCCTAGTTTAAGAGGCAGGGTTACATAAAATTATGTACAGTAATTTTTGCAACACACTGTAATGCCTAGAATAAGTCTACCCACTAGTTATATCTATCTACCTGTGTACAGTAAGCGCTCAAAAGTGCATGAGCACGCTAAGAGTCGTATTGCTGTGAACACGCGGTATAGCTCGTACATTTGTATGTGTAAGCAACACGATACACACACCACAGATAACGCAGTTTTGCACTACACGAAACAACAATATATTTCCGTCGCTTTAAACATGCTAGCACACACGCACTATGCGCATGAACTTGACCAGTTAATGGCATTGCTAAAATTCGATAGTAACTTAACAAGTGCAGATAGCAGAAAGCGTTAAGCGTTGGTATGGAATTCAAACTGCCTCAGGTTCTAATCTCGTAAAACACAGTGCGGTTTTTTGCAAATATTATTATTTTTGTTTTCGATAATAATATTTTTTAAATATTGCTGCTTTTTTATGTTGTTATTGCAATAAAGGTTTTAGAGGAAAAATGCGTGATATATGATAACAAAATTAAAAAAAATATGTTTATTCGTTATATTTATTTTACATAAGTTAAAAAACTGCTACAATTATTTATCATTACTTCAGCTGAATAAGATGTGAAATAGATGTCAAGAAACTTAGAAGCAGTTTGTATTATTTTGACATATTTAAATTATGAAATATTTTAATTTTTTATTGGATTTTTTCACCATAAATATTAAGCTTTGATCATGGTCGAAGTAATTAAGTAATAAATAAGAATATTAGACTACTTAAAATGTAAAAAACTACTTACAGAATAGGTAATTTTAAGGTTAAATATGGGCAGTTTGTTTATATTTTATTTGTATTAATTATTTTACCTTTTATTTGACTTTAGTAAATATTGGTTGTTATTGAGGTTAAAACTTAAGTATTCATTTTCTTTACGAAAAGAAGATTGAAACTAAACCTCAAATTTTAATCCTAAAATAATACTATTACTAAAATAATATTAAACAATTTCGGTATATCTGCAAGAAATACGACAAAACTCAAAACTCAAAACTCAAAAAAACTCAAAACTCAACTCAAAACTCAAAAAACTCAAAACTCAAAGCATTTATTTCAATTAAACCATTTACAGGCACTTTTGAATTGTCAAGGAATCGGTCAGTCAGAAATAGGTATGAAGCTAGTTGCCCATTCCAAAGCGTAGTAGGTACCTATGGAGAAGAACGGGCAAGAAACTCCACGGACACTCTTTTAAATAAAAAATTGTTACAAAATATTGGTTACATCATTCATGTTGAAATTAAACATGTGAGAACAATGTAGAAAGACGTGCACGTTAGAAGCGTCCGTAATAAAAAGATAAAACAAAGAACAATTCAAAAAATTAAAATTAAAAAAGCCCTGGCAGCTAAGAGATGACCAGTCCCAACTGACGGCGCCCGTTCACGAACATAACGCATGGATTAGCACCATTCAGCTCAACCATTTTGAAGAGAGCTAAATGATCCAACACACGCGCCACCATCAGCGAAACATTTGAGTGAGCATGACATACTCACAGCCGCCAGGGCAGATTCAAGTCAATGCAAGACATATTACCCGGTAAATGGTAACTCTTTAGTACATAGTACTCACACCTGTGCTATGCAATTATATAATACAATGGAGATTGAGTTTATACAATGCAAAGATAGTCTTACAATCTTCAGCAGCTCCAACAGTATTTGCAAATGTTAATCAATTAGTTGTGGAGCAGGACCAGCATTGAGCCAAGCTTTTTTATCAGCGATGTAATCCCCCAACGTATAATATGCCTGCCTGCATAGTGTGCGTTTTATACAAGATTTGAATTTCGTCTCATTCAGTTGAAGTATGTGGGGAGGAATTTTATTGTAACATTTTAAACAGTATCCCATAAAAGATGAATCTACTTTAGCCAGTCTGAAACCTGGTTGAACTAATAGGTCCCTATTTCTTGTACTATAGTTATGTCTATCACCTCTTTTGCTAAAAAGATGTAAATTTTTTCTTACGTACATGATGTTTTCATAGATATATTGACAAGGTACCGTCATGATGTTAATATCCTTAAACAGTTTCCTTAGAGAATCGCGCCTGCGGAGATAATATATGGCTCTGATCGCTCTTTTCTGCAGAATAAAAATAGACTCGATGTCTGCAGCCCGTCCCCACAGTAAAATACCGTAAGACATGATACTATGAAAGTAGCTAAAATAGACTAGCCTCGCGGTATCTACATCAGTAAATTGACGGATTTTTCTGACAGCATATGCTGCTGAACTTAGCCGTCCTGCAAGAGATGTTAAATGGGGACCCCATTGCAGCCTTGAGTCGAGCGTGATCCCTAGGAAAACAGTTTTGTCGACCAATTCTAGTTTCTCTTGATTAAATACTATCTCACAATCACTACTTTTGACATTTGGTAAAGAAAATTTTATGCACTTAGTTTTTTTTCCATTTAATACTAAATTATTAGCAGTGAACCAATTTTGGACCTGCAGTAGGGCGTTATTTACGTCGTTAAAATTTGTAGCACGTCTATCTACCTTAAAAATTAAAGAAGTATCGTCAGCAAATAACACCATTTGTGGTTGATTTTTAGGGTTCCGTACCTCAAAAGGAAAAAACGGAACCCTTATAGGATCACTCGTGTGTCTGTCTGTCTGTCTGTCTGTCTGTCTGTCTGTCTGTCTGTCTGTCTGTCTGTCCGTCTGTCACAGCCAATTTACTCCGAATCTAATGGACCGATTAAGTTGAAATTTGGTACACATGTGTATTTCTGTGACCCAAACACGAATGTGTAACGTAAATAATTTAATTTTGAATATAGGTGTCACTTTTGGGGCGCAAACAAGAAAATTAAAAAAAAAAGTTTTGATAACAGTACCGTGTGACATATCAAATGAAAGGGCTTGCTGCGAGGATCTTAAATATATTTTTTATATAATTTTAAAATAAATACTTTTAAAGATATTTGATAAATTCAATGAAAAATGACCATTCCCCCCCCCTTATCTCCGAAACTACTGGACCAAAAATTTTGAAAAAAATACATAGTATGGCTCTTTACTCATAGATTACAGGAAAACCTATAAGAAGTCTATGGTCTTAAAATAACATGGTAAATCTCTCAATATTGTGCGTAAAAACTTACATTTCGTCGCTCGGCATCCAAAAGGCCCATCTCTCTAGCTACTATAATATCAAAATATCAAAAGTGTTTGACCGTCTGCTTAATACACAAATAAATAAAACTGTAAATGTTCATGACAACCAATTCGGGTTTCGGCGTGGTTTGTCAACAGAAAATGCAGTGTTGTGCCTTAAGCATACACAGCGTAGGACGCCGATTTATGCTAGGTTCATCGATTTATTCAAGGTTTCTGATCAGGTTGCTTATGACGTATTGTGGAGAAAGATGGAGAAGAATAGATTGCCAACGGAGCTTATAAACATCTTTAAATAGTGGTATGGTAACCAGATCAATAGTGTACGATGGGCTGGAACTTTTTCCAAGCCATACAGGTTAGAATGCGGGGTGAGGCAGGATTGGCGAGCTCAGCAGCACCAGAGTGGGTTGCTATATAGATGGTATTTGTGTAAATAATATTAGCTATGCAGATGATATGGTGCTTCTGAGCGCGTCAATCTGTGGTCTTAGAAAGTAATTGGTCGCCAAATGTGAGCAGTATGCCAAAACACATGGTTTGATGTATAACTCCAATAGGTCGGTGCTGCCCCGTTTTTGTAGCGCATCGGGAATATTCGCGGACGCACATATTAATTGCTTTTACGCAACGATGCGAATGAGGTGTGCATCCCTGGTACGCAGAGTACGGGCCAGCTCCAACAATATCGTTAGCAGTCTGGATTGCATGTACATCAATCACTGCAGTGCCGTCTCCCATGGGGTGAAATAAATTTAAACTAGATTACGTGGGGCACTCAGAAAGTTTTGTGATATAGAAAAAAATATACTACAGGTTATAATTTTTTTTATTAAATCTTTTGAAATAACTCTCCATTGGCATACACAGTTTTATACGTCTAAACCAATTTTCATAACACATTTTCCAGTCCGCATCAGACACCTCTCCAATCTCCTTCTCAAATGCACCCAGTGCATCTTCAGGTGATGAAAACTGTTTTCCTTTGAGTTGATTTTTTATTTTGGGGAACAAGAAAAAGTCGCACGGAGCCAAATCGGGACTGTAAGGAGGATGACCTATAAATTTGACCGGTGTGCTGTCCAGAAAGTCCCTTGTTTTGAGCACCGAGTGAGCCAGCGCGTTGTCGTGGTGAAGCAGTAGCCCACGGAGGCCAGTGTTCGGTCGCTTGCTGCTTGCAGTAGTAAAAACTTCTGGCAAACATTTGGTAACATACCATTCAGCATTGACGCTTCTTTGATCTCGTCAGGGTATTGACACCAGATAAACTGGTAGAAAAAAAAAAACTTGCGATCAAAATTTTGCCTGCACTTCTGGCTCGCTTCACTTTGGTAGGCGTTGGTTCATTTTGAAACAGCCACACGGTCGACTGATGCTTCATTTCTGGATCATATTGATAAATCCAAGATTCATCACCCGTAATGATATCTTAAACGCGCCGAGACGAGCCTGCTACCAATTTTGCTATCATGTCTCGGCACCATTCTACCCGAACCTCCTTCTGACCCTGCGTTAGATTTTACGGTACCAGCGTGAAACTATCTTCCATAACCAAAGATGCCTGTGTAGAATTTCATGCACACTTCCCGATCCAATCGGCAGTATACACCGTGAAATTTGAATCACAGTTTTGCTAGAACAAACTTTATTCAGACCATGGTCTACTACCATTCTACAGAATCCAATAAAAAAAAAATAATAAATTGGTTTTTGAAAAAATGTATACGTGGTGTCTGTGTTGTCGGGAGTAACGATAATCTTGACATTTTAAACTTTGCTTTTTTTGTGTTATTTCAAAAACCAATTATGTTTTTTTTTTATTGGATGCTGTAGAATGGTAATAGACCATGGTCTGAACAACGTTTGTTCTAGCAAAACTGTGATTCAAATTTCACGGTGTATGCTGAACCTCTTCATATGTAATTCGCCTATTCTCTTGAATTAAATTTTTCACAGCCAGCACTTTTTCAACAACCGTCATAGGGCGGTCACTTCTTTCTTTGTCTGCCAAAATTACTAGACCACCCATAAATTCGTTGAACCAGCGAAAAACAGTATTTTTAGAAGGGCTTTTTTCTATGAACACCATTCGAAGTCTTTCAAACGATTCTTCTGGTTTTAGTCGACATTTAAAATCGTACAAAATCATCGCGCGAAAATGTTCTCGTTATAAATCCAGTTTTCAGTAAGACAGAGTATTTTGATTTTGCTCGTAAAAAAATGTGGAGGGAATTTCGAATTTGGAATGTCATGTTTTTTTGTAATAAATAGTCATCGATTTAATTGACATCAAAACCAGCCAGTATTCTATTGACAAAAACTGTTAGTCGCAAAACTTTCTAAGTGACCTCGTAAAATAAGTTAACATAGTTCATAAGTTTACTAACGCAATGAGTCCTTGTTACTTGAATAAAGAAAAATATCTGGATTATAATTTTTTTTGAACAACGTTTTCTAAAAATGAAACCTAGCTAGATCGATTTATCGCTCCTGAAACCCCCTGCATACTAAATTTAATAAAAATTCTTGGAGCCGTTTCCGAGATTCAGATTATATATACATAGGTATATACAAGAATTGCTCGTTTAAAGGTATTATTATTATATTAATACCGCGAATGTGAATTTTTTGACGAAAATCTGATTTTTGTTTTATTTCATTCTACACGTTCAAATAAGTGACCCTGCAATTTAAAAAAAAATGTCACAGTCGCGGTATTGGATGCCGAGCGGTGATTTGCAGTTGGAATGTATGGGAGAGCATGTTTTTCAACTACAATGTTAAGTTTGTTCTTGGGATAAATAAATTCATCTCAACTACGGAACCCTTCATTGTGCGTAGTCCGACACGCACTTGGCCGGTTTTTTTTAATAAATGGAGTAGATCACAAACACCCTATTGAAACGTGCTTAAAAAATTCGTTACCATAAATTCATGCAATAACGAATCTGTTGTTTATTAAGTTGGTACGGTCAATATTTTAAGGTCAAAAACGGTTTTCTAGCTGGTCTTCAGTGATGCAAGCCTTCAGAGTGCACGGCGAACGGTTCATAATGACGTGTTTTTAATAATTCAGCAAAATATCTCGTTGGTATGAAACCATTTGTTTCATTCACCATTTGACGTCGCTGCTACTCGATAATAAGCCCCTTCCTCATATCTCTTAACCCTCACAGTATTTCTCTAGAACAAAGAAAAACATTGTTTTTATTACACATAATACCTTATTATTTATTATTCACTAATCGAATTAAACCTCACAATGAATTTAAAACTTTAAAGGCATCTTCTGTCTCAACAATACCTCTGTTCTATCAACAATACCCTTGATTAAGATTTATGTTTAGTAAAATATGAAATATATAAATGATAACACTCACACTTAGTCCGGTTTCATTAGATATTCACTTCACTTTTACGCAGCGCAATAATATTCTCTGATCTGATCTGATCTCTTCAATATATTTTATGCCTGCTTTTTGATAATAATAACCACAACACTGCGCTAAATACTCGTCACCTTATTATCCACGAACCAACAAAGTTCTATTAATTAAATACTCGTAACAAACTGCATCTACCACAGAAATCGAAATAATTTACTTAGTTTTTTGTGGTCTACCTGCTAAACTTTAATATTTATGTGAACAAGACGAATGAAACTAAAAACGAATGATGATTATTGAACTAGTCATTGGTGCAGACAAAGTGAGTGTGTGTGTGTAATGTGCGTGTCTACAGTATTGTAACAACTTATAGAAGAAGGTCGTAAGTCAAACCGAAGCGTCAGTCTATTACTTTGTGAGATTGCTCATGGACTTTTGGTCGGTACTGTACATTTCTGTAACTATTTTGGTAAATGAACTTTATTATAAATAAAAAATAAAAAAAAAAAAAACCTAGGTAATACGATACCACTTGGTAACACTGGTTGTCAGACTTTCGGGTTTCTGACGACCCGTAACGACTGTCAAAGATCCACGAATGACAGCCGGGACCAACGGCTTAAATTGCTTTCCGAGGCACGGAGGAGTCTCGGTTTATAGAAATGGTCATCCATCCACGGACCAACCACGGCAAGCGTAGCTTAACCTGATGGATCGACTCGTGCGGCTGTTATTACTTAGCCACGAGCTCCTCACAGCAACAAAATAATGTTTATGAAAATCATTTTTGCATTTCTGTCTACCCCGTCAAGGATGTACTGTGAGCATTAAATGTAAAATTATTTTGACATGAATAATGTAAATTACATTTGCCTGATTGTTACACGGCTGATCAACTCCAAAAATTGACTGACAGGAATATACCAGATACAATGTATCTCATGAAATCAGTTATTTAAATATCAAAATTTATGGAGCGTGGTAATGACGAAATATTGCAACTGCCTGTTCTGAATACTTATACATTTTTTAAATTAATCATTTCAAACAATCATAAAATGTTATAACAGGCAATAACAGCAGTTTTTGTTACAACTAATGTACAGTATTTCTATATTCTAAATGTCCCTCGGGTATCATCGGATTTCCGAATACAAACGAATGCTAATTTCCATTTCCATCAATTATTAGATTCATCGTGTATAATAATTTGAATTCAGAACTAAGTACTTTATTGTTGTTTTGTTTTGATTTCCGTGTGAACTATACAGAGCTGTAAAACTATTTTCCTATCTGTCGTGCCTGCGACTTTAGCGGCTTTCCTCACATTTTTTTAAATAAATTACAATAAGTTATAAGAGTATTAACAACTCTATACAGGGCGTCCCAAAATTATGGGACATGAAGGGAAAGTACCTTAAATATCGTAGATAGGGTATTTTGCTGAAAGAAGACTATGTTATTTTTTAAAGTTAGTAATTCTGCATTCAAATATTTTCTAAAAATTACTTGCCTCGTCTGGGAATCGAACCAACTTAAATGTGAAAAAAAAACACCCCTACTTTTATGATGCCAATCGAAAGAATGGCCAAAAAATAATAACTCTTCTTAAGTAACATAGTATTTTAAAAGAAAGGAACAGCGTGAAATTTATCATTTTAATCAAATTAAAAACATACATGAAACTGCCGTAGTCAATTAAGTGGGTATTTTTTTGTAAATTAATTAATTACATGCTGAAAATGTGATCCCTCTTGTCTTACGCAAATCGCCAATCTTTTAATGAGTCCGCTGCCTGTTGATTTTCTTTTCATTTTATGGTGAATACTCGATATGATATGGCACAATTCTGTTTGTAACTCGCCCGTTCTCGTATTGTTTTTTGTATAGCATATCTTTCACGTATCCCCAAAAGAAGAAATCTAATGGTGTAAGGTCCGGGGATCTGGCCGGCCATCTAATCGGTCCATTCATACCAATCCAAGTAGGAAAACATTCACTACTTTTCGAACGTCGTCGTCGGCAATCAATAACTTTCTTAAAATTTGACTCAAACATTTTACGTTGTTCGTTTCTTTTAAAATACTATGTTACTTAAGAAGAGTTATTAGTTTTTGGTCATTCTTTCGATTGGCATCATAAAAGTAGGGTTGTTTTTTTTTTACATTTAAGTCGGTTCGATTCCCAGACGAGGCAAGTAATTTTTAGAAAATCTTTGAATGCAGAATTACTAACTTTTAAAAATAACATAAAGTCTTCTTTCAGCAAAATACCCTATCTACGATATTTAAGGTACTTTCCCTTCATGTCCCATAATTTTGGGACGCCCTGTATACTTCCAAGTCGATTGAGAGTGTCCGGTCTGCATCAAGTGCAAAGGGGAAGTGATAGAAATCCGACGATTGACGAAACACGAGGTTTACCGAGGGATAATAAGAACATAGTTTATCTGTATGTTTATGCCTTAGTACTAAATTTTGTTTGTTGTATTCTGTTTCTGCCCTGCGTTTGACCACTATCTTACCTGATGGTAAGCGGATCGACGATGGTGCACAGCATAATCAGCTTATAATGTTCCCACAGTCCCACTGCTGGGATACAAGCCTCCTCTCTGTAAGGAGTTGGCGGTAATCCACCACGCGGGCCCAGTGCGGGTTGGTAGATGTCACATGTCTTCGAATTTTTGGTTCTAGGACATACCGGTTTCCTCACGATGTTTTCCTTCACCGTTTTGAGAGCAGTGGTGATGAATTAATTTACACAAAGTAAACCGCCTGTCTGGATTCGAACCTAAAACTCGTAAGTCGCGACCATAGACTCCCAGCACCCTAATTGCGTAATAAACTTTCAAACAATCTGAATGATTTTAAAGGATATTACTAATCCATTGCTACAAATGTTCGAAAAATTTGCCTGCTCAGCAACGTAAAAAATTACAGTGTTAATAGGTATGAGAGGACAGTGTAGGCCTATCAACAAGTACCAGGTACTTACTAAGTAAAATAGAAAATGGTCCACAAGTCTTACAGCCTACAACATTCTCACACACAAAATCTAAAAGAAATCTATCTAAAAGAAATAAAATAATAAAAATAAGGACCTATTTAAACCAAATGGCATGATGAGCTGTAACAAATCTAATTTGATAAAAAACATAGACTGTTTTAGGTGGTGGTGGTGGTGGTGGTGGTGTTTAGGTGGTGGCTCCGTGCTTCGGAAAGCACGCTAAGCCGTTGGTCCCGGCTGTCATTCGTGGATCTTTGACAGTCATTACGGGTCGTCAGAAGCCCGAAAGTCTGACAACCAGTCTTACCAAGAGGTATCGTATTACCCAGTTACTGGGTTGTGGAGGTCAGATAGGCAGTCGCTCCATGTAAAATACTGGTATTCAGCTGCATCCGGTTAGACTGGAAGCCGACCCCAACATAGTTGGGAAAGACTAGACAGATAGATAGATAGATAGTTTTAGGTAAGTGGTCTGCCTAAGTCCAGTTTTATTTAGATGTTACCACATGCAAAGCCTACATTTACTCTGATCATAAATTATTATACTGACCGAATTATAAGTTTGACGGCACAGCAAGTGAGTGGCACCGTCTAGTTTTTTAACGAAATTACCGGGAATCATCAAAAAGTTCGGATATGTAACTAATACTTACCAACTAGTTTTTACCACTATGCTGTTTTTACTTATGCTTACAAAAGGAGGAGGTTCTCAATTCGACTGAGTTTTTTTTTTTTTTGTTTGTTTGTTACGCGATTACTCCGCCAATTATAAATTGATTTTGATGATTCTTTTTTTGTTTGTTTCATACTTCAGAGGTGGTCCCATATAAATTTTATTAAGTTTGCTTGGGTAGTTTTTGGGTTAGCTTCAATAATACGTATTTTTTCCCACTTAGTATGTGGATGATTATGATAAGTTTCTGCTTACCACAATTAAAAAGTGATAAATAAAACTTTTTACAAAAAAAATACAACCGACTTCCAAAAAAAACACTACAAAGTGAAAAATAATTTCGGAAGTCGGTGGCAAAAAACGAAAATTCTAATCCAAAGACACCGATTTCCGAAATTATTTTTCACTTTGTAGTGTTTTTTTGGAAGTCGGTTGTATTTTTTTTTGTAAAAAGTTTTTATGTACCTATTTGGAATAAACGATTTGACTTTGACTGCCTCGTTGTCTAGTGGTCGCAGGCACTACTAGACAAAATCAAACTGGTTGCTAATTTAATTGTATAATTAATTATTACAACATTGATTTTAAATTCTGAGATTACTTGAACTCACACACTGATTTATTAGTATTACTTGTATTTTTTTAGGCTTGCAATGCTTGTGAACCTATGTGAACACCATGTATTAATTACAGAATATTTTTTTCATTTTTAATTATTTATACCTATTGTGGTATAGTAATCTTATTCTAGGTGCATCGTCTTCACATATAATTATTTAACAAATGTACCCATACAAACAATTGTAAAACATTTTAAAAGAGTAACGGTGGAGTTTCTTGCCCATTCTTCTCCATACGAAAACTATCTTTTGGAAGGGGCTACTAGAATCAATTAAATTTTTTGTAAATTTTGACGTTCAAAAGTGCCTTTTATGTGCCGAATTTAAATAAATTATTTGACTTGACTTTACTGCTGAGCTTAAGGTCCTGGGTTTGAGTCCCAGATCGACCAAAGTGTTTTTGGGTTTTTCCATTAGGAATTTCTCAGTAGCAGTCTGGAGTTGTGCCCGATTCATGGTAATAGGCTCGCCCCCTATTACATGGGCGAAATGTGGGTATTTGTATAATAAGTACACCTCTGCGCGATGTTATGTTAGTTTTTTACCGAAACAACGAAGGTTTCAAAACCGACTTACAAATCATTACAAAGCTAGAGATTGGGTTGCCTACTCGTACATCCAACAGTACACACAAGGCATCAATAGTTCAGTACCGATGACAAAAAAAGTCAATCACATGCCTCCGTCCTGGTATCGATTGCACGCTGCGCTCCGGTAGCATTCATTGCCTAGTGCCTACGGTTACGTATACGGTTAGCAAAAACAGTGCAATATTTCACATGTGTGTAAAGATAATTAAAAAAGGGGAATTTAAAAATCAGTATAGGTAGCTACTCACAACCATTCGACAGTTTGTCGTATCGAAAACTAAAACCCGACTACTGAAAAATCACGCTCTAAAAAATATGAAACAAAAAAAAACTGACAGAAATCAAGACATAGGTACAAAAATGGTCAAGGTGAAGCTGTGGTCGCATGCCTGTACACCTACAAATTTATAATGGCATGCGACCACGGCAAAATGTTTGGGTTTTGGATTTGTGAACAAACTTAAGAAAACTCCTTTGATAACTTTGATTGATGTTTGATTCGGCACGGAAGCTTATCGAAGGATAGTGAATAGCTATTCAGTAAGATGAAAGACAAAGGTAAGTAAGTATTCAAGTCAACATTTCGAAGTCCACTCCTCAACATTCAGCAAAATTCTACATTATAGTAATTGTCTTTAAATCTACATCTTACACACCGTAACATTGGCCACAAGGAAGCGCCTCAAAGGATTTTTGCATACTAATAATCCAAATTAAATGCATCATATTCGATCTAAATTCTGATATTAACTTTGATTTAAAAAAATCGTTATATGTATTAACTTCCTTTATTAAATATGAATCCTAACAACTAGTTTTATTAAATCCACTAATATTCTTATAAGCATGAAAAATGATAACAGCAAAAAATATTTCTAACCTTTTTTGCCAACGTTACCGCAATAGGAAGGGTTTGGCGGTTACCGAAAGCCGAAATGATTTATAAAAGGCCTCATTTGAATCCGAATGGGCTTTCGGCCTCAAACCTTACCTTTGACAGATAAATAGGATATTTTTCACATGTGAAATAGCCGAAAGTTATCGGATATTGGATTGTTAAAAAAGTCCAGGATTACCCACCGTTCGGGATTAAGGTAGTGCAGGGGTAGGGGAGGGTTGAATATTCGGTTGCCAAAGGTTGATTAATGTTGGTTTGTAGGATATCTTGCCAAGGATATTGGGCAGTTCAATTTAAGGAAGATATGTACAGATAAGTTATTGATATTTTGTTACAAAGGGTTTTGTATGTGGAGATTCGGGGTTCGTAATCTCTTTGGTTTGATGAAAATGGTTAATGTATCTATATGAATACTAACAATTTAATTTTCTGAAAATAGACCAGCCCCGCTCTTCCTGTGTGTGTAAGGCTCCCACAGACAGGCGCGACACGACTCTCGTAGAACAATTTCTATGAAAACTTGTTCTACCAGAATCGCGTCGTACCGTCGCGTCACGTCTGTCTGCGCGAGCCTTTGAAAAGTAACAAAGGCCTGGACACGCACCGTGAGAGCCCAGGCCAGGTCAAGCTCTCCACTCAATTAGAGTTGGCGCAGGAAAAAACTTTTTACAAAAAAAAAAACAACCGACTTCCAAAAAAAAACACTACAAAGTGAAAAATAACTTTAATTTCGGAAGTCGGTGTCTTGGGTTTTGTGTTTTCGTTTTTGCCACCGACTTCCGAAATTAAAGTTATTTTTCACTTTGTAGTGTTTTTTTTTGGAAGTCGGTTGTTTTTTTTTGTAAAAAGTTTTTATTTTTCACTTTTTAGTTGTGGTACCTACCCCACACAAATTTGAATACCACTACCTGCTATGTGAATAACAGTGACAAGAAGTTATCATATCATCTACATACTAAGTGGGAAAAAATACGTATAATTGAAGCTAACTCAAGAACTACCCAAGCAAAGTTAATAAAATTTAAATGGGACCACCTCTGAAGTATGATCTACCAAACAAAAAAAGAATCATCAAAATCTATTCATAATTGGCGGATTAATCGCGTAACAAACATACAAAAAAAAAAAAAAAAACAAAAAAAAAAACATACAGACGAATTGAGAACCTCCTCCTTTTGGAAGTCGGTTAAAAATTCAATTTAAGTATTTTATTTCACATAAACCTACAAGGGCACTTATGAAACGTCAGCAGCTAGGTGCACGGTTCCAATTGGTCGTTTCCTATGGTTAGCCATTTATTATTTCTCAAAAGTTTTGACTATTTCATTATAGCCTAGCTTTTTCCCAACTATGTTGGGGTCAGGTTCCAGTCTAACCAGGTGCAGCAGAACACCAGTATTTTACATAGAGAGACTGTCTATCTCAACTCCACAACCCAGTTACTGGGTAACACGATACCCCTTGGTAAAACTGTTTGCCAGACTTTCGGGATTCTGACAACTTGTAACAACGTTAAAAGATCTACGAATGACAGCCGGGACCAACGACTTAAAACGTACTTTCCGAGGCACGGAGAGGTATCGCTCGGAATGTACTAGATAGTCACCCATCCACGGACGGTTCTCGGAAAGCTTTGCTTAACCGTGAAGATCGACCCGTGTGGTTGTTATTATTTTGCCACGATTAATAAAAGTATCAAACATGGTGACAATTCAATCCTGATGCAATTTCACTAGCATGACCACAAGAACCATTCAAATTCGAACAATCTGTTAAGAGCGTTTATTCTGAAAATTGGCAACGTCGCAAATAGATGTCAAATATTTCACTGTTTTGATTAATTTGGCAATATTACTATTTGGTATTATGGAATGTAGCTAACTAGCGAACTAGAATATTAATAATGAATAGCAATTATAACACTGAATTTGATGTTGTAACCGTTTTAGGTGTAAAAAAGGCATTTGGAAGCTTTCCAAATACTTTTTTTACATCTAAAACTAAATGTTCGGTGTTACTATTTATTAATGATTGCATTTCAAAATCAATATTTTAGTTCGCTAGCTAGCCACATTTCATGTTTCCATACAGTAATATTGCCAAATTAATCAAAGCAGGTAAATATTTGACAGCTATTTGCGTCGTTGACAACTTTTAGGGTAAACGCTCTTAAAACCATTCCCAATACATGTAAATACTTTTAAAGAGTTCAACTAAAAGGACAATGGTGCCGATTCTCTTGTCACAAATGCCTCTAAACTAAACTAAAAATCACCAAAATTTAGTTTATTTCTGTCAAACGACGATTTCCCATTCTGAAATAGACTAAAGTGACACAACTTAACTATATTTTAGTTTGACAGCACTAAGATGGCAACGAGATATTAGTTTAGTGAAAATAACATTGTTGCTATTCTGAATTTGACGTTTTTCACCTAAAATTTAGATTTCTAACTAAATCTGACTATTTTTAATCGCGACTAAAAACGTGTGGAATAAAATTGGTTGTCATGAATAGTTCACACCAACACCTCGACTTCAAATGCAAAAACAGTACTGAATCTTTTTTTTTTCTTTTGCTTTTATCTCGAAAACGGTGTGTCCAATCGCAAAAATAATGAAAATTTCGACCCCCTTTATAAAACCCTTAAACCCCTAACACTTTACATGTAGGTAATAATTTTTCTTATTTTCCATACAAAAAGTGAAAAATTCCATACAAAACACGACGAGGCTGCCCCCCCTGCGCGCCTCCGGCTCTAAAAAGATCATGTGGTTAGGTATCACGTGTGTGGGCACGCCACAATTGCGGCGATAAGACCCCTCTTTGAGGAGTGGCTTGAGAGACGCCACGGCGTCCTCACCTTCCGCCTGACGCAGGTCCTCACCGGACACGGCTGCTTCGGGAGGTTCCTGTTTAGGATAAGGCGGGAGGAACCACCCGGGTGTCACCATTGTGTGAATCGGCCTGAGGACACGGTGGAGCATACGGTGGAGGTCTGCCCGGCTTGGGCGGAGCAAGGCCGTGTCCTCGTAGAGGCGATCGGCGGCGGTGATCTCTCGCGTCCGGCCCTGGTTCAGGCCATGGTACGGAGCGAGAGGAAATGGCAGGCCGTCACCTCCTTCTGCGAAGCGGTAATGCTCGCGAAGGAGGAGGCGGAACGCGTGAGGGAGAGGCAAATTTCGCGCCCTCACGCCCCTAACCGCCGCCCGGGGCGGGAATCGCGAGCCGTTTTCCGGCCACCGTAGGCACGGGCTTGCGGACGGTGAGCAATGGGTAGCTAGCCGTCCGATAAGGACCAAGCCCGGGTCGACGGCGCGTTGTGTTCCACGCGCGCCTCAAAGAGATGTCAGCAGAATTGACGGGGTCCGCTAGGGCCGGGGCTGCGAATATGGGCCGATAGGGATATCGTGGCCCCCCGGCAACATGGCAACTGAAGGAACATGGGTGGGTTTTAGTCAGTAAGAGTCTGACACGCCCTCCCGCTCCACCCAGAGCGGGAGAAGTTATTTGATAATTTCCCAACCAAAAAAAAAAAAAAAGGTATCACGTGTGGAGTCGCGATTGTCAAATTCGATTTAGATTTGTGTCAAAATTATTTTTAAATTTAGAGAATTTATTTTGCAGAATAGCTTTAAGATTCTCATAGTCAAAAGTAAGGAATTTTAGTGATAGTTTAGTTAGTTTAGTTCGGTGTACAAGAGAATCGGCACCATTATCCACACTAACGATGAGTGGAAATATTTGAACAGAGTAGTGATAGAAATACATGTGTCGATCGCACGTGCTTCGGTTGACCGCAGCACGTGCGCTTGAAGTATCGATATGTGTATCTAATGATCGACTGGGTTTAGATTTTAGGTACCTAGTTGTTATTTTATTAGTTTTGAAATGAGAGAGTCGAGATTTGAGGTAAGGTAAAAACGAAAAGAATATCAAAGAATTTATAACAAAACAGAAAAGTTACTAATGCATTATGATCTGCTAAAGTCCGTCGTATCCATGCTATTACAAATGTGAAAGTAAGGGCTCACACAGTCAGGCGCGACGCGATGGTGCGACGCGATTCTGTTAGAACAATTTCCATAAAGTTTTCATAGAAATTCTTCTACTAGAGTTCGCGTCGCACCTGTCTGAGGGACCCTTTACTCTGTCTGTCTGACTTTTTTTTAGGATACCATTTTTTTCCTTTTCTTTTTTCCGTGGTATAATTTCAGCCCTCAGCGTGGACTAAGCCGTAGGCAAAAACTAGTCCACAATAAATGAGTTAAATCACAGATTTAGTCAGTCAAATGTGTTCACTTTGTGCGGTCCCTCGACCTCACATACAAAAAATTCGGCAGCGAATTACGTAAATTATTTAGATAATTATTCGTAAACGCGAAAGTTGGGAGGGGAAAGGAGGGGCTTGTGGCTAAGTAACAACAGCTGCACGTGTCGATCGATCAGGTTAAGCTACGCTTGCCGCGGTTGGTCTGTGGATGGGTGACCATCTTTACATACCAAGACCTCGACCCTTCCGTGCCTCGGAAAGCACGTTAAGCCGTTGGTCCCGGCTGTCATTTGTAGATCTTTGACAGTCGTTACGGGTAGTTAGAAGCCCGTCTGCCAGCCAGTCGTACCAAGGGGTATCGTGTTACCTAGTAACTAGGTTGTGGAGGTCAGATAGGCAGTCGCTCCACGTAAAATACTGGTATTCAGCTACATCCGGTTAGACTGGAAGCCAACCCCAACATAGTTGGGAAAAAGCTAGGCAGATGATTATTCGTAAACGCGAAAGTTGTGAGGATGGATGGATGGATTCTTGTTACTCTTTCATGCAAAAACTACTGAACGGATTTGGATGTTTGGCACACAGATTTTTATAACCTAGATACTTTTATCGTGATATTCTCACGGGATTGAGACGTATGCGGGTGTAACCGCGGGGCGCTGCTAGTTGATCCTAATCCCGGCCATTTTCTCCTCATTATTTACTTAGGTACTTCATCATCATCATCATCATCATCAGCCTATAAATGTTCCCACTGCTGGGACACAGGCCTCCTCTCTGTGAGAGGGAGTGGGCCGTAATCCACCACGCGGGCCCAGTGCGGTTTGGTAGATGTCACATGTCTTCGAATTTTCGGTTCTAGGTCATGCCGGTTTCGTCACGATGTTTTCCTTCACCGTTTTGAGAGCACTGGTAATGAAATAATTAACACAAAGTAAAGCGCCTGTCTGGGTACGAACCCACGACGTACAACTCGTAAGTCGCGGCCGTTACCACTGGGCCACCACTGCTCTCACTTAGGTACTTAACAAGTTACAATATACCTATGATACACCATTGACCAATGTATTTGTGTCCCATATAGATAACATAATAATTAAATCATAGCCCTTTGAACGTTTCATTCGGCGTCGAGGACTCTCGGCCTTTCAAGATGGCGGACAGACGATATGATTCAATATGTTCGGGTTTAGAGTACCAAGAAATTTGGTAGAAATGTTTATTGATAGATGTATTTTTTTTTTATGTGCTAGCCACCCGCCCGTGCTTCGCGCGATTTTTACGTCTTGACAAAACATCGAGATTGATTTATTAAGTGTATTATGCACATAAACCTTCTAGAACATTGACATTATATACCTACAATTGATCGACAACTTGACATTATATACCTACAATTTTCTTTTTTTTTTATCAAATTAGATTTGTTACAGCTGTAGTGGCAATCATGTCATTTAGTTTAAATAGGTTCTTATTTTTATTATTTTGTTTATTTTTTATATAGATTCTTTTTTTTTTTTTAGATTTTGTGAATGTGAGAACGTTGTAGGCTGTAAACTTGTGTACCATTTTTTATTTTACTAAGAACCTGGTACTTGTTGATAGGCTTACACTGTCCTCCCATACCTATTAACACTGTAATTTGAAAACATTGTAGAAACAATTTATTTTGAAAAGAGTAACCGTGGAGTTTCTTGCCGGCTCTTCTCCATAGGAAGCGACCAATTGGAACCGTGCACCTAGCTTCTGACGTTTCATAAGTGCCCTTGTAGGTTTGTGTGAAATAAAATATTTTGATTTTGAGAATAAAGTCTCTTTAAATTATGTTGGAAACCGCATCACAATCCGTAGCGCAGTTTAGAAGAACTCAGACTATAAAAAGGTATTTTCACCAAAAAAATACTGTACTAACGAAAGGCTCTCGCAGACAAGCGCGACGCGACTCTCTAGCTAGTAGAACAATTTATATGAAAACTTCATGAAAATTGATCTAGCGGAGTCGCGTCGCGCCTGTCTGTGGTAGCCTTAAAAAGTTAGTAGAGTTTGATATGCCATCTTAGATAGGTATTAGAAATTGCTTTTATTTACACTTTATAGATCAAGTATCGTGTGTTAAGTTTGGAAAACACTTATGTAATTACTTAGTCAAACAATCATAGATTTATGGCACCAAAGAATTAACTTAATCTTTCGACTAAGGGAATCTATACTGGTGGCTCCTTATTTGTGTCCATCCCAAAATAATTAAAAACAATCTACTCCCCGACATTCCATCCAAAAAACCCTATACACAAACTCCTTAACGAAATTAATGTTGTTTTGATCAAAGTCGAACATGTGTTCTCATATAAAGCCGTCCTTATGCGAGGACGAGCCGTCTGGAGATATATTAATATCTCAGGATCGTTCTGTAATGCACTGCCGTGTGTCACTTAGACTGAGTGATGGATGACGTACATTTTAATTAAAATAGAAATTGTAATGAGTTTGAGGTGTAATAATATCACATGATTCAACTCTGTGCCTGGTGTTATGAGTATTAATTTTGTCTTTAGATAGATAGATAGAATATTCTTTATTATGTACCTACACCAAAAAAATTACAGACATTAGGGAAAGAAAATATGGTTGTTTTTGTGAACAGGGTCAAATAAAATGTGTTAGAGAAACTCAGCAGACGTGACGGGTATCGATATTATATAAACATGAACAAATAAAAAACAAACTACTTCAAAAAAAAAACACTACAAAGTGAAAAATAATTTTAATTTCGGAAGTCGGTGTCTTTGGTTTTGAATTTTCGCCTTTTGCTACCGACTTCCGAATTTAAAGTTATTTTTAACATTGCAGTGTTTTTTTTTGGAAATGGGTTGTTTTATTTTTATTTTGCAAAAGTTTTTTTTTTCACTTTTTGTGGTACCTATCCCACACAAATTCGAATACCACTACCTGCTATGTAAATAACAGTGACAGGAACTTACCATCATATCATCCATATAGGCTGTGGGAAAAATACGTATTATTGAAGCTAACTCAGAAACTACCCAAGCAAAGTTTATAAAATGTATATGGAAAAACCTCTGAAGTATGACCTATCAAATAAATAAAGAACTATCAAAATCAATTCATAATTGGCGGAGTAATCGCGTAACAAACATACAAAAAAAACATACTGTCGAATTGAGAACCTCCTCTTTTTTGAAGTTAAAAAAAAACAAATAAGTTGATGTAGCTTTTTCTTGAGGTTGTCATTCGCAGATTGTGTAGTCTATATTTATGATGGGTTTGTAAAGAATATAGGCCAAAGATAGCAGAAAATGTGGTTACAGCTGCCAACACACATAACTTACTGACATTACAGTCGCCAATATACAATATCTGCAACATTAAGTTAGTTGTTTCAAAAAGATATCGTGGCGTCACAACCACTAGGAACGATACCTATCATAGATGATTTAGGTACAATGGAACTACGAATATTTGTACAAAAAACCGGCCAAGTGCGTGTCGGACCACGCACAATTAAGGGTTCCGTAGTTGGAATGAATTTATCCCAAAAACAAACTTAACTTTGTATGTACTTACGAAATGTATGGGAAAACATGTTTTAGCAACTGCAAAGTTAAGTTGGTCGATTATTACTCGTTAACTTGTAAAGCTTACTTAGCTGTGATAATTTTCTTTTTAATTTCGTTATGTAAACTACTACTGTGATTTTTTTCACTCATCCAAAACCAACCATTTAGCTGGCGGGGGGGGGACACTTGACTCTAACAAAAATTAGCACTTTAAAGCTTAATATTTCGCAAACGGATCCCTGAATCCAAAAATGGTTTACCCAAACTCACAATGTTTTTGAAGGACCTTTCCAATGATACCCCACATCACGGTATAAAAAAAAAATACATCATAACTTTACGTGTATGGGAGGTACAGTAAGCGCTAAAAAGTGCATGAGCACGCTAAGAGTCGTATTGCTGTGAACACGCGGTATAGTCCGTACATTTGTATGTGTAAACAGTCAGACGTCTGTGGTGTGAGTGCCGTACACACACCACAGAGAACGCAGTTTTGAACTACACACTATCGTATCGTCACGGTTCGCGGGCGCCGCACTTATATTTCCATAACTTTTGTTAGCACGCATCATACTCGTACGCGTGACCTTGGCCAGTGTATCGCATTGCTAAAATTCGAAAATAAATTATATGTGCAGATAGCAGAAGGCGTTAAGCGTTGGTCTTAGATTCAAGATGGCTAAGGTTCTAATCTCGTAAATCACAGCGCTGTTTTTGCAAATATTATATTTTTGTTTGCAATAATAATATTTTTAAATATCCTGCCTATTTTATAATGTTGTTATTGCATAAAGGGTTTATAATAAAAAATGCGTGATATGTTTTAATAAAAAATAAATAATATTTATTCGTTATGTTTATTTTACTTAAGTATAGTTATCAAACTGCTACAATTATTTATCATTACTTCACCTGAATAATATGTGAAATAGATGTCTAGAAACTTAGAAGCAATTTGTATTATTTTGACATATTTAAATTTTGAAATGTTTTAAATTTTAAATGGATTTTTTTGCACCATAAATATAAAGCTTTGATCATGGTCTAAGTAATTAAGCAATAAATAAGAATATTAGACTACTTAAAATGTAAAAAAATCTACTGACAAAATTGTTGATTTTAAGGTTAAAGGCAGTTGTTCATATTAATTATTTTAAACTTTATTTGGCTTTAGTATATATTGGTTGGTATTGAGGTTATAGCTTAAGTATTCATTTTCTTTACGAAAAGAAGATTGAAACTAAACCTCAAATTTTAATCCTAAAATAATACTATTACTAAAATAATATTAAACAATTTCGGTATATCTGCAAGAAATACGACAAACACCCTATTGAAACGTGCTTAAAAAATTCGTTACCATAAATTCATGCAATAACGAATCTGTTGTTTATTAAGTTGGTACGGTCAATATTTTAAGGTCAAAAACGGTTTTCTAGCTGGTCTTCAGTGATGCAAGCCTTCAGAGTGCACGGCGAACGGTTCATAATGACGTGTTTTTAATAATTCAGCAAAATATCTCGTTGGTATGAAACCATTTGTTTCATTCACCATTTGACGTCGCTGCTACTCGATAATAAGCCCCTTCCTCATATCTCTTAACCGTCACAGTATTTCTCTAGAACAAAGAAAAACATTGTTTTTATTACACATAATACCTAATTATTTATTATTCACTAATCGAATTAAACCTCACAATGAATTTAAAACTTTAAAGGCATCTTCTGTCTCAACAATACCTCTGTTCTATCAACAATACCCTTGATTAGGATTTATGTTTAGTAAAATATGACTCACACTTATTCCGGTTTTATTAGATATTCACTTCACTTTTACGCAGCGCAATAATATTCTCTGATCTGATCTGATCTCTTCAATATATTTTATGCCTGCTTTTTGATAATAATAACCACAACACTGCGCTAAATACTCGTCACCAATATTATCCACGAACCAACAAAGTTCTAACAAACTGCATCTACCCCACAGAAATCGAAATAATTTACTTAGTTTTTTGTGGTCTACCTGCTAAACTTTAATATTTATGTGAACAAGACGAATGCAGTGGCGTAGCGAGGGGGGGGCGGAGGGGCGGACCGCCCCGGGCGCCACCATTAGAAGGGCGGCAAAAAAATATATTTTGTGCGGTCACTGGCGGTCAGTCAGACAATTAATTTTTCAAGAAGTTAGCTTTTACCCACTTGCACATATTAAATGTCCCTCCCGCCCAAAACAATTGTTGCAAATCACGAGTGCGGTCGGCCCTTGTTTGTGTTTAGACGTGTACATGCACGGTGTTAATGTGAGCGCGCGGGGCGTATGTGGGCACGCACACTGTCACACCATGCATACACGTCTAAACACAACCAAGGGCCGACCGCGCTCGTGATTTGCAAGAACTATAGGTACGTCTCTTCAAGGAAGTACGTGAAGTTTTGACAATTCAAAGAAAGTTTTTTATTTGTTTATTGTTTTTTTTTAATGCAAAATAATTATGACTGTTCTTGCTGAAAAGTTTTCTAGAATTAATGTATGTAATGTATAGTATGTATATGTTACCGTTAGAATACGGAATACGTTATTAAACGCATTAACTAGATAATCTGCAAATTACCGGGAACGATCCGTTAAAGTTTAAAATTTTACTTAAAGTAGTAGATATATGCATTCTATCGAGTTAATCTGCATATTAACGAATGCTACACCGTTAAATCGCGGAAGACAATGAGCGAAACACTTCTTTCTCGTTTTTTACTAACGTAATATAGCATACACCATGCATGCAGCATGCAAGCAAGCACGCAACATGCAGCACGCATGGTTTCTGTCACGGCTCCGGCGGCGGCGGTCCCACGCGACCTTATCGTCGCTCGCCGCTCGCGGCTGAGGCTGAAGCTGCGGTGGTGATAAAACCACCTGCTCCTCAGCTCGCGAGCCGCCGCGCCCGTCCGCGCCTACGTGGGCTTAAATTACACTCTAGGGGTATGCCAGACTGGGCACGCCACAATTGCGACGATAAGACCCCTCTTTGAGGAGTGGCTTGAGAGGCGTCACGGCGTCCTCACCTTCTGCCTGACACAGGTCCTCACCGGACACGGCTGTTTCGGGAGGTTCCTGTTCAGGATAAGGCGGGAGGAAACACCCGGGTGTCACCATTGTGTGGATCGCCCGGAGGACACGGTGGAGCATACGGTGGAGGTCTACCCGGCTTGGGCGGAACATTGCCGTTTTCTCGTGGAGGCGATCGGCGGCGGTGATCTCTCGCGTCCGGCCCTGGTTCAGGCCATGGTACAGAGCGAGAGGAAATGGCAGGCCGTCACCTCCTTCCTTCTGCGAAGCGATAATGCTCGCGAAGGAGGAGGCGGAACGCGTGAGCGAGAGGCAAATTTCGCGCCCTCTCGCCCCTAACCGCCGCAGGAGGAGACGCCCAGGGCGGGAATCGCGAGCCGATTTCCGGCCATCGTAGGCGCGGGCTTGCGGACGGTGAGCAATGGGTATCTCGCCGTCCGATAAGGACTAGGCCCGGGTCGATGGCGCGTTGTGTTCCACGCGTACCTCAAAGAGATGTCAGCAGAATTGACGGGGTCCGCTAGGGCCAATGCCTGCCGGGGCTGCAAATAAGGGCCGAAAGGGACATCGTGGCCCCCCGGCAACAGGGCAACCGAAGGAACACGGGTGGGTTTTAGTCAGTAAGAGTCTGACACGCCCTCCCGCTCCACCCAGAGCGGGAGAAGTTATTTGATAATTACCCACCCAAAAAAAAAAATGGGTAGGGCAGACAAGACTACGTGGAGTCAGTTTTGCAGCGATTCGTTTCTGTCACTAAGTTTTGATTTTTGGAGCTAACCGTATGCTTGGTCGTTAGTCTGCAGATTACCTAAGAAGTCTACAGATTGGTGCCGATTCTCTTGTCACAAATGCCTCTAAACTAAACTTAAAATCACCAAAATTTAGTTTATTCCTGTCAAACGACGATTTCCCATTCTGAAATAGACTAAAGTGACACAACTTAACTATATTTTAGTTTGACAGCACTAAGATGCCAACGAGATATTAGTTTAGTGAAAATAACATTTTTGCTATTCTGAATTTGACGTTTTTCACCTAAAATTTAGATTTTCTAACTAAATCTGACTATTTTTAATCGCGACTAAAAACGTGTGGAATAAAATTGGTTGTCATGAACTATAAATTCACACCAACACCTCGACTTCAAATGCAAAAACAGTACTGAATCATTTTTTTTTCTTTTGCTTATATCTCGAAAACGGTGTGTCCAATCGCAAAAATAATGAAAATTTCGACCCCCTTTATAAAACCCTTAAACCCCTAACACTCTACATGTAGGTAATAATTTTTCTTATTTTCCATACAAAAAGTGAAAAAATCCATACAAAACACGACGAGGCTGCCCCCCCTGCGCGCCTCCGGCTCTAAAAAGATCACGTGGTTAGGTATCACGTGTGGAGTCGCGATTGTCAAATTCGATTTAGATGTGTCAAAATTATTTTTAAATTTAGAGAATTTATTTTGCAGAATAGCTTTAAGATTCTCATAGTCAAAAGTAAGGAATTTTAGTGATAGTTTAGTTAGTTTAGTTCGGTGTACAAGAGAATCGGCACCATTATCTGTTAATCTAAGAACTAAAACAATCTTTTCCACTTTATCGGACTCGACCAGTTAATCTATACTCTAACAGATTTACGCACATTACCGGTAACATATACATTAAATTGAAATACCAAAATAAGAGGGCGGCAAAATTGTCTTCCGCCCCGGGCGGCCGACACCCACGCTACGCCGCTGGACGAATGAAACTAAAAAGGAATGATGATTATCGAACTAGTCATTGGTTGCAGACAAAGTGAGTGTGTGTGTGTAATGTGCGTGTCTACAGTATTGTAACAACTTATAGAAGAAGGTCGTAAGTCAAACCGAAGCATCAGTCTATTGCTTTGTGAGATTGCTTATGGACTTTTGGTCGGTACTGTACCCTAAAAAAAAATGTTTTTCATAATTTTGTTTTACCACTTTGTCGGCGTAATTAATACCTATATTTTATTGATACTATGCTAAATTACAGCTTTCTAGTACTAAGGGTCTCGGAGCTAGACCGCGGACAGACAGACAGACGGACATGACGAAACTATAAGGGTTCCTTGTTTACTACGGAACCCTAAAAAATCACTTCATCACAATTAACTGTTACTTGCCTCTTCATCAATCCTAACTAAATGCAAAAGTGAGTTTGTTTTGTTGCTTTCACACTAAAACGGCTCAACGGATTTGGATGAAATTTTAGACATGGGTAGACCATGACCTGGAATAGGACATACGATACTTTTTATCCCGATATTACGTTTCCGTGGGATAATTTCCAACATGCACGCGCTGGCAAAACCTAGTACTTTATAATCCTTTTATATCTTTATATCGACGGTAAAGTATCAAAATCTAATGGTGCCAATTCCCTTTTTCACAAACTAAACTAAATTTAAGTTCAGTGCATCTTTTTGCTTTCTATTTCATTAAGAAAAGGACAGAAGATAAATTTTAGTTTAGTCCTGTCAAATTAATCAGCGCTTGACGTAAATTGACGTAATTTTAGTAGGCAAGTTTTTAATCACGTCTAAACTTGTATGGAGTAGTGACAGGCGCTGATTAATTTGACAGGACTAAACTAAAATTTATCTTCTGTCCTTTTCTTAATGAAATAGAAAGAAAAAGATGCACAGAACTTAAATTTAGTTTAGTTAGTGAACAAGAGAATCGGCACCATTAACTAACATTTTGGCGGTTTTCACTTTATTGCTTATCTTTTAACCTGAAATATTTTATTAAAATCATTATCACCATCTCAAGCATTTTCTACTATTTTTTTAAATAAAAGTTACTTTTTGATTCAAATGTTTAAACTATAGGAATTAAACATTTTGTCGCTTCCTGTAAAATCATGGTTTTGTAGTTATATTGATAATACATTGTCGATATATTCCTGAGATATATTTCTTTTTCGTGTGGTCAGTGACTAACCTGGTATCAGAGTTTTAAAGCCGCCCACGGGCTTCTGACTTATCTTCACATCGCCGTCGAGAAATATCATGTTATCATCAAATGTTTAATGAATTCTGTCTTGTTCCTAACAGAATCAGAAGTAGCTACACTTAAGATTCAAAATTGAAACCAGCAGGAACGTAACATGAAGTCCTAGGCAGAACAGTACAACATGCAATTGATATTATTTATTTACAAGCAACTGATTGGCGCCTACACAGTCTCGTAAGAACGTAGGCAACGCAAGACGTAGACACTGAAGACATAGGTTTATGTATGAAAATAGAGTATATATGAGTATACTCAGAATAGAGGATGATATTGCTGCAAAGGCAGAGATTGGAAGCTTACATTTTCTACATTTTGAAAACATATTCAATTCTTGAGAACGAAAGCAAAAGGAGTATGTAAGGATAGTAGCAAGTGGCGTTCTAAAGTTTCTGTCTACCCCCATTTAAAAGAAGGTGTGACTTTATTGTATGTATTATTCTAAGATACGCTAATAGGTAGTCCATGCACCTAATCTTCTATCTTCTAAACTTATAATATTGCAGTAGTTAAAGTTATTTCAAGCAACCAATTTATTATTCTTTATTTATTTATCTAGCCCTTATAACTATCATTACAGGTTCATCACCTAATTAAAATTAAATTAAATTAAAAACTTTATTTCGAGCCAAGACTCATAGAGGGTTAGTAACAATATCCTTAGAACTACGTGTTAGTAAACAACACAATACGGTGACACATGTAACTGACAACAGTGAATTATATAAGGACAGTCCACTCTGTCAGCTATCATTTTCAGAACCCTGTTGGGGCTGGCCATGACTCGTGCCACCATTGATGCAGCGCGCTTGCGCATTATAGTATAAAAACAATCTACACGCGCCGCCGCAAACATCCCAGACGCACTGCAACGCCACGGCAACGCCATCAGTTTTCTGAACGCATTATTAAATTGGACACGAAGGGCTCCATACGATACTCGCGAATACTTCTCCCACAAGCTGCATGTGTAGAAGGTGGTACAGAATGATCTAAAGAGCGATAGCACGGTCTCTTATAATTATGCTGTCTTTATATAATAAAAATCATTTACTATTTAAAACTATTAAGAACTTTAAGTTCTATAACATATTATAGTTATACTGACTGCCTCGTTGGTCTAGTGGTCGCAAGCGCTACTGCTGAGCATGAGGTCCTGGGTTGGATTCCCGGGTCGGGCAAAGTGTTATTGGGTTTTTCTATCTGAAATTTCTCAGTAGCAGCTCGGAGTCTGGATTTGTGCCCGGTTGATGGCAATAGGCTCGCCCCCTATTACATGGGACTTAAACATAGCTGGCGAAATGTGGGTGTACCTGCTACAGGGACACCTCTGGCCAACCCTTCTGGGAAACAAGGCGTGATGTTATGTCTGTTATTATAGTTACAGGAATCATAACATTACTCACAACAAATAATATATAGGAACATAACTTTGATGAAATAAAATAAAAAATATATGAGAGACTAACAATACCGCAAACGTTTCATTCAATAACACTTAAGTTGACAATAAAATACATCATATCCCACAATAACATACTACACTAATCTACATTAATTGTTATATTAATAATGAAGGGTACAGGGGCAAAACAAGGAATGTCACTAAAACAAGATTTTGTGTAATTCACATTTTAATGTTTTAAAGTTTATAACTCTTTTCTATATCTTTTTTTTAGGGTTCCGTACCTCAAAAGGAAAAAACAGAACCCTTACAGGATCACTCGTGTGTCTGTCTGTCTGTCCGTCTGTCACAGCCAATTTACTCCGAATCTAATGGACCGATTAAGTTGAAATTTGGTACACATTTGTATTTCTGAGACCCAAACACGAATGTGTAACGTAAATTAATTAATTTTGAATATAGGGGTCACTTTTGGGGCGCAAACAAGAAAATTAAAAAAAGTTTTGCTAACAGTACCGTGTGACATATCAAATGAAAGGACTTGTTGCGAGGATCTTAAATATATTTATTGACCATTCCCCCCCCCTTATCTCCGAAACTACTGGACCAAAAATTTTGAAAAAAAATACATAGTATGGCTCTTTACTCATAGATTACAGGAAAACCTATAAGAAGTTTATGGTCTTAAAATAACATGGTAAAAGTCTCAATATTGTGCGTAAAAACTTACATTTCGTCGCTCGACATTCAATAGGCCCATCTCTCTAGCTACTATAAATCAAAATATCAAAAGTGTTTGACCGTCTGCTTAATACACAAATATATAAAACTGTAAATGTTCATGACAACCAATTCTGGTTTCGGCGTGGTTTGTCAACAGAAAGTGCAGTGTTGTGTCTTAAGCATACTATCACATATTACTATACACAGCGTGGGACGACGATTTATGCTAGCTTCCTCGACTTATTCAAGGCTTCTGATCTGGTTGCTTATGACGTATTGTGGAGAAAAATGGAGAAGGATAGGTTGCTAACGGAGCTTATGAAAAACCTTTAAATAGTTGTATGGTAACAGATCAATAGTGTACGATGGGCTGGAACTTTTTCCAGGCCATACAGGTTGGAATGCGGGGTGAGGCAGGATTGGCGAGCTCAGCAACACCAGAGTGGGTTGCTATATAGATGGTATTTGTGTAAATAATATTAGCTATGCAGATGTAATGGTGCTTCTGAGCGCGTCAATCTGTGGTCTCAGAAAGTTGGTCGCCAAATGTGAACAGTATGCCAAAACACATGGTTTGATGTATAACTCCAATAAGTCGGAGATCATGGTCTTTGAGGCTGGGGGTAGACCGGGTTATGTATCACCTGTATTACTCAATGGGACTCCACTACAAAGAGTATTTACATTTAAATATCTTGGTCATATATCACCCCTGACTTCAATGACGGACTCGATATTGAGCGGGAACGAAGAACGAAGGGCGTTTTCGGTAAGGACGAACATGTTGGCTCGCAGGTTTGCACGCTGCTCACTTAAAATGTCAAAATTACTCGGTTTTGAGCTTATTTTACAACGTTTTACACGTGCAGCCTGTGGGCCAGATATACCCAAGGGTCGTGTAACGCCCCTCGTGTCCAATACAACAACGCTATTGGTGGGGCTGCCCCGTTTTTGTAGCGCATCGGGAATGTTCGCGGACGCACATATTAATTGCTTTTACACAACGATGCGAATGAGGTGTGCATCCCTGGTGCGCAGAGTACGGGCCAGCTCCAACAATATCCTAAAAAAGATCGCTAGCAGGCTGGATTGCATGTACATCAATCACTGCAGTGCCATCTCCCATGGGGTGAAATAAATTTAAACTAGATTACGTGGGGCACTCAGAAAGTTTTGTGATACTAGAAAAAATATACTACAGGTTATAATTTTTTTTATTATATCTTTTCAAAGAACTCTCCATTGGCGTTTATACACAGTTGTATACGTCTAAACTAATTTTCATAACACATTTTCCAGTCCGCATCAGACACCTCTCCAATCTCCTTCTCAAATGCAGCCAGTGCATCTTCAGGTGATGAAAACTGTTTTCCTTTGAGTTGATTTATTTTGGGGAACAAGAAAAAGTCTCACGGAGCCAAATCGGGACTGTAAGGAGGATGACCTATAAATTTGACCGGTGTGCTGTCCAGAAAGTCCCTTGTTTTGAGCGCCGAGTGAGCCAGCGCGTTGACATGGTGAAGCAGTAGCCCACGGAGGCCAGTGTTTGGTCGCTTGCTGCTTGCAGTAGTAAAGACTTCTGGCAAACATTTGGTAACATACCATTCAGCATTGATGCTCCTTTGATCTCGTCAGGGTACTGACACCAGATAACCCGGCAAAGAAATAAAACTTGCGATCAAAATTTTGCTTGCAATTCTGGCTCGCTTCACTTTGGTAGGCGTTGGTTCATTTTGAAACAGCCACACGGTCGACTGACGCTCAATTTCTGGATCATATTGATAAATCCAAGATTCATCACCCGTAATGATATCTTAAACGCGCCGAGACGAGCCTGCTACAAATTTTGCTATCATATTTCGGCTCTCCTTCTGAGCCTGCGTTAGATTTTGCGGTACCAGCGTGAAACTATTTTCTGATATTTTTTTTGTAATAAATAGTCACAGTTTTAATTGACATCAAAACCAGCCAGTAACCTATAGACAAAAACTGTTAGTCGCAAAACTTTCTGAGTGACCTGGTAAAATAAGCTAACATAGTTCATAAGTTTACTAACACAAGGAGTCCTTGTTACTTGAATAAATAAAAATATCTGGATGACCATTTTTTTTTTTTAACGACGTTTTCAAAAATTGAAACCTAGCTAGATCCATTTATCGCTCCCGAAACCCACTGCATACTAAATTTCATAAAAATCTTGGAGCCGTTTCCGAGATTTAGATTATATTTATACATATTGACAAGAATTGCTCGTTTAAAGCTTATTAGATTTATAAATATCGCGAATGTGATTTTTTTTACGAAAATCAGATTTGTTTTATTTCATTCTACACGTTCAAATAAGTGATGCAGCAATTTAAAAAAAAAACGTAATACATATTACATTCGCGGTATTGGATGCCGAGCGACGATTTGCAGTTGGAATGTATGAGAGAACATGTTTTTCAACTACAATGTTAAGTTTGTTCTTGGGATAAATAAATTCATCTCAACTACGGAACCCTTCATTGTGCGTAGTCCGACACGCACTTGGCCGGTTTTTTTAATTACTTATTGGAACTTAAGTTAACCTTACATAGATCAGCAATATGTACAAAGAAACTTTTTGCTAATATTTACAAATATATGATTGAAAAATGTATTTAAACTACACCGGCTCCAAAGCAATTACAACAACAAAACGTATCCTCTCTAAAACTGACATTGACAGTTGGACATTCCTTGTAACGTTCTGTTACACTAGGGACATTCCCAGTTTTACACCTGTACAGGGTTTTAAAATATTGAAGATATGAGGGACTATAATTGTTTTTACGCTTTTAACTTAATGCTACTTAAATACGCGCTAAAACCTAAGTGTTGCCACACTTAACTTATATTTGAATTTCTTGTGACATTACTTGTTTTTCCCCTGTATTGTTCAACTAAGCACCAATAAACAAACATAAAGAAATCAAACAAACTAAGAAACCCATCTGGATTCACACCGCCACCTCTTAAAGCGATATCGATTCCATCCGAATCCCATGCCCATATCACACAGCCAGTCCATATTACACAACTAGCCCATATTACACAGCTATCATGCCATTTGGCTTGCACCCATATCCTCATTTGGCATCAAATCGGATGCACGTGTTTATCTGCTAGTTCGATGCCCATTTCCGGACATTTTGTTTAGCAGATCGGGATGAGGTTAGCTTAATATCGGCTTTGGATAGGACGAGGTTTTTGATGGATCCTGTTTTGTAAGCTAAAGAGGTAATGATTTACGAGGCCTTTTTAACTATGTGGTTCAAATTATAGGGATAATTTGTGGTGAAGACTTACGTTATGAGTGAGACCACCTCATCGAAAAGTTTAAAAAGATATGATTGAATAAATATTCACTCTTACGAATGATCACTCTAACCATTTTAGAAAAAACATGGAAGGTAAGGCGACGATAACCGACTTCTAATGATTTTATACTGAAGATCACGTCTAAACGAGTAGTGTTAATGATTTGGAAAAAATATATGTCAAATTAGAGCACTTTTTTAATAACTTGATTTATGAATATTTGAGATTATGTTTATCTACATACTGAAATTAATTTGTAAAGTTATGTCTAGCGCAGATAAAAAACTGAGAATCACGCAAAATCTATCAAGCATATTTTTCTGAAGCCTTCACCATTTTAAAGATAATTTAACTATTGATCTTTTAGTATTATGTGTTTTATTAAAACACCTTTTTATGTATAATACATTTATCATGCGTCTAATTTGGGACAGCGCTCCTGGACGGGTGAGTCCTTACTGGCAGGATGTACGACGCGTTGCGTAAGCTCTGTACAGAACACGCAAGCTAACCACTCAAGATCACTGATATATCTGCGTCTCCAGGGATTTTAATTCTTTTTAACTAATATTTCTGGGTGATTTCAGTCATATCGATTACAATGGAAATCATCATCATAATAAACATCCATTCAAAACGAATCAAACGATCTTGATCATCCGTATTACCCGTAAACATCCAGCGGGTCCTCCAAATCTAATTTAACAAATAATTAAAATTGTAAATGATCCTACTTCATCATCCTAATCATATCTTCACGCTATAACGAGGGGTGCTACCCAATTAAGAGGAAGTCAACCGTTGCCAAAGATAACGCGGCCTGAAATTGAGGGGATACAAAAACGCGTGGCAACTATGTAGCATATGTTGCCAATAATGACGTGACTTGCAGGCATTGGAGTGTTATTAGAGATTCTGGATAGTAATGCATGAATAATAATTATGATGAAAATGATGCTGTCGTTTTTAATTGGGTGTAATGACTATAAAGCCGGTTGCAGACCAAGAGCTAAGCTAAGTTATTTTAGCTTAGCTCGCATAGCTGACGCAGTTTTCCATACTTGTGTGCAGAACGCAAACTATGACTCAAGTATGAAAAACTGTGTCAGCTATGCGAGCTAAGCTAAACTAACTTAGCTTAGCTCTTGGTCAGAAACCCGAATCATGGCTTCTGGTCATGAAGACGATAATAAAGGGTGATCTACCGATCTCCCTGAAGCGAAAACTCATTGATATGTGTTTTATGCCCGTCTAACCTAACCTACGGTGCTCAGACTTGGTCGCTCACCGAGTCGCAAAAGTTCCGCCTCGGGGTTTGCCAAAGAGCAATGGAGCGCAGCATTCTGGGTGTAAAACGAACTGATAGAATACGCAACAACGCGCTACGCTCCAAAACGGGGATCTTAGACGTAGGCAAAAAGGCTACCAAGCTAAAATAGGATGGGACGGGCATAAAACACATATCAATGAGTTTTCGCTTCAGGGAGAAGCGAAAACTCATTGATATGTGTTTTATGCCCGTCTAACCTAACCTACGGTGCTCAGACTTGGTCGCTCACCGAGTCGCAAAAGTTCCGCCTCGGGGTTTGCCAAAGAGCAATGGAGCGCAGCATTCTAGGTGTAAAACTAACTGACAGAATACGCAATACCACGCTACACTCCAAAACGGGGATCTTAGACGTAGGCAAAAAGGCTGCCAAGCTAAAATGGGATTGGGCGGGTCATGTCAGCCGCATGCATCGTGACCGTTGGGCAACAGTCTCCACACGGCGGGTGCCTGAGGATGGACGGCGGCGCCGAGGTCGGCCCAGGAAGAGGTGGTGAGACGACCTAGACGCGTACCGCAAGGGTTGGATGGAGGTGGCCCTGGAAAAGGATGCATGGAAGGATTTGCGGGAGGCCTTTGCTCAGCAGTGGGACAGTATAGGCTAACATAAAAAAAATGACACTACTAATGACAAAAGTGACGCTGTTGCTTTTGCAACGGTAATCATCCTTTGTGATAAACTAAGTGATAAATGCAGGAAGCGTGTCAGGAAGTGAGTCATGACATGACATACAACAGTCAGATAAGTACCACAAAAATAATGGCAGGTAAAAGAAGGTTGGCTCGTAAGACCCAATAATGGACAGATAACGTGAAGATATGTACTCTCCTCCCCATAGAGCGCGTTTCCCTAAATTGAAGTCTAACCTTCACTAATTTGAGGAAGAAGAAAAATCATGGGCTCCAATGAAATGTAGTGTTATCTAATAGTGAACAGCTTTAAACTCATGACAATCATGGACAAGGTTGTCATCATTTTAATTTTCAGTCACATAGGCAAAGGCTTGATTGGCGATGGCGACGACGATTGGCTAATCTATCAAATCACCAAGCACGTGATGGAACAAGGAATAATCTCAGCGCCATAAATTCCTATACTTCGGTATCCAAGTAGTCACATTTTAGGTCTTAAACTCCGGACGGACTAACAATTGGTAAAAGTTTTGTTAGTAGCAAAGGTTCTCCTTGAAAAGCTCTTTCCATTGGTGTATGTAAGTATATCTTATGGCTATTAAGCGCCAATAACATTCCCAAACTTCGGTGCCCAAGTAGTCAGCTATTTAGGTAATTAACTCCAAACTGACTAACAATTGGCAAAAGTCGTGTTAGTAGCAAAAGTCCTCCTTGAAAAGCTCTTTCCATTGGTATATTTATATCTTTTAGCTCTTGGGCTTTAAGGCAGATACCCGTAGTTCGGTGCCCATTCTCCTTTGTGTAAGCCCAACAGCGGACTACGTTAGATAGAATACAATATTTTTGTTTCTGAAGTGTGAACACATTGTATAAATGAGACATGTACGTCTCCATTTGTGTTGTAGTCTAAAGATAGCTTAAAGTCAATTCTAAGTTGAGCCGTGTTGGCAAGTTAAGTTACAAACTTGTTGGCTTGCTCTACGAGTGTACATGTTAAGTTCTACATAGTATCAATTTGTAAACTAATGCGGGTTTAGATGTATTGTAATGTGCTAAAGTTATTGTATACTTCGACTTTTAATGAGTTTCTGACAAATAAAAAGGTAAAGTGAGGGAAAAAAGAATTAGCAAAAAAGGTAATATGAGTTTATATAATTGTTTATTTTATTTGAATTTATGATTCAATTTTTTATTTATTTTAACGAGTCAATTTATTTTTATTTTATTTTATTGTTGACATAATCTACTCATTACAATGTTTTTGTTATGAGTTGTATTGCAATTTGTGGTTAGCTAGCGACCTCGACAATTGATCATATTATTTTTTGCCTGAGCAACCGGCAGCAAGTTCGTCATGCTCCCTTAGATGTCACTGCTTGCGGTAGCGTCGGGGGTCGGGTTGCCTCCTTCCCTCAAATATGGCGAGGGGGGTAATGGCTGATCTTTGCGTTATACTCGTGAACGGGTGCTGCTCTTGGTGACTGGTCGTCTTGCTGATCATGGTTTTGTTATTGTAACTAGTAATTAACTGTTTATTTATTTTACCTCGATGGTCCTAGCTTTATCATTTAAATTATGTTTTGTGTGGCGTAATGTAAATTATTTTGCATACTATTGTAAAGAATCTTTTTTTTTCCGACTTGAACAGACAGCTGTGCTGCTGGGGAGTTTGTTGCGCCACTTCTTCTTCCCAGCTAAAGGCACTAGGAAGTGGTGAAGGGTGGGCGTTTTTGGGGGACTGTCTTATGTAATTTTGACGTTCGAAAAGTGCTGATTCTCAGCCTAGTTTGAATAAATGACTTTTGAATTTTGAATTTAGCGAAATTGGCTGAACGTTATAATTTTATTTACAAACATGCATAGTTTTAATTGAATTTAATAACTTAAACTTGAAAACGCATTGTAGATTCGTTTATAAAATTATATCATAACTTAAACAATGAGTAACAACCGACTTTACGTTATTTGTAATGTAATAAACGATGATATAACATTTTTTTTTTTTTTTACTCTAAAATAACTAATTTAATTCCGAATATAATTATTTAACCTCAAAAGGTTTAGGAAGATGCGTGGGAAATACATTTATTATATATGACGGCGTCAGCGATGGCTGAGCGATAGAGCCATCATCATGTCGATTTGGTGATACGGAATCCGTAGTTCAGGTTTACAATAAAACACGATGATACACCAACTCAGTTTAGTATTTCACTTTCACAATAATTAACACAGTAGGTACAACACTAATAACGTTCACGCACTATTTTCTAAGTTCGGGCAAACTGACAGTTTCGCGTGAGAGAAGTGTAGGTCTGTCTTCGTTCGAGCACTTCACAAGACTGACCCGTCGTTCGGTAACTTCCCTTACCACGACTCTGTACACGTGCCGCCCCTCTAGCGAGCGCGTCACGTGGTTTACCCTCACCTTAGTACTACAATAATCAATTGAGAGACTATTATAGCTCAAATTTCATAATCTACGACATATATATTTAAGTACAAGTATGTAAATAACTTATAACTAATTTGATAAAAATAACAAAATTATATACTAACTAGTAACTTAATTAAAACTATTTACAAACTAAAATAATAGCGTCGAAAAATTCATCCGCATCGCTGTCGACTGATAATGTACCCAAGAGACTGGCCGCATTGCCACGTTGTATGGCAATGCTTAGCCTCTGGCCATGGTAAAAGCCAGCCCTTGATATAACATTGCAAACATTTGGAAAAAAATTACGGCTGGTCGCAAACCGATAGGCATGATCAACTAGCATCAACACAAGAGAATAGATTAAAAGCATCTTACAATACTTTCTCCTCTACTGCATAAAACTATCTTTTCATCACTCTTGCTCTCTGATCTTAATGAGTGGGTCAGAAAACTTTAAGAAGAACCCTGTTTAGAAGCCTACACAATAACATTTTATGTAAAACGCCGTTGAATCAAAAACACAGATGTGACTTCGATCCCTGTCCACCCCAAATTGAACATTGAACCATGAAGATAAATAAAAACAATGACATCCCTCCCCCATGCAGTTAATAATGTCGTGACAGCCAGACATTTGATGTTGTTATTAGAGATCCCGTATTGTAATGTGTAACATCCATCTTTGAGGAAAATTGTGACAATAGTTACAATATTTTACCCATTTCTATGACATAAAAGATAGAGGAAAATGTATAACTAATCAATAGCTTTACAAAACATATTGTCTTGATCAAATAACAAGGCTTCTTTTTGTAGGTAGTTTGTATTCTCCTTTTCTTGAATCGGCACGATGCGATCTATAAAACAACAGTTTAGTACCTGGGCGACAATAGAGAATGCTCATTTAATAGTATAGGATAGTACCTACTAATTCCATACTGCCATGATAGTAGGTACCTATTAATTCCATGCTGCCATGATCATTATTGTAATGTCAATAATGTAATTTCATTATTCATTGTCTTGTTCTAAACTGTGGGCGAGCTCTGCTCGGGAAAAAATACGGAGAGAACAAATTTTCCCAGATATGAGACCTAGCTAGATCGATTTTTCGCCCCCGTAAACCCCCCTATATTGCAACTCACTGAAATCGTTAGAGCCGATTTCAAGAACGTGAGTAGAAATCTATGTACAAACAAATATATATACAAATATTGCTCGTTTAATAGCATAACATAATATTAAGCCTTGTTTCCCCAAAGGGTTGGTCAGAGGTGTATCTATAGCACACCCGCATTTCGCCAGTTATGTTTAAGTCCCATGTAATAGGGGGCGAGCCTATTGCCATCGACCGGACACAAATTCAGACTCCGGGCTGGCACTGAGAAATTCCAGATAGAAAAACCTAATAATACTTTGCCTGACCTGTGAATCGAACCCAAGACCTCTTGCTCAGCAGTAGCGCTTGCGACTACTAGAACTAGGAGGCAGTTAACAATTATTCATTGTTGCCCATGGGCATGTGACCACCCGTACTTTTCTGAATGTTTATGAAAAATTTACTTTAAAAAGGGTCTATCCAATATTTTTTTTTTACAAAATTCCCTTAAGTTTCTATGGACTTATATTTTTTAAATAAATACCGTTTTTCTTTTTTTATTTCTTCACCTCCTTTTTTTTACTTAGTCGACAAATTTTAGTAAAAAAATGATAGTTAATCCAATAAAATAACTCATAAGCGTTTAAAAATAATAAACAGAATCTAAATCGAGCCAATAGCATCGGGGATATGGCAAACGCTACTCAATCGAATCACATGAAAAATATTAAAGATACAGTAAATTTTTAAAAAAAAAACATGAATATTCAGAAAAATACGGGTGGTCACATGCCCATGGGCGACATTGTATTACATACAGTTCATGTCGAAAATATGTATTATAAGTATTAACCAATGAACAAGTTGATAGCGGATCTGGATTAATCGTTCAGCAAATTGAGTACCAACTAAAATTGTTTACATATCAAATCACAACTGACATTCCTTGACAGTTGTATGAAATTGCTATTATAACACGGCAAATTAACGGAGTGTGTCAACTTCTGTCTGACTGGACTGCACATTGAATATTAACCACTCACAGAGGTTATTTCAATAAACAACGCCGGATCCCGGGGAATATGTCGGCGCATATGTGATGCGCCGACATATTCCCCGGGATCCGGCTCGAAGGACCATTGAATGGGCTCAATCAGGACTTAATAATAAAAGATTAGTGGACTGTATTAAAATAGATGTAATACCGTAATTTACATGAGCAACATATAGAAATAAAGATACAAAGAAATGCCCGTAGTGGAGCGCGTCTGTGAGCTGAGTGGTGAGGCGGGCGCGCCGCGGTCGTTTGTAGCGGGTTTGGTACCCCGAGACCCCGCGCTTACCCCGCAGAGAGTCATGCGCATAAATGTGATGCGCCGACAACTCCATAAACGATTTCAAAAAATTAAATCAAACAGTAGAATGAAAGAGCGTTTATTTCGAGGTATATATAGTATAGGTAAGTGCATTCCTCACCTCAGACATTACTAACCTACCCACAAAAAGACCAAGCCCGGAAGATACACGAACACATTCCTAGCTTGACATAACATCACACACTTTAAGACAACAAATGACCTCTTTGGCGCCAAGAACAATGCTCAATATACTTGTCACTTAAAATTACAACCTTATTCAAACCATCTTCCTGAACCCACAAGAAATATTGTCCCATAATCCAGGGACAATGCAATCCAACATAAGGATGAGCGCAGACTGAGTCAAGACTTACTATTTGACAGACGCGATATAATCAAAATAAGAATACCTAAAAACACACGGGCGCTTTTTTTAACGCGAGATTTGTTGACGCGCACTGCGTTTTAACTCTCGGTGTCGAACCGAACGTTGAGAATCCAACAGAATGCATCCCTAACGCGTTAAAAAAGTGCAAACATGGATTTTCATCTCACGCTACTAAGCCGAGCGTTGAAAATCCAGTGCGCGTCAAGAAACCTGGCGGTAAAAAAAGGGCCCGTGAGTTTTTTTTTCTCTTTTTAGTTTTTTTTTGTCCGTCTTGTAGATAATTTAAAAAAATTCAACACGTATTTTTTCTTTTTTGACGTTATCAAAATATTACGGCGATACATTGAGTTAAAATGTGGCATGACGTCACGCCTTTCTAGATTTAATACTGAGTTGTGACGTAGCCCACTCCCCAACTTTAATGTGTGTTTTCTAAGTTATTTTTGATTAATATGATAAAGCAAAAAATACATGTCAATTTTTTTTTACTATCTGTAAGACGGACTAAATAGTTTTTTTTTTTTACCTAGTCAACTACCGTATTTTGGAACCGTGCACCTAGCTTCTGACGTTTCATAAGTGCCGATAAAAAGCAGTTTTAGGCTAGTGATGTGACCGTCAGACTGCCAAGTCGTAGGTCTCGAGTTCGAACCCAAAGCACACCTCTGCCTTTTCGGATTCATATGCGAATTGTATAATTATCTCTTGCTTTAAAAACGGTGAAGGAAAACATCGTGAGGAAACCGCATGCCTGAGAGATATTTCTCGACGGCATGTGAAGCCAAGCGAAAGTGTGAATTTCGCGCCCTCACGCCCCTAACCGCCGCAGGAGGAGACGCCCGGGGCGGGAATCGCGAGCCAATTTCTGGCCACCGTAGGCGCGGGCTTGCAGACGGTGAGCAATGGGTAGCTAGCCGTCTGATAAGGACCAGGCCCGGGTCGACGGCGCGTTGTGTTCCACGCGCGCCTCCAAGAGATGTCAGCAGAATTGACGGTGTCCGCTAGGGCCAATGCCTGCCGGGGCTGCGAATACGGGCCGAAAGGGAAATCGTGGCCCCCCGGCAACATGGCAACTGAAGGAACACGGGTGGGTTTTAGTCAGTAAGAGTCTGACACGCCCTCCCGCTCCACCCAGAGCGGGAGAAGTTATTTGATAATTTGCCACCAAAAAAAAAAAAGAAAAAAAAAGGGCTAAGTGAAATAAAATGTTTAATTTTGATAACGATGAGTCAAAATGTACAGATAGAAAAATTTTGCACAAGAAAAAGCAGTTCTCGCTTTAATATGCAAAACTGTTTTATTTCTAGTGTGGGCTCTGTCTAACACAACCTACCCCACAACATATGGGTCATTTTCCCACAGCTAGACCATCGCCAGTATGTCTAGGAATGCAGTCATTTCCGTCCAGGCATGTCTAACTTATAGCCTAGACTAGTTTCACCCACGGCGCCACCTATGGGAGACTGATGGCTGTTTATGGTAACTAGCTTGGAAATATTAGTGTGATGGCGTAATGTATGTTGGTGAGTTGAGTTGAATTGTGTGTTAAGGTGTTTCATTATATGGGTTATCAATATAATTTTCCTGTGACTTTTCTTACTTACGTCTACGAGTAAGTACTATATTTATATTTTCTTGATGTCCCTCGGGAATCATCGCATTTCCGAATACAAACGAATGCTAATTTCCATGTCCATCGATTATTAGATTTATCTTGTATAATGTAATAATTTGAATTCAAAACTAAGTACTTTATTATTGTTTTGTTTTGATTTTCGTGTGAACTATATAGAGCTGTAAAACTATTTTCCTATCTGTTGTGCTTGCGACTTTAGCAGCTTTCCTACCATTTTTAAAATAAATTACATTAAGTTAGAAAAGTATTAACAACTCTATATACTTCCAAGTCGATTGAGAGCGTCCGATCTGCACCAAGTGCAACAGGCAACTTATAGAAATCTGACGACTGACGAAACACGAGGTTTGCCGAGGGACATGAAGAACATAGTTGTACTGTACATTTTATTGCTACTTACTAAAAAAATATTTAGCATAGTCGACCTCGTAATTAATTCAACACTTTTGACAACAATTTCCAGTAAATTCGAAACTTCATTAAGGTTGAAACTATCTAACTGTAACACATCTGATATCACATAGACAAATATACCTACCTACCTTGTCGTTTTAAAGCTCATGCAGACCAGCGCGATATAGCGGGCGCGACAGGCAGCGCGACCCATGTCGCGCTGGTCTGCACGAGCCTTTATGTTTTCAACTCAAATGTTGTAAAGCAAAACGAGGTTGACAATACGTACCATATTGGTTTTTTTTTAATTTAAGTGACTATTTAAAAAATTCTAATATTATTATTCTTTTAATATTATTGAACGAGTCGACTACATCTATTGACTCTTTTATTTACATGGTATTTTCTAGTAAAAAATACGTTTATTACATTACTAAATAGGTACCTACTATTTACCGAAGTAAGCTGTTGTGTAAAACCCTACCCTTGGCCGGAGACGAATTGATTGTAGTTGAAATTAAAATATTAACTCAATATAACTGATTTACCGCAACCAATTCTTATTAATACAGCATCTGTTCAATTGATCTATTAGTTGAAAACTATGATAAATTGACAACGTACGTCTGTCGACATGTTTTATAAATATTAATTCTGTTGGCCCCACACACTGCACCCCATGGCGATATTCATTAAGCTTAATAAGAACTATTAATTCGTTCGATATGCTATTTATTTAGTTTTTTTCTCTTGTTGTCTAAAAAGGGGCTTGCGTACCGGTCGATCGAAGTCTGTTTTCGGATGAGTGACAATCCATTATCCATTACATAATATCGAGACTCCTCCGTGCTTAGAGCGTACTGACCATTTGCCTTTGTCTCTGTCTTTTTCTTTACGTGTAAAGAGTAAAGAAAATAACCACACTTTTACACTTTTTCAATGTTTTTCGTTGTTATTTTTATAAAAAACTAACGCGGAAGAACGCTGGAGTCATCTATGAACTTTATTTTAGTAAATTAATCATACTATGAATTTACTTATTTATATAAAATAGTAGCAAAATAGAGGAAAAAAATACTCGATAAGAGGTAACTTTGCGAATTTATTCTATCGAGCCAACTTTATCAAATCGTGTTTCCATCGCGGATGAGGTCTAGTATATATCCCCAATAATACAAATTTATTTCCTTACATTTTAATTTAACTGTTTACTACTCCAAATAAGCTTAATAGAAACATGTTTGTGTGCATGAAAAGCTCGGTACCCTCTTAAGCAGTTGGTCCCGGCTGTCATTTGTAGATCTTTGACAGTCGTTACGGGTACAGAAGCCCAAGAGTCTGACAACCGATTTTAGTAATGGGTATCGTGTTACCCAGTAACTGGGTTGTGGAAGTCAGATAGGTAGTTGCTCCATGTGAATTACTGATAGTTAATTGATTCAGGCGTGAACTTGCGGAAATCCATTATAAAATACAATAGACGTGGATATATTTAGTAACTAATTCCGCTTAGCTATTCCTAAAGAGCCTGAAAGAAATCGACAAGTGTTTCACCTCTCAACGAGGCATCCTCAGGATGACGATTGACTTGTCGCGAAGTCGAAAACGACGTGTTGCCACACCAAGCGCTGGACGCAGAGTCCACGTAGAGTGACTGTGTATTATATTTTTAAGCTATTGCATAGCTTTTATCGCGGGCTTTGAGCGCGGCGACCGAATCAAGAAATTACGTAACGTAACGAAAATAAAACCTAACACCCCCCAATCCGCCTACCATGTTATGACGGTAATGTTGTCATGGGAACGTAATTTTTGTTTTATGTCATCACGTCATCATCCCAAGTGTAGCGTTGACAAATAGGAAGTATGGAGGTTACAAATGCTATGCAATAGCTTTACCGCGGCAGTCCCCGAGTGCCACACGTTTTTTTTATTACTGATATTCAGCTGCATTCGGTTAGAGTGGAAACGGACCGTTGGGAAAAAGGCTAAGTAGATTGATTTTAGTTTGACATCACGCCTGCATTCCTTGAAAGGGTAAGCAGAAAGTTGTAATTGAAATACTGAAAACCTCTTAATGGGTCTGTACTCATCATTATGAACGTCTTTTACTATGGGACGAACCTTGAAATCGCGAAAAAAAAATCTGCTATTTGAACCCACATTTTTTCGAGTTATGCGATCATAAATTTGTGACAAATTAATTACCCATAGGAGGGTATCAGTTATTTCAATTACATCTTGAATAAGGGATCTCGCGCACTAACCTTCGTTTTGATTAGTTGTCCTTTGCTGATCACCTTTGACCTCATTAAAATCAAAATCAAAATATTTTATTTCACATAACCTACATGGGCACTTATGAAACGTCAGAAGCTATGTGCACGGTCCCAATTGGTCGTTTCCTATGGAGAAGAGCCAGCAAGAAACTCATTAGTAAAAATAATTGGCTTTTAATATTTTTTTCATTTAAAAGAGTGTCCGTGGAGTGCTTGCCCGTTCTTCTCCATAGGTACCTACTGCACTTTAGAATGGGCAACTAGCTTCATCTTTCTGACTGACCGACCCCTTGACAATTCAAAAGTGCCTGTAATTGGTTTATTTGAAATAAATGCTTTGAGTTTGAGTTTCAAATATCAGTGTTGATAGGTACCTATGGGAAGACAGTGTAGGCCTGTGCATCATCCTGTGTGGTCTACCAACTTGGCTGGCTGCACAGATCACACATTTTAAACAAGCACAAACTGCAAAACCTATATTATAAAGGTTACACAGGACCTGCTTGCAAAATCACAGCAAAATTACCAAACTCTTGGACCAGCAAAGACCACCAATGCACCGAATTTCTCAAAATCTAACATTAACAAAAAGAGCCGTCACATTACTATGGATATCTTGTACAACAAACGTGGCTAAACACAATATTATAACAGAATTCTTAATCGATTTAAAGAAGTATTTACATTGATACACAAAGCAAAAAGGTTACGAAATCCCACTTAGAACCACAAGCCTAGAAAGTCTAGGAAAATACACACTGACCAACAATTTGTGTTTATCACGGCAGAAGCATTCACATATATTATGTAACACGCTTTAGCCACTATGACTCTAGATTTTCTCAATTCGCTATTAGTTGAGGTCGGCTCCATAAGTTGGCATCATTTTTACTACATGACGTATCCGCGTAACGTCGCGAGCAACATTGGTACACATATCAATTTCTGTGACCCAAACACGGACATGTAATCATAGAAAAAAAAAGTTTTTCCAGCTGCACCGTGTGTCAAATGAAAGAGCTTGTTTTGAGGACCTTAATTTTTTTTAAGCTATTGCCTAGCTTTTATCGCGGGCTTTGAGCGTGGCGACCGAATCAAGAAATTCCGTAACGAAAAAACCTAACACCCCCCACTCCGCCTACCATGTAATGACGGATAATGACGTCATCATCCGTCATCATCCCAAGTGTAGCGTTGACAAATACGAAGTATGGAGGTTACAAATGCTATGCAATAGCTTTACCGCGGCAGTCCCCGAGTGCCACACGTTTTTTTTTTTAATATTTTTTAAATAAATACTTTTACACATACTTAAGAAAATAGACAAAAATTGACCAGGCCCTTATCTCCGAAACTACTGAGCCAAAATTTTGAAAAAAAACCTGAAAATTGTTCTATACTTATAGATTACAGGAAAACCTATAAGAAGTCTATGGTCTTAAAATAACATGGTAAATCTCCAAATATTAGTTACATTTGCATTTGGAATGTATGGGAGAACATGTTTTTCAACTACAATCAAGGAACCCAACTAAGGAACCCTTCATTGCGCGTGGTCCGATACGCTCTTGGCCGGTTTTTCCACTGTTGAATCTCATCAATATGCATGTTAACGTATTTTAACGAATGGATTTTCTGAATGTATTCCTTCATATTTAAACTGAGATACATTATGATAACATATTCACGACGACCAGCCAAAGGGATGCTCAGAATATTAAGACTCGGACATTCCTGTCCGTATGACTAAGAGCTTCTCCGATAACGATCTCGGATTGCTGACTGCCTGTATTTATCTTTTACTAGCTTGCACTAAATAGTTCTGAAGCACAGTATGCAGTAGTAATGAGGCTAGGCAAGGAACATAAATTAATGGCTTCATTCATCCGCTGGTTGGGCTATGGTTGTATATGAGTTACCTTACATACTATAAAACAGTGATAGTTGCCTTAACAACACATGATACTAACAAGATGTAACAATACGTACCTATTATAATAAGTAGGTAGACTTAAAAATCAAAAACCAAAGTCAAGTTATGTTATTTCACAAACCTACATGGGCACTTATGAAACGTCAGAAGCTAGGTGCACGGTTCCAATTGGTCGTTTTCTATGGAGAAGAGCTGGCAAGAAACTCCACGGTAAAGATGGTAGAAGCTTAGACCAAATAAAAAACCAAGATAGAGCGCTGTCAACAGTGACGTGAGGCCGGTTTCGTAAACATGTGTGCACTTAGTGAGGTGTAATTTGATTGTAAATTGTTGTAAAATCGTGCGTGTGAGCGTGTATAGTTTTGGCATGCTTCACTTTATTGTTCGCAGCGTTGTCTTGGTTTTTTATTTGGTCTGAGAGTAGAAGTACAGACGCCAGCACATCAGGCTAATACAATCTGTCAAATTTATTTAATAGATTTTCAACTTTATCGCTGAAACATAAGGTTCAAAGTTGATTGGGAAAATTTGACAGTTTCGGGTAGCTTGATGTGCAGGGGGCCTACCATGCACTCTTATAGCAGGTCAATTTCCGACGGAAAGTGAACTGTCGGGCTATTTTCGACCATGAACACGTCAAATAACAGGCGAGCCAGCGATCACGTGACTAAAGCCGGTCAGTGGTCACGTGACAGCATTTCACTAGTCTGACCTGCGATAAGCTGTACCATCACGTCCTTTTTGACGTATATAACCTTGAAAACTGAACTGCCCTGCAGTCATATTAAGCAGGTGTGAAAAAGTAACTTTTATTGAACTGTTTTCTTTCATTTGAAACAAAAAACATAAGTACATGTTAATTTGTTTAAATAAAACTATTTAGGCGGTCTTTAAAATTGTAGATAACAAAAATAAACAATCTCTTAGTCGTTTATTTTGGATGTGTGACGAAGATGAAAATAATTGAGTTTCTTGAGGAAGATGGTGATAAAAACAGTGTGAAACAAATCGCTTAAATCCAAAGGAAAGTTTTATGTTCAATAAACTGGTATATATATTATAGAAATGGTACTAGTAATTCGATGTAAAAGAAATACAAATCAAGAACACAATACGAGAATAGAAGAAAATAAAAACTAAAATTTTTAATAGATGTTTTAGGCAAATATAATATTCGTAGTAACATAAACATCACGCCTTGTTTCCCCGAAGGGAAATTCGAATATTCGTAGTCTTAATATAAAACCAACTTACAGTTGCCCACTGTTTAAAATCTTTGATAGCACCACCAACAATGGAATTCAAATGTTCCGTCACTTCCGTCCACAATCTGCGGGACATTTCTCGAGTTTGAGCACTTTTGTTGTAGCCCATTGCAATGTCCTTGTGATTATTTATAAAATTCCACACTGTTTTCAATCGTTCATAGGAAACTTAAGTCATTATCACCAAATAACTGCACTTTCTTACCACTCTCAACAACGGACATGATACAAATGTGTGCTTTGTTTTTCTGATTTATTTACAGAAACAGTTTCTTCTATTAAAACAAACTTACAAAAAAGGGAACCCACTTGAATCTCCAATATTCAAAATGATCTCGTAAACATTTGTGGTGTTTACAGTATATTTGATACTTAACACTTAGATATCGTCGTTCGAAAATAGCAATAACTTTGGTAAGTTTTTCAAATAGGTACTTATACCTTTCTTAAGCATCTAAAAGGGTCTCCAACGTCATAATCGTGTTAAATAAGATTTTTTGCTACAAAACAAAGCTTTTTTAGAATTCTATTGATCACTATAAACTGTTATTAAATTAATTTTATCTAGTTCTTTAAAACCGTAAAACCGGTAATGTTGCGAAAAAGTATTTCCGAACGTTTGTTTATAATATGGCGTACCGGTCAACGATAACGTAGCAGGTCTGAAGTTGATACTTTGCAGGTCAGACGGAAATGCTCAAGGTACAAATAGAAAACCTGTCAGGTTAACTTGCCAAGTTGACCTGTCCTGCATTTGGCAAGTATTTTAAATGTTCATGGTCCCTGGCGTCTGTACCTATTCGTAAATCAACTCAGTCCAATACTGTTCCATAGTTAGTACTTAACTGCTCATAAATATGAAAACCTTTTAATTCAAGAGCAACTCAACTCAGAATCACAGTGTCCACTTAACCAAAACGTAAGTTGGAAACAGCATTTTTCTCCGAATTCGAAGTTGGTCACCTACTCCTAGGGTTGCCAACATTTCTTCGGCGAAATATAGTATTTTTCAAAATAAACTATAAAAAATATACTACATAAACTTCAAAAAAATATAGTATTTTATGGAAAAGCCTAAAAATAAACAAAAAATATTTGTTACATATTTATTTTTGTAAAAGCTGTATTTTTTTACAATTCTTGCATAAAAAAATATGTCTAAAATTCAAGTGTCTCTTTATTACAAATGTATGTTTAAATTAATGTAAATCAAAAGCTCAGTTTTTATTAATGAGATACGCTTCTGTTTCTTTCTTCTCGCCATTTCGAATTCATTACCGAAAATATCCTTTCTGTGAGTACCGAAGTGGCGGGATAAATATAATAACTTGTTTTCAGTATTTTTTTCAAATATACTGCCATTTTTGGCATGTAGTTTTGTGAATAAACTCACTACATTCTTTTACTTTTGCAAAGATTTCATTTAATATTGTTATTTCAGAGTAGTAGAGTAGCGGTCACTTTTTTTTTTAATGAAGGATTTGTTTGTTAGATTTCAGTGTTGAAAATATAATATTTTTGCGTAAGTACTATATATATATCTCTTCAACAGTATATAGTACGCAGACTCGAAATATAGTACCTACATTACTATATATTATAGTACGGTTGGCAACCCTACCTACTCCGTGCGTTATAAAATAAAATAAAAATACTTTATTTCAGACCTTTCCGTCCATATAATGTTAGTAATACACACTACTTATAAGCTATAATTTTAATTTGCAAATCTGTTACACTTACCTGACGCACCAGGTACATACATGCACACGTACACACAGCTACACATCAAGCTATACATTTCCAGTTTATGCTGATCTCGCATTACATAGGATTTCCGTACAATGCGAGGTCAGCTTATACTGGAAATATATAGCTTAATGTGTACATGCAAAAATGTCTCCACCTCGCAATGAAGTAAGGATGCAATAGTGAATCTAGGCATAAAACAGGGCCTTATTTTATACTCGTCGTGACTTCCTCCTTACATAGAACTTTAGTTAAAAATCGCAGCTTAAAACACAACATATATCCTAAAAGAACCACCACCTAACTTCTATACAGCCTACTCTGAAAATCCCTTTAACACAAACAACACAAGCTAATGGACTTACCTTGTATCCCTTAGTACCAACATAACGGCTCACTTCCGCTTCCTGTGTGTAACTTATGCTAATGTTGGCAGTCCCGAATTAGCTGGACTTAATTGCTGGTATAAAATTTATTTGTGTACGTGATTTTTTTTCATTAAGAGGTTTCCAAGGGCAAAGGATTTTGAAGGGATTTACCGTTTAAAAATCCACTCTAAACGAAATTAAAACGTTTTCTTAACTCAGATAGAATATTTGGGTTAAAAAACCTCACAGTTGTTTATTAAGTTGTGACATTCTGTAATACGATTAAAATAATTATAAATACTTGATAAACTTCTAATACTCATTTAAGTGACAAACTAAATAAATATCTATTTAACTACACAAATCAATAAAATTGAAGAGTCTGTTTGTAATCTCAAAATAACAGCTTTTTACTAAATGCAACAAAAACAACTTTTAAAATTTTTGTTTATCTGTCTGTTTGTTTCGGCTAATCTCCAAAACGGCTGGACCGATTTTGACAGAATTTTCACTGGTAGATAGCCGATTTTATAAGGAGTAACTTAGGCTACTTTAATTTTGGAAAAAGAATTAGGGTATACGCGGGCGAAGCCGCGGGCAGCAGTTAGTCTAAACTAAACATTGGCGATAATTTAATTGGATTATTGCAAACTGACGAAAAAAGGCTTTTTTTTTTTCAAACAAGAATTATTCTTGGCATTCATCTAAACGACGATTTATTTATTAATCACCTACGTAAACAACCTTGAATTTAAAATATGTATGTATTGCATGCCATGTCAGTCAAATTGGCATTTTGCCACAACAAATACATAAGTACCTAAATGCACAACACAAACCATTAATAAAACAGATCAATAAAATTCATTTCAATTTAATAACCCTGAAGTTATCCCTCTCCGGTCCCCATGGGAGTTCACCGTCACACTATACAAATTAATTTGTAGTTCCCCCACTAGTTACAAACAAACAGACAGCAATAAACTTCTTTGTAGTCCACTTGATGTGACTGAAGTATGATGTAACATGACGATTCATGGTTTAATTGTTGGTGGATCAATATTGTCGGAAAGTTTAAGGACTGATGAAGATATAAATAATTTAAAAAAGACAACATTTTACCGCAGGCCAATTTTTTTTCAAAATCTGAACTTAATCTCAACTCAGCGACAATCGATGTCAATAATTCAAAAAAAGAACTACTTAAACATTGTTTCATATCGTCGCTCGACATCCAATACTTACCGCGAATGTGACATTTTTACGAAACTCATTTTTAAATGCAGGATGACGTATTTGAACGTGTAAAATGAAATAAGTTAAACAAAAATCTGACTTTCGTAAAAAAATGTCACATTCGCGGTACTGGATGCCGAGTGGCGATATGTAAATTGAAGCAGCCCCAGTAAGTTAAGATAGTGCTTGTGTCGGAGCTGTCTCACTTAAATGGTAGCTTAACAATGATGAGGCAAGTAAGTAAAATGTAGAGAAATTAGAGGTATATTTGACAGATCGAAACCGAGATGCGAATGTTCTTAAAAATACGGGAATTACTGATAAATAGTTCTTCAATGAACTTGTTCAAGATGTTCTTCAGTACATATTACAAAAATTGCTGTTCTAAGCTAAATATCTAAGTATGTTTGTGAATCGGAGCAAGTTCACGACATAGTTTAGAAGGGTTAAAAACTATAATCTCTCACTTTTCGACCCGAAATCATCGAAGAGTCCTTTATGAAAGACAGATTGCAAAATTTAAACTGCACTTGACTTGCTGACGACTCGGACACAATATATTCGGACCGTGTCCGAATTCAAATTTTTTTCACTGATGCTTCGGACACCAATAAAAAAGCCGTTTTGTACAGTCAGATAAAAAACTTCCAACGATTGTAGAAATCCGTCCTCCGCCCAGCCTGTAGTTGTAAAAAAAACCAGTTTTAACCGGATTTTAACGAAAGCAGCCGTTTTTAATGAATAATATTACTAACAAATTTACATTATAGATACGCTATTTTTTATGTGATTATATTGTAGATTAATATAAACCAATATTTATAAGATGTAGTTTTTTTTTTCAACATGTAAGTATGTAATAGTCTTATGTGGTAACTCACAGTGATACACGTCCATAAAGCAATTTATTACTGAAAGATGCTGCCTTAACACCACCCTAAAATAGTTTTGGTAACGCTTTTTTTCCACATAGGTATTTTATTTTATAACTTTTTTATCTGACTGTACTAAACTTCAATAATTTGATGGTGTCCGAATGGTCAGTGAAAAAATATTGAAATTAAAATACCTATGTCAATTCGGACACTGTTCGAATATATTGTGTCCGAGTCGTCAGCAAGTCCTGCACTTAGCTCATGGCAACTTATAATAATATAAAAGCCGCAGTTGGTAGTCAATAAAATAAACTCTACCGAACACAGATCACTGCATGGCACAGGCAAACTAAAAAACAGTACAATGGACGATGTAAGCATGAGATTTTAAGGACATCAATCCATTTACTTCAAGAAAACTATTTGTATCGCTTTACTACTGGGATCAATCAATCTATCGTTCAATCAATCTATTGGGAATGAACGAATGAACGTCACAAAGCAATTAGTTCTTTGTTCTCGGAAACAAATAAACGATAACATGTAATAACATAGAAGGGGGTTGTTATATTGAAGAGCACTTCGTAATAAGTTAAGGTACAAGTGTTACTGCAGCAAGCTGATTCATTATTACTGGTAATAAAGTTAAAGTAATAATAAAATAAAAAAATATACTTTTGTATGGTCAGAATCTGGTACTTGTAAGTAAAGAAAGCGATCAAACAAACTTAAGCAAAAATTAAATCATCATTATCATCCGAAAGAAAACGCCATCGGCTGGACATCCTTCAAGAAATCCACAATACAAATAAATACAGCTTTCAAAATACTACTAAAGATTTGTGTTACATAAAAATGGGTTGGACAGAAGCGAAAACTTGAACAAGATCGCCTTGGTGGAAGAAAAATACTTGTATAGAACTTATGAAATATTTGGTCCGTAACTATAACTAAATAAAGAGCACAATCGCGTTTACAAAAAAATATACTTCCAAAACCTTTAAAGTAAAAATACTTGCATATGATGGAGGTTGTATACCTACATGACAGTGTTTTAAAGATTCGAGTAAAACAGTTTAGAATCTGTCACTGTAAAACTGTTCCGTCAAGGAAGAAAAAGTCGTTTGTATTATATTAATTTGTAGTGTTAATAAATGTGTTCGATCCATATAGCCTCTTGATTTCAATAGCATAGAACATTGATCCGTAACTTAATATAAATAAAGAGCACAATCGCGTTTACAAAAACCGGCCAAGTGCGTGTCGGACTACGCACAATGAAGGGTTCCGTAGTTGAGATGAATTTATTTATCCCAAGAACAAACTTAACATTGTAGTTGAAAAACATGTTCTCCCATACATTCCAACTGCAAATCGTCGCTCGGCATCCAATACCGCGAATGTGACATTAAAAAAAAAATTTAATTGCAATGTCACTTATTTGAACGTGTAGAATGACATAAAACAAAAATCAGATTTTCGTAAAAAAAATCACATTCGCGGTATTAATATAATAATAATACCTTTAAACCAGCAATTCTTGTATATACCTATGTATATATAATCTGAATCTCGGAAACGGCTCCAAGAATTTTTATTAAATTTAGTATGCAGGGGGGTTTCAGGAGCGATAAATCGATCTAGCTAGGTGAGATCACGCTAAAATGTATATTTTTAAGACCTTTCTGTACCCCTATGTTCACAAATAAAGTTTGATTTGATTTGGTTTTTGATTTTTATTTCATTGTTAGAAAACGTCGTTCAAAAAAAAAATATCATCCAGATATTTTTCTTTATTCAAGTAACAAGGACTCATTGTGTTAGTAAACTTATGAACTATGTTAACTTATTTTACGAGGTCACTTAGAAAGTTTTGCGACTAACAGTTTTTGTCTACTTGTAGAATATTGGCTGGTTTTGATGTCAATTAAAACGATGACTACTTATTACAAAAAAACATAACATTCCAAATTCGAAATTCCCTCCACATTTTTTTACGAGCAAAATCAAAATACTCTGTCTTACTGAAAACTGGATTTATAACGAGAACATTTTCGCGCGATGATTTTGTACGATTTCAAATGTCGACTAAAACCAGAAGAATCGCTTGAAAGACTTCGAATGGTGTTCATAGAAAAAAGCCCTTCTAAAGCGACTGTTTTTCGCTGGTTCAACGAATTTATGGGTGGTCTAGTAATTTTGGCAGACAAAGAAAGAAGTGGCCGCCCTATGACGGTTGTTACATAACAAAAAGTGCTGGCTGTGAAAAATGTAATTCAAGAGAATAGGCGAATTACATATGAAGAGGTTCAGCATACACCGTGAAATTTGAATCACAGTTTTGCTAGAACAAACGTTGTTCAGACCATGGTCTACTATCATTCTACAGCATCCAATAAAAAAAAAACATAATTAGCTTTTGAAAAAACACAAAAAAAGCAAAGTTTAAAATGTCAAGATAAATAGATGTATACTGCCGATTGGATCGGGAAGTGTGCACACTGCATGAAATTCTACACAGGCATCTTCGGTTATGAAAGATAGTTTCACGCTGGTACCGTAAAATCTAACGCAGGGTCAGAAGGAGGTTCGGGTAGAATGGTGCCGAGACATGATAGCAAAATTGGTAGCAGGCTCGTCTCGGCGCGTTTAAGATATCATTACGGGTGATGAATCTTGGATTTTTCAATATGATCCAGAAATGAAGCGTCAGTCGACCGTGTGGCTGTTGAACCAAAATGAACCAACGCCTACCAAAGTGAAGTGAGCCAGAAGTGCAGGCAAAATGTTGACCGCAAGTTTTTTTTTTTTCTACCAGGTTATCTGGTGTCAGTACCCTGACGAGATCAAAGAAGCATCAATGCTGAATGGTATGTTACCAAATGTTTGCCAGAAGTTTTTACTACTGCAAGCAGCAAGCGACCGAACACTGGCCTCCGTGGGCTACTGCTTCACCACGACAACGTGCTGGCTCACTCGGCGCTCAAAACAAGGGACTTTCTGGACAGCACACCGGTCAAATTTATAGGTCATCCTCCTTACCGTCCCGATTTGGCTCCGTGCGACTTTTTCTTGTTCCCCAAAATAAAAAATCAACTCAAAGGAAAACAGTTTTCATCACCTGAAGATGCACTGGGTGCATTTGACAAGGAGATTGGAGAGGTGTCTGATGCGGACTGGAAAATGTGTTATGAAAATTTGTTTAGACGTATAAAACTGTGTATAGACGCCAATGGAGAGTTCTTTCAAAAGATATAATAAAAAAAAATATAACCTGTAGTATATTTTTTTCTAGTATCACAAAACTTTCTGAGTGCCCCACGTAATCTAGTTTAAATTTATTTCACCCCATGGGAGATGGCACTGCAGTGATTGATGTACATGCAATCCAGACTGCTAGCGATATTGTTGGAACTGGCCCGTACTCTGCGTACCAGGGATGCACATCTCATTCGCATCGTTACGTAACTAAGCAATTAATATGTGCGTCCGCGAATATTCCCGATGCGCTACAAAAACGGGGCAGCCCCACCAATACCCTGAAAGCGTTGTTGTATTGGACTCGAAGGGCGTTGCATGACCTTTGGGTATATCTAGCCCACAGGCTGCACGTGTAAAACGTTGTACAATAAGCTCGAAACAGAGTAATTTTGGCTTTTTAAGTGAGCAGCGTGCAAACCTGCGAGCCAGCATGTTTGCCCTTACCGACAACGCCCTTCGCTCCCGCTCAATATCGAGTCCGTCATTGAGGTCAGGGGTCAATATATGACCAAGATATTTAAACGTAAATACTCTTTGTAGTGGAGTCCCATTGAGTAATACAGGTGGTACATAACCCAGTCTGCCCCCAGCCTCAAAGACCATGATCTCCGACCTATTGGAGTTATACATCAAACCATGTGTTTTGGCATACTGCTCACATTTGGCGACCAATTACTTTCTGAGACCACAGATTGACGCGCTCAGAAGCACCATATCACCTGCATAGCTAATATTATTTACACAAATACCATCTATATAGCAACCCACTCTGGTGCTGCTGAGCTCACCAATCCTGCCTCACCCCGCATTCCAACCTATTGATCTGGTTACCATACCACTATTTAAAGATGTTTGCTCCGTTGGCAACCTCTCCTTCTCCATCTTTCTCCACAATACGTCATAAGCAACCAGATCAGAAACCTTGAATAAATCGATGAACCTAGCATAAATCGGCATCCCACGCTGTGTATAGTAAGTATGTGATAGTATGCTTAAGGCACAACACTGCACTTTCTGTTGTCAAACCACGCCGAAACCTGAATTGGTTGTCATGAACATTTACAGTTTTATTTATTTGTGTATTAAGCAGACGGTCAAACACTTTTTTTTTATAGTAGCTAGAGAGATGGGCCTTTTGGATGCCGAGCGACGAAATGTAAGTTTTTACGCACAATATTGAGAGATTTACCATGTTATTTTAAGACCATAGACTTCTTATAGGTTTTCCTGTAATCTATGAGTAAAGAACCATACTATGTATTTTTTTCAAAATTTTTGGTCCAGTAGTTTCGGAGATAAGGGGGGGGGAATGGTCAATTTTCATTGAATTTATTAAATATCTTTAAAAGTATTTATTTTAAAATTATATAAAAAATATATTTAAGATCCTCGCAACAAGCCCTTTCATTTGATATGTCACACGGTACTGTTAGCAAAACTTTTTTTTTTAATTTTCTTGTTTGCGCCCCAAAAGTGACACCTATATTCAAAATTAAATTATTTACGTTACACATTCGTGTTTGGGTCACAGAAATACATATTTGAACCAAATTTCAACTTAATCGGTCCATTAGATTCGGCGTAAATTGGCTGTGACAGACGGACAGACAGACAGACAGACAGACACACGAGTGATCCTATAAGGGTTCCGTTTTTTCCTTTTGAGGTACGGAACCCTAAAAATGAGGTATTCTAACGGTGTCGCGAGTTCAATTGTTTTTTCCCATCTCAAAAATGCCCAGCGCGCCTAAAGAAGTTTTCACTTCAAAAAAAAATAACCAGAGAAAAATAAGGGAAGTGGCACTCATGGCTACTGGTCCTCATTAAAATAATAGCATCATAAGCTTTCCATAATCCGGCCATTTAGCGTAACCTCGAGCAATCTTGGAAAGCCACTGTTTACTTGTCCTCGGTTATTAATATTTTAGCGCCACGCCCCCAAAACGACATCGCCAGATACTCCTTAAATATCTGACATGGAGAATTTGACCCAATTATGCTAATTTTAATAGTCAACCACCAATTTAGTAAAAAGCCAAGCTCAATAACACAATGGTGCCGATTCTCTTGTACACCGAACTAAACTATCACTAAAATTCCTTACTTTGGACTATGAGAATCTCAAAGGTATTCTGCAAAATAAATTCTCTAAATTTAAAAATAATTTTGACACATCTATATCGAATTTGACAATCGCAACTCCACACGTGATACCTAACCACGTGAATCTTTTTAGAGCCGGAGGCGCGCAGCGGGGGCAGCGTCGACGTGTTTTATATGGATTTTTTTACTTTTTGTATGAAAAATAAGAAAAATATTACCTACATGTAGAGTGTTAGGGGTTTAGGGTATTATAAAGGGTGTCGAAATTTTCATTATTCTTGCGATTGGACACACCGTTTTCAAGATATAAGCAAAAGAAAAAAAAATATTCAGTACTGTTTTTGCATCTGAAGTCGAGGTGTTGGTGTGAATTTAAAATTCATGACAACCAATTTTACTACACACGTTTTTAGTCGCGATTAAAAATAGTCAGATTTAGTTAGAAAATCTAAATTTTAGGTGAAAAACGTCAAATTCAGAATAGCAAAATTGCCATTTTCACTAAACTAATATCTCAGTACCATCTTAGTGCTGCCAAACTAAAATATAGTTAAGTTGTGTCATTTTAGTCTATTTCAGAATGGGAAATCGTCGTTTGACAGGATTAAACTAAATTTTGGTGATTTTTAGTCTAGTTTAGAGGCATTTGTGACAAGAGAATCGACACCACTGACAACTCGAACTAACTCTTGCAAATAATTTGCTTTTTTAATATGGCGTTCGAGAAATGTCATGCTTTTTGTAATAACACTAAAAATTAATGACACTTCTATCAGAATAGGTCGCCTGCGCACTCCATATATGGCACGCGTCTGTCACAGTCTGAGTGACAGACAAACGGACAAAAACAACGGATATTGGTGACACGTGCCCTCATAATTTGTTCACCCCCTATGTTTAGCTGGGGTGAGGGTAAGCACCAGTTGCATGGGAAACTAATAAATATAGTGACAGAATGGCGTACAAATTAATATTGTAATGTGAAATTCTTTGTTGTTTATAGGAAAGACAACTTTCAAAAGAGTTCTGACTGAGTCAAGACTGTTTTTAAGGTTCCGTACCTCAAAAGACATTTTAATTATTCTGTAAAATCAACATAATTATACCAGTTTTAAATACACATTGACATTGTTGAAAATTATATTCAAAATGACATGATTACTTTGTAAAGTATTATATTATTTTAATTATTGTGAATGTGAGGACTATGTGGATATTATTTTTATTTCTCTGCTAGTTTTAGTGATGGTCTGGCAGTTTGAGTAGTTTATACGGCCTACTCAAATGTCCTTTCTTTGGCATTGTTCGTCGTTTTGAGCTTCTTATGTTCTGAGTTGAGCTGCACTGAACTGAACAAATGCTTGCACTGACTGGACAGGTCCACTCAAATCTGTGTGGTTCTTTCCTCAAAAGACCTTTTCAGACACTAATCTACATGGTCCTCATATGGCCTGACCAATATTATGTCGGGACTTTAAAAGAGACTGCGACCTCTGAATTTGTTTCGGCCTTTCTTCTCAGAGTAGTCAGATAGGAAACGCCGAACTCATCTAGCTTATTTTTTTTTTATAAGACTTGTAAAAGTGATTTTAATATCCTATTTACAGAATAAACAATTTCATTTCATTTCATTTCAAAAGGAAAAAACGGAACCCTTTTATAGGATCACTCGTGTGTCTGTCTGTCTGTCTGTCTTCACAGCCAATTTACTCCAAATCAAATGGACCGATTAAGTTGAAATTTGGTACACATATGTATTTCGGTGACCCAAACAGGGACATGTAACTTTAATAAATGAAATTTGAATATGGGGGTCACTTTTCGGGGGCAAAGTGGGAAATTTAAAAAAAAGTTTTGCAAACTGTACTGTGTGACATATCAAATGAAAGGGCTTATTGTGAGGATTTCAAATATTTTTTTGTAATAATTTTAAAATAACAGATATTTAAGAAAATAGATGAAGATTGACAATTCCCCTCTTAATCTTCGAAACTGCAGAGCCAAAAATTTTGAAAAAAATACAGAGAATTGTGCTTCACTCAAAGATTACAGGAAAACCTATAAGAAATCTATGGTCTTAAAATAACATGGTAAATCTCTCAATATTGTACGTACAAACTTACATTTACAGTTGGAATGTATGTTTTTCATGTTTTTCAACTACAATGTTAAGTTTGTTCTTGGGATAAATTCATCCCAAATTCCCAACTACGGAACCCTTCATTGTGCGTAGTCCGATACACTTCCAATCTATCCGATTGCAGCTGAATCAAGGTATTTAATATGGAGCGACTGCCTATCTGACCCCCACAATCCAGTCACTGGGTAACACAATATCTCTTGGTAAGACTGGTTGTCAGACTTTCGGCGTTCTGACTAGCCGTAACAACTGTCGACCTCTTTAGTCAGACTGCCTTGGCTTTACGAAAACAATGATGGCTCGCACACAAACAATCTCATATACCCAATCAAAGTTGTATATTCTACTGAAAAAACTGTTTTGACACGAGTCCAAACAAAACTGTTATGTCTGCCCGTCTACCACAGACAATGATTCGTAAATCCAAATCAAAATCTAACGACTTTTCGTCGGTTCTCCTAAAAATCTTTTGTAAAACACAACGTTTAGGTACTGTTAGTACTTTCTGTAAGATTTTTGTCCTTCAATTTCAACCTGTTGGAATGTTGAAGACAATAGCATCATCATCCGGGAGTGCCGACAGAAGTGAAAACTTGAACAAGATCGCCTTGGTGGTAGAAAAATACTTGTATAGAACATTGGTCCGTAACCTTATCTAAATAGAGAGCACAAACGCGTTTACAAAAAAAAATACTTCCAATACCTTTAAAGTAAAAATACTTGCATAGAATATTGATCCGTAACGTTATATAAACAAAGAGCACAATCGCGTTTACAAAAATGAGGTGTCGGTAACGGTGACGCCAGTTCAATTGTTTTTTCCCATCTCAAAAATGCCCAACGCGCCTAAAGAAGTTTTCACTTCAATTGTTGTCGTTGACTGATGAAATCTCTGGGTTTCTTTCTTAATTAACCTTATTTATCAGTTTAGCGAATGGCAATTTTCCTGTAACTTAAAACCGACATAACTTTTGCAAAGGTTAAGTAAATATTTATTGTGCATAAGGAATTAGCACAATATGTCGATTTTAAAAATAATGAGCGCCTAACTATATTTTCAATGCAGGAGAAAAATAAAGTTATTTCCAAGAGTATTTTATTTAATTTCGGACCCTTATACTCGTATTACACCACCAGGCAAGACAGAATCCGCAAAATAAAATAAATATTTTTTTGTCAAGTTGATCTAATACCAAATCTTTCACTGAAGTCCCTGCCACTTGGCCCTGTCATAATAAAAAAAACAATTGCGGCAAAAACGCCAACGAATAAGGTATAACCAAGACATCACAGACAGACAAATTAAAAATCCGGAGTCACAAGTCGTGATAAGGCTAAATCGAACACTTTTTTTTGTGTTTGTCTTTATGTCCTCTAGAGGGCGCCACATTCGTGTTTAATGTGACGTCACATAGCCTATAACCAGCGGACGATCAAGACGCTTCCAACGATACCTTATTTGTCAAATTATGATTACATACATACATACGCGTGCCCGCAACATCGCAGTGTTAGACGCCAAAACAAAAATGAATTAGCCTTACCAAGCTCAAAATTAACTATGTTCCATTCAGGACCTTTAGCCATGTGCGTGAAAATATATAATAAGCTTCCAAATTCAATTAAGGACAGAGAGTACGAAAATAAATTTAAAAACAGTCCCCAAAAAACTTTTTACAAAAAAAAAAACAACCGACTTCAAAAAAAAACACTACAAAGTGAAAAATTACTTTAATTTCGGAAGTCGGTGTCTTTGGTTTTGAATTTTCGTTCTTTGTCACCGACTTCCGAAATTAAAGTTATTTTTCACTTTGTAGTGTTTTTTTTTGAAGTCGGTTGTTTTTTTTTGTAAAAAGTTTTTATTTTTCACTTTTTAGTTGTGGTACCTACCCCACACAAATTCGAATACCACTACCTGCTATGTAAATAACAGTGATAAGAAGTTATCATTATATCATCTACATACTAAGTGGGAAAAAATACGTATAATTGAAGCTAACTCAAAAACTACCCAAGCAAAGTTAATAAAATTTATATGGTACCACCTCTGAAGTATGATCTACCAAACAAAAAAAGAATCATCAAAATCTATTCATAATTGGCGGAGTAATCGCGTAACAAAAATACAAAAAAAAAAAAAAAATCGTATTACACTCTAAAGGAATTCTTTGACGATAAGTAAATCTTGACATTTAAGTTCAGACCTGAACACAATACACACAGCATCTACAATTTTGACTTACTACCTACCTATGTTATGATGTGTTGTTTCATGATTATTATTGTTATCCCTATTTGTTTTAATTTAATTTTTTTTATCTTATTTTAATTTATGAATAGAAATGATGACAAATTAATTGTTCTTACCCTATCCTATATTATATAATGACAGTAACTTATATATATTATATTAAAATGATAAATGATGGACATCTAATAACCATGTAAAATTAGTATTAGGTAATTGATTAAGCACACTGGTTTTAATATTGTGACGTGACGCTGTAGAAAATTAAACTATTTATATATCTGTGCCCTAGCAGGGTTCATTTATGAAACCTATTTAAACTTTTAACAACTTGTAAACTACATGAATGCAATAAATTATGATTATGATTACATAAACTCACGCCTTCTTCCCATGGGGGTAGTAGATAAAAGTTATAAGGGAACAGATGAACATACATACGTACCGGTCAAAATCGTAACCCTCCTTTTTGCTTCGCCGTAGTCGAGTAAAAAGTCAATTTGGATTTGTTTTCCTCACTTATTAGGAGCGATTACATTTTTCACTAAATTGGAAGAGTTTTAAAACTTGTTTCAAATTGCATCAAACCCCAAGCCCATACTACCTTCAAAGCAATTTTTCTTGTGACATCCAGATCAAACATGTCATCACCAATTTTCCTCAAATATAGAACCAACGTTTTTATTTCGTGAATTCAATACAGACTCCTCATAAGAATACCCCACTGTTTGTCCTTTGATGTGACGCTATCGCTATGATCTTGTTTTTTCCGTTACTTTACAAATATCTTGACGGCTACGTAAGTAGGTGAAATTGCCTCGTTTATGGCAACAGGGGAAGTTTTCAGAACCCCTGTTGCTGTGTTATTGGAAGGTATCTTTATGGTATTTTTCCTTATGAGGTGATATTTGAGTGACAATTTGGAATAAACTGTTGATAGTGGCGATTCATTTGTATTTTGGTTTAATGATCACAAGTGCGACTAGCTGTGTGTGGGATCCAGGCAGCGTTGCCAGGCGTCCCGATTTTGGCGGGACGTCCTGATTTTTTGCCCAAAATTAAAAGTGTCGCGCGGGACAGACTCAGTCCCGATTTTCGGTGATAGAAAAATAAATAAGTAATGTATAACTTATTTAACATTATATTCCTCTGAAGATTTAACTGCCTTACAGGGCAAACTAATAGTTATTGGTTATTACTATAATAAAGTACCTACCTAACTTATTTTCATTAAAATACATTTTCTACTGCTTTATATCATCATTGTAAACTTAATTTGAAACACAACTAAAAGGATAAGTAGTAAAAAATAATACAAATAAATATTAATATAATTTACGTTTTCTTGTTATGTCCCGCTTTCGACGAAAGAATCCCGCTTTTTTACACAAAAGGGTTCAAAACCCTGGATTACCCGAAAAAAAAATCAGGCAACGCTAGATCCAGGGCAAAAGGTTTTCCAAGATGTTTGGATTTGTGCAATAGCAATAGCCCGATTTTACTTGGGACTAAAAGATAACTAGCGAAGTGATGTCACAGATTCGCAGGTATCATTTACTAGGGATGTAACGATTCCGATTCCGATACCAATATAATCAACAGTGCGAAAAGCGCGCGAAATGACGATGCGCGCTACATTGTCGCTTCGTCGCATGCGGGACTGGCGGCAGAGCTGCGAAGCGCATGTTTAGCGACATGGCAACACGCAATGTTTGCAGTTTTCTGAGCGTTGGCTGATCGATGTATTGTTTTATGTCATGCTCACTCAAATGTCTCGCTGATGGTGGCGTGTGTGTTGGATTATTAAGTTCCCTTCAAAATGGTTAAGCTACCTTGCGTCATGTTCGTGAACGGGCACCGGCAGTAGGGACTGGTCATCTCTTAGCTGCCACGGTTTATTTTAATTTTTGAATTGTTTTTGTTTTTATATTTCTATTGCGGACTCTTTTAACGTGCACGTCTTTCTACATTGTTCTCACATGTATAATTTCAACATGAATGATGTAACCAATATTTTGATTTAAAAGAGTGTCCGTGGAGTTTCTTGCCCGTTCTTCTCCATAGGAACCTACTACGCTTTGGAATGGGCAACTAGCTTCATCTTTCTGACTGACCGACCCCTTGACAATCCAAAAGTTACTCACCTGTAATTGGTTTATTTGAAATAAATGCTTTGAGTTTATAGAGTTTTGTTTCGTGCCCGTTTCACGTCACCGCTATACGTGATTCTGTTTATTCACACAGTGAAGTGAGGACTATAACGCACTATTAAACATTTGTGAACAAATACAAAAAAAGACATACAAACGTCCGAGGTACCATCGGGGTAATGCATATCTAAGCAATTTAAAAACAAAATTCTGTGCACACGACCCTTTTTTTTCGTAGATAAGCTATACTATAGCGGCCGCTGCAAATAAGAATAGTCCTTATAGTTTACAGATATACGTTTCTTCGATAGTACATACTTAATATTTTTTTTTTTTTTCTACTAATCCATCGATATCCGTATCGGTATCGCCGATTATTTACTACAATAATCGGTACCGGTATCGTATCGGGTAAATTATGTATCGTTACATCCCTACAATTTACAATACAACTTTGCCTACCCCTAAGAGAAATTATAAGCGTGAAGTTATGTTCTGTAATACTTATAATGCATTCTTGCTCATTCACAAACAAAACAACACAACTGTTTTCTGTCGTCATTGTGAGAACCAGTTCTTACAATGCCGTGACGACATAAAGTCGTCCTACACAGCGTTGTTGCTTGTACATTTAATAAAAAACAAGTTTTTCACATACCACGGCACGATTACGTTCGATCGCGATAACATTAATATGCGGAGTCACGACTTTCTATCGTGCGTGTTACCATCGTCACGATTATCTATCGTAAATTATCCGTCCGTGAACTGGCGTGACCTCATTCACGTCCCTCTACCCTCGCCCCGCCCGCGCGCGCCTGCTGTTCGTTAGTAACAGACTGACGCTTGCGCGAGAAGGACGTGTCACGTAAAACAAGATGGTGGACATATCAGCAGAAGAGTTAATTCCTCTTGTGGAACAAAGACCCGTTATTTGGGATAAAAACTCGGATGAGTATAAAGATAAAGCCTTGAAAACTGCTGCTTGGAGAGAGATTTGCTGTGTTTTTAATCCAAACTTCGATAAATTGAAAGAAAATGAGATGAAAGATTTTGGTAAGTTTTTAAAACAACTTTTTATAAAATATGTGAAGTTATGTTCTGCCAAGATACAGATACAGTCATACTAAATACTGCAATACACTGGGTTCTCCACGACTATTGAGGACGTAGATTTAGGGATGCAAGAAGTGCCAAAAAGTATCGATATATGTATATCGTATCGATATTTAAAAAAAAAAAACGAAAAATTAAATCGAAATATCGATATTTTTGGCACTTCTTGCATCCCTACCTGAATGAAAATCAATAAAAAAATTGAAAATAAAAAAAAAATCTTTCTTTGAACATCTATTATGTTTGTTTTTACTATGTTAGCTTATTTATTTATTTATGCCCACTCATTTGTAGATTTTTTTTTCTGAGCAGAACAAGCAAATTCACGCCATAGATAATAAAAAAGTACGGATCTGATTCCCAGCGATTTTAGTCAGTGGCGACAACGATGTTGCTACTGGAAATATATCGAATTTGATGCATTTTCGATACTTGATATTTTATATCGATTCATCGATATATCGAAATAATTAATATCGCCTAAAAATATCTATAAATCGAACAAAAAATATCGATATGTCGATATTTTTTCTGCAAGCCTATGTAGATTACGTTACGTTGACGTCTCTAGATTAGCTGTCAGGGTATATACCATATGAGATAGCGACAGTCTTTGACAGTCACTTACTACTTACACACTGGGAATATCTAATATATTCTATTCTATATTTATTAAATGGCAAGCAACGCCGATGTCGACTATTCTGCCAATGTCTAAAGTGAATTTTGAAAATAAGTGTGCATGTAAAAAAAAAATTAAGAGAAAAACAACAACTGAAGACACTAATAAAATTCTTCGATTGATACAGTGTTGAACACAATGTAATCTCGTTGGTTTAAGTACGGGAATGAAACAAACAAAAAATAAATCAATATTATTATAACTGTTAAAACTTAAAATATATGACCCACAAAATAATTTATAATTTTATTTTATTGTGACGGATGAAGGTCATCAACTATCTTAGTCAGGAAACTTACAAAGAAATCGTACCGTGAAAAAGTTTGCATGCGCGAAGGAGATAGAGAAAATACATTTCTGTCTCGTTTACTCTCACTACTAAATGTAATAAGCCCACGTTGGCACGGCCGTAAAAATATCGCGGCGGGATTTTTTCACACACTGGATAATCAACGCTCTGCACGCTCTGCTTAGCGCCGAGATTTAAAAATCCAAGTGTGTTTTTTCGACGCGCTGGGATGCTCTCTGTGGAATTCTCAACGCTCGGGTTAACACCGAGAGTTGAGAATCTAGTGCGCGATAAAATCCCGCCCCGATATATTTACGTCCGTGCGAACGTGACCTCAGTGTGCCCTTGTCATTATTATTGAATGACTAGTCTATTACTATACTCTGTCTACGATTGAGGAGATAGAACAGAATACTTTGTTTATCCTCAAAGTTGGTACCAGCCTTGTACTAGCTTTTCACTTACGTCAAAAAACGTCATTTAAATATTCCACAGATTAAAAATACTCCGACATTAAAATTACTTTTAAAAGATAATAAAATTATTACATTTTGTGTTTTTTTACAGCTAAAACCGTGAACACGAAATGGGTATACATACGGGACGCATTTATAAGATCACAGAAGAAAAACATGCGACCTGATATTGTAAAGAAATCTAAACCATACGTTTATACGAGTTTACTGAGTTTCTTAAATAGCGTCAATGAACATCGGACCAGAAACAATTCTTTTAATGAAAGCCAAAGTAATTCTTGGGATAGCAGCAGTAATGACGATGCAGTACCAGAAAAGAAGTTCCAACCACCTCCAGCTAAAAAGCTGAAAATAGAAAATGTAAGAACAGTTGATGAAAACATGACACCGTTTTATGAGTCAAGATTAGGCGACCAAGATGAACATCCACACTTATCCTTTATGAAAGGAGTTTTGCCATCTTTAGCAACATTTAATGATGATGAAAATTTGGAGTTCCAGGCTGGTGTAGTAGAATTAATTCAGAAAATAAGACGAAAACGCCACCTCCACGAGGAATATCCTTACGACATCAAAGTCTTTGAAACCTGAATAGTTTTTGGCTTATTAATTTTTTTTAATAATTTATTCTTATCTAAATTAATATTTCATAGAGAAAAGATGTGATTTTTTGTATCTAAAGTAATAATATTTTATAGAGAAAAAATTTGATTTTTTATATTTAATATTATAGAGAGAAAAGAAATGATTTTTTATATGTTTGTTTGTTACACTTTCACGCCAAAACGGTTGAACGGATTGAGATGAAATTTGGCACATGGATAGACCACGACTTGGATTAGTACTTAGGATTTTTTTATCCCGATATTCCCGCGGGATCGAGATTTATGCCGGTAAAACCGCGGGGTGCAGCTAGTATATGTATGAATATTTTTTAATCTTATGAAAAGGAATAAGCATTTATTCAAATTCTTAAAGCTCTCATGTGGTAAAAAAGTTGTAGTAACTAGTTATATACTATATTTTATGAGGATAATTTGTACATAAATGTATTTACTTACATCCTCAATAAACTCTTGTTGTGTAGTAGCATTATTTAATTAAAAATATTTTTTGACTAATTTTTTTTTATATTTTATATTATATCAAGGTATTCATTGATTTTATAGGTTAAATAAAGGAACACAATAAACTTATATATATAATTATGTAGTGATAAATATTGTACGGTGGTACGGCACCCTTCGTGTGCGACTGGAGTTTGTCTATTCCATAGATATTTCTATGATAAATATTCGATGTTCAGATTTTTTCGTTTGAACTGAAAAAATTAAAACTATTGAAAATTTATCTGAGGAAATCAGGAAATCAGAGGACATTTTAAAGCCATGCAATCCGTAATTGTCACGCACCAAGAAATCTGTCGTCAACACTTACACAACATAACATCACGCCTGTATTTGAAGGGTTATGCAGAAGTGTTCACCCACATTTCGCTAGCTATGTTTAAGTCCCATGTAATAGGGGGCGAGCCTATTGCCATCAACCGGGCACAAATCCAGACTCCGGGCTGCTACTGAGAAATTCCAGATGGAAAAACCCAATAACATTTTTCCCGACCCGGGAATCGAACCCAGGACTTCAAGCTCAGCTGCAGTAACGCTTGCGACCACTCGACCAACGAGGCAGTCCAAAGAATAATAACTACCTTCCGTGAGAATCGGCATCACAGATCAAGAACACCATGTACTTGCCTACTTTTCAAAACCATCATCGTCAGAAAAAATGCTACAAGCAAGGCTCGGATACAAGTAAAATTTTCAAGCCGTTATTATACACTTAACGCAAAAACCTTTACATTTGGTTTTGTTCGAATAAACCGTTTTTTAAACCGGATTTGGAGGAGTCTTTACATAAAGGGTTTCCCGGATTATTTGGTTTAGAGCAATGTTAACCGGTTTTTGTTTGGTTTTTATTCAGCGCGGCATCCTCACGAGTAATCACAAGTTACAACGCGTTTACCGATACGCCGCGGCGCCGCTCGTACGTAAACCGGTTAGTTTAGGTCAAGATAAAGTTCTTAAAACGTTCACGTTCTTAAGAAAAGTTCAGAGCAAAACCGAAATAAACCGGTATTTTTTAAACCAGTTCCGAGCCTTGGCTGCGAGTATGTTAATCACCACATATATAGCTAATGATCTTTCGGTGAAATATATATAAGGAATATCTAGATTATTTTCACAAAAAAAAAATATGATGAATTTGCGATGTGGGATCTAAGGTCCTTAAAAATAGGTTTATTTATCACAGAAATACGTGGTGCATATGTCTGATTACTCTTGTCTTTTATGTAAAAGACAAGAGTAATCAGACAACAACAAAAAGTACATAATAAAACACGAGCATAAAACAGAAATTAGTCGGTAGCTGCACGACATGACTGTGACAAGAAGGCATCCACTCAGCATGATGCTGTGCTGTGGGGGACCTACAGCACAGCGCTGATTTTCAGTGGTCACCCGAAAAAAGATTTACGGAAATCAAGCCAGGTTCAGTGATTTGTCTATTAAATAGGTAGGAAACAAAATAAACTAAACGACAACTATACAACGAATTATAAGAATAAATAGGTATTAATAAATAACATAAAAATTAATCGCTTCGCACAGTTTATAAAATAGTAGGTACCTGCAACTTTTCGATATTCCACGTTCTTTCCAAGTGAATCTGCGACAAATGATAAATAATGTTTGTTCTGAAATTAGTTTTCAGACAAATAAACACGTAATAATTAATAGTAGTTTATGAAACTGTTGCACTCATGTTTTAATACCTAGTTATGTGAAGTTTCATACACTACTTTATCTACTCTGAAACATTGGGATTGAAACAAATACTAAATAAAAAATCAAAGTTAAAATTCAAGAATAAATTTAAAAATCCCACGAAATTCAGTAAGTACAACAAAACAAATGAATGTCGCCTGCACCAGCACATCACCGCACATGCGCTACAGCGGGTGCTGCTGTCCCCCGCCAAAAGTTGATGGAAACTCTTTGGTGATATTAACTTCATGGATTAGCGCTGTATCGTAATAGAAAAAAAAATGTTTTATAGTATTATTTTGTTACAGAAAAAGGGTTATAATATGATTCTATTTTTAAATTTCGGTATTCTGTTTATAAAGTACGTCAATATAAACTCGTTTTGAAGTTCATAATTCGAATATTATATTACGCTATGAGAGTAGATAAAATATTTTAAAAACTAGATGAGATTTGTTTCCTATCTAACTACTCTGAGAAGGAAAACCGAAACAAACTCAGAGGTCACAGTCTCTTTTAAAGTCCAGACATAATCTTGGTCAGATCATGAGAGTACCATGCAGATGTATCCTGAGATGGTCATTTGAGGAAAGAACCACACAGATTTGAGTGGACCACGCAAGTGTCAGTAACTTTGATTGACTCCCCTCTGTCTGAAAACCTTCGACAGGCTGAAATCGCCAATACACAGTACTAAAAATGTATATGTAAACAGCAGCCCCGGATCTAGGGGGGACGGGGGGGGGGATAACTGGGGCACGTGCCCCGGGCGCCAACTTCAGGGGGTGACAAATTCAAGCGTAGCAGACAAGTGCACCACCCAGCACACCGCAACTTTGCAATAAATGAGACGCGCAGCACATATAATCTTCTTTTTTTTTGTACAACTGTTTTGGCGCCCCTGTTGGATTGGCGCATTATCGTGCTGCCAAAACTATAATTTCGACAAAAAAAAAAATTCGCGGTCTAACTTAGCGCATCCCCAAAAAAGATTGGCACGGGTCGGCAGACGGCAGTTTTTGCCCCGCCTCACAAAAAATCTAGATCCGGGGCTGCTAAGCAGGCTCAGCAATAAATAATGAGCATGGTCAGTCTTCCCGTGTGTTTGTCCCGAGCATTATTTATCTGTATCGGAAGAATTTGCTACACCATTCCACGAAACCTTCGCTCAACAGATATAATCTTCATTAGGCAAGTTCAAAACTTTTGGTTCTCTACCCTCCTTTTAAGAGAAACTAAACATAAAGCATTAGTGATAAATAGTCCCTAAAACAAAAGGAAATTCAACGCATTTCTTTCCAAATAATTTAAAAACAGAACTAATGGAAGTTCTAAATTCGAACGACAATGGATGCGCACGAGTCACAATTGCGTTCTATTTCGGTTGTGTGCAAGCGCATATCCGCCCGATTGTTTACGAGACGAGGGTGGCTAGGGTTGTGCAGTGTCGGATATCCGCAGCTGGCGGATAGGGATGTAGTATAATTATTGGCGGATATTTTGTGTTACCTGGGTATTGTGAAGAGGTGAGAGGTCGGCGGTTAAAAATAAATATGGTGTCAATTTAAGATCCATTACCCAGATTATACTCGTTACATTTAAATCATGTTCCACGCGGTAGATGTCGTTAATATTTTTCTTGCCTACCATGCACTTCCATGCAATTTTCATTAATTTGCTAATTGCTACAAAGAAGTCCCAGTCAGTCGTGTAAATATTGTTGGGTGTATGTCATTCAATTACTTTTTCTTACATGTTACAGACATTACGAGATAACTTTCTATACCTTCACTGAGTCGCGAATACATCTTATATTCTTCTTCTTCTTTAAGTGTGGTAAGTGACTAACCTGGTGTCAGAGTTTTAAAGCCGCCCATGGGCCTCTGACTTGGCTTCACGTGCCGTCGAGAAATATCGCTCAGGCCGGTTTCCTCACGATGTTTTCCTTCACCGTTTTTGAAGCGAGTGATAATTATACAATACGCACATGAATCCGAAAAGTCAGAGGTGCCTTGGGTTCGAAGTCGAACTCGAGACCTATGACTTGGAAGTCCGACGTCACACCACTAGGCTATAACGTTTTAATCTAGTGTCAGAGGTTTTATGCCGCCCATAGGCCTCTGACTTGGCTTCACATGCAGTTGAGAAATATCTCTCAGACATTCACCGTTTTTGAAGCAAAACGTGTAAATAACTGCCTACGTTAAACTGATATTATTATACTTAGATCTAAACACGTCTATTACGACCACATTTCTACACGAAATGATAACGATTATTACTTTGATTACTTCCCTACTTTCTTTCAATTACATGATTAAGTATTTAAAACTGTTTCTCTTTCTCGATTAAAAGATGCCTCCACGGAATCCTCGAATGACGATATTAATACATCCGGACGGAGCACCCTGACCTGTGAGCCACTACCTTCTACAAATCCTGTTGACTTGCTTAACTTTTTGCCACAGCATGACCTACATTCATGTAAATATTTGAAGACCGATCCCTTCCACCTATATATAACCCGTCAGCCGGCAAATTCAAGAGTCTCCTCCCCGACCCTTGCTCGAAAACGAGGTGCCAGCAGTTGTTGCAGCTGAGCACGTAGCTTTAAATACCCCGCATTATAATCATGATGAAAATTTAAGTTTGATCCAGCCTGTCCCTTCTTGCTGTCCTCCCCTCAGCGATGCCCTAAGCCGAGGTTCGTACCCCACAGGGGGTGCCCTTAGCGAGCACTCGCTTAATTTTAATTTAGTATAGTTTAAAAGCTCCTGGCTGGAGGCTCTAAGTGTAGAAGCTTAAGGCCACCACAGGAAAAGTTCGGTTAAGCAGCCATGACCTTAGTGGTCAAAACTGCGAGAGGCCATAGTTAAAAAAAAAATTCAAGAGTCAACAGGCGTCTCCTGTGCACGCTTGTTTCATTGCAGACCTCATCCAATGCTTTCCATTCCAACAGGCAAGGTCGAGGTCAAAACAGGCAATAAAAAAATCGCGATGGAATGGTCTCCTAGCTAACTCGCCAATAACAACGTTTTCAAATTTTGAAGCATCGCCATCGGTTTTACAATATGTAAAAAAACCCTGTCGGATCCAAAAGTACCTATGTGTCCACATAGGTAGGTACTGTAATATAGTAATACATTACCAAAAAGTAATAAAAAATCTTATTATTTATTTAAAAATAAAAAGTTAATGCTATTTAAAATTCACATTTTTAGCAGGTACCAAAATTACCCGAAATCCACCGAAGTCATAAGTTATGACTTTTAGACACCCGCTAAACGACGGCCTCCCTCCCGCGCCTCATGTAATACCAACATATAACCCGGTAAAATTCACCATAGAAAAAAAAAATTGCGATTTATATTTTTCTTTTTTCCTGAAAATTTCCCCATATATACTCTCAGTACTAGGATACTTAACAACACCCTCACGGATCGGACAGGATTTTTTTTACATGTTGTATGTGTAAAATTAGTGTTTCGCAAAAGCTGACTGTAGTCCAAGGTCGGCCCGGACTCCACCAAAGCGGAGACGAGACGAGAGGAGAGGAGATGTGTTTTAAACAACTAATAGAATTTCGTTATTCACACATCTATCTCCACTCAGAGATGTGAGCTGTCCCTCGCCGAGAGCTGGGCGGCGGTACAAAACGGAGATGTCAGCTGTGCTTCGCAAGCTGGCGACGGCGCGCAGTGAAGACGAGAAGAGATGTGAGCGGCGTGCAGTGAGCGGTCAACATCTAACCCTCGCCGCATGCAGCTCAGTTACGCTTTAGTCAGCACACATCTCCGCTCGAGCCAGCACACATCTCCGCTCTAACCAGCACACATCTCCGCTCCAATCTAGCCAGTACGCATCTCCGCACAGCTTCGGTGGATACACCCTACCTGAACAACATCTCTTCTCGTCTCCGCTTCGGACAACTCCGCACATCTCCGCTTTGGTGGAGTCCGGGCCTAAGGTAGTCTACGAAGCGAGTCCAAATCTCGAAATTATCCATCCAAGAATCTACATTGCTTAACTTCAGCACTTTAAGTACCCACTTCCTCAGATCCCCTTTGTCTATAAATAACAAAAATCATTACAAAAATATCATTAAACCCATATGTTAAGTATTTGCGCACGCGACTTCGAGTAGGGTGAGTGGCCCCATTCATGTCCCCGTAATTAGGGTTCCGCATTGACCAAAACAATTTATTATCGCGCACCTGGGGTTCCGTTTGATAAATTGTTGTATTGTAATTAGTTTTAATGATTAGCTAAACGTGTAGGATCGGGTGTAAATGATAGGGTCGCGTGGTTATTTTGTAGAATGGGTGATTATGGGTGATTGTGGTTATTAAAGTTTGCGTCAGCTGCTGTACGCAAAATTGAATGGGTTCGAGTTTTCTGGTGTTTGTAGGCGGTACTAGCAAGGGTACGTAATTAATTATTTAAACTCACGTTGCAATAATTGTAATATCTTATTTCTCATTTATCTGAAAAGTAGACTTTTTTAAACGTACCTTGTTTTCAATTGCTACTTGGCGAAGAAAATCAGCGAACGCCTTCAAACAGTTGTTATACTCTGTATGTACTCGTATATGCTATACACAACACACATTCATTACAAGACTTACTTATTATGTCGTTATGTCTTAGTTATTACATACCCGATAATACATGTTCGCATCAGCAAGGTGTAATTAATTAGGGATATTCACGATAATCTCTACCCTACATACAGGCTGAATGTAACTACACGATATAATACATCCAAGTCATTATAATGATATGTATGTAGAGGGATTTAATTGTATCACACTGTCACGTCCTGGAAGGAATACGTCAAATGACCAGTCACCCTGTATATTGTTAACCGACTTCCAAAAAGGAGGAGGTTATATGTTCGTCGCGTATGTTTTTTTTTTTAATGTATGTCCACCGATTTCTCCGTCAATTGTGGACCGATTTTGAAAATTCTTTTTTTGTTTGAAAGGGTATGCTCTCGAGGTAGTCCCATATAAATTTTATTAACTTTGCTTCAATAGTTTTTGAGTTAGCTTCAATAATACGTACTTTTTCCCACTTAGTATGTGGATGATATGATAAGTTCCTGTCACTGTTATTTACAAAGCAGGTAGTGGTTTTCGAATTTGTGTGGGGTAGGTACCACAACTAAAAACTTAAAAAAAAAACAACCGACTTCCAAAAAAACACTACAAAGTGAAAAATAACTTTAATTTCGGAAGTCAGTGAAAAAAAACCAAAATTCAAAACCAAAGACCGACTGTATATTTTCACCGAAGACTGTATATTTTTGATGTGAACATTTCTTTAAGCGCGTTGGGCATTTTTGAGATAGGAAAAAACAATTGAACTCGCGACACTGTTACCGTTACCGACACCTCATTAAAAGTATTTCCTGCACAATAAACTTGTTCAAGTTTTTTTTTTATCATCTACTATATTTTTACAGGCAGTTTCGAAAATACGATATTTGATATAAAAAATTGGCAACACTAGTCAGAGACGACGAAAGCAAATAAATCTAAAAGCCGATAATATTCTATAGATAATAGCGACAACTGACTAATACCAGAGGCCAAGGGGAAGGGGAGATATAGTCATTATTACTTTTAGATAGTTTTATGGTGCTACTTATTGTGGAACATCGGGTGCATTCGGGTAAATTCGAGAGTTCTTCGTGTTGATTTTCTTACAATGCTTCTTTTCTGAAACCAATGTTGGTTATTTTAGCAGTGTTTCTTCGAATTGATTATAGTCTTTACCACATTTTTTTTTTGTATGTGATAGTTAAATTATTTCTTTGATCCGATATATCCGGTATTAAGAATCATTTTACTACTACCTTTCATAGAAGGAATGGTTTGAGTTCAGTCACAGTAATCATATACTGTTATATTTTATTACGAAAATAAGACCAAGTATCCGGCACAAGATGACAATACGGCCGTGCGCCGGATAGTAAAAAAATTGGCCGGATATCCGTTGCTACTCTTGTTATAAGTAATAAGGTTTATTCTAATTGCGAAGTACTTCTTCTAATTCTGCATTTCTTAGCCTTGCACAAAAGTTTCAAAGATCAAAATTGCAGTTTTAATATTTCTCCGTACCTCCGACACCCTTTCACAAGAGCCACTAGCAACTCTGCCTATCCCCCTGTACTATAAAAATTTCCCACGATAAAATTGACTTTACAATATTTGGAAAATGCTTTAAGAGGCTGGACGCTTCACTGAGCTACGTTCAAGAGCACTTAAAACTATCCTCTCGACCAAAAACCAACTTTATCTTCACAGAAATAAAGTCCTCTTTCGAAATTTCACGTATCTGTCCACTTCCGACTTAATGGTTGTTGGAAATTGGATTTAGTACCGTCGAAATAAAGTGTAATTTCAATTGTAATGTCCTGGAAGCTTTTCAATGCTTTTAAATGGCCGTGGTTTAACAGGATAAGGTTAATTTTAGATTTTCTTCTGTTTAGATAGTATTGAATTTGTAATGGGATCTGCTTACCCTCACTTGGAATGAGGAAATGCTTTTTGCATTACTTATGCCATTTGGCCAAGACAGGAAGGATGGCTATCCACTAGTTGGAGAGGAGTATAATATAAAGTATAAATTACCTATCGTAAACCCAAAGATCCTGGGGCTGTCCAGGTTATTGGCTGAGATGTGACACCGTGTAATTTTTTGAAGTCAAAACTTCTTTAGGCGCGTTGGGCATTTTTGAGATGAGACTAAACCATTGATTTCGCAACACCGTGAAGACATCAACGCGTTGATTACCGCGGTGCCGATTTTTTTTTATTAGTTTTCGCTTCTGTCGGCACTCCCGGAGTGCCACTGTTTTTTTTTCATGAATACGCAGATTATTCAAGTACTTATCTAATACCCGTTTTCACTATCTTGCTCACTCATATTCTATCGATGGCCACGACTCGGGCCAAGGGGTCTAAACCTAAGCGAAATCCGTAGTTTCGCCCGAAGTTACGGGCGCTTCGTACTCCGCCTCACTTAGCTGACGTTCGCACGGACGTAATAAAATCGTGGCGGGATTTTATCGCACACTGGATTTTCAACTCTCGGTTTTAAGCCGAGCGTTGAGAATCTAACGCGCTGGGACGCACTCTCGTCTCAGCGCGTTGAAAAAACACACTAGTGCCGATTCCCTTGTTCATAAACTAAACTAAATTTAAGTTCAGTGCATCTTTTTCTTTCTATTTCATTATGAAAAGGACAGAAGATAAATTTTAGTTTAGTCCTGTCAAATTAATCAGCGCTTGACGTAAATTGACGTCATTTTAGTAGGCAAGTTTTTAATCACCTCTAAACTTGTATGGAGTAGTGACAGGCGCTGATTATTTGACAGGACTAAACTAAAATTTATCTTCTGTCCTTTTCTTAATGAAATAGTAAGAAAAAGATGCACTGAACTTAAATTTAATTTAGTTTCTGAACAAGGGAATCCGCACCACTGTTGGATTTTCAAGTCTCGGCGCTAAGCAAAGCGTTGAAAATCCAGTGCACGAAAAAACGAACGCCCGTAACTTCGGCCGAAACTTCGGATTTCGCTTAGGGAGTAGAGCTCCAGTCGTGGTCCGCGGTCCGTGGCCCGGTTTGCGGCTAGTTGGCCGTTGCAACCAAGTGCGCAATTCGTATCGGTTTCTCTAGTTTACCTGGTCGCGATCGTGACCGTCTTGTACGTAAGGTCCCTAACTCTAGACGACACCTACATACAAAAAGAAAGCCAAAAGTGTGCTGTTGCATTTAATAAATATAATTCAGTGTCTTTAATCAGTCAAATATTAGCGATAACATCCACAAACAAAACAATAAACTGAGACTTCGAGCGCGAGCGTGCATAAAATGAACTAAAATGACACTGGCGACGAGTTAAAACTTGTTTGTACGCGCTCTAGTGACGTGCATCGCTGCGTTTCGAACTTCGGTATAACTCCGATTCAAAATTATCGGAACCGAAGTCGGAATCGGAGGTGGGAGACTGGGTACGGTTGCAGCAGGGTACGGTTAAACCAACGCTAATAACTCGTAAACTATTAGCGGTGTGGTGAGGGGTACAAGGGGAGAGAGACGCGGCCGGCGAGTCCGGACATGAATCACAGTGACGCGTTGCACTTCGCGCGCTCTGTACGTTTCCAGGGGACCCTATTATATTTTTTCGACAAAAAGTAAGTATTTTCTATTGTTTTCTTTTTCAAATTACTTTGTTGATATTAGCATTTGCATTTTGAGTGATTTTCTGTTTTATTGTTAGATTTTGAAGGTTCGAAAACCGTGATTCGTTTTTGTTTATGTTGTTTTGTTTTGACGCTATGTTTGTTTTATTAGCAGTTGAGGGGTATGGGGACGGATGAAGCAATTATTGTGGGTACGATTGAAACAATGATAACCGTTGCTTTTTTCGTTCTAGATGCCCACACAATCTATCAAAAAAACTTCAAGAGGCGAGTGTGATATAACTCAGTACGAAAATGCGTATGAAGAAGTCAAAAAAGGGACTTCTTTACGAAAAGCTGCAGAGATGTACGGAGTTCACCATTCTTCTCTTCTGCGTTACAAGAAAAAAAGAGATGCAGCGATCGAAGAAGGTAACCAGGCTGATGTTAGTATGGGGTATGTAGCCCACAACCGAGTATTTACACTGGAATGTGTATTTACAGGAGGAATTTAAACTGTCAAAATATCTGATCCGCTGTGCGGAATCTTGTAAGTTTGTTAGTTTAAACCGGAGCAGAAGAGCTCTTTTTATGTTCGAAACAATTATTAAGACTGATAGAAATGGTGCCATACTAGAATTTAACTATTTCTTGTTGATTATTAATAAAGAAACTGATTTTTATTACTTATTTGTTTATGTTTCAACTGACCCCCATCGCTGTTTCAACCGCCCCTGGTATGAGTACGGTTGAAACAGTGGCATATTATTTTATTAAACTCTTCCTATCTAGTAAATATGGCAGTTGAGCCTCTAATTCTGAGATGTATTTGAAGACAAAAGTCTATTCTCTCATTTTATGTGTTTTGTTGTTTGTTATGTTTCAAAATGGCTGTGCTACGAGCGTTCAAAGCAAAATTGTTTCAACTGTACCCAGTCTCCCCTATAATTAGTCGGAGGTTCCGACCTTTCGGAATCGGAACCGAAGCTCCGTAACATACCTGATTAACACTTTGCGGACACTAAACGCCCCCATACGTAATAATAATAAAACTTCTATTGCATCTCGTTCAGTGTCCTTCAATCGATTATTACACTTAGGTATTGATATACCTTTAAATCGACTCCACTTCAAGATATTTCCAAGAAAAGGCAAGTCGCAACAGTAAATATCTTCAGCTTCCAGCCTATTTGACTAAACAGATAACGAATAATACTGTAACTCGCAAAGGAGAGCCTACAAATTGATACATCAATAATTACACCATTAACAAAGAAAACACAAGGCAATTTCAACCTTATTGCTTGGGAAATAGATGGGAAAGTTGTAGGAAAGTAAGTGTGGGTAAAAGAGACATTATTTCAAGTAAATAGCGAAGGGAGGAACAAAAAAGTTAGTAATAAACAGGACGCTGAAGTAATAAATTATTTCCATTTGCTCTCGCAAGCGATGAAAGTAGAAATGTTTTCTGTAATCAGAATGTAGGTTAAGATGTCTGTCTGTACGGGTTGTAAGTCAGGGATATTATATTGTTGCAAAGCAACTACCAACCAACCAACCACCAACCAACCACCAACCAACCACCAACCAACCACCAACTACTACCAACTTAAATGTAAATGTCAGTCTTTGACAGTTGCATGAAATGGCTTTGTACGGCAACTTGAGGCGTGGCTGTCCAGTAGGTACCCTAATTGCGTAATACAACACAATCTGTTTCGATTTGAAACAGATTGCTAATCCATTGTTTCATAAGTTGGGAAAAAAAATCTGCTCAGCAACGTAAATAACGCAAAGAATGTTATTGAACTGTCAAAATAAAACAAATTAGGCAAAATTGTTTACGAAAACAAGTTACGCAATTAGGGTACAGGTTTACATTTAAGCACATTCCTGTACCCTAATTGCGTAATACAACACAATCACAATCTGTTTCGATTTGAAATAGATTGCTAATGCATTGCTTCATAAGTTGGAAAAAAAATCTGCTCAACAACGTAAATAACGCAATGAATGTTATTGAACTGTCAAAATGAAACAAATTAGGTAAAATTGTTTACGAAAACAAGTTACGCAATTAGGGTACAGGTTTACATTTAAGCACATTCCTGGTTATTCTTCCAACTTAATTGTACTATGCATTTAGGAATGGGTTCTCGTCAATTGCGGTGACATCTACAACACCACATGTAAACTATGCATCACACTGACGTCACGCAAAATCCTGCATCGCGCAAGCAGAGTTTACCGCACGACAAGTATAAGTATATTCAAAATCCCGAAATCAATTGTCGAGCAGTTGCCCACCAGACACGACACTCTATAGAGGATGAGTGAACTTTGCACCCTGTTCCTCATACCTCTATTCTGCAATGGATGGGGTCAAACTCAAGACCTTTTGACCAGGTTACGCTATTGTCCCATTGAAAAACTTCACTTTTAATTATCCATCATGAGCCCCAATAATAGCTACTTTGAACGGTGCAACAATACGGTCATCACCATTTTGGCAAACGTATTGCTAATTGCAGTATGTTGTTATAACTCTGCTATAGTCCGTGCGCGACTGCTAGTCACTGCCTGAGGTATGTGAGCGGTGAACTATACCCATTCTCATTCTTTGTTACACTTTACGGCACCCACAGATAGTTTTTTACTTGCCAGAAAACACAATATTTCAAAATTATAAGCCATTGTACGGACGGACCTAGTAAAAATCACTATTTTTAAGGCTTATTGCCAGAATCTACAAGAGCAATCTATGGGTCAATTACACCAAAAGGTCGCTGAATGTCCTGCGCGTCCAGTACAACAATGGTTTCAGGATGTTTTTGGGACTTCCTCGCTACTGCAGGGCGTCGGAAATGTTTGCGCAAGCCCGTACTGACGGTTTCCATGCGATTGTTCGCATGAAAACTGCTTCACTACTGAGAAGAGTGAGAGACAGTCGCAACAGCATCCTGAGAACTGTAGCGGAGAGCTTCAGCTCTCCAATTGTCAAGCAGTTTGTGCAGAGGGTGATTGGTACTAACACTAGATAATAAGTTATTTTTATATTATGTTACTAATACACTATGGACTCTGTTCCGAAATAAAAATCAATATTATATTTTATCATCCCTGATTTATTCCACTGCAATGGCGGTTGGAGCAGAGCCCTAACGGAATGGTTGGCAAGAAACGGTAGAAGGAGCGTTGGAGAACCAATAGCCAGGTGGTTGGACGACCTACAGAAGACCGCAGGGAAGATCTGGATGAGACTTGCATTGACCAGGGAAGCATGGCACACAAAGGAAGAGGCCTATACAAAGCACTGGGTGGAACAAGGCTGCCCGAAGATAATGAACCCACTGCAAGGCATATTGTTCAGCCCCAGATTTACGCCGAGGCACACAAGGCACTGGCCTAGGGGCCCAGCTAGCCTAGGGGCCCCACCCACCCAGCTACCCCGACGGTAACTGTCACTGTCACTTTTAAGCAGAACATTGAGCAATAGTAAAATACGACCTGAACCTTGGCTCGTATTTTAGAAGAGCGAGAGTGCCGTTTTTGTGCCCCTTGTAAGATTTTTGGAAAATTAGGGTCGCTAGCTACTAAAGGGTAAGTACAACAACTGGAAAAACGCAATTTAAAGAATGAAGGAAAAATGGCTTCGGAATGGGGGGACTCAAATGTTGAAATGCCCGAGCCCTGGGTCTCGTAAGTCCGGGCCTGGTATTACTCTTATTCTACTTCTTTCAGTACAGTCAAAAATAAATAGGTCAGGAATAAAGTTCTAAAAACGTACAAAGCAGCTGAAATCGGACTAAAACCTAGTATTTGTAGAACACTTGAGAAAACTGTACAAGATATATGAACACACTCGTGTGGAACTGGGTACGCCCTTTCCGCTCTCGTATAAACCGAATATATTACAGCAGTAAATAGAATAAATACTTAGCTTTGTAATAGATTTATCGATAGAAAAGAATCCTTTGCCAGTGAAAGGTGGCCATATTCCGGTTGTATGGATCATGGAATACAAGTGATGTATTTGTGCAAGCGTCTCTCCGTCCAGAGCTCCCTGAGCAGTCAGTCCCGAAATCTTGCTGCTGACTAGCACAGCTAAAAAACGTGTAGATAATTCCTCTACCCGCCAGATGAAAAATATAAAATTGAGAAGCTTTAAGAAAGATCTATCTTAACAAAGATTTTATAGTGAAAGTAACACGTGGCGTTTTACAGCAACTTTCCGGCTGTGTGGTTGCGTCTGAGTCTATAATATACGCAACACTTGCACGCTGTCGGCTGTACTGGCACACTCAAGTACGTAACGCTCAAAAGCCTGAGCAAAAAGCTTTACACGGCGTGCGTTAGGGTTTGAACATGTTGATGAGAGATAGCGATTTAACAGACGTGTATAGAGATATTTGTGAGAGCAACACAGCACCACCAATATTCCAATTTCCAACGAACGTTACTTACTAAAAAAAAATTGTTTAGTCAAAGCAAAAATGCATTGAATCACATATTTTTTAAAGAGTTTACAGGATAATTTTATGGCGCAAATCTTTAACGATGCGTTCAATAGCATAATATATAATAAACGCATCCAATACATCTGGAATCCTGCTAGCATTCGACAGTCAATGTGAAGGAATGCTGTTGCCCATTCAGTGTGTACATGGTATAATTAAGTTTTATACCTTAGCCAGGGGAATTCAGGGGACAAAGAAACAATTTAGACACTTGAGGAGACTGAATATTATTATCGAGCATCGATTTCGATAGTATCGAGCAAGCAAGACACACCCGCACAATGGCAAACTCAAACCATCTCACCGTCGCGTCGCTTCATCATTGAACTGGAATGACAAGAGAGGTAGTAATCTGGCATTTATAAATGCTGATTTGGGTGTATTTGGCGCAGCCGTGAGGCAGACAATACTGTTATTACTTAGGTATAATTAACGAAGTTTTTTTATTTTTTTTTGTTTTCTTATTGTGTACCTTTTAAACTGGGTCAGATAAATGTATTTTTCTTCAATCATTAATTTACCCGCTTCCGCTCCCGCTCCCGCTCCGCTCATCACACAAACCCCACTCTATAGTAAGAGGCTGAAGCTTGTTTCAAAAGGCTCGCCTTTGAAGCTAGTTGGACATTGTTCTTTTGAGAATGTCACGTCACTAATCACATAGTGATGTACCTTTGTTTCACTAAAAAGTCTTTAATTAAATATGTTTGGTTTACTATGTAAAAGTTTATTATATGTTCTGTAATTGTTTGGTTAGCTATGGGAATGTCCTTCACTTCATAAAATTCAAAAGTCATTTATTCAAACTAGGCTGAGAATCAGCACTTTTCGAACGTCAAAATTACATAAGACAGTCCCCCAAAAAACGCCCACCCTTCACCACTTCCTAGTGCCTTTCGCTGGGAAGAAGAAGTGGCGCAACAAACTCCCCAGCAGCACAGCTGTCTGTTCAAGATACCTGGAGGCAGCTAGACATTTGTGAATGGAGGAGCTCGTGGCTACGTAATGACAGCCGCACGGGTCGATCCGTCAGGTTAAGCGACGTTTGCCGGGGTTGGTCCGTGGATGGGTGACCATCTTCACATACCGAGATTCCTCCGTGCCTCGGAAAGCACGTTAAGCCGTTGGTCCCGGCTGTCATTCGTGGCTCTTTGACAGTCCGAAAGTATAACAACCTGTCTTACCAAGGGGTATCGTGTTACCCAGGTATGCTCGTGATTTCATAATTATGTACTTAGATCTATTTTGTTTTTTGATTATTCTTGTCTTTATGTATGCACGTGTTTCTGAGACAAATAAACCTATTTTTCTTTCCTTTTTCTTTAAGTTACTGGGTTGTGGAGGTCAGATATTAGGTAGTCGCTTCATGAAAAACACTGGTATTCAGCTGCATCCGGATAGATTGGAAGCCGACCCAAACATTGTTGAGAAAAGGCTAGGTTTTTAAATCGTGTGACTGTTCTGCTATACTATTAAACGAGCAATATATATATAGATATATATTTGTAATCACGTTCTCAATAACAGCTCTAATGATTTCGGTGAAAGTTGCAATATAGAGGTTAACGGGGGCGAAAAATTGATCTAGCTAGGTCTCATATCTGGGAAAATTAATTTTCTCCGTATTTTCACCCGAGCAGAGTTCGGTCGCCCAAAGTTTAGAACAAGATGGCTACCTTAGAATAATGAAATGGCAGCATGGAATTAGTAAGTACCTACTACCATGGCAGCATGGAATTAGTCCTGGGCGTCGGGAGTTGCAGGCCGATTCCCGGCCACCGTAGGCGCGGGCTTGCGGACGGTGAGCAATGGGTAGCTCGCCGTCCGATAAGGACCAAGCCCGGGTCGACGGCGCGTTGTGTTCCACGCGCGCCTCAAAGAGATGTCAGCAGAATTGACGGGGTCCGCTAGGGCCGATACCTGCCGGGGTTGCGAAGAAGTCCGAAAGGGAGATCGTGGCCCCCGGCAACATGGCAACTGAAGAAACACGGGTGGGTTTTAGTCAGTAAGAGTCTGACACGCCCTCCCGCTCCACCCAGAGCGGGGGAAGTTATTTGATGATATCCCACCCAAAAAAAAAAAGAGCACGGAATAATTTACTATCATGGCAGCATAAAATTAGTGTGAACTTTCTAAATAAGCATTCTCTATTTTCACCAGAGCAGAGCTCAGTCGCTCAGATACTCATTTATTTAAACTTCATGAACAGCAGTGGGACTTAATGCCAGAAGGCATTCTTTACGAGTTAACCTTCGGGTTAAAGTTATGTTTGTACGCTATAAGAAGTGTACAAACATTGAAAAAAAAATAACTAAAGCGGACACGGGACAACCCTCAATGAGAAACTCGAAGATGAAAAGTCAAAGTCAAATAATTAATTTCAATTAGGCACAAAAAGGCACTTTTGAACGTCAAAAACAAAAAATAGAATTGATTCTAGTCGCCCCTTCCAAAAGGTGTTTTCGTATGGAGAAGAATGGGCAAGAAACTCCACCGTTACTCTTTTAAAATGTTATCGAAATTTACCTACTTACTAAATAATTTAACAAGTTTTTTGACTAAAGGCTCGGACAGACTGGCGCGACGCGACATCGGTAATTATTCTACCGTGAAGTTTTCTTAGAAATTGTTTTATTAGAGTCGCGTCGCGTCTGTTTGCAGGAGCCTTTAGTGTGTGTGTTTTGCTATCTGATAAATTATTTAGAGTATCATCACATGATTCAACACAAAAAAATACATTGTTACATAATATTATCTAAGATAAAGTAAAATTCTGTCATGTCCATAAACACATTTTCCCAAAATACCTAAAAATTTACCCAAAACTGGCACAACTCGAAATAATCAAAAAAACGTGTTGCAATCGAAAACATTTTTCGTCCAACAGCAGAAGTTACACAACTCAGAAATTCAAAAAAACGCGGCGCTTCGAATCGGACTCGAAAGCGAAATAAAAACGGACATAAAACTTTTTTTCTATGTTTTTGCCAACGACCTCTCGTTTCGTATAATATTCATGGCCCGTTTTTTACACCTTACGCCTTTTACCCCGCATAAATGTGAATTATATCATTTTTACCAACATTTTTGTGCCGAAATATCGGAAAATTGGGTATTCACATGCGAATTCTAAGAGAATGACCTATGTATCTTCTCTTTTATTGCTTGTTTCGAATTTAATTTAGTTTTATGTTCTATAGGTTATGTGAGTAGGTAGTATAGCTTAATAAGTAGGATAATGAAAATGAGAACGTCAACACATAGGTACATAAATATAGGGCTATAGGTAACTGTTATTGGCTGAATTGATACATTTATTTAGGTAGTGTGTAAAAATAATAGTACTTACATCATTTTGTGAATATTATTAGCTACTTAATCAAATAATTATAATTTAATATAATATTGAGGAGCTCGTGGCTAAATAATAACTAGTGATGTGCCGGATATCCGTGATTCGCAGATATCCGCGGATCTCCGAGGGAGAAAAAAGATCTGTATCCTGTATCTGAATATAAAAGATCCGTTCAAGATCCGCCAAAAAGTAACGGGTACAGATCTTTTTCTCCCTCGGATATCCGCGGATTTCCGCGGATACGGATATCCGGCACATCACTAATAATAACAGCCGCACGGGTCGATCTATCAGGTTAAACTACGCTTGCCAGGGTTGGTCCATGGATGGGTGTGGGTCTTTACATACCGAGACTTACTTTTTATTTTTGACAGTCGTTACCTACGGGTCGTCAGAAGCCCGAAAGTCTGACAGCCAGTATTACCAAGAGGTATTGTATTATATTACCCAGTTACTGGGTTGTGGAGGGGTCAGATAGGCAGTCGCTCCATGTAAAATACTGGTATTTAGCTGCATCCGGTTAGACAGAAACCGACCTCAACATAGTTAGGAAATGGCTAGGCTGATTGATTTTTTATTCAAATAATTAATTTGTTTTTTTTTTTAAGATTTTGTTTTTAAGAACATTATTATCCGTTTGGCAAGTAGAAGGGCTTATCTTACGCAATAAAATAATTAAATAAAAGGTCAGTTTACTTTTATTTCCATAATTAAAATATAGATTGAAAAGTAGGTTCTTTCTACGTTTTCATTAAATCTCCTGCAGAAAAATATACCTACGGTAAAGTGCATGAAGGAAATGAATGAGCCCAGATAATATGGCTGGCTACGCATAATTTTGTACTTATATTTTTTACTTCATCTTACGCGTTTTATTAAAAATATGTAAATTATAAGAAGTCCCCCTTGCTGCAAACATCGTAAAAATTATATGAAGCACTTTTTATACGCATTAAAAACCCAGAGACTTAAGTATGCACTTCGACAAACAAAAAACAAAACACACTCATCGAAGAAATGTTTTTATTTTTAAAACCTAATGTATTTGAATTTGGAACACGTGGCCCTAAACAAAAACGCGCCAACACACAATTTGTGCAATGATTGTACTAAAACTTAATGCGTGCCATGTGGTCATTCCCGGTCATGCCATCGCGGGTCCGCTAACTTCATTCTGATCTCCCCATCCTTCTCTCACAAATAGTTTTCCATTCAAATTGTATCTGTGCTTTCTCTCGCTCTCGCGCGGCCGTCAGTTCGCGTCGAAGCGTAGAGCGTGGCGGTCGTATAGCTCTTTGCCGGCACACGTGACAACTTTCGTAAAAAAACGTTGTAAATACTTTTTTTGAAAGTACCGCGGTATTCGCGCGAGTGTCAAAACAGTTTCTGTGTTCAGTGCGTTGGATTTTCGTGAGATAAATATTTTTGTTTTGTGCATATTTTGGAATGTTGCAAAGATCACAGGTAGTCGCGCGGTTGTGAGCGCGAAGTGAACGGATTTCTATACGGTTGGTATTATTTTTCTCTTATCAATCCATTGTCAGTTCTGTTTCTACGTGGCTGTTAAAGTTTTTTCGATGAAACATACAGTTTTATCGTTATCGGAGCGAATTTGTTGATATGCTCTGATGTAAACTTATCTGTTTGGACAACTGAAAAGTACGTAAGTAAGTGCAATAAATTCAAAGGTACCCGCATAATGAGTTTCATGAGAAATCCAAGGTTTTCCATCAATCGATTAGTGGTTTCACACAATTGTGTAAATACTAATTTGATTTAACATTTTATTCATGATGTAAAAACTTGAAGGTTAACGTTTAAAGCATTATTTGTGCCTGTTCACGCAAAAACTTCGTCTATTCACAATGATACCTCGTTTACAGACAGTAATTGGCTGGAATAATATTTACATCATTATAACGATACGTTATTCAAAGAAGTTGTTTATTTAGTCAACAAATAAATACATAATATATTTATCTATTAAGTCCAAGGGTAAATAACTCATGGAACTTACCCAGTTGGCCCGTGACCACCTGTTTTGTAATAAAATAATTTTGAAATCGGCTTCTGTTCACACTATGGGCCATGCTGGACCGGTTTGGCAATTAGCTTTCATTGAGATCGGAAAACTTCTCAGATAGATCTCCGATAGGTACCTAAAAGTTAAGTAAATCTAATGATCTAACTATGCAACATAAATGCCTCAAAGGACATTGGTCAAATGACAGTACGTACAGGCTGGCCACAGTTCGAAACTTAAGTCCGAGCAATATTCATTGAGCGTATCACAAAAAAAAAAAAAATTGAAAAGTAACAGGCCGTGATGAAGAAACTATGTTGGATTTTGTGCAGGGAGTGCTCACACTATTTGAGCCCCGCCCCCCCCCCCCCCCCCCTGCTCTGAAACTAGGTAGGTAGGTATTATCGTTGTCATTTTGTGAACTGTAAGATAAGAAAGATTATACAACTAACTACCTAAGTACTTAATGTTTTCATCACCGAAAATGACAAAACAGTTTCACAGCATCGTGTTGCTGGCTATTGTTTCAACTTAGGTATAAATTGTGTAACTTCAAACTTGAAATAGAACTGAAAAAAAAAACAAAGGCAAGGTTTTAGTTACAACGTTACAAAATATATTTTTTATTATTATCTCGCGTTGCAAAAATGAACGGTTCAACTGCGAAAATGGTGTAACTCCAATTTTGCAATTTTTGCGTCATTTAAAAAAAATTAAATGTTATCAAGGAACTTTGGCTTTTGAGATACAAGTATATTTTTACTTAGTTCAGGAGCCAGCTGTTCTACCTGATTTTGACCTCCACTTGTACAATCATGTTTAGTTACTAACTCTATGTGTTTTTCTTTTCTTTGTACAATAAAATTTATTTATTATTATTTTATTATTATTTTTTATCTTATATTTTTACAATGAGTATTAAAGATCCTTACACTTATAAAATGCACGTCATCGTATCTCTTTTTGTTTTCATGTAATTGGAAAGATTACTACATACTCCACACAGCCTTGTCTATTGATTTGCGATAGGCACGTCTTAGGCCGATAATATCGGCGCCGTAATTATGTACTCGTCAGTTTTAATTGTAATAGGAAACTGTGTTGTTAAAGGCAATGTTTCTTGTCTCATTAATTTAGAAGTACCTAATTATGTTGAAGATTTTAGATAACGTTTATCGAGATTTTAACGATTTTAGATAACTTAAATAAATCTGTTGCATCTACACCCACATTTCTCCAGTTATGGTTAAATGTCATGTAATAGGGGGCGAGCCTATTGCCATCAACCGGGCACAGATCCAGACTCTGGAAAAATTTGAAAGCTTCGAAATTCCTCGGTACTGTTGAACAGACGCATTTTTTTTTCTTTGTATAATCATGCGTTTTCTGATGTAATCTCAACCTGCTTTGCAAAAGCCTCCGCTAAAATCTGCTAACTACAGAAACTACAAACTTCTTTGTTAACAATCGGAAATCTAAGAAAGATTTATTTGCTTGAAGCGCTATTTCTATATTTCTGGAACTTCATAATACCTAATTGCTAACTCTGAAGGGCATTTAGGCAATTTTGTGCTATATTGATACTCGGTTCCCAGAACCCCCAAGATCCTAACATCAAGATACACACGTACAAAATCTATTTAATAAAGCAAAGCCAACCCAAATACTAAGTCCTCATATTAGGGTCTACGGTCATAAAACGCGGGTTGGCTTTGTAATTAGTTTTCTTGTTGCTTCAGCCCATACAGTTTACCGTTACACAATGAAATAACGTCCCTGGGGCGCCTCCACCAAATATCAGTCACCGTTTACGACTTGTGACAAGATGGTGACTTTAAGCTTGAATTAAGCCCTGTTAATTTCAATATTTAATTAAAAATAACAAAACAATAGTTTTGTACAGAAAAAAAGATCTTCAAAGATTTAGAAAAGTGGAGAAGATCGATCAAGATGGCGCTGACGATCCGACTCCTGGGATTTGTAAAACCAGGCAGACAATGTTGGACGGTGAGCAATTGGTGGCTCGCCGTCCGATAAGGACCAGGCCCGGGTCGACGGCGCGTTGAGTTCCACGCGCGCCTAAAAGAGATGTCAGTAGAACTGACGGGGTCCATTAGGGCCGATGCCTGCCGGGGTTGCCGGAAAATCCGAAAGGGATACCGTGGCCCCTGGCAACATACAGGCAACTGAAGGAACACGGGTGGGTTTTAGTTGGTAAGAGTCTGACACACCCTCTCGTTCTGCTCAGAGCGGGAAAAGTTATTTGATAATTTCCCACCCAAAAAAAAGGCAGAGAAAAAGGCTGCCTGGTAGCAGCAAAAACAGTAATTGCCTTAGATTTCGTTTTCGCCCATAGAAAGAACTTCTCTGTGAAAATAATAACTTTAGTTGAGTTGTAATCAGTTGATTTGGTATGTCTTCCATGCGAAGTGTTCTGCACCAGTGTACTTGGTCTTTTCAGGTCTCCAACGTCAGGTGATGCTTATTCTCTCCAGAATTCGTATTACATAATCGAAATCTCGTAATAATCCATGCAAATAACTCAGCTCAGGGTGTTAATATCAAAATACACACCTTGAATATTGTATTCAATTAACCGCAGAGGTTTTGCGGTCGAATCGGCGATCAATATTACTTGTAGTACCCACTTCAACTTGAAACTAATATGCCTTTATTGACTCTGTTATTGTATTTTACATACGTACTCGTAGTATATTAAGGCTATGTGCAGACGGATTTTAGTACCTTTCAAATGTTTGTTAACTTTTTGATTTGATTCCAACAACGTTTTAGAAAAAATACATATACTTAGCCTTATTTTTTTTTTTTTTACTAAAGTAATAATATTTGTTTTTCTTTGCGGCTCAGTATTCAGCAATGCTAAAACCATTCGCTGATGCAGACATTAGTAAAAAATCATACCTTTATTTTTTTATTAATATTTAAGACATGAAAAACAATATCGGGATTAGTATCTTTGTATTCTATTCAAGATACAATCGACACCTTGTTAACAAGTACCAGAATTACAACTTGACTTGAATCACAAACAGCTGATCGGAATAATTCCTTTTAACCGACTTCTTATATCAAATCCACACGAAAAGAAACCTACAAAATATAAGTAGGAGGTGTTTGTTACCTTCTGTTAGAAATGTGTCTGACTTTAACTAAGTATTTTTCTATAGAAACGATATAATAAACAGTTCTTTGAAACAAGTGGTCAGGTAGGCGTTCTCAGAATTCTCGCCTCATATTTCAAAAGGTGCCTCAGTGCAATGTAATTTATTAAACTCTTCGACTTTGTGGGGTTTTTAGACTTAGCTAGGGTGTTTTCCCTGTGGTCTTTGCTGAGGTTAAAGCCCATTTTGTACGTAAATTCGTTTATTTAATGGGTTACTTTTGCATTTTGGATATTACTTTGTCGCGAGTTCGTGACTCGCGTTAGCAAAGTGGAATAAGTAGGTATTTTTAAGATTTTTTTATTTAAAATCTTTTTTTTATGTGGAACTTTGTAGTACTTATATGTAGATTGTTTTTTGATCAACGAATCAAGAACGTGTAGAGGTAGCTAATAAAATAACAAAAAAAGAGAAATGTTTGAGCTAAACTACATTTAGGAAACTAAGTTAAACTTTTTTATATTATATTCGAGTGTTTCGACATTATTCCAGTAAACTCTTCATTATAAAAACGTGCGAAGGTAAGTACACGTGTTCAGAAATGAACATAAATTGCTTTATGTTACCTTCGCGATGAACGTGTAAGTAACATAAAACGAGAAGTGCTGATAAGAAATTACTTATGAATACATAATTATACGCGACTTCTACTCTTTTCTTTTATTTCAAAATTTGATTTTATACAGTTACGGTACTTTATGCATTCATTTTTTTTGTATTAAAAGCGACAATTGCTGACCAGAGGCATCAGTTCCATCCAGCCAGAAACCTTGAGGCACTGTTTTTTATTGACCGTCCACTGACAGAAATGGGTAATAATGGGTAGGTTTTTTTTTGTTACGAACATATTTTTTCTTACGTTTCATAACCACGGTACGTTCACCTCTTTCTCCTCGCCATTGTTTCATCAAAATGACGCCTCGCGTTCCTTATCGCTTAGTGCCGATTGAGTGAAAAACAAACTTTATTAGGAGTTCGTTGCTCCATGTCATGGTCTGCCGAACTATTACGAAGTAAACCGAACTTTAAATAAACACCTTATTTACATAACTTCAAACAAACCGCGTTCAAACCACTTGTAGCCTCTTTACAGCTTTAAAGTCAATAATAGTCTTCTTTTAAAACTACTACAGAATAAATATCGCGTACATAGTAGGTTAAGTGTGCATTAATCAAGTAAATACTGAATACAGGTAGGTATTCATTTACATAATTCTGTCGAGTAGTCTTATTCTACAAACTTATGTTACAAATAACATTGTCGAGGTGTCACTCCGCGACTATTTTGAGTAAGAGAAGTAAAGTTTACAAAATGGAACTACAGGAACTGAACTGCATTTATCATCATCAAAATCAGATCATCACTCAAAACCACAATTTGGCTAATTAGGTAGAGATGACGTTTAATAAAAAAATTAAAAAAAACGGGATAATATCATTCACCAACGTAGCTCAAAAATGCGACAGTTATTTCTTTTTACCGGTCGTTATCGAATATCGAGTAGTTGTGATTCTATAACAATACCTAATCTTGAAATATCCACGTATTGTTTCACTAGCATTGCACACTTATCGCTGATATAGAACATACACACACGGCTTATCTTATGGCTTTAATGACGTCATGAAACATGACCAAGGTACATACAGCGAAGGTCATACAATTGTGCGGGCCACAAAGGTTTGCCCTTTAGCCCTTTGAATAGCAAATGTTACAGCTATTATATTAAATTACGAGTTCGTATGGATCTGTGTGTATAGGAAATTGATTCAGGAGTTTGCGGATATTAAAATATGGACGTCAAGTATATAAAGCCATAGGTTTGTTATCAAAGCCTTTTTTTTGTTTTTTGGCAGAATGACTGATGTAATGTTGTCTACCTTTGAAGACACTATACAGTTTTACCTTATTTTCAGAAATACATAAGAAAACAATTTTGTATTACTTTCGTGTTGTTTGTTTCATGTTTGTATTCAAATAACTCGTTATCATATCTATTTTATCTACTGATAAAATACTGCTTCTGCATCAATAATCTTTAAGTACTAAAGTCGGCTAAAGCCTAACAAAACAGCTCCTAAGTACTAAAGTTCCCAAGATAATCTATAGCCTAGACTTTACCGTTAAATTCAAAGTAAATATTACTACAATACAAGAGACGGAGTTAATAATCTTCTGATATCTTCATAAATCTTCCAGTTTTAATCGGTTTACCTACCGCAAAGGAAAGCTAAGAAGACGGCTATTAAAGATTGTAAATATTTAAATATGTACGATATTGATAAACTTTTGATACTCGAAGGAAAAATTTCAATCTTCTATAGAATTTTTTTCTCTTTTATTTACTGAAATGGACGTTAATAGCTTATAAATACGTTAAATAAATAACCTCTTACTCTTTTTAAGTCTTTTTACTCTTTTTAAGACTAATAAAGAGGTTGTGAAGTAAAGCCTTAATTTATATTTTTCTGTACCGATTGAGTAATACCATAGCAGTGATTAAAACATTCACACATCCGAATCCAATTCTAGCTCATGCAATTTTATCTCGCCAAAAATTTGCTTAACAAAAGAAAATAATAACTCATGCTTGACGGGCACCGTAGACAGACTCACAATTCCGTGGAAAATTTTAAAATCATTTGATTAATTACCTTTTGAAGAATCCCTAACCATTCTAAAGATTGAGATTTCATAGTCTTGAGACGAAGACAAAAAACAATCCATTGAAGATGTTCTTAAAAGCCAAAACAGGTTTTAGAGGAAGTGGCAAAAAAGGCGCGTAGCCTAACTGGTTAAGACTTAAGATAATTAAACGCATGACATTGAAGATTTTTTGCAATTAACGAAAAAAGTTCGGTTTGAGTGTTGATAGCGTGCTAATGTTTTTACGATGCAATTTATTTTAGCTTGTTTCTTGGGATTCAATAAAAGTCAGTGATAAATAAACTAGATTGCTGTTTGCTAAGCGTGCTGGTTATAAGCAATCATTTAGATTTACGTATTTTTAAAGACGCTGCAACTACTTCACTTTTATTTTTTCGAGTACTGAATCTTCTTCGTTTCGTGTGGTTAGTGACTAACCAGTACCCTAATTGCGTAATACACGATCAATCACAATTTATTTCGATTTGAAACAGATTGCTAATCTATTGCTTCATAAGTTGGAAAAAAAATCTGCTCAACAACGTAAATAACGCAATGAATTTTGTTGAACTGTCAAAATGAAACAAATTAGTCATAAACGTTTACGAAAATAAGTTACGCAATTAGGGGACTGGTCTCAGAGTTTTAAAGCCGCCCATGGGCTTCTGACTTCGCTTCACATGCCGTCGAGAAATATCTCTCAGGCATGCCACTTAATGTTACTTAATTAAAATAAAATAGGATTAATAACATATTTTTGTTAGATATTTTTTCCACCCTGCATACATCGAAATCAATAATAAAAAGAAACTAAATGATGAAACATGTTCTCCATCTTACTAAAGTTACTTTGTGTTCAGAAACTAGAAACATAATCCCACATAAATCTATGAAAATAAAGTTGGCACCCCCACTTTCGAAAAATGAAAAATTAAATCGGTGAAAATTTCGAGCTAATTAAGGACAATTTTGGACTGCAAGAAAAAAATTTCAGACCAACCCCCCCTTCGAGATATTCAAAATTTTTAATGGGGGTGCTAACTATTAACTAAGTTAGCACCCCCACAGCATTTAAATGATCACTAAAAAAGTTTTATGTAGGTCAAAATTTCGAGCTCATTAAGGACAACAAATGCAGCATCAACCCACCCCCCATGTACAACCCCCCACCCCTCTATCCGTAAAAACATGAAAAAATCAAATAAAAAAAAAAAAAACTCACCACTATAATTCCTAGCATAGAATTGTACACTGCCAAGTACAAAAATAAAAACATCCCTTAAAACCACCCCTTGACCAAACTTCCCGAAAATAACATCTAATTTATACGAAAATTTCTCTTCTTCATACTTAAACTGTAAATCAATTATTAATGTATTATTACAACTACTACTTGCAACATCCCCAAAAAACTACCCCTTGACTGATGCTTAGTTCAAAATGTTAAACGTACTTCAAAAGATTATTAAAACTCCAAACCGTGCAGATGAAAATCTAAAACGGTGAAAATTTCGAGCTAATTAAGGACAATTTTGGACTGCAAGAAAAAAAATTCAGACCCCCCCTTCGAGATATTCAAAATTTTCAATGGGGGTGCTAACTAGTAATTAAGTTAGCACCAGCATTTAAATGTTCACTAAAAAAGTTTTATGTAGGTCAACATTTCGAGCTCATTAAGGACAACAAATGCAGCATCAACCCACCCCCCATGTACAACCCCCCACCCCCCTATCCGTAAAAACATGAAAAAATCAAACAAAAAAAATATATATTCTCCCCACTATAATTCCTAGCATAGAATTGTAGATTGCCAAGTACAAAACTAAAAACATCCCTTAAAACCACCCCTTGACCAAACTTCCCGAAAATAACATCTAATTTATACGAAAATGTCTCTTCTTCATACATAAACTGTAAATCAATTATTAATGTATTATTACAACTACTACTTGCAACATCCCCAAAAAACTACCCCTTGACTGATGCTTAGTTCAAAATGTTAAACGTACTTCAAAAAATTAAAACTCCAAACCGTGCAGATGAAAATCTAAAACGGTGAAAATTTCGAGCTAATTAAGGACAATTTTGGACTGCAAGAAAAAAAATTCAGACCAACCCCCCCTTCGAGATATTCAAAATTTTCAATGGGGGTGCTAACCAGTAATTAAGTTAGCACCAGCATTTAAATGTTCACTAAAAAAGTTTAATGTAGGTCAAAATTTCGAGCTCATTAAGGACAACAAATGCAGCATCAACCCACCCCCCATGTACAACCCCCCACCCCCCTATCCGTAAAAACATGAAAAAATCAAATAAAAAAAAATATATATTCTCCCCACTATAATTCCTAGCATAGAATTGTAGACTGCCAAGTACAAAAGTAAAAACATCCCTTAAAACCACCCCTTGACAAAACTTCCCGAAAATAACATCTAATTTATACGAAAATGTCTCTTCTTCATACATAAACTGTAAATCAATTATTAATGTATTATTACAACTGTTTTTAAGGGATGGTGGTTTTAAGGGATGTTTTTATTTTTGTACTTGGCAGTGTACAATTCTATGCTAGGAATTATAGTGGTGAGATTTTTTTTTTATAATTTGATTTTTTCATGTTTTTACGGAAAATTTTGAATATCTCGAAGGGGGGGTTGGTCCGAAATTTTTTTCTTGCAGTCCAAAATTGTCCTTAATTAGCTCGAAATTTTCACCGGTTTAGATTTTCATCTGCACGGTTTGGAGTTTTAATAATTTTTTGAAGTACGTTTAACATTTTGAACTAAGCATCAGTCAAGGGGTAGTTTTTTGGGGATGTTGCAAGTAGTAGTTGTAATAATACATTAATAATTGATTTACAGTTTATGTATGAAGAAGAGAAATTTTCGTATAAATTAGATGTTATTTTCGGGAAGTTTGGTCAAGGGGTGGTTTTAAGGGATGTTTTTATTTTTGTACTTGGCAGTGTACAATTCTATGCTAGGAATTATGGTGGTAGGATTTTTTTTTTTTAATTTGATTTTTTCATGTTTTTACGGATAGAGGGGTGGGGGGTTGTACATGGGGGGTGGGTTATGCTGCGTTTGTTGTCCTTAATGAGCTCGAAATTTTGACCTACATAAAACTTTTTTAGTGATCATTTAAATGCTGTGGGGGTGCTAACTTAATTAATAGTTAGCACCCCCATTAAAAAATTTGAATATCTCGAAGGGGGGGTTGGTCTGAAATGTTTTTCTTGCAGTCCAAAATTGTCCTTAATTAGCTCGAAATTTTCACCGTTTTAGATTTTCATTTTTCGAAAGTGGGGGTGCCAACTTTATTTTCATCATAAATCTCGGGCTAATATGTACAAAGTACACAATTCTCTGTACTATCGCTTTATTATTCAGCAAAGTAATTACGAAGTTAATAAACTAGACTATTTACACGCTCCGGAAGCAATGTTATTAAACTTATTAATTTTATTCTTTACTTAAGTGCGTTAAAAAAATATTTGTTGTAAATAAAAATTATTAAACTTATGCAGGTTTGTTTTTCGGCTGGTAGTTACGTTGTTACGTTAGTGAATTTATTTGGGTAAAAATGGCAGCATATATTTTAATGACAGTATCGTTTTGATCGATATTGCATACAATTGTTAGAACTTGAATAAAATAATTCCCTTTTCCCGATGTAGGACAGTGGTAACGGCCGCGACTTACGAATTGTAGGTCGTAGGTTCGAAGCCAGACAGTCGCTTAACTTTTTTGTATAAATTACTAGCTTCTGCCCGCAACTTCGTTGGCGTAGAAGTCGAAAAAATACAGCCCATGTTACTCGCTGATAATGTAGCTTTCTATAGGTGAAAGAATTTTTAAATCGGTTAAGTATTTTTTAAGTTTATCCATTACAAACAAACATACAAAAAATCGAATCCTTTCTCTTTATAATTTTAGTTTAGATTTCATCACCACTGCTCTCAAAACGGTGAAAGAAAACATGAACCAAAAATTCGAAGACATGTGACATCTACCAACCCGCACTGGGCCCGCGTAGTGGATTACCGCCCGCTCCCTCTCGAGGAGAGGAGGCATGTGTCCCAGCAGTGGGAACATTGTAGGCTGATTATGAGACTGTTAAATGCAAAAGTAGACAATGACCTTCAGCCTCCTTGGAAAAATGAACTTCATTTCTAGGTTTCGAAGGTTTTTTAGCAATTCACGTTTCTGCTAAAAACCTCAAACTTTGACCACATATTTGTGTGCCAGTCATGCCACGGTTTATAATTAGGTAGCGCAATACAACCTTTGATCATTCTCTGCAACAGTCATTGCGAGGTACGTGGTTCTTGGTTTTAATATTTAAGTAAATATACTTAAATTTAAAAACGTTTTGGTTTCTTCTCGTTTTTTACATTTAAAAAGTAAACATACTTAAAAGTAAAAACCAAGACAATAATAAATCAGTAATAATCAGATAAATAAGTTCTCTTTTTTTTTTTCATTTTAAACAAGTATTTAAATTGTATTGGATATTTTATGAGGTTCCCACTTTATTAGTGATCGATGGGTTCCCATGTTCGATTAATATTTGCACATCAGAAACCCGGTAGAGTATGACGGAAATCTTAATTGTAATTTGTCTACTTAAGGCTGTCGCAGACTGCCGCGACTTGACACCGGTAGAACAATTTCCTTGAAGTTTTCATAGAAATTGTTCCACCAGAGTTACGTCGCGCCTGTCTGGAGACATAAGTAGGTAGTCTGCACTCACCCATATTCTTGCGAATAAATGATTCTTATTCAGATACAATCTCTGACTGCTTCAATAATTATAATTATTTTAATGATCTAAACTAAAGTCTAGTAAACGAACAAACGACCCTGTGATACTAATTCACAATTCACAATACACGAATAATTAACAAACCTAATTACTACAGACGGACCCGGATGTGGTCCTATGTTATGTATTATTATCACAACTTTATAAGTATTATTATTTATTATGTAACTGATTTATAAAGTCGATATAAAGTAACAGACTTGTGATTGATTGGCAATATTAACTGTAATGAGAAACTATTAGATTTTAGCACTGTGTGTTGCTCGCGGCTTCGCTTGTCTGTCTTGTAGTAGGTACCTATGTAACGTGATCTTTTTCGTTATGTAATGCCTAGGTACTTATAATTGTTACAAACTTTCCCTGTTGTTTTATTTTATCTGGAAAAATTAAAAAACAATGGAATGTTTTCTAAATACAAGTTACAGTACAACACAACTTAGATGTAGCATCGGCAAAATTCGTAAAACTGATCACCATCCGAACTGAATGCGCCTTCTAAATCACCAATATTTATTACTGCTTTAGGTGAAAATGATCTTTACGCAAACGCAATAACTTGTGAAGTCATAAAACCAAATACATTCGTAAAATTTAAATGAATGAATGCAAATTTTCAAATTTATGCTACATTTAAATTGTGTCGTTCTGTACCGAGCTTGATCATTTTCTGACCAATGATAATTACCGAAGAAATGTTATTTTTGTAAATAGGACTTTACAGGTCAAAAATATTTTAGGTGGTCTGACTCCCATTCAAAAGTCACCAGCGTAAGATTAATATGACAGAACCAAGGAGACCAAATCGAATGGCAATCTCTAGCATCAGGTGGAATGCCAGCTCGCTTCAAGCGGACTAACCTAAGTTTGTTCGGTGATATTTTTACACGATAGACCGACTGGATTTATTTGGGGCTTGTTGTGTTTGTCACTATAAATAAGTTTTATCAATTAAAAATGTATTGAACAAACAGACGTTAAGAATTGTGTATTTTGCACTTGCCGATTAGTTGTTAAGTTATGGACTCCTTGTGTACGGGTGAACCTTTATTACATATTTAAGAGATGTTAAAGACATATAAATAAGACTGATAAAGTTTCTGGTCAGTAAAAATGTTAAAGATAACTGCAACAAAGATTATGATAAGCTGTTTCCCATCTGTAAAGTTTTACCCGTAGATAAAAAGTAGATTATGTGGTAGGTCTGGAATATATATCTATATTATATTATAATGAAGAGTATAAAGTTAATGTTACCAACGAGTACAACACACGTAGGGTTAGAGAGAACAAATTGGTTCAACCACAGATAACAAATTATTATGGTAAGAGAACATCTAAGTATTTGGTACCTAAAGTGTTTAACAAACTAGATTTATTAAGAGAAAAAGTAAAAATTACCAAATTAAAAAACATTATACAGGATAGCAGATAAAATTAAAAACATTGTTAATTTATGAGTAGTAGGTATGTGCGTAAGGTGGTGCATTGTTATGTAAAAGAGCGCCTCTCGCCATCAAACGTAAAAGTTTGGCGAGTTTAGAATTAAGTAACACCTCTGTATTATAATATCATTAAAATAAAAATTTATATAAAAAAACTAAGTAATAATAATGGATGGGTGACCATCTTTACATATCAAGACCTCTCCTGCACGTTAAGCCGTTGGTCCCGGCTGAAATTTGTAGATCTTTGACAGGTGTTTACGGGTCGTCAGAAGCCCGAAAGTCTAACAACCAGTCTTACCAAGGGGTACCGTGTTACCCAGTAACTGGGTTGTGTAGGTCAGATAGGCAGTCGCTCCATGTAAAATACTGGTATTCCGCAGCATCCAGTTAGACTGGTAGCCGGCCCTAACATAGTTGGGAAAAGGCTAGGTAGATGATCAAACCGACTGGATTTATTCATACTTTTAAGAACTAAATCTATAAATAAAAGTAAATGCCTGCTTGCCGAAATCTAAGTAAAATGCTAGGAAACACGTTCAAAGTAACCGTCTTTTCTTCATTTACAGTGCTACAAGAATCTTTTGGCTCTTGAATGACGTTGACAGGGTGGCGCTGTTGGTAAACATTTGTGAAATATGTTTTGGGCAATGTATGGGAAAAGCAAGATGGCGGCGTTAGTTCCAATTTTGGCCACGCGCCAAAAGATTCCTGTACTGCTATACATCTTGCTATTCAAAGGGCCTATTAGGCTTCACTTCGCTCAAAAAGCTGGTAATGCCTCATTAACGGACGCACGACTAAAAGTTTAAGAAACTGTTCGTGAGCTCATTATCGGCATGTCACTTAGTCTACGCCTTTGTACTAAATTAAAGGATTTATTTACATTCGGGACTTGCAGTTCTTCCTGACTCTTGATACTGTTTTGAGGTTTTATAGAATACAACTACCCTCAATACAACAATTACAGATGTATGAGCATGATTATCGATGTGTTTGCTAGAACAAAGAATTATGTAATAGAGTCAGTCAAAATCAAAATCAAAAGTCATTTATTCAAACTATGCTGAGAATCATACTTTTCTAACGTCAAAATTACATAAGACAGTCCCTCAAAACGCCCACCCTTCACTACTTCCTAGTGCCTTTAGCTGAGAAGAAGAAGTGGCGCAACAAACTCCCCAGCAGCCAATTCCAATCGAAATTTCTGTTCCTTATCCCTCCTCTAGCAAGTCTTATTTTAGATCGTGACATTTCTATTATTTTCTTTTCCAACCTTATCCTATAGACAAGGGTGAATTTGTCTTACAAGGCGAAACTGAATTGCGTAAAGTCGGTTTTCGTCTACACAACATAAATAATCCCATATTCGCGAAACACCTCGACTAACTTGATAAGACTATAATCCATCAAACTCGACACCATAACACAACTAACTCCTTTGTATAGAAACGAGAACTTCTCAGAATAAAGCTTAAACACACAGTCTCAGGTCGACAAGGCAATAACAATCTCTCAATTACCATAAAGTCATAAAACATATTCAACACACAGCCTTAGAATAGGAAATAAATAAGACATGTCATAATATGTCCATAAAAGAACAGGATTACGTCATCAAAGTCCTTTGAATTCTACCTGAGGTCTGAACTTCTTTATAATTTTAAGTTTACTTTTTGTAGGAAATGTGACGTCATTCGTTTGTGAATTCCTTGGACTTTGGTTAGAGGATGTTGATAATTGCACGTAATTTCGTTTCTGCAGAGGTTTCCCAAAAGATGGAGGTGATAATTATGTTGTAGTCACTCTTTTAATGACTGTTTTTAGTCCGAATAGGAATGATGCCTGGGTTAAAAAAAAAGAAATTCTATTTAGTCCGTCAGTCAGATAATAAAAAAATATTAGACACGTATTTTTTGCATTACCATATTAATAAAAAAATTACTTAGAAAAAAACGCATTAAAGTTGGGGAGCGGCGGTCGCTACTTTTAACTCAATGTATCGCCGTAATCTTTTGATTACGTAAAAAAAAAAAAAATATGTGTTCAACATTTTTTTTAAATCTACAATCCGGAAAAAAAATTGTCATTTGTTTTTTTTGTATTGGTCTAAAATCAAATACTTTTCCTAAACACTTTTTTCAAGTACATCCAGTTTCATGAAAAAGTTTGTTGCCATAATGATGAGTAAAAATTAAACGAAGATGCTCCTTCTGGATTATCTGTTTCATTTTCCACCTTAACTTCTTCATACGCTGACTCTTCATGCCTTATAGAAATCTAGCTTCCGCCATCGGCTTCGTCCGCATGATATCTTTATAAATGTTACTCAGTAATCTACTGGAGAAAGAATTTTTAAAATCGGTCCAGTAGTTTTTGAGTTTATTCATTACAAACAAACATACAAAAAATCAAATCTTTTCTCATTATTATAATACTAGCGGACGACACGCGGTTTCACCCGCGTAGTTCCCGTTCCCGTGGGAGTACGGGGATAAAATATAGCCTATGTTACTCGCTGATAATGTAGCTATCCATTGCTGAAAGTATTTTTCAAATCGGTCCAGTAGTTTTTAAGTTTATTCGTTACATACAAAAATACAAATCTTTCCTCTTTATAATATCTGTATAGATTAGTTTAGACTATGAAAATGATTTCACTTCTTCGCTTAAGACAACTAAACAGATCACAGAGCAAAGAATACTTCCCCTTTCTATAATCTCTGAAACAGACAGACTCCACAGTCATTCTTCTAACCAAACAATTTAATTATCACTATGACACTATCACACAATTCCTATCAATCTACTTGATATTCCACAGACACACCAATTGCAGTCAGATCTAGATCCAGGCAAGGTAAACTAGAACATTATTAAAATGTCAGTCTGTCTAACAGTTATCTAGAATCTATCAAAAGTGAAGGCTATGCTAGTACCAGGCTCCCGGAACTAAGCAACAAAGATATAATTTGTCACGGGCTGTTTTGATTTGTATCAAAGTTGGTGACAATGAAATTGGGTAGACATGAATTTTATAATTATTTACTCAATGGTCAGAAAAAATTACACCACCATGTGGGTCCGCCAGTTATGTTTAAGTCCCATGTAATAGGGGGCGAGCCTGTTGCTATCAACCGGGCACAAATCCAGGCTGCTACTGAGAAATTCCAGATGGAAACCCAATAACTCTTTGCCCGACCTGGGAGTCGAACCCAGGACCTTACGCTCAGCAGTAGCTCTTCCAACCACTAGACCAACGAGACAGAGAAAGTTTAAGAATGAAATATTAGATAAAATGGAAAAACAACGATAACAATGCGTCCATATTTAGCCAACGCCCCTCGAAGGTCGTTTAGAGACACCCAAACGATCGAAAAACTATAATTAACTTAATAATTTAAGAAACGAAACAGCAATGTGACACCGAAATAACTCCCTCACGCCTTGCCTAATGGGTATGCACAAAAACCATGAGATCCTGCACAAAGAAAAGAAAAACTTAACGAAATCAAAATAAAGCATCTTCTCAATTGGCTGGTGTAAAATTCTCTTGGGGTAACCCTGCTGTTGGAAAAGGAACTGTAAGGAGATGGGGATGAAGTTGAAAGTCAATTGTAGTGAAACAAAACTCTCATGGGAGAAATATCGGCGTTTCCCGAATCTTGGGCTTGAATGTTTAAGTAAATAAAACATGGCGTTGCTGTGTTTGATCATGTGTACCGTGAATGTATGTGACGCGATCGTATTTGCTTTTATTGACTACTTTGTATAGTACAATATTTATGGTCGGAATACCAGTAACTTGAGCAGTTGCGCCTGGATACCGTTTCAATGAATGAAACAGCTGGAGACAGTATTCCTATACTTAACATTACTATCTATAAAATCTAGGCACAGCCGTGTATGATCCAGCACTTTTCCACCTCTGGGTTTCCCCACTTTAAGCTGCATAAGTTTTCGAGTTTATCTTAGACATCCACTGACTAACGTTGAAGGAAAAAAGTTAAAAGCAGAACCTGTACAATTCTGTAACTTATTTTCATAAACGATTATGACTAATTTGTTTCATTTTGACACTTCAACAACATTCATTGCGTTATTTACGTTGTTGAGCAGATTTTTTTTCCAACTTATGAAGCAATGGATCGCAGAATCTGTTTCAAATCGAAACAGATTGTGATTGATCGTGTATTACGTAATTAGGGTACTGGATTTCATAGTCTGCAAACGCAATTAACAGGTGACTCAATTCCTTTTCCTTGAGCAAAGAAGTGTTTATAAGTAACCATAAATGTCTCAACACACCTCCAAAACCATCCATTCCAAAACTCAGCAAAACTCAAGCAGAAAACCCGTAAACTTATGCCCACATATTATTTTAATACTCCACAAGCTCCGTCTTTGGCGGTCCTAAGTCAATACAAGTCGGCCTTGGTAGCTGGTGCCCGGAGACTTGTTCAAATACCAACAGGTGAAACGAATAGCAGGTACTATGCAAATTATATATGAAATTACATGGAAATGTGACACATGGTGACAAGGACAGGAGTTTTTTTTTTTTTTTTAATTCCTGAGAAATTTGAAAGGAAAAAAAGGAATACGAAATTGAACTTCTGAAAGTTAGGTACCATGTTCAAAACATTATAAGTTTGTTTTGTAAGTAATAACAGCCGCACGGGTCGATCAATCAGGTAAAGCTACGCTTGCCGCGGTTGGTCAGTGGATGGGTGACCGTCTTTACATACCAAGACCCCTCCGTGCCTCGGAAAGCACGTTAAGCCATTGGTCCCGGCTGTCATTTGTAGATCTTTGACAGTCGTTACGGGTAGTTAGAAGCCAGTCTGCCAACCAGTCTTACCAAGGGGTATCGTGTTATCTAGTAACTAGGTTGTGGAGGACAGATAGGCAGACGCTCCATGTAAAATACTGGTATTAAGCTGCATCCGGTTAGTCTGGAAGCCGACCCCAACATAGTTGGAAAAAGACTAGGCAGATGAGACAGGGTGATTATTTAAATCGAAACCCGGTAGAGAACCGATATAAAATTGAGTCTATTATTTCACCAAGGTTTGACTTGGAGTCGAAGCCAGCACGTTATCGCAAAATACTGGTCATAATAATCAAGTCTTTTTCAACACATTTAATTTATCAGCGAAACTAAAACCAATTTCATTATTCGCGAAACAGAGAGTTTCTGATAACTCCATTAACATTAAATAACGGCAGAAAAAACGACAAACATCAATAAATAAAATACCGAAACGTGTGATTTAATTGTCAGAGAATACGATACAAAATGCACTTTCACATAACTTCACGTAAGTAGCGGCTGCGCCCGCGCAAGACACTCGTATCTCAATCGTAATTGGTGTAAAAAATCGAAAGTGATCGAGATTGGTCAATCTTGTGTTAATCAAAGTTAATCAATGATTGATGATGATATACTTCATTGTTTATGCTGCTGTTAAATTAACCAGTATGTTAAAAATAAAGAACTGACCGAGTCGGTAGTGCATTGTAGAATTGTAGCTATGCCATTTATTATTTCTCCACTTACATTGACTAAAGTCAGGAGAATAAATACCTTACAATTACGAAAGATTCAAAATCGATTTTCTCCCAAAGTATTGATAGAAATTTTTAATGGTATGAAATAAACAAAATCAAGTTATTTCATAAGAGAATCACAACTATGTTGGGGTCGGTTGCTAGTCTCTAAACGGATGCAGCTGAATACCAGTATTTTACATGGAGCGACTGCCTATCTGACCTCCACAACCCGGTTACTGGGTGACACGATAAAAAAAACTGGTAAAACTGGTTGTCAAACTTTCGGGCTTATGACGACCACGAGACCAAAGATCCACGAATGACAGCCGGGACCAACGGTTTAACGTGCTTTCCGAGACACGGAGGAGTCTCGGTATGGAAAGATGGTCACCCATCCACGGACCGATCGATTGACCCCTGCGGCTCGGTAGAAAGACCGAGAAAGGTCGAACTGATAAAATGCAATTTTTTTTGAAGAATCTGTCATTCCAAGCTTTACCCAGTCTTATAAAAACACATACCTGCGCTCATTATTTTATTAACAGTTCATTTGGAATGGCCCAAAAACATAGCTTCTATACCTCTTAGTTACTACAGTCAAAAATCCACACATAGCCTGATAGTAAACGATCACTGAATCATGGCATGAAACAGAGTTGGTCCTAAGATAGTCCCCTAGCAACACCCAATTTTATCTGAACCAAAACCGACTAAAATAACAAAGTTTAGTATATCTATAACTCTGTATAGCTTACAAAAAATCCGTGTAGGTATTGCCTTTGCAGAAGTTTCTCAGAAGGCCTTCTACTAACATTATTCGCAGCATAACACCAGGAAAAACACCATTAAAATATCGCTTTTAGGCATCTTGTTAGAACATTTTACCTTTCATGACGTCAGCGCCTACAATAATACACTTTTCTGTTCTAATTCAATTCTTCTGGTCTAAGAGACTGTTCTTAGTCAATTCTCAATGTTGAAGAGTCTTCATGACGGAACTGAGCCTGATATACAGAGATGAAACTTAGCGCAAACTTACGCGTCGATCCGTCAAAATCACGGAGGGGCGAGCCTATTGCCATCAACCGGGTGCAAATCCAGACTCCGGGCTGCTACTGAGAAATTCCAGATCAGTGGCTGGTCAGGCAGTCAGTGGTGTTTTAATGATATTCAAAAGTTACGATTGTCAAGAAAAACGGTTCATTTCTGGAAGATTGTTTCTTCCAAATAAACATTTTTCTCGTATTAGTATTCATTAATTTCTTATTTATTTATCATATTCAGAATGTTTACTGTAAGCAGGCCTTAGGCTAAGATGTTCGGGTCAGATAAGAAGGTCAGGGGTTCAAATCCGATTAAGTTAAATTATATGGCCCAAGCGGATTCAGCTTGGGAGGGCAAATGTAAATCATGTTCCTAGGAAATTATGTTAAGTATATGGAATAAGGTAAATAAGTACTTATTTGGAGAGACTATTGAGGAAATTGAGACATTTTCATAGTCCGGGTTTTATGGATTAGGTGGGCATCCAATTTAAAAAAATTACAATAAAAATGTGGAATCTTATCATCGATCGAAGTAACTTTATTGAATAAAATTCAAAATAGCACAAAGAAAAAAAATTAAGTGTTGATTCACTTTTCGGGCGAGTAAATTCGTGGGAATCAAGCAATAAGCTAAAACCTTAATTTCCTTTGTATGTATTTATGAAATAAGTGATCAAATAACGCATCACCGTTTTATGTGCTTTTAACACTTAAGTGCATACGGAATCAAAATGAAAACGCAATACCCAAAATTCCTACTTAACTTGACGAGCTGAATGACAATCCCAACCCTATAACAATCCCAATAAAATTCAAGACACGTAGGTACTATCTTTAAAATCCTTTAAACAAAAATGAGAAAAACAAATTCTATAGTCCACCTGCTGTCATAAAAACATGGCAGGTGTGGCTGTGTCGAGTTTATTGCAAAAAACCTTTACACCTGGTCAAGCTAACCGGTTAACTAGCAATCTGTGACTACAGTTAACTTTGACGCTGTTAAAGTTAAATTAACTATGAGACATTAACACGCGTTTATTTCCTGGGAGAGTTGAGTTTGAGATGTGCTACTCGTTAGAACATTCAAGGAAATTGACACCCTTCGTCAATTTGCCGTGTTATAGCCATTTTATACAAGTGTCAAAGAATGATAGTTGTGATTTGAATATACGGACAATTTAAGTTGGTAGGTAGTCAATTTGTTAAGCAATAAATTTCCCTAACTTAACCTTCTTTTAACGTAGCTTAAGCCAGAATTTTCCCAGTGAGCCATTACTTTTTACTGGCGGCTATCATAAAGTGAGACCTAACTTAACTTTTGACCCAACTAGAAATCGAATTGAACACGGTAAAAGTCGTAAGTTGCATTCATCAATTATTCTGGTACTATGAACATTAGGTTTCTTCCACAAAACTTAGTTACAATCTCTCCATTCCAATGATGTTGTAAGTCATCATCAGCCTTTCCCCAACTATGTTTGGGTCAGCTTCCAGTCCAACCGGATGCAGCCGAATTTCAGTTTTTTTTTACATGATTTTTCAAGTTTTTTAGTACCTTACTGGGTAACACGATACCCCTTGGTAAGACTGGTTGTCAGGCTTTCGGGCTTCTGACTACCCGTAACGACTGTCAAAGATTTACAAATGACAGCCGGGACTAACGGCTTAATGTGCTTTCCGCGGCACCGAGGGGTTTCGGTATGTAATGGATGGTCACCCATCCACGGAGCGACCTCGGCAAGCGTTGCTTAACCTTGAAGAACGACTCGTGTGGCTGTTATTATTTATCCACGAACCACAAACGTTTTTTTGATAGCCTATTTTGTGTCCCACTGCTGGACAAAAGCCTCCCCTTTTTCCTTCCAAATCTCTCTGTTTTGTGCGATTTCAGGCCACGCCACCTTCGCCGTGGTCTATCTCGACAGTGATGCCTCAGGCGTCCAGTAAGTGACGATCTTTGCCCATCTCTCCGGATGCATTCGTGCGGCGTGGCCGGCCCACACCCACTTCAGCCTGGCTGTTTTTGCTCCAACATCCGCTACTTGAGGTTATTTATTAAATTTTATTTTTCTTGACCTCATCCATGAATGTGTGCACATATCTTTGAGCAGCTTCCTTTACCCCTTAACCCTTCTCCACTGTTATCTATCATAGATCATCATAACACTCCCAATCATCGTCTGCATCAATCAGCTTCGCTAATACATGCACATGCCAATAGCCTGCCCGGAACCTGGGACATTCATCTCACTTATTGGAAACTATCCTGACATGAACATATCAATCATGACACTGAAGCTATAATTACTGATTAGGCATGATCTGTGTATTAGGATTTATGTGTTAATTGACTTAACAGACTAGATTTGTAGACCATTTTCTATTTTGTTAAGTACCTGGTACTTGTGGACAGGTCTACACTGTCTGCTCATACCAAAAGCCATTTATTTTAAAAGAGTAACCGTGGAGTTTCTTGCCGGCTCTTCTCCATAGGAATCGACTAATAGGCCCACAGATTTAGAGTAGTAGGCCTGTGTCCAATTTTTTTTTGTACGTCTTGTTGGCTATAAAAAATTATTGAACATGTATTTTTTTCTTTTTTGACGTAATCAAAAGATTACAGCGATACATTGAGTTAAAATGTGGCATGACACCCTGCTAGATTTATTACTACGTTGTGACGTAGCGAGTCCCCACTCCCCAACTTAAATGTGTGTTTTCTAAGTTATTTTTGATTAATATTATAAACGAAAAATACGTGTCAATTTTTTTTTTTATTATCTGAAAGACGGACTAAATTATTTTTTTTAATACCTAGGCAACTACCCAAATTGGAACCGGGCATCTAGCTTCTGACTTTTCATAAGTGCCCATGTAGGTCTAAGTGAAATAAAATATTTGGATTTGATTTGAATTCTTATAATCTAGCTCAAGGTGTAATGTTATAACTGGTTTTATTTAGCATTAGTCGAAGGAATCCGGTTAAGCTAGTATTCATATTTTTTTTTAAATATATTTTAGAGCATCATTGTCATAGATTTTACTAAGTAAGCACAATCAAATCACCATCTTGGATATAATAGTGGCTTATCATCACCACTACTCTAAAACGCTGAAGTAAAACATCGTGAGGAAACCGGCATGTCCTAGAACCAAAAATTCGAAGACATGTGACATCTACCAACCCGCACTGGGCCCGCGTGGTAGATTACGGGCCACTACCTTTCACAGAAAGCAGGCCTGTGTCCCAGCTGTGGGAAAATAAAGGCTGATTATAGTGGTAACGGGTCTGACAGTACAGGATGCGCCGGCGCCGGATGTAGAGGCTATATATCTTAAGCTACGTTGTAAGTACATAATAATTATATTTACCTTATGAAACTAATAAATACTGCCTCGTTGGTCGAGTGGTCTCAAGTGCTATTGCTGAGCATCAGGTCTTGGGTCCGATTCCCGGGTCGGGTAAAGTATTATGGGGATTGTCCATCTGGAATTTTTCAGTAGCAGCCCGGAGTCTGGGTTTGTGCTCGATTGATGGCAATAGGCTCGCCCCCTATTACATGGGACTTAAACATAACTGGCTAAATGTGGGTGTACTTTAATAGGTACACCACTGCCTAACCCTTCAATACTCAATTCTTTATTGCATTCCATATGTCTTCGGGGTAATATTGGCGTGATGTTGATGTAAAACTAAAAAGCTCTTCATATGACGATAGGAGATTATTACCTCATACGTGATACCCTCATGTCTATAGAATATTACGGCAACAAGATGATCAGGTTTGTCCAGTTTTTGCCTTATTTAATAGTTCGCTACAATGTTATTAGTCAAGTTCAGAACGGGTATTATTATTGTTTTTATGCAATGTCAGTAAACTAAGATTATAGGTTGAAGAGCTGCTGAGCAGGAAGGAGGAACGTAGCCATTGACTGATTGACTCATAGGCTCGCTTGTATTACTTTCACATACCGAGAATTTTAGATCAAATCCAAAAGTCGACATTAACGTTTGTTCTATGCAGTTTCTTCCTATAAATAATGTGATTGAATAAAATAATCTGTGTTCAATTTGTAACCTAATCTCAACCCTTCGACCGCTTCTTCTATCCGCAATCTTTTAAAACATCAGTCAACATTCATTAAATTCTCTTAAATCTCTCTTAGATGATAAACCGATCAATGCTGTCAGTAAATTGTATTTAAATATTAGAAAACCAGTCCGATATCTGCCTTTGTACAGAAGCGACAGTTGCCTATATTAGTTATTAGCTACAATGAACAACATTTGATGATAATGACCATGTTCCGGAGAGAGTAGCACAAAAACATGCGTTTCTAAGCTTTCATTATATATTCATTAAGGTCAGAATGATCTGAGAGAATTTATTATATCAACAGTTGTATTATTATTATGTTTATTTACGTTTATGATACATACATGATGATCTAAACATGTTTTTGATTGTGAAATTAAGTAAACTTATAATCTACATATTATGAGGCACCTTCTATTCTTCTGTCATGTCATTACTATACGAGCAAATTGAATATAATATCGTAGTAGGCCGAATAACCTCAATCTGGAATCAAGAATCTTACAAAAACACTTAATTTCAAGTGAATCAATTGGCCACGCCACTAATTCGTTTACTAAATCAATTTTAAACTACGAATGTCGATCAAAAGTCGTGATCGTGATGCTATTACTTGCCATAACCATACCTAATATCAGTTTCGGTTGCGTCAACATGTAATCTTGGCGTAGCCATGTTTTAAAACTTTAAAAACCGTCGTCACTCCGGTAATGAAGGGTTAAGTCTATCGTACCAGTTTGTGAATGATGTAAGAAAGTATGGCTAATGGTGTTAAATAGAGTATTTGATGGTGTTTAGATGTACCATTAAATTGTTAACGTTGCGTTTTGATAATTAAATGTTGCGCTCGTGTTTTGCTTTCATTGGTAGCAAAAATAAAAAAATAAAAATTATTATTAAATTATTTTTGTTATTTTTATTAATTACCTATCATTTTATTTTTATAATGTTAATTTAATTTGCCTTGTATTCACGGTTAGTCTAATCGTGTTGATGCTATTTGTTGATATTATATTCTAAAGTCGTTTTCCTCTTAAGCTCAGATGCCTAAGTTCGTGTTTTAGATCTCGAAAACAATCATTTAGAAATTCTGTGAAACGATGACGTCAAAGGCTGAGCATAGGTACTGGGTAGATATGCTTATAGGGAGAGAAGTGGACCTATATAATCTTAAGTCTGTTACAAACAACACGTGCATTTGACAAAGTATTTCCGTGTGTAGCAGCTCATTATGAGTAACATAGTGTTTTGTTTTTATTTTATTTTTTTTTCGGCAAGAATGGGAAATCCTCATGGACGCCCAGATTAACTCGCAGATGAGCTAGTCTGGGCAGTGCCGGACTCTTACCGGCTAAAACCACACTCCTGCCTCACATTTGGTTATTGCCAATATTTATTTTGGCACTTTATTCTTTTAGATGGACACATAACATGAAAACACTGAACCTAAAATTAATAAAAAATAAACATATAATTTAATGTAATTTTTTTTTTTCAGCTTTTTTTTTAGTAACATAGTGTTACATACTGACTGCCTCGATGGTCTAGTGGTCGCAAGCGCTACTGCTGAGCATGAGGTCCTGGGTTTGATTCCCGGGTCGGGCGAAGTGTTTTCATCTGGAATTTCTTCAGAATCTTTCCCGGTTTATGGCTCGCCTCCTAATACAAACTGGCGAAATGTGGGTGTACTATTGACACCTCTGCCCAACCCTTCGGGGAATTCTGGCGTGATGTTATGTTATATGTTGTGTTATATAGTTCAGTATTTAAAGTCCTGTTTACTCCACGTCACCTTTATTAAAAACATCCATCACTTTTACAACATCTCTAAATACAAAGTCCAACTATAAAAAAATACATAAAAATTATATCTTTTTTATTACGAACGGAGCACTTAAAATGATTATTGTGCATTAAAACATTACGCTTCGCCCATTGGGTGTCGAGCAGTTGCCAAATCGCCTCCGTAACACAATAATAACCTCAAATATTACTGTTGTGGTAAAAGTTCGTGTTTTTCACGAATTTCATGTAATCTCGAAAACTGCTGCGCCGTTTTGTATGATTACCTCGTTAAGAGATTGCTAAACTTTGGAAAGGTTAAAAGTTTTCTTGTAAATTTTTTGGTGTTTTTCTTCGTTGTTTTTGAAAACTTTCAGCTTTTTAAGGAAAATTCGTGTGCTATGGTGAAACGGTGCCGTTAATAAAGTTAAAATTTTGTACTTCTGCAGTCTTACTTACAACTCAAGAGGTTTTAATCTACCTATACTTTTTATTTATTTTTATATTTTTTATTTGTTACTCAGTGATACATGTGATAATATAGCATTCTACTGGTGAGAGAATGTTTAAAATCGGTCCAGTTGTTTTTGATTTTTTAACCGAGTTCATATTAATTACAAAAGTACAACTCAAGAGGTTTTAATCTACCTATACTTTTTATTTATTTTTAGTATTTAATCATTTATATTTGTTACTCAGTGATAATATAGCATTCTACTAGTGAAATAATGTTTAATATCGGTCCAGTTGTTTTTGATTTTATTCATTACAAACAAAAGTACAAATTAATATTTTCTCTTTAAGAATAATATATATTTTTTAATAATATAAAGAGGTAACATTTGCGATCCGATTCCGAAAAGTCTATCAATAATGGGAAAGGTAAGCTATTACTAGGTATACTATTGCCGAAAATCTTAGAAAAAAAATTCGCGCGTTCGAAGTCGCGGGCAGTAGTCCTTTCAAGTAGTCATTAGCAGGAATGTTACGGAAGTAGTTTTTCCGGATCCGGATCCGGAATCGGAGGTTTTAAATTTGATTGAGCGGAACCGGAACCGGAGTCGAAGGTGGAAGTAAAAGAAAGATGTGTTATATCATCATCTGTTACGACGCCTCATTGAGGTGGATAACAATTAAAATTTTATTGTCTCGTTAATGACAGTTGAAAGGGAAGGTTTAATGTAACAATTGAAATAAAATTCAGTCTCTTTAATCAGTCAAATGTTAGCGATAACATCCACAAACAAAACGATAAACTAAGACTTCGAGCGCGAGCGTGTATAAATAAACTAAAATTACACTGGCGACGAGTTAAAACTTGTTTGTACGCGCTCTAATCACGTGCACCGCACCGTTTCGAACTTCGGTATAACTCCGATTCAAAATTATCGGAACCGAAGTCGGAATCGGAGGTTTAAAATTAATCGGAAGTTCTGACATTTCGGAACCGGAACCGAAGCTCCGTAACATCCCTGGTCATTAGTCATACATTTCTAAATACATTAGTTATAAAACTCGTTATCTGAGTAAAAAAATATATTGATTAATTAAAATCTTACTAAGACACTCATTATCGCAATAAATGTCAAAGCACTCCTTCATAACACAATCGTCACAAATAAAAAATACAACTTCACAACAATCTTATCTAAAACAACGCTATCTAGACAATTTTAAACAGCTGATAATTACACTACATTCCTTTCTTCAAACTCGTCACTGAAGTGATAGTTATCATTCCCTAATACCTATTACAACATAGCTAATTATTCTAAACCTGCTCTAAAACGCCACTGTCCATTATAATGCACTCTAATTTTCTTGTGGCTTGGCACGCTTGCAAAATCGCGCTTCGAACATCGGTATGGTGTGATTCATAAGCGACCAGCGATTGTGGATTACACAAGATAATAAATGGCTCTAAAATTGCAGCTGATTCAACTTATAAGACTACTGAGGACTCCTGTATTAACAGAATAGGCCTGTGTACAAAATTTTCTTATTTGACCGTCTTGTAGATTATTAAAAAATATTGGACACATTTTTTTTTCTTTTTTTACGTTATTAAGAGATTACGGCGATACATTGAGTTAAAATGTCCAATGACGTCACAAGTATGTAGATTTTGTACTTACTTGTGACGTAGCGACCCCCACTCCCCAGTGGGGGTCGCTACGTCACAAATAATGCGTTTTATCTAAGTAATTTTTTTGTTAATATGATAAAGCAAAACATAGGTGTCTAAAATTTTTTTATTGAAGTGAAAACTTCTTTAGGCGCGTTGGGCATTTTTGAGATGGGAAAAAAACAATTGAACTCGCGACACCCGTTGTTACCACCTCCAGATTTTTGTAAACGCGATTGTGCTCTTTATTTATCTAACGTTACGGATCAATGTTCTATGCAAGTAATTTTACTTTTACTTTAAAGGTTTTGGAAGTATTTTTTTTAATTGTTCAAGTTTTCACTTCTGTCGGCACTCCCGGAGTGCCACTGTTTTTTTTGACATAATCATAATAAGCGCCATAATCATAATCATTTCTTCCATCATTTCCTTTTGTTTCCCTGTTCTATCCTTTTTCTCCATTTTCTCTTATAAATTCCACCACAAACTCCAGCATAGACATGTTTCTGCAATGTCTGTCACTTAATGAGGTGTAACGTGGATTGCCAACTTAATGTCATTATACAGCCGACAATACAGAACGTCATTATAACAAAAAGGCGAAATTATATTTTGTGTTTTTGTTGGTACTAAGTACTAATGATCTTGTTCTTGTGTGTTGTGGACTGGAAAGATTGTACTGTAAACAAAGGAATTTAATGACTTGGGAATCATCGCTTTTTTCTCAGACTTCGGGAAGCCTGAACAAGGCTCTGATCGATAAAGCTGACAATTCTTGTGTTGACTTTTTGTTTGCGATAAGTTCAAGATCAAAATAAAACTAATCATACAGAGTGGAGTCTCTCTCACAGAGAGGAGGCCTGTGTCCCAGCAGTGGGAACATTTATAGGCTGATGATGATACAGGGTGGCAGGGACATCGACGCGAAAACTGTTACCATAGATTCAGTACATGATTCTGAACCCGTTGCGTTGAAAATCGTCGGTTATAAAAAAACAATCTGCTGTTTCATAGAAAAGTGCAATACCTACGCGATCAAAATGTATGGAACAGCTGATAAAAAAAAATAACCGACTAAAAATTTCGATGCCGGTTCAGAATCACGTAAATCATAAATAAATAATAACTTTATTTTACAAAAATACAGATTTGAGCAGTGGTGGCCCAGTGGTAACGGCCGCGACTTACAAGTTGTACGTAGTAGGTTCGTACCCAGACAGGCGCTTTACTTTGTGTAAATTATTTCATCACCACTGCTCTCTAAACGGTGAAGGAAAACATCGTGAGGAAACCGACATGTCCTAGAACCGAAAATTCAAAGACATGTGACATCTACCAACCCGCACTGGGCCCGCGTGGTGGATTACGGCCCACTCCCTCTCGAAGAGAGGAGGCCTGTGTCCCAGCAGTGGGAACATTATAGGCTGATGATGATGATATATGAACACAAATTAGATGAGCTTTGGTAGTAACACAATGCAGTATAATCTAATAACTGAAACCTGTACACAATATGGAAAACCCTGCCTTTCAAACTAGGAAACCTGTATCTTGAGAGACAGTGATTCAGCTTAAAAAGTGATGCTTTATTATAATAGTGACTGTGTCGATCTACCTGAGCGACTATTAATACGACTATTATAGTACTAACTCCATGGTAACAATTTTCGCGTCGATGTCCCTGCCACCCTTTATAAGTTTGCTTGAGGTTTGAAATTGATTCGGTTTTTAGAAACTTTTCTTCTGGGATTGACTGAAGAGTTTACGCGACTGGGCCCACGTGGCGGATGATCGCCCACTCCCTCTCATAGAGAGGAGGCCTGTGTCCCAGCAGTGGGAACATTATAATCTGAGTATGTTGCGTAGCTAAGGACCAGATATTTCCATCCGTTGCGTGCCCAGTTTTTGCATCTATTACAAAACAATCCTTAAACTGCTTTAGCAGTATAAGAATAGGTTAAAATACAAATTTAAGCCTCGTGCAGACTGGCGCGACAAGACACCGGTAATTGTTCACCGAGAATTTTTCTTAGAAATGGTTTTGTTAGAGTCACGTCGCGTCTTCACGAGGCTTTATTCCATTTATCTCTTCGCTTGTGCGTATAACTCTCATTCAATCCCTAAGACCTCAATCAGCTCACAAATCACATCACTGATAGGTCCAGATCCCAAACTCAATATCCGGTAACTAAGAGATGGTAGGTAGACTTAACCTGGTTAATTCCGGACAGTGTCCGGGCAGTGTCCGGCCAGCTATCCACCGCAGAGCTTTAATTGCTGTTCTAGAATACTGCGTTTTGGAGGTATTAATGTGATAACGGTATTGAAATTGCATTCTGATTGGTTGACGACGAAGTTATGTATATTAGTAATGTTGTGGGATCAATTTTTTTTATGGAATTCTTGATTGAAACTGGGCTTGTAAAATAAATAGGCGTATCGAAAGATGTGTGAGGTTGTAAAAATACTGATTTTTCCCCGCTTTTGGTTTTTGTGATAAATAACTTGATAGGGAAAAGATAATGAAGGTTGTCCTAGAAATACTTATGATTGTGTTACTTTGAAGAACCATTTCGTCTTCTTTATACTTCAGGTTTTCGTTTAACAGTGTCAGAATAGTACATTACTTTCGCGGCCTGCAACACGAGCATTGATGGACGATCGTGACAATGTGGGGCGAGGCACACATACGTGAGTCCATCAATGCCTGGTTGCAGCCAAGGCGTGTATAGTACTTTTCGCAAATAATGCGCGGAAATTCAAACTAAGAAAATTTATTATAAATTCCAGAATCAATGACGAACAACGATAATTTTTTACGCGCCATTATGTTCATTTGTTTCTTCTTTACTTTAAACTTTGCAAGCCAAATCGAAATTTAAATAAAATCTTTGATAAGTTACCTCCTTGGTTGCCATGTGTCGAAGTAAAAAGTTCGTTCCATTTTTAAATAACACGACAGATAAGGATTTTCATACAAACTTATTCGATCAGTACAGCATTTTCCATTTATCTCGAAGAAGGTTGTCCAAATAATGCTCGAATTTCCAAACTTGTTTGAAAAAATTATCAAAAAAGACGAAGCCCTTAAGCAAAAGTTCTTATTTCAAGGTTAAAATCTAAACATAGAGAGTAACAACTGTTATTAAACCTGGCATTACAGATGGGATGACAGTATTAAAAGATTACATACAAATTCGTCACCTCATCCCAATGACAGTACTCCGAAAACCGACCCTAACGAAAAACAGACAAAGTCCAATTTTCCGCAGACGCATCAAAGCTTGACCGCAGAACAATTTGATCTGCGGACGACATATGGCTGACGGTACGGGTACGGTTCTTGTATGGTTTTCGGTTTTTGATTACAAAATCATATTTAGGATAAGTATCGAGTTATGTGACTTGTTAGTTTTGGGCGGGCCCTTTTGGGTAGGAAGGGTTTCTGAACATTATTTTTTGGTCCTCCCTCGACCTTCATAGTTCTCCTTCAGAATGAAAGGACCAATAGGACCGAAGGACCACGTTGTTTTACTGAATAGTATAAAAATTATACCATATACCATCATTGTAGATATTCGTACATACTGAAGTTCGGGTAGAATCGGGTGGGTCTCCATTATGTAACTGTATCACTTTAATACGTGGAAAAAAGATTATTAAGTCGTCGACCAGATACAAACCTTTTTGAAGATCGAACTTAGAAAAATATTGCATTATTCTTAAATCAATAAATAGCGCGCTGTCAAAAATAAATTTAATTAATAAAATATATTTTTTTATATTATTTAAATATTATTAATTAATATGATATTTATTTAAACCACAATAGAGATGCTAATTCACATCAATAAATAAAGTATTTCAAGTCTTTTTGTTAGAAATCGTATTGAAACGAATTCTATTAACACATAAACATCACGCCTGTGTTCCCGAAGGATTAGACAGAGGTGTATGTAGAAGTTGGTAAGATAGTCAATGATACTGCTGCGTTTGAGGTAAAAAATAAATGTATTTAACGGACCAAAAGCTATAATATAAAGGAGCGAGGGAGCACACGCGATGACCGCTAATCGAGTACTAATTGCTAAATTGGTATGAATTTATAAAGTTATGTAAACATGCTTAGTTGTCGATAGTGTATGGTTTCACCGTACATGCTCCCGGGCCAAAAAGTTACACATCTTCTAATCTAAAGCGACATGTTTTAGACATAGGTGACGTAGATACGTCTCGTTTAGGGTTAGTGCCCTCACTAGTTATATTCACTTCACTGGGCTGACGGTCAGCCGTACTCTGCTTTCGCGAGAACACAACACTATTTGCCACACTTTGTGATAGAAGTTCCACGGAAGAAACTGCACGGCACTTTCTCCATAAGAAGTATGACGCCAATAAGACGGCTACGCCCAGCAAGCCGTAACAAATAATATACTGATGAATGTCATGTGTAGACAGAGAGTAATCTGGTAAGTTAGTATTGGCAGACTTCAGTTGTTCTATTCGTTCTCCCAGATCCACTAATGTGCTGTTCAGTGGATCTTCATATGCGATGTAGTGAGATAATGATATATTAACCATATGGTTTAATTCTGCTATCTGAGGGGTCGGAATTTCAGAGTTTGATTTAATTGTGTTGGCTGATAGGGCATGAGAATACAAAGTAAAATCTTTACTTTTTATTACGCATTTCGGACCTAGGTCAATAATTCCGACTCCAGTCACCTGTTTAAAGGAAACTTGATCTTGACATATAATCCTCACTGAGTAGGTATTGCAGCAAAAATACATATACCTCGATGGGTCATTTAGTTCGCGCCAGCTGTCTTGGCAAGGGGATTTAATTACAACGCATTGCTTTAATTTGTTATCCCGTTTGCAGAATTTTTCATCGATGCTTAAGTGATTAATTGGTTTGTTAGCTTGGCATAAATATGACTGATCATTATGCAGGCATGATTGGAGCTCCATAAATGACATTGTGAAGAAAGCATCTTTTTTCAAACTAATAGCCACGAACTCCGCAGCTGGTAGGACGCTAATCATATCATTTTGAACCTGCTGAGGAACTGGTATGATTTTATAAATCTTGTAGCTGTCTCTGCTGGTCAATGGAAAAGTAATCTCAAATATGAAGTATTCTTCCATCATTCTCGCTTTTACCTTCAGCATACTGTAAACATGTTTTAGGTCAGATTGTAGGTTGTCCACGGGCAAGGTAGTATCCTTTGTTAGTTGTCCAGAAATGAACTGTAACTCACGCTGTAACTGATCTGGAGTTAACAGGTGAGGGTTGAATTTCCCGTGGTAAATATCCGTGATGATATCTAACAGAGTATCCTGGATCCTTTTGAGGTTTTGTAGCAAGTTGATAGTTGTGACTGCCGACAGAGCAAAGTCTTGCGTTTTAGCTAAACCTTCAACTTCTTGCTTAATAGCAAAGGCAGCATTATCCAATTGATTCAAATGTTTGTTTATTGTTTTATGCTGTAATTGGATAGTGTGCTCGGTTCTTTTTAAAACGTTGTATTCAGCCTCAATGATAGAGGTCTGATTTCTTAACAAGTTATTAAGATGCCCCTGGTTTTGTTTTACAAGCTGTATATCTTTTTTGTACTGTTCGGCGAATCGTTCGTCTAATACTCCGAACAAGCTATTGGCCACGTAACCGATACCGTTAATGAGTCCGCGACGCTGTCTGGTGCTCACATCAAAGTGCTGATTTTTCATAAGTTGATTATAATGCTGTATTTCTTTGAAGTCGTGATTTAATTGAAGCGTTATCATATTACAGTGACTCTTATCGTTTAGGGATGCACAGAGCCTTTGTAAATAGTCCAAGAATTTCGTGGCAGCAGTATTCCCTTCCCAATAAGGGCTCATATCATAATAAACAATTAGATTCCATTTGTCTCGAATAACTTGCATGTTGTCTACCGACTCGAAATACAGCGAATTGTTGCTTGGCAATGCTGATATGTTAAAAGCTGCTTGAGTTGATGCTATCAATGAAATAAAAAAGATTAACGACATTGCTAACGCTACAAAGTTAGATTTGGATTTGCTGCTTCTAATCCGCACGTCAGGCTCTTTCAAGGTGATGTTATTTGCTTGACTAACATTTTTGTCTTCCGTGTTACTTGAAGCAGGCGGTATCGGCAAGATTGACAGTTTCACAACCGGCCTTTTAATTATTCCGCTTTTTGTTTTTAGGGTTACTACCCTAACTAATTCATCTTGACCGGGATGAGTTTCTATTACTCTACCCATCATCCATTTTCCAGGTGGCAGATTGTCGTCCTGGATGGTCACTAAATCATTGATGGTAATATTCCGCTCAATGCTTCGCCATTTGCTTCTTACGGATAACTGAGTTAGATACTCCGCTCTCCATTTCTTCCATATGTCGTTTACTATTTTAGCTGATAAATACCATCTAGTTCGAGCATCTGTATCAGTTTCAATTATGGCAGTTCCGCTCCTTCCGGTCAAGAAGTGAGCCGGAGTCAGAACATTTAAATCTTCGATATCTTCGGATAAGGCACATAAAGGCCTAGAGTTCAAACAAGCCTCCACCTGTGCTAAAATAGTACTGAACTCTTCGAAGGTTAACTTTTGTTCTCCTATTACTCGCTTGAGGTGATGCTTTAAGCTTCTAATGGCTCGCTCCCATATACCCCCGCCACTAGGCCAAGATGGGGCATTGAAGTGCCATTCTATATTTAAATCTGATAGCTCCGCGAAAAAGTTACGATCATATTCATTTTCGAAATCGTGATAGCTTTCCTGTAGCATTCTATTGGCGCCCACAAAATTCGTCCCGTTATCACTGTAAAGATGACGAGGCGCTCCTCTTCTGGCTGCCATTCGTCGTAATGCTGCTAAAAACCCAGAACTGCTTAAGTCGGATACAAGCTCTAAATGGACAGCTTTGGTCGCTAGACAAATAAACAGTGCAATATATCCTTTAGTGGTCTTAATTCCACGTCCCTTGTTACTTTTAACATCTACATAACCTGTATAATCCACTCCAGTGTGATAGAATGGTGGGGCGGGGTTGCTTCTAGCTGCGGGTAACTCTCCCATCAATTGATGCTGTATTTTGGGCTCATGTTTTCTACAGGTAACACAGTTTCTCACTTCTTTCCTTACAGCTTTATTTCCAGCAAGAATCCAGTATCTCTGTCTAAGGTTAAATAAAGTTAATCGCGGTCCACCATGAAAGGTGAGCTGATGAGCTTGTTGAATTACTAGAGTAGTAAGCCGACTGTTATGAGGTAATATCGCAGGATGCTTCATTTCCATACTCATGTTTGCTTTGCTCAACCGGCCTTTAACTCGTAGAATTCCCTCGTGATCAATAAAAGGATTAAGCTTTAATAGATTGCTTCTGTTACTTAATTTATTGTGTTTCCGTAATGACATTATTTCCGCTGCAAATTCTGTCCGTTGTATGTATTTTATAATGAGCAATTTTGATTTTCTCAATTCATACAAGGTAAGAAATTCGGGTAAGCTACTATGCTTGCTTGACATGGCTGCCTTCTTGCTGAATTGTATTGTTTTGATTGCTCGTAAAAGCCATGCTACTATTTTAGTAATTTTATTGAGTGAGCTGTACTTAAGTAACAGTTGTAATATGATGTGGTCCTTGCCATCATTTTGGACAACATTTACTTTGCTTGCTGCTGATTTTCCTTTGATTTCTTGATCAGTGCTAAAAATGATTTGCTTGGCTTCAAATTTTTCGTCAAACGATTTCAAGACCTGCGGTCCTTCCCACCAAAGCGTTTGACTAATTAATTGTGAGGCTGAGATGCCTCTACTGGCTGCATCTGCTGGATTGTCCTCAGACTTAACGTATCGCCAGCAGCTTGGTTTCATTATTGTTGTTATAATTTTAGTCCTATTCGCAACAAAGGGTTTCCATCGGCTTGATTCTCCTTGCAGCCACCCTAGGACCACCATGGAATCCGTCCATCCATAAATACTAATATTTAACTCACTATAACAACTAATAACTTTGTCCATTAATTTCGCTAATAAATAGGCACCGCTTAATTCTAATCTCGGCAACGATATGCTCTTAGAAACAGGTACTAATCGAGTTTTAGCAACAACTAGTACTACTGATGTCTCATTTTCTTTCCGTAATCGTGCGTAAATGACTGCTGCGTAGGCTTTAGTCGATGCGTCACAATAACCATGCAGTTCTATGACGTCATTAGGTTGATATCCTATCCAGCGCGGTATTTTGCATTGATTTAAGTATTCCATGTCCGCTTGAATCGTTACCCATTCCGCTTTGATATTTACAGGAACTTCTTCATCCCAATGCATTTTGTTAAACCATAGCTTTTGGAATATCAGCTTTAGCTTTGTTGTGAGTGGTGACAACCATCCCAATGGGTCGAATACTTTTGATATTTCCGATAAAAGTAGACGTTTAGTTACTTTTGCGTTCGGCTTAGCTATGCTGTATTTGAAAGTAAACATGTCGTCACTGGAATTCCAGCGAAGACCTAATGTTTTTGATGTACTTTCTGATTTAAAGTTAAAAATTATATCGCCGTTGCTGCTGCTGCTTTTTTCTATATTTTGAAGGAGTTCTGGATGATTTGCGGACCATTTTCTTAGTGTAAAACCTCCTGATTTCAATAATCTGTTGAGATCATCGATAAGCTGCTTTCCTTTTTCTATGGAGTGTGACCCATGGACCAGGTCATCCATATAAAATGACTCTTCTAGTATCTTCGCCGCTTCCGGAAAGTTTCTTCGTTCATCCGAGGCTAGACGTTTCAGAGTCATCATTGCTAGAAATGGTGCTGATTTCGTTCCGTATGTAACGGTGGTAAGGTTGTACGTTTGCAAAGGTTGATTTGATGCATACCTCCATACGATTTGCTGATATTGCTGATCTTCTTCGCTCATCAATATCTGCCTGTACATCTTCTCGATATCCGATGTATAAGCAAAACGATATTGACGCCACTTCAAAATCAGTTCTTGTAGGTCCTGTTGTAAATTTGGGCCTTTATTCATCAGGTCATTAACACTATATCCGCTTGACGTCCTTGCTGACGCGTTGAATACTACGCGTAGCTTCGTAGTTGCTGATTCTGCTCGTTGCACGGAATGGTGCGGTAAGTAACATGATAGCGCTTGTTTGTTATTTTTGCCGTTACTAGGTACCATATGTCCTAAGGCAATGTACTCACTTATGAATGCTTTATATTGTTCTGCTAAAATGGGTTGTTTGATAAATTTTCGTTCCATATTCTGGAACTGTGCTACGGCCATCTCTTTTGATGAACCCAATTTTTCATTAATATCGGATTTTAGTGGCAATCTTACTTCATACCGCCCGTCTTCACGACGTTTTGTTGTAGATGAATAGAAGTCAACACATTCTTGATCTTCCAATGATAATTTCGTATTTTCGCTTATATCCTCGATCTCCCAAAACTGCTGAATATCGTGAATATTATTCATGACGACATTGCATTGAAGTGATGACATTTGGCCACCGCCGTATATGATCCATCCAAGCTGTGTTTCTTGTAACACAGGTTGCGATAAGCTCTCTCCTTTAATCAATCCTCCTAATAATATCAAGCCATTCACTTGAGCGCTTAATAATAAGTCCACTGGACGGCTATGGTTAAAATATGGATCAGCTAGTTTCAGATTTTCTATGTAGGACCACTTCGATGTGTCAAAGGATTTATACGGGATATCTTTTAGTAGGTTGCTCATGATAAGTACGTCGGTAGTAAACGAAAAGTCGTTATGTGTAGAGAAACAGCTTAGTGTGACCACACCGTTACAGTTGTTTTCGACTTCTCCTACTCCGAATATCAATCCGTTGAATTTCGATCTTCGTAATCCTAACTTCTTCGCTGCACTTTCTCTTATTAGAGAAACTTGTGATCCAGGGTCAATGAGAGCCCTTAAGATATGATAAGATCCATCAATCGCTGCGACTTTAATCAAGGCTGTAGCTAACAAAACTTCATTCGTTCCTGGATCAGTTTGTGTCACATGCGCAATAATTGCGGCATTGTCTTGCGGATTTGGGTCAGCTGATGTTGTTGCAACGCTATTTGATTGCGATATATTTTTTGAGCAGGCGTCATGTAAAACGGAGTGGTGATTTCCGTCACATTTGCGACATCGCCTAACGGAAATGCATTGCTTGCCATTATGGTCAAATAAACAATTTTGGCATAATTTTAGTTTTGCGGCTGTTTTCAATTTCGCTTCATTCGGCAACTGCAAAAATTTTTCGCAATTGAACATGGCATGTTGTTGACCGCAAAATTGACATTTGTTGGTTGACACGTGTAAGGCTTTTAATTGCGGCTTGTTAAACTTATTGGCAAAGTTGTGCCGTCTTGCTTTTAGATTTTCAGGAAAATCGTTACTTGTATGATTGTTTGATTTCGGTGATGCTTGATCTAGCTTTCTGCGGGATGTTTCCAGGCTCGTAAATTTACTTTCTAAGTAGTCCAAAAAATCCTGCAAAACCGGTAGCTCTCTAGAATTTTTAAGGGAGTCTATGTAATCTCCGTAGGTTTCGCTATCAAGCTTCTGTGACAATAAATGCACGAGAAGCGGATCCCAGGTGCTGATATCAATCCCTAAGTTCCGTATGGCATGTAAGCTTTCCAGCGCTACGTCATGCAGTTTTTTAATATGACCTACTGTTTGATGTTGCATATTAGATAAACCTAGCATAGTATTTATGATTGATGAAAAGATGAGCTTTTTATTGTTATACCGATGGTTTAAGATTTCCCAACAGGTATCATAGTTACTGGAACTTATGGGAAGATGCTGAATTAGTCTTTCTGCTTCGCCCTTGACCTTTCCTTTCAAAAATTGCATTTTTTGCGCTTGCGACAAGGTAGGGTTGCTGTGAATAGCTTCAGTAAAGAGGTCCTTGAATGACGTCCAATACTGATAATTTCCTGAAAATACAGGGATGTCCATTTTCGGTGTGGAGTGCTCTCTGTGTGATACACTCCAAAGCTTTTTGTTGATCATTCTCTTTAAATGGATATATGATCGCTCATGCTGTGTATAAGCTGCCTCGTAATCATCGTCCTCTCCACCTATCTCGCTATCAATCTCCCAATGCAGAGAGTCAATTTGTGACCAGCGTGCTTGTAGAGTTCGTAAAGCGTCCTCCATTTCCCACTTTTCTGACATGGAGTCTAGGTCGATAAAACCCGCTGATCTCTTGAACGCTTTAAAATTCGCTGCTTGTTTACGTATCATCTCATCTAGTTTGCTAGTGGAGCCTCTTGACTCCATGGTACGTAAACTGCTGACTTTTCTTGGCTGCTCATAACCCGATGGCCCTGCTTCTTGTTCGGCTTCTTTTTGCTCCTCTTGTGTCGCTTGAGTACTCCTAACGGTTCTCAAAGGCATTAGCTTGCTCGATAACTGCAGGCGTTGTTCGCTGATAAGAGATTTGGCGGCTGTATAATGCTTGCTAACCTTTTCATGCTCAGAATTTATAAAGTAAGTATGATCTTTAACCCCATATTCACACATAGCTAAGTGATTATTCTGATAATCTGACCAATACTTCTCTAACATCTCTAATCGCCTTTTGAAATAGTCATCAGATTTCCTATCGACGCTATCCTTTTTTATGTTTATCGGTATTTTCCGAATTAATTCGCAAAGTTCAATTTGTTGAAAATAAAGATCCTCCATTTTGCTGCTAGTTAGGTTTTGATATAAAAAGGAAAGATCTTACTTGAACAATCCTGGCTTTTGACTGCTGCTGGTTTGCTGTTGTCGCACTTCGAATGCTGATGCTCTGCTATGACTGGACACTTACGTCCTGCTGCTGTAGATACCGAGTGCTGCTGTTGTAAATACCGATTTGCTGCTTGCTACGCCGGATGCTGATTGCTTCGTGCTTGAAGCGCTGATTTTCCGTTGCTCAGGGCGCTCAGGAAAATTTGCTCGTTTTCACTAGTATTGCAACTCCACCCTGTGCTGCTATAGGGTTTTGCTACAAATACTTTGCTAAAGTTCTGCGATTGTTCAACTATATCCACAGTTCACGCGTATCACTGTTATCCGATATGCTGATTTCCGAACGAGATCACTCACAAGATTCTAAATATACGTAACTCCCTAAAGAAAAACAAATACTATAACTCGCGAGGTCCCGCCCGGTAGCTCGAAGGACCATGTAGAAGTTGGGAAGATAGTCAATGATACTGCTGCGTTTGAGGTAAAAAATAAATGTATTTAACGGACCAAAAGCTATAATATAAAGGAGCGAGGGAGCACACGCGATGACCGCTAATCGAGTACTAATTGCTAAATTGGTATGAATTTATAAAGTTATGTAAACATGCTTAGTTGTCGATAGTGTATGGTTTCACCGTACAGTGTACCTATAGTACACCTACATTTCGCCAGTTATGTTAAAAGTCCCATGTAATAGGGGGCGCGCCTATTGCCATCAACCGGGGAAACCCAGACTCCAGCCTGCTACTGAGAAAACTCTAGATGGTAAAACCCAATGACACTTTGCCCGACCCGGGAATCGAACTCAGGGCCTCATGCTCAACAGTAGCGCGTGTGACCACTAGACCAACGAGCCAGAATTGTATTACTTAAATAATCCTAATTATAATCGGAACCACGCGCCGGGCAGGTGGTCTTGCGATCGTATTGAGTACCTACAGCCGATCCCCATACTCCATTGTAGGGATGTCAGTCAAACGTTTTGAATGTAGTACCACGTTTCTGAGAGATTTTTTCTATTGCCTATTACGTCGTAGTGTAGGTCATACATGTCATGTTTTTTTGAAGTGGAAAGCTCATTATTTAAGTAGGCACTAGACAATATATTATATATAGTCGCAGCAATGAATATTTTTTACGAGTAAATTAGTTTCTCTAAGTTGTTTTTTTTTAAGCTATTGCATAGCTTTTATCACGGGCTTTGAGCGCGGCGACCGAATCAAGAAATTCCGTAACGAAAATAAAACCTAACACCCCCCACTCCGCCTACCATGTAATGACGGATGATGACATTAACCAAAAATTACGTTCCCATGACAACGTGAAACGTAGAAGTGTAGCGTTGACAAATAGGAAGTATGGAGGTTACAAATGCTATGCAATAGCTTTACCGCGGCAGTCCCCGAGTGCCACACATTTTTTTCATTTCTTTGGCTTGCTCGACACCAAAAATCATGCCTAAATGAATTGTATCTCCTCAGATCTTGAGGTTAGATGTAACCGTTAAAATCTATAAGTGATTCGTTGGTGCATTATTCTTACTTTCGTTACTAACAACTGCAACAACACAACTCGCAAAAACTCCGATTAACGCAACATCACCTCGCTCTATTAATCTCAAGTCGTCGATATCGCACAAAAAATTAACATTATGTTTAGTATCTGATGCGTGACAGCCCTGACCATCTGCCTGCTTGCACAGTTACAAGGAACCATTCCAGTATAATAGTATCTTTGTCCCAAAAGTGGGCGCGAAGTTAACAGTGCCTTATTGTGAATAAAAAAAAAAACATTTCTACCTCTTGTGCGAAGCAGATGTTCGAATTTTGAAATGTAGAAAAAATATATGGCATCCAAAGTTGCCAATTATGTGTGGCAGAAAAAATGGGTATTAGCTTTCTCTCTTGGTTTTTGTTTGACATGTTTATTTTTTTGAGAATATCCCGAAATCGTTTTTGGAAACAAAGTAATCGGCAAACTTTTGCACGGCTGTTTTTTTGACATTGTTAAATATGGATCATCTGTGTTGAAATAGAATTTGTCTGTTTAATTTTTTTATTACTTTATTACTTTTTATTATTTATACAACACCGTCAAAACATTCCATTTCAAGTTTGGCTATTGCAACCTTTAAATCGGGCAGACCTCATTATTAAAACTACGTGGCCTTAGATTTAACGAATATGGCCTATATGAAATAGCCTTAAAGCTGATGCAAAAAATTTAATTATAATAAACTGCAATTGGCCATCGTTGCCCTACATCTAAATGGACAGACATTAGGGGGACATAAATATTATAAATGATTTTGGGGTAGATATTAATTTTGTCGAAAACGTTAGCCGAATATAAATAAAGTGTTAAATATTTAATATACAGCGTGTTGATTTTACACACAGTGGTGCCGATTCCCTTGTTCACAAACTAAACTAAATTTAAGTTCAGTGCATCTTTTTCTTTCTATTTCATTAAGAAAAGGACAGAAGATAAATTTTAGTTAAGTCCTGACAAATTAATCAGCGCCTGTCACTACTCCATACAAGTTCAGACGTGATTAAAAACTTGCCTCCTAAAATTACGTCAATTTACGTCAAGCGCTGATTAATTTGACAGGACAAAACAAAAATGTATCTTCTGTCCTTTTCTTAATGAAATAGAAAGAAAAATATGCACTGAACTTAAATTTAGTTTGGTTTGTGAACAAGGGAATCGGCACCAGTTTTTGTTACAAAACAATCTACCTAATCCAAAAGAATTACATAGTACAAACAACATTATTCCATTTGTATTTCTGTTTTCAAAGTGCACATCGCTTTAATAAAATTAACGCTTTATTTGTTTTCTTGCTCTAATATTTCCGGCACGTATTGTAAAACGTCAGTTTAACAACAAAATAAACGGGCACCTATCTACTATGTTTTTACGGCCATATTTCGAGTTCCTAATCCCATAAACACGAATTATTTCCCTCTTGAATGCGTGATACACGCAAATGCTGGACTTTTTACAACTTCCCTGACAGGAGAAAGTTGTTTTATTATGTATCTATGTAGATTATTGTTTTGTGTTCATTCTACGTTTAATATAATTGTCCTGCCGTTATATTTATTGCATGATTGGATATAAAATATCGTGAATCGACATCAATAATATGACACTTCAGTCACGAACATTTAAATGGCACTTGCAATGGGTAATTTCTATGTAGTGGATTGTCAAGTAATTGTCAGTTAGTAATTAAATCGAAGACAGTACTCTATGTAAATATGCAATAGTATTCAAATAGCAGTTTATAAACAAACTCGCAGCTAAAAAAACTTACCAGCTTGCGTCGCAATCGCTCATTACTCCAGTGACACATTTACAGTTACACCAATCCTTATGAATACCACATGGCCATCCTACCATCTGTAATTTCTGTAATTAAACCTACTGTATAAACATTACGTAATTTTTACTGCCAATAAAACACCCTGTATCGTCCAACGTTAAATCAATAAAAGCAATATTTACAAAGTGTATTAATGATGGAAATCCCCCTGTATTCCGGACACATCTGCAATACATTTTATTGTCCACATGGGTGCCATTTGTGTATGTTATTGAATCCGTGGCATTTTAGGTACCCCAGGGCGTACGTGGATTAATTTTTTCTTGCCCTTTTTTGGGGCTTTTCTGTGTTTATTTGGGGAAATAAAGAATTGGTGTGAAAAGCTTAGGGCTTTTTGTGTTGAATTAATTATTTATCTCGGAAAAATAAAACGTTTTAAATGCATGAAGTCATATAGTAGCGGATGCAGTGTGAAAATAACTTGAAAACTTTTTAATGTGTATGGAAAATAATCTAACAAGTCTAAGCTACAAAGCTTAGACTTGTTAGATTATTTTCCATTAACCACCTCTGTGGTGTAGTGGTTAGACCACCTGTCTCAGACCCAGAGGTCCCGGGTTCGATTCCCGGTGAGGGCAAAATTTTCTGCTCGGTTCGATTGGTGGTACGGCTTGTTCTAAGTCCGCCTGGCTAGCTACCACCATCTTATCTAAGTCTGTCGCCATAACAGCATTGTTGTGTTTCGGCAGTTAGAGGTAAGATAGCCAGTTCCTCTGTGGTTGAGGATTCCGGGTGAAGCTCGCTTCCACCTTCGGCCTCATCATCACTTGCCATCAGGTGAGATGCAGGCCAAGAGCTTCCCCGAAGAGAATAAAAAAAATGTCTTTTCCATAATGTCTATTTCAATAAGGTAGGTAGGCACATTAATATTTTTGTTAAATTGCTGCTAGCTTGTCTAGACAAAATATTATTATTCACCGTTTTCACCCCAACAGAGTAAACAAATTATACATTAAAGGTCATACAAATTTTGAAATGTTTTCATCCTAATATGTTTTTGTTTTTCACCTTCCATCGACATTCAAAGAAGTTTTTTAATTTCAAACTTAGAACCGTTTAGTTCGGGTCAACATATTGTAAGCTACAAATCTATTGCTATATTTTTTTTAAATTTTCTATGCATTTGGATTCAAGGGCTTTGTTTCAATCTGAGTTTTTATTAAAAACTAGTTGTAAGTTCTTGACGACGGGTGCTAAAGCTGGGAGATATTGGAATGGATATAAAAGATTGTATTTTACCTTTCTTGGTGAGATTCCAAGTTTTGATTACACAGTGGTGTCGATTCCCTTGTTCACAAACTAAACTAAATTTAAGTTCAGTGCATCTTTTTCTTTCTATTTCATTAAGAAAAGGACAGAACATACATTTTAGTTAAGTCATGTCAAATTAATCAGCGCTTGACGTAAATTGACGTAATTTTAGTAGGCAAGTTTTTAATCACGTCTAAACTTGTATGGAGTAGTGTGTGGCGCTGATTAATTTGACAGGACTAAACTAAAATTTATCTTCTGTCCTTTTCTTAATGAAATAGAAAGAAAAAGATGCACTGAACTTAAATTTAGTTTAGTTTGTGAACAAGGGAATCAGCACCAGTATCCTACAAAATGAAGGTATTTGAAATATATTTTAAAATGTATAAATATTATTTTCTTTTTGGTCCTTGTTCTCACCTCTGTTGCTGCAACAAAGATAAACTATCTACCAAAGGTTAAAGCTAAAAGCTGCAGTCACCAAACCATCAGCAAAGCGTGGTGATATATAAAGTAATTCTCTATTAATTATACAATTACCTAGCTTATTCTACACCGGATTATGGGCAAAATGTAGTAGGAAATAATTCACCAAATTTTTTTTTGATAATTTGCTTTGAAGGAGGATGGGGAAACTGGCACGTCCTTAGAACCAAAAAATTCGAAGACATGTGACATCTACCAACCCGCACTGGGCCCGCGTGGTGGATTGCGGCCCATTCTCTCTCACAGAGAGGAGGCCTGTGTCACAACCAAAAAAATCAATCTGCCTAGCTTTTTCCCAACTATGCTGGGGTCGGCTTCCAGTCTAACCAGATGCAGCTGAATACCAGAATTTTACATGGAGCGACTGCTTATCTGGCCTCCACAACCCAGTAACTGGGTAATACCCCCTTGGTAAGACTGGTTGCCTGTGTCCCAACAGTGGAAACATTATAGGCTGATTATGAATTTCCTTCTTTTGAGTATTCTAAAAAGTCCAAAAAGTGGTTATGTATCAAAGGACCACAATTATTAGAAACACACCTCTTTCAGAAGCTCCTTACTTGCTCTGAAATTAAAAGTTGAGTATGTAAAATGGAACCCGCATAAACCCGAAATAAATAATTCAAAGTCAAAACTTTGACGGGAACCGACCTCCAAGAAACTCAAACCTTCAGCGTCGCTAAGTTAGAAATACTTAACTAACTTCTAAGTTAGAGCTTACTTAGGATATTCGAGGCTTTGAGTACGTCCACAATATCTTGGGAACCTTGGTAGATGTGTGTATTTCAAACTTTGTGCGAAGTTTTAACTTGGTCTTTTGAACTGCACTTTTTTTGCATCTTTCATAGAATGCCTGGTGTTAATTAACATTTCTAGTCTGTGAGCCACAACGTAAGGGTTATTATTTGTTGATTCGCACGAACTTTTCAGCATAAAATTCAAAATGTGTCAATTGCCTAATACGTATTTATGGAGTTGTCGATTCGCCCACAAATAAAACAACTTCGTGCGAACCGCCACAAGATTTTTTTTATTATTTTGATGTGTCGATTCGCCCTTTTCGGGCGAGTAAATTCGTGCTAATCAACCAATAAGCCCAACTTACTTTTAAAATCAGATTTTGTTAGATAAATACTGAAACTGAAGATAACACTGCGACTGTGGTCATCTTCAACGTTCTTTATTCCTGCAGCTTTCAGTCTTCCGCCAACCCGCCAATTAAAACCTATATTCATATTAATATTATAAAAAGGTAAAATTTGTAAGTTTGTATGTAGGGGGTAATCTTCGGAACTACTGATCCGATTCCGAAAATTCTTTCGCTAACGGGAAGCTACAGTATTGCCGATATTTTTGTTATAACAAGAAAGTTCACGCGGAAGAAGTCGCTGGCAGAAGCTAGTATCTAAAGGTCCTCACCGGGAACATTAACTTGTAATGTAACATTTCAGATTCGATTTTAAGCATTATTGCGAACTGTAATGCTCTGTTCGCCTCCCTCACGGATGTAATGCTCGAATTATATCATTACAGGTTGCGAACTGTAATACTCGGTTCTCCTCCCTCACTGATGTAATGCTCGAATCTAAACTGGTACATTACAGGCGAATTCTCGTGGAGCACCTTAATAAATATGATGGTCGTGTCATAACTTCTAACAGACTCCAATTTGCATCCTAAATGGGTTAAAAGTAGACCACAAAATCAATCCAATCATTTTACCTCACATAATATTCGTTACACCTAGCATAGATTGTCATGGGAATATATCCGAAGTCCTAACATGATTTGCCACACTCCAGATTTTTTATCGTTCCACAAAACCAAACCAAAAGTTAGTTAGATCGAAAATAGCCAACATTTAATTTCAACAAAAATCCGCCACTTTGCAATTTTTTATACTCATTCTAACAATTAGCCGGTTTTCAGCGTAAAATCGTTCAGAATTCGGCAGAGCCAAAAAATCTAGACGCGACCAATGGCTCATGAAGGTCAGCTGCTGTTGCGTCATAGTTTATTTAGTTCTTAACTTAACGCTATAAAGTTCAAAATTCCGTGGCAGAAGGTATTATTATTATCGGTATAGTGACCGACTGTAACATTTGGTAGCCAATTGATAACATTAATTACATCCTTGATTTTATAAATATTATTAACTTTGACTTTATTTACAAGCTTGTTTAGTGGGTTATTTAAAAATGAACTATTTATCTTGTAATTAAGGCACTTAATAGTTTGCTAAGCACTTAGGACTTTTTGGTCCCACGGTACATTAATGCAGTTTCGTAATTCGTCTATTGTTGAATCCGTTCTGTCAATTTACAAAATGGATTTGCTCTCATAAATGTGTTTGTGACATACGCAATACAATTGCGACACTCGAGTGTTTGTTGAAGAATCGGGTCAACTTTGCCTCTGTGTTACTACAAAAAAATATTGAAAATGTAGTTCTTTTATTCCTTACATAAATGAGAATGACACAATGCCGTAGTAAAAATGGCCTACCTGTCCAAGGTGCACCACTTTTGGAGGGTATTTGAATGCTATTAGGTACTTAAATAGCAGTGGAGACCCAGTGGTAACGGCCGCGACTTACGAGTAGGTCGTATAGGTTCGAACCCTGACAGGCGCTTTACTTTGTGTAAATTGTTTCATCACCACTGCTCTCAAAACGGTGAAGGAAAATATCGTGAGGAAACCGGCATGTCCTAGAAATAAAAATTCGAAGACATGTGACATTGTGACATCTACCAACCCGCACTTGGCTCGCGTGATAGATTACGGCCCATTCCCTCTCACCGAGAGGAGGCCTGTGTTCCAGGTCCAGCAGTGGGAACATTATAGGCTGATTATACACTTAAATCTTAAAAATATACTAGAAAGTTGGTTGCCTTCAATCTAACTCAGGCAATTAATTAGTTGATTTAAAAAAACTCGCTCACAGCACAGGCACATAATTTACTTTTATAATTAATTCAAACTTTTTCTTTTTTGCAGATACAAAGTGAACGCAGTGTACAGTGGTGGAAAAGTTTTAGTTCAGCATAAGTATTAAAAAGTGTGAAAAATGTGTTAGTTCATCATGTCGCAACGGTGGCGCTGCGGTCGCATTACGTGACGTTTACAATCCAAGATGGCGGATTCGAGTCCCGCCAATTCTATCATCGAGGGTACTGTGAAGTTTCGTGATGGAAAAAAGGTGGGTAATGGAATTAATCAAATTACTGTCTTTTAACATCAAGATTTTTCGTTTTTTTATGACGAGACAGAAATCGAATCATTACTGAAGACTGTATTTTGTTTCGATTTGTATCAATTCACATTTATGGCCAAGAAAAACGAAACTGTCATGTGATTGGTCCATTTGTAACACTACAGATGACAGTGCTGCATTGCATAGCAATAACGACTAAAGCTGGCATGTAGATAATCATCTACATACTTACTTCCAAATATAAATTTTGCTTCAGGGCTATCAGTTATGAAAGATTTGTTCATTAGTACAGCTATACATTTCCAGTATAAGCTGACCTGGGATTGTACGGAAATCCTATACAATGCGAGATCAGCTTATACTAGAAATGTATAGTTTGATGTGTAGCCGTGTATACCAGGCACTCACCGCGTGAGGTTCAGACTCAAAGAAGCATTAACTCGTGCGCAGTCTGAATGAATTCAAAGAACTATAACGTTATTATAATTCAAGTACTCTCGTAGGTACCGAAGTACAGATACCAACATTTGGCTGTTCAAATTCAATATTAGATATCAAAACTTATCACAAAATTCAAACTAAAGTAGCTACTAGAGACGAGCCTATCTAATCGATAACCAGAAATGTGTCATGTCGATAACGTGTGTTTACGCACTTTTACTACGACCGGTAGTTTCTGGGAACCTCTTGACGGATATCCTTGTGTGGCTATGATTTTAAAGGTGAAACTTGTAGTGAAATTATGGGGAGTGGCTGATATGGTCGTAGACTGTAGTATCTAGGCTGTTGGGTCGAAAAAGGAGAGTTTAATAGCCAAAACTGCCTAATGATTTAGCCGTGTACAAGTTTGGTTAACGGTTTTGAAAATCGCCATTACCATGCCACGTCATTAGCATAGTCTATGGAAACGTGTCCAACTGCCCTGCGTAGATTCGTCCTTTTCGGCATTTGTCAGTTTGTCTACAATATTATCTTTTGATGCTAGTTTAGAAAATCCGGGAACCTTGTATCTTGTTGCCGTAGCAAAATAAGAGAGTATTATTCTCTTACTGTTAAACCAGGATCTCCTTCAACATCGAACCACAAATCTTAGTTCCCTGTTGGAGGCTCTTTGAAACTGTGCCAGCCCTAACACGCCTTCCGCATCAGAAAATTACTTACCATAACTGAAGCATCTTGTCTCTTAACTAATGAGCGACCATTATTAAGCCAACGTAGATCTTGGCCACATGCCAACAAGATCTTATGGCCAACAGCCTATTCTTACCAAGGAATGCAAATATTATTACTTGGATCGAATATTATGGGAACCTAGGACCAAATTATTATAACAATGATAATAATGTTTTGACGTTACATGAATTAGTCACATTAGTCTTTGCGCCCTTTGATCGTATCTCCATGCAAATTGTGAGTCATAGGCGTAGGCACTTCCTGGGTTTTAGTACGATTTTATAGCCATGTGTCATAATTTTAATTGTATGCTGATTCGGTAAATTAATGATGAGTATAAGTAATAATATATGCTATGCTTGGATTTTTCCTACGTGATCGAATCAGAAATGAAGAGATCCGTAGGAGAACCAAATAACCGACATAGCCCGAAGAATTGCCAAACTATAGTGGCAGTAGCAGGGCACATTGCTCGCAGAACAGATAGCCGATGGGGCCGAAGACCGCGTACCGGAAGACGTAGCGATGGAAAGCCCCCCCAAGGAGGACCGATGACCTGGTGAAGGCCGCAGGAATCCGCTGGATGCGAGAAGCACAGAACCGGTCGAAGTCGCGGTGCTTGGGGGAGGCCTATGTCCAGCAGTGGACGTCTTTCGGCTGAAATGATGATAAGTAACAATGTTTTTGGTCCTTCAAATCAAAACTTTGACTGGTGTGTAGAATTGACTGTACAAACATTCATTATCATCATCATTTCAGCCAAAAGACGTCCACTGCTGGACATAGGCCTCCCCCAAACACCGCGACTACGACCGGTTTTGTATTTCTCGCATCCACAACCATTATAATAATGTTTATTTTTGCCAAAAATAGTGCTTTACATTTCCTTATAGTCTACACTACATTAATAGCTAGGTTTACATTCTTTAATGAAATAAGACGCAAAGGAAGTACCTATATTGTTTATAAACTCCACACTAGGACGAGCCTGTCTCGTGGAGTCCTTGCCATATGAAAATGTGTATTTACATAATTAATTATTGATTACATTACTATAAATGAATGTTTTTTTTATTAAAGTCAGTTTTTGCTATGGAATCTAAATCATTCTAAATTGGTATTCAAACTGCTGTCATAGGAAATCTTAACGTCAATCACTCTTGTGGCTGGCTTCAAGTTGGTACTTGTGTCCATAATGAAAAATTGGTCCTTTTGGCCATAATAGACATTTTATTCGTTTTTTTTTTCAACATTCATTAATTAGTAATGTATGGTGATATTTGTTATTGGAAAACATTTTCATATCAGTATCAGTTTGAGAGCTTGTAGATAAACATGTTATCTCGCCCTACATACAAATATGATGCATCACTTCTGAATGACGATAGGTACATACGGCTACACATCAAGTTATACATTTCCAGTTTATGCTGATCTCGTATTGTATAGGATTTCCGTACAATGCGAGATCAGCTTATACTGGAATTGCATAGCTTTATGTGTAGCCGTGTGTACTATTAATATAGGCAAATTAGTCGGTACTGATGGCGCCTAGTAGATAGATTGCAGAGTGGTTTGAAATAAGTGAGTACCTAGATACGGAGTACCTACCTATCTCAAGATTCTGTAGCTTACATAGAATTGTATCTGTAGTCAATTGCTCCATTAATTTGTATGACTAGTGTTGTTCAACAACAATAGTTATTGTTTTAGAATTATTTGAAAGCATCATAGTTTTTAATTTTGGGTGGCATTTCCGGAAAACTCAAGAAGATTCTTAATGATATCATTTCCGCATTCCAAAATTATTTTGGTTTGAATGATTGATCACTGACTGTAGGTACACACAACTATTTAAATATCAAGCTATACATTTCCAGTATAAGCTGATCTCGTACTGTATAGGATTTCCGAGGTACAATGAAAGGTCAGCTTATACTGGAAATGTATAGCTTGATATGTAGCCGTGTGACTTTTATATTTTATATCTTCGGATTTTCAGCTCGACGTTGTCAATAGTAGCTCATGTACTCAACAAGATTGGCCTGTCTAATTTCAAGTCTCCAGAAAAATATCTGAAGTTTTATTGGTTTCTTATACCAGATGGATTTATGAGATGGGGCAGATACCTTAACCGTTGTCGCTACAGAAAAACGGTCTTAGTACACCGTCTCTAACTTTTGAAGGCATTTTCATCTGCACACACAGATTTTGAAAAAAAAAAGTAGAAGGCAAGAAAATTGACAATTTATACAAAAATATATCCATTTCATAATGAGACGAAACAGAAAACCTACTATCATGAAAATAATCCAATATTCCGTAAGTACCCACAGTTTTATCGGCCAATTCACCACAGCAAATTATTACAACAAAAAATGTTTAATGGCAGCCAATTTGCGGCGATACGAAACACGAACGCAACAGTACGCCGTTGTCATCGCGTTAATTAAAACGCCAGTGAGCAATACGCCGATCCGATACGCCGAGCGGTCAATACGCGGTTGGCAATTAATTTTGTTACGGTTGGCTTAAGTAGAAAGAGAGTCTGATTAAAAGTAGAATCAAGTGCTTTTAATAAATAAGTTCTTGTCTAAGAAAGCGAAATGATTTATCAGTAGCAGCTAATCAAAATGTTTACTCCTATTGAGGTGAATACGTGAATAGGTGTCAACTGCCTCGTTGGTCTATTGGCAAGCGCTACTGCTGAGCATGGGGTTCGATTCCCGGGTCGGACAAAGTGTTATTAAGTATTTCTCGAAGTCTGGATTTGTGCCCGGCAGATGGCAATAGGCTCGCCCCCTATTACATGGGACTTTAATATAACTGCCGAAATGTGGGTGTAATATAGGTACACCTCTGTACAACCCTGTATGAAATACAGGCGTGATGTTATGAAACCAAAATTACTGTAATATCTATTGTACCATAATATTCAGCCAAAAAATATTTTTGATTTGATTTGATGTAGTCTTTATGTAGCATTCGCAGTCCATTTCTGAATTATGAAAACACAAAAATTCGAAATTCGAAAATTTTAAGTTTTGGTCCTTCTGTTCTAAAATCAAAAGTTACCAGAACAGTCTTTAGCTCATTAAGCCTAAAGGCAAGTGCACAAAGTCCAAGATATCAGCGAAAAATAAAAAACCAGTCATGCTATTGCACTACAAAGAGTTAAAGCGAATGGAAACGCATGGCGCTGTGTAATTGTCAAGTTGAGCGCACCGGTCAATGTGAAGACAGGCGAAGGGATGATACAGTCCTTTCCTTATATTGTACCTCTGATTTTGCATCACTGTCAAAATCACAGTGATCTTTATTCTTGTTGCGATAAGGTTCCTGTTCGTTTGCTGCTTGGTGTAAAAGGTTAAATAACTGTGAAAGACGAGCAAGGCGCTTAGTTTGTGTTGAGGAAAAGCTGTGAGTTAATAACATAGAGTAAAGAAAATTAACATAAGTCGTGTAAGTAAATTCAAATTAGAGGTAATTACTAATTATGTATTCCTTCATTCCTGTTAAAATTAGCGTGTTTTGATTAAATGTTGTCCCTATTATACTCATGAGTGTCTTCAAAACAAGATTTTAACGCAAACCTGCCTAAATAACACTCCAAATCAAAATTAACAAAGTAATTACATTTTCTTTTCATAAAAAACATCAAACGAAAAAAAAAATACACTTTGTGTATTAATTAATATTCTCTACCCGCTAGTCTATGAATAAATTAAAATCAGTATCGCAAATAGATCTTCTTCTAGCAGAGCCAATCCCATTTCTCTCTTTAATTAAAATTTTATATCGATTTCTTCCATGAAACCGTAAAAAGTTTTATGCTTCAATTTCATCTTATGGCGTGAGTAACAACTCCGAAGTACTCAGTATTAAGGCGAGGTTCCAGACTGGAGTAGAGCTTCGTAATCTTTATTTATTTTAATTTATTCGAATTTTCTTTTATTTAAGTCTGTGCGATAATTGCCATTTCATCATTCAAAAGAGGCTGGTTTAAAAAAGAACAATAATAAAATATATCTGCGCAATCTTTTCTACCATTATTTGCATGATCTTTTCATCTCTTTGCACATACATAATCGATAAACATCAGCTACTTTTCGCCTACAAGGACCAAAAAGAACTTTTAACCATTTTAAAAACCTTTATGTTTTTTGACTCCATAAACGATTATCCAGTCGTATAGTCGGCGTTTTATAGCACTAAACTTGAATCACGTGCTCAGTTTTTAGAATGAACACTATCATTTTAACTTGCATGCAGTTCACATTCCATACATTACAGGGTTGCATAAACGGGAACATTAAACGTTATAGCTTTAGGGGTTCCGCATAGTCCGAGGTCGTTACTCGTTAGTCGTAATCATGAAAACAAAATAAAATTCAAAGGAGATTTTATTGTAACAATTTAGGAAGGATTAAGTAATATTGTTAAACTTATCACTACCTTTATAGATATAAACAATAAAGAAGATTTTTTGGAAGAAAAATTGACTTATTTAAACCACAAGTAAGGTAAAGAAAGAAAAACCAAATCCAGTAACTGGGTTGTGGAGGTCAAATAGGCAGCCGCTCCATGTAAAATACTAGTATTCAGCTGTATACGGTTAGACTGGAAGCCGACCCTAATATAGTTAGGAAAAAGGCCAGGCAGACGATGATGATGTGGTAGATTACAGCCAACTCCCTCTCTAAGAGAGGTCTGAGTCCCAGCAGTGGGAACATGGTAGCCAAAAGCGCGTTGAGTTGGTAATATCGTCAAAGTCGCGGGATACACCTGGTACGCACGGCACCGGGAAGTACTTATGAAAGAAAAATGGGGAGGCCTATACCCAGCAGTAAGTTATTCCGGGCTAAAATGATGATGATGATGAGATGATGATGACGACTAAAGAAAGAAAAAACATATTTGGGAAGTACATACCAAATTCTTTAAACTAGGTCATGGTAACTACATGATCCAGTTTAATGAGCGAATTTGCCGAAAAGCCTAATTATAGTCTGATTGGATTTCTGTACAATTTTTTTCACACTTCTATAAATATTTGAACCAATTCGCAAAACAGTTACTTAAAGTAGCTTTTAGTAACAAATCTTTATAGCACAAATCTCTTTGAAGACACTTTCAAATCCTCAATCTTATTGTATTTAAATATTATAAATAACACTTCAGTCACACTAGTTAATCAAGAACAATCTACCTACAGATCTCACATATTATTTACAACTTAGAAAGTTAACTCCTACTCGTTCAAAATAAAAGTCCACTTTATTGCCTTTCTTCAGTTCTGTGAATTAGCGGAACTAGGTTTTGCTTCGTCATCGTCTCGAAAAGTAATATCTTTCAACACCTTTAATATTTCAATCCTTGCTTCAAACTTCTGTTTCGCCTTCAACTTCCTAAAGCTCGGAACCAAAGAAAGCATGAACTGTCTATCTTCGTCTTCTTCATCCTTCTTAATATCTTTTAACATATCCAAAATTTTATCTTCTAAGTTTTCACTTCTTTCGTACATTGGTCTAAGGAATGTGGCATTGGCTGGTCCCGGTTCTGGTTCCGATTCTATTTCAAAACTAGTGGTGTTATTAACGGTCATTGATGTCTCGAAAATTGAAGGTTCGTTTTTAATACTTTCTAGAGGATCTGGATCTAAAGAGGAATTATCATCATCATCATCATCTCTCTCAATGTTGTTCTCGTCGCCAGGTTCTAAAAGAAAGGACATTACGTTAAAATATTCATATCTTTTTCTTTTCTTGAATAGTCCTTGTTTCTGCTGTCTTTCCAACCGCTCTTTCTTCTGGAGCCCCAGTTCTCTCGTGAAGCATGTTCGGAGGCTCTTCCAGCGTCTTTGGAGTTCGTGGACTGAAAAATAAAGATGGCGTTTGAATAAATACATAAAATCACGCTTATGTTCTTTAAAAGGGTTAACCAAAGCTACGTAATGTGCGACTGCACCGTTTGTAAACACGCCTAGATGATTTTGCGGCTTGGTCTTGATTATTATTGACACTTTACTTCTACTGGTGGTCATAACAGTAAATATTTTGATAAATATGGCAATCATTGAATTACTTGTTCATAAAGAAGCCAATTTAGTTCAATTGTTTTCAGTTCTAGGTAACACCTTGAGATGTCTAGGCGTTATAACAATTAAGCCAATATAAACTTGTGAAGACTACCTACATAACAGTGTATGCTCTCGTTGTCCTCTTTTGCATGTAGTACCTAAGTGAGTACGTAGACGTACGTAGAAACCTAACAATAAGGTTCTTGTGATTAGCATTTCTAATGAACGGCCACATGTTTAAACAGCGTTAAATAATGAAGTATTCGAATTTATGTAGTAGATATAATCTGGTAAAATCGATCAATTGCGAATGATAGCGTTCTACGCAGGCATCGTAATGCGTCTGCAAGGACCAATATTATTTTGCTTTAGCTTTTAGCCAAAGCATTCTTGCTGCTTTTACAGAATTTACCATTGATGTGACTGTTTCTAAAACCTTAAGTTTTGTGTGGATGTGACGCATATTTTCTCCGAACTTGTTTTTTATTTTGTTTTTTTTTTTGCGTCTTGTTTACCGCCAATAAGGTGTTTCTCTTTATTTCTTTGTAAATGACTATTGTTTTATTTTTACATTTTAAGCCCTATCTTATTTACATTATTTATCTTCCTTGTATTTCCAAGGCTATTATTAACCCTTCCAAACTAACCTTTACAAATTCCGATGAAATTGTTCAAAAACATTTCCGTGTCATAAACTTTGTTCCAACCGGAGATCGAACCCCGTACCCGTCTCAAAAGTGTCCGAGCTGTCTCATTAGGACACTGTGGGAACATGGGTTTAATGAATTTTATCAATACTGTGAAATGTAGTCAATGTTTTTAGTTACTTTCAGTATGACAGACGAAATATCACAATTTCTGAGATTTCCATTGATATTTCTTTCCAATAATGTTATCCATTATTTGAGTGACTATCCTATATCCATAACAAAGTAGTAAAACTGTTGAAACGCGGTAGTAGTATTTGCTTTTTTACATTTGATTACAACTTATCAGAAAGAACTGTTGTTAATAACGAATAGTTACTACCTATTGTAAGCAACTCAATCCAAAATAATGTGACAATAACGGATTTTACTTTTTACCTGTCAAACCGACAATAACAATCTTTACTTATAACCTTCTGTGATTTTGTATTTTAAACTTTATTTCCAACTGTCAAAGTACTTTTTCCTTCGCATTTGCCGCTAAAAGTAACCAACAGCAAATTGTTGCCATTTATCAAAATACTACACAAACGAATTTCGCTTTTATTTCTATTAAAGTAAGTGGTAAAATCGTGTGAAGTTACGTCGCAATATTTACAGTTTTGATTGCTCACCGTGTTCAACCTTGTCTTGTGGCTTGAAGTTATCCCAATCCGCGAACACTTCTTTGCACGCCTCAACCCACATTCTGGCTTTGTGTTTCTTATTGCTATAGTAATTAGGATCATTTTTGTTGTACAATGCCGGGCGTTTTTTCACTGCCATTATGAGAGTGTCTACGTCGATTTCTGACATTTTGCGCGGAATTTTGGCGGGAACGGACGTGGAGTTGCGGTGAAACGCGGCGGGCAACTGAGGGCGACTGCGGGGAGACGGGGCGCCGCAGTGGGGCGACGTTGCGCGATGTCGGGCTGGCAGCGCACACTATATTTTTCGATCGACTAGGGTGTCTATGATTTGTGGTTTTAAGGTTGAAACATATTATTTGATGGGAAATGTTGTTCTACATTATGAACACTAAGTGCGGTATAACTGATGACTGTAACTTTAATTAAGTAAGTATGTAATTGGTAAAACCGTAAGTCGTTGGGTACTTAATTTGTAAAGTTAATAGTGCTCACGTTCCTTCTAATTTGAAATAACCGTTTCTATCATTCACTTCCATCAAGAAATCATTATTTTAAGCTAAACAGAAACTTCACCAAAAGCAATAACTTCATAACAAAGAAACCAGTAAAATACATTAATACTGATCTATTGACATAAACAATTGACAGCTATATATGTAGCAGCTAAGATTGCATACAATTACAAAAAATAAACTGTCCCGTTTCTATCATCAAACAACAAAAAATAAGGTCACCCTACACAAGAGCAATTGCGGTTGACGCGTGAAAGAAACAGCACATCGTAAAATACCGCGGTTTGAGTGAGATAACGATATTATTATTTGTTCGTCGTCATAACCACAGTAAATCGCTGTCTAGTTGGCAACATGTGGCTTGGCGGTGTAACGACTAAGCGTTGGTCAATGAGTGTGTCCGAGCGCACAGAGCATGTAACTTTAAGAGGCGGAACTTAGAACATTCAGTTTTTGAGAATTTGTTACCTTTTTTAGCCAACCGCATAAAAAAAACATGGCTACCAACATGAAAATTCTAAGTAGCACTGACAATGACAATCATGACCTTGAAAGGATTATCGATAGGGATGCGCAACATATAGAAATCAATAAAATTATCGATATCGATGAAATGCATTCATTTCATCGATATCGATAATTTTACGCAGATAATAGTGAGCCTCCAATACTAATTTATTTTCAAAAATCGGTAAAATAAAACACAGATTTATATGATTTCAGTATTTAATAATGGATATACTTTAACTGAGCTATCAACATTGGTCTCAGACCAAAATGGCTTCCTTTTTTATTTTTTAGTGCCGACATCACAGTTTCTTTTAGCATGCCTGACTCAATTTTTCCCAAGAGACTGGCACTGCGTCTTAGTGATGCCAGGCTGCATTTAGTTTTTTGTAATTGTTCCATCAACTGATTTTCCCTTGGTGTTAAATCTGTAAAGATAATTAAATAAAAACAATATTTTCGATGAGACTTGTAAACATTTCCTTTCACATAAAATGCAGGGATATTTTCTATTTGAAATGAGCAATAGTACACAAATTAACTCAATCAATTTTGAGAATTTCTTTCTCTGTTCTTTATTTGTTTGTAACATAACATCATCACATGAGAAAAGGTTAATGGATTTTAATGAAACTACCTAAACAAGAGGTTGCATCAATTTTTTTTTTATAATTTGATGGATGACATGTGAGGACTGTACTGTATATTGTTATGTATAATAGAGATCAATTACGGTGTTTATTATAGTTACCTTTTGACTCTGAATGCTGATACGTTACGTTATGTTGTGGAAATTCTGCGACTATTTCCCTTTTTGTTGAAATCCTTTTTTCCAAAGTCGTTAGCACATATATTTCACTGCTCATGCAGTTTTTCTATTGGTAGATACAACAGTTCTTGATTACCAACTGCTTTTAGCCACTGTCGGCAGCTGGAATATACAAAATATAAAAGGTTACATTATAACTGACTCTGTTTCACTGTGAATTTATTTAGTGTGATTTAAAGTTAAGAAAACACCCAATTTACACTATCAGCATAACTAAATGGAATAGATTATTATTATACTTAGATTTATTTCTTAATCCCAGTATTTACATAATTACCTATTAGTGTCAAGGTAGATAGTATAATCTTAGACTCTGACCAATATATTTAGCAGTCAACCAATTTAGACTAAATTAGATTATAATTTAAAGTAGATAAATATTACTGTAGGCACAATGTTTTAAACCATTTCTTCAAGAGTTTCAACTAATCTTGATTGATGGTTCGAGAGTCGTATTCATAGATATAAGAAAGAAGGAGATATGCCCGGTAGTTGAAAATGTATCGAAACCCAATGTCTCCACTTTGTCCCCACCACGTCGCCACAACTACACATGCAGATCAGTAAACAAAATAGATACGAGGCTGCGCTCACTCTTGCAATTCATAAATCAGAACGTACTACACAATCAATTATAAACCTTATCCCATCAAACACAGCGTGCATTTACCATGCACCGTACAACTCACTCACACGAAAATATCATTTCTATCGTTGTGCTGTACAGAAACAATTTATTTTACATATACGCTAGTGATTGACTAAATCGGAAAGGTATCGATTCTTCCATTTAATATTGTCGACGGTGAAGTATCAATATCTAATAACTAACATTTTGGCGGTTTTCACTTACTAATGTTTACTTCAAATGGTCAAAAACTATAGAAATTAAACGTTTTTTTCTCCTCCTGTAAAACCATGTTTTTGTAATTATTAGATATTGATACTTCACCGTCGTTATACTTTAAAAATTTGGTGTCCTGAAAATAAAATAAATAAAATCGATTAGTCCAGAAAATATTATAATAAAAATAAAAAATAAGCAAAAATTCAAACAATTAAAAAATCCAGTGACGTTGGTTTAACCTGTCATAGTTTATTGAAACAGTAGATATTGTTGAACCCTGCTATGATGTTTACTCACTGACCTGTAAAGTGGAGGTATTAGTGCAGCATTTGACGCTTTGATATTACTGGAGTGGCATTTTTTGTCAAATTGTGAAATCTTAAATTAATATATTTTTCCATGACTGCTTTAATTAGAAATATTATGTGATTATTCATCGGAGACCGCTCAAATTGGTGAAACTTAATATTATCAAAGAGATCTAATCCTATGAAGTGAGGCAAAGCCTTTGTCATGAGTTCCTGTTTGACATTTTTAATTTTAACTGTTAATTTATTATTGGTGAGACAAGCTGTTTTTATGATTATTTCTATTCTCTTACAAAGCATTTCTCTACCACGCTGTAAAATAATCAAAATAAGTAAAACACATTATTTCACATCGATCTTCCACCCGGGTAAGACAGTTGACAAATTGAAGAATAAAGTATTAGCAATAAATTCATTCGCCAAACGACATTGTTGTCGATAGCCTACGTTAGTAGATCTGCACAACCACATCACTAGCTCGTCGCCAGACACAGCGGCCGTACTGCGCGATGCATTCGCAGTCCACAGTATCGTTTTGTGATTTTTACATTGCTTGTTGAGTCACTGAGCGACATATTTAGGTAGTGGTTAACGAGCAATGTATGTAGTCCAAAAATAGTACAGTCGCTGTGATATTTGGAAACAAAAATAACGTAGTAAAAGCAAGAAATATTTTACGATTTGTTGTTTTTCATTATTTTAAAGACAAATATAGTAAAATACTTGTACTTACATATGGTAAGTGATTCCATGATTCACAAAGTTTTTGTTTTGACTTTGGTTTTTACAAGAAACCACTGAACAACACGGCATTCTTATAAATTGTCCCGATCACGGCCGAAAGCACACTAGTTCGCGGAGACGGCCATTTTCGTATGCAATGAGCACTTTGATCATTACGCGCGGACACAGACACGCCCCCATGCCACTTCTCCTGTTTTTTATATTTCTATGGTCGTATTACAGAATTTGAATAGCATAGCATAGTGATAAGTGAGCACAAGATCAAATTAGCAATAAATATCGGTACTCACCGGTTGGTATCCAGTAAAAACTTGGAAAATAAATAGCAAATTATTTACGGTATGCCAGGCCTCTTTGATACCACAAAATTCACATCTTCTGTGACCCTTACCCATGATGGTTCACAAACTTAGAGTCACTGTCAATTATTCTGATATGTTATAATCCGAAATCTTGCAGAAAAATAATATAACAAACAGAAAAATCTCAACACAAACATTAATACTCGCGTGAAGGCAGACATGTTTGTGAGAACTTCGTAATTTAATGTTGGTCATTCTGTCATCCTGTCATTTTGCCGTGTGTTTCTGAATGTTGGCTAAAAAAGGTAACAAACTCCATACAAAAATAATTTGTTCGGAGTTTCACAGCACTGTCCGAGCGATAAAGAACATTAATTTCTTCTTCTTGAATTAAATTTTGTTGGCCTTAACTTCTTCACTTCGGTGGCAGAGGTACACACGTCCTGCTGCCGTTAAAAATAGTCATTGCTAAGTAATATATAGTTGATCGATACTGAGTCAGTTCTAATCTTTAGAAGTTCTGGAATTAGCACTTGTAAATATTGTAATAGATTGTTTGGTAACAGACATTTTATTAGTTTTCGGACATATTTCAATTTTCGCTTACAAACTGAGTAGGTAGGTACTGTAGTAGCTACTGAAAATATAATATAATAATTATAATGGTCTTGGAACATACTTTGTAAGTAATATATTATTGGAAATCGATAGAACAGATACAACAAAAAACGTTCTTATTACAAAAAAGTTGAAATCAGTTGCTTATAAATTGCTTGCGATTATAATATAAATTAGTTTAGTTGTTTAAAATAGCATGGAGCTGTGAACGGGAGATTTTGAAACTATTTAACTCAGTTTCAGATGATCTTGATGCTTTTGAAAAACAGTTTTTCTCTCGTTTCCCGTAACAAAATTGTTTTCCAGTGCTTTGAGAATGCAATATTTTGGCAATATAACTGCTGATCTGTTGATGATGACAGATCCTTGGATGCATTTTATTTTGGAAAAAGATTTTTATTCACATAATAATGATTTCTCTATTTTATCAAGGTCTTTCGACTGTTATAAAGTACCCTATTGCATATTATTAATATTCAATTACTTATACTCGTACTTATAAATATCTATTCGTTTTTTACCATATCTGCATAGCCATTACGTGTTCAAACTTAAGCGCTAATAATTTAATTAAATATTAATCGATTATGTATTTTACTACCTGATATCCTTGGCTTCGTTCGCATAGTCTTTATTAATAGTAATTTTACGCCTAGGATAAAATCTATAGTATCGATTATTTTGCTTGAATTGACAGCAGTTAATTTACTGGAAGCAAAACAATTGACAAATTACTGTAATTTTGCTACTTTATCTACTTACCAATTAAAATAATCAGTGTTTTGTGTAGCAATCTGGGTAAATTAAATCTGAATTTTACAAAGTTTTATTTCAGTTTGAGTCGAATATCGTGCTGTCGTATATGTTCTATTATTTATTCCAATAAATTGACATTTTATTTGTTTTGTTTTCAGTGGAAATCGCGATGGTGCGTCATGCGGAAGTTGTCTCCAGTTGCAGGTAAATTATGAACACCCTACGCCACTTAATTTTAATGGCTTTTTAAAATATGTAATTGTTTTTAATTTTTTATATTGTTCAGGTCATTAATTCTTACAGGCATTGTTCTGTTCAAACGAAGTAATTTTGTTGATTTGTTTAAGGGGAAATTGACGGGAAAATTATTACCTAGCACTTTTTCTCGGGTTTGTTCATCGAAAATGCCTATTAAATAGCTATTTTCGATGGTTAGGTTCAACTGCCAACACATCTACATGTAGAAATGATAAGAATTTAAAGCCAACTGTTTTCCAAGAACAGCTCATAAACGACTTCTAAAAAAGGAAGTTCCCATGGACATTACAAGGTCGCTTTTTATTCCTTGCTTACCTGACTACAACCTCTTTTAGTAATACAAGCAAATTTAAACCTTACTGCTGTAAAAATAAAGATAATAAAGTAACTGATTAATTGCACGCAAGTAGTATATTTTTTCCATAGAAATGATAACTCATCCTTTAAAGGGAAATTACATCCATTCATTGCCTATTCTTTATGGAGTATTATTGTCTCTCTCTTTTGTTATTAATAATTGCTGAATAGCAGATGGATGCAATTTTTTGCACGTCTTTTAACAACTTCACAGCCACTAAGCACGTTTTAAGGCTTGTGCAGACCAGCGCGACACGCGACGCGATCACGCGACACAAAGGCACCGCTCGCCGCGCGACGAGCGGTGCCTTTGTGTCGCGTCGCGTGTCGCGCTGGTCTGAACAAGCCTTTACCGTCACGAGCGCCTGACCCAGAAGGCCGTTATTCCCCCATTTTGACATAATATCGAATCTTTGGGTGTTGCCAGTACAATATCCAACAATTACGTTTTAATAAATTGAAACCTAACAATCATGTTTTAAATTGTTTTCAGCGCCCTTACAGTGCATGTTTGAAACTTTTAATCTTCTGTACAACATGTTTGCAATAAACTGATTTCATTAGAAAAAAGTGACTTATAGGTAAATGAAGTAATTCAAATAAATAAGGTCGCTATTCACTTTATAATCTGTATTAGCAATAAGATACTTGCTATAAGAACAATGTAAGTATGCATAATAATAACACAAGGTCTACAATGATAAAAATTATGTCTGCGAGTGAAATAAAAGCCAAAACTAAATAAAAAATATTAATTTGACTTCAAGAACATCTGAGACTGAAATACTAAGCTTTTCACCGGGCCTAGAAAAGTACCTACATTTAAATTCTCATTTAAATACGTTTCTCTTAGTTGACAGGCTAACTAGACACAAACCTAAACTATATTATTAATGCTGATGAATCAAACAGACTATAAATTTTATATAAATAATAATTAGTGTCAAAGTCCTATTTATTATCGCGTTAGTGGTATATATTATATTTAATAATAAATAACGGTGCATAACAATAGTGACAGCCTCCAATTAGATATAAAAACAATTGCAAAAGTGTGAGAAAAGGTTCACCATACACAACGTGTAAACGTATTTATGTAAAAAACATACAAACAAACCTAACTATGGAAAAAAAATCGTCCAACCTTGAGCTATCGACGACTGCATTAATACGGTAGTTGCTTAGGTAAAAAAAAGGAAATTCTATTTAGTCCGTCTTTCAGATAATAAAAAAAAATTTGACACGTATTTTTTGCTTTATCGTATTAATCAAAAATAACTTAGAAAACACGCATTAAAGTTGGGGAGTGGGGGCTCGCTATGTCACAACGCAGTACCTATTAAATCTAGCAAGGCGTGACGTCATGCCACATTTTAACTCAATGTATCGCCGTAATCTTTTGAATACCTCAAAAAAGAAAAAATACGTGTTCAATCTTTTTTAATAATCTACAAGACGAACAAAAAAAATTTTTGGACACAGGCCTATTCCGGATTTTATCGTTGACCCCTATGAAGTTGGTATTTGTGCTAGTAAAACACTATCGCAGGAACATTGGCTTGGCAAGTCAGATGCTACAAATATTCCGCAATCCCCTCGTCTCGATTCAGAGTTACAATCGGAATAAAGTAATGAATAGTTGTGAATTCTTGAGAATAGAAAGATCACTGACAACCAGGGACTTGAAAACGAAATTAATTTCGTTCCGATACACAAAATGTTATCTAATAACGCTCCAAATTTTGTAACGATACTAAAACCTAAAAATATTAATAACGTTACAAAAAAAAAACGTTATAGAATATCATTTTTGTAAAACAAAATTTTAAGTAACGTTATAGGTATCAGTAACATTATGCTTATATCCACTTGTAATAACGTTACAGATTCCTTTGTATAACGTTATTCTTAAGAACTTTTCCCGCTGACCACCGCTCTATCGTCGCCCAGCACCACCACCACCACCGGCCACCCCCGTTACAGCGGCCAGCGGCCGGCTGGTGGTAAGCCACCGCCGTATTCAAACATAAGTTCGTACGAAAGTGCTCATTTTTTACAGACAGTGTTGTGAATGAATGGTTATTGTTACCTACCTACTTTTATTTTTATGTGATAGTGTCATGTTCACAGTTTTTTTTTGGCAATTTTGCGTATCGAAATGAATAACGTTATTATTTCGCTATACCGATATATTAATAACGATATATTTTTAATAATGTTTTTAATCAGTTTAAGATTTCGTTCCGTTTGTTAGTATCGTTATAGTCAATGAATTAATTTTGTTACGATCCTGGTGGAACGGTACAAATTATCGTTACCGGAACTTCACGTAACGTTATTTTGAGTAACGTTTCAAGTCCCTGCTGACAACATCTTGACGACGTCTTTGACAGAAAAATAAGACACTGCGGGATAATTGCGTGACTTACCTACTTACAATGACAATACCCTTCATTTTGAATGTTATTTTGTGCACACGACATTTCAAACAAATGAAACAATGGATTAGATTTCCTTCAGAATCCTTCGAATTTTGATTAAATTTTATCTTTTATTGTGTTGTGTTGTTTTTTCCGGGTTCTAACAACACAATTTACCTTCTGCAGCTTCTCATATAATGTACCTATCCTATCTTAGCGTGACGTCACGCGGGCGCAGTTCTCAGAGTTCTAAGAAAGCCTCCAAGGCGAGCTACTCGGCTGACTTAAAACTCTGTCGCTTTGACATAATCCTCTATCTGTATCGCATAATTATATTCATATAATTATGACTAGATCGTTAAAGCACAGTATAAATAACAGTATTATGTCTGCATAGAAAACGGCCGAAACGACGTGCTTCGAAATCTCAGTTACATGCGCGACTGTTACGCACGGACGCGGATGGTTTATTATCTACCGAGTGGCCGTAGGTAATTATTTCAAGGTCACTGCCGAGACATAATACTGTTACTTTATTGAACTGTGGTTAAAGTATTAAGAAATTATATAAGTATAAAATACTTAATAATGCATTCCTGTTTTGCACAACTGCGATGGCGACAAAATATTCAAATTTTCGATTGAATATTTTGATAATTCTTTAATAGCTTTTAGGTAAGACCTACTCATTTGTAGTGATGACTAACTGGTACCTGTAAGGATATTTCAACAGTGGGGCCAGTCGTAAATAGTTGAAAGTTCAATATACAGGGTGGCAGGGACATCGACGCGAAAACTGTTACCATGGATTCAGAACATGATTCTGTGAGTTGAAATTTTTCGTCGGTTATTTAAAAACAAAAACAGTTTTTTCAGCGAGACTCCGGAGACGTGATAGTGCCGCTGCCACTGGCAGTGTAGCTACTTGAAATTATGAGTTAAGATAAAAATACGAGAAGCCATAAGATGACATCTGACATCTTGGCTGACGTATGAAAATAAACAATATTCATCATCATCATCCTCTTGAAAATGGGTTGGTAACATCTGACGGCCAACTCTAGCAGCGCGCGCGCTCATTGGTTAAATCAAATAGTGTACCGGCTTCCTGTTACACACTTTCGTCCCTTTTCACGAAATCACTCCCACAGATTGCAGGTTAGCAAGAGGAAAGATGTCACACATAAAAACATAAAGAAAAACAGTGGGAGTGCCGACAGAAGTGAAAACTTGAACAATTTAAAAAAATACTTCCAAAACCTTTAAAGTAAAAAGACTTGCATAGAACATTGATCCGTAACAAAATATAAATAAAGAGCACAATCGCGTTTACAAAAATGAGGTGTCGGTAACGGTGTCCCGATTTCAATTGTTTTTTCCATCTCAAAAATGCCCAACGCGCCTTAAGAAGTTTTCACTTCAAAAAATCATTTCGTCGTCATTAGATAATATCGACCTATCACATATGCGGGGTTTCCCTAGCTAATTTCAATTGACCCTGTACAGAAAAGCAATGCATAAAAAGCAATGTATTTCGTGAGAAACAACTTCCAAATTACTTCGTGCGAATGCAATTTGAATCAGACTAGTTCGAACTATGGTCTAATGAAACACTGGCTTCCAATTGACGTTTTTTTTTTACTTAAATGAATATTGACTTTATGTTGGTGTAAATTAAGTTGATTTCAGAATGACTACAATTATTGAAAAATTCATAAAAAAAGGTTTGAAGTTGCACCGCAAACTAAACTTTATGTATGTGTTCTAAAGTTGTTTTTCTAAAAACTCATATTTGTTTACATGTTTGGAAACGAAATCGCGAACGCAGTTTACATAGTTTTGTAGTACTAATATAATTTATTAATTGTAGCCAATAATTAATATGTTAAACTAAAACAAAAACTAGTCTAGATTATGTTGCGTAAACTGGATTACACTGTAATAAATGTCCGAACGAGTGGCTAAGCTGTTTGTACTACTTACTTGTGAAGTTGTAATCCGGGTAATAATCAATTAACCATATTACCCACTATTACGAGATTTTAGATCCGGGGCTAGTTTTCCACACCATGAAAAGCATCGATAAGTCATTTGAGTTTTGGTAGTATGACATTGATTTTACATTCTGTGATTACTTCCTCATACACTGACTTATTAACTATATTTTTTAACCGACTTCCAAAAAGGAGGAGGTTATATGTTGGACGCGTAAGTTTGTTTTTTTTTTTTTTTTTTTTTTTTTTTTTTATGTATTGCCACCGATTTCTCCGTCATTTGTAGACCGATTTTGAAAATTATTATTTTGTTTGAAAGGGTATGCTCCCAAATTGGTCCCATATAAATTTTATTAACTTTGCTTGGGTAGTTTTTGAGTTAGCTACAAAATACGTATTTTTTTCCCCACTTAGTATGTAGATGATATATGATAAGTTCCTGACACTGGTAGTAGGTAGTGGTATTCGAATGTGTGTGGGGTAGGTACCACAACTAAAAAGTGAAAAATAAAAACTTTTTACAAAAAAAAACTACCGACTTCCAAAAAAAACACTACAAAGTGAAAAATAACTTTAATTTCGGAAGTCGGTGGCAAAAAATGCAAACACAAAACCCAAGACACCGACTTCCGAAATTAAAGTTATTTTTCACTTTGTAGTGTTTTTTTTGGAAGTCGGTAGTTTTTTTTTTTTTTTTGGAAAATCGTCTATTTTACAACGTTTGTAAATATGTAAGCACCATAATGATCTATCACTTAATTAATTTTTCTGTCGTTGCTTCATTTTTAATTATTTTTACCTCTTCATGCTTTTGCATCGTTTTCACATATAATTATTTAACTAATGTACCTATGCAAAATATTAGAAAACATTTTAAAAGAGTAACGGTGGAGTTTCTTGTCCATTCTTCTCTATACGAAAACTACCTTTTGGAAGGGACGACTAGCAACAATTATTTTTTTTGAAAATTTTGACGTTCAAAAGTGATTTATATGGAGCCTATTTGAAATAAATTATTTGACTTTTGAATTTTTTTTTAAGCAGTATTTGGTATCGAATTATTATGTAAAGTAAAATCCATACTTACATACATCAGTACCAAAACATACATACATAAACTCATGTCTTTTTCCCATGGGTGCAGCCAGAAACTACAGATCCTTACATAAACATTTTGCTTCGTTAAGGCTCCCGCAGACAGGCGCGACGCTACTCTGGTGGAACAATTTCTATGAAAAACTTCTCGGAAATTGTTCTATCGGTGTCGCGTCGCGTTTGTGGGAACCTTTAAAAGTTATCAAGAAATTGTGGGAAATATGAAGGTTAACTCATAACTTCAAAACTTGAAGTTTCAACAACAACAATATATTGAAGTGTCCTTTTGGTCCAATAACAGGTACTTAATTTTACAACCCAAAATGTTTTGCAAAACTTTTCCATCTTTTTAATAAAATTCAATAAAACCCAAAATAACATACGGTATTTCATAGGATATTAAACCAAGTAACAGTACATAATATATTTAATTTGCAAACGAAACTAGGCCATACTCTCGTCTGACTTTCACCAAAATTTCGCAAAAATAACCCACGAAAAAGTTTTTAAATGAATTAATTTCTGTACTTAATTAGCAAGATGAGCTCACTACGATATTTTTAGTCATTAAGATCTTGGCTAAGAGATTAATAACGGACATATTTTTGGGTTTATTTTTTGGTCGTTATTAGGATGAGAGATTGTGTACGTCCTTCTCTGATTAGTGATAATACCAAGATATTCAAATTGATGATTCAAACTACCATCCTTTCGGGTTGAGTACCTACTCGTACATCCTAATCCTAACTACTGTTATAAATTCGAAAGTGGGTTTGTTTGTAACGCTTTCACGCTAAAACGGCTGAACAGATTTGGATGAATTTGGCACATGGGTTGACCATGATCTGGATTAGGACATAGGATACTTTTTTATCCCGATATTCCCACGGGATCAAGACTAAGGCTGCCTGTGCACTGGAGCGGAACAAGGCAGCGGAGTGGAGAAATGTGGCAATGTAAACCAATAGAATCTAAACTCCGCTTCAGAGCTCCGCTCCTATTGGTTAATATTGGCACATTTCTCCGCTCTGTTGCCTCGCTTAGCTGGACAGCCAGCCATATGCGGGTGAAACCGCGGGGCGCAGCTAGTCTGATTATCACCTAGGTATCTGTGAACTAACTATTGCGTTGACATCACCAACATCTCAGCCGAACAACGTCCACTGCTGGAATCAGGCGGCAATCATTTCGCCACAAAAATCGATGTAAGCATGTTACTTAATGTAGGTATTATATTAAACAATAATAGCAGCCTATTATTGTACTACTGCAGGGCAAAGGCATCTTCTCATACAGAGAAGGCACGCCACGCTTGCACACTGTTGTACTAGAGTATTGTTTATTATCGTCATCCACGTTCCGTCTACTACTTAATTCAAGCTCAACTCAAACTCAAAGCATTTATTTCAAATAACCAATTACAGGCACTTTTGAATTGTCACGGGGTCGGTCAGTCAGAAAGATGAAGCTAGTTGCCCATTCCAAAGCGTAGTAGCTACCTATGGAGAAGAACGGGCAAGAAACTCCACGGACACTCTTTAAAATCAAAATATGGTTACAAAAGATTGGTTGGACACAAACTTGCAAATGACCCTGTGATGCAAAGGTCATTAAAAAGACAATGTATTTAGAGAAGTGTGGAAAGCTATGGGGGTGACTTTCCACATTGCCTTTTCTAGCCGATCCTTCAGAACGCTATCAAACTCAATTCTTTAGCCAGCAAAATAAATATTATAAGAAAAATACTTCACAAAGATTTATCACAACAAAACCGGACGTCAAACACACCAAACGCTATGTTTTGTGCCTAATTAAATATTATCCATCATCTTGTGACGTTTTATTATCACGCTACGTATTTACGGTACAAACAGATGTGTCAGAGAGTTTGTTTGTTCACAACTTGTCGCCACAACGACTTCCATACGACTGACTTGTTCCGACCAGATGCGGGTATGTTTGAATAGGTTTAAAGGGATTCTGAATTTGAATAAATATAGTTTTTGTGATATTGTTTTATTTGTTTGTGGCCTTTGCGAGCGGAAGCTAGTGAGATTAGGAGATAGAACGGCACAATATGGAGACACTAAGGTGACTATTGTCACTTATTTTATGCGATAAATTCAGATCTAGCTTTCAGTGATTTAGTATTAGTACCTGGGCAACCGAGCTCTGCTCTGGTGAAAATAGAGAATGCTCATTTAATAGTATAGGTTAGTACATACTAATCCCATGATGCCATGATAGTAGGTACTTACTAATTCCATGCTGCCATGATAGTAGATACTCACTTATTCCATGCTACCATGTCATTATTCTAAGGTAGCCATTTTGTTCTAAACTTTGGAAGACCGAGCTCTGCTCGGGTGAAAATACGGAGAAAATGCTTTTTTCCAGATATGAGACCTGGCTAGATCGATTTTTCGCCCCCGTAAATCCCTATATTGCAACTTTCATCGAATTCGTTAGAGCCGTTTTCGAGAACGTGATTACAAATATATTGCTTATATAAATATATTAATATTATAGGATTATAAAGGTAAAATTGTCTAAAGCTATTTGTATTTTTCCCACTGACATAACTGTCAGTAATTTTTCCTGCAAAAAGATTAGCATGAATTTTATCTAGGATTCTAATTAATCTTCAAATCAACATTGAAAGGGTAACTGCTACAATCATTACACGCATTAGGAGATGATATCATTTGTGCTCTATCAATAGAATTCCATGCTAATGATATCATTAATGCACTAGTGCATAATATGCATACCGCTACAAGTACCTACATATTGCCTGATAAAATCTCTCACACAGCACAAATGCGGAAAGAAAAGGCAAACACAAATAGATCCCACATTGTCACATGTCCACAATATAATGTTCCACCAGATCAACTCGCAAAACACATAGAAAGTGCAACACCCGATAATTACAACACACACAAATAAACGACGACATTTCACGAACGAAACGTTTCGCAACAACGCGCGACAAAATGACGCGGCCGCTCGCTCTTGACACATTTATGTCTGCACGAAAATACCTGGGGGCATAGAGTAGGAGTGAGGAATTGTTTGTGTAGATGGGGCAGGGAATAGTGGAACTGAAAAAGGGAGAAAAAAGTGTAGTAAAGTGGGGTAATGAACTGAAGAGTGACTAGGTGCTGGAAGGTTCCACTAATCTAAATACCCAAGTAAATTCCATTTATTAGAAGAAGTAGACATTACTTATTCATCATACTTTCTTCTTCTTCCCTCATGTTAGCATGAGCTTTTCTTGAATATCTCTAATATAGTCACTAGATTTGGGAAAACTTTGATATAATAGCGATGGCTGATTGACCATGCTGAAACGTAGGTACTTAAAAATCATCACTCGTGGAGGATCTTATACCAAAATCACAAAGAAAATATGAACCGTAGAAGGAATATAAAATAGGACGAAGCGGGAATAAAATAATTATAATTATATTTTGGGACGAAGGAAGCAAATTGTTTGGGACGACCCAGGATTTTTTAATGTAGGACAAAACTCAGTGGGCCAAACGAAGAATAAATCGTTGTAAAGCATACCCAGCAACCACATTGGCATCAATACGATGACATCTAAATACAGCATTCTACCTAAATACAAATCTGCGCTAACTGATCTGATATGACTGATCTAATAGGGCGCTAATACCGAGAAACATGACTGACATCAGTATATAAGAATCTGTGACATAAGTGAGCAGTGAATTGTGCACAACTATACATTGGCAGTTGCCCCTTTGAGACCTTTACGCAATGTTAGTGTGATCATTTATTTATAGTTGTGAAGAACTTTAAACTTAAAGTATACCATGAGGTTAGGGTTTACGGAAAGCAAGTCCTCCGCGGAAAGAGGATTCCGAAGACGATATGAATCTTCTTCTTAGTATCATTTAAGCACAGGCACATGGCAATAGTGTAGCTTTCTATAAGTGAAATAATTTTAATTTTAAACAAAACCTCTTTAGATTATTAGCTTAGATATAGCTCTAAAAGTCCGTCAAACTTTTCAAAATGTTTTCATTTTGAATTCCAACATAAAGGTTCCGACAGTAAGTAGGTAACTACGACAAATGAAGTATCACATATACTGTTAAACGAAATATCTTTGACTTCAAAAAGAACAGCAGAGACGATATTGCAGTGCACTTGGAAAGCATAAAATTGAATGAAATCGATTAAATAATAAATGTACCGTACCATTTCACAAAGCAACAACACTGTAATTAACTGTTGTAGCATTTGATTAAGACAGTATGGCGCTAGTTATAAACTATAATTATTCTGTTAACAATAACAAGTAGACCTGGGAATTACTAAGAGATAATTTATATGTAGAGTGTAGTGACTACATTCCTTAGATGACATTCACATGTACCAGACAGACGGGCCACAAGAGTGTTATAGAGATAGTTATCATGTCTTTTTGTAAAAACTACAGAAACATTTTGACCAGAAATCCAGGATGTAGAGGAACATGATATAGTAACTGGAAGTTTTGGCCAGCCTATAATGTTCTCACTGCTCGGGCCTCCGCTCTATGAGATCCCAGTTGAAAATGTTCTTGAAGTTATGGGCAGGACTTAGACCAATTTCTATATAGACACAGTCAAAGTCCTTGGTCAAATAGTACCAGTGTTCATATTCATTTCATATAGGTATTCAGGCTTGCCAAACCTCTTAGCTAGTATAGCCAACTACTTACTAAAATAACCCAAAAAAGTACACCCCTTTTACATTTATTCCTATGTACAATGCACAAGTTTTTCCAACAAAAGTTTTCGGTTGTCCTGCTTTCGTTGTTAACTTTCAGTTTGAGTCGTTACTTTAGACCAGAAACTGTAACAAACAAATATCAAGCTCTTTGTAAAGGCTTCTCTCACGAATCTTGAAAAATACAACCTAATTAAAACTGCTTTAACATCTCACAATAATTACAGACATTCAAAACCGCGAGTCCTCATTCAAATCACACGCTTATTTCAATACGTTTCATTTGCGAGAAAGAGATAACGCTATTTAGAACGAGAGAGCTTTCCAATCAAAGACATATAAGTAGGAGCAGAAGGTACACAGCATGACATTATAATTGGTATTTCTTGCTGCTGTATATTATATTAGTACTACCAGTAGCCAAGTAATCATCTGCCTAAACTTTTTAAGAACGTGGTTATTCTGGGAGTTCTACAGGGGTCAATTCTTGGCCCATTTCTATTTCTTGTTTATATGTAAGACCAAGTTCTGTTAATTTAAACAGATATACTGCGATCACTGCATGCATAGTGATGCACCAACCCAATCAATCTGCCTATCCTTTTCCCAACTATGTTGGGGTAAGCTTCCAGTCCAACCGGATGCAGCTGAATACCAGTATTTTACAAGGAGCGACTGCCTATCTGACGTCCATAACCCAGTTACTGGGTAATACAATACCCCTTGGTAAGACCGTTGTCAGACTTTCGGGCTTCTGACTACCCGTAATGAATGTCAAAGATTTACGAATGACAGCCGGGACCAACAGGTTAATGCTTTCCGAAGTACGGAGGGGTCTTGGTATGTAAAGGTGGTCACCCATCCACAGACCAACCGCGGCAAACGTAGCTTAACCTGAACGATCGACCCGTGCGGCTGTTATTACTTAGCCACAAGCCCCACCGTAAGAAAGTACCAATATTAAACCTAGAAATCCAGGACAAGCGCTATTGCATTTGATATTCAGACAAATTGTATTTGATTGGTCACTATCAAGTCTTCGCCATGTTTGAAATACTGATGATGACAAATGGTCTTTATTCATTCAGTAAAATAGGTTACCACTTACATGTAACAACTTTACTCGTCATTTATTTTACATCTCAATGAGGCCGAGTTTCCTACATATCCCTTGTGAAGACACACTCAAAGTTTTACAAGGCAAAGTCTCTATCCAAGTCCAGACATTTAGCCGTATTCATGAGTTTTTCGTGAGCTATGAAAAAAATACATCACCCTTTGCAACCCGTATGCTTCTTACCTGAATTCATCTACGAGACGCCTCATCAAATATTTTTCAAAGTAGTCCTTCTGAATTATCCACAGCGGTATAGCGGCAGTCCACTCGAAAGCGCAAGCGCAGTGCAGCGACCGCTAATGAATGTGTTTCTTGTCTGTCTGTCTGCTTGATAGATACCACTCGCTTTCTGTGCTCCTGTTCTGATATCCGATTGATGTTTCCGTGTGAATATTATGTGGGACAGGGCGGGGCTTTATAAGGAGCTGGACAAAGGTGACTGGAGCTTTCGACTTTATCTCCCCTGGTATATGCCAAAGGAATTGTATATCATTAGTCATAGCGCAGAAGGGATATATTCGCGCTTCACTCAGATCAAGGACGTTATGAAGTTTCTCTCTTAATGTAGGGAGAGTGACAATTTTTTTTCCCGTGTAGTTCATCTTCGCTGATAGCATTATCTCTAGGATCGTTAATTCAATAAATGAGGAGGATAATGGTCAATTTTAGCTGTACTGCTTAAGGCGGCTTCGGAATAGCTTCTGTTTTCAGCAGTAACAAAAATATTTTTTAATGCCTTTTATTTTTATGAATCTTCTAGTCTATCATGAAGAAACCCTTTCGAAGATGAAAATAGCCTACTAATACAAACACAGCTAAGTGTAACGAAGTCTATAAGTCAAGGAGTAATTACTAAGCCATAAAACCTAACCGAAGCTCCATTTTATGAACACTTCGTCAGCATATCCATAATCTTAATATGCAGTTGGCTAACAAATATTCGGGCAAGCAGTAAATATAAAAATTAATGCAAGCCCCTCCAATTAAAGTTTATCGGTAGTGTTATCAAGTTGAGGCCACTAAAACAGCTGAAAGCTGGTAAAGGCACTATGTAGACTGGTTTGGTTAGCCAGTTTTTTCATATGAATTTTGGATTTCAGACGGAAATTATCAGTTAATAAATCAATGAACTGAAGTAGAATAAAAAATCACACTAGTTTTAAGCTGGATTTGACCCCTTTCTTCATGTTCAAAAGTCGATAGAAACATTAGAAGCACGTGCTATCTTCGAAATTTTGATTTAGCTGTTATGCTGGATATGGATTCCATGTTGTATTAATTGGCTTCAAACTGTAACTTTCTTCATAATCATATATAATGCCGCAAAGAAAATATATTGTTTTCAAAATTACAGCTGTAGCAAAACTATGTGGTTTGTTAAAAACATGGTTATTTCCGTAATCCTTATGTGACATCACTGCAAAAGCTTAGCCACAGTATTATAAAGTAACAGTATTATACCTCGGCAGTGACCTTGAAATAATTACCTGCGGTCTCTCGGTAGATAAACCTTTCACATCGCGTTAATTTGGCTGATATAATACTGTTACTTATTTACACTGTGGCTTAGCTTAAGTGCTTTGACCTTGGTTTGTGTTGTGGAATATCTGCACGTAGGTATCATTTAAGTAAAGCCTTCGCTAATTTAAAGGCCTCAAACATACTCCTACATAAAACCAGACATTCGCGAAATTTTTGGTCAACTATCCTCAACAATGTAAAATGACCTCTATTTTGACGGAAACAGATATTGTTTTGTGTTTTTTTTGTGACTTTTAACGGTTTTTTTGTTTCACATTCGCACACGAAAACCCAAAAATGATAACATTTTATTTAACAACTAGTGATGGGACAATACAGATTTTTATCGATACCAGTTTGTGCAGTTATGTTTCTCTACGGGCTTTGTGAAAGTGTTATGATTTTGACGATAATGTTAAATGTTAGATGCTTATAATTTGCGTCTTTTATGCAACGTTGTTACAGCTTATCAGATTGAAATGAACAGAAGTAGACCTGTTTCTTGGAATAATAATGCTATGAAAGATGTATGTTACGGATAAAATGACACGGACATCATGTTTGTATCATGTTTTTTCGGGATGATTTTAATAGTATAAGCCGACGTTCGCACGGACGTAATAAAATCGCCGCGGGATTCTATCGCGCGGCTAGATTTTCAACTCTCGGTGTTAAGCCGAGTGTTGAGAATTCAGTGCACGAAAAAAAATCGCGTCCGTGCGTACGTCGGCTAAGAGACAATAGACATAAAATTACATCACGCCTGTAATCCCGAAGGGTTAGACAGTGGTGTACCTATAGTACACCCACACTTCGCCAGTTATGTTTTGTTGTTGTAATAGTATGTAGCTCTAAAAAGTACAAATTTCTCTAAAAGTACCTAAATATTATAGTGCCGTTATTCATAGCATTTCTCGTCAGCGGAGCGTAGCAAACAGTTTTTTGGCAGTGTGATTTTCAATGCAACCTTTTACAAATATAGCGGTAACTACTTTCTTTTCTACACCATTAGTGGCCTTTGCGTGACCAGACCATAGCCAAATTACCTACCGTACCTAAATTGAAAATGATGAGGTTTTATAACCGGAGATTCATCGATAATATTATCGAAGTGTCCCCGCACTAGTGCTGTATAAACATATAGTGTTGTTGACTCGTCGACAGGTTGAAACATGCGGGACAGGACATAGTTTTTGTCTTCCGCAAGCAAACAGACGAGAAGATTATCTTTTTGTGTGAATACTTGAATACTTTATGTTTTGTGGAGGGCTTATAAGTTTTTATCCTGTGTGGTGTTAACTGTGCTTTACCAGTAGACCACTTTTATAAGGTTCAAAATTGCAATTTAAAATCAAATGAATTAATTGAGTAGTTGTAATTTTAAATCAATGTAAGAACCTAATTATTTGTTGGCAATATTCAACTTTTTAGGTACATAAAGTATATTTTAATTATTTTATCAAAAACTTTTTACAAAAAAAAAAACAACCGACTACACCTACCGACAAAAAAAACACTGCAAAGTGAAAAATAACTTTAATTTCGGAAGTCGGTGTCTTTGGTTTTGAATTTTCGTTTTTTGTCACCGAAATTAATTTATATGGGACCAACCTCGAAAGCATAGGTACACTTTCAAACAAAAAAGAATTTTCAAAATCGGTATTTAATTGACGGAGAAATCGGTGGACATACATAAATAAAAACTTCCATACGCTACGAACATAGAACCTCCTCCTTTTTGGAAGTCGGTTAAAATGAAATATTTTGCCTAAGTACCTACTTAATAAAATAAAGTTTTTATTTATCATCATAACCAGAATAAAACAAATCCTACATATACAAGAATATACTGTTGTTATGATTTTTGACACCCACGCAAATTATATTGACAATGTCTACTTTTTGGCTATGACAAGTTGACAACAACAATTTCTATGAAGACAACAAACAACCCACTCCTTGAACTCAAAATAACAGAATATTACAATCAAAGATACAACATACATTTTATAAGCCATCTGCACGCGTCTGGGGCTCATCAAACAGGCACTCTGCTGATACCCTAATGACGAGGTTATCACTTCAGCGCTCCCCTTTATCGGCACTTGGGCACTGTGCCAAATACCGTTTTTTATTCAATGATATGTAGATGTCTGTTCTCTTGATGTTACGCTCATGTCTGGTGAGTGGAGGCAGAAAAATCAGAGAAAAATACAATAATGTGCTTAGAAGTACACACGGCTACACATTAAGCTATACCTACATTTCTAGTTTATGCTGATCTCGCAAACTCAAACTCAAAGCATTTATTTCAATTAAACCATTTACAGGCACTTTTGAATTGTCAAGGAATCGGTCAGTCAGAAATAGGTATGAAGCTAGTTGCCCATTCCAAAGCGTAGTAGGTACCTATGGAGAAGAACGGGCAAGAAACTCCACGGACACTCTTTTAAATCAAAATATTGTTACAAAATATTGGTTACATCATTCGTGTTGAACTTATACATGTGAGAACAATGTAGATAGACGTGCACGTTAGAAGCGTCCGTAATAAAAAGATAAAACAAAGAACAATTAAAAAAATTAAAATTAAATTAAAAATTAAAATAAGCCCTGGCAGCTGAGAGATGACCAGTCCCAACTGACGGCGCCCGTTCACGAACATGACGCATGGATTAGCACCATTCAGCTCAACCATTTTGAAGGGAGCTAGGATTGCATAGGATTTCCTACAATGCGAGGTCAGCTTATACTGGAAATGTATAGCTTGATGTGTACAGCGGCAACTTAAAGGCTCGTGCAGACCAGCGCGACACGCGACGCGACACAAAGGCACCGCTCGTCGCGCGACGAGCGGTGTCTTTGTGTCGCGCGACAAGTCGCGCTGGTCTGCACAAGCCTTAAAATGGAACCCAGACCCACCGATTCCGAAAACCTCCTTTTCGAAAAACTCATTTAAATTATAATTGATCCGCAAAGGTAGCCCGCGAAATTAAAAAAAATTAAGTACCTACGTTTTTTACAATTTGTAGGTCAGTGTCAGGTTGATCTTGATCAAAATATGATTCGCGACCATAACAAATAATATGTATTTATATAATTGAGGGTTTGTCCTAAAAGTTGGCAACGTCGTAAATAGCTGTCAAATATTTACCTGTTTTGATTAATTTAGCAATATTACTGTATGGAATTAAGAAATGTGGCTACCTAGGGAACTAAAATATCGATGATGAAATGCAATAATTAATATCGTAATACCGAATATTTAGTTTTAGATGTAAAAAAAGTATTTGGAAACTTTCGAAATGCCTTTTTTAGGGTTCCGTAGTAAACAAGGAACCCTTATAGTTTCGTCATGTCCGTCTGTCTGTCTGTCTGTCCGCGGTCTAGCTCCGAGACCCTTAGTACTAGAAAGCTGTAATTTGGCATACATATTAATTACGCCGACAACGTGGTAAAACAAAATTATGAAAAACAATTTTTTTTTAGGGTACTTCCCATACCCATAAAGTGGTGATGTTTTTTTTTTAACCAGTGGTGTATCATTGGAAAGTTCCTTCAAAAATATTGTGAGTTTGATAAAACCATTTTTGGATTCAGGGATCCGTTTGCGAAATATTAAGCTTTAAAGTGCTAATTTTTGTTAGAGTCAAGTGTGGAAAAAATCACAGTAGTAGTTTATATAACGAAATTAAAAGGAAAACTATCACAGCTAAGTAGGCTTAACAAGTTAACGAGTAATAATCGACCAACTTAATTTTGCAGTTGCAAAAACATGTTTTCCCATACATTTCGTATGGGAGAACATGTTTATCAACTACAAAGTTAAGTTTGTTTTTGGGATAAATTCATCCCAACTATGGAACCCTTCATTGTGCGTGGTCCGATACGCACTTGGCCGGTTTTTACACCTAAAATTGTTACAACATCGAATTCAGTGTCATAATAGCAATTCATTATTAATATTCTAAGGAACTAGTTAGCCACATTTCTTATTTCCATACAGTAATATTGCCAAATTAATCAAAACAACGAAATATTTGACATCTATTTGCGACGTTGCACACTTTCAGAATAAACGCTAATTTATCTTTCTAAGTTAGATTTGTTCTTAAATGTTTTGATTTCATGAAAAAGTCATTCAGTGGAACAAATCTAACTTAACATGTATTAATTATTCTTATGATTATAATTATGTAAATACGTATTTGTTATGGTCGCGAATCATATTTTACGGATCAACCCTAATCTCTTGATGAATTCATTCCTGTCATTTTATTATTAAACCAATCACAACTAGAACACGTAATTTAACAGTTAACTAGTTAATTTAAACAGATACCGACCTACTAATTCTTTCACGAGTGTTCAATTCAACCAGTAAATGAATTCCTTTTCAAAATAAATCCATTTTATCCACTGGTGTGGTCCGGTAAACCGGCCCCCGGATGTGCACCGGATTTACCGTCAGGTGGTCAACAAACCGGTGTTGTCCTCTAGGATTACCGGATCAGTGCGTAAACCTTACGGTTCCGTAATGTCCTTTGAGAGGGTCAACAGAAGTGGTTCCGTTTTAAGTCCATATTAGATTATGAGAGTTTTAAGTCCACAGTAGATTTAGAGGATTAACTGGTGTGACATTTATTTTTTAAATCACCTTTTATATAATTTATGTAAAGAATGTTTATCTATACTTATACTAAGTATATAATATTATAAAGAGGTAAAATTTTTATGTTTGTTTGTAAGTTTGTATGTAGGTGGTAATTTCCGGAACTACCCGTCGGATTTGAAAAATTATTTTTGCATTGGATAGCCCAATTCTTGAGGAAGGTTATTTATAGGCACACGGACGAATTCGCGGTCAAAAGCTATAAGTTTTTTATCATTTTGGTCGACTTAACCAATAGGTATTTTGTTTCGATTCCTTAAATACCAGACAGAAAGAAAGTGGTGTCAGTTGTCACTCCTAACCTAAGTAGGTACACACAGCTACACATCAAGCTATACATTTCCAGTTTATGCTGATCTCGCATTGTATAGGATTTCCGTACAATGCCAGGTCAGCTTATACTGGAAATGGATAGCTTGATGTGTAGCCGTGTGTACACAGTTATCATAGAAATTGTTCTACTAGAGTCGCGTCGCGCCTGTCTGCGGAAGCTTCAAAGTCCATGCTACTAATAAAAAACCGGTCAAGTGCGTGTCGGACCACGCACAATGATGGGTTCCGTAGTTGGCATGAATTTATCCCAAAAACAAACTTAACATTGTAGTTGAAATACTTGTTCTCCCATACATTCCAACTGCAAATGTAAGTTTGTACGCACAATATTGAGAGATTTACCATGTTATTCTAAGACCATAGACTTCTGATAGGTTTTCCTGTAATTTATGGGTAAAGAACCATTCTCTGTATTAAAAAAAAAGGCTTAGTAGTTTCGGAGATAAGTGGGGGGAATGATCAATTTTCATCTATTTTCTTAAATATTTTTAAATGAATATATTTGATATCCCCGCAATAGGCTCTTTCGTTTGATATGTCACACGGTATAGTTTGCAAAACTTTTTTTTTTAAATTTTCTTGTTTGCCCCTAAAGTGACCCTTACATTCAGAATGCATTTATTTACGTTACACGTCCGTGTTTGGGTCACAGAAATACATAAGTGTACCAAATTTCAACTTAATTGGTCCATTAGATTCGGAGCAAATTGGCTGTGACAGACAAACTCACGAGTGATCCTAAAAGTGTTCCGTTTTTTCCTTTTGAGGTACGGAACCCTAAAAGTATTGCAAATATTCGATATTTAACTTCTTTGTCTACTATACATTGTATTCCACAAACACCGATCCCTAAACCGTTACTAAAGTTACATTGTCACCAAAATGGTACCCCTACTTTTACTCAACATCTGTAAGTAACTAGCACAAAAAGCACAAAAAATATCGTTTCGTAACTTTACACTTTGATAATAACTTAGTTTTTATTATTGGACACTTACAAACTTCACATTGCCGTTAAAATTGGCCGAAATAACCCTTATTCAGTTGTGATAAGAGGTGTATAAGTTTGGATTAAAGTTTGTTTTAAAAATGTCACGCTTCGGATCGCTGGGGAAGTGGGTCTTAATCTTTTTTTAATAGATTGAGCTCTTGCGCCGATTGTAACAGATTGAGTTACAATACTATTATCATATCCGATGTCTTTAAGAAAGTGTTTTATATCTTTTAAATGAATTTGTTAACGTGTGTGTTGAGTTTATTATTTATTTTTTGAAGAAAATAAAGTTTCTTCTGCAATTCTGGAGTACAGGCAGTTTTACCATATTTAAAGGCAGTTTTACCATATTTTTATTATATTCTATTCTATTAAGAAAAGAAAGAAATAAAAGTTGTTTATTCTGCACAAACAAAACGCACATTTTAAAAACCTAGACATAAAATACTCACAAAACAAAAGTACTTCGCCAAAAGCCTCGTATTTAATAAAAAAAAGTTTGACAATGTTGTTCATATCTTAATTTGGTTCATTGGTTGATGTCAAGGCCACGGACCAAATACAATATTCTATTTTTCATTTCTAAAGGAAAGGGATGTCAGGATGTTTTGAAAGACCTTTTAAACTTTCAAAACTACAGATCTTCGATATTTAGGAAGGGAGAAAGGAAAGGGCCATGATCGAAATGGGTATGCAATGCCACTTTTTTACTTTGCAGTTTTTTTTTATGGAAGTCAGTTGTTTTGTAAAAATTATTTTTTTTCCATAGCAAGCTTAATTTATCAAATTCAAGAAAATGGATGATGATGTCATTATTTTAAAAACCTTCTTCAATTATGTGCTTCACAAAACATAATAAGTTCAACCTGTTGATCTAATTTAATCTAGAAATTGTCATCAAACTGCGCACCACAGAATTGCAATTCAAAATTTTCCTCCGTCACTTAAGCAATGAATAAACATGGCTGTTTGAATTTATCTCGTTTATCACGATAAGGCATACATCTACCCACGTTTTGCAGAATTGCAGGTGATTATATCTAAAGATATGATGTAAGTATTATAGGTATGGTAGAACAGTTTGGTATGCAAGCAAAAATATTTACTTTTCCACTACACTGCCAATTTTATTTTTGAAACATAAAACACGACAGTATTCCGTGAAGGCCGGTATTCCTATAGTACACCTACATTTCCCCAGTTATGTTTAAGTTCCATGTAATAGGGGGCGAGCCTATTGCCATCGCCGCGGGAACAAAATCCAGACTCCGGGCTGCTACTGAGAAATTCCAAGTGGAAAAAGCCAATAACACTATGCTCAACGGGAATGGAACCAAGGACCTCTTGTCCAACAGTACCTAGCGCTTGCAAGTTGCGACCACTACAACTACTACGACATACAGTCGTGGCTCTTCCGCAAGCGGCTTCGCCCGCGCCCGCTCCGTACCATGGCCTGAACCAGGGCCAAACGCGAGAGATCACCGCCCCCGATCGCCTCCACGAGGACACGGCGATGCTCCGCCCAAGCCGGGCAGACCTCCACCGTATGCCCGGGCGTTTCCTCCTGCCTTATCCGGAACAGGAACCTCGCGAAGCTCCATAATACTGCCTGATCTTTTTATATATTTTACTAATTTTCTTTGAAAATTGACCATAAACAATGTCATAACAAACACCGATTACCAAAAGTACTTACTAATTCCATGCAATCACCCGCAACGATCTTTGACAAAAAAAAAACAATATGTCTAATTAAGTTGCATTGTGTTTACTTGCAATATCTAAATTAACATTTTCTGTACATTATAATAATTATTTTTCCTCATCATGATCGCGATATAAATTTTACTGTTCTTCAGTGGCGTAGCGTGAGTCACTGTCGCCCGGGGCGGAGTCATAATTTGCCGCCCTTTTGACGTCGTAAAAATAATAAAAAAATAAAATTACTTTTAATAAAAAACAAACTAAAACTTAGGTAGGTACTATTAAAACCGCAGCGTGGCAGACGAAGAAGTTACTGGTAGGTACAAGTTCTTGGAAATCACGAGCGCGGTCGGCCCGTGGTTGTGTTTAGTAGACGTTTACACGCATGGTATGACAGTGTCCGTGCCCGCATAACGTCCCAACTAGCAAAACAGTCGAATAATGAATGAGTTATTCAGCTACAGATAGAATAACTATTGAGTAGTTGCTACGTAGTAACCACAATGTAGTGTAAAAGCGTTTATTACAACTTTTTAGCATTTTTTGCTTTTAAGTGTATTAACCGTGTCGTATAAACGTTTACTCGATATTCTTATAGTGCATTTATTCAATAGTCATATAATAACTACCATTTCTTGTTTATACGACATATGGTGCAGTAATTGCGCTATTAGAGTAATCGATTCCCAAGTTTCATGTTTAAAAAGCTGATATATGGCTGCTACTCGACATTACCATATTGGAGCGAAAGCTGCATATTTACTGAAAAGTATCTTAATATCTACAATAGCATGCTAAATCGATTAGACGCATGTGAGTGTTTATATTGCAGTTACTGAACTTGAATCGTTATGAATGCTGGTTTAACACATTTATTGAATTAGGTGTTGTATAACTGATTTTCAATTACTTTACAAGCTATATAATATTTCATCCAGCGCACCAGTATTTTATTGAAAAATATTAACAATTTACGTGATGGATTACGAAAGGGAAAAAAAAATATTGCATAGGGAAATAAAATATTTTAATGAAGAAATACCAAAATTGTCTACGTATGGCGGCATTATGTCCTATAAATGAGATAAAATCATACAATTATTCGACTAATAACCGATATATTGTGATGTAATAGCAATATATTTACTTAAATTTATTTAATGGATCTTGATCTAATATTTTGATAAAATTTGTTATTACTATTATATTATTAATAATTAGCGTGGCCCACAAATATATGTTAAATAACTCCTACGATTTCATCGATAAAGTTACTTTGCATGTTCATTTACATATAGATATGCAAAATTCTATAGACAATATATTGCTATAACATTCTACATTAAATAACTAGGTATATTCAGTACTTCCATATTTGTACATATTTGTTATAATAAGTCACACACAAAGTTCCGTTTCATAAAATAATTGAAAAATTGTGATGAAATAACTGATACACAGCGAAACTGTGGAATAATAGCAAATTATTTGCTTTTAACTGACAAAAATTATGATTTATAGCTAATTGGCAACATTGATTCCATGATTTTGTTGATTAATAGTAACGAAAAGCTTTAACTCCATCAATGGTCACGGAAAGGCAGCAATATTGCTATTGCTACTCTAAATTTGGTCCAGTTTTGCTTTTACTCGATAATTATTTCACAATTATGTTCCTTATTCAACAGTAACACGACTTTCATAGCACTATTAGCTGAATAATTTGCGCCCAAATCGCGTTGAGTAAACGTTTACTCCCTTTTTATACGACTTATTACATCTACATTATTGAACTTTAAGCTGAAACAGAAACGTGGCCTCGACTATTATAGCACATGTTTTTGCTCTAAACACAAACCAGGGCCGACCGCCATTCGTGATTTGCAACAATTGTTTTGGGCGGGAGGGACATTTAATATGTGCAAGTGGTTAAAAGCTAACGTCTTGAAAAATAAATTGTCTGACTGACCGCCAGTGGCCGCACAATTTTTTTTTTTGCCGCCCTTCTAATGGTGGCGCCCGGGGCGGTCCGCCCCTCCGCCCCCCCCTCGCTACGCCACTGCTGTTCTTAGAAAACACGGTGAAAGTAAATATTGCGCTTTCTCTGCCAACCCCCGAGCGAATACGCCTGTTATGTGCATAGCCTAGAATTAGTCGAAAGGTCGTAAACAGCTCACGATATTCTTGGATATGATTTTATGAGCTTCTTAGTAATTATCATAGACATAGAAAATTGGAGTTATAAGCCCAGATGCGCACGATATTTTACCGCGGCGATTTTTTTTTGGAAATCCAATAATGCGTTTTTTTTTCACCGTGCTAATTTGCACTCCGTTGTATTCTCAATGCTCGGCATAATACGGAGAGTTGAAAATCCAATGCGCGATAAAATCCAGTCGCCAAATGTTTACGTCACTCACCAATAAAGGCAAACTTCTTGAAACCATTTAGTCTTTGAACTAACCAATCTTTGTTGAGTCGGGTCGCATTTGGCGCCATCAGTAGAATCCATCAATTCATGTAGCGTGTAAGCATCAGGGCACGTAGGACACGATATCCCAACTCTTGTGGAACAGCACCACATTGACACTCCAGGCTGGAATCGTCTGCGAAGGAGGAGGCGGAAAGCGTTAGGGGGGGTACAAATTTTGCGCCCTCGCGTCCCTAGTCGCCGCAGGAGACGCCCTGGGCGTCGGGAATCCGAGGCTGATTCCCAGCCACCGTAGGCGTGGGCTCGCGGATAGTGAGCAATGGGTAGCTCGCTGTCCGATAAGGACCAGGCCCAGGTCGACAGCGCGTTGTGTTCCTCGCGCTCCTCAAAGAAATGTCAACAGAATTGACGGGGTCCGCTAGGGCGAGGAAGTCCGAAAGGGAAGATCGTGGCGCCCGGCAACATGGCAACTGAAGGAACACGGGTGGGTTTTAGTCAGTATGAGTCTGACACGCTCGCCCGCTCCGCCTAGAGCGGGTGAAGTTATTTGAAAATTTCACATCCAAAAAAAAAAGAAAAACAAAAAGGCTGGAATCGTATATAAATCTCCACCCGAGCAGATTTTCTTTGCTTCGACCAACCTGTGTCTGGAGTCGGCTTTAAGACTTCAAGGTTAGCCAAGGCAACTTATATCTAGGTGGGAGATTTTCAGCAGGTAGTACTAATGGGACGGTTTCGGCATCACTATGTCGCCTCAGCTTTCTTTCTTCAGACCGTTCACTAGTGAGGACATACTTCATGAAGCTGTGCTTTAGTGAAAAATAGTTATGGGAAAATTTGTAAAGGAATTGTTTTGAATTAAGGCTTATTTCCAGTCTTTCTTCAGACCGTTCGCCAGTAAGTGGTAGGACACACTTTATGAATTAAGCTTGGAAAAATAAACAAATGAATTGTTTGTTAGGAGTCTTATTTCGAGCCTGAGGGTAGTCGGGCTATGTCGAAACATAACGAGAGTGAAACCATAAACAATCATCCACTTCGTTATAATGAAAATTCCCTGAAATTGTAACACTATCACTGTCTAAATCCGTCTAGTAAGCAATTTGAACAGTAAACTTTCATATGTTTATCCTTTAGACAAATTGTATTTCTGTCTCTTGGAGAAAACATAAGTCCTTTGTTGAAAGTAAAAGGCAACCTCGAGGGAGGCTTACGTGGAGACGCGGGTTGCTTGATCAAAAATATGATAACACAGAATAGAGACATTCTTTGTTACATTTTGCAAAAGTTGGTCGGGTTAGTGTGACTTTTGTGTTTTCATTTTCATATTGTGTTCTTAAACACGGTGAGAAATTAAGAATTTGATAATGAAAACTTGTCAAATTCTACTTTAGCATTCAATGTAGCTAGCGAAATTCAAATATTCTTTGTCTAAAAAGTATAACTCTCAAAAACTGAATCTTCTAAAAAGTCTTTCCGTCGGTGCAATATACTAAGAAACAGCTATGTACAGACGCCAGCACATCAAGCTACTACAATCTGTCAAATTTATTTAATAGATTTTCAACTTTATCACTGAAAAATAATTAAGGTTCAAATTTGATTGGGAAATTTTGACAGTTTAGGGGAGCTTGTGTGCTTGATGTGCTGTTTCATTTTGGCAGTTGAACAATATTCATTGCGTTATTTACGTTGTTGAGCAGTTTTTTTTTTCAACTTATGAAGCAATGGATTAGCAATCTGTTTCAAATCGAAACAGATTTGTGATTGATTGTTTATTACGTAATTAGGGTTCTTGTCTAAATCTAAAGTTCCTTCGTGACTCGGAAAGCACGTAATGCCGCTACCCAGCTGTCATTTGTAGATCTTTGACAGTCGTTACGGGAAGTCTTACCAAGGGTTTCTTATTACCCAGTAACTGGGTTGTGGAGATAGGTCAGTCGGTCGCCACTGCACCCGGTAAAATTGGAAGCCAACTCCAACATAGTTGGAAAAGGCTAGGCAGATTATGATGTCTAAATCTGAAGTTGTTTCGCTGTGATCAACGTTCATTCTTCACAGCTTTATGAGAAGAGGTATTTGCCCTCCACCAAGTTGATTTATAGTAGAAAAAAAAAAAAAAAAAAAAAAGATTTTTTTCTCCTACTATGTCGTACATTTCCTTACCGTAAACAACAGATTTTCGTCGCTCCCCTTACATAATAGGGTCGGCATTAAAATTAGAAGCCGGCGAATGTAGCGGTTATTGGTAAACACGATGTTTTCGCGAAATGCATGCTATTAGTCTGAATACAAGTCAATGTACAACGGTACTCCATTCAAAACATGTTTATTGTTACAGGTTTTTGGGTCGAGCGGCTGAAATTCAGCCTTATTTTGTCATTTGTGTGCCTGACTATTGAAAAAAGGAGGCGAAGTACTGTCATCATTATTATAACTTCAAGTTTAGTAAGAGCTCATTACGTATTGATTGATGATCATGATAAACTGAATTTAGTCGCGATAAGCTCTTTGTTTAGAAGCTATTCCGAGTGCGAAACTAATCTTGTAACTCCTGTGGTGACATCTACATCGTCACATGTGAACTACGCATCACACTGACGTCACGTAAAGTCCTGCATCGCGCAAGCAAAGTTTACTGCGCGACTAGCATATATACAACGTCCCGACATCAATCGTTGGGCAGTAGCCCACTAGATACAACACTCGTCTGATCGGAGAATCCCCCTTTTCTATAAAGGATGAGTGAACTTTACATTGTTCCTCATACTCCGAAATAAACACAATAAAAAGTGAACAAAAAAAAAGTGGTGGCACTCCGGGAGTGCCGACAGAAGTGAAAACGTGAACAAGATCGCCTTGGTGGAAGAAAATTACTTGTATAAAACATTGGTCCGTAACCTTATCTAAATAAAGAGAACAATAGCGTTTACAAAAAAAAAAAAACTCTTGCATAGAACATTGTAAATATTAATAAAATATTAATAAATAGCATAATCGCGTTTACAAAACCTTTGAAGTAAAAATACTTGCATAGAACATTGATCCGTAACGTAATATAAATAAAAAGCACAATCGCGTTTACAAAAATGAGGTGTCGTCATGGTGTCGCGAAATCAATGGTTTAGTCCCATCTCAAAAATGCCCAACGCGCCTATAGAAGTTTTCACCTCAAAAACGTTCAAACTAAAAACATTATCACTTTTTCGAAAAAATCTTAAATCAAACATGTACAATGTTTATTTACGTATCGCATGACATATTCACATGATATGATTAAACAAATATTAGTTTGGCCCACTGAAAGTTTTCCGGTTTTGGATATTTGTACATGCGAGATTTGAGATTTGTTTGTAACCACACCCACGATACAATACAGTAGAAATCCTAGTTTGTGGTAAGATAAGTTTGCATAAAAAATACATTTACAGAAATAGAATATGTATTGATTTTTCGTAATACGTTAACACTCTTAAAAAGCGTGACTGAAATTGTTTATTCTGTAAATAGGATAGCGGAATCACACGTTATATAAAAAGATCGCGTTATGAGGCGTACAAAAATACGCAGCAGTGGTGGCCCAGCGGTAACACCCGCGACTTGCGAGTTGTAGGTCGTGGGTTCGAACCCTGACAGGCGCTTTACTTTGTTAAAATTATTTCATCACCACTACTTCCAAAACGATGAAGGAAAACATCGTGTGGAAACCTAGTACTAAAAAGTTCGAAGACATGTGACATCTACCAACTCGCACTGGGCCCACGTGGTGGATTACGGCCCACTCCCTCTCACCAAAAAGAGGCCTGTGTCCCAGCAGTGGGAACATTATAAGCTGATTATGCTATGCTGCCTACTGGTGTAATTCATACATTGTTTTTATTACTGCCAACAACGCAAATAACTTAATAACCCATGTCTCAAAATTTAAAAACATATAAAAGTACACCACTCAAAGAACGATGAAAACCATCTTTTAAAAACCCTAAAATTGCCTTTCAGACACCACAAAAACGTTAACAAAACTGCCTTTTAACAGGAACTCAATAAGTTGTCAATACAACCAATTTGGTGAACAAAAGGGACGGGACAATCTGGTTGTATCCCACCTGTCTTTCCGCGCAGCTGTTGTCCACTGCAAATATGTTACAATACAGCAGTTTTTGTGAACATTTTGGCTATAGGTACAGTTTTTTTTGTGCAGTGTTTAATTCTGAAAGATGTGAAATTAAGTGGTTTTGCAAGTGATTAAAATGTTACAGTTGGCTTCCAGGCTTAAAACATGATCACACTAGAAACGGGTTTTGTCGACGGAAGAATAGACAAAATGACAGATAAACAATCACAATCTGCCATTTTGTCTATTCTTCCGTCGACAAAACCCGTTTCTATGGTTGTCATGCTACGCGTGCTGATTGGTTGGTATCGAGCGATGAAATTAATGGCCGCAAAAATGACTCGAATGTGTTCCTGTGTAATATTATGCGCTGCAAATCGGCTTGGTACGACCAACAGTTGGTGTAATGTTAGGAATTGTAAGATATTTTAGGAATGCAGATTGATAAGTAGAGATAAAAAGTCAGATTTTCGCTTCTATTTGCCTTTTCCATAAACTGTCAAAATCAGCCTCTGCAATAATCATAATCATGAAAGAAATGATTCGTGGCTAAAGAAAATTATCATATACATAAGCTACTGACCACGGCTTCACCCGCGTTCACCCTTATAAGTAGTAATTATTTTTCCAGAACAAAAGTAGCCTAAGTTACTTCTTATTACATCAGCTTTCTTCCAGTGAACGTTCCGTCAAAATCGATCAAACCGTTTCGGAGAATTAGCTGGAACAAACAAACAAACAGATAGACGGATCGACATTTTATTTAAATTGTGTTTTTGTTGTATTTACTTACCGTATATCGTTGGCGAAGGTGGAGAGCTAAATAACTAAAATTTTCTTGTTTGGAGAAAATTGCGATTTATTTATGCGGCATGATTTGGGTGTTACGAAAATGGTTAAAACCTAGTGAAAAGTCAATTTGACCAAAATCGCAGTTATTTAGTTCTCCACCTACGCCGACAATATACTTTCTTATGCATTTCAGTTATTTTGACATTACAAACAGACACTTCAATTTTATTTATTTCTATCCACTATCTATAGATGTAGATTCATTCCCTTGCTAAGTACTTAGTCAGAGACAGTGAAATTATTAGTTTACTAAAGGATTAGTACAATAATGAAGTTATTTAAATAGACTAGACATAGACGTAAACCGGACAATATAATTCACCATCAGTTTACCGAACTCAGTAACAAGTTTACAAGTCTCCGAAGACAACTCAAGGTGCGGCCATATTATTACACGCAAGCGTTTTAAAAAGAAAGAGAAAGATAATAAATTTACAATATTCACACAAAATAAAAATAAACAGATAAAGCTTAAAACAGAACACTTTTACACAATCGAGAACCTTCTTCGCAAACAGCTTGCAACCAAAAGCAGCTTCAGCGCTTGTACTTCGATCTCAACAATCGTACTACTGATGATCGAAGCTCTTGCGATGCTGTAAGTGTTATTGGCAATGAAAATCCAGATCATTTGTAACAAAGTAGTGGAAACAGAGGTTATGATAAGGGTAATCAGCTCTTTTTAAAATTCATATTTATCCTAGGCTAATGGCTAAAATAGAAAACTGGCTGCTAGTGTTTACTTGACCTAAGAACTGATATTAGTGCACCCTTGCAAAATTATTGCATTCGGTGTGGCGTAGTTCTAAAATTACGAAATACCAATGTGAGGTAGCCACGTCTAGAGAACGCGCGTTTCTACCGCCCGCGGGTTTATCGTGTTTGTGCACACACCCTAAAGACTATGGTAATGGAATAACAAAGTTGCGCCTTCCCCCTCGAGGCTAAGTCGTGAAGATACCGTCACGAACAGATTACCAAGCTTAAAATAAACTGGGAGGCGACAATTTGTTATAAACATTCAAGTGGCGGTTAGAGCAGCACGCGTAGCGTGATAACATAGAAACGGGTTTTCTACGGATTTTGTCGACGGAAGAATAGACAAAATGACAGATTGTGGTTGTTTATTTGTCATTTTGTCTTTTTTTTCGTCGACAAAACCCGTTTATATTGTGGTCATGTGCTAAGCGTGTTGCTAGAACGTGCAAAGTAAAGGCTTGTTAACAATTTGTAATAAGTTAAATAACGTAACCTATTGCGAGTTTTTCAACCAAATCAAAATCAAAAGTCATTTATTCAAAGTAGGCTGAGAATCAGCACTTTTCGAACGTCAAAATTACATAAGACAGTCCCCCAAAAACGCCCACCCTTCACCACTTCCTAGTGCCTTGGTGAAGGGTGGGCGTTTTTGGGGGACTGTCTTCATAATAGACTATTATTATATAATATCCTCTGAAAGGTTTAGAAGGATAGGAAGCCCCCTGTTTCCAATAGACTATTGGCAGTATTGCCATACCACTGACGGTGTGAAGAGACAAGAAAGAATTAAAAACGTTTACGTCCTACGTCTACGTGGTCTTGTGGTCGCAAGCGCTACTGGTGAGCATGAGGTCTTGGTTTCGATTCCCAGGTCGGGCAATGTTATTGGATTTTTCTACCTGGAATTTCTCAGTAGCAGCCCGGAGTCTGGATTTGTGCCCGGTTGATGGTAATAGGCTGGCCCACCCTATTACATGTAATATAAACATAATCTAAAATATTCACAGATTGAGTTATTAAGAAAATGCTCTAATTTAACATATATTTTTTCCAAATCAATTACACTACTCGTTTAGACGTGATCTTTAGTATAAAGTCATTAAAAGTCTGTTAGCGTCGCCTTAAATAATATTGAAAAACAAAGAAAAATATTTTAAATAATAACGCAACGTTCAGGGGTCATTGCACATGACCCAGAAATACTCAAAATTCTAAAGTCATTTATTCAAACTAGGCTGACAATCAGCACTTTTCGAACGTCAAAATTACATAAGACAGTCCCCCAAAACGCCCACCCTTCACCACTTCCTAGTGCTTTCGCTGGGAAGAAGTGGCGCAACAAACTTCCCAGCAGCACAGCTGTCTATTCAAGTTAGAAAAAAAAAAGATTCTGTACCATAGTATGCAAAATAATTTACATTACGCAACACAACATAATTTAAATGATAAACTAGGACCATCGAGGTAAAATAACATAACATAACATCACGCCTTGTTTCCCCGAAGGGTTGGGCAGAGGTGTCCCTGTACCAGGTTCACCCACATTTCGCCAGTTATGTTTTAAGTCCCATGTAATAGGGTGCGAGCCTATTGCCATCAACCGGGCACAAATCCAGACTCCAAGCTGCTACTGAGAAATACCAGATAGAAAAACCCAATAACACTTTGCCCGACCCGGGAATCGAACCCAGGACCTCATGTTCAGCAGTAGCGCTTGCGACCACTAGACCAACGAGGCAGGTAAAATAAATAAACAGTTAATTACTAGTTACAATAAAAAAACCATGATCAGCAAGACGACCAGTCACCACAAGCAGCACCCGTTCACGAGCATAATGCAAAGATCAGCCATTATTGAGGGAAGGAGGCAACCCGACCCCGACGCTACCGCAAGCAGTGACATCTAAGGGAGCATGACGAACTTGTTGCCGGTTGCTTACTACTATAGTAAATAATATCTAAGTGCGATGTTTGTCTTAGCCAATATTTTAATATTGTATACTTTACTATGTTTTTGCGGACGAATCGTTGACCTTACGACCGCTATAGTCAAGCGGCTAGACGGAATTCAAGGTTATTGAGATGAATATTCAGTTCTAATTTAAATAAAGAAAACGTGTTTTAAAATGTGTTTTCATTCTTTCTTAAAAGAATGGCTTGTTCTTATATCGAACTAAAAACTCTTCTTATAAATTCCTTTCAATCAATATTAATATCATCCAAACGAGTGTTATAATGTTGTACTAAATTTCATTATGTAAATCCTTTACTTTTTCGATCCCTTCTTTACTCATCAAACAGCCACATTCTCACTACTCAATTCGTGGTATCTTTATGAATTTCAAAAAAAGACCATTGACATGCCTACAGCGCCGTAATTTAAAAATGTAAATTACAATAAATAATTCTATTCTTTCCTATACATACTTTGTTTGTATTAGATACTGAGCAATTAAACTTTCCATGAATTTACTGTAAGGCGATAGATGGCGCTCGAGACTCGTCATGAAGTTGACAACTGTGAAGATAGCAACGCGCGGGCGGTTCGCCTAGCTGGCATGTTGCACCGAGGCTTGCGTTCTCTTTTCTGGCGGACACCGACGGCTTAGGACCTACCTAACATTTTCTTGTACTGCATACGTGTATTTTTAATTCAATATTTTATACTTATTTTACCTTGTTTTTCTGAGCTCTTACATAACATAGAGTTCTTACAACACTGTACAGTGTAAAACATCCTATGGTTTCAGAACCTTTTATAGAGGATTCATATCATGGGTGTAGATAAAGTCTTGTATGCAACTGTACATAATTAGGTATTAAAACACTCATGTAATACTATTAACCCACATTCGTGTTTTAAAACCCCTTACTATACAACAGTTGCATAAATAACTATCCTACTAAAATCCCCAAAGCTAGGTACTATTTTGTTAAAAAATGATTTAAAAAATTATCATTTCTATTTTTCTAATGATTCGTTCCACTCACTAAACATTTAATTTTTTTTATTGATAACTCAGCCAACCCTTGCCCTAAAACCTTGCGCGTGCGCACATCACCTGTCAACTTACTGACCCATTCTTTGGGTATTATAACATTCTTATACACGTCACTTAATGCCATGTTTGTCATCATTACGAAAACGTTTATATTTAGAGTTTTTGACCCTACTTATACAGGGTGGTGGTGATTTAGTCAGAAACTTTCAATTAAAGGGTGTGTTCTATCCGTGATATTAAACAAGTTTTCCTCACAAATGCAAATCCGATTCCTGAACAAAAGCTTTTCATTGGAATTGTCCGATAAGTTCATTGATTGTATCGTGATTACCATATAGATTTTTCATTAGATCCTTTAACAAAAGTTTTTAATTAAAGTTTACCTACAACTTGAGTATTTAAAAAGTGAGATTGACTGATACTTAATGAACCCCTGTTTTACTTGCGTGTGCGCGTAATTCTCAGTACCTGTCTAATTACACGGTATAAGATTTTTTTTTCTATACTTACAGCTTGGGGTAATTGCGCGGTACACATAGGTACAATTTGACAATTCAACAACAATCATTGCATGATTTACGTTGTCGAGCTAACGGATTTTTCAAACATATGTAGCATTGGGTTAAAAAATTTCTTCAAAATCCGTCGTATTGTGATTGAAAGTGTATTCCACAATAAAGGCTCTTACAAACAGACGCGATGCGACAGCGCGACGCGACTCTAATAAAACATTTTCTAAGAAAACTTCATGGTAGAACAATTTACCGGTGTCGCGCCAGACTGCACGAGCCTTAAATTGGGGTGCTGGTTCCTTGTAAACTTAGACGTATTATATTTATATGTTTTGTTCCCCTAATACAATACAAGATTGTCAGATACCAGCCAACCCTTGCTTACCCATCCTTGCGCGTGCGCTTGTTTCAACACCACCTGTCAACTGACCCATTACACTCAAACAGCCGACCGTACGTCACCAGAGCAAGAAGTAACACATGAACTACGAAAACCGCCTTTATTGCTATGACATAAAGACGGTGTGAATGTTAAATTGTTAGCAAAGACGTGCGGTGGTCTGTACGATCACTGTTTTTCGTCGAACACTCAGTATTATTTACTTGTACTGAAAGGTGAGGTGCTGATAGAGGGTGTCATCTGCTCATCAGAGTCGAGAAGTAAGTGGGAGTTACATTTCAACACCTTTGTGAAAGGAAAGGGAATTGACAAATTGTTGCGTGAAGGTGAATTAGACACAAGCTTATTTTTGTTTGGCGTAAGAAATCTAATCCATTTTTTTCCGGTAGAGTATAATCTGCTAAGAGATGGTCCTAGGACTCCTAAAGAATGCTTACGCCCAACTTCTGGTGATAGATAGGTAATAGGTAATACGGGCTGGTATCCGCAACTCCACGTGAAAGCGCGTATTTTGCGTACGGGTGGGGAAATCGATTATTCGATCCACCCCAGCTCCTCAAAGAAGACCAGCAACGCCTTGGTGTCACTGACAATCTCACGTAGGGTACCTGGGTTACCGAAGTACTTGGCCCTGTATGTGGCGACCACCGGGCAGTTTAACAGCACATGAGCTGCTGTCTCGTCGTCCTCCATGCAGGCTCTGCACAGCGGACTGTCTGTGACTCCTATGACAAAGAGGTGTTTATTAAATGACCCATGGCCAGTTACAGCTGCTGTAACTGTACGCAGCTGCTGTTTCGTTAGGCGGAGAACCTGTTTCGTGAGGCGGCCATCAATTATAGATTATCTGGTGATAGACCTAACTTTATCATGAACAATCCTGTGTTGATGCCTCCTTTTCTATATATTCGCAAAATTCCATGCATGCATGCATGTGTCAGTTCAGAAAAGTATGTACCTAACCTAGACCTACAAAGCTAAGCATAGACTCAAATAGAAATACACTCCACTCAATATAAAAGCTCAATGTATAGAAGAGTTTCAAACACAGCACAGCGTATGTATTATTTATAACACAAAGAAAGTAATTCTGTGACTACCCAGCATACAGGCAAGCTTACATTACGATCTCCACTTAATTATAAATAAATCAACGCTGTCGACAAGCAAGGCGGCGCGCGCGCAGCATGGCCGTCGAAATCGTCTGTCAACCAGCGCATTATACTAACACGATTATAGATACTGTAATAGAATTCGTGTTTCTTGTCACGTTGTTCAAATATTTACGGGCTTAGAGTTGGATTAATCGTCATTAATTTCTTTGGTTGTTTTTTCGATTCTTTTAATGAAGTTACTGACCGAATCTTTGAGAACTGTCCGAGTAAGTTAATGTACTCTAATTGAAATAAATGTTTCTACTTTGACATCTCCAAAAGTTTGTTTTGAAACGGGTTGAATGGCACAATCATTGATTTTCGCAAGAAAATTAACAAGCTCTGGTATAGTGTAAAGGCGGCTTCGAACGCGGACCAGCTCGCACCAACGCGCCATGGGAAGAGTGTCGTCCGTGGTAGCGCAGACACGTCCGTCGCGGTGCGTCCGATCCGCGGCGAGTCCGTAACTTCATAGGTGCGGTACGAGCTTCTCTTTCACTTTGCATTTCGGAATGACAAAATGTATCTAATTTCAACGGGCTGGTCTGCGTCCTCCGCAATGTCACGGACCGTGGGAAGAGTTTTGGTGTGCGGTGCGTGACTGTCCGTAGTCGTTGGCCGCATCCGTCCACAATATCACGCACCGTGGAAAACCGCCTTGAGAAGAGCAGAAATCTTAATTTTTATCTAGTTCTATTCTTCTAAAATTCTAAAATACCATCTGACAATTTGCGGAAGACTTGGTACTTAAGATTAAATGTGTTCTATGTTTCGATTTCAAATTGAAGAAAGTGGAGAGTTCCTAGGCCCAGATTAGTTGAGTTTTTTTGGAGGTAGCTGTTTGTCCTTACTAAGAGATGGACGCTAATTCCATTTTGGAGGCTACCAAAGGACACGTAGTATCTTATTCTATAGCGGGAACCATACGAAAGTATTTTCGATTTCTTGCACCAGCTCGCTTAGCATGATCACAATGGAAACGGGGTTTGTCGACGAAAGAATAGATAAAATGACAGATAAACAATCACAATCTGTCATTTTGTCTATTCTTCCGTCGACAAAACCCATTTCTATAGTTGTCATGCAACGTTTGCTGCATTCTTACACGTTATAATAAAAAGACATACCATCAACCATCCGGTCGTACATAATTTATTTACATAATTATAAATATTAATTAGGTAAGCATTTAATGGGATTCTTATTCTCGTTGTATGCTTAAATATTTAACTTTAAAACTAATTGTTTTTTTTTTTGTTACAGGTATGGTTCATTTTTCTCAATTTTTGAATTTTGGTAAGTTATGATTACAAAATGTAATGTAGTACCTACTTCTTAAACGTTAATTTGTTTCATTAATTTGAAAGAGATGCTCTCTTGATAACATTCATGGATTTCTGATTTCTAAAAAGCTAATCTTCAGAAAATTTTAATAACAGACTTGCAGACTATGTCAAGTTATTTGACTGGTTGTCCTATAGCCTAGTTGATGTCTGTTGTTATTCTGAGTCAGCCAGTCACAGGAGTTAGCATGATTCTGACGACATCAGTGCCTTTTCTATTGAGATTATTCCTAATTTACCTTTTAGCGAGGTAGTGTTGTCAAGACAACTTGTATACTTACCAAGTTACCACATAATTTATTTATACCAACTTGTAACTTAGAAACAACCTTGCTTACCCATTAACTTAACACTAATTTCTTAACTTTTACTTGATCGGGAAACTTGCCGTAAATAAATCTCTGCGTGTGGTCGCTCATTGGTCATAAATATTTTACGACAGACCGTATATTTTGAGATGTAATAATATGGTACAAGGCTGGCTTGAGATATAGTCATGTGTGTGTGTTTATGACCGTGGTTGTAAACAAAATTATTTCACCTTAGATTTATTTTAGCATTGATATTTATTGTCCACGGCCGGACATGGATATTATGTGTACTTAAAATAATCGAATACAATACCTACAATACAATTTCTGATACTCCGGTTCTCCTTTATGTCAACCACGTTCGTCAGTTTGTCAGTTCTATTCAGTCAATGACTCGCAGTATATTCATATTTCATACGTTTTTTCGCCAAATCGTGGTTTTTACTAGACTGATAATTTTTTCAGTACCTACCTAGGATTCTTAGCAGGGACCGAAACCGGTATGATCAATACGGATATTTTTTCTTTTACAACATTTGTACCTATTTATCACAAGTATTTTTAAAGGTTACCTTAAATTGAATACAACCAGTATTAATACCGGTTACTGAATTAAAAATTACCTCTATCTTACACGTGACGTCGGCATTAGTCAAAAGGCGCGCGTCGTGTAACCCGTATAAAAACGGTAACCTAAAAGAGGTAACATGTTTCTTCTTCTTAGTTACCCAGATACCGGTAACCTTAGTCGTAAAAGTAACCTAAATTCTTCGATACCTGTACCGTAATTTATAAAGGTTTTCGATTCCTAGGAATGCTATTTTTATATTGGACGAATTTATTGATTCCTTAGCATTTTATTTGTCGACACTAGAATTCCAATAAACCTACTTTTGTCGAATCATTAAACCAGAGACAAGTCTTTTTAGACTTGTCTCACTCGACAAAACAAGAGCAAAAATGCTGCTTTGAAAGACATAAAATAATAAAGTTGTAAAATGGTGTCAAACACCTGATACTGTTGTATTTTACCTACATATTTTTTTAATACGGATTAGTAAATAAAATATAACATTGGCGTGTCAAAGTAACAACCCGTGTTTCGCAAGTCGGTTAAAAATTCCATGTCGACACATCAATTTGCATCAATCAACATCCGTCGATATTAACATATAAACGTATCATATTGCATAAATAACTCTATTTCGTTCTGTTAAGGCCTCTTTTGGCTTACAGATCAATGTACCGACATAATTTGATACGGCCACATTGTATAATGAATGATTGAGTTGGTTCTGTGGTTGAGGTTCCGTAGCATTAAAGGTTATTTGGTTAGGGAATTAGCAGTGTTAGTAAAGTGATTTGTAATTTAACACTTATAGGGTTTGTGTGGGTGTTTCATATTTTTCGGGGTTTTTGACACAAGAAATTAGAATGTCAGATACTTAATTTGTTTTGGATGATCGGTCTGAAGGACGCAAGAACAAAGTTATATGTACTTAAACTTAAGTAAAGCAACATTCGAACTTAAGTTAAAATTGAATCTTAATCATCACAAGAAACAAGATAGGTATTTATTTAATTATTCCAAATATTCACGAGTGAGTACAAAGCGTTCGACCGGCGACGAATTCTGGGCTATCAGCCGCGCTACCAAGCTGCCTACTGACTGAGTAATCTTTTTACCTGTGCGTTCCTCCTTCAAATCTCCTACAGATTTTGACACGAACGAAGAATTGAGCGATTGAAACATCGCTTCTAGTCGGCTCTTCATCCCAGCACCTTTTAATTTTACATCCCACGGATCCCTAATACCGTAGCAGATGTCCACACTCACAGCCTCCAGTCGGCACCTGTTCCGTTTCACGTCCGGACCTGTTCCAACACGACTTGTTTCATGTGCTTTTGTTTTACGGTGTTAAAATGTTAAGGAATGCAGGATTTGGTCTTGTGAGGGCAAAAAGTTATTCTAGAAAATGTTTTAATTAGATGTTCTTGTTTATAGTTTCTACCAGAATTGAGAATGTTGGTATTTATATGGATTTTATGAATTTTGATAGACATACACTGATGTGGATCTTTGACAGTCGTTACGGGTCGTCAGAAGCCCGAAAGTCTGACAACCAGTCTTACTAAAGGTATCGTTTACCCAGTTACAGGGTTGTGGAGGTCAGATAGGCAGTCACTCCATGTAAAATACTGGTATTCAGCTGCATCCGGTCAGACTGGAAGCCGACCCCAACATAGTTGGGAAAAGGTTAGGCAGATTGATTGATTTGACAGTGATGTAGATGTCCTCTAGAGGACTGCTGGGCAAAAATGAATAAAGTGATTTTGACAAACTTTTTAACTTGGAAAACTTGGATTTCATGACTACACCAATATACAGTCAAAAAATTAGCTTAAATTGTTTAAAAACAATGGTATCCTCGAAAGACGACTATAAAACTACATCCCTTCTTGGGTTTGATATGATAACTAAAATAAACAGAGGCAAGGCGAGTCGGTTAATAAAATCAATTGATATTGATACGTTCACTATCTTGTAAGAAGCTGACATTCACCTCTAGTGGACGTTGGGTTGTTAAACTTCAATCAATAATATACTGCATCTTCAAGGTGCCTGCATATTATCAATCGACCATTCGAAAAGTATTGACTTGAGAAAAAGTGTATCAATGAAATTCAAACTCAACTCAAACTCAAATTTCAATTACTTAAACCAATTACAGGCACTTTTGAATTGTCAGACAAAGAGTCGGTCAGACAAAACGGCAAAGGTTACTAGTTACAAAAAGTAATAATTATTTTTTTAGGTTAAAGTCACTTTTCAGAGTCTTGCAGACGGAAGTCTTAATTTTCAGACGAAAGCTTACGACGCTTAGCAAAATTTTTACTGAGAGTTAAGATCGAAAGCAGTCGTTCATCATCAATCATCATTGATACATTTACATCATCGTCAAAGCGTCTTTGTTTTGCCCATAGCAAGTAATATTTTAACAGTCTTCGCTCAGTATAAAATCTAGATATCTAGCCGCATTTGCAAATCTAGTAGCCGACCCCAACACCGTTTTTAAAGGACCTTTCCAATGATACCCCACACCATGGGATAAAAAAATAAAAAAATAAACATCACCACTATATATACTATTATGTGTATGGGAGGTCTCCTAAAAAAAATATTTTTCATTGTTTTACCACTTTGTCGGCGTAATTAATATGTATACCTATACCAAATTACAGCTTTCTAGTACTAAGGGTCTCGGAGCTATACCGCGGACAGACAGACAGACAGACAGACGGACATGACGAAACTATAAGAGTTCCTTGTTTACTACGGAACCCTAAAAAGATTACTTTCCACTTATCGTCATAATTTCAGCCTGAAAGAGGTCCACTGCTGGGCATAGGCTTCCCCCAAGGATTGCAGCTAATGACCGGTTCCTGGACCCTTGCCACTCGATTCCAACTAATCTTCCAAAGAATCAAGTTATTCTCAACAGTAAATTGCCTTTCGCGGCGCTTGCGCACCTCGTGTCGTTAGCATGCACAAGGTCGCGTTATGTAAGTCTAATAAAATGTACATACATAATGAATGTATGTTGTTGTAAGGCCATCGTGTTTATAAACAATAAATTTGATGTTGAAGGAAAAAAACTTTGAGGAACTTGATTCTCTTTGTTCGAATTGTAAAGGAAAATTATCAATAGTTTAAAAAGTCTGTAGTAGGTATTTCAAGTTTTGTCGAAATTGATCACCCGAGACCAGAATGCGCACCCGAAACTAACTCTTCAAGTATAAAGTTTGATAATAAACATGGACATGTTACTTGAAACTACTTGCTAGCATTTTGCTAGCTCAAACATCATACTTTTGGTTCTTCGAAAAATTGTCCATAGCAACTCCTACTATGAGTTAATTGTCACCTACCCACATTAATTACCACGACATTCTACCATACAATTTCATTTGTTGGCGAGCACTATTTATTTAGAATCACAACGACGACCACACATCATATTAACGTTCAAATCACGTCACACGTCAAGAAAACACGAATACCTTACCGACCTACCTGTGGTCTGTTTTAAAAGTATATGACGAAAAGGTAAACAAACTCTGTTCAGTTTAAATTGTTACGCAATCACTCAGTAACACATTCATATGTATTTAGAAAATTTCAACTTTATATCTCACCACTTTTTCTAACAATTATTGTTTTAATTACATTATTAAATTGTAATTGAAAAATCATTGACGAAAGTTGAGGTTATAAAATTAACCTCAATTGTCAGATGAAAACCATATTCAAGGTGATTTGAAATTAGATTTTCGGGTTTAATTAATTAATTGAATTTGTAATCTGTTGTGAATTTAAATGGGTGTATTCCTGAATTAAATTATTTGAATTTGAATTATTCGAATAATCAAATCAAAGCACTCAATTTGGAAGTGGCACTACAAATTGACATTCTTAGGTACGTTTTCAGATCCATCTGTTTACATTTTTATCAATTATTTTTGGTACAGATTATACCTACCTTACACAAGACACTGATTTAATTACAAGCAACCACGTTCGCCATTGTTACCGTTCTTTACCACAATTACCTGCGCGGGAGTGCCTAGGCCAGTCACGAGTTCACGACTGAAGATAAAGCTGCAGTAGATGAATGTGCCAGATTAAGTGTACGACGTGATTAACTAGGTTCTTATGCTACTTAGTGATGTAAGTAACGAGGGAAATGTAGGGATTTTGTGTAAGGCCGTGTCCTAAGTCCTAACCAATACGATCGCCGACGAGGGCGCCGTCTAGTTTCCTCAAAAAAAATTGTGATATAATGACCGTGACGATCGCGTATTCGCACGACCAATCGCTTTGATTAGTACTCGGGGTAAGTATGTGACAAGAAAAATGTGATTAAGGGATTACACTAGGCTAGGTTTTATTGAAGGAATTTTTTAAGTTGTAGGTACTTTTAGTCCGCGAAAGAAATAAATAGTGTTAAGAGTCCAGGGGGCCTACCACCAGCTCATAAAGCAGTATTATTTTAATATTACTTCAGTGGGAGAAAGAGATGGAGATTTACATCCTGTAGAGCTTCATCTCTTTCTCACACTGAAGTAATATTAAAATAATACTGCTTTATGAGCTGATGGTAGGGCCCCTGTACTCCTGTCACATTTTTTTTACGGAAATTCATGATTTTTGACGTTCGACATTATTTTCAAGTGATTTGCTAAATTGATTTGAATATATTGTACTTTCATTTTAATTATGGTAATTTTGTCTTATTTTATTGAAAAAACGAAAACGAATGAAACGTATTCATTGTAGATAGAAGTTTTATGTCTTATTAGTTTATTTGATAAAATTTGGAATGTAATGGACGCTGAATCAAGACATTTATTGCTTTTCTTTATGATCTTTTCTGTGAAAACTCAAGGAATTTAAAGAAATTCTAGAACTCCAATAAACAAGTAAAACATTCAACTTATCTTTTAGTAATTTCAACTTTTATTAGAATTGAATGGAACAATGTGAATTTAAGCGTCAAAGTTTTATCGAGGACGGATTTTCTTGTAAATTGAGTTCGTAAAATATTAATAGTAAACTACACGAAAAGAAAATTTCAAATATGTAACTCCAACTGACAAGAAAGGGAATAGCACTATCGTTATTCTTAATCAAATAATTGAAATATCTTACTGTTACTGAAAATTAAAACGTCAAAAATCATGAATTTGCGTAAAAAGTGTATTAGTACTCTTAAATTCCGGAGGTGTAAAGGGCCAGTTTCTCAAGCGTAGCTTTCTTCAAAGATATGGTCAGTAAAATGTCTTGAGAAAACCTTGGCATAATGATCTGAAACCGCTAACACTGTGTAACTAGCACGGTGATTTTTGTTCGAACTTCTTTGTATGAGAAGAATCTTTAGCTCTCTAAAGTGGGACAATTGTAGCCTTCAATTTGTAGGCTTGTTATTAAAAATCAAGATCATTAAATTACCCAGCGATCGTCGCGCGAGTACACGATCGTTCGAACTTTTTGTTCGGGGAACCAGAACGCGTGGTCGCGCCGACAGAGGACACTTTCCGATTTTCCGAACAAAAAGTCACAAATGCACGCGACCGATCGCGTATTCGCGCGGCGAATGCTTTTAAATAGGACGCAGCCTTAAGGCGACGATAACCGACTTTTAATGATTTTATACTGAAGATCACGTCTAATAGAAACGAGTAGTGTTAATGATTTGGAAAAAACATAATTATGTTAAATTAGAGCTTTTTCTTAATAACTTAATATAGGAATATTTTAGATTATGTTTATATTACACTAGCGGACGTCACGCGGTTTCACCCGCGTACTTCCCGTTCCCATGGGAGTACGGGGATAAAAATATAGCCCATGTTACTCGCTGATAATGTAGCTATCCATTGCTGAAAGATTTTTTCAAATCGGTCCAGTAGTTTTTAAGTTTATTCGTTATATATAAAAATACAAATCTTTCCTCTTTATAATATTAGCATAGATAGTGAAATTAATTTGTAAAGTTATGTCTAACGCGGATAAAAAACTAAAAATCACGCAAAATCTATCAAGTGTCATAATTATATCTGCGTCTTAAGGGGACGATAACTGACTTTTAATGATTTTATACTGAAGATGACGTCTAAAGGAGTAGTGTTAGTGATATGAAAAAAAAAATGTTAAATTAGAGCATTTTTTCTATATTTTAATATAGGCATATTTTTGATTATGTTTATATTACATAGTGAAATTAATTTGTAAAGTTATGTCTAACGCGGATAAAAAACTGAGAATGACGCAAAATCTATCAAGCGTATTTTTCTGAAAACTTCACCATTTTTAAGATAATTAAATTATCAATCTTTTAGTATACGTGTTTTATTAAAATACCTTTTGTTTTACGTGCAATAAATTAATAATGCGTCTAATTTGGGACAACGCTCCTTGATGCACGAGTCCTATTACTGGCTGGACGTACGACGCGTTGCGTGAGCTCAGTGCAGAACACGCAAGCTAACCATTCAAGATCACCGTCAAATATCTGCGTCTTAAGCGGTTCTCGACAAATAAGTAAATAACTTTAATTAATCTTCTTTACACCAGCCTATAAATTAACTCTTGTCGAAACTAAAACACTTACAAACTGTACCATTAGCATTAAAATATAATAATTTAAATTGGATTTAATACTACGCTCTCTGGAAGTTATTAATGAGTTGTAATATTTTAAATTCATTGTTAATAATAGAATTGTATATCATTTAAGATTAGCGATGAGGAATGAACTCCATTCAAGTTTTTAAAATGTCAAGGTCGGCCAACGATTTTTATAGAAACAGAATATAATGCGTTTTTCTTATCTAAATTGATTAGCTCTATTATGCAAAATGACGTCAATGTTCGAAATAAATAATATTTGAATAGCTGTGACTGCGGTTTAAATATTTTTTTTCAGCTGGTAATGTACCTGCATACCCTTTGTTCTACGTTAGAAAGCAAGTTACGTTGATGAAAAAATCCTATGCGAAGATTTTTTTAAACTCCCTAAAGAAGTTGAACTTTACAAACAGAAATAAAAAAACAGTGGCACTCCGGGAGTGCCGATAGAAGTGAAAACTTGAAAAAAAATCGACACCGCGGTAATCAAAGCGTTGATGTCTTTTAGTCCACCGTGTCGGTAACAGGTCGCGAAATCAATGGTTTAGTATCATCTCAAAAATGCCCAACGCGCCTAAAGAAGTTTTTACTTCAATAAAAAATTTCGCAAATAATCTAAATTTCAATAATAATTAGTTCGTTGGGAAATAAATTAAAAGCTTCTTCGTCATCATTTAAATTCTGTCACTGTGCTAGCAAAATATTAATATCTAACATCAGACTACTACAAAAATAACTTGCTTATATTGCCTTTCTTAAAAAACCGTCAGTTCCACATACTTAGCACTTAATTATCTTCTCATAAACAAGCGACTCCCCCACACTTAAGATAATGACGAGCCCTCAAACTTCAAACAACTTTTTAACTCTGAAACCTGCGGGATAAACAAACATACAACTATTTTAACACCTCCATAACTGAAGTTAAACAGTCATCAAAGGAAGTTCACTGTTTGTAGTTAAAAGTTATTTTTGGGAGCTGTGGACAGTGGACTCGTTCAGTTTATGGGCAGGAAAAAAATATTAATTTAGTACTTAATTTTTAAAAAAAACTGTGGCGCTCCGGGAGTGCCCACAGAAGTGAAAATTTGGAAAAAAAATCGGCACCACGTTAATCAACGCGTTGATGTCTTTTATTCCACGGTGTCGGTAAACTCGGTAACAGTGTCGCGAAATCAATGGTTTAGTCCCATCTCAAAAATGTTCAACGCGCCTAAAGAAGTTTTCGCTTAAAAAAAGATGCAAGGTAAATAAATAGAACATTTAGCATAAGTATAAGCATAATCAGCCTATCATGTTCCCACTGCTGGGACACAGGCCTCCTCTCTGTGAGAGGGAGTGGGCCGTAATCCACCGCGCGGGCCTAGTGCGGGTTGGTAGATGTCACATGTTTTCGAATGTTTGGTTCTAGGACATGCCGGTTTCCTCGCGATTTTCCTTTACCGTTTTGAGAGCAGTGGTGATGAGATAAATTACACAAAGTAAAGCGCCTGCCTGGGTTCGAACTTCGAACCCACGCCACGACCGTAAGTCGGGGGCCATTAACCACTAAGCCACCGCTGCTCGCCACAGTCGCCACTACGAGAATATTTATGAATCCAAAATAAAAATAAATAATTAATTTGCTTCAATTAATATGAATATTTATGCGTTAGTGTGAAAACTAAAAGGCTTGTCTAGTTCTTGAATTATTTACTTTTAATTTACACTATGAATGCTAATTATTTTCATAAACAAAACAATGGGTATTTAAACAACAATTAGCAATTTTAACGAGTTGCTATTCTATTCACACTAATTAAACAAAATGAGCACTTTCTTATTACTAAAACAGCTATAGAAGTATTCATTCATTAAGGCAGACTAATTATTATTTCAGTGTTTTGCAAAATAAATGTATGATTTTTCACAAATCCTCATTTCAACATTTGTACCAAATAATATTATAAAGAGGTATGTGAGATGTGAGTTTGTATGTAATATGTTATCTTCGGAACTACTGATCCAATTCCGAAAATTCTTTCAGTGTCATAGGATATATTTTATGTTAAAACAAGAAATGTCCCGCGGGCGAGGTTGCGGACAAATGTTAGTTCTGGGTACCCGTAATAAAAAAAAAAAAAAAAAATACACGCAGACGAAGTCACGAGCCCAACTAGTAAACAATAAACTTTATTCGACACACATTTCTTACACAAAACAAACGTTGTCTTCTCATTCAAATACCTTACATGCTTGAATCTTTGAGAGGTGCTCCTCAATTTTACAGAGACCCACTTCGAAATGCTCTTTGATGTCGCTTTGATATTTGAAACCCTGTTGAACATGTCCTTTCGTAATCGTTTATAGACTCTAAGATAGTTCGTAAGGGAGAGAATTGTGTAATATGTACACACGGCTACACATCAAGCTATACATTTCCAGTTTATGCTGATCTCGCATTGTATAGGATTTCAGTACAATGCGTGGTCAGCTTATACTGGAAATGTATAAGCTTTGTGTGTAGCTGTGTGTACCACCTACTTACTAACTTTGACGTTTTACGTGGCTTGATTTAACAAAAATATAAAATATCCTATCACACTCGCCAATACTGTGATAGAATTTTCGGAATCGGAAGTATAGGTTTAATAAAAGCTTTTGGGGTATTTAATTTTCGTTACACATCTTTGAGTTTGTGTCGGTGTTTGTATTCTATATTAAAACCCTTAACTTAAAAAATATAATTTTGACTAATATTTTTTCAAAAAATAAATAAACAGATGGGTCATAAATAAGTAGTAAGTCAGTGACTAATTGAAACATACACGTCACAAAAACAGTAAACAATGATAAACTACTCTAGAGCATCGGATGCACTTTTGGTACATGGATGGTAGTATTTTCCTGACCCTAGAGGTTTCCCATTCTGTCGGAGCGTGGTTCTACTTACAGAAACTTGTCGTGTACTCATTATCGAGTGCAGGACCGATGCCAAGACACGGAATGAGATGGGGTGGCCCATTTACCGGGGGCCTATAATGTAGCCAAAGCTATCAAGTGAACTCTTTGAACTAAAGTATCCCCTCTTAACCTTAAAGTATATGGTTGAACCTTAGGACCAAAATGATTTCTATATGGTTGGACCTTAGGCCCAAAACGATTTCTTTTTTATTTATTTTTTTCGAACGGGCTTTGTCGCTTAGCGACCACATCGCCCAGTGCAGAAAAACACAAAATTGTTGATGACGATCTACCTTATCACTAACTTGTACAATTATTTAGCCTTATCGGACATAGGAAAAGCAAGGATGGTATTACAAAAGCCAATATCATACCTTTTATATCGTCCGAAAACATTAATTCTAGTATTTTCATTCCGGACACACTCCATCAGAATATGGAAAACATCATCAACCACTCCACAGGCATCACAATTTGCAGACAAAGCTCTCCTCATTAAGTAATAAAACTTATTTGATGGAATGTGTCCGGAACGAAGTCTTAAGTCTATAGTAATTAGGTTTTACGATTTCTTATAAGAATAGAAATAAAAAAATTGGGACACATACAGGAAAAATAAAAAAATAAATAAAAAGAACATTAAAACTAACAAAATCATGAAAACAAAAAAAGACCTGCATGTATGTATTCTAAGTATTCTGATAAAATAAACACAATACTATAAATAATTTGGTGATCATAATATAAAATTTATTGACCCTATTCTCTGCCTTATACCGTACACACACGATTATCTTTCCCAAGTAAAGGCATTAACACGCCACATTGCACCACTGAAAGGGCACGAGATATTTCCAACCACAAAACAGTGCATATGAGGTCAACAAAGACCATCTACATGCGAATACGTTTCTATTGATATGTTAATAACTACTGCGAGAAATGTAGGGCGAACCCACTATTATTGTCTTTACGAACAAACCTAGTATGATGCTAATTTTGACCTAGATCTATACATATTATAAATTAAAGTCGTTTTTCATGTCTGTCTGTGTGACCACGTTGTTTTTCTAAACTACGCAACAGATTTTGACGCGGTATTCACTATAATTTAGAGAATTTATTCCGGAAGATTTATGTAAAATGCATTTATATTAAATTACATAATAATAAAGTTATTTTTTTAATGGTAAAAATTGCGCGAAGCAGGGCTGGTCACTAGGAAATACTATTTTAGTCAACAAGAACTATTTGGTCATTTTTCGTCGTAAAAGTAAAGTTTAGTCATTAACTTTGTCTGGCTCCGTGCGACTTTGGCGCACTGTGTACAGTTATCGTGAATTGTGTTTTTGTTTTAGTAGTTCAGTGAATTTCACTTTTTGGTTGTAAACAATCTAACTTTTCTCTTTGTGATCGTGTTTTCCAGTTTGTAGGTGAACTATGCTTGGGAATATTTGGGGTGGGCTAGGAATCCTAGGATACAGTAAATGCTTCTGTTTTAGAAATGCCTATCGATTTACTTACATACAAAAAACATGCATGTTTAAACTAGGTGAAGACGAGAATCCTACTACATAATATAATATTATAAATGTGAAAGTTTATATGTTTGTGTGTTTGGATGTTTGTTACTCAATCACGTAAAAACGGCTGAACGGATTAGAATAAAATTTGGCACACATATAGTTAACAACCTGGATTAACACATAGGATACTTTTTATCCCGGTAGTACGTTCCCGTGGGATAATTTCCCGTAAATTAAAACTTCGTATATTTAATGACGTTCCCAATCTGCATAAGAAGAGAAAGAAAAATAGATTTATTTTTCACAGAAATACGTGTATACAAAAAGACAGGAGTAATCAGAAAAAAAACAAAATAAAGTACATAAGAAATCACAAGCCAAAAACAGAAATAGTCGGCAGCTGCCGTAAATTCAGCCAAATATATTCAATAGATCACTAAAGCTAGTCAAAGATTGACAAAACCCATAGTCGGCCATTCATTTTTTGTGTAAATCTGCTAAAACAACTTATGCTGGTCATACTCACAGAAAGTAAACGCATATTTCGGAAATTAGCACCACAAAACGTTAACCAGCTAAAATCATATTTTGCTCCAAAACTGTCACTTCACAATCTGTCACATTCTTTGTTATAATGACTTAATGAGCAGTGTTCCAAAATGTCGAAATGGTGGACAAAAATGCTCGAATAATGGCCCATTAGAAATAATTACAAACGATTGTATTATATATTCTGAGCAGACTCTCATTGAATATTCTCTACCTTCCTTTTTTTCGTTTCAAGGAAATTGTAAAATCGTTTTTTGGCGACTAAATCGTTACCCTTGGGCTAAGGCTAATTGTAAGGTCGGTAAAAAGGACAATTCAATTCTATTGTATTGTAATTTTTACTCAATCATAAAAAGTTGGATGTTTTATGCTGAATGCCAGTCTGTTATTAACTTCAATAATTGTATAAGATTAACAGATTGTGGCTAAGCAATAATACCCGCACGGGTCAATCCATCAGGTTAAGCTACGCTTGCCGGGGTTGGTCCGTGGATGGGTGACCATCTTTACATACCGAGACTCCTCCGTACCTCAGAAAACACGTTAAGCCGTTGGTCCCGGCTGTCATTAGTGGATCTTTGACAGTCGTTACGGGTCGTCAGAACCCCGAAAGTCTGACAACCAGTCTTACCGAGGGGTATCGTATTACTCATTTACTGGGTTGTGAAGGTCAGATAGGCAGTCAATCCATGTAAAATACAGGTATTCAGCTGCATCAGGTTAGACTGGAAGCTGACCCCAACATGTTGGGAAAAGGCTTGGCAGATTCATTGAATTGTTTAAGATTATTATACAACTTCTGAGTAATATTAATAGCAGCAAATGAGGAACATAAATATCTGTGATTAAGTACTGTCTTAGGTACGTACTTACATATTAAGAATGCATAGAAAAAAACGATAATTATGTAATTTAAATGCAAATCTTATACATTATTTGACATTCAAGATGGAAAAGGCCATCGAAATTGATTTCCATTACCATTAAAATTACATTATTATTGCTCCTTTGCTAATGGTCCTCCTCTGTTCTGTTTTATTGTCACATTTATCTTATATACCCACTCTCTTTTTGGAAAAAAACCTAAACTACCTACAATAACAGCGATCTTTGTAATTATTCAACATAGAAGTATAATTATCACACGAAACATAAATAAATTATCTCATTATAAACTTCACCGAAACAAGAAATACAAAAAAAAAACAGTTAAAAAGACCAATCTAATAATTCACAAAAAAAGAAAAAAAAAACGCAAAACAGTTCTCATAAAAAATCCTTATCAGCCAATACAAAAAAGCAGATTTTCCTCAATAAAGTACATAGTCCAATCAATAATGGCGGGCGATACGAAAAAACGTAATTACCATCAAGCCAGCGATAAAACCTCGCTGGATAATACCGTCCTTTACCCAAACCTTTTCCAACTGTCCCTGACTGTCCCTATTGTTTCAAATCCCCATCGGTCTGGCCAAAAACATTCTTACAATGACTGTCGTTTGGGACGCGGACAAAAGGCACAAATTGTTGCGTTTTAGACGAATTTTCGACGTTTCTGAATGTCTAGGGAAAATTGTTGACAGTTTTTCGTGAATGTCATTTTGGGTGCGAGCTTCGGACGGAAAGGTTATGCTAACGACACGTACTTATTTCAGGGTTTTTCGCATATTTACATGCTTGCATCTTCAATAATATTTCCTGTTTCATCAAGTTGCTATTCCGCTCTTGAAGAACAGCAATTTTGTCGAAACGGCAGAATATTATGAACCATAATAAAAACCATGTAACAGTTCTGTAACAATATTCTCACAAATAAATGGACTATTACTAATACTTTAGGTACTCAATTTCCGTCCACTCTGATCTAGGCAAACACTATTAATTCCCCAAAAATAGTCCTAAAGAACATGGGCTATGAATAAATTTCTCCACATCATTATCGACTGACGAATCCTAGAAAAAATATATTCAGAAGCCGTCCATTGACTTCATTCATCATGTTTGAACGTGGAGTGAATGTGTTATTCAAATTTGGAACGGGTGCTGGCAATTTAGAGCTATCTGATTTGGGGAGCGTCGTGGGTTTTTTAAAAGATCTTGTTGTTTTTTTATCTTGAAGTTTATGTCTATGGGTCTTAGGTTGAGATTTGGCAATCAAAGATCTTCCTAGGACCTCCCAAGATTTTCAAAATTGAGTCTAAATTCTTGTAAAAAAAACAAACATCGGTTGGACTTGTTCTTTAATTGCATTGTAGTTTGCAAATCGTAGTGGCCTAGGTTATTTAGTATGTTCCTTCACAATAATTATAAATTATAACCTGGCTAATTTCTGCAAAGAGTACAATAAAGATAGTTCTTGGATCTTTGTGAATATTTTAACAATGCACGAGCACTTAGGAATACCAACTTAGACACCTGTTTTATTTTGTGTCTATGGGACTATGGGAGAAATTGCCTAAAATAAGCAATTTAAGAATCAGCATTATATGGCAATGCTGCCAGCCTTTTGGGCACTTTTCCTGTTGACAGCGATGCGGACGAATTTTTTAATGCCCTATGATTATTTTCTCTCCTTTTTTATAAACTTGTAGTACATATTATTATATTAAGTCTGTAAGTTTTTAAATTATGTTAATAATATCTTGAAAAAGTAAATAATTGACAGTCTTCAATTCAATAATGTCTCAAAGAAGATATCCTTGTTGGATTTTACGACAGCCGTATTTTCTATCACAGCAGTAAAAGATCTGATTGCATCAAAATGGATTCAGACTCAGACTGCTTTCGGCATCGTCCGGATGAGTCCGGAAGTAGCCGATAAAACACGAGGCGTTTCCCGCGTTTACGATCTTTCCGAAAGAACGCCTTGTATTAAGTAAAGTTACGTTTTACAAGTCTCGAGGTGAAATTCCTAAAAAAATATGCACGTTAAATTCTCGTTCTTATAAAGTAGAAATATATTTAAATAAAAAGTTATTTTTCCTACCCACAACACTATGCATGACTCGAAGGACCAAAAACAGATTGCTGAAAATATTAATAAAAAATGCACCTGAACTACTAAAACTAATTTTATTCTACTTTTGGTAACAAACATAAATTCACACAGATAATAACGATCTTTAATTACAAATTACAATGTACTGGGTTTATTAACCGGCTGCCACTAATACACCACGTTAATAACATCAGTAATAGTACGAACAGTAATTATAATTAAATACTGCTGGCTTTGTTGTGCGAAAACGTTAGATTTAACAACGAAATATTGCAATCTAATTTTGCAACTATTGCTATAAAAATGTTGGCATTACTGCTAGCTGTTCCCCGCAACTTTGTCTGTGATCCAGGATGACAATTAGCCTATGTTCTTCTGCAGGTCATGGTCTACCCATGTGCCAAATTTTATCCAAATCCGTTCAGCCGTTTTAGCGTAAAAGCATATCAAACAAACTCACTTTCGTATTTATAATATTGGGGTATTCCTCAAATCGCACCAACTTAGAAACGCACCAAAAGTGTTCTTCGAAACGCACGTAAATCTCTAATTCTGAGATAAGAATGTGTCTAAAAAACTTATATAACTACTTAGCTACCTTTATACCTTCAGTTAGAAAATTATAGTGCGAGCTTGATATTACAAAAATAACAAACAAACAAAAATAACATAACATCACGCCTGTATTCCTTGAAGGGTAAGGCAGAAGTGTAATTAAAGTAAGTACACATGTAATAGGAGGCGAGCCGACTCCGGGCTGCTACTGAGAAATTCCCTATGGAAAAACTCAATAACACTGGCCGGGAATCGAACCCAGGACTTCGAGCTCAGCAGTAAGCGTTTGCGACCACTAGACCAACGAGGTAGTCAGACAAAAATAAGCACTAAAGTTCGTTTTTTAATCCCAGAGACTAATTTGACCTTTCAAGTGATTGTTGTTTGTATTTTCAATTTGGAGTTTGACATTTGGACCTGTCAAATTAGTCTCTGTGATTAAAAAACGAACTTCAACTGCCGGCAAAATGTTAAGCAGTTTGGCAGATTTTATGTATCCTATTGTTAATACAGAACTGTCAGCATATTAATAATCGAAATGGTACCGACGATATCTAATTCCGATTAATACGAATTAGATCATTGAAAGTCCCGTGAAAGTTTGTCGAGTAGTTTTAGCGTGATTGTGATCCCATTTCGGGTCGTTTTAGTGTCCCCACTCCATTTTATGATCGTTTTTAGGGGGTAGCGGGATGTTACTTTAGTCCAGCATTAGATTGCTTCGTAAAAAGTAACTACTTACGTAAAAATAGGGAGACAGTTATTTACGCGAACGCACTTCAGGAAAACCAAAACAAGATGTCTCAGTATCGAGTAGGTATCGAGAAAATTCAACAAATTTTTTTTGATATTTTTTTTATTTTTACTTAACACAATGATAAAGAAATAAAAGGTAATTATAACTCTCAAATTGGATAAAAATCGTTTCAGAAATATAAAAAATCCATTCGAACCTTTTTAAAATCAAAACATAGTTATGAAATTCGAATTTAAAAAAAATGTAAAACTTGATAACTAAAACGATACTGATACTACCGTTCCGTGATTCAAATAAAAATAACAGTTACACGTACTTCTAAATTCCTAACTCCACTAACAGGGTGAGCTACCCAAAAATCGGTATCGAAATCGCAGCAAAAACAATTCTCCCGTCACAACGAGCCCGCGATCCAATCGAGCGGAAATAGTTTATAGCCGACATTTGGTACGTTCACCTCATTCGGTAACGCACTACCATTGCGAAATCACTGTTTCGCTTCTTTCAGTAAACTAGTGAATTTACTGTGTAATGATATGTTCTGAATGTCTTCTTTTTGAGGTTAAATAAGTATTTGTAAATAGGCCGCGGTGTGTTTTACGTGAAATTTGGTGCTGTCAAATTAGGACGCACTCCACTTTCCCACTTTTCTAAAAGGAAACCTTTTTTTTTCGAATAAAATAATATCAGCTTACAAATTGTTCAATTGTGCTATTGTGCAAGCGCCAAATCACCACACTTGCTCAGCTCACTGCATGTTATCAATTTTAGAACATTAAGACGCAGATATATGCCAGTGACCTTGAGTGGTTAGCTTGCGTGGTCTGTACTGAGCTCACGCAATACGTCGTACGTCCAGCCAGTAATAGGGCTTACCCATCAAGGAGCGCTGTCCCAAATTAGACGCATTATTAATTTATTATACATAAAAAAGGTATTTTAATAAAACACTGTCTTATACTAAAATATCAATAGTTAAATTATCTTTAAAATGGTGAAGGTTTCAGAAAAATACGCTTTGTTTTTTATCCGCGTTAGACTTTACAAATTAATTTCACTATGTAATGTAAACATAATCTAAAAAACTACCGACTTCCAAAAAAAACACTATAAAGTGAAAAATAACTTTAATTTCGGAAGTCGGTGTCTTGGGTTTTGTGTTTTCGTTTTTTGCCACCGACTTCCGAAATTAAAGTTATTTTTCACTTTATAGTGTTTTTTTTGGAAGTCGGTAGTTTTTTTTTGTAAAAAGTTTTTATTTTTCACTTTTTAGTTGTGGTACCTACCCCACACACATTCGAATACCACTACCTACTACCAGTGTCAGGAACTTAACATATCATCTACATACTAAGTGGGAAAAAAAATACGTATTTTGTAGCTAACTCAAAAACTACCCAAGCAAAGTTAATAAAATTTATATGGGACCAATTTGGGAGCATACCCTTTCAAACAAAAAAAGAATTTTCAAAATCGGTCCACAAATGACGGAGAAATCGGTGGACATACATAAAAAAAAAAACAAAAAAAAAAAAAAAAACAAACATACGCGTCGAACATATAACCTCCTCCTTTTTGGAAGTCGGTTAAAAATATTCCTTTATTAAGTTATTAAGAAAATGCTCTAATTTAACATATATTTTTCCAAATCATTGACACTACTCGTTTAGACGTGATCTTCAGTATAAAATCATTAAAAGTCGGTTATCGTCGCCTTAAGTTCTGGTTCCACAAATGTTCTCTTTACCTCATGTCAAGGCATTTACCGTGTACCAGACGACCAGTATTTTAGCAACGCGGAATCTAGCAAAAAAGTTAATAACATCGATGAATATTTTTTATTCTACTCTATAAAAGAAGTCTAAGTAAAGATACTCCAAAAGTACTTGGAAAGTGTTTCGTGAAAGTATTAATCGATATATCCGGTACCGGAAGACGGAAGTGCGATGTCTTCGTTCAGCCGGCGAGACTGATCTATGTACGACCATTTATATGGGAGTCTGTAGATTTTTTGTATGTATTACCTATCGACTACTTACTATTATTGGAAAGAGATTTCTGAAGTAAGAGATGTTAGTGTAAAGAAACTTAAATGATGGTGAAAAATTGGTGTCGATTGTCTATTCAAAAACTATCTGATTATAATGTAAACAAATGGATCAGAAGTTTGGATGTCAATTTGTAGTGCCACTTATAAATTGAGTGCTTTGAATTGATTATTTGAATACTTTAACCCGGAATTCTAATTTTAAATCACTTCAAAGATGCTTTTTAGTTGACAATTGAGATTAATTTTATAACCTCGTCAATGATTTCAATTACATTATTTAATAAAGTTATTCAAACAACAATTTTATTGTTTGGAAAAAGTGATGGAGTATAAAGTTGAAACCTTCTAAATATAGATGAATGTGTTACTAATTCCATTTAGTTATTCCATAAGAATTTAAACTGAACAGGGCAGGGTTTGTTTACACTTTTATCAAATACTTTTGTAACTTACAATACCCTTATTCATGATTTAGGGTAGATAACAATTATTTTGTGAAAACATCAAGATTTTGACTCAATTGACTGATCGGACCTAAGCAGGGCTAAGCCCGACACAACTTTTTCTAAAAACCTGAACAAACACAGAACTCACAAACTCAACAGCAACATCAATAATCAAAACAAAACGTATTTAAATTCAAACAAAAGAAACACGTAAATTTTGCTCCAATCGTAACACTTACAAGGGTCGAGGCCCAATTGTGTTATATTACAATAACATAACAATGCACAATAACATACAGAAACAAAACATATGCTGAACCTTAATAACATGACGTCATTTGTTATGACCACCGAAACATTCTGTTATAAAATGGAAGGAATTTGCGATACGGCAGTGTTTTGTTTTAGGAATTAGAAGTGGTCTTTGTTAAAAAGGAATATTAAAAACTTAAACCCAACTACGAAAAGAAACACTAACTAATGTTAAAATAGGGCAGCCGTATTAGATCCATACCCGATACTTGTCAGCAGAATTGACGGGGTCCGCTAGGGCCAATGCCTGCCGGGGCTGCGAATATGGGCCGATAGGGATATTGTGGCCCCCCGGCAACATGGCAACGGAAGGAACACGGGTGGGTTTTAGTCAGTAAGTGTCTGACACGCCCTCCACCCAGAGCGGGAGAAGTTATTTGATAATTTCCCACCCAAAAAAAAAAAAATACCCGATACTTGACTAGTGAAATATCCATTGCCCAATACATCCATGATATATCCAAAGACAAACAGACTCACTTATTGATCTAAATCAAGAGAAAGCACAAACAGAGACACCGTATTTCTTAATCCCATTACATTATTCTCCACTTTAACTAAGTAATCGACAATGCAAATATAAGTGAGACAGTTTTAGACAACACAACATCTGCAACCAATCTTTTAAGTGAGGCGCCACTGACGCGTGCACTCCACACTCTCAACCATAGCTGATAACTCGGACCTATTCTGTTGTTCTCTGTGTGAGTTCACAAAGAATGCATTATTTTTAATAAGTTACAAATTTTAATTATAATTTTAAGTTAATAATAAGTTAAGATAAGATTAAGATAAGTACGCTATCGGAATAGGTTACCCTGTAATGATAGAAGTAAGTTGGAAATAAATAAATAAAACATTTGAACTAGGGTAACCTCCATCCGGACTGTCATTCTTCCGGACTATTCACCTGAAAAAAAAAGCAAAAATCTGGACTTTTTGCAGATGTCAATCTTTCTGCCAGGACTTTTAAAATTTCGAATTGGTAACCCTAATTTGAACATGGTTTAGCATCCGACTATGTCTGTAGAATTTATTACTTCTAAATCCAGTCGTCGCGTCGGGATACACTGGCGGAATCCTTAAGTGCTCTTACAGCTTTCTTTGTTGCCTAAAATAGAGTAGTGTGGTTGAGCTTCGAGTTATCTTTAAATACACTGTACTTAGTTATTGAGGATGGAGACTTATGGCCGCTTTGGATATCATGATTAGAGTTTTTTTTTTTCAAAACGTTTATTGAGGTGACAGGATGTCAGATAGAAACACATTTTAATAGCCGTTATAATACTGTTAATGCTTTTGACCATTAGACAGATTCTGTATAAAAAATCTGCAAGCTTGTTAAAAAATAAATTCGTGTGTTAATAGTTATCTGATGTTGTAAATAAGCCCCTAAAACTGCTTGCAAAGAGAAAGAAAAAGATAAAGGGATCAGAAAAAAAAATTGTCCGTCTTTGAGATTATAAAAAAATATTGAACACGTATTTTTTCTTTTTTTACGTATTCAAAATATTACGGTAATACATTGAGTTAAAATGTGCCATGACGTCACGAGTATGCAGATTTTATACTTGTGACGTAGCGACCCCTGCTCCCCAACTTTTATGCGTTTTATCCAAGTATTTTTTTTATTAATACGATAAAACAAAAAATACGTGTCTAATATTTTTTTATCATCTGACTGGCGGACTAAATAGAATTTCTTGTTTTTTTTAAAAAGGCGTCGTCCCTATTAGGACCACCCTCACATAAATAATTAATTCATACCAGCTATAGTCATAAAAGATCTAAAGACTAACAAGACATTCCTCTCCGATTAAATTAAAATAATATCCAGACAGACGCTATTTTTCTTCCATTTGCACTTTACTATGGTAATGAATACAGAGACAAAGTATTAATAAGCACAGGACTTGATCGCAAATGGGTAACTCTTGTACAGCTAAAACAACTCATCCTAATTCCGGACAGACGGAGGCCGAAGTTTGGCAGACGGGGGGAGTCTACCCCCAAGTTCTGAAGTCGGGACGCGGATTTACTTCATTGGCATTTTAAATGATTTTAAATATTTAAATTTTTCGCGGTGAATATTTTGATATTAATCTGGGTGGGAGGACCAGGATTTTGTTCCTCAAATTCGTTTGAATAGATAATACTATTTTCGTTTCTTATTTTTTTGTTTTGGCTACTTAAGAGCCCACCGAGCTTCTCTCGCCAAGGAATGAGATGGGCGGTATATCCTTCGTATTATTAAGCAAATTCACATTTTTAAAATGCATACGCTATAGAAAACATGTAGTTTTGTTATTATGAAAAAAACTGATGATCTTCCGTGAAGTATTTACGCCGTATTTTTTGTTTTTTAGAGATTACTTTTGTTATTTATTTCTGTCGAGAAAACTACAAGTAATCGCGTTTCTAAATTGTACGATTTATAGAGTGAATCCTTAAATATCCTACATATTAGTTGCATAACTAAAGCTTAAGTAATAACGATGCAGCAAGGGATCACAAGGGGATCAGACACTATCAGTTATAATGACATTACATTCAAGTAAATGTCATTACTACTGACAGTGTGGTGGTTGGAATGATGATGTGATCTAAACAATTTAATATTGGGTCCCCACCTATGAAATTGGCGTTTTTTTTCTCACAAATAGAGAACCTCGTCACTTCTATGATTTAAAATATTCATCAATTGCTTGGTATTATATCGAATAATGACCATTATAGACAACTACCAATAGTAAAAAACCTTACTACTTATAATTTTCTAAACATAAAAAATACCTTAAAAATGACTCCTCATTTTGTTAGCAGAAATGACCACTATTTGTTTGTTAACTTAGCCAAAACTTATTTTTGTCGCTTAATTTAATTGGCATATTACGTTATCTTAGTTTTTAAACATTAGTGCATAAAAGTTTCAAAACATTAGTGTTCATGGTTGTTATATAAATTAGGAAAATGTTAGTATGAAAAATGCAACTTCTTTAAAATTCTCCATACAAAACGCTGATTACATAGGTGGGGACCATCGATCATATTAGTGATCGATGGAGGGGACCTAATAGTTTTACGTCATTATTGGAAGGGATTACAGTAATATAAATGTCATTATCATTGATAGTGTCTGGACAATTATTTCGCAATTACGTATCGTTCCCTCGGTGCGCTCTTAATTTTTATTTTCAGAGCAATGTAAGAGGTTTTTTTTGGGTCGGAAATTATCAAATAACTTTTCCCGCTCTGGGCGGAGCGGGAGGGCGTCTCAGACTCTTACTGACCAAAACCCACCCGTGTTCCTTCAGTTGCCCATATTGCCAAGGGCCTTTCGGACTTTCCCGCTACCTCGGCAGGAGCCTTGGAAGAGCTAAGTAGAATATTAAACACAGTTTAGGGTTCTTATTAACTTTCTTTAGTTTGGACGTATCTAGAAAATCATAAACATGATACTTAAATAATGGAGGACCAACTTCATTGCCTTGTTGGTCTAATGGTTGCGCTAGTGCTCAACATGAGGTCCTGGGTCCTTCCCAGGTCGGGTAAAGCATTACTGGGATTTTTCTTCAGGAACTTCTCAGTAGCAGCCCGAAGCCTGGATTTGTGCTCGGTTGATGGCAATAGGCTCGCTCCCTATTACATGGGACTTAAACATAACTGGCGAAATGTGAGTGTTAGTTTAAAAATATTAGGTATACACGATTTTGAGTTCTTGTCAACTCTCTGCAGTTTGTATTCTATAAAAACACAAACATAATAAAAAGATCTTATAGCTTTGTTTGTTGAAAGTTATGCAATGTCGACGCTATCATTTCGCTCACGAAACCCATAATATTCCATCATCCATGATATGAATGATGTGTTATGTCACCTAAAGTTAAAGGTTATCGTACGGGAAGTAATTCAATAAAATAAAATGTAACTTTTATTATGATTTTAGATTACATCACAGACTGTATATTTATGTATATATTTTTTAGAATATTTTTATTTGATTTTTAGGCGGTTTTACGTTGACGGTCTTCAATTTAGTTATTAAAACTGTTACAGAGACAAACAGACAAGGTTTCTGCAGACTATGTGAATCTGAGTTAAATCAGTCGACTTATTTCGGGGTTCTGCCCAAGACTTCGGCTGCGTGAAATTTCTTATTTTTACATAAAATATATCCTATGACTTTTCAGAATCGGATCAGTAATTCCGAAGATTACATACAAATAATAGTAGATTGTTATACGAGGGGCTAAAATAGTCCATTCTAATCGAGGTAGTTTTACTCTCGAGTTTTAGCGAGGGAGTAAATAGAAACCGAGTTATAATGGGTTTTAGCGCCGTGTGTTACACTTTACTTTTCACTACGATTGCGAAAAAATTAAATAAACCAACACAATATTAAATAGTTTATTTTATTTTAAAAAATATACTTGCAATCTGAATTTTTAAGGAAACTTTTTATCCCGGTATGCGGTAAGAAAAAACTAGTTTTACATAAGAATTTTTTCGTTTTTGTAAGCTCGTTGGCTATAAACAAAAATTTATTTTTCCCCTAGAGCAAGATATGCTATTTTTTTCCCGCTTTGGTACGCTACAATGACGGAGTCTTTGAGCAAGAGGAGTGAAAAAAAAAATTACCTTTTATAATATTCTTCTTCTTTTCGTGTGGTAGTGACTAACCTGGTGTCAGAGTTTTAAGGCCTCTGACTTGGCTTCACAGGCCGTCGAGAAATATCTCAGGCGGATTCTTCATGATGTTTTCCTTCACCGTTTTTGAAACAAGTGATAATTATACAACACGCACATGAATCCGAAAAGACAGAGGTGCCTTGGGTTCGAAATCAAGACCTATGACTTGGCAGTCCGACATTTATAATATTGGTAAGTATAGATAGTAAAGATTTTATTAAATGGTCTGAATCAAATGGCCCATTGGTCTTATACCAATGGGCCATTTGATTCAATGGCCCATTGGTATAAAATCATCACCAGGAATCTAAACATACAGAAACGCGTTGCATATACTATTGTAATATTAATTGATTAATTACCGGGTTATCAGCAGTGTATTTCCTGCCACTCTGACCTTAACTCCGGTCCTCGTTGATAAGTGAGACACCAGATTGAATGCTAAATTAAAACTAATTTATTTTCCTATAGCAACATTTTTAAAATATATTTTGCGACTTTGCGTATATTTCGTTTGTGCAAGCTGTAGGTAACTTAGCAATAAAAAAATGTTAGACGTATTTTTTGCTTTATCATATTAATAAAAAATAAATTATATAAAACGCATTAAAGTTGGGGAGCGGGGGTCGCTTCGTCACAAGTAAGTATAAAATCCACATACTAGTGACGTCATGACACATTTTAACTCAATGTATCGCCGTAATCTTTTCATAATTAATGTAAAAAAATAAAAAATATGTATGACTTTTAGTTTTGCCGGAAATCGAGAAAAACCGTTTTTTACCCTTAAAAACTCACCCCCATCCCTTTCCCAACCTCAGATCGCCCGTAAATTATTTTTCCTTTCATTTTTATCATATTTCCCTCCTTCTCTAATGGATTTCATCCTATTATGATTTTTTTTGGTTTTAAAAATTATCGACCCTGGACTATAAACTCAAACTCAAAGCATAAATTTCAATTAAACCATTTACCGTCACTTTTGAATTGTCAAAGAGTCCGTCAGTTAGTCAGAAAGATGAAGCTAGTTGCCCATTCCAAAACGTAGATCTCTATGGAGAAGAACGGGCAAGAAACTCCAAGGACACTCTTTTAAATGTAGATGTTACAAAATCCTGGGTACATTATTCTTGTTGCTTTTCTATGTGTGAGAACAATGTAAAAAAAAAACAAAGATTAAAAATAAACCCTGGCTGTTATGAGATGACCAGTCTCAACTGACGGCGCCCGTTCACGAACATGACGCGTGGATCAACACTATCTAGCTTAACCATTGTGTAGGAAACCGAATAATCCAATACACTTAAAATATTTAGCTATCTATATGTACCAAAAATACTTAATAATTTCCCCATGTTAAAAAAAGTTTTTAACCAAAAATAAAACACGTCCCATTCAATTACAACATCAAGCATTTACAAAACCATTACCTTCAAACATCAAAGCCATCCACACATTTGCCCACCCATCTGAAACCTGACCTTGACACCCGTCGCTTACCCTCACTAAATCTAACTGACGGGCGCGTATTTCAAAACGTCACCTTTTTACTAACTCAAATAAATACGTCGAGACAGTACTTGGGGTGCAAACGGTGCAGTTGAACTGTTGGAGTTATTTCGGGCCTCCTATCCGCAAGGAGACATACCCCATGGGTGCAATAAGGACCGCGTGGTGTTGTGCACTGATGCGGAACGATTACGTAGTATCTATTATAGTTTTATGGGATTTTTAGTGAAGTGGTTCTGGAGAATATAAAGCGGTGTTTTCTGCGAGAGGGTGCGTAGAAATCTTGCTTTGTTCTAAGGAATATTGGTAAAAAGTTTTTAAAATCTGTTACCTACGGGTTTTTATTACAAAGAAAAAATGAATCTTCTTTAGAATCTTCAGGTCTACAGTCCACTGCAGTCAAGTCAACGATCTTTGCCGACAAAATTATGAATAAAATATCTTCCTCCTTCCTACATAACATTTAATAAAAAAATAAGGAAGTTGATCAAACGGTGGGGTAAAGTGACCATTTGTCGTCCAGCTAATTTTGTATTGCATCATATTCAAAGTTCAAAGTTCAAAGTTTTTATTAATGCGATTTTTTGGTGATACAACAAGGTCTTACAAATATTTTATAGTAGCTCAAAAATCTACCCTATAAAGGCATGCATTGTTAAATTACAATATTAGAAATTAGGTTAAAAATTACATGAAACATAATGAACAATCAATAAAATCAATAATCAATAGAAATTAAAAACAAGATATATTAGATTGTAATAAATTAGTAGACATTAATATTACATTAAAAACTTAATAGGTACATAAAATGGTCAGTCACATTAAATTTTATCAACTAGGAATTCGTCAATAGTATAGTAGCATTTGTCTATTAAAAATTTATTTAGTTTACGTTTAAATTGTGTCAAGTTTAAATCTTTTATGTCATTCTGGTGTTAAATCTCTAATCTAGCGCGTTTCCACCTCCCGTTGTGCAATGAACTACGGTAAGAGTTGCAACATTAAAGTTAAGCAACTATTAAAATTTTGTGGTAGAACTCACAGGTGACAGCGAGGACACTTTAAAGTTTGTCCGATCCAATAGAACTTTCATTGAAAAAAAATTGTAGCTTTGTTAAAGAGATATATTTGAATTATGAGTCATGAGCATATTACATAATACATAATATTATTCACCATTCGTTAACCATATCTAATTTGATAGAGACTGTCGTTTTTTTTTCACTAAGACATTTTAAGGGTTTTCTGAAATTTCAGCCCAGAGTCTGGATTTGCGCCCAGTTGATAGTATAGATAGCTCGTCCTCTATTACATGAGATTTAAACATAACTGGTGAAATGTGGGTGTACTACAGGAACACCTTTGCCTTACCCCTCGGGGATTACAGGCGTGATGTTATGTTATATTTTCATTACATGAACGTGTCCAACATTTCCCAAAAAAAATGCGTGATCTTATAACTTAAACCTCAAACTTACTGGACGTAATTCAAACTGGTGCGTTTCGCTGCGCACACGCCGCACGGTAATTGGCCGGCCGCTTGCTTTGATCTCGCCGCGCACGAATTAGCACTCTCGATTCGAAATCCGAACGAACGCGTTTCCGTTTCCGACGTCTTTTTGTTTTAAATACTGTGTGACGGTTTTTCTCGGTAAGTTGGGAGGTTAATGATGCTTTTACCCTAAAAATGGGGCATTGTGTTGTATGAAGTTACAGTTAATTATGGAGTATATGTCAGACCTATTCTTAAGCCCTGGTGCCGTCGTATTTATTAGTTTTATTCTCGATTATTTAGTTTTATCGATATAAAGAAAAGAAAAAAAAATACACATTAAAAAAGATAAGTCAAATCAAGTTAAATTTAATTTTATAGGTACTAAGTGCGGATGCTCTGTAAAATAATCAAGTATTTTCAGTTAAAGATATTAAAAAAAAGCATTCTATGTTACGCTAACTTAATTGAACTGCATAACTCCATGATTCTCTTTGTGAAAAAGGTCATGGGAAAATGAAAAACATTTTACGCATAAAAATATTCATAGATATTTCCGATACGTTTTTCATAGCGGACGACATCGCACGTCAAACGCAGGTTTGTTCCGATTAGAACGTCAATAACAAACACACCCCCGGTATAGACGATATGAATTTAAAAAAAAAATCATCGACGGTTGCGTGTGAAATATCAATTTGATTTTTGAACCGAACGCGCCTCTTTTTGAGGGCGAATGTCACTTAAATAAATATTGTTTATTTTAATGGCAGATTAAATTACCGAAAGTTTAGTGATTCATTTTGACAGTTTACAATATTGTGAACTTGCTAATAAAAACATAATAATAAGGTTTTGGTCCTTTTATATCTTGATGACAGTTATGTATAAGTAAACTAAACAGTAATCACACGTCTTAAGTCGAAAGTCCCGGGTTAAAGAGTAAACTCACAGTCTTTGGTTTTGTCTGCTTCTAGAACTCTAAGAAGCTGTATTACTGAGACACTTTATATTAAAAACAACATCTAAGGCAAATAAATAGGTATATCAAATCGCAAAATAAACTTTACCAATTTATATCTGCCAGAACCACACGAGAAACACCCAAACAATTGTGAACCCCATTTTTTATCGCCCCAATACAATACACCAAAATCAAACCGAACCTGATCGCGTTCAGATATACATTTGCGTTCAATTTTTTTTAAAGTTACCTCCTTCCGGTTGCTGTCAGTGAGAAATGGCGGGTAGTGGCTGATTGACGTGGCAGGAAACGCAGGAAACTGGGGCCACGCTTGAGCCAGGCCCCGCCAGGGTGTTGGGCGAGCGAAAAATTGCGCGTCATTCGTGTGGCAACACTGGCGTTCATTTTGTATTATGACACGCCATGTTTTTCATATTTTTCCTAATGTTTTAAACATTATAAGTTTATGAATATGAAATGGGATCTGAAATTCGAATTTGTATCGGAATATTCTTGTTGTTCGTATTGTTTTCTTTGTCTTCTGCTACAGTTAGCTTTTCAAAACTATTACAGATTGGAAGATAATTAAATTTTTAGAGAAGATACCAAGATTTTTGTCAAAGAAAGGACCTAGAGCCCTGTAGCTGAAAAATTAAAATTGAGTTTTTCGGAATATTATGTCCCTACGATTTTTCTTTTAATATTCATTGACATTCCTCATAAATTTCGCAGTACTTAAGTGAAGCCCAGTAGTTTACTAATTCAGAGCATCTAAAATGGCGCTTACCCTGGTATTCCCCTGCGGCGTGTTACAAAGCGTGTTAGTAACGCTTGCCGCTTTGTTCGCCCAGAAGGGAAAGGCATGAGCTCTGCGGAATAATTTAGTTCCTGTTCAAATAATAAGAGTTATCTGTTTTGATAGACTTAGTTCAAGTTGGACCAAATATGATGGTGAAGGGAAAACTGATGCACGAACCACTAAGGTAATGCACAACACCCTTTTGAGTAAAGAAAGTTTGATAATGTTATAGTCGTACTGTATTTCACGCATTATGTGAGTAGATCTATCAATCTGCCAAGCTTTTTCCCAACAATGTTCGAGTCGGCTTCGATTATTACAGGATGCAGCTGAATACAAGTATTTTACATGGAGCGACTGCCTATCTGATATCCACAACCCAGTTACTGGGTAATACGATACCCCTTGGCAAGACTGGTTGTCAGGCTGTTGGGCTTTTACTACCCGTAACGACTGTCAAAGATCTACGAATGACAGCCGGGACCAACGGCCGGAAAGATCTCGATATGTAATGGATGGTCACCCATCGACATCGTCGAACCGTGCTTAATCTTCGATCTACTCGTGTGGCTGTTATTATTTTGCCACGAGGCCCTGCTCTAAGCACGGGTCGATCGAAGATTAAGCTACGCTTGCCGCGGTCGGTTCGTTGATGGGTGACCATAAATTACATATCGAGACTCTTCCACGCCTCGGACAGCACGTAAAGCCGTTGGTCCCGGCTGTCATCTTTGATGGTAGTCAGAAACGAAAAATCTGACAACCAGTCTTACCAAGGGGTATCGTGTTATCCAATGATTGGGTTGTGGAGGTCAGATAGGCAGTCACTCCATGTAAAATACTGGTATTCAGCTGCATCCGGTTAGACTGGAAGCCGACCCCAACATAGTTGGGAAAAGGGAAGGCAGATTGATATCATCCGATAATTCCGGATCCTATACATAGTTTGGTTCATTATCATCATCTCCCATACATCTCTATTAGCAGTCTTCTCGGGAGTGACCCCCACTTAGCCATATCATCTTTTTTTACACAGTCTATCATCCATCCTATGCATGGTTTAGTTGCCGTCATTTCGGGTTCAGTTGACTCTGGCCGAGCTGTCACTGACCCAAAATAATATGCACTTGTAATACCTACTTAGACATAAAATACAATACTGTCTCTATGATCTTTTCCCTTAGCCGACGTTCGCACAGACGTAATAAAATCGCGGCGATTTTTTTTCGTGCACTTGATTTTCAACGCTCTGCTTAGCGCCGAGAGTTGAAAATTCAACAAGATATTATTTCAACGCGCTGGGACGAGAGTGCGTCCCAGCGCGTTGGATTCTCAAACACCGAGGGTTGAAAATCTAGTGCGCGATAAAATCCCGCCGCGATTTTATTACGTCCGTGTGAATGTCGGCTTAAACCACCTGCAAAAGAAAAAAGAAATCCATAGTCAAATTAAATCTATTACATAAGAGCCTCATTCATAAGTTACACTTATGTCCATTACCAGTAATATGCATGTATTATGTACTGCAATAGAGAACGGAACTTGTATGACCTCTGTCAGTTTGTGGTTGATTAATCTAATCGTGCGCTCCATTTGATGTGTTATGTCGTTTAGCAGTGCGCGTGCGACTTTGTCTGTGCAAATTTGAATGAAGTGAACGTAAATTTTTATTTTCATAATCATCAACCGGTGTGGTGGCCCAGTGGTAACGGCCGCGACTTACGAGTTGTAGGTCGTAGGTTCGAACCCAGACAGGCGCTTTACTTTGTGTAATTTATTTCCTCACCACTGCTCTGAAAACGGTGAAGGAAAACATCGTGAGGAAACCGGCATGTCCTAGAACCGAAAAATTTGAAGGCATGTGACATCTACCAACCCGCACTGGGCCCGCGTGGTGGATCAGCCCAGCAGTGGGAACATTTATGGGCTGATGATGATGATCAATCAACTAGCTAATAAAGTTTTAAGGTAGTATTGGAACATGGATATGGACTCAAATTATTATTAAAAAAAGGATTGTGTGGTTTTATGAAACCACGGTAAAAGTGAAATTTTTAAGCGGACTATAGGCGCCGCCATATTGGCCTTGGCTGCTCTGACGAGCGCCTTTCACTTTATCCCTACTCCGCGGCCGACCGTCACGCGACATGCAACATACAGACGAAAAAGTTTGAGACGATGTAATAAAAGTTTCACTTTAATTATTATTTTCCCCCAATTTATTATTTACGTGTTTTTTTTATCTTTCTTTACGTCATGTTTACCTTAAGTAAACGAATTTTCTTTCTTTCTAAAATAAATCTAAAAAGCATGTTCATCGGCTTTTTCGTGTGCAAAGGTTCGTTGCTATTGCAATTTTTAATTACTTAATGATCTTAATCAAAAATTATTTTATCAAATTAGGCTAAGAATCAGCACTTTTTGAACTTCAACATTTACATAAGACAGTCCCCCAAAACGCAAATTTAATGGCGAATGCGGTGTTAGAAATTGTACCCTTGTTTATCTTAGCTGACTTGGCAAAAAACATGGCACCCAGAAATAAAACAGCTTTCTCTACTTAGAATAATTATTCTAATAACGAAATCCTACAATAATAATTAATAATAATATAATCCTACTAATATTATAAATGTGAAAGTTTGTGGGGGGATGTGTTTGTTACTCTTCAACGCAAAAACTACTGAACGGAATTGAATGAAATTTGGCAAACAGATAGATAGTTTATAACCTGGATAAAGATAAAGATCACTTATTTGTCCAAAACATGAGTATACACACACATGGCATGCAAGATGTTCTAATTAAATTATATCACAGTCATGTTTTGCCTTAACGGCGTACAAATATAAGTAGGTAGGTTATTACATTTAATCAATTAATTATAAACTTATCCATTATTATTAACAGTCCAAATTAAAATTTAAAAATTAAAATGTACTACAGAATAATGTCTACAACTCTTAATATTATAATAAAATTAGTCAATTGAATGTGAAAGTAATTAGAAATAACACAATTACAAGAATTAGATTAAACACATAGAATCATTTTTATCCCGATATTCCCACGGAAAAGAGATTTATGGGGGTGAAACTGGGGCGCTGCTAGTAGAGAAATAAAAATGTAGAAATTTTTCAGAGGATGACACCATGGGTGGTCTTATCGCTAAAAGCGATATTTTAAAGACAACCTTTAGGATGGATTTAAAGAGAGAAGGAGGGAATAGTGTGTGGTGTGGTGGTGATTTACATAGACAATAAATACATAAAGTATAAATACGTACTATACCTACTACATATTAACTAAAATAAACTAACATTATCTCTACTCTGTACATATTTTTGCATACCATACGCAACACACGTCAAAAAATTCATTCAATCGTTCAATCAACCATTCAAAGAACATAAACATTCATGTAACCTTTCGTTCGCCTTGACATCGAGAACTACTTTATAAATAGCTAAGTCATGGGGTGTTTATAATTCTATAACTATCTATCATCATCTATGTGACAAATGACGTCATGTTTGGCGATTAGTTGTAAGTTCAATGATTGATAAATTGAGAAATGATTGATAGCATACATTCTTCCGGTAGTACACACAGCTACATAATATCAAGCTTTAAATTTCCAGTTAATGTTGATCTAGATCTCGCATTGTATAGGATTTCCGTACAATGCGAGTTCAGCTTATACTGGAAATGTATAGCTATGTGTAGCCGTGTCTACTACTTTGTAAAACTTAGCAAATATTTCAAATGGGGCTCATTTGTTTTTTTTTCTCTGAATCATGCCATCACCCGGCCTAAATAAAGTCTAGTATCTACAACCGTTGCAATAGTCTCTCCATTGTGAGTTTTTGACAGATTTGCCATACAAAATCTGACAAAGACAGAATTGGCCGCCGGTTTTTAAAACCTAACAATTAAGGCCTCCTGCAGTTTTACCAAAGAGGTACCTAGTTTTAAAGCTTACATGATTTTGGCTAAAGCATCGTCGTCGTCGCTGTCATTGTCGACTGTTTTTCGCTAAACTAGGCGTAAACAAAGCATAGTTTTTTTTTATTAACATCCTACTAATCCATCAAAACAGTCAGCTCTATTAAACTTCTCTATCAGTGGCGTAGCGTGCCTTGGCGGGGCCCCGTATAAAAATTTGTTTGGGGCCCTTATGAAGGGTAAAGATTTCTCACAAAAGAAAAAAAAATGTTTGCATAAAATTAAAAGAAATATTTATTCATCATAATTATCTATCTGTCACTTTTTCCAAAATGCTTACAAACAATTCAAATTAAATATAGGTACACTCTCCTTGCCTTTTTTTGGCAAACTGATTTATTTAATCATTTACTATACATTTACTATACTATAGCTGATGATGAATTTGGGAAGTTTTTATTAATTTTTGCTAACGTACGTCGGGGGCCCCCGTGGCCCGAGGGCCCCGTATAATTGATACGGAAGATACGGCGGTAGCTACACCCCTGTTCTCCAACCACTTTGCGTTTCCATTTTTCGTTTGTTTTTCTATCGCTAAAACCAGAAACAGCATGGCGGCTGATCTCACAACCACATCAACACTTTACCGACAGTGTAACGAGCGGTAGTAACTTGCGGGTTAAAGGTGACTAACAGAAACTGTGTAAGTAGACAAGCTTGATGGATCATTCGTCAAAAATGTGATGAAACTGTCTTCCTTGCTGTTTTAATGATACCTTGCGTCATAATTACCGTCATATGTTTAGTATTCTCGTTAAAACGAAAGGAGGAAGAAAAGGTGTCCTTTCTAAATAACAATCAATCTGCCTAGCCTTTTCCCAACTATATTGGGGTCGGCTTCCAGTCTAACCGGATGCAGCTGAATACCAGTATTTTACATGGAGCGACTGCCTATCTGACCTCCACAACCCAGTAACTGGGTAATACGATACTCCTTGGTAAGACTGGTTGTCAGACTTTCGGACTTCTGACGACCCGTAACGACTGTCAAAGATCCACGAATGACAGCCGGGACCAACGGCTTAACGTGCTTTCCGAGGCACGGAGGAGTCTCGGTATGTAGAAATGGTCACCTATCCACGGACCAACCCCGGCAAGCGTAGCATAACCTGACAGATCGACCCGAGCGGCTGTTAGTATTTAGCCACGAGCTCCTCGTCCTTTCTAAATAACGCATAGAAAAATTCTTATGTAACCAGCTATCATTTCTCGACTCTTAAGGCACCCACGCGCGATGCAATAGAACAATTTCTATGAAAACTTCATGGAAAAATTGTTCTACGAGAATCACTTCGCACCGTCGCGTCGCGCCTGTCTACGGGCCTTTATAAGAAAAACCTCAATAGGTAATAGGTAATACGGGCTGGTATCCGCAACTCCACGTCAAAGCGCGTATTTTGCGTACGGGTGGAAAAATCGGTTATTCGATTCACCCCAGCTCCTCAAAGAAGGCCAGCAACGCCTTGGTGTCACTGACAATCTCACGTAGGGTACCGAAGTACTTTGTCCTGTATGTGGCGACCACCGGGCAGTTTAACAGCACATGAGCTGCTGTCTCGTCGTCCTCCATGCAGGCTCTGCACAGCGGATTGTCTGTGACTCCTATGACAAAGAGGTGTTTATTAAATGACCCATGGCAAGTTACAGCTGCTGTAACTATACACAGCTGCTGTTTTGTTAATCGGAGAACCTGTTTCGTGAGGCGGCCGTCGATTGTAGGGATGCCTCCTTGGCCTGCCTACACTCACCGTGGTCCACCCATAGTTTGTGATCAAGAAAAACCCCAAAAAAATAAACGTATAATTACATATTTTTATTTTATGTTTGTTTTTATTATTGTTAAAAAGTGTTCCTTGCATAGTCTTCTTTTTTCCTTTCTTTCTTTTCTTTCTTACCTTCTTTTAGAAAAACTTGAGAAAACGCAGCAGTGTACTTACCAACAACCGGCAAAAACGACGTTTACTATTCATCGGAGCACTAAGCTTTCGTTAAGTTTCAATAATTTTGTTTATTCAGTTGTGTTCAGCACTGACTGCTGCACCCACTACAAAACAACGGCCAAAAAATCCCGTACAATCGTCACTCAAAGTGACATTAATAAAATCCCCCACAAATGGAAATAGCGTTCCAAATCCTGGTACATATAAATTGTGTACAGTGGTTCATTTTTCACGTTCTCGCCTCAAAATTGTTTGTCTTTATTGTTTGTGCGCCATTTGTGATTTATGTGTGAGGCAGGAGTTTTGACAGCCACGACACTGACGGACGCGAGTGCGGCAAGCGAACTTCCTAGAGATGTACTTTGCACACTTATCTTTTACCCCCACTCACCCTTGGAAGATGGTGATGTACTTAGTTATGGGAGCTTAAATGGGGAATTTAAATTATCTATTATACATTGTAAATAGCGAATTAATGTTCACGCCTTCCTGTTAAGACCTAAGCCAAATATTTTTTGATATTCGGATAATTCATGACCTCGAAATTTTGCGGGTTAAAGCTAGTAGGTACTTAACACTGAAGCAATGAAAGTAATACTGTGTCTTGCTGCAAATCAAAGAACGGGTGTAGTAAATGGTAATAGATTCTGTTCGAAACGCAGATTCAAATACAATAGCAAATATAACAGGAATTTTCTCGGAGCATCTACAAACATAGCCCGAAGAATTGCCAAACTTAAGTGGCAATGGGCAGGGCACATTGCTTGCAGAACGGATGGCCGATGGGGTCGAAAGGTTCTGGAGTGGCGACCACGTACCGGAAGACGTAGCGTTGGAAGGCCTCCCACAAGATGGACCGATGACCTTGTGAAGGCCGCAGGAATCCGCTGGATGCGGAAAGCACAGAATCGGTCGAAGTGGCGGTGCTTGGGGGAGGCCTATGTTCAGCAGTGGACGTCTTTCGGCTGAAATGATGATGATGATGATGATCTACAAACTGTTGTTATGTCGCACAGAGCTTTAGAAAACAGCGTTGTTGAGCTACTTATCTTCGTTTATTCATATTATGCACACAATCTGTGTTAAAAACTCCAAGTACCTACCTTTTCAACGGCATTAAACTAAGTTCTGAGTTGAGCCACACGATTACTTATAATAAATGCTTGCAGAAACCACACAGATTTGAGTGCACCTGTCCAGTCAGTACTGGACAGGTGCACTCAAATCTGTGTGGTTCTTTCCTCTAAAGACCATTTCAGACACCAATCTACATGGTTCTCACATGATCTGACCATGATTATGTCTGGACTTTAAAAGAGATTGTGACCTCTGAGTTTTCGACCTTCTCAGAGTAGTCGGATAGGAAACCTTATCTAGGTTGTAAAATATGATTGTCGTGTAAAAGTTACTTATGCTACAAGTGCGGAAAGTACTCGTGTCAAAGAAGCGAGCTAGTGTATAAGCACTAGCTCACTTCGCTCGTGAATAAAAATGCCTCTCGTCGGAAATAATCTTATGCACGTGTATCATACAACGTTTTACTATGCATTATGCGAGAAAATTAAAAAATATATATTGAAAAAATAATGTATTGATCAAAATCTAAATCTAGAGTAATTAATAACGCGTTTAATGAAGTATTAATTTATTGTACCTTTTATATGAATGATAATCTGTACTTATACGTGATTTTTTTCTCAAATAATAAAATCTTTTTGCGTCGGGCTGACGACGGAGTTAAAAACTAAAAAAAAACTGTAAAGTAAAAAGCACTAGTGCAAATAAGTTGTACAATTTGGCTGCTTGGAAAACGCTCTTTTCGAGCACATGCATTGTAAAAACTGTTTTCGTACAAACCTACTTACAGAAATTAATGCCCATTTCTGTACGCATCGAGTATTATCAATTTATCATATTTTCAAAATGAAATAACGTTATACCGAGAGTACCGAGACTTGCTATCTGCCATAATCATAACAGGAACATTTTAATTAATAATATTTTTTCTTGTTTCAGGTAAGGACGAGTCGTTTTTGGGTTGAGAAAATATTTTTACTAAATTCGTTTCACGGAAAAAGTACGCTTGAATTATGATTTTTATTAGATTTATGATAATATTTGAGTTAATTTATGAAGCTTCAGTAATTACATTAATTTGGGCTTCTTTTCTCTTGAATTTAAGGTAAGATTATTATAGTACACCTACTTTATTCATTTATGTAAGTAGGTAAGTATATGTCTTCATATTGTTTTTTCTGTATTATAAATAACAATATTTATAATATTGTTTCTGCAGAAGCATAGCTTATATTATCAAGTTACAAATTATCGAAAAAAAAATGGAAAAAAATATTAAGTTTTCATTCATCATTTTTGGTATTACGGAACACATCCTTTATCATAAATTTTCGAAAGCTAGTAGTGCTATCGCGTCAAGCAATAATTATCAATGTGTGCGTGGTAGTATTGCTCACTGTAGGTGTATATCGCTCCGACAGGCACTCACACTAGCGCAATGTGCTTGGAATTGAATTTTGCAAACATCTCGATTAGTAGTTGCGAGCCGTGTTCGCAGGCCTCTTAAGATTGTCATATGAAATTATAGGAAGCAACTTCAAGAATAATAAATATCAAAGTATTAATATGAAAATGTCTCTAAAGCGTAAGCTCGTTGACATATTGTGTATCCTGCCTATTCTAACCTATGGCGCTCAGACTTGGTCTTTGACCGAGGCTCAGAAGTTCAATCTTAAGGTTTGCCAAAGAGCAATGGAGCGTAGCATTTTGAACATAAAACCAACGGATCGAATTCGCGACACAGTAATTCGCTCTAAGACAGGCATCGCTGATGTTGGCGATAAGACCACAAGGCTGAAATGGGACGGGGCGGGCCACACGTACAGGATGCATCAGGACAGATGGGCCAGGGGCGTCACGCAGTGGGTGCCTGAAGACGGGCGTCGTCACCGAGGCATGCCTTAGAAACGCTGGCGCGACGACCTAGATAGACTCTTTCTTGACTGATAGGCCAGAAAATTTTCGTTCACTGTTTTGAGAGCAGTGGTGATGAAATAATTTACATAAAGTAAAGCGCCTATCTGGGTTCGAATCTACGACCTACAACTCGTAAGTCGAGCAAATACCACTTAAATCTCATTTTCCAATTACCCATCAACATGAATGAAGTATTATCCAAGATTTAAACAACCATACCCAAAACTCTAAACCCCTGCAATAACATGGCAAATCTACTAGAACAGCCATAAAATGCCAAACAAGATTGATAGCAATTAGCCCCTATCGTACCTGTACTAACGGAGATGGGGGAATACGTCCCCCAAATTAGATATTAATTTAAAATCCTCCCCCGTCCTTCCCTTTGCTTCAAAACGTGTTTACGCACAATCTGGTGATGAATATTATTGAATAACTCAACTGTTTAAAGCTTTTAAGTCATTTATAATCTTTGGGACAACTCTTTGTTAAGAAAACGGTGGAAAATTGGCTTTGGCAATTTCGGCAATAGCAGCTCTGCTAATAACCCGATTTCCTATCAGATACAATGGTTTCTGTGAAGATGATAGATCAATGGTGCGCCGCCAAAAATGATAACAAATTTGAAAAAAAAATTGGCTGTCATGGGGACTGCCGACAGAAATGAAAACTTAAAACTGGTATAAGCGCCACCTATATTCTATAGTACAGCACTACGGCTCGAGCATGTCGGTGACGCGAATCCATAAGTTTACCGGTACCAAAAATCGCTCAACGCGCCTTAAGAAGTTTTCACTTAAAAAATGTCAAAATCAAAAACCTGACTGCAACTAAAATGTACAAAACAAGCTCAGTTTTCAAGCAGTCTGCAGTTATGGCATCACATCTGAGATTATACTAAAATGATTGCCACCAACTGCTGTCACTGTCGAGCAGTCGGATAATAAAGAATGTCTTGTAAAAAAAATACTAACTAGTTTTTTTTTTGCTAAAAAAATACTTGTATGCAGAAGACTTTCTAAAATATTCCTGGGCTCTCCAGATACATAAGTCATTTATTCATTTGTTTAACATAGGTTCAATAATAATGGATATAGTTATTAAAGAGTGCGCTATGTTATGCCAGAAGGCGTACAAATGTTTGTAATTAAGTAATCAAGCCAGCCAACTCTCAATAATTAAATAAAATACGCCTGTACAATAAAAAAACAATTATAAAGAATCACACATAATTGTACAAATTAATTAATAGTAAATAGCAAAATCGATGTCAATAAAAAAGAAAAAAAAAGTGGCACTCCGGGAGTGCTGACAGAAGTGAAAACTTGAACAATTTAAAAAAAATACTTCCAAAACCTTTAAAGTAAAAATACTTGCATGGAACATTGATCCGTAACGTAATATAAATAAAGAGCACAATCGCGTTCACTAAAATGACGTGTCGGTAACGGTGTCGCGAGTTCAATTGTTTTTTCCCATCTCAAAAACACCAAAGAAGTTTAAACTTCAAAAATATACATACTTTGATATAGGTTCATCTTTTTCGTAAATTTATTATTCTGCCACAGTCTTCTAATCTAAAATAAAATGCCTGCGTCTTTCGTAAGCCCCAAATCTTAAGGAAAAACGTACATATTCGGCTAATCACATTGGATCAATCAGAGCAGTTCTTCTGTCGGTGACTGAGTGCCAGATTACAAGGCTCTCGTCAAATGATGGCACGCGCTTAAAAATATCCATTTGTTTTGGTTTTACGAATCCAGGGCTGCTGTACAGGCAAAGGTACATTAATTTGCATGATCCTTGGATTAGAGAAAAGCTGGATGGGATTTAAAAGTACTTTTCAGAACAGGACATAGTACCTATCCACCCGAGTACGGTTTTCCACAAAAAAGTTATTTTTGGGATTAACATTAATTTGCTGTTGTCATTTATTATTGATTTATTAATTTTATTTTATTCATAAAATTGGATAAATTAAAAAAATAATAATAAAAATAATCTCCATATTTGTCAAAATATGTGGATCCTGTTCCAGAATTTTATTTTTTTGACTCGTGTGTTACAATAATCGTCAGTTAAAATCGATTTAGACAATTTTTTTGGCAAAATAGGTGATTTATGAAAGGCAGGAATCGAATGGAAACTGTGATGAAAGATAGAAAGCAAAATTCAAAAGTCATTTATACAAATTAGGCTGAGAATCAGCACGTTTCGAACGTCAAAATTACATAAGACAGTCCCCCAAAACGCCCACCCTCCACAAAATCCATTTACAACAAAAAAAAAAAACGCAGCGTTGACATACCGTACCATTTTTCAATCCTAAAATCCTCTAGAACACATTCCGAAAATAATAAAATAAAGAGCTTACCTAGCTAAGTTGAAAAGTACGACTTTTCATTCCGAGATTCCTTTACTTGAAAAGTTATGAAAGTGTGAGAAGGACTGAGCTGAGAAAACTGAAATCTACAGTTAAGTTGAGTTGCAACTTTGAGTCTATAATACCTCAAATAGCTTAGCTTATCCTCCGTAGGTAATATCGGAAATACTGCAGCAATCATTTCGAAATAAATATGGCAAAGTTGAGGAATAATGTTAATATTATGCTTGACGAAAACACGATTCCATAAAATTTTCTCGACAAAAAAAAATCCAAAGTTCAAAAACATACTTCAAGTTATATCAAGAAATTTAAATAACCATCATCGCCGTAAAAAGAAATTACCTAAACTATCGGCGCCTTAGAGCCTTCTCTCCGCCGCTCAGTCTTGCTCTCACTCAGTCCGCGAGCAATATCGTGCGAGTGAGATAAGGAGTGAATTTGAGCTGAAGTAAAGGCACTTCTATTTTCTTCATGAATACTTTTCCATCTTGAATGAAGCTTAGGTTCAGGTATAATAAAGGTAACTGTTGTAGTAGTTTCGAGGTAGGTATGATAATAATAAAACGGTCGATATAGCGGGTAGGCGTAAATTGAGAAAATATCTCCCAAAAACAGGTGCGGCCGGAAAATTCAAGTTTAATGCACTGTGCATTTCATTTTAAGCTTGATACACCTGACCGTGTGGTGCAAGAGGAAAGATTTTAGCGATAATATCATGACAAACTTCTGTAGTATTATAACTGTCACACCCAGAAGCTTTTATGATTTAAATTTAAATGTCCACTTCTGAACATGCGACACTTAAACGGACCATTGTGGTTATGTCACACTTAGTTTATGCTGTAAAGTTTTTAACAATCAATAGCAACGCTGTCTTTAACCGTTTATTACAACCTAACAACTTACGATTTCCAAAATTGACTAGAACTATTTACAGGACAGATTACAGGAAAAATATTTATGATGACCATATTAAACCATTAACACTGCTTGATGACAGCACTATTTGTAATGTTTTGTTTTGTCTTTATAATCCTAACTAATGTTATAAATGCAAAAGCGAGTTTGTTTGTTTGTTACACTTTCACGCTAAAACGGTGGAACAGATTTGGATAAAATTTGGCACATGGGCAACATGGTTTGGGTTAGGATATAGGATACTTTTTATCCCGATATTCCCACGGGATCAAGACTTATGCGGGTGAAACTGTGGGGCGCAGCTAGTAACGAAATAAACCTCAGATATTGTGGATAAGTAGGTAATGTTATTTTATATAAATCGCCGTCGCTCACAACTCACACATCTGTACCCACTTCCTACAAAAGGGGTGCGAGTTCAAACCCTGTAACCACCACAGACAACTGAGCAACCAGCTTGAACATAATTAGGGTTAGCCCCCAAATTATAGGCACAATACACCGCTACCGCTTATGATTAAGGCCAATAAAGCCCGATTCACACGTTGGCCGTCAATTTGGTTATTACGTGACCTACCTCGCAATTCGCGTGTTTCATTTTCCTTCCACCCGTTAAACATGTTGATGAAGTGGGTACGCTGTTAATCGTCGTACGTAGCTTTTAAGGCGTAAGAGATGCTGTAGCTCGTGTACACTCGTCTTTTTTATTGGGGCAATTTTACGTACCGAAAGTATCGATATTTACTGGTATGATTTTACAATGTTGAAGTCGCCCATCGGCATGTGCCCGCCCGCCCACTTTTTTTTGAATATTCATGAAAAATTACTTTAAAAGGGGGGGGGGGGTCTATTTTTACACTTGTGTTTTATGTTTTTTTAACTTTTTTCTTTTTTTTAAATTTCACCTCCGTTTTTTCTTGCATAGTCGACAATTTTTTTATAAAAATATTAGTTAATCCGATAAAATAACTCAAGCTTTTAGAAATAATAAACAGAATCCAAATCGAGCCAATAACATTGGAGATTATGGCAAACGCTACTCAAAACATAAAAATTTATAACATGAAAAATATTAAAGATATTTTTCGAAAAAAATCATGAATATTCAGAAAAATATGGGTGGGCACATACCGATGGGCGACATTAAACATCTTTCCTTCCTATATGAGACTACCAAATGCGTGGTCAGTCCTGTTAAATCGTCTTGATGGTTCTTTGAGCTTCTTCTTTCGGCGAATTTGTCGTCAAACATCATCTAGTCTGCCTTCTCTTTGGGTTCCTTATGAACGTTGTCTCTCCTAGCTGATACTTGAGTTAAGGTATCGTTCCGTAGCCGACCGCAGACGGCAGCAGCAGGCGACGTGTCGCTAGCCTAGCTATGGCAGGTATATGGCACCTGCTGTCAGCTATGGAATGGTTCCTTTAAAAGCATTATTTCGAGTCTGAAATACAATTCTCAAAATGAGATCGAAAGGAGACAAGGTATACGGAAACTAACATGAATCGCTGCGTTTTATAACTTGTACCACTTTTCCACAGGTAAGGGCGAGGGTGCGAACCCTAATACACCCTACTTCGCAGCCCTTAGAACATAGGGCGCCATATTATTGTAGTGATATTTGAATAAATGTTCTGTTTCCATGTCTACCAGGGATCGTCAACAGTTAACTGCTTGTAGACATGTCTTTACTTTTTAGGGTTCCATCCCCAAAGCGTAAAAACGGGACCCTATTACTAAGACTTCGCTGTCTGTCCGTCCGTCTGTCTGTCACCAGGCTGTATCTCAAGAACCGCGATGGCTAGACAGTTGAAATTTTCACAAATTATGTATTTCTGTTGCCGCTATAACAACAAATACTAAAAACAAAATAAAATAAATATTAAGGGGGGGGCTCCCATACAACAAACACAATTTTTTTGCCCTTTTTTGCTTGATATCAATAATGGCAACAGGTAGGCACTTGAAATATTCACAAAATACTCAATTGTATTTTTACTTTAATAATAAATAATAAAATTAAAATAAAATAAATATTTAAAGGGGGCTCCCATACAACAAACGTGATTTTTTGCCGTTTTTATAGATTATGGTACGGAACACTTAGTGCGCGAGTCCGACTCGCACTTGGCCGGATTTTTATCCTTTTCTGTAAAGTCGGGAATGAAGATGGGACTATATTATCTAATTCTTCTATTGTTTTGATACAACTTTAACACATAATATCACGCTTGTTTCCCCGAAGGGATAGGCAGTACAGTGCACCCACTTTTCGCCACAACAACTACGACGACGATTTTAAAGTGATAATTATTATTTTGAATAGTTAGACTAAAATAATTTACATAGGTACTTACGAGATTCGACCTTTCCACCTTTCAAGTGTATTTTGGGAGCTATTGTTGCATAATTCCACCCAATCTCCTGCTGAAATACTATTTTATTTTAGTTAAAAGTTAAACTTGTACCTATTATAATCATCATTAATTGTAGATCTTTGATAGTAGTTACGGGTAGTCAGAAGCCCGAAATTATGACAACCAGTCTTACCAAGGGGTATCGTGTTACCTAGTAACTGGGTTGTGGAGGTCAGATAGGCAGTTGCTCCATGTAAAAATACTGGTATTCAGCTGCATTCGGTTAGACCACGGGCAGCCGACCCCAACGTACTTAGCAGGCAGCAGAGAGATTTCTATGCTTAGCTATTTTTACAGTAAAAAAGAGAATTCATATAATCAGCTAAGGCCACCCACACCTCTTAGAACAGCATTCCAACAGGTTCCATACTAAATTAAATAAAAACATACACAGACGTTACCAATTCCTACACGCACAAACTCCAATAACCCAATTCCCTAAACAATTTCATTCCAGAAAAAAAAGAAAAAGTAAAAAAAAAATCATATCTTTGTTAAAATTATTTCGTAACAAAATGTCGCCCACGTAACCCTTCGTTCATCGGCGTCGGTCCATAAGACCCTCTATTTACATATTTATATTTACTATACTCGGTTATTGAACCTACTATCGTTCAGTGTATTGGAAAAAAAAACTGTTTGCACAATACTTTAACAAATATGCTTATACGGTCAACGTAAATGAAACGAGTAGGCTCAATGAGATAATATGCTTGTGTAATTTATCGGGAATTAAAGTACTTGGTAATCTAACTGGTTTGTTAACATAAAAAATGTATCGGTTTTCTGTTATAATTACGTAGTTTTTAGCGTTTATGAAAAGTAGTCCTGCAAGTAATTTTAACAATTGGATCGAAAAATTCGAGTTCTGTAGACACTTGGTAAAAAATAATTAACTATTTCCGTGATACTAAAATTGTTTTAAAATGTTTCGCTCTGTAAATAAAACATTTGTGACCCATGTCAAACTGTCACTTAGTTGCCGCTGTCGACACTACTTCAATCTTGAGGTTTGTGGTTTTTCAAGATTGATGCGTCATTTTTGGTATTGTGATCTTGGTTTTAAGTGCTGTAAAGGCTGTCTGCAAAAGGAAACCTTATGTCATTCAGGCTGGTAGAAAAAGAACCCTGGTTGCATTCGAATTTAGAATTAGTTTTTAAAATTGAATATTCGGCGATTGTTTACAAGAAACAAAAGTTATTGTGAAACGCGTAAAATTGTGCACGGCCTCTTGAAATTAATTGCGGAATTTTTATATTGCTCCTTATTTACGTATGTAGCACCTGCCCCACATAGGAGGATCCCGGTACTGCTAGCACATTCGGTTCTAACAGTACATTCTTCATTCCGAAAGCTAAGGTCAACATTTCACATGCAAAGACATTTTCACATATGTACCTAAAAATATATTACATTAAGAACGTGGTCTCCAAGAATATTCACCCAATCGCCTCCACCACACAAAAGCAAGTTAACCTAACTATAAAATTCAACAATGTTATCAACGTTTTTGCATGAATAAATAGATTGAGTCTCGAATTGTTCAGTGAGACGACTCGGTCCCTCACATTCTGAAACTTGGCAATACACTCCTTGCTTCGGGGCAAAACTTTTAAGACTGATTCCCTTGTCATGCTCTCGGAAGTCCGAAGCCCCTGTTGAAGTCTCTGAATTTTCAGAAATAAGTATTTAAGCTCTCTTTTGTTCTTTGATACTTTTAATTATAAAGCGACATATTTTTATTTTTCGCAAATGGCGCGGCGTTCCAGCTTTGATTTTTTTCGGGGAAAGCGGATATGTCCATCGGTATTTCCAGTTTATTTTAAAAATACGAATACGCTCACGTTTTTCATGCACGTTTCAATTAAAATTTGAAAAAAGAAAACAAAATATTCAAAAATATCCTTTGGGATATTTTATCGGATAACATCATTTAGAAGAGTTTAGAGAGGAACTGCTTAGGACATTAAATATGGAAACAACGGGGAACAATGACGTTAAAAAAAAATACTCTCGCTCTAGAGAAGAAGCAAAAATGCAAATGTACGTCCATACATTACGAGACTCGAAAATAGGTTACTAGAACTCGCAGGAAACGGTTATGTGCTGATGCAATCTTGAACTCAACATATAACTCCCAAAGTTGTGACAACTTCCGTACCGAGGTCTTGCAGTATGACATACTTATTAATGATGAAAGTAATTTTCGGGGCAGTTTTGCGTGACCAAATCACAATGGGACCAACTAGAAAGTATACCCTTTCAAACAAAAACTAATTTTTCAAATCACTCCAGCCGTCTTTCAGTGATCGGGGAACATACATAAAAAAAAGAAAAAAATAGGAGATTCTGGCGAACTGAGAAACTCCTCCTTTTTTGAAGTAGGTTAAAAAGGAGAAGAATGTCTCATATATTGGTGCAGGACAGTCTTGGGTAGTGCAATTTTTATGTAAAGAAGATAGTTCTGGAGCTTTCGTATTTTGCTTTATATGGTCCAAATATATCTTTAATTTTGAACACCTACGACAAGTTTTGTCATTTCGACATCAAAATCTCAGCACTTGAACTAAGTGATCGATTTCTCTCTTTAAACGCTCAATTACGAGTTATACGACTTTCCTCAATTACCGAATATGACGTGATCACTTGAAGCTTTATTATGCAACTTTCTGTATCTTTGGAACTAAAGGGCTTTAGCAGACACGGTACTTTTATATGACGACTGTTGCCCGTGATTTCGTCTGCGTGTATTTTTAGCCGACTTCCAAAAAGGAGGAGGTTCTATGTTCGTAGCGCATGTGTTTTTTTAAATGTTTTTGCACCGATTTCTCCGTCAATTATTGACCGATTTTGAAAATTCTTTTTTTGTTTAAAAGAAGTGGTCCCATATAAATTTTATTAACTTTGCTTGGATGTGTTTTGAATTTGCTTCAATAATACGTATTTTTTTCTCACTTTTTATGTGGATGATATGATAAATTCCTTTTCCTGTCACTGTTATTAACATAGCAGGTAGTAGTATTCGAATTTGTGTGGGGTAGGTACCACAACTAAAAAGTGAAAAATAAAAACTTTTCAGTCAGTGTCTGTGGTTTCGAATTTTCGTTTTTGCCACCGACTTCCAAAATTAAAGTTTTTTTCCACTGTTTTTTTTTAAAGTACCTAAGTTGTTTTTTTTTTTAAATGTTTTTGTATTTTACATTTCTTAATACATTTAAGTATATCCAGGATGAAAAGTAGCCTATGTCCTACTCCAGGTCGCTGGCTACCTATCAGTCAAATTTTGGTTCAGTGGCCGTGAAAAATAAACGAAACAGGGTTACTTTCGCATTCATATACTGAGTCTTTATAATGTGCACATTGGGGGGAATCTACGCTTAATTTTATCGAAGATTTTTTTTTCTGTTTTATTGAAAAATTTTACGATTATCGTAAAAATGTATGAAAAAAAAAACAATTTTTTACTAAAAAGACATGTTTATTTTCAATTGAAGTTAGTTTTTTTTTCCACAATTTTCATTTTATGTGGACGCCTAATTACTTTCAATCATTATGGAGTTTGTTTCATCGCAATAGATCATTTAGTTTAAAATCTTTAAAAATTATTTAAAATATATTCAGGTAGTTTTAAATATTTTTTCAGTCGATAAAATTAAGCATAGGAGTCCCTCATTTCGATATGAGCACATTATAAAGACAGTACGTTTTAGCAACTCTGCGTTCAATTGCTGATCGCCATTACTAAAAATTGACCGTCTGGTGCTAAGAGTATCATGTCTGCCAAGCCCCATAAGGCGTATGAACCCAAGTGTCAATATTTAATGATACATTGACCCGAGTGTTTGAGCAATGTGGTATAGGATATCGAGTTTCTGTTGTGCAACGTGACAATGGATCTACATGGTCTGCATGTATGGTCTTGTAAAGCCTAGGTATGCTTGTATTGCGAGTCAGCCGCTAGACTGTGCAAACATTGTATTCTGGGAACCGATGAAGTTTGATATGGGTGTTGAGTTGATTTACAAGAAAAAGAAAGAGAAGTTCTTATAACTAAACAGACTGATGTGTTGCTGGGTAGTTTGTTGCGCCATTTCTTCTTCCCAGTTAACGTTTTGGGAGACTGTCTTATATAATTTTGACCTTCAAAAATCGCTGATATAAAGCCTAATTTGATAAATGAGTTTTGATTTTGAGAATGGTCACTTAGTCACACCAGAGTCAAAATAGTTTTGTCTGCATAAACAGAATAGTTATTCCTTTTGACAGTTTTCACCATGGGACGTTTTGACTTTCTGAAAGGAAGCCCAAAATCACGTAGAATAAACAAAGACAATATGGTAAAGTAAACGTGGCGTAGATTTCATGCGACAATAACATTCAATTGTATTGTAAGCAAATTACAAACCTGTTACTAATTGCGCACCTGCGTACTTAACCAACGAGTTACTAGAGTGTAACAGAAATCTGGTTCTAGCGAAATACACCTCTAAATATACATTGTGTGTAATTTATAAACACCAGCCTGAGGGATACTAAATACTGCTTTTTGAAATACCTGCACCACAGTTTTAACCTAATTAACTCATATAAACTCGCGCCTTCTTCCCATGGGATCTGGCAGAAACAGAACACAATCAGTTCTGCTCAATTGTACATCATTGCTTCGTCGACGTTCATATAATAGCGTGATAATAGGGATTATGATGCAAGGGTCAAAAAACAGAAATTCTATTCAGTCCGTCATCGTCAGTCAGATAATAAAAAAATATTAGACACGTATTTTTTGCTTTATCGTATTTATAAAATACTTGGATAAAACGCATTCAAGTTGGGGAGAGGAGTTCGCTACGTCACAAGTATAAAATCTACGTACTAGTGAAAATACTTGGATAAAACGCATTCAAGTGGGGAGAGGAGTTCGCTACGTCACAAGTATAAAATCTACGTACTAGTGACGTATCATTTTTTGATAACGTTAAAAAAGAAAAAATATGTGTCTAATATTTTTTAATAATCTACAAGACAGACTAAAAATAATTGTTTAGTCATCATCCCCACTCTTACATATTCAAAGTAGATCATTTGCTTCGCCGACGTTCATATGACAGCGTGATAATTACGTAACACACTCACAATGCCGTTCATTTTGACAATTCAACTCATATTCATTGCGTTGTTTACGTTGTCGTGCAGACAAATTTTTCAAACATTCGAAGCAATGGGTTATGAATTTCCTTTAAAATCCTTCGAATCGTGATGAAAAGTGTTTTACCTTTTTACGTATTTTTTTCTGTTCCTTTCTTCTTGTCTGTTTTTATGTGTGTGCATAAATGGTTAGATAAATAAATAAGACGAAGAAGAAAAAAGTGCGCGGCAGCCTAAAATTAAATACATTTATTTTTTAAATCTTTAAACTAAAAACTCTCACCACCGTTCCACAACACATAGATCAACCCTCCGCTCTCCACAGGCCATAGATGTCCTCTTCATCAACAACTCAGTAGGACAAACCCGGGCCATAAATCATGGCGTCCGTGGATTGGCGCTAACGTCGACATCCGCCCACAGACTATCAATTTCGGAGCCGTCTAGCCAGACCATAAGTTATCGAATTTGTACCTCGCTTTTGGGGGGTTAAGTATTGATTGCTGGACTTTACACTGGAGGAGACAACGGTTTATTAAGTGTTAAGTTAACACTATTGTAAAACGAATTAAATGATCTAGGATTATCATATTGTTTTCCTTGTGTTGTGAATACCATAACGTGACAAGACAATGGCATGCAAAAACAGCTAGGCTAGAAGCAAATATGGCGATGCAATTAATAGGCCTGCGTCCAAAAAACATATTTTTTGTCCTTCTTGTAGTTTATTAAAAAATATTGAACACGTATTTTTTCTTTTTTGACGTAGGTAATCGAAAGATTACGACGATACATTTATTTAAAATGTGGCATGACGTCACGCCTTGCTAGATTTTATACCGAGTTGTGACGCATCGAGCCCCCACTCCCCAACTTTAATGCATGTTTTCTAAATTATTTTGTATTAATATGATAAAGCAAAAAATACGTGTCTAATATTTTTTTATTATCTGAAAGACGGACTAAATATTTTTTTTTTTTTACCTAGGCAACTACCGTATTATCCCGATTCCCTGTAAGAACCTTACTAGTCTCCGATTTTTGAAAGGTTCATCGAGTTTTTAATTAGTAAATCTGCCGTTAAATTTCATGAAATCACTTCACAAGAGATGCAGCAAAGGCAACCAATGTCAAGTCTATTTTCCCAAATAAGGTTGGTTGGTTTACGTCATAAATGTATTAACAGAAACTGCACGTGTGACGTGTTACATACGCACGTGCCCCAGCATCTTAATTGAACGCAAACACCGGTAGGCCATACAACTATCCGAATAGACGGTATGGGAATCAACCCTTCTATATCCTTTACCACCAAAGATGGACGCTCCACTGTCATAACTGACGTATTACGTCATTAGTTATGTCAGAATAATAGCTGTCATCTCCCTGTCATCGCAGAATTTCATACCGGCACTGTTTCTGCAATAGTAGGCTTGCTCGTTATCACGTAGTTACCTAATTAAGTCATTACTTCATTAGGAAATTGTGTGTGTTTGACAGTACCCGTCGTAAAGTCATGTACAGCTTTGAAAAGCTCTCAAAAGGGTGCTAAGGATAGAAATGCATACCACAAAACAGAAAAGCATTTATCATCCAATTCATTAAAAAAATTACACGTTGTAATATTTCATATTTTTGTTTTAACGATAGGGGAGGACGTTCTCTCGCGTTGTTAATAAATTATTAGGTTCCTATAGATTTTTTGTACTAATTGGACCACACGGTACGAGAGGGTTAGTACAGTGGCGGTCGTAATTAGTTGGGGTTATTTTAGTGCAATTAATTTTAAGAGTTGCATGTGTAATTTTTTTTACAATATTCACCTTCTTTTAACTGAAAATTGGTCCACCTCTGTATCCGATAAAATAAGCCGATTTTTCGTCAGATTACGATTTGTAAAACTATCAAAACTTTTTTCATTACTATTTGTCTACCATCAACTTTAAAAATGACCCTGAAGATAAAAATACCTATATGCTTATTCAAAGACACTGAATGTTGAACAAAATACGACAGTCTAAAATGCATAACAAAATATAGGTGACACGAATATACCAAGGCACACAAAAAATTGGGGCACTTCCTATTTCTATTACGAGTTAAATCTAAGCTGAAGAGTTTGTTTGTTTTTTTGTTTGAACGCGGTACTTAATTGAAAAAATATTTTTGCATTTGATAGCCCAATTCTTGAGGAAGGTATAGGCTATTAAACATCACGCTATGACCCATAGGAGGCGTGCTGGCGGGCGGCGTGATGCGACGCGGTGGGTCGGGGAAGAAGAAATTTCGTGCGGACGAAGTCGTGGGTAGAAACTAGTGTATAAATTTTTTGACTGACGTTTGATATATGAACGTCGATGAAGCAAATGATGCACCTAGATATGTAAGAGTGTGTGATAATTTCTGCCCGATCCCTTGGGAAAAAAGTGTGAGTTGCGAGTATTTCAAAAAACAGTAATTATTGAAGTCGCGTGCAGAAGCTAGGCGAAAAATAAACGCGCGAACGATAGAAACATCGTACTGTTTACCTTCAATAAAACACCGCTAAATTATAAACGCGTAAATAAAAAACGTAAATAGTTTCAACGCTCGAAATTAGTTCAAGGTTTAATCTCAAAATGTAACAAAACATGTTTATATTTGTACACTCACAAAAAAAAACTAAAATACATTTTAAACCCAACTCGATGTCACACACAAATTAAAATTGATTACAAAAAATGTATGCTTTTTTGGGCCGCACGTGTAACATGAACGATGGTGTAATAAAATATGTCGCACCATAAAAACATGGTTTTATTAATAGCTCAGAATGAAATTATTAGGGCGGACACGGACATGGGCTATAATGAATAGCTTTATATCAGATCGAAATGGTGATATAATTGAGCTTTAAGCTATCTTTAAGTTTGTTTTCTTTTTGGTAATAGAGCGTAAGGAATATAATTTATTTATTTGGGTGTGATAATTTATTGCTCTTTTAAAATCTACACTAATATTATAAAGAGGTAGTTTGTAAGTTTGGATGTAGGAGGTCATCACCAAAACTACGGGTACTAGTCGCGGGTACAAGCTAGTGATAAATTAAATTGTTTCGTTTAATTCTGTGCCAATCGTTTCCACATTTATCGTGAATGAAATGGCGTCCGGTGATGAACCAAATTGTATTACAGAAATGTAAAGCACCATTCATTTGCGTCCAATCGATTGATATAAACGAGCGATAATATGGCCGTAATCAATCAGCAACGCGCAATTGGTAGTGAGGATTGGTTGGTTTGTGTGTTATAATTCGCACACCATGTCAAAGATTCAAGTAAAAAAATTAATAAATGGAATACGTTCAAAATAAGAACTGGATTTGCTTTGTCTATAGGGCTCCCACACAAAACTGCGAATTCGCATCGCATTGTAAAAATCTGCGAGCTCGGCTTAGGCCGTGTGCACTGCGAGCTTGCAGATTTTTTGAATGCGATGCGAATTCGCAGTTTTGTGTGGGAGCCCATAGTTTTGTCTTTGATATGACAGGTCAGGACTCGACTTATTCTGAACAAAATTTTCAATGAATTTAGTTTTACTGCTAAATCGCTGTTGGGCAAATTTATTTTAAATTTTTTTGTTATTTGTTACAAAAGTAGTAAACTCTGCAATCGGCATTTTGTTTTTGTTGTTTTTGTTGCCATTTGCCAATGTTGCAACATAATTATGCAAAATTGTCTTTGGTCCGTGGCCTTGACATAAACCAATGAACCAGTGTTATAAATATTATGAACAATATTGTCAAACTTTTTTAGTAATTGAATACGAGGCTTTTGGCTACTTTTGTTTTGTGTGTATTTTGTCCAGTTTTTTAAAACGTGCGTTTTGTTTGTGCAGAATAAACATTTTTTCTTTTTCTTGTTTAGTACCTATAACAACTCCGTATTTGTATCATTCATTTCCCAACTCGTGTTGGGGTCGGCTGCCAGTCTAACCAGATGCAGCTGAATACCAGTATTTTAAACGGAGCGACAGATTTATTTCCTTATTTTGATCATTCGAATCGCTGAAATGCTTCTCCATAATAAATATGATATAGCTATATCTCCGTAAGTCCATATATTCTAGACAGAAACCCTTTGAAGCAATACAAACACTCATGAATTTGTCCACGCTGCGTCCAATAAATCACCGAACGCATTAGAGTTATTTCTGACACAAGATACAGTAATGATAATCCTAAATAGTCTTCCTATGTAGCGACTAACAAGCCCTCTCACATTTGTTTTGTGTAACTCTTTCTTAGTTTAACAAAACTGAACCTTAATTCCAAAGTAGAAAGTTGAAAATCACTTGTCGTTGTGTTGTTCTTCAACTTCAGCTTTTTAAATGAACTGCACTTTTTAACTGAACTGCATTTTGCTCGCGGCTAGGTACTGAAGAAAAGTCGGCGACAAGTCGTTGTAAGTTTTACTAAAGTAATAAGTTCCTTGTTTACGAAAAGCTTAACTTAAAAGTTTGTAATTAAGTAGTTTCCCTCTGAATATTATAAATTGACTTTCGTTTTATACTTACAGCAAAATATCAGTTGTATCCAGCCAGGCAACAATTTATAAGCGAATATAACTAAACAAAAAAAAAATCCTCAAAAATTTAATTGAAAACAAAATATTACAATTCATAAATTCGTAACAATCCCTGTTGCCAAAACTTTTGGACTTATTTACTGAATTCCCAACCTTTTTGTATTACGAGAGTGGCTTAATTTTTTGGCACGCCAGTGTACCCAATTCAGTACAGTCGGCAACGTGTTCGTTTTTCAGAAAGTGCTTAGAATGGTACAACTTGAGCACTTTGTAGTCAGGCAAAAGTGCCAAAAGTGCTTCGTTAGGAACGTTTAACAAATAATATATTTTCTTTGAAACAAATGTTTAGGTATCGCACTAAAGCCCGTTGGTACGAAAGCTAGGCATTAAGAAAAGTATTTAGGCGTATTTTAATCCCTTTATTGAATTAAGTTTGATACTTATACAAGTTTTTTCTTGTAAAAAAGCTTATTCAGACTTAAAATAAAACATCTATACAAATAAATGTAAAAATAACAGCTTTTTTAATAAAACAAAATGAAAGAAATTACTATTTAAATATTTTTTATAAAATTTTGTCTGGTTGTCTGTTCCGGCTAATCTCCGAAACGGCTGGACCGATTTTGACGGGACTTGTACTGGCAGATTGCTGATGTTATAAGGAGTAACTTAGTACCTACTCAACTTTTATTTTAGAAAATCATATTAAATAAAATATAATATCTTAACTTAGCTAAAACTAAAATATGGCGTCGAAAAAGTTTTTCTTTAGTTAAATATTTTCATAACAGCAGTAGCCTAAACAGACTTTTCCGAAAACGGCTAATAATTTCAATATGGCTTAACATTTCGAGCATAACATAATACCTACTCAATGCATTATCGTTATGAAGGTAAAGCAGGGTGTAATGTTTATTGTTTACCTTCCCACGCGTGTCATGGCGTCGATCAAGGGAAGTGATATTAGATATTAATATCGAACGATTGTATAGCGGAACGGCCGTAGAGCGACCGCCATATTATATTATACATATATCGTCGCCCTCCCTGCTAACTGTCGTAACTAGCAATTAATATTTTTCCAGGGCAACAGTTTTTCGGTCGAACGCTACAATCATGTTAATATAGTTGCGTTAGCTGTAGCTTTATTAATGAATTAATAACTTTTTGTAAATAGCCCTTGACTTAATCTTTAACTCGCTATAGTTTGACCAATACCGCTGTACGCTGTACCGCGCCTTAGGAAGGCGCGCGGCGAGACGGGGGAGCAGTGCAGGCCGCTAATTCGTCAAAGCTCTCGGCGCACGGCGTCCTGCCCGCCGCTCATTGGTCAACACTGCCCCCCGCCTCGCCGCGTTATTTCTAAGGCGCGGTACAGCGGTATTGGTCAAACTATAACTGTAGATGTGTGCATATACGACAGGTGGTGAGAATATTTTTTACGTAATCACGAAATACGTAATCACGTATTTTGTTTTGCGTGAGTTTTGTTTGAGGGAAAGGTGAATCTTTTAAACGGTAAACGACACAGACACGACGATTAGAGAGAACTTTTTCGAAGCAAAGTTCTCAGTGCAGATACGTCAGTTTGTGAGATACGACAGTTAGCGGGTAGGGTGACGATATGTGTACTAGGCTATAGTTGTGTCCAGGGACTGAAAGCGGTTACGGTTAAAGGTTATTTAACCTTTACACGATTTCGGTACCGAAAACCATGCGAGACGGCGCGGCGCGGGTGCTTACACAGTCGTGACCTTCCGATCGGAAATTAAAACCAATACTTAGTTACAATCAGCAAGTGTACGACAGACAGAGTGTAGCGGCGGTGCGTCAAAGAAAACCCCTATTTATTAAGGTTTAGGTACACCTACCGATACAGTTATAAAGGTTAAGGTACTGCTACCGATACATTTATAAAGGTTAAGGTACTTCTACCGAAATATACCGAAATGCATGATCAACCTCAAAATTACGCTACTGAAAAAAAGAACGGTATCGAAATATTTCGGTAACCTTAATTTAACGATTTGACGTCATACTTAAATTTAAAGGTACCTTAATTTTTGGGTAATTCAGTCCCTGGTTGTGTCTCCTCTCATTTTAGAATCGTCTAGTATAGTAATGAGGTATTGTATTGTAGATTGCACACCTTTTAATTCAGATTAAGTAACTAAGAAAATGTCAAAAAAAATCTGAAGTCCCAATTTACTTTAAAAGGCAGTAAAATACTGGTGTCCAGCTGCATCCGGTTAGACTGGAAGCCGACCCTAACATACAATATGTAAAAAAAACCCTAATCCCATATAGGTACTGCAATAACATTACTAAAAAGTAATAAAAATCTCATATTTTTTTGCTCCAAAATTACCCTAAAAACCTTTAAAAATTAGCAAATTTTCAATAGGGGTTTTAAGTTATGACTTGTAGACACCTACTAAACGACGCGCCCCATATAATAACCCAGTAAAATACCACATTGAAAAAAAAATGTGACAATTTTTTTTCTTTTTTTCCTGAAAATTACTTCATAAATAGACTCTCATTACGATACCTAACAACACCCTCATGGACCATACAGGGTTTTTTTACATGTTCTATTGGGAAAAGTAAGCAGATGATGATGACTTAAAGGCACTGAAATCAATATAATTGAGTTTCTATTGTATACTGCCTTTAAATTCAGGTCATTAACTCATTTAACACACATAGAAGACAAAACAGAACAAGTCTCAAAAGCCGGGTCAACATTATAACAAATGACAAAAATTAAATGTGGACGCCACAAAAGTGATCCAATTTGTTGCCCCATCTTGAAATGTGTAGTAAGTTCATAACCTTTTCATAAAATATCTTGACCACGTAGTACTTTAACTTACAAGCGCACACACAGACGGACTACACCATGTGTCTTTTTGCACAGCCGTGCTTAAACTCTGTGTCTGTGTAAACTGTGCGCGAGTGGAGCGTCTCCATTAAAGTCAATTGAACAACGAGTGACTGAAGAACGGCTCATGTTGGAGGGAACCACGATTTGTTTTGTTTAGTTCAATAAGTCATCTATACTAATATTACAAAGACATTACAAAAAAATCACTAATGGGAAGCTACAGTATTGCCGAGTGTCATAGGATATATTTCACGTTAAAACAAGAAATAAAGAAGCTAGTGTAAAGTAAAGTAGATGATTATTGAATCGAGCTGTCTGTGCAGTGTCGCCACATTTTTTAAAACTATTCGTGATAAACTTTATAATAACGTGGCAGCTAAATCCAGAAAATTAAGACATTGTTATCTAGGTTCCTTATGTAGGATGAATAAAAAACTAGCTACGTACCTAAAAGTCACCATCCTAACTACTGAACGCGTTCAGCACATCTTAACCCCGTTCCAGAGCTCAGTGTCAAAATTGTTATGGAAAACTGACAGCTCTTGAACGCGGTTTAAAAGTGTTGATCGCGTTCCGTTTCATTGGTGACATCCGCCTTTAATCGACTCCGTGAAAACGACTGAAGAAGGCTATTGAATGTTTCAAAACTTTTTTTTGAGATGTTAAAAGTCCATAAAAGAGACTGAAGGATGCTGTTTTATGCTTCTGTAACTTTTTATGTGTCATTGTAAAATAAACTTCCGTACTTCCGAAATCGTTCACGCCTCAACATAATAACTATTGTATTATTACACATTAAAAAACAGACTTCCTTAACGTCAACTTTATTTCTAAATCAATTATTTCCTAGATAAACAAAAATTACCACTTCTTCCCAGTATTTTTACTCCACTATTTTAGGTGCACCTCCGCCTTACCCATCGGGGACAGCGTGATGTTATGTTAAAATAAATTATTTCATTAATTAATTCATCCATTATAAAATACAATAGACGTAAATATATTTAGTATGGCTCACTCTGCGTCCGGCGCTCGGCGTGGCAACACGCCGTGTTCGGGTTCACGATAAGTCAATCGTCATCCTGAGAATGCCTCGTTGAGAGATGAAACACGTGTCGATTTCTTACAGGGTTTTTTTGACTCTTTAGGAATATTTAAGCGGAATAGGTTACTAAATATAGCAACGTCTATTGTATTTTTAAAATAAATTATCTGCTTGCCTCCCTCTTACATACACCCTCGTCGCTTCACCATCAAAGCCGTCTGCTTGAAACACGTATTCTCATGGGAACCGACGGAGCACCGCAGTCCATGTAATTAAATTATATCGTACTTAAACCGATTTTATTTACACCACACACTTGATTGTGAGTTGTTTCTGTGTTTTGCGGATTCAAGTTATGGGACATAAAAGAGTTAAGGTTATTGCGGATAGAAACCTTTGGAAGTTTGTCCTTTTTTGGGATTTTAGACCTTGATGTAAGGAGGGACGAGAGAAAATGCATTAAATAACACTTAGTGACACTGAAACCTTCAACTTTCTATATTCTGACGTGTAAGGTTTACAAATCAGTATATATATAGATACACCATATTCAAAACATAAAAATATGCACATTTAAAATAAAAACATTCCACAATAGCAAGCGTTTGCCTATCAATGCCAGAGCAGCTCAATATTTATTGTCCATTGAGCGCCACATAGGAAATATTTTTCACTTCCTACCGCAAGTTTGACATGTCCAACAGTGGAATACAAAACAATAAAAAACCGTATAAAAAACCCGGTATTTTGCGTTACCGACCGACCCAGCCATAAAAGTCGGGCCAAAAAATTGTAACAGTGACAGCAACAAAAGAAATAAATACTACGTACACTGGAGTGCAAAAAACTGTATTGACGTAAACTGATGAAATGCTCTCCAGTGGACGAGTACCTACTGTTCGGAATTATTCCTTTTTTGACGGCACTGTGCCAGTGGTGCACTACTGACCATAGTTAGGTATCCTTTGATCAGATATTTGTTTACTTGACAGGAGTGTCGTTAAAAAAATGGCTGCTCGCTGAACAGACTTTATTTTTATTTATGTCACGTTTATTTTCTACTAAGAGTTGGTTTTTTAATAGATTTATTACGTGGTTGAGCTGATGTGGATAAATGAGGTACTTAGACTGTCTTGTCGGCTAACAGCATGTTTTTGAAGCGATGAAACGCCCACAATTTATTCTTAACGGAGCAGGATAAGTAATTGCTCACGATATTCTTTAAAAAATAACCAACGGTAACTAAATACGGCTTCTAATTTTTATCTTTTAATTTTCTGGTTTTATTATTTCTGGTTTTTTTCTGGGTTTTTATTTTTTTGGTGTACATAATAAAGAATATTCTATCTATCTATCTAAGCAACGCCTTTCCATTCTTATGATTTTAATACAATAAATAGGTGGATAATATTTGCTTTCATCTTTGATTTCATCTACAGTTTCACATACCTACTTTCATTAAAAAAACATTAAAATTTCGAACAATCTGGTCAATTCCAGCTCCACACCACATACCTAACTAAAACATTCTCTGCACGATTCACGAAATTCGCAACACAAAAACATAATCTTAGATCAACAATTTAGTACGCATCGCAATAAAAGTGGTAATACCAGCTTATAGAAAAATTCGCGAGAGGGCGTTCAACCGCTGCTGGGTCGTTTTTTGTGGCCCGACGCGCAACCGTGATTGGCCCTCTGCGGAAAAAATCATATCGCGTGATGTTTTCATGCAGCGTTACTATTATTTTTTAATGTATGTCTGTGAATAATAGGAAATAATATATAAACAAGGTCGTTTGAGAAAGAATGGATCAAATGTAGGATGTTTGATGGAAGAGATTGGGTTTAGGGTTGCCAGGCCCAAAAATCGAAAAGTCGGACACAGATTCATATTTAGCCGGACATTTTGCCCTAAAAGCCTGACACAATGGATTTAAAAAACAAAAATAATAAGTAAACTTTTATTTGTTTATTTAGGGCTTGTACACAAAACTGCGATGCGACGTCGCATCGTAGAAATCTGCGAGCTTGCAGTACGTGTGGCCTAGACCGAGCTCGCAGATTTTTACCCTTGCCCTTAAATACTGTTATTAATTTGAGACTTACTCTACTCTTAATTATGAATCAAATTTTGTTCTTACTAAAATGATTTGTAACTTTACATTGAAAGAAACTAAAACAATAAATAATCAGCCTTCTTCATGACATTGAAAGTAATTAAAACAATCCATAATCAAGCATCTTTTGGCGGAGCGGGGTTGACCAAAAGCCTAACAAAAACCGGACAGGCCGGACACGATCTGGCAACCCTAATAACGAGAGTTACTTAGGCTAGTTTTATTTTAGAAAAAGAATTAGGGTCCATGCGGACGAAGCCGAGGGCAACAGCATATTATTATATACAGTGGAAGTCTTTATAATGTGCACATGTCGAAATGAGGGCCCGATCTATGCTTAATTTTATCGACGGAAAAAATATTTAAAAACATCTAAATATTTTTATGGAATTTTTAATCAAAACGGTGTTACTTTTAAACTAAATGATCTATCGTGATGAAACAAACTCCATAATGATTGGAAGTAATTAGGCGTCCTCATAAAATGAAAATTATGGAAAAAAAACTACGCTCAATTGAAAATAAACATGTTTTTTTTAGCAAAAATCTGTTTTTTTTTTCATAAATTTATACAATAATCGTAAAATTTCTCAGTAAGACACATACATTAAAAAAAAAAGTTATTTCGTTTTTTTTTTTCGTCGATAAAATTAAGCATAGTGTCCCTCATTTCTATATGTACACATTATAAAGACTCACTGTAGGTATAATTATACATAATAACTGTATGTATAATTATACATAATAAGAACGCAACGACACTATCCTTATCACCAAACACAGTCATGACTGGATGCAGTTTGTAATGCAATAAATAATCAATTTTAGCACAATTTATAACATACATCTTTTGTTGCAAATGAATCATTGTAATTACTCAGTTCCTGCTGTCGAGTGTCGGATGCTGTGGTCCATACACGTTCGTTTATCTTCTGAAGACCGTTTTGTGAATTTGAAAAATACTATCGTTAATAATTATCTATTATTGGACTGAAGATTTATAATTTTTGGTAAGTTATTTTTTTTTTATTAGAATTTTCCAGTTAATTTTATAACCGTTTTAGTTAACGATGCAATAAAATTATTAATATGCAAAATGGTGTAATTATCAAAATCAAAATTATTTCAAATCCAAACATTTCATTCCGTCCCATCGGGCTGCCATAATCGTTGAATTCCACCTGAAAAAAAAAATTGTTTCAGACTGAAAGCTAGTGCAATGTCAAATTTTTGCAATAGTTACGTGTAATATATTTTTAATATTATTTATTAATCCTCAAACCAAGCTGTCATTCGTAGTTCTTTGACAGTAGCAAAACCCTGACAGCCAGTCTTACCGAGGAGTACCCTATTACCCAGTAACTGGATTGTGGAGGTCAGATACGCAGTCACTCCATACCAAGACCCTTCCGTGCCTCGGAAAGCACGTTGAGTAGTTGGTTCCAGCTATCATTCGTAGATCTTTGACCGGTCGTTACAGGTAGTCAGAACCCCGAAAGTCTGACAGCCAGTCTTGCCAAGGGGTAAGACTGGTTATACTGGTTGATATCGTGATACCCAGTAACTGGGTTGTGGAGGTCAGATAGCCAGTTGCTACATGTAAAATACTGATATTCAGCTGCATCTGGTTAGACTGGAAGCTGACACCAACATAGCAACAGATGGAGTCTTCCAACCAAGCCGAACAAACATTATAAAATAGCACCTCGTTCAGTAACAGCATCGCGTGTCAATTAACACTCACGTATTACTTCCGATAATGACAGACGGCGTGACACGGGGCTCAGCACGCTAACAGAATATGTTATTAACTTACTGGATGCTTGATTACTTGAATAAACGAATAGCATATGTATTGCATATTAAAGGAACTTCGATTTGATTATATTCCCAGCTTCTTCTTCTTTTCGTGTAGTTAGCTAACCTGGTGTCAGAGTTTTAAAACCGCCCATGGGCCTCTGACTTGGCTTCACATACCGTCGAGAAATATCTCTCAGGCATGCCGGTTTCCTTTCGATGTTTTCCTTTACCGTTTTTGAAGCACGATAATTATACAACACGCACATGAATCCGAAAAGTCAGAGGTGCGTGCCTTGGGTTCGAACTCGAGAGAGTCTGACGGTCACACCACTAGGCTATCTATCACTGCTTAATTAATTCCCAGCTGAAAACTGGAGAGCCGGAAAATGCAACTAATTTATAACTCCGTCTAGGCATCGATCGCCTTAATTGTGACTAAAAAGTAAGGCGTTTCATAATCCCAAATTCGTAATACACCAACTTTTCTTAAGGTGAAGTTCAAGGTCCTTGACTGAGGAAAGCAATTGTTAATTTGAAGTTACCTTGTATGACGTTAGTCAAGCAAGATCAAGTCCAACCTTCAACGATGGGTGATGAAGGCCATCTCCTGATACAATTTCGAACAGCAATCCGTTTCGTTTATCAGGTGTGGTTATTACCATGAAGTATTCCACTATGAGCACTGATTTGAACAGCTCTTGTTCGGACCGCACTAACCGCAAAACAGCCTCCATGGATACTGAATTGTACGTCCAACGTAGCCTGGGAAGTCAGCTTCGCTTCCACCTCACCAACTCACAAATATTCACACCACAGCATTAACTATTCTCAAATGCTCGTAATTCGCGCAGATACGACGGAAGAATTTTTAGTGGTTACAGTGGACTAAGTATAAACGCGTTTATAGAGAAGTAATGTGGACTATGGACTTTGATGGGCCAATGATGAAGCTACCTGTGCTTCCATACGTCGTATTGCATAAAGCATGAGCCTAAGATCAGTATCAGCACAATTTGCAAATCAACTTCAAGGTAAGGAAACCAGGCAAGTAGCTATTGCCATAAGTATTCTGTCCACGTAGTTTGGTAACGATGGTACTGGCGCATGTGGTTACTTTTAGTGATATGAAGTACCTGTTACAAAGTTTGTAGTACGTACTATTTGTGGAAAGGCTTGTGGCTAAATGGCTACTTGATGCTGGTCCGAGTTGTGTCTATTCCTTTTAAGCTTTCGGTCGTGGTGTTCGTTCTGGCACAGAACACGCCAGATCTATATCTGTGGGTATTAGTTCTCTTTTTGCATGACCTGTCTATGGAGTAAATACGATAAAGGAGACATTCATAGGTCAGTACAAAGTACAATATATTGACCTATGAATTTCAGTATAGTTCGGTTCAATGTTCATGCCCTGATGAAAAGATCAGTCTGTCAGCAAGGTATAACGTCTACTAAAGTTCGTTTTTTAATCCCAGAGAATTTGACAGGAGGTCATTCTGCGCTCAGCGCCCGGTGTGGCAACACGCAGTGTTCGGGTTCGTGACAAGTCCATCGTCATCCTGAGGATGCCTCGTTGAGAGGTGAACCACGTGTCAATTTCTTTCAGGGGTTTTTATGGCTCTTTTGAAATAGCTAAGCGGAACAGGTTACTAAATATATCCACGTCTATTTTATAATGGATTTCCGCAAGGTCACGCCTGAATCAATTAACAATCAGTTGAAATGTCAAATTAGTTAATATCTCTGGGATTAAAAAACGAACTTTAGTGTCCAGGTGCTGGATGACTTCAATTCATCTATTGACACTGCAAAATATCTGTAGATATACCTTAATTTTTATAACTGCGTTTGGAGCTGTCAAAATCGTAGGTTGTTATTATTGAATTCACCCGCCCGGTTACGTCCTTAGTGCCCCGACGCCTCTCAATACGGTCTACACAACTCGTGTCGTCTCCTGCAATAAAACTGCTTATTTTTATCGATACGTTTTATTATACAACCCATCACTAGACGCTACCGCAACTTAGGTGCTCAAAAGGGAATAAAGTTGAATATTTTTTATTGTTCCCAATTGAGCACCACGCTATTATATTGATTGGTGCTCAACGCATAGGTGCCCAAAAATAGGTGCTCAAACGGGAATACTACATAAAAATCGGGTTATAGTTACAATACTACTGACACTACAATTTAAATTATCCATGTTACCTAAATATACCTAATATCAGCTCATACACATTATGTAGTATTTTACACAAATAACTGCATCCTGCTTCCAATTACCCAAATGATGGTAATTTAACTCACAAAACACTATATTAAAAGTAATTAGCATTCAACTAACGTGCCTAAAACAATTGTTCAAACACGCTGTATAAAAGAGCGTATATTCCAGTTTTAAAACCCATGTGATTTTAGACCTTCATGTAAGAGAGCTAAGGTTGGTTTGTGTGCACCTACCTGTAAGGAACGTGCAAAATAGTAAAAGGTAAATGAATAGTTGTACAATATGTAGAAGGATTTTATTCAAAAAGTTGTTTCCGTTGAAATCCTGTCTGAAATAGAATTTATACATAAAAGAGAAGTATGAAAGTTTTCATGGGAAAGCTGGTCTATATGTTTGCAAAAATACATAAAAAATTGTGATTGCCATGTTTGGGGTCACCGTGAAATATTTCGATTAGCCCTCAAAAATCCACTACTCTTGTCTCCTCCTCCTTTTGATTACTCAACATGCTGTTACATTTAATTAAATATATCTTAAATAAATATCGCTATTAGCGGATGGTGTCTACTACCTGTCAACCCTTGACCTAATCCCTAAGTTACCGTAGAATCAATTGTATTTTCTTGTAAATTTTGACAGTCAAAAATACCTTTTATATGCCTAATAGAAATAAATAATCTGACTTTGACATACACGACATCTATAGACGCTCTTCACTTTTCTGGAAAATACACGAAAAATTCCGAAAATTTTTCAAACAACAGGTTGTTTTTTATGGCGTCTTGCAGGTCAACCTAGGAGGTTGTCGGCTGCTTAACCGAACTTTCTTGTGGCTGCCTCAATAAATTAAGGCCTCCAGCCAGGGCACAATACTTAGAAACTAAGCGACTACACGCTAAGGGCACCTCCTGTGGGGTACGGACCTCGGCTTAGGGCGTCGCTGGGGGAGGACAGCAAGGGACAGGCTGGATCGGATTAAACAACAAAAAAACAAATAAAGTTACAAAAGATTCCATTACTTAATTACAGTTAGCAATCGAGCGAAACAAACGGATGCACAGCAGGTGAAGGAAACTGACATGATTAAATGATTCACGCACTTCACGCCGGCTAACTGCACTTTAGTAATTAACTGGTATCTTGTCATGTAAACAGTGTTACTTTGTAGAGTTACATCAGTACTTTCCCGTAATTTAATTAGTCAGTAAAGGTAAGAGAGCGGTTGCTCCGAAATTAACTCGGCTAGTATCTTTTGCACTCCTTCATATCTCCTGCATAGTTCTGTTCTCCTAGTACTTTAACTATTCAGCTCATAATATCATTCTGCGATTAATCAGAATAGATTTAATGTCGACTTTGAGAAACTCAAATGCTATGTTGTCGATACGATATCACAGTCCACTGTTTGTCATTTTAGGCGTCAAGTGGCATCTCAACAGCCGGTGTCTGCCTTTGGCATGCTTCTATACAGGGTGTACCAAAGTTGTGGTCAAATTTAAGGCTGTGTACAGACCATCAAACTAAACAACTTTTTCTATGGGACCAATATCGAAAACGCGATAAAAAAATCTACAAGTTTCTGGTACACCCTATAAAGGGTGGCAGGGACATCGACGCGAAAACTTTTACAATGGATTCAGTACATGATTTTCAAAGCGTTGAAAGTTTTCGTCGGTTATTTAAAAAAAATCTGCTGTTCCCTTCGATCAATATTGATCGAAGGCTGTTCCCCATACATTTTGACCGCGTAGGTATATTACATTTCTATAAACGTGCTGATTTTGTTTTTAATAACCGACGAAAAATTTCAACGCCGGCGTGTTCAGAATCATGTACTGAATCCATCATGGTAACAGTTTTCGCGTCGATGTCCCTGCCACCCTGTATATCTTTAATCTTTATCATCATTATCATTCAAAGTCCCACTCTTCCCACTGCTGGCTTGCATATCCCTCTCATCTCATTGCTTGTGCCAATCTTCACGTTCTTGCGCCAGGCTCATCCAGGTTCTAGCTGCGATGGCAATAATGTCGTCAACCCATCTCTTGAATCTGAACCTAGAAATAATCGGTTCATGGCACATTTCTGGATAGACTGGAAGCCAACCCGAAACAACTCAAACAATATGAACCCCTGTATATTTTTTATTTATTTATTTATTTATAGGTTCACCAACAATTGTTTACACTTGATAATGCTTATGAGTAACATGCAAAAACGTATATGCATCAGTGCAACAATCACTTACAGGTAAACTCCGCATGCATAAAGAAGTTGTACAAAAATGTATAATAAATTAATCTAGTTAAAACCTAATAATAACAATATATATATGACAAACTATACTATACCATACTTATTTTAAGTTTTAAATATATAAAACCCATTCATCATCATCTAGTTAGCCATTATGTCGGGGTCAGCTTCCAGTCTAACCGGATGCAGCAGAATATCAGTATTTTACACTACTTAACCACGAGCCTCTCGTCTAAACCCATTCATAGCTCTTAAACATTCTTAACCTACACAACACTGAACTCACAAAGTCGCCCATAACCAGTTAATCTAAATAATCGAACACTAAACGTTACGACTTCCGATGGCGGTGTGTGTCGCCCTTAACATGCGTACGCGCATGACTCATGGCGCAAAATAGGCACTTGTCACGTGCCGGGGCAATGGCCCTTCAGTTGATGGCTTGGCAAGGGGGTAGGCAGAAGAGGGCTAAAACTTCTGTTGGATAGGAGATAGATTTTAGAGGAATAGGATTTTTTTGGGTTTTGATTGAAAAGTCGTTAGTCACATAAGTATTGGTTAAAAAAAAAACAATCGACTTCCAAAAAAACACAACTAAGTGAAAAATAACTTTAATTTCGGAAGTCGGTCTCTTTGGTTTTGAATTTTCGTTTTTTGCCACCGACTTCCGAAATTAAACTTATTTTTAACCGACTTCCAAAAAGGAGGAGGTTATATGTTCGACGCGTATGATTGTTTTTTTTTTTTTTTTTTTATGTATGTCCACCGATTTCTCCGTCATTTGTGGACCGATTTTGAAAATTCTTTTTTTGTTTGAAAGGGTATGCTCCCATATAAATTTTATTAACTTTGCTTGGGTAGTTTTTGAGTTAGCTACAAAATACGTATTTTTTTTTTCCCACTTTGTATGTAGATGATATGATAAGTTCCTGACACTGGTAGTAGGTAGTGGTATTCGAATGTGTGTGGGGTAGGTACCACAACTAAAAAGTGAAAAATAAAAACTTTTTACAAAAAAAAAAACTACCGACTTCCAAAAAAACACTACAAAGTGAAAAATAACTTTAATTTCGGAAGTCGGTGGCAAAAAACGAAAACAAAAAACCCAAGACACCGACTTCCGAAATTAAAGTTATTTTTCACTTTGTAGTGTTTTTTTGGAAGTCGGTAGTTTTTTTTTTTTCACTTTTTTTTGTATTTTTTTTTTAGTTTTGGTACCTACCCCACACAAATTAGAATTCCACTACCTGTTATGTAAATAACAGTGACAAGAACTTAATAAAATATCATCCATATAGAAGGGGGAAAATATGTATTATTGAAGCTAACTCAAAAACTACCCAAGCAAAGGGGACCACCGCGCAAGCTTCCTCTACCAAATGTAAAGATAATTTTCAAAATCGGTCCACAATTGACGAAAATATCGATGAAGATACATTAAAAAAAAACAATTTCGAACATAGAACCTCCTCCTTTTTGGAAGTCGGCTAAAAAGGTACAAGACATTTTGGCAAGTGTAGCAGTCCGAGGGTGTCTTCTTTAAAATCTCAAACTGACCGACAAATGAGCAGGAGAAATCTTTGAAAAACCAGGATGTCTTTCCTATATTGGACTGCTTACGGACATTGATTTACAATAAAATTAAATAACATCAAAGTCACCGTTCTGTTTAGTAAAACATGAATCTAAGGACATTTTCTTCCTCTTCTTTTATAACTCTAATTCCTAATTAGTAATTAATTACACAGCGAGGACATCGAAAACAAAACCTCTGAAAAAATGAATCACTCATCACAGGAACTTTAACAAGTCATGCGCGTACGCAAAACAGACACCTGTCAAATGTCGGTTCATTGAACTTTTGACTCATAGTAACACCTTGTAACTGTCACTTTATATTAAAAAAGTGAAACAATTATACATCGTTTGACGTGTGGGTTAGGCAATTAGGAAAAAAATCTGCGAGTCAAGTGACAGAAGGTAATCAATCAAAAACTAAATGGTTACTGATACGCACCTGTTTCGTTAAGATGTGAAACAGTGAAAGTTTTGGCAGCTAACCCTACTATTGCGAATGTTTTTGTTTAAATTCATAAATGGATTAACGCAATCGATTGTACTAAAGTAAACCGTATAAAAACACACAACACTCGACGCTAGTTAAAACTTAAGTATATATTTAGTAAATGCCGGGGGTTCGAAGAAAACCGATAGGGAAATCGTGGCCCCCGGCAACATGGCATAGGAAGGAACACGGGTGGGTTTTAGTCAGTAAGAGTCTGACACGCCCTCCCGCTCCACCCAGAGCGGGAGAAGTTATTTGATAATTTCCCACCCAAAAAAAAAAAAAAAAGTATATATTTAGTAAGTACAAATGTATTTATGTATCTATTATTTATAATATGTAGTATATATCCGTGTATCTATTCTAGTATATTGTAAACTTATTATTTGCACCAAAGACAGCCCCATTTTATGTCCAGGCAAATTACTGTCCATTCCAAGGTTGCCTGGAAGAGATCGCGGAAAGCGATAAGGCCGCCCATTGTTATTTTATAGTGTTTGTTTTTTTTTTTTTTATGTATTTTTGTGGTGTACAATAAAGTATACATAAGTCATTTAATTTAGTGCCTAGTGTATAAAGTTATTTGTGTAATAAATTGTATAAAAGCAAAAATATCATACACTTTTCCATGTTTTTAGGGTTCCCTACCTCAAAAGGAAGAAACGGAACCCTTTGTTGTCCGTCCGTCCATCAGTCTGTCAAGACCCTGTTTCTCAGGAACGCATGAAGGTATCCAGTTGAAATTGATATCAAATACGTAGGTCTGTAGTCTCTTAGAACTCTAAAAAAATCAAGCTTCTGAGAGAACGCAATAAAAATACGGCCATTTTAGCAACATATTTTGTTACTCGTTTTCCTAGAATCTTGAAATTTGGCAGGAAACAAGGTCTCACAGCACAAGTAAAGAAAAAAGTCCTTAAATCATTATTTTGTAGTTTTATCACCCCAAAAAAAAACTTTTTTTGCGATTACAAACTTACATTTGCAGTTGGAGAATACATGTCTGGGAGAACATGTTTTTCAACAACGAAGTTAAGTTCGTTTTTGGGATAAATTCATCCCAACTACGAAACCCTTCATTGTGCATGATCCGACACGCACTTGGCCGGTTTTCTTTTAAAAAGCTTAGGTATCACGCGTGAAAGTACAGTTAACACTGCCATTTTTCTTTAATTTTACCATAGACTGACATTATTTTCCAAAAGCCAAAGCAATGCGCTGCTGTTTCAACAACACAATAATAAACCGCGCACACACTAGCATATTTATGACATATTCTACGTCAAAAAGTCATTTAAAATCAAAAGAGCAACGCGTATGACGTAAGCAAAACACATCTGTAACATAAATACTAAATAGTACTGGAAACATTGAAATTAAATCCGGGATTGAAATGATAGGAATCGCGGGATTTGTTGTTGCATGAGATTTTGAACCGATTGTCACAGTCATAGTTAATGAACGCATCTATCTACTTATCTGTATGACACGTGCAGGAACAGTAGTTAGAATTTGGTATCATTTTGGTTTAGTAGGTAAAGCAAATTACCTATTTATTCCAGTAATTTACGTTCGATAGATGCGTAAATGAAACCTTTCAGATAAAAGTGATTGCAGCGTGTTATCTTTTATCAGTTTCAGGGCAACCAGAGCGAAAACAATATCAATATCGAACACACAATGACGCAGTTTTAGGTATTAACCGTATTAAGCACGTATCATTTACCAACATAAAGTCACATACAGCTGTTGTGGTAAAACCAAAAAAAAAACTGTTTAACCGCAATCAAAATCACTGTCACGTAGAAACTGATGAAAGAAAACATTTACAAAAACCGCCAAATTTTGTATTCAACTTTTACGACTCACCTTAACATTCATAAAAATATCGGGATACCGGGATCGCAAACAGGGATACGTACAACACTAACCGTTGCATAATACACACAGGATTTGAATCGTCAACTAGCTAGTTATTAGAATTGCAAAATTTTGCAAATCCCGCTAAATATTCCGGGATGCGTCACTTCGGTTGACAAAAGTTAGAGTTCTCGTTTGTTATGTTATGGTACACCGGAGTTTATTTAGTCACAAAGTTTCGGGGTTTTGCAGTTAGTATTCATAGAATACTTGTTTCCCAAAAGTTTTGGACCTCACCCGGAGCTCTTTCCAAGTGGCATAGTGACTTTTTCAAAGTCGTAAATGGACTTTCTGCTCAATTTATCTGAAACACCACTAAATTATGCGGAAATCTAAAGAAATTTCTAAATATTTCAGAACCGAGTAAGGAAGCAAGTAAATCGAGGCAGTTGTTGGATGCATTTGCCTCTATGAATATGTATGGCGAAGCCTGAATTATAACTTTTCAAACCATAAAAAATAATTACAAATAATCAAATTAAGATGACACTGATCCATCTTCTATCATATTTATACCTTTTACGACACTCACGGTTAGGACTTTTTCTTATATTTTACAACTACACAATCTTTGACAAACCAACCCCTCAATACCCTCAAAATCTTTCCACAATAAGTACCAGACAATCTCATCATGTCACGGTAATCTTATAAATAAGTCTTCACTAAAAAGTAAGGGCACAGCCGCACGTTACGACAGAAAATCGCAACGTAAGAGGAAGTCTGATGTGCTGCGTCATTCCTTAATATTGGGTGCTTAGGATCTTGAAGAGGGAGCGTTTATGTTGATGGCATTTACGAGTATCGCTGTGTGAAGACTTAAAGATTTTTGTAGGTAAGACGAATGTCACTAATTTTGTCGATTTTTTGTACCAGAAATTACCTCGCCTCGGAAAACACGTTAAGCCGGTCCCGGCTGTCATTCGTAGATCTTTGATAGTCGTTACGGACAGTCAGAAGCCCAAAAGTCTGACAAACAGTCATGGGCTGTGAAGGTCAGATAGGCGGTAGCTCCATGTAAATTACTGGTAGGTATTCAGCTGCATCCGGTTAGACTGGAAGCTGACCCAACAAAGTTGGGAAAAAAAGGTTAGACAGATTGATTGATTGAAACTACAAAATGTGTCTATGTCTCGTCATAGGTGGCTAAAACTTATTTCCGTATACTATGGGGTATAAACTCAAATGTCCTAAGGGATCTCACGCACTAGACGGCCCCGACCACGACCAGTAGTCGCAGCGACCAGCTATCTATTTACGTAACATATTTTCGTAAACGATTAAGACTAATCTATTTCATATTGACAGTTCAACAATACTCATTGCGTTATTTACGTTGTTGAGCAGATTTTTTTTTCCAACTTATGAAGCAATGGATTAGCAATCTGTTTCATTTCGAAAAAAAATTGATTGATCGTGTATTACGCAATTAGGGTACTGGTAAACTATAGAAACCGATACGAATCGCGCACTTGGTCGCAACGGCCACCTGCACTTAGCCGCAGATCATACAATACCACTAGACGGCCACGACTAGCCGGAGTCGTGCCGCCTAGTCCGCGAGATCCCTAATAGACGGCGTTCCGGTGTGATACACTTTATGCAAGCTATTTGGTATCAGATGGCCTTAGCCCGGGCCAGCGTAGATCAAACGAATATCGTTCAGTAGTCTAATTGCATAATTGAAATGTATAGCGATCGAATCGAGGAACGCATTCTAGAATAGACTCAATTAAACCAAAACAAAGGTTGGGTGGCAACGATGTACCTAATGAATTGTTTTTCTTTTCATTTTAATTCAGCCACAATAATTTATCGGCATGAATGCCGGAACTACTATATAAACTTTCATCCTCAATTTAAACCCTTTAGGGGATGAATTTTGGAAAATTCTTCCTTAGTGCTCACTTTCGTTACAAAAGGAAGTGTTTTGCAAAATTCCATGCTTCTAGACGCGGAATTTTGCGGTTCAAGCTGTGCGTTGTCTATCAGTGAATGAATTTAAGAAGATAAATAATCAGTTGCAACAGATTAAATATCTTCTGTACTTACTAATTACCGGTTTCAGTAATGTATTTTCTCTGCAGATACAGAAATAATATCACAGAATGACCATTTAGTCACTAAAGATAAATATACCTAGGTAATATTAAATGTAGTCAGCGCATATCCTCATTAGTCAGTTCGTAAATGAAATAACAAATGAACGACGCCATATTGGATCGTTAGTGCAGCGACAGACGTTTTAAGTTTTTAAGACGTCTTTTGCAGATAATTTTGTTTTGCTATAAAAAGCTGGATGGACACCAACTATCAGATAAACTAAAGAAATAAAACACAATTTTTTTATTTTATTGTAATGTAGATATGATTCCTGTTAGGTACTTATCAAGTTTTAAAACTCTCAAAGTATGGAAAATTCACACAAGTTAATTTGAAACATTTTCTCTTAAAAAGAACTAAAGTATGGTGTTGCTTTTTTCTTTTCAAAGAAAAGGTTTTATTCGATTGTGGTAAAGTGTAATTTATGGCTCAAGGCCTTTTAGGAGACTCCCCAAAGGACCATACGAGTGAAACCTCAAATATATGCCTATTGTTCTTAACTACAATATTTTCGTGGTTTTATTCGTCAATTCAGAAAATCAGGAAATATTTCTATTACAGCGTGAGTTTCTTAGCGCCTGTCGGTTTTTCAAATATATTATATATTGACATCAATTTGGTAGCTTAACAAACCTGCATTTAAGTTGGAACAATTTCCAACATTTACCAATTTTTGCAATCAAATCACATTGCGGTGAAGTTACAAATTTATTACACAGGATTTCTACTTTTACTGCCTCGTTGGTCCAGTGGTCGAAAGCGCTGCTGCTGAGCATGAGGTCCTAGGTTCGGTTCCCGGGTCGGGCAAAATGTTATTGGGTATTTCCATCTGAAATTTCTCAGTAGCAGCCCGGAGTTTGGATTTGTGCCCGGTTGATGGCAAGCTCACCCCCTATTACATGGGACTTGGAACATAACTGGTGAGATGTGGATGTACTATATGCACACTAAGCCTTGGGGAACACAGGTGTGAGGTTATGTTATGACTTCTACTTTGTCTTTGGATTATACGAGCACAACACGTTGAGCATCTGTCATAAGATGTAAAAGAAAAAGTTACCGGAAATCTCGTGCTCTAGACGGCCACGACTCCGGGCAGTCGTGGCCGTCTAGTGTAATTGTATGGTCTGCGGCTAGTTGGCCGTTGCGACCAATTGCGCAATTCGTATCTGTTTCTATAGTTTACCTAGTAACTGCGACCACTGGTCGTGGTTATGGCCGTCTAGTGCGCGAGATCCCTAACACCAGTTAAGCCAACTACCAATACTTTCTCTCGCCTCTTCTAAAACAGCTACTGCACTATAAGTCCTTAAACCCATCTATTCTCCCCGTCACTTTAACACAGTTTAATCTTCATAAGTATTAACACTGTTTTCATTTTCTCATTGTGATACGCGTCAACACTGAAGGTGTTGCCCGCTGCCATTGTATGCTAATTTAGAAGGTCAAGGTCCAAGGTCAACGCAACGCACTTAATGCGTTATGGAAATAAACGTCGAAGTAATGTTTTTTTAAAGTAGAATAGGTGAAGAGGCAGTTTGTCTTGTCATCGTATTTTAATGGAGGAGACGTTTTTGTGTATATTATTTGATGATATTGAGGAGAATATTCATGAGTGATAATAACTTTTTAGTTATCTTTGACTGAATTGTCAGAGTTTATCGTTAACTTCATGTTTATGATATCATCAAGATGTTTGTAGTGAGTAGTGCTTCTCGTAAAAGCACTCTTATAGGATAGTAGCACGTAGTGCCAGTTACCACCATCATGCTGAGATAGGAGCCTTTTGGCCTCATACAGGATTTTCTGCTTTTATTTTAACTTTACTTTGTTTTTTTATTTTTATTTATGTTTCTATCAGTGTGTTTTAGTTTAATTTGTGATCTCCTGGGCGAGTCTCAATAAATACTTTTTCTTTCTTTCTGTCTGTGTTTCAATTTTCCTTTTTCTCTTCCGTTGCAAACCTTAAAGACGGAAGTTTAAAGGTCTGAAGTGCCTGTAATTTCAACCAGCAACCATACTTTTCAAATAGGAACTCAGTTATTAGGTACTTATGCTGCATAAGCTGTATGCTGGAAGAGATTTCTTTACAAATAAGCATCACCTTTGTACATTTTTTCTGTTAATTTCTTCTTGTCTGTTTATTATACATATCTGAATATATAAATGGTCAAATAAATAATAAATAGATCCACCTATTTAGGTAATAGTAGCTCATACATCTGTTACGATAGTTATAGATCAACAAACCAACAGAATTATTCAGAACGCAATCAGAGAGAAGTCGCTTCCTTCGAAACGTAGGAAGATGATAACGAGGCATCCTCCGTACATCAGTAGAGTGTCCATAAATCCCAAACTTTGCAGATTAACTCCCTCTTCGGATGCTCATCTGAAACTTAGGACGTATTTATTTTCCAAATACCCGCTGTGAGGAGATTTATTCGCACGAAGTCGTATTAAACATCCTTTGGCGGCATCGTTTGCTAAATATTATGATTCATTAAGAGTTAACGTTAGAGACTTCGTTTAAGTGCTTGTGTGTGATTAAGAGCTGCTAAAACATGTTATCTGGCTTCATTAAAGGTGGTATTATTAACTCGTATGTTGTATGCATGTGACTGGGGAATTTGACTCGAGTTTGTCGCATGTGATATCTGATATTGCATTGATATTGGAGATAAAAGTGTCATTCAAACATGTTATCTTGAAAGTCCGACAATGAAATGATTTATCTGTCATTTTGGAACGCTAGAAATAGAATTGATTTATTGTTTTATCAGTTTTTTGCATCAAGAAAGTTGAAAGCAAAGAAGTGTCTAACATTATTTGTAAAACTATCGAAAAATAAATAATTTATTTGATATACCAGCGTCAGTTGCCACATATTTACGTGCACCAGTACTAACACCACCCCACACAGAAAAACACCACTTTATATCCCAATAAGTAATTACATTTCAATGTTAACGATGAAAGCTGACAATAATGATGGTAAGTAATATAAAGAAATGCTTTCGTCGACGTAACGAGACGGCTGACGATCAGGGACAGGTGTTACTGAACTGACGTAGATATTGACTAACGATAAAAATAATGGCGCGAACAAATGAACGCTAGTGGCGGCCATATTGCAAGCTGTAAATTGTGGGTCACTAGTGGTGATAAAAATTGGTGTGGTGTTTAGGCTTTGTTATAAATGTACTGCGAAAAAGTATTGGGGAAAGAGTTTTAGCATATTATCATATCCCGGCCATATTAGCCATTGTGTTCTAGAGTGGATCAGGTAGTTTTGATACTTGTTGCCAAATCAGCGCGAACCGTCGTCGATAAGCGCCAAGTTCCTATCTAATTAGTCGGCGCCTGTTTGCGCTGATTTAGCAAAAAGTGTGAAAACTGCCTGCACTGACCAGCGTTGACAACCAGCGCCGAGAAGCGCTGGCATATAGGCGCCAGTTACCAGCGTTCTACATGAATAAACTCAAAAGTAGGACGCCCTCAGGCTAGGTAGAGCGACGATCCTCGCAGGGTGGCTGGTAGCTGCTGGATGAGAGTTGAATGGCGTGCGATTTGAGAGGCCTATCTATGTCCAGCAGTGGACTGCTGTAGGCTGATGATGATGATCATATTCCGACAAAGTTTACTGCTGAGCATGGAACTTCCAAATAAATAAACAGTTAAATGGGGATATTGCTATAGGGTCATGTGATCACAATTTTTGGCGTTAAAACAGACAGAAGAATGCTAACCATAAGCATTTGGAATTATGACTAGGTGATCTCGTGCACTAGACGGCCACGACTCCGGCCAGTCGTGGCCGTCTAGAGGTACCTACTGAATGGTCTGCGGCTATTTAGCCGTTGCGACCAAGTGCGCGATTCGTATCGCGTTTCTATTGTTTACCTGCACCCTAATTGCGTAATACACGATCAGTCACAATCTAAATCATTTTGAAGGATATCGCTAATTCATTGTTCGAAAAATTTGTCTGATAAACAACGTAAATAACGCAATGAATGTTGTTGAACTGTCAAAATGAAACAGGTTGTGATTGATCGTGTGTTACGCAATTAAGGTGCTGGTCACTGCGTGCAATGGTCGTGCTCGTGGCCGTCTAGTACGCGAGATCCTCTAGCCGTCTGTTAAATTGTTTTCACATTACCTAGGAAACATGAGAAAACTTCCAGATAACGAGGTTACAATATCACAAAATGTGGAATTGTCTTTTCATTTCTTCTTGCTTCGTTGTCAACATGTTTTCATATTCAGCTTCTGAATCTAAAATGTTCTTTTAAGATAACAGAAGTCGCTGAGTGACACATATTGCCCTAAAAATGTTACATGAAAATTCATGTGTTGTCATCACCATAACTTGATATAAAAATACCTTCATTTTGCCTTTTTATTTGCTGCTGAAACGTATTTCAACTTGATACGACGAAAATATCATGATTTTGTATATTTAATTCGTTGAAGAGTTTCTCGACACTGATATGTTTTACATTTTCACATTTATTTTAGTAGAAATCGTTTGTTTTTGGAAGCGTTTTTAATTAAATGTTAATATCGTTAGCAATGAGATCTGCAGCAATGGATCCGTGTCCATTTTTTAGAAATAACTCTTATACACCGTGTATTAATTAGAAATGTGTGGTCATATTTAAAGGGATATATATGGTACTGGCTTTCAAACTAAACAACTTTCTTCATTGAACCAACAGCGTAAAAATAAAATTTAAGAACTAAAGGTTACTATACAATTTCAGATTATTTAGAAGATAAAAAGCTTGGGATTGAGCTGCTCGCTCTGCTAAGCCTTGTGATAAAACCATAAAACTTGACATTATAATTATTATGTAAAATCATCAAAATATACCAGTTTTATATACACATCGAAATTGTTGAAAATTATATTCAAAATGATTACTTTGTAAAGTATTATATTATTTTAATTACCTATTGTGAATGTGGGGACTATGTGGATATTGTTATTATTTCTCTGCTAGTTTTAATGATGGTCTGGCAGTTTGAGTAATTTATGCGGCCTACCCAAATGTTCTTTCTTTGATATTGTTCGTCGAGTTGAGCTCCACGATTACTTACAAATGCTTGCACTGACTAGATAGGTCCACTCAAGTCTGTGTGGTTCTTTCCTGAATAGACAATTTCAGACACTAATCTACATGGTCCTCATATGGCCTGACCAAGATTATGTCTGTACTTAAAAAGAGACTGCGACCTCTGAGTTTGTTTCGGTCTTTCTTCTCAGAGTAGTCAGATAGGAAACGCCGAACTCATCTAGCTTGTTTTTTTTATTTAATTAGACGTGTAAAAGTGATTCTGATATCCTATTTACAAAATAAACAATTTCATTTCATTAAGCGAGAAAAAAAAATCATTTGAGTCGAGTAGGTATTTAAGTTTTTTATTGATTTCTGGCCTCCAAAAAAACAGGCATTTTTTGTCCCCGAAAAAGCAAACTTATTTCTTACCTTAATCACGAAACTATTACGTACAGCCGCCATCTTGGAAACAGGCACCTTAATTAGTAACAAAGGTATTTTTCCTCAACGTTTCTACGTGTATAATTATAACGTAATTCCTTTGTAATGAGCGTGACGATTTGCAGCCATTTTGCTCCGTCACAATTAAGAAAAAGAGCGAATAAGGCCCAGGTATTTCTGGGACATTATTTAGCACAATTTCTTGTGAGTTAGGTAACTAAGGTATGATTTTTTTTGTTATACAGGGTGGCAGGGACTTCGACGCGAAAACTGAAACCATGGATTCAGTACAAGATTTTGAACCCCCCTGAGTTGAAATTTTTAGTCGGTTATTAAAAAAAAAATCTGCTGTTTCATAGAAAAGTGCAATACCTACGCGGTCAAAATGTATGGAACAGCTGATTTTTTTAAAAATAACCGACGAATAATTTAAACGCAGTGGGGTTCAGAATCATGTACTGAATCCATGGTTTCAGTTTTCGCGTCGATGTCCCTGCCACCCCGTATAGGTACCTACCAAACTTTTTGTTTGGAGTTCTTTTGTTTTAATTCTGCAATGGAAAATGGCGTCAATGACTTGTTGAGTAGATATTGTAATAAGGCGAACGAACACTCATTGTGTATAAGGTATGGTCTCTTACATTTCTGGAGTCAATTTCGATCTATAGAAGTACGTATTGCCCCAACTGATTCCCGATTTTTAAGTAATTAGTTTACCTAGTAAAGATCTATCTCCTATGAATCCTACTTTCTACTAATATAAACGCGAAAGTTTGTGAGGATGTATGGATGTTTTTACTCTTTTACGTAAAAACTACTTAACGGATTTGGATGAAATTTGGCACACAGATAGTTCATAACCTGGATTAACATATATAATACTTTTTATGCCGATATTCCCACGGGATCGAGACTTATGCGGGTGAAACCGCGGGGCGCTGCTAGTGATTCATAATTTGAAGACTGAATTTAAAAATCAAATACGATTATTGCAATGAAAGAGCAATACATACTCTTCACAATTATAGCAGCAATACTCATAATTAAAAACAAACACAATACCACTTCAATACCAAACAAATCCTAGTTTACAAATCCAACACTGGCTTACATTAACAAAATTAGGATTTCTGCAAACTCAGTAACCGATACCCGTCGGCTCCAAATTGCGACTAATTAATCGCGTAGTGTATGGCTATCGAGTTACGCAAGCGAGGTATAATCGGCACGAAGCGCAATGACTGGCGACCGGCCTATTCACGACGCGACTCGTAAACGCAGCCCTGACATATTGCGATTGTCGACCACGCGTGATAACATGTTTGGTAATTTTGTTACGACTCGGTGATTGGGCAGGTAAATGCCAGAAGTATTAGTTGGTACAAAATATTGCTTTGGTTTTTATCTACTAACGGGGGCTAGGGCTAGAGAGTATTCTATCTTCCTAGCGCTGAAAATTAGATGGACATGTCCTATGCCTTAATTCATTGTTATAAATGAATATTTAACACGGGAGGTTAGGGTTAGGGAGGCGGGTAGGGTTACCATTTCAAAATTTGAAAAGTCCTGACAAAAAGCCTGACATTTGCAAAAAAGTCCGGATAATTTAACTTTTTAATCTTATTTTTTCTTCTTCTTAGTAAAAAATTATCTTTTTTAAAGAAAATCCCCTTAAATCGAAAAGTCCGGACAAATGAGCAGACCGGACAAAGTCCGGACGGGGGCCAAAAAGCCGGACATGTCCGGACAAATTCGGACAGATAGTAATCCTACTTGCGGGACACTAAACGCCCCAGAAATATTAACAATAAAACTTCTATTGCATCTCGTTCAGAGTCCTTCAACTGATTAATAAAGCTGTTTGTATTAGAAAGCTATTAATGAATTAGAAGAACTTCCACGAGTCCTCAATCAGGGATATTATACGTTCAATTCGAGTCTGGCAGTCATAAGCAAAAATGCGTGCCTCACCGTACACGTGATAGAAGTGAAACTTCTTAAAAAATAATTTTAATGTGAATATTCATTCGTATAGTAGGAAGAAGGATGAAATAATAGTAACAATTTAAAACATTTATTTATACACATGAACCGGTGTGTATGCCTATCTCTCTCACTCTCTCTCTCTCGCTCTGTCTCTCTCGCTCTTAGGCGGGCTAACTGTGCTCGAGTGGAAGGGACGCGTGCCTTTCACTTTTTATGTCTGTCTCTCTCGCTCTTAGGCGGGCTAACCATGCACGCGTGCCTCTCACTCGCTCTCATTGTGAGCGCATAACGTGAGCGGAGCGTAACGCAGTTTCTTGAAGTGTCACCCGGCAAACCAATTTATAAGACGTTGTCACGTCAAAAATAAAAAATAAGAGAGATTTAGTGTTCGAGACAGAGATAGTTATATCTTTCTTCTCTCTCATGTAACGAAATGTGCCAGAACGTGACGCGTCCTTGAAATTTCACTCTCAATTCTCGCCCAATTATCGAATCGCCCCCGCCTAAGAAATTTCACTTCAGAAACCGTCGAAGTTAGTTCGTCGTTTCGCCTGCCACGAACTTTTCTTGCCGTTTTCTTCCAGTCATACGCGTGACTGTCGCAGAACTTTTCCTCCAAATGTCATTAGGGCAAGAAAGTGTACTTGAGATCGGCAAGATGATACATAGTACAACACACTTGACCCACTGTAATGTATCTCTAAAGTGACAACAAACACTGTTGATAATTAAACGGTATTCTACGAGCGCACAGAGTCGTTAATTTTAATACGTTGTCGAGTTTTACTTTACTTTATTTATTTTATATTTAGTTACACTTGTAAGTTCTATGTGCTGAACTAAAATACAAATGGTGTTGTAGGATTTATTTTAACGATAATGTTGGAGTTGTTCTCGTGTCTCTATTACCTAATAGCCATGTACAAAATTCTACAGAGGAATTAATAAAATTATTTCACATTATTGTTTTGCTCTTCATTGTTGCTTTGTAGAAAGAAAATCCTCTTTATCACGAAGTAAACTGTATAAACGAAAATGACAAAGATACTTATTTGTAATTTACAAAAATATTAAGAGTAAATACCAAGGGACTCCTATAGAAAACCAGCGAGACAAAATGTTACTTCCAACACCTAAACACAAAGACAAAACAAGAAACTAATCGAATCATTACAGCCACGCGATAACAAAAGAAAATCTTCCACAATTTAAATTCAGAACGCTAACTTGTAACCAGCAAAAAGGCGGGAATTTAGCAAAACAATAGACAAGAGATGTAACTTTATAAAAATGTGTGCCACCAAGGAGTGCTGGCGCTCCACAAATTGTATTGTGACGAGAATGTATGGCGCTGTTGTGGCGCGTCGTCGTCGCCTGGTTTTTATTGTTCCAATTTTGAAATTCATTTGTTACGTGGTTTTTGCGTTCTATTTAATTTGAGCTAGTGATGACGTACTACATTTTTTCTCGAAAATACACAGAAGCGTGGAGCAAAAATATCTAATGAACCTACCACATTTCACTGCAGTGCAAACCATAGACAAATCCTGCTTGTCAAAACTCAAACACCTATGCTATGCTCGATTGCTTTCACAGTTTTTCTATGGTAATCCCGTAGTGTCCCTTATTTTACCTCACTGTTGACACATTATCTCATCCTTTTCATGACATGGAAATGTCCTCCGAAATAACGTAGGTAAAAACTTTTTATATACAGGGCCGAGTGTAAATCCCCATAGACACCGAGTGACGTGTTACCATAAACAAAATTATTACTTTTGTAAACACCTGTAGTAAACTGAGTTAGGAACTTTTTTGCCTTTCTTATCGACTATTCTTTTGTGAAATTGGGAAAGGTCCTTTTGGTATATACTATGTAGGTACTTAAATAGACTTTTTGGGTCTTGCGCAAAGAATAAGCAACCCCTTTGGGATTGGATAAAAAGATAAATATAATAAGGAACTATCTCTAATCATAGAGAGTATTTTTCTGCAAGATTGCGCCAGTAACAAAAAAAAAAATTGTCAGAATTTCATATAATTCAAGATACAAGCTAAAACAATAAAATACCCTACCCAAATAACTAATAAATTATAATATAAGATCTTGTACCTTTTACATTTTAAAAGTGACCGAATTATTTTTGTTTTAATAAAAAGCCGATACTTTTTGGTCATAGCCTTTTAATACCGTATAAAATAACATGAATATTTCAAAACCATTATCTACCAAAAATATTCCATCTACCCACTTTCAGGTCGCCAGCCTTCAAGAGCCCAGCTATCTACAAAACATATTCAAGTAACAGTGTAATACCATTCTTCGTTCGGCACACCCGGGGGGACGCTAAACTGTCTTGAACCTTCAAAGAATATTACGAGAAATTCCGACCAAATTCTGTATCATTTCTGTGGAAACTTAGGCTAGTATTCATAATCCAGCCCATTTTGATGTCTCTAGAGATGCCGTTTCAAAAAATTACCAACGTAAGGTATTTCTTATTTAAAGATTTTTGTGCGTACCAATCCTGTGTCATATCCGTCCGGGACGGATGGTCCATAAATTTAAGGTCGCTCAGCGAGCTATGGAACGAGCTATGGTTAGATTCTCTCTGAAGGATAGAATCCGGAACGAGGTGATCCTGCAGAGAACCAAAGTTGTCGACATAGCTCACAAAATAAGCAAGCTGAAGTGGCAGTGGGCCGGCCATATTAGCTGTAGAACCGATGACCGTTGAGGTACACGGGTTCTCGAGTAGAGACCGCGAATTGGCAAACGTAAGGTAGGACGCCCTCAGGCTAGGTGGAGCGACGATCCTCGTAGGGTGGCTGGTAGCTGCTGGATGAGAGTTGAATGGCGTGCAATTGGAGAAGCATATGTCCAGCAGTGAACTGCTGTAGGCTGATGATGAAGTGTTATTGGGTTTTCCCATCAGGAATTTATCATTAAGCGCCCGGAATCTGGATTTGTGCCCGGTTGATGGCAAATTAATTTATTAAACATAACTGACAAATTTTTCTTTCTTTTTCGTGTGGCTAGTGACTAACCTGGTGTCAGAGTTTTTATGCCGCCCTTGAGCCTCTGACTTGACTTCACATACCGTCGAGAAATGTCTCTCAGGCATGCCGGTTTCCTCACGATGTTTTCCTTCACCGTTTTTGAAGCAACTGATAATTTTACGATACGCACATGAATCCGAATAGAGGTGCATGCTTTTTTTTTTTTTTGTACATGTACTATAGGTACACCTCTGCCTAACCCATCATGGATTACAGTACAATATCCGTTTCTACTAGAATATCCGTTTCGACTAGAATATCGTCCTAAACAATAATTACTTTAAAAAAACCTAAATCGTAGAAAGAAATGGTGCAAACGAACTTGAATCTAGAACGAACGTCGGTAGTCAAAATAATCTACCTACAGTCATAATTTTAATAAAAAATATTAAAGGTTAATGAGCTTTCGATGTATTTATATTGTTTTTAGATAAGTGGTAAGTTAAAACAAGCTCCACTATCATTAGGTTTTAGCGAAAAAAATGCGTTATCACGATTACTAAGGACAAAGTATTTACATTTATAAGTACTATATATACAATTTGATTTTCCCGGAAAGTTCGATACTCTAAGCTTAGGGCTTACAGATATATAATAAAACGGTGCTAACTAGCAATTACAATCACTCCGAATACAAACACAAACTTCTACGAGATGTCACGATCATTTATGTTATTTTAAAATACTCAGCAAACTTTTGTGGAATTTTTTTACGTCCTACAGAGCTTGTTACAAAACAGTTACCTGAAGTTGCAAGCTAACATGTCTACAATATTTTATCATCTTGGTCGTATATTATGGTGGGCCATCTATAGGCAAAAAATATGATAAACAAAGAATCTACAAACAAGAAACGAATCCGCTCTTTATATTGTTAGTAAGATAACACTCAATTTTCTGCTCACCCCGAATAGAAACAGGGGGTGAAACTTATTTAAAATCACCTTCAAACGTTTTCAATATCTTCAGAACAACGTTAAGGGTTGAAAGAACAAAGAAAATTCAACCCCCAAACGAGTGCAGGGGTGAATTTATTCAATTTCATGTTCCAGTATTTCTTTTGTATCAATTTCTTATTTGCTTGTATCCAAGCAAAGCCTGCTGGGCAGAAAATCATAACTAATTTTGTAAAGGAAAAGTTTTTTTTTTGTCTGTTAAAGGTAGAAGAACCTTTCATCAATATGAAATTGAAATATTTTGTTTTGATGAATAAATACTGAGACTATTTGTCTTGGTTTAGATACACATAACGGACAAAAATTATATAGATTGAGATTAATTTAGTTTATTTAGAGCCCTACGTCATAAAATACTATCAGATTGTGTGAAAATAGCTTCTAGAATTTGATAATTATTGCTTCATTTTATTGACCTTTAAAAAATCGGCACTAGTTTAATTAAATCAGTTCACCCCCAACTAAAACCCTTTCCTCAACATGTCCCCTAACCAACTTTTACTGTCACAAACATGTAACTACCACTTCTGTCGCTCTCCCTAAAGGATACGCCACAAAGATTCCCTATCTGTCCGAAGTTAGGTCGTCAGCCCAAAGCGTGATTGATTATACCGTATCAAACATGAGGCCGAATATTGGCACTACAACGTAGATATGAAAAAAGTTGGCAAGTTATATATGTTGTGGGACTGTGAGTGTTTTTTGATGGTAGAGGATCATTGAACTGGTTTTATTACTGGCTTAATAGATAAATAATAATATTCTTGTCTCTAAAGTAGACCAATTTCAGTGGCAATGTATAGACATTGCCACTGAAATTGGTCTTAAAATAGGATTATTTAAAAGGGTATTAAAAATCAGAGTTTAGATAGTAAACTCTGATTTTTAATACCCTTTTAAATAATCCTATGCTGTTAAATGAGCAATATTTGTTTGTTTATATATACATTTGTAATCACGTTCTCGAAAACGGCTCTAACAATTTCGATGAAAGTTACAATATAGGGGTTTACGGGGGCGAAAAATCGATCTAGCTAGGTCTCATATCCGGGAAAATTCGTTTTCTCTATTTTAACAACCCTTGGAATGTTATATAACTTTGGTTACCTGGATGATATGTTGATAAGACCAGGTACTTAATTTAATATAAGAGACAATACGACGACAGTGAAGTTCCTCATGCAGAGAATGATTCAGTGGTCCTTGATGAGAGTCACTCGGTAGCAGTGATAGCCTATAAGCCTAGTGGTGTAACCGTCGGACTTCCAAGTCATAGGTCTCGAGTTCGAACCCAAGGCCTCTGACTTTTCGGATTCATGTGCGTATTGTATAGTTATCACTTGCTTCAAAAACGGTAAAGGAAAACATCGTGCGGAAACCGGCATGCTTGAGAGACATTTCTTGGCGGCATGTGAAGCCAAGTCAGAGGCCCATGGGCGGCTTTAAAACTCTGACACCAGGTTAGTCACTACCCACACAAAAAGAAGAAGAGAGTCACTCGGTAACAAGATTATTAAAAGGTTATTTTTATGTCGACACTAAATGTCATTTTGATCTAGCAAATTAAAACCAGAGTATAGTACTATGCAATTTGTCAATTTTTTTTTTGTAATCTTTGGTTTCAGGCTAAGATTACACCCCTTGGGAAGTCCATTAGGAAAGCTTATGTAAAATAGCTTGCATTTGATACAGACGTGATAGGTTTAAAAGGCCGAATTTTACCAGTTTTATGTGCTTAATAAAGTTGTATACACGATGAAAACATTGTTGCTACCTCTATCGGCAATGAAACTGTTGATCCCAATATTAAGTGAAGCTTTCCTTAACCGGGATAGCTTGATTTCAGTCTTTCATCTTAGCTGTGACCCGAATTCCAGCAAAAGATGTCCTATTCTATGTGGGTATCAGACCCAAGATATTAAACATATACACATACAATACAGTGTACATAATATTACATATTCTGTACATAAAGGTCCCTTGGGTAAATAGAATTCGGCGTCTTGTTGAAACGGTTTTCCTCGATAACAGAATTTTTTAAATACACGGGATGGTTTTGCTCACGTTGCGTTTATCATAATAATCATAATCATTTATGTAATAAAATGATTTTCTGTTTATACGTAAATAAAAGCCATGCGAAAATTGGTAGGTTCACAATTCAAGCTGTAAAACCCTAATTGGTGAACATAAACTAAACTAGATTAAGGTAATTAAAAAAAAATATACTAAAAATAAAAAGCAGAAAAATAAAACACTTAAAATATAAATTGCCATCAGCGTGAGATCAATCGAAGCGAAATAAAATAATCAGAGATTAAAAAAATAAAAACAAAATGTCAAATGATTAAAACTATACACTGATAAAAAATTCAAACATCCTCCCTACAAAATTAATCTCACAAACGTCATTTCACGAGATTCACCCCCAAGTTTCACCCCGTATATTTTCGCCCCGTTCACCAAGGGATTCGGGGTGCAATGTCAGCAAAAGATTTAGGTAAATTGACACGAGCCAGGGACTTATTGTATATTATGGAGAGAAACGTGTTTCGTACGCTAAACGACGAGAAATCAGCTGCCTACTACGTTATCAGGTTTTTAATACTGCTGGCACAATTTTTAAAGGTGAAACTGATTTACTTGAGCGAGTTTGGGTGGAAAAGGTAAAAAATTACACGATAGTCCTAGTAGGTAAGTGCACGCTGATTACCGCACAGTTTTTGAAGTGAAAACTTCTTAAGGCGCGTTGGGCATTTTTGAAATGGGAAAAAACAATTGAACTCGCGACACCGTTACCGACACCTCATTTTTGTAAACGCGATTGTGCTCTTTATTTATAATATGAAACGGATCAATGTTCTATGCAAGTATTTTTTCTAAAAAGGTTTTGGAAGTATTTTTTTAAATTGTTCAAGTTTTCACTTCTGTCGGCACTCCCGGAGTGCCATTGTTTTCTTTTTACTTATGAGATTAAGCAAAAATGTGATAAATGAAGTGAGATTGGTGTAAAAAACCGGCCAAGTCAGACTCGCACGATACACTACGAAAAAAAGTCGAAAAAAACAGGTTTCTTGTATGGGGACCCCCTTTATTAATTTATTTTATTATTTGTTGTTATATCGGCAGTAGAAATACACCATCTATAAAAAAATTCAACTGTCTACTTATGACATACAGAAAAAGAAAGAAAGAAAAAGTATTTATTGAGACTCGCACAGGGAATCAAAAATTAAACTAAACACCTTCACCTTAAAACATTAATAAAAAATAAAATAAAAAAACAAGGTAAAATTAAAACAAAAGCAGAAAGTCCTGTACGAGGCCAAAAGGCTCCTATCTCAGCATATGCTGCGACATTTAAAAAATAAATTTCGCAGCGCTGGTATTCTGATAGCCCGCCCACAGTGATGTCACGGATAGATAGATATAGAAATAAACATTAAATAAAATAAAATAAAAATACAGCCCGTTGACAGACAGACGGACGGACAGCAGAGGCTTAGTAATAGGGTTCCGTTTGGCACCCTTCTGGTACGGAACCCTAAAAACCGTGAAATCTTAAATGGCTAATAGTTTTAAAACATTTTGCTCCATTCTCATACGCGAAGTGAAACGAGCATTTGATCAAAAGGATTGCTTAAAAGTGTGTAAAAGATTCAGTATTTTCCGGAACATTAAATCCAGGTTTCCTTTTGGTTTTCCTCCTTGTTACATACAGGCCACGATTAATTCATATTTGTTACTATTATTGTTACTTTTAGCCTAGAACATCCCACCACTGCTGGGCAAAGGCCTCTCCTTACGACTTGACTGTTAGTTTGTTTTTATTATTTATTTATATTTATCATTAGCTGCTGCCCGCGGTTTCCCCTGCGTGGACTCTCATAATTTTTTAAAATAAATATAGTCCCGTCAAAATCTATCCAGCCGTTTCGGAGATTAGCCGGAAAAAACATACAGACATATTTTTTTTGTTGTTGTAATTACCGTGTAAATATAATTTCATATGTATTTAAAAGCGTTTATTCTGAAAGTGGGCAACGTCGCAAATAGATGTCAAATATTTTGCTGTACCTATTGATTAATTTGGCAATATTACTGTATGGAAATAAGAAATGTGGCTAACTAGCGAACCAGAATATTAATATACAATTGCAATTTTTAAAACACTGAATTTGATGTTGTAACCGTTTTAGGTGTAAAAAAAGCATTTGGAAAGTCTAAACTAAATATTCGGTGTTACGATATTAATTATTGCATTTCAGAATCAATATTTTAGTTCCCTAGTTAGCCACATTTCTTAATTCCATACAGTAATACTGCCAAATTAATCAAAACAGTTTGCCAGCTATTTGCGACGTTGGCAACTTTTAGGATAAAGCCTAAAACATATTATTAAAACTTATTCGGCGCTTCCGGCCTTGAGCGGTTAATAATAAGCAGTTATTTTAATATTTTTTTTTTCTTTTTTCAATCATACACACTTGTTTTTCCAATGCACTTTAGACATTGGCAAAATAGTCGACATCGGCTTTGCTTGCCATTTAATAAAAATAGAATAGAACATAACAAACAGACACTTCAATTTATTTATTACAAACCATCACAAAATAACATCGCCATACAAAACAACAATGACCTAAATAAACTAGACATGCTAAATCTAAGATAAGTTCGTTCGTCAGTCACGAGCAATAAAAGTGAAATCGCTGTGTCAACGACAAATATATGAGTGGAGGTCGTTGAGGTCAGCTGGGAGTTGTCACGACTGCCCTAGGGAGGTAAGCAGAGGTTCAAGACATTTGTAGACTTTTGTAGACAAGTACTAGTCTGGATTGGAATGTGTAGGTAAGTGCCCACGCGTAGTTTGTTTCGCAATTTCTTCTCAGGAATGTCGAGTCCATCTAGCTTATTTTTTTAGGGTTCCGTAACTCAAAAGGAAAAAACGGAACCCATAGAGGATCACTTCGTTGTCCGTCTGTTGTCCGCAAATAAATCAAAACCTGACAGGGTCTTCGCGTTGACCTAGAATCATGAAATTTGGCGAGAAGCAAGGTCTCACAACACAATGTAAAGGAAAACTTTGGAGAATTGACCGTGACATATATCGATGTATGGGAGAACATCTTTTTCAACTACAATGTTAAGTTTGTTTTTGGGATAAACTCGTCAGTCACAACTACGGAATCCTTCATTGTGAGTGGTCCGACACGCACTTGGTCGATTTTTTTTCATATGACGTGTAAAAGTACCTAATTCGAAATCCTATTTACAGAATAAACAATTTCATTTCCTAATGCAACTCGATCGACCCTTTTTGGGATCCTATGCTGCACACCTAAAGCTATGGAAAGTAATGGGTTGAGAAGCTTACATTTGATTTGTTTTACTGAAGTTGGAATGAAGCCCGAATGTGAATGTTTACATGATACCTTATATCATGTGGAAAAGCTCTATATCATCGCATCAAAGATTCAAACATATTTGTCTCGGCCTGTTATGGCTAAGGCGCTATTGTGTCGGCCGAAACTTTTTGGCGTAGTCATCACAGATGCAGCGTTTCGAAAGACAAATTGCGATTTTTGCACAAACGAAATTCGAAATAAACAAAAAAAAAAAAAATCGGAATATCCAGGAATCAAAGATTCAACCTAAAATAGAGAAACAAATCCTTCACTAGTACGATGTCAACACGAAACTTTGAATTGGTATAAAAACTATCGTTCGTAATTTATACCGTGATCGTAGTTATTTATGACCGGTAACAGTTACCGTTCGTATCTGCTTTCTGAATCGGCTTGTATTGGACGTCGTCGCGTCGCCAGGCTTGTTTTGTCCTTGTGAAACATGGCTGACCGTTGAATTAGGTGTTCGAATTTCAAACTGACCAATGGGGCTTTCCTCTGCGGTGTATTTTTTTTTTATTGCTTCTGTTGCTGCTTTGTTGACTTTTTTTTAAACAAAACTTGTATACTAAATGGCATAAGATTAAATCTGAAACTCAATCATTTTTGGTTTTAAACTTGTGTAACTATACAAAATTAAACAGGAGTTCGTAGTTCTATTAAATTGTTTTAACAAACACAAACGTCAGTTTGAAATACAACATCTGTTGTATGAATTTGTATGTCATGTAAATTTGTATGTCATGTAAATTCAAACTATCGTATAACTTCACACAAAAGCGCGGGAACAATCACAAAAGCACTATACACAAATTACATTCCAAATTCAAACACACACTGATTAGAACCGAACAGAGCCGAGTCACGTCGCGCCAATTAGAAAACGGTCCCGAATTAATTTGAAAATGGAACACTCGATTTTGATGTAGTGGAATCTGTCGCTGTAGGCTTTGTTTTCCGCAAACAAACAAATACCAACGTTACTAAAACATGTTAAAGTCTAATTTAGAATGTGGTGAAATTCGTCCAAACTCATGAGATAATAGGTGAAAGACTGAATGTCATTCACAGGTTTTTGTATTAATCAATTCTGTACCTTAGTCACGTAATATAAGGTCGACATTACATCGCCACCTGTTATGTAATTAGTTAATGTATTCTACTTGGGCCCAATTTCTGTGATATCTTGTTCTAATAGGCAATTTATAAAATGTCGTTCTGTGTCATTTCGTCTTATTTATTATTAATTTTATGAGTAACCTTCCTTATGAGGACGGTCAAAGAATTTTTCCTCTGGCAGGAAAAGGTACGGACATAGTCGGTAATGGCGATTTTTACCTTGTCCCTTAATAAAGTACATATAAATCTCTAAGGAAAGTTATCAGCAATAAATCTGACCTCGCTTCGTGTGCGTCTCGGCTCCATCTTTTAATTTCTTCTTTCTGCCTTAAGTTTTAGTCTTCAGCTTTTATCTTTTGCACTTCATTGCTTCTGTGAACGTGAAATATGTTTTAAGATAAAAGTTACAATGTAGAACTTACTGCTTCTGCAGAAAGGTTACAAAGTACAGCAAAATTCGCAGTAGCAGTAAAATTCTAGTAATTGAGCGAACTCGTAAACCATTAATTAGTTTTTAGTGTTCACTTCTCTTATATAATATCAAAATTGCCCTTTTCATTGCACTGCGCTCGATACAACTGTTATTTCACCAGTAGTCCAGCCGATTCTGTAAAAATCTCAAAACTTGAAGTGACCTGTCAAGTGTCAATCCCTAGCATAAGGTGAAATGACAGCTCACTTCAAGCTAAATTTACCTAAGTGTAAACCGAGAGATTTTAAGAGCGCTTACACACTGGGAAGCCATGGCGACGTCGTCACCGGCTACATATCCAAACAATTCGTATTGAAATGTATGCTTGGCTACGGTCTGGCGACGTCGCCAATTTTGGAAGCGTAGCCACGACTGATCGGCCCCTACGTGGAGACTGGATACTCTGGCGACCTATCGACGCGTAGCCAAGTCGCCAATATTTTGTATACAAGTAAATGACGCCTTCCTCACTCAGTGGCCAACTGATCGCCAGGACGGACGCCCTTGTATTACTGGTTACTTATTTGGCAACCTCATTTGGCTACGTTAGGTAGCCAGAGGTAGCCGCGGCTACGTAGCCAATGACGTCGCCATAGTGTCCCAGTGTGTTAGCGCTCTAAGAGAATAGACCAGCACATGGATTGACAGCTAACTTCACCTAAGTTTTCAAAGTTAGATTTTTACAGAATAGCACCTACTACGGTGATGGGTGACCATCTTTACATACCGAGACTCCTCCGTGCCTCGGAAAGCACGTTAAGCCGTTGGTCCCGGCTGTCATTCGTAGTTCTTTGACAGTCGTTACGGGTCGTCAGAAGCCCGAACGTCTGACAACCAGTCTTACCAAGGGATATCGTATTACCCAGTAACTGAGTTGTGGAGGACAGATAGGCAGTCGCTCCATGAAAAATACACGTATTCAGCTGCATCCAGGTAGACTGGAAGCCGACCCCAATATAGTTGGGAAAAGGCTAGGCCAGAAGCACCTTCAAATCAGAACTGCTTGAAGTCAAAAATAGTTATAGTTACACTTGTACTTCCCCAGAACAGCTCCATCACAGGATCTCTAACAAATACTAAAAGATGATAGGTATATCTACTATGCTCGAATTGAAATGAGCTTACACATTTAAAAAAACCTTTTTTTACAGTCCGTTCAACCGATTTTGACTTCTATTGCGTTGGTGGCATGACAAATGGCAGCTGCAGTAAACAGTTGGTATTGTAACCACTTTTTTGCTTTGAATACCATCCGTATGCCTAGGGTAAAGAAGTCAAAATCGGTTGAACGAACTGTAAAAAAGTTTTGTTTTAATGTCTAATCTTATTTCAAATAGAGAATAGCAGAATAAGAAACTACTAACTACCTACGAACCCCCTATTTTAGCACAAAAATCCCTCGGAACTGCACGGCGCATACAAAAGCGTCCTCCGCACTTCTAAGACCCAAACTTGACATCATTACGTCGCCTCATTAAAGGGTATCGAGTGGAACAAAGCAGGTACACTCGCGTTCATTAGGCGCCGGCGACATTTTGAGCAAAGGAATTTTTGGTACAGCCAGCTACAGTCATTTTCTTGATTACTGTACTCGAGCGTACAATTTCTGTCAAGAATTTCTTTGGTGCGCGGTAAATTCTTTTTTTTTTGTGCCTTTTTTCTTCTATGAATTAGGTTAAAGGCTTTTGGCCTGAGAAATATTTGTTATAATGCCAAGGTTTTTCATAGAATAGATTTATATTGGTTACTCGTGAAAATTTCAACCTACGACAAATACCTTTTATTGAATCCGTTTCCTTATTTCATTACAGATATTTTCCGAGATTGAAGTCTAACAAAGAAACAAAGAATACTTTGTTCCACATTACAGGATTTTTAACTTTCGGCGAAAAGCCGAGCATTGAGAGTCCAACGCACTGGGACGCACTCTAGTCCGAACGCGTTGAAAAACACACTGTTGGATTTTCAACTCTCAGTGCTTAGCAGAGCGTTGAAAATACAGTGCATGAAAAAAAATCGCCGCGATTTTTATTACATCCGTGCGAACGTCGGCTTAATCGTGTAGCTTTTTCTAAGATCATTCAAGTTTTCTGTTAACAAAATACCTCCACTGAAATATTACCAGCCATTTACTTACAAAGGAAGAAGAAACAGTGGCGCTGAAGTGCATTGTAAAATAAGAAATAAATTCTGTTTTCTTGCAGTGGTTTTATCATATAAGAAGTTAAAGCACCACATTGGGTCATTTTAGCTGTAATAATAAAAGCCGCACGGGTCGATTCATCAGGTTAAGCTATACTAGCCCGGGTTGGTTCGTGGATGGGTGACCATCTTTACATACCGAGACTCCTCCGTGCCTCAGAAAGCACGTTAAGCCGTTGGTCCCGGCTGTCATTAATTCGTGGATCTTTGACAGTCATAACGGGTCGTCAGAAGCCCGAAAGTCTGACAACTAGTCTTACCAAGAGGTATCTATCGTATTACCCAGTTACTGGGTTGTGGAGGTCAGATAGACAATCGCAAAACACTGATATTCAGCTGCATCCGGTTAGACTGGAAGCCGACCGATTGAGTTTTTGGTGTTACTTACAAAATATTAAATAAATAAATCATATTTCCTTTCTTTTTCCTCAGACTGCGTCCACCTGCAACTCTACAAGGATTTGAAGGAGCGACAGAAGAACGGACAGACGAAGGCTTCCCTGTCACTCCAGCAGTACCTGGGCATAGAGTCCGGGTTTACCCTAGACAAGGAGTCGAATACCCTGGCGATACTGTGCGAGGACGTCGTGCCGGTCCTCGCGTTCGATACCAGGGAGATTTTGATACAGTGGAGAGTTAAAGTGAGTCCTTATAACTTTTGATGTGTGACAACTTTCCTTTTGTTTTCTTGCAATCCAAAGAATATACTACTCTCTTACGAGAGCTGCTGCAATCTGTGGGAGCGATTTCGTGAAAAGGGACGGAAGTGTGTAACAGGAGGGGGGCGTTATTTGATTTGCCCTCTGACTTCTATTTGAGCTGCCCCCCTGGATTTTGTATGCCTAAGTACGAGTACCTACTGTTGTCGATAAAAATTATGTTAGAGTCACGTTAAGAATTACTTGAAGTACAATTACAATATATTATGCATCAATTTTATTTTTTAAAAATGCGCTGCACGGCCTGTCATGTTGTGTCATGCAAAACACGCGAACGCATCAAGCAAGCACACAGTTAGTAGCAAGTACACACACGCACACGTGTAGTGTGGAGGGCAAAACATGTGCGGATGACTCGGCTTAAGAAAGTGATCCCCCCCCCCAACTCCCCCCCCCCCCCCCCCCCGGCCAAAAGTTGGGTACGCCCATGCACTTATTGCAGACTGCGATATTGGTGCCATTGATTTTAGATTTTCCGCATAGACTAGTCAGTATCTTTTGATTTATGTTTATGTGATATAAAATGGACAAACACAATAAGACTAATAGATTGCTATTGTCTTAAAAGAAGCTTCAGTAAATAAAAATCTCTTGAAAGCGACTGAAAGCGTATTTCCTTGAGACAATACTTACTACTGCAGCTTTAAAGGAAGTAAACTTTTACATTTACAATGAACTTTCAGAGACAATTCAAGCTTCTCAGTACCAGTAAGACTCTTAAATTGATTGCTGAAGAAAACAATCCTGTTTCAGATTCTATTTTATTTACTTACTAGCTGACCCTGCAAACGTTGTTTTGCCTTATAAATGCTTGGGGTGCACCATCTTTATCATTTATTACCTACCCTACCTACCCTACCTACCCTACCTACCCTACCTACCCTACCTACCCTACCTACCCTACCTACCCTACCTACCCTACCTACCCTACCTACCCTACCTACCCTACCTACCCTACCTACCCTACCTACCCTACCTACCCTACCTACCCTACCTACCCTACCTACCCTACCTACCCTACCTACCCTACCTACCCTACCTACCCTACCTACCCTACCTACCCTACCTACCCTACCTACCCTACCTACCCTACCTACCCTACCTACCCTCAAACCTTGTCCTAAAAATAACGAACATTAAAAAAAAAGAATTGGGTTTCTTGAAAAAAGAATGGGGAATCTTTTTAAAAAAAGAGTTGAAAAAATTATTTTATTTTGGGGTATAATTATTTTGCCATATCATGCCTTATCATATTGCAGATATTATAATATTTTTGGAAATACTTTAGTCTAATTTACCTATATCCTTCGTACCGACAGACAACCTACACCCAAAATTCTAAAACCCATTTATCAAATGATCAACATGCTTGGAATGAAAACTGACGGGTGCTTACGAGAGACAAATATGGCTGCGTAATTGAAAATCCATGTTTCTCACAGGTACAACACAACCTCGGAGGCAGTAAAGAGTTCGCAGCTGTCATTATATCAGCTCCAACGGCTACCAACATTCGGGCTGGACCCGTCAGGCTTCACGCATGCGGCCCGCGGTTAGCGCTGTGTGCGTCTAGGCCACCCGAAGTACTAACGCTGTGGGACGTCAAACTACTCAGGTAAGGGTGACTATAGCGGTAGACTAGGTTTAGGCCTGTGAGGCTTCACGTATGCGGCCCGCGGTTAGCACTATGTGCGCCTAGGCCACCCGAAGTAGCGCTGTGGAACGTACTCAGGTGAGGTACGTCAAGCAGCAAAATTTGGATGATAAGACGACCACTACAGAGCAGCAGTAGGTGTCAACCTGTTCTGTAACATGTAGTTAAATGTCCGGCCTGTGAAGCTACATTATTATGTAATAAAGTTTTCCCCTGTTAAACTCAAATTAACGTTATCTTAAACAGGTCCATGAAACGCTAGTCATAAAAAATCTTCCCAAGAAAATCGCCAAAAAAATTTTTAAGATACCTGATAAAAAAAACTTTTTCCCACGAACGAATGTAATCTGTAATTCCGTAACTCCGAACTGCGTTTAACAGGTACACCTCTAAACTTTGGGCACCACTAATCTTTTGGCGCGTTCCCTTGAAAAATGTCCCCTGTAATTTAGCAGGTTTCCTGTCAGTTGGAAATGTACGTGGAAGTTTGACCCAGTTGAGGAGTTGTGCTTCGAGGGATAACTGTTTTAGATTTGCAATTTAATCGTCTGATTCTCAGGTAAAAACATGTACAGGAAAGTTTTGTGAAGGTACCTTTTACTTTTACTACGGTCTGATAATTAATATAAATAGTAATTCATACATATTTACTTATACACAAAAAAAAGTTATGAATCTAAAAAACAATAACCAAGCCTAAAATTTTAATTTAATAAATTAACAGCCTCATGTCATCAATTTCTACATCAATATTCTGTCCATCAGTCCTGTTGATGTGTTGTCTTAATGAGGTTAGCGCAGACCATAGACAATTCCATCACTTCTATTGTTTCAAGCTCCACTTATGTCTAGAGCACATGTCACGAGCATTTCTCTCTAATTAATTATAATTACAGCAATACTAGCTCTAATCACATCTAAGAGAAAGGCCCAGCAATGGTGATTGATTTTGCTGTTTGTGATGACTGTCACTTTGCAAACCAGTTACCCTGTTTTACCCAAAAAATCTACACCTACATGTTAGGAACTTATCTTCCAAAGTTCAAGTTTCTACAGTTTCTACCTTAGGAGCGTTCATTCTAAAAGTTGGCAACGTCGCAAATAGCTGTCAATATTTTACCTGTTTTGATTAATTTGGCAAGATTACTATATGGAAATATGAAATATCGTTAACTTGAACTAGAATATTACTAATTAATTGCAATTATAACACTGTATTTGATGTTGTAACCGTTTTAGGCGTAAAAAACATATTTGGAAAGTTTCCAAATCCTTTTTTTACATTTAAAACTAAGCATTCGGTGTTACGATATTAATTATTGCATATCATAGTTAGCCATATTTCATATTTCCATACAGTAATATTGCCAAAGTAATCAAAACAGCAAAAAATTTGCCATTCATTTGCAACGTTGCCCACTTCCAGAATGCACGCTCTTAAGTGATAAAAACCATTAACTGTGTTAAGACTCCCGCAGACAGGCGCGACGCGACTCTAGTAGAACAGTTAATATGAAAACTTCATGGAAATTGTATCGTCATGCGTCGCGCCTGTCTGCGAAAGCCTTTATCTGTCAGTCAATCGCGGAACAGTTTCCTATGTATGTGAAAAATGTTAAGATGCATAGATCTCTTTCCATCTGACCAAACGAAAACTGTAGGTGATCTTTTACCCCTATAACATTCATAAATAAACACACTTTCGATGATTAATTTAATGGTGACAGTAGGTAATAGCCTCCACAGATGTCACGATCGCATAGACATACATAAAATATACCGCATGATTCCCCCATTCGTATTGAAGTCCCCTGCACATCCCCTGCAGGTCACCCCAACTGACAATCATTAAAAATTACATACATGAGTGTACTCTGTGCCGTCAACATCATTCGATTAGTGGAATTCTATGGAATTACTTTTGAATTTCTGTCACCATAAAGACCGGAGTTTTAGAATCTTTTTTTTTTCCTGACTGATTCTGCATGGCCTGTAACAATTATTTATTTATTTAACCATTTAAGTAAAAAAGTTAAGAAAAATACGTACAAAGGTGATGCTCATTTCTCTCTCTTTTCTAGAGTAGGTAAAAAGAGATTTAGACAACGTGTCTAGGTAGAAGAGAAAACAAAATTATTTTTTTAATTGTTGGATGAAAACTCTTGAAATGTTAACTGGAATAACCTACAATTTTATGTTCTCAAAATCTGCCTAGCCTTTTCCCAACTATGTTGGGGTCGGCTTCCAGTCTAACCGGATGCAGCTGAATACCAGTATTTTACATGGAGCGACTGCCTATCTGACCTCCACAACCTAGTCACTAGGTAACACGATACCCCTTGGTAAGACTAGTTGTCAGATTTTTGGGAGAACCCCAAAAATCTGACAACTACCCGTAACGACTGTCAAAGATCTACAAATGACAGCCGGGGTCAATTTATTTATTTGAATTAAAAAAAATGGTAATAGTAAATGCATATTAATCCCTAAAATTTTGTGATCCCTTGGTTCTGTTTCCCAAGATTATTAATACGGAAAAAAAATACAGAAAGAAAAACATTTGTACTTACAGATTATAATCAGGCAATACTTCAAACTTCTCTATTCAAATACCAAAGTTCTTTTCGAAATCCAGCTCCCCCCTGACTGACGGAAATAACCCTGAAACAAAGAGCAACAAAAAAGTAACTTAACATTAGAATCAGCCATTAGAAGTCATTAAAACTCGTATTTAACTGAACAATTCCGACAATTATAACCGAGCATTCATTCCCCTGTATTTTTACGAATCCGCCCTTCCTTTTAGAGATTTTTAACGACTTAAGAAACTTTTGACCGAGATTTGGAATCTACGAATTGTGCCAATGAATTATAAAAGAGTTTTGAATGCTTTAATATTTTCGTGTTTTTTTTTTTTATGAAAAAATATTTGAGATGTTGTTATCTTTCGTCAGATTCAAAGCGGAAATGAGGTGTTGATGATCGCAAACGTGAAGTCATCAATTAAGTTCAACTCTGCTGAAAACCTTCACTTGGCTTCAACATGTATACTTTTACACCAGTCTTTTATTTTTCACTAAATGAAAACTTTCGAATAGAAAATTTATAAATTTTCTATTCGAATAACCATATTTCTATATTTAAATAACCATAAAACTTAAGTACATAGGTATATATAAAGTAGGTACCAAGTTTTTTCTTGAACTAAACTTTATAAGTATACCTACATACACTTAAAAAACATCTGTCCCTAGAACAAATCAGTGTTAATCATCAGGCCACATAAAAGAAAATTTTAAAAACGTCGATATTTTAACAATAGGCTCCTCAAATCAAATCGAACCATTACCAACAGAACTTCACTTACAAAGGCAGCGTCCTCAAGCCTTCCCGTCAACCGTAAGACGCTCACATTTTCCTCGGTTGCACGGATGTAACAAATCATTCCGTATAATAACGTGACGTCACCGCTAATAACAGGGGAATTAATAACTTGTGCTAGTGTGCGTCTGGCCTTATATTGTGTATTAAGCGGAAAATAAATTGCTTTTCGGTCACACAAAAGAGATGAACTCTTATAAGACTTTAGATTTTACAACGTTTTTGAAACCCTTGTTTTATGAAAATGTGTGTCTAAATCTAAATAAATAAAAAAAACAGAACGATAAAATTGTTTATAAATAAACAAATTTTCTTTCTTTCTTGTTTGTTTCTTTCTAAATATTATAAAACAAAGTCGCTTTTTTGTCTGTCTGTGTGATCGCGTTGTTTTCACCAACATTTAGATAATTTATTCCAGAAGTTTTATGTATATAATACATTGACATTATTAAACTTACATACAGGGTGGCAGGGACATCAACGCGAAAACTGTCACCATATATTCAGCACATGATTCCGAACCCCCCTGAGTTGAAATTTTTCGTCGATTATTTAAAAAAAAATCTACTGTTCCATACATTTTATTTTTTTAATAACCGACGAAAAATTTCAACGCAAGCACCCTTCTAAGTTCAAAGTTTTTATTAACACGATTTTTGGTGATACAACAGGGTCTTAAAAATATTTTATAGTAGCTCAAAAATCTACCATAAAAAGGCATGCATTGTTAAATTACAATATTAGAAATTAAGTTAAAAATTACATGAAACATAATGAACAATCAATAAAATCAATAATCAATGTCCCTGCCAGCCTGTATACATAATGTCCAATGTTTTGTCAAGCCGTAACCGGTCGAAGCAGGGGCGGGCCACTACTTTGAAACTGTGAAATAAAATTCTTTCGCAACAAAATCTAGAAACGAGAAAATAATAGACAACTAAGAAAAATCCTTGCGTTTCAGTTAGTAGAAATAGATTTCGTCGTAAATATCAGAAACTGTTTCCTTTGTTCTATGAAATTACTCAGAGAAATAACATTGAACACGTCAGTGAGGTTTAGTTAGTTCATGTTCCTGTGTCGCAATATTTTCCTTTACTTGGATGTATTTTATTTCTTATTTCCAGATATTTCGCCTTGTAGGTAATAAAACTACAAGGAAGTCGTATTTTCTCTTTTTTTGTCGACATTCTGGTTAATTGTGGTTCAGAGAACAAGTAAAGGCTGCCGCAGACAGGCGCGACGCCCTCATCTAGTTTTAAAACAGAATTTATTTTTGACGTAGAAAAGTGTTTTTTTAACCAATTTATCTGAATAAATAAATATCATTTACTACCCCGCGGTTTCACCCGCATAAGTCTCGATCAAGTAAGAATATCGGAATAAAAATTATCCTATGTGTTAATCTAGGTTATAAACTATTAGTGTGCCAAATTTCATCGAAATTCGTTCAGTAGTTTTCGCTTGAAAGAGTAACAAACAAACATTCATCCATCCATCCTCACAAACTTTCACATTAATAATATTAGTAGGCAGTAGGATTAGTAGGATCATCATTTAACATACTTAATTTTCTTTTAGTAATTTTCCCATATTAAAAACCTATAAACCATACTTACCTCCCATAACATTACCATCAACGAAAAACCCATGCAACATTTACCTCACAAAATTTAAACAAAGGTTCGTACATTCATTACACCTTAAATTAAATAGTACCCCGTGGCGATACTCGTTTGGCCAATAATTTGGCCAATATTGGACGACCGATGGCGCTGGCTGCAACGGTAGCTAATTTCATTATTAAGTCGTGTACACACGCGTGCCTACAACAATTCCTTGTGGATTATGCCGCGGCCGCGCGGTAGTGTTGCAAGAGAAACAAGTTGTAGGCAAAAGTGTTTTAAAACTATCAATTTTATCTGCGTGAAGTTCAAGTTTTGGTAATGACAGATGACGATACGAATGACTTTCTTTTCGTAATTAACGTGGATGTGAGAGAATAATAATCAATAAAAATCAAATCATAAATTCACGAGAAGGCCAAATTAAGACCAGGCACTCCAAACATTATTTCTACACAAACTCCGCCCCCATGCATCCCACCACTCCACTATGTGCTAAACGCTAACACATCAGTAACAAAGTTGAATATCGCGTGCGCTCTTTGGTCGTGTTCGAGCACGGAACTAAATGTCGTAAGTCTCAATTCTTATTTCGTTCATAACTAAAGTAATAATTGATGTAGAGAAAAAATATTTTATATTTGGTTAATAAACTATATTTTCTTACTGTCAATAATTATTTTAGACATAAAAGCCGAGTAATCTTGTTTTTGATTCAAATAATCTTTAAAAAGACATGATTTTCGAATAAAAATGAATCGAGCGGAAATGTTCCAATTACGTAGTTGTCTTATATTCGGAAAGAAAAAGATCCAATAAATCATATACTAAAGTTCCATTTTAATTGAATGCATGACTTTTTCAGAATATTAATGCAAATTAACATACAATTTAGGGAGCCTCCTCTTCAAGCGAACAAGGTATTTTCGGTAGGTATCTATGTGAAACATTCTAAAATACAAATTGCATAATATATATATAGTGATTTCTATTATACTTTTTTTAAATAAAAAAAAAAAAAGAGTAATAGAAATGAGACAAAAATAATTTTGGATAATTTAATATACCTACACAACTAAAAGCTAATATTTAATCGATTCCGCCATCAGTTTATGCCCCTTACCACACAGCGCTACAGCCTGAAGCGATATTCCTTAACAGAACAAACAGCGCCCTAATGAGCTTGCCAATGCGAAATAATACAAGCTACAATTCGTTGCGCGCGACGTTACACTTTGATGTGGAACCGCCTTTATTTGCTCCATGTAATTATTAATTATACAGCTCGATTGTAATCACGTGTTTTGTAATTAAATATTGATTTGTATGGTGTATTTATGGTGGGATTTCGGTGTTAATTATTTGCTAGGGGAAATTCATGAAGCGAATAAAAAATTTGAGGTTCTTCTCCGCTTTGCTGAACTTTTTCGCTAGAGTTTTTCCGATCAGTACACAATCCCCAATCAATACAAAAGACATGATATCACATATTAATGCGTCTATTACGAGCAGGAAGCATCGCATTGTCTGTTACGAAGCGTTCAATTTCCGCGGCCATCCAGTATGGATGACGGAGCATCCAGTATGGATGACGGAGCATTTTTCACAGTTTTACTGTAAAGTATAGTCCATTGAGTTTGAAGTTGATCGGTTTTAAGGTTATGTATGTTAAAGGACCATTGTTTTCTTGGACTTCTTTTTCTTCCGTTCTTCTTACTGGTGAAATATCGTTATCAAATTGTTTATCAAATGAAATGTATGTTTGTATGAAATGGCTATAACTCAGAAAATTGACGTTAAGTGTCAATTGTTATAATTTTAACCATTTAATTCCGTAGCCGACCGCAGGCGGCAGCAGCAAGCGACGTGTCGCTGCGACACGACTGGTTTCTATGAATTTCTATGAAACTGACGCGTGAATGAGAGCTACGGAAGTTATTTCATAGAAATTAGTTGTGTCGCGGCGACACGTCGTCTGCTGCTGCAGCCTGCGGTTGGCTACGAAACGGTACCTTAAATCACATGAAACTTTTTGATTTTTTCGGAGACAGCAATATTAATAACTAACTTCCGCCAGCGGCTTTCCCCGCATGATCATCTTTATAAATTATAGCCTATGTTACTCAGTGATAATATAGCATTCAACTGGTGAAAGATTTTTTAAAATCGGTCCAGAAATTTTTGAGTTTATTCATTACAAACAAAAACACAAATCTTTTCTCTGTCTAATCGCTTTTTGCAGCTATGTTTTGAACTATTGAAAAATTTAGCATTCCCTTTTGATAACCTTCGCATCACGATTTTACCAAAACCACCACCTTATATTGCGGTTATTCTCTCCCTTACCTAAAAGCCCAGGCAATAATGAGGTTGTCCCCCTGTTATTCCTTGGGTATCGTAAAAGGCGGCCAACGGATACCTAATACAGGAGCAGCCACCTGTAAACTAATGACGCCATTGCGAGATTACGAATCCTCCAAGTTAGTGGCGGTTATAGCAATATTCCATCAACACCGGTGCTTTATTTTATCTCTAGCTAAGACTCTACCCGAGTATTTTTTGGAATAAATAAACCTTGTTTGAAACTGCTTTTCATTAACCAAAAGCTACCTATCTTTGACTGGTTTACTAATTATAAGCATAATATATATTGACATAATTTACAATGGCATAACGAAATTTAGCTTAATGATCATTACGCATAAATTTTTAGCCATAAATACTGTTGGCATAATAATAATGAAGCATAATTTTATAAACGCATAACGATATTTACGCATAATGTTCTTTAAAACAAAAATAAAAACCCTAAAATAACTCATATAAAAACAAACATGTTTGCGGCTTAGCAGCTCAGTTCGCCGCACCTTAACCTAATCCAATAGAGTAATTCCCAAATTATATTAAATAATGTTTTACGGCTCATGATTTATAGACGAATAAATATTTAGCCTTCAAAATTTATGCAACTCCAAATTATGCCAAAACAAATGACAGTTATGCTAACCTTTGCATTATGCCAAAGTATGATTATGCCACAGTATTATTATGCTAATAAAAGTTGTGCGATAGCATTATGCCAAACAATATTATGCCTTAAAATTTTATGCCAAGATGGTGATTCCCATCTTTTACCAAAACCCACCAAAAACGGTTATAATTTATCATTGTCTAGATTTAACAAAACCCACCAAAAGCGGTTATATTATTGTCTAGATTTAACAAAACCCACCAAAGCGATTATATGATTGTCTAGATTTAACTATAATTTTTATTTCAATTAATTATAGTCAAATCAAATCAAATCAAATCATTTATTACTTTGCAAACATGGGTAATTATTACATTGATGTTTTATTAAGAAAGTCCTCCATGTTCTACCGTCACATGGGCATGCAAATCATGTTAATTTACACAAATTTAAAGACATATTAAATTTAAATAACAAGTAGGAAATTTTAACAATACATAATAAAAATTAATGTCAAATCGTTCAAATTACAGTAAATGTCAAATTAAAACAGAATGTCAAATGTCAAAAAAGGTAGCAGTAATCAAAAAATAAAAAAGTCAAATGGGTTATTAGCATATCAATCAGTCAGTGATTCATCATTAAGAAATTCGTCAATTGTGTAATAACTTTTTTCTATTAATATTTTATTTAGTGCCCTATTCTATTTCTATTTTTTTCTATTAGTATTTTATATAGTACATGCTGTTATTACTTATTACATTTATTATTGTGTACTTGGCTTGAGTTAGTAGGTTGAACTGTGTAACTGTGTCGATTGTAGATCGACCAATAAATAAATTCAACTAACAATCAATAGTAGTGCCTTAATAAACTTGCTTACTTCAATTAATGTAAACTTCTCAATAGCAGACAAAACACATCTTTTAAAAACTCCCAACAGTGTTGTCCGTAGATAAAGTTAACAGCAACACATTCAATTACCTAATGGCAGCGCAACCGTCACAATAAAGATTTAACTAACGGTTTAACTGAGCCCTCGCGTCGCTAATAGTTTACTAACAAAGATTAACGGATTACTTAACTTAACTTAGTTAAGTGATGCATAGGTTGCTTATAGTCGGGGAGTCGGTGATGGCCTCTGTTTGTTACATTTTATTGGAGTGGGATATATGAGATTTGAGGGAGGTTTAACCATTAGCTAAGATTATTTTTAACCTCTTAACACATTTACAAAATAAATAAATAAATGTTTATTTATTATGTTTTCAAAACTAAATCGACACTAGGCTAAATTAAAACTTCTTTAAAGTCCATAATCGACCTTAAGAAAGTTTTCGAGTAACAACGGCTTGATACCGGTAACAAGTCTTTACAAGACGTAAGTACTTTTCATCACAGAAAATCTAAAAACTTTATGCACAGCCAATCTCGAATAAGGAAATAAAAACCATAGGAAATTGTTCAAGTACTTCATTAAAGCAACCGAATTCCAAACAAAATTACAACATTGACATCAAACGTCAAAGTTCGAAATGCGACATCCAAATAACAAGCATTATCATTTCATTATAATCTAAATTGAAACAGTCGAATACTTGAGAAAATTGCGTCAACAACGATGCAATACAATTTAAAAAGCGTCAAAATTCAAAATTAGATTTATCAGATGACGAAATTTTGTCCGTCGCTGTCTCTCTGCCTATGGAGTTACTTAAACTTATTGAATGGGATCCCTTACATAAATAAGTGGCTTAGCACAAAGGGTGGGCTTAGTTAACAAATACCTGTTGTTTTATTCAGGTATTTTTTTCAGGAGGCAGAAGAAAGGTAATGTTTTGAATGATTTTGGGAGATTTAGGGCTGATTTCACCAATGAACGCGATCAGCATTTCTAAAACGCGATCAGCATTTCTAAAACGCGTTCAAGAGCTGTCACTGTCAAAATTGGACCCTGTTAAGCAGAATAGATCCAACCAACAATTTTTTTGAAATTGAGTTACGTAGGTACATGACGAGAATCTACACATCGAGTTTTATATTTGCACAAAAGATCCTGGCGGTCTAATGACATTGCCCCAACAAAAACTACCAGATGATTGTAACTTGGCCTGATATTTTTGTTTACACTTCTAAACTTCAAATCGCATTTACTCAAAACTAACAAAATGTTGGTTGGATCTATTCTGCTTAACAGGATCCAATTTTTATGGAATATTGTACACTGACAGCTTTTGAACGCGTTTAGATGTGCTGAACGCGTTCAATTTAATTGGTGAAATCCGCACTCAACTATGTACTATGTATCTACGTACGAAAATAGATGAGTGCTAAACATCCAATAATCAAATTAGAAAAAATACTCTCAAGTGTACCTAAACGAAGGAGGAAAGATAAGTTTAGAAATTACTTATAAACATAATCAGCCTATAATGTTCTCATTGCTGGGACACAGGCCTCCTCTCTGTGACATGTAGTGGGCCGTAATCTACCACGCGGACCCAGTGCGGGTTGGTAGATGTCACGTCTTCGAATTTTTGGATCTAGGACATGCCGATAACATGACACATGATGAAATTACCTACAATGGTTGAAAATAAAAACGATACGCCCAATATTTAAATAAGCTCCAGAATTTTCCATTTACATTCGGTAAATTGATCACGAAATCCCTTTATCATAACATGCAGTAGGTAAAGGTAACATCTCCTCCACATCAAATTCATAATATCATTTAATTCGAGTAACATAGTCTCATAATAGAATAGGCATATACATTTACAAATAAAAATAAATACCTACAGTTAAAATAATATAAAATTTCATTAAAATAAATTTATAAAATTAGATTCACACACGATCAAAGCTAAAACCTTCGCAACACCAACCACACTGACCCCACCCATCCAACACCCAGTGCGAGTGCGGTGCTTTTGATCAGACCATGCCCCACTTGCTGGATTGTCCTAAGTGCCCGTTCACTTGCACCTTGAAGACCTAAAGAATGCCACTGATGCCGCAATCAACGGGGCCACCTGCTGGGCTCAAACAATACAACATGTTCTTTTTAATATCCCATAACTCTAGGCCAGGGTATTGTCAAAGAATCAACTGGCATATGAAAAATTTTTCTTTTATTTTTATAAATTTTTTTCTTACAAAATAATTCGACAAAGTCAAGATTATTAATGTAAAACACCCGACGTGAAACATACCTATATTTAAAAAAAAAAACTTTTCATTCAGACTATTTATGTTCATAAAAAAAAATATGACATCGTTGCATTTTCTTAGTTTTAAATATGGAATGAATGAAAATGATTAACTCGTACTTAGTCTATCAATGAAACTTAGATACACACATTGAGAGTCTAGTGTTATATTATCTTCGAAATTGTTTATTTTTAGAACACTTGTTTTAGATTTTTTTAAACTATTTTTACAAGCATATAACCTAAGAGTTATGGAACATCAAAAGGAACACTTTGTATAATAATAATAATCAACCAAAGTACCATCGACACGAAAAGAAGAAGACCCAAAAACAATCAAAGATAGATGGATAGAATATTCTTTATTAAGTACTTACACCATAAAAATTACAGACTTAATATAGACATTTTACATTAGGTGACACAATGGGCGGTCTTATCGCTAAAAGCGATCTTTTACAGACAACCTTTGGATGGATGGAAAGGATGGAAAGACAGTATTAGAAAAAAAAACTAAACGTACAACAAAGATTTCGCTTCCAAAATTCCAAAATTCCTATTTTCCATTCCTGGCATGCCAAAGGCGATCGTGTCGGTTCACCCCATCATTTTAATAGCTAAAGGGTCCGGAGATTATCTTGCTCAGTCGTCGTTATCCGAAACTAGCATTACGTATATTGCCTGAAGGAAGCGGTATAAATAATACGGTATTTACACCCCTTGTTTTGTTAATAAGGGGGATATGAACTGGTTTTGTTGATAAGAATGGTTGGTGTGGAAGATGTTTGTAGTGTCTGATGTCTCTCGGCAAACTTCGTGTTTCGTCAGTCGTCGGACTTCTATCAGTTGCCCTTTGCACTTGGTGTAAGCCGGACGCTCTCAATCGACTTGGAAGTATATAGAGTTGTTAATACTCTTTTAACTTATGGTAATTTATTTTAAAAATTCTAAGAAAGCTGCTAAAGTCGGTCGCAGGCACGAAAATAGTTTTACAGCTCTTTAAAGTTCACACGGAAATCAAAACAAAACAACAATAAAGTACTTAGTTCTGAATTCAAATTACTATACAAGATGAATCTAATAATTGATGGACATGGAAATTAGCATTCGTTTGTATTCGGAAATGCGATGATTCCCGAGGAAGATTAAGAAAAGAGTCTAGCTGTGCTTATAGTCCTCCAGACCGAATATCGGCCATGGCGACCAGTCTCAGCGGAGACTAACCATCGACGCGGGAGTTATGAGATATTATACTAGACACACAGGTGCACTCTCTCTTCCCTCACTCTCATAGTTCGATGGGACGGCAATCCGACACGACCGGAGAGAGATCAGGCGCAGGACCAACGGCTTAACGTGCTTTCCGAGGCACGGGGGCACCGCCAACTTCCAAACTCCGGGCAGTTACTGAGAAATCCTCATGGAAAAATCCAATAACACTTTGCTGGACCAACTGGGCAGTTGCCGGGGCGGGGAGACCTAGCTGTCCTTGACAATTCAAAAGTGCCTGTAAATGGTTTAATTGAAATAAATGCTTTGAGTTTGTACATACACACTAAAACCTGCACGCTTAGCATACAATAGAAACGGGTTTTGTTGACGGAAGAATAGACAAAGTGACAGATAATCACAATCTGTCATTTTGTCTATTCTTCCGTCGACAAAACCCGTAGAAAACCCGTTTCCTATACCGTCATGCTACGAGTGCTGGTCAGAGAAAAAAACATTTAGATATTATCCATAACTTATGAGAAAGATTACGTAAGTCGGATAAGTGGTTTTCGAGTTATAATCACACAAATGGGCAGACAGAACCACGTTGTGTTTTAAAAATCTCAGTAAGTATGATATTTTCGATATTGATTTTATTTTCGTCGCCTATCTAAACAATACAATACAAAACATTTTATTGGAAACAATAGACACAAAAAGTAAGTTTAAATTGAATATGTAAAGTGAGCGACCCACGTTAATAGCAATGTCTTCCAGACAACCTTCTTCTATACCAATTGACATTGTTTTTTATTGCTAAACCCAGCCTTCAGATAAACTTGGAAGCTAGTTTTTATTTGACTGACACGTCCCTAAGTGAGATCTTGTAGAAATCGTCAAAAATCTACAGTTTCATACATCCATCTTTCGAAAAGCATAGAGTCTGGCCACGATAAGTCTGCATAAGTAAAAAAAAGGTGGAATTTGAAAATCTATAGACGGCAAAACCGTCCTGTACTACGAAAAAAGAATTTGATACTTTGTTTGTCTTTTGGTTTTTGATTGGTTATTTTATTCTGTACCCTAATTGCGTAACACAACATAATCACAATTTGTTTGAAACAGAATGCTAATCCATAGCTTCTTAAGTTTAAAAAAAAATCTGCTCAACAACGTAAATAACGCAATGAATGTTGTTGAACTGTCAAAATGAAATAAATTAGGCAAAATTGTTTTCGAAAATAAGTTACGCAATTAGGGTACTGATTTATTCCTGGTAAAGAATAGTCACTTTAGCACGATGCAGTGTGGATTTGATACAGTTTTGTTATCGTATGGAGGTAGGACATACGTACGACATAGTCTATTACACATAATCTATTATGCAAAAATCAAAAGGCAAAATATCAAAATCATTAGATCCACTTACAACCCCAAAACTGACGTAACTGACTGATGTAAATGTATACTTTATATAAAACTTTTTGGGGTTGCCCATTTATTCCATTGCAGACTTAGCGTGGCCATACTATGAGAAAATCACGTTGATTTAAATCAAATCCATTTATTTGCCATAAGTGCTTGTACATTTTCGGTCTTAACATAACATCACGACTTGTTTCCTCGAAGGGTAGGTGGGTAGGGCAGAGGTGTATTTATAGTACACCCACATTTCCCCAGTTATGTTTAAGTCCCATGTTAAAACAATATGCATGTGTATGTTTAACATAAATCATTAGGTACGAAACCAAAGTTCACAATCGGGTTCAGTTGACTCGGGCCGAGCTGTCACTGACCTACATTTTCAGCCTGTAGCGGTCAGTTAAAATCACAAAGCAAATCGAAGATTAGTAGGTACTGTTAGTTGTCTTAAGAAAAGCATAAGTTACGTTAGTGTCAAATCTTATATTGAATGCTTCGATCAACAATACCATGTTGATCGAAAATTGAATGCCTTAATAGGGCATCCAATATAATTTGGTACCTACTAACTAGTATAGTGTTCGGTAATTTCAAATTTATTGAAGTCTTTCACGAGAATATTATTCACCGAAATGAAAGTAACTTTATGGATTGCTTCGATTTTATCGTTTAAATTTATTTTCTCGGCGCCCTTTCAAACGATTACGAGGGCCCATTAAAGTTAAAACAAAATTGTGATAAATAAAATAGGACCTAAACAGTTAAACGAGACTTTCACAATTCTCATTGATTTTCTACAAAATTACGTTCCGAGAATATTCCAAATACTTAGGACAAATTCGATTCCAGACTTATACTGCTTGAATTTCGAAAGCTCCCAAAAAATGTTCTTCAGTTCAGACTTCCTCACATAATTTTTTATCTAAACGTCTCCATTAAATCGAAGGCATAATTTTAAATGTCATTTAAAAACACACTCTGCCGACTTCCTTATTCATACGATGAGCTCCCTAGTAAAAGACCTACGTGACTGAACTGCAAACTCCTTGTTAAAACGCTAACCGAACAAATCGAAAATACCTTTGCCCCATTTACTAAACGATTCCAACACAGACTTCTAAATTCAGCCGTCTATATTTTTGAATTCAAACGCTTTTTGAACTTTGAATTCCATTGGAATATTTTCTGGCGCGAACCGAATTTGACTTTTTTTTTATGACGCTAACACGTGTCCTTTTAAGCCAGGAAGTTGTGTTACTTTTATTCGGATATAAAAGTTTATAAACTAGGAAATTCTTTTGCGGTTTATTTTTATGGGTGAAACACCGGACACATATTAAAAGATTTAATTGCGAGTTTATGGTTGCTTCAAGTGGTTAATGGTGACGTTTCCCAATAAAAAGCTTACTTTTGAGGTACAGTGTCATGAGAAATGTAAAAGGTAAGCATCTCCATACGTATCCACATACTTTACAATTTATTTCCTGTTATTATTTGGAAGAATTTCACCGTAAAATAATAGAAATTTATAAAATTCACGACCGTATTTCAAAGAACAAACGAAATGACATGGCAATACCAGAAATAAAATGGAGGTACCGTTCAATTTCCACAAACACAAAGAAAAGGGCGAATCAAAATAATTCAAAGGCGATCTGTCGGATGCAGCTTCAGCGACGTCGTTTGTGGTCGGACTGACTGCGTTACCAGGATATAGGACGATGTAGAAGGTACTAAGAATAAATAATTTACGACAAAAACATTTTATTTATTTTTTAAATAAATCGGTTGCAGTGCATCATAATGCAGCGTGAAATTAGTTTTGCACTACTTTGTGATTGAAAAAGCATAATCCAAACTGGACTCATTTGTTTCTAGGCTTTTTGGGACTTGGATCAGAAACCTTTGAAATTATTTATCTAAAAAATTACACCATTTCTCATCTCACAAAATGCTTCATGAACACAATTTACTACACAAAGTCAACTACATACTTGCTAACAAAAGAAAATATTCATATACCGAAGAATTCTGTACAAAAAGAAAAAAAAATACAAATTGTCTCATCTAGCCATTCTTTACTAAGATGCTGAATCTTGGTTGCAGGCATCCATGAAATTCGCAGCACCCGTCCATCGGAGGTATTCGCTGTCAAAATTAAATTCCAACATGGCGGTCGAATACCATTCGTCTTTAGCTAAAAACTTCCTTTGATTAAGAAGAAAGTTATTCAGTGTTCAGGGACGAACGGTTGGAATTAAAGATTCATATTTTCTCTGTTATTTTCAGTGAAAAATCTTAAGAAATCAGTAAACTGTAGGTATGGGCGATAGGGCATTTGTTAAAAAAAAAGTCTTGTGGCAATTTTAACCTGCTCAATAAAATGCCAAATTGAGTGAAACCAATAGCGATTGTGAGTGTGATATCAATATAATGAAACCCGTAAAAGTGTTTCGGAATTGACAGTAAATAAATTGAGTTTTGGAAAACACGGAAACCCACAAAAAGATTAGGGAAACATTTCCCAGAAAACCGTCCTAAGTATTCCGCCGTATTAAAATATGAAATAAGTTTATAATTTTCTCGATAAAACTTGAAGAGTAAAGCCTAGTGAAGTAATAAGCGAGACGACTTCAACAAACTCGCAACTCCGAATTAAATTCCTCTTTGGTCAACACGTAATCAACTTTGGCTTGAAAGTTTTAAGCCTTAAATCCAGATTAAATTAAAAGTTTTGAACGAATACATTAATATTTAAACGGTTTCGGGCACTTGTACGAGTACGTGAGTTATCTTTGCTCGTATGTAAGTTAAGAAAGTGCCTATTCATTTTCTCTGTGGTGTTCGATTTATGTAAACGTAAGATTTATGTCAATCGAATAAACAGTTTTTTTTTTTTTTAACCTAGGGTTTTCACTTAGAAAATTTAGCAAATTTAAAAAAAATATTTAAAAAGAAAGAAATACATTTATTTGGTTCAGTACGGTAAGCATGAACACATTTGAATAAATAAAAAAATCGAAGTTTGGAGACGTCGCTTTAGACGAAAACGGTTTTAATGTAGGTACTTAAATACTTAAGGTAGGTAATTAATTTATTTTATTTCATTTTGTAAGGGAAAACAAACGAGGAACTCGTGGCTTAGTACTAACAGCCGCATGGGTCGATCCATCAGGTTAAGCTACGCTTGTCGGGGTTGGTCCGTGGATGGGTGACCATTTCTACATACCGAGACTCCTCCGTGACTCGGAAAGCACGTTAAGCCGTTGGTCCCGGCTGTCATTCGTGGATCTTTGACAGTCGTTACGGGTCGTCAGAAGCCCGAAAGTCTGACAACCAGTCTTACCACGGGGTATCGTATTACCTAGTTAAGTAGTTACTGGGTTGTGGAGGTTAGATAGGCAGTCGCTCAATATACAGGTATTCAACTGCATCCGGTTAGACTGGAAGCCGACCCCAACTTATTTAAATCATACAAGAAACAGATTAGGGATTAATTACTTACTTCTATAAAAACTGCGAACTAATTTATTTTCCAATTTACAAGTAATAAACCTATTTGTTAGATTTTACTTACTCATTTCAGATGATTCTAATGAATCCTTTCAAGTCTTGTTTAAAGGTGAAGGCTGAGAATTCTGGGACGTATTTGAATGTTGAAAATTGTCCAAAATTGTGTTTTAGCACAGTACAGATGGTTAAAAAGCGACTCTTGTAACGACACAATAAAGTGCAATTCAGGTCGCATAGTGCTAATTACCTACAGTTATATTCTCCTAGAAGATAGCATTTTTTTTTTTTTGGCTGGGAAATTATCAAATAACTTCTCCCGCTCTGGGTGGAGCGGGAGGGCGTGTCAGACTCTTAGTGACTAAAACCCACCCGTGTTCCTTCCGTTGCCATGTTGCCGGGGGGCCACGATATCCCTATCGGCCCATATTCGCAGCCCCAGCAGGCATTGGCCCTAGCGGACCCCGTCAATTCTGCTGACATCTCTTTGAGGCGCGCGTGGAACACAACGCGCCGTCGACCCGGGCTTGGTCCTTATCGGACGGCGAGCTACCCATTGCTCACCGTCCGCAAGCCCGCGCCTACGGTGGCCGGAAATCTTCCTGTGATTCCCGACGCCCAGGGCGTCTCCTCCTGCGGCGGTTAGGGGCGCGAGGGCGCGAAATTTGCCTCTCCCTCACGCGCTCCGTCTCCTCCTTCGCGAGCATTACTGCTTCGCAGAAAGAGGTGACGGCCTCCCATTTCCTCTCGCTCCGTAGCATGGCCCGAATCAGGGTCGGACGCGAGAGATCACCGCCGCCGATCGCTTCCACGAGGACACGGCGATGCCCTGCCCAAGCCGGGCAGACCTCCACCGTATGCTCCACCGTGTCCTCCACCTAGAAGATGCCTCTCTTTCTATCGCGTAACTCTTATATCTTCTGGCTACGTTACGCTCACTGAATTGGCCCGACAAGACGAGCCCGCCGTGTACTTGTAGCTTCATACCTACCTAAAGTGCGGAGTGCGCCTTCTGTATTATTCTATGGTTTTAGATACAAGCTGTGCGTTTAGTTAGTTGTTAGTTTTTATTTTTTTAAGTGAAAACTTCTTTAGGCGCGTTGGGCATTTTTGAGATGGGACTAAACCATTGATTTCGCGACACCATGACAACACCTCATTTTTGTAAACGCGATTGGCTCTTTATTTTTATTATGTTGCGGATCAATGTTCTATGCAAGTATTTTTATTTTAAAGGTTTTGTTAACGTAATTTTGCTCTTTATTTATATTACGTTACGGATCAATGTTCTATGCAAGTATTTTTCTTCCACCAAGGCGATCTTGTTCAATTTTTCACTTCTGTCGGCTCTCCCGGAGTGCCATTGCCATTTTATTTTACGTTGTAAGTCCTACATTTAAAACGAACAGAATGAATTTTGCACGCGTTGAACAGTTCAATCAAGTTCAATAAGATCCACAATATCACAGTCATATCAAAAAGCAAATAACAATAAAATTCTTTACAACGTAGCCCTCATCAATCACAATAATTCATCATCATTTTAATTAATCGTGATAACAAATTACAAGATCGTTAATTACTTCATGCGGGTGACCACCCAAGCACGCTGTATGCCTGCTACATACAAATGGTCAAATCAATTTAAAACATTGACTAATTACTTTACTTTGGAGAAAAAACCAAAAGATAAGGGAATTAAGTAATTACATTAAACTCACTTATCGCGTTTCTTTTTCCCCTTTTTTTATCGAGGGAACGATTTGGGTGCTTTCTTTTCCCCCTTGTGTGCTATTTGTGGCGATCAGCAATGTGTGTGTGTACAGGGTTCTGGGGAATAATGTTTTGTGTTTGAGGGTAGTGTGCGTATTTCTTAGTTATATAACATTTTGTTTCAATACCTTACCAAGTTTGTAGGTACCGTTAAGAGAAAGTCAAGGGAATATTTGGAATTTACTTTTGCTTTAAATGGATGAATTAGCTGGTGGGTGTTTTATTTTATTTTTATTCTTATTCAAAAGGAACAACAGACAGTTACAATATAAAACGTAGAAACAAGAAATACATAAAAATCGTAGCCCACAACGCTGTTCACAGATTGGCTACAGGATACATGTATAACAGTGAAAATAATCGCTAGGGTAACATTACAATTACAAGCTTTTTTTTTTACTTTACGATGTGTACTTATTTATATCTACATAAATTTTAAGAAAAGGTACACAAAAAAAGGAAATATGTTCAAGAAAGCACCTTAAGGCGATTCGCACACTGCACCGCATTACGCAGCGTGGTGCGGTGCGGCCGTAGAAAACAATTTGCGCGCGGAAGCGTGTCGCGCGTGCAGATTGTGTTTTCTATACAAACTTGTACAATATTAAATCTGCTGCCCCGCGCTACGCTGCGTGATGCGGTGCAGTGTGGGAATCGCCTTAGTCTAAGTATGCTATGACAAATAAAAAACATATTTGGATAACCAATTTTTTTTTATCCATACATAACTACAACGCTAAGTCGTTATTTTGGCGCGCGGATAACTTCGGAACTAATGCCGCCATCTTGTTTCGTCAATACAATTTCTGTGACAATTTCATAAATGTTTACCAACAACGCCCCCTGGCGCCAAAAGATTCTTGTAGCACTCTAATATTCTTTGTTCCTTCCACAGACGCTACGGGGTGGTCGACAAGCGGTTCTGCGTGGAAGGAGGCTCGCGCTGCGGCAAGGGCGAAGGCCTGTTCATCTTCGCGGCAGAAGGCGGCCGGGAGCTGACGGAACTGCTCAACGTGTACAGTCATGAGGCGCAGTCCAGGCTTAGCATAGCTTCTAGGAGTGGTTCAGGTAGGAATTTGTCAACACTGTCTTGAGAATCCTGCTTTGAAATTGAAAACCAGGGTCAGGCAAAACTGGCCTCGTGAGGCACACGACACTGTTATTATAACCAAGTTTATTTATGTTTTTTTTTGTATTATTAAATGTGTACCTGAGTCTGGTTCAAATGATTATTTTCCTTCTTTCTTTGGATTAAATTCTTTCCGAGTGAGTTCACAAAGAATGCATTATTTGTAATAAGTTACAATAATAACTACAACAATATCGCAATAGGTTACCTTATAATGAATGATACATGTAAGTTGAAAAATAAATAAACTTAAACCCTATTTTGGTAAAAACCAAAAAGATAAATAAATGCTAGGTGGATTGCAAAATCCTTGGCAAATTATGTACGTTCAATATAATTTTTCCTTGTCCGTATGATGGGGCTCCTCATAGGACAAATAAATCGCAATCTCGACCGTATGACCTACAAAGTCACCTATTTGCATCATTGACATATTTAGTAAAGGCGTGCCCTGTCTGAGATCTCATTGAAGACCCCTCCACACGCCGCAGTGTAATCAGAACTTATCTAAGATAAAAATGCAGACGGTTCTCATACAAGTTTGCAAAATATTTGAACGGGAATTGTCGAATTTGATGTGATTCGTAAATAAAACTTAGAGAGTAAGGTATACCTCGTTCCGCACCGGCAAAGGTGGAGGTCTGAACTGGGATTTTCACAGTCGCGCTTCACCGTACAAAGGAAAAAATGCGTGCTTAAAAAATGCATACACATAATCCCATCATCAACGCCGTGCCGGCAGTGAAAAAACACCCATAAAATAAAAGAGAAGTGAAAACTTGAACAAGATCGCCTTGTTGGAAGAAAAATACTTGTATAGAACATTGGTCCGTAATTTTATCTAAATAAAGAGCACAATCGCGTTTACAAAAAAAAAATACTTCCAGAACCTTTAAAGTAAAAATACTTGCATAGAATATTGATCCGTAACGTAATATAAACAAAGAGCACAATTGCGTTTACAAAAATGAGGTGTCGGTAACGGTGTCGCAAGTTCAATTGTTTTCCCATCTCAAAAATGCCTAACTCGCCTAAAGAAGTTTTCACTTCAAAAATAATATTCGGTCTAAAATCTGCATTATCTAATCTTGCAATCCTCCTTCCAGTACTAGAGAAGCGTTTCTCGGACGCCAGTTCCTGCATGGACGAGTGCTTCCACACGTCGCTCAGGTCCGTGTCTCCGTCGTGGGCAGGCCCTGCCAGCCAGACCATGCACTGCCTGTCAGACCTGGACTCAAGCATGGATAGCAATGAGGAGAAGTTCCGGAGACCCACCTCGTTGCCACGGTGTTCTAGCTGCATTGGGAAGATCAGTCATTTGACTAGGTAAGAATTTTTTAAATGTGGTAAGAACGCTCTTCAGTGGAGAGTCAATTGTGTTTTTGTTTGACCCTTGCTGAAATCTGGATTATCGAATCAATTTTCCTATTGGACTTATCCTTCTACAAAGCTAAGTTTATAATATTATACTTACCTAGACATCAGGGCCTTAACTTGTTTAAAAAATATCTACTTCACTGTCACAAATCCATCTGACTCTGACCATCACCTTCCAAATTTCCAGATCATCAACAATGAACACGCCAGGCTCAATCATGTCCCCTGTCTGGACAATGGACAACATACTAGAAAAGCGCTCAGATTCTGACCGGGCGTCCATCTACTCTCGATCAAGCGGTAGCGCGTCAGAGTACAGCGTACCACGCAGTGCGTGCCTCTTGGACAAGAGTTTTGAGTCCTCTAAAAGAGCAAGCCCTGTAGCTTGCTGTACGCCCACTGTGCCGGCGAAGACTGGCAATAATTGCCAGTGCTGGCAGCAGGTCAAACCTTGCTGCTGTCGAAAAAAGTCCTTCAGTGGGCCCTATGAGAACTACGATGTTCCCAAGACGCCGATGCCCTTAATACAAGTGAGTTTAAATTAATTTTGTACTAGATTTCAATAAGTTTTTAGACGACATATTTTCACAGTTAATTAAGAAACTTCTAAAGAATTCTTAATTGAAAATCAAGTCTAACTTCACTGTAATTAAATTACACGGCCTCTTGAATAATATTTCAAGGGAGAACATTATCGATATTTTATTAAGGTACTCCGGAACTTTCTTTACAAATTACTTTTTTCTTGCAGGAGCACCCAATAGATTCTCATAGCGACCCATCAAGCATATACGACACACCAAAGAAACTGAAATGTCTGATCAACGGGCAACCGTGCACGTGCACACACGAAGCCAAAAACATAGAGAACAAACAAATGGAAAATAACAACACAAGTGATACTAGCATTAACAATAACGAAGCTGAGGCACATTCCAACTACGTCAACGTTACCCCAATCGCTACCAGGCCACCAGTACCAGAAATAGATTTCGCTAACTACGCTAACATAGACCTTTGTACTTTGGAAAAGTTCGAGAACTCCCTACAAATCCTAAGAAGTGCAGGGTTCAGTCAGGAGGAATTAGATGCTTTGGACGATATACCTGAACATGATGATGATATATCTACTGCTACAACTAATACTGTGCATCCATCCACAGAATGCTGTAATGAACACTTAAATTACATGCATATGGAGCCTCTAGAAATCAGCATTTCAAGCAGTAACAAAAACTTCTCAGACAATGTCAGTCGGATCAGTCATGTGTCAGATCCTACACAACATTCTGAATCAGACAACACGATCAGTACTCGGCGGTCGAGTTCAGCAGACTTCACAAAGAGACATGATGATGATTACGGAATCAACAGTCAGATTTGCTTCACACCAACAGTTCTAAGAAAGGCTATCAAAAGTGATAGAATAAATGAAGGCATGCAGATAAGTCTAGAAATAATCGAGCCAAAGGACAAATTTAAAGTACCGGAGTTAAAAAGCGAGAGTTTGCTAGTAACAAAATTTAGAGATGCCGTCAAAATAAGGCGTTCATCAAGCGTTCCGAGTAAATCTGACAAGAACAGAGATTCTTCCAGTTCAAACGATTCTGGAGTATCAACGGGGTCTTTAAAACATCATAAAGGAGATTTCAATGAATTCGAGATGCCAATAACGAGTTCTAAGTCGATAAAGAAACATGTTAAAAACAATAAACAGATGAGAAAGGCACTGACTCCTGTTCATGTGTTCGTCAAGTCTAATTCGTCGGATCCTTTGAAGAACTTGACATTTCAGTTTGAGGAGGTGGCGACGTTGACGAAGTCAAACTCCTGTGATGTGGATACTTTAACGAGACGGAAGAAGAGACCTGGTAAGTTCCATTTTTAAACGTTCTTGTATTTAAAGGAAAAATAATGTAAGCACTAAGAAGTCCATTCGTAGATTTTGTTCGTAATTGCCAGACGTACTTTCAGATCTGAAGGCCAGACGTGTATGTTTTTTTGGTACGCAATTTAAACTTATAATTGCCTCTTTGTTAACAAAAAATCTTTATAATCTGTTGGATTTTTAGTTGTTATTAGAATTAGATTTGTTGCCAGAGGCCATTCTACAATTGAGACTCCTAAATACAGTAACTATCCGTAAATATCGAGTCGGTTTTAGAAAAACTTCGACTGTAGGGAATCGTCAATCATACACAAGCACTTGTCTGGCAGTCTCTTTTTAAGTCACCATGTTGTGTCACATTTACGCCCTCATATCTTCGTTTTGTTATCTAGTTACCTACAAAATCTTATCATCTGCTTTATTTCCAGTGGAAGCAGACATCACAGCCCGCCACAGCCAGATGACGAACAAATCAACGTCCAGCGGTGCGTCCGACACATCCGACTACATGGAATCCCTCTCCGTGTCGTCGTTCAGTTCGTGCGACGTGTCGGCCGACAGGCACATCACTAGACCGCGCTCAGGCAAGGAGTATGCCAGCATCGATAGGACTGCACTAGTCTAGTTGGAACCAATGTTTGTGGTTTCATGTTGGTACGTTGGAGCCAATGTTTGTTTGTTATTGGTGGCATTTATATAACTGTTTCTGTATTTTAACGTCGTTTGAATTCTAAGAACTAAAGTACTATTATTTTTCCAATGGTTTTCCTGTGTTGGAAAGTTCTCGCAAAATACGTTTGGTGTGAACATCAATCCCTTGCAAAATAATTTTACAAGTACCCTCACAAAAAAGTTCGCCACCAAAGCAATCATAAAAACATCATCTCGCTAATGACGTTGGCTCATGTCACCGAAGATTTATGAGTCAAACATTTGCCAAACATTTATCCAAATTATTAGTTTGAACAACGGTACCGTCTATGACGCAGGATTGATAAAACCAAGGCCGTGTTTGCTTGTTATAATACCCTATTTTTACTTAAGGGTGGATAATTAAGGCATTTAAATAAAAAAAACAAATTTTATGCGAATTCTAGTGTATACTCTTCGATAATATTTGTCTTATCCCGGTTTATTGCCAGGGTGAACTAAAAAAAACAATTTGCTACCAAAAGGTACTTAAAAAACACTATTGGGTAGTCTTCATTCAAATAAGAACAAAAGACATCACTTCATTTAAAACTAAAACCATTTTTGACGACAGTCATTTGAAATGAAGTCAACAAAAATGAAACTTGTAAATAAAATGTACATACAATAAGTACATACAGTTCATACATTTGTTCCTATGTACATAGTTATAAGATATATAAAGCAGTTATGGACGAATTTAGTTCTTTAGTAGCGTGCCAAAAATAATATAGCTGGCTATAAACTGGTTTTGGGTATTGTAAAATATAAACTGTACTTCATTTAAGTCTAAAATAAATGAAGAATAGTGTTTCAAATGAAAAGAACTTTGATTTAAAATTAGTTAGAATTTTGTGTTTCATTTAAAATGTAGCCGTGTATATTTTAAATGTAAGTTTTAAATTTAGTTTGTAGACTTCATTTAATGTGTTAGGTACTTAAATTATTTGTGCCTTTACTTAAACATTGTGTTGCTAAAATAATTGTCTTTCATTTATTTGTTACCTTCGATTAATTTACTTTTAAATGTAACTTGGAATAAAAGTACTAAGTAGTTTTATGAAGCAGTATAAAAATGTGAATATTTAAGTAGGAGTTGGTTAAAGTCGCCATTATACTTACGCAATTTATAAGCAATAGACATGTAACGAATAAATAGATTATTTAAAATTAATTACGAAAATTCTACATTAGCGTCATTTTATACAAAGTGTTAAAGATGGCGTCAGTGTCATATTTTTATTATAATGACGTAATTCTTGACATCTTGTAACTATTTTTAAACCCTCTTGATTTATATTAATATCCTTCTCGATAGTTTGACTAAAATTAAAAAATAATGATTTTACAATAAGACAGATTTTGTGTAATTAATTTTAAATATGTGTTCAGGTTTAACGATGTTTACCTAATTACTTAAAAATGTTTTTTATTAAGTACTAGTAGGACTTTTATAAAAAAAAAATGCATTCATACAAACATATTCCTGCCAAAACTAAATTTTTAATTCTATATTAATTCTTATGTAACTTGTTTCTATTTAATTGTAATCTTCAGAGACAAAGTGCTAAATTAACATTTTATTCAAACTGACTGAAAAAAACCTTCACTAAAATAAATTTGCTTAAAATAAATGCAAATAAATTAATAAATTATTTAAAATTGTTTTACCCTTATGTTCCGCTAGTGTACTCGACCATGGGAATCAAATCAAATCTTCAAATTGCCAGCCATCCTTGTATCGTGTCACAATTTTACACGAAAACGACTCGACTGCGAAATAATTCTTGGAGTAAAAATTACAACGCGAGCGGAGTCGCACACAGAGGGAATTTTCAAATAAATTAGGACAGATTTGCTGCCTTTTACCACAAAATAGATCGTTACAGAAGGTGCACTCCAGGCAACGAGCTAAAACGCACACAAAGACACGCTACACGAACAGCGACTGCATTCGTTCGACCGAGATAGACCGAGAGCGCCGCCGGACGTACTCGTCGATGACTATGTGTGCGTAGGACTGTTTTCGGATTTTTCTCTCGTTGTATGGAGAGCTAACATTCTGTATCTATTTATTTTGAGCTTTAACCCAGAACTTAATACCATTATAGTCTGACCGTGTGTTTCTAAATAACATTTGGGCATTTAGTTCAGATTTTTGTAAAATACGTCAGAGAGAGCTAAATGTAGGTACTTAATTTCAATTAATTCATACAGAAAAACATGGCATTGAGTGGAACATAAAAAATAAAACACTAGTTTTGTTTATTGCGAAAGTTGAAAAAAATCGTGAAATAATACTGGGTCGTGTAGAATTTGCACAAAATCAACTTAAAATTCGTGGAAAAATATTGTGTAAAAAAATGTGTTTGTTTTAAAGCCTAGCTCTATTCATTTACACAAGACTAATATTTTCTTTAACTTTAATTATGTGAATGATGTTTTACAAGTTTTATTCTTTAACAACTTGTATGATAATAGTTTATAAGAGGTTTATTATAAAAAGTTTTGTCTCTGAAGTTGGATTAGCCGGTACGTTACTTCGTCTAGTCAGCGGTGTAAGTGATGACCAGAATAACTTGTTAAAATAAAAAAAATACAAATGAAAAATAAATCATACACAAAAGGTCGAAGAATTAACCAAGTAAACGACCGTTTTATTTGTAAAATTTAAATACAACGAGGCCGCACTTAAATACATATATATTATATTTAAATATTAGGTCCAACTGTGGCTGTGTGGCCATTGTGTACACGCCCTAATACCAGTCATTGTGGTCATCACATTTTGAGGTCATTATTTTTGCACGGAATGGAATGTTAACAGCACAATATACATAAATGTATATCTACATAAGTACTATAATTAATTTTGTGTAAAAATATCATATTTTCTTAAGAAATTTTTACGTTGCGAACTGTATTACATTATAAAAGGTTTTGTAATATTAAATAGCAACTGAAAATATAAAATATAGTGCATTTTGAATGATATACGTATTTTATTTATTAACTTCCATGAATTTGATCCCTGATTATAAGTTAACAAGTATAAATAGTGCTACTACTGCCCACAGTAGGGTTGCCAACCACTAATTTTCGTGTATTCCCGTTCGTCCCACTGACTTCGTCCCCGTAGTGGGACGAACGGGAATTTACATAAATAATATTAAATTTGTTCCCGATCGTCCCATTCATGATTTTAGGGGGACGAACGGGAATATGTTCTTAGATTAGCGCCATTCGTCCCACTAAATAATTTTGTGCGTATTGTTTAGTCGTTGTTTCGTAGTTTACTTTCAAAGGAGATGTTTGATTTTGGGCTACCACTATGTACAGTAAGCGCTCAAAAGTGCATGAGCACGCTAAGAGTCGTATTGCTGTGAACACGCGGTATAGTCCGTACATTTGTATGTGTAAACAGTCAGACGTCTGTGGTGTGAGTGCCGTACACACACCACAGAGAACGCAGTTTTGAACTACACACTATCGTATCGTCACGGTTCGCGGGCGCCGCACTTATATTTCCATAACTTTTGTTAGCACGCATCATACTCGTACGCGTGACCTTGGCCAGTGTATCGCATTGCTAAAATTCGAAAGTAAATTATATGTGCAGATAGCAGAAGGCGTTAAGCGTTGGTCTTAGATTCAAGATGGCTAAGGTTCTAATCTCGTAAATCACAGCGCTGTTTTTGCAAATATTATTATTTTTGTTTGCAATAATAATATTTTTAAATATCCTGCCTATTTATTAATGTTTTTATTGCAATAAAGGGTTTAGAATAAAAAATGCGTGATATGTTATAATAAAAAATAAATAATATTTATTCGTTATGTTTATTTTACCTACGTATAGTTATCAAACTGCTACAATTATTTATCATTACTTCACCTGAATAATATGTGAAATAGATGTCTAGAAACTTAGAAGCAATTTGTATTATTTTGACATATTTAAATTTTGAAATGTTTTAAATTTTAAATGGATTTTTTTGCACCATAAATATAAAACTTTGATCATGGTCTAAGTAATTAAGCAATAAATAAGAATATTAGACTACATAAAATGTAAAAAAATCTACTGACAAAATTGTTGATTTTAAGGTTAAAGGCAGTTGTTCATATTAATTATTTTAAACTTTATTTGGCTTTAGTAAATATTGGTTGGTATTGAGGTTATAGCTTAAGTATTCATTTTCTTTACGAAAAGAAGATTGAAACTAAACCTCAAATTTTAATCCTAAAATAATACTATTACTAAAATAATATTAAACAATTTCGTATATCTGCAAGAAATACGACAAACACCCTATTGAAACGTGCTTAAAAAATTCGTTACTATAAATTCATGCAATAACGAATCTGTTGTTTATTAAGTTGGTACGGTCAATATTTTAAGGTCAAAAACGGTTTTCTAGCTGGTCTTCAGTGATGCAAGCCTTCAGAGTGCACGGCGAACGGTTCATAATGACGTGTTTTTAATAATTCAGCAAAATATCTCGTTGGTATGAAACCATTTGTTTCATTCACCATTTGACGTCGCTGCTACTCGATAATAAGCCCCTTCCTCTTAACCGTCACAGTATTTCTCTAGAACAAAGAAAAACATTGTTTTTATTACATTTAATACCTAATTATTTATTATTCACTAATCGAATTAAACCTCACAATGAATTTAAAACTTTAAAGGCATCTTCTGTCTCAACAATACCTCTGTTCTATCAACAATACCCTTGATTAGGATTTATGTTTAGTAAAATATGAAATATAAAATGATAACACTCACACTTAGTCCGGTTTTATTAGATATTCACTTCACTTTTACGCAGCGCAATAATATTCTCTGATCTGATCTGATCTCTTAAATATATTTTATGCCTGCTTTTTGATAATAATAACCACAACACTGCGCTAAATGCTCGTCACCAATATTATCACGGCACGAACCAACAAAGTTCTATTAATTGAATACTTGTAACAAACTGCATCTACCCCACAGAAATCGAAATAATTTACTTAGTTTTTTGTGGTCTACCTGCTAAACTTTAATATTTATGTGAACAAGACGAATGAAACTAAAAACGAATGATGATTATCGAACTAGTCATTGGTTGCAGACAAAGTGAGTGTGTGTGTGTAATGTGCGTGTCTACAGTATTGTAACAACTTATAGAAGAAGGTCGTAAGTCAAACCGAAGCGTCAGTCTATTGCTTTGTGAGATTGCTTATGGACTTTTGGTCGGTACTGTACACTACATAATAAGTAGGAAAAAAATAGGGGAATTTCATAAAAATACTAACAAATTAATTTGAAGAATGGTACAAGCGTACAAAAATGATCATTTAAATAAAAAACGTTTACTAGATTATACAGCGACATTTACATAGTGCATGGCGCTAGCTAAGGATACTGGGAGAGAATGTTGAGTAAACCAATAGGGTTTACGCAAATAACACAATGTTATCGGCACTCTTTTGTTAATTAGCGGCATCGCCGGAGCATCCCACCAGAGCCATGTAATATCCCGACAAAGGAGACGTTTCAGAAATGTATGGAGCCTTGGCTAGCGCCATGTACACTATGTAAATGTCGCTGTATAATCTAGTAAACGTTTTTTATTTAAATGATCATTTTTGTACGCTTGTACCATTCTTCAAATTAATTTGTTAGTATTTTTATGAAATTCCCCTATTTTTTTCCTACTTATCTATATAGTGTAAGTGGTAGCCCAAAATCAAACATCTCCTTTGAAAGTAAACTACGAAATAACGACTAAACAATACGCACAAAATTATTTAGTGGGACGAATGGCGCTAATCTAAGAACATATTCCCGTTCGTCCCCCTAACATGAGATGGCGCAAGAGTGTCGACACAGGTTGCGTCCCACACCAGAGGCCTACCCACCTTCCAAGGCAACAACGTCATCTCGTCTGGTCTCTTCCCATCGTCACGTACCAAGCCGTTTGGTTCTAATACCGCTGGTACGCCGGCGGTGACAAGGGCTCGACGAATAATGTCGTTGATACTGGCGTGCCGTGCTATGAGACCTGCGCTCCTGCAGCAGGACAGGCCATGGTGCCCGAGACTGTCGACAGCTTCACCGCAATGACACCGATGCGGAGCAACACAAGATGCACCCAAGCGGAGACACGTAGCGAGCCGAATCGATGAGTCATCCATCATAGTGCCTATGGTGGATGACGGGAGCGCCTGAAGCCACAAGCCTGACTCCCATTCTCTCACAGCCAGCAGACGGGCGCGCTCAACAGTATTAGGTGACGTGTTTAACAGGGTATTCCGTATAATACTGCAGAGCGGCACGTCCCATCGTCTCTGGGAAGAAGGGTTGTCGGGCAGATCCGTATTGGGACAAGCCATTTTCCAAGCGTTCAACACTTCGGTCGGGCACGGTACCTCAAAATCGGCCAGTGAGGAAGATAAAATGTTCCTGGTTAATTTATTGGTACTGTGGACCGAGGAGAGGAACGCCGGTAAACTTATACTTGAAATTTTGCGGACGCCGAGACCACCCAGGCGAATGAGAAGTGTAGCTTGCTGCCACGCTCGGTCGTCCAGGGCCACATTTAGGATTGAAGTTAAAGTGTTTCTAATAATTTGGTCTACTTTTTCTAAAAGTTGTGGATGCTTCCATAGATGAGAGGAACGGAGGTTATAAGTAAATTTTGGTCCAAAGCAGCAGTATCGAATGAGTGTGAAGGCCGAATGGATATTAATTTTGAAGTCTTTCCGAGACATCGTTGAAATTTTGTATTTTCACCTCAATGAACGTTGAAAAGGATTCATCAAAGATTGGGGACCCTAGGAGGTGAAGAGAGTTTCTTTCCGTAATTTTGATATTTGGTGCTATAGTATTAAATTTCGCTAGGTAGTCTGTCTGTCAGTCGTCTAGGGAAGATAAATTTCACATTTTGAAAGGTTAAGTTCGAGGCCAATGGAACTGAATTTTTCTTTAAAAAAAGTTAAATGTGTTAAAACTGTGTCTACATCACCTCCTAGGGTTCCGTCATCCAAATACCATACGTTGAATTTAGAATTTAGCTGTCGAATAATTGGATTTATTGCCAAACTAAAAATGACTGGCCCAAGAGGGTCACCCTGTTGACATCCGACGGCTGATTCCAAAAGGTTGTCTTTATAAAGTAATTTAGAGGGGTGCCTGTAACATTGGTAGAGAAAACTGTAAATTTTGGGTATTTCTTTTTGAACTTTTGTCAACAAGGTGTCCCAGTTTACGGAATTGAAGGCATTCTTTATGTCAACCTTGAGGATGACCTCACCTTTATCGCTATTGAGGTCAGTGGGCGGGGTGTGTGCTCTCCAGAGCTGTAAGTGCCTCTGGAGAGTACGGCGCAACCACATCGCTGCTAAAAATGATCTCGCCTAGTTTAGACTCCACATGGTGCAATAAATCTCTTTGGTCCCGGGAGGTGCGCTGTTAATTTAGGGTCGAAACTTTGGGCCGAAATGTTCAACTGTTAATGTTTTTTTATTTGCTAAATTTTTTTGCACATGTAGAATTCTAAACGGAAAGGTGAGTAATTGCTCCCAAGCACTGAGAGAGTTCTCTCTGGCGGCGAGACGGATACAACGCGCTAAACTTGAAGCCACGGATGGTCTCGCGCCACGAGGAACTCTCTTTAAATTCATAAAGAGTGTTTTAAAACATAGCTGCGTATTTCACCACTTCACTTACATCTTCGGTAGTATAGTGGTAAGTATCCCCGCCTGTCACGCGGGAGACCGGGGTTCGATTCCCCGCCGGAGAGAATCTTTTTGATTCTGATTTTTTATTTTAAAACACATAGGTAAATGCTTTTTGAAGATTTGTATGAATTTGTTTGGTTATAATAATTGTTTTTAACGTATAATAATAATTAACGTATAACGTATAATTTACCACCAATATTATTAATGATTCGGAAATTCATTATTTTTGCTGATAAAAGTGTTTTTGATGTAACACTTTATTTTTAAACCTTTATTGCAAATATTTTCAATCACCAACATGAAAGAAAAACCTTCCTCTTTTATCCCAAAAGAGTACCTCCTTCCTCCAATCGCCATTCATTATCGATATTAACTGATTAGTAAAAGCAATTGAACTGTGTAAATGCAATACCGTCCCCTCTAAGCCCGGGTCCCAGTGGACGATTTAATCGGGACCCCAAAACATCCGGACAAAACAGGGATTTAGCCGAGCCAGGGGGGACTTACGGCAAAATGAAATCACGAACTGCGATGAATGGGAACTATAATTGTATTTAGCACCATCTATTAACAAGTAGTGATAGCTTTATTAATGTGAGCAAACTATTGAACATGTTTACATAGCTCGATAGATGTCGCTATGTATACTTAAGTTTTCACGCCCCATTCAGGGGTAAGTAGTCCTAGACAAACTAAGTGTGATTCTATACAGAATGCAATTGAAATAACTTAAAACGCAAAAAGGCAACATTATGAACAATCTTTACTATGAGAACACATTCATAACTGGAAAAAATGCAAAGAAAAAAATACTGATTATTTTTAGCGAACTATCAAAATTCGTTGCCAATTCTGCCCTTCCGTATGTCCACGACAAGCATTAAGATAAAGGAAGCCCGAAATAGAGGACCCTTCGCACAAGAGATCTAAGGGCTAAGCACAACACATTACACTGTTTTTTCACATCAGTTGTTGGGCAACGGACTTTTAGATAAATCCCGGGGTTTAAGAGATTCTCAGGTGTCCGTCCGTTCTGAGTACCCAAGGTAATGCTCGAATTCAACTGTGTGGTATTTATTTTCGGGATTTGGAGTGGTTGGTGAAAACATAAAACAAAGGTAAAGCGAGTCAATGCCAAATAAACCTCGATAAGGAACAAACCCCGTGCCAAAATTCCTTAATGAAATGAAATTGTTTATTCTGTAAATAGGATATCGGAAACACTTTTACTCGTCATATTAAAAATAAGCTAGATGAGTTCGGCGTTTCCTATCTGACTACTCTGAGAAGAACGGTCGAAACAAACTCAGAGGTCGAAATCTCTTTTAAAGTCCAGACATAATCTTGGTCAGGCCATATGAGGACTACATGGTCCTCATATCCTTATATGATTAGTATCTGAAATGGTCTTTTGAGGAAAGAACCACACAGATTTGAGTGGACCTGTCCAGTCAGTGCAAGCATTTGTCAGTAATCGTGGAGCTCAACACAGAACTAAAGAAGGACCAGTAACCTAATTACGTAAATTATTTTCGTAAAGATTATGACTAATTTGTTTCATTTTGACAGTTCAACAACATTCATTGCGTTATTTACGTTGTTGAGCAGATTTTTTTTCCAACTTATGAAGCAATGGATTAGCATTCTGTTTCAAATCGAAACAGATTGTGTTTGATCGTGTATTACGTAATTCGACCGTAGCAATTACATTGTCGGATCTACATTTTTGCGATTTTTATTTTATTGCATTAAAGGTCTTTGCGGGGGCATTTTTATAATTTATATTTATAATTTAAGACCTTTAATGAAATGTAGATGAAAAAATGTAGATCCAACATTGTTAATTGCTACGGTCGAATTAGGGTACTGATTTTCAAGCTGCACAGAAAAGTGTGGGTAAGTTAAACGATAGCAGTAAACTGTGCATCACTGAAAGATTAAGTATCCCCATAGTACGTTGTTACCTTTTAGGAGTGGGTACTTAAGGGGTAAATCAATACCTACGGTTTAAGTTTTATATTTCTTTTACTTGCTGCTGCCCGCGGCTTCGTCCGCGTGAACCCTAATTCTTTTCCAAAAATAAAATTACCTAAGGTACTCCTTATAAAATCAGCTATCTGCCAGTGAAAGTCCTGTCAAAATTGGTCCAGCCGTTTCGGAGATTAGCCGGAGCAGATAGACAAAAAAAACTTTAAATATTTTTTATTTTCGGTAGAGCATCTCATAGCTGACCAATACTGTTCAATACTGTGGGTGCCTTTAAGGGGGCCCTTCCCGATCCGTCTATCGTCAACGCGAGCATGGTCGAAAAGCTTGTTGTTTCATCCAGCGCAAGTGAGAACCGCTAACAAGCAAGTGAGAACGCGATAACATTGTACGAAAAATAACTGGTTTCAGGAAATACGTGTTTTTGAATACGCCTTACAAGTTTGTAAAATATTTTTTTGTAATTTAGAATCTCCATTACATGGGCGAGGTTTCTATAAAGATGTTTTCTTTACTTTTACAATTTATAAGTACATTATGAACGGTCAAAGTTGAGGTAAAATTTGTGCAAAAAAGCAGATTTTTGGAGGCTTATATTGAATTTGTTTCGCCAAATTTCTATTTTTTGATTTCATAGAAACCTAGATATAGTGCACAAGATACCCATTAGTTTAAAAGAATTAAAGAAAGATATGTTACAACACCATAATCACGTACGAGCGTTTGTATGAAAAGTATGACGGGTTGGCCGTTCTTAAGCTGCTATACTTAAAACCTCCAGCCAGGGGAAAAAAATTGTTATATTAAGTACCATAATTATACGAGTATATAGGTACTTTCATAAACATTTAGTAAAAACCTGTTATTTTGATATTACAAACAGACACTTCAATTTTATTTATTTGTAGATATGTAGTAGATATTTAGATTAAAATTCATTAAATTTTATTACTCCATAAATTAATTAATCCACGGTGTCTTTTCAATGTTGACACACAAAATAAAAGTAGACTTCTTTTACATCTACGAATAATGTAACCTTGACCCCACTTCAAAAGTAAGTAAAATTTCCGGCAAACTATCCTTGCTACTTCTTCGGAAGTGATTACTAAGTATAATATTTGTAAAAACCGAGGTTACCGGAGACATTGTGAGCTGCGATAATTATGATAAAACTTCGCAGAATGCAACGTGTGTGCTGACACTCGATGGCAGGCGATTGCATAAACATAACGGGAAAGATTGGTTTCAATATTTATCTCATTTATTTTTTTATTGTTTACCATGTTAACATATAATATACACAAACATATTTACAACTAACTACTATTTATATTATGTACAAGTATGTAAAGGAAAAAGTTAAAAATAAAGACAAGAGCTCATTGGGCGTCAAAAAATTCGTCCGCATCGCTGTCAGCGGGAAAAGTGCCCAAAAGGCTGGCAGCATTGCCACGTTGGATGGCGATGCTGATTCTTTGGCCTAAGAATTGGCCAGCCCTCTGGTCACGTAAAGAGTCGACCAACCGCTTGGCGATGTCCCGGAATACTCGGTGAGCACTCGGACCCCATGGCCCTAGTGTTTCAACCCCAAACGGCTCAAAAATATAGCTACCAGTAAGGTTGCTATATTTGCGCCGTTTGAGGTTTTCTGCACCTGTAGCAGCCGCCCCGGCACAGCCCGCAGTGCTAGGAAGATGGGATGGCGCAAGGGTGTCGACACAGGTTGCATCCCACACCAAAGGCCTACCCAACTTCCAAGGCATTATGGTCATTCCGTCTGGCCTCTTTCCATCGTCACGTGCCAAGCCATTGGGTTCTAAAACAGCTGGCACCCCGGCGATGACAAGAGCCCGACGGAGGATGTCATTAATGCTTGCGTGCCGTGCCAACCGACCAGCGCTCTTGCTGCAGGAAAGGCCATGGTGTGCGAGGCGGTCGACAGCTTCACCGCACTGACAGCGATGTGGAGCCCCGCAAGGAGCACCCAGACGCAGACTTGTAGCGAGCCGGAAAGTGGTGTCACCCAGCATAGCGCCTATGTTAGGTGACGGTAGCGCCTGAAGCCAGAGGCCCAACTCCCATTCTCCCACAGCTAGCAGGCGGGCACGCTCGGCAGTGTTGGTGGACGTATTTATAAGGTTATTCCGTACCAACCTGCAGAGCGGCTCATCCCAGTCTCTGGGAAGACGGGTTCTCGGGCTGCTCCGTATCCGGACAAGCCATTTTCCATGCGTTCATCGCATCAGTCAAACACGGCACTTCAGAGGCAACCTGAGAAGCGGTTAAGATTTTTCTGGTTAACTCTTCGGTGCTGTGGACCGAGGACAGAAACGCCGGTAAGCTTACACTAGAAATTTTGCGGACGCCGAGCCCACCGAAGCGGATGGGTAGTGTGGCTTGCAGCCACGCGCGGTCGTCCAATGCCACATTTATAATTGATGTTAGAGTACTTCGAATAATTTGATCGATTTTGTCTAAAAGGTGTGGCTTCTTCCATAAAGGGGAAGAGCGGAGAAAGTACATAAAATTTGGACCGAAACAGCAGTATCTGATATTTATCAGTATTGGTATTAGACAATATACTTAGTCTTCTTGTTTTCGTGTGGTTTTAGTGACTAACCTGGTGCCTGGTGACTAACCTATGCCTTCGAGAAATATCTCTCAGGTATGGCGGTTTCCTCACGATGTTTTCCTTCACCGTTTTTGAAGCAAGTGATAATTATACAATATGCACATGAATCCGAAAAATTAGAGGTGCGACTTGGGTTCGAACCCGAGACCTATGACTTGGCAGTCCGATGGTCAGACCACTAGGCTATTACTGTTCTCTTTACCTAGTACCTCCCTACTTAGAATAGAATATACGATTGATATGTTGTCCTAACTTCGAGGAGGAGCTCGTGGCTAGGTAATAACAGCCGCATGATTCGATCCATCAAGTTAAGCTACGCTTGCCGGGGTTGATCCGTGGATGGGTGACCATCCTTACATACCGAGACTCTTCCGTGCCTCGGAAAGCACAGCTCAATCATTTGTAGATCTTTGACAGTTGTTACGGGTCGTCAGAAGCCCGAAAGTCTGACAACCAGTCTTATCAAGGGGTATCTTATTACCCAGTTACTGGATTGTACAGGTCAGATAATGGGAAAACGCTAGGCAGCAATATTGATGTGGTCCTAACTTCCGAATAGTACACCTCTTGTCAGATGGGTATGACATACACATTCAGCCATGCACATAATTTTTCCAGCTATCGTTATTAATTAATTATAACAAATGTGTGCAAACTCAATGCAAAAATCTTGAAAAAAGTAAAGTGGAATGGCCAGTAGTCACTCTGATAAAACCAGCTGAAATAGAATGCCTCCCTATGACCCTATGCCTAGGAAGACTATCTATGGGTAATGAGTTGATAAGCTATCCTGTAACTGTACATAAACACCACCACAAAATCTTAAAAAACAAGACGTTCTCCTAGTCATAGGTACGGTTAATGGAAATTATTTTCTTCTAAATGCATAAGTACCTACTAATCTGTGACTGTGAGAGCAGTGGTGGCTCTGTGGTAACAGCACCAACTTACGAGTTGGTTTACTTTGTATAAAAAATTTCATCACCACTGGTGTCAAAACGGTGTGAGCACTATGTACTAAAGAGTTACCATTTACCGGGTAATATTTCTCGCATTGACTTGAATGTGCCCTGGCGGCTGTGAGTATGTCGTGCTCACTCAGATGTTTCGCTGATGGTGGCGCGTGTGTTGGATCATTTAGCTCCCTTCAAAATGGTTGAGCTGAATGGTACTAATCCATGCGTCATGTTCGTGAACGGGCGCCGTCAGTTGGGACTGGTCATCTCTTAGTTGCCACGGCTTATTTTTAATTTATTTAAATTTTTGAATTGTTCTTTGTTTTATCTTTTTACTATGGACGATTGGACGCTTCTAACGTGCACGTCTTTCTACATTGTTCTCACATGTATAATTTCAACGTGAATGATGTAACCAATATTTTGTAACAATTTTTTATTTAAAAGAGTTTCCGTGGAGTTTCTTTTCCGTTCTTCGCCATAGGTACCTATCTACTAAATATGAAGCTAGTTGCCCATTCCAAAGCGTAGGTAACGCTTTGGAATGGGCAACTAGCTTCATATTTTTGACTGACCGATTCCTTGACAATTCGAAAGTGCTTGTAAATGGTTTAATTGAAATAAATGCTTTGTGTTTGAGTGAAGGAAAACATCGTGAGGAAACCGGCATGTCCCAGAACCATGAATTTGAAGTCAGGTGTAAAGTACCAACCCGCACTGGGCCCGCTTGGTAGATTACAGCCCACTCCCTCTCGTAGGGAGCAGGCCTGTGTCCCAGCAGTGGGAACATTATAGGCTGATTATGCTATAATTGCATAGACCAAATCACTGTCCAAAATCATATTGTGAGATAGTGATCAAGATTCCCCTAAATACATAACAAAAAAAAATGGCAACAAGCATAAATGAAGATGACACCGTTTACATTAACATCATATTAATCTGGCAATACTTCGAAACACGACTAATAGAAACATGTTTCACCGGCAATTCGTCAACAAACGCAGCATTCTCAATAATATTGGGATCTACGGACCTGTGTGCTGTTTCAATCAAAAATGTTATGATTAGTACACCTATGCACGATACAGAGAAAATTCCGGGACAACTTATTCAAAAACGAAAAGATAAAATATTAGGGTATGTGGAAGTCAGACCGAGATCTATAAGTTCCCGTACTCTTTGACATGTTCCCGTCTCCATCCTGCACTTGTAGTTTGACGGTTGTGCCATAACACTTAGCCAAAATATCTCGGCCTAAGTCAAACGGCAGTCCATGTAAAACAAAAGAAACCCTAACTAAACAATGAAATTTTCATTCATATACAATATTTCTAATATAGTACCTGCTTACTATAACGATGACGGTGTCAATGCACTTCGTGCTAGCTCGCGTCAAGCTCCTTGAAAGCAAAGAGCGTGAAGATACTTAGATAAAATTAAATGCTCAATAGAAAATAGAAATAGTTTATTGTCCAGGTAATACAGTAAGCAGGTTTACAGGTTAACACCAAGTTGAAACGACATGAGTAGCTTAAAATATTACCTATAGCTAGGTTACAAAATATTATTTACCAATGAGCCCCAAACTAGACAGTTAGTCTGTATCTTGGGGCTCGGGGTACGAATTCCATAGTGGAGACTAGAGAGGTGATTCCAGGTGTTGTTTGGTATATCTGGCGTGTTTGTGTATGTTTGCGTATTTGTTCCCATTGTGTAACGTTTGATTCAGTGTCAGGTCAGGGTATCTAGATTAATTGCTCCAAGTCATCATAACCAGACCAATAAAATGCTCAGCCATCACTTTGTTACTGACGGCAATTGCCTGATCGTGGCTGCAGAATGTAAAGATCTGAATACGATTCCCAGGCAAGCAGGATCAGCACTGACCACAATAGAAACGGGTTTTGTCGACGGAAGAATAGACAAAATGACAGGCAAACAATTACAGTCTGTCATTTTGTCTATTCTTCGGTCGACAAAACCCGTAGAAAACCCGTTTCTATGGCTGTCATGCTAAGCGTGTAGGAAGTAGGTACGAACTATATCCTTCTGCTATTCATCTTACATTTGCTGTCCCACTCTTTTCAGAATACATCATGCACAGAGTTACCAGTAGTAGTTTTGAGAGCTAACAAAATCTCTAGACTTTTAGAGTTCTAACGTGCTTTCCTGTCAATTCTTACCCGGAAATAAAAATTTCACACATCTATTCCGTATCAGAACTATTGACCCAGTTCGAGAAGGAACTCTCTTCCTTGCTAATTGGTAGCACAGCACCAATCATTTACACACGCCATTTTATTTATTTATAATTTGAATATGGAGGATCCTAGCTCATCTCATAACAGTAAATTAGATTATAAGATCATTAACTAAGACTTCCGCGTTGGAATATTCAATGAGTACAGTACAGAACCAAACGACCAAATATTCGGGTTTCGAAGGACCAAATTAAATCCACTAACCAAAGAAAGAAATGCAGTAGAAAATAAACTGAAAACAAAAATTTAATTAGACTTACGATAAAAAAAGGGTTAGACGTATACCTTTGCATACAATTTTGAAGGATTCAGCTATTTCTTCTCTGTCTGTTGTAAGGGTTCAAATACACCAAATTATAGACTTGACTGTTAAGAGCTCAACACTGTCATAGTGGTTTCTCTGTTTAACAGTCAAGTCAAAAAAATATATAATTAATAATCATGATTAAATCTTGGACTTATTAAAATGGAAAATCAGCAACCTGTAGTGAATAACCCCCATTCCCTCTTTTTGATATTAGTAAAACTTAGTTACAGGGCGGTTAAAAGGCAGTAAGCAACATTTTCGAACGACTGCCACCGGACGAGCAAAAAATCTAATCTCTAAAGACCTTTCCTTGACTCACAAATTAGGTAAATAGGTATTATAATTTAGATTACTAAAATGTAATTGTGTTAGTAATCCTACAGCCGTGTGCGCAGCTCCCTCCCATATGTGTGAGATATAAGCGATGGCAGTGGGTGCACGCTCAGTATTACCGCGACTGTCTGTCACAATGGAGGCTAGAGTGATTGTTGTCTGTCTGTTTGTTGCCGCGATCGTTCGCGGGGAGCAAGGTATGTGGAGTTTTATTAAGTAAAATGAAAAAGTGTTAAAAAGTAGAAGTTCAAATAGCGTTTGAAAAGGACCAAAAAGTGAGTAGATCATAAAACGTCGTTGTTTATTTAATAAAAACAATTATATCCAAAAATACTAGGTACAGACGCCAGCACATCAAGCTACTACAATCTGTCAAATTTATCTAATAGATTTTCAACTTTATCGCTGAAGCATAATGTTCAAAGTTGATTGGGAAAATTTGACAGTTTCGGGTAGCTTGATGTGCTGGCGTCTGTACTAGAACAAAACCTAAGCACCAAATATTCTGGTCTCGAAGGACCAAATGAAATCGACTAACCAAAGAAAGCAATGCAGTAGAAATTAAACTGATTCTTTTTACGTAATTTTAATTAGACCTCTTTACGATTTACAAAGATTTAGACGCTACACCTTTGCATAAAGTTCTGTAGAATTCAGCAACTAATTCTGTGTCTGTCATACTTGTAAGGATTCAAATACATCTGTTGATATCTACTTTGAATCTTCAACACAAGCTCAGAATTACGCAGGTGTAGGTTTGATGTTGAACTAACAACCAAAAGGTCCCTAATTTGAATCCCGCTGTGCCATATTGATTAAGAACTATGACTCTTGGCTCAAGCTGGTTGGAAGTGTGAATAGGAACTATACTGGTGCCGATTCCCTTGTTCACAAACTAAACTAAATTTAAGTTCAGTGCATCTTTTTCTTTCTATTTCATTAAGAAAAGAACAGAAGATAAATTTTAGTTTAGTCCTGTCAAATTAATCAGCGCCTGTCACTACTCCATACAAGTTTAGACGTGATTAAAAACTTGTCTACTAAAATTACGTCCATTTACGTCAAGCGCTGATTAATTTGACAGGACTAAACTAAAATTTATCTTCTGTCCTTTTCTTAATGAAATAGAAAGAAAAAGATGCACTGAACTTAAATTTAGTTTAGTTTGTGAACAAGGGAATCGGCACCACTGTCTTAGTAAATTATAACCAGTTTCTAAATAGGCTAAATCCTCTTGATCAACGTGATCATTATAGCATTGTCCTTGTTAGATTTTTTTTGTATACCTAAGTCAAGATTACCTATAATAATTTAGGTATGGCGATTTTGTATCTACCTAGGTACTTGTATATTTTTCATGTCACGATCTTATTCATAAATATGAATGAATGCGTTTTAAAATGCAAGTTAGATTTATTAAATACGACGGTTTCTTACTGTGACGTCATTCGTTGATCGAAGATAATTTTAATATGTAGATGCTAGATGCTATCATAATACCATGTTTAATTTATAATAAGTTGAATAGGAATTTTACCATCGATCCTTAGTAGGTTGGGCTTGGCAAATGGATTGGTCTAGGCAATATTGTTACCAAAGCACATTTAAAACTTGCTGATACCGTTGAACCTTGCGAATAAATATTATAGAACACTCTTTAGCCCTCGGCTACGCCCTCGTGGATGTCGGAAAATATCCTACGGGAACGTTCTACCGGTATTTAAAGGAAACCAAGCGATGATCGTATACCTAAAAGCCGAAGAAAAGGTCATTGACTCCTATCACAAAACCTCATTCCAGGAAAAACCTCATTCCTGCCTTTATTTCTTCTTATAGCTTTTTTAAATGAATTTGAAAAACAAACAGAAAGCCTTTCTTATTGAGAATCTGAGAACTTACGCTAAACGTTCTAAAACTTTCAGGAATTATAAGTTTTAAAATTTAATAGGTAAGTTTTAAAATTCAATAGGTTTCAGGACTGACACACTAGTATTATTCTCATTACCACGCTACTAACATGTAGGTAAAGTAGGAAAATGTATAGAAACATATAACCACAAGATACAATCGAAGGTCGAATCCAAAGATAAAATCTAGATACAATTTTATGACAGCATTCGCATAGTTTATTTATGATGAATTGTCTCACATATTTCCCTCATGCGGCAACACTAAGATGTCATAGTGTTGCCATCATAGCGGATTTCCCCAAGCCATTCAAAAAGTATTTACGCTGTAGATTTCATAACCGTGGGTTATTCAAGCTAATTTACATACATTACGGTCATCTTAAAAGTATTTGTTTAATGAGAGAAAAATCCCACAGCCTATGTTATGATTCATTTTTGTTGTGGACCCGACCACTTGCTTGTAAAGGTTAAAAACAGGGTATTCCACGGTCAAGTTCAAAGCACGATGTCTTTATCGGTACGAGCTTTTATTGCGCAAGTTAAAGTTCCCAATCCATTTACTTGCAGACATTCTGTGAGTTCAAGAAAGTAAACCTGTCAGCTTGCATGCAATAAAACTTGCTAGTGGACTACTTTTATTAGACGAAATATTGTCTAGGGTGTCTTTATGTGTCAATCCTAGCTTAAAAGCATGTTGACAGGGTAACAACGTCCAAGATCGAAATTTCCCACCTATAAGCTCAGACCAAATAAAAAACCAAGACTGCTGCTGAGGGCTGCGAACAATACAGTGAAGCATGCCAAAACTACACCTCTGCTCTGTGCATACACGCTCACACGCACACATTTACAACCTTTTACAATCAAACTACACCTCACTAAGTGCACACATGTTTACGACACCGGTCTCACGTCACTGTTGACAGCGCTACCTATGTTTTGGTTTTTTGGTCTGAGCTTATAAGTAGTTGGACTAGAAAGACATGACAAGTACCAAGAGAAGTGATGAAAGAAATTGTATGCAGTAGGTAGTTTTCTGCAAAAAGAAAGAAGTTTCCGACACGTCCGAAAAAGATTGAAAGTTGAAGTAGGTAATACATCAATTACTAAAAGCGAAACAGTCAGGTCGATGACGCTGTGATGCATCATGTTAATACTATATTATTAACTCGAAAGTCTTAATTAAAGCCTGTATGTTTCGTACCGAAGGACGCGTAAATGCCCGTAATTTAAGACACGTTTAATAAAGATGATTTAATTTAATAAAAATGCTGTACCCGACGAAATACCTTACGAACGATGACCGCCAATTATGTTGTTATTTTTAATTCCATTTAAAAAGCTAAAAGTATCCGTTATTTATCATGTAAATGTAGTAAGAAATAAAGTCATGTAGAATTATTACATAGTAATTCTACTATCTACAGAGTTACTCGTAAACTCGACGTATTCCTTGCAGGACGTCATAGTAATTAAAATGCAACAAATTAAGCCACCAAATGTTCTACCGAAGTTCAGTAGTTTTTGAGTTAGTAAGATTTTTAGTTTTGTTATGAAAAAAGTGACTATTCGGAAAATCTAATTAAATAATTTAGTGAACATTATTATTGTTTTTAATCAATATCAATTTAAAAACTTTAATTACACATATTTCACACGTCTTGTTCGATGTGCTGCCCTCGGTTTCGAATAGATGTTCTTATTCGCTTCCTCTCTCCGGTTTTTGTGATTCTTGATGTGATTGTTGCCCTCATCTGGTCCGCCACGTCTGTTATTCTCTCCCTTAGCTCTTCAATTGAACTCCATATACGTACTGTCCTATCTATATTACCAAATTATTACCGTCCCTTTGCAGACCAAAAGCATGGCACGCTTGCTCAATTTCAGACTTATAATATGTAAGTTACACACTGGTTTCCTCACGATGTTTTCCTTCGACGATGTCAGTAATGTCCAACACGAACTCAGATAGTATTTACACACATATGAATTGAAACTCACATTGGTACAAAATTTTCAAAAATAAGAATGTAGGGCAATCTTCTTTTAATAAATAACATTTCTAAAACGGAAGATGTGTCTGCTGTTAGAAAATGCGAGTAATTCAGCAGAATGGGCTGGTAGCAGCTGTAGCGAAATTACATGCAATCGTTTCATTTTCTAAGGGATTTATAATCATGTTTTCTTTGATAATTCCCAAAAAAAAAATTTTAGAAATGGCTCAGTATCAAAACTGGAAGAGCGCGTAAATGCACTAAGACATTTCTTCAAGTGTTCACTCTATCTATAAATATAAAACACTTGACTTACATCCTTGTGCCTTCCGAGAAAAAATCTTTCATAATGACGCATTTCAAATGTTCCGTTAATATTCAGGTCTGCCGATTAGCTAATTAAATGACGTCATATTTTTATCAGAATCACAAAGAAAGGGGGAAAGTCACTGATGACTTTTAATGACATTTAAATATGTCTGAGATGAGCGAATCAAATTTAAAAAAATGCAATACAGTTACTTTCAAATATGTTTTTTTTAATTTCCAAAAGGTATTTGTTCACATACTTACATATAATAAAACGGATAAAACTAACACCAATGATATTCTTTGTTATGCAAATTATATCAACGTTTCACACATTTTATTGCAAAATAAAACAGTATAAGTAGAACTTGAACCTTCTGTTCATCCGGTCATTGGACAAAAGCATACCTCTATTTTAATTTGACGCAAAAACAATTATTTAATTTACCTACAGCAACTTAAGACTGGACTGTGAAGGGCTACATTACCCTTGGGTTGTGAGATTGTGACAAGTCAAGTTACAAAATCAAAACGTCTCTCACAATAATAATTATTAATTGACACCTACATTATGACCGAAAGAACATTTTCTTGATGCATGTCAAATTGCGTTAAAAAAATACAAATTTAACGCAGTTTTTATTTATTACCCTGGCAACACTAATAAACAGGATAGAATAAGTAGGTACTATAGTATTATCGACAGGATATTTATACCTTTATGCTGCACCATTTTATTAACTGCCGTTTCCTTGAAAACGAGTCGATCAAGAATAAAATTAAACATGCAGAATGATATTACGAACAATTGCAATCTTTTGAGGTTTATTGTCATCGTAAACTGTTTAATTGTCTTGCAGTTAATTAGGTTATACTTAAAAGTTTATCTATCAACGTATTGTGCACACTTTCACTTTGAGTGAAACTATTTAGTAACTACTTAGTATTTTGAATTAAATGTAGCAGCAATTTTGAAAACTTTACATCAATATTCATATTCATTGTTTGAGTAAGTATGCATCGAGAATCTTGTGTGTTTTCTCCATAAAATAAATCTTTACCATGCTTGTGTGAACTGTGTTATTTTGAGGTATTTAAAAACAATCTCTACTCGAGTTTTACCGTCTTCAAAACCAACCAGAAATCCTCATCAATTAAGATAACACAGAAACAGAAATCCACCGAAACAATTTCTATTTAAATCCGACCTTGGCTACAAAACTTAAAAAGACAACAACGCTTCTCAGTACCCACAAACTAGTCATTGTTTCAAAACCAATGAGTGTCAATCACTATACAGACAGACGGACAGACAATCTGATGTTTAGTAAACTTGTATGACCGCCTGACCGGCAGGCAGACAAGTGAAACCTCCATGATTGATGAACTCTGCGATTAACTGATTACTGATAATGATAACCATCCCGGTTTGATTGCATTTGATTTTGATATGCGTGTGGAGAAATGACAGGTGATAGTAAGGTTACACGTGTATTCGGTCTTCGAAAGTAGAGTGCACTTAGATGTAAGTGAATCGATGAGGTCTAGCCAACCAAGACCAGCCAAAACTTGTCTGGTTTTGTGAGACGACATGTCTTTATTTCCTTTCAGTTCTCTGGTATCCTCTCCTATAATGTCTAGGTATACGTAAACTGATCGTGATGCTCACCAGTCTTAGTTCTTTGAGTCGTAGTAAAATTAACTGATTTATATCTATTAGCACTTATTGTTTGAATGTAGAGCAGTATCTTACTGATAAACCATCAGCATGATTTAGTAAGCTAAGAATTTTTATTGCTGTTTAAATGGTAGTGATTTTAAGTAAGAAAGCAACTTTGTAAATATAAAGGATCTTAGTGCAGAACACATCCCGCCATAATACAATAACATGCAAATTATTTAAAATATTGATACTCAGAAACGTATTGGTAAAGCAAAAGTAAAGACTACAAATGAAGGAAGCTCAGCAGATCCAAAAAACAAAGATAGCTTAATTAATAATTAAAGAAAGTCGTATACAAGTAGTGTGGCCGATAAATTTGTCGTATCTAAATAAAGATCTGGTCGTAAAAACAGTCGGTCGATTACACGGCTCACTTAAATTGGATTGATTGAGTTCGGTATCGATGCAGGCCACATCACTCCAGTTTTACTAATTAAATTGTCAATGGTCTTAAAATTGATGATACATAAATATATACATGTAAAAAAGTCTATAGGTCGGTGGTACCTACTCTTACGAAGTCACAATTCGTAGTAACCCAGACTTAAAATTAAGTCAAGAAATATATAATATATACTTTTGCTTTTCGATTTTTTACAGCCGTTTTGTCATTAGTTAGTTAAAATTAAAATCAATCTATTGATGAAACTAATGTGACGGCCAATATTCTCTGCACGACGTTCAGCAATATTATGAATAGACCCATTTTTCAGCAGTGCTTGCCAACCGCCTAATATCGTCATAAAAACTAGGGGTACTTAAAGGTGACATCATAAGCTTCCGGATTGAAGGACCAAATTATATAAACGATATTTTTGGTCGTTTTTTATGGAAATTTTGTTTTGAAATAATGTGAAGTAATTATAGTAACATTGTATTCCTTATCCTAGCTCCAACAGGTCTCTGCCGCGCCAACGAGCGGCTCCTGATGTGCGGCTGTCCCCGGACGTGCCGGGATCCGGCGCCGGATTGTGCCGCTGTATGCCGTACCGGTTGCTTCTGCGAGGACGGAGAGGTCCGGAACGATAACGGGATCTGCGTTAAACTGGCGGATTGTCCACCTATCCGTAAGTGGGAGCGAGAAATATTAGGTACTATTCTACAACATTTTTTTACAGCTTTCTAAATTAATTAAATTTTGTCCATGTTAGGTCCTAGGGTCCGCAATTTAACGATCGACAAAATATGTATGAGCGAAATGTCGCAATTGTTAATAAATTAATATCACCAAATCACGACATGAATAAAACAAATAATATGCTGGAGCCGCATCTGCGTCTATCGTGACGAAGCTTCGCACAGTGATACGATACACGTAGATGTGACCAACCATTATCGGTTATCGTGACGATAGTTCGGGCTGCGTAGCACTTATCGCCCGGGTGGCGGTACATAATAAGCTTGGTCGGACTAGCGTTGGTTATTTCGACTGTTTCGACGGTCTATCGAAATAATGGAGAGCCATCTTGGATTATCGCACGATAATTCGTCAAAAATATGAAGCCGCTAATGTGACTACCGCATTAGCGCGATAACTTTTTAGCGAGCAAAACATACGAAGCTTCGGCACTCGATGCTATGTCACGACAGACGCAGATGCAACCCCAGCATAAGACAAACACGCCAAACAAATTACTTATTACTAATTATAATTTTGATTCTTTGTAGTATTTGTACAGCTTGATTAAAAATAACTTCAATTTGGACAAGTGTCATGCCGTCATGATAAGCAAAAATATTTATTTATATTCCTGTCCACAAGTTCAAACTGTACTCATAAAGTTATAACAATTTTATTTTAATGAATTAACAGATTTTGACAATTTGGTGAATGGTTAAATTGCTAAAGATAAAGAAAGTTATTATTATAATTCTATACAACATGCTTTAAAGTACCCCTTAAAAACGAGTGGAGATATATAATTTTTTTCTAAAAAAATATCACCCTGAATACTTGGGTGACGTCAGCTATCATTTCCGTCTGATGTTAATTAAGGGTTGACACTATTAATAGCTCACTTTACCTTAGTTTTCATGGTGAGAGTTCTACAGAATACATCGGCTGCTACCATCTTTCCGACTTTTACTACATCCAGATATACGAAAGCAGAAGAACATAAACACAACCCAATAAAATCCTTTACTTCTCAGTGTCAGCCTACAAGCAAGATACATCAGAACCTCGGCCCAACGGGGGTAAATGCCCTGCAAACGAAGAGTACAGGTACTGCGAGCCCTGCAACAAGACCTGTGACCAACCTAACCCCATTTGTCCAGCCCAGTGCAGCAGGGGCTGCTTCTGTAAGGATGGGCTGTTGAGGGATCGAGATGGCAGATGTGTTGCCCCAGAAAAGTGCTCAAAACGTAAGATTCTTTTCATATTTACACGACGCCCAAAAAGGGAGTGTAATGTTTTCAGGGTTCATGTATGTATGAGAGTTTCTTTATTCCACCAGAACTTTTAAATGCCTGAACAGATTTGGATGCGTATCGTTAGAATCCTTACATTTACATCATCCCGAATAGATACCTACACTGGCGACAAATTATTTTTGAAAAAAAAAAAACAATATGTCGGTAGTATGGCTCCATTTTAAAATGCAAAAAAAGCATGTTTTGATATAAAATTAAAATAAAAAAATCACGACTTTTTTACATAAAAGTAAAAAGTAGTTGAACAAATAAAACTGTAATCTGTAATGAGTAATGAAAATTTTATTTATTCAACTAGTTTTTACTTTTTTTGGCAGGGCTGTCGTGTTTTTTAATATTATTTGTAAGTCATTGTATGGCTAACAAGCCGAAGGCCTGATGCCGCCGCCTATGGCCACAGGCATCATAGATGTGTTACCACCTCAGAGACAAGGTTGGAATCACTCATTTGCCTGGAATTACACCGGCACCCATATCCTTCAAACGGGAACTTATAGAAATGCTGGTTAGTGGCAGGAATAGGGTATGAACCGGTGGTCGTATGTTCCCGAACGAACTCCTTCACAGAGAAGTCGGCTCTATTTATTTATTTAATACTTCAAGCACACAAATGTACAGAGGCGGACTTAATGCCAAAGGCATTTTCTACCAGTCAACCTTTGGGTGATGCAGAGATAAACAGTGGTAGGTGCAATAGCGAGAATTGAGGAATAGATATTTATTTAAATATAAAGATATACATAAATATATATTTCCAATTATATACAAATATAAACAAAAATAAATACACATAAAATACTACTAAAGCAAATAAGACAAACAATGGAAAATCATTACCGCTGTGATGATACTGCCAGCTTCTTGCGAATGTGCTCGCGCTATAGATCTTTTCTACTTTCTGACATGATTTGAAAGTGAAAATAGTTCCAATAAGTTTTTGGATGAAAAGCTTATATTAGGCAGTATCGGTAACAGTGGTTCGTATTTGAATTCCTGCGTTGTGCTTTCAATAAATTTTCCAAAAAATTACGGGGATTAGTAAATAAATGAACCTACCTTTTTTACTGTTCATACCATGCCCAGGAAAAGTACAAAACAAACAAGGGAAAAAAATTGTGGCACTCCAGGAGTGCCGACAGAAGTGAAAACTTTAACAATTTTACTGTGCAGGAAATACTTTTAATGAGGTGTCGGTAACGGTAACAGTGTCGCGAGTTCAATTGTTTTTTCCCATCTCAAAAATGCCCAACAATTCAATTAAACAATTCGTAGATTTTGCGCATATGAAATTAAAAGTTAAACAGGCTCCTGTTATCTTGAGATGCGATCTTGACTTACTTCCTAGCACACACAAGGTCAAGGCAAACTCTTTTGTTTAATTTAGAACACATTCATGAGAGACGCGTTGGGCATTTTTGCAAAGTAATAAATGATTTGATTTGATTTGATTTTTGAGATGAGACTAAACCATTGATTTCGCGACACTGTAACGCAATTTACCGACACCGTGGAGTAAAAGACATCAACGCGTTGATTGCCGCGGTGCGTGAAGTAAAAGACATCAATGCGTTGATCCGATTCTTTTTAGGGTTCCGTAATAAACAAGGACCCCTTCGTCATGTCCGTCTGTCTGTCTGTCCACGGTCTAGCTCCGAGACCCTTAGTACTAGAAAGCTGTAATTTGGCATAGGTATACATATATTAATTACGCCGACAAAAAGGTGTAACAAGATTATGAAAAACATTTTTTTTAGGATACCTCCCATACTCGTAAAGTGGTAATGTTTTTTTTTTATCCCATAATGTGGGGTATCATTGGAACGGTCCTTTAAAAACATTGTGAGTTTGGTATAACTATTTTTGGATTCAGGGATTCGTTTGCGAAATATTAGGCTTTAAAGTGCTAATTTTTGTTAGAGTCAAGTGTCCCCCTTCCCTGCCAGCTAAATGGTTGGTTTTGGATGTGTGAAAAAAATCACAGTACTAGTTTATATAACGAAATTAAAAGGAAAACTATCACAGCTAAGTAGGCTTTACAAGTTAACGAGTAATAATAGACCAACTTAACTTTGCATTTGCAAAAACATGTTTTCCCACACATTTCGGGAGAACATGTTTATCAACTACAAAGTTAAGTTTGTTTTTGGGATAAATTCATCCCAACTACGGAACCCTTCATTGTGCGTGGTCCGACACGCACTTGGCCGGTTTTGAAGTTTTCACTTCTGTTGGCACTCCCGGAGTGTCACTGTTTTTTTTTCTTTCTTTCTTTCTTTCTTTCTCCACTTCAGTTTTTAAAGTTTATGCTTCTGTTTTATTTACAGACACCAAATACTAGCTATAGTGAGCTAAGCTGCTTTCTTGCCGAAGACCTACACTTCTCTCAATCTTCTACCTTCATGCTGCGCTGTTCCTTCACTTAATTTTCAACGAAGAAGAATGTCTTTCTTAAGTCTATACTATCTTTTTATATTTTATACTTTCACTATCACTTTTGTAAAGTAGATTCTTGTATAAACGATTTTGATCTGGGAGCCATAATTATAGGTAGGTACGGCCAGCGACAGAAGTCGAATAACACTGCTACTTTGACTGAACATCTAAATTGACACAAAATTATTCGATAAAATGTATTTCAGCATTTCATGTAATAGCTAAGAATGATTATTCTTTTGTTTTCATCTTTCTTTTGTTTTTTTTCTAATCCGATTTTGATAAAATTTTTAGCTCATAATTTAATAACAGAAGTGTAAATCGACTTTCGTTGCTGATTTTGTACGTCCAGCTAGATTTCTTTGTCACTGTCTGTTCTGTAACTTATGAAAATTCACAGGCGTAAGTAATGTGTATTTATCTAAGTACATCTAAGGATGACAACAAAAACTAATTTCATAATTTCTACTACTACTATATTACCAGCGACAAATCAATCAATCTGCCGAGTCTAACCGGATGCAGCTGAATACCAGTATTTTACACGGAGCAACAGACTAAGTATCTGACCTCCACAATCCAGTAACTGGGTATTACGATACCTCTTGGTAAAACTGGCTGTCTGACTTTCGGGCTTCTGACGACCCGTAACGACTGTCAAAGATCCACAAATGAGAGGGACCAACGGCTTAACGTGCTTTCCGACCGAGTCACGCAGGCGTCTCAGTATGTGAAGAAGTCACACATTCACAGACCAACCCCGGCAAGCGTAGCTTAGCCTGATGGATCGACCCGTGTGGCTGTTATTACTTAGCCACGACTATACTACCAGCGACCGTAGACCCCGTAATCAATTGTATGAGTTAGATAATGATAACTACCACATTTGTAGTTTCGCTACTCAATTTAATTTCACCTTCTACACCTACAGTACTTCCAGCCCCAAACGCAACACAGTCCGAGATGACCTGTAAAGAACATCAGGTCTTCAAGCTATGCGAGACAATGGAGAAGACTTGTAGCAAGCCCAATCCCAAGTTACCATCGCCGTGCAAGATGGGCTGTTTCTGCGAAGAGGGGTACGTTAAGTCCCCAAACGGTCAATGTGTCAAGCTAGAGGAATGTCCTAAAGGTAACTGGGAAATACTAAATGGTGTTCATGAAATTTTTTATAACACTGGTCCTTCTGTAAATTTTGTCGAATAATACGAGGATAGACGATACCTGATGATAGATGTCAAATTGATGGTCACACAGTAGGTCTGTCTGCTGTGTTTTTCAAAATAGCATAATATACCTACAAAGCATAGTAAAACTCTTCAAAGTCTTCAATGTAATCATTTTCTTGAAGTACGTATTTCTTCTTGCCAAACTATTGTAACTTTAAAATGGATATTGTTTTCGTTGTGATTCCTGAACGTCTTCTATATATCTAGCTATTATGTTTTTACACATTTAGAAGTGACATTCTTTTCGTTTATGTATCGATACGGAAAACCGGGCGAAGAAAAAACCTACTATAGTTTGACCAACCGAGAAGCGCCTAAATATTCTTGAAGCGCTTTAGCTATAGTTTTACCGAGACCTCTGTTCCGCGCCTTACGTATGTGCGTGACGAGACAGGGGTCAGTGCAGGCCGCTCATTCGTCAATGCTCACTGCGTGCGGCGTTCGCCCGCCGCTGATTTGTCAACGCTGCCCCCCCCGCCTCACCGCGCATAAGTCGCCAAACAGCGATCTCGGTAAAACTATAGTTAAAGCGCTACAAGGATCTTTTGACGCTTAACTGACATTGAAAGGAGGGCGCTGTTGGTTAACATTTGTGACAATGTTTCGTGAAATTCTATTGAAGCAACAAGATGGCGGTATTAGTTCCGATATTGGCCATGCGCCAAAAGATCCTTGTACAACTATACATGTAAATGACTGCACGTGTTCATATTTTCTTTATAACTTTCCTGCACTTCTATGTATTTGTTACCAATCAATTTATTTATAATTTAATTATTAAAAAAAAATACTGAGTTTTAGTCAAAAACTTTGTTTTCTGAAATGATATTTTGACTGTTCTTAATTTAGTGTTTATTTATTGAAATAGTGTTAAGATAATTATTAAGAAAAACATAAATAAATAGTTAAATACATTATTTCTTGGTTTCTTCTTTCTTTTCCTATGTCTCTTCTTATAACTGTTTGGAAAACTTATTATCCACAAGCTTTAAACAAATGGCACATTAATTATTCTCTTTCAAGAAAAAGGGATTCAAAACTTTGTCAAGTAAAAGGAAAGGATGCAACTTCTGTTTTCTATCTTACCCCTATTTCTTCAAAAGATGGCAGTAGACTGATGGTAAGAAATGTCCCAAACCGGAGACAAGCTGGCACACCTTCCAATGCATCGAATCACCATCCAATCAATCTGAGGCTTCCAGTCTCAGAACCAGATGCAGCCAATATTTTACGGGGACTGACTGCCAATCTGACCTCCACAACCCAGTAGCTGGGTATCAGGATTCTCCTTGGTAAGACTGGTTGTCAGATATTTTGGCTTCTGACTATCCGTAACGACTGTCAAAGATCTACGAATAGTGTCCGACCGAAACCGAAACCGAATTTCGGCAACAATCTCAATTTCGGCCGAAACCGAAACTTCCGTACAAGGATCATGTTTTGAGGGAAAAGTAAAGAAAACTATAATCTATGTATTATAATCATTATTTGTTTTAATGAATTATTTTTTGATGTTTACTACCTACTCTTATGCTAAATCACGTAGGTACCTAATAAAACTTACCAAATTCAAAATAAATCACTAAAATCACACGAAAACTCACAACAAACAAAACGACACGACATGATTAGGCACGTGGGCGCGGCAAAATGTCTTCGTCACTTACTCGCTTGGATCAGCGCGAGAACTCCCGAATGCAGTTTCTGTTTCGGTCGTAGTTTCGGCAGGTTTGCCGCCGAAACCAAAACTAAACCGAAACCGAACTTTCGGTCGGACACTATCTACGAATGATAACCAGAACCAACGGCTTAACGTGCTTTCCGAGGCACGGAGGGTATTTCATGTATGTAATTGTACAGCGATTAACCGATTCACATTTGGACTTATATGTTACTGGCACAATAACAATCAACATGCTTGGTAGTTAAATTGGCTGAATTAAATTTTTTCTTAGGTATAGTTGAAGGAAGGAGAGCTGCGAGGTGACCATCCTCTTGTCATACTGGAAATGAATCAAAACAACAATCAACACGCAACAACACAACGTAGACAGAGAATCATTAGACATACACTAATTATAATAATCAGTAACTGATATATATAACAAGCACAATATTTCATATTGAGATCCACACCACTGGTCGCTAACATAACTCATTTCTGACGTGACCATAGGTCCTGTTTTGAACGGGACCGTCCCTTTTTCGGTTCTTTGTTCCAGTGTCCACAAAAAAAGCCTGAGGACGCAAAATTGTCCCATTTTCACAAACGGGACAATTTTGCGTTTGGTGGAAGTGTTTGGTTCAAACACTTTCCACCAACAACCTTATGCAATTAAGCATGAAAACTTTTGTATTTTAATTGAATATATTTTACATCTGCCCGGCACAAATGCACCAATAGAAAGAGTATTTTCTATAATTAACAAATTGTGGACGTCTGAAAAAACCAAGTTACAGGTTCCGGTCTTTCATAAGGCGATGTTGATAATTAAGGTGAATATTAAAAACATGGTAAGAATTTTATTCTTACATATTATCATCACCAGCTGTATTAAAACAAATTTGTTCTGCTGACAAATATAAAAATGACTGAAAATTTTTCTTGCTTAGCTTTTCAAATATATTTTTTTTAATAAAAATTTGTTGTCTGTAAAGTCGGTTTATGGACGATAATTTTACGTGATAACGTCACAAGCCGAACGCTTAAACCGATCGTGCCTCTCTATCGCTTGTTCCGCGCTCTCGCTTGCACGCTCGGCTCAGGCGGAACGTGACACTTTTTCGTGCGTGCAGCTAGCACTAGTTCATGATTTATAAGACGTTATCACGTCAAAAATGTATTTTTTTCATTGAGAACCTTATCTGGTATTCTCAAAAGTTTCCTTTATGAATCGGTCCTGCTAATTGAGAAAAATAAACTGATATCCCGTTTTGAGTAAAAAAAAATGGTCACATTACTCATTCAGTAGGTACTATTTCTTTATGAAAACTATGTGGGTAGTTGAATAATGAACAGTGTATAACTTGTAAGAACATGTTATCGATACCGTGCGTGGAAGACTAGAGGAAGCAGATGCAATACGTAGAGTTGCATAGAACATCATATGAACCGAGAGAAGGCACTAAGAAGTGGTGAAGGGTGTTTTTGGGGGACAGTCTTATGTAATTTTGACGTTCGAAAAGTGCTGATTCTCAGCCTAGTTTGAATAAATGACTTTTGAATTTTGATACAAAAAGATTATAGAGTCGTCACCTACCCTCTTTACCCAATTAGGTTGGGGTCAGCTTCCAGTTTAACCACAGATGGTTCACTCCGCATTTTAGATATGAAGCTACAAGTACGCGGTGGGCCCATCTTGTCGGGCCAATTCAGTGAGTGTAACGTAGTCAGAAGATATAAAAGTTACGCGATAGAAAGAGAGGCAACTTCTAGATGAATATAACTGTAGGTAACTAGTGCTGTGCGACCTGAATTGAACTTTATTGTGTTTTAGCAAGAGTCGCTTTTTATTTAAATGATTTTGCGGAGTAAACATCTGTATTTTAATCAGTGGTTTAACTGGATGCAGCTGAATAGCAGCGGAAAAGATCTGATAGAGCAAAATAATTATTTCCCAGTCTCTTTTTCACTAGGCTATATTCTCTTCAACTACATAACTAAGTTTCTAATTAGTAGATTGAGAATACTTAGTAGTTTTCTTAGCTGAGGTTAAGACGCTGCCTTACTAAGCAATATAAACTTGTTAATAATAAAAAATATTTTCTTGGAAACTATTGAAAAAAATAAACAATCAATACGCAAAATAAGTAAGTAGTACCTGTAGTGGTGAAAACAGATAAGCATATCGCCCAGTACCCTAATTGCGTAATACACGATCAATCACAATTTGTTTCGAAAAAAAATCTGCTCAACAACGTAAATAACGCTATGAATGTTGTTGAACTGTCAAAATGAAACAAAATCATAATCGTTTACGAAAATAAGTTACGCAATTAGGATATAGGTATACAATAATACGGCCGATATAACTTGGCAGTTCCGAACTTCGCGCAAAAGGCTGCGCAATAACATTTTTAACCGACTTCCAAAAGGAGGAGGTTCTCAATTCGTCTGTATTTTTTTTTTTTTTTTTATGTTTTTTACTCGATTACTCCGCCAATTATGAATAGATTTTGATGATTCTTTTTTTGTTTGGTAGATCATACTTCAGAGGTGGTCCCATATAAATTTTATTAACTTTGCTTCGGTAGTTTTTGAGTTAGCTTCAATTATACGTATTTTTTCCCACTTAGTATGTAGATGATATGATAACTTCTTGTCACTGTTATTTACATAGCAGGTAGTGGTATTCGAATTTGTGTGGGGTAGGTACCACAACTAAAAAGTGAAAAATAAAAACTTTTTACAAAAAAAAAACAACCGACTTCAAAAAAAAAAACACTACAAAGTGAAAAATAACTTTAATTTCGGAAGTCGGTGACAAAGAACGAAAATTCAAAACCAAAGACACCGACTTCCGAAATTAAAGTTATTTTTCACTTTGTAGTGTTTTTTTTTTGAAGTCGGTTGTTTTTTTTTTTTGTAAAAAGTTTTTTAAGAACCAAATGGTGAAGGAAGAAAGTGTGAAGTGTGTGTGTAAATGTGTGGAGGAAGTCTTGAGGAACAATAAATAATATTCGACTTACGGTTACACACACAATATTACGAATTATATGAGTAAATACTAGCTTTTGCCCACGCCTTCGTCCACGTGGAGGTCTGAAGTTATCCCACGAGAACGTACCGGGATAAAAAGTATCCAGGTTATAAACTATAAATGTGTGCCAAATTTTATCTATAAATCCGTTCAGCCGTTTTTGCCTGATTGAGCAACAAACTCACTTTCGCATTAATATGATATTAGTTAGAATGATAAATATTATAATAGTAGCCTAGGAAACCAATTCATTCCCAAACACGACACGCCAAACATAGTCCACCAATCAATCAACATTATTTTTCCAGCTCAGGTAAAGACTGATCCAACAACTCCAGCAACTCCAGCTCATTCAATGATTGGTCCAGCAAATCCACCTAAGTTTATAGTCCAGTTTCTCATTGACCCAATGTTCCAAGATTTCCAACCATCCTACCACAATCCTTCCGTGGAAGACTGCGCCCCAGACGAGGAATACTTCTCCTGTGGATGGTGCGAGCCCAGCTGTTCACAGCCAGCCCCCTCTTGTCCTAACAAGGTCTGCATCAGGGGATGCCTGTGCCGCCCTCCGTTACTGAGACATCATACTGGTTTCTGTGTGGAAGCGAAGGAATGCTTTCCAGGTAAGAATTTTTCATTTGAACATAATGAAGTAACATAGAATCAAAAACTGATATTAGCGAGTATTATAAAAATCCCTCGACATAATGTAAATAGGGAAAGACTATGTTTAATACTGGAAAATTATTAAAACACTAGCTTTTGCCCGCGGCTTCGTTCGCGTGGTTGTCGGAAAATATCCCACAGGAAAGTGCTACCGAGATTTCATACCTAATAAATAACAGAGGAAAACTTCATTAACTCCTATCGCTGCGTCCGCGTTGCTCCGCGTTATTTTGAAACTGTGATATCTTTTAAACTATTCATTTAAATTACATGTTTCAAAAGCATATTTTAATTTTAATTAAATGCCCAATTTAAATAACATATTTTTTTGGATAAGGATTAATATACTATACCGGTCAAAAAAGCTTCGGAAATAACAATTAAATTTTTATCAAATTCTGAAAGATAAAAATGGTTATTGTGGGTCATCCTTAGAAGATAGACATATGCCATCGCGGACTTTTTTGTTGAACTTTTTAAGATGAACAATACCGTAGAACATAAATTGATGTATCTTTTCCGGTTAACGCAGCGCACGACAGTAAAGCTCCCAGTCGGCATGATTTTTTCCGACTTCTTCAACAATAATCGTCATATTTAAGCCAATTTACACAAAACCTTAATGAATTATACATTAAAACCTTTCGCATTAATCACTCCGTCCATTGGTGAAAACCTTTCAAAAATTCGTTCGGTAGTTTTTTTGAGTTTATCGCGTTCAGACAAATAGACGCGGCGGGGGACTTTGTTTTATAATATGTAAGGATTATCCGCATAGACTAAATGGGAAAAATACATATTATTGAAGTTAACTCAAAAACCATATGGAACCACCACGCAAGATTCTTCTACCAAATGAAAAAAATCACGAAAATATCGATGAACAAAAAAAACGAAGTTGAACATGAACTTCCTCCTTTTTGTAAGTCGGTTAAAAATGCCCTGAATGTGATGTTGATGTTGTTGCAATAGCGGACTAATGATGAACTCGAGAAGATTGAAAGACCATTGAAACAAAATAAACAATCAATACGCAAAATAAGTACCTAAGTAGTACCTGTAGTGGTGAAAATAGTTAAACATATCGTCCAGTACCCTAATTGCGTAATACACGATCAATCACAATCTGTTTCGATTTGAAACAGATTGCTAATCCATTGCTTCATAAGTTCGAAAAATTTGTCAGAATGTTGTTGAACTGTCAAAATGAAACAGATTGTGATTGATTGTATCTATGTTACGCAATTAGGGTGCTTGTACACACGGCTACACATCAAGCTATAAATTTCCATTATAAGCCGACCTCGCATTGTACGGAAATCCTATACAATGCGAGCTCAGCATAAATTGGAAATGTATAGCTTGATGTATAGCCGTGTGTACCTAATTGCGTTACACATAAAATGACAATTGATCGCAAATGGGTTTCATTTTGACAGTTCACCAACATCCATTGCTTTATTTACGTTGTTGAGCAGACGAATTTTACAAACCTATGAAGCAATGGATTAGCAATGGATTGACCTACAAGTAGTTGTTCCGGGTCTGGCTGTTTGTGTATGTGAGTTTAAATGTTTGTAAACGCACCCACAATTCAGGAGAAATTCATAGAGAACGTTTAAAAATAAAAAATCGGCGCCGTGGTAATCAACGCGTTGATGTCTTTTACTCCACGGTGTCGGTAAATTGCGTTACAATGTGTCGAAATCAATGGTTTAGTCCCATCACAAAAATACCCAACGCGCCTAAAGATTTCACTTAAAAAAAAATATCCATCAAAACTCTCGGATTGTGATTCGAAGTGTTACGCAATTAGTGTGTTGATATATATCACTACTCATATGTAAAAGTACATTTATAAATATTGCTTTACACATCATTGTCACTTTTATGTAAACGGGTCGTAGCTTACCCACGTCGTGACTATAGACATTGATCTTTTTAACTTTAATTCACAAACAGATTCACTGGTACACAAACAATATCAAGGCCGGCTCACCACTGCCACAAGATGGGGTTTACTTATCACCAAACAATGTCAATGTGGAACATCCCCATTCATAATCTCTGCTGTCAGATCCCCGCCATAGATCAGCTGTAACATTGTTCGCCGTGTTATCATGTGGGTGCAGTATTTATGTGACAACTGTGAACTTGGCTCTATTCTGCGTGCACGCATCGATCACGCCCTTATGACTGGACAAATCCTGATCTTGAACTTTGATTTTATTTATAACTTGACTGATCTTTTCGTTTTGTTCTTAGTTTCCTTTTAGGTTTCAAAAGTATGAGCAGCAAAGTTATAGGTAGGGTAGGTGTCGGTTTATAGAGCCAATTGATCCGATCATAGATAATAAATAGGCTTAGTAGATATTTTATAAACAGTTTTGTTTAAAATTCATTCTTATGAGAAGTTATAACTTCTCTCTCATTGTCATCATTGCCAAAATCCCGTTGAAGACACAAAATATTTTCAAGAATAAATTTGAAAAATTATAATAATTAAAATGAATTTCTATAAATAAATACCTTCCGTATCAGTACCAGTCGTGTCGCGACGACACGTCGCCTGCTGCTGCCGCCTGCGGTCGACTACGAAATTGTACCTTTACCACCAATTTTGAAAACGTCTAAGTTCTCTATCAAACAATCGAGAACCTACAAACGAGGAATAAATCATAAGTAAAGACTGATCCGCTAAAAACGTAGAGAAAGGCACAATCAAACGATCTGACGCAAAATAACGATGATTCAATGCTAACTCCCACATTTTATGCCTCAATTGTTTTAGGGATAAAAAGGACGAGAAAGTTCGCGACAGTCAGCTCATAAAATCGTTAATAAGTGGCTTGAGAGGCAAGCCATGTTCGGTGGCACTCGTAAATTTTTATACACTTATTTTGTTGAAAACCAAATCCGAAAATTGGGGCTTTGTTTCCAAAATTATCTGCTTTTACATTCCAACTTCCATTTGAATTTCATGGCTTATGCTGTTTGAGCAACCTTATTATAGCTTACTAGTTAACAAAATTTGATCGGAGCTTAAAATTGATTCAGTTTTAAAACTCAATTCGTCGTGAATGGTCTGATTTTGGCAGGATTGCTTTTGGTAGGTAATGTTCCGACTTCGGCAAAGCCTATAAATGACAATTCAAAAAGCATTGAACTTAAATGACCTCACAATAACAAACTTATAGGTTAGCTGACGAAATCTGTAAATAGCTTTAAACAAGAACAGAAATATTTTTAGTGGTTACTTCGAAATACGGGACAAAACATTTTGTAAGAAGAAAAAAATGTGTGACACGAATAGAGGCTTTTAAAAAGTACGACCCAAAAATGGGGCGCATGCATTAACGAGACAAGATCTCCTATTCTGTAAACTCTTGAATGTAAACGTAGTGTAAGATGCTCCCTGACTTGTGTATGGTACTTCGTCGTCGTTCAAATTAAAACACGTCCCACCATCTCGCTATTTTTTTACTTTTCGAGCAGCAGGGCTAACATGACAAGCGCGAGAACGCTCTTTTTCTCGTTTTATCGTAATTTGTCTACGATTTTGACGTCATTCTAATCCCTAACATGACCGCAAACGACGAGTAAACTCGACAAAGGCACTTTGACACTTCTTTATCGCGCGACGATAAACCGATGTTGCAAATTATTAAAAACAAATTATTTTTATGATAGCAACATCGGCTTGAAGTTTTGTTTCATTCATTCAAATTTATGCATGGAATTATGTATTTTATTGAATAAACGTATCTCTCTCTTAATTATACTCTCTTTTAATTATTTATGATTAGTTTTTTATGTAACCGACTTTTTGATTAAAATTAAATGATTTCTTTGGCATGCTGAAATTAAAATACAAAATGACGGTAATTAAAATTAGTGACAAATCGAAGTGTATTATTGTACAAATAGATTTCGTTAATTAATTAATTTAATCACCATAATTGGCAAAGCGACTGGTTATTACTGAAAGTAATAGTCAATAGTCATCTACGTGATAGTGCTTCCCTCCACTATAGTACACCGGTGTACAAACACATATCAAAAAAAAAAAAAAAAAAAAAAAAAAATTTGTACAATAAGTACGACTATGAATCTGCCATCTTTTTTCGAGTTTTTTTATGTATCATAATTTTGTCGTTTTGTCTACTCTCTATCGTCGTCAAAATCGACGACGACTAAATACAACAAAATGACTGATTATTATCGTGTTGAACTGTCAAAAATCGAGATAAATAACGTGTCATGTTAGGGTTTGTCGACAAAACATCAAGTTTGACAGAACGAGTCGAGTATTTTGTATGGCGAAGCTGTCAGAAAACGATAAAACTACAGAAATAGACAAAAATTTGTCGCGCGAGAGTGGATATATGTCGCGTGTGTCATGTTAGGCCTGCAGGAGTCGACACTTGATTACAAAGGAGGAATTTCTTCCTTTTTTTTATCACTAGGTACAGGTAGTGCTTTGAATATTCAAACTACTATACCTATTGGAAAATATCTCGGTGTGGTTCATAATATTATAGAATATTCTTTCTTTCTGTGGGTGATGTTAAATAGTGACTGAGTGACACTCTGCTCAAAACAATCTAACTGTGGCTACCAATCCGTCTGCTAAGCGGATTTCTGGCAGAGATTATGACAGCCTCTTCAACCTCCCCAAATTAGGATTCTTCTTCTTTTCATGTAGATGGAAATTATGTACAATAGAAACGGGTTTTGTCGACGGAAGAATAGACAAAATGACAGATAAACAATCACAATCTGCAATTTTTTAACCGATTTCCAAAAGGAGGAGGTTCTCAATTCGACTGTATGTTTTTTTTATTTTATGTTTGTTACGCGATTACTCCGCCAATTATGAATTGATTTTGATGATTCTTTTTTTGTTTGATAGATCATACTTCAGAGGTGGTCTCATATAAATTTTATTAACTTTGCTTGGGTGGTTTTTGAGTTAGCTTCAATTATACGTATTTTTTCCCACTTAGTATGTGGATGATGAACTTCTTGTCACTGTTATTTACATAGCAGGTAGTGATATTCGAATTTGTGTGGGGTAGGTACCACAACTAAAAAGTGAAAAATAAAAACTTTTTCCAAAAAAGAAACAACCGACTTACCGGAAGTCGGTAATAAAGAACGAAAATTCAAAACCAAAGACACCGACTTCCGAAATTAAAGTTATTTTTCACTTTGTAGTGTTTTTTTTAAGTCGCTTGTTTTTTTTTTTTTTTTAAAGTTTTTTTCTATTCTTCCGTCGACAAAACCCGTAGAAAACCCGTTTCTATGGTTATCATGCCACGCTTGCAGTAGGTGACTACATTATTCGCGGCATCAGTTGAGTTGTTTATGGCAGGAGAATAATGATGCCCTATAAGTATCTGCCCATTTTTAACAATCTACGAGCAGATGATATACCTCATCTGCGTCTGCCATAAACTAATATCGGAGTATAACGTCGTTGATTACTTACTTGATTATTATAAACTTATATTCAAGGCAATGGCACGTAAAATTTAATCGGAGAGGCAACCGGATGGCGAGTGGTAATCTGGGTCTTGGAAGTGATACCGACCCGCCCCATACTGTCCGAATGGACCCCAAATGGACGGGGGCAGAGATATCTCTGCCCCCGTCCATTTGGGGTTCATTCCCATTCCATTTCCGGGAAGGGCAAAACATTTTTTTTGACATGGCATTCGAAATTTAAGCTCTAATAAGTGCAAGAAATTTGTGTGTATTAATGCCATCCAGTTATGATAAAATTCACCTTAATTTTTGGTGCTAAATCATCGTTAAGAAGTTTCATGAATTATATACAGCGTAAGACATTATTCCAATTGTAACGATGTTGGGGTGTGGCATTTTTTTTAAATTATATAAATAACTTCAAAGCAACTGCATTTCCATCTGGTTCCCCATATCTCCGCCCCCGTCCATTTGGGGTCCATTCGGACGGCACGGTGTCACTTCAAGATCCAAATTACCACTCGCCATCCGGTTGACTCTTCGATAAAATGTTACGTGCCAATGCTTTAACTATTGCAGGCACGAAGCAGGTCTTTCTTCTCTCATTCCCCCCTTTATCTTCTAGAGAAATGCAATGACCCCAACGAGGAGTTCGTCTGCCTCTTCGGATGCGAGCTCCGCTGTGACAAGCGCTGTGTGACCCCGCGCTACTGTGTGCTTGGCTGCTACTGCAGGATAGGACTACTACGGGACAGCTCTGGTCGTTGTGTCGTCAAGGAAAATTGCTCCAACAGCACCGTTACCGATGTTAAGGATACAGCTGTCGATTTGAAGAAAAAGGTTTAATAAAATGATGAGACTTTCATATTAGTAGGTACCTGTTGAGTGAAAGTTAGCTTGGGTATAGCGAAGTCTGAATTTTCAAGGAGTATGTAGCGTAAGTCAGAGTCAGACTCAAGTTATAGTAGATACAAATACCTAGAAAGAAAAAAATAAAAACAGGTTTATTTGTCACAGAAACACGTGCATACAAAAAGCACCTATTGCTAATTTATATTATTTTAGTATCTAATTAGGTAGGTATAGATAGTGCAATCCACGACGACGCGCCCCACTCCGCTCCGCTCCGTACTAAAGTACAGCTTACAATACAGTAATCGCGGAGTGGGGCGCGTCTTCGTGGATTGCACAATCTATATACTTCGTGTCTTATTTATTTTAAAGTAGTCAGTGCTTGATTAAGCAAGTGCGGGGCCCGTTGCAAATTTTTAAGAGGGGCCCTTGTTCTGCTATGGGTTCTTATGTATAAAGTGGTATTTTTTTTATTCAATACTCAATACGTTTATTTGCCATCAACTTTTAGAAATATGTTAAAAATTGTCAAGTAAATTTAATACATCACATCTAAGTTTCACTCAAAAAAATACGCTCAGGCGGAGGTGGACGGGTTTGGATACGCGGGGCCCGTAGCAATTGCTACTCTTGCTACGTGGTTAATCCGCCACTGAAGTTAGTCACGCTATTACAGTAAGTAGGTAGGTAGGTGTGGTTATCATTTGTGTGATATTGGCTGTTCATGCCATCATAAACAGCTACACACCATTAAGTAGTGGATGTAAGTTACTTTTACATGTGATAGGTAAGTAGGTAGGTACTTCCCTGAATAATGTAGGTATCTCATAAAAACGTGTCTATTAAAGTACTAAGTGGGTGTAATTATGTAGGTAAGTACTTATTTTTCGCTGTATTATTTTATTCCCATGGCGAAGAATGTACCTATCTAAGTAGATATTCGTATTGTGATTATTGATGTATTTTTAGGCCAAGTTATCTACCTAGTTGAATCTAAGTATTTACGTAGGTAAGCTATAGGTACTTACAGTTTTGTGACTGTGAAATAATGTTCGAAATATGGGTAAAAAGTAGGTAGGTACCTAGCTATGGTAAATATAGGTAATATTTAGGTATGAAATATGTAGAAAAGGAGAAAAAATGTTAAAATAAAAATAGTCTAAGTAAATAAATGTAATATGACAGACAAAATTGTTCTAAAGTACCTACCTACTAGGAGAATGAAAATAAAGATATGAAACAGTTCTTAACTTTTCTTTCTCAAAACCCTTAAGCTCCAGATTGGTAGGTAAGGTACACCCGTAGATACACTATAGATAATAAAACAAAAACTATAAATAACTCAAGAAAAGTCACTGCGCACTGCAAGTTCAATTAAGTCGCAAATCATCGCCCGAAGTAGCACACACAATATACAATCTCGCCTCACTACAATCCATACATCTTTTTTTTTAACATGACAGTGGACGAAAAACAAAAAATAAATAAAATTAAAAGCTCAAAAAGATTCTCTCCGGCGGGGAATCGAACCCCGGTCTCCCGCGTGACAGGCGGGGATACTTACCACTATACTACCGAAGATGTGTTGAACCTGCCGAAATAGTGGATTAGTATGGTAAAGTTTTTGATTTTCGTTTAGAAATACATTTCATTGAGCAGTTGTTTTATCATTATTTTTAATGATTATTAAAATTTTGACTAAAATAACTTGTATTAGAGTCAAAAATAATATTACATATTTATTTACTTACAATTATTGTCAAAATTATTTACTTGGATCAGAAAATATTTACAATTTAATTTCATGTTCTTAATTTCTGCACGATAACTTTCTTGTCACCGCCGAGTTGTTTATAATTTCGATGGCTTGCATTTCGGAATTGAAACTAAATTGATAAAAAACGATAATGAGTGAAAAACTAAAAGAATTACGTGAACGATCACAAAAAAGGAAGAAGTTGCTGGCGCAAACTGTTAGTATATTGAAGATTGTTTGTGACATAACCTTAAATCTATGCTAGGTTGTATAGAATCATGATAGATGGGTTGGTTTAATTTTAGCTTGGCGTATCTAGTGTGAGTGAGCTGCGGCACGCTTTGGGGGCTACATTGGACGTGCCGGCGAAGAAGCAGGCAGTTCCTGGCGTCGAAAACGAAGGCAGTGACAAACCAACAACTAAAGATCAACCTGATGAACTAGTTTATAAAGATTCCTCGACCTTCTTGAAGGTATGTTGTGTTTGTGTATATTTACGTGCTTAAAACAATAAGAAAAGTGGTATTCGAATGTTTATAGTACAAATGACCCCATTAATTGTAAAAATTATAATTATTCATACTTTGGTAATTAGGTAAGTACATGAAGCAAGCTATTAGATATACAATCATCTGGTTCAACTTAACTACTCGTTATGGTTAAATTACTAATATTCACAGAATTAAAATGATAAAGATTCACTTTTGAAGCAACAGTTTACAAAACCAAAGATGACAATTTATTTAATTTATATTTTTTTATTTGATCAACTAATCTCAAGGCAAAACTTAATCACAAGACAATACAATTATTCTTTATCATCAGGGAACCCAATCATCAAACCCTCACAATGACTACTGCCAGCACTTCGTGGACACAGGCCAGAGACCGCAAAACTTCATCCGTGATGTCGGTCTTGCTGACCGCTTTGAAGAGTACCCTAAGTTGAGGGAACTGATCAAGCTTAAGGATGATCTAATCGCACAGACGGCTACTCCGCCTATGTATTTGAAATGTGATCTGAAGGTGAGTTATAGCACAGTATAAATTTTATATGGACAGTACAGAAACTACGTAGTAAACATTTGAAACGGCACACTCAACAAATGCACTGAATACAAAAAATGGAGTATAGGTAAAATTATTTCAACAAAAAGGCCTAGTTCCCGTACCGTCCATATTTATACTGTGGTTATAGGTCTGCAACTTAAATTAGGCAGACTGTCATTAAAATCCACATGATTATAAGCTTATTTCTTTGTGAATAGAGGGCTGATATGGGTTTGATTCCGGTTACTTGTTACAATTTTCTTCAGAATCTTAATCCTCGTTTCTTTGACTACCTTGCCCAATAGTTTCTCTAAAAAGCTTAAAGTCCAATACTCCTAAAAATAATAAAGTGTGAGTTGAGGACTTAAAGGGAGGACTTGAGGGATAAAAGATATTATACTAGCCAGCAGACTAGTAATACAACTTACTGCTCAGATACTGCGCAGTAAGTTATGCAGTCTCCCAATGTGCTTAAGTTAAGTAACAGTCAAATATCAACTGAGAGAAACTAATCCCCACCATTGACACGAGAACCCTAGTCTAGAGAGTTGTGTCACGTTGTCACATTTTAATTCAAATGGAATTTTACATAGTCACCAGTTTGGTTTCACGAAAGGTAGGTCGACGACTGACGCAGGAGTAACACTTATCAGTCACATTTTGGAATCCTAGGAGAAGTCCCAGGATGCAATTGGCATTTTCTGTGACCTCTCAAAAGCGTTTGACTGCGTTGACCACAAAACACTGATCTGTAAATTACACCACTACGGAATTGGTGGACAAGCTGCTGATCTTGTTTTTCCTATCTATCAAACAGGCAGCAAAAAGTAAACGTTAACGGGGCGACGTTCTCGGGGTCTCTAGTTAAGATGGGCGTGCCTCAAGGATCAATTCTTGGCTCTTTCCTATTTCTAGTTTATATTAATGACCTTCCTTATATGATGGTTTCCTGTACGCCAGTTTGACCTATGTAAAACATCGCAATGTTTTACATAGGTCAAACTGGTCGTAATTTTCAGACAAGATATAAGGAACATATTGCAGCGTACAGGAATAATTATCCAGAAAAATCCCATTTTGCACAACACTTAATAGATACAGGTCATTCGTTAAATAATAATAACACTTTCGAAATTTTACACACAATACATGTGATAAAGGTTTCAGAATATCAGTACTAGAGAGTTTAGAAATTGTCAAAAATAATACAGGAAACATTACACTGTTGAACGAATTAAATACGAGTATGCCAAGGTCACCTTTGCTGCGATTGTTCGCCCCTTATCGCACTGATAACGGTCGCACTGATAACGGCGACACTATAATAAAAAATAAAAAAAATATGCGTCAAACAAACATATAACCTCCTCCTTTTTGGAAGTCGGTTAAAAAGTGGGTTTCACGGGCGATAAGGCTCAGTCTGCACTCAGCGCTCGGTGTGGCAACACGCCGTGTTCGAGTTCGCAACAAGTCCATCGTCATCCTGAGGATGCCTCGTTGAGAGGTGAAACACGTGTCGATTTCTTTCAGGAGTTTTTTATGGCTCTTTAGAAATAGTTAAGCGGAACAAGTTACTAAATATATCCACGTCTATTGTATTTTATAATGGATTTCCGCAAGGTCATGCCCGAATCAATTAATAATCTCATCTCTAATCTTCTATTTACTTTTATTTATTAACTCCTGTCCCCAGACATTTGACCTGAAGCAGATGGGGAACAAGTTCGACGTGATCCTGGTAGAGCCCCCGCTAGGGTCGGGCTGGCGCTGGCAGGATGTCCTGGCGCTAGATCTGCAGCAGATCGCTCAAGCTCGCTCCTTTATATTCCTGTGGTGTGGCAGCTCTGAAGGTAAGGCTAAAATCATCTCAAGAATAATTCCATAGTACATTCCTTTTTTACCTTGTTCAGTAAATGGTACAGCATCTGTAGATTTTAACTGTCTCCAAAAGAGTATGGTTGTGTTTCCATCAAATGTATGCGCGCAATTATTTCATGAACTACTAGCCAATTTTGATTGATTTTCAAATTACGGTCAAAACATAATTTATTCACCTAACTTACATTAAGCTGTATCGGAGATTTCTTTGGAACTCATTTGTCAACGTTGACTTCGTGATTTCTGTGGTTGTTAACCCCAAGAACACGAAACGCTAGAAAGACTTACTTTTACTACAAACTAACCAACAGTTACAATCTTCACAGGTTTGGACATGGGCAGAGAATGCCTTAAAAAATGGGGCTTCCGTCGCTGCGAGGACATATGCTGGATAAAAACCAACATAAAAAACCCAGGACACTCCAAGAACCTTGAACATAACGCCGTCTTCCAAAGAACTAAGGAGCATTGTCTTATGGGCATCAAAGGCACGGTCCGAAGGTCTGTGGATGGAGACTTCATCCATGCCAATGTGGACATCGACCTGATCATATCTGAGGATCCTGAGTTTGGGAGTAGCGAGAAGCCAATTGAAATATTCCATATCATGGAGCATTTTTGTTTGGGGAGGAGAAGGTGAGATACGATTATTGTTGCTAACAAGTCTTTTATTTCGGGACAAATGTCAAAAGATCTAAGACACGCGTCGCGGGCGGATCGAGAACTAGCAATCGGTCAGAATTATTATATGATTTGAATGGCCGTTTTGGCAATACTGTTGGTTATCCTTGTTGCGCTAATTGGGACAGGTGGCAGGTTTATGCCCGTTTTCACCTTTTCTAAGTGACACTTAAATGAATCCCTAAATAAAAGTGCACTGTTGGATTTTCAACGCTAGGCTCAGCGCTGAGAGTTGAAAATCCAACAATGCACTTTTATTTAGGGATTTATTTAAGTGTCACTTAGTTATCGGTGAAAACGGGCATTACACAAGCACTTGCATATTCGTGACTTTGTCAGTTTATCTGGTATTTCAAAGACCTAAAAAAAACTTTATACTTTGGCGATTATAATCGTAATAACTTGTATATCATTTTCCAGAATCCACTTATTCGGCCGCGACTCCACAATTCGACCAGGCTGGGTCACCATCGGCCACGAGCTTACCAACTCGAACTTCAACGCAGAGCTCTACGCGTCCTACTTCACCGAGGGCCGGGAGAGCACTGGCTGCACCGAGAGGATAGAGGCCCTCCGGCCTAAGAGCCCTCCTAACACCAGCAAGGGGACTCGCCCTAGAGGCAGAGGGGGATTTAGAGGGAGGGGGCGGGGTAGAGGCGCGATTTAGCAGACGATTACCATACCAGGATGAAGAAGTTGCGTCATTGGTTCTATAAATGATGCTTTGAGATCCGATGGCGGTAGAGAAGTCGCTGTCATTATCTTCGGCGAAAGATCGTCGAAGGCTGACGTCCAATGAGAGAAGAGTTTGAAGAAGATGTATAGAAGTGATTGATGGAATCGTCATACACTTTTAAAAAAAATTGGGGTCGGCTGATGTGGTGTCAGCGTTTTCCAAGGTAGATTGACAAAATAATGGTTTTTAATGTTCCTTCCTAGGAATGAAGAGTACTGCAAAAGAACTGCATTTCTCTCAACTGAAATGAAATGAATATTATGTTATTTTTATACTAGAATAATTAAACTTAAGCGTTGTATTTACTCATGATTTTGAATTGAACCAACATTGTTATCGACTATCAATTATATCAATTTTAAAACTTTTAAGCCAGAAAATATTATACTTCCTGTCAAATATGCAATTTGTTCTACAAAAAGACGGCGGCAGAGAAAAAAAATCAGATAATCATCCATCTGTAAGTACCATCGCGGAAACCCATAACTAACCACTTTGAAAACAAAATCCCGTGCATACGATGACCACATCTGTCACCACCCCGGTTATATAGCGGCAGAGTGCTGCGAGCAAGAATAGTCCTTACGGTGGTTGTTATGGCTTTTCGCGATGGTATTTGTATCATTGGGTACCAGCCAGTTCAAATTCTCACAAATATATTGTAACTGTCTCCTCTGATGGCAATTAATAGTACTAAACCCAAAGGTGTCCTGCCTATGCATGAAACCTCGAAGATTTTTTTCAACGTTTTATTTCACAGAGTGTCGTAGTACGGAATCCTTAATGCACGAGTCCGGCTCGCACTTGGCCGGTTTTTGTTTGAAATTCAGCATGTAACATAGTTTATTAAAAATACGTTCAGACATATCTGCAAGCAAAAGTTCACTACTGAACATAGAAGACCATTGTGTTTAAATTAAACCAGCTTCTCCTGTTTTATTTACTTACTGTACAAACTCATGATTCCTTAAGGCTGTTCACGTTTTAAATAAAGTGAGTTACACACTACAATAATTCTATTTTCTTACGCAAAGCTTGGTTATAAACTGTCACAATAAGACAAGATTTGTTGCACATGTATTTTGATATGAACCAACATATTCGGCAGGGTGTTTGACTAATTGTAATGTACTACAGATAATGCCATCCACGAAGACGCGCCCCATTTCGCAATTATTGTTACGCGATTAAGGCTACGTTCGCACGGACGTAAAAATATCGCGGCGGGATTTTATCGCGCACTGGATTTTCAACTCTCGGCGTTAAGCCGAGGGTTGAGAATTCAACAGAGTTCATCCCAGCGCGTCGAAAAAACAGTTGGATTTTCAACTCTCGTTGCTGCGGCAGAGCGTTGAAAATCCAGTGTGCGACAAAATCCCGCCGCGATATTTTTACGTCCGTGCGAACTGCGAACGTGGGCTTACTGTACGCTAGCGCTTACTGTACTGTAAGCTATACATACTCGTAAGTACGGAGCGGAGCGCAGTGGGGCGCGTGTTCATGGATGGCACTATCTATACGTAATCTAGGTTATAAGAATTACAATGAGTATTTTGTGTATCGTGACTTAATAAACACGTTTTTAAAAGTTAGTTTGTTTTATTTGTGCCCGACTGTTTATCCTTTAGAGGTATGAGGAACAGGGTGTAAAGTTCACTCATCCTCTATAGAAAAGGGAAGATCCTCCGACCAGACGGGTGTCGTGTCTGGAGGGTAACAGCCCAAGGATTGTTTTTTAATTCATTGGTAACTTGCAGCTTATCCTAGGATGTTGTCGGCTGCTTAATCGGACTTTCCTGTGGCTGCGTCAATAAATTAAGGCCTCCAGCCAGGACATAAACTTGGAAACTAAGCGACTACACGCTACGGGCACCCCTTGTGGGGTACGGACCTCGGCTTAGGGCGTCGCTGGGGGATGACAGCAAGGGACAGGCTGTATAGATGTAAGGCGGGTTTAAAACCAAATAAACCAATCCGTTTAAAACGAAAAATACCATTTAAAACCGAAATAAACCATTTTTTTTTCGATTTAAAACGGTTGGTGTTGATGACTGTTTTTCATAAAACTATATTTTCTTGATTTTACCGAGGTAGGGATATAACGGAGTACCTACCTAATAACTAAAGATTTTTTAAATGTGTGTGTTAAACTGATATTGAAATACTAGCGGGTTTAGTTCCAGTTGATTCATCCGACCAAGCGTACCTACCTAAGTTATAAAAACTCTATTGATAAGTTAAAAACTGTTTTAAAAAAATAAACAAATTTTTCATTGTTTTCAAACGATATAAATAATCAATTTGATTCGGTTTAAAACCAAATACACTCTCGCACTCTCGTTGACTCTCGACGCAAGGTTGCCAGCTCGCCTACCCTACACACACATGCACATACATAAACTGCCGCGCCGCCTTTTTGTAGGCGAGTTTTCAACCGTTTAAAACGATTTATTTGGGGTTTAAAACGGCGACATTTTATTTAAAACGTTTTAAATCGATTGTTTTACATCTATAGGCTGGATCGGATTGATATTATTACTAGGGGAATTTAAAGCTACAGGCTCAGCGGCGTGGGCTGGCTCGACCAAGGGTCGGGGCGGGGATAGACGGACGGCTCGAGCAAAGGTCGGGGCAGGGAAGGACAGACGGCTTGAACAAGAGTCGGGGCAGGGATGGACGGAGACGTCGCGGGCCTCGGCGACGAGGACAGATGGACGGCGGTCGATTTTTGTGTTTGTGTGCTAAAGTACTGGTTTCCCTACTACTCTCCTAGAGGAGTGTTGTGGGGTCGTCTGGGGTAGTGAGAGTATGCCTTGGTCGGCGAATCTTACTTATGCTGGAGGGAATGTAACGTAGTGGGGCGGCTGCCGCAATCAGGGCATTAGGGTGCTTTATAGCAGAGTCGAAGCAACGATTTAATAAACTGCTGGAAGGCATTTTGAGATCTAAGTGAAGATCCAAATTGCGGACATAGAACCCGCTCCCGTAACCTTTCCAAGGAAACGGTTTTGGGAGGGTCTGCATCCTGTGGATTAGCGTGTGCGACGACTACACACGCGTAGGTCATGATGGGACGGATTCACAGAGTACTTTTTTCGGATTGCCCCATGGATGGTGTTCGCGCAGTAAACTCTTAATTGCGCGATGCAGGATTTGTGATTTTGATTCGCAGTTCGCATGTGGCGATGTAGATGCCGCCACAATCCCACTACACAAATGAGCTGTATTGCAAATACAGCTCATTTGTGTCAATCACAAGCACGCATACAAGTTTTATTAAAATTGACATAAGGTTTGATTTACAATAAAATGGAACAACCAGAAAGATACTTACCAACAACTTCCAGGTTTCTTTTCTGTGCTATTGTCATAAACAGGGTGTTTTGCAGTAGAATCAAGAATCACAAATTGTTATTTGCAGAAATATAGGCCGATGTAAGAGCCAGTTCACATTGGTTCGGAGCGAGACATTTATCGAAACAAACGTGTTTTAGGGGGTCAAACTGTACAAGTTAGGGTTTATAGTTATAAATAAAACAAAGTAATTATATACATCCATAAGTTTTATTTTACATTGATTGTCTTTAAATCAACTAATCTGCTTCTCGAAATAATTATAAAAAGACAAAACAAAAAAAAATAAGGTGATGAGATCTTTTTACTAAGATAAGAAATAATTTACAGTGTATTACTTTACTGTGAAACTAAGAATTTCTTAAGATTTATAAAAAAATTATATTCTTTTAGTTTCTCTATCTGCGGAGAGGGCTTTACTAGTATCTGTGAAAGAATCGATCACAAAAAGCCCCCTGTGCACGCTACGACTTGTCGCATTTGCAATATATAGAACCACATAGGTCTTTGTTGTCGAACATAGATTTGATTATTATTATATTAGAATACTAGACATTTATCCGTGACAGTCGTTTTCATAATCATTCGAAGAACATGTCGCTTGCTAACTAGCTTTCACTCCAATCACGTTGCGACTATCGCAAAAACAACGGTATACAGAATCAATTTTTCATTTTGTGATTATGTGACATTGGAAACATGCTTTTTTTTAATCAAATACCATTTTATATTAATTTACGGATAAAAATCTGTGATTTGATATAACAGACATTGTTGCAGACAAAAAGATTTGCGTTTAGCCGCAACATGAACGCTAGTTAACCAACTTTCTAACCAATAAAGCCCTTTTCGCCTCTGTATCCAATTGACAGTCATCTTTTCTGAGCCTATCGAACATTGTCAAAGTCTTATTATATTAGATAATTCATTATTCTTTTTATATGTTACCATATTCATTATACAAACAAGGCATTATTCTTTCATACTTGTTGTGGACGTAGGCGCGTTTTGAGTTAATTTGATGCCATCACTTACACTGATACGTGCGCCTGATCAAAACATAGTAAGGTTTTCAGTAAAAGTGTAAATTATGCCTAGGTTGAGTAATAAGAGATGTCATTCTGAACTTAATTTTATAAAGAATTGAACGACGGTTTTGGGTACTTGTCTTTCGTATTGGTCCTTCGAGTCGATATCGTAACACGATACGGCTCGAAGGACCAGCTACAACATAGATACAAAATCTGTTCGCTTTGGTATTCAAACGCTGCCTACGTCAGCAACATACAGCGACATCCTTTAAGTATAATCCTCATAAGATCACATTTTTTTATAAGGCAAACAACAATCTTTAAAGCTAAACCTTTGATGAAGGGAGAGGGGAGGTCGAGCGGTTAACCGATAACGAATTTTCGTGCGAATACAATAAAAAAAATTCGAACGTCTACCACTTTCCTGGAATGGGGGTAATTTTAATACTAGAGGTGGCTGTTTATTCAAATATTTCCATGAAAAAATATTTTTTTGGAGAATAAGTTAATGGCTTAGTCCACTCCGTCTATCTAAAACGGATCAAACTAACAACTCCTAAATTTGTACTTGATGATATATACGCGTATATTAACCTCCGGACGCCAAATAGATTGTAATTCGCTGCTTATATAAAATTTTGCACAAAAAATATTGTAAAAAAACAGTAATTTAGAATTTCACCATCCTTATTTACAAATCGGAAGTTAAAATGGCGCATAGAAATTTCAGAATAAAAAAAAAATTACTGAGCCAAATACATATACTTAACAGATAACTAGAAATCTGAAGCGATACAATTAAAAAATTATAAACTAATTAATGAAAAAAAAAAAACAAATTCATGACACTTAATAAAAACGTTTTTAAACTGGAAGCTTCATGTGACTCCGTCTTAGCCGTATTAAGAAATTAAAATCGTAATGCCTAAAAGAAACAAAATTTTTTTTTTGTCGTTTTCGAACTCCTGCAGCTCTGTTCGTTTCTATGACGTTATTTAAACCTATCTAGACACGATCTAACCTAACTACAGTAACCATTGCTTACGTACTACATTAAAACTTCAGCGAGTTTGTCCAAAATGCCATCTCTACTCACATTCGCTATTACTCCTTTTCCGAATACCCTTATAGGCCATAACTACGACGAGATAAAACTCCGAACACGTGATACATTCCCACTCAGTGCGCGTTATCGCAATAAACCATACGTCGAGTGTATCACGGGAATTATAAAACCTAGGCAATACATGTCCATTCCTTTCGCTTTCGCATCGCTACATCAAAGCCACCCTCATACTTCACACCAATTTGCTGGCATTTACGATAAACCCGTCGTCATAACAACTCGGAGTGGCTCAAATATTTAGTATTACATCTGGACATAACAAAACACGGATTGTAGTCAAGCGCAATTTTCCTCGGGAGATGGGACCCCCACTCCGTACTAAAGGTTTGAGCCACCGTCCGCCTACGAAGCCCTATATCACAATAACCGTGAACTCTCCTAAACGTCATAGAAACATTAACGAGAAATGGTGTTGTTTTCATTCTTTTATTTTAACCATGCTCTAAGATTTTGTAATATTTTTTTAAAGAGTCATCATAATTCGTTCAGTCACTAATTAAAATTAAAATTTGAAGGTAGTTTGTAATTATATGAATCAAAAACAGGTTGAAAAGCTATTAAAATAACAGAAGGAAACTAACACCTGTATTAGACATTTTTAATTTCTCTCCATTGCAAATGGACCAGCCATAGACAACGCTCAATATGCTTTTGTCAAATAGATAAAACTTTTTAAAGGCGCTAGGTTGTGTTACAACCTACTTATTTAAAAACAGATCTTGTTTAAACACTAATGTATCGTAACAATAATATTTACAATTAAATAAAAAACATCGGCTTTTCATCCAACTTTTTTAAGTTACAGATATCGTCTGTAACTCTATCTAGGAATGGAGACTTAACTTTCTAGGAACCATAAAGTTGTGAACAAATTCTTACGAGAAGTTGTGAACAAGTTCTTATGTTCCAGTGATTTTCTAAGATGATAAAATTGCGGTACCTGTATTTTTTATTTCTTTTATCAGGACACTAACTTCCCATAGCCATATTATTCGTATAAGGATCATCTCTGACTTATTGAAATGAGTCGACTACTGAGGGATCACCTTTCGACTAACAAGATGAGAAATCATGCAAGATCATTATGTTGTTATTTATTCAGTTAAATTTATTTTCTGTTCACAACTCCATATGATTCCAGAAAGTTAATCTCTCCACTCATAGTTCCAATCATTTGCTGTTATTAGTAAACATACTTCAATTGCAAAAACACAAAAAACACATTGCATATCAGCAACTCAGTTCGAATATTCCAGGCTTTATCTAGCCTTTTCAATGCCTGCAAACTTCTGATAGGTAGTAATTTAAACTTCCATAAACTTTGAGATAACCAAAAACAGCAGACTTTTGATGTAAGTATATTTTTGTTAAAAAATACTGGTATTGCAGTCTTCAGCTGGTTTCTTATATTATCTTTTTATTCTCAATTTGTTGATCTTAAACGGATAACGCCACTGCGGAGTCTTTAGAATCTCTTGAACTTGAAAATATTTTCATTATTGAGATTTTATACACTGGACTAACGCTAATGTCAATTCTCGCTGTTTATCATTGGTTATCCTAAGTTAATTAGGAAAATCTGATTTAGCGTCAGCCAATCAAAAACAGTGCTCTATAAATACATTTTGTAGGCATTGAAAAGGTGCATAAAATCATACGAACGCACGAAAGTCGTGTTGTCTCTCTCACACTTAGCGTGGAAAACCATTCTCTAAGAAGACCTAGTACTTGCAACCATTTGTACTTTTTCAAATGACCACCCTAGCTTTGACGAAACACTGCAGCAATGGATAATAATTTTGTTTGAATTCCATTTCTTTCTCTCAATAGCCAGTTTTATTATTTTGTTAAATGACACTATACAAATAGTGCAATGTATTGTGAAATAAATATGATAAACTTGTATTATTAGGAAGAATATTAAATGTATTATAGTTTAATCTATACTCAGATAACGGACTAGCCGAGGGTCAAAAATTTAAGGTTACTAGGCCTTCAGTTCCTTTCATAAAATTGTGTCAAGTATCAAACTTGTTTTTTGGAAGTTTTTTTTTTCTACTAACAAAGTGTCTACTGTGGGATTTTTAGGTCACATTTTTTTTTCTTCAATATCTTGGTGAATACTAGAAGTTGAGTAGTAGTTTAGACCCTAACATAAACTGATAAATCAGTTCTTTATGGCGAATTTTTATCCATATAACACATTCTTTTAAAAAAAAAAAACCCAATATTTGACCCATAAAAACCCCACAGTAGTCACGTCAAGCCTAACAAATTTTTACATTTATGACGGCAGTTAGTGAGATCTTTCGAAAGTATACAAAAAAACATTTAAAAAAACTGTCCGTCAATGGACTTAGTCGAAATGGTGGGAAAATCTGCCTCGCACTCACGGCATGTTGTAGTTCTTTATCAATAAAAATACTTATAAATAAGTGAAGCTGACATTATGGTACAATGTATGAACAAACAGACGATTTCTCTTCAATATTTTCGGTTAACTATGAAGCCAGTTTACCAAGATGATTTTTTTATTATCAAATTATTAAAAGAAATAAGAGCACCTAGAAATTGGTTCCTTAATATTTTTTTTACATTTTCAAGTCGTTTCAAAGACATTGACTAGGTACGTCTAGAATACAGTGAAATGGTGACGTTTATTGAGATAATAAAATGGAATTAATGTTTTCTCTCTGTATAACCCTTAATTGGTTTTTAGTAGGGGGTGAAGATAGGTGAAGTAAGAAATGAATCTATTTCGAAAATACGAAAAATAATCGTCACCATTTGACTTCACATTGATAATGAATCCTAAATACATAAATTCAACAGACAATATTATTTTCAAACTATTCAAGCGAGTCACATTGCTTTTCCATCATCAATAGAATCCTTTCCTCAACTGAACTGATCTAAAAAACTTTTCTGACCATCTGATTGACCGGTAATAATTTCAGTCTGTTAAAAATTCGGCAGAATACACTATAAACCTGCTTGTATTTTAGTCTTCGACATTTTAAAAGTACAAAATGTAAATTCACTGAAACACATCTATGACAATGGCCAAAGCTTATAATTAAAAAAATACCGAGAAATGTACTTATCAGTCATAAGAGTTTTATCGAGAAACATACCTTGTGACCATAGAATTTAATGTCGATATCTTCGACGGCTTGTAAACGGGTGAAATGAAACGATATCTCCACTACGTCGGTACGTTGACGTATAAGTCCATTCAGCACACTATTATTATCACAAAAACTTGTTTTTATATCCAAACCGTACGTTAAGTCCGTCGGTACGCGGCAATGGCACAACCCGCTCATTTTTGTTAAATATCTACACATTTTAGACACACATAGAGCACTACTTGTTCAGTAAACATCACTAGGATTCAGGGTTATAAGTGTTTCTGGCACCGTGTTAGAGTTCAAGCCTTTGCCAGTAGGGAGGGAAAGCGGGGTTTATTTATAGAAGTGTGGAGAGCTCACCGAGGCCACGAGCCAACCTCACAAGTATGTCGATTCACCTGAAATGTAAGAAACCCATATAAGCCTTTGAACGATAACATAGCCACGGACAGATTTATTATTTGTTTGAACTGTTAGGCTTTTAATTACAAATTAACACTAATTATTTCAAAGCAACTGCAATTTTAACAGTTTGTAAGAAAGCATTAGAATAAAATTGTTACAAATATTTAGTCACAACAAAAAGCCCAAAATTCGAACAAATTATTTGAAACATATTTTCTAAACGCCTTATAAGTTAACATTCTTAGAAGAAAAAGAAATAACAAAAAAAAAAACAATGAGGCGTTTAAAAAAATCCGTATGTGGCGTGTGTGATGCGTTCAAACTGTGCAAAGCGAGCAATGTACAGCGAATGAAAGTTAGGGTACTACCTGGCGGAATATTTGGGCCTTGGGGTCTTATGTAACCCACTTGAAACCATCTTGAACTGTTAAATCGATAGTCATAAAGTGATAAAGTGCAGAAAGACAACAGCAAACCTTGCAAAATGCACCCCCCACACAATTCGACTCGAAATATCTTACAGAATTGAGTTGAATTGTGCAAAATAGAAGTGTATCTCGCAAAAATTGCAGTTGTCACACTTTGCGTGCGTCGAAGTGGCCTACAAATTCTCCCAGGTAGTACATAAATAGTTTTACATGACAAGATGTGAATTCGATCGCGATATGTACACATAACACAATCCACACAGAGGGACACAGACAATTAGAATGACCATATCTATTTGGTAAATATTAATGATTAAATTTCTTTTGTGTTGGTCATTCTGATCGCTGAAAAAAGTCCATAATAATGCTGTATATTTGCTCTGGCTTAAGGTCAAAACAAAAGCATTAAAAAGTAAAAAGGTTAGAACAAAAACAGCATAATTATACACTTGAAGCATGCACATGAATTTTAAGCACAATTAGTTTAATCTTGAACGCTATTTAGAACTTTAATTTGTGTAAATAAGATTGATAATGGCTTATTCATCCAATAAACAAGACAATGGAGTTTCAATAGACAATATTCATTGTTAATAAGATACTCCTTCGTTTTTGTTTACAGTGATATAGTTTGACCGACACTGCTGTTTCGAGCCTTAGGTAAGTGCACGGCGAGACGGGTGGGCAGTGCAGGCCGTTCATTGGTCAACGCTGTCCCCCCATCGCCGCGCATTCCTAAAGCGCGGAACAGCGATCTGGGTCAACTATAGTAGATAGATATTATGAACTATCACATCTGATGGAATTTTATCTTCACTTAATTTTAACTTCAATAATAATCGTTAGTGTTCAAGATGGCAAAAAAAATTAATAAAAAAAAGACGATCACATAAGGAAAACATATCAAAGATTAGACAAGAAACATATGCACAAATGATAGTAACCAGCCGTAAATATAGCAACATCGATATTAGAAAGTTTTTAACTTTGTAGAGCGTCAGAGCCTCTTTCTAAAGCTCTATGTGGTATATTTACAGCCAGATACAGTAAACACACAGCGAACGAACCTAGAACATGACGATGCGGTGAGACACAAGCAATGAACGAAACAAACAAAAACGAATCAAGCGAGGTTTAATCGTGGGTAAAAGCCGAGCAATCAGTGACAAAACGTGCTATAGAGCAAAATAAAAAGATGACGCAGTTTATGATAGGGAAATGAAGTGAATAAAGAAAAAATAGTTGAAAAGATTCTAGTAATTTAAACTATATTTAAGGGTTTTCTGCCAGCAGAAACTAATTTTGTAGACTAGAAACCGTAATTAACTATTAATTTAATGATGCACAATATTTAATTATTACTAAAAAATATCGTCAACAAAATACTGTACACTATTATAAAAAAAATTACTTAATTCTAAATTTTATGTCTGTCTATCAGTCAAATGTGATGCGTCACACGTCCAAGATCATCAGAAAACTGAACTTTACGACGCGCGACTACTTATTTTCGTTCGAGAAACTGGCCCTAAGCCTCATATTCACTAGGGGACAAATGTCCCGCAATACGTGTCGCTGAGATGTCGGGCAACATCGGGCGATGTCGACAGACATCTTCTGGCACGATTTTCCGTGTATTTATCTCCCAAGTGAATACGGGGCTTACCCGACGCCTATTTCAGTGGCACGTGGACGTGTTTGTCGTGCGGACGTGCGAATGGGGATGGTATAGTCACAAGCTGCGTCATCGTGTGTGTAAGGAGATAGTTACGTGTGCGGCGTGTGCTCGGGCGACAGCGGGCGGTAGTGGCCGACGCGTTCGCACACCCGGCCTGCGCGACCAGATACGTTCATGTATCATATTATCATCATGACATGATATCATTCTTAGCTTTGCATAGAGGAAATGCAACCAATTTTATGGACAAAATAAAAAAAAAATTGTCTCTGTCACTATATCTGGACTGCCTCGGTAGTCTAGAGGTCACAACTGCTGAGCATGGGGTCCTGGGTTCTATTCCCAGGTTAGGCAAAGAGTTATTGGATTTTTGAAGTGAAAACTTCTTTAGGCGCGTTGGTCATTTTTGAGATGGGGAAAAAACAATTAAACTCGCGACACCGTTACCGACACCTCATTTTTGTAAACGCGATTGTGCTCTTTATTTATATTACGTTACGGATCAATGTTCGTATTCAAGTATTTTTACTTTAAAGGTTTTGGAAGTATTTTTTTAAATTGTTCAAGTTTTCACTTCTATCGGCACTCCCGGAGTGCCACTGTTTTACCTTCAGGAATTTCTCAGTAGCAGCCCGGAGTGTGGATTTGTGCCCAATTGATGTCAACAGGCTTGCCCCCTATTACATGGAACTTAAACATAACTGACGATATGTGGGTGTACTACAGGTACACTTTCTGCCTAACCCTTAGGGGACAAGAGGCGTTATGTATGTTTATAGATATGTTATTGTCGTGTAGCCCAGTTTATGAAAGTTTGGACATGCATGTTGATGATATTACTTGATATATCATACTATACGAAATGAATGTCGATACCATAATGCATGCTATTTTTCACATCTCAGTAGACCCTTGATAATGTTATAACATAATCCATAAAATTGGTTCAATTTCAATAAAAATGCTTCCTAAATATCAGATTTGACTATTTTAATATTATCCTCAATTACAAAACCAAAAGATTGAGTCAATGCTCAGCCTATATATTTTCAGATAACTAGTGACTGTCGACTTTTGCTTAGGAGAAAAAAATAATAAAATTTGTTCTGTAATTTTCTTTACCAATGTGAGTGTAAAATCTAAATCTTTTGACTCATCGAAATCAGTGCAGTGAACTCTATCGAAGATAGGTTTAACACTATACAATATACTCCATTGGGGTTAGGTAAACTAAAGGTAAACAAGAAAGTGTCATCTATAAAAAACCCTTTTTAAGTTAGATTTATAATAATAATAATACATTACTTCGTAATCGTATTGTAAAGAGCCCTAAAAGACAGGTTCCCTAAACCTCAAACGAATTATAACGTTGCAAAATTTAAGAGTACAACTGTGACATTGCATGACAACTGAAGTGACAGGTATTAAGTTTAGTCGGTTAACCACATGCCGTTAACAGCTCTGTCGTCACGTATTTTTTTTTCCTTTAGTTAACTACATATACCAACGGAGTATAGATTTCAATATTCATTAATGATAGCTCCAATATAATTAGAGGACCCATGTTACACACAAAGTGGTTTATCGATGTCGATAGATATCTCGATAACGAGCCATTAGTTGATTATCGACAAAAGATGTTTCAATAACTTGCTGTGGTGAAAGATTTGACTATCTAACTTCCGAAACACGTAAGTAGACGCAGATATCATGATTATTTTAAAGAATATAAGGATCGATAAGATTCACTCGGAACTTTGGCTAATTCCGACTATTATAGCACCTATGCCATCTTTACTGCCATGATAATAAAGGCTATATTTCCATATCTATCGGCTTCAATACCACACATAACATGTTAGCCATCACCAAAATTAAAGGGGAACATACAGTAGCCTTCCTTTTTTACTAAAAACTCTATTTACAGTCCAAAAGAGATGTTTACTTTGTGAAATTTGCACCAGGATTTTATGGAAAACGTACGAATGACTCCTCCGACAGATCTAAACGTTACTCTACTAAAAGAATGTATTAATTACTTTAAATCTAATCATTTGTGTTGTTTGAGCCAGTACTTTTGATTTATGGTTGATTTTGATCAAATAATCACACGACATTTTGGCATCATTATTCTTCTTTACTTTGTAGTTAACAGAGTTTTAGTTTATAACAAAATTGGCACTATTTTATTAATGTAAGTGCACAATTGATATATTTATATAATTTTAGGTGTCATAGCATTATAGTCCCAACCTTTTTGAGACCAGTAATAGGCCAACAGTTCCGCATCTAACATCATCATAGACTGCAAAATAACGTAATTTGTTACGATCATTATAAAATCGTCGATCGTAGAAAAGAGATTGTTTTATAAAAATCAACGATATAATCAAGGTACTGCCACAAAACGACACTAAGAAATTCGTTATCGGTGTAAGAGATCAACGCACGGGACGTCCGCCCGCCTCCCCGTTAAAAGGTATACTAAACCTGTTCAGTAATTATAAACGTTATTATTTATTATATAAACTATGAAACCATTTATCACTAACATAGTGTTCGTGCAATGTGTTGGTGTTTTGATTGCAGATATTTATAAAAACCAAGGTAGTAAATGGTGTCTTTTATTTCAGATACTCTAGCAGTATCTAGGACAGTAATAATAAAATATACAAAGTCAAAACCTCACAGACGAATCGATTTCTCATGGCTGGGAGTTTTGTCAACAAATTTTATTTGAACTTTTTTTATTAGAGAATACCTTGAATTCAAGCAAATGATTGTTGACTGTGTTTTTATTAAAAAAGCACCACAGTTTTGTCCTTTGGTAAAGATACAAAGCAAATCCCTGGCCAAACAAATTTGTCTGGTCTTGACCATTCATTTTTGGCATTATGTTTTTAATTTAACTTCTAATCAACTAATCACATTGCACGAGCATATCTATAAATCGCGATGAACGCTTTGCGTCCAGCCTATATTATATTCAACAAGTACAACGAACACGTTTATCACTTCATTCATACAAGACTAAGAGCGAAACGCTTTTGAGTTCAAACTAACTTTTATTTAGCACATACTAACAATAGTACAAAATCCGACTTTATTCCGTCTTCTATATGAGAAAACTGTGACTATTATAAATTGTATATTTTCAACAGTTCATTGGCGAATTCGACGCCTTTTTAAAAGTTCTGACACCGTACATTCTGACCGCGAACTAGTGAGAAATTGACAGCGAAAATCACCGATTCCGATACACTTTATAACCAAAAAGTCCAATAACGTGCTATCAGACGAAGAACCGTTTATGACGAAATTGATTGCAAATATACTTTGAAGTTCCGATCCACGACATTATACACTTCAGACTGTCCAGTGCCCTACATAAAATGCATAGCGCATGTTTTAACTATTGCGTCTGTTTTGCGGACATTTAACGTGAAAAGTTTTGTATCGCACTATCGACCGTAGGCGAGTGATATAGGTATCTTAATCGAAAATCACTAAGTTCCGATTCACTCTAGAACCGTAGTCCTTCGGCTCTATTCTTCTTCCTCCTCGTAGCGGAGGCGACTGCGGCCGAGTGACAAATCTCTAGCGAAAAATCACTTTTTCAAAGTACGTCGTCCCTATGCGTGTCCCTGTGCGCTCGTGCCCGCGGACGCCAGCGCTCACCCGAGTCCCAGTGCGCGTCGCCCGAGTGCTCGTCGGGCTCGCTGCAGCACGACGACGAGGACGACACGGGCGGCGACTCGCGCACCGGGTGTCCGCTGAATGTTGACGTCGACGGCATCTTCTGTACTATTAGCTCCACCTGGAATGTCACGTGAATCTTAGTGTTAAACTCCCTCATCGTCTGTTCAGGAATGGACAGGATGCACGCGCCACAATGTCAATGCTTATTTCGAGGCTTTGGCATGACTAAAATCTAAAGCTGTTTTTTGAAGTGAAAACTTCTTTAGGCACGTTGAATGATTTTTGGTACCCCGGATAAACTTATGGATTCACGTCACCGACATGCTCGCGCCTTAGTGACCGTCCTACAGAATATAGATGGCACTAATACCAATTTTAAGTTTTCACTTATCGGCAAAACCCATGAATACCAATTTTTATACGTTATTGATAGCCTCATTTTTGACTACTTTTGTAGTTGATAGTAAACGATAGTGCAAGCTCATCTAGAAGGAAACTTATTCCTTTGTGACTTCGCTCGCTTTCGAAAATAAAATTCCGGCAAAGAATTACGGAAGTAATTACTACTAAATTTCTTAGTGAATCAGCGCCATTTGTACCCAATGAATCCAGTCATAGGAAAACTGTACATCATAACTGTACAACGTTATTCATCATCTATTAACGTCCCTTTTAGAACGAAAAAGGCCACTTTCCTTTGGTTAATAAGAATTAATATTATAATTCCAAGACATTGTGACGTACTGTATGGTTAACCAACCTGCACTGAACCTGGTCCCAGAAGTGGAAACATTATAGACTGATAATGTATGGTTTACCTTGAAATCTTGGCTGTAGTGTTTATGCTGTTTGTCCTTGTGCGCCTCGTCCAACTGCCACTTGTTCAGCGTCAGCTTGAACGCCTCCAGGTTTGGACCTACAATGATTTAGGTTACGTTATAGTAATTTTGAAACACGATGTTAATGTTTTTTTGCCATGATTAAGGGTCTATCAACATTATATATCAGAGAAAAAGATTTCTTGCATACTCTTTGTACATGTCGTTATGTCCCGAATTATGTCTTACTACGAAAATGAAAATGAGGCATCCCTTTTCTCATTTTAATTTTGGGTTTGTTGTACACATCTTCGTAGAGGGGTGATCAGTGCGTGAGGTACAGTCTATCCGCTTATATAGTAACTTTTTTTTAATGACTTCTCGCAGGCCTATCTAGGAGGTTATCGGCTGCTTAACCGGACTTTCTTGCAGCTGCCTCAATAAATTGAAGGCCTCCTGCCAGGTTTAGGGCGTCGCTCGGGGAAGACAGCAAGGGACAGGCTGGATCGGATTACTTAAATAGTGACGCTGCACCCAAATGTCGTGAATAAAACGCAGTAGTTTTCACAACGCGGCAATATCTAAGTGGCTGAACTTTAGTACATATGACATATTATTTAACTCACTATCATCCAACGCCGGTACCCTCTCAGCTCCGACGCCCGCGGCCACAAAGAAGGTGTTAAACCAGAAGTGGAACAGCTTTTCCTTCCGCATCTTCATCTTAGGCTTGTTGTACACATCGACCCGCACGTCTCCGTACAGCGGCGTGCAGTGTGTGAGGTACACTCGGATGCTGCCGTCGTCTTTGCGCACTTCGTGGCAGCCGGACGGGGTCTGTGGATCATGTTGGGGTGAAGGCTGTTATTTGATAATGTTGGAGATATGTCCTACTTATCTATATATATAAAAATGAATCCCTATTTCCCTTGGTCACGGGCATCACGCGTGAACGGCTGGACCGATTTCGCTAATTCTTTTTTTATTGTGTTCGTTATTTTCAGGACAAGGTTTTAGGTAGGGTAGGTAGTAAATGATAAAAATGGTCCACCCCAAACATTTATATGGTAAAATAACGTTTGCAGGGTCAGCTAGTTATTATCATATTAATGTAATGTAGTCTGTGGCAATAGCGGGCATCCGTCCGCGGACTACAGAAACATACCTAGTAAAATGTGAGAGTTACATAGACTTCTGATCAATCCTTCGGAGAAAGAGCACGATGTTATGTAGTTGTCAACAGAAATACATACTCATACTCCTTTTTTGGGCAGTCGTGTAATAAAGTGCGTTATCCTCTCGTACATTTTTCACAAATGAAAAACTATAGATAGTTTGTCATTTGGATTCTTACGAAGTGATATTAGGGAAAGGGAAATTATTGCCGAAGCAAAGGAGAACATTCACCGTCGATACATTTTTGGGCTAAATGTGAAAGTGCCGGCCAAACAAAAAACATTTTATATTCCGTTAGAACATGTTATTCTCTTCACTTTTCACTATGGGACCAAATCTGTAGGGCCATAAATGTTAATTAGATTACTGTTATTCTTTTATCTAAAACATACTGAAAACATAATTTACCCCAAAATGAATTTTCTCCTTTAAGAACCTACTTATTTTTTGTGGAAGTAATAAAATTATCAAAGCTATATTTAAGTAAAAGTGGTACCTTGAACGAAGGCTGCACCTGCGACACAGTGAGCTCGGGCGAGCAGGTCCCTCCGTTGAGCATGGGCGGCGGCGACATGACGAGCTCGCGGATGTGCACCTTGGTGGCCGAGTACTGCAGCCCCGACGTCACCAGCGCCGCGTAGTACTCCACGTAGCGCCGCTGCGACGGGATCGTCACGCCTGGAACGAGGAGCACACGGGTGGAATGGGAGCTTGCTGGCAGGGACCGAAAACCTTTATAAATTACGGTACAGGTATCGAAGAATCTTGGTTACTTCACGACTAAGGTTACCGGTATCTGGGTAACCAAGAAGAAGAAACATGTTACCGTTTTAATACCGGTTACAAACACACTAGCGACGCGCGCCCTTTGACTAATAATGCCGACGACACGTGTAAGATAGACGTAAATTTTATTTCGGTAACCGGTATTAATATTGGTTGTAGGTATTTAATTTAAGGTAATCTTTAAAAATGCCTGTAAAAACATACATGTTGAAACCGATTAAATACCCGTATTGATCATACCGGTTTCGGTCTCTGGAACAGACACAAAGGTAAGGTAAGCCGCGGTTTCTACGCTAGTTTTCTTAAAGTACTGCAAGCCGTGATACTGTATTTTGGAAGTACAAGTATATCATGCCTAAAAGAGATTTCAAAGCAATCAATGCTAATGTTTTGAGTTTGTGTTTGTAGTCTCAGTAACGTAAGCCCCGGTTTCTGCGCTAGTTTTTTAACTACTAATTCTAGCAAGCCTTAATACTGTTTTTTGTATGGTTTTTACATGCATAACAGGAATTTCGAAGACCCCGACCAAGACTAATGTTTTGAGTTTGTAAAGCCTCAACTTTATTATTGGCAAAACGATACGGAAGCACGTCCGTCTCACGTTGGGCTAGCCCCACTAACAAATACTTGCTACCTGACTTAAATTTTATCACAACAAAAGCTATCTAACGCAACCCCGTGGAGACCAAATAGAAAAATTGTTTTATCTTCAACACAAGAAAAAGACACCCGAAATGAACGGTTATAGGAAGGGGCGTTCTCCTATAAAGGTAGCGTTGATAACCTAGAAGTGTGACCCTCGGACTGCCAAGTCATAAGGTCTCGAGTTCGAACCCAAGGCACGCACCTCTGAATTTTTAGATTCATGTGCGTATTGTATAATTATCACTTGCTTAAAAAACGATGAAGGAAAACATCGCGAGGAAACCGGCATGCCTGAGAGATATTTCTCGACGGCATGTGAAGCCAAGTCAGAAGCCCATGGGCTACTTTAAATCTTTGACACCAGTACCCTAATTGCGTAATACACGATCAATCGACTATAAAGGTGTTTATTGCAGACCACTTTTAAGCAGACGAAAGAATTCTGCGGGTCATACTTTTACAAGGTAACCTCCCACAATACCGATGACTGGCGTAACTCTCATTTGTCGCTGAAATACCTTAGATATTATCGCAAAGGTATCTGTTATCTTTAATGTCAATTGTCAGACGATTCGTCAGTACTCAACCAATACGTCACTGCAACTTTTGTGTATGATCTCACTGACTGCACATGATTTTAATCGCTGTATATCGAAACGCTTGACAGTTAGATACACGTTTCTTTTGTACACTTTTTTTTCTGAGAAATCGATAATCTTAAAACAAAACTTGTTATATTATCACGACGATCGCCATAACCTGGAGAGTCAGCCCTGCTACTAACATTCTTTCACAATAAGTGTTCAAATACAGAAATAGTCCTCCAGACTGAATTTCGGCCATGGCGACGAATCTCACTGGAGACCAGCCTTTGGCGCGGGAGATATTATAGTGCACAAGTGTGTGCGCAGACACAGGTGCACTCTCTCTTCCCTCACTCTCATAGTCCGATGGCACAGCAATCTGACACGACCGGAGACACAGAAATAATAGTCATATCTAAAAGAAGTCCTTTTAAGAAGTGTTCACAGACCTAACAGCTTCTCAACTTTCAAGATTTTAGAGTAAGACATCTCTTGACATAATGATATAGCTCTGGCCGTCATTAGACAAAGCTACAGCGAATCACAGTAAAAACTTCCCTTCAACAAAGAATCCTAACTGAAATGCACCTGCAATACTATAAATATCTGTGTAAGATAGCACCGCCAGACGGCCAGCAATCGATACACGCGCTATATACAAATTACACAAATAATAAAGTGTCATTTGCATAGAAAATGTGCGCCGATTGCTGCGACTTCGAAGTTATTGAAGACACACGTGGGGCTTTATGAAAATAATCAGAATTAGTGAGTGTAGACGAAGCTATTGAGGTTGGTAATTTTGATTTGATTTGCATGATGGCCGACGGGCCGAAAGGTTCTGGAGTGGCGACCGGAAGACGTAGCGTTGGAAGGCCCCCAACAAGGTGGACCGATGACCTTGTGAAGGCCGGAGGAATCCGCTGGATGTGGAAAGCACAGAATCGGTCGAAATGGCGGTGCTTGATGTCCAGCAGTGGACATCTGAAATGATGATGCATGAAAATACGTCATCGTGCTGCGCCGTCCCCAAATATGCTGGTATGCTGTGTGACTAGCGTTTAACAATTTTCTAGAGTAAGTGTTGATTTTTCAATATTTTCTATAAAAATGCTGTCAAACCGCAATATTTTTTCCCTCAGATAAAAGTTCATAAAAGATATCTGACTATTGAAAAATCTACCCTAAATAACATTAATTTTGGTATGCATTTGCACGTATGTTGTATGAAAACTTTTCTTCTCCTAAATAATTGGGAGGATTGATTTGTTTTTATTCCTGTCCAAAAATGAAAGACGAAATGATTTATTATATTACACTTTCATTTCTATTATTTTATAAAATAAACAGCAGCAAAACAACAGTTTGCCTCTGGCAGCAAACTCCAGAAGCTTCTTTCCATAAAACGTTTATAAAAAATGCATTCTTGCATCATCGGAACACAAAGCGAAAAAAAAAAGAGTTGTTAGTGATGTTCAAAATACCTTTCTCGTCGTGGGTTCTCTTCGTCCCGTAGAACTTAAGGGCTTCGTCTGCAGACGCTTTCTGTCGGCTGTACAGTAGGTAGCAACACACCATTGTACCTGTAACACAAAAACATTAAATTTCTATACTATGCCCAACTTTTGTACTAAAATTTGCTTTGGAAGTAAAAAAATTAGGACCTTTCTTTCCTTTTGATCGTGTTGTGGGCGGTGCTAAATTTAGAACGGTTGACTATTACTTGAACAAAAGTATGTATCTTTGCTTTATCGTAACTTTGTTTGAGTTTATAATATTATATACAGCAGTCTTCAAAATTATGTAAATCGAAATAATAATGTCGTCTGAACCAAATTAGATAAAACATAGTCTCACAAAAAAGCTGTTCTAAAACTTGCATGAACAATAACATTTCCTTTAAATAATATGTCGATGGAAAATCGAATTGGTCGAAATAACCGAGGATTGTGGCGCAAACACGACTCATTTCACGTCGACGCAGCAATCCTACACTTTTTATATCCCTTCGGGGCTCCCACAAAAAAGGAGGCGGTTTGAAAAGGACCTTTTTTAAATTTACGACTTCGGCGTGAAAGCCGGTACGGTGGTAATACGACCAATTATGGCGTGTAAAGAAATTTCGCAATTACGCCTTTGAGGTTTCGTCTCATTTTTGTTCGTGCAACAATGCCGGCCCGGCCATCCGTTTCTACAGGCAATAACGCGGCACGTGTAATTTGTTGCTTTAACCTTTGTTACCGAAAACGTTCTGGGACCTATTATGCTAACTTTTATCTGTCTGGAATGATATTAGTACGTTATAATTTATTCTTTTGATATTTTAATGTTCGATGTAGCGATACACATTAACAAATGGTGTACGTAAAAAAGGTCACGTTTGTCGACGAATAATGGAGTCGTTCTCATGCTAAAATTGGGCAGCAACCCCTTTGGAGTTTTTGCTTGAGAGTTTATTGCGGGAATTGGAGAAAGTGTCAACTTAATGTTGGAATCCGCTGCAAGGCTTCTTTGTCGGTGTTGAAGGCAGGATATCATTTATGCTTGCACAAAATGGACTTTTACCTTTTGGGAGTCGATGGGAGCTATTAAAAGATGCCGCACATGAAGACACCTGGACCTTAAACTTTCTTCGTTTTTAATTATTTATGATGATTTTACAACACAACTTCAGACTTTGTCCGGTCGGTTACAGTAACAGTCTTACCCGTCCGGCCCTTGCCAGCTTTACAGTGCACAGCAGCAACATTCTTGGAGTCTGCAGACAGCCAATTGTGGACGTCTTCGCAGAACGGCTGGATCTGCTCAATGTTCGGCGGCGTGTGGTCTTCTAACGGGTATCGCGCTACCTGGAAGTAGAAAAGGGGATTTAAACTAATTTATTACAAACTATTAATTATAAATACGAAGTATGTGGGGCTTGTTTCTCAAGTCATTGTCTGGTGCAACTAGAAATGATGTTCCTCTAGAATCCCCCTCGAATTGGTAGCCCTCCTTCGAGGATCTGATTTCAGTCAACATACGATTTTATACCATAAACAGTATTGAATCCTATGTCCGCTACTAATCTACAAATACTGCGATCACCACTAAGTTTGCTTATGATAATGATAGTATATCCTCACGACTGTTCTATAAACTGATCTGCTAAACGCTGACGTTTTGAGGGTTGCCCGAAGTAGTGTAGATGCCTCTTCTGACGACCTCAAAGGTTGACCTGTTGGTAACCGGCTTAGGCTGGATGCTGAAGGCAGCTGAACAGGATGTTGACAAGCTTAATGGACGAGGTGTATGTTGAGCAGTGGATTGAGATATTGACGCTGGTGGTAAAGAAAAACATTTTATGTATCCTGTAGCTATTTTTCGGCGATTCGTAGATGTAGGGAATAGTTATATAGAAGTATTACGCGGTCTGGCAATTTGTCACTAGGGAAAGCTTCGGGGAAGTAACTTTTTTCTACCATCCAAACTCCTGCCAAATCGTGTACCCATAGAAACAATCTTTAGAGCGTTTTCTCTAAAGCGACTGACGACATTCTAAATAAAAGTTTTGCTTCTTATTTCACAAAGTTTCCAACTGTTTCTTTTTTTGTGCAAAGAATTTGAATTATTTCAGAACTTTGGACACTTTATTAATGTTGTGGTGCTTTAGCTTGTCATATGGGAAGCGTGGTTGGAACGCCTCCAAATTTTCAAATAATCTGCATGCAATGAATTTTTATTTATTGTCGGAGTAATATAATTTGCACTGATATAATTTTAAAGAAGGGCTATTTGTAGAGATGACTATAAATTAGTTAGTACGTGGCCTTTCGACACGTGGCCAAGATGGAAGCCAAACTAACTAACATAATTTTACAAAACTGTGCTACCTACTAGTCTCGTGCAAGAACAATTTCCCGGCATCACCACAATGAATTGTCTCTGGAATACATTTTACACGACCTCTTACGAGCTTAATTCTAAACTATACCGCTAAGTTACTTCGAGAGCCTCTTGGGACGCGTCCTATTTTCTAAGACACCGAAAGTATCAGGACAAGAAAATTGTAGGTTACTAACCCCATAAGACCTAATTATTTTAGCTCTCGAAATTAGAAGTTACGAACCGAAAAGCCTTCTATGAATTATATAAATTAGAAAAAAATAAAGAAGAGAAGCTTTTTAAAAGAGTTGGTTTGACTACACTAAACAAATACTCTTCTAAAGCCCAGCCTACCCCGTTATACGAAGCTCGGCTGCATAAATAAAACCTTTTAGAACCGTGTCGTCATTCCAGAGCATTAGTAATAGTGTTAATAGCAATTATTTCCGTCACATACGGCTTCCTTGAAGTCTACAAAGGGTAGTAATTACTATACCTATTGCTTTTTGAAGTATATTCACCCTTATTTGTTATTTGTAGATCTAGATTGGGATGATAATTCATTCATTGACTTACAGACAAGTCACCACACACAACCTTAAGACGCCGATATATGCCAGCGACTGAGTAGTAATAATAAGTTGCGTATTCTGTGCTGAGCTCATGCAACGCGTCGTACGTCCAGCCAGTAAGGGCTTCTTCACACGTACCACACCACGACCACAACCACACCTCAACCACACCACGTGGCCGGGCGTATATTTCGTATTGAAAATGAATAGGACTATTCACACGTACCACATTTTGCAGTCGTTATCGACCGTGTGTGTGATACCGACCACATCGCAACCACCAGCGACACTGCGAACTAGTGGCAGACCACATCGCAAACACAACGTTGCACTGTTGTCACACGTTGAATTGTCTGCACACCACGTAACCGCATCACAACTACTGGCGACAACGCAACCACATCGACATTTTGTCGGTACCACAACGCAACTACAAAAAGCTGCAGCGACACTATTCACACGTAACCACTGCTGAACAGCATTTTGTCGTTGCGACGTGGTGTGGTTGTGGTACGTGTGAAGAAGCCCTAATAGGACTCGCCCATCAAGGAGTTCTGTCCCAAATTAGACGGAATATTAATTTATTATACGTAAAACAAAAGTTATTCTAATAGAACACGCATACTAAAAGATACATCATTAATTATCTTTAAAATGGTGAAGGTTTCAGAAAAATACGCTTGATAGTTTTTGCGTGATTCTCAGTTTTTTATCCGCGTTAGACATAACTTTACAAATTAATGAAACTATGTTAATTTAAAATATTCACAGATTAAGTTATTAAGAACATGCTCTAATTTAACATATATTCCAAATCATTAACACTACTCGTTTACACGTGATCTTCAGTATAAAATCATTAAAAGTCGCTTAGTGTCTCCTAACTGTTGGGTCTAGAGGCATGATATTTTGCGCAGGAGTTCCTAGTTCCTGTAAAGAAAGTGAGCACTAAAGAAGGATTTTTGATCCATCCCCTAAAGGGGTTAAATAGGGGATGTTATTTTAGGGTTCCGTACCTCAAAAGGTAAAAAATAGAACCCTTATAAGATCACTCTCTTGTCCGTCTGTCTGTCCGTGTGTCACCACCGATTTTCTCAGGAACGAGTGGACCTAGCAAGTTGAAATTTATACCAGTCACTGAGGTCTATAGACTCTATAGTCCCTATTAGGTGTATGAAAATCAATTTTATAAAAAAAAAAACGGAGTTTTCGCTTTACTTGTGCTGTAAGGCCTTGCTTATAACCAAAATTGACAATTCTTGGTCAACCGGAAGTACCCTATAGGTTTTGGGTCGAGAACCTATATAGTAGTTCCCGTTGACCTAGAATCGCGAAATTTGGCAAAAAGCAAGGTCTTACAGCACAAATAAAGGGAAAATTCCAAAAAATAAAAAATGTTGAAAATTAAGGTAAATTTTGGTACCTACAAGATTTCGCGAAAATCTAAATTTGCCCATATTTTTTTATCAATAAAATACAAAGGCGGTATAATGGGTAGGTACGGAACCCTCGGTGCGCGAGTCCGACTCGCTCTTGACCGGTTTTTTATAGTTTGTATGGAAGTTCGTCATTTTTGCCGATTGGAAATGCCACCGGGCACACGGCTGGTAAATTAGAAATCACCAGACTACTGCACCGTTTTCATATAATTTGATGTTTGCTAACGTTAATGATTCAAGGAGCATCAAACCGTCCGACGTTACTATGCAATTTGGATCTACTTCGGCTCTAATAATAATTGCATCACGAAATAGAAATCTCGTCGAAAAGCAGGATTAAAAAACAATTAACAGAAATCACTACAGTTATAATTTATAGTACGTGACGATTAACATGCCACACATACCATGTGTACTCCCAAACCCTACAGAATTTAAACAAATCATTTATGGGGATTTAACCTACAATTTGAATTACAACTCCTATTTTGGCAGTAATTGCTCGAAACAGCGTCAGGACCACCCAACATGACGCTGACATGATTAGATAAGTTACTACGTTCTATGTTTTCTTTCCATACCTAAATCATTATGGAAATACTGACAATTGATAAAATGTAACAAGGAAAATGGGTCGCCCATGACGTCAGATAAATGTTGCACGCGATATTTTGCCAATATTATCAATATATATTAGTTTATTCCATTTTTATGTTGCTCTGAAAGTGTCGATGGACGTGTGAAATTCATGACCCATATTCGTCAGACAAGTTATAATATTATCCTGTCATATTGTATTCTCTTTTGTGTCAGTCTGAAAATAAGAACGACTACAAAGCCACACTTAGCTAAAACGAAGTTAATAAGTACTTTCTGTTCGTCAATTCAACTTGGTCTTTTGTCCCCCTAAAGCTACCGACTGTCAGGAGCTAGGAGTCGCGTTCATTTTATTCATAATAGTCGACACCGCAACGCAACTCCTGATAACTGTATCCAGGCACAAGTTATCAGCAGCACTAGAATAAGCAATACGAAGCCTTGAGTCGAAAACTATGACGACATACTTAGTTGCGATACAAATGTGCCCTGCACCTAGGTGTATGTAGAGTTAGCAATTGGTAACTTGGTAGTTAAGTAACCATGTCAGTTCCATGTTCAAAGTATAGTAATGCAGGTGAGACTTTTTAATTTCGAAAGATCCTGGCAACATTGAAATCACCATAACCTGTTCGCAGCGTTATTATAGCCACAAGTTAAAGTGAACAAGGAAATACTTATCACAATCATACTGATTGCACAGCCACACCCACTGATACTAATGGCGTGAAGATAGGACACGTTTAGTCTTAGATATAAATTATCAAGAGTTAAGTGAGTCCAAAGAGGTTAATAATCAGTAACATTATCAGTGAAATTGGACGTGTTACATAAGATACTTAAAATGACGTAGATAATTAGATTATTTTAATGGATGTAATTGATGCTTTAGCGCTTTGTAAATTATGATAATGAATTAAGGTAGCTTCGAGAAGGTTTCGTTGCGAGTAGCTCGATTAAATGCGACCGTTCTTTGAAGTTTTCGAACATGTTCTAAGTGTACCGTACGATAAGACCACGCCTTCGAGTGCTTAGCCCTTGAGTAGTCTTTATGTCGATGAGCTAAGTCCTTAAGTAGTCTATAAAGTTCTTGTACGATTTTGCTGGCAGCTCCTACTGAACGCATAAAACTGAACCAGTCATCTACTCGTACGCCGTTAGCAACAGCGTTAGTTTGAGTGAAATCAAAATAGAATATCTAAAGAAAGCTTGGACGATAAATCAGAATAAAAATCTTTTTTAACCTAAAAGCACAAGTGTTTAATATTTTTACCGTTATTAGATCACATTATAAATGTATATTATTTTTTTATTCCGCTCAAGGAAATTGTCAAATAGACTAATTCTGTATATAATAATCGTTATAATATCGGCGTGTCCCATTATCGGAACTATAAAGATGCAAAATTACAGTGTCATTATATCTAAATTATGATAATTTTATTATAAGCACGCAATCAATGGTTGGGCAATTCTGTCCAAATAAAAAATGAAAATCATAGACTTGTAAAATATTACATTAGTGTATTCCCATTTTTGTGGACGTTTATCCTTGATTAATTTGATTTGAATTCATTAAATGCAAGATTTTTTTACATTGATATGGACTCAGCATATAATTTATTATACTGAAATCCAATTTATTTTACTACACACAACTAGACTCAAGCTCGAATCACCAGTCACTACTTCAAGATAAGCATAGTAAAATATTGCTTTAATAAATGTCATAATAAATGTAAAATATGAAAAGATTAAAAAAAAGAAAGTATAGCTTCATAATCTCTTCGATACCACCCAGGCAATACCTAATATTTTCTGCTTATAAATAAATATTAAAACGACATGATAAAATATAAAGAATACTGATAAAAATAAGCGGAGGACACAAATGGAACACATTATCGCGCTGTTGGTGTTAAAAACAGATTCCTTACAAAGTGTCGGGTCCTTACAGTGTAACAAGTTTCAAATAAATGTAACCGGAAATCAAGCAAAAATACACGGTGTATTTTTGGAAATAATAATTAATATCATTACACATTTTAATTCACCGACTAGAAAAAATCATATCCAATTTTAGATATAAGTACACGACACAATTTATAGGATAACAATACAAAATATTCCAAAATGGGCATCATTAAGCAAATTGCAGTGCTATCTTGCCGAGACATCGCCCATTTAGTTGTAGAACGTCAGTTGAATTACAACGTCCTGCCACAAAAACCTCAATTGCAGCCGAGATACCTATACATATAATAACACTGAAATTGTACCGAGTATCAATTATAACTGGATTGCACAAAAAATCACAATGACATTTATCTAAAAGTCATTATAGCAAATGAGTGGAGCATACATAGACTGTAGGTAGTAGGTATCATGTTATAATTATAGCCATTACATGTCCAGATATAAACATCCTAGGATCAGACTTGTCAGTTAAAATAAGAAGCTAAAAGATGACAGATAGACTAAGGCAAATTACACTAACACTCATAATATGGCAATCATTAAAAGCTTCATTAAAATATTTAAAGTCAATTTTTATTTCAGCTGTTCCAGTTTTTCATAGCTGATTTAGCTAACTGTACTTTGTATCGATCGATATGATATTACTTATGTATTGAGTGGCATATAATGTCAATCAAGTGTCAATTTATTTATTAATATCATATCCCGGATCATTCATCGACGGACAGTTGAACCCCTAACTTAGGAACATGAAATGTATAATATTAAATGTCAAGAACTTAGTAAAGATGATTAAGAGATAAATGATTCCTTTTGTAGCAGAAATAATATTTATTTTGAATAATATGATACTATTACATTTCAGGAAGATTATTTTGAATGATGTGATAATTTATTATTTCAAGAAGAAGCAATTGAAGTTTATTATAATCTAATGTGAGTTGTGAGAGCAGTGGTGGTGGCCCAGTGGTAACCGGCATGTCCTAGAACCAAAAATTCGAAGACATGTGATATCTGCCAACTGGGCCCGCGTGATATATTACAGCCCACTCCCTCTCGAAGAAAGGAGGCCTGTGTCCCAGCAGTGGGAACATTATATGTTGGTTACGATAATCTGATGTATACCCACCCTAAACTTTCACGTGGAAATCGATATTGTATCGATCCGTGAAATGCGCTAATCATTCTTTATTTTATCAATTCTATGTCGACACTAAAATGTCAATGCTCCGATGCGATTTCTTATCAGGCGATATAAGATATGTACAAGCCGATAGGTACATAATGTCGTGGTACCTGAAACCACACTCAACTATTATATTTTACTTGTCAATTTAATATTTTTGACAGATTTACCGATGGACCTACCCGTAACCACAATGCGTAGGTACAATTTACGTACAATGAATTTTCCTGAAATTCTAATTCGGAATTATTGTGCGCACTGCGCGTCTGTGACTGCTAGCGTCAAACCAGAGTAATCGTGATGTGAATCATGTATTGAAACTAAATTAACTTTACGAATTTAAATATTCTGATTCTAATTCCTCATACCATTTATGGTCAGTGGGTTTGTCATTACTCGGTATTGGAAACCGATGACAACATTTTAAACGTCAACCTACGTATTGATACATCTGTGGTATTGATAACAGAAGCGCCTAAAACAAGTCGTGTCCCAAACTGAATACACAAACCGTGTGTCAAGATGCAACGTACTGTACTTACAATAACGTCCACACTACATGCTCTCATAACGAAACAATGACTTCATTTAAACCTTTCCCCGCATAGCAACAACATAAAATCCAAATAAAAAATCAAACAACATAATCTGATAAAAACTAGAATAGATTTTATGATACGATAAATAAACATTACTACTTCCTTGAAAACTGAACGTTTTTAGTGGAAACTGCGCGATCCATTCTGTGATACCCGTTATCAGTGAACAAGTGATAGCGGGTGTAGGCAGGACGTCGGTGGCGACATCTAGTCTAGCGCTGCGACACACGCCTGAGTCAAAGAACAAGCTATAGACAGTTCAAACGTATTCTACCTACGCGGCCGTTTATCTGCCTCATTGACACAATCACAACGCGCCACCATAATGTTCGCATCGTCCAAATATAGAAAGTAATATACTAATGGAATGTTCCGTTTGAGGTGTCCGTGGTACAAATTTTTATTGCACGCTTATTTTAGGCGAGTGATCATTTTCCTTAGTTTGTCTCCACGTGTCATATGAAGGTCGTATGGTGATGAGAAGTTCTGAACTAAGTAATTATTTACTTAACGACCTGACCCTAAATAGTTTGGCACGTTCCTAATGAGCTTCAAGAACGAAGACGTTCAGTAATAAGACGTTTGACATTATATACGCTCATGAAGTTTCATAATTATTGTCGTCTAACTCTGAACATACTAATACGTATTTGATGGTTTCGCCAAAACACTTTCAAACTTTCGAAGTATCATACACGCTTCGTACATTGACGTCGAAAACTAAGAAATTTCAGGAGCAGGGAAAATGTCAATGACGCCATCTCGTTGGATGGCCCTAATTACGTAGTGTACTATAAATCAAGATTATACACTTGGCTCCCTTTCAGGTACAAACAGTTCAGCTTGTTATCTAAGTACACCATGAGTCCATGATTTATGGAAACGGATTATATTGTATATTTTTCTTTCCATTTACACCAAAAGATCTTTACATATTAGCAGCTTTCCAGCCAAGAAAAGAAAATATTTAAATATATTTTCTTTATTTTATAAAATGCATTCTTACAGAAGGACCAAATATTAATGACAGACGATCAGAACCATGCGGTATCAGTGATGTCTGTCTGTTAATCCTGGATCAAAGACCATATCACTGCATGTGTTCCAGTGTTGCTCAATCATTTTCCTTCAATGATTATCACGCGGGTCGCAGACAACGAAGTCGATCTAGGCTTGCAGAAGAAGTTTCCATTAAATTCGAAACCAGGAACCAATTCAATTCCAGCATTTCTTGGTTCTCAATCCTAAAATTATGATGGACTGGCCATTTAGAAATGGACAGATAAGCGGAAGCCGTAGATTGACTATTCCTAGCCATGGGCGCCCGCAGGTTTATCTTCAGGTCCACGAAGCGAGCTCGATTATTTTTGCACTTCAAATCGGATGTTAGGTTATCATTTGTCCATTCATACAAGGAGTAACATTGTTGACTTATGCAGAAAAGCTTAACAATTAAGAGAATTTAGGTTGCAAGAGCGAGCGTAGCGAGCTAGATCATTTTTGCATCTCGCCTCGAAAAAGATAGGTTTTATAGGACTAACTGTGTCGGTTTATACAAAGAAGCATAAGAATTGAGATAGAGTAGGATGCAAGAGAGAACGTAGCGAGCTCAAAAATTGTAGGATCTCGCATCGAATAGGTTAAGTTCTCTATTATTGTATTAGGCGTTTTCCGACATTTCTTTAGTTCTGAATGTTTTGTACACCTATATTTTATCTTGAAGCCAGGGAGGTGCAAGTGCACCGTCTTGCACCCCGCTCCCGGCACCCATGTCCCTAGCATTAGAGACTAGATAGATGGTAACAATCTACCAGCTAATGCCCAATATTAACTAATTGTCAAAATATATTTCAAACCTTTCTTTGTCTTATTCCCAACTTAATGATGCCCTCTTACATTTTGCAACATTTCAAATAAGAGAGTGCCATACTTAATCAGATCGTGTACGAGGGTATAAAGTTATTCGTTATCTTCCACCACTAGGCGGGATCGTCGCCCCTCATTAGTGTTGTATTTCAGATTAATTACGGTCTCAATTAAAATAATGCTTTTAATCATTACGCAGAGAATTTCCTTATAAACTTGGCTGGTATTGCAATGGTAATGTAGTCGCCATTTACGATAACTATTTATATAGAGATGTTGAGAATAGCTATTTCTAAGCTCGGTATTTATTGAGTCTAATTGCAGGTCAGCGTCATTGCTCGCCAGGTTTTGACGTTAAATGCTACCGATTCTATAAGTTATACCGATTTTGGATATTGAGAGAAGATAGATTTGACAACGAAAATTACAATTACAAATTGGGATCGTAAATAGCAAATGGTTTGTATATGACGCAAATCAGATTTGAATAACAATCACAACTTATCGATGAACGACCTAGGTGATAATTCAATCCAAGATATTTGACAGGCAATCAGAGTAAAGGCAAATGCTACTGCTCGTCAACCCGATGTTACGCTTTATAACATTGGCATATATAAAAGAAGAATAATCTTAACCACAAATCAGACATCGATATTCAGTAAAGACTAATTAATATTGATTACCAAATGTCACTAGCTCACACACAAAAGAAAATGATTACAAACGAAGGCTAAAATATGGGTGACCCATTTAACTCACCCCACTGCAAATACCTACGCTTAACACATAATATTACCTAAGACATAAATTACCTAAAACTTGACGTAACTAACACAAATACACGCAAATGACGCATCTTGCCATTTAACACGTCTATGGCCGACACACATTGTTCTATAATAAATAACGTATTGAACTTACCAGCACGTTAACACTGTCTGTGACATTTTTAGACTGTATACATAAAATGCGTGTGTTGGTTAGGTGACGTCACTATGACCCGTATAGCTGCCAGTGCCAAATCCCCCGTGCACAAGATACCTTAGCATTTGTTAGGCGGAACTGAAGACGTTGATAAACGTCGGAATAAAATCAACTTTATGGATGATTCAGTTTATTGTTTAATCTTTGTTTAAATGTTTGAAACCCTCTGTAGTGCTCGTAAAACGCGCGCGAATTAAATAAATAAAGAAATGAAACAAAGAGAATAAAATGTGAATACAACACAGACATAGTAAAAGGAGAGGTTACAGAAAGTTTCTATTGTGAGCATCACGGAGTTTTTAGAGCTTTTGTTGATGGCACAAAGGTCAAAATTGCGTTCGGAAAATTGCTACTGTTGCTAAGGCGTCATCCATGTGTTCTAGCCTAGTCTAATATAGCTTTACGAGATAACCAAATTCCTAAACATGAAGCTACTGACACATTTACCAAGAATCTAAAGTCGGTACATAAATCTACAGAATAACCAGTAACTATTGCCTCAGTACGACGTCAAACAATATTGAATATTGACAAGAACTGTGCCGTTTGACGACAAAGTAGCCTTTAGAACCGGCTAGGAGTTATGCAGGTGTTTCTGGAGGTCACCGTAACGAGAATCTTAGCAGTCAGCTGTGAAAGACCTTAGGATTATTGTACTATGTGTATCTACGTCATTTGACGGCCGCTTCCTTTTTAATGTATGGCTAGATTTGGAATCACCTCGAACAGTCTGTTGCCAGGTGCTGAGGGCGGCAAGTATATGGTAAAAAACCAGAAGCGCTTTTGCAGAATTTTGTGAATTCATGCTGTTTTACCTGCTTTACGTAGAATAATAAACCGGCCAAGTGTGTGACGGACCATGCACAATGAAGGGTTCCGTAGTCGGGAAGAATTTATCCCAAGAACAAACTTAACATTGTAGTTGAAAAACATGTTCTCCCAAACATTCCAAATGCAAATGTAAGTTTGTGCGCACAATATTGAGAGATTTACCATGTTATTTTAAGACCATAGACTTCTTATAGGTTTTCCTGGAATCTATGAGTAAAGAGCCATACTATGTACTTTTTCAAAATTAGGAATGGTAAATTTTCATCGAATTTCTTAAATATATTTAAAAGTATTTATTTTAAAATTATATCACACTAATATTATAAAGGCGAAAGTTTGTGAGTGTGTGTGTGTTTGTCTCTTCTTCACGCTCAAACGGCTGGACGTATGTGGATGAAATTTGGCACATAGATAGTTTATAACCTGGATTAACATATAGGATACTTTTCATCTCGATATTCCCACGGGATCGAGACTTATGCGGGTGAAACCGCGGGGTGCAGCTAGTAAAAAATATGTGTTAGATTCTCGCAACAAGCCCTTTCATTTGTTATGTCACACGGTACTGTTAGCAAAACTTTTTTTTTTTTCTTGTTTGCCCCCCAAAAGTGACCCTTTATTCAAAATTTATTTATTTACGTTACACGTTCGTGTTTGGGTCACAGAAATACATATGTGTACCAAATTTAAACTTAATCGGTCCATTAGATTCGGAGCAAATTGGCTGTGACAGACGGACAAACAGACACACGAGTGATCCTAAAAGGGTTCAATTTTCTCCTTTTGAGGTACGGAACCCTAAAAATAGTTATATTGATCGGAGAGCTTACACGTGTACAACCGATAGTTTCGCGATCAGCAAGCATCCAAGCCACAAAAAAGCACTAAATAACGTCGTCAGTATTTCGAAAATCGGGCGAAATTAATTACCATAACGAAAAGGAATATATTGGAAGTTTATTTCGGTACCCTCGTGCCTCTCCCACATGAGAAATTGGCAGAATACACCGTCAATGTCGAGTCATTTATTACCAGCCAGTCAGCCACCATAAAAACTTAACTTTGGTTTCCCAAAATTAATTTGCAAAACTTCCTTCCTTCATACATAGAAGTATATGTGTCGTTTGTTATTGTTACATTATAGTCGAATAACGTTCCATCAGGCTTTTAGTAGATATAGTAATTTAATTTAGGTAACAAGACGTTCAAATTGCCTGCTCCATGTGTCGCGGTTTCGTGGTGTGAGAAAACATGCTGCACGGTACCAACCTGCCTAAATGAATTTTATGCCAAAATTAATCAAACACGACCTTATTTCATTACAATACCCTCCATAATTGCGCAGCATTAAACAATTCGCAACCTAATCATCTTCGAATTTTGTTAGATATAATTCTTCTGAAAACTACTAAAGTATTCATTCAAATGGTTTGATAACATTATGTTATCAAATCACTGCCACGGCCTGCAAAAGGGGCATTGATGGACGAACGTGTCGTGAAATAGGCTTGAGTCCTTCAATGCCCGCCCAGTTGCGGCCTAGGCTAGTTAGTGCTTTTTCAAATAATGCGCGGAAATTCAAAGTAAGCAAATTAATTTTATAAATTCCAGAGTCAATGACGAACATCGATAATTTGCACACGCCAATAAGTGTATTTGTTTCTTTTTTACTTTTAAACAGCTATAATTTGCAAGCCAAATCGAAATTTAAATAAAATCTTTGATAAGTTACCTCCTTGGTTGCCCTTGCCATATTGTGACGAAGTAAAAAGTTTGTTCCATTTTTAAATTACACGACAGAAGAAATGAGTTTTCATAGTAATTTATTTGGCCGCTAAACACGACAGTTAAGGATTTTCATACTAACAGAGTCGGCCGTTTGCTCGCTTGTATTTGACCTGTACAGCAATTTCGATATATCTCGAAGAAAGTTGTCAAAATAATGCTGAATACAAGCATCTTTGATTGATGAAATTAATTTATAAAAATATCGTTACTATTGGGATTTATAAATTTGTAGTACTGACATCAGAATTCAAATATCTAATTCTTCCAAAGTATTATCAGCTTTGTTTTTTAGCAATATAGGGGGTGAAATCGAACGAACGTTTTTGGGAGAAGTTGATGTATGATTCGTGTAAGAGCACACGTACGCAAGGTGTGAGTCACAAGCGTGACTTGGAACACGCCACCTATTCATAATCATATTTGTGTTGTCACAGCTTGCAGCAGATAACACCTCGACCAACAATTATGTAAGAGTTAACCCCTCACTGGTGAGTGGTGACATTGGCTGTTGGCTGTACTAAAACTTGAAATGTTTGCACAGCGTCGTAGGTACGACACCAAAAGGCAATCGAATGGACGTTATCTTGACAGCGTTGAGGCAAATGCACCCAATTGAACATTTTCTGGGAAATAACACGGCGCAATATTGAAATGTCAGCTTCAATCATAATCATAGGTTTAATGAATACTCTATTAATGAAAACGAAGAGAAATAACATTTTTGATGAAGCATTAATTAGATATGGACTAGTATAATAATATATCTGTATCAACTTGTGAACCGCCATCAATTTGCTAAGCAACTATTTAGTGATTTTCTGTTACACGCGTTTACACCACAGTGACTAACATTAGAATTATGTCGATTTGTAAACCCCAAGAAATCTTCATAAATCTGTTAACTTTGGTGGACAGCATTATTTGGACGTCTTACGTTAATTAAATATGCACACCCATTTGAACATAAAGACACGTTTAGTGCATCTCTCGGTACAGCATTACGAATTTACGAGCGCATCTGTCTCAAATAATTTTAAAAGAAATATCGAAACGTATAGTGCACATTACAATATAATTCATGTGCGCAGTGGTCTTTTGATCCGCAAGCCGTTGGTCCTTTGTTATCGCGAGGGTTAACGAAGAGGGAACGGTTACTATGGAGCAGGGGTCGCCTCGCCATTGATGGGATTTGTGCAACAATATTGCATTGAAGAAATTGTTACAATTTAACCTTGAGCACAATGGACACACGGTCGATACCCTAAAGATTTTTTGGAGTTTAAAAAAAAGTGCACGCCTCATAACGCTCATTCAAAAACAGGAAAAGTCGTTTTGACTGCTTCTTACCCATCAATATGATTAAAATTTCTGACTTCGCAATCTTTATGTACTGTCATAAAGACTATTTAGGTTTGCTTTGTTGGTTATTAGGCAACGGAAGAGGGTCGAAGTTGGAAATAGATATTTGTTTATATTAGTTAGTTTTTATTAATTATAATTTTAAACTACTTTGAATAAAAGAGCCATTTTCAAATAGGGTTCCTCCTATGGCTAAAACGAATCTATTTAAAAAAAAATTGACGCAATTTAATGGTTTTTTTTTTCGTTTCAGCTGCATCTAACCAATTTTTGAAAAGTACAGAATTAATCTCCATTAAATGATGTCTACAATGGTATATAAATTAAGTAGGTTCTGTGTACTATGTAGCAGGAGTGTAACAATAAAAACAATTGCAGAAAGGAGGCAAAACAAATTTTTCGATCACAGAGCACTCTAATGCTTCACATTGAGTTGTGCAAAGCTATCATTGAGAACATGGCGAAATGATTAAAATTGCTTTTATCTAAATTTAGGAGATGAGACATTGTCTCATTAAGAACTCAAGCTCTGTGGAATTAAGACATTTTGGCTACAGCCGAGTCTCATTTAACGAAGCTATAAGACTGAAAAATAATTGAGTCATCCGTGCATAAGCATTGCCAATTTTATTCCTAAGTAGTTCTGGTCGTGGTCACGTCAAAGAAATCTAGGCGTAAAGGTATGTAAAATACTATAATACAGTGCAGTCAGCTTCCGTACATTAAGGATATAAAACAGAAATACCAGTCACTCGGCGGTCTTGATAACCTAGATATAGTGCGAACACTGGTCATTTGATTTTCTTCCAATAGGAATAAATCACAGTTTTATTAGTACTGCTACGGTGACCTGCACCATATATTTTTATATGCAACGTATTAAACAAATTTTGTACTGGCTAAAACGGGTTAAAATTCTAACAGCCCATGTTTATAACAGAGTCACAATTCAGCTGTTTTTTTTTCGATAAAATTTAAAAAAAGAGCAAGCAGCTTGAAAGATCGTTGCTAAAAGGTTAATGCAAAATCTTTTCCCTCGAGAGACTGAAAGGAAATTCACAAAAAACGTCGTAAAATAACCTAATTAAAATTAGGGGAGATTTTTTTCGTTGACCCAAAAAGGGTAATTACATAATGAAAAGGTTCAATTTAAATATTGACCAAGGTGATTGCATTGACATTGTTTCACCTTAAGGTTTGTTTCGTTATCAAAACGAAACGGTGTAGTCGTTAAAAAATAATTGATCAAAGATATTAACTGATTTGAATTTGCACATTAATGATAACGATCGATATTTGTCCGTATTGGGAATTGGTAGCTTTGAAAAAGGCCGAAAGAATTTTTCATATATATTGGAATTGAAATAACTGGAGCCCAAAACACAAATAACGTTTTCGTCCTCAAATTGTCGAATCCAAATTCACGGAATACGACGTCATCACAACAAAGCAAGGGGTATAAGGAGTTCAGGACCATTGGTGGCAGAATGTCATAAATTTTTAACAATACAGTAACGCAACACTACAAACAACAATTTACGTCGTCTCCAATCACTCCAAGATTTACGTAATTGTATGTAAGAGTGTATTCCAATTACTGAACCCTACCTTATACATAATTCCAACATTAAGAACAGAAATGACTAAGGAAAGGAGGTCGAATGACAAACCAAGTCAATGATTCCTGACTCATTGAGTGGGTAAAACCTCCGGGTTATCTAATGACGATGACGTTGACTTCAGTATTCAGGAAATCCTTCCTGTAACGTCCTTCATCCCAGTGACAAATAAGCAGAATTTAATCTAGATTTATTTTGAGCACTCAATCAAATCCAGATTGTTTAAAAGCTCTCGTGGCGAAATCTGGATGTTTTGAGTACGGTCTCATTTGTAAAATCAGGCAACCTAAATTCAGAAGTTTGATAAAGGGCTAAAATTATAATTTGAATTCCAGTGACGGAAATACTGCTTGGTAATTCCGGTAGCCTAGAGGTACAACCGCGGACATTTGTGGTGAACCACTTTTGCTACACACTTATGCCCTTAGTAACAAAATTGAAAAGTGGTTCACCGTCAGGGTCCGCGATGATACAAACTCCGTTGTATATCAATAGAAACTTTGATAAGGTCTGCGGTTACATTAAAGGCGCATCCTCTTATGGACCAAGGACACCAAGATGGATGTCAATACGGAAATCCAAACAGCTTTTCGTTAAGTTTCCTTATTAAAATTTCTAATATCCATTGGATACACACGGCAGTTGAATATAAAACAAAAAAAAAAGATTGTACTTACCCTTTCGTGGAATTTGCTCGAATCATAAGACCTCTCCGAGCAGAGGTTGTATATCCTATAGCGGTCTTTGTGCATCTTCTCTAGAAACCGGTACACTTCGTCTATGTGATTCCTGTATACTCCTTCTAACTTCTCGGCGGGGAAGCCCATCGCTATCAGCCTGTCTGTGATATCTGTTCAATATGTTGTTAAGGAAATATTTAAAATAATTAGAGCGTAAAATGATAATAATATTGACTATTATTGATATACTGTTTGGATGAATGCGATTTCAGAGTTACTTTATCAGTTTGGACAAAAGTTTTTACAAGGAGAGGTTCATAGATTTGTTATACCAAATAGCAAAGGTTCTTGATAATTACTTAATACTTATCGCTTCCATCCAAAAACATGTTCAGTAAAATATTGTAAACGTAAGATCGATGTTGTGTGTTTAGCATATGACATAAAAATACTTGTCGAATTCTGGTTTACAGGGTCGTGATCAGACATACTTAATGACATTCATAGTGTCAGATATACTATTGTGGATGCAGAATTAGAATACGGGTTAATGAGATTGTTAACTACCGCACAGTTTATTGCTACAGAGTCAATTACTAACACTACCGTACTAACGAATACTTTGAACCTTAAAAGGAAAGACAGAGCAGTTCCTAGGTCAGTATGCGTTGCGACCACGTCATAAACAACCCTGTCGCTTCATGGTCCACGGATACCATACATGCAGTATACTCCTAGACTTTGTACAACACAAAACAGGCGCTTGCCTCATTTAAAGTCGATACTCATGAAATATCCGACATACTTAGCAATACAATGTGCGGTAAATGTAATAAAAATCACAGTATAAATAAATTGATAACCTTAAAATATTTTATTCATATAATAATTTGTTCATATTGTACGTGTAAGTTATTCAGTGAAAGAAATAAATTGATAAGTTTAGTTTAAATATATGAACAGGTGCAAGATTTCTCCATACTGTTCTTATTCAGAGTTATCAACTGATTCTTATAAACCGCCACTGCATGACCACGCCCACATTTCGGATATTTCTACTTCTTTACTTGTCAATCGAAATGGTTGCGATGTCAAGATGGTAAAGTGAACTTCAGGCTGCAGCAGTAACAATAACATCTAAAGCATTAAGTAACCTAATCCATAAGTCCGAAATAAATAGCAGGAGTTGTCATTGAAGACTCGTGTCCTCGCGTCCCGATTGACAGACCAACAACAAAGAAACAAGGATCCTTACAAAATCCGCTTTCTCGTCACGCATGTATATGTTCTGAGGTTCTAACCGTAATGCAACAGTCATTGCACTCAGTTTAACATCGACGTGAATAAAATATTTAGCGTGTCAGTTATTTGCGTACATATTTAACAATGGCAGAACAAGGTTGCGATGTGCAATTATGCATATGATTACTGGCCAAAGTACATAAATCTATAATTAGGTAATACGAATATGTTGGTTTTAGAATATGTGTGCGAGTGCGATGGGCCTTGCCGAAATTGTGTTGATACATAACCGATTCAAAGTTACCCTAGTCTGAAATTGGTTTACTGAACCTTTTCGCATGAACGAACATTAACAAATAGTACTAATCAAATACCCGATGGAAGGAGACTGGCAAATACGATCAGGAGGTCATCTAGGTATTTTTTCTAGAGTAGTTTTAACGTCAAGAACTTCAACTTCCCTAGTCACAAACTTCCTTTATTTGTCTTGTATCTATTGGAACTTTGGAAAGCAATCAGTTCACAAGAAGTCTAATCTGTATTTGATCGCCAAAAAGTGCAAATGCAAGCGTTTTCCTCATATTGTTACATGGACCACAAAAAGACATTAACCTACTAAGAGAGTTGAATTCGGTAGAATCACAAATATCTTTCAAACGCATCAGTAGCATGTTTTATAGGCTTGTAGTCTGTTGGCTTATCAATATTCGATTCTTCGGTGTATCAAAATATATGCATCGAAAATAAACAAGTTAACCCAAAAATTCCCTTGTGCCCAATTTTCTGAATAGCCAGATTAATTCCCAGACCCTTGATTGAAGCCTTAACTACAGTGATATCTAAATTTAGCATCCTTCGCTTGGCCTACATTGATAAACCTTGGATGTATATTCAAACAGCATTTGATTGAAGTTTGAACTACCTACACATGGCAATAGCCTTTATACAATTCTTCCTTTAAATAGATTCGTAATTAAAGAGATTCTATCGCAGAAGTTGCGTCACTGCACTGGTCGAACTTATTCGGCGATGGCCGAGTGGCGTTAGGCTAACGGTATCGTTGCCATGGCAACGGCTGATAGGGCCAACGTACTATGGTAATACAGCAAACTTCAACATACTTATGCGATCAGATACTTCTGTAGGGACAATGAAGCATTTGTGTATATAGAATAAAGAGAGCCAGAACTGTGTTGGATTGAGATTATTTTGTTTTTTTTATCGAAGTACCAAAAGCTTTAGATTTTTGAGTTTTTTGGTTTGTGTACAATCCACCTTTATTTACGTGTCATATACCATTAATATAATATTATTAGGTAGTTTCACCTCAATTTAGTCTTCAAGATTACGTCACAAATTCAATAACCATTAGTGACAATTTTAGCTACACAACGAGTTGACCAAAACCACAGTTGAAACGTCAACGTGTGACTGTGACGTCACTTGTCACATACAATATATAGAAAGGTTTTTTGCTTACAGTCGTGGGCGAAGGCACGGACGATCTACCGTGTGTGGTATTGGTGACCGCGAAATGTATGTTAAATTACGGTGAAATTTACTCGCAGTACAACGATAAAAAGGTAAATAAGCATATAACAGACTACATATAATCATGTTTTGATAGGAATATATTATAATAAGACAACATAAAGGTCCATGACCCATTTATACCTACAGCCTCTCAAATTACTCGGTTACAGAGTCGACAACGAAGCGACGGATATGAGAAAAATTAAGTTAAATATTAAACGCGAAATAATCGATAATATTAGTTTTATTTCAATGAGCAAACAGAATACATTAATAAAAAACACATTTACGGATTGGTTGGCCGCAATAAAATAAGTATTTTAAAGGAGAAAATGCGAATATCGTGACTGAAGGCAAAGGTCAGACAAATCAGGTGCGAGTTAATTGCAAAGTATGACTAGGTATATAGACGCAGACGGAGTAAATGAAGCAAGGGCAGAATGCATTGTCCTGGGCTCAATGTCGCTGTTGGAACGGACGAATAAGTAGTTTGTAGCGAGAAGTGAGACCTCAATTCATTTAGTTTAGTGCACACTAAAGGACACTCGAATCATATCGGATCGGAACGGATTTTACTATCTTTAAACGGTATTAAATCGTGTACACAGTATTTAAAGTCCATATTACCCAGCCGCGCACAGCAGCTTGACCGCGGGCGTCTTCCGGGACACGCGATCGTAGCCGAAAGTATGCTGCGACGCGCGATCGGCTCCGTTTGCCTGTCCTCGTATCCGATCGGATCCTTTCGACTGTTTTATGATTATTTTCTTATTCTAATGCAATAGCCAATAATACTACGTCGTAATAACCATTTTTATGCGTCGACATCCTGCCGGACGTGATCGGCTGTCGCCGCATCCATTCGTATCCTTTCCGATCCGATGCGTTACAAGCCGTTTGGTGGAAATCATCCTTAGGGGAGAGGTGCATTATGTCTAACCAGACGACTAACCGCAACATTAAAATTGTGTTCATATTTTTACCCACTTTGTATGAGCATGGCAAACTGCGGAAAATATAAGTAAGGCTACCAGTCTCCGTGGAGGTCGTGCTGGCCGGCGCCGAGGTCAGCTCTAGATAAATCTGCAAGAACTAGGCTTTAGGATATTATATTTCATGATTTTTTGCGAGACCACTGAATTAGAAAAGTTTAATAAGGTGGTGTAGTATTACTAATCTGTTCAGTGCGAGTGCTGCCTGAACAGACTATGCCCCATCTGCTAGTGTGCCAAATGTCCGTTCACCTGCACCCTTGACGATCTGAACAACGCCTTTGACAGCGCAATAAATGTACCTACTGGGCCAAACAATATCGGAAACATAGATGTACCTTAAAACGAAAAAGAACGACTGTAACAACTTTCGTAAAAACGCATATTTATGTTGAGATACAATTTTGTTAATGTCAACCAATCAGGCGGTGTCAGCGGCTGGTCACTTCAGACAAAATGCACCCTAAAGGTAGGTTATCTAGGCACTGAGCCGACGTTCGCACGGACGTAATAAAATCGCGGCGGGATTTTATCGCGCACTGGATTTTCAAGTCTCGGTGTTAAGCCGAGCGTTAAGAATCCAACGCGCTGGGACACACTCTCGTCCCAGAGCGTTGAAAAAACACACTGTTGGATTTTCAACTCTCAGCGCTAAGCAGGGCGTTGAAAACAAAGTGCACGAAAAAAAATCGCCGCTATTGTATTACGTCCGTGCGAACGTAGGCTGACGCCGATGGTACATGATAGCATGACGCATGTCAAAAGATGAAGCCACAAAGGAAGCTCAAAAAAGCGATGAGATCCAAAACACAACGAAACAAATCTCCAACTTTAAAATTAAAGAGAAAAACAATGTGTAATTGTTTTATTTTTAATGTGTGGGTTTTAATGTGTAATGTTTTAATGTATAATTTCTATGTAATTTGTATTGATGATTAATATGGGAATAATTTCCTGAAATAAATGAATTATAATAATAATGAAGGGTTCCGTAGTTGGGAAGAATTTATCCCAAGAACAAACTTAACATTGTAGTTGAAAAACATGTTCTCCCATACATTTAATCTGCAAATGTAAGTTTGTACGCACAATATTGAGATTTACCATGTTATTTTAAGACCATAGACTTCTTATAGGGTTTCCTGGTTTCCCTGTAACCTATGACTAAGAACCATTCTCTGTATTTTTTTCAAAATTTTTGGCTCAATAATTTCGGAGATAAGGCGGGAGGGGTGATCAATTTTCATCAATTTTCTTAAATATCTTCAAAAGTATTTATTTTAAAATTATTATTTTTTTAATGGAAATTCTCGCAACAAGCAGACTTTCATTTATGTCACCAAGTCACACGGTACAGTTAGCCAGTTAGCAAAACTTTTTTTTAAAGTTTCTTATTTGCCCCCCAAAAGTAACCCCCATATTCAAAATTAATTTATTTACGTTACACGGCCGTGTTTGGGTCACAGAAATACATCATATTATGTGTACCAAATTTCACCTTAATCAGTCCATTAGATTCGGAGCAAATTTGCTGTGACAAACGGACAGACATTCCCTTTTTTCCTTTTAAGGTACGGAAACCTAAAAATACGAAATCCATTCAGAACTCCAATTTAAACTTCCATGAAAATGATTCAAAAGATAGCAAGTCGACGCGGCAAGTGGTTTCAACTTTCAACCTCGTGATCGTTCAAATGAGATGTGAGCCTTGACTGGTCGCTGACCGAGGCTCCTCAGAGATACATCGACGTAAATGGATATCTGAGGAATAACTTAGGAACGGAAATGAGTAATACGAACTCGGAGAGATAGAAATAAGAAAAATGAGAAATGTAACTCAATTTGTAAAGAGCTTATAGACTCCTTCCTATTTTAGGGTCATCCATCTTTTGAGAGAAAACTCAGAGATAAGCAATTAATCTCTTCATCGTGTTTCAAAGCAAAATTTTCCTGGAACGAGTTATAGTAATCAAAGGATTAAACTGATGGTTAAGAAATAAAGAATAAGTAACTCAGATTTCATCAACATCTTAAACCGTTCTATGGGCTAGCCAATATAATGTACCAAATAAAAAAGGATAGATCCTCCGTTCTTCATTATTTATCTTGAGAAAACGCGAATTTGTATGCCAGCACAGTAACACATTGAAGGAGCATTCGTCAGCTCTCTTAGCGACTGCTAAAAAACGACAACGACACCGCAAAAAACACGTAATATCAGATTACAACACTAAGATAACGCTAGGCGTAATAGTGAATGACGGGTTAACTTATAAGCGCGCGGCGATTGCAAAACAAAACATTTGTTGTACGCGTCTAAAATATTAAATGAACCTGCAATTTTTCACGGCTACTGTACGCGCACAAACCATGTGACTATGCAACTATTCACCAAACTAATTTACTGAACTGACCTTGGAAGCTTCAGCCTGTCTTTGAGACATAGCAACAGTGTCAAAACATTACTGAACTGATTTTTGATTATCACAAATCGATTACAATAAAACCTGAAATTGAATCAGTTTATGGCGAAGGACAAAGAACGGCATAATATGATTTTGAATGTGAAGCAAAGTCTTGCCAGAAAATTCGAGGTTTATTACGAATTGTGCAGGCAAGTGCCCATGTAGAAACAATAACATTCGGTTTATAGTAATATAGGAGACATTGAGAACTCAGCATACAACTTATCTTGCAAGACGATTTAGAGAACGATGTTAAGGTGGTTTGTTAGGTCACAGTGGCACTAAAATGAACAGTACCCTAATTGCGTAACTTATTTTCGTAAACAATTATGCCTAATTTGTTTCATTTTGACAGTTCAACAACATTTATTGCGTTATTAACGTTGTCGAGCAGATTTTTTTTTCCAACTTATGAAACAATATTAGCAATATGTTTCAAATCGAAACAGATTGTGGTTATGTTGTATTACGCAATTAGGGTACAGGTTAACTTTTAACAGAGTGGTACTTTAGAGGGCGAAATGTTATGCATAAAAAAGTGAGTGTCGAACCACGCACACTGAAGGGTTCCGTAGTTGGGATGAATTTATCCCAAGAACAAACTTAACATTGTAATTGAAAAACATGTTCTCCCATACATTTCAACAGCAAATGTGAAGTACGCACAATATTGAAAGATTTAGATTTACCATGTTATTTTAAGACCTTAGACTTCTTATAGGTTTTCCTGTAATCTATGAGTAAAGAACCATTCACCGTATTTAAAAAAAAAATCGACTCGATAGTTTCGGAGATAAAGGGGGGGTCAATTTTCATAAATATCTTTCAAAGTATTTATTTTAAAATTATAAAAAATATATTTGAGATCCTCGCAACAAGCCTTTTTATATTGATATATGCCACATGGTGCAGTTTGCAAAACTTTGTTTTCAAATTTTCTATTTGCCCCCTAAAAGTGACCCCCATATTCAAAAATTCATTTATTTACGTTACACTTCCGTGTTTGGGTCACAGAAATACATATGTGCACCAACTTTCAACTTAATCGGTCCATTATATTCGGTGCAAATTGGCTGTGACAGACAGACACAAGAGTGATCCTATAAGGGTTCCGTTTTAAAAACAGACAAGGTTTTACAAAAGCTCGTGGATTCCGCTTCTCAAGTAATTTGAGGGCGTGGTAGGCACGGCGCGTCATCGCAGCATCAAGGACGAACTGCCTCGTTCGCCCGTAGCTTCCGTACTGGTTTTCCAATCTACTGCATTTGAGCACTAACTTAATTTGTAGTTACAATTTTGTTCAATCCTTTCCGAAAATCTAATCTACTCCATGTTACTCGTTAGTTTTTGAAAAAAAAAAAGAATTACTTTTTTGACCATTTTCATATGGCTCTCAGGTCTAGTTTATGATCTAGGGACGTGAACTAATGATGCTTACGCAACTTCGCGCCAAAACGCGTTGATGATTTATTAAAACACAAAATTACGCAGGTGGACATGCCTAAGGCAGAGTAAAGGATGCCATTATAATTTTTGTTACTAACCTCACCTCCACCGTAAGAAGAAATGATGCTAATATGCTATGCACGTAGCATAAATAAAACAGAAACTGCCAACAGTTAAATTAATTGCTGTAATAATATACACTGATAGCAATAATTGCATACATTGTTACAGTCACTGAAGATGGTGGTAATTATGAAAAAAGGACTATTCACAGTAAAGAACAAACACGACGAGTGAAAACGTACGATGCGATATGGTCGACGAATAAAAAAACGAGAATCATTTACGTAACTGCTTGTTGCTATGGCAGAGTACAACGCAAATGAGTTCAAACATTTGATCTAACGCAGTGTAACATTTGTACAGAATACGTGCAGTACTCACGCGCAGTTTAGTCTTTAACAATAAATCCCCCTTTTCGAATAAGCTTCTACTATTGAACTGGCTTAGGGAGCAATAACCTAAAGAAATCCAATTACACAAAGGAGCTCAACGCTGACATGTGAAAAAAGATTATCTACCATTTGCAGACTGCATACTTAAATTATGCATGCAAGTCACCATAGCGTGCATATGAATCACCCCAGGTAACCTAGATATGGACAGCTCAATAAATGTTTAAATAATGCAATTGAAGACGTTTGGTTCGTCGTTAAATGCGGAAATTTTCAATCGATCGTCTGGCCGCAACACAATCGCTTTTGAAGTCTTTGTTTTGCAAATAATGTTAGAGCGAATATAGTAAATTCTCCATCAGATTGTTCTCTTCAAATTTACTTTTCAAAAACTTAGAACAAATAATTTTATGTCAAGGCTTCGATAAAGATGAAAAAATCTTCCGATTCTTTGTCGTGATCATGACTGAACAAATGGTCCAAAAGCTCATTCAACAGCAGTGGAATCAAAACGTTCGCTCCAACAACTTCATCCATAATCAGCTTCATTTACAGTCATTAGTTAGCCGAAACACGAGCCTATCCTTTGGGAGCACCGAGAAAATTTCCTCGCCGGAATATCATGGCTAAAACACCATTGCCTTAGCACGAAAGTGAAGCGGCCAAAAGTCAAGATGAGGCTTTAATTAAGTCATTAAATCATGACATTGGTGAGGGGACCCAGAGGGTAACACCACAGAATAAGTTTATACAAAGTGACAAACATGACAAATTGTGTTAAACGAAAGTGTGCAAACATGAAATGAGTTAACAATTCATTTCTGACTTGGTTAACTGTTGACTCTAGAGCTCAGATAGCATGATCAGTATATGCCATGATGGAAGCAGGTTTCGAAATGAAGTAATAATGAATGCTAATTATTATTGGTTATGATTTCTGAACAATATAATTTAATTAATCACGCGAAGTACGTAACATAAAATATTGAAGAGGCGTTTAAGTTTCATCTATTCTTCTTTGCATCCCAATCAAACTAAAAGTAAGCAACATGGTAATATTACCCGTATAAAGAGGATGAAATTGAATGGATATTCAGACCTAGAATAAAGCAACTTAGTCTAGAAAATAGGCAACGGATGAAAGAAAATAGGAGAGATGCATAATATTGAAGCGCAAAACCAAAGAGAACCAAGTTAAATATTCGAGCAACCTTCCGGTCGATTTCATCAACAATCTAATCCATTACGGGACCCTGGCGGATTTGGTAAATTTTTCGACAGCCAAACTAGATTATCTATCCTGTACAACTTTTATTATTTATTCTTTTTTGTCTGTTGCTAAGCAAGTTTTTTGTAAGCATCGAGGAAGCTCTTCGAAGACGTAGGTAGGTAGTTATTCAATTAGTTTGTCTTGTTGCTAGGCTGCCAATCTGCATTTGGCATATTTTCCGTTACGATTTCACTTTGAACGAAGTTGTATGATTTAGCCTCATTATCAACTTTGACCCACAATCAGCTCAATTCTTGACTTCAATTACGTAAATCAGCACACGATTCTGCCGAGCAGATAATCTTGTTAGAAGCAATTATCGTCATTGCATGTAGGCAATAATGTTTAATATAAGTACGTGTATTTCAGATGGCCGCTAATAAACACGTTTTATAGTTTCTGAGCCTAGTAGGCGAGGTTTGTTGAAGGAAAACGAGGTGATAATATCAGGTTGTCAGACATCCCTATTTATGGAACTGTTTGACGATAAAGTAACACAATTAAAGGGAATTAACTCAAATAATTACATGCGTCAATAAAATTGTGCTAGATTATTGTAACAGTCAGAATTTGTGATTTTTCCTGAAGTGTTTATCTGTATACCAAAGGCATATAATATGGTACAAGAGTTGGGTAGGATAAAGGTTTCATTGATATTTATTTAAACATCAAATCTACGGTTGTTTAACATTTTACGTACAATGTAAGCCTTTTGCTTTGAATATCAACGTGTGTCAAAGTATGAGCATTTGTAACAATAAAAGACGTTACTTACAATGGCCCGTAGTAACCATCGTTACAGACCTATAGATCTTTATCGACAAAGTACTATTAGGAGGCCATGGGAACTCTATGCGTGACGTTGTTATCTCATTTAAAAAGAAAAATCATAGGGAATTCGTACCTCTAACAGGAAAACGACATACGTGCTTAGGCAAAGGCAGCAGAAAAAAAAAAAACAACGAAATAATTGGCACGCAACATCTCCACAGACATTGAGCGTCTTCATCTAATTTCGTTTTAAAATCACGTTCTTTAAAAAAAATAAAGTAAATGCCGTGCAGTCTACGGGCTAAAAGTTAATTAAAAAGAAGGTTCAGAGTCAGAGCCCAGTTATGGAAATGAAGCATTGTTGCAAATGTTGCTATGCAAGTTTTACTCGTCATATAATTTCACTGCCAATTCTTTTGAGTGACGACCTTGGGTTTAACAAGTTAAACGATGCTTTATATGGAAACGAACCGGAAGAATTAATTTTTTTTTTTACAGTTTCTGTGCGAAGGGACGACGATATCAGCCCAGTTAAGAATATCAACTACTTCATTTAGAACAGTAAAGTAGAGAGATTTGATTTTGGTGGTAAAATTATTTTGACAATATTAATGCAAAAGATTTCGATACAGGGTAAGTTTTTGACTAAAGTAACGGATATCGGATATCAGCCCAGAGAAGCGATCATCCAAATGGATTCTGACATAAATATTAGGTATTATCTCAACTTAGGAGCTTACGATATGCTTGATATAAGAACGAATTATAATACACACGGCTACACATCAAGCTATACATTTCCAGTAAGAGCTGACCTCGCATTGTACGGAAATCTTTTACAATGCGAGATCAGCATAAACTGGAAATGTATAGCTTGATGTGTAGCCGTGTGTACCTATCTATGAGAAATCGTCGTAAGTACAGCCATCCTTATGTCCAGATGAAAATCAGTAAATCTTAGCACGAGATTTTCATGTTATGGGCATGAATAAAGATGGTTCCACACAATTCATCCAGGCTCGAATATGACGGCTAATACAGATACAAGAAATGATGGAAGGAAACTAAATGCTGCGACGACCCCAAATAAAGGTAAAAGTCCGCAGTCAACAACAGGCAGCAGCAGCAGGCGACGTGTCGTCGCGACACTACTGGTTTCTATGTATTTCTACGAACTACGACGTTCGCTAGCTACGGAAGGTAAGAAGGATTTCATAGAAATACATGAGCATAGCAGGGAGACGATGAGGTGTTGATAAGTATAAAGTAACCTTTCATTCTAAATCCTTTGAATAAGTTTTAAAGCATTTATCCTCTAATTGTTCACAAAACTGAACTCAATTGCTATTTTATTTTAAAATTAAACCTGAATACGAACAATCATGTGACTTTTGCATTCATGGTAATTCCGCTATTTAATTTACCACCTAGAATTTTGTGGGTATGGAAAAGATTTGGGTACTTACTTAAATCTCCCAAAAATATTTTTGTTGTGATTTTTATGAATTTAGTTTTACTTAATTAATTAGTAGCGTCTTATTTGAAATCTAAACTAACAATAAATAGAGGCAGATGCTTTGGCTGAGAGCTTTCATCACTTCCAATAAATTGCCATTTTGTTTTCTGCTCGGTTTGATTCGTGGTACGGCTGGTTCTAAGTCCGCCTGGCTAGCTACCACCATCTTATCTAAATCTGTCGCCATAATAACAATGTTAACACAATTAACAGCATTACAGTGTTTCGGCAGTTACAGGTAAGATAGCCAGTTCCTCTGCGGTTGAGGATTCCGGGTAAAGCTCGCTTCCACTTTCGGCCTGATCATCACTTAACATCAGGTGAGATGCAGGCCAAGAGGTTCTCCGTTGAGTTATGAATAAAAAAAAAATAGTCCATAAAGAGTGCATCAGACAATCTGCATTTTGAATAGCACAAAGACTTAGTTAATGCCCAATAATATGATTTTTTTTTAAACAGGCGATGTCTTGGTGTTCAGACACTTCATCATGATTTTATTACGCATAGATCTCGAGTGGAGTACGAATTATCTCGAATGTGTTTATGTCTCGCAACCGTCGACCAAATGGATTACCTTCCAATATTATACAAAACTCAGTATAGCAGGCCAATTTTAGTGCATCACATCACGTGCAATTTTGTTTTTACAACGTGCGGTTACTTATAATGTCAAGTACGAAACGTTGTTGAAACAATCGAGCGGTTAAAAACCTTTTTTTATTGTTAACAGCCATTGTTAATAACGCATACCTTTGTTGTATGCTAACGCTTTGGGATTAGGTAGTTACATTGATTTTTTACAATTGCATATTAAAGTCAATGACCCCGTACCAGACGTAAGGCGCAGACTTTTTTGTAATTTTAATCTACCACAGTGACCATTAATGTCTTTGAATAATTATGAAACCTGAATATTTTAATTAGCATCGTTATTCACGACGCCTTATGAATTTGTCGTCCCCTAATTTGATAGTCGTTAAACGTTTTTTGAGAGTAAAATGAATCGATTAAGGCGATTGCACTTGAGAAGCGATGCGATAATACAACGCTGTAAATTGTTGATAAATATTTATAGAATCCCTTTCATTTTTGTATAATATAATAAATCAAGCTCAATTGTCTTTCCACGCGCGATAATGCTCACAAATAGTAAATAATAAGCATTGCATTTAATTAATTTTAATCCTGACTAATAATATTATAAATGCGAAAGTGAGTTTGTTACGCTAAAACGGCTGGACGAATTTCGATGAAATTTGGCCATAGACCATGACCTGGAGAAGGACACTACTTTTTTCATCCTGGTTCGCAGGCGAAATCGCGGAAAACAGCCAGTTGAATTTACTTTATGTTATTTTCAATTATTTCGTTTCTGTAAATTGCATTAATTGATGGCCTCGTCTTGACTAAAATAGTCTTTAATAAATTTAATACTAACACAATATGGACAAAATAATAGTCTGAATTAAGGCTCGTGCAGAAAATAATGGTAATTAAAAAAAAAAAAAACATAGTCTCTGCTTTATAGCTAGTTCAGTTATTATGCAAAGTTTCATGATCTAATTTGAAGTATTTTTTTAATACTAGCGGTTTATTGTTCGGTTTGGAGGTAACTTTGGAAAAAAAATCTATCGAGAAAATTTTATGGAATCGTGTTTTCGTCTAACATAGTACTTAAATTAATCCTTAACTTTGACATATATTTATTTCAAAATTAATGCTGCAGTATTTTAGATATAACGGAGGATCATGCTAAGCCATTTGAGGTAGTATAGGCCCTTAACATTATAACGAGCTTTTTTACATTGTACTGTTAATATAATAAGTTAAGTTAATAATTGTTTGCGGCTTTAAGATAAATATTATATACCTAGCTGAATTCTCGTGTCTCGAATTATCTGCACTTTTTCCATACATTTTAGATGTCCGGTAGAGAAATTGTGTAACGTAACGAAACCTATAGCTTGACATCGCATCGCCTCGCAAGACAGTAGTCACAGCACGCCGAATTTATTAAAAAACTTTTTTACAAAAAATACAACCGACTTCCAAACTACAAAGTGAAAAATAACTTTAATTTCGGAAGTCGGTGTCTTTGGATCAGTATTTTAGTTTTTTGACACCGACTTCCGAAATTAAAGTTATTTTTCACTTTGTAGTTTGGAAGACGGTTGTATTTTTTGTAAAAAAGTTTTTTTTTTTTTCACTTTTTTGGTGATTTGGTTTGTAATTTATCTAAGTTACAATAGCCTTATGTCAACTGCTCATCAAAAATACCCAAATCGCTATAGATGTGCCTATAATAATTGAAGAGTTCCCTCGATTTCTCCAAGATCCCATCATCAGATCGTGACCAAATGACAATGGGACCAACTTGAAAGTATACCCTTTCAAATAAAAAAAGAATTTTTCAAATCGGTCCAGCGGTCTTCGAGTAATCGGGGAACATACAAAATAATATTTTGTTTGTTGAAGTTTTGTTTAAATGTTTAAATCTTACTTTTAGTTTATGAGCTGTTTCTGTCCAATATTGTTATTCCTTAAATGTTATGTGCACCTTTAATTTGTGTATACATTAGCAGTAATACCTTTCTTAATTATAATGATTATCTTTAATCCAATTGTTGAATGTCTATGCTGTTGGTGTTCTTTATTAAATAAATAATAATTAAAAAAAAGAGATACAAAATATCCCGACGAATTGAGAACCTCCTCCTTTTTTTTGAAGTCAGTTAAAAATCACAGCAGAAAACGAAACTACGCTCAATGCAACACGTGTATATACGTACTTATAAGTTAGCCATAAAATCAGGCATAATACATAAACAGACATAACGAAACACTTGTTTCAGATCTGATACAGCTAAATTATTAAGCGGTTACTTAGCTAGTATTTTTTTGTAATTTGTTTTTAATTGTAGACAATTATGTGTTCAGCCTTGGTTTCACTACTTCATTTTTAGGATTCCTTGCTCGTCATTGTCGGGTTTATGTAGGATTTGTGATAGAGCACTAGATTAGAATCTACGTATCTTAATTATCAAGATCATTAAACAACACGTAACTAAGTGTCCTTAAATTAAAGAATAAACTCTACGAGATCTTTTATTTCTTGCAACTAAAAGATATCCATTGATTTCCATTCTACAATCGTATTAAATAGCATGATCTCAAAAATGCATTCACGAACGAAAGCTAAGAAACCAAACTATCAACTTCTTGGGTACTACACCTACATTTTTTTTAAATAGCGAGCATTTTTTATACAGAACCCACATTATTATGAGCATAGATGCTTGTCAAGTTTTTTTATAAAGCTCAGCTCAGAAGGTAACTTCTAAATTAAGAACGGGTTAATGATACCTTTTGGAATCAATTGAGTACTATGCTGTTGCCAAGCGGAGTGGCTACCGAAGGTCATCTATGAAGTTTGCTTTAACTCAGCGGTTTGAGATTTTTTATTTTATAATATTATGGCTCTTTCTTTTCAAGTGTTAGCGTGGATATAATGTTAGATGATTTGTGTCGTAAAACATTGTAGGTACCTACTTTCGTGCGCGTTTTCTTAACTTTCAAGATTAAAAAGTAAATGACGTAAATCCACTGTAGATAAGTGATTTCGTGTTGTGCATATTATTATATGTTTTAGAGCACCTTTGTTGGAAGAAAACAGCTTTTCTTACAACAAAGTTTAGCTGAACTTTTGAGAAACGCGAAGAAAAGCTAACAAGTATGAATGCGAAAAATGAAATGAATTAAAGATTCACAAACTTAATAATTTATGGTTGTTTTCCTGAAAAATATCACGTCTTTTATAGTTGAATAATGCAGTAGTGTCTAATGGTTAAATTTTGAATGGTATAAGCAAGCGCAACACTACGTAAAGCGAACTAATTCATCTGGATTTGATCATATATACTGTAGTCTTTTAAAAATCTTTCCCTGATCATCGAGAAAAGGGATCGAGTGCTCAATTCTTTGGAATATTTGGCTTTTTACTCAAACAATCCTAACGACAGCTACGATTTGGATGAACGATAAGAGTTTAAGATAGACAGATAGTATTGCGCAGATGCTACATATTTGCCATACCAGCTTAGTTTCGATGTTCATTGTAAATCGGATAAAGCTTCATCAGCATGGCTGTTTTTTTTACGATTTTCGGTGTTCAAAAACTCGCTATTTTGGGCGGAAACTGAACCCATATCTAATGACTACCTCTTTTAATGAAGTTAAGCTAAGCAGAGGCACAAAATGGCCGAAGTACGAACGAAAACCAAATGCCTTTTTAATAAAAATCAAAAATGTACCAACACTTATTGCTGCGATATATGCTGTAAAACTACAGCTCATGTGCTGTAAAACTGCCCGGTGGTCGCCACATACAGGGCAAAGAAATTCGGTAACCCAGGTACCCTACGTGAGATTGTCAGTGGCCTTCTTTGAGGAGCTGGCGTGGATCGAATAACCGATTTTCCCACCCGTACGCAAAATACGTGCTTTGACGATGGAGTTGCGGATACCAGCCCGTATTACCCATTAACTAGGTACAGCTAAGATTAAATAAATTATGTAAATTATTACTCAAATATGTACCTATAATACAAAAAAAAAAAAAATCACTACAAATCTAATACTGAATTATATTTAGGTAATAATATGAAACTTGTATCAATGATTTAATACTAAGTTTTACACATAATAATATTATCATTAGATGACTTAATACACACTTAAAATGAAGTTGGTTAATAATAACTGTTCACTGTTTTATTCATTTTATTAGAGTTATATTGAGAATATCACCATGTTACTAATGGACTTTTGAGACTTAGAATTTACAATTAGTATTTTCTGATTTCTATCCTTAGTGGACAGATCACTGGTACCTACAATGTAAACAATTAGAAATTGTAAGGCGTGTACCATGTATTTAGCTGGATGGTCATTCATAAGAAGCAACTAGATCATTAGATATTACCGAACTATATTTTTCAATTAACTTGTTTAGATAGACATCTTAATTGAAAATAACAATAAAATAAACAAACCTAATCAATAAGATATACCTTTTTGAAACATAAACACAAGCAAAGTAATAAAAAAATAATGCAATCACACTGATAGTAAGGCTGATAGATCCTATGTTAGCTACGAGTATGTACCATGTACACAGGTGAATGACCTGAATATTATGATAGTGATATTAGCAATACATAATATGCAAGAAAATGAATATTAGTATATACACTTCGAAAGTATAAGATGGATAACACAGTTGCTTCCAAATGTTCTGCAAGTGATTTGAATAGTTTTATGCAATACAGTTTGTTGGGCATTTGTTTGAGAATGGTAATCTTATGGCTGATATGAGCAATTTTATACTTTTTCTATGCATCTTAAAATAGCTCTTCTTTACATGTTAGTTATATTGTGGCCTTTTGAGTAACAAAATCAACATTGATTGGAGTTTATTATGATAAAAATGTTATATCAGACCAATCCACATGCTATAAAAGAACATTTTTTGGTATTGTGCACTTGAACATAGAAATTCAAATCTGTGAATTTGTTTCACTAGGAAAGTATACACTGAGAATTACTAAAAAGAAGTAAATAGAATAAAATGGGGGCATACCATTTTATAAAACAACATAATATGACATGTAAACAGATGCAGCATAAATGTAAATAAAGCTACATGTATTTGTGTAGAATAAACTTAAAAACACCAAATTAATATGGAGTTCAACAACACTGAAATGACAACCTCATATTCATGCATATTCCATTACATTTTGATGACCAAAAGTCTTGTAAGTAATTGATTGCTATTGTGTATTTGCATGATAAGACAAAGACTATGTTAGGTTAATGGATGGCCAGTGTCAATAATAAAAAGTGAATTCTGTCTTTACTTGCTCAGGTCATGACCATCTTATGCTGGACAGATAGAAAACCAAATAAATAGACGAAATAATCAGTTAATTAGTAAGCTGCAAGAGGTACTGGTAGAAAATGTAAACTTCTGATCAATAGTCTAATACTTTTGGCTATTGAAGTCACAACAAGTTGATACCCAAATGTGGATTATAATGGATTGAAGGAACATAGAGAATGGATACTTTTGAACATGTTCTACACAATCTTGAAATTAACCTGCTTTTTTAACAGGTTGCTTGTGAGTTACAGGTCTCATACCAATCTGTACTGCACTTCAAAATAGTTATTTTGATTGGATAAATTATGAGATTATGTCTGTACAACAGACTCTATTGCCATAGCAAAATGTGTTAGACATTCGAAACAATATAGTTAGTAACAAAAGTGCACGATTGAGATGATAGCTCTAGAAACTAATTTCATCATGATTTTTTTTAGAAAACTTAACAATTAGACCCACATTCTATGAAAAGCATTAGTTATTGATGGTGTGCTGTCTAATCCTACACAACTTTTCATAATAGATGCTTATAACGTTGCACAATTCTTTTGCTTACCTGTGAGCTCCGATAAGCATTATACTAGTTATAAAACCATTCAAAGTTTCAAGCAAAAAAATACACTGAACCATCATTTAATCAAGTTATAAATCTTCAAACATTACTTTATTTGCATAAAAGTTATGACAGTGTGCAATTTTTTTCAAACCAGTAATTGAACCATGCTCGCTCAACTTTACAACAAAAAATATAACCAAAGAACAGCAACAGTTAAGATATTTTCACACATTGAATGTAGTCAGATTAAAACCATAGATATTATAATTCCTAACACTCGACACCACTCTACAATGATTATCAGATAGTTTCTATGTACACAGTCATAATTGGCATGTTCTATAAGCATATATATACAACGTTATAGGTTATATATCTTGTTGCCATGCGAGATTTCATTGCTCTCTCGTTAGATAATTGTCGCGTTGCAAACGAAAATTAACTCGTGGTTGCATTTATAATCGTGTTTCCGATAAATATATGCATTTTCAACACAATTACATTGCTTATTTCACAGTAAAATCAACGTTTTGCGCGTACGTACATGTACGAGACCTTGTAACCCTAATATGACCTGTCAGATCACTTTATAGACATGTAGGACTCTACAGTTAAACGTAAATCACCAATTTTATTTATTTATCTCGCCATGGGTTTAAAAATACTACAACCTTTATCATCAGAGTTTTATGAAGGTAATTTATAGGTTATAAATTGAGTGCCCTTGACAAAACTAAAAGGATGGTCAAGCCAGGTTATCACGCTAATTCAAAGGTGATTTTACGAGGATAAATGAAACCGTATGGGGAACATCGGTCTAATGAAATCTCAAGGCCGGGGGCACGGGTTTGATCACATAAAGGACTCACCGACACACAACATCGATCTCGGGCCGCGAGAGCGGATCGCGGCACACGGAAACAACACTATAGCACTTAAAAGGATACAGGCTAAGTCCAGGTTGAATCCGTCCTTGATGTAGCGCTTCCGACGCTTGCTAACGATGCCCTTGATAGGGTTTGTCATCTTGATGTTGGACATGGAGTTGGCCATGGCTGTCAGTTGCTCGACGCGGCGCGGCAGCAGTTCTGCCGCCGCAGTGCCCTTAGCGGGCCCGCCCGCTCCCGGCACCGTCCGCTTCTCTGGTGCCTTCCGCTCTCGGCGCCGGCAGCTCACGCAAATCCCCATAAAATAACCTCCGCCGCGTAGAACGTGCCCCGCTCATCGGGCCGGCGGCGGAGCGCGAGCGGCCTGACACCGGAGGCCGTGACCGGCGCTCAGCTCGCGCCCGCCATGCCTCGCGCTGCACGCGCCTCGCCTCGCTGCCTTGCCTCCAGCCGAGCCTCGGCTCCGAACAGCACCGAGCACTTCCACACCGCACCGCCAGACCGAAAGCACCGTACACTTGATACACTATAGCATAGCTCCACGCCCGGCACCGAACGCGTTCAAATATCGCTGTACGAGCGATGAAAAAATTATCTCGCGCGAATGGCGTCCATCCTGCGTTTGCACTAGTACACGGACGAAGAGAAACAGTTGCACAAGAAAGAAAGATGGTTATGGCCGAAAGTGTACTGCGTGTCTCTTTCGCACTACTTCAGTCCGCGCTCGTATGATAAAGATAACACACAACCTTAATTTCTAGTGGTGGCTAGCTAGCTCTCTTTGTTCATTAGAATTTCCATTTAGGTCCGTAAGGTGGCGCTGTGTGTATTCAAGTTACCGCCACTTTTCAAATTCAAAAACCTTATCAACCAGGTTATTAGTATTTATAAGTCCGAAAAATGTAAATTCAATTTTAATATTTTATAGTCAATGGTAAAACGTGCTTCACATTTAAAACGATTAATAAAAGGTTGGTTTATGAGTTTGCAGTTGGTAGGACTTTCATCTTCAAGACCTTCACGACCGTTCACGACAGATGGCGGTGTTGTAGCAATAGAGTAACGATAGAGTACAAGACTACAAGCATAGACAGCGCTTAGCGCGGTAACCTTTAAAAAGTTTTTTAAATTTATAATAGGATTTTAATAATTTTTATTTACTTCCCTTACAAATTGTTTATTTACATTTAGATTTATGTTAAATAATATATATCACACTGATTTAACCGAGTAGTAAATTAAAAAAATATATTTTACTACAATCGCTTTGAGTGTCGCAGCTAGAGGCTTTACAGAATTGTGTGAATTAATATGAACCCCGTGTTCTGCAATAACTAAAAATCATTGTGTAATATAGGCATAGTCATTGTCCTTGCCTTGTAGGAAAACTGGACAACGTCGACTATAAGTATACCTATACAATACCTACCTATTCAATGGAAAAAAGCTACATTTCTAAGAACGTTATAATTATTGAATGCAACACGAGGTACAATAAATTATTGTGACTAGTGTTACTAATTTACATAAGTATTTATTCATTGTGCAGCTATGCAAATAATGTAAGAAACTCCTTACCTACTTAGCTATGTACTTATTTTGTGATTTCATGTGAGTTTTTGCGACAATAGTGACGCACTCTGATCGCTATGCAAATCTCTGCTCATCTTCAACTTCTTGTGGCCAGTTATGGCCCACTTCTATATTCGTTATACCTTTAATGTAGGTGTCCATATCCAAATTGAATTCAAAAATAATGTTAAAATTATAGCTAAATAGGTAGGAAGGTATCTCGTCCAAATAATATTTCACGTTCACGTCTAATCTAATTGGACGCAACACTATAAAATATTGTATCTTATCTTCAAAACGCATCACGGCTCAGTAGTTTTAAGTATGCCATATAATAGATAGATGCGTAGATAAAATGCTTTGCTAATTGGGTGTCCAGCTTCCGTTAAGACTAGTGTTTATTTATAGAATTATTAATATTTTTTATATGTGACTGATGGTGTAACTGGTACCTAATTGGTGTAAGCAGGTAACTTCGTGACGTACCAACTTAAATTGAATGCAACCAATGTTAGTTTAGGATGAGTTTCTAAGAAACCACACACAACTCGTGGACTCGTAGTCTGACACTCGTTGTTCCCCAGTCCACCGGTTATTTGCATTGAACAAGAATATTTGCTCGGTAACTTTGGGAGCATTGACGCATTACCCAATTTCAAATATTTATTGTAATATTACCCACACCCACATAATAATATCAGTACGAATTTACTGTATCTATTATAGTGGCATAGATAATTGGTTGCGAGTAGACAGCTTGTTGCCACCCGGCTCGAGCACACGCACTGCACGATGTTTGACGATATAAATAGGGCTGCCACGTACGCGAACTCATTGTCATACAAATGAAGGCCCCTGATAACTTTTGACAGCTATAATACACGACACCCGGTGAATTATAAAGTTATCGCGGTCTATTATGGATTTTGAGTTGTAGCGTGAACGTGACTGTAATTTTTATGAGCGATCGGGAAAGTGGGCCGTTTCAATTGTTTCTAGAAATGGTTTAGTTTTAACTAGAAAATTATTCATGGCACCTCTTGTCTAGTGTCCTACCATAGTCGAATACATTTATGTTCCCACAAATTTCGTATTTTTTGTAACTAACTTTTATCATGGATAAACCTACCTACTTACAATGAAACTTACCTACTAGCCATCAGAGTCATAATTTGAACACCCAATTTCTTTGAACTTATCCCAAATCAGCGACATTTACTCCAAAAATATTTTATAAAAAACTTTTTACAAAAAAAAAAAAACAACCGACTTAAAAAAAAAAACACTACAAAGTGAAAAAAATAACTTTAATTTCGGAAGTCGGTGTCTTTGGTTTTGAATTTTCGTTCTTTGTCACCGACTTCCGAAATTAAAGTTATTTTTCACTTTGTAGTGTTTTTTTTTTGAAGTCGGTTGTTTTTTTTTTTGTAAAAAGTTTTTATTTTTCACTTTTTAGTTGTGGTACCTACCCCACACAAATTCGAATACCACTACCTGCTATGTAAATAACAGTGACAGGAAGTTATCATATCATCTACATACTAAGTGGGAAAAAATACGTATAATTGAAGCTAACTCAAAAACTACCCAAGCAAAGTTAATACAATTTCTACCTCTGAAGTATGATCTACCAAACAAAAAAAGAACCATCAAAATCTATTCATTTGGCGGAGTAATCGCGTAACAAACATACAAAAAAAAAAAAAACATACAGACGAATTGAGAACCTCCTCCTTTTGGAAGTCGGTTAAAAAATGTGAGCTGCCAAGCAGCCAAAAAATATCATTGGCTACAGCCCTACTTATTGTTAGGAGTAAGTATTCTAAGAACTGACTATGCAGTAAAGATTCATTTTCTTTTTCAGTTTTTTGTGCAGTATAAGTAGATGTAATTTTTTATTAACATTAACTGGGTTGGTAACAACTGCTTAGAGAATTTTGATGCCCCAACGAAACAGACCTAGGTATATGTTTCGCAGATGCAGCAGTTACCTACAGTAATTTCATCCATTTTAATAGAGCATTTTTACATCGTTTACTACTAGAAATACAGTTTCTCATTTCACAATCGATCGCACAGCCTAGCCCAGTCCGTTACAGCCACTTATTGTAGACTTACTACAGCCCTCTACAAACGGAGCATGGGCCCATCATGTGTTGAAGCAACAAGCCGATTTACCTAATAGGAAAAACTGTTTTTCTTACTTAAGTTTCTTTATTTACCGTACGATCCATCGCTTACCTTTTGGTTGTCAAGATACAGCTCCTTTCCGTTTTGTTAGCCACCGAAGCCCTTGAGTCTATTTACCGGCCAATTCTATAGATGGAGATTATATATATTGTTCCCAATGACGTCATAAGCCTTTAAACTCACAACCTTCAGGTCACCATGTTTCTTATCAAGATTTATCCGATTTGTACACATTTTGGCAACCCTACCAACTACAACAGTCGGGTCGCACCTTGCCGATATCGATGTAGGTACAGATATAAAACATGCTCGGTGACAGATGATTCATATGCCTAAGCAATTAGTGATGACCTTGTGAGTAACGAAGTGGAATAACTCATCATCCGCTGTAGGCATTTACAGTTTACAGCGCAATGATTGTGAAATGACGACAGATGCGACAACAGTTGAAAAGAAACTGCCCCGACTCCAAATTGACCGACTCAACAGAGGTTCTGTATGTTCCTATTCACTATAAAGAACAAGTGTTGATAAAGAATGAACCTTGATTACTTCAACCTCTACGCTTACACGTGCTGTATATTCCTTTGTGTCTCAATGCCCGCGGCCAGGTACCTAGATACCTACTGTATAAGTGCCGATTGTAGTACCTACATACAAGTAGCAGGTGAACAATTAAACTTAATATCTGTTTAAATACCTGTAATTATTTCTGATTGCCGCATTTCAACAGGTGTTGGGAAATTCAGTTGTGTCTAGCAAAGCTGGACAAAGAAAAGAAATTTGTCATCATCGAGAATAGTCTGAATCATCGATATCGTATCAGTCTTAAACGCATTCAAGGACACTGAACGAGACAGAAAGAGGTTTTACTGTTATAACGCCTGTCCCTCAGAGTGTGAAGATTCTGGTAGGACAATTTCTATGTTTTCATGTCTGCGCTGCGGGAGCAATTTTAATCCATAGTTTGACAACAAAGGCGTAACGTCCTACATAACATCATGTCTATAAATGAAGCCCTTTGCTAACCTTCGCCAGATTGTCTCTGGCCTTAAAACGACTTTGTCGAGTCCTCTATTAATAGGGACATTAGGCCAGCCTAGTCGAGTATAATATAGGTAATCAATAAGTGATTCATAATCTAAGTAGCAGTGGCGGATTAAACCTATCGGGGGCCCGGGGCGGCAAACTAAATGGGGACCCACGACCCAGGTATGTAAAAAACTTTGAGAACTAGAAGAACGTAAGTACATTTTCGTTTGAACATTAATATAAAATAAAATAGGAGATTTATCGACCTATTATTTAGAATACCTAGTTTAAAAACGAGAGCGAGCGAAGTAAGCTCGAAAATTTTAGCACCACGCCCGGATAGGCAAGGTTTTCTTTTGACTATTCATACATAAATAGGAATTACTTTGTCGAATTTTACAGAAAAAGATAATGAAGAGTGCTAGCGCGAGCGAAGCGAGCTCGAAAATTTTTGCACTCTACATTTATATTTAGCATACGCAGGGGGCCCCCAACAAAGACTGCACTTTAACTTACTGAACATAATTATTTTGACCTTGTTTGGGATTAGATTAAAAAGTATTTCTAAAGATTTGGGAGGCCCCACAGGACCGGGGGCCCAGGGCGGACCGCACCTGCCATCCCCCCCATTAGTCCGCCAGTGCTAAGAAGGTACCCACTTCTTATCTAATAGGTACCTACTTAAAATCAATGCCTATCATTTGGCATTACCACTCAAACTCGTAGAAAGGAGAAAGTCTAGAGGCACTTAAATTCTATGGCTTAATCAAAGATAATTAGGTCTAGGTCTAAATTTTATTCAAGATAAGCTTATGCTGGAAACGATAACAAGGTATGAATGATCGTCGAAGGCATTTCATTGCTCACACATGGCGTAACATAACGATTACGTTTTGGAGAAAAACATGGTGAAAGAGGGGTGAAGAATTACACAATAATTGCTAAATAGGTAAGCATTGGCATCATTGGCATGTCCGGAGCTACAGGATCTGCCGTTGTACGTTGACGCACACGGCAAGGAGGACCATATCATCAATGATTCACAATTTTAATCTCATTTCAGACCTAGAAGAGAATGTGGCTTGCTTGCCCGAATAGCCTATTCTCTTCAGACAGAGATCGATATTTGATAATTTTTTGTCGTTTTTTGGCGGGACGAGCCGGATAAAACCAACAAGTCATTTGGTCTGCATTTATTACGCTCTGAGGCTGCTGGCGCTTGGTGAGCACTGGTGGCCCAGTCATGGGTTCGAACCCAAGCAGGCGCTTTGCTTTGTGTAAATAATTTCATCACCACTGCTCTCAAACATCGTGAGGAAACGGGCATGTCCTAGAACCAAAAATGCGAAGACACGTGACATCTATCAACCCGCACTGGGCCCGCGTGGTAGATTACAGCCCACTCCCTCTCGAAGAGTCAGAGAAGGCCTTTATCCCAGCTGTGGGAACATTATAGGCTGATTATGCAAGTTCTGGGTCGAAATAACCGTGTTGATGCAGGCTAAATCACAGTCCATGTCTACCTACTAGCCACATTGTCACGAGCGACCTAAGAGATGACGTAGGCGTAGATATAGAGAGGGAGCGCAGGGCGTTGTCTGTGAGGAGCAATATGCTTGCCCCCAGGTTCGCTCGTTGTACAGACGCCAGCACATCAAGCTACTACAATCTGTCAAATTTATTTAATAGATTTTCAACTTTATTGCTGAACAGTAAGGTTCAAAGTTGATTGGGGAAATTTGACAGTTTCGGGTAGCTTGATGTGCTGGCGTCTGTACTACAGACGTCAAAGTAACCCTTTTTAAGGCGTTCTGTCAATCCTTTTACACGAGTGGCCTGTGGGTGTCATACACGCGCCGAGCCTACAACGTCCTGCGTGTTCAATTTAATAATGCTTTTAGGATGCTGTTGGGGCTGCCATGGCGTTGTAGCGCTTCAGGAATGTTCGCGGAGGCTTGCACAGATGGCTTTCATGCCATCATGCGAAAGAAAGCGGCCTCATTACTACAGCGCCTGCATGGTAGTGACAACAGCATTCTAAAAATGATCGCTGCCAGACCGGACTGTCCCTTTCAGGGACACTGGGTGGGGACAGTCATAGGTCTGCATAAATAAATAATCTTGTAAAAAAATAACAATACAAACCTATTTATTAAAGCACCATTGTTACTAACACCAATATACTAACAAAATTATGGACTCTGGAAATAAAGTTTTAATTTATTTATTTAATTTTAATTTTTTAAACGCGTGATTTTAACAAAAGAGAAAATATAACGGAAATAGAGATTCCTGCTTATTTGGAAATGGTTTATCAATTAAATTACGTAGGCTAGGCATATAACTAGGTACTCAAAATCTCTGCAAAATACATAAGAGTATAGCAGCGAAGCCTTTACATTTCGCATTAAATACCTGCTTATAACATTGTCAAATGGAAGTTTATCAGGCCTGGGAACTGTTTATCAACGACTGCACGCTCAGTACAACGATTTATGTACACAGCAACACGATAAATGGTAGGTGTTGCCATTTGCTCGTGCCTTTGACAGTATATTTGCTTTTGTTGAAGGTAATCTGGCAAAAGCATGGTTATAGATATTTCAAAGGTTTTAAAGAAAGATCCTTCCACATGCAGTGGGGTAAGCCTACTTTTTTAACCGACTTCCAAAAGGAGGAGGTTCTCAATTCGTCTGTATGTTTTTTTTTTTGTGATTTTTTTTTTTGTTTGGTAGATCATACTTCAGAGGTGGTCCCATATAAATTTTATTAACTTTGCTTGGGTAGTTTTTGAGTTAGCTTCAATTATACGTATTTTTTCCCACTTAGTATGTAGATGATAATAACTTCTTGTCACTGTTATTTACATAGCAGGTAGTGGTATTCGAATTTGTGTGGGGTAGGTACCACAACTAAAAAGTGAAAAATAAAAACTTTACAAAAAAAAAACAACCGACTTAAAAAAAAAACACTACAAAGTGAAAAATAACTTTAATTTCGGAAGTCGGTGACAAAGAACGAAAATTCAAAACCAAAGACACCGACTTCCGAAATTAAAGTTATTTTTCACTTTGTAGTGTTTTTTTTTTTAAGTCGGTTGTTTTTTTTTTATAAAGTGCGGATATTGGTACTTGCCTATTCCTACAGGTACCTAAATTAAAAGAATAAACTCGCGCGGACCTACACACTTCGAACGTACGAGAGAGAATAAAACAGTCACTTTTCGAGTCCTGCTTTTTTTTTTGTAGAATAAAATTGGTATAAGTTATCTGCCAGTTAGTTAACCGAAGCATGAGTGTCAGATGTTAGGAACCGGTGAAACAAGCCATCAGTTTTTTTACTGGCTTGCATTTTCGTGATATCTGAAGCTGTCCTTCAAACCGGAATATAAGTTTCATTGAACAAGACAGGTTTTAATGAAAATGACAAAATAATAATTTTCAGTATTTTATCAAGCATTTTATTGGACAAGCATTTATCTGCTGTATACTTACATAGGTACACTTAATTTTCATCGCATCGAAGATACGATATCTAGGACTTTCTCCGAGTGCTAACAACCACATAATCCTTTTAAATATGTATATATACTTACCTACTTTAATGTAAGTAGGTACAGTTACGTAGGCATGGCACAAGAAGGTGTGGCATTTGTATTAGGTAGTGTATCTTACCTATTTCAACTTCAAGTCTGCATTCAGCTTCTTTCTGCTTTGCATCAAATGATTGAAATTCGGCTCCTTTTCGTCATGCGTTTCATATTCAGCTTTTATTAGGGTGCCGACAAACAAAAACGTCATATAAGTCTTGACTTATACGACATAAAGTTGGATAGCAGTCTTATAATGATAGTGAGATGACTACTAGGTCCTTTAGACGTCTTTAATTTAACTTATTAGTCGTGCGACGAATATGTCATAATAAGCTGGTCTTAGCAACGTTGGTAAGACTAAATTAAACGACGTTATATTACAGTCTTAGCTAAAACGTTTGTACGACAACGCCATAGTCATACTAACGTTAGAGTCCATTAAACGTTTTGAACTGACCAAATTAGGTCTTTGAAAAACCTTTATATGACATTTATATAACGTAGCAGTTGTATAGACGTTTTCACAGTGACGTTTATATAAAGATCACTATCCTGTTTTACAGCGGTCAATTGGAGACTCTTAAATGACTTGGTTGTTTATTTAATACTCAAATATAACCTATATATTACTTGATGTCCGTTTAATGTCATGCCCTGACTTTAATCAAACTTGTAGGCGCATTTAAGTCAGGTTTTGACTTTAAAACGTCTAGGCCGCCATATTTACGGAACTTTTGATTAGATTTACTACGAAAAATGGAAGCAAAAAATTCGTGGAGAAGACTTAAACGTAGTGGAACTTTCAAAAGGAAAGTAAATCGAGATTTCCTTTTATTAAAAAGTACAACGCCAACAACCGCGGCATTAATAACAAATGTTGAAGAAGAAAAGTGTACAACACATGAACAACAAAAAGGTTCAGTATAAATATTTATTTTATTTCTATAAAAATATTGTGTGTGATTTCTTCCGATATTGAATTCGTTATTTATCAGTAAATGTTGTGTTAATTGATACGTTTTTAATCAGTAAATTTTAAAATGATTAATCTATAGATACAGGTTGTAAAAAAAATTGCCAGCAAAACATATTAAAAAAAATGTTTTTTTTTTCATATTTCGACCCATGTTTCTTGGGGAAAGTTCTTCAGTTTCTTGGGTAGGTTCACCCCTGAAAGTTATGCCAGCTAATTTTTTTACTTCCTATACAATTATAAAAATGTATTTAAAATTATGAGAATGAATTTTTGTTTACAGTTGACGTTGTTCAAAGTGTACGTAAGTAAAAGAAAAAGTTAAGTGAGAACTTTTGAAATTGAAGGTATGATAATACTATTTTTCAATTCCTTCAGGAACTGAGTAGAAACAATAATCACATTCTTCTTGCAAAAACTGATTGTACACGGTAAAATTTAAGCAGTTGTGGCACCAAAAATCCTTAAAATGCAATAAATCTCTAATTTTGTTTTTATTTGATATAATGAAATGAAATGGCCGCAGTGTATGAAAGTCAGTGATACTGTGGCAACCATAGCACTTTTCCGATTGTATAAAATGAGTGCTTTCCCATGGCCAAATCAATCTATTAAGAAGTCTAAAATCTGCTCTCGTTAGAAATTTATCTATATCCAAATATTGAATGATCATAATTATTTTCAGATAAAAATTTACTTCAATGTTAAAATGTTTTGAAATCTGCACTGCGCTTTTACTGTGACCTGCAATATGAAAAGGGTTTTAAATTTATGAGGAACCCTAATAGCTAACTGATGGCGTATTGCATGGTCTTGAAATAACCTTAATACGACTTTATGTCTTTACAACGTCGTAAAGAGATAAGTGTGTGACAAAAGCAACATGTCCTACATTTTTAGAAATAAACATATTTTTATTAATAAAAATATAATAATTTAAACACAAAATTGAGAGGGGGCATGAAAATTTGAAATAAATACACATAGGTATATTATCATATAACTTTAATACCCAGTCGAACTATACGGCACGAGAGACAGATACAGTTATTAGCGAGATATATAAATATAAGTTAAATAACACTCATCTTTTATTTCCTTGTAATTATTTATTTTGCACTCAAATCTCGAAACAAAACCACAAAAACGTGTCACTAACAAGAAAAATCAATAAGTCTTACAGGTGTTGTTCCTTGACTCAAATAAAACGTTTTAGTCATTCAAAAACACCTGTATGACGACAATACAACAAACGAGTCGTTGTAAAGTTATGATGCGACTTCTGCGCGACGAAAGTGGTAATTCCATAGCGTTCATACGACTTTTGAATGACGTTAACGAAGTCAGCTTGTGACTTTTGTATGTCCATTATACGACAATGTTGGTTGTATAACTGGGGCCATTTTCGCGTTTAGTAAACGTTATTATAACGTTAGTACGACTTAGGTATTACGATCAGTGCAATTAAGATAACGTTTATAAAACTTTTGAACGACGTTAAATTGTTAGTTGGGGTACCTATCTACGGTGAGGCTCGCCTTTAGGACTTGGTGGAATTTTGGGATGGGGCAGTAAGGACAGATACCTTAGCCGTTGAAGCTACAGAAAAACGGTCTTAGGAGACTGTCCTTAACTTTTTGAGATATGTAATGTATTCACAGATTATATACAAGCAAATGGACAGATTTCACAAAAACTTTTTTGATGCGAATCGATCCGAGCAACAAACTCTATCGGACCAACTGCATAAGGTTTGAGTACTATAAAAATCAGATGTCCCAAACAACTTTTTCTATTGATACATTTCGTAGGACTGAAAGAAACTCCAACTTATTTTTTTACGATAGATGGACTGGCCGACAATAAACAAAATAAATATTGAACGACGCGTTACGAACCATGAGAAACAGACAAACCAATGCATTCATTGGTTTGCATTTGATCAGGGGGCCTACCACCAGCTCATAAACAGTATTATTTTAATATTACTTCAGTGGGAGAAAGAGATGGAGCTATACGACCTTTAGAGCTTCTTCTCTTTCCCACACTGAAGTAATATTAAAATAATACTGCTTTATGAGCTGGTGGTTTGCCCCCTGAATGACTGAGTCCGCTAGGGCCAATGCCTGCCGGGGCTGAGAATAAGGGCCGAAAGGGAAATTGTGGCCCCCCGGCAACATGGCAACTGAAGGAACACGGGTGGGTTTTAGTCAGTAAGAGTCTGACACGCCCTCCCGCTCCACCCAGAGCGGGAGAAGTTATTTGATAATTTCACACCCAAAAAAAAAAGAAAAAGGCCCCCTGAAGACTGCACGCTTTGTTGATTTCAACAAAGCGTGCAGTCTTCAAGAAACTATTTACCTAGCCCGTAGTATTCCCGTCAGAAACACCTAATATTGACTCAATCCAAGCACATAGAAGCCTTATTATCCCCACAATCAGGAGGCATCAGTCTGCATATTATTATTATCACTTGTTATCTGGAGGTGGCCACATTACCATCCGACAGATGACAGATAAGCCCCAGTCGTTAGACAGACGGGTTCTGTGATAAGATATGGCGTCTTCACGACTCGTGGTGCACTGTGAACATAGAGAAAACTGTCTGTCTTCTCTCCTCTGTGTAATTACATGCACGTAATTATGATATTTCAGCTTTAACTCTGGGATGCCTCTGGTATTGTGTCCAAAGGCATCACTTATCATCAGGCTGGTGGGCTACAGGCTACATCATCACGTAAACGTCAGAAAAGTGAAATATTAATAATCGAGGCACATAATATCACCTACGAGTCTTTGAGATTATTAATTACTTATGGCTTCCTGCTTGCACCAAACATCAAAGACCGAACAAGCCATTGGGTACATCTTATAAAAAGTTCCTACCGATTTTTATTAGTAGTCAACGGAGAAATAACAAATTAGTAAGTACCACGATTATATGTGCACAGAAATGAATTTATGTTTCCTAATAACGGTCTATTTAAAAGTCGCCATTGGTTGTATAATCCAAGCAGTGGTCAGTCGTTTACAAGTCATGAGCGATTTGCGAGATGGGGAATACAGTACCCAAGTAAGAAAGGCATTGGACTTGGAGTCATAAAACTGCAGTAATTATCATATTGCCTATGGCTATCAGCTTATGATTTACGAGAAAAAATTACGAATATTAGTTCAATTATTGCATCGGAAGGAGGGTCCTCATCGAACACTTAGTTGTTTTAGCACTTTTGACAATAATTCTCCGTATTTATATTAACTTTACTATAGTAGTTTTAATCTCATGAAGTAGAGGTGGGCAAAGTGTATCATTTTTGCGATTGGATCATTTGCATCTGGATCACTGAAATGATTCGAAACACTGATATGTTTCATTTGGCTCATTTGGATCATCGGCTCAAAGGATATAAAATGCAGAATGTTACGTATACATTACGTTAAATCTGTGATTGTATGAGTGATACACATCTCATTTGGTATCTCTTTCTGACTTGCATAGATTGTAATTATGTCGCCCGCTCACTCGCGACTCAAAAAACTCAGTGTGTCTCAGTCTCCTTCTCTCGCTCGCTCACTGTTCAGTCGCCTCGCGAGCGACGCGTCGCGCGGAATGAGCCAGAGCAAAGTAATGTTTCAGATCCAAATGATGCGTTTGAAACGTTGTTACTGAACCAATCTTTTGAATCACCTCAATGATCCGGATCAGTGAGTCGGTTCCGTGAAGAGTTACACACGCCTATCATGAAGCGACGCGCGCTTTACTTGTGGGAACCAACACGTACACGCACACACACTTCCGACTTCGCGATTGTCTCGGGTCGGTACCGAGAGATCCTGAGCTTACACACGCATTCACAGCGTGCTTGTACACTGGGTAACCACAAGCAAAGCACGCGTTGCTTCGTCAGATAAAAACATAAGACAAATGGACCTTGTCGTTTTTGACCAACCTTAAGATGGTAAAGCAATTACGAAGTCGACTATACCTATGAGTAGCTTTCAGTCTGATCAGTTGAAATATCGGTCTGAAGGCGATAACAGTACCTATTGTAAACTTAATTTTTGACATCCTTATTATAATACTTATTTTTGCACCTAGATTTTGTTTTTTTAATCCCAGAAAAAGACTAATTTGGGGTTTGACATTTACACCTGTCAAATTAATCTCTGGGATTAAAAAACGAACTTGTCAGGATTAGACCGCATTGAGACCGCATTTGAAGACTACCTCATCTCAGTCTTCTTACAACTTGGACCACAAGGCCACAACACAAAAAGCAGTCAAATAATAATCTACCGCTCAGAAACAGGAATTAATTAAGAAAAGCTCTCAACGATACGCTTAATTAATATTTTTAAAGTGTCACTTAGATTCAAGTAGGTACTTTTGTTTTTGTTATAATTTATAAGTAACAATCATTAATTTGCATTCGGAAACTTATGATATTTAATTCATTTCCTGCTGCAGTTTAATGTCATTGCCCTCAGATTAATAACATTTAGTATGCAATTAAAAGCATAAAAGTTAAACGGAAATTGTTAGGTAAATGTAGGAAATATATTGGATCAATTTTAACTAAGTATACTTATAGTTATAACAAACTAATAATTTCAGGTTCGAAAACCAAGTCTAAATAGTTTAAGTAACGCAGTCATGAGTTCACTTCACGACGATAGAAATTACTAGTGTAAGAATACCAATTTCTTTCTGAAAAAAAAAAGTGGTGGTACTCCAGTTGTGCCGACAGAAGTGAAAACTTGAACAAGATCGCCTTGGTGGAAGAAAAATACTTGTGAAAAAACATTGGTCCGCAACCTTATCTAAATAAAGAGCACAATCGCGTTTACAAAAAATAATACTTCCAAAATCTCTAAAGTAAAAATACTTGCATAGAACATTGATCCGTAACGTGACATAAATAAAGAGCCCAATCGCGTTTACAAAACCTTTAAAGTAAAAATACTTGCATAAAACATTGATCCATAACGTAATATAAATAAAGAGCACAATCGCGTTTACAAAAATGAGGTTTCATCATGGTGTCGCGAAATCAATGGTTTAGTCCCATCTCAAAAATGCCCAACGCGTCTATGTTTTATAAATCTGCAACGGAATTTCAGTAGGTACCTAATGTTTTTATCACTTATGTACAATAATATTCCTGTGCCAATAAAGAGTTATCTTGCACGTGGCAACCGGTTCCCATGCATTAAGTGAACACTTTATCAGTTTCCTCGATATAGTAATAATACCCATGCAATCTGTGTGGTGCGTGGGTAGGTCCAAGGTACATTATTATTATTCTTCTCAAGCACTTGGTCTTTACCTAAGTGTCGATGTTTTATACCTCTGTAACTATTCTATTATGTACTTAGATATAGTCACCGGCCGTAGGTAAATATCGCATAGTAGGTACCTAAGTCTTTTTACATCGTTCTCACAATGTCACAATAATAATTATAAGTAATATAACTTTACAGTTTTTAACACAACTAACTATTTACACTAGCTAGGTACTAAATTAAAAGACTATCTGTATAAATAAAAATAAAAACAAAACGACACTTAGGCGTCGAAGTAGTCGTCCGCATCGCTGTCATCCGGAAACGTGCCCAGAAGACTGGTAGCATTGCCACGTTGAATGGCAATGCTAGTTTTTTTGGCCAAAGAACGAGCCAGCCCTCTGGTCACGTTAAGTAGGGCGAATCTAACGATTTAAATCTTAGCCGCTGTCATCATTTTCATGACAGCCATCACTGCGGACGTTAAGTGCAGCCAATGCTCTTTTATGAAACCATTGCAATCGTGGTGCTTATGATAACATCGATCAATTCTATTCAATTAGAATAGAATATTCTTTACTATCCACACCATACGATAACTAAATGTATTAATTTACATAGGGCCTTTCATTTTGATACCTGAGATACAGCAGGACACGTTTGGGTGTCAGGAGTTTCACAAATTCGAGCATCTTAGTCTAATTACTATAAGGATCTAAGTTACCAACTTAAGAAATTCATTGTTAACCCTTTTTCTCTCCTTATGTATTAGGCTTATGAAAATAAAAATTTAATTTAAAAGGGCGAGTCAATGGGCGGTCTTATCGCTAAAAGCGCACTTTTAAAGACAACCTAATTAGCAATTTTATCTTGCAATTTACTGTGTGTAAGAGCTTAGTACTGCGGGCCCGCGGTAATTGCGTAACACACTAACAATAGCAATGGCTTTCATTTTGGCAGTTCAACGATATTCATTGCGTTATTTACGTTGTTGAGCGGACAAATTTTTCGAACACATGAAGCAGTGGATTAGCAATATCCTTCAGATTGTGATTGAAAGTGTGTTACGCAATTAGGTTGCTGATCTCTGGATGCCATGTTGTATTCAAATTACTAATAGATATTTCAAACGTGATTAAGTCTTGTAACATTTAGCCCACGTTCGCAATGACGTAATAAAATCGCGGCGATTTTTTTTCGTGCACTTGATTTTCAACGCTCTGCTTAGTGCCGAGAGTTGAAAATCCAACAGTGTGTTTTTACAACGCGCTGGGACGAGAGTGCGTCCCAGCGCGTTGGATTCTCAACGCTAGGCTCAACACCGAGAGTTGAAAATTTAGTGCGCGATAAAATCCCGCTGCGATTTTATTACGTCCGTGCGAACGTCGGCTTACTCAACTGTTTCTAATACTTTGTTAACTTACTAATCACTAGCACTTATCAAAGTGCAAACAAATCTTGCATAATTGAATCATCATTTCTAATGAGAATGACTTCCAAACACACTTATAAAAAAATCTCTTTTCGTGTGGTTAGTGACTAACCTGGTGTCAGAGTTTTAAAGCCACCCATGGGCCTCTGACTTGGCTTCACATGCCTTCGAGAAATATCTCTCAGGGACGGCGTTTCCTCGTGATATTTTCCTTCACCATTTTTGAAGCAAGTGATAATTATACAATACGCACATGAATTCGAAAAGTCAGAGGTGCGTGCCTTGGGTTCGAACTTGAGACCTATGACTTGGCAGTCCGATGGTCACACCACTAGGCTATAATAATATCACTCATACACTGATATAAAAAACTGGTATTAGCGCCATCTATATTATATAGCCCAGCACTACACGAATCCATAAGTTGACCCCTACTACAGAATACATAATAGTAAAACTACAGAAGATTCACTTCGCAAAATTATTTAAATAAATAGAGACTCTTGGTACGACACAATAAAGTGCAATTCAGGTCGCATAACGGTAATTACCTACAGTTATATTCACGTAGAAGTTTCCTCTCTTTCTATCGCGTAACTCTTATATCTTCTGACTACGTTACGTCCACTGAACTCGACAAGACACTCAACGCGCATAAAGAAGTTTTCACTTCAAAAAAAAAAAACAACGCCAAAAAATTTACGAAAATGTATTATATTTAAAACTTCAACTTCGATTCATGTAAAGTCAATAATTTATCGACTTCCTGTGCCCTTTCTTTTAACGTCACCATTTCTTCAACAGACAAGACCTCACTTTTCTTGCCAGCATTCTTGATTAAAAAGTGTTGTATGAAGAGTCTTATGCTCTCCCTGAACATGTGGAGTTTGGGCGGCTTCGAGATGCGGTTAAAGACTTCTAGTGAGGAGTTGAAGTCGGTGTTCATTATGATGGCGAGGAGAATCTGACGCATGAAGCGGACTGAGTGTTTGTTTAGTTCGGAGAATTGGATTACCTGGGGATACAAAGATTTTATTAATATCTTACGATTGACTTTTAACTAAATTAAAATAAAGTTTAGCTTTTGTCTATGAAGAAATATGAACGCAACCTTCAGGGGGCCCCCTGAAGGTTGCGTACCACCAGCTCATAAAGCAATATGCTCTAAAGGTCGTATAGCTCCATCTCTTTCTCCCACTGAAGTAATATTAAAATAATACTGTTTATGAGCTGGTGGTAGGCCCCCAGTCGTGTTGACGAACGCAACTATTACTAAAGTGTCAAATTCAAACATAACTGCTTCTTGTGTCCTCTTTGGAAATTAATCTATTGTAACGAAAGCCATGCTGTCTAATATTTTAATATTGATTTGTCACAACTATTACTAATTATTCCATAATTCTCACATACAGGGTTATTTTAAATTAGCTAGCTAAACTCCGCGGACGCGATGGGTTTCGATGGATAGGTAAAATGATAAAACAAAAAATAAATAAATTTGATGAATTTTTTTGTTGGTTCATCGACCGCAGTCATTGTAGTCACTTGAAATATCAGTTTTGAAAAATCTGTTTATTTTTGTGTAAACTTCACAGGCGTGATCAGTATCGATATCTAAACACGATAAAACATACGAAAACAGTTTTTCTCAACTCACACTTCAAGTAACAAAACTAACAACGGTTGTTGACCTCCCAAAATAAACATCAAATGTTTTTATTTTATCGTGTTTATTGCATTTCAATTTTAGTTCACTAGTTAGCCATATTTCCATACAGTAATATTGCCAAATTAATCGAAACAGCGAAATATTTGACAGTTATTTGTGACGTTGCCTACTTTCATTATCAACGCTCTTAAATGCTGTTTATTTCTGTAAGTAGATCTTCTAAGACACTTTTGGTCAATATTTTAAAAGTAGATGGCGCCGGCATTTCTAAGCTGAATGATGGTAAGAAATAACGAAACAAACTCAGAGGTCATGGTCTCTTTGAAGTCCAGGGTTTCGTTACGCTTTCACACTGCAGCATGCCAGTTCTAACTCCTCAAACTTTTAGTTGATTTTTTACCTTCAGCACCGACAGCGGGAGTCCCTTCTCCATGATGAGATGAATGAGGAACTGTGCTAGATTCGTCATGCACTGCTTAGATATGCTGTCCAGCTCCTTAATCTTGTCCCATACTGAGAACTGGATTGATAGCTGCAACACAAAATAATAATATTTTTTTTTAAAGACTACGAGATGTGGTACTTTTATGTTCTCTGCAACCTGCGACACACGCTCATTATGAAATTAAATTGCGAAAATAGTTAAAAGCTTCTTCAAATGTAAATAAAGGAAATAAATGGCCGATATAATATAATCTCGAACTGTGCAATTCTGGCATGACTCAATCCTTAACTAATTGTAAGAGGGTTTTTATTCATGTCAGAACCGCATTATATGCTTATCTATAATTTTAAAAACTCATCCCAAAAATCATCTTTAGATTTTTTTTTATAGGAACTTATTTTGATAGTGATTTGGCCATTACATTTTAAACCTTATTGACCTGATATTGCGGTTGGTATCGCATAGCTTCTGTCTAACACTTTCGACTCCGCCCACTTTTCATAGAAGTCATACGCCATGCCGCCATATATATTGGAAATGAACCCTCCGGGTGGGTTCCCGGCATTACGTTTGCGCTAAAGTTAACCGTCGCGGACGGTCAACGGCCTAAGGTTTAAAACAGTGTTATAAAACACTGTAAAACGAAGTAAAATAGTGTTTTCAGTATTTAGTTTCCAACTTTTAATTTTTTTTTGTGAATATTAATTTTATACCCGTGAACTTAAAATAATAAAACTGCTTGGATTTTAAAACCAACGCATATACTAATAAATCTTGTTAAAATATACATCAGATTTTATTTTCATGGTTTATAATGCTGTATTCGCTAAGAAACAGCTATATTTAAAATGAGCCCTCCGCGAGTGCTCCCGGCGCGGCGTCCCATATGCGACTAGGTGAACCCTTCCGGCACTGGACGTGTTAACACGCGTTAAAAAATACATGCATGATTGCCATTCAACTTTGAACCTTATGTACCTAATATTTCCTATCAGTATCGTATAGCATCTGTCTTAACACGCGCCAAAAAACTTGTTTTTAAATTTTTAACCTTACGCACCTGGTATTTGCGGTCAGTATCGCATAGCTTCTGTCCTAATACTGCGTAGTATGGGTTATAAGTTTTCTCTTGAAGACAGCATGCTAAGAGTACATGTATAATCTCTCTCTCTTGTTGTCCTTTTAGACCCAAGTGTTGAAGTTTCTCAAATGCGTCCATATAGTCCTGGGGAGAGAAAGAAAGAGACATGAACATGATGAAAAATGCTAAGATTTATTTTTTACTTTTTGTAATGACCCTCACGGAAGTACTACCAAATCTACCTATTTCTGCAGACAAGCAGCGTTGTTGTTATCGTAAAAAAAAAACAGTGGCACTCCGGGAGTGCCGACAGAAGTGAAAACTTGAACAATTTTATTGTGCAGGAAATACTTTTATTTTTTGAAGTCGGTAAAAAAGGGAAATGTCAATCATGTCGACATTTCAAACATTGAGACATGACTGTCTGAATGTTTGGAATGTCATTAATCCCAAAGAAAATGTATCGCGCGTTGATGTCTTTTTAGTGTTCAAAAGCTAGTGTCGGTAATGGTGTCGCGAGTTCAATGATTTTTTTCCATCTCAAAAATGCCCAACGCTGCTAAAGAAGTTTTCACTTCAAAAATTGCGAGATATACAGAAGTCACATTATGATGTGTAACATCTGACATCTTGGCTGACAGTACCAACCTCTCGGTAAATGGGTTGATACCATCCTCCGTCTAACATCGGCATTAATCCTCTGCTTGCACGTCAGTTTCAGAAGGTTCTGGTCGGTAGATGTTACACTGTGTAACTAGCTTCTCTAAATAAGAAGAGATTATAAACCTCAGCCGCCATAATGACACAGAAGATGCTCCGTCTAACATCGGTGTTCATCCTCTGCTTGCGCGCCAGATCCAGAAGCTTCTGGTCGGTAGATGGCAGCACTTTGATAGTAGGCTTTTCTTCTGGTCGCGTCATGTTGCCTTCCCATGCTGAACCTACTACCCACCACTTGCCTCGCTCGTCCGCTGGTAAAGGAAATTATAGTTTTGTTATATAATAATAATTGAACTATGCCTTGGTAATTATATCGATGCTTCTGTATCGATAGTTTACTCGATACTCGAGTATCGCCGTATGAAATCAGTTTTTCTGTGGTGTTATGTACGTTTTGACTTTTTTAGATAACTATGTAAATGCTCGGCACCAAGTCATTGGTATGGTAATCTTTTTAAAATCTAAAACCTCAAAATAGAACTCACGGAGGGATTTTAAGGCTACCTATCCAGAAATGAGCCAATATTAACAAATGAGTCAATAGAAGCGGAGTTTAGATTCTATTGGTTAATTTTGCACATTTCTCCGTTCCGCTGCCTCGCTTTGCTCCAGTGGACAGGCAGCCTAATGTCGGTATGTCTGCCTAATGCAAATCTATACTTGACTTTTCACTATTCTGTATTGGCAAATCATTGGCTTTATTGAGAATTACAGGTGAATCCTATAAATATTTTAAACTACTTTCCATCAGGTAGATCCACCTGTTTTTTTATCTTTTTCATAAGATGAATGGTCCTCTTTTATCCTCGAAAGTAATGAATTTCTCAAGAACCACCATGATTACCTTTCAACAGATCGTCCAGCCTAATATTAAGCGGTGTGATATAGTTTCCTTTTCTGACAATGCTCCTGCTCATCTTCTTTAGGTGCTCGCAGTACGTCGGGTCGTAGTTGGGAATCTTCGTCAAGTTGTTATTCTTCACAGCCATTAGGACTTCTAGTAAGAACTTTATACGGGACCTGTGGACGATGTTTTTGTTATAATAAAGCTTCATGTTCAATTTCATTTGGCTGTCATCATCACACTACTCGTTATGCTGAAAATATGATTTGTGGATAGATAGCATAAGACAATTTTCTCTTTTTTTACCACAACTGGGGAGGTTTTGGCCTGCATCTCACCTGATGGTAAGTGATGATCAGTGATGATCCACTGATTATCATTGATCTGCATCAAGCTGTAAGTTAATTGATCGAATGATAAACTTACAGCCCGATGCAAACTTTATGGCGGCTGTGAACACTAGGCGAGCTGCGCAGTAACAAATTCATGTGACCGCGGGGGTGCGCAGCGAGTAGCTCACTTCAGAACCGCCATCAAGTTTGAAGCTCACTGTATCTGATTTCATGTTAGCTATTGTATTTGATTAACAGAATTTACAACAGGTAAACTCTGCAGTTTAGTAAGAACAACATTGAGAGGGAGGCTAACAGAAGAATTCAGCTGGGCTGGGCAGTGTTTGGGAAGCTTTGTCAAGTTTTCTCGTCGCGTGTTCCACAGAGTCTAGAGACTAAGGTCTTCAATCAGTGCGTCCCACCTGTTATTACTTACGGAGCCGAAACGTAGGGCTGGTCTATAAATTCAAGATCGCTCAGCAAGCTACGGAACAGGGTATGCTTGGAGTCTCTCTGAGGGATCGAAACCGAAACGAGGTGATCTGGCAGAGAACCAAAGTTGTCGACATAGCTTACAGAATAAGCAAGCTGAAGTAAGAGTTGGGAAGTCAAACATAAGGTAGATCTCAACGATCTTCGCAGGGTGGCTTGGTGCAGCTGGATGAGAATTGCCGAGAATCGAATTGAATGGCGTGCAGTTGGAGAGGCCTATGTCCAGCAGTGGACTGCTGTAGGCTTGAAGTTGATCTTATTATGAATTAATTTGTATTATGAAATGTGTGATTTTTTATAATTGTTTTTTGTTTTTTATTGTTCAGGCTTATTTATTTCAATAATTACTCAAATACAAACATTTGTACGCCCTCTGGTATAACATAGCGAACTCTTTATCTTTACATACCTTTACTATTGTACACCTATGTTAAACAAATGAATAAATGACTTATGACTTAAGATATGAGATTCGACAACATTTAAATGCTGTCAGAAAGTGGGTGTCAGAAAGTAATGCTATATTGCTGTTGTGCGCAAGATCAGTTCCATACAACAGGAAACTCTCATCTCTTACTCATTGAAACAATGGTGGCTTATAACTTTAAATATGAATTATCTTACCCAGCAGCCGAATCCTCAGTCAACTTAGCGACCCGTCCCTGCGTGTCGTGTATAAAGTTCTTCAAAGCTAGCGGTTCTTCCTTCCTCAGTACGCCGCCAACGCTCCGCAACGCAACCAGTACGCATTCTATATTCTTCTCTGATATCGTGTCGAGTAAGCGGGTTAGAATGTCGTAGAGAAGAGTCGCTTGGTAGATCTAGAATGGGGTTGAGAGTATTTTAATATGGGTTTTGTTTGGAAAGATTTGGATGATATAAGCTTAGGCTGTTGCTTGATTTCTGGTATGAAAACGAAAAAAACCGGGAGTGCCGACAGAAGTGAAAATTTGAAAAAAAATCGGCACCGCGGTAATCAACGCGTTGATGTTTTTTTCTCCACGCACCGCGGCAATCAACGCGTTGATGTCTTTTACTCCACGGTGTCGGTAAATTCGGTAACAGTGTCGCGAAATCAATGATTTAGCCTCATCTCAAAAATGCCCAACGCGCCTAAAGAAGTTTTCACTTCAACTACTTATTCCTAGTTAATCGACAGATTTGGCAAGACAGCTCGAAGACATTACTGAACTTGTAGAAAAAGATTGGACAAGATTGGCACAATATGGAAGAAACGCGTAAAAACAATGAAGTTGTGGCAGCATCTATATCGCCACATGCAAACTACGCGTCATACTGACGTTACGGAAAATCCTGCATCGCGCAAGCAGAGTTTACCGCGCGTCTAGCATATTTATAATGATTTATGTCGGGACGATATCAACCGTCGGGCAGTAGCCCACCAGACACAACACCCGTCTGGTCGGAGGATCCTCCCTTTTCTATAGAGGATGAGTGAACTTTACACCCTGTTTCTCATACCTCGATAATAATAACAATATAATATATTTTATTGAATGAAATGTTTACAAAAAGTATATCTATCTATCTATAAAGTGTTGCTGTGGGTAGAAAAAAGGCTATGAATTGTTTTTCAGGGTTGCAATGATTTTTTTTTTTTACTACTGTTTGATGTCTATGTGAAAAAAAAATAATATCGCACCATCATGCCTGAGATAGGAGCCTTTTTAGCCTCGCACAGGTCGTTATTAATTTTGTTTGTTAGTTTAAAATGCTCCTTTTTTATATTTGTTAATTTTTTATTCCTGTTTTATATTTCCTGTGCGTGTCCCAAATAATTTATTTTTCTTTCTTTCTTTATTTGGCAGTGGACGTATATTAAGGCGACGATAACCGACTTTTAATGATTTTATACTGAAGATGACGTCTAAACGATTATTTCAGTTATGGATGTTTATCTGAAATAAAATATTTGAATGTAATTCAAATATTTTATTTGTAAAGTTATGTCTAACGCGGATAAAAAACTGAGAATCACGTAAAAATTATCAAGCACGTATTTTTCTGAAACCTTCACCATTTTAAAGATAATTTAATTATTTATCTTTTAGTAAACGTGTTTTATTAAAATACCTTTTATTTTATGTATAATAAATTAATAATGCGTCTAATTTGGGACAGCGCTCTTTGATGGGCGAGTTCTATTACTGACTGGACGTATAATGGTTTCGTGAGCTCAGTACAGAACACACAAGCTAACCACTCAAGGTCACAGGCATTTAGTTGCGTCTGAAGAGAGAGAGCATACCTTAAAGCTGTACAAATGTGCCAAGCACGACACTAAGTTGTCAAGCGTTTTGTCCGCAACTGGCTGTGGGGTTTCCATCATGTTATCAAACTTTTTGACCAGATCCTGTAAGAAATGGGCACCTGAAACATTTTATGATAGTCCATTATAAAAATGAAAAAAAAAACAGTGACTTGATACAAGAGAAAAAGCTACTGTACTCGCGGCTTATCATCACTAAGTAAAGCTGTGTTCACTGAGTTCATAATAAGTTAACGATCGATACGAATTGAGCAAATATGTAGGCACCTACCCTTAAACTACCTATACGCCTATTTTTATCGAACGTTTTTGTTGCTCGACCAAAAATACGATGTCGATCGTCTGCTGCTTACACATTTACTCGATTTTGTTTGATTACACGTGTCGATCGTCAAAAATCGAGCAAATCTGTAAATACCTTAAAACAAGTTACTACAGTACAACTCACCAATCTCCGAACTAACATTAGCATGTAACACAGACACGAGAGCCGTAACCATTCTGTCTGGCGTACTCGAGAGTAACACGGTTGCATCCACCCACATAACTGAGCTGTGTTCACTGAGTTTATCCAACTAGACTACAAGCTGTTAAAACTCACCTATCTCGGGTCCGACATTAGCGTGTAATACCGACACGAGGGCCAAATGTTCCGCAACCATTCTATTAGGCGTACTCGACGGAGGTACAGTTGCATCCTACCACAACTGAGTTAAAGCTGTATTCACTGAGTTTCATACTATTACAAGCTACAACTTACATAAGATGTAACTTTTAATAGTATGAAACTCAGTGAATACAGCTTTAACTCACGAGCCAACATTAGCGTGTAACACTGACACAAGGGCATGTTCCGTTACCATTCTATCCGGCGTACTCGACGTAGATTCAGTTGCATCCAACAACAACTGAGTTAATGTTGTGTTCATTGAGTTTATTCTACTAGACTGTCAGTTACAACTTACCGATCTCAGAGCCAACATTAGCGTGTAACACTGACACAAGGGCAGCATGTTCCGCAACCATTCTATCAGGCGTACTCGACGTAGATACAGTTGCATCCAACCATAACTGAGTTAAGGCTGTGTTCACTGAGTTTCTGCTGTTGGACTGGTAGAGGTTTTCTATTGAGGTGCACGCCCAGTGGAGATTTGTGCCGGCTAGCTTGTTGAGGACACCTGAAATGAGAATAATAAAATGGTATGACGCCGTGTATAATTAATCACAAACAATTTCATCAATGGTGGTTTTGCAATAAAGTCGGTTCTTCAGCTAATGTTTGTAAAGTTTATTCTAACTGGTGTTCTTGTATAACGACGGTTAAAAGAAAGACATAATACATAAGAGACGACTTACTTTTAATTTGTCTTTTCAGTTGCAGCAGCTGTTTGTCAGAACTTGAGTCCTTGTTTCTGAGGTGTGGTGGAACATAGACGCTTTTTTCTTCCTGTAAGAAGAATCAGAATTGATTAATTTTCTTAAGATTATTAATCATGTTTGTGGGGCCAACATGGCCAGACAAGTTTGGAAGGAAAAAGGGAGGACAAAATGTAGGCTTACAAAAAAAAGTTAAATAGTAGTAATTCTTGTCCTAGAATGTATATTTTTTGTCGTATTTTCAATAAATGTGCCATCTAGACACTTATTACGTTTGTGACAGAGTCTCAGATAAGTTCAATTAAAACCACAGCACCTACCTTAATAATATTCCCTTCCTTATCCCTCTTTCTTCCATAAATATCTTCCCAAACATCTGGTTTCTCTTTCTTCTCCACAACAGGTTCATCTTCTTCACCAAATGCATCTTCTTCATCATCATCATCACCTGATAGATGTGATATTTCATCATCACTGAATACTTTACTCAAATCTTCTTCTGAAATTATCTTTTCTTTTTTATTTGACTCTGGAGCTGGCTTTGTGTCTTTCTTACTGCTTTTGTTTATCTCTGGCTTGACTGATTTTTGTTTGGAATTTGCTTTTAGCGTCTTTGTTGGCTTTTCTATAATAAAAATAACATAAAGTAAATTAAAATGTAACTATTTGTGAATTGAATTAATGTTGACCAAGTTGCTTCACTAAATAGAGTGTAGTTGTTTGGACAATATTATTAATGGACTGGAAACCCACTTTAGTATAGCTGAATTGTAAGCTTTACCTTCAAAATAAATAAAAAACCTAAACATACCTTCAGGTGCATCATCTGAAAGATCTTCACTAAATTCACCATCCTCATCTTCTCCACTCAGGTCACTATCTCCTTTACTCATATCTTCATCTTCTTCACTTATATCTCCCTCTTCTTCACCTCCTTTATCGCCTTCACTGATATCTTCATCCAATTCTTCTTTACTGTCCATTTCATCATCCATATCTGAACCAATGTCATCATCAGATTCATTTTCATCATCGGATTCATTTTCATCATCACTATCATCTTTAGCCACTTTTCTTTTACTGTTTTTATCTTTTATTTCTTTGCCAGTGACTGCTGCTAGATCTTCGTCAAAGTCTGAATCACCTTCTACTTCAGCTAGATGCTTCTCAGCTGCCACTATTTGTTCTGTTGTTGATTTGTCACATATCTCCAGTAAATCTGGTTTTGAGTTAAGGGTTCTATGTTCTGTATGATTTAGAATTTAAGATACAAGAGGTCTGGTTGACAATTCCCAAGATAAAAAAACTGTTTAGCCCCTGATTTCTTTTGTTACATAGAAATGTATACTCCGATCATGAAAGGTATAAATCCTTAGCAAGAAAATGACTACCCAGTAAGTATTTAGCTTTGATTTAAGAGGAAGGAACAAGTAACGAAACTTCAAGGTATATCTATTAACATAACATTTTGCAGTGTAGCCCACCAAAAAGGTAAACCACACAATAAAAGTAAAAGAAATCATTTATAAAAGGATACAGTCAAGTCCATCATCAGAAAAGAAATTATTCTTATTCTTAGTTTTGTTCAATCCCAGTTGCTTCTCCAGTTTCTTAATTATCTTGTCCTCATCTTCATTAGCTTGCAGTAACATCTTCCTTCTCTGTTCCTCTATCTGATTCTTTAATTGTTGTTCTACTTTCTTCTCTTTCTGCCTTTCCTTGTTGAGGATGTCTAGGGGTGTTTCTAGCTTTGGTTTTTTTTTCTGGAATTATTCAAAATTGAAATGATTTAGTTAAAATTGATAGAAACATAATATATTTAGATCAACCTAGTACAGTGAAATATACTGAGTGCAACCTTTCCTCTAAATTTGATGCTTTAGTTATATTTAATTTTTCTACGAGACCCACGGATGAAGGCATCCATGGATTGGAACCACATGGTAAGTATATTAAATTATTATGAACCATTCAATAAATGCTAATGGACCATTATAAACAAATATTAGACCTCATGATGAATGTAACAAATCACTACAATAATGTTAAGAAGTCACCTTTTTCAGCCATTTACCTCATTGTTTACAAAAATATTTGTCTCTACAATTTAATTTACCTTCACTTCCAATTTCGGTTCTGGTGATTCTGCAGGTCTCTTGACAAACCTACCGGCTGTGTATACTGGTGTATTATTATTGTTATGCCTCTCATCATTTTTCTTCAGATAATGTTCCTGACGATGTGCCTTCTTCTGCTGCCGTTTTTGTTTACGTAATAATTTCCTCGTGTTCTCAAACTTAGGACGGGCAGTAGGTTTATTTTTCTTCATTTTGTATTGTAAATAAAAACTTTCTCATGCAAGTATTTATTTCAAACACATTATATTAAATCAAAACATAACCTGGTTTGTTATTTTGAGGTTAAAAATGATAAGTACTAGTTCCACGACCAATACGACATTTTTTGACAGAAATAATTCATTTCGCGAAACAGTCTTAATTTTGACAAATGCGATCACAACCAGAAAAAACAAACTAAAAATATGATATTCTTTTTAGTAATTTTTAACACATGAAATGTGTACATTGGTTAAACAAAAGCTTATTTAATAAAGGATAATTGTTACCAATTTAAATTCGAATTAAGGCACGAATCGTTCCTTTTTATGATGGGTAGGAAAAGCATGAAGTTTCAGAACGATCACATCGATTTTCCTCACGTTTCACTTTACGTATTATTTTTTGTTTGATCCCTGTAATAAAACTTCTTTATGTGTTCAAAATAATAACTTTTGTGCTGATTAAAACAAACATCAGAAGTGTACTAAGTTGCTGTTGGATAGTCTCAGAAATATAATTTAGACATTAGGTTTATCTACCATTTTGTTAAAATTATCTCGGTCTTTTCTAGGAATGGAACAACATCGGTCCATCAAATTGTCTATGATGAAAATTCACAGAAGCATGACGGCTGTTACCTTTTTGTGAAGAAATTCTAAAATTGTTAATAAATCGAAGAGCACACGGGTTTTAACGTCTATTACGTAGTTTATTTGTGATAAGTTACTTATTTATCTTACGGCATGATGGTGGAAGGGTCAGCGTTTACGCGGAACGATGTGTTCCAAATGGCTATACGCGTTGCTTTTGTGTCCGCTGTGACTTATTTCTCAATAAAATGGCTCGTGAACCAGATAGATCCAACATCCAAGAGTCGGAAGAAAGCAGAGGAACGAGCCCGTGAACAGTTACGCAAGTAAGTATCGATCGATTCTTTTACGTCACAACACTGAATTTTGGACGCATTTTTCTTTATATTTAGTTATTAATTATTAAAATCCAGTGGGAATGCGTATTATACCTGTTCTTAGCTTATTAGACTTTTAACTCTGGGTGATGGCTAACCTACATTTAAATATCAATAATATTTTTTATCTGAACTGGTGTTAAATAATCATGATAATCAAGATCATCATCATATGTTTTTACAATTAAGAATACTCATTATCACCGCTATATTCTCAAATGTTTAGGGAATATAAAAGAATATTTGGTTTCCATTACTTATACCAGTTTCTTTTTACTTGTCTAATGGTATAAGTTATAATATTTTGGAACACACATTTGAAATAATCTTTGGAATGCATGAGCCTTTCCTGCCTGTAAATTAAACCCACAGGATATACTGGAGTATATTTATATTCAGAAAAAACAACAGCAATATTACTTTCCCTAGCTCTGCTAGACAGGTTTTTGCTGGGGAATTTGCACTACTTCTTCCTAGCTAAAAAACTAGGAGATGGTGAAGGGTACACGGAATGCCTGCACTATGGGGGACTGTATTACGTAATTATATGTCAATAAAGTGCTGATTCACAGCTTAATTTGAATAAATTACTATTGATTTTAAATTAATTGGTTGAAAGACATTGAATGAGATCCAAATAGAAGTTTTATTGTTATTACATCTGGGGCATTTTGTTTCCCTCAAAGTGTTAAACTTGTATTGTGCACACTAGGTATAGTCAATTGATAGATCTATATTTATACTGTTCAGTACCTACTGGATGGTTGGCTGATAATCACCACGAATAAAACATTCAGTCTGCAACACACTTCAATACTTATTATTATGGAGAATTCTGATTAAATTAAGATTACACAACATGTCATTTACGGTAAACTCAAACTTCATTTTAAAATAATTTATTTCATGATTTTCAAAACATATCCTTCTATTTATAAAATACATAAAATGATTTTGTTTGATTTTAAAACGAAAAGAAACAGTCTCTAATCACTAAAATATATATTTATGGAAATCAAAATTTTATGAATTTTTGGGTATGTTTACAGTATGGTTTCTCAAAAGACATGAGTTTTGTGTCATGTACTATGTTCAACACTTCAACAGGCTTCCAATCAGATTAAAGCATCCCACTCACACAGGTGCAAAATTCATGTCTCACAAGAGCTGTTCATTCATCTTTGTTCTCTACATGTGGCTGTTATAACTACTATGTGGCTTTAATCTACTGGTGTAACTACAGATGCTTCGTAACACCACAAAATTAATTATCAATCGGAATGCAAAAATAGACCACAAATACCGACAATATAGAACTGTTTTGGTAATAATATGAATACAACCCATTGAATTTCCATAGAATTTGCTGTCTTTTTCTGTGAGTTCAGGAGAAGCCAGGTTTAAAAAAAAGATTCAAACAATGCAGCAATGGAACCAGGAATTTCATGTTTTTACTTTTAGAATGCTGTTGCTATTCATTTGGTATCAATCATCATAATTTTATTGTCTAAAAATTTTTATCATCTTTATTGTTCAATCAAATATTACATGTTTTTAGACAATCAAACATGATTAAGACATTAATCTATTTCTGGAATTCAAGTTTTCTGATTCCTCTATGCCCTAATTAGTACGTCGCAGTTTCGGGGTTTCCCCGTATTTTTCAGAACCGGGATTACCCGCGAGCGTAGTCCAGCTAGGTATGATTCCGAACAACGCCGCACGCGGCAGCATTGACTCTGAGCACCGCGGAGCGGCACTGCTGTTCGTGGTTTACTTCTCAACGGTTGTCAACATTCTCGTGTTATCGCTGTGGAACGCCTGGTCTGCCTTGGCGGCAGGGCAACACTGCCGCGCAGCAGTGCCGTCGCAACAATGACGCGCAGCATTGCTGCCGTGCTCGGAATGTAATCTCATATAAACCTATAGAAAATGTATGGGGACCAGTATTGACGCGGCAGCAATGCCGCGACAGCACTGCCGAGTGTGTGGCGTTGTTCGGAATCATACCTTTAGTCACAAAGCAGATGGTATAAAAATATAATACTTTATACCAATATCGCTTAAACAAAAATAATAGGCCTGTTTCCAAGATTTTTTTTAGTCCTTACAGTTAAAAAAAAAATTTTTGGACACGTATTTTTCCTTTTTGACGTAATCAAAAGATTACGGCGATACATTGAGTTAAAATGTGGCATGACGTCACGCCTTGTTAGATTTTTTACTGCGTTGTGTGACGTAGCGAGCCCCCCACTGAACTTTAATGCGTGTTTTCTAAGTTATTTTTAATTAATACGATAAAGCAAAAAATACGTGTCTAATAAGTATTTTTTTTTATCTGAAAGACGGACTAAATAGAATTTCTTTTTTTTTACCTAGACAACTAAACAATTCTGAAAAAAATAATTGTTTATAATTATCTTAATTGTATTGCTTTAATAAGAAAGACAAGGACAATGGGCATTTGCATAGAACCTCATAAGTTTACACACAACATCTAAGTTTTAAAACCGGTATAAACCAAGCTAAAAACCAATTTGGCTTGCATCTGCAGTTAACCATGTAAATATATCGTGCTTAGTAGTTGCATGAGTGTGGTGTCCACTGTCCACATATGTGTATACAAAGATGGCCACTGTATAGACCGTGCATGTGTTAAGGATGTCTTGCAGAGCCGGGCTGGGCAACAAGCACTCCATCGCACTGGACAAACTCACCGACCATGAGATGATCATCGCTTCACAGCTGGTGGTGCCTGATGAGATCAATGTGAGTATATTTTTAACTTATTTGTTTTAATGAAGAGGGAATGCACACTTAGATTCATACTTTTTTTTTCACTATAATAAAGTCAAGTACAAACGAGCATAAATATCTTACACTTACGCAAAATTCAAAAGCACAACATAAATGTAATACAATGCATACGTAATACATTTTATTGATATGGACACAGATGAATATAGATGGTTCACTCCGCATTTTAGATATGAAGCTACAAGTAGGTATGGGACCGTTCAAGTATTACGTAAGTACTATAGGGGGGCGGGGGGTCTATGCTTTGCTTATTTTTGATGACATGGGGGGTGGGGGGGTCTAGATGGTGATTACGTCAGCAGTAATAATTGTCTATGCTTGAAAACGAAACTCATATTCGAGGATTCTCACAAATAATGAATACGTTTAGGTACTCGCTTAGAACCGAGTAGGGGAATTACCGCGTGCTATTCACTTGTCTAAATTTACACTTGTTAGAATTATAACTGCTGCTCATGAATCAATAAAAAAAAAACAGAATACTTACATTACAAGAAAAATGCATATACCAATGTTTACGTAAGCATGGGAGGGGGGGTAAAAGCTTTGCTTACTTTTGCTGACAAGGGGGAGGCGGGGGTAAATAATTGTAATAAATCTGCTTACGTAATACTTAAACGGCCCCTATGCGGCGGGCTCGACTTGTCGGGTCAATTCAGTGAGTGTAAAGTAGTCAGAAAATCTAAGAGTTACGCGATAGAAAGAGAGGCAACTTCTACGTGAATATAACTGTAGGTAATTAACGCTGTGCGACCTGAATTGCACTTTATTGTGTCTAAGCAAGAGTCGCTTTTTATTTAAATGATTTTGCGGAGTGAACCATCTTTAATCTGTGATACGGATGAGAAATAATAAGGTCTTACTTCATTATCTAAACTGGCTCATTGTTCTGACGTTTTGATGACAAATTAATCATTGTATACCATTCAGGCCATTCACAATTGTGTATTGTGTATGGAAATTAAAATTGTGCACAGTTATATTCAAATTGAGCCCTAATTCCAACTGTGGACATTTTTACTGAATGCCTGAATGAATATTTTAAACTAGATGCTGCCCGCGGCTTCGCCCGTGACCCAAATTCTTTATCTAAAATAAAAGTAGCCTAAGTTACTTCTTATAACATCAGCTATCTGCCAGTGAAAGTCCTGTCAAAATTGGTCCAGTCGTTTCGGAACTTAGCCGGAACAAACAAACAGACAGACAATTTAAAAAATTGTTTTTTTGTTATATGTACCGTATATACCTTCATATTCATTTAGTAAAAAGCTGTTATTTTTACATTACAAAAGGGCACTTTAATTTTATTTATTTTTAATATAGAAATTAAATGTGTTGGGTTGTGGTTTTATAGCTCCAACACAAGTATTACTTACTGGGGATGTCTCATTTATAATCTATCTAATTGTTTTGGTACAAATAAAAAAAAACATTTTTTTTTCCTTTCGACGGTAATTAATGAGACACAATAGAATTTTAATTGTGATCGATCTCAATGAGTCCCCGTGACCGTTGAACTCTTCTATAGATTTAGAATTAAAATAACGACGTTGTTCTGGTTATCGGGATTTCCAGATTATAAAGACCAGCACCCATTTTTTCAAATTGGACCTGATACAATATCAGCAAAATTCGGATATACCACAGTACATCTACTTCTAGAACAAAATATTGCGTCATTCCATCCTGCAAAAGCACGTAAAGGCTTCATTTATCGGGAATATTCTGGATGCATCGCCTGCAGGAATTAGGTCGCGACGCAGCCGCGTTGCATTCCCTCCCTTGCGATTTGACATCGATCGGATACAGCAGCATTCGTCCTACGCATATCTAGATTTATCTAGCCAGCCCGGCCCGATGCTGCGACATTTGGACCCCGGCAATCGCGATGACTAGTCGGTCACGAAATAATTCTGCGAGTAATTATTTTAGAACCGATTAGCTTTTGTTTTTTCTCGCGATGCTGGTCCCAACGCGCGTCGTGATGCAGTGAGGTGTCGCCGTGTGTCCTCCATCCTTGACTCCGGCATTAGGTTATGACGTAATACCTACACCCCCACATCCTCAGTCTGTTCTACTCGTTTTAAAAGTTTTTGTTCTTTGTTTAGGTGAACTGGAAGGACATAGCGGGCTTGGACCACCTGATCCAAGAGTTACGCGAGACCGTCATCCTGCCGATCCAGAAACGCGAGCTGTTCGCTGACAGCAGGCTCACGCAGCCGCCCAAAGGTGTGCTGCTGCACGGACCCCCAGGTACGTACTTACTTGCATTGTCAATATCTGTTACGTAACATGTTTTCTGTGACCGTGCCGACATATCGATCGGTTACGTAATTATTTTCATTTGGACCACGCTCTTAGAAATATATATTTACCAGGTTGCGGCAAAACCCTCATAGCTAAAGCGACGGCAAAGGAAGCAAACATGAGCTTTATAAACCTGGATGTATCTTTACTAACTGACAAATGGTACGGCGAGACGCAGAAGCTGGCAGCTGCAGTGTTCAGCCTTGCAGTCAAGTTGCAGCCCTGCATCGTGTTCATAGGTATTTTATATTAATTTATTATACTTTGGAAGTGTATGTGAAAGAGGGTAAGGGAGGCCTTTGCCCAGCAGTGGGACATACGGGCTAAATTTATTGTTCACCTGAAAATACACAACGAAAAATAAATTAAACACTAAAACATACAACGGGCGACCTCATTGCATTCTGCGATCTCTTCCAGGCAACCTTGGAATGCATAATTATATTTTTCTACACGTTTTTATTAAAACATTCCCCCAGTACACTTTTTCATTACCTAAAGATTTGAAACAGGTTTCGCCAGATAATAGTAATAAAAGTGCGTTATTGAAAGTTTTTAACAATTTTTTTTCTTTTAATGGCGTTATGCGACTGTAGGTTTAATCAAGATGTGCAGCATAATCCTCCATGCTAATATCAATGCTCTAGGTCTAGGATGACTGGGTCAAAGTAGCGGTTATTAATATTAACAGCTGAACATTGATCTACGATGACTGAAGTCGCGTATTGAATGCAAGTAGATATTTAATAGTACAGTCAACCCAAATCTATGGGTAAAACTTGCAGAAATAGCCCTTTCTGCTACGACATTAATGTTAAATTTTCAAAATCAGTCATTCAAATTAGGCTGAGAATCAGATTTTTTTTAACTTAATGACATATGATAGTCCCCGAAAACGCCCACCCTTCACCACTTTTTGGTATTTTAGCTGGGAAGATGAGTGGTGCAACAAATTCCCCAGCAAAAGTTTGTCACCATAGACATGCGATTAACCGTACCAATAAACTTTGCAGACGAGATTGAGTCGTTCTTGCGCACGCGTACGCAGCACGACCACGAGGCTACCGCCATGATGAAGACGCAGTTCATGTCACTGTGGGACGGACTCATCACGGAGCCGACCTGCACTGTGATCATAATGGGTAAGTCGATAACTTGTATCTAAAGGCGATATCAGACGCTTCACTTTTCGTTCATGTTAGGGTTCCGTACCTCAAAAGGTATTTGATACATTATATCAAATACTAGGCAAAGACAATATGACCTTGTATTTGATACGCTATGCTTTTATTTTTGATATATTATGACCTTGTATTCCAAATAATAAATGCCAACGTTTCACATACCAGCACTTAATAGTAGGCATCACTTGAAGATCATGACTGTTGAGTTCTAAGAGCCCTGAGAGGAATTATCACAAATTTTTGGAGACCTCTGGAACTCGGGAGACACTTCTTTTATTTTTCGATTCTTCAACAAAGATTTACATAAATTAATACTGAATATTGTGTATTATTTCATGACCTTGGGTATCTATTAAATTATGACCTTGCATTAAAAATACCAAGTACTGCTTTCCTCTCTTAAAACATCAAAACTGATGAATATAAGCATCACTCGATGACCATGTCAGTCGAAACTCTCTGTCAAACCTTTTGAAACTTCAAACTCCTGCCTTGTTACAAGAGATCTGGGAAAAATATCACTTCATCATATCGAGAGAATTCATCACATAAATCATCAATCATCTTGCATCAGTAAAGAAGATTCTTCAACGAAGATTTATATCAGGAAACACACTGAATATTATTTATTTTATGACCTTGTACCTGTTACATTATGAGTATGACCTTGCATTCGAAATAGAAAGTACCACTCAGTTTAAACGTCAGAACTCAAGAATAAGTATCACTCGAAGACAATGTCAAGGCGAGTTTCTCCAGGCCTCTTAGTTTTTTTTTTTTTTTTTCACTATCTTCTTGAAACTATCCTGCCTAGTTACAAGAGGTCTGAGAAAAATGTTTCTTCACTTCATCAAATTAATAGAATTATCAAAGATTTTTTTTTTTTTTTTCACTATCTTCTTGAAACTATCCTGCCTAGTTACAAGAGGTCTGAGAAAAATGTTTCTTCACTTCATCAAATTAATAGAATTATCAAAGATTCAACATCAAGATACATAGTAATTATTTTTGATTATAAGGATATTAAGTTATGGAATTAGGCGTTACTTTGCGGAAATCGATTTCGGTAAAATTAGTAAAGAATATTTAGTTTTAATTCCGCAATAATTAGATTCAGGCTTGGATGCAGTATGTAGCACCCGTCCGCAAAATAATGCACATGCAGAAGATGCGATTATTATGATGCGACATGCAACTCAAACGTACTCGGGCGGGAGTATAGGTTTGGGATATAAGCATAACCGCATATGTTTACATAACATTTTACTATAAGGCTGCGTCCTAGCCAAAAGCGATCGTCGCGGTCATGTCTCACTTTTTGTTCGGTGAACCGGAACACGCGGTCGCGTCGATAGAGGGCGCGCATTCTTGTTTCCGATCTATACGGTAAGGATATAAACAAATAATTCCATCCATGAAGACGCGCCCCACTCCGCGATTACTGTACTGTAAGTTGAACTCTAGTACGGCGCAGAGCGGAATGGGGCGCGTCTTCGTGGATTGCACTATCTGTATTCCACTACGGAAGTACTGTATTTTTAACCGACTTCCAAAAAGGAGGAGGTTATATGTTCGTAGCGTGTTTGTTTTTTTTTTTATTGTATTTCCGCCGATTTCTCCGTCAATTGTGAACCGATTTCGAAAATTATTTTTATTTTTTGTAAGCTATTTTTTATTCAACTTTGAACGCAATGGTTAATCCACCAATTAGATCTATTTTATTTAATTTAATTCCATTAAAAACATTGTTAGTAAAAGAATAATGCCCGTTTTCACCTACACTAAATAAAAATGCACTGTTGGATTTTCAACGCTAGGCTCAGCGCCGAGAGTTGAAAATCCAACAGTGCACTTTTATTTAGGGATTCACTTAGTTGTCGGTGATAACGGGCATAAGTTCCTTTTATTTTAAATGTAAGTGTAAATATATCATATTAACATTACATATTTAACCAGTATAACCCAGCTATAAGTTAATGTTCTTACTTGCTGCGTCCTAACAGGGTCATGTACTCATTAATTTATCCTATTCATAGCCTGTAACTATGTGTACGTTGTGCAATAAATAAATAAAATTGTTCATAGGTGCCACAAATCGGCCGCAGGACTTAGACAAGGCGATCCAGCGCCGGATGCCGGCCACGTTCCACGTGCCCATGCCGAGCGAGATACAACGCGAGAGGATCCTGCAGCTCATACTGCGCTCTGAACCTGTTGCCACTGACGTTAGTAACTCCACACGTAATCTTGGAGTTTATTAGTAGTAGAATATCTTGAATGGGGAAGTATGGTCAGCAACAGAAGACGATTAAGCCCACGTTCGCAGCGACGTCAAAACGTCGCGGCGGGATTTTATCGCGCACTGGATTTTCAACTCTCGGTGTTAAGCAGAGCGCTGAGAATTCAAAAGAGTGCATCCCAGCGCGTCGAAAAAACATACTGTTGGAATTTCAACTTTCGGTGTTAAGCAGAGCGCTGAAAATCCAGTGTGCGACTTTACGTCCGTGCGAACGCCACTGCTACTTTTACATATCATCTTTTTTGATACAAAATTATTCGATGCATTGATTCACAGCATTTCATGTAATTTGACGAGCTTGTGTTGTTGAAATATTTAATGATTTTTCTTTCGATTTGGTTGAAAGTCCATGAACCAAAGTGTTCATTGACTTCATTCATCATGTTAGAACGTGGAGTGAATGTGTTATTCAAATTTGGAACGGGCACTGGCAATTTGGATTCATCTGGTTTTAGTTTTTTTTAAAGGCCCTGCTGTGTTTTTTAGCTTGAAAGTTTATGTCTGTCTTGGGCTGAGACTGTGCAATTCAATGCTTAGATAATATAATCTTTTGGCCTAGGAAATTAAACATAATTTAAATTCATGAGCTTACGAAGTTCTGCAAAGAATTTCGCGTCTCTTCATAGGATAGTTCTTGAAACCATGTTTAGTTTAGTACCGAAGTGTTCATGGACTTTCGTTCCAATGCAGCATAGCTGTGTTGCGGTTTAAAGGGCTTTACTGATAGGCAACGATGACCACCTACGAGGTGGGTCACCTGCTTCTTAAATACCGAATAATGTGAAAAAAAAGTGGAACTCCGGGAGTGCCGACAGAAGTGAAAACTTAAAAAAAAAATCGGCTCCGTGGTAATCATCGCGTTGATGTTTTTTTAATGGTCAAAAGCTGGTGTCGTAACAGTGTCGCAAAATCAATGGTTTAGTCCCATCTCAAAAATGCCCAACGCGCTTAAAGAAGTTTTCACTCCAAAAAGTTGTGCCAATAACTTAGTATGTATCACTTTGTCCAACAGATTGATTTCAAGAGGCTAGCGGGTTCCACGGAAGGTTTCTCCGGGTCCGATTTGCACGAGCTGTGTCGACAGGCCGCCGTGTACCGCGTCAGAGATCTCGCCAGGGAAGAGATGGCTAGAGAACTGAACAAGGTAAGCTAAACGTCGACCAACGGGTCATTGAGCGAACCACCTAAATGTATACTTCCGAAGGCGAACGTAACCGCAAACCGCAGCGGCAACAAATCAACACGACTGGTTTCTATGAAAACACTTCCGTAGAGACGCGAGATTGCACCCTGATACTGCAGTCGAGCGTCGGTCGCAGACCGCACTGGCTGCCGCTAACAGATTGACAAGACGTATTTTTTGACAAATAGTTGTCAACCGTTACGCCACGCCGATGCCTGTGGTCTGCCGTCGTCTTCGGAAGAGCACCTTGAATGTGCGACTAGATTGTGTTCGATCGACGTTGGCCAGTCGATATTGATCTACTGAAAACATTATCTTCGACGAGTTATGCGAACATAAATATAGGGAATAGCAGATTCTTTTTCGCGATTTCAGGTTTGATCGGACCATGGATAATTTTTTCAGTAGATTGGTTTGGTGCCATAGTGAAAGTTGTTCATAATGATGAGTAAAGTCACGTGTTTAAGTTCGCGCACTGGATAAAAAAAATCCCTGTATAAATGACGGACCCACGATTTATGGACGTCCGTCTATAGGTCTGTATACATTTTGAAACAGTATGCATGCGTTGATGGAGATGGAGGGGCTCGTGGCTAAGTAATAACAGCCGCACGGGTCGATCGATCAGGTCAAGCTACCCTTGCCGTGGTTGGTCCGTCGATGCGTAACCATCTTTACATACCAAAACCCCTCCGTGCCTCGGAAAGCACATTAAGCTGTTGGTGCCGGCTGTCATTTGTAGATCTTTGACAGTCGTTAAGGGTAGTTAGAAGCCCAAAAGTCTGACAACCAGTCTTACCAAGGGGTATCGTGTTATCTAGTGACTAGGTTGTGGAGGTCAGATGGCAGTCGCTCCATGTAAAATACTGGTATTCAGCTGCATCCGGTTAGACTGGAAGCCGACTCCAAAATAGTTGGGAAAATGCAAGGCAGATGATGATGCATGCATTGATCAATTTCACAAAATGTAATATACCCAACCTTTTTCACTGGCTTGTATGGTTTGTCAAGAAAGATATGAATCCCAGCTTTAACATACATAGATAAACTCACGCCTTCTTCCCATGGGGGTAGGCAGAATCTACAGAACGACACCTGCTACTATCCTTACATACTCCTTTTGCCTCGTTTACGTTCATACATCTGGTCATATACGCACGCCGGTTGCGAGTATACAATGTCGCCCAACGGCATGTGCCCGCCTGCATTTTTCTGAATGTACAGACGTCAGCACCACAAGCTACTACAATCTGTCAAATTTCTTTAATAGATTTTCAACTTTATTGCTATTATATAAGGTTTAAAGTTGATTGGGAAAATTTGACAGTTTCGGGTAGCTTGATGTGCTAGCGTCTGTACGTGAAAAATTTTATGAACATACAAATTTAAAACGCATATTAAAAGTACTCTTTGTAAACAAGCATATTACAAATTAGAGGATTATATCCTAGATAAGAATGCTTGGATACATGCTGGTCTAGCTCCATAGGATAATTTTGAGTCTAGACAAAATCAAACTGGTTGCTAATTTAATTGTGTAATTAAATATTACAACATTTTTTTTTTTTTTACATTCTGTGATTACTTGAACTCACACACTGACGAATTAGTATCACTTGTAATTTTTTTAGGAATATCGTATAGGTTTTACAATGCTTGTAAATATGTGAACACCATGTATCCATTACATAATTATTTTTTCTATCATTGCTTCATTTTTATTTTTACCTATTGTGGATATAAATCTTATTCCAGGTGCATCGTTTTCACATATAATTATATAATTAATGTATACAAAATATTGTAAAACATTTTAAAAGAGTAACGGTGGAGTTTCTTGCCCATTCTTCTCCATACGAAAACTACCCTTTGGAAGGGGCGACTAGAATCAATTCTATTTTTTTGTTTTTGACGTTCAAAAGTGCCTTTTTGTGCCTAATTGAAATAAATTATTTGACTTTGACTTTTGACATAAACTTGTGTTTTTTTAAAAATACTTTTTTAGAAAAAAATGTTTTCACCTCCGTTTTTTTGCATAGGTGACAAATTTTAATAAAATGTTAGTTAATCCGATAAAATAACTGCCACAACACAGAAACAGAATCCAAATCGAACCAATAACATCGTAGAAATGGCAAACGCTACTCAAAACATAAAAAATTGAATAACATGAAAAATAGTAAAGATAGACCCCCTTTTTAAAGTTATTTTTCGATAATTTTTCATGAATATTCAGAAAAATTCGGGCGGGCACATGCCAATGGGCGACATTGTATAGTCCCAGCTGTAAGGACAAGTATATTTAATATACTAACTAGACAACTGCAACCGATATTAATGAACTGCTCTAAAAGAAAAATTTGTTGTCTCTAACTGCCAAATAATCTCACTCCTCTCTTTTCAGGAAAACACAAACAAAACAGGGACCTCAGTCGAAGATTCAGACGATGAGTTTGTAGATGCCATCCGTCCGATCACAATGGATGACCTTCGTCTATCCCTGAGCAAACTCAAAGAGTCCAAGATACAGTGCGGTACACTCGCGCCCTCTATGCGAATAGAACTCGACTAGCACCCAGACTGGTCTAGCGATCTTGTTTATGGTACTGAGGATTCGATTTTTGAAAAGTGTACGTTATAATTATTGGTCATGACACTCTTTGTAATGATAGGTGATTGGTTTGCTGTCAAATGGAATGCCGCTGTTGTGATTTAAATTCTGTTACGTACAACGCTACAAGGTTAATTTTGGCGCGCGGCCTAAATCGGAACTAAAGTCGCCATCTTGTTTTGTCAACACAATTTCACAAAACTTTACCAACAATGTCAATGGAATTCAGGCGTATAATTTTAATTTGACCCTGTTTATGCTAAACATGAAATTTGACAGCAAATTTTCTGATACAGAAATAGTTAAGACCTACTTTGCTCTGCCAGACAGAAAATTGCCTTGTTAAAGTGAAGCGATAATAAGGCCGCCTATCATGAATGTTATAATTAAATAATTACGTATGAGTATAAGTTCGTAAGAGTCAAGGTTGGGTAGCTAGTTCAATTTAATTAAAACATACGTCAATCTTTATGCCGTTACTTACTACAACGCTTTTAATAAACAGACTATGATGTTCCCACTGCTGGGACACGTGCCTCCTCTCTATGAGAGGGAGTGGGTTGTGATCTTCACGCGGGCCCAGTGCGGGTTCAATTTTTGGTTCTAGGACATGCCGGTTTCAAGGTCAAAGTATAACAACTGACGTTCGGCCAGCGGTTTGGCCAACTTCTAATAAGTAGAAAGTTAAAATGTTTTGTTTTTGCATTGACTTTAAATTATTGGTACAAACGCAAATTATATTATAAAGGTCAGATTCTTTAATGCTAGAGCCAAACATGTGAAAGTAAAGTTGTGATATGGCTCTAAGGTATATTCCTGTCACTGTCGCACAATTGTCAAACTAAAACTGCAAGACAGAGACGGAAACATATCTATGTCTAAGTACGTGCTAACAACTTTATACATTCCTTTAAACAATCGACTCTTAAGAACATATTCAGTACCTCGAACGACATAATAAATTGAAGTCATTCGACTTTCGTCATTATGACGCTGTCTGTTAGTACTAAAATTAATTGACTCGAAGATCGCTAGATTAAATTGAATCGTTAACTATATTTAGATAAGATCTGCCTAGGTCTATGGCTGTGCCTAGGCTGAATCTAGTCTTGCATAAGAGGGTTAGTGCAGAGCTAAATGGAGTGGCTAGATGAAAACGTGGTTAAGGCATTGTATGCTTATACGTATTAAAATGTGATATTAAATAACTTTAAAATGTTATTGTTTTAATGAGGTTTTTCATGAAATTTCACGGCACCAGCAGGCGCCACTTTGACAAGAGGTCTTCCATTTCGACAATGAATATAAAGTATATGATGACGTTCATCATTAATTTCATACATACTTTCATCATTCAGTCACGACTAAAGAAAATATAGGCGCTTTGACATTTTTGACAGGTGTCCGGACCTGATGTCTTAGTGCTGCCACCTAGTGAACGTAATTTTAGAAAACCCTCATTGGTGCTTCTGATTTGAGTGACACTTCATACTTGCACGTATTTACAAACGTCTGCTGGTTTCAAAGACCCTTTCAAAAATAATTCACGAGTTTTTTGGTTACTTCTTAATTTAAAACTTAAAATAAAAATTCTTGACTGTTCAGCTGCTAGAAGTTCAAGAATTCCTTTAAAATCTATAGAAACTATACAAGTTCTAAACGTTAGCTTCTAGTAAATTTTATGTATATCAGAATACCCGCAAAATTTAGCGTATTTGCATAATTTTTTAACTAGTCGAGATTTTTAATTAATGTTCTTTATGGCACCTCTTTAAGTGCCATAAAAAACACACATGAGTTATCCGAATATCAAAAAAAAAAATTGGTGCAGGTCTTAAGGGGGAGGCGTGAAAATGTATTCGCTGTTACAATTTTTAATAGATGGTTTCTCATTTATTAGCGATAAACCTTAATTCTTGCTCCTCTTTTCTCTGAGGATATTTTAAATCACCTCAAAAAATCTTGCTGGTTAACATATAAAGAAATCTACTCACTCCATTTAGTTTCTTGCATTGTATTGTATTTAATTCCGTTACCATTGATATTGTAAATTATTATGTTGTAAATATTCGAGTGTCTCGACAGTCGAAAATCAACCCTATTCGTTTAGTTATAAACTTTGTTTTAGACCAAAACATTTAGTATTTATTTTAGGACAGAAGCCCCCATGTCCCATTGTGACCGAAACGGTCTCATATGACGCTTCTATGAAATAACATTTGTGGGCTAAGTAAATGTCGTGTCTATAAAAAATACGGGGTCGTTCAAGTATTACGTAAGCAGATTTATTACTATTATTTACCCCCCATGTCAGCAAAAGTAAGCAAAGCTATTACCCCCCCCCTTCCATTCTTACGTAATCATTGGTATATATGCATTTTTCTTTTTATGTAAGTATTCTGTTTTTTTTATTGATTCGTGAGCAGCAGTTATAAGTCTACCAAGTGTAAATTTAGACAAGTGAATAGCACGCGGTAATTCCCTTACTCGGTTCTAAGCGAGTACCTAAACGTATTCATTATTTGTGGGAATCCCCGAATATACGTTTCGTTTTCAAGCATAGACAATGTGTGGGTTGCCATATGTGTAAAAAAGTAAATAATTAATGCTGACATAATCACCATCTAGACCCCCTCACCCCCCATGTTATCAAAAATAAGCAAAGTATGACCCCCTCCGCCCCCCTATCATAGTGCTTACGTAATACTTGAACGGTCCCTAATAGAATGTTTAGTTGTAGTATAGTATCTATAGTTAGTTAAAAACTATTTCCTGTGACTTATATGGTGTTTGATAGTGTTCGGAAAATTGGAATATATTGTGTGAACGAAGATGAAAGCTGTAGATGTTCTCAATTTGGAACTTTATACTTTGGCATTAAGTTGAAAATTGCCAAGCTGTTTTTGGCGTTTCAGTCTAATTGATATTAAATAGTAACAATGTTTTTTTAATTTTCACTTCTACTCTGTACTTTTAGTTTTACATGAAAATGTATGAAGATATAAAGTTCCAAATTGGATACATTTCAAATGATTGCACATTGTTTAGTTGTTAGTAAAAATATCGGTGTTGTATGAGTGCGAATGTGTCGTCTCTTTCTTTTTGATATTTGACGCAGTAAGTGCGAGAGAGACAAAGGAGTATTTGGACATAATGTTAAAAATAAAAGGCTCGTTATGTAGATAAGTTGGGGTCTGATATGAAACATGACACAGCTTAAACTACTCTACTTCAATGAAATAAATGAAAAAATATTTTTGCTGATGACCAACATTTTATTATTCAATCGTCATGTTTCATACAGAACACGGCCCAGAGTGTTTCGTTCAATAATTATGCAGGAGACGACGTAGACAACTGATGAAATCATAATAAATATTTACCTTATAAAAATATTTATAGAGTTATATTTGAATTATCGATATGCATCGTGTTGATAAAAATAAATTATTGACGAGAGCTCAATAAAAACGACGAAATATTACGATTATTTGTTCTACTTTAAAAGAAAGTGCAGTAATCAATTAGTGTTGTCGTATTTATTATACTTTCGTTTGGTGGAGAGATAGAGGCAGTGGAGGCGAAAGAGTCCGTTACGACCTCTTTACGGAGATGACGTTGTAGGCAATTTTCAAGAACCAATCACATTTGCGGTCACCGTGACGTAGTCGCTAAGCAACTCTACAATAAATATCTGGCTAAAATATTACCTATATTCAATAAAACCAATTGGATAACAAGTGAGAACGAACAGCTATATCTGGGAATGATATGAGAAATTAAATTTTAAAACATAGTTTACATGTCTACTTTGCCGGCGAAGACAGACAAAAAGATGGCAACTCCAAAATGTTTATTATATATTTAAATTCTAAAGTTTGTTCAATTCACAATTGAAAGTTAAAATATATTTATTGATTGTTAAAAATGTAGATACGCTTCTCGATTTTATGGTCGATGCTGATAGATATGATGGCAAGAAAGATATGATGTCGTTTGTATGCTAACAATGTTAAGGTTCAAATTGGTTTGGCCAAATAATAAGGCTGAACCAATGGATGTTTGATTTTGAATGGGAATTAAACGTTCAATCGAACTTGCCCAAACATATCGATATATCTATTGGCATCTAAGCTCTGAGCACTATTTACTAAGATGGATGTATGTATTAGGTGTATTGTGAAAATGGGAGTAACCGGGGTGGGGATTAAATGAACCAGGAGCCACATATATTCTGGGCATAGTAGCACTATTTCATACCTAATCCCCCGGCGTTGCCCATAACTGTGTGCATTTTATTCGGCTTTTTATAATAGTTTGTAGGTTTTTTTTATGGCGTATTTAAGCGCAGGGTTAAGCTCGGGCTGTGTCGATAAATTGTTGACTTATTATAACGTTGTTTTGTCGATATCGCTTTGTATACTATATTGTTGTAAAAAATCGTGATTTTGTAACTGAAACTAATAGGTTGTGAAGATGGTAACACAATCAATACAATGTTAATGTGCTAGTCGTTTTCTAAGTTACGCCACAACACCCAGTTTTGGACTCGGAATTCTGTGAAAATCCTAAACTAATGCAGTCGAATAAGGTTGCCCCATCACTATCTGTTGGTTAATAAAAAAGTTATAAAGTTACGGTTTTTAAATTTTTGCACAAAAAGCAATAAAAAGCTGGTGATTTTAAATAATTGTTATGAAATAAACAGTGATTGATTATAGGTTATTTTTGGTTATACCGAAATAAGTCTCCTTGTGTCTGTTATAACAGTTTTTTTTATCACACATTTTGTTTCGTATTGTATATTGTTACTATTTGTTGATGCGTTTTAACTGCTTGATTTTATTATGAACAATGATTTCTAACCGTAACGGACGATGTTCAAAGACCGTGATTGTGAAAGATGTTTGTCATGCATGCAAAACAAGGAAAAATAAGCGTCATGTCCCATTGACTTTTAAAACTTGTTAGTCAAATTGAGACGGCCCGGCAAAACTGTGACGAGAACCAAAATATAATTTCATGTTCTATCGAATCTCATACAACATTCGAGACCATAAACGCCAAGATCTGCGTCATAAAACGTGCGAGTAGGATGGTGAATATTTTAGTACGGGATTTCTAAAATCTCCATACTAAGTTTCGAGTCCTTTCGCTCCCTCATTTTATGAGCACAGGTCACGAACGCTGGCGTCTAGTAGTCTTGTCACAGTTATACTAAGCTTCTAAGTGTCACAAATGTGTGGTCAATATTTGACAAATGTGTTTCCCTTGGTCTTTTCAATGTACCTTTAACATTTTTGATGTTTTTTTACGCTAAACAGCTTCGTTGTTTTATTGCCAAGGAAGAATTAGTTACTGGAACTTATTTATTGTGTAAATAAAAAACAATAAATTAAATAGAAAAACTTTGTTTATTTTCAGTATCTAATATGTTGCTCTCCCCTATACTTTCAATAGTATTTATAAACATCCTAAACAAACTTTTTCACAGATCTTTGCACATAAAATATGATAAACTCTTAAAGTAGCAGAACAAACACAAATTTATAGATTCTTTACGAGACCAATATTCAGATCCAAGGTATTAATAAAATAATGTAAATGTCTTACCAAATACAAACATACATACATTGTAATTCTAGCTAAATATCGAGCACTCTTTGGAATTTTTGACGTGAAAATCTTCTTGGTCAGCGGTGATATAAAATCTGAAAAAGAAAAACAAATGAATCATTACCTCCTCACACGAATTTTGACGTACAGTGGTTGATCATTTAGATTCAGGGAAAAAGTTTGGAATAGTGACTCATCATCCCTGGCACGACGACGTTTTTTAGAAATTGGTGGGTAATGTTAGTAGGTAGTGTTGGTTAAGAGGATCGGCAGACAAAAATCTGGCAGAGAGATAAAGTGTAAAAAGGTGTCCCGAGAACGTGGTTATTCTGGGAGTTCTACAGGGCTCAATTTTTGGCCCATTTCTATTTCTCGTTAATTTGAAAGACCAAGTGAGGCTTGTGGCTAAGTAACAATAGCTGCACGGGTTGATCGATCAGGTTAAGCTACGCTTGCCGCGGTTGGTCTGTGGATGAGTGACCATCTTTACATACCAAGACCCCTCCGTGGCTCGGAAAGCACGTTGAGCCATTGGTCCCGGCTGTCATTTGTAGATCTTTGACAGTCGTTGCGGGTAGAAACCCAAAAAAGTCTGACAACCAGTCTTACCAAGGGGTATCGTGTTACCTAATAACTAGGTTGTGGAGGTCAGATAGGCAGTCGCTCCATATAAAATAGTGGTATTCAGCTGCATCCGGTTAGACTGGAAGCCGACCCCAACATAGTTGGGAAAAGGCTAGGCAGATGATGATTTGAAAGACCAAGTTCAGTTAGGGTGAGTGGGGGCAAGATCGAACGGTTTTTTGTTGAGATGAGCAGTGTTGTATTTGAAGTCTTGTAGAAAAGTACATATTAGTTTATGCAAAAAAAATCTTTGTAGTGAGTAAAGAGCAAATAGTGTATTTTTCTATAACATTGATAACATCCTGCTAAATCTGTACCAAAGCAGAAAAAAATTTTTAATAAAATGTTTTTATCACGAAAATGAAAAAGGGGGAAGATGAAAGGGTGATGGGGAAAGATCGAAATAGTTTCTAAAAGCGTTCAAATGATTCCAAAAAATCCAAAATATTTTATTTCACATAAACCTACATGGGCACTTATGAAACGTCAGAAGCTAGGTGCACGGTTCCAATTGGTCGTTTCCTATGGAGAAGAGCCGGCAAGAAACTCCACGGTTACTCTTTTAAAAATAATTGGCTTTTACAATACTTTCAAACATTGATGTAAATCACTTTCAAATAACAGTGTTTCTAGGTATGGGAGGACAGTGTAGGTCTTTCAATAAGTACCAAGTACTTAACAAAATAGAAAATGGTCAACAGGTCTACAATCCACTAAGCCTACAGCGTTCTCACATTCACAAAATATGTAGAAAAGAATCTATACAAAAAAATTAATTAATTAAAAAAAGTAAAAAACCTATTTTAAATAAAACGCAATTATATGATTGCTATTACAACTGTAATCAATCTGAATAATTATCATGTCCACAAAAGCCACAAAAAAAAAAAAAAGTATATAATGTCAAATAATAGAATAGTAAATATGTCAAGGGCGAATGTAAAAAAAAATAAAGATTTAAATAAACATGGTAATTTGGAAGCAGTTAATAGACTCTTACTTATTTATGCCGTTAATGAGGTACCAGGGAAGCCACATGTGCAGAAGGAATTATTGCCAAATTTCCTTGTCTTCAACGTAGTCTTTAATTTTATAATATGAATTCTTGATAAGGACACGTTTGATGTGGGTTTTGAACTTCCCATCGCTAAGTTCTGTCACAGACTTTGGCAACTTGTTATAAAAGCGGATACTGTTTATAAGAAATGACTTGCTTGTTTTAGTTAATCTAAATTTGGGTATCACAATTTCATGTCGACTACGTGTATTTATATTATGGAAATCGCTTCTTATTTTGAAAAGTCCTAAGTTTTTGCGAACATACATAATACTTTCTAAGATATAAAGTGAAGGCAAAGTCAGTATATCAATTTCTTTAAATTTGTCTCTAAGGGACTCGCGAGGGCCCATTTTATAGATCGCGCGGATTGCCCTCTTTTGTAAAATGAAAATTGAATCTACGTCAGCTGCCGATCCCCACAGCAGGACGCCATAAGACATAATACTGTGGAAATAAGCAAAGTATACTAACCTAGCTGTGGCTATATCAGTCAACTGCCTTATTTTTCTTACTGCATATGCAGCTGAACTTAATCTACCTGAAAGAGTTCTAATATGGGCGCCCCATTGTAATTTTGAATCTAAAGTAATTCCTAAGAATATAGTTTCCGTTATTGCATCTAGTTTTTTGCCATCAAGTTTTAGATTTAGACCTACTTGAGGTACATTTGGTAATGAGAACCTAATACATTTCGTTTTGTTCGCATTAAGTAAAAGATTATTAGCTGCGAACCATTTTGAAAGTACAGCCAGACTATCGTTGACATGTAATACATCTGTATCTTTCCTGTCTATTTTAAATATAAGAGAAGTGTCGTCAGCAAATAGAATTATATCTGATAAGTTAGTCATCATGTAAGGAAGATCATTTATATAAACTAGAAATAAGAAAGGGCCGAGAATTGAACCTTGAGGCACGCCCATTTTCACTAGAGACCCCGAAGACATCGCCCCATTAACATTTACTTATTATCAGACGTTGTTGGTGTTCACTAGTCTAAAGTTTGAAGTACCCTTACAACTCTCAACTGTCTCTACAGACAGTTGAGACGTTTTATCTTTTTTAACTAAAGGTATTCAGACACTAGGTACTGTCTGAATACCTTTAGTTAAAAAAGATAAAACGATTTAAAATATATAAATATATATATCAATCTTACCCCACCGCGGGAACATTGAAAGTAGAGGTTCTCAAACTTTCCACTTTAATCGCATAAGGTTATACTGACAATAAAACATCAGTATCAATCAAATAAATCTTTTACCCTTTACTTTATCCTACTATCAAGATATTACAAAACAAAATTTTGCATCTTTCTTTCATCTTAGTCTTTTAAATGTTCATCTTACCCCGTCAAATATTGATGGGTAAAGACGGAAAATTGTAACAAATCCTAAAATACGAAAAATTGCCATATTTAGATGTAATAACACAGCTAAAAATTACAAATAATAAGTAGATATTCCAATAAAACACTCGTACCTACCACGTAATTAAAGTTACAGGACACGGGGTAAGATTAAAAAACTCGTTAACTTGCGTAAAACTCGATGTGCAGACATTTGCATTTTTTACACAAACCACTCGCTGAGGTGTGTGTGTGTGACTGAGGTGTGCGACGTAACAAAATAGCGGTCTCAACAATGTTGCCATCACTGCAAAAACTGCACTGAATCTGGCACTATGGACGACTTTTTGTGTTACCCCGTTTTTCGTCTTGCCCCCACTCACCCTAATTCAAACAGACATACTGCGATCACTGCATGCATAGTGATGTACCAAACCGAAGATCGTATACCTACATTGTAGCAGTTCTACAGAAGACATCGACAAAAACTCTTGTTTACAGAGAAATTACTTTTAGCTGTTACATAAGGCTATTCTATGGTCATATCGCCATGTCTTACCTTCTTATATCTTCGTCGTTTCGCCTTCTTGCTTGTTTTCTTTCGTTTGTGTCGGTTCATGTATTTCTTTCGCGAAGGGTCGCCGTACGATGGACGAACGTCATGTATCTCGTTTGTCAATATTAGTAGTCTCAGGAGATCTAGAAATAGTTGAATTGTTTTATAAGATACAAGCTGTTGTCCTACAACTATTTTGTTAGGGCTAGTAAAATATAATGTTGGGTCTTGATAAAGGACTGCAGGGAAATATTCGCGGTCTAAAAGTGACTATGTTCACTATGTTGATGAATTATTGTAGGGAACTGGTGGCCAACATGGAGTATAGGTAGAAAGAGAAAGAAGATGAACATTTCTTCGTTGAAAAACATGAAATCCAAAAATCAAAATATTTTATTTTATTTAAACCTACATGGGCACTTATGAAACGTCAGAAGCTAGGTGCACGGTTCTAATTGGTCGTTTCCTATGGAGAAGAGCCGGCAAGAAACTCCACGGTTACTCTTTTAAAAATAATTGGCTTTTACAATATTTTCAAATAACAGTGATAGTAGGTACCTATGGGAGGAAAGTGTAGGTCTTCCAACAAGTACCAGGTACTTAGAAATTGAAAATGGTCAAAGAATCTACAGTTCACGCTTCTTGTATTCAATGATTCATGGAAATTGTGTATGTGCTGTTTTTTTACTTCGTGGGTATGTGTTATGTAAAACAAGGTAATATTATGTCTAGTGTCATAGTGATAAGTATATGTTTTTTAACCGACTTCCTGATCTTGTAAGATTAGTGCGGTGTGCCTATATAAATATTCTAAGACCTTTCTTGATACACCTACCCATAAAATTGTGTCTATAGGTGCTTATATATTTAATTATTACAGCAGATGAAATTGCTTTGTTAAATCTAGGATGTAACTGTGTCTTTTGTTTTCGACAGAAGCCTGAAATAGCACGATATAGATATCTACCTACTTACCAATAACCTCAGAGTTTTACTACGATCATGGCAATAGTAGAGATGCAATTAGTTTAGATATTACAAGTAGATCAGGGATTAAAACACAAATCTGAACATGAAACGTTATAAATTTTATTGAAAACAGTCAGCTCGTAACATGAACTTCGACATTTGTCCTACCTACCTATTTTTAATGACTGACTGAAGGAAAAATAATCACATATGAAAGAATTAGGAGATACAGGAGAAATTCCTAGTGTGGGGCAACGTTTTTTTTAAAAAAAAAGAAAGAATTATGTACAAAATATTTATTATTTACACAAACTGGCTTATTACAAGAAGCCGGTAAGGTGTTAAAGTTAATGTTTATGGCATCAATAACTCTTTATTAATTAATATTTTGTTTTTCACAACCAAGGTCTCTAGATCTCATGGAAAAATATCCCATAAATGCCGATTTTGCAACATAATATTTTTGGCTCATTGACTAGAATTTAGGTCTCGTTTATTTATTTAGTTATTTTATTTACAAAGTTTCGATAAAACAGTGTTTCTTTGTATATACATAGTGTAGCCAAAACCAGTACTTACGGAACAGTTTTACCGTCAATTATTTTATTTTTTAAACATATTTTCCTCACCTCCATTCAGATTGGCAATTGGTACTTCAACTGGGGTATCTTGGGGTCCTTCTGTGTTCGATTCTGTATAAGATGAAGCGTCTCCTTCAATAGTTATGTCGGAACAAGAGAAGAAGTTCTCCTGGTTACCACACCCGAGACCCTGGGTGCCGTTGTCGCATACTCCCCAGTTGTTACCGGCTGTGTACTTCCATTGTAAGACACAGTGGTCACAGACCAGGTTGGAAGGAATCCTGTAGTTTACTTCATGAGTCCCACTGCCTTTGGGGTAGTATTTCGTTTCGCCGTCCTCTAATTCTAGGATGATTTGATCGAAGCATTCTTGTGTGTTGTCGTAAGGGTCAGTGCAAATTCTGAACTCCCAGAAGCCCTGGTGGTAGGCGCTGATGTAAACGTTGGTGGTGATGACATCACCGGGTGCGTAGGTGGCGACGATGTACCCTTTACCGTACTTGCCTCCAAGCTCGTGAGCGCGGGGCTCTGCGCTGTCGTAGGCATCACCACAGACGCCGCATCTAGAAAATATATATTTGTTAAAACCATTTGACACAGATATACCTGGATTTAACACTTAGCTACGTTAACACTTTCACTGTCCGCAATGCCGCGAAGCAGACACATACTATGAACCAGACACATATACGGTTTCGAATGGCAAGGGTAATTAATGCCAGGGTAAGGGTAACCCAGGACCAGGTTTCAAAGCTTCAAAAAAAGACTACTGATGCTAATTATCAGTCAAACAAAATTAGTATTTTTAACCGACTTCCAAAAAGGAGGAGGTTATATGTTCGACGCGTATGTTTGTTTTTTTTTTTTTTTTTTTTTTTTTTTTTTTTTTTTTTTTATGTATGTCCTTCGATTTCTCCGTCATTTGTGGACCGATTTTGAAAATTCTTTTTTTGTTTGAAAGGGTATGCTTCCAAATTGGTCCCATATAAATTTTATTAACTTTGCTTGGGTAGTTTTTGAGTTAGCTACAAAATACGTATTTTTTTACCCACTTAGTATGTAGATGATATGATAAGTTCCTGACACTGGTAGTAGGTAGTGGTATTCGAATGTGTGTGGGGTAGGTACCACAACTAAAAAGTGAAAAATAAAAACTTTTTACAAAAAAAAAACCACCGACTTCCAAAAAAAACACTACAAAGTGAAAAATAACTTTAATTTCGGAAGTCGGTGGCAAAAAACGAAAACACAAAACCCAAGACACCGACTTCCGAAATTAAAGTTATTTTTCACTTTGTAGTGTTTTTTTTGGAAGTCGGTGGTTTTTTTTTTGTAAAAAGTTTTATTTTTTCTTCTTTTAATATAACGACGCACAGGGTGATTGATATGCTGAAAAAAAAAAACATTGAGACACAGATTGTATTCTGGGTTATATTTTACTCACTTGCCCCCGTTAACCGACCACTGATGGTTGAAGCCCCCACAGTTAAGACCATCATCATCATAGTTCGCAGGTGAGTTGTAGCCGAACCGCCATATCGAGGCTCTGTTGGGCGGGTCCATCACCCGCCCGTGTCCATGCGCGTACGCAGCCACGCACGCCAGCGTGATCAGTGCACTCCACGCCATCTGGGGGAAGAAAATTACGTCAAATTCGTCATTGGATTTATAGTTAGATTGCTAAATAGTTAAGATTGATAAATAATGAAAAATATACTTTCGAAACCAACTCCGGTTTCACGTAGGTAGGTATATCACGACATTTTTTCTACAACTTAAATTGTTTCATTAGAAGTGAAAATTATAATGCTTCTAACGAAATTAAAAAAAAATGAAAATGTATCCTACCCGCCCACGATCTGCTGGATAACGAGTGTTCGGGACAATTTATTTAACTTGGTTCGCAAATGACTCGCATGGATTTTCCAAAAGATTTTCCTTTGCCTACAAAGGAAAATCTTTCTTTCTTTTTTTCTTCTTTCTTTCTTGCCTATTTATCCAGTATTTTCAGTGTTAAGTCCTAACTGAACTAAAAATACTATCACGACACTCACAACCACAAAAATCCTCTTAAAATCAATTCCAATCTATTATAATGGCACATAATAAAATACTGGAAAATTAAATCCAATTAAGCCCATATGTGAAATCAATAAGTGTTGTAATCACAAGACAATAAATAAATACTTGTGTGCAACGCAAACTAAATAAATGAAAATGAGGTGATACCGTGGAACATTCGCTATTGTGTATTAACGAAAATATTTAATATGTTATTTTGGGTGACAACAACCCTTCGACTTCTGTAAATACCCTATTGCAGTAGTGTACGATTGATTGATGATTAATCCGATTAATCGTTCATCGATGGGTTTTAAAAATAAATTAATAAATAATCGAAGAAAGAGAAAGCAGAAAAGTTTATTTTTTCAAAGGCGACAATAATTTAAAAGGTATAGATTGCCATTAAGAATATTTCAGGCAGGGACAAAAGTAAATAAAAAATATCTAAATATGAAAACGATCAATAATAGAAATCAATATCACAAACGAAATAAAATAAGTATATCTACTAAATTCTTGTCTGTGTGAATTGATTTTAAAAACGTTACTTACAATCGAATTATTTAAAAGAACTTTCGGATATCGATCTAAATCGCAACACAGTATTGGAACCAACTGAGTCGAACCCTTTGTGTCCTCAATATATACGGGGAAACCAAGTCATCACCGGCAAACCTTATCACTTACAATCAGATAGGGAGTTTCGAGTGCACATAGTTAACTATTAAATTATTAATCATAAATAATTATATACCTAAGGGCGGCTCTTTGAAGTTCAATCAGAGCTGTAAAGATTAGCAGTTGGATTTTCTAATACTTCGTCAATCAAACAGGTTTGTCTTAGAATTTCGTCAGCCGGATTTGGATTTAGTCGTGAAGACTTTTATGAATGAATCATTGATTAGCTTTATGATTTTGAAATCATAGAGGGACTATTTTCTTCATGGTTATCATTCCAGCCATTCCATAATGTCCTAGAACTAAAACATTCAAAGACATGTGACATATATCCACCGACCCGCACAGGGCCCGCATGGTGGATTATGGCCCACTCCATCTCACAAAGAGGAGGCCTGTGTCCCAGCAGTGGGAACGTTTAGGCTATTTTGTAAATAATATGACTGTTTATATTTCCAACATTCCTGAAAGTTATCATGGTTACAGTCAACAAAGGGTGCTGAATGTATTTTCAGTGATCATAATTTTCTTATAGTTGAGAAATTTTCCTGTAGGTACAAGTGACTACCTACTTCTAGATAACAAGCGTGTCATCCCCTTAAAATGACTGTATGAGGCTATAAACGAAAGAAGTGCGAAAAAAAATTGTGGGCTAGGTTTTTGAGCACTATCTAGACATAATTAATTAAGTACTTAGGTATGTTTAATTACTTATTGCTTGGCAGAATCAGTGGAAAAATCGAGAAATCTTCAATCAGTGGAACAGGCGTGGTTTCGGTCAGGTTTCTCAACTATAGACCATCTACATGTAATGCAACAAATAATAGAAAATACAAGGAGTTTAACAGATCATTATATTATGTAGCTTTCATCGACTACGCTAAAGCATTTGATACGATATCACACGAGGCGATCTGGGAAGCACTGAAAAAATGTCACGTCCACGGAATGTACAAAAACGTTTTGAAAAATATATACGACAGCAGCACCAGCTGTATGAAACTATAGAAACGAGGACCGGAAATACCAATTCTGCGAGGAGTGATGCAAGGAGACCCCCTGTCCCCCAAAATTTTTATAGCAGTGCTGCAAAACATCTTTGAGGATCTGAAATGGGAAAACGAAGGAATCAAAATGGGTAATCGGTACTTAAATCACCTCAGATTCGCAGATGATATTGTCCTCTTTGCTGAAAGCAGCAGGAAAATGGAAAAAAACGATAAACCTGTTAAGCGAACAAAGTGAAAAAGTAGGTCTTTTGATGAATAAAGATAAAACAAAACTCATGACAAATAGCTACACCTACATACATAATACAACTCGAAGGAAAGGCACTCGAATACGTAAATAAATACATATATCTAGGAAAAGAAATATCATTTGAAGACAGAAACGAAGAAGAAGAGGTAGAACGTCGAATAAATATGAGTTGGAAGAAATACTGGTCACTCAAAGAGATTACGAAAGGGGGCTATCCGCTACACCTAAAGAAAACAGTGATGGATAGGTACATGCATTCTACCGACTTTAACGTATGGTTGTCAAACGAGAACCTACAACACTAAAATAAAAAACAAAATTAGTCAGCTGCCAGAAAGCAATGGAGAGGAGTATTCTGAAAATAAGAAAAATACATAAAATAAGAAGTGAATTTATACGGGATAAGACAAAGCTAATTGACGTCCTACACTATATATAGTCTAAGTTTAAAATGGCGATGGGAGGGTCATGTATCATGATATAGTGACAAGCGATGGACAGTAGAAGCCACGAGATGGAAAGGACCTAGTGGAAAAAGACGGCCTATAAAACGATGGAATGACGACATCATAGCTACAGCGGGAAAAGAGTGGATTGAATGAGCTAAAGACAGAGAAAACTGGATCAAACTGGAGGAAGCCTACACCCAAATAGGGGTTCCTATTCAAGAAAGTAGCGCATGTAAATGACACAAACAACGGCATAGAAAAACATTACGATAAAATCGTGTAAAAGTGTAAACAGTTAATTAAAAGTAAAAAAATATATATAACTAACACATGTACTTAATTGTAATACTAAGATGAAGGAAAATAAAGGCTTTATTATTAATTACTTATTGCCTAAAGTTTTTATTGAACGAAAATCTGCATCTACTGGATCAGTAGTAACTAGGAATTTATCGCAAAGAGGATCCGTTTGAACGTTGCGATGACGTTCAACGTTTCATAAAACTTTATGATAATGTTACTTTTTATTGAGTTAAACACTGTTTATTTGTGGCTATAAATAATACTACCTACACTTTTTCTGCAATTGCTTTTTCCAGTAATTTCTTATCGTAAGAAAATAACATCCTTAACAGTTAAATTCAAGACAGAATATCACTTTATTCTTCCATAAAAATTAGTAAAATAACTTTAATTTCGGAAGTCAGTGGCAAAAACGAAAATACAAAACCAAAGACCTTCCGAAATTAAAGTTATTACCGACTTCTTTTTCACTTTGTAGTGTTATTTTTGGAAGTCGGTTGTTTTTTTTTTATATTTTTCACTTTTTTGCTGTGGTACTACCCCACACAAATTCGAATACTACCTGTTAGGTAAATAACAGTGACAGGAAGTTATTATGACATTATCGACATAGACTAGTGGGAAAAATACGTATTATTGAAGCTAACTCAAAAACTATCCAAGCAAAGTTAATAAAATTTATATGGGACTATCGCGCAAGCTTCCTCAACAAAAGGAAAAAAGAATTTTCAAAATCGGTTCTCAATTAACGGAAAAACCGGTGAAAATACATACAGTCGAACTTAGAACTTCCTGTTTTTTTGAAGTCAGTTAAAAATTAAAAAGCGTAATTTAATAAAGCTAAAGTAGGTACTTATCCAAAAGATAGGTGATGAGGTGAATCTACTTGATTTTCATTCTTACAAGAATTTATCCACGAGAGGTAGTTCCCGGATTCTGAAAGTGTATTCGAATAAGGTAATTATCTGGTGTCAAACCTCATTTCAAGTCTTTTGTTTTGATCGGCCATCTTAGGTTACTAATCACATCGAAATTGTGATCTGTGAAATCGTAAGCTATCATCCTGTCGGGGTTGCGGTTTCGTCCGAAAGGGTTACCGTGGCCCCTGGCAATACAGGCAACTGAAGGAACACGGGTGGGTTTTAGTCAGTAAGAGTCTGACACGCCCTCCCGCTCCGCCTAGACCGGGAGAAGTTATTTGATAATTTCCGACCCGAAAAAAAAGTAAGCTATCATTTTACCTGATGCTATTACATGTATAAGGGATCGCTAGGGATTGACAGTTTACTTTAGCTCACTTTACCTAAGTTTTCATGGTGAGATTTTTACATAATAGACTGGCTGATGGATACTTAGTTGATTGTGATTTAAGTAATTAGGCTTTTAGTAATTGGGTGGAAATAAATCAGATCCACTTAAAGCACTGTCGTGTATCTGTTTCAGAATTTAGGAATGTAAAATAAGATGATAATTTTGCTAGAAAAGAGCAGTGATAGCCTAGTAGTGTGACCGTCAGACTGCCAAGTCATAGGTCTGTAGTTTGAACCCAAGCTGCGCACATCTGAATTTTAGGACATATGTGCGTATTGTATAATTATCACTTGCTTCAAAAATGATGAAGGAAAACATCTTGAGGAAACCGACATGCCTGAGAGATATTTTTCGACGGCATGTGAAGCCAAGTCAGAGGCCCATAGGCGACTTTAAAACTCTGACACCAGGAAGAATAGACAAAGTGACAGATTGTGATTGTTTATCTGTCATTTGTCATTTGTGCTGGTTAGTCACTAACCACATGAAAAGAAGAAGCTAGAAAAGAAATTTAATTTACCTGAGGTGACTTGTGGTTAGCGTTGCCAGACGTCCCGTATTTCTCGGGATGTCCCGTATTTCAGGCGTAATTATGAACGTCCCGCCGGAACAGACTCTGTCCCGTATTTAAACCTTATTTGAATTATTGTTAAGAAATCTATCTCACTACGGTTGATTGACATTGAGAAGTGGAAGAAAATCATGGAAGGGTTTACCAAAAATTAAATTCCTAATATTTTTCTAAATCTTTTATCTTCAGTAGGTATCCCTAGTTCCAACTGTTTTGTGGAAAGGACTTTTTCGCAGATGGTCTTGAAATGGACTGATGTGCGCAACAAATGTACTCCCGATTTGATAAAGAGTGAATAAACGACCATTTTGAAAATGGTCTAAATGAACCAATGTTTGGTTTCTGTGTTCTTCAGGGAAATAAAGCGATCTTCCTGGTTTAAAATATAATTTCTTATAATGCTTCTAATTACAATGAAACTTTAAGGTTTGAAAAACCGTTTTAATTCAAATAGTAATTTGTTAAAATCTAATGCAGATGACAAGAGACTATAACAATAACTGCATTGAATTTTACAAATATGTAAATCAAACAAAGATATATGTTGAAACTTACACGATCTTTAAACTATAAGTATCAATAAATAAATAATATGAACTTAAAATACCTACATGTTTTTTATTTGTACCGGAAAAAATTTGAAATCCCGTTTTTAGGGTTCCGTAGTAAACAAGGAACCCTTATAGTTTCGTCATGTCCGTCTGTCTGTCTGTCTGTCCGTCTGTCTGTCTGTCTGTCTGTCCGCGGTCTAGCACCAAGACTGTTAGTACTAGAAAGTTGTAATTTGGTATGGGTATACATATTAATCATGCCGACAAAGTGGTAAAATAAAATTATGAAACCTACACGTAAAGTGGGGATGTTTTTTTTTTTCTTCTATCCCTTAGTGTGGGGTATCGTTGGAAACCAACTTAGAGTTGCGGTTGTAAAAACATGTTTTCCCATACATTCTGTATGAAAGATTTTTGTTTTCAACTACAAAGTTAAGTTTGTTCTTGGGATAAATTCATCCCAACTACGGAACCCTACATTGTGCGTGGTCCGACATGCACTTGGCCGGTTTTGATTAAACAAAATTGAGCATTTGTCCCTTAAAGAATAAAAAAAAATCTGGCAACCCTACTTGTGGTAGAAAAATATGGAAGAAAAGAAACTCATAAGTATTGTGCCGCCCCCAAATTAATTGGGATAGTGGAATAAAGATTTTGAAATACTATAGGTAGGTACTTACATACATATTAGTAAGTATAGAAATTTATATGTTGACTTTTAACTATCGCATTAGGGCAACCTGTAAAGATAGGTTTAAGGTGTTGTAATAAATAAATAAATACTGTATACATAGTGTTAAAACTACGCACTAATTTCGCAATATAATTTTTAGTAAGGAAGCACCTAAAAATATTTTATTAAAGGTATCATAAAATTATTATCTTCTAAAAAGTTTTTACGATGCTTTCCGTGGAATAAGTATTAGTTTTTTGTTACGTAGACATCTAATAGTAGTGATTACCTACTTATTAATAATTGTAATTGCGTGTTAACACAAATAGATATTTTTCATAGATTAATAGCTGATAACTATGCCTATTTTTTACATTACTGCTGGAAGTATGTTGCTTCTCTTTCTTCTTACGAGCTAAAGCACTATTATAGGAACGTGGTGAAGAGCGGTTGGTAGGCTTTTTATTGTTATTTTGACGGTCAGTAAAGTGTTGATTCTCAGCTTAATCTGAATAAACGATTTTTTACTTTTATTTTTTAATTAAAGATAGACTTTAAAAACGTATTACGAGTTACGTAATGCTTAAATATTATAAAACAAAATCCCGCCGTGTTTGTCTGAACGCGATAAACTCAAAACAACCGAACGGTTTTCACCAATGGATGGAGTGATTCATGGGAAAGGTTTAGGTTATAATTCATTAAAGTTTTGTGTAAATTGGCTGAAATATGACGATGCCGACTGGAAGCTTTATTGGCGTGCGCCAAGTTAACCGTAAGAGATAAATAAAATTAATATTCTACAGGATTGTTTAAGGATGACCCATTTTTATCTTAAAAATTTAATTGATACCCGAAGCAATTTTGACCGGTATTATATTAATCCCTATCCAATAAAATATTTTATTTAAATTGGGCATTTAATTTAGATTAAAATATGCCTTCACATCATATCATTTAAATTTTAAATGAATACTAAGATATTCGATTCACATTTACGCGTAACAAAATAATTATGGTTGACGGCGGCGCAACGCTAGGACAGGAATCAATGACCTTTTCCTCAGCTATTAGGGATGCGATCATCGCTTCGCTTCGTTTTTATCCCGGTACGTTCCCGTGGCATATTTTTCGGCATCCACGAATCCGCTAAAGCTAGTAAAATATGTAACCCAATACAAGAACATTGGATAGGTATTTATTTTGACAAATGCCTTTGTTAAAATGAATGGCCGAATTAGAAAACGAAAAATCTGTAAGTGAAAGCCCACAGATTTTTCGTTTTCTGATTCGGCCTGCACAATGTTAATAGTTTATAAAGTTTATTGTAACCTTTTTATCAATATTTTGTAATTCAATAGCAGCTGGCCATTCATGATCGAAATAACTATCGAAAGCCATTAAAGTTTTCTTTATATTTTTTTTTATATTAAATGGTTTAACTTTTTTTTTTATGACATACCAGCCTGTACGTTTTAATATCTTTTTGTGAATGCCTATCTAAACTTTCTATAAAGCTTTTTTAACAAAAATGAAAAGTATTTCGTGGGAATACACTGACGAGCAATATAAAAAAGCCACTAACTTAACATAACATAACATCACGCCTTGTTTCCCCGAAGGGTTGGGCAGAGGTGTCCCTGTAGCAGGTACACCCACATTTATCCACTAACTTATCATTAAATAATTTCGAATCCACGCAAGATAGTTTCTTGAAGGAAAAAGCAACATTCAAGTGTATTTAATAGCGCATAAAAACACCTATAAAACTGTTTTCAAGATTGTTTTTAGGGTTCCGTACCTCAAAAGGAAAAAACGGAACCCTTATAGGATCACTCGTGTGTCTGTCTGTCTGTCCGTCTGTCTGTCTGTCTGTCTGTCTGTCTGTCTGTCTGTCCGTCTGTCACAGCCAATTTACTCCGAATCTAATGGACCGATTAAGTTGAAATTTGGTACAAATATGTATTTCTGTGACCCAAACACGAATGAGTAACGTAAATAAATTAATTTTGAATATAGGGGTCACTTTTGGGGCGCAAACAAGAAAATTAAAAAAAAAAGTTTTGCTTACAGTACCGTGGGACATATCAAATGAAAGGGCTTGTTACGAGAATCTTAAATATATTTTTTATATAATTTTAAAATACATACTTTTAAAGATATTGAATAAATTCAATGAAAATTGACCATTCCCCCCCCCTTATCTCCGAAACTACTGGACCGAAAAATTTGAAAAAAATACATAGTATGGCTCTTTACTCATAGATTACAGGAAAACCTATAAAAAGTCTATGATCTTAAAATAACATGGTAAATCTCTCAATATTGTGCGTAAAAACTTACATTTCGTCGCTCGGCATCCAATAGGCCCTTCTCTCTAGCTACTATAATATCATAATATCAAAAGTGTTTGACCGTCTACTTAATACACAAATAAATAAAACTGTAAGTGTTCATGACAACCAATTCGGGTTTCGGCGTGGTTTGTCAACAGAAAGTGCAGTGTTGTGCATTAAGCATACTATCACATACGTACTATACACAGCGTGGGACGCCGATATATGCTAGCTTCCTAGATTTATTCAAGGCTTCTGATCTGGTTGCTTATGACGTATTGTGGAGAAAGATGGAGAAGGATAGGTTGCCAACGGAGCTTATAAACATTTTTAAATTGTGGTATAGTAACCAGATTAATAGTGTACGAAGGGCTGGAACTTTTTCCAGGCCATACAGGTTGGAATGCGGGGTGAGGCAAGATTGGCGAGCTCAGCAGCACCAGAGTGGGTAGCTATTTAGATGGTATTTGTGTAAATAATATTAGCTATGCAGATGATATGGTGCTTCTGAGCGCGTCAATCTGTGGTCTCAGAAAGTAATTGGTCGCCACATGTGAGCAGTATGCCAAAACACATGGTTTGATATATAACTCCAATAAGTCGGAGATCATGGTTTTTGAGGCTGGGGGTAGACCGGGTTATGTACCACCTGTATTACTCAATGGGACTCCACTACAAAGAGTATTTACGTTTAAATATCTTGGTCATATATTGACCCCTGACCTCAATGACGGACTCGATATTGAGCGGGAACGAAGAGCGTTGTCGGTAAGGGCAAACATGCTGGCTCGCAGGTTTGTACGCTGCTCACTTAAAAAGTCAAAATTACTCTGTTTCGAGCTTATTGTACAACGTTTTACACGTGCAGCCTGTGGGCTAGATATACCCAAAGGTCGTGCAACGCCCTTCGTATCCAATACAACAACGCTTTCATTATTACATCATTATTACATTATACGTATTGGTGGGGCTGTCCCGTTTTTGTAGCGCATCGGGAATATTCGCAAACGCACATATTAATTGCTTTTACGCAACGATGCGAATGAGGTGTGCATCCCTGGTGAGCAGAGTACGGGCAGCTCCAACAATGTCCTAAAAAAGATTGCTAGCAGGCTGGATTGCATGTACATCAATCACTGCAGTGCCATCTCCCATGGGGTGAAATAAATTTAAACTAGATTACGTGGGGCACTCAGAAAGTTTTGTGATACTAGAAAAAAATATACTACAGGTTATAATTTTTTTTTATTATATCTTTTCAAAGAACTCTCCATTGGCGTTTATACACAGTTTTTACGTCTAAACCAATTTTTATAACACGTCTTCCAGTCCGCATCAGACACCTCTCCAATCTCCTTCTCAAATGCACCCAGTGCATCTTCAGGTGATGAAAACTGTTTTCCTTTGAGTTGATTTATTTTGGGAAACAAGAAAAAGTCGCACGGAGCTAAATCGGGACTGTAAGGAGGATGATCGGTGTGCTGTCCAGAAAGTCCCTTGTTTTGAGCGCCGAGTGAGCCAGCGCGTTGTCGTGGTGAAGCAGTAGCCCACGGAGGCCAGTGTTCGGTCGCTTGCTGCTTACAGTAGTAAACACTTCTGGCAAACATTTGGTAACATACCATTCAGCATTGATGCTCCTTTGATCTCGTCAGGGTACTGATACCAGATAACCCGGCAAAGAAAAAAAACTGGCTCGCTTCACTTTGGTAAGCGTTGGTTAATTTTGAAACAGCCACACGGTTTACTGACGCTTAATTTCTGGATCACATTGATAAATCCAAGATTCATCACCTGTAATGATATCTTAAACGCGCCGAAACGAGCCTGCTACAAATTTTGCTATCATGTCTCGGTACCATTCTACCCGAACCTCCTTTTGAGACTGCGTTAGATTTTGCGGTACCAGCGTGAAACTATCTTCCATAACCGAAGATGCCTGTGTAGAATTTCATGCACACTTCCCGATCCAATCGGCAGGTTCAGCATATAGCTGAACCTCTTCATATGTAATTCGCCTATTCTCTTGGATTAAATTTTTCACAGCCAGCACGTTTTGTTATGTAACAACCGTCATAGGGCGGCCACTTCTTTCTTTGTCCGCCAAAATTACTCGACCACACATAAATTCATTAAACCAGCGGAAAACAGTCGCTTTAGAAAGGCTTTTTTCTATGAACACCATTTGAAGTCTTTCAAACGATTCTTCTGGTTTTAGTCGACATTTGAAATCGTACAAAATCATCGCGCGAAAATGTTCTCGTTATAAATCCAGTTTTCAGTAAGACAGAGTATTTTGATTTTGCTCGTAAAAAAATGTGGAGGGAATTTCGAATTTGGAATGATATGTTATTTTGTAATAAATAGTCATAGTTTTAATTGACATCAAAACTAGCCAGTATCAGTCGCAAAACTTTCTGAGTGACCTGGTAAAATAAGCTAACATAGTTCATAAGTTTACTAACACAATGAGTCCTTGTTACTTGAATAAAGAAAAATATCTGGATGTCCATTTTTTTTTGAACGACTTTATCTATAAATGAAACCTAGCTGGATCGATTTATCACTCCCGAAACCCCCTGCATACTAAATTTAATAAAAATTCTTGGAGCCGTTTCCGAGATTCAGATTATATATAGGTACATAAATACAAGAATTGCTCGTTTAAAGGTATTAGATTAAAATTATTATTATATTAATACCGCGAATGTGAAATTTTTAACGAAAATCAGATTTTTGTTTTATTTCATTCTACACGTTGAAATAAGTGATCCTGCAATTTAAAAAAAAACGTAAAAAATTTCACATTCGCGGTATTGGATGCCGAGCGACGATTTGCAGTTGGGATGTATGGGAGAACATGTTTTTCAACTACAATGTTAAGTTTGTTCTTAGGATAAATAAATTCATCTCAACTACGGAACCCTTCATTGTGCGTAGTCCGACACGCACTTGGCCGGTTTTACTTCATGTAACTAACTTGTGTGGTTTAGGAGATATGATTTTTGTGGCACTTACAAAATCAATCAATCTACCTAGTCTTTTCCAAACTATATTAGGGTCGGCTTCCAGTCTAACAGGATGCAGCTGAATACAAGTATTTTACATGAAGCGACTGCATAACTGACCTCCACAACCCAGTAACTGGGTCGATACCCCTTTGTAAGACTGTCAGACTTTTGGGCATTTTTGTGGCACTTTGCAAGTGGCTTTGTTATATTGCTCGTAAGTGTAGTTTCTCATAATATTTTTCTTCTTCAAGCGTCTTTACCCGACTACGGTAAAGCCAAAGGAGAGTTATGATTTTTTAATACAATAAAAGCATATTTTTGTGAATGCGCCGCTTAAATAAGTAGATAAGTACTTACTATTAATCATAATGACATGTAAACATGCCAATGAATCCTTATCCGATTTAGATCGAGATCTTATCGGTTAACAACACTCGTGATAACAGCTATCATCGGTTGACTGATTATGTTGTTCATTAATATCATTGATAACAGGACTCGGATCCTTAGAAGCAGGGTGCTTGTCATTTTAGTATCAATAAATTGTCATCATCAATTAATTATTAGTTTACGACAAAATAATATGGCAGTGGAACTCCTTGTACAAGGGAACGGGGAAGTATCAATATCAATCAATCTGCCTAGCCTTTTCCCAACTATGTTGGGATCGGCTTCCAGTCTATCCGGATGCAGCTGAATACAAGTATTTTACATGGAGCGACTGCCTATCTGACCTCTACAACCCAGTTACTGGGTAGCACGATACCCCTTGGTAAGACTGGTTGTCAGACTTTCGGGCTTCTGACGATTGCCAAAGATCCAAAAATGTGACAGTCGAGACCAACGGCTTAACGTGCTTTACAAGGCATGGAGGGACTCGATATGTTAAGATGGTCTCCCATCAACGGACTGACCGCGGCAAGCGTAGCTTAACCTGATCGATCGATCCGTGCGGCTGTTATTACTTAGCCATGAGTCCCTCCTAGGAGGTACTTGGTAAATATAATAAATAAAATAAAATAAAAAGCCTTTTATTTCTTGCATTATAAAATCCAGCTTAATAATAGATTAAAAAAGTTGTTTGGAAAAGAAAATTAATACATGCTAGTTTTTACAATCTATATCTTGATACTATTGTTAATTGCAAGAACCCCTTCTCAGGTGAAGGTGAAGGCCTCCTCTAAAGAAATCCATTTATCTCTGTGTTGCGCTATTTTTGGCCAGCAGGGGCCAGCGATTTTGACTATTTCGTCTTCCCATCTCATAATTATAAGGTCTGCCTCTTGGTAAATATAACCAATACCTATTTGTGACGCCAAGCTACTGCTCTTTGAAGGTTGTGGGTGAAATTTCAGCTTTATTGGAGATTTTCACAACTCCGCCTTAAAAAAAAAACAGTGGCACTCCGGGAGTACCGACAGAACTGAAAACTTAAAAAAAAATCGGCACCGCGGTAATCAACGCGTTGATGTCGTTTACTCCACGGTGTCGGTAACAGGTCGCGAAATCAATGGTTTAGTCCCATCTCAAAAATGCCCAACGCGCTTAAAGAAGTTTTCACTTCAAAAGATTCCGACGAACTGAAAAAAATCTAATCCGATCCAACGCTTTAGCAAACCTTTTGGAGTGTTGTAGGTGTCTTTTATCATTTATAACCGGATGGTGTCAGGAGTTCTTTGATTACTGGAAATGAACCTTATTTGCACATTTCGTAACACCCTATCAATCAGAAGCAGAAGGATTTTGAAAGAAATGCTAATCCATTGCTACATTACGTTGGCATAATAAACTTAGTCAGCCTATAATGTTTCTACTGCTGGGACACAGGCCTCCTCTCTGCGAGAGGGAGTGGGCCGTAATCCACCACGCGGGCCCAGTGCGGGTTGGTAGATGTCACATGTCTTCGAATTTTTGGTTCTAGGACATGCCGGTTTGCTCGCGATGTTTTCCTTCACCGTTTTGAGAGCAGTGGCGATGAAATAAAATACACAAACCTGCTAAGTTTCATTACTAAGTCGGGGCCATTGCCACCGCTCCAACCATAGATTTTTTTTTTTGCGATTATTGATGATCTATATCGGAATATGTCCAAGTATCGATCGTTATGCTCAGGAACCATTCGATTCATCAATCGAAGTCGTCGCATACTTCCCTTGTAATAAATCTTTTTAATTATCTTTGCGGAAGTTTATCGAGAACATTAAACTTTTTTGTTTAATTTTATGACTACTATCCTACATGATTCATTACCCGACTACGGCGAAGCAAAAAGGAGGGCTCTGATTTTCACCGGTATGTATGTATATTCATCTGTAACCTCAGAACTTCTAAACTACTGATAATAATTTAACAAATGAGGTGTCGTTGGAAGCGTCTTGATCGTCTGCTGGTTATAGGCTATGTGACGTCACATTAAATGTAATATGGCGCCCTCTAGAGGACATAAAATCATGAAAAAAAGCAATAAAAATTGTGCCATGTTGGGTATCAAATGAAAGCTTAGGGCTTGACGAGCAAATAAATATGTTTAAATTAATAATAAAAACAGGAAAAAGTGAGACTGTGCTACGTACGGCGTAGCTGTAAAATTAATATCTATTATACAATAAAACCCAAACTAAAAATAAAACAAAATATACTGCTCTGCAAATATATTATGTACTTCTACGAAATTATAACCCCAAATTTATTTTTTATTTTTATAATGTATTTTGTATCCCTTTTTTTTCGCCAATAGATGACAAATATTTCACTGATTTAATTAATTTGGAAATATTACTGTATGGAAATAAGTAATGTGGTTAACTACCGATTTAGAATATAAAATTGAATGAATTGCAATTATAACACTGAATTTGATGTTGTAACCGTTTGGAAAGTTTCCAAATACTTTTTTACATCTAAAACTAAATATTCGGTTACGATATTAATTATTGCATTTCATAATCAATTTTTAGTTCCCTAGTTAGCCACATTTTTTAATTCCATACAGTAATATTGCCAAATTAATCAGAACAGGTAAATATTTGACAGCTATTTACAACGTTGCCGTTGCCAACTTTTAGGATCTCTTTTAGGGTTGGTCCTCAATTTGTTTAAAAAATAATTTCCCTAACCTTTCGTTTTGTTTTTTTTTTGTTCCTCATTGTACAATGTACATGTGAGCTATGCTAATTTAAACACAAAGGGTGTGAATCACAGGAGAAATGGATGACTGTGAATAATGATGCAAATATTATGATTTCACAAAAGGTTTTATTGAAGTTATTTACAACTAGTGACTCGTCCTTGCTTCGCACATGCTGCTATCTACAAAATATGTGGTGACACGTCATAAAGAAATTATTACCATAGACCTTCCAGAATAAATTCAGAATTATTTTGAGAATATATTGGATTGGTTGTTGATGGGGTTTTCACAATAATTTAGAGTCTAAATTATGGTGAAAACCATCAAAATCCATCGTGTATAGTTGAGAACTATGCGGCCACACAGACAAGCAAGATAGGCGACTTTGTATTATACTAAGTATTTATTATAGATATCTAGTAAACAAAAAAGATAACAAAATATGGTGTGACTGTATACTACGTTTTGAAACAATCCTAGGAACTGATTACTCAGTAAGCAAAACAAAAATTTGTACATACGAATAATTGATTATAGATATTGTCAGAGACTGCATATTTTTATAATGAGAAGTAGCGCGTAAATGTTTAATTAAGATCCAATTATTTATAATGATGTCTTTAGAGGTCTTATTTCTGTTTAGAAGCTATTCGTAAAATTATGTTTTTTTTTTATGTGACGTGGATACGTTGTTTTATTTTATTGTAATCTGTCATCAACCGCTTCCATACTCAATGTTAAGTTAGGTCACATATAAGGTTAGGTTGTCCCTCGGTTATTTACTACCAAGAAGCTTATAGATAAAAATCTTGGAGTCTATGGTTGGTCGTTGAAGTTCTGTGTTCTCATATTGTTCTATTATTTTTTCAAATCCGTCCAGGAATTATTTTCCAAATAATTTAACGTTGGCAAAAGAAAGAAAAGAAAGAAAAATATTTATTTGGACAAAGTTCGTGAAACACAAAACACAAATAACACAGTGAAAAAAATAAAAAAAATGTTTTTAAAAACAATAGTGTGTGCCTCACGGCTGCGCCAATAAGGTTCATTTCAGCATAAATGCCAGACAGATACTGTCTGACGATGGTTTTCTAATGAACCCTTAAGGACAAGTGACGGGGAGTACAAACAGTTTCAACATATCTAATACATAATATGTATCCTTAAAAAACTAAATACTTACGATTACAACGGTACGGTACTTACTTAGTAAATAATTTAAACTAACACAACAATCATTTTCTTAATAAACCACAACACACAATTTATTTAAAAAATCCACCAATATTTTTTTTAGTTTTTAAAATCATAATTTTCTACAAAACACCATAGTGCACCGTAAAAAACTGAATTTAAAAAACGAATCACCCAAACCACAGATAAAAGTCGTTTCTACTTTCAAATTAAACCGCGAGAAAATCAGAAATTATTTAATTCAAATAATTTGTACTTATGGCCGCACGCGGTGTTCGGCTGCGTTAAACTGAAGGAAAATGCCGACAATTTTTAACGGTCTTTCGAATCAAATAGATTTGCTTTTACTTTCTCCTAAACTGGCCGTAACCGTAGGACGACAACGCGTTATAAATTGACATTAATTATTGTGGAAACAAAGCGTTGTGGCGGGAAATGAACTTACTTGTACTTTGTTTTTATAAATAAATATGAAATGCGGTTATCTATCTGTGTGGTCGATATATAAGGTCTTTGGCCTGGTGAGTAATTTCTTTTTTTTTAAGTAAGCAACCGCAAATATTCATATGCCATTGTTGTTCATCCATTTGTTCGTAATCCCTTAGCAAAATCGTATGCACAGAGTTTTCATGCGTCATATGCGTCCATGACACATTCGACAGTTTTACAGTATAGGTATTAATTCAGTTCAAAAACCTATGGTGTGATATGAGTTTATTAGCAGAAGAAAAGACAAACCTTTACGAATGAGGTGATCGACTGAAACCTAAGACCGTATCCTACTCAAAAGAAGTAGAATAGGCTTTTACTGCCCACATGGCTTCCAATGGAAACCGTCCAGATTCAATAGAACATAAAATATCTGTCATCCCTTAGATCAGTGTTACTCAAAGTGTGCTCCGCGGAGCCCCTGGGCTCCGCAAAGCCTCGGTGGGGGTTCCACGAAAATACTAGTTCATTGTTACCAGTTTTTATGCGGAGCCCAGCTTCCTCAACAAATAATTTTAGATTTGGCGGCATTTGCTTAGTCACGTGTCTATCAGGATACAATGGAACTACAACTAGCCGCTTTACTTTTATTCGAGATTACTGCTAATATGTCTAAAAAAAAACTTGGATCCAATGGAAAAAGTTATGCAACATCTGAAAAACAGTGACTAAGCAAATCTAAAATTAGTTCTTGAGGAAACTGTAAAAATAATGAATTTCGTCAAAACTTATCCACTGCAATCCCGATTGTTTTCAATATTGTGTGAAGATTATAGCAGCTAACATAAAATCCTACTGCTCCATACAGAAGAGAGATGGTTACCTCGGCGTAAATCTTTAACAAGGCTATTTGAACTCAGACATGAGTTAAAAACTGCGAAATAATTCTCAACTCAACCTATGCAGCTATAAAAACAAAATGCCGCAATAGACTGGATGCCGAAGCTGCCTTGCGACTTCAACTCTCATCAATCAAGCCTGACATCAAACAATTGATGAAAGTTAAAATCAATTTCATACCCCCATTACATACAAATGTATTATGATTATTAAAATGAAGAATACACATAAAACCAGTACCCTAATTGCGTAATACAACACAATCTGTTTCGATTTGAAACAGATTGTGTTGTTATCCATTGCTTCATAAGTTGGAAAAAAATCAGCTCAGCAATGTAAATAACGCAATGAATGTTGTTGAACTGTCAAAATTAAACAAATTCGGCATAATTGTTTACGAAAATAAATTACGCAATTTGGGTACTGGTTTTGATTAAATATTTTAATGCTCCGTCAAATATTTCGTTTTCCAAAAGGGTTCTGTCGCCAAAAAGTTTGAGAACCGCTGCCTTTGATGTTGTAAGGTACAAAGGTTCTCATTTCACAGATTTTGTGAATGAATTTCCTACTAACCCCAAGTCAATCTTGTGTAAAAGAATCTTGTCTTGATAAAGAAACGAATTATAGTGTCTTCATCCTATAATATGGTAAATTTTAATTTAACGGTAAAGTTCGGAGCAACGGCGACCATATAATCTGACCTCTGTGACCTTTAGGGAAATCAGATTATGTCAACATAATAAGTACTGCGTTTACTTAAATATCTATGGTAAATAGGTACATTATCGCGTCCGCGTACAATCCGTGATTAACTTATTTATATTCCTAAGAGGTGGCTAGAAAACAGTTACAATCTCCATAACAAGGTGGCTGCCCCAACAATCGACTATTAAATAATTTAATGTTATTAAAATGTCATTGTACTGGGCTACGTGCTACGAAAAGATTGGGCGTAGCCAATGGGCGTAGCGGAGAACGCGTAGCGTAGACTATATAATATATCTTTAATTTTCTTTTTGCTTCGTAGGTGATGGTGAAGTAATTAGTTAATAGATTAGAAGTTGCTCTACCAACGAAACATATTGATATTTAGGCGTGGTAGTGAGCCTATAAAGTGATGATTAAGGCAAACAAAATTGTTTTTCTTTGTGATGAGCTGAGGTTAATGATTTTGAGTAGTGTAGAGCAATATCTTATTCATTTCTAAAGATAGCTTTAAAAAGAACAGCTTCAGAAGTATGAAGTATCAGGCATTTATTGTGCAGTCTTAAATACTGGGGTAGTTACCCTGTTCGCGGATTGGTAGTTGAAACTTGAAATGATTGAAAGTGATCTGCTAGCCGTTCGCGAACACTAATGCGTGCGGTTTACTGACCGATACACCTAGATTGAATACCAAGCAGGATAATGGGATTAAAATTAAAAAATCTAGTGCCCATATCCGTAAATGGAAAAGAGGTTCATTTATTTTTTAAAGTGTACATCATTAGAAGGTTAATAAAATAAGTTTTTAGAGGAACAGTTAAATATTCCCCGAAGAGTGCCAAACGGAACCCTATTACTGAGACACCGCTGTCCGTCCGTCCGTCTGTTTGTCAGCGGGCTGTATCTCATGAACCGTAATAGATAGACAGTTGAAATTTTCACAGATTGTGTATTTCTATTGCCGCTATAAAATTTTTTTTTTTTTTTTTTTTAAATGTAGTGTTCAATATTCTACGGTGGTACGAAACCCTTCATTTGCGAGTCCGTATCGTACTTGGCCGGTCTTTTTTTCCTGTTCTTTGCAACAGTTTAAATATTTTCCTGAACTCAATTAAATTACTTACTTTCTTTAACTAGTTAAGTAACCGATATGTTGAGACGACTATAACTTGTTATTCTTTAGTTCACAAAGACTAACTACCTACTACATATCCCGCCACAGAATAGTACAGAAGGCGCACTCCGCATTTTAGGTATGAAAGCTACAAGTACGCGGCGGGCTCGAATTGTCGGGCCAATTCAGTGATCGTAAAGCCGGGCCTCCTGCGCGTGTTTTTTCGAAACATTACACAAAAAACCTTACTACACATAAACATGTGCTTCCGTAAAAAATATCGTGTTTGCATACACAAATTGCATACGCGCTGGGATGCACTCTGTTGAATTCTCAATGCTCGGCTCATCATCGAGAGTTGACAATCCAGTGCGCGATAAAATCCCGCCATGATATTTTTACGTCCGTGCGAACGTGGGCTAAGAGTTACGCGATAGAAAGAGAGGCAACTTCTAGGTGAATATAACTGTAAGTAGGGAATGAGCACTGTGCGACCTGAATTGCACTTTGATGTGTCGTGCAACAGAGTTGCTTTTTATTTAAATGATTTTGTAGAGTGAACTATCTGTACTAATCTGTGACTCTGCTTAAAGCTTATCTGAGTAATTATTTATATAGTAGGTAACCTAGCAGGATTTTTTTTTAAAGTTTTTGCACCGTTTTCCAATGAAATGAAAGGAACTGTCAAACAATCAAACGTTGGTACTTACATTTTTATAATATTGTATTCAAATAAGTGACTCCACAAGTCCACAGGAATCCGCTGGATGCGAGAAGCCCAGAACCGGTCGAAGTGGCGGTGCTTGGTGGAAGCCTATGCCCAGCAGTGGACGCCTTTCGACTGAAATGTTGATGATCCAAATAAGTAATAACAGCAGTTATAGCCTAGTGGTGTGGCCATCGGACTGCCAAGTCATGTCTCGAGTTCGAACCCAAGGCAAGCACTGACTTTTCGGATTCATGTGCGTATTGTAAAGTTATCACTCGGTTAAAAAACGGTGAAGGAAAACATTCTGAGATATATTTATCGACATGTGAAGCCAAATTTTCAAAAAATTGGCTTCAAAACCTCTGGTACCGTTAGTCACTAACCACACGAGAAAAAAAACAGTGGCGCCTCTGGTAGTGCCGACAGAAGTGAAAACTTGAAAAAAAATCGGCACCGCGGTAATCAACGCGTTGATGTCTTTTTAATGGTCAAAAGCTGGTGTCGTTACAGTGTCACGAAATCAATGGTTTAGTTTCATCTCAAAAATGCCCAACGCGCCTAAAGAAGTTTTCACTCCAAAAAGCTTTATTTCACAAAAGTGTTGTTCTAAAACAACCGCACAAAATACTAGAATGATGTCTACTAACTCTAAGCCAATAATCGCGTCTTTTATGTACTACTTTTATCAAAGGCGTTTTAAGGTCCCAAAAATGCGTTTGCGCAACATTAAGTTTGGCGAAAATGTATGCATGACGACATATACTGCAGCGGATGATCGGAAATTCGAACCCCTTGGGTGACGCATCTTGTTGTACACGACACACGGTTCAACCAACATTGTAAAACCCATTATTTTTAAAAGAGTAGGTAACCGTAGTTTCTTGCCGGCTCTTCTCCATAGGAAACGACCAATTGAAACCGTGTTTCTAACGTTTCATAAGTGTACATGGCATGTAGGTTTCAACAGTCGCGTACTGTTAACATAAGATCCATTATATATGTGGGTTCTACCTTTCATTCAATTTGGTTGCTTCATCTAAATTAAAAGGCAATAGTGAACCGTGTATTTTTACTTAACAAGACTCACCGGTACAGTAGTATATAATAGTATATGCGTCGCCAAGGGGGGCAAAGGGGGCAGTTGCCCCCCCCTAGAAATTAAAAAATTAATTAAAAACAAGGCATTTTAATGTAAAGAAACTACATACTTATCCATACAGCCAATTTTGTTTTTTTTTGTTTTTTAATGTTCCATGTCTCCTAAACGGAGTCTAATCCGGGGTCCGACGTAATATTCGTATCAATGTGCTGGTGGTAGGCCCAGTCATAATATCTATTATGTTTCAGCTCTACAGTTCTGAATAGTTCTGGGAAAAACGACCCGAAAGGTAAAATTCATACATTGAATATGGAAATGATTATTTTTCTCAGTTTCTATCGATTGGGTCTACCGAGATAAGACAGACTTCAAAAATCAAATGTCCACCAGCGTCCATTTTGGCCTCATTGTGCGCCGTAGAGGTTATAAGACTCGCACTACAAGTGTAAAGCTACTTGTGCTTTGACTGTACCAACAAATCATACTTTTCCCATCCTCCATATATCAACTTGCCCCCCCCTGGGCTATCGGCTGGCGACGCCCTTGAGTAGCGATAGGATTTATGATGCGTTACACCGCGGTAATTCGATGACGTTAGGATCCCTGTTTTATAGATAATTTTATGATAATGAACGCTTTTGATCATGGGGACCAACTTAGGCTGTCTAGATTTTTCTCAGCTTATCTAAGATTCCTATACTACACATCCAATCTTGATACAAAAAGCAGACGAACCGCATTAAAAAGCGCTTCCCCGTATCTCCTATGGATAACGATTTCCAAAGAATATCCTAGTAATAAAAACTGTTTAATATGCTATCCATGTACATTGATGAATGTGTTTATGATTAACAGGATAAGGTACAATGGCTCATCCAATTGTTGCATACTGACTAATATAAATACTATTTACCCGCGTTTGTGAGTAAGTAATTGAAATAGAATTCCCTGATGTTTCATGTTCATGAATTAACGATAGAAATGTATATATAAGTGAATCAGGATTTCGAGAAAGTAAAGCGCTTGATCCAACGTCGAGTCACAAGCAGAAGCGGAGACCACTGGAGCTGAGCGGGGATGTGCAGGGATCGTCCAATCACAGACGAGACGAGAGACGCGATGAGGATTTCAACTATTGTGATTGGTCGATTCTTGCAGGTCTCCGCTTCCGTGGAAACGCACTCGCAAACGGCTGGTTGTCCACCAAAGATGTGCTATGCAACATTGCCATGGATGCGTTAGAATCCACCAATCATATTCATTGGTCCACATAGCACTGGTGGAAACAGGTTCAATTAAGCCATGTTTTTTATATGGAAGTATGCGTGCTATGGATGGGAGCTATAGATGCGCGAGTGGTGTAGCTATGTACAGAGCAGAGTGCCTTCCCTACTGTCGATGCATCGCATAGCTCGAGCTGCGCATCTTCCTCGCACAGCTAACTCGCGGCGGCGCATCTTCATAGCACATCTTACTTACTCCGCTACAAAGCTTAGCGTTATGGCGCTGGTCCACCGCGGCGCACGCTATGCACGGGCACGCGGCGCATTTTAGCTGCGTGGGTTCGTTTGTTTGACAACGTGGGTCTGGATTCCACTGCAGCACACACTGTACACGAATATTAACCCACGACTATGTCACCACGTCCCACCTCCCGAAGTGCAGCTACGCAGACGCACGCTACCGTGTACCGCATACATAGCGTCGACAGCGTTGAGCTGCGTGGCGCCTTATTTGAGCATGCCACGCGTGTAGCGATGACGTCATTAATCTTGTATTCGTGCGTAGCGTGTTTGTGGGTAGTGGACGTTATCACATTCATTTTCATGCAAAGCGAAGCTAGACACACGTGCGTAGCCTCTCCGTGCACACAGCGGTGGGACTCCGCCTTTAGTGGAAACGGTCACATAGTTTCGCTAGCTTTCACATCCTCGCAGCATAGCTGCATCTTTGATGGAAAATCAGCTTTATACGACGACTGTAGTATGGCGCTAGTGTCACTGTCACGCCAGCGCTGGCGTCCACTGGCGTCTCATACATATACGTAGCAGACTAGTTAATGGCAGCAACCCAACAGCAACCTTATTGTAACGAGAATATAGATCACTGTCATTTTGGCAGACTAGTTACAGCAACCCAACAGCAACCTTATTGCAACGAGAATAAAGATCACTGTCATTTTGGCAGACTAGTTAGTTGCAGCAACCCAATAGCAATCTTATTGTAACTAGATTAAAGATCACTGTGATATTGAAAGTGATGCAAAATCAGAGGTAAAATAACTGTGAAGTATTTCATAAAGATTCCTGTACAGATATTATGTAGTCAGGGAAATTTGTTATTAAAAAGCTACACATCTACGCCAAGCCGCGTCTAGCCATTCCATATCAACGGATGTATGTACAACACTAAGGCGTGTACGCTCGGACGAACATGAACATGGTGAACACGAACATCAAACACTTTGTTCGCATGTGCGTACCACTAACGTACAGTACCGACCAAAAGTCCATGAGCAATCTCACAAAGCAATAGACTGACGCTTCGGTTTGACTTACGACCTTCTTCTATAAGTTGTTACAATACTGTAGACACGCACATTACACACACACACTCACTTTGTCTGCAACCAATGACTAGTTAAATAATCATCATTCGTTTTTAGTTTCAATCGTCTTGTTCACATAAATATTAAAGTTTAGCAGGTAGACCACAAAAAACTAAGTAAATTATTTCGATTTCTGTGGGGTAGATGCAGTTTCTTACGAGTATTTAATTAATAGAACTTTGTTGGTTCGTGGATAATATTGGTGACGAGTATTTAGCGCAGTGTTGTGGTTATTATTATCAAAAAGCAGGCATAAAATATATTGAAGAGATCAGATCAGATCAGAGAATATTATTGCGCTGCGTAAAAGTGAAGTGAATATCTAATGAAACCGGACTAAGTGTGAGTGTTATCATTTATATATTTCATATTTTACTAAACATAAATCTTAATCAAGGGTATTGTTGATAGAACAGAGGTATTGTTGAGACAGAAGATGCCTTTAAAGTTTTAAATTCATTGTGAGGTTTAATTCGATTAGTGAATAATAAATAATAAGGTATTATGTGTAATAAAAACAATGTTTTTCTTTGTTCTAGAGAAATACTGTGAGGGTTAAGAGATATGAGGAAGGGGCTTATTATCGAGTAGCAGCGACGTCAAATGGTGAATGAAACAAATGGTTTCATACCAACGAGATATTTTGCTGAATTATTAAAAACACGTCATTATGAACCGTTCGCCGTGCACTCTGAAGGCTTGCATCACTGAAGACCAGCTAGAAAACCGTTTTTGACCTTAAAATATTGACCGTACCAACTTAATAAACAACAGATTCGTTATTGCATGAATTTATGGTAGCGAATTTTTTAAGCACGTTTCAATAGGGTGTTTGTCGTATTTCTTGCAGATATACCGAAATTGTTTAATATTATTTTAGTAATAGTATTATTTTAGGATTAAGATTTGAGGTTTAGTTTCAATCTTCTTTTCGTAAAGAAAATGAATACTTAAGCTTTAACCTCAATAACAACCAATATTTACTAAAGTCAAATAAAATGTAAAATAATTAATACAAATAAAATATAAAAAAGCTGCCCATATTTAACCTTAAAATTACCTATTCTGTAAGTAGTTTTTTACATTTTAAGTGGTCTAATATTCTTATTTATTACTTAATTACTTCGACCATGATCAAAGCTTAATATTTATGGTGAAAAAATCCATTAAAAATTTAAAATATTTCATAATTTAAATATGTCAAAATAATACAACTGCTTCTAAGTTTCTTGACATCTATTTCACATCTTATTCAGCTGAAGTAATGATAAATAATTGTAGCAGTTTTTTAACTTATGTAAAATAAATTTAACGAATAAACATATTTTTTTTAATTTTGTTATCATATATCACGCATTTTTTATTCTAAAACCTTTATTGCAATAACAACATAAAAAAGCAGCAATATTTAAAAAATATTATTATCGAAAACAAAAATAATAATATTTGCAAAAAACCGCACTATGTTTTACGAGATTAGAACCTGAGGCAGTTTGAATTCCATACCTACGCTTAACGCTTTCTGCTATCTGCACTTGTTAAGTTACTATCGAATTTTAGCAATGCCATTAACTGGTCAAGTTCACGCGCATAGTGCGTGTGTGCTAGCATGTTTAAAGCGACGGAAATAATTATATTGTTGTTTCGTGTAGCGCAAAACTTCGTTATCTGTGGTGTGTGTATCGTGTTGCTTACACATACAAATGTACGAGCTATACCGCGTGTTCACAGCAATACGACTCTTAGCGTGCTCATGAACTTTTGAGCGCTTACTGTACATCGAACACTGTTTGTCAAAATTTTTCGTGGTGATCCAATTTCGAATCCATGGCTATTAAAGAGAGCGGGGTGGTTGAGCGCGAACTGTGTTCGTATGATGTTCGTGTTAGCTTTGCTAATTTACGTCCACACGTACGAACCAAATGTTCCGTGTTCGATGTTCGTGTTCAACATGTTTTTTACGTTCGTGCGTGTGTCTCTAGATGATGCTCACTATTTGGGAGGAACATCAAACAACCAATGACATTATACACAAAACCGATGACGATGTGTGAATGTGTCACACAAGTAGTGAGCATCATCTTCTATTGAAATGGTGTACAGACGCCAGCACATCAAGCTACCCGAAACTGTCAAATTTTCCCAATCAACTTTGAACCTTATACTTCAGCGGTGAAGTTGAAAATCTATTAAATAAATTTGACAGATTGTAGTAGCCTGATGTGCTGGCGTCTATACATCAGGCTTACGACTGCTGAAGAATGACAGTTGTGATTTAAATATACCGAGAATTTTAATTTATAATCAATTTTGCAAAACAGTGCCTTTTTCTGACTTTATACAGTGTGATTCTTCATAATGTGCACATATCGAAATGAGGGAATCTATGCTTAAATTTATCGATAGAAAAAATACACAAAAAAAAAAGTTTTTTTTTTATTTTTAAATATTTTTTTATTTTTTTATTCCTTTTGGCATCTTATTTATAAATTTTACAATTATTGTAAAAATTTATGAAAAAAGAACAGATTTTTGCTAAAAAAACATGTTTGTTTTCAATTGAGGGTAGTATATTTTCTCAATTTTCTTTTTATGTGGACGCCTAATTACTTCCAATCATTATGGAGTTTCATCGCGATAGATGGTTTAGTTTAAAAGTTACACAGTTTTGTTACAATTTTTTTAAATTCCATACAAAAATATAAAAAAAAATATTTTGATTTTTTTAAATATTTTTTCTGTCGTTAAAATTAAGCATAGATTCCCTCATTTCGATATGTGCACATTATGAAGAATCACACTGTATTGTTTAAAGTAATTACAAACGAGCGACACTGCTAGTGACGATCGATTTATTTTTAAGCATCGTACTCACTTGGGAACAAATGGCCCGCGACGTGTTTTTAGAGGCATGAGGAACAGGGTAATGTTTTCTCCTCCACCATAGAAAAGGGAGTACCCACCGACCAGACGATGTCGTGTCTGGCGGGCCACTGCCCGATTTTTTTTTTTCTGTAGGTCATCTCATAGCTGCAATGACCTTTGAGGTCATGACTATTTAACCGGTCAACCCTGTGGGTGCCTTAAGCTGCTACACTTAAAACCTCCAGCCAGGGTTTATTCAACTATGCTAATTAAAACTAGGTGAACGCTCGCTAAGGGCACCCCCCCCCTGTGGGTACGAACCTTGGCTTAGGGCGTTTACCGGAGGGAGGACATCAAAGATGGGACGGGCTGGATCAAAGTTTTGATCATGATTATTAGTCGGGGAATTTAAAGCTACAGCTGCAACAACTGCTGGCACCTCGTTTTCGAGCAAGGGTCGGGGGGGGAGCATCATTTACTCGGGGGAAAGGACCTCGGCGGCGAGGTCGGAATGACGGGAGGCGTGTGTTTGTAAACTGTGCTTGTTTCCCTACTGCTCTCCTGGAGGAGGGTTATGGGGTCATCGGGGTCGGTGAGATGCCCGACGATTGATATCGGATAGTCGTATATATGGTGATCGTCAAGATGGAGGGACCAAGACTTGGATTTCAACTCTACAACTCTTTTTTTTTTTTGGGCAATACAGGTTTTGTGACGTCAGGATTTTGTGTGACGTCAGGTCTTTGATGCATATGGTGGAGCACGGTGGAGGTCTGCCCGGCTTGGGCAGGGCATCGCCGTGTCCTCGTGGAGGCGATCGGCGGCGGTGATCTCTCGCGTCCGGCCCTGATTCGGGCCATGCTACGGAGCGAGTGGGAGGCAGTCACCTCCTTCTGCGAAGCAGTAATGCTCGCGAAGGAGGAGGCGGAGCGCGTGAGGGAGAGTCAAATTTCGCGCCCTCGCGCCCCTTACCGCCGCAGGAGACGCCCTGGACGTCGGGAATCACAGGCAGATTTCCGGCCACCGTAGGCGCGGGCTTGCGGACGGTGAGCGATGGGTAGCTCGCCGTCCGATAAGGACCAAGCCCGGGTCGACGGCGCGTTGTGTTCCACGCGCGCCTCAAAGGGATGTCAGCAGAATTGACGGGGTCCGCTAGGGCCAATATGCCTGCCGGGGCTGCGAATACGGGCCGAAAGGGAAATCGTGGCCTCCCGGCAACATGGCAACTGAATGAACACGGGTGGGTTTTAGTCAGTAAGAGTCTGACACACCCTCCCGCTCCACCCAGAGCGGGAGAAGTTATTTGATAATTTCCCTTTTTTTTGGGTGGGAAATTATCAAATAAAGGTCTTTGATGCATAGTTCGCATGTGGCGATGTAGATGTCGCCATATTATATCAATTTGTTTCGTCATTATCTAGGCCTGTATGGAAAAAAAATCTAAAAAAAAAATTGGTTTGGAAGTTCATCGAAACTTCCATATTACAACACAAATTTTAACTCATCTTTGGGCGTAAATAAATAACTTATGGAGAATGCAAATGGAAAATTAAAACCAATCAGGCTTAGATAATTTATTCAAAAGTTCAAATAATTTTATTTTGAGTAGATACATCCAGTAGTTTTTCCAAACGCCCAAAGGTCTGTTCATGAAAATTTACGCGCTCGTTTTCGTTATAAATCATCGTGCATTTCACTAAATAAATAAAAACTAGATAAATCAATAGTAAATAAATAAAACTAAATAAATAAATAACTACTAAATAGCATGCATATTAGCCATGCCACCAACGAGTTCGGCCCTCGTATGAGCGCCGACAACCTGCAACTTTTAGGAATAAATGGAGGCTTGACAGCTTTTGTATTGAAAATATTATGTTAAACCGGTGTTTATTCAGCAGATAAGTTATCTGACGATTGAAAAATTGGCCCTTATAAGTTTTGGGAACTGGGTAGTGGAGGAGCAAATGTAAACTACCAAATAAAAAATAACTCTTTTATTATCATAGGAGTTCCTTGCCATAATTTTAGGTCAATAAGTTAAATAATAAAATCACAACTTAACGAATACTTAAAATTAACTCGAACTTCGCTCGTCAAATTTTAAATTTTGAATTTAATCACATACATGACCCACCTGTATTGCTGCCGAAACACACAATCAAACGTTGACGTCGTAAGCAATTCACTTATTTCTATGGCAGGTAAAATGGACTCAAAAATTACTTTAATAAAATATTTAAATACCAAAGTGGAACACCAAACGAAACAAATTAGATACAAAATGTTGTTGCACGTACATAACATAAATTATATATTTTAAAGACAATACTAAGTTTTGAATTAAACAGTCGACTAGTAAGAAGTTCCATTCTAACTTTTCAAATAACATAGTTTAATTCAATTTATTTATTTGCGAATCGAACTTCTTACCACTCGATAAAACATATTTTTTCTGAAATAATTTTACGCATTTTTTTGTAAAAATATTAATATACAATTATTAATTAATGGCATGGCGCAGGGTTTCTAAGACAACTTAAACTTTTAGGTTCAATTTTTACACATCTACTCCTTTCTATTTACATGTTTCAAGAGAACCGTACAACTAGTAATTATGCGTGAAAAACGATTCAAATTATCAACTTTTACCTAAACATACATCACAGATAGAGATATAAAAAGAACTAATACCTATTCGGCGTGTTCGTTGCATCAGATATGGACATTGTTGTGTCTGGGAATCGTGGGACAAAGAAACTAAATTACAACTGACGTCGCATCAAAATATAAATTTGTTTTTCTGCACATAAATCAATACGTTATTATTAAATAATGAAGCATTGGAAGAAATAAGAAAATCGAAATATACAAAACGAAATTACAAACTAATTGTGCAAGGAAAGAATACGAGAAAAACAATAAAGAACGAATCGAGTTTTGCTCCGTTCAGAGGGTAATAAAGTCCATTCGAAAAAACTGGCAAGCACTTACATATTAAATTGATAATCTTATGTATTATAAGTTCTGATACCGTCACTGACATTTGTTTAAAAAATAATTTGCTATTTGACTATAGGTTGCTTTTTTTTTAAACCTATTCATAGTATCGACCACTTTCAGAATCGTACTAGAGAGAATGATGATTGCGTGGGTTACGCGAGTAACCATCTTTTGGACGACCTCGTCGTTAAACAAATAAATATATAAATAAAAAACGGTTAAACAAAAAAAATAATACTCGAAAAATTTAAATGGCGAAAGTGTTCCTCATGACAGGAAGATTTTTACCAGAGCCTCACCAAGATATATTTAACATAGTGCCGTTTCACTTTTTATCATCTCCACTCGTTTTAGGGTCGTTTTTCTTATTATCTTCGTGTTTGGCTTCAGCGTTGTTGTTGTCAGAATCTTTTTCATCCTTTTTGTGAGTGTTATTTTGTGATTCAACGATATCCTGGGATTTGGACTTGGATTCCCATTTGGTTTGAAACTCTTCGTTCAACATTTTCTCGAAATCATTCGAAATTTTGTTTACGTTCTTTTTCATCGTCGGATCTGGACAGCTCTGTAAATAAGAAACATCGTTTAGCAATGTTCTTCAGGATTTACAAAGAATTTATCTATCTATTTATATAAAAGGGGAACTGACTGACTGACTGACATATCTACGCAAAGCTGAAACTACTGGGACTAGGCAGTGAAATTTTGCACACAGCTTTCTTTCCTTAAGATTAAGAAGATGTTTAGATGGAAATTCGAACTTTAAGGGGGTGAAAATGGGGGATTTCGTTTGTATGAAAACCTTATTCCTTTAGTTAGTAAACTTGAAACTTGGCATGAATACTTAGGTATCTAAGTAAAAGATAAAGTTTAACATTTTAGTTTTTCTAAACTACCCCCTAAACAGGGATTGGCGGCGGTTGTTAAAGTTTGTATGGAAGAATTTTAAAGCGCGGTTTGATTAACTTGAAACTCAGTATTAATATTTTTGACAACAAATACATTTTTGGGTTTTTCGGAAACCGACCCCTGAAGGGGCAAAAATGGGTAGTTAATTTAAAGGGAGGATTTTACTGGGTGGCTTGATTGACCAAAATAAATGGTATAAATAATGTTAAGTTATACAATAAAAACATACCAAAAACTTTTTTAAAACAAGCCATCGTGGTTAAAAGGGCGGACACAATTTATTTGAAAAATAGTATTCCTTTGTTCTATAAACTTAAAAATTGGCCCGAATAGGTACTTATTTATCTAATAAATAAAAAATCGAAAACTAACTTTCAAAGGAGGTGGAGGGGATGTTAAAATTTTTAGAGGAAAGTACGAAGTCCACGTGAACGAAGTCGCGGGCAAAGCACTAGCGTAGCTATATTTATTACTATGTTTTCCTATGTCACCTTTAGGTAAAGTCGCACATTGTTGAAAATTCGTCTAAAATCTTGAACGACCTGCTCATATTCATTATAAGATGAATTCTTGAGTTTTGTGGATATGTCATGGAGACACATTGGGTATTTTACAACTTCGTAGAATCTAGGAGCCTGGAAATAAAGGAAAATTTTAGAGCAACCTTAAAGAAATTACAAAGAAAAATATATAGGCGTTAGAAAATGCAAACTAACCACTTTTATGTCCATATCATGTTGAATAAAAGCAGCTTCGTTGATTTGAGATAGATTAGAAACAATTGCCTCAAACTTCTTGATTGTATTAGTTGGTAAAGGCTTCTTCTTCTTCGGATGGTACCACATTCCCGATACGGCAACTTTTGGTTTTCCACTAGATTTCTTATGATTTTCATCTCGAACATAATTGCCGGATTGGTCAAAGTTAGGACAACGAGTATTCTCCTTTTTTTCCTCTTCATTCCTGCAGTCAGGAATATCTAACGGATCATCAGGTTCAAGTAATTTGGTTTCAGAATCAAGCAGTTTAATTGTATCGTCGTTAAAAATTGATTGATCTTGATTCTTGCTTAGAATATAGTCATTTTTGGCTGATTGTTGATTCCATACACAAGTTAGATCTTTGGACATAAAATGATTGAGCCCGGCGACAGACCACGCGTCATTCTGCTCCATGCTAAGTTTGACTTGCTTCAAATCTTCAGAGAACTCGTCAGTCGCGCTTAGTCCCAAAGCGTCATATAATCGGGCAGTGTCAGACTTAGAACCTTCATGAATAAAATCCATCAGTTTGGGTGCAGACTGTTTAGCCGCTTCCCAAGCGCGGTCTGATGTCATTGAACTTAGGAGATCAAGCGAGTCTGCTGCCCTCATATCCAAGCAGGGCATTCCATGTCGAGGCATCATTTTTTGATCTTCTCCAAAAATATCGTCTGAGCGTCTGGACATCAAACAGGGCCATGATTCAAGATTATACTTCGGTTGCGGTGCTAATGTGACAGGCGGAAACGGAACTTTCATTTTAAGCGCTATGTCGTCTCCTACAGTGCTGTCGTACACCGCATCCTGAGCGGCGCCTTGTACAAATGGAGAAATTGGATCTGCAGGCTTTATTGGCACCTTGTAGCTGCCGGGCTTCATATACACTTTTGAAATTTCGTGAAACTCATCATTTTCTGGGTCTAGGAATTGTACGGGGCCAGAGATATTATTTGAAATCGTCACAACATTTGATGGGATTTGAATGTTGAGAGAGTGATGAGTTAAAAAATCGCTAGGTTCTTTTTGGACCATCTGACCCCATGCCGCAAAAAAATCGGCCTCTTCCTTTGTATCGCCACAACTATTATTCTTCTGTACGTAGCAGCCCCTCATCTCGGCTGCCGCTGCCATACTCGGTATCAATGTCTTTTCCACATGGCTCAAAGGAATCATTTTGGCTTTCAATTCCATGTCCCTGCGTTGCAACAAATCGCAAGGCATATTCCCAAGAAGCGGTTGTCCTGGTGCTTTACCGAGTTCTGCATCAATTTTATGTTTCAGTTGAGCGTACAGTTCTCGTTGCTCCGCGTGACACATGCCTTCAAGAGCGCGAAAATCGGGAACGTTAGTGATAGTCCATGATTGTCTTGGCTTCGATTCACGCACACTGCACGGATCACATTTGTACGGTGTCTTCTGGTAGCTGTCTATTTCAGTTTGGTCGCTCAAAGGATAGAAGTTATGAGAGTTTGGCGGCGGTACTACAGGATACTTCTTATACGCGACTCCTGATCGTGCGGGCCAAGGACCTTCGTTGAAGCTCTGGGAAGCTGCTTGGGATTGGTTCTGTACCCATGGCGGTTGGACAGCGTTGAACGGCTGCGGAGAAGTATTGACGGGCCGTGGAGTACTAGCATGTGATTTAGCTGGTTGGAATTTGTTCTGATTTTGATTCCTCGGTGCGGCCGAATTGGTGGAGTAGTAATTGTGTGTAAAACTTTTCTGTTCCATAGTAAAACCATGATCAAGGCACTTAAATGTTTTATAGATGTGTGTCAACATTTCTTTGGTAACAGCCTGCCATTGCACAAAACATTCTCTTATGTTAGGGCTGTAGTATTTATTTTCGATTCTAGAAAAAGTGTCGTGCTTCTCACTAAGCAGTTCTTTAACACCTTTCCAGCCATCTAAAATTCTGACAAAAGAGAAAATAAAGTTTTTGATTACCCACGGTATACCTTGAGAATGCAGGTTAGCGACAGCGCTGTCCGGTTTTTGTACGTTGGATCTGGTTTTTGCGCAAATTGAGTGTATATTCTTAAAACAAGGTCTGTTGTGATGTGCAATCGCTATGTTTTCAGCATCAGTGCATGCCTCCACAGCCAGTTGAACGATTTGATTCGGGATTTGATCATGTATTACAATCTTATCTAGTGCAATGAGCAAAACTTCCGATGATACGGAAGGCTTATTCTTATCTTCGTCCTGATAAGGTCTTTGATTTTGCTTTTGATTATTGGAATCCGATCGCGAGTCGGGTATGTTGCAAAGTTCCGATACCATTCTCTCTCCTTCGACAAAGAAATCGAGGCTAGACGTGGACTCCGAAGTTAAGTTCCTTTCCTTCCGTTGCCGGTCTACTTCAGGGTTGTCCTTGTACCTCTCATGATATCGTGGATCGGCATTGTAGGAGTTGCGTTTATCTTGACTTTTAACTATTTTCTTCTTCGCACCAGTGCCGATTGGTTCTTGGTTGGAGATGGACCAAGAGCTCTGAGACCGTCTTTCGCTGTCTGATCTTCCTCCTATCATCCCAGGTCCGCTGTAGTTGGGTGAAGATGGATCAAAAACAAGGCCAACGAGAGGGGAATTAGGCGGTGAACTAAAAGTCGGGGCTGATGGGTTGTTATATCTGGAAATAATGGTGGAATTCAATTTTTAGTTCATGAGACTTAAACTCCGTGGACTGGGCGTTTATACCTTGGGTTCTGGTACTGCTGGCTTGATGCGGTGGCTTCGTAAATGCCAGTCGCGACGCGGCAGTAAGTCGCCATGTTTGGGTCGGACAAATCTTTACTGGAACATCCTGAAAGTATAACACAAGAACAGATAATTTAGGAAAACATTAAGACTACTTAGTTGTTTTCTTTAAACAACTAAGAATCGCTTTGTGTTGGGATTTACACATATAATTGATCTAAACGCTAACAATGTTTTGAAGCTAAATCTTAAATAATATTATGAATGCGAAAATGAGTTTGTTTGTTTGTTACGCTTTCAGGCTAAAACAGCTGGACGGAATTTGGCAAATGGGTAAACCATGACCTGGGTTATGACATAAGATACTTTTTATCCCCATATTCCCACGGGATCAAGACTTATGCGGGCGAAACCGTGGAGCGCAGCTAGTTAAATTTAAAAAAATACGTTTCATGTTGTTGGTGAATACTTGTAATAAATAGCAGACTATCTGTACTTACGATCGTCGTAAAGTGATGAGAGTAGTCTTGCAAAGACAAATAGAATTTATATTTGAATCTATCTAATTAATAATTTTAATGTAACTTACATAATTGTAATTACGGCTAGGCAGCAGTAGCATTAATTCTAATAGCTAACACGACATGGTTCTTCATCTACGTACCATAGTTCTTTTGCTGCATCACTGCGTACTGATGCTGGGTCTGGTAGCCGTCGCTCTGGTGGGGCATCCCCCGATCTCGCCCCCCATCGGGACCACTGTCCCGATACTCTCCCGTCTTACTCGACACGCCCCCACCATACTCTTGCATTGGGCTCGCAAATTTCTACAAATTATTGAGTATTATTGTATTAAATGAGGCAAAAGGAGTATGTAAGGATCGTAGCAGGTGGCGTTCTGCAGTGTCTGCCTAGTTCCTGAGGAGAAGGCGTGAGTTTATGTATGTATTATTATTTTAACGGTTATTTGAAAAATGTATTTGCAGTTCTAAGTTTTAAAACAACGCAAAATTATTTTCCAATCGTCTCGACAAGATCCATCAAAAATATTATTGATCGATGTGGAACAATATGGGTGAGGTATCTGTCTTTACAACAAACCTGTACGGCTTAGCCAGAATTTTTTAATGTCAGTATGACAGAAAAACCTGAAAAGACAAGGTGACGGATAATATCAGACAAGTCTGAAAAAAAAATCTGAACAAGGTGCTGATGCTTCTGTTTAACAATATCGTCAAAAACTATTTAAAATTCATGTAGACGTACGAATAGTCACTATCTTTGCTTATTGGCACCAATCGTCCCATTTCAATCAAATGTCTTGGTTCTTTTATAATAACTGGATAACTTATTGTCTCATATTATTGTATATCCCCAAGTTCGTTATAGCATTTAAAATAACTGGCAATCACATCCATAGAGCACCAACGCGTCGACACTCTGCCATCAAATCACGAACATTAAACATCAATGTTCACTAAAACAATATCTTGAAACAATAATTTTCAATGATATCAAGTATCTACCTTCGATTTGTCTATTTTCCTTTTAAAATTCGCCTTACCATGAGATACTCCTCGACGGCTTAAACTGAACTATAATTAAGAAAGTTTTGTATTTTTTCCAAAATGAAACTTGTTTGATTTTAGACTTAAAAACGTTTTAATCGAGTATGACGTACAGAGAATAATCTCACCTAGATCTAGTAGGTGTCCGTCGCCGATATCATAAAATAAGACATTTGATGATTTTTTTCATATTTTTGCACTTTATTCCTTCTACAGTAGTTAATTTCGAGGAAATACTTTGCAGTTGCTAAGAATCTTACATAACGTAGACGTCGTTTTATAAGTTTCATAGAAATGGTCAAAAATATAATTTTATTGGACTCACCGATTTTTTTGCACCCTTGTCCTTCCCCAGGAGCCTCTTCAATACCTACTCTCAATACATATTACAAATAAATAATACCTATCCAAGTGATTGTTTGTCAAAGTATCCGTGTCTATTTTTTACAACAATTATTTTTTATTCTTACGTATTAACCAGTATGATTTAACACGATTTGGATGATTCCAGCGACACAACTATTGCTTATTTTCTAGATTTCTGAACATTTAAAATCATTATATTTTTATTCACTACCTTCGATGTAAGTTGGAAAATGTATGACTTGCCAAATAATTGAAATCAACCATATGATTTCGTTCATTTGTTTCTTGACGTTTTCCATTTTTGCTTTTCTGAAGCGAGAACTAGCGGCCATATATGTTTGCAAGTAAACTCCGTGCAGTTCCGTATAATTAATTTTGTTAAAAGTGCCGAAGCAATGTACTTACGGTGTGTATAACTTGTGACATAATTAAAATTATACGATCCTTGTGTAACACTCGCTAATAACTTCATCGTTGCGTTGGCAAAGAAAACTATCTAAATTACCATCTGTACCTATACTATTTTATTTGAGCATGTAGGTTGCTGACGTTACAGTCATGCTTATGGTCACCGTCGCACCATCATGCATCTTTCCGTGACTTTTGTAAGAAGCTGTTAAAACGATGGTTTTTCTTTATGGACCCGATTGATTATCAGCTTTCCTCTTGTAAGTTGTAACATAGTTAATTTAGGTTACATATTGTAGACCAGAGTATGACCTTAGTTGGACTGCGATACAATAAAAGGGCTTACGGATCTGCCTGAAGTCAATTAATTCAAACAAACACCACTTCTTATGGAATGTTTAATTAGTATAGAAAACCATTACTAAAAATTATTAAATCATTTACAGACAATTTTCCCGACGAACATAAGGACTGTGGTGGCGAGAAGGGCGGTGGTGACTGTGGTCTCGTGGGCACCGTTACAGAAGTCTGTGAGACAGGAGCATACTTCCTGCCTACCCCCGTAGCCGGCACGGTGGTAGCACTGACCCTGGAAAAAGCAGAAAGGAGTTAGTTAATGATCTAAAACAAACATTTTGATGAGAAATACGCAACAACTTTCATTTTCTTTCACTCTTGGTATGCATAACATAAAAAGAAGATGCATGTATTAGAAAAAGAAAATTTTCGTAGCAACACATTCGTCAATCAAATGTTTTATTTCTATGATGGTCTCAGACTACTCTCCTTAAAGATAATCCGAAAGCTTAGTTTTAGACTATCCTGGTCTAAAACTAAGCCAGACGGAAGATAAACAAGAGTTCCTGTTGAAGCATTACCTTATACTTGGTCTCGTCCCAGCCACAGCTCCTGATAACCCTGCTCTCCGGCAGCCTGCCGTTGACTCCATAGTCCACATGCTGTATGATCTTACGGCACAAGGTGTGGGTGACGCCGCGGTCGTGGTCGGAGCAGTTCCTCTTCATGTTGTCTGGCAGCTGGGTGTCCAGACACATCGAGTTTGTGGCGCTGTTGCATTCATAGCACATTATCGTTGACCCTGAAAATTTGAAAGATAGCCAGAGAGTTTACTGAAAGATATGGTGTATTGTTTTGATTTCGATTACATCTTATGCTCATGAAGAGAAGTTGGGTCCTTCGATACGGTAGTATGCCGAATATTTAATAACAAATAACACCTTTCCTAAGAACTAAATGCATTGTATGGGTGTGTCTTAATTGCCTATTGACGTTTGTGACGAACTTTATATTTATAATTTATTTTAAGCACTGTTCTCTTGTAAGTGACGTTGTGTCTTTTTTGAGAATAAATATCATTAAACCTAGAATGTCATTGTTAGAAATAATTAAGTCCATACCACTTCAATACACACCGTTATATTACAAGTATTTGGTTTTAGATAAAAAAACACATTTTTCTAACAATTTCTATTCTATGTTTTCATCAAACAGAGCCGTAAGCAACAAAATACAACTTCCATTTTATTAAACCGCACTGAAAGTTATTTAATTTCATTCATATACTTTGCTTTCGTTTACGTTGTCACCTAACCCAGCTGACGTAATACTTGAACGGGCTCTTAACAATAATTGCTTGTGACCTTGTTAACCCTTTAGGTGGCAAAGTTTTCGCAAAGTGCTCTTACTGTAGCTGTTCTATCTTACACTACCCTAATTGATAGGATCCCTATTATAATATGGTTACCACGCACTAATTGTTTTTAAATTAAAAAAAATGGTTTTAACACTGTTTAATGAATAGTTTGTCAGACTTCATTGAACATCGATAAGAATCGTTAATTCTATTCTCTCGTCAAATGTCAGAATTACTGACAATATCGAAAACTTTGTCTAACATAAAGCCAATAAAATTGTCTTCAGGCATAACCCTTGGGTAAGTAAGCACAGAGACAAATATAGAAACAAGCTTAGTAGTTCATAACATCGATCAATAAACAAAATGTGCCCATGAAACAGGATGTAATTTTATTTGCTAGTCGCCCTAGATATTCGGGGAAGCTTGCCTAACGTATACACAGCAATTTAAAAATAAACCACTCAGTGCGCGGTCGGCTCAGTACCTCGTAATAAAATTGCTACAATTGTAACGTAATGGTAAAGCAATTTGTGGTTTGACGTTGGGTGACTTGGAAATTTACGAAAAATGGGCAGTTTCCATTGGTTATGAAGAATTTTTTAATGTAAGGAATGTTATTGGTATTGGCAGAGGCAATCTACTGATAACAACCGATTATCGCTTGGTGATTACAACAATATTGCTAATTAAAATTCGTTATGTTTGTCCACTTATGGGAATAATAAATGTATGCTAATAAAAATAATGGACAGTAAAATTCTATCATTGAAAAATGTCAGTATCGAAATTGCACATCATAACTAGTCTGCCACATGTTTCATCTTCTTTCAAGTACAGAGGAACTTAATAATTTTCTTTTACAAAAACAAACTAATTGCAAAGAATTTGACCACATTTTTCCATTACCTGTCCACAGTTCAAGGGAAAGGGTACAGTGACCTTAACCACTAGAATACTTCCGTTGCTGCGTGGAAAACACCTATTTTTACTGGCGGATAGAAACAGATATAGGCTTTTGTTCCCATAAGTTACTGTATCACCCCTTTGTAAGATGTAACTTAAGAAAGAAATAGTAATGAATCTTTCTGGAAGCCAAACACTCCAAGTCCAGCCATTCACATAAATTAAATAAGTGAATCATAGGAAGCAAGAAAATAAATTAAACTAACCGTAATGGAAAAGTCCACAGAGAACTATAAAGCCGAAATATAAACACGCCATGACTCCGGATCCTGAGTATCAACCACAGCTTTCTATCAGGTACACGCTACTTCTGACTTTGAGAGGGAGTATCAATGGCGCAAGGTTGGATCCAGTGCAACCCGCTTTACTTTTGTAACAGGATGAGCCTCATTGAACCCAACAGCGGAACACGCCAATTCAGATTGTTAGGTGATTTTATTAGGTCAGACTAGATTACGAAAATAAATCGAGTCAATTGTCATGATCAATCAGATAGATTTGACTATTGTTGAGGTTTTGATCTAAACGCTGATGAAAGAGAAGTTGTTTGAAATGAAAATCAAGATCATGAAAAACTTTTAATAAATACATTCGCAAATTACAAACACAACAATGAAGCGTCGCTAAACAAAATTTACAATGATTGCGGCTTTGGTAACTTCATCAATGCTATCTACATTGCTCGTAATACAAACTCTGTTCCTCTGTACATAAAGTTCAACTTCGTACTTATGCTTCTAACGTGTGAATCCTGTGTGATTATCGTCTATTTACATAGATTTGCTAAATTCATTAACGTGTTAACGCCACACATATTCACCTATAGCAACACGTATCCATACAAATAAATTACAAACACCTATACATGTACTTGCTATATCTATTTTATCATCTAAATCTATCAGCTCATTGATTTCGCCGACTATATTAGCACTCTAAAAATAGTAAGCCTCAATAGTTTACAAAACAACAATAGTTACTTTGGTACATACGAGTATTTCATTTCTAATATCATTGTAGCAAAAGTGCTTTTATATCATTTTCCTAACTTTTGTTTTAATATTTGTTACAAAAATTCTTAATTTGGCAGTGGGCGTTTAAAACAAGCGTTTGAGAAAACTAGTTGTGCTTGTTCTGCTTTTGATGATCTTACTTCCAAACATGATATGTTCTTCATCTTAGTGGCACTACATGGTATTGTTGCTAATGGTCAGTTGGCAAGGTTTCGTCAACTAGAACCTGAGTAGTGCGAAGGTGATGAGCATTAGCGCGGTGGCACCGACTGGGATGGTGGCGGCGTTGCAGCCGTCTTCCAGGCATGAGCATACTTCTTGTCTACCACCAAAACCTGAACGCTGGTAGCAGCGACCCTGTGGAGGACGAATACAAAGTTATGTTCATTTTAAATGTCATTGTAAGACATTTATAACAAGGTCATTTTATTTTTTCTGGATTTTTCCAAATATTGTTTGTCCTGGTGCCTCCTCTGGTGAAAACTGGATTTCCAATTGAATGCGTATTGGTACTTTCATGGACAAACCATTCCTAAACAGCTCCATATTATACTTTTTGGCAAAGCCACAACCATTTTCATAGCGATTGTATTTTTAGTACGAACGTTTTAACACTTCGATGTTAGCAGTTCATTGTTAATCTAGTTTGTACTATATAGAAGTGCTCTAAGTATGTCAATATCAGTAGGTAATTTGCATGTCGTTAGACTCAATTAACGAAATTAAATTACGTGTAGTATGTACCTACTCTTAATTATTTGAACTGACGTGAACTTACTAAACGTTAATAAAGTCAATGGAGGTCTGACATATTATTTCGAATAGAACATTGGGTATTTCGTTGATCTGTTAAGTCAAGTGTACTAATTACTTTAGAAATGTATAAATAGCATGCTTAAGAATTCAGGTAATAGTGACCAAGGCTAGCAGAATTTGGAGTCTAGAGACCATTTTTATCTCTCTCACCTTGTAACTGCTGTCGTCCCAACCACATCCTCGGATGACCCGGCTGTCAGGGGGCATGCCATTCATCTCGAACTCCACAACCTGGGAGATCTTCCTGCACATGGTGTCCTTGGGTCCGCACGGCAGGCGCAGGGAATCTGGCAGCGCGGCCATCAGACACCGGGAGTCGTTGTGGCTGTTGCATTGGTAACATGTGATTGCCATACCTGAGGATGGAAAAAGTAGTTGAGTTAGTAATTTGGTTGAATGTTATAACAGAATTCTAGTTTCTTTGACGTAGGTGTAAGAGTTTCAATTTGTTTCAAGAAACAGTCATTGGAGAAAGGGCTTCATGCATTAGGTACTAAGCATTTGTGATTGCAGTTTGTTGTAATTAGCTACTGCCTTTTACGACACCCACGAGCATGGGATTAATGTTCCTTTTAGGTAAACAAAGATGGTATCAATATACACCTTATGTCTTACATATGAAAAAAAACGCTGGAATGTGATTGCAATTTAGCCCAGCTGTTATACAAAAAGTACAAAATAATAAAGTACTTAGGTACTGTTTTAGATCTCAATGATCTCATATATGAAAAATACTATAGAAGTATAGAATGTTGTGAGGACTGACTTGGTGTTCGTTTAGCTTGCCACGCGTGATCTCTACGGGCGTCAGTTTGACCTTGGAAATGAAAATGGGAAGATTTGCGATCAAACTGTTTAATGCCATTACAATACATAGGTTTTTTATACCAGACGTCTAAAGATTAAATCACTCGTCAATATTTCAAGATTAATTAATTGCAATAAAGAAACGAAGGATTGATTGCGTGAAGGATATGGTCAAAAAGGGGATGACTTCGGAGATCACGGCTAATATTTGTAAAATATGCTGTGCCGATCCTAAAGCAAGAGAATGATGATAACTTATTTCAATGAGATATTTACATGCTCTTATGAAAGCCATAACGGGGAAATATATCATAGAAATTACCCATTTGATTTTTAGTTGTCATATAATTAAAAACTGTAAACATCGGGACGAGAGATCTTTCACAATGTACTGCTAAAACATATTGTAGTCAATTCTAATAAAACGACAAAAAATATCAAAGTGATATTATTTAATCAAAAAAAGGAAATGAGTAATTGTTGAGCTGAATACTTGGTCCATATGAGTTCAATCTGTACCCACGCACCTCGCTGATACCATTCAAGTGTCATTCAATCATTGCACGGGATGTTGTGAAACACTTCTCGACTACATGAAGTACATCAACTTTTGTGTTAATGAGTGTGTGAGTGTGTATGTTGTCTGTGTGTGTGTGTTTTTGGTATCTATTCGTAATTTCTTCAAGTACCCTCGGGACCCTTAGTCGTGTTCTTTATTTAAAGTATAACATTCAAAATTAATAGGTATTCTATTGGTTCTTCTTCGAGTTAAATCTTTGTTATTTTTATGTACGGTGTTTAGTTTTGATAACATTATCTGAAAGCCGGATTTCTAAGGACAACTTTTGCATTTCACAATATAAGTGTGGATTACAACGTAAATATAGTCAAGTTCACAGGTAAACTTAAAGAAAAAGTGTAGTTTCAGTAGCTCCACTATATACATGATGCCTCCCTGCCATCCTGTATATAGTGGAGCTACTGAAACTACACTTTTCACAGTCACCCTGCGTTGAAATTTTTCGTCGGTATTTTTTTTTTATCAGCTGTTCCATACATTTTGACCGCGTAGGTATTGCACTTTTCTATGAAACAGCATATAAAAAAAAATAACAGACGAAAAATTTCAACGCAGGTTTTACAATCATGTACTGAATCCATGGTAACAGTTTTCGCGTCGATGTCCATGCCACCCTGTATACTCATAAAACGTATACAATTAGTTAATCTACCGCCTGCAGATCATACGCGCCCATATTATCCGTTCTACGTCCTACTTTTTCTATCGATTTATGAGACAACAGACAGCTATTTCCCATTACAAAGCATGAGCGAATTTACCGGACTTTAGGGAAAAAAATATATTAAGCACCTTATTTTATAAGTCTACGCGGTCTGTACGCCGTAGACCGAAGGGTCTACGAGATTTTGGGCCGCGTAGCGAATAAACCACCTTCTCTCTTTCTGTGGGTGTATCTAGGAATACTTGACTTAAGGGGGAAGCGTCAGGGTAGCCGGCGAAATTCATATTTTCTTACGTTTTTTGCAATTTGCAGGTCAGTTTAAGGTTTTATGTTGATTAAAATATGATTCGCGACCGGGATTTACTCAATTATAATCAATCAGCAATACAGCTCCATAAGTTAGCAAAGGTGTCAAATGTCATGATTTCATGAAATCATGAGATTTGACAGTTCCATTCTGAACAAGCTAAATGACCAAGTAATCACGCCTTTATCGACTGAGGAGTGGGCAGAGACGTATAAAACACCCACATTTCGTCAGTTATGTCAACCAGACTAAGTGATTGAGAAAATATTCAGGAAGGACCAGCCTACACAGATCGGGAGATGAAATTTTTCAAAGTGATCTTCATTGACGCTTTATTTGTATGTTTTTTTTTGAGCTACACTATATACAATAAATATTATAAAAGTAACGCGTGTTAGTTTATTGCGATGCGCCAACGTAAATATCACACATACAGATCTACCTATTTAAACATTCTCAATAGGTACCTACGTCTATATTTATGTACGAGCTTATAAAAACATAACCTCCCAACATAGTTTCAAATATGAAAAAAGTACAGTAGATTAGTACTGACTAAACGAAAATGTGTGAACATAAAATCTTCAGCGGTAAATTCATAGATCAAAACTTTTAAGAAATCTTTTTATGAAATTGTAAGCGAACCAATGTAAACTTTGAAATATCAAGGATATTTTCATCAATCTGATATAATATTTAAGAATGATATTCAGATTTGATTAAGGTATTCATCTCGTGAATGACCTGATTGTCTCCCTACGCCACATTTATGTTAAGTTTAAGATGGTCGTGTTTAGTGAAATTACATTTCTTATTATACGTGCACTACAGTAAATCTAAGATCAAGAACATTACAGTTTTGGGGTTAGTTACATAGGCTCTACGTAAGGTTACTATGGGTCTATGCCACCCGAAATAAAGTTTTATATTATTATTATTATTATAATTCGAAATAGATATCACATATACGTCTCCCGTATACAAGGACCACATATTGAACGACACTACAATATCCATTGACAAACCATGTGTTCTGTTAGACTTCCTGTATATGAATAGATTGATTGACATTGAAGTATGGGACAATATGGACTGTTATGTATATGGAATATTAGATTTAACTGAATAACAAAATCGAGCATTAGAAAATAAACAATAGTTTTAACATAAAGTTAAGAAAGCTTCAGAATAAAATAGAAAAAGTAACGAAGGACCAAAAATTTTCCGTTACTGGAAATGATCGCGTAACGTGATCACGGGTGATGAATGGCTTAATTCAATAAAGCACAAACCTTGCTGTAGCAAACTGCATATTACCGCCAAAAAGCAAAATAAAATGAGCGCCATTTTGTTAAGTTGGAACAGGTAACCGCCGGTTCTGGTCGCTGCGTACCGCACACGGTTGCGATCGCCGGCCCACTGACTATTCACACTACGCTTAGAAGCTATATCTACTATAAATGTGCACCGCTTATTCAATTGCTCTAATACCTTAACAAATTGACTGCTGTATATTGTTGAGTATCGGCAATTCTTCGTTTAGAACAGATTAACATTCGGATAGGGGCTGAAAATATGATGTAGCAACGAGTTTTTACTGGATAAGATTATTGCGGTTGTTCAAGGTTCGCTGTTAAATCATGTACGATAGTTGTGGAAAATTGCGTGATTACCTGTAATTCTGTTGTTTACAACCGAGACATGTGGAGCTTATGTAAGGAATTCGATCGCTTATAGTATCTAAGGTATTTTCAGCGGAAGCTTCAAACGGTTTTTCTGTTACGAGCTTTTCTTTGAGGAAGCAAAAGATAGAATTTACCAGACGATGTTTAGTCTAATCTAAATCATATTTTCTAATCTAAAATGTAATCGATAAACTAAAAACTGAGAAGTAAAATCTTATAATTAATAAGTAACAGAGGAAATTGTTTTTATTTTTTATTTATTTTTTGTATTGAATATGAGGCTTTTGGCTACTTTTGAATTGTGTGTATTTTATGTTTAGTTTTTAAAATGTGCGTTTTGTTTGTGCAGAATAAACAAGTTTTCTTACTTTTTTTTTTCTAAACCTAATAGGCATTTTCAATATTTTTCCATTTTGATACAATAATTAAAATTTTTGGTCCTACAGGTCACGAGATATTCTAAGTGTTACGACAGCCGAACAGTAAGTTGACCACTTATGGTAACGTCGACGCTGCCAGTCATCCATCATGTATTCTAAAGCAGTTCATTGTAAAGGATCATACAATGACTCCCGAGGCCGGGAGTATCAATGCATGGAATGTAGACTAATCTCATTTATATCTTTATAAATGACTTTCAGAGGATATACAGAGCTGTATAGGGCTCTAAGTTATAGGTGTATGAGTCATCATCATCATCAGCCTATACCTAAATGTTCCCACTGCTGGGACACAGGCCTCCTCTCTGTGAGAGGGAGTGGGCCGTAATCCACCACGCGGGACCAGTGCGGGTTGGTAGATGTCACATATCTTCGAATTTTCGGTTCTAGGACATGCCGGTTTCCTCACGATGTTTTCCTTCACCGTTTTGAGAGCAGTGGTGATGAAATAATTTACACAAAGTAAAGCGCCTGTCTGGTTTCGAACCTACGACCTACAACTCGTAAGTCGCGGCCGTTACCACTGGGCCAACACTGCTCTTCCTTCCACTCTTGAGTAACTTGGCAAAACTCTTTTTTTTTTAACAACAACGGGCAGCTCTTGGCCTGCATCTCACCTGATGGTAAGTGATGATCAGGCCGAAGGTGGAAGCGAGTTTCACCTGGAATCCTCAACCACAGAGGAACTGGCTATCTTACCTCTAACTGCCGAAACACAACAATAGACTTAGATAAGATGGAGGTAGCTAGCTAGGCGGACTTAGAAAAAGCCCTAACAAAAAAAATTGCAGAAAATTTTGCCCCCACTGGGAATCGAACCCGGGACCTCTACGTCTGAGACAGGTGGTCTAATCACTACACCACAGAGACGGTTGAAAGTTTTTATTTCGATTACTTTCTCAGGCTCCTTATAATGTGTAAAATAACGTCGTCTTAATGTTAGAGGTAGTCTTAGTTCCTTATGTAATGTATCAAGTGGACCAACCACATGATACAAAGTCGTTAAACTCTTATAAAATGGCGTAGCCCTAACTCAACCATAGAGATTAGAGACTATCTGAATTTTCTACTCATCTTTATTTCAGGCCATAGGATTCTCCTTCCGAAAAAGGCAGATATTGCATTTAGTTGCTCATCATCAAGAATGCCCCGCAATTGAAAAATTTGTTAACTTTTCCTTAAATCTGATAATAATGATGAAGATTTGACTATCATCATCATCTGCCCAGCCTTTTCCCAACTATGTTGGGATCGGCTTCCAGTCTAACCGCATCCAGCTGAATACCAGTATTTTACATGGTGCGACTGCCTATCTGACCTCCACAACCCAGTTACTAGGTAACACGATACCCCTTGGTAAGACTGGTTGTCAGACTTTCGGGCTTCTGACGAACCGTAACAACTGTCATGAAGATGATCTGACTATACTACCAATAAAATTAAGACAGTAAAAAACCAAAGATGTAATAGACCATGAACGAATAAATGCACCTCTCATGTCTCAGATATTATTAAGATAGGTATACTCAAATGTACGAAATTCAGATGTCATTACATTACTAAACAACACTTAGTAAATGAGAGAAATCCTTAGATGTAAATTCTAAGGTCCTTTTTTTCTTGAGTATTAAATTAACTTTTCCCGCTCTGGGCGTAGCGGGAGGGCGTGTCAGACTCTTGCTGACTAAAACCCACCCGTGTTCCTTTAGATGTAAATTCTAAGATCCTTAGATGTAAATTCCAAGATCCTTAGATGTAAATTCTAAGATCCTTAGATGTAAATTCTAAGATTCCTTCAAGATAAATCTCCCCATCCTTACGTAAGATGGTAACAGTAAGGTGTAACAAAGCATAGACACAATAGATGTGTTCGTCTATTAGTGTCCTCCTCCGTTCGCCCGCGATCCTCACTTAAAACGTTGATCGTATCCTGCGCACAGGCGTGCGACATACTGGCCTCTGGGTGTTTGTGTAGTCCCACTGCTGGATAAAGGTGCTTGTTTCTTGATAGAAAAATTGGACAATCAGGTATCAATAAAATAGGAAAGAGCAGTGGTGGGTCAGTGATAACGGCCCCAACTCACCGAGTTGTAGGCTGTGGGTTCAAACCCAGTCAGGCGCTTTACTTTATGTAAATAATTTCATCACCACTGCCCTCAAAACGATAAAGGAAAATATCGTGAGGAAACCGAAACGTCCTAAAAACAAAAAATCGAAGACATAATGTGACATCTACCAACCCGCACTAGGCCTGCGTGGAGGATTACGGCTCCCTCCCTCTGTTAGAGAGGAGGCCTGTGTCCCAGCAGTGGGAATATTATAGGCTGATTATGCAATGTTATGCTAAAATAGAAAAGTGACTCAAAAAGCTTCGTGTTAATTATTACAATAGGTAGTGTACGCACGTAAGTCACGTAACACACAACAACATGGTGCGTGCCTGATCACTACCAAAGTTCAGCACAAAAACTTTTCTCTTTGTTTTATGACTGAACATCCCTATGTTCAGTCATAAAACAAAGAGAAAAGAAGCTATTCGTGACCGATATATTAATGTAAGTACTTTTAAAGCCCCCCCTTTGCTCGTTTTGTGTAGCGTACCAAACAGCAGAAAAGAAAATGCTTCCAAATATAAAGCGAACGCAAATAATATGAAATAACAAAGTAGAAATAAGCTCACGGATAGTGTGCATTCGCGGCACAAGGCATAAATTTAAACCAATAGCCAAATTATTCGGGTTTGACGATGGAACAGCTCTCTACCTAGACAAAACTGATATACATGTGGCTGATGAACTGAGAAGACGTCGATTGCAATAAATCGTGATAGATAAATGAGCTTGTGTTATGTTATGTTAAATGCTTATTCTCCAAAAGAAATAACTCGCCCCCTATTACATGGGACTTAAACATAACTGGCGAAATGTGGGTGAACTATGGTACCTCTGCCTAACCCATCGGGAAGACTGACGTGATGTTATTTATGTTTGTAAAAGTCAATTTCTTTTATGTTTAATCATTCTCTCCTATATAAAATCTTACTTTTCTGAATACTCCAAGAATGTATTAGAAATACCTGTTGCTACGTAACAACTCGAATAGTAATGGAAGTGGCAACAAAAATAGAACTAATTAATTAGCTTAGCATATCAACAGCTTTTAGTAAAATGTTGACAAACTTTACTGTTATTACTTACTTCGTATATTATGTTGACTGTCCCGTTCGTCTCGTGATCGCAAGCACGACTGCTGGATCCTGGGTTCCTTTACAGGGTAGGGCAAAGTGTTATTGGGTATTTTTCATTAAGAATTTCTTAGAAACGGCCCAGAGTTTGAAAGTTGGCGGTGTGATACCCTCGTGCCTCGGAAGCCTGATCTCTCTCCGGTCGTGTCGGACTGCCGTCCCATCGGACTATGAGAGTAAGGGAAGAGAGAGTGCACCTGTGTCTGCGCACACACTTGTGCACTATAATATCTCCCGGGCCGAAGGCTGGCCTCCGCTGAGATTGGTCGCCATGGCCGGAATTCGGTTTGGAGGACTATTATAATTGTGTTGGTTCAATTCATTAGGCTTCTGCCTTATATCGTTTTCAGTGGAGTATATGTTGCATACGGAACCAAGGGCTTAAAGCAGCTAGTAGCAGCAAATAGCAGTACCCTTTTTACTGACACATTATTTTTCTTTTACACTCTGTCAATCTTTAAAAGAAAACTTGCCAAAAGAATTGTTCTGAGCACTCCGGAAGAACGTAGGTATTCGTGATTTTTATCCACAATTCCATGGCCGTATTATTTATTGGTCTGCTAAGCGAAATGATTTTGGTAAAACCCAGGAGTAACTGTTTTTAAAATAGGATTATTTTATGATGCTTCAACGGTTTTTTATGACGGTTGATATATATGTATGAATATGTGGAAGCCTACGCGATTACTGATGACGACATAAGCTTACGTAGACAAACTTTGCTATATCGATATGTGTCTGTCAATGACTATTCTTATGGGGTTCAAGGCTAATCATACTGTTTTAAGATTATATTTTTTATCCACTACAGGGAAGCTCTTGGCCTGCATCTCACCTGATGGTAAGTGATGAGCAGGTCGAAGGTGGAAGCGAGCTCGCTTCCACCTTCGACCTGCTCATCACTGAGCTTCATTGGGGGTTCCAAATGAAGCTTCATTTGGAACCCCCAACCAAAGAGGAACTGGCTATCTTACCTTTAACTGCGGAAACACAACAATGCTGTTAACATTGTTAATGGCTACAGACTTAGATAAGATGGTGGTAGCTAGCCAGGCGGACTTAGAACAAGCCGTACCACCAACCAAACCGAGCAGAAAATTTCGCCGCCACTGGGAATCGAACCCGGGACCTCTGGGTCTGAGACAGGTGGTCTAATCACTAGATCACAGAGGCGTTCGCTATCTGCTAAGTGGCCACAAATAGATTTTAAGAGGCCTGCGAACACGGCTTGCAAATACAAATCGAGATGTTTGCAAAATTCAATTCCAAGCACGTTGCGCTAGTGTGAGTGCCTGTCGGAGCGATATACACCTACAGTGAGCAATACTACCACGCACACATTGACAATTATTGCTTGACGCGATAGCACTACTAGCTTTCGAAAATTTATGATAAAGGATGTGTTCCGTAATACCTACTAAAAACCGGCCAAGTGCATGTCGGACCACGCACAATGTAGGGTTCCGTAGTTGGGATGAATTTATCCCAAGAACAAACTTAACTTTGTAGTTGAAAAAAAAATCTTTCATACATAATGTATGGGAGAACATGTTTATACAACCGCAAATCTAAGTTGGTCGATTATTACTCGTTAACTTGTAAAGTCTGTGTGTGTGTTTGTGTGATAGTTTTCCTTTTAAATTCGTTATATAAGCTACTGCCGTGAATTTTTTCACATATCTAAAACCAACCATTTAGCTGGCAGGGGGGGGACACACACTTGACTCTAACAAAATTTTGCACTTTTTTGCAAACGGATCTCTGAATTCAAAAATAGTTTTAACACACTCACAATGTTTTTAAAAGACCTTTTCAACGATACCCCACACAGAGGGACAGAAAAAAAAAAACGTCCCCACTTTACGTGTAGGGGAGGTACCCTAAAAAAAAATATTTTTCATAATTTTATTTTACCACTTTGTCGGCATGATTAATATGTATATCCTTGCCAATTTACAACTTTCTAGTGAGTAACTTACTAACAGTCTTGGAGCTAGACCGCGGACAGACAGACAGACAGACAGACGGACATGACGAAACTATAAGGGTTCCTTGTTTACTACGGAACCCTAAAAATGATGAATGAAAACTTAATATATTTGTTTTTTTTTCCGATAATTTGTAACTTGATAATATAAGCTATGCTTCTGCAGAAACAATATTATAAATATTGTTGTTTATTATACAGAAAAAACAATATGAAGACATGTCATTTACGCTGTAAAAATGTGCGAAATTAAATTCGTTTAAACTTCATTTTAGAAAAGTTTTTTGGGAAAAAAAGATGTAGGAGCCTAGATAAACACTGTCTAAATCCGTATAACAACATAATATGGTGGAAATATGCCCAAATTACAAATGATTTAGGTATTAATTACGTTTGTATGGACAATTCATGCGTTCGCCGCGTTCGTAAGTCCCAAATCTATCCGTGAAACGATGTATGAACGGTGTTCACCTAGTTACTAACCAAAATTTAAAATCTGCATTGTCGTTTTTTCCTTTACGGTGGTACCTATCTACTAAGATGTGCTACACCTCAGGCATTTTTATAAGTTCCTATTTGTAATTTGTTATGGTGTGGTAATGAAGAGTATTCTGTGTCCATTATCAAGTTACAAGGTGCCAAATGCGCTTAAACCAACATACAACCATTTCACGTGTTAAAGTTTGCGCTCTGGAAAAAACTTACTCTGTATGTATTTATTTTTCACTCTCTGTCGAAATCTTCTATATTAATTAATAGTATAGTATAATTATAATTTTAAGTATTACGAGTAATCTGTGATTCACACAAAGGGTTTGGTCGGGCCGGCGCGGGCGGGTTGCGGACGCGGCTCCGGACGCGGACACCTCCAGACAGATAGGTACATACTTAGAATCTGTCAGTGTCCGATGTCCGCGGCTCGTCCGCAATCTGTCCGTTCCGGTGTGATTGATCCTTGATGAAATTAGTGCATAGTTGATAGTTTTAAGGTTAATTTTGCTAGATTTTGTGTACCTGTAAACAAGCGCTTCTCGCCATCAAACTGGAAAGTTTGGCGAGTAACACTGTAGAAGCAATAAATAATGTACCAGTGTTTATTAGGTATACGGGTGAAAGGGACATTGACGTGCAAACTGTTACTATGAATTCAGCACATGATTCTTGACCCAGAGTAAAAATTACTCGCCGGTTATTTTAAAAAATCTGCTGTTTCATACAAAAGTGCAATAGTTACTCGTTCAAAATGTATGAAACGGCAGATTTTCAAAGTCAAAGTCAAAGTCAAATCATTTATTTCAAATAGGCCCATGTATGGCACTTTTGAACGTCGAAATTTACAAAATATTAAAAATGATTCTAGTCGCCCCTTCCAAAAGGTAGTTTTCGTATGGAGAAGAATGGGCAAGAAACTCCACCGTTACTCTTTTAAAATGTTTTACAATAGTTTGTATAGGTACGTACATTAGTTAAATAATTATATGTGAAGACGATGCACCTAGAATAAAATTACTATACCACAATAGGTAAAAAGAATTAAAAATGAAGCAACGACAGATAATTTAATATGTGATAGATACATGGTGCTCACATATTTACAAACATTGTAAAAGTAGACGATTTTCCTAAAATTTTGTAATTAATAAGTCAGTGTGTGAGAAAGTAATCACAGAATGTTAAATCAATGTCATAAAACACAAAATAATCAATTTTACAATTAAATTAGCAACCAGTTTGATTTTGTCTTGATTCTAAATTGTACTATGGAGCAGGACCAGCATGTTTCCAAGCACTCTTATCCTGGATATAATCCTCTAATTTGTAATATGCTTGTTTACAAAGTGCACTTTTGATATGAGTTTTAAATTTTCTTTCATTTAATTGCAATATGTCACAAGGTATTTTGTTGTAACATTTAACACAGTACCCCATAAAAGATGTATGTACAGTAAGCGCTCAAAAGTGCATGAGCACGCTAAGAGTCGTATTGCTGTGAACACGCGGTATAGCTCGTACATTTGTATGTGTAAGCAACAAGATACACACACCACAGATAACGCAGTTTTGCACGAAACAACAATATATTTCCGTCGCTTTAAACATGCTAGCACACACGCACTATGCGCGTGAACTTGACCAGTTAATGGCATTGCTAAAATTCGATAGTAACTTAACAAGTGCAGATAGCAGAAAGCGTTAAGCGTTGGTATGGAATTCAAACTGCCCCAGGTTCTAATCTCGTGAAACACAGTGCGGTTTTTTGCAAATATTATTATTTTTGTTTTCGATAATAATATTTTTTAAATATTGCTGCTTTTTTATGTTGTTATTGCAATAAAGGTTTTAGAATAAAAAATGCGTGATATATGATAACAAAATTAAAAAAAATATGTTTATTCGTTATATTTATTTTACATAAGTTAATAAACTGCTACAATTATTTATCATTACTTCAGCTGAATAAGATGTGAAATAGATGTCAAGAAACTTAGAAGCAGTTTGTATTATTTTGACATATTTAAATTATGAAATATTTTAAATTTTTAATGGATTTTTTCACCATAAATATTAAGCTTTGATCATGGTCGAAGTAATTAAGTAATAAATAAGAATATTAGACTACTTAAAATGTAAAAAACTACTTACAGAATAGGTAATTTTAAGGTTAAGTTTGTTTATATTTTATTTGTATTAATTATTTTACATTTTATTTGACTTTAGTAAATATTGGTTGTTATTGAGGTTAAAGCTTAAGTATTCATTTTCTTTACGAAAAGAAGATTGAAACTAAACCTCAAATTTTAATCCTAAAATAATACTATTACTAAAATAATAAACAATTTCGGTATATCTGCAAGAAATACGACAAACACCCTATTGAAACGTGCTTAAAAAATTCGTTACCATAAATTCATGCAATAACGAATCTGTTGTTTATTAAGTTGGTACGGTCAATATTTTAAGGTCAAAAACGGTTTTCTAGCTGGTCTTCAGTGATGCAAGCCTTCAGAGTGCACGGCGAACGGTTCATAATGACGTGTTTTTAATAATTCAGCAAAATATCTCGTTGGTATGAAACCATTTCTTTCATTCACCATTTGACGTCGCTGCTACTCGATAATAAGCCCCTTCCTCATATCTCTTAACCCTCACAGTATTTCTCTAGAACAAAGAAAAACATTGTTTTTATTACACATAATACCTTATTATTTATTATTCACTAATCGAATTAAACCTCACAATGAATTTAAAACTTTAAAGGCATCTTCTGTCTCAACAATACCTCTGTTCTATCAACAATACCCTTGATTAAGATTTATGTTTAGTAAAATATGAAATATATTAATGATAACACTCACACTTAGTCCGGTTTCATTAGATATTCACTTCACTTTTACGCAGCGCAATAATATTCTCTGATCTGATCTGATCTCTTCAATATATTTTATGCCTGCTTTTTGATAATAATAACCACAACACTGCGCTAAATACTCGTCACCAATATTATCCACGAGCCAAAAAAGTTCTATTAATTAAATACTCGTAACAAACTGCATCTACCCCACAGAAATCGAAATAATTTACTTAGTTTTTTGTGGTCTACCTGCTAAACTTTAATATTTATGTGAACAAGACGAATGAAACTAAAAACGAATGATGATTATTGAACTAGTCATTGGTTGCAGACAAAGTGAGTGTGTGTGTGTAATGTGCGTGTCTACAGTATTGTAACAACTTATAGAAGAAGGTCGTAAGTCAAACCGAAGCGTCAGTCTATTGCTTTGTGAGATTGCTCATGGACTTTTGGTCGGTACTGTACTTTAGATAATCTGTAAAATGGTTGATCTAGTTTATCTTTATTTCTAGTATTAAAATTATGTCTATCACTTATTTTATTAAAGAGATGTGGATTTTTCCTTACAAACATAATATTTTCATAGATGAATTGGCAAGGTACCGTCATAATATTAATCCTTTTAAAAAGTTCCCTGAGAGATTCGCGGCGACGTAGATTATAAATGGCTCTGACAGCTCTCTTTTGCAAAATAAAGATGGATTCAATGTCAGCAGCCCGACCCCACAGTAAAATGCCATACGACATAATGCTGTGAAAGTAGCTAAAATAGACCAAACGCGCGGTTTCCACATCTGTTAACTGTCTTATCTTTCTAACAGCATAAGCGGCCGAGCTTAACCGCCCCGCAAGAGATGTTATATGAGGTCCCCATTGTAATTTCTCGTCTAGCGTGATTCCTAGGAAAACTGTTTGATTAATAAATTCCAGTTTTTCTCCATTCAATATGATGTCACATTCGCTACTTTTAACATTAGGTAATTTAAATCTAATGCATTTGGTTTTTTTTTTATTAAGTACCAGATTATTTACCGTAAACCAATCTTGGACTTGCAGAATAGAGCTATTCACGTCGTCAAGATTTTGTGACCGTCGGTTTATTTTAAAGATTAATGATGTGTCATCTGCAAATAACACCATCTTCGGTTGATTTTGAAGTAATTGGGGTAAATCATTAATGTAAACTAAAAAGAGGAATGGACCCAATATCGAACCTTGAGGAACGCCCATTGCCATTTCAGACCCTAATGAGTTTACGCCGTTTACCTGAACTTTAACATTTCTATCTTTCAGGTATGATCTAAATAAATCAAGAGCTGTATTCCTAATCCCATAGTGCTCTAGTTTCAGCAGAAGTGTATCATGGTCTACACAATCGAACGCCTTCGAGAGGTCGCAAAAGATTCCAATGGCATCTTGTGCTTCTTCCCAGGCATTAAAAATGTTCTTTATTAGGGTGACACCGGCGTCAGTAGTACAACGCCCTTTGGTGAAACCGTACTGTTGTTTATGAAAGATGGAATTTTTATTAAAGTGAAGTAACATTTGATTGAGCATCAACTTTTCAAACACCTTACTGAGAACTGGCAGAATTGACACAGGCCTATAATTGTTGGGTTCTTTACTATCACCGGATTTGAACAATGGAACTACTTTACTGTGTTTCATGAGATCCGGAAAGACTCCTTGGTCTACACTGGTGTTAAATATGTAAGCTAGATAGGGCGCAATGGTTTCGATAATAGATCTACAGACTTTTACAGACATTCCCCAGAGATCTTCTGTTGATTTAATTTTAAGATCTTTAAAAGCTTTTATAACAGCCTGGGGGTTTGTATGCTGAAACCTAAACTCTAAAGGGCATGCCTTCACATTTTGTCTAAGTAAAGCAGCAGAAAGCGCGGGTGAGGAATTTAAAGCTTCAGTAGTTTTGAGGGGAATATTAGCAAAAAAGTTTTCAAATTCTTGAGCTACTTCTATATCTGAGTTAATGGGGCCATGTGCAGTCTCTAAATTAAATTCAGTATTTCGCTGTTTTTTCCTACCTGTTTCATTATTTATTACTTGCCAGGTAGTTTTTATTTTATCATCAGCTGATTTTATTTTATTGCTAATATAAAGAGCTTTAGCTATTTTGCAAACACTTTTAAAAGTTTTTGAATATTTTGCAACATACTTATGAAAGCTTGTATTATTCATATGTTGTTTTAAGCCATAAAGTTCAAATAGTTTTTCCCTGCTTTTACGAATACCTGGAGTCGCCCAGTCACTAAATAAGAACTTTGTGTAAATACTTTTAGTCTTTAGTGGAAAAGTGTCATTAAATTCCGTGTTTAATAGTGAAAAGAACTCGGCGTAGAACTCATTTGGGTCACCTATATTATTAAAACTCTGAACACATAATTTATTGGCCAAAGAATGATTTAATTTCTCTAAACTTTTACATGTAATTGGCCTAAACCTTATTTGAATTTTTTGTAAAGGTATGTAGGAGCAAAATGTTATTGTTTGTCCACTGTGATCTGATGGCAACTTATTTACAATTTGTTTGTGTAAGTAATCACAGTTACAAAAAATATTATCTATACAAGTGGCAGAAGAAGCTGTCACTCGGGTTGGTTCAATAAAAACATTTGACAAATCAAATGACCTAAAAAGACTTAATAATCTGACAGTATTTGAGTTATTTTCTAATAAGTTAATATTAAAATCACCACATATGATTATTGACTTACTACTAGTACTAAGTTTCTTTAATACATCTTCCATTACAGAATCAAACACGGATAGATTCTGGTAACTTGGAGGTCTGTATACGCATACTATAACATGCTTATCAAGCTCAACACAGGACAATTCAATGTTGTGTTCAACAGACAGTCCGATAATGTCTTTTCTTTCTTTCGATTTAATAGAATTTTTTATCAATATTAATGACCCGCCATGTATCATACGTTTTCGGCTGAAATGGCTAACTACACAATAATTTTCATAATTAATTGACATTACTTGATGATCTTTTAACCAATGCTCTGTTAAACAAATTACATCAAACTTGGTATTTTCTAAAAACAATTCTATTTCCAGTAATTTGGAAGAGCAACCTTGGATATTTTATTTATGAAGCAGGATAATTGGAAAAACAGAATCTTTGCGATAATCCGAGGATTCCTCGGGCTACGAGCTGATCGCTGATCAGGATTTTTATAAAAAGACAGTCTGTTTAGGACAATTGGAAACATTTGTGCCATTTTTAGGTACACCTCTGCTCAACCCTTTGGGGAATACGGGCGTAATGTTATGTAAGGAGCTCTAAGCGTACCTCTATACCTTTTTAACCGACTTCCAAAAAGGAGGAGGTTATATGTTCGACGCGTATGTTTGTTTTTTTTTTTATGTATTTCCACCGATTTCTCCGTCATTTGTGGACCGATTTTGAAAATTCTTTTTTTATTTGAAAGGGTAGGCTCCCAAATTGGTCCCATATAAATTTTATTAACTTTGCTTGGGTAGTTTTTGAGTTAGCTACAAAATAATGACGTATCATTGTTAGGAGTGGGTTGTCAGAAAAAAAAACAACCGACTTCCAAAAAAAAAACACTACAAAGTGAAAAATAACTTTAATTTCGGAAGTCGGTGGCAAAAAACGAAAACACAAAACCCAAGACACCGACTTCCGAAATTAAAGTTATATTTCACTTTGTAGTGTTTTTTTTTGGAAGTCGGTTGTTTTTTTTTCTGACAACCCACTCCTAACAATGATACGTCATTACAAAGGTAGCATGTTACGACACACGCCCCCGACATTCACCCGGTCACCCTTATTAACCACAATGCCACAAACAGTTGGCTGGTGTCATCGTTATGAGCATAGTAACCATACATCTAGGTAGGTTTGAACGTCCCAAGAAAATTCGCGTTTGTTATCGTAACGATTTTTTCCTTGCGTGCAAGGGGAAAGAATGTGTCATGTTTCCTGAAGACTTAACCTACAAAACTATCTTTATAGAAATGTGTTTGTCACCTAACTCCTCCTAAACGGCTGGACCGCTTTGGATGAAATTTTATGTGTATATTTGAGTGGGTCCCTGGATGGTCGTTGTTCGGACAGGACAACGTATAAAACATTCTTTTGTTTTCAATCTTTATGGACAGTTACTTATTTATAAGGGGGTAAGCCTGTTGCCATTAGCCGAAAACTCCGGGCTGCTATTGAAAAAAAACCCAATAAAACTTGTCCCGACCTGGACCCAGGACCTCGCGCTCAACAGTAACACTTGTGGCCAATTGACAAACGAGGTTGGCCAAAAAAAAACTTAAAATCATTCTTATTTCTGAGCCACGCTGTCCTGCAGGTGTACTTTGTCACGTAGGTACCTCGGCGCGGGAGCAGACGACACAATTGCACGGACGCGCATCCGTCGCCGCCCCTCACCTCGTACCTTTGTTACACAACACCTCACCTATTCGTCACATGTTCACGACTTTTACTAACACTAGGTGAGCTGTGCTCGAAAGCCATCGAAACTAAATCGAGATATTTGTTTCCGACAGTTTGGGACATGGTATTTAGTAAGTCAACATCTGCTTAGCCTTTTGGTGGGGTACGTGCCCAAGAGGCTGCCACGTAGCGTTGCCACGCTGGGTGGCATTGCTGATTCTTTGACCTAAAAATTGGCCAGCCCTTTGGTCACTTGAAGAATCGACTAACCGCTTGGCGATATCCCGAAATACTCGATGAGCACTCAGACCCCACGGCCCTAGTGTTTCAACCCCAAACGGCTCAAAAATGTAGCTATTAATAAGGTTGTTTAATTTACGCCATTAGAGGTTTTCTACACCTGTAGCAACCGCCCTAGTACAGTCTGCCATGCTGGGAAGATGGGATGGCGCAAGGGTGTCGACACTAGATTTTTAATAAGATTTAACTTGTTTTATTTTAACTAATTCGATTACAGCGGTGACCATTAAATAATTATTATATTGTTAATTCAAAATTTCATTTCATTTGTGGCACTGTGCACCGGCTTCACGGCAGATGATCTGAATGAAGCACCTGCTTTTTTTAGTTTAAAGTCAAATCATAGTCACTCAAGTTTTATACAAATAAACATAATCAAGTCGTCACATTATTTATCAATGCGAAAGTGCTGTCTGTCTGTTACCTTTCACGCCACTGAACTAAGGGTCAAATATAGGTAATCTTATTTGAACCTTAAGAGTCCTATTACGCAAATTCATGATTTATTCAGATAAAATTACCTAGGTATAGGTACAGACGCCAGCACATCAAGCTACCACAATCTGTCTAATTTATTTAATAGATTTTCAACTTTATCGTTGTTTCATATAAGGTTCAAAGTCGATTGGGAAAATTTGACAGTTTCGGGTAGCTTGATGTGCTGGCGTCTGTACAACAAATAAAATTAAAGTACTATATATTCCGCGTCAATTCAGCAAATTAGGTACATGTAAATAATGTGTAACTAACTCCAACTTACAAGAAAAAGAATGGCACTATCGTTATTCATAATCAGATAATTAAAATATCTTACTGCTGCTAAAAATGACAGCGACAAAAATCATGAATTTGCGTAAAAAATGTAATAGCTTAGTATTCTTATTCTTCGTCTGAACGAAAACATTGTGACTTTTAATTCGACGTCAACGCCATCTATCGCGCTAAGGCGGAAACCTTTATTTTAGGATTAAAGATAATGGTGCTGATTCCCTTGTTCACTAACTAAACTAAATTTAAGTTCAGTGCATCTTTTTCTTTCTATTTCATTAAGAAAAGGACAGAAGATAAATTTTAGTTTAGTCCTGTCAAATTAATCAGCGGTTGACGTAAATTGACGTAATTGTAGGCAAGTTTTTAATCACATCTAAACTTGTATGGAGTAGTGACAGGCGCTGATTAATTTGACAGGACTAAACTAAAATTTATCTTCTGTCCTTTTCTTAATGAAATAGAAAGAAAAAGATGCACTGAACTTATAAAGTTAGTTTAGCTTGTGAACAAGGGAATCGGCACCAATAATAATTTTGTTAACTTCAGTGTGGGAAAGAGATGAAGCTCTACAGGTCGTATAGCTCCATCTCTTTCTCCCACTGAAGTTATAACTTCAGTAGGAGAAAGAGATGGAGCTCATAAACAGTATTATTTTAATATATTAAAATGTTTATGAGCTGGTGGTAGGTCCTCAGGAATGTTTTAGTGATTTTCCGGAAACAATCAAAATTGTTTGAACTTTGAAGATTAATAAATTGAGTAAGTAAGTACCCATTACGTGATGAATGAGACTCAACCAGCAGATAGAAGATAAGGCTATTGCAGACAATGGTCTACGTCTCTACGGTATTATCTAATATCCGTAACTTATTTACTTGTTACGGGCACAGTTGTCGCACGCAACGTCTGTCCGTCATTCCCGAAGTGTGACATTAAGTATGGCTTGTATTGCTTAAACATCTTGACGAAACCGAAATAACCTAAAACCAATTAAAAAAAATAATTGTCAGTCATGGGGACAGACAAAATTAAAATTGGTATTAGCGCCATCTATATTCTATAGCACAGCACTGCGGCGCGAGCATGTCGGTGACGCGAATGCATAGGTTTATACTAAAAATCGCTCAACGCGCCTAAAGAAGTTTTTTTCTTCAAAACCAAAGACATGACGTGACACCCACCAACTAGCATGACTGCATTTCCGAATAAATGTCTTTATTTCTTTCCTTCTTCATTGAACTAGCGTGTTGAACAACAGAGGACATCTGCGGGAGGTGGGGTGCTTGGACAGGAAACCTCCCCGCGTGCCTGGGGGCTGGAGTTCTCTTATGGATGCGTCCGGGGGGAAGGCCAGTTTCTGGGACGGTGCACCCTGGGGTACGGACAATGACTCCCCAGTTAGGGGTCTCGTTGTCCGTATGCCAATATCCTGTCGGAGGAACGCTCTAACGGGTACTCGCTAGGGAGCACTCGTTGAGCAGCGTTAGAGGAGGAGCGGACTCGGCGTGCACTAACCCTGCCGTCGGCGTCGGGTGGGCAGAAGGAAGTCTTTTCTCCTGTCACCGTTGGTCTCGTAGCCCCGAAGAGTGTCAAGGTCATGTCTCTGGCATTTGACGGGGGTCGAGGGTCTTGGCTTAATCGCCCGGGCCGCGAGGTAGAAAGAAAAAGAAAAGAAAGAAAACTCGAAAACCTCTATAAAAAATCACCCCAAATCTCCAAGCGGCGGCGCACCGTGAGGGAGGTTAATAGCTTGACTAATGGTTAGCTTAATTAGTCACTAGTGCGAACCACACAATTTTGAGAATTTAAAAAGTTTTTACTCGTGGGAACAAATATGAAATCTACATAACATACATACATAACATTACGCCTTGTTTCCCCGAAGGGTTGGGCAGAGGTGTACCTGTAGCAGGTACACCCACATTTCGCCAGTTATGTTTAAGTCCCATGTAATAGGGGGCGAGCCTATTGCCATCAACCGGGCACAAATCCAGACTCCGGACTGCTACTGAGAAATTCCAGATAGAAAAACCCAATAACACTTTGCCCGACCCGGGAATCGAACCCAGGACCTCATGCTCTGCAGTAGCGCTTACGACCACTAGACCAACCACTAGAAAAACAAAACAGCACAAAAGGAGGGGAGTGATGCGGTGTCGGAGTCCGACGCTGCATCAGGCGCGGAGGGCTCAAGTCGGAGCTTGGAGCGTGAAGTGGTGGGGGCTGACGGAATAATTAGGAAATTCTTCCGGAAGCGCCCCAATTCAGGAGATGGTGAGTGGTCCTCCGCCAACGATAGGCGGAAAATGCGCACCAGTTGGCGGGGTAGGGCCCGGCCAAAAATTAAAGGTGTGGGTAGAGGGCTCACCACCAAGGAGGGTGGTGAGTCGACCCAGGCCGGCCCAGACCAACTGGCCCAGCGAGCTGAGAGGCTCGCCACGGAGGGGCGCCACCCTGGAGGGACCAGCAGCGAGCCGGTCCTCTCAGAGGCGTCTGGTGGTGAGCCGGACGTCGCTGGCGGCGCCAATCCGGAGCAGGAAGCCAGGTTTGCGGAGGTCGTGGAAGACGTGATCAGGGCTGTGGCCTTGAAGAGGATTAAATCCTCTAAGGACAAGGCCATACCGCGGCTCTGCGCAGGGCGTATGTTGCTGCGCGACGCTGGTACGCCAGGCATCGCAGGCTCCGTATCCGCCCTCCGGATACGGAAGCCATTCAAGCGGAGCTTTACGAGGGGTACAGAGCGGCGAAGACCGCCCTCCAAGCGGAGATCCTGCGGGCCAGGGCGCTGGCCCGCGAGGAGTTGCTGGAGACTCTCAACAGGGACCCGTGGGGGCGCCCATACAAGATGGTGCGAGAGAAACTCCGCCCATGGGCTCCCCCGCTGACGCAGAGTCTCCGGCCCCAGCTTGTGGGGGACGTGGTGAGCGCTCTGTTCCCTTCTAGAGGGGATCATACCCCTCCGCCCATGGCTCCGCCTACTGCGGTGCCCGATGCGGACCACACCGACGACGACGATGCTCTGGAGGTGACTGAGGTAGAGATGAGAGTGGCGGTACGCAAAATGAGTGCGAAGAATACCGCCCCAGGCCCCGACGGCATACCCGGAAAAGCCTGTTGAACGCGTCCCTCATGGCCATCCGGCTGGCCCGAGGATACCACACGGTCTCCTGCGAGGCGGCAAGCTTCCTTGCAGGATTATCGCCATGGGATCTGGAGGCAAAGGTCCTCGCGCACATCTGGGAGTGGCGCGTGGAGGCGAAACGCTGGGGCTTAACTCCGATGCCGCAAGAAGGAGGCGGAACGCGTGAGGGAGAGGCAAATTTCGCGCCCTCACGCCCCTAACCGCCGCAGGAGGAGACGCCCGGGGCGGGAAACACGAGCCGATTTCCGGCCACCGTAGGCGCGGGCTTGCGGACGGTGAGCAATGGGTAGCTCGCCAATAAGGACCAAGCCCGGGTCGACGGCGCGTTGTGTTCCACGCACGCCTCAAAGAGATGTCAGCAGAATTGACGGGGTCCGCTAGGGCCAATGCCTGCCGGGGGTTCGAAGAAAACCGATAGGGAAATCGTGGCCCCCGGCAACAGGGCAACCGAAGGAACACGGGTGGGTTTTAGTCAGTAAAAGTCTGACACGCCCTCCCGCAATGGGTTTCATTTTGACAGTTCTTCCACGTTCTTTACGTTTACGTTGTTGAACATCGTATGTTCAACAACGTAAACGTAATTTTTCAACCCTATGAAGCAATGGATTTGCAATATCCTTCAATACTCTCGGATTGTGATTGACGACAGTGTGTCATGCAATAGCTTAGATCAACAATACCAACTAGGGAAGACGACAATTTTTTTTTGTCCCTCTGGTAGATTATAAAAAAATATAGGACACATATTTTCTTTTTTTACGCTAACCACAGACGTACGTATTTATATGTCTGTGACGCTGACAAAAGTTTATGGCGATACATTGAGTTAAAATGTGCCATGCCATTTTTTTTTAACTAGGGCATCTCGCAGTTGACCTATGAGGTCATGGCTGCTTAACCGGGCTTTCCTGTGCGAGCGAGCGCTAGCTAAGGGCACCCCCTGTGGGGTACGAACCTCGGCTTAGGGCGTCGCTGGGGGAGGACAGCAAGAAGGGACAGGCTGGATCAAACTTAGATTTTCATTTTGATTATTATACGGGGTATTTAAAGCTACGTGCTCAGCTGTAACAACTGCTGGCACCTCGTGTTCGAGCAAGGGTCGGGGGGGAGTATCATTTACTCTGGGATGCGGTCGCGAAGGACCTCGGCGGCGAGGTCGGAATGACGGGTGTCGTCTGTATTTGTGTACTGTACTGGTGGCCCTATTCTTCTCCTGGAGGAGTGTTATGGGGTTACCTGGGTCGGAGATTTAGATTTTATACTTACTTGTGACGTAGCGACCCCCACTCCCCAACTTTAATGCGTTTCATCTAAGTATGTTAAAGCAAAAAACAAACGCGTGTCTAATATTTTTTCGTTTGACGGACTAAATAGTTATTTTTTTTGTTCCTTTCATTATCCCTATTAGAGTGCTTGTTTCCAGCTGAGGGAACATTAAACACTATGTTATTGTTTGCATTCAATGAATAGGTTCGATTCCTACATTTACATTCGGTAAGATGGACGGACAAAATAGACATACACCCACATTGATTTAAAAGAAAGATAATATCCAAGAGTGTTAGTTCCTTACTCTAAGTAAATTACGAGACTGGAATGAGGGAAGTGGTTTTGTCACGCAAAGCTGGATTGCTTGGGTTATTAACTAATAGGATGTACATACTTGCAGATTACGGAGTACAGATTAGAAACAGTAATAGTTTTAGTTAGTAGTGGAGCTCTTTGTGAAGGATCTTGTCCGGGGAAGAAATATTACCATTCTTATTTCTGCGGTCAAACAACGTTGCTGCTGGTCCCGCGGCCTATCGAGGCCTGTCGCGGCCCGTGCCGATCATTCCCACCACAGGTCTCATCGGATCGACGGTTCCCACGGTCTGTCGGCCTGGCCTGGCACGTGATCTGGCCTGTGAGAAAGCGGGCCGTGAGACCGCAGCATAAGGGGTACCGATGACATAAGACATTTTAGCATTACCTTTTCTCCGGGATGACAAAGCACTTGCGATGCCTTTGTGATTGGTGGACAGTCTCTGCCTACCAATAACATAATTAATTGATTTTTTTTTGAAAACTCGGCTGTATCTATAAAGTTCACAACTAGCTCACTTTTCAACCAGTCTGATGTAGTTAATGGCAGTTACTTTACGTCAATCTCAGATGTGACGTCACCAACTGCATCAGACTGCTTGAAAAGTGAACTTGATTTGAACTTTTATTTAGTTACAGTCGAGTTTATTGGTTTTATTACACTTGTCAGCAGAGTCCATCAGCTACATCGTACGCTGACCGAAAGTACCTACTAAAATATCGTTCCCTGTGCTCCAGTGCTCGATTAATTTCTTCGTTCTTTTCTAAGTTAACTCACAACAAAAATCACCAACATTTCAGAAAGCTACAAGGAACCGTAACCACAAATATCTAAGTATACACAAAATAATATTGGCGAGCTGTACTCAACATAAACATATTTAGCGTGAACTAGTAAAGTGAATAAATCATAAATTCTATAAATATCCGTCCAGTAATCCAGTTTTGTGGGTGACGTGGCTCATAACTCCAGAGTTAGGTATATAAGCAACCGTGTTATGTGAACCAAGGAATTGGTTCATGGTGGTTTCTAGGAGAAAAACTTGTTGCTATCCGTAGTAACCGGGCATAGCCGGGTAACCGGTACCGATTGGTACCGCTTTACTGCCGGAGTCTTGAGTAAAATAACATACATATATGCTTGTAAAGTTTACGACCAGATGCATGGACATAAACGAGGCAAAAAGAGTATGTAAGGACCGTAGCAGGTTAGGTAGGGTAGGTGGCAGGGTAGGTTTTGTGTTCAAGAAATTAAACCAAAGGGCGGTTGATGTTTTGTTCTGTAGCTTAAAAACGGTACATTCTTCACTGTCGCATATTTAAATCGGATAATAATAAAGCTTCCGAAAAAAAAAAATCATCATCATCGTTTCAGCCGAAAGACATCCACTGCTGGACATAGGCCCCCAAGCACCGCCACTTCGACCGATTCTGTGCTTTCCGCATCCAGCAGATTCCTGCGGCCTTCACAAGATCATCGGTCCATCTTGTGGGAGGTCTTCCAACGCTACGTCTTCCGGTACGTGGTCGCCACTCCAGAACCTTTCGACCCCATCGGCCATCCGTTCTGCGAGCAATGTACCCTGCCCATCGCCACTTAAGTTTGGCAATTCTTCGAGCTATGTCAGTTATCTTGGTTCTCCTGCGGATCTCTTCATTTCTGATTCGATCACGTACGGAAACTCCAAGCATAGCCCTCTTCATTACCCTTTGGGTGACTTTTAGCTTTCTGATAAGGCCCATTGTGAGCGACCACATTTCAGTACCATAGGTCACTGGCAACACGCACTTTCGTCTTGAGACACTGTGGTGTGTGGGACGAGAAGATATTGCGTAGCTTCCCGAACGCTGCCCAGCCGAGTCGGATTCGACGATTGACCTCTTTCTCGAAGTTGGACTTACCTAGCTGGACAATTTGTCCTAGGTAAACATACTCGTCCACAACTTCGAGCGTAGCGTCTCCGATCTTCATGAGAGTGGGTGTCACATGGGCATTTGACATGACCTTTGTCTTGTCCATGTTCATTTTAAGACCCCACTCTTTCGGAGGCTCTACTGAGGTCATCGACCATTGTACTGAGGTCCTCCATGGTCTCAGCCATGATAACTATGTCGTCGGGAAACCGAAGGTTAGTGATATACTCGCCATTGATGTTGATGCCTAATTGCCTAGCCCTTTCCAATCCAGAACCTTGAAGACATCTTCCAGTGCAGCGGTGAACAGTTTCGGAGAGATAACGTCTCCCTGTCTCACACCTCGCTGCAGAAGGATAGGTTTCGAGGTCTGGTCCTGGAGTCGGACTGACATAGTGACATAAAAAAATTTACTTCCGAAAATCTGTGGTTGACTGTAATACTAAATTTCCAAAAAAAAATTATTAAACTTCCGAAAAAACTACTAAGTTTCCGAAAAGTCAATATGTTGTGCTACAAAAGTTAGTGACAGAAACGATTCGCTGCAAAACCGACTCCATGTAGTCTTGTCTGCCCTACCCCTAGAGTGTAATTTAAGCCCGCGTGGGACCACCGAAGCCTCGCAGCGCCGGAGCCGTGACAGAAACCATGCCTGCTGCATATTGCATGCTCGCTTGCATGCTGCATGCATGGTGTATCCTTGTTTGCATGTTTGAAAAATATTACGTCAGCAAATTCTGTATTGATTTTTCGGAATTTTCAGTATTTTATTCGGTTGTTTCAGTATTTTATTCGATCATTTCTTTATTTGTATTCACATATAAGTTGTCAGAAAATTTGTATTTAGTAGTAAATTTCATATTTTAAGTATACTTAAAATATGAAATTTACTACTAAATACAAATTTTCTACATTTAAAAAAAAAACGGAGTTTTTATTACTACCCTAAAACCAAAATCGCTCAACGCACCTAAAGAAGTTTTCACTTCCGTATTAAATTGTTTATTTTATAGTGTTCCTGATTACATGCCATTGTGCAATGATATTATTATTCCTAGAGCATAATTTTAAATGTATGGTCTTAAACCAACACTACTTACTTAGTGAACGAGAATGGTGCTAGAAAAGTCTTTACATTGATAATAGCCAGAGCTTGTTTTCTTTCCGTAAGTTCTTATCAGATTCTAATAAGGGTGTGTAGCTAATAATAGGACATCGACGCGAAATCTGTTACCATGGATTCAGTACATGATTCTTCGACCGAAAATGTTTCGTCGGTTATTTAATAAAAAATCTGCTGTTTCATAGAAAAGTGCAATACCAACGCGGTCAAATGTATGGAACAGTTGATTTTTTTTAAATAACCGACGAAAAATTTCAACGCAGGGGGATTCAGAATCATGTACTGAATCCACGGTAACAGTTTTCGCGTCGATGTCCCTCCTTCCATCCTGTATATTATCTGCCACCCCACTATCGTGCTGACTACTGAGGTTTCATTTAATTGTTACTTCGGTGAATCAACCCTTCACATACCTATTACGTAATCAGGCCCGCCGCTCAGTGGAACGAGTGTATGGGAGAAGTTGGACTTAGGCATTTCCGAGAAAAAAAAGTGTAATTTTGAAAAACGAATAATGCCATCTTATTTAACTACCAAATGCCTTCAAACCTTGTTCTGACAAATTTCTTTCTATCTCTCGTATTTCAGGAGTTAATGGAGAAAATGTGAAATTTTACTATGAAAATGGTATCGAGCTCTCTGCCGCCTCATTCCGGCTTCGATTCAAGTTGTGGACTTTACTATCATATTACGAATAGCAAAAGGTACATTTACTGCTAAAACACATAGTGCGCCAAACGTGCACCTTCTGACATATAGGGTGATGTATTTCTTTACTGAATCGAGCTCTCTGCCTCCTGAATCTGAGCCTCTTTCAAGTTGTGGTCTTTAGAATAATACACATACCAAGAGCTGCATTTATTGCTAAGACACATGGTGCGCCAAACGTGCACCTTCTGACATATAGGGTGATATATGGGGGAGGTTAAATATAGGCATTACCGAGAAAAAAAATCCCATTTAGAAAAATTGTAGGGTGGGCATTATGACAATGACTTTGAATATTACGTGATGTATACCTAGATTTGCCGCCACCCTGGAATTGCCGCCCGCGTGCGGTGCACGCCTTGCACGTCCGCTTACGGCGGGCCTGTACGTAATTTTATTATTAGATGCAAGTATGGAGACGTTCACAAACAAAACAGTTTATTGTCCTACTGATTAGGATTGAAAATGCATGGCATTGTTTGTGCTTACACTTATTATTTTAGTCATACTATGGTGTCAACAACCGTATCCACTGCTTACATATGCTAATGTTACGAGTACCTACATCGTAATTGAACAGGCAGGTATGAATTAATTTTAAATGTTCATGCATTTCCTGTTCGTGATCCGTAGTTCACTACTAAACATGGTCAGCGTCGAAGATCGGTAGATACAATAGTCAATTACCTACCGTTGCAGGAGTTGTTTAGAACAACAATAAGAGTTACCAAAGTCTCATATTGTGGTGAAAACTTTGGGTTATTCCGTTTATCCACCCCAAAAAATCCACCCAACTCGGAAACATGTTCGAAAGTCCACCCTAAGCCCATAAATTCCGTGTTCGGTTTCCAACTCGGACTAAGGTGAATTCTCGGACACACGTTTCTGAGTATCCACCTACCGATAGGGAAATCGTGGCCCCCGGCAACATGGCACAGGAAGGAACACGGGTGGGTTTTAGTCAGTAAGAGTCTGACACGCCCTCCCGCTCCACCCAGAGCGGGAGAAGTTATTTGATAATTTCCCACCCAAAAAAAAAAAAAAAAAAAAAAAGGTGGATCTTTTGGGGTGAAATAATCCAAAACTTTAGCCGGTCAACAATTTAAGGTTGGAAGCGAAGCAAATCGCCGAAGTTGGGCTGGATTTACACCATATCTTCATCATCATCATCATTTCAGCCGAAAGACGTCCACTGCTGGACATAGGCCTCCCCAAGCACCGCCATCGTCGAATCCGACTCGGCTGGGCAGCGTTCGGGAAGCTACGCAATATCTTTTCGTCCCACATACCACAGTGTCTCAAGACGAAAGTCTTTGACCAGTGCGTGTTGCCAGTGATGACCTATGGTACTGGAACGTGGTCGCTCACAATGGGCCTTATCAGAAGGCTAAAAGTCACCCAAAGGGCAATGGAGAGGGCTATGTTTGGAGTTTCCCTACGTAACCATATCTTCATTCATATTTATATAGATAGAATAACTCTTTACTCATCATTATTGTCAGCACCTTTTGTAAAAGCCGTGACGCACACATTATTGTAAAAAGATTATTTTCACTTTTTTATTTGGTTTGTATTTTGTGTTTCACGAACTGTGTCCAAATAAACGTTTTCTTTCTTTTCTTTCCTACACAGGGTCAAATTAAATTAGCTAGCAAAACTCCGCAGACGTGATGGGTATCAATATCTAATCAATACAAAATAAAAAGATTTTATGTTTTTTTTGGGGTCAACGACCGCTCTTTTTGTTGTTACTTGAAGTACGTTAATTTGTTTCATATTTTAACATGGGGTTTCTGGAGAGATGCTCTACCTATAGCGTAATAACATTGAGGTGTCTGTACTTTTAACCTTAGTATGTACAAATTGAGTACAATATTTGGTACGACCGTATTATCAAATTAATGGAAAAACGGTGATGGTTTTGCTGCGGAACGAAGTTCCATACGAGGATTTAGGAATATCGTATAATTTTACAATGTTTATAAATATGTGAGCACCATGTATCCATTACATAATTAATTTATATGTCGTTGCTTCATTTTTCATTCTTTTTACCTATTTGTGGTATAGTAATCTTATCCAAGGTGCATCGTCTTCACATACGGGGTGTCAGGGACATCGACGTGAAAACTTTTACCATGGGTTCAGTACATGATTTTGAACCCCCCTGCGTTAAAATTTTTCGTCGGTTATTTTAAAAAAAATCTGTTGTTTCATAGAAAAGTGCACTACGCGGTCAAAATGTATGGAACAACTGATTTTTTTAACCGACGAAAAATACCACCGCAGCGGTGTTCAGAATCATGTACTGAATCCATGGTAACAGTATTCGCGTCGATGTCCCTGCCACCCTGTATAATTATATGTATAATTAGATTAATTAGTGTATACAAAATATTGTAAAACATTTTAAATGAGTAACGGTGGAGTTTCTTGCCTATTCTTCTCCATTAACCACCCTTTGAAAGGGGCGACTAGAGTCCATTCGAGATTTGGAAATTTCGACGTTTAAAATTGTCTTTTAAGTGCCTAAATTACAATTGACGTTGAGGCAATACTTTGGTTTAAAAAAAATGAAGCTTCTATTTCTACTGCATCGTGCACAGTGCGTGCATTATTTCCGCTCAATGCGTATACGTCCAAGATACTCGTTGTCGAGCCCATTGAGAGTAACAACTAAAGGATACGGGTGATTGAGATTTTTGAGATGCATTCAGCCTCTCACGACCTGCAAGATACCCGGGATGACATGCAGTGGCTATTTTTTATTAATTTTCTTACCTTTTTAACTGAACAAGTTTTCAGTAGGTACCTGCCTAAGTAGCTGTAGCGGCTCGGAGTTTACGTCGAGTACTATTTATAAGCGATCGTCGCGGTAAACAGGAAAGTGCCCTCTGACGGCGCGGCCACGCATTCAGATTCACCGAACAATAAAAATAAAAGTTAAAAAAACTAAAACCCAATACGACAAAAAAGTCAACTAAAAAGGTATAAACAAAGACATCACAGACAAATAAAAAAAACATTGGCACTCCGGGAGTGCCGACAGAAGTGAAAACTTAAACAAGATCGCCTTGGTGGAAGAAGAATACTTGCATAGATCATTGATCCGTAACGTAATATAAACAAAGAGTACAATCGCGTTTACAAAACCTTTAAAGTAAAAATACTCGCATAGAACATTGATCCGTAATTTGATATAAATAAAGAGCACAATCGCGTTTACAATAATGAGGTGTCGTCACAGTGTCATGAAATCAATGGTTTAGTCCTATCTCAAAAAAGCCCAACGTGCTAAAGAAGTATTCGCTTAAAAAATCCGGAGTCACACGTGTTAGAGCATACATTGAACAGGTTACGTGTGACTCCGGATTTTTAATTTGTCTGGCTGTGATGTCTGTCATTTAATGTGACGTTACATAGCTAAACCAGCGGACGATCAAGACGCTTCCAACGATACCTCATTTGTCAAATTATGATGAGGAGTTTAAAAATTATGAGGGAACAGATGAAATGATAACCCTCCTTTTTGCTTCGCCGTAGTCGGGTAAAAAGTGATATATGAACGCGACGATAGCATATTCGCGGGACGATCGTTTCTCTTACGTTTTTTGCAATTTACAGGTCAGTGTTAGGTTGGATCTTGATCAGAATATGATTCGCCACCACAACAAATATCTATTTACAAAATATAATCATTGAAATCATTAATACATCTCTCTTAGTTAGAATTGGTCTTAAATGTCATGATTTCATGAAAAAACCGACACGGCCTGAGACCGTACCCGGTAAATTTATTATGGGCTTTATTTATAATGGGCTATCTATTAGCAAAATATAAAGTGAAATGTGGGTGTTGCATAAGCACGTGTGCCATGTCCTTCAGCGAAAAGGCCTGTTTATGTTTTATGCCGAAGTTCCGAACCTTTAGATAATCACAATCTAGGTATTACTCTTTTTTTTGCGTGGGAAATTATCAAATAACTTCTCCCGCTCTGGGCGAAGCGGGAGGGCATGTCAGACTCTTGTTGACTAAAACCCACCCGTGTTCCTTCAGGTGCCATGTTGCCGGGGACCACGATATCCCTTTCGGACTTCCTCGCAATCCCGACAGGCATCGGCCCTAGCGGACCCCGTCAGTTCTTTGAGGCTAGGTATTACGTCTACAGGACGAATTTTGATAACAGCATAATCAGTCTATATTGTTTCCACTGCTCGGACTCCAAGCCTCCTCTTTTCGAGAGGGAGTGGGCTGTAATCGCGGGCCCAGTGCGGGTTGGTAGAATTCACACGTCTTCAAATTTTTTATTCTAGGACACGCCGGTTTCCTCACGATGTTTTTCTTCACTGTTTTGAGAGCAGTGGTGATGAAAATATTTACACAAAGTAGAGCGCCTGTCTGGGTTTGAGTGGTAAGTCGGGGTCGTTATCACAACGCCACCATTGCTCGCGAATTTTGATAACACAAAAGTTTATTCTCAAAATTACCTCGTCCGCCCACTTAGTTTTGGCCCATCGTGGTGTTCTTTACTTTACTTTTAAGTAGGTGAGCCATTCGGTGAAAAATTGTACCTAAGGAAAAAGCATTGTCGCAAAAATTAACAAACAATTTACAAGACTTTCTTATTCTCTGCTGAACGCAGTTTTTTTTTAATGTACTGTTTAGTTCTTATGCTTTAACCAAAATTTATGACGGAGTCAATTGTTGCTAATTTAACAGATTAATAATTAAAAATAAGAAGCAAAACAAGCAATTTTAGCGTGTCACACCTCCTGTCGCTAACTTTGACTAACCGTTTTTCATGGTTTTATAAGACACACCTCAACCTTTTTTATGAGGTTTTAAAGAATACTGTTTTGTTTTAATTTATAACATTAATTTTATAAACAAATCTTATTGTATTACAATAAAATTCATGAAATAATGATAATCAAATTAGCACCAAGGTGGACATTCCACTTTAGTCACTACTGTTTTATTTGCGTTCAATAGTACAAAACTAACAAAAAAAGTTATTTTCTTTTCATGGTAATATTATTATGGTAGATCAGCCATTTCTTTTTACCCATCGGGCAACCGTGACACGGTAATCGGTGACGAAAGGCGTACGAACTACAGGTAGTCAAATAAGAAGTCCACTATAGTCACAGTAATAACGTGATATTGGGAAGTTCTTAAAACATTCTTTCATTTACGAATTATACCTTATATATCTCCCTATGTAATGAAATAATGATTCCCTCTAAAAGAATAAAAAATATTGGTTTTGTCGTAATTATTGTTAGTAAAGCTAGTTCGTCACGTCCGTTTAGTGTCGTTAAATATTAGTAGAATTTTAAAATTGACCATTTTGTCCCTTTAGTAACGGGACAATTTTTTACGGAATTGCTCAGGTACACTACGCACATACAAAATGTACACTACTTACGTCTACTTATCGTACGCATTAGTCATGCGCAGACGCAGTCATCATTACTCATCCAACAAAGAGTTGGTACGCTACTTGATACTTCCTCTTAAATTCGTCGAGAGACAGTGTCCTTTCTTCTTGCTTTTAAATCGAGTTTAAAATAACTTGTGATGTGCTTAATTTTTAGGGTTCCGTAGTAAACAAGGAACCCTTATAGTTTCGTCATGTCCGTCTGTCTGTCTGTCTGTCCGCGGTCTACCTCCGAGACTCTTAGTACTAGAAAGCTGTAATTTGGCATAGGTATACATATTAATCACGCCGACAAAGTGGTAAAACAAAATTCTGAAAAACATTTTTTTTTTAGGTAAAAAAAACATCACCCCTTTACGTGTAGGAGAGGTTCCTACACGTAAAGGGGTGATGTTTTTTTTTTTAACCCTTTTTGTGGGGTATCATTGGAAAGGTCCTTCAAAAACATTGTGAGTTTGTGAAAACCATTTTTATATTCAGGGATCCATTTGCGAAATATTAAGCTTTAAAGTGCTAATTTTTGTTAGACTCAAGTGTCCCCCTGCCGGCTAAATGGTTGGTTTTGGAAGTATGAAAAAAATCACAGCAGTAGTTTATATAACCAAATTAAAAGGAAAACTATCACAGCTAAGTAGTATTTACAAGTTAACGAGTAATAATCGACCAACTTAACTTTGCAGTTGCAAAAACATGTTTTCCCATACATTTCGTATGGGAGAACATATTTTTCAACTACAAAGTTAAGTTTGTTTTTGGGATAAATTCATCCCAACTACGGAACCCTTCATTGTGCGTGGTCCGACACGCATTTGGCTGGTTTTTTTATTGTCTTTTAGTCTTGGGATGACATTTTTTGGAAAAAGAATAGTACCCGATAGTTCCCCAAGGAACCAGAAAAACTCTCGTGTAAAATCAGTTTATTCAAGAATGTACCACTAAAGAAGGCCGTTATCTTTATTAGTGTTTCCTTGCAGCCCTGAGCACCTTTCTACCGCGAAGATTAGATCCGAACTTATCCAGTTGTTCCCTTTGTGTGTGAACCAGACACAATCGCTGACCGACTTATAAACTCAAGTTAAATGAACGAGAAGACAGTTTGTAAGAGATCCCTGTTGAAGCAGAACGAATATAACTAAATAAAAAAGAATATTTTTATTTAAATTCGTATAAAGTGAATTAAATTATTGGATACTGAGCGCCGCAGGGAAATAGTTGACACAAAGAGTAGTTTGAAACTTATTGCGTAGAAAATTGTGACAGGCGCCAGAATTAATCAATTCAGAGATAATGATGGCATTAGTCCGAATTAATAACATCGTTCTAAGTGTTTTGCTGCCTATTATGTTTTCTAACACATGTGAGTACTCCTTTGATGATAATAGTCTTTAAAGCTAGAAGTTTAACGACCTCCATTCGAATTTCGTTGAGTGGGGCTTGGCATGCAAATCATTTTAAATCACGACTGCTTAGTCATATTTCCTTCGAGTTCTTCATTTTTAACCTAAAACCTTGGATTTCCTTGGTGACATTGATGTGAGAAAATAAACTAAAAGGCTAAGGATATGAGTTATTTAATTGTAAAAATATTTATGACAATACCTTAATGTCATTACACTATTCGATTTTCAATTCTCGGCGCTAAACCAAGTGCTGAAAATCCAATAGTGAGCTTTTGTTTAGGTATTAATTTAAATGTCACCTAGTGTTAGTAAAAACTGACATAAATGTCATAAATATTGTCACAAAGAATTGATTAGATGTTGGAAAATACTTCAAAAATTAAAACCTTAAAGACTTAATTTCATGTCTCTTCCAGGTGAAGCAATTAAGTGCTTCGATTGCAACAGTAAGAACAACTCGGCCTGCCTCGAGATGCACATCCCGAAAATGAACGCGATCATACCCATCGTGGACTGCACCGAAACAATGGGCAATGCCATAGACACGAAGGAGTTCTTTTGCAGGAAGATTACACAGACAAGTAAGTCTTTTAGCGGTAATAGAGCTCTTACTGATATTGGTGAAGGAAAATAATCGCAAGGAAACCAGCACACTAATTACATAATATACTCTCAATAAAAATCCAAGGGTTTTTGAAGGAAATTTCTAATCCATTGCCTCATTGGTTTGAGACATTCGTCTGCTCAACAACGTAAATAACGCAATGGACGTGACTGAACTGTCAAAATGAAACCCATTGCGATTCATTGTCATTTTATCCCTGTCCGATCCGTGAGGGTTTTGTTAGTACTGAGAGTCTATGTATGTGGTATTTTCAGGAAAAAAAGCGTCACATTTTATTTTTATGAGGAATTTTGCCGTGTACATGGGGCGCGGGTGGCCATCCGTTAGTGGTCTACAAGTTATAACTATGATTGTTGAAAATTTGCAAATTTTTTATGTATTTGGAATAATTTTGATTTTTGAATAGCAAATCTTATTTATTTTCAATAATAATTAAAAATATATTATTTTTGGGTAATGTTATTGCAGTACCTATGAGCACCTTTCGGATCGGACAGGGTTTTTTTAGGGTTCCGTAGTAAACAAGGAACCCTTATAGTTTCGTCATGTCTGTCTGTCTGCCTGTCTGTCTGTCTGTCCGCGGTCTAGCTCCGAGACCCTTAGTACTAGAAAGCTGTAATTTGGCATAGGTATACATATTAATTACGCCGACAAAGTAGTAAAACAAAATTATGAAAAACATTTTTTTTTTGGGTACCTCTCCTACACGTTAAGTGGTGTTTTTTTTTTTTAACCCGTGCTGTGGAGTATCATTGGAAAAGTCCTTTAAAAATATTGTGAGTTTGTGAAAACCATTTTTGGATGCAAGGATCCGTTTGCGAAATATTAAGCTTTAAAGTGCTAATTTTTGTTAGAGTCAAGTGTCCCCCCCCCCCCTGCTAGCTAAATGGTTGGTTTTGGATGTGTGAAAAAAATCACAGCAGTAGTTTATATAACGAAATTAAAAGAAAAACTATCACAGCTAAGGCTAACTTGTAGAGCCTACCTCTACAAGTTAACGACTAATAATCGATCAACTTAACTTTGCAGTTGCAAAAACATGTTTTCCCATACATTCCGTATGGAGAACATATTTTTCAACTACAAAGTTAAGTTTGTTTTTTTGGGATAAATTCATCCCAACTACGGGACCCTTCATTGTGCGTGGTCCGACACGCACTTGGCCGGTTTTTTACATATTGTATAAGTCAGAAATCGCCAACTGATCAAAGCTGTCTTCTCTGTATGAGAAGAGGCCTTTGCCCGGTAGTGAGACAGGCTGGTGTTATTAAGGTTCGGTAGGTACCCGAAAGGTGTCATACGGAACCCTATTACTTAGCCTCCACTGTCCATCCGTACTTCCGTCTCTCTGTCAGCGGGCTGTATCTCATGAACCGTAATAGGTAGAAAGTTGACATTTTCACAGATTGTGTATTTCTATTGCTGCTATAAAAATCAAATAAAGTTAAAAATTAAACACTTACCAATACAAGAAACGTGTTTTTTTCGGCGTTTTTTGCTCGATCTTAATACGGCTGTGTGCGAGTCCGAATCGCACTTGGCCGGTTTTTATTAATATACGGAGTGGCAGATGTCAGGGACATCGACGCGAAAACTGAAACCATGGATTCAGTACATGATTCTGAACCCCCCTGCGTTGAAATTTTTCGTCGGTTATATAAAAAAATATCTGCTGTTTCATAGAAAAGTGCAATACTTACGCGGTCAAAATGTATGGAACAGCTGATTTTTTTTGGTTGGTTGGTGGTTTCAGTTTTCACGTCGATGTCCCTGCCACCCTGTATAACTTTTCTGTAAGACCTCTCCCGGGAAAGCCCTCCCACCCTACCTTCCTTCCTTCCTTACCTTTCCTTTTTCTGCCACCAAGCTGTAGTTTTGTGTATTTCGGTTTGAAAGACATGGATGCGATATTTCAGCTGTGTCATAGCAACGCCTGCAGTACCTTACTTCTGGTATATCAAATGCCCACTACTTATCATACTCGTAAGTTCGACTAAAAGATTCCCCTGCCCACATAACATAAGACCAAACATTGAGTCCTCTTTTACAAACGAACTGCCTTTACCACTTTCATCGAATTAGGTTAGGCTTTTATTCGGTATTGGGCAGATTCTGGATTGGGCAGATTCTAAATTACGCAGATTCGCTACTCAACAGTTTCCTAGATTGGGCAGATTCTTGGATTCGACGTATTAGCTATACGGCAGAAGGACAGTCGTAAATAAACTAGCAAGCAAAATTAAAAGGAATAAACCTAAAGTAAAAATAGAAAAGGATGCTGAGATGGTTTGGACATGTTTAGACGATGAATGAAAGGCGACTAACAAAATGTATTTACAAGGCTGATGTGAAGGGAAAGGCCGGGCGGGGACGCCCTAGGAGGACATATACTGACCTTACTGGTGATGTTCTTCAGAAAGGCCAGGTGCGTAGTACTCGCAACCGGCGTGCGTGTATTATGAACGTAAACGAGGCAAAAGGAGTATGTAAGGATCGTAGCAGGTGTCGTTCTGTAGTTTCTGCCTACCCCCATGGGAAGAAGGCGTGAGTTTATGTATGTGTATGTATGTATGTACAAAAATTAATAGCCACTGTAAGCTGAAAGGATTTGAATAATTAATGTATAAATGTACAAGTATAAACGCTGATGTATTCATAGACAAATAATTGGCTAGTTTTGAGAGCAGAATGATGTGCCTATAGTGATGTGGTGATTAAATAATAGCGTGATTATCAGTGCGTGTAGACGTCCCTATTCTGATTGCTATCCACGATTGCCAAGTATATCCGATTCCGATTCGAATTTATATTGATAGTCGACTGTATGTAGATAAGTTTCATTTCTTCGACAATTGTAGACTTGGGCTCCTTAAGTACAACAAGCTATCCTTTTTCTTACTTGCTTTTTTTTTCTATTACTGGTAAATCTATCGTTTTGTAGAATTCTGCTGAACAGTTGATTTTCAAATCAGCAAGAAATTCTGTGAGAGTTAGGTATTTAATGACAACTTCATTGAAATTGTCCCTAATACTGTATTCCTCTTCCAGTCTTGGATCCAGAACACATTCCTGAAGTCCGAATCACCCGCGGCTGCGGCTGGGTCAAGAGCAAGCGTGAATGTTACAAGGCAGACAACATGGACCACCTCGAAACCGTCTGCCAATGCTTCGGGGACCTGTGCAATGCGGCAACAACGCTCGAATACGTCAAAGTGACAGTTCTAACAACTGTTGCCACTCTTTTCGTTGCATTCAAAACATGACGGGGGAATGCTTGAAAGAAACATATTTCTTCGATTTTGAATTAAATGGGACGATAAAATACTTATGATTTAATGTTTGTGTAGTGTAAAGGACTATAGAATTGTACATAATTATAAATAATTTGAGCCGGAATAGGGGCAGAGATGAGGCCTTATAGCTTGCTATAAAATATCTTTGAATTCGTAATTTTTATGTTTCTCATTATCGCGACACTGCAAAAGATATGTTTAAATTATAATAAAATGAACGTTTGACAAGCCTTGTAATGATTAATCGAGTTTATTAATATAACTTCTTAATTGAAAAGCCAAAGGCTATCATCTCTATGTTACCTCAGATACTTACGATATTATATGTTATTAAGATTAATAAAATAATTATAAATAAACTATATTATTAATATCTGTGTGTTTGTTTTAAGATGCCCTTGTGTATGTTTCTGAAGAGCTAGAATAATGTTGTGTTAACCTAGTTGATCCCCTTATTAGCACAGGATTGCAGGTTCAAAATCTATCTGCATCGATGTGATGTTAACATATCACTGAACTGGGACTTAATACTCTGACTGAAATCGCCAATATCAGTGAGCAAAGTGATCAGTTATTTTCTGTTTGAGAAAAAAAATTTGAAGTGCAGTAGCACAACTGGCTCATAGTGGGTACCAAGAACAAAAACGCTGTCAAAAATCAACAGCAATTTCAAACTCAAAGCATTCAGGCACCTTTGAATTGTCAAGGAGTCGGTCAGTCAGAAATATGAAGCTAGTAGCAGTTACAATACACATCAGTCTCCTTTTTAATTCTCATAATTTCCAATGCTGATAACTCCTAGTACTTAGAATATTCTGAGTAAAACCGGGTACTAGACATTTGGTATTCAAACTGCCTTTCTCCAAGAGTTCTTCTTGTGTTTTGAGGTCCCAGAAAATATACTGGGAGAATCCGAGAGTACACTTGAACTTTTCATGTTTCCGATAGAGTAGAGAACTGACCGTGGCGTCAATTGACCACCGATAACACGGAATAAGTCCGCGCGTCACAACTTTATAGCTAAAGTATTATTGTAAACAGTTAGTGGCCGACTGTCCGGGATCCAACTCGCGATTTTAACTTTACATAGTTCTACTGATTGCGTAAAAAGTTTTTCTCAAAATGTTGAAGGAGTATTCAAAATGTTTGCTCGTTTTCGCGTTCTGTTTTAGATATGGTAAGTAAGTTTTTTTTTTCCCAATTAGGGTGAAATATTTTTGTTGGTCCTTGATGTTTTTGGTTTTTGACGTAGATTTTAAACTGAAATATACTATGTGCTATATAAATCATTTTGAACTAGACTGCGCAGTCGATATAATCGGTAATAATAGTTCTAAATATTCAGCAACTACAATAGCAGGTTTGATTCCCATGCATCCGAAGTAAAATTTGCAATCCTGGAGAACCACAATGGAGAAAACATTTTGTCCCGTTCTTTTAGTTTATCAAGTGTTATCCTCGCCTGACCAAAGCAAAGTTATATGAAATTAGAGATCTATCTCAAGGAGAAATTTCGTCGAAAAAAAGAGTCGGAGATGTCTCGAAATCCAAAAGGTTTACATTCGTTTACCATCTTTCCTAGCTTCAATGGATTATACAACCTTTCGGTTGTTTACTAGCCATCACTCCTCTCTGCTTTGTTGGAAACTGTTTCTTACAACATTAAATCTGCCCCCTCCAGCTGCCTCAATCCGCTGCTTCGACTGCAACAGCATGAACAACTCCATGTGTCTGGACCCCACCATCTACGACAAGGAGACGCTGAACAACTTCCTGCCCATTGCGGAGTGTGGTCATGGAGTCTACTCGGCCAATAACGACTTCTTCTGCAGGAAGATTGTGCAGACCAGTAAGTTATGAAGAAAGATTTATTATACAAAAACAAAAAAACAGTGGCACTCCGGGAGTGCCGACAGAAGTGAAAACTTGAACAAGATCGCCTTGGTGGAAGAAAAATACTTGTATAGAACATTGGTCCGTAACTTTATCTAAATAAAGAGCACAATCGCGTTTACAAAAAAAAAAATACTTCCAAAACCTTTAAAGAAAAAATACTTACATAGAACATTATCGCGTTTACAAAAATGAGGTGTCGGTAACGGTGTCGCGAATTCAATTGTTTTTTCCCATCTCAAAAATGCCCAACGCGCTTAAAGAAGTTTTCACTTAAAAAAAACTGACAATATTGCTACTGCATCCTGTGCAATTAGCCTCGCCACTTGCAGTCGCCTATTGCTTGACCCATTTAAGCAGATATTCTCATTTAGCCTTTTCAATGGTAAGAGTGTGAAAATTATCAACTTTTACAATGATACTAAAGACCATTTAAAAAAAAAAAATTACATTACGAGAAACATATTGTGTAAAAAACATTTTAGGCTATAATGAAAATAATACAACATGGGATCTGACATCTACAGCCGAACTAGATGAAAAACCTGTGCGTCGACATATCTGTGGGATTCCACATTATAAACCCGTCTGTCTGCCTTCAAAGCAAGAGTGACCAGGCATCTTCTGGGCACGGTCATTCCATATCATGGACCTCAACTATCGCTTTCAATCCGGCGAGATCGAGGTCAAGAGCAGGGCCATAGCGCAAAAAAAAAAAAATACAGCGCCAAACCACTCTGATATAATTTCATAAATTATAATGATAATAGACTGGAATTTTTTTCGCCAACATTTTCAATTTGTTAAATCTTACAGAATTTATTAACATACAATATTTTGTAACATACTGTGACAATAGGGATGATGCCTGGGTAAAAAAACAGAAATTCTATTTAGTCCGCCAGTCAGATAACAAAAACACATATTTTTTTGCTTTATCGTATTAATAAAAAATTACTTAGATAAAACGCATTAAAGTTGGGGAATGGGGGTCGCTACGTCACAAGTAAGTATAAAATCTACATACTTCTGACTTCATGGCTCATTTTAACTTAATGTATCGCCGTAATCTTTTGATTACTTACGTAAAAAAAGAAAAAATACATATCCAATAATTTTTAATAATCTATCATCATCCCTATTAATACAAAGTGCATTACAGAGTTGGTCCCAAAGTAAAATCTGTATGTTTTCATGACTAACAAACAGTATATTAGCCTGTACCTTATATCAGGGCCGGTCGTAGCAGATGTAGCAAATCCTACATGCTCCGCACTTTGGGGGGGCCCGCGGTTGGACGTACAAAAAAGCATGTCTTGTTTACCACCGGTAGGACCAATGGAATATTATGTTTGAACGGTCAAAAGAAATCTAACCTCTCTGAGGCGGGATGCTATAAATTTTCGCCATCTAATTTCTCTTGATTCTTATGTTTTCTTGAATATCGGACAAAGCAATTCCCATTTCTGTTTGAATAGTCGAATAAACCTCTCAGGGCCCCCGTGCTTAAAATTTTCGAGGTCGCTTCACCCACTTTTGCATTTTAATTTTCCTTAGTTCTTAATATTTTCTAAGTAAGTTGACAAAGTACCTCCTATCTCAGTATGAATGGTCAAAAGAAAACCTTACCTATCCAAGGTGCTAAAATTTTCAAGACTATTCCCAATTCCTACCATAGGTCCCCATGGTAGAATTTGCTACAGGCCCCACGCCGCCGCCGGCTTAATCCGACACTGCCTCATATTGTCATTTATAATGCTTGCTGAAACTTATTCCGACTAAGCTTATCCAATCAAAGACAGAAAATTATCCTATCTGAAAATCATTATTCACTTTATAGGCAATTATTTAGTTACTTGAGGGCCACAACTAAATAGACATAGTAGTTAAATAATTAATTAATAGTACCATAGTTAGTTAATAGAGTAAGCTTACAAGCGTAGGCACTCGTACGCGTAGTAACGAAGGTTGAACTAGAATCAAGGCTATAAAAAAATCCACAACTTAATATTCTAAAATATACCAAAGCAAAAGAAATACTTACTAAAAGTTATTGTATTTACACTCCGGTCGATAGAGAATACGTACAAAAGAATACGTGTTTTACGAATTTAAACTTTAGTGCCTGGGCGACCGAGCTCTGCTCGGGTGAAAATACGGAGAAATCGAATTTTCCCGGTTATGAGACCTAGCTAGATCGATTTTTCGCAACTTTCATCGAAATTGTTAGATCCGTTTTCGAGTACATGATTACAAATATATGTATATACAAATATTGCTCATTTAATAGTAGATTTAGGATTGGATCTAGGATTAGTTCCTAATCTTTTCCAACTGACAGGTGTCAGAAACCCATTCTCTCGGTGGTCGGAACATAGTCCAAATGTTTTATAGTAATTTACAAATCAATGTAGGAATTTTTAAAAGAATACCAAGTATTTATTATTTTCGTGCGATGTGTTTACGCGCCTAGTATCAAATTCTTGAAAGAGATAATATAGGTCAAACTCGGGAACAATCTACACTGCACTTTCTCGTGCGCTCATAAACAATGTTTATTCTAATTATAAAGAATTGAAAATATAAATTAAAAGTTACTTTCATTTAAAATAATAATCACTATAACGCAGATGAATTGTCGAATCCGCTATTTTACATAACCAGGACATACATTTTGACCAAGATGTAAGGTTTTTAGAGTTAGGCCTCGTAGAGTTAGGGATTTGGCTCTTAGCTCTAGGTACATTAGATCCTGATAACTTTTCATCAGTGAAAGCTTTATCTAAGTCTTGGCAACCTACTTTACATGAAATGTTTTTGGTGCGTTTTCATTACGTTTTGTATCTACTTATTTCTTTTTATTTTAGCGTTGATATTGTACTGACCTATTATCCGTAAAAAATACAGACTTGCAACCTCCATTTAAGGGGGTTGGAGGGCGAAATTTTTTCTTCCTAGTTTGCATACCAAATTTCAGCTTTCTAGGACTTTGGGAAGTGCCCTAGAGGTTTTGATGGGTGCAAACATCGTTCAGCTGTTTTACGTAACGGAGCTGTTTTGTTAAATAGCTGATTCGACAATCCATCTGCGACAACTACACTAGGTTATAGCCCTTATAAGCGTAGTCTAATCAAGTCTCTAACATATGCTAGCTTGTTTCCAGCTTAGCACCTTCGTAGCACATATAATAGGAATGATGACTAAAAAAATATTTCTTGTCCGTCTTGTAGATTATTCAAAAATATTGGACACGTATTTTCTTTTTTTACGTTGTCAAAAGATTACGGCGATACATTGAGTTAAAATGTGCCGTGACGTCACTTGTATGTAAATTTTATACTTACTTGTGACGTAGCGACCCCCACTCCCCAACTTTAATGCGTTTTATCTAAGTCATTTTTTATTAATATGATAAAGCAAAAAATACGTGTCTAATATATTTTTATTATCTGACTGACGTAAATAGAATTTCTTTTTTTTTGACCCAGGCGTCATGCCTATTGTTTGAAATGATATATTTTTCAATCAAAACTTGATAAAACATATCCTTCTGAGAAATGTGGGTGCACTGATAAGTGACTCCCCATAATGGCCCTAAATGCAGAAGAAGCTCTTTTCTTAAGTCTTCTTTTCTTAATAAGTCTTTTTCATTTTGCTTGCAGTCCTCCACAAAGGCTACGCTCCCGAGGTCCGTGTGACCCGCAGCTGCGGCTGGGTGCGCCACCACAGGGCTTGCTACAAGGCTGACAACGAGGACCACCTGGAGACCGTCTGCCAATGCTTCGACAATGAGTGCAATGCTGCTGTCCCTCTGAAGAGTGTGGTCGTGATGGTAGTTGGTGTGTTAGGGGTGTTGATGTGTTTGTGATTAAATGTGACAGTATTATTTTGTTTTATTGTTTTATTTAACTGTTCCCAAAATTTAGAAAAATGTTATGACCTGACAAACTACCTGCACGATTTCCCTAGCATTAAAAACCAATTGCCGTGCGTTAGTCTTGCAAAATTTCGAAAATGACTCGACCGATTGTGATGAAAGTTCGGTAAGTAAGTAGTTGTGTGTGCGCACCGGAGAAGATTCCGGACAAAAAAATAAATATAAAAAGGTCAAGGGAGGGGGGGGGGTCAGGTAAAGGTCTGGCAATACATGCCAGGTATTAGCTAGTTCTAAATAAAAGTTATATGGAAAATAATTGAAAAACAAAATGAAATAAATAGAGATCCTTTATTTACTAAGACTGTGAAGGCCGCTGCATAGCGTCCGCAATTAACCTGTGGTAGCTAATAATTGGAGCCGTAAAAAGCTTCCTTAAATTTGGTTATCAACAGCTTGCTAGCCTAGCCTACGTAATGATAAAGGGCTCTACAGGCTACTGCGAGAGTCCTACGACCTCCCAATATACCTATGCTGCGCTATGGCTACGAGTCACGGGTAGATTCTAGCACGGAACAGAAATGTATACAGGATTATTGGTTATATTTCGTCAATTACTTAAGGGGATGTAGGAGAGGTCATTTGCAACCAAATGACCTTTATGACCTTTATGCCAATGTCAACCATTTTCGAGTAATTTGCCATTTAATTTTTTTAAATAAAATGTCAAATGACTCGAAAATTGTTGACATTTGCATAGGAGTTACAAGGGGTCATTCGGTTGTAAAAGACCTATCCTACATCCCCTTAATAGATTGCCGACTTATAACCAGTAACTCTTATAAGGATCACAGATAGTTATTACACATCTGGGTGTCTCTTTGTGCATGAAAGATCTTTGCTTGAAAATGCAGTACTTTACAGTTGAAACACCTCCAGTGGGACGAGGTTTTCACAAAGGGACACTACCTTTCATAAAGTCCTACTATTAATCAAAACTACCATAAAATGTTCAATGAGTTAGCTTTACATACCACTGCTAGTTACCCACATACTGTATTGTGTCAAGCGCATTGTCTGATCAGCAACAAACCCAGGTATTCAAGCTACAACAAAGCTTAAACAATTAGGTATTATCCAACTGTGACAAAAAAAGCGGAAACTCGGTCAGACCACCGCTTCCTGCCATAATTTAGACCTCATTGCATTGTAAATGAAGTACCAACGTGAGTAATGTAATTATTGATGTAGCGTCAAATGACATTGGCCCAGTCAATCCACTGTGTGAACTGATAAACGCTAGAACATACTGGTTATCTCTCCATCAGCTGTAAAGACCGTGACATTCCTGGGCCATTGTCAGTGAATACTTACTTTACTTAATCAGAAACCTAAAAAAACATACTAAACAATTATTCAAAAACAATATGGTTTTGTTGTGAAAACAAATACAAATATTTATTATTAAGAAAAATCATTCATCAATCTTCATAAATAAAACAATTAATGGATGACAGCGCCATCTATGTACACAATGCCGCACTACATAGTTGCCAGTGTGTCAGGTATATATTGTATGTAGTGCATAGATGGCACTTGAGAGAACATAATGAAATACGATCAAATATTTAGACACTTTTACTTTAATTATGATCTTTTAGAAATAAACAAATCGTAATAAAATAACGAGGAAGTGAGTAATCAGATAGAAACAATTATTAAAAAAGTTATAATAACACTACAGTAGAAATATTTATAATGTTTCAAATTGACTTGCTTATTTTTTACTTCATAAGTTAGTTTTGATAATGATGCTAATAAAAATCCGAAATGAAAATTTTTCAATAGTATCGGCACGTTGCCAAAATTTATAGATAGCAATCCAAAATTTGAACTCAGTCTTCAAGTCAGGTTGGCCGAGTGGTCTAAGGCGCCAGATTTAAGCTCTGGTTCCCGAGAGGGAGCGTGGGTTCGAACCCCACACCTGACAAATTAATTGGTGTCTTAATTGATACTTTTTGACATTTATATTTCGTTTTGTTTGTTTTACTCATTTTACTAAACGAAGGTTTTACAGGTTCGTTAGCAGCGTCGCTTTTGTAGCGCCGCGCGTCATAATTTGATGACTCACAAACTGATGGATTTTGCATCTAGTATCTATTATTCAAGACTGGCTTTTTTCTGTCCCTTGCCTTTATAATAGGCATGGCATTAGATAGTCCACAATTGCAATTCCACGAAGTACCTATCTACAGCTTTATAAATTAGCTTTCGTCCGCGACTTCGCCCGCGTGGATGTCGGATATTATCCCAAGGGAATGTACTACCGGGATAAAAAGTATCCTATAGGTATGCTAATCCAGGTTATAAACTATCTGTGTGCCAAATTTCATCTAAATCCGTTCAGCCGTTTATGCGTGATTGAGTAACAAACATACACATAATATTAGTAGGATATTACGAAGTAGGATATTAATAACCTATGTTATCTACGAATTGATAATTTAGTATTCTATTTTTGATCTTTATAAAAAAATAGTGTTAGGTAGATACTTATGTAAGTAATTACCCTTATTGTGTATTGTGTAGTGTGATATGCTGGTTGGTATACTTGCTTGAAATTCAATTGGTTGTGTCTTGTTTGGATTGCACATAATTTTCTTCAACTGCCTGCTTGCCTTGCCTTTTCCAAACTATGTTGGGGTCGGCTTCCAATCTAACCGAATGCAGCTGATTACCATTATTTTACATGAAGCGACTGCCGATCCGACCTCCACAATTCAGTCACGGTAAGGTCTGTCAAAGATGTTCGCCCATAAATCTTATAAAAATAAATAGCGTACAGAAAATATCTTTTACTTCACATTCTTTGTTGAGATATGTATCCTCGATGTACCACGTAGGTATCTACAGCTGAACACACAAGCAACCACTTTCATGATAGGATACAGAATTTAGTTCCAAATTCCAATTAACTAGAGTTCGTTGTCATAGTTCAAGGTTAACTTTAATAACAAGAGAAGGTTAACTGCCTAACTGTGTCCCACCCTCTTTCACCTTTTAGTCACCACCCCCTTGGCATTTACCTGGGTAGGTAAGAGGGATGAGAAAAGAGATTTTTTTGATAGAGGTCAAATGGTTACAGATTAGTGAATAGTTCTAGAAAAATTACATTCGCAAGTTAGATAAAATAACAATCCGTTATCGATTGAAACTACCTACAAACTAACAGCTGTTTTAGGTAGGTATATCGTGATACAATAACAAAATCCAGGAAATAAGCCTGTCACCCTTAACAGCTAGGATCACAGTTACAAGTAAAAACCCTTCGCTTCGTAAACTTCCCTAACATACATTATAAGCCTACATAAACTGACGACTTATTATTCCCATGGAGGCACAGAATAAATCCTGTACTATTACACGAGCAATATTTGTATATTTGTTTATATATATTTGTACTCACATTTTCGAAATCGGCTCTAACGATGTCGATGAAAGTTGCAGTATAGGGAGGGGGGTGAAAAATCGATCTAGCTAGGTCTCATATCTGGGAAAATTTGTTTTCTCCGTATTTTCACCCGAGCAGATTCGGTCGCCCAAAGTTTAGAACAATATAATAAAAAATGGCATGAGAATAATGACATGGCAGCTTGGAATAAGTAGGTACTATACATGGGTTAGTATGAACTTTTCTATACTTACTATTAAATGAGCATTCTCTATTTTCACCAGAGCAGAGCTTGGTCACCCAGTTACTAATAGAGCTTACTAAATTAATGGGGTAGGCAGAAACTACAGAACGCCATCTGCTGCGATCCGTACATACTCCTGTTGCTTCGTTTACGTTCATTCCTGCATCCTAACACACGATCAATCATAATCTGAATAATTTTAAAGGATTGCTAATCTATTGCTTTCGAAAAATTTATCTGCTCAACAACGTAAATAACGCAATGAATGTTGTTGAACTGTCAAAATGAAACATGTGATGTGATTGATCGTGTCTTACGCAATTAGGATGCTGGTCATACATGCACGCCGGTTGCGAGTACTACGCACCTGACCTTTCTGAAGAGCTTCACCAATAATCCTTCCTAAATCCACCAAAAACCTAAATCTACCATAACAAACCCTTGACCTAAACATCCATACAACCGGATTGCACAACAGCCTACTAATCTAATAATCGCACAAACACAATCACATCTACTGCGCAGTATCACTTGCAATGTTATGTAAACAAACTCTTCGGAAAGTTACTAGAAAACCCTGGAGCACTCCTTATCGCCCAACTTAACACCGTCAAGTTAAAATCAACCTTAATGTTTATTGACAAAGTTTTTTTCAGCTTAACATATGGTAGGATTATTTTGAATCACACACACATTCATTATTTCGATTCAGTATTTACACACACATGTATAGGATTAAGTATGTGTGTGTTTTGTATGTGAGTGTAATGATAATGTGTGTGTGTGTGTCCTCAGAGAAAATGGTCACTTCAATGTTTTTCAGTCGGGTACCTATTTATAAATGAAATAAAAGTACCTAATGCCAAAGGTGGACTGAACAGTATTCTGAAATATCTTCATTTATTCTTGTTTTTTTGTTTTTTCTACCTCAGTTAAGTATAGTTATTATTATTTAGTAAGCCACACTAGCAGCTAATTACTTAGCTAATGCGTATGTTCCAAATAGCTTGGAGATATTGAAGTTTAGTGTGGGAGCCGTCACAACATTTTCCGGGAGCGTATTCCATGCTGTTACGACTCGGTTAGGTAAGAATTGCTTCAAAGGCTTTTTCTTTGACGAATTTTCCCATAACTTTAGGGAATGTCCACGCAAATGTTTGTTGGCATTCAGTGTGTACCTAAAGGACTTGAAGGCTATAAGATTATAAGTTATTGGTAAGCAGATTTTCCATTTAAAAATTGTACGCCCCTCCACCAAAATAAATTTATAGTAGGTATTTAAAAAACGGATTTAAATGGAAACACCGGAAAGAGATGCCCTCGAAGGACACACAAACCTTATTGGTGACGTTCTTCAAAAAGGTCAGGCTGTAAATTTCTATGGGGTGCATATTACCAGTGGCGGAGCAAGATCATTTGATGTGGGCGAAAAACATTTCGCGAGGCCCTCTTGTGGCGCAAAAACAGTAGTAAAATTTTAGCAGTTGGCAAGAACAGTTGAACAGTTGTCAAATTAGGTATATAGGCCGTTCAAAAATATTGCGAGTCTGTGAAAACCATTTTTCAATTCAATAAGTAATATTAAGCTTTAACAAGTTCAGTGCCGGGAACCCTCCTGGAGGGCTCATGTCAATATATTTATCGTTTTAGGACGAACATTTTTTTTTCAATGCGTTCACGGCTTTTATGCAGGTAATGCATAAACTTTCGAGGTGCGAGACCCCTTGGACCGCGAGGCCGTAGGTGGTGGCCCACGTCGCCCACGCCGTCTCTGCATATTACACTCGCAACGCGGCGTGTAGGTGTACAAGAGTCGTAGGCTCATAGCAGGTGGCGTTATGTAGATACTGTCTACCCCTTGAGAAAAAAACGTGAGTCTGGGTGTACATAAAAAAAAAAAAAAAATTGACCCAGGTTAAGGCACACATAAAGCATGGTATGGAAAGACTCTGTTTATAGGCCAGCAAATTGTGAACACACAACAGATGTCACAAGTGTAAAATTACGTTTATTGTTCGTTAATTAAGTACTTAGTACTTATCGATAATAATGAAACCCAGCCTTGTCGCAAACATGTGGTTTATGACTCGATCACATGTTTTCAATTTATGCCTACAGGATTTTTTTTTAAATTTCTATATATTACATGCCTGGTACAGACTACAAATATTTTGCTATAACTTTACAATTTGATATTACTTGTCATTGATTATGATACTAAAGCCCGAAAGCCTGAAAGTCTGACAATCAGTCTTACCAAGGGGTATCGTATTAACCAGTTACTGGGTTGTTGAGGTCAGATAGGTAGTCCATGTAAAATACTGGTACTCAGCTGCATCCGGTTAGACTGGAAGCCGACCCCAACATAGTTGGGAAAAGGCTAGGCAGATTGATTTTGATTATGATACCTACTTAGATTATTTTGATATTATTTGTCATTGATACTTAGATTATTTCGTTATTGTCTGTCCATGGTTACAGAACTAGGTATAGTATTTATGTAACGTGTAGGTAATTAAGCATTTATCCTTGTTTACATACTGATCCTATTATCTTATCTTATTTGATAATATATTCAATCTAATTTTAATCCTACCTGTCAAGAAAACGGAAATATTCCGAAATTAAATACAAAAATGATGAAATAGGTAGGTATTCATTTTCATTATCATCATACATATGTGCCTACTAGCTTTCGCCCGCGGCTTCGCCCGTTTGGATGTCGATAATTATCCCACGGGAAGGTATTACCGGGATAAAAGTATACTATACGTTAATCCAGGTTATAAACTACCTGTATGCCAAATTTTATCCAAATCCGTTCAGCCATTATTGCGTGATTGAGTAACAAACATCCAAACACACAAACTTTTACATTTATAATATTACTAGCAGCGCCCCGCGCTTTCACCCGCATTAGTTTCGATCCCGTGGGAATATCGGGATAAAAGTATCCTATGTGTTAATCCAGGTTATAAACTATCTGTGTACCAAATTTCATCCTAATCCGTTCAGCCGTTTGAGCGTGAAGAAGAGACAAACATACACACACATTCACAAACTTTCGCCTTTATAATATTAGTAGGATAAGTAGGTTTAGATACCCTTGGTTCCACTATAAATAAAGTTAAATGTGTTTAGTTACTAAAAATCTACTTAAAGTAGCTACTCTTCTCAACCAAAAATCATCGAAATCAGTTCAGTATTTTAGTCGTAAATGCCACACAAATGAACAGACACAAACTTATCCATCTATATGTGTGTTGTAGATTATTTACAAAGCAAGTAATTACTGATAATGACAGCACATCAGCTGAGATAATTACATCCAAGTATGTACACAGCTATCTTCTATGTATGCGTGGTGTTAATACATACCTATGTAGTGAGCGCCTACATAGCCTGAAGGAAGGTCATGACTGGTCATGACGTATTTGTACCATAGACACAAAACTATCGACTTTCTATATTTAGAAATGATGAAATTCTTGTACCCAGAACGCTGTATTAACTTCACTGTAAGCAGTTATTATTTTCACATCTTTACAAAACTGTAAACAAGACATCATTCGCTCTTTATCGAGTTCTAGTTATTTAAACACATGTTTTTCATAATGGTTAAAAACATGTTTTGACACTGACAGCTGCAAAATAAAGTAGATAGTAAAGTACGACTAAATGCAAAAGTATAATGAAAACCACAAATAATAAATAAAATGTTCAATTGTATATATACTTAGAAAAAAATACATAAAGTACACAAGGAATATAGAAATATTGTACAATATAGTCACAGCGTCACAGGGCGAACAAATAAAAATATAAAAGGCCAACATATGAATGGCCAATTCTCCCTAAAAGGGCAATAACAACCAAATAATTGTATTTTTTTTTTTTTTGGTTGGGAAATTAACAAATAACTTCCCACCCGTGTTCCTTCGGTTGCCCTGCCTGTTGCCGGGGGCCACGATGTCCCTTTCGAAACGTGATATACTTAAATCCTAGGGATTTAAACCGCTTTCATATAACCACATTACGGCATATAGCTATATCCCTAGGGATATAACTATATCACTGCTATAACCATCTTACTGCGACATCTTCTATCTTTATAAATAATTCTAATGTCACAATGTTAGTTGTCATACTCCTCCGAAACGGCTTGATCGATTTTTATGAAATTTTATATGTATATTTGGTAGATCTGAGAATCGGTCGTAATCTATTTTTCATACCCCTAAGTGATAAGGGTGGTCCATCCCAAACATAAATAATTTATATGGCAAAACAACGTTTACCGGGTCAGCTAGTATATAATTATATTATAACAATACGTCGGTGAACAGATCACTCGTCAAAATTGTTTTGAAAACTTAAAATGTATAAGCATACTTTAATTACCCACAGAAAATTCACAAGGCGGAACAAATATTAATTTTAATTAAGTTGATCCCATAATCAGTTAACCTTTTAAGTTTCGTTCTCACTAATAACTATGTGGCACACAATGCGTCTTATCTTCACGTTCTACTGCAGAGAGGGGGAGAACAGTACTGTCTGCCATATCTATACAGTTGCCTAGTAAACACGTGAAGCCGTGCTCGGTGATGGGGTAAAACGTGATCATTATTGGGTGGATAAAAATAGCGACTACCTAACTTGGTTACTTGGAAATTTAGAATTACCCGCACAGTTACAGAAATTCTAGAAACATGTGCCTACTGTATTTATTAACTAATAGTTTGACTACAGCCTTTTTGGAGAATATTGACTGCATTTTCATTTAATAACTGGGTTGTGGAGGTCAGATAGGCAGTCGCTCCATGTAAAATACTGGTATTCAGCTGCATCCGGTTAGACTGGAAGCCGACCCCAATATAGTTGGGAAAAGGCTGGGCAGATGATGATGTACTTACATTTCATAGGAATAACCATACCTAATTAATAGCTGCACGAAGAGGCACTTATCGGGTTTTTCGCTTAAATTCACCAACGATTGTGTTATTTTTAACCGACTTCCAAAAGGAGGAGGTTCTCAATTCGTTTTTTTTTTTTGTTTGTTACGCGATTACTCCGCCAATTAGGAATAGATTTTGATGATTCTTTTTTTGTTTGGTGCTTCTATTGTATACGTACAAAAACTTTTTACAAAAAAAAACAACCGACTTCAAAAAAAAACACTACAAAGTGAAAAATAACTTTAATTTCGGAAGTCGGTGACAAAGAACGAAAATTCAAAACCAAAGACACCGACTTCCGAAATTAAAGTTATTTTTCACTTTGTAGTGTTTTTTTTTGAAGTCGGTTGTTTTTTTTTTGTAAAAAGTTTTTTGTACGTATACAATAGAAGCACAAAACGACAATTTAATATAGCTATAAGTCTTCTCTTTTATGTGTGGAAAGTGACTAACCTGGTGTCAGAGTTTTAACGCCACCCATGGGCCTCTGACTTGGCTTCACATGCCGTCGAGAAATATCTCTCAGGCATGCCGGTTTCCTCACGATGTTTTCCGTTTTTGAAACAAGTGATAATTACATATACATATACAATACGCACATGAATCCGAAAAGTCAGAGGTGCGTGTGTATAAGGCTTGTGCAGACCAGCGCGACACGCGACGCGACACAAAGGCACCGCCCGTCGCGCGACGAGCGGTGCCTTTGTGTCGAGTCGTGTGTCGCGCTGGTCTGCACAAGCCTTAATTGATTTTGGAAACTTCAATAGGTACGTTTCTTCGATTTTATAACGTGGTCTCGGACAGAAAAGTGTGCTGTCCTAGGCACCAGCGAATTTGTATAGATCAACTACCCATCCTCGCAAGAGAAGCTAAACCTCCCTAAATCATTTCAATGTTAGTAAATAATAAACTTTACTAATAATACAGAGTTGCTATGAGAAGACGTTACCTTCTGCGCGTTATTTCTAGATAGTTTAACGTGTTATTATCTGGTTATATCGACTGGTTACGGTCTGGCGACCGGTGAATATCGACTGGTGACCGGTGAAGGTCGTCGCCAGGTGAAATAGGACTTTGAACCTGACTGAAGGACGGTGCCTAGGTAGGCAGGTACTTTTCATCAGTAGAGACCGAAATTCTTAACACTTTCGACTCCACCCACTTTTCATTGAACTCATACGCCATGCCGCCATACATATCGGAAGTGAACCCTCCGGGAGGGTTACCGGCATTATGTTTGCGTTAAAGTTAACCGTCGCGGGCGGTCAGCGGCATTAGGTTTAAAACCATGTTATAAAACACTGTAAAATGAAGTAAAATAGTGTTTTCAGGAGTTCTTGTCGCTATATGTAGTTTCCACCTTTTAAATTTTTTGTGAATATTTGGACCCGTGAACAAAAATAAATAAAAATGCTTTAATTATAAAATCAACGGATATTCTAATAAATCTTGTTAAAATATACATCAGATTTTATTTTCACTGTTTATAATGCTGTATTCGCTAAGAAAAACCTACATTTAAAATGAGCCCTCCGCGAGGGCTCCCGGCTTCCCAGATACGACTAGGTGAATCCTCCAGTAGGGCCCGCCGGGCCCGGCACTAAACGTGTTAAAATATTACCTACAGCTAGGTTACAATATAATATTTGCAAGTGAGCCCCAAACTGGACAGTTAGTCTTACCAGAGTTGGCATGATTAAATCATTTTGATTTAAATCAAATGATTTTTTCAATAAAAATCATTGATTAAATTAAATTGTATTATTTCTTTCTTATTTGTAAAACAAATTAAAATTTCTTAATTTTGGATAACGGATAGATACATAAAACTGTATGTTAAAAATCACTTTGTATTAGAATTCTAATATTTAAACAAAAACACCAACTTTCCAGCGTTTTCCGTTCCTAATCTGTTTCTGCTTTTAGAATGTACAAATCCAAAGGTGGAAAAGGCTCTTTCCACTGATGCTGACGATGCGATGCGATGGCTCAAATAACTGTCTCAAAACAAAAGCACGTTTCGTTTGACACACAATTTTAAGTGGATTTTGCTCAAGCAAAAAATCCAAAAAATCACTATTTATTTTTATTCTTTGCAAAAAAATCGTGATTTTTTTCCAACCCTAGGCTGTACCTTGGGGCTCGAGTGTTAGTGAAAACGGACATTAATTGCACACAGCAATTGTAGTACAATATTGTTACAATATTGTGAGGACCTAAGATCACGTCCGGTGAAAATTAATTGCATGTAAAACAAAATTAACAAATGATTCTCTTAATCAATTTTATCCCTCTACACTTTTCCTTGCTGCGGCGTAGCACGAAATACTCCATTATTTTCACTAGATTCCATTTTATTTCCAACACGCCATTACCAAGCCAGGGTAGGGCTTCCATAATCAATATTGCCTACGCAACAGACTTGCCTGTCATTCGCAGGAAGGTGGGCAGATGTGTAGGTGTAGCGTAATTCTACTGAAAACTTCCCATTGTTGTGACAACAATGAAAATGGTGCTGCAAACAAAAGATGATTATGTATAACCAAGCCGGGGTAGTTGCGTAACACGCATAAATAATAAATAAAATTCATTTATTTGCAAACATAAGTGTCACTGTTACATAGAAGCTCTGCCTCCCGAACTAGGTAGTTAACCAGGGCCTCAAGTCTGCTATTTATTACAATAGTGTCAGAATGGTCTATCATTGATTTCATAATTTTTGATTTGGACAAGTTTGGTAATCTACTAATATAACGGCGTCATTATGACTTTCCAATGGTCCATTAAAAGAAATGGCACTTATTGGTAATCTCGTACATAATGACAAATGAATGACTGACTCATTGGTCGTATTGTACGACAATGCCATTATAACACAATTCTATTACGAGACCATTGACCGACCAATGATCGACCATTATGAATTTAGCAGATTGCGAACTTTTAACAAAATGACAATGGGATCGTGTTGGAATGACGAATTTATAAAAATAGCAGACTTGGGCCCCTGTATCTCAGGTGACAGTTCCCTTTCTTAATACATCATTCATTTTGCTTACATGCTAAGTGTCATACAAATTGTTACATTAATAAAAAAATACAATATGGTTATCAAAAATAAAAACCAAAAAGATAAAAACAATAAAATAAAAATATTATTGCCCAAGTGGTCCACACCACTTGGGCAATAATATTTGTGTTGCGCATGATGGTGTGTTTGTATGTAATCATAAGAATTAAGATGTGTGTGTATGTGTTCGTAGTGCAGTCCTTTTATTTGTTTGGGTTAGTGGTGACAAGATTTTCTGTTTGCTCGTAATCCAATTTGCTGAGCCAGATTAGTATATTCTTTCCGAAATTGTGATTATTCAAATTATGTGCATTTTTAACAGTAAGTTTGTTGTATATACGTGCCTACGTGGTGCGGTGGAGTTGTAATGGCGTTTTGCAAAAGTGGATTTGACTGAAGGTGCTGGACATATGAAGCGTCTCTTGGTGGTTGGTAGCAGCTGGGGAATTGTGATACGGTGAAATCTGCGCATTACCCGACTTACGTAGAGCTTGTGGACCGATAGAACACCAGTGCGATTGTATAAATCCGTTGTACGGTAGGGACATGAGAACTTTAAGGCGCAACTAGCCGATACTTTTTCCGTACAAATTTCAGGGGGGTTTTACTCCACTGTTACACATTGTACATCCAAAGTAAAACATGAAATCGTTTTGTCTTATTATTAATTTTGTCTGTACAGAATCAGAATAGTAAAAAAAAAAGCAATTAAAAAGTTATGAGCCAACAAAGATTCGTTTTTCCTGCTAATTTTAACGCAACTTTGGGAGTAAATAAGTAATAAAAGAAGTATAAAATCTCCAAAACAAAGCTCGTTCCGACAAAGCTCAATTGCCGAAAATTATAATAAACTTTATTCGTAATTGATTTATGCAGTAGTTTTTTCATAAAACTCCACCTTCCAAAGGACTTTTCGTAATTTTTTACGCGCTCGTTTTATTAAAATCGTTCTGAACGGTGTTTGTGTGCGTGCGAACTAGAGTTTGTGCATGTAGCCCAGCGTCTAACTGCTCATCACTGATACTATCTCTATCGGACACGATGCCAGATGAGATAGCGTGCTTTTTGACCAAGCCCACCAATGAGTTCGAGCGCGACTAGTTCAACCTTAAGGAGCGCACGCTGAGCACGTTCCAGTCCTATTATAACCGATTTCGACGCGCCACCCCAAGAACAGATGCAATAGTCAACTATTGCGAATGTAATCAGTACACATTCGCCTAATGCTTTGTAGGTTGATCAGAAGCTTCGTAGGCGCAACATTTCTTAGTTGTTTAAATATATAAATTAACATTCGAAGTCGGCCACTTAGACTTGAAATATGGTGATTCCAGTTTAAGTTCTCATCAACTATAACGCCTAAGTATTTTATAACATTTGATGTTGTCAAAACATCACAGGTACATTGGGTATTCCCGCGCGGGTTTCGGTTACATGGGAAAGCATGAATTCTTATACTAAACTTCGAGTCCGGACGAGCGATATTAGTCTTTGTAAAACATAAATATTTTGTTTTGGATGTATTTAACGACAGCAGGTTGAACATAAAATGACAATTGATCGCAATGGGTGCCATTTTGACAGTTCAGCCACGTTTTTTGCGTTATTTACGTCATTGAGCAGACGAATTTTTCAAACCTATGAAACAATGGATTAGCAATATCCTTCAAAACCCTCGGATTGTGATTGAAAGTGTGTGACGCAATTGGAGTACTGCCTTCTGAATCAGGCCCTTGATCCAACCGCTTAACGACAGTCTCGAGAGATGTTGGTCAAGGCTTTCTGCCATCAGGCCATTAACCGTTACCTACATCAATCAGCACAATGATAGCCGAGCTGACATTCCACATGTCAACAACCTCGTGTGTTAAATCGAGATAATTTAATTATTTCTCTTTCTCAGCTTTCACGAGGTTCTCGTCATGTGGAATGGTAACATCAACTATGATTGCGCGGCGCGCTTATCGATCTATCACCAATAAACCTGTCCTGTCAGTAATTATAGACCGATCCCAGTACAGCGTGACATGGTCATTTTCGAGAACTGAGACATCTGCGACTACATCATTCTCACCGGCAACAGGTTAATTAGAGCCGCAAGCTCCTTCAAAAGTGACTCACCAGCTTCCCCGGCGCCTGTACTCAATATGTCTTTTAAATAATGAGGAGTCAGGCCGCCGACGGAACCATTTCGGAAGGAGCTCACGGCAGCAATCAGCTGCGAGGCAGTAAGGTGTTGAATCCGGATCAGGAGTGAGGGGGGGGGGGGGTCAGGGAAGGAGAAACCATAGACTCTTGAGAGTAGGGTGCCACCACATCGCTCCTGAACAGTACAGCCTGGCTGCTCCCCTGATGTCACGTTCAGTTAATTTGAATTCTACATGTGAACATAATTAAGCCTCTTCGTCAAGGGTTATTGGAAACAGGTAATTTGGATCTAAAATAGGGATCGAATTTGATTTGTCAATGTTTTTTTAGTTGCCATATTTTTTTGGACATGCAGAATACTATAAGGGAAGGTAAGTAATTGCTCCCAGGCACTATGTGAGTTCTCCTGGGTTGCAAGACGGAGACATTGCGTCAAATTTAGTGCAACAGACCGTCTCGCACCCCGGGGAACTTTCTTTAATACTGAGGTAGAATTTTTTAATTGTTGGTAAATTGAGGTATAATTTGGTTGCAAATGACCTCTCCTACATCCCCTTAACGGCTTGCCGACGTATAACCCTGTATATTCTACGACGATTCGGTAACTGTAGAAAGAAAAGCCCTTATGGCGAGCAGTAAGGTATCAAGGCTGAGAGTATCACACGCATAAAAATTTACTTTGTTAATATTATTATTTTGAAATTCTGATTTTTATTGAGAAAAATACGAAGCGCGTTCAGGTATTTTATACTTATTGTTATGATGATTAGCTCACGTGTTTGTGTCACATTTTCGTGAGAGCACTTTCGAATCTAATATTTTCTATATACTAATATTACTAATATAATTATATTGTAGAAAGAAATTTCTAGTTTTATCAACCTTTTTAATAGGCTACTTAACATAGGGCAAAATAGATTGTCTCTTCAAATGGAATTGAGTTGCTCCCAATTTTTTTTTACGAGAACGCCTGTCCTTGGCCTAGTATATTCTGTATATTATAGGTACCTAGGTCATAGACCTACTTAGCTTACAGCCTGACTCGACTTCAACATGAACCAATGCTTTAGAACTGGAATGTTCTTACAGGCGGTTACAAAAATACTCCTGGGGTTTTGAGGATTTACAGGAACTTTCTAGACGCGTCCGTCGCGGTCGGTAAGTCAAGCAAGTCTTCTAAAAACGTCAGCATCTTTCAAAGCAATCAGTTTCATTAGACACTGTTACATTCGAATTTTATAAAGCAACCCAAATCGCAGACTTATTTTAAATCATGGGAATTCCCACACACAGACAACTTCTGTATAAAAACACTACCAAACACAACCGTGTGTCACGTGTGTGTTTTGTTTTGACGCGTTTCAATCGCACACAGGGAAACATGACGCACACATACAACGATAACCTACAAATGAACACACAGCATAAACGTGCACGTTTTCCGTTGTATCGGTATGACGCACGTGCAAGGGGGCGGGCGGGGGTGCGCGGGGCGAGGTAAAATGGAATGGACGGTTTATATAGGACGCGAGCACGTAGATGAAACCAGTTTGATTCGCGAAGTAAACAAACAAACACCTTCGAAAAAGCATCACAATTTGTTGCGCCGGCTGATAGCCAAGATGGGTACGTTCACCTTTTCTACTTTATCATCAATTCATCATCGTAGCATTGACCTTAGTTTTCATTTAACCTATATTTACACCCCAAAATATCAACATAATTCCCAGCAAATAATATCTCTACTTCCGAATTTATCAAAGATTCCCATATTTCCGAGTGATCTTCAATAATTACTCTGACCCTTTCGAAGACTGACATGACACTATTATCAGCTGTTTATTGAATCAGTCCCCACTTCAACTGCATCGTTATTTATCTTGTTATTACTGTTCACCACTCAATGTATTCCATGCCATGTATATTTTGTACTGTTTGATTTATTTGCTTCAACAAGAGCATTACATTTGAGAATAATTTAAACCTTATCTATAGTTGTTCATTTTGTGGCATAGTAACAGCTTTTCCTGTAATCTGAATTTGGGCACTATCATTTCTACAGTCAAGAGGTAAAAACCATATTTGGCAGGCGTTAGCAATTTATAGTTTGAATTATTTCGCTTTCTCTCTTTGAAGTTTTATTTTTAACCCTATTTTCGTACCCGAAGGGTGAAAAACGGAACTGTAATAGGTACCTAAACAGTTGAAATTTTCACAGATTGTGTATATATAAAAATGAGTTATTAAATCATTTAAAATGGGGTCCCACTTGGCCGGTTTTATTATTTGATAATTACTTTTTCTGTTTCTTAAAGAATCATATCTTTGAATAATAAACTCCATTCGTCTTAATCATCATAATTAAAGCACGAATATTCGATCCCATTAAAGAAATTACACCATATTCATTTATGGTGCTATGCGCCATTCAGGTAGGTACATAATGGCGTCCTCGCGTGCCGCTGTCTAGACTTAATTAAATTAACTTCTATTGTCTAACCTCCCCTTCAGTCTAGGAAGTAGACACACCTCTATTTGCTAGCTTTCAGTGGTAGTCATGATAAACTGTCAAATGGTTATTTGCTTACAAATACTGAATTCTATTTATAGTGTTGCCAAACCTTTTGCCATCTTTTAAACGAAATCTTAGTCTTCAAAGTCGGCCAAATAAAAAACCAAGACATAGCGCTGCGAACAATAAAGTGAAGCATGCCAAAACTACACCTCCGCTCTGTGTATATACGCTCACAATGTCAAAGTCAAATCATTTATTTCAAATAGGCCCATGTATAGCGCTTTTGAACGTCAAAATTTGCAAAATAATAGAATTGATTTGACGCACACGCACACATTTACAATCAAACTACACCTCACTTAGTGCACACATGTCTATGAAACAGGCTTCACTTCACTGTGTGCAACGCTAAAACTCTTGGTTTCTTGGAGTCTTCAAATATAAAATTTTTGCCAAAAAATTTGTAATCTAATTTTAAATTGTCTGCCTCCAAACACGTGTTTTCTATCAAGTCTGTTTCCATTCACATTTCACGGAAACACTTTTCGCCGTCTTTGATGTTACCCAAAATAAATTGTAGAACGTTAAAGCAAACATCGTCTAAATAACAAACGACGTAAACCATTCCTGGCTTTTCGCTATATTCGTTAACTGTGCCATAAAGATATTGAGTGACGTGGATGTAAACCGTTTTAGTTATGTCCCTACTTCCGACACATGACCCTGGCCGGTGAGTCATCCGGTTTCCCATTACAGGTGTGTTTGTGAAGTTCGTCACTGTGCTCAATTAGCAAATTAGCAATTCTCGGAGGTTGGCCTTTATGACGTAGATTACCTACCCACATTCCTTGTGTAACACTAATTGATACTCAGGACACTATCGATGCAATAATCACTGCTTAGTAACCGCATTGTATGGCTATGACGCAACACTTGAGCAGCTTATCGTCTTTCATTGACAATGGCACGGGAGGAATTTATGTTTTATCGTGAGTCGTTATTGACTAGCATATTTCTTATTTTTCTATTTTATTTAAACTGACATCAAAATGATCTACCATTCATCTGCAATCGCTTATCATAGAATCATTAATGCCCTAACACTTGACAAAATTTAACTTGATTATTTCTTTGTTACAGATATGTTAAATATAAAACCGTTAAGTAAGGACTTAGAGTGGTCTCAGGATGCGTCCGCGGGGGCGGGCATGGAGACCACTGGTGCGGGCGGGACCGACGCGTCCGCCGCGCCGCTAGCATGTTCATCGAGCGAGGAGCGCGCCCTACGCCGCGTTGTGGGTCGCTGGGGCACCGAGTGGTTGAGCTGACTCGGCTCCGACGCACGCGCCGCCGGCAGCTGGCCTGCCGACCACCCCCTCCCGCCACCCCGGTGGGGGGCCTCCCGCCCCGCCCAGCGACTCACCCTCCAACGCTACGAGGACCTGGTCGCTAAGGCGGAGGCGCTGTTGAGCCGTCTCGTCGTCTCGGAGAATTATGACTCCATCAATAACTTCATTTCCCTGTACGATGCCTACATGGCAGCCCCGGACGCGACTCTTCAGGAGTACTTCCCGAAGTACAATCCGCCCATCCGTCCCCACAAGCATACGTGCGTCGGTCTGGCCATGGAAGTCGAGAAACTGCTGAAAGGCTTGGAGAAGGACTTCCCTGGCATCTCAAAGTCCATGATGATTGTATCGTGTGACGAGAACATCCAAGATCTAGTGGACTACGCAACATCCAGTCCTGGACCCCAAGGGTTTTTGATCGAGAATGAGAAGGACCACGTGATGCTTGCTATCAACGTGAAGGTGGACGGAAGGCCTGGCATGTTCCTGTCAGATCTGGGCTACCACATCGCTCGCGTCGTCACTGTTATGGCTGATCGTTGCTACCCTCATACTGGTAAGTCTCGAATACAACCATTTGGGTCTATGTATATCAAATCCAAATAAAAAATCTTCACCATTTTCTTGGCCCAAATTTTATTATTAATTTCGGTTTCCTAACAGGTTGGTTCACCCAATCGGACGAGCCTCACTGCCGCAAGGAGTACAACTATCAGTTCAATACGCTGAACAGCAACTACATCGAGTGGCATGAGCGCGAGACCAGGGGCGCCGTGGTGAAGGAGCGCCTGTCACTCATCTACGTCGCTAAGGCGTATTTGACAGCTGTCAGTGTCACCGAGAAGAGGAACATCGTTTGGGACTTGAGGTTGGTACCTACTTTGACAATTTTGAAAATGTCTACTTAGTCTTTTTTCATAACTTTTGGGGTTTGTTGTTCCAGTAGGTATATTCTCTTGGTACTCATAGATTTACGAGGCGTCTGCTATTTGGCCCTTTTAAAGTACTTTTTGGCTACTTTAGCATGTCCTAAGTACTAGGCACCATTTTGATAAAATTGTGGAAAAACACTTGATTTGCAAATAGGATTCAAAGTAGGTATACTGTTATCTAGGTACTCGTCATAATCTGATGAGTAACGCAATAAACGATATCTCTATGATAACAGTCAATGGTGCCGATTCTCTTGTCACAAATGCCTCTAAACTAAACTAAAAATCACCAAAATTTAGTTTATTCCTGTCAAACGACGATTTCCCATTCTGAAATAGACTAAAGTGACACAACTTAACTATATTTTAGTTTGACAGCACTAAGATGGCAACGAGATATTAGTTTAGTGAAAATAACATTTTTGCTATTCTGAATTTGACGTTTTTCACCTAAAATTTAGATTTTCTAACTAAATCTGACTATTTTTAATCGCGACTAAAAACGTGTGGAATAAAATTGGTTGTCATGAACTATAAACACCTCGACTTCAAATGCAAAAACAGTACTGAATCTTTTTTTTTCTTTTGCTTATATCTCGAAAACGGTGTGTCCAATCGCAAAAATAATGAAAATTTCGACCCCCTTTATAAAACCTTTAAACCCCTAACACTCTACATGTAGGTAATACTTTTTCTTATTTTTCATACAAAAAGTGAAAAATTCCATACAAAACACGACGAGGCTGCCCCCCCTGCGCGCCTCCGGCTCTAAAAAGATCACCTGGTTAGGTATCACGTGTGGAGTCGCGATTGTCAAATTCGATTTAGATGTGTCAAAATTATTTTTAAATTTAGAGAATTTATTTTGCAGAATAGCTTTAAGATTCTCATAGTCAAAAGTAAGGAATTTTAGTGATAGTTTAGTTAGTTTAGTTCGGTGTACAAGAGAATCGGCACCAATATACTATCAGAGAACAATAGTGTGTGTGTGTCTTCAAGATTATTAAAAAATATTTAGGTACTGTCTGTTTATCAAAGCTTATAGAATATGTTATTGCCATAATGCCATGTCAACAAAACAAAGCAAAACAATATGCTTAAGGAAGTAAATAAAATATTGAATAAGCTTTGCTAAACCCACTTATTTATTGTTCTCAAAATAACTAGGGCACATTATCTATCGTGTGTTTCGAATCTAAATGGATATAATACAATTAGGGCTCTGGTAATTGTTAGCCATGACAGTCTGATTAACAGTGTACCAGGAAATTGTAACTGGTTAGTAATAGTTAGATAGAACTACATAAAACACGATGCAACACCGTGATTCATGCAAAACTAATAAGCATTTACACATTACCACTATTTTGCTGTTTTAAGCTGTGGTATAAAAAGCTGTGGCAGATAATAGCAAATATGGTAGTCAAGCTATTAGGAATCAAATGTAACGAAAGATACAGGCCGAAAATGTACACCATCTTATATCAGTATTTGAAACGACGATGATTATATATAGAAACATATATAGCATATTTATGCTATCGCTATGGGCTCTGGAGTATTTCCGCTCCCAATGACGTCAAATGATATAAATTCATGTCGACTTCTCCATATTTTATGCCAGTGTTTTTGTAGAACCGATTCAGCCTATGAACTCGAAACTTTATCTTTATATCGGTCATCTATGCGACTTTAGACAGGCAAAGACCCTGAGGCTCTCTAGCCCTAAAGCTTAAGATTTCAGCCTTCATGGATGCCGGCCGATGGCTTGATATACAGCCAAATCTCGGCTATTATTGCATTTCATTTTAATTGCAATTGCCAATTTTAACACATTATTTTTCTGTTATTTTCAGGAGTTTACTCGCCAGGGATCCTAAAGGTCGTCTGACCGCCGGTATCTACTTCCCTATAAAGAAGAAGGACCAACAGTTCACCATGTTCTTCGATGCCAACAACGGCAAGCAAAGGAAGAAACTCAAGTTCGAAACCTTCTTGAAATTGCAAACGGTAATTATGATAAAATTATTAAAACATAATGTGATATTTTTCCCCAATTGAAGCAGAATATTTAATGTCGTCATATAATATACCCAGCCACAAATGTTGAGGATAAACCGTTTATTAGGTACCCAAATAAAAGACAGTCACAGTTTCATATCGTGCGTCTATCTGGCTAGTAACAGGAAGATCAAACCTAATATTTTATGCCAAGAACACTTTATTCTACATATTTCAGTAATATTTTATAACTAAACGAAAGTGTGAAATTCCCGCAATCAAGGTCATCGTTTACACGGACGTCATTGCTCTGGCGTTTTGCCAGATTCGTTTTATGGAATTTACCATTCCAGAGTTTATGGAATTGAGATTTTTCCGAGCAGTGAACGCCATCTAGTGAGCTCTTGCTGCAACAACACAAGTTTACTTGACTAAAAAACTAGTACTACTTCTAGCTCTAAAACTCCAAATCTTCTCAAATAATTTAACAATATCTGGATGACCGAGCTTAGGTCGTTTTTTTTTAACAACGTTTTCTAACAATGATACCTAGCTAGATCGATTTATCGCCCCCGAAAGCCCCTGCATACTAAATTTCATGAAAATCGTTGGAGTCCTTTTCCGAGATTCAGATTATATATATGTTACGGCTAAAACCCGAAGTGCGGCTACACCTAGTTTTAGCCGGCTAGAACTAGGTGCGGCCGGTAGCAGTTGGTTAAACTTGCCTAAATGGATCCTGGCACTCGCCGGCCGCTGCCGCGGCACCGCTCGCTTCGCTCGCTCGGCTCGTGCGGTGTGTCATGTGGTCACAGTTCTAACCTAACCTAACCTACCTTTCAGCCATTTTCCTTTGCTACAACTAACTTTAACCAACTGCTACCGGCCGCACCTAGTTCTAGCCGGCTAAAACTAGGTGTAGCCGCACTTCGGGTTTTAGCCGTGACATATACAAGAATTGCTCGTTTAAAGGTATTACATAGATAAACTGGACGTTTTTTGCAAGCATACAGCATGCATTAACTTTTAAAACTAAGGAAATATCCTAAAATCTATATACTCAACAGCTTTTATTTCCAACAACGAATTAAATATATTTCGTCTGAGATTTCAAATAAAATAAACCCTTATCACCTCACTCGAAAGACGTCCACTGCAGGTCATGGCCTTCTCCCCCGCCACAAATCGTCAACAACTAACCCCGCATTTTTCTTCTTTCCAGATTCCTGACGAGGTCGTAGATGAGGTCGAACAGTGTAACGACCAGCTTCGTCTGCGCGATGGTGAGCTACTGTCCATCCTGAACAAGCTGGCTACCATCATGGCCGACGAGGAGTACATAGTCGAACTGCAGGACATCAACGACAAAATCGTGCAACTTTCTGCTGGAAACTAAATCAAAAACCTTTAAAATTACATTAAGTCAACAAGATCTTAATAACATCGTCATTAATTTGCGAATTGATGGAGTTCTAATTTGGTTTCTTGCACATATTTTTGGATAGTGTACAATCGATTTTAAAACTTAGTATCGATTAGAAAGTTAGACATAGATTAGAGTTCCGGGTAATTAGTATCATAGAACCTCGTAGAACTCATTTAAATTGAATGTGACATTTTCTTGTTATTACTTCATTTAGATTTCATTCATTCTTTGGAAAATAACGTGGTTTTGGCCTAGCATAAAGTTCAAGGCTGTATGGATTAAGACCTTTGCCAGTAATGGTAAATAAATCAACAACAACATCGTTCATCTATGGAATTCGTTCCTTTTTATTTTTCTTACGCACAAATAGTGTATTAGATGTTTTTAGAATAGTGCAATTTGTATACAAATAAATGGGTTGAATATTAGTTTTCATCCTTACATTCTGTTCTGTTCATGTAGTTCATCATTTTGTTATAGAGGTTAGACAAGTAGTTGTGACGTAGATTGAAGTACTGAGACGTATGACGAGACACGGCTTAACATGGGATATTAAAAAAATATTAGAAAAATGTTTTTGTTTTATTTTTAACTTCATAAAACCTTCCTGTTTACCCTTCGCCCACTTAATAACAACCGTACTATTTTAATAGTGGCAGTAGTAATAATTCTTTGCCACAGAAAAAACAACGAATTTTCCACGAATCTGATGCCTGTTTTCACTAACATTGGCTACATGACACATGACTACAGTTGTATCAATATACACGTTGTATATTGATACAGCGTGTAACGTTAAATGCGCAAAACATCAGACACCCCAACTGATTTTTAATTCATTGACCTATTTCAGAGAGAAAAAAATCATTAAAAAAATTGTAAAGGTTTTAAGTGCTGTTTTAGTTCGTAGATTCGTATTTGCATTGAAATAAAAGCTATTATTATCCTGCGTATGGGAAAATTTAAATTGGTCGACAACAATTTGTGTTTGTTTACCTATTTTGTCGGGTTTGCGCATGTGATGGCTTGACCTATTAATAAATAGACAAGGCATGAAGATTTTTTGAAAAATGTGTCCTATTTTAAAAAGTGGTTCAATTGATTCTGCTCGTTATTCTGACCAAACTATTTTCAGGTTTTGCACATTTAACGTTACATGTTGTATACTGGCCACCAAGATAATATTTTAAAAATGTAAATGTGTGTCTTATGAAATAATGAAGGAAACGCCAGATCCTGTCGTAATAACTCTTTTAGCCTGACTTTTCCATACAAGAACAAATAAACATAACTGGCAAATTGTGAGTGTACTAAACACGTCTGCCTAGCTCGTCGGGGAATACAGCCGTGATGTTATGTTTGTTTATCCGAACAAAATCTCTTCAACAAAAAAATTATAGTAAATTTTTATTTAAATTGTTTTGGGTTATAATTTCGTGATAAAGTATTTGCAGAGCAGCTTAATTTTTTTTTTGTTTGGGTTTTATTGTATAATAGGTATTCATTTTACAGCCGCGCCGTACGTAGCACAGTCTCACTTTTTTGTAATGTGCTAGTCAAGCCCTTTCATTTAATACCCAACATGGTACAGTTAAAAAAACTTTTTTATTTCACATAAACATAACATAACATCACGCCTTGTTTCCCCGAAGGGTTGGGCAGAAGTGTACCTGTAGTAGGTACACCCACATTTCGCCAGTTATGTTTAAGTCCCATGTAATAGGGGGCGAGCCTATTGCCAACAACCGGGCACAAATCCAGACTCAGGGCTGCTACTGAGAAATTCCAGATAGAAAAACCCAATAACACTTTGCCCGACCCGGGAATCGAACCCAGGACCTCATGCTCAGCAGTAGCGCTTGCGACCACTAGACCAACGAGGCACTTTTTTAGTTCATGATTTTATTTCCTCTAGAGGGCGCCATATTGCATTCAATGTGGCGTCACATAGCTTATAACCAGCAGACGATCAAGACGCTTCCAATGATACCTCATTTGTCAAATTATAATCTGCAGTTTAGAAGTTATGAGGTAACAGATGAACATACATACATATATACAAACATACATACCGGTCAAAATCATTAAAAAAAAAAAAAAGCATTTTTTGCCTCAATTCGTAGCGTATCCCCGTAGAAAGCCTACGGGGGTGCTACGGGGCTACGGGTCATCTACGAACAGGTCTACGTGCGTAGAGGGCCTACGGCGTAGGCCTCGTTAGGGCTTTTTAAAATTATTTCAGAACCTTTCCGTTGTTACCTTTATCCATATTGAAATCTAATTTATAATTGAGAGTACGATGAGGTAGATTTAATATTGACTTCGTTATTTAGGATCGAAAAATTGTTGAGTAAGAGAAAATCAATCGTTCTTGGTTTCCAATTTGATATTGTCAGAGCTCATCTTTACTTGGTCAGCTAAGGCGGTATAATTTACTTAATATCAGTTTACAAACAATGCTGTTTGGGAAGGCAGATTTAATGGTTGCCCATACAAGAAAAACCACGCTTTCTCTCTTAAGTTTGCGGCTCTGCTTAGTTTTCTAACCAAATCTATGCAACAACCGCGAAAGGTGGTGTTTTTCGTCAGTCAGCATGTTACAATAGGTATTTTTCTGTCAAAATAAAGTTGATTATTAAAATTGATGGCTCATACGCTCTTCAAATTCCGCTAGTGAGTATGACTTAACAGTTCCGAATTTATTATGCTATCTTAGGAGTAAATCCTATCGTATATTTGTATATATATTTGTACTCACGTTCTCGAAATCGGCTGTAAAGATTTTGATGAAAGTTGCAATATAGGGGTTTACGGTGGCGAAAAATCAATCTAGCTAGGTCTCATATCTAGGAAAATTCATTTTCTCCGTATTTTCACCCGAGCAGAGCTCGGTCGCCCAAAGTTTAGAACAAGATAATAAATAATGACATTAGAATAATGACATGGCAGCATGGAATTAGTAAGTAGCTACTATCATGGCAGCATTGAATAAGTAGGTACAGACGCCAGCACATCAAGCTACCCGAAACTGTCAAATTTTCCCAATCAACTCTGAACCTTAAATTTTCAACGATAAAGTTGAAAATCTATTAAATAAATTTGACAGATTGTAGTAGCTTGAAGTGCTGGCGTCTGTACATATACATGGAATTAGTATGAACTTTCCTATACTATTAAATGAGCATTCTCTATTTTCACCCGAGCAGAGCTCGGTCACCCAGGTACCAAAAACCATAGTCTACAATGTAATTAAAGAAAAAATACATGAACACTAGTTTTTAACCGACTTCCAAAAGGAGGAGGTTCTCAATTCGTCTGTATGTTTTTTTTTTTTTGTTTTTTTTTTTTTTTGTATGTTTGTTACGCGATTACTCCGCCAATTATGAATAGATTTTGATGATTCTTTTTTTGTTTGGTAGATCATACTTCAGAGGTGGTCCCATATAAATTGTATTAACTTTGCTTGGGTAGTTTTTGAGTTAGCTTCAATTATACGTATTTTTTCCCACTTAGTATGTAGATGATATGATAACTTCTTGTCACTGTTATTTACATAGCAGGTAGTGGTATTCGAATTTGTGTGGGGTAGGTACCACAACTAAAAAGTGAAAAATAAAAACTTTTTACAAAAAAAAAACAACCGACTTCAAAAAAAAAACACTACAAAGTGAAAAATAACTTTAATTTCGGAAGTCGGTGACTAAGAACGAAAATTCAAAACCAAAGACACCGACTTCCGAAATTAAAGTTATTTTTCACTTTGTAGTGTTTTTTTTTTGAAGTAGGTTGTTTTTTTTTTGTAAAAAGTTTTTTATTCTGGTAAGAACGACATCTGTGTTTAGCTAGGCAGAATACTGACGCAGTTAATTTTATGCTGACCGTAATTAGAAAGGATACTGCATTATATCAACAGAGGGCACTCTTTACTCACATCCTTATCGCGAATATTATCCGAAGATAGAGCCATCAGCAAAACAATTAACATGTTTATATTATACAATTTAATATGCATGGGCTAAATGGTCTAGCAATATTGTATAATAAATGTTATATTTAAAATGTAGATAGCATAATCAAAAGATCCAATATTTCCCACAAACCGTAGTCTAGTCGACAACGTGATTATTATAAAACCTTCTGAGAATCACGTGCCTATTAAGAAACTCGTGGGGATCGGTCGCGTGAGCTTTCCACAATCATTCACATTTATTAAGACGATATTCGGGCACATCTGGACCTCAATCAACTAAGCCTATAGCCCACTGCTGGACATAGGCCTCTCCCAGGCTGCGGGACAACACCCTGTCCTCCGCATTTCGCAACCAGTCTGTCCCAGCCACTTTTTTAAGGTCGTCGGTCCACCTAGCTGGAGGGCGTCCCACACCACGCTTGCCGATACGCGATCTCCACTCCAGCTCTCGTCTGCTCCACCGGCATCTGGACCTCTATAACATGATAACTATTACTGAGACCCCTGTACCTTAAAATACCAACTGCCCAATATTTTAGCCACTACGTTTTATGCAGTCGCATTTATACGAAAAGTGAATGTGTCAATTGGTAAATTCACTGTTTGAGTACCTCGTTGGTGTAATAATTGCAAGCACTCAAACTCAAAGCATGTATTTCAATTAAACCATTTACAGGCACTTTTGAATTGTCAAGAAGTCGGTCAGTCAGAAATAATGAAGCTAGTTGCCCTTTCCAAAGCGTAGTAGGTACCTATGGAGAACGGGCAAGAAACTGCACGGACACTCTTTTAAATAAAAAATTGTTACCAAAAATATGTTACATCATTTATGTTGAAATTATACATGTGAGAACAATGTAGAAAGACGTGCACGTTAGAAGCGTCCGTAATAAAAATTTAAAGCATAGAACAATTCAAAAATTAAAATAAAATAAGCCATGCCAGTTATGAGATGACCAGTTCCAACTGACGGTGCCCGTTCACGAACATGACGTGTATGGATTAGCACCACTCAGCTCAACTGCTATTCTGCTGAATTTCTTAGTAGCAGCTCAGAGTCTGGATTTGTGCCCGGTTGTTGGCAATAGGCTCGACCCCTGTCACATGTGACTTAAACATAACTAGCAAAATATGGGTGTAGCTCTGATAATACCCGAAACATGCACAAATGCGTTGCCATTTCAGAGAAAAAGTTATTTGAACCTTTAAATGTCTCATGTGTTACACTATTACAGATCTTTCGAGCATCTGATTAACAGTTGTTTACTAACAATAAAGGTAATTGCTACATGGCCACATGAGCAAGCGTCATGCGTTCACTGGGTACTCTTGCGCAACACACGTTTGATGTAACATCTCTGTGACGTCACATATGTGAGACATATTATATTATTATATTGCTTATACAGCTGTACGAGGAAAAACATGTTTGGTATGTAGAGGCATGCCTTTTGCGCCTGCGCAGTCGAGTCATCGTGTTTTGAACGGCTGTTAAGTGTGACGTAGGCTCTGACTAACAGTTGTGCAAGAGTTTTATGTACAAAATTGAATACTTCTCCTTGTCCTTTGCGAGTTATAAAATTACATTAGGTGTACCCAATGTAATTTGAAGTTGTGTTGAAGTTGTGTTTGCGTTGTATTGTGTTTTTTTAGTTGTGTACAACTTTCAGTAATTATTACAAACAGATCAGACCATAAACACAAGAAAAGGGAAGATCTCCCTTTTCTTGTGTTTATGGTCTGATCTGTTTCAGTAAAAAGTAAAGGAATTCTATTAAGTATTTATGATTAGTAATTGATTAGCTACGGTTAGATGATACTAACAGACAGGATTACGATACAATATATTCTTTAAACGGAATCTCGTCTATTCCGACGTTAAGGACACCCACTGTGGGGGATGGGTTCCCTCCACGAAACACGTGCTCAGTAAATAACAATATGTACAGTCAGCCTCAAAACGAAATAAACATCGACAAGAATTAATTTGATTTTCCACTATTGGCATTCCATAATACTGTATCAACGTGTACTACGTAAATTAAGTAGGTACCCAATGTGTAGCATGTTTTGTGGCTACATATAGATACAACTAGCTGACCCGGCAAACGTGGTTTTGCCACCACCCTTATCACTTAGGGGTATGAAAAATAGATTACGACCGATTCTCAGACCTACCGAATATACATATAAAATATCATAAATTCGATCAAGCCGTTTCGGAGGAGTATGGCAACTAACACTGTGACACGAGAATTTTATATGTATAGGTATTATGGAAAAAATATTGTAGACAAATAAATGAATTCTTGTCAATATAGCCTACACCGACTAAGATGTATATCTGTCGCAGTAAGATAGTTATAACCGTGATATAGTTATATCCCTAGGGATATCTAGGGATATAGCTGTATACATATATCGTAATATAGTTATATCAATGCGGTTCATAACTGTCTTACTAAGAATATAATTGTGGTATGAGCATGATCTAGTAATATAACTATTAGGGCACTCTGACTATTTAGGTAAAGGTTAAGTTAGAACTGAGACCAATTAAGCGCGAGCCGAGCGAGCGAAGCGAGCAGTGCCACTGCAGCGGCCGCGTCAAACAGCGCTACGTCATAATTGGTCGCGGCAACAAAATTAGGCCACTTCGACAGTTATGAACCGCTTTCATAAAACTAGATTACGGTTTAAATCTGTATCCCTAGAGATATAACTATATCACGGCTTCAACCGTCTTACTGCGACAATCTACATCATAGTCTGTGTAGGCATACATCTTTTAGAGACTGACTGTACCTGTGATCGTGTTCAAATACTCAAAGTCAAATCATTTATTTCAATTAGGCACATAAAAGGCACTTTTGATATCAAATTTACAAGAAAATTGAATTGATTCTAGTTGCTTCTTCCAAAGGTTTCGTATGGAGAAGAATGGGCTAGAAAACTCATTTAAAATTACAATATTTTTATATACTATTCATTATATATTATTAATGTACCTGGAATAAAGTAACTATACTGCATTAGGAACTCATTTAAAAAATTATAGTTGTAACTTGATTACAGTTCTTTGTTATATTTACCAAACGCATGTTGTAGTTAAATACACGAGACTAATTCGTACGTCGACATTGTTACAAAACAATGCCCATATAGACGTTTTACAGTATTAGATTTTTCGAGTCAAGAGACTGGCTCTACGCGATTTTGGGTTAAAAAAAACATTAAAGGTATGATCCGATCCCCGCTGCCGCGCCCCTACTGGTCCCCATAAATTTTCCATAAGTTTATATGAGATTACATTCCGAGCACTACAGCAATGTCGCAGCAATAAATTTAAAATTCCAAACCCCACTGTAGCACTGCCGCGGCCAGCGGGGATCGGAATCATACCTTAAGACACGGAAAACCAGGAAATTACAAATAAGTTATTGAATATGCAGTACGTATCAGATAAGTACCTGTTTTATTTTTATCTCTTGCAGTCCATATCTATCACTCCACCACTTTAAGGCTCTGCCAAACAGGCGCGACACAATTCTTGTAGATCAATTTCCATAAAGTTTTCATAGTCATTGTTCTACTATAGTCTCGTCGCGCTGTCGCGTCGTACCTGTCTGTGGGAATCTTCACTAACTAAACTATTCACGTAACTCAAAACCAAAACGAGCAGTAGTAAATGTAAGTCTCATCTCTTCTCAAAGCTTCTCAAACCAAACCAAATTACTATAATCTCACAAAAACGATATATTTAAATGCTGCATAGATACGAGTACTTCCCCTACGCTGTCTACCAAGGGGTGGTTCCCTTTTGTTAGGGGGAGTTGTGGCATAGACTAATTTATGAGAGGGGATGCAGACGCTGCAGTACCCTACCTATCTCTAACCAGACACAACGTACCGGTAGATACTCGAAACGCCGGGCGGAAAAGCGGACGGACTTTATACAGACTGATTCATTACGAACAAAGCCTTTATGTCTTCATTACTATTGTTGACGTCGAGAAATAAAGCGTTACAACATGAAATAAATAAACAAAAGCCTCTAATGAAGTAACTGCGCCATTACCACTAAACAATAGACAGTCACGTTGTGTTCAAACGTGATAAGGAACCACGAGGCGATATAATATGTTCCGATACGAATTTGCCATCTGGTAAACAAACCCAATTAGTATTAGTTTATCTTGTTATGAAACAACGTATATTGTCGTCAGGGCATCGACGCGTATTGTTAATGACATGCTGCAGTTCACAGGGGCGACGCGTGGTCAACGCCGCCGAGTCAGCTGGCAAGATGGAGGCGGGGCGCGGCGCGCATGCGCGGTTGTCATGACGCCGACAGCTGTATTGCTGTGAACAGTAACTGTTATTGAGTAACGGTTATTGGGTATCGTTATTTTCTAGCTGAAACGAAAAGATGATAACCAACGTTAACTTGTATATCATCCGAAATATGACCGGGATCGACACAACACCTCTAAATTCAAGATCATCATCAACTCTTAATTCGAGATTTACATACCTAGTTTGAGAAAGTAGCTATTAGTTTTGAGACTTTAATCTTATATTATCATAGTGGGTATGATATGAAGCTGATTGCATGAAATAAAAAGACTAATCTAACTGATTAAAATCTTACTGATTAAAATTAGGCATAAGTACTGACGCCAGCACATCAAGCTACTACAATCTGTCAAATTTATTTAATAGATTTTCAACTTTATCGCTTATTGGTAAGGTTCAAAGTTGATTGGGAAAATTTGACAGTTTCGGGTAGCTTGATGTGCTGGCGTCTGTACCTACTGCCTATCATTATAGAAAGGTGAACAAAATAAATTACTTGGGTAGGTATTTATCATTATGATCAAGATCGCTACCTATCCTAATGGCATTAATGTCAATATTCTCCTGGAAATGAATTAGCTATTGCAGCATTATCAACTGCATTTGATGTTACTTACCTCAAATAACGCCACAGAAAATAACGCTTCGATGAAATAACTGCTAATAACCGTTTTGCACAACACTACACCTGTTAACGCGAATATAATAACGAGGGCACGGCGGTATTCAACGATCAGTCTGCCTGTGTTGTTTGTGGGGGATACGCGATTGGATAGAGCGCGCCTTGAGGCTGCGAACTGTTTTCGTTTTTTTATTTGGCTTCTAGCCGTTGTATGGGTGAGTTTATTTAATAAAAACTCCTTTTTAACCCTTAAAGTTGAAAATTCAGTGATTAACAGAGTAATTTTAGACAAAGAGCGTGTACGTGTATATCTGTGTAAATGTCAGTAGTAGGCTGTATACAAACGTAAACAAAGCAAACGTATGGTGTTCTTTTTTCAAAACATGGTGCATAATTATTTGGCTGGAAATAAAAGAAGCTGTTCACTAGTTAATAACTATGTAACTAATAACGGTTAATATATATATTTTTTATTCGTAATGTAATGTGCGACGTGTTGGAAATTCCGCGAATTGGTAACATATTGTTTCTAAACTCTGGCTTAAACACTTCTAATGTTGATAAAGACATTAAAATATTTTAAATTCAAACCATTAACATTGCATTACTACCTTTGTTTTTATTTAATTAACTTATTAGAGATAAGTTTACCAGCTGGTAATTGTTTTAAAATAAAATACCGTACTTACTGATTAATTGAATAGGCTTTCACAAGTCCTTAACAATGGACATGTCATGGCTTTTATGTGAATCCTTTTGTTCTTCGTGTCATTATTATTTAACTTTCTCTTGACCTACATGACGAATCGACATACGTCAATGTGCCATATGTTTGAATACCTAATATTTTTCCTTTTAGAAAAATATTCGAAATTTATATTCTGCTAACTGCTTAATATAAATATATATAAGTTTATTTTATTTTAATATAAGTGTATTTTATTTTATGTATTTTATTTATCGAAGCCTGAAAGTGACTTACCTTTGTTTTAAAGGATATATCGCAAAAAAAACATAGATCCCGCAGACAGGCGCTACGCGACTCTGATAGAACCATTTTTATGAAAACTTCACAGACATTGTTCTACCAGAATCGCATTGCATCGTTGCGTCGCGCCTGTCGGCAGGAGCCTTTCAAGTCAAAGTAAAATTATTTATTTCAAATAGGCGTTTATAAGGCACTTTTGAACGTCAAAATTTACAAAAAAAAATTGTATTGATTTTAGTCGCCCCTTCCAAAAGGTAGTTTTCGTATGGAGAAGAATGGACAAGAAACTCCACCGTCTTTTAAAATATTAATGTGTAATGTAAAAATAATTATATATGTTAAGACGATGCACCTAGAATAAAATTACTATACCACAATAGGTAAAAATAATTAAAAATGAAGCAACGACCAGTGAGACTGAAATATAGCCTTTCAAAGGATTTAATGTTTCAATATTATATTAAAACCTAGTATGTTATTGTAACTCACTTCCTGGCATAGAAAATCTTACAACAGCTGTTTTGTAAATCATAGAGAAGAATGGTCAAGAATGCAAGTACTTATATCTTTATCAAACAGTACTTATGTCTTACTTATTAAGACATTTTGTGTGAACTGGATGATTAATATTCCATCAACTATAAACCAATTTTCTCCCTAGCCTTTTCCCAACTATGTTAGGGTCAGCTTCCAGTCTAACCGGATGAGATGAATACCAGTATTTTACATGGAGCGACTGCCTATCTGACCTCCACAACCCAGTTACTGCGTAATATGACACCCCTTTGGTAAGACTCGTTGTCAGACTTTCGGGCTTCTGACGACCCGTAACGACTGAAAAATATCCACGAATGACAGCCGGGACCAACGGCTTAACGTTCTTTCCGACGCACGGAGGGGTCTGGATATGTAAGGACGCTCACCCATCCACGGACCAACCGCGGCAAGCGTAGCTTAAACTGATCGATTGACCTGTAAGGCTGTTATTAATTAGTCACGAGTCCCCAGCCCCTTTTTTGTTACTTCTAAGTGAAAACAGAGGCTTTAGCTCGAACGTGTGACGTAGGCTAGGCAGTTGATGATAATGACGAGAAGTAGCAAACAAGACACTAAATCCGAAAAAGGTTTCACTCTTTTCCAAAGAAAACCATTTAGGAAGAAATCCCATTGGTTATAGGTATATTAGCAGACGACAAAATCCCACATGCGTAATTTGCAGATAATCTCGACCCAATTAACTTTACGTCGTCTCCGCACGCAAAACTGAACGGGTGTTAGGGTGTTATTCTATTTTTAATCTTTAAAAGGATCAAGTAATCCAGTAACCCCGAATAATTCCAAGTTCTCTAATAAAAATAAGATTTTTTCTCTTTAGGGTTCTATACCTTTCGGTGGTAAACAGCACCTTATTACTGAGCCTCCGCTGTCCGTCTGTCTGTCAGCGGGCTGTATCTCATGAACCGTAATAGGTAGACAGTTGAAATTTCACAGATTGTGCATTTCTATTACCGCTATAACAACAAAAAATAAAATAAAGTTAAAAATGTAAGGGGGTCTCCATACAAGAAACGTTTATTTCGGCGTTTTTTGCGCTAAATATTGTATGGCGGTGGTACGGAACCCTTCGTGTGCGAGTCCGACTCGCACTTGGCCGAGTTTAAATAATATTCTTTCTTGTCTATGCAGCCTTAATTGCCCGACTGCTGGTCAAAGGTTTCCTTTTCCACACACAAATATCCTCAGCTCATGCGGGCCAGACAATGACGTTATTAATAAAATAGCATTGGGTTGATTAGACTTTTCGATAGGAATCAACAAGCTCAAATAATGTTACTATATTAAATGGCAGCGACTCCATATTTAAATGTGAGGTACCTTACTCCTTTTCACGAAAAACCCTATTCCTACTTGGAAGCTGATAGAGATAAATTATGTATTTGCGTATATCCATACGTCGTCGTAAATTGGCAGAAATATGATTATTGTTGAAGATGTCGGAAAAAATCATGCCGACTGGGAGCATTACTGGCGTGCGCCGCGTAAACCGTAAGAGATACATAAAATTAATGTTCTACAGGATTGTACATCTTAAAAAGTTCAACAAAAAAGTACGCGATGTCTATCTTCTAAGGATAACCCATAGTAACCATTTTTATCTTTCTGAATTTGATAAAAATTAAATTGTTATTTCCGAAGCTATTTTGACCGGTAGTATCCAAGAAAAACCAGCCAAAAATTATTTGTATTCATCCCGTTAAAATACTTCAAAGCGAACGTTTTGTTTAACACGTCTTGTAACGAGCGTTTCACTGAAACGGATAATAAAATAATTTTATGTCAGCAATAATGGCCACTCGGTTATTGTTCACGACAGACGCCTACTATTCTCGATGACGCGTGGTCGTCTGAAATGTCGGACGCCTACGCACATTCGTTTACACCCCCGCACAACCCTGGGGAATTTAACTTCAATATTCAGATAACCCCTACGAATAAAAAAGTAGGATAACCCACTTTTCTATAGAAACATGACGCGCGTATTCCCAATGGCGTAAGCAGAGGTTTTTAGTAGGTACACTCACATTTTGCCAATTATGTTTGAACTTTGAAGTATCGTGTAGGTTCAAAGCAGGCAGGCCATTGATATCAGGATTGTTGTAAAATCATGACAATGCTAAAGATTTTTTTTTTCTGTTGATCAATCTTTTTTACAGAACAGTTGAAACTACAAACATTGATGGTGGTACCTCAAACCAAAAAAAAAACCAAGACATAGTTGTCAACAGTGACGTGAAGCCGGTTTCATAAACATGTGTGCACTTAGTGAGGTGTACATGTGTGCGTGTTAGCGTGTATGCACAGAGCGGAGGTGTAGTTTTGGCATGCTTCACTGTATTGTTCGCAGCGCTGTCTTAGTTTTTTATATGGTCTGAGATTATACAGGGAAACTACTGATAAACATATTATAATCATACGGTTTTACCCAATATTTTCCAATCGCTTTATGAAAAAGTAAATATTATACATGAAGCGAAGCGGTGTAGTTATAGTAATTAGGTACGCGGTTTCAGAAAATGTTTAATTTAATTCAATCCGTAATCAATGCCATGTATTTTCCTTGAACATCATCCGCATATTGTGTCCCCTTTGGAGTGATTGCTAATAGACAATGTTATTTACATAATATTACGGTAGTATTCCCCGAAGGGTTAGACAGAGGTGTACCTACAGTATATCCACATTTTTCGCCAGTTATGTTTAAGTCACATGTAATAGGGGGCGAGCCTATTGCCATCAAACAGGCTCAAATCCAGACTCCAGGCTGCTATTGAGAAATTCCAGATGGAGAAACACACAACACAATACACAAAACAATTGTTTTTTTTTTCTTCTTTGATTTAAGTATGTTTTTTTTTTCCTCTTCTACGGTTACACACGTTGTCTACATCTCTTTTTGTATACTTTCCTGTCGCAGGTATGCTGGAAGAGATTTCTTTAGTAATAAGCATTGCCTTTGTACGTATTTTTCTGTTCCTTTCTTCTTGTCTGTTTACATGTGTGTGCATAAATGGTTAAATTAATAAATAAACACTTTGCCCCACCCTTGATCTGAATCCAGGACCTCACGCTCAGCAGTAGGCATTGCAGTAAACAGCTTATCATGCATGTTTTGCATAACAAGCTGAAAATTTTCCAGATCCTGACATACCTTAGGTACTACCGCATGGGCTTAGAAGGCTATTTTCTATAAAAAGCTATTACTATGCTTGTATATAAAACATTCCCATTCTATTCCTTCTTCTATTTGACCTTTCTATTAAAAGGCCAATCCAATAATTGCAATATATTAATATACTAGCTGCCCGCCCCGGTTTCACACGGGTAGCACTTAGTACTTTTTTTCACTACCTACCCTACCTACCGTACCTACCCTACCTACCGTACCTACCCTACCTACCGTACCTACCGTACCTACCGTACCTACCCTACCTACCGTACCTACCCTACCTACCCTACCTACCGTACCTACCCTACCTACCGTACCTACCGTACCTACCGTACCTACCCTACCTACCCTACCTACCGTACCTACCGTACCTACCGTACCTACCCTACCTACCGTACCTACCGTACCTACCGTACCTACCCTACCTACCGTACCTACCCTACCTACCGTACCTACCCTACCTACCCTACCTACCGTACCTACCGTACCTACCGTACCTACCCTACCTACCCTACCTACCGTACCTACCGTACCTACCGTACCTACCCTACCTACCCTACCTACCGTACCTACCCTACCTACCGTACCTACCCTACCTACCCTACCTACCCTACCTACCGTACCTACCCTACCTACCCTACCTACCCTACCTACCGTACCTACCCTACCTACCCTACCTACCCTACCTACCGTACCTACCCTACCTACCGTACCTACCCTACCTACCCTACCTACCGTACCTACCGTACCTACCGTACCTACCCTACCTACCCTACCTACCGTACCTACCGTACCTACCGTACCTACCGTACCTACCGTACCTACCCTACCTACCGTACCTACCGTACCTACCGTACCTACCCTACCTACCGTACCTACCCTACCTACCGTACCTACCCTACCTACCCTACCTACCGTACCTACCCTACCTACCGTACCTACCCTACCTACCCTACCTACCGTACCTACCGTACCTACCGTACCTACCCTACCTACCCTACCTACCCTACCTACCGTACCTACCCTACCTACCCTACCTACCCTACCTACCCTACCTACCGTACCTACCCTACCTACCCTACCTACCCTACCTACCGTACCTACCCTACCTACCCTACCTACCCTACCTATCGTACCTACCCTACCTACCCTACCTACCCTACCTACCGTACCTACCGTACCTACCCTACCTACCCTACCTACCGTACCTACCCTACCTACCCTACCTACCCTACCTACCGTACCTACCCTACCTACCCTACCTACCCTACCTACCGTACCTACCGTACCTACCCTACCTACCCTACCTACCGTACCTACCCTACCTACCCTACCTACCGTACCTACCGTACCTACCCTACCTACCGTACCTACCGTACCTACCCTACCTACCCTACCTACCGTACCTACCCTACCTACCCTACCTACCCTACCTACCGTACCTACCCTACCTACCCTACCTACCGTACCTACCCTACCTACCCTACCTACCGTACCTACCGTACCTACCGTACCTACCGTACCTACCCTACCTACCGTACCTACCGTACCTACCGTACCTACCGTACCTACCGTACCTACCCTACCTACCGTACCTACCCTACCTACCCTACCTACCGTACCTACCCTACCTACCGTACCTACCCTACCTACCCTACCTACCGTACCTACCGTACCTACCGTACCTACCCTACCTACCCTACCTACCGTACCTACCGTACCTACCGTACCTACCCTACCTACCGTACCTACCGTACCTACCCTACCTACCCTACCTACCGTACCTACCCTACCTACCCTACCTACCCTACCTACCGTACCTACCCTACCTACCCTACCTACCGTACCTACCCTACCTACCCTACCTACCGTACCTACCGTACCTACCGTACCTACCGTACCTACCCTACCTACCGTACCTACCGTACCTACCGTACCTACCGTACCTACCGTACCTACCCTACCTACCGTACCTACCCTACCTACCCTACCTACCGTACCTACCCTACCTACCGTACCTACCCTACCTACCCTACCTACCGTACCTACCGTACCTACCGTACCTACCCTACCTACCGTACCTACCCTACCTACCCTACCTACCGTACCTACCGTACCTACCGTACCTACCCTACCTACCCTACCTACCGTACCTACCGTACCTACCCTACCTACCCTACCTACCGTACCTACCGTACCTACCGTACCTACCGTACCTACCGTACCTACCCTACCTACCCTACCTACCCTACCTACCCTACCTACCGTACCTACCCTACCTACCCTACCTACCCTACCTACCGTACCTACCCTACCTACCCTACCTACCCTACCTATCGTACCTACCCTACCTACCCTACCTACCCTACCTACCGTACCTACCGTACCTACCCTACCTACCCTACCTACCGTACCTACCCTACCTACCCTACCTACCCTACCTACCGTACCTACCCTACCTACCCTACCTACCCTACCTACCGTACCTACCGTACCTACCCTACCTACCCTACCTACCGTACCTACCCTACCTACCCTACCTACCGTACCTACCGTACCTACCCTACCTACCGTACCTACCGTACCTACCCTACCTACCCTACCTACCGTACCTACCCTACCTACCCTACCTACCCTACCTACCCTACCTACCGTACCTACCGTACCTACCCTACCTACCCTACCTACCCTACCTACCCTACCTACCCTACCTACCCTACCTACCCTACCTACCCTACCTACCCTACCTACCCTACCTACCCTACCTACCCTACCTACCCTACCTACCCTACCTACCCTACCTACCCTACCTACCCTACCTACCCTACCTACCCTACCTACCCTACCTACCCTACCTACCGTACCTACCCTACCTACCGTACCTACCCTACCTACCGTACCTACCCTACCTACCGTACCTACCCTACCTACCGTACCTACCCTACCTACCCTACCTACCCTACCTACCCTACCTACCCTACCTACCCTACCTACCCTACCTACCCTACCTACCCTACCTACCCTACCTACCCTACCTACCCTACCTACCCTACCTACCCTACCTACCCTACCTACCCTACCTACCCTACCTACCCTACCTACCCTACCTACCCTACCTACCCTACCTACCCTACCTACCCTACCTACCCTACCTACCCTACCTACCCTACCTACCCTACCTACCCTACCTACCCTACCTACCCTACCTACCCTACCTATGCTATCTCTCAAGTTGGATCGAACTGCACATGGTGTGCAAATTTTATTATAATCGGTTAAGTGGTTTAGGAGTACATTGAGGACAAACATTGTGACACGAGATTTATATATATTAAGATATTGCGACGACCTTAAGTGTGTCTGACAGACTGGTTGCGGAAGGCGGAAGACAGGGTGTTGTGGCGCAGCCTGGGATAGGCGTCCAGCAGTGGACTGCTATAGGCTGAGTTGATAATAATTACAATATCGAGACAATGGGTACACATAATGGCATAATTCCTTTGTAGAAATTAAAGACGGGGAATCAAGGACGCCAAAAGGTACACGTGTAAGGCCTAATGTTTTGGCTAAATAGGCACTAAGTATATACGACCAGGAAAATTCTAAAATGTAGCAGAAAAGTTAATTCTGGGTAAATTGTAGTTCAGTCCTAATGACAAAATTGCCATCTAAGTGTTAGGAAGAAGTTATCCTGAACTTATCAGAAGGTGCTGGAACAAAACAAAACAACTAAATAATTTATATGTTTTCTCTCCTTTTCGGTTTCTTCGTGCTAAGCTCAGCTTGCACCGCTCTCATTAGCTCGTATTCATAGTGTTGTACAACGCAATCACTCCTCGCAATGGGTCGCATTCATAGTGCTGCCGGTTCATTAACGTCACGTGAATCAAGAAGGCCGTGGCTGCGATCACGTGCGACCGAATCTAGCGCACTGCAGCCGGGTGTGACCTCGTACGACCTCCTATCACTTCCTAGCTTGTAACATAGCCTCGATAGTTAAATAGACGAACTATTTGTAATTGATCTAATTAGAAATAATTAAGTTGATAAATCAAGAAAATTAATACTAGTTAGAGACTTAGTTGAATCTTGTTTTAAAAATTAATACTAATTAGAGTTCGATCTTGTTAGCTTTACGTCTGCCGAAATATGGTGAGCTTTTTGTGTGGCGCCAAGAAGGTGTTTATTCAACTATTTACAAAAACAAGGTCGTCAACTTTTTTTTGTCTGTATTTAAAACAAAATATAAGACCTCTATGTTAACTTAACCTACTTGCTCAAGGCCCATCCTTTCCTTTTCGCTACGAAGTAATGATTGCGTCCTTTCACGAGCTATTTATTACATGCCCTATATCATTTTGACATGAAGGTAACACCGGCGATACATTGATATATTGCTGTCAATTTCTTCAGAAGGCCACCTCACCTCATAATGGAACCCTCTGAAAAAGGGAGACTGAAAACAACTTTACGGTATTTTTTTTCTGAAATCCTTAACTTTTTTTTAAGTGTGGAAAGGGGCTTTTATACATGGGGGAATTTTCCTAGCCTGATTCCCAAATCGTATCCACGTAACAAATTTTAAAGATTTTTTTTTTAACCACCACCATATTTAGGGGATCGGATTGAAATAAATTATATAGGAACACACATACACACAAACACACCCACCCACCAACACATGGAACATGGACACGTGGATGGATGGTACATGTAGAATACCTAACCAATTAATACCTGGTGTCTTTACACGTGAAATGCACAGTTAAACGCAATTTTATCTCGATTCTTCACGCCGTAATCTATAAAACAACACGATGAACAATAAATTGATTTGGGTAAAGATAATAAATAGCTTTAGCAAATTGTAGGCAAATTGATTATCTCTTATTATTACAGTATTAAGATTAGATAGGAATATTTTATTAAAGTCCTAAAAAAGATAAAATTGGTATTGATATTGAATAGAATTGCCTATGACTATGGATATCTTAAGCTGACGTCAATAAATGGGATAGTTTCCACAACACCTGAATTATAAAATGGATCATAAAATCATGATTTATTTCATGATGCATTCTCTTTATGAGATTAGTGAAAATAACTGATGCAACAAAGCTATTTTGAAAACGATTTTTCGATTTGAGTAATGCTTTTAAAAAAGCACTCTACAATATTTTTGTTAGAATACAACTGTTCTACAATTCTTTTGTACTGCCAAATGTTTAAGTTCAGATTCACACAAAAAAATGCCATAAAGAAACAAAACAAACATTTTGTTTCTTTTAGCCAATTTTTTTTAAGCACCACTGAAATCTCTGATTCGCTTTCCTAGTGTTTTCAATAAATAGTAGTTATTCGTTGTGAATGCATTGTATGTATTCGTAATATCTACATAAATGAATCACGTTTCAAAGAATCTGCACCCGCGTACAAGCAGACAAATACCTCGCAGTAAAAAGTAAACAATTTAACAGCTCATATAGTTATGTTTACACTGAAACACTCGTGAGTAGGTACTAAAATTTTTCAGTGATTCAACATTTTTGTAGTTTTATTAATTGCTTGGTAAATAATACACTCACGATGAGACGTATTTATCAATATTAACAACACTAGCTTCTGCTTCTTCTTCTTCTCCGACGGCATGAAATTTCTGGTTTTAACATAACATTTATTCTACTAGCTTCTGCCCGCGACTTCGTCCGCGAATATAACCTTCCTCAAGAATTGGGCTATCCAATGCAAAAAAAAAAATTCAAATCCAACTGGTAGTTCCAGAGATTAGGTACCCCCTACTTACAAACTTACAAACAAACATACAAGCAAGCCTCTTTATAATATTAGTATAGATAGCTTCCTTCATTAGTAAAAGAATTTGTGGAATAGGATCAATAGATCAATACTCGCTACATATAAACTCACAAAGGACATAACCAGTGGGGCAATGGGCGCTTGCTTAGATATAAAAATTAATGTGCAGCAAATATTGTTTTATTTTTGCAATTTTTATATTCTATAGTTCACAGATAAAAAAGTTTCACGAGTCTAAAAGGTCAGGAAACTGAGAAAAAGAACGACAAGTTTTCACAAAATAACTCTGTTTTTGATATGAGATGGCGCTAGGCGTTGTGGTTACCGAGTTTAAGAATGATTTTCAAATATTCAACACACCACATCCGCTGATGCGTTGCCATCCTTTTCCCACCCCAAACCCTGGGTTTTGGTTTTCTCACTCAACATTCGAAGCGCAGCAACATAATGTTGGTACTTCACGTTGGTATTCTGTAAGAGTCCCCGGGTGAGCCAATCCAGATACGAGCTACAATCAGCTATTGACTACAACTAGGCTGTATGTGTCTCGGGAAACAAAAATAAGGCTTTATATTATTTGTGGATGGATTAAAATTAATAATAAAACTGTTATTTGAACGAATAAATTATTTTAATATGCATAAATGAAATATGTAAGAAAGACGGACTGTTAACGATCCATGTGGCATAACTGGCACCACATTCTCTTGTAAGCCCCTTGATGAATCCTGAATTAACTGACGATTAGCTCTAGTCTAATAGGCCCGACACGCATATATTGTTGTCACATCCTAAAAACAGAATGACTTATTAATATATTTATGTTTAAATGCTATTATAATTTTGATCATTGGTCATTCAACTACAGACTAAATAATGACAAATACAGCGTAGTATTGTGGTTGTGACCAATCACTTAAAATTATTGCACTAACAGCACTTCACATCATGAATAGCAGAATATAAAAAAGTTATACTTTATTTAACTAACCTTTGTATCTTTAATACCTGCAATTAGATAATCAAATATCTTACCTGTTAATTATCATGGGAAATAATGGGTAGTAATGGGCTGTCTGCAGGAATCATATAAAAACGCAGTCCTCTGACTGAGAAACCACACCCACGACAGACCATTAGGTATATGACCTTACAATCTCTCACTGTCAGCCTGTTCGGTATTCAATAAGTTGAAACAGGGTTGGCAAATATATGCATATAATGGCAGCTGAAAAATTAAAATATCATTTTATTTTGTATTCTTAACTGAAATTCTAAGTAATTCTAAGTTACATGAAATTCTAAGGAAAGACAGACTCGTGTGTGTATACTCTTGACTAATAGTCATTATCCTATCCAGCCATGTGTAGCAATAAACATAATAGATTGAGTATTCATGGGCCTAGGTCATGTAAACCACCAAATAAACGCTGCATTGTTAAGTTTTGCTGGCTCACATGTAATCAAACCGCTGTGTCAGACTTCACAGCTGTCTTTTTGTTAAATATTATTATTTCAATGTAGTATAGGTACATACCTGATTGTTCAAACATCGGGCAAGTCTCGCTTGGAGGGGTAAGGTTAGTATTGACATAATATGCCGTTGAATCCGCCTTACGGATAGGCCACAGTTTAAACACCTTATCATAATTTCCTTTTAACCGAATCGTAGAGCAAAACAGATGAATCCTTTATGAATAGCAGTGGTAATGGGGTTTGGAAGATGTCAGTCCGTAAATAATAGCAATGGTCGTTACAAATAGAACACAATAATCGCACAATATACACAACGAACGCGTAAACACAACGTGGCTGGTCGGGAACTGCAATGAAACCTGACGTGAAGCCAAGATTGGATGTGCAAGTAAGGATGGTGAATGGCGATAAGAGATCGATAAATTGATAATTGTTTTTTACTCGAACTTAACATACGAAAATTGAAATCATTTGAATGCCTCGTTGGTGAGCGCTACAGCTGAGCATGACGTCCTGGGTGCGGTTCCCGGGTCGGGTAAAGTGTTATTGGGTTTTTCCTTCTGGAATTTCTCAAGGGTGTACTATAGATACACCTCTGCCAACTCTTCGGGGATTACAGGTGTGATGTTATGTTATGTTATTATTAATAAAACACGTTTAAAAACGGTAAAATAAAACATCAATTCAAATATCGTTTTTTTATTAATCGATTTTTCATGCTTTGACTCAAATTGATTGAATTATCGATAGTATGAAAAAGATTGCTACCCCTTTGGTCCCTCCTACAGGTGTCCGCCGCTAATTTCAGATGCATTTTCAAAGAAATAACACTTCTTTATACGCAGTGATTATTTAAAAAAATATGACGTCCGATCTTCACAGGTGTCAATAAAAACCTAACCTAAGCTGTAGGCGTGTCAATAAATAAAATTAATTATAAACAAAACATGCATATTTCATGTCATTAAAATTCACTTGATCGAAAATAACTTGTTCTTAATTAATTTTTCCTATACCATGTGTAGCTCATGGATACAATGGAACGCCAAAATCAGGAAGTGCATAGAAGAGAGAAGTGGAAACAATTATTATACTGTTTTTCTAGATATTTTAACCTAGGCTTTAGTCGGAATAATGTATCCATGATAATTTAGATCTTAATTTTTAAATCTTAGTTTAAAAACTGTAATCCTGCACATGTTCCCGAAATTCAAATGCCGGAACTGGTCATGTAGCGAGCATCCGTAGCGATACACGCAGAATCGCACCAGAGCGATGAAAGGTGGGTTTATAGGACTTGGGAGCGACCGGACCAAGGTGTGGCTGACACGCACCTACCGGATGATGATGCCATGGATTCTTTCTGGCGGAGTATCTGGTCGGTGCCTGTCAGTCACACCGAAGGTGACTGGACTCAGGAAGTCGAGCGAGCCTGCGATCCAATATCAGAAATGGGGGCTATTACCATCTGCCCCCAAGATATAGCACGTGCAGTTCGTCCGTTACCTAACTGGAAGTCTCCAGGGCCGGACGGGCTGCACAACTCCTGGATCAAATGGTTTGTGAGATCGCATGCTCGCTTGGCGGCTCAGTACCAGACTGCTTTGGAGTCTGGGTCGCTACCCCAGTTCCTAACAACAGGAGTTACCCACCTGCTCCATAAATCTGGTAGCACCGCGGAACCCAAAAATTATAGGCCGATCACGTGATTACCGACGGTCTATAAAGTTCTTACATCCATTTTAAGAGCTAAAATTAACAAACATATAAACACCAACTCCATCTTGTCTGCCTCTCAAAATGGATGTAGGAACGGGTCCCGCGGTACTAAGGAGCTAGTCCTCATTGATATGGCCATTAACCAACAGGTGCGCCGTTCCCGAAAGGATGTGTCGACATGCTGGATAGATTATAAGAAGGCCTATGACTCGGTGCCACATACATGGCTCATGTGGGTGCTGGAGTTGTATAAAGTAGATACAACTCTGCGCACCTTCCTGATGTCGTGTATGAGGCAATGGAGGACGGTCCTTCGCTATCCGGGATGTCGAAATATCCAGAGGAATAGCGAGCCGATAAGGATAGAGCGAGGCATATTTCAGGGCGACAGTTTGAGTCCGCTTTAGTTCTACTTAGCCCTGAATCCTCTAAGCACACTGCTAGAGGATTCAGGTCTTGGCTATCGGTTGAGGAGAGGTGGTCAGGATAACCTGAACCTGATGTATAAACATGGATGACCTAAAACTCTTTGCCCCCAACAATTTACAACTGATGGAGCTACTGAAAGTAACTGAAACTTTCAGTAGCGCCATCAGGATGGAATTTGGTGTGGACAAATGTGCGGTCGTGCTTGTAAAGCGAGGGAAGATTGTGGAATCCGTGGGAAGCCAACTCTTAAATTCCATAAACCTTAGAGCCCTCTCCGCATCCGAAACCTATAAGTATTTGGGTATGTCGGAAGCGTTGGGCATCAATGTTACTGACATGAAGCAATCGTTGAAGAAGCGCTTCTTTGGCCGCCTGAAGAAAGTATTTAATAGTCTTCTATCAGGCGGAAACAAGGTGCGCGCCTTCAATGGTTGGGTCATGCCGGTTTTGATGTACTCTTTCGGCATACTCAAATGGACTCACACCGAACTCGATGCCCTGGATAGGAGGGTCCGTACGCTGCTGACTGCATATCGAATGCATCACTCACGGTCATCAGCAATGAGACTGTATATCCCGGGAAAGTGTGGAGGTTGAGGCTTTTTAAATGCCAAGACCCTCCACAATCGCGAGATATGCAGTCTTAGGGAATATTTCCTAGAAGCCGACGTGAGGATGCATCGAGATGTAGTCGCGGTGGACAAGGGTCTTACCCCGCTCTCCTGGCGCAAGCCTGTAGTGCTTGACACTAACGATCGCAGGGAGGTATGGCAGAGTAAGGAGCTTCACGGACGCTTTTTCCGGGGCCTACATGGACCCGATGTAGATTTACTGGCGTCCGTGACCTGGCTACGTTTTGGTGACCTCTTTGGGGAGACCGAAGGTTTTATCTGTGCAATTATGGATGAAGTTATCATGACAAACAATTACCGGAGATTTATTGTGAAGGATGGCACGGTTAACATCTGTCGGGCATGCCACCGTCCGGGAGAACCAATCCGACACATTATCTCCGGGTGTTCTCGTCTAGCTAACGAAGAGTACTTGCATAGAAACAACCTTGTAGCCAGGATTATCCATCAGCAACTTGCTCTGAAATACAGCCTTGTGGAATCGGAAGTGCCGTACTACAGGTATGTGCTCGACCCAATTCTCGAAAATGGAAATATCACATTGTACTGGGATCGATCCATTATCACTGACAGGACTATTGCTGCCAATAAACCTGATATAATGTAAGTGGATTGAGTAGAGCGGCGCACAATGATTATTGACATAACAGTCCCGCATGACGGCAACCTCGTGAAAGCCGAGAAAGACAAACAAATCAAGTATCTTGACTTGGCTCGCGAGATTGTTGACATGTGGGATGTGGACTCAGCGATCATTGTGCCGATAGTCGTATCAACCAATGGCTTAATTGCCAAGAGCCTCGACCAACACCTAAGGAGGCTCTCGTTGGGCAGCTGGATCAAGGGCTTTATTCAGAAAGCGGTACTCCTGGACACGGCTCGCATTGTCAGGAGGTTCCTCTCTCTGGAGCCCTGACCGCCGGTAGCTTGGACCCTGTTCTCGATACCGGCTACTATTTTTTATATTTTCTTTATTCTAATATTTAAAAATATAATTTATAAGACATGCATTTAAAAGATAATACTAAGTGTGTTTTGTTTAAAGACTAATAAAAGTTTAATTTTGTTTTTCTGTTCATTAAAAGTTTATTTTTATTTAGAGACAACTATTCGCCGAATGTCGAATAATAGACAATATTATTCGGTATTCGACGAATAACAAAAAAATGCCGAATACCGAATAATAGCGAGAATTCGCGGCATCTCCAGTTGATAAGTAGTTTTCGACTCTGGTTTTTCCTAATAATATCCACAATACATTAACGCTATTCTCTCTGTTATTTTTATTACAAACTTCAATCAATCAATCAACTAGGCCTATCGCTGTCCACTGCTGGACATAGGCCCCTCCCAGGCTGCGCCACAACACTCTGTCCTCCGTCTTCCGCATCCAGTCAATCCCACCTGGAGGGCGTCCCGCACTACGCTTGCCACAGATAATATAATACTACGACGCTTGCCGAGACGCGGTCTCCACCTCAGGACTCGTCTGTTCCACCGGCGATCGGTCCTTCGACAAACATGGCCACAGTACCACTTCAGCTTTATTACAAACTTAACATTTTGTATATCATTATCAGAACCTTGACCTGTGACATACTAAGGGTAGTAGCTGTGGTAGTAGGTACCCCTTCGATCGTTAATGCTCAATGTTACTTCGACAATTACCGTTTAGTTTATTGTCTCCATGACCCATTAATTTGTTCAGTTTTAAATTGCTGTCCATTAATATTCTGGCGTTATAAAATGTTACCTTTTTGGGCAAAGACATTTTTCGCATGAAAAATTGAGGAGGCCGAATTTCCCTTCTATTTTCAACTATTTCGTTCATGACTTTATGTCCTCTAGAGCAGCGATTTCAAAAATGGGTTCCGCGGAACCTAGGGGTTCTGTATAAAAGTAACCGGGGTTCCGCGAAAATATTGAAAAAAAAATGTTAAATAATACTACAGTTAAGTATAAATATTTATTTATAACAATCTTACCTACACTATCATTACAGATCTATGATCCAATGCGACAGATTGGCCTTACTAACTAAATCCTAAATCTACACCTTATACCTAGTTAAAAAATATCTTAATCTAAATAACTTATTACATACAGTGTAACTTTTGCGAATTCACTCAAGTTGCACCACAATACATCAACCCTCCCGTGAACCTCATTCATCACGCGTATGGCTCTAGTCAGAGGAGTTCTCGCCAGTAGGTTGGTCCTGGCCGCAGGCACAGCGAGCAGGGGCGGGCGTTGCCGCCTCCACACGTACCGGTCGGGCACGTACAGCTGTATATTATTTTGATGCGATGCTGACCGTCCTGGATTATGAAGCATTCATAGATCTTAAAAGTTCATCCACATTAAAAACACGCGTTTGAGTCTATCTCCATGAATGAGTTTTGGGTTGGTGTTAGGAGTGAATACCCTGAAGTAGTCAAAAACACTATCTTAACTGTGCTCCCATTTGTCACAACGTATCGTTGTGAAACAGGTTTTTCAGCTTACACTTATACCAAAAAAAAATGAGGTCGTGATTGGGTGCAACCCCAGATATGCGCAAAGTGCAATTATAGATAAAACAGTGAAATAAATTCATTCTTCACATTAAAAGTTAAAGTAAAGATGGAAAGTGTTTCACTTTTAAAATATTTCTAATAAAAGTTTTTGTTCTTATTTAAATCAAATCTTTGATTTGTTATCATTTCATATGGGGTTCCATAAAACAAAAGGTATTTGGTGAGTGTTCCGTTATCTTAAAAGTTTAGGAACCTCTGCTCTAGAGGACGCCATATTCAAATTATAATGACGAAACAACGACGATCAAGACGCTTCCATCAATTCCTCGATAAGTAGTTTAGAAGTTATGAGGGAACAGATGAACATACACCACCTACTTATATACATATATACATACCGTTCAAAATCATTACCCTCCTTTTTCCTTCGCTGGAGTCGGGTAAAAGTATATCAAGAAACAATGGCCAATTTATTTCTCCACGGAGTTTTGATCGGCATCTTATTTCAATGTTGTCTGGGCACATAAGTAGGCTAATGTACTCATACGAAGCCATTCAATTATGTGGCAACATGGACACATAGTTATCGACGTATAGAACCCTTATTACCCGCAGATTGGGCTTCATTGGCCGAAGGGCCGCGGTGTATTGGCCGTGTTGACCCAATAAAGGAGAATGGAGAATGTATTTTGTACTCGCGCTGGGGGATCATTTATTATAATAATTGGCAATTCTGGCGAGGAAAATAGAGTGGCATAAAATAAAGTAGAAGATAATTAACTCTTTTTGTTGAATTAAGTGCAGTTGCTCTGGTTTACGACAGCTGCTCTACCATGGTCTATTTCTTCACAGAAGTTAAATTAGTTAAACTGAAAGTTATTATGAGATACTGAAATGTTTGACCTTTCTTTTCCTGAAAAGTATTGTGTACCCATTTACCTAATACTGATATCCAGCTACATCCGGTAAAACTCGAAGCCGACTCAAATTCAAACTCAACTCAAAGCATTTATTTCAATTAAACCATTAACAGGCACTTTTGAATTTTCAAGGAGTCGGTCAGTCAGAAATATGAAGCTAGTTGCCCATTCCAAAGCGTATTAGGTACCTATGGAGAAGAACGGGCAAGAAACTGCAAGGAAATTTTTAAATAAAAGACCCCCGACTTAGTTGGGAAAAGGCAGATGATGAAAATGTACTGCAAAAACATTTTTACAGTAAGGGTTATCGCTCACCACGCCAGCAACGACCACGACTTCTAGCACAACTAATCGCAATCTTGGCCGCAGAGCATCCGACCAAGAATAAAGTTTGGCCATAGGACCGTTCATCCGACAAACATCTTAATTGCGTAACACACGATCAATCACAATCTGTTTCATTTTGATAGCCAACAACATTCATTGTGTTATTTACGTTGTTGAGCAGACAAATATCGAGACACAATAGAATGTTTATTGTTATCGACTTCTGATGGCAAATCGAGAGTTGAGCGGATTTCTTGAAGCAATGGATTAGCAATATCCTTTAAAATTATTCAGGTTATGATTGATCGTGTATTGTTTAAGACGCTGATATATGCCAGTGGCCTTGAGTGGTTAGCTTGCGTGTTCTGTGCTGAGCTCACGCAACGCGTCGTACGTCCAGCCAGTAATAGGACTCGCCCATCGAGGAGCGCTGTCCCAAATTGGACGCATTATTAATTTATTATACATAAATCAAAAGGTATTTTAATAAAATACGTATACTAAAAGATACATAACTAAATAATTTTTTAAATGGTGAAGGTTCAGAAAAATACGCTAGAGAGTTTTTGCGTAATTCTCAGTTTTTTATCCGCGTTAGACATAACTTTACAAATTAATTACACTATGTAATATAAACATAATCTAAAATATACACAGATTAAGTTATTAAGAAAATGCTCTAATTTAATAGTTTTTTTTTTTCAAATCATTAACACCACTCGTTTAAACGTGATCTTTGAATCATTAAAAGTAGGTTAATGTCGCCTCGACAATTCGTGGTCGTGACCGCGTAGTGCGCAAAGTCCCAATATGTATCTTAATCTACCATAACACAAAAATCTGTCAGTCATTGTATATTTTAAAGAATTTATCTATACGTGTCATTAGGATTGACGCGTATTAATTTATCGCGTTTTCTAAATTATTGGCATAAAAAAATGGTCTGAAGTTTGCGGGTTCGTAACCTTTTGATCTCCAGACGATTTGGGTTGACATTAAGATAGATTTATTTATAAAAACACGGTTGATCCCAATGTGTAGGTAATACATAATAATATAATATAATCATTTGACCTTTTAAAACAGAAGAATTAACTTATCTCCAAAGTTGAATTTTGCAACTGCCTCGTCTGTCTTGTGGTCGCAAGCGCTGAGCATGAGGTCCTGGGTTCGATTCCCTGGTCAGGCAAAGTGTTAAGTACTGTTTTTTTTTTTTTGGGTGGGAATCTATCAATTAACTTCTCCGGGCGTGTCAGACTCTTACTGACTAAAACCCACCCGTGTTCCTTCAGTTGCCTGTATGTTGCCAGGGGCCACGGTATCCCTTTCGAACTTTCCCGCTTGCATTTTGACCTAATTTATTTTATTTTTCGCGTAAAGAGTTTTTATTTAGAAGTTGACTATTATAATGAAAATGAACAACAATGAATATATTCAAATTGGCCAATGACTCGTTTTAAAACAAAAACATTAACCCAACTAACGTCAGAGTTCTTCCGAACCAGTGATTCATTCATGACTAGCAAATTTACGGATGACAGCAAACCTTTCGAACTCAAACTGGGACAATGTATGGACGATTTGTTAAAATATGTTTTCGTTGTTTCCGAAGAATTCCGAGCATTTCCGAGTAACATGGCCATGCCAGTTCATGACCGGAGCAGGTTGGAACAGACCACTTTGTTCTTGCACCGCGGTCGGCGCGAGCGCATGGCTATGACGTCACAAATTGTTGTAGTAGGTACCTATATTTAGAACTTCAATGTTAGTAAGTAGTTAACGTTATAGCTGCCACTGGTTTTCGGTGGTGAAGAGTTGGATTCGAGTGTTGAAAGTCCACAAAATCGTGGATGTTTGAACTTTTGCCAAACTACAAAGATTCCATTTTCCTCCTAACTTATCAGTTTTCAGATATTTCGGATTTCCACTTGTAAATATTGACAGCATCACAAGTAATCACAACTGCGAATAGATTAGCTAAACTTCAATGATCAAGTACGTTTATTTTCCCAGAAAAATGTCAGATCTGAAATATTTCTGATTTAGTTGAGAATATGAGTAACTTTTAAAAAGTAAGTGGTACTAAAAAGAGTGTTATCGTGTTGAAAGTTAATTCGTTTTCTATAATGATGCGAGCGAATGACTGCCAAGACAAGTGCCAGCGAATGTTTTGATCTTATTTGATGCATCTCGACTTCTCGATACAAACATAACACGTTAGAGCCATCGAGGTGTTCAATAACAACTAAGCGTAATTAGTTGATAATACGTACCTATTAGGTCGCATCATTAGCTTATCTCAATTATAAGCTCAGAAATGTAGGTCAAGCAAGACGCGGAGATTTTTGTGATTTGTTCTCCTTTCCGTAATCAAACCAGAACGTAAGCCGGACTAGCGTGATAAATTGATGAATTTAATTATGACAAAACTGAGCGGTACATTATCACACAAAATGGTATGAAGCAGAGCTCTGGAGGAAGGCTGCTTTGTCCAACGGGATCAGAAAAAGAAATCTGGAAATTTTACTGAAAACAATTCCGATATTTCCTGAAGCGGTCCAAGTTCCCGTTGCGGATTCTTTACATCTCATAGGTTTATGTAATACTTAGAATGAGAATCCACATAACATATTTGTTCTATCTGGAATTTCTCAGTAGCAGCCCGGTGTCCGGATTTGTTCCCGGTTGATCGCAATAGGCTTGCTCCCTAGTACATAGAACTTAACCATAACTAGCGAAATTTGTGTGCACCTCTGCCTAACCCTTACTGAGGTTACAGGTTATCTTATGTTATATCATTTTTACATGCATAGTTGCTAGCCATGGTTCTGCGTTCACACCAGATTGTTAGGGTTTAAAATTTAATCGATTCCATGCACTCACGTAATCCACATTACTCGTGTGTCGATTAATACCATGCCTTGCCCGCAGTGATGTAGCAGACTTTTCATAATTAACAACACTTTTTGGAAAGGTGTTTCTTGAATGAATAGAATGAGAAAAATAACCTTATTGACTACAAAGTGTGGACAATAGATCTGAAGTAACTTAGGCCTACATTGTAATTTCTGAATCATCATTTCAGCTCGGAATCACGCACTGCTAGATACAGACAGACGGTATCCATTTTCTAAAAATAGCTGATAATTCAACGTTATTGAAGCCATACGTGGAATGATATCATAACACCTATCAGACGAGATCAAGTTCTTTTTACGTGACAAAGATTGATGAGACGGCTCGACTTACTACGATAAGCCACTGTCATGTGGATGAGACTATTTTTATTTTACTCTTTTATCTAAAATGCGCAACGAATGGATTACGCATAAAGTTAAAAGTGTCGATGTATTCAATATCATGAAATATTTTTGTGAATTGTCTTTGAAGCGTCGATCTATAACCGTGATCATGAAACAGACGCCAAATATTGTTTATTTCAATCAATGCCAGCATTTACAATTTCGAAACATGTACACGCATCTTGTCTAAAAAAGTTCAGAACTGTTTATTCGTTTTGCACAGCTGTTTTAACTACCTAGGTCTTATAACAATGCTAATCTCGTCTATGATATTCCAGAGCGTGAAAAACCATCATCAGTGTTGTTAGAGAAGCAGCGTGAGGCGCTCGTCAAGAGCGTCGAGGTCGCTACGGATCGAGGCCGGGATGAAGGCCTGTATGAGCGGGGGGCGGAGGCCGAGCCGGCCGGGCCCGGCGTGGGCCGCTGGGGCGCCGAGTGGCCGAGTTGACTCAGCTCGGAGGCGGAGCCCTCGCCCGGCGCCGGCGGGCCGGCGGGCGGGCCGGGGCGCCGGACAGACGACGTGACCCGGCCGGCCCGGGACCTGACCAGATCGCCGCTGCCGCGCGCGCGCTGGGGCCCGGCGCGGCGCCCGCTCGTTCTATCACTCGCGCGTCATGAGGAGCTTGCAACGCGCGCCGAGTCCGCTCTGCGCCGCTTGCTGCTCACCGACAACTACGACTCCGTTAGCAACTTCATCTCGCTGTTCGAAGCGTGGGAGCGCGCCGGCGACCCACTTGCCCAAGTGTACGAGCGGTACGCGCCGCCTATCCGTGCACGCAAGCACACGTGCGTGGGCCTGGGCCTGGAGCTGGTGCGGCGCTGGCGCAGCCTAGAGCGGGACTTCAGCGGCATCAACCGCGCCACGGCGTTGCTGTCATGCGAGGAGGCGGTGGTGGACGTGCGCGAGTACGTGACGTGCGGCGACGGGCCGGCCACCATGCTGGCCGCGGAGAAGGAGCACGTCATGGTGGGCATCCAAATCCGCGTGGACGGCCGGCCCGGCGTCATGCTGGCCGACCCTGGCTACCACGTGCCCAGGATCGTCACTGTCATGCAGGACCGGAATTATCCGCACACCGGTGAGTAGCAACACTTTCTGAAAACCTCACATATTTTTTCTAAAAACCATAAAACTTAAACTCATTTATCTGATCGAAAATATCTAATACCAACTTTAATGTTCAACCTCTCTGAACTTCTGGTCATTGTGCAGGTTGGTTCGTGCAGTCGGACGAGGCGCACTGCCGCAAGGAGTACAGCTACTCGTTCAACGTGCTGAACGCGGGCTACATCGAGTGGCACGAGCGCGAGACCCGCGGGGAGGCCGTCAAGTGTCAGACGTCGCTGGTGTTCGCCGCTCGGCCCTACCTCGACGGAGTCAACGTCACCGAGAGGAGGAACCTCGTCTACAACTTTAGGTGACGATCATTTTGAAATTCGTTTATCTAGTTAGTCTGTACCATGTAACATGGGACGAGGGCAGGAAGATGATGATTTTCTAGCCTGTGGTATTGTCGACTTAGTGCCACAATTTGACCTACAAATAAACGGGCATAGTATGATAGCATTATTTATAGTGGCTAATTTCCCCTTCCTTGTTCCAGGAGTCTCCTGTCCCGCGATCAGAAAGGCCACCTGATAGCCGGCCTGTACTTCCCAGTGGGGGCCACTATCAAAGATGCGCAGTTCACGCTCTTCCTCAACAACGGGCCGGACAAGCGGAAGACTAAGTACAAGTTCAGCACCTTCGCTGATGTTCATAATGTGAGTACACACTGGAACATTACCTGTTCAGGCTGAAGCTAGGCTAAGAAGAAGAACGGAAGAAGTGGCATGTCGTCTTGGCTAGCTGGCAACAATCGGCTGCTAGCCATTAGGACTTATTCCTCTTTCCGCTCGTTAGGTTTAGCAAGTAAAAAGAAAGAACTCCGAGACGTCATCAGGAAAAACGCACTTTCAGGATTTGTTCTCGTAGGTTTTGTTACGATTTGGAATTTGGCAGACTGGCAGTTTTCATCTAAAATGCATGTGAATATCAGACGCTCCAAACCCGTACAACATCAAGCTCAAAGGACAATACACGAATGTTTTCATCTGATCAAACAATAATCTATAATCGAATCTTAAACAAAGCCGCTGTGACCGGCTGTGAAGGTTACATAGCTACTCTAAATAATGGCTTTCCGGTCGCAAAGGCTACTTGAGCTACCCAGTTCACAGCCGTACATTGTAAATGTAGAACCCGTAGAACATTGCAGAAACAATGAGAACTGAGTCTGATCGAGTTCTTGTATACATAGCTAATGATTTAAAAACCTTCGATTGTGGAACGTAGTTATGTATTGTGAGAGAACTCACGTGTGGTGTGCCGATCGTATGAAAAATATTGACGAATTATCTTTCGTTTCGTAAGCACTCGAGAAGTAATCCTTACATTATTTTATAAAACAAAGTCCCCGCCGCGTCTGTCTGTCTGTCTGAATGCGATAAACTCAAAAACTACCGAACGGATTTTCAAACGGTTTTCACCAATGGACGGAGTCATGCGGAAGGTTTTAGTGTACCTATAATTCATTAAGGTTTTGTGTAAATTGGCTGAAATTTGACGATTACTGTTGAAGATGTCGGTAAAAATCATGCCGACTGGGAGCTTTATTGGCATGCGCCGCGAAAATCGTTAAAGTTACATAAAATTTATGTTCTACAGTATTGTTCATCATCAAAAGTTCAACAAAAAAGTCTGCGATGGCATATGTCTATCTTCTAAGGATGACCCTCAGTAACCATTATTATTGAAAGATAATAATGAATTAATGAAAATTTGATGAAAATGTAATTGTAATTTCCGAAGCTTTTTTGACCGGTATTATATTAATCCTTATCCAATAAAATATGTTATTTAAATTGGACATTTAATTTAAATTAAAATATGCCTGGACATCATATCATTTAAATGAATAATTTAAAAGATAGGTATCACAGTTTATTAGGTATATTTATGTAATCCCGGTAGTACGTTCCCGTGGGATATTTTTCGACATCCACGCGGGCGAAGCCGCAGGCAAAAGCTAGTAATTAATAAAAATTAAACTGAAGCTCCTAAATTGTTACTTTCAAAGAAAGAAAGAAAAATAGGTTTAGGTATTTGTCACAGAAACACGTGCATAGATAAAAGACAAGAGTAAACGAAAACAACAAAGAGTACTTAGGTACATAATAAATCACGAGCATAAAATAGAAATTAGTCGGCAGCTGTTTGGGTTTTCTTATCCTCCAGAGTAGATGCTAACTTCCCATAAAATGATGGGATGTAGGTAGGTATGGTATTATGATTTGAGGGGACAACCAAATGCCGTAGGCGTAAACAATTAGCAAATTCGATTGCTTCTAAAAATTCCGACCCTAAGTCCCTACACTCTTATTAAACTATTCCAACGGTATATCTCTCTTTAATGTGGAAGTGCTTAGGGGGATATGGTGCCGATTCCCTTGTTCACAAACTAAACTAAATTTAAGTTCAGTGCATCTTTTTCTTTCTATTTCATTAAGAAAAGGACACAAGATAAATTTTAGTTTAGTCCTGTCCTGTCAAATTAATCAGCGCCTGTCACTACTCCATACAAGTTTAGACGTGATTAAAAACTTACCTAGGTACTAAAATTACGTCAATTTACGTCAAGCGTTGATTAATTTGACAGGACTAAACTAAAATTTATCTTCTGTCCTTTTCTTAATGAAATAGAAAGCAAAATCTTTTTCTTTTTCTTTTTGCACTGAACTTAAATTTAGTTTAGTTTGTGAACAAGGGAATCGGCACCAATGTCTCCTATACTGGTTTAGTATAGGTACAGGATTTTTTGAACCAATGCGCAAACTTAAACACATGACTTTCAGTTTTGGTTCCATAGTAAAAGTTGTTCATAATGATTAATACCTATTATGAACAACTTTTACTATGGGACCAAACCAGAAATCGCGAAAAAAAATCAGCTGTTCCCTACATTTTGACGAGTTATGCGAACATAAATATAGGGAACAGCAGATTTTTTTTGATGATGAGTAAAGTCACGTGAAAAAGCGCACTGGCAAAAAAAAACCCTGTATACTTATTTCTCTTTCTTTAAAATAAACAAGATATTTAAAATCAATGATGTTGCCTTATGCTTGAATAATAATTGATGTTTATGGATCTGTGTCTGTTAGCAACTGTGGCTTTTCCCGCAAAGAGCCTATAATCAAAGCCCATTAAACAGCACTTACGTATTGACTGAAGTCTTTCATTTCGAATATTTGTCTTGAATTTCAAATGCCTGCAGTCTAACTTATTAGCATATTCAAGCAGTTGATTATACAAAGGTTCTCCTTGGTAATAACAGTGAATTATTTAAAATGGCCTGCATTTGTAATAACAGACCTTCTTGTACAAACAGCACGAGTACCTACCTAACAGGTCACTACACAAGAGTTTTTGTTTTAAAATTGCTGGCAAATAGCACGGATCTTGAAAATAACATCGCTTTATATCTTTGTTCACAGATTCCAGAAGCTATATCAGAAGAAGTCCAGCTCTGCAACGCCAAGATGAACTACAAGCAAGGCGAGTTGCTGACCATCATCTGTCAGCTTGCCCAAGTTATGGCCAACCAGGCCTTCATCGACCAAATGCTGGAGATCAACGAGGACATCTGCCGCATGTGTCTCTGACAGCAAGATGGCGTCCACAACAAAATGGCGGACGCCAGTAACGTAGGCAGTAAAGCCGATGAATCTTTAAAAAAAACTTAACTTTATTTTAAGAATTTGTAATTCTAATTTTGTATTTATTCATTTCGGAATATTATCTTCTATTGGGGTAAAGGTTTTTTTTTACTTTGTCGTAGTTGCTAAGATTACGTTAAAATTAATAATGTTTAATTTGGAATTGGGTTGTTGGATTTTTTTTTATTCATTTAGGTAACCCTAGAATACTAATCTTATTTTATCACCACTTATTATTATATTAGTAGCCGGATTTTATAAATAAATCGAAATTTTGTTTTAAAACTTTTACATACCTAGCTAGAAAATAACGAAATAGGTAACAGGCAAGCATTCTACCTTTCATAAATTCAAAACTTTTTTTCAGAGAATCTCTGATTAGTCCAAAATTAACCCTAAATAGGTATAATATTACACCTGACACATTCTTACGGAATTATTTTATAAAAAAATAACTATAAGTCTAAAAGTGCTGAATTTTGTATAGGCTATAAGATGCCTATGTAATGTATGAACGATTGAATAAATAGCAATTCCAACTAAAAACAAAAGGAAAAATATTTTATACAAATGTTCAGTCAAAAAAATTCCCTCTAATACTAATAATCGCCTCCCAAGCGATCGCATACGTAGTCAATATCTCGGTAACGGTGTGAGCACAGACTACAATTATATATAGGGTAGGCACGAACATACAACCCGATGCGTCCCCGCAATTTCAAATTAACCAAAAAACCGACTGTAGGTGGCCTCTCCGGCGATGATTAGTACTCTAGGGTTAAAACTTAATTTTCTTAATAAATTTTTATTATTTTACTTGAATTGTTTCATTTTGCGAACTCTATCATCCACAATCCGCCCTCGCCGTAGGTATGTTTCTTGAATCCGCCTGCCTCTTCCCATTGATGATGGCCATCAGCCCTTATGTTTTTTTTTCTTTTGGCGCTATCATTTTTGTAGCCAAACACAATTATTTCACTCTAGCTTTTGCTTCATCAGTGTGGAGGTTGAAAATTATGCCACAGGAACATACTTCCTACAATCCTTACGTCTTTGTTTTGAGTAAATAAAAATATGACATTATATTAAACTAGATTAGGTACCTATATGTTTAGCAAAATTTTCCACTGCGAGTTTAGGGCAAGAGCAAGCTGCGGTGCCTGGGCAGGCGCTTGAGTGAGCGATAAGGGAATATAAGATCGGTGGCTGTGTGGTTTGGCGTAGGGTTAAGCAGATTATTTTTGTTTTATCCGTATTAAGGGTAAGTTGATTGTTATTAAGCCAATTCAAAACATGATCTAGTCCCCTCTGCGCTTCATCAAAAGGCATGAAGTGCCAGGAATTGCCAGGTGAGTGCAGTGTCATCAGCAAAGGCCGTGATTTTTCCATTTTGAAGAAGATTACACAGCTGATTTACGTACACCAAAAAAAGTGTGGGACCGACAACACTTCCCTCAGGAACGCCAAAAGTAACGGGAAGCTCCCAACTCAGGCAATTACCAACTTTTACGCACTGAGCCCTATTGCTTAGCGGGAGGCCACGTATTCCCAGTTCCCCTAGTTTCAATTAGGTTGGGAATAGAAACCGTGTCGAAAGCTTTTTTTAGATCTAAGAAAACTGTCACTACCTTCTTTTTTGCATCAATGTTTTTGACAATGTGATTTGTTAAATTTAGAATAGCATCATTCGTCGACTTATTTCGTCGGAACCCAAACTGGTTGAGAGATAACAGCTTTTTTCCTCAAGGTATTTAATGAGTCTCTTGTTAATAATGCGTTCTAGAATTTTAGATATTGAAGGTAGGACAGCAATGGGATGGTAGTTGTTAACACAGAAATCTATCATTTCTATAGTTTACCTGGTCGTGGTCGTGTCCTCTAGTCTGGCCACGCTAAGTCTGCAATGGAATAAATGGGCAACCCCAAAAAGTTTTATATACGGTATATCACCTTTGCGCAGATCGCAGCGAGGTTAACTCAACATCGCAATAAGCCTGTACCTACCCAATATATTTTTTTTTTGTCTTGTTGATTATTAAAAAATATTGAACACGTATTTTTTCTTTTTTAACGTAGGTAACCAAGATTACGGCGATACATTGAGTTATAATGTGACATGATGTCACGCCTTACTAGATTTAATACTGCGTTGTGACGTAGCGAGCCCCCACTCCCCAACGTTAATGCGTGTTTTCTAAGTTATTTTTGATTAATATGATAAAGCAAAAAATACGTGTCTAATATTTTTTTATTATCTGAAAGACGGACTAAATAGAATTTCTTTTTTTTTACATAAGCAACTACCGTATTATTTAGCAGAATCCTTCATATTAGGTAGAATGAAATGAAACCCTTTATAAGAGAATTCACTACTTTATTATCTCACACAAGTGATAAATTGGTTCTTTACAACTAACATCAATAATATGTCTAAAAATAGTTCATTAAGTCTAAAAACGAACTCAAATTAAACAGGAGTAAAATAAAACAAAATTAATAAATAAAATAATTACTTTATTTGAAGGAATGAGCGATTTGATAGCGTCCAGCACCGTTCAAATTTTGTGCAGAACAATATTATGACAAAAAACATAAAACAAATGGGGAAACAGAGGTAAAAATACACCCATGAGCCATTAAGACCTGTCAAATTTGACACATGGCAATCTTCTGAACCGAATGTCTATGGAATAAACTTAGTTATTTCTGGTTCTTATAGCTGCAAACGACAAGGCTCTTATCACGTCTCAATGGCCGATGGATCTTAGTCTAAAGAACTATCTTATATTAATATTTTGTGAACTATTGCCTGTCAACAGAAATCATTATTTGACCTGTTATACCAGACTTCTAAGATCTATGGAAACTGTTAATATTGTAGTTAAATCATGAAATGTTATATTGAAATCGACCAACAAATAAATTTACAATTTAGCATATATTTATCAGTTGATTTCTATAACTAATTTACACTTGAACAATTTTCTCGAAAAAACTTAAAAGTATGATACTTACGAATACTAATGAGTTTATAATTAAACATTATCTTATTTACGATACCAGAACTTAAAATTTCGAGGAAAGCTATTCCGAACTCAAGAGTGCGTTATGTTTGTTCTTAAAAGAACAACTAGCGTACAAGACGTCATGACGAAATGTCAAATTGTCACAAAGGCTACAAAACCGACAGAATTTATAACAGTTTAATCAAAAGTTTGGTGACTTATGAAAATCGGATAGACAAAGATTATTACTTATTACATAAATCATGTGTGAGCAGTGACGTCGCTAGAAAACATTGTATTCATGATCAACTGTGATAATTCTAATACAAGGTGGTTTGTGATGACTGGCGTCAAAAACTTTGGGGCAATATAGTCAGATGCCTAGTAACGCCACTGAGTGGAACACACCGTAGTTCATATTCTTTTTTAGACTATTTCTAATACATAGAACGATTGTCAGGTGGGCGGGTATAGGATATGGAATGTTGGACCAAGCACACAGAACCACGACCCGATAATGTGTTATTATTAAACTATTTTGCTACTAACAGCAAAAAATAAGCTAAAGGTCTATGAACTTTCAAGTACCCACAAAGTCTAGTAATTTGTTTGGAAAACGAAATTCGTCTCCGCCATCTTTCATTCGGGCGCCATTTTAAGAATTTCCCGCCATTTCATCGTGGCTAACATGTGCAGAGTCCAATCAAAAAAGATTTTATACCGAGTGGCGTGGGCATCATTAACATGAAATATTATGTCCTACACTTTAATACATTTTACTAATGTCTACGTCCCAAATCATTAGACGATAATAAAGTTCAATACAAGGCGACGTATCACGAGTCGTTTCGTAACGGCAGCGGCATGCCAACAAATAAAATGAACGGAGACAATAGAGTTCATTTAACTTAGGCATCTTTAGGCAAATATCTTTTAGTAAGAGAATCTTTTAGATTCGGCAAGATACCTTCGAGACCTCAAAACACCGCATAACTACATTTTCAGAATATTTTGGCAATAAATACGCGCAACTGCCAGTTCAATTTTATTTGTTCGCTAGTTACAGGTTACACATTACAAATGACGAAAAAACCAACGCAAAGATTTTAGTCAATATTATATCTTCCAAAAAATATTCAAATAACAGAATAATCAAGGCAATTAAAATCAAGAGAATGAAAGAGAAAATTGATATGTTGAAAATAGTCCGCATGTCCCTTGCAATATTACTAGACATTCTATAAGAAATTCTCAAATGTATTTAATTCTAAATCAAACTTAAAACAGAGAAAACTCAAGCACAATATACTACTTAAACACTCCCGTCTTGCTTGAACGGAAAATTAATTACAAAATGCGACAATAAATTGCGTCAAAAGGAACTAAACTTGTCACTCAACAAAGATAAAAGTCAATTTCAAGAAACCAAGAAAACACCCGTAAACAGAAATCATCAAAATTCAAACAAAAAATCTGTTTAAAAAAAGTTGTCAATCAAAGGGAAAATAATAAAGATTTACTTATACAATGGTCCTGATACTGTCCAACAAATGAAGTTCAAATATGGCTATATCTTACTTGCAAATAAAACGAGAAAGAGACAGATGTCATTTAAGAGCTATCAAATTAAGTTATTCATGAAGTCAAAAGTTTTGTTTGCGGCTCCAACATTTGTTGATAGATAATTTTAACAATGTCAAAATATTTATGACACTGGTTGGTTCTCAATCTAGAACAGCATTAATTGGTGTCAGTACAGTAGAAAATGCTGACATTTTATTATTCTAAACTAATTTAACAGCCCATCTTTCTTTTTAATCTGAAATGAAAAAATATCCTAAAAATGTAAATTATATCAATGAACATCAGTATCAGTACCAATATCGAGAAAAATACAGTAAGAAGTAGTCATGTGTAACCGTATCCCAGTCGCCGCTACCGCCATCTGTGGGTCAATTTAGTTGTCGGCGGGCGAGTGTCGGTGCGGGGCGTGTGGCGCGTGCGATGCGTGTGGCGAGTGCGCTGCGTGTGGCACATGCACTGCGTGTGGCGCGTGCGCTGCCTGTGGCACGTGCGCTGCGTGTGGCACGTGCGCTGCCTGTGGCACGTGCGCTGTGTGTGGCACGTGCGATACGTGTGGCGCCTGTGGCACGTGCGCCTTGTGCTGCTTATTTCTGTGATGGCGCTGTGGGTGCGAGCTGCCATACACCTCGCGCACCGACGGGCTGCAAACATACGACACCATGTCACTTGAGAGGATGGGATAGGATAAAGTGCTACAAAAATCTTTTGGCGCTTGAATGACATTGACAGGGAGGCGTTGTTGATAAGCATTTGTCAAATTGTTTTAATCACAATAAATTAAATTATAGATTTCCAGAACAGTACCCTAATTGCGTAATACAACACAATCACAATTTGTTTCGATTTGAAACAGATTGCTAATCCATTGCTTCATAAGTTGGAAAAAAAATCTGCTCAACAACGTAAATAACGCAATGAATGTTGTTGAACTGTCAAAATGAAACAAATTAGGCATAATTGTTTACGAAAGTTACGCAATTAGGATACAGGTTATTAATCGATATGGATTGCGGTAAAAAAGGAGTTAAATTTTGCTTTTAGATGTGTCAAGTTAATATAATAGAAACAGTGTACAAGTATAAGTCTTATTGCCTCTTGCAAGAATGCACTTTTATTCAATTCTTGGTTTGTTTAAGGTTATATATATTTACATTGCTTATTACACTTCTAGCTTGTTGACTGTTGTTGCAGTTTTGTTGTTGTTCTTCAACGCAACCTTACTGTGTAATTTATCCGAAAAACGGGCTGTGTGGTCTCCGACTAACTTATTTCCTTACAAGAATACGTAAATGACTTGCAAGAATAATAGTAACTTAATTTCTTGCAAATATTATATTTTGATGTTAGATATTTACAGTTTTTGTTTCCATTTTAGATACAACTTTCTTGCAAATTTTTAGCTAATATTTACAAAAAAAAACATCTATGCTCTTTATACTAAGAAAACCGTTTCAAAAATATTTCATGCACGTAATCTTATAGCAACTATGTTTATGCAAAAAGTTAAAAACAGGTTTTAACGTCACAAATATTTACACATTTTGATTTCAAATTCGATAAGTATCTTAAAATAATACCAATAAACAGTACAAATATAATATCCAAACAAGAATCTAAGCAGGTTTCATGCAAGAATATCGATAGCTAATATTTAAAAATATATCCACATGCTTAAAATTGGAAACCATAGATAGCAAATTATTAAAAAAATCGTCCATAATAGCAAACTTATAGATAGCAATAATAATAATAGCCACAAATATATATTTAATACGTTTTTACGCGTTTAATAGTAGTAACGCCTTCTCCACAATCTGGAACTGGTGGAAAAATTTGGAATAAGTTTTTGGAAACCACCACTTTTATACAAAGTAAGACAGTAATTCCCAAAAAATGTTATTGTTGTGTTGTTATATATTTTGTAGCAGTTAAATAAAATCTGAACTTAAATTGCCATCCCAAACGTGGAAAATGTTTCATTTACTCGGCACCACTTTTACGTACGCAACAGTTAGCTAGGTTTTAAGGATTTAATCGCTGACGTCTTAGAAATCATAAGATTAGTAATCTCAATAATGGAGTATCGAGTCACTGGCTTACGAGCGACTTAGAGCCTTGGGCCCTTGAGCATAGTCGTTATTTCCCCAAACACAAAAACCCACGTTATTCTAACCATTCCTGAAAAAATACCAAGTTAGTGTTCCTCTGTAAATGCCAAAAAGTTGTTTGATATAATTTACCTGGACGGCACTGTGAGAGGGCTGGCGGCAGTTCTGATCGGTCGGCGGGAGGAAGGTCGCGACGAACCGCTGTGACGGCGCCCAGACCCCTCACTACTTGTACTGCAATAGATACCATGCGTGCTAACTACCCAAAGAGGCGGGTACACTGATACTTATACTCTTGGTAAATATACCAAATAAGGATATCTTATTGGTTGAGAAATTTGAAGACATATTACCACTGCTGGAGGGAAGAGTAATTTAACAATTTCTTTTTTTCTTGTTTTCTTAAAGAAGTCTTGCAACAACACTTATCATATTAATAAGATGATAATTATTTACATTATGAAAGTTTGAATTACAAAATACAGAAACTATTGTGTTAATGAATTTCCAATCATTGGAAATTGTGCATTTTCGCAAATGACAGTGTCAAATTTTTTTTTTGGTCAATCTACAAAGTTTTCTAAAATATGTCATAAAGACAGTTTAATTTTTAGTGTTGTGCATTTTTATGAATGTATATCGTGGCAATATTACGTGTCGTCAATATAACCGCCTCTTTACAAATAAAAATAATAATGAAAAATAAAATACAAAATAAAGAAAAATAAGCCAAAGTTAACCAAAGAAATAGGCACACATACATGCTGCGACTACATGGATATAGCTGTGAACTACATGTAATTATATAATGTGCTTATAATTAACACTACTGGAGGATGGAGATTCTTGCCCTCACAAACTAGGTAAATCCCCTGCCGTTCGGTTTATTCATTTAGAATCTGTTGTTGTAGCATGTTAATGTATTCCCAAAAACAATAGTATTTTCCCAGCTAGTTCAAATGCAACCTTCACCCTTTTAGATAGTTTTTTCCATGTCACTTGAGTAAATTACTATTTCTTAGGTTTTTTTCTTTCATGCTGTGATAGACTGTAAAGCCCGATTTACACGGTACGATATAATTGCCTGTGGCATACCATAAGTTAAAGCAACAATAAAAATTGCACCGTCTAAACGGTGTTTAGACGATGCAAGACAAGAAACTTACATCGTGTAAATGGGGCTTTACATTGAATCACGAAGTTTTTTTATGTCTCAAAATTTTATATTTAATTTGTAATGCAAGATTTCGATCTAAACGGTCGATTTACGATCTACTGAAGTATGAACTTCTACTACCGATCAATACCCAATCTTTACAATAAGATTCTGTGTACTACTCACTTGGGCACAGTAATAGTTGGAGCAGGCGGTGCGGGCAGGGCGAGACGCTGCGGCTCGCGGCGAGCGGCCTGGATGGCGGGGCGGCCGCGACCACCGGTAGCGGTGGATGCCTTGTATTGGAACTCCCTGGAATTTTTGGAAAAACGTGTAACGTATAATATTAGGTCTGATCTTTGTCCACAGGTTCAGTCATCCCTGCAGAAAATTGAGACTTTTTACAGACCTATAGCAAACAACTGTCAACCAAGAGGTTGCGATGTGAACAATAGAACGTGACGAAGCTATGGAAGTGGGTATGGACACTAAACTCAGGACGATTCAGCACCGGAGTCGCGGGAAAGTCCGAAAGGGATACCGTGGCCCCTGGCAACATGGCAACTGAAGCAGCACGGGTGGGTTTTAGTCAGTTAGAGTCTTGACACGCCCTCCCGCTCCGCCTAGAGCGGGTGAAGTTATTTGATAATTTCCCACCCAAAAAAAAAGATTACAATTCTGCATGCTGTTATGATAAGGAAGGAAACTTGCGGAGCTCTGCCCTATTTTTTTTATACTTGCACATAATATAAATATATTTTTGATGTCAGATTGTATATTGTAATTAAGTTTTGTCAAAATAAAAGAATGCAAAGAAAGCTTTCAAGTGTTTGACCAATGCAAAAGAAAGCTGAAGTAAACCAACTATCAGAATGCCAATTCCCGTAATTAAAAAAGTTCAACATATAATCGCAATCATGTCTGCAACAATCAATTTCAGAAACTTGTCAAAAATGTAGGGAAAATTAGGTGTTTCGGACAGATTAGAATGCGAACGTTCCTGAAGATCCAGGAATTGACCCCTCTATTTTTGTGTACCGCTATTCTTAGCACATAAGGCTCAATTTCCACTGCCGCGGAACGGAATGGAAGCGAGTTTTTGTAACGATATTGTACATAGCAAAATGAACTTTATGTCAATTGTGTAACATACAAACTAGTTACGAGCTTGTAACTGCGGGAATTACCGAGAATGTTCGAGAATTCTCCAGAAAACGGGCGACCTTTTATTTGGCTCGTATGTAGTTTGTACGGTAAACTATTGACATAAAGTTCAATATGCTTTGTACAAAAAAAAATCGCTTCTATTCCGTTGAGCATAAGAACTTCAGAGATGAAATCTTTGAAAGCACGCTTCTGACTGGCTCGAGGCACGCCTAGCGTTATTTATTGTATCACCAATCTGAACCTAATGCCTTATGTAATAAAGTACACAATCACCTGTCAAAGTCTTCGGCTTCCTCCTCCTCCAGGTTGATGTACTCCTGGCGTTCTTCGGCGTCCCCTGTGTAGTAGTTCTGTTCGCGCTCGATCAGGTGAGCCCTCTCGCCGATGTGGTGGCCTGGAGAAAAGAAATACAAGGTCAAAATAAACTTACTGCAACTACAAAACATCTCCAAAAAAGGTTTTTTTTTTTGTCTTTTATATATCAAGTAAGGTGTTGACAGAGCTCTGCTCGGGTGAAAATAGAGAAAACAAATTTTCCCAGATATGAGACCTAGCTAGATCGATTTTTCGCCCCCGTAAACCCCTATAATAGAGAATACAATCCCGGGATCCCGAATCTCGGGATCCCGGGATCCCGACCGTTTTCTGGCCCCGAAAATCCCGGGACTGTACTTGGCTAATCTCGGGATTTTCGGGATTGCCACAAACAAGTCTAGTTTGTATTCCGTAGTCCGTTGCGCCTTGAAAATAACCTTGCCTAGATTATTTTAATACATTACGACAAAAAGCAACTCGTACAATACGTAGGTACCCACTATTTACTACACAGGTACAGTCCTAATAATATGTTTGTCGTAGAACTTAGAAGGGACTTCCCCACTCGGAATACTTTAATACAATACTCTTAAGGTAATTCCCCAACGAACCATCAGGGGAATCACCCGATCATCTCATATCATATATTGTTGAAGCAGGCTCGGCAGTCAAACATTGGATGCTTTGATATTTCTGCGATTATATTTTCGAAATTCTAAATTAGTTATTTTGTGCTGTTTTTTAATTTCTTGCAAAAGTATAGTATTTTTTGGTTTGTGTTTTTTCTTTTCTTATTATTATTCTGATTTGTGTTGTGCAAAGACATTAAAGACATTTTTTTTAATTACTCGTGTTTTTTTTTTATTTTAGCCCAATTAGAAACCACATAGTCTAATCCCGGGATAGGCCCGGGATCCCGGGAAAAGGCTTCAAAAATCCCGTAAGCCCGGGATTGAAAAACATGCTCGGGATTGTATTCTCTGCCCCTATATTGCAGCTTTCATAGAAATCGTTGGAGCCGATTTCGAGAACATGATTACAAATATTTATACAAATATTGCTCGTTTAATAGTATAGGATACAGATCACGTCTGCAGAGTTTAGCTCATTTAAATTGACCCAGTATTTATTTCATTTTAATCGCGGAAATCATAAAAGTAGACAAAAAAACTTTACTAGAGTAGTAGTGTGTTTTTGAAAGAGCTCTTAGTGCCAGTTTTACCAACGAAACACTAAACTAAACGTGTTCAGCGCATCTAAACCGCGTTCAAACGTTTTACTAAAAAGTAAAACTAATAACTTTAAAAAGTTTTTATGACTTTTTAGCCATACCAAGAGGACAATAAGATGAAGGCATGAATTTCAATTTAATTTTCAATGAGTTTGGATTCAAAGATCTCGTAATGAAAGGCTCGAAAAAAAAACATTGAAAAATAAACAAAAAAAAAACAAAGAAAAATAAGTTTATTAGTCACAGAAACACGTGCATAAAAGAAGAGAATAAAAAAATAAAATAAAACAATAGATTTAAACATAATCACAAGCACAAAACAGAAATATGCGGCAGCTGCTGGCACGTCATGACTGTGACAAGAAGGCTTCCACTCAGCATCAGCATGATGCTGTGCTATGGGGACCCACAGCACAGCGCTGATTTTCAGTGGTCACCCGAAAAAGTCGTACGGAAACCAAGTTAGGTTTAATGGTTGTAAATAAAATTAATAGTACTTAGAATATAATGCTACTTGGCATTGGTTATTTATTTTAACAGGCTGTATAAGCGTTTATTTGGAAATATTAAATATCTTCAAGAACCTAAATATGTAGTTGCTTTACGTCATCACGTTTTTTGCTGCTGGCAACTAAATTTTCCCCCTTCAAGGAAAAAATATACAGAAATAATTGACATTTCCATAAAACATTTCGCAAATCAAAGGAACAAAGGGCAGCCCTATCAATGTCAGGGCTTTTTACCTGTTGCGACTAACAAAAGTTTTCCCGTGTTTCGAAACCTTGTACCTGTATCTTGCGACATACATATCGCACGCGGCTGGGGTGACAAGCCTCGTGAAAACAGACCTCCATGATTTATATGTGTAGTTGTCACTAATAGAATAGTTCTTTATTTGCACAGAAAGTAGGTACAAGTTACAGATGTTAGTTTAAAAATGATCCTTATACTAACTACCTCAACTAAGGCATGCAAACAGTTTAAGTTATAATGATAAAGACTCCCTCAATATAATTTATTATATATCATATCAATACAAGTTTACCATGTCAAGATGAAATTCAAATAAGCAAAACAATTACAATTAATTTGAAATAAACAATACATTATGTATTGTTTATTTCAAATTAATTGTAATAAGTTTATAAATTCGTCAAGTTCGAGGTCACAGAGATGTCATATTATCAATTTAAATTCATATCGGTAAAAAAATCGCCAATTGAGTTCATTTATTAATTAATAGATCTGACAATTTTTTTTTGAATAGTGAAAATGTCTCATTTTTTATTACATCGGGTATTTTGTTAAATGATAAATGATTTTATTTCTGTAAGTAGGTTTGTACAAACACTTTTACACGTCAATCAAATTTTAAAACTAGATGAGGTCGGCGTTTCCTATCTGACTACTCTGAGAAGAAAGGCCGAAACAAACTCAGAGGTCTCAGTCTCTTTTAAAGTCCAGACATAATCTTGGTCAGATCATGTGAAGGCCATGTGGATTGGTGTCTGAAGTGGTCTTTTGAGGAAAGCACCACACAGATTGAGAGGACCTGTCCAGTCAGTGCACGCATTTGTCAGTTATCGTGCAGCTCAACTCAGAATTTTAGGAGCTCAACGATTCGACGAGCAATACCAAAAAAAGGACATTTGGGTAGGCCACTTAAATTACTCAAACTGTCAGACCATGTTTGGAACTAACTGAGAAAAACATAAAACAAAACAAAAAGGAATGACCCACATAGTCTTCACATTCACAATAATTAAAATAATAAAATACTTTAAAAGTAAATATTCATGTCATTGTTTATTTAAAATTCATTAATGTCAATGTGTATATAAAAACCCGGAAATAATCTTAGTCAGACCATTTCATTTGAGGACCATGTAGATTTGTGTCTGAAATGGTCTTCTGAGGAAAGAACCATACAGTGTTAAATATGATTGGACCCATACATAAAATGCTTTTCTTTAATAGGGCGGTACTGGAACCACTAACAATTAGCAAATTTTTATACTGTCTCCTGATTGGCCGGTTTCTATTTTCGGACACTTTATTAAAAAGATGCATGTTTGACTTAACAAAAACAGCCACCTCGAAAATATAAAGTGATGGGAATGTTAGTAATTTTAGGGACTTAAATACAGGTACGCAGCTGTCTGTTACTATTAAATTGCACATAGCCCTTATACAGCACTTTTGAGCCTTGAACACCTGTTCACTCAGACTACAATTTCCCCAAAATATTATGCCGAATCTCAAGATCGACGCGACTAACCCGTGGTATGCAATTAACCTTGTGGCCATATTTACTTTTTTAGACAAGTTAAAGAGTACACACGCATCTGCACTAAGTTTTTTGCATAATTCTTCTGCTTGTGGCTTCCAAGTTAATTGGCTATCTATCATAATGCCAAGGAATTTTGCAAGTAGTAATAATGACAGCATACATATTTGGATTTCGATACTCATCACGTCTGCAGTTTTGCTAGCTAATTTAATTTTCCCTGTAAATCTTTACTGCGGACTGCAATAGAGAATTTCGTAATCGAACAACCTTTGATCGAAACCGGTACCCTAAAAGCGTAACTTATTTTCGTAATCGATTCTAACTAATTTGTCTCATTTTGACAGTTCAACGATATTCATTGCGTTATTTACGTAGTTAAGATTTTTTTTGTACTTCTGTAGCTACGGATTAGCAATCTCTTCATAATGATTCAGATTGTGATTGATAGTGTGTTACGCAATTTTCTTTCATCGATGTCGATGATGTCCAAGATAAACTTAAAAATTACCTACATATGAATTCAAAAAGTCACGGTTGTATTTGCCCGGATATGAACCCACAACCTCGTGCATGAACCTTGCAACATATTGCCAAAAGATTTGACACGTGCCTGGCTGGAGTGGTCAGCCTCGTCACAAGTAGCCCTAATAATTATAATAAATACCGTTATGGAAATTTGGCGTGACAAAATAACAAGTCAGAATAATACAAATGCCGACAATTCATCGTAAAAGACGTAACAAGAAAAAATTCATGCGTATTATAATAAAAACTACTCAAATAGTTGACTGGCAGTCACTCAGATGTCACTTCTCTACATAATTACATGTGCCATCTGTCTGTTCGGAGAGTGTTTTCCGTTAGACGGGTTTAAATGCGGATCAAAATTTTTACTAGGTCGTTAATAACTGAAAGGCTTATGTAAAACATTTTCTGAGTATAAGTTGTCACGAGGAAGAAGTTCTTCTTTTCACATGGGTAGTGACTAACCTGGTGTCAGAGTTTTAAAGCCGCCCATTGGTTTCTGACTTGGCTTCAAATGCCGTCGAGAAATATCTCTCAGGCGTTCTTCACGATGGAAGAAGTTGAATTACTACTTACCTAATTATTCCTATGGTTAGAATGTAAGGTTATTTTCAGGATATTATGCTTAGGATAATTATGAAAATAAGGTGTCAATTAGAAACCAGTATGGTTGGAATTTTTCTGGCTCCATACCTGGGCCCGAACATTGAATCAGATCATCGAACTGAGCGCGAAATAAGCTTCTGATTATAATATTAAGATTCATGATTGTGTTCAAGAGATCCATTAAAATAACATAAAGATACCTATCAACATTATGTAAGTCCATAAAAAATGTACAGCTTTCGTAGTTTCGACAATGAACTCATACAAAATCGATGGAAAATTTTGAAACAATCCAGATTATTTGTTTGAATGTTTGTACTATTCAGAAGTAATTTGTAGAGGGAGATCTCATAAACACCAAACTTTTTATACGCTGACAGCAGATATTCCGAAAAACTGCCAGGGCTTATTTTTGATTTATTTGATTTTTTTTTATTGTTTATTGTTTTATCTTTTTATTACGGACGCTTCTAACGTGCACGTCTTTCTACATTGTTCTCACATGTATAATTTCAACATGAATGATGTCACCAATATTTTGTAACAATTTTTTATTTAAATTAAAAGAGTGTCCGTGGAGTTTCTTGCCCGTTCTTCTCCATAGGTAATAATATTAAGATTCATGATTGTGTTCAAGAGATCCATTCAAATAACATAAAGATACCTATCAACATTATGTAAGTCCATAAAAAATGTACAGCTTTCGTAGTTTCGACAATGAACTCATACAAAATCGATGGAAAATTTTGAAACAATCCAGATTATTTGTTTGAATGTTTGTACTATTCAGAAGTAATTTGTAGAGGGAGATCTCATAAACACCAAACTTTTTATACGCTGACAGCAGATATTCCGAAAAACTGCCAGGGCTTATTTTTGATTTATTTGATTTTTTTTTATTGTTTATTGTTTTATCTTTTTATTACGGACGCTTCTAACGTGCACGTCTTTCTACATTGTTCTCACATGTATAATTTCAACATGAATGATGTCACCAATATTTTGTAACAATTTTTTATTTAAATTAAAAGAGTGTCCGTGGAGTTTCTTGCCCGTTCTTCTCCATAGGTACTACGCTTTGGAATGGGCAACTAGCTTCATATTTCTGACTGATCGATTCCTTGACAATTCAAAAATGCTTGTAAATGCTTTAATTGAAATAAATAGTTTGAGTTTGAGTTGAAAAAATTGCAGAAAGCCGCAAATATAAACTAATGTGACCTGTCTAGTACCCTCCAATGGAATTTTCTGTAGTGCAAATAAATTAACCATGATTAAATATCATTTAATTTTATAGGAGGATGCTGCAGCGAATGCGAGGCAGACCTATGTGATATGAATTCCGTGCCCAAGTATGCAGTTTATAGAAAACAGAATAGAAAACTAGAATGGGCTTTATTTATAAACGTTGCTTAAAGTTAAGTAAAACCATACATTTTGACGTTTGAACGTCACTTAACTTTAAGCAACGTTTTTATATGAACCCCCATATGTTTTAAACCGTTGTTTCGACCAATTTAATTATAGGTCTAAATTTAAAATCGAAATAAAATAAAAATCAATCCCTTTTCTCTCTAAAAATCCTTGATAACATTCAGAGCTAGACACGCGAAATTCCCCAGACATACATAAAAAAATCCGCCCACACTTATTTTAGTCGCCATCAAACTATTATACACACACACAGACAAAGTATTACAAACACTATCCACAGATTAGTTTACCGAATAAACATTCGAAAAAACTAGATTGCGTCATCCTCGTCTAAAAATAGTGAGAAGAATGACGTCAGACGGACGTGCGGAGGTGCAACTGGAAGGATACAGGTGGAAACCAGATAGGATCAGAAAATCCAGTGAATAAACAAAGACAAACAAAATGGTGGACCGATGACCTGCGAAGAAATTAAATGAAATTGTTTATTCTGTAAATAGGATATCGGAATCACTTTTACACGTCATATATATTTTTTTTAAATAAGCTAGATGAGTTCGGCGTTTCCTATCTGACTACTCTGAGAAGAAAGGCTGAAACAAAGTCAGAGGTCACAGTCTTTTTTAAAGTCCAGACATAATCTTGGTCAGGCCATAATAATATGAGAACCATTAGATTAGTGTCTGAAATGGTTTTTTGAGGAAAGAACCACACAGATTTGAGTGAACCTGTCCAGTCAGTGCAAGCATTTGTCAGTAATCGTGGAGCTCAACTCAGAACTTAAGAAGCTCAGGTCGCGGGAATACACTGGATGCGAGAAGTACACGACCGGGATGCTTGCCTATATATCCTGCAGTGGACGTCTTTTGGCTAAAATGATGATGAAAGAAAATAAAGGAGGCAGATTGGATGCAGAAGACGATCTGGGTATGGTAGAGGCTTTCGTCTAACAGTGGATTTTAATCGTTGAACTTCCTAGATTTCCCAATAGACGACTTGACTATGGCATAGTGCCAGTGAATGATAAAAGCACGTAGACTACGATAGGAAGCTAAATGACGACGATGAGATTTGTTCACCAGTTCAGACAAGAAACTCTTGGGCCTCTTGATCAAAACACAAGATTATCGTAGTTTGAAATCACTGCGTAGTAGTTACATCATTTGTGCTCAAACTGTTATACTTTAGGTAACCTAGCCATACGTTGGCTATAATACGAGTGAAGTGGGCCTTCTCCACGTGTTACGGCCTACAGGTGAAAACATTTGGCGCGAGGATGATACTTCGCGCGCCAGAATTCATGACACGACCATGCGGTATATACTGTTCCGGAAATCAACGCCGCTATAGTAGATGGCATACTTTTACTTCGGTGCAATTATTGGAATTCCATTCATCATCGGCACTAGAGCCGCAGAGCCATTACAATCAATAAACTGAAGTGGGTCGCGGCCGCGTATATGAAATATACATACCCTATGCATTTTATGAGAATGCGAAGTTTAATCGATACAAATGGCCGAAGCCCGCCTGACAACATATTTGTTTAGCCAGCGCCTACCTATTGACTAATAACAGCAAGTATGATTATGGATAACTCTTTTTAACCGACTTCCAAAAGGAGGAGGTTCTCAATTCGACTGTTTTTTTTTTTTTTGTATGTTTTTTTACTGTTGCGATTACTCCGCCAATTATGAATTGATTTAAATGATTGTTTTTTTGTTTGGTAGATCATACTTCAGAGGTGGTCCCATATAAATTATATTAACTTTGCTTGGGTAGTTTTTGAGTTAGCTTCAATAATACGTATTTTTTCCCACTTAGTTTGTGGATGATATGATAACTTCCTGTCACTGTTATTTACATAGCAGGTAGTGGTATTCCAATTTGTGTGGGGCAGGTACCACAACACTAAAAAGTGAAAAGTAAAAACTTTTTACAAAAAAAAAAAACAACCGACTTAAAAAAAAAACACTACAAAGTGAAAAATAACTTTAATTTCGGAAGTCGGTGACAAAGAACGAAAATTCAAAACCAAAGACACCGACTTCCGAAATTAAAGTTATTTTTCACTTTGTAGTTTTTTTTTTAAGTCGGTTGTTTTTTTTTTTGTAAAAAGTTTTTTATAATGATTTTATACACAATGGCTATGCGATCGTGTATCCTCATGTTATTCTAAGTTACAGTGCGCGCCAAGAAAAAAGGCCCGCGGAAAATTGTGGAACTACATTTTTCTTTTTTTAATGCTATGGCATAGACACTAGCGCCGCGTCAAAGGGCTTTCTTTCGTAGCGCGCACTATACTTGTGGATGTGATGGAGGAGAGGAAAACTTAGAATAAAACCAGCGCTTTCTGGAAAACCATACAACAATACGCTAATGAAATAATTAAGCAGTTTTTTATTATCTACTAGCGATCACACGGGTGCAATCTGTGTCTATGTGTTATTTATTTCTAAGCTAAATATAAACAAAATAGCTGTTGCCCGCAACTTCGTCTGCGACCCAGGATGAAAATTAGTTTATGTCCTTCTCCAGGTGGCCTTACCCATACCCATGTGTCAAATTTCATCTAAATCCGTTGAGGCGTGAAAGCGTGAAAGCGTAACAAACGAACTCACTTTCACATTTATAATATTGGTTAGGATTATACACAAAAGCAGTCCACTTCATGTTTCTACAAAAAAAAAGATATACACCGTGACATATTTTAGTCGTCTTACAAAGGGCCACTCAATGTACCCGACATAAAATATCTCTAGGTGCAATTAAAAAATTGTTACAATATATATTTTTTATTCATGTTTAGTAGTCATTGGATACATGAAGTTGGCTGCTTTTGTAAGACAAATAAAATGTCACGGTGTATATACATAGACATTCCGGAATAAATTCTCTAAATTATGCATCAAAATCCATTATGCAGTTTAGAAGTACTAAACGGTCATACGGACAGACACGAAAAGCGACTTTATTTTATGTGAAAGAAAGAAAGAAAATACGTTTACTTGCGGTAAACATGACGCAAAAAAAGATTTAAAAGAAAACACGTAAATAACAAATTGGGGGGAAAATATGCGTCACATCTACGCAAAACGGCCAACCCTCAGCATAAATGCTATATTGACGGTATTTATGAAGCATAGTTTTATTCACACTGACGGAGCCCGGAAGATACATTATGTATATTCTTTTTAAAATATCCAAAACTATCAAGATTATTGAACTAGCGACAAGACCATCCATCAGCAGTATTATGAGAATAGAACTCGACGGTAGATAAATTTATTTCATAGTGCAAAAGCGTGGGTGACTAACGTTCGAAAATTAGCCAGTACCGACTAATGTTGGAGTGATTAGCATCACAGTATCCGTTTTTAGAACAGTGCTGAACAGAAATATCTTGAACAGTAGGTATATATTTCAGGTGACAAATTACTTTAAATTTTTTGGTTCGGATATATTGTCCGACTTTTGAATAGCTTTTGAATTTAAACTGTTTTTAAATATTGCAGTTGCTACGTAGGTATTTACCGAAATCCAAATATACCTACTGACCAATTCTTCGAAGTGATATAAATACGATTGGGAATTATTCATATTTAGCAGTACGTCAGAACATAAAACCACAAAACCTAAGTATTTTCCTTAATTACATTGATGAACAGCAAATAAACTGTTAATTATAATAATTAATTTGATTCAACTACCTGCTGGATATATTTAATTACCAGCTTCTGCTCGCGACTTCGTCCGCGAGCCTATAACCTTCATCAAGAATTGGGCTATCCAATGCAAAAATACTTTTTCAAATACGTCTGTTAGTTCCAGAGATTACCCCCTACATACAAACTTACAAAAAAACAAATTTTACCTCTTTATAATATTAGTATAGATTTAATTTTAATGTCTTTGAATAATTTAGACCTAGCAGTATAATTAACAAGCAGTTCTCGCCATCAAACTAGAAAGTTTGGAGAGTAAAATTGTAAAAACAAAAAAAAAAGTATGTTTGAGAATAATAAAGATGAAGAATAATCACACTATCACCATTATTATAAAGGCGAACGTTTGTGAGTGTATGTGTGTGTGTATGTTTGTCTCTTCTTCACGCTCAAACGGCTGGACCAATTTGGATGAAATTTGGCACACAGATAGTTTATAACCTGGATTAACACATAGGACTTTTTATCCCGATACTCCCACAGGATCGAGACTTACGCGGGTGAAACCGCGGGGCGCAGATAATAATAAATAAAAACCAGTACCCTAATTGCATAACTTACTTTCGTAAACAATTTTGCCTAATTTGTTTCATTTTGACAGTTCAACAACATTCATTGCGTTATTTACGTTCTTGAGCAGATTTTTTTTCCAACTTACGGAGCAATGGATTAGCAATCTGTTTCAAATCGAAACAGATTGTGATTGTGTTGTATTACGCAATTAGGGTATAGGGCAATTTGATATGCTTTGGATTTGCATACACCGTGCAAAACGGGGCTGTAAATGAAATGGGACGGAAATGAGGGGTAATAACAGCCGCACGGGTAGATCGATCAGGTTAAGCTACACTTGCCGCGGTTCGTTCGTGGATGGGTGACCATCTTTTCATACCAAGACCCCTCCGTGTCTCGGAAAGCACGTTAAGCCGTTGGTCCCGGCTGACATTTGTAAATCTTTGACAGTTGTTGTCGTCAGAAGCCCGAAAATCTGACAACCAGTCTTACGAAGGGGTATCGTGTTACCCATAGATATAAGAAAGAAGGAGATATGCCCGGTAGTTGAAAATGTATCGAAACCCAATGTCTCCACTTTGTCCCCACTACCTCGCCACAATTACACATGCAGATCAGTAAACCAAATAGAAACGAGGCTGCGCTCACTCGTGCAATTCATAAATCAGAACGTACTACACAATCAATTATGAACCTTATCCCATCAAACACAGCGTGCATTTACCATGCACCGTACAACTCACTCACACGAAAACATCTTTTCTATCGTTGTGCTGTACAGAAACAATTTATTTTACATATACGCTAGTGATTGACTAAATCGGAAAGGTATCGATTCTTTCATTTAATATTATCGACGGTGAAGTAGCAATATCTAATAACTAACATTTTGGCGGTTTTTACTTACTAATGTTTTCTTCAAATGGTCAAAAACTATAGAAATTAAACGTTTTTTTCTCCTCCTGTAAAACCATGTTTTTGTAGTTATTAGATATTGATACTTCACCGTCGTTGTACTTTAAAAAATTTGGTGTCCTGAAAATAAAATAAATAAAAACGATAAGTCCAGAAAATACTATAATAAAAATAAATAATAAGCAAAAAATTCAAACAATAAAAATCCAGTTACGTTGGTTTAACCTGTCATAGTTTATTTGAAACAGTAGATATTGTTGAACCCTGCTATGATGTTTACTCACTGACCTGTAAAGTGGAGGTATTTGTGCAGCACTTGACGCTTTGATATTACTGGAGTGGCATTTTTTGTCAAATAGTGTAATCTTAAATTAATATATTTTTCCATGACTGCTTTAATTTGAAATATTATGTGATTATTCATCGGAGAAAGCTCAAATTGGTGAAACTTAATATTTTCAAAGAAATCTAATCCTATGAAGTGAGGCAAAGCCTTTGCCATGAGTTCCTGTTTGACATTTTTAGTTTTAACTGTTAATTTATTATTGGTGAGACGAGCTGTTTTTATGATTATTTCCATTATCTTACAAATCATGACGACATCAGGAGAGTTATTGCTGACAGGCTGGACTCCTGTGTTGTAAGTCGTTGCTCCAGTATCTCAGCTGGAATACTGAAGCAGTGACTAATTTGATGAGTGTGTGAGGGTGTGTGTGTGTGTGTGGGAGGGTGTGTGAGGGTGTGTTTGTGTAGATAATTTTTGTTGTAATTGTATCACTAACATAGTTGTAAGTTTATTTTATTGTTACTAACATTGTATGAGTCTCATTGTTACTCGAAATAAAGAATTTATAATTATTATAATTATAAGCCCACCTTTGTCCTTATACTTTATAAAATGATGTGTTTCTTCATATTTGTAATTATCTGAACCATGCCGATTACTATAACGCATTCGAAGCTTTTGAAGACTTTAACGGAAGTAAAATACCAAAACCATAAAAAAGTAAGGAAATAGCACGAGTATAAGGCATAATAGACCAGCGATAATTCAAACCCAAAACACTCAACCAAAAATTTTATTAACTTTACGACCGTTGGTTACGCATTTCTCTATCACGCTGTAAAATAATCAAAATAAGTAAAACACATTATTTCACATCGATCTTCCACCCGGGTAAAAGAGTTGACAAATTGAAGAATAAAGTATAATAGCAATAAATTCATTCGCCAAACGACATTGTTGTCGATAGCCTACGTTAGTGGATCTGCACAACCACATCACTAGCTCGTCGCCAGACACAGCGGCCGTACTGCGCGATGCATCCGCAGTCCACAGTATCGGTTTGTGATTTTTACATTGCTTGTTGAGTCACTGAGCGACATATTTGGGTAGTGGTTAACGAGCAATGTATGTAGTGCAAAAATAGTACAGTCGCTGTGATATTTGGAAACAAAAATAACGTAGTAAAAGCAAGAAATATTTTACGATTTGTTGTTTTTCATTATTTTAAAGACAAATATAGTAAAATACTTGTAATTACATATGGTAAGTGATTCCATGATTCACAAAGTTTTTGTTTTGACTTCGGTTTTTACAAGAAACCACTGAACAACACGGCATTCTTATAAATTGTCCCGATCACGGCCGAAAGCACACTAGTTCGCGGAGACGGCCATTTTCGTATGCAATGAGCACTTTGATCATTACGCGCGGACACAGACACGCCCCCATGCCACTTCTCCTGTTTTTTATATTTCTATGGTGTTACCCAGTAACTGGGTTATGGAGATAGTTGGGAAAAGGCTAGGCAGATGATGATATACCGTGCAAATGGCCAGTTCAACAGTGAGGAATCCTCTTGTAGTCAATCGTTGGATGGATAAAGGCTCTTTCAAACAGGCGCGACACAAAGGCACCGCTCGTCGCGCGACGAGCGGTGTCTTTGTGTCGCGTCGCGTGTCGCGCTGGTCTGCACGAGCCTTAATCAGCTCTTTATACAACAAGCCTGTATCTCGCCTTGACAAATTCCTTAGCTGTGAAACAATTGAAGCAACAAATGACTTGCATCGTCTATACTGCCCTGCTAAGCCCAAAGGCGGTATCTCTGAGATACGCCCTTTTAGTTTTTTTAATACCATTCAATAGCTTTAAAATTTCACATCTAATGGTCTGAGGGGAATAGCGCTATCTAACTTAAAACAGTAAAAAAAACCACTAAGAAGTTATTTGTATCACCATTTTTCCAATTTACAAACAGTCAATTTTCTCAAAACTTACTCCGGTTGAGATACCGCCTTTGTGCTTAGCAGGGCAGTATAGTAGACTATACTGTTTAGAAGATGCAACTTTTAAGCGAGCCGTCCACCGCCAGCTATACTAAGTTAGTTTAAGGTAGGAGTGAGGCGTATTTATCGTAACAGTTATCATAAAATAACAGACTCTAACTGTGACAAACAAACTGAAATAACAGCTTCTGTTCCACGAGATAACAAAATCCCATAAATGAAAGTCAAAAGATTTTCTCTACCTTAGTTAGAATAAGATAAAAATGTTACTGTTACACTGTGACAGCCTGTTACAGCCGTCACAAGCTCTTTCCTTTTCCTTCATAGATTTAACACCTTAGTTAGAACGAGAAGTACGACGTAGGTGTTTTTGTCCTATCCTGTTAGCCTGTTATTGCGATCGGATACACACACATCCTTACGAAATGATTATGCAAACGTATTAGACAATTTAATTTTATTTGTTGTTGTTTATTTCTGGATGCGGAAAGCACAGAATCGGTCGAAGTGGAGGTGCTTGGGGGAGGCCTATGTCCAGCAGTGGACGTCTTTCTGATGATGATGATGATGTTTATTTTTTATTTTTGTATAAGTGTTGATGACATAAAACAAAAGTTGATGGTTCTTATTATAAACCGTGTAAATACATGTACCACCTAAATTAATCATTCAATAAGCAATTGACGTCAACAGACAAAAAAGTCAAGTCGCATAGTATCTGTAATAGCAATAAATACAACACAAAAACAGTATGGTTTGTTCAAAAAGTATCTAATGAAAAATGTAAACAAATGGATCTGGACACGTACCTGTGAATACCAATTTGTTGTAGTGCCACTTACAGATTATTTTAATTTAATTATTTGGCACAAAATACTAATTTTAAATCAGACTACAAATGATTTTTAGTTGACGATTGAGGTTAGTTTAACCTCAATATTCGTTAGGTAATGATTGTTCAATTACAATTTAATAAATAATAATATGTTATTCAAACAATAATTATTGGAAACAGTGGTGACATATAATAATGTTGAAACTTTGTTAAGCCAGATGCATTATTACAAATCCTCTGAGTGTTTTGTGCACGAATTTAACCTGGACAGGGTTTGTTTACACTTCCATAAGATACTTTTGAAACAGCTTATAGGTACCCACCTATGGCCATCTTCTTAGTGCCAGTCCGCGAGTCTTGCATTGTTTGCCTTGTTTCCTTAATGCCATGCGGCCCAATCTTTGTGCTACTGGTCGAGCTGTATACCTGCAAAATTCATATTTTATGTAGCAAGAAGGATTTTTTTATAATTGCCATTATATTTGCTTGGCCACTGTCATGCGTGGTTAGCTGCATTCTAAACTTATACTAATTACTTATACATTCTTTATTTGTTGACTTTATTTGCTAAAAAATAATTTGAATGATTACCCTGTCTTCGTAAAAGGAAATATATATAATCTTCAGAACATAATCATGCTTGCAAATACAGAAAATTATTTTAATAATATTTTTGCACAGCTTGGTTACAGTTAGGTTGTAAACTGTTTTTGTATTCAGCATACAAAAAGAGGTTGATGGAAGCAGGTCTTACAATTCAAAATGTAATTAAAATATTAATTTGTTTCAATTATATTTTAATATTCCTAAGCTCCAGAACAAGAAGATTAACAAAAATAAAAAATAATTTGTAAGAAACTGTTGTTCAAACAAGAAAATCCGAAACAGGCTTGTGTTAGATTATTATGTGAATAAAAGTATTTTTCCCAAGTCTTTGAAATTTACAAACCTGTGGCTTGCCACCAGGCCCGCTGGACATGACAACAGTGCTGCTGCTGTAAGAGCTGCCAGCTGGAATGTGATGCTGATGATGCATGTTGCTTCCATCCATATCTGTAGGAAAAAAGGTATTAGAAAAAAAATTTTTTTTATCTATGCTATTACTATTTACTATAATAATAATATAAAGAGGAAATATTTGTATTTTTGTTTGTAACAAATAAACTTAAAAACTACTGGACCAATTTGAAAAATTCTTTCAGCAATGGATAGCTACATTATCAGCGAGTAACATAGGCTATATTTTATCCCCATACTCCCACGGGAACAGGAACTACGCGGGTGAAACTGCATGACGTCCGCTAGTTCATGTTTTATTAAATTAGGTAAGCACTAGATTTACATATTATATAAGGTAAAATCATAATAGTAACATATGCATGTATATAAAAAGGACTGAAAAGAATAACAATACCCCTTATTGAATCACATAAATAACAATTATGCCCATTTTCACTGACAACTACGTGACACTTAAATGAATCCTTACATAAAAGTACATTGTTGGATTTTCAACTCTAATCGCTGAGCCTAGCGTTGCAACACAGTCAAACAGTCAGTCAGTTGCAAACAAAATTGTATTATTTTGTATTAATGAGGATCAAATTTGCAAAATACCTAGGGATTTATTTATAAACATTGTTTAAAGTTAAGTAATGATTAACAACTGTTTAACCATACATTTTTGACATTTGAATGTCACTTATCTTTAAGCAATGTTTATATAAAAACCCCATTTTAATTTTTATGAAACTGACAGGTGTCAAAAACGCATTCTCTCGACGGCTGGACTGTAGAGTCAAGATATTATAGGTATAATTTATTTATTTATTCAATCCAAACAAACACATATCCTTGCAGGCTAGACCCAATGCGATATTGAAGCACACTTAAAAATTAAATAGTTCCACTGCTTGTACTATAACATGTTTGTAATGTTTTACAGACACTACTATCTTTCAGTTTCATTGATTGATTTTAATTAGCTGCTGATGATGACCAAAATTCAAGCTTCCATTTATACCAAGATATAAAACATGTATTCCACATGTAGTGTATATTTACGTTTACACCTAAAACAAGTTGTATATGTATAAACTTGTAGAAATGTTGTCAAACACATGTGTTTGTTTCAGTTGTGTTGTTAACTATATCTGAAACAATATCAATTCATGTTTTCGACAAGTGTTTTACAAGACTCGAAAACAAGAATCATCACATCGTCGCCGTGCAGTGAAAACCTCGTGATTGCAATAAACGTTATTTTACAAGAGAAGATAAAAACTGTCTGAAAAATGGCCGCCATTGACGTTCTCCGAGGTTCTCATTATCATAAATAGAAGGCATTAAAACCATCTTAGAGCTGTGCACGTTCGTTCTAAACTAAATTATGCATTACGAGGTTTTCTACCCAACAAATAAATTAAAAGAAAATACAACAAAAAAAAACTTTACAAGGTTTTCACTGCACGGCGACGACATGTAAATGTGTTCTAACGCAGGGTAAAATTGTCGGTTTATTCCATGTTTGCTTGATTAATTAGGGCTACTGAATTTAAGTAGATCTATAATAATCGGCTATTGGACATGGTTAAAGAACTGATAACTTATAAAAAGTACTATGTTATGAGCAGAAACCTATGCTGCAACTAATAATAACAGTTTGGTCTGACATGCAGAAAGCTAATAAAATGTTTAGTATATTGATTTCTTAATTTGCCAACATGGTCAGAGGGTCACCTCACTTAAGATAAAAGGTGGTTTTCTATGAAGTGTCTAGCAAGTGTACTCACCAGTGAAGAGCCTGTTCAGAGTGGGCATCTGAGGCATAAAAGGCATCATCGCATTGCCGTGGCGCGGGCCCATTATAGCCAGCGGCCCGTCGCCCCCCAGCATGCCGAACGGGTCCGAGAACAGCGAGTTCATCATGTTGTTCATTTGACGCATGTGCCTCATGTGGGACCTACAAATGTGGCAACAAATAAAGACCATGTCAAATTTTACGAAATCATAGACTGATTTCGTAAAATGTTTTGATCGAATCCGAACTCATCGGTAGCACAAAGCATCGTTCGTATGCGTAAACTAGCAAATTTTACATTATGTCGTTACGAAATTATTAAGAAACGCTACTGAAATATGATTGATTATCAGAAAACTTACCCGAAAAACGGATCATCCTCCACGTCGCCCATCAAGGATCCGAACAGAGACATGGTTTTGCAAATCGGCACTCGTGAAATCAACAATTCACAGAATAATTAAACACAGGAGCCGAATCACTACCACCACAAATATTTTTAATGCACCGATTTAGATCGTAGCAGATTAATCACATCGAAATCTCTAGTAAATCGTGGATTCACCAATTTCAACACACACCACAGCAACAGACTAACAAATTATTTTTCTGGAGGTAGACACAGGCACCAACCACAGAACACTATTATCACAGAGTATTATCTTATTCAGGCAACACTAATAAGCAAAGACAAGAGTATAGAGTGACGGTATCAATCTGTCCATCGATTTGTTAACATCAAACTGTCAAACACATAGACATATCAAGTAAGTCAAACATCTTGATGGTCCATGATGGAGCAATGGAGGCAAATGCCAAAAAAGTGTCAAATTAGTGTTTATAGTTCACTTTTCTACCACCAGAGAAAAGATGGGCATTCTATTACTACTTCTCGTTCCTTTTGCAATCTTCAATCTTGATGGTAGTTTTACTTACAAAACTGGTTTTGCTGCAAATGTTTTTACTATTTTCTGTTATGAAGGTAGAAAATAATAAAACAAATTCAAACATCATACGTAGCAACTTTATTTTCCTTTACCTATTTCAAACAAATAACATTTTTTTCATTGACAATTCACTAATCGCATAATTTACTTTACTGACCACCAAAACATTTGCACAACATTAAACAATCAAGATGAAAATACATACGAATCACATTGAAAGGCATTTTTGAAAAAAAAAAGAAATTAAGGGCAAGTATATCATAAACACCGAAAAAACATTACGCTTTGTATCGGAGACGATGAGTTGTAAGAGAATGTGGTGCAGGCGTGTCTCCATGAAAAGACCAAGCTGCTGATGTTGTATACGCAGTATATTTCATGTCTTGTAAACCGTTTCGGATTTTCTTTACAGGAGCCTGAAAATAATATTTAGGACGCTTAACCCGTGAAAGCGATCGTAGCGCGAACACACGACCGTCTCATTAATTTTCGACAGAGGGCGCATTCATTTCCGAATAAATGAGTGGCATACAACGCGCCGATCGCGTATTCACGCGAATTATCTTTTTATTTAGGACACTGGATTATATTTATTTTCAACTAGCTTTCGCCCGCGTGGATGTCGGAAATTATCCCACGGGAACATACTACCGGGATAAAAAATATCCTTATGTCCAGGTTATAAACTATCTTGTGCCAAATTTCATCCAAATCCGTTCAGCCGTTTTTAAGTGATTGAGTAACAAACATCCAAACACACAGTCTTTCACATTTATGATATTAGTAGGATAAAACAGTTACCTTCGTTACCTTCTCAGCATCACCAAGAGGTTTATTAGCAGCGAGAACATCTCCTTGACTCGGCATATGACCTGCTGTATAAGCGAGATTATTCATCGCATTATTAGCTGCAGTGTCGCCACCAATTTTCTCAATCGGAGTTTGGGGAACCGCTCTGCCTTGAGTAACATTAAGATGACCATCTGAATATGAAGCTCCATTATCGGGGGGTCTAATATTCTGCTGCGTGTACGATTGAGATCCTTTATATTGATTATAGATTTGTTGCAACTGGCCTCTACTAGGAGTTCTACCAACAGACTTAATCCCCATTAGAGAAGTCTTGCTGACAGTTGCCTTAACGTTACTATATCTACCCGGATCATTCCTTGTAATCGTCTGAGGCGAAAGAGTCTGCGGTAGTTGTGGCTCCGGAATACGATAGATATCTGCCGGCAGCATATCTATTGGTTGACCTAAAGTGTTATAATTTTGGTGTTTGAATTTATTGAAGTGAGCAGGTGGTAAATTCCTTGAAGTATCCGCGGGAAATATAGGCTCCTTAATCATTTGCTGTGTAGTTAGGGGCGCTGGTGCTGAACCGTCCTGTCTAGCATTAGCGTTCTCTGAACCTTCATACACTGTTGGAAGAGTACCAGCAACAACGGCTCCTGTATTAGGATCAACAATTTGTTGTTGTTGTTGATATTGTCCCTGATACTGTTGCTGTTGAGTAGGTATTTGCTGTTGAGGAACTTGCTGCTGATTCATTGTCGGAGCACCAGTTAGAGCAGCGTACGCTTGCTGTGGCGGCACTTGGTTATTTTGAACTGGCACTGCAGCAGCGTTGGCTTGTGGTGTTTGCTGCTGCATCGATGTAGGAACCATATTTTGTTGACTAGGAGCTTGATTTGTTGGCACCTGAGTAATATTCGACATAGCTGCATTTGTAGCATTTATAACGGGCTGCAATAATGGCGCGTTAGCATTGAGTCCTTTACCATTGCCCATCATCATTTGCTTCATTGTATCCATAGCAGCCATTTGTTGGTTGGCTGGATTCATTTGAATAGCAATAGCCATTGGGTCAAATCCTAAGTCCCCACCTTGCATCACACCAGGGAACATTTCATTAAATTTGGCCATACCTGCACCATGTTGTCCATAACCAGGACTCTGAGCGTTCATCTGTGGCTGGGCTGGACTCATAGCTTGCATTTGCTGGGAGCCTGGATTCATTTGACTCATTTTACCATTCATTGTGTTTCCTTGCATATTTGTATTCGCTCCGGCGTACATGTTTGGTTGAGACATGTACTGTGGATTTGAGTTCTGCATTGGAGCACCAGGATTACCTTGTCTCATGTTATTATACTGTCCTGAATTATTACCCGGCATGCCACCATTATACTGTCCTGGATTATTACCAGGCATGCCACCATTATACTGCCCTATTTCAGGCGATTGCGGAATATTATTGCCTATGATACCTCCTTGTGTGCCACCTTGGTTTGGATTACTGGTTCTTTGGGCAGCAGCATCACCCATCATCATATTCACTATATTAGGTCCCATTCCTGGCATAGGTGTGGGTTGGGCTAGTTGCCCCATTTGCTGTTGGCCATTTGGATTGCTCATTTGCATGTTGTTACCCATGTTTGAATTAGCAAAGCGGACATTTGGTCCGTGGTGTTGATGTGACATTGCATTTTGATTTCCCATTGCCCCTCCAGGCATTTGATTCTGAGCCATATTTCCCATCTGACCTCCCATGGCACCTGGAGCAGTGGGATTACCTGGCTGCAAGCCCATCTGAGCCCCCATTGGATTGTTCATCATTGTATTAGCTGGTGATATGGATTTAAGATCGTCATACACTTCTTTAATAACTGGTTGCATCAGATTATTATTCAAATAGTTGTAGGTATCGGCGTAGAGTTTGGGTGGATTGCAGTAACCCATGCAATTCCGGTTGCCAGAGAATGGTTCCCCTGCACCTGGTGCGTTAAACCCGTGATACCCGTGTCCACAGCCGTGTCCATGGCAACAGCTTCGCATGCCTCCATCGTGAGCCGGGCTGATCATAGGTGCATTTTGAAAGCCACCATTTGGATTTGGTTGATTGGAATTCGAGAATAATTTTCCCATACAGCCGCTAGAAAATAATAATATTATTTAAAATGTAGATTCCAATAATTGATTCCAAACAAGTGTGTGTCTAAATATGAAGCTAGGTCTTTTGTTAACTTACCAATCAGCGCTCTGCAGTTGATTCACAACACTTCCTAACTCGTTTAAAATTTTCTGCTTATCCAAAGCCATTATAATAAACAATCTTCCTCTTGTTATTTGTACACTTTAAAAATTTAATTATATAAATCAGACAACTTAAATTTTGGACGTCACGAATGCTAATAAGATAATGATAATATGACAAAAACCGTGTTTTGTTTTTTGAAAGATGAAAGTATGGATCGATTTTTAAAATAAGTTAAAAATCCCCGTAAAATGAAAAGGAGTTCCGTTTCTTTTGGGTTTGCAGTTTAATCCCCAGTATAAGGCCGGGAATATACGTCGTGTATTTTTGCATACGAATATACGATAATCCGTTCCGATAGTCTGCACGCCAAATGCGGAAACTGGTGGCAACTATTTCACAATCATAATGCCCTTCATTTTGAAAACACTTATTCCATTGTTTCACAATAATGTTTGAAAAATTGGTCTGCTCGATAACGTAAATATAATGCAATGAATGTTGCTAAATTATTAAACAGAAATGAAAACTTCACAATCCGTCCAGTAATCCTATGCGGTATCGATAACATGATTATTTCCTTTATTACATTTGCATACATATTGTTTTCATTTAAAAAATTTAAAAAAAAATAAAGAAATAGTAGCCAATCGGTATGAAGATGCCGATCATCAGGAACAGGGTCCAAGCTGCCGGTGGTCAGGGCTCTAGAGAAAGGAGGAACCTCCACACTGTGCCAGCCGTGTCCAGGAGTAATGGTTACTAAATCAAGCCCTTGACCCAGCCGCGTAATGAGTCTCCTGAGGTGTTGGTTATTATTATTATACCTATTGGTTCGAGACGACGACTAATAGAGAAGAGGAAGAAGGAAGAGAATGATAATGATGCATATTTGTTCGAGCACTCAATATAGATCAGAATAGTTGAAAACAGACCTATGCGTTTACGACGTTAATCTCGGAGACGTGCTGTGCTACGGTCAGTTATGAGGAAAGCAACTGTCAAAATGGTGCTGTCGTAGCTAGTTCCCCAAACATGTTGCTATTCTTTACTACATTTTAGTTTGAGAGCTCTAAGTTGGCACTGAGAGATTAATTTAGTGAAAATGGCAATTTTGCTATTCTGAATTTGACGGTTTTCACCAAAAATTTTGATTGTCTAACTAAATCTGACTATTTCTAATCGCGATTATAAACGTGTGGAATAAAATTGGTTGTCATGAACTTTAAATTCACACCAACACCTCGACTACAGGTGCAAAAACAGTACCGTATCTTTTTTTTCTTTTGCTTATATCTCAAAAATGGTGTGTCCTATCGCAAAAATAATGAAAATTTCGACCCCCTTTATAAAACCCATAAACCCCTAGAACTCAACATGTAGGTAATAATTTTTCATATTTTCCATACAAAAAGTGAAAAATTCCTTAAAAAAACACGTGGAGGCTGCCCGACCCAATGTGCGCCTCCGGCTCTAAAAAAAATTCACAGGGTACGGCAAATAAGTACCTACCACGTGGAGTCGCGATCGTCAAATTCGATTTAGTTGTGTCAAAATTATTTTTAAATATAAAGAATTTATTTTACAGATTCTCATAGTCAAAAGTAAGGAATTTTAGTGATAGTTTAGTTAGTTTAATTCGGTGTACATGGGAATCGGCACCAATATCAAAAGTAGATTCCTAATAAAATGGATTCAAGCGATGAAGACGATTTATTGTTTGTATCTGCCAGTATTGCATGCCTGGAACGGCAAAAACTAGGAAGAAATCTAGGTACTGGATGCGCGACTTTCTAAAAAAACTTCAGCGTGTCTACTTTGGACCACTCTATGTTTCGATATAAACACGAGATGTTTACCACCATACTCGGATAACACAAAACATCAAGCAATAGACAAGTTGCGATAAATAATTTGATCTAAACAAACAACAGTGCGAACGCAAACGTGACAAATCTCTATACAAAACATGTCTATTGTGTATGTTTCTAGACAGTGCAACGCAGATAACAACAAATCTTGACATCTGTCTTATGACTTACTCATGTTTCGTGCAGTGCGAACGCAAGTTCAACAAAACAAGTACCTAATGAGATTTGTTTCATGTGACAAGTTTCGAAACATTTACATGTTGAATGTTTTTTGGTGCAAACGCATAGTTACAAGGCGTGAGGTGGTCCTATTTTATTTTTGCGAAAATGACGCGTTATTTTGTTCCAAAATAATCCAAAATTGGAGTCCACCATTTTCCGAAAGACCTTAAATTGGAAGAGATTTTTATGTAATACACAGTTCGATGTTTTCTTGGAAAGATTTTGAAGAAAGGCATTACGAGAAAATATTAGAGGTGAAGCGTATATACTAGAACAGGTCCAGGGACTAGGTATTTAATGAGACTAGGTTGCACCTATTCCAACTTTTAAAATACTCGATCCACCTAGTCCCTGGTCTCACTATACGTACGCGGCGCACGGCATCCGCGCGTCCCGGTCGAATCGAAGTACCGGCGGCGGCGCGGCGAAGCGAGATAGCAAGTCTGCTTTGCCGCTCACTCGTGTTTAACTAAATCATTCGTGTGCCAGTCATTTGAATTTGAACCATATTTCAATGGACATAAAAGTAACGCGATGCGCACTCGTGTTGTGCAAGCATATTCTATCCTTTTTTAACTACACTATTCCGCAGTCTTTCCATCTTTGTCTATCAATACTCGACACTAGTCGGGACTTCAAGCAATTTACTAGGCAGATTTTATACTCGATGCGAATGAAGACTTTAGACTACATAGATGCAATGCAGTCGAATATCAAGTACGGACTCATGGAATGTGATCTCGGTGGACGCTGGGTCGCCGTATTATTACCTAGTAAGTCCAACAATGTTCTTGAATCAAAATTCTTATGGCTGATTTTCTACGTCAATATAAAAACGTCCTTATACGAAAAAATAAAATTAAAAATACTAGCCAAATGCGTGTCGGACCACGCACAATGAAGGGTTCCGTAGTTGGGATGAATTTATCCCAAAAATAAACTTAACTTTGTAGTTGAAAAATATGTTCTCCCATACCAAATTATAACTTTCTAGTACTAACAGTCTTGGAGCCAGACCGCGGACAGACAGACAGACAGACAGACGGACATGACGAAACTATAAGGGTTCCTTGTTTACTACGGAACCCTATAAATGATTTTAGCAAACTCACAATATTTTTGAACGATCTTTTCAACCACACCTCACACTATGGGATTATTGAGAAAAAAAAAAATCATCTTCACTTTAACCTGAAAAAAAATATTTTTCATGATTTTATTTTACCACTTTGTCGGCGTGAATATGTATAGGTACCCATGCCAAATTACAGCTTTCTAGTACTAAGGGTCTCGGAGCTAAACCGCGGACAGACAGACAGACAGACAGACAGACGGACATGACGAAACTATAAGGGATCCTTGTTTACTACGGAACCCTAAAAAAGGCAAATATCTGATTACTCTGAAAAATTCATTGAAATCTTTTAAGTACGCCAACAATCTATAATGTAGATAAATCTTAACGTTGACAGTGCTAAGCCTGTGGAAAGTATGAAGGGAAGATTACAATTCATTACTGCGCACGTACATACCAACACGTATCGGTGGTACGCAAAGACTATGCATACTTTAAAGTATGCGTACTTCGTGGATTATGTGGAACAGGTATTTGGATCGAGTATTTGTACGGACTTGGACTAGGTGAACCTAGTACAAAATTTACCTAGTACGACCCATCTCTAGAAAATATTTAAGGTTTTGTATTCTGACACTTTCATGATTTAAAATATTGAAATCACCAAAAATAACGAAATAGAAAACTAGAACCAAAATGAAGAAATGTCAAAATAGTAGGCCATACGGACTGAGCTATGGTCACGCCATCTACAATTAGCTTTGACCGACCTTCCTCTGATCCCCATAAAAGAACCGTTTATGCCGTTCCACGTCCAGGTCCACGATATAAAGTGCTATAAGGTGTCCTGCCGCTTAGGGAAAATCAGAAGAGTATTAACTATTGTTTGGAACTTACCACTCACTACCAATACGAATTTACTAATAACAATACTAATTCTATACATATATATATACTAGCTGCCCGCCCCGGTTTCACACGGGTAGCACTTAGTACTTTTCTTAACTACCTACCCTACCTACCCTACCCACCCTACCCACCCTACCTACCCTACCTACCCTACCTATAAATTAAGATGTAAGCTATCCTATCTCTCAAGTTGGATCGAACTGCACATGGTGTGCAAATTATATTATAATCGGTTAAGTGGTTTAGGAGTCCATTGAGGACAAACATTGTGACACGAGATTTATATATATTAAGATATATTTTAAAACAGTAAAAACAGGTGGTTGTCTGTCTGTTTGTTCGCGCACATCTCCGGAACTACTGAACAGATTTTCGTGTAGTTTTCACAGGTAGACAGAGATTAATTTGGAATAGAATATTGGTTTTGTTTAATTTAAATCGGATGTTTCAAAAAAAGTTATCGTCATAGAAGACGGTATTCTGTTCACGACACGTTGTACACAATTTTTGAGAGTAACCTTACAAAAACTACTAGGCAAGATAGTATTATAATCATTAGTATTATCCCACTGGATGAAATTTGACACAAAAATAGTTTATCACTAACAAAAAGTACTAGGTTTGTATGAATTCACGTTTAGTTTATTTTGAGTACATAAAAAAAAAATGCTTGAACAAAAATCTATTGCCGCATATAATAATATGAAAGATCATCACTAGAGAATGACTCGACTGATTTGGCAGATTTTTTTTGTTGAATGCGTAATTGTCTAGACAAGGTTTGCATGAAAGAAAATATTGCAAAATCTACCGGAAAAGTCGGAAATACACCCGGGCGACGCTGGGAACGAACGCTAATACTTACTATATTTTTAATTCTAAGCTACTAAGGCCGTATTCCCAAAATATTAGGGTTAGTGAGTAATAATTGTGACTTTGGACTTTGGTCGGATTCGCGATATGATCACTTTTAGCGTAACTCGGAATGCGGCCTAGGTGTGTACAAGTCTTTACGTTGACTGTCAAAAGTGTCAATGTCAATGTCAACGCTCCGTCATGCACGTCATCGTCATCATTCTTCAGTCACGTGATTACGGTAGATTATAAACTGAAGACTTGTTTCGTTTCGAATCGTTGCGTTATTTGTACAAAGTTGGACTTTGTCGCCTGATCGCCCCCCTCGGTTGGTGTTGTGATAATATTTAGGATTATTAATATTATCTGTAGATACGTCATTGCTTTTGGTTAGTTAGCGACAAACTATCGAAAACCGTATTTAGCATTTCACTGTGAACGTAGCAGTCCGAGTCAGCTGTCGTCTTTGTCAAGAGGTAATTATAAACTTTCCAAAATGCCTAGAAAAGTGTTCGTTGTTGGCGTCGGTATGACGAACTTCATCAAGCCGAGCACTGGCCCCGATTACCCGGAGCTGGGTAAGGAGGCGGTGCTGGCTGCGCTGGCCGACGCCCGCATCAAGTACACTGACATCCAGCAAGCCGTGTGCGGCTACGTGTTCGGAGACTCCACCTGCGGCCAGCGCGTGCTGTACCAGGTCGGCATGACCGGCATCCCTATCTTCAACGTCAACAATAACTGCTCGACGGGCTCCAACGCACTCTACCTCGCTAAAAAACTTATCGAAGGTGGTGTCTCAGATGTCATGCTAGCTGTAGGCTTCGAGAAAATGGCGCCAGGCGCACTTGCTGCCGGCGTGTTCAACGACAGAACCAACCCCATGGACAGACACACCATCAAAATGGCAGACATGGCTGAACTAACAGGTGCTCCTATGACAGCTCAGTACTTTGGTAATGCTGCTAATGAGCACTTTAAGAAGTATGGCACAACAGAGATTCATCTTGCCAAGATTGCAGCAAAGAATCACCGGCATGGAGTCAAAAATCCACGCGCTCAGGGTAAAAGAGAGTACACTGTCGAGGAAGTATTAAACTCTAGAAGGATCTATGGTCCCTTAACTAAACTGGAGTGCTGTCCTACGAGTGATGGAGCAGGTGCTGCTGTCCTCATGTCAGAGGAAGCGGTCATCCGTTACGGACTGCAAGCGAAAGCTGTTGAGATTATTGGCATGGAAATGGCCACAGATACCCCTGCAGTATTCGAAGAGAATAGTTTGATGAAAGTGGCTGGTTATGACATGACTGCTTTGGCTGCTCAGCGTTTGTACCAAAGCACTGGTGTGTCACCGAAACAGGTTGATGTCGTTGAACTTCATGACTGTTTCGCTGCCAACGAACTGATAACATATGAAGGTCTACAGTTATGTGGGGAGGGTGAAGCTGGCAAGTTTGTTGATGCTGGTGACAACACATATGGTGGCCGAGTAGTTGTGAACCCAAGTGGAGGTTTGATAGCTAAGGGCCATCCTCTGGGAGCGACCGGGCTGGCTCAGTGTGCTGAACTGGTCTGGCAACTTCGTGGCGAGGCTGGAGACAGACAGGTTGGTCAAACAATAGGTTCTCATTGCTTGGGGGTTCTGTTCCATCAGGTGAAATGTATCTACATGTGGTATGTTGCATTACACAACAGGTATTCCAAATTTTACTTTACATGATTGATTATTTAAAAAATAATAATTTCATAATAACTTTAAATTCCAGTGGTAAAGCAGTCTTTTGAATATTAATGAAATTGGACTTTTGGCCTGATTCCAAAATGCTATCTACAATAAGTTCTTATATCTTATTAAGCATTATGTGCATGTCAACCTAGTGATAAGTTATCATTATCAATTATTTACTGCCTAAGCTAGTATAAATATTACTTCCCTCATATGTAATATTTATACTAGTTTTTCATAGTCTAGAGTTAGACTTTGATTCAACTAGTTTTTTTTTTTTATTATAGTGTTTTCTTATACTTAGTATAAGTAATACTAAGTATAAATAATTTAAACAAGTTCTTAGTTCTTATTCTACCAAAATAAGAAAGTCGAACTTTAAAAAAATAATAAAACATGCAAATCTTCTTGAATAGTAGTAGTAGTAGTACACACGGCTACATAACAAGCTATACATTTCCAATATAAGCTGATGTCGCATTGTATAGGATTTTCGTACAATGAGAGGTCAGCTTATACTGGAAATGTATTGCTTGAAATGTAGCTGTGTGTACATAATCATTTTAGAGAATAAGATCACAGCTTGTTGTTTTCTGGTTATTACCTAAATTCTGGGTTGACTTTCTAAACTTATGCAATACCACACAGATAGAAAGTTGCATTTAAAATATTTTACATAGATACACATAAGTTAAAATATTTTTTTTCGCACTTTCATTTGCTTCATTGTCAGAAAGTCATGGAGGACGCAAAATTGTTGTTTTGGTATTTTGTTCAGGATACTTTGGTCTTGTAAATGTTGGTAAATTGAATGGTTTTGGTGCATAACGTGACACGTTTGTCTTGTTCATTATATGTGTGTTAGATTGTGTCTGTCCATATTTACATGCATAATATACCAAGGCAAATATTGTACATGATGATTAAAATGTACACTACATTGGTGCCGATTCCCTTGTTCACAAACTAAACTAAATTTAAGTTCAGTGCATCTTTTTCTTTCTATTTCATTAAGAAAAGGACAGAAGATAAATTTTAGTTTAGTCCTGTCAAATTAATCGGCGCCTGTCACTACTCCATACAAGTTTAAAGTGATTAAAAACTTGCCTACTAAAATTTATCTTCTGTCCTTTTCTTAATGAAATAGAAAGAAAAAGATGCACTGAACTTAAATTTAGTTTAGTTTGTGAACAAGGGAATCGGCACCATTTTATACACTTTCAAGTTATCTCGATATTATTCCTCTTAAATGTTTATCGTGTTTTCATATGGTCATTGCTCTGCCCTCCTCCGGTCAGATAATATTTGTATACTTACTTATTTGTCTAGTAGGTAGTTGTGATGAGTACCTACCTATTACGCGATATTATCTATTGGCTTTTATTTCCAACATTTTATCTTGTGTATTAAATGTGCACAATAAAACGTTATCTCATGTTACGTCTTTGACAATTTATTGTCCATTCCTATCATCGAAAGGGTAAAAAATAATAATAAAGTAATTTTAGGGCTTTTAATCCGGCTCGAAGGACCAAAAATAAATGTAGGGGATCCTTACTCTCAGTGATATGATAACGGGGCTATTGGGATGATAAAATAAAACCGACCGCTTTGAATGTTCGTTAAACACTGATTTATTGAAATATATTTTTACATATTATTTGCAATAATAGTTACAAATACGCATATACGGTGTGTGCAGAATGCACGGCGCGTAAGAGTAATGTACAACGTACAACCTGTCCAAATTATATACTTAATATCTGATGCATAGTCTTGTCTCATCAACTCATCACCGTTATCATTCCCAACTCAAAAACACCGTATCAATATTACATTATCGATATCTCGAAACTTCGATTGATCCCCCTGTTATCATATCGCCGAATTATTTACGATATACGATAACATAATAGGTACCTATGGTTTTATAATTATGTACCTGATGTACCCGTACATATCTTCACTAGTAACTAAGGTGGTAAAAGATAGCATTTGCTATCTTTTTTGATGTCGAGAGTGTTTACAGTTTGTCAGCATGCATTCTTGTTTGGCATGATAATATTTATGATTTATATAAATCTCTACTGGTGCCTGTTTAACTTGTTTCGTGTCTTTTAATTCTTATTCACTAGAAGTAGTGTCGATGTAAAGAGGCGCCTCAACCCGAGGCAGGAGGCTGCATGTCTTACCTCAATCCGAGACATACATATTTTGCCGTTTTTTTGTTAAGTACAGACGCCAGCACATCAAGCTACCCGAAACTGTAAAATTTTCCCAATCAACTTTGAACCTTAAACTTAGCGATAAAGTTGAAAATCTATTAAATAAATTTGACAGATTGTAGTAGCTTGATGTGCTGGCGTCTGTACAAATGAGCTTCATTCACAATTTTGTGGTTAGTTTCCACTATTGGCAGCCTCGATAATTCTCAGCATGCCTCAAGCCAAGGTGATTAATTTAAAATTCCGTTCACAAGGGGAACCTTTGCTGAAAGACTCGGGAATAAGTTATAGATATACTGTAAGTAGATTATCAAATTACAATTGCGATTTCAAAATCGAGGCGTCGCGATATGTAGGTTGGTGCAATGCGGTTTTCCATGAACTCGAGTCACAACGCTTAACCAGAAGACGCTGGTCTTTGATGCTGGTCGAAATCCCTCAGACCATCATCGTTTTCCGCATCCCAATTTACTTGGAGTTCGCCCAGCACAAGTTTAGCTTCCATACATCAGTCACGGCAGTTTCAACCTAGCCATAGACATCTTTACACATTCAAAATCTTTTTAGATTGATACTTCTGATAAATCATCAGAATTTAGAAGCCCTAAGTTTGTCTACTCGTTACTCAGCTCAGACTATTTAATCAAGTAATTAATTATGATAATTACAAAAATTTGTTCTAATCCGCTTATTTACTTCAAGATAAAGTTGGTTTTGATTACTTTTTAACTAAAAATAATTCAGTTTCGTGCTCGCTACTTATCAAATTCGTTGGTTAGTTGACTGTTTTATTTTATTTATTACTTTATTGCATTGTGTTTGCTTTAAGATCTGTGATAAACAAAATTACTTTGCAAATTAACTCCGAACTGGTTTTGTGAGCGTCATCAGTTCCATCATGGTCAAACCATATCTATTCCTATCCTTACATCATCATGGTAGATATGTTTTGTACAGAACCATGAATTTGGTACTTTACATATTGCCTTACATACAATCGACTCCTTACTGAAACATTCTGCAGTTGCATCATTCGATATTTTATTTTTCCTGACACTATTATCAATTTAATTTGTTGAATATTTGTTTGCAACATACCTCTCAACACATTTGAAGCTTGTAATTTATTATGACGAAGCTCGCTAGGTATTTATTTTAGTCTGTCGTGTTTACTTAATAAAATAAGTACCCAAAAGTTGCTAAAATATGATGATTTTGACAAAAACGTCCTTTGTCTTTTTTTGCAACTCCATGCCGTGATTTAAAATACAGTGCCAATTTTGCATTTAAAATTATTTAAGCACTATAGTTTTCTTACAATTTATGGTTATGCGAAAAATCACCTTGTAAAGTGACTTCATAGTCGTTTTCCGGCTATTTCATATTCTTTATAAACAGTGCTTCTGATTCAGACTATTTGTACGTGAACCTCATGGTAAAACTTGTTTTATATCGTTGCTGTATAGGTCAAAGGCCTGCATCAAAGTCCAATTCCAAGACCTTTGTCTTACATTGAAATGGGCGATACTCCGTTGGGTAAATTGCCATTGGTGCCGATTCCCTTGTTCACAAACTAAACTAAATTTAAGTACAGTGCATCTTTTTCTTTCTATTTCATTAAGAGAAGGACAGAAGATAAATTTTAGTTTAATCCTGTCAAATTAATCAGCGCTTGACGTCTGCCTACTAAAGTTACGGTAAATTGACGTAATTTTAGTAGGCAAGTTTTTAATCACGTCTAAACTTGTATGGAGTAGTGACAGGCGCTGATTAATTTGACAGAACTAAACTAAAATTTATCTTCTGTCCTTTTCTTAATGAAATAGAAAGAAAAAGATGCACTGAACTTAAATTTAGTTTAGTTTGTGAATAAGGGAATCAGCACCATTGTCCAGTAACTGTTGGTCTTATTTGCCACAAATGAACGTATTTTCTTTCTTTCTTACCTATCCACACTCGTATTCTTCACCAATATAGTTTTCAACAAAATTTTAGGTAGGTACATTCAACCGCACTTCGGTCTTCGGTGCTAACACTTTGATCTTGAGCTGGCCAAAAGTAGTAGGTACAGGTACAGAGTTTCAATATATTAACAGGCCAGTCCATACTAGTTTTTTCTCCTGGCTGGAGGCTCTAAGTGTAGAAGCTTATGGCACCCACAGGAAAATCCGGTTAAGCAGCCAAGACCTTAGTGGTCAGTACTGCGAGAAGCCCTTTTAAAAAAAAAAACTAGTGTTTAGGGTTCCGTACCCGAAGGGTGCCAAACGGAACCCTGTTACTAAGCCTTCGCTGTCCGTCCGTCCGTCAGTGGGCTTTATCTCATGAACCGTAATATGTAGACAGTTGAAATTTTCTATAACAACAAATAGTAAAAATGAATAAAGTTAATAATTAAAGCGGTGTTTTTTTTACCACTGACGTGCTGCAACTGTTACTTACTGTACATGGTACCTACAACTTTTGATCAGCTAGTTATCCTCAAGCGCTTGACTTGAATATTGTTCATTGTCTTATCCGTATTCAACATGGCGGCCACCGGATTATTTCGCGGCTATTAAAATAGATAATAAGAAAAATTATAATTGGTTCAGTCAGTATAATGAAGTCTGACCTTTAACTGCGTTGTATTAAGTCTATTTTCTCTAATTGTTTATAGAAGATAACATTCTTTAATGTTATTGGGTAGGTAGAAAATCTTTGTAAGTATGTAGTTTGTTTTTTTAACACTAAAATTATGAATTCGGAACTTAGCATCTTAAAAGTTACAATATAATGCATTTAATGGATTTAATGTAGTAGCATTAACTAACTGTCTTGCAAACATAAATATAAATTAACTTGGTAGGAAATCTACCGAGTTCCTGCCATAATATCTTGAAATGAAAACATCAGAATTGATTATCGTCGCCGCCAGCCTTCAACCGGACGTTTACCTCTATCAAGTTGTCATTTTACAAAGGAAATTCTTGTTGCGCATACGCCGCGCCGCCGCCGGTCAAAATATGATCATTGTACACACGGCTACATATCAAGCTATAAATTCCAGTATAAGCTGACCTCTCATTGTACGGAAATTTTATACAATGCGAGATCAGCTTATACTGGAAATGTATAGCTTGATATGTAGCCGTGTGTACCTACACACACTGTTGTAGTGTCACACTTGTAATTGCGTTATCATTCCTAAGGTTGAAAGTCACTTGCACGGCATAAAGCGACAAAGTCTATTTATCTATGTGACAGTTATATAGTTAGGATTTGCTGTCAGAAGTGGTAAATACAAAAAAAAAAACATTTTTTTTTTAAATTAACAAAAAAAAAAAAAAAAATAACATAAATAAGAAACAAAATGAATAAACGATATAATAATAAACACTTCAGACCACAGAGAATCCATACAGAACAGTAGTGTTACAATTGCGAGGTTGACTATGGTACATTAAAAGTAAATTTTCGGCATCTATGCTCATGATACCGACACTCCGTGTTACCACATATACTAGAACGCGGTTTCCTTGACCCAACGCAATGTGGATGAATGTGAACCGCTATTTTAACTCGCATATTTTGCATCGAGGTTAAAACTTTAAATCCAGTTATGTAGGCAAAATTGAGCCCTAATCGTATGAACAAGATCTAGTACTAGAAAACATCAACAATTAAGGAAAGTACAAACAATATCTAAATTATTTCCTTCCTCTAGGCCTGGACCAAGCCGTGTTAATGTTAGCGTATCAGTAGCAGACTTTCCAATCACAACTGCTTGTTGTATGCATAATTTTGTACCGTAACATACACATACTTACTGAAGTAGATTCCGTATGTTTCAGATTGTTTTAAAACGGTATTTGAGCCGGCAAATACCGGTTGGACCGATTGAGATTATTATACATAGCTGGCAATCTTGAAGAGTGTTGAAATGATGACGCAAAGTCATACCTTGCTTAGAGAAGACTAAAGTTATATCCCTCCACCTTTGGCCCAATTTTAGACAAAATGCATTTCAACCTTAGATTACTTTCTATCTCCGGTTTTAAACCTTAGAGGTACAATTCGACATGTCGCCTGCTGCTGCTGTTGTCTGCAGTCGGCTAGGGACATGTACTTTTAAGGCCAAATCGCAATCTTCATCTTAGCGACATCGATCTCAAAAACATGTCGAAAATGTAGGGGAAATATAGGTATTTTTGACAGATTAAAACTGACATTAGAATGCGAACTTTCTTAAAAATACGGGAATTCCCCTTTGATCTAATTCTTCTCAGACACTTCTTCATGATTAAGGAGCGTCACTACGATTGGAAGTTCTTGCCACATACCCTCCAGACTACTCCTGCGCCAAGTATATGGCCTTTTGAAAGCCAAAACTCAATAAATCTGCTAAAACTCAACATATGCATGTATCTGTAATATAACAATAAAGTTATAAAGACGCGTCCGGAACCTTTGTTGTTTTTTTAATTAATGTGTAAACGCAGTCAGTTGACGCATATTTTATTAAACCTATAGGTAGGACACGGGCAATGACTCCGCGCTTTTAAATAAATATCTGTTTAATTAAAATACGTACCTACATGCATTATTTCAACTTTAAAAAGGGAATGTAAAAGATAATTAATTGATTCAGGCGTGACCTTGCGGAAATCCATTATAAAATACAATAGACGTAGATATATTTAGTAACGTGTTCCGCTTAGCTATTTCTAAAGAGCCATAAAAAACTCCTGAAAGAAATCGACACGTGTTTCACCTCTCAACGAGGCATCCTCAGGATGACGATGGACTTGTTGCGAACTCGAACACGGCGTGTTGCCACACCAAGCGCTGAGTGCAGATAACGCTGAGTGCGCTGAGTCTAGACAAGGAAATGTAATAAAAATTAAGAAAGAATTTACATCTTTTTAGCAAAAGAGGTGATAGACATAATTATAGTACAAGAAATAGGGACCTATTAGTTCAACCAGGTTTCAGACTGGCTAAAGTAGATTCATCTTTTATGGGATACTGTTTAAAATGTTACAATAAAATTCCTCCCCACATACTTCAACTGAATGAGACGAAATTCAAATCTTGTATAAAACGCACACTATGCAGGCAGGCATATTATACGTTGGGGGATTACATCGCTGATAAAAATGCTTGGCTCAATGCTGGTCCTGCTCCACAACTAATTGATTAACATTTGCAAATACTGTTGGAGCTGCTGAAGATTGTAAGACTATCTTTGCATTGTATAAACTCAATCTCCATTGTATTATATAATTGCATAGCACAGGTGTGAGTACTATGTACTAAAGAGTTACCATTTACCGGGTAATATGTCTTGCATTGACTTGAATCTGCCCTGGCGGCTGTGAGTATGTCATGCTCACTCAAATGTTTCGCTGATGGTGGCGCGTGTGTTGGATCATTTAGCTCCCTTCAAAATGGTTGAGCTGAATGGTGCTAATCCATGCGTCATGTTCGTGAACGGGCGCCGTCAGTTGGGACTGGTCATCTCTTAGCTGCCAGGGCTTATTTTTATTTTAATTTTTTGAATTGTTCTTTGTTTTATCTTTTTATTACGGACGCTTCTAACGTGCACGTCTTTCTACATTGTTCTCACATGTATAATTTCAACATGAATGATGTAACCAATATTTTGTAACAATTTTTTATTTAAAAGAGTGTCCGTGGAGTTTCTTGCCCGTTCTTCTCCATAGGTACCTACTACGCTTTGGAATGGGCAACTAGCTTCATACCTATTTCTGACTGACCGATTCCTTGACAATTCAAAAGTGCCTGTAAATGGTTTAATTGAAATAAATGCTTTGAGTTTGAGTTTGAGGGTAAAAAATATTGACTATGAAATGCAGTAATTAATATCGTAATACCGAATATTTCTTTTTAGATGTAAAAAAAAGTATTTGGAAACTTTCAAATACCTTTTTTACACCTAAAATTGTTACAACATAAAATTCAGTGTTATAATTGCAATTCATTATTAATATTCTAGGGAACTAGTTAGACACATTTCTTATTTCCGTACAGTAATATTGCCAAATTAATCAAAACAGCAAAATATTTGACATCTATTTGCAACGTTGCCCACTTCCAGAATAAACGCTGTTAATTAATTTAATCTGCGTTCGCAAATTTATTTGTCAAACATGTAAACAAACACGAGTTTTAGGAAAAACAGCTGTAATCACAACCCATAAGGTTCAGTTTGCGCTACAACTTCATATTTTTACGACTTTTTCAACAGTACTAGTCAGTTTAAAATCAACTTTATTGACACTTGTATAACGTTGATGTTTGAAATAACATCAATTGGAAACAAGGTTATAAATAGACCTTAGGTAGTTGTCGAAATTATATTTGACTAATTGTTCATTGTTAAACATTTATTAATTCAAAACCTTAAAGTTAATAGCCAGAAATTCTCAAATTGATGTTGAAAACCGCGTCAAAATCCATCATATCATATTTTATTTTTATTTTTAAGATCATAATTATTATTATCATACAGTAGTTAGCAGAAGCAAAAGGAATACAAAGAAACGAATATGATTTTTTGTATTTACACATTTTGGCTCGAGCAAATTTTTGAAGAGATACTGAGTTGCAGACGAGGTCGCACAGTTCTTAGGTGCATACTAGACAGTTATTACGCAGTATTTCTTTGTATTTTGCACTTCGTACGTATGGCCACAGATTAATACGGATGGTTTAGTCCGCAAAATCATTTAAATAAAAAGCGACTCTTGCTCTGACACAATAAAGTGCAATTCAGGTCGCACAGCGCTAATTACCTCCAGTTATATTCACCTAGAAGTTGCCTCTCTTTTATCGCGTAACTCTTAAATCTTCTGATCACGTTAAGGCTCGAGCCTTTACGCTTACTGAATTCTCCCGACGAGACGAGCCCGCTGCGCGTACTTGTAGCTTCATACCTAAAATGCTGAGTGCGCCTTCTGTACTATTCTGTGGTATGGCCTAAATAATCACAATACATACATCAATTTATGACAAGTGCCAATTACTATCAATGTGTGAAACATAATATTGTGTATGTACATCGAATTCCTTGTGTATGTAATTATGCGCATTTTGTTGTATGATTCTCCATTCTCTGGTGTCCTGTATTTGTATGTTTTATTATGTTTTGTCTTGTTCTAAAAATCTGTTATGGATGTGTTCCTTTATTCGATTTTGTTGATATGTTTTTACCAGATTATTTGTTAATTATAACTAATTCTAGACGTGGATAGTTAGTTAATATTTGAAAACGTTAGCCTCCGTCTAATATCAACCTAGTGTACTTGAGTTATTCTCCAATTATACATATTTGCTCATTGAGGTCCGGTCTCAGTAGTGTTTGATTTGTTTCCAATGCCAAACTGTGATTTCATAAATAAGTGCAAAAACAACTTTGCCAATGAGTTATAAAACTTGTAGATATCACACTCCAAACATAAACATTTTTCTTACAAAACTTTTTGTTCATGATAGAATAACCTTTGCTCAGATCATTATATCTACAATATTCATATCTTGCATTTAGACCAAGCAACATCGATTATTATTCGCTATTTCCCAACCGATAACATTGAAAACGGACTCAAGACCTCCAATAGAAAAGTAAATGGAGTAGTAATGTTTCTCTACTAGTGTTTGTGTTCCCGTCATTGTTAGCAGACGTATGTCGCTAGTCATTAATTAGTCAATGTGAATATCTTCAGGTGCCGCGCGCCAAAATCGGTCTGCAACACAACCTTGGACTCGGAGGAGCAGTCGTCGTCACCATGTACAAGAAGGGATTCGCTGACATCACCCCCAGAGCGGTCGCCGCCATCGGGAACCCCGAAGACTTCAAGGTCTTCAAATACATGAAGATTCTGGAAGAGGCGATGGAAAATGACGCCGACAACCTCATCGAAAAAGTACGAGGCATCTACGGATTTAAAGTGAGGAATGGACCCAACGGCGCTGAAGGCTACTGGGTCATCAACGCCAAGGAAGGCAAAGGCAAGGTGTCGTACAACGGCTCTGAGAAACCTGACGTCACCTTCACCGTCAGCGACGATGATGTCGTCGACCTCATTTCTGGAAAACTGAACCCACAGAAAGCTTTCTTCCAAGGCAAGATTAAGATCCAAGGTAACATGGGTTTAGCCATGAAATTGACGGATCTGCAAAGACAAGCGGCCGGAAGAATCGACGCGATTCGCTCCAAACTGTAAACTTAAACCGGTTGTAAACTGGTATTAGTTTGTATTAAATGTGGTTACGGACTTGAGGTAGGGGTATTTTTGTACTAAATGATCACACACAAACTTTATATACTCAGCAAGATGTTGGGAGAAACGCAAAATGTCGGTCACATCAAGTATGTTGTGCAATAAGATTCAACTACATGCCTGTAAGAGTAACGTGTAATGTTGTATTTATGGTTATCTGATCATTCCAAATGATATTTAAAATTAAATAATAAATGGCACTATTATTGTTATTAAATCAGATTTTTGTATAAAAGTTACATTTTTTATTTCGTATTCCAGTTTTAGTAATATGTAGTAACAAATAATTATAAATTCACAGCAAAAACAGCTCGCTATAAAGATTTCAGTTCACTTAAAATGTATTTATTCGAGGTCAACTGATTATAATATCGTTTGGTATTGTGTAGTGTAGGTAAACTACAATACAGGATTTTGTATCCATGTGAACCAACTTAATGACATTGCAAATATTATAGGATTAAAAGTTTTCAATGTACCTACGTGTTGTTGTCACAAATATAATTTGTATGATAATAAAAAGGATGAAGTAATAAATTCCATTGAAATAATCTAATCTCAGTAATTAATTTACTGAGACTTTTAATTCTGCATCACAAACGCCATCTATATTCTTTGTAAGGTAGTGTTGAGTTAATTTTTTTACTAAGTTTTACACAAGATGGCGTTGAATTTACGACAGTTGTTGGTTCCCATTGCTAGCCAACACTGATGATGCCAAAGTACATTTGGATGATCTATTGATTTGTGGTGTGTGCTGGCCGGCTAGGCAGCTGCCAGATTCTTTTTAGTCTGATAAAAGTATCGATATTTCAAAATAAAATAATGTGAAATGAAACACTTATATGGAAATCATTTCATTTTATTGCTCCACAAGGTAGGTACTTATAAGCTTTTTTATTTTCAAGTAAAAACACACTTACGAAACCACATGTTACGAACATGTGTGTGCATAACAGAACTTTATTTATTCATTATAATCTTATAACTCTAATCTATCAGGTACTTTACAATATACAATAATTTTTCCACTGTTCAATATTAAGAAAAATGTTTTTGCGTAATCCAAAAAACACAGGAATGTTTAGTTGGATTAGAGGTTTCAAGCAGCAACGTATAAATTTTCTGATATAAACACACACAATTCATAATCAGGCCGTTTCTCTAAGACATGTCGCCTTATAATAATACAGTCGCAAATAATTATAAATCTGTTACAAACAATATATCTACTTCGTATCCCTGTAAATAATAGTAATTACTCAAAAGACTTACTACATGTCACCAGATTCACAAAATACTAGCCATTAAATTAAAAAAAATACAGAGTTTATGGGCAAGATAATATGTTTCAGGAGTTATATCGTTTGTAACTTTATTTCTACAAGTAGAGATTATAATCTCTTATATTTTTTATGTAAAAAGTCGGTTACTCACAATTGCGTATCGGAACGTTGGTTTATGACGTAATCTCGTAAGAAAATGGCGCCAATATTGTTTACTTAGTTAGCTCTCGAGTGTAGAACTGAGAAATAGGTGATTATGAAGTCATCATGGGTAATTATTGTGAAGATTTATTGCAGGTATAATTACAGCCATATTAAAAACCGGAATACAAAGAAAATATAATGTTGTTATTATAAGAAATTGAAGAGATCTTACTTGGCTTTCAAAGAATTTATTGCCATTCCCAAGAGCATACCACCGTGCACTTTACAACAAATATTGGCACAAAACAAAACAGCATTCGGTACTTTTATTAATATGAATTGATATAGTTTTAAATTTTTCCATCTAGAAATCTTCTCGTCAACTAGGAATGGCAGTAAATGATTAAAATACAAGAAGACAGGAAGAAGAAAAAACGCAGAGGGTGAGAAAGCAAATCAAATCAGCGCCATCTAGTGAAACAATATTTACAATGCATATAAAGCAATATATATTTTTGATACTTAGATTTTGCGACTTTCACAATAACGTATTTAAACTGATGTATAACAATCAAACATGAGATCACAGAGTACGTGAATACCCTGGCAAATCACCAATTACGCGAGAAACTTTGTCTCATTCCTCTGTCCATAAGCCACAGCTGCCAAAGAAAAGGAGACATAGTTTGTAGCGACAAATTCAAGTATTTTATAGTTTACAACAGCCTGGCATCCATACATAGCTTCGTACCGTACAGTAAAACAAATATTTACATTATCATTACTCTCACTGCCTTTATAGGAGATATACTAAAAAAAAATAACAAATCTCTTTCTAAATGAAAAAGAATACAACCTACCGAGTGTGTCTTTAGAAATAGAATATGTAGCCACGATTAGTTCTTTAGCACCATCCGTATATAAAATTTTGAGATAAGACAGTGAGAGCTTACTTTGAAACTTTTCCATCGATACAATAGAATATTACCTACGCTAATAATTAAAGCGTTATTTAAGGTTTAAAATGGCTTAGCCACGTTTTAATTTTTTTTTCATCTTTTCAATATCGCAAAACCAAAATAGATTTTCAATGAACTCTCTTTTAGAAATAATAAGTAATTTAAAAACCAAAATATTAGTAGAACCAAAATATTCGCCAATAAATACTAAAATATATACAATTAATCACTAAGTTAGCCAAGCCAAAACATGTAGCACCAAAATTATCCAACAACAGTACTGACAGAAAAGTTTCACAATATATATGAGGTACCTTATTATAGAATATAATGACATGCAGTCCATTTCTAATGTACACTATCAAATGTTTAAAACAATAAGTTATTCTTATTACACTCGCTTACGGTACCTATATTGAATAATATATATTAATAAGTAAATGGTAATTTATTTTTTTCAAAGTGTCTCTGACTAGAGATATAACCTATTCTAAAACTGATATCTTATACTACAACAACTAACTACGTAACATAGCACTCTTCGAAGGAAAAAAATATCAAAAGGAAAATCGTTTCGATTTCATTTCTACAATTTGAGCTTAGCCAAAGTCACTTAGTGAAATCATATTTCACAACTCATTTTATTTGTTGTTTTTTTATTTATTTGAATCGACCCCGGCAATGCTTAGCTAGCGAATTAAAAAAATAAAAATTACCCTTTTGGGCTCCGCCACAATCGGGTTGAAATTATATTATTTATTAATGTAATTTAGATTTTGAAAAAAAAATTAAGTCGGTCTTTCACGATATTTTTATAGTTATATGCTGCCAATTAACGTCGTGAAAGAACTTCCAACAAAAATAATTATCTTTTATCTTTCTCGTCAGTTCGCTAGCTAACATAGAATACAATGTAATTAGGGTTTATTTTAAAATAGTTGCCTCAAATCTGGTATGAACATTATGACAATGATTAAGGAAAAAAGAAAATTTAATTTCACAGAAGCGGAGCAGGCAATGGGTTATTCTCATATTTTTTCAAAAGTATTTAGATATACTCAAAATTTAAATTGTTTTCATTTAGAAATCAACGGTGATATTCGCAATTTATATGTTAATCGGATGTTAATCAAAGAAGTTAATAACCGCTAGATAATTTTAATGTTCGTACCAGATAAAAAAGAAATAACTCGAGGCGCCCATGAGGTCATAGCTTAAAATCACACAAGTTCGAATGTTAATCATCCGACATTAGTGTCCATAGACACAAGTTTAATACATAAATAATAATTGCTCAGTCACAAAAAAAATATGCACTAAATTAAAATGCACTGTTACTGGCAAAGGCTAAAACGCGTGGCTCAAATTTATTACAAAATGTATATAAATTACATTTAACATAAAGTCCGTCAGCCGCTTTTCGGTCATTGACAATACCTACATACTTAATAATTCATTAGGTTTTTAAAAATATTTTAAAAACAGTTACTCGTAAAACTTTTGTTTACGACGTAAAAAAAAATCACAAGTTTTCAATAAATTAAAATGCTACGAAAAGACGTAAGTCTTAGAAGATAACTAAAGATATCAAAGCTTGTGATGACAAAGTTAAAATTACAATAATTATTAATTTTAATATCGACCGAATCAATTAGGAATTTAATTCACGGTGTGTCCCTCCCAGTGTTGTTGTAGTTACACCATGGAGTTACAACAATGTCCATGTAATGTACAACACCGCTTCGGAACACCACCAAAGACCACATGTTGACAACCAACCATTTTTTTTTCCGAGATACAAAACCTAACACATTGATAAGAATCAGGCAGTGATCTATTCACCATTTTTAAAATTATTGCTCGATAAAAACAATTTGTAGAATCTAAATGAAAATCAGTGTCTAACATAGTTTTTCTTAATTTAGACCAATAAATTTTTATGTACAATGAGGTAGACTGCGGGATACACCCTTGTAAAGATAATTTTGTTGGCCTGGACTCTTCTAAAGTAGATATAACTTATGAAATATGACATGCCACTGTCCCACTCGCCGTTAGGTGTTTAAATATAACACTTCTATGTATTATAAAAAGTAATTACACCATTTTACTGTACTATACAGTGCAACTGCAAACATTGGGTTATAAAAAACAATCGCTTATGATTTTAAATCAGCTGGAAGACGTCTACTACGGGCACAGAAGCCATATTTGAAAATTATAATTATTTGCATTAACCACCTCTACTGCCGTTCAGTTTAGTGGGACAGATGAATTAGAACAAGTGTTCTGTAGACCTGACACAACAAAATGTATACGAGTTAATTATTAATATTACGAATGTGCCTCACTTCTACAATTGGCTTGTGTCTGTAGACAAATATAAACTCATTTCCACATGGTTTTCATACAACCTTTAACATATAAGAGGTATGATGCATGTATGTGTTTGAAATATTATTACTATTTGGTATGGCTGAGGTTTTATACAGAGTTATTTATTCAAACGAAAGTCTCTGGAGCAAAATGTTGTAGGAGGCAGGTCGATATTACACCATCAAAAACGTTTAATGATTTACGTAATGGTTCTATTATATCGCGTGTAGAATGAGCTTTATAAGTAATAACATGATTATGAAGTGATTTATAGTGTAACACCGCCCACAGATTGCATCTACTTACTATTCCGGAATATGAAGTTTATAATAAGTTTATGTATTGTACACAAGAAGTTAACTTAAAACGCCGTTATTATTGCTTATTGTATGTACACAGATATTGCAAATAAATCTTAAAAATAACCCTGTATAAATTATGCTTATGGTTGTAGTTTTCTAACTATTTTACTATATTATATTATATGTGAGTATTTTGTTAATAAGGTATTGAAAAGCACAGAGTTGAGGTTATATGAAAGGTAACAGACGTACCTCAGAATGGCACACGTTGAAGAGACTACAAGAAAAACTGTATATTGTACAAAAAACTAATTTCATAAAACTGTACTTGATATGATTATGTACAACTATTTTTTATCTGCTTCGTGCTACTGTATAATCTGTGGTAAAAACGATTCTCTCATCGAATCTGCACAATGTGGCAACACCGAAATCGGTGTCGCCACATAAAATTATTCAAAATAGTATAAATAGAAAGAGGTCTCAATCGACTCGGTTTCAAAGATCAACAATATCCAAGTAGAGAAAAAAATATTTACACGGTGCCGCGTACGGATCGTACATCGTGATTGGTTCAGCACCTCGTGGTTTTGTACTGTGTGTACCGTGGACACGCAATGTCACTGAGCGTTCATCGCGATCACTGTTAGCGCAACCTGGTGATGACGCGCGTAGGTCAACATGGCGGCGGCTCGGCTTCCTCCAGCTTGGGCGGCGAGGGGTGCGGGGAGGGTCTGTCGGCGCCGAGCTCCAGTTCGCGCCGCGCGATGTCTGCTTCTCGCAGGTCGAGCCGCGCCTCTCGCTGCGCGAGCTCGGCCTCTCGCTCGTCGAGCATTCGGGCGCGCTCGGCGAGCCGCGCCTCGGCGTCAAGCAGACGTGCGGCGAGCTCGGAGTCGCTGTGCGGCGGCGGCGAAGTGGAGGACGTAACGTCGTCGACGGGCGGCGTGAGCGGCTTGAGCGCGACGTTAGGCTGGTAGTCGCGCTCGAAGGACGTGCAGTCGGCCACGCGCACCACGCGCTCGGGATGCTGCAGCGCCGGCTCGCGCTTGTCCCACGGCCGGAAGGCGGACAGCGCGCGGTAGTGCAGCGCATACGGGTCCAGCAGCAGCGCGTACGTCGTGTAGTCCTCACTGCGCACTTTCTTAGGAGGCGACTCTGGCGGCTCTGGCTTACAAACCACTGTTTCCACCACCTGGAATTGAGAGAAAAACTCATAAGTATATGCATCAGGGCTCATTAGCATGTTATTTGGAATTAGGAGATAGCGATAGTAGCATGACGACATATAACGTAGTTTTTTCCTGAATTTTGTCAAGTATTTATATTTCTTGGGTAGTAGAAACTTTAGAACAAGTCCGGACATCCTCATCATTACAACGTAGGTACTGGTACACCTTCAAACGATATCATTTTCCAGATATCTAAAGCCAAAGAAGAATGTACAAAACACCCAAGGCAACGCCAACGCCTCGCATAATTTCCAAGACTATTCAATTGTTGTATGGCGCAAATCACAAATAGAATCCGTCGCGACTCTCGGTGGAAGTATTCTTGTGTCTGCGACAGTTAGGAGTACGTAAATACATTAATGTCAAAGGGTCACATTACTGACGTCAATGGCTTATCTGAATATCGAGGAGCAAGGAGCCGACCGATGAGAACTGCTCTCATTACAAATTCGCGACGTCAATCTACACGCTGATTCTTTTTAATTAGTCTTTATCTTTGTTTTGTAGTAAGGAAACGGAAGATAGGTTCTTGTGACTGGTGTGATTTTGTCAAATGGCTGCAGGAATAGATACGAATCTTTTATTCCTAAGCATCAAGAGTCTTGCTCTGCTCGGTTGGTTGTTCAAACAAAGGAACAAACAGCATTGGGGCGTAATTGAGTTCAGGATCCAGTCAGATTATTGGCAAAGGGGAGAAAATTTACTCAATATCTACTGGGGCGCTTTAAAACCCATGTAATCTCATGAGCCCTAGAGTAAAGCACTTCATCTCGTTCGAATGAGCACAGCTAACCACATCGCTATCAGCAAAACACATTCGTCTTACATAACGCAGGTGCGAGGTGCGCGGGGTGCAGGGGGCGGGCAGACGGCGCGCGTCATCAGCGCCCCCGCTCGCCCCCCGCTGGGGGTGAGGCGCGGATGTAGGTCGTGGCCAGGCCGCAGACGACCCCCAGACGCCAACCTCGCCCAGCCCTGACGCACCAAACACTCACACCCCACCAACAAATGCGTAAATGTTTTGCTGTTAAACATTTTGTCACTGTAGATAATTACAAAAAATTCAACGACTGCCCGCAGCCTTTTCTACTTTCGTTTTTTTTTTTCATTCAATCGTCCACTAATGCTTCCTACATGTCGTAATCAAAGTGATGTGCCGCCAAAACTATGCCTCTATTCTGTTGATAGTTCGTTATCGAATTCCTTGTACGAATAACAACACGAAAAATGTAGGAGAAATAACATGCCGATACGTTATCAACATACTCATCATTCAATCTACATCTTTGTATTGTTTATGTGGTGGGGCGATCGATTTTAGACCTTACAGCAAGGCGATAAACAGCACATTACTTTGAAACGGCTGCGTCAAAATGGCGTCGAGCGCGTTCAAAACACTGGCTCCAAAACAATGTACGTAATGAGAGAACGGCGGGGTTTCCGTCGAGACTCATCTGCGGAACGTGTGCTAAGATAGCTGGTGTAAGCAGAGCTCCCTCGGCGCCCCCGACCCAGCACGTCACTCAATCGGAAGGGCCCGAGGTAGGTAGGTCAATGGGCTTTCTAGGCTCACAATAAGTTGGGCGCGTGGGCGCGGTCCAACTAACATATTTCGGCCTACTTGCAATTTAGCAACTGTTTTTCTGTCGGCACGTGCCTACATAAGGCCTGCGTTGCGTGCTATTAATACGTTTTTCCTCTAACAACCCCTGATGCCTCACGTTTTAGTTTATCGTCAAAATAACTACGTAACTTATTCTGTCAGTAAACGGCTCGATGTAACGAAAAACTAAGCGGACTCGTCAAGTAGAAGGTCACCAGTAACTTTTGCAATGGCATCTATTATTTATGTGTTATTGCCATGCAAAAACATGTCATACTAAAGATATATAATGTAGCTATAGCATGCTCCAATATCAATACTTATAAAAAAAACATAATTGTGTAATTTCTGTTTGAATTTGTTGAAAAGGCAATGCGCAGTTTACGAGCTCTTGGTGAAATCGTCCACTGTAGGATGAGATCAGTCCATAATTTGCTCAGATTTTAAGCATGGTTAGCGTTGAAAGAACGCCTAAAATCCGAATCGTATTTAAAAAGAGAACAAAAAGTTTGCTGGCCAGTTCCCTGCAAACAGCCATCCAGAATTCCCGAAACTCGATAACTCATTTGCCTCCCCTGTTGTTCAGTTACGTAGTTACATAATATGTTTAGCATGCAGCTGATGCTGATACATAACTCGTACGTTTTCTATGTAATTCAGATGGGTTCAGTGTTTAAAGTTTACATGTCGGTGAAAATGGGCAATGAACTAATGAAACGGTCTGATGTCCAGGGTTGTAACTCACGCTCACAAAATACGTTTTTATTTACAACTAACTGCTGGCCACGGTTTCGCCCACGGGGACCGTAATACTTTATCTATTTTTACAAAATAAAGTTACTGCTTATAACGTCAGCTATCTGCCAGTGAAAGTCCGGTCAAAATCGGTCCAGCCGTTTCGGAGATTAGCCGGAACAAACAGAAGACAGACAATTTTTTTTCTATAAATACCGTAGGTATATACTTTCATATACATTTATTAAAAGCTGTATTTTGACATTACAAACAGACACTTCTATTTTATTTATTTATATAGATCACGCAAGATTAAAATCAAACGCGATCGTTTAATATAAAATACATATTTTCGGTTCGAACTTACATTTTGAATTTCAAATAGCCTCGTTTTTCTAGTATTTTGCAACCTATTACTTTGACAAATGAGGTCCAATGCCTGATAAAAAAAACACGACTGTAACTGAGGAGGTTCTTTTCAAAACTTGACTATTCCACTTTTTAATTTTTTTCAGAAATTGAGAAAGTAGTTCTTTAGGAATGTAGCTATGTATTTAATACTATATTTTGTTGAATTATTGTATACAACTAGAATAGCAGGTTTCAAAAAGCTAGCAATAATCTATTTTGAATAAATTAAAAAATTTAAATGGAATAATCAAGTTTTGGCTCGGCTTTATTGGAATAATCATGTTTTGTTACGTGCTCTAGAGGAATAATTTCAAGCCACGCCATTTTTTTTTCAAGCCACGCTATTCTTAGCCACGTCATTAAAATAAAAACTCTGCACTGAAGAAATGTACCTAGGAACTTTGAAACTAAACTGACTGAAAAATATAGGGAAAAAGTGGATTATCACGTTTTGGCAAACTTTTGTTTTCGCTGCATGTAAATTTTAATGTTACCAACCAAAAAAAAAAAAGTGTTCTGTCGTAAGTAGAATAGTCAAGTTTTGAAAAGAACCTCCTCAACCATAATGGCGAGAATTCCTAGTTAACAATGTAAGAAATGCAGCATATGCTGAGATAGGAGCCTTTTGGCCTCGTACAGAACTTTCTGCTTTTGTTTTAATTTTACCTTGTTTTTTTTTATTTTATTTTTATTAATGTTTTAAGGTGAAGGTGTTTAGTTTAATTTTTGATTCCCTGTGCGAGTCTCAATAAATACTTTTTCTTTCTTTCTTTAAATGCTCAAGTACTTAATAACTTTTCCTATTTACGTAATGCAACTGCTTATAAAGTTAAACATAGAATTATTGATCGCTAAGTGCACATGCACTTGCTTGTTTGTGTACTTGACTAATCACTGCCACTAATCAAAATGTAAACAAGCAGTTATTGATGCTTCTTGTGGGGCGGTAGACTCAACAAAGTTTACTACAGATAAAAACAAAAAAAAAACTGTCTGTGATAATATTATTAATTTTGAAGCTTCTTAAAAATGAAGTCGAATTTTAGGACGAAAAATAATTTAAAAAGCTAATTAAGTAAGTGATCTGTTTTTACAATATACTGTACCCTAATTGCGTAACTTATTTTCGTAAACAATTTTGCCTAATTTGTTTCAGTTTGACAGTTCAACAAAATTCATTGCGTTATTTACGTCGTTGAGCAGATTTTTTTTCCAACTTATGAAGCAATGGATTAACAATCTGTTTCAAATTGAAACAGAACACACAATTAGGGTACTGATCATCATTTATTAATTACTTAATGGTTTTAAGAAACAAGAATGCATTCTAAAGAAATTAATCGGATTTGCTTAAGTAATTAGCACCTAAATTAATTACAGTGTCATATTTAAGCCGTGTTTCTTCAAAACAGGCGTAGTAAACTGATAAAACAATATTTGTAACAATTGCAGACATACAAGGTAAATAATTACGTGTATATTTAGTATCTTATCCCTAGTACGCGGTGATAGACGTATTAATTAGTCTTCCTAGATAGGTAAAGGTACTTTAGTTGTTTGCGAATTTTAGCACACCTAATGTTAGCTGACTTTTTGTTTTTTAATAACATGCGCAATTTCATATATTATCTGCTGATAAAAACAGCCAGTAACCTCGCTTTGTTTTTCGTCATAAATCAATAATCGTAATACTGTTGTAGGGCTCCCAGCGACCCAGCGACGTCCTCTTTGCGGATATCGATATCCTAATTTAATTTTGTATACAAAGTGCCTGACAATGTTTATGAAGCGTTTCAACTCCTTTGGATAAAATCCAGTTGACTAGCAGATAGTGCCCACCTAGATAATAAAAGCGATCCTTAGCCAATCCCGAAGTATGTAAAGCTTCTCAATAGTCTAAAAACTGTTCAAGTATTATGGTAGAAGTAGAGCTGTACTGTTGAATCTAAAAAAAAAAATCCGATTAATAGTTTCTGTTTTCAGTAAATTCGAGTACTTAGTTCAAGTAGGTATTAAGTAATACGCCTATTAGAACCTTACAGGCAGTACATTCTGACTCCACGTCGAACTTTTTGAAAGTATCGGTTCAGAAAAAATAAGAAAACACGTTTCCTTCTTTATTCTCGCGAGGCAGCCCTAAGCCACGTTAGCCGTCAATGGACGACCAATTGTTTAGACAAGACGCACAACTCACAAGACACCGCACGCCCCCGAATACTGAAACTATGAATCAACTTCATGGAAAATGTTGGAAAATATTTGAAACTCGCGTGGATTCTTTACTAGTGTAAGCAAGAGATTTCGTACGAGAATAGCCGCATGCTTTTGTGAAAATATTAGCTAGGCAGCAAGGTTGAGCTGGCTGTTCAAGGTCCGTCAGACGAAAGTTTCGTTTCGGCACTCGGTATGATGAATAACTGATTATAGGAGGAATGTACTTATTCCATCTAAACCAGCCAAAATTGTTCTTTGTAATTTTTTGGCAGCCCAAATGGAGCTATGTTAGGAAGTGGATGTTTTTCTACCACTTTGTTGGATTGGATTACAGTTGGTCCACAAAGGCACTAACATTGTATATGACTAGAGTTGCCACTCACAATGGTAGTAATTGCAAAAGATGTATATTTCAATCATTTTACTTTACCTTACATAATTTTGCCGAATATGCGCCAGTCAGTTTAAACTGCGATCTTGAATGAGCTTGGTAACATTTTATTGTCCTACGTTAGGCTATAAAGATCTTTAAATATTATCTTAGATATTACTGGATGTGTACATTAGTTATTTATAGAACTGGTGTTTTTATCATTTACGTTTATTTAGCAAAATCCGTGACAGGCCTGAATTTGTGGAAGGAGCAGCGCAGCATGCTTTGTGTGGTATAAAAATGGGAGTTAGGGAACGTTGCACCCAGTAGAAATAAATGGTTTCGGGGCATCATGCAAAATAACAATAAGCTAAGCGATTTCACAATGGACTGGTTGATTAATACAGCATCTAACGATGTTACATTGTAACACTTGATTAAATGAATAATGCAGGTACATTATTTATTCAAGTATGAGGCTTATTCTTGCGAGAGCTTGCATATAAGCCATTACGCAAAAATGGCGTCTTTGATTGCTTATTGAAAGAAACATTATTATGTGATGATATATCTAATACCTATCATGGCAGTTTCCTCGAAATAAATTGTCTGTGAATGTAGAAAGAAAGAAAACACGATATATAAATAAAATAATTTCTTTCCCCAAAGTTAGACCTTGCGGGCTCTGCGTATAAATCATAATGAAATTAAATTACAAAGTTACGTCCAAGTGTCATGCAATAAATATTTAGTTTGTGCGAATATCATAATAATATTAAACGCCCGAATCCGATTATTATCACAATCTTTCCAAAAATATTAGATAGGTACATGTTTTTTTTTTTGTGACAGCTTTATTGTGCTCTAGGGCCCCATGCATGGGCGCCAGCAGGTTTATCGCAGCAGTTTTTTTGCAGTTCACCGCGGATATGTTTGGTTATCGTTTGACCATTCATACAAGGAGTAACTTTGTCGACTTTTACAAATTAAGATAGAGTAGGATGCAAGAGCGAGCGAAGCAAGCTCGATAATGGTATCACCCCGCCTAGGGCCGATTCAATTTTCGGAAATAGGAGTTCGGTACTTTGTCAACTAATGTACCTACAGAAGCTTTAGAATTTAGAGATTGCAGAATTCTTCTGAATTCTTCTTCTTCTTCTGAATTTCTTTAGTTCTGAATGTTTTTACACCTATATTTTATTTTGAAGCCAGGGAGGTGTAAGTGCACCCCCTTGCACCCGGCGCCCATGGCCCCATGATTTGCAAACGTTTAAAATCATATTTAGGCTATATTAATCCTTGGCTCTATTAGCCCTAAGGTCCTCTTTCAAAAGGTCTCATTTTTAATAAATGATAATAGAAAAAGAACACAATGTAAATCTTGGTGAAAAGAAATGATGACATTTCTTTACCCACAAGAAAGATTTAAAAATTAATGTAGCCATAAACAAGAAAACCGAAATATATATTTTTAATGATGATAGCCCAAGGCACAGGCGCATAATTCAACGAGTTTTATGCTAATGTCGAATGATTAATCGTATCGTATATCATAATGTGTTTATCTAGACAATTTATCTCTTTAAAGTATCATGCCACTATCTACGACCTTCGCCTGTCATTGGTTTCTCGCAAATATTATGGAAATGTCTGGTACTTGATAAACATAAGGCACTTTTTAATTGTCATCATTACTAGAGGCAAGCCTTCTCTTATCTGTCGGGGGGTCGGGCTTTACCAAATGTTTTTTAAAAACTATTTTAGGTAGGAACAGTTATCTGACTTGTACCTACTATATTTTTATTAGCTATTAGGTACTTTCGGAATCCTGAGATAAGTGGACCGATATAAATCCTTACTCTGGGTCGAGGGTCTATTGCAATATAAATGTAGAATTAGGATTTTCTTCACAAAGTTACTGCAGCACGTACACTACCTATCAAACAGCCAATTTGTACACGGTTTACAGTTGGCAACCAAAACAATAGGTACAAGTCCGTAGCCGACTGCAGGCAGCAGGCGCCGTGTCGCGAACACTCTGGTTTCTAGTATTTCTATGAAGTCGCTTGCTGCTGCTACACCTGCAATCGGCTACGGAATTGTACCTTTAAACGCTGTGGAAAACCTTTAAACCTGTAGATTTTAGAACTACGTTGTGCAGGTATCTGGTCAACTCATTATTGTTTTTTAGACTACTGGGGAGTTTGTGGCCCACTTCTTCCCAGCTAAAGCACTTGGAAGTGGCGCAGGGCGGACGTTTTGGGGGACTGTCATTTTGATGTTCAAAAGTGCTGATTCTAAGCCTAGTTTGAATACGTAAAATGACTTTTGATTTGATTTGATAGACTCATTTTTTTAAACTCGCTACACGCTATCAATCTAGTATTTAAATTTAGCTATCGATCTTGCTGGCCAGTAATCAAAAGTTGATTTTTACAACCCTAAGACTGAAATATCTTGACTCAAGTACCTGCCGATCGATTCTGTAAAATCTCACTGGCGTGAAAAGTTATGTGAATTGAGCTGACCTGTCAATAGTGTCAATGCCTAGCAACAGGTAAAATGTCAGCTCACTTCACCTGTTTTCACGTTTAGATTTTTACGTTGGTATCGTGCAATAACTTTCCAGTTACCATGTCATCTAACTTGACAACTTCAGAAACCGATATTTGTCAATCGTTATCTGGCAATCTTTTTCGATGGCAGTTGCCATACGACCTATCAGGTTTGCGAATATAAAACGATTATGTTCAATAATTTTATTTATTGACTAGATTCTGCCCGCGACGTCGTCCGCGTGAAATTTCGCTCCGACTCACCGCGTTGTATCCCATCGCCCGCTCGCGCTTTTACTCCGTTTTCGTTTAGGGTTATATTTTTCTTTTTGCTCGGCTCCTAAAGGTCATAGCGTGAAGTTAAATAAGAATTGACCTATCCAATGCAAAAATGATTTTTCAAATTCAACTGTAGTTCCAGAAATCAGCGCGTTCAAATAAACTCTTCAGCTGTATTGTAAATATAATAGTACCTATTGATATTGTATAATATCATGATGCAACAATACAGTGTGATCAGGGATTTATTGATAAATTAGCAAACATTACTAGGAAACTATTATATCAATTTACGTGATAATTTCTTTGTTGTTAGTCGTTGGACTGTGCGGGAAGACAAGATTTACATCGTTTTGGATAAGATACCGTCGAGATTTTTATCGAAAATTATCGGGAAATACTGCTTAATTTTAATTTTTTTGGTGCGAGTTCCACTTCTTTTATGAGAGTGTTAGCCAGACTTTGACCAAAACTAACATCCAGAGTTCCAGACCTAATCAATGGCGACAATATGTAGCAAACATTTTTTTTGCATGTTATTCAACCAGCCAGTATTCTATCCATTAGCCTGTGTTGCCATGACAACTCAGCAAAATTTCTGGCTGAACATGTAAAAATATCTATTACGCAAGCCGCCGACGCATCACACCCAGGGGTGGAGGGGCCAGACGCCACCTTGGAACACCCCTCGACCGACCAAGGTCAACCAGCAGTCTACCAAACACTTGCTTACCCAAATCCAAGCATACACCCCAGTCTCAAGATTCAATTTCGAATGCCACCCGAATACTAATCTCGTTCGTTCAATTTTGAGTTCTGTCTGTTTAGTAGAAGGTTGAATTTAGTTCACAATGAGACAGGGCGTGAATGTAGAGGTTGTAGTACTAGTGGTGTAGTGTAGTCCGGCGGGCAATCAATGAGTTTCAGCCTTGTTGTATGAATTATGTATAGGAACGGGCCCGCTTACGTGACATTTTAGTTGAAAACAAGCTCTGCGCCGTGTTGACGGAAAGCGGGACACCGTGTCCTTTATGATGGCAGACCTACTTTTAAATACATTAATTAGTCAACAGTGAGTCCGTAAAAGCCACTGTGGTAAAAGCTTTATTCCCTAATCCCTGGTATTATCCTATTAACTAGACATAGACAAGAATTATGTATCTAAATTTTTCATGTCCGGAGCCCGGGGTTTTCATTAATTGGGTGCTTGAATACAATATCAAAGATCAAAACATTGTTACATTGCCATTAGTAATATTAAGTGCCATTATTATTCGAATCGCGATCATGACTAGTCATCAAAATAATACATAATTAATGGTATTCAAAATCGATTTATCATTCGCCACACACGGTCTATAGGTACAATTAGTGTTAAATTCGTACAGTTTACTCACAAAACACGTGCAAATTCCGTACAACAAAGAATTCATGAAATCCGAACTCATTATTGATCCAGGCTTCAAGGTTAACGATTTAAAAAAACTAGATTCAAAACATCGCGTTCCAATTTTAAATAAATTCATCAGTGCATTACCGTCACGAATTGCGCGGGCATAAAGTTAGGAACGTAATGGAGATTGCATTTTACTGTGAATTTTGAATTAATCTGTGAGAAACTGGTTTACGGTTATTATGGTCACCCTTCGTTTGTTATCTGCATCAGTGAACTAATGGTGAATTGGCGACCGTGGACAATCACCGTGAGAGCTTAGCTACTCGATCTGAACAGTATTTTACGAAGGCAAACACACTCAAAATTCGTAAATACTGCCGAACTTATCAGGAAAATTAACGAACCAAAATGTTAATTTGATATGCTAATTTTTAAACACTTCGCCAACTTTCTGATTTTTCCATTTTCATTACAGCCCCAAGCCAATTCAATTATGTATCTACATGCCATTCTAATTCAATCTTAAAAAATAAATTATCCCGTTACCATTCCAATTTCTTTTGTCTTTTCTTTCCCAGAAACCGACCGAACTTTGAATTAGGTACTCTTAATTTTAAGGTTTACTATATTTATGATTGATGAGTTATTGATGATTGAATTTGATAAAATTCTTGGAAAATATAATGTTATATCAGAAAGTACCGATGAATTTACTTTCCCTGGCAAATTTGTTGCCAGGTTCCTATTTCCTTTTACAGTAAAATGAGAAAATGTACTCTACCGGAATCCTCGGAATTTATTTCCAAGTGTACCGTACATAAATTAAGTTTAAAAATGATAAGTATTTCACTTCAAAGCGAAGAAGGCAAGGCACGTCTGTAAAAGTATCAGATAAGCTGACAGGTATGTACTACTGGTTATCAAGAACGGATTACTCCTTCTACTTCAATTATTAATCGTATTTAAATGTGACACGATTAAAAACTAATGCTTGAACGCAAATGTCAATACTTTCACATGGCCATAAAGCACATTTTTTTAAATGCCACTCGTGCTCAGAACTAATATCGATCAATCTAATGGACTTCCAGTTATAAATGATCGCGCACTACCGGAATGACCCGAGAAGGATAGTCGAATCTCGAAAGCACTTCCAGATTAATAGGAAAGACCTTGGAAAAGACATAAGTGGCGCTATTTCTGAAATAGAATACGTCAAGAGTCAAGTGGCAGAGCCATGCAAAATGTATAAAAATAGATTGCCATATGTACCTACTTCCTTCTTGGAATATTAGCGCAGATATTTTTATTCGTTTATTAACCTCGGCACGCGAGTACGCACGTTTTAATAGTTATCTGTTAAAGAATAGTCGACAACAAAGAGTGTATTAAGTAAAAAGTGATAACTACACCGTTTTGTTTTGCCAATATTATATACTACTGCCAATTTTATACTATTTATCATCATACATTTACTGTTGTGGCTGTATTCAAATTAAAAGGCCGCTGCCAACGCCCTAATCAGGGTAAAACGTGCCCTGTCACACACGACGCTCCTCGAAATGAATCCATAGAAATTGCGACGTCCTATCATTGCCAAGTGTAGGTACGTATACAGTAGGCGCTGGCAACATAAGAGGGCCGAGGGCCCAATCGTTCCCAGGAACCGATTACCAGCTCTCGCATCCGGGGGCATCATCACGACACTTCTCGGAAAGGTAGCGAACAAATCATTGAGGAAACATCGTTATTAGGGTTTCACTTACTCGTGTAATTGAACTTTTTACACGACACTGATGTGTTAGGATCCGTAAAATTGTAAATGCCAACGCAATTTGTTTCGGTAAATGTCAGTGCGTTGCCCTGTTTGTCGAGGGTTTCAGATGCTACAGATTAATTTGGTGTTCGTCCTACATAATATATATTTAAGCGAAGACTTTGGATAAAGAAATCTCTCTATCCAAAGCCAGTGTTAACAAAACTTCAGGACTAACGTGATAGTAATAGCACAAAGTAGGTATGGATAGATATACATACAGTCTATTACATTATTGTCGCGTACTTTCTGAGAAATATTAGGAAGAACATAATATCTAAGTAAATAGTCATAGGACGAGTTTAGTACTTACATGAATACTAGATCATAAATAATGTGTTTTCCAATCTGATAATTATGTATAATTATCACGGTACACCTTTTGGCGCCTTGCAATCTAAATTATTCACGAGCGGAAGATGACAGTCACCTAATTGAATACGTTTGTTTATTTTTATTACAGAAGCCGGTGAGTCAGCCAATCAAGAATTAGCAATATCTAGCAGCGCTGCGATTGGTGAGGGAACAAAAACAAACATGGAAGCTGAACCTTCCACGTGATGGCATAATTATCATCGTAAACTGTAACTGAGACTGTGATATCGCGTAAAAAAATAATAGTGTCGTATTTTGCATACGACTCCGCAGAATGTTAATCGTCTTGTTTTGATATTCAGGCTGTTTCATACGTTGTCGTGGCGCCATTTTGACGGATGTGCATGTATTCCTAATTTGAAAAGGACGAGTAAATGACAGTGTGACCGACGTAACGACATTTGATACTTCAGCCTTATCAGCAATAAAAAAAGGCTACTTTAAAATGCGAATTCGTTAAAGTCTTTTGTATACAAGAGGTCCATCTAATGATTTTAATTAGTAAACGATCCATTGAAGGAAGTTGAAGAAACATGTAAAACAAACGCATTGTATACAGCAGCAGTAGTTACATTGCAATGAGCACATGACTGAGAAATTAATGCAGTTGAAAATAATTGTCCGGTTTGCCAATTTAGGCAGAGAACACAAAATAATCATTTACTACAAAAAATATCATTAATTTAATGGTAAAAAACAAAAGTCGTTTTTTAAATACCTAGTGCAGCACATGTTTACGCAAATATTTCATATGGCGATGAAGTGTAAACAGTCTCTTGTTTAATTTGTGCACTCTTGTTGTGAGATGTCGTTATGCCATAGAGGCATAGATTAGATAGTGCTACCGGAACTATAATGCTGTTTATAACGATCGAGTTCGTGGGATTTTCTATTAGTAACGTTGTGGCGGATCTTGTCATAGTGTACACTCGTGAGTTTGAAAGTCAACAGTATGTAACTGCTAAAAAGTACTTAATTTTAGTTTTAAACTTGTATTTTATTAGTCATCGTTGGCTTGGTCTTGGTAAGATGCTGTACATTATAAAATTAATAAATGAAACCCACTGCCTGTTAATATTTTGCAACAGATATTGTTCTAATCCTATAAAAGATATCGATGTCCATGTCCTTTAAAATAGTCAATACTAGCAGTAAGCATTGGGTGAAACGAAAAGCCATGTAATAATATAATTAGACCGACTTTACTGCCTCTTTTTTTTCCATCTAGAATTTCTCAGTAGCAGCCTGGAGTCTGGATTTGTGCCCGGTTGATGGCAATAGGCTCGCCCCCTATTACATGGGGCTTAAACATAACTGGCGACATGTGGGTATACTATAGGTACACCTCTACCTAACCCTTCGGGGATTACAGGCGTGACGTTGTCCGATACTATTAAACGAGCAATATTTATATGTATTTGTAATCACGTTCTCGAAAACGAAGTAGTCCACCCATCCGAATAGCACCTGCGCGAATAGCACCTAGCCTAGTCCACGAAGAGCACCTGGGTGCTCTAAGTGGACTACTTCTCGAAAACGGTTCTAACGATTTCGATGAAAGTTGCAATATAGCGCTGCGCTGCGTTGCGGGAGCGAAAAATCGATCTAGCTAAATCTCATATCTGGGAAAATTCGTTTTCTTCGTACTTTCACCCGAGTAGAGCTCGGTCGCCCAAAGTTTAGAACAAGATGGCTACCTTAGAAAAAATGACAAGGATGGAATTAGTAAGTACCAACTATCATGGCAGCATGGAATTAGTAAGTACCAACTATCATGGCATCATGGAATTAGTAAGTACCAACTATCATGGCAGCATGGAATTAGTATATACTATACAAGGAATTAGTTGGGGCTTGTGGCTAAGTAATGACAGCCGCACGGGTCGATCTATCAGGTTAAGCTACGCTTGCCGCTGTTGGTCAGTGGATGGGTGACCATCTTTACATACCAAGACCCTTTCGTGCCTCGGAAAGCACGTTAAGCCGTTGGTCCCGTCTATCATTTGTAGATCTTTGACAGTTGTTACGGGTCGTCAGAAGCCCGAAAAGTCTGACAACCAGTCTTACCAAGGGGTATCGTATTAACCAGTAACTGGGTTGTGGAGGTCCGATAGGCAGTCGCTCCATGTAAAATACTGGTATTCAGCTGCATCCGGTTAGACTGGAAGCCGACCCCAACATAGTTGGGAAAAGGCTAGGCAGATGATGATGATACAAGGAATTAGTTACTAATTCCATGTATTAAATTAGCATTCTCTATTTTCACTCGAGCAGAGCTCGGTCGACCTGGAGGCCTACCACCAGCTCATAAAGCAGTATTATTTTAATATTACTTCAGTGTGGGAAAGAGATGAAGCTCTACAGGACGTATAGCTCCATCTCTTTCTCCCACTGAACTAATATTAAAATAATACTGCTTATGAGCTGGTGGTAGGCCCCCAGGTACTGTTATGTAATGTAATTAGACCGATTAAAAATATTTCAATCATGTAATGGGTCGTTATTCTCGACGTAAAACAAATATCGATTATGTCATATTGTGTGTTACACATGCGTGAACTTGAAGTGTTACAAGGTCAGAGTTTATGTTTACAGCTAAAAGTAATTCCGTAACAAAATATATATGTTAACCAATTAAGGTGAATACTATGCCCACAGTGGCGGAAAAATAATATTATTTACCTACTTAATTGTAGTTTATTGTAATGTCAGGGAAATTAATTGCTAAGCAAATTGCACAACTGTCATTCTTTGACATTTGCAGGAAATGGCTGTAATGGCTCGTACAGACAGGCGCGACTTATGCGACACCAGTCATTGTTCTACCGTGATGTTTACTTAGAAATTGTTTTATTAGAGTTGCGTCGCGCTAGTCTGCACGAGCTTTTACACGGCAAATCGACGTTACATGTCATTTACTTTACAATTAATTTCTCTGACTGTAGGTGCTACTTTAGAAAAAGAAGAACAGAGAAAAGATAGATACAAGTTTGTTCTGCGCAGAAACGTCAGATTTTCGTGGGATATATTTTTATTTCCCCAGGATTTGTGCTAAAGGAAAAAGGGTGCGTGTCAGGATCCTCTGATCTAGATACGCTCGGTCTGATCCTAGAATCTCTTGTGTATAAATTGTCAGATGAACGGTCAAAGCACAGTATAAATAAGTAGCAGTATTAAATCTTCATAGAAAACGACCGAAAGGATGCACTTCGAAATCTCAGTGTATATCAGTACGCAAGAGTAACGAGTGCGCGGCAGTAAGGCCTCTGCCTCGAATCTTGCGGGCAGCGAGGCGGTGGCGGCGGCGGCGGCAGCGCATAGGATTTTTTTTAAGGATCCGCTCGCTCCCCGCGCCGCTGCTTTCGAGAACAGTTACATAAATACATAATGAATCTATGCATTTGAACGCGCCGCTCCCGAGCCGCCGCCGCGCGCCGCCGCCCCGCTGCCCGCAAGATTCGAGGCAGAGGCCTTACACACGGACACGGAAGGTTTATCTACCGAGCTATCTACTATAGTATAAGGAGTAGCGGCCGTAGGTAATTATTTCAAGGTCACGGCCGAAATATAATACTGTTTCTTTATTATACGGTGGCCGAGGCTAGGCTAAAAACCGTTTACTTTTAGTATTTTCTTTTAGTACTACCTAGTGTTATTTTATTACTAACACTAGGTATTTTGCGTCAATAATTTTATGAAAGGAGATCGTCTCTGGAAATACCACAGGCTGTTTTGAAAGTTTGAGTCATCAGAAAAATAAAACATCTGAAATTTTTGTCCGATGACAATCATCATCATGGGATACTTTCCTGCTACCTCGATGATCTCAGAACCCATGAACACACTTTGAAGAATTTGCGTTACCAATTAGTAAATATTTCGTTTCCCAACTTCCGTTGAAGAGCTGGTCATAAATAATCATTTTCTGGTCAGTTGCCAATACGTCACATGTGACAGGCACAAAGAGAAGGTACTAGAAATGCCACCGTATCATGGCTGCCCGGATGTTTTTCTCACATTAGCCGAACCACAGATTTTGGGAACAAAGATTCTTCAAAAATGTCGCCGTTTTATCTTTTCCTTTTGATGTATTGTTGTTTGAACTTATAATTTGCTAAATAATACACTCGTCCGGCAATTAATTTTCGAATAAATTATATTTCTGCATCCGTACTTAAAAACTGATTTACGGGTTAAATGGCTTCTGCAAAAATAATGTAGCTTGCTTTGTTTGGAAGTAAAAAAATTGCGTAACTAATTCTGTACTGTGAGATTTACTACAATTTCTTTTTTCTTCTTTGTCAATCTTGTTCCATAACAAAATGTTCAAATGAGAAAATATGCTGGTTATCAGTTATTTATTTCAAATGTTTCGATCATAGTTTTTGTCGGCGCCATCATACATTTCTCTTACAAAGAATTTTTATTGAATCAGATTTTTTACAAGCATGTTAATAATATTTATTTCAATAACTCGAATGCCAAGACGTGCGAAATGAATTCATGAATTATAATCTGTAGTGCTATTCTGTAAAAATCTCACCGTGATATCTTAGGTGAAGTGAGCTGCCAATAGTGTCAATCCTTAGCAACTGACAGCTCACTCCACGCTCACTTCACCTAAGTTAACACGGTGAGATGGTTACAGAATAGCACTACTGTAATGTGTTTTACGAGAATGTCACCCAAAAATAAATATTATGTTTTATTTTGCGTAAAATAAAGGCGCCACCTTCATACAGCCTTGAAGAGAAATATTAAAATGGAATCTGTGAATGCGAATTCAAGTCAATGAACAAGAAATATCTATGATTTTCCCCATGGACACCCATTATTATCGACAGAAGTCAACGTATCCGGCGTCGTCAGTGCGAACGGACGCATAGGAATGGACTGGATTAGATGGATAGAGGATTTTTTTGTTAGAAACCATCCCTATTTTAACATAAAACCTTCTGGGAATTCTATTCCGTGCACAATATTCTTTACTAGTGCTCAAATTAACACAGTTATTTAGGATTTACATAAATACGTTTTTTTTTTTATCATTATAATCTAATTGAAGGCAGACTTTTCAAAAAGAAAATTACCTTCTTTCAAATATAAGGTGTAGTTATAAATGGTACTAACGGTATCCCAACACTAGATCAGCCGACAAATTACAGCATAGTTTTAGTTTAGGCATTCACAAAATGTTTCGAGAGAATTTAATAAACAAATTCTTCGGGAAGACTGAAATTTAATTTTGATAGTTAGTAATGAAACATTTTCCCAAATTTGATGTGAATTTCGCAATGGTTTTCGTTGTTTTAAGTACTTGCTGAGAATACTGAATTTCCATATCTAAATTCCGAACGTGCCTTTAATTTTCATCTAAAACAACAAATCATATGTTTTGTGATTCAAAATTTGCCGCCATGAAAACCATTTATCGTTACTGATTGCAATGTACAATCATTACCTATTATTAAGATTGTCTATTAATTTTTTTTTCCGTAACGGTTACATTATGATATTTTTCCACAACAATACGTCGAGCTCGTTTGAATTTCGAATGCATTATAAATATTCTGTTATGCTATGGGAGGACCGTCCAAAACACAACAGACACAATGCTGGTATAAACTCTTGATCGTTAATAAACTCGACACTCTATAGTCTATGGTTTAGGTGTTATAGCGAATGACACAGAATGGCATAATTGTCTCCTACACGTGGACGCCATTTCCTGTGAGAATCTTAGACCTGACACTTGGCACCTGCATTGTGTGGTGATTGGTTAGATGACTAAAATCGTCACTTGAGAAGCTAACTGTTTTTATCTTTTGTGTTCGGAATTTCAAGCATTTTAACTTCTATTCTTGTCTTTATTGGTCAAAAACTTAATACAAAAAATTAAAACATTACTAATTCTAGCAGTTCTAATTTTAAGGATCTCTTTAATAAAAATGCAAGCAAAAGTTTGTTATTCTCTTGACAGTCCAGCAAGAAAATGTCGTTTCTTTCTCAAGCATCGCAGGTAAACAATAAAATGAAGCCAATCGAAAGATTTTCCTTATCGACGCATACACAAGTGCATGCTACCGACTCATAAAGCCATAACCTTGTGCTGCGTCTAGCCTACTGCCTAGACTCGTTTGTTTATTATCATAATTACTGCATTGTTTCACTGGCAAAACACTTCCATTTTATTACATAAACAGATTAGAATATGTTTTTAGTTCTTACATGAGCGGAGATGAATTAGAGGCGTTTCATCGAGAGTAAAAGAATATCTTAGTGAAAAGTTAATTTATTTTTATTTAAAAGTTAAATTAATTAGTATGATCATTTTCTATTACTGAAAAGGATTTTCAAGCTTTCATTAACCCTAGCAGCTTTAACGAAGGATTAACACCCGACCCCCTGTCAAGTTGGTAAAAAGAATCGAGCACAAATGAAACCATTGCTATTTGAAGCACACATAAGCTTATTAACCACACCATAAACTATAGCTACTTTATTAAAAACCTTTGACATCTGTCAAAGTGACAGCTCTGAATCATCCTAATGTCACCGCGAGTGCTGCGACGACCCATCGACGTGACAGTTGCGCAACACTATTGTGTGACCAGTGCGACACGTGTGGCGGGTAGTCGGGGACACACTGTCTAGACGAACAATAGGTATGTTAGATAACGTGTTTTATAATCGATTATATACCTACTTGCTAGATACTAGTTACACGCTTCCGAAGAAAAACAAAGAAGGAAGTTTATGATAATATGATGCGAGATGCACACGTTTCTACTTTCAAATTATACAAAAATATACTAATTACATTTATTTTTTGGTAAGAGTCCTTCAGTTGCCTATAATAAGGTCTAAAACTACATCACGCTGTTAAAAATGTGAACCCATAATTCATGAGAAGACAGTTCTTATTCGTTCATAGAGTTTAACAACAGTAAATGTTTAGCTACACATAATAGGCAACTGATTGTCCTTACTTAGAACAATACGTTCTTGTTAAAGCAATCAATTAGTATACAGATATCATTGAACCCATCGACTTAGCTACCGTTTTCAAGAAGTCCTGCACTAATTAAAACAGCCAACCAGTCAGGCATAATAAACTTAATTTAATGTATGTGCACGCTGTACAAGCTGTACATGTATAGTGACGCTAGCGAGTCGTGATCGTGAATAGTTCAGTGCTCCGACTATAAATCCTTTCTTGGAATAGGTCTGCTGCGATCGACAGACAAATGCTAATCATGAAAATGGTTGGAAATCACTGTTGTTTGACGTTTGAAATTCTTACAGTGATCACGACAAGGCAATCTATTGTGAGTTCAGTTGGATTCAGTGTCTGTTTCTAATCATTTCAGGACACGAACTATGGTCCTTGGGTACGAATGGGAGCTACCTTATATTTTGTTCTTGCGAATATCGTAAAAGACTTCGAAGTGACTAAGTACTTATTCATGGGCAGTAACAATACTAGCAGTCACTTCTGATGTAATGGATCCCAGAGGAACCACAAGTTTTTCTAAAACATTATTTCGGTTGACGTATGCACAATTGCACAACACATACTACCTGCTGTTGTATTTCCGTTTGTAATTTTATAAATATCTGTATATATAAAATTCTCGTGTCACAGTGTTAGTTGCCATACTCCTCCGAAACAGCTTGATCGATTTTATATGTATATTCGGTAGGTCTAAGAATCGGTCGTAATCCATTTTTCATACCCCTAAGTGATAAGGGTTGTCCACCCCAAACATTTACATGGCAAAACAACGTTTGCCGGGTCAGCTAGGATTAATTATATATTATTGTAATTAAACCCAAATTATTTATTTTCAGGTTGTCATGTGAAGTACCCACATTTGAAATAAATAAGGGGTCGGCTACACCTACATGCCGCTGATGACGAACACAAAGCTAATTGCCACAATTTCGAGGGAGTTGCCAAAAAATAGGCGGACAATGGACATTAATAGAAATTACCCACGTAAACGGTGCGCGCGCATCTACGCAAACCTTTTGTGAGTGACAGCTTTCCAAAGTGAAAATGACAGGTTGGCAACATACGAAAAAAACACGATAATAGCCAAGTAATAACTTATTATTTTATGCTTGGAATTTATTTTGAGCGGTATATTAATTAGTTGCGCTCTACAATTATACGGCCATCAAGACAGGAATCCATTCCTTTATGTATAAATAATTAAAATTGTAACTCATACGCGTTCGTGTATATTGAATTTCAGATGAAACTAACTGTGAAATTGGATATTTTCTACATAACAATAAAAAAAAAATCATAACAAGCTATCTCGGCTGGCTGGTTAAGTATCATAGTAAAACTCGTAAATCATAGAGAAATAATTATTTTTATCGTAAAATGTTAAGAGACCTAGCAATTAACCCACATGATTTTGAGAAAAACATCAGGCAAGCTTTGCAAAACAATCACGAACTTGAGCTCTAGGAACAAGCTGTAAACCTGCTAGAATAATACATTCTACGAATTACTATCATAAAATAGTAATCAAAACGCAATAAGGAAAACTATTCCTGTCCCATAAAATATTTTACAATATCAAACAGCTAATAAATGATAATTGGCGCCTCTTCCACATTGCTCGGATGCCTTAGCTCCAAGTCACTTTTATGTAGTTCGATAGGATGAGATGAAGAGTAAGTTAAGTGAGCATATTGTTTACTACAAATATTTGGCAAGAGCACTTTCATTTTACTAATGAATCAGAGTTTGTCGCGTGCCCGGCGCGCAGGGAATCTCGCCGACTCCGGAATGTTGGCAGCACTGCCAACCTGACACTTAAAATCTTTGAGCGGGAAAAGGAGCGTCCAGTCAGCTTCAGAATTTGGAGCAGGAAAGGAATTTTTGTTCTAGCACCACAAACCTTTAGTTCCAAAGTGTGTAAAAACCTTCTCTTGAATCTAACAATTCATGAATGTGTTTAAAAATTCTTTAAATATTTTGTGGATTGGGTTTCGAATATATCATGTCATTCGTCAACAACATTGTAGCTTGCCAAAATCTATGTTCAGAATGAGTTTCAATTCATACGGGCGGTGAAAGATCATTGTTTAGATTTATCATTCCATGATCTCTGTCTCGAAGGGCACAAACAGATTTGCCATAATAGTCGCGTTTGCCAGATCGGCGATACCATGAACTATGCAGCTAGAAGTATTCATGTGGATGTTTTTGGCTAAGCACTTGATGATCCCTTGGTCGCCTCTACCGATACCCATATAAAGTGATGAGTTGGTTTATTCGTAGCTAGAACCACGCAGAAAGTAATTTTGAACCGATCATTGGGCAAAGCAACATTGTTGAATATCTTTCGTTGATGCTTTGAAAAGAGTAGACTGATTCTCATCAGGTAATGGTTTGGGGCCACTTGGGACCAGGCAGGAATGATGAATGCTAAAGTGTTACTCATTTTTGGGACTCTGTCCATCGCAAAACCGAAAGATTCCGACAGCTTTTGTATGCTATTGATGACATTTCTAATTTATCGAATTTTGATGCTTCACTAGTTGTTGTTGCCTGTTGGTATTCGGGTGCATAGTTTTGAATTTGGAAGCCACAATAGTTATTCCAGGAACTATCGTGTTGTCAGTCGCGTGCCGGCACTCGGTGGCGTCGGGTACTCGGGTAACGAACCGATCTGCGCATATCGCGCCCGAGCCAAATGTCCGCGCGCGTGCCTTCATTCCTCAGCGATGACATATTTTTTTACAGTTTTTATTTTCGCACAGGAATTTGCGCATTACGTTTACAAATATCGAACTAAGCTTTAGATAATGTTTTGTTTTAAAGGAATTATTTTCATTGAATTATGCATATCGTATCTTGACCGAGAGACTAGAGTTAAAGTACCTCAGTTCATCATTTAAAATGATGAACTGAGGTACTTTAGCACCACCACCACATTCTTTTTTGTTTTTTTGTAACCACCGAAAAGCAAGTCAACTGAATGTCACTGTTTATCGGTCAGCAGCAATCAGCTTGGAAACACCTTCTTATCATTTCTAGAAACTACGAAAACGTGGGCGATTAATATTCTTGTGATAATAATAAATAACATTTTCATTGGTTAAAAAATTTAAAATATTGAATCGCAAACGAATGAAATAAACATAAAGATAGTTTACTTTCTTATCTTGTTGTCATAGCCCTAATCGGGGAGTTTACAAAAACGCGTAGCGCGGGTCTTGCTACGCTACGCCAAAACGGCGTAGCACGCGCTACGCGGCCAATGATCGTGTAACCGTTTTGACTTCACGCATGTTGCAAAACCGAATTCTAATGTCCATGAATTTATTTTCAGTGAAAATATATTATTGGCTCGTGTAAAAACCCTAAACCTATCATTGGCCTAAATCTGTCTGCATGTGTCACATAAACCCTGTCTTTTATACTTACGAGGTCTTTGACTTTAACGAGAATCATATTGTCTAGTATCTAATCTTATCGGGGCTTTGTGAGGTTTTGTCACATAATCGGGTAGATGGCTGATATATACTAACATAAGTTGATTCTACACATGTCATGAAAGACAAAGGGTCAACAACCTGTGATTTTTATCTAATTATACCTATTTACGTGTAAAAACCCTAAACCTATCATTGGCCTAAATCTGTCTGCATGTGTATTTTTTTTTTTTGACTGGTGCATCTCGCAGTTGACCTATGAGGTCATGCCTGCTTAACCGGGCTTTCCTGTGGCTGCCTTAAGCTTCTACACTCAAAGCCTCCAGCCAGGGGCAAAACTATTCTAAATTAAAACCAGGCGAGCGCTCGCTAAGGGCACCCCTGTGGGTTACGAACCTCGGCTTAGGTCGTCGCTAGAGGGAGGACAGCAAGAAGGGACAGGCTGGATCAAACTTAAATTTTCATCTTGATTATTATACGGGGTTTTTAAAGCTACGTGCTCAGCTGCAACAACTGCTGGCACCTCGTTTTCGAGCAAGGGTCGGGGAGGAGTATCATTTACTCGGGGACGCGGTCGCGATCGACTTCGGCGGCGGGGTCGGAATGACGGGTGTCGTCTGTGTTTGTGCACTGTTCTGGTGGCCCTATTCTTCTCCTAGAGGAGTGCTATGGGGTCATCTGGATCGGAGAGTAAACTGCAGGTGTAACATAAACCCTGTCTTTTATACTTACGAGGTCTTTGACTTTAACGAGAATCTAATAAATATTGTCTAGTATCTAATCTTATCGGGGCTTTGTGAGGTTTTGTCACATAATCGGGTAGATGGCTGATATATACTAACATAAGTTGATTCTACACATGTCATGAAAGACAAAGGGTCAACAACCTTTGATTTCGCAAAGTGATTTTTATCTAATAGGGATGATGACTAAAAAAATATTATTAGTCCATCTTGTAGATTACAAAAAAATATTGGACACGTATTTTTTGTTTTTTTAAGTAATCAAAAGATTATGGCGATACATTAAGTTCAATTTTGCCATGACGTCACGAGTATGTAGATTTTATACTTGCTTGTGACGTAGCGACCCCTACTGGGTCAGCTTTAATGCGTTTTATCTAAGTAATTTTTTATTAATATGATAATTTAAAAAATACGTGTCTAATATTTTTTTATTATCTGACTGACGGACTAAATAGTTTTTTTTTTTTTGACCAGGCATTATCCCTATTATACCTATTTACGGAAATATACTAGTTCTATCGTTATTGCTATGTTCGATGTTCGGTTGATCCAAGTTATTACGAAAACGTAGCGGTGACGAATAAGTGTAATTTTAGAAAATTCTAAAGAAAAAATCGGCCAAGTGCGTTTCGGACCACGCACAATGAAGGCTTTCGTAGTTGGGATCAATTCATCCCAAAAACAAACTTAACATTGTAGTTGAAAAACATGTTCTCCCGTACATCGATATACGTCTCGGTCAATTCTTCAACTGCAAATTAATGTAAGTTTACAATCGCATTTATTTTTTGGGATAATACTACGAATTAACATTTTTCTTCATATGTGCTATGAGACCTTGCTTCCTGCCAAATTTCAGTATTCTAGATCAACGGGAAGTACCCTGTAGGTTTTGATTTATTTGCGAGTATCCAAATATGTCGCATAAATGGCTGTATTTTTTTTTATTGAGTTGACTTAGAAGCTTAATTTTTTTAGAGCTTTAAGGGAACATGGCAAGACTTACGTATTTGATATTGATTTCAACTTGATACCTTCACGCGTTCCTGAGAAAAAGGGTCTTGACAGACTGACGGACGGACAACGAAGTGATCCTATAAGGGTTCCGTTTTTTCCTTTAGGAGGTACAGAACCCTAAAAATTAGTCAAAATCTACAATATTTCATTTCACTGAAGTATTCGAAAGTACACTCATACATGAACAATTTGATTGTGAATTTATTTACCGACAATCAAAATCTCATTTAACTCACTGAATTGTTTCTTTGTCCGTCACGGGATCATTATCATTACGGGAAACGACTCGGAGAATAACATCGTTCATCGGTAGTACTATAAATGTTGCCAGTCGAAACATTCATCACTAGATAATTAGTCATGGACCATCAACATAAATCGTAAAATAGGAACGTTACCATTAAAACTGAAGATAATTCAGGTGGCAGAATGACTCACGAAGCTGGCCGCGTGTGCCAACACAAACAATAAAAAAAAACAAACACCTTCGCGCCATATTGTTTAACTATTAATTTATTATTCTCCTTTTATGTGCCTATTAACTACATAATGAGGTTTTTTTTCTGTAATTGATATACGCACGTTGAATCTACTTGTTATTTAGGGCACTTTTAATACGCTATAAAGTTTATTTTTAACCAAATTTAATTCATTTGCATTCTTGACGGGCTGTTTTGGCGCTCATTACCTACTTCTTGTACAGTGTTACCCCGTGTGTGATAAATGTGATAATATTAAATTAGGAAGCCACGTATTCGTTTCTGGCTTCATGTATGTATAAACAACTATCGCTTTTCATACACCGTTGACCAGTGACTTCAGAACTCAACTCGATGCGATGTAAAGGGCAATTATACTTTATGTCTTTATAAATAATATAATTATCTGCTGGACTTACAAGGTTAGTATATGAAATCACAAAGTTATTTATGCCGAACACTGAACACAGACAATCCGCTTGACATTTCATATTTCACCATAATCGCTCTACCAACAGAACATCACACTTTGATCTAAAACAGTATACTTGCGAAACCAAAACGAAATAATCGCCATCGCGAATATAACAAATGGTTTTATTTCAAATCACCTGCCGTTCATCCATTACCTTTTGCGCGGCAACTTGAAGTTTGTGATAATGTGGTGAGGGGGCAGTCCTTATGTCCTTGAGATAGGGGTTATATTGCGTGCACAGATAATGTGGTCAATGCGTGCATTTGTAATAATAGTAGTGTGAGCAGCTGGACGCTTGCCAATGCAGCGGGTAGCGACCCCGCGGGACCGCACACACTGACGCGTTATGTCAGACAATTATAAAACTTGTATGCGTTTATAAACTGGTCGTGAACCCTAATTAAAAGGCCTTTACAAAAAAAAAAATATTGAATGGACAGCTCTTTTTTGTTGACGGTATATGCAAAAGCGAAAGAGGGAAGCACAATGAAATAGAGATCCCGATCTGATGATGCTTGCTAACCCAGATTGATTTGATGAAAAGAATACTACCCAAACCTTACAGAGTTTATGCAAAAGATTCAAACAATGCGACATAATTGTTTTTCTTTCGATCGAATAAAATCGAAGTAGTTGATAACGATACGCCCTAGTTGATACGATCCTTTACCGAATCAAAGTGACAACTACGCGCAAAATAAAATCAATTTAATTACTTTTAAAATAAAACAAAAGCAACTATTGTCAAAACATTCATGGATGCTTTTTGAACTGTATGAACTCGTGAACTTAAGTTTAAACGCCACATGAAGGTTATGTACATGAAACACTCCAACAAATTAAATTAAGCGACACGTTATGCAAACTGAGTAGACTACCATCTTGATTTAGTGACGTCTTGTAAACGAAGAAATACAGGGTGGAGAAATTCTCTGGCTTCTAATCAGGATTAACGTTCACAGGAATACTTGTGAAGTAATTGAGTTTTGAATTGGAATGGTATTTTAGAATGTAGGAGTATTCGTAATTATAGTAGAATTTTTAGTGGAGCTCGTGGCCAAGTAATAACAGCCGCACAGGGTCGATCACGCTTGCCGGTGTTGGTCGGTGGATGGGTGACCATCTTTACACATCGAGACTCCTCCGTGCCTCGGAAAGCACGTTATGCCGCTGGTCCCGACTGTCATTCGTGGATCTTTGACAGTCGTTAAGGGTCGTCAGAAGTCCGAAAAGTCTTGACAACCAGTCTTACCAAGGGGTATCGTATTACCTAGTTACTAGGTTGTGGAGGTCAGATAGGCAGTCGCTCCATGTAAAATACTGGTATTCAGCTGCGTTCGTTTAGACTGGAAGCCGACCCTAAAATATGTAGTTGGGAAAAGAATAAGCAGACTGTTTTTTTTTTAAATTTTGGTAATCTAAAGATACATGGATTAATTGAATATGACTCTTAAACTCAACAGTCCTACTAGTATAAAAATCCTCATGAAGTTTCACAGACAGCAGGAATACGTGTATAAAAATTATTGTATCTATAGGCATATGCTTATTGATTGTATTACAAACAAATATTTCATTGCCGTCATAACATAAACTCCAGTTCGCTTCGCACATTCCCAGTTGCATAACAGCAGTAGAGAGCTGCTCGATGGGCTATCAAGCTGTCAATATTTGTGCATTATTGCAGTCTTTAACAGCCAACTACAGCCGTATGACTCAAGAAGCAACACATCATTTGCATTCGGCTTACGGAGGTATGATTTCACGGTTCGGTAATCTTCGCTCATTTTCGTTGCTGCCGATCTGCCATTTTTGTTTGGTTGGAAATATGGGTTGTGTGAACTTGTGTGTATGAAAATTTTCCTTCACTTTTAAGGTTATTAGTATTATCAAGTAGTACTTATACTAGTATAGCAAAAACTTTCCTAGAGATTCATCACTATGTAAGTATGTAGTCGTCACTAACGCTGTCAGAATTTAATGTTACATGGTAGAGCGTCAGTTAAAGCGACCGACTTGATAGTCTGTCACTTTCTGCGAAAACCTTTGTTGATTTCTGTGCTGTTCAACTTTGCAAGAGGTTAGTGTAATAGAGAGAAACCAGAGCTATTCCACTAGCTCCAATTTCCAGACTACTATTTCAAGACGCATTTAAAATCGTAACAAGACCTAAGGTTCTTTGACTTCACAAACGTGGGAGAGGTCCAATAATACACTCTCAGACAAAATGGAACATAGTGACAAACGACGGTGGTGATATTTGTGGCGAAGACAACGCCACACAAAGTTGGCGTGGAAATATTTGCGGTTTGCTAAGGTTTTTGGACAAAAAATACATCTTTTAATATTTTAGCTAGGCGTGAATCGTGATAGCCTAGTTGGTGTTACCCTCGGAGTGCCAAGTCATAGGTTTCGAGTTAGAACCCAAGGCACGCACCTCTGACTTTTCGGATTCATGTGCCTATTGTATAATTATCACTTGCTTCAAAAACTGTGAAGGAAAACATCATGAGGAGATATCGGAAGCAAAGTCAGAGGCCCATAGGCGGTACAAAAACTCTTGACACCAGGTTACTCACTAACCACACTAAGAAAGAATATTTTAGCTTTTGAAATTCATACTTCATTACCTACATTATTAAGAAACGCGGTCACGTGGTCGTTGGCGTTCATTCCATACTAACTTATTCCTCTATTTTCTCCCTGTCGTATGATACTAGTCCAAATATTTTTTAACGATATAACGCATATCTACCAATGCCATGTCCCTATGTTTTGTTTTTTCTAAAATTAACATAATAAGAATGATGCCTGGGTAAAAACGATGAAATTCTATTTAGTCCGTTAGTTAGATAATATAAAAATATTAGACACGTATTTTTTTTCTTTATCATTTTAATAAATAATGACTTAGGTAAAACGGATTAAAGTTGGGGACTGGGAGTTTCTACGTCACAAGTAAGTATAAAATCTACATGCTCGAGACGTCATGGCACATTTTAACTCAATGTATCGCCGTAATCTTTTGATTACGTAAAAAAAGAAAAAAATACGTGTTTAATATTTTTGACGGACTTAACTGACGGATATAATTTTTTTTTTGTCATCATCCCTATTACGCCAAAAAACAAAGCATTAGGTAAAACTACAGCACAAAAAGTAAACTACAGATTAATACGCTGAATCCAAAGAAAAAAACTTAGCCCGATAAAAAAGACATATACAAACAATAAAACATAGAACACGTGCACTAAACGTCTCCCAACACATGCAAGTGCTCAGAACAGTAAAGGAAGAAAGTGCTAATGTCTAAAATAACCGGCGGCGCGGCGGTTAGACCGGCCTGCAGAAATGTCAAGTGGAATTAAGGCTACTGCGAATAGATGCAATAAGAACAGGCGCGGTGCCGTACGGATTTATCCTGAAAGTGGTCTGACCAACGAGCTACGAAGAGTAGAAAGGATTACAAAGGTATACTTGAGAAAATATTTTGATGTTGGTAGGTATGGATTTTTAAAGGACCTACGAACTGTTTTGAAGGAAAAAACTCGGGGACTTTGAACTTGAATTTCAGGAGTTTTTCGGTGTTTCCTCCAAAAGTTTTGGTCATCAGAGTTTCGAGTAAAGGCTCGTGCAGATCAGCGCGACACGCGACGCGACACAAAGGCACCGCTCGTCGCGCGACGATCGGTGTCTTTGTATCGCGTCGCGTGTCGCGCTGGTCTGCACAAGCCTTTACGGTGCCATTGAAAATGAGAGAGCCCATTATTTCATCGAACACATAATATACCAGCAAGAACTACATAGTCAGAAACATCGAATAGTACTCGTAGGAAAACAAATTCCTTTACAAACTATCGAAGCTCACTTTATTTATTGATCAATTCAATACAATGGTATTTATCTATTCATATAGAGCATACTGAGCACACATCTTCGGTATCGGGGTGTTATTGGGGCGCGATACGCGGGTCGTAGGTCGGCGCGCGCGCAGGCTATTGAACTCCACGCATGCGTATTCTACCACAACACATAGAGGAGCAGAAGAACCAGTAAGACAAGGTGCAATACTCTAGCTAAGTAGTAGCTTGACAGCTTTTTCAAGCAAATCCTATCCTCTACTATTAAATGAGCAATATTTGTATTTAAATATTTATTTGTATCACGTTATAAAAAACGGCTCTAACGATTTCGATGAAAGTTGCAATATGGGGGTTTACGGAGGCAAAAAATTGATCTAGCTAGGTCTCATTTCTGGGAAAATTCGTTTTCTCTATTTTCACAGCCTCGGGAACGTGATACAACGTTGGTATACCTGGACGATATGTTTATCTATTTTCACGACGACCAGGTACTGTTTTCTTTAAATTGGAACTGTTATACTCTAATATAGAGAGATACTAAGGGTTTTCAGAGATGTTTTTGCAGGCAATGGGCTATAAATGACCACTAGTTTTGTCTTTCATTCGGCGTTTTTCAGAAAGAGCTTATTGTTATATACATACTTACAGACCATTCACTATAACTTATCCCTTGCCGTCATGTTGGCACCATTGCTTGTCAAGCTTAGTTTCAATATTATTAGAGTTCAAAATGGCGACTGACAGGACAGTACTACCAACCGCGTCGGTCGGGTAATAAACGCACTGTAGTTGGACTTCTACATGTATCTATTTTGTGCTTGAAATTGAGAGATGCATTTAGGTAAGTAACTTAGAAGATAATAAATCTACACGACAACAAGATTTATTAATATTTAGTATTCAATTACACAGATACTGAGGTTACGGAGTTTTTAGAACTGGAACTATCTATCACCAACGAGGCAACGTTTCAATAAATTTTCTCGTAACTAATTAATTAAACCAATTAATAACACAATAAGTGGTGTAAACAAGGTATATAATTATACATTATGTAAGTATAATGAACACGATATCTCACCACGAGACCGATATACAGTAAATAGAACGGTATTCAATACATTTAGTGTTAGGTACTGATAATAATGTAGACGTCAGTATAAAACGTGCATTTAAAGTTTTAACTTTACGTTATCATTATGGGCTAGGTTATTTATGATAATTAATGTTCTGCAATTCAATAAATTGGTAAAGTTCTAGAATACCTACTTTCAGCGTTTCACAAAGTCGCGCGGGCATTACCACTAGTGATTGACCGAAGTTTAGTTTTCGGCCATTTTCGCCCTAAAAATCATAATTCCGAAAATTATACCAGCCGAAGGCCTGCTTCGTAGAGCTCGGCAATATCAGATGAATCAAATCACAACAAGAAATACATATTATATCCTCTAATGGAATTATCATGTTTTATTTCTTTTAAAGCCTATATTGACTCTTTCTGTCCCTATGTATAAAAAAACAAACAAGATTTCAGTGTACAGCGGAAATATTTATATTTTTAATGTAATTTATTTAAAGTAGGCTGCGAATCAGCACGAATGTCAAAATCACATAAGACAGTCCCCCAAAAACGCCCACCCTTCACCACTTCCTAGTGCTTTAGCTGGGAAGAAGTGGCGCAACAAACTCCCCAGCAGCACAGCTGTCTATTCAGTTAGAAAATCGTTTTCGGCCGAAAATAAGACTAAAGCCGAAGCTTCTTTTTCGGATGACGAGCCAAGTGTTCCTGACCCCAATAATAATAATTGAAGATACATTAATACCTTTAAGTTTAATCAACAATTTATTTGCTGCTACGTCAATACAGGTATGAACTGCTTTGAAATTGGTATTTACGTACTTGAAAACGTCTTTATCTATCGGAAACAGAAGCGACCAATGGCAGTCTTATCTTCATTGCAAGTACTTGACAAATATGATAATCATGCAGTGGGTTATCCTAATCCATTCAATCATAAAATTTCAGCAGTTTTTGTATGATTGTACGAGATATTTCTTCCAAGGATTTCATCTTAAAACACAGCGGTATACAGGACCAGAAAATATTTAAAGGTTTCCGCAGACAGACGCCTCGTGACGGCGCGACACGTCTCGCGTCTCTCGTGGAACAATTTCCATGAAAACTTCACGGAAATTGTTCTACCGGTGTCGCGTCGCGGCTGTCCGTGCAAGGCTTAACACAAAAGTTATATAATTTAATTCTTAAAAGTCTGAATAATAACATTTATGCTTTCAGAACTTTTTAGAATGAGGCAATTATATACAGGGTGGCAGGAACGTCGACGCGAAAACTGTTACCATGAATTCAGTACATGATTCAGAATCCCCTTGCGTTGAAATTTTTCGTCGGTTTTTTTTTTTTAATCAGCTGTTCCATACTTTTTGACAGAGTAAGTATTGCACTTTTCTATGAAACAACAGATTTTTATTTTAATAACCGACGAAAGATTTCAACGAGGGAGGTTCAGAATCATGTACTGAATCCATGGTGAAAGTTTTCGCATCTATGTCCCTGCCTCCCTTTATGAGTCTCCTTACAAATTCAATATTGAGTGTAATGTATTAAATATGAATAACATCGTTCTTGGAATACACTACATAAGGAGAAAGCTTTTGTGTTGCTATGAGGAATCGATCGATCGAAAATTGAATTTCTGTGATGGAAGTTAATTAACTTTGGTTCTGTAATGTAATATGTAAAGTGCTTGCTATAAATGTAATTATGATCTGTCTCCTGGTAATAAGCAATTAATAGTTAGACTTTATGCTTCGTAAGGATACGATTCCGCTACTGTTCAGGTTTTACTGTGGTTATACTCATGAATACTCATGATACACTATTTTGTTTCAGTGAAAACTTCAACAAAATCAGATCAGAAATTTTGGAGTTTAGCGTTTGGGGCAAGACCTTGACCTTGATTTGTGCCCGGTTGATGGCAATAGGCTCACCCCCTATTACATGGGACTTAAACATAACTGGCGAAATGTGGGTGTAATATAGGTACACCTCTGCCTAACCCTTCGGGGATTACAGGCGTGATGTTATGTATGTATGTATGTTATAATGATATAATTATTTTTTTTCATCCCTTAATGAATGACGAATCCATTGTCTTATGACCTTTGCACCCGTGGGTGAAATAAAAACAACTAATGGCTGTATAAAGGGTCCCGTAGATAGGTGCGACGCGACACCTGTAGAACAGTTTCCGTGAAGTTTTCATAGAAATTGTTCCACCAGAGTCGCGTCACCACTGTCCTCTTGTCTACTTACTACCAGGCTTGGTGATTTTGGCAATAGGCCTGTGTCCAAATTTTTTTTTTGTCCGTCTTGTTTATCAGGGCTGTCCAGACAACGGCCCGGGGCTTGTTTTCATGCGGCCCGCGACGCATGTTTTAATCAGAAAATAGTTTTCTACATGAACAGTTTGGATAATAGAATCTTTGTCAAAACTTATAATCAATATTTGGTATAATTTCTGCAGCCCTCCAGCTTTCGTAATAAATTTAATTAGCCCGCGAAGGTATGTAGTTTGGACAGCCCTGTTGTAGATTATAAAAAATATTAAATACATATTTTTTCTTTTTGACGTAATCAAAAGATTACGGCGATACATTGAGTTAAAATGTGGCATGACGTCACGCCTTGCTAGATTTAATACTGCGTTGTGACGCAGCGAGCCCCCCTCCCCAACTTAAATGCGTGTTTTCTAAGTTATTTTTAATTAATATGATAAAGCAAAAATATACGTGTCTAGTTTTTTTTATTATCTGTAAGACGGACATAATAGAATTTCTTTTTTTTACCTAGGCAACTACCGTATTCTTCTTTTGACCATCCAATGGCAGACCGGTTCCCAACAGTGGATGTTTCAAGTTGGTCACAAAGGAAATAAATGTTAACCTTATCGTACCTGGGAAGGACAAAGCTATTTTGCAAAAATGAACGAAAATATACTGATATCAGATAACAGGAAGGTCAACGAGTTTAACTATCTGTCTGACAAGATTAGCAACACTTGTGTATCTACTCAGACCTACTCAGACATGCTTAAAGGCTCTTTCCAACAGGCGCGACACAAAGGCACCGCTCGTCGCGCGACGAGCGGTGCCATTGTGTAGCGTCGCGTGTCGCGCCTGTTTGTATGAGCCTTTATAAAGGCACATCAGACGTAGGTAGTCGAAAAGAAATAACAGTACAAACGAAGTAGTCCACTTAGAGCACTCGTCCGAATAGCACCTGCGACTCAGCAGCCTACTGCTGGGATGTATTTGTTTTACAGGACGTTATTAAATGAAAGATATCGATAAAAATCACTAGAATGTTTATTAATTACCTACACAAACTTACGTACATACGAAATTTGTTTTATCGATAATTATATTTCATTTAATAACGTCCTGTAAAACAAATACATACCAGTAGTAGGCTACTGAGTCGCAGGTGCTATTCGGACGGGTGCTCCAAGTGGACTACTTCGTAGAAACACGCTGTATACCGTGAAGGTTGAGAAACACTGGCCACGCGTTACAGAAGAGTGACAAAAAGGTAGAAGGTATTGAACTTGATTGCGAACCTCAGCATAGGATTAGAAGGTGAATACAGGATAGTTACAAAATTGTACACTTGGGCTATGGGAGAAGTTTCTACTCTCGACTGATAACGCTATACAGGGTGACCATTTTTGAACCAAAGCAAACTTTTTCAAGATGATAAAATAATTTTTACCCACGACTGGTAGAATTTCCAAATAGTTACCAGATATATTTCGTTTTTTCGTTCATGTTATTGACCCATGCGTAGCTGTAGGTATACTTTGCGTCACTCACCGAATATTTTAGTTTCCCAGATCAGTATGTAAGTTAAACACTACATAAACATGTCTGGCTTAATATTCAGAATGTTGAGTGTACAATTGATATTCAAAAGTATCTCTCACGTCTGTTTATTTCCAAACATTGTCTTCACACGTATGCACATTGTTTGAAAATAAACAGAGTCAATCAGCGATGCATGTATGCAGTAGCCAGCTTGCAAACGCATCCTGCCGCCTGGCGATCAGTATTCAGCTCGGGTACCCGGACACAGCGCGATCGCGTCTACACTTCAATAGAAACGCTATCTAGCAGCCGCCGGCGTATCGAATATAAATTACACAAAATTATAGTAGACGCATAAAATCCGCGGGACGTGCCGCCATCGCGCGTCGCCATTTTGAAATTCAAACGCTCTTCGGCGCGGCGCGGCGTGCGTTCAGAAACCCGGTGCGCCGACCCCGTGACCGCGCGCACATATTAATGCGTTGACCGCCCACGGTCACGCATTTACCGCCCGGGTTTATTGTGGCGCGCGCGACGATTGAGCTCGACACTCGAGACGTAGCGTTCTCGATCTCGAGCCGCAGCCGCCACCCAACCCTCGTGGCAGCAGACGCACCAAGCCGCGTCGTCGTCGTCCCCGCCTATCCGACAACGCCAACGCGAACGTTGCCGTCGCAGACACGTTTATTGTATTGAATTTACACTTTTTTTGGTGTTTACGAGTCGTAGCGAGGTCGCCGCGCGTCCGTTTTGGATTTCATTTCTTTTTATGACTTCATGCGTACCAATGTATCTGTTCTTTCGCTCTTAATGGTCATTTCGAAATGTTAATGCCCTAAGTTTAATGCAAATACTTGCCAAACACGTTTGGCTTCTTTTCCAATAAACAGAAAATCGATCTTATTACAATCGTAAACACCTATCAATAAAAGTAATCATGGCCCAAATCTATATGAAGGTTTAAAAACGTATTGTCTATGTGTGATAGGATTAAGATTAGATACCCGTGTTGTTTTGGCTTCGAGGTTATAAAAACGTTGAAAAGCAAGTCACTTTAACAGACAGCAGGCAGGGTAGATACTAAAATTCTAGGCTCTACGATCAGAAATGCGACCTTCTCGAGTAACTAATACAGCATATCATGAATATGCGCCAGTGACATGAAACTAATACCACTATGCTAAATGGAGTTTCGCAAAATAACATTTCGTAGGCAGAACTTATCGATCGTGCTCGCAGAAACGTGAATGTCGCACGACCTAGCCTTCCCTTCTGTCCCTTACCTTCACAATTAAATACACCACATAGAAGGAGCTACGTTCACAGTTACTGTCACTTATCGCCACCTGACTTTTAATATTCCTAAACGCAAGATTACGCGAGATAAGTAAACGTCAATAAAGGTAAATCATCAAGCTCAGCGTACGACAGACGTCCACACACGGCAGACTGTAATTGTAAAATAAACACAAAGCATTCAAATTTCAAAAACGGAATGCCACCCAATTCGTCAGCAGTAGACCTTCGTGGTGGCAAGGCAGTCGGCGGTCGGCAAGCGCGGACCAAGGTCAACTTTACAACTGGGTCTGCGCCCATCATTGATTTCACGACGTGACGCAAGACGGCGACGACGCGCCGCCGCCTATGTCCGACACGGAACATGCATTAAACAACTTTTTGCTTCCCCATAGACCGTAGGCGTTACGACATTAGACGCATTAACCATATGCTTGATTTAATGTCGGGTAATGATACGTTTTTAGACGAAAACAATACGATACTATGTGTATAGTGCCTATTAGAAATGGGTTGAGACGTAGACTGTAATCTACTAAGCTCAAGGTAGGGAACGTAATTCGATATTAAAATCGATATGGAAATTCGAAGATAGGAATCTAATTCGCGAGCGGTACTGGGAAACTGGCATGTTCTGTTCAGCCAATGTTATTTATCTGATAAGCCATATTGACGTTTCGAATAATATGTTGGTCTTCACAAGCCTGTCATACTTATTCCTACTCTTTTCCGTCATAGGTTGAGATAGATTTTACTTTCATATTGACAAGTGCATAAAATCTTGTCTTCAACCAAAACAATAACAATAAATAGGCTAACATTGTCTCGAACAACTTGACACTGAATGTCCCCAACAATTTAATTCAACAAGTTAAATGAATAATTAATACTCCTGGTAATAGTAATCCCAGGGACTGCTACCAGCGTTTTTTCAAACAAAAACCACGCTATATTCCCAGAAACTCCCTTCATGAAGTCATTTTAGTTTTGATCACAGATACCTCAGTGTTTTCCTAGAAGCAGAAGAATGATATTTCCATGAATAAGAGAAAATACTCCAACACCGTAGTGGCGTAAACTGTCTAGTCTAGAAAATGTACGCTAATGCCTCAGGAGTTACAAAGCTCAGAGCATTATCTCATACCAAACTACTGTTAAAATACACCAACACCGTCGTAGCGTAAACTGTCTAGTCTAGAAAATGTACGCTAATGCCTCAGGAGTTACCAAGCTCAGAGCATTATCTCATACCAAACTACTGTTAAAATACACCAACACCGTCGTAGCGTAAACTGTCTAGTCTAGAAAATGTACGCTAATGCCTCAGGAGTTACCAAGCTCAGAGCATTATCTCATACCAAACTACTGTTACTATTGAAACAAACGAAATAGACGTGCAATTACTGCAAACTATTGTAATAATACAGTTTATCTGGCTCATTTATCGTTTTTTGTGTAGCTCATGAGAATATTGCTTTGTTTAAGTAGGTATAGCATTTATTGATATTAGTTTTTCTACCTCATAAAACGATGGATGTTAACTGGGCAAAGGTTTGAGAGTAACATCACTCTGACCCTCGAAAAGAGCCTGAAAATACACAGTTTCGTCAACTAAAAGGTTGATATTTCACCCAAGATAAAAATTAGAGTATGTTTCGTAATAGATCCGTAGAAGAGTCTTAATAACGAAGCATTTATACGCTGGGAGTGTCAGTTCTAATTCAGTCAACCGGACCAATCACGTCGGCTGGAATCATGCCGCCATGCCGGATCAACATCTGGAACTGTGCGGATAAAATGCGAGTATTACGTAAACCTTCCAGTACCTTCGATATCCCTACTATTTTGAGAATTACGGTATGCTTCTCATTTGGTTCTTACCATTAGTGAAAAGTTGATGATTTTCTCGTATTATATTTACCTGAAAATAAAAGAAAGCTAATATTATTATTTTGTCAGGAAAATTAGCAAGAGCAGTGTGTTCCTCAATCTGGCGGAATTCTAACAATAATGTTATATCATTCGACAGCAACTAGCACTATGTAAAACAATCGATAATTAACACTATCGATAATTTGTTTTAAGAAATAATGTGTGAAAACAACTAAAATTAATTATAAACACACAACATCACATGCTTTTCAGCTTTTAAAATTTGTAGAAACATTCAGTGACACCTAAAACGATTTATTGTTGAATCTCATATTTGTATTCAATTTGTAAGAGAATTTAAATTCAAGAAAAAATTGGGACGTAAGATGCTGCACTGCTGCCAAAAACAAAACGCGCTCGGTCCAGTTCTGTCAAACGTGTCTCTGAAGTAATGGCCGCTTATTTTTGGCGGGAATACACAAATATCGTTGGGTTCGTTATGAAGAAATTATAGCCGTGAGGTTAAAATCGGCGACCAATCTTTTCATGATACTTATGATCCATTTGATTTATAATGATTTCGTTATGAAAGACTCAAAAGAATAGTATGGCACATTTTGATATTTCATATTACGTAATTTTAACAGCAGTTGAAAGAAGTTTTGCTGTTTATATAATTTTAGAATACATAATAAATGTCTCGTATTTTTCATTAAATCTTGTGAGAGTAGAGATGAAAATATCTGACAAACTGAGGCGTCAGAGCCTCAGAGGTATGTAAAGTAGGGAAGATTGAACAAAAGATGAGTAACTTAAAACTTTCATGCACAGCGTTATGTAGATTGAAAGCACTCTAGTTTTAGTAAAGAGCCGGGAAATTGCGTAGAGGAGACATTTTTTTAATTTTATTTTTACTTTCTTGGATACTTTGTATAGGGCTGCTAAGTTTTTTGTTGTTGACAATATTTAATCATTGGGATTTCTCACACCTCAGAGAAGAATGACTGATAAATAAATATGAAATTGAATGAGATCTTATATAGATAAAACGCGTGCCTACTTACTCATTCATAAAATAATTCCTAAAATAAGACGCAAATCATTGTCGTAAAAGCAACGCAAACATTTGAAACTATTCATATTTTATTCACAAAAAGGATTCTTAATTCTTTTAACATTTTATAGTCTTTGAAGTGATGCAAATGTTTGTCGTATACGATGTTATCCGGAATTATAATGAAACATTTACAAAATATGTATCTGTGTTTAGAGAGCCTTGTAGGCAGTTTGGTGACGTCCGTAGCTGCCTTGAAACCGCTTTATACATCCATCTTGCTGAATAGTCCGCATTTTACGTGAATATTTTTAATTTTAATACATTTTAGCTGGTGTAAATCTTTTAACCAGAAGTAATATTTTACTACTAAACCTACAAAAGGTCCAAAGATATCGTCTCTATCATAGCTAACTCTACTTATTGCATCAATGAAGTCAAAATCTATACATATTTCAAGCAAGCCTTCACTGAAGCTGAAGCGTGTAAAAAATGATAACACTGCATTAAAAAGTCACTGGGTAACAATCCCACCGCCCACATGTGTAATAGTAACCTATATTTCAATTGACTTTACAGTTAACGAAGGAAACTGACCAACAGACATGTTAATTTTTCATTTCCTTCGTCACTGGCAGGTCTAAAAACTACAACTGAAGTTCTGAATTGACGTTACATAGTCTTTGGAGGTCTTTTACAAGATATGCATGAGGGTAGTGTAATCACGCAGCAGGGGAGGCATACATAAGGTTTGCGAACGCACCCCAAGCACATAGGGGTTCGTTCAGAATGGCAGCAGCAATTAACGCAACGTACTTGAATGTTTGAAATTTAGAACCCGCTCGGGGGATGGAAGTACTTCAAAATAATGAGCATCGGCTGTGTACATAGAGGTAGTTGCTGTAAGACGCATAGATTTTAACAGTAAGTACCAGACATTTCAGTATCAAAGCATCATTATAATGGAGTTTTGATTGTTTTTTCCACGTAAATTCTGCATATCGTTCGACATTACTTACTCCCCGATAACAAAGACTAATTTTTAGTTTTGATAAATAACATAAACAGCAAGCACTGTCTATGCAATTGTGATCAACTGAGCTTATCATAGTACCTTTTTGTTTCTAGTTCCTCTATCAACTTTGGCCTTTTTTTTTTTTTTTTTGGGTGGGAAATTATCAAATAACTTCTCCCGCTCTGGGTGGAGCGGGAGGGCGTGTCAGACTCTTACTGACTAAAACCCACCCGTGTTCCTTCCTATGCCATGTTGCCGGGGGCCACGATTTCCCCATCGGTTTTCTTCGAACCCCCGTCAGGCATTGGCCCTAGCGGACCCCGTCAATTCTGCTGACATCTCTTTGAGGCGCGCGTGGAACACAACGCGCCGTCGACCCGGGCTTGGTCCTTATCGGACGGCGAGCTACCCATTACTCACCGTCCGCAAGCCCGCGCCTACGGTGGCCGGAAATCTTCCTGCGATTCCCGACGCCCAGGGCGTCTCCTGCTGCGGCGGTTAGGGGCGCGAGGGCGCGAAATTTGCCTCTCCCTCACGCGCTCCGTCTCCTCCTTCGCGAGCATTACTGCTTCGCAGAAAGAGGTGACGGCCTCCCATTTCCTCTTGCTCCGTAGCATGGCCCGAATCAGGGCCGGACGCGAGAGATCACCGCCGCCGATCGCATCCACGAGGACACGGCGATGCCCTGCCCAAGCCGGGCAGACCTCCACCGTGTGCTCCACCGTGTCCTCCGGGCGATCCACACAGTGACGACACCCGGGCGTTTCCTCCCGCTTTATCCTGAACAGGTACCTCCCGAAACTGCCGTGTCCGGTGAGTACCTGCGTCAGGCGGAAGGTGAGGACGCCGTGGCGCCTCTCTAGCCACTCCTCAAAGAGGGGTCTTATCGCCGCAATTGTGGCGTGCCCAATCAACTTTGGCCTGTCAGCCCTCCTCCTTCGGCATCATGCTCTCAACTCAGACAATCAGAGTAGGATCTTCTTTTCATGATGTAGTTTAGTCAAAACACTCGTACAGAATTAGCACTTTATACCATTATAGATACCATCCATATCACCATCAATCTCAAAACGTGGCCATAGTCTTTAATCGATGGTTTCTGACTCGAATCCAGTCGAGTGATCAATTTAATTCTGTTGTGTTGTTTACGCTCAACACTTGCTTCTCGTGAAATATCCATTAAAAAGTTATGTTTATTTAAAATGAAAAACTGCGTAAGAAATCTATAGTGCAAAACGAATACGGCTATTGTACTTTTTTTTTTTAATCGATTGTTTTCGATTAACGAAATCGAGACGTGTCTATGTCCAGTCCCCATAGATAATTTCGTTTATTTTATGCTTTTGCGGCAAAAACGTCACCCAATAAGTGACGTTTTTTCTCAAAAAAATAAATCTGCGATTTGTAAATTTTTTTCTTGCTCATTCGCTTAAATAAAAAGTGATGAATATTTAGGTAAAACATATTTAAAGTACATTCTAAAATGAGTATTTTAACATTCATACCTATACCTAACAGGAAAATATACGTATAGCAAAATAGTTGCAAATAAACAGTAAAAAAATTTTTTGATTGATACACCTTTAGATACGGACTCTCACAGCGAGCGGTCCAAAGCGGCCAGCATGTTTCAAGATCACATACATTGCGCAATTCCCTTTGCCATATTTAAATAACATCAGTAGGTAACCAGCAATGTACGCGATTTATTTACATGAATTCATCTTTCGAGAGCGCCATTCGCTTCGGCAGTTAACGTGTGACCAGTGGTACGATTTACGCTAGACGATGTAAACAGGACACTTAGAAAGGTACTTTAACAAACGATTCTCATTCTGACAAATACTTCAGGTTGTACTTCTGTGTTAATTGGTTACACGTGCATAATTTAACTGGCACATTCATGTAGAAAAACACTTGATTACTCACAACCTGTCTCCAAAGGGACATTACTTGCTCCAAGTCTTGTAGTAAGGTTTCATGTAATAGTCGAAGATCCTCAATTAGTTAGAAACAAACCGAAGGTATGTTCTAGAGACTGAATTACACATTTGGACTTGGAACTACATATATTTATCTTGTCCCATCTGCCTAGCCTTTTTCCAATTACGTTGGGGTCGGCTCCCAGTTTAACCGGATGCACCTGAATACCAGTATTTTACATAGAGCTACTGCCTATCTGACCTCCACAACCCGGTTACTGGGTAATACGATCGCTTGGTTAGTCTGGTTGTCAAACTTTTGGCTTCTGACTACCCGTAACGAGTGTAACTACTGTCAAAGATCTACAAAATGACTCTTTCTCTCTCTCTCTCAAATGGGGTCTCGATATGTAATGGATGGTCACTCATCCAAGGACCTTGGCAAGGGCCACGTGCGGCTGTTATTATTTAGCCACAAGCCCCTACTAGATTTATCTTGTTACGCCTCAAAATCAAGTCAAGCCGCCGTATTTTGTGCCGTGTATGTTGCAATATTTAAACTACGGCCCAAAATATATCCGCCACACGATTTGCACGTTAGACGCAATACTTACAGCCTTATGAGGTCGTTACTGCCATTTGAGACATTATTTACCAAGTAAGGACAAAATTATTCGGTTGGCCGTTTGCATTAATATTTCACGACGTTTGAAACTTTTTAGATTCAGTGTTTGAAACTTTTTAGAAGTACTATCGCGTTTGTCCATATGTGGACTCAACTTTACTCATAAATAGTAAGACTCATGACGTTAACTTGCAAGGCACATTTGTAAAATGCATTAGGTGAAGATGCAGATATAAATGACTCATGATGACCAGACCACTATTCAGCGGGTGATGAACTGGATGACTTTTGCACGTGGCTTTCAAGATTGAGCTCTGTGATATTTGTCTTTTTCTGAGAACCATGATGTTTATTTTTATTCTAGATTTGTTTTTCTTTATAGTTAACCTTATGTTTTTCGAGAGTATGTATGTAATTATATGTCTATTTCTTTGGCACGCTCTGTAGCCTAAACGGCTTGATGGATTTTAACATGTGAGGTGTATTTAGATTCGTGTTTGTGGGAGTGACATAGGCCATAAATATAATATTTATATATTGCATCTGCAAATATAAAGAGGAAGGGGTAGGTTTAAAAAAAACTACGTTATTAGTATCAAATAAAAGCTAGTAATGAGTAAATATGTATATTTTAATAAAACTAAAAAGCTTGAAATAAAGCAAATTATTTAAAAAAACAAAAAACCCGACTGCAAAAACACAACTGAAAAGAGAAAAACAAGCATTATAAAATATAATCTATAGAATTTTGGTATTGCAGTCGGGACAAACCAATAACCTGAAATTATGGTGTAAATTTTGATTGTCAGCCTGCAATACCAAAATTCTATAGATTATAATGCTTGTTTTTCTCTTTTCAGTTGTGTTTTTGCAGTCGGGTTTTTGTTTTTTAAATAATTTGCTTTATTATCAGGCAGTACACAAACTATCCGCTAGCGGCTAGCGGCGCACGAGGTCGACTTGTGCAAATTCAAGAGATCCAAGCCACATTTCGCATTCTAAGTAAACGATGTCAAAACAGATAGTGTTTTGAAGCTAATTTGATGTATTTTTCTATAAAGGTCGTTTAGAATACTGATAGTATTGCAAATATTTGTAGAAGCTTTAAGTACTATTTTCCTTTGAAATTGTAATTGTCACGCTATGCCTGTAAGACAGACGGTGCTAAAAAAAAAGGAATAGCCCTAGAAGAAAATAGGGAACGTTATCGTCACTTGTATATAAATAATAATATTATTTACATATTTATGCTCTACCATTTAAGTACTATAACAAAAGATCAGCAGGTTCTATATTAGTATGAGTTCTAGAAAATTCTAATCGAAATTGAGATCCAAAAATCTAGAAGTGCCTGGATTCCTAGAACATCTCAAGCCTTACCACTTTTTGTGCAAGATGTAACATTATACAAAGTAAGACGAGTTCCAAAGTAAAATGCTGTGATGAAATGTAAGGAAAAATAAATATGTGGAGGCTTTCAAGATACGGTGTATCTGTATATCAAGTTGCGGCTTGACAACGCGAAGTTAAAAATAACATCAAACAATGCTGAGTTCGTTGCACCGGGCTGCGCTGAAATGACCAGCAATTAAATATACATTGTGAGTTCATAATGTGCAGATATCGAAATGAGGGAATCTATGCTTAATTTTATCGACGGAAAAAATGGTCAATTTTTTTTTGTTTTTTTTGTAGGTACCAAAAAAAATTTGTAATTTTTTTTTATTCTCTTATTTATAAATTTTACAATAATTGTAAAAATTTATGAAAAAAATACAATTTTTGCAAAAAAAATATGTTTATTTTCAATTGAGGGTAGTTTTTTTTCTCAATTTTAATTTAATGTGGACGCCTACTTACTTCCAATCATTATGGAGTTTGTTTCATCGCGATAGCTGATTCAGTTTAAAAGTTACACAGTTTTGTAACAATTTTTTTTTATTCCATTAAAAGTATTAAAAAAAAAATTGGATTTTTTTAAAATATTTTTTCTGTCGTTAAAATTAAGCATAGATTCCCTCATTTCGATATGTGCACATTATGAAGACTCACACTGTATTACAACAAATAGGTATTGAGGGTACAACTTAATAATGATTGTCCGTCAAAGTTATTATGATTTATTGTTATGGGAAAGTATACCATGATTGAAAAAAACGCCGAAAACATTTGATGCAGTTTTTGATTTTGGTAGATAATTTTTTCGTCCTAATTTTTTTTTTGCTGCAATGCATAGGAAACACACAATGTCACAACGTAGATACGCGAGTAGAGTCTGTTATTCTTTATATATACAGCCTTCAAATTGCAACTAGCGAAAATAGTTGGCTCTACCCGACGCTTTGCAAAACGTCTAAAACCTTGCCGGTTTAGACGTTTTGGTCATACAAATAAAGTTGTTTTAATTAATTTTATTTTTGTTCGTCACATTGCATCGCGGTGCACTGACCTTCGTCGTCCCTTTATTGTATTTTATTATTCACTTGATGACTTCACTAATTAGTACAATGAGTCAATGATGCATTTTTTATTTTGTACTTATGTACAAAAATATAAATTCATCATTTTACTAATGACCAAACATTAATTACCTAAGGGTATAAAACCCTATTGTTTAGTGTGGTGGTTTATTTATTTATTTTGGTTTGGGACCTCCAACAAAGAATACACAGAAACAATAGAAATCACAATAACACAAAAGGTTTTTTTACGTGTTCTCCTTCAATTACAGGAGACCACACTAACACAACATGCACAATTGCACATACACACAGGTTGAAAATAAAAATAGAGAAAATAAATTATGAATTTAGAAAAAAACTGGCCAAGTGCGTGTCGGACCACGCACAATGAAGAGTTCCGTAGTTGGGATGAATATATCCCAAAAACAAACTTAACTTTGTAGTTGATAAACATGTTGCAAGCACACTAAGGAAGCTCTTAGCAAAGCAATTTTTTGTACAAGAGACACCAGCCTGCACTTGAAAAGTTTGTTGTCCGGATTAAAATTTGAATATAACCCACTGAGGGAATAACTAGTTTAAATAGAATGGTAATCGTTTATTTGCTTATAATGTTGGTATACAAATTGGTTGAAACTGAGACTATGAGGAATTACCTAATCATTTTGTATTTATCTGTGGGGGCTTGTAATTAGCAATTTAGTCATGTATTATTGTTATTAGTCTGTAAGCCTTCCGAAAAAAATAAAATAAAATAAATAAATATGTTCTCCCATACGGAATGTATGGGAAAACATGTTTTTGCAACTGCAAAGTTAAGTTGGTCAATTATTACTCGTTAACTTGTAAAGCTACTTAGCTGTGATAGTTTTCCTTTTAATTTCGTTATATAAACTACTGCTGTGATTATTTTCACACATCCTAAACCAACCATTTAGCTGGCAGGAGGGGGGGGGGGGGGGAGTTTGGGACACACACACACACTTGACTAACAAAAATTAGCACTTTAAAGCTTAATATTTCGCAAACGGATCCCTGAATCCAAAAATGGTTTTCACAAACTCACAATGTTTTTGAAGGACCTTTCCAATGATACCCCACAACATAGGAGAGAAAATAAAAACATCACCACTTTACGTGTAGGCGAGGTAGGTAGGTACCCTAAAAAAATGTTTTTCATAATTTTGTTTTACCACTATTAATTACGCCGACAAGGCGTAATTAATAGTGGTAGACAGACAGACGGACATGACGAAACTATAAGGGTTCCTTGTTTACTACGGAACCCTAAAAAACATGTCAAGACTCTTAGTATGACTGTTTCTCGATAGGTTAGCAAGTGTGTTTAGGTTTGAAATTTTCATAATATTATATGAATGGTTGTATGGCGTAGGTAACATTAATTACTGGCTATAAAATTATCGGGCAAAGAAATTGGATGACAGACCATGTAAGTCCATACTAGCAAGGATTTAAAATTGCGTATTCATTTCTGAAAAGAGAGACGTTTTTCCCTTTTTAAACTTTTCAGTTTTTACAAAAAATGTAAAACGCAGTCGGTACTTCGGTACTTTTTGCAAAGGTACTATGCATTGAAGGAACTGAATTGTGAATGCAGTTTGATCGTTATGTGGCTCGAATTATTCTGTAATGGCTCCAGTACACAATACCCGATGTTGGACGCACTTCGACGACAATTGGTGCAACATTAACTACTTTGTGTGGACCACCTAATGACTGTTGAAGCATCCTGCCTATCGTACATATTTGGGTTAGTTAAAACGTAAAATTCCTTTTAAATTTGAACATTTAAAAATAATAATACATATTATATTTTATAGTCATATAATATGTACTTACTTGAAAACATTACCAGACTTGGATCGTTACTCATTAGCACTCATGGTGTAATGAAGCTCTTCAGTCGTATCTTGTTACTCAGATAGGAGATTTGGGATTTCAATATTGTTACTTTGAACAACAATTTGTAATTCAACTCACAACAACAAGATTTTTTTATAGTCAAGTCACCCTGTACTTACCCGACTGCCACAGAACAAAAATTAGACCATAATTTCAGGTTATTGGTTTGTCCCCGTCTGCAATACCAAAATTCTATAGATTATTTGTTTTTTCTCACTAGTATTGGCTGCGCTGGTTGGTACTTGGTACAAGTACAATCTACTCTTCAGGACAATCCAAAATACAGTGATATCATAAATAAAGCAAAACGCAACATACATCCTGAATACTCCCGTCCTCCCATACAAATCCATCACAGTTTACGTAAAAGTTTAATAGGTAGGAGGTTTCATCGGGCTCCCTCCCTGAGGTCATCGCCCTTTTAACAGCTGACGGGAAAGAGGTACGCCCCTCGGACAATGAACTTACAGCCATATTATCTACAATTTATATAAGATACTCAAATTTCTTCGGATACATATAAAAGCCTTTTAGCAAAGTAACAACATTAACTCTGATGGAGAAAATTGGTATTTTGGCGATGAAATATGAACATCAACATGGTGACATGTAATGAGTTATTTAAATGAGGAGGGTGTTAATTATTCCCAAAGCGAGAAACGTTATGGAAATTAAAATACAAAGCCCTTAAATATGCAAAATGTCACTGTAATGAGTGTTCAATTTTGGAAGCGCACGTGTAAGTCAACAACACCCGCAAATAATAAATGTTTCAATGAAATTGGGTTTCTTGGACGACAAAGATGCTTTTTGATGTTACCTTTTTCTTGAAAATAGAACTCTTGGTAATTGAAATTACTTTTATGATAAGCTGTGGGTAAATCTTTGACAGTCGTTAACCAGTCTTACCAAAAATGATCGTATTACCCAGTTACTGTGTTGTGGAGGTCAGATAGGCAGTTGCTCCATGTAAAATACTAGTATTCAGCTGCATCCGGTTAGACTGGAAGCCGACCCCAAAATAGTTGGGGACGGGCTAGGCTGATGATGATGATAAGCTATACGAATATAGCCTCTGACACGTCATTCTCGTTACGAGACGAGCATTTGGCAGGCTACTGATAAACGTTTCAGAACTGTCGTTAGTCATACAGTGTGACATGAAATTATGAATCACGAGCGACCACTAATATCCAGTGGGGAGTTGGGGATACTCCTCATTCAACAACCCGAGATGGGAAGCGCTACATGCGCAAGCTTTCGCTCCGGTATCAATAGTCCTACAGCCACGACATTATTCGTATTCAATAACAGAAACTACATAGTGTTCGAAAAATTTGGACCAAATCGACTGTTCCATTTGTAGTTTGTTTATTATGTAGATGAGAGACTGCGTAACGTGCGTATGCGTATGTGTGTATTTAACGACCTACATTTTGCGCATTGCTAAAAGAACTAAAATTCAAGGTCATTACCCCTGCTACAACAACAAACGTCTCAACCACATTATTACATTACAAAGCGAATTTGAAAACATTTAAATAAATAAGAGAAGAAACCTTTCTTGCACAAACAACTTTGTTCCAATACCGGTTGGTGTGTTCGTGTCTCGCTCGCGCCGGTGATGACTAATTGGTGCGAGCGAGACGGAGCGACAAGGTCACTGGTCAGCCGTTCTCCGTCAGACAGCGGGACGCGCGGGGCGCGGGCGTGCGCGGGCGCAGACGGCGCAACGACATGGCGGTGGCGGCGGCCGCGGTAGACGTGACGTCACTCGCACCAGGTCACGAACGAACTTGCACGGAACCCCTCATGCGTAGGAAAACTGGATGCATTCACGACACGATAAAAAGCGTAATATGTAACTATCGAGCGTAAACGTCGCGGAAGACCGACGGGAAGTTTCAAATTAGCATGGCTTAGTAGATGAGCTGGCAGTTTGGCACCACAGGCGACACGTGACGATGCTTATGAGCTTAGTCTATATCGTGATTGCACATAATTACCGAATACATTAAATTACCAAAGTGGTTTTAGACCGCAGATTTTTGTGGCTATGACCTCATCATCTCATATAGACAACAATTCAGAATGCTAGCAGGATTAAGCTGCAAATTGAGGTGACTACGTAATTCTATATGGCATCGTCTGAATCCATCAACGGAGCAAGTTCATCATAATTATTAATTACATCACATACGCACATTTCTACTTCAAAAAATTATGGTAAAATGGCAGAATTCCACTTTCTAGAATAACATTTCAAATGAAAAATGTCCTATTATATACGTCAGATATATTTCCTGAAACTGGGGAGTTTCCCAAGGGTTCATAAAATAAAGATCGCTGAGGTAATTAACCTCATTAGTGGTTTTTTTTTTTTCAGTTTCGATTCCAGTATGAAACTGCTTTTCCGAGTGTAATCATCAGCTCTGAAAGATTGATAGTAGTGAGTGTTCAGTGCCGCAGAGTGTTGCAAACACACAATATTGGTAATTTTACACTACCCACTGGTTTTCCGTTAGTTTATTTACGTATGCGAGTGGGGAGCTGTTTGACACCGCGCCAATTTTTATAATTAGGCAGTTGTCAAACCCCACTTGCCTTCAACGGATTCGAATTGCGTAACAGTTTGTTTTAGGATTTAAATGCTGATCATTAATTTCAGAGTCAATCAGCCATTTAGCTTTCAAACACAAATAATCATCGGGAGCTTTGTGTTCGGGTATTGTAAACATCTTTTATGTGTGTTCTCAGAAGATATTAATGGGAGAGAGATTCTTGGATATACACGGTTCACACAAGTTCACACGTGGCGAATCTGCTCACCATTAACTGTCAAGTATTAAAAGACAATTACATTGGTTTGAAAGTGTGTTTCATAGCGTCATCGTGGTCTGAAACACTCAATAAACAGAATGAGAACAGTTTATCAGTAACATTAGTGGTAAACCATAAAAATAATACGTTACACGTAGCCAAACCAAAGAGTGCAATGAAGTTAAAAAACAACCATAATTAGCAGCAGGTTTTTTTCACGGCTGTTAACAGAATCTCGTCAACAACGGTGTGAGAGCAACATGTGAAAAAAAAACAGCTTTGCCCTAGTCTAGTTGACCCAAATAGGGCGTTTCATCTCGTGGCTCGTAGGCTCCGATGTGAGAGTCATTTTCTCAGTGTGTCCACAAGCCACGAGAGATCATCGTCTCGAACCTTTTAAGTTCGTCTTCAAAGTTCTGTGTGACGTCCATTACTTCCAGCTACTTTCGCATTCTCTTTTCCAGCTCTGGTCTTTCAATGTCGTTGACCTATCGTCTGGGACACTTCTGTTTTTGTAGTCACAATTTTTGCGTTCGCTTCATGTTTTTTGTTTTCCCTTATTCTTGCCGTCTCACACCAATTTAGTAGCGAGTGCCGTGAATATTTAACACGAGCTGTAGAAAATTCACAATTTAAATGTAAGAAAAAAAGACGAGGAATCTCCGCATAATGGAACCTTCTGATAGCTCTTGAGGTGGATGTCTACAACGGATGGTAGATACTTTGTATGTTACAGCTTATTAACCTTAGTTCTGGATCGGTAGTAAATATGACGGTGATGTAGGGTGAGCCTATTCGCTCGTCACTCGTATCCTGTGCCTCCCACCCCACTCCCATTTAGAGAAACCGGGCCAGTGGGGGGTAAGGGGGCGACCCGGGAATAATAATTTTAGCTCGGCGCGGTGGCATGGAAATGAAAAATGTCATACTGCTCCCGACACACACCGTGTATAAATGCTTTCACCTGCGATGGGATAGCCCGATACGGTTGTGTGAAACTACCATAAAATAGCCCCATGATGTATTAGAGTAGGTTTTTCGATGAGTTATATCGTTATATCACCGGCACGCTTTGTATGAATTACGTCTGTTTATTTATTGTGTGTTCCAAAGCGGTTTGTGTGTTTGAATTGTATAGATGAATTCCTTTGTGGTTTATAGGATTACTTGTACTGAAGTGGGATTCGGATCTCCTTGGACGCCATACGTTTCCCTTTGTTGTGTTATTTATCTACAATGTGCTTATGATGAATCGTTCCACATACCGAATCGGACTTATTGTGCTCAGAGGTTTGGTGTAAGCCCATAGTTCCACTAATCAAACTATGCATCCATTCTAAATCCTGTGACGGACGCAACCCATTTTCCTCTTGGTACAGGCACCATTGCGCAACGCCGTCATCTACTTGCATATCATCATTAGAATGCTGCCCATTGAGCATGAACACGAAGGGTTCAAACAACTCGCTACAATCACTGGCTGCGCATAAATTCACGCTCAATATCTTTAATAGAATGAGCAGTGCTTGAAGGAGCATCGACGCCAACGACGGACCCATTTAACACTTTCAACGTTATCTCAAAGCTTTCGTCATTTATCCCTTCCATTTGTTCAAAGACAAAGATTTCGCTAGCTATTTGTTGAACGGTCTTGGTAACTCATTAGACCAAAGTCGTCAGTACTTCGCAATAGCATTGTTGGACTTATAAGGAGCAGTGTTGCGCTCGCTTTGGACATTAAATAGAGCAGACATTTTGCGCCAAAAGGTTTCACGACACTAAGCAATACATTAGTATAAGCCTGAATACGGGTAAACATTGCCTTTGATTGAAAGAAGTTTTTGGGAATATGTTATGTAACATAATGATTTCTGTGAATTCGTACCTACTCAGACGAATAGTGTGTTCACTTGTCCACCCACTATAGCGAAAACTTATCTGATATTCGACAAATAGGGCCTCATGAAATACATATTAATATAAGTTACTATCAATACATAATTTACGAAGAAATCACCTGTTAAAATATGTATTCGCATAACGAATATTCACGGCAGTTTTCCCTTTGAAATTCGTGTAAATGGCAGACATTTTGGGAAAATATCGACTGTTCGGGTCCAGATATAGATGTCAGCAAATTGAAAAGGTACTATAGACGTGGCAATAATCAACCGATTTGTATTCTAAGTTCTAGAATAACAAAAGGGAAAGCTCCTTTATTCCGGATATTCAAAGAAAAATGAGTGTACTTCAAAATACTTAGGAAAGTTAAAAGCAATGGCTGTTAATGCTTCAGAAACGTCTTATTTTAATTGTAAGAAGGGTTGTCATTGAATAAGAACGTGGCTTCTCTACTTATTATAAACGATTGTGACAGACTGTCTGACGCGTGAGTGATATTATGAGGCTTCGGTTATTAATACATTTAAAATACATAACAATATAACGTTTCTACGAATGGAAAAAAAAAACAAAAATCGTTGACGGATAAAAATAGTAGCAAACGTAATACAATGCAACTTTGCAATGCTCTTTTTCGACCAGACATCACCTATCACTTTCATCAAAAAAGCTCAATGGACTTAAAAATAAATAAAAACGTGCATTCCTTTGTTTCACACTGAAAGCAGCCCCAGACCCAGACGATAGGAGCGCTCAAAAGGTTATTTTAACTTCGATTCACTGAATGAACACGATTTTCCCATTAAAATTGTTATTTTTCACGTGTGCCTGAGCCATTAGCTCGACGGTTTCAATTATGAAGAACCGAATGTTGCTGAAATACACGGAACTAAAAAAGGGACTTATTTCATATTACTTATTGTATAATTAAACGAGATTTGGATTCAAGATGATCAGATTCTAGGTTTTGTTTAACTTTCCTTACGTTTAATCTCGTATAACCCAGTTTTGCGAATTAGTAAATAGATACAGATACAGAAAAGCTATTATTCGATGTTAAATACCATACATTAGCTCATCCAACTAACTTTATGTAAATCCAAATTCAATACGATATGTAAGATTAATTAGGCAAATATTTTTATCAAGAAAAGCAGAGTGCACGGACAATAAACTCAGGTACCTACCAACTATCTTAATTAACGTATTTCTGTCCAATTATTAAGGTTTATTAATTAATCATTCTCTTAAACATATTACCTACAAGAATATAGTTTCGTATTTGTATGAATTACTGGGAACTATAATAGCGAGACGATTATAAATAAGTCTTCGCACGATGAAAAGCTAGATGTGTTAAGTTTGCGATGGTTTCAAGTTCATTAGAATATACTTATAATGCTCTAGAAAAGTTACTACCATTTATATTGAACTTAAGTTAGTTGAAAGATAGTTGGCGAAATGTGGGTGTACTATAGGTATTTACACTTCTGTCTGACGCTTCGGGGATTACGGGAATTATATTATAATGTGTTTGTGGCGACATCTACATCGCCGCCGCATGCGAACTGCGCATCAAAAGCCTGACGTCACACTTATCCTGCATCCCGCAATTAGGCTAAGCGTATGCTGAGACGCTGGTGACGCAGGTTCAAGCAGCGCAGGGCAGAGCAGATTTTGTAATGCCTGAACGCTCTGACAGCTGTGTAGACTGCGGTGTAGGCACGTTCGACGCAGACGTGTCTGACCTGCTCTGCGTCTCGTTGGAGAGCCGGCACAGATTTCTGCTTGACGCGTGCAGATCGTCACTTGTTTTTTACCACTGATTCATAATTTTGTTTCAATGACAGATTGTTTGTACTAGCTAGGACGCGAATGTGTCTGTGTAGGTGCGTCGCAGCAAACACTTGCGGCCTATGTCTGCCTCGCCTGCCCTACAATGCAAAATCTGTACTGTGCTGTGCTGCGTCACCTGCGTCTCAGCATACGCTTAGCCTTAGAGTTTACCGCGCGAACACCATAAATTTAAATATAACTTCCCCGACATCAATCGTTGGGCAGTTGCCCGCCAGACACGACATCCGTATAGTTGGAGGATCCTCCCTTTTCTATAGAGGATGAGTAAACTTTATACCCTGTTCATCATACCTTTAAATGTTAATTGAAAGATGGGATATTTTTAATATTTCCTTACTTATTGATGGTATCATTGTGTTCCATTGTGGTTCACCCAGCTAATAATAATTAACTATCACTGTGCAGACATCGAAACCCATCGTCATCATCTGTCAAGCTTCACCTATCAATCTAATTTTTCCATAGGTACAAATAACTTGTACGACAACCTGTGTCTGCTTGAATGTAAAACAGAAACCTAAGATTAAAATGGACCGCCTGGAAAATGGCTTGTCCGGACACGGAGCAGCCCGAGAACCCGTCTTCCTAGAGACAGTGGGATGAGCGAGTGAGGTTGGTACGGAATAACCTCATTAATACGTCCACCAACACTGCTGAGTGCGCCCGCCTGCTGACTGTGGGAGAATGGGAGTCGGCCTCTGGCTTCAGGCGCTACCGTCACCCAACTTATGCTGGCACTAGGCACTATGCTGGGTGACACCACTTTCCGGCTCGCTACAAGTCTGCGTCTGGGCGCTCCTTGCGGAGTTTCACATCGCTGTCAGTGCTGTGAAGCAGTCGATCACCTCGCACACCATGGCCTTTCCTGCAGCAAGAGCGCTGGTCGTTTGGCACGTCACGCAAGCATTAATGACATCATTCGTCGTGCTCTTGTCACTTGCCGGGGTGCCAGCTGTTTTAGAACCCAATGGTTTGGCATGCGACAGTGGGAAGAGGCCAGACGGAATCACCAAATGCCTTGGAAGTTGGGTAGGCCTTTGGTGTAGAATGCAACCTGTGTCGACACCCTTACGTCATCCCATCTTCCTAGCAATGTGGGCTGTGCCGGGGCAGCTGCTGCAGGTGCAGAAAACCTCAAACGGCGCAAATATAGCAACCTTACTGGTAGCTATATTTTTGAGCCGTTTGAGGTTGAAACACTAGGGGTCCGAGTGCTAACCGAGTATTTCGGGACAGACTTTTGCGCACTTTTCCTGCTGACAGCGATGCGGACGAATTTTTTTATGCCCAATGAGCTCTTCCCTTTATTTTATTTTTTTTCATTTACATAGTTCTTACTTGTACTATAATAGTTAGTTGCATACATATACATAGTATAAATAATTTACTAATTTAGAATGAGAAACATTTACAGAAATAAAAACTCCCCATTACCTATTAGTCAGATTAAAATTGATGCTCTTGGAGTGCGATTACGAGAGTACCTTATATAAGACATTTTAAAACAAAGTGGTATGAAAAAATAGCCATTCTAAATTGCGTGTCGAGCACCACAGATGTGATTGCGTATTAGATTAAATATTATTATGTTTCTTTGTTTCTAGATGAAGCCATTTTGTTACGAAATTATTCTTTATCCTCGGGCGAGGTGGTCGCAGCGATAAGTCGGATTTTAGGAGAGAACCAAGTTTATATTATTTATTGTTGCTAAATGCTAAAGCATACTGAAGCAAGTAAGCAAAATCAGCCTACATGTTCCCACTGTTGCGACACAGGCATCTGTGAGAGGGTGTGGGTAAATGTCACAAATTAATGTCTTTGAATTTTTGGTTGTAGGACATCCCGATCCTCACAATGTTTTCCTTCACCGTTTTGAGTGTGAAGTGCTTATACATACTATACACCTAAATAATTAAAGGATTTTTTATTTGTTGCACATTCAATTACCAGCATAGCTATAAAGAAAAAACTATAAATTAAGAATGAAAATGGACGCCATAACTTAATTTGACTATTTTATGTAGCTGGAGAAAAAATTGTCTCATTTTACTTTAGAGAAATATCTCAGACACACGGACATCATGGTGGAGTTTCTTGCCCATTCTTCTCCATACGGAACTACCTTTTGGTAGGGGCGACTAGAATCAATGATATATTTTCTTGTTAATTTTTGACGTTCAAAAGTGCCTTTTTATGTACCTATTTGAAATAAACTTGACTTTGACTTTACAAAATGATCTAAATGAAACATCACCCAGCAACTGATGCGCTAACGCCTCATTATTTTTTCTTTGTAAGATTCCGACGCATACAAATTAAGATAAATACGTAGTTTATGTTAATATCACCGTACATAACACTGTGATAATTACGAATCTAATTACTTATTATAAACAGCTGGTCTCTCATCTACGACAAAACTCTTCAAAGGCGGATATTTTGTAAAACCAGCGAGCCGTGTCGCGGCGTATTTTATTTTTAGTAAAAATTTACATTTTTCTATTTTATTTAAGTACTTATTTTTAAGAAAAGGCCACGACGTGTAACTAATTTTATTCATTCGGATATCACTGTGCGATTACGTAAATAAGTTAAATAAATAAGCAGTGTCAAAATAAATACAGAATAAAAGTTAATATGCGTTCTTTTAAATCTGACAACTAGAGAACATGCTAGCATTAAAAGAAGGCAGTCATAAAAGTTCGTAATGGTGAGTGCTTTTTGGCATAAAAAAATACATAAAAAATATACAAAATAACATAATCTCACGCCAGTATTTCCAGAAAGATTAGGCAAAATTATTTTTTGCCTAATGTCTAAATTAAATTAAATTGTAATGTACAATGCTGTACATTAAAATATAATTTATGAATAATCTCTTAATTTAGTCTAGCAACAGGTTAGCAAGTCAGTCACTTAAGTTCTTTTTACATTTCAGTAGTCAGAAGCTAATTATAATTACACAAAAACGAAACTAGCTAACTTAACATTTTTTATCTATCTACTCATTCCGTAAATTTTTTCATGAAAATTCTGAAAACTAAAAAATACCGCTCCTACCTTTTCTTAATTTAATTAAGACGCAGATAATATAACAGTGACCTTGAGTGGTTAGCTTGTGTGTTCTGTACTGAGCTCACGCAACGCGTCGTACGTCCAGCCAGTAATAGGACTCGTGCATCAAGGGGAGCGCTATCCCAAATTAGACGCATTATTAATATTTATTATACATAAAACAAAAGGTATTTTAATAAAACACGTTTACTAAGATCAATAATTAAATTGTCTTAAAAATGGTGAAGGTTTCAGAAATATACGCTTGATAGATTTTGCGTCATTCTCAGTTTTTTATCCGCGTTAGACACAACTTTACAAATTAATTTCCTTATGTAATATAAACATAATACAAAACATTAATATATTAAGTTTTTAAGAAAATGCTCTTATTTAACATATATTTTTTCCAAATCATTAACACTACTCGTTTAGACGTGATCTTCAGTATAAAATCATTAAAAGTCGGGTTATCGTTGCTTTAAGTAAGTACCAGAATTTTCTTGATATGTTCAGTGTTCACTATTATGCTATTCGCTTGACACTTTTACTCTATTTTTAAAAGTAGAACCTGTAAAACGAGTTATCGACTTGCTCAATAAATAATTCGCACAATAGTGCAAACTGTGCCTTATACACCGTATCAGACGTTCTTCGATTCCAAAACTTTAGCAAAGATTATGTTTAGAGAGAAATTTACAAAACAATTAGACAGTAATAAGTTGCACTACCTACTTAATTTGTTTGTTGGCAAATAATTTAGCTCTAATTAAAACATCTTCCATCGGTTACACGTGCTGAACCGGAAATCAGGCGTTTATCTGCTAAACAATAGTTACGTCAAGGTCCAATGAACTATAGTGCGGTTTGGCGCCTTTTTACAAATAGTTTGAATTTATTTTAGACGATTTGACAGTATTTTTTTTCTACATGTTAAGTAAAGTAACGGCAGCATATTCATTAGTATTTTATTTTAGAAACATCGAAATGTCGTCTACCGCGAAAGTTAGTACCTACATCTGTTTGTTATTATTGTATAGTAAGTATTTTATGACTATAAATATGTCGCTAAGTGTGTTTCATTGGTCAATTTGGCACCTCGTTGCACGATGCCATAAAGGAAACGTGTTTGTTTTAAAATTCGTAGTGTTGTGATTGTGAGTCCAGTTTGATAAACTATTCAGAACTTATCTTAGTTCATTGTTTCTTATTAGATGGAAATAATTGAAAATGTACCATCGTGCATACACTTCTTGACCCGTTTTGATCATTAGGTGTATTTGGCATTTACAATAAATCAAAGCTTAGGTACTTTGCACTTGTAAGCGCGAGTCTTAATTAAAAGTGATCCCTAGAGGGCCTAGAGGGGACTAAACGATGCACTAGCGAGGTTTGCAGGCCGCCCGCCGGTCGGTCCTCTGTTTATTGAATGTGTTGACTGTGGACCCTTTCCTTTGTAACTTTGCTTACTTAGCGCTTCAATCTAAGGGCAGTTGCGTGCTTTCCCTTAAATAAACTGCCAATTCATCGTTAGCAGAAAAACAGAAGCATTTTGACATAAAGGAAGCGATGTAAGTTCCATCTTCCACAATTTATAGGCAGTATAAGTTTCGAAATGACAATAATTAGGTACGCTGTTTGTAATATTAGAAATGTTTTATCCGAACACTTTTTCCGCGTTGAATAAAAAATGAAACCACTCCGGTCTGCTTGTCGCCCTCGCACGTCTATAAACAAGCATATCACACGGTGGCTGTTGCTAGGCGCGCTAACCGACAAAATCACGGAGTCATCTATTTAAAAGCGGCCAGCATTAAGACTTCTAGTCTTTCTGCTCGACCGTGATAATGTATATCGCGCGCAATCCAACTAAATTATATAGATTACTGTTTACCTCCTAGAATGGTGTGCGGAGGGTGTATTCTTAAACCAGCCGTGTTATGCAAAGTAAATGTACCGCGTTCATATGTTTCGCATTCAATTTGCATGCTTTGAAGTGTAGGGGTAGGGTTGGCATACTAAATACAAACTATTTTTAACTTTAGATATATTTGCGCTTTTGACCTCGGCCGCGTGGGAAACCACATCGCACCTTACGTTGAATAAAATACTATTGTGTTATTGAGATAAGAGACAGTAAAATAATTATAGGTACCGTAAAACAAACTATTTAAGTAGGTAACCCCTTGGTACGTGATATGGTTACTGTTAAAGGAGTAAACCACAAAATGTGTTGTAATTGACCACGTATTCACTACAGTTCAACCACAATTCTGTGACTGAGCTATCAATAACCATTATTATATTAATTAACAAGCGTGAATTTTAAAACGAATTGGCTGTTTTCATTTAAATAATACTAATATTAACGTTGATTATGAAGATAAGGTCATAAAGAAGCGAGAATAGAATTACTTAGCTGTACAGTTCAATGTCATTTAATATTCACGTTAGTGAGGTAGCGTGTCCATGAGTAATAAATACACACTGAATAGTTTATTTTGCTGGCTGTACTGACTGGTCCCCCGCGGTGCCTAGCTGCTGCTGCAGAGGGCTTGGGCTTGCACAATACATAGGGCTACATTGTAATATGCACGACGCGCACGGTGTACCCAATACCCAGTTATTACTCTCGGTGATATTAATTGAAGACTTACACGGGTTCAGAGAACTTTTACGCTCCAGTAGTTGGCCATTTTTAACAGACTTCCAAAAAGGAGGAGGTTATATGTTCGTCGCGTATGTTTGTTTTTTTTTTCTTTTTTTTTATGTACGTCCACCGATTTCTCCGTCAATTGTGGACCGATTTTGAAAATTATTTTTTTGTTTGAAAGGGTGGTGGTCTCTCGAAGTGGTCCCAGATAAATTTTATCAACTTTGCTTTGATAGTTTTTGAGTTAGCTTCAATAATACGTACTTTTTCCCACTTAGTATGTGGATGATATGATAAGTTCCTGACACTGTTATTTACATAGCAGGTAGTGGTTTTCAGATTTGTGTGGGGTAGGTACCACAACTAAAAAGTGAGAAATAAAAACTTTTTAAAAAAAAAACAACCGACTTCCAAAAAACACTACAAAGTGAAAAATAACTTTAATTTCGGAAGTCGGTGACAAAAAACGAAAATTCAAAACCGAAGACACCGACTTCCGAAATTAAAGTTATTTTTCACTTTGTAGTGTTTTTTGGAAGTCGGTTGTTTTTTTTTGTAAAAAGTTTTTTTTGCGATCAAGCGACTTTTTAAACAGTCTTTAAAAAAAAATGAATGTTCTCAATAGGGATGATGCCTGGGTAAAAAAAAGGAATTCTATTTAGTTCGTCAGTCAGATAATAAAAAAATATTAGACACGTATTTTTTGCTTTATCATATTAATAAAAAAATACTTTGATAAAAACACATTAAAATCTATTGATTACGTAAAAAAAGAAAAAAATATATGTCCAATATTTTTTAATGATCTACCTGACGACCAAAAAATTTTATGTCACTATCCTATTTGTCTGTATATTTTTTGTAGTCAAGATTAGGGCATGATCTCGTAATCTCGTTGGATTGGAATACATTTTCTGTTTTCAATTTTCATCAATACTAACGTAGAGATACCGTATCGCGTGCTTACATTAGAAGTTAAACGCCTCAGGGAATACAACTCACTTGGTTCATAGCACTCACGACTCAAACCCTGAAACTTAATAAGGATCAATTTACAATTTATACGTAAGAAGTTTTCAGCTTGAAGACTTGGAATTGAGTTCAAGACAGTTTACTACCCGTACCGTAGTAGGTACCCGTCCCAGGGCGAGCTCGTCAATTCCTGGGAGGCAGTGGGAGGGTTTTGTCGATTACTTACACGCGCGCGTTTTAGGAACTAAGGGAAATATCGGGTGTAGGCGCTAAGCCGACGGACAAAGATCCCAACAATTGCGAGGGTATTTGAAGATTAGGCGACAATGTTACTCGCCGTAGAAACTTTTTTTATAAATCACCCGCACGGAAATTGGGGATACTTTCAGTCTAACGCAATTAAACTGGAACTACTTACTTTCGGACGTCTAAATAATTCCTTTATTGCTCCTATAAAACAATGAATTCTCGAGGAAAAGCCTCCGTTTGTTATATACCTTAATTTATTGCGACCTTTCGCGTTAACAGTGTAACTACTTCCAAATATCGCATGTTCAGTCGTGATGAAAACGGAGTACGTTAAAAGCTTGTTCAAGAACCGTTCATCCAACTCGCTAATTACAGAATGCAGATCGTAGAACATTGACCAAGTAATCGTGGAAGGTGAGGCGAGGCGGCTGCGGCCTACGATTGGCGCTCGCGGCAGGCGCGGCTCCGTTCACTTCACATGACATTCAGAATACTTTGTAGCAATCTAGCAACTAGCTACATTACACACGAGGACAGGAACAGAAGGTAAACAACTGTCTCAAACATAAACTCTGAACGACAAGACAAAGAATATCCAATCCTGCAACCAGCAAGCGTAGCCAGAAAAACATAGGAACGGGTTTTGTCGACGGAAGAGTAGACAAAATGACAGATTGTGATTTGTCATTTTGTCTATTCTTCGGTCGACAAAACCCGTTTCTATTGTGGTCATGGTAAGCGTGCTGGTTCGAAACGGTTAGGAACCGTTTTTGCGTTACAATAGCAGGTCTGCAGGTTTCCTATTACACATTGCGATAAGTAACCCTTCTATTGAATATCTTTTTAGGGTTCCGTAGTAAACAAGGAACCCTTATAGTTTCGTCATGTCCGTCTGTCTGTCCGCGGTCTAGCTCCGAGACCCTTAGTACTAAAAAACTGTAATTTGGCATAGGTATACATATGAATTACGCCGACAAAGTGGTAAAACAAAATTATTAAAAACATTTTTTTTTAGGGTACCTCCCCTACACGTAAAAAAGTGGTGATGTTTTTTTTTATTTTTGTTAGAATCAAGTCGCACGTCACAAACAATAGGGTATCAAGTCGAAGAATGCCATTTTTTTATTTTTTGCGTTTTGGAATATAGATTTTTTTTTCTACAAACTGGCAAGACAATGGTATTTTTAGCGCAAATAGTTTTCGAGATATGACAATACATTTCTTTATTGACCGTTCAATCGTGTCATTCACGCATCAATCAATATGGTCGCATTCTAGTTGAGTCAGTTGCCGCTCAGCGATCGTCGGCGTCACACGTATTATTTTAGAGTTACGACGACTTTGCGGAGCGAAAATATAAAATGTGAGTATTCTTTATAGTATTATTTTGACTTAATACCTTATTGCCTGTTAGATATAATATAAATCGTAGTATTATTTTGACTTAATATCCTATTGCCCGTTAGAATAACGCAATTTTTATTTTTATTTTGAATTAATTCCGTAATGATTATTTTGTTTTGATAGATTTGTGATTTTCGCCAAAATTATCCCTAAATGATACCTTATAGTCATCGTTTTGTTTGAGATAATACTGTATTACACGTTAATTGTTGCGCGGTGACTGAGTGTTAAATGAAATGTTACTTTTTTGTCTGATGTTTCCTTTTACTTTTATTTTGTATTTTAGATTAATTCAAAATTATGAAGAGAAATAATAGGACAGAAAAAATGCTGAGGGCAGTTTATGATCGCCAAATGACACATGAGAGCAACTCAAATGATGAAAATGGGGATCCTTTTGCAGATAATGATGATATTAATGATCCGACGTATTTTCCCGATGAAAATTGTCGGTCTCGATCCTGTGTGTCAGAATCATCGGGCAGTCATCAAACATGCGAGTATGTATCTTGTTGTTCTGAAGTCTTCTCAGCATGTAGTAAATGCAACAGTTTTCTTTGCTGGGATCACTTTGATAATGCACAGTCCTTCAATAATTGCGAATTCCATAACAGTACTGCTCAAGAAATTAGTACAGAAATACTTGATAGTACGTTGACTGGTGAAACCAATAATTTCTTAGCAGACGAAACTCTAACAGCAACAAACAACGATAAAGTTTTGTGTGACGTAACCAATCATACCAGTCAACAGCATTGCGAGTATAAAAATTGTATTGCAGACATTTTTAGCACATGTGTTTAGGTTAAGAAAGAGCAACCGGAATCATAGCGATCAATATTAATCTAATTTTGGGAAATTAGTACCCACTACCTCGATAGATGGCGTTGGCGTCTAATTAAAACTCGCTATGGTTTCGTTACCGCTCGTAGTAGATAGTCCTCGATAAAAGTTTTGTTTATTGAGCAGTACATATACAGTTCATTGTGATTCGGTACAAGTTAATTATACGCGATTTAATACCAATCCAGTGTTTTGTTTCACTACCCGCTTCAAGTCGACCCTCGGTCTCGTTCATGGTCCTTCGAAGCTGGGATGGTCGGGAGTGTTTTTGGTGGTCTCCGGTGGTGGTAGAGATTACCACCCTTCGCGTCATTACTGGGCAGTGGATCGCTGTCCAGAGCATCCCCTTCAAGTGGGGTACCCAGGTGAGAGGTGCCAGGAGCTGGAGGTGGAACCGGTTGGAGCAGGGAGCAGCCAGTGGAGCGTGGTGCAGCATTACTGGTGGCAGCTACAACTGGAGGAACGACGCAAGGGAGGAAAAGGACGACAGTTCGTGAGCAAGCAGAGGGCGCCACTGGTGTGGTGCAGTTACATCGCAACGCAGCGTCACGAAGTGTCAATGTCAGTGAGTGAATTTGGTGAAAAAATCGTGAGTACAATTTTCAATCTTATCGTCAGGAAGAATATAAATTGAAGATTTCTAAAAGTGTAATTAAAATTGAACTTTATTGATTTTGAACTTTTTAATTTTTAATCAAAAAGTGGTTCAGACGGGAAATCTACGCCGATTTATATAGAAATAAAAACGGAAAAAGACTTATAAATTTGTGAATGTAAAAAGTGCAAGAAGATTGTTTTTAGTGGACATTAAGTTTAGTAAATACTTATATTCTTCCATTTTTAATTGTTTTTGTTTTATGTGGATTATTATTTGCGGGTTACTTGTTTTTATTTTTTTCTGTGTGCCATTTCTCGATTTTGTATATTCTGGTAGTTTGGATTATTGTTTACAAAATGGATTCATTAAATGACATCCAAGAGGACGTGAAGGCAAAGATGGTCAAGGCTATTACTAATTTCAAGAAATGCCCAAAGGATCGTCGTACTGTGTCATACCTTGAAACACGCTTAGAAAGTTTAGAACAACAGTGGCAATTGTTTAGTAAGACCCACGTTACAATAATTGGCGAAATGACAAAGTCAGATTTATATAGTTCTAATTACCATAAAAATTGTGTTTATGATGATGTGGAAGAATTATATATACAATTTAAAAGCGATTTAAAGGAATTAATAACGAAATGTAACTTCCAATCTGGTGAACCTCACAGTAATCCGGGACCTAGTAATAGTAAGGAATCGATTAATTTTAGATTGCCAGAGGTCAAAATACCAGTTTTCTCGGGTAAATATATTGAATGGAAGACATTTCGAGACTTATTTGTAGGTTTAATACACAACAATAGTAGGTTAGATGATGCACAGAAATTGTATTATCTGAAAGGGTATTTAACCGGGGAGGCGGAATACTTATTAAGAAACGTTGATGTAACGTCAGATAATTATACAGCTAGTTGGGCAAACTTAGAGGCAGTGTACAATAACAAAAGGTTTTTAGCAAATGGAATTTTAAAATGTTTGCTTAACCAAAAGAGTTTAACAGTAGAATCACCCACCGAAATAAAGAGATTACTTAACACCACATCTGATTGCTTGGGCTCTATTAAAAATTTAGGGATAGATGTTACTTCGTGGGACATCCTAATTATACACATAGTCAGTGCTAAATTAGATCGAGAGACTAGAAGGGCTTGGGAATTGAAGGTAGCATCGGATCAAACGGATGACTTACCTACTTTTGATCAGTTTAGGGAGTTTTTAGTGAGTCGATATCGAGCTTTAGAAAGCATAGAAACTAAAACAGACACGAGGAGCCCAAAGGCTACTCAGGTACTTCATGTAATTAAAAACAAAAAGGTATCATGCGCATATTGCGCAGCGGATCATAAAATTAGTTTATGTCCTAAGTTTAGCAAGGAAAACAATGAAGCCCGCCGTAAGTTTGTTCAAGAGAATAATTTATGTTTTGTATGCTTATATAGTAACCACTCGGCAAAAAATTGTAGAAACACTCTTAGATGCCAGGTGTGTAAACGCCGCCACCATTCATTGTTACACCCGCAGGGTGTTGTAGGGTCAGATATTGGTGAAGGTAGTAGTGCTGCTCGCGCGGAAACCTCATCAGTAGAAAATGAGAGGATCAAGGCCGCCAATCAGACGGAGGATAAACCACTAGTTTCATGTCTTGCGACAGGACACAGTACGAAAACTGTATTATTAACTACAGCCTTAGTAAAGGCTGAGTCGAAGAATGGGACTTATCGTGTGGTTAGGGCGTTACTGGATCAGGGATCCCAGGGTTCATTTATTACAGAATCCATGGTTCAGTACTTAAGTTTAAATAAAATACCGTCAAAAAATACGGTGTTAGGTGTGGGTGGAAATAAAGGTACAACTTCGACATCCATGGTGGTTATCAAGCTCCGCTCGAGAGTTAATCCATCTTTTCACATAAAGGTCAATGCTTACGTTTTGAAGTCGGTTACAGCTCTTCTCCCGTCTTCAAGGGTAAGCCGGGTAGAATGGATGGACTTGAGCGATAATGATTTGGCTGATCCGGAATATTTCCGGCCTAATAAAATTGATATGTTATTGGGTGCTGATGTATACAGCCAAGTCATTCAGAACGGAGTTAAGAAGAATATAAGCGGTACTCTCTTAGCGCAAGAAACCACCTTAGGTTGGATATTGTCGGGTGCATTTGAAGTGGAAAATAGTACACATACGCACTCACAATTTATCGTGATGCATGCCAGTGTCCAAGATGAGGAATTATTGAGAAAATTCTGGGAATTAGAGGAACCATCTGAAGCAAAAAGGATGCTAACGGAGGAGGAAATAAATTGTGAAAGATTATTTACAACTTCCACCACAAGAAATAAAGATGGCAGGTACATCGTAAGATTACCGTTACGCGAACCAAACCTGATCGGCAGGTGCAGTGAATCCAAAGTGATTGCTGAAAAAAGGTTAAAAGGGTTAGAAGCAAGGTTAAGTAAAAACATTAAATTAAAAGCAGACTACGCAAATGTCATGCAAGAATATTTAAGGCTTAACCACATGGTAGAAGTAACAGAGCAAGAAAAATATAATAAAAAGGCTGTTTACTTACCTCATCACGCAGTAGTTCGTGAGGATAAAGACACTACAAAGGTGCGTGTCGTGTTTGATGCTTCCTGTAAGGGAACTAATGACAGGTCACTAAATGATGATCTAATGATTGGTCCATCTTTGCAAGACGAACTCCGTCATACTGTAATGCGCTGGAGAGCACATAAAATATGTATAGTGGCGGATATTGTTAAAATGTATCGGCAAGTTTTAGTGGATAGGCAAGATACACCATTACAACGGATACTTTGGCGAAGTAGTCCTGAAAAGGAACTACAGGAGTATGAATTGATAACCGTGACATTTGGTACGGCCTCGGCTCCATATTTAGCTGTACGCGCGCTACAACAGTTAGCATACGATGAGTGCGGGGATAATTCAGGCATAGCTAACATAATTTTAAATGAATTTTACATGGATGATTTGATGTCAGGGGCTGAAAATATAGAAGATGGGTTTAAAATTTACACGGAATTATCTCAAGTGCTAGCTAAAGGAGGATTTCAATTGCAGAAATGGAAAAGCAATTGCAAGGAATTATTGAATAAAATTAGAGATGGAAACGATGAAGAATTAAGAATAAAAATAGACGAAGTAACGAAAATATTAGGACTTACCTGGGACGCACACGATGATTGTTTTCAATATTCTCTGGAACTCACGCCGATAACTGGACCTGTAACAAAAAGAAAAATTATCTCGGACATTTCACGCTTATTTGATCCGTTAGGGTGGTTAGCACCAAGCGTAATCCTAGCAAAAATGATTATTCAAAAATTATGGCTAGCAGGGTTAGAATGGGATCAAGAAATTCCAAATAATTTATTACAAGAATGGAAGACTTACCGTAATAGTTTGGCTTCTCTTGTTAGCATTAAAATCCCACGATGGTTACATATGGGTTCTAATATTTGGAAGTCGGAGTTGCATGGATTTTCCGATGCATCTAAAAACGCTTATGCAGGCGTGGTTTATTTAAGAGTGATTGATGACATGGGAAATGTTCATATCTCCTTAATCACATCTAAAACAAAGGTGGCACCCATTAAACAGGTGTCCATCCCCAGGTTAGAATTATGTGGGGCGGTTTTCACAGCAAAGTTGATTGCAGAAGTAGGCGAGGTAATGTCTATACCAAAGACTGACTGGCATGCATGGACAGATAGCGAAGTGGTGTTAGCTTGGTTGAATTCTCACCCAAGTCGGTGGAAAACCTTTATTGCCAACAGAGTTTCCGAAATTTTGACCACCTTGGATACACATCACTGGGCGCACGTAGCATCCAAGCAGAATCCAGCAGATTGTGCTTCACGCGGAGTTTCTCCATCGGAGCTCAAAGAAGTTTCGCTTTGGTGGGATGGTCCAAATTTCCTAAGGGAACCGGTAGTAGAATACAAAAGACCAACATATCTTGTTACACGTCTAGAAGAAGTTAAGGTGCATACAAATATTTTTGATGTTTCATTTTTTAACAAATTTTCGTCGTTATCAAGGTTGATTCGAGTTATGGCTTATTGCCGTAGGTTTCTAAATTTAAGAAAAAATAAGGCGATAGGTGTTGGGGCTAAGTCAAGACAGTTATCTAAACTGGAACTAGAAGATGCAACAGAAATGTGTGTAAAGAGATGTCAAGAAGAAGGATTTACGAATGAATTGGAGGAATTAAAAAATCATAAGTTAGGGAGAAAAAATGCAAATTTAGATTCATTGAACATGTTTCTAGATTCTAAACGAATAATTCGAGTTGGAGGACGGCTTGAAATGTCGCAATTAACTTATGACAGAGTGCATCCTATACTAATACCAAGGGAATCATTTTTAACAAAATTATTAATAGCGGACGCACATGAGAAAACGATGCACGGTGGTCCGCAATTAATGATTACATACTTACGTTCTAAGTATTGGATCATGGGAGTAAAGGCTTTGGCAAAGAAGTATGTAAGAAGCTGTGTGAGGTGCATCCGATATACAGCTAAAGTAAGGACTCAACTTATGGGGCAGTTACCGTCATCTCGTGTAATCCCGAACAAACCCTTTTTGTGTAGCGGAGTAGATTACGCGGGCCCGATTAGTATTCGTGTGTCTAAAGGTCGCGGCAGCAAGTCCTACAAGGGCTATATTGCTTTATTTATATGTATGGCCACAAGGGCTGTGCATTTGGAAGCAGTTAGTGATTTAAGCACTAGAGGCTTTTTGGCGGCTTTTAAGCGATTTGTGTCTAGACGCGGTCGATGTGCAGAACTATATAGCGACAATGGGACTAACTTCGTGGGGGCAGCGCGCGAATTACTTTATTTATTTAACAAAGAAAAGTCAGCCTGTAACCCTGAATTAGCAGAAGAATTAGGGAATAATGGTACGGAGTGGCACTTCATCCCCCCTCATTCGCCAAATTTCGGAGGACTGTGGGAAGCAGGGATTAAGTCCACTAAGCATCACCTTAAGAGGGTGATAGGGAATTCGACGCTTACCTTTGAGGAGATGATCACCGTATTGGCTCAAATTGAGGCATGTCTTAATTCGAGGCCTTTATCGTATGTGGAGGATCAGGATAAATTAACCATCCTAACTCCTGGGCATTTTCTGGTAGGGGAGCCACTAGTTTTACCTCCCGATTCAAATTATGAAAGGGAAAATGTTAATAGTTTAAGGCGATGGCAACTGCATCAGCGAATGATGCAAGATTTCTGGCGACGTTGGTCGCACGACTACCTTCACCAATTTTTGCAACGAAACAAGTGGCATTATAAAATTCCGGAACCATCTGTGGGTGAAGTAGTGCTAGTTAAAGAGGACGATATGCCTCCTGGCAAGTGGTTACTAGGTAGGATTGAACAAAAACATCCTGGTTCTGACGGTCTAACTCGTGTCGTAACTCTACGAACACAATCGTCTACTATAAAAAGACCTACGTCGAAATTATGTGTACTACCTGTTTCCAATTGAAAAATGATTGTATTAGATATAAGCAACATGTCTAACTTATTGTTTTAATAACTATTTGTCAAGTAGATTTATTGTTAATAGTTGTAAGGATGTAAACTTTAAACATGTCAAGGGTTTTATGTCTGTAATTATTTCTCACCAAGGATGTACAAAGATTTAAATGTCAAAGCATTCAAGAAATTTGTTCTTTATTGGGCACGGTGGGCGGTATTGAAGGACATTTGGCAATAATGCCCTTGGTGGGCGGTATGTTTAGGTTAAGAAAGAGCAACCGGAATCATAGCGATCAATATTAATCTAATTTTGGGAAATTAGTACCCACTACCTCGATAGATGGCGTTGGCGTCTAATTAAAACTCGCTATGGTTTCGTTACCGCTCGTAGTAGATAGTCCTCGATAAAAGTTTTGTTTATTGAGCAGTACATATACAGTTCATTGTGATTCGGTACAAGTTAATTATACGCGATTTAATACCAATCCAGTGTTTTGTTTCACTACCCGCTTCAAGTCGACCCTCGGTCTCGTTCACATGTATTCAATAAATTATTACTTGATTATGATTATAAAATTATGAGACTGTTGGAAAACCATTGATAACAATATTTAATAACCAATCTACATTTAGCGTAAGATAATTTAACAAATTTTATATGATTAGAGATTGTTAAAAAATACCTACGATTTTTGTAACTCATTATTATGAATAATTTAATCATTTTTATAGTTTTTTTATAATTATGAGAAAATGAGAATTACTATATTTTTATAATTTGGTTCCTTTTTTACTGAGATTATTATTTAACTATTAAGCTCAACTAGATATTAAAGACTGATTATTTTTAATTGTTAAGCTAATTATTAATGTTCGATTAAGAATTCAATTCTTTTTCTTTTTGTAAAATGTTACCAAACTTTGAATTTTATACGGTATTACATTATTGAGCTATAAAGTTTAATCTTCTTTTAAATGTAACTGTTTTTGTAACTGTTTTTGTTTTTTAAGTATTGTGATACTTACTTTATGCACATTCTAATAAACTTGTTTTTAGTATTAACAACTTTTTTGTTTGTTTAGTTAATCCCTTACTTCTAGAGTAAACATCAAATTTTGTATTCATTAAATGTATTATTTTAAATTAGTACTTGATAATATCAGATTAAAGTCAATTTCGTCCGGGTTAGACAGTCGTAACTCAAAAGTTTTAGCAATATGAACTGCTTATACAGTATTATCTTCACCCGACCATATAAAAGTGCTAATAAAATTAAAACTACCACTGATACACGCGTAAAACTTACTAAAAATAAAGAGGGATAATGTACCATCAAATCTGTATATAAATTAAGACATTACAACCATTACTTCAGGAGCTATGAATTTTCAAACTTTCAAAACGCTATATCTCAAAACACTGTTTTTGCAGTTAATCCCCTTTTGTTTGTGATGTGCGATTAGTGTCCCCCTGCTGTAGGCTTTACAAGTTAACGAGTAATAATCGACCAACTTAACTTTGCAGTTGCAAAAACATGTTTTCCTATCCATTTCGTATTGGAGAATTTGTTTATCAACTACAAAGTTAAGTTTGTTTTTGGGATAAATTCATCCCAACTACGGAACCCTTCATTGTGCGTGGTCCGACACGCACTTGGCCGGTTTTTATAATTATATTCTGTTTCTATAACTTTAGTCAAACCATCATACACGCGTATGAATCTAATTGTTTACGTACTAAGAAATAGAAATCAGGTTTTAACTTAGCTACCCGAGTTCAAGACAATAATGTTTTTCAGGCAATTGTCAGAACTTTTTCTGTAGAACAGTAACTTTCACTTGTCATTTATTGATTTTTGTTAAGACAGAATACACAAAATATTCATTTATCCCATATTCCCAACGAAATACTAGTAAGAGTTGTGTTCAACACTTTTCTAGAACGATACGCAATCCAAGTTCTTAGAAGCGGCGAACAGTAAATTACTCGAGACTGGGGGCTCAATAAGTGTGGACTATCTAGAAATGTATCCATGTATGTAAAATAACCGTGCAGTGTTGAATCCTATACTATTAAATGAGCAATATTTATATATATACGTATATATGTTTGTAATCACGTTCTCGAAAACCGCTCTAACGATTTCGATGAAAGTTGCAATATCGGGGTTTACGGGGGTAAAAATCGATCTAGCTAGGTCTCATATCTGGGAAAATTCGTTTTCTCTATTTTCACAGCCTCGGGAATGTGATACAACGTTGGTACCTATATCTGGACGATATATTTATATATTTTCACTCGAGCAGAGCTCGATCGACCATGTACTACATAGATAAACGTGCAACCATTGTAGAACAAAATATGGAGACCAAAAGCTGAATGTTCCACAACCAGCGTGAGTTCTGCGCTCATCCCTGATCGATCCCTAGCCCTACCTCTATTAGCGTATCAGTTCTCCAAAAACGTCAGTTTCCACTTTCAGCCTAACCACACTTTTAAGGCTGTCTTAATTAATCATCATAACATTGTTTCCTTTACCTGTACGCTAGAAAAATTCTCCTCGTACATTTAAAGCGGAGATCTTTTGTATTTTTAATTTCTAAGTGCGAGCGGGTCGAAACCATAATTTGCTTAAATTATTACAAGAGGTGAAGTTTAGCGCTGATTGCGGGTCACACCCGTCTCGGTTACAATGAAAGGTATGTGGGACCGAAGAATAATGGCGCGGGATGTGTTCTCCTCAATAGAATTTGAATAGTTTTGTCTGTACGCCGATGATTGTACGTTGGGCCAGCGGCAGCGTTACTTTGGATGTATCTGTACTCTGAACTAAGACCAATTTATAATTAATCAATTAGTCGAATGATACAGCCAGATCCTGTTGCAAGTGCAAATAAATGCCAAATATTGTCGTCCAATGGCAAGCGGGATCCTTGCGTCCTGCATAGGAACATTTGGCATTTGTAGCATTTTTTCTAAAGTTCCGATGGGAGATCTTGTGACGTGTCAAGGGTTAATATATAGAAAATAACCCCATGTAAAAAGAGATTAGAGAAAACTGGACCAATATGGGGCTTGACAACACTAAACAATTTTATGTAATCCAGGCAAATAAACGGTTGGAAGAATAGAATAGCCCAAATACTCTTTTTTGGAGTACATTTGTCATCAACGTTAAAACTACAAGCGAGCGACGCCACTAGGCAGCACACAGTCTAATATTACTTGAAAGATATTGCGCTCATGCGTCGTTTACGAGCTGCGCATGACACGCTCGCGTAATTACACCCTGCGCCTGAGTGGAACGCAGACGGTGTGTTAAACGAGACCGCCATTGTTTAGCACGGCTCTTGATAATGTATTGTTGATCCCAAGGGGTGACGTTTTCGACCAGGGGGATCAATTGTAGGGCCGGACAGTAGTATAAAACATTTGATGGATCTATTTTATACTGATTGTATGGAAATTCAAAGTATAACTCGAAAAATAAAATGGCTCTTGTTTCAAATTTGTTTTGTTAGACGCATTAGAGCTAGGTTTCCTTATGTATGTATTGAGTGTAATGGTAACTCCGCCATGTCTGCCTACGTGCAGCGCACTTACTGCCACTTAAGATAACCGTAACCCGTTTTTGTATCGTTGATGGAAGCGATCCAATCGTAATTTGCTACCGTATTATCAATGGTGTATCAGTTTTGGATCGAGGAAATTATAGGCTTTAAGAAATCTGTATCGAGCCATTACTGATAAACAGCTCAAGACATGAACGACAATTTTCCTGGATTTTACGATTTTCGTTTGGATTTTAATTAGTCTTGGTTAATTGCTTGAGGTAGAAGTTTCTTGAGAAAACACTTCAGGCATTCAAGAATAAATTGGTTTTGGGCAACATGGAACCGGCGGGCTGCGTTATATCCGGACTTTTTGACAGGGGGCAGCCAGGCTAAGGCGAACTGGGAAACTTTCATAAGTTCTGGCATCCTCCCGGATGGCCTACCAACAGATCTCCTTGGGTTGGTAGGCCAGGTTAGTCTGTTCGTAGTATAAAAGAGAGAATTTTCTAGTTTTGGACCAATAAACGCATGGAATATAGGTAGGTATCTAATGTTTCATCCTCCTGAGACATGGGTAAGTAGTATAAGTAGTGAGTCAACTAGAAGAGATTACTGTCTGACAGATGAGCTGATAGCCATCTTTAAATTGAGCAATTTACGTAACACGAGACAGTACAACTGGTTCAGACATCTTGCCACTTCTCGAAGCTATGTAAAGGATATGATGCAGGTAATTGTTGAGGTAGATAGCTAAATAGGGATTTAGCAAAACATTACATAGAAATCTACCCAAGGAATAGACCGAGGGGAGCTTTTATACGCCGTACAATCGTTGGGTAGATTCTATCACTAAACCTATCCACCATGTTTTATACCGTTTTTTTTTCTAAGAATCTAAATCGAAATATCCGGCTTCAAAGTCTTACGTAACCGGGAACACCCAAGTTGTTAACAAATTAGTTAATTAAGGCAACAATGCGAATTTTATCTGTGACGACTGTCACTAACTTGTACAAATTATACTCGTGTAGGTAAACTTCTCATGCTTGTTTTTGAACTATTTTCTACGTGGTATACGTAGAAAATCGAGATTACGACTAGGGACACGGTATCGAATAGAAAGTATCGATACTGTACTCATGAGTAGTATCGAAAAAAAAAATCGTACTCATAAAAGTATCGAAACAAAAGTATCGATACTTCAATGTATCGAGTACTTTTCGAGTATCGATACTTCAATGTATCGAGTACTTTTCTTAGAGCCTAATGCGTATAGAGCATAGGTCAATATCAGTCAGTAAATAACGTCAGTTTAACTTCAGTAGGGCAGGACATGAAAAAACAAATGACAATGGTGAACGAGTGAGTGAATGAGTGATTGATTAGTGTAGTAAATTAATGAAGGAAAGGTTAGGAATTTAACTGTGAACGGAAGGAACGATTTCGAGCAAAGATCGATGTAATGTTTTAAAAGGTTCAGAACGAGTGAACTAGATGGCGTTGCCATAACCATAAACATAAGCCGTAAAGTCGCTAGTTTTAAATGGGTAATTTCTATGATTACCCATTTAAAACTTAATTTCTTATTCGATACGATACCTGCCAAAAAGTACTCATTGAGTAAAAGTATCGAATGCAAAGTATCAGTATCGAATGGAAATGTACTCGATACCACAAAGTATCGATACTTTTTTCGTGTCCCTAATTACGACTTGCCTCCCAAAAAAATATTGGGTGAGACAGTATGTCAAAACATTGTTCGTGATTTCTTAGGTTCGTTCGCTGATGGAGCCAACATTATGAATGAAACTGAAAGAAATGTAATCAAAACGTCGTCGCGCAGTTTACAAAAACGAAGTCAAGTCTAGCCAATGAGAACTTACTAAAAACTATAATAAACCAGTTCTTTATCTAGTGCCAGTAGTGCCACATACTAATAACAACATCATATTTTTATCTGACAACTGATATAGTTGTTTTTGTAAATCCTGCGATAATATTATTCAGACAAAACATAAAATGGATGTGAGCCGACTGAATGTGTTTTATAGCAAAATTGGGCACAAGTCGTCTCATATTCTGTCTGGAATGTAGTTCATTCGTTGTTTTTTAATGCTCTGTATTTAAACTAGATCGTCTGTGCATCGGGAAGGAAAAGGCACGGAAAAGCTATTCGATTTCGATGATAATAATTTATAATAGCGAGGTCTAACATGTATGGAAACGTCTGTTCCATGTATCTTCCATTGGTCATCGCTTTGTTTAAGGTAATCACGTGGAACATTACGTTCAGTGCTGCCATACATGAAAACCGTTCATTCATTATTTTAATTTATTACTTACGTGCGCACAAACACGTGTATCTGAACAGAAATTAATTACGGAAATATTGTAACTAGTATTTTGAGTAGGTATACGAGTTGTTCATTACTTTATTTTATTAATTAGATTCACATACTTTGTTATATTTGCAGATTTGGCACAATATTTTTGAACAATAATAGGTGAACACAATTAATACTTATTTATGAGTTAAGTGTCATTTGGCCTGACATCGGTGAACGAAGCTAGTAGTGCAAGTCATCGCAGGCGCAGCGACCTATCATAACGATTGTAGTTAGTAGACAAAACAAATAACAGTTTCACAGACTCAAAAATACAAACAAATAAGGTGTCTTAATACCTAACTACCTACTTAGTTCGTTTTTGGATAAACATTATAGTTGCAACAGCTGCGTGGATACGAATCATTTCTATTGAACCTCGGGATTTGTTTAGGTACTTCAGAGTCGCGTTTCTCATCTCATCGTCATCATTGGCTCCTTGTAAAAAAGTCTGTCTGTTAGTGCTGATTTTTAATATACTCAGAAATGAGAGAAAATCTGTTTGTCTGATAGATAAGTAATAGCGAATCAAATTGTTAATCTCTAAAACACCCGCCAGTGCAGTGTTGTTTACAAAATTATCGTGTTTTCCAACGAAACGCGAAAACCACTTTGTAACTACGTCTGCCACAATTTATCAATTCACATTGCATAATTATTTTGCGGTTACTAGGTACCTACGTCATTTTGCTAACAAAGAGTAGGTATTGAGTGCACACGTTTGTGTGACACTGGCCGGTCTGATACCACTATTTATCTCGTAAATACATGGCCGCTGGTATCTGTGATGGTAATCAGTAAGTATAAGCACAATAGACGCGGAAATGTGCCGTCATCTAAATGGACGATGCAGTGCAGCTAAATTAACGCTTTCGATAGGCTGAATGACGCTGTGCCTTTGTCAGGTTCTGATTTTAAATTAATAAAGGTTTAGGTACTCATAATTGCATAGAAGTTGAATTTTTTATGAGAGTGTATGAGTCTATTCAGAATTGCATTAGCTTTTTGATGGATCAGAACGATCAGAATCATAGTGTTAGGTTTTTGTTAAGAGTACCTAAATGTTTGTTGATCACGGTATTCCACACCCTATTCTCTAGTAGACTGTTACCACACATAGATAAAGGTTCCTCAGCTTCGCCTACTGAAGCCATAGATAGCCCTACTATCCAAAACCATAGATCTAAGTATGATCCAATGCTGACCGATTTGTGTAATAAGATTCCAACTAGAATTGGGTTTATATAAATTAATGTGAGCTCAGAAGACCCAGATAGAGGGAGTACTTTCATTTCAGATATGGCCTTCTCGCTGTCACAATAATAAAGACATTGTTAACCATTTTTTCCTAGTAAATGGTGGTCCTAAACATGTACTTTCATATAGTCACTTCTAAGATGACCATTTGACGTTTGACCCAAGGGTGCAGCAGCCGGTGAAAGTCGGACAAGGAATCAGCTGATTTCGTTTGAGAGCCACAAGAGAGATTGTCAACGTGATCTCTAGGCTGACCAGAAAGTGAACATCATCTTACCTGTTTCCTTTTCAAGGGCAGGCTCTGCTTGAGCGGCGTGGGCGGCAGCGCAGGCGCCACGTCCCGCGCAAACAGCTCGTCCAGCAGTGCGGCGCACTTGTCCTGCTCCAACTCCTCGTCCGCTACCAGCAGGAAGCGGCGCCACCGCGACGAGTCGAAGCCCCAGTGGCACGTGCGGTGCTCCGACTCGTGCGAGTGGCACACGAAGCGCCGCGGCGAGTACAGCGCGCGGCACTCCACACACTGCACTAGGTTCAGCTCCACCGCGCACACGCCCCGCGCGCCACCAAAGCACTCATGGTACACCCGGAAGCCCGGCAGCTTGTGCGGCCGCGACGCCGCCGGTGCGTGCAGTAGCGCCGCACACAGCCGCTCCGCGTCCGTCTGCGTGATGAGCCCGCACGACGGCGCAGTCTTTGGCAGCACACCCGTCGATTTCAACTCATGCAGCTGCTCCGGCGTGCAGCGCGAGCAGTAGATCTGCAGCTCGTCGCACACGCGGTTGATCTGTTCGAGCGAGAAGTCCGTCAGCACCGACGTCAGGATCTGTGGCAGGCACAGCCGCCGCTCCCCGCCCACGCTGAAGCACGAGATGGACTCGCCCTCCAGCAGCGTCTCACCGCGCTCGCCCAGCACGGGGTCGGGCGCGAGCAGGATCGGCGGCGCAGCGGGCGGCGGCGGCGGTGGCGGCACGTCGCCGCACGGCTCGGCGCGCCCGCAGCCCGGGCCCTGCAGGCTGCGCGGCGCGCTCGCCTGGTATGTCTTCAGCACGGAGGTGATGTGCGGCGTGACTACATCCATGTTCGATCACCTCCACTGTCGTTGCGGCTCGGCAGGCGCATGTCACGAGCGAGCCTACGCGCCTGCACGCACGACGCGCTCCGGCCGCGACCGAAACATGTCTGCCGAGCCGAGTGAGCCGTCGCGACGGCCCGGCCGAGCACACGCCGCTCGCCGCCGGAGTCTCCGCCCCGTCGCCGCACGCACACCCGTGCAAAAAATACGCAAATAACCTCAGTTTGTCACAAAACAAAAGCACTTTTTTACAAAAAATTGGTACAACACGCACTATAAACACGAAATCCGCAGAAAGTCGGTAGACTGCATACAAAAAGTCCGCGTAGCATCGGATTAAAGTGGTACGTAATAGATGTGGACGCGTGAGACTGGGGCGTGGATTCCGGCGACCGGCCGCAGTCAAAGCAGCAGACGGATGGCTCGGCTACTGGAGAGTCTAGCCGGCGCCCCGCGACCCGCGCCCGCGCCCGCCGCCGAGTCACGTGACCGACCTTCCCGTCAAAATATCCAGAATGGCGGCGCGAGCCGCGGACCGCCCGCTACATAGACTATGGCAGACAGATAGTAAGCTAGGTAATAAACAGTTGAACAGCTAAACATCTCGATTCTCATCATAGAGATAGGTGATTATTCACTAAAGATGTTATACCTAAAGCCGGTAGCCAAATCAAAAAGCGGTGAATAAATCAAAATAGCAGCATAGTTAACCATAACCTAACTGCTTCGCGGGCCCTGGGGGCCTACCACCAGCTCAAAAGCAGTATTATTTTAATATTACTTCAGTGGGAGAAAGAGATGGAGCTATACGACCTGTAGAGCTTCATCTCTTTCCCACACTGAAATAATATTAAAATAATACTGCTTTATGAGCTTGTGGTAGGCCCCCAGGGCCCGCGAAGCAGTTAGGTTATGGTTAACTATGCTGCTATTTTGATTTATTCACCGCTTTTTGATTTGGCTACCGGCTTTAGGTATAACATCTTTAGTGAATAATCACCTATCTCTATGATGAGAATCGAGATGTTTAGCTGTTCAACTGTTTATTACCTAGCTTACTATCTGTCTGCCCCTGGTTGTCTGTCTGGTCACACAGAGCACAAATTCGATTTCGTTTTCGGTCTTCGGCAATTTTCGACCGAAATATCTATTTTCATAAATTTTCGTTTTCCGCCGAAAAAGTATAATATTTTCGGCCGTGGGTGAAAAAAATTAAATGCCGGCAAATCAATACTTTCAATTAATTTTTGACGTGATAACGATTTATAAATCGATGAACGCTGACTGCACGCACGAGAAAGTGTCACGTTCCGCCTGAGCCGAGCGTGCAAGCGAGAGCGCGGAACAAGCGATAGAGAGGCACGATCGGCCTAAGCGTTCGGCTTGTGACGTTATCACGTAAAATTATCGTCCGTAAACCGACTTTACAGACTACCAATTTTTTTTCGGTTTCGCCGAAATAAAATCCATTTTCGGTCAGACTCTAGTAATGAGTAAGCCTGTCGACTGTTGCTATGAGAGAGTTACCTATATGATGATCATGAGTTCATGACAGAGTAAGACTCGCACCTAATCGGTTTTATTTTCGGAACTTAGTACAGACGCCAGCACATCAAGCTACCTGAAACTGTCAAATTTTCCCAATCAACTTTGAACCTAACACTTTAGCGATAAAGTTGAAAATTTATTAAATAAATTTGACAGATTGTAGTAGTTTGATGTGCTCGTCTGTACGTTGGTAACTCAAATACCTGCACGATAAAAAAACACAGAATTTGCTATTTAGACGCTGTAAAGTTAACTAATAAGTTATTGCTATAACGATTGTGAGGTATTAAATTAAAGTTTTTACACTCAACAGACCCAATACATACATAGATGAACCCTGACAACATAACATGAACTAAAATAACTCCCAACACCTGCATTGGACTGCTTGAAAAGTGATGGTGGTGGTTTTTTATTATTTTATTTTCAACCTTTTTGTTGTTATATTTTCGGAATTGTATGTATTCCCTTTCCTTTATTTTGAAACCGTAATAATGAGCGTGTAACTAAAATAAAACCGGCCAAGTGCGTATCGGACCATGCACAATAAAGGGTTCCGTAGTTGGGATGAATTTATCCCAAATATAAACTTAAAGGCTTGTACAAACCAGCGCGACACAAAGACACCGCTCGTCGCGCGACGAGCGGTGCCTTTGTGTCGCGCCTGTTTGAAAGAGCCTTAACATTGTAGTTGAAAATTCCCATAGCGTCCAACAGCAAATGTAAGTTTGTACGCACAATATAGAGAGATTTATCATGTTATTTTAAGACCATAGACTTCTTAAAGGTTTTCTTGTAAACTTTGGGTAAAGAACCATTCTCTGTATTTTTTTCAAAATTTTGTTACTCAGTAGTTTCGGAGATAAGGGGTGGAATGGTCCATTTTCATCTATTTTCTTTAAATGTACTTATTTTAAAATTATACATAAAATATATTTGAGATACTCGCAACAAGCCGTTTCATTTGAAATTGCAAAACTTTTTTTTCCTCCTTTTGGGGTCCGCCGCAATCGGGTAAGAACTATTCAGAATACTCTATAATGAAGAGTACAACGACGCTTTTTTGAGTTTTCGAGTTATTTCAATTACATCTTGTATACCTGCCTGAAAGGTGACCTACAAGAAGGAGTGGCAATAAAGGCAAAAAAGGAATAACCAAACAGCCCCTCTGTGTTTTTGCCTAATCTTTGGCGCCGCGACACGCGCGGGGCGTGCGAGGTGCGCGGAGAGCGGCGGCGCGAGGTGCGGGGAGGGCGGGGCAGCTGCGTCTACTCCGCTCGCTCACAGAGCTCCGTGAAAACTGCTTTTATCGCTACAAATATCACCCATTCGGAACTCAACTTTATCACGACACAATAAAGTCTTATTCCAAGATAACATTCACAAGTTGTGCTATAAATTATACAGTTGGTAATCAAACTTAAACTTTATCGCAATGAGGTTAAGATTAGTTTGTGTTTGGCTATATTTGTAAACGATATCTTTTGAAGTTTATTATAATTCACGCATGTATGCATAGTATGTAACTAAACTATCCTCAGACCAAATAAAAAACCAAGACATAGCGCTGCAAACAATACAGTGAAGCATGCCAAAACTACACCTCCGCTATGTGCATACACACTCACACGTACACATGTACAACCATTTACAATCAAAATACAATCAAACTACACCTCACTACACACATGTTTACGAAACCGGCTTTACGTCACTGTTGATGTCTTGGTTTTTTATTTGGTCTGAGATACTATCACATACTATTTAAAACTAAATTGCAGTAGGTATTCCCAGCATGAACATCACGATAATTTGTAATTATAAATAATAATAATTGAAATACCCCCACCGCCGTATCTCTACGTTGACGTCGTGGTGGGGCTTGCGCGCTCCGAACTCTAGGTCTGTGCCGGTAGAGTTTACTTTGCCGGAACAGGTCTGGGATGAGGAGCCAGACCAAGAGAGATACAAAAATCCGCAGGGCAGCATGTGGCGAGCTGTGGGGCAGTAGCGACCCCACGGACCCTATCTCCCGGGAGAAGTCTTGTTCCTCACCTTTGGCTTGCCTTTATTGGCCCGGCTGGAGTGAACACTGACGAGGAACGGAGCTCCCACCTCATTCTTGCCTTAAGTGGCCGGCTTGAGTGGAGATTCGCAAGAGCAAACGTGCTCGGAGGAAGGAAGTAGTCCAGTAAGTGCTCGTAGGGATCTTGACCATCTTCCGGGCTCTGGGATTGTTCTGAAAGCCGTGGAATACCTCTCCACTACTTCAGCACCTCAGGACATGTTGCCCCCTTGTTGCTACGACACTTTGTGCTAGCGACCGTTTTCGGGGGCCCATTATTGAGTGTGCAAGTCACCCCCTGCCATTTTATCCGTGTGCATATAAAACATTGATCAGGCAGGGGCCATAGTCCTTCCATAGTTCCAGGTGACCAGTCCACTTTAGCCACCCAAACCCACAGTCCAATAACTTTGTTTCCATATTTTACAATAGTCCTACACCCAGGCGCGGTCCGAGGGGGGGGGGGGGGGTCCTGGGGTCATGACCCCCCCCAAAATCTATCACGCTGTCGGCAGCCTTGATGAGAATTCTTGAGCTTTTCTTCATAAGCCGACATAGCAACTAATTCCTAGTTCTTTTTGAATAATCAAAAGAAAATCTAACCTATCCGAGTGTGTGCAAAATTTTCGAGCTCACTTCGCTCGCTTTTGCTTTCTGCATTCAGTTCAAAAGTTCTTAGAATTGAAAATATCTAACACAACCTAACCTAACCAAGGCTGGTTGATCAAAAAGTGCTGCTACTGCGACTAATTTGCCCGCAACTACAGCCCCCCCTCCCCACCCCGCATGTAAAAACTGCGTCCCTGAACAGCATAAGTAATGTGGACCTGGAGATATTATTATATGCACAAAAATATTCCTCGGCACCCATGGTGACCCCCCCCAAAATCTTCGGCTGCGACCGCGCCTGCCTACACCAACCGGGGGTTGTCCTTGGCTGCACTTGCATAATGCGAACAGGGATAATCGTCGGTTGGTGCCTCATTCCATATAAAATTGTCTAAGGGGCCTCTGCGAGTTGGCTTTGGCTCCTCGTACGCCTTCCAAAAGACCGGGACCCTAAGGTCCCGAGATATTTAAATTGAAATACATAAAGTATCTAATAAAGTAGGTAATAAATAACAGTCTGTTGTAAAAGTTCATTAAATACATTCATTTAGTATCTACTAACTAACGTATTATATTATCTGTGCCCCTGCTTAGCACGACATCATCACTAAAAATTACTGAAAATAATTACCTATTGTTTCCATTCATTCATTTTTTATACATATTAAATACATTTTTAAATATTTTTATAAAAATCATTTAAAAATATAAAAAATAGTGGCCCATCGGCATCAGGAACAGGGTCCAAGCTGCCAGTGGTCAGGGCTCTAGAGAGAGGAACCTCCTCACTATGCGTGCCGTGTCTACGAGTACTGTTTTCTGAATCAAGCCGTGGAATACCTCTCCACTCCTCATAAGCACCTCAGGACATGTTGCTCCCTTGTCGCTACGCCAGCCGCGCAATGAGAGCCTCCTGAGGAGATGGTCGAGGCTCTTCGTTATTAGGCCCCTGGCCTATGGCCCCTGCCTGATCAATGTTTATATGTACACGGATAAAATGGCAGGGGGTGACTTGTACACTCAATAATGGGCCCCCGAAAACGGTCGCTAGCACAAAGTGTCGTAGCGACAATGGAGCAACATGTCCTGAGGTGCTTATGAGGAGTGGAGAGGTATTCCACGGCTATCAGGACAATCCCGGAAGTACGGTCAAGATCCCTACCAGCATCTTACTGGAATACTTCCTTCCTCCAAGCATGTTTGCTCTTGCGAATCTCCACTCAAGCCAGCCAATAAAGGCAAGAATGAGGTGGGAGCTCTGTTCCTCGTCAGTGTTCTCTCTAGCCGGCCAATAAAGGCAAGCCAGCGGTGAGGAACAAGACTTCTCCCGGGAGATAGGGTCCGTGGGATCGCTACTGCCCAACAGCTCGCCACATGCTGCCCTGCGGGTTTCTGTATCTCTCTTGGTCTGGCTCCTCGCCCTAGACCTGTTTCGGTAAAGTAAACTTTACCGGCACAGGCCTAGAGTTCGGAGCGCGCAAGCCCCACCACGACGTCAACGTAGAGATAAGAGGCTATTATTAAAAACTGTTCCACCGAATCGCACTTATCAAAATTTTGTTTCAGTGCGGTTCGGACAAGTGCTGTTGAAATCAGTGATCTGAGTGGAATACCTCTGAGATACAGATTGCCGGACGTTGAATTAACTATACCCAATGGTATCAAAAAAATAATTGCTCGATTAGGTGGTGACAGGTTATTCCACACTTTGGATGCCGCATAAAGGCTCTTTCAAACAGGCGCAACACGCGACGCGACACAAAGGCACGCTCGTCGCGCGACGAGCGGTGTTTTTGTGTCGCGTCGCGTGTCGCGTCGCGTGTCGCGCTGGTCTGCACAAGCCTTTATGTATCCTTTATCACATCTTTTTACTTGGTAAAAGCGCTGTGTATCTTTTAGGTAAGTATACGTTCTCGATACATTTATTATGCAAAAATGAAAACCCTGGCCTGTCGCATTTTTTCGGTAAGTATGGTCTGAATGGTAAGTATGGTAATTTTTCAAAAACGTTATAGATTTTTGAATTTTTGGGTGATATTTCTCAGATAGGTACCTCAAAGTAATCAATAAACCCAAACCCATGCCTAAATTGAATTTTAAAAAACTTTTTACAAAAAAAAAAACAACCGACTTCAAAAAAAAAACACTACAAAGTGAAAAATAACTTTAATTTCGGAAGTCGGTGTCTTTGGTTTTGAATTTTCGTTCTTTGTCACCGACTTCCGAAATTAAAGTTATTTTTCACTTTGTAGTGTTTTTTTTTTGAAGTCGGTTGTTTTTTTTTTTTGTAAAAAGTTTTTATTTTTCGCTTTTTAGTTGTGGTACCTACCCCACACAAATTCGAATACCACTACCTGCTATGTAAATAACAGTGACAAGAAGTTATCATATCATCTACATACTAAGTGGGAAAAAATACGTATAATTGAAGCCAACTCAAAAACTACCCAATCAAAGTTAATAAAATTTATATGGGACCACCTCTGAAGTATGATCTACCAAACAAAAAGAGAATCATCAAAATCTATTCATAATTGGCGGAGTAATCGCGTAACAAACATACAAAAAAAAAAAAACAAAAAAAAAAAAAAAACATACAGACGAATTGAGAACCTCCTCCTTTTGGAAGTCGGTTAAAAAATTGTGACTATCATACGTGAACTATTTCCCAGGCCACGTGTAGGTATCTAATTCTAATTTATGTAAATGTCACACGGATGAAAATCCAGTAAATAAAATGAAGAAAGGGAGAGTATCAAAGAAAAAATACGATTAGGTATTATGGCGCGACGAGCGGTGCCTTTATGTCGCGTCGCGTGTCGCGCCTGTTTGAAGGAGCCTTTAAACACATCCGAACAAAAAAACAAATTTGTCAAAAAAAAATATGATGTAAGTAATCAAATGATTTGAAATGATGCAATGATTATATTTTCTCTAAATAAGTCTGTACAACAAACCAACGACCATGCACTGCCATAAAGGGTCGTTTTCTTTTACACCTCAATAATATTTTAAAAAGTAGATGAGGTCGGCGGAGTTTTCATCTGACTACTCCGAGAAGGCCGATACAAACTTAGAGGGAGAGAGAAAATGAAGCGCTTTTTCTTCTTTTCGTGTGGTTAGTTACTAACCAGTACCCTAATTGCGTAATAAAACACAATTACAATCTGTTTCTATTTGAAACAGTTTTGCACCACTAATGCACCACTCAGCAATGTTTGCTGATAACTATTCATAGCTGGACCTCAGACCAATTGGTCTGAGAGTTGGACATAATAAGTACGAGTGGAAAACACTTTAATTACCTATAATTTTAACATTAATTAGCACCAGACTAATCCTAATCGCCGACCTCATCTAACTTATTTTTTTTTTTTAATATGACGTAAAAGTGTTTCCGATATCCTATTTTTACAGAATAAACAATTTCATTTCATTTCTTTTTATTTAACATTTACTCCATTTACCCATTGTTAAAAACAATCGTTAAAAATATTTAATAGTTTAACTACGTCAACTACTGTATCTACCTAACCTCCATACCCACCAAACTTACTTTTGGTTTGAGCTTGATAATTTATGTTTCCTCTTTTCCTGGTACAAATAATACTTAGCTACTTAGCTAGGTACAGACCAGACCAGAGCCAGCACATCAAGCTACTACAATCTGTCAAATTTATTTAATAGATTTTCAACTTTATATCTGACGATTAAGGTTCAAAGTTGATTGGGAAAATTTTACAGTTTCGGGTAGCTTGATGTGCTGGCGTCTGTACTTTCACTATTGTTGACAAGGCTTTCCATGATTTTCACATTTTTCACATCGGTTTCCTTCATGTTAATGTTATTCCCGCCATTATCTTTGTTTTTGTGTTGCCAGTGCCACTTTGTAAGGTGTTTTAGTCACAGAACTTACATAAGTACAGACGCCAGCACATCAGGCTACTACAATCTGTCAAATTTATTTAATAGATTTTCAACTTTATCGCTAACGTTTAAAGTTCAAAGTTGATTGGGAAAATTTGACAGTTTCGGGTAGCTTGATGTGGTTGGCGTCTGTACCTTAGAGGGGTTATGATTTCTGTTTTTTTTTTTTTCATTGATTGCGTAGATTATGTTGAATCAATATTTTATTTTACTTTTATGTGCTATTTAAAGAACAACATAAATAATATAATTATTAAAATCACCAATTTTAATACTGGCAGCATGCTGGAAGGCAGTAAAAGAAAAAGTTTATCTTTGTCTCTGGCCTCATTTGAGCCGCGTTCCAGTTCAGAATTTTAACAATTACAGACATTCATATGTATTTGAAGAGATTAATTTATTGCTCAATTTTTTTATAGATTGACTGATTACCTAGAAATTAAAACGGTATTTACGTAAACATTTTGAAATTACAAAGATTTTGAGGTTTTTTTTGTTTGCAAAGTATCAGAAATGGAATAATTTAGTTTATAACTGTTAATTTCCTTAATAAATGAATTAAATTGAATGCATAAAATTGTCATCTTGCGTTTCGAAACGCAGTTTAAAATGTCATGTCATTGATTTGATTTTTATTGTCAGGCTTCTCGGAACATCTTTGTTTGTACCTATTATTTTTTGTACAAAATCTTTTCTACCATCGTTAAATTAATTACTAGGCGTTCAGCCTACGTTTGAGTAAGTAGCAGTGGCAAATTATGCTGTATTGGCTTAAACTTCATGTTGTGAAATTGCTTTAAAACCACGACAGTGTAAGTAAATATTATTGTAATAAATGCATTTTTTGCGTATTATTTTGCAGAGATTGATGGATCCTTGGGGCAGTGAAGTCATCAAGTTTGAGGTTGTATCGGAGTTCGAAGATAATTTTCAACCAACTTCCGAGTCCGAGAAGCTATCGGATTCTGAACAGTATCTCGCTATTTTAGGTAAGTAATTGATAATAAGTTCAAGTTCTAATCACATTTTAACGTCTTTTGATTGATTACATGTTGTCAGTCGGCTATTTTATTACACAATATGATTTAATGTGGGGCAGTGCTGAGTGCGGTGGTTACGAAATATATTGAGTGTCACAGACCTCCGGCCACATTCACTCCACGAGGCGCAGTCGTACCGCTACTGTCCGAAGGCCGCGCGCACGCATAGAAATACACATTTTGCCCATTGTAGAAGTTTTGTGAATTTAGTTATCTGTCTACCTACATACCTCTTCATTTGTGTTGCGGTAATTTTATTAAACTGTTAGCTATAACGATATATTGCTTGTCAATTATAAATATTTTAACAATATAAATTCTCATTTTCAGAGCGCAAACTCAAGGCGATCAAATCCAAGAACAAGGTTGTGGAAAACCTAGCAGCATATAGAGCTGATTGTATTGACCGGCTGATGCGAGAGGGCTGCGACCTAGACCCTGTTGTTGGAGACACCGAGGACGAGAAACTGTTGCAGGAATAACTTCTCAAATAGTAAAAGAACATTGTAAGTAATCATGGCATCCGCATCATCTTCTAATATTGAATTGTCAGGAGCAACTTACTGCATACTAACAGGAGCCTCTCAAGGCATTGGCAGGGCTATTGCAGCTGAACTTGCAAAGCACCTCGGTCCTAAATCTTTAATGTTACTGCTGGCACGTAACAAAGATCAACTAGCTAAGACAGCTGAGTTCTGCAAATCTGATAACATTAAAATTGTGTACGAGTCTATGGACCTTGCCACAGCATCTGCACCAGACATGTTAGAGGTGATTTACAATTCTTTAAAAGGTTATAAAATCACTGACTTCACTAACTGTGTCATCTTCCACAATGTTGGGTCTCTGGGCAACTTGTCAGTGGAGACAGAGCGCATGGAGAATGTGGAGGAAATGAGACAGTACTATGACCTGAATGTATTCAATGTAATCAAACTGAATACTCAGTTCCTTAAGGTTTTCAAGGAGGTTGAAGACAGAGTTATAATTGTGAATGTGACATCTCTGTGTGCCATCAAGCCAATGAGTGGTATGGCCAGCTACTGCAGTGGTAAGGCTGCAAGGGAGATGTATTTCAAAGTGCTGGCTGAAGAGAAGAAGCACATCAGAGTGCTGAATTACTCTCCCGGGCCCGTAGAAACATCTATGATTGACTATGTCTTAGCTGAGACTGTGAACACCAATTTGAGAGATGTATTTTTGTCATTCAAATCACAGGGGGCATTACTTAAGCCAGAAGTTACAGCTAAGAAATGTTTGAAAGTTCTTCGAGAGGGCAAGTTCAGTCCAGGCGGTCATGTGGACTATTTCGATGATGAGTAGTTATCTTTGACTATCTAGAAGTAGCTTTCTTACTTGCATATTTGCCAACTATCAATGTGATTATAAATTATTAGCTTCCAAGTATTCATGTGATGTCTAACTAATGTAATCTAGATTATTTCATATCAATCTGTGTTACTAACTAAGGCTGTTTCATTCTATAGATGTATTTAGAACATATAATGTGTGTCTAGCCGTTGAACCCCATAGCACTTCTCCTGTGTTGTGTACCTGTGCAAGTCTTGCTGTGACTTACAATAACCAGGATTTTATAGTTAATAATCAAATGTTAACTTATTTTAGAATCGTTTTATGTTCTAAAAACCTTTACTAATGAATAGTTTGTTATTATAAATGGTTTCTGATAAAATATTCAGTGGTAGTAATTTTTACCCTGGTTGGTAATTATTGTTTTTGTTTAGTAATAAGTTGGGCTTAAACTCAAAATTTGATAACCTTGATTTTTTTTTTGTTTTTCTCGAATATTAATATTATTTGCGTTGTTTTATTATTATAAGTAAATTACTAATAAATTGAAAAAAAATATTTGGAATATTTTGTCAGAAACTGCAAAATCATAGTACTAGAGACATTTCATATTTATTAAATGAGTTGTGGTGTTTAGAAATATGAGCCTCGTGTCATGTGTACCATGATGGTTTGAAACGAAACACTTGTAGTCAAGTAACATAGTTCGTTCCTAACATTCCATAAAGTTAAATGTACCTATCTAGTAGTCTATGAATGCAATTCATATTAACAATAAACGCTTGAAATAAAACTTGTTTTTGTTACCCTCACCCTATCTTTTATTATTTCATGATAATTAATATGAGTTACATTCATATTTTTTTCAATACTTTATCTATTATCAATTTATCATTTTAACTTTTGACCCTTCACACATGTTTCGTAAGTTTATCTATGAATTAAAAGTAAGCGAATAGCTACAAGAACATGGGTAGTAAGACCAAAAAATCATGAGAAACTAAAAGTTAATGTACAAGAATACACACACGTTTCACATTCATCATTCTTCTGGGCCCACGTGATGGTTTACGAGCTACTCTGCCCTTTGTCTCACAGAGAGTGGGAGGGGGGGGGGGCTGAGTACCAACAGTGGGGGGACAACATATAGACTGATTGTATTGTACAGTGAACCGCACGTAAATGGTAACATTTGATTTTGACAACGCCTTTATTCTGTAGTAGTTAGCGGCTTTTGTAGTTGTCAAGTGTTACTACTGCCGAGATGTTGACTGTACATGACACCAAAGATCAAGAGCCTTATCAATGTGTTACACAATGTACATATAACGTTTCAAATGCTACCTTAAAAAAACGTTGCTTATTTGATAGTACCTACTCGCCACGTAGGGGTTAGTAAAATGTATTGTTTATGTAATTTGATGCGCACACAAGGCAAACAACAAGTTGCGTGGTCGAGTACGGATCAAAATGAATTAAAATCACACGGACGTATAGATATCGCGGCGGGATTTTATCGCCCACTGGATTTTCAACTCTCGGTGTTGAGCCGAGCGTTAAGAATTTCCCAGCGCGTCGAAAAGACACACTGTTGGATTTTCAACTCTCGGGGCTAAGCAGACCGTTGAAAATCCATTGAAAAAAAAATCGCCGCGGGAAGAAATCGCCCGTGCCTACCTGGGCTAACATTACCTGGCAGATTTGTCGCTAGCGAAGTCAAAATCTGTGTGTGGACGTGAGATGTTGAAATCGCCAGCGAAGTCTGAAGTCGCTACGTGTAGTGTAACACATTCGCCATATAAGATCTGATGTATCTTGTGAAACAGAACGAAACAATCGAGGGAATCTGAGGTGTACCCTTAAACTTTTCTGAACCTTGCTAACAACAGAGTCAGAACTTATTAATGAATGCTTTGATCTTTCTCCCGGAGTAAGTGGTTGACTTCATTACTTACCTATGCGAAAGTAAGCATGTCTGTTTGTTCGGTACTGCAGTTTACCTAAGTCTATATCGTCTAAAGATAAATAATTTGGTTCCTGGAGATGGATAAACACCCTCCAGAAGCTGTTCGATTCCGTCATACTCGAGGGTAAAACGCTACAGGCATGGAACAGAGGTGTGGTGGTACTTTTCTTTAAAAAGGGCGACAATGCCCTCCTTAAGAATTATAGCTCACTTCTGAGCCATGTCTACCTGTTTTCAAGAGTTATCACGAACCGTCTCCCTCGCAAGTTTCTCGACTTCCTGCCTCCCGAACAAGCCGGATTTCATAAAGGCTTTAGCACCGTAGATCACACACATACGCTGCGGCAGGTTATATAGAAGACCGAAGAGGCTAACCTGCCTCTCTTCTTAGCGTTTGGGGACTATGAGAAATCCTTCGATTCGATCGAGACTTGGGCGGTACTGCAGTCTCTCCAACGGTGCCAGATTGAATATCGGTACATCGAGGTGCTGAAGTGTTTGTATGAAAACGCTACTATGTAACGCTACGACTCTAGGACCAGACCTCGAAACCTATCCTTTTGCAGCGAGGGGTGAGACAGGAATACGTTATCTCTCTGAAACTGTTCACCGCTGCACTGGAGGATGTCTTCAAGGTTCTGGACTGCAAAGGGGTTGGAATCAACATCAATGGCGAGTACATCACTCACCTTCGGTTTACCGACGATATATACGAGTAGTCATGGCTGAGACTCAGGAGAGGACCTCAGTACAATGCTCGATGACCTCAGTAGAGCTTCCGAAAGAGTAGGTCTTAAAATGAACATGGACAAAACGAAGGTCATGTCGATTGCCCATGTAACACCCACCCTCATGAAGATCGGAGATTACACTCAAAGTTGTGGACGATTAAGTTTACCTAAGACAAACTGTCCAGTTAGGTAGGTCCAACTTCGAAAAAGAGGTCAATCGTCGAATCCATCTCGGCTGGGCGGGCGTTCGGGAAGCTGCGTACTATCTTCTCGTCTCATATACCACAGTGTCTCAAGACGAAAGTTTTTGACCAGTGCGTGTTGCCATTGATGACCTATGGCACTGAAACGTGGTCGCTCACAATGGGCCTCGTTAGAAGGCTGAAAGTCACCCAAAGAGCAATGGAGAGGGCTAGTTTCCCTACGTGATCGAATCAGAAATGAAGAGATCTGTAGGAGAACCAAAGATTGCCAAACTTAAGTGGCAGTGGGCAGGGCACATTACTTGCAGAACAGATGGCCGATGGGGCTGAATGGTTCTGGAGTGGCGACCGCGTTCCGGAAGACGTAATGTTTGAAGCCCCCGCAAGGTGGACCGATGACCTGGTGAAGGCCGCTGGATCCGAGAAGCACAGAACCGGTCGCAGTGGCGGTGCTTGGGGGAGGGCTATGTCCAGCAGTGGACGTCTTTCGACTGAAATGATGATGATGATGAGAAAACCGTTGGAAATTAGATACTACGACAAGACAAGTATCGGGAATGAAATATTAATGTTACAGACAGTTATACGTTCGTTTAAAGTGTAAACGAGGCTTGTACTCAATGCATGTGACTTGAGTATGTAAAGCACTTGTCCCACCGCCTTCGAAGCCAGAAAGCGACTAGCTATAGACTACTTTCTCGCTCAAGAAACGTACAATGCATGTATGTCTCGTGTCATGGTGTCAGTAAAAGAGATACATGCTTATATTTATAGTAGATCGCTAACTGTTTTCATTCTCACTGCCGCCGAGAATTGTCTCTATATTGTTGATTTCCGAGTGAGAAAATAGTCGATAGTTACGACGCTTCCTCGCTCGTGGGACAGGTGCCTACAGGTGTTGGGACATGCGGAGAGTAAGTCAATAGACCCGGTTACACGTTAAAGTTTAAACAAAGTATAGGTACAGACGCCAGCACATCAAGCTACTAAAATCTGTCAAATTTATTTAACAGATTTTCAACTTTATCGCTGAAGTGTAAGGTTCAAAGTTGATTGGGAAAATTTGACAGTTTCGGGTAGCTTGATGTGCTGGCGTCTGTACCTACTTATACGTATAACCAGCGCATGAACTTGCGCATGTCATAACATCATCATCTTCCACTCTCGCCTGTCACACTATCATTCACTCCCTTCTCCTTCATATCATTCCTCACGCAATTTATCCATATTTTATTTTCTTTTAACATTCGTAATAATTATACTTATTTTCGTAAACAATTTTGCCTAATTTGTTTCGTTTTGACAGTTCAACAACATTCATTGCGTTATATTATACGTTGTTGAGCAGATTTTTTTTCCAACTTATGAAGCAATGGATTAGCAATCTGTTTCAAATCGAAACAAATTGTGATTGTGTTGTATTACGCAATTAGGGTACTGGATTAGAACATATTTATTATTTTTTCATGCCGGTGGTATGTTGCCGCGGGTAAAACTAGTCACTTACATAAGAACATCTTCTTCTGCAGGTATGATGCCCACACAGTAATGGCAGGTCGCAAGAGTCTGTTCATATTCCTGATGGGTTTGGCGTGGAAGTGCCGCTACAGTATGCCGCTACTGCTAAGCGGCACCGTGGCTATACTCGGCAGGGCGTGGATGTTCCAGATCAGGGTACATACGGTACACAGGCTGCACGAGAATGAGGTAATTGTCTCTTTCATACATAAGAAAAATAATTGGTAGGTACGTTTATTTGGCACATGTCATAAGTCCACTAAGATTACGCCTTAATGCTCTGAAGGGCTAGGAGAGAGAGACAGAGGCAAACCATTTTTTTTTTGGCCTCATTGAAATTTACATGCAGCGTAAACAAAAGTTTGTCAAAACGTTATTGATCCAGCAGAAAAAAAAAAACAAACGCATGATTTCATCAAAAGTAGTTTAATCCACTTCGAAATTAAATCCTAAAAAAGCTTCTTTTCCAAAAAATACTACCGACTTCCAAACTGCAAAGTGAAAACTAAATTTAATTTCGGAATTCGATGTCTTTGGATCAGTATTTTAGTTTTTTGCCACCGATTTCCGAAATTATTTTTCACTTTGTAGTTTGGAAGTCGGTTGTATTTTTTGAAAAACAGTTTTTTTAACACTTTTTAATGGGTTGGTTTGTAATTTATCTAAGTTACAATAGCCTAATGTCAACTGCTCATCACCTTACAAAATACCTACTGCTTTTCTCGATGCAGGGACTTTAATTGTTTAGGAGTTCTCCAGGTACTTCACCATCAGCTTCACTGCACCATATGAATTGTGACGAGCATCAATTGCTTACCAACTATGTTAAAGTATCGAATCGAATCGCAACCCGTGAAATACATATTATTGAGTAGTTCCGGTGGCCATCTGTGTCCTTCATCATCAGTTGCACTTTGCCAAATGGTGCTTTCCGCGAGCAAATGCACGACCTACTATAAAAAATACCCAAATCGCTAAAGGTGTGCCTATAATATTTGAAGAGTTCCCTCGATTTCTTCAAGATTCCATCATCAGATCGTGACCAAATGACAATGGGACCAACAAGAAAGTACCTATACCCTTTCAAAGAAATAAAGAATTTTTCAAATCGGTCCAGCCGTCTTCGAGTAAAAGGGGAACAAAAAAAAAAACAGAGTCCAACGAACTGAGAACCTCCTCCTTTTTTGAAGTCGGTTAGAAAGCAATTTTCTCAAATTCTGAAAAGTATTAAGTAGAAAAATCAAGTTTTGAAAAGAACCTCCTCAATTTACGTAGGGTAGGTAGGTAACATGTCGAAAAGCAATGGATTGTAAGATTATATTTAGGTAGGTAGAGTGGGGACTCTGTCCGCCCACTGAGTGACCTCAGGGTAGACGGTGCATAGTGGTCACGTGCTGCCTTGCACACTTGTACAGTTAGGTTTCGGGGAGATTTCTTTACAGTCTCCCCAGAGATGTGCCCTAACAAGCGCTGCACAGAGGGGGTTCCGGATTGGTCTTTTGAGAGGTAACGGTGCCCCTTCCATGTGCAGATGGTGACCACCGGGGTGGTTTTACTGAGGTAAAAATCCCACACTCCCCGGTCTTATCCCCAAAGCCCGGGCGCCCTTTGAAGGTTTCCCCCCGAAAACAAAAAAAAAAAATGTACCTACATTTACGTAAGTATGAATCCCTGTCATTACACAAATCGGATATCTATCCGCCTAGCTGCTAGTTTGCGCCGACTAGATTATCTGTATGCCCTTGCATGCATTAAGTCTTTGCTAGTTAATTCGATTACTTGCTGCAGTCACTGGTATTTTGTAACTATGTAGTACCTAGGTACACACGGCTACACATCAAGCTATACATTGCCAGTATACGCTGACCTCGCGTTGTACGGAAATCCTATACAATGCAAGATCAGCATAAACTGCAATTGTATAGCTTGATGTGTAGCCGTGTGTACCTACTGGAAACTAAGCGTATTAACATGAGTAGGTATCAATCCTTTCTATGAAAACGTTATTAGGTTATTTATTACGCATGTCTACTGTGGCTAAGTAAAATTCAAAATTCAAAAGTCATTTATTCAAACTAGGCTGAGAATCAGCACTTTTCGAACGTCAAAATTACATAAGACAGTCCCCCAAAAACGCCTACCCTTCACCACTTCCTAGTGCTTTAGCTGGGCAGAAGAAGTGGCGCAACAAACTCCCCAGCAGCACAGCTGTCTGTTCAAGTTAGAAAAATAAAATGATTCTATACAAAAGTATGCAAAATTATTATGCAACACAAAACATTATTTTAATTATAAATTACTGGCCATATGTCAGCTAGCACACGCCAATATACCAACCAAAAACATCGAGAACTATACTCAAGCAGAATTTAAAAAAATAAAAACTAAACGTAAACAGAACTAAATATCTAAATAAAAGCCTCCAGGCATAAAGGGCGTGCCCGCTTACATAAAGTTGTAATTGGAAATGATCAACTAAGACCATCGAGCTAAAATAAATGAACAGTTAATTATTAGTAACAGTAACAAAACCATGATCAGCAAGTAATAATAGCCGCACGGGTCGATCGATCAGGCTTGCCGCTGTTTGTCTGTGGATGATTGACCATCTTTAGAACAATTATCAGTGTCACGTCGCGCCCGTCTGCACGAGGCTTAAGCCGTAGGTCCCGGCTATCATTCTTGGATCTTTGACAGTCGTTACGGGTCGTCAGAAGCCCGAAAGTCTGACCAGTCTTACCAAGGAGTATCGTATTACCCAATAACTGGGTTGTGGAGGTCAGATAGGCAGTCGCTCCATGTTGAACATAGTTGGGAAAAAGCTAGGCAGATGATGATGACTTATAAAGTAGTCTGCTGCTGGGGAGTTTGTTGCGCCAATTCTTCCCAGCTAAAGCACTAGGAAGTGGTGAAGGGTGGGCGTTTTTGGGGGACTGTCTTATGTAATTTTGACGTTCGAAAAGTGCTTAGTCTACTTTGAATAAATGACTTCGCCCCGGGCGAGATTCCTGTGGCGCCCCTCACTACTCTTGGAGAGTAGAGTGGCGAAAATTTTAGCTTTTGTTCTAGTTTGAGGAATAAGAAAATGTGGGATGCTAAGCTCAAAAATTTTGGCACCCCGCCACAAAAAACTTAGGATTTCTTTCATGCAGAAAGTTTAAGAATTCAGACTTCAGATAAGGCAGGGTGCAAGAGCGAGCTCAAATTTTATTAGTACTCCGCTGCGTCTTTTCTTTGGCCCGTTCATATAAAAATAGTACCTAAACTTGTACAGAAAAGTAAGAGAAAAACATAACCCTGTCTTTGCTGTCCCACAGTCGGGTAAAATAACAGAAAAGATAGAGAAATAAAAGGCCGGTGGTTCGCGTTGAGCGCCCCTTCATGTCTGGCGCCTTGGGCGGGTGCCCATGCGCGCCCTACCCTAATGCCGCTACTGGCAATGAATATTGTTGAACTGTCAAAATTAAAGTCGTTGCTACTATAAGTGTGTTACGCAATTACCACGCAAGTACAGTCACTTTGTAAAAACAGATTTTTATTTCCAGTTGTCTTATTATGACGAGGACGATGAACAGGACGACGACGAGGCCACGTGGGACACTGAGTCCTCAGACTCGTGGGAGACCATCGTGGAAGAGGTGGCATACGGCTGATCACACAGTGGCCCACCCTCAGCCATCGCGGGTCAAACCGGCCACGACGTCGTCGAATTAGTCGAGATTTTTAATTAATATTCTTTATGGCACCTCTTTAGGTTACTTATGTATGACTCATGTGCTATCCGAATATCAAAAAATATTTGGCCCCAGGTCTTAAAGGGGTGGCGTGGAAATTTATTCGCTATTACAATGTAGAGTAGAAATCGGCGTAGCTACATAGGTTCACGGGAATTTAATTTATTATGTTGGCATAGGTTTCTGCCGTATTTGTATATATTATCGTTATAGATATTATGTTTTTTTTAAAGATGGTCGTTTGTGTAACTGTGTTATCTTAAGTGGTGCTTTTGGGTTCCAGAATTTATATTTTATGCGATTTTTTAACACTGCTTTGGGGTCTCTCTCCCTCTATCAAATGGTGTTGGGTATATGGTAATGAATCGCACGAAATAATCTTTACTTTAGTGACAATTTTTGTTAAACATGTTGTCGAACGTATACGTTGCGCAACCGCAACGCTCACGCCGCTTCAACGAGACGTGACTTTCAAATTTTCGATAATATCTAAGCAATGGTAACGCAGCGACTACGCTAGCTGTGAAGGCATTTAGACTTGGTAACAGAATCTGACGATAAATGGTTCAACGAGTTTTTTTTAAGTGTCGACTTTGTAGAGCGTCGTCTCTGTCACTCATTCCTGTGTGACAGTCTCTTTCTAACGCTCGCTCGATGAATCCGCAGTGGTAGGACGCGAAATTCAATTTTTCTTACGTTTTTTGCAATTTGCAGCTTAGTGTCAGGTTGTATCTTGATAAAAATATGATTCGCGACCATAACAAATATGTGTATTTACAGAATTAGTTTGTTTCATATGAACTTTTCCATAAGAGATATTTTATTCTTATGGAAATTTCGCGGGATACCACTGCGGATCTTCCGGCTCAGAGACTACTTTTCTCTATTTTAAAACGGCGCTCTTGGCTACGACCTCATAGAGTTATTGTATACACCGTAAAATTTGAATCACAGTTTTGCTAGAACAAACTTTGTTCAGACCATGGTCTACTACCATGGAATGGTCTACAACCATTCTACAGCATCCAATAAAAAAAAACATAGGTACTTAATTGATTTTTGAAAAAACACAAAAAAGACAAAGTTTAAAATGCCGAGATTGCGTTACTCCCTACAACGGCTTATTCCACTTTTCCCCGTTGGATGATCCCCATTGATGGGGATATAGACACTGCGGCGCTCGCGTATCAAAGTAGTTGCGGCGCGGCGCGCGGCTCACGGACGGGACACAGCATTGTCTACAGGAAAGTGTACCTCCATAAACGAAATTTTGTAAGCACTTATTTTTGTAAGTCTTACTAAATACCAAAGTTAAAAGTTAACTTCGGTAGGTATTTTATCACTGATAAGTACCTACTTTAAAAGAGATTTTTATGGCTTAAAATAAAATAAAATAAAAATAAAATTGTTTATTTTATTACAGAGAAAATAGGCCTTAAGGTAAGTAAGGTTGTATTTTCGAGTTGCAGCCAATACCTAAGCTAAGATAACTTAATATCTTGTAAGTATAGGTATCAGCGCCCACCCTCGTTACCATTAAATGCGATGATATTGTGCCTACCTTATGGAATGATTTAAAACAAATGAGAAAAACACCTTGCAGCACCCATATAATAGTGATGAACTGAACAAAAGTGAAGGTACAATAAACTTGGATATATTTAGTAACTTGTTCCGCTTAGGTATTTCTAAAGAGCCATAAAAAACTCCTGAAAGAAATCGACACGTGTTTCACCTCTCAACGAGGCATCCTCAGGATGACGATGGACTTGTTGTGAACTCGAACACGGTGTGTTCTGTCTGCACTCAGCGCTCGGTGTGTCAACACGCCGTGTTCAAGTTCGCAACAAGTCCATCGTCATCCTGAGGAGGAGAGAAATCCTAAGCACATTTTCAAAGAGTTTTAACAAAGTGCCCTTCACACCACACGCACATTTATTTATTTATTGGGATATTACAGGAACAACTTGTTCCTGACAAGACAAAACAAAATTTCCACAAAACTAGGTTAGCTCCGTGTGCACCAAGACAACTTTGACTCCAATTTTCCCTTCATACTTATCGGGCTTAGGACCCTCAGAAATTCTAGCTCAAGTTAATTATTAGTTTTGGTAAGAGGTACCTACCTACTTAGTTACTTTCTTACATCACAGTTCAAAATGTAGGTACAAAATTGCACGCAAAACGCACCATATCCAACACCACTCCACATTCAAATAGAACTCATTTTCTCAAAAAACGCGCGATACGTGCCTGTGACGTAGGTACATCGGATGCACACGCGTGGCCCGCTCGAGAGATGTCGGTAGACTGGTTACCGCCCGGGCGGCGCGGGCGTCCCATGGCAGTCAACAAAAGAAATGGGCGGAACGATACTCTGCGCGATTGCATTTCGGCCCGCATTGGCCGGACATCCTTGTAGTCCTCGTGGACTTCTCATAACTCTTTTGAATGCCATATCGCTACCGCGATGAGTACTTTGATGTTACGGTTAATGTTTGAACACGTTTCAGTAACATAAGACTTATTTGAGAACGCCTAGTTTAGTTTGTTTTAATAATATATTTGATGCTTTAGAATGATAAGTTGTTGATTGTTGACCATGGTCTGAACAACGTTTGTTCTAGCAAAACTGTGATCAAATTTCACGATGTATAATTAATATTATTATTGTCTGACTTAGGTATTTATACACCGTGACATTTTAGTTCTCTTACAAAAGCAGCCCACTTCATGTAGGTATCCAATGACTATAAAACATTCATTTAAAAAAAATTGATATATTGTAACAATTTTTTAATTGCTCCTAGAGGTATTTTATGTCGGGTACATGTTAAAAAAAAATATTTAGTAGTCATTGGATACCTACATAAAGTTGGCTGCTTTTGCAAGACGACTAAAATGTCAAGGTGTATAATGCTCAGTAGAATTTGAAATCGACCTAAACTAAACGGTAAAAGTGTTGAAGAAGTTTTAACCACTAAGTAACGGCCGGTAAGATATCAGTAGATATGAATCAGATATAACTTACGTAAAAATGTTGTAGAACTGTACCCTAATTGCGTAATATACGATCAATTACAATTTGTTTCGATTTCAAACAGATTGCTAATCCATTGCTTTATAAGTTGGAAAAAAAAAATCTGCTCAACAACGTAAATAACGCAATTAATGTTGTTGAACAGTAGTTTACGAAAATAAGTTACGCAATTATTGTACATAGCACTGTACCTACAGAATGTGTTGAAAATTATAAGACTCTATAAATGAGATCTTATCCACTCAAATATATTGAGAATAGACAATTCCGTGGCGTACCTAGCGTGGATTTCAGACGCCCGGGACTTACCTACACAAACACTGCTCACTCATTTATTAATGAATGAAAATTTCGTATACCAAATTGCTTACTTAAATTGTCAAAGTAACACTCACGAAAGGACTCACATTAGCAAGTCAATAATAAGTACGTAGTAAGTACCTTTAAATAACGGCGATTTTACTTAATAAAATAGAATGCAAGAATGCGCGAAGCGACCTCAAAAATATTAGCACCTTTTATACTACATTAGGTTATCTTTAAATCATTCATACGTGATTTATAATGCTTAAACTAGCCTCCTGCGCTAGGTAGCAACACCTGTGTTACAGCAGCCAGTGTCTTCTCCCAATCAGCAGGATCTGTAGTGTTATTCTGTAACCATCTCACCGTGTTATCTTAGGTGAAGTGAGCGTGGAGTGAGCTGTCAGTTGCTAAGGATTGACACTATTGGCAGCTCACTTCACCTAAGATATCACGGTGAGATTTTTACAGAATAGCACTACTGGATTTTATGCAATACAGGGTGGCAGGGACATCGACGCGAAAACTGAAACCATGGATTCAGTACATGATTCTGAAACCCCCTGCGTTGAAATTTTTCGTCGGTTATTGAATAAATATCTGCTGTTTTATAGAAAAGTGCAATACCTACGCGGTCAAAATGTAGGGAACAACAGATTTAAAAAAAATAACCGACGAAAAATTTCAACGTTCAGAATCATGTACTGAATCCATGGTTTCAGTTTTCGCGTCGATGTCCCTGCCACCCTGTATACATAGATAAATAATAAATTCATACAGAACTAAGAACTTATGCAGAAAAGTTCTAAAATTAAAAATACTAGAATGCAAGAGCGAGCGAAGCAATCTCGAAAGTTTTAGCACTCGGCTTAGACATTATTTTGACCATTCAGAATCTATAAGAGTTTCTTTGTCGACTCATGAAGAAAAGAAGACCTACAAGAGGGAACGAAGTTAGCCCGTAAATTTTTGCACCTCGGATACATTGGGTTATCTTTTCACCATAAATTCGTGATTCATACAGAAATAGGAGTTACCTACTTTGTCTACTTATGCAGACAGTTCTAGAATGAAGAGAACCCTAGGCTGCAAGAGCAAGCGAAATGAGCACGAAAATTTTAGCACCCCACTTTGGGCACCTCGAAAAGGATGTCCGTGATTACCGCAGGACCACCAACGCCAATCGTTTCCATGTTTAGTAAATAATTAGTACCCAATTGGTACTAATTAGTGCTCGAACTACAAAATTGGTACCTTAGTAGTTTTCGAGAAACTCGACTTTGAAGGTGGTCCGTAGTCACGCTTCCTTCGGCGGGACCACCATGAGCGCCGAAAAAGGGGGCATGCTGCAGCTATTGTAAGTATACAAATAATTAGTACCCTTAAATGTGATTCATTGCGTAAAAAAAACCTGAAACATTTGTATTTACCGAGAAATCATCGATGATAACTTTCGCGCGCTCGGTCAACAGAACCACGACTTTGAATGTTGATTCCAAGTTTGAGGAGCTTGTCGCTTTCCTCAAACCTATATAGAAAATTTGTACCCTGCAAGATAAAATTAGTGCCCATAATTCAAAATTGGTTCTTCAGTAGTTTACGAGATATACCATGCCATTGGGTGGGGTGGCGGTGGTCACAGTGTAAAATTTTCATTTCAAGATTTCCCTATTAAAAACTCTGTGATTTCTTCCCAAATTTATACAAAAATTAGTGCTCCTAAAGAAGTTATAGCGACCAAAAATTCAGATTCCTAAGTGTTGTATTTTAAGAGAAATTAGCTTTCATTACTTTTGCTTATTAAATCTCCGCGTATAACCCAACCAAATTAAGTTGTCAATGGTATTGAGCAGTCTATATATTCTGTAAATCTCACCGTGAAAACTTAAGTGAAGTTTCAAAATTTAACACCGTGACTACCGCCACCCCACCCAATGGCATGGTATATCTCATAAACTACTGAAGAACTAGTATTGAATTTTGGGCACTAATTTTATCTTGCAGGGTACTAATTTTCTATGTAGGTTTGAGGAAAGCGACAAAGTCGAGTTTCTCGAAAACTACTAAGGTACAGTCAGCGTCAAATAGTTAGTGACACTCAGGGTATTCAAATAAATAGACGCAACCAAAAAGTCAATAATATCGGTACAAACAAAGTTTCCTTATTGTTGTCAACAATGTATTTGCTCAAAAGGTCGAGACGTTTAAAATGTCATATAGATCGGTTCAGTCAAACCGCCATAAATATGGTTACAGTCATCCCACCAATGGTATCCAAGCATTATAAGTGTTCAAAAATATGGAACACATTAGAAAAATAAACTTTACGGCTTTATATATTAAATATTATTTCTCACGTCAACATTTCACAAAATCAAATGGATAGAAACTTCTGCTGTCCTTTTCATTTTAAGCATGACGTCTATGACGCAATTTCTATGTAGCGGTGCACACATTCAGTTCGCTCGTACAGTTTTGTCTCCAGAAGTCCAGTTAGCCATCGTGCGGTGCGGAAGAACGTGGTGCTTGAATACCCTGAGTGTCACTAACTATTTGACGCTGACTGTACCAATTTTGTCGTTCGAGCACTAATTACTACCAATTGGGTACTTACTAATTATTTACTAAATATGGAAGCGATTGGCGTTGGTGGTCCTGCGGTAGTCACAGACATTCGAATAGGGGAGATTTTCTTTTGACCATTCATATAGAAATAGGAGTTTACTTTACCGGCACATGAAGAACAATAGGCTACAAGAGCCTCGGAGTACATTACTGCCGCGGCCTGCAAAAGATGGACGATAGTGAAAATGTAGGCGAAGCGAAGCCCAAGGCACATAACGTGAGTCCATCAATGCTTGGCTGTGGCCAAGGCTTGTATAGTACTTTTCTCAAATAATGCGCAGAAATTCAAACTATGTAAATTAATTATAAATTAAATAATAATGACGAACAACAATAAGGCAGCGTTCCGACATACTATGCGTTTTATGCTCGTGTACTCACAAAGGTTATTGCAATTTTGAGTCCTATGCTAATTATGTAAAAGCTTATTTTCGCTGATCGGTGACTGCGCGGTTGCTGCTCAGGGAGGATTTCAAAATGCTTTATGTAATTAGCATAGGACTCAAAATAGCAATAACCTTTGGGAGTACACGCGTATGTCAAAAAGGATTTTAGATCTTAGATTACGGATTGCCCACGGGCTGACTGCACTATTTGAAATTTGTATATAATACTCTCAACTTGCACCTTGACAATTTATAATGTCTTTGGGAATTACAAATTGTTCATATTGCTTCATTCTACCATACAATTTTAGGTTCAAAATATGTATAGGTATTAATTTGTAAAACTGTGTCCATTGTACCTAACATGAATAAATAATTATCTCAATTTCAAGCGGTCTTTCTTTTAATTTTACCCTGTTTTCCATGTAAATTTTTCGGGTTCCGTAGCCGAATGGTAAAAACGTAGCCCTAAGGCTGTTTGTCCACCGCACTGTGGGCAGGACGTCAACGAGAACGAGATGATGGCGCCGAAGTAGGGACTGACAGTACATTTACTATATCCACGTTTCCACCGCACAACGTCAGTCAAGCGCCGGGATTTCGGTCTCTGAATTTTTAAGTAAAGGTTCATCCACAAACGTCAGTCACGTTAACGTCAAGTCGCCGATCAGTCACGTCAATTTCAGGGACGTGTGTGAAGTCAGTCAGTCAGTCATAGTAACACCTGTTTCGTTCGAAGCAATACAAGAATACAAGTTTTTGACTTTCCGGTGACGCGATGTCGACTGAGACGCGCCAGTAGTGACGTGACTGATGTGTGTAGCCAACGTCCTTCAATAGTATAAAAGATAGCCATACTTTTGGTAACTATTGCTAGGAAGGCTGGTTTAGTATTTGGTGGATGTAGGTCCCTCTTCTGGTGACAATGGTGACGCGGTCTGCCTGCATGCGGCCGGCCAAGTGAGTGTTTCCGAGAAACAAGATTCTGCAAAACGTTACTGCAGTTTTGTTAATAAAATACTCACATTGTTACGGTGAAGTCTAACTTGATGTCACACCATGCCACTTACGCAAATATGATTCAACTTGAGTCGAGTATAGTTTGTAGCACAGTTTTAGTATAGGACCATTAAAAGTAACTGATTTTTCAGTTTTCCTAATTAAATACGCGTTATAGATTAGGCCTGAATTCCCCTTATGCTGATGTCGGTCGCGCGTGCGTCTATACATTGTGTTCTATATAGCACCATACTGCGACGCTGACGTCAGCGTACGCGTACGTACGTTGCGTACGCGACCGACATCACCGTAAGAAGAATTCAGGCCTTAGGGCTTTTTAACAATTTCTTTATAGATATTGTTGAAAACAACGCAACCTTTCAAAACAACACTTATAACCTAAATGTTAAAAGTAACGACAATAGCATATTTTTATGTAATCCTGCTGAAATTTTTAGCATCCTAAAAACATAAAAAAACACTAATTCGTCTGGCTATGATGATATATCTACAGATCTTCTAAAACAAATCGCTCAATACATTTCAGAGCCTCTTTCATATATTATAAAATTTATCATTAGAACAAGGTTGCTTCCCGGAAAAACTCAAAATATCTATTATAATAAAACCGATGCACAAAAAAGGATCCAAAACAGACAATAGTAGATTGTTATACGAGGGGCTAAAATAACCCATTGTAACGAGGTAGTTTTACTCCCGAGCTTTAGCGAGGGAGTAAATAGAAACCGAGTTATAATGGGTTTTAGCGCCGTGTGTTACACTCTACTTTTCACTACGATTGCGAGAAAATACAATAATCCGATACAATATTAATTTACCTTTATAAAATTCAAATCTGTAAATGCGATTATCGCCATTTTGATGACAGTCGAGGTCGAGGCTAAAAGCATAAAAATTGGCGATTTCGAACATCCAAACTCTACCACAGGGGCAGTGAATACTACATCATTTAATTATTTGACGAGTTCATCCATTGTTCAAGTTAAATAAGTAGTGGTAATTAAGTTTTTGATATCCAAAGTCAAAGTTTCGCGCCAATCGTGCGAGTTTACATTTTAACTTTTCACATATATCACACATACACATGTAGATACGATTTAAAATGTGACAAATATTATACACAACTAGAAAATGCCCAGATCTTAACGTAATATATGAACACAAGTCCAATAACACGTAATATTCATTACCACTACTCAATTTGTGTTAAAAACCGCCGACCATTTTTTTTTTATTGTAATGATGTGCGAAAACGATTATGCCAAACGATTTTTTTTTTCAATTTTGATCGACTCGATTAATTAATATGTCGAATGTCAGAAATCGAAAATTTTAATTAAATTGTTTTAGCATTAAATTAGAGAAAAATTCTAAAGATTTCGCGATTAGATTTCGATTCGCGCCAATGCCTTTTTTATTTCTTCTGTAGCCGCAACGCAATGCTCGCATTCTACCGAAGAGATAGCTGCATTTAGTTCCATTTTCAAAAATAAAATGTTCTTCTTTTTTTTGTGAACAAGTAATAAGTCGAGTCCATACTCATGATTGTTCTACAAAAGAATAAAGACTTTTTCGTTTTTCAAGGCTCGTTGGAAAAGACAAAAATTAAAAAAAAATTACTTTTTCCCCTAGAGCAAGAAATGCAATTTTTTCCCCGCTCTGGTACTCTACAATGACGGCCTTTTTGAGCAAGAGGAGTGAAAAAATAATTATAGACCTATTGCGCTTATACCAATTCTATCAAAGGTCTTTGAAAGAGTTATGTTTATGAGAGTACTTTCTTTCTTGGATAAGTATAATATGCTTGCAAAACAGCAATTTGCTTTTAGGAAAACAAATCCACCTCATTAGCAGCGTTTAACTTAGTCAAATCTGTCCTAAATATTATCAATTCGAAAGTTACAACTTCAGCTCTGTTTTTAGATCTTAGTAAAGCTTTTGATTACGTAAATCACTCCATTCTCATTGATAAACTGAGTAAAATGGGCATAAGAGGTCCAGCCCTAGAATGGTTCAAATCTTACTTATCAAATAGAACTCAGACTCTCACAAAATTTTATGACAAATTAAATATTATCACCGACTTTAACTCTCAGCCCCGACTAAATTATTTCGGAGTTCCACAGGGAAGCATCTTGGGGCCACCACTATTCCTTGTATATGTTAACGATCTGCCACAAGCTATAGAAACAGGATTGTGTTCTGTTTGCTGATGACACAACGGTTATCCTTGATTGTAAAAATGAGGAATCATACGAGTCTGATATAAATAACACTTTGAATAAAATTATTACTTGGTTAAATAACAACGCTTTAAAAGTTAACGTAGAAATAACTAAAATAATCAATTTCAAAACACAGAAAAATAAATAAAAATATACACACTTTAAAATATCTCATAGAGATCAAACAGTAGAACAATTACATAAAACAAAATTTCTTGGTATAACACTTGATAAACATTTCACCTGGAAGCAGCATATCGATGAAATATGTATGAAAATCAATAGGTTTGTTTTCGCATTAAAGAAAGTTAAAAATGAGACATCCAGACAAACTGCTTTAATGGTGTACCACGCCTATGTTTTCTCCGTCATCCGGTATGGTATAATTGTCTGGGGAAACTCTTCTGAAATTTCTAGAGTTATGTTAGCACAAAAAAAAATGCATACGAGCAATTTTCAATATGGAATATCTATGGTCCTATCATTACAGGAATGCACTGTAGAACAGACTACAATATATTAAAATCTATGATTGTAGATGTAATTTTGTCCTGTTATTTTGTGTTGTGCCAAATGTATAAGTTGTGTTGTGTAAATTGAGGATTAATTTACTTTAATTTTATTTCTAATCAATATTTTCAACTTTAGTTAGTGTTCAATGTTACCTTTGGACATTGACTCAGCACTCGGCCCGGCTCACGCGCGGCCCAGTTAAAATATTGATTTGGTTGCATCTCACACGCATAGAACACTAAGAATAAGAATAAGAATAAGAATATATTTATTTGCATAAAACACGGTATAAAAAGATGGTAAAAGAACAATTTAGAACAAAACATGTTTTGCCAATATAATAATCAGCATACAAATTTTTCAGTAGGTTTGACTTGTTCATTAACATTTTTTGTCAATGAAATCTTTAACACTATAGAAACTATTAACACATAACCATTCGTAAACTTTATTTTTAAATAATCTACACAAACATAAAACATAACATCACGCCTTGTTTCCCCGAAGGGTTGGGCAGAGGTGTCCCTGTAGCAGGTACACCCACATTTCGCCAGTTATGTTTAAGTCCCATGTAATAGGGGGCGAGCCTATTGCCATCAACCGGGCACAAATCCAGACTCCGAGCTGCTACTGAGAAATTTCAGATAGAAAAACCCAATAACACTTTGCCCGACCCGGGAATCGAACCCAGGACCTCATGCTCAGCAGTAGCGCTTGCGACCACTAGACCAACGAGGCAGTTAAATAATCTAGTGTTTAAATTTTTGAGATCATTTGGTAACTTATTATATAAACGTACACACATTGCCAGGCAGCTTTTATTATATTTAGTTAGTCTTGGAAACTCGCTTAGTACGAGCCTGTTGGGGTCTCGTCGGTTTCGGACATTAACATCATTTGCTTTAAGAAATAGATCCGGATTCTTCCTTACAAACATACATATTTCATAGATATAAAGAGACGGTAGCGGTAACAAACCAAGTTTTTTGAATACAGGTCTACATGATTCATCTGGTTGGAGCCCGTAAATTGCTCTAATGCACTTTTTTTGAGCAACGAATGCTGTATCATGATCGGTGCTGTTACCCCACATTATCAAACCGTATCGCAACAACGACTCGACATATGCGTGATATGATGTTATTGCCGTTTTAATGTTAGTAATGCTTCTAACCAGTTTGAGTGCATATACAAACTTATTTATTCTTTTAGATACACTTTCAATATGTGTTTTCCAATTGATATCTTGGTCTATAGATACGCCTAGAAATTTTGTTTGTGTTACTATGTCAATTTTAGGTATATTTAGTTTTATATTGTATTTAGGGTTATTTGATTTATTAAACTGTATACAGACGGACTTGTTTAGATTTATTGATAAATTATTTATGTTTAGCCATTCAATTAGTTTTTCAATTGTGTTGTTTATCTCAGTCTCATGATCACTAACCGTGTTATTCTTTCTATCGGATGTAACAATAATAGAAATATCATCGGCAAACAGTACAAATTTATGATTTGTTATATCAGTAATGGAATTTATATAAAGTAGAAATAGGATTGGCCCCAAGACACTTCCTTGGGGGACGCCAAATTTGTTGCATTTATATTCGGATGAGTATGGTACCATGTCTTTATTTTTATCTATTTTTGTAATGATTACCCGCTGTTGTCTGTTGTTCAGGTATGATGATATCCATTGAAGTGCAGGTCCTCTAATCCCGACTTTTTCTAACTTCTGTAATAATAAATCTTAAAAAATAAGAATTTATGTAATAGTGTGTGTTAAGTAATTGTAGTATATAAGCTGTAAAATATTGTAAATAAATCAGATTTGAATTTTATATTCTTGTCTCATTACCCCTCACTGTGGCCAAGACACCTTTAGCCATCTCTGATCAGTCTCGTGAGTCTGCGGGACTGGCAGTGAGTGTACCCTTCCCGAACCTGGAAATCCTGTCTACCATCCGTCTGTAACCTTAGGTCGCATGGTGCAGACATCCTGAACTTATTTATATATTTATCTATCACACTAGGTATGTGATAGGTTAGGGCTGTAAGGCTTATAGGACGTAGAGTCATAGGGACTGTTAGGCTTGTAGGTCTTAGCAACTTCCTCAACTTATCATATATTTTCATGTATTATCACACCCTTAACAGTATAGCGGCCTTACGTGACGTTTGTTAAGGGTGGATGTACAGTTAGAGATAATTACTTTTTAGCCTCACCATTAATATTTGCATGCCAAAATATGGCGAAATGTGTCATCGCACAAGAATACTTAAATAACACCTTTGTAACTGCATTTAAAGCAAATAAATGACTTTGACTTTGAATAAATAAGTGTGGTCATTTTCCGAAAGGTCGTAAAACATAATTTTTCATTTTTCTCTCGATTGAATCTGTACCCTAATTGCGGAACTTATTTTCGTAAACGATTATGACTAATTTTCATTTTGACAGTTCAACAACATTCATTGCGTTATTTACGTTGTTGAGTGTCCACTGCTGGACATAGGCCTACCCTAAGCATCGCCAATTCGACCGATTCTGTGCTTTCCGCATCCAGCGGATTCCTGCGGCCTTCACAAGGTCATCGGTCCATCTTGTGGGAGCAACCGTACCGGAACGTTTCGTACCGGAAGACGTAGCGTTGGAATGGATTAGCAATCTATTTAAAATCGAAACAAATTTGATTGATCGTGTATTACGCAATTAGGGTACTGATCTGTCCCTTCCCTACTTTCGAGACCAACGTCTGGATCTTCTGTCAGAACTCTATCAACTTCGGCCAACACGGGCAAACGGACGCACGGACGGCGCGGACTGCCTCCGTTTTCAGGGCCGAGCTGAAGCCGTTGGAGAGAGTAGCTCGCGTGTGGAGCGAGACACGCTACAGCCCCTCATAATCGCTGGCTGTTTAGCTGCGACGCGACATGGGAATCAAGGCAGAGGGTTTTGGGATTTGTTCTCAGTCTTACATTTACCTTTCATGTTCCACGAACGACAATTCGTCGCATCCATCGTTGGCATGCTGTTGGCTGTACTCTAAATTTTCGTAACAGTAATTGTTTTTTACCACATTTAATTACGGTTAATTTAATGTGACTAACGTATAGTATGTGATTGCTGTTACATAACTGGACCATATTGTGCGATCAAAGGTACTTGAACCAGGTTCGTAAGTCGAATATACACAATATGTAAAAAAACCCTGTCCGATCCGAAAGTGGCTCATAGGTACTGCAATATACAACATTACCTAAAACTAATAAAAAATCTAATTATTCTTGAAAATAAAAAGTTATTGCTATTTAAAAATAGTAGTTACCAAAATTACCTCGAAATTCATTAAAAAGTAGCAAATTTTCAACAGGGGTCTTAAATTATGACACCCGCTAAACTATGCAAATGGACGCCCGCGCCCCGTGTAATAGTAACCCGGTAAAATTATCCACTGAAAAAAAAAAACGTTTCGCGAGCGATTTCTTTTGGTGTGCCTTTACAAATGTCACATCGCTGTGTACTGGTTTCACTTAACAACGACGTTATTTTTCCGTCTATCATAGTAAGAATCAATGAATGCGTGATTGTTTTGCCACCAAGTATAAAGGGTATTCATTTTTTTTTATCTCCGCATCTATCAAGTTCTTTTCATTACTAACATTGAAAGAGGTCTCCTTCATAAATTTGAACAAAATTGGTCTACAACAGAAAGTGGAGTTAAGAGCCTCATTTTCCCATATGATTTTATCTCCAGACATCAATCGAATGGGTACTAAACTTGGCATAAAAATGCTAGAATCATCATTGCCTTCATTGTCAAAAGTTTGCTTATCATTAGACTGGTTCAATGCACCATCAAATCCCCATTTTGAAACCAAAGTCAATGTATTATCTTCGTCAAATATTTGTATGTCTTTCAAAAGTCGGTTTGCAGTCAAATCTAAAAGTGCCTGCAACTTTATCTGGGCAGAATTATCAGTTATTGTTATATCTTCCGTGAGTAACATTCCTGTTTAGCATTTTGTATAGAATAATACGATGGAAACAAATCAACGTTTTCTTCGCGAGTGGTTTTCGAAGGGTATTGCATTGCCACTTTGTCAACTTTAATGATAACATGGTACCTAAGGCCTTTTCTGGAGATAACTTTACTTTATTCTCGGAAAAAATTAAATCTGTAACTCTTTGAATTTCATGTGGATTTTTTATTAAGTAATGTACAATTTTAGTAATATCTTCATTGCCACTCTCTTTCAGTTTTGTTGACTGAGCAAAGGTTAATTCATCGATAGAATATGCAGTGAGATGTTCAATACGTCTTTTCTTTTGTTTAGGACCTAAGTCATCAAAAGCTTTTCTGGGATCCCTGAAAAAAATCGTTAAAAATTGTGGTGTAGGCAGATTTTTGAACGAAAAAAGTTTTTTTTTTCCCACTGCGTCGCTTCGCGTCACGTCTCGGTGTGACTCGTTTTTTTTAATTAGTTAACAAAATTAATAAACATGTTATATGCTGAATATGTTTAATAAAGTGTGTAAAGTACAATATCGGACGTCTGCATATTGTTAAACGTTTCAGTATTCTCTGTTTATGACATGAAACTAACACGTAACAAACTATGTTCTTAATGTCCCTCAGCAAACCTCGTGATTGACCTCGCGTCGTCGGATTTCTAATTTTCTATCAGTTGCCCTCTGCATTTTGTGCAGACCGGAAGCTCTCAATCGTCTTAGGAGTTTATTAGAGTGGTTAATATTCTTTTAACTTAGAGTAATTTATTAAAAAAATGGGAGGAAACCCGCTAAATTCGCAGGCACGACAAATAGGAAAATACTTTTACAGCTCTATATAGTTCACACGGAAATCAAAACAAAACAACAATAAAGTACTTTTCAAATTATTATACACAATAAATCTAATAATTGGTGGACATGGAAATTAGCTTTCGTTTGTATTCGGAAATCCGATGATACCCGAGGGACATTAAAAAAATAGAAATACTCACTCAACCCTCAACTTAACTCTTGCGGAGCACTATCAACGAAGCTTGTCTTTGTTGATAAGGCTCCGCAATAGTGAGGGTCTAAACAATAATAAACAAGACTACACCTTTTTAAATTTTCTTTTTTTTTGCTTGACTTTTTATCTAAAGTCATAGGGGAACAGTGTATAAGACGGGGACGCGGGGTATAACGGGGACACGCACACTGACAGCAAACTAGACACCACACCTACGTAGCGCAACCGCCGACAGAACGCCATTTGCAAGTGGCCATTAGTGCGGTACCGAAAGTGAGTAAGAGAAACGCGTGCACGTTTCGGAGCTGCAGGTCGAAACGTGTTTTCGTGTTGTCGCGATATATTATTTCAAGGCTGGACATATTGACATAAAATTGTAAGTAATAGTGTGTGTTTATTGGTATTTTGTATACACATTTAAGATTCTATTGAGCATCGTGTGATTTATGGCTTGGTACTTGAATGTTGACGTGTTTTTTTTATTATTATTTTTTTGCAAATTTGGTGGTCAGGGCAAGACGAGGCAAAATGTTTAAGGCATGACGGGGTACTGCCCCATCTTGCCTCATGAAACTTGGTAAAGGTTTATGCTTTTTAATGCTTGTTGGGTGATTGCATTTTTGTTTGTCTATCTTTTCAGGTAAATATAATGGTACGTACTTATAAAAGAAAGACAAGTAGAGAGGAGTGGTCTAAAGAAGCGATGAAAAAGGCGGTAGAAGATGTTATGGAGAAAAAATTTGGATTTAGGAAAGCTGCTGCGAATTACGGTGTGCCACAGTCTACTTTGGAGCGATACGTGAACAAAGTAAAAAAAGGGGCCGAAATAACATTTGGAGTGCCATTGGGGCCCATTAAGAAGGTATTCAATACGAAAGAAGAGCTGGAGATTGTTTCATATTTGAAACACATGGAAGAACGGCTTTTTGGTTTAACAACTCTCGATCTCCGACGTATGGCATACGAATTGGCTGTGAGAAATAATAAACGACACAATTTTAATGTTGAAAAAAAAATGCCCGGTGTGACCTGGCTCAAAGGTTTCCTTAATCGTCATCCAGATTTATCTATCCATAAACCAGAGGCTACTTCCGCAGCGCGTGCAATGGGATTCAATAGAGTCGCCGTTGGAAAGTTTTATCAGTTACTTGGCGAGATATATGATAAACATAAACTAACCCCGGACAAAATATTCAACTGTGACGAAACAGGCATATCAGTTGTTTCGAAAACCAAGAGCAAAATATTAGCTATGAAGGGAAGAAAACAAGTTGGCTCCTTGTCATCCGCAGAAAGAGGCCAGACCGTCACAATTGAAATTTGTGAATTTGAGCTGGAACATAATATGCCTCCACTCATGATTTTCCCAAGACAAAGAATGCTGAATTATTGGATCATGCACCACCAGGAACGACAGCGGCATGCAATCCACGAGGATGGATAAATACTGAGATATTTACGACTGTACACATCCAATTTTAAAGTGTAAGCTTCTTTCATTACGATTCCAACGACATAAGTAACTCGCATACAAAACTTTTGAGATATCGTCATTTTAATCTCAAGTGGCCCTGCCCTTTGACCCTTGACCCAACTAGAGCTTACGTATGTGGACACGTGACGCTTATCGGCGGAGGGGATATGGTTCAAGCAATTTATTCAATTTTCAGGAGCTACTCTTGATGGTCATGTTAGTCATACACAAAATATAGAAGTGATCGACCTAGCTCGTCAAAATGGAGTTGTTATACTCTGTTTTCCTCCACACTGTACTCACAGGCTACAACCTTTGGACGTTGCATTCATGAGACCCTTGAGTATTTATTATGACCATGCTGCTACAAACTGGTTACGATCTCACCCAGGACGCGTGCTGACCATGTTTCAAATTAGTGAAATATTTAGTCAAGCATATTTACAAGCAGCTACAATGACCACAGCATTGAATGGCTTTAAAAAATTTGGTATTTGGCCCTATAATCAAGACAATTTTACTGATGTAGATTTTCTTCCTGCTGAAACGACCAACATGACCATTGAATGAAAATACTTCAGTAACACCTAATGACGCTTATCTACCCTCAGATATTTCAACCGAACCAAACATTGTTATTGAAGACCACCCATCTAATCAAGCCCGATCTGTGCAAACTAATGAAGGGGAGACTCAATACGTATCTGAAAAGAATGCTCCATCCATTCCTTTGCAAACAACTTCTGTGACTAATATGATAACTTCATCACAATACTGTACGCCTACTCGCACTACAACTAGCTCTCGTGTTTCAACTCCTCAGCCAGACTCCCAGCGGCCAGACACAGCCGTTGAGCCACACGTCGCTTCGTCGCCTGTAGCTTCGTGTTCATATCCCACTGGAGTTTTCCTGTTCGAGGAGTTTGCCGCAATCTTACGTCTTATTTCCAAAACGCCTCTCCACGTGATGTTATTGCGATCCCTTCAATAGAATCAAATCAAACTAGAAAACAATATAGAAGGGGCAAGACAGCAATTATTACTTCTACGCCGTACAAAAGCGAATTGGAAGACCGTAAAAGGCCAGCCAAACCACTAACTAATAAAATGGCGGCAAAAAAATCGAAAGAAAAGGGCAAGGGCAAAGGGAAGAAGACACAAGAGGATACTATTTGTATCTATTGCTATGACGAAAACAATACCTATTTAAAGTCTTCGGAAAATTGGGTGGGGTGTCAGCGGTGTTGCCGTTGGGCATACACTGCATGTGCTGGTGTGGATGACGACGACCCAGAAGAAGTTTTGATTTGCTTTGCCTGTGAGGAGGAGTAAATAGGAAAATCAAATTAAAACTTCTGAGAGTCTAGACGCAGGTGAAGGCAAGACGTTGTTTATTCCTCTTCACCCCGTCTTGCCCCTATTTGACGTCCTTGTCTTGCCTCATATGTGGGGTAAGATGGTATATTTTCCATATTTTTAATTTTTTATTCTATTTAATTTAAGCGAAACTTATCAAAAGTTATGCCAAATATAACTTAATATAATAATGTATGTGCCACTAATTAATAATAAATATGCAACTTTAAATACTCCGTATTTTTACTGTTTCACCTTAGCGTCCCCATCTTATACACCCTTCCCCTATTTCCAATTTTTTTTTAGAGTTTCGCTTATCTCTTTTTAAAACTAACTCGCTTGAAAACTCGTGTAACTTCGGTATCTAACAATTACATTTGGCCAGTTGCTCTATAATACGCTTTGTTGAGTTGTTCCAGGAATATAAATATAAAGATTGTAATGGGCCCCAGTTTCGCGTAGGTCGGTATCATACCGCTCCACAATGCGAGAATACCTTCGTTCTTGATAACTGTGGTTAGTACTTGGAATTGGCCTGTTCCTTTTTCGGAATTTTGTACTCTGAAACAGGCAGGTTAAATAGTAGGTACTTAGTGCGTTCGTGTGAAACTGTTTTTTTTTTTGTTTGTGTACACGTCACAGACGTAATGGATAAGTTTTGTAATCTAAATACGATAACACAAAAAAACCGGCCAAGTGCAAGGCAAGTCGGACAACGGAAAGTATTAAGATCGAGAAAAAAATTACGAAAAAACACGTTTCTTGTATGTTTTATTTATAGTTATAGCGGCAATAGAAAATTTCTATTGCCGCTATTCATAAATGATTTTATTCAACTGCCTAAAGTTAGTTTTTTAATTCCAGAGACTAATTTGACATTTCAAGTGATTGTCGTTCTTTTCAATTTGGAGTTTGACATTTGCTCCTGTCAAATTAGTCTCTGGGATTAAAAAACAAACTGTACCAATTACCTACCTTCAGCCAGCTGATGGATAGACTGACGGATGGACGGACGGATAGCGGAGGCTTAGTACCTAATAGGGTTCCGTTTGGCAACCTTCTCGAAGGTTCCGGAACCCTAAAAAGTGTTAGATTTATTCTAAACGCAACCTTTTTGTGATATCTGTCTTTTGATTCTGACAGACGGCCCCCTTCCGTCCGTTCAAGACTTTGTACGACTGTGTTTATTTGGTTTCAACAATACATCCCATAGTAATATCTATAAACCTTTCCTTTTCTGCCTAAATATCCAACATGGTAGCAGAGCGTGGTTTATAACATTAAAAAACGCTCCTATTCTGGATAGATTGACGAAGAAAAAACTGGTACTTATTTAGTAGTATCATACCACCGGCAAACATTGCAAAATGGCTTCTTCATCACAATACATAAATTCCATTGAGAAACTCAAGGAGTCAGAAAATGATTCTACTTAGAAGTTCTTGATGCGAATGCTGTTAATCTATGAATAACTATAGGAATTTGTTGAGAATGACGTGAACGATGATAAACAAAAGGAGGCGGAAAAGGCGTTGGTACAAATTGCCCTGTCAGTTCAACCAGCAGTAATTCTATACATTCGCTCGGCAAAAACTGTTTACGAAGCATGGAATAACCTGAAGAAGGCGTACGAAGGTCGCGGATTGTGTAGAAGACTCGGTCTTCTCAAAAGTTTGTTCAGCACAAAACTATGTGATAGCAGCTTGATGGAGGATTACCTCAACAAAATTAAGAAAGTCTCACATCTAGATGGTGAATTCGTAGCTGTTATAATGTTGAGTGGTCTAACTAAAGACTTTGATCCGCTGATTATGGCCATTGAAAATGCTGGTACAAAATTATGTACTGAAATTGTCTCGGTCAAAATATTGGAAGAGACACGGAGACGAGAGGACAAGCAGGATAGTATAACCGCACTGATCACTCGGAAGCAACCCAAATGTTTCAAGTGCAAGCGTATTGGCCATTTCTTGAAGAATTGTCCTGATAAACAAACTACAGGACAACCTGCAGCAGAAAAGGAGACACAGATTCATAGTCATGGTCGAGATAGGAACAAGCCGAAGACTAAATCAAAGGACAAGGCTCTTGTCGCTGCTCTTTTTGTCAAGGTGAACAGTGATGTGTGGTATATAGACTCCGGAGGCACAAACCATATGTGCAATAATGAAAAACTAATAGTAAACAACAGTTCTAATAAAACTTTTAAAGTAAGTATTGCAAATGGAGAAAAACTATTAACTGCTGGAATAGGACAAGTCAAAGTTCATTTAAAAAAAGGTGTAAAGACAGTAAGTGATGCATATTATGTACCTAATTTAAGTACCAATTTATTGTCTGTCAGCACTATGACCAAAAAGGGTTATATAGTTACTTTTGATAGTAGTTCATGTACTGTTTATGATGGTTCTGATGTTAGCTACTGGTACTCAAGTCAATGGTGTGTATAAGCTCGACACTGTGTCAGACAATAGCTGTGCTGAGGATAAGGAAATTTATACATCAGGGGCAGCAGCAGCGGTAGCGGGCTCGACATCCCAAGACACGTGGCACAGACGTCTAGGACACCTCAACTCAAGGACTGTGAAGCTTCTACAGGCAGATATGGCAACTGGTATTCATTATAGTGCGTCTGAATATAAACAGTGTATTCCATGCATTGAAGAAAAGCAATCTAGATTGCCATTCCTCAAGAAATCGTATACTAGAGCTACAGATGTGTTGGGTTTAGTGCATACAAACTTATGTGTGTATTCAAACTCCATCAGTGGTGCTGAAGAAGGCGTACGAAGGTCGTGTATTCAAACTCCATCGGTGTGCATTCAGTGGTGCTAAGTATGTGTTGAGTTCTATTGATGACTATACAAGAAAACATTTTGCTTATCTTTTGAAAACTAAAGATGAGACCTTTAGGTATTTTTAGAAATTTAAGGTTTTTGTAGAAAATTAAACTGGAAACAAGTTAAAAATACTTAGAAGTGATAGAGGAGGAGAATATATGAGTTCAAAATTTCAGGATTTCCTCACGATTAATTGAATTAAACATCAGAAAACTATACCTTATTCTCCACAGCAAAATAGTGTTGCTGAACGCTCTAACAGAACTATCATGCTGGACTCGGTATGGAATTCTGGGCTGAAGCAGTAAATCCTGCTATCTGAAAAACCGGAGTCTCAACTAAGGCAGTTCCTGGTACAACTTCAGAAGAAAAATGGAGCGGAATAAATGTAAAACTTTACCATTTAAGAATTTTTGGTTGTAATGTTAATGTCATAGTGAAAAATAGAAAGAAACTTGATGTAAAAAGTAAACCATACATATTTGTGGGAATTAGTTTTTTTTTTTTTTTGGGTGGGAAATTATCAAATAACTTCTCCCGCTCTGGGCGGAGCGGAAGGGCGTGTCAGACTCTTACTGACTAAAACCCACCCGTGTTCCTTCAGTTGCCCTGTTGCCGGGGGCCACGATTTCCCTATCGGTTTTCTTCGAACCCCCGGCAGGCATTGGCCCTAGCGGACCCCGTCAATTCTGCTGACATCTCTTTGAGGCGCGCGTGGAACACAACGCGCCGTCGACCCGGGCTTGGTCCTTATCGGACGACGAGCTACCCATTGCTCACCGTCCGCAAGCCCGCGCCTACGGTGTCCGGAAATCGGCTCGCGATTCCCGCCCCGGGCGTCTCCTCCTGCGGCGGTTAGGGGCGTGAGGGCGCGAAATTTGCCTCTCCCTCACGCGTTCCGCCTCCTCCTTCGCGAGCATTACCGCTTCGCAGAAGGAGGTGACGGCCTGCCATTTCCTCTCGCTCCGTACCATGGCCTGAACCAGGGCCGGACGCGAGAGTTCACCGCCGCCGATCGCATCCACGAGGACACGGCGATGCCCTGCACAAGCCGGGCAGACGTCCACCGTATGCTCCACCGTGTCCTCCGGGCGATCCACACAGTGACGACACCCGGGCGTTTCCTCCCGCTTTATCCTGAACAGGTACCTCCCGAAACAGCCGTGTCCGGTGAGGACCTGCGTCAGGCGGAAGGTGAGGACGCCGTGGCGCCTCTCTAGCCACTCCTCAAAGAGGGGTCTTATTGCCGCAATTGTGGCGTGCCCATGGGTGTAACCCCTGGCTACTAAACGAGCTGTATATTTCAACAACTCACCATTTACTTCATATTTTTTCTTAAATATACACTTGCACGACACAGGCTTAAGATGCTGTTCTCGTTCTGTCAGATTCAAAACTTTATTTTTAATAAAATAATTATTCTCATCAGTCATCGCCTTACGCCAGCTATCTGATTCTGGTCCATTTAAGGGCCTATGTTGAAAATAAATAGTTGTTTGATGGGCGTGGCTTATTTCCCCCGCACGCGGGGAGTGGTGCGGCGGTTCCAAATTCGGTGGTCGGCCGCCATATCGCCGCGCTGCCACAAACTTATTTGAACCAGTAGTCATAAGGCCGTCACCTCTTTCTGCGAAGCAGTAATGCTCGCGAAGGAGGAGACGGAGCGCGTGAGGGAGAGGCAAATTTCGCGCCCTCGCGCCCCTAACCGCCGCAGGAGGAGACGCCCTGGGCATCGGGAATCACAGGAAGATTTCCGGCCACCGTAGGCGCGGGCTTGCGGACGGTGAGCAATGGGTAGCTCGCCGTCCGATAAGGACCAAGCCCGGGTCGACGGCGCGTTGTGTTCCACGCGCGCCTCAAAGAGATGTCAGCAGAATTGACGGGGTCCGCTAGGGCCAATGCCTGCCGGGGCTGCGAATATGGGCCGATAGGGATATCGTGGCCCCCCGGCAACATGGCAACGGAAGGAACACGGGTGGGTTTTAGTCAGTAAGAGTCTGACACGCCCTCTCGCTCCACCCAGAGCGGGAGAAGTTATTTGATAATTTCCCACCCAAAAAAAAAAAAAGGGGTTACACCCAAAAATATGGTGTTGATTAGCTAGAAATATTTTCCACTGTCGTGAGATACTCCACACTAAGGTTACAGGGTGCCTACCGCGAGCTCATAAAGCAGTATTATTTTAATATTACTTCAGTGTGAGAAAGAGATGAACCTCTACAGGACGTATAGCTCCATCTCTTTCTCCCACTGAAGTAATATTAAAATAATACTGCTTTATGAGCCGGTGGTTGGCCTCCTGATCGCTTTAGCAGCAGAATAACATGAGTATTGAGCACTTGAATGTTAAAACGGCATTTCTGAATGCAGGCAGACCTGGAAGCAACGGTTTTCATGAGCAACCACAGGGCAAGCTCAACAAAGCTGTTTATGGCCTTAAACAGGCATCAAAATCTTGGTACGTTATAATTAACAAGGTATTATAGGATAAGTTGAACTTCCTGTTGTTTAACTTCTAAACCATGTGTTTACTATGTCTGAAAACCAATCGATGATAATCATAGCGCTTTATGTCGATGATTTGATCATATTTTATCCAATTAAAAGACAAAATTAAAGCGAAATTGCAGCAAGAATTTGATGTCACGGATCTAGGGCCAGCCCAACAGATTCTTGGTATGAAGCTGTCTAGAAAAGGTAATGATATCTCTCTTAATCAGTCGAACTATATTCAAAAATTGCTGAAGTTTCGGATGGAGGATTGTAAACCTTCAGGAACATCAATAACACCAACTGGTCTGAAGTTGCCCAAAGAAACTCAAAAGGATGATACTTATGACTACAGAGGTTTAGTAGGGTCGCTCTCGCTTATGCACACACACGGCTACACATCAAGCTATACGTTTCCAGTATAAGCTGACCTCGCATTGTATGGAAATCCTATGCAATGTGAGGTCAGCATAAACTGGAAATATATGGCTTGATGTGTAGTTGTGGGACTGTGTACATAACAGTTTGTACGAGACTTTGCAACACAAACTGATGTTCTCAACTCATACTTTCAGTAACTACAATACCTACCAGAGGTCGTTGACCAGAAAAAATACATCAGATTTTAGGGTTCCGTAGTAAACAAGGAACCCTTATAGTTTCGTCATGTCCGTCTGTTTCTGTCCGCGGTCTAGCTCCGAGACCCTTAGTACTAGAAAGCTGTAATTTGGCATGGGCGTAAATATTAATTACGCCGAAAAAGTGGTAAAATAAAATTAAGAAAAAAAAATATTAAGGTATCTCCTCTACATGTAGAGTGGTGATGTTTTTTTTTCTGTCCCTTTGTGTGAGGTATCATTGGAATGGTCTTTCAAACACATCACGAGTATGTATAAACCATTTTTGGATTCAGGGATCCGTTTGCGAAATATTAAGGTTTAAAGTGCTAATTTTTGTTAGAGTCGCCCCCCCCCCCCCCTGCTGGCTAAATCGTTGATTTTGGATGTGTGAAAAAAATCAGAGCAGTAGTTTATATAACGAAATTAAAAGGAAAACTATCACAGCTAAGTAGGCTCTACAAGTTAACGAGTAATAATCGACCAACTTAACTTTGCAGTTGCAAAAACATGTTTTCCCATACATTTCGTATGGGAGAACATCTTTTTCAACTACAAAGTTTGTTTTTGGGATAAATTCATCCCAACTACGGAACCCTTCAATGTGCGTGGTCCGACACGCACCTGGCCGGTTTTAATTTTTTATTTTGTCACGTTTAGAGATCGATTTTCATTAAGTATGCAGAGTTTCGATAACTATTTTAATTTGACCCTGTTTATTCTTCCTGCAAAAGTATGTTCAGAGTGCGATAATGAGCATGATATACCTTGTTTTTACGATGTCCATAGGTAGCGAAGCAATTGTGGTGATCATTCCAGAGATCATGGCGGATACCGAGTGCAGCAATAAGCCATCTCCGAGAGTCGATAGCAGCATTTCTCGCGCCTAGAATTAATTTGTTTATTCATTAATTCGCGAGGCAACTACAACAGCATTGCTGTTCTTTGAAAATGTCACCGTTTTTGAAGCAAGTGATAATTATCCAATAAGCACATGAATCCGAAAGTCAGAGGTGCGTACCTTAGGTTGAACTCGAGACCTATGACTTGGCAGTCCGACGCTCACACCACTAGGCTATCACTGCTAACTCACCGTGAAAACTTAGGTGAAGTGCTGTGAACTTGAAGTGAGCTGTTATTCCACCAGGGGGCCTACCACGAGCTCATAAAGCAGTATTATTTTAACATTACTTCAGTGGGAGAAAGAGATGGAGCTATACGTCCTGTAGAGCTTCATCTCTTTCCCACACTGAAGTAATATTAAAATAATACTGCTTTATGATCTGGTGGTTGGCCCCCTGATGCTAGGGATTGAGTCTGTTAACAGATCACTTGAAGACATACTCTACCTAAGTTTTCATGGTGAGATTTTTATACAATAGGTACAATCACAGTATATCTCTACGTAATCTCTAATCACAGTGGTGCCGATTCTCTTGTCACAAATGCCTCTAAACAAGATTAAAAATCACCAAAATTTTGATTCCTGTCAAACGACAATTTCCCATTCGGAAATAGAATAAAGTGACACAACTTAACTAATATTTTAGTTTGACAGCACTAAGATGGCACTGACTTATTAATTTTGTGAAAATGGTAATTTTGCTATTCTGAATTTGACGTTTTTCACCAAAATTTTTGATTGTCTAACTAAACCTGTACCCTAATTGCGTAACTTATTTTCGTAAACAATTTTGCCTAATTTATTTCATTTTGACAGTTCAACAACATTCATTGCGTTACTTACGTTGTTGAGCAGATTTTTTTTTTCCAACTTATGAAGCAATGGATTAGCAATCTGTTTCAAATCGAAACAAATTGTGATTGTGTTGTATTACGCAATTAGGGTACAGTTCATTTTAGCCACCTAAACCTATAATCCAATATCTATATTTCCATATCCTGCAATAGTCCTTCCTACACCAACCGAAGATTGTCCTTGGGTGCTCTTGCATAGTGCTAACAGAGATAATCGTCGGTTGGTGCCTCATTTAAGTAATTAAAAACGTCTTACGGTCTCTACGAGTTGGCTTCGGCCCCTTGTACGTCTTCCAAAGGGCCGGGACCCCAGGGTCCCGAGAATTGTCAAGAGACGTAAAAATAATAATAAGTAACGGTCATTCATCAAAAAGTAAGAAAAACCCGGGATAGACAAAAATAATAGAAAGAAAGACCATAGACATCCTTAATCAGAATTGAATATAACGTGCTCTGAGCGCAAAGGACTTGAAATGAAGTCAACGGATGACGTCATGAAACTAATAGAGATGTACCACATTTCTTATAGCTCTAATTGAGTTATGCATTTTTTTCTTTGATACTTATAATTTATACTGTTTTTTCTTACTAGGGATACTGTGAAATAAAACAAATATGGAAATATTTAATCAGTTTTTATTTATATCCGTAAAATTATAATTAAAACTTAACGCGTATAAATCTAATTTATCGATGTGACGATACCCTTATCACTACTGTTTACTATATATTTCGTTATACATTTATAGCTTGGCGCTGGCGAGGCATCGCGTTTTGTGTACGTGGGCGGTGAAAAGGTTAAGAATAGGAACGTCAATGATCTCGATCTGTCGGCGATCTACGGCTTGCAAATAAAGGGGAAGGATAACGGTCCCATACTAGGTTGGCCCAGAAATGAACATGAATAAAACAAAATGTATTATGAAGCTCTATTAGTGTTTCATAGCCCTTTATATTTTTGTTCTTTGTAAAACTTTATGAAGGAATATACCTACATAAGACCCTTTTCAAATCTGATGACTTCAAAAATTTAATACAAACCTGCCAATCTCGGAGTAATCCACTATCTGTCAGCTGATTGAATTTTGAAACACACGACCTACAACTCGTTAAGTCAGGGCCGATAACACTGGGCCACCACTGCTCTATACAAATTCATTGCGTAATTTACAACATTTTAAGTACGGTACGGAAAATTACGAATTTCCTTCAAAAACCTTCGGATTGTAATAGAAACTGTGTTCCCCAATTGTGGTGCTGATCTCTCCTTCCTTCTGCAATATTAACCTTGTGGTCCTATCACAAAACACTAACCTGTGAATAAGAGCCAAGTTGAGCGCCATTAACGACCATAGCTCTTGTGACCGTGGCGCCTGCGCCCCTCCACAATGTCGTTATACCTTCTTCTCGCGTCATCCTGTAAGTTAACCAAAGAACAGGAGATAGGTTCAAACACCTACTACCTAAATTGATAACTGTCTCGTGGTCGCAAGCCCGACTGCTGAGCGTCCTGGGTTCGATTCCCAGGTCGCGCAGAGACATTAACTTTTCCATTAGGATTGGTGGAAGTAGTTGGTGTGATCTCCGAGCCACGGGGGTACCGTGGCTCGGAGATCACGTACAACCGTTGACCTTGCGCCTGATCTCTACCCGGTCGTGCCGGATTGCCGTCACGTCGGACTTTGAGAGTAGGCAAAGGAATAGAGTGCACCTTTGCTATCGCCCACAATTGTGCACTATAATATCTCCTGCGTACTTGGCTCATCTTCGTTGAGATTGGCCGCCGTGGTAGAAATTCGGTCGGGAGTACGCGGGAGGTTATTAATATTGGTATCAGGAAATGTCAAGTAAAGGCATTAAAAGGCAATTAAGTCCATCTTATGCACCATTATTGAAGGTAATAAAAAACATCGATGTGCTTTTAACGTACCTACTGTTACCTATATACAGGGTGACTTGTAATTTGACGTATTCCTTCCGACGTAGTAGTGTGACCCATTTGCAACAATTAAGCACACCATAAAGACTAGGCGAAAATTCATGGGATCCGAGAATACCCAATTTTTACGTATTTTTTAATTTTTCCAAGAATTCGTCATAACATTTTTCATGTATTATGCAACCTTATGTTGTGTAGGCCGTTAAGAAAACAGCTCTACATTCGAACTGTCTGGCAGTTTATATTTAAATAGGATTTGAATGTGATTTTGTTTGATAAAACAGTCCCTCCCAGGCTGTCAAGCCGAGGGAGAGGTAAATTTCGCGCCCTCACGCCCCTAACCGCCGCAGGAGACGCCCTGGGCGTCGGGAATCCCAGGCCGAGTCCCGGCCACCGTAGGCGCGGGCCTGCGGACGGTGAGCAATGGGTAGCTCGCCGTTCGATAATGGACGAGGTTCGCGTTGACGGCGCGTTGTGTTCCACGCGCGCCTCAAAGGGATGTCAGCACAACTGAAGGGGCCCGCTAGGGCCGATGCCTGCCGGGGTTGCGGGTTGTCCGAAAGGGTTACCGTGGCCCCTGGCAACATACAGGCAACTGAAGGAACACGGGTGGGTTTTAGTCAGCACGAGTCTGACACGCCCTCTCCCGCTCCGCCCAGAGCGGGAGAAGTTACTTGATAATTTCCTTTTTTTTAACTAAGCGACAAGTGAACCCTTAAAAACTCAACGCTTTCCGACTTGTGACCCAGTCATGATGACCTGTACCCTAATTGCGTAACTTATTTTCGTAAACGATTATGACTAATTTGTTTCATTTTGACAATTCAACAACATTCATTGCGTTATTTGCGTTGTTGAGCAGTTTTTTTTCCAACTTATGAAGCAATTTGTTTAGCAATCTGTTTCAAATCGAAACAAATTGTGACTGATCGTGCATTACGCAATTAGGGTACTGGGTGCCTAACGTGTGATGGATTGCTAGAAGGTTAAAAAGTAATGAGATGGCATAAACCAGAGAACCAAATTTTCAAAAATACGTTAAAATGGGGTTTTCTCGAATCTCATGAATTTTCGCCTAGGCTTTATGGGGTGCTTAATTGTTGCAAATAGATCATACTACCACATCCTGGAAGGAATACGACAAATTACAAGTCATTCTTAGGGTATTTCAATAGGGTATTTGACCAAAAACCAAAATGCCTACCTGCCTAGAGCATTGAACACATTAGTGTAGTTCCTTCGCTTCTCTGGTGCTAGCCTGCCGTCGGCGGTCATCCGGATGAGCGCGACTTCGGCCGGTGTTCCGATCCACGCGCCGAATGCCCCGGCGACCATGCCCAACACTATCTTCATCGGAAATGAGGGAACACCATATAGACTAAAAAAAATAAAACGGGGACACAGATAATACAGGGTTAGATTGAATTAGTAAGCGAAACTCCGCAACGTGATGGGTTTGTTACCTAAACGCAAAAAAAAAAACAGTGGAACTCCGGGAGTACCGACAGAAGTGAAAATTTTGAAAAAAATCGGCACCGCGTTAATCAATGCGTTGATATCTTTTACTCCGTGCACCGCGGTAATCAACGCGTTGATGTCATTTTAATGGTCAAAAGCTGGTGTCGGAACAGTGTCGCGAAAACAATTGTTTAGTCCCATCTCAAAAATGCCCAACGCGCCTAAAGAAATTTTCAATTCAAAAAAGATTTGTTACTCTTTTTTTGGGGTTAACGACCGCTGGTTGTGTAGTACTTGAAGTATGAGTTGAGAATATCAGTTTTTGTTTTATTTTATTGTATGTATTAAGATATCGATACCCATCACGGCTGCAGTTTCGCTAGTTAATTTAATTTGACCTTCTATAATAAATAATAACATAACGCAACAACACCAACAACATAGTTGGTAAGAAGTACCTCATAACTCAACATCGAAAGAAAACTCAACCCGGGGTGCAACAAACTTTTGGTATTGATCGTAAATGGTTTAATGGTTTTTACCTATCTCTTAAACGGTGCGTTCAAGAGCAAAAATAACGACTATTTGAGAATATTAATAAATACCAAAATCTCTCACACAAAGCCTTAACACCCTACAGATGCCTACTCACACACTTTACATGCTCCAAAAAGCAACCATCCTTAACACCTGTCGCATCACCCGAAAGTTCCTGACTTCTTCAACATTGTCATCCACCTTTTCAATCTAAATTTCACCTTACATACTTGGTCCCGACCCGTGTGTAAGGTTTCTTGACCTCTCTTAAATGAGAAGAAACGTAAAGAACCGAAAATAATAATAATTTGTGGCCCGACTATCAAGCCGACTGACATGAATTTTTTCTCTCCGTTTTATATTTATAGTATTTTTACCGATTTCTTTGATTTTTACCAATTAAATATGACACAAAGTTGTGAAATGTGAGACCAAAATGACCCCAGAGGAAACCAAAATGGGCAGCAAACCAAAGTATAGACGGAGAAGAATGCAATGCTGACGCGAAGTCGGGCACGACGATTAATACAAAACACACACCCAACATCTTCGGGTTCGTCGCTCAGCTCCGCCTCGCAGTTGCCGGAGCCTGCTCCAGACGTGAGTCCAGTGATACCGGCCGCTGCAGTTGCGTCGAGCTCGAGCGACGAATACTTCTCGCCGCCAACGACACCACCACCAGTACGTCGGCGCGGAAGAGGCCGACCACCGGCCAGCTTAGGACTCCGAGGCCCACCGGCCTCTGATAGGGTCCCCCCTCCCGGTGGAAGTGTGCAGCGCATGAAGTGGACACAAACTGGCAATGAAAATGTCATGCGCGCATACTTTGGGGCTACAGAGGGGGGAACTAACCTGACTGCGTACCGTGGTCGGATGCTCTCTCTGTTTCAGGTGCTTGAACCAGCTATCAACGTGTCGGCGCAACGACTGTCGGATCAGGTGCGGGTCATCCAGCGTAACCATTTGCTGGATGACGCCGTACTTGATCGACTACGCCTCGAATCACGGAATAACCATATTACACCTGCTTCGCCACTGGTCGCGGTGCAATTGCAAAATTTACCCAGTTCTTCACCGCGACCCGACCGCGTTGGCGAAGAGGATGATGACTGGGTTATATCCGTGAGTTCCCAATGCAATGCACGATTGAGGAGCGCTCTGGAGGATGCTTTTCGGGAGTACCGTTCTATTCCGCCTGGACTTAGACCACAATTACCTCGTTTGCCCATGCACAAGAAAAACAAGGCGCTGGTGTGTACTCTAGACTCGCTTCTGTCAAACTGTTTTGACGGCAGCAAAGACCTCGCCGATATCCACTCGATCTTGTACTGTGGAGCTGTGGCAGCATGTCGTGTAGCTCAAGTTAAATTTGCCAACAGTGACAGAGCTCCACGACCAAAACCAGCTGTACCAGCTTAGCAGTGCAGGATTGAGCGTCGTATCGGTGAGGCTAGAGTACTCATCGGCAAGCTAATCTGCTTCAGGGAGGGCAATACTCGCCCTAGAGTGATGCGCTTTGTGAAGCGGGCGTTCTCGGGAACTGAAATTAGCTCTCGAGATTATTTGACCCGCGTCACAGAGCGTATCGACTTCCTGAAGCAGAAGATCTGTGCATGGGCAAATCGCATTCGACGGTACAGGCGGAGAGTGGAGCGGTACACTCAAAATCGCACATTCCAGAGCGGTGAAAGGTGGGTTTACAGGGCTTGGGAGCAACCGGACAAAAGTGTGATTGACACGCGCCTACCGGATGATGACGCCATGTGCTCGTTCTGGCGAAGCATATGGTCGGCGCCTATCAATCACACCGAAGGAGACTGGACTAGGAAGATCGAACGAGCGTGCGAACAAATACCGGAAATGGGGGCACTCACCATCAGCCCTCAAGATGTGGCTCGTGCAGTCCGTCCGTTACCTAACTGGAAATCACCAGGGCCGGACGGGCTGCACAATTTTTGGATAAAATGGTTCCAAAGGTCGCACGCCCGTTTGGCATCCCAGTTCCAGTCAGCTTTAGAGTCAGGGTCGCTGCCCCAGTTCCTAACGACAGGAATAACCCACCTGCTCCATAAATCAGGTAATACTGCGGAACCCAAAAATTATAGACCGATCACTTGTCTACCGACGGTCTATAAAGTTTTTACATCCATTTTGAGAGCTAAAATTAACAAACAAATAGACACCAACTCCATCATGTCTGCCTCTCAAAATGGATGTAGGAACGGGTCCCGCGGTACTAAGGAGCTACTCCTCATCGATATGGCCATTAGCCAGCAGGTTCGACGTTCCCGAAGGGATCTGTCGACATGTTGGATAGATTATTAGGCCTACGACTCGGTGCCACATACATGGCTCATGAAGGTGCTGGAGTTGTATAAAGTAGATGCAACTCTACGCACCTTCCTGATGTCATGTATGGGGCAATGGAGGACGGTGCTTCGCTATCCAGGGTGTCGACATATCCTGAGGAATAGCGAACCGATAAGGATCGAGCGAGGTATATTCCAGGGTGACAGTTTGAGTCCACTTTGGTTCTGCCTAGCCTTGAATCCTCTAAGCACACTGCTGGAGGATTCAGGGCTGGGTTATCGATTGAGGAGAGGTGGTCAGGTTATATCTCACCTCCTTTACATGGATGACTTAAAACTCTTTGCCCCCAACAATTTGCAACTGCTGGAGCTACTGAAAGTACCCGAAACTTTCAGTAGTGCCATCAGGATGGAATTTGGTGTGGACAAATGTGCGGTCATGCATGTAAAACGAGGGGAGATTGTGGAATCCGTGGGAACCCACCTCTCGGATTCCATACACCTAAGATCCCTCTCCTCAATCGAAACCTACAAGTATTTGGGTATGTCGGAAGCTTTAGGTATCAACGCTGCTGACATGAAGCAATCGCTGAAGGAGCGCTTCTTTAGTCGCCTGAATAAAGTATTAAATAGTCTTTTATCAGGCGGAAACAAGGTGCGCGCCTTCAACGGTTGGGTCATGCCAGTTTTGATGTACTCTTTCGGCATACTCAAATGGACTCAGACAGAACTTGACGGCCTGGATAGGAGGGTCCGCACACTGCTGACCGCAAATCGGATGCATCACCCACGTTCATCGGTGATGAGACTGTATATCCCACGGAAGTACGGAGGTCGAGATTTCTTAAATGCTAAGACCCTGCACAACCGTGAGGTATGCAGTCTCAGGGAATACTTCCTAGAAACCGACGTGGGGATGCACCGAGATGTAGTCTCAGTGGACAAGGGCCTCACCCCGCTTTCCTTGGCTGACGAGAACTGGCGCAAACCTATAGTATTAGATACTAATGACCGCAGGGAGGTATGGCAGAGCAAAGAGCTTCACGGGCGCTTTTACCGGGCCTTACATGGGCCCGATGTAGACCTGTTAGCGTCCGTATCCTGGTTGCGATTGGGTGACCTCTTTGGGGAAACCGAAGGTTTTGTCTTTGCGATTATGGACGAAGTTATGATGACGAACAACTACCGGAAATATATTGTGAAGGACGGCACGGTTGACATCTGTCGGGCATGCCACCGTCCCGGAGAATCAATCCGACACATTATTTCTGGCTGTTCTCGTCTGGCTAACGGAGAATACTTGCATCGGCACAACCTTGTAGCCAGGATTATCCACCAGCAACTTGCTCTGAAAAACAGTCTTGTGGAATCGGAAGTACCGTACTATAGATATGTGCCCGACCCAGTCCTCGAAAATGGCAATATCACGTTGTACTCGTATTGGGATCGATCTCTGTCGAGATTGGCTAATGTTTAATACTACTGAGGCATGGTCGGTGACTGTGGAATTAATTACAAATATTGTAGGTGGCTGTGCTGTATTTAGTAACATGTGATCCAAGCAACTTTGGATTCTTGTTGGATATGTGTGTCCAGGCAGTAGGCCCAATTATATAGCAGTAACATTTAAATAAGTTTGGCTATTCCTGTCAATGTTGTTCCTCTTAATGTTTTTAGCTTTAACTGGCCGTATAATTCTGTCTACAGAGTTCATAAAACTGTCAGTACAGTATATGGACGGAGACGATAGCCAAAATGCAGGTATCCGGGAAAATTTTCAATAACAAAAAGTTAGCGCCCACAGGCTCCGGTTCTTCAACAGAACATTTAAGGTCTTGTTTTGCATATATAACAATGCCGCCATTTTGATTTAGCCAGTTTTTTTAAGAATACGTTGTGTAACCATCAATTTTAGGAATAGGTTTGTTTTGATGGAGCCAGCATTCAGTGAGAATAGTGACATCGAAGTCAAATGAAAACCTTACTAATTGTGCTTGAAAATCATCTATGTTCTTATAAACACTGCGGATATTCTGCGTTACAATGTTTAAAGATGGCGTTGAGTTTTTTTATCTCTGTGTTACAAAAATCCATGTCACAGCAATAGCTATTAGCTGTGGAAATGCTGTTAACGTCACATAATAATTTTTTATTATTCTTATTAGCCATTTATATAAATAAAGATTTCTTCGTGGCACAAATTAATATCAACGTTAGTCCGTAATAAAATGCTGACATTAGCTGAACATAGTTGCATAAATGTAGACATATACCTAATACCTACCTACCTATTTAGGTCGGTATATATTTTTGTAAATTAGTGTGTGTAAATGTAAAATGGTTGTAAAATAAATTGTATAGTGTATTATATGTTGTCTAAAAATGTTTTCCATTTCCGAGAGTAAGTTGCAAATATCAGACAATATAATAGAAAAAAATAGTACTATTAAAATGCTTTTAGACATGCAGTAAACAAATAAAAATTAACTAGTCATTTAGTATCTTGTCGTAGATTGTTGAGATCGGATTCGTGTTTGATTAATATTTATTTTTCTCCTTCAATCCTTCGAACAAAAACTTAGGCAAATGACGTCCAGCAAAATTTATAGGAGTTATCTTTAGCAAAGTTTCTAGCCATATAATATAAAAGCTGGGATTTTAGAGTAAGGAGCTCTGATACATAAATTGGTTTCGGTGGACCTTTAGGAGTATGAGGAACAGGGTGTAAAGTTCACTCATCCACCATAGAAAAGGGAGGATCCTCCGACCAGACGGGTGTTGTGTCTGGCGGGCAACTGCCCATCAGTTTGAAGTTGAAATCTTGTATGTATGTCGATCGCTAGGTAAACTAACTGCGCGATGCAGGATTTGTGTGACGTCATGTCTTTGATGCGTAGTTTTGTATGTGGCGGTGTAACCGCTACATCACTCCCCTCCGGAGACCGGAGGTCGATAGTGGGCTGAATCTTGCGATGCTTCACACAGTGCCAGCTGTGGTTCCAGTGAGTCGGAACCGGGTGCCGCATAGTTCGCGGTGAGTCGGAACTTTCTGTGGTGATTGCGGCGATTGTAGTGATTGTGGTGATTCCCCAGTGAGTCGGGGTGATTGAGGTGATTGCTGTGATTCCCCAGTGAGTCGGGGTGATTGAGGTGATTGCGTTGATTCCCCAGTGAGTCGGGGTGATGAGGCTGAGGGTGATCTTAACATGAGATGAATTCAACTTATGTCCACTGTTCTTTTTGTTAAACTTGCGGACATTTTGTAAAATGTTCTCCTTTGTTGTCGTGTTGGTGAAGTCTACAATGATTGTTGAAACACCTTCTTTTTTGCTAACGCGGAATATATCTTTGATGTCTTGTCGTTGTAGAGGAACTTCGAGAACAGTGGCGGCCTCTGTTACTAATTTGCATAGCTCTGCTTTGGATTCGCCTTGCTTTTTTGGAATATTACGGATTTCTACTTTTGATAGGTTAATCATTCTCTCTATATTTTCTACTCTATCCTCAACTTGACTAACGTAAGTAAGGTCAGCCTTTCGGTCTGCTTCTAGCTTTTCCGTTCTTAAAACCATGTCATCATATTGTTTGGAGGTAAATTGAATATTTTCTTTTATTTCGGCATTCTGTGCGATAATTTCGGCCATCGCTCTTTGTAACGCCTCCAATATTCTATCGGTCTGAGCTGTATTATCAGCGCACTGATTTCTTCCAAACTCTTATCATGACGTTTGTGGTTCCGAGTTGTAACATTATCAGTATCGGCTAGAGTCATGTTTGGGGTGGATTCAGCTTTTGAGGAAGTAAATAAGCTCTGACCGACTTCAACCTCTGAAGTGATCTTTGGTGGCGTACGGTTTAGCGGCATAATGTTTTTTAAAATGTATGTAGAATAGCAGAATAATCCAGTTAAATATAGAATGTACTATTATCAATATTTCAACAAAAGCAAAAAATAATCAAGGTGGTTTTAATTACAAGAATAATCACACGCTGTCAGGATCGAACGCGAACTTTCCAGTTTACAAGTCCGCTGGTTATCTCTAGGCGCTACCAACCGCTACGAGCTACGAGTGTTTGACGAAATAGTTGATCATATTTCTTGGGTAGAGGAATAGGAGCAAAGTGAGTTTATGACTATATAAGGTAGCGTTTTGGATCGCTGTGCGTTGCTTAACTCACCGCTTGCCGACGGGCTGTTGACGAGCAGCGCTGTTGCCCGTGACTCACTTGTTTACTTCTTACTTGCTTTGCGGTGAATTCTTTTGTAGCCAAACTTTCTTAAATTTATTTACTAATACTGTTGTATGTATTATTATTATGAACACTGTATTTTTTCCCTTGTTTTACTTTAGTGTTGGTTTATATTTAGTTATTTGCTTGGTTATTTTACTAAATTTAGTCGGAATAACTGTATGCACGTCTGATTGCGAGCGCGCGCGGAAGAGAAGTCCCGAGAAGTAAATATTATTTTGACCATCAATCTTAAGAGGAGGTTCCCTAAATTGAATGTTAATTTGCATTAATATTCTGAAAAACTCACGCATACAATCTAAATGGAACTTCAGTATTTGATTAATTGGATCTTTTTCTTTCCATATTATAAGACAGTTACGTAATTGCAACATTTTCGCTCGATAAATTTTTTATTTGAAAATCATGTCTTTTTTAAAGATTATTTGAAACAAAAACAAGATTACTCGGCTTTTATGTCTAAAATAATTATTGACAGTAAGAAAATATAGTTTATTATCCAGATATAAGATATTTTTTCTCTAGATCAATTATTACTTTAGTTATAAACGAAATAAGAATTGAGACTTACGACATTTTAGTTCCGTGCTCGAACACTACTAAAGAGCGCACGCGATATTCAACTTTATTACTGATGTGTTAGCGTTTAACACATAGTGGAGTGGTGGGGTGTATGGGGGCGGAGTTTGCGTAAAAATTGTCTGTACAGTGCCTGGTCTTAACACCGACCGCGCCGCGCGCTGGCCGGACTATCCAAGCAAATATAGTAGATGAACGCTCGCTCGCTTAGCAAATGGTATTCAAGATCACTTACGCTGTATGATAATCGATAAATCCGTTGAAGGCTCCAAGCCTGCCAGTGCCGTAAGTAGCCTGTCGGAGCAAGGCGGCTGATAAACCCGTGTAGAAACCCAGGAACCCTTCCTTCTTCACGATATTTTGGGCTACACTCACGAATGAGACGTTTTTGCCGGCAGGACCCAGGAGCTGCATTCGGGTCTTCAACAAGTCCGCTGGCTGGACTACACAAATTGCCATCATCCTGAAAATATTATTATTATTAGAATTTAGTATTAACTGCGGGAAAAAGACTTCCCTTGACCTTCGTCTGGAAAATAATCGAGTTCGTTCCGCCATGGCCACCCAGCGAGTTCATTAAATTAGATACTAATTACAGAATGAGCTGATGGTGACTATATCGAAGGTTTAAGGTAGGTTTCTGTTTTTTGTACTGGCGGGTCACCTGGTGGACCGTGGGACCGCCTAGAGGCCGACAATGTCATCGAATGTCAGTTTTGCGACCTATTTGGTTTCAGCACATGAATAAATAAGTAGATATCAGTTTGTTTCATCGCACAATCGTACAAACTAAGTTCGCGCGAATTAGTAATCAAACATTTTAGTCGCGAGAATGTCAATTAGGACACCAGTAGGTACGCTAATTACGTAATACACGATCAATCACAATCTGTTTCGATTTGAAACAGATTGCTAATCCATTGCTTCATAAGTTGGAAAAAAAAATCTGCTCAACCATGTAAATAACGCAATGAATGTTGTTGAACTGTCAAAATGAAACAAATTAGTCATAATCATTTACGAAAACAAGTTGCGTAATTAGGGTACTGTTCAACTCGGATACGTTTGATCGCTAGTGCGTAGTCGTACCAACAATGTACGCGCAAACTTGCGATGGTCCCATAGTCACTTTCTATAAGGACGCGGGGCCATAACTAACATAGCCGCCAAGCTCGAGTAAATTCGAAAAAGGCACCTTGACACTTCTTTTTCTCGCAATGAAAGACCAATGTAGCATGTTAGTAAAAACTAGCAGCACCCCGCGAGACTTATGCGGGTGACACCCGCATAAGTCTCGATCCCGTGGAAATTTCGGGATAAAATATCCTAACCCAAGTCATGGTTTACCCATGTGCCAAATTTCATAGAAATCTGTTCAGCCGTTTTAGCGTGAAAGAGTAACAAACAAACATAAAAAAAAACAAATCTTTTCTCTTCATAATATTAGTTTACCCAAATCATTTTTATCATAGCAACATCGGCTTGCGGCTCCGTTCCATTCATTCGACGTGTCCACCCCTTTAAATTTATACCTGTCAGTTACATCACATTGCCCAGTGGTGCCCAACAGGAAATGCTTGGGCGTAAGAACTTCGTCATCTGGTTCGATACTGACATGTGTGAGTGGTCTCGAGTGACTGTATGCTCGATTTCAGTCCAAAGGGTAGCAAGGATTTCCTCTCTAAGTGAACGCTCTTTCAAGACCACCGCTAAATACGTCTTCACACTTTCTTTTCAGTCGTGCCCACGCGCCGCCTTGATTCGGCGTTCCGGAGTCGATGAACTGCTATTCCATATTCTGTGTGATAGCGAAATCACTAAGCGAGTTCGACCACTGCTTATTACGCCTGTTTCAATTCGGTGTCGGCGCCACGGACGTTTGTTCTGTAGACTGGGCAACAATTCCCCATCGTTTTTCATGAAGATTCCCAGCAGTAACCGTCATGGGGCCGAAACAGTCCACTCCACAGTGTGTATAAATTCCCTTTTACGGGCAACGGTTGCGCCGTGCGACGGCGTCTACATGAAGCGCAATTTTTAATTATTGCTCGCACTGTTGATCGTAACTGAAGTATCCAGTAACGTTCCCTCGCCTTATTTACTACTACTTGCGGCCGGCGTGATGATCTTTTTCATGTAGTGGGCGTTTACCTTTTTCCGTGTGTATTCTTCTTCCCTACCTTTGGCTCCCTAACTCCCTAGCAGCCCTGACCTACCAGAGGGCCTGTTGAGCGGGATATGCTCTAGCAGGGATGGAATTTGTGCAGGAAAGGAAAAGTTGGGACTACCCAGCAGAGAGCTGTGTAGCTTTGGTTAGTGCCTATACAGTCCGGCCCCCGCACCGTACACAGCCGTGCAGGCGTAGGAGTGCTCTTCAATTTGGTCTGTACGCCTTAAAAAAGGCGCGCAAATGAAGCTAGTAACAGCGCACAGAGTTGTCACACCGCCTTGAATGGCGTTAACTCTGCCGAGTACCCATTGACACCGTGAGGTGGTGCACGACTGAGCCGCGGTCCACCCGCTTAAATGCACGAGCGTAACCCGTCGTGGATCAGACTACACGCAAACACGAGTTCACAACGCGACACGACGCGGCGACACACAGCGATACGAAGACTCTTCGACCCAGCTCACCTCCTTCCAAGCACCTACTGGCTCGGATTGCTGCGTGCCTGGGTTCCTTTTCTTTCTCGAAATTAACTACAATGATGCCTCTTCGTAACGTGACTTGCAGCGTTCCTTTTCTATCTTGAAAGGTTTCTGTTCGCATTTGCAAGCAATACATGCTTTTCTTTCTTGCTAACTATTCTTCACGATCCCCTTAAGACGCACATGCCGATTCACATTCGGCTAACGAAGGACCATCTGCTGTAGGGACATCATAGGGTTTTATAAAGAAAAGGAAACTATGGTCTGGTTGAAAGGCACAAGTGGTACTATATTTTACAATACTTGTAAGAGAGAAATAGGTTTGTCTCAAACAATTTTTTGACAACTCTATACAGTTTGTGACGGCGGAAAAAAATATATGTTAATCTTCAACACATTTCTGAGAACCCTGTTGTCTTCGAAACACGTTTTTGAAAAGTTTTCTCGATGGTAAACTAACCTCTTAAAATAATCTTCCAACAGAAATATCTTTGGTCGGTGCGCCTTCGTTTGTCCGTAACACGTTTAATTTCCATGGTTTTCGAGGGTGCTCATTGCGAAAATGATACCGAAATCAAAAACAATTTGACGGAAATGAAAATTAGTGCCACATAATAAACTTAAAAATGACAAATGGGCGATCAGGATCACAATTTGATAAAACGAAGGTTGATATTGTAATCACTAGAGACCGGATTATATGCAACATAAAAAGCTTGTTATATGCATGCAAATATGCATGAAATTTTTTTGAAATATGCACGAAAATTGGCAGAATATGCGAAATTAAATGAAAAATTTTAGGAACCCAAACAAAGACAAAAAGTAAGTTTTCATTTTTTATTTCAAAATCAGCATACAATTAGTAAATATCCTTTGATAGGCGATAATAGGTACTGTAACATTACATGACATTAAAATTATTAAAAAAAATTGTAAACGTAAACAGTCAAGTTGTAGCGGTTACACCGCCACATATGAACTACGCATCATATACATGGCGTCACACAAATCCTGCATCGCGCAATTAGAGTTTACCGAGCGATCGACATACATATAAGATTTCAACTTCAAGCCGATGGGCAGTTGCCCGCCAGACACAACACCCGTCTGGTCGGAGGATCCTCCCTTTTCTATGGTGGATGAGTGAACTTTACACCCTGTTCCTCATACCACTAAAAAGTATTGTTCCAAATGTTCAGTGGTAAGATTGTGTATTTTTGGTCGGATTCGCGATATTATCACTTTTATTTAGCGCATTTCGGAACGTAGAGTCAGTGCACTGCACTCGGAAAAAACTTTTTAGTCGGTTGTTTATTTTTTGTAAAAAGTTTTTATTTTTCACTTTTTAGTTGTGCTACCTACCCCACACAAATTCGAATAGCACTGCCTGCTATGTAAATAACAGTGACAAGAAGTTATCATATCATCTACATACGAAGTGGGAAAAAATACGTATAATTGAAGCTAATTCAAAAACTATGCAAGCAAAGTTAATAAAATTTATATGGGACCTACCAAACAAAAAAAGAATCATCAAAATCTATTCATAATTGGTGGAGTAATCGTGTAACAAACATACAAAAAAAAAAAAAAAAACATACAGACGAATTGAGAACCTCCTCCTTTTGGAAGTCGGTTAAAAATATTGTAAATGTACCGATAATATGCATCATAACCAGATCTTAGGTAAAATATGCTATTACGCTGAGGATGGCTTAAATATGCAAATGCATATAATCCGGTCTCTAGTAATCACCCTAAAACCCATGATACTGGAAATTGTGCAGCTGAAGTTGATTTCGCTATTATAACCATTAAACCCTAAACGTTGCAAAATAAACTGGCCATCTTAGTAGTTAGCTAGAGGAATAGGGTAGCTCCCCAGATTTCAGTTACGACCAAAATTCTGTACCTTCATGATTCTGAGAAAATTAATATTAAAGTTTTTAAAAAATCTGACTCTTTGTCTACTTCACTAAAATCAGTACTGATTACTGACATTGGTAAACAATATCTTAGAGCACGATTTAGTGAACTTAATAATAATATTATTTAATATAATATAAATTTAAAAAGAAATCCAGTTGTATCATCTAACACAACATATATTAAAGTCGCTTTAAGTGTAAATTAATTTAAAATGACCTGAACCATTTTACACATTATTTATTGGTTGGTGTTGGATGATTATGTGTAAATAAAATATATCACGTAATAAAAGTCACATACATTTGTATTAATATACATTAAGGTACTTGAAATATTTGTTCAGTTCACATTAATATTATTTAAAATGTATTTTATAACACATTAATAAATGTTAAAAAAATGCTTAGTTTAGAGCACTTTATACCAAAATAAGCTTGCTCAATTTTAATCTTAGAGGAGTACCAATTAGACCAAAAAAATGCATTTATTTTAACGGTCAAACTTAGTGTAAGAATATTAAAACTGATAGTTCAAGATATATCACTTTTCACTGAAGGTACAGAATTAGCAAAGAGAAAGTGTTAATAATACTGAAAGTGACACTCATATACGTAATAGTGAGCACCGAGTCTGCAAAAGAGTCCAAGGGGTTAAGTTACCCTACCGGTTAACTCGTAACCAACATTAAATAGTAGCCTTGGTGTGTGACAAACAAGAAATAAAAACCTGTTTGTCATACTGGTGGTGTGATAACTGGTATGACTACGAGTCGGGAGTGGTTTATACTATACCTAAACCAAACTTTTAAAAGGTAACTTACCCGCTAGCGCCTCCAATGATGAAGTTCATGTATTTGGGCATGGAAAGCTTTTTTTTAGGAGGTTCTTTACTCATTTTTTTGTTTGTTTTTTTATTTTTATATAAAAGTAAGAAATAAGTTTTTTTTTTGTGTTATTGAACTTAAAATTTGAAAAGAAAAAACCAAAAATGTGGACTACGAAAAACAGGTTCTGAGGGTTGTCACAATTGACAATTAGCTAACTTCGCCCAGCCTGTGACAATATTAGCGGAGAGGTTTCATTCAAGATTTTCTGTTTCCCGACTGCGCGACGCAAAGGAGGGTAATATGTTTATTAGCCTACACATGTATTTATGTAAAGTACCTATATTTGTTCCTTTGGCTAAGTACTAACAGCCGCTCGGGTCGATCTGTCAGGTTAAGCTACGCTTGCCGGGGTTGGTACGTGGATGGGTGACCATTTCTACATACCGAGACTTCTCCGTGCCTCGGAAAGCACTTTAAGCCGTTGGTCCCGGCTGTCATTCGTGGATCTTTGACAGTCGTTACGGGTCGTCAGAAGCCCGAAAGTCTGACAACCAATCTTACCAAGGGGTATCGTATTACCCAGTTACTGGGTTGTGGAGGTCAGATAGGCAGTCGATCCATGTAAAATACTGGTATTCAGCTATATTCCGGTTAGACTGGAAGCCGACCCCAATATAGTTGGGAAAAGGCTAGGCAGAACAGAACCTATATTTATTTGTTCCTTTGTGGCGCTCTGTGAGAGTCAAAATGGTGAGCGTTAAAACCATCTGCGACGATGAGCTCGCGTGGGACCGCCGGAGCCCCGCAGCGCCGGAGCCGTGACAGAAGCCATGCCTGCTGCATATTGCGTGCTTGCTTGCATGCTGCATGCATGGTGTGTGCTTGTTTGCATGTTTGAAAAATATTACGTCAGCAAAAAATGAGAAATAAGTGTTTCGCTCATTGTCTTCCGCGATTTAACGGTGTAGCATTCGTTAATATGCAGATTAACTAGGTAGAATGCAGATATCTACTACTTTAAGTAACATTTTAAACTTTAATGGATCGTTCCCGGTAATTTGCAGATTAACTAGTTAATGTACATATTAACGTATTTCGTATTCTAACGGTAACATTTATACTATTAAATGGGATCGGAGACAGAAATAGTTCATCATGTTTCCATGTTTTTTAAAGTAAATTTTTTACTCAGCACAAATCAATTGACGTAAGAATCATCAAAATGTCAAGTTCGAGCTTTAATTTTTAGAAATAGTTCAAAAAATTTTTTACCTAATTAGTACCACTTGTTAAATAATTAGTACCTCGTGGGATCGCAAGTTATTGCAATAGTTTCATACCCCCGCGAAATCAATGGTTTAGTCCCATCTCAAAAATGCCCAACGCACCTAAAGAAGTTTTCACTTCAATTACCAAAATTGCATTTAAAACATTTGTCTTAATAGACAAAACAAAAGTCGCGCGAACGGCGCCGCCGCCGCCGCCGCCCCGGCAACAGTCGCGCCGATTTACTTGGAAATTTGGGGGCCAGGATCTCGGCGCTTGGTTGACGTTGTGCAGTGGACACGCGGCCATAGTAAATGTACTGCCAGACCGCACCGCTGTGATGTATTTCGGCGCCGTCATCTCGGTCTCGTCTTAAGATTAATCGATTGACGTAAAGGTCAGTTCACATCGAGACGTGACGCGAAGCGACGCAGCGCGTCATTTTTAAGAAAGTGATAAAAGTGACAAAAATAATATAACTTTAATAACTACACAAAAAGATACACATTTTATTGAGATAATTCGTCGTGATGCTTCGCGGCGCGACGCATCAGGACGCAGCAGTACTTCGCCGGTATGCGCGGCGTGCAAGAGCGGTACTGAGCCTAGCGAAGCCGCGTGATGCTGCGAGACGCCGTGAGGCGAATGCTGAAGCCGTCCTGGAGACTTGTCTCTACTATTTTTCGTCCAGATTTCGTGTTGATTTGATGCAGTTCAGTCTCGCTGCGCCGTCCAATGTCTCATTGCGCAGCGAGGCATCGCGCTGCCAGCGATTTCACGATGCGTCTCGCGACGTCGCGATGGGTTTGCATCTCGCCTCTTCAAGCATCGTCGCGTCGCGTCGCGTCTCGGTGTGAATTGACCCTAAGAATCATCAAAATCGGCCGACGCGTTTGGTACCTAGACCGCCACAAAGGAACAAACCTACACAAAAGAGAAAATCTTGAATGAAACCTCTCCGCTAATGTCACAGGCTGATCGCTTTCTTATTGTCAATTATGACAACTCTAGTACCATAGAGGAAAGTAATCTAGTACTCACAAATTAACAATGCATCAGTAACATGTATGTTTGTAGTCCACATTTTTGTTTTTTTCGTTTCAATTACTAAACATATTTTTACAATAACCCAAAACAAAATCCTTATGTGTTAATTAACTATATTTAAAAATATAAAAAAAACAAACAAAATGAGTAAAGAAGCACCTAAAAAAAAGCTTTCCATGCCCAAATACATGAACTTCATCATAGGAGGCGGTAGCGGGTAAGTTACACACATAACACATAACATAACATCACGCCTTGTTTCCCCGAAGGGTTGGGCAGAGGTGTCCCTGTAGCAGGTACACCCACATTTCGCCAGTTATGTTTAAGTCCCATGTAATAGGGGGCGAGCCTATTGCCATCAACCGGGCACAAGTTACCTTTTAAAATATTGGTTTATAGTATAAACGAAGACTGCTCAACCCAAGGCCCATGTGCCAGAAAGTGGCCTGCCAACGTATTTGCCCACCAACAGTGGTCAACTAGTCAGCGGTGTTTGTTTCTAACGCGGTCTGTTCGCTTGACACCTATTTTGCTGCACTGCATTGCCCGTGGGCAAATCTTGAGTTTGGACTTCTGAAGTGACACTGTGTACACCGCAGGTTAGGACGGGCAGGATGTACAGTAAGCGCTCAAAAGTGCATGAGCACGCTAAGAGTCGTATTGCTGTGAACACGCGGTATAGCTCGTACATTTGTATGTGTAAGCAACACGATACACACACCACAGATAACGCAGTTACACGAAACAACAATATATTTCCGTCGCTTTAAACATGCTAGCACACACGCACTATGCGCGTGAACTTGACCAGTTAATGGCATTGCTAAAATTCGATAGTTACTTAACAAGCGCAGATAGCAGAAAGCGTTAAGCGTTGGTATGGAATTCAATCTGCCTCAGGTTCTAATCTCGTGAAATACAGTTCGGTTTTTTGCAAATATTATTATTTTTGTTTTCGATAATAATATTTTTTAAATATTGCTGCTTTTTTATGTTGTTATTGCAATAAAGGTTTTAGAATAAAAAATGCGTGATATATGATAACAAAATTAAAAAATATATGTTTATTCGTTATATTTATTTTACATAAGTTAATAAACTGCTACAATTATTTATCATTACTTCAGCTGAATAAGATGTGAAATAGATGTCAAGAAACTTAGAAGCAGTTTGTATTATTTAGACATATTTAAATTATGAAATATTTTAAATTTTTAATGAATTTTTTCACCATAAATATTAAGCTTTGATCATGGTCGAAGTAATTAAGTAATAAATAAGAATATTAGACTACTTAAAATGTAAAAAACTACTTACAGAATAGGTAATTTTAAGGTTAAATATGGGTAGTTTGTTTATATTTTATTTGTATTAATTATTTTACATTTTATTTGACTTTAGTAAATATTGGTTGTTATTGAGGTTATAGCTTAAGTATTCATTTTCTTTACAAAAAGAAGATTGAAACTAAACCTCAAATTTTTATCCTAAAATAATACTATTACTAAAATAATATTAAACAATTTCGGTATATCTGCAAGAAATACGACAAACACCCTATTGAAACGTGCTTAAAAAATTCGTTACCATAAATTCATGCAATAACGAATCTGTTGTTTATTAAGTTGGTACGGTCAATATTTTAAGGTCAAAAACGGTTTTCTAGCTGGTCTTCAGTGATGCAAGCCTTCAGAGTGCACGGCGAACGGTTCATAATGACGTGTTTTTAATAATTCAGCAAAATGTCTCGTTGGTATGAAACCATTTGTTTCATTCACCATTTGACGTCGCTGCTACTCGATAATAAGCCCCTTCCTCATATCTCTTAACCCTCACAGTATTTCTCTAGAACAAAGAAAAACATTGTTTTTATTACACATAATACCTTATTATTTATTATTCACTAATCGAATTAAACCTCACAATGAATTTAAAACTTTAAAGGCATCTTCTGTCTCAACAATACCTCTGTTCTATCAACAATACCCTTGATTAAGATTTATGTTTAGTAAAATATGAAATATATTAATGATAACACTCACACTTAGTCCGGTTTCATTAGATATTCACTTCACTTTTACGCAGCGCAATAATATTCTCTGATCTGATCTGATCTCTTCAATATATTTTATGCCTGCTTTTTGATAATAATAACCACAACACTGCGCTAAATACTCGTCACCAATATTATCCACGAACCAAAAAAGTTCTATTAATTGAATACTCGTAACAAACTGCATCTACCCCACAGAAATCGAAATAATTTACTTAGTTTTTTGTGGTCTACCTGCTAAACTTTAATATTTATGTGAACAAGACGAATGAAACTAAAAACGAATGATGATTATTGAACTAGTCATTGGTTGCAGACAAAGTGAGTGTGTGTGTGTAATGTGCGTGTCTACAGTATTGTAACAACTTATAGAAGAAGGTCGTAAGTCAAACCGAAGCGTCAGTCTATTGCTTTGTGAGATTGCTCATGGACTTTTGGTCGGATAAGTATAGATGGAATAAAAGAAATGCATAAATTAGATCAATTTTATAATTATTATTAAAATAAAATACAGTAATTACATAGTTTGCACGACGAAATTATGTAGCAATATAACATTATAACAATATAGCATAGCAATAATAATAATCTATTTATTAAGAGCAATTATAATAAAACATACCTGACCGTTCAGAACTGTCTTGCCGAGTCTGTAGTCGAACAAAGACTGCCTGATCGAGCCACTTGTGCGCTCTTTTATAATATGGCCTGCTTGTCAGTGGGTGGGGGCGAGTAGCCAACCGAACAACTTATTAAACCGGAAGTTACTCGAAAAATTACGTAAATATTTTTAAATTAATCAAAATGCAACGTTTCTCCCACACGGCCATTCTGACGAGCAGCCATTATGGCTCGTGAATATCAATTAAATTACATGGCTCTTATGGTTAATCACTCATTGGAATACAATGACATAATTTCTATTTTCATATACAATTCAAATACAAAAATCATAATATGGCCTCGGTAAAAGCCTTACATGAAGGCACAGCCTAAATATTTAATAAATTATTGCCTCGGTAAGAAAGCCTTATGTAAGGTGCGGCATAAATATTTAATAAATTATTGCCTCGGTAAGAAAGCCTTATGTAAGGCGCGGCATAAATATTTAATAAATTATTGCCTCGGTAAGAAAGCCTTATCTAAGGCGCGGCATAAATGATATGGCCTCGGTAAGCAATCCCTTAAAGATACGGCCGAATTAGCATACTCATTACCAAGCACTCATCCAACACCTGGCCAGTATGTAATGGATTCGTACTAGACAATAAGTTACTTATCTCCAGAATCTAGTGATTCTGTGAGCTCAGTTCCCATATCAGGAGAAACAAGTCTCAGATTTTCATGAGAAACATACAAATCATTTCCAGTACTATGAACTTTTACTGTGTATCGTTCATCATCATGAATCGTTATAAACTTATAACGCATGGACCTTTAAACTTACTGTCAAATTTCATAATAGCACGGACGGGACAATTTTGACTTTGTTTCTGTTAAACTGATTTTTTATATCGCTGCGCGTTCGTCAATGCGAAGTTTTGCTACTTCTCGACAAGCATTGAAATTCAAGCATTCAATAAATATCATTTACAAGAGAAGAAATGGTTGGAGGTGACCGATTGCAACCCATGAGAAGCTGAAGGTTTGTCCAGTGGCTTTATTTAACGTGCAATTGATTGCAAGTTGGACTTCCCCGACAGCATCCTACCAGCCTCTCCGGGTAGTATTCTCGACTACCGTGAAACAGTCAGTTAGGACCCTCATTAGCCTTTCGACCTGGCCATTTGCACGACTGACACCAGTTGCGATAAAATGTAATTCGATTGACCAGTTTTGGCAAAAATTTCGCTTGATCACAAATTATTCTTTTGGGGGTTCCAAAACTACAGACCAGATCTTTAAGACAGCTTCCGGTAGAATTTGCAGTAAGGTTAGTCACAGGTTTTAAAAAACAATACTTAGAAAAGGCATCAATAAAAACTACCGCATATTGTTTCTCGAGTTTCACATACATTTTCAGAGCTGGATTGATGACCCTCTAAAAAACTGACGGTGCATTACATTATCCAAAAGGAGTACGTAAAAACTCGTATTGTCCATTAGACGTGACAAATGCATTTTCTTGGTGGAGTCAGGAGCTATAGGTATTTGGTGAAAGCCTCCGGCCATGGACTGTGAAGGACTGTGAAGAACTTAGCATTCACGAGTTTACCAATATGGTCATCGATTAATGGAAGAGGATAATGATCCCTTACAGTATTGCTATTAAGGTTTCTGTAGTCGACACATAAACTGTCGCTACCATCTGTCTTTCGAACTAACAGAATAGGACTCGAAAAAGGGGAGTTACTATCACGGATGATTCCATTGTCTCTTAAATTCTGTATAATCTTTTTGACATTCTCTCGCTCGATGGGGGCAAGACGATATGGGCGTTTTTAAACATTTTTGTCTGGGTTTTTAAATTTAATAGTCAGTTCTCCTGTATTAATTTGCGTTACAGAATTCCCTGATGTAAAAAGATCTAAATAGCATTTGAATAAATTAAGTAAGTGATCTTTTGAAATCGAATCGACATCAGTATCAATACAGCTTTCAAAATAATTTTTTTTTTCAGCAAAACTAAATGTTGTTAGAGGTTTTTAGTTGGTTTTATTTTTAGAAAGCACAACTTGTATGTCAGGAATGTCAAAAAGATTCTGACCCAAAAGAACGTCATATTGAATATAGTGATCGGGAACCAATACCAGCTCCGACTCCAAATTCAGGCCATCAATACAAATCCGACATGTCTTGATACGAGTAGAACAAAATTAATTTCCTCCAACTCCGCGTAACATTGTAGTTTTAACAGATATTTTGCCACTGGTGCAATCCCCAATACTTTCGCGCGTTAAGAGCGGCCAACCCGTCATACTATTCTTACAAACGCTCGTAAGTTATTACGGCGTTGCTAATAGGTATCTTGTGCACTATATCTAGGTTTCTATGCAAGCAAAAAATAAAAATTTGGAGGTATAAATTCAATATAAGACTATAAAAATCTGCTTTTTTGCACAAATGTTTACCTGAACTTTGACCGTTCATAATGTACTCATAAATTGTAAAAGTAAAGAAAACATCTTCATAGAAACCTCGCATATGTAATGTAGATTCTAAATGACAAACATTTATTTCACAAACTTGTAAGGCGTATTCAAAAACACGTATTTCCTGAAACAAGTTATTTTTCGTACAATGTTATCGCGTTCTCACTTGCTTTTTAGAAATTTTCACTTGCGCTGGATGAAACAACAAGTTTTTCGACCATGCTCGCGTTGACGATAGACGGACCGGGAAGGGCCTTATAAGGAGCATTCAGCACCAATTTTATTTTTTGCCAATCGTGGAATGGTTGTTAGCAAGTCTTAAAGAATTTACCAATTTTTCAGATTTTTCAGATTTCGGTTTTGAATTTAAGCGTTTGAAGCAATTTTCTAACTTATGACCCGACCTTTAACAAAAGGTACATACTACGCGAAATTTAGGTGCTACACCAGTTGGCACATCCTCAGTTTGGTCATTTTGCCTATGGGTCTGACGAGATTGATTGGTAGTAGGGATGTCTGAATCCTTACGGTAACGACAGTCACTTTGCAAATGGCCCACCTTAAAGCATTTTTGACAACGTCTAAACTTATAGTCTTGCGAGTTATATTTGGTCTTTTTAGCAGGAATATTGTGGTCAGCAGAATCATGAACTGGATGTTTACGTTTATAAGAATATAGATTTTGTATCAATTGAGGCAAAGTTTTAGGCGTCAGTCGTAGCAAATATGATTTAATACGAAAGTCCAACACACCTGATATCACGGCGTCCACTAAATGCAGCTGGGTCACCTTAACACCAACAGCTTTTTTCGCCAGCTCCCATTTACGAGATGCATACTCAGCCAAGCTATTAGCCTTGTCCCTTGTATACTCCATGAAGGCGATTAAATCATCGTAGTATCGAGTTTCATCTGCAAAGGTTTGAATAAGATTAGCTTTGATATCTTCCCAATTAGTCAGCGCGGTATAGTTGCGACGTGCCCAATCAGCAGCACGTCCTTTTAAATTTTTCCTGGCAAAATTAAGAATTTCACGCTCGTTAAGCTGATATTCTGATTTCAAATCGTCGACATGACGACACCAAACCTGAATGGTATCTGTGCGATCATCTGGATCAAAAGAAGGTAGATAGATAATATCTAAATTTCTTGTACGTGGCAATGGATGTAAAATTTGTGACGTAGGAGCAGTATTTGAAGCCTGAAGAAATGTACTCATCATTTCTTTCATCATAGACTTCATAAAGTCAATAGGAAGAAAGTTACCGCCCTGATTTTCTAGTCCTGGAGTAGTCGAGCTTGAAGGATGTCTGCACTGACTGGTGCTGGTGCCAGGTTGGGTCTCCAAGATCTCTTCCAGCCGCTGCCCTCTAGCCCGTGCGCCGAAGATCGGAGACGTCAATTCTTCGTGAGAAGCAGCATCAAGGGTTTCAGGCACTTTGGCAGAGTCGTTGTGCTCGTAATTTGACATCGTACCTGACACTCAAACAAACAAAAAAATATCGTGTTAGAATATAGGCACTCGATCCCGCTTCTGATGTGGGATAAGTATAGATGGAATAAAAGAAATGCATAAATTAGATCAATTTTATAATTATTATTAAAATAAAATACAGTAATTACATAGTTTGCACGACGAAATTATGTAGCAATATAACATTATAACAATATAGCATAGCAATAATAATAATCTATTTATTAAGAGCAATTATAATAAAACATACCTGACCGTTCAGAACTGTCTTGCCGAGTCTGTAGTCGAACAAAGACTGCCTGATCGAGCCACTTGTGCGCTCTTTTATAATATGGCCTGCTTGTCAGTGGGTGGGGGCGAGTAGCCAACCGAACAACTTATTAAACCGGAAGTTACTCGAAAAATTACGTAAATATTTTTAAATTAATCAAAATGCAACGTTTCTCCCACATACATGTCGATGAGTTTATGTGGAAGTCGAAAAATTCTTAACCCAGATACTGTTGAATTTTATAATATTTTACCTTTTTTTTTGGTTGGGAAAATATCAAATAATTTCTCTCGCTCTGGGTGAAGTGGAAGGACGTGGCAGACTCTTACTGACTAAAACCCACCCGTGTTCCTTCAGCTGCCTGTATGTTGCCAAGGGCCACGGTATCCATTTCGGACTTTCCCGCGACCCCGGCAGGCATCGGCCCTAGCGGACCCCGTCAGTTGTGCCATCGGCCCTAGCGGACCCCGTCAGTTGTGCCATCGGCCCTAGCGGACCCCGTCAGTTGTGCTGACATCTCTTTAAACGCGCGTGGAACACAACGCGCCATCGACCCAGGCCTGGTCCTTATCGGACGGTGAGCTACCCATTGCTCACCGTCCGCAAGCCCGCGCCTATTGCGGCTGGGAATCGGCCTGGGATTCCCAACGTCTAGGGCGTCTCCTGCGGCGGTTAGGGGCGTGAGGGCGCGAAATTTGCCTCTCCCTCACGCGTTCCGCCTCCTCCTTCGCGAGTATTACTGATTCGTAGAAGGAGGTGACGACTTCCCGTACCCTCTCACTCCGTACCATGGCCTGGACCAGGGCCGGACGTGAGAGATCACCGCCGCCGATCGCCTCCACGAGGACAGGGCGGTGCCCCACCCAAGCCGGGTAGACCGCCACTGTATGCTCCACGCTGTCCTCCGGGTGATCCACACAATGGTGACAGCAGGGTGTTTCCTCCCGCCTTACCCGGAACAGGGACCTCCCGAAACAACCGTGTCCGGTGAGGACCTGCGTCAGGCGGAAGGTGATATCACCTTGATATTTGGTTTTATTTATTTATTTAGTACAAGGAGGACTTACAGCTAATAAAAACAGACATAAAAGGAGACCATAGTCACCAGAGAGCCAATTACAAATCCTCACATAAAGACATATAATTATAGAGCCAAAAAACAAAAAAATATATATATTTGGCTAGCAACTATATGACTAAAGTCATAGAGATTTTTTTTTAAAAAAAACAAGATCAAATAACCACAAATATCAAATAATAATGATCAAATATCGCTACTTGAAGAATTTGATGCTTAAGCACCTTCTGGCCGAATTCACACTAATTGTGAATGGATCAAAATCATATTCCCTGCAAATATCATTGAAATTTCTGCTTGCGCGCACAATGTAACTGGTCTGCCTATAATTCGTAGATGTATGAGGTACACGTATGGGTGGATTAAAACGAAGTGCTTTACTTTTGGCACATTAAAATAAAATTTTGACAATAACTCAGGGTTTGTTATTGAGGATTTCCAACAAGAATAAACAGTCTGCAATTTTACGCCGATCCACCAGTGGCAGTAGGTGATACCTACTCATAGAAATATATTCTTTCTTATATCTATGGTGATACTTCTTACAGAGTCCAAGATAATCGGTTGTCTGATATGGAATCTTTTGATGAAAGCAAAGATGTTTTATGAACCGTCTTTGGATGTTTTCCAAGCGGTCAATGTATACTTATAATATCGTGGATTCCATATCTGAGACGCATACTCTTGCCGACTCCTTACAATAGCGGAATATAATATTTTTAGTATTTTTGCATCAGTAAAACACTTAGAAAGACGTAAGTATTGTAAACCCAAGCAGTTTAGAAGCTTTTTTGACAATTCTATCAATGTGTGTGTCAAAAACTAACTTACTGTCTTGATGGACGCCCAAGTCACGAATAGTATTGCACCTTGGCAAGACCTGCAAAAATATTTTTTTAATTCATTATTTCGAATTTAGTATTTTGTGACTCGATTCACAATTCTAACGAATTCACAAAGTTGTAAAAAGATTTTTATGGCATGTGGCACATCACTAGCAAGAGGATAGACTAGAGAATTTTTGAGGGAGTTGGAAGATGCTGGTCGCTTTTGGTTTTTTTTTTTATAGCCATGTAAATAGCTGTAACATGGACAGCTTTAATTGAAGTCCGAAACTTTGCGAGTAAAAAAAAAACTAGATGGCTAATGTCACTAATTTTGAATTTAAAGGTACTGTAATAGAAAGAGAAAGAAAGAAAGAAAAGAAACGTTCAGTAATTACGTATGTTTAACACTCGTATGTGTGTGTTTCGTTTTACGCATCACAGTAAAGATTAGAAATAAAGTATTTTAGCATACGTTATTTTTATGCAAAAGTATAAAGTAGGTATGCTTATCGAAAATAAAGTAGGATACGTTATTATAGCGTATGGTTGGCAACCCTATCATCAGCTCATTCTGTAATTAGTAGGTAACTTTTCTTTTTTTTTTTGTTCCGGGGTGAAAAATCTTCATTGATGTCCTCCGCCCTGGGGCGGACGAAGGGGTCTGTCAGAGTCCTACTGACTAAAAACCACCCCGGTGTACCCGTCTTACATTTGGACCGGAGATCATGAGATCTAGTGCGCCTTCCATGATCCCCGACTGGTGCCGGTCACTTCATGACCGCGGGGGGATTGGGCGTGAGACTCCCCCCCCGACGTCAAATAGGGGCGCGCGTGGAACACTATGCACCGCCACTTCGGATCCTGCTGGATGGGGGGCGGCGGACGTCCTCGAGTACGCCGTCCCTCCGGACCTGTTTACGGGGGCTGGAAGAGGGCGTTGTCCGCCCTCCGCCGACACCCGGTCCACCTGCTACGGATCAGCAGAGTAGTCTCACTCTTCCTCTCCCTTGCCACAGCCTCCTTTTGCGAAAAGCAGACAAGTTGGCAGCGAGAAGTTGGCTCCAACTTCTGATACGAAGGCACGGCGTGGCTCCTCCCATGCGGTACACTCTGCTTATGTATACCGCGCCGTGTCCTCCCAACAGTGGGTGCAGTGATGGCACCGAGCGTCCGGCTCCCTGTTTATGCGACACAGGTACTTTCCGAAGCAGCCATGCCTCGAGAGCACCTGCGTCGCCTGAAACGACAGGGAGCCGTGCCTCCTCCCGAGCCATTCGTCGAGCACTGGTCGGATCGCGTCGACGGTAGCGAGGCGGTAGGGCGCAGAAACCTGTCCCGCCATTCCGTCTCACGGAGCTGAGACCGACGAAACTCGATAATTAATTAGTAGGTACCTAATTTAATGAATTCACTGGGTGGCAGGACAAACTCGATTATTTTCCAAGCGAAAGGCTCATGAGAAGTCGTTTTCCCGCCGTGGATTTTAAAGGTATAGTATTCAGGAGTATTAGTACTCAGGCCTGCCGCTGGGCGCTTCACCGCCCGCGTGCAAAACTGACAATGCCTCCCCCTCTTTACCCTACTATGCTTTTAGAGAGGAATTTGATGTTGGTTAAGTTGTTATGTAAAGCCACAACGCCGCAGGACCTGGTTTTCTTCCGACGGGATTACCCGGAATGAGATTGACTTCTGTCTATCCTCCAGTAAACAAATTATTACTAAATTCAAAATTTTAAACAGGATTCGCTATTCTTGGTATGGTTTCGACCATCGACCACTACGCGTGGTAGCGAGCTTTAACCACAAAATTCACAGAACCCAAATAATTCAAAATAGCATAAAACGAGTAGACCAAACTTCATTAATCATCTGCAGAGATAAATTCATCTTGGAACTCATAAACAGCTTTGATATTCTTAAAACACCAGAAGATGATGTAGAGCAACAATATTTAAATATGAAAAACGTAAAAAAAATGCCAGCTCAAAAGTTAAACCTGTAAAGAGAAAACTTCTTAAACTTAGTAAAGCAAGCCTAAAACTAATAGAAGAGAGACAAGATCTTGTTTTTAATACAACCGAATTCAGAAAAACAAATAGACAGGTTATAAAAGGTGGATCCGAAAAGACGTAAGACATTTTAATGACAAACTGCTACAAGTGGCTTTGGAAAGCAACAGATCGTTATAAATGGCTCGAAAAGGTGCTGATAAAGGTCGATCCACAATCACATAAATCAAAGACCAGCTAGGTGTTTTACACACCGATAAAGTCAACGTCCAGAATGTATGCACACATTTTTATAAATATCTGTACACTGTCAGGAACAACGATTTTCCCTGCTCCCAGAAACACAATAATGTTTTCCTATCACAAAGTGCTGCTCCAATTACAGGTTTTGAAGTCCATTGCGCTCTGCGCAGTATGAAATAAGTACAGTAAAAGCCCTGGCGAAGACAACATCTCTACCGAAGCCCTGAAAATTGGAGAGCCCGTATTACTTCCGCACATCACCAACTTGTTTAATTTAATACTGCAAACTGGTTCGTTTCCTGCTCAATTCTGCCACTCCACTATCATTTTGTTACACAGGAAAGGTGACAAATCTGAAATTAGCAATTACCGTCCCATCAGTCTGGTGTCGCATTTATACAAAGCGTTTGTAAAGGTTATAGAGAACCGCATTTCAAGCCAACTTAACTCCCACCAGCCACCTGAACAAGCAGGGTTCCGAAGAGGCCTCTCCGCCACTGACCACCTACAAGCCCTTAACCAAATAATCGAGAAGTGCACAGAATTCAAAACTCCTCTTTATTTAGCAATCGTCGACTACGCCAAAGCGTTTGACAGTATCTACTGCAACTCATTATTCAAGGCACTCAAAAACCAAAATATAGAAACCACCTACATAAATGTCTTGAAGAACATTTATTTATTTTTAGAATACCACAGCCGCTATCTAATACTTCAACCATCCTTCCTTGTCGAAAGAGGAGTCAAGCAGGGAGACCCGCTGTCTCCTAAGCTATTCATTGCCACCCTTGAAGAGGTTTTTAAAAATCTGTCAGTCGAGACAAAAAAAAGAAGTTGCTTGCCGCACCGAAAATGTCTGGAAGAGCTATTGGTCGATGAAAACCCTTATGAAAGGAGATCTTCCAATTTGCCATGAACGCAAATTAATGGACCTTTTGCATTCTTCCTATCCTTATACGGCGCTCAAACCTGGTCTTTGACAGTTCAACAGAGGACCGGGCTCGAGGTTTGCCAGCAAACGATGGAACGCAATATCATTGGAGTTCGACTTACCGACCGGATACGGAACACGATACTGCTCTCTAAGACACAAATCGCTGACGTCACTCAAAAAGCAGTCAAGCTCAAGTGGGACTGGGCCGGACACGTTTGCCGCATGTCGTATGCATTGTGAGCTAAGACCACTACAACATGGGTTCCTGAAAACGTCGAGCGGCATCGTGGAAAACCTAGGCATAGATGGCGGGACGAACTTGACGGTTATAGGAGGGATTGGTTGGTCCATATTGGCTCAGGATCGAGTATAGTGGAAAAAGGTAAGGGAGGCCTTTGTCCTGCAGTGGGACAATACGGGCTAATTATTATTAATTATTAAGTTGTTATGGAAGTGTACAAAAAAAACAGGTCAAGAGCGAGTCGGACTCGCGCACCGAGGGTTCCGTACCATTTTAAATTTTCATCGGCGAGGCCTATATTTGTCAGAGAGTTTTAACACTATGGTGTAGAATATTGCAATTTTAGGTCAGCGCCATCTCTTGACTAGACTAGACTATAGTCACACTATTGTAATTTTTGTTGATGATTTCTAAAAAAGTGTGCTATTTAGAGGCATCGTTTTATTTTTCCTGTAATCTTTACATAAACTTCTATCTCATAGAATAATTTCAGATTTTTCTCTATGTAAACTTTGCAGATAAGGGGAGAACGGTATTTTTTTTAAATTTTTCGTCAAAAGTCGAAAATCATGCGGCGGAAAAAAAAGTTTGAGAATGTACAAATAGCGCTCTTTCTTATGATACCTCACATGCCGTAGTAGCCCTACTTTCAGTTAGTATTGAAAAAAAAAAATCTTTATTATTTACAAAATAGTTGGGCCCACGTCATCTGAAACTATTCCAAATGTCAAGTTGATAGCATTAGTAGTTCTTGAGATATCCAGTTGTGACAGACAGACAGACTGAATCGCACCATAAGGGTTCCTTTTTACCATTTTGGTACGGAACCCTAAAAACCGGCCCTAAATGGTTTGAACCTGCAAACGTTTGCGTTAATTTTCTATAAAGAACAACAATGTGTTCAATTAGGAGATTTCTATGCTTGCCGCCCCCTTGAAACTGCCGCCCTTGCACGGTGCACGCCCTGCACTCCCGCCCAAGTAACACAGACGTGCTGAATAAAGATTGAGTAAGAGCAATCATCAAGAGCATAAGCTGAATACTAAGCTGAATTACGTCTGAGTACCGTCTATTCAGCTGTTATTTAAGCAAAACGGGCCCCAATTTTGAATGCTTAACTCTGAATAACATCTGAGCAACATATGAGTAGGAGCTTAATAACGTTTCAATTAGCTTAATAACTTCTGAAGCTCACATGGTTTAAGTTCTTACAATTAAGCTCTTACAACTGAGTTATTCAGCTTAGTCGAATTGGTTATTGTATTCAGAATTTAATAAGCATTTAAATTATTGTTCACTTTTTTGCAAAAAATATTCATACAAATTGTGATCTTTTCACAATTTATATGCATCAAATCAAAATCAAATCAAATCAAATCAAATTATTTATTTGCTAGAATGTAGGTATACAAATAAGGTCGTGAAGAATTAAAGTTGAGCCATACATTCTGCCCAAGATTCGACATGCAAAATTTAAATGAATGAATACGATGCAATAATAAAAAATATTTTTCGATGTCTGATGATTTTAATGTTGATTTGACATGGTGGTGGTGGACTTATAAAATCGATAAGTGTAATCGACTTTAATCAAACTAGACACGTACACAATAATTATATATTTATTTTCTAGTCTCAAATATAACAACCAACTGCCGATCAGAGTTGAAGATGTCGCGACGCCCCCGCAAGGGGGCATGGCGAGCGGGGTCAGGGCTTCGCCCTTTGCCCGCGGTGGCCATACGTTGACCCATAGCTATGGGTCCCTCACTTAGGTTCGCCTCGGACGGCTTAACAGAAAAGACCACACTTTTGTTAAGCAAAAGTGCGTCTATGTGATTGGTTGCTCTGAATATTTCTGTAGGCGCGCCACGACGCCAGCTCCTGGCGCCGCTATCTTCACGACATCCGGTCAGCCCCCGCCAGGTGAGACCCTCGGTTGCCCGGGGGAGGCCCAGTGAGAACGACCAGCGACGGAGATGCCGACTCGACGCCCTACAGGTCTAATATGTAGTCTCCCCCTCTCCCCGCTTACAGATCGAGCCGTTTACGGTTTGAGGGGTAGGCAGTCGCGTATGTATGAGCGGCTAGTGTTGTAGTGTAACACCGCTCAGTGTAGACGCACGTCGCGACCCGCATCGCGCTCGTGCGTGTTGTGTTTGGATGCATGTGTAGTAATGGGTGTCTGTATATAGTTATGTGACGTGCCTATATTAACCTAGAACACGCCACACAACAGATGTATGTGTACATAGTAGAGTCTTATTATTTCGAGTAAGCTGCGTGTAACCTGGATGCTGCTTACCCGAGGCGTCATATCCGGTGCGATGGCGTCAAGGGTCCGCTACCAGGTCGCGGGGCAGGGGTTTCGCGTCAGGCGGTCGCGCATGCAGTGGCGCTATCTGCCTGATATGGGGCCAGGCAGACGCGTCGGCACGCGCGAACATTGCCTTCACGAGTCGCCCTACAAACGTATCCAGGCTCTCGATCCCGAGGTCCCGGTGGAGAACATCGTTCCTCACGTAGCGAGGGGCGTCAACGATGGTCCGCAACGCAAAGTTCTGTTGCGTACGGAGCGTTTTTCGGCTCGACTCGCTCGCGAGGGCGAACCAGGCCGGGGCGGCGTACGTCAAGACTGGGCGTACGTACATTTTGTACACGCTCAGCTTGACGCGCGTCGGGATGCGGGATGAGAGCACGGGTCTGAGGAGGTTGCGGGCGACCTTACCCTGCGCGACGACCTTGTGGACATGGGGCCCCATCGTGAGGCGGCGGTCGATGGTCACACTCAGGTACTTGGCATGGGGCGCTCAATCGACGTCGACTCCATGCAGTTTCAGGGGGGGTGGGAGGGGCGCAAAGCCAGGCACCATGGCTTGCGTCTTACCCACGTTCACCGACAGTCGCCATTTGGCCAGCCACTCGGGAAGAAGATCGAGGGCGCGCTGCATTTTGACCGCCGCGTACTTCGCATTAAGCGATGTAGTGATGTACGCGGCGTCATCGGCATACAGCGCGAGAACTGCCGATCACTCCTTCCGACATTCGTTTTAAAAGTGTCGCCCCCACCATTGCTCTGGAAGTTCGCAACGGAACAATAATGGCGCGACACCAGTGCTGCCAACCTAACTATTAAACAGATAATATCTTTAATTTTTAAAAATGTAAACGTATTTAATTTTGAATAGCCTTAAATTTTTTATTAATTAAATATGTTTTTAACAAATAAATCAACTAATAATTAAATCATAAATCAAAATAACTTCTTTTAATGTAAATATGTGTGTTTGTCTTCGAAGCGACAACATAAGTAAATTTTAATTTACAAGTTAGAGATGCTATATGTTAATTGTTAGTGCGCAAGTAATTTTGTCGTGAATAGTATGTTTTTTTTTCATTACTTATGACGCGCCGATTGAATAATCAAGATAACAGATAGTAAATAGTATTTTCATACATACATACTAGGTCTGATAAAAGAACTTGTGACGAAATAGCTAATACTAGTCATTTTAATCCAACAAAATAACATGAATCTAGTTGAAAATGTTGTAGTTGTAAGATTTTACATTTTGGTGATATCGTAAATTCCTTGTAAGTATAAATTACAAAGATTTTTAATGGCGATCGAGTGTTTTGCTTTATAATGCTCAATAAAAGTGCACACATGTCTTGTTACTAAGCTATAACTTGAAAAAAAGTAGTCTCATTATACTAACTTCTGAATAACAATTATATAGTTGATCACATTTCTACATTACTCAGATTTTTAGGGTTCTCTAATCGAACGAACAAAAATTTAAATATTCTTTTAACAATTTTCTTTTGATATAACCGTTTCTCTTACGTTTTTTCCACGACTTTCGATCCATAATGCAAAAAATAAATACGTATAATAATATTTTAATTAAGCTGGTATTAAGCTATGGGCGCTATAACAATACAAATATGGTCTTTAATTTGTTAGTTAGTTTGAAACTCTATTGTACTGAAAAAAGCTTAGTAAAACATAAATAATATTGTTTATTCAGCAGCTGGATAATTAGAAAAACAAAGAATCTTATCCAGTTTAAAGATAAAATAAAAACAATTATTCAGTATCAAGCTGTATAATAGAATTATGGAACAATATTATTCAGAAGGTGTTACTTTATTCAGCAATTAGCTGTTTCAAACGCTACTAGCTTAGTACTGCTTTAATAATAGCAATACAGGTTATGGTTATTCAGATAAATGCTACAGACGGGGCTGTTTTTCAGCTTTAAGCCACCTGGAATGCGTATTGCTAAATAACGTCTGTATAATAATCTTACGGTGACTGGTTATTAAGCGTAAAGAAGGGAAGGACAGAAATACAGAATTTATTAAGCGTTAAGAATTTTAAGGGTACCGAACTCCGAACTCAACCTAATTCAGCATTTGGCTATTCCCAAAGCTCTTATACAAACTATATTCATCTTTGTACTGTAAAATGTTCTAAATGTGTACTGCTATCTTGCTTATGTGTTACCTGGGCGCACCCAGCGGGCCTGCTAATACTTAATAATAATATTCACAGGATGATGGCAATTTGTATAGTCCAGCCAGCGGACTTGTTGAAGACCCGAATGCAGCTTCTGGGTCCTGCCGCAAAAGACGCGTCGTTCGTGGGTGTAGCCCAAAATATCGTGAAGAAGGAAGGGTTCCTGGGTTTCTACACGGGTATATCAGCCGCCCTACTCCGACAGGCTACTTACGGCACTGGCAGGCTTGGAGCCTTCAATGGATTTATCGATATGTATTCAGCGTAAGTGATCATTCTTCTTGAATACCATTTACTAAACGACCGAGCGTTCATCTACTACGATGTTTGCTTGGATAGTCCGCCGGGCGCGCGGCGCGGTCGGTGTGCGGGATTGATCCAGGTATAATTACGGGAATAATGAAAAATACGTTGCTTGATGTGATCGTGCAATTTGATTGTGACAATATTACAGATGTAGACTAGACTAGATATAGGAAATATAATTTCTCCGTCTAAATGTTTAATAATCGATATAATCGATATAATCGATGATGTGCGCACCAATGCGTCGTCAGAAATGAGTTTCATTGAAAAATGTTCCTATTTACGTAGGTACCATATTTTGCACACTTTTTGCACACCTATAAATAGTAAAAAATTCATGTCGCAATAATTCCCTGCCCACCTAATAATGCTTTTGACTACCATCTTCAATGGTGCCTTAAGCAACAACACCTTTCCCCAGTCGTGGAAAGAAGCCACCGTCATCGGTATCCCTAAGCCCGGCAAGCCCAAAACTGAGCCTGGGAGTTACCGTCCCATTAGTCTGCTCAAGGTTCTCGAAAAAATCTATGAGAGGCTTATTTATAAGCGTCTCAGAGACTTCGCCGATACCAAGGGCCTCATTCCCAACGAACAGTTCGGCTTTCGAACTGAGCACTCTAGCGTGCATCAGGCCCACCGCATCATAGAATTCATAAGCGCTGGTTTCCAACGCGGTTCTATGACGGGTGCAGTATTCTTCGATATAGCGAAAGCGTTCGATAAAGTCTGGCACAATGGCTTATTATATAAGCTGTACTAACTCGGTGTGCCAGATCTTCTCGTGCTCATCTTGCGAGACTTTTTATCGAACCGCGTCTTCCGCTATCGCATCGAAGGAGCGCTATCCTCTCCCCACCCTATCCGAGCAGGTGTCCCTCAGGGCTCTGTGATCTTTCCCCTCATTTTCACGCTATTCACCAGCAATATCCCTACGGATGGTAGTAGGGCGCAGTTGGCTCTGTTCGCAAACGATATGGCCGTCTACTTTAGATCTAGATCCCCCGATATTATTGTCCGCACTCTCCAAGGCTCAGTCAATAGACTTGCTGCCTGGTTTAGATAGTGGCGCATAGAAGTAAATCCCGATAAAAGCCAAGCGGTTCTCTTTTCGAAACCGCGCACTATGCTTAAAGACCAATCACCATGTTTGGCAAGCCGATCCCTTGGGAGAAGCGAGCTAAATATCTAGGTGTTGTTCTCGATCATCATCTCACTTTCGCAGAGCACATAAAGATGGTTCGTTTGCGAGCCGCTTTCGCTCTCGGTAGACTCCATTTCGTTCTAAATGCACGTAGCAAATTGTCACTTAAGTGCAAATTGCGCATCTATACAGCGTACATTCGACCAATCATGACCTATGCGAGTGCCGTCTTTGCTCATGTAAAACCCCATCATATCCATAGGATGCAAACCCTCCAAAATTGATTCCTCCGTAGGGCCACCGGTTCCTCCTGGTACGTTAGGAACGAGAGTCTCCATCTCGACCTAAAGATTCCCACTATCCACCAATTCCTAAAACGCCTTGCAAAGCGTTATTTTGAGTCCGCGGCCAAACATCGCAACCCTCTGGTTATCGAGGCCGCCAGTTATGTCCCAAGTAGGATTAGTCATACCTGCCGTCCAAGGCACATTCTCACCGACCCTGATGACCCCATAACCCTCCTCCAGGAGAGCAATAGGGAAACAAGCACAGTGTACAAATACAGACGCCTCTTCGCCATCAACTTCCCGTTGGTGCAGTATTACCTTACAGACGCTCTCGCTAAAAGCTCTCAAAAAAATTACATAATCTCACTTACAGTCTGAAGCTACATTTTTATATGTTAGCCAGACAAAAAACGACTAGAATATAATAGAAAAAAATTATTTAGTTAGAGTTAGCTAGTTCTGAATACTGGAAGGGTTTCCATAAATGCCGCACCGCCGCCGCGCCGCGCCGGTGTCCAATATAGGAGCCGGCAGCCGATGTTTTTATCTCAGCTGCCGGTAGTAATGTAATTCCGGTTCCCAATGAAGTTATTTCTGGGAGCCGACGCCGGCAGCAGAGGCACTCCCTATTATTTAATAAACAAGGTCAAATTAAATTAATTAGCGAAACTCTGCAGCCGTGATGAGTATCGATATCTAAATACGATAAAATAAAACAAAAACTGATTTTCACAACTCATACTTCAAGTACTACACAAGAGATCATGGATACCGGTTTTCGATAATATTGAAAAACCAGACTATCGGCCCGAAAATCCGATATTGGAGAACCGATATTTGATTTTACTGATATCGGTTTTTCGATAGTTGTTATAAAAAAACAAGACAGACACTATAGAATCATTTACTTATTTCATTAAATTTAATTAATATAAGTATAACTTTCTATTTAATAATACAGAGTGTCAGGGACATCGACGCGAAAACTGAAATCATGGATTCAGTACATAATTTTGATTATTAAAAAAAAAACAAGAGCTGAGAAGGCTCCCGTTCCTCAGGGGACCTACGCGTGTCCGACCAACACTCACGCGGGCATTATAAATTTTGGGGAAAGCGAGGAAAACCTGCTGCTAAAATGCTGACGGCGAGGAGAAACCGAAGTCACACGTTGGCGGGCGGACCTTCCACTCCGATGCCAGGGCGCGACCTTCTGGGTCGCTTCAAGTGGCCTGATACACCGGGAATAGGCGGGGATAGATGCCCTAAGACCCTAACATCGTTAACGAATTTGGTAATTTTTTTACTTCCGACCACAGACGTATAAAGAGTAGCAGACGAAACATTTGCTAAAAATTGCGTAGCCATTACGCACACATAGGGAATGTTGTCAATACAGGGCCGGACTAGGGCCGGTTGCCGGTATTATCTAACGATATTGAAACAACCGATATAGGTACTTACTGAAAATCCGCGAAAATTGATATTCTCTGGGTATAAGAAGTGTAAATTACTTAGCAATAAAGAGATAAAGAGATAAAGATAATTTATTTGTCCAAAACATGAGTATACACACACATGGCATGCAAGATGTTAGAATAAAATGTTACCACAGTCATGTTTTGCCTCAACGGCGTACAAATATAAGTAGGTAGGTTATTACATTTAATCAAATCATTATAAATTTATCCATTATTCAAATAATAATTTATAGTCCAAATTAGAATTTAAAAATTTAAAATGTTCTACAGAATAGAGTCAACAACTCATAATGTATAATAAAAATTAGTCAATTTAATGTCAAAGTAATTAGGAATACACAATTATAAGAATTAGATTAATTTATCAGTCAGAAATTCGTCAGTGGCCTCGGCCGCAACGCCAACTTGACTTGAATGACTGTTGAAATTACCGTTCTTGTTTTACGGTGAATTTATTAGAAACGTTAAAATGCGGTAGGTTGAATTTTTAAAATTAGCGTAACGTCCAAAAGTTTTTCTAAAGTTACTAAAGAAAATCACATAACTAATATTTTATATTGTTTATAGTCACATGGAGATGTTTTATGAACTGCGAAGAGTTAATAGTCATTTTTTAGTCCTTTATGTAAACCAAACTTTACTGGATTGCACTGTATGTAGTTTTGAAGTCATTTATGCACTTTTCTTGAGAGTTCCGAGGAAATAACACTGTCACTTGGTATTTGGACTATTATAACGGTATTCAACTGTTTGTTTTGCGATAAACTGTGTATTTACTATTTTTGAGCAATTAATTAAGTTACGTGGAGCCGATGTTGATCCTAAAGTCAATCGATCAATTATTACCTGCCGAATGAATTTTTTAAGTTATGTGAGAGCCTATTTATGAATACTTATGCCTATGTTCATGTTTTCCATCACACAGATACTGTATAATTCATTTTATAATTTATTACAAAAGCATATGTGTACACTGACAATCTGCACATTGCAGTATTCTGGAACAATGTCACCAAAAAGATTAAAAAAATCGTAGAGTAAACTGAAGCTCTGTTTGATAATTCAATGGTAAACATTTTACAAAAAAATTCGTCTTGCCCAAATTCGTCCCTGACTAAATAACGCGGTTGAAACAAAGAACGCGATGCAGATGATGTTGCTTAGCAATATGGCGGCATGGTACAGACAAGCTACGCGTCAAATTTTGTCTATGTGTGAGTCAGTGTGACAACAGGTGACAGAACAAGATACAATTTACGACTTGTCGCTTAGCAAAAAAATGATAGAGAATCATGTCCAGCTATATAAATATAACTATGGATTTATGTTTGGTCTGCTACTCTTTATATGTCTGTGCTGCCGACCCACCATACTCCCCCGGCCGTACCTCTGGAGGTACGGTGGGTATTTCAAAGTTAAACGATTCTTTATATAATTTGTAACTGTACGCCTGAAATGAAGTCATCATTGATGATTTGATCCTTTCTTCTTTCTTTGGAATCATCTCCAATGTATGAATATGCTCCAATATGCATCAATGTCACAGTATTCTTGTTGACACGTTTATTAATTTTGAAGTGAAACGTCACTAAAATGTTGGTGGTTCTATGGTGTTCATCAAAAACACTTTATAGTAGATGAATGCGTCTTATATCGGAATAATATCAAAATACCGGAATATCGGTACTAAAAAATTTAATATCGAAACAAAACCGGTATTGGAAAAAGGTTCCGATAGTCCATGCTCCACGAACCAACTAACCCCAAAAAAGAGTAACAATTTTATTTTTTTGTTTTTTGTATCTACAATATAACGCATGAAAAAGAGAAGGAGGAGCTCGTGGCTAAGTAATAACAGCCGCATGCGTCAGTCTATCAGGCTAAGCTACGCTTTTCAGGATTAGTCCGTGGATGGGTGACCATCTTTACATACCGAGACTCCTTCGTACCTCGAAAAGCACATTAGGCCGTTAGTCCCGGCTGTCATTCGTGGATATTTGACAGCCGTTACGGGTCGTCAGAAACCCGAAAATCTGACAACCAATCTTTCCAAGGGGTATTTATTACCCAGTTACTGGGTTGTGAAGGTCAGACAGGCAGTCGCTCCATGTAAAATACTGGTATTCAGCTGCTTCCGGTTAGACTGGGAGCCGATCCCAACATAGTTGGGAAAAGGCTAGACAGATTGATTTTTTGCATTTAGATAACAAACTCATCACGTTGCGGAGTTCCGCTTACTAATTCAATCTGACCCTGTATTATCTATGACCCCGTTTTCTTTTTTCTTAGTAAATATGGTGTTCCCTCATTTCCGGTAAAGATAGTGTTGGGCATGGTCGCCGGGGCATTCGGCGCGTGGATCGGAACACCGGCCGAAGTCGCGCTCATCCGGATGACCGCCGACGGCAGGCTAGCACCAGAGAAGCGAAGGAACTACACTAATGTGTTCAATGCTCTAGGCAGGTAGGCATTTTTGTTTTCAATAGAAAACAGTCAAAGATCCTATTGTAGGTATACAGGGTGGCAGGGACATCGACGCGAAAACTGTTACCGTGGATTCAAGTACCTACATGATTCTGAACGCCGTTGCGTTCAAATTTTTTGTCCGTTATTTTAAAAAAACTGCCTTTTTGGTCTCGGCGTTGAACATCTTCAGCAGGCTGGACATCACCTACCTAGAGTGTTGGCAATGCTGTTTAATTTTTGTATTACTCATGCATACTTACCCTCTGACCATGTTAAGACAATTGTAGTGCCAGTGGTGAAAAATAAAACAGGGGCCTGTCAGATAAGGGTAATTAATGTAATTATAGGCCTATTTCATAAGCGACTGTTATTGCGAAAGTAGGCTTGCTTAACACACAGTTAAATGAATATCTGCATCTGCACGATAATCAGTTTGTTTTTTGCCCAGGATTAGTGTTTCCGGAACCGGTATTCTTTTTGAGAACCTCCATATCGGTACTTTTTTTATTGGAATCGGGATTTTCCGGTTCTTTCGGTATTTTCGGTTCTTGGTAGTTTTTGTTAATATAAAACAAGTGATATGCTTCAAAAGTAAACTACAGTTCAGTACCTATTCAAGTAATTTTTATTGGAACATTTTTTTCTATTTTCTATTCTCATACCTAGTAGTAGGTAATTAAATATAAATCAGACAATAATCAATCAGTCTTATTGTTAAGTAGTTAAGTAAGTATTTACTGTCAATAAAATGGTAAAAATTAAGCAGTCATCTTAGATTCCTTAAACATTTAGAATTATCTTAAACATTTTTCAAAGAAAACAAACAACATTAAAACTTTTTAACAAAAAATATATTTATTTATATACAGCATGGAATACTTACAGCTAAAAAAACAAACACAAAAGGAAACAATAGTCGACAGAAAGAAATTACAAGTTCTCACGTTTAGACTTATAATAGAATTTGTGTTGTGAACATACAAAAGCAGCAACATATCCACATATACTAAATTTTAATAGTTAAAACGATTAAAATAACCACTTGTCTGCAGTTCAAATGTGAGAGATAAAGAAGAAAAAAAAAATACATTTAGGAGCACTGTAGCTATTTCAAAAAATTGAGGCTTAAGCACCTTCTAGCTGAGGTCACACTGGTTGTAAAGAGATCCAAGTCGTTTACATATTTTATTAAAAATTTTGCTTGCACGCACAATATAACTGTTCTGCCTATAATTATTAGAACTTTGAGGTACACGTAAGGGTTGTAAAAATCGAAATGCTTTGTTTGGAACATTGAAATAAAATTTTGATAATAACTCAGGGCATATTTCTATATAATATCTCCTTCCGAGTATTCATAAAATAAGGCGTAACCTCTGAAACTAAAGTTTAGCTTTTTAAGAGCTTTTTGCTCTCTCTCTTTTCTATAATAGGACTTTAAAAAGAAAAGCGCATCTAAACTTATCACTCAAACGAAATTTATTTTGTTGCATAGCAAACCAGCCGAAGAGAAAACTCTTTCTGGCTCAACACTAGTTGGCGGAATCGTTAATAGATGGTCATATGCCTGAGACAAGTAACACCCACGATCTCCTCCATTTTCAAAGAGCCATTTCAATCCTTACATTCGTAAAGAGATCTTCATTTTCTGGAGCAGAAGATCTAATGCGTTTTTCACTAACAGCCTTTGCAAGGACTGTTCACCTTGTGTTAGTAGTTACAGCGAGCTCGTTGTTTCTATTAGTGTTGAATTATTCATGTTAGTTATGAATTTTTGAATAGTAGAAAGTGTGAAAAAGTAAAGTAAGTAAGTAAATAGTAGTGTGAATCGTGTCATAAAAATAAAATTTCCGAAAGTTCCGAATATTTTTACTGACAAACGAACGGGGAATTCCCGGTACTTTCGAGACCGGGATTTCCCGGTTCTGGATTGTCCATAGAGGAGTGCTATACTGTATCTTAAGCATGCCGTCAAGTATTATACGGACAGACTTACGCGTGCTTTCTCGATTTGTCCAGGGCTTTTGATCTGGTTTCTTATGACATTCTATGGAAGAAGTTGGAGGACATAGATTTCCCTACAGAACTTACAAACCTGTTTAAATGTTGGTATGGAGGCCAGATCAATAGCGTGAAATGGGCGGGTTCTCTGTCGGAATCGGTTGGAGTGCGGGGTGAGGCAGGGAGGGTTGAGCTCCCCCGCACTTTAAAACTTATATGTTTGATACACTTATTGTTGCTCTCAGCAGTAATCATGTCGGTTGGCATGTTGATGAATTTTGACTGAACAAGATCAGCTATACGGACGACATGGTGCTGCTGAGCGCATCGGTTTGTGGCATTAGAATATTGTTGCAGATTTGTGAGGCATATGCTGAAGGACACGGTCTGAAATACAATGTGACGAAAAGTCAGTTTATGGTGTTTGAGGCCGGCTCTAAGGCCCCTATTACAGAACGTCACTCAATACTCAAGCATTACTTAAAACTAGATTCAAGCCATTTGATTGGTTGAAACTAGTTTTAAGTAATGCTTGAGTATTGAGTGACGTTCTGTAATACTGGCCTAAATGTCCTATGACAGTACCACCCATCTAACTATACGGGGTTCTCTTGGTAAAAGTGAACCATTTTAAATACCTAGGGCACTTAGTTACAGACGGTCTCACGGATGATACTGATATCGAGAGCGACCGGAGGGCGTTGTCAGGTAGAGCAAATATGATAGCCCGCAGGTTTGCACGCTGTTCCAAGTCGGTTAAGCAAACACTTTTTAGAGCTTATTGTACCTCATTGTACACGGGCAGCCTGTAGGTGAATCACACCCAAAAAGCTTACGAAGCCCTCCGCCTCCAATATAACAACGTCTTCAAAGCGCTGATGGGGCTGCCGCGACACTGTAGTGCCTCGGGCATTAATGCTTTTTACATGCCCCATAAAGTTGTAAGATGCATTTAGAAATATATTTCAACAGATCTATAATAGTTGTTATGTATTAAAAAATCAAACTAACTCAAACAGGGATAACACCCCCTGGATAACTAGTGAGTTAAAAAATATGATCTTAGAGAGGGATAGACTGTTTATTATTTGGAGTAATGATCCTAAAAATATGGTAAAACGTTTAAATTACACAAGATTTAGAAATAGATGTCATAAATCAATTTTTAAAAATAAATATAAGTACGACAGGCATTGCCTATTAAACTGTAACAATAATATTAAAAAACTATGGGACAGAATAAATTACTTATTGGGAAATGAAAAACAATGTTTGGATAAAGCAATAATAAAGAATATGGGAATTAACGAACCTCTGAAAAATATTTGTAATAATTTTGCTCGTACATTTGCCGAAGATATAGAAAAAACTAAACATATTTGTAGTATTAAGTTGTTAGATAGAATCACCTACGTTAGACAGACGGACAGAAGTATGAGGTGGCAGCCCGTAGATAGTGACTATGTTAAACGAATAATAACTCTAATGGATAAAAATAAGTCACCGGGTAGCGATCTTGTGCGAATGTCCGATCTTAAGATGTTGGTGGATACAGTTAGCCCTGTGATCTCTAACCTAGTCAACTTGTGTGTGCAAAGTGGCATGTATCCTAGTTTGTTAAAAGAAGCCATAGTGCGACCAATATATAAAAAGGGTGAACATAAAAATTATAGTAATTATAGGCCTATATCAATTTTATCCAGTGTGGACAAGATTATTGAGAAATGTATCATTAACCGTTTGAATAATTATCTGCAGAAAAATAATGTAATAATTGAATGTCAACATGGTTTCCAAAAAGGTAAAAGTACAAATACTCTTCTTATACGATATACTGATGAAATTAATACATATTTAAGTGAAAAAAAGTTTGTAGTCGCGGTATTCTTTGATTATAAAAAAGCTTTCGATACCCTTGAAACTGAGACCCTATTGAACGCTATGGAGGAGTGTGGAGTGAGAGAGCCGCTGAACAAATGGTTCCGCGACTATCTCACATCACGCTCCTACCGAGTAAAGTAGGGTAGGTGATGAGCACAGCGACGAGAGGAAGGTGGGGTGCGGGGTGCCGCAGGGGTCCGGATGCGGGCCTGTGTGCTACATAATGCACGTGAACAGCTTGTGTGGCGTACTACGCCACTGCTCTGCGCACTTGTTCGCGGACGACCTGTGTGTGCTGCGCGCCGGCACCGACCTCGCTGACACCTGTCGATTCGTACAACAGGACGTAGACTCAGTGGTAAAGTGGTCCCACGACAACGGTATCGTTCTTAATGGAGATAAAACTAAGCTGTTAATGATACATTCCCCTTATATACATCGGACTAAAACATGCCCTTCCATTTTCACCCATAGCTATGACTGTATGCATAATGATAATTCAAACTGTAAATGTAAACCAATAGAATAAGTAGAAAGTGGTGCCGATTCTCTTGTCACAAATGCCTCTAAACTAAACTAAAAATCACCAAAATTTAGTTTATTCCTGTCAAACGACGATTTCCCATTCTGAAATAGACTAAAGTGACACAACTTAACTATATTTTAGTTTGACAGCACTAAGATGGCTACGAGATATTAGTTTAGTGAAAATATCAATTTTGCTATTCTGAATTTGACGTTTTTTACCTAAAATTTAGATTTTCTAACTAAATCTGACTATTTTTAATCGCGACTAAAAACGTGTGGAATAAAATTGGTTGTCATGAACTATAAATTCACACCAACACCTCGACTTCAAATGCAAAAACAGTACTGAATCTTTTTTTTTTCTTTTGCTTATATCTCGAAAACGGTGTGTCCAATCGCAAAAATAATGAAAATTTCGACCCCCTTTATAAAACCCTTAAACCCCTGACACTCTACATGTAGGTAATAATTTTTCTTATTTTCCATACAAAAAGTGAAAAATTCCATATAAAACACGACGAGGCTGCCCCCCCCCTGCGCGCCTCCGGCTCTAAAAAGATCACGTGGTTAGGTATCACGTGTGGAGTCGCGATTGTCAAATTCGATTTAGATGTGTCAAAATTATTTTTAAATTTAGAGAATTTATTTTGCAGAATAGCTATAAGATTCTCATAGTCAAAAGTAAGGAATTTTAGTGATAGTTTAGTTAGTTTAGTTCGGTGTACAAGAGAATCGGCACCAGTGTCACCTATCTTGGAATGAAACTTGATGAAAATTTTTCATGGTCTTCACATATTGATTATATTTGTAGTAAGCTTAGAATATTGCTAAGTAAATTCTATCACTTAAGCTTTAAAGTTCCCACTAGCACCTTAAAATGTTTATATATGTCCTTAGTTGACTCAATACTGAGTTATTCTCTTGATTGTTATGGTTTGACTTTTAAAAGTAATATACAGAAACTAGAATCAATTCAAATTAGATTCTTAAAATTATTAGTAAACAAGAAAACTAAAAACACTTGTAAAGGAGACTATAGTAGGTTTTTCAAAATATGTAAAATCCTACCAGTTAGCCTTAAACACAAATACCTATTATTAGTTAATAGCCATGGCAAGCGGGATAGTGACTCACTGGTTTCTAACAGGTATACTACCAGGTCGATGACAGCAGGTAAATATGATGTACCCAGAGTTAGTAGTTACTATGGCGACAGAACTTTAAAAAAACGCGTTCCCTACTTATTAAACACTTTGCCTGTTGACATCAGGCAAGAAGCTAATAAAGTAAAATTCGCTCGTAATCTTAAAAAATATTTGTTAGATTCTATGTAAGTGTAGGTATTGAATATTATATAGATTATAGATGTACCTGATAAATATATGTTTACTGTACGAGAGACTCAATGATCTCACAGTTAAACTGCGTAAGCAGTTTTGTGGGGCAATGTAACCTAGCTTTAGGATTTTTTATTAAGTTAATAAAATAAATAAATAATAAAAAAAATAATTTGGCCGAAGCTAGCGTCGACTGCTTCTATGCAACGATGCGTAAACGGAGCGCGTCTCTGGTACGCAGGATGCGCGGCAGCCCCAACAGCGTGCTGATGATGATAGCTGACAGGCTCGACTGTCTGTACGTACGACGCTGCAGTGACGTGCACGTCACTTACAGTCGTCGGCCACTTAATGTTGTGTTATTGTGTCAATTTGTGTATGAGTCATTGTAACTCGAATGAATAAATGAATGTTAACTTACAGGATGACACGAGAAGAAGGTATAACGACATTGTGGAGGGGCGCAGGCGCCACGGTCACAAGAGCTATGGTCGTTAATGGCGCACAACTTGGCTCTTATTCACAGGTTAGTGTTTTGTGATAGGACCACAAGGTTAATATTGCAAAAGGAGGGAGACATCAGCACCACAATTGGGGAACACAGATTCTTTTACAATCTCAAGGATTTTGTAGGAAATTCGTAAAAAAAAATTAAGGAGACGAATACGATTACATACACTCTTGGGCCTGAATGTAACGGGATGAAATTGGTGTGAATTTATAGATTCAAACATATATTACTGTATTGCAGTGACTAGTTGCTATCCCACAATTCACACAGCGATCCATATAGTTTCAACAATATCCAATCCACAAAGCGACGGTAAAATCCAAAATAACAATTCCAAGTCAATTGTGTGAGCGATCTTCGGTGTCCAGTGTGAAAGCAAGGGTCGTACAAGGTAGGTAGGGTCAGAATCCGTAACAAACAAAGCAGTGGTCGTTGAAAATGAAAAATAATCGGAAAACACGAAACAAGTGGCAGCTGTCTAGTAGGGGTGGGCGTTACAACGACGAACCGTTTACAAAGACTGTTTTGTGTTGATGAAACCGTTTTACGTCCTGGGTTCAACTTCAAACAGTCTTCTCGTTGCACAAACCAGTCTTCGAATTACTTGGTGCGATTTTTTATTTTACATCTAAGAAAATACAGTCGGGTACGATGATTCAACTATCTATCACACTCGTAAAACTTTCCTTTCTATAAAAAGTGAACTCTTTGTCAATGAAATACAGTCAATAATGTATTACCAGTTGAGGAGCTCGTGGCTAAGTAATAACAGCCGCACGGGTCGATTCATCCGGTTAAGCTACGCTTGCTGGGGTTGGTCTGTGGATGGATGACATTGCGATGATTGTAATGGTATTTACATAGGTCAAACTGGTCGTAATTTTCAGACAAGATACAAGGAACATATTGCAGCGTACAGGAATAATTATCCAGAAAAATCCCATTTTGCACAACATTTAATAGATACAGGTCATTCGTTAAATAATAATAACACTTTCGAAATTTTACACACATGTGATAAAGGTTTCAGAATGTCAGTACTAAAGAGTTTAGAAATTGTCAAAAATAATACCGGAAACATTACACTGTTGAACGAATTAAATACGAGTATGCCAAGGTCACCTTTACTGCGATTGTTCGCCCCTTATCGCACTGATAACGGTCGCACTGATAACGGCGACACTATATAAGTGGGTTTCACGTGCGATAAGGCTCAGTCTGCACTCAGCGCTTGGTGTGGCAACACGCCGTGTTCGAGTTCGCAACAAATGAAATGAAATGAAATGAAATTGTTTATTCTGTAAATAGGATATCGAAATCACTTTTACACGTCATATAAAAAAATATTAAAAATAAGCTAGATGAGTTCGGCGTTTCCTATCTGACTACTCTGAGAAGAAAGGCCGAAACAAACTCAGAGGTCGCAGTCTCTTTTAAAGTCCAGACATAATCTTGGTCAGGCCATATGAGGACCATGTAGATAAGTGTCTGAAAAGGTCTTTTGAGGAAAGAACCACACAGATTTGAGTGGACCTGTCCAGTCAGTGCAAGCATTTGTCAGTAATCGTGGAGCTCAACTCAGAACTTAAGGAGCTCAACTCGACGAACAATACCAAAGAAAGGACATTTGGGTAGGCCGCATAAACTACTAAAACTGCCAGACCATCACTAAAACTAGCAGAGAAATAAAAACAATATCCACATAGTCCTCACATTCACAATAGTTAAAATAATATAATACTTTACAAAGTAATCATGTCATTTTGAATATAATTTTCAACAATGTCAATGTGTTTATAAAACTGGTATATGTTGATTTTACATAATTAAAATGTCTAGTTTTATGATTTTATCACAAGGCTTAGCAGAGCGAGCAGTTCAATCCCAAGCTTTTTTATCTTCTAAATAATCTGAAATTGTATAGTACCCTTTTTTACAAAGTTTGGTTTTAATACAGATTTTAAATCGTTTAATGGGTAAGTTTCGAATGTCAATGGGGAGTTTGTTGTAAAAACGTATACATTGACCCATGAATGAGTTGCCTACTTTGTGGAGACGTGTGCGATGTACAGCAAGGTTGTGTTTATTCCTGGTATTTAAACTATGAATATCGGACATTTTCTTAAAATTTGATATATTTTTGTGCACATACAATAGGTTTTCAAAAATATATTGTGAGGCTACAGTCAGAATATTTATTTCTTTGAATTTTTCTCTAAGGGAATCTCTTGGACCTAGATTGTAAATGGCTCGAACAGCCCTTTTCTGTAGAACAAAGATAGTATTAATGTCCGCACAGGTTCCCCAGAGAAGAATCCCATATGACATAAGACTATGAAAATAACTAAAATAAACAATTCTGGCTGTATCTACGTCAGTTATCTGTCAGTAGGGTAGAATTGGGGGTTCTGTATCATTTCTTCCTCGCTCCGCTCGGAATATGATCCAGAACCCCCAATTCTCCACACATCGAAATGTGATCCAGAAACCTCAATTTTCCACACATCAGAATGTGATCCAGAACCCCCAATTCTCCACACATGGAAATGTGATTCAGAACCCTCAATTCTCCACACATACAATACAATCGGTCTGTGATACTGTTTGCAGATTGAATATTGTATTTCATTCTACAGGGTGACGCTGAACTGGTACAGTGGAACAAAATTATTGCATTCGCTTAGTGATAATATAAACAGCAATATCAAGTTCGACCGCTGCGTTACATCGAAATTATGCGGTGCACATCTTGTGTTCCTATATCCACTGATGAATTAATTATATTTGACGAAGTGTACCGACTGTTCACAGGTAGAACTAAGTATGCGATTTGCAGTATCTCAATTCGCTTGTACATGTATGTCTAAAGATGATAGCCGGTTATAGAATCTTAAGATAGGATTTATCTACATCGATTACATCGACTACCTAATACGAAAATTATGCTTGCTGAATATAGGATAAAAGAGTAATTGGAATTTAGATGCTCCTCTGCAAATGGAATAGACTGGAATGCTGACTTTTCAATCTAATAAACCCCTAATACGGATTTATCTATTCAATAGATATCACTTTTCATCTGAAGGGACAATATAATAGAAAACTGCGAACATGCTCTGGCCACGACACAACCTGATGGTGCTAGTCCATGAGCCCAGCACCGCAGAAGTAACAAGCTACTAAATAATTTATAGTGGACCCATCTATCCTATCTTCTAATAAAAGTACAAAGAAAGAAAGAAAAACATTTATTTGGACACAGTTCGTGAAACACAAAACACAAATAACACAGTGAAAAAAAAAAAAAATGTAAGTATACACCTATAAAGAACAAGTTGTATAAGTATAAAACTTCCTTTTTAGAATTTCATCGCAGGTATCCGTGACGATGTGGCGCCGTTTTCTAAATTGGGAAAGTATGGAATTTGATTATATGTGTAAGCCACCCAAGGACCATCGTAAATCTCCCAATCTTAAAAGCGATCCAGTGTTTTGTCACATTTTCGACGACACGTATGGCGCATTGATTAAGAGGTCATCTCGCTGCATCACAATGTAAATATTAGTTTATAAACGTGCTGTAACTAAATGCGCCAACTGTCGCGGGTTCGATTCCCGCACGGGACAAATAAGTATTTGTTCCGGTCTGGATTTTGTTTTCATGTTTTATTTTTTTTCCATTATTTAATTTAATATAAATAATACATACAGTTCTATCATTAATTCCATTACCGTAATAAAATAATCCCGCGTCAGCAATTTGCAGCTTATTGTTCTGAGAGAGTACATACCACTTCCTTTTTAGAAAATCGTCTCAGGTATACGCGACAGAGCGACGCCGTCGACAAATAAGGAAAGTAAGGATGCAATCATATTGAGTAAGTACCAATCAATGAATTTTAGACCCTATTTGCTGATGACATAGAACTAATTTTTAGCATACATGTCAAAATCGCTTTCTAACTTTGTGAGCGATTTCTTACTGTAACCACCGCTTTAAAAATGTAATCTATAAATATGACTGCATTTAATCATTTCATTTTAATTAGTGCGCATCCCGGGTACTTGCAGCTTTTCTTTTTTTTCAATATTATTGTGAACAATAGTGCAACAAGTATGTGCGTATAACTCTACAATTATTATTTATATCGAATAATAATTAATTGAACTTGTGAGTGAAATTTATTGGTGTTCTTCCTTTTAGGTCAACCAATCCCTTCGATTCTGACTGTGAAATACCAGCATCTCAGCCAGCACCATCGGCACAGAAAAAGAAGGCAGGGAAAAAGGCTGCTGGCAAAAGAAATAAACCTGCAATAAAGAAAATTACCAGCGCTCCAGTGGTAAAATCTAACTTTTTTGGGTCCGACACGGAGTCGGACGTTGATTTGCCGACGCCATCGACATCGGTCAAAAAAAGGAAGCAGTCGGATTCAGAGGTATGCTGAAGTTTTTTATTTGCAAATACCTTTTTAATTTTTATTTAAAAATAATGGAAAATTAAAATTAAAAGGATCCACATTACAAATAAACAATAACATACATTTGTTTATTTGTAATGTGGATCCTTTTAATTTTAATTTTCCATTATTTTTAGGGTTCCATACCTCAAAGGAAAACGGAACCCTTATAGGATCACTCGCGTGTCTGTCTGTCTGTCAAAGCCAAAGACTGACTAAGATATTCTAAATACGATTCCCTGATCAGTTAAAATCTATGAGTCAATACATTTTGAAGGTGGTTTTCATGCTTTTTCTTTTTTAATTGTTCTAATGATAATCATTTCTAATTTCAGAACGAGCAAGAACTTGGCGGTGAACCCATCCGAGCGGCTGCACTGCGGAGCTTCTTATCAAGACGTAGCGGTTCCGGTTATACACTCCAGCGGGATCCCACCCGGCAGGGCAACTACTACGTGGAACTGCGTGTTTACAACGCTCGGGACGCGGAGGCGCTCAGCACCGACCGCTGGAAACGGGCACTAGTTACCTTCAAATCGGCTGTTGATGACAGCAGTCCGGTATGGAAAGCAGTCACAAAACTTGTGACCGCTGCTAAAGAAGATTATCAGAAGATACAGCCCATACTCTATCAGTCTAACGTATTTTAAAATTAGGTAAGCGTCTTACCCCCAATTTAAAGGACTCCTTAATTTTGTTTTGCTCTTTTAATGATTATGCCTATTATATTTTATCATAAACTTGTTTAAAAACCTTTTTTTTTTACATTTAAAGGGTCTATAATATAATGGCATACCTATACTTTTTCTTTTCATAATTATAATTGCCCATATTTTCATTTATTGTTGAATTGTTGTCTCCACATTGTATAAATTGTATAGACAGATGTTTGTAACGATCACTTTATAAGTCTAATCTATATTTTATATTGTTTGAATTTAAGTAAGTACCTACCTGCGCCATGAATTCTATAATTGTCTTTCTTTTTAATGTTTGTTTCCTCAGATAATTGTAATGAAATATAATCTTACATAGGTACTTACTTATACATATTTTTATTTTTTTAATCATTATTTGTATGATTTCTTTCAGTAAGCCAAAAAACTAAAAACTAAAAACCAAAAACTAAATACCAAAAACCAATAAACTCGAATTAATGAATCTCAAAGCTTAAAATTCTAGACCAGTAATTATGACCTTGAATCTTATGCTTTAAGTACATAAAAAAAATTTAGATCAGTAATTCGGACCTTTAACCTTAATCTTGAAGTAGTTAAAAATTCTAGACCAGTGTTTTTGACCTTGAAGTACCTAAATCAAAACTCTTAAAACAATTTTACGTCAAAATAAATATGAGTATAAAACATATATTTTGGTGAATTTAAGGTTAAATTAATAGGTTATAATCTATATTTTATATTGTTTGAATTTAAGTAAGTACCTGCGCCATGAAGTGTATAATTGATATTTCTTTTTAATGTTTGTTTCCTCAGATAATTTTAATGAAATATAATCTTACATAGGTACTTACTTATATATATTTTTATTTTTTATTAATCATTATTTGTATGATTTCTTTCAGTAAGCCAAAAAACTAAAAACCAAAAAACTAAATACCGAAAATCAATAAACTCGAATTAATGAATCTCAAAGCTTAAAATTCTAGACCAGTAATTATGACCTTGAATCTTATGCTTTAAGTACATTAAAAAAATTCAGATCAGTAATTCAGACCTTTAACCTGAATCTTGAAGTAGTTAAAAATTCTAGAACAGTAATTTTGGCCTTGAAGTACTTACCTAAATCAAAAAACTTAAAACAATTTTAGGCCAAAATATAAGTATAAAACATATATTTTGGTGAATATAACTAAGGTTAAATTAATAGATTATAGTCTATATTGTTTGAATTTAAGTAAGTACCTGCGCCATGAAGTCTATAATATTGATCTTTCTTTTTAATGTTTGTTTTCTCAGATAATTTTAATGAAATATAATCTTACATAGGTACTTACTTATATGTTTATATTTTTTATTTTTATTAATCATTATTTGTATAATTTCTTTCAGTAAGCCAAAAAACTAAAAACCAAAAAACTAAAAACCAATAAACTCGAATTAATTAATCTCAAAGCTTAAAATTCTAGACCAGTAATTATGACCTTGAATCTTATGCTTTAAGTACTTTAAAAAAACTCAGATCAGTAATTCGGACCTTTAACCTTAATCTTGAAGTAGTTAAAAATTCTAGAACAGTACCTAATTTTGGCCTTGAAGTACCTAAATCAAAAAACTTTAAACAATTTTAAGATAAAATAAATATAAGTATTAAACATATGTTTTGGTGAATATAATTAAGGTTAAATTAATAGATTATTGCTTTACTTTTTTGTATTCAACATAAACAAACATGAAATTTTGTCCACATTGTAAGGTTTATGTCCAAAAATATTCATCACATAAGAAAAGTAATATACATAAATCAAACTGTTTGTTGAGTACTGAATTTGATAATGTGCAAATAATAGCTACTGCTTTCAAAAATAGAATTGCTAGTTACAGATTTAATCCAACAAGTTTAGATAACATATCACCAGAGATATTTTTATCAGATATTTCTAGCACGATTTACAAGATTATTGAGACATTGCGATTGAAACATCGAGCGATTAAGATACAATTTGAGCTTTTTGTATTGTACAAGTTGCCTAAAAATGAAGAATTGTCTTTGAAATCTTTCAATACAAAGTATTATGTGATAATTCAGAATACTAATATAAAATTATTTTTTGAAGATTGCGTGCAAAAAATGCTGTATAAGTGCACAGAATTTGAATTATCAGAATCTGGTTGGGCTATAGAGTCGATTAATCATTTAGAAATGAATATAGTTAAGTATAATCCCTTAAAAGCTGGCAGTTACATTTCTTTACCGATAAAAATTCTTAAAACAAAGTCATGTCTTAACATTTGCAATAAAGATAGACATTGTTTTCTCTGGTGTATTGTAGCACATATGTATCCAGTACGGTATAACAGTAATAGAGTTTCATCATATCCACATTACTCTAAATTATTAAATTTAAATGGTATGTCTTTCCCACCAACATTTGATGACATAAAACAATTCGAAAAAAATAATCCACATATAAGTGTAAATGTTTATGGTTTAGAAAAAAAAAATACTATTACTGGACCATTATACAAAACTTTACAACGGAAACTGACCCATGTAAATTTATTATTAATTCAAAAAGGAGACAAAAATCATTTCTGTTTAATAAAAAATATTGCGCGATTAGTTCATGATCAACTAACAAAACACAAATCTAAAATTCACTTATGTGATGAATGTTTTATATACTTTGATTCAGAGGCAAAATTAGATAATCATAATTGTGCACGAATGCAAACAGTGCTCCCAGAAGAGAATAGCAAGCTTCGGTTTTCCAATTATATAAGGACTCAAAGAATTCCTATTGTTATTTATGGAGACTTTGAAAGCTTACTTCGAGAATATTCAGATAAAAATAAAAGTCAGTATGTCGAAAACATACAAATTCATGAAGCAACTTGTTTTGCCTATTATATATGCTGTGAAACTAATCCAGAACTTAATAATTTAGTATCTTATCGAGGCCCAAATTGTTCAAAAAAGTTTGTAGAATCTATTGCTAAGGATTTAGAAAGTTTATATGACATTTTATCTTTGCCTAGCGAAATGTCCCCGTTGAATGATGAAGAGCTTCTTTCATTTAAGACTGCTACAGTATGTCATATTTGTAAAGAATTTTTTTCTAATAATGACCGTATCGTTCATGACCACGATCATTTCACAGGTAAATATCGCGGTCCAGCTCATAATTCATGCAACTTAAATAATAAGTCTGTAAAATTTATTCCCATAATATTTCATAATCTTTCGGGATATGACTGTCATTTATTTATAAAAGAACTTTCAAGTGTTTGCGGTCGAATCAATTTAATTCCAAGAACCAAGGATAAATATATTTCTTTTACTAAATTTTTCCCATTTAATTCTCAGAAAGTAGCCCAATTAAAATTCATAGATTCTTTTAATTTCTTAAGTTCGAGTTTAGACAACTTAGTAAAAACACTGGACTCCAATGATTTAAAGCATTTACACTCATTTTTCACTGATGAAAATTTATTTAGACTGTGCCTTAGGAAAGGCGTGTATTGCTATGATTATATAGACTCCTGGGAACGATATGCGGAAACTCGGTTACCAGATCGCTCAAATTTTTATAATAAACTCACATCCGATACAGTGTCTACTGACGATTACGATCACGCTTTAAATGTGTGGGCTAAATTTGGTATTACGAATTTAGGCGAATATACTGATTTATATTTGAAATGTGATGTCTTACTATTGTGTGACATATTTGAGAAATTCCGATCTATGAGTTTATGTCATTATGAGCTTGACCCTTGTCATTATGTTTCATCACCGTCATTAAGCTGGGACGCTATGCTCTTGCTAACTAAAGTAGAATTAGATTTAATATCTGATATAGAAATATATCAAATGCTAGAAAAAGGTATCAGAGGAGGTCTTGCTCAATGTTCGCTGCGACATGCAAAGGCTAATAATAAATATTTGCCAGACTATAGCGAAAAAGAACCCAGCACATTTTTAGTTTACTTAGATTGTGTCAATTTATATGGTCATGCTATGACACAAAGACTTCCCTGTGGAAATTTTAGATTTTTAACAAAATCTGAAATAGCTTTATTGGAAATTGCATCCGTTTCTGCTGATAGTGACGAAGGGTACATACTTGAAGTTGATATTCATTATCCTCCTGATATACATGACGAGCATTCTGATTTACCATTTGCGCCAGAAAAATTATCCGTTCCTATTCCATGTGATAGCAAAAACACAAAACTAATTGCTAATCTGTATGATAAATATAGATATGTCATCCACTATATTCACTTACAAGAATGTTTAAAGAATGGTCTTATATTATTAAATGTCCACAAAATTCTAGCATTTACTCAAAAAAACATCTTAGAACCCTACATAAATCTTAATACAGCACTCAGACAAAAAGCTAATTCAGATTTCGAAAGAGATTTTTTCAAGAAGCAAAATAATTCAATATTTGGTAAAACGATTGAAAATAAAAGAAAACAAGTGAATGTTAAATTAGTTAATGTATGGAAAGATGACTTTAATAAGACAAATAAAATAAAGGGGGCAGAAAAATATGTGAGCGCCCCTAATTTTAAAAATATGGCTATTATTTCAGAAAACCTTGTTGCTATTCAATTAGAGCCTGCTAAAGTTGTTTTAGATCGACCAATATACATTGGTTTTACAATACTGGAATTAGCAAAACGTCATTTGTATCAGTTTCACTATTCTGTTATGAAGAAAATATATAAAGATGACATAAAACTTTGTTATACTGATACTGATAGTCTCTTGTATATAATACATACTGATGATTTTTATAAAGACATGAAACAAAATATAAAATATTTTGATACTAGTAACTTTAAAGAAAATAATATTTATGGTATTCCGAAAGCGAATAAACAAATACCTGGCTATTTTAAGGATGAAATGGGTGGAGATGTCATTACTGAGTTTATTGGTTTGAGGGCTAAATTATACTGTATAAATAGTTTAAACAATACAATTAAAAAAGCTAAAGGAGTTAAAAAACCTGTTTCTAATAAACTCACGATTGAAAAATATAAAAATACTTTGATTAATGACATAAATCTCAGAGATACTATGTATGTCATTCGATCTAAAAATCATAAGTTATATACACAGAAAATTAATAAATTAGTACTTAATGGAAATGATGACAAACGTCAGATAAAAAATAAAATTTATACTATGCCTTGGGGTCATCATCGTACTATGTTTTAAGCTGTTATTTTTGTTATCTACTATTTACTTTCTTTTTATGTTTATAATGTTATATTATTGCATAAACAATATAATCTCATGAATTATAATATTTCTTGTTTCATTTTTCATAAGATAATATTTTTGTAAAATCTAGAAATTAAGTCATTATTGTATTTTTTTTTTGTGATGAAATAAATAGGTATCTTGTATTCAAATAAATGTGTTTTACTATCTTATTTTACTACCCATGCAGTCTGACACAAAATGAAACTAGTCAAGTTGAACATTATAATATTTATTAAACTTTTACATTCATTATTATATTCTTACATGAAAAAGACTTAAATATTACAAAAAACATTATTAAAAATAATCAAAAATATTCTAATTATAAAGTAAAATTCATTAAACATTTGTTATAGCTAATAAACACACACTTACATGTTCACAATCACAAAATAAACTGTTCGTATTACACACATTTAATACTGCTTATTACTAATTTTCTTCACTATTTTGCCGACTAGATGCTCAGTTTCATCCAAAATATCATCATAATCATCTTTTACAAGGTACTGGATGCTTACGTCAGCGCTATCATCAACATCATTATCAATGTCACAATTTTGTTTATTGTCTTTGTCACATCTGGTAAGATCATATATATGTATTTTAATCAAATGATGGGGTTTTCCTGTCTCCTTCCGAATAACGTAAGATGAAGACTGTGTAGGAGACTTTTTTATGACCTTCTTATTAATATTAGATTTCTTTCTTTTAGGGTCTTTAGTTTCCCCAGATTTCTCTTCCGTTTTTTCATTTAAATACTCCTGATGCGCTAGTTCTGCTTCTGCAGTATAAAAAGTTTCCCTGTCTTGTGCAAAAAGAAATGGATTTCCAAGAGCGTAGGTGTTGTCTGGACAAAGATTATTCGTCTCCTGTAATAAAATAAAATAATTATAACATAGTTAAACATAATAATTAAACTGTTTGTCTCTGCATCACTCAAAGGTTGACTGATAGAAAATGCTTATGGCATTAAGTCCGCTTCTGTACATTAAATTCAAATCATTCTTGTAATTCAATTTAAAATGTTTCAAATAACGATAAATTAAATACGCACCGCAAAAAAAGCACTCTCCACAGGACTATACGATGGGGAGACGGACATAATTCTGTAAAAAAAGGAAGAAAAGTTAAACATAAATTCTAATATAAAATCTAAGTATTGATGAATCTTAATTATAGAAATACTGACCGTGAAGATTGAATTCAATTGTAATTCAGTTGTGTAGGTCCTACTTGTTGGAGCAATAGTAGTCAAATGAACTATGTGCCTGCTTCACTATATTGAAACTGTCTTTGGTTTGCTATGATGTGTGATAATATTATTATGTTCATATTAAAGGGATAAAGTTACTTACCATATAAGTCTTGTATATATATGAAGGTCAGCAAAGAAATTAAGTAATAAACAAGATGAAGTTGATCAAACAACCCATATCTCTGAACGTTAATAATATAAATTTTAGTGACTCTGCTCACCAAATCAAACACAGCATTTTACTGCCTAACACAATTCGTTGTGTAATTTGCGGTCCTTCAAACTGTGGTAAAACAAACGTAATGATCAGTTTGCTTCTGCATGAAAATGGACTGAAATTTCAGAATCTTTATCTTTACTCCAAAACAAGTTTTCAGCCAAAATATCGTTTTCTAAGCGAAGTATTAAGAAGAGTACCTCAAATAAAGTTCTACGAGTTTAATGATAATAAAGATGTAATATCTCCGAGTGAAGCTTTAACTAATTCTGTATTTATTTTTGATGATGTGGCATGTGAAAATCAAATAAATATCCGCAATTATTTTTCTATGGGTAGACATAAGCAAATTGATTGCTTCTATTTATCACAAACTTATTCAAAAATTCCGAAACAATTGTTACGTGATAATGTTAATTTTCTTATAATATTTAAACAAGACGATGTGAACTTAAAGCACATTTATGAAGAACACGTCAGCTCTGATTTATTATGGAATCAGTTTAAAGATATTTGTAAAACAGTTTGGAAAACCCCTCATAATTTTTTAATTATTAACAAAGAGTCTCCTATAAATAAGGGAAGATACAGACAGAATTTCGATACTTTTTTTTACTTCGAATGAAGTTTTATATTTAAAGAATTTCATAGAAATATAAGTTTAGTGCTATTCTATCCTTAGCTGAATTCAGTTGTTATAAAGGAAGATGGAGAAAACAATTAAAATGGAGTTAATGAAGTCTGTTGACACCATAAAAAATAAAATGAAACAAATAAAAAATCAAGAACATGAAATTAACATGTCACTTGATAAAATGCTAAAACCTGTAACAGATCCTCTTAAAGCCTTAGTTGACTCAAATAGGTTTGTAAAAAATGTAAAAAATATAGAAAATACTACTCTTACTAATACTGAAGAAATTGAAACGGAGGAAAATAATACTAGTTCATCTACCAAGATCAGTGACTATTACGATCCAAAACGAAACTCTACACAACTTGTTGAACGAAATACTACAACGGAATTAGCAGATAATTTAGAAATGTCATTAGAGGGTGATGATATCTATGGTATTTATGATGGTATTTCCATACCATTTGGAATTAGAAGCGAAAACAAAACTTTATTGATGGGTAATTCAAAAATATCATTTTCTAAAATCGATAGTTTGAATAATGATACTTTAATTATGATTAAAATTGGCAACAAATCTTACAATTTAACATCTGGCCTGAAAGAACTTTTACTTCGAAGAAAACCTGATTTAAAGTTAGTTTCGAATGAAGATAAACTTGTCTATAAGGATATGTTACATCATACAAATGCCCATAAGAGAGATTTTAATCCCAAAGGTCAAATAAAGGGTGATAAAGGTGTCAAATATCGTGAAATAATCAAACCATTATTTACCGAAACGTCAGATGATAAAATTGATTCTAAATTTGGAGGAAACTTACCAAAACTAAAAAAATATAAAAACAACACTGACTTGGTGTATTGGGATGATCCTAATGAATTGGTGGAGAGATTAAAATTATTAGTCGCTTCAAGAGATGCTGGCAATACAAATCATGATAATGAAATTCTATCTATAATTGAAGAATTAAAAGAATCTAACATAATTAAGGCATAAATACTAGCAATGATAAATATTTATTTTAGTATTTCAGACTCATTCATCATGAGCATTGGCAAATTTAGTCACTGAACAAGTTCAGAAAAAATAAAAACAAAAAACATACACACGAAAAAAAAAACATCTGCGATATGAGTAAAGCAGATGTGGTAAATGAGATCCATAAAAATGCAAGGCTAAACTTCCCACGAAGAAATGTTGTTATGAAGGATATAGATGATTTATGGCAAGCGGACTTAATTGATATGCAATCAATTTCTAAGGAAAATAAAAACTTTAGATTTATTCTTGCTGTTATTGACACATTTTCGAAATATGCATGGACCTTTCCTCTGAAAAGTAAAAACAAAGAAATTGTATGTAGCAATTTTGAGCGTTTATTGGAAAAAGGGCGTATCCCCAAAAATCTGCAAACTGATAATGGGACTGAGTTTTATAATAATAATTTTAAAAAACTTATGACATCTTATCACATTAATCATTATTCAACCTTCTCAACAAAAAAAGCTTCAATAGTTGAGCGATTCATCAGAACATTGAAATCTAAACTGTATAAAGAATTTAGTTTAAAAGGAAGCTATAACTGGATAGATAATACCCTCAATAGTGTTATGGATAAATATAATCACACCTACCATCGGACAATTGATGAAATTCCGGCAAATGTGGATAATATTAATAAGAAACGTATATTAGAAAGATATGAAAAGCTGGTAAGAATCAATAGTATGTATAAAAGTAAGTTTAAAATTGATGATTATGTGCGTATCAGTAAGTATAAAGGAACATTTGAAAAAGGATATACTCCTAACTGGTCGACAGAAATATTTAAAATTCGAAAAATACAAAATACAACTCCTATCACATACTTACTTGAAGATTCAATCAGAGGTCGGCCTATTTTAGGAGCATTTTATGTACAAGAGCTACAAAAGGCAAAACATTCTAATGTATATCTGGTTGAAAAAGTTCTTAGAAGAAAAGGAAACAGGGTTTTGGTAAAATGGTTAGGTTTGCCGTCTGCTGAAAACAGCTGGATTGATAAGTCAAATATATTATAAAAATTATATATTTATAAAGTATTCAATCTATAATTGATCAGTCTTATGATGTGTATTGGAGAGCGTAGTCTTCTCAATTGGCTTATAAATAATTTACCATTTGAATTACACTTACCAGGATACAATTATTGCGGTCCTGGTACTAAATTAATTAAGAGAATTACACATGGAGATAAAGGTATAAATAAATTAGACGAATATTGTAAAGAGCACGATATTGCTTATCATAAATCATCAACTTTAAAGGATCGACATATAGCAGATTTAGTTTTGTTAAAAATGTCAAAAAAGCGGGCAGTTGCGTCTGATGCAAGTGTCGGTGAAAAATTCGCAGCGCATTTAGTAAGCAAAGCTATGTTAACAAAAATTAAAACGGGTGCTGGCCTAAAAAGTCGTGGTCATAATAAAAAGTCTTCAAAGAAAATTACGTCTGGCAATGGTTTTAAAAATAAATTAAAACATGTAATTACTAAAACGAAAAGACATATACAAAAATTAAAACCAAAAGGCAAGAAAATGGCAATAGAATTAGCTATGGCTGCTGCAAGAGAATTAGTTGATGATTCATCAATAAAACTTCCTCGCATTATTCCAATACCAAAAACTGGTGGAGTATTGCCTTTGATTCCTATTTTTGCGGGATTGTCAGCTGCTGGAGCCTTGGCAGGTGGTGCAGCTGGTATTGCTAAAACTATTAATGAATTCAAGATGGCTAAAAAACGTTTTACTGAAATGAAGAGACACAATGAAAAAGTAGAAGCTCTTTGTATCGGAAATGGATTACATCTCAAACCCCATAAAAATGGACTTGGAATTTTTGTATCGAAAGAAAAAAACTAAAATACCGGCTACCCAAACGAGCTTTATCTAACTTTGACATTTTGAAGTATGGGAATAATATTCCCTATTTTCGAGGTGTCTTTATGAGAGATGAGCTGCCTAAAGAACCTTTAAAAAAAGAATGTGGAGTTATTAATTTAGACAGTTCTAAAAATCCTGGTTCTCATTGGGTAGCCTATGCAAAATGTGATGATTATATCGAATATTTTGACAGTTACGGAAATCTTAAGCCCCCAAAGGAGTTTATAAAATACATAGGTTCCAAAGTTCACTATAATTATGATAATATACAACGCGATCATCCTTTCAATTGTGGACATCTCTGTTTAACCTTCTTAAAGAAGTTTTGGTGTAGTCAAAGAATAAAATAAGCTGGATCTTCCAGGAGCGTTCAGTATACAAGCATGTCTATTACGGTTACCATCTCTGGAAATAAATCAGAATTGGTTTCATACTTTCAACCACCTCTGCATTTATCCGATCAATATGAGTGTGGTTTACTATATTTTTCAGTATTAAATTCAATACCAAATCTTTGCGTTAATGATAGCGTTCCGCCTGTGATCAGAATCGAATGTGATCTAGTGCACGGTTCATATTCCAACGGATTACCAACTCACATTATTCATGAATTTGTGTCAAATACTGATACAGGTCATCGGTACATAGAAATACCACAAAACATTATTTACTTTCCAGTGAACAAAAATACAGTTTCATCTATATTTGTTAAGATTGTTGATCAATTTGGTTACTGTATTAACTTTGGAGAAGAACATATTCAACTACGACTTCATTTAAGAAAAACATAATGATATTGTTTTATAAAAACCCTACCGTCAACATAAAGCATCCTATTTCTTATACGGCCATCAAGGTGCATAGACGTAAGAATAAGCTTAAGAAATTGATCAAAACTAATAAAGATTTTCTTAAAGCTCTTGGTTTTAAACTATGAATATGCTACAAATTACTGAATCACCGCACTTCGATACCTCGATTGAAAGCTATGAAATCCATTCTTACAATCCTTACAATAACAGCTTTAGAGAAAACGATGAAATCAGAATTCCCATACACCAGCAAGATATATACGTGTTACCGTCAGCCAGTTCAATTTATGTCGAAGGCCAGGCAAAGTTCTTCGACAAAGATGGAAAAGCAATTAAGAAAAATATTACGTTCAGTAACAACCCTATTATGTTTTTGTTTCAAGATATCAGATACGAAATGAATGGTATTGAAATAGATCGTATTAAAAATTCTGGAATAACATCAACAATAAAGTCATACGTTTCAATGAATGATGGAGAAAATAAGGTTGCTGCTTTGTGGGGTTGGAATATAGGCGGAATTAAAAACGATGGATATTTTAGTGCTATTGTACCTCTTAATAAGATTTTAGGATTTGCTGAGGATTACAGCAAAATTGTGATAAATTGTAAACATGAACTTATACTAAATAGGAGTAACTCTAACTTAAACAGTATCTTAGTAACTGATGATGTTGCACATTTTCAAATAGATATACAAAAAGTACAATGGCGTGTGCCGCATATAAAAGTATCAGATCGCGAACGGTTGACTCTCCTTAAACATTTAGAAAGAGATAAACCTATTCAAATGGCGTTTAGAAATTGGGATTTATATGAGTATCCTTTACTCCCTAAAACCACAAAACATTCTTGGTCAGTTAAGACTGCATCACAATTAGAGAAACCGCGATATTTAATATTTTGTTTACAAACTAATAGAAAAAATAATAAAACTAAAGATAGTTCACTGTTCGATCACTGTGGAGTTACAAACATAACACTATTTTTGAATTCACAGTATTATCCGTATGAGCCTCTTTGTTTAAATTTTGCTGAGAACAAATACAATATATTATACGAAATGTATGTGAAATTTCGTCAGTCGTATTACAACTGCCCTGCGGACCCCTTGCTTAATTTAGCTGATTTTAAGGAGAAGGCACCTCTCTTTATTATAGACTGTTCAAGACAAAACGATAGTTTAAAGACAGGTCCCGTAGATGTGCGTCTTGAGATTGAATGCTTAGCACCAATACCAGATAACACAACTGGATATTGCTTAATTATTAACGATCGACTTGTGGAATATAAACCTTTGAGCAATATAGTGCGCAGGTTATCATGACTGCTATTGTAGATGTTCAGGGTTTTAAAACAGAAGCAAATGAATTTATCGTCAAAGAAATTGCTGTATTTTACAATAAAAAAATTCAGGTGTTTTTAATTAGACCGCCATTTCCATTTTACTATTTGACGAGATCAGAAAGACGTCAAGTTAGTTGGATTGAACGTAATAGAAATATATACTGGGGTGAAGGAGTTGTGCCTTATTCAAATTATCAGAATTTGATTGTAGATATTTTAAGAGATAAATATGTTTACACTAAAGGAATTGAAAAAATGTTATGGTTAAAAGACATTCTAAATAATGATAATGTAAATAATTTAGAAGATAAAGGTTGTCCTAGTTTATTAAGTTTGCACAAAAAATATGAACATTCTCATGAACTGTATAGTTGTATTTATCATGACTCAATATGTGCTTTAAAAAATGTTTTATGTTTAAATAAATGGTGCCTTGATAATAAATTTTTGAAATAAATATTTTACTATTTTATTTATTAAGTTTAGCATCCCATCTCCCAGCCATCCCTCCGACTCATCCAGGTTTACATGTTTATAAGTTGCTAGCAACGCCTATGTGACTTCATTATACTTTCATAAACATCAGTATCAAGAACTCGAACGTACAGAATATGACTCAAAATAAATACAATCCTCGATATGACACATATCATAGATATAAAGTACGTTTATTTTCATTCAACCATTATTGGGCGACGGCTGATTCAAAGAAAGCCGTGGTAATGGAAATGGCTGATGCTGGATTCTTTTATTGCGGAAATAGTATAAATGATAAATCAGCATGTTTTTCATGTGGAGGTGTTATCGAAGATTGGGAGTATTACGATGATCCTTGGATGCAACATGCTATATTTTTTCCTGATTGCTTTTATTTAAATGCTGTAAAAGGAACAGAATATGTTGACAAATCAAAACGACTATTTTTAAAAGAAACAAAAGTATAAAATTATATATCTGATTCAGAAGAGAAATCAGAATTCTAATCAGTGAAACATGATATCTGACGTTGAATAGATAAAATGTGTGGAGAATCGGGGTTTCTGGATCACATTCTGATGTGTGGAGAATTGGGGGTTCTGGATCACATTCTGATGTGTGGAAAATTGGGGTTTCTGGATCACATTATCATGTGTGGAGAATTGGGGGTTCTGGATCACATTCTGATGTGTGGAAAATTGGGGTTTCTGGATCACATTTCGATGTGTGGAGAATTGGGTGTTCTGGATCATATTCCGAGCGGAGCGAGGAAGAAATGATACAGAACCCCCAATTCTACCCTACTTCTGTCAAATTTTTTTAACAGCATTGGCGGCCGAACTTAGCCTTCCTGACAATTTTTCTATGTGTGGGCCCCATTGTAATTTACCGTCAATAGTGATTCCAAGAAAAACTGTCGACTCAACAGGGTTCAACTCTGTTCCATTAACCTGAACATTGGTAGATAGCTGCCTGACATTTGGCATTGAAAATTTTATGAGTTTAGTCTTTTTTTCGTTCAGGAGAAGATTATTTACATTAAACCAATGCACAACTTTAGAGAGTGCATCATTAACTTGTTCAAAGTTGACTAACTGACGTTTGATTTTAAAAATGAGGGAAGTATCATCTGCGAATAATACGATCTTGTGATTATCCCTTATGTGATAAGGTAAGTCGTTTATGTAAATTAAAAACAATAAAGGACCAAGAATTGAACCCTGCGGAACGCCCATGGTGACTGCAGATCCTGCAAATCTCTTGCCATTAACATCGACCCTCTGAATTCTGTTGTTCAGATAAGAAGTCAGAAGGTCAAGAGCCTTGTCCCTCATACCATAGTGGTACAGTTTCCTAATGAGTGTTTCATGATGTACGCAATCGAATGCCTTGGACAAGTCGCAGAAAATGCCAAGAGCATCTTGCGACTCCTCCCAGGCCTCGAATATGTCCATCGTCATCCTGAGGATGCCTCGTTGAGAGGTGAAACACGTGTCGATTTCTTTCAGGAGTTTTTTATGGCTCTTTAGGAATAGCTAAGCGGAACAAGTTACTAAATATATCCACGTCTATTGTATTTTTTTTTTGCATTAGAATATTGTTGCAGATTTGTGAGGCATATGCTGAAGGACACGGTCTGAAATACAATGTGACGAAAAGTCAGTTTATGGTGTTTGAGGCCGGCTCTATGGCCCGTATTACAGAACGTCACTCAATACTCAAGCATTACTTAAAACTAGATTCAAGCCATTTGATTGGTTGAAACTAGTTTTAAGTAATGCTTGAGTGTTGAGTGACGTTCTGTAATACGGGCCTAAATGTCCTATGATAGTACCACCCATCTAACTATATGGGGTTCTCTTGGTAAAAGTGAACCATTTTAAATACCTAGGGCACTTAGTTACAGACGGTCTCACGGATGATACTGATATCGAGAGCGAGCGGAGGGCGTTGTCAGGTAGAGCAAATATGATAGCCCGCAGGTTTGCACGCTGTTCCAAGTCGGTTAAGCAAACACTTTTTAGAGCTTATTGTACCTCATTGTACACGGGCAGCCTGTAGGTGAATCACACCCAAAAGCTTACGAAGCCCTCCGCCTCCAATATAACAACGTCTTCAAAGCGCTGATGGGGCTGCCGCGACATTGTAGTGCCTCGGGCATTTTGCCGAAGCTAGCGTCGACTGCTTCTATGCAACGATGCGTAAACGGAGCGCGTCTCTGGTACGCAGGATGCGCGGCAGCCCCAACAGCGTGCTGATGATGATAGCTGACAGGCTCGACTGTCTGTACGTACGACGCTGCAGTGACGTGCACGTCACTTACAGTCGTCGGCCACTTAATGTTGTGTTATTGTGTCAATTTGTGTATGAGTCATTGTAACTCGAATGAATAAATGAATGATAATAATAGCAAAGTGTATGGAACAGCAGATTTTTTTTTAAATAACCGACAAAAAATTTCAATGCTTGGGGGTTCAGAATCATGTACTGAATCCATGGTAACAGTTTTCGCGTCAATGTCCCTGCCACCCTCTATTTAACGGTAGGTACATTAATAGCAAACATCGATGTTTTTTATTGCCGTCAATAATCGTACATAAGATGGACTTAATTCCGCAAATGCCTTTACTTGACATTTCCTGATAACAATATAACCTCCCGTCTGAATTTCTGCCACGGTGGCCAATCTCAATGAAGATGAGTCAAGTACCTCAACCTAAAGCAAAAGTGCACTGTATTCCTTTACTCTCAAAGTCCGACGTGACGGCAATCCGGCACGACCGGGTAGAGATCAGGCGCAAGGTCAACGGTTGTACGTGCTCTCCGAGCCACGGGGGTGTCACACCAACAACTTCCACCAATCCTAATGGAAAAGTTAATGTCTCTGCGCGACTCGGGAATCGCACCCATGACGCTCAGCAATCGGGCTTGCGACCACGAGATCTCCTGTTCTTTGGTTAACTTACAGGATGACGCGAGAAGAAGGTATAACGACATTGTGGAGGGGCGCAGGCGCCACGGTCACAAGAGCTATGGTCGTTAATGGCGCACAACTTGGCTCTTATTCACAGGTTAGTGTTTTGTGATAGGACCACAAGGTTAATATTGCAGAAGGAGGGAGACATCAGCACCACAATTGGGGAACACAGTTTCTATTACAATCTCAAGGATTTTGTTGGAAATTCGTAAAAAAAAATTAAGGAGACGGATACGATTACATACACTCTTGGGCCTGAATGTAACGGGATGAAATTGGTGTGAATTTATAGATTCAAACATATATTACTGTATTGCAGTGACTAGTTGCTATCCCACAATTCACACAGCGATCCATATAGTTTCAACAATATCCAATCCACAAAGCGACGGTAAAATCCAAAATAACAATTCCAAGTCAATTGTGTGAGCGATCTTCGGTGTCCAGTGTGAAAGCAAGGGTCGTACAAGGTAGGTAGGGTCAGAATCCGTAACAAACAAAGCAGTGGTCGTTGAAAATGAAAAATGACACTGATAAACAGTAAATTTGTTAAACGAAATCAAGTCATATTTTCAAACACTACTACCTACCCTCATATAAACCCCATACTTAGTTTTGTTCAATCGCCTTCAGTTTTCATAAAATATCGACTTACTCAATTACGCGAATTTTGCTTACCGACGTGAGTTTCCGAATAAATTAACGAAAAAATATTGAAATTAAATCAGTTTTTTTTTTTAGATTAGTATTATACATCATACTAAGATGCCGAGAGTGTGTGTAAACCATCCTGATAACTTCTGTTATATTTGCGGTCAACTTACTATTAAAAGTCAACGTCGTAGTTTGACACCATTAGTTAAAAACTGTTATTTTAATTATTTTGGTTTTGCGGCGCGAAATTTTGACAAAACCTGGACTCCTAGTGTTTGCAGTGCACAGTGTGTCACTTTGTTAACATCATGGGCTAAAGGATCTCGTCATTTATGCCGTTCGCAGTTCCATGATATGGGCCGAACCGAAAGACCATGTATCAGATTGTTATTTCTGCCAACTTTCTATAAAAGGTATTAATCACACATCTAGGCACTCTGTGAACTATCCAAATCTGCTAAAATATAAGTAATTTTTTCTTCATTTGATTTTTTTTTTTACCGTTTTTACTTAAAAAAGATTAATTGCTGTTGCAAAAAACTGAGGGTGATCGAAATTTTCTAAAAATGCAGATTAGTTACAGACTAGTTGTAGATACAAAATAACCCATTCAATTACATTTAAATTTCATTAAAGTCATTTTTGTCTATTAGTGTAATCGGAAAGCACTCAAAACGCATCGGAAAACACGAAACAAGTGGCAGCTGTCTAGTAGGGGTGGGCGTTACAACGACGAACCGTTTACAAAGACTGTTTTGTGTTGATGAAACCGTTTTACGTCCTGGGTTCAACTTCAAACAGTCTTCTCGTTGCACAAACCAGTCTTCGAATTACTTGGTGCGATTTTTTATTTTACATCTAAGAAAATACAGTCGGGTACGATGATTCAACTATCTATCACACTCGTAAAACTTTCCTTTCTATAAAAAGTGAACTCTTTGTCAATGAAATACAGTCAATAATGTATTACCAGTTGAGGAGCTCGTGGCTAAGTAATAACAGCCGCACGGGTCGATTCATCCGGTTAAGCTACGCTTGCTGGGGTTGGTCTGTGGATGGATGACCATCTTTACATATCAAGACTCCTCCGTGCCTCGGAAAGCACGTTAAGCCGTTGGTCCCGGCTGTCATTCGCAGATCTTTGACAGTCGTTACGGGTCGTCAGAAGCCCGAAAGTCTGACAACCAGTCTTATCAAGGGGTATCGTATTACCCAGTTACTGGGTTGTGGAGGTCAGATAGGCAGTCGCTCCATGTAAAATACTGGTATTCAGCTGCATCCGGTTAGACTGAAAGCCGACCCCAACATAGTTGGGAAAAGGCTAGGCAGATTGAATGTATTACCAGTTGTCAACACTGTCGTTCGTGATGCGAAAAAACCATTTCATACATTTCAAATCGTTGATAGTTGTAAGAAACTGCGCTCGACGAAAACGCAATTCTATTCCATGTTGGATAAGTTTCGTCCTTTAACCGTTTTCTGCAACCGTTTTCGCCGTTGGGAAAACGGTTTCGTCCATCAAAAATTCGACAACGACCCACCACTAATGTCTAGTGTTAATGTCAGTCAGCTCATGCCAGTGCAGAACATGCACTGCCCACTGCCAGTGCATGTTCTGCACTGGCATGAGCTGACTGCGTCAGTACGCGACCAGATGGTGTCCCATCACGCCGGCGGGGCACCATCTGGTCGCGCTTGGCACACTGAACAACAACAGCTTGGCAGCAGCTATGTCATCTTCACTGAAGTTTGTTGCACAGACCTGGATAGCGGACACCTCGTCCATCACATCCAGCTTCTGCTGCAGGAACGCCAGCAGCTCATTCGCTACAAGTTCGTTGCTCATGGCTAATAAATTACGAGCAACAGCTTGCCCGCGCTAGTCAATACACAGAATATGCAAACACGACCGCATTGGAACGCGGCACAAGCGAGGCAATTATATTACCTAGTGCTACCTAGTGGGTAGGTTTTATTTTTTAAAGTTGTGTAATCGATTACTTTAATCGATAATCTCACGAAAACTATCTTTATCACATTTCTCCGCTTTCAGATGGAGAATTGTGTTGATTTTTTAACGATCACTGCTTTGATTTTTTCGGATTCTGACCCTGCCTACCTTGTACGACCCTTGCTGTCACACTGGACACCGAAAATGGCTTACACGATTGACTTGGAATTGTTTTAATGGATTGTTTAAGAATTGTAGGATTGGATATTGTTGAAACTATGGATTGCTATGTGAATTGTGGGATAGCAACTACTCACTGCAATACACTAATGTATGTATGAATCTATAAATTCACACCATTTCTTTCACGAATTCGAACCTAAGGCAAGCACCTCTGACTTTTCGGATTCATGTGCGTATTTAATAATTATCACTTGCTTCAAAAACGGTGGGATTTTTACAGAATATCAATACCTACTGCTGTAGTTGCCTCGCGAATAAATAAATAAATAAACAAATCAATTCTAGGCGCGAGAAATGCTGCTATCGATACTCGGAGATGGCTTAATTCTGCACTCGGTATCCGCCATGATCGCCGGAATGATCACAACAATTGCTTCGCTACCTATGGACATCGTTAAAACAAGGTATATCATGCTCATTATCGCACTCTGAACATACTTTTGCAGGAAGAATATACTGGTTCACATTACATTAGTAAGCGAATGGAAATCTAGGTCAACGACCGCTGCTAGGTATTGTAATTACGAAAATTAGTTCTTTTTAGGGTTCCGTACTAAAAGGTTGCCAAACGGAAACCTATTACAAAGGCTCCGCTGACGGCCTTCCGTCCGTCCATCTGTCTTATCAGCGGGCTGAACCGTAGGTGATTTGCAAATAAATAATGTTGAATTTGAATATATTTAGGAAGACAGCAGAAATTTTCAGATTGTGCATTTCTATTGCCGCTATAATAACAAATAAAAAACCAGTCAAGAGCGAGTAGGACTCGCGCACCGAGGGTTCCGTAACATTTTAAATTTTCATCAGCGAGGCCCTTATTCGTCAAAGAACTTTAACACTGCACACTGTCGTGTAAAATATTGCTTTATTATTTAGGTCAGCGCCATCTCTTGACCGATAGTGGAACTAATGTAATTTAAGTTGATGATTTCTGAAAAGTTTTTTATTTAGAGACATCGTTTTATTTTCCTGTAATCTTTACATAAACTTCTATCACAGAGAATATTTTTTTTTACTATGCAATTTCGGAGATAAAGGGGGGAACGGTATTTTTTTTTGAAGAAGAATGCATTTATTTGTCAGAATATTGTACAATGTTGTTATGTTCATTATGTATTACGATCATAATATTCTGCCGTTTCCGGCGTACAAATCAGGTTTTTAAAATTTTTCGTCAAAAGTCGAAAACTATGAGGCCTAGGATTTTTTTTTAAATATGCAAATAGCGTTCTTTCATATGATACCCCATATGCCCTAGTATGCCCCACATCGAATTTTTAAGACCCCTTCAGTCCCTGTTCCAAAATAAATGTGCATATTTTTATTTATTTGTTAATTGCAAAATAGTTGGGCAAATCTAAAACTATTCCAAATTTCAAGTTGATAGCATTAGTAATTTTTGAGATATCCAGCTGTGACATACAGACGGACAGACAGACTGAGTCGCACCATAAGGGTTCCTTTTTACCATTTTGGTACGGAACCCTCAAAATAAAAAAAAATAATTTGATTAACTAAAACCAGACTTCAAAAACACTTAACTGAAAAGAGAATAAGAACAAGCATTATAATCTAATCAAGGGGTTTTTGAGTTTTTTAAAACGTTCTTTTTTTTCAGCTTTTTGTCACTTAATTTCTCATTCCAAATTACATTTAAAGATATGATTTGTATTTAATTTTGTAATGACTTTTTAAAACCATAAAAACGTGGTTTATGAACAGCTGTAATGGTGTCATGGCGTCGTCGGAAAGCGATGTGGGGAAGGTGCGAGAAAGTCAGAGATAGGGGAAAAGTGAAAGGGACAGAGAGGCGCGGAGAGGGGAATACATGCTTAAGCCGACGTTCGCACGAACGTAATAAAATCGCGGCGGGGTTTTATCGCGCACTGGATTTTCAACTCTCGGTGTTAAGCCGAGCGTTGAGAATCCAACGCGCTGGGAAGCACTCTCGTCCCAGCGCGTTGAAAAATACACTGTTGGATTTTCAACTCTTGGCGCTAAACAGAGCGTTGAAAATGAAGTGTCCGTGCGTACGTGGGCTAACCCTAGCTGCACGCTCTGATCTTAATTGACGATTTTTATTACTTTCGGCTTGCGGAAATCGTTAGATTATAAAATATGTTTTTTGTTATTCTGGTGTATAATTTACTTTTAAAATAAAAATAAAAAAACAACCGCGCTCGAGTAAGTCAAGACATTGTTTTTTTTGCAATTTTGTTACCCTCCCCTTAGGTTACGCTCAAATCGGCAGATTAGCAAAATTGACATTTATTAGCTAGTAATTAATCCCCCTTATCTTAATCTGACGCGCTCGAGTAAATTCTAAAATCCTCTCTTGAGCTCCCCTACTATCACGGGGGAACATAGAGACGGACATACATACAGGTCAAACACGTAACCCTCCTTTTTTGACTTCGCCGCATTCGGGTAATTAAATAAAGTTAATAATTAAACATTATACAAGAAACGTGTTTTTTTCGGCATTTTTTGCTCGATATTAATACAGTAGGTACGGAACCCTTCGTGTGTGAGTCCAGCTCGTATTTGACCGGTTTTCTTGTTTAAAGGCTCGTGCAGACCAGCGCGACACGCGACGCGACACAAAGGCACCGCTCGTCTCGCGACGAGCGGTCTCTTTGTGTCGCGTCGCGTGTCGCGCCTGTTTGAATGAGCTTTTATGGTGTTTAGATTACGATACTTACCCAATAAAGGCTCGTTCAGACCAGCGCGACACGCGACGCGACACAAAGGCACCGCTCGTCTGCACAAGCCTTAAGTATGTGAAGTTCACACAAAAAAAACCGGTTTTGTTAAACTGATATTGATGCGATGTTTTAATGACTCACAGTTTAAATGTGTAAAGAAGAATGTGTAATTTTCACATGTTTTAATGAATAAGTCACACGAATCACATGTTTTAATGAATAAGTCACACGAACGCATTACTTAAGTACCTACTATTTTACCTGCCTGTTTCAGAGTACAAAACTCCGAAAAAGGAGCAGGCCAATTCCAAATACTATCCACAATTATCAAGAACGAAGGTGTACTCACATTGTGGAGCGGTTTGGTACCGACCTTCGCGAAAATCGGGCCCATGACCATCTTTACATTTATATTCCTTGAACAACTCAACAAAGTGTATTATAAAGTAACTGGCCAAATGTAATTGTTAGGTACCGAAGTTACACGAGTTTTCAAGAAGTTAGTTTAAAAAAGCCAAACGAGACACTAAAAAAAATTTGAAATATTGACCATAGGTAAAAAAATTAAAAGAAAAAGTGAACAACTCCACAAAGTGTATTATAGACTAACTGGCCAAATGTAATTGTTAGGTACCGAAGTTACACGAGTTTTCAAGAAGTTAGTTTAAAAAGAGCCAAACGAGACACTTAATTGGTACCGAAGTTACACGAGTTTTCAGGAAGTTAGTTTAAAAAGAGCCAAACGAGACACTTTAATTGGTACCGAAGTTACACGAGTTTTCAAGAAGTTAGTTTAAAAAGAGCCAAACGAGACACTTTAATTGGAATTCTGACCATGGTTAAAAAAAATTAAAAAAAAAAACTAAAAAAAATGTAAATTAGAAAAAGATGTCGTCTTGTTTAGTTGCCTAACTTCCTTGATATCGTTCTGCAATAGTGAGAGTTGAGTAAAGTTACGTGTTAGTTTCATCTCTCTGATACAGAGGATATTTACAGTCATTTTTAACAATATCTACGTTCGATACTGTACTTATTTTACAATTTACTACACTTAAGTATTATTTTTATGAATAATGTTTTTGATAGCAGTTTTCACGTTTGTAACTCTATAGACTTTTACAATAACAGTAGGTATATTTGTAAAGGACTGTTCAATCAGGCGAATACCGCGCGGGGGACGCTACACGCGTCGATTATTTCAATGATTAGGAAGTCACGCGATTATTCGCGCTAATTTGAACTCCTCACAATCGGCGCGAGTGAATTTCGTCCCGCATCGCGCGCGGGGTTCGCCTAAGTTTGACCAGAACTTAGAATGTAGGTAAAGCCAACTAATAAAAACTTGGAAAATAACGTGTATTTAATTGAACGTCATACATTGCCCAACAAAGCTTAGTTAGACCCATTTTGCACTAACGCGGCCGGATAGCGTAGAAGATAATCTGAGCCTTATTTAACCGACTTCAATTATATACCTAATTGAAAATGCGACATATTTGTCAAAAAATTACAAAATTGACACATTTTCACGAGAGGTACTGTTTATTAAAACAGAAAATGTATGGAAGAAACATGTAAATTGTCGGATTGTCATTATGTATGAAAACTGCTTGGATACTAATTTCGACAATATTTAAATTCCGATTCCCGGCTACCGTATAGGCGCGGGCTTGCGGATGGTGAACAATGGGTAGCGACGGCGAGTTGTGTTCCACGCGCGCCTCAAAGAGATGTCAGCACAACTGTTATAGTGCAGATTAACTTTACGTTAAATCCATAAAAGTTGTAATTGGAAGCATTATTTGAACTTAATTTTCGAATCCTGAATATGTCTATCTTCAAATATTCACCCATTTTCACTAACGATTTGATCAATTGGAGACATTAATCTTGTAGTCTTTGCCGATGACACTAACGCTGTAGTAGGGGCGAAACCTATGAGTAAACTGACAGACACAAGGTCAATATTACGTTGGCAGCTTCAGAGCCGGCTTTACCTAATGTGCAGGGTCTTAGGGGGCGCCGCGGTGTTGCGAGCGGCGCTCGGCGCCGAGCGCCACTACTACTACTACTATAGCGCAACGCGACACATCCACAGAGCATGCGACGCTCGCGGCTCCCGCCGTGGGCGCTTTGGCGCCGAGCTCTCAAAGATCCGCACCCGTCGTGTTAAGGCTCGTGCAGAACAGCGCGACACGCGACGCGACACAGACACCGCTCGTCGCGAGCGGTGTCTGTGTGGGCGCGGTAGCAAAGCAAGCCGCTCCACGAGCAGCTTACTTTGCTCTACCTACACTATAACTATTGTTACAACGTGAAATCAGCCTTAAAATAGATAGTTAAAGATTATATTGGCGTAGTGTCGCATCGCTACCAAAGGCGCGTGAAAACACGCCGACAATCATTGTGAATTCGGCTGTATTAGAATAGCATAAAATTCAAATTGCTAGGAACGCGCGCGGCATTTTCAAAGGCGCGTGTACGCTATTTGTGTTTTACCGTCGTTTTGCGAGAAATGCCAAAAAAAGGCTCTTTCAAACAGGCGCGACACGCGACGCGACACAAAGGCACCGCTCGTCGCGCAACGAGCGGTGTCTTTGTGTCGCGTCGCATGTCGCGCTGGTCTGCAAAAGTCTTTAAGCCGACGTTCGCACGGACGGACGTAATAAAAAAGGCGGTGGGATTTTATCGCGCACAGGATTTTCAACTCTCGGTGTTAAGCCGAGCGTTGAGAATCCAACGCGCTGGGACGCACTCTCGTCCCAGCGCGTTGAAAAAACACACTGTTAGATTTTTAACTCTCGGCGCTAAGCAAAGCGTTGAAAATCTAGTGCACGAAAAAAATCGCCGCGATTTTATTACGTCCATGCGGACGTTGGCTTACGCAATCAAAATAATGTAATTTTTTCATTTCTTCAAAATTTAAAACACTGGAAGAATTTGAACTTAGAAACAAAAAAGCGAATTGTTCTAATTTTGAAAATAAACTGTGGCATGCTGGCTCTTCAGATGCGGAGAAGCTCGCGCTCTTTCAAATCGAGTTATTAACGATGTTTATTGATGATTCCACTACGCCGTTGGATATTTTAAATTATTTGTTTATGAATAAATTAATTTCAGTTTTCCCAAATCTGTCCATAGCACTTGGAATTTACCTCACATTGCCAGTCACTGTAGCACACAGCGAAAGGTCAATCTTAGATCAACATTGTCGCAAAGTAGATTGACAAATTCCTGCTACAACTTCCGCCTGACACAGGTCCTCACCGGACACGGTTGTTTCGGGAAGTTCCTGTTCAGGATAGGGCGGGAGGAAACGTCCGGGTGTCGCCATTGTGTGGATCGCCCGGAGGACACGGTGGAGCATACGGTGGAGGTCTGCCCAGCTTGGGCGGAGCATCGCCGTCTCCTCGTGGAGGCGATCAGCGGCGGTGATCTCTGCCCCTAACCGCCGCAGGAGGAGACGCCCGAGGCGTCGGGAATAGCAGGCCGATTTCCGGCTACCGTAGGCGCGGGCTTGCGGACCGTGAGCAATGGGTAACTCGTCGTCCGATAAGGACCAAGCCCGGGTCGACGGCGCATTGTGTTCCACGCGCGCCTCAAAGAGATGTCAGCAGAACTGACGGGGTCCGCTAAGGCCGATGCCTGCCGGGGTTGCGAAGAATCGGACATCGTGGCTCCCGGCAATATGGCAACTGAAGGAACACGGGTGGATATTAGTAAGAGTCTGACACGCCCTCCCGGTCCGCCCAGAGAGGGGTAGTCATCATCACCATATATCCGTCTATAGCAGTCCACTGCTTATGTTAGTTTATAGGATAAAATCAAATACAAATTGTTATATACGTAGGTATACGATTTATTGATTTAAATCAGTTCTTCCAAATGAGTTCATCACCACTGCCACTCTTCGGTGAAGTCTTGGTCTGTAGGGAAATGCCTCCTGAAACAAATAAAATGTTTTAATAAGAGTCATTTTCAAAATTAATGTGGTATTGTTTGTGTTTATTTTGAAATAAAATATACTTAGTTCGAAATGTAAACGTATAAATCAACATTCAAACTTGTTTGTAATAAAATAGCAAGTATAGATTTTTTTAAAATTCCTGTCATAATTTGTTTCCCACACAAAATTGCTATATTGCAGTCGCGCGTATTTCAAAAATGCAGAAAATAATTAATAATGCACGCACTAAACCCGATTTAACAATGTTTTTTCAGGTGAAGGGCTAAGTTATATGAAATATACTATTAAACAATGTAATTTTAATAAACCATTTATTTATTTGCTCATAAACACGTGTCTCATATTCCATTCCATTGTGTGATTCCTTCTTGTAACTTTGATATGGCAAATCTATGCGTCAAAATATTTTATTCTTTTGTTCATAAACACGTGTCACATTCCATTCCATTGTAACTTCTTGTAACTTTGATATTTTATAATATTAGAAGTAAATTCCAAAATCAGTATGGCAAATGCATGCGTCAAAATATTTACAACGTGAAGGTCTTTAAGAAATTAGTAACTCGAGGGTAAAATTACCAAAAAAAAAAAAAATTGCGAAACGTTCATTTTGTTCAATTGTGTTATTATTTTTGTGTCACGTGACACTTAAGACTTGTCACAGTATATTCATTTAATCGCTCAAGTCCCGGAACCGCACATGTGCGTTCGAATGTTCCAATACCCGTCAAGTCCCGGCGACGCACATATGCGTCACCTCACCCACGCGGCTGGCATCTCTAAAATGTAATTCTATTTCCGTTTTAGGAAAGATGCCGTTAACGCCCGCTGAACGACAAAGACGTTACCGAGAGCCTTTAAAATCAAAACAACCACAAAAATGGAAGGAAGTAAGGGCAGCCTTACTCTTCATTTATGTTACTTTTATATGTCACGATAACATAAACTAAACACAAAAAAAAACATTAATTTTAAAAACGACCCATTAATAACTTTAAAGTGTGAGATAGAGAATAATTCATAAATTACTAACTGCAAAGCTGTCCAACGGAACGATCTGCAGACGCATGCAAGTATAACTTTACCAATGAAATTATGAAGGCACATGTCATCTAGAGTCCTTATGAGAGAAGTCCTCTCATCAGAAGGACTACATTTTTAGGTTAGCAACATTCCGTCGCATGACTGTGGCGCCGCGTCTGCGAGACTTCTTTTGTGAGACGGGCTTAAAGCTCGCTGCACATTCTCTACAAAACTACACTAGACTTGCCGAATAAAAGAGTGTAGAGGGAATATTCGTCTATATTCTTGTTCTCTCGTGTACCTATATTCGTATTTTCTCCGTTCCGTGTCGGTACATCAAATGACTCTCGAGTGGTTTTGTGTTTATGTGAAACCATTCCTCCACATTCTCGCTCACTCTCGCTGTCAGGGTCGGTCGGCCGCCAGTCACCGTAGCGAGCGCATCTCATCATCTATTACGGTGTATGGCAGTCATCCACCACCACCTTCGCTTACTCCAACGTCTTTTCGTAACTTTTTTTTCACGGATTAATAAATAATTGTAATAGGCTGCAGCAGCGCATAATGCTACAGCAGTAGATAATTTCAAGACGTTCATCTTGGTGTCCAATACTACTGTCCAATACTACTGTGCCAGGCAACAATGTAGAGCAACGACTCTCATCACGCCCTGTCTCGGCAAATGTTCTCGTCGAGATCTCCTGCCGAGAATGTGGAGCGGGCTCACTCGCATATATTCGCTTACCTCCTGTGCGTGGGCGTGGCGGGCGAGGCCGGCGAGGCGGGCACGGAGCGGCGCGCCGTGCGCGGCGAGCCCGGCGTGCGGCGCGCCACCTCACCCAGTAGCGACAAGCACGACCGCGACAGGCGCTGGCTGAAGTTCTGACAAATACATGTAGCACTTAGGCACCTGTCCTACTACCGACGAGGAAGCGACTAGCTATGCTCGCTCAAGAAAAATCATCCAAAGGAAGCGTTTTATGCAATTCAAATTATTTAATAAAGTAACCATGACTCACTTGTTAGTAAACTTATCCTATGTTAGTAATAAAAACAATCTACATCCTAAACAAATTACTGTACACTATACACAGCGGCAGTACTATCCGACGCTTCACCGCGGCTGCACCATTCCATGGGAAATGGCGCAGCAGCGATTCACGTACGGACAGTCCAGCCTGCTTGAAATTAGAGTCAGGATATTGTTGTTGCCGCCCCACACCCCACGCACCACGCACAGAACTTACGCATTGTGGCAAAGAAACATTTCATATGTCCGTCCGCGAACACCCCTGATGCGCTGCAGTGGGGCAGCCTCAACAGTTGTTGTACCTATTGCACGCGGAGGGCACTGTTACGATTTTTGAGTATATCTAGCCCACAGGCTGCTCGTGTAAAACGTAGTACAATACGCTCTGAAAAGAGTAATTTTAACGGTTACTCTACAACGAGCAAACCTATGAGCCAGCATGTTCGCTCTAACCGATAAGACCCTCCGCGCCCGTTCTATATCGTCATCGTCCCTGAGATCAGGAAAAGTATGTGGCCAAGATATTTAATCTTGTATGCCCTCTTTAATGGCATACCATTAAGGTAAACTGGTAGTACATAAACAGGATACCTACCCCTGGCCTCAAAGACTATGTATTCACTTTTTCGATTCATAAAAATCGATCAAGCCGTTTCGGAGGAGTATGGCAACTAACACTATGACACGAGAATTTTATATACAAGCTGAAATTTTAATGGTTGTTTTTCCGCAGCAAAATGATTTTGTCTTGGTAGTACAATAGATTTCTAATTATTATTTTTTTTATATGAAAAAATGGCGGATTTAGTATTATGAAAAACAAAACTTGAAAGCAACCTAGAACCCATAGTATCTCTATAGCGGGATTGACCTACGATCGTACCTACGAGACAGGCGTGAGCGACGCGCGGTCGTTGACCCTCCCGCTACAGCTGATAACTCCTTTACCTAAAACTTATTCAAATTTTCCCTTCATACTTTTACGGGCTTAGAACCGCCATAAATACTTTTTTACCTACAACTTACTGAACACGAAACTAAAAAAAACAAGTTTATTTCCTTACATAAAATTATTTTCTGAATTTAATAAATGAAATGGATTGAAATAACAGTTATTCCAATTTGGAGTACGTCGCTATGGTACAATAAAAATTAAGTATTTAAGGCGTGTTAAAAATTGTCAAAACTGAAAAACTGCCTCGTTGGTCTAGTGGTCGCAAGCGCTACTGCTGAGCATGAGGTCCTGGGTTCGATTCCCGGGTCGGGCAAAGTGTTATTGGGCTTTTCTAGGTATCTGGAATTTTTTATTTTTTAGTAGCAGCCCGGAGTCTAGATTTGTGCCCGGTTGATGGCAATAGGCTCGCCCCCTATTGTGGGTGTACCAACTACAGGTATGCCCAACCCTTCGGGGAAACAAGGCGTGATGTTATGTTAAAAAATTGTAACCAACTTACAATGATTTAAATAACTAACCTACTTTTTCACTGTTCGCTATTTACAAAGGTACGAGTTACACTTCCCGGTAACGATTTTCTATCAATCACTGATAAAAAGCAAATGTTGCCGGCGCATTCGCTTTTGCATTCGTTTTCGTGGAGTGTTTATGAACTCTACGAAAATGAAAGGGATGCATGCACAGTTCACAGTCACACACACTTCACAGTTGTTGTATGTGTCGTCTCCCCAGGTTCAGAACCCCGTGAAGACGGAGTGACTCCCAAGATTTGCGGCACCGCGTAAAGTTATAACTAGCCCTAGCGTACAGGTTGTACAATAGCGACATACTCCAAATTGGAATAACTGTAATGTCGATTCATTTTTGCAAATTACGATATCATATTACGCGTCATACGATGATCGCGGGCCAACTGAGAGGGCCAGCGACGCGGGGCGGGGTTGCGTGGGGAGAGGATCGCCACGGCCGCCGCCGCCGCCCACCCGCGTGCTTGCAGCCTAGTTTATGCCGTATCACTACGCGCAACAGCTTTTTTTTTGGTCTGAACATTTACGAACCGCTCTTCGCTTTGTCGGAAACGCGCCGCCACACATGCGGTTCGAGAAGTACCTTTATGTCTAGTAGATACTATTGTTTCTCACGCTTTCAAGTTTATGCATATTTTTTTTAATTATTTGAAAACAAAAACATTTAAATTTTTTGAGTTTAACTCTATGATTCAATAGTACTACTAAGGGCAAACCGTTCTGCCGCGGGAAAACAACCATTAAAATTTCAGCTTGTATATGGATTAAATCAGATATTTTTCAAGCTGATTACCGGTAGACAAGATCCTTTCATTTCCCGGAGGTCAATCTTCCTGAAGAGCTCACACAGCAAGAGTTCATGCAGGCTAGGGGTGCGAGGACCGAAGATCTGTTCAATGATTTCCACCACCTAGGTTTACACAAATAAAATAAAATCACAGATTACATATACTATAAAATGTAATCAAGTCGAGAGTGAATAGGTTACGTGCTCCATCATCGTGGTGAAACGCGAGCCTACTAGGGGAGACAGGACACACACATTTCGCCAGCTATGTTGAATAACAACTGCAGACTAATTCCATTAACTGGGCACAAATGTTGACAGTTGTCTTAACCTACATGAGAGTGAGGGAAGAGAGAGTGCACCTATGTCTGCGCACACACTTGTGCATTATATTGGCTGGTGCTACCGAAATTCTGTCAGGAGAACATTTATTACTAAGAGATTCACTGAATAGCGACCAAATAGAAGGAGGGATTACAAGTACGAGACAAGAAATCAAGATTTACTCACGTTGGGATAATTTGGCAACAAATCTGGCAATAATGAAAGGTCGATCTCGGTGCCAGCACACATCTCGAACAGAAGCTGTCCCAGAGACAACGCCTCCACGTGTTCCAACTGAGCGGCCAGAACTATCGGACACCGCGGCTGTGCGCCAATCAGCGTGTTCTCTAAACCGCATATCCTGTGATTTCATAATGCGTTCGCACTATAAAATATATATACTTGATCATATTGCCTTAACACCCTAAGGTTGAATGCCACTTGCTCGTCATAAAACGACAAAGTTATTTGTTTTTTCAAGAACAATGTGACAGCTATATAGTTTCAACCTTAGTAGCCTTAGTCTAAAGGGGCCTAGCAATTACGAAGTCGACTTTTACATTAGTTAGGTACTAATCAAACAAGTAAGTAGTGTGCTACTCCAACTAACCTATTTTAGACAATAATACCTGGGCGACCGAGCTCTGCTCTGGTGAAAATAGAGAATGCTCATTTAATAGCATAGGAAAGTTCATACTAATCCATGTATAGTATCTACTTATTCCAAACTGCCATGATAGTAGGTACTTACTAATTCCATGCTGCCATGTCATTATTCTCAGGTCATTATTCAATATCTTGTTCTATAATTTGGGCAACCGAGCTCTGCTCGGGTGAAAATACGGAGAAAACGAATTTTCCCAGATATGAGACCCAGCTAGATCGATTTTTCGCCACCATATACCCCTATAATGCAACTTTCATCGAAATCCGATTTCGAGAACGTGAGTATAAATATATATACAAATATTGCTCGTTTAATAGTATAATAGTAGGTCCCACTTGGGCGCCATTATTCACTAGTGGCGCCCAACTGGGCTAACTTCTACTTACCGCGCGACGCCATTCTGTACAACTACATTGCCTGAATGCAAGTGACGAAAAGGCGGAAACCCTTTCTCCTTTAGGAAAAGCAGTCCTTCTAACATTTGACGACCGAACCTCGCGACTTGCCACGCTGGGAGACCAGTGCCCGTCGATCCATACTTACGCATATATTCTTCGTTCCATGTACTCTGTAATATTTAAATATTGTAATAGGTTTGACAGTCAACTATCCATGGTTTTATTGAAATAACACGTGTGTAAAAACTAGTAGTAAGTAAGTGAGTAGGTAGGTAGATATTGGCTTGTATTGTTCATGGGTAAGCTGCGATAAATAATTATAAAATCAACGACGAAATTATAATTATTTTAGTTACCTTATAAATTAGATCCTTTAAGCTTCCTCTAGCGTTAAACGGTAAGACGGTGAGAGCATGACCATTGCATAGCTCTAGATCTAAGACGGGATAAATGTAAGGATGGTGGAGAGCCCGAAATAGCTCCATAACCAGAGTCTGTGAACGTTCGCCTTGCTCGATCGGGCATTTGGAAGTCAGCGGCATCTGAAATAGAAGAGCTATACAGTGTGATTCTTTATAATGTGCACATGTCGAAATGAGGGAATCTATGCTTAATTTTATCACATTATGATCTGAACTGCTAACTGTTTTCTATTGCGCATTAACCAACACTACCCACACGCCCACAGTAGTTAAAATATCGCTGATAATAACGAGAGTCACATACCCGTCTCCGACATATGGATTATAATTACAATTAATCTTTCAATTATTATTCAATCGAGTATATTCCCGTATAAAACAATGTAACATACCAATGTTAGAAGTCTATCGGTCTTGATAGAGTTGTCGTGTATGGCGAACCAGTGTTTGTTAAGTCGGCAGCCGATCGAACCCAGTGCCGACAGCAAATCGTATCTGAAATTATTTTAGTATTTCAGTAGGTATCAAGAATTTTACTGATCGGAACGAATTCTTCAGAACAATATAGAATACCTCAAGCATATAACAAAAAAGCTGTAAATGCACTAAAATATCGAAACAAAAAAAAATTGCCTATAACATAGGTAGGTAATGTTTGTTTCTTTTCAACAAAAGGCTGACTGAGCAAGTTCACCTTGTTTACAATTAGACCACTTTTGTACATAGGCACAAGTATATACAAGTAAATAAATGCACACACACAAACACACTAAGTAACTCTCCTGGTTTACTACAACCGGCTTTTAGATATAATACAAAAAGATTAATTCTCTTTCCTAGAACGTTGCAGACAAGGGATTGTATCAAGAGGAAAAGCAAATGGCATCTACGTCCCCAAACATGATGGTTAAAAGAAATATTTCCTCAAATATTCACTGTAGTGGTGATATATCTCCGGCGTTGCGAAGCAGTCCGAAAGGAAAATCGTGGCCCCCGGCAACATGGCAATTGAAGGAACATGGGTGGGTTTTAGTCAGTAAGAGTCTGACACGCCTTCCCGCTCCGCCAGAGCGGGAGAAGTTACTTGATAATTTACCACCCAAAAAAAAAAGTGATGATATATCTGGCAGTGGTGATGCCATACATACCTCGATGACTGTGACAGGTACTCTGTGCAAATAGCCAATGCAGCCGAGCTCTCCATAGAACGGTCGCCGGCTCTACTGCAAAAGAAAAGAGCAGCTGTTATCATGTTAAATAAATACCGAAGTACAGCTTTCCAAAGAAAATTATGCGCTGTGACAAAATATGACGATCCGAGACCGAAGTAGGTAACCCGACAGAGACAAAACTACATACAAACGCGCAATGACAGATGCACTACCACTACTACAAAGCGCGATAGTATATAACTTAGAAGCATCACCTCAGTAGGGTGGGTACCCTGTAGCGCGATGTTCTAGACAATTCGGAAACACGAAGATTATAGAAGCGCAAACCTTTTCTGTTTTGCCTGTACAGTCAATACCCGGCGGTAAATTTTTGGCACAACGTGTTTTAGGAGAGTAACAAAGGATTTTATTTGATATTTTATCTACACCCATGCTATAAAACCTCTATAAAAGTTTCAGATACAGTTAGCTTATGGCCAACATTAAAACAGCCAGTGTCATAGTAACCATTACCTCCTCCCAATGAATGTTACAATGTTGTACTAAATTTCATTACGCAACTCGTTTCAACGTTCAAACGGGGGACAGCAGCACCCGCTGCACGCATGTGTGTGTGATGTGCTGCTGCAGGCGACGTACATACGTGCAGTTGTACTGAATTTCGTGGGAATTTCTTTATTCTTGATCTTGAATTACAAACACCCAATAGTTTCAGAAACTTTTATAGAGGATTCATATCATGGGTGTAGATAAAGTATTGTATGCAACTGTTAATACCCCTTATTATACAACAGTTGCATAAATAACTATTAACCAAGGGTCGACTTAACCTAGGATTTATTAAAAAATGGTGTGTGATTGAAGCGGCGTAATAATGTTCAGCAGCGGACAGCTATAAGCTGATCGTGAAGAAATGTATTATTTTTCATGTGTAACATCTTTCCTCTCGCTTTCCTGCAATCTGTGGGTGTGATTTCGTGAAAAGAGACGGAAGTGTGTAACAGGAAGTCGGGGAAGCGCGCGCTATTTGATTTGACTAATGAGAGCGCGCTGTGCTAGAGTTGGCCGTCAGATGGTACCAACCCATTTTCCGAGAGATTGTAAACAGGATGATATGATGATGATGATGAATATTGTTTTTAGCATATATACCTACGTCAGCCAAGATGTCAGATGTTTCACATAATAGGCGAATATATAAGGCCTCTGCCTCGAATCTTGCGGGCAGCGGGGCGGCGACGCGGGAACGGCGCGTTCAAATGCATAGATTCATATGTAACTGTTCTCGAAAGCAGCGGCGCGGGGAGCGAGTGGTTCCATATAAAACTATGCGTTGCCACGCCGCCGCCGCCGCCGCCGCCCTGCTGCCCGCAAGATTCGAGGCAAAGGCCTAAGGCTCGTTCGTTTTTTTTTAATTTTACTTTAATTTCAATGTAATGTGGTAATTAATTTTATTTTATTATCAAAATGATTTAGTTACTGCTTAATCGATTAATTGTTTACCTTTTAATATTCATGTTGTGTATGACTATATATATGACGTGATCTTTTTACACAGTAATGAAGCTTCGCGAATACTTATTGTTACTATCTTTGTAAATTAGTCGTTGGCGTGCCTTGCTTAGTAAATAAATAATGATGACGTTGGTGACCAACAATACACATAAGTTCACCTGGGAGACGCAGGGGGTTCCAAGGGTGAAGACTTCCCGGAGCCGGTGCCGATGAGAGACTTGTTGAACAGCAGCTTCGCCAAGGAGTCTATCTTCTGCGCAACTAGCGGGGCGCGCTCGGAATTCTCTTCTAAAATATTAATTGCTTTGTGGCATTAAGTTCGCCTTATATACTGTACGGTCAGGAAAAATAATTATCAAGGCGAAAGCGCCAGGGTTGCCCGCGAAATTCAAATTTTCTTAGGTTTTTTGATATCAAAATGTGTACATATCAAGGGAATAATGCATAATTTTGTCGACGGAAAAAAAATCGAAATACTCCTATATAAAAAAAATACGGTATAACTTTTAAACTAAATGATCTAGCGCGATGAAACAAACTCCATAATGATTGAAAGTAATGTGTCCTCATAAAATGAAATTGTGGAAAAAAAACTACCCGCAATTGAGAATGAACATGTTTTTTTAGCAAAAATCTGTTTTTTATCATCAATTTTTACAATAAAATTTTTCAATAAGACGCAAAACAGAACACACAAAAAAAAAAGTATTTTCCGTCGATAAAATTAAACATAGATTCCCTCATTTCGATATGTACACATTATGAAGACTCACACTGTATATATGATTCCCGACCTTATGTATTTGACCTTTTGTTTTTTTTCCCTCAAAGTTAGACACTTAGTTAACTCAGAGAGATACTAATGATTACCTATAATTCTGTAAATCCACAATTGTTATGGTCGCGAATCATATTTTGATCAATATATGAATCGCGACCGAGAAATTGAAACTATGTCAATTTGCCGTATGATAGGCATTTTATACATTTGAATATACGGACCATTTAACTTGGTAATCAATTTGATGAAAATAAATAGAAAGCTTAATTATGTTCTCGGGTAGTTTTTACACATGATTTAATCCTTGATTAATCCATGATTGTTATTATACGGCTAGAAAGGGAGTGCACTGAGATGTCGGCAGATAGAGACGTTAGTAGGACGACATGCTGCCGATCCCGGGTGAAAAGGAATATGAGATAAGGAAGGAGGATGATAATGATAATTATGATTGATAACTTATTCTAAGAAAAGAAGAAAATAAAAGCAGTACTTGAACTACAAGCGAACGATGATCCTTCGCCATCGTCTTGCCTCCCAGCCTCTTGCGGTAGCAAGAACGAAAGTAAAATGTGTAAACTACATGCCGTTATTATAAAAAGACCATCGTACGCCGAAGAAAAGAAAAACGAAGAAGAAAGTCTAGAAAATAGAATATCTAGCAACATTGAAATGGAACTGAGTGGACAAATTTTATCGAAAACGTAAAACAAACTGCTGTACTAAACGTAAAATTAATTAAATTTCAATAGCGAATCAGAAATCACCAGCTCGTCTATATAGACTCACCTTCACTTTCTTCTCTGTCAGTGGACACTGATCGTATCTTGAATGCATTCCGTTTGTTCGCTGCGGCGATGGACTCCGGGTTCAGTTCGGCTGCAGACTGCGCCCTCCTGCACGCGCCGCGACGTTTCTTCTTCCTGTAGCTACTTCTCGGCCGCTCCTGATAGAACCGGTCATGACCAGTCGTCTCCGGCTCCTTCTGCTCTTTGCCTTCATTATTCGCTTTCATATGCTGGTACAAGTTGAACATCTTCGCTGATTTCCTTAGTAAGCACAATCTTAGCTTCTCTAATTTATGTTTCATCAATGACTGTGTTAGTATATTTCTTTAGGAATCTTCATTACGCACTCACTTCAAAAGAATCACTTTTAGAATTTGATTTAGTTTTCACTAGGTGAGAACGAGTTACTTATTTTAAATTATTAACAATCTAAAATGAGTAACTCGTTCGAAATTAATTGAACTGTTTTGCTAATATATTTTTTTATTTTAATTAGTTCTGTAAATATTGTAAAATGACTACAAACATAAGCCCTGTGTGGAGTAGAGGGCGGTATCGCTTCGACTCCGTGAACTATGTCAATAATAGCTAATTGAAGTCCCACAAGTACCGCATTAGCCGACAACTAGGCCCACGTCGATATTTATTACCCTGATGCTAGTCTTTTACGTGTATCTATGAGTTTCATGTATTTAATCCAATACGTAGATATTGAAGCTTGTTTAGATCAGATAGGCAGTCGCTCCATATAAAATACTGGTATTCAGCTGCATCTGGTTAGACGGGAAGTCGACCCCAACATAATTGGAAAAAGGCTAGGCAGATTATAAGGAGTTGCGCCGAAATGAAACCAGTTGAAATCATAAACAATTGTGATATTTCAACAATCAACGAAACTTACCTACACTTAGTTTTACGTTTAATATCCAGCTAATATTGTCATTCTGTACTTGACAAATTATAAATGCAATAACAAAAAAAAATTTACAAAATAAACAATAATTATGATTAATATTGAACGTTATTATCAAAGCCAAGCTGCTGAAAATTTTCGGGTAAATTTTTATGGCTCGCCGCGATAAGTAGTGACCCCATATAAAATGGGATGACAGATAACCCAAAATACCTTCCATCATTTCATCATCAGCTCGAGGCCTATAACATTCTTTTGTAAATCGTTAAAAACTTGAAGGTTATCAAACAATTTCAGAAGACATTCTGGTTTTACATTATTTTTTTAACAATTTTTATTCATACTTTATCTTTGGGTTTTTTTGTTCTATTTCGGAATAATGTTTCAAGTAAATAAAACGTAACAAGTGTGTGTATTGTGAGCCTCAGGTAGTAGGGAGTGAATCCTCGCCAGAGCCCCAACATATTAGATTCTTGTCGAAACTTCTGGTACACATCCCGGTGGTTTCCTTTACTGGTTACTTGGTACCTACAACAGAGATACACTAGATGTACTACATGCCGAAGATCAGGCAATACATGGGTAGTATTATATATCTGTGACACGGTGTAAGGTAAATCAACGCGCAAACTCTTAATGATTATTCAGCAAGTAAAGTGTTGTGAAAACGCTGAAATTATCAGTCGCACTGCGAACTGTTGCAGCGGGACATTGATCTTCTAGTAGGGTGGAGTATTGAAAACAAACTACTATTTAATGTGATTAAGTGTAACATGATGTCTTTTACGCGGACCGTGGTTCTCCGACGTCACAAATAAAGCATGCAATGGGCATGTGATACCGCGGGTGGTGTCGGTGCGAGATCTTGGGGTCACTTTCTCCGAAGATTTTTCGTTTCCCACACATATCGTACAGGCTTGTAAGAAAGCCTTTAAGAATCTTGGATTTGTTCTACGTGAAACTCGTGAGTTTACTAAACACAGCAGCTGTGAAGTCGCTTTAAAATGCTTTAATAAGAAGTAACCTGGACACGAGTGCAGAAAATTACGCGATAAAAATAAGTCAGAACTCGAAGTGACTTATGGCAAAACTGCACTAATGAATAAAAGCACATTCTGTATGGCCAAAAAATATTTAATAAACTACCCGAAAAATTAAAATGTTAAATCTGGACAAATTAAAAAAAGAACTATTTAGAATTTTGACTAATAAATGCTATTACCTACTCAATAAAGGACTATTTCGACAACAATTCTATAATTACTGCCTTAGAACACCCTACCTGACCTGTTTTAATTGTAGGGTTTGATTTAAGATTCTCAACAGCGTGTCTCTGTGATTGGATATTTTTACTTGCTCTTTGGCGGAATTCCAGAGGGTGACACTTAACATATTGTCCTCTGTATGACTTGTCGACTCAGAGATTAATCACTCACGTTAATCATATAAAGAACCCTGTCAGTCAAAGTATGGCAGTATAAAAACATTTTATGTTTGACCCAAAATCCAATTAAATACCACCATATTTAATTGGATTTTGGGTGACATCTTTGAGTGTGGAAATCATGACTATATTGTTATTTATTTATGAAAACAAATGTAACCAAGGTGTAAAAAAAAAAAAAAAAATACGTTCGAAAAAGTCTGCTCAACAACTTAACGCAATGAATGTTGTTGAACTGTCAAAATGGAAGCCATTGCTACTTTGTGGCAATCACCCCGCCACTGGTAGGAACGTCATTTATTCATAGCCGGGAAGAATTGGATGTATGAGATTGGAGCATTTATTATTAGGCAATAATATGATCTTGGCGAAGGAAAACATCGTGAGGAAATCGGCATGTCCTAGAACCGAAAATCCGAAGACACGTAACATCTACTTACCAACCCGCACTGAACCCGCGTGGTGGATTACAGCCCAATCCTTCTCACTGAGAGGAGGCCTGTGTCCCAGCAGTGGGAACATTATAGATTGAATAAAAAAGTTAATAAAAAATATGATGTTAGCTCCTAAAGTAGTTTTTTTATTGAGTTATCATTTTTATGATAACTTGAGCATAAAACCTCACGGCCATTACCTATCTACACTTCTTCTTTTCGAGTCAATGGTAAATGTCAATATATTATGTCAGATGTGTTGGGCCCAGTAAGTGTCCCCGCCAATCGCGGCATCTGTGGCGTTTTTTAGGTCCTCAGAAGTGCAGGTATACGGACACTTGGACACTCCAACGTACATAGGGTCCTAAATATTGTAGAACCATTAAATAAGTTTTATAAGTAAGAAGAAATGAAGCCAAGTGTTACCTTGTTTTGAAGGTATCCAAAGGTAATGTCACCACAGCGGTGAAAAAACTTGACAATATTGATGTATATAGGTGTAATAAGAAACCGCGTGCTCTCTTTCTCTCCACGAAATAATTTCGAGCCTGCAAGCAAATTCAAAAACCTATTTATCGCTCTCAAGTAGCAAAAAAAAAAACATTAAAATTGATGGTAGAGTCTGGCTACTCTAAGTCTGCATAAATAAAAAAACAGTGGAATTTGAAAAGTCGATAGACGGCAACACCATCCTGTCCTACGAAAAAGAATTTGATACTTTATTTGTCTTTTAGTTTTTGATAGGTTATTTTGTTATATTCTGATTTATTCCTGGTAAAGAATAGTCACTTTAGCACGATGCAGTGTGGATTTGATACAGTTTTGTCATCGTATGGAGGTAGAGCATAGGTATGGCATAGTCTATTACACATACCTAATCTAATGCAAAAATCAAAAGGCAAAATACCAAAATCATTGGATCTACTTACAACCCCGAAACTGACTGATGTAAACTTATACCTTAAATAAAGTTTTTTGGGTTGCCCATTTTTTGGGAGGAGCTCGTGGCTAAGTAATAACAGCCGCACGGGTTTATTCATCCGGTTAAGCTACGCTTGCCGGGGTTGGTCTGTGGATGGGTGACCATCTTTACATACCGAGACTCCTCCGTGCCTCGGAAAACACGTTATCCCGGCTGTCATTTGTGGATCTTTGACAGTCGTTACGGGTCGTCAGAAGCCCGAGAGTCTGACAACCAGTCTTACCAAGGGGTATCGTATTACCCAGTTACTGCGTTGTGGAGGTCAGATAGACAGTCGCTCCATGTAAAATACTGGTATTCAGGTGTATCCGGTTAGACTGGAAGCCGACTCCAATATAGTTAGGAAAAGGCTAGGCAGATTGATTTTTTGGGTTGCCCATTTATTCCATTGCAGACTTAGAGTGGCATATTTCTAATTGGAAGAATAAATCCCCATCCTATCTGCGGGAACGCCCGTCCTTTTAATGCACCTTGCAGGTCGCATCTTAAAAACCTCCTTAAATCCCCTCCCCACTCAACCGACTTCTATTCCTACTCCTTCACTGTGCACGCGGTTCGGTTGTGGAATTCACTACCGCCTGACATTAGGAACTGTCATACTGTTGAAGCATTTAAACGAAGAGTGAAAGAACACTATCTTTCCAACTCGTCATAGTTGCATAGTTATTTTAAATCACGTTGTAATTATGTATACCTACTGTAGTGATATTTATTTTAGAAGTATGTATGTAAGTATATTCTCATATTTTATGTTGTTTAAATTGAAGTTAGTGAATTGTTTTTTTTTTTTTTCTTTGATTTTTGTTTTTTATTTTCTCTTATACGGTTACACACGTTGTCTACATCTCTTTTTGTATACTTTCCTGTCGCAGGTATGCTGGAAGAGATTTCTTTAGAAATAAGCATTGCCTTTGTACGTATTTTTCTGTTCCTTTCTTCTTGTCTGTTTATATGTGTGTGCATAAATGGTTAAACAAATAAAAAAAATTGAAAACCAATAAACAAATATGGCGAAAAAAGAAATATGTTTTGCTGGCATGACGGCATAAGAAAGCGCCATGCCGTTTGCCGTCACGGCATACGTTTTACTCCCTAGGCGCGGCTGTAAATATGAATCCTGTAAGGACACAGCTCTTTTACAATAAGTATTAAATGTTAAACCAATGTAAGTGAAAGGCCTCGCTGATGATGATGATGATTGATCGACTCACGATAACTTGTGACCTGAGGTTGTGGTTCTTAATGATATCGGCTGACCTTGGAATAGCTTGCTATTTGAGACACGCTGATGACGGCTGATTTAGACATGGAGAGCATAGCACCGCGCCACAGTGCGCTTATTCCTTCTGTCCGCCAGATCCTTCAACAAACAGTTAATAAACGACTTTGGCAATAGATAATAGAAGTATGTACATCTACTTAATAAAAAATTAAAAATCTTTTACTGACAGACAACGCACAGCCTAAACAACTAGCTCTAGAATCTAGACCCAGTTGTTTAGGCCGTGCGTTGTCTTTTATGCAAAATTTCAATTTTTAGAGTCTAGAAAATTGATATTTTGCACAAAAGTTTCTTCTTAGGTAGCGAAAGTGAACAAACACTACGGAAGGATTTTTGAAAATTCATCCCCTAAAGGTACCCCATTAGGGGATGAATTTTCAAAAATAGGGGATGAAAGTTTGTATGGCGGTATGGAAGTTCGTCATTACGGCCGAGGGATATTCCGCATCGGGCTATAACTACCTATTATAAAACAAAGTCGTTTTTCGAGTCTGTTTGTACGCTTAATTAAGCTCTTTTCAGACTACGCTATAATATAATAGCATATAGTTCATAGCACAACAATATCGCGCACCATACATTATTATGGACACGTTCACACTTCACTGTACGATATTATTATTGGCTTACTATACGCTATAAAATTGAGCGTGCGCCCCCTCTTCCTCCTCCCTCACCCCCGGCCGTCCCTCAAGCGAAACGAGTCAGAGCTTGCTATATATTATAAATGCTTGCGATTATATCGCGTAATGTGAACGCCATGCTATATAGAATAGCATTAGTCTGAAAAGAGCTTATGATCTTCTAAACTATACAATGGATTTTGATGCAGTTTTCACCATCATTTAGTTAGGGTGTTCCGAAAGATTTTTGTTTTAAAAACTTAATATTTAACTTAAATATATCTCACATCGTCTCGATGTTTTGACATGTCGCCATATTGGTATAGATCGCACCCGTGCGAATTAGAGGCTTGCTAGTTTTTAGTTTTTGTCGAAAATTACAAACTAGCTACGAAAAAAACAGCGATCAGTGAGAGTCTTACTTGGTAAAGGCGTCTACAACGTTTCTGTACCGCCTGTAGGGATCCACCGGGCCGTCTGCCATCATCCGCACGAGGATTATCTCGGAGGGACAACCCACGAAGGCGCCCGCCATCCCCGAACACACGCCGATTGACAACTTGTTATACAAACTCGGAGCATTGTTAAACTTTCTGTTAAAAAAAATGCATTTCATGAAAAAAAATTTAAAGGTGATGTGAAAAGAAGAAAGAAAATACATTTATTAAGCACAGACTAAAAATCACTCAATATATTCTGCAAATAGGAATCAATAAAAGTGTAAAGTGCGATGTAAGAAATTAGCAGAAATGTGTGCATTACGGCTGCGCCAGATAGGCCCAGCAGGTTAAGCAAAAAACCAGACAACTAGTGCCTGACGCTGGTTTTCAACAGGACCTGATGTGAAAGAAAGAAAGAAAAACCGTACCCTAATTGCGTAACTTATTTTTGTAAACAATTTGGCCTAATTTGTTTCATTTTGACAGTTCAACAACATTCATTGCGTTATTTAAGTTGTTGAGCAGATTTTTTTCCCAACTTATGAAGCAATGGATTAGCAATCTGTTTCAAATCGAAACATATTGTGATTGTGTTGTATTAAGCAATTAGGGTATAGGTTTATTTGTCACAGAAACACGTGCATACAAAAAGAATCACGAGCATAAAACAGAAATAGTCGGCAGCTGCACGACATGACTGTGACAAGAAGGATTCCACTCAGCATGATGCTGTGCTATGGGGGACCCACAGCACAGCGCTGATTTTCAGTGGTCACCCGGTGGTGGTGAAAGTGTATGATTCCGAATTATTAATATGATCACAATGACTCGTGCGTCTTTGAAGCATGCAGCAGTGTGGCTTGCCGCAATTTTGCAAGATTTTTCTCAGATGTGGGGTGTTAGTCCCGCATCATTGTTCCTGACTGCGAAAGCGATAATGTGGCTATAGTATAGTAGGTAACGCATACCAAAACAGAACAACCCGTTGAAAAAATCATAATTTTTTTGGTATAAATCCACCAATGTTTTTTGTTATGACTGTTGCTGGTGCTCACCTTCTATGATTCTCATAGAGAACGGAATAAGTGCCTAATCTCGTGGTGGTGTAGGTCGTTTGTCGCAGGATGCTGGCGGTGACGCCTGTGTAGGGGGCCCGGATCCCTTCGCAACGCAGCATGTTGCGCAGCAGACTCGCGCCCCAGACCTCCGGGTACAGCTGCAGACGGACTTTGAATACATCGAGCGGGTGTAATAGCACTGATGCTATTATGCTGCAAGATAGATTATTAAGGTATAATTACCTGGACGACCTAGCTCTGCTCTGATGAAAAGAGAATGCTCATTTAATTAAATGAGCATTCGTATAGGATAGTTCATACTAATAATTCCATGTATACCTAATACATATTAAGCCCATGCTGCTATATCATTATTCTAAGGTAGCCATCTTGTTCTAAACTTTGGGCGACCGAACTCTGCTCGGGTGAAAATAAGGAGAAAATTTATTTTCCAAGATATGAGACCTAGGTAGATCGATTTTTCGCTCCGTAAACCCCTATATTGCAACTTTCATCGAAATCATTAGAGCCGTTTTCGAGAATGTGATTATCTTACAAATACATATAAATATACAAATATTACTCATTTAACATTTAAGGTATGTGTTAAAAACGTGACGGTTGACAGGGGAGTATAGAAGAAGAAAACGTGTTGCGACAATCCCAAGTAAAACGGGACCATAGACAGCCCAAGTAGCAGTGGGGGTTCTATAGCGGTTGACTAATGATACACATTTATCTTTTAAGCTGTGTAAATAAGCTTTATAAGAGCTCTATAGCACGCTATACAGCCCTTATATCACCGGTTTGGGCACAAATTATTCAGCCTTAAGTTCACAAAAGGTACACAGTAGCAGAATAGTAGCACTTTAATGGTAGTTTAAGAGAGAACAGTGGTCTAAAAGCTAATCAACGGCATTATATTATGATTCCGTGTTCTTCATACAGACAAGACAGTTCCAAGAATAAACGAGTCAACAATTATACAGACTCTATACTTAGTAATTAACGCTCACAAGTGTACCCTAAAAACGATTAGTAGGTCGCTTTTTCTCTAAATTATCACTTGAGTACCACATTTTGTAATAAATAGTATTTATTGTTAGTAGGTCGCTTTACCTCTAAATTATCACTTGAGTACCACATTTTGTAATAAATAGTATTTATTTTTATCTAAAATACGCGCAACATGTCTACCTAAGTCAATTATTGATGTGATTTTATTATTACTAGTACTTGTGTTTATTATACTCTATTGGGGTTAATATTGTGCGTAATGTAAATTTATTGTAAAGTATATTTGGATTTAAAATTTTCACGGGCCGCAGGAATAATGTCTCAAATAAGCAGAGATGAATTAAAGCAATTTTTCATATTTGTGTTGTATGGCATCAAAGTCAGTATGTGGCTTAACGCTTAATACTGTACGTGGAATAAAAACGAGGGAAAATTAAGTTAATACATAAATAAATAAACGTCTCCGAAATCGCTGAATCTAGGTCTCGTCACAACAACCGGATTCTAATAAAAGCCTATAAAAAATTAGCTTTGTACTCTGCTGTACCGTCACAGCACCCGTAGTTTATATCAGCATACTAATACATTTAAATAATTCAATCAAAGATAACCAAAGAACGATGATGTTAAAGACGGAAAGTCTTTGGGTATTTATGTATAATAGCAGCAGTTTCATCTCTTCTTTGTACCGTTCTATTAGCTGGTGGGCTCTGGTGAAACGCGGTAGGACGCGAAATTATAATTTGAAGACAGTGGTGCCGATTCCCTTGTTCACAAACTAAACTAAATTTAAGTTCACTGCATCTTTTTCTTTCTATTTCATTAAGAAAAGGACAGAAGATAAATTTTAGTATCTCTAAGTTAGATTTGTTCCTTAAGAAAATTTCCATAAGAGACCAACTTAAAGAGATGTATTTATTAATGATTCCACTAGTGAGTCGTAGAGCCTGTACCCTAACTGCGTAACTTATTTTCGTAAACAATTATGACTAATTTGTTTCATTTTGACAATTCAACAACATTCATTGCGTTGTTCACGTTGTTAAGCAGATTTTTTTTCCAACTTATGAAGCAATGGATTAGCAATCTGTTTCAAATCGAAACAGACTGTTGTATTACGCAATTAGGGTACTGGAGGCTATTTTAATGCCCCCCCTCATACCTACCTATTGCTGATCATAATGCAGAACCTCTAACGTACCCAGAAATACCTCCAAACCCAACTTTAACATAACGAGGTGTTCTGTCGTGCTCTTGACGCTGGTGATGCTCTCCCTGCATCATTAATTATTAACCTTTAACGCACATAATTTACATTGATTAAAAGCGATAATTATGAAATAAATACGCTTAGATTACATTTACAAAAATTGAGTTGAAACACAGCTCAAATACTGTAGACCATTGAAATGTAGACTGACAATTTCATTTTGACTTCTGTCAAGGAAAGAAAGAAGGTCGAGCTCCTAGACTTTTTTTTTAGCTACTTACCTTTCTAAGAAGAGGTTATAAGACCAGGGCTGAAGCCTTTGAAAAGGGTAAAAGTGAAAAAAAATTAGTAGGATGAAAGTATGAAACCAAGATGAAATCCTATATCAAAAATTTAAGGAAAAATAATTTACGGGCGATCTGAGGTCGGGAAGTGGATGGGGGTGAGTTTTTAAGGGTAAAAACCAGTAAAAAACCGGCCAAGTGCATGTCGGACCACGCACAATGTAGGGTTCCGTAGTTGGGATGAATTTATCCCAAGAACAAACTTAACTTTGTAGTTGAAAAAAAAATCTTTCATACAGAATGTTGGGAGAACATGTTTTTACAACCGCAAATCTAAGTTGGTCGATTATTACTCGTTTACTTGTAAAGCCTACTCAGCTGCGATAGTTTTAATTTTCAATTCGTTAATATAAGCTACTGCCGTGAAATTTTTCACGTATCTAAAACCAACCATTTAGCTGGTAGGGGGCAGGGACACTTGACTCTAACAATTTGCACTTTAAAGCTTAATATTTCGCAAACGGATCTCTGAATTCAAAAATTCACAGTTTTAACACACTCACAACGTTTTTGAAAGACCTTTCCAACGATACCCCACAACAAGGGATAGAACAAAAAAAAAACATCCCCACTTTACGTGTAGGGAGGTACCCTAAAAAAATATTTTTCATAATTTTATTTTACCACTTTGTCGGCATGATTATATGTATACCCATGCCAAATTACAACTTTCTAGTACTAACAGTCTTGGAGCTAGACCGCGGACAGACAGACGGACATGACGAAACTATAAGGGTTCCTTGTTTACTACGGAACCCTAAAAACGGTTTATCTCGATTTCCGGCAAAACTACAAGTCCTATAGAAAATAATTAAATGGCAAAGTTGTAAGTAATAAAAAGATCTGCAACTTTTGCATTTACACTTTTTTCACATAACCTCAAAGTTTATGTGAAAAAAGAAGTTCTTGGTTTTTTATTTTTATCTTTTACAAAAAATATAAAAAAATATCGAAATTTGGTGAAAACTTACCTTTTATGTCCCAAACACACTGTACTTTTTTTTATTTAAAATATATGTTTTTTTATCTTATTTTGGTTTAATATCGAAAAAGCACCCTAATTTTCAATTGAAAATTCTCCCGTCAAAATATCAGCTTTTTTAAAAAAGTCTGTGGGCTTTTTGCTCGTTGAAATCCCTACTTTCTGATGGTATAAAAAAAAATACATTACTATGGTAAATGTTCTCAGAAAATGCAAAAAAACGAAAAAACTCGAATCTGATTTTTTTTTTAATCATTATGTACAATTTTGGCTATTTACTAAAGTCAAAGTCATTTATTTGCTTTAAATGCGGTTACAAAGGTGTTATTTAAGTATTCTTGTGCGATGACACATTTCGCCCTATTTTGGCATGCAAATATCAATTATTAGCTAAAAAGCAATTATCTCTAACTAAAGTTGAAAATATTGATTAGACATGAAATTAAAGTAAACTAATCCTTAATTTACACAACTAACTAAAAAAATTACATATATGATACATTTGGCACAACACAAAATAACAGGACAAAATTACATCTACAATCATACATTTTAATATATTCTAGTCTGTTATACAGTGCATTAAAATTTACACTTTAATTACTACTCGAAAAACGTAACATTCCATGTTACATTGAGAAACAAAAAAATTGTTAATCGAAATATACTAACCAAACCAAATAAGTTAATAAGACATATACAATAACCCACCGACTTTAAAAAAAAACTGATATTTTCGACCCAGGGTCACATCATGATGTGGTCTGGCCAGACCATTGAATAGGTACTCAACGTTTGACGATATGACCAGTTAACGCACCACACCACTATTCATGATGTGGGCTACATTATGAAGTAGTCGTGCGTTTAACTGTGCCACATCATGTTTCCGTAAAATTGTTAGATTATCCACCGGTAGAGACGTTGATATCGCTTTGTTTTTATTATGCATCATGGCGTCGGCATACAACAAATCAAATAAAGTAGGGTGACCACGCTAATAAAGTCGATGGACTTTTATTAGGTTTCCAAATATGATATTAAGGAAAGCGGTCGACTTGGAAGTAGCGCTCGCCGGCCGCTTCCGCGGCGTGAAATGCAACATAGCACTTAAAATTTGTTTTTAAAAATTTACGCCGCTTATGTAGCACGCCGACCAAATGGGTTAGGTAAGGTTAGAACTATGACCAACTGCGAGCGAGCCGAGCGAGCGCTGCTTCCAAGTTGATCGCAGTTACTTGGCTATTTTGACTACATCTTAAACCATGGATACTCTTCATTAATGATACGGCCAAACGTCGACTGACATCATTTTAAAAGTTGACGTTTAAACGATATGGCCAATTTTAGCTGGTCATTTCATGAAATGGTCAATCCTAATATCTGGCCACGACATATACACTGGATAAACTACATTAACTAACTAACTATTAAAATAAAAATATAATATAATATATATAACCTAATTTAACCATAAACAAACTAAAATATGGCGTCGAAAAATTTCTCCAAATCGCTGTCGACTGGTAATGTACCCAAGAGACTGGCCACATTGCCACGTTGTATGGCAATGCTTAGCCTCTGGCCAAGGTAAAAGCCAGCTCTTGAGTCACGGCTAGTGTCAACCACCCGGAGGTTGTATACCAGAATTGTCAAGGCCTTCGATGAAGACTGAGAAGTGGAAAGGGCGTAGCTTTGGCTTGCAGTGGGAAAATCCAGGATAATAATAATAATGGCTGTTGTGTGTGTGCTTCCCAAATCTCAATAGGCAACACTTTCTCTCGAAGTCAACAAAGGTCTTTGTGTAAGTCCGGGGTTGCGGGTTTGTCCGAAAGGGTTACCGTGGCCCCTGGCAACAGACAGGCAACTGAAGGAACACGGGTGGGTTTTAGTCAGTAAGAGCCCTCCCGCTTCGCCCAGCGCGGGAGAAGTTATTTGATAATTTTCAACCCAAAAAAAAGGTCTTTGTGTAAGAGGATTTGTTGGATCTGAAGTCTACAATTGTATCTAGATTTCATCACCGGGTTAAGAGAGAATTAACAGAAAAATTGGATGAGAGTCGAAGCCATTTGGGAGCTGGTTTAAAGACTTCTGTGAACGCAAGGAAGCATTCGATTAACCCGCAAACAACTGTTTCGCCTCGATCAAAAGGACGTGGCGATTCATCTTCTATAGCTGCTTGCGATATTAGCGTAGCGACCTACTTGGCCCAAATAATTTGACAAGACGTACCTACCATCGATAGGTAAGTACGGGTTTTCGATTATGGAACTAATTTTTTGAACTGTCGATAAGTACGGACTTTCGATTATGGAAAAAAAATTTTAAACTGTTATTTAAACATTCTAGAGGTTATTAAGATCAGTTGAAAAAAATAATGGGTAGTTATTTTTTTATCGGCGGTTGGTAAATTTGTGTGACAGTAAAACATAGACAGTAATAAAAACAATTGGCCGGTTATTTCGTCTTACAAATGTCAGTACTAAAAATACGTAAGCAGACTAATAAATAAATGGCCAGTAAAAATGATGGAATGGGCAGTTAGATAAATAGTTCGGCATTTCACAGGGAGCGCAGACACCCGAACCCGAAGCGATTGAAATTCTCTATTCTTGGTGACTCTACTGTTGGTGAATTATTTGGGTTAGGTTAGAACTGTGACCATTAAAGCTCGAAGGCGAGCGAGCGAAGCGAGCGTGCCGCGGCAGCAGCCACCGAGCGCCAGATCCCATCTATTGTTGGTGAATCACTTGGGTTAGGTTAAAAAGTTGTTCATAGAACTGCTTAGAATGAGATTTCTTACCGACTAATTCCGATTTGTCAACTGCCCACTCGTAACTGCCCATTTAATTATTTCACAGCTCAGTATTTATTAATAGGTATATAATCCATTTTATTATTTTTTACGACTCATTTTTGTTTACTTTATTGCTAAGTTTTAACTGCCGAATATGTTAATAAATATGCATTTTGTAATTGTTAACTTACCAAAACTACTATATACAACTGCCGCTTTAAATCAATGCCTTTCGATTGACACAATCATCTATTTCAAACAGCTTACCCATAGGTAAACGCGCGAAGATTCTGGCGAGGTAGGTAGATAGTACATAGTACAAATCTATTACCGCAGAATTTGTATCGCACGTAAGTTTGAGTTTGCACAAACTGGATAGTGCCAGGGCCGTAATTCCACTACTTACTTGATATACAAACGTTTCCGATTCAGTGTTTATTTTTTAATTTTATGTTGTTGGTTTGAAATATTTTGTAGAGTCCGCGCCACCACTGAAGTCCGGCGGAAAATTGTGGAACTACATTTTTTTAATGCAGTTTGATAAAATTACATGGACACTACCGCCGCGTCAAAAGGACGTCAGTGGTGGCGCGCACTCTATCACAAATCTATCAAAAACACGACCACTGAAAAGTTTGTAGTTTTTATTGGAATTAGGGCCTTGGATACGTGTAATCTAATACATTTAAACGAGCAATTCTTGTATATATATAAGTACGAGTATATATATAATCGTATTTATAGAAAAGTAAATATATAATCTGAATCTCGGAAACGGCTCCAACGATTTTCATGAAATTTAGTATGCAGGGGGTTTCGGGGGCGATAAATCGATCTAGCTAGGTTTAATTTTTAGAAAACGTCGTTCAAAAAAAAAACCGAGCTAAGCTCGGTCATCCAGATATTTAATAATTAATCAGCTGTATTACGTTGTGTTCAAGGCGTCCAAAGGCCAGTCTTGGCTCAAGCTGTCATGTAAAATGGAGGAGAAAATCGAATGGAATCCCTCCGCCCATTTTGATATTAATTTCCGCTCCCTTAGCCTTCTTCTTTCATGCATGTAGTCTAGAACCTGTACCAGAACAGAAATCATACAATGACCTGTAATTTTTTTTATTAGAGTTGCTACACACGTGTTCGGGTCGGCCATCAATACATGTTCGGGAATAAAGGTGGACTATAGAAACTCACATACATGCATGAACCCTGAAAACATAACACTCATATTTTGGGCCGCCGCCGCCGTGTAAAAAGCCGCTCGGCTTTTAGCTTAGCTCGAATTGTCCCAAGCGCGTAAATACAAAGGTGGATGCAACACATACAGTAGCTGTTCTGTACGCAGCCACGCGTCCGTACGAATAAAGTTTTACAAACACGATTACACCACAGACATTTGAAAACTGGCTGCAATGTGATCGGCTCCGATTGACATTGTTTTAACAAAAACGACTGCAATACAGCTTATACTTAAGTACTCGCTCTGTTTACACTGCAGGTATCAAACTTGCTTGTGACGTAACGTAACGCACTTTGCGCCAATACGAAATATAGCCTGCCTAGCTGCGAGCAATTTGGAAGTAGCGCTCGCTCGGCTCGCGCGCGGTTATTCACAGTTCTAACCTAACCTAACACATTTCACCCAGTTCACGATTTTTGACAGTTTATAATCTAACGGAAATAAAACTATGGGTGTCTGCGTTGAATCCGTCTTTTTATTGCATTATTATTTTAAAAAAATACGGCTGCACTTCAAACCGCCGTGTTGCAGGTGGCCTAACCCACCTGATAACTAACTTTTAATGATTTTATATTTTATAATATATTTTTTCCAAATCATTAGTAACACTACTCGTTTATATAAATTAGAGCATTTTCTTAATATAACTTAATGTATTAATATTTTAGATTATGTTTATATTACATAGTGAAATTAATTTGTAAAGTTATGTCTAACGCGGATAAAAAACTGAGAATCTCGCAAAATCTATCAAGCGTATTTTTCTGAAACATTCACTATTTTAAAGATAATTTTATTATTGATCTTTTAATAAACTTACATGTTTTATTAAAATACCTTTTGTTTTATGTATAAATAAATTAATAATGCGTCTAATTTGGGACAGCGCTCCTTGATGGGCGAGTCCTATTACTGGCTGGACGTACGTCGCGTTGCGTGAGCTCAGTACAGAACAAGTAAGCCAACAGGCATATATCTGCGTCTTAAGCCATTCGTAAGATAATGCAGCATAGACTATGGGTGTCTGTGTTGCATCCGCCTTTGTATTTACGCGTCCCGAGCCGAGCCAAACATTATTCAGCGAATGTAGATGCCGAAGTTGGCCGATTGGCACGAGCGAATGAGAGCCGATATGTGTAGTAGGTAATTGCGTCGGGACGGCTTTGTTGTTCAACAAATACTGCCGAATCGAATGTCGGCCCGAAAATGTGTGTAACTTATGAACCAGGGATGTTACAGAGCTTGGGTTCCGGTTCCAAAAGATCGGAATTTCCGATTAATTTTACACCTCCGATTCCGATTTCGGTTCCGATAGTTTTGAATCGGAGTTATACCGAAGTTCGAAACGCAGCGATGCACGTGATTAGAGCGCAAACAAACAAGTTCTAACTAACTCGTCGCCAGTGTAATTTTAGTTTATTTTATACATATTTTGTGGATGTTATCGCTAATATTTGACTGATTAAAGAGACTGAATTATATTTTAATCGTTTCACTAAGCATTCCCATCTTTCATTTCCCTCATCTTTCTTCCACTTCCGCTTTCGACTCCGGTTCCGGTTCCGGTTACAATTGCAGTTCCGATTCCGATGAATCAAATTTAAATCTTCCGTTGCCGATTCCGGTTCCGGTAACCGTAACATCCCTGTTATGAACGGACATAATCTTAGTAGATAATAAAAAACCGGCCAAGTGCGTTTCGGACCACGCACAATGAAGGGTTCCGTATTTGGGATGAATTTATCCCAAAAACAAACTTAACTTTGTAGTTGAAAAACATGTTCATCTATAAATCGATATACGTCACAGTTAATTCTCTAACTGCAAATGTAAGTTTGCAATCGCAAAAAATACTAAAATATATTTCCTAACGTGACGATTTCTACCAGTCAACTCCTACCGCAAGCCACGTTAAGGAACTTCACTCCAAAAGGGATAAGATAATATGAGTAAGTAGATTAAGATTAAAGGAAGAAAGGGCAGTTATGTTTAGGACTTCAAAAACGACCAGATACGAATAATAGGAAAACTGACCATATCATGCGAGTTGCCACTTCATGGAAAATGTACTAAGGATAGCTCTCACAACCCGTGTCTAGGGGCCAACTCTCTAAATCCGTCAACGAAGATATGGCCCCCTCCAAAAGTAGTTCTAAACTTCGGAGTGCACCTTACTCCCGATTAATTAACTTTTTCGGACGGGCAAAAACTCATCGGGAGTAGGGACAACTGTTAAATCGTGTTGTCATTAATTCTAAGTTCGGCCCCGAAGTATAATTATGTCCGTAGGTGATAAGGAAACGCCCGTAACTTCGGACTCCGTGCTTAGGGAGTAGACCTCTTAGTTCGATAGAGAAAATGATGATGATACAAATAATACAATGACTGACCACCGCCGCGGTTCCCAGTTGAACAGCGTGCGTGACGATGGGTCGGCCCGTCAGCAGAAAGGTACCCTGCCACAAAGGGTTCACCGCTTTCAGTCTACAGCTCCTAACAATGAAAAGAAGTTATGATTAGAGTGATTGATTATGATTACAAGGATCTTCTGGCACCTGAATGACATTGACAGGAGGGTTGTTGGTAAACATTTGTGAAATTGTCACAGAAATTGTACTGACAAAACAAGATGGCGGCGATAGTTCCGGTTTTGGCCACGCGCCAAAAGAACTTTGTAGCGTTGTAGGTACATTGGATTTTCCTTAGTAATTATTTTCCTGTAGATACCATTGTTGAAGAGTTAACTTGCTGGATAAGTAACCACAGTATAAATAAGTAATGAACAGTATTAATAAAACGACCGAAACGACGCGCTTCGAAATCTCAGTGTATGTGTGTATACCTACGCAACAGTATTGAGTTGAGTGTGCGACAGTTACGTACGGATGTGGAAGGTTTATCTAGCGAGCGGCCGTACCTAGGTAATTATTTCAAGGTCACTGCCGAGACATAATACTGTTACTTTATTATACTGTGCCTTACTCTTGTTACTTAACTTAATCTAAGTAAATAGGAGGGCATTGCGGGTATTTTTAAATTTTCAGACATTGGCAAAGTTTTTATGTTCAATGAAAGGAAAACTATAATTTTTCGTCCAAATGCTAGTAAGCTATTTTACTGGGTAAATAACTGCTAAGGTTCTACGAAGAAAATGATTCATCCTTCATGTGGTATTGAAAGATGAATCTTATATACCTTTTATGAGCAGCATAGAGGCAGTAGTAGATGCCCCATTTCAAGGAGGCGAAAGTCCTCTTCTGCAGCATCCTGGCGGAGAGAACCTCGTAGGGCCCTGGGCAGCCCTTACAGGAGACCATAATACGGAACATTTTCACACACCAAGTGTCGGGGTACCGCAATCGCATTTGGAAAACATCGAGCGGTATGAGCAACGTCGTCGATATAATACTGAAACTTTCACACGCACTTATTCGTAGTTGGACATAGGAGCTTCGAGGGACTCTACTGTGAGAGGACCTGCAGTGCCCCTCACCCCATTAAAACAGCCGCCTTACGAAGACCTTAACCATACGCCCGTATTATAGAACCTCACTCAAGACTCAAGCATTACTGAAAAATAGTTAAAAGCCATTTGATTGGTTGAAATTAGTTTTAAGTAGGTACTGCTTCTTGAGTTTTGAATTAGCTAGGTTCTGTTGTAATACGGGCCTGAGAACCTTAGCATATTATACGACGCAAATGGCGATGCCCTAACGTTTTCGTAAGGTGACCATACCAATTTGATAATATTATTAGTATTTTTTAAGTTGCAGATCTATTATGCTAGCGTCGCAGGGGCGGTGATAAACCCAAGAAGGCTTTTTCCTCAACTTTAAAATCGACGACGTGGCTGTAAAAACCTATCTCTGAAATCTGAAAAAAAAGCATATCTATTTGTCCAAAGTGCCTTGACTGATCAGTCCTGTAAGTTTTTTAACTCCTACTTTTGCAGCGCATAGAATCAAACCACCCCATTAATTAAAAAATCCTCGGAATGCTCAAACGAAACCAAAAAGTGCCTTAGTAGTTGAATCTCCACGGACGAGAGAATCGCGACGATAGTCACGCTGTGCCTTCAAATTATCGCAGCGATGATATCGCCGTGTGAAGATTGATTCACAGTTTCTATTGAATTTGATGGCACGGCGAGACTATCGCCGCGATTAGATTGCGCCTTAGACGAGTCAAAGGACGAACTAATAACCGCCCAACTAACAGCCCCTGTTCTATTTTCTCGCTCATGAATCGAATTCTCGCAGGCAGTGTGAACAGCCAGCTATCAACTAAGTATTAATAAGTACCTATAGGTATGTATCTATTTAACACTTTCAACCACAAGACTAAAAAAAGTTTCGACTCCACACATTTTTCATAGAGCTCATACGCCATGCCGCCATACATATTGCAGTTGACTCCATGAGGGTCACTGGCGTTTCGTTTCCGCTAAAGTCAACCTTCGAGGAGTGTCACCGGCATTAGGCTTGAAATTTTGTTATAATATACAACTGATTTTATTTTCAGTCATGCCGAATTCGCTAAAAAAAAATACATTTTAAAATGAATCCTCCGCTAGGGTTCCCGGCATCCCGTAGGCGACTTGAGTGAACCTTCCAGGAGGGCTCCCGGCACTGAACGACTGACACGGGACCTACATCTTTTGTACACACGGCTACACATCAAGCTATACATTTCCAGTGTAAGCTGACCTCGCATTGTACGGAAATCCTATACAATGCGAGATCAACATAAACTGGAAATGTATAGCTTGTGTATCTGTGTGTACTACGTTTCTTGAGCGAGAAAATAGTCGATAGCTAGTCGCTTCCTAGCCGGCGGCGGTTGGGCAGGTTCCTTTGCCTTTTAGACTGCAGGTAACTAAGTAGTTCAGACGAGACTTATCTCAGACCAATGGACTATTGAAAATGTAGGTACCATCGAAGAAACATCTATACACCGTAAGGACTATTTCTGCTTGCAGCGCTCGGCCACTATAGTAATGGTTACCTACGAAAAAAAGGTCGCGTGCACGGGATTCAAATTGCTTGGAATATGCGTTTCTTCGATAGTTCCTACTTGCTAAACTACGTAAAAGGTAAATCAAAGATTTTATACCGATATAGCCCCCCTAGTATCAATTGCTGGTGCCCTGGTATGGTAAATAAATTTTTCTTTTCTTCTTTTGGTGCCATTTTTTATTAATTATAATACTATATTGTGTTTTATTATTATAATATTTTTATCACAAAAAATTTGTGTTGGTATTTTATACAGTGACACAGAACTTTGTCAATGTTTGACTGCAGGGTTGACAGAATAATGTGTCGTGGTTGACTTTTATAGTAGACAGCGAATGTCGCGGTTTTAATCAATTTTGTCCAGTGCTAAAAGTGAAGTTTGTCGGTGAAGAGCGCGAGCAATGGCACGAAAATTTAATCAGAGAGGATAAAAAGTATCCTATGTGTTAATCCAAGTTATAAACTGTGTGCCGAATTTCATCCAAATCCGTTCAGTAGTTTTTGCGTGAAAGAGTAACAAACATCCATTCATCCATCCATCCTCACAAACTCTCGCATTTATAATATTACTAGCTTTTGCCCGCAGCTTCGCCTGCGTGGATGTCGAAAAATATCCCACGAGAACGTACTACCGGGATTACATCCCTAATAGCCGAGGAAAAGTCATTGCGCCCGCGTTGCCAACGATAATTATGTGACTCAGGCTGGCTGGACAAATCTTCAAAATAGCTCGCATTTAACTAGGTCAATAGAATAGGGCACTTAAATGACGGCTAAGCAACTTTATTTCAGAATTTGTGACGCTACAGAATCTTAAATAATCGATCGAAAACGTGTCCAGCAAGCTTGAAAAACCACTTTTCGCTGGTCTCTCAATCTCGGTAATAAGTGATTTTGACGACTTTTTGCATATCAACGGGCGTCACATAAATTTGTGACAGGCATCGAGCTAAAAGTTTTGTGATACGTACAGCGGTTTATTAGAAAAATGCAAAAATCTGTGTCCAGCCAGCTTGAATTTACGTATAAAACTTCTGGCTGGCACTTCCGAATCTCAATAACGGGAGCGTTTTCGAATATGGTTCCTTTACTAACATTTAGTGACGCAATGTGTGACAGTAATAACGTTTGATTTATGGCGTCACATGTAAGGGTTTACGAGAAATCAATAAAAACTTAATGTCCAGCCAGCCTGAGTTCAAGCTGGCTGGACACATGTATCTCCGCTGCCTGATGATCTACGGCCTTCGAAATGTGTTCAAAATTTTGTGACGGGGACGATAATGATAACCTGAATTTGTGACGGAGAAACTTTGAGTAGGTAGGTAGTTTCAAAGATATTGATCATTTAAATTTTCCCATACAAACATCCACTAATATTGTGAGGTGACCATAATTTTTACATAAATAAAGGATTTCTTTTTAATCGACTAATCGACCGGTAGCAGCCACGCCTTTTTTTTTTTTGGGTGTTAAATAAATAAATAACTTCTCCCGCTCTGGGCGGAGGGCGGGAGGGCGTGTCAGACTCTTACTGACTAAAACCCACCTGTGTTCCTTCGGTTGCCCTGTTGCCGGGGGGCCACGATTTCCCTTTCGGCCTTATTCGCAACCCCGGCAGGCATCGGCCCTAGCGGACCCCGTCAGTTCTACTAACATCTCTTTGAGGCGCGCGTGGAACACAACGCGCCGTCGACCCGGGCCTGGTCCTTATCGGACAGCGAGGTTAGGCGGTTAGGGGCGTGAGGGCGCGAAATTTGCCTCTCCCTCACGCATTCCGCGAACATTACCGCTTCGCAGAAATTCCACCGGCTGTCGAGGACTAGTCCCAGATACTTCTTAGACTTGACGCCGATGTGAACCCCTCCCGCCGTAACCTGGGATCCCGACGGTGGCGAATTCCGAGGACCATGAAAACCCATGGCCTCGGACTTGTGCAAGGCCACCTCGAGTCCCAGCTGCCAGATCCTATCAACGATTGTCGCAACCCCGCGTGTCGCTAAGTCGGCCGCCGCCTGGTACGACCTCTCCTGCGCCAGGACCAACGTGTCGTCAGCGTAACAAACGACGCTGATGCCGCTAGGGAGGTCGGCGCGCAGCACCCAGTCGTATCAGATGTCCCACAGATGCGGCCCTAGGACCGAACCCTGCGGGACACCGCACGAAGAAGCAGCCATGCCTTTTTTTTTTTTGGGTGGGAAATTTTCAAGTAACTTCTCCCGCTCTGGGTGGAGCGGGAGGGCATGTCAGACTCTTACTGACTAAAACCCACCCGTGTTGCTTTGGTTGCCATGTTGCCGGGGGGCCACGATAGACCAGCGAAAAGTGGTTTTTCAAGCTGGCTGGACACGTTTTCGATCGATTATAAATTATCTAAGATTCTGTAGCGTCACAAATTCTGAAATATGGGTGTTTAGCCGTCACATAAAGTGCCCTATTGACCTAGTTAAATGCGAGCTATTTTGAAGATTTGTCCAGCTCGCCTGAGTCACATCGATAATTATGTAGTTACGCGTAATTTTGAATCTGTGATATCTTTTAAACTATTCATTTAAATGATATGATATCAAAGCATGTTTTAATCTTAATTAAATACTCAATTTAACCTTTTAAGCGCGCGGCTAAATATCAATTGGCGTGCCCCTAGCGCGCGGCTACAAATCGACAAAATAATACGTACAATAAATAAGGAGGAGCAATCGTTGTATCGATAAAAAAATAGTCAAAAAGTTTTTATGTTTTTATTTTAAATCAGCCTTAATTCTGTCTGTCTTTCTGTTGATTAGGGTGGTTACCTAATCAACAGAAAGACAGACAGAGTCGTTAAAGTCCATACCTACGGATTTTAAAGCAAGTAGGTATAATATAAACGGGATATTTTAAATGAACATCAAAGAACTTATCACCCATTCATCATCATCATTTCAGCCGAAAGATGTCCACTGCTGGACATAAGCCTCCCCAAGAGGGGGGTTTTGCCATAATCTCCACGCTTGGCAGGCGGGTTGGCGGTAGCAGTATGAGAACGCCGCTGCCCATTCTCTAGTTAGTTCCTTAGTCGCCTACGACACCCACGGGAAGAAATGGGATGGTGCTACTCTTTTACGTCCGGCACCACACGGAACTTATCACCCATCAATTAAATAAGTTTTATAAATACGTGCCTACGCCAGTCTCTGACAGACTTCGCTTTATCTAACCGTGCCCGGCGCGTGGCGTCGTCATAACTCAAACGTGCCGCGCTGAGTGTCATCGCCGGAGCACAGTAAGAGACAACACCATAAGGAACTCGAGTGCGAGTGCCTGTCCGACTTGGTAGGTACTGTCACAGTACCTTTTTAATGGTAAGGACAACATTCAACACGGTTCCAAATTTTAACAATCAATAGGATATGTAGATAAGTAATAATAACAGAATTACATCACAATATTTAAATAAAAACGTTTCTACAAAAAAAAAACAACCGACTTCCAAAAAACTACTATAAAGTGAAAAATAACTTAAATTTCGGAAGTCGGTGTCTTTGGTTTTGTATTTTCGTTATTTGCCACCGACTTCCGAAATTTAGGTTATTTTTAACCGACTTCCAAAAAGGAGGAGGTTATATGTTCGTCGCGTATGTTTTTTTTTCTTTTTTTTATGTATGTCCGCCGATTTCTCCGTCAATTGTGGACCGATTTTGAAAATTCTTTTTTTGTTTGAAAGGGTATGCTCTCGAGGTGGTCCCATATAAATTTTATTAACTTAGCTTTAATAGTTTTTGACTTAGCTTTAATAATACGTACTTTTTCTCACTTAGTATGTGGATGATATGATAAGTTCCTGACACTGTTATTTACATAGCAGGTAGTGGTTTTCGAATGTGTGTGGGGTAGGTACCACAACTAAAAAGTGAAAAATAACTTTAATTTCGGAAGTCGGTGTCTTTCTTTGGTTTTGAATTTTCGTTGTTTGTCACCGACTTCCGAAATTAAAGTTATTTTTCACTTTGTAGTGTTTTTTGGAAGTCGGTTGTTTTTTTTTTTTGTAATTCACTTTGTACTTAGTAGTTTTTTGGAAGTCGGTTTTTGTTTTTTGTAAAAAGTTTTTATTTCTCGCTTTTTAGTGGATCAATTTGTAATTTGTCTAAGTTACTTTAGCCTAATGCCAACAGCTCATCACCTTTTACAAAATATTGCTTTTCCCGATGCAGGGACGTTCATCGTTGAGGAGTTCTCCTGGTACTTCACCATCAGCTCCACTTCTCCATATGCATTGTGACGAGCATAAATTGCATTGCTGGTTGCAATCAAATTAAAGTAATCAAATCGCAACCCGTGAAATACTTATTATTGAGTAGTTCCGTGGCTATTTGTGGTCTTCATCATCAGTTCCACTTAACCAAATGGTGCTTTCCAAGAGCAACTGCACGAGTTACTATAAAAAATACCCAAATCGCTATAGGTTTGCCTATAATATTTGAAGAGTTCCCTCGATTTCTCTAGGATGCCATAATCAGATCCTGGTTTCCCTATCCTTGGGATATCTCCTTTCCAACAAAAACAGAATCATCAAAATCGGTTCACAAACGACGAAGTTATCCGCGAACACACAAAAAAAAAACTCCTCAGTAGGTAGTCGTCATTGTTGAAAAGTGACTATTTTATCGACAATGCGTGTACCCACGAACAACATTATCCATTCGTTTGATCCGCTTGTGACGTAGGCAGTGGTCGATTAATGCGACAGCCGCGCTAGACTAACTAGAGAAATGTGTTGCAAACATAAGCGTCTAGGGATGGGAACTAACCTGAAATGTTATCATAATACGAAGATCCTGAGGGATATTTTTCTTATGAAAAACAAGGAAAAAAAGAATCCATAACACAAGGCAATATGTTAAATAAACTTTATTTCGTATGACACTGTTTATTTTTTGCTGAATGATGCATTATACCTGATTATTTAACGTTTGTTATTTAGTGGTCGTATATATGCGACACGCGCGATACACACCGAAGAAAAGTCCAAGCTTCAAATTACTTATTTTTGTTTAAGATTTTTCAAAACTTAGAGGAACGAATTGTTTTATATAATATCTCTATTTAGTAATGGTTTTAGTTGTACTACACAGTTAATAGGACGAAAATTGAACGAAAAAATCATACATTTTCTCTGTCGCAGAAATACGACACGAGCGGTAGGGGCACGGAAATATTTGTCGCATAAATGCGACACACGCGGTCAAAAGGTTAAATAACATATTTTATTGGTTATGGATTAATATAATACCGGTCAAAATAGCTTCGGTGATACAGTGAAATTTTTATCAAATTCTGATAGACAATAATGGTTTCTGTGGGTCATCCTTAGAAGATAGACATATGCCATCGTGGACTTTTTTGTTTGGAGAACTTTTTAAGATGAACAATATTCTAGAACTTAATGTAACTTTTACGATTTCCGCGGCGCACGCCAATAAAGCTCCCAGTCGGCATTATTTTTTCCAACATCTTCAACAATAGTCGTCAAATTTCAGTCAATTTACACAAAATATTAATGAATTATACACTAGTCGGAAAACTAGTGTATAATTCATTAATATTTTGTGCATGAATCACTCTGTCCATTGGTGAAAACCGTTTGAAAACCCGTTCGGCAGTTTTTGAGTTTATCGCGTTCAGACAGACGCGGCGGGGGACTTTGTTTTATAATATGTAAGGATAAAATTCTCACCAGGATATTTTTAAGTTTTCCATTTGAACAGTCTCGTGGGAAAAACTGCGGTCAATGTCAAGTTGATAAATAAAAAAAGAGAATTTAAAACAATGTTCTTTATTAATCTCTAACAACATTGCCTCTTACGTTAGTCACAAATAATAAAGAGCGTATATAAAAATATATAATATTTATAATAACATTTTATCACATTGTACTGTTTTATAAGTAAGCGGCTACTTTAGGAAGAAGAATTATGTAATAATTATTTACAGATGGACTCGGCAATTATTCGAATAGTTTCCTAAAGTTGTTGTTGTTGTTGTCCACCGCATCTATTCTTATTACAATAATTAAAATAATAATTATTATAAAAGATTGTTTCTTCGGCTAAAAGTGTTTTTTTTTTTTTAAATATTTTTGGAACGAATATCCTAACGCGGTTTGCTGTAGCACTTGACTGGTACAAATCGTCACGTAAGGAAAAAGCGTTATGTTCCCTCCATGTGACTTTTTCTCTCTCTGTCTCTTTCTATTATACGATTGTGTGCGTGCGTGCGAGAATCGCGTAAGGAACTTCGTCCCTGACGGAGGTAACCCACCCCACACGTTTTTTTTTTAAATATTGTCTAAGTAGACATTTCAATAATAGGTTATTATAGAGTCCAACAATCCAAAACAATTCAAAATTTAATCTCGTTTCATACATACTTTTAAAATTATAAATTTCTCAAAAATTAAATAATTTTTAGTTAGAATAAATTACTAAGCCGTACATAGGTGTTTTTACGTGCAGAAATATCTTTAAAATAATATAAATGAAGAATACATTCTATATGGAAACATAAATATTTGTATAGTTACTAAAACAACATTTCAGAAAATTATTTGTACGCTATAACTATATTCAAAATAATTTTTCCGTGAACATAAAAAAATGCACTGAAGTAGAAAACATACCTACGGAACATTAAAAATATCCCAAACATTAAAAAACATCAAAAATATAGGTACTTTGTACTTAAAATTAACGATTGAAATGTAAAAGTAACTTTATAAACAAAATTAATTTAAAATTGAACTCGTGTAAAACATTTGGCACAAAACAATATGCACTTTTAAATAAATAAATACAAGATTTTAACCTTTAATGTTCACGTGGAATTTATTCGACACTGGTTTACACTGTCACACATAAGTGACAGCTTATCTACAGTTCGTTTTTTAATTCCAGACTAATTTGACAGGTGCAAATGTCAAACTCCAAATTGAAAAACAAACGACAATCACTTGAAATGTCAAATTAGTCTTTGGGATTAGAAAACGAACTTTAGCTGGTACCACAGTAACCTTCGCGCAAGTGCAAGCAATAAATTGACAGTTTTATCGTTATGGGATTAACGGTATGGCAGCGCATAAAATACGAACAAACAAACATTATATTTTATATATTAGAAGATAAGGAATTGGAAAGCAGAAATTGTATGAAAAAACCCAACACATTCGTTCATAATGATTGACTAATAAATATATTGGTGTCCAAATAGCAGACAAAACTGATCATGTATTGCTAATCAGAATCGTTATATCTTGTGTCAACTTAATATTATAAGTAGTACATTCCAAGTGAAAATTTGTAAACAAAAAACATTTCATAACTCCAACGCGGGGTCACAATGGTCAGAACATTTCTACTAAAAATCTGCAATAAGACCGTCATAATATAATAATAACGAAGAGCAGTGGTGGCCCAGTGGTAACGGCTGCGACTTACGAGTTGTAGGTCGTAGGTTCGAACCCAGACAGGCGCTTTACTTTGTGTAAGTTATTTCATCACCACTGCTCTCAAAACGGTGAAGGAAAAACATCGTGAGGAAACCGGCATGTCCTAGAACCGAAAATTCGAAGACATGTGACATCTACCAACACGCACTGGGCCCGCGTGGTGGATTACGGCCCACTCCCTCTCACAGAGAGGAGGCCTGTGTCCCAGCAGTGGGAACATTTATAGGCCGATGATGATGAATATAATAATAGTAATATTCTAAATGAGCTGTGTTACAATTTTGATGTACAATAAAGTATATCTGAAATCACCGGAAAATTTCGATCAAGCCTCAAGTAATGGGATGGGAGATAAAATTGAAGTGGGGATTGCAGATAGATTACTAAAATACAATATTAACGATAAAGATTAGATAACGACTGGCGTGTGTTCAACCATTACAGAGGTCTGAGGAACAGGGTGTAAAGTTCACTCATTCTCTATAGAAAAGGGAGGATCCTCCGACCAGACGGGTGTCGTGTCTGGCGACGATTGATGTCGGGACGTTGTATATGTACTAGTCGCGCGGTAAACTCTGCTTACGTGATGCAGGACGATAGTATGATGTGGCAATATAGATGCCGCCACAACATTGAAACTCGATTACAGCTGTTCGCTTATTTTAACGTCAATAAATTTTTCGTCCATAGTTAACAGACACATTTACCTATTTATAAATTTTGTTTATTGTCGTCTTTACCTAAGCCTATTCGAAGATGTTTCACTTTGTACCTATGTATATACATATATGTATATATATATATACATCATTACCTCAGTAAATGGTTGGTCATCTCAAACGTGGCTAATATAATAATTACTTATAACGATATTTTTTTATATATTTTATACTTAGAACAATGTATTAATTATTTAACTGACAAATAATGCTAAAGTGATGTATTATCTGTATCGATAAAATATGTAGTTTCGAATTTGTTACATACTACCCAATCTATTTTGAGTTCTAAAGGAAAATTTATTAGCCGCTTGGTTTTGTTCGAAAATAGACCATCTCGAATTGCTGAACAACATTTCGTCACATTTGAATACCTACTCTTTTATTCCATCACGTAAAATGACGTATGTTTGTACCATAAATAAACAGTATGGCGTCAGAGTTCGTATTACGCAAGAAGTATCTAATCAATACAAATTTATTAGCACATCCATAGATAATTGTACTCTCTGTTACCAGCCGACCGGTGTACAAAATAAAAGTATATATCTATGAAAGCATAATATAAGGACATGAATTAATGTAAAATAATATAAGTTTATAACGTTTAAAAAAACACAATCAATATTTTCATTTTTCCTTAAATAAGATTTAAACTTTAACAAAATCGAACGATAATAATTTAAAAAAATCAAATAGTTTATTCGATAAGTTCAATCGAGTATTGATTTCGATTTTTTTATATAAAAAATATAATAACATGATATAGGTAAGTATAGCGAGACACTTAGGTAAGCACTTATGTGTTCATTGCGTAATATTCGTGATAACAGATATCGACTGCAAATATTTACATACTGATTGCAGCTAATAAAAGGTACAATATTTATATTTTCTTAATGTCCCTCGGGAATCATCGCATTTCCGAATACAAACGAATGCTAATTTCCATGTCCATCAATTATTAGATTTATCGTGTATAATCATTTGAATTCAGAACTAAGTACTTTATTGTTGTTTTGTTTTGATTTCCGTGTGAACTATAAAGATCTGTCGTGCCTGCGACTTTAGCAGCTTTCCTCACATTTTTTAAATAAATTACATTAAGTTAAAAGAGTATTAACAACTCTATATAACTCCAAGTCGATTGAGAGCGTCCGATCTGCACCAAGTGCAATGGGCAACTGATAGAAATCCGACGACTGACGAAATATGAAGTTTGCCGAGGGACATTAAGAAAATAGAAATACTGTACCTGCTTATTACGTTAAACATAACATCACGCCGGTATTCTCTGAAGGCCAGGGCAGAGGTCTAAGTAACCATAGTACACCCACATTTCGCCAGTTATGTTTAAGTCCCACGTAATAGGGGGCGAGCCTATTGCCATCAACCGAGAACTTTCAGATGGAAAAACCCAATAACACTTTGCCCGACCCGGGAATCGAAACCAGGACCTCATGCTCAGCAGTAGCGGTTGCAACTACTAGATCAATGCGGCAGGTATTACATTATTTACAGCGTAAAAAAAAAAAACATAGTATATGATACCTGTACGCTGAACAGAAAATATTTTGTACCATTTTTCAATAATTAGATAAATTTTGCCTTTAAGTTACATAGCTGGCGACAAGAGGGTGTACGCACTAAACACCGCTGCCTTAAGGAAGGAAAATAACTTAAAGTCTATTTTACTTGTGACGGCTCGCGGACAGTGAGCAGCCGGCGAGCCATCCACTATTCTGTATAGCCATCGTAAAATAGACTTTAAAACTTTTGATTTAAAATCCTAACTTGAATGACAAGTTATTTTCCGTGTCGGAGCGGTGCTGCTCTATTGAGCGATGTCCTTAACCCTTCAAATGATACAGGCATGATGTTAATTACAACGGCAAGCATGGGACTTGGTAATTTCGCTACTTCAATATAATTTGAGACATTTCGACCCTCGATATCTAAGGTTATTAACAATATAATCTTTATACCGTATTATCAAGTGAAGTAATATTTTTTTATCAGTATACTTACATAATAATCAGACGCCGACAAAATACACAAACAATAGACTACATTACAGTTATTTTAACTTATTTTAGTTAGACTCCATTTGAAATAAGATTAGACATTTAAATAAACCTATCATACAGCCCGTTCAACCGATTTTAACTTCTATTGCGTTGATGGCATGACAAATGGCAGCTGCAGTAAACAGTTGGTATTGTAACCACTTTTTTGCTTTTAATGCCATCCTTATTCCTACGGTATAGAAGTCAAAATCGGTTGAACGGACTGTGCAAAAGGTTAATATAAATGTCTGATCTTATTTTAAATGGAGTATAGTTATTTTATACCTTTATTGATATTTGTGTAAGTCAGTTTTATGTTCTTTTTTTAGACTTAAATCAAAGCTGTTTTGTTTATAATTTTGTTTTTCATTCTAATATATAATTTACGAAGGTTGCTATGTTTTTATGATTTTTATGTACACAGTAATTGGTATAACACATACCTGTATGGTATACAAGTATGTGTTACCATACCTGTTAACTTTTAATATTGAATGTATATACATGCTGTTGACGAACCTATTTTAAATAAATAAAATAGAGTACATGAACTGTTTACTGTTCATTTTAATAATTATTTGTATGACACAAGCCAAGTATTTATTCTAAAGCTGTGCCACCAAAACATAAAAATAAAAAATCTTATAGATTTTGCAGAAAATGATTATGGATGCCGATTTAAAAGGAAAAACTTCGTAAAGATAAATGATTATCTCTAACAAAAGTAGAACGTTCATAGTCTGTTCTAAAGTCTAAAAATTATGATCGATTGTTCGAATCATTGAAATACGATGTCATAAATCATGTGACGTCTGTTTCTAAAGAGTCATGAAATCATCATAAAATAAAAACAGAATGCTTACCTAAGCGTTTCATTTCTCTTAAGTTTACATCTCATTAGGACACCATGGTGGTCTAAAAATAGTCAGGCTGCCAGCAAAACATACACAGCTTTTTGGTGCGTATCGCACCAGGGATCCGATCGATTGCGCAAAATACCATAGGTACATTTTTTGACAGTGCGACCATGGTTGCGCCGCCGCTGGTATCCTAGTGATGTAGAGTATAATCTCGTATAACTAAGTTAGGTCATCCTAAAGTAAGCTGCGTTCATTTGCTCAAGGAATATGAACGTGAGCACTGTGTGGGGCCCGAGACGAGCGTAGTAGGGCAAGAAGCCCTTCCATAGCGATAGTACACCTTCGTTCTTGAGCAGTGACGTCACCACCGACACTTGACTCTGGCCTTTAGCCGCGTTCTGTATCCTGGAAACGATAAAAAAAAGATATATAACGCAGTTTTGCCTAGTTTTTAATTTTTGTTACATCTTTCTTCTAGCTTTCCTGTAATCTGTGGGAGTGATTTCGTGAAAAGGGACGGAAGTGTGTAACAGGAAGTCGGGGAAGCGCGCGCTATTTGATTTGATCAATGAACGCGCGCGGTGCTAGAGTTGTCAGTCGGATGGTACCAAACCATTTTCCGAGAGGTTGGTACTGTCTGCCAAGATGATGATGTTACACATCATATGCGACTACTGCAAGGTTCGCTCGTTTTTTTTTGTCCGCTTCTTACATAACATAAATTAACTAATGACGCGCCCCTGCTTCGCAATTTTAACGACTTGACAAAACATGACGATTTCTTTATTATTTCAAGTTAAATATTAATTTATCTAATATCTATAGTACTAATCTTATTTTAATAAATAAAATTGAAGTGTCTGTTTGTAATGTCAAAATAACAGCTTTTTACAAAATGCATATGAAACGTTTTTAAAATTTTTGGCTGTTTGTCTGTTTGTTCCGGCTAAAAAGAAACGGCTGGACCGATTTTGACGGGACTTTCACTGGCAGATAGCTGATGTTATAAGGAGTAACTTAGGCTATTTTTTTATTAGAAAAATAATTAGTCCACGTTCGCACGGACGTAAAAATATCGCGCCGGATTTTATCGCGCACTGGATTTTCAACTCTCTGGAGCTGAGCGTTGAGAATCCAGCAGAGTGCAACCCGGCGTGTTGAAAAAACACACTGTACGATTTTCAACTCTTGGCGCTAAGCAGAGCGTTGAAAATCCGATGTGCGAAAAAAAAATAACCGCGGGAAAAAATCGCCTGTGCGAACCTGGGCTTAGGGACCACGCGAGCGAAGCCGCGAGCAGCAGCCAGTTATTATATACATATAAACTGCTACTGCTGTTTGTGTATGAGTTAAAATGTTTGTGAACGCACCCGCAATACAGGAGAAATTCCTAGTGTGGGGCAACGTTAGGAATAAATTCTCCAAATGATGTTGAAACCGGCATCAAAATCCGTTTTGTAGTTTGGAAAAACAACGCGGTCACGCAGACAGACACGAAAAGAGACTTCAATTTATAATATGTGGTACCAAATGATGCCTTTTGACTCCTATGCAAATGTCAAAAATTTTCGAGTCATTTGACATTATATTTTTATTTCATTCATCATTTTAAAATATAAAATGTCAAATTACTCTAAAATGGTTGACATTGGCATAGGGGTCATTTGGTTACAAATGACCTCTCCTGCATCCCTTTAACGGATTGCCGACGTATAACAAAAACCCTGTAGAGGTCGCTTTTCTTCACCGCGTTGTTTTTCTCAACTATGTAACAAATTTTGATGCGGAATTAACCAACATATTTTAGAGAATTTATTCCTGAAGGTTTATGTGTATAATACATTATGATTGAACTTTCACTTATTATAGAAATCTCGACGTTTTGACAAGCCGTAAAAACCATACAAAGCAAGAACGGGTAGCTAGATTATTAGCGAAATGGGTTTGAGAATTGTTTTTGCGGTCATAGGATACTTTAATCGACAAAAATGTAGTATTTTACACTTTTACATTATTTACGTAAATAAAAAAGACATGCGTTACATTTTACCGTCACAAATAAAGACATCGGCAGCGGAAGGGTTAAATTTATGATGTCTCATTTATATGACATTGACCTAATTTAAAATTAGATCATAAAATTTGTGTCAGAATAGAAAAAAACACCATCAAAACATTGACTGCAGAGTTACAAGGATCTTTTCACCCCTGTCAATGTCATTCAGGCGCCAAAAGACCCTGGGCGTTATTAGTAATTTGTGAAATTGCCACAGAAATTTTATTAAAAACCAAAACGGCGACGACGGCGTTAGTTCCGATTTTGGCCACACGCCTAAGGATTATTGTACTGCCGGATTAAATGAAGTACTTAATCATTAATGTGACATATCGAATCGTATAAAACGTTGGAAATAGCTGAAAATAAAATCTAATAATAAATTACCTCGTTTTAATGATGTCAACAGGCATAGAAGCAATAGTGGTGATAAGACCAGACACCATGGACGCGCAGAAGTGCAGCAGGATGCCGTCCGGGACATAGCCCACGAACATCTCACGTGCCTGCAAGAAACCAATGATTTTATTACTGCTGTCATCATCATATCAGTCGAAAGACGTCCACTGCTGGACATAGGCCTCCCCAAGCGTCGCTGCACCGACCGGTCATGTGCATCTCGCATCCAACGGATTCCCATGACCCTTTAGTATTATAACTCCGCCAAATATTTACATATACATAATGAACACCTAACTTTTAAGATGTTTTTATCTACACCCATGCTATAAAACCTCTATAAAAGTTTCTGAAACCGTTAGCTTATTGTCAACATTAAAACAACCAGTGTCATAGTAACCATAATAACATCCAAACGAGTGTTATGTTGTACCTACTAAATTTAATTATGCAACTCGAATTACAAAAAAAGAAAATTGTTATGCACGCGCGTTTCACTACATCAGCGCCGTAATTTAAAAAATAAACTTACAGGTTATTCGAATTCACGTCGTATCCCGCCATTTTTGTTCGATATTAATATTGCAAAAAGTATTACTTTGTTGTTTACAATAAAAACATTTTACAAAAAAAAACAACCGACTTCAAAAAAAAAAACACTACAAAGTGAAAAATAACTTTAATTTCGGAAGACGGTGTCTTTGGTTTTGAAAGTTATTTTTCACTTTGTAGTGTTTTTTTTTTTGAAGTCGGTTGTTTTTTTTTTTTGTAAAAAGTTTTTATTTTTCACTTTTTAGTTGTGGTACCTACCCCACACAAATTCGAATACCACTACCGCTACTGCTATGTAAATAACAGTGACAAGAAGTTATCATATCATCTACATACTAAGTGGGAAAAAATACGTATAATTGAAGCTAACTCAAAAACTACCCAAGCAAAGTTACCAATGGTTTCAGAACATTTTATAGAGGATTCATATCATGGGTGTACAGTGGCGTGCCTAGGGGTCAAAATTAGGGCAAGCCGACAGACATTTTACGAAAAAAAAAAATCTGCCAAGTGAGGGATTGACTTATTTTCATTTATGTTGTTCATGGTACAACATTATTATAATTTTGGTTAGAAAACCTTTCAAATGCGAAAAGGTCTACATATTATTTCAGGCACGTAATTGTCATAAGCGCCATCTATCGCCACGAATGCGCGTAATTACACCGCTTAGCCGAACCTTTTTACCATAATTCATATTCGCTTGTCTCATGCAAAATTTTTCAATCAAAAGCCACTAGATGGCTCCCATAGTATCGATTTGTTGTTCTATTGCCAAATGCATAATTTTATGAGTTTAAAATTTAATGTCGATTGAAAATTTTAACATGAGATATTACCTACCTAAACAAAATTTTATAATTTATCACAATCATAATGACAATAGTCAACTCTAATCTTTATTTCAAAACACCTATGAAGAATCTCTTCGATACGAACATTATTGTTTTGTGATCTCAATGAGATGTAATAACATAATAGGATGGTTTATTTTTCAGTGGTTTTCCAAAACTACATTGCCATAAAAACAACACTAGTCATTTGCTTTCATGGCACCAGCTAGCTACTAATACCTACCTAAGTACATAAGTTTGTGTAATAGACAATCGAATGCCTATTTCAATCTATTCTTCGACTGACAAAAATACATGTTTTTTTTCCGAGAAATGGGTACAATAATTTGAGGTTGGTTACGGTGAAGTAAAGAGTTACTTATTGTCAGAAAAATCAATATAAATACCTTTACGAACACAGTTTCCGAATTCCCATTTTGATGATAAAATTACCTATCCGAGTAACAATTTCACACACTTTAGTCCTTCACAAGGAACATGCGTTTTCGAATTAATTTTAATGATAAGAAACTTTTTAATCACTTCAAAACAAAGATAATAATCACAGCAAAAACTAATCACAATTCACAACACTTAAATTCACAGAAAATGAAAAAAATATCAAAGCAAAAAAATATGCGCCAATAGCCGCTCAAAACAAATTTGAACTAATTTGATTTGGTTTAAATTGTATCATTCTATAGAAAATCACGCAGTGCGCAGCGTCTCGCGCAGCGTCTTGCAACGCCATAGGTGCCTTGCTCCTATTATACAAAATCAAATACACGATTCGTTCCATTCATAAAAAATCAAAAGCCGGGCTTAAAAATTAGAACATTTTGCGAAATGAGTACATACTAATGGTACCAACAACGTTAACAATTTCTATGCGAAAGATGAGAGGTATGAAGCCTCATAAGAAGCCCCCTTGTGTGAGCGAGAAAGCAATGCAATGTACCACAGAATTGACGTTTTCATTCATCGATGCGATCTCGCGTCCTGCTTAACGCTATAGTGTTAGAGTGAGATCGCAACTGCGGCATCCGAGATAGTTTGGCAACGTGCGTGATGAAAACGGCGCGGAATTTAAATATCATTCTTTGAGTACGTAAACCTGGCATCGTAGCTTCTAAAGCGCGCGGCTGATACGGTGCAGCGCGGAGTTTAATGATAATATTCTTATCAATTCTTGCGACATGAATGAATGACTTGGTTGCTTTACAAGTTTACGGATGTAGTTTTTTTTTTTTTTTGGTGGTCTCATCTTGGAATGCAAGCCGGGCTTTTCGGCTTGTATGAAAGGAACGCCACTGGGTGTAGATAAAGTCTTGTATGCAACTGTACATAATTAGGTATTAAAACACTCATGTTCAAACCCACATTCGTGTTTTAATACCCTTATTTTATACAACAGTTGCATAAATAATTTTATCTACTCTCATAGCGTAATATTCGAATTATAAAATTCAATACGAGTTTATATTGACATAGGTACTTTATGAACACAATACCGAAATTTAAAAATAGAATCATATTAGGTATAACATTTTTAACAAAATAATACTATAAAACAATTTTTTTTCTATTACGATACAGGACTATTCCAAGAAGTTAAAATCACCGAGGAGTTTCCATCAACTTTTGCATTGGAACGTTTAAACGGGGGACAGCAGCACCCGCTGTAGCGCATTTGTGCGGTGATGTGCTGGTGCAGACGACATTCACTTGTTTTGTTGTACTGAATTTCGTGAGATTTTTCAAATTTATTCTTGGTCTTTAACTTTGACCTTTTATTTAGTATTAGGTTCAATCCCAATGTATGAGATTAGATAAAGTAATGTATGAAACTGCACATAACTAGGTATTAAAACATTCGTGTGATACTATTAAAAATCTCGCCTACGGCTCGGTTTTTAAACAAACACTCATGTTTTAATACCCCTCATTATGCAGTTTCATAAACTAAGTACTACATTAAAGTGTTTCCGTCGCCATAATAAGAAACAAGGGAGATAGGAGTAACAGGGACAGTTTGAGAAAATTAGTAGTTTCCAAGCGGGCACAGCGCAGGGGGCCTACCACCAGCTCATAAAGCAGTATTATTTTAATATTACTTCAGTGTGGGAAAGAGATGAAGCTCTACAGGACGTATAGCTCCATCTCTTTCTCCCACTGAAGTAATATTAAAATAATACTGCTTTTGAGCTGGTGGTAGGCCCCCTGGTCGGTGGACACACCATTTCTGAATAATTGAATGAATGAAAAGCACCGATCCCAGCGTGGTTTAACCAGACTCGATAAATCGAATGAACCGCAAGATTTGCACTAGCCGCTGAAGCCTCATGTTTCGTTCATGGGACTACAGAGGCCATTGCATAACAATCATATCAAGTGGACACGCCATTTCTGACGTAAAAATTGTAATTTAAAAATAATACTTAACTATAACACCAGAACTGAAATGAAATTGTTAAAAACACAGAAAAGAAATTTAAGGCACACAATTCTTACATAATTAATCAACTAAAACCTACCGGACGCTTACACCACAAATCACTAAATGCATCGTATATCAAACATCATTGTCTTTTTTATTTACAATTTCCTTACGTTTAAACAAGGCACACAATTAGACCTTTGCGGTCTTAATACAAAAGCGGTTTAACTAAAAACCCAGGTTTAAACCTCTATAAACTACGGTTTAAACATAAATGATATTACAAATCGTGATTTTTCGAAAAACCATAGAGCATATCATGGTCTAACCCTAAACCTCGGCGGCCCCTAGTTTAAACGATCCAACGGTGGTCTAAATCGTATCTGTCAGTTTTTCTTTTCGATGAAAAAGAAACAATGAAAAAGATGCTTTAATCTTTTTCATTGTTTTGTGTTGTTTTTACCCGAAAATGGACTCGGGGGAGGCTGGATCGCTACAACGCGAATGTATACGTACATCCGTGGTGGGGTGACCCAGACTGCCAGGCACTTCTTCTCTTGCAACCGAGCGGGTGGGCAGGTTGCGGATAGCCCAACTCCGGCTGCGGGACCGACCACTAACGGTTACATTGACCGTTAGTGGGCGATCCCGCACTTGGAGCATCTTCTAAAGAGATCCCGGACAAGAGAAGTTCCCGAAAGCCAAATCCCAGGCTTAGGGTAACCCTTATACCCCTTCCTATGTTCCCATCACTAAACCAAGCCAACCCTCCCTATCCATACATATCCCGTCGATCCTAAATCCCTAGGCCAACTCCCAGGTCTAGGGTGACCCCCCAACGAACCCACACGCTCCATCCATCAAATGCCTTCCCTCCTTTCCCCTTATCCCGTCGGTCCCAGAGGAAGGGTAACCTCTATTCCAAAAAACGCCCACCCCCCAAACATCCATGAAAATGCAGTCTTGTGAAGAAACTACCCAGGTGGGTCCCGGCCAAGCCGGGGAATCCCACACCGCTTCGGCGGTTAGCCCCCATCGTATTATGGGGGGGGCCTCAACCTGCACGATGGAAACATTGATGCCGCGCTTTTTAGCGCGGCCGGCTGCTGACCTAGCGCCCATAACTCAGGCTGCGACTAACGCGCCCATATTCCCAACCCCGGCTGCGACCAACGCGCCTCTAACTACCACAACGGCTGCGACAAACGCGCCATCACTCACGACACGGGCTATGCCTCCCACGAGCCTCTGGCAACAGAGCATCGTGCGGAACAGCATAACGAACCCGGACAAAGACAAAGACCAACACAGACTCACTGAGACGGGGAAAGATGACGGACCTGGCAACTCTAACACTCTTCCGGTTGCCAGTGATGAAGTACGCCCGCTGACAAAGCGCGAAAAAATCCTGGCCCGGAAGAAGAGAATTGGCGACCGTAAGCGCAATATCCGCGAAGGCACTAGCCAGCGCGGAGCGCGATCGGACGCCGAAGGGGAGGTGCGCGACCGGCCACAAGTCCGCGAAGGGGAAACCCAGCGCGAAACGAGGCCGGACGCACGCGACCGGCCGCCAGAGCGCGAAGGGGAAGCTCAGCGCGCAAAGCGGCCGGACGCGGAACCGCGCGTGCGGGAGCAATTTTGCGAAGGGGCAACCCAGCGCGAAAAGCCTCCGCATGCGACTGAGTCCGCCGGGACCGACAGCCGACCCAATGACACTAACGGATCCCACGACCGACCTCGTCCTAAGCACAGCAGGGGTAAGCGAGGTGGTACCCGACACCCGGTGACACAGCCTGGCACCTCTAAGCCGCAGCCTGGACCGAGCGGTACAGGGCCGGTGAAGAGGGGGCGCCCTGACGACTCGGCTTCGCCGAGCACGGTCCAGGGGGATGCCAAACGGGTGAGGGTCCACTCCGCTCAAGGGGAGCAGAGGACCTACGCGCGAGCAACGAAGGACATCCCTGCGCGGCTGGCCGTAGCAATCTGCCTTCCCCCCCCCTCCAGAGACCTGACTAAGGATGAGGCCGAATTTATCAAAACTGACCTAGAGAACCGTGTTATGGACACAGACTCGACAGCACCACTCCCTGCCTTCCGCGGGTACCCACGGGTAGCGGATGGCACCGTTCAGATGTGGTGTGAAGACGACCATGCACTGACCTGGCTGACCCAAAATGTACCCCAAATAAGACTTCCAAACACTGACCTGACGCTCACGGTACTGAGACAATCAGACGTGCCCACCCGTGTCCGAGTCTCGCTTTTTGTCCCTCGGTACAGAGGTGACGTAGCCAGACTCCAGGGTATTCTGATCCGTCAGAATACTTGGTTTGACATTGCCAGGTGGTCACTGTACAGGGCGACTACCGTCGGTGGCGATAACTATGGGACTTATCTGACCCTAGGTATCCCACCGGAGGAAGCCGTAAAGGTCCGGGCCCGGGAGCGACGTATATCCTACCTACTCGGGTCGATATACGTACGCTTCTGGCCCTCGACCCAACCCTCTGACGACCAGACCGACAGCGACACCAAGACTGTACAACCGACGTTGGCACAGACAAACGACCCAGACATAGACCAACTGGAGGAGGTCATGGCCCGAGCGGCTATGGCTGACGTCGTCGACACCATTCCGCCCGAATCACCTGGCTGGAACGAGCGCCTACTCGCCTCGTCGCCGGTGGAACCACACGACGACAATTATAGAGAGGAGTTAGGGGAGAGGCAGTCCGATGGATCCATCTCCGACTAACTCCTCTCCACCGTCGTCACCACCCCTCAACATCATCCAGACCAACCTCCAGCACAGCCAGACTGCCACGGCTAGCTTGCGCAGGGCACTGGAGGTAAAGCCCCGAACGATCGCACTGATCCAAGAGCCGTGGATCAGGAACAATAGAGTATGCGGCCTCGGTAACATCGGAGGTAAGCTAATTCTCAACACACACAGCTCAGACAAGCCAAGAACCTGCGTCTACATACCCAAAGAAATTCCTATCACACCACTCACTCAATTCTGTTCCAGAGACCTGACAGTTGTCAGGCTCCAGACTGAAGGTAGCGTTCCAGATGTTGTACTGGCCTCGGCATACATGCCAGGCGAGGACGCGGACTGCCCGCCGAAGGAGATGGCCGATCTGGTACAGCACTGTGAACGCGCCGAACTAGACCTGATCATCGGCACCGACTCAAACGCACACCACCCGCTCTGGGGCAGCGATGCACCAAACTCCAGAGGAGAGGTACTATCCACCTATTTATTTTCTACTAACCTTAATATTGTAAACCGTGGCTCAGAACCCACTTGGGTCACAGCCCGAGGACAAACGATTATAGATCTAACACTTGCTACGGAAAACGCGACAAACCTTATTACAAACTGGCACGTATCGGACGAGCCTTCCTGCTCAGATCACAGAAGGATCCGCTTTACCCTAACTACCAATACTAGGAAACCAGAATCAAGGCGAAACCCGAGGCGCACTAATGTTCCCGGGTACAAACGTCTCCTGGCCTCCCTATTAGCTAGACATTTAACACAGGTAACCATAAGAGACCAAGCACAGTTAGAATACACCGTAACAAAACTATCAGAATACCTAACTGAAGCATACCACGCATGCTGTATACTAAGAGCGCCAAAAACCAGGAACGAGAGAAGCTCTTGGTGGAACGCTGAACTCAGTAAACTCAGAGATGCGCTACGTAAACAATTTAACAGAGCCAAAAACACCAGACTCCCGGACGACTGGGAGACATACAAAGAGACCCAATATTTATACAAAAAGCAAATCAGAACCGCCAGGAGGACAGCATGGCGTAAATTCTGTGAGTCTATCGAAACAAATAACGAAGCAGCAAGGGTAAGGAAGATCCTATCAACCGATCAGGACCGAACCCTCGGCGCGCTTAAAAAACCCGATAACTCATACACACTAACTGACCATGAAACCAGTAAGGTCCTTCTCGAAACTCACTTCCCAGACTGTAGAATCCTGGAGGACAGGTCGTGGGAGGCTGAACCAGAATGGACCCCAACGGATCAAGACTGGTCAAGAGCCCGCAACATAGTGACAGAAGAGCGAGTAAAGTGGGCTATCAACACCTTTCAGCCATACAAGTCGGCGGGGCTGGATGGCATCTTCCCAGCCCTGCTGCAGTGGGGGGTAGATTATTTGACACCATGGCTGGTGGAGATCTATCGAGCCTGCATAGCACTTAGACACACACCTCTCGCATGGCGCGAGGTGAAAGTCATTTTCATACCCAAACCTGGCAAAACCGATTATACACAACCCAAGGCTTATAGGCCTATAAGCCTTACATCTTTCTTACTGAAGACCCTCGAGAGACTCTGTGACCGGCACATCCGAGACGGACCTCTCCGGGCAATACCACTTCACAAACAACAGCATGCGTACTCCACAGGCAAATCAACAGAATCAGCGCTGCACAGCGTGGTTGGTAAAATTGAATGCGCAGTGGACCACAAATGCTCAGCACTGGCTGCCTTCATTGACATCGAGGGCGCCTTTGACAAAACCATGTTTAACAGTATAAACACGGCCCTCGACCAATACGGCATAGACTCGACCCTGAGTGGCTGGATCACCAACATGCTCAAATTGAGAGCTGTACAAGTCACAGTAAATGACACTACGAGAGCCATCGTTGCGAAGGGCTGCCCACAAGGGGGCGTCCTCTCGCCGCTGCTATGGAACCTGGTAGTAGACAGCCTCATCAAAACACTTAATGACAAAGGTTATTTTACCGTAGGCTACGCCGACGACATAACCATAATAATAAACGGGACACACGAAAACACCCTATGCAATCTCATGCGTCAAGCTCTGAAAATAGTAGAGGAATGGTGCAGCATGCACCAACTCTCAGTGAACCCCACTAAAACCGAACTGATCCTCTTCACAAAAAAGAGGAAATTGATGACACTACAGCTACCACGATTCTTTGGAACAACCCTAAGCCTCTCAACTGAAACCAAATACTTGGGCATCTTTTTGGACAAGCAACTGAACTGGGCAAAACACACGAACTATGTCACAACTAAAGCCAGCATATCCCTGTGGCAGTGTAAGCGACTGCTTGGCAGGAATTGGGGGATTAGCCCCAAGGTCACCCACTGGTTATACACCACAGTCATTCGACCGCTTATCACATACGGCTCACTGGTCTGGTGGCCCAGGACAGACCTGAGTACAGCCCAAAGAGATCTCGAAAAACTGCAGCGATTTGCTTGTGTTGCAATCACTAGCAGCATGAGAACTACACCCACAGCCGCCCTACAAGCAATGCTTGGACTGCCGCCTCTGCACCTCATTGTGCGGGAGGAGGCGGCTCTGGCTGCCTTTAGGCTGCATTTATCAGGAACTCTAAGCAGAGATTCTAGAATTAAGCACACACGCATAAAGGAAGATGTAATCAAACGTCGGCCAATGATGGCATCACCCTGCGACAAAGCCCCGAAATCACACCATTTTCAAAGGCGCTACAACATAATACTTACAGAAGAACAGTGTGACCACTCAGGCTCGGAAGAGTTGAGGGTTTACACTGACGGATCGAAGACCGACTCCGGTACCGGGGTCGGAGTCTTCTCATACGACCTCAACATTAAGATATCCCGACCGCTAGGAATGTTCAACACCGTCTATCAGGCGGAGTGTGTGGGCATCATACAAGCGGTCCACGCCATTGAAGCCAGGAGAGTTACGGACACTCACATACGTATACTCTCTGACAGCGCCTCAGTTCTCCAATCCTTGAAGAAAAAATATATTACCTCAAAGTTAATACTAGAATGTCACAATGCACTAGAACAATTAACGGTATCTAGTCGCAACACGGTGACGCTACAATGGATAAAAGGACACAGCGGTTCACTAGGTAACGACGCAGCTGATGAACTTGCTAGAAGAGGTTCTGGCACGGCAGTCTGTGGACCCGAACCTATCGTACCAATACCTTTCAACCAAATACGCAGGTGGCTACAGGAGTTCACCCTCACACAAGCGGAGTACTGGTGGACCTCGACACCGGGCTGCAGGCAGTCCAAGGAAGCTATGCCATCCCTGGATAGCAGGCTAACCAGGCGCTTATTACGCCTGGACAGGAACGGCCTGCGCCTGGTGACGGGAACCATCACGGGACACTGCTCGCTAAACAAACACTTCCACACAATAGGCATAACGGACAGCCCTCTGTGCAGGGCATGCATGGAGGCTGAGGAAACCGTCGCGCACGTGCTCTTCGAATGCACAGGCGTCACCCAGATGAGAACAGAAACCCTCGGGTCACCCAGATCTTTCACAGATGTTCTGAACAAACCAGGAGTTTTGATTAACTTCTGGAGGGAGGTGGGCTGGTTGGAATAACTACCAAACGGCCGCCATGGCCCACGCACAATGGTCCACCTGACGGACTAAGTGCGGAAACCAAATCCCATAACAACAACATAGAACCCGAAAATGGATATTAACATGGTCGATTTAATTGATATTGAGGATATTGAAGCCGCTGAGTTGTTGGGAACGCCACGCCGACACAACATAAATCGTGCTCGCATCAATCCCATATCACAATATAATATTAAAATGACTAAAGAAGGTAAAACTATTAACAAAGAGGCAATTGTTCTATTAGAGACTTCGATAACTTAAAAATTCCAAAGCTAAATGAACTTTGTTCAATTTGCGATGGTTTTGTTGAATGTTATGGTTTGATCAACGCGCTATTAACAGTTAAATTATAATTGAGTTGATGTAATGTTCCTTCAGCTTACGCTTTATGTTTTTACTATTCATTGAGTCTCTAATGTCTACAGGTATTTGGTTTAATAAATTCGGTATTGTGAAAGAAGCGATACGCCTGCCATAAAAGTTATTTTTGCGTGGCACTTGAAATGATTTAGATTTGGCTTGTCGTGTATTCACGTCATATTTAACTGGAATTTGGATATCACTGTTTTCAAAAAGTACTAAAGTTAAGTACTATAATTTACAAACGATTTACAAAAATAAAATGATGTTTTGAATTCGTTTAGCCGCTAGCTAAATGCATTTGGTGATTTGTGGTGGACCTAAAGCTAGAAATTCACGGTCAAATTTGAATGACGCAGAACCATGAGTTCAAATCATTGCAATGTAACTGTGTTATTCCAATTTTATACCTTACCTACCTGAGATAAGAGTTACATTTCAATGACTTTCTATTGGTATTACGTCGATCGTGAATGTCCTACTTAAGAATATATAGAAAGCTATGACTCCTAGTTACCTGCGAGTACGTGCTGAGTTGGGCGGCGTTGACGACCATAGCTCGTCCGACAGTGGGCATGGCGCCGCGCCATAGCTTCAGAACACCTTCCTCTCTTACTATCCTGTGGGGACACGCCATAAATACGGGTTGAGATTGAGACCATAGACGTTAGAGATAGCCCTGGTACCCAATCAATCTGCCTAGCCTTTTCCCAACTATTTTGGGGTCGGCTGCCAGTCTAACCGGATGCAGCTGCATACCAGTATTTTATATGAAACGACTGACTATCTGACCTCCACAACCCAGTAACTAGGTAATACGATACCACTTGGTAAGACTGGTTGTCAGACCAAACCGTAACGACTGTCAAAGATCCACGAATGACAGCCGAGACCAACGGCTTAACGTGCTTTCCGAGGCGTGGAAGAGTCTCGGTATGTAAAGATAGTCACCCGTCCACGAACCAACCCGGACAAGCGTGGCATAACCTGATGGATCGACCCGTGCGGCTGTTATTACTTAGCCACGAGCTCTCGTACTCACGGGATATTATTTGTTGCGCATTGTTTTTTACTAATGGTTTTATTTCGATCGATGTCCTAGAAACACCATCAATCTTCGTAATAAATACCTGATAAGAGCATCTGCGACATTCTTGTAGTTTCTTCTCTGTTCCACCGGCAGCCTGCCATCAGCCGTCATACGGATCAGCGCCACCTCTGCAGGGGTGCCCACGAACGCGCCGATGGAACCCGCTGCCACGCCCAGCAGGGTCTTGGTACCGAAACCCGGTGCTGCTCCCGCATTTTGCCTGTCAATGTTACATGTTTTTATAATATAGGCTTTTGTAGGGGAGTTTGTTACACCACTTAGTCTTGTACACACGGCTACATATCAAGCTACAAATTTCCAGTATAAGCTGACCTCGCATTGTACGGAAATCCTATACAATACGAGATCAGCATAAACTGGAAATGTATAGCTTGATGGTTAGCCGTGTACAAGACCGACGCAAAGTTTATGGCGGCTCGGAACATGAGACGAGTCGTTACCACAGATTAATACAGATGGACATTTCACTAAATCATTTAAATAAAAAGCGACTTAATACGACAGAATAAAGTGCAATTCAGGTCGCACAACGCTAATTTACCTAGTTATATTCACCTACAGGTTGCCTCTCTATCGCGTAACTCTTATACCTTCTGACCACGTTAGGGTTGTCATCTTTTAGAGAACATGTGCAATTAATCTGAATATCTAATTACCAGTTATGTGCCTATTACTCTACTTTTGTGAACAAATGACGTTTCAATTAAACCTAGACTCGGTACTTACTTTAATTTGTTTAGTCTGCATTATTTATTCATATGGGCCTACGTAATTGGGCAAATAAATAGGTATGTACGAATACTTTGTAGTCTACATAATCAAAATCGTACTACTTAATATTTACCCACCAAAACAAAAGTACTATTTAAATAGATACTTTCCTACCTATACTTATCAAAGCCTGAACCTGACCTTGTAAACAGAACTTGTAAGAACCTAACTATACATACAATAATAATAATAATTAATATTCGAACTACGTAAATACGGGTGACATAGATAAGAATAACAAATGTAAACATTTGGTAGGTAGGTAGGTACCTACTTAATTACTAACTACTTATAGTAGATGTGCATTTCTTTAGCTTGCGGCGTCCTTTGGAAGTGAGAAAAATGTGAGGTTCGAATCCTTATTATTATTAAAGCAGCCAAATGCGATGCAATATACTGTTGCTTTCATTTTAGTATTTTTAACCGACTTCCAAAAAGGAGGAGGTTATATGTTCGACGCGTATATGTATGTCCATCGATTTCTCCTTCAATTGTGGACCGATTTTGAAAATTCTTTTTTTGTTTGAAAGGGTAGGCTCCCAAATTGGTCCCATATAAATGTTATTAACATTGCTTGGGTAGTTTTTGAGTTAGCTTCAAAATACGTATTTTTTTTCCCACTTAGTATGTAGATGATATGATAAGTTCTTGACACTGGTAGCAGGTAGTGGTATTCGAATGTGTGTGGGGTAGGTACCACAGCTAAAAAGTGAAAAATAAAAACTTTTTACAAAAAAAAAAACAACCGACTTCCAAAAAAAACACTACAAAGTCAAAAATAACTTTAATTTCGGAAGTCGGTGGCAAAAAAACGAAAACACAAAACCCAAGACACCGACTTCCGAAATTAAAGTTATTTTTCACTTTGTAGTGTTTTTTTTGGAAGTCGGTTGTTAGTTTTAATATCTTGCGACGAACGGACGACGCGACGCGGCGCGGCGCGTGAATATTGAATTGATGTACAACCCGGCGCGGCAGCCCTACTGAATTGACACAGTGAGACGGGCCCGCCGCGTACTTGTAGCTTCATACCTAAACTGCGGAGTGCGCCTTCTGTATTAATCTGTGTCGTTACGAAGTTTAAAATGTATACATATATCAGCGGGGGTGAGGGGTGGGGTACTGCGCAGCTAGTAAGGCATTTCAGAGCCGCCATATAGTTTGACCTTTCTATACTAAATAGGGTCAAGTTAAATTACCTGGCGGAACTTTACATACGTGATGGCTATGAAACAGCAGTTTTTTTTTTAAACCTACATAAAATTTAAACGCAGGGAGGTTCAGAATCATGTACTGAATCCATGGTAACAGTTTTCGCGTCGATGTCCCTGCCAACCTATATATTGACGATAAAACAAAAAACAAAGATTTACTTAACTCAAGTTTTCAAGTACTAACTACACTACCAGCGGCCGTGTGTGAAATTTCTTCGGCTAATTTGACCTCGTAAAATAGGCTCATGCCTTTGCAAAAATATATGCCAGACAGCAAGATGGTTATTAAGCTGATTGCCCAAAGTGTGTCGAGCGTATATTGTAGGTCAACTAATGGAGGCATTTCAATACACAGCTGCAGGAAACTTCTATACTAATAATCTTTATAGATATAATTCTTCTTTACGTGTGTTTGTCACCTAACTCCTCCTAAACGGCTGGACCAAGTTGGATAAAATTTTGTGTGTATTATTTGAATGGGTCCCTGGATGGTTTGAAAATATAATTGGACCCGGTAGGTGGCGTTGTTCGGACAGGACAACGTCTGTTGAGTCCGCTAGTAATATTAAAGAGGTATAATTTGTGAGTTCGTATGTAGGGGGAAATCTCCAAAACTACTGATCCTATTCCGAAAAATCTTTCACAAATGGGAAACTACAGTATTGCAGTCATAGGATATATTTTAAAACAAGAAATTTCACGCGCAAGAAATCGCGGGCTGCAGCTAATTACTCATATACAAATCTACTTGTAAAACAAACTACTTGTTTATATGTGAACTCAATTTGAAATAAGATTAGACATTTAAACAAACATTTGTTACAGTCCGTTCAACCGATTTTGATTCCTATTGCGTTGGTGGCATGACAAATGGCAGTTGCAGTAAACAGTTGGTATTGTAATCACTTTTTTGTCTTTAATGCCATCCTTATGCCCAAGGTGTAGAAGTCAAAATCGATTGAACGGACTGTAAAAAAGGTTTGTTTAAATGTCTAATCTTATTTCAAATTGAGTATTTATTATGTACCTATATTTTCTATTTTAAAAACGAATTCTTCTAAAGTAATAGCTACCTACTGTTTAATCTAGGAATACAGGACCTATCAACAATTTACATACATTAAAACGAACTACTCGTATAATCTATTTGCCTGTTATAATTTCTCTCAGGACCATAATTTGATGAAGACACTCCATTATAGTCGTTGTTGGCTGTTGAAAAAGAAAACATTGTTTCAAAGTAGGTACCTTTAGTTATGGTAAATTGTTATATAAATAATTCGAAGAGATAAATCGTGGTTTAAGACTGCATATCGTCGCTCAGCATCCAATACCACGAATGTGACATTTTTGACGAAAATCATTTTTAAATGCAGGATCACGTATTTGAACGTGTAGAATGAGATAAAACAAAAATCTCATTTTCGTCAAAAATGTCACATTATATGTGATATTCAGAGCGACTATATGTGAGAAACAACCGGTGTAAAGCCATTAGCCTCCGTCACAGAGATATCACAGTCATAAAAATAAAAAAACATGGAGATTTAAATTATATCTGGCTTGAAAACATCGCAAGTATTGTTATTTTGCAGAGATGCAAGCTAGTACCTAGGTACCTACTCCATCCATCAAATAGTCACGCGAATGACGGATCAGAAAATAGACCATATTCTTCATCCAAGCTTTTTTTTGGGAACCGCAAACAGTGGGTGCGGAATTCCGAGGCTGACGTAAATGCACGTCGCAAATATTGTTCTTGACGAGTGACGGTGACATTTTGTTTGCATAATACGGTAGTTGCCTAGGTAAAAAAAAAAATCTATTTAGTCCGTCTTTCAGATAATAAAAAAATATTAGACATGTATTTTTTGCTTTATCATATTAATCAAAAATAACTTAGAAAACACGCATTAAAGTTGGGGAGTGGGGGGTTCGCTACGTCACAACGCAATATTAAATCTAGCAAGGCGTGTCATGCCACATTTTAACTCAATGTATCGCCGTAATAGTTTGATTACGTCAAAAAAGAAAAAATACGTGTTCAATATTTTTTTAATAATATCTACAAGGACAAAAAAATATTTGGACACAGGCCTATTCTTTACTTACGGTATACGTACAGTAGGCCGCACTTCAGTGGCAACAACCAGTATAAGCTGCACCCTAATTGCGTAACGGATACGTGAAGGATATTGCAAATCCATTGCTTCCTATGGAGCCGTGCACGAAATTGACTGATTTTGATTAATTTTGTTCATTGTTTGTGAGAAAGGGAAAAAAAAATTTAGCAAAATTATTAGTTTAAAGATTTTTCATCTTTATTTCGCAACAAGTTTTTCGAAAAATGACGCGAGACTGACGTTTGATCATTTTTTTACAAGAAACTACTTTTGATTTTGAACATTAAGGGGGCCCTTCCCGATCCGTCTATCGTCAACGCGAGCATGGTCGAAAAGCTTGTTGTTTCATCCAGCGCAAGTGAGAACCGCTAACAAGCAAGTGAGAACGCGATAACATTGTACGAAAAATAACTGGTTTCAGGAAATACGTGTTTTTGAATACGCCTTACAAGTTTGTAAAATATTTTTTTGTAATTTAGAATCTCCATTACATGGGTGAGGTTTCTATAAAGATGTTTTCTTTACTTTTACAATTTATAAGTACATTATGAACGGTCAAAGTTGAGGTAAAATTTGTGCAAAAAAGCAGATTTTTGGAGGCTTATATTGAATTTGTTTCGCCAAATTTTTATTTTTTGATTTCATAGAAACCTAGATATAGTGCACAAGATACCCATTTGTTTAAAAGAATTAAAGAAAGATGTGTTACAACGCCATAATCACGTACGAGCGTTTGTATGAAAAGTATGACGGGTTGGCCACTCTTAAAATGGTCTACTTGCATGTGGCTCAACCACTTTTTTCAACTTTAATACAAAAAAAGCAGATAAATAATGTTGAAAAAACCTTCCTTTTTTAAACGCAGTCAATAATGTAATTTTTCCTATTATTTAGCAAACCATTTCCAGAAATTTAAAAATCACACATTAGTCTTCAGCTATCCTGGAGACAAAATCAAAATTTTATTTTATGATTATTCAATATATTCATCAAGTAAATCAAAGGCGAAATAAACCACATTTTCGAGAGCGCAAAAGTGATCAGGTGCTGTGACTGACAGGAATGGTTTGGAGACCACGAAAACTGTACTTTTATATTCACACAGACTTAATGTTTCAATTATTTCTAGCTTTCTCACAATTAGATAAGTAATTGACAAAAGATTTTTCGTACACGGAGCTTTATATTATATATCTTCATATTTTCGAAAAATTGATCTGCTCAACAACATAAATAACGCAATGAATGTTGTTGAAATGTCAAAATGAAACAGATTGTGATCGATCGTGTGTTACGCAATTAGGGTGCGGGTGTCCCATGACACCAGGCGCCTTTTTTTTTCCTAAACTTGCTACCTATTAGCTAAGTATCGTGCAAATCAGCAACTGCTTGCAAATAGACTAATGACCTAAACCCACCCGCACTGCGCAAAAATGTTGCGTCATTGTTATGTTACCATGACCTGGACATAATGGATATTGGAAAACATACGAATACGACTGCAAAACTAAAAATACAAACATAATACACACATCAACACCGTCTAGGGATATTTCAGATTTTCTCAATTTACTGAAAATTTGTTACAAATAACATACAACATGGACATATTTTTATAAAGCCCATTTATCAGACTAGACTTCAGAATAATATTTTTTTTTTTTTTTTGTGTAAATAAAATGTTATTTATATAAAGACGAAAAATGAAAAAAATGCTAAAACTAGCGATGAATGTGTTATTCAAGAAAATGTGAAAAATAAAGCGTAATTATACAGTTTTTTGCAATTATGCGAAAAATCAGTAGTCGGTAAAACCACCCATGACGTTAACAATGGTCCTGCAACGGTTTTTCATGCTTTGAATCAAGTTATCAAAGTCTTGCTGCGGGATATTGTCCCAGGTCCTGCTAAGATGCCAAAAAAGTTATTCTTCAGTCGCAATGTTTGCAGGAAAATTCTCCAAAGCCCTTCTTTGGAGCATGTCCCACGCGTGCACTATGGGGTTTAGGTCTGGTGATTGCGCGGGCCAGTCTAAGACCGATACGTCGTGCTCCTGCAGCCAGCTGGTCACCACTCGCACTGTGTGCGGACGGGCGTTGTCGTGCAAGAGCGTAAATTCTTGGCTCATTTGTAGTCGATGGGGGTCGACTATTGGTACTAGCACCTGGTTACGATATTTTTCAGCGGTCATGGTGTTTCTGATCCAAACGAGGTCTGTTCTTCCACCAACACGAATTCCCGCCCAAACGATAATTATCCAGCTGTGGTATGGATGGACTTCCTGAGGGTGTTACTGATGACTCTCACGACCAGGAACTCGCAATACGCGTACTCTTCGCGAATCGGGATGGAAACCGAATCGGGACTCATCGGTAAACAGCACTACAGACCACTGGTTATCTTCCCAGAGCAAATGTTCACGAGCCCACTGTAATCTTCGTCCACGATTTCCTCGCCGTAGTGCTGGAGTACGAAGCGGTCTACGGGCATGAAGGTTAGCTTCATGCAGTCTTCTCCTCACAGGTTGGTCACTCACAAGCAACTGGTGCTCTGACTGGAGCCTTTGAACCAACTACATGGCCGTAACATTTGGTTGTCTTCTCGCGTTAACTTGCAAAAATCAGTCTTGTCGTTGGGTGGTCATGCGCTTCCCGTCTGGGTGTCTTTCAGCCACTTTACCAGTAGCACGATAACGTGAACATAACCTTGATATCACGTTTTGTTTTGTTCCAATCTCCTCAGCAATACTCCGTTGAGTAGCCCCAGCTTGGAGCATGCCTACTGCTCTTAACATTTCCTCTCTCGTTAAATGGCGCCGCTGCATGATGCATACAGGAGCAGAAATTCGAAATTAACTGCTAACTTGTTTTAAAACTTTCATTTGTCCCCAAAAATTACCAAAAACTATGATAAGTAAATTGAAACCTTCCAACTTCGCTCAAGGTATGCCGTGCAAATCTTTTGTTTTTAATTTATTTTTTCAAATTCAAAGGACATGTCCTAAAATGGTATTTTATTATTCAATAATTCCAACCAGGATAAGTTAAATATATTTGAATAGACATCCCAAAAACTAGTGGTTCTAACTATATCATACATTTTTAAAGACCTCCAATTTTGAGAAAAATCTTTTTTATTTTAGTAAGAATTTACTCCTAAAACGAACAAACCTTTCTAATTATCTAGGATAATATAGTGAACACACCCCATAAAATAGTAAACTTGTCAAAATTGACACATGTTACTGTCATTACCGTTAATTCATTGACAGTAATGACAGTATTATACTGTAATTTATGTCATATTGACATATTCAAATAGTAAATTTGTCAAAATTTACACATGTTACTGTCATCACTGTCAATTGATTGACAGTAATGACAGAACCATGTGTCAATTTATATCTTATTTGTCATAGTTGCCATCAAAAAATAAAATATTTGTACTTTAAATAGTTTATAATTTTTCTCATAAATGGAGGGGTCTAAAAATATTATTTCAGTGGTTCCTAGTTCCATATTTCGTCGTTTTTATTTAGATGTAGTTTGATGCTGGTTAGATTTTTCTCGGAATAAAAAACCAACGTCCCTACAAAAAGCGGACATCTCCTTTGGAATCATCCAAAAAGGTCTACAAAATAAGCTTCTTCAAAAGATTCAAAACCGGCCAGTATTTTTTGAGTTAAAGAACTTTATACAAAATATCCATATACGGTGTTGATGTGTGTATTATAAAAAAGACCCCCCACCGCATCTGTCTGTCTGAAAGCGATAAACTCAAAAACTACCGAACGGATTTTCATACGGTTTTCAAGTTTGCACCAATGGACGGAGTGATTCACGAGGAAGGTTTAGGTGTATTATTCGTTAAAGGTTTTGTGTAAATTGGCTGAAATATGACGATGATTTTTGAAGATGTCGAGAAAAATTCGCTAAGTCACAAGTAAGTATAAAATCTACATACTCGTGAAGTCATGGCACATTTTAACTCAATGTATCTCCGTAATCTTTTGATAACGTAAAAAAAGAAAAATATGTGTCCAATATTTTTTAATAATCAAAACGGACAAAAAATATTTGTTTAATCATCATCCCTATTGTGTCTATCTGCATTTTTCATTTCTCTCCGGACTTAATTCTGAAGTCCACGCAGACGACGTCGCGGGTAGAAGCTTGTAATAAAATGTTTTAGCGCGCGTTAGAAAAATCGGGTAGCAAAATTGCGCAATGCGAATCTGCAATTTGTCTCAATATACTGTTACTTTTTATCGCCTACCACTGTTAATTTAGCAAGTCGTTCAAGGGAGTTAACAGTATGTAGGTGTGTACCTACGGTATACCGTAATGATATAATATCAATCGATAGCAATGTAGAGCGACAACCTTTATAAAATTTACGTAATTATTGCAACAAGTCTTATCAAATTCACGACCGAAGCGTAAAGGTCTCGAAAGTGTCTACAGTTAGATACCGCTAAATCAATCATGCGATAACTGACAAAGGCAAACGAACTCTTACATTATATGCATTTATAAATAAACATAAAGAATTATCAGTTCAATAGGTTAACAGCTTCAGGAAAACTATTTGCATGACCGGATACATTAAGGCGACGAAAACCGACTTTTAATGATTTTATACTGAAGATCACCTCTAAACGATTAGTGTTAATAATTTGGAAAAAATATATGTTAAAATAGAGCATTTTTTAAATAACTTAACATAGGAATATTTTAGATTATGTTTATATTACATAGTGAAATTAATTTGTAAAGTTATGTCTAACGCAGATAAAAAACTGAGAATCATGCAGAATCTATCAAGCGTATTTTCTAAAACTTTCACCATTTTAAAGATAATTAAATTATTGATCTTTCAGTATACGTATTTTCTTAAAATACCTTTTGTTTTATGTATAATAAATTAATAATGCGTCTAAATTGGGACAGCGCTCCTTGATGAGCGAGTCCTATTACTGGCTGGACGTACGACGCGTTGCGTGAGCTCAGTGCACAACACGCAAGCTTACCACTCAAGGTCACTGGCAATATCTGCGTCTTAAGGTGCCAGCGGGAGCATTCGCCTGTAATGTAACGCTCAGAGTCGATCATTTATAGAGCGCAACCTGAATGATACAATTCGAGCATTACATCGGTGAGAGTGGAGAACCGAGCATTAAAGTGCGCAATGTCTGTAATATTTAATCGGAAATGTTACATTACAAGCGATTGCTCGTCAGTCAGGGAGGCAGTATTGTAACGTAATGCTCAAAATCGAATTTGTAACGTTACATTACAGACGAATGCTCCCGGCCAGGGAGCATCTTTATTATGCTGGCAATACCACGGGCCCGGAGCACACTGTAAAAGGCTTGGGTATACATACACAAATATTAAAATGCCCGTCATCAACACACTAAGCTAGCAACATCTAAAATAAAAAATGCTGAAACAAAAGTGCTCTATTGAATTTTCAACTTCCGGTGCTGAGCTGAGCGTTGAAATTGAACAACGTGTTTTTTAAACGGGCATTAGAAATCATGATTGAAATTTAGGAAAGAACGTAAGTAATCAGGGAAGTGTAAGTTAAGTCGGTCAGAACGAAGAGCCCTAATTTTCCAGTCAGGAAGATCCCTGCCTTCTTGAATCGCCTAGCTTTGTAATTTCCAAAAGGCTCAACGAACGTGAAGTACCTACAGCTACCTACTAGTACTTTTATAATTATTGAAGTGAAAACTTCTTTAGGCGCGTTGAGCATTTTTGAGTTGGGAAAAAACAATTGAACTCGACACCGTTACCGCCACCTCATTTTTGTAAACGCGATTGTGCTCTTTATTTATATTACGTTACGGATCAATGTTCCATGCAAATATTTTTACTTTAAAGGTTTTGGAAGTTTTTTTTATACAAGTCTTCCACCAAGGCGATCTTGTTCAAGTTTTTACTTCTGTCGGCACTCCTGAAATGCCACTGTATTTTTTTGCTGTGGATCCCCACAGCAAAAAAATACAGTGGCATTTCAGGAGTGGATATCAGCCTGCCATGACGAGGAGGCCCCACCCACCACCAAGTGTGGCCGACCGCACGTCCTCCACGGGACCTTTAGAAGTACTATCTACCATAGGTACTTATTTATGCTACCAAGCAGTTTCAGATGTAGGCGACATCAAACATACCTACATTCATAATCATATCACACAATGCTACATGCAGTGCAGAGTAAATAACAGATCAATAGGTCAATCGATATATTAAATCAGTTCTGTTATTGAAATAAACTAGCATTCACTACATTATCTGTACTATGTACCCTTTCTAAAATTCTGATGAATTAAATTTTGTTATTTTGTTTCCGTTTGTATCCAGCCGTTGGCATAGGACCGACTTCATCTAAACCCCTGCACTGCAGTAATTGATTCCATTTTGTTGCAGTTATTGTCGCTACTACAATGTTAATGAATTTTGCTGCTTATTTGGAATTTTAAAATAAATCATCTAAACTTTAAGATAATTTTTCGCTATATATTTAAAGGAGGCTCCCTAAACTATATGTTAATTTGCATTAATATTCTGAAAAAGTCACGCATACAATCAAAATGTAACTTAGTATAATATGATTCATTGAATCTTTTTCTTTCCATATATAAGACAATAACGTAATTGGAACAATTTCGCTCGATTCCTTTTTTATTCGAAAATCATGTCTTTTTTAAAGATTATTTGAAACAAAAACAAGATTACTCGGCTTTTATGTCTAAAATAATTATTGACAGTAAGAAAATATAGTTTATTATCCAGATATAAGAAATTTTTTCTCTAGATCAATTATAACTTTAGTTATAAACGAAATAAGAATTGAGACTTACGACATTTAGTTCCGTGCTCAAACGATATTCAACTTTATTACTGACGTGTTAGCGTTTAGCACATAGTGAAGCAGTGGGGGCATGGAGGCGGAGTTTCCGTGGAAATTGTGTTTGGAGTGCCTGGTCTTAACTATTATCATAGATTAGTATGGCATTCAATATCAATTAAAGTTAATATTAATTACAAGTGAAAATCAATACTCACTCTTTGTAAAGATCAAATAGGTAACTGTAGACTCCCAGTCTCGTGGTTGTGTAAGTGGCCTGTCGTAGCAAGGCTGCTGAAAGCCCCGTGTATAAGGAGAAGAATCCCTCCCGAGCCACGATCTCCCCGGCAACAGCAAACGTGGTCCGGCTGCCTCCGCTGAGTTGCATCCGAGTTTTGATCAAATCAAGAGGCTGAACAACGCATGTTGCATTCATGCTGAAAAGAAGAACATTGTTACATACATCTGCTGTTGATCAATCGACCCGCGCGGCTGTTACTTAGCCGCAAGCTACACGAGAACAGTAAATTTTCCTAAGAATTTAAAAATGATTCCTAATAATGACCATGACAATTTCACGCTTGTCATCTAGTCACAAGGTTATTTATTGCAGGTCACTTACCATCTTCGTATCTAAGACACACACAGTCTTGTGTTTGATATACAATTTTCAGTATGTTTCAGTATTAGTAAGTACAAGTAATAATTGTGTTGTGATTTTTTTTTTTTTATATAATTATTTCTATTTGTAATCGGTCGTTGGACCATAAGCAAATTCGTTCCATGTCAAATGGCGTTGTGGTGGAGCAGCCAGTGCTGCGCCTCCCACTTACAGAAGGTGATTCCTCTTCAGCCTTTTTACCACTGCTGTCGGATTTATCAGTTCAGTAACTAGTCAGGGTTTGGATGCAAAGTTAGGCATGCTCGATTTCAGAATTTATTGATGGTATTCGTAGATAATCGTGTATTTCGTCATTCCTAGCAAACCAAGGTATATTTGCAATATATCTTAGGTTACCATTTTGGACTTTTTGCAGGCAGAGTATTTTGGTTTTGCTGGCAACTTTGGATGCTGTAGGTCCATAATTCCATATTATATTATACTAATGAATAATATTATAACACAATTTTATTTGTTTTATAATATTATACTGTGTAAGTCCAAAGCTAATTGTTACCTATACTATATATTGTATACAGGTGTTGGTAATCCTTTACAAATGAATAAATGAATATATCATATCTGCATGTTTTTTTTATTTTTGAAATATTACCAGCAGTTTTTTAAAAGTTTTTTATTATTATTAAACATCTTGCGATCAGCTTGACAAGCCCCTAACAGAGTTTATTGAGAGGAGAGAACTGTTCCTTCAGTGAGGAATCTGTCTCTTATTTAATTAGAATTTGTTAGTGAACATGGTCCCATATTATGTGTTGTCTTTTGAGCCTCCTAAAATTTATTGGTTCACATAACGCTGTTGCTAGGGTGTTAGTATGAGTTTTTATACGGTCTTTGTATGCTTTTGCCTTGTGTTAGACTTCCTCCTTAACTGTTTTTGTTTCAATGTATTCATGCAATTGAGTTATGGAGATCAGTAAACTACCCCTTAGAAGAAATGGCATAACAAACTCAGAGGTCAGTCTCTTTTAAAGTCCAGACATAATCTTGGTCAGGCCATATGAGGACCATGTAAATTAGTGTCTGAATTGGTCTTTTGAGTAAAGAACCATACAGATTTGAGTGGACCTATCCAGCCAGTGCAAGCATTTGTCAGTAATCGACGAGCTCAACTCAGAACTTAAGCTCAACAAGGTCCTTAAGTTCTGAGTAAACCTTGATAGGCTAGAGTCTAGCCTATCAAGTTTTAAACCTAGGTTTGTAGATAGTTAAGTAGTACCAAATTTAATGTAGGTGATACTTTAATACATTCAATTTAATACAATTATATTGGCATCCCATTTTAAATATGAACAAGAAAAGTAGGAAACACAATCTCATTTTCATGTAACGTTAATTAAAATTACTTTAAAACAAATTATTATTGTTCTAAATAACTGCCTACAGAATATGATAAGAGATTAATGAGAAACTCTGAAAAGTGTGATTACTTATTACATAATCAACATTGTAATAAAGTAATCAATATGAACTCAATCACTAACCTAGAGATCATAATTAACAATTGAATTCATTAGAGTAAACGTTTAGCACACGGTTGTTAAAGAGTACAAGGTTTTTAAAATGAATGAACAAGTTTCCTGTCCTTTAACAAACATTTTGAAAGTGTAAATAATTTAATAAACATTTCTACGGCAATGGTCATGACATTGATCCTATGTTAAGGACATGTAGTCTTAAAATAAATGCAAGATCAGTACCCGGCAAGGCCGCCAAAAGCGAACTTAAGCGCGTTCGGTACGTAGCGCTCCTTCGGTGGCGCTACAGCTGCTGAAGATTGCGCCATTTTCACAACTTTTCACCTATATACACACACAGTCAGCACAGTTTTCGTTACACTAATAAAAGTGAACGTCTTAATAAAACCCGAGATTATAGTGCGAAACGTGTGCACCGCTCGGTTCAATCCAGCTGGATTTGACAAGTTTGACAACCAACTGAGCAACTGACAGACATAAAGAAGTTAGTGATGGGCGAGTCGAGTTATTTATCTCGAGCCAAATCGCAAACGAGTCAACTCGAGTTCAGTTTTTACCAACTCGCGTCAACTCGGTCGATCGATCCGAGCCTGCGCAACCCGAGCGCTCGCCTGCCGCGCGCCGTGATGATGCCTATTGCATTGCATGATTCACATCTCGCTCTACTCGATGTGAGTTGAGTGAAATAGCAATAGCATGCGCGTTGCATCGTAAAGCGTTACTCGTTCGGGGCGCTCGGTCACGATCAGAATTGCGAGTAAAAAACCGCGTCAAATGTTTATTTTGACTTGTATTTTAACATTTTATAAAAAAGAAAAACAACAAGTCAACTCTTGTTGCGAATCGTCTGACTCGAGCTCTACACTACAATACAATACATTACGTCATTACGAGTCGACTTGCACATCTGTATACGCATCTGTATACCGAGTCGAGTCAACTCGAGTTGCAAATCGACCGACTCGAGCAACTCATTACGAGTCGTCTCGCACATCTGTATACGCTCTCTACAGGCACCGAGTCGAGTCAACTCGAGTTGCGACTCGAGTCAGTAGCGATATCAACTCGAGTCCTAAAAATTCCAACTCGTCACATCGCTAAAAGAAGTGACAGATCACAGATTACTTGTGGAGGTGCAACGTTTTAACTTTTCATACTGCTGAATACAAGCATTTTAGGCAATAGCTGCAATAGACATTGATCTACGTATTTACAAAAAATCGCAATACAGGGGCCATACTACGACGTGTGAGAGAGAGATGGAGCTACAGAGCATAAACAGCACTGTCCCATTTTCACAGCAGAATAATAATAGCTATAACACGTCATAGTAAGGCTCCCTGGGGGCTTACTATGAGCTTTTAGAAAAACGTTCAATTTCCAGTCAGTTCAAAAGCAGGCCTGCTTTTGAATGGATAATATTCGTACTATGACGGCACTAAAGGTGAACGCAAAAAACAATCCAAGATCCAGGGGCCTTACAGTGACGTGTTAAAGCCATCAATGTTCCAGTGAGAGAAAGAGAGATGGAGCTATACAGCATAAATAGCACAGGGGCCGTACTACGACGTGTTAAAGCCAGCATTGTTCCAGTGTGAAAATGGGACAGTGCTATTTATGCTGTATAGCTCCATCTCTCTCTCACACTGGAACAATGATGGCTTTAACACGTTGTAGTACGGCCCCTGTCCCATTTTCACAGCGGAACAATAATGGCTATAACACGTCACAGTAAGGCCCCAGAACTATATTTGAGACTTACATCCAGCACCCTAATTTCGTAACACATTTTCAATCGCAATCCGAGGTTTTTGAAGGGTATTTCTAATCATGGGCGTACCCACGGTGGGGCAAGGTGGGGCATCTGGCCCAACCTGTTCCCTGACTCGAAGTATAAAATTTAGGTTCATTATGTAACAAAATTAATTATTCATTCAAAATTACCGCGCGAAACAATGCACCATCGATGAATCGAGCGCGCATGCGTAGTTATCGAGTTTTATCGAGACAAATTCCTACTAGTACTGGGTACGCCCATTTTTCTAATCCATTGCTTCATTGGTTTGAAAAACTTCTGTGTTCAACAATGTAAATAACGCAATTATGTGGCTGAACTGCACAGACATATAATTATTTAGATGTCTGTGTTGAACTGTCAAAATGAAACATTAGTTGCGATCAATTGTTTTGTTTGTCGCCCACCGACATGTGCCCGCCCGCATTTTTCTGAATATTCATGAAAAACTATAGAAAAATAACTTTAAAAAGGGTCTATCTTTAATATTATACATGTTATTAACCGTATAGTTCGGAAGCGCCCCCGATTGGACCCGAACACACAAACCTCCGCCGGCTCGGTAGTGGGTCCAATTGGACCCCAGAATTACCACATACAACACCCTTATTTGATTATGTGAATATTTATTATACTAACCATTAAATCTTATGAATGTGCGTTATTTAAGAGAGTTGAATAAAAAACTCAAATGTTTACACCATTAAATCTTTCATATTTAGCGTGCAAGATTATTAATTTACCTTTAAAAAATTAAAGTCTGTAAATGCGATAATCGCCATTTTGATGACAGTCGAGGTCGAGGCTAAAAATCATAAAAATTGGGGATTTCGAACATCTAAACTCCACCACAGGGGCAGTGAATACTACATCATTTAATTATTTGACGAATTCATCCATTGTTCAAGTTAAATAAGTAGTGGTAATGAAGTTTTTGATATCCAAAGTCGAAGTTTCGCGCCAATCGTGCGTGTTTACATCTTAACTTTTCACTAATATCACACAAACATGTAGATACGATTTAAAATGTGACAAATATTATTAAAAATATTATAAACAACTAGAAAATGCCCAGATCTTAACGTAATATACGAACACAGGTCCAATAACACGTAATATTCATTACCACTACTCAATTTGTGTTAAAAATATCCGACCATTATTGTTTTTTTTTATTGTTATGATGTGCGAAAACGATTATGCCAAACGATTTTTTTTTCAATTTTGATCGACTCGATTAATTAATATGTCGAATGTCAGAAATCGAAACTTGAAAATTGAAATAAAATTGTTTTAAGCATTAAATTCATTAAGCATTGCTTATAATAATTATTTATACTTTTATAATGTAATTTCTAATTAATCGTTTTTGGACATCTATATATATAAAAATCAATTGCTGTTCGTTAGTCTCGCTAAAACTCGAGAACGGCTGGGCCGATTCAGCTGATTTTGGTTTTGAAATGTTTGTCGTAGTCCAGGGAAGGTTTAAACGGTGAGAAAATATGGAAAAACTAACGAAAAAAAAAAATATGAAGAAAATTCACGTTCTCATACGTTTTGTGTGGATCGGCTTTTTTGATATCTCGGTAGGTAGGTAGGGTAGGTAGGTAGGGTAGGTAGGTAGGGTAGGTAGGTAGGGTAGGTAGGTAGGGTAGGTAGGTAGGGTAGGTAGGTAGGGTAGGTAGGTAGGGTAGGTAGGTAGGGTAGGTAGGTAGGGTAGGTAGGTAGGGTAGGTAGGTAGGGTAGGTAGGTAGGGTAGGTAGGTAGGGTAGGTAGGTAGGGTAGGTAGGTAGGGTAGGTAGGTAGGGTAGGTAGGTAGGGTAGGTAGGTAGGGTAGGTAGGTAGGGTAGGTAGGTAGGGTAGGTAGGTAGGGTAGGTAGGTAGGGTAGGTAGGTAGGGTAGGTAGGTAGGGTAGGTAGGTAGGGTAGGTAGGTAGGGTAGGTAGGTAGGGTAGGTAGGTAGGGTAGGTAGGTAGGGTAGGTAGGTAGGGTAGGTAGGTAGGGTAGGTAGGTAGGGTAGGTAGGTAGGGTAGGTAGGTAGGGTAGGTAGGTAGGGTAGGTAGGTAGGGTAGGTAGGTAGGGTAGGTAGGTAGGGTAGGTAGGTAGGGTAGGTAGGTAGGGTAGGTAGGTAGGTAGGGTAGGTAGGTAGGGTAGGTAGGTAGGGTAGGTAGGTAGGGTAGGTAGGTAGGGTAGGTAGGTAGGGTAGGTAGGTAGGGTAGGTAGGTAGGTAGGGTAGGTAGGTAGGGTAGGTAGGTAGGGTAGGTAGGTAGGGTAGGTAGGTAGGGTAGGTAGGTAGGGTAGGTAGGTAGGGTAGGTAGGGTAGGGTAGGTAGGTAGGGTAGGTAGGTAGGGTAGGTAGGTAGGGTAGGTAGGTAGGGTAGGTAGGTAGGGTAGGTAGGTAGGGTAGGTAGGGTAGAAATTTTAAAATCCCACATTACCTTTAACACATAAACAAAAATTAAATACCAACGATTTGGCAAGGTTACCGCATATTGTTCATCGCCAACGCAAAACGTGAACAAACTGCGTATGGATTTTACAACTTACTATTCTCTTATTCATCAACTGATAACAATTACTGATTATAAAGGTGACATAATGCACTTTGTTCTCGATTAATAAGTCGGACTAATTACTCAATCAACTTACATATTAATGGGGAACTAGGTTCTAAATCATCATTAACTAGTGAAACCTAAGTCTAGTACACATTGGTAGAATATTTTATGATTTTACAAAAATCCTGCTACATGCTACGATCTTATCTAATTCAGTATTGTATAATTATCACTTGCTTCAAAAACGGTGAAGGAAAACATCGTGAGGAAACCATGTTTTCCTTCAGGCATGCCTGAGAGATGTTGAGAGTAAATTATAAAATGCTACCTACATGAATCTATAAATTGTCTCAAATTGTGATAGGTATACGTAAAACTTATCTCTTTATTAATAATTTGTAACCTTAAAATATGATCTCCCATTAAACAAGTGTTTGTAATAATATGACACATAAACATAAACATAACATCACGCCTTGTTTCCCCGATGGGTTGGGCAGAGGTGTCCCAGTAGCAGGTACACCCACATTTCGCCAGGGGGCGAGCCTATTGACATCAACCGGGCACAAATCAAGACTCCGAGCTGCTACTAAGAAAGTTTTGATAGAAAAACCCAATAACACTTTGCCCGACCCGGGAATCGAACCCAAGACCTCATGCTCAGCAGTAGCGCTTGCTGCCACTAATGTCGAATGTCAGAAATCGAAACTTGAAAATTGAAATAAAATTGTTTTAAGCATTAAATTCATTAAGCATTGCTTATAATAATTATTTATACTTTTATAATGTAATTTCTAATTAATCGTTTTTGGACATTATGTATAAAACGAGTCAACAGATAGGACGGGGATAGATAGGTACTTACCTCATTTATTCAATTTCGCACTGAATTGTTTCTATATTTGAATTTAAATTCGGAATGCGCTCGCTGTTCAAAACTATTTGAATTTTTGGACAATTATTTACTGTGGATTCTTTTTTGATACTTTCTGATAGTTTGCTACAGAACGCCCAGTATACATTTTTTAGGTAGGCTTAACAAAACTTTGTTTGGGAATGATGATAAATAGATTCTATAAAGTGGGTAGGTATTCCGCAAACGCTTTTAAACGACGTCCCTATTTTTTGTTAGTTGTATGAGTTTGGTAGTTTTTGTTTTTGATAGGTTACTCTTACTTGAGTAATAGAAATTGTTTTTTTTGTGGTAGTTTCCCAACGAAATTAAAAAAAAAACTGGCCTAGTGTATGTTGGACTACGCACAGTGAAGGATTCCGTAGTTGGCATGAATACTTATTTACGCATAAATATTGCACAGCATCAATTTTATCGACTGCAAAAATAAGGTTGTATTTCTCGAAAAAACTATAGTAAACAAAGTTAATTCTGCGGTTGTATATCTCAAAAACTATTGACGTGAAAAGTAAAGCCACTTAGAAACATATTTTTCATTTTAACTAGCTGACCCAGCAAACTTCGTTCCGCCTAACAGTCAATGAACACATTCATTGTTAGGATTTTAAAATTTCTACCCTACCTACCCTACCTACCTACCCTACCTACCTACCCTACCTACCTACCTACCCTACCTACCTACCCTACCTACCTACCCTACCTACCTACCTTACCTACCTACCCTACCTACCTACCCTACCTACCTACCTACCCTACCTACCCTACCTACCCTACCTACCTACCCTACCTACCTACCCTACCTACCTACCCTACCTACCTACCCTACCTACCTACCCTACCTACCTACCCTACCTACCTACCCTACCTACCTACCCTACCTACCTACCCTACCTACCTACCCTACCTACCTACCCTACCTACCTACCCTACCTACCGGCCGCCATCTTGGATTTACCTTTAGACCTCACTATCGACTTTAGCACCCTCAAAAACTATGAAAACAATACCAATGATGAAAACATTGAAAATTTTCGAAGCCACCATCTTGGATTTATATTTTAACGTCACTATCGGCTTCAACGCCTTCGACAACTATGAAACCGACTCACACGATGACATTTGTTTAAATATTCGTTGCCGCCATCTTGGATTTACATTTTGACCAAATTCACACTCTCTCTCTCTCTATCAAATTAGAAGAAGAAAAAAAAAGTCACAAGTATGAACACTTTCGCGTGACGATTTATGCCAGTTTACTCCTACTGCAAGTCGCGTTAAAGAACTTAGTTCTAAAAATAATATAGAATAATTAACATAAATATTTGGGACCCCCACAACAAGCCCTTTCATTTGATATGTCACACGATATAGTTTGCAAAACTTTTTTTTTATTGTCTAGTTTGGCCCCCAAAAGTGACCCCATATTCAAAATTCATTTATTCACGTTACACTTCTGTTTTTGGGTCACAGAAATTCATAAGATGAACGTAGATTTCTATTGTGGTTGTCGCAAATGTACTGAAAGTGCGGGGCTAGATAACTAGGTGCAGAGGGAGAATCAAGAAATGAAAACAAGGTGGTCAGCGCCCTTTGCTCTCTGCGCTGGCGTATGGGTAACCACTTTAGAAGCGATCGGGTTAGTCACTGATGCTTTTAATAAATGCACCTTAAAATGTAGGTACGAATATTTTTGGTACTTGCTGGGTTTGAACTCGCAACTTGGGACGTAAAGTGCGAATCTGCATAGCTATTTACAACCATTCGACGGGCTATCGTGTAGAAAATTATACATTTTAATTACCTGTACCCTAATTGCGTAACTTATTTTCGTAAACAATTTTGACTAATTTGTTTCCCAGCAAACAGCTGTCGGAAGAATACGGTCGTCTTTTTTTTTAAACTAACATTTCGGGTTTTCGATGTGAACAGTGTTTATGAAGCATATCGAATAGGTTGTGAATAGCTATGCATATATAGAACGGCATATACCCAAAAAGCATAAATAAAAAAGGCGGTCAATAATAAAAATATATTTATTGTGCATAACTTAAGACCTCATACTTAATCTAATCACACCTTTGGTTTTCCAAGAATTAGGTTGACAATCCACTGAGGCGGAGCGGAGGTTTTACCGCTTAAAATAAATAGGGCGGTGAAGCGTCAGCCTTAATTATGCGGTCGTTAATATAATTATGGCCTAATAGGGCCTGCGCTAATAGGGAATCCGCTGGATGCGGAAAGCACAGAATAGGTCGAAGTGGCGATGCTTAGGGGAGGCCTATGTCCAGCAGTGGACGTCTTTTGGCTGAAATGATGATGAATGAGGGCCTGCACAGACGGGTGAACGAGACGGCAGAGGATTTTTTATTTATTTAACATTCATTCAAAATTACAATTAGGAGGTATTGTTGGTCCCAAACTAGTCACAGCCTGTATCTTGGGCACCATTAAATATGTACAACATTTTAAATTGATCAATTGAATTTAGTACTTAGCTAATGGAAATGAGGCATATATTTAAATGCTCGGTGATCGACCTTAGAGCATCTCAGCGCTGGAGGATACCGCGGCGGGAGGCGGCGGTATGCCCCGTTATACGCCAGTCTGCAACACTCTTTCAAAAGCAACTTTTCGACTGCGTAGTGGCTAGTGGAATAATCAAATCCGGAGCGGTGGCTACTCGGCGGATGCTTTAGATTTTTCTTGTCAGTGGGCACTGGCGGATAGAGGACTCCTCGATGCTGTCCCCTGGCATCCGTCAGTGCGCGCAGGCCCTAACACGTTGTAGAGGGTATTGTCCGTCAATCAACCCTATGTAGCAGTTTGTTAAACAGTAGTTTCTTAAACAGTAGTGCCGACGCGGGTACATGGTTTTCCCATATTCCTTAGTTCTGTATCTCTTCATTCGCTTCTTTGAACTGTTCACACCAATGATCAGGACTTTTCCCGAACGCCTGTAATATAAAAAAAGGTGTTATACATCTACATACATCATCAAGAGAAGGGAGTGAATGATAGCATGACGGTTGACAGAGGAGAATGGAAAGAGAAAACGTCTTGCGCCGACCTCAACTGCCACGTAACGTGCGACAAGAGCAAATACTACTACACAGATATACTACTACACAGACATACTACTACTCAGATATACTACTACAGAGATGATACTTTTTATTGTCATCATGCACTGTTTACAGAACAAAAACCGGCAAAGGGCGTGTCGGACTACGCACAATGAAGGGTTCCGTAGTTGGGATGGATTTATCCCAAATACAAACTTAACATTGTAGTAGAGATAGGGGGGTGGGGGGAGGGTCAATATTCATCTATTTTCTGAATTTTTTTTAAATGTAAAAATTATTAAAAAAAATTGAGATCCTCGCAACAACCCGTTTTATTTATATGTCACACAATACAATTTGAAGAACTTTCTTTTAAATTTTTCTTATTTGCCCCTCAAGTCACTTGAGATAAATAAAAATAAGAAAAATTTAAAAGAAAGTTATTCAAAATTAATTTGTTTACGTTACACGTCCGTGTTTGGGTCACAGAAATACATAATTATATGTACCAAATGCCAACTTAATCGGTCCATTAGATTTGGAGCAAATTGGCTGTGACAGACAGACACACGAGTGATCCTATAGGGGTTCCATTTTTTTACTTTTGAGGTACGGAACCCTAAAAATTAAAGAAAAAGAATACCTCAGCCATTTTTCCCAAAAGGAAAGTCTTGGGCACCTCTTCAATAGCTCGCTGGCCCCATTGGAAGATATTCCTAGCAAGGTCACCTTCACCATCCTACAAAATAATTTTAGATTTAATACACCTCCTCTGAAATGGTAATCTATACACCGTGAAATTTGAATCACAGTTTTGCTAGAACAAACGTTGTTCAGACCATGGTCTACTACCATTCTACAGCATCCAATAAAAAAAAAAACATAATTGGTTTTTGAAAAAACACAAAAAAGACAAAGTTTAAAATGTCGAGATTATCGTTACTCCCTACAACACAGACACTACGGCGCTCGCGTATCAAGGTATTTTCATATTAAGCCCGCGGTATGGTATGGTATAATTATGAGTTAACTAAAAGTGAGGCGTTATTAGAACAAACATTTACAAATTTTTATTAACTAAATAAAATTTCCATACATAAAAATGACCGTATCTTTTTGTTCCGTGGGCCGATTTTCATGAACTAAACGTGACAAATGGTTTTAAGTTTAGACCTTTCATTTAAGACCAAAACTAAAGAAATATCTTTACAAACAAAAAAGTGAGTTTTCAAGTTACGTAATTACGACAATTTCAATTTGCTAAAATTTCCTTCCAAATTAACTTTTAACACTGTTAATGGATCAAAGTAAGCATTTTAACACGAACCTAATAAGAATCTAATACGAATCTACCTGAGATCACAACATAATAACAGTTAGCTGCGCACCAAGACAACTTTGATTCCAATTTCTCTTCATCCTTATCGGGCCAGCTAGAATTTCTGACGATCCTAAGATCGTCAGTAATTCTAGCTGATGTTAATTATTAGTTCTGGTAAGTAAAGTAGGTACCTACCTACTTAGTTACATCACAGTTCAGAATGTAGGTACAAAACTGCACGCAAAACGCACCGTATCCCACACCACTCCACATTAAAATATTTAGAACAGTTTGAACTCATTTTCACAAAAAAACGCGCGATACGTGCCCGTGACGTAAGTACATCGGATGCATACGTGTGACCCGCTCGAGAGGTTTGCGTAGACTGGCTACCGCTCGGGTGGCGGGGGCGGCTGGCGGCAGTCGACAAAAGAAATGGGCGGGACGATATTTCGCGCGATTGTATGTTATTGGCTAATGATTTATTTGCATTTCGGCCCGCATTGGCTGGACATCCTTGTAGTCCACGTGGACTCCTCATAACTCTTTTGAATGCCATATCACTGCCGCGATGAGTAATTTGATGTTACGGTTAATGTTTGAACACGTTTGAGTAACTTAAGACTTATTTGAGAACGCCTAGTTCAGTTTGTTTTAATAACATATTTGATACTTTAGAATGGTAGTAGACCATGGTCTGAACAACGTTTGTTCTAGTAAAACTGTGATTTAAATTTCACGGTGTATATTTAAAAATCAATTGCTGTTCGTTAGTCTCACTAAAACTCGAGAACGGCTGGGCCGATTTAGCTGATTTTGGTTTTGAAATGTTTGTCGTAGTCCAGGGAAGGTTTAAACGGTGAGAAAATAGGGAAAAACACACGAAAAAAAAATATGAAGAAAAATCACGTTCTCATACATCATATTTGTGTGGATCGGCTTTTTTGATATCTCGGTAGGTAGGTAGGGTAGCTTAGGTAGGTTGGGTAGGTAGGGTGGGGAGGGTGGGGTGGGTAGGGAAGGTAGAGAAGGTAGAGTATCCGTTTTTTCTTTTGACGTATGGAACCCCAAAAATGGCCGATTTGCGTACGCACAATCGCGAGTTCATGTCTGAATTAATAAGTCTATACAAATCTCTGCCTGCACTCTGGAAAATTAAATCGAAAGATTATTCCAACCAAAATAAAAAGAACTAGGCATGCCTACGAAAAAATGATAAATAAAATGGAAGAGGAACATAGTTTATTAAAGGAGAAAGAAGAAATAGTTCTTCATTAGGAAACATGTTTCTACGCCGACGATTTCGACAAAAATGTGGCTTGTGCGCACTTAACTGTGCCGTGTGGTAACGCCGTCCGTGTACAGTTTTTTCATGCGAGAAGCCTGCGCAGGCAAAACTGTGGTGCAGCTTGAGCGTGTGGTAGGCCCATTAGGCATACAAAATCCAGGGGAGGAAGGGGGCAGCTCCGGAGGACACGGTGGAGTACACGATGGAGGTCTGCCCGGCTTGGACAGAGCATCGCTGTGTCCTCGTGGAGGGTATCGGCAGCGGTGATCTCGCGCCCGGCCCTGGTCCAGGCCATGGTACGGAACGAGAGGTCATGGGAGGCCGTCACCTCCTTCTGCAAAGCAGTAATGCTCGCGAAGGAGGAGTCGGAACGCGCGAGGGAGAGGCAAATTTCGCGCCTTCACGCCCCTAACCGCCGCAGGAGTCGCAGGCCGATTCCCGGCCACCGTAGGCGCGGATTTGTGGACGGTGAGCATTGGGTAGCTCGCCGTCCGATAAGGACCAGGCCCGGGTCGAAGGCGCGTTGTGTTCCACGCGTGGCTCAAAGAGATGTCAGTAGAACTGACGGGGTCCGTTAGGGCCGATGCCTGCCGGGGTTGCGGAAAAATTCCGAAAGAGATACCGTGGCCCCTGGCAACATGACAACTGAAGGACCACGGGTGGGTTTTAGTCAGAAAGAGTCTGACACGCCCTCCTGCTCCACCCAGAGCGGGAGAAGTTATTTGATAATTTCCCACCCAAAAAAATAAGGGGAGGCAGCTGCCCTCGTCTGCCCCCCTCCCCTACGCCCATGAAGACGTGGCCCCACAGCATCCTCCTCGTATTGCTGTGCATATTAAACATCTGACAGATTTTGTCTATTTTGTTAACGGAATAATATGAAATGTCAGTTAGTGAAGTCTCATTTGAATTTGGATATGGTGCTGGCAGCAGTGTGTGATTTCTTGGATTGCTAAAATCACACGTCGCGATACTGAGCTTCTGTGTGCAAGCGACAATGGCTTAGAGTAGGCTAAATCAGAGCGAGGTTAAAGAAGCAGATTTTACTGAAAATCGCATGGACATGTTGGTTCCAGAAGTAACTCTTGAGACCACACAAAGTCCCTATGGACTGAATTAGGATGAATATTCTTTTACGAATTTTAATAGTTCCTATTTAAGTATTTTTAACCGACTTCAAAAAAAAAGGAGGAGGTTCTCAATTCGTAGGTTTTTTTTTTTGTTTGTTCCCCGATTACTCGAAGACGGCTGGACCGATTTGAAAAATTATTTTTTCGTTTGAAAGGGTATACTTTCAAGTTGGTCCCACTGTCATTTGGTCACGATCTGATGATGGGATCTTGCAGAAATCGAGGGAACTCTTCAAATATTATAGGCACATCTGTAGCGATTTGGGTATTTTTGATGAGCAGTTGACATAAGGGTATTGTAAATTAAATAAATTACAAATCAATCCACAAAAAAGTGAAAAAAAAACTTTTTTACAAAAAATACAACCAACTACCAAACTACAAAGTGAAAAATAACTTTAATTTCGGAAGTCGGTGTCGAAAAACTAAAATACTGATCCAAAGACACCGACTTCCGAAATTAAAGTTATTTTTCACTTTGTAGTTTGGAAGTCGGTTGTATTTTTTGTAAAAAAGGATTTTATTGTTCGAATATGTTCTTAGTAGTCTGCAATGTGTGTGTAATTTATTTCAAAACCATTGGATGAACAAGAGGTCTGTGTCCCAGCACTGGGAATGTTATAGGCTGATTATGCTATGATGCCATAACAGCAACAAGTGGAATCCCCATCTTTACAATTACCAGTATGGTGTAATCTAAAGAATGATGTTGCAGACATATTCTATCTATGCATATATTTACAAGAATCTTTATATTTTCTAAAAGTACTTGAAGTTATAGAACGAGCATGTTACCTTGGTGTACTGCAAGTACATTTGTCTAGTAAATGTGGTAGTTAATAGTTTTCTGCCAGCATGATCATTCTCTTCTAATAGACCAGCTTCCATGAGAAATTTCCACATTTCCTCTGAAAATAAAATGTGTTTTTTTTTGTTAGGTTCAAATAATAATGTTTGTGTCACTTTGTCTCATCATTATTTATGTAATACTGTAAGCACAAAAATTTACAAAGGCAGACTTAATGGCATATTTCATATTTTATATTTTTCATATTTTTAATGTCATATTTTCTACCAGTCAACCTTTGGGACCAGAGACAAACAGTGGTCATTGCAGTAAGGAAAAAATGTGGAATAAATATTTATGTAAGGGTATATGTACTATAGAAGAAACGCATATCTGTACAATGTAAGGACTATTCTTGCCTGCAGCACTCGGCTGCTATAGTAACGCTACGAAAAAAAGGGTCCTGTGTACAGGATTTTGTTTTCAAATTGGTTAGATATGTTACCCCGATGGTACATTTATCTATAAAAAATTGAAATATATTAGACCAGCTTTTGCCCGCGGCTTCGCCCGCGTGGATGTCGAAAAATATCTCACAGGAATGTACTACCGGGATAACATACCTAATAGCCGACGAAAGGTCATTGAGTAATACCGCTGCGCCCGCGTTGCCGTCAACCATAATTATGTAGTTACGCGTAATCTTGAATCTGTGATATCTTTTAAATTTTTCATTTATGATACTAAGGCATATTTTAATCTAAATTAAATGCCCAATTTAAATAACATATTTTATTGGATAAGGATTAATGTAATACCGGTCAAAATAGTGGGTTATCCTTAGAAGATAGACATAAATGTCATCTTGGACTTTTTTGTTGAACTTTTTAAGATAAACAATACTGTAGAACATAAATTTGATGTTTCTTTTTGAGGTTTACGCGGCGCACGCCAATAAAGCTCGCAGTCGGCATTATTTTTTCCGACTTCTTCAACAATAATCGTCATATTTAAGCCAATTTACACAAAATCATAATGAGTTATACACCAAAACCTTCCTCGTGAATCACTCCATCTATGGGTGAAAACCGTTTGAAAATCCGTTTTAGAAGTTTTGAGAGTTTATTGCGTTCAGACAGACAGACGCGGCGGGGGACTTTGTTTTATAATATGTAAGGATCATTGTTACCTACTACGTAAGGGAAGAAGTGCGACAACAACAACACAGGTACCATTTTAATATTACTGGGGCTGCCTCAATATAAATATAATCACAATGTTTTAATTGAAATAGGTTATTATATGGTATTTTGTTGATAGTCTCAAGGACTGAATTTATACAAAAATTAGTAATTTTAACAAACCTTCTTTAACTGCTGCACCACTCATAAAGATATGTGTAAGTGCAGCTACCAATATTTTTCGGTGATGTGCATCAGTGACGGATGATGGCAATGATTCACATTCTTCTGTTAGCACCAAAATGTACTGATTACCGCTTCTGGAATCAACTTGAACTAATTTGTAGCCGTAAACCTGAAAAATTATAGAAATAAGATAACTTTACCATGAGCAACACAACTTTACACGAAAAGCAGAAGATTCTAAGGTTCCTAAGATTAACTGATTGATGAACTTTAATTATCTATTTTTAAATTTTGTATTTTTGTATGTGATAGAATAAACTGATGATGGATGGTTGGATAAAAAATCGAGCGAGAAATGGATCGAAAACGACTGCTTGAATAAAACACACCTACATACTAACCCTTTTTAGAACTTTATTGGCTTCAATAATGACTGTATTCATTAAACTTGTAGCAGTTTGACAAGTTGTGTTTAAATGTTTTATAATTTCACCACGTTTTATTGGTATTTTGCTGCCTTCTCGACAAATGATATAGTGAACGCACTCTTTGATGGATTCTTCGAGCTCCGAAATATCTGGCTCTGGCTCTGCATTAGTGGACCTCTTGCCGCGTCTTTGACTCATAATAGAAACTCCTATGAAGTACTGAAAATGTGGGAGTCAAGATTCAATGGTTTTCACAAAGACTGGAAACCACTGAACTGAAGACAAGACCTCGAATTTTTGTTGTTTTAAACACAGATATCTTTACACTAGTCGGAGAGTTTTAAATAAAATTCAACTTCAACTCAACTGCAACATCGTATTCGTTTTCGTAAACTTCATGTTCTGTGCCACAGACTCGTTAGCTCTCTGTGCTCAATCTCTATTTAATCTGTGGTGCTTTTGTTAAGTGTTGACCACACGTAAAAATGAAAACTTACCTCCGCAGCTGCGGCTTGCTGCTCGCCTCCACAGATTATAAATAATCGAATCCAGAAATAAATTATGTACAGACGCCAGCACATCAAGCTACTACAATCTGTCAAATTTATTTAATAGATTTTCAACTTTATTGCTGAAGTTTAAGGTTCAAAACATAGCAGTAGTACTGCTATGTTTTGATTTATAATTGGACTATTTGACGCAATTTATTGTAATCAAAGATTAATGTACAGACGCCAGCACATCAAGCTACCCGAAACTGTCAAAATTTCCCAATCAACTTTGAACCTTAAACTTCAGCAATAAAGTTGAAAATCTATTAAATAAATTTGACAGATTGTAGTAGCTTGATGTGCTGGCGTCTGTACATTAATCTTTGATTACAATAAATTGCGTCAAATAGTCCAATTATAAATCAAAACATAGCAGCAGTAGTGCGAAGCCGGGGCGGGCAGATAATTTGTGGAAAAAGCAAGGTGTGCAATTTTACATCTCTGGCCATTGATGAATCGATACGTCTCTGGCAAGTAAAATGGGATCATGAGATTTTGCTTTTGGTACTTCTTGCAGTTCTTGCTACTTGGCAACTACTAGGTACTTAGTCTGTGTTGGCAACATTGAAATGGTAGTCGTGGGGAATTTGTTGAAAAAATATTTTTTTAATCAATCATTTTCTTTTTCTGCACTTTCTGGCTTCTGCATGAGAGTAATAGTAGTCTTTGTGCATGAGCATACATAATCAAGAATCTAACTGTAGTACAACACATACAAACTCTGAGTGTGAACGTAAATCTGTGAAGTGCTACAGAAAGTTTTCGACCAAACTCTATAGCGAAATATTAGGTGAAGTGCTGTGATTACAACTAGGTACATAATCAAAATGCTAGGGCTAGCAGCATTATTTATACATCATGACCGAATTCCTCAGTTAGACAGCGTTTACAACGCACTTCGCAATAAAGACTTAGCAGATTGTGTGGTACTGGCTATAAAAGTACTAAAACAATCTAATAACTTTATGGAATTCGAAAGAAAAGAAAAATCCGCTTCAGAAGCTCTTCAGCATGGGATAGAAGGTAAAAAATCCTTCTGCGAAGGTGATTATCAGATGGCGTTGGTGAAATACAATATGGCTCTAATGCGGGCACCATTTAATTCTGAAGCTATGAGGTTGTCTTACTACAGCCGAGCAGAGCTATTGTTGAAAACGGAGCAGTTTCTGGCTTGTGTCAAGGATATTGAGACCTGCCTCGCACTGGACTGCCCTACCAGCTTGTTCAACAAACTACAGGAGATGAAAGCAGAAGCCAGTAGACATACTTGGATGGAACAACTTGTACGCATGCAATTGTAAGTATAAGTCGGTATATTCCCCGTCATCTACTTTTAATTTTGAAACTTATAATATCAACACATATTCTATGCTCGAAATCAATTAGCATTGTTACTGTATTTTGTAGTGTACTTTAATAACCACTTAAGGTATCTATCGTCCACCACATATTTAAAAACATATAATTGTGTTTGCATTTACTCTACAATGAAGTTAAAATATTGGCAAGAGTAAAATGCATAGGTACATAAACCGTAACTAATACAAGTCAAGAGAATTATTTTATATTAGTGCATGGTAACAATGTGTTCTTTCGTTATTTAAACTACATATAAATTTTTATTTTAAATAGAAGAGTAGGTGTGTCATATAATTTGGTTCAAAATTCAAAAGTCATTAGGCTGAGAACCAGCACTTTTCGTACGTTAAAATTACATAAGACAGTCTCCAAAAACGCTCATTCTTCACCACTTCCTAGTGCCTTTAGCTGCGAAGAAGAAGAATCCGCCCCTAAGACGACCCACTGACCGAAGTGGCGCAATAAACTCCCCAGCAGCATAGCTATCTGTTCAAGTTAGAAAAAAATATGATTCTATACAATAGTATGCAAAATAACTTACATTATGCAACACAAAGCATAATTTAAATGATAAATTATTGACCATAAATGTCAGCTAGCACATGCCAATATACCAACCAAAAACATCGAGAACATACACAAGCGGAATCAAAAACAAAAATTACAAAAAACAAAATGTTATCCACATAGGTATTAAACCAATTTTTAAGTAGTAAGTTGGAGTCTCATTTCCTCCGAAATGTATGGTAAAAGATTTTTGCAATTTCTGACTTTTCTAGTACCTACTCAAACCTCAGTTGGTCTAACAGAGTTTTTTGATTCTTATAAGAAACATGAACGATTGGCATCAAAATTTTTTTGTGAAAACTGCCCATTTTCTTGCAGACAGTATTTTTTTTTTCAAAATCTGTGAATGCTAATCAAAAAATTAACGACAGTCTCCTAAGACCGTTTTCTTGTTGCAACAATTATTAATGTACCTGCTTACTGCCCCATCTCAAAAATCCACCCTGTATAAATATAAAAATAGAGAAAAAAAAAAAAATTATATCGCGCACTTTAATCAGTTGAGAGCTTAGACAGTGAAACGCCTAAGACTAATCATAAATTTTAATCTTAAATTGTGTATCAAAAATGACAAAATCTTGCAAAGATCTGAAGGCAACCTGTACCCTAATTGCGTAATACAACGCAATCACAATCTATTTCGATTTGAAACAGATTGCTAATCCATTGTTTCTTAAGTAGGAAAACAAAATCTGCTCAACAATGTAAATAACACAATGACATTTCAACGACATTGTTGAACTGTCAAAATGAAACAAATTAGGCATGATTGTTTACGAAAATAAGTTACACAATTAGGGTATTGTTGTATTCTTGAATGAGTTACCTACTTAAAGTGTAAGATGAACTATTTGTGTTGTTTATTCTGTGAGAAAGCAGTTATTTACATTAATTTAGTCATTATGTTTCAGATCCACTCCATTCGCTGATGAATTTTTTAAGCTCAAAGGTGCCCGTAACCCTGACATACCGAGTGCCACTTCAGATGTGGAAGTCATAATGGAATTGGGACAGCCAAAAGTGGTTGCTGCTAAAGACATACCCGTCGGTACTGTTGTAGCAGTAGAGACAGCATTTGTAGGAGGTAATCATGTTATGAACCATGTGACTTCATGCCACTATTGTCTCAAGATGGACTTTAATTTAGTACCTTGTGAAGGATGCTGTTCTGCCATGTTTTGTGACAAACAATGCAAAGATAAAGCCTTGCAGGAAGGGCATAATTTTGAATGTAAAATCATAGAAATTATATTGGATGATATTAAGTTACCTGTTAAAGCTACTCTCAAAATGCGTCAACTGTGTAGCTCTTGGGATGAGTTCATCACAGCATCTAAAGATTTAGGTGTTGAACGAATGAAAAACAATACTGTTGCTGAAATATTTGGATCCCAAAAGTTTTCTTTACTGAATTCTCATAATGACACACATTTCATATATGGTGTGATGTTCAACAGATGTTTGTGTTTAGCGAATATTATACATTATTTGGATACACATACATCATTTCTACCAAACTCTCCTGATGAGAAGAGTGCAGCCATACAAGCAGTGTCCAGAGTATTGATGCACCTATCGCTTTATTGTACTCCAGTACAACTGCAGCATTACACCTCAGTGTGCACTGAAGGTATCACGACATTGCACAATCGCCCTAATAAAGGATATTTTCCATTCATCGGTAACCTGCCCAACTCCTGTCTACCAAATTCATATGTGGCAGTGCTGCGGAACAGTGCAGCACTGGTGACCATAGTACCAGTAAAAAAGGGAGCCGTATTAACCATTTCTTATATGTAAGTACATAATTTATTTTTATTTAACTTAATTAAAATTTTCTCTTAATTAACATAATCATAGTTTTTTTTTATTAATAAGAATTGACGTTCTTAGTAATTGATTACAATCTAGCCTAATAGACTAATAAGTAATTTAATTCTAACTTAATATTTTACGAGATAGATTATGTTATATCTAAGAATAGTGTCAATTTGCACTTTTACACAAGGTCAATTTCGTAGCACTTTCTTAGGGTCTGATAATTGATAAAACACTTTTTTCTTGTTATATGTATAGCACAGTATTGTTACTATTTATTATTAATTCACTATTTACACACTACACTAACTCAAATGGTTTAGTTCTCTTTAGCCTACGTACTATGTCCGTGTTGTCTAGCAGCTGAATTGCTTCAACATTCACATGTCGGTGGAGTCTGTGTTCGTGGGCTTCAGCAAAACTTTTGGCGTTACTCGGAATGCAGCCATAAGTTTATTATGTATTGATAGGCAAGATTTTTTTCCGAGTAACCAATACATACTTTTATAACGTATGTTTAGTTCCTGTTTTTTTTTTTTTACATGAGTTTTCCAACGCAGTTTCGAGTCAAGAGTTATTAGCATAAGGCACTTGCATCCCATTTATATAGATTGGGTGGTAATCGCAGTGTTTATTAGTGAAATCCATATGAATTGATTTTGATGATGAATTCATTCAGTGATCTTCCACTTTTGTGTCCAGTCATAAACTGTGTTCACAGCTAGTTGAACTTTTTCGACTGCTTCTTTGTGGCTTGATCCGGTAGCCATAATAGCAGTGTCATCTGCAAAGGTCGCAATGGTGTTGTTTTCCAGCTCAGGGATATCGCAAGTATATAGCAAGTACAGGATTGGGCCTAACACACTTCCTTGTGGTATCCCGGCTTTTAAAGTTTTTAGCTCGGAATATGCGTCCTCTTGCCTTATTCTAAACATTCTGTTACTTATATATGATTCTAGAATGTTTGCAAATTCTGGAGGTAGCATGCGTCTTGAGTTTAAATACCAGACCCTCATGCCAAACTTTATCAAAAGCTTGCGCGACATCTAGGAATACGGTGGCGCAGACTTGCTTGTTTTCGAGTGTTTTTTTCAATAATGTCAATTATTCTGTGTACCTGGTCTATTGTAGAGTGTTTTTCCCTGAAGCCAAATTGATGGTTTGGTATTAGCTCTTTTTCTTCTATTATTGGTTTCAACCTAATAACAGTTTTTCAAATAGTTTCGGTAATACGGGCAACAGGGAAATGGGTCTATATGATGATGCTTCATGGGGTGATTTCCCAGGCTTCGCAATCATAATGACTTCAGCAACCTTCCATGGCTCAGGTACATATTTTAGCATAAATGCAGCATTGATAAGTCTGGTCAGCTTTGCTATGGCTTTGCGCGGGAGGTGTTTTAAAATTTCTCCTGTTATGAGGTCGTAACCCGGGGATTTCTTTGAGCTAATATTGGTTTGAATTTCTCTCAGAACTTCTTTAGGAGTCACAAGTCGAATTCTTTGACTTTGTTTTAACTTTTCACTCTCAAGTATGTCTATGGAGCTCTCATTGGGTTGAAAAGTGTCTTCTAAGTATTGGGCAAACCTAAACGCTTTTTGTTCATTGCTTATTTCCGTCACTGTTTCTGATGGGCGGTATTTGCATAATCGGCCTTTTTAGTTTTCTTGTCGCTTTCCAAAGAGAGAAATCCGTGGATTGGTCATTGGTTAGCTGCACAAGGTTAGCATTCAGACATTCATCCTCAAATTGTTGAATTTTCCTCTTTAATCGTTTAGTTAGATTATTTAGTAATGTTTTATCCCGGGGGCATCTCGTTTGCTGCCACCGCTTTCTTTTCTCAGATAGTAAATTCACAATTTCCTTGGGATAGATATGTCCCTTATATTTACGTTTTAACTATGGATACATAAAAAAACAACTCTTTTACAAAATTACTTATTTATTTGTCTTGTTTTATTTTTATCTGTCTTAATCGTTGTCATCAGAGTCAATACTACACAATTAATCTTAACAAATTGTTGTAAATCGTTCTCATGTTTTACTTTGGCAGCAGCATCAGCAGTCTTTGCTGGTTCTCCGGGCTTGATTATTTTTCCATCCAAAATTTGTTCAGCTCCTGGAGTGGCTCTGCACACTGTTTCGATCCTGTATCTCCAGTGCTTGAAGTTGTTCCCATTTAGGTGCACTATTTGTACCTTTGAGGCTTCAACTACAGCCTTATCCATTTTCGATAGATTTGTCTAGGTACCTACACTTTCTCGCTACTTTAAATCTCTGCACAACTTCTATCCTAACCACGCTCTGCTACATGTTAAAGTTAGGTGGAGAGTATAGAAAAACAGTTAATAAGAGAAACGATAAAACTATATTGATGCATAGACTACTATTAAAAGTATTGATGTCTAAAAACAGAGTAATACGAATAACATTCATCAACAGTAGGTATTGCTAGGCAACATAACCATAAAGCATTAATAAGGAGTATGTATTCCTCAACAATTATTATCTACACAAATATAAGCAAATAATTATATCCCGTGTTAAATAAAATAATTAGGTAATGAAATTATTAATTAATTTATTTTTTGTCACAAATTATACTAGTATCGATGGTTTCGCCATCTGCAGCGACCCAAAGTAACTAACCGCTTTGGATGGGAATACAGATGGCGCATTTTGAAAAAAGTACCCCAAATCTGTCAATGTATGGAATTGTCCTACCCTTGCTTTTGACTATGAGAATCTCAAAGCTATTCTGCAAAATAAATTCTTTAAATTTAAAAATAATTTTGACGAATCTAAATCGAATTTGATAATCGCGACTCCACACGTGATACCTAACCACGTGAATCTTTTTAGAGCCGGAGGCGCACAGGGGGGCAGCCTCGACGTGTTTTATATGGAATTTTTCACTTTTTGTATGAAAAATAAGAAAATTATTACCTACATGTAGAGTGTTGGGAGTTTAAGGGTTTTATCAAGGAGGTCGAACTTTTCATTATTTTTGCGATTGGACACACCGTTTTCGAGATATAAGCAAAAGAAAAACAAGAGATTCAGTACTGATTCAGTACAGAATAGCGAGATTGCCATTTTCACTAAACTAATATCTCTGTACCATCTTAGTGCTATCAAACTAAAATATACACTGGACAGCAAAGAAACCGGGCCACCCGCCACTTTGGAACTCTGATTCGATTTTCTCAAAAAGTATAAAACTTACAACTATCTAAGTTATACCTACAGAAAGTGCGTTTCATGCTGATTAAAATGACTATAAATTTATTCTAAAGTACCGTCAACTCACATTGTAATCATGCAACAAACACAATGCTAACGATTTGCTCTGTTTTGAACAGAGTTCGCGATTAGTGTTCTTTTTTTCTACAATGAGGGAAGTCGGATATTTCTTATCATTTCTTTAGTTTTTTTCCCATCCTTTGCTCAGACGCGTGTATTTTTGCTACTTTTTTCGGTCAATTATGGATACTACACGTCAGAAAGCAGTTCAAGCTGTAGCACTACTTCAAGCAGGCGTTGCGCAACGTAAGGTCGCTCGAATACTTCGAATCAGCAGATCTTCGGTGTAAGGAGTTTACAGACGATACCTAGAGACTGGAGCATTCGATCGCCGCACAGTGGATCGTCCCCAAATTAAATGCTATCGTATTCCTTTATCAAAAACCTACAAATATTGTAATGAGACTTTTTCTTATTGGACTATTTCAGGAGAAAATTGATGAAAAGTGTTTTCTTTGAATGGAAATGGACACTTAAACTCCCCCACCGTCTGAGTTTCGCCTTGTTTCGGGTAGTCATTTCTATAATTGGTATCTATCTACTAAATGTCACATTTTGTGACACATGGTGCCCCAATGGTGCACTTTCTGAGATATAATCGATTTTCGTTTTATCATAAAAAAATACAATACCACCATTGGGGCACCATATGTCTTTGGCCAAAATATGGCATTTAGTAGATAGATACCAATTATAGAAATGACTTCCCGAAACAAGGTTTTTGATAAAGAATAGCATTTTTTTTTAAATATTGACTTTGATTTCACAAGCTGCCTACGTCCGACCTCTTCTATGGGGACGATCCACTGTGCGCCGTCCAGGTACGGGCAGACCTAGGGCTACATCAGCAGCAGATGATCGTTACATCCAACTTACTGTTATGCGAAATCGCCGCCTCAACGCAGTTCAAGTCCAACAAAGTCTGCGTGACGAACGCCAAGTGTTCATAAGTTCAGATACCGTCACAAGGAGACTTGGTAAACGGAACCTGACTCCAAAGAGAGCCGCAACAGGCCCAGCATTAACGGTAGCCCACCGTCGAGCACGACTTGAATTTGCTCGAGAGCATAGGGTTTGGACGTTAGAGCAGTCATGGGGTAATGTACTCTTCACTGATGAAACCAGGGTGAGTCTACATGGAAGTGATCGACGTCAGAGAGTATATCGTCGCCCTGGAGAACGTTATTCGCAGTGTTACATCAAGGAAACTTGCTTATGGAGGAGGATCTGTAATGGTCTGGGGCGGCATCTCGTTAACCGCACATACAGCGTTAGTTTTCATCGAACCGACGGGCCGTACACGTGGATTGACTTCTCATCGGTACATTACTGAAATCCTCGCAAACCATGTGGTACCTTACGCAGGATATATCGGACATGATGCATGATAATGCACGGCCTCATGTTGGTGACCCAGTATCTACGCGACGTCGACATTCGTAAGATGGACTGACCAGCTCGAAGCCCGGACTTGAATCCGATGAACACTTATGGGATGAACTGAACCGTCGGGAACCGGGTAACTGCTCCAATAAGGCTTCTAGAGCTGCGAATCGCAATTGAAGAGGAGTGGAATGCAATTCCGCAAGATTTCATCGTCAGGCTCGTGAGGTCAATGAATACGAGAATGCTGGCAGTTATCCGAGCAAGAGCAGGGAACACTGAATACTGACCAAAAACTTTTTAAATTTTTTCTTTGTTTCTGGCTTTAATTTTCTTTTTTGTTTTATGATTACTAACGATTAACACGACTGGAAAACGACTCTTCTTTGTAAAATCCTTAATAATCACTTAATAAATTGATTAATCCCAATGAGTTTCCATTCATTTTAATCATAATGAAACACACTTTCTGTAGGTATAACTTAGATAGTTGTAAGTTTTATACTTTTGAGAAAATCGAATTAGAGTTCCAAGGTGGTGGGTGGCCCGGTTTCTTTGCTGTCCAGTGTAGTTAAGTTGTGTCACTTTAGTGTATTTCAGAATGGGAAATCGTCGTTTGACAGGATTAAACTAAATTTTGGTAATTTTTGGTATAGTTTAGAGGCATTTGTGACAAGAGAATCGGTACCATTGTCTGGTCATGCTATTGAACAGATGACCTATTTTTTTTACCTATTATTTTGCTGTCTTAACAATACTGTTAATATCATTATTCAAGTATTTATTTCAATTAAACCATTTACAGGCACTTTTGAATTGTCAAAGGTCATTCAGAAAGATGAAGCTAAAGCGTAGTAGGTTCATATGGAGAAGAATTGGAAAGAACTCCATAGACACTCTTTAAAGTCAACCACAGCAATGAACTTTTGTGCACAACTGTAGCTCAGAAAGGTATCTGATTTTTTTTTTTTTTTTTCAGAGGCCATTGGTTGGAAGTTGATCAAACAGAAACGTTGCGAGTAAAAAAATTATTCGTTCATCATAGAACGGTGTGCGAGGATTGTATCATCTGTGACGGACGAGCAAAAAATATCTTCGCTAACAAACCTTTAAACGACACTCAAGTGAAAGTGTTTAACAAATTTTCTAAATACAACTCCAATACGTTGAGAAATTTCCCTCAAAATATTAAATCTGATTATAAGGAAACATGTAACATCTTACAAGCGCTGAGTGACGCGCCTTGTACCAAGGAATATGCTCAAGGATATGTATTATTTATAAAATGTCTTATGCATTGCGTACTGGTAAAGTATCCCAATGTAATAATGACTCGAAATGTGTAAAAGATATGGCTGTACGCTGTTCACAGGAAAGTTCTAGTTGTTTCTATCATTGATTGGGCGTTTTTTTATTGGGTGGCTGGGTGGCACAGTACAGTCAGCCCCAAATAGGTGTATACACGGACAAGGAACCATTTTTAACCAACTTCAAAAATAGTTAATAGTAATAGTTCTCAATTCGTCAGAATCTTTTTTTTTTTATTGTCAACAACCTTTGTTTCACAGCATTGTATCTACCGTATAGATACAAAACATAGTATACAATTTATTTTACCAAACCCATATACACCCTATGACCAAAACAATGTTCACAGTGATAGTTCCAGAACAAGGTAGACAAGACTGGCAACTTCATACGATTTATATCGAATGACACGTCTTTACCTTCGTTTAATGAACTATAATTTTATTTTTGTCCTTTTCATTTCATGCATGACGTCATTGACGTGTCATTTGTTTATTATTTGAAATACAAATAGGTAAATCATGAATATTCATTACGAAGTTGTTCACTCACTGGGTATTCGCGTGTAATAAATGTTATATGTTTTGATTTTGAGCATTGCTTTATAATACTGCGCCAGGTCGACGCACTGACTATCTACGGAGCATTCGCTTTTGTAACCGCTCGAACTGTGAGTATTAGTACGTGGAACGTGTTGTAATGCTCGGTTTTCCACACTCGCTGCTGCTATGTTACGAATTCGTAACTGGAGTTTTTTGCTGGCGCTTCTCCATAGGAAACGACCAATTAGAACCGTGCACCTAGCTTCTGACGTTTCATATGTGTCCATGTAGGTGTATGTGAAATAAAATAATTTGAATTATGAATATTTTGAATGTGTACATAAAGTTGACCCCGTAATTGCTTTACCACCCTAACGTTGATTGTCACTTGCACCTTAACTCCATTTAGTTCAACCTTTTCATAGCTTATCGATGGCTAAAAGTTCAAGTAACATGTTGGCCCAAAATTCAACCTTAGTGAAATGAAGTTTTTTTCTGGGAATTTGTGTCAAAGGTGGTAAAGCAGTTACGAGGTCGACAACACATATATATTATATTTATAACCGCACACTGTCGTCGGTCTCGGTAGATTCGCTAGCTCGATTTCCTGTGAAACGCCATGAAACGTTTGCGTAGTTATAAGGTGTTATTACACCAGCTTTGTAATCTCCTTTATGTTATTCTACTTTTTCTACGATTTGTATTATGTTATCTAGTGTTACATTAATAAAAAGGCAGGCATAGTCTGCAAAGAGTATTTTAAGTTTTTTTGAAACATGTTGGAGGGGTCATCTGGTATATCCCTAAATAGAACCTCCAACTATATGCTAAATAGAACGTGGTACTTCCTGGCCGCGCCACAGTCGAATTTTGAATCGGGGTTAATAAGAATAAATGTACATAATATGTTCATTATTGTACATAATAAAAAAAAATTGTACCATCAAGATTCGCGAGAAATTTAACAAAATAGGTGCCGCGGCTAGGAACCATAATTTCTGGCCGCGCCACCGCGTACACTGCAATAAATAGTCTAATAATGTAAACACTCATTGCTAATCAATTGTACGTCTATTATTCGTTCTATTGGTAATGAGAAATACTGCAAAAAGTCAATAACTATGATAAATATCGAAACATCTAAATCGGTTCTGCCAAAACGTCTGCATTTATGATTAATAGAAAAAAACAATACTTACAATAATATTATGTTGGTAGTTGCAAAAAATACTCAATAGGTACGTAGGTACCTACAAAAGCATTGTAGTTTCTTTTTTGCACATACCGGTACAATGCAGACGTTTTGCCAGAACCGATTTAGATGTTTCGATATTTATCATAGTTATTGACTTTTTGCAGTATTTCTCATTACCAATAGAACGAACAATAGACGTACAATTGATTAGCAATGAGTGTTTACATTATTAGACTATTTATTGCAGTGTACGCGGTGGCGCGGCCAGAAAGTATGGTTCCTAGCCGCGCCACCTATTTTGTTAAATTTCTCGCGAATCTTGATAGTACAATTTTTTTATTATTATGCACAATAATGAACATATTATGTACATTTATTCTTATTAACCCCGATTCAAAATTCGACTGTGGCGCGGCCAGGAAGTACCACACTAAATAGAAATAATGCTACTGAATAACAGTTTTAGTGATAAATGTTGTCTATAAACACTGTTAATAACGAATGTACCTACTATTATACCTGGGCGACCGAGCTCTGCTCTGGTGAAAATAGAGAATGCTCATTTATATAGTAGATACTTACAAATTCCATTCTGCCATGATAGTAGGTACCTACTTACTTATTCCATGCTACCATGTCATTAGGTATTCTAACGTAGCCATCTTGTTCCAAACTTTGGGCGGCCGAGCTCTGCTTGGGTGAAAAAACGAAGAAAACGATTTTTCGCTCCCGTAAACCCCTATATTGCAACTTTCATCGAAATTGTTAGAGCCGTTTGCGAGAACGTGGTGACAAATATATATTCAAATATTGCTAATTTAATAGGATAGGATATTATAATGCTAGTTATATTTTATACTTTTCTTCTTACGCTGTTAGTACAGTTAACCGCACGTATAGACGTGCGGTTAACTGTACTACTTTCACAGCGCCTCTATTTCGTAGAAATTGCGTTTTTTGTAGATTCTGTTTTCTGCTGATGTGTTGTGGTTGACCGTACCTCAACCTGTTTACTTATTATGTACTGCGTTAATTAATAAATTACCTAATAATTAAATGTCGTGTATTATTTTATAGTATCTACATAGAGTAGACTGAAACTGTGAGAACTACACTGTGAAGTTCTATTCTAATGTCTCACATCCATCCTGCTCTGTAAAAGGGGCCGGGCCGTGATCTGAGAAACTTATCGGGGCATATATCTCCTAAAAAAGAAAAGTATGAGGCCTTTGGTTTTATTTCATACTAGCGGACGTCACGCGGTTTAACCCGCGTAGTTCCCGTTCCCGTGGTAGTACGGGGATAAAATATAGCCTATGTTACTCGCTGATAATGTACCCATCCATTACTGAAATAATTTTTCAAATCGGTTCAGTAGTTTTTAAGTTTATTCGTTATACAAATCTTTCCTCTTTATAATATTACTAGCTATTGCCCGCGGCTTCGCCCGTGTGGATGTCGAAAAATATCCCACAGGATAACGTGCTACCGGGATTCAGAGTATCCTATGTCCTAACCCATATCATGGCCTATCCTATGCCTTTCATCTAGAAATCCGTTCAGCCGTTACGACATGAAAAAGTAACAACAGGCAGCTAATAAATCTGTTTTAGGGTTCAGTACCTCAAAATGAAAAATTTAAACCCTTTAAAGGATGACTTCGTTGTCTGTCAAGACCCTTTTTCTCAGGAACACGTGGAGGCATCAAGTTGAAATAGATATAAAAAACTTAAATCTACGGTCTCTTGGATCTGTAACGAAAATCAAACTTCCAAGTCAACGCAATAAAAAAATACGGTCTTTTATGCCGCACATTTTGACAGTCGCAGGGTCTCCAGCACGGCTGGTAATCTCGGAACAAAAAATCCTGGCATTAATAGACGTATTTTGTCTATGGCACTATCTTCCAAAGTGACAATCGCCCCTCGAACCTTTCCCCTTTATCGCCTGTGAAATCGACGCCATATTTGTTTGTTGTAAGTCTATCTATTGTAGTCTGTGGTTATCTATATCCCGCCATTACAGTTTGAGTGAAGTTCTACATTTTAATTTCCGTAACTTATCCTCTCAAATTTAAAGCTGTAATAGTGTAATTATAACGTTCAGTATGAATCACTCTTGCTATGTTGTGAATTGCGCTAGTAAACGAAAGGACGTTAGATTATTTCAATTTCCCAAACGTGAGATAGGACTCAGTGTAAAAACTGTGAAGAATTGCAAAACATGAGGGCACAGTATCTGCGCAAGCGTTATGTTTGTTAAAAGCACTTTGGACAGAAGTTCATCATCTCGACCAATGCAATGATTCGTCTGTGTGTTGGCGCCTATCCCACGCTGTTTTCCGAAACCGAAATCAGCAGTGGTACTCCTCGGTTTCAAACTATGGACACTGACTACACCACTGGTAAGTACCTCAATAATATGATAATTATGTATGTAATATAGTACAAATTGACTCATATATTCCTCACATAGGTACTCAAATGAAAAGTGCACCGTGTAACACACTTTAAAAAAAAATTATAGTTGCTATTTGGGTTTCAAAACTTGAATTTTCGGTCAGTGGGTCGTCTTAGTTCCACTGTGGAAGAACAGAAGCCACACATTTTAAAGAAAATAAGATACTATGTCCATCTATGTTGCTCTGCTTTAAAAGTGGGCCAAAGGTCAGTTGGTCGTTTGTGGCCCTACATGCACTTAATACCCGGGACAAAATTAAATAATTGTTCACAATAAAAACTCATATTGTGAAATATTTTGTAAAGCATAAAAGAGTTATTATTTAGGGTTCCAGCAAAGTGTGCCAACGGGACCCTGTTACCAAAGCTCCTCTGTCAGTCTGTCTGTTACAGGGCTGTATCATTTGAACCATAATAGGTAGACACTTGAAATTCAGTGTGTACCACAATGGCCTCTATAACAAAAAAATTAAAATGAAATCAAGTTAAGTTAAAAATTGAGGGGTATATAAAAAACGAAAAGTATTTATTGTATGGTGGTACGGAACTCTTTGTGTGCGAGTCCGACTTGCACTTGGAAGCTTTTTACTTGTTAGTCATTTTGGGCAGTTACGTATTTTAATTATTTTGTTTTGTTGATAAGCTTGAATATTTCTTTACAGACAATGCTGTTTCTGATCACACATATGCTAAGAAAAGGCAGCATGATGATCATACCTACTGTACCTTTGAACCTACAAAAAAACATAGAATGACTAAAACTGGTAAGTCACAGCTTTTATCTTTTTTTTGTTTTTAATAATATAATAAATCTACACTAAAATTTGTTTGTAAGTTTGTATGCAAGGGGTAATCTCCGGAACTACCAGTCGGATTTGAAAAATTCTATTTGCATTGGTTAGCCCAATTCTTGAAGAAGGTTATCTCGGGCTAGGCTCGTGGACGCAATCGCGGGCAGAAGCTAGTACTTTTATAATTTCTGAATGCATTGTCTTTTGATGGCTATCTTGCCCAATTGCATAGAAGCACTTCTTTGCGTAATATTTAAATGCGATTGTTACACAAATTGAATGATAAACAAGTAGTTCCAGATCAAATTAAAAAGACGAAGGTAATTATTGTTTTAGAATTCAGAGTGTTTCTGAAGATGGTTGTTTAGGGATACCTAGTCTGTTCGGTCTAATTACAATAATCATGCATACAGCTGTACTGAGTCATGGAAATAGTGTTGTTTATCAATATTTCAAGGTGTTCAAAAGTGAGAACTTATAATAGTCTATTTTATTGCAGGTTAAGAATTGCGTGAGTGTTCAACAAAACAGTGGCAGCTACTCTTTCATACACTGCTCAGTTTTGTAAGTATTTTGTCTGCAATGTAGTTTTCATACTGACTGCAAGCTGTGTCACATAGAAATAAGTATATTATGGCATGTTACTTTTTTGTTGCAGCTCATTATGCCGATGGCAAACAAGTCAGCCCAACTTTAAAGAATACGGCAGAAATGGTATTTATTTTTGATGATTTATTTGATTCGGTCAATGGAGCCTCTCTTACAAGTAAAAAGAATAAAGGTAAACCTTTGCGGAATGCGGTAACAGCCGCGTCTCGGCACCATAGATTTTGAAGGGAGGCTATCAAAAAACTGCAAGGGATAAAATTTGTATAAAATAAAACTGGATAGTTATGCTGAAAAGCTATCAAAGGTTGTGGCAATTAATCAAGAATAAAAATGATAACTATCTTGAGACCAAGATATTTCAACTCTGATCCAATAGAAAACTTTTTTGGACAAGTCTGAGCGTACAATTTTAGAAACAATGATTCTAATTGCCACACCTTTAAGACACTTCTAATCATAAGATTTATAATCTTTCACTCCGATGGTTACAATTGTGAAGAGGATTCAGGTGAGCAACTAGTAAAACTCAAGGCCTTATTTTCAAATAAGGCCACGAAAAATAATGAAACAAACGCCGACAGTGCCTATCACCTGGATCCTCTAACCTTCGGAGTGCAGTTCTAGAGAATATCCCCACAATCCACACAACGAATGCTTGGAAATCACACCATAAACAGGTATTATAAAATAAAATAAGATCTAAGTATTTGTTTGATTTTCTGGATTGTGTGATACACAGGGATGCTGTTGAGGAATGCTTTTTAGATTTAAGTCATTGATTAGCAGTATTTAATTGGTGCAATGTAATAAATAAGATTAATCTAAAATATATAACTTTTGTTTTCTAACCTAAACACATCTGTGCCCTTGCACAGATGTGTTATGGTTAGAAAACAAAAGTTTGCCACCAATGCAAAAGAAAGCTTTTATAAAATATAAGACAAAAATAAAAATATTATAAATAATATTGAATGTTTTTTATTTTCATCACAGGACTAATATTCCTCTTTCTAATACACACTCACCTCAGGTGTACTATACGTACACCTGTCTACACAATCCTACCTCTGGTTGAATTAAAGCAGAACCTCTTTTTTGGAAGTTGGTTAAAGGCTTAAAAGGCTATTTTCCAAAATATTCTAGGCTCGATAAACGTTGGCAAAAAGACTCGGTCTCATAACAACAAGAGGAACAAAATGGTTAAAATTAAAAAAAAACTAAACGTCACAATCAAAGCTCGCAAATCGTAAAGCGATTTTTCTACTATGGGAGATTACCGTCTGAGTACTACTTAGTCTGTGGTCTCCAGGTACTCATTAATAGAACAATATGCCTGTTGTGTTAGGAAATTATTTAATTCAAACCCCGCCCCCGAATGCAAATAGGTAATATGTACGTAATTCAAAACTTATTCATTATATAAATACATTTACATTTTACCTATAGGAGTCAAGAAACAAATTCCTTTTTTACATTCTTAACGCAATACTTAATTGCAATTCATTATTTTATGTTAGGTTTTTTTCGTGGAACGGAACGCACTCGAAATGCGTCATCTTCTAAAATCCCCGAACTGGAAAAAGCATGTGAATAAATATCTTTTCTAACTGTTGGAATTCTCACTAAGGTAAGTTTGTCAGTGCGATTTCTGCTTGAATAAAGCATAAAAAGAATTTTATTTTTATGATTTGGGGCTAAAAACCTTAAAAACAGATGTAAACAAAGCAGTAACATGCCAAATGACGTCACATCCTGATTCGTTCTATTATTTTCATTAATACATTTTCCATTTAACAAAACTAAAAATAATATCCTAGCCTAACTAAAACTATTAGCATACTAAAATAAGGCGTCAACAAATTCCTCCGCATCGCTTTCGACTGGTAATGTACCCAAGAGACTTGCGGCATTGTCACGTTGTATTGCAATGGTGCCGATTCCCTTGTTCACAAACTAAACTAAATATAAGTGCAGTGCATCTTTTTCTTTCTATTTCATTAAGAAAAGGACAGAAGATAAATTTTAGTTTAGTCCTGTCAAATTAATCAGCGCTTGACGTAAATTGACGTAATTTTAGAAGGCAAATTTTTAATCACGTCTATACTTGTTTGGAGTAGTGACAGGCGCTGATTAATTTGACAGGACAAAACTAAAATTTATCTTCTGTCCTTTTCTTAAGGAAATAGAAAGAAAAAGATGCACTGAACTTATATTTAGTTTAGTTTGTGAACAATAGAATAAAGATAAAGATAATTTATTTGTCAAACATGCGTTTACATACAAATCGAGCATGCAACATCTTAAATAGGTAAAAAGTCCGTACATGTTTTGCCTGGCGAGGCGTACAATTTTTTTTCTTTTATATAACAAACAAATAATTAAGTACTTCAATAAACCAAAGACTAAAGACTGGTTCACTAACATTCAATACATTTTACAAGAATAATAAAACTATAGAAATAATAATATAAAGTTCAAGCATTTCAAAAAGTATCTGTCAAAAAGTCATTTATATTATAATAGCACCTGTCTGTCAATAGATTTCGAATCTTGTTTTTAAATTGATTTGTTGTCATATGACTGTGGTATTTTGTTGTATATTTTCGGGGCCATACAAAAAAAGCTTTTCCCCATGAGGGCAGTTTTTGCCGAGTGCACGCAAAGTTGGCTATTGTCACGTCTGTTGCGCGGAAAAGTGTCAGATTGTCGTGGAAAGAGTTGGGGGTTCGATTTTATAAACGATGCTACTTCAAAAATATATAGAGATGGTAAAGTTAGTAATTTGTATTTTTTAAACAATGGTCTACAGCTTTCTGTCGATTGTAACTTAAACATAGCCCGAATACACCTCTTTTGGGCTTTAAACGCTATTTCCTTGTTCGTAGAGTTACCCAAAAATATGATACCATAGCGCAGAATTGATGCTACTAATCGACACCAATGCCAATGCTTTGCTTTGGCTTTAATAAAAAAAGAAAATAATAGTTATTTATACAACTGTTGTATAATAAGGGGTTTAAAATACGAATGTGGGTTAAAAATAAATAAATAAATTCTTTATTGCCATACAAAGATTACAGAAAAATTTGAGACCCTGGCTCCAGAGCTAAGTTACAGAACCTGTATTTCAGGAGCCAGTGACTTCTTCCATTTGTGTTACTGTTAGCAAGTGTATGCAGCAAAAGATGATTATCTTACTTAAAATTAAGTTTAAAAAAATAAAATTAGGAAAATTGATTAGAATTAATAAAGCATATAAAATACTTTCATTAAATTAAAATTAAATTAGAATAAATTTGGATTCATACAAAAATCAGGAACAAATATTAATGGAATAAAATTAGAACAAAAATTATTTAAGTTAGGATTAAACAAAATTAACTAAAACATAGGGGAAACTGGTAAGCGTATATGTGTGTGGGCGTTAAAGTATACGTGATAATAGTATCACATGAGTGTTTTAATAGGTACCTAATTATAACAGTTGCATACAAGACTTTATCTACACCCATGATATGAATCTTCTATAAAAGTTTCTGAAACCATTGGGTGTTTATAATTCAAGATCAAGAAAAAGAAATTCCCACGAAATTCAGTACAACTGCACATATGAATGTCGCCTGCAGCAGCACATCACACACACATGCGTGCAGCGGGTGCTGCTGTCCCCCGATGTATATGCTCTGTGGTCCCCCGTTTGAACGAGTTGCGTAATGAAATTTAGTACAACATTGTGTAACACTCGTTTGGATGATGTAATGGTCATACTATGACACTGGCTGTTATAATGTTGCCCATAAGCTAACTGTTTCAGAAACGTTTATAGAAGTTTTATAGCATGGGTGTAGATACAGTCCTACCAACTTATTGTGAACTGAAAGAGGACGGCACCGTCGATTCAGTGTTGCTAATTAATATAAGGTGCCCAAAATTTAGTAAGTTTTCAAGAAAAATATTTCACATTAGACATAATCGTTTAATAAGATCGTTTTTACAAATTAAAAACAATGATACCTATATAAAAATAATAAAATAAATAAAAAGAATTTGATAATTTACAGGTACGCAGGTACGCTAACAGTTTAGTCTCTCAGCAGTAAACAATGGCTTTATCTAAAAAGTAATCCAATGAAGTGGAAATTCAGCAGATAAAATGTTCCACGGTATGATACAACTTTCATTTAATGCGAAGTTAAGTAGGTATGTACCTACCCTACAAGAGGTACCTGGATGTCTAGCATTTAGTTATGACCGTACCTAACCCCTAACACCAGATTTGACTAATTATAATTAGCAGTGGTACCTAGTGGTAGTGTAGTGTAATTAAAAAAAACAAATTGCTTTACAATAAATTATTGAAAACCAGTACCCTAATTGCGTAATACAACACAATCACAATCTGTTTCGATGTGAAACAGATTGCTAATCCATTGCTCCATATGCAGGAAAAAAAATCTGCTCAACAACGTAAATAACGCAATGAATGTTGTTGAACTGTCAAAATGAAACAAATTAGGCATAATTGCTTACGAAAATAAGTTACGCAATTAGGGTACAGGTTTACAGTAATTGTGATCTTTAGATGAACCTGCATACACAACTTCATCCTGGGTGTGAGGCCATACTCCGCTTATTTCCGTACCACTATCGCTTTCGGTTTCAGTGTCACTTACCACTTCTATTATAAAAGGTTTATCTATATACGTGAACGTGAACGTGTTTACAATGCTGTGCCCACTCCTGAACTGTAATAGCGTCAAAAGCTTCTCTAGCTAGGCGGGGAATTTCAGCATTTTTGTGCTCAGTATTTGAATAATTTCAAGCCACGCCGTTTTCTTTCAAGCCATGCCGTTCCAAACAACAAGCAATAAAAACTCTGCACCGAATAAATGTACCTTTTTTTTTTTTTTGGGTGGGATATTATCAAATAACTTCTCCCGCTCTGGGTGGAGCGGGAGGGCGTGTCAGACTCTTACTGACTAAAACCCACCCAAGTTCCTTCGGTTGCCATGTTGCCGGGGGCCACGATTTCCCTATCGGTTTTCTTCGAACCCCCGGCAGGCATTGGCCCTAGCGGACCCCGTCAATTCTGCTGACATCTCTTTGAGGCGCGCGTGGAACACAACGCGCCGTCGACCCGGGCTTGGTCCTTATCGGACGGCGAGCTACCCATTGCTCACCGTCCGCAAGCCCGCGCCTACGGTGGCCGGAAATCTGCCTGTGATTCCCGACGCCCAGGGCGTCTCCTCCTGCGGTGGTTAGGGGCGCGAGGGCGCGAAATTTGCCTCTCCCTCACGCGCTCCGTCTCCTCCTTCGCGAGCATTACTGCTTCGCAGAAGGAGGTGACGGCCTCCCATTTCCTCTCGCTCCGTAGCATGGCCCGAATCAGGGTCGGACGCGAGAGATCACCACCGCCGATCGCTTCCACGAGGACACGGCGATGCCCTGCCCAAGCCGGGCAGACCTCCACCGTATGCTCCACCGTGTCCTCAGGCCGATCCACACAATGGTGACACCCGGGTGTTTCCTCCCGCCTTATCCTGAACAGGAACCTCCCGAAGAAGCCGTGTCCGGTGAAGACCTGCGTCAGGCGGAAGGTGAGGACGCCGTGGCGTCTCTCAAGCCACTCCTCAAAGAAGGGTCTTATCGCCGCAATTGTGGCGTGCCCAGCGCTGGGTTGCGACAATCGCACTCTCCATTCCGCCATAAGATCCCGCCGGAGCTCTGTCCGCTGTGCCGCGATTTCTTGCGGCATCGGAGTTAAGCCCCGGCGTTTCGCCTTCTCGCGCCACTCCCAAATGTGCGCGAGGACCTTTGCCTCCAGATCCCATGGCGGTACTCCGGCAAGGAGGTTCGCCGCCTCGAAGGAGACCGTGCGGTATCCTCGGGCCAGCCGGATGGCCATAACCCTTTGGGACGCGTTCAGCCGGCGGCCTGGCTGCTGCCTCAATGAAGGCGCCATCACCGGCGCCCCGTAAAGGGCCATGGACCGCACGACCCCCGCTTAGAGCCTCCGGCAGGAGGCGTTTGGACCTCCCAGATAAGGCAGGAGCCGCTTCGACCTGCGCGGAGACCCAACCCACCAGAAGCCTTCGGCCCTCCCCGGCTATCAGCTTGGCCGCCGACACGGGGCAGCTCACCGTTACGGCTCGCATCCCCGTGGAGTCAGGGTGGATGGTGCCTGCCCTCACCTCCTCGGCAGAGCACCCCCCAGTCCTGGCGACCGCGGCCACCACCTTTTCTGCCGTCACGCAGTCGTCCAGGCCCCGGATGCGCAAGTCAGCGCGTTTGTTGGGCCTGGACACTCGGGCCTCGTCCAGATTCAGGGTTGCCCTGAGCCTATTGGCCAGAGCGTCCGCTGCCGGGCCACTGTTCGCACCGGGGATCTCCAGCGCCCCCGCCGCCTTGGCTGGGGCCCTCGCCGCCTGTGCAGCCGCCCCACCTTTGGTCGGGCCCGACGAGGCTGGTCCGGCTGCGGCAGCTGCAGTGGCGGCGTATGTCGCCGCCTTTTGCTGGCCCGAGGCCAGCTGGCTTGCCGCCAACGGGGGGCGCAGGACTATGGCCTCCAAGGTGGAAAACTTGCTCCGTAAGGCAGCCATTTCCTGCAGCACAAGATTGAGGATCCGGTCCTCGGCAGTCACGGGCCGTCCCTGCCCATGCCGTTCCCCCTCCTGCGGCACCTCTCGGGGGGCTGGCTCCTCAGAGCCCAGCCAAGTCCGCTCGGAGCTCCGCATTCTCCTTTTGGAGAAGCTCCATGGCGGCTGTCAAGCGGGCGATCTCGAGAGGTTAAAACTAAACTGACTGAAAAATATAGGGAAAAAGTGGATAAACTACTTTTGATGAAATCATGCGTTTTATTTAATTTTTTCTACGTTTTGGCAAACTTTTGTTTTCGCTGCATGTGAATTACAATGTAACAAACCAAAATAAAAAAAAAATTGCATTATGTCTATTCAAGTTTTGAAAACGTAGACAGAGAATGCTATAGACAAATTGATGTGTTTTGTCGCATTCACACAAGAAAAAGAGCAACTTACGCCGATGTTGTGTAAAGAAATGAGACAGAACGATGAGATTTTTTGTTTCACGGCACGTGCCACGGTTTTCAAGGTTAGCACAGTACTTTGCTAAACAAAGTTTGACAGATAACGAGCAGATAGTTATCGCCTTCTTGTAAAATTCAGTTTTTATGTGCTTTAAGTTAAGTAATTTATGTTATTTTATGTTGTGAACAATTTAGACTTAATATTTTCAACCATTTAAAAAAGAAACATGGTGCGGTGTAGCGCTATAAGGTGTAAAAGTGATAGTGGAACGAAAATGCCAGACTTGTCTTTTCATTCGTAAGTATAGCTCTTTTAATCAGTTACTAGGCATTCAATAACATTTTTCACAGTTCATACATTGTGTATAGTGTACTAAATGTACCCTAGACGTAAATTCATCGATAAAATGCACAAAATTAACAATTATTCAATTCTAACCTAAGAATTTTGGTGTTGCCAACTTTTCTATAAATTATTTCCCGCTATTATGGGTAATATATATTCTGCAGTGTGTATCCTAACCTAACAAATATAAAATGCGAAAGTGAGTTTGTTTGTTACGCTTTCACACTAAAATGGCTGAACGGATTTGGATAAAATTTGACACATCGGTGAACTGTCACTAAACTACGTCATTTCGTATATCGGTGGGTTTGCTATTAGGAAATTAAGAAAAGCTATAAAATGTGAAGATTGTCTGCTAGCTCTTATTAGCGACTAATGTGTACTTAGGTCTTGTGTTTAAAAAAGACAAGGGTGGCCTTATTTATCCTTCACGCGATCTAATTAAAGTATGTACGATGGCAGAAAGAATATTTAGGATTCATTCACATGAAGGAATATCATTCTTTGCAAAAAAAAATCTTTTGTCCAAATTTATTTTAACGACTTTCAAACGTTGCTTGCATGTATTTACAACCAATTATTTTGAAAGTCAACATTTTATTGGAAACCACAAAGTTTTACTTATTAAGGCAATCTCCATGCACTATTTTGAACTGTGTATACATCACGCAATAAAATGTTTTGAACCCAAGCAAAAAATTAGAAACGTTCATACGAAGCTTGTTTTATTTCAAGGACAATTAAGTGTGAAATCAATAAAATCTTTTTAAAATAAACATGTTGTATTATTTACTCAAAAAGCCAGAAACTACTATCACATAAGAAATGGAAGGTATTTAGAATCACATCATCATCATCCATCGTCACCCTCTCCTGCCCTCAACGCAATTTATTTGAGTTAAAGAGCATGTCTTCTTCCATACATCACATGCTTATACTGATGATAATCGATTTATCAGTGTCACTCAGGGTTTCTCTTGTTTTCCACTTTCACAAATTGTGGGGTAAATTTTTCCTCGCACGGTAACCCTAAATTATGTGACGTATTTTTTTTCTGTCTCTGCGACACGTTTTGCAGGTGTCTAAAGCATTCTCTGTCTACGTTTGAAAAGAACCTCCTCTAATATTGTCAGTGGCATTAGGCACGAATAGCGCAGCGCCATATAAAAAAAAAAAAATGAAAAGCCTATAACAGCATTGACGAATTTTGTAATTACAAAAATCTTAAAACTAGTATTAAAATTAAACTAAAATTAATATGTGTATCCATTGCTTTTTGACTTTGTTATATATGCATGCGATGATGTTAACATTGCAAAAAACGTAAGAAAGTTTGAATTTCGCGGGCTACCCTGACTGACGCTTTTTACCCGACTGCCCCAGAAGGAGGGTAATGTTTTTCGAGAGTATGTATGTATGTATGTATGTATGTATGTATGTATGTATGTATGTATGTATGTTTGTATGTATGTATGTATGTCTATTTCTTTGGCACGCTCTGTAGCCTAAACGGCTTGATGGATTTTAACGTATGAGGTGTCGTTAGGTTCGTCTTAATAGTAGGAGTGACATAGGCTATATAATATTTATATATTGCATCTGTAAATAAAAAAAAGGAGGGGTAGGTTTAAAAAAATACATTATTGGTATCAAATAAAAGTTAGTAATGAGTCAATTCCAAATACATATGCATAATCTAAATATATAAAAGCGAAAGGTCACTCACTCACTCACGCGACTCACACTCACTGAAATTCATCACGAAGTATCGAAAACCACTTGACGTAAAAAGATGAAATTTGGTAGGGAGGTAGTTTATACTTAGTAGACGTTCGCTAAGAACGGATTTTTGGAAATTCGCATATACAGGGTGGATTTTGAGATGGGGCAATAAGGGCAGGTACAAAACCGTTGTCGCTACAAGAAAACAGTCTTAGGAGACTGTCCTTAACTTTTTGAAACATTTTGATTTGCATTCACAGATTTTGAAAAAATTGTACAGTCAGCAAGAAAATGGCCAATTTTCACAACAACTTTTTTGATACCGGTCGATCCTATTTCTTATTACTAAGATCAAAAAACTATATTAGGTCAACTGAGGTTTGAGTACGAAAAAAGTCAGAAATTGCAAAAAAAACTTCCCATACATGTCGTAGGAAATGAGAAGAGATAGAACACAATATACCTTTGTATGTTGAAAAATCTTTTTAATGAGGTTACCATCATTTAAATGAACACAATATACCACTATATAACAGTTGAATTATTCCAATACTTCACTGGGCTGAATAAGGAACGAATGTAGCAGATAGTTAAAGATTTAACCTTTTAAATGATTATCATCATGCTATACTTTTATAGAGCTAAGCAGTCAATCATCAATTCATCCATACTAATATTATAAATTCGAAAGTAACTGTGCCTGTATGTTTGTTACCTTTTCACGGCTAAACCACTGAACGGATTTCGATAAAATTTGGTAAAGAGATAGATGGCGTCCTGGAGAAGGATATAGGGTACTTTTTGTCTCAAAAATAATCCTAAAGGGCATGAGATGAGAGATCCTACAGGGGATGACAGTTTGTATGGCAAATCCAGCATTTCTTAAGTTAGAGATATGAAAATTAAAATTTATGCTTTTGTTAAGAAATAAAGAAGTAGGTACACATTTCGGCGTTTTTTTTTAAATAATCCCTCAAACAGGTAAACCCCCTATTTTACCTGTTTGGGGGATGATTTTAAAATTCACATGTTATATTGATTTTTTTTGTGTCTTCTTTTTAAGAGATTTAAGGAAATTGGAAATATAGCCATAGTCTGTATCTTGAATTATATAATTTAGTCTATATTTAATTAAAATCGGCCCACTCTGTCAAAGTTATCACAATAAGTCGTAAACTAACATGTGGGTTTTACTTCGGTTCAATGGCGGCACTAGAGTAGATATTACAAATTAATGGTGGTGATAGTAGTAAAATGAATAATAATTAGTATTTTAAGTAAGGCATTTAGAATCATATAAACCTGTTTTATTTATGTTAAAAAGCCGGACAAATATGAGTAGGATTTACGCCCTAAAGGTTCCGTCTCAAAGCTGTGCTTGATTGGCTGCCTGAATTCCCAAATCAGGATTGAAGGACAAACTTAACTTTCAATTGAAAAATAACTTTTAATAGAGTGGAGAGTACCGATTTGAATGAAATACGTACTAAATGTTACTTCAAGACACGGTCTATAATTTTTGATCCCGGATTGAAGAACAAACTTAACTTTGCAGTTCATAAATTACCAATTTTCGGATTTTCCTCTTTACTTGACCTTGCTTCTCGCCAAACTTCATGCTGCTGGGCCAACGGAAATTACCAAATAGACTGGTTTATTTGCGAGTGTCAAAATATGCGGCATAAATTGCCGTTTTTTTATTGCGTTGACTTGGAAGTTTGATTTCGTTACAGATCCAAGAGACCGTAGATCTAAGTTTTTGATATCTATTTCAACTTGATGCCTCTTCGTTCCTGAGAAAAAAGGTCTTGACAGACAACGAAGTAGAAAAAAAATAAAATAAGTCATCATAATATGGGTTAAAATTTTTCATTTTGAGATACGGAACCCTAAAATAGATTTATTATGTGCCTGTTACCTTTTCCTGCCGTAAGGGCTGAACGGATTTCTAAATGAAAGGCATAGGATAGGCCATGACCTAGATAGGTTTGGGCATAGGATACTCTGAATCCCGGTAGCACGTTCCTGTGGGTTATTTTCCGACATCCACGCGGGCGAAGCCGCGGGCAAAAGCTAGTTATTTATATATTAATAAAACTAAAAAGTTTGAAATAAAATAAATTATTAAAAAAAACAAAAAACCCGACTGCAAAAACTCAACAGAAAAGAAAAAAACAAGCATTATAATCTATAGGATTTTGGTATTGCAGGCGGGGACAAACAAAAGTTTCACCAAAATTTCAGGTTATTGGTTTGTTCCCGCCTGCAATACCAAAATCCTATAGATTATAATGCTTGTTTTTTTCTTTTCTGTTGAGTTTTTGCAGTCGGGTTTTTTGTTTTTTTTAATAATTTATTTTATTTTATGATTGTGGTTCTTGTGATTTTGGTATAACCTTTTTTATACCTGACAACATTGAAATAGTAGTAATGGGGAATTTGTCGAACGATACTTTTTGTTACAATCAATAATTTTACAGTCTATCACAAGCACAATCGATCATTTTCTTTGTGCACTTTCTGTGTGAGCTTGAATCGATACAAAATTAATTTACATGCTTTGTGATACAACGTATTATAAACTCCGAGTATGAAGTTGTGAACGTGAATCTGTGAAGTGCTACAGAAGTCAGAAAGTTTTCAACCAAATTCCTAACAGCGAAATATTATGTGTCGTGTTGACATTACAACTAATTAATTATAATGCGAAATACCGTGAAGTGCTGCGATTACAACTAACTTATCAAAATGCTACTGCAATCAATATCAACATTCTATAATCATGAGGACGGAAGTCCTCTAAACAGCGTTTACAAAGCACTACGCAATAAAGACATGGCAGATTGTGTAGTACTGGCTACAGAAGAACTAAAAAAATCGAATAAGTTTATTGTATTCGAAAGAAAAGAAAAGTCCGCTTCAGAAGCTCTTCAGCATGGGATAGAAGGTAAAAAAGCTTTCTGCGAAGGTGATTATCAGATGGCGTTGGTGAAATACAATATGGCTCTAATGCGGGCACCATTTAATTCGGAAGCTATGAGGTTGTCTTACTACAGCCGAGCAGAGTTATTGTTAAAAACGAAGCAGTTTCCGGCTTGTGTCAAGGATATTGAGATCTGCCTCGCACTGGACTGCCCTATCAGCTTGTTCAACAAACTACAGGAGATGAAAGCAGAAGCCAGTAGATATATTTGGATAGAACCACTTGCACGCATGCAATTGTAAGTATAAGTTGGCATATTCCCTAAGACGACCCACTGACATATTCCCTGTCATCTACTTTTAACTTTGGAATTTTTATACACACATTGTATGCTCAAATGTGATGACTGATGACCCACTGACCAAATTGTTAGTGTACTTTTGTGTGTTTCACATTGTGATTCAATTTCCTACAAAATATTTTCAAGGAGTAAAGCTATTTAATTTACCATAACTCTGTCAGGAAGAAATTTTTAGGAAAAGCATAACAAACAACATTGCTCAGGTGTTTTTAATTTAATTAAATTAAAAAAATACATCATAACAATGCGTTGAGCTGTCTCCATTGCTGGCTATATGGTTCCTATGATATGGGAAATAGCTGCAAACCCTGGCTCAATGTTCCATTATTGAGATGGCCTACGTATGCCAATTTATAGTATAGCAAAATATAGGCCTCCTCCCTTTTGTGCCATGCTTCCTTGGTCTGTGCGAGTCTCATCCAGGTCTGTCTTCCCCAGTCTAATAAATATTGATAAAAGGGCGATAACTTATCATATTAGAGAATACTCTCTAACGAGAGTATTCTCTAACATCTTAAGGAGGAAGCATCAGGGTAGCCCGTGAAATTCAAATTTTCTTACGTTTTTTGCATTTTGCAGGTCAGTGTCAGGTTTTATGTTGATTAAAATATGATTCATGGACGTAACAAATATGGCTTTACTCAATTATAATCATTACTATCAGCAATAGTGATTAAGAAGAAGATAAAGGTGTCTAATGTCATGATTTTATTAAATCATGACATTTGACATCTTTATCTTCTCTACCTGCAATATGCAAAAAACGTAAGAAAAATTAAATTTCGCGGGCTACCCTGACGCTGAAATGTAACAGTCAATTTCAAACTCATTTGTTTCAATTAAACCATTTACAGGCACTTTTGAATTGTCAAGGAATCGGTCAGTTAGAAATATGAAGCTAGTTGTCCATTCCCAAGCGTAGTAGGTGTGAAGTTTCTTGCCCATTCTTGTCCATAGGTACCTACCTATGGACAAGAATGGGCAAGAAACTTCACAGACACTCTTTTAAATAAAAAATTGTTACAAAATATTGGTTAGATCATTCATGTTGAAATTATACATGTGAGAACAATGTAGAAAGATGTGCATGTTAGAAGTGTCCGTAATAAAAGATGAAACAATGAACAATTCAAAAATTTAAATAAATTAAAAACAAGCCAGCTCAGAGATGACAAGTCCCAACTGACGGCATCCGTTCACGAACATGACGCATGGCAGTTTGATGATTATACTTGAATGTAGTCTAAGATGAACTATTTGCTGTTATTAATATTAATAAAATCATCATATTTCAGATCAACTCCATTTGTTGAAGAATTTTTCAAGCTCAAAGGAGCCCGTAACTTACTGCCCCATCTCAAAAATCCACCCTGTATAATATGTAAAATTAGAGAAAAAAATAAAAAAATTGCGCACTATAATCAGTTGAGAGCTTATACAATATAACTTAAAGTGTAAATATTATTATTAGTAAAAGACCAAAAATATATTTTTTAAATGTTATAGTTACATAGCTACCATTACAAATTGAATCTAATCTATCTAGCCTGTATTATCTAACATATTCCCAACATAATCCAATTATACCTTATACATTAGTACTCCAATAACTTAAAAACTAGAGTCAATCTGAAACGCTTAAGACTATAATCTTAAATTGAGTGTCAAAAATGACAAAATCTTGTAAAGATCTGAAGGCAACCTGTACCCTAATTGCGTAATACAACGCAATCACAATATGTTTCGATTTGAAACAGATTGCTAATCCATTGCTTCATATATAGGAAAACAAAATCTGCTCAACAACGTAAATAACGCAATGACATTTCAACGACATTGTTGAACTGTCAAAATGAAACAAATTAAATTGAAACAAACAAATTAAAACTATTTGTGTTGTTTTACATTTTAATCATTATGTTTCAGATCCACTCCATTCGCTGAAGAATTTTTTAAGCTCAAAGGAGCCCATAACCCTGACATACCGAGTGCCACTTCAGATGTGGAAGTCATAATGGAATCGGGGCAACCAAAAGTGGTTGCTGCTAAAGATATACCTGTTGGTACTGTTGTAGCAGTAGAGACAGCATTTGTAGGAGCTAATCATGTTTTGAACCATGTGACTTCATGCCACTATTGTCTCAAGATGGACTTTAATCTAGTACCTTGTGAAGGATGCTGTTTTGCCATGTTTTGTGACAAACAATGCAAAGATAAAGCCATGCAGGAGGGGCATAATTTTGAATGTAAAATCATAGAAATTATATTTGATGAGCTACCTGTTAAAGCTACTCTTAAAATGCGTCAACTGTGTAGCTCTTGGGATGAGTTCATCACAGCATCTAAAGATTTAGGTGTTGAACGAGTGAAAAACAACACCTTTGCTGAAATTTTTGGTTCCCATAAGTTTTCTTTACTAAATTCTCATTATGACAGACATTTCATATATGGCGCAATGTTCAACAGATGTTTGTTCTTAGCCCATATTATACATTATTTGGATACACGTACATCATTTCTACCAAACTCTCCTGATGAGAAGAGTGCAGCCATACAAGCAGTGTCCAGGGTATTGATGCACCTGTCGCTTTATTGTACTCCAGTACAACTGCGGCATTACACCTCAGTGTGCACAGAGGGTCGCTCGATATTGCACATTCACCCTAATAAAGGATATTTTCCATTCATCGGTAACCTGTCCAACTCCTGTCTACCGAATTCATACGTGACGGGGCTGCGGAACAGCGCAGCGCTGGTGACCATAGCACCCGTAAAAAAGGGAGCCGTATTAACCATTTCTTATACGTAAGTACATAATTTATTCTTATTTCATCACTCATTGTCGGGTGACGCATCATTTGCCTAGCCGGCTCTTCTCCATAGGAAACGACCAATTGGAACCGTGCACCTAGCTTCTGACTGACGATTCTTATGTGCCTATGTAGGTTTACGAGTATGTGAAATAAAAAAAAAACAACCGACTTCCAAAAAAAAAAACACTACAAAGTGAAAAATAACTTTAATTTCGGAAGTCGGTGTCTTGGGTTTTGTGTTTTCGTTTTTTGCCACCGACTTCCGAAATTAAAGTTATTTTTCACTTTGTAGTGTTTTGTTTTGGAAGTCGGTTGTTTTTTTTTGTAAAAAGTTTTTATTTTTCACTTTTTAGTTGTGGTACCTACCTCACACACATTCGAATACCACTACCTGTGACAGGAACTTATCATATCATCTACATACTAAGTGGGAAAAAGTACGTATTTTGTAGCTAACTCAAAAACTGCCCAAGCAAAGTTAATAAAATTTATATACGCGACGAACATATAACCTCCTCCTTTTTGGAAGTCGGTTAAAAATATTTTGAATTTGAATTTATGCTTTTTCGAACTATGTTGGGGTCGGCTTCCAGTCTAACCGGATGCAGCTAAATACCAGTATTTTACATGGAGCGACTGCCTATCTGACCTCCACTGCTCCACAACCTAGTTACTAGATAGCATGAAACCCCTTGGTAAGACTGGTTATCAGACTTTTGAGCTTCTGACTACCGTTAACGACAAAGATCTATAAATGACAGCCGGGACCAACGGCTTAACGTGCTTTCCGAGGCACGGAGGGGTCTTGGTATGTAAAGATGGTTACCCATCCACAGACCAACCGTAGCAAGCGTAGCTTAAACCTGATCGATCGACCCGTGCGGCTGTTATCACTAAGCCACAAGCTCCTTAATCAAGCCCAGATAATGATGTCGGGTGGCGTCTTTCCATTCTATACAAGGCTAAAACGCAGCCATAGGAAACTGCTCGCGTATAGATTGGAAATCACTTTTTTTTCTAAGGTCTTCCAATCTATACAAGAGTAGTACGCAAATACTCGCGTATACTTCGTAGTGACCAAATTAACTACCTCATTCCATAGTATACAGTGCCAGTACGCATACGGAATAATCGAGTTTAGATTGCGAGAAATTTTGAACAGGTAACCAACTTGTTTGCGAGGTAATGTACCTTGCGCTAATATTAAATAGCCTGCCTGGCTGCAAGCAACTTGGAATAGCGCTCGCCGGCCGCTACCGCGGCACCGCTCGCTACGCTCGCTCGGCTCGCGCGCGGTTGGTCACAGTTCTAACCTAACCTAACCTAAGCTATTTCACCCAGCTCACACTTTTGTCCTTTTCTTTTTTTTATAGACTATATCTTTAAAACTCTTATCAAGCGTAAGTGATGTAGTATAGTTTGGAACCAGGACGCGCTCGTTCACGTTACAAACTATACACCAGCAATACGCAAAATTCGTGTATACATTGTAATCACAGATTTAAAAATAGCATTACAATGTATACGTGAGCAGTTTCCTATGGCTGCGTTCTGGCCTTGTATAGATTGGAAATACGCTGTCGGGTGACCCCTGTGACCCCTTGACTTGCACTTCTTTTAAGTCATGCTAGAGAACAGATTACCTATTTTTACACGACTGCCCAAAAAGGAGCATAATGTTTTCATTTACCTATTAATTTGTTGTCTTAATCACACTGTTAATATCATTATTGTTCCAAGCTCAAACTTAAATTCTAGCATTTATTTGAATTAAAAGCATTTACGGGCATTTTGAATTGTCAAGGGGTCGGCCAGTCAGAAAGATGAAGCCAGTTGCCCATTCCAAAGCATAGTAGGTTCCTATGGAGAAGACTAGGAAGGAAACTGCATGGACACTTTTTTAAATTCAACCACGACAATGAACTTTTGTAACAACTGTAGCTCAGAAAGGCATCTGAAATATTTTTTTTCTTTTTCAGAGGCCATTGGTTGGAAGTTGCTCCGACGGAAACATTTATACGAGCTAGAAATTTATTAATTCAATATAGAACGGTGTGCGAGGATTGCATCATCTGTGGCGGACGCGCTGACATCTTCCTTAATAAGCATCTAAACGACGCTCAAGTGAAAGCGTTTAACAAATTTTCAAAATACCTCTCAAATCCGATGAGAAATTTCCTTGAAAATATTAAATCAGATTATAGGGAAACATGTAACGTCTTACAAGCGCTGAGTGACGCACCTTGTGCCAAGGAGTATGTTCAAGGATTTGTAGCATTTGTACAATGTATTATGCATTGCGTACTGGTAAAGTATCCCAATGTGATAATGACTCGATATGAGTAAAAGATATGGCTATCGCTGTTCACAGGAAAAGTTCTTTCTATCATTGATTGGGCGTATTTGCATTGGGTGGCTGGGTGGAACAGTACCTAACGGCGACGGCAAGGCTTTGAAGACAACCTTATAATAATATTATGAATTCAGCGCAAGCTTTTTCCGCTTGGCGGCGCGAGCCCTAAGTCCATACATTTGCCTCGCATCTTTGCCGTGCCTGTGTGCAGTCAACAAGCGGCCAATGAAAAAATTCCAACCCCAAAAACGGCATCTTCGGGAGAAGCGCATACAAAGCCACCAAAATGACAGGCAGATGTTAGATGTACTCCAAATTTTATTAGATCATGCTCACTGGTTGAGTGATACTAAAATGGCAATACTTGAGATGGTAACCAATGACTTCACATATGGATATTGTGTACATCTGCCGTTACCTACCATAACGTTGAATATAACTTCCACGTTCGGTCCATTTAGATCAACCTTCGTAAAGTGAAGTTTCAATTTTCTGGGAATTTTTGTAATAGGTGGTAAAGCAATTACGAGGTCGACAACATAATATATATGTCGCGGATGGATGGCGCCACAGTACAGTGGACAGTGCCATCTAACAATTTGATTCGTAAACGAATAATCATGTGATCGGAAACGCAGGCGAGCCCTACCGCTTGGACACGATCGTCGGTGGAGGGGATGCAGCGATGACTGCGGGAGAGACCGAGACGGAGTGTTGCGGCCAGTGTTGCCAACTCCAAAAGTACAAATTATCGAGTTCCTACGTCGAAATTATCGTTTTTTGGGCAAAATTATCGTACAAAAGAAAACTAAAAAAAAAAAAACCGTAAAACGTTAATTCAAATTGCTATCAAAAGACAACGAATAATTTTATACTATGGTCAAAGGGGAAGAATTCAAATTCCTAACTTGTTTAGTTGTTGAGATAGAGCTTGTACAAAAATGGTCTAAAACCGACAACTTGTCGGTTTTAGACCATTTTTGTACAAGCTGCCCCTATTTCTTCATTTTTTTAGATAAAATATAAAATATTTGGTCTCTACTCGCCCAGCTCTAGACAATGACACATGCCAGGGTAAGATTTTTTTTTTTTCAAAATCAAAAGTTTGTTTTATGGAGACCCCCGTTATATTATTTGTTGTTATAGCGGCAATAGAAATACATAATCTGCGAATTTTTCAACTATCCACCTATTACGGTTCAAGAGATACATTTCGCTGACAGACAGACAGACGGACGGACAGACTGACAGCAGAGGCTTAGGCGATTCGCACACTGCACCGCATCACGCAGCGTAGCGCGGGGCAGCAGATTTAACATTGTACCAGTTCGTATAGAAAGACAATCAGCGCGCGCGACGCGCTCCCGCGTACAGATTGTTTGCTATGGCCGCCCCGCACCACGCTGTGTAATGCGGTGCAGTGTGCGAATCGCCTTAGTAATAGGGTTCTGTTTAGCACCCTTTGGGTACGGAACCCTAAAAACTTACACAGAATTCAGATAGTAGGTACAATTGTGATTATCTCAAAAAATACCTTGCGATGTTGAAGGACATGGTGAAAGTGACGTCATGAATGAGATTTGCTCATCCTTGTGGTTTTGAGGCACTGCAGTTTTTGACAATGTTTTCCTTTTGCCAGTTTTATTTTTAATGAATTTTTCATCAAAATGTCTAATACACAGGTATCTGTTCCGCAGTACTTGATTACTAAGGTGTGTTATCGTCATGTTTCCTAAAATTACAAACAATATGTTATTGACTAATATATGGCCACATTTGAAATGTATATTGTTGAGCTATTCTTTTTCAGTTATGAACATTAAAAAAAAACAATTTGGAGTACCTTTATGCTATAGATGTTAAAATATTATCTATGGCTATAGTGAGTACATATTTTGGTCAGTGGGTCCGCTTAGGGGCGGTTTTATTTTATCCAGCCTTTATCACACAATACTCATGTAATGTAACACTACATTTGATCATAATATGTACTCCTAAGTTAATTATTTTGTGCAATGAGTAGTGAAAACTGACAATCTGTGTTTGTGCGAATTCAGGAAATGGTTTTCATAATTGTTTTTAAAATTCAACATATTATTGCTATTTGATTTTTATTTTTCAGTATCTTCAAAGTGAGTACAGAATATTTAAGTAGTAATTACACTTACCACAATTTCTCAACCAAACTGCCAAACGACTTGCATGTCCAGTAGGAAACCGAAATAGTGAGTAATCTTTTGATGTATTATTACACATAAAATATGAGCACTTGATGGGAGGCATATTGAGTGCACTTTGTTAAATCCTGAGGTTAAAAATCCGATGTTTTCACTAGCTTAGATCGTTGTATGTGCAAGCATCGTTGTCCGGTTTCTAGGTTCCAGGTCTAGTCATGGAGAGGTGTCTTATAATGTGAAGCCAGGTCGGTTAGAAGAAATCCAAAACGTATTCGTGCAGAGAAAAGAAACTGAGTAAAAGTCTTTTTAGCTGAGTAAACAATAATAGTCAACAACTATTGACACTGGCTTGCGGCAGTCTACGACCTACGTTGGACAGTCGAGCTCGGACAGTCTTTGCAAACTCTCAATACCAACGCACGTGTTTATTTCGTTCGCTAGTTTATTGAAGTTATTTTAAATTCAAATTATCTTTCCGTTCGAGTACCCACAACAGTGCCCACACTAAACTATGTCGGATCGTGAAGAAGACCCGATGTTTCGCATCTCGGCCACCCATGATGCGACATAATATTTATAATCGCACACTGTCGTCGGTAGATTCGCTAGGTACCTCGATTTCCTGTGAATGTGTTGCCATGAAAAGTTTGCGTAATTATAAGGTGTTATTAGTTTATTACACCAGCATTGTATTCTCTTATATGTTTTTGTACGATTTGTATTATCTAGTGTTTCCTTAATAAAAAGGCAGGCATAGGTGCCGATTCCCTAATCACAAATGCCTCTAAACTAGACTAAAAATCACCAAAATTTAGTTTATTCCTGTCAAACGACGATTTCCCATTCTGAAATAGACTAAAGTGACACAACTTAACTATATTTTAGTTTGACAGCACTAAGATGGTACTGAGATATTAGTTTAGTGAAAATGGCAATTTTGCTATTCTGAATTTAACGTTTTTCACCAAAAATTTAGATTTTATAACTAAATCGTGTGGAATAAAATTGGTTGTCATGAACTTAGGTCTTAAAGAAATTCTTCGTTTTAAATTGTAATTATACCACATAATATAATCAGAAATAAATAGTTGTTTACCTTTTATATTCATTTTATAGAGGCTGAAAATGGTAACATAGTCCTAGTCTTCATTATTTGTGTAAATTCACACCAACACTTCGAATTCAGATGCAAAAACAGTACTGAATCTTTTTTTTTTCTTTTGCTTCTATCTCGAAAACTGTGTGTCCAATCGCAAAAATAATGAAAATTTTGACTATATAGGGGCTATTAGTGCCCTTAAAACCCCTAACACTACACGTAGGTAATTATTTTTCTTATTTTCCATACAAAAAGTGAAAAATACGTCGAGGCTGCCCCCCTGAGAATTTATTTTGCAGAATAGCTTTGAGATTCTCATAGTCAATAGTAAGGAATTTTAGTGATAGTTTAATTCGGTGTACAAGAGAATCGGCACCATAGTCTGCAAAGCGTATTTTAAGTATTTTTTAAACATATTGGAGGGGTCATCTGATACGTACCGTAAATTGAACCTCCAACTATAAGCTAAATAGAAATATGCTTGTAATATTAACATTTAGTGATTATTTTTGACTGAACCTGTTGATAATGGTGTAAGTACACACACATGTATACTTAAAGGATGACTGAAATACAATAGACGTGGATATATTTAGTAACTTGTTCCGCTTTGCTATTTCTAAAGAGCCATAAAAAACTCCTGAAAGAAATCGACACGTGTTTCACCTCTCAACGAGGCATCCTCAGGATGACGATGGACTTGTTGCGAACTCGAACACGGCGTGTTGCCACACCAAGCGCTGAGTGCGCACTCAGCGCTTGGTGTGGCAACACCAAGCGCTGAGTGCGCACATCTCATAAGAACTTACAGTCCACTTATAATGAGATACAAAGTAATACGTATGATAATACAATACAATTTCCTCCAGAGTATTAGAAGTTATAATGTACAGTAAGCGTTCAAAAGTGCATAAGCACGCTAAGAGTCGTATTGCTGTGAACACGCGGTGTAGTCCTTTTTTTTTTTTTTTTTTTTGGGTGGGAAATTATCAAATAACTTCTCCCGCTCTGGGTGGAGCGGGAGGGCGTGTCAGACTCTTACTGACTAAAACCCACCCGTGTTCCTTCGGTTGCCCTGTTGCCGGGGGCCACGATGTCCCCATCGGTTTTCTTCGAACCCCCGGCAGGCATTGGCCCTAACGGACCCCGTCAATTCTGCTGACATCTCTTTGAGGCGCGCGTGGAACACAACGCGCCGTCGACCCGGGCTTGGTCCTTATCGGACTGCGAGCTACCCATTGCTCACCGTCCGCAAGCCCGCGCCTACGGTGGCCGGAAATCGGCTCGCGATTCCCGCCCCGGGCGTCTCCTCCTGCGGCGGTTAGGGGCGTGAGGGCGCGAAATTTGCCTCTCCCTCACGCGTTCCGCCTCCTCCTTCGCGAGCATTACCGCTTCGCAGAAGGAGGTGACCGCCTGCCATTTCCTCTCGCTCCGTACCATGGCCTGAACCAGGGCCGGACGCGAGAGATCACCGCCGCCGATCGCCTCCACGAGGACACGGCGTTGCCCCGCCCAAGCCGGGCAGACCTCCACCGTATGCTCCACCGTGTCCTCAGGCCGATCCACACAATGGTGACACCCGGGTGTTTCCTCCCGCCTTATCCTGAACAGGTACCTCCCGAAGCACCCGTGTCCGGTGAGGACCTGCGTCAGGCGGAAGGTGAGGACGCCGTGACGCCTCTCAAGCCACTCCTCAAAGAGGGGTCTTATCGCCGCAATTGTGGCGTGCCCAGCGCGGGGTTGCGACAATCGCACTCTCCATGACGCCATGAGATCCCGCCGGAGCTCTGTCCGCTGTGCCGCGATTTCTTGCGGCATCGGAGTTAAGCCCCGGCGTTTCGCCTCCTCGCGCCACTCCCAGATGTGCGCGAGGACCTTTGCCTCCAGATCCCATGGCGGTAATCCGGCAAGGAGGCTCGCCGCCTCGCAGGAGACCGTGCGGTATCCTCGGGCCAGCCGGATGGCCATGACCCTCTGGGACGCGTTCAACCGGCGGGCTTTTTTTTTTTTTTTTTTCCCTTGTCCTAGGTTTCAACAATAAGATGAAACCTAATCTTATTACAATCTAGCCTTATTAATAGACTAATAAGTAATTTAATTATAACCTAAACTATTAAATTGTCTTTACTAAGAATGTGTCCAATAGCACTTTTCTTATTGTCTCTATTAAGGCGAATACACTTCGTTCTTGTGTTTGTTTGGCACTTTTGTACTTTACACTATTCACTAACACTAAACATTAGCTCGAACGGTTTTGTTCTTTTTAGTCTTCTAACTAGGTTTGTGTGGTCGAGAAGCTGGATTGCCTCGACGTTCACATGCTGATGAAGTCTCTTTTCGTGAGCTTCTGCAAGTTTCTGCATCACTTTTTCGATGAAATCAACTTTTAGGTCCCGGTGGAGGTCATCATTTCGTATGTACCAAGGTGCATTTACAATTTCCCTTAGCACTTTGTTCTGGAATCTTTGTATTATTAATATATTGGTCTGTTTGGTGCAGCCCCATAGCTGAATACCATAAGTCCAAACTGGCATCAGGACTTGTTTGTATAACAACAATTTGTTTTGCACGGACAGCGTAGAGTTTCTTCCAAGCAGCCAATGCATTCTTTTGAATCGGAGGTCGAGTTCATCTTTTTTCTTCTTGACGTGGGCTTTCCAGCGTAGCTTTGCGTCAAGGGTCATACCGAGGTACTTGGCTGTATTCTCGTATGGGACTTGTTTATTATTTATGTAAACTGGGAAATACTGTTGTTTTTTGTTGGTGAAATCTATGTGAACAGATTTGGATTCATTAAGTTTAATCCTCCATTTTTTGGTCCAGTCATAAACTTGATTTACAGCCATTTGAACCTTTTCAACTGCTTCTTCGTGGCTGTTTCCTACAGCCATTATGGCTGTATCATCAGCAAAGGTCCCAATTGTGTTTTGCTCTAATTCAGGGATATCGTAGGTGTATAGTAGGTACAGGACCGGACCTAACACACTTCCTTGCGGTACGCCAGCTTTGATTTCTTTCAGTTCTGAGTAGGCGTCTTCTTGTCTTATTCTAAAGACTCTGTTCAGAATGTAGGATTCTAATATATCTGCAAACTGCTTTGGTAAGAGGCTCTTCAGTTTATGTATAAGGCCTTCATGCCATACTTTGTCAAATGCTTGCGCTACGTCTAGGAATACAGTAGAACATACTTTCTTGTCTTCAAGGGCATTTTCTATTACGTTTGTGATCCTATGCACTTGATCGATGGTAGAGTGTTTTTCTCGAAAACCAAACTGGTGCTCTGGTATTGTTTCTGCTATCTATTATTGGTTTAAGCTGTTTGAGTAACAGCTTTTCAAATAGCTTTGACATGATTGGTAGCAAGGAAATAGGCCTATAAGATGATGTTTCGTGAGCCGGTTTCCCTGGCTTAGCTATCATTATTACTTCGGCCACCTTCCATAAGTCTGGTACATATTTAAGCCTTAGTGCAGCATTGATAAGGGTCGTTAACTTAACCAGACCCTTTCTTGGGAGGTTATGAAGTACTTCTCCTGTTATTAAATCATAACCTGGTGATTTTCGTGTACTTATGTTACGTTTTATTTCTCGTTCGACTTCTTTCGGTGTTACTAGTTTTATGGTAACTTCATTTTCTGATGTTACCATATTGGCCAAAGTGTGATCTTCAATAATTTCCCCGTCATTTGGTTGAAAGATATTTTCTAGATACTCTGCAAACCTCTTTGCTTTTTGCTCGTTTGTAACTGCCCATTGCCCATTTCCACATTTGATAGGTGGGATTTGGGTAATCGGCCTTTTTAGGTGCTTAGTAGCCTTCCAAAGGGAGTAATCTGTCCTTTGGTCGTTACTTAGACTCTGAAGATAGGTTTCGGTTGAGTCGTCTTTAAAATCTTGGATTAGTCTTTTTACTTTTTTTGTCAGATTATTTAGTTTTCGTTTGTCATCAGGGCACCTAGATTGATGCCACGTTTTTCTCTGCCTTCTTTTCTCCATAATGAGCTGCTTGATTTTGAGCGGGTATGTATTTCCCTTCGTCCTCTTGTTGGAGTCAGGTGTATTTTCCCACGCTGTTTGCTGGATATGCATTATAAACTTTTCTACTTCGATGTTTAGATGTTCGGGTGTTTTTAGTGGTATTTTAAGGTCTATTTTATCATTTAATCTGGTCTTGAAACTCTCCCAGTCTGTACACTTATTAACAAGAGTGGGTCTGGTTTCTTTATACAAAATGTGCTCGCTAATTTCTAGATAGATTGCCGAGTGATCTGAGTTCATGTGATAGCTTTGTTCCGATTTTATATAACTGGTTGATAGATCCTTGGTTACAAAAAAATCTATTAAGTCCGGAATTTTATTTGGATCTGTTGGCCAATAGGTGGGCTTTCCAGTTGATATGACATCACATTTCAGCTCTTTTATGGCATTCAGTAGTTCTTTGCCTTTAGTAGTTGTTAGTCTGGAGCCCCAATACGTATTTTTAGCATTGAAGTCACCACCTAAGATGAATCTACTTCCAAGGCGAGTTAGAAAGCTCATATAGTGGTCTTTTTTTATCATAAACCGAGGTGGACAGTAGATGGCAGATACTGTTACAGGATATTTTTTTGTTTGTAGGCAAATTGCCACTGCTTGAATGTCTTTCTCTTCATATTTAAACTCTTCATAGTGCTGTAGGTTTTCTTTTACAATAATAGCACTACCTCCTCTTGCTGAATTGTCTGGGTGAATAGCATGGTATACTTTGTACCCTTTAAACTTAATGTGAGATTGCTTTGTAAAGTGAGTCTCAGATATCAGGCACACATCAATTTTTTCTATGTCTAATACTACTTGTAACTCGTTCTGATGTTTTTGTAACCCATTTGAGTTCCACGCCATAAGTTTTAGTGTAGTATTCATTTTTTTGGCTTAGAAGTAGCAGCTTTGTTGCTATTTTCAATTTTTTTCAGTCTTTCGTCAAATGATGACATTAACTTTAGGATTTCATCCAATTTTTTGTCACTGTTCATATCAGCCAAAGGCGCCTTGGCAATGCCTCTTGTAGCTACTTGGGCAAAAGACATATTTTTGGTTGTAGTTTTAAAAGTGCTTTGACTTTGTTTGTACTGGCTCTGGCTTTCGACTCTTCCAGTAGGTGTATTTTGTTGAGGGGCAGTAGTATTGCCCTTCAATTTTTTGTTTCGAATCTGCTGGATTTCTTTGGCTACGATACATCCCCTGTAGTTAGCTGGATGTGGAGCTCCACAGTGGACGCACTTTGGCTTCTCTTCTTTAGATTTTTTGCAATCCATCGTCAGATGTTTGCCTGTGCACTTTACGCACCTCGGTTCTTTGGAGCAGTACTTTTGCGTATGGCCATAAGCCTGGCATCGTTTGCACTGAGGTACCAGTTTTGTGGATTTTAGCGGTTGTATTTCCACATTACATCCCAATACAGTTTTGATGTTAAATATTTTGCTGGTTTCTTCCTCATTTGAGAATGTCAGCATGAACATGTTGAGTGGCTCTTTGGTTTTCCAACTCAATTTGTTAACTGCTTCTAGAATTTTGTAGCCTTTGCCACGCAATTCTTCAACAATTCTCTCCGGAATGCATGTGAAATGCAATTTTTTTGCCATAACTCTAATTGGTCTCTCTTGCTTGTTCTCATAGGAGTGCCAAAGGCAATTGTTTAGTGAGAGAGCCTTTGTAATTGCTCTGTACGAATCTTCGTTTTTGGTATTTACTTTGACTGTATCACCGTTCATCATTTTGATGCTGAACGCGTCAACTGATTGGTCCTTGGATAGAAAATCAAAGAATTTCTGGTAGTCCTTGATACCATCGACTACAATCGGTGGTGGCAGGGGAGTTTTAATTGTTTTTTCCTTACCTTTATTCTCTTCACTTCCGTGTTCATGCAGAGTGGGTTGGGTTTGGGCGGGAGAGGTGTTCAATTTTCTTTTCTTCCTGCTTTTTTGCCGTATCCATCCTGTTTCTCGAGCTAGTTCTTCTTCGTCCGTGGTATATTCAACAAGCGCGGGAGAAGTCTCAGTGGCGGTTGTAGCAGTTTTAGTAGCTGATTTCGGTGGGTTTTCCGCTTGAACCTTCAGCTGTTGCTGGAGATTTTCTATTTGACTTTTTAGGTCATTTAGGTGTTTTTGCAGCTCTTCACGCTCTTTTCGTTCTTCACAAAAGTGCTTGTACAACAGTTGTTCGGTTTCTGTTTTTAAGTTTATGCTAATAGTGTTCAATGTTGGCTTTTTCGAACCCATTGTAGAAGCGAGTATTAACTTCGCCTTAACTATGATATTCGCTGACAGCCGTCAGCATTACGCAGTAACTAGGTCATTGCGGTGCATCCGACTGGACGACGTTATTTTGATGCATAAGCACTTTTACACTGTGGTACGCGCGCGGTCGCATGTAACACAACTGCTCTAAGCAAAAATCGAACAACTATGAACCGGCGGGCTGGCCGCAGCCTCAATGAACGCGCCCACACCGGTGCCCCGTAAAGGGCCATGGACCGCACGATCCCCGCATAGAGCCTCCGGCAGGAGGCGTTTGGACCTCCCAGATTGGGCAGGAGCCGCTTCAAGGCAGCCCCGGCCCGGTCCAGTCTGGGAGCCAAACGTCGGAAGTGTTCGACGAAATTCCACCGGCTGTCGAGGACGAGTCCCAGATACCTACTTCATCGTCGACTCGACACCGATGTGAACCCCTCCCGCCATTATCTGGGAGCCCGACGGTGGCGCATTCCGAGGACCATAAAAACCCATGGCCTCAGACTTGTGCAGGGCCACCTCGAGTCCCAGCTGCCGGATCCTGTCAACGATTGTCGCAACCCCGCGTGTCGCTAGATCGGCTGCCGCCTGGTACGACCTCCCCTGCGCCAGGACTAGCGTGTCGTCAGCGTAACAAACGACGCTGACACCGCTAGGGAGGTCGGCGCGCAGCACCCAGTCGTATCCGATGTCCCACAGATGCGGCCCCAGGACCGAACCCTGTGGGACACCGCACGACATCTCTTGCCGGTTCCACTCTCCTTGGTGACCGGGGTAGATGACGGCCCTGTCCGTCAGATAGGCCTCGACCACACGACAGAGGTAGGTCGGCATCCGGTGAAACCGGAGTGCCTCCCTGATGCAACTCCAGGGCAGGGTGTTGAAGGCATTGGCGATGTCTAGAGACACCGCCAAGACGACCCCACCCCGGGCCACAGCATCCCCCGTCGTGAGGGCCCGCACGCGCATGATGGCGTCCACCGTAGAGCGCCCCCTGCGGAAGCCGAACTGGCTCTCCGCCAGATCCGGCCCCACTCGCACCAGCTGCCCGACAAGGCGGTCCGCAATGACTCTTTCAAAGAGCTTACCCACCTCATCGAGCAGCACAATGGGCCGATAAGCGGACGGAGAGTCCGCTGGGCGCCCCGGCTTCTTGATGAGGACCAGTTTCCCCGTCTTCCAACGAAGTGGGAACTGGCCCCTCTCCATGCATGCGCTTAGGAGCCCCCTTAGTCGAGGCCCGAGAGCCCCCATGGCCAGGACCCAGGCTTTTCCAGGTATGCCGTCGGGTCCTGGGGCGGTATTCTTCGCACTCATTTTGCGTACCGCCACTCTCATTTCTACCTCAGTCACCTCTGGAGCATCGTCGTCGTCGGTGTGGTCCGCATCGGGCACCGCAGTAGGCGGAGCCATGGGCGGAGGGGTATGATCCCCTCTAGAAGGGAACAGAGCGCTCACCACGTCCCCCACAAGCTGGGGCCGGAGACTCTGCGTCAGCGGGGGAGCCCATGGGCGGAGTTTCTCCCGCACCATCTTGTATGGGCGTCCCCACGGGTCTCTGTTCAGAGTCTCCAGCATCTCCTCTCGGGCCAGTGCCCTGGCCTGCAGGATCTCCGCTTGGAGGGCGGTCTTCGCCGCTCTGTACCCCTCGTACAGCTCCGCCTGGATGGCTTCCGTATCCGGAGGGCGGATACGGAGCCTGCGGTGCCTGGCGTACCGGCGTCGCGCAGCTACGCACGCCCTGCGCAGAGCCTCCAGCTCTTGCGACCACCAGTACACCTGGCGCGAAGCACGTCTAGGATGGACCCGGGGCATTGCCATGTCACACACATTGGACATGGCCTCCCGGAACCACTCCGCCTCGTCATTGATGTCGGCAGGCCTGTCCGGTGATGACACCCAGGCCTGCACGATCGAGGCTTCCAGGAGAAGCTCCCGGTCCAGCTGCTTCAGCGCCCACCGCGGACCACTCGGGGCCTGTCGTACCGGCGCGCTCGAGGTCTGGGTGGAGACGTCAAACCGGATGTACCGGTGATCGGAGTAGGTCTCCACCCCCTCCATGACGCGCCAGTCAATGACACGCGGCGACAGAGCGGGGCTGGCGAACGAAATGTCCACCACCGATTCACCCCGCATCCGCACACACGTGGGGACAGAACCCCGGTTTAGGACGACCAGGCCTGTCTCCAGAGCCCAGTCCTCCACCATCCTACCCCGTGTGTCCGTATATCGGGAACCCCAAGCCAGATTTTTGGCATTGAAGTCCCCGAGTACGAGCACGGGGAGGGAACCAAACCCGACGACGACGATTCTTAACTCCGCAAGGGAGTTGTGGAACTCGGCAAGAGTTCGGCTCGGGGAGAAGTAAACACCCACCACGACAATCTCCCCGAACCGTGCTGCAACGCAACCCCGTCCTCTCTTGACCGACTCGAGGGACGGAGTACCGGCGGCGGCCGACGAAATGAGGGTCACTGAGCCGCTCAGGTCCTCCACCCTGTCATCCCTGGGCGGGACAAAGTACGGCTCAGCGACCACGGCGATGTTAATCGACCACTGCGCCATGCTCTGGAGCAACAGATCCTGAGCGGCGGCGCAGTGGTTGATGTTCGCCTGGAGGAGGCGTAATGGGGCCGTTACTGGCATTCCATGTCAGCCCCCTCCTCCCCCCGAGCCCCCTGTGAGGGCCCTGCTGTAGCGGCAACGGCGGCGGCGACGACGACGGTGGATAAGGCAGCAGCCCCGGTAGAAGTGGCGGCGGCTGCGGCGGTGACGGTGGTGGTGGCGGAGCGTTTGCCCCTGCCTCTGGCCTCGGCGGGTGGAGCGCAGGCCCTGCTCCCAGCCCGGTGATCGGCCGGCTTGCCAGCCGCCGCACATACGACACAGTGCGGCGTGGCGTTACACGAGCCGGCCTTGTGACCGGGCTGACCACAGCGAAAGCAGAGGTTGCTGCGGTCTACCTCCGAGGTGCACTTGACCCCCACGTGGTTGCCCACCTGGCAACGGAAGCACCTCAGAGGTCTGGGCTCCAGCAGTTTGACCTGCGCCGAAACCCAGCCCACCAAGAGCCTTTGGCCCTCCCCGGCTATCTTTTTGGCCGCCGTCACGGGGCAGCTCACCCTAATGGCTTGCATCCCCGTGTGATCAGCATGGATGGTGCCTGCCTTGATCTGCTCGACAGAGCACCCTCCAGCTTTAGCGACGGCGGCCACCACCTTTGCCTCCGTCACGGAGTCGTCCAGGCCCTGGATGCGCAAGTCAGCGCACTTGGTGGGCCTGGAGACTCGGGCCTCATCCGCATTTAGGGCAGCCCGGAGCTTTTCGGCCAGAGCGTCAGCGGCCGGGCCACTGGCCACACCGGGGACCTCCAGCATCCGGGCCCCAGTTGCCGAGATCTTAATTTTTATCCCCTTGGCGGCGCCGATCTCCTCCAGGTTCATCACCTTATCCACTTTGGCGAACACGTCTTGGTAGGACACGCCCCTTTTCTCCGCTTCCGGCTGCAGTGTGACCACCACAGCTGCGGACTTCGGGGCGCGGAGCCTAGCTGCGACGCTTCGCTCCTTGCGCCGCTGCCGCCTCGCCTTCTTTTTGGCCGCCCTTGCCGCCTTACCAGCCTTCTTGTTCTCCCCGGCTACTTGCCATCCGGCGTCGGCCGGAGGAGAAGATTTAGGAGGCGGAGGCGTCCGTTTCGCCGTCGCCTGGGCCGGAGCCCTCACCGTCCGGGCTGGGGCCTTGGCCGCCTGCGCAGCCGCTCCGCCCTTGGCTTGCCCCTGCCTGCCTTGGCCTGACTTGGTCGCGGCAGATGCGGCGGCGGCATATGACGCCGCCTTTCGCTGGTCTAAGGCCGGCTGGCTCGCCGCTAGCGGGGGACGCAGGACAATAGCCTCTAGGGCGGAGAACCTACTCCGCAGGGCGGCCATCTCTTGCCGCACCAGGGCCAGAACCCGGTCCTCTGCAGGTACGGGCACGGGCCCCTGCTTCTGCCGCTCCCCTACCTGCGGTACCTCCCGGGGGCCGGCTGCTCGCAGCCCAGCCAGGTCCGCTCGGACGCGGTGTAGTCCTTACATTTGTATGTGTAAACAGTCAGACGTCTGTGGTGTGAGTGCCGTACACACACCACAGAGAACGCAGTTTTGCACTACACACTGTCGTATCGTCACGGTTCGCGGGCGCCGCACTTTTTAAACAAAAATAGTTGTTAGACACGCATTATACGCGTGAGCTTGACCAGTGTATGCCATTGCTAAAATTCGAACGTAAATTATATGTGCAGATAGCAGAAGGCGTAAAGCGTTGGTCTTAGATTCAAGATGGCTAAGGTTCTAATCTCGTAAATCACAACGTTGTTTTTGCAAATATTATTATTTCTGTTTAAAAAATTGGTTGCCTGTAAAGTCGGTATACGGGCGAAAGTGTTACGTGACAACGACTTTGAGTGGTAAAATAATTTTAATGTGAATATTCATTCGTATAGTAGGAAGAAGGATGAAATAATACTTTCACTTTTTATGTCTGTCTCTCTCGCTCTTAGGCGGGCTAACCATGCCCGAGTGGAAGGGACGCGTGCCTCTCACTCGCTCTCATTGTGAGCGCATAACGTGAGCGGAGCGTAACGCAGTTTCTTGAAGTGTCACCCGGCAAACCAATTTATAAGACGTTGTCACACGTCAATAATAATATTTTTTAAAATATTGCTGCCTTTTTATTAATATTGTTATTGCAATAAAGGGTTTAGAATAAAAAATGCGTGATAATTATGATATGTGATAATAAAATAAAAAATATTTATTCGTTATATTTATTTTACTTAAGTATAGTTAACAAACTGCTACAATTATTTATCATTACTTCAGCTGAATAAGGTGTGAAATAGATGTCTAGAAACTTAGAAGCAATTTGTTTTATTTTGACATATTAAAATTTTGAAATGTTTTAAAATTTAAATGGATTTTTTTCACCATAAATATAAAGCTTTGATCATGGTCGAAGTAATTAAGCAATAAATAAGAATATTAGACTACTTAAAATGTAAAAAAACTACTGACAAAATATTTCCGTTTATAGTTCCGTTTACATTAATTATTTTAAATTTTATTTGGCTTTAGTAAGGTATTGAGGTTATAGCTTAAGTATTCATTTTCTTTACGAAAAGAAGATTGAAACTAAACCTCAAATTTTAATCCTAAAATAATAATATTACTAAAATAATATTAAACATTTTCGGTCTATCTCCAAGAAATACGACAAACACCATTTTGAAACGTGCTTAAAAAATTCGTTACCATAAATTCATGCAATAACGAATCTGTTGTTTATTAAGTTGGTATGATTAATATTTTAAAGTCAAAAACGGTTTTCTAGCTGGTCTTCAGTGATGCAAGCCTTCAGAGTGCACGGCGAACGGTTCATAATGACTTGTTTAATAATTCAGCAAAATATATCGTTGATAATGAAACCATTTGTTTCATATTCATTCACCATTTGACGTCGCTGCACCTCGATAATAAGCCTCTTCCTCATATCTCTTAACCCTCACAGTATTTCTCTAGAACAAAGAATTACATTGTATTTATTACACATAATACCTAATTATTTATCATTCACTAATCGAATTAAACCTCAAAATGAATTTAAAACTTTAAAGGCATCTTCTGTCTCAACAATACCTCTGTTCTATCAATAATACCTTTGATTAAGATTTATGTTTAGTAAAATATGAAATATTTAAATGATAATACTCACATTTAGTCCGGTTTCATATCTTGTGTGAATAACATTCACTTTTACGTAGCGCAGTAGGTAATATTTATCTCCCTACAATATTTTTTGACTGCATTTTGAAAATAATAACCACAACACCGCTAATAGCTACGAGCAACATTATCTACGAACCAACAAAGTTCTATTAAGTGAATACTCGCTGTCTACCCCACAGAAATCGAAATAATTTACTTAGTTTTGTGTGGTCTACCTGCTAAACTTTAATATTTATGCGAACAAGACGAATGAAACAAAAAACTAATGATTATCGAACTAGTCATTGGTTGCAGATAAAGTGAGTGTGTGTGTGTGTACTGTGCGTGTCTATAGTATTGTAACAACTTATAGAAGAAGGTCGTAAGTCAAACCGAAGCGTCAATCTATTGCTTTGTGAGATTGCTTATGGACTTTTGGTCGGTACTGTACATAAATGTTTCTTAAGCTTATTTTTAAAAGTATTCACGTTATCGCACTCTTTTATATCGTCCGGCAATCCATTGAACAGCTGTGCTCCTTCAAATAATATAGTCTTTCTACCGTAATTAGTGCGTGCGCTGATGACTTCAAGATGGTTTTTATATCTATTTCTCAGGTTATATGACATTGTTTTTTTCTTTAGTTGTGTGTTAGTTTGTATTGAGTTGGTAGTTATGTTTTTAATAAGAATGCAAGTGTAGTAAATGTATAGCTGTCTAATATTTAATAGTTTAGTTTTTTCGTATAAGGTCTTTGTTGGAGTGAGATAATGGTAATGGAACAGCGTTTGATTGATTTGTCAAAGTAAAAGAGACAGGTGTCGTCCGCATATAGTGTTAGGTGTCCTGTTAACCCTATTTTATTAATATTGTTTATATAAATTAGAAAAAGTAACGGACTGATAATCGAACCTTGAGGGCAGCCATATGAAATATGTTGGACTGAGCTAGTGTGAATAGTTCCTATTTTAACAACTTGACGCCTGTTCTCCAAGTATGATTTGAACATTTTATGTGCTGTACCTGTAACACCTATGTTATCTAGCTTCTGTAGCAGTTTTTGATGACTCACGGTATCGAACGCTTTTTTTTAATCAATGAAAATGCCTAAGGCATAGCTTCCTTGATCTATATAGGTTTTCATTTTGGTGATCAGATCCGTTGCAGCCGAGAGAGTACTTGATTTTGGGCGAAAGCCATACTGTTCGTATATTAGAAATTTTTTATCCGTCAAATAGTTATTTAGGCGACTATACATATAATACTCGTTCGAATATTTTGAACATTACTGGTAACACTGACACCGGTCTGTAGTTGTTTGGGTCAGTTCTATTTCCAGATTTGTAAATAGGACTGACCCTAGCCATCTTGAGGGTATCGGGAAAAGTACATGTAGTAAAAAAAAAAACATTTATTTACGTTTCCCGTTCGTGTTTGGGTCACAGAAATTCATATGTAGGTAGGTATAATCGTTGTAATATTATAGATTCGGAGAAAATCGGCTGAGACAGACGGATAGACTGAGTATAGACAGACAGACACACGACTACACGAGTGATCCTATAGAGGTTCCGTTTTCTCCTCATTCGGACGCACTGAACCCCTAAAAATAGCTTATGCAAGTGTAACCAAATCAATTAGTAGGACACAGTGGACGTCAAAATTGTGAACATTCCACTTTTCCAGCTTGGTGGGGCAAAGTGGAATAATCCGGGCACACATCCCTCGCTACGTCGATAGGTACGCATGCTCGGACATCCCTAGTTGAACCCGCTTGCCTTTCCCAGACTCAGCACATCGCTTCCTCGCTCAGCAGAGTCTGCTATACATCCTCGCACCAATCAGCTTCCTCGTAGTCGTAGAGCTTTGGTAGAAAGAATCACACTATTTCACAGCTCTGCTACGGCTCCTCGCGTCACTCGGCTTGATCACACATCTCCGGTGGAAATAACCATATTTTGTGGAATGATTATAGTATGAACTGTGATGTCATTTCGTTTTAACATCAATTTACGACAATTTGACAATCGATACGACTGCTTTCAATTTTTACATAACGTTGAATGCATTATGTCGCAAATGGATGATCGAATCCGCTGCTTTAAAAAACTTAGAACTTTTTCAATATAAGAAGCGATTTCCATAATATAAATACTTACACGGATTATACATGAAATTGTGATACCTACCCAGATTAACAACTAAAACAAGCTAAGTACTTAGTCCTTTCTTATAGACAGTACTTACTTACCTAGAGTGCGTTTCACCAAATTATAAATAAAACGCTCCCGTTATTGAGCTTCGGAAGTGCCAGCCAGAAGTTTTATACGTAAATTCAAGCTGTCTGGACACACATTTTTGCATTTTTCTACTAAACAGCTGTACGTATCACAAAACTTTTAGCTCGATGCCTGTCACAAATTTATGTGACGCCCGTTGATATGCAAAAAGTCGTCAAAATCACTTCCGTTACCGAGATTGAGAGACCAGCAAAAAATGGTTTTTCAAGCTGGCTGGACACGTTTTCGATCGATTATATTATCTAAGATTCTGTAGCGTCACAAATTCTGAAATAAGGGTGTTTAGCCGTCACATAAAGTGCCCTATTGACCTAGTTAAACGCGAGCTATTTTGAAGATTTGTCCAGCCAGCCTGAGTGACATAAAAGACGGTTCAAAACCAAATGGTTTAAAATCCGTTTTGCATCTACAGGAAAAGTTTTTAACCAGTGCGCAAATTTTTTTTGGTGGTTCTATATCAGTAATAGAACACATTTCCATTATTTATTCAATACTTTAAAAAAAAATTTTTTCCTACTTTAAATCAGCAAAATATGGACACAATCTATTCGTAATAATATCAAAGGGCGCGCGCGGCGGCCGCCGCAAGCGGTGGTGTTGCACGGGGGTGAAACCCCCTCCCGGGCGGCATGTCGGCGCTGGGCGTTGTGGCCTGGCCCAGGGTTACCAGATTGGGTATTTTTTTCGCAATTTTGGGTAAAAATTTGACTCCTGGAGAAATTTTGGAGAAATGAAATATTTGGAGAAATGATTGGAGAAAAGAAAAAATCCATGGAGAATTTTGGGGTTTTTAAAAATCATCTTCCAAAAAAACACTACAAAGTGAAAAATAACTTTTATTTCGGAAGTCGGTAGCAAAAAACGAAAATTCAAACCAGACACCGACTTCCGAAATTAAAGTTAATTTTACTTTGTTGTTTTTTTTTTGAAGTCGGTTGTTCTTTTTTTTTTTTGTAAAAAGTTTTTTTCGATACAATTTCTTGATAGTACAAATTCCTTGCCTTTGGGTAAAACTTAGAAAAATGGTATCATTTTGGAGAAAAATTATTTCAAATTTGGGGAGAAATAAAAAATCACATCTGGCAACCCTGGCCTGGCCGACAGTTCGCTCATCGCACGCGCTGTCGTGTGACGTCGCGTCTAATCGCTTTCCCGCGCAACTGCCGCGCCGCACGTGTCGTACTTGTACCTACCGGTCACGATGTCGGACTTCAGGGGGCCTACCACGAGCTCTTATAGCAGTATTATTATAATCTTACTTTGACTTTTCGTACCATGACGTCCATAAAATAAGCTTGTTGTAATGTTGAAACAATTTTATTTTCTTAGCGGTTTTGGTGACGTCACCTCTAAAAGTTCATTCAATTCGTACCACGACGTGACTTTTGACAACTAGCAGGATTGTTTTATGTCAAATTTAGCAATCTTAAAAAAGTTCCTCGGACTCGACGGAAATATTATTGTTTTGCAATTTATATTAAGAAAAAACATTTTCGTGTCATGTAAAGTTAGTAAAATGTATTTATTTACGTAAACTTGCCGAATGAATTGTGTATCTATAGATTTTAGTACATGTGTAATTAATTTCTTGTTTGATGGCGAATACATACGAAACATTTGAGTTTTTGGAAGCGGATAACGCAGAAAAATATAAATTCCCAGAGTAGGTACCTCTAGCTGCCGCCCGGAAACCCGACTGCAAAATTAATAACAAAACACTAATCACGGAGTCTGACCACAATATATTGTTTCGAACTATCTTCGTCAAAACATTACACATTTCTTTGTTTTAAAACTTATTCACTGAGTAACCTTAACCTTCCCTTGATTCCATGTCGACTTTGTAGCCAATAAGATCATACATTCATTAGCAAATATGTTAAAATAAGTTCAACCTCGTAATAGTTATAGTTATCCACTTGTAAACAAAAATATCGCTACATTGAGGCTGTGTTCAGAGTTACGCTGCAATCGATTAAAGCGTGCTAACACCCATACCGAATTAGTGTCAGCGCGATTACAACGTGCTGTGAAACGTCATACATGACGTCATAGCATGCGCCATCTTGCGATAACGCTGACCATGCCCTAAATTAATATCACCGTGAGCGCTGTCAAAATGACAGTTGTGCTGTTTTGTTTTGAGTTGCACCGTATCTTTAAACTAACGTGGCATTTTGGAAATTGTGCTTCTGGCTACAGTCGTCACCTAATCAAAGAAGAAGAAAGGAGATGTCCGCTTTTTGTATGGAGGTTGGTTTTTTATTCCGAGAAAAATCTAACCAGCATCAAACTACACATAAATGAAAGCGACAAAAATATGGAACTAGGAACCACTGAAATAATATTTTTAGAACCCTCCATTTAAGAGAAAAATAATAAACTATTTAATGTTACTACATATATTTTATTTGTTGATGGCAACCCAAATAAAAGTCTTATTTGACAGATAATTCAATTCATCTGTCAATTATGACATTTGACACTGTCATATTTGACAGATAAATATAATTATCTGTCAAATATAACATAAAGTGTTGATTGACAGCCTCAACCTCATTCATCCCATTCATCCGTCTGATCGTCCGATCCGTCACACTGACACTGCCCATATAGTAAAAGTACTCTGTGACTGACACTTTCGCTCTTGCCTTTGTGTTATCCAGTGTTATCGTATTTTAATTTGTGCTTACCTCTCTTTGATTTACCTGATTTTACGGACTTGGCCTTTTCACAACGGATTCTTCTATTTTGCACATGATTAGGATACTGGTAGCTTATGAACCTTTAACCCTGACGACTTTACTTTTTCATAACGGTAATTTGATATTGCACGCGATTAGGACTTCGGCATTCGAATTTAAAACCCTGAATGTAAGTACTGTTCTGTATTCCTATTTAGCTCCATACGGGTTTTATTTGCACTATCTTTGCCACTTAAGTCCACAGTCCGCAACCATTAACTTCCTTTTCTATTTGCATTTCAGATTATTGTTACAGTAATGGCTCACTGCATGAATTGCAACATAGCAATACACGCTACTCAGCAGTATGAATATGACGCTTTAAGCATGAGCCCTGAGATAGTCTCAATAATTGAAGAATGGACTGCCCAAGAGGTAAGGTATTCTTTAACTTACATTGTTAGGTTTTTTTTATAATTTCTAGCTGGGGTTTTGCTAAAAAAGATTAAACAGTACTACTGCTTAAAGAAAATGTAGAAAAACGATATTGTGTTTTCAACAAATTATTTTGTTTTTAGGTAACTGATGGAGACCGCATTTGCCAAGAATGCATCAACCTTTTACTGACAGAATTAAATAACAGAAATGAGCACAACATTGGTGACCGACAGCTGGGTCATCAATCAGTATGTGTTTGTTGTGGCATTTCTATCTCAAGAAGAACAGGCAGGCGCTCTCGTCCCTTACTTGATGGTCATCCTGAGCAGGCTTATATAGCTAGCATCATCAACCCCCGTCAGGTAAATGAAAATTAACACATAACATAACACATCATGCCTTGTTTACCCGAAGGGTTGGGCAGAGATGTACCTGTAGCAGGTACACCCACATTTTGTCAGTTATGTTTAGTCCCATATAATAGGGGGCAAGCATATTGCCATCAACAGGACATAAATCCAGACTCCGGGCTGCTACTGATAAATTCTAGATAGAAAAACTTAATAACACTGCCCGACCCGGGAATCGAACCCAGGACCTCATACTCAGCAGTCAATTAAATATTTACTCATTTATACTTGATAATTATATCTCTGATTACTGGAACACACAATAAATGAAAACTTAATTTCAGATCCCTGCTAATGCTCAAGCATGTAATGCCTACTGGCAAAGGGCTCATCACAATATTCACGAAGTGATGGAACCACCAAGACAGGCCCAAGTGATTGTTGAAAATGTTGAAAGTGAGTCTAGCTCTGTGGCTGAACCTGTAAGTGCACTCAGTTCAGAAATTGATATTGACAATGTAGTTCGAAATGAGAACAGGTATATTGAGTTAGATGGTTACAGCCGAACCCCGGATTCAGCAAATCATTGTTTTGTTCCTGAGTGTACAAATGTGGAACGTTTAAGAGTACCCATGTATCTTAAAAAACAAATATTAATGGACTATAAATTATATGTCTCACCGAATGCCCGAGTATGTGAAGAACATGCAAGTGTTTATAATTGGGAACTATTGAATGAATTTCAGTTCACAACACAATTTACCCTGACTCATATTGTAGAAATGTTAGATTTATTAAGAAAAAACAAAACTAACATTATTAATTTTGAAAATGTGGAAAATATGAACAACCAGATTTGTCGTTACTGGACAGGCTTGACTGTATTGAATTTTTTAACAATACTAAGCTGTATTAGTAATCAATTATCAGCTGTGTGTCGAAAACCAAAAACAGCTTTAGGATTATACCTCATGAAAATAAGAACTGGGGAGCCAATTAGACGAATTGCATCATTGATCTGCATAAATAAATCTGTAGCATGCACCTATATGAAAAAGGCACGTAACTGCATGAAAGAATTTTATGTACCAATACATTTAGGTGTCATTCATATTTCTCGAGCAAACCTGTCCAATAGGAATCTTTTAATCCCACAGGGTCTTTTTGGAACAGCAGAAAATAACCCCATAATTATATGCGATGGAACCTATATATACTTACAGAAATCGTCAAATTATCTGTTCCAAAAAAAATCATACAGCTTACATAAGTTTGCAAATCTTGTTAAGCCTTTTTTGCTGGTGGCCACCGATGGCCACATTATCGACATATTTGGTCCATACGCAGCCACAACATCTGATGCTACAATTATGCGACTGCTGTTCCAGAATGAAAATTCCAATTTAAGGCAATATTTTAGACATAATGATGTATTTATTCTTGACCGCGGTTTTAGAGATTCTATCCCATTGCTCACATCTTTGGGATATACTGTGTGTAAACCAGAGACCCTAAGTGTAGGGGAAACTCAATTATCGACCGAGAAAGCCAACAAATCACGACTAGTGACACTGTGCAGATGGGTTATTGAAGTTGTAAACGGTCGGTTTAAACGGGATTTTAAAATCTTTCGAAATAAATACTTTAATATAGGGTCTAGAAATCTTATGGATGATTTTAAAATAGCAGGAGCCATTTTAAACCATTTCCATCCCGTTTTGACTGACCGTCCTGATGCCCAAAATATACTGGAAAGAGCTAGTCAGAGAATGAACATGCCAAATGCTTTAGCTGAACATGTGATTGGGCATCAGCTTAATAGACGCCGAGCCAGTTTCGTCCAGATAACTGGTCAATTACCACAGCTGAATATGTTCCCCACTATGGACATGTCAGATTTAGTTTTATTTAGCTTAGGAATTTATCAAATTAAACAGGCTCGCTCTTATTATGGGGAACATATTCGGCCAAATGGTACTTTTACTGTAGAAGTAAGTGAAGATGTAGAATTGATAAACATTCCAGGCATTTCGTCATCACATGAGACAGCTTTGATCAGAGGACGAATAAAGTCACGCCACATAGGAAATAGAGTGTATTATACATACATTTTATTGAAAGTGGCAGAGGCTAGTTGGCAAAGTTGCATTTCTGAGTATTATTGCAGTTGCATAATTGGGAAAAGGACTGTTGGAAGCTGTGCTCATGTAATGACAATTGTCTGGTATCTTGGATGGGCTCGGCATCAAAATGATATATCTCCACCTGCTCAGTTTCTCGACAATATTTTAATAAGAGAAGACATTGAAAATGAAGAAAATCAATAAATGAATAATTAAAATTAAAAAAATCTTTTATTTCATAACAAAACTGTAACACTTGCGTCCAATTATAGCATATTAATTCAGTTTTTAAATACCTAGCATACCTAATTGTCGAATGGCTTTTCATTCACTTCCAATCTCGATTCTAAGTCATAAATAAGGAATTCTCCTACGTAATTAAAAAATGTTCTCGCTTAGTAGATACTATTATCATTTACTCCTGCTAAGCAACCCCTGTGGACTATGCTGAAACATGCCATTCTTGATAAACAGGGTCTTGGTAAAATATTGCAACTTGCACATGAACATTCGAAGTAGCCATAATCATATAGAGTGTGCTTTCAGTTTTGAAGGAATAATTTTATGCTACACTGATAATATACTATTTCATCTTATTTCCTAATGGTACTGTAAATAATATAATTAGATTAATGTTTTGTTTACATTGATGATTATATCCATTTGTCAAATATGACAAATAAATTGACGCATGGTACTGTCAATCAGTTGACAGTAATATGTGTCAATTTTGACAAGTTTACTATTTTTTGGGGTGTGTTCACTTTAATAACTTAGATAATTGGAAAGGTTCGTTCGTTTTAGGAGTAAATTAACACTAAAATAAAAAACGATTTTTCTCAAAATTAGAGGTATTTAAAAAAAATTGTTAAAGTTAAAACCACTAGTTTTTAGGATGTCTATCCAAATATATTTAACTTATCCTGGTTAGAATTATTGAATAATAAAAAACCATTTCCGGACATGTCCTTTGTTGTGTATACTCCTCAGACCAACAAAAAAAGAAAGACGGCGCGCCGCGAACATTAAAAGTGAAGCCACAAAACCGTGCTCCTGCAAGTAAATACACCCGCTCACGCACACACCTACACTAAAACCATGCTCATCGCTCTTAGTACGTCATGAGTCGTCGTCTAGTTAACATTGATTAAAAAAAATATAATTATGCTTTCCTGTGTAGTGAAAACTTATAAAAACAATAGCAAATCACAAAAAAAGTCTCACGGAATCACTTTTCACCCCTAAGCATTGATGTACTTGAAATAACATCGTTTTTTATTAAACGAATTTTAGGTTACTTGGAACAAATAACCTCAACAAACGAAAGCAGTGACTTAAAGTGCGAGGGTTGCCATAATATGATTTAAATCTTTCCCATTCGATTCAACAAATTTAAATGTGATTTCTTACTTCGAGTTATATTCATATTCTCTTTTTTATTTATTTAATATTTTAGATTTCTAATTAATACTGAATTAAAAAGTAAATGGATAGTAGATATAAGATAAAGTCGGAATGATCCAGAATGGCTGCCGTCGAAAACCAGCGTGGTTTGTTCCGATCATTTTGATAATAACGACCTTTATTCAACTAATCGTGGACCAAAGGCTATATTATTATGGTTACAAAAACTTTTTGTTTGTTACGATTTATCTTGATATTACTTTTTCTTCAGAGTCAGTGATTTTGTTGTTGTGATCTTTTTGTATATAGGTAATTGACAATATAATTACCTATATTATTTCAAAGTAATTTACATAATGACTTCATACATACCTACGACAATGTTATGATTTACGCTTCAACAAACTTATAATTGAATTTCTATGTGCATTGTTATCGAAAGAAGCTGTATTTCACTTCTTTCGATCCCAAGACACTGTCGCGGGTAGGGTTAACTTACACCTAAAGATATACCCTATAGTAGAACTAAATATATGCAAATTTTAACCCTTACTCCGTAGACAGAGAATGCTACACACTTCACACTCTCGTACTAGCCCACTCTCACCCACACTCGCACACGTCACACAGTTAGGCGCATTTTTGCCTTTTTCTCTGTATTAAGCTCGTTCATTTATATAAAGTTATTTGATTTTTCTATAGTTTAAAACTAACCTATTTATTTATATTTGTATTTTGAATTTTTTACATTAAATTGCAAATTAATGGATATTTCTAAGGCCCGTATTACAGAACCTCACTCAAAACTCAAGCATTACATAAAACTCGTTTAAAGCCTTGTGATTGGTTAAAACTAGCTTTAAGTAATGCTTGAGTCTTGAGTGAGGTTCTGTAACACGGGCCTAAGTGGAACAGCGGAGTCTTCCAAGGCCCAACACAACAATTCTTGCTTTAAAGGTGCACTTTATAATTGTTTTTTTTTTCTGATATATTTTTTTTTGTTTTGTTCGGAATAGAGGTCCTTCTAAACAATTGAGGTATAATGCCATACTTAACAATATCTTACTTGTACAATATTAGCCTACCCATAAAATATTATTACCCAAGTTATGGGGTATTTTTTATAAAAATGGCAACCCTTCGACTCACACATAGATAAAAAGGTGGCTTCAGTTTTGATGTTCGCAGCGCGCCGTCTTTCTTTTTTTGTTGGTCTGAGGTATACTCAAAGAAATACTGTAATCCAACCATCTTGTGCAAGCATATCTGAATCGGTACGCAAAATATTGATGTGAGCGATTAAGGCGTAACTCCGAATGCGGCCCGAGTGTCAAATTTCGTTCTGTTCCGATTTATATTATGTAACAGCTTAGCCGTAGCTTATTTTTAATTTTTTCAATTGTTTTTCTTATTTTTCAAAGCCAAATCTTTTAATATTTGTGTCAATTTCATAGAAATTACTCATAAAAATTAGATTCTAATGCAAAGTAATATTTTAAGTAAAAAAAAAAAATATTTTGCTTCAAGACCAATACTTCGTAGTAGCGATTCGGACCAACGTGTGAAAGGGACAGCGCTATACAGTTCACATAGCGTTGTTTCTTTTCTACTATAGCAGGCACTAGACAAATCTTACAAATAGTTCGTTCTTTCCCAGCTCTAAGCAGGAATAAAATATTCTTGAACGATGAAGCTCGTGGTACGAATATGAGTTATGTTATTGTAAGCTTGAAACAAAACTCTCCTGAAATAAGATTGTTTCGTAAAAGATTGTGGTCGGCCCCCAGTAACCGCGAGTTTTACGAGATGGTGCGAGTGTATTTACTGAGTGGTGAAAGTTTGCGAGCAGCTCGCAGAATGTATGCGACGGAGAGCATACCTCGAATGCGAGCTAATGGAATCCTAAACCCCGCGGTCCCTAATGAAAGGACCATTTTAGCGGCCACTCAAAGGCTGCTTGATCACGGACAGTTCAGAACCCCGAATCATGCACGAGGGTCTGGCAGACCCCAACTGGCGATCGAAATCGAAGAAAGCATTTTTGATTTCTTTGAGCGAGATCCAAGAGCCAGTACCTACGATGCGGCACGTCGTTTCGGTGTGAGCCAGCACGCGATATGGAAGTTGCTAAATACAGCCGGACTCCATCCATACCACTTTCAGCCCGTACAGCAGCTCCATGACCCAGGCCCAATACCACGTCGAGCCTTGTGCGAGTGGCTTTAAATCACCGCGAAGTCAACATCTTGTGGACGGATGAGGCATTGTTCACACGTGTAGGACTGTACAATGTACATAATGAACATTGGTGGTCATTCAACAATCCCCATTTGGTGCGAGATACGCATCACCAAGTGCGTTTTAGCGCCAATGTATGGGCTGGGGTTATTAAAAATAAAATAATAGGGCCCGTTTTTATTGACGGCACATTGACCGGTCCAAGGTATTTAGAAATGCTGTAAACGACCATCGAAACTTTAATTGAAGAAGTTCCAGTGCCCTACCTTAAAACTTTTACTATCAGCACGATGGCGCTCCACCTCATTACGCCATTCATGTACGGAACTACCTTAATGAAAAATATGGGGAAAATTGGATCGGTCGTGGTGGCCCCGTACCGTGGCCGGCGAGGTCCCCGGATCTTACTCCCTGCGATTTTTTTCTTTGGGGAGAAGTCAAACGCCGAGTTTATGTAGAGGAGGCCCAAAACCTAGATGACTTAAAGTTCAAAATAATTAACGCTTTTGATGAAGTGAAAAGTGATATTAGTGTTCTCAACAAACTAAATGACAATTTTAATGAAACGTGCACGTTTATGCCTAGAAAGAGGAAGACTTCATTTTGAACAATTATTAAAATACAGTGATTAGTGAAATTTAGGGGTAAGCAATTTATTGACATTGACAATTTTAGCGAATAGGTTATTTTTGATTGAACATTATTGTAATACTTAGTTGATTCCAATTTTTTAAATACGCCATAATGCAGAAGTAGTTACCTATGCACAATGTATTAAGTAACGTAAATTTTATTGATAATAATGCTTTATTTTCTGTATTTTGATGGTCCTAAGCCCATTAAAGTATGAAGGAAAAATTGGAATAACTCTTCAAATAACTTCAGGGGGCCTACCGAGCTCTTATAGCAGTATTATTATAATCTTACTTTGACTTTTCGTACCATGACGTCCATAAAATAAGCTTGTTGTAATGTTGAAACAATTTTATTTTCTTAGCGGTTTTGGTGACGTCACCTCTAAAAGTTCATTCAATTCGTACCACGACGTGACTTTTGACAACTAGCAGGATTGTTTTATGTCAAAATTAGCAATCTTAAAAAAGTTCCTCGGACTCGACGGAAATATTATTGTTTTGCAATTTATATTAAGAAAAAACATTTTCGTGTCATGTAAAGTTAGTAAAATGTATTTATTTACGTAAACTTGCCGAATGAATTGTGTATCTATAGATTTTAGTACATGTGTAATTAATTTCTTGTTTGATGGCGAATACATACGAAACATTTGAGTTTTTGGAAGCGGATAACGCAGAAAAATATAAATTCCCAGAGTAGGTACCTCTAGCTGCCGCCCGGAAACCCGACTGCAAAATTAATAACAAAACACTAATCACGGAGTCTGACCACAATATATTGTTTCGAACTATCTTCGTCAAAACATTACACATTTCTTTGTTTTAAAACTTATTCACTGAGTAACCTTAACCTTCCCTTGATTCCATGTCGACTTTGTAGCCAATAAGATCATACATTCATTAGCAAATATGTTAAAATAAGTTCAACCTCGTAATAGTTATAGTTATCCACTTGTAAACAAAAATATCGCTACATTGAGGCTGTGTTCAGAGTTACGCTGCAATCGATTAAAGCGTGCTAACACCCATACCGAATTAGTGTCAGCGCGATTACAACGTGCTGTGAATCGTCTTATATGACGTCGTAGCATGCGCCATCTTGCGATAACGCTGACCATGCCCTAAATTAATATCACCGTGAGCGCTGTCAAAATGACAGTGGTGCTGTTTTGGTTTGAGTTGCACCATATCTTTAAACTAACGTGGCATTTTGGAAATTGTGCTTCTGGCTACAGTCGTCACCTAATCAAAGAAGAAGAAATTTGTTGTGTATACTCAAAGAAATACTGTAATCCAACCATATTGTGCAAGCATATCTAAATCGGTACGCAAAATATTGATGTGAGCGATTAAGGCGTAACTCCGAATGCGGCCCGAGTTTCAAATTTCGTTCTGTTCCGATTTATATCATGTAACAGCTTAGCCGTAGCTTATTTTTAATTTTTTCAATGGTTTTTCTTATTTTTCAAAGCCAAATCTTTTAATATTTGTGTCAATTTCATGGAAATTACTCATAAAAATTAGATTCTAATGCAAAGTATTAAAAAGTAAAAGAAAATAATATTTTGCTTCCAGACCAATACTTCGTAGTAGCGATTCGGACCAACGTGTGAAAGGGACAGCGCTATACGGTTCACATAGCGTTGTTTCTTTTCTACTATAGCAGGCAATAGACAAATCTTACAAATAGTTCGTTCTTTCCCAGCTCTAAGCAGGAATAAAACATTCTTGAACGATGAAGGTCGTGGTACGAATATGAGTTAAGTATGTTATTGTAAGCTTGAAACAAAACTCTCCTGAAATAAGATTGTTTCGTCAAAGATTGTGGTCGGCCCCCAGCAGGTCACGGCTTAAACATAAAAAAAGTCTAGTTCGAACGTGATAAAATTAGCGATCAGTACTTTGTAACCGACGTAAATACCTACGCCCGCCGGCGAATCGAGCGAGCGCACAGCTGATAGATAGGAACTTTCGCGCGTTCCGCTTTGCCGCGCGCCGCCGGTTAGCCATCGGCCAAGGCCAAGGCCTCGGGAGCCCCCTGGTTTGTTAGGAATGAGATCCCCCATCTCGCCCTAAAACTCCCCACCATCCACCAATTTTTCAAACGCTCTTCCAAGCGTTACTTCGATACTGCCGCCGAACATCGCAACCCTCTGGTTGTTGAGGCCGCTAGTTACACTCCCTCTAGTATCAATCGAACTCTCCGCCCTAAGCGAATCCTTACCGACCCTGACGACCCCATTACCCTCCTCCATGAGAGCAGTAGGGAAACCAGCACAGTGTAGAAAAACAGACGCCTCCCGTCATTCCGACCTCGCCGCCGAGGTCCTTTGCGATCGCGACCGCGTCCCCGAGTAAATGATACTCCCCCCCGACCCTTGCTCGATAACGAGGTGCCAGCAGTTGTTGCAGCTGAGCACGTAGCTTTAAATTCTCCGCCTAATAATCATGATCAAAACTTTGATCCAGCCCGTCCCATCCTTGATGTCCTCCTCCGGTTGACGCCCTAAGCCGTGGTTCGTACCCCACAGGGGGTGCCCATAGCGAGCATTCACCTAGTTTTAATTAGCATAGGTGAATAACCCCTGGCTGGAGGTTTTAAGTATAATCATGCACTCATGGTGGTCCTGCTGAAGGGAGCGTGACTACCGCCGGACCACCTTCAAAGTCGAGTTTCTCGAAAACTATTAAGGTACCAATTTTGTCGTTCGAGCACTAATTAGTACCAATTGGGTACTAATTATTTACTAAATATGGAAGCGATTGGCGTTGGTGGTTCTGCGGTGGTCACGGACATTATTTTTTTAAATAAAAGAAACGATTTAATATTGTATTGTATTATTTAATTTTTTTCGCTGTCGTAGTGAAAAGTAGAGTGTAACACACGGCGCTAAAATCCATTCTAACTCGGTTTCTATTTCGATACTACCTCGATAGAATGGGTTATTTTAGCCCCTCGTATAAAAATCTATTATTTTAAATCCGACTAGTAGTTCCGGAGACAGTGCCGGATTAAGCCAGCGCGGGGCCTATAGCAAATTCTACCTAGGGGCCCCCTATGGTAGAACTTGGTTTATTTTAAGTTAGCAGCTTAGCAGATAAACTAGTCAAATCAATGTTTCTAGTCAAATACGTTCTACTCCTGTTCCTACATAGTCAAGTAGGTACTTCAACCAAATGACTTTTTTCAAACAATGCTAACTGTAGAGAATCTTAGGTTTTTTTAAAAGTACCTATACTTTTTAAAAACCTTTGCTTCATTTTTAGAAAAGCTGATACTGGCAGTGATTTTATTATAATTCTTATAAGAGAGCCTTGATTGCAAGAGCGAGCGCAGCGAGCTCGATATTTTTTGCACCTCGGATAGTCTAGGCTTCCTATTGACTATTTATACTGAAATAGTAGTTACTTTGTCTATTATTGTAGAAAAGTTTATGAAAGAAGAGAAACTAAGATGCAAGAGCGAGCGCAGCGAGCTCGATAATTTTTTGCACCTCACCTCGGAGAGGTTCTTTTGACAATACAAACAGAAATAGGAGTTGCTTTGTTGACTTATGCAGAAAAGCTGCAGTATTAAGAGAAACTAGGATTCACGGGCGAGCGAAACGAGCCCGAATATTTTTTGCATTTCGCGCCTCCCGAGGTTCGATTTGTTTTGACCGTTCTTACATAATATTTCATTAGACGTCTATCCAAGCGCGCTGATTTTGTCAAATAAGGCGCGGCGCCCACTATCGGTGGGCATCGGTACGGCTCGGTAGAGCTCGGGCGCCTGAGGGCTGCTTGGGGCAGCTTCGTGCGCCTCAGAGCTGTCTCGGCAGTCGTAAGCATACCTAAGGACTCCTAGGCTGGTTTCGGGCAGCTCGGGTGGCATTTTCGTGGCCAGACAAGTCGCAGAACAGTCATAACTTTCACTGCGCGCGCCTCCATTAGCTTGGCAACACCCAGAGGAAAATAAAAAGCAACAGCCTCATTAATTACACATACAGGTTCGTTTTATTTATTTATCGTAAATCATTAAACAAGTTATGAAATTCATCGAAAGTACATCTTTGCTTCCAAAGCTTATTCACCCAAAATATTTTTTTTGCCTTAAGCTCCAAGTTTCTCTTCTTCTTCAACAAGATGAACAATGAGAACTAAGTCCATCTACCATTATAAATACACACGTACAACTGTTTTCACGTAACGTTACGACTGCTCTACGACGTGTCTGCCACCCGAACTATTCTTAGTTTTGCCGAAACCAGCCTCGGCGTCCTTAGGTATGCTTAAGACTGCCGAGGCAGCTCTGAGGCGCCCGAAGCCGCCCCAAGCAGCCCTCAGGCGCCCGAAGCCGCCGTGAAGCGCCCGAGCTCTACCGAGCCGTATCGATGCCCACCGATAGTGGGCGCCACGCCTAAGGGTGCACACGTCAGACTTTTTGTAGAGCCGAATATCGGGCCGATTCGAATTCTATAGGTACATTTATACGAGCGGTTTTTTCTAAAACTTGTGCGTTTACCGTATGTAATTTAGTTTTATTTTCGCCAATGAAATTATCTGTTACTATGATTTTCAGACGTGGATTGCCTTACTCGGAAAAGGGATTACATTATTCACGTTTTTGTAACATCAAGTAAAATTAATATACCACGTATTAATAAGTTTCACACAAAAAATTACGCTTAGGCGGAGGTTCGGTAGGTAGGGTTTGGATACGCGGGGCCCCCTTCTGTGCGGGGCCCGTAGCAATTGCTACTCTTGCTTCGTGGTTAATCCGCCACTGTCCGGAGATTACCCCCCACATACAAACTTACAAACAAACAAATTTTACCTCTATATAGTATTATATGGGTTGGGAAAAAAGTCTTTTCGCATTATAGTATGTATGAACTTGTAATAAAATCTCTTTGACTATACTATTTGTAGCTGGCTGGTTTTGGTATCATTGAAAGTTTAAATTTTAAAGAACATAATTCCAAATTCAAATTAGGAAATGTGTGATTTTCATTTGTTTTTCGTACCGTCAAGATGGGTGAATCTAATGAAGAAATTCGATACATTTAAAAATTTTACTACAAAAAAGGTAAAAATGCAACGCAAGCCCCATGCGCATGATCTACCTGTTATTTTAAGAGCTTGCACATATTATTTGATGTATACTCATGTTTTACAATAAATAGGTATATTCTATTCTATTCAATTCTAAGCCGCGAAAAAAATTTGCGATGTTTATGGACCTAGTGCAGTGTCTGTGCACAAGACTAAAAAGTGGTCTGTGAGAGTAGCACAAATTTGGTTTAAGCGTTTTCAATCCGGAAATTTTGATGTCAAAGATGCACGTCGCTCTGGTCGCCCTATTACGGATAAAATGGATGCCATTTTTGAAAAAGTGGAGCAAGATCGGCATATCAGTAGTTACGACGTAGCTGAAGAACTGGGAATTGACCACAAAACAGTTTTGGCGCATTTAAAAAAAACTGGGTACCTACACAAAAAAGCTTGATATTTGGGTACCTTACGAGCTCACTGAAAGAAACCTAATGAACCGTGTATTCATTTGTGATTCTTTATTACGACGTAATGAAACCGAACCATTTTTGAAGAAGCTGATAACTAGTGATGAAAAGTGGATCACGTACGACAAGAACGTGCGAAAAAGGTCGTGGTCAAAGGCCGGTCAGGCTTCACAGACTGTGGCGAAACCCGGGTTAACTCGCAACAAGGTGATGCGGGATTGGAAGGGCATTATTCATTATGAGCTGTTACCACCAGGCAGGACCATCGATTCTGAACTCTACTGCGAACAACTGATGAGATTAAAGCAAGAAGTTGAGAGAAAGCGGCCGGAATTAATCAACAGAAGGGGTGTGGTTTTTCATCATGATAACGCTAGACCTCACACATCTTTAGCCACTCAGCAAAAATTAAGATAGTTTGACTGGAAGGTGTTAATGCATCCGCCGTATAGTCCTGACCTTGCACCTTCAGATTTCCACCTGTTTCGGTCTCTTCAGAATTCTTTAGGCAGTGTCAGGTTAACATCACTAGAGGACTGCCAAAACCACTTGTCGCGGTATTTTGATCATGAAAGTCCCAAAATTTCTATAGCAATGGGATCATGTCCCTACCTACAAGATGGCAAAAAGTTATCGAACAAAATGGTAACTACATACTTTAGTTAAATGTAAATAAACTATATTAAAAATGTTTTGAATTTTCTTAAAAAATGCGAAGCAACTTTTTCCCCAACCTATTATTAAATTATACAAATCGTAGAAAAGTTTGAATAATATAGGACTTAAAATTAAAAAGCTTTAATTATCCACTAACAACGCAAATATTTCACGGCGATACATTCGCAGAAATATTACAGGAAATAGATATAACGAATCTACCAGTGACAGAGCGATTACAGGGAACTAAATTATGTATGGTCGAAGTCGTTATTGCTTTACTAACTATGAAAAACACCCAGTAAATTGAAACTTCCGTAAAGTTAACTATCTAACTGGTCGCAAAGACGTTATAAGCCACACGGCAACTGCACCAGCACGGCAAAGATGGATGCAAATGTATAGATTTAGGCCGTCGCGTCGCCGGCTAGTGGAAAAACGCATAATTCATAATTTTAATATATTGTTGCCTCTAAAGCCGTAACTGTGCCGCCCAATCAATGTTAGAAACAACTAGACCTTTCCAGTTGTGACTGTGTGTCATTTGCTCCTATTTTAATAACAAAATATTATATTTATTTTAAAATCGGCACACAGCTCGGGCTTCCTAGAAATACATTAAATCTCTATTTTATGGGCTGACAGTTCGACACGTTACACTAATTAATAACAAAAGATCCCATTTCTTTAAAATTGTAAAACAATATTGAACCTCTTTCAAACCACTTTACATTTCTATTTTATGGGAAACAAGCCCAGATAATTCTAAGAACTGAAACCAAAAACAGGGATAAGCAACACACGGTTCTCAAAATACGGGCGAGGAAGCATGGTATTATTACATGAATATAATAAAAAGTAAGGTAAAGAAACCAACTAACGAATAGAAATTTAGAGTCATGCTTGAAATTTAAAACAACAACTTATTAGCCAGATTTAACCAAACTTTCAAAAGGATAAAAAGCCATTGATGTAACTATCTATTATCCAATAACTGTAATTATATTATTGGATTAATTATATTATTATTCTAGCAGCTAGCTAGAATAATAGCTGCTCTAATCAATTTTGTGCTAAAACATAATTGAATGTTTATAATACAATTATATAAATTGTTACTTTTGGCTATCCCGTCTCAAAAGGTTGGCAATCCCTGAACCAAAGCAGTGGACATTATTAGAGCCACATCTGGTGAGCATTAAGTTCGCCCCGGCAATTCAAATGGACCCTTTTAAAACAATTGAGAAATTGCACAAAAAACATCCATAAGTCTATTCTGCAAAAGTGTGGGAAGATGGGCCAAACGTGGTGTTTTTAGGATTTTTAGGGGACCAAGGAATAAAGTCATGGCACTTGGTTTTAGACCACGATAGGATACGGACGTCCGAGTCTAGACTAGTTAAGTTAGAAGGCTTGGTGAATACCAAGAGGCCAAGTCCGCAAGATAACTAGTATTAGTTATTAAGTTAAATATAGTTGGGTTAAATTAAAGCCCAGATTAGACTAATTTAGTACCTAATGTTATATGTGTGTGTGTCAATGTGAGTGTTGATGCGACGGGGTGAGTCTTTCATTATAACAATTATCCTTGGCTGGTAATATATTTGAAGTTCTTATAACGAAACAGACAGAGACGTGTTGCTGGGGAGTTTGTTGCGCCACTTCTTCTCCTCTGCTCAAACACTAGGAAGTGGTGAAGGGAGGGCGCTTTGGGACTGTCTATAGACCTTCAGGAGAGTTGATCCACAACTCTATTAATTAATGATTCTAGAATTATGATTCTCTACTCTATTATCTAGAACCTAAATCTTGAATTCTGTATTCTTTGCCTCAGACCAATTAAAAGGGCTTTAAGAGAGATTATCCAGTACTCTATTAAATAAATAATGATTCTTGAGTTTCGATTCTCAACTCTATTAGATAGTAATTCTTGAATGTTGTATTCTTTATCTCAGACCAATAATTCGGTCAGACTGACATGAACACGTGTCTTGCAGATATGCTTGTTGTGCAAAGGGTGACCTTCCAGGGGTTTGGGTGACCACATCTATATCATATTCAGTCCAAGGACTGATAGGGACCATGTCTCCAAAAGAGCATGATGCCGACGAATGTCGCTGGAACTAGCCGCCCCGTAGTTAGACACGGACGGTCACTCGGTTGCCGCAGGGAAAGCCACTTCGTCACGTTTATCAGTTCGAAAGAACTGCTAGGGACCATGCCTCCAAAAGAGCGTGATGCCGACGCAATGCGTCACTTATGGAAGTGTTGCTCTAAGTACTCCGAGTGTAGATGTGAGGTATCGTGCGAGTGATGACTGACCAAATACCTGTTACGCTAACGTAAAGGTTACTCACAAGTTTTTATAATGATATACTTTGCATCCCTCTATTATATATTAGCTTTCTAAACCACATCCAATGTATTTTCATAACGATGAATTCTTGTCTTATTTACAATCTCATTCAATCCTTTACTTGCCTTATTAATGGGACAAGGTATCGGACTTCTTATTTGAGAATTCATTTCTTCTTACATATATCGGTGGGAGGGTGACCAGTCTGGGACGAGCCCTACAGAACTGTGCGGAAAGGAGGGGCACTGTCCTTCCCCCTAAGGGGGGAACCGACTTAAACACTAATGTTAGCATAATTAGGAAAAACGAAAATTTTATCAGCCTAGGGTAATTTAGGTACAGTCACACAGTGAACAGCGTACAGCCATAACTTTTAATCATATTCATTTCGACCCATTATCACATTGGGATACTTTACCTGTATGCAATGCATAATACATTGTACAAATGATACAAATCCTTGAACATACTCCTTGGTACAAGGTGCGTCAGTCAGCGCTTCTAAGACGTTACATGTTTCCCTATAGTCAGATTTAATATTTTGAGGGAAATTCCTCATCGGATTTGAGTAGTATTTTGAAAATTTGTTAGATGCTTTCACTTGAGTGTCGTTTAGAGGCTTCTTATGGAAGATATTTTCAGCTCGTCCGTCACAGATGATACAATCCTCGCACATCGTTCTATAATGAATTAATAATTTTTTAGCTCGCATTATAAATGTTTCCGTTAGAACAATTTCAAACCACGGGCCTCTGAAAAGAAAAAGAAAATATTTCAGATGCCTTTCTGAGCTACACTTGTCACAAAAGTTCGTTGTCGTGGTTGAATTAAAGGAGTGTCCATGCAGTTTCCTTTTCATTCTTCTCACCTACTACACTTTGGAATGGGCAACTAGCTTCATCTTTCTTAATGACCAACTCCTTTTACAATTATTTAAAAATGCCTGTAAATGGTTTAAGTAATTGAAACAAATGCTAGAATTTGAGTTTGAGCTTGGAATTACCTATAAAGATATAAACAGTGTGATTAAGTCGATAAAGTAATAGGTAAAAATTGGTTATCTGTTCTCTAGCATGACCGAAAAAAGATGCAAGTCAAGGGGTCAAGGGGGTCATCGGGCAATGAATCGTCGTCGTCATCATCATAATCATTATTTCAGCCGAAAGACGTCCACTGCTGGACATAGGCCTCCCCCAAGCACCACCACTTCGACCGATTCTGTGCTTTCCCTTTTGGGTGACTTTTAGCCTTCTGATAAGGCCCATTGTGAGCGACCATGTTTCAGTACCATAAATTATCACTGGCAACACACACTCGTCAAAGACTTTCGTCTTGAGACACTGTGGTATGTGGGACGAGAAGATATTGCGTAGCTTCCCGAACACTGCCTAGCCGAGGCGGATTCGACGATTGACCTCTTTTTCGAAGTTGGACCTAGGTACCTAGCTGGACAGTTTGTCCTAGGTAAACATACTCGTCGACAACTTTGAGCAGCATGGGCAATGAGTGTTAAAATAAAAATAAATGATGTACTTACATATATGAAAATGTTAATTCTGCTCCCTTTTTTACGGGTGTTATGGTCACCAGCGCTGCGCTGTTCCGCAGCCCCGCCACATATGAATTCGGTAGACAGGAGTTAGGCAGGTTACCGATGAACGGAAAATATCCTTTATTAGGGTAATTGTGCAATGTCGTTATGTCCTCTGTGCACACCGAGGTGTAATGCTGCAGTTGTACTGGAGTACAATAAAGCAACAGGTGCATCAATACCCTGGACACTGCTTGTATGGCTGCACTCTTGTTGTCAGGAGAGTTCGGTAGAAAAGATGTACATTTATCCAAATAATGTATAATGTTGGCTACATACAAACATCTGTTGAACATCGCACCATATATGAAATGTGTGTCATAATGAGAATTCAGTAAAGAAAACTTTTGGGAACCAAAAATCTCAGCAACAGTATTGTTTTTCATTCGTTCAACACCTAAATCTTTAGATGCTGTGATGAACTCATCCCAAGAGCTACACAATTGACGCATTCTGAGAGTAGCTTTAACAGGTAGCTCATCCAATATAATGTCTATGATTTTACATTCAAAATTATGCCCTTCCTGCAAGGCTTTATCTTTGCATTGTTTGTCACAAAACATGGCAACACAGCATCCTTCACAAGGGATTAAATTAAAGTCCATCTTGAGACAATAGTGGCATGAAATGACATGGTTCTTAACATGAGTAGCTCCTACAAATGCTGTCTCTATTGCTACAACAGTACCGACGGGTATATCTTTAGCAGCAACCACTTTTGGTTGTCCCGATTCCATTATGACTTCCACATCTGAAGTGGCACATGGTATGTCAGGGTTACGGGCTCCTTTGAGCTTGAAAAATTCTTCAGCAAATGGAGTGGATCTGAAACATGATAATTAAATTAATGTAAATAACAGCAAATAGTTCATCTTTAAGTAGCTCATATGTAGATTCAAGTATACCTAATCATCAAACTGTTACGTTTTTATATTTAACTAGCTTTTACCCGCGGCTTCGCCCGCGTGTATGTCGGAAAATATCCCACGGGAACGTACTACGGAGATTTCATCCTTATCCTTACATATTATAAAACAAAGTCCCCCGCCGCGTCTGTCTGTCTGTCTGAACACGATAAACTCAAAAACTACCGAACGGATTTTCAAACGGTTTTCACCAATGGACAATGGAGTGATTCATGTGGAAGGTTTTAGTGTATAATTAATTAAGGTTTTGTGTAAATTGGCTAAAATATGACGATTATTGTTGAAGGAGTCGGAAAAAATCATGCCGACTGGGAGCTTTACTGGTGTGCGCTGCGTTAACCGGAAAAGATACATCAAATTTATGTTCTACGGTATTGTTCATCTTAAAAAGTTCAACAAAAAAGTCCACGATGGCATATGTCTATCTTCTAAAGATGACCCACAATAACCATTTTTATCTTTCAGAAAATGATTAAAACTTAATTGTTATTTCCGAAGCTTTTTTCACCGGTATAGTATTAATCCTTATCCAAAAAAATATGTTACATTGGGCATTTAACTTAGATTAAAATATGCCTTTAAATCATTTAATTTTAATTAATAGTTTAAAAGATATTACAGTTTCAAAATTACGCAGAGCAACGCGGGCGCAGCGGTAGGAGTCAATGACGTTTTCCTCTGATATTAGGTATGAAATCTCGGTAGTACGTTCCCGTGGGATATTTTCTGACATCCACGCGGGCGAAGCCGCGGGCAAAAACTAGTACCTAATAAAATAACAGAGGAAAACGTCATTTGACTCCTACCGCTGCGCCCGCGTTGCTCCGCGTAATTTTGAAACTGTGATATCTTTTAAACAAAATCATTTAAATTAAATGATTTAAAGGCATATTTTGGAGCGGAAGGGCGTGTCAGACTCTTACTGACTAAAACCCATCCGTGTTCCTTCGGTTGCCCTGTTGCCGGGGGCCAGCATTTCCCTTTCGGCCCATATTCGCAGCCCCGGCAGGCATTGGCCCTAGCGGACCCCGTCAATTCTGCTGACATCTCTTTGAGGCGCGCGTGGAACACTACGCGTCGTCGACCCGGGCTTGGTCCTTATCGGACGGCGAGCTACCCATTGCTCACCGTCCGCAAGCCCGTGCCTAAGGTGGCCAGAAATCGGCTCGCGATTCCCGCCCAGGGCGTCTCCTCCTGCGGCTGTTAGGGGCGTGAGGGCGCGAAATTTGTCTGTCCCTCACGCGTTCCGCCTCCTCCTTCGCGAGCATTACTGCTTCGCAGGAGGTGATGGCCTGCCATTTCCTCTCGCTCCGTACCATGGCCTGAACCAGGGCCGGACGCGAGAGATCACCGCCGCCGATTGCCTCCACGAGGACACGGCGATGCTCCGCCCAAGCCGGACAGACCTCCACTGTGTCCTCCGGGCGATCCACACAATGGTGACACCCGGGCGTTCCCTCCCGCCTTATCCTGAACAGGAAGCAGCCGTGTCCGGTGAGGACCTGCGTCAGGCGGATGGTGAGGGCGCCGTGGCGCCTCTCAAGCCACTTCTCAAAGAGGTGTCTTATCGCCGCAATTGTGGCGTGCCCAGCGCTGGGTTGCGACAATCGCACTCTCCATGACGCCATGAGATCCCGCCGGAGCTCTGTCCGCTATGCCGCGATTTCTTGCGGCATCGGAGTTAAGCCCCGGCGTTTCGCCTCCTCGCGCCACTCCCAGATGTGCGCGAGGACCTTTGCCTCCAGATCCCATGGCGGTAGTCCGGCAAGGAGGCTCGCCGCCTCGCACGAGACCGTGCGGTATCCTCGGGCCAGCCGGATGGCCATGACCCTCTGGGACGCGTTCAACCGGCGGCGGGCTGGCCGCAGCCTCAATGAACGCGCCCACACCGGTGCCCCGTAAAAGGCCATGGAACGCACGACCCCAGCATAGAGCCTCCGGCAGGAGGCGTTTCGATCCCCTAGATTGGGCAGGAGCCGCTTCAATGCAGCCCCGGCCTGCTCCAGACTGAAAACCAAACGTCGGAAATGTTCTACGAAGTTCCACCGGCTGTCGAGGACGAGTCCCAGATATTTCATTGTCGACTCGACACCGATGTGAACCCCTCCCGCCATTACCTGGGAACCCGACGGTGGCGCATTCCGAGGACCATAAAAACCCATGGCCTCGGACGTGTGCAGGGCCACTTTGAGTCCCAGCTGCCAGATCCTGTCAACGATTACGACTAATCTTTACCTGGCATTAGATTACATTTGAAACAAGGGTATCCTTGTTAGATAAGGACGAAAAACTATGATATTAGAGAGTATTTTCTAATATAATACTTTATCACCCTTAAATCAATTTATTCGACCCGGGATGACAGACGTGGATGAGACTCGCACAGATCATGGTACAAGAGAGGAGGCCTATTACTTTGCTATACTATAAATTAGCATACATGGGCCATCTCAGCAATAATGGAACATTGAGGCTGGCTTTACAGCTACTTCCCATATCATAGGAACCATATAACCAGCAATGGAGGCAGCTCAACTCATTGCTCAGATGAACCAATTTTATTTTTATTTAATGAAATAAAAAAAAAACTCCAGCCTGCGTAGCATGACAACCATAGAAACGGGTTTTCTACGTATTTTGTCAATGGAAGAATAGACAAAATGACAGATTGTGATTGTCTATCTGTCATTTTGTCTATTCTTCCGTCTACAAAACCCGTTGCTATTGTGGTCATGCTAAGCGTGCTGAGCAATGTAACATGTCTCAGGTGAATGTTGTGCTTTTCCTAAAAATATCCTGACAGAATTTTGGTAAATAAAGTAACTTTAACATATTTTGTAGGAAATTGAATCACAATCAATGATATTTTTAATCGCAATAATATAAATTGTACCAAATTGTGAAAATACACTTACAATTTGATTTGATTTGAGTATAAAAGTATGCTTATAAGTTCCAAAGTTAAAATTAGATGATGGGGAATATATTGACTTATACTTACAATTGCTTGCGTGCAAGCTGATCAAGCCAGTAGACATCCATATGTCTACTGGCTTCTGTTTTCATCTTCTGTAGTTTGCTGAACAAGCTGGTGGGGCAGTCCAGTGCGAGGCAGGTCTCAATATCCTTGACACAAGCCTGAAACTGCTTCGTTTTCAACAATAACTCTGCTCGGCTATAGTAAGACAACCTCATGGCTTCGGAATTAAGTGGTGCCCGCGTTAGAGCTCTATTGTAATTCACCAACGCCATCTGATAATCACCTTCGCAGAAGGCTTTTTTACCTTCAGTCACATGCTGAAGAGCTTCTGAAGCGGATTTTTCTTTTTTTTCTAACACTATAAAGTTATTCATTTGTTTTAGTTCTTTTGTAGCCAGTACCACACAATCTGCTAAGTCCTTATTGCGCAGTGCTTTGTAAACGCTGTTTAGAGGACTTCTGCCCTGATGATTATAGAATTGTGATATTGCTAGCAGTAGCATTTTGATAAGTTAGTTGTAATCGCAGCACTTCAGTTATTAGGTATTTCGCTGTTAGGAATTTGGTTGAAAACTTTCTATAGCACTTCACAGATTTACGTTCACACTCGGAGTTTGTATGTTATACTCTAGTTGGATTCTTGATTCAAGCTCACACAGAAAGTGCAAAGAGAAAATGATTGAGTATGATTAGTCTTGTAGTTACTTTACTCCACAGACTAAGTAGTACTCTTTACTCTTTGGATTAGTCTGTTATTGAATAGAACAAAAACTACACGGTTAAGACAAATTCCCCATGACTACTGTTTCAATGTTGCCAGGTACCAAAATCCTATATAGGCCGCGTTCCGAGTTAGGCCTTAATCGCTCACAGCGCTCACATCGATACTTCGCGTTCCTATTTAGGCCGCATTCCGAGTTAGGCCTTAATCGCTCACAGCGCTCACGTGACTTCGCTTTCCTATTTACATATCACGCTAATGACAGCTCAGAGCTGTCAACAACTCAGAACGCTCGTGAACGCGCTCACACTGCTCACAGTGGTCGCTCATCGTCAAAACTTATAACATAACCCAAAAATTTGCATAAGATGGTTGGATTACAGTATTTCTTTGAGTATACACCACAAATTTCTTCTTCTTCTTTGGTTAGGTGGCAGCTGTAGCCAGAAGCACAATTTCGAAATTGCCACGTTAGTTTATAATTATGATGCAACTCAAAACAAAACAGCACAACTGTTATTTTTGACAGTGCTCACGGTGATATTAATTTAGGGCATGGTCGGTGTTTTCGCAAGATGACGCATGTCATGACATCATCTATGACGATTCACGGGACATCGTTATCGCGATAACGCTAACACGGTACGGGTGTTAGCACGCTCAAATCGATTACAGCGTTACTCGGAACGCACCCTAAGTAAGTTTGCCAGAGCTGTAAAATTACACACCCAATTTTAAAGCTTATTCTACACGATAGAACTTTTTATTGATTTTTTAATTAATTTCTAAGAGCGCAATGTAGCCCCCACGATTTAATTATTCTGATTTTTTATTAATGCTAAATGTTTGAGAATCGCTAGAGGAAGATCGTAAGTTACAATTGAATCCCGATGTTTCGTCGAGGCTATCCTTTTGAAACCTGAAAACTTATGGATGAAATTCGTATACAAGTGATGCTCCCAAGAGAAAGTGTGTTTGGTTTAGCTATAGCACGGAGTATAGAAAGAAGCGGAGATGCCGCAAAGCAAGTAGGTCTTGCGCCTTCAATTAGGTCCTGACGTCATAGTAGGCGGGGCCGCAAACCTTAGTTGCGAGTGAATCTTCATCGCGTTCGGGTGCGTTGTATTCTAATCGTTTTTTAATAGTTAAATTGTTTTAATAATGAAGTGCGCTGTTGTTGGATGCAAAAATGATTCAGGATCAAAACTGAAACATACTGATGGCGTAGCATTTCATGTGTGAGTCCCTAAAATTTATATTTTCATTTTAAAACACATTTTCTCGTTTGATCGTCAGATTGTAGCTAGAGACATCTGTTGTCGAGGAGGTGCATTCTAACCAATTCTCACCGATTTCGTATTTTTATCATTATCAATGCATATTATTGTGACTAATTTGCGACTCAAATTACTTGCAAGTTTTATTTTGTTCGCTATAAGTTAATTCATAGATAAATACGTTCTTTGATACATGAAATAAGAAGAATTTAAAATAAGAAAAATGCGCCATCTGTCGGTAAGTTGCCGGTCCTAACTGTTAAATAAAAATGTGTGCATCATGCTAGCAAGACCCTATTTTATCGAATTTGCGAAATTATCAAAAAACTTCATATCATTAAATGCACATGCACATGATCAAGATCCAATTTTCAACCATGTCACGTTTTAACCAAAGCTATAAGCCACAACTATTGTAATACGAAACTTAATTATTACAGTAAGCTCGAAAACATTGTTTTGTCTAAAAGGCAGCATTTAAATAAAACTGTGTTGTTATGTGGCCAATAATAAGCAATGTCCAATAAAGATTGATGATTTTATTTTTTTATTTTACTACTTACAGGGTGGCAGGGACATCGACGCGAATACTGTTACCATGGATTCAGTAGGTACATGATTCTAAAACACCCTGCGTTGAAATTTTTCGTCGGTTATTTTTTTTTTTAATCTGTTGTTTTATAGAAAAGTGCAATACCTACGCGGTCAAAATGTATGGAACAGCAGATATTTTACAAAATAACCGACGAGAAATTTCTACGCAGGCAGGGGAGTTCAGAATCATCTACTGAATCCATGATAACAATTTTCGCGTCGATGTCCCTGCCACCCTGTATACTAAATGACTATAAAAAATGTTAACCCATGTTACCCATCTTTTGGGCTTCGCCCACAGTTGGGTATAAATAATGTGTTCCCACCATACTAATTCACATAGAACGTTCTGGAACAAAGTGTCATGCTTTGTTACGCCATAGTGGCCAGTAGACGAACTAAAATTAAAAATTGTTAGTTCAGTTTCACTGTAATAATTCCTTTCACCGCTAGATGGATTTTACAAAAAATGGGTGGGGTTTCCATCGTGGGGTGTGGCGATCGCCGTACCTCGTCCCCCGAACACCCGCGTTCAGGCGACGCTTCATTCTTAGGTGATTTCGGCTTGCGGCATCTCCGCTTTTTTCTATACTCCGTGAGCTATAGGCACTTGTGATGTGACATAATGGACGAGGAAAGCCTAAGTCGGATATGTATCAGTGCTTTCTCGGATAGTGATATTGTGGAAGCAAAATACCTACTGTTATATGCGATTACAACAACTTCCAAACGTAAGATTACGAGGAAGAAAGATGGGAAAAAGGTACGTGAGATCGAGGATATCATTAGCTTATTACAAGTAACCCATCCTAATGACCGGCCAGTTTTTGTTGCAAAAGATTTGCAAAAATTACCACCCGTACTATTTGATCACGTAGATGTGACAAAACTGCTTAAAGATTTAACAAAGATGAAAAGTGAAATTGATGAAATTAAATCGCAATATGCATCTGCTACTCAACTTGAACCGATCAAGCGTGACATAGCAGATTTGAAAAAATTGACGAGTATGAAAAGCCCTTGTTATTCGTATGTAAACACAAAGCGAGGAGGTGGAACTCATATGATGGACAGCTGTGATTATGATAGCGGGCCGATGGGATTGCAACATGTTCCTATTACTAGCAAAAATACATCGGATCAAAGTTCTAAAAGTGAAACTATTTTACCGCCTACCCGCTACTCATCAATATCAGCTGATCAGAACTTGAACAGCACAAAGACTAATGAGCATAATCGGAAAGAGTGCGAAACCGGTGTAGGCTCACAGCTGAGCGTCGTCAACAACACCGGGTCGTCGCAAAAAACTGATAGTAACAACTTTGCGAGGTGCCCGGGACACACGGCTGCGGCGGTCGTCCAATCGACTTCTCAACCTAAAACGGTTGCTGAGATCGTAAGTGAAGGGGAGTGGACCTTGGTACAAAAACAGAAGAAGAAAAACGAGGAAGCGCTTTGTGGGAAATATAGGAAAAGCTGTAATACAACCCACGGGCAAATTTAAGGCTGTAGATGAAAAATTCGTTTTGTATATCTATAATGTGGATAAACAGGTGACACAGAGTGACATCACAGAATATGTTGACGAAAAAGCCAAAATACGTGTAGATATTGAGAAAATGATAATGAAGATGCCCAAAAGTTATAACGCATACAAGATTTCTGTTCCAAAACATACCTAAGTATGATTTATTCATGTGTGATGATTTTTGGCCTGAAGGTATATCATATCGTAAATTTATAGACTTTACTAAAAAGAAAACAGACAGAGGAAATACTCTGAGAATGAATATTACACACAATATAAATGGATAATACGACCCTAATAAGTTTCAATTGTAAATGTATTAAAAGATCTGTTGACTGTGTGAGGCGTCTGTGTGTAGCGGCCGACGTTATCGCGTTGCAAGAAACTTGGCTTTTGCCACATGATATCGCCTTTCTTGGACAAATAGATGATGACTTCGCTTTTACTGGCAATTCGGCAGTCGACACCTCAGCGGGAGTGCTACGTGGAAGGCCTTATGGAGGAGTGGCTTTGTTGTGGAGGAAAAGCCTATTTCCATCTGTCACGGTAATTAGTTGTAACAACGTTCGCCTTGTAGCTATTCAAATAGTTTCGCAGGATCGTTCCATACTAATTTTCTCGGTGTATATGCCTACGGACTCGAACGATAACGTAACTGTGTTTACAGATTGTCTTAGTGAAATTAGTGCGATAATAGAAAGTAATAATGTGCAATCAGTGATTATACTCGGCGATTTTAACGCTCACCCTGGCGAGCTGTTCGGTAGTGAACTGTTGAGCTTCTGTGAGGAGCAGTGCTGGACCTGTGCGGACCTGGACTTACTGCCACAGGGTACGTACACTTTCGTGAGTGACGCGCACGGTTGTCACCGCTGGCTCGACCACTGTGTGGTGACCGAGGCCGCGAGCCGTCTGCTCGTTAGTGCAACTGTGTTGTATGATACGTATTGGTCGGATCACATGCCTATAAAATTACAGTGTAATTTTAATATGATAAGACCTTCAATTGTAACACCCAATCTGAGTAAAAACTTTTCGATATGGGGTGAACATTTCTATTTCAATGGGGTGAACGGACTGCTAGTCAAATAAGTCAATACATTACTTTCCTCTATGGTCAATTCCCGATATATATTATTTTTCTCTATGGTCAATACCAGAAAAATGTCATGCAATGTTATGGGAAATTAATTTTCCATTAGAATCTAAGGAATGTGCTAACGGGTGTTGTGAGGATTCCAATCACAAAATTGTATTGGACAATATGTATAAACACATTGTGTGTATACTTTCAGAGGCTGCCCAATGTCCCAGTAATGTGGATGCGGGAGGGTGTAGAAGGAACAAACGTGTTGTTGGTTGGAATAGGCATGTTAAGCAGGCTCACGCGGACGCACGGCTTGCTTTTCAAGTCTGGAGTAAACCAACTTCTGGTTCTGTGTATGAACATATGTACGACACGAGAAAAGTCTTTAAATCAAAGTTAAGATGGTGTCAGAACAATCAAAATAAAATTAAAATGGACATTATAGCTGACAATCATAAATCTAAAGATTTTTCAAGGTTTTGGAAAAATACGAATAGATTGAATCCGAGGCCGGGCGTCCCCGTGAGCGTGGCGGGGCAACATGAGCCTACGGCAATAGCAAACTTGTTTGTGAAGCATTTTAAAGCGGAATCTCTTGGCTCCGCATCTCAGGTGGTCGATGCTGAGGATTATCTGAAGGAGTTAAATGTCAGGTTCTCAGCGAAAGATGTTGCTACTGTTATTAAAAGTATGGTTAGGGGCAAGTCACCAGGGCATGACTACCTCAGCATCGAACACCTGCAGCATGCAGGAGTTCACCTGCCTAGGGTACTGGCGATGTTCTTCTCACTGTGTCTAAGCCACGCTCATCTACCTAGTGACCTAATGAAAACTGTGGTTGTACCTATTGTGAAGGATAAGACTGGGGACACATCAGATCTCTCGAACTATAGGCCCATATCCCTTGCTACTGTCATTGCCAAGGTGCTGGACAGTTTGCTTGATAGGCATACGGCGTCCCGCATTGAACTGCATGATGCACAGTTTGGGTTTAGACCTGGTCTGTCCACAGAAAGCGCCATACTGTCTCTCAACCATTCTGTCCAGTATTATACTTCTAGGAAAACGCCTGACCGCTAAAGCCCCACTGTATCCAATTGGATACGGTAATTTCCAATACCGTCAAGCCCCACTGTATCCAATTGGATACGGTCGTTCCAAGCGATTTAAAACATTATTTTTTAATATAAATAGAGTTTAAAATTGTCTGCGGTCTATTTCACTATCGGGCGGATAAATATTCTTGTCAAATAAATCGACTAAAAGCAAAAATATTAATAGGCAACATTTTAAAAAAATGTTGAAAATTACATTCCCGCGCGGTAAAATGTCAGTCAAATGTCACTCCCGGGACGCGCGCGTTCGCCGTAATAATTCTTTTTTTAATGGTTTTTGTGTGTAAATCGTCGGAAAGTGGTGATATTTTCATTTTGAAGTAAATATTACATCGTTTTAGATAATATCCGCACTAAATAACATCATATTATACCTATTTTGACCCAACCAAAAAAGTGTAAACAAACAGATAAGAGAAAGTTCCCGTCAATGCGAAAGTTGTGATATTTTGTGGTTTTTCTGTATGGATCTGATCCGTAAGTGTTTTATTTCTTTTCTATATTACATGTATCGTCGTATTAGACAACATTTAGAACAAAATAATACAAAAAAATATTTTTTTGGGACGGAGAAAGTTACGTAAGCATTAGAAATTCTAGATTATCTAAAATCTAGATTTTTTGAATTTTTTGTTTTGAATGTTTGTCTCTAAAAACGCTTTTGTTAGATAACTTATCTATCCATAATGTACCCTGCAAAATTTCGTGTGAATTGGTTAGCTAGTTTTATCAGAAATCGTAAAATTAGTGGACAATAGACTCGTCAACAAAACGATTCTCACGATAAATACAATTCTCGTAACACGAGTATAGCTTACACTTGACAATACGGTCTGTTTATTCACGAAACCAAAACACTTTAGATAACGGGCCTAGAGCCCATAGAAACAGCAGGAGAGCGTTTTTTGTTACAAAGGTCATAAACATTCCGCGCCGTCGGAATGCGCTCGGTACGTAGGCGAGGTTGACGTCATCGAACGCGCGGTACTACAGCGGTTGCGTGTTTCCTAGACCTTTCCAAAGCGTTTGATCTGGTGTCGTACGAATTGCTGTGGCATAAACTATTAAATGATACTTCAGTGGATAGAGAAGTTATATCAATTCTACGGTTTTGGTATAGGAATCAGACAAATTGTGTAAGGTGGGCTGGCTCGTTATCGGATGTGTATGGGCTGGAGTGCAGGGTGAGGCAGGGCGGCCTGACCTCCCCTCGCCTTTTCAGTCTGCACATAAACCGGTTGATCGTTGAGCTCAGCAACACCTATCAGGGTTGCTATATGGACGGAGTATGCGTCAACAATTTTAGTTATGCTGATGATATGGTGTTGCTGAGCCCATCGATTAACGCAATGATAAGCCTGCTTACGATATGTGAGAAGTACGCGGAGACTCATGGGCTCAGATACAATGTTAAGAAAAGCGAGGTACTTACTAGTCTTCAAGGCGGGCACTAAAACTTACCCGATTGATCCACAGCTGACACTTTGCGGAAGTTCCTTGAAACAAGTCACTTCTTTCAAGTATCTGGGCCACTGGGTTTCCGAAGACCTAAAAGATAGTCTGGACATTGAGCGTGAGCGCAGAGCGTTGGCTGTCCGCTGCAATATGTTGGCCCGCAGATTTGCAAAGTGCACGACTGAAGTGAAGGCTACACTATTTGCAACGTACTGTCAGTCGTTTTATACATGCAGTCTGTGGGTCAACTACACGCAGAGGGCATACAGCGCCCTGCGCGTACAGTATAATAATGCTTTCAGGGTGTTGATGGGGTTGCCGCGCTACTGTAGTGCTTCCGGCATGTTTGCAGAGGCGCGAATCGATGGTTTTCACGCAATGGCGTGAAAACCATCGATTCGCGCCTCAACGCTTGCGCATAATGATGCGCAAGCGTTGCGCTTCCATTATGCGCAGGGTACGCGCCAGCCCCAACAGCATCCTGAAAACTATAGCTGATAGGTGGGACAGCCCCATACTGGGACATTGGATACGCCTACATGCCACTGTGGCGTATTAATGTATAGTTTGTGTTTTTATTTATTTTTTGGTTTGATGTATTTACTAACACTAGTTTCTAAGTCGTGTGTATACTAACCAAATGGGCTACATTTGTGGGTCTGAAATAAAAGATTTTAATTTTTTTAATTTTTTTTTATTACGTAAATTATAGTAAAGGTTGAGTAAAGGTGTGTGGGTTTTTTGTATTATCTTAATAGAGCAGTGCTAGAATTAATATTTCTGAAGTTTTTCAGTCAGTAAGATCATCCTAGAGTTGTTTTTCAATTCTGATCAGGTTATTTCTATCCTACGCTTGCAGTCTTTAACAAAAAAGAACTTTCAGTCAACAAACACAAAACAACATGAATTATAAAATGTTCATAATTTCATTACTCTTCCATTGAAGCTACTTTTTAATCAGTGGTAGACGCTTCCCCTGTCCTTAGCTCGTCTTTTAGTGCTACACTCCAAGTCGCATACATAGTTATCTAGTTTTCGTATAATTTGTGAACGACACAAAAGTAAACATAAACACAACACTTAAGAGGGAAGCGTCAGGGTAGCCCGCGAAATTAAAATTTTCTTACGTTTTTTGCATTTTGCAGGTCATTGTCAGGTTTTATGTTGATTAAAATATGATTTGCGGTCGTAACAAGTATGGCTTTCCTCAATTATAATCATTACAATCAGCAATAGTGATTAAGAAGAAGATAAAGGTGTCAAATGTCATGATTTTTATGACTTATGGAGTTGTATTGCTGATTGTAATGATATTATGGACCTCAAATGGAAAGATTTTGGTCAAAAAAGGCGAGTTGGAACCTACTATCCATATTAAAACCGAAGACCAACTCGAAAAACTAATTAATACGAAGATATGACTCATAACGGAGTCAAATTGTTGCCTTGGAAACTGTTCCATGCCTGCTAAAATGGCAACTAATTTAATTTTATCCTTTTTATTTTGCCATAAGTTTTGGTTTTTATCGTTAAAAGTACTGCTAGTTTTGTATCAAAATTTTATTGTTTATTTTGCATGTAAAACAGTAAACTCACTCCAACTCACACACAAAATAACTTTCAATTACACAACACAACGAACAAACACACTTACTCACAATTCACTGTTTACTTATACCGCACACTTACTGAAAACTAAGGATTTTACTACTGCACTCATCGTAATAATTCAATACATTCTTAATATTAAAAAGCTTTTCACAACAAGTCATGATTTCTTTACTAAATTGACTTTACTAAAACATGACATTGACTTTACTAAAACAAGCTATTTGACAATATTTACAAACAAACGTCACGTAATAATGTTTTACACCATTGTGAAATTTAATATCACAATTCGATAAGGATTTATTATGTGTCATTGACAACTATTCAACATCCGATACGATTAGCTGTGAACCTGAATGTTGCGCATCTTTTCTGAAGCAACCTAACTGCTACTTAAAAATTTTATCACAAAATATTCGTAGCCTTAACGCAAATTTTGATAATCTTATTCTCCTCCTGCAAAGGTTACAATTTGATAGTGACGTAATAGTTCTTTCTGAGTGCTGGTTGTCGTGCGCTCGAAATCTCCCTGTATTAGATGGTTATTTAAGTATGTCTACTTCTTCCCATTATAACCAGAATGATGGTGTGGTAGTATTCGTAAAAAGTAATATTAAAGCCTCTATTGAAGAACCCGTTATACAAGACGCTAACTGCTTACTTATTAAAATTAATAATGATGTGGCTGTTCTGGCGATATACCGCCCTTTTTGTTTCAAAACCATAAATAATTTCATAATGTCCTTACAGAAAGTGATGGATAGTTTATCATCCTACAGGAATATTATAATCGTGGGCGACATTAACATAAATATTGCTACCAACAGCTCCGATCGCTTTTTGTCGGATTATCTTGATTTTCTATCCCATAATGGACTTCTACCAGCATTTAATACAGCAACACGTGCAAATAGCTGCCTAGATCATGTAATCTTGAAGTCAAAATTACCAATAACCACGTTTATAATTCAATCCCTTATTACTGATCATGCACCCATACTTTGCTGTGCTGAAATTAAAAACGTTAATAAACAATTAAAAAAACAAATTGTTAAACTTGATTTTGAGGCCATAAAGTTGGCATGTGATCATCTTGACTTTTCATCTATTTTTAAGGCGATTAACCCAAATGCTGCTATGGATATATTTATATCTAAAATAACAAATATTATCCATATAAATACAAAAATTATAACAGTATCAAATAGGTTTAGAATATTAAAACCATGGATGACCCTAGGACTCATCAGATGTACTCGTAACAGGGATCGGATGCACAAAAAACTCAAACAAAATCCGGATAACTTGGTGCTCGAAATCACTTATAAACGCTACCGGAATTTCTATAGTAAAGTTATTAATAAGTTAAAGCGAGAATACGAAAAAAGGTTACTCAGGGAAGCAGGAAATAATAATAAAAATATATGGAAAGCTATAAATAATATTACTAATAGAAATATTAAAAAAGATAACTCATTAGACCTTCTGTCAATGGAGTCAACCCCTCACCTATCTGTCAATGCTACTAATGAGTTCTTTGCCACCATTGGCGAAAATTTAGCAAACAAAATCACCCCTCCTACAGGGTTACATTATTGTACAGATCACACGCCTTTAGCTGGCAATTCATTTGTTCTCCTTGACACCGACGAAGATGAAATTGAAAAATTAATCATTGGTTTGAAAAGTAACTGTGCTGCTGGCGATGATGGAATCTCATCCGACATACTTAAACTGTTAAAAAATAATATAATAGCGCCGCTTTCGCATATCTTTAATATGTGTCTAGAGATGGGCATTTTTCCTGAATCACTTAAACGATCTATTGTAAGACCTATTTTTAAGGGTGGAGATAGGAGCCGTGTCACTAACTATCGACCTATTTCAATTCTGACCTCTCTATCAAAAATCTTTGAAAGAATAATTAATAATAGACTTACAAATTATTTAGAAAAATATAACCTGCTTTCTAAACATCAATTCGGTTTCCGTTCAGGCAAGTCCACGGAAGATGCATTAAATGATTTTACTGAACACATTGTCAAAACTATAGATAACAAAAAGAAATGCCTTACTATATTCCTCGACCTAGCGAAGGCTTTTGACACGGTTTCTATTCCCACCCTAACTAACAAGCTATATCGACTCGGTATCCATGGAAACCAACTTAAATTACTGTCCGATTATTTATCTGGAAGAACACAAAGGGTGAAAATTGGCAATTATACAAGTGGTGGCCTACCTGTCTCCCATGGAGTGCCACAGGGTGGTATCTTAGGTCCAACGTTGTTCCTAGTATATATTAATGATCTTACACTACTTAATATTGAAAACTGCAAAATAATTTCATATGCAGATGATACTACCCTGACATTCCATGGTAACACCTGGAGTGAAACTCTCCAAAAAGCACAAGTTGGTTTTAACATGGTCACAAAATGGCTTGCTCAAAATTACCTTTCTCTTAATATCGAGAAAACCAAATACATCTCATTCTATATTCGCAACCCTGGTGAATCGCTACAATCATCACATCGTATAACCTGTCACACCTGCAGCCATGATGAATCTATTAATTGTGCTTGTCCTTCCCTTTTTGCCGTTGATTCTATTAAATATTTAGGACTCATATATGACAAAAATCTTAATTTTAAAAATCATCTAATTAATCTTTCAAACAGAATACGAAAACTTATATATGTATTTAAACAAATAAGACAATCAGCCAATGCTAATATTATGAAAATGATGTATTATTCCTTGTGTCAAGCGGTTATAACCTATTGTATTACTTGTTGGGGCGGTGCCGCTAAAACGCATAATTTAATCGCTGAAAGAGCTCAAAGAGCCTTATTAAAGGTGAGTTACTTTAAGCCCAGGTATTATTCTACCACTGAGCTTTACAGGGAATGTGAGGTACTAACTGTGCGTAAACTCTTTGTGCTAGCCTTAATTATGAAACAGCATTCCTGTGTCAAGCTAAGTGACTGGACTGATAAAGGAATGGCAGATAGAAGACGTTTCGATCTCTTAAGGTCGATACCCTGCAGAACATCTTTTGCTCAAAAATTTTACATGTTCCTGGGCCCAAGACTATTCAACATTGCAAATAAACAGTTGAAAATCTTCTCCATGACAAAAACCGAGTGCAAACTGAATGTGATCACTTGGCTTCTATCACTAACCTATGACGAAACTGAAAACCTTTTTAGCATACTTGCATAAAGTATTTATATTATAAAAAGAAAATATTAAAAACGCTAATTCCTAAGTTTTCCTTGACTCACGAACACACACACCCCCACTCACACACTCACCCCCCCCCCCCACACATACACACACACACACACACACACACTCACCAGCACAACACCGTTTATCTGTTTTTATTTGTTTTAATTTGTTAATTTTAATTCTCACACCCCCACTCACACATCCCCCCCACAGACACTCACACCCCCCCCCACACATACACACGCACACACACTCACCAGCACAACACCGTTTATCTGTTTTTATTTGTTTTAATTTGTTAATTTTAATTCTAGTCTTGCACCTAATACAGTTCCTAATTCTTGTGCTTAGTATAAAATAATTTAAAACTTAACCTACATATTATAACTCATCTAGATCATATCAAATTTATTCCTGTAATTAAAATAATAATGTGTACCTTCACCTTTGTTCAGTTCATCACTATTTTGGGTGCTGCAAGGTGTTTTTCTCATTTGTTTTAAATTATCTCATAAGGTAGGCACAATATCATCGCCTATAATGATAACGAGGGTGGGCGCTGATACCTATAATTACAAGATATTAAGTTATCTTAGCTTAGGTATTGGCTGCAACTCGAACATACAACCTTACTTACCTTAAGGCCTATATTAACTGTAAACCATGTTTTATATTACTTGAAGGTGCAAATAAACAATTTTATTATTTTATTATTATTATGTACAGACTGAAAAGGCGAGGGGAGGTCAGGCCGCCCTGCCTCACCCTGCATATTTTAATCAATATAAAACCTGACGATGACCTGCAAAATGCAAAAAACGTAAGAAAATTTTAATTTCGCGGGCTACCCTGACGCTTCCCCCTTAAAACAATGGCGGTTTGTCGACGCACAACTGTGCTGCCATCTATGATGAGCTTTCAGTTTTTAGCCCCTTTCGATTGACAGTCAATAATAAATATTTCAAATGTATGGTGTGGATTAGGCTGGGAATACACGTCAGATTTTTTTATCAGATAGTCGGATCCGATTGTCCGATCGCTATCGGCTGTCTGATCAAATAGTCGGATAGTTTGCATTGTCCTGATAGCCGGATCAGACTATCGGATCCGACTACCTGATGAAAAAATCGGACGTGTATTCCCAGCCTTACCATGGGTTCGCACTGGCGAAACATCACAATAAAACATGTTGAAATCTCTAGTGCCTGTCAAACTTTGTATGGAAAATTGACAGAAAATAGAGATTCCAACATGTTTCGTTGTAAATGTTTCGCCAGTGCAAACGCACAGATAAGCTTTATAATGCAATTTACAATTGTGCAATACTATAGCTCTGGCAACTAAAGAGCTTGCTACACGGCAGCCAACCGCGCCCCCGACAGAGGTGACCTTGGTTGGGGACAGGCAGAGCTGTCCCAACTCCACGGTTGTAAACCACCAAGGTCGAGTGATGGTGGATGATAAATACTCGTTTTTACTCATTTTTATCTGATATTTACTCAAAATCAGGGATAAAAATATTTTTTGCGCATCCAATGGTTATTTTTTATTAAATTAATTACTAGTATTGTTATTTGGGCCTTCCAAAATACTACAATATAACATTATTTATTTCTGATGACAGTGGTGCCGATTCTCTTGTCATAAATGCCTCTAAACTAGACTAAACATCACCAAAATTTAGTTTATTCCTGTCAAACGACGATTTCCCATTCTGAAATAGACTAAAGTGACACAACTTTATTTTTTATTAAGTTAACTTTATTTAGTTAGTAAGGCCAATCTGTCGCATTGGATCATAGATCTGTAATGATAGTGTAGGTAAGATTGTTATAAATAAATAAATAAACTTAACTATATTTTAGTTTGACAGCACTAAGATGGTACTGAGATATTAATTTAGTGAAAATGGCAATTTTGCTATTCTGAATTTGCCGTTTTTCACCTAAAATTTAGATTTTCTAACTAAATATGACTATTTTTTATCGCGACTAAAAAGGTGTGGAATAAAATTGGTTGTCATGAACTTTAAATTCACACCAACGCCTCGACTTCAGATGCAAAAACAGTACTTATTTTTTTTTTCTTTTTCTTATATCTCGAAAACGGTGTGTCCAATCGCAAAAATAATGAAAATTCCGACCCAAAATTCAAAAGTCATTTATTCAAACTAGGCTGAGAATCAGCACTTTTCGAACGTCAAAATTACATAAGACAGTCCCCCAAAAACGCCCACCGTTCACCACTTCCTAGTGTCTTTAGCTGGGAAGAAAAAGTGACGCAACAAACTTCCCAGCAGCATGCTGTCTGTTCAAGTTAGAGAATGATTCTATACAAAAGTATACAAAATAACTTACATTATGCAACAAAAAACATAATTTAAATGATAGATTATAGGCCATATGTCAGCTAGCACACGCCAATATACCAACCAAAAACATCGAAACTAAACGAAAACAGAACTAAATATCTAAATAAAAGCCTCCAGACATAAAGGGCGTGCCCGCTTACATAAAGCTGTAATTGGCAGTTATAAATGATAAACTAGGACCAATAAATGAACAGTTAATTACTAGTAACAATAACAAAACCATGATCAGCAAGACGACCAGTCACCACAAGCAGCACCCGTTCACGAGCATAACGCAAAGATCAGCCATTACCCTCGCCATATTTGAGGGAAGGAGGCAACCCGACCCTCGATGCTACCGCAAGCATTGACATCTAAGGGAGCATGACAAACTTGCTGCCGGTTGCTCTGGCAAAAAATAATATGATCAATTGTCGAGGTCGCTAGCTAACTACAAATTGCAATACAACTCATAACAAAAACATTGTAATTAGTGGATTATGTCAACAATAAATAAAATAAAAATAAATTGACTCGTAAAAAATAAATAAAAATTGAACCCCCTTTATAAAACTCTTAAACCCTTATCACTCTACATGTAGGTAATATTTTTTCTTATTTTCCATACAAAAAGTGAATTCCATATAAAATACGTCGAGGCTGCCCCCCCTACGATTCGTAGATTGTAGATGTTTCAAAATTATACGATTTGTAGATGTTTCAAAATTATTTTAAATTTAGAGAATTTATTTTGCAGAATAGCTCTAAGATTCTCATAGTCAAAAGTAAGGAATTTTAGTGATAGTTTAGTTAGTTTAGTTCGGTGTACAAGAGAATCGGCACCACTGGTGACATTTAACGCCTATCTGCTTGACCCAAAGATTCGAGGTATCGAGTTAAATAAAGACGAAGAACTGGAAGCCATGGATTTTATGAACAAAATGGCTGCGTTTGTTAAATGTGGAAGTAGGTGATGCTAGAATTATGTAGTTGCATATAAGGCCAAGAAAGGTTTATCGCGAAAACCTTTTATTTGGAAAAACATTAACGAAATAAACCCGTTAACCTGGTGAAAAAGAATGTTGTTCTTGGACAAAGTTATATAAAGTCGCAGTGCGTATTTTTTCAGCACCGTTTACTTCTGCCACAACAGAACAGTCTTTTAGTGCACATGCAAACTTTCACAGCAAAAACAGAAATCGCCTGACGACAGAAAAAGCGGCAAAAATCACACTATAAAATATAATTTAAATATTTTTAACATAATTCAAGAATGTGCTGGCAGCGACGCGACGGTGATAATGAAGATGTTGCATTATCCAGTATAGACCGATACTGATGAAAAATCTGTGGATTTGAGAGAATCGAGAAGCGAGTTCCAGTTTGTAAATTGTGAGTTTTTCTAGTAATGATGAGCAAGCGTCTAACAATGATAGTAATTGATTTCAGAAAATATTAATGATTATAGTGATTGATTTCAAGAAATATTCATGATTGTAGTATAGAGATATGAGGAACAGGGTGTAAAGTTCACTCATCCTCCATAAAAAAGGGAAGGTCCTCCGACCAGACAGGTGTCGTGTCTGGTGGCGTACTGCCCGACAATTGAAGTCGGGACGTTGTATATATGCTGGTCGTGCGGCAAACCCTGCTAACGCGATGCAAGATTTTGCGTGACGTCGTCACATGTGGCGATGTAGATGCCAGTTCGCATGTGGCGAAGTAGATGCAACCACAAACAAACCATTGTTATTATAAGATTTTGTCACTGAGCAAAGTTACGCACTTATCTATATTTTCATACATATTACATAAATTGACAGCGTTTGACGAAAAAGATTATGATTGTAGTGGTTTTATTATTATTTTAGTATTTTTCTTATTACTACAATGATTAAGTAACGCATAAATATATAATTTTATCTAACTTTGACAGTGATTGACGAAAATATGCATGATCGAGTGAAATCATTGTTATTATAAGCTTTTTGTTATTGTTAAAAGTACGGTACAAATAAATATTTTCTGATTTATATTTATTTCAATCCTTTTGTTTGTAAAATGACAAAATTTACGTTACATAACGTAACAAAAACTGTAGATAGTATTTATCCGCTGTTTTGGATAAATACTCAAGTAAAAACGGATATTTATGAGTATTTGTCCATTTTGAGTATTTATCGGGATAAAATCCCAACACTACCAAGGTCACCACTGTTGGGACGCGGTTGGCTGCCGTATAGCAAGCCCTTTACTTTCTAAATGGGATTTTGGTATCTGGCACTGGCAACATTGAAATGGTAGTCCTGGGGAATTTGTTGACCATTTTTTTTTTTTAGCCAATCGTATATCACCATATCTCGTATCCATGCTGTGAAACTTAAAGTTAGGTACATACTCTGTGATTTTCTCTCTGCACTTCCTGTCGTTTCATGCATTGATGCGTGCACTGTTGCGCTTGAATCTAGAATCCGACTAATTACAGTACTAAACATTCAAACTCCGAGTATCAACGTGAATCTGTGAAGTGCTACAGAAAGTTTTCAACCAAACTCATAACAGCGACATATTAGGTGAAGTGTTGTGATTACAACTACCTACATAATCAAAATGCTACAGCTATCATTGCTATCAACATTCTATAAACTTCATGACCGAAGTCCTTTATTAGACAGCGTTTACAAAGCACTGCGCAATAAGGACTTAGCAGATTGTGTGGTACTGGCTACAAAAGTACTAAAACAATCTAATAACTTTATGGAATTAGAAAGAAAAGAAAAATCCGCTTCAGAAGCTCTTCAGTATGGGATAGAAGGTAAAAAAGCCTTCTGCGAAGGTGATTATCAGATGGCGTTGGTGAAATACAATATGGCACTATTGCGGGCACCACTAAATTCGGAAGCTATGAGGTTGTCTTATTACAGCCGAGCAGAGTTATTGTTGAAAACGAAGCAGTTTCCGGCTTGTGTCAAGGATATTGAGACCTGCCTCGCACTGGACTGCCCCACCAGCTTGTCCAACAAACTACAGGAGATGAAAGCAGAAGCCAGTAGACATACTTGGATAGAACAACTTGCACGCATGCAATTGTAAGTATAAGTTGGGTCAGTGGGTCGTCTTAGGGGCGGGCATATTCCCCGTCATCTACTTTTAACTTTGGAACTTTATACACACATTGTATGCTCAAATCAAATCAAATTAGAATGTCAAATTGTTAGTGTATTTTGTAGTGTATTTTAGTGTGTTTTCACAATTTGGCACAATTTATATCATTGATTCAATTTCCTACAAAATATTTTGAAGGAGAAAAGTTATTAAATTTACTAAAATTCTGTCCAGAGGATATTTTTAGGAAAAGCACAACAAACAACATTGCTCAGGTGTTATTTATTTAATTAAATAAAAAAAAATACATCTGAGCAATGAGTTGAGCTGCCTCCGTTGCTGGCTAAATGGTTCCAATGATATGGGAAATAGTATAGCAAAATATAAGCATCCTCCCTTTTGTGCCATGCTTCTGTGGTCTGTGCGAGTCTCATCCAGGTCTGTCTTCATCGGTCTAATAAATTGAGATAAGGGTTATAAATTAGATAGATAGATAGATAGAATATTCTTTATTATGTACACCAAAAAATTACAAACATTAATTATTGTCTGTATAATCCTATGCTGGTTACTGATTGGTGAAATATAACTGTGAATGTACTGTAACTGTGAGTCTAAATAGACTTGTCTAAGATTAACTGTTTGCTGATATTTACATTAATTTAATCATCATGTTTCAGATCCACTCCATTTGCTGAAGAATTTTTCAAGCTCAAAGGAGCCCGTAACCCTGACATACCATGTGCCACTTCAGATGTAGAAGTCATTATGGAATCGGTACAACCAAAAGTGGTTGCTGCTAAAGATATACCCGTTGGTACTGTTGTAGCAGTAGAGACAGCATTTGTAGGAGGTAATCATGTTATGAACCATGTGACTTCATGCCACTATTGTCTCAAGATGGACTTTAATTTAATCCCTTGTGAAGGATGCTGTGTTGCCATGTTTTGTGACAAACAATGCAAAGATAAAGCCATGCAGGAGGGGCATAATTTTGAATGTAAAATCATACATATTATATTGGATGAGCTACCTGTTAAAGCTACTCTCAAAATGCGTCAATTGTGTAGCTCTTGGGATGAGTTCATCACAGCATCTAAAGATTTAGGTGTTGAACGAATGAAAAACAATACTGTTGCTGAGATTTTTGGTTCCCAAAACTTTTCTTTACTGAATTCTCATTATGACACACATTTCATATATGGCGCGATGTTCAACAGATGTTTTTATGTAGCCAACATTATACATTATTTGGATAAATGTACATCTTTTCTACCAAACTCTCCTGATGAGAAGAGTGCAGCCATACAAGCAGTGTCCAGGGTATTGATGCACCTGTCGCTTTATTGTACTCCAGTACAACTGCAGCATACCTCGGTGTGCAGAGAGGACAAAACGACATTGAACAATTACCCTAATAAAGGATATTTTCCGTTCATCGGTAACCTGCCCAACTCCTGTCTACCGAATTCATATGTGACGGGGCTGCGGAACAGCGCAGCGCTGGTGACCATAGCACCCGTAAAAAGGGGAGCCGTGTTAACCTTTTCTTATATGTAAGTATATAATTTATTCCTATTTCAACAATTATTTTCCAGTGACCTTCGTGACCCCTTGACTTGCTCTTCTTTTAGGTCATGCTAGAGAACAGATTAAGTACCTATTTTAATACGACTGCCCAAAAAGGAGTGTAATGTTTCCTTTTACCTATTATTTTGTTGTTTTAATCACACTGTTAATATCATTAAAGTTCCAAGCTTAAACTCAAATTCTAGCATTTATTTGAAATAAAGCATTTTTGAATTGTCAAAAGAGTCTGTCATTCAGAAAAATGAAGCTAGTTGCCAATTCCATTCCAGAAATCCCCACTAGTGGGGATTGTTATTATTCTTTTTCAGAAATCGCCTCTAGTTAAATAAACTCAGCCATTTTTTTAGGTAATATTCTAGTCGTTTTTGGAACTCGCCGGCCGCTACCGCGGCACCGCTCGCTTCGCTTGCTCGGCTCGTGCGTAGGGAGTCACATTTCTAGCCTAACCTAACCTTTTAAATGTGGGGATTTCTGGGAAAAAATAATAACAATCCCTACTGGTAGGGATTTGTTGGTGGGGATTTCTGGAATAAACTTTTAAATCAACCACAACAGTGAACTTTTGTAACAGCTCAGAAAGGCATCTGAAATATATATTTATTTCTTTTTCAGAGGCCATTGGTTGGAAGTTGTTCCAACGGAAAGGTTTATGCGAGCTAAGAAATTATTAATTAATTATAGAACGGTGTGCGAGGATTGTATCATCTGTGGTGGTCGAGCTGACAATATCTTCCTTAATAAGCATCTAAACGACGCTCAATTGAAAGCCTTTAACAAATTTTCCAAATACTACTCAAATTCGATGAGGAATTTCCCTCAAAATATTAAATCAGATTATAGGGAAACATGTAACATCTTGCAAGCGCTGAGTGACGCGCCTTGTGCCAAGGAGTATGTTCTAGGATATGTATCATTTATAAAATGTATTATGCATTGTGTACACGTAAAGTATCCCAATGTGATAATGACTCGATATTAATAAAAGATATGGCTGTACGTTGTTCACAGGAAAGGTGTAGTTTGTTTCTATCATTGGTTGGGCGTGTTTTCATTAGATGGCTGGGTGGTACATCTGCACGAGCCTTAACTACGACGGCAAGGCTTTGGAGAGAACATTATATTAATATGTATGATGAATTCAGCGCAAGCGTTTTTCCGCTTGGCGGCGACAGCTCTAAATCCATACATTTGCTCCCATCTTTGCCGTGCTTGTGCAGTCAACGTGCGGCCAATAAATAATAATTCCAACCCCTAAGGCCTCTGCCTCGAATTTTGCGGGCAGCGGGGCAGCGGCGCGGGGAGCGAGCGGTTCCATATAAAACTATGCGTTGCCGTGCCGCCGCCGCCGCCGCCCCGCTGCCCGCAAGAGGCCTTATACGGCATCTTCGGCAGAAGCGCATACAAAGCCAACAAAATGATATGAATTATTAAGATGTTAGATATTAGATGATGCTCACTAGTTGAGTGACACTTAAATGGCAGTACTTGAGTTGGTAACCAATGACTTCACATAATCGACCCCGTAATTGCTCTACCACCCTGACGTTAAATTTCACTTGCACGTTAACTCCATTTAGTTCAACGTTAGTCTTAGCGTATCGTTGGCTAAAAGTTCATGTAATCTTTTGGGCCCAAAATTCAACCTTAGTGAAGTGAAGTTTTAATTTTCTGGGAGTTTTTGTCAAAGGTGGTATATTTATAACCGCACACTGTCGTCGGTCTCGGTAGATTCGCTAGCTCGATTTCCTGTGAATGTGTCGCCATGAAACGTTTGCGTAGTTATAAGGTGTTATTACACCAGCTTTGTAATCTCCTTTATGTTATTCTACGATTTGTATTATGTTATCTAGTGTTTCATTAATAAAAAGGCAGGCATAGTCTGCAAAGCTTAATTTAAGTCTTTTTTAAACACGTTGGAGGGCTTTGATTGAACCACCAACTAAGCTAAATAGAAAAATATGCTGGTAATATATAACGTTTAGTGATTAATTTTGTCTTTAGAAACTGTTGATCATGCAATTCATGCATGTTACATTTATACAGCGTATTCCTTTTGATATCCCAATAACTCTAAGGTAAGCTTTATGTAAAAATAATACAAAAAGTCTTAGAACAAGTGTTCCAAAAATACATACTTTCGAAGGTAACATAACACTAGACTCTCGATGTGTTCTAAGTTTCATTGATAAGTACGAGTAAATCATTTTCATTCAAACCTAATAAGAAAATGGGAGGTTGTCATTTTGTATTTTATTTTGATGTCTATCATCTTTCCTCTCGCTTTCCTGCAATCTGTGGGAGTAATCATTTTGAATACTTAATATGTACTGTGTTAAGTCTGTCTGACTGATTTTAAGTTTAATAAATTACCTATTAAGTAAATGTGATGTATTATTTAATAGTCCTAGCCTACATAGAGTAGGTACACTGTGAAGTTCTAATGTCTCACATCTCTTCCTGAAGGGGCCGGGCCGTGATCCGAGATCATCGGCGCTATCTTTAAAAAAATAGAAAGAAATCCGATGCCTTTGGTATTTCACATTTTTTGTGTCATTGGAAAAAAGAGTTTAAATAATAAATCCTTTATTTCAGACCATGTCCATAATAATTACAACCTAGGGTTACAAAATGTGAACACGAATAAGTGTTATTCAGGATATTTGAGTCCTGTTTATCCGAATGACCTGTAGGATGCTGTTAGTGCTACCCCGGACTCTGCTTAATAACGAGCGAGCCGCTTGCGCACGATGGTATGAAAGCCGTCTACCCTGGCCTCCGTAAACATACCAGAGGCACTACAAAAGCGGGACAGCCCCAACAACATCCTAAATCCATTGTTATATTGTACACGTAGGGCATTGAGCGGCCTCTGCGGATACCTAAACCATGTTTATGCGAGTGTAATTTGCCCCACCAAAATCAGGACACAGTGGACGTAAAAATTGTTAACATTCCTCTTTGTCCCATTGTACTGGTGGAACAGCTTGGTGGGGTAAAGTAGAGAATCCTAAAATAAAGTAGGCAATTTTATTGGAGGATAACGCACACTATGCATTCTCGCACATCCCTAGTTGAACCCGCTTGGCAGACTTGGTACACCAATTCCTCGCTCAGCAGAGTGGTACACAGAGCCGGCTTTACCTATGGTGCAGGGTGTGCAGCGCACACGGGCGCAGGGCCTTAGGGGGCGCCGAGGGTCGCTCGCGACAACTTTTTAATCAAATCCCAAACAAGACCAAAACATGTTCAGTAAAAAGGCAGTTTGTAGCTGGGGGCCCCCTACGCTAAATATGAACTTAGGGTGCTAAAATGTCGAGCTCGCTACGCTCGCTCTTGCAACCTCAACATTCTCTTTTTTCTTAGAATTCTCCAAATCGACGTGTACTATTTACGTATGAATGATCAAAAGAAAAACTGACCTATCTGGGGCGACGTGTTTTTTCGAGCTCGATTCGCTCGCTCTCGCATCCTAAATTTTCAAACTATTTTGTATAGGTCAACAAAGTAATTCATGTTTCCCTATTTCTGTATCAATGGTCAAAAGAAAACCTAACCTATTTGAGGCAGTGTGCAATATTTCAACGTATGATTCCTGGGCGGGGTCCCCATTGAGTTTCGCCGCCCCGGGCCCCCGACAGGCTTAGTCCGCCACTGCTAGAGGGCGCCAAGGTATTGATTGCACACGGGCGCTGCATCGGCTAGAGCCGCCTATACATCCTCGCAACAATCAGCTCCCTCGTAGAGCTTTGGTGGAAAGAGTCACACGGTTTCACTCACAGCTCCGCTACGGCTCCTCGCGTCAGTCAGCTTAATCGCACACCTTCGGTGGAAACTCTTATTTTGTGGGAATGATTACAGTGTGAACTGTGAGTGATGTCATTTAGACCTATCATCAGTTTACGACAATTTGTCAATCGATACGACTGCTGTGAATTTTCAGATGGGTTGTCGAATCCGCTGTTTTACAAAACATCTTGGCTATGTAAAATAGCTGAACGACGCTTAGCGGTTTTTCATAATTACTGAACTTTAACACGCAGAATTGCATAAACGTTTTGAAGCCCAAAAGTCTGACAACCAGTTTTATCAAAGGGTATCGTGTTACCCAGTAACTGGGTTATTGAGTTCAGGTAGGCAGTCGCTCCATGTAAAATAGGTAAGTACTGATATTTAGCTGCATCCGGTTGGACTAGAAGCCGACCCCAACGAGCCGGGAAAAGTCTAAGCAGATTGATAGATTGAATAGCGTGTGTAGGTAGGTATTCTAAATTACCTAAGTAGGACTGCCTCGTTGGTCTAGTGGTCGCAAGCGCTACTGCTGAGCATGAGGTCTTGGGTTCGATTTCCGGGTCGGGCAAAGTGTTATTGGGTTTTTCTATCTGGAATTTCTCAGTAGCAGCCCGGAGTCTGGATTTGTGCCCGGTTGATGGCAATAGGCTCGCCCCCTATTACATGGGACTTAAACATAACTGGCGAAATGTGAGTGTACCTACCTACTACAGGTACACCTCTGCCCAACCCTTCGGTGAAACAAGGCGTGATGTTATGTTATGTTATGTACTCAACAAATTACTACAGTCTAGCTAGACGAAACCTCCTAAAATGATTCGAATGACGAGTGGATTTCATCATATACCAATTTTTTTACATAATTTTTCTGTTTTTGTAGGTATAAGTAATCCGGTTGGTACTGGGTTTGGGCTGACGAAGAATAGCCTTGACCGGGCACCATACTATCTTTAAATGAGACAATTAAGGGGGTAATTAACTAGTAGTAATTAGGCATAATTATTGTTATCAAATGCGACTGAACAGAGGTTAGTTTTATAAGTAGGTATCTAGTATCTACCTACATCATTTAAAACTTGATGTTGGCCCATCACTTTGTCTTGGCGTATTTGATCCAACATTTGCGTTATTTTGCTAATACAAAGTATACCCTATTGCTCTTGTTTTAAGGTTTATTATGTATATGCGAAAGGTCATTCCAATTATGATTTCGATCGCGTAGTGTTGGTCGTGGTTTGTTTTGTATGGCGGCGGCTACTAATGCCGGCCGGCTCCAGGCACCGCGTCAGTATTCGTGCGAACGCCCCTTCGACGACTCCTCTACAGCTAGCATCTAAAATAAATCGTAAGTATCATCAGCGAATTTGTCTGTTAAACTATTGTTTCCCGACTATTTCACAGCTTCATTCTATAACTTTGTTCTTTAATCATTATTTTTGGAGAAAATCCGTCGATTTGTTGTAATTTTTCGTTTGCCGTGGTCGTTAAGGAGAATGAGTGCCGGGAGTGTATTTATAGCTGTTTGTATCCAACATAATTTTGAACGTAAAAACATGATTGAACCGATAGTGGTGTAACAGTTTTCGCGTCGATGTCTCTGCCACCCTGTATATAGTTTGTGGTAGCGAAAAAATATATGTTAATCTTGAACATATTTCTCAGAACTTTGTTGATATAGGTACCTACCAAAAAAGTTTTGAAAAAAAAAAGGATATTCATTTTAACGGTTTTAAATTAATTATTACGTTTCATGGCAGGTACAAAAAATTTTTTTTATTGTTTTTCTAACGGTAATTTGATGTCTTTACAGATGGCACATAATCAAAACTAGGTACTTACTATGATTATTTAATAGGTTATTGTCTATTTTTCTACGATAAATAAAGATAAATTAGGTAAGAGAGTTTTCTCTTATCTACTTAGTAGGAGATTTACAGACATGTTTATTTGAGGGGAACCAGTTTTGAACAATTTGGTCACTGGAACCAGCAATGTCGTATCATGGAGAGTTTATGACTACTAGTTAGTGTCAAATTAAATAAGTAAACAGACAAAATATTTTTTGTGTCATGCATGACTCATGTAGTCATGTGTCTTTGATTAGGGATAGTTGCCGGCTATTTACAAGAACCAAGGAATTATCGTAAGAATAACATATAAGTACGTAAACACTTCTGATAACGGCACAAAAAATAGTCTGGCGATACCTACGTATTTCGTTTTTAACCTTGGTAGAAAAGGTGGTACACAAGGCTCGCACTGTAGAAATCCTATACAATGCGAGACAGCTTTAACTGGAAATTTACAGCTTGATGTGTAGCCGTGTGTACCTAGTTTTACCTACTATTATAGAAAAGGAAACACCAAAAATCCGTATAAATTTTTTTTTTTTTTCTATACGTCCTTATCAATACTTAAACCCTCGTTAAGGTACCAATCCGTAGCCGACTGCAGGTAGCTGGCGACGTGAATTTTGCAAATTCATCTTTTTTTTTCAAGAGGGGTTAAAGGGTATGAAAATTTGTACTTAAGGAAGTTCTTAATTTTTGCCGATGCTAAATCACATCGTGGACACGGCTTGTATATCTACTTTAACTAATTTGGGCTTTGTATATGAAAAATAAATAGGACCTATCTCTCCCTTGCCTAGGGTTGCTAACCCTACTATATACGTACTTAATATAGTATCCTGCTATATTAGAGGCCTAAATACTATATTTCTAAAGAAAAAATATACCTAGTAGGCGAAATTATTTTATTTTTATTTCAATACAAAATGGAGAAATTATCGCAATAGAGCCAGTAACTTGAATTTTTGAGTGTACCTAATTGTTTTTATGAAAAATTAAAAAAACCTGTTAATGAAGGTTCTTACGCATAGCAGCAAAAATAAAAATGCTTTTGAAAAATACCTACTATATTTTTTCGCCATCTACTATATTTTTACAGGCAATGGCTTCGAAAATACTATATTTGATATTAAAAATGTTTTCAACCCTACCCCTGCCCCAACTCAATAAGAAGATCAATCACCAAAAGTTAAAAAAATTGAAAAGTCTGAACCCAGCTCCTCAGGGCCGTGAACTATCGCAGATAGAGATAAGTTTTTAATACTGATATTTTTTTCAGAATCATGCCGAAAGTTGTTTTCTACTACTTCCCCGTGAAGGCTCTGGGTGAGTCTTCCCGCCTGCTGCTGGCGTATGGTGGCCAGGAGTTCGACGACCGCCGCATCTCGCCTGAGGACTGGCCTGCATTCAAGCCCAGTGAGTATACGCTTGTATAATTATCATCTTAAGTTTCGAAGACGGGCAGCGGTGCAACGGGGCTTTCTGGCCATCGATCGTTTTTTTTAAGTGAATTTGGTAGGACGAAAGGCTTTAGACTAGAAGACCAAAACGTACAAAACCGATCATCCAGGAAAATCTGGATGGATTTTTGTAGGAACTGCACTGTGCACCCTGGCCTGCAAAATGGGCATTGATGGACGGTCGTGAAAATGTGGGCCGAGGCAAAACCGAGGCACACTTACGTGAGACCATCAATGCCTGGTTGCGGCCAAGGCTTGTATAGTACTTTTCTCAAATAATTCGCAGAAAGTCAAACAAAGTAAATTTCAGAATCAACGACGAATAAAAATAAAAACTAATTTTTCTCGCGCCATTATGTTCATTTGTTTCTTCTTTACTTTAAACAACTCTATTTGCAAGCCAAATCGAAATTTATATAAAATCTTTGATTAGTTATCTCCTTGGTTGCCATGTGTAGAAAGTTCGTACCATTTTTAAATAACACGACAGATATGAGTTTTCATAGTAATTTATTCGACCGCTAAACTAAAAAAAAAAAACTAAACGGAAAATATACAAACGTGTGCGCCTAGTTGAACATTTTGTATGTAAGGCAAGCATTCATGTTTCCGAATCAGAAATCCTGTACCTTAATTGCCTAATACACGATCAATCAAAATTTGTTTCGATTTGAAACAGATTGCTAATCCATTGCTTCATAAGTCGGAAAAAAAATCTGCTCAACAACGTAAATAACGCAATGAATATTGTTGAACTGTCAAAATTAAACAAATTAGTCATAATCGTTTACGAAAAAGGAAACCCACGACACGAAACTACAACAGCATTTCAGTGACTATAGAGGCTATATCGACTACTATGGTGTACCTAGGTTAGGTATGTTGTTTAATTCATAAACTATGCCACCATATCTTACACTTGTGATAGGGTATGTATTTCTACGGATTTCCATGCTGATAAGACGTTGAGTATTGTAATCTTATGTACTACCCGTACTTCAAATTACCTACTTACATCGCACATTCGCACTCCTAATGTTGTCCTTCAATTGAACGTTGTAAAAGCAAGTGTGTGTTTGCACTGACGAAACATTCACCTAGAAACATGTTGAAATCTCTATTTTCTGTCAATGTTCGATACAATGTTTGACAGGAAATAGAGATTTCAACATGTTTTTATATATGTGAATGTTTCGCCAATGCAAACGCACTGTAACTTTAGCCCGAATGTACAGACGCCAGCACTTCAAGCTACTACAATCTGTCAAATTTATTTAATCGATTTTCAATTTTATCGCTCAAGTGTAAGGTTCAAAGTTGATTGGGAAAATTTGACAGTTTCGGGTAGCTTGATGTGCTGGCGTCTGTACATACGTTTTTTAGAGATCGCGCAGATTATGACGCGAACGTAGATCATTTTGTAGCATTATTTCAGGCTGCAGTTATTCGGATTAAATTTGTTTTGCCATGAATTTTTAGGTAGGTACGAAGTGTAAAGAAAAAAAATAACCGACTTCCAAAAAAAAAACACTACAAAGTGAAAAATAACTTTCAACTTCGGAAGTCGGTGTCCTTGGTTTTGAATTTTCGTTTTTTGCCACCTACTTCCGAAATTATGTTTTTTTTTTTGGAAGACTATTTTTCACTTTTTAGTTGTGGTATCTACCCCACACAAATTCGAATATCACCTGCTATGTAAATAACAGTGACAGAAACTTATCATATCCACAAGTGTCAACTCAAAAACTACCTAAGCAAAGTTAATAAAATTTATATGGGACCACCTCTGAAGTATGACCAAACAAACAAAAAAAAAACCTCAAAATCAATTCATAATTAGCGGAGTAATCGCAGACAGAAAAAAAAACCTACAGTTGAATTGAGAACCTCCTCCTTTTTGAAGTCGGTTAAAAATATAAATTGTAATGCAATGTCACACTGACAACTTCCGTAAAAAACGTTGTTTTCATACCTACATAATAAGTGAATATCCTGTAGACGATGAAATGAATGGTGTGTGTGGGTAAAGAAAGTGGACAGGTCACAGAGTCACAGGCAACAAGCAGCTATTGTGACGAGGTGAGCAGTGTATCAACATCCTTATATGATCAGAACAATGCTTGCTTCAAGTTATCAAATAGAGTGCTTGTTGCCAAACTGATAGGGATCATTGTTGTTTGTCATACATTCATAAAGCTATCTCTTTTCTTGGGGATATCGGTTCAGTTGGATAGAAAGGCCTGTTACATGGGAATAATGAGTATTTTTACTGATAGAGGTTGATTAAATTAATCAATCAACCTCTATGTTTGATATCAGTCTTGAGTTATATGAGTTATAGAGATAATAATCTAGAATACAATTCCAGTTTTTTACCGATGATTTAATGGAGACGCAGAATGGGCCCAACTCTCATACAAAATTACTAAGTACAGACGCCAGCACATCAAGCTACCCGAAACTGTCAAATTTTCACAATCAACTTTGAACCTTATTTTTCAGCAGTAAAGTTGAAAATCTATTAAATAAATTTGACAGATTGTAGTAGCTTGAAGTGCTGGCGTCTGTACATTACAAATGATTGTTGTTTGTGTTTCAAATTTGGAGTTTGCACCTGTCAAATTAGTCTCTGGAAAAACGAACTTAATGGTAGTGTGTGTAATACCTAGGTAAATAATTCTTATTACGTACCTATGCATTGGATGAGCATGAGAGTGCATTGTGCAGCAGTGTTTAGACAGGAGTAGGCAAGAATCCTAATTGCGTAGGTAATACACGATCAATCACAATTTGTTCCGATTCGAAACAGATTGCTAATCCATTGATTCATAAGTTGAAAAAATAATCTGCTCAACAACGTAAATAACGCAATTAATGTTGTTGAACTGTCAAAATTAAACAAATTAGGCATAATCGTTTACGAAAATAAGTTACGCAATTAGGGTAGGACCTTAACAAATATGGCTTTTCCTACTTATAATCATAACAATTAGCAATATAACTCCCTAAGTTAGCATAACTGTTAAATGTGATGATTTCATGAAATCATATTTTAATCAACATAAAATCTGACACTGGCCTACAAAATGCAAAAAACTAAAGAAAATTTGAATTTCTTGGGCTCCTTAGCGCATCCCTCAAGTTCAAAAGTAGTACTTATATTATCTGTGGCAGTAGTTTAGTCGTGACAATGTCACAAACAGACAAAAAAACTCGATATATAATTTAAATTTGTTTTTAAATGTAGGTAAGTAATGTGTGTCAAAAAGTTAACCGTTATCATGATTTTTATCTAATGTAGATAAAAAATCATGATGACGGGTAACTTTTTGACCCTCCCAATGGAAAATCTGAACAATTATTACAGAAGAAATAGGTACATAAAGATATACTTTTATTTGCGTGTTTTCATAACTATGAGATAAGATATAGTCCATCTTCTTTGTCGTTATTACTTGCTCAAGATAAGGTGCTTGTTCGTCGCACCCACGTCGTACGATTGTTATCGCAATTCTTATGCATAATTATACATATTTGTTGCTATGCAGATAATGCAATTTGTAGAAATACCTTGTTTTTATTCTCCATCATGTATTATGTCATTGTGTAAATGTAGATTAAGAATTCGTTGGGGGGATAAATCTTCCTCTTATTTAACCATTTTGTTTTATGATCCAACTCGGATCTATTATCTACATAAATTGGACGTGACTTTAATCCTAGCCTATGCAGTATATAGCGACACGATATTGATTAGGTACTGCCACATTCTCTACCCAACCCAGTCGTGTACAATCAAGCAATACCTTGCACAATAGATAGACGACGTGTTGCCGCGACACTCTGGTTTCTATGAAATCTAATCGAATTTCTATCGCGAAGTCGCTTGCTGCCTCTGCCTGCAGTTGGCTACGGACTTGTACCTTTATTATTATAGATTATTGTTGTAGATTAACCATAGATTTTGACGTTAAATGAAACGTCTTTTGAAGCAACGTTAAGGGTGAATGTGTCGGGACGGTGAGCAATGGGTAGCTCGCCGTCCGATAAGGACCTGAGGGCCTAGTGTGAGTTACGTTTAACCATCTCGATTTTACGTATCGACCGCGATCGGCGCTCCGATTGGGCCTCCTGGCCCGGGTCGACGCCGCGTTGTGTTCCACGCGCGCCTTAAAGAGATGTCAACAGTACTGACAGGGTCCGCTAGGGCTGATGCCTGCCGGGGTTGCAGTTTTGTCCGAAAGGGTTACTGTGGCCCCTGGCAATACAGGCAACTGAACACGGGTGGGTTTTAGTCAGTAAGAGCCTGGCCCGCCCTTCCGCTCCACCCAGAGCGGGAGAAGTTATTTGATAATATCCCACCCAAAAAAAAAAAAAGGGTGAATGTGTAGGTATTTAGAAAATTTGTGACCCTTTCGATATTGACATCCATCATCATCAACCTACAGCACTCCACTGCTGGACATAGGCCTCTCCAATTGCACGCCATTCAGCTCGGTTCTCGGCAACTCTCATTCAGCTGCTACCAGCCACCTTACGAAGTTCGTCACTCCACCTAGCCTGAGGGAGTCCTACAGGTATTATACCTTATGTTTGCCGACTCGCGGTCTCCACTCGAGAACACGTCTATCCCAACGGCCATCGGTTCTACTAGGTACTGATATGGCCGGCCCATTGCCAATTCCTTGCTTATTCTGTGAGCTATTGACATTCATAGCAGCTGCATACCCAGTCATCTTAGAGTGAATGGCAAATTGGTTCAGCCATCCTGTACCAGCATAACAGCACAGATAGTAGTTAGTCTCAATAAAGTACAATGGCACCAATGTGGGTAGTTACTCGCATGGATGGACCCAATTGTGTCTTGTTAAAAATGGAACCCCAATGGTTACAATTGTAGGTATTTTTCGCGGTTATTTGCACAGTCATTCGCGTCGAGGTCATAGACTAAAGACTAGCACACATTGCTTGCGCGGAAGCGGTTTCAGGCTTGCAAATATTTGTTGTCTCCGATGATTAAAGTCGGAACAAGTCGCTGTTCAGTAAATCTTCTGTCAAAGTTTTATTTAAAATTCAAGGTGTGAGTGCCATATAATATATTATATAGTCGACCTCGTTAAGTACTCTTTTACAACTTTTAACTACAGTACCCACTAAATTAAAAAAAATACGCTTAAACAAATATACCTTGTCGTTTTATGACCTGCTGACCTGCAAGTGACATTCTGGTTGAGGTGGTAAGTGGACCTCGTAATTACACACACATGCACACAAGGCGTCCAATCGCTCCCGCTGCCTCGTTCGCTAATATGTCCACTGTGTACTATATCCACAACATGTTTGATAATGTTTCTCGCTTCGGCTGACGACGACCTTGGCCGCAGTTTTTATATGTTTTTAGTGTTTATGAATGTTTGCGCTATTGATAGAATACTCGTGTATGACTGATTAAGATTAGATAACCAATCCATATGGTTGTTTGCAAAGTAGCGCATACCATCTGAAGACCAGCTATTTAATAAAAATGATAGAAAGTAAAACAAAACATGAGCTTCTTGATTTGAATAATTTATTACATGCAGCAATGAATTATGAATAATTAATAAATGACAAGAGGGCTATTGACGGGCGCGAGCGGGTCGATCGTCGACTTGGCGCCCTAGTTCATAGGACTACCATATATTTACCTACTTCTACCAACATATTGTTTGCTTCGCCAGCTAAGCAACTAGATAAGGAAACGTAAGTGCTGCAGCAAAAGTTGCTTTACGATAACAAGGAGTACTTAGCTTTATTTTTTAAACACCATACTTCATGGAAAACTAACATTAGATACGGCTATTTTCTCCAAAAGGAAAGATTTCACCAGTTGGAAACCGGGAGAGATAATCAACCTATAATGTTCCCACTGCTGGGACACAGGCCTTCTCTCTGTGAGGGGGAGTGGGCCATAATCCACCACGCAGGCCCAGTGCGGGTTGGTGGATGTCAAATAGCTTCGAATTCTTGGTTCTAGTACTTACCATGCCGGTTTCGTCATGATGTTTTCCTTCACCGTTTTGAGAGCAAAACTCAAAATTTCTTAGAAACCATTAACAGGCACGTCTTATGAATTGTCAAAAGAGTCGGTCATTCAGAAAGATGAAGCTAGTTGCCCATTCCGAAGCGTAGTAGGTTCTTATGGCGAAGAACGGGCAAGAAACTCCATGGACAAAGTTTTAAAATATATTGTTATAAAATATTTGTTACATAATGAATGTTGAATTTATAATTATATGCGAGAACGATGTAAGCAGAACCGAAATCAAATCCATACTCCGGGTTGTTTCATAAAAATTTCGGAAGCCTGGAACCATGAATACGTAGACTAAATCTACGTTCTTTATTTTCAGAGACCTTGTTCGGCCAGATGCCAATCTTGGAGATCGACGGCAAGCAGTACGCACAGAGCCTGGCCATCTCCCGGTACCTCGGCCGCAAGTACGGGCTGGTCGGAGACACTCCTGAGGATGCCCTGGAGATCGACCAGAACGTCGACCTACTCAACGATCTCCGCGGAAGTAAGTTTTATTTTCACTAATATACAAGGCTGATATACATATTTTTGTAGTTTTGAAATCGATGATCAACTTTAAGTAAGTAATTGAATTGGTTCAATGCTAATAAGAGAATCTGAAGACAAACATTAACATTGAAGATTTTGTACAGATTACGCATAAATCCTACCAAATTTTCAAATATATCCTTCGGCTGGTTTTGAATTCTAAGGTGGCTCCTCAATTCAGACGTTTGAATTGAGGAGCCACCTTAAACGTCCTGTAACATTTAAAGGGTTTTATTACAAATTCCTGGATCGGGTCTACAAAATCGGCTAATTTATTAGAAAATATTGTATATAGCACTCGCGTTTAAATATGAGACATGGCTCCTCAATCCATACGGACACAGTAATATGGGTGCCAGACGTAGCTACAAAAACGATAATATCAACAAAGTGGTAATGTGGCACAGGCATTTGAGTAGGTAGGTATATACGTAGGTACTACCTAATGTTCAAACATTGAACACATGTTTTGCACTTGTACATACATAAGTTTTCAAACAAGTGTGTTTGATCTAAAGTTTGACCTTTAGCACAAGTCAGAGACTAACAGCATTAGGCACATTCAAAGCCAAAATTAAAGAAAATCCCTTAGCCCCTTTAAGCAGACAGGCGCGACGCGATTCTGGTGAAACAATTTCTGTGAAAACTTCACAGAAATTGTTCTACCGGTGTTGCGTCGTTCCGTTGCGTCGCGCCTGTCTGGGCCTTTATTCATAAACGTTGCTTAAAGTTAAGTAATGAATGAAAAAAAAAAAATGGAAGTGTTTTTAATAGCGACTGTTTAACCATAATTTTTTGACTTTTAAAAGTCTCTTAAGTTCAAGCAACGTTTGTAAATAAACCCCTAAATGTCAAGGCCCTAAGGATGTAAATCTTTTGTTTGTACTTATAGAGGCTGCAGCCGTTGACTACGAACCCGATGAGGAGGTAAAAGAAAAGAAATATCAAGACTTCATCAAGAACGTGTACCCTGACTTCCTGCAGAGACTTAGTACTATCATCGAAAAGAACAATGGCCACCTCGCCCTCGGAAAGGTATTGGACAAGTTATATAAACCTAGCTTTTGCTCGCAGCTTCACCCGCGTACTTTTTGGAAATCATTCATTCAAATCCATTCAGACGTTAAACTCAAAGCATTTATTTCAATTAAACCATTTACAAGCACTTTTGAATTGTCAAGGAATCGATCAGTCAGAAATATGAAGCTAGTTGCCCATTCCAAAGCGTAGTAGGTACCTATGGAGAAGAACGGGCAAGAAACTTCACGAACACTCTTTTAAATATTTTTTTTTTCCAAAATAATGGTTACATCATTCATGTTGAAATTATACATGTGAGAACAATGTAGAAAGACGTGCACGTTAGAAGCGTCCGTAATAAAAAGATAAAACAAAGAACAATTAAAAAAATTAAATAAATTAAAAATAAGCCATGGCAGCCAAGAGATGACCAGTCCCGTTAAGGCACAGACATACAGACTGAGGTACTTTCGCATTTATAATATTATTAAAAATATAGTACGGATGGCCGGATGGATTACATCATTCAACTATCCATTTTGCGGAAAACAATTTCGGATGTCTGTCGATCAGGACGGCGAGGGGGAGCGATGAGATTGTGACTATATGTAGAGCAGGGGTCGGCAAGTAATTTTAAGTGGGGTCCGGATACTGTTGAAATTCTTTATCGAGGTCCAGAAAAAAAAACTCATAATACATTCTAGATGATTTTTTTTTCAATTTATGTACTTACAAGATAATTATTATAAAACACAAAAAGCCGGTTTTTTATAGTTTGTTTCACGCGGGAACAGCTAATGTAAAGAGTGTCTTCAAGGTGTGCGTCCATATCGAACGGCATTTGTTTAAAAAAAAAAAATGTTTTTTGTAAAAGATGATTAATTATTTAATCATATTTGGCGGTCCAAGTTCCGACCTTTCCCGGTCCGGATATGGAACGCTGTCCGCCTGTTGCTGACCCTTGCTATAGAGGGTAGAACCTGGATAAGACAGGCACAGCACAGGAGCGTGGAGACTGGCACAAGCAAAGAGAGGCATATGCCCAGTAGTGGGCTAAGTGTGGCTGTGGATGAGGATGATGCAAATGATAATTTACAAGTTGCAGGAATATGAATGTACTATCGCGGACAAGCATAGCTGAACTCGTAAGGACTATTCCTGCTTGCAGCGCTCGGCCGCTGTAGTAACGCTTACCAAAACAACCGGTCAAGAGCGAGTCGGACTCGCGCACCGAGGGTTCCGTACCATTTTAAATTTTCATCGGGGACGCCTTTATTTGTCAGAGAATTTTCAACACTGCGCTGTAAATATTGCAGTTTTAAGTCAGCGCCATCTCTTGACCGATAGTGGAACTAATGTAATTTTTGTTGATGATTGCTGAAAAGTGTGCTACTTAAAGACATCGTTTTATTTTTCCTGTAATCTTTACATAAGCTTCTATCACATAGAATAGTTTCAGATTTTTCTCTATGCAAACTTTGGAGATAAGGGGGATAAACAGATGTGGTCACCGTGTGCACGGGATTTTGTTTTCAAAGTGGTTAGATATGCGCTATGCGTGACCGTGATAGTACTTTATGTTTTGTGATTTGCCCCGGACCCCGGACAGACCAGTCCTGATCTTGAATTGTCGACTAGGAATATTTTTCGCACAAAAAAGTTTCCAGGATTCTCTTGTTCTGAAATGTTCTAAATTCACTGAGAATTTCACAGATTCTTGAATTACTTATTACAAGTGGTATACATGTTGTAATTTACACAATTTATTCTGTTTCCAGTTGACATGGGGCGACTTCGTCTTGGCCGGTATGTTCGACTACCTGAAGAAGATGCTGCGTATTCCTGATTTCGAGAAGAAGTACCCTGTTCTCCAGAAAGTCGTCGACAACGTGTACTCCATTCCTGCGGTTAAGGCTTACGCTGACGCCGCCCCTGCAGCAGACTTTTAAATTCTAATATAACAAAAACAATTTAAAGTAGCAAGCATACAATGTGTTATTTAGATTGTGTGAGTTTACACCGAATGCACAAATAAACAACTTTGTAGAATAAAAAATATAACATTTATTTTAATTTACATTTTATGCTGTAAGTACATAAATAAATGTTTTATTTTTGTAAGATTTTTGGCACATTTTACAACTCAACTGCATGAAATAATTATATTTTTGTTATCGAATCATCATGTTAAATGATATTATTCTGTACTCGTAACTTTAGATTTAAGAATGTGTTAAAGTAAATAAGTGTTCTTTTTCATTTATTAGTTTTTTTTCTCTCTTGGGAAGTAATAAATTATTAGTTTATAAAATACTAGCTTTTGCCCGCGACTTCGCCCGCGTGGGTGTCAAAAATATCCCATGGGAACGAACTACCGGGATAACATACCTAATAGGTAGCCGAGGAAAACGTCATTAACTCCTACCGCTGGGCTGTCGACCATGATTATTACGTTACGCGTAATTTTGAATCTATGATATCTTTTAAACTATTAATTTAAATGATATGAGGTCAAGGCATATTTTAATCTAAATGAAATGCCCAATTTAAATAACATATTTTATTGGATAAGGATTGATATGATACCGGTCAAAATAGCTTCGGAAATAACAATATTTTTTTATCAAATTCTGAAAGATAATAATGTTTACTGTAGGTCATCCTTAGAAGGTAGACATTATACCATTGCATAGGTACTTACCTATAATTATTACATTATGAGATCATGATAAATGATAAATGATTTTATTTCTGTAAGTAGGTTTGTACAAACACTTTTACACGTCAATCATATTTTAAAACTAGATGAGGTCGGCGTTTCCTATCTGACTACTCTGAGAAGAAAGGCCGAAACAAACTCAGAGGTCTCAGTCTCTTTTAAAGTCCAGACATAATCTTGGTCAGATCATGTGAAGGCCATGTGGATTGGTGTCTGAAGTGGTCTTTTGAGGAAAGCACCACACAGATTGAGAGGGCCTGTCCAGTCAGTGCACGCATTTGTCAGTTATCGTGCAGCTCAACTCAGAATTTAAGGAGCTTAACGATTCGACGAACAATACCAAAAACAGGACATTTGGGTAGGCCACTTAAATTACTCAAACTGTCAGACCATGATTAGAAGTAACTGAGAAAATATTAAAAACAAAACAAAAAGGAATGACCCACAGAGTCTTCACATTCACAATAATTAAAATAATAAAATACTTTAAAAGTAAATATTCATGTCATTGTTTATATAAAATTCATTAATGTCAATGTGTATATAAAAACCAAGAAATAATCTTGGTCTGAGCATTTCATTTGAGGACCATGTAGATTTGTGTCTGAAATGGTCTTCTGAGGAAAGAACCATACAGATTTGAGTGGACCTGTCCAGTCAGTGCACGCATTTGTCAGTAATAGTGTAGCTCAACTCAGAACTTAAAAGGAGCTCAACGATTCGACGAACAATACCAAAGAAGGGACATTTGGGTAGGCCGCATAAAGTACTCAAAACTGCCAGATTATCATTAGAAGTAACTGAGAAAAAAATAAATAAATATATAAATGACCCACATAGTCCTCACATTCACAATAATTAAAATAATAATAATATTTTACTTCACAAGTAAATATTCATGTCATTGTGTATATAATTTTAAAGTTTGCAAAATAAACAAAGTTCCGAAAGTAAAAAATAAAAAATTATAATTGGAGCAGCTCAATCCCAAGCCTTTTTGTCCTCAACGTAATCTTTAACGGTATAAAAAGCTTTCTGGCACAACTTACGTTTAATGAATGATTTAAATTTATTAAGGCTTAGATCTTGTACGTGGCTTGGAAGTTTATTATAAAAGCGTATACATTGACATCTGAACGAGCCACCTATTTTCTTGAGCCTTGTTGTAGGTACAACAAATTTGTGTTTGTTTCTAGTATTTATGTTATGGATATCACTGTATTTTTTAAACAATTTTATATTTTTATGGGCATATAAAAGATTATCAAAAATATACTGAGAAGGCACAGTCATTACATTAATCTCCTTAAATTTATCTCTGAGAGAGTGTCTCGGACTTAATTTATAAATTGATCGAACAGCTCTTTTCTGCAAAACAAAGATAGTCTGAATGTCGGCGGCATTTCCCCACAACAGAATACCGTACGACATTACACTATGAAAATAGCTAAAGTACACTAAACGGGCTGTCTCTATGTCAGTCAAATTACGAATTTTTCTAACAGCATATGCTGCGGAGCTTAGCTTTTTTGACAATTTATCTATGTGTGGGCCCCACTGAAGCTTAGCATCCAAAGTTAAGCCCAAGAAAACTGTGCTATCTTCAGGATTCAATTCTTCGCCCTTTATTAACACACTAGTTTTCACCTGTCTAACATGAGGTAAGGTGAACTTAATGCATTTGGTTTTTTTTTCAGTAAGGAGTAAATTGTTAACATTGAACCAGTGAACTACTTTTGAGATCGCGCTATTTACATCGTCAGTAACCAGCTGCTGACGTTTAAGTTTAAACAAAAGTGAAGTGTCATCCGCAAACAACACTATATCATGGTTATCCTTTATGAGGTAAGGCAAGTCATTAATATAAATAAGAAACAAGAAAGGGCCAAGAATTGAGCCCTGAGGGACTCCCATTGTTACTATAGATCCGGGAGATCTTTTTCCATTAACGTCAACGCACTGAATCCTATTACTCAAGTATGAAATAAGAAGATTCAGAGCGCTGTTCCGGATCCCATAGTGGCGGAGTTTCCTGATTAATGTTTCATGAAGAACGCAATCAAACGCCTTGGACAAATCACAAAAAATACCCAAGGCATCGCATTTATCTTCCCATGCATTATAAATATGACCTAAAAGTTCAACACCGGCATCAGTAGTTGAACGACCCCTTGTAAAACCGAATTGTTTGCTATGTAATAATTTATGTCTATTAAAAAATCTTTGCAATTGCTCTAAAATTAATTTCTCAAAAATTTTACTAAAAGTAGGTAGGACTGAAATAGGTCTATAATTTGTGGGGTCTGATGTACTACCTGATTTAAACAAAGGTATTATTTTACTATTTTTCATAAGGTCAGGAAACTCCCCACAGTCGATACAATTATTAAATATAAGAGCTAAAGTAGGTGCTACAATGTCAATAATAGACTTGGCAACTTCTACAGAATTACCCCACAGATCTGCAGTCTTTTTTACATTTAAAGTGTGAAAGGTTTTAATTATGTCTCTACAGGTAATATGTTCAAAAATAAAGTCCGAATCGCAAACATTAACATTTTCCTTTAGCAAAGACTCAGCAACAGAAGGTGATGAGTTTAGGGATTTAGTAGTTGAAACGGGAATATCTGAAAAGAAATTTTCAAAGGCCGCGGCGACTTGTGAGTCTGATTTTATTATGTTGTCATTAATAGACAGGCTGTAGTCAGTATTTCGGTTATCAGACCTTCCCGTTTCACTATTAATAATATTCCAAGTCGTTTTAATTACATTACTACTATTTTTAATCTTCAAACTCAAATAACGCGACTTGGCCATACAACAAACTCATGCATGCGAACTTGTAGATGTTATAATTTATGTTCAAGAAACTACAATGGAGTAGAAACTATACATATATATTCAGCCATTCATCCTTTTTTTTTTTTAAATAACGTGCAAATTTCCTTTTTTAATGTATTTGGTAGTTTATTAAAGATACGGACACACATAACCAGACACAGATAGATTTAACTATATTTTGTACATCTTAAGCCGGGTCTCCTGCGCGCGTTTTTTCGAAACATTAGGTACCTACACAAAAAAACTTACACATAAACATTTGCTTACATACAAAATATCGTATTTGCTTACACAAATGGCTTCTTTGTTGCGATGTTTTTGTGTAAAAACACGCGCAGGAGACACGGCTTTAGTACCTACAAGTCTGTATTTGACACGACAATTTCGAGAACTTACATCTTTTGCTGTTTTGAACAGTTCTGTATGTTTCCATACTAACTTACACACTTCATATAAATGTAATGAAGGTAGCGGTAGCAAATAAAGCTTTTAGGGTTCCGTACCAAAATGGTAAGAATAAAAAGGAACCCTTATGGTGCGACTCAGTCTGTCTGTCCGTCTGTCTGTCATAGCTGGATATCTCAAGAACTGCTAATGCTATCAACTTGAAATTTGGAGTAGTTCTAAATGACGTTTGCCAAACTATTTTTCAAATAAGAAAGAAATATAAAGATTTTTTTATTTGCAACATTTACTGAACGGTGGTTTTAAAAATTCGAAGTTGGCCTACTATGGCATGAGGAGTATCATAATGAAAGAGCGCTATTTGCACATTTTTAAACATTTTTCTTTTTTTTAGGCAGCATAGCTTTCGACTTTTGATGAAAAATGTAAAAAAAACACCGTTCCCCCGACAGAAGAAAAGATTACTGGAAAAATAAAACGATGTCTCTAAATAGCATACTTTTGAGAAATTACATTAATTCCACTATCGGTCAAGAGATGGCGCTGACCTAAAACTGCAATATTCTACACGGTAGTGTGCAATGTTAAAATTCTCTGACGAATACAGGCCTCGCCGATGAAAATTTAAAATGGTACGGAACCCTCGGTGCGCGAGTCCGACTCGCTCTTGACCGGTTTTTTTGGTAAGCGTTACTACAGCGGCCGAGCGCTGCAAGCAGGAATAGCCCTAATAATATTTGTTGAGTGACTTGATTCGTCAGATGGAATCCCATGTATGGCTCGTATACATTTTTTTTGGGCGATAAGTGCTCTATCAGTATTATTTCCCCACTTAAGTAATTAACCCATATCGTAGCGAAGACTAACATAAAAACCCAAAGAAACCCAATTGAAACTGTGTTACGCAATTGTTCAGTTCTTACGGAACTCCATGAACTCCATTCAACTCGCTCCCCCTGCAGGATCTTTCCGGCAGGCGCTCACTACTGCAGCGATGTAAGATGACGGCAATATTACACGGTTTAAACAAATTGATTCACTTTAATGAAAAGGCGCAGAGCTGCCGATATCTAAATTAATACAAAGAGAAAAGATTTGATTTTTTGTATGTTTGTTTGTAATGACTAAACTTAGAAACTACTAGACCGATTTAAAAAATTCTTTCACCAGTGGCATGCTATATTATCACTGAGTAACACAGGCTATTATTTATAAAGATATCACGCGGGCGAAGACTCTGGCGGCAGCTAGTATTCAATCAAAATCTCGCCGTCAAAACTTGGGTGAAGTGAGTTGTCAATCTAGAATAACAGCTCCAAGCTTACTTTACCTAAGTTTAGATTCTAACTAAATAAATTTGCTGATGGCAAACTTACCCGACATTTAACGATTCACATATGTTTGCACAGATAACTATATACTAGTCAGAGATATGTTTGCATCCAAATTGGAAAGCAAAAGTAAAGTGTGAGTCTATGTTTCACGTCTAGAGTTCACGACTCTGTGCTTCAACTGAACACACTATAACTAAATAAATAAAATACATGTCTCATCGTGGAATTCGGTTTATTGATAAGCTGATACCTACCTCAATGAATTTACGTATAATGCTGTAATTACATTATAATTTGAGTACGTAATCTCAGTATCTAGGGAATTATTGTTTAAAAACTTTGGAATATGCCATGTCATGAATTATGGTAATTTTTTTTGCCAGTGACAGAAAATTTGAAAGGTAATCGTGCAGTAACTAAGAGAGTGAATCCATCAAATCAATCTACCTAGCCTTTTTTTCCCAACTAACTTGGGGTCGGCTTCCAGTCTAACCGGATGCAGCTAAATCCCAGTATTTTACATGGAGGGACTGCCTATATCTGACCTCTACAGCTCAGTTACTAGATAACACGATACCCCTTTGTTAGGACTGGTTGTCAGAGTTTTGGGCTTCTGACCATCCGTAACGACTGTCAAAGATGACAGCCGGGACCAACGTTTTTCGATGTACGGAGGAGTCCGATGTAGATGTTCATGAATCCACGATGAATGTGACTGAGAAAAAGAAATGAGTGAGTGTGGATTGTGAGACAATAATTATTATGAAAGAAAAAGGAGTTAATGAAGTGCCGGCCAAAGGAGAGATTGAAAGATGAAAACGTGTTGAGGGCACCCCAAGTAACAGGGGTACAAAGGAAGAAGAAGATTTATTTATTTATTTGGTATATTTATTTAATTTGGGGTTTACGAAACAAGATGAGACTAGATTTTGAGAAGGGTTGTCTGATTTCAAGTCTATTCAAATGCAAAATCCCCAAAACTGAAGATGCAGTAGGATCTACAAAGACTACAAACCCTCTGTTAACGTGTGAAGCCAATCGCTTGGCGATGTCTTGAAAACCAAGGGGGCACTTAGATCCCTTAGCCAACTCCAAACAGCTCGAACAAATAACTCCTAAAAATATTAAAATATTTTCTCCATTTGAGGTTTTCTGCACCTCCACTAGCCGCCCCAGCACACACGGTTGTCCTGAAGTAAGGAAAAGTAGACCCAAAATGGATCTCAATACGGCTAAAAGATTTCCGAAAATAAATTAAGAATACATACTAATATTGGAATAAAGGGGTCGATTGCATATGTGTACTTAAGTATTCTACTCTGATTTAGATGAGGGTGCATAGTATAAATACAAAAACGTCCATAACTTGCGAAACTAATCAGCTACCTAGAATTTTCAATTTTAAATTTTTTCAATCTCCAGACGTTACAGAAACTTTGTGCATTAGCCGAACTGAGATCCATTTTGGGTCTACTTTTCCTTACTTTAGGACAATCGTGCAAAGCCCGCCGTGTTAGGAAGATGGGATAGCGCAAGGATGTCAACAAACATTGCATCCCACACCAAAGGCCGACCTAACTTCCAAGGCATTATGGTCATTCCGTCTGGTCTCTTCCCATGGTCGCGTGCCAAGCCTTTGGGTTCTAAAAAAGCTGACAAGAGCACGACAGATGATGTCATTAATGCTGGTGTGCAGTGCTATCCGACCTGCGCTCTTACTGTACTGCAAGATAGGCCCGGGTGTCCGAGGCCGTCGACAGCTTCACCACACTGGCAGGGATGCGGAGCCAAGGAGCGCCTAGACACAGACAAGTAGCGAGCCGGAATGTCACCCAGCATAGTGCCTATGTTGATCCTATACATTATAATGCTTATTTTTCTCTTTTCAGTTATGAGTTTTTGCAGTCGGGTTTTTTTTTTTTTTTTTTTGTTGGCTTGCTGCGCGCTTTGGTGTTAACTGTAAGTGCAGCAAGCACTTGTAATATACTTAAATAAATAAATCAAGGTATTACATTTGGGATCTGACTCTACAATGCGTTAGAAAAACCCTGTCCGATCCGAAAAGGGCACATATGTACAGACGCCAGCACATCAGGCTACTACAATCTGTCAAATTTGTTTAATAGATTTTCAACTTTATCGCTGGAGAATAAGGTTCAAAGTTGATTGGGAAAATTTGACTTGAACTTGAATTTGACAGTTTCGGGTAGCTTGATGTGCTGGCGTCTGTACTGTAATAATAACATTACCAAAAAATAATAAAAAAAACTTATTATTATTGAAAATAAAAAAGTTATTGCTATATAATTAAAAATTTTAGTAGGTACCAAAATTATCCTAATCCCATTCAAAATTGGTAAATTTTTCAACAGGGGTCCTAAGTTATTACTAGTACACCCGCTAAACGACCGACGACGGCCGCCCGCGCCCCAAGTACCGGTAAAATTCCCCATTGAAAAAAAGCGGCAATTTTTTTTTCTTCTTTTCAGAAAATTACCGCATAAGTAGACTCTCAATAATTATGATTCAACATCCTTACGGATCAGATAGGGTTTTTATTACCCGCTGTATATATGTTGGAACGTAGATTTTTTCTTTGAAATAACGCAATCAGGCGAGCGATGTCGGTAGTCATGGTCACTACTAATTGTTACAAACATACTATTTAAATCAAACAAATTGTCTACTAGTGTGATTAGCAAGTTGTACGGCAATGTCAACATGACTTGTAGTTTTATTAGACATTTTACTTAGCGAGTTATGATGTTTGATCACAAGCGGAAGTAAGCCTTGGGTTAGACGCGACAGGCGTAGCGCGGGGAGGGGAAGTGAGACAATGTTAACGAAACCTACTTCTCATCGATCGCAACAACCTGTCCCTTGCTGTCTCCCACAGTCCCGTACCCCACAGGGGTCACGCCCTAAGCGTGTAGTCGCTTAGTTTATAAGTTTTAGGTATGCCCTGGCTGGAGGCCTAAATTTATTGAGGCACCCACAGGAAAGTCCGGTTAAGCAGCCGACGACGAGCGACCTCCTAGGTTGACCTGCGAGATGCCATACACAAAAAAATTTGAATTTGCCCGGTTGATGGCAATAGGTTTGCGCCCTCAGACGGGCACAAAATCGTGGAGCATTTGGACATTGGAGTACACAGGCTCAAACCAAATGGTAGAGCAGCTATAAACGCGTGATGAATATTGGAATAAAAACAATCATTTCATTTATTATTTTGGATGCATTTTGTTGTTTGCTATAGCATAAAGCTATACTATTAAACGAGCAATATTTGTAAATATTCATATATAATGTTTATATTTAAATATTTGTAATCAATCACGTTCTCGAAAACGGCTCTAATGATTTCGATGAAAGCTGCAATATAGGGGTTTACGGGGGCGATAAATCGATCTAGCTAGGTCTCATACATGGAAAAATTCGTTTTCTCCGTATTTTCACCCGAGCAGAGCTCGGTCGCCCAAAGTTTAGAACAAGGTGGCTGGCTACCTTAGAATAATGACATGGCCGCATGGAATTAGTAAGTACCTACTATAATGGCAGCATGGAATTAGTATGTACTAACCTAAACTATTGAATGAGCATTCTCTATTTTCACCAGAGCAGAGCTAGGTCGCCCAGATACTAACTACTTTATGGACGTTAATTGCTCGGAGAAGGTCGCACACGTAAAGTGAATGTCGCACCCCTCTCCAATATTATACTACCTACCTACGCAGTTCGGGCACTCTACTAATTAAGCCATTGTTTGTATAGAGACACGCCTTGCTCCAGCTTACTGACTAAGTATATGTATCTACCATTTATAAGCTTAACACACCTAGAAAGCACGTCAGTATAAATAAAGGAAACCATATTATGGAAACCAAGGAAAAATAAGGAGAACCAAGGCGTAGTATTATATTACCTGTGACGAAGGTAATCAACATAGCCCGAAGAATTGCCAAACTTAAGTGACAATGGGCTGGATACATTGCTCGCAAAACGGATGGCCGATGGGGTCGAAAGGTTCTGGAGTGACGACCACGTACCGGAAGACGTAGCGTTGGAAGGCCTCCCACAAGATGGACCGATGACCTTGTGAAGGCCGCAGGAATCCGCTGGATGCGGAAAGCACAAAATAGATCGAAATGGTGGTGCTTGGGGGAGGCCTAAGTCCAGCAGTGGACGTCTTTTTTCTGAAATGATGAAATTTTGTAGTGTTTGATTTGTTTTTTGTTGCGTATTTTTGTGGTGTACAATAAAGTATATATAAATAAATAAATTATGGGCAAATAACAAGTATCTCGGGTGTTATTTTTAAGCATAGCAAAGTTATATTGAAGCTCTGTGGCAGTGATTTTGTGAGGAAACTAACGTTTTTCCGAAGATGTGAAAAGTAATGGGTACACTGCACATTAGGGGTATCGATGCTTTCAATGGTTTACGCAGAGCCCTTTGCATGCCCTGTGGTTTAAGACTGTGAATGTAAGTCTCTGCCTTGCTCAGGCGAAAGATATTAAAGATGTCCACAAGATCTTATTCTTAGTATAAAGAGATTTTTTTAAATTCTGGGCTCAAAATTTTGTAACGCGAATACCGTTTGCTGACGCAGCTATTAGTCAGGTCGGGTCAGTAATCAAAAGGGTATCCACTTTTAAATATCTAGGTCACTTTCTTTCCGACGACCTTAAGGCACAAGCATAAAAACGATCCTTTTTTTAGTCTTGTACTTAAGGACCATGTGGATATAGAGAGGGAGCGTAGGGCACTCGCCGTCCGGTGTAACATGGTGGCCCGTTAGATTTGGTCAGTGTACAGACCTAGTCAAAATTACAAATTTCAAGGCTTACTGGCCAGAGTACACGAGTAATCTATGGGTCAATTACACCAAAAGATCGCTGGATGTCCTGCGTGTATAACAATGGTTTTAGGATGTTGTTGGGACTTCCTCGCTACTGCAGCGCGTCGGAAATGTTTGCACAAGCTCGTACCGACGGGTTTCACGCGATAGTATCACTACTGAGGAGAGTGAGAGGCAGTCGCAACAGCATCCTGAGAACTGTAGCGGAGAGCTTCAGCTCTCCAATTGTAAAGCAGCTTGTGCGAAGGGTGATTGGTACTAACACTAAATAATAAGTTGTTTTATTACGTTACTTGTAACACTCTATGAATTGTTCAGAAATAAAAATCAATATTATTATTTTTTGCGTCTTTGACATTTCTCGGTACCCTAGAGTCCCGGACCTTTGGAAGGCGTACGAGGGGCCGAAGCCAACTCGCAGAGGCCCGTTAGACGTTTTTAATTAAATGAGGCATCAACCGACGATTATCCCTGTTCGCTCTATGCTAGCGCACTCAAGGACAACCCTCGGTTGGTGCAGGTCTATTGCAATTATTAGGTCCTGATGTGTGCAGGTGACAGCGCATCGGTGCAAGATGAGAGGTGAGCCATTGTCTGTGGACAGACGCCGCATACGCACCGGAAATCTGAGGCATCCATAAACCCCCACTTGTGGAGCTCCTTGCTGCAATCTACTTGGGTACGAAACCTATTTAAGAATTTCCATTAAGGTGGCCACGATAACTGTGTCCAGAGGGGATGGTTTAGTAAAGAAATCAGGAGGTTCAAGCAGCTCTTGCTAATGATCACATCTTCCTGTAGATGGATTACCGTTGGCTGGACTTATGCACCCAAGAAAACATTTGTGGCTTTTAAGCCTCTGTAGCACTTGGTAAAAGTGGGTTAGTCTACAAGATTTTTTAATTAAATGTTCGTTTGTTGGTTTCTATTTGATCTAAGACTCGTTTACAAATTCCGTTTGCGTAATCTTTTTTTATCTACTTGTACTGGTCAAATATGAGCAAGAAAAACAGCTGACCTCCAAAGATGGCCAAGACTAATTTACTTAGGTACTCAAATAAAAAAAAAATCTAGTCTAGTAGTAGTTACTTAGTAGTTATATGTTTTAAAATAAGAGGAATTAAGGAACTACTCTTGGATTTTGATGATTTACTATGAGTTCCATACAAAAAATGCAGAAAAACCACCTCAATCGAAATGGATGAAATAGCTGTACCTACCTACTTACCAATTTTTTTTGTTCCTTACTTTGGCATTGTTCGAAGATCAAACACCACTCGTAATTTACCATCTTACACCTTTCGGCTCGTGACTGTACATATTAGTGGTTATAAGGTACCTACAGACATTTTAAGAATCATTCATGACAAATATAATAGTATTCTGCGGTAACTATGTTATGAATCATGTCGACTGTGATGACGCGACGATTTTTTTTATCAATTAATGACTTGCTTTTTATCGTAACTTTATTGGTTTTGGCCGGTTCCTGATTTAGTATTTGTACCGACCGGCGACCGGCATTCCGTCAGTGCTTGTGTGAACATACAGTCGAGGACACCTGTAGAAGCCCCATAAAAAAAAATCAAATCGTAAGTTCTATAATCTTTTGTTTTATACTCTTATCTTATTTGTTGTTTATGGACACACAACAAAGGTAAACAAACAGTCGTAATCTTTTTTAAATCTCTATTGACTATTTGGCATTTAATTTTATCCTTATATTTTTATTGAATTTTATCGAAAACATCAAGTTCAATGAAAACCTTATTTTGGCCATCGACCCTTCTATATTTTTGTTAATTTAATGAAATAATAACTTCACTTGTAAACGGACCAATTTCCATCACCTTGTCATCTAGCTCCTTCTGTCGGTCATCACTTTTTCAATTTCATTTTGACAGTTCAATAACATTCATTGTGTTTTTTGCGTTGTTGAGCAAACAAATTTTTCAAACATATGAAGCAGATTAGCAATATCTTTTTAGGCCGGGGAAATTAGATTTGAAGTTTAAACCCTACACTAAATCCTAACAGCAATTTTTTTCTTGAATCGTCTTTTTGAACGTAGTTCTTCAAATAATATTAAAAAAAAACCAGGACCGCATTAAAGTAAAAAAAACAAAAAGGCGTTTTGTGAATAAAATTGAAGCATTATAATAGTTAACAGGAAAATTTTGGTTAAATTATCTAAAAAATTGGTAAAACTAATTTATTATTTCAGAAACATTTACCTCCATGGAAAATTAAATAAAATAAAATTACGAAATTTTTTAAATGTACCTCAAGCAAAAATGTTAACAGTGGGTTTTTTGCATTAAATTACCTAATTAAGCATTTTAATAAGCTATCCAACAAAATTAAACATACTTATTGCAAGAAATTTTAGATATTTTTTTACAATAGCTGTTCAGACAAAAATGTAATAGAATTAAATTTAGTTTAACTTTTATTTTAATGCTCTTTAAGACCTAATTACAAGAAAATTAAAGCAAAATGTAATATATAAAAAAAACATAAATTAGGTTTGTGTTTAATGTGTTTAATTTAAAAGGATGTTGATGTTTTGACCTACGTGTAGTATCTAATCTCTTCAACAAACACTCCATCCAAACATGTCAGTTAATATTTTTTCCTATCACGTAAAATTCAAAAAACTTAAATGTTTTCTTAAAAAAAAACGTACACGCAGGGGTGAACTTTTCGCGGTATACATTTTAACATATTCCTTTGTCCATTCTCTACACGTTAAAAGATTTTTTTTTTTTTAAATTAGTGCAAAGTTAGCCTAACATTCGCGGGGGTTATTCAAAATTATTCAGATTATGACTGAAGTGTGTTACGCAATAAGGTTGCAGTTTTAACACCCCATTATTTTTTGGTTAACCGTTGGCACGGATATTCATATCTCTGAATATCACTTTTCCAGAATCATGTCGAAATCGAAGCCTGTGTTCTACTATTTCAAGTCGAAGGCTCTGGGTGAGCAGTCCCGTCTCCTCATGGTGTATGGAGGCATAGAATTTGAGGACTACCGCGTTGATTACTATACTGAGTGGGCGGATTTCAAGTCAAGTAAGTACTCTTAAATAACTCGGTAAGTATAATCAGAATCTATGGTTCGGATTTGGTAGAGATGTCCCATCCACCAACCCACACTGGGCCCGCGTCGTGGATTACGTTATGGTCCACTCCCTCTCACAGAGAGGAGGCCTGTGTCCCAGCAGTGGGAACATTTTAAAGGCTGATTATGCTAATGTTATGATTCGATGGGTTAATCAGAGGGCAACAGCTTTTAATCTTCGTGATCACCAATTTAATTGTTTACTTTGGAGCTCCGTAGTTCAACCTACGAAAGTTCTACAAAGGAAAACGATACTAAACCCTTCCTTGGTAAGCTTTGGAACAGACTAACAAGGACTTGTCACTTTCGTATTCATATTAAATATACTTTATTATTAAATAAAAACAATGATCGGTAAAACTTCGTTCAAAATATTATACATATTTCACTTAAACCTACATGGGCACTGGGCACTTATGAAACGTTAGAAGCTAGGTGCGCGTTTCCTATTGGTCGTTTCATATGGAGAAGAGCCGGCAAGAAACTCAACGGTTACTCTTTTTAAAAATAAATGGCTTTTACAATGTTTTCAAATAACAGTGTTAATATGTATGCGAGGACAGTGTAGGCCTATCAACAAGTACCAGCAGTGCTATTCTGTAAAAATCTCACCGTGAACGCTTAGGTGAAGTGAGCTGTCATTCCAGTATAAGCTAGGGATTGACACTATTGACAGCTCACTTCACCTAAGCGTTCATGGTGAGATTTTTACAGAATAGCACTGCAGGTAGTTAACAAAATAGAACATATGAACTAATACACGATTTGCATGTTATCAAGTAGTGATAAAAGATTATTATGCCCGAATTTCCGTGTTTTCATACATAACATCAGATTAGATACTAGTTCTAATTACACAAGGTAAAAAAGCTCAACGCACAGATTGAATGATAGATATGAGGAATATGAAGGAATTTAATCATAATCAAATCAGTTTTATGGATAAACAACTCAATATTGTTGTTATTTCCTTAAAAGAAGATGTTAACGAGTGATATGATGTAACTTTCAGAGACCAAGTTCGGATACATGCCAATGTTAGAGATCGACGGCAAGCGGTACGCACAGAGTCTGGCTATCGCCCGGTATCTCGCCCGCAGGGTCGGTCTGGCAGGAGACACTTTTGAGGAAGCCCTGGAGATCGACCAGAACATCGACTTGTTCAACGAATTCAGGCTAAGTAAGATTCATCTTTTCTTCATACATAAACTTGAACCAATATATTATGAGTCCTTACTCTCTCTCTCTCTGCCTGTCCCATTTGGGATCAGCGCGATTCTCATCATTCTTCAGACGTATCTGTCCCAAATTCGATGTGTAACTCAAAATTATACATTTCCTTTGCATGTTTTGACTGGTTTTGAAATTACTCACTGCTAACAGAATATTTTGTTTATTTTTACAGAGGCTTCAGATATATTCTACGAAACGGATGAGGCTGTAAAGGAAAGAAAGTATGCTGACGCTGCCAAGAACGTATTCCCAAATTATCTGGAGCAACTTAGTGACATTATCAATGAGAACAACGGTCACCTTGCTCTTGGAAAGGTACTAGACACTTTAATTAAATACATCAAAGTACTGCCAAATTGCGGAAACTCATATCACACATGGCCTTTTTTTCCCCTGACATCACAATAATAATAATGAGTAACATTCAAGACGAATGTATTTTCTTAGCTGACTATCTGGAGCTGTTAAACAAAAGTAGCAAAAGTAACTTAAATCATAAGCACAAATCAGCAGAATCAGAATGAATATAACGTCGAATATCGTTTCACTCTCAATCTCATCTTCTTCCCTGTCCATACTCCAATTTTATTTAGGGTCTGTAGCAGTCTTCTCCCATACTTTACTTATTATCCTCCTTTCTAGCTATATTATTATCATCATTCCACACAATCCATCCATCGTGTCTTTGATCCTCAGTCATTTACATTTAAACTTCAAAGTTTTCCTCTCGTCAAATCCCTCATTCCTTTGATCGTATTACTTTCACATTTCCTACATAACTCATTTATAATTCTATGCATTCGGGTGCCTAACCTAATACATCCCTCTATCATATTCATCTTAACTGCATACAATCAATGGGGGTCGAAATTATCATTATTTTTGCGATTGGACACACCGTTTTCGAGATATAAGCAAAAGAAAAAAAAAGATTCAGTAGGTACTGTTTTTACATTTGAAGTCGAGGTGTTGGTGTGAATTTAAAGTTCATGATAACCAATTTTACTCCACACGTTTTTAGTCGCGATTAAAGATAGTCAGATTTAGTTAGAAAATCTAAATTTTTGGTGAAAAACGTCAAATTTAGAACAGCAAAATTGCCATTTTCACTAAATTAATATCTCAGTACCATCTTAGTGCTGACAAACTAAAATATAGTTAAGTTGTGTCACTATAGTCTATTTCAGGATGGGAAATCGTTGTTTGACAGAAATAAACTAAATTTTGGTGATTTTTAGTCTAGTCTAAAGGCATTTGTGACAATAGAATCGGCACCACTGTTTGTTCTTGTTGTCTTGTCTTTTCTTCATTTTTGACATTCTACAGCGCGATGTCAAAAATGATCTTTGAAAATGAATGAATGTATCTTTCTATGATCTGTCATATTGTCTTTCGTTTCTACGGCGGTCTACGCGTGCAGGTCTTACCTTCCATTGCTTTATGGAAATCAATTATATCTCAATATTAATATTAAAAATATTTTGTTTACAGTTGACATGGGCAGATTTTGTTCTAACGGGTACAATCCTGTACCTGAAAATGATTACGCGGATTCCGGACCTCGAGAAGAAGTACCCTGCTTTCCAGAGAGTCATTGACAACGTGTATGCCGTCCCTCAGATTAAGGCTTACATTGCGAAAGCACCTGTAACCAAGTATTAAATTCTATCGGCTTTATTACAAAATAAGGTTTAACTTTAGTCCCAGGTTTCCATCGAGCCATTTTTTATTTCGAACGTTAATCCGACAAATAGTTCTGATGACCAAAATTGACGTTAATTCCAAGTCTGAATTGTTTTTGTATTAAGAACTTTACTTTGCTCGAAATAAAGTTTAAAATGCGATAACTGGCTCGAAGGTTTGGGTATGAAGTACAGATAGAACTAGTTTTGCAATTAAAGGTTGTATGTCCAAGAGATTGTCAGATTTCGTAAGTTTTAACAACGAATACTTACACTTTACCTACAGTTGTAAATGTTGTGTTTTAAATTAATGTTTTATTTTGTAAGTGTTGGTCTTATTATTTATTATTGTCATTCAATGATTACATCACCTTGTTAATGATATTATCTTGTAATATTAGTTTTTAAGAGTATGAAAATAAATGTTTTTTTTTTAAAGTACTTGTAGTGTATGTTTGAGTTCACTAGCCCAGTTTAGAGATTTTTTCTTAGGTGATTTTTATGTACCTACTCATTACGCTACCTAAGCTGGTTTACCACGAACGTTCGTTGACATCGGCTTTTTGGCTAAATGTTATGATACAAAAGTAGAATACAATAATAAAAAACGTCTAAGGGGCCTCTGCGAGTTGGCTTCGGCCCCTCGTACGCCTTCCAAAGGTCCGAGACCCCTGGGTCCCGAGAAATGTCAAAGACGTTTAAATAATAATAATAATAGCGGTTCCGCATGACGAAAACCTCGTGAAAGCTGAAAATATAAGCAGATTATATCTTGACCTGGCTCGCGAGATTGTCGACATGTGGGATGTGGCTACAGCAATCATTGTGCCGATAGTCGTGACGGCCAATGGCATGATAGCCAAGAGCCTCGACCAACACCTGAGGAGGCTCTCGTTAGGCAGCTGGATCAAGGGCTTGATCCAGAAAGCGGTACTTGCGCGTATCGTTAGGGGGTTCCTCTCTCAGGAGCCTTACCAACGGTAGCTTGGACCGTGTTCTCGATACCGGTGGGCTAATTTTTGTTTTGTTTTTATAAAAATATTTAAAAATGTAAATAGATGAAATAAAGGAGATAATATTACCCCACCGCCGTATCTTTACGTTGACGTTTTGGTGGGGCTTGCGCGCTCCGAAGTCATGGGCTGTGCCGGTAGAGTTTAGGGGTCGTTCATTCATATATGAGGCGTTCGGGGGGGGGGGGGGGGAGGGTTGAGCCGAATCTTTTAAGAATTTTAGTAGTTCCCATTTAAGTATTTTATTGTTCGATTTTCTCACTGTGATTCTAGCCTACGTTCTTAGTAGTCTTAAATGCAAGTCTAAGTAATCAAATTATGTTTTTTTTTAATCCAATACAATCAAGAACAAATTAACGCATTTTAAATACGCATTTTGAAAAATCACGTAACCCTTGCTGGAACAGGTCTAGGATGCGGAGTCAAACCAAGAGAGATACAGAAACCCGCAGGGCAGCATACTTCTGCACCTCAGGACATACCCTCTTGTCGCTACGTCACTATGTGCTAGCGACCGTTTTTGGGTGCCCATTATTGAGTGAGCTGCCATTTTATTCGCGTATAATTAAAAGTATCTGGATGACCGTTTATTTTTTGAACGACGTTTTCTAAAAATGAAACTTAGCTAGATCAATTTATCGCTCCCGAAACCCCCTGCATACTAAATTTCATGAAAATCGTTGGAGCCGTTTCCGAGATTCAGATTATATATACATATATACAAGAATTGCTCGTTTAAAGGTATTAGATATATCATTTGTCAGGCAGGAGCCGTAGTCCTTCCATAGCACTTGGTAACCATATAACCAATAGCCACCCAAACCCATAGCTAAACATGTTTTGTTTCCATGTTCTGCAATAGTCCTGCACCAACCGGGGGTGTCCCTGGGTACACTTGCATAGGGACGTACCAACCGGGGGTGTCCCTGGGTACACTTGCATAGGGACGTACCGGGATGATCGTCGGTTAGTGCCTCATTCATTGCATTTAAATTTGTCTAAGGAGCCTCTGCGACTTGGCTTCGGCCCCTGGTGCGCTTTCCAAAGGACCGGGATCCATGTGTCCATGGTCCCGAGATTTGTAAACGTAAATAAATAATAATATTAATTTACTTATTATCGCACACGAGGTTGTTGACATGTGGGACGTGGATTATGCAATCATTGTACCGATAATCGTTACGGTCAATGACCTAATAGCGGAGAGCCTCGACCAACACCTCAGGAGGCTCTCATTGCGCGGCTGGGTCAAGAGCTTGATTCAGAAAGCAGTACTCCTAGACACGGCACGAATAGTGAGGAGGTTCCTCTCTTTAGACCATCACCGGCAGCTTGGACCCTGTTCCTGATGCCGATGGGGTACTATTTTTACAAGCTTTATATTAATTTGCCTTGTTAGTTTATTAGTTAGCAAATCTTGCAAGCTGAATTAAAACCACTTCCTCTTATCTTACGGAGTTGAAATTTTACAAGTTGGTTCAGTTTCAAAGACAATGCATTTTTTATGATGTATGACCTGATTTGACAGCCAGGATAGGCTTCAGACGAAGGAACTCCACAACAGTCAACGGTACAGACACGGAATTTAATTATGATAGTCCGTTCTAAAGTCTACCATGACCTGGCTACAGCATCCACGATTGGCTCCACACGAGGAAACTCCTCAGCCATCAACAACTGAGAGACTCAATTTTATATACGAATTCAATTACGATAGCCCGTTCTAAAGTTCACCATGATCTGGCTGCTGCACCCAAAGTTGGCTCCAGAAGAGGGAACTTTTCAGCGGTCAACAACACACACACAAAATATTATATACGCATTCAATTATGATAGCCCGTTCTAAAGTTCAACATGACTTGGCTGCTGCACCCAGGGTTGGCTCAAGAAGAGGAAACTCCTCAATAGTCAACAGTTCATACAATAAATTTAATATACGAATTTAATAATGATAGTCCGTTCTAAACTCCACCATGACTTGGGTGCTGCACTCAGGATTGGCTCCAGAAGAGGGAACGTGTCAGCGGTCAACAGCAGAGACACAAAATTTAAAATGTCCACATGTATCTTATTATAAATTGATGCCATTCTAAAAAAACTAGGTATTGCCCAGAAGAGCAGTTCTATGTGGTATACTTTGTATTTTCAGTAGGTATATATTTTTTTGATTTTAGTTCACTGAATAGATTTTTATTTACTTTAACAAATACTGTAACTTCATAGAAATAAGCTGATGGAAACGTAAAAATTTGAAACTTTTTAAAATATGTTTCGCATGATTCAGGAACAATGATCGAAGGGAACAAAGATACCAACCATTGCGCGAACGCATCTTTTTTTGATTCTTTGTTTGTGGCGTTGCCCCAGAATATAATAGCGTATTTTAAGCCGGGTCTCCTACGCACGTTTTTTCGAAACATCACACGTTAAAAAGCTTACACATAAACATTTATTTTCATACAAAGCATAGACAAATGTGTATGACCACGCCTCTTTGTTGGCGATGTTTTTGTATAAAAACATCGCAACAAAGAGGCGTGGCCAAACACATTTGTCTATGCAAATACGACGTTTTGTATGAAAATAAACGTATATGTGTAAGGTTTTTTGTGTAATGTTTCAAAAAAACATGCGCAGGAGACCCGGCTTTAGGGTTGATGTTAAGTAAGCATGATAAGATAATTTATATAGAGCATTATGAGTACTGGTTCAGTTTACTGCATACTGTGTCAATGTGTGTTTGCTGTTCATATCATTATTATCTATCCACAGTCCTAAAAATTTTACGCAGCTGACTGGTTTAATGAGAGTTTCATTTTAATCGGATATACACATTATTTTCAGTGGTCGTGGTACCTATATCTTTTTATTAGGTAAGTTATCTATGTTCCATGATATTTCAATTTATCGTGTGATATTGCTAAAGATTGTGATGACTTGTTTATTTTTGAAGTTGCTTCTTTATCATGACCCGATTTCCGATTACTTTAGTATTTCTACTGGCCCACGACAGGTAACGAATCAGTGTTTTTGTAATCACGCGTTCGGCAACACTCCTGTAGAAACCGCTAAATAAATCGTAAGTAGCTGTGGAATCTGTGTGTGTGTGTGGTCAATGTGGCGAAGTCTATGAAAATCGTCTAGTCGATGCGATACTTTATTAAAAATTGAATTCGTTAGCCATTTTTGGCCATCTCTATTATATTTAGGGAAGTTTTATTTTATTGGGTGATCAAACATTTAGTTGACTATTAATAGAAAGTGTCAAATTTACTTTTAGGCTATCAGTTTATAAAATAAACACTAGTTTTGAAAAAATGGCAAAATAGACGGATTTAACTGCCATGTCGGATAAAACCGTCTAATGGGAAAAAAACCTAGAAATAGACGGTTTACACGATTACAGACATTGAGTACGCGTGTGTCTTTCAAAAAGCAGTTCAATGTGTGCCTGTGCTGTCGATATTAAGTTCCATTCGGCGTAAATTGCAAAATGAAGCGTTTGTCGGATAAGTTCGGCCTATTTCGCCATTCAGGGGTAAAAAACAATATCATCACTTTTAAAAAAATTGTCAGCTTTTATAGTATAATATTTTCAGGTAAAAATTCCAAAAATAGAAATCAGGAAATTTTATATAATAAAGTACCTACGAAAAACTGAGATGCAACTCGTATCTAAATATACAGACAAAAATAAATAGTATTTTTTTTATTGAGGTAGCCTCTTTATTTAACAAATACCTAATTTGAACCACTCAATATAGTTGGGAAAATGCAAGGCAGAATGATACCGCGTTCAACCTCTTATAGTTTCTCTCAATTTCTCCGTGGAGTATGATCCTCTATTGGATTTTCTTTGGTACGTGCTCATATTGATTAGAATTACTTATCTGAAAAAGCAATAAATACCTATTTAAATACATTCTTATGAAAACGTTATATTGAAGAACATACTAACTAACAAGGGATGATCCTACAGGAAATTCTCAAGTGTAGTTGAGACTTTGAGACAAATGGTTCACTTCACTCACTACACAGGAAGCTCAAAAATGTATTTTGTTTAAGTATTTTTATTTTATTTATCCAACTATCACGATACGCAAGTCAATAATACCAAATCTATTACAATAATTCTGTCCATATAATTCTACTTAAGAGCTGAACCAGACCACCCAGTTGCGTACTTTGCAAACAAGTAGGTCACCCGGCCAATTACCGCGGCTGTCCCAAAGCCCCCAAATCGACTTCTCCCAAACCAGCAAAGAGTTTCGACGCTCGCCAGCAGAGGGAAGCTCCGTCCTCGTACAGAATCCCCTCCTCTGAAATGTCCCAACGACGTAGCCCTCAGAGGCCTAGTCCGTGGAGTTACCGCCGCCACCAGCAAGTTTTTCCAGCCCTGGTTCCCTCTCAACTCCCCCTCCCCCTCCCCCACCGCACCCGTCTTATGGACCCCCGTATTTGCGCCCCCGCGCCTCCCACACTCCCCGCCAAACCCGCACCCGCTCCTCATGCAATGCGCCCTCCCAATACCACCTCAGTGGTCAGGCCCCACGCTTCCGTTGACTCGTTCAACGTAATAACCTCTACCTTCCTGTCCTTCGTTTCCCCTCGCGCTAAGGCGATGGCCAACGAAATCCTCACAGCTCATTCAGCTGGTAATCTCCTCCAGATCCAGGCAATCTATAATGCGTATCCTGACATTACGCAAACCCTGAATTCCCTCGCTACCCAACCTAAAGCCTTTTAATGGATAACACGGCCTTATCTAGATACAAACCCCGATCCCTAAAGTTAGGTTATTTCAATGCCAATGGCATACATGGTCAACGCGATGAGATGAGGCTTTCCTCCGTGACCATCAAATTGACGTCTTTCTCATTCAAGAGTAATTCTTAAAGCCCTGCAACCGTAACCCGTCAATTGCCAACTATCGCGTAGTTCGCAACGACAGGTTACGATGTCACAGAGGCGGCACTTTAATTTATTATAAAAAGGAATTATACTGTATCCCTATGGATCCTCCCCCCCTCTCACAATTAGAAGTCTCAGTCTGCCGCTTAGGCATGAGCGGCCATCAGCCGATCACTCTAATATCGGCCGACCTTCCTCCCCAGTCATTTACGGAGAACATCCAACTCCTCTCTGACGACCTCACTATCCTTTCAGGCATGAGTGACTCCGTTATTATGGCGAGCGATCTCAACGCCAACCATCCCTCTTGGAATAGTTCCAGAACCTCCAGTAGAGGTCGACACTTGTTCGACCTCTCAAATTCCCTAAATATCGACATCATCGCCCCGATGAATCCCACTCACTTCCCGGGTAACCTCAACCATAACCCCGACGTATTAGACGTGGCGCTCCTTAAGAACGTCAACTTACGATTAGATTCAATCGAGTCGGTCAACGAGCTTAACTCAGACCACCATCCAGTAGTTATAAAACTAGCCCCCCGCGGTCTCCCCGACCCCAACCAACCTACTCTCACCAAAAGGGTAACGACTGAAAGAAAGTAAGCACCCAGCTGAAATACAACACGTCCCCCCAATTGGACTCAATTCCCGATAAATTCGACTCAATCGCTGACACGACGGCCGCGATCGACTCACTCACGGTTCACGTACAGCCGCCAGCACATCAAGCTACTACAATCTGTCAAATTTATTTAATAGATTTTCAACTTTATCGCTGAAAGATAAGGTTCAAAGTTGATTGGGAACATTTTACAGTTTCGGGTAGCTTGATGTGCTGGCGTCTGTACAATCAGTCCTGAACGATTGTTCAAGGCAACTCCCAGTGACAGAAGACCCTCGCTGGAAGTTGCCAGACGATGTGCGTGAGCTACTGACTGAGAAGAATGCGGCCGTTCGTGCCTTGAGCAACTTTTCCTGCGACGCTAACAAAGGCCACATGCGCTACTTACAGAGATCTGTAAGGAAACGTATGGTGGAGCTGCGTGACGCGGGCTGGGATAAGATGCTTCAGAGGAAACTCAAATCCCAGCAGGTCGCCTCCATACCTCCCCTGGTCCGCCCAGGTAAGACCATAGCTTTCGAAGACATCGACAAGGCAGAGTGCCTAGCCGACAGTCTAGAGGCTCAATGCTCACCCAGCACACTACCAGTAGACCAAGCTTTCCTCTCTGAGGTAGACACCGAAGGCGAACGTAGAGCATCCCTCCCTCCCGTTGACGACACTGATTGCCCTCTGCCTCCTGTCACCCCTGACGAAGTGCATGACATTATCAAAGGTCTTAAAGTCCGAAAAGCCCCCGGTTCAGATGGAATCACCAATAGGGTGATTCAACTCTTCCCAGCCCACTTAATAATGCTCTTGACCACCAGATTCAATGGTGCCCTGAACAATAACATCTTACCACAACCATGGAAAGAACCACCGTCATCGTTATCCTTAAGCCCGGCAAGCCCAAGTCCGAGCCTGGTAACTACCAGGCTCGGACTTGGACCGTCCCATTAGTCTGCTAAAAGTCCTAGGTAAAGTCTATGAGAGGCTTATTTATAAGCGTCTCAGAGACTACGCCGAGACTAAGGGCCTCATTCCCAACGAACAGTTTGGGTTTCGTTTCCAGCACTCTAGCGTGCATCAGGCCCACCGGATCACCGAACACATAAGCGCTGGATTCCAGCGTGGTTTGTTGACCGGTGCAGTATTCTTCGACATGGCAAAAGCGTTCAACAAAGTCTGGCACAACGGCTTAACTTTACAAACTCGGGGTGCCCGACCGTCTCGTCCTCGAGATTTTTTGTCAAATCGCACCTTCCGGTATCGAATCGAAGGTGCTCTATCCTCCCCCCGTCCCATTCGCGCCGGAGTTCCTCAGGGATCTGTAGTGTACTCTTATTTTTACGCTATTCACCAGCGATATCCCCATAAGTAAAAAGGCGCAGTTGGCTCTGTTCGCAGACGATACGGCCATTTACTACAGAGGCTTCGGCCCCGACTCGATAGCTGCCATTCTCCAAACCGCAGTCGATAAACTCGGCGCCTGGTTTAGGAAATGGAGGATTGCAGTCAATCCCGCCAAAAGTCAAGCGGTTCTCTTTTCGAAACCGTTTAAAAAGACCTAACCCCGTCTCCCCCGATCCATCACCATACTAGGTAAGCCTATCCCTTGGGAGAAGTGAGCCAAGTACCTGGGTGTAGTCCTTGACCACCATCTCTCCTTTAAAGAGCACATAACCCAAGCCCGTAAGGACCCATGCGGCTCGCGTATCCTAAATGCACGTAGCAAATTGTCACTACAGTGCAAATTGCGTATTTACACAACGTGCATTCGCCCAATCATGACCTATGCGGGTGCTGTTTTTGCACAAGCAAGATCCAGTCACATCCTTATGATGCAGACATTACAGAACCGTTGCCTTCGGAAGGCCTCGGGAGCCCCTTAGTTTGTCAGGAATAAGATCCTCCATCTCGACCTAAAAATCCCCACCATCCACCAATTTCTCAAACGCTCTTCCAAGCGTTACTTCGATACTGCCGCCAAACATCGCAACCCTCTGGTTGTCGAGGCCGCTAGTTACACTCCCTCTAGTATCAATCGAACTCGCCGCCCTAAGCGAATCCTTACCGACCCTGCCGACCCCATTACCCTCCTCCAGGAGAGCAGTAGGGAAACCAGCACAGTGTACAAAAACAGACGCCTCCCGTCATTCCAACCTAGTCGCGCCGCCGAGGTCCTTTACGATCGCGACCGCGTCCCTGAGTAAATGATACTCCCCCCCGACCCTTGCTCGATAACGAGGTGCCAGCAGTTGTTGCAGCTGAGCACATAGCTTTAAATTCCCCGCCTAATAATCATGATCAAAACTTTGATCCAGCCTGTTCCATCCTTGATGACCTCCCTCCGGTTGACGCCCTAAGCCAAGGTTCGTACCCCACGGGGGTGCTTAGCGAGCGCTCACCTAATTTTAATTAGCATAGTTGAATAACCCCTGCCTGGAGGTTTAAAGTGTAGTAAAGGCATCCACAGGAAAGCCCGGTTAAGTAGTCATGATCTCAGAGGTCAACTACGAGACACCCAACCTAAAAAAAAAAAAAAGCTGAACCAGATAGATATTCACTTTTATTTTCAGCCGTTTCCCGTAGCCCTATTCCTTTCTGCATTTTTTGTTTTTTTTTATCACTAGAGCAAGTAATATGGCTAGTAAGCACACAAAATAGTAGTGTTTTATAATAATCCATTAAAGACACCGTGCGATAATGTATAAATTATTGTAATAAAACAATGCTAGTGAAAAAAAAAAAACTATTCTAATTTGTGTCTCCAAAAGTTATCCAGTGTGTTATTCCGATTCGATACGGGATAGATTATTTATTTTCAACTGTAGGCCACATTATTTAGCTAATTTTGATGTGACAACACCTTAATGTAACTGTCAAATGTCAGGTCTTGTCATATTTTTTCATTTTGTGGCCGGTTCGCTAGCTACAGTAAACAATTGTAAATTCCATAATTTTGTGCGCATATTTCGGGCAGTTTATCTGTGAATTCTACGAGGTAATTACAAAGATTTCGTTTACTAGGTTCCTAACTCGAAATATATAGTCGATAATCAGAGTATGTCCCGGCACTGAACGTGCTAAACAGCGTTTGTCGTGAAAATGTGTAAATTTTGCAATTTTTTGACAATTTTGTCGCATGAAGATGATTAATTAAATAGGGCCAGTTCTCCAACGTAGGAACCTTTTTTATTCGTGCTTATGAGTGTCAGATTTCTCGTATGGTAGTTAATTGTCAATTATCACTTTTCCAGAGTCATGTCGAAAGTTGTGTTCTACTACTTCAATTCAAAGTCTCTGGGCGAGTCATGTCGTATTCTCTTGGCGTATGGTGGTCAGGAGTTTGAGGACCGCCGTATAGCTTGGGATGACTGGCCGAAATTCAAACCAAGTAAGTACCTACCTACACATACATAGACATTCATAAACTCACACTTTTTTCCCATGGGGTAGCCCAGTAGGCAGAAACTACAGAATGCCACCTGCTATGATCCTTATTCCCCTTGGTACAACTTTTTCTTCGCTTACGTTCAGATACATGCACATCTGTTGCGAGTACTAGTGATGTTCATGTACAAAAAATATCGATATTTCGTCGGGGTTTCGGTCATTAAAGCCAGATATCAAGTTTTATTCAAAATTCAAACTACCTATACTTCAAAGATTTATTTTCGAAGTATTTTCACTAAAAATTAACAGAATATCGAAATTTTATCATTTACTAGCTGACCCGGCAAATGTTGTCTTGCCATATAAATGTTTGGGGTGGACCACCCTTATCACTTGGGGGTATGAAAAATAGATTACGACCGATTCTCAGACCTACCGAATATACATATAAAATTTCATAAAAATCGATCAAGCCGCTTCGGAGGAGTATGGCAACTAACACTGTGCCATGAGAATTTTATAAATATATATAGATTGTACCTACCTACCTAACCTACTTTTCAAAATTTTCCAAGGATAACTTGTTAATAAGTAAGATGCCTTCATCATATTATTATCAGCCGATATGATGATGATGTTGAAGGCATCCTACTTGAAAGGACTAAGGCCAGTACATTTTAGGAAGCTTGGTTGTGGATTGAAAGAGGATGGGTTTAAGGATTAAGAAAAGTGTATTAAGACAGTTTGGACAAACAGAATGGATTGGCTCTCATAAGAAACCTTAGTCGTTATAGTATTGATTTGGCTCTATTGACTAATAATCCAGGATCTTGCGAAACTTTATGCAGTGCCCTAATTTTTTTTAATCACAACTAACTTTTTAAAAGGAGAAATTGTCTTTTTTTTCCAATGATCTCTTGAGGTTTAAACAGATTGGTTGTTTCTTCACCTGGCAGTTCGAGATTCTTCACATCCTGTGATGCGTCATCTATTTTTATCAGTGTTGGTTGGATTCGTTTTCTTTTAAGCCTATGGGTAAACCACAAACAGATAAAAGAGTGTGGTAGAGACCCACAGACTCAAATTGAGTACTCAGAGGAGTCAGAGGACTTTAGAAGTGGCACAGCATGCTCATTTTTTAAGTTTTATGATGTTGTTGTCTTTGCTTATATTTCTTGTAGGACTTCTCTACAACCTCCTTGATAGTTGGGATTTGTAGGCACTCGACACATACTTTAATGTTTTTTGTGCTTTATTTTGGAAACATACCAATAGAAGATCTTATCTGAGGAAATAATTTAACTTTCAGATACATTATTTGGTTCCTTGCCAATGCTAGAAATCGACGGTAAGCGGTACGGACAGAGCCTGGCCATCTCCCGGTACCTCGGACACAAGTACGGACTGGTCGGAGACACTCCTGAGGATGCCCTGGAGATCGACCAGAACGTCGGCCTACTCAACGACCTGCTTCAGAGTAAGTTATAAAAGTGAAAGTTCATTTGTATTTGTAAAACACAGGTTCAGATGTCAGACCACTTCAAATGTTTGTTACCTCGATGGCTTGTATTTATTTTTTTTTGTTTATTCTGTCAATAGGATATCGGAATCACTTTTGTGTAAAAGTGATTCCGATATCCTATATAAAAAAAAAAAAAAAAATAAGCTAGATGAGTTCGGCGTTTCCTATCTTTTTTTTTTTTTTTTTTTTTGGGTGGGAAATTATCAAATAACTTCTCCCGCTCTGGGTGGAGCGGGAGGGCGTGTCAGACTCTTACTGACTAAAACCCACCCGTGTTCCTTCCTATGCCATGTTGCCGGGGGCCACGATTTCCCTATCGGTTTTCTTCGAACCCCCGGCATTGGCATTGGCCCTAGCGGACCCCGTCAATTCTGCTGACATCTCTTTGAGGCGCGCGTGGAACACAACGCGCCGTCGACCCGGGCTTGGTCCTTATCGGACGGCGAGCTACCCATTGCTCACCGTCCGCAAGCCCGCGCCTACGGTGGCCGGAAATCTTCCTGCGATTCCCGACGCCCAGGGCGTCTCCTGCTGCGGCGGTTAGGGGCGCGAGGGCGCGAAATTTGCCTCTCCCTCACGCGCTCCGTCTCCTCCTTCGCGAGCATTACTGCTTCGCAGAAAGAGGTGACGGCCTCCCATTTCCTCTCGCTCCGTAGCATGGCCCGAATCAGGGCCGGACGCGAGAGATCACCGCCGCCGATCGCATCCACGAGGACACGGCGATGCCCTGCCCAAGCCGGGCAGACCTCCACCGTATGCTCCACCGTGTCCTCCGGGCGATCCACACAGTGACGACACCCGGGCGTTTCCTCCCGCTTTATCCTGAACAGGTACCTCCCGAAACTGCCGTGTCCGGTGAGTACCTGCGTCAGCGGCGTTTCCTATCTAACTGCTCTGAGAAGAAAGGCCGAAACAAACTCAGAGGTTGCAGTCTTTTTAAAGTCCAGACATAATCTTGGTCAGGCCATATGAGGTCAATGTAGATTAGTGTCTGAAATTGTCTTTTTAGGAAAGAACCACACAGATTTGAATGGAGCTCAACTCAGAACTTAAGGAGCTCAACTCGACGAACAATACCAAAGAAAGGACATTTGGGTAGGCCGCATAAACTACTCAAACTGCCAGACCATCATTAAAACTAGCAGAGAAATAATAATAATATCCACATAGTCCTCACATTCACAATAATTAAAATAATATAACAATTTACAAAGTAATTGTGTCATTTTGAAAATAATTTTCAACATTGTCAATGTGTATATAAAACTGGTATATTTTGATGATTTTACTTAATAATTAAAATGACATGATTACTTAATGACTTGATGTGATTTGTTTTTCGTATTTATGTTCGATTTATAATGCTTAGTATTTCTCCATTGGCATAATACTGTTTCTTTCTATAGAGGGTATGGAAGTGAACTACGAGCCTAATGAAGTCCTAAAGGAAACCAAATATGCTGACTTTGGCAAGAACGTGTTCCCAGATTTTCTGGAGAAACTCAACGGAATTGTCGTTAAGAACAACGGCCACCTTGCCCTCGGAAAGGTAACATATCATCAACATTTTACACAAGTAGCTACTATTAATGAGTGATCGATTCTCTCGTCAACATTCAGCCGAAATAACAGCGCTGGGGCTCAGTCTCTCATGGGGTCGCAGCATTATGCTGAGCGATGGCCGTTTTGCGTGGATGTGACGCATACTTTCCCCCAAATTGTTATTTCGTGTTTTTTTATCTTTGCGTCACGTTTACCACTAATAAACGTATTTTCTTTCTTTTTTTTTTCTTTCAAATATTAAATAACTGTTTAAATTCACTGCTGGACATAGGTGTTCACGTATCTGCCATCTGTTTCACGAGCAATAATCCACATTATCCATCCTCTATAGTCAGTTAATTTTGGCGATTTTTTTGTTGCACATTTATTAACAATTTGTTATTGTTTTACTCATTTCCCATTCGAAGTGACCTAAGTGCGATAGCGGCGCCCTCATTTTTTTACAAACTCTTTTGTGCCAAGCTTAGTAGTGTTTGTTAATCGACTTTTGTTGCTGGCTTTGTTTATTAACATCAATTCTGTTTACAGTTAACATGGGGAGACTTTGTCTTCGCTGGTGTGTTCGGGTACCTGCAGCGGATTCTGCGGATACCTGATCTTGACAAGAAGTACCCTGCCTTCCAGAAAGTCTATGACACCGTGTACTCTATTCCTAAAGTCAAGGCCTTTGCTGACGCCGCCCCTGAAAGTGAAACCTAAGTCTAATATTCTGAAAATTATGATAAATGCAGGTTTTTAAAACCCATAAAAAAAGACGTAAAATATTAAATGTGTTTTTTTTATAATACCAAGTTGTAATATAGAACGCACCAAAGACGCCAAAAATCGATTTATTCCCTTTATGTCGAGTCCCGTTATGTCGAGCCTGGAAGTCTATTGTTCTCCAAAGTATTGATATTTTACGCTTTCTATTACCTTTATGTCGAGTTTGGTGAACAGGTACAGTCAGGGATGTAAATTAAAAGCCAATGGCATAAAAACATTGTTTTATTATTTGTTCTATTACTTATTTTCATATATATATCTAATCTTTCTTAATCTAAACATCTAATATATAAAATTCTCGTGTCACAGTTTTCGTTGCCATACTCCTCCGAAACGGCTTGACCGATTTTGATGAAATTTTTTGTGCTTATCCGGTATCTATGAGAATCGGCCAACATCAATTATTATTATTATTATTTTTTTTCTATTTTAAGTGTTGTGTATAATTGATTCTAAATTATGTGCATGTGCATTTCATTGGACGTGACTGTACTTCTAAAATATGATATTATTAAACTCGACATAAAGGTAATAAAAGCGTGGTAAATAAACTCGACATAAAGGGAATAGAAACGGGACAGAAAACTAAGCTCGACATAAGGGTAATAGAAGCGAGACAAGGTTTTCGGCTCGACATAACGGGACTCGACATAAAGGGAATAAATCCAAAAATCATACAAGTATTTAAAAAAAACAATATTATGTAAATGATTATTATTAATTAAATAATTAGCTTTTTAGTTAATTTTACAAGAATTCTTACAAGTAAATAAGTTTTATCGTCAATCATTTCTTTTTTCCCTGTTACTAGCGAAAATTTTTGTTAAGTTTGACTAAGATATAACAGACGTACGGGTCGATCGATCAGGTTAAGCTACGCTTGCCGCGGTTGATCCGTAGATGGGTGACCATCTTTACATACCAAGACCCCTCCGTGCCTCGGAAAGCACGTTTTAAGCCGTTGGCCCCGGCTGTGATTTTCAGATCTTTGACAGTTGTTACGGGTCGTCAGAAGAACGAAAGTCTGACAACGTCTTACCAAGGAGTATCGTGTTTCCCAGTAAATTTGTTGTGAAGTCAGTCGCTCCATATACATACAGGGTGGCAGGGACATCCACGCGAAAACTTTTACCATGGATTCAGTAGGTACAGACGCCAGCACATCAAGCTACCCGAAACTGTCAAATTTTCCCAATCAACTTTGAACCGTAACCTTCAGCGATAAAGTTGAAAATCTATTAAATAAATTTGACAGATTGTAGTAGCTTGATGTGCTGGCGTCTGTACATGATTTTGAACCCTCCTGCGTTGAAATTTTTCGCCGGTTATTTAAAAAAAAATCTGCTGTTTCATAGAAAAGTGCAATACCTACGCAGTCAAAATGTATGGAACAACTGATTTAAAAAAAAAATAACCGACGAAAAAGTTCAACGCACGTTCAGAATCATGTACCTACTGAATCCATGGTAACAGTCTTCGCGCCATTGCCCTGCCACCCTGTATAATCAGCTGTCCCATACATTTGAGTCGAGTAGGTATTGAAGTTTTGTATGGGACAGTTGATAGGTATTTTTTTTGCGATTTCGTTGTCGGTCTCGTGGAGAAAGTTGTACAGTTTGATGGTCTGTACCACACACTAAAATTTGACCACACCTTTCTGATACACCCTGTATGTTCCAGCATCACGGAAATACTTATAACTTGCATAAAGTGCGGTAAGTAAGTAGAGTAAGGGAGATTTTAATAAATAAATAAATATTTCCTTTATATGTGGATGTGTGTGTGTGTGAATGTGGCAATTAATTGTCACGCTATTTGCTACGGGGGATGAGCAATATTGCATCATGTTCGTATTCTTCTATAGTTTATCGCAAATTGTAAAAAGACGAGCCAAAAGGTTAAAATATTGCAGATTAAATGATTATCATCACGCTATATCTTTATGGAGCTAAGCTGTAAATTATGGCATTTATAAGAACGGCTATTTTAATAAACTTTCAACAAAATAAATGGTTTACAATTCGATGACAGCTATGCAAACCTGTAATTGTAAGTTCGCTTCCCATTATTGATATTGTTCCTGTTTTATTTTCTAATTTTTTATACTATTTCATGAAAGTTCGTAGAACGTACACAGAAAAACATGAAGTTTAGGTCTCTTCTCTCGTCTATGGTTATGATAAAAATAAATGTCTTCGTTAGGTGATTGTTAATGAAAAATCCCGCGCATGTGTTTAATTAGACGTTCTAACTAACTTCGCAAACAATGGGAAATTGTTACTGAAGGCTATTGTCGACCTCAGGAAGAGCTGCTTATCACATGGACAACGATACGTCGCTTGTTCCCGCGTCACCAGTCCTGACTCTGTATATTTTGACTGCTGAGAGCAAAACTACAAACGTATGGGAAGTTTTATAAAAACGTGACTGTTGTTTTAGCATATTGTGGTGTCTTAGGACTTCCACGCAAACGAAGTCGCGGGCAGAAACTATTAAGTAGGTATACTTAAGGCGCAACTAGCCGATACTTTTTCCATAAAAATTTCGGGGGGGTTTTACTCCACTGTTACACATTGTTACATCCAAAGTAAAATATGAAATCGTTTTGTCTTATTATTAATTTTGTCTGTACAGAAGCAGAATAGTAAAAAAAAAGCAATTAAAAAGTTATGAGCCAACAAAGATTCGTTTTTCCTGCTAATTTTAACGCAACTTTGGGAGTAAATAAGTAATAAAAGAAGTTTAAAATCTCCAAAACAAAGCTCGTTCCGACAAAGCTCAATTGTCGAAGATTATAATAAACTTTATTCGTAATTGATTTATGCAGTAGTTTTTTCATAAAACTCCACCTTCCAAAGGACTTTTCGTTATTTTTTACGCGCTCGTTTTACTAAAATCGTTCTGAACGGTGTTTGTGTGCGTGCGAACTAGAGTTTGTGCATGTAGACCAGCGTCTAACTGCTCATCACTGATACTATCTCTGTCGGACACGATGCCAGGTGAGATAGCGTGCTTTTTGACGAAGCCCACCAATGAGTTCGAGCCCGCGACTAGTTCAACCTTAAGATCAACATACAACCTGATACTGACCTGCTAATTGTAAAAAAAGTAAGAAATTTTGAAGTTCCCTGGCTACCCTGACGCTTTCGCCTTATTTCTTACCATAAGTCCCTAGGAGTGTCTGTGCGTCGTCTGCAAAACGGCCAAGCCGTAGGTACATTTTGACCTAGATGTAAGGTTTGTAGAGTAAGGCCTTGTAGAGCTAGGACCTTGGCTCTACATTAGATCTGGGGCCAAAATCTGCTATTTTTATAAATTCGTCATTCCAACACGATCCCATTGTCATTTTACTAAAAGTTCGTAGGTACCTAATCTGCTAAATTCATAATGGTCGATCATTGGTCGGTCAATGGTCTCGTAACAGAATTGTGTTATAATGGCATTGTCGTACAATACGACCAATGATACCGCCTAAGTCAGTCATTCATTTGTCATTATGTACGAGATTACCAATAAGTGCCATTTCTTTCAATAGAGTGTCAGTGGCTGACCATTGGAAAGGCAAAATGACGTCATTATATTATTAGATTACCAAACTTGCCAAAATCAACAAGTATGAAATCAATGATAGACCATTCTGACACTATTGTAATAGTAGACTTGAGGCCCTGTTTTAACAGTGAAAGCGTTAATAGGATTCGCGGCCGTATCAAATAAGTATTATTTATATAAAATTCTCGTGTCACAATGTTAGTTGCCATACTCCGAAACGGCTTGATCGATTTTTATGAAATTTTATATGTATATTCGGTAGGTCTGAGAATCGGTCGTAATCTATTTTTTAACCGACTTCCAAAAAGGAGGAGGTTATATGTTCGTCGCGTATGTTTGTTTTTTTTTTCTTCATACCCCTAAGTGATAAGGGTGTGGTCCACCCAAAACATCTAATACTTTTAAACGAGCAATTCTTGTACCTATTTATATAATCTGAATTTCGGAAACGGCTGCAACGATTTTCATGAAATTTTGTATGCAGGGGGTTTCGGGGGCGATAAATCGATCTAGCTAGGTTTCATTTTTATAAAAAGTTAAAAAATAACCAAGCAAGGCTCGGTCATCCAGATATTAAATAATGTATACCTATGGCAAAACAACTTTTGCCAGGTCAGGTTGTTTATAGAATTATGATCATAAAAATCATCAATACAATGATCTAAGTTCACATCACCCTATTGAATGACTTTTTCATGAAATCATGAGTTAAATTGCTGATTCTAATGATTAAAATTCTGTAAAGCCATATTTGTTACGGTCGCAAAACATTGTTTTAATAAACGTTCAACCTGACACTGACCTGCAAATTGCAAAAAACGTAAGAAAATTTGAATTTCGCGGGCCACCTTAGCGCATTGATCTTGTTGTGTCATGCAATAGTACAATGGAACGGCCCCCAGATAAGTTATGATGCCTTTTTTTTTTGTGGGAAATTATCAAATAATTTCTCCCGCTCTGGGTGTGGAGCGGGAGGGCGTGTAGACTCTTACTGACTAAAACCCACCCGTGTTCCTTCGGTTGCCATGTTGGGCCACGACCTCCCTTTCGGACTGCTTCGCAGAAGTTACGATGCCTGTCAGCAACATTACTGCTCAGTAGGCACCTACATACTTGATGGTACAGACGCCAGCACATCAAGCTACTACAATCTGTCAAATTTATTTATTAGATTTTTAACTTTATCGCTGAAGTGTAAGGTTCAAAGTTGATTGGGAAAATTTGACAGTTTCGGGTAGCTTGATGTGCTGGCGTCTGTACTTATTTCAACACTAGACTATTTTAATTTTTTAATCCTACTTTCTACTTAATAATAATAATCGGCCCCTCGTACGCCTGTCGCCTTCCAAGGATCGGGATCCATGGTCCCGAGATTTGTTGAAATAATAATCCTACTAATATTATAAACGCGAAAGTTTGTGAGGATGGATGGATGTTTGTTAATCTTTCACGCAAAAACTACTGAACGGATTTGGATGAAATTTGGCACACATATAGTTTATAACCTGATTTAACACATATAATACTTTTTATCCCGATATTCCCACGGGATCGAGACTTTGCGGGTGAAACCGTGGGGCGCAGCTAGTACAAGTATATAAGTTTGTCTGTTACCTTATTACGCCTAAACCACTGAACAGATCGGTATATTTGTCAGCCAGGTAGACTGGAACCTGGAGAAGGACGAAGGCTACTTTTCATCCAGGAAATTTGTATTAAAATGTGACGAAAAACTATATACCTACCTACACACAGCGCCGGCCCGAGAATTCCTGGCGCCCTAGGCGAAAGGCTGGAACGGCGCCTTTTTAAGAAAAATTTGTGACATAATAAAACAATGTTCTTTCGTTTTCGTGTGGTTAGCAGAGTTTTAGAGCCACCCATGGGCCTTAGTCGAGAAATATATCTCAGGCATGCCGGTTTCTTCACGATGTTTTCCTTAACCGTGTTTTATTTAAGCAAGTGATAATAATTATATAATACGCACATGAATCCGAAAAGTCAGAGGAGCGTGCCTTGGGATTGAACTCGAGTTTTATTCAAGTCATAGGGAAGTCCCTATGACTTGAAACCATTTACACCTACTTTTGAATTATCATTCAAGTGAATGATAATTCAAAAGTGCCTGTAAATGGTTTAATTGAAATAAATGGTTTGAGATTGAATAAAACAATAACGTAAACAGATTACGGTGTGTAATTTTATATAAAAAAAAGTTCTTATTTTATGCATAACTAGCTTTTGCTCACGGCTTCGCCCGCGAGGATGTCGCAAAATATCCCACGGGAACAAGCTACCGGAAATCAGATGTTTTATTTAAGTTAATCTATGTTCTAAGCCAGATTATGGCCTATCCGTATGCCTTTCATCTAAATACGTTTAGCCGTTACGGTATTAAGAGGTAACAGGTAGATAATAAATCTGTACTCAAAATGAAAAATTGAAACCGTTAAAGGATAACTTAAAGACCCGTTTTCTCAGAAACGCCTGGAGGCATCAAGTTGAAATAGATATCAAAAACTTAGATCTACGGTCCCTTGGCTATAAAGAAAATCAAACTTCCAAGTCAATGCAATAAAAAATACGGCCATTAAATTATACCGCATATTTATGTTGACACTCGCAAATTAAACAAAGCCTACCTATATGGTACTTCCCGTTGTACTAGCAGCATGAAGTTTGACGAGAATCACCTCCTTTAGGAGGATTATTTTTGAGACAAAAAGTAGCCTATGTCCTACTACCCTAGGATGCTGTTTATCCCCTTGGCAAATTTGATCGAAATTGAATTCGAATTTGGAATTTGATTGTGGTTTAGGCGTGAAAAGTTAACATACAGACAGACATTCTTGTACTCAAACCTCAGTTGGCTCGATATAGTTTTTGGAAAAGTTTTTGTGAAAATTGGCAATTTTTAAGAAATCTGTGATGTTTCAAAAGTTATATACCGTTTCGGTACAGCTTATGTTTCCTCACTGGTTGGTAAACCGAAACGATACCGCACGCGCGCACTGCTTTCATTTAGAATTCCAAATTCAAATTAATTCTTTTGGTTGGCGAGCATGGGCCAAAAACCAAAACAGCCAAACCAAAATTACCAAAATAACCAAAATTTTTGCCTCATCGTTTTACGAACAAAATCGTATAAAATCGATAGATTTGGTTATTCAGAAATACAAAAATCCTAATTTTAGATTTCCGCGTAACTTCTGACTTGACCGCATTATTAAATATGTCAAAAATAGTAGATTGTTATACGAGGGGCTAAAATAACCCATTGTAACGAGGTACCGAGGAAACCGAATTATAATGGGTTTTAGTGCCGTGTGTTAGGTACACTCTACTTTTCACTACGATTGCGAGAAAATAAAATACCTAATCCAATACAATATTAATTTACCTTTATAAAATTCAAATCTGTAAATGCGATTATCGCCATTTTGATGACAGTCGAGGTCGAGACTAAAAACATAAAAATTGGGGATTTCGAACATCCAAACTCCACTACAGTGAATACTTACATCATTTAATTATTTGACGAGTTCATCCATTGTTCAAGTTAAATGAGTAGTGGTAATTAAGTTTTTGATATCCAAAGTCGAAGTTTCGCGCCAATCGTGCGAATTTACATTTTAACTTTTCACAAATATCACACATACACATGTAGATACGATTTAAAATGTGACAAATATTATTAAAAATATTATACACAACTAGAAAATACCCAGATCTTAACGTAATATACGAACACAGGTCCAATAACACGTAATATTCATTACCACTACTCAATTTGTGTTAAAAATCGCCGACCATTTTTTTTTTTATTGTGTAATGATGTGCGAAAACAATTAGGTATGCCAAACGATTTTTTTTTTCAATTTTGGTCGACTCGATTAATTAATATGTCGAATGTCAGAAATCGAAGATTTAAATAAAATTGTAAGTATTAAGCATTAAATTAGAGAAAAATTCTAAAGATTTCGCGCCAATGCCTTTTTTATTTCTTCTGTAGCCGCAACGCAATGCTTGCATTCTACCGAAGAGATAGTCGCATTTAGTTCCATTTTCAAACATAAAATGTTCTTCTTTTTTTTTGTGAACAAGTAATAAGTCGAGTCCATACTCATGATTATTCTTTAAAAGAATAAAGACTTTTTGATTTTCAAGGTTCGTTGGAAAAGACAAAAATGAAAAAAAAAATACTTTTTCCCCTAGAGCAAGAAATGCAATTTTTTCCCCGCTCTGGTACTCTACAATGACGGCCTTTTTGAGCAAGAGGAGTGAAAAATATATTTTCAACGGTTCGGTAATATAATAACCGAACTGTTTTATAGCAATCTGTCTGATTTTCAGAATGTAGTTGAACGATAGAAACCAGTAGCGTCACACGTACCAAGGAGACCATAATTTGAGAAAATTAAAAATGAGGCAAAAATAAAACCCATAGCATCCCGTCTGAAAATCTTGTTTTTATGTGAAGATTGGTCAGTTGATGCGAATGTTGGCAACGTCGCAAATAGCTGTCAAATATTTACCTGAAATTAATCAAAATTAATTTGACAATATTACTGTATGGAAATATGAAATATAGCTAATTAGTAGTAGTGTTAGGAGCGTTTTTTGGCTCCGTGAAGTCCAAACCCCGCTGCCCATAATTTTCATGTGGCGGCCGTTATTTGGCAGCGGTTGTGTCGGCCGCTATGTGGAGGCCGTTATTTGGCAGCCGCTATGTGGCGGCTGTTATATGGCGGCCGTAAATTAGCGGCCGCAATTTGGCGGCCGTAATGTGGCGGTCGCAATGTGACGGCCGTTGTGTTGCGGCCTTTATGTGGCGGCCGTAAAGTGGCGGCCGTAATGTGGTGGTTGCAATGTGGCGGCCGCTATGTGGCGGCCGTTTTGTTGCGGCCGTTATGTGGCGGCCGTTATTTGGCGGCCGTCATCTAGCGGCCGTTATGTGGCGGCCGTAAAGTGGCGGCCGCCATGTGACGGCTGTTTTTTGGCGGCCGTTATTTGGCGGCCGTCATCTAGCGGCCGTGTTGTGGCGGCCGTAAAGTGGCGGCCGCAATGTGGCGGCCGTAATGTGGCAGTCGCAATGTGGCGGCCGTTATGTTGCGGCCGTTATGTGGCGGCCGTTACGTGGCGGCTGTAAGGTGGCGGTCGTAATGTGGCGGTCACAATGTGGCGGCCGTAATGTGGCAGTCGCAATGTGGCGGCCGTTATGTTGCGGCCGTTATGTGGCGGCCGTTACGTGGCGGCCGTAAGGTGGCGGTCGTAATGTGGCGGTCACAATGTGGCGGCCGTAATGTGGCGGCCGTTATTTGGCGGCCGTCATCTAGCGGCCGTTATGTGGCGGCCGTAAAGTGGCGGTCACAATGTGGCGGCCGTTGTGTTGCGGCCGTTATGTGGCGGCCGTTACGTGGCGGCCGTTACGTGGCGGCCGTAAAGTGGTGGCCGTAATGTGGCGGCCGTTTTGTTGCGGCCGTTATGTGGCGGCCGCCATGTGGCGGCTGTTATATGGGGGCCGTTATTTGTAGGCCGTTATCTAGCGGCCGCTAAGTGGCGACCATCATGTGGCGGCCGTTATGTGGCGGCCGCCACATATGGCAGCAGTTTTGTTGCGGCCGTTATGTGGCGGCTGTTATATGGGGGCCATTATTTGGCGGCCGTTATCTTAGCGGCCGTTATCTAGCGGCCGTTACGTGGTGACCATCATGTGGCGGCCGCTATTTAGCGGCCGTTATGTGGCGGCGGTTATGTTCTTCTGACTATTCTTTTCAATATCTGTGACTGCAGATCAAAATGTTTCAAAAAGTTAAGGACAGACTGAGGATTGACTGGTAAGATCCATAACGCCATAATCTTTAAAAAAAAAACCGAACTGTCTGCAATATAACCTTACCTTGGCTTGGCTAGCCTTTTTACAATTTGCGGTGAACATTAAATTTGCAATATTCTGCTCATCCCCCACTTATCAAATAGCACGATAATAATTTTTGAAAAGTCTATTGTGACGTTTCCATTATTTGACTTATTGATTATTTATTTATAACCAATTTTCAAGTTAACCAAGCCACCTCACCTGTCCTCCCCTGTAAAAATAATACCCCTTTTCACCCGGTCAGGGGTAAACTTAAAAAAAACCCTGATTTACGTTTTGAGTTAATCAGAACGCGCGTTAAAATTATTCCATACAAACTGATACCCCCAATCCTCCTTTAGGGGGTAGTTTAGAAAAACTAAAAGAAGGAACTCAAGGAATAAGATTTTTCATACAAACAAAATTCTCCCTTTTCACCCCCTTAAGGCCCAGCGCAGACGACACACTTTTTGTGCGATCGAGTCTGTGGTAACTTATTCTTAATGTGAGCTACGGAGTAAAGATTCAAGTTAATGGTTCCTGTATTTAAATTTTAAACTGACAGAAATTACTATCAAGCGACACATCCTATAAAAAATAACCTGCATGCGGAAAAACATCGGGGACAAATAAGAGATTATGTGCGCCACAGACTCGATCGCACAAAAAGTGTGTCGTCTGCGCTGGGCCTAAGGGTCGAATTTCCAAAAATCCGTTCTTAGCGGACGTCTACTAACTATGAACTAGGTACCTCCCTACCAACTTTCATCTTTATACGTCAAGCGGTTTTCGAGATTTCGTGATGAATGAGTGAATGAGTGAGTGAGTGACCTTTCGCTTTTATATATTTAGATGGAGAGTGTATACACCTTCTTTTTTTGCGGTATGAAAGAGTAAATAAAGCTTATGAAATAAATGTTAGCAGGTTAGGTTAAATTTTATTTTTTTGCCTTAATTTTTGCAAAAGTAGAAACGATCTCTGTCCAATGTACATAATCTACATCACCACACGTGAACTACGCATCTCACTAACGTCACGCAAAAATCCTGCATCGCGCGAGCAGGGTTTACCGCGCGGGCACGCCACAATTGCGGCGATAAGACCCCTCTTTGAGGAGGGGCTAGAGAGACGCCACGGCGTCCTCACCTTCCGCCTGACGCAGGTCCTCACCGGACACGGCTGTTTCGGGAGGTACCTGTTCGGGATAAAGCGGGAGGAAACGCCCGGGTGTCACCACTGTGTGAATCGCCCGGAGGACACGGTGGAGCATACGGTGGAGGTCTGCCTGGCTTGGCCGGGGCATCACCATGTCCTCGTGGAGGCGATCGGCGGCGGTGATCTCTCGCGTCCGGCCTGATTCGGGCCATGGTACAGAGCGAGAGGAAATGGGAGGCCGTTACCTCCTTCTGCAAAGCAGTAATGCTCGCGAAGGAGGAGGCGAAACGCGTGCGGGAGAAGCAAATTTCGCGCCCTCGCGGCCCTAACCGCTGCAGGAGGAGACGCCCTGGGCGTCGGGAATCACAGCTTTCGGACGGCGAGCAATGGGCAGCTCGCCGTCCGATAAGGACCAAGCCCGGGTCGACGGCGTGTTGTGTTCCACGCGCGCCTCAAAGAGATGTCAGCAGAATTGACGGGGTCCGCTAGGGCCAATGCCTGCCGGGGCTACGAATACGGGCCGAAAGGGAAATCGTGGCCCCCCGGCAACATGGCAACTGTAGGGACACGGGTGGGTTTAAGTCAGTAAGAGTCTGACACGCCCTCCCGCTCCACCCATAGCGGGAGAAGTTATTTGATAATTTCCCACCCAAAAAAAAAGTGGTTAACCGCGCGACCAGTATACAAAGTACCGACATCAATCATCGGGTAGTTGCCCACCTGAAACACCCAACTGGTCGGAGGATCCTCCCTTGTCTATAGACGATGAGTGAACTTTACACTGTGTTCGGAAGTTTTATTCTGCATCTCATGAACAATAAAACAACACATGCAAAACAACAACAACAACAACATGCTAAAGACATCCAAAAACATAGTTAATATTTTTTTAATATACCTTTCATCGATTGCATTTATTTCACATTCAGCAAGGCAAAATAAAAAATATTTTGAACTTGTCTTTACCATCATGATTGTATGGGATCGTCTTCCGATTTATAACTAAACTGCCTTTTCTATTTTCTTAAGCGGACTGGCTTCGAGTCCGATGCGAATGATAAAGGAATGTTGGCTTCGTCTGAAATTTCTCTTGCTTCTTCTAGTTCTTCTTTTACCAGCATTTTTTCGTAACCCTAATCACTTCTACAAGTTTCGAGAAAGGTTTTTGTTTTTAGGAGAGCATTTTGTAGAAGCGGTAAGATCAAATTCCTTTAATTAAAGAAGTTTGCTATAGTTTGACCGAGACTGCTGTACCGCGCCTTAAGGGGGCCCTTCCCGATCCGTCTATCGTCAACGCGAGCATGGTCGAAAAGCTTGTTGTTTCATCCAGCGCAAGTGAGAACCGCTAACAAGCAAGTGAGAACGCGATAACATTGTACGAAAAATAACTGGTTTCAGGAAATACGTGTTTTTGAATACGCCTTACAAGTTTGTAAAATATTTTTTTATAATTTAGAATTTCCATTACATGGGCGAGGTTTCTATAAAGATGTTTTCTTTACTTTTACAATTTATAAGTACATTATGAACGGTCAAAGTTGAGGTAAAATTTGTGCAAAAAAGCAGATTTTTGGAGGCTTATATTGAATTTGTTTCGGCAAATTTTGATTTTTTGATTTCATAGAAACCTAGATATAGTGCACAAGATACCCATTAGTTTAAAAGAATTAAAGAAAGATGTGTTACAACGCCATAATCACGTACGAGCGTTTGTATGAAAAGTATGACGGGTTGGCCGTTCTTAAGAATGCGTGGTGAGACAGGACGAATGAGCAGCGGGACACCGTGGGCGTTGACGAATGAGGGGCCTGAGCTGCCCCCCGACTCGTCAGGCACATACCTATGGCGCGGTACAGCGATCGCGGTCAAACTATAGTCAAATTAATTTTGAACAAAATATTATACCATACAACAAGAGAAGCAATAAATTTGAAATCGCGATTTTTTTAGCAATGGACTGGCCTCAACTCGCTTTTGATTTCCAGATGAACCGTACCGATGACTTCGTAAATGTCCATGAGTGCATCATGCACGTCAGCTAATTGGTAACTTAGATAAGAATATTTTAGAAAAAAAATTGGTAAAAAAAATTGGGAGTCATCAAGTTGTAAATAAAAAATAAATGTACTGTATATTTTTTTTGAGAGTGAAAATTTCTTTATGCACGTTGGGCATTTTTGGGATGGGACACCATTGATTTCGCGACACAGTGACAACACCAGTTTTTGACTATCAACGCATTGATTACCGTGGTGCCGATTTTTCCCAAGTTTTCACTTCTGTCGGCACTCTCGGAGTGCCACTGTTTTAACCCGACTTTTATTTCCATGCCGCCGTTTGCCGCCCCCCTAATATGAGCGCCCTAGGCCGTCGCTTAGTTCGCCTATATGAACGGGCCGGCCCTGTATACACATAGACGAAGTCGCGGGCAACAACTAGGTAGTTATTTATAACTAGCTTCCGCCAGCAGCTTTTAAACTGTAGCCTATATTACTCAGTGATAATATAATATTCTACTGTGCGTTGGGCATTGTTGAGATGGGAAAAAACAATTGAACTCGCGACACTGTTACCGACACCAGCTTTTGACCATTAAAAAGACATCAACGTGCGATACATTTTCTTTGGGATTAATGGCATTCCAAACATTGAGACATGACAACGACATGATTGACATTTCCCTTTTTTTACCGACTTTAAAAAAGAAAAGTATTTGCTGCACACTAAAATTGTTGCCTCGTTGGTCTAGTGGTCGCAAGCGCTACTGCTGAGCATGAGGTCCTGGGTTCGATTCCCGGGTCGGGCAAAGTGTTATTGGGTTTTTCTATCTGAAATTTCTCAGTAGCAGCTCGGAGTTTGGATTTGTGCCCGGTTGATGGCAATAGGCTCGCCCCCTATTACATGGGACTTAAACATAACTGGCGAAATGTGGGTGTACCTGCTACAGGGACACCTCTGCCCAACCCTTCGGGGAAACAAGGCGTGATGTTATGTTATGTTACTAAAATTGTTCAAGTTTTCACTTCTGTTGGGAGTGCCCCGGAGTGCCACTGTTTTTTTTTTTTAAATTGGTCCAGTAGTTTCATTACAAACAAAAAAGATTTAGTGTAGAATTTTTACTTACCTAATATTGCGCAATTTCATTCGAGCGCTATAAAGCGCTGCCACATTATAAACATGTGGGTGGTGTGATGGTGTGTTTATCGCATAACACAAAGTCATCGTACGATGACAAACAAAAGTTTAAACAGTACTACTTACTTACCTACTGAATACCCGTGACTTCTGTTATTGTTCTAATACAAAACAAAAAACTTTTTACAAAAATAAAACAACCGACTTAAAAAAAAAACACTACAAAGTGAAAAATAACTTTAATTTCGGAAGTCGGTGTCTTTGGTTTTGAATTTTCGTTCTTTGTCACCGACTTCCGAAATTAAAGTTAATTTTCACTTTGTAGTGTTTTTTTTTGAAGTCGGTTGTTTTTTTTTTTGTAAAAAGTTTTTATTTTTCACTTTTTAGTTGTGGTACCTACGCCACACAAATTCGAATACCACTACCTGCTATGTAAATAACAGTGACAAGAAGTTATCATAATATCATCTACATACTAAGTGGGAAAAAATACGTATAATTGAAGCTAACTCAAAAACTACCCAAGCAAAGTTAGTAAAATTTTTATGGGACCACCTCTTCCAAGAAGAAGAAGATCGATAGAAGTATGATCTACCAAACAAAAAAAGAATCATCAAAATCTATTTATAATTGGCGGAGTAATCGCGTAATAAAGATACAAAAAAAAAAAAAAACATACAGACGAATTGAGAACCTCCTCCTTTTGGAAGTCGGTTAAAAAACTAAACTAAAACAAAAAATAATCAAGTTTGAAATAAGTAACTTAAAATACCCGTTGTGAAAAAAGTCAGAGTAAAAGTCCCTCAACCTCCAGTGAAAAGGGAAGATCCTCCGAACAGACAGGTGTTGTGTCTGGGCTTCTGTCCGATGTTTGATGTTAGGATTTTATTATAGCGCGGATAACTTCATTTGTGAGATGCAGGATTTTGCGAGATGTCGCGTTGTAGAGCCGTCACATTGACCCAAGCTAGACCAAAACCTATTGATTTTGAGGTATATGGATGGAGGGATTATGGAGTTAATGAAAGTTTGATAGAAAGGTTCCTTGTTTACTACGGAACCCTAAAAAGTAAGTTCAAAAACTAAAACCCGACTACTGAAAAATTACGCTCTAAAAAGTATGAAACAATAAAATATTTCAGACAGAAATCAAGACATAGGTACAAAAAAACCGGCCAAGTGCGTGTCGGACCACGCACAATGAAGGGTTCCGTAGTTGGGATGAATTTATCCCAAAAACAAACTAAACTTTGTAGTTGAAAAATATGTTCCCTCATACGGAATGTATGGGAAAACATGTTTTTGCAACTGCAAAGTTAAGTTGGTCGATTATTACTCGTTAACTTGTAGAGCCTTCTTAGCTGTGATAGTTTTCCTTTTAATTTCGTTATACGTTAATTTTGTATAAACTACTACTGTGTTTTTTTTCACACATCCAAAACCAACCATTTAGCTGGCAGACACTTGACTGTAACAAAAATTAGCACTATAAAGCTTAATATTTCGCAAACAGATCCCTAAATCCAAAAACAGTTTTCACAAACTCACAATGTTTTTGAAGGACCTCTCTAATGATACCACTGACAAAGGGTTAAAAAAAAAAAAGTTCACCACTTTAGGTACTACGTGTAGGAGAGGTACAGACGCCAGCACATCAAGCTACTACAATCTGTCAAATTTATTTAATAGATTTTCAACTTTATAGCTGAAGTGTAAGGTTCAAAGTTGATTGGGAAAATTTGACAGTTTCGGGTAGCTTGATGTGCTGGCGTCTGTACCCTAAAAAAAAATGTTTTTCATAATTTTGTTTTACCACTGTCGGCGTAATTAATATGTATACCTATGCCAAATTACAGCTTTCTAGTACTAAGTGTCTCGGAGCTAGACCGCGGACAGACAGACGGATCGACAGACAGACAGACGGACATGACGAAACTATAAGGGTTCCTTGTTTACTACGGAACTCTAAAATGATCAAGGTAAAGCCGTGGTCGCATGCTTGTACACCTACAAAATTATAATGGCATGCGACCACGGCTTTACCTTGATCATTTTTGTACCTATGTCTTGATTTCTGTCTGAAATATTTTCTAGTTTCATACTTTTTAGAGCGTGATTCTTCAGTAGTCGGGTTTTAGTTTTTGAACTTACTTTTTATTCATTAAACACACAGACAGAGTTACTTTTACATGAATTATAATAGTAGCATGGATATATGTTTAAGTATGGACTTACACTATAAAGATTACCTACACGAAGAAACGTTATCTTATCTACAATTGAATTCTCATCCGTACGTGGCTTGTTTTGATAATTTAGTATTTCTACCGGCAGGCGACCGGCAACTTGTCAGTATTAGTGTGATCACACACTCCAATAGTCACTCTTGTTGAGACCTCTGAAACAAATTGAAGTAAGTAGCGGCTGATTCTACGAAACTTGATTCCCCCTCAGATTTTAACTGCCATATATATTCATCTTAGAAAGTAGGTATTAATTTACTTTTAATGGGATTCCAGAATCATGTCCAAAGTTGTGTTCTACTACTTCAATTCAAAGGCTCTGGGCGAGTCATGTCGTCTCCTGCTGGCATATGGTGGGCAAGAGTTTGATGACCGCCGCTTTACATTTGAAGAATGGCCGGCTTTCAAGCCAAGTAAGTACTCTTGTAATATCATCTACATTATAGGCTTCACGGGCTACTAAGGGGCAGCAGGTCTTAGGCACAAGACGCTGGTGGAAGGACCGAAGGAGTAAAAAAAATCGCCCAAGTGCGTGTCGGACCACGCATCATGAAGGGTTCCGTAGTTAAGATGATTTTTTTCCAAAAACAAACTTAACTTTGTAGTTGATAAACATATTTTTGTAACTGCAAAGTTAAGTTGGTCGATTATTACTCGTTAACTTATAAAGCCTACTTAGCTGTGATAGTTTTCCTTTTAATTTCGTTATACAGGGCGTCCCAAAATTATGGGACATGAAGGGAAAGTACCTTAAATATCGTAGATAGGGTATTTTGCTGAAAGAAGACTTTATGTTATTTTTAAAAGTTAGTCATTCTGCATTTAAAGATTTTCAAAAAATTACTTGCCTCGTCAGGGAATCGAACCGACTTAAATGTAAAAAAAAAACACCCCTACTTTTATGATGCCAATCGAAAGAATGGCCAAAAAATAATAACTCTTCTTAAGTAACATAGTATTTTAAAAGAAAGGAACAACGTAAAATGTTTGAGTCAGATCCCCGGACCTTACACCATTAGATTTCTTCTTCTATAAACTACTGCTGTGATTTTTTTCACACATCCAAAACCAACCATTTAGCTGGTAGAGGGGGGGAACACTTGACTCTAACAAAAATTAGCACTTTAAAGCTTAATATTTCGCAAACGGATCCCTGAATCGGTTTTCACAAACTCACAATGTTTTTGAAGGACCTTTCCAATGACATCCCAAACCATGGGATAAAAAAAAACATCACCACTTTACGTGTAGGGGAGGTACCCTAAAAAAAATGTTTTTCATAATTTTGTTTTACCACTTTGTTGGCGTAATTAATATGTATACCCATGCCAAATTACAGCTTTCTAGTACTAAGGGTTTCGGAGCTAGACCGCGGACAGACAGACAGAAGGACATGGCGAAACTATAAGGGTTCCTTGTTTACTACGGAACCCTAAAAATAAGATTCGAGTTTAGATACTTCCTCCATTGAGCTATTTTGCGATACTTTATGAAAATGAAAACAATGTTATGTAAGTAAGACTTAGTAGGTAACAGAAACGAAAGCTCAAATAAAAAAAAGATACATGTCAAATCATCAAAACATACCAGTTTTTTTATACGCATTGACATGTTGAATATTATATACAAAATTACATGATTACTTTGTAAAGTATTATATTATTTTAATTATTGTGAATGTGAGGACTATGTGTTTTTATTTTCTTTCTCAGTTGTTTTTAACAATGGTCTGGCAGTTTGAGTAGACCCAAAATCTCCTTGGTATTGTTCGTCGTCGAGTCGTTGAGCTCCTTAAGTTCTGAGTTGAGCTGCTTGAGCTCCACTATTGCTTGCACTGACTGGACAGGTCCACTCAAATCTGTGTGGTTCTTTCCTCAAAAGATCATTTCCATGGTCCTCATATGGCCTGACCAAGATTATGTCTGGGCTTTAAAAGAGACTGCAACCTTTGAGCAGCCCCATAACCACGGTACCCCGAATAATTAAATATGATACAACCACGAGTGATATGTTTTAACTTTCAGAGACCATTTTCGGACAGTTGCCAATCTTAGAAATCGACGGCAAGCAGTATGCACAGAGCCTGGCCATCTCCCGGTACCTCGGCCGCAAGTACGGGCTGGTCGGAGACACTCCTGAGGATGCAATGGAGATCGACCAGAACGTTGACTTACTTGTCGACCTCCGAATGAGTAAGTTTAACCTTTTCACCACACAAAGTGAAATCACTTGACTTTGAGTTCATTATTTTTAATATGACACGGGTGTTTACAGAATTTATAACATTTGTAACCCCAATAGGTTGTTTTACCTAATAGTACATTACTGTCGCGGCCAGCAATTAGGGCATTGATGGACGATAGAAGAGGCACACATACTTGAGTTCATCAATGCTTGGTTGCGCCGAAGGCTTGTATAGTACTTTTCTCAAATAATGGGCGGAAATTCAAACTGAGTAAAAAAAAAGGATTGTGTGGTTTTATGAAACCACAGTAAAAGTGAAACTTTTAAGCGAACTATAGGCGCCGCCATATTGGCCTTGGCTGCTCTGACGAGCGCCTTTCACTTTATCCCTACTCCGCGGCCGACCGTCACGCGACATGCAACACACAGACGAAAGAGTTTGAGACGAGTAATAAAAGTTTCACTTTAATTAATTATAAATTCCAGAATCAATGACGAAGCACGTTAATTTTTCACGCGTCAATATATTCATTTGTTTCTTCTTTACTTTAGACAGCTCTATTTGCAAGACAAATCAAAATTTAAATAAAATCTTTGATAAGTTACCTCCTTGGTTGCTATGTGTTGAAGTAAAAAGTCTATTTCAATGGTTTTCATAGTAATTTATTTGGCCGCTAAACTGTCACTTGCTAAGGATTGACACCATAGAGGAAAGTAATATTGATTGACACTATTAGCAGCTCACTTCACCCAAAGAGTATGTAACACTACGTTTAACCTAAGATATCACGGTGAGATTTTTACAGAATAGCACTACAGTACCGCAATTTCGATTTATTTCGACGGAAGTTGTTAAAATATTGTTCGAATTTCCAAGCATGTTTGAGAAAATATTATAACCTTTGCATTTCGAGTAACACCGCTTACATGATACTTTGTTTATTTTCACAGAGGCTGCTGAAATATATCGCGAAACTGATGCTGTAAGAAAGGAATCCCGATATGCTGACGCTGTCAAGAACGTGTTCCCAGATTACTTGGAGAGACTCAGCTCGATTATCGAAAAGAACAATGGTCACCTCGCCCTCGGAAAGGTATTAGACAAATTAATACGAAATTATACGTAACTTTTTGCCATAATGCAACAACACAACATAGTAATATTTCTGATAATGGAATCATCTAAGTCAAATCAAATCAAAAGTCATTTATTCAAATTAGGCTTAGAATTAGCACATTTCGAACGTCAAAATTTTATAAGATAGTCCCCCAAAATGCCCGCCCTTCACCACTTCCTAGTGCTTTAGCTTGGAAGAAGTGGTATGGTGCAACAAACTCCCCAGCAGCACAGCTGTTCAATTAGAAAAACTTGATTCTTAAAGTAATTAATATTACTAGACACAGAACAATAAGTTAAATTATTTGTCATATGTCAGCTAGCACACGCCATTAGGATCAAATACAATGGAAACTATACTCAAACTAAAAATAAAACTTAATACCTAAGTAAAAGCTTGCAGGCATAAAGGGTGTGTCCGCTTACATATGCGTATTATATTATCTGTGCATATGCAATGCTGGATTATGCTTATAAAACACAAATGATAAACTAGGACCATCGAAGTAAAAGAGTATAACGTTTTGTGAATACTTTATCCTTTTCCAATTAATCGAAGTAAAATAAATAAACAGTCAGTTACTTATAACAATAAGGAAACCATGGCCAGCAGGACGATCAGTCACCACAAGCAGCACCCATTCACGAGCATAACGTAAAGATCAGCCAGTACCCCCCTCGCTATATTTGAGGGAAGGAGGCAACCCGACCCCCGACGCTACCGTAAGCAGTGACATTTATGGGAGCATGACCAACTTGCTGCTGGTTGCTCAGGCAAGAATAACATGATCAATTGTTGAGGTCGCTAGCTAACCACATATTGCAATACAAGTCATAAAAAAACATTGTAATGAGTACTTAGATCATGTCAATAATAAATGAAAATAATTAATTAAGTATACAGTCAAATAAAATAAACAATTATATGAATTCATATAATATCCTGTCCGTAAGTAAGCTTATTCTAGAGAAAGAACATATTGTCTTGAGTTAATCACAGCGACCAACTATTCTTATCGTTTAAATAGTCGTTGATGGAATCGTATGGTTGAATTTTACTTTAGCTTTGACCGCATTAAGTGCAAATCTAGCAAAGAGGGTAGCTTGTTATAAAAGGTTTTACCAAGCCCAACAAATGAGTTATGTAGTTTGCAAGGGAGTACGTAGTTTGTCCTTATTTTTGATATCGGTGATATTATTGTAAATATCACTGTTTTTAGTGTATATGTTGCCTAATATATAAGATGTAGGCGACATCTTCGTCAAAATCAATTGTGATGAAGCGTGAGAATACCAATATCTTAAAAAAATCTCTAAGAGAAACTCTGGCACCTATAAATCTGGCAGCTGGTAAATTGCTCAAACAGCTCGTTTTTGAAGGACAAATATATTTTGAATATCAACGGCTTTGCCCCACAGCAGAATACCGTAGGACATAACGCTACGAAAATAACTAAAATAGACTAACCGAGCTGTGCCAACGTCAGGTATTTGGAGAATAATAATATAAGAGTCAAGCAAATAAAGAGCCACGAAAAGGAAGAAGCGGCTAACCACTCATGAGAGCAAAATAGCGACGGAGGTCAATTCACGATCAATATTTATATTATTAATTTGTAATAATATTTTTTTTTACAGTTGACATGGGGCGATTTCCTCTTAGCGGGTGTATTCGACTACTTGAAAAGGCTTCTAGAAATGCCTGATCTCGAGAAGACATACCCTGCCTTCCAGAAGGTCATTGACAACGTATACTCTATTCCCAAGGTTAAGGCATACAGTGAATCTACAAACTGACGGAGAAGTTTAATACAGTCATGTAAAATATGCATTTCAAATCTAAGAAAATAAACTTTAGATTTGAAATGCACGTCTTCAATACAAGCTGCAGAAATCCGGCTATTATTAAAATTATCTACTTTTAACTATCATTTGTCATGCATTGTTAATAACAATGCAATGCAATATGAATTGATAACTAAATATATTTTTAAATTTATATTTTGTTTTATTGTTTTATTTTATGAACTAAATGAGAATTGTATGTCTTCTAAAGCCTCGTTTAAGAGAGTGGTTGATATTCAGGATAAATAAAAATGGACCCGAATTCCAGACAAAATGTCTCCTGACGCATGCCATCAATACGAGAGAAGCTGAACCGCGGCTGTTGAGTCGTTCAAGAAGTCGTCTTGATTTCAAAGAGAAAACAATTTAGTATATTTAAATAGATACCTTTTTGAATCTATAAAAATGTTTTTAGTTGCCGTCACATGGCGGGCGTAAGGTGGAAAATTTATTCACTGTTCATTACTTTTCTGTTAAACAATAGTTAATTATTTATTCATTTAGTTAATTATTTTTCATGTCGAGCCAAGCTTCTAATTCTACACGCCCCACCAATAAACCAACCGTCAACGATCGGGCCGGAAACGGAAAAGCCACATATTTTGACAAAGGTTAGTTTGTGAAGTTAGGGCTTGTACAGTTAGGGCGTATAGATTTAGAAGCTTGGCTCTACATGAGATCTGATAACTTTTTGACAGTGCGAGGCCACATGGTCTCGTCTTGGCAACATTTTACATCAAAATGTTTTTGGTGTGATCGCTATTTTCCTGACTGCAAGGACAATAAAGGTATTAGGAAACTGATCAATCCTTTCATTGTTAATGTTTCTGAGGTTCCTGATGAATGTCAAGAAGAAGTGATTGACATGCAACACGATAATAACATAAAAGATAAATTCGAGACATTAATTAATCCTGAAGATTTTTGGAGCCAATAGACAATTTCTTTCCCAAAGATTCGAGAAATGGCTATGTATACCTGGCTTTGTTTTCATCGACATATTATATGCGAGCAGGGGTTCTCGGCGCTTCTGATAGTTAAAATAAGCACCGAAATCGGTTGGATGCCAGTGCCGACATCCGAGTGACTTTGAACAGCACTGAACTCCTTAAGTTCTGAGTTGAACTCCACGATTACTGAAAAATGCTTGCACTGACTGGACAGGTCCACTCAAATCTGTGTGGTTCTTTCCTCAAAAGTCCTTTTAAGACACTAATCTACATGGTCCTCATATGGCCTGACCAAGATTATGTCTGGACTTTAAAAGAGACTGCGACCTCTGAATTTGTTTCGGCCTTTCTTCTCAGAGTAGTTAGATAGGAAACGCCGAACTCATCTAGCTTTTTTTAAATATATTTTTATATGACGTGTAAAAGTGATTCCAATATCCTATTTACAGAATAAATAATTTCTTTTCACTGAACCAAGGATTCAGAAGGTCAGTAAAGAGTATGGCAGTCACAAAAATAATATACGATACCATATACCGTAATATAAAAATGTTCCTAAAAATACTGATAAGTTATGCGTCTTTTATTTATGGATAGAACAACGCTTTTTTCATTTATTTTATTATACATTACCTCCAAACATTTGGTGGTCCATGGCAAGACCGAAATTTTGTCAAATATGGTCCCTTATCTTATCACTAAAAGGTTAAGAGCCACTGACTTAGGTGGACCAATATAAAATGCACGCAAAATAAAGGGAAAATGAATTCTACAAAAAATGTGAATGTATGTATTTTATTTATTACTTCTACAATGGACGGTCTTATCGCAAGCAGCGATTTCTGCAAGACAATCTACATTGCACAGTATTTGTTACAACACTAATGAACCGATCTTTGTAGCTTAGTTCTATCTCAAAAAAATATGTAATAGCGTGCGTCGAAAAAACGTCATTCGAATCTTCATATCACTCCCCAAAAATCATTTGGTTTTAAAATTAAATTAATTTTTGAGATAGCACTTCTGGGGCTATTCCAAATTTTGAGCTGTCCTTACAAAAGTTGCTTCAGTACTGCAGTATTTGAACCTTATGATCAACAACACTGTAGCTGTTGCCCAAGGCAAATATACTTACAGGCTGTTTATTTTTTGCTAAAACGTTTTGTTTCAACTAGAGACGGTCACACCAGGCGGCGGCCGATTTAGCGACACGCAGCAATCGTCGACAGGATCTGGCAGTTGGGACTGGAGGTGGCCTTGCACAAGTCCGAGGCCATGTGTTTTCATGGTCCTCGGAATGCGCCACCATCGAGTTCCCAGGTAACGGCGGGAGGGGTTCACATCGGAGTTGAGTCTAGATTTATGAAGTATTTGGGACTCGTCCTCGACAGCCGGTGGAACTTCGTGGAATATTTCCAACGTTTGGTTCCTAGACTGGAGCGGGCCAGGGCTGACTTGAAGCGGCTCCTGCCCTATCTAGGGGGTCCAAACGCCTCCTGCCGGAGGCTCTACGCGGGGGTCTTGCGGTCTATGGCCCTTTACGAGTCACCAGTGTGGGCGCGTTCATTGAGGCGGCGGCCAGCCCGTCGGTTGCTTTTTGAGGAGTGGCTAGAGAGGCGCCACGGCGTCCTCACCTTCCGCCTGACGCAGGTCCTCCACCGTACACGGTTGTTTTGGGAGATTCCTGTTCAGGTAAAAGCGGGAGGAAACGCCCGGGTGTCACCATTGTGTGGATCGCCCGGAGGACATGGTGGAGCATACGGTGGTGGCATGCCCGTTTTGGGCGGAGCATCGCCGTGTTCTCGTGGAGGCGATCGGTGGCAGTAATCTTTCGCGTCTGGCCCTGGTCCAGGCCATGGTACGGAGCGAGAGGGCATAGGAGGCCGTTACCTCCTTTTGGCGGAACGCGTGAGGGAGAGGCAAATTTCGCGCCCTCAAGCCGCAATCGCCGCAGGAGACGCCCTGGGCGTGGGCTTGCGTACGGTGAGCAATGAGTAGTTCGTAAAAAGAAATTTTTGTCGGCTATTTACTTTCTCTGTACTTAAAACCATAGGTTATATAGGGACAGCAGATATGCAAAATAAATATTTATATGAAATGTAAAAGAAGCAAAACGCGCGACAGCGCAGCGCATTTTTTTTTTCGTATATTTGTTAGGTACACGTTATTTCGCCAATTACGAATTGATTTTGATGATAATTTTTTGTTTGGTAGATCATACTTCAGAGGTGGTCCTATATAAATTTTATTAACTTTGCTTGGGTAGTTTTTGACTTAGCGTCAATTATACGTATTTTTTCCCACTTAGTATGTGGATCATATGATAAGTTCCTGTTACTGTTATTTACATAGCAGGTAGTGGTTATTCGAATTTGTGTGGGGTAGGTACCACAACAAAAAAGTATTTTATTTTTACAAAACAAAAACAATATTTTTCACTTTGTAGTGCTTTTTTGAAAGTTGGTTGTTTTTTTTTTGTAAAAAGTTTTTCTTTCTTACCATAACCAGTCGGTTCCAAGGTATGGTCCAGTAAAAAAAGTGCAATGATTGGATTGAATATTATTGTGTAAGAATCATTTGCTGACTCGGTTTGATGATGGGTATTTTATCTGTACTTGTATAAATATAGTTATCTAGATTAAGCTGCATGATGGTATTATTAGGTATTATAACTATGGGTAGGTTATATATAAAGATTTAGTTACATAATGTGGTGCAATGTTGTTCGACCGGTTGGTAGTTTGGGATTACGTTTATCATGCAAGGTTAGATGATAAGTTAACATTTTTATGAAGTATTAACTCGTGTCTCGATTACTGATAAATTAAAACAAAAACACAAAAATTAAAGAGATGAGAGAGAAAAAGAAGATGCAGCCGAAGAATTAAGTTTGAGAATGTATGAAAATAATAATAAATATTATTTATAATAATTATAATTTTTTCCTTCAGTTGTTAAGTATCTTATCTGTCTTCCTTTTTTATTTTTAACCGACTTCCAACAAGGAGGAGGTTCTATGTTCGTCTGTATGTTTCTTATTATGTATGTTCATCGATATTTTCATCGATAGTGGACCGATTTTGAAAATTCTTGTTTCATTTGGTTTCTCCACCAAATAAAACAAGAATTTTCAAAATCGGTGCTTGCGCGGTGGTCCTATAATAATTATTAACTTTAGTTTTTGAGTTAGCTTGAATAATACGTATTTTACTTAGTCTATGTGGATGATGTTATTATAAATTTCTGTCACTGCTATTTACATAGCATAAAGGCATAGGTAGAAATAAAAAAATAAAAATTAAAAACCAAAGATAACAACTTCCGAAATTAAATTTTTCACTTTGTAGTGTTTTTTTGGAAGTAGGTTGTTTTTTTTTTTTGTAATAGTTATTTTGCTTCTTTTTTCCCTTCTTGAATCAGTTTATGTTTATTAACTAAGGTTTACTCAATGACGATTATCAATTTATCTTTTCCTGAATCTAATCACTAGGTACGTGGTTTGTTTTGATAATATAGATTGTAATGATCGATATCGATTTAGTAATCAAGTACAATGCTAGATGGCGTTACTAGGCTCGCCACAGTAGTTGTAATAACATATTTTAGACGATTGACAAATGACGGTGGCAGTAAAATAAATAATTTCGGGGAGATGTCAATTGGTGAAAGACGAGAAAAAACGAACGGTTGCTCCGTGATTGATGATTCTATTTCTGGAAATTAAAGCCATCATTGCTTGGAAATTACTGCAGAGTATACATACGTATTGTCGTTGGTGCAATATTGTGAATTTGTGTGCGAGTAGTGGAAGAAACGGGGTAAGTGATTGCGTCTATTTAACGAAGTGTAGGTTGGACGATTGGAGATGTTTTGCAAGGCTGACTGTTCTCATTTTGTCCTCAGCTTGCGGAAACGCCCTTATCGTCCAGGCATATTTATTGTGGATAAAAGGTCCAGCTTCAACTTTTAAGCAGTATTTTGGTTTGCTGCGGAATACGAACGACATATTCGCCACGGTTAATAAGTAACCGATTGGTCTCGAGGCACAGCCGTGGATCGACATTTCTTGACCTCGGGTTCGATCCCGGCCACTAGAATTTCTTTTTGTATTTGTTAAAGATATTTTTATTGCAAGTTGTGTACTTTTATTTTGTTTTTCTTTGTTATTGTTAATTTTCCGTTACGGCCAATTAATCGGTTAAGATTTGTAGGTGTTAGTTAGTAGTTGAATGTATAAATTTAAATGGTAACTTTTAAAATTAAATTGTTTGTGCCACCTTTGTTCTTCTTTCATTAGGTGGTCAGTTTACTTAGAACCCCGGTCATCACATTGGCGCCCACGGGTTAACTGAATGAAAGATAAACAAGGTGTGTAACTGTTATTCTTATTCTGTGTATTTAGATACCTATTTATTTTGGACAAACGTTAGAACTTAACACACCCTGGTAAAAGTAATTTCATAAGTTCGACAATTTTGGTTGTATAACTTTAGTCCGGAACCGAAACTTATTTATCGTGTTATTTTAAATTTGCTACTGTTTACTGAAATTTTATTGTTGTGTCTGATCATGGATGTTAATGCACTGCATAAAGATGAGCTTGAGTTTGAATTGGCTTGTCGAGGGATTTTGGATTGTAAGACCGTGGCGACTATGCGGAAATTTTTGCGGGAAATTTTAGTTCGGGAGCTATCGGGTGAGTCAACTATTTCCTTTAAGGTTCCTAAATCCTGCATTGATAACCCGAGCAATGAGATTATAAATTGTGAAAATAAATTATCGGCAATAATTTCGCTCATGTCTGAAGTATCGCACAGTCCTGAACATTCGTTTTTTAGACGTATACACTCTCGTTTGACACACTTATCAAACCGTGCTAAACTTATTATACCTTCTGAGACCAGTGACATTGAGAAACATTTAACATTACTGAAGAACATTCAGGATACCATGTCGTCACTAAGGCAACTTGAACAAGAAGAAGATGAGGAAGAGGATGTAATTTCCGAACATGATAAAGACATTTTACAGAAGTCTCTGGGCGAGGAGGCTATACAAATAATGGAAAGATTAGAAAAGTGCCGAAACTCTGGGAAAACTTCCTTACCACCAAAGGATGGGGATACGGGACTTCTCCAGAATCGTGCATCGCAATCCACTGTTGCCAACACTGATGTACCACGAACCACCTTAGAGAGACCTAATTCTTCCTCACGTCATCCAGGCTTACAAAGGTCTTCCACATTTGATAATGGTTTCCACAAACGGAAGTTGGTTCCCATTAAAGATTGGGGTGTCAAATTTAGTGGTAAGGGTACCGTAGGTGTGAATGCGTTCCTGGAAAGAATTGAGGAACTTAAAGAGGCGCGGAATGCTGCCGATGAAGACTTATTTCGATATGCCATAGACTTCTTCGAAGAAGAAGCTTTAATATGGTTTAGGGCCAATAAAGGTACAGTAGCAAATTGGTCTCAGTTAGTGAAGCTACTGTTGGACACATTTCAACGACCGTACTATCAAGAGGAGCTATTGGAGGAGATTAAACGAAGAACCCAAAGCAATCAGGAAAGCGTTATGGTTTATATAGCTATTATGCAGAATATGTTTAATCGGCTACCGACTCCCATTCCTGAAATACAAAAATTGATGATACTTAGAAGGAATGTACAACCCTATTTTCAAAAGGCCATATGCCGTGACGCGTTCGATTCGGTGAGTGAGTTAACGTCAATCCTAAGGATAATTGAACGCACTAAGTTAAGCTGTGATAATTTCAAGGAACCTACTCCGAGTGAGCACTCTTTGGAAAGAGATTTAGCATATAAGGGAAGTACTTCGAAGATATTACGAAATGGAAACACGACTGAGCTAGCAGCCATAAATGATAAGGAAGTACTTAATGCTGGAACAAAATGCTGGAACTGCAGAACTCCAGGACATCGTTTCAGAGATTGTAAATTGCCAAAACAAAGGCTCTTCTGCTATAAATGTGGACGTTTCGGGAAAACGACAAATAAATGCTCATGCAATGCTACCGATAAGGGAAACGACAATTCGGAGTCGATGCCGGCCGATCGTACCCCGAGAGACTAAGTCATTCTACGTCGGATGACTGGCAGCAATGGCTACACACAGTTTCGAGTTTTTTTAAAACAGGAAGAATCTGTAATATTAAGCACAGTCAAGACAATCGATATTATGCTGAAATAAAAATTTTAAACCAGTCGTTTGTGGGATTGTTGGATTCTGGAGCTACTGTCTCAGTGATTTCGCAGAGATTTGCAATGAAAATTATGAAATTGGGGTTTTCAGGACATAAAGTCGACACAGAAATGATCTCAACGGCTGATGGCACCTATCATACAATGGATTCCATTGTTCATTTACCTATTGAGTTTACGGGAAAATATAACGTGGTAGATTTTTATATCATGGACTGCTTAAAACATGATATTATTTTAGGTATGAATTTTTTTGAGTCATTTAATTTAGCTATAGGGGCGGGGAAATCGATTGCTGACATTACGGAAATTAACGTCTCACAACCAGTGATTTCGCGAGATGAACTTTCTGATGAACAGAAAGAGCGCCTTGATAGATTGTTAGAGGAAATGGCAGCCGAAATTGGCAAAGGTTTAGGAAGAACATCGTTGATCAAGCATAAGATTGACACCGGGGACAGCTTGCCCATCAAACATAGACAATACCCATTTGCTCCTCCTATTATGGCAGAACTTGAGAAGGAAATCCAGGATATGCTGGACAATGATGTAATAGAACCCTCCTTTAGTTCATGGCGTTCTCCGGTATTACTGGTGAAGAAATCTTCGGGTAAGAATAGATTGTGCCTCGACAGTCGTCAGTTAAATAAGGTAACGGTAAAAGACTCTTATCCTTTGCCTAGAGTTACCACCATCTTAGACAGTCTAAAAAACGCTCGATTTCTGTCAACTATTGATCTACGATCAGCATTCTGGCAGATACCGCTAGAAGAAACAAGCAAGGAAAAGACTGCTTTTGGACTCGCTGGAAAAGGACTCTATCAATTCAAAGTCATGCCGTTTGGACTAAGCAATGCATCTCAAACACAACAACGGTTGATGGATCGCTTGTTTTCGCCGGAATTTGAAAATAGAGTGTTCACTTATTTGGATGATATCGTCATATGTGATGACAACTTCGACAGCCATTTATCGTCGTTGTCACATGTAAAAAATCAGCTTAAGGAAGCAAAATTGACGATCAACCAGGAGAAATGCGTATTTGCGAGATCATCTTTAAAATACCTAGGCTATATTGTAGACAAGGAAGGATTACGTACGGATCCGGACAAAGTAAAAGCTATAATTGACTATCCCAGGCCTACAACTTACACGGAGCTAAAGCGATTTATTGGTCTAGCTAGTTGGTACAGGAGGTTCGTAGAAAATTTTGCCATCGTCGCAGCTCCACTTCATGAACTAACTAAGGGAGGCAAGAAGACTAAACGTATTGTATGGAATAAAGACGCTGAAGACTCTTTCTTAAATCTAAAGACAGCCCTGACTTCGACACCAGTGCTAAGAGTGCCAGACTTCACAAAACCCTTTTCTGTTCAATGTGACGCTTCGAACAGGGGGACTGGTGGAGTTTTAATTCAAATAGTCGATGGTCTGGAGGTTCCCATTGCTTACACAAGCAGAAAACTATCGGAAAGAGAATGCAATTACTCAGCGTCAGAGCGAGAACTATTAAGTGTTCTGCATGCTGTAGAACAATTTCGTCCATATATTGAAGGGGATCATTTTAAGGTTATTACAGACCACAGTGCCCTTCAGTGGCTACACCGTAATAGAGACCCTCATGGGCGTTTGGCAAGGTGGGCTATGCGCTTACAACAATTTGATTACGAAATAGTCCATCGCAAAGGTAAATATAACACTGTACCGGATGCCTTATCAAGAGCGATTGAAGAAGAAATAAATATACTAGAGATACAACCAGAAGATAAAGATGAGTGGTATAAATCAAAAGAGGACTTGGTGCTGGCGGGGAAGAATGACCCGGATTGGGAAGTCAGTCAAGGTCAACTATGGAAATACATGAGATTAAAACAATTTCCTAATGAAAATGACAGTTGGAAACTGGTGATTCCAGAAAAGCTTCGTCAAGCAATCTTAAAGGAATGTCATGATGACCCCACATCTGGTCATTTTGGTGTTAAAAAATCGGTCAATCGCGCGAGACAGCACTATTTTTGGCCGACATTGATCCAGGACATGAAAAACTACGTACGGAAATGTGAAGTGTGTGCTAAATACAAGCACTCACAAAATAAGCCATCTGGTTTAATGGGAAAGCAACGAGAGGTAACAGAACCCTTTCAAATCATATCAATGGATCTAATGGGGCCTTTTCCGAAATCCAAGCATGGCAATACTATGCTACTTGTCATAACATGCTGGTTCAGCAAATTCTGTTTTCTGTACCCACTCAGGAATGGAAAATCATCAACTATAGCTCAAATACTGGAGGAACGCATATTTCTAATGTTTGGAACCCCTAGTGTAATAGTTTGTGACAATGGAAAGCAATTTGTATCCAACCAGTTTAAGGATCTAGCCTCAGGGTACGGTGTAAAACTATGGTATACCCCTTACTACCACCCTCAGGCCAACCCCACTGAGCGGGTAAACAAAGTTATTGGTTCTGCTATAGCTTCTTACGTTGAAAACAATCACAAAGAATGGGACAAGTACATACCGCACATAGGACATGCGATCAGAACATCGGTTCATGAAGTGACGGGAAAAACACCAGCCTATTTGTTTTTTGGGCGTGAGACGACGGTCCAAGGCATGAAACCCTATAGCTTTGAACCAAACGAACCAATTACCTTCGACAAAGAAAAATTTGAAAGCAATATAGCCTTCAGAAGTAAGATTTATGACGAAGTTTGTGAAAGGATACGGCAATCACATGACATCAATAGCGAACAGTACAACAAGAGACGTCGCATATGTGACTATAAAGTTGGTGATCTGGTTTGGAAACGCACTAAACTCCTATCGAATGCTAACAAGGCTTTTATGTCTAAATTGGCCCCTAAGTTTGAAAAAGCAGTCATAGCAGAGAAGATATCAGGCGACGTTTACAGATTACAGAGTTTCAGAGGCAAAGATTTAGGGAAATGGCATTCTTGTGACATTAAACGTTTGGTTTGAATCCGGTTGGATTCTTTAGAGGAGAGGGGATATTGTAATGATCGATATCGATTTAGTAATCAAGTACAATGCTAGATGGCGTTACTAGGCTCGCCACAGTAGTTGTAATAACATATTTTAGACGATTGACAAATGACGGTGGCAGTAAAATAAATAATTTCGGGGAGATGTCAATTGGTGAAAGACGAGAAAAAACGAACGGTTGCTCCGTGATTGATGATTCTATTTCTGGAAATTAAAGCCATCATTGCTTGGAAATTACTGCAGAGTATACATACGTATTGTCGTTGGTGCAATATTGTGAATTTGTGTGCGAGTAGTGGAAGAAACGGGGTAAGTGATTGCGTCTATTTAACGAAGTGTAGGTTGGACGATTGGAGATGTTTTGCAAGGCTGACTGTTCTCATTTTGTCCTCAGCTTGCGGAAACGCCCTTATCGTCCAGGCATATTTATTGTGGATAAAAGGTCCAGCTTCAACTTTTAAGCAGTATTTTGGTTTGTTGCGGAATACGAACGACATATTCGCCACGGTTAATAAGTAACCGATTGGTCTCGAGGCACAGCCGTGGATCGACATTTCTTGACCTCGGGTTCGATCCCGGCCACTAGAATTTCTTTTTGTATTTGTTAAAGATATTTTTATTGCAAGTTGTGTACTTTTATTTTGTTTTTCTTTGTTATTGTTAATTTTCCGTTACGGCCAATTAATCGGTTAAGATTTGTAGGTGTTAGTTAGTAGTTGAATGTATAAATTTAAATGGTAACTTTTAAAATTAAATTGTTTGTGCCACCTTTGTTCTTCTTTCATTAGGTGGTCAGTTTACTTAGAACCCCGGTCATCACAAGATACTATTTCTACCGGCCGGCGCCCGCGAACTCGTCAGTATTTAGTGTGATAGCTCTTTTAATAAATCGTAAGCACCGGCTTATTATATTTTTTTTATGTTTTAGTTGTAAGTAATAGTTTTATATTTTAGTCTTTACCTGGACATGTCCTATGTTACATTAACACTTTCCGGGACACTAAACGCCCCCAAACGAAATAATAATAAAACTTCTATTGTGTATCGTTCAGTGTCCTTCAAAACTCACATTTTACTCACCAATGTCACAGTATATTAAAGTAAGTGCCCATGTTTACCAGCAGACTCCTCGATTGGTATTTTTTCTCTGTTTCAGAATCATGTCGAAATATGTGTTCCATTACTTCGATGCAAAGGCTTTAGGTGAATCAAGTCGTCTAATGTTGGCATATGGTGGCCAGGAGTTTGAAGATCGTCGCTTTACTGATGAAGAATGGCCGGCAATAAAGCCATGTAAGTACTCTTGTTACAATATCATTATCTCTGGTTCTAAAGGCTAAAGTGTGCCAGAGAGCTGACTCGCAGTCGCAGAGAGCTGACTCGTATCAATTTAACCACCCCGTGTATTGACTTTAGATCTCCGTATTCCAAATTCCAAATGGTCCATTATGGAGGACAAATAATAAATTTTTATTCAGAATCGAAATTCGTAAAATACAATATGAATCTTAATAGGTAGTGGTGCCGATTCTCTTGTCACAAATGCCTCTAAACTAGACTAAAAATCACCAAAATTTTGTTTGTTCCTGTCAAACGACGATTTCCCATTCTGAAATAGACTAAAGTGACACAACTTAACTATATTTTAGTTTGAAAGCACTAAAACTAGGTATGGGCGTTATTTAACGTCACTAGTTACAATAACTGGCTACGGGGCATGTAACGGAATAACTAGTTTCGAGTCACACACAAACACGTGATTTTTGTAACTAGTTCCATCACAATGCAGTGATCGAATGAAAAGAGTGAAACGAAACAAGCTTGTGTTATGTAACGTATTACGTAGGTAACCATTTACATTTTCGTTTCGCAAATAATAGTAACACTTCAATGAGAATAGAATTTGAAAAATAACTAGTTACTAAAATCACTAGTTTTCAAAACCGGTGACGTCTTCGAAGTCACTAGTTACGTTACGTTTCACAAAAATCACGTAACGGCCCACCCCTAACTAAAATGGTACTTAGTTATTAGGGGTGGGTCGTTACGTGATTTTTGTGAAACGTAACGTAACTAGTGTTAGAAAACTAGTGATTTTAGTAACTAGTTATTTTTCAAATTCTATTCGGTGATTCAACACGGTGATTCTATTAAAGTGTTACTGTTATTTGTGAAACGAAAATATAAATGGTTACCTACGTAATACGTTACATATCACAAGCTTTAAGTTTTTGGAACGAATAAGTTTTTATAGCTACATATGCAGTTACATTATTATCGTAATACTAAAGTTATTACTTGCGAAAGAAACAACATGCGTCGAAACGTACTTTTGTTTCGTTTCACTCTTTTCATTCGATCACTGCATTGTGATGACAAACATCACGTGTTTATGTGTGTCTCGAAACTAGTTATTCGGTTACATGCCCCGTAGCCAGTTATTGTAACTAGTGACGTTAAATAACGCCCATACCTATTAGACATTCATTTAGTGAAAATGGCAATTTTGCTATTCTGAATTTGACGTTTTTCACCTAAAATTTAGATTTTGTAACTAAATCTGACTATTTTTAATCGCGACTAAAAACGTGTGGAATAAAATTGGTTGTCATGAACTTTAAATTCACACCAACACCTCGACTTCTGATGCAAAAACAGTATTGATTTTTTTTTCTTTTGCTTATATCTCGAAAACGGTGTGTCCAATCGCAAAAATAATGAAAATTTCGACCCCCTTTACAAAACTCTTAACCCCTAACACTCTGTGGGTAATATTTTTTCTTATTTTCCATACAAAAAGTGAAAAATTCCATATAAAACACGTTGAGGCTGCCCCCCATACGCGTCCGGCTCGAAAAAGATTCACGTGTCGCAATTGTCAAATTCGATTTAAATGTGTCAAAATATTTTTTTAATTTAGAGAATTTATTTTGCAGAATAGCTATAAGATTCTCATAGTCAAAAGGTCAAAAGTAAGGAATTTTAGTGATAGTTTAGTTCGGTGTACAAGAGAATCGGCACCAATGTAGGTTTATACAGTGTTAGATGACTGTACTAGGATCATGACTCAGGCGCGACTTGCAAACAACCTGGATTTCTTGCCTTAATTGAGCTCCATTACCGAAAGCTGCCCAAATCAAGAACAACTAGTACTACCACAAAGTTATGATTTTTACGAGTGACTATTTTTCCAGACATGGAATACGGACAGGTGCCAATGTTGGAGATCGACGGCAAGCAGTACGCACAAAGTAAAGCCATCTCCCGGTACCTCGGCCGCAAGTACGGGCTGGTTGGAGACACTCTTGAAGAGGACCTGGAGATCGACCAGATCGTTGACTTACTCATCGACCTCCGAACGAGTTAGTTTAAACTTCTCGCCGTTCATTATTTTATGGCAGACCTCGACTGTGCATGGGTATTACAGTCGAATCTGGATAAGCGAGACTTCAAGGGACCGCGATCTCTTTTTCGCTTATGGTTCTCACTAACTCGAGTTTCTAGCTTATAGAGGTACAGGAGTTCCCTTTCTCACTTATAGAGGTTTAAAAAAAAACACATTTGGCCATTCGATTACAATACAATACAAAATCAATGTTAGTTAGTTTCTTAAAAAGAAAACAAAAACAATGTTAGTTCCTCGTTTAAGAATGAGTCATACATAGGAGATCTTAAATTTCGCTCGACTGTCGCTTATAGAGGTACAGGCATGTAGCAGTCTCAGTTATAGAGGTCCAGGAGCGGAAGACGACTTTCTCTTATAGAGGTTTCTGTTTCTCACTTATAGAGGTTTTAGAAGATTAAAATGACGGGACCTGGCAATTACTCTCATTTATAGAGTTTTCTCGCTTACCCAGTTCTCACTTACCCTGGTTTGACTGTAATAGAATCAAGATGAGTTTTTAAAATATTGCAACCCTGATGCAAATGCGTGTTATCCAAAACGAGTTAGTCTTCTCGCCGTTCATTATTTTATGGCAGACCTCGACTGTGCATGGGTATTACAGTCGAATCTGGATAAGCGAGACTTCAAGGGACCGCGATCTCTTTTTCGCTTATGGTTCTCACTAACTCGAGTTTCTAGCTTATAGAGGTACAGGGGCTGTCTTTCTCACTTATAGAGGTTTAAGCTTTGTATATCCTTTTTGCAATATTTTAAGTGAAGCCGCTTACATTATAACACTTTGTCGATCTTACAGGGGCTCAGGAGAGCAGTGAACGATTCGAGCCTGATGTGGCTGTTAGGGAAAGCAAATATGCTGACTTTGCCAAGAACCTGTTCCCAAACTACCTGGAAAAGCTTAACGCTGCTGCCGTAAAGAACAACGGCCACCTCGCCCTCGGAAAGGTACCTATACAACGACACAAGAGTTTTTGCTCTTGTATAAAAACAAAGAGAATTTTCGTTCCGTTTTTTGACAGGTAGAGAATACTTTATGAATAAAAGACAATCTAGAGCTATGAAGAGCAGTGTAGCGACAAGCCACATTAAGTGTGATTATTTTTAGTTTAAAAAGAAGAAGAATGAAGAAGTATGTAAGGATCGTAGCAGGTGGCGTTCTGTAGTTTCTGCCTACCCCCATGGGAAGAAGGTGTGAGTTTATGTATGTATGTATGTATGTATTTTTAGTTTCTTTTTTCATTTAAATAATGGCTAAGAAAAATAAAAATAAATTAAATTTAAATACTCTTTTAATGAATTGAAATTTGTATGGAAAATTTTATATCCACGTCCATCTTTGGTGTAAAAGGTCTAGATGCGCGAGGATGTGCGAGGCGAGAATTGAAAAATTTGGATGTACAATATTGAACTTTATTGCTGTAAGAATAGAGTATTTATTTATATTTTAAAACGAATATACAAATCTCGCACCGGCCATTGCGAGACATCGCTGCATACTATATTCTCGGCTGGCCGGCACGCGAGACACCGCTGCCGCTGGCCGGGCGGCGCGTGATGGCGCGAACCAACATGCAATGACCGACGCGTGACATCGCGAGCCGGCGCGGCGGCGGCGCGAGGCAGCGCTTGCCATCGCGAGACGGCGCGGTATAGCGATGGACATATTTCGGTGTAAAAAGGCAAGCGTGATTTTAATTCTCGCCCATCCCATCCACGTCACGCCTCGCCGGTATAAAACCACCTTTAGTCTGGAAAAACCTACCCTCTCACTAGGAGTGGGGCGTTGGTAGCTGCGCCACAGTTCTGACGTTTGCAGCTATCATCGTTTAACATTGTTTTTCTTTGATTGTATTTGTTTTTTGTTCCAAATAAACGATTATAATTAGAGATTATTGTGATATCGTCAGATATCAAAGTAATCAAACCTCAATATTCACTCAAATAATGTATTACACTTTTTTTGTTTACAGTTGACATGGGCTGATTTTATGCTTGCGGGTACGTTCGACTACCTGAGAAATCTTCTGCGGATGCCTGACCTCGAGAAGAAGTATCCAGCTTTCCAGAAAGTCATCGACAACGTGTACTCCATTCCTCAGGTCAAGGCCTACGCCGATGCCGCCCCACACACTGACGAATAATAGCTTACGGAAAACCAGAATAACTTATTTTTTTATATTAGTATGGGTGCTGCCTAAAAAAAAAGTTTATTATTTTAAGAAATTAAAAAAATAAAATTCTTTAAAAATTAATATGCTTTTTTATTTTCTAATCTCAGTAGAAACTGACTGCCTGACTGACTGCCTGCTGCGGGTCGTCAGAAGCCAGAAAGTCTGACAACCAGTCTCACCAAGGGGTTTCATATTACCTAGTTACTGGGTTGTGGCGGTCAGATAGGCAGTCGCTCCACGTAAAATACTGGTATTCAGCTGCATCCGGAAGCCGACCCCAACATATTTCGGAAAAAGCTAGGCAGATTGAATAGAAACTACCTGTCTTGTAAAGACTTAGAATTTGCCGGAACAAAACTTGACCGGCGTTGGCGTTGCACCAGATACTAAATAGCTATATCTGTACGACGGAATAGTCTGTACACTTCGTTCAAGCGTACGAATGATAGTTCTGTACACTTGTGATGATGGAATCCCGGGAAATTAAGAATGAAACCGCCCGTGTTGAGTGTGGTAAAATCACTGATTTATTTTACTTAGCCAGTCCACTAAATGATCGCGCGTATGCAAACGCTGATGTAGCTTAACCTACTTAATGTTACGAAATGTGCGGGTTCACCGTACATACTGCCAACTCTCTAAAGGAGAAGACGAGGGAATATGTTGAACCTAGATGAAACCTAGTGTGTCTAAATACAATAAAAATGATGCCTTAGGGTATATGATATAATTTTTCGTTGAAAGCTGATACAAAGTGATTTCAACAATATCTACTCTAAGTACTATGTAAATCTAACACTAAATTGTCTGATTTTGTTCTAGTTCATATTTCACCATAGGAGAGGTCCCTTTATTTACACTTTCGGTTGTCTTACTTGTATCACTGAACTCACTGATCACTGGCACTGTTTCACGCGCGCACTCAGTAGATCCCGGTCTTGTGAGGTCAGCTTGCGCCTCCGCCCCCGGGGCTCGCTCGCCCGCCGGTACACGTACCGCCAACATCTCACGCTGCAGCGGCGCAGGTGTGGCTTGGCACTTACTTCTTATAATTAAGTATAAGCATATGCCGCCTAAGATGAGAACCAAGGCCAAGGTAACGTACACGACGGAATAATGGTGAATGTCGTGGACGTTTAGTTGTGTAGAAGATTGTTCCTTTATATTGGTTATTTGGTCTCTAAGCTGATTCCACATATGGGTGTGGTTTTCCGGTACGTCGAAATCATTGGGCAAGGTTGTGTTTATTATTGAGTTCAATATGGAAACCTCTGGGACTTCGATATTTGATCGCATGTGCAAATAGCGTAAGTAGTTGTTATGCGTGTGAATACTGTACGTATCCGATTTCAATGTGCATCCATAACCTAGGTCAATGATACCACTGCCTCGTATAACTGTCGTTGTTGTGTCAGCAATACAGGAAATACGAAGTTCACATGACTCACAACAGGTGTAAGACCAGGAGTTTAAATTGTGTAAGTTGACCCAATAATTGTGGCACGTGGACACGTCTTGTTTACAAGCGCTCCTCATATTACTTACAGTGCGGATATCGCATAACGACTGTTTTATTCCCAGATTGTAGACAGGTTTATCAATGGAGCATAGTAGCCGATTGTTACTGATGATATGAAAGCATGTTTGTAGATCGCTATCTGATAAGAGAAGAGCGAGGTCCTTTTGTATATTGTAGGCAATATATGGTGAGCTTGGGACGGTGCGAACGTGATTCGACCCCCTTTTCTGAGGGATAGGTATGATTCTATCTAACTCAAAGATATCGTTGCTCACAAGCGGAATCTTTATCTCTATAATAAGATAGCCTTCACACAGCGTTGCAGACGCCTTCATAATCTTGTACAGCTCGGATAGGTTTGATGACTCGATTGGGGTCATTAGATTTCCCTGCAATTGCCCGGAGATTATGTTGATCTGACGAGCCAGCTGTTCAGGAGTCAAAAGGTACGGGTCGATGCGACCGTGGCTGATGTCTGTCACGGTGTTGATAAGTGTGTGTTGGATTCGCATTAGGTTTGACAATATGATACTCGCAGCTAGGGCGGATGATGTTACATAAATGCCGTTTCTGTTGTCCATACGCACCTTATTGATTTCGTCAGTGACGTTTTGAAGATGTTGTTTTATAAATTTGAACTGTTTGTTCATAGTCTCCTCGCTGCGTTGCAGAATGTTATATTCCGATTCCAAGACTAATGTTTGATTCTTCAGTAAATTTTGAAGATGATTTTCATTATTAGTTATTTTTTCTATATCCTGCTTATACTGTTGAGCGAAATTTTCATCTAATACTCCGAACAACGTGTTTGCCAGGTACCCTACTCCGTTGATTAAACCACGTTTTTGTCTTCGTACGTTTGGGTTTTCAAGAAGTTTTTGATAATGCTCAAGTTCCTTTACTTCGTGCTCTAATTGTAGGATGACGCTGTCGTATTGCGAACCCATGCAATCGGCGGTTTGTTTTAAGTGTTTGACATATTTTTTAATGTTCGATGCTCCGTGATAGAATGTGGACATGTTATAAAACACGATTAGTTTCCAATCGTCCTTGATAATTTGGAGGTTAGACATCTTGTCGAAGTAAAGTCCTTGGTTTGTGGTAATTTGCGTAACGTTGTATGTCGTTACTTTCTGTTGTAGACTAGGAGATGCAAACAAAAGCATTAGTAGAACACTGATGAAAAAAGCTTGCAAAGTTTTTTGCTTTCGTGGTCGTGAAGACCGCCTTTTGCCTTCAACTTGATCTGATGACGGAGTAGAAGACTCATCCTCACACTGGTTCACGGGTTTGGATGGGGATACTTCCTCATTTACAGGCAAGTATACAAGCTTGTTGACTGGACGCTGTATGGTGTTATTGCTAGTCTTGACAGTAACTACTCTCACATACCCGTCCTTTCCAGGATGAAGTAGGTACACTCGTCCCATTGCCCATTTACCCGGAGGTACGTTCTCTTCACGGATGAGGACGAAGTCATCGACTTCAAGGTTACGTCGTGCCTGTTGCCACTTGGTTCTGGTTTGTAGCTGTTGCAGATACTCTGATGACCACCGTTGCCAGATATTCTTTGTCATAGCTTGGACGAGTTGCCATCGCGCCTTTAGCGTTGATGATTCCGGATCAGTTTGAGGCCGTGATAAAATCGGTGCCCCAGTCAGGAAGTGTCCCGGAGTAAGGCAGTCGTCGTCTGAATTTTCCGTGAGTTGACATAAAGGTCTGGAATTCAGACACGCCTCTATTTGGCAAAGTAACGTCGAAAACTCTTCGTACGTAAGACGTTGACCGCCTATGACCCTTTTCAAATGATATTTCAGGCTCTTCACAGCCGCCTCCCAAAGTCCACCGGCATTAGGCCAGGCTGGTGCATTAAAGTGCCACTGGATGTTCTGCTCACTGATTTTGTTAAAGAAGTCCGGATTGATATTCTGGATAATCTCCTTATACTCCTTTTTCATGAGTCGATTAGCGCCTACAAAGTTTGTACCATTGTCACTATACATGTGGCCTGGTGATCCACGTCGGGAGCAGAATCGACGAAACGCTGCTAGAAAGGCGGCCGTACTCAGGTCTGAAACCAGTTCCAGATGGACCGCTTTCGTTGACAGGCAGACAAAGACTGCTACGTATCCTTTCGTTGTTTTGATCCCGCGGCCTTTATTGACTTTCAGCTCTACGTGGCCTGTAAAATCGACACCAGTATGCGTGAATGGCCTTGACGGAGTGACTCTGGCTCGTGGTAAGTCTGCCATGATTTGCTGTTGAACTTCGTTGTTAAATCGGCGACACTTAACGCACAGTCTTAACTGCCGTTTTACCGTCCTGATTCCGCTAATGATCCAGTATCTATCCCTTATGTAGGAAAGTGTTAGTCGGGGACCACCGTGCAAAGTTGTTATGTGTGCCTGGCTAATGACAAGATCAGTAAGTCGACTGTGGCTTGGTAGGATGATGGGATGCTTCGCCGATTTGCTTATACTGGCGTGTTTTAAACGTCCACCAACTCTTAATAAGCCATTTTCATCTAGCCAAGGGTTTAAATTGCAAATCTTGCTTTTCGAACTCACGTGTTGTTTACACTTAATTTGTTGCAATTCTTGCTGAAATTCCTGTGATTGCACTTCTTTAATAATTAATTGGTAAGCGTTGTTTATTGAATAGGTTGTTTTACCTAATAGTACATTACTGTCGCGGCCAGCAATTAGGGCATTGATGGACGATAGAAGAGGCACACATACTTGAGTTCATCAATGCTTGGTTGCGCCGAAGGCTTGTATAGTACTTTTCTCAAATAATGGGCGGAAATTCAAACTGAGTAAAAAAAAAGGATTGTGTGGTTTTATGAAACCACAGTAAAAGTGAAACTTTTAAGCGAACTATAGGCGCCGCCATATTGGCCTTGGCTGCTCTGACGAGCGCCTTTCACTTTATCCCTACTCCGCGGCCGACCGTCACGCGACATGCAACACACAGACGAAAGAGTTTGAGACGAGTAATAAAAGTTTCACTTTAATTAATTATAAATTCCAGAATCAATGACGAAGCACGTTAATTTTTCACGCGTCAATATATTCATTTGTTTCTTCTTTACTTTAGACAGCTCTATTTGCAAGACAAATCAAAATTTAAATAAAATCTTTGATAAGTTACCTCCTTGGTTGCTATGTGTTGAAGTAAAAAGTCTATTTCAATGGTTTTCATAGTAATTTATTTGGCCGCTAAACTGTCACTTGCTAAGGATTGACACCATAGAGGAAAGTAATATTGATTGACACTATTAGCAGCTCACTTCACCCAAAGAGTATGTAACACTACGTTTAACCTAAGATATCACGGTGAGATTTTTACAGAATAGCACTACAGTACCGCAATTTCGATTTATTTCGACGGAAGTTGTTAAAATATTGTTCGAATTTCCAAGCATGTTTGAGAAAATATTATAACCTTTGCATTTCGAGTAACACCGCTTACATGATACTTTGTTTATTTTCACAGAGGCTGCTGAAATATATCGCGAAACTGATGCTGTAAGAAAGGAATCCCGATATGCTGACGCTGTCAAGAACGTGTTCCCAGATTACTTGGAGAGACTCAGCTCGATTATCGAAAAGAACAATGGTCACCTCGCCCTCGGAAAGGTATTAGACAAATTAATACGAAATTATACGTAACTTTTTGCCATAATGCAACAACACAACATAGTAATATTTCTGATAATGGAATCATCTAAGTCAAATCAAATCAAAAGTCATTTATTCAAATTAGGCTTAGAATTAGCACATTTCGAACGTCAAAATTTTATAAGATAGTCCCCCAAAATGCCCGCCCTTCACCACTTCCTAGTGCTTTAGCTTGGAAGAAGTGGTATGGTGCAACAAACTCCCCAGCAGCACAGCTGTTCAATTAGAAAAACTTGATTCTTAAAGTAATTAATATTACTAGACACAGAACAATAAGTTAAATTATTTGTCATATGTCAGCTAGCACACGCCATTAGGATCAAATACAATGGAAACTATACTCAAACTAAAAATAAAACTTAATACCTAAGTAAAAGCTTGCAGGCATAAAGGGTGTGTCCGCTTACATATGCGTATTATATTATCTGTGCATATGCAATGCTGGATTATGCTTATAAAACACAAATGATAAACTAGGACCATCGAAGTAAAAGAGTATAACGTTTTGTGAATACTTTATCCTTTTCCAATTAATCGAAGTAAAATAAATAAACAGTCAGTTACTTATAACAATAAGGAAACCATGGCCAGCAGGACGATCAGTCACCACAAGCAGCACCCATTCACGAGCATAACGTAAAGATCAGCCAGTACCCCCCTCGCTATATTTGAGGGAAGGAGGCAACCCGACCCCCGACGCTACCGTAAGCAGTGACATTTATGGGAGCATGACCAACTTGCTGCTGGTTGCTCAGGCAAGAATAACATGATCAATTGTTGAGGTCGCTAGCTAACCACATATTGCAATACAAGTCATAAAAAAACATTGTAATGAGTACTTAGATCATGTCAATAATAAATGAAAATAATTAATTAAGTATACAGTCAAATAAAATAAACAATTATATGAATTCATATAATATCCTGTCCGTAAGTAAGCTTATTCTAGAGAAAGAACATATTGTCTTGAGTTAATCACAGCGACCAACTATTCTTATCGTTTAAATAGTCGTTGATGGAATCGTATGGTTGAATTTTACTTTAGCTTTGACCGCATTAAGTGCAAATCTAGCAAAGAAGAGGGTAGCTTGTTATAAAAGGTTTTACCAAGCCCAACAAATGAGTTATGTAGTTTGCAAGGGAGTACGTAGTTTGTCCTTATTTTTGATATCGGTGATATTATTGTAAATATCACTGTTTTTAGTGTATATGTTGCCTAATATATAAGATGTAGGCGACATCTTCGTCAAAATCAATTGTGATGAAGCGTGAGAATACCAATATCTTAAAAAAATCTCTAAGAGAAACTCTGGCACCTATAAATCTGGCAGCTGGTAAATTGCTCAAACAGCTCGTTTTTGAAGGACAAATATATTTTGAATATCAACGGCTTTGCCCCACAGCAGAATACCGTAGGACATAACGCTACGAAAATAACTAAAATAGACTAACCGAGCTGTGCCAACGTCAGGTATTTGGAGAATAATAATATAAGAGTCAAGCAAATAAAGAGCCACGAAAAGGAAGAAGCGGCTAACCACTCATGAGAGCAAAATAGCGACGGAGGTCAATTCACGATCAATATTTATATTATTAATTTGTAATAATATTTTTTTTTACAGTTGACATGGGGCGATTTCCTCTTAGCGGGTGTATTCGACTACTTGAAAAGGCTTCTAGAAATGCCTGATCTCGAGAAGACATACCCTGCCTTCCAGAAGGTCATTGACAACGTATACTCTATTCCCAAGGTTAAGGCATACAGTGAATCTACAAACTGACGGAGAAGTTTAATACAGTCATGTAAAATATGCATTTCAAATCTAAGAAAATAAACTTTAGATTTGAAATGCACGTCTTCAATACAAGCTGCAGAAATCCGGCTATTATTAAAATTATCTACTTTTAACTATCATTTGTCATGCATTGTTAATAACAATGCAATGCAATATGAATTGATAACTAAATATATTTTTAAATTTATATTTTGTTTTATTGTTTTATTTTATGAACTAAATGAGAATTGTATGTCTTCTAAAGCCTCGTTTAAGAGAGTGGTTGATATTCAGGATAAATAAAAATGGACCCGAATTCCAGACAAAATGTCTCCTGACGCATGCCATCAATACGAGAGAAGCTGAACCGCGGCTGTTGAGTCGTTCAAGAAGTCGTCTTGATTTCAAAGAGAAAACAATTTAGTATATTTAAATAGATACCTTTTTGAATCTATAAAAATGTTTTTAGTTGCCGTCACATGGCGGGCGTAAGGTGGAAAATTTATTCACTGTTCATTACTTTTCTGTTAAACAATAGTTAATTATTTATTCATTTAGTTAATTATTTTTCATGTCGAGCCAAGCTTCTAATTCTACACGCCCCACCAATAAACCAACCGTCAACGATCGGGCCGGAAACGGAAAAGCCACATATTTTGACAAAGGTTAGTTTGTGAAGTTAGGGCTTGTACAGTTAGGGCGTATAGATTTAGAAGCTTGGCTCTACATGAGATCTGATAACTTTTTGACAGTGCGAGGCCACATGGTCTCGTCTTGGCAACATTTTACATCAAAATGTTTTTGGTGTGATCGCTATTTTCCTGACTGCAAGGACAATAAAGGTATTAGGAAACTGATCAATCCTTTCATTGTTAATGTTTCTGAGGTTCCTGATGAATGTCAAGAAGAAGTGATTGACATGCAACACGATAATAACATAAAAGATAAATTCGAGACATTAATTAATCCTGAAGATTTTTGGAGCCAATAGACAATTTCTTTCCCAAAGATTCGAGAAATGGCTATGTATACCTGGCTTTGTTTTCATCGACATATTATATGCGAGCAGGGGTTCTCGGCGCTTCTGATAGTTAAAATAAGCACCGAAATCGGTTGGATGCCAGTGCCGACATCCGAGTGACTTTGAACAGCACTGAACTCCTTAAGTTCTGAGTTGAACTCCACGATTACTGAAAAATGCTTGCACTGACTGGACAGGTCCACTCAAATCTGTGTGGTTCTTTCCTCAAAAGTCCTTTTAAGACACTAATCTACATGGTCCTCATATGGCCTGACCAAGATTATGTCTGGACTTTAAAAGAGACTGCGACCTCTGAATTTGTTTCGGCCTTTCTTCTCAGAGTAGTTAGATAGGAAACGCCGAACTCATCTAGCTTTTTTTAAATATATTTTTATATGACGTGTAAAAGTGATTCCAATATCCTATTTACAGAATAAATAATTTCTTTTCACTGAACCAAGGATTCAGAAGGTCAGTAAAGAGTATGGCAGTCACAAAAATAATATACGATACCATATACCGTAATATAAAAATGTTCCTAAAAATACTGATAAGTTATGCGTCTTTTATTTATGGATAGAACAACGCTTTTTTCATTTATTTTATTATACATTACCTCCAAACATTTGGTGGTCCATGGCAAGACCGAAATTTTGTCAAATATGGTCCCTTATCTTATCACTAAAAGGTTAAGAGCCACTGACTTAGGTGGACCAATATAAAATGCACGCAAAATAAAGGGAAAATGAATTCTACAAAAAATGTGAATGTATGTATTTTATTTATTACTTCTACAATGGACGGTCTTATCGCAAGCAGCGATTTCTGCAAGACAATCTACATTGCACAGTATTTGTTACAACACTAATGAACCGATCTTTGTAGCTTAGTTCTATCTCAAAAAAATATGTAATAGCGTGCGTCGAAAAAACGTCATTCGAATCTTCATATCACTCCCCAAAAATCATTTGGTTTTAAAATTAAATTAATTTTTGAGATAGCACTTCTGGGGCTATTCCAAATTTTGAGCTGTCCTTACAAAAGTTGCTTCAGTACTGCAGTATTTGAACCTTATGATCAACAACACTGTAGCTGTTGCCCAAGGCAAATATACTTACAGGCTGTTTATTTTTTGCTAAAACGTTTTGTTTCAACTAGAGACGGTCACACCAGGCGGCGGCCGATTTAGCGACACGCAGCAATCGTCGACAGGATCTGGCAGTTGGGACTGGAGGTGGCCTTGCACAAGTCCGAGGCCATGTGTTTTCATGGTCCTCGGAATGCGCCACCATCGAGTTCCCAGGTAACGGCGGGAGGGGTTCACATCGGAGTTGAGTCTAGATTTATGAAGTATTTGGGACTCGTCCTCGACAGCCGGTGGAACTTCGTGGAATATTTCCAACGTTTGGTTCCTAGACTGGAGCGGGCCAGGGCTGACTTGAAGCGGCTCCTGCCCTATCTAGGGGGTCCAAACGCCTCCTGCCGGAGGCTCTACGCGGGGGTCTTGCGGTCTATGGCCCTTTACGAGTCACCAGTGTGGGCGCGTTCATTGAGGCGGCGGCCAGCCCGTCGGTTGCTTTTTGAGGAGTGGCTAGAGAGGCGCCACGGCGTCCTCACCTTCCGCCTGACGCAGGTCCTCCACCGTACACGGTTGTTTTGGGAGATTCCTGTTCAGGTAAAAGCGGGAGGAAACGCCCGGGTGTCACCATTGTGTGGATCGCCCGGAGGACATGGTGGAGCATACGGTGGTGGCATGCCCGTTTTGGGCGGAGCATCGCCGTGTTCTCGTGGAGGCGATCGGTGGCAGTAATCTTTCGCGTCTGGCCCTGGTCCAGGCCATGGTACGGAGCGAGAGGGTATAGGAGGCCGTTACCTCCTTTTGGCGGAACGCGTGAGGGAGAGGCAAATTTCGCGCCCTCAAGCCGCAATCGCCGCAGGAGACGCCCTGGGCGTGGGCTTGCGTACGGTGAGCAATGAGTAGTTCGTAAAAAGAAATTTTTGTCGGCTATTTACTTTCTCTGTACTTAAAACCATAGGTTATATAGGGACAGCAGATATGCAAAATAAATATTTATATGAAATGTAAAAGAAGCAAAACGCGCGACAGCGCAGCGCATTTTTTTTTTCGTATATTTGTTAGGTACACGTTATTTCGCCAATTACGAATTGATTTTGATGATAATTTTTTGTTTGGTAGATCATACTTCAGAGGTGGTCCTATATAAATTTTATTAACTTTGCTTGGGTAGTTTTTGACTTAGCGTCAATTATACGTATTTTTTCCCACTTAGTATGTGGATCATATGATAAGTTCCTGTTACTGTTATTTACATAGCAGGTAGTGGTTATTCGAATTTGTGTGGGGTAGGTACCACAACAAAAAAGTATTTTATTTTTACAAAACAAAAACAATATTTTTCACTTTGTAGTGCTTTTTTGAAAGTTGGTTGTTTTTTTTTTGTAAAAAGTTTTTCTTTCTTACCATAACCAGTCGGTTCCAAGGTATGGTCCAGTAAAAAAAGTGCAATGATTGGATTGAATATTATTGTGTAAGAATCATTTGCTGACTCGGTTTGATGATGGGTATTTTATCTGTACTTGTATAAATATAGTTATCTAGATTAAGCTGCATGATGGTATTATTAGGTATTATAACTATGGGTAGGTTATATATAAAGATTTAGTTACATAATGTGGTGCAATGTTGTTCGACCGGTTGGTAGTTTGGGATTACGTTTATCATGCAAGGTTAGATGATAAGTTAACATTTTTATGAAGTATTAACTCGTGTCTCGATTACTGATAAATTAAAACAAAAACACAAAAATTAAAGAGATGAGAGAGAAAAAGAAGATGCAGCCGAAGAATTAAGTTTGAGAATGTATGAAAATAATAATAAATATTATTTATAATAATTATAATTTTTTCCTTCAGTTGTTAAGTATCTTATCTGTCTTCCTTTTTTATTTTTAACCGACTTCCAACAAGGAGGAGGTTCTATGTTCGTCTGTATGTTTCTTATTATGTATGTTCATCGATATTTTCATCGATAGTGGACCGATTTTGAAAATTCTTGTTTCATTTGGTTTCTCCACCAAATAAAACAAGAATTTTCAAAATCGGTGCTTGCGCGGTGGTCCTATAATAATTATTAACTTTAGTTTTTGAGTTAGCTTGAATAATACGTATTTTACTTAGTCTATGTGGATGATGTTATTATAAATTTCTGTCACTGCTATTTACGTAGCATAAAGGCATAGGTAGAAATAAAAAAATAAAAATTAAAAACCAAAGATAACAACTTCCGAAATTAAATTTTTCACTTTGTAGTGTTTTTTTGGAAGTAGGTTGTTTTTTTTTTTTGTAATAGTTATTTTGCTTCTTTTTTCCCTTCTTGAATCAGTTTATGTTTATTAACTAAGGTTTACTCAATGACGATTATCAATTTATCTTTTCCTGAATCTAATCACTAGGTACGTGGTTTGTTTTGATAATATAGATACTATTTCTACCGGCCGGCGCCCGCGAACTCGTCAGTATTTAGTGTGATAGCTCTTTTAATAAATCGTAAGCACCGGCTTATTATATTTTTTTTATGTTTTAGTTGTAAGTAATAGTTTTATATTTTAGTCTTTACCTGGACATGTCCTATGTTACATTAACACTTTCCGGGACACTAAACGCCCCCAAACGAAATAATAATAAAACTTCTATTGTGTATCGTTCAGTGTCCTTCAAAACTCACATTTTACTCACCAATGTCACAGTATATTAAAGTAAGTGCCCATGTTTACCAGCAGACTCCTCGATTGGTATTTTTTCTCTGTTTCAGAATCATGTCGAAATATGTGTTCCATTACTTCGATGCAAAGGCTTTAGGTGAATCAAGTCGTCTAATGTTGGCATATGGTGGCCAGGAGTTTGAAGATCGTCGCTTTACTGATGAAGAATGGCCGGCAATAAAGCCATGTAAGTACTCTTGTTACAATATCATTATCTCTGGTTCTAAAGGCTAAAGTGTGCCAGAGAGCTGACTCGCAGTCGCAGAGAGCTGACTCGTATCAATTTAACCACCCCGTGTATTGACTTTAGATCTCCGTATTCCAAATTCCAAATGGTCCATTATGGAGGACAAATAATAAATTTTTATTCAGAATCGAAATTCGTAAAATACAATATGAATCTTAATAGGTAGTGGTGCCGATTCTCTTGTCACAAATGCCTCTAAACTAGACTAAAAATCACCAAAATTTTGTTTGTTCCTGTCAAACGACGATTTCCCATTCTGAAATAGACTAAAGTGACACAACTTAACTATATTTTAGTTTGAAAGCACTAAAACTAGGTATGGGCGTTATTTAACGTCACTAGTTACAATAACTGGCTACGGGGCATGTAACGGAATAACTAGTTTCGAGTCACACACAAACACGTGATTTTTGTAACTAGTTCCATCACAATGCAGTGATCGAATGAAAAGAGTGAAACGAAACAAGCTTGTGTTATGTAACGTATTACGTAGGTAACCATTTACATTTTCGTTTCGCAAATAATAGTAACACTTCAATGAGAATAGAATTTGAAAAATAACTAGTTACTAAAATCACTAGTTTTCAAAACCGGTGACGTCTTCGAAGTCACTAGTTACGTTACGTTTCACAAAAATCACGTAACGGCCCACCCCTAACTAAAATGGTACTTAGTTATTAGGGGTGGGTCGTTACGTGATTTTTGTGAAACGTAACGTAACTAGTGTTAGAAAACTAGTGATTTTAGTAACTAGTTATTTTTCAAATTCTATTCGGTGATTCAACACGGTGATTCTATTAAAGTGTTACTGTTATTTGTGAAACGAAAATATAAATGGTTACCTACGTAATACGTTACATATCACAAGCTTTAAGTTTTTGGAACGAATAAGTTTTTATAGCTACATATGCAGTTACATTATTATCGTAATACTAAAGTTATTACTTGCGAAAGAAACAACATGCGTCGAAACGTACTTTTGTTTCGTTTCACTCTTTTCATTCGATCACTGCATTGTGATGACAAACATCACGTGTTTATGTGTGTCTCGAAACTAGTTATTCGGTTACATGCCCCGTAGCCAGTTATTGTAACTAGTGACGTTAAATAACGCCCATACCTATTAGACATTCATTTAGTGAAAATGGCAATTTTGCTATTCTGAATTTGACGTTTTTCACCTAAAATTTAGATTTTGTAACTAAATCTGACTATTTTTAATCGCGACTAAAAACGTGTGGAATAAAATTGGTTGTCATGAACTTTAAATTCACACCAACACCTCGACTTCTGATGCAAAAACAGTATTGATTTTTTTTTCTTTTGCTTATATCTCGAAAACGGTGTGTCCAATCGCAAAAATAATGAAAATTTCGACCCCCTTTACAAAACTCTTAACCCCTAACACTCTGTGGGTAATATTTTTTCTTATTTTCCATACAAAAAGTGAAAAATTCCATATAAAACACGTTGAGGCTGCCCCCCATACGCGTCCGGCTCGAAAAAGATTCACGTGTCGCAATTGTCAAATTCGATTTAAATGTGTCAAAATATTTTTTTAATTTAGAGAATTTATTTTGCAGAATAGCTATAAGATTCTCATAGTCAAAAGGTCAAAAGTAAGGAATTTTAGTGATAGTTTAGTTCGGTGTACAAGAGAATCGGCACCAATGTAGGTTTATACAGTGTTAGATGACTGTACTAGGATCATGACTCAGGCGCGACTTGCAAACAACCTGGATTTCTTGCCTTAATTGAGCTCCATTACCGAAAGCTGCCCAAATCAAGAACAACTAGTACTACCACAAAGTTATGATTTTTACGAGTGACTATTTTTCCAGACATGGAATACGGACAGGTGCCAATGTTGGAGATCGACGGCAAGCAGTACGCACAAAGTAAAGCCATCTCCCGGTACCTCGGCCGCAAGTACGGGCTGGTTGGAGACACTCTTGAAGAGGACCTGGAGATCGACCAGATCGTTGACTTACTCATCGACCTCCGAACGAGTTAGTTTAAACTTCTCGCCGTTCATTATTTTATGGCAGACCTCGACTGTGCATGGGTATTACAGTCGAATCTGGATAAGCGAGACTTCAAGGGACCGCGATCTCTTTTTCGCTTATGGTTCTCACTAACTCGAGTTTCTAGCTTATAGAGGTACAGGAGTTCCCTTTCTCACTTATAGAGGTTTAAAAAAAAACACATTTGGCCATTCGATTACAATACAATACAAAATCAATGTTAGTTAGTTTCTTAAAAAGAAAACAAAAACAATGTTAGTTCCTCGTTTAAGAATGAGTCATACATAGGAGATCTTAAATTTCGCTCGACTGTCGCTTATAGAGGTACAGGCATGTAGCAGTCTCAGTTATAGAGGTCCAGGAGCGGAAGACGACTTTCTCTTATAGAGGTTTCTGTTTCTCACTTATAGAGGTTTTAGAAGATTAAAATGACGGGACCTGGCAATTACTCTCATTTATAGAGTTTTCTCGCTTACCCAGTTCTCACTTACCCTGGTTTGACTGTAATAGAATCAAGATGAGTTTTTAAAATATTGCAACCCTGATGCAAATGCGTGTTATCCAAAACGAGTTAGTCTTCTCGCCGTTCATTATTTTATGGCAGACCTCGACTGTGCATGGGTATTACAGTCGAATCTGGATAAGCGAGACTTCAAGGGACCGCGATCTCTTTTTCGCTTATGGTTCTCACTAACTCGAGTTTCTAGCTTATAGAGGTACAGGGGCTGTCTTTCTCACTTATAGAGGTTTAAGCTTTGTATATCCTTTTTGCAATATTTTAAGTGAAGCCGCTTACATTATAACACTTTGTCGATCTTACAGGGGCTCAGGAGAGCAGTGAACGATTCGAGCCTGATGTGGCTGTTAGGGAAAGCAAATATGCTGACTTTGCCAAGAACCTGTTCCCAAACTACCTGGAAAAGCTTAACGCTGCTGCCGTAAAGAACAACGGCCACCTCGCCCTCGGAAAGGTACCTATACAACGACACAAGAGTTTTTGCTCTTGTATAAAAACAAAGAGAATTTTCGTTCCGTTTTTTGACAGGTAGAGAATACTTTATGAATAAAAGACAATCTAGAGCTATGAAGAGCAGTGTAGCGACAAGCCACATTAAGTGTGATTATTTTTAGTTTAAAAAGAAGAAGAATGAAGAAGTATGTAAGGATCGTAGCAGGTGGCGTTCTGTAGTTTCTGCCTACCCCCATGGGAAGAAGGTGTGAGTTTATGTATGTATGTATGTATGTATTTTTAGTTTCTTTTTTCATTTAAATAATGGCTAAGAAAAATAAAAATAAATTAAATTTAAATACTCTTTTAATGAATTGAAATTTGTATGGAAAATTTTATATCCACGTCCATCTTTGGTGTAAAAGGTCTAGATGCGCGAGGATGTGCGAGGCGAGAATTGAAAAATTTGGATGTACAATATTGAACTTTATTGCTGTAAGAATAGAGTATTTATTTATATTTTAAAACGAATATACAAATCTCGCACCGGCCATTGCGAGACATCGCTGCATACTATATTCTCGGCTGGCCGGCACGCGAGACACCGCTGCCGCTGGCCGGGCGGCGCGTGATGGCGCGAACCAACATGCAATGACCGACGCGTGACATCGCGAGCCGGCGCGGCGGCGGCGCGAGGCAGCGCTTGCCATCGCGAGACGGCGCGGTATAGCGATGGACATATTTCGGTGTAAAAAGGCAAGCGTGATTTTAATTCTCGCCCATCCCATCCACGTCACGCCTCGCCGGTATAAAACCACCTTTAGTCTGGAAAAACCTACCCTCTCACTAGGAGTGGGGCGTTGGTAGCTGCGCCACAGTTCTGACGTTTGCAGCTATCATCGTTTAACATTGTTTTTCTTTGATTGTATTTGTTTTTTGTTCCAAATAAACGATTATAATTAGAGATTATTGTGATATCGTCAGATATCAAAGTAATCAAACCTCAATATTCACTCAAATAATGTATTACACTTTTTTTGTTTACAGTTGACATGGGCTGATTTTATGCTTGCGGGTACGTTCGACTACCTGAGAAATCTTCTGCGGATGCCTGACCTCGAGAAGAAGTATCCAGCTTTCCAGAAAGTCATCGACAACGTGTACTCCATTCCTCAGGTCAAGGCCTACGCCGATGCCGCCCCACACACTGACGAATAATAGCTTACGGAAAACCAGAATAACTTATTTTTTTATATTAGTATGGGTGCTGCCTAAAAAAAAAGTTTATTATTTTAAGAAATTAAAAAAATAAAATTCTTTAAAAATTAATATGCTTTTTTATTTTCTAATCTCAGTAGAAACTGACTGCCTGACTGACTGCCTGCTGCGGGTCGTCAGAAGCCAGAAAGTCTGACAACCAGTCTCACCAAGGGGTTTCATATTACCTAGTTACTGGGTTGTGGCGGTCAGATAGGCAGTCGCTCCACGTAAAATACTGGTATTCAGCTGCATCCGGAAGCCGACCCCAACATATTTCGGAAAAAGCTAGGCAGATTGAATAGAAACTACCTGTCTTGTAAAGACTTAGAATTTGCCGGAACAAAACTTGACCGGCGTTGGCGTTGCACCAGATACTAAATAGCTATATCTGTACGACGGAATAGTCTGTACACTTCGTTCAAGCGTACGAATGATAGTTCTGTACACTTGTGATGATGGAATCCCGGGAAATTAAGAATGAAACCGCCCGTGTTGAGTGTGGTAAAATCACTGATTTATTTTACTTAGCCAGTCCACTAAATGATCGCGCGTATGCAAACGCTGATGTAGCTTAACCTACTTAATGTTACGAAATGTGCGGGTTCACCGTACATACTGCCAACTCTCTAAAGGAGAAGACGAGGGAATATGTTGAACCTAGATGAAACCTAGTGTGTCTAAATACAATAAAAATGATGCCTTAGGGTATATGATATAATTTTTCGTTGAAAGCTGATACAAAGTGATTTCAACAATATCTACTCTAAGTACTATGTAAATCTAACACTAAATTGTCTGATTTTGTTCTAGTTCATATTTCACCATAGGAGAGGTCCCTTTATTTACACTTTCGGTTGTCTTACTTGTATCACTGAACTCACTGATCACTGGCACTGTTTCACGCGCGCACTCAGTAGATCCCGGTCTTGTGAGGTCAGCTTGCGCCTCCGCCCCCGGGGCTCGCTCGCCCGCCGGTACACGTACCGCCAACATCTCACGCTGCAGCGGCGCAGGTGTGGCTTGGCACTTACTTCTTATAATTAAGTATAAGCATATGCCGCCTAAGATGAGAACCAAGGCCAAGGTAACGTACACGACGGAATAATGGTGAATGTCGTGGACGTTTAGTTGTGTAGAAGATTGTTCCTTTATATTGGTTATTTGGTCTCTAAGCTGATTCCACATATGGGTGTGGTTTTCCGGTACGTCGAAATCATTGGGCAAGGTTGTGTTTATTATTGAGTTCAATATGGAAACCTCTGGGACTTCGATATTTGATCGCATGTGCAAATAGCGTAAGTAGTTGTTATGCGTGTGAATACTGTACGTATCCGATTTCAATGTGCATCCATAACCTAGGTCAATGATACCACTGCCTCGTATAACTGTCGTTGTTGTGTCAGCAATACAGGAAATACGAAGTTCACATGACTCACAACAGGTGTAAGACCAGGAGTTTAAATTGTGTAAGTTGACCCAATAATTGTGGCACGTGGACACGTCTTGTTTACAAGCGCTCCTCATATTACTTACAGTGCGGATATCGCATAACGACTGTTTTATTCCCAGATTGTAGACAGGTTTATCAATGGAGCATAGTAGCCGATTGTTACTGATGATATGAAAGCATGTTTGTAGATCGCTATCTGATAAGAGAAGAGCGAGGTCCTTTTGTATATTGTAGGCAATATATGGTGAGCTTGGGACGGTGCGAACGTGATTCGACCCCCTTTTCTGAGGGATAGGTATGATTCTATCTAACTCAAAGATATCGTTGCTCACAAGCGGAATCTTTATCTCTATAATAAGATAGCCTTCACACAGCGTTGCAGACGCCTTCATAATCTTGTACAGCTCGGATAGGTTTGATGACTCGATTGGGGTCATTAGATTTCCCTGCAATTGCCCGGAGATTATGTTGATCTGACGAGCCAGCTGTTCAGGAGTCAAAAGGTACGGGTCGATGCGACCGTGGCTGATGTCTGTCACGGTGTTGATAAGTGTGTGTTGGATTCGCATTAGGTTTGACAATATGATACTCGCAGCTAGGGCGGATGATGTTACATAAATGCCGTTTCTGTTGTCCATACGCACCTTATTGATTTCGTCAGTGACGTTTTGAAGATGTTGTTTTATAAATTTGAACTGTTTGTTCATAGTCTCCTCGCTGCGTTGCAGAATGTTATATTCCGATTCCAAGACTAATGTTTGATTCTTCAGTAAATTTTGAAGATGATTTTCATTATTAGTTATTTTTTCTATATCCTGCTTATACTGTTGAGCGAAATTTTCATCTAATACTCCGAACAACGTGTTTGCCAGGTACCCTACTCCGTTGATTAAACCACGTTTTTGTCTTCGTACGTTTGGGTTTTCAAGAAGTTTTTGATAATGCTCAAGTTCCTTTACTTCGTGCTCTAATTGTAGGATGACGCTGTCGTATTGCGAACCCATGCAATCGGCGGTTTGTTTTAAGTGTTTGACATATTTTTTAATGTTCGATGCTCCGTGATAGAATGTGGACATGTTATAAAACACGATTAGTTTCCAATCGTCCTTGATAATTTGGAGGTTAGACATCTTGTCGAAGTAAAGTCCTTGGTTTGTGGTAATTTGCGTAACGTTGTATGTCGTTACTTTCTGTTGTAGACTAGGAGATGCAAACAAAAGCATTAGTAGAACACTGATGAAAAAAGCTTGCAAAGTTTTTTGCTTTCGTGGTCGTGAAGACCGCCTTTTGCCTTCAACTTGATCTGATGACGGAGTAGAAGACTCATCCTCACACTGGTTCACGGGTTTGGATGGGGATACTTCCTCATTTACAGGCAAGTATACAAGCTTGTTGACTGGACGCTGTATGGTGTTATTGCTAGTCTTGACAGTAACTACTCTCACATACCCGTCCTTTCCAGGATGAAGTAGGTACACTCGTCCCATTGCCCATTTACCCGGAGGTACGTTCTCTTCACGGATGAGGACGAAGTCATCGACTTCAAGGTTACGTCGTGCCTGTTGCCACTTGGTTCTGGTTTGTAGCTGTTGCAGATACTCTGATGACCACCGTTGCCAGATATTCTTTGTCATAGCTTGGACGAGTTGCCATCGCGCCTTTAGCGTTGATGATTCCGGATCAGTTTGAGGCCGTGATAAAATCGGTGCCCCAGTCAGGAAGTGTCCCGGAGTAAGGCAGTCGTCGTCTGAATTTTCCGTGAGTTGACATAAAGGTCTGGAATTCAGACACGCCTCTATTTGGCAAAGTAACGTCGAAAACTCTTCGTACGTAAGACGTTGACCGCCTATGACCCTTTTCAAATGATATTTCAGGCTCTTCACAGCCGCCTCCCAAAGTCCACCGGCATTAGGCCAGGCTGGTGCATTAAAGTGCCACTGGATGTTCTGCTCACTGATTTTGTTAAAGAAGTCCGGATTGATATTCTGGATAATCTCCTTATACTCCTTTTTCATGAGTCGATTAGCGCCTACAAAGTTTGTACCATTGTCACTATACATGTGGCCTGGTGATCCACGTCGGGAGCAGAATCGACGAAACGCTGCTAGAAAGGCGGCCGTACTCAGGTCTGAAACCAGTTCCAGATGGACCGCTTTCGTTGACAGGCAGACAAAGACTGCTACGTATCCTTTCGTTGTTTTGATCCCGCGGCCTTTATTGACTTTCAGCTCTACGTGGCCTGTAAAATCGACACCAGTATGCGTGAATGGCCTTGACGGAGTGACTCTGGCTCGTGGTAAGTCTGCCATGATTTGCTGTTGAACTTCGTTGTTAAATCGGCGACACTTAACGCACAGTCTTAACTGCCGTTTTACCGTCCTGATTCCGCTAATGATCCAGTATCTATCCCTTATGTAGGAAAGTGTTAGTCGGGGACCACCGTGCAAAGTTGTTATGTGTGCCTGGCTAATGACAAGATCAGTAAGTCGACTGTGGCTTGGTAGGATGATGGGATGCTTCGCCGATTTGCTTATACTGGCGTGTTTTAAACGTCCACCAACTCTTAATAAGCCATTTTCATCTAGCCAAGGGTTTAAATTGCAAATCTTGCTTTTCGAACTCACGTGTTGTTTACACTTAATTTGTTGCAATTCTTGCTGAAATTCCTGTGATTGCACTTCTTTAATAATTAATTGGTAAGCGTTGTTTATTTCTGATAATTCCAGAAAACCATATGTTGCAATTTGTTTGTCGCGAATTCGCTTGATGAAACGTGACACCCAGCCAGTAACCCGCACAATTCGTGTCAACGAACTGTAATTTTGCAGTAAATCAGTAATAAAAGTTACATTATTTTCCACTAAGGCTGTGTTCACACAAACTGCTTTTGTTTCTATTGTTGGGGACTGGTATGCGATCTTAACTGCATCTTTCCTCTCGCAACCTTTTAGCCATTCAGGACCTTCCCACCACAAAGATTGGTTTAACAATTGATGAGACGTTATGCCTCGTGTAGCACAATCAGCTGCGTTTTCTTCTGAGGTGACATGACTCCAGAATTCTGCCGGGACTATGTTGGTTATCTGCTTAACTCTGTTCGCTACAAATGGCTTCCATCTGGATATATCCCCGTGTAGCCAGCCCAAAACTATCATGGAATCTGTCCATGCATGAAGCGTCATTCCTATATTTGGTAAGGACTCAATGACCTTCTTTACAAGTTGGGATAGAAGTAGCGCGCCGCACAGTTCCAGTCTAGGAAGCGTTGTTTTCTTTGCGACCGGTGCTAGCTTTGTTTTTGCAGCAACAATCGTCGATGTGTACTCGCCCTTATTGTTCTTGGTGACGAGGTAAATAACGCAAGCGTAAGCTTTGTCTGATGCATCGCAAAATGCATGTAATTGACAAGTTTTTTCTGTGTTACCTAAGAATCTTGGTATGCGAAATTTGTCGATGCAGTTGATTTCTTCTTTTAATTTAAGCCAATATTCTTGCATATCCTTTGGTAATTCTTGATCCCAGTTGGTTTCAATGGACCACGTTTGTTGAAACAGTAGCTTCGCTCTGATTGTAAGCGGTGATAACCAGCCAAGAGGATCGAATAGCTTTGATACTTCTGACAATAATTGCCGCTTTGTAATTACTGCATTACTCTTAGGAATTACATGACTTTGGAACATGAATGTATCAGATGATGGGTTCCATTTTAATCCAAGAGTCTTTCTGGATTCAAGACACTTAAATTCGTAGGGACTGTTCAATTGGTCGGTTGATAAATTCTGCAGGACTTCTGGTTTGTTACTTGACCATTTTCGCAGGTTCATACCAGCACCCTGGAGCATTTTAATAAGTTGTTGTTGTAGTTCTTTTGCTTGATCGGCGGTATTCTGTCCACTCAGCAAATCATCCATGTAGAAAGAGTTCTGTACAGCTGCTGCTGCTACTGGATATTTCTCGGCATCATCTACCGCGAGTTGTTTTAGAGTACGCATAGCCAAAAATGGAGCTGCCTTGGTCCCGTACGTTATAGTGGTTAATTGATATTGATTCAATTGATCATTCATTGAATCTCTCCAAATGATCGTTTGCAGAGGCTGATCTTGCTCTCTAACGAGTATCTGACGGAACATTTTTTCAATATCCGCAGTGATTACATATTGGTATTGCCTCCAATTTATGATAAGTGCTAATAGGTCTTGTTGTAAGTTGGGTCCACTGTACATTAAGTCGTTCAGACTGTTACCCGATGTAGTCTTGGATGAGGCATTAAAAACTACTCTCAACTTTGTTGTTGTAGAATCAAGTTTCCATACACCATGATGTGGTAAATAATACGCCTGATCGGTTATACTTTCGACTTGCCGCATGTGACCTAATTCTTGGTATTCGTTCATAAATTGTTTGTATTGACTTGAAAATGATGTATTTTTAGACATTTTTGACTCTAATTGTTTAAATTGCGCTATAGCCTTAAACTTTGATGATCCGAGTTGCTGCTCAAAGCCTGGCATCATGGGTATCCCAACTTCATACATGCCATTATTTAAGCGTCTTGTGGTGGTTTTGTAGAAATCTTCACAAAATTGATCACCAATAGTCACGTTTGATGATGATGAGTCGTGAATATCCTCCAACTCCCAAAACTTGGCTTTTTCTTCAATGTTATTGATGGCTACATAACAGTTGAACCTTTTTACATTTCCTGATAAGATCCAACCCATTTTAGTTTGTTGAGCTATTGGGGCCTGCGCTGGGCCCTTAATAAGACCGCTTAATATAATTTCCGAATATACACTGGCATCCAGAAGAAGATCGATAGGTCTTGATACGTTGTACTCCGGGTCTGCTAACTGAAGATGTTGCAAGTGAGACCATGGCTGTTTGCGGAATGATGAGTTCGGTAGGCTACTTATGACCTTTGATACAACCAACGCCTGAGTCTTCAGGGTGTAATCTCCGTAGATTGACTTGCAATCTAGTGTTACAATTCCTTTGCTTTGTTTGGAGACTGGACCTACTCCTGAAATGGAGGCATGATATGGTCGACGTTGCAGGCCTAACATTTGCGTAGCATTTTCTGAAATCAATGAAATTTGGGACCCCTGATCTAGAAGCGCTCGTAATGTGACATATGTACCATTTTTAGATAATACAGTTAACGACAGCGTGGTTAACAGTATTTCTTCATTATCAGCTGCGACGTGATTGACATTATGCTGCACCGGTGATGGCTGCACGGTAGCGCTCGTTGTCGCTGCGGTTTGTTGATGTGGTACACATGCATCATGCAGTAAAGTGTTATGTTCACTGTTACACCTTTTGCATCGTCTTGCGCTGTTGCACTCACTGTCAGGATGATAATAAAGGCAATTCTTGCAATACTGATTCTTTGTTACCAAGGTCAATTTATCACTGGGCGTCATTTTCGTAAATTTTCTGCAACGAAATATAAAGTGACGTTTATAGCAAATAGGACAGTCTGGCCCTTGAGTAGCGGCGACTTTATACTGTTTCTTGTAGTGGTTCCCATGATTTGCAGGTTTTTCAGCCTGTTGACCAGACTCCCGTTTAAAGGCAGGCTTCGTTGTTTCTCTCTCTCTTCGGTGTAAGGGTTCTAGGGCTGTGAACTTGTTTTCGAGGAACGTCATAAATTCTGTCAAGGATGGAAGCTCCCTGGGTGATGTACGCGCCTCTTTGTAGCCACAGTAAGTCTCCTGGTCCAGTTTCTTACTGAGAAGATGTACTAACAACGGATCCCATGTATTTGTGTTCACACCAAGGTTGTGTATAGCGTGGATGCACTCCGTGGTGGTATCATATAACTGCTTTAACTCATAAGCTGTTTGTTTAGAGATAGAAGGCTGATTTAAAAATATCTCTATTTGATTTGTAAAGAGAACTTGGGCATTATTATATCGGTGATTTAGAATTTCCCAAGCTGTGTCGTAATTTTCAGACGAAATGTGAAGATGTTGAATAAGGCGTTCGGCCTCTCCCTTGATCTTTCCTTTCAAGTGCTGCATCTTCTGAGCTTTGGTTATTGTGTTATTGTCGTGAATAGCTTCTGTAAACAGGTCACAAAATGTTGGCCACTGCGTGTATTTCCCCGTAAAAGTAGGAATCTCGAGCTTCGGCGTTGCCTGTTGTAAATGAACCATGGACGATATTTTCTTATTTAGCGAACGCTTCGTATCTTTGTAGCTACGCTCGAACATGCTAAATTCATTTTCGTACGATACATCTCCACCTTGAAGTATGTGGTCGATTCGCAGATGTAACGTATCGATAGTGTTCCACTTGGCTTGTATACCCCTAAGCTCGTCTTCAAGTTCCCATTTTTCGGATATTTCGTCTACGTTGATGCTCGACACCAATCGGTTGAAAGACCTAAAATTGGTTCTCTGTTGAGCCAACAGTTCAATGGCTTCAGGGTTTGACTGTGTACCCTTTTCATCCGAACCAAAGCCAGTAAGTAAGTTTCGAATAGACTGGTAAAGGCTCTTACCCTGTTGATAAAAATTAGATGCGAAATATTGTGGTTCCGTATCCGGAAACTCAGAGAGTTTCAAGTGATTTTGTTCGAACTCTCCCCAGAGGTTATCCAACGACTCTATTCTCCTTTGGATGTATTCCGGAGTTTTTCTCGATAACGGATCCTTACCAAAGTTGATCTTTATCCTATTGAAACCTTCTAATATTTCCGATTGACGAGCGCTTAAAACGGCCATTATGATTTAATAAAAGGAACAATCTTACTTGGACACTGACGAGTTGCGATACCAACTGTGGGCTGCTGACGTCGTGTGCAGTACAGATGTAGATTCAGCTCCACCGATGTCTTCTTGGAACGATTCACTGATGGTTCACTGAATGGAATGAGTTGAACGATTTGCGGAACTGTCGCGTTATACTCAACGAATACAATCAAGTGTGTGGCTGCGTTTTCAACACACCTTGATCTATACACCCGATGGATTGTTACGCGTGATCACAGAATCCAGCCGGTCCGATCCGGCTCGAAGGACCAAAAAAAATGTACGACGGAATAGTCTGTACACTTCGTTCAAGCGTACGAATGATAGTTCTGTACACTTGTGATGATGGAATCCCGGGAAATTAAGAATGAAACCGCCCGTGTTGAGTGTGGTAAAATCACTGATTTATTTTACTTAGCCAGTCCACTAAATGATCGCGCGTATGCAAACGCTGATGTAGCTTAACCTACTTAATGTTACGAAATGTGCGGGTTCACCGTACAATATCTACATTATTTAAAACAGTTTAGTTAGGCAAAGGTGTGCGTATATTCACCCACATTTCGATAGGGGGCGAGCCTATCGCCATCAAGGCTTGTGCAGACTGACAAGACTTGTGCTAGTCTGCACAAGCCTTCAACCGGGCACAAACCCAGTTTCCGGGCTGCTACTGAGAAATTCCTGATGGAAAATCCTAATAACACTACTCGACCTGGGAATTGAACCCAGGACCTCATGTTCAGCAGTAGCGCTTGCTACCACTAGACCAACGAGGCTTACATTATTTAGAAGATGACCAATAACGAATGGTGATGATGTACTTGATGATGGTTTAAAAATAGAAAGTTAACAGCAGCGTGGGTAGATCTTAACAAGGCGTACCGATTCGCTATCGGATTCGATTGTAAGGCCTTTTTTTTTCTTTGGGTGGGAAGTTATTAAATAACTTCTCCCGCTCTGGGCGGAGCGGGAGGGTGTGTCAGACTCTTATTGACTAAAACCCACCCGTGTTTCTTCGGTTGCCCTGTTGCCGGGGGCCACCATCTCCCTTTCGGTTTTCTTCGCAACCCCGGCAGGCACCGGCCCTAGCGGACCCCGTCAATTCTGCTGACATCTCTTTGAGGCCTGAGACGCGCGTGGACCACAACGCGCCGTCGACTCGGGCCTGGTCCTTATCAGACAGCGAGCTACCCATTGCTAACCGTCCGCAAGCCCAGAAGCAGCAGAAGGAGGTGACGGTCTTCCATTTCCTCTCGCTCCGTACCATGGCCTGAACCAGGGCCGAGAGCGCGAGAGATCACCGCCGCCGATCGCCTCCACGAGGACATGGCGATGCTCCGCCCAAGCCGGGCAGACCTCCACCGTATGCTCCACCGTGTCCTTCGGGCGATCCACACAATGGTGACACCCGGGCGCGAAACAGCCGTGTCCGGTGAGGACCTGCGCCATGCGGAAGGTGAGGATGCCGTGGCGCCTCTCTAGCCACTCCTCAAAGAGAGAACTTTTCGCCGAAATTGTGGCGTGCCCAACGCTGGGTTGCGACAATCGCACTCTCCATGACGCCATGAGATCCCGCCGCAGCTTTGTCCGCTGTGCCGTGATTTCTCGTGGCAGCGGAGTTAAGCTCCGGGGATTCGCCTCCTCGCGCCACTCCCAGATGTGCGCGAGGACTTTTTGCCTCCAGATCCCATTGCGGTAATCGGGCAAGGAGGCTTGCCGCCTCATAGGAGACCGTACGGTATCCTCGGGCCAGCCGGATGGCCATGACCCTCTGGGACACGTTCAATTGGCGGCCTGGCCGCAGCCTCAATGAACGCGCCTACACCGGGTGATTCATCATCATCATCATTTCAGCCGAAAGACGTCCACTGCTTGACACAGGCCTCCCCAAGCACCTCCAATTCGACCGATTCTGTGCTCTCCACATCCAGCGGATTCCTGCGGCCGTCACAAGGTCATCACACCGGTCGATTGTTAGGCCTGAATTCCTCTTACGCTGATGTCGGTCGCGCGCGTGTCGGAATATTAAATAAGGAATTTATAGAATCGAATAAAATATACTTGAATAGGCGAAAACTAAATAAAACGTGCAATATTTTTTTATATCTGTCCCTATCGTAACCCGTTGTAGACCGACTTGCTCTCATCCTTTGCGGTGCCATGTGACCTAAAGTGACGTCATGACGGGATCGATATTGTATGAATTTTTAGTTCCCGATTATGACGTTTTAGCGCCGGGATATTTTGGGACAGTTTTTTTGTTGTTGTAGTTCAAAGCTAGAAATAGACGTTTTTGTTGTTAGAATGTTATGGTGAATTAAATACCTATAGTGTAACTATTATATTTTTTGGCAATAGTAGACACTATTGACTGCGCGATTTTTCAATAGTGGTAGACTTGCTGATGCGGTTCGCATCAGCAAGTCTACCGAGGGAAGCCGGTAGGAATCTTGTTCTATGGTGGTTTCGCTATGAAAGTATACTAACCTAGCTGTGGCTATATCAGTTAACTGCCATATTTTTCTTACTGCATATACAGCTGAACTTAATATACCTGAAAGAGTTCTAATGTGGGTACCCCATTGCAATTTTGAATCTAAAGTAATTCCTACAAATATCCTAGTTTCCGTTATTGCATCTAGTTTTTTTCGGTCATCAAGTTTTAGATTTAGACCCACTTGAGGTACATTTGGTAATGAGAACCGAATACATTTAGTTTTGTTCGCATTAAGTAAAAAATTATTTGTTGTGGACCATTTAGAAAGAACAGCCAGACTATAGTTGACATGTAATACATCTGTATCTTTTCTGTCTATTTTATAAATGAGAGAAGTGTCGTCAGCAAATAGAATTATATCCGATAAGTTAGCCATCATGTAAGGAAGGTCATTTATATGTATAAACTAAAAATAAGAAAGGGCTGAGAATTGAGAATCCATGGTAACAGTTTTCGCGTCGATGGCCGTGCCACCCTGTATAAGTGCCTATTCTTCTCTAGTTCGTTTTTTACGTGGATTGTTTTTATGTTTTGTAGATGTGAACCTTTAAACTTAAGTCCTTTGCGTCTGCTTCTTCTCTTTTATCATCTTCTGCTTTTTCTTCTGCAAAATTTTTGATTTTTGTTTCATTTTCACAGTAACTGAGTCACGCACGAGTTACTTACTGCTCTTACTTTTGGCTTGTCATCGTACGATGACCTTGTATGATAAGGATAACATGCCCCAACCCACCACGCTACCTAAACGAACGGCACTTGAACGGCATTGCACAATATTGTGTAACTTTATATATGTTACGGCTAAAACCCGAAGTGCGGCTATACCTAGTTTTAGCCGGCTACAACTAGGTGTGGCCGGGCCCGGTAGCAGTTGGTTAAACTTGCCTAAATCGACCCTGGCGACCCTGGGGTGTGTTATAGTTCTAACCTAACATACCTTTCAGCCATTTTCATTTGCTACAACTAGTTTGATTACAACACCAGTTTGATTTCACAAAGGTATCCGTGCCTCTAAGTTTCAGTACAAGATTATGAACCCCCCTGCGTTGAAATTTTTCGTCAAAAAAGTGCAATACCAACGTGGTCAAAATGTATGGAAAAGCAGATTTTTGTTTTATACCGACGTAAAATTTCAACGCAGGGGGTTCATAATCATATACAGTTTTCGTGTCCCTGCCAGCCTGTATGTACCTATTTTATAGAGACTTCAAAAAAGGAGGATATTTTTTCAAGTGCCTAATTATCTAAAACTAATATTTACTTCTGAGATATTTTCTTGAATCTGATGTTTTTTCTAAATTTGGTTTTTCCTGTATGTTTTTTTTCATGGTATTCTTTGCTTCTTTTTCCTTCTATAATCTATTTAATAGTCATTATGACATTTATTCGATTCATGCCTGTGGTAGGATAGTTTACCCAGTACAAAAAAACGTGTAGGTAGATTATCAATATCTACACTTGACTTCTTATCATTACATGGTTTGCTATGGTTCTGACTTACGTATTTCTACCGATCAGCAACCGGCAATTCGTCAGTATTTCTGTGATCGATCACTCACTCGGCCGTACTTCCTATCGTGAGTATCTGCTGATTCTGTGAAACTTTTTTTATAACTGCTTCGAGAAGTTCAATAAAGTAACTATTAATTATTTAGTGTAGAAAATCTCTTTATTTATGTACCTAATTTTACTCGTGACCTTTTTCTGTGTTCCAATCTGGAATAATACCTCGTTTACAAGTTAATTTGTTGTGTCTGATGCTATAAATAAAACGCTAATTGTAATTAAATAATTATCTAGTACCTAATTTATATATAATATTATTATTATTTTAAGACTTACCAAACGAGCTTATATATTATGTAAATATTATCTTACTCCATCTTCTACATATGTATAAATAAAAACTACCTTATTTGATTTGTTATCAACTATCATTCAACTTTGACTTTATTTAATAAAATTCTGCAATAAAAAAAACCATTTTGTATGATTGCAATTAATGGTCCACGTTACTCTAACTCCAGTACCTCCATGTTCTAAATTAAAGCTTTAATATCTTTTCTTCTGCCTCTTTTTATGCTTAGTTATCTCTCGTAGTACCTATAATTTCTAAAACCTACTATAAATTTTCCAGAATCATGTCGAAATATGTGTTCTACTACTTCAGCGGAAAGGCTCTAGGCGAGTCATGCCGTCTACTGTTCGCATACGGTGGCCAGGAGTTTGACGACATCCGTTGCTCTGGCGAAGAATGGGCGAAATTCAAGCAAAGTAAGTACCTACTCTTGTTGCAATTTCTTCATCGTCTAAAGGCCACACACAAACCTGTGGCGTCATAAACATTCATCTTAGATACTTTCTTCTGTAAATGTGTTTGTCACCCAACTCCTCCTAAACGGCTGGATTGATTTGGATAAAAAAAATTGTGTATATTTTAGTGGGTCTCTGGATGGTTTGAAAATACAATTGGACCCGCTAGGTGGCGCTGTTTGGATAGGACAACGTCTGTCGGGTCCGCAAGTGTAATAATAAAATAGTAACGAGTAATTTTTGTCTGTTTGTCTGGATGAATGTTCCGGATTGGCGCAAAAACCGCTAAACGGATTTGGATGATATTTTTCACACAGATTGTTTATAACCTGGATAACATATTGAGCACTTTTAGTCCAGGTAGTACGTTCCGTTGGGATATTTGCCGACATCCACGCGGGCGAAGCCGCGGGCAAAACCTAGCTATAGATAAAGTATTTAGATTGGCGTTATTGATCGGTAAATATTAGCCCCCCAAAATGGCAAATCTGAACAATCAGGCAAGTATGCGATATGTATCACGTAAAGAGCCTAAAGTTCTTTGTTTTCATAATTCATGTATATTAGATTAGATATCTGTTGCTACACAAGGTAATATTCAAGGCACCGATGGAATGGTAGATAGTAGGTAGGATTTGGTGGCATTATCAGTTTTAATGAGTATTGTAAAAGCAACTCACATTTTTCTGATTTTCCTTGTTTTACTATAGGAAAAGTTTCGTTTAGAGATCACACTACATCGACAAGATCATATTGTTTACGAGAGATGTGTTTTTTAACCTTCAGATACACCATTTGGACAGTTGCCAGTCTTGGAGATTGACGGCAAGCAGTTCGCACAGAGCCTGGCCATCTCCCGGTACCTCGGCCGCAAGTACGGGCTGGTCGGAGACACTATTGAGGATGCCCTGGAGATCGACCAGAACGTCGACCTACTCAACGACCTCCGTTTGAGTAAGTTTAAGCTTCTCTTCATGCATATACTGGACTCGGTCTTAATTCCAGTTTTTAATACAATTAAACAATACTAAATTTTATACTTTTAAAACACCCTTGCGAAGTGTTTAATAATACTTTGTTTAATTCTTACAGAGGCTGCAGCGGTCATGTATGAAAAAGATGAGGCTATAAAGGAAGCCAAATATGCTGACTATACCCAAAATGTGTTCCCAGACTACCTGGAGAGACTAAACGCTATTGTCGTTAAGAACAACGGTCACCTTGCCCTTGGAAAGGTATATTAGAAAATCAATGGGAAATGTTTTTTTTTCTTTTGTTTAGCCAAACCAATTTTTTTTTTAATACTCTTAAATATGGAGAATATTAGTTTGTAAGTTACAGGCAGGAATGTTCTACAGTCTTAGTTTCCGATTAGCTTGTCACTGACAATCTAGAATTCTAGAGCCATGAAAGAGTAACCAATCATGGTCGTGATATAGCGTCAAATATTAAGGCGTACTTATTATATATCTACATTTCATCTAGTACATAATATTCTTGTGATTAATCATTCTCATCTGTTTACAGTTGACATGGGGAGACTTTGTGTTAGCGGGTATGTTCGACTACCTAAAATTGATGATGAGGATGCCTGATCTCGAGAAGAAGTACCCTGCCTTACAGAAAGTCATTGACAACGTGTTCTCCATTCCTGCGGTTAAGGCCTACGCGGACGCCGCCCCTGCAACCGACTTTTAAAATTCTCATATAATAATATGATAGATGCAGGAATACAACTTGTCATTTAGATTGTGTGGGTTTAAACCGAATGCACTAATAAACCAACTTTGTAGAATAAAAATATAACATTTATTTAATTTATATTTTATGCTGTAAATAAAATAATTGTTTTATTTTTGTAAGGTTACATTTTTATAATTTATACATAATTAGATTTAAGAATGTGTCAAAGTAAATAAGGGTTCTTTTTCATTTATTTGTTTTTCTCTTGGTAAGTAAAAAGTTATTAGTTTATTACCTAGGTACTAGATTCTGCCTGCGACTATGTCTGCGTGTTTCTTTTTTTAAAATATAATAAATCATAATTATGACACTCGGCAATATTGTAAGTAGCTTTCTATCAATTTTTACTTTAATGTTATGGACATGCAATTAATATCTGACGAAGATTCTAATGTAGATGTAGATACTAATGTACAGACCAGCACATCAAGCTACTAAAATCTGTCAAATGTATTGAATAGATTTTCAACTTTATCGCTGAAGTATAAGGTTCAAAGTTGATTGGGAAAATTTGACAATTTCGGGTAGCTTGATGTGCTGGCGTCTGTACATAGTATCTCTATCACAAATTTACAGTCTTGCAGGAAGACCCGAATAACTAAAATTGTCTGTTTACATTTTTTATTTGTCATGAAAATTTTTTTTAGGTTTTAGGATTACGTATAAATTACATAAATTTTAATTAAGAAGTAAAATTAAATACTAGCTTACATGTACATATTCGTAAGAAGTTGGCAGAAACATTCCAGCGGTGATTTGTTGAATTCATTTTCTCCTTAACCGATCGTTACTTTTCCTGACAAAGCTTATTTTATTTACATATAATTATGTTAAATAGATAAATGTACAGACGCCAGCACATCAAGCTACCCGAAATTGTCAAATTTTCCCAATCAACTTTCAACCTTATACTTCAGTGATAAAGTTGAAAATCTATTAAATAAATTTGACAGATTGTAGTAGCTTGATGTGCTGGCGTCTGTACATACACCATACAGATATAAATGTTATGTGTTCTTGTGTTGTGTAATGTTGCTGTATTAGTATTTATTCTGTTCAAACTGTTAGTGCCCGGTGTCTTTCTGGTGATTTCATACTTTTCCGGTGCATTTTTCAAAATTGTATTTCATATAAATCGTGACCAGACAAAAAATAAAACAGCCATATCAGTCAAACCATTTTCGAGTTTTTGCGAGACTATTCTTATAAACATTTATAGATTTTGTAGTTATTTTCGAGCTATCTATTCTTTATGTTGCACCTGTCATGTTTTTTGCTAAAGGGCATGGGGCTTGTGGCTAAGAAATAACAGCCGCACGGGTGGATCGATCAGGTTCAGCAACGCTTGCCACAGTTGGTCCGTGGATGAGCTACCATCTTTACATACCAAGACCCCTCCATGCCTCGGAAAGCACGTAAAGCTCCGGCTGTCATTTGCAGATCTTTGACAGTTGTTACGGGTCGTCAGAAGCCCGAAAGTCTGACAACCAGTCTTACCAAGGGGTACCGTGTTACCCAGAAACTGGGTTGTGGAGGTCAGATAGGCAATAACTCCATGTAATATTTTACATGGAGTTATTGCCTATCTGACCTAGTATAGTAGTATTTAGCTGCATCCGGTTAGACTAGAAGCCGACCCCAACATAGTTGGGAAAAGGCTACGTAGATGACCTTTCATGTTTTGTCTCTGCATCATCCTATGCTATTGACTGGTAGAAAATTCCTCAGGCATTAAGTCCGCCTTTGTAAAAAAATTTCTTTACTTGTGTATAAAAATATTAATATTTTTTTTATTGCAATTCTCAAACAGGTAAAATTTGTTGTTTTTACAGTATTACTCGCCAAACTTTCTAGTAGTAAATAAACAATCAATGTTTTTTTCGCATTTGATGAAATTCATACCATGGAATTAGTATGTACAGACGCGAGCACATCAAGTTACTACAATCTGTCAAATTTATTTAATAGATTTTCAACTTTATCGCTGAAGTCTAAGGTTCAAAGTTGATTAGGAAAATTTGACAGTTTCGGGTAGCTTGATGTGCTGGCGTCTGTACTATATTTAAGCTTCTTGATCCATACAAATATTCGTTTATATGTAGATGATGCCCATGGAAATGAAATAGTAATAGGTGGTAGCGACATCTGTGTTACGGGGCAGAAATTAATACATTTTATACGTATGTATGTAACCTAACGGTTTAACTAACTATCACTAGGTAGCGTTTGTTGATGGGTTTCCGAAAATGGACAAATGGCGCGAGAACACTCCATAATAATATGTATAATTTCAATACTTATTTAAATAAAAATAACTAAATTAAAAATACGTCATATGCTGCTCACAACGGTTTCCATAGAGCAGTCAACTGTTTTATTTCTTTTCTCTTTTTCCTCTGCTTTTCTGACTTTTCCGACTTTGTCGCATTCTTCCACTTGCTTGATGGTGTCAAAGAGAGGCATGCCCTTCGTCTCAGGAGTGATGTAAAGGAGTATGCCCGCCGTGATGGCGGAACAGCCAAATAATGTAAATGGTAAGGCGGTAGACACGGTGTTCTGAAAAAAATTAAATAAATAGATTAGAAAATGAGCATAATTTGATTAAGCAAGGTAATTTTATCTGGCGATCTCTAACTGTTACTTACAAAACCCTGTGATGGATTGTGTCAGTCAATCCATCACAGGGTTTTGTTTTGGAATTCTTTGAATATGTCAAGATCAATTTTCAGGCCAGATGCTTTCGACAATTGATCTATATGTCTAACAAGACAAACAAATCAGTTAAGTTTACATTACAGTGTAGTGATTACCAGAATAGGTGAGAGTGGTGCAAGCATGCCGCCGACCCTGGAAGCGAAGGCTCCGAGCCCCAGCAGAGTGCCCCGGACGCTGGTGGGGAACAGTTCCATCGTGTAAGTAATGGCGCCAGTGAAACACGCAGAGATGACCACCTTGCCCATGAGGAACAGCGTGATCTTCGCCCAGATGTATTCTGGAAAGACAGGATTTAATTGTGAATAAAATTATTACTGTGTAAATTGCAAAGTGATGGCGGTGTACGTGCACATCTGGGTATACAAGCCAATATAAATCAATATAAGAGTCAAAGTCATATCTCTATAGTTTCGAATTTACAAATAAGCAATTTCTAAGTGCTAACAACTCTTTTCCGTAAATAAAGCCCCATTGACATACACGGCACAAGAGCAAAAATCGCATGCTAAGCACGTTCAATTATTGCCATTCAATAATTGCATGGGACTTCTGTTTACACCAAGGAGCGGGGTGTCGCCCTTGTCCACTGCGACCTCATCTCGGTGCATCCCCACGTCTGTTTGAAGGAAATATTCCCTGAGACTGAAAATCTCGCAGTTATGGAGGGATTTAGCATTGAAACCTCGACCCCCACACTTCTGCGGGATGTACAGTCTCATCATCACTAATGACCGTGGTTAATGCATCCGATATGCCGTCAGCAATGTATGGACTTTCCTATCCAGAGCGTTCAAGTTCCGTCTGAGTGCATATGAGTATGCTGAAAGAATACTTGATGAAGGCACGCACCCTGTTTCCGCCTGATAAAATACTATTTAACACTTTATTCAGGCGACCAAAAAAGCGCTCCCTCAACGATTGTTTCATGTCTGCAGCGTTGATGTCTAATGCTTCCGACATACCCAAATACTTGTAGGTTTCGGTTGAGGAGAGGGATCTAAGGTGTACGAAATCAGAGAGTTGGGTTCCCTGAACGTTTCTGTTACCTTCAGTTGCAAATTGTTGGGGGCAAAAAGTTTCAAGTCATCCATGTAAAGAATGTGCATAGCTTGACCATCCTCTCCTCAATCGATAGCCTAGACTTGAATCCTCCAGCACTGTGCTTAGAGGATTCAAGGCTTACCCACGGAGCACGCAGAACCAAAGTGGACTCAAACTATCGCCCTGAAATATACCTCGCTCGATCCTTATCGGCTCGCTATTTCTCTGCATATGTCGACATCCTGGATGGTGAAGGACCATCTTTCACTGCCCCATACACGACATCAGGAAGGTGCGCAGAATTGCATCTGCTTTATATAACTCCAGCACCCTCATGAGCCATGTATGCAGCACTGAGTCATAGGCCTTCTTATAATCTATCCAACATGTTGACAGATCCCTTAGAGAACGACGAACCTGTTGGTTAATGGCCATATCGATTAGATGCAGCTCCTTATTACCGCGGGACCCACTCCTACATCCATTTTAAGCGCCAGACATGATGGAGTAAGTGTCTATATGTTTGTTAACTTTAGGTCTCAAAATGGATGTAAGAACTTTAAAAGCCGTCGGTAGACAAGTGATCTGTCTATAATTCTTGGCCTTCGCGGTACTACCTGATTTATGAAGCAGGTGGGTTATTCCTGTCGCTAGGAATTGAGGCAGCGACCAGTTTCAGTCAGCTTTAGGACTGGAACTGGGAGGCACGAGCTACATCTTGGGGCTGATGGGATGGTAAGTGTCACTATTTCTGGTATTTGAGCTCATGCTCACTCGATCTCCCTTGTCCAATCACCTTCGGTGTGATTGACAGGCAACGATCAGATGCTTTGCCAGAACGAACACATGGCGTGATCATCTGGCAGGCGCGTGTCAGCTACACCTTGTTCCGGTCGCTCCCAAGCCCTATAAACCCTTTCATCGCGATGAAATGTGCGTTTATGAGTGTACCACTCTACTCTCCGTCTGTACCGACACTGTGCCTGCATTATTTTGTTATTATTTTAACCCTTGGTATTTTTACCCTTGGTACGTGGATTCACGCGAGACACAATGGTTTTTTAATTGTTTCTGTAATTACGGCATTCGAGAGGTTAAGCGATGATTCAATTAACTACTTATTAATTCAAATCTATACTTACGATCCGGTACCAACGCTGATACAACGCACACTACGCCGCAAAAGATATATCCACCCATCAGCGGAAACTTCCTGCCATACTTGTTCATTAGGTACAAGCAGATAATCTCTCCTGGAAACGACATCACTGTAGAGAGCAAGAAGTTCACGTACTTATCCCCCGGTAGCCACACAGAGTTTATCATCAAGCCGTAGTACACGAAAGTAGATGTGAACCGACACATCCCTACCACTAACAGTCTCTTCATAATGGCTTTAGACGTAAAAATATCTGCGTAACTCTCTTTAATCTGATGTTCAGCAATATGAAACTTATCTTTAAGTTCAACTTCAGTCATAGCGGCCAATTCTTCATAATTAATGTTAATTTTATTCGCTTTTGCTATTCGTTTCATTGATGCTTTAGCTTTGTCATGCTTCCCGTTAACGATTAGCCACCTGGGGCTCTCATAGATGAGGAAGATGTAGGTGATGAAGAAGATGAGCGGTCCGTTGATAATGTGGATGAGCGTCTTCCAGTAAGGCACGAACATGGCGATTAAGGCGAATATACACTCGCCCAGGTAGATTGCATATGCGAATATGACACCTGCTAGTACTCTGTGCCTTGTGCTTGCTATCTCTAATACTGAAAAAGAGAGAAAACGTTATTAATTTGAATTGCAATTCTGTTGGAAAATATAGGTTGTAAATGGAATGGAAGAGATGGCAAAACGCATAGACAAAACGTGAATCGAAATTCGTTTGGTTCGGATATTCAGTTAAATAATGTGATGATATTACAATATAACTTAGAATTTTGCTCCTATCGACACAAGCCGAAATAGCTCAGTTGGGAGAGCGTTAGACTGAAGATCTAAAGGTCCCCGGTTCAATCCCGGGTTTCGGCAGTCTATCTTTTGCTTCACCTTTATAAGCAACCGATCATTAATTTTTACGGGTTTTCCGAAACATTTTCGAGAAAACAGCGCATATCATACGCTAAAGTTCTATTATAGGTCATTGCCACCAGTTTATGATATACAGTATATTTAAACGACAGTATAGTAGGACCGTTCGCTGTGGTGACGTCCAGCAGGCAGACAATCGGCTGAATTGATGATGATGATGAAAACGGTAAGTTGATAAAAAATAACAGTGAAAGGACTGCCTTTCGCAGTTATTTTATCTTTGGCAGCATCCACCCAACAGCAACCTTATTGTAACATGAATAAAAATCATTGTGATTTTGACAGACTTGTCAGTGGTTGCAACCCAACAGAAACCTTATTATAACGACGATAAAGATCACTGTGATTTTGACAGTAATGCGTAAAGGACTGCAGAACAATATAAGTACTCACGTATGACCATAGCGGCAGCATACGAGCCGCCAGTGACAGCTGCCTCCAAGAACTCGATGATGACGTACACATAGTACGTGGTCGCGAACGTCTTGAGGTGACCGATGCTGCCGCTGACCACGCAGAATATTAGTGTTGGCTTGCGACCGAACCTGGAAAATTTCATTTGACAAGGATTAAGTAATTGTTTACTACTAGTTGTTGCCGGTGACTTCGTTTACATAAATGATTTAATGTCTTTGGTTTACGTGTATTTTGTTTTTGATCATTTTCAATGAAAATATTTAGGATGAAAAGCATATGTCCTTCGCCAGGTCCCGGGCTACCATATATGTCAAATTTCATAACGATCGGTTAAAAGGAAAAAAAAACTTTTTTACAAAAAATACAACCGACTTCCAAACTACAAAGTGAAAAATAACTTTAATTTCGGAAATCGGTGTCTTTGGATCAGTATTTTAGTTTTATGTAAAAAAGTTTTTTTTTTCACTTTTTAGTGGGTTGGTTTGTAATTTATCTAAGTTACAATAGCCTTATGTCAACTGCTCATCAAAAATACCCAAATCGCTATAGATGTGCCTTTAATATTTGAAGAGTTCCTTCAATTTCTCCAAGATCCCATCATCAGATCGTGACCAAATGACAATGGGACAAACTTGAAAGTATACCCTTTCAAACAAAAAATATTTTTTCAAATCGGTCCAGCCGTCTTTGAGTAATCGGGGAACAAACATAAAAAAAAAAAAAAAATATCCCAACGAATTGAGAACCTCCTTTTTTTTGATGTCGATAAAGAAGATCGGCAGTGTCAGTGTCGATCTATTTGAGAAACGAACTTAAACTAAATTATATGCATTTTATAGATCAAGTAGAGTAGTTTATTTTCCTGATTAAAGTTTTTTTTTATTTTGTGGGAAAAGAGAAAAAAATTATAAATAAACATTTTGTTAAATCAGAATTAAAAGTAGCAATAACTAAACGGAAAACAGCGGTGTTGAAGTAATCATTGCCATTTTCAGTATAATATTACTTATTAGTAGAATATGAATGTTGGCTGGCTGGTTAAAAACGAACAATCATTTTATAATAACATTATGAACACATTTTTTCTTTTTATATTAATAGACATTAATGTGATTGCAATATTCCAATCTTAACTATAAACTGTATTCTAAAATAATTAAAGAAAGCATAACATAATCGTTAGTTTTTACAGTTTGTACCTGGCAACATTAAACAATTCGCATTTCATAACAATTACTGTCATTGTCATCCTGTGATCTGTCACACTTACAGTCGTCGTACGTATCCTTGCGATTTGTTTGTCGTCTGTTATTTGTTTACTTTCCAACTCATTAGTGTTTACTTCATTGTTTATTCCGCGTTCAGTTGAGCTTTCGAGTTCCTGCGTGTTGAGTACTTGTGATAGTGAACACTTTTTTTGAGACAGGACTCTATTTGTTAATATAAACATGTCTCGTTCTAACGTTCGGTGTGTTAACTGCGAACTTCGGTTGACGAGACCACGTCATCGTCTTTCAAACGAAAACGAAGACCTTCTTAATATTATAACGTTATGGACTTATCCAAGGGAGGTGAGTAAAAATATTCGGGTCATTTTTAAAATAATATCTACAGTTAAGTGCTGAAGATTTTGCACCACTTTCAACTCCCTCAAAGTTCATAATAAGTAAACGCAAGTGGAAAAAAATTATACACAAGTCATACTACTTTGTAAGAGTGTGATTAAACCTTTGTAACCAACGGGGTCCCAAGATTTCCTCAAGATGTTTTCCTACCCTGTTAGCAAATGATAAATATAGTAAAATATTTTATTAATCTGCTTATATTGATAGGCCATGTATTATGATCTATTTTTCTAAGACTAGATTTTCTCTACTAATTATACCTATACCTAGCATACTTAAATGTTTAATTGTTTATTCTATAAGAAGATGCTTTGTATGACTTCTACTGTGTATGACATATGTTTTCTTTTTGATATTTCACTGTCATTATAACTGGACACTACTGTATTTAAAAATACCCAAATGAGTAACACAAAGACAGTGTGTGTTCAACCTCTAAGTGTGTGCTTGACGAGGCTATTCAGAGTGTTACAGAGGCTAACAATTTTTTTTATTATTATTTTACTCGCAGACAACTGATGCTGACTTCGTATGCCAGGCTTGTTGGGAATTAGCAAGTCATACAACTAACCAAGTTGCACCTGAAAGACAAGTTGGACATCAAAATGTTTGTGTTGGATGTGGCCGTTCCATTCTAAGAAGCAGAAGTCGTTTAGTTCTGAGAGAAAACAGTACAGACGAAGAACAACAGCTTGCTGCAATAATTTCACAGTGGATACAGCACCGTCAAGTAAATATATTTTTTGTCTTTAGATGTGTTTGTTGATGTGTTTTTAACAGAAATGTGTCTTGTCTCTAGACCTTGTTGTTATAAATATTGATTGTATTCATTATTGTTTTAGCTTACTCCTACTGATGAAGCATGTGGGCCATGTTGGCTACGAGCTCAAAGAATATTGCGTCGCAGCACTAACACCCAAAACGCCCAATTTAACAGTGGTGCTTCAGAGGATATGGCTATATCCCCGCACGAAAGCCATCAACATGAGGAAATTAGAGATTGCTGTGTGAATTGTGACATACAGCTGCTGTCTGCAGAAAATAGGCATTGTCTGTCTTCAGAAAGTGAACATTTTATAAGAGTTATAAAGCTGTGGACATATCCTAGAAACGTAAGTTGCAGGCTATTATAATCATATTTTTTTTACTGTTCAGTAAGTTAAACTCAAAAATTCAATGAGAAATAAATTGTACATACTTTCTTTTTAGATTGTGGACACCGATTATGTGTGCCAGTCCTGTTGGGAGCTTGCGAACCACCAGGTTTTATCTGAAATTCCAGAAGAAAATCCAGTGCAACAATCTGGAAATCAGGAAATACCACAGCAGCAATACATTACACTGCCAAACATTAGACGAGCTGCTGACACTAGAAGGCACTGCTTGTTTCCTGACTGCAGGAATCCTGAGCGATATCATATTCCGGACACAATACGTAGACGGGTGCTGAATGACTGCAACTTTTATATCCCTAGAGGTGCAAGGATATGCGGTTACCACATGGGTAGAAACATATTTGGTGAATTGTACACGTCTGAAAACACACTAGACCATTTTAATTGTTTCCAAATTGAAGATATGGTTTTCATACTATCAGAACCTGTAAGTGTTTTTAATTTTGAAGACATCCAGAGTCTGCCAGAATATTTGGCACATTATTTTCTGGGAATTTCCTTATCCCAACATCAACAAATAATGAACGAAACAAGAGGACTTCGTGAAATGCACAGAGGAAGTTTTGCATTAACTGCATTATTATGCAAGTTAAGGACGGGAGACTCGGGAGACAGGCTATCGAGTTTATTTCAAACGCCAAGGCGCACTGTGGAAACCCTGATGAACAAGGCTAGGGACATATTAGCTCAGGAGTATGTGCCTCAACATTTGGGTCTGCATCATATAAGCCGGAGTAATGTCATCAGTAAAAACTCATATATAGCAAAAAGTTTATATGGCAGACCTGATCTCCCTCTGGAAAGACAAAATGCAATTGTTATCTGTGATGGCACCTATGTTTATGCCCAAAAAAGCTCAAATTATTTATTTCAAAAAGAGACTTATTCCCTCCATAAGTATCGAAATCTCATAAAGCCATTCATGATTGTATGTTGCAATGGATACATCCTGGATGTTAAAGGGCCATATCCTGCCACTACTAACGACGCGACGATAATGATGGATTTATTAAACAAAGACAGTTTTTTGGATTTTTTTAGAGAAGATGATGTTTTTATTCTCGATAGAGGCTTTAGGGATAGTGTAGACGCTATACATCAGCGTGGCTTCCTCGCCCATCTACCAGAAACCCTGTCACCAGGTCAATTCCAGTTATCTACGCTAGAAGGGAACAGGTCTCGCTGTGTGACAATAAATAGATGGATTGTGGAAGCCGTTAATGGCAGAATAAAAAGAGATTTTAAAATATTCAGACATGAATATTTTAATCGTGCATGCCCTCACATGATGAAGGATTTTTCCATTGCAGCAGCTCTGCATAATGCATTTGCCAAAATGTTTGTGGATCCAAGTAATGCGGAACAAATAGTCAATATTATAAATGAAAGGCTTTTTGCAGACAACACTTTAGCAGAAATAGTACAAGAAGAGAATCTTAATAGAAGAAACTCTGTATTTACAACTATAACCAGTTCAAATATTGTGTTCCCCAGCCTGTCTATAGAAGAATTGGTCCTCTTTGCTTGTGGCACTTATCAAATTCGACAAGCTAGGTCTTACATAGGTGAACAATTACGCTTTCATGGCCTTTACACAATAGAAGTTTGCAGAGAGGACCATGTCAATTTAAGCAGGTTAGGGGGAATAAGTCCTTATTTGATTCGAGCAAAAGTAAAGTCCCGGCATGTGTCACGAAAATCTTATTATGTTTTTATATCAATAGATCGGCAAAAAGTGGATAGGAATGCCATCACCGGATATTGTTGCAATTGTGTTGTTGGTTTGCGCACTGTGGGATGTTGCTCTCACGTAATGAGCATAGTATGGTACCTGGGCTACGCGCGTCACCAGGATAATATAACTCCACCTGCACAATTCCTTGACCAAGTTTTACTCAGGCTAGATACATAATTGTTAAACCTATTAAATGTTTGTAAAAAGTCTTTGTTTCATTTTATAAAATTAAATATTACTTTACCTACCTACCTTATTGCTGGACCTGGCTTACATTGCTAGGGATACATATTATCCTTTCAACTGTCATTAACGAGACACAATAGAATTTTAATTGTTATCCACCTCAATGAGGCATCGTAACAGATAATGAGTTATGTATGAATGCCGTGCTTTAGGAGAAGCCTATGTATATTATATACCTAGAGATGGCAAACAAGTATAGGTATGGTTCGTCTGATGATCCAGCAACATTCAAAGGCATAACCTTTTGGTGTAAGTAACAACCTCCTTACACGTACATCCTATACTTTTCGCCTCAAAGGAAAAGCGCTACCTATTATACTATTATTAAGCATACTAAATTAATCTGCTCCGTTATGAATCATATTATCAATACACATTTCACAACATACCTACATAACCTAACCTAAATGGTAAATCTTTAAAACGATTTTCTGCCAAAATCCCATTACAAAAAAATATGCTATGATTACACTTTATGTTATTAGGCCTTAGATCCATCTTTTTCGGGTATTTTCAATAATGCACGCAAAGTATAAATGCGACACTCAAAGTACATGGGGTTTTGCCAATCTTCTTCTTCTTCTTTCTTACATGGTTTGCTATGGTTCTGACTTACGTATTTCTACCGATCAGCAACCGGCAATTCGTCAGTATTTCTGTGATCGATCACTCACTCGGCCGTACTTCCTATCGTGAGTATCTGCTGATTCTGTGAAACTTTTTTTATAACTGCTTCGAGAAGTTCAATAAAGTAACTATTAATTATTTAGTGTAGAAAATCTCTTTATTTATGTAATTTTACTCGTGACCTTTTTCTGTGTTCCAATCTGGAAAAATACCTCGTTTACAAGTTAATTTGTTGTGTCTGATGCTATAAATAAAACGCTAATTGTAATTAAATAATTATCTAGTACCTAATTTATATATAATATTATTATTATTTTAAGACTTACCAAACGAGCTTATATTTTATGTAAATATTATCTTACTCCATCTTCTACATATGTATAAATAAAAACTACCTTATTTGATTTGTTATCAACTATCATTCAACTTTGACTTTATTTAATAAAATTCTGCAATAAAAAAAAACCATTTTGTATGATTGCAATTAATGGTCCACGTTACTCTAACTCCAGTACCTCCATGTTCTAAATTAAAGCTTTAATATCTTTTCTTCTGCCTCTTTTTATGCTTAGTTATCTCTCGTAGTACCTATAATTTCTAAAACCTACTATAAATTTTCCAGAATCATGTCGAAATATGTGTTCTACTACTTCTGCGGAAAGGGTCTAGGCGAGTCATGCCGTCTACTGTTAGCATACGGTGGCCAGGAGTTTGACGACATCCGCTGCTCTGGCGAAGAATGGCAGAAATTCAAGCAAAGTAAGTAACTACTCTTGTTGCAATTTCTTCATCGTTTAAAGGCCAAACACAAACCTGTGGCGCGATAAATATTCATCTTAGATACTTTCTTCTGTAAATGTGTTTGTCACCCAACTCCTCCTAAATGGCTGGATTGATTTGGATGAAATTTTTTGTGTATATTTTAGTGGGTCTCTGGATGGTTTGAAAATACAATTGGATCCGCTAGGTGGCGCTGTTCGGACAGGACAACGTCTGTCGGGTCCGCTAGTGTAATAATAAAATAGTAACGAGTAATTTTTGTCTGTTTGTCTGGATGAATGTTCCGGATTGGCGCAAAACCGCTAAACGGATTTGGATGACATTTTTCACACAGATAGTTTATAACCTGGATAACATATTGAGCACTTTTAGTCCAGGTAGTACGTTCCGTTGGGATATTTGCCGACATCCACGCGGGCGAAGCCACGGGCAAAACCTAGCTATAGATAAAGTATTTAGATTGGCGTTATTGATCGGTAAATATTAGCCCCCCAAAATGGCAAATCTGAACAATCAGGCAAGTATGCGATATGTATCACGTAAAGAGCCTAAAGTTCTTTGTTTTCATAATTCATTATTAAGTATATTAGATTAGATATCTGTTGCTACACAAGGTAATATTCAAGGCACCGATGGAATGGTAGATAGTAGGTAGGATTTGGTGGCGTTATCAGTTTTAATGAGTATTGTAGAAGCAACTCACATTTTTCTGATTTTCCTTGTTTTACTATAGGAAAAGTTTCGTTTAGAGATCACACTACATCGACAAGATCATATTGTTTACGAGAGATGTGTTTTTTAACCTTCAGATACACCATTTGGACAGTTGCCAGTCTTGGAGATTGACGGCAAGCAGTTCGCACAGAGCCTGGCCATCTCCCGGTACCTTGGCCGCAAGTACGGGCTGGTCGGAGACACTATTGAGGATGCCCTGGAGATCGACCAGAACGTCGACCTACTCAACGACCTCCGTTTGAGTAAGTTTAAGCTTCTCTTCATGCATATACTGGACTCAGTCTTAATTCCAGTTTTTAATACAATTAAACAATACTAAACTTAATACTTTTAAAACACCCTTGCGAAGTGTTTAATAATACTTTGTTTAATTCTTACAGAGGCTGCAGCGGTCATGTATGAAAAAGATGAGGCTATAAAGGAAGCCAAATATGCTGACTATACCCAAAATGTGTTCCCAGACTACCTGGAGAGACTAAACGCTATTGTCGTTAAGAACAACGGTCACCTTGCCCTTGGAAAGGTATATTAGAAAATCAATGGGAAATGTTTTTTTTGCTTTTGTTTAGCCAAACCAAAACGCATTTTTTTTGTAATACTCTTAAATATGGAGAATATTAGTTTGTAAGTTACAGGCAGGAATGTTCTACAGTCTTCGTTTCCGATTAGCTTGTCACTGACAATCTAGAATTCTAGAGCCATGAAAGAGTAACCAATCATGGTCGTGATATAGCGTCAAATATTAAGGCGTACTTATTATATATCTACATTTCATCTAGTACATAATATTCTTGTGATTAATCATTCTCATCTGTTTACAGTTGACATGGGGAGACTTTGTGTTAGCGGGTATGTTCGACTACCTAAAATTGATGATGAGGATGCCTGATCTCGAGAAGAAGTACCCTGCCTTACAGAAAGTCATTGACAACGTGTTCTCCATTCCTGCGGTTAAGGCCTACGCGGACGCCGCCCCTGCAACCGACTTTTAAAATTCTCATATAATAATATGATAGATGCAGGAATACAACTTGTCATTTGTGTGGGTTTACACCGAATGCACTAATAAACCAACTTTGTAGAATAAAAATATAACATTTATTTAATTTATATTTTATGCTGTAAATAAAATAATTGTTTTATTTTTGTAAGATTATGTTTTTATAATTTATATATAATTAGATTTAAGAATGTGTCAAAGTAAATAAGGGTTCTTTTTCATTTATTTGTTTTTTTTTCTCTTGGTAAGTAATTAGGTATTAGTTTATTACCTAGGTACTAGATTCTGCCTGCGACTATGTCTGCGTGTTTCTTGTTTTAAAATAAAATAAATCATAATTACGACACTCGGCAATATTGTAAGTAGCTTTCTATCAATTAAAGTTACTTTAATGTTGAAGATTCTAATGTAGATACGAATGTACAAACACCAGCACATCAAGCTACCCGAAACTGTTAAATTTTCCCAATCAACTTTGAACCTTACACTTCAGCAATAAAGTTGAAAATTCTATTAAATAAATTTGACAGATTGTAGTAGCTTGATGTGCTGGCGTCTGTACATAGTATCTCTATCACAAATTTAGTCTTGCAGGAAGACCCGAATAACTAAAATTGTCTGTTTACATTTTTTATTTGTCATGAAAATTTTTTTTAGGTTTTAGGATTACGTATAAATTACATAAATTTTAATTAAGAAGTAAAATTAAATACTAGCTTACACGTACATATTCGTAAGAAGTTGGCAGAAACATTCCAGCGGTGATTTGTTGAATTCATTTTCTCCTTAACCGATCGTTACTTTTCCTGACAAAGCTTATTTTATTTACATATAATTATGTTAAATAGATAAATGTACAGACGCCAGCACATCAAGCTACCCGAAACTGTCAAATTTTCCCAATCAACTTTCAACCTTAAACTTCAGTGATAAAGTTGAAAATCTATTAAATAAATTTGACAGATTGTAGTAGCTTGATGTGCTGGCGTCTGTACATACACCATACAGATATAAATGTTACGTGTTGTTGTGTTGTGTAATGTTGCTGTATTAGTATTTATTCTGTTCAAACTGTTAGTGCCCGGTGTCGTCCTGGTAATTTCATACTTTTCCGGTGCATTTTCCAAAATTTTATTTCATATAAATCGTGACCAGACAAAAAATAAAACAGCCATATCAGTCAAACCATTTTCGAGTTTTTGCGAGACTAACTCACGGCTATAGATTCTTATAAACATTTATAGATTTTGTAGTTATTTTCGAGCTATCTATTCTTTATGTTGCACCCGTCATGTTTTTTGCTAAGGGGCATGGGACTTGTGGCTAAGAAATAACAGCCGCACGGGTCGATCGATCAGGTTCAGCAACGCTTGCCACAGTTGGTCCGTGGATGAGCTACCATCTTTACATAACAAGACCCCTCCATGCCTCGGAAAGCACGTAAAGCTCCGGCTGTCATTTGCAGATCTTTGACAGTTGTTACGGGTCGTCAGAAGCCCGAAAGTCTGACAACCAGTTTTACCAAGGGGTACCGTGTTACCCAGAAACTGGGTTGTGGAGGTCAGATAGGCAATAACTACATGTAATATTTTACATGGAGTTATTGCCTATCTGACCTAGTATAGTAGTATTTAGCTGCATTCGGTTAAACTAGAAGCCGACCCCAACATAGTTGGGAAAAGGCTACGTAGATGACCTTTCATGTTTTGTCTCTGCATCATCCTATGCTATTGACTGGTAGAAAATTCTTCAGGCATTAAGTCCGCCTTTGTAAAAAAATTTCTTTACTTGTGTATAAAAATATTAATATTTTTTTTATTGCAATTCTCAAACAGGTAAAATTTGTTGTTTTTACAGTATTACTCGCCAAACTTTCTAGTAGTAGTAAATAAACAATCAATGTTTTTTTCGCATTTGATGAAATTCATACCATGGAATTAGTATGTACAGACGCCAGCACATCAAGTTACTACAATCTGTCAAATTTATTTAATAGATTTTCAACTTTATCGCTGAAGTCTAAGGTTCAAAGTTGATTAGGAAAATTTGACAGTTTCGGGTAGCTTGATGTGCTGGCGTCTGTACTATATTTAAGCTTCTTGATCCATACAAATATTCGTTTATAAGTAGATGATGCCCATGGAAATGAAATAGTAATAGGTGGTAGCGACATCTGTGTTACTGGGCAGAAATTAATACATTTTATACGTATGTATGTAACCTAACGGTTTAACTAACTATCACTAGGTAGCGTTTGTTGATGGGTTTCCGAAAATGGACAAATGGCGCGAGAACACTCCATAATAATATGTATAATTTCAATACTTATTTAAATAAAAATAACTAAATTAAAAATACGTCATATGCTGCTCACAACGGTTTCCATAGAGCAGTCAACTGTTTTCTTTCTTTTCTCTTTTTCCTCTGCTTTTCTGACTTTTCCGACTTTGTCGCATTCTTCCACTTGCTTGATGGTGTCAAAGAGAGGCATGCCCTTCGTCTCAGGAGTGATGTAAAGGAGTATGCCCGCCGTGATGGCGGAACAGCCAAATAATGTAAATGGTAAGGCAGTAGACACGGTGTTCTGAAAAAAATTAAATAAATAGATTAGAAAATGAGCATAATTTGATTAAGCAAGGTAATTTTATCTGGCGATCTCTAACTGTTACTTACAAAACCCTGTGATGGATTGTGTCAGTCAATCCATCACAGGGTTTTGTTTTGGAATTCTTTGAATATGTCAAGATCAATTTTCAGGCCAGATGCTTTCGACAATTGATCTATATGTCTAACAAGACAAACAAATCAGTTAAGTTTACATTACAGTGTAGTGATTACCAGAATAGGTGAGAGTGGTGCAAGCATGCCGCCGACCCTGGAAGCGAAGGCTCCGAGCCCCAGCAGAGTGCCCCGGACGCTGGTGGGGAACAGTTCCATCGTGTAAGTAATGGCGCCAGTGAAACACGCAGAGATGACCACCTTGCCCATGAGGAACAGCGTGATCTTCGCCCAGATGTATTCTGGAAAGACAGGATTTAATTGTGAATAAAATTATTACTGTGTAAATTGCAAAGTGATGGCGGTGTACGTGCACATCTGGGTATACAAGCCAATATAAATCAATATAAGAGTCAAAGTCATATCTCTATAGTTTCGAATTTACAAATAAGCAATTTCTAAGTGCTAACAACTCTTTTCCGTAAATAAAGCCCCATTGACATACACGGCACAAGAGCAAAAATCGCATGCTAAGCACGTTCAATTATTGCCATTCAATAATTGCATGGGACTTCTGTTTACACCAAGGAGCGGGGTGTCGCCCTTGTCCACTGCGACCTCATCTCGGTGCATCCCCACGTCTGTTTGAAGGAAATATTCCCTGAGACTGAAAATCTCGCAGTTATGGAGGGATTTAGCATTGAAACCTCGACCCCCACACTTCTGCGGGATGTACAGTCTCATCATCACTAATGACCGTGGTTAATGCATCCGATATGCCGTCAGCAATGTATGGACTTTCCTATCCAGAGCGTTCAAGTTCCGTCTGAGTGCATATGAGTATGCTGAAAGAATACTTGATGAAGGCACGCACCCTGTTTCCGCCTGATAAAATACTATTTAACACTTTATTCAGGCGACCAAAAAAGCGCTCCCTCAACGATTGTTTCATGTCTGCAGCGTTGATGTCTAATGCTTCCGACATACCCAAATACTTGTAGGTTTCGGTTGAGGAGAGGGATCTAAGGTGTACGAAATCAGAGAGTTGGGTTCCCTGAACGTTTCTGTTACCTTCAGTTGCAAATTGTTGGGGGCAAAAAGTTTCAAGTCATCCATGTAAAGAATGTGCATAGCTTGACCATCCTCTCCTCAATCGATAGCCTAGACTTGAATCCTCCAGCACTGTGCTTAGAGGATTCAAGGCTTACCCACGGAGCACGCAGAACCAAAGTGGACTCAAACTATCGCCCTGAAATATACCTCGCTCGATCCTTATCGGCTCGCTATTTCTCTGCATATGTCGACATCCTGGATGGTGAAGGACCATCTTTCACTGCCCCATACACGACATCAGGAAGGTGCGCAGAATTGCATCTGCTTTATATAACTCCAGCACCCTCATGAGCCATGTATGCAGCACTGAGTCATAGGCCTTCTTATAATCTATCCAACATGTTGACAGATCCCTTAGAGAACGACGAACCTGTTGGTTAATGGCCATATCGATTAGATGCAGCTCCTTATTACCGCGGGACCCACTCCTACATCCATTTTAAGCGCCAGACATGATGGAGTAAGTGTCTATATGTTTGTTAACTTTAGGTCTCAAAATGGATGTAAGAACTTTAAAAGCCGTCGGTAGACAAGTGATCTGTCTATAATTCTTGGCCTTCGCGGTACTACCTGATTTATGAAGCAGGTGGGTTATTCCTGTCGCTAGGAATTGAGGCAGCGACCAGTTTCAGTCAGCTTTAGGACTGGAACTGGGAGGCACGAGCTACATCTTGGGGCTGATGGGATGGTAAGTGTCACTATTTCTGGTATTTGAGCTCATGCTCACTCGATCTCCCTTGTCCAATCACCTTCGGTGTGATTGACAGGCAACGATCAGATGCTTTGCCAGAACGAACACATGGCGTGATCATCTGGCAGGCGCGTGTCAGCTACACCTTGTTCCGGTCGCTCCCAAGCCCTATAAACCCTTTCATCGCGATGAAATGTGCGTTTATGAGTGTACCACTCTACTCTCCGTCTGTACCGACACTGTGCCTGCATTATTTTGTTATTATTTTAACCCTTGGTATTTTTACCCTTGGTACGTGGATTCACGCGAGACACAATGGTTTTTTAATTGTTTCTGTAATTACGGCATTCGAGAGGTTAAGCGATGATTCAATTAACTACTTATTAATTCAAATCTATACTTACGATCCGGTACCAACGCTGATACAACGCACACTACGCCGCAAAAGATATATCCACCCATCAGCGGAAACTTCCTGCCATACTTGTTCATTAGGTACAAGCAGATAATCTCTCCTGGAAACGACATCACTGTAGAGAGCAAGAAGTTCACGTACTTATCCCCCGGTAGCCACACAGAGTTTATCATCAAGCCGTAGTACACGAAAGTAGATGTGAACCGACACATCCCTACCACTAACAGTCTCTTCATAATGGCTTTAGACGTAAAAATATCTGCGTAACTCTCTTTAATCTGATGTTCAGCAATATGAAACTTATCTTTAAGTTCAACTTCAGTCATAGCGGCCAATTCTTCATAATTAATGTTAATTTTATTCGCTTTTGCTATTCGTTTCATTGATGCTTTAGCTTTGTCATGCTTCCCGTTAACGATTAGCCACCTGGGGCTCTCATAGATGAGGAAGATGTAGGTGATGAAGAAGATGAGCGGTCCGTTGATAATGTGGATGAGCGTCTTCCAGTAAGGCACGAACATGGCGATTAAGGCGAATATACACTCGCCCAGGTAGATTGCATATGCGAATATGACACCTGCTAGTACTCTGTGCCTTGTGCTTGCTATCTCTAATACTGAAAAAGAGAGAAAACGTTATTAATTTGAATTGCAATTCTGTTGGAAAATATAGGTTGTAAATGGAATGGAAGAGATGGCAAAACGCATAGACAAAACGTGAATCGAAATTCGTTTGGTTCGGATATTCAGTTAAATAATGTGATGATATTACAATATAACTTAGAATTTTGCTCCTATCGACACAAGCCGAAATAGCTCAGTTGGGAGAGCGTTAGACTGAAGATCTAAAGGTCCCCGGTTCAATCCCGGGTTTCGGCAGTCTATCTTTTGCTTCACCTTTATAAGCAACCGATCATTAATTTTTACGGGTTTTCCGAAACATTTTCGAGAAAACAGCGCATATCATACGCTAAAGTTCTATTATAGGTCATTGCCACCAGTTTATGATATACAGTATATTTAAACGACAGTATAGTAGGACCGTTCGCTGTGGTGACGTCCAGCAGGCAGACAATCGGCTGAATTGATGATGATGATGAAAACGGTAAGTTGATAAAAAATAACAGTGAAAGGACTGCCTTTCGCAGTTATTTTATCTTTGGCAGCATCCACCCAACAGCAACCTTATTGTAACATGAATAAAAATCATTGTGATTTTGACAGACTTGTCAGTGGTTGCAACCCAACAGAAACCTTATTATAACGACGATAAAGATCACTGTGATTTTGACAGTAATGCGTAAAGGACTGCAGAACAATATAAGTACTCACGTATGACCATAGCGGCAGCATACGAGCCGCCAGTGACAGCTGCCTCCAAGAACTCGATGATGACGTACACATAGTACGTGGTCGCGAACGTCTTGAGGTGACCGATGCTGCCGCTGACCACGCAGAATATTAGTGTTGGCTTGCGACCGAACCTGGAAAATTTCATTTGACAAGGATTAAGTAATTGTTTACTACTAGTTGTTGCCGGTGACTTCGTTTACATAAATGATTTAATGTCTTTGGTTTACGTGTATTTTGTTTTTGATCATTTTCAATGAAAATATTTAGGATGAAAAGCATATGTCCTTCGCCAGGTCCCGGGCTACCATATATGTCAAATTTCATAACGATCGGTTAAAAGGAAAAAAAAACTTTTTTACAAAAAATACAACCGACTTCCAAACTACAAAGTGAAAAATAACTTTAATTTCGGAAATCGGTGTCTTTGGATCAGTATTTTAGTTTTATGTAAAAAAGTTTTTTTTTTCACTTTTTAGTGGGTTGGTTTGTAATTTATCTAAGTTACAATAGCCTTATGTCAACTGCTCATCAAAAATACCCAAATCGCTATAGATGTGCCTTTAATATTTGAAGAGTTCCTTCAATTTCTCCAAGATCCCATCATCAGATCGTGACCAAATGACAATGGGACAAACTTGAAAGTATACCCTTTCAAACAAAAAATATTTTTTCAAATCGGTCCAGCCGTCTTTGAGTAATCGGGGAACAAACATAAAAAAAAAAAAAAAATATCCCAACGAATTGAGAACCTCCTTTTTTTTGATGTCGATAAAAAGAAGATTGGCAAAACCCCATGTACTTTGAGTGTCGCATTTATACTTTGCGTGCATTATTGAAAATACCCGAAAAAGATGGATCTAAGGCCTAATAACATAAAGTGTAATCATAGCATATTTTTTTGTAATGGGATTTTGGCAGAAAATCGTTTTAAAGATTTACCATTTAGGTTAGGTTATGTAGGTATGTTGTGAAATGTGTATTGATAATATGATTCATAACGGAGCAGATTAATTTAGTATGCTTAATAATAGTATAATAGGTAGCGCTTTTCCTTTGAGGCGAAAAGTATAGGATGTACGTGTAAGGAGGTTGTTACTTACACCAAAAGGTTATGCCTTTGAATGTTGCTGGATCATCAGGCGAACCATACCTATACTTGTTTGCCATCTCTAGGTATATAATATACATAGGCTTCTCCTAAAGCACGGCATTCATACATAACTCATTATCTGTTACGATGCCTCATTGAGGTGGATAACAATTAAAATTCTATTGTGTCTCGTTAATGACAGTTGAAAGGATAATATGTATCCCTAGCAATGTAAGCCAGGTCCAGCAATAAGGTAGGTAGGTAAAGTAATATTTAATTTTATAAAATGAAACAAAGACTTTTTACAAACATTTAATAGGTTTAACAATTATGTATCTAGCCTGAGTAAAACTTGGTCAAGGAATTGTGCAGGTGGAGTTATATTATCCTGGTGACGCGCGTAGCCCAGGTACCATACTATGCTCATTACGTGAGAGCAACATCCCACAGTGCGCAAACCAACAACACAATTGCAACAATATCCGGTGATGGCATTCCTATCCACTTTTTGCCGATCTATTGATATAAAAACATAATAAGATTTTCGTGACACATGCCGGGACTTTACTTTTGCTCGAATCAAATAAGGACTTATTCCCCCTAACCTGCTTAAATTGACATGGTCCTCTCTGCAAACTTCTATTGTGTAAAGGCCATGAAAGCGTAATTGTTCACCTATGTAAGACCTAGCTTGTCGAATTTGATAAGTGCCACAAGCAAAGAGGACCAATTCTTCTATAGACAGGCTGGGGAACACAATATTTGAACTGGTTATAGTTGTAAATACAGAGTTTCTTCTATTAAGATTCTCTTCTTGTACTATTTCTGCTAAAGTGTTGTCTGCAAAAAGCCTTTCATTTATAATATTGACTATTTGTTCCGCATTACTTGGATCCACAAACATTTTGGCAAATGCATTATGCAGAGCTGCTGCAATGGAAAAATCCTTCATCATGTGAGGGCATGCACGATTAAAATATTCATGTCTGAATATTTTAAAATCTCTTTTTATTCTGCCATTAACGGCTTCCACAATCCATCTATTTATTGTCACACAGCGAGACCTGTTCCCTTCTAGCGTAGATAACTGGAATTGACCTGGTGACAGGGTTTCTGGTAGATGGGCGAGGAAGCCACGCTGATGTATAGCGTCTACACTATCCCTAAAGCCTCTATCGAGAATAAAAACATCATCTTCTCTAAAAAAATCCAAAAAACTGTCTTTGTTTAATAAATCCATCATTATCGTCGCGTCGTTAGTAGTGGCAGGATATGGCCCTTTAACATCCAGGATGTATCCATTGCAACATACAATCATGAATGGCTTTATGAGATTTCGATACTTATGGAGGGAATAAGTCTCTTTTTGAAATAAATAATTTGAGCTTTTTTGGGCATAAACATAGGTGCCATCACAGATAACAATTGCATTTTGTCTTTCCAGAGGGAGATCAGGTCTGCCATATAAACTTTTTGCTATATATGAGTTTTTACTGATGACATTACTCCGGCTTATATGATGCAGACCCAAATGTTGAGGCACATACTCCTGAGCTAATATGTCCCTAGCCTTGTTCATCAGGGTTTCCACAGTGCGCCTTGGCGTTTGAAATAAACTCGATAGCCTGTCTCCCGAGTCTCCCGTCCTTAACTTGCATAATAATGCAGTTAATGCAAAACTTCCTCTGTGCATTTCACGAAGTCCTCTTGTTTCGTTCATTATTTGTTGATGTTGGGATAAGGAAATTCCCAGAAAATAATGTGCCAAATATTCTGGCAGACTCTGGATGTCTTCAAAATTAAAAACACTTACAGGTTCTGATAGTATGAAAACCATATCTTCAATTTGGAAACAATTAAAATGGTCTAGTGTGTTTTCAGACGTGTACAATTCACCAAATATGTTTCTACCCATGTGGTAACCGCATATCCTTGCACCTCTAGGGATATAAAAGTTGCAGTCATTCAGCACCCGTCTACGTATTGTGTCCGGAATATGATATCGCTCAGGATTCCTGCAGTCAGGAAACAAGCAGTGCCTTCTAGTGTCAGCAGCTCGTCTAATGTTTGGCAGTGTAATGTATTGCTGCTGTGGTATTTCCTGATTTCCAGATTGTTGCACTGGATTTTCTTCTGGAATTTCAGATAAAACCTGGTGGTTCGCAAGCTCCCAACAGGACTGGCACACATAATCGGTGTCCACAATCTAAAAAGAAAGTATGTACAATTTATTTCTCATTGAATTTTTGAGTTTAACTTACTGAACAGTAAAAAAAATATGATTATAATAGCCTGCAACTTACGTTTCTAGGATATGTCCACAGCTTTATAACTCTTATAAAATGTTCACTTTCTGAAGACAGACAATGCCTATTTTCTGCAGACAGCAGCTGTATGTCACAATTCACACAGCAATCTCTAATTTCCTCATGTTGATGGCTTTCGTGCGGGGATATAGCCATATCCTCTGAAGCACCACTGTTAAATTGGGCGTTTTGGGTGTTAGTGCTGCGACGCAATATTCTTTGAGCTCGTAGCCAACATGGCCCACATGCTTCATCAGTAGGAGTAAGCTAAAACAATAATGAATACAATCAATATTTATAACAACAAGGTCTAGAGACAAGACACATTTCTGTTAAAAACACATCAACAAACACATCTAAAGACAAAAAATATATTTACTTGACGGTGCTGTATCCACTGTGAAATTATTGCAGCAAGCTGTTGTTCTTCGTCTGTACTGTTTTCTCTCAGAACTAAACGACTTCTGCTTCTTAGAATGGAACGGCCACATCCAACACAAACATTTTGATGTCCAACTTGTCTTTCAGGTGCAACTTGGTTAGTTGTATGACTTGCTAATTCCCAACAAGCCTGGCATACGAAGTCAGCATCAGTTGTCTGCGAGTAAAATAATAATAAAAAAAATTGTTAGCCTCTGTAACACTCTGAATAGCCTCGTCAAGCACACACTTAGAGGTTGAACACACACTGTCTTTGTGTTACTCATTTGGGTATTTTTAAATACAGTAGTGTCCAGTTATAATGACAGTGAAATATCAAAAAGAAAACATATGTCATACACAGTAGAAGTCATACAAAGCATCTTCTTATAGAATAAACAATTAAACATTTAAGTATGCTAGGTATAGGTATAATTAGTAGAGAAAATCTAGTCTTAGAAAAATAGATCATAATACATGGCCTATCAATATAAGCAGATTAATAAAATATTTTACTATATTTATCATTTGCTAACAGGGTAGGAAAACATCTTGAGGAAATCTTGGGACCCCGTTGGTTACAAAGGTTTAATCACACTCTTACAAAGTAGTATGACTTGTGTATAATTTTTTTCCACTTGCGTTTACTTATTATGAACTTTGAGGGAGTTGAAAGTGGTGCAAAATCTTCAGCACTTAACTGTAGATATTATTTTAAAAATGACCCGAATATTTTTACTCACCTCCCTTGGATAAGTCCATAACGTTATAATATTAAGAAGGTCTTCGTTTTCGTTTGAAAGACGATGACGTGGTCTCGTCAACCGAAGTTCGCAGTTAACACACCGAACGTTAGAACGAGACATGTTTATATTAACAAATAGAGTCCTGTCTCAAAAAAAGTGTTCACTATCACAAGTACTCAACACGCAGGAACTCGAAAGCTCAACTGAACGCGGAATAAACAATGAAGTAAACACTAATGAGTTGGAAAGTAAACAAATAACAGACGACAAACAAATCGCAAGGATACGTACGACGACTGTAAGTGTGACAGATCACAGGATGACAGTAATTGTTATGAAATGCGAATTGTTTAATGTTGCCAGGTACAAACTGTAAAAACTAACGATTATGTTATGCTTTCTTTAATTATTTTAGAATACAGTTTATAGTTAAGATTGGAATATTGCAATCACATTAATGTCTATTAATATAAAAAGAAAAAATGTGTTCATAATGTTATTATAAAATGATTGTTCGTTTTTAACCAGCCAGCCAACATTCATATTCTACTAATAAGTAATATTATACTGAAAATGGCAATGATTACTTCAACACCGCTGTTTTCCGTTTAGTTATTGCTACTTTTAATTCTGATTTAACAAAATGTTTATTTATAATTTTTTTCTCTTTTCCCACAAAATAAAAAAAAACTTTAATCAGGAAAATAAACTACTCTACTTGATCTATAAAATGCATATAATTTAGTTTAAGTTCGTTTCTCAAATAGATCGACACTGACACTGCCGATCTTCTTTGTTGGAAACTCTTCCGTGATTATGATATTTACTGTAGCAGTATTTTTGCTGTAAGATTAGGTGTTATCAAAGGCAGATTTTATCTCTTATCTCCTGATTATATTCCTGTTGTACTTTACCATGCACTGTAGCTAACCTTGCAGGTGATTGGAAATAATTGATGAGACAGCCACACGTTTGTGATTGGTTCCTATAGACTACGGCAAAAGTATATACAAACATAATACTTGAAAAGCTCACCTATCTGACATCCATCCTGACACTACCATGGAGACCAGCATGCCAGTGCTGTGGATGGTGCCGATCAGGTTTGTCTTCCACGGCTGACAGGCTAAGTCCAGCTGGAAAATGTAGAAGACACGGTTCAGCAACAGTGTTGTTACAACAGAGCCAGGTAAGATTGCGGCTTGGTAACATACAACTTAGATATCGTTGGCGTAGGTGGAGAACTAAATAACTGCGATTTTGGTCAAATTGACTTTTCACCATTTTCGTAACACCCAAATCATGCCGCATAAATAAATCGCAATTTTTTCCAAACAAGAAAATTTTTGTTATTTAGTTCTCCACCTACGCCAACGATATATACCATATCCTGGATATCTCGCGACTTTTCTTTCGTAAGAGTCTCATATACTCTATTTTCTTAACGTTTCTCGGAAATCATCGCATTTCCGAATACAAAACGAATGCTAATTTATATGTCCATCAATTATTAGATTTATCGTGTGTAATAATTTGAATTCAGAACTAAGTACTTTATTGTTGTTTTTTTGTTACTTCCGTTTGAACTATATAGAGCGATCAAACTATTTTCATGCCTGCGACTTTAGCAGCTTTCCTTCCATTTTTTAAAGTGTATTAACAACTCTATATGCTTCCAAGGCGATTGAGAGCGTCCGGTCTGCAACAAGTGCAAAGGGCAACTCATAGAAATCCGCCAACTGACGAAACACGAAGTTTGCCGAGGGACATTAAGAAAATAGTTATACTGTACCTTCACTTAATGACTTTACGTACTACATAAACATACTATGACTATACCTACACTTACCTATATAGATTGTAGGTACATATAGTCATAATCCCTTAGGATTGGGGCATAGTTGAGCATTATACATAATAGGACCATTCGTGAGATGTCGTTGTATATACAGCCTGGCCATATTTATGAATTAACCTTGAAGTATCGATTATTCTCATATTATGTGCATAAAACATTCTCTAAATGCATATTATAAATAATTGCGTTCCTACTGTAATCATAATCCTAATCTTCATTGGATATTATAATTATTTGTGAGATGAAACAACTTGTTCTCATTTTTGAGAGCAGTAGTGGCCTTGTGGAGAGCAGTTGCGTGGCCCAGTGGAAACGACTGTGACTTACGAATTGTAAGTCTGGGGTTCGAACTCAGGCAGGCAAATTACCATCACCACTGTTGTGAAAACGGTAAAGGAAAACATCGTGAGGAAATTGGCATGTCCTAGAACCAAAAATTCGTAGACGTGTAACATCCACCAAACCGCACTGTGCCGTCTGTTGGAATACCTCCCACTCCCTCTCACAGAGAGGAGGCCTGTGTCCCAACAGTGGGAAAATTATAGGCTGATTATGCTATGCTCTGCTGCATTTTTTGGTACTGGTGATATTATACCCCAGTAACTGTAATTCATCAAAATGGCGGCAAAAATAGTTCGCTATCTACGATTTGGGGAGAGCGGTCGCCAAGTTGGTCAAAATTGAGAATAGTTGTAATTTTGCGGGCATAGAACCAGCTTACACATCTCGAACACGCGCGTTTGGTTGATGATAATGACGATTCACTAGAATAACTCCTTAAAATTGTATAAGCCCACGTTCGTATCGACGTAAAAATATCGCGGCGGGATTTTTTCGCACACTGAACTTTCAATGCTCTGTTTAGCGCCGAGAGTTGAAAATCCAATGAGCGATAAAATCCCGCCGCGATATTTTTACGTTCGTGCAAACGTGGGCTAATAGTCAGCTGATACTTTACGATGTTAACTCTCCGCACACTATTATTTACTTGTCAAATAGATAAAGTGATATAATAAGATGTTACCGCAGCGATAATAGTGTCATTCGTCTCGTAGATCCAGTCAGTACACGTTTCCAGCTTATCAGTGAAGCTGGTGTTAGTACAGAATGGCTCGGCGTCTTGTCTGTGCACGGGAGTTGAGCATCTGTCTATGGTTGAGTTTGGCCACCAGCTTGGGTAGAAGCTTGTTGAGTCTTGACCTTCGCATCCGTTGATTCGACATCTAAGAAAAGTTTTTATTATGTAATTGGTACGCTTGAATGACGGGTAATTGAGATGGATTAGAAGTAGAGCTGCAACGGATATCCGGCCATTTTTGGACTATCCGGCGTACGGCCAGATTGTCATCTTGTGCCGAATATCCGGCTAACCGAATACTTGGTCTTATTTTCGTTATAAAATGTAAATAAACCTACTAATTACGAAAACCAATCTGTTTATTTAAAAAATATATATACATTTTTGGTCTGTTAGCACATATATTATGGTAACTAATTATAATCAATATTTGAAATCTACTAAAGGCAAATTATGACAAATTTGTCGGCCTTTAAAGATAATAAGCGCGCTCGCTTTTTTCACCGCGACCGCGAGCGGTTGAGGGCGCGAGCTGGTTTTAACATGCGTGACGTTCGCTTCAGGTGGATATCCGGCTATCCGACTTCGGCAGTCGCCGGTTATCCGGTATCCGGTATCCGGCTAAATCACTATCCGTTACAACTCTAATTAGAAGACATGCTACGCAAAGGCCAAATAAATTGGGATAACAGCAGGAACATGTTTTTTTTAAGTTAGGGTCTTTTATAACTGCAATGTCTATGACAGTCCCTTGGTCCGATCGTACTCTAAATAAATAATAACAAAATGCACAGTGCTATGGATGACATTTGGGCCATAAACCTGAATAGACTTTTCGCATCGTCACCATTTGTTCGAGACTAAATTCAATGAAATATGCTTATATCAAGTCGGTCCAACCCCAAGACCCTAAGTGTCCTCAAGTCATATCGAACACAGTCCATGAATAAGTAAGTGATGTAAGTCTTCCACAACTCCACATAGTTAGTTTATTATTTAGGAAAAATTCGAACGGAGACCAACGTGTGTGATAGAACTTGATTTTGCATGGATTTGCTGCCTTCTAAATTCCGAATCGATATTTTGAAACGGAATTCCGTACGTATGTGGCCGGCCTTAAGACGACAGAAATACCAAAAAGACGAGTAGCTTAAAATTTTATTATTTGCGTTTTAGGTATTCGGTACCACTACTTTTGTATTTTCCAGAATTGGCCAATATTTAATAACGTTAAAAAAATATGCTGATAAGCAGGTATCGGACGTAATTTCACACACAGTTTATTAAAGCCCAATGAGCTCTTTCCTTTTTTTTCTTCTATATAGGGTGGCAGGGACTTCGACGCGAAAACTGTTACCATGGATTCAGCACATGATTCTGAAACGTTGAAATAATAAGTCCGTTATTTAAAAAAAATCTGCTGTTCCATACATTTTGACCGCGTAGGTATTGCACTTTTCTATGAAACAGCAGATTAAAAAAAAAAATTACCGACGAAAAATTTCAACGAAGGTGGGTTCAGAACCATGTACTGAATACACTGAACCATGTACTGTACATAAGGAGCTACGTCTGCCAACAAACTGCTGTGCAGTTTTTACGAGTACATATATCATGTAAAAACAAGTTTAGTATTGCTGCGAATAAACAGTTTCATTTTTTTTTAAATTTATTTTAGTGTTAGATTGTATATTATATTGATTGGCAAAATAACATTTACACAAGTTTTCTACAGAAAAGACCTATATAAATATATTTCACAAGTTTTGTTCTGGCGGAGAGTCTAAGTGTTATTGGGTTTTTGAATTCTCAGGAAGTTCTTGATAGTAGACCTAAATCTGGATGTGTGCCTGCTTAGTAACATAACATAACATCAAGCCCTGTTTCCCCGAAGGGTTGGGTCTACCCAACCCTTCGGGGAAACAGGGTGTATCTATTATAGTACACCCACATTTCGCCAGTTATGTTTAAGTCCCATGTAATAGGGGGCGAGCCTATTGCCATCAACTGGGCACAAATCCAGACTCCGAGCTGCTACTGATAAATTCCAGATGGTTCTTTATTTTCTTTTTCGTGTGGTTAGTGATTAACCTGGTGTCAGAGTTTTTATGCTGCCCATGGTCCTCTGACTTGGCTTCACATACCGTCGAGAAATATCTCTCAGGCATGCTGGTCTTCTCATGATGTTTTTCTTCACCGTTTTTTAAGCAAATACCTACGCACATGAATCCGAAAAGTCAGAGGTGCGTGCCTTTGGTTCGAACTCGAGACCCATGACTTGGCAGTCCGACGGTCACACCACTAGGCTATTCCAGAGGGTAAAATCCAAAAACACTTTGCCCGACCCGGGAATCGAACCCAGGAACCCAGGAACTTATAACATAATTGACGACATGTGGGTGCTCTTTACACTTCCAAAAGTTGTCTTTACGATCGTGATGTTATTTTATGTAATAATAGGTGTTGTCCGTGACTTCATCTGCGTCCAGGATGAATGCAAGGCCATAGTCTATCTGCATGCCAAATTTCATCCCAATCCATTCAGCCGTTTTAGCGTTAAAGCGTAACAAACAAACTCACTTACGCATTTATAATTTACCTAATATTAGTAAGGATTTTCCAACGAAAGAATCGTTCACTCACCTATAGTTAATATCTCCAGCAACAAATATGTAGTTAATATTAATCATAGTCACGAACATGGCAGGCAAACATATCAGAGTGTACTGAATTATCTGATATTTGCCAAAAGTTTCCATTAACTTCGATATTTCACGAACTTCCTTGTCTTCGCACTTTTTGTCTGCCATTTTCAATGACGAATAAATTTAAAAAAAAACTGTAGAAAATTACACAAAACTATGTTACTGAAAAAAAACCGCACTGTTGTTGATTTTAATCGTGTTCTGACGCTTCGTGACTACGACATCACTATCATTACTATTTTAACATCGCTCACTCAGGCCAAATAATATTTTTAAACATTTAAAATGCCAGTTAAGGCATTGGTGTACTTATTTTTTCACATTGAAAGTAAAACGTTACGGTGCACGACAATGAATGATACGCTATGATTATATTAACATGTGATTGGCTACAGTTTCGTAACATCTCAATTAAGAAAATATTTCTGTTTGTCTGTGTGTCTGTCAAACACACAAGAATTTATACGATGATACTCATGACCAATAAACAGCTTCATGTCGGCCATCTTGGAGTTTAATGGACTGAATTAATGCCGTGATCCGAGGGTCTTTTTTTGATCTTATAGAAAAAAACTAGATAGATACTTAGTTAATGTTATCCAGATTTTATGTCTGCCATAAATAGTTTTCGCTCACAGACCATCTTTTAACATAACATAACATAACATCACGCTTTGTTTCTCCGAAGGGTTGGGCAGAGGTATCCCTGTAGCAGGTACACCCACATTTCGCCAGTTATGTTTAAGTCCCATGTAATAGGGGGCGAGCCTATTGCCATCAACCGGGCACAAATCCAGACTCCGAGCTGCTACTGAAAAATTTCAGATAGAAAAACCCAATAACACTTTGCCCGACCCGGGAATCGAACCCAGGACCTCATGCTCAGCAGTAGCGCTTGCGACCACTAGACCAACGAGGCAGTCAACCAACAGCCAGCCAACCAGTCAGCCAACCATCTTTTACTGAGTCAATTATCGCTTTTTAGACCTTTTCTGATCAAAGACCTTACAGATTAGTACATATGAATGAATGCTAACTTGCAGAATAAATTTTACCTTAATTTATAGAATACTAGCTGCACCCAGCGGTTTCACCCGCATATGTCTCGATTCCGTGGGAATATCGGGATAAAAGGTATCTTATGTGTTAATCTAGGTTATAAACTATCTGTGTACCAAATTTCATCCAAATCCGTTTAGTAATTATTGCGTGAAAGAGTAACAAACATCCATCCATCCTCACAAACTTTCACATTTAATATAGTATAATATTTATAATATAGTAAGATAGGATAGGATTTTTGTAGACGAAACCGCGAAATTATAATAAGTACCTAGTTAATTTATGTAGACAATGATATATAGATCGTAATTAAGATAACGATGAAATTGTATTTGTTTTGGAATTTAATATAATACTATTTAAATAATATAATATTAATAATATAGTAGGATAGGATAGGATTTTTGTAGACGAAACCGCGAAATTAAAATAAGTACCTAGTTAATTTATGTAGACAATGATATAATAGAACGTAATTAAGATAACGATGAAATTGTATTTGTTTTAGAATTTAATATAATACTATTTTAAAGACAAAATTGTGCTCTATTGTGTGTGACTATCTAATACACGTAAGTGTAAACTGTACTAAGTTGTAAACCAAATGTGAATTCCATTCGAAATAAGATTAGACATTTAAATAAACGTTTTGAGCTTATTACACAATCAATGAGTATCTGGACGACAAGTTATAATTTATTGACATTTTATTATTTTTATTAGATATTTTCAATTTGTAAATAATGTTTATTGAAAGATTAATGTTAATGTTTTTATGTGATTTAAAGCATTGTATGATAATTGAATGAAATAACAATGAATAATGTTTTTAATTGTTCCCTATCTATTAATTTTTTATTGTTCAAATTTTGTTTTATTTGTTAATGTAAATGTTTTGTTTCATTTATTACTAATTAATTTATAATCAGAATATTTGTGCGCCGTTGACGGCAAGACATAGCGTTCATTTTTATTATTACTATTAACATCTGTACTTTTTTGTTTACCTATGTTCTACAAATAAAAATATTTGAATTTGAACAGTCCGTTCAACCGATTTTGACTTCCATACCGTAGGCATAAGTATGGCATTAAAAGCAAAAATGGAGTTACAATGCCGACTGTTTATTGCAGCTGCCATTTGTCATGCCACTAATGCAATAGATGTCAAAATCGGTTGAACGGACTGTAAAAACGGTTTAATTAAAAGTCATCTTATTTCAAACTGAGTATAGGTAATTTGATACCAAGTTCAGAAGTAATAACCCATGGGGGTCGATAACAGGGTCCAAGTTTTCCGCGGTCAGGGCTTTAACGTTTTGCAGGAATCAACCAATCACAGAAGAGAAGAGATACGGAATGTGGATTTTAACCAATGTGATTGGTCGATTCCTGCACGTCTCCCGCCCGCTGCATTTGTTTCTGCCTCAGTGATCAGTGGAAACCAACTTTATAAAGATGAGTATTACTTACTCAGCATCTAGGATCCTCAAGAGTCTAGGAAGACGAGTTTAGAGAGTTAGTAAGTGCATATTGAAGTGAAACTTCTTTTTATGTACAGATAAATATATTGTATGGATATGTAAATAAAGTATAAATTATGGGTAAGCATCATCATCAACCCTATAATGTTCCCACTGCTGGGACACAGGCCTCCTCTCTGTGAGAGGGAGTGGGTCGTAATCCACCACGCGGGCCCAGTGCGGGTTGGTAGATATCACATGTCTTCGAATTTTTGGTTCTAGGACATGCCGGTTTCCTCACGATGTTTTCCTTCACCGTTTTGAGCGCAGTAGTGATGAAATAATTTACACAAAATAAAGCGCCTGTCTGGGTACGAACCTACGACGTACAACTCGTAAGTCGCGGCCGTTACCACTGGGCCACCACTGCTGGTAATATCAAGGGTTCAGCAAAATAATACACGCTTAATTTTATCAATTTTTATTCATCCTTCTAACTCCACGTCAAGTCTTGGGCAGAATCCTTTACGAGTGATGGAAAATTGAGGGTTGTAGCACTTGGCACATTCTTCGTTCCAGTAGGTTTGGCCATCTGATGCGCACACCGGGGTCAATGGACCCTGGCACACGGGGCAGGACGCGTGGTCAGCAGAACTCAACCCTTGCCAAGCAACTACTGAGGCCACTGACAGGAGGATGGAGAATGGAGTCACTGTGGAGAACACACCTTATTTGTAAATTTTACATCTTATTTTTCCGAAGAGTTAGGCAGGGGTGTACCTACAGTACCGACCAAAAGTCCATGAGCAATCTCACAAAGCAATAGACTGACGCTTCGGTTTGACTTACGACCTTCTTCTATAAGTTGTTACAATACTGTAGACACGCACATTACACACACACACACACACTTTGTCTGCAACCAATGACTAGTTCAATAATCATCATTCGTTTTAGTTTCATTCGTCTTGTTCACATAAATATTAAAGTTTAGCAGGTAGACCACAAAAAACTAAGTAAATTATTTCGATTTCTGTGGGGTAGATGCAGTTTGTTACGAGTATTTAATTAATAGAACTTTTTTGGTTCGTGGATAATATTGGTGACGAGTATTTAGCGCAGTGTTGTGGTTATTATTATCAAAAAGCAGGCATAAAATATATTGAAGAGATCAGATCAGATCAGAGAATATTATTGCGCTGCGTAAAAGTGAAGTGAATATCTAATGAAACCGGACTAAGTGTGAGTGTTATCATTAATATATTTCATATTTTACTAAACATAAATCTTAATCAAGGGTATTGTTGATAGAACAGAGGTATTGTTGAGACAGAAGATGCCTTTAAAGTTTTAAATTCATTGTGAGGTTTAATTCGATTAGTGAATAATAAATAATAAGGTATTATGTGTAATAAAAACAATGTTTTTCTTTGTTCTAGAGAAATACTGTGAGGGTTAAGAGATATGAGGAAGGGGCTTACTATCGAGTAGCAGCGACGTCAAATGGTGAATAAAACAAATGGTTTCATACCAACGAGATATTTTGCTGAATTATTAAAAACACGTCATTATGAACCGTTCGCCGTGCACTCTGAAGGCTTGCATCACTGAAGACCAGCTAGAAAACCGTTTTTGACCTTAAAATATTGACCGTACCAACTTAATAAACAACAGATTCGTTATTGCATGAATTTATGGTAACGAATTTTTTAAGCACGTTTCAATAGGGTGTTTGTCGTATTTCTTGCAGATATACCGAAATTGTTTAATATTATTTTAGTAATAGTATTATTTTAGGATTAAAATTTGAGGTTTAGTTTCAATCTTCTTTTCGTAAAGAAAATGAATACTTAAGCTTTAACCTCAATAACAACCAATATTTACTAAAGTCAAATAAAATGTAAAATAATTAATACAAATAAAATATAAACAAACTGTCCATATTTAACCTTAAAACTACCTATTCTGTAAGTAGTTTTTTACATTTTAAGTAGTCTAATATTCTTATTTATTACTTAATTACTTCGACCATGATCAAAGCTTAATATTTATGGTGAAAAAATCCATTAAAAAAAAATATTTCATAATTTAAATATGTCAAAATAATACAAACTGCTTCTAAGTTTCTTGACATCTATTTCACATCTTATTCAGCTGAAGTAATGATAAATAATTGTAGCAGTTTATTAACTTATGTAAAATAAATATAACGAATAAACATATTTTTTTTAATTTTGTTATCATATATCACGCATTTTTTATTCTAAAACCTTTATTGCAATAACAACATAAAAAAGCAGCAATATTTAAAAAATGTTATTATCGAAAACAAAAATAATAATATTTGCAAAAAACCGCACTGTGTTTCACGAGATTAGAACCTGAGGCAGTTTGAATTCCATACCAACGCTTAACGCTTTCTGCTATCTGCACTTGTTAAGTTACTATCGAATTTTAGCAATGCCATTAACTGGTCAAGTTCACGCGCATAGTGCGTGTGTGCTAGCATGTTTAAAGCGACGGAAATATATTGTTGTTTCGTGTAGTGCAAAACTGCGTTATCTGTGGTGTGTGTATCGTGTTGCTTACACATACAAATGTACGAGCTATACCGCGTGTTCACAGCAATACGACTCTTAGCGTGCTCATGCACTTTTGAGCGCTTACTGTACCTATAGTATCTGCACCCACATTTCCCCAAGTCCAATGTAATAGGGGGCGACCCTATTACCATATTATTTTAATTATTGTGAATGTGAGGACTGGATATTATTATTATTTTTATTTATCAGCTAGTTTAAATGATGGTCTGGCAGTTTGAGTAGCCTGCCCAAATGTCCCTTCTTTGGTATTGTTTGTCGAGTTGAGATCCGTAAGTTCGGAATTGAGCTCCACGATTACTGACAAATGCTTGCACTGACTGGAAGGTCAACTCAAATATGTGTGGTTCTTTCATCAAAATACCATTTCAGAGTAATCTACATGGTCCTCATATGGTCTGACCAAGATTATGTCTGGACTTTAAAAGAGACTGCGACCTCTGAGTTTGTTTCGGCCTTTCTTCTCAGAGTAGTTAGATAGGAAACGCCGAACTCATCTAGCTTATTTTTAATATTTTTTTAATATGACGTGTTAAAAGTTATTCCGATATCCTATTTACAGAAGTTTTTATTATTATTAGTTTTTAAATAATGTAAATACCTACGTGTGTGTAAACACGTAGGTATTTACATTATTTAAAAACTATCAGACTTAAAATAATAATATGTACAAGTATATAAAAAAGGGGGGGGAGGGAATCAAAGAAATAATCATAGGGCATCAAAAAATTGCCCAATTGGAAAAGTGCCGAAAAGGCTGGCAGCATTGCCACGTTGTATGGCAATGCTGATTCTTTGACCGAAGAATAAGCCAGGCCTGGTCACGTGAAGAGTCGACCAGCCGCTTGGCGATGTCTTGAAAAATAAGGTGGGCACTCGGACCCCATGGCCCTAGTGTTTCAACCCCAAACGGCTCAAACATATAAGTCCCTATAAGATTGGAGTATTTGCGCCGTTTGAGGTTTTCCGCACCTGCAGCAGCAGCCCCAGCACAGCCCGCCATGCTAGGAAGATGGGATGGCGCAAGGGTATCGACACACGTTGCATCGCACACCAAAGGCCTACCTACCTTCCAAGGCATTATGGTCATTCCGTCTAGTCTCTTCCTATCGTCGCGTGCCAAGCCATTGGATTCTAAAACAGCTGGCACTCCGGCGGTGATAAGAGCACGACGGATGATGTCATTGATGCTAACGTGCCGCGCTATCAAGCCTGCGCTCTTACTGCAGGATAGGCCATGGTGTCCGAGACAATCAACACCTTCACCGCATTGGCAGCGATGCGGAGCCACACAAGGAGCATCCAGACGCAGACAGGTAGCGAGCCGACAGGTGGTATCACCCAGCATAGTGCCTATGTTGGGTGACGTTAGCGCCTGAAGCCAGAGGCCCGACTCCCACTCACCCACAGCCAGCTATTTACAGAATAAACAACTTCATTTCATTTCATCAACTGGGCACAAATCCAGACTCCGGGCTGCTACTGAGAAATTCCTGACGGAAAATCTCAATATGACCACGACCTGGAAATCGAACGGTCCTCACGCTCAACTGTCGTGCTGACGACTATTAGTTACAAGGCAGTTAAATCAATATAAGGCGTAAATGCGTAACTTTTGTTGTAAGACCTTATATTACCTAGTACGGGTCGACCGGTCTGGTCAGGCCTCAGGCCTATTTCAGAGTCAAAGACAAGTTTTTAATGTCCAAACTGAGGATGAACAACCGACCTACCTATACCGATCCTGTACTATTAAATGAGCAATTTTGTATATTTATTTGTAATCACGTTCTCGAAAACGGCTCTAACGATTTCGATGAAAGTTGCAATACGGGTGCGAAAAATCGATCTAGCTAGTTCTTATATCTAGGAAAATTCGTTTTCTCTATTTTCACCCGAGCAGAGCTCGGTGGCCCGGGTACTCGTAACTAATACAAGTCTTTTTTTTAATAATTTTTAGTGCGTGATAAAAGCGTTTTTTTCAAGTTACGTAATTATGACAATTTCAATTTGCTAAAATTTCCTTCTAAATTAACTTTTAACACTGTTAGTGGATCAAAATAATTATTTTAACACGAATCTAAATATGAATTTACCTATAACAATTTCTTACTGAAATCTAATTAATTAGACATAAAAATCCTAAGGAGTAGGTAAACTCCAGTCGTGCGTCGGAGCTGACACACACACTTTTTTAATGTTTGCAATAATTTGCTTTGCATTTGCAAGTTTGTTTTTCAGAACTGGCTTAAAATCTGGATATAGGTATTTGCATTTTAAATAAAAATAAAGATTAGAAGTCCATAGAATGGAAAATGTAATACTCACAAAACTTCATGTTAATATTTGCGAATTGAATAGTCCTCTTGTTAAAGATGTATGTATCTATTATTTACAGATATCGTGTTTGAACTGTTTTGACGCACACTGGTTAGCAGGTTTATAAAACAAATAACGTTTATTTACGTTTACTTATGGATATTTTAAGGATAAATATAAAATTATAAGTTCTTCCTGCCAACCTTTATCAGCTGTTTACGTTCGTTTATTGCGAACTAGTTGTTGCCCGCTGTCTCACCCGTGGTGACCCTAATTATTTTTCAAATTCCTGTCAAAATCGGTCCAGCCATTTCAGAGATTAGCCGGAACAAGCAGACAGACCAAATAAATAAAAAATGTTTTTTTGATGTGTAACATATTTCCTTTCGCTACCCTGCAATCAAAATCTAAATCTAAAAAAATCGAAATAATCAAATCTGTGGGAGGGATTTCGTGAAAAGGGACGGAGGTGTGTCACAGGAAGCTGGGGAAGCGCGCGCTACTTGATTTGACCAATGAGCGCGCGTGGTGCTAGAGTTGGCCGTCAGAAACGACCTTGACGAGGCCGCGCCGTTTTAATGTTGTTTATTTATAACCTTAATGTTGCTTATTACCAAGGTGAGATGTCAAATGTTACACATCATATGCGACTACTGTAAGGGCCACTCGTTTTTTTTATCATAAGTACCGTATTTATTTTCATATGCATTTAGTTAAAAGCTGTTATTTCGACATTACAAACAGACGCTTCAATTTTATTTATTTGTATTTGCTTCGTTGGTCTGCTCATTGCAATCGTGGCTGTTGAGCATCGGTAATACACGATCAATCACAAACTGTTTCGATTTGAAACTTGATTGCTAATCTAGTTCACTAGTTAGCCACATTTCATATTTCCATACAGTAATATTGCCAAATTAATCAAAACAGCGAAATATTTGACATCTATTTGCGGCATTGCCAACTTTCAGAATAAACGCTCTGGCGAAATGTAGCGATGCATCGGTATTTATATTATTTATTTCAGATAAAATAGCCTGAACACCTAAATACTTAAATATAATATTACTTTTAGATAATAACCCTCCATCTAACGCAGCACGCTAAAAAGTAAGTGCCTCTTTGCTTTGCTATTAATAAATTATGACACGGAACATTAAGCACAATGAATTTCTTGTTGATATCGCTAATACAGACCTACAATATAAAATTAGTAATAACAAAACTGAGTAGGTGTTGTTTCTAAATTCTTTCTCTGCCACATTTATAGGACGCGGGGGGGCTTTTATTGACTTTGTCTGGGTCACATTGTGACAGGTGACCTCAGGGACGATGAAGATATTGAGCGGGAGCGCAGGGCTCTGGCGGTGAGAGCTAATATGCTCACGCGCAGGTTCGCACGATGCACGAGAGAAGTGAAGGTTACGCTATTCAAAGCTTAATGCCAGTCCTTCTACTCGAGCGGCCTGTGGGTGAGACATACGCAGCGAGCCTACAGAGCCCTGCGCACTCAGTACAATGCGTTCAGGATGTTGTTGGGTCTGCCGTGGCGGTGCAGCGCGTCTGGGATGTTTGCTGAAGCGCGCACTGATGGTTTCCAGGCCATCATGCGCAAAAAAGCAGCTTCCCTGCTGGCCCGTACACGGGGTAGCAAAAACAGCATTCTGAACGCAATAGCTGTACGTTTTGACTGTCCCATTCAAAATCAGTGGGTCGTGTCTTGTGTAGGTGTGGCGAGTCATGGCAAATAAAAATAAATGTACTTATTAGGTTAAGGTTACTATGGGTGTATGCCACCCGAAATAAAGTTTTATATTATTATTATTATTTGTGTCCAAATCTCGTGTCTCGCTAAATACCTAGTGTCGATTCACGTTCATGACAGCCTTCACTGCGGCCGTTATGTGGCGGCCACCGCTATTCTAGGAAACCGTAGCTTAAGGCGCGGTAAGGAGCAAATCTTTAGGTATTGCAGGAGGTGAAGCGACAATCACCATCGCGGTATACAAATACGGTTGAAAATGGCGATGCGTTTGATCTTAGTCGAATCTCGTGTCCGCCAATAATATGAAAGTTATTTCGCAGTATTAATGGAATATCAATAGGCTCGCCCCCTATTACATGGGACTTAAACATAACTGGCGAAATGTGGGTGTATCTACTACAGGTACACCTCTGCCCAACCCTTCGGGGAAACAAGGCGTGATGTTATGTTATGTGTTAATGGAATATAAAAAAAAATACACCAATAAGTTAAAACATTTTTACATATTTCTTTAGTTAAATTTCCTTTTTTATAGTTACAAAAATATGAATAGTTGTCGCTCAAAATATTGAGCATTTCGGGACGAAATGGTTAAAGTAAAAAAGCATTATTCAGTTCACAAAACACGGTACAATATAAAAACGAGTAACAGATTACATAGGAGCCTTAGGTGCTAGATTTTTATGAATTTCCTGAACCTCACACTAGGATTACATGTGTCGTGGGGTCCAGTCTCTTCCCAAGTAAGGCAAACAATTATTTATTTGGGTGAATTAATGAATTAATTTGGAAAAAAAAGACGACAATACTACAATAAATTAATGTATATCTAATAACGTTATTAGTCTGCAATTTGCCTTTTTTTTTTGGTGGGAAATTATCAAATAACTTCTCCCGCTCTGGGTGGAGCGGGAGGGCGTGTCAGACTCTTACTGACTAAAACCCACCCATGTTCCTTCAGTTGCCATGTTGCCGGGGGGCCACGATTTCCCTTTCGGCCCATATTCGCAGCCCCGGCAGGCATTGGCGCGTGGAACACAACGCGCCGTCGACCCGGGCTTGGTCCTTATCGGACGGCGAGCTACCCATTGCTCACCGTCCGCAAGCCCGCGCCTACGGTGGCCGGAAATCGGCTCGCAATTCCCGCCCCGGGCGTCTCCTCCTGCGGCGGTTAGGGGTGTGAGGGCGCGAAGTTTGCCTCTCCCTCACGCGTTCCGCCTCCTCCTTCGCGAGCATATAAAAACCCATGGCCTCGGATTTGTGCAGGGCCACCTCGAGTCTCAATTGCCGGATTCTGTCGACGATTGTCGCAACCCCACGTGTCGCTAAATCGGCCGCCGCGTGGTATGACCTCCCCTGCGCCAGGACCAGCGTGTCGTCAGCGTATCAAACGACGCTGACGCCGGTAGGGAGGTCGGCGCGCAACACCCAGTCGTATCCGATGTCCCACAGATGCGGCCCCAGGACCGATCCCTGTGGGACACCGCACGACATCTCTCGCCAGTTCCACTCTCCTTGGTGACCGGGATAGATGACAGCCCTCAAATAGGCCGTCAAATAGGCCTCGACCACACGACAGAGTTAAGTCGGCATCCGGTGATACCGAAGTGCCTCCCTGATGCAACTCCAGGGCAGGGTGTTGAAGGCATTGGCGATGTTTAGAAACACCGCCAAGACGACCCCACCCCGGGCCACAGCATCCCCCGTCGTGAGGGCCCGCACGCGCATGATGGCGTCCGCCGTTGAGCGCCCCCTGCGGAAACCGAACTGGCTCTCCGCCAGATCCGGCCCCACCCGCACCAGCTGCCCTACGAGGCGGTCTGCAATGACTCTTTCAAAGAGCTTGCCCACCTCGTCGAGCAGCACAATGGGCCAATAAACGGACGGAGAGTCCGCTGGGCGCCCCGGCTTCCTGATAAGGACCAGTTTCCCCGTCTTCCAACGAAGTGGGAACTGGCCCCTCTCCATGCATGCGCTTAGGAGCCCCCTTAGTCGAGGCCCGAGAGCCCCCATGGCCAGGACCCAGGCTTTTCCGGGTGTCTGCAATAGGCCTGAATCCAAAACTTATTTTTTGTCCGTCTTGTAGATTATTAAAAAATATTGAACACGTATTTTTTCTTTTTTGACGTAATCAAAAGATTACGGCGATACATTGAGTTAAAATGTGGCATGACGTCACGCCTTGTGACGTAGCGAGCCCCCACTCCCCAACTTTAATGCATGTTTTGCATGTATTGTTAATGAATAAATGAATTGAATTGAAGATAATTTTGATTAATATGATAAAGCAAAAAATACGTGTCTAATATTTTTTTATTACCTATCTGAAACTCTGACCAAATAGACAACTACACTATTTGGTACTCAAATACTTATATTATATTGTAATAAATTTATCATTGTAATTTAATAATACCTACTCATTTAATCGTTTTCATTTGATAATATTGATCATTTGGGGTTGGGTTTAGAAACCTCGCTAGAAAGAATGTGAGGTTATGTAGAGGGTCTTCTGAACCCTCCAAGTCCAGAACATTTTTATATGCCGGAGGCGCATTTTTTTAAAATGTCTTTCTAGTTTCGAGACGTTTGACATTGTCATTGAAAATGTGTCTCCTGTAAACTCGTGGGTGGGGGAAAGAGGGCAAGTCAGCCCTTTTCCTATCTTCTCCCTTCCAACCCCCTCTACATTTCATTTATCAATATTTTTATGAGATTTGTCATACCCATAAATCGTTTGAAAAAATACTTAGTACAGAGGGTTACTAACCCTCGCCCCCTCAAAAACTTAGATTGAAAAAAAAAAAACACGTTGTTAGGATTTATTCTTTTATTTATTGCCAGTGTTTGTATTTTTGTCGCAAGTTACAATATGGTACTTATATTTTGTTTTTGTTAAATACGAATAATGCGTTACAGCCCAGCCATTAAACACTTATTCATACTAAAATGCAAGGATTTTTTTTATTAACTTTACACTATCAATGACCTTAAAAGATATAAATAAGATTATTTTATTAGAACTGTACCGCTAAACAATAATCCTTACCAAAAGTTCCATAAAGACTTGCTAATGGACAAATAACTATTCTATCATGTTAACATTTGTACGTTAATTTACCAAAAACACAAATCACGCGAATATAAAACAGTTGCAAAATATCTGCAGCTATCACATCTAATTTGAATTCAGAACGTTAAATACAGCAAGATGGCGGCTATCGGTAAACTGACAGTTCTGGCTTTAGTAGTCTGTTTCGTGTGCCTTATCGAGGCCAAAGGAAGCAAAACTCGTGGACAAGTCAAGCCGGCAGCAGTACATCAAGGTCATAAGGGTAATCAGGGTCATCACTTCGTGAAGAGAGACGCTGATGATTACGAGGACGGTGACGACGACTTCAAACGACCTGAGTACAACAGCTTTGACAGGCCTCACAGAATCCGTGTGTTGCCAGGGTTCCTCCATTAGGCATTTTTATTTTTCGGTTCAAGGGATAGTGCAATGAATTTATGTTAAAGTGATTATTTTTAAGAAAATTATATCTTTGTAATTAAAAAGCTTATTTAATGACAGTGAGTTTCTTAATATTTATTTATGAAGTTTACACACGTACTTATTATTTTGTTTTTATTCGTTGCTAAAATAGATAGGTAAGTGAAAACGCAATTATTATTTTATTTATAAAGTTTATTAAAAATTTAAAAAAAAATTGGCATACAATAAATCTATTTAAGTAACAGATTACAATAATATGTTCATCAATAATGTTTAAGTAATACATTTAAAATAATACTTCAAAATGTTATTAACGAAAATTTAGTGAAAACCTACAACTAAGTTATAGTAACATTTAAAGTAATAATGATTTCATAATACAAATATTAGGTAAAACATTAAAATACATTCTTTACTACATACTCTTTTGGTATACATTCACGCCTTCTTCTTATGGGGATAGACAGAAACAACTACAGAACGTCATCTGCTACGATCTTCCTCCATTTGGTAAAATTTAGTAATATAAAAACAATGAAGTACCTAGACAAAAAAGTGTATAAAATAATATATATATATATAAATAAGTAATAGCGACCTTTGAATTAACGAATAATTCATACAAATGAGTTGTTCGTTGCAAATACATTTCATTCTAATCGATTTAATCTTATTTATGTTGTACTTTTTCATATCTTTTTATATTTACCTATAGTCTACATAATAATGATCACCACACTTTAGTTTATACATACTCATTAGAAGAAAAATAAGTATAATAAACAATTTTTTATAGATTTGAAAATTATGTCTTCGGTAAATTTAATTGAATTAGGTACAAATCATGCCTTAAATTTATATTACAACTGAAAATACGACAAAAAAACACGCAGACAAATTAATGAATTACTTCTTATTTATACTTAAGCACCTTTGATTCAGCGGCGTTATCTTATCATTTATTTGGTTAGTAGAATGATTGATGACTTCTGAACAAGAATACGTAAATGACAAAAAACGGAATGTCAATGCATAATGTCATGCATTATCGTACAGTGACAGAACGATAGTGTTTAACCATTTTTAAATAGGTACAACCATGACTCGCATAGCGGGCACACGCTCGGTTTCAATTCTTCATGTGCATCCAAAACGTGGGCAGCAGACCGAGTCCACTGCTGGACATAGGTCTCTACAGGCTGCGCCACAACACCCTGCCTCCCGCATCCAGTCAGTCCCAGCCACCTTTTTAAGGTCATCGGTCCATCTAACAGGGGGCATCCCACACTACGCTTGCCGATACGCAGTCTCAACTCCAGGACTCGTCTACTCCACCGATTATCATTCCTTCGACAAATATGGCCAGCCCGCTGCCACTTCAGCATGCTTACTCTGCAAAGTATGTCGGTAACTCCGGTTCTTTTCCGCATAACTTCATTCCTGAATTTATCCTTCAAAGAAACTCCGAGTATAGCCGGCTACATACTTAATGCGCTGAACGCTCTTTGAGTATATATGTTATGTGGCTGAGCGACCTTGAGTTTGTGGACCAGCTCGACTATCGGTGTCCACGTTTCGGAACCGTATGACTTAACGGGCGACGAGAAGACTTGACAAAGTCTTCCAAACGCTATATACCCAACCCAACTTACGTCGGCTTCTTTCTCAAGAGTTGACTTGTCTACCGAGCCGGAGCTGGCAGTAGACCTATTGCTAACGTTATGGATGCAATTGAAACTGTAAAAAGTCGGAAAAATAAACGAACTCATTTTTCGTACTCTGCTCGAAAAAAGAAGCCCTCAAGCTACTTGACCTTTTGTCATGTAATTTACTCAATTCTAATAGCATTGCACAAATGCACGCATAATATGCGAGACCTAGTGCAAGTTTTATTGAACTAGGTATTTTATCTGGTTTTCAATGAACAGACAAACGAGTCTGAAAATTCCCCAAATCTCGTACTTGTACATCTGTACATCGATTGTTCAGAAAGCAGCAGCGAAACCTTACAATACAGCCGATGAATCATGGCCGGTCCGAACTTTGCGCATATGGCTGCGCGTGCGCAATAACATTTTTAGGAACCTGTACCCTAATTGCGTGACTTATTTTCGTAAACAATTATGCCTAATTTGTTTCATTTTGACAGTTCAACTATATTCATTGCGTTATTTACGTTGTTGAGCAGATTTTTTTTCCAACTTATGAAGCAATGGATTAGCAATCTGTACCCTAATTGCGTAATACAATACAATCAGAATCTGTTTCCATTTGAAACAGATTGCCATTCATCCATTGCTTCATAAGTAGGAAAAAAATATCTGCTCAACAACGTAAATAACGCAATGAATGTTGTTGAACTGTCAAAATGAAACAAATAAGGCAAAATTGTTTACGAAAATAAGTTACGCAATTAGGGTACTGTTTCAAATCGAAACAGATTGTGATTGATCGTGTATTACGCAATTAGGGTACTGGTTATGACCTCACCTCACATGCAAGAGGTTGTGTGTACCAATGTGACTTTTTCAATTCATATGTACTTTCTGAGTTTATCTTGGACATTACTAACATCGGTGAAGGAAAACATCGTGAGGAAACTTGGACTTATAGTTAATATTTATATAAGTCTGAAATCGCCAACCCGTCTTGAGCAAGCCTTCTCTGTATGAGAAGAGGCCTTTGCCCTGCAGTGAGACAATAATAGGCTGGTATTATTATTATTATTAAATGGTGAAATGGACGAGTGTGAGTGAGAGAACATGCACGAAAGTTCGGAGAGCCTATGTTCAGAGCGGCCATGATTTATCGGCCGCATTATACCTAAACACTTTTACTAAAACCTTTGGAAGCTCTAAATTAAAATCATCTTGCTACAAACTATGGCACATTCTAATTTAGATATTCAACACTTAACAACTAATGTTTTTTGGCACATTTAGAATTCACTTTGTTCTTTGGGATTACGTTTCTTATAATTAATTAATTTGGCATTTTGCCTCAAGCACATTAGAAGGTAAATAGGTAACATTTAGTCAGGCAGATAAAGATTCTAATCATTATAAAAATTGTTTTAAACTGCTATTACATGTCATAAACTTTTACGCAAAAGATTTAAGGGGGATGCGCCAGGGAAGCCCGCGAAATTAAAATTTTCTTTCGTTTTTTGCAATTTGCAGGTTCGTATCCGGGTGAATGTTGATTAAAATATGATTCGCGACCGTAATAAATATGTATTTATAGAATTTTAATCAATAGATTCAGCAATACAACTCTTTAAGTTAGAATTGGGCTCAAATGTCATGATTTCGTGAAATAGTCATTCAATAGGGTAAAATGAACTTTGAGAGTTGGGTAGATGAATTTAATAATTAATTCGCGGGCTACCCTGACGCTTTCGCCTTAATAAACATAGATTAAATGATAACTTAACTTGAAATATATTTTTTTTGTCATATAATTGAGTCACTCTAAACAATTTTCATTTCATTCGTTTTTCTTAAATAATCTCTAAGATTAAATAGCACTTACGGAACACAAGAAAGTATACATATTTAATTATAAAATGCATAGATATAATATACTTTCTCATTTTCATCTACACATAAAATCAATAACATCTACAGTTAGTAAGTAAATGACCGTAATATACATTACAAAAATATTGTTAACATGACAAATATTTTGAAACATTTAATCTTGACATAATCTCATAATGGCGTATTATAGGTAATATATCTATAATAAGGCACGTTTTAATGTCTAAATATACATATACAAATCTGTAAGTCACTGTAATGCCATTTGGAGTATATTATCTACGCTAAAGTGGGCTACAGATGTCATTTATTGAATTAAATGCACTAATCATACTCGTGGGGAGAGATAAGATTCATTGCACAGCACATAGTTTGCTATATGTCTGTGTTAGTAAGAGTGAGACCACACAGATGATGCCGACGCATTGCGTCGCCCAACCGCAATAATTTCAACGGACTAAAAGCGAAGCCACACGATGTGTTGCGACGCCTGAGCGGTGACGCTGCGTCATCATAATACATACAAATTACAGACATATGCCACACGGTGTGCTGCAGAAACGTGAAACGACGCAACGCACGCTCAAAAGACAAGGAGACTATAGAAACGAACCGGGGTAGGAGGAACGCATCGGCAACATCCGTGTGGCTTCACTTTAACCGCCACACGGCCATTGCGGTATCACAACGCCGGGCAAGGCTCGGAACCGGTTTAAAAAATACCGGTTAAAACCAGTAATTTGAGTTTTTAACCGACTTCCAAAAGGAGGAGGTTCTCAATTCGTCTGTACGTTTTTTTTTTTTTTGTATGTTTGTTACGCGATTGCTCCGCCAATTATGAATAGATTTTGATGATTCTTTTTTTGTTTGGTAGATCCTACTTCAGAGGTAGTCCCATATAAATTTTATTAACTTTGCTTGGGTAGTTTTTGAGTTAGCTTCAATTATACGTATTTTTTCCCACTTAGTAATGTAGATGATATGATAACTTCTTGTCACTATTATTTACATAGCAGGTAGTGGTATTCGAATTTGTGTGGGGTAGGTACCACAACTAAAAAGTGAAAAATAAAAACTTTTTACAAAAAAAAAACAACCGACTTCCGAAATTAAAGTTATTTTTCACTGTGTAGTGTTTTTTTTTTGAAGTCGGTTGTTTTTTTTGTAAAAAGTTTTTTACTCCGAACTTATCTTAAGAACGTGAACGTTTTAAGAACTTTATTTTAACCTAAATTAACCGGTTTAGTCGACGAGCGGCATGTTGGTAAACGCGTTGCAACTTGTGATTACTTGTGAGGATGCCACGCTGAATAAAAACTAAACAAAAAACCGGTTAATATTGCTCTAAAACGTTTAATCCGAAAAAAACCTTTATGTAAAAACTCCTACAAAACGAACGAAACCGAATGTAAAGGTTTTTGCGTCAAGTACATAATAACGGTTTGAAAATTTAACCGGTATCCGAGCCTTGGTGTCGGGTGTGTCAGTCAGACAACATTGCGCTGAGCTGCGTGCGATGCAACTCCGGCGCCACAACGCTTCATCCCCCCGCGTCATCTTTTTGGTCCCCTTGTCCGCTGCGTTGCGTCGCTGTATGTTATAACACACCGTGTGGCTGTCACTGTGATTTAAATATATGTAGGACAACATAGCGTCACAAATGTAAAACGTGGCTTCGCTCGACAAGGCCAAGAAAAAGACTATGGCGTTTATGGGAAAAGCAAGCAGTAAAATTACTACCATATTCAAATATTTCAAATCACAACTGGCATTCTTTATTCTTCTTCAAATTTACATGAATAGTTTTTGGAACGAAGTTCTTTATCACGGCTTGCGATATGAGTAAACTGGCAGAAATCGACACGTAACGCAAAAGCGTTATGCCCGAAAAAGTCGAAGAGTTTTTTTTTAATACAGAGCCATCTAGTATAAGTTTTTAGCAAGTGCTAAAAACTGAATTATACTACTATTGAAACTTGAGACCATAATTGATGATTCTGTATAGGCAATCATTAAACATATTTCATCGACTGGGGGAATCTACTGCAAATCTAGGACAGTACGGTGGGACATTAAATACTGTTTTGTAAATTAGTGCACTGAAATCATGATAAAATCCTATTTAAATCTGTAGCCACCCTTACAACTAATTTTATAAAAACGTCATATAAAAATCTTTTGAATAAAACCTTCGAAATATACATTTCACTATCTTTAATCATATGTAATTAAGACCGTACATTTAAAATAAGTAGCTAATAACTTTAAAATCGATGTTATGTTTATGTATTGTACACAACTTATACGAGAGAGAGAGAGAGAGAGGTGAAGAGACTGTGGCGCTCTTCAGTTCTTCAAAGTTGCGCGGGAGTACAGCGTTTTTAGTTTCAGTAAACTTAAAACAGCGCCATCTATGATTTCATATAGGGCACTAAATTGTAGAAGACGCCTTCTCCTACACCACTATTTTTAAGAAACAAAGTAGTGTACTATTCAGTATTCCCTGCGGCAGTAGTATCCGAGAGAGCGACATTTCTGGCACAGATGTTGGGGGTGTATCTTGGACTGGTCACTCACATCCAGTCCGTCTGGTTTCTCCAACGGCCTCTGAAAAATTTCCATTGACAATGATGAGCACCGATGTCTGAATAGCGGGGGTCCAGGGTCCAACTGGAAGTCCTTATTTTCAATCCCACCGGTAATATAACATCAAACAATAATGGTGAATACTAGTAAAATATTTTAAGGACTCCGAGCTGTTCTGTATGAAGATCCATCACCTCATAATTTATGTTGATGATCAACTTGAATCGTTCCTAACTGTACATACATTATCGTCACTTCACCTAGCCAGTCTGAAGGCTCGATCTTCTATTTGCGGTCTCCTCTCAAGAACACCTATTATGGGCGGCTCCCCACTGCCACTTCTGCCTCCAGAAGTGGCAGTGGGGAGCCGTCCTACCACCAATTCACATTATACTTTTAATCTCATTGCTTCAGTCTGGGAAAGAGATGGAGCTATACAGGACGTATAACCACATCTCTTTCCTACACTGAAGTAATATTTAAATAATACTGTTAAAATAAGAAAAGGTGGTGGTAGGCCCCCAGGTAACTTTTTCTGTGGGCTATCTATATCGAGTAAATTAGTACAGATTTTCTAAATTTCTTCTTTAATGTCCCTCGGGAATTATCGCATTTCCAAATACAAATGCTAATTTCCATGTCCATCAATTATTGGATTTATCTTGTATAATAATTTGAATTCAGAATTAAGAACTTTATTGTTGTTTTGTTTTGATTTTTGTGTGAACTATATAGAGCTGTAAAACTTTTTTCGTGCCTGACTTTAGCAGCTTTCCTTTATATTAAGTTAAAAGAGTATTAACAACTCTATATATTTCCAAGTCGATTGAGAGCGTCCGGTCGGGCAACTGAGAGAAATCCGACGACTGACGAAACACGAGGTTTGCCGAGGGACAATAAGAACATATTATTTGTTCTGTACAGTATAGTAGTAATAATTAGAACAAGACTAAAAACTAATTGATATTACAACTTACTTGTTTATGCGGGAAGACATTGATTCGGCACTTGATGCACTCCTGGCCGTTGTTGGCCCAAGAGTTGCCACTCATCCACTTGCGTTTACACTTGGGGCACTTGTACTCGCCGAAGCACCTCTTCTTGCCCTGGTACGGAGTTAGTCCTTCGCCCTTAGGACGAGCCTGAAACAAGACATTAATATTATTGCGAAGCCAATGCTATTGATCAGGCTGAATTCTGGTCAAAAGTCAAAGCTCAGGTACACAACAGCAATGATAGCCTAGTGGTGTGACCGTCGGACTGCCAAGTCATAGCTCTCGAGTTCGGATTCTTTCGGATTCATGTGCGTATTGTATAATTATCACTTGCTTCAAAAACGGTGAAGGAAAACATCGTGAGGAAACCGGCATGCCTGAGAGATATTTCTCGACGGCATGTGAAGCCAAATGATCCATGGTCGGCATGAACTCATGACTAACCTGGTGTCAAGGTAAGTCACTAACCACACGAAAAAGAAAAAAAAAGGAATCAATACTCATATAATATGGAATCATCATTACGACGTAGAAGGATGTTATTGGAACCTTTTGCTGTCGCACTCCAAGGCCAAGGTGTCAAGTTCCTCTTTTCAATGTTCCCGGTCTACTAGAATTTTGGACTAATCTACCAAAAGTAATATATAAAGAGGTAAAACTTTATTTTTGAAAAATCTCTGGAAGTACACACAGCGTCAGTATGTGCTAGCCCCTCAAATTTTAAAATGTTAACACTGCTACAACATTGAATTCGTTATGAATAATCTAAAGAATACTTTAAAAGATTTCATTGTTTCGACTTGGATTTGAACCATTGCATCACAGAACATCGTCATACTCATACAAGACGAACGAACCAGCCAGCGAAACATACTAAAAGCAACTTGGGCCTATCATGGATTTGAACGCACATATATCTTTTGGGGGGTAACTACTTAATGGAGCTGTATGTACCTACCTACCTACTGATCCGATTAGGTACTAAAATTCTTTCAATGAGACGCTCCGCTATTGTCGAGTGCCATAGGATATACAGGGTGTCCGGTAAAGAATGGATATCCTTGAAATTGCATTTATAATAGACCCTATGCCCGATAAAAAAAAACGTAATTTTCAGTCGTGTATTTGGGATATATATATGTCACCGTATAATTATGAACTTTGTTAGTTTATAATCTATCGGTATTATTTCCGTTAGATTATAAACTGTCGAAAAATTGTGAACTGTGACAAATCATTTACAATTTAACGCATAATTTTTCGATAGTTTATAATGTATCCATGAAAATCTGACAAATTGTGAACTGGTATCAAACTTGCTTGCGACGTAACGCACCTTACGCTAATATTAAATAGCCTGCCTGGCTGCGAGCAACTTGGAAGTAGCGCTCGCCGGCCGCTACCGCGGCACCGCTTGCTTCGCTCGCTCGGCTCGCGCGCGGTTTGTCACAGTTCTAACCTAACCCAGTTCACAATTTTTCGACAGTTTATAATCTTACGGAAATAATATCGATAGATTATAAACTTACGGTTCTCACAATCTTACGGTGACATATATATCCCAAGTAGTAGGTACCTAAGATAGATTTAAAAAAAAAACTGCAATTTTTTGTCACATTATTCACTACCTCTCTGTCGGTATAGTCAATGTACAGTGCCGACCAAAAGTCCATGAGCAATCTCACAAAGCAATAGACTGACGCTTCGGTTTGACTTACGACCTTCTTCTATAAGTTGTTACAATACTGTAGACACGCACATTACACACACACACTCACTTTGTCTGCAACCAATGACTAGTTCAATAATCATCATTCGTTTTTAGTTTCATTCGTCTTGTTCACATAAATATTAAAGTTTAGCAGGTAGACTACAAAAAACTAAGTAAATTATTTCGATTTCTGTGGGGTAGATGCAGTTTGTTACGAGTATTCAATTAATAGAACTTTTTTGGTTCGTGGATAATATTGGTGACGAGTATTTAGTGCAGTGTTGTGGTTATTATTATCAAAAAGCAGGCATAAAATATATTGAAGAGATCAGATCAGATCAGAGAATATTATTGCGCTGCGTAAAAGTGAAGTGAATATCTAATGAAACCGGACTAAGTGTGAGTGTTATCATTAATATATTTCATATTTTACTAAACATAAATCTTAATCAAGGGCATTGTTGATAGAACAGAGGTATTGTTGAGACAGAAGATGCCTTTAAAGTTTTAAATTCATTGTGAGGTTTAATTCGATTAGTGAATAATAAATAATAAGGTATTATGTGTAATAAAAACAATGTTTTTCTTTGTTCTAGAGAAATACTGTGAGGGTTAAGAGATATGAGGAAGGGGCTTATTATCGAGTAACAGCGACGTCAAATGGTGAATGAAACAAATGGTTTCATACCAACGAGACATTTTGCTGAATTATTAAAAACACGTCATTATGAACCGTTCGCCGTGCACTCTGAAGGCTTGCATCACTGAAGACCAGCTAGAAAACCCATTTTGACCTTAAAATATTGACCGTACCAACTTAATAAACAACAGATTCGTTATTGCATGAATTTATGGTAACGAATTTTTTAAGCACGTTTCAATAGGGTGTTTGTCGTATTTCTTGCAGATATACCGAAATTGTTTAATATTATTTTAGTAATAGTATTATTTTAGGATAAAAATTTGAGGTTTAGTTTCAATCTTCTTTTCGTAAAGAAAATGAATACTTAAGCTTTAACCTCAATAACAACCAATATTTACTAAAGTCAAATAAAATGTAAAATAATTAATACAAATAAAATATAAACAAACTGCCCATATTTAACCTTAAAATTACCTATTCTGTAAGTAGTTTTTTACATTTTAAGTAGTCTAATATTCTTATTTATTACTTAATTACTTCGACCATGATCAAAGCTTAATATTTATGGTGAAAAAATCCATTAAAAATTTAAAATATTTCATAATTTAAATATGTCTAAATAATACAAACTGCTTCTAAGTTTCTTGACATCTATTTCACATCTTATTCAGCTGAAGTAATGATAAATAATTGTAGCAGTTTATTAACTTATGTAAAATAAATATAACGAATAAACATATATTTTTTAATTTTGTTATCATATATCACGCATTTTTTATTCTAAAACCTTTATTGCAATAACAACATAAAAAGCTGCAATATTTAAAAAATATTATTATCGAAAACAAAAATAATAATATTTGCAAAAAACCGCACTGTGTTTCACGAGATTAGAACCTGAGGCAGATTGAATTCCATACCAACGCTTAACGCTTTCTGCTATCTGCGCTTGTTAAGTTACTATCGAATTTTAGCAATGCCATTAACTGGTCAAGTTCACGCGCATAGTGCGTGTGTGCTAGCATGTTTAAAGCGACGGAAATATATTGTTGTTTCGTGTAACTGCGTTATCTGTGGTGTGTGTATCGTGTTGCTTACACATACAAATGTACGAGCTATACCGCGTGTTCACAGCAATACGACTCTTAGCGTGCTCATGCACTTTTGAGCGCTTACTGTACAATATTACAACAAAAACTAACCGATGGAATTCATTCATTTGTTGTCGTGGTGAAGAAGAATGTAAAATAAGCTAAAAAAAAACTTTTTACAAAAAAAAAACAACCGACTTCCAAAAAAAACACTACAAAGTGAAAAATAACTTTAATTTCGGAAGTCGGTGTCTTGGGTTTTGTGTTTTCGTTTTTTGCCACCGACTTCCGAAATTAAAGTTATTTTTCACTTTGTAGTGTTTTTTTTGGAAGTCGGTTGTTTTTTTTTTGTAAAAAGTTTTTATTTTTCACTTTTTAGTTGTGGTACCTACCCCACACACATTCGAATACTACTACCTGCTACCAGTGTCAAGAACTTATCATTATCATCTACATACTAAGTGGGAAAAAAATACGTATTTTGAAGCTAACTCAAAAACTACCCAAGCAATGTTAATAAAATTTATATGGGACCAATTTGGGAGCCTACCCTTTCAAACAAAAAAAGAATTTTCAAAATCGGTCCACAATTGACGGAGAAATCGGTGGACATACATAAAAAAAAAAAAAAAAAAAAAAAAAAAAAAAAAAAAAAAAAAACAAACATACGCGTCGAACATATAACCTCCTCCTTTTTGGAAGTCGGTTAAAAAGTAATTCATCCTACATCAAACTTACATCTAACACCAGAGGTCACCTTGTCGCAAAAGCTCAAGTAGATTAAAATAATTACATTGTATGTATGTAGGTCTACCCATATATGTATACATAGTGACAAAGAACTCTCACATAGTTATAAGTATGTACAGTTTATCAATTTCTAAGAATTACTGATACATAACATTTTGTTTCCTGATGTGGCAGTCTTGCTCAATGTTAGATAATTATGTATAGTGGCATAGCTATTTGTATTGATTATGTCATTACTTACTGCAATAACATTACCAAAAAGTAATAAAATTACATATTATTGAAAATAATAAAGTTGTTCCTATTTAAAATTCATATTTTTAGTACCAAAATTACTCAAAATCCATTAAAAATTTGCAAATTTCCAACAGGGTTCATAGATTATGACTTGTAGACATCAACTAAACGACGACCCCCCCCGCGCCTCATGTATATTCCGTATGTATAACCAGTTAAAATTCCCCATTGAAAAAAAATTGCCAATTTTTAGGGTTCCATAGTAAACAAGAAACCCTTATAGTTTCGGCTGTCCGCGGTCTAGCTCCGAGACACTTAGTACTAGAAAGCCATAATTTGGCATGAGTATACATATTAATTATGCCGACAAAGTGGTAAAACAAAATTATGAAAAAATATAAATTTTATGGTACCTCCCCTACACGTTAAGTGATGATGTTTTTTTTTTCTTTCCGATGGTGTGGGGTATCATTGGAAAGGTCCTTCAAAAACATTGCTAGTATGTGAATCCCATTTTTGGATTCAGGGACTCGTTTGCGAAATATTAAGCTTTAAAGTGCCAATTTTTGTTAGAGTCATGTGTGTCCCCCCTGCCAGCTAAATGGTTTGTTTTGGATATGTGAAAAAAATCACAGCAATAGTTTATATGACGAAATTAAAAGGAAAACTATCACAGCCAAGTAGGCTCTACAAGTTAACGACTAATAATCGACCAACTTATATTTGCAGTTGCAAAAACATGTTTTCCCATATATTCCGTATGAGAGAACATGTTTTTCAACTACAAAGTTAAGTTTGTTTTTGGGATAAATTCATGCCAACTACGGAACCCTTCATTGTACAGTAAGCGCTCAAAAGTGCATGAGCACGCTAAGAGTCGTATTGCTGTGAACACGCGGTATAGCTCGTACATTTGTATGTGTAAGCAACACGATACACACACCACAGATAACGCAGTTTTGCCCTACACGAAACAACAATATATTTCCGTCGCTTTAAACATGCTAGCACACACGCGCTATGCGCGTGAACTTGACCAGTTAATGGCATTGCTAAAATTCGATAGTAACTTAACAAGTGCAGATAGCAGAAAGCGTTAAGCGTTGGTATGGAATTCAAACTGCCTCAGGTTCTAATCTCGTAAAACACAGTGCGGTTTTTTGCAAATATTATTATTTTTGTTTTCGATAATAATATTTTTTAAATATTGTTGCTTTTTTATGTTGTTATTGCAATAAAGGTTTTAGAATAAAAAATGCGTGATATATGATAACAAAATTAAAAAAATATGTTTATTCGTTATATTTATTTTACATAAGTTAAACTGCTACAATTATTTATCATTACTTCAGCTGAATAAGATGTGAAATAGATGTCAAGAAACTTAGAAGCAGTTTGTATTATTTTGACATATTTAAATTATGAAATATTTTAAATTTTTAATTGATTTTTTCACCATAAATATTAAGCTTTGATCATGGTCGAAGTAATTAAGTAATAAATAAGAATATTAGACTACTTAAAATGTAAAAAACTACTTACAGAATAGGTAATTTTAAGGTTAAATATGGGCAGTTTGTTTATATTTTATTTGTATTAATTATTTTACATTTTATTTGACTTTAGTAAATATTGGTTGTTATTGAGGTTAAAGCTTAAGTATTCATTTTCTTTACGAAAAGAAGATTGAAACTAAACCTCAAATTTTAATCCTAAAATAATACTATTACTAAAATAATATTAAACAATTTCGGTATATCTGCAAGAAATACGACAAACACCCTATTGAAACGTGCTTAAAAAATTCGTTACCATAAATTCATGCAATAACGAATCTGTTGTTTATTAAGTTGGTACGGTCAATATTTTAAGGTCAAAAACGGTTTTCTAGCTGGTCTTCAGTGATGCAAGCCTTCAGAGTGCACGGCGAACGGTTCATAATGACGTGTTTTTAATAATTCAGCAAAATATCTCGTTGGTATGAAACCATTTGTTTCATTCACCATTTGACGTCGCTGCTACTCGATAATAAGCCCCTTCCTCATATCTCTTAACCCTCACAGTATTTCTCTAGAACAAAGAAAAACATTGTTTTTATTACACATAATACCTTATTATTTATTATTCACTAATCGAATTAAACCTCACAATGAATTTAAAACTTTAAAGGCATCTTCTGTCTCAACAATACCTCTGTTCTATCAACAATACCCTTGATTAAGATTTATGTTTAGTAAAATATGAAATATATAAATGATAACACTCACACTTAGTCCGGTTTCATTAGATATTCACTTCACTTTTACGCAGCGCAATAATATTCTCTGATCTGATCTGATCTCTTCAATATATTTTATGCCTGCTTTTTGATAATAATAACCACAACACTGCGCTAAATATACTCGTCACCAATATTATCCACGAACCAAAAAAGTTCTATTAATTAAATACTCGTAACGAACTGCATCTACCCCACAGAAATCGAAATAATTTACTTAGTTTTTTGTGGTCTACCTGCTAAACTTTAATATTTATGTGAACAAGACGAATGAAACTAAAAACGAATGATGATTATTGAACTAGTCATTGGTTGCAGACAAAGTGAGTGTGTGTGTGTAATGTGCGTGTCTACAGTATTGTAACAACTTATAGAAGAAGGTCGTAAGTCAAACCGAAGCGTCAGTCTATTGCTTTGTGAGATTGCTCATGGACTTTTGGTCGGCACTGTACATGGTCCGATACGAACTTGGCCGGTTTTTTATTTATTTTATTTTCCACATAAATAGACTCGACAGAGTACGATAGGTACTTACCAACACCCTCACGGATCGGACAGGGTTTTTATACATGTTGTATTTTTATCTACCTAATTCAGCTAGTTCAAGGACTCCTTTGGCCAAAATTACAACGAAAGCCTGGTGTGTCAGCGTATACCAGAAAGGTGTGGTAAAATTTCAGGTTGTGGTACAGAACATCAAACTGAACAACTTTCTTCATGGAGCTCAACTCAACTCAAAGCATTTATTTCAATTAAACTGAAGTAGTATCGATCTTGGTTATACATGATACAGAACCATTTACAGGCACTTTTGAATTGTCAAGGAATCGGTCAGTCAGAAATAGGTATGAAGCTAGTTGCCCATTCCAAAGCGTGGTAGGTACCTATGGAGAAGAACGGGCAAGAAACTCCACGGACACTCTTTTAAATAAAAAATTGTTACAAAAAATTGGTTACATCATTCATGTTGAAATTATACATGTGAGAACAATGTAGAAAGACGTGCACGTTAGAAGCTTCCGTAATAAAAAGATAAAACAAAGAACAATTCAAAAAAACAAAACAAATTCAAAATAAGCCCTGGCAGCTAAGAGATGACCAGTCCCAACTGACGGCGCCCGTTCACGAACATGACGCATGGATTAGCACCATTTAGCTCAACCTTTTTGAAGGGAGCTAAATGATCCAACACACGCGCCACCATCAGCGAAACATTAGAGTGAGCATGACATACTCACAGCCGCTAGGGCACATTCAAGTCAACATTGTAATCGAGAAAAAAATATCAACTGTCCCATAAAAAACTTCAATACCTACTCGACCCAAATGTATGGGACGGCTGACTATTTTATATACAGTACAGTCGAACCTGGATAAGCGAGTATTCAAGGGACCGAGATCTCTTTTTCACATATAGATGTTTCTCACTATCTCGAGTTTCTAGCTTATAGAGGTACAGGTAAATAGGTTGAGAGGAACAAAAACAATGGTAGTTCCACGAAATTTAAGAATGAGTCATAAATAGCAGATGTTAAATTACGCTCGATTGTCGCTTATAGGTACAGTACCGACCAAAAGTCCATGAGCAATCTCACAAAGCAATAGACTGACGCTTCGGTTTGACTTACGACCTTCTTCTATAAGTTGTTACAATACTGTAGACACGCACATTACACACACACACTCACTTTGTCTGCAACCAATGACTAGTTCAATAATCATCATTCGTTTTTAGTTTCATTCGTCTTGTTCACATAAATATTAAAGTTTAGCAGGTAGACCACAAAAAACTAAGTAAATTATTTCGATTTCTGTGGGGTAGATGCAGTTTGTTACGAGTATTTAATTAATAGAACTTTTTTGGTTCGTGGATAATATTGGTGACGAGTATTTAGCGCAGTGTTGTGGTTATTATTATCAAAAAGCAGGCATAAAATATATTGAAGAGATCAGATCAGATCAGAGAATATTATTGCGCTGCGTAAAAGTGAAGTGAATATCTAATGAAACCGGACTAAGTGTGAGTGTTATCATTAATATATTTCATATTTTACTAAACATAAATCTTAATCAAGGGTATTGTTGATAGAACAGAGGTATTGTTGAGACAGAAGATGCCTTTAAAGTTTTAAATTCATTGTGAGGTTTAATTCGATTAGTGAATAATAAATAATAAGGTATTTATTATGTGTAATAAAAACAATATTTTTCTTTGTTCTAGAGAAATACTGTGAGGGTTAAGAGATATGAGGAAGGGGCTTATTATCGAGTAGCAGCGACGTCAAATGGTGAATGAAACAAATGGTTTCATACCAACGAGACATTTTGCTGAATTATTAAAAACACGTCATTATGAACCGTTCGCCGTGCACTCTGAAGGCTTGCATCACTGAAGACCAGCTAGAAAACCGTTTTTGACCTTAAAATATTGACCGTACCAACTTAATAAACAACAGATTCGTTATTGCATGAATTTATGGTAACGAATTTTTTAAGCACGTTTCAATAGGGTGTTTGTCGTATTTCTTGCAGATATACCGAAATTGTTTAATATTATTTTAGTAATAAGTAGTATTATTTTAGGATAAAAATTTGAGGTTTAGTTTCAATCTTCTTTTCCTAAAGAAAATGAATACTTAAGCTTTAACCTCAATAACAACCAATATTTACTAAAGTCAAATAAAATGTAAAATAATTAATACAAATAAAATATAAACAAACTGCCCATATTTAACCTTAAAATTACCTATTCTGTAAGTAGTTTTTTTACATTTTAAGTAGTCTAATATTCTTATTTATTACTTAATTACTTCGACCATGATCAAAGCTTAATATTTATGGTGAAAAAATCCATTAAAAATTTAAAATATTTCATAATTTAAATATGTCTAAATAATACAAACTGCTTCTAAGTTTCTTGACATCTATTTCACATCTTATTCAGCTGAAGTAATGATAAATAATTGTAGCAGTTTATTAACTTATGTAAAATAAATATAACGAATAAACATATTTTTTTTAATTTTGTTATCATATATCACGCATTTTTTATTCTAAAACCTTTATTGCAATAACAACATAAAAAAGCAGCAATATTTAAAAAATATTATTATCGAAAACAAAAATAATAATAAGTATTTGCAAAAAACCGCACTGTGTTTCATGAGATTAGAACCTGAGGCAGTTTGAATTCCATACCAACGCTTAACGCTTTCTGCTATCTGCACTTGTTAAGTTACTATCGAATTTTAGCAATGCCATTAACTGGTCAAGTTCACGCGCATAGTGCGTGTGTGCTAGCATGTTTAAAGCGACGGAAATATATTGTTGTTTCGTGTAACTGCGTTATCTGTGATGTGTGTATCGTGTTGCTTACACATACAAATGTACGAGCTATACCGCGTGTTCACAGCAATACGACTCTTAGCGTGCTCATGCACTTTTGAGCGCTTACTGTACCTACAGGCAAGTAACAATCTCAGTTATAGAGGTCTACGAGTGAAATACGACTTTCTCTTACAGAGGTTTATGTTTCTCACTTATAGAGGCTTAAGAGGCTTTAAATTACGGGACCTAGCAATTACTCTCATTTATAGAGTTTTCTCGCTTACCTAGTCCTCACTTACCCAGGTTTGACTGTATAATATACAGTTTCATGGTCTGTACCATTTGACCACACCTTTCTGATACATGCTGTATAGAAAACGAGTCGTTTTCCTAACCTATCTTCGTTTAAAAAAAATACTGAATAAGTACAATATTGTAGTCAGTAAATACAGTAAAAGACGAGTCATCTACTGGTGACTTGGTGAGACATAAGAACTAGGAACAACTTTTTTTAAAGCAAACATTTGGCTTCAGCCCTGGATCTACGGGGGGGCAAGCCCGGGCCCGTGCCCGGGGCGCCAACTTCAGGGGGCGACAAATTCAAGCGCAGCAACATTGCAATAAATGAGACGCGCAGCACATTTATAACCTTTCGATTTTTTTCTTTTTTTACAACAGTTTTGGCGCCTCTGTTGAATTGGCACATTATCGATCGATACAATTTAATTAATATGTTGCTGCCAAAATTTGAATTTCGAGAAAATTTTAATTTCGCGAGGGCTAACTTAGCGCATCCCCATAAAAGATTGGAGGGGGGCGGCAGATGGCAGTTTATGCCCCGCCTCAAAAAAAATCTAGATCCGGAGCTGTTGGCTTTTTGTTTGTGACGTTATAAAAAAAACCGGCCAAGTGCATGTCCACGCACAATGTAGGGTTCCGTAGTTGGGATAAATTTATCCCAAGAACAAACTTAACTTTGTAGTTGAAAAAAAATCTTTCATACAGAATGTATGGGAGAACATGTTTTTACAACCGCAAATCTAAGTTGGCCGATTATTACTCGTTAACTTGTAAAGCCTACTCAGCTGTGATAGTTTTCCTTTTAAATTCGTTATATAAGCTATTGCCGTGAATTTTTTCACATATTTAAAACCAACCATTTATCTGGCAGGGGGGGGAGACACTTGACTCTAACAAAAATTTGCACTTTAAAGCTTAATATTTCGCAAACGGATCTCTGAATTTAAAAATGGTATTAACACACTCACAATGTTTTTAAAAGACCTTTCCAACGATACCCCACACCAAGGGATAGAAAAAAAAAAACATCCCCATTTTACGAGTAGGGAGGTACCCTAAATAAAAAATATTTTTTATAATTTGATTTTACCACTTTGTCGGCATGATTAATGTGTATACCCATACCCAATTACAACTTTCTAGTACTAACAGTCTTGGAGTTAGACCGCGGACAGACAGACAGACAGACAGACCGACAGACAGACGGACATGACGAAACTATAAGGGTTCCTTATTTACTACGGAACCCTAAAAATCAGGCAGGTACCGAAAAAAAAAGCGTAAACATTCCTTCCAACTCTTAAATCAAACTGAATGTTAACTGTGTTTATCGCCCATTCGTCAGTTCAAAGTTCCACAGAGCTAGCATTGTAATATAAAACCGATAGAGAGCACAACACTCGTGTTTTGAACACGAGCACGAGTACAGCGTGAGTTACTGCCGAACATGAACGTTCCTAGAATTAGGGGCCACTGAATGCCGCCATTGATTTCGTTGGAAATTGTACTGAATTCAGGGATAAAAGTGATAAAATGAGCATGCGATAAAACTGATAAGATAACAGTGACTCTCACTCCCTTTTTTATTATTTATTAAATTAAATTAAATTAAATTAAACTTTATTTCAGACTAAGGTCCATAATTTTATAAAGGTCTTTTTTGTTTAAATTACAGTAGAGCATCGATTTTTATCCGAACGTCGAGCGTCGCTCAACCGAAAGCTAGTAGCGGGTAGGCTTGGAGTTTGTAAACGTTATTTCGTTCCTTTTTAACCGATTTCCAAAAAGGAGGAGGTTATAATTATGTTTATAGCGTATGAAAGTTTTTTTTTTTTATGTATGTCCACCAATTTGTGGACCGATTTTGAAAGGGTATGCTCTCGAGGTGGTCTCAGATACATTTTTAACCGCCGCAGGAGGAGACGCCCTGGGCGTCGGGAATTACAAGAACATTTCCGGCCACCGTAGGCGCGGGCTTGCGGACGGTGAGCAATGGGTAGCTCGCCGTCCGATAAGGACCAAGCCCGGGTCGACGGCGCGTTGTGTTCCACGCGCGCCTCAAAGAGATGTCAGCAGAATTGACGGGGTTCGCTAGGGCCAATGCCTGCCGGGGCTGCGAATATGGGCCGATAGGGATATCGTGGCCCCCCGGCAACATGGCAACTGAAGGAACACGGGTTGGTTTTAGTCAGTAAGAGTCTGACACGCCCTCTCGCTCCACCCAGAGCGGGAGAAGTTATTTGATAATTTCCCAGCCAAAAAAAAAAAAAAGATACATTTTATTAACTTTACTTGAACAGTTTTTGAGTTAGCTTCAATAATACCTACCTACTTATTTTTTCCTACTTAGTATGTGGATGATATGATAAGTGCCTGTCACTGTTATTTACATAGCAGGTAGTGGTATTCAAATTTGTTTGGGGTAGGTACCACATCTAAAAAGTGAAAAAAAAAAACTTTTTACAAAAAAAAAAAAAAAAAAACAACTGACTTCCAAAAAAAAAACAACCGACCGTTTTTTTTTTTTGTAAAAAGTTTTTCGTGTATAATGTGTATCTATTTTATCTATTTTTTGTTTACTGGATTACTTAACACTATTGTAATAAATAAAAAAGATTCATAACAGATGACATAATTATATATGATTTTATCGGAACAATTTTTCATACAGTTCGATTATCCCAATAAATCGGTTTTGTGAACACCTTGTCCCTTAATTAGTTGGAATAATCGACGCTCTACTGTATTTGTAACCGATTCAAAAGGAAGTGGTAATTTTTCGAGCTCTATGTTTGTTTGAAAGTTCGCGATTTTTCAGTTCTAAACGATTTGTACTGTCTAGAAAGCTAATAGGTATATTCGGATATTAATCTTCAACATGAACAACAGTTGTTGTTCATTCATCAATTTTATCTGCAAAACGTTTGCCTCCAATGAACCACGTTGTTCCCACGTTTCATAAATATGAAAACCGCGTAATAATTTATCTATAGAAGTAAAATCGTAAAAATAAATCGTGTGAATGATTTGGCAATTCGCCCAGAGACATCAGACGATACTGTTTGTATTCGAAAATACCGATAACGAGACGAATTACTTAATTGATACTTATTTAAAGTTAAATTATAATATTTTTGGGGAGTTTTTACTTTTAGGGGACGTGAAATTTATCTATTTACATGAAACGTAAGTCAATAATATCGTTTCTTGTTTCCTTTAGAAATGCGATGAAAATTTTAGACTATTGTGTGGCTATGTTAATTTCTTTTTAATAATTTTCCAGCCTACATTGCCTTAAAATCCAACCGAGATCACAATATTTTATCAATTTCACGTTTAAGCCACAGAAAAGGATTCGTAAGCTAATTGACTTTTAACTTAATTACTGTTCTCAAATTCAAAGGAGGAGCTCGTGGCTAAGTAACAACAGCTGTTCGGGTCGATCCATCAGGTTAAGCTACGCTTGCCGGGGTTGGTCCGCGGATGGGTGACCATCTTTACATACCGAGACTCCTCCGTGTCTCGGAAAGCCGTTGGTCCCGGCTGTCATTTGTGGATCTTTGATACGGGTCGTCAAAAGCACGAAAATCTGGCAACCAGTCTTACCAAGGGGTATCGTATTACCCAGTAACTGGTTATAGAGGTCAGATAAGCAGTCGCTCCATGTAGAAGTATTCAGCTGCATCCGGTTAGACTGGAAGCCAGCCCCAACATAGTTGAGTTGGGAAAAGGCAAGGAAGATTGATCGACTGTTCTCAAATTCAAATATCAATAAGTAATTTTCTGACAATGGCTAATTGCACAGCAAACGTCTGCGTATGTCTATAGTCATCATAGTATCTCGGTAGTCACCGCCCCTTTACTATCATGTTTGACACAGTACATCCATCGTTTCCTTGGTCTTCCCCTACTCTTATAGCCATCCACATTCATACCCAAAACTTTCCTCACGACATTTTCCTCATTCTTCCGCATCACATGCCTATACCATGACAAGCGATTACCACACAACTTTCCAGTCACCGGTACCACTTTCAGACTTCCTCATGAATACTCATTTCTTATTCCGTCGTGTGTGTCTATCTGCTAAACTATTAACTTTCTTGACTATGTGCACCGCTCATGACAAGTTAATGAATTTCTCATAATACGGATATCGGATTATCGATGGGCACTAGACGTGGTGGCAGGTCGAGTAGAGCCCGTTCTAAATGATTGCCAAGAGATGGTAGGAGTGTTGGCAGACCAACAGCCAGATGGGTGGATGACATTGACATGATCGCGGGTAAGATCTGGTTGAGACTGGCACAGACCAGGGAAGCATGCCACAAAAAGGAGGAAGAATATACTCTTAGTCTTACCTGTGGACAGTCTCCAATATAATGTCCTTTCTTGAAGCATAGATGGCACATGTACGCTGGTGGGGGTGGCCGTGGTGGTCTCCGCAGAGACAAGGCAACCAGCTGTTCAGCCAAAGAATTGGTGTCGTCAGCCGGTGGCGCTGCAGGCCCTGAAGCCGCGGTCGGCAGTGGACCCCATACGGAACCTGGCACCCACTGGAAATTGACACAATGTTTTATTAGATTAATAATATTTATAAGAATTTTCGATACCTAATACATAATATACATCTTTAAGTGCGGGTTTCGTTTTTTCAGCATGAACGTTTCGCAGCAGCAAGACTGTTATTGGTCTTTCGAGCTGAGCTCTAAGCCCACAACGAAGATGGACATCACTAAGTTCTAATGCTAAAGCGATTTATTATTGTTGCTCGACCATAAACAATTTTGGTCTTTAGAATCGGAGAAGCGAACCAGTTTTAACTAGATCAAAATGAATAGTTGAATCAATTGTTTTATAAGGTTTAATTTTATCTTGCCTAAACCTGAAAGTGTTAAAAACGAAAAGAGAATGAAAATAATGATGAAGAAATTGTTAAGTGTTAAATAAACCACTATGATGAGTTTGTCCATCGGTTTTCACATAAACTTTATTAACTTTTGGCCAAAAACAAACGATAAAAACTAACCTATGAAGCTTCTCGAATATGCCATTTATTAATTAAATCTGAACTAACCATCAAGTCATTACAGTACGCCATTGAGCTACCACAACATTCCTAGACGTCCTTAATCACGACCAATATGCGGCAACGATTAGACAAATGAAATTGCAGTAAATAATGACCGGCGCGCAGCGATTGGCCGGCGAGGGCGCGCTCGCGCATCTGTTCAACGAATTATTGAGCCCGCGCACTCGTTCCAATTTCGAACGTGCGTTGACGCTCTGAATCACGCGCGGACACAAATGGGCTAAATGCTAATGCGTGTTTTTTGAACGTTCATTATTGATTTGTTAGACAGTCAGGATTGATAAAGAGCTTCTTCGTCTTCCAAATTCAAACGTTAAGTCAAACACTGTTTGAACTGTTTATTTGGTAATTGGATCAAGACGGTAAAAAAAACTTGTGTTAATATTATCTGTAATAATGAATTATCCATATCCATTTAAAACAAATACAGCTGGATATCGAATTCCTTTGCGAAGTAATCCTAATTGCTGCTACCCAAGGATGTACTGGATCTTTAGAAACACAAACAATTGACTAACTGGTATGCAGGCAAGCGGTCGCCTGTACCCTAATTGCGTAATGCAACACAATCACAATTTGTTTGGATTTGAAACAGATTGCTAATCCATTGCTTCATAAGTTGGAAAAAAAAATCTGCTCAGCAACGTAAATAATGCAATGAATGTTGTTGAACTGTCAAATGAAGCAAATTAGGCAAAATTGTTTACGAAAATTAGCAATTCGAGCAACGCAATTATTAACAGGTCTATTAACGCAGATAATTATGGATATCGACTACCTACTTTATATCAAAATCAAAAGTCATTTATACAAACTAGGCTGAGAATCAGCACTTTTTGAACGTCGAAATTACATAAAACAGTCCCCCAAAACGCCCACCCTTCACCACTTCCTAGTGCTTTAGCTGGGAAGAAGAAGTGGTGCAACAAACTCCTCAGCAGCACAGCTTGAAGAAATATATTCATCATCATTTCAGCCGAAAGACGTTCACTGCTGGACATAGGCCTCCCCCAAGCACCGCCACTTCAACCAATTCTCTGCTTCCCGCATCCAGCGAATTCCTGCGGTCTTCACAAGGTCATCGGTCCATCTTGTGAGAGGTCTTCCAACGCTACGTCTTCCGGTACGCGGTCGCCACTCCAGAACCTTTCGGCCCTATTGGCCATCTAGTTGACATAGAAAGGGAACGTAGGGCATTGGTGGTCAGATATAATATGCTGGCCCGCAGGTTTGCACGTTGTAGTGACCACTATTTATTGTCAGACTTTCTACGCGTGCAGCCTGTGGTTTAGGTATCTGCAGAGGCCGCTCAGTGCCCTACGTGTCCAATATAACAATGGATTTAGGATGTTGTTAGGGCTGCCCCGCTTTTGTAGTTCCTCCGGTATGTTTGCGGAGGCCAGAGTAGACGGCTTTCATGCCATCGTGCGCAAGCGGCTCGCTCGTTATTAAGCAGAGTCCGGGGTAGCACTAACAGCGTCATTGTGGTCATTGCGGATAAACAGGACTCAAATATCCTGAAAAAATTTCTTCGTGACCACAATTTGTGACCCTACTTGTAATTATTATGGACATGGTCTGATATAAAGGATTTATTTGTTATTATTTATTTATTTATTCTGCGAGCAATGTACAGACGCCAGCACATCAAGCTACCCGAAACTGTCAAATTTTCCCAATCAACTTTGAACCTTATTCTTTAGTGATAACGTTGAAAATCTATTAAATAAATTTGATAGATTGTAGTAGCCTGATGTGCTGGCGTCTGTACCATCTGCCCACTGCCATTTAGTTTGGCAATACTTCGGGTATGTAATCTGTGCTTCGGGCTATGTCGGTTACCTTCGTTCTCTTGCGGGTCTCTTCATTTCTGATTCGATCATTTAAGGAAACTCCAAGCATAGCCCTCTCCATTGCCCTTTGGGTGACTTGAAGAAAAAATAAGTATACAACCTTAGTTTTTGTTTACCTCTTAAGGGATCATTGTACTACTCATCATTATGAACAACTTTTACTATGGGACCAAAGCTGAAATCGCCAAAAAAAAATCTGGTGTTCTCGTTTTGGCGAGATATGTGAACATAAATGTAGGGAACAGATATATTTTTTTTTAAACATCTGTGCCATACAGTTTAGAACAGTAAGTATTAAAATTTACTACGGAACAGCAGATTTTTTATTTGGCGATTTAAAAGTTGGTCACATAGTAAAAGTTATTCAGTTTGACGGTCTAAAGCACCTTTTAAAGTTTCTAAAGTTAAGTTTTTAACACCTTATACATAATATGTATATTATATTTGCTCATCGCAAACCTATTATAATTATAACTCCTAATAGTTGCGACATGATTGCGAACGCCGCCGTCTGACGATTGAGTTGATTACATTGCAAACACTTATTAGACGGAAACATTTGTCTTAATCAGAGCAAATAATATGAGAAGCGCAAACACACGAGAGCGTTATTTTCGTCTGATAATAAAATATCATCTTTACTCGTTTGACTTTAATAAATTATGATGTTCTTATTTGGATTATGTTATTATGTTGTCTTGATCTTGGGTTTTCCATTTGTATTTATAGATATAACAATTAAACACGTGGTAGATAGCACTTGTTTTAAAACTATTCCATTCAAATCCTTGTTTCCAAATGAATGTTATTTCCATTTAAAGATCAACTTTAAGTAAGTGTAAATTAAGTTGATTTCAGAATGACCAAATGTAAATGTCGCCATGCCCTTTCGCTCCGTACCATGGCCTGGACCAGGGGGCCTAGACAAAATCCGAGCGTTTTCCGCTCACGCTTATTCCTCTCACGCTAAGGAATTGACGTTATAGCGTGAAGAAAATGGTAGACAAGTTACACATGGATCGCGATACGCCTATTCCTCAGCGTCGCACGAAACATTCCAACAACATATATAAATGACATTCCATGTTTAGTCTATGGAATAATGTGAAGCAGTTGTCAAATTTGTGTCAAACGCTTTAGCTCGTATTAGTTATGCTTTAGCTCGCTATGTATAGACCCTGTGATGTGAGTTGAAAGTAAATAAAGTGTTTTATAGGAAGAAAGTAAGTGCCTTTAAATAATTATTTAAGTTAGTGTAAGAACTGTGATTAAGTTCCTACATAACATAAATACATACATAACATCACGCCTTGTTTCCCCGAAGGGTTGGGCAGAGGTGTACCTGTAGCAGGTACACCCACATTTCGCCAGTTATGTTTAAGTCCCATGTAATAGGGGGTGAGCCTATTGCCATCAACCGGGCACAAATCCAGACTCCGGGCTGCTACTGAGAAATTCCAGATAGAAAAACCCAATAACACTTTGCCCGACCCGGGAATCGAACCCAGGACCTCATGCTCAGCAGTAGCGCTTACGACCACTAGACCAACGAGGCAGTTAAGTTAATTAAGTTACTATCTTTGATAAACTTGAATATACCTAAAATATCGTCGAAATAATTACAGTTTTTAATTTTTAATAAGCTGCGTAATTTAAAGGTAGATTTTATTTATATTTTAGATGGAATCGAGTCCCAAGTAATTTAGTTTGATGATAGAATTTATGGAAAGGCATGTTTATCTCGATATTTTGTTACCTACTTATTCCTAATTTCGTTCTCATTGTAACTTGTTTTGGAAGTAGGTACTTGAGATTATGGAATGCAAAATATAAACAAAGACCTCACAATGGTACGCTTGTAAGATTGTGCTTATTACATTTGTTATTATTCTATAGATAAACTCGAATTTTGCATAGAGTGTGTTAGAATGCCAGTACCAAGTTTACTGGCTCCCAATCTTATTGTCAGCACATCAGGCTACTACAATCTGTCAAATTTATTTAATAGATTTTCAACTTTATCGCTGAAGTATAAGGTTTAAGTTGATTGGGAAAATTTGACAGTTTCGGGTAGCTTGATGTGCTGGCGTCTGTACATTAATCTTATCATGAATACTATTCTTAGCCATGGATCTTTCAAGGCCACAAACGACGATTTAGTCTTGTTTGACGTCTTTGCAATGCTCCTTCATTATTAGCTGCCCATAATAATCTCAAACTGTGCATTTTAATTGATTAATTTGAAATAAACACACACAAAAATTACACTGTTTAACACTGTTAGCGTCAGGTTCCGAGCTCCCGCTAATGTAGCGTGTTGCGAAAACGCCAAAATAGCGTTTACGTTTGTCAAAAGTTAAAAATCACGTGACATTTCTAAAGCTAATGTCAACTCCATACAATTTGATCTTTCCGTTGGCGTTAACGCTTACAGAAAAGGGATTTTGTCTAGGCCCCCAGGGCTGGTTGCGAGAGATCATCGCCGCCAATCGCCTCCATGAAGACACGGCGGTGCTCCGCCCAAGCTGGGCGGACCTCCACCGTGTCCTCAGGGCGATCCACACAAACCGTTGTGTGGATCGCCCTGAGGACGCCCGGTGTCACCGGACACCGGGGCGTTTCCTCCCGCCTTATCCGGAACAGGAACCTCCCGAAACAACAGTGTCCGGTGAGGACCTACGCAAAGTTGCACCTGATATCTTAATTTTGATAATAGGTATATTAACAATTCTTCATAGATACCATGGAGAACTAGTGTTCAGTGCCACCACTGAAGTACAGACGCCAGCACATCAAGCTACCCGAAACTGTCAAATTTTCCCAATCAACTTTGAACCTTATTTATCAGCGATAAAGTTGAAAATCTATTAAATAAATTTGACAGATTGTAGAAGCCTGATGTGCTGGCGTCTGTACTTTTGACGCGGCGCTGTGTATTGTCTATGTCATTGCATCAAACTGCATTTAAAAAAAATGTAGTTCCACAATTTTCCGCAGGACTTCAATAATGGCGCGGACTCTACAGTATATTCTTGGCAGCTGTCACATACGTACAACAGTTACTTCAGACATACTTCAAAATTATGGCTGCTTTTGAAGATTAAAAAAAAATCATACGGGCAGTACCTAAGGGCCTAGAATCGCTTTCAAAGCGTTTCTTATTTCTATTTCAACAGTTTTGACATAAACTTTTGACATAGTCTTAATTATTAGGTTTTTTTTTTCCCCACAGAATAGCTGATTTACCCTCGCGGGGGTAATTACCCCCAGGTTCGAAACCAATGGTCCTCTATTCATTCGATTGTCCACAGACTACATAGAGATACTAGAGTACCTACGCGCCACTGAAGTGCAGCGGAAAATTGTCGAACTAGAATCTGCGCCACCACTCAAGTCCGATAGACGTGGCGCTAGTGTCTATGCTATTATTGCTATTGCATCAAATTGCATTTAAAATAATGAAGTTCCACAACTTTTCCGCCGGAGTTCAGTGGTGGCGCGGACTCTACGTTTTTAGGGTTCCGTACCAAAAATTGTAAAAAAGGAACCCTTATGGTGCGACTGTCTGTCCGTCTGTCTGTCACAGCTGGATATCTCAAGAACTACTAATGCTATCAATTTGAAATTTGGAATAGTTTTAGATGACATTTGCCTAACTATTATGCGATTAAGAAAAATTAAAAAAAAAAAAAAACTTGTAAATTCGAAATGGGGCTACTATGGCATGTGGGGTATCATATGAAAGAGCGCTATTTATTTGCACATTCTCAATGTTAGTGTGTAAGGTTTGGGCACGCCACAATTGCGGCGATAAGACCCCTCTTTGAGGAGTGGCTTGAGAGGCGCCACGGCGCCCTCACCTTCCGCCTGACGCAGGTCCTCACCGGACACGGCTGCTTCGGGAGGTTCCTGTTCAGGATAAGGCGGGAGGAAACGCCCAGGTGTCACCATTGTGTGGATCGCCCGGAGGACACGGTGGAGCATACGGTGGAGGTTTGCCCGGCTTGGGCGGAGCATCGCCGTGTCTTCGTGGAGGCGATCGGCGGCTGTGATCTCTCGCGTCCGGCCCTGGTTCAGGCCATGGTACGGAGCGAGAGAAAATGGCAGGCCGTCACCTCCTTCCGCGAAGCGGTAATGCTCGTGAAGGAGGAGGCGGAACGCGTGAGGGAGAGGCCGCGCCCTCACGCCCCTAACCGCCGCAAGAGGAGACGCCCGGGGCGGGAATTGCGAGCCGATTTCCGGCCACTGTAGGCGCGGGCTTGCGGACGGTGAGCAATGGGTAGCTCGCCGTCCGATAAGGACCAAGCCCGGGTCGACGGCGCGTTGTGTTCCACGCGCGCCTCAAAGAGATGTCAGCAGAATTGACGGGGTCCGCCAGGGACAATGCCTGCTGAGGCTGGGCCAAAAGGGAAAACGTCCCCCACCGGCAAAAAAATAAAGAGGGTGTAAGGTTGGACACTTAAAGAAAGACCGTTCTAAGGAAGGTGTGTTTTACTAGTATAATGTGAGACGTGTGATTCCACACAGGGCCAAAAGTAGTACTTATAGTACAGAAACTATGAGAAATTAAGGATTTCAACAAGTGGTTAAGGGCGGGCTCGGATAGTAAAAAGTAATATTCATGAGTTAGAAAGAGAAAGACTATAGTGTTGAAGTGGTTCGATTTGTTTTTGCTAGACTCCAACACTCAAACTTTTTTTTTTTGGGTCCACATATTTTTCGACTTTTGACGAAAAATAAAAAATAAAACCTTTCCCCCCCTTATCTCCGAAGTTTGCATAGAGAAGAATCTGAAATTATTCTATGTGATAGAAGTTTATTGTAAAGATTATAGGAAAAATATATCTCTAAATAGCACATTTTTTCAGAAATCATAAACTTAAATTACATTAGTTCCACTATCAGTCAAGAGATGGTGCTGACCTAAAACTGCAATATTCTACACGGCAGTGTGCAATGTTAAAATTCTCTGACGAATACAGGCCTCACCGATGAAAATTTAAAATGGTACGGAACCCTCGGTGCGCGAGTCCGACTCGCACTTGACCGGTTTAAAAAAAATGTAGATGATACTTCCCTCATTTTTAAAATCAAACGTCAGTTAGTCAACTTTGAACAAGTTAATGATGCACTCTCTAAAGTTGTGCATTGGTTTAATGTAAATAATCTTCTCCTGAACGAAAAAAAGACTAAACTCATAAAATTTTCAATGCCAAATGTCAGGCAGCTATCTACCAATGTTCAGGTTAATGGAACAGAGTTGGACCCTGTTGAGTCTGTCTTTTTCTTGGAATCACTATTGACGGTAAATTACAATGGGGCGCACACATAGAAAAATTGTCAGGAGGGCTAAGTTCGGCCGCCTATGCTGTTAAAAAAATTAGACAGATAACTGACGTAGATACAGCCAGAATTGTTTATTTTAGTTATTTTCATAGCCTTATGTCATATGGGATTCTTCTCTGGGGAACCTGTGCGGACATTAATACTATCTTTGTTCTACAGAAAAGGGCTGTTCGAGCCATTTACAATCTAGGTCCAAGAGATTCCCTTAGAGAAAAATTCAAAGAAATAAATATTCTGACTGTAGCCTCACAATATATTTTTGAAAACCTATTGTATGTGCACAAAAATATATCAAATTTTAAGAAAATGTCCGATATTCATAGTTTAAATATCAGGAATAAACACAACCTTGCTGTACATCGCACACGTCTCCACAAAGTAGGCAACTCATTCATGGGTCAATGTATACGTTTTTACAACAAACTCCCCATTGACATTCGAAACTTACCCATTAAACGATTTAAAATCTGTATTAAAACCAAACTTTGTAAAAAAGGGTACTATACAATTTCAGATTATTTAGAAGATAAAAAAGCTTGGGATTGAACTGCTCGCTCTGCTAAGCCTTGTGAAAAAATCATAAAACTAGACATTTTAATTATGTAAAATCAACATATACCAGTTTTATAAACACATTGACATTGTTGAAAATTATATTCAAAATGACATGATTACTTTGTAAAGTATTATATTATTTTAACTATTGTGAATGTGAGGACTATGTGGATATTGTTTTTATTTCTCTGCTAGTTTTAGTGATGGTCTGGCAGTTTGAGTAGTTTATGCGGCCTACCCAAATGTCCTTTCTTTGGTATTGTTCGTCGAGTTGAGCTCCTTAAGTTCTGAGTTGAGCTCCACGATTACTGACAAATGCTTGCACTGACTGGACAGGTCCACTCAAATCTGTGTGGTTCTTTCCTCAAAAGACCTTTTCAGACACTTATCTACATGGTCCTCATATGGCCTGACCAAGATTATGTCTGGACTTTAAAAGAGACTGCGACCTCTGAGTTTGTTTCGGCCTTTCTTCTCAGAGTAGTCAGATAGGAAACGCCGAACTCATCTAGCTTATTTTTAATATTTTTTTATATGACGTGTAAAAGTGATTTCGATATCCTATTTACAGAATAAACAATTTCATTTCATTTCATTTCATTTCATTTGTCATTTGATGCAATGACAGATGGACTCTACGTGCGTGTGTACTATCGAGGAAAGGCATAACTAAGCACCGTAAGGACTATTTCAGCTTGCAGCGCTCGGCCGCTATAGAAATCTCATCAACCAATAGCATCGCAGCATCAGATTTTTGCTGAGTCCCTTGTTTTTGTTGATGTCATCTGTTGCAAAGCTGAAGCCAAGTTTTGACTCAACAGTCAACAATCAATCAACTGAAGCTTTCGTTTTAGTGTTACAGCATAATTATCATCATGCTCCGCTTGCCTCGTTAGTCGACTTAGGTTTTATACCGATAGCAATTAAAATCAATTTTACACTACGTCGATTCGACCACCAAATGCCAGATTTAGCGGACTATAGAATAAACCGCAAATTGCCGCAAACGATGCTCAAAGCGGCCATTTTACTTAGTATATAAACCGTAGATAAAAATACAGATATAATAAGCACGTTTGTTTATAAATGGCAGCTATTAATACCAGGGAATAAACCTATGGAATGTCTTGATGTGGGTTTGTTTTGGTTATAATCTTACTAATGTATCAGTTGTGATGTGAGAAAAAGTGTGTTCTTTACTAAGTACCATCAAAGAAACTCATATACACCGTGAAATTTGAATCACAGTTTTGCTAGAATAAACGTTGTTCAGACCATGGTCTACTAACATTTCTACAACTTCCAATAAAAAAAAAACATATTTGGTTTTTGAAAAAACACAAAAAAGACAAAGTTTAAAATGTCAAGATTACCGTTACTCCCTACAACACAGACACCACGCACGGGACACAGCATTGTCTACAGGGAAATGTACCTCCATAAACGAAATTTTGTAAGCAGTAGATAATCTTGACATTTTAAACTTAGTCTTTTTTGTGTTTTTTCAAAAACCAATTATGTTTTTTTTTTATTGGATACTGTAGAATGGTAGTAGACCATGGTCTGAATAACGTTTGTTCTAGCAAAACTGTGATTCAAATTTCACGGTGTATAACCTGTTTGAAAACAAAATCCTGTACACACGATGACCACATCTGTTACCGCCCTGGTTCTATAGTGGCCGAACGCTGCAAGCAGAAATAGTCCTTACGATGTGTGGATATCAAATTATTTGATAGGACATACTTTACAGTACGTTAGCTATGTCTTTTGGTTGGATTCGGGTCTCAGAGGGGTATGTTATTAACAATCGGAGTGTTTGTTCATAAAGAAAAGAGAAAAAGAAAGGAAAATGTATATTTGCTATAGAAAAACAGACATACGTCATGTAAAGAAGTCATAATTTGGTGCAAAAAAAAAGTTTTTACTTAAAACAATTTTCAGCTTATTAGGGATGATAGGTTGATAACTAAAAATCTTTTTTTGTCCGTTAGGTAGATTTATTAAAAAAAAATTGGACACGTAATTTTTATTTTTTTACGTAATCAAAAGATTACGGCAATACATTGAGTTAAAATGTGGCATGATGTCACACACGCCTATTTAGATCTAGATTATATACTTAGTTGTGACCTAGCGACCCCCACTCCCTAACTTTAATGCGTTTTATCTAAGTAATTCTATTAATATGATAAAGCAAAAAATACGTGTCTAATATTTTTTTATTATCAGTCTGACGGACTAATTAGAATTTAATTTTTTTCTACCCAGGCATCATCCTTATTATCAGATTCAGCTTCATAAACTTACACGTGTGTGGATAATAAACACCATTGTTTTATTATATATATTCATGTCTCTATCTACAATTTCCTTAGTCTATTACTGTCCAAAATAATTTAAACTTCGCTTTATCAGTCCCGCGGCCTCATCTAAAAGCACTTCATAATAGCGTCATTTGTTTCATGTTACTGTTAACTGCTGTGGTACAGCTAAGATTGTCGGTGGCTCTGTGAGTGTCCAGTTGCTTTTACGATGACATCCTGTGCCCCTGTGGACCGCTTTGATCATCTTGATATCTCTCTTGTAAGACTGATTGTAAACACTAATTATATCGTCCATTAAGTCTAGACTAATAAGTGTTGGGTTGTTACGATCTCAAGGCACGCACATCTGACTTTTCGGATTCATGTGCGTATTTTATAATTAATTACAGCTTTAAAAACGCTGAAGGAAAACATCGTGAGGAAACCGGCATGTCTGAGAGATATTTCGCGACGGCATGTGAAGCCAAGTTAGAGGTACATGGATGGCATAAAAACTCTGACACCAGGTTAGTCACTAATCACACGAAGAGAAGACGAAGTATTTCGTCTTTAAAACCAAAATTAAAAGCATCTACCTTTTGGAGTACGACAACAAATAATCAATCTCTCAATCAAATCTAGTTAAACATACCTACATGCATAACATTACGCCTGGTTTCCCCGAAGGCTTGGACAGAGGTGTACATGTTAGAGTTTAAGGTTGGACACTAAAAGAAAGACCGTTCTAAGGATTTCAATAATATGTTTATTATCCTTTTCTTTATATATTGGAAGGTGTGTTTTACTAGTATTATGTGAGACGTGTGATCCTGCACAAGGCTAAAAGTATAGTATTGTCACTATGAGAAACTAAGGATTTCATCAAGTGGTTAAGGGCGGGCTCCGATAGTAAAAAGTAATATTTATGAGTTAGAAAGAGAAAGAATATAGTGTTGAAGTAGGATCGATTTGTTTTTGCTAAACTCCAACAGTACATACATTTCGCCAGTTACATTTAAGTAACAGGGACCCAATAGGGAAGATGCCTAGGAACAAAAAAAGAAATTCTATTTAGTCCGTCTGTCAAATAATAAAAAAATATTAGACACATATTTTTTGCTTTATCATATTAATAAAAATTACTTAGATAAAACGCATTAAAGGGAATCACCTGTTTGGGGAGTGGGGGTCGCTACGTAACAAGTAAGTATAAAATCTACATACTCGTGACGTCATGGCACATTTTAATTCAATGTATCGCCGTAATCTTTTGATTACGTAAAATAAGAAAAAATACGTGTCCAATATTTTGTAATAATAAACCTGACAACATAAAAAAAAAATTGAGACATCCCTATTGCCATCAACCGGGTACAAATCTGGGCTGCTACTGAAAAGTTTCTGATAGAAAAACCCAATAACACTTTGCCTGACCTGAGAATCGAACCCAGGACAAGAAAGCAATAAGTCGAACGTTTCCATCGATACCAGAGTAACATTTACGCGCATTCCCGGACACAATATGTATAGGTAGGGTGCATGATGCCGGCTCACCATAACTCTATAATTAGACCCCGGCTACCTGTCTGGTTTCCATCAGGCGTTTGTCAGCCAAACACTTTTGGACGCACATTTTCCGTTTATCGGGACACTGTTTTGAAGATAGCCTCTGGGGACATTTTAGTGTTGTTTGTGGGGGGAGAATAAAACCAGTAGATCCTAAGTACTGTAAAGGTTACATGCAAAAGGCGACCTTATATCGTACAGGCTGCTAAATAAACAACTCTGGTTGCATTCGATCATTTAAGCTAATTTGGAATTAATATTAAATAAAAATTAATATGTTTTTGTTCATGAAAAAATTATTAGACGCATAGAAAAGTGCACGTTGCTCTGAGATAAGATGTATAAATTAAATTTAATATAAATTGATCATAGCTATTATTCTACGCCCCTACATAATCTCTACCTACTGCTAAGCAGTTTATGTTTTGATTGTTGTTTGTTTTTATTTGCTATTGCAACACATTACGTAAGTAATTTGTAAATTGTCTTTGGTCTCTGGCCCTGTCATAGACATATCAAGTAAGTCATCAAGCAATAGACAAAATTTGTTAAACTTTTATTAGATACGAATCTTAAATACGAGGCTTTTCGCTAATTTGTAAATGTGTATTCTTAGATTTTTTTTTGTACCTAATGTGCGTTTTGGTATGTGCAGAATAAACAAATTTTCTTTCATTCTTTTTTTCAGCTATTGTTCTTCATGTGCTAGTTCTTCATGTGCTACAATACACCACGTGGTTTGACCCTTTGACTTGCGCAATAGACGATTTATGGGTCCCTTTAGCGGTATGAGACAGAGAGATCCAGTAAGTTTTATCTGGATAGATAGGTATAACGTCTCCGCTGAAAAACTTGCAGTAGTCTTGTGTGTGTGTTTCTTATTATTACGACTTCGCTATAATTCTTCTCAAAAGGCCACTTCAGACACCAATCTACATGGTCTTCACATGATCTGATCAAAATTATGTCTGGACTTTAAAAGAGACTGTGACCTCTGAGTTTGTTTCGGCTTTTCTTCTCAGAGTAGTCAGGTAGAAAACGCCAACCTCATCTAGTTTTTTAATTTAAATATGATTGACGTGAAAAAGTGTTTGTACAGACGCCAGCAGATCAAGCCACCCGAAACTGTCAAATTTTCCCAATCAACTTTGAGCCTTATGCTTCAGCCATAAAGTTGAAAATCTATTAAATAAATTTGACAGATTGTAGTAGCCTGATGTGCTGGCGTCTGTACAAACCTACTTACAGAAAATAAAATCATTTCATTACCTATTTCATTTCAATATTTCATTTCATTATTTCATTTCAATATTTCATTTCAATATTTCATTTCAATATTTCATTTCATTGATAAAACAACCACAGATGTCGTACCTTATTTATTAGTTGTAATATAGCCGCTAAACAAACGGTAGGTGGGGCAGGAAGGTGTTGGAGTTAAGAAACAAGGACCGGAAGACGAAATGTATCAGTCAATAACTGGTTACATGGTCTGATAGTAGATATACAGGGTGACTGGATCTGGACCTGCCATAGTAAATTCGCATGTAGAGGAGGTTATTTACTAATTATTGAACCATACTTTCCCTTTTACTTTAGCTAAAGTTTTATAGTTTGGGAGATATGTAAATTTTTATAATTTATTGAGATTTTCCAAAATTTAGCATTGATTTAGTATTTTTTTAAATATTTGTTGGTGATTAAAATACCTCGGAACTTCTCTCAAATTAGAGTTAAAAAATAAGAAGGTACGCTTTATTTAAAAAAAAATACGATCAAGGGAAACTAAGGTCTAATAATAAGCAAATGACCTCTTCTAAATACGAATTTGCTATGGCGGGTCCAGATCCAGTCACCCTGTATACAAAAAACCTGTCCGATCCGTGAGGGTATTGTTAAAAATCGTACTGGGAGTCTATTTGTGTGAAAATTTTCAGGAAAAACGAAAAAAAATGCGTCGAATTTTTTTCAATTGGGAATTTTACCGGGTTATTACATGGGGCGCGGGCGGCCGTCATTTAGCGGGTAACTTATGAAGTTATGACCCCAGTTGAAAATTAGCGAATTATTAATGGAATCGGGATAATTTTGGTACCAAAAACGTGAACTTTAAATAGCAATAATTTTTATTTTCAATAATAATACGTTTTTTATTACTTTTTGGTAATTTTATTTCAGTACCTATGTGCCCTTTTCGGGTCGGGCGGGGTTTTTGGAACACATTGTATATGTATTTAATGTACCATCGAAGAAATCCATACCTATACACCATAAGGACTATTTCTGCTTGCAGCGCTCGGACACTATAGTAATGGTTACCTATGAAAAAAAAAGGGTTGTGTGCACGGGATTTTGTTTTCAAATTGCTTAGTTATAGGTTTCTTCGATGGTACATATAATTGAAGTCCTCTTCATCGTTTCTGGCCACAGCGACCCAGACTAATTTTCATTCGTTTCGTGAGCTCTGTAATGACTAGCAAAACCGAATTTGGTTTTGAAAACCCAGGTGCTAAAGCGTACTGGAATGATGGGCATGGAGGCGAATTTGATGGAGATCCAACTGACAGATCACTATATTATCAGTAAGTAATAAAATGAATGAAGAGGCTTAGAGCCGAGCAGCGTAACAACAGAGCTTGTCTTCACTCATAGACAATTTCTAAAGAGGAAGTTACACCATTTTCACCACCAGCTTTTTATCGGTTTATTCCAGAAATCCCCACCAGTGGGGATTGCTATTTTTTTTTCAGAAATCCCCACTATTTTATTAAACTCAGCCTTATTTTCTAATATTCTAGTCGTTTCTGTCAATTCTGTGGAAACCAGTTGATTTAGTTTTCATTTCAATTCCTAGAAACATTCTCCAGAAAAGACTCTTCTAGCTCAAAAATACACAGGCAAGAAGATGATAATATTGATCCAAACTGCAACCGAGGGGCAAGCCGTTTATTTTTTCTCGCAAGATATAAAAGTCAAGCGAAAGAAATATGAACGTGTGGAATATATGTTAGTGATTACTAAACCATGTTTCATCAAAGACTGCATTGGTTTTACAATGTTGTAATCCTGAACACATTTGATAGCACTTTTATGCGTCCTTTAAATATATAGCTATATTCTCTTCTCCGACAATTTCTTTGCTTATAGGTAAAAAGATTGCGGGGGTCCCACATAGCAAAAAAGGAATGTTGTTTTTTTATAACTAAGAAACCGAAGTGCGATGTAGAACGCAAACCAGTTCTCATTTTTCTAGTTTTTTAAGAATACTTATTAGTAATTAATTTGAAAGAAATAATGAAAAAAAGGCAGTGGTGCAACGGCCCCGACTTACGAGTTGTAGGTCGTGGGTTCGAACCCAGGCAGGCGCTTTTACTTTGTGTAAATCATTTCATTACCACTGCTCTCAAAACGGTGAAGGAAAACATCGTGAGAAAACCGGCGGCATGTAGAACCAAAAATTCGAAGACATGTGACATCTAATAATTAAAAATATGTGAACACTATGTAGCTATCAATACAATTACCTACCTAATTTATCTGTATTTAGCTGTGAGCCCACCGGGATTTCCCATCGACAGAAATGACGAAATTCTATACAAAATTTCATCCCCTGTTCACCTGTTTTTATGTTTTTTTTTAAATCCTTCCTTAACCTTCATTAAATAATGACTTCTTACACAATTTTATGCTTTTAAGACCCAGCTGTTTAGGCTGGGTATCAGTGCATTGTCTGTCATTGTATTTATGATTTTTATTAAGTAAATTACTTACTTAATTTCTTAAAATTTGTACCTATTGTAAAGTAATTTTATTCTAGGTGCATCGTCTTGTTAACAAAGAGTAATTATGGACTTTCATGCCCATTAGCCCGTCTTCATACGAAACTACTTTTTGGAAGTGGTAACTAGATTCAATTCTTTTTTTTTTCTTTTAAATGTTGATTATTATCTGGTGAATTTTAATTGTCTTGGTAAGTGAAACAAATTATTTGACTTTGACTTTAAAGAGGAAGATTTAATAAAAATAAAAAGCCTTGCTGTTTTTATTTTACATTATAAAAATGTGTGCCTGATACTGATATATGTCAGTGGCCTTGAGTGGTTAGCTTGCGTGGTCTGTACTGAGCTCACGCAACGCGTCGTACGTCCAGCCAGTAATAGGACTCGCCCGTCAAGGAGCGCTGTCCCAAATTAGACGCATTATTAATTATACGTAAAAAAAAATATATTCTAATAAAACACGTATATTAAAAGATACCTAATTAAATTATCTTTAAAATGGTGAAGGTTTCAGAAAAATATGCTTGATAGTTTTTGCGTGATTCTCAGGTTTTTATCCGCGTTAGACATAACTTTACAAATTAATTACACTATGTAATTTAAACATAATCTAAAATATTCACAGATTAAGTTATTAAAAAAAATGCTCTAATTTAATATATATTTTTCCAAATTCCAATTTACAATTTCCAAATTTATTTTAGAAGTTTTCTTCAGTATAAAACCATTAAAAGTCGAATAGGCTCGCCTTAAAATAAAGTGAATAAATATCGGCAAACGGTCGTTACTCTGATACAGCTTGTCTTCCGACAAAGGCCTCCTCTAAAGATTTCCATTCAGTCCTGTCCTTTGCTGTACGGGTCCATATTGGAAAGACACAAAATCGGACAATTCCCAGCAGGGACAGGAAAGGTTATAGAAAACATTGTCATATTTCCATATTTCCGAGATACCGAATACATTGCTACATGCAGTAAATTAGCAGTACCAGTAAATTGCCCTAACAGTCGCACGGAATATGCATAAATATCGCGTATTTAATTTTTTATGTCAATGACCCTTGTTGCTGGATTTAGGCGCGATTTGTTAGCTGTATATACCGTATAGAACTATTTTGATCGCGCCACCGTCCATGCTTTGGTCACTACACTATTAAACTTTGGTATTACGGATAGATGTACCTACTTGAATTTTTGGTATCGACACAATAATGTCCTTGATCAATCAACTATACCAATGAGTTCATATTAACCGTATTTTCATAATCTGTTTATATAAATTAGAAACAGTTAACTAGCTTCAACTTTCTGACAACTGACCGACTCTTTGACAATTCAAAAGTGCCTGTAAATGGTTTAATTGAAATAAATGCTTTGAGTTTGAGTTTGAGTTCTGAAGATACTTCAAAGCTATTCTGATGTCAAACGGTAAAACAAATCAGTTTCTTTAAGAAACAAACAAAACATTAGTTTTAGCTCTTGTTTATCCTGCGTAGTACCTACGTATTAGAGGAATATGGACCAATTATCAACAATTTGGTCTTTATGTCCTTATTAGATCTCCGTTAAGTAGGTGCAATTGCTTGTATCACAACATGATGAAACTATTAAAGTAATCAACTGTTGAGTCATACTTACTATGAAAACGTTAGATTTATTTTGTTACACCGACCGTGACGTCACAACGCTATATAGATCAGGGAGAAATTGCTATAGATTGTTGACTACACGACTATTAGCCTACACTTTGTATATTTTTCAGTTCCTAGAAGCTTGGTCGTTCTCGGTAAAAGATAAAGTTTTTGTTGCAATATTTGAAACGAAAAATTTGAAATAATGATTCTATTTTTGAACGAATCAAGATGGTTTACTACTTTTTTCAGCGTTCAACAAGGAGGTTGCATGGTACATTACCTAATACTTACAAAATATTATGAACAAAGTATCAATACCTGATCATTCTGGTCATGAGTTAAGTACAGCCAGCCGAGCAGAGCTTGGGGACAGCCCTCGGTCTTGCCGCACCACTGGGGCAGTTCCGCAGTCGGCGACATCGCACCATAACACTATCACAACACTACAGATACCAAAATACCGCGTTTACTTGAAATTTTGGTACTCTTTGTTTAGTACGTCAGGCCATCGCGTCGCGGCCCGGTCGGCGGGGTATTTTTGGATCGCGTTCGGTTCCACGGGATGCGTCTGCGCCGGCTACGTTGCGACTAGCGGTCGCCGCCGCGCCTTAAGACGGGAGATGTGGAAATTAGGGACGTCTGGTAGTTAGAATAATGTTCAGAATTAGATATCGATTGCAATGAGAAATTAAAGCGAGTTTTGTGAAACTTGTAAGGTTTTTTGAAAGGGAATAGGAGTGAAACTCTGGATGCATATGATTCTTCTGTACTTAGGTACATAAGCATCATGGACGTAAAGTTAATTAGACACCCAAAACTAAAATATACTTATAAATTTTTCTCCAGAACATCCAAAGAAAAAGAAAATTTTCAGGTGCCTATGAACAATTTTAAACATAGTAATTTAATTCGCTAGTAGATGCCATACATACCAAACTTGCTGCCCAAGGATGAAGAACAGTTTAATTATTTTGAATTTTTCAGGATATAAAATTACTGACTGCACCGAACTGTGAAAGATTCAATCATCTCCGTATACTTTTCCTGGAATATTTAGCTGTATTTTTTCAATTCGACAATTTCAATATTTATCCTAAAACCACTATAGCAGTTGGCGCGTAAGTAAGTATTCCATACTTAATATTTAGGTACCGATATCGATAGTTGGTGACATCACTAGTAGCGACCATGTGGGCGCACCCGCCCGCGCCGGGGCAGCCGGGAGAGGAGAGCAATATTTTGGTTCACTCCGTACCACAACACCACCAAACGACACCATATCGCTCTGTTACTTGGTAGCGGCAATATTCTTTCAGCAATTTGATTTGGTCCTAAAACAATCCTGACCTAAAAATAATTTTGAATTAGTGCTCAACTGTCCGTGGTTCATTTACCGGATACAAACTATTGTTTAGTATCTCAGCGGATAATTAAAAACCAAAAAATATTTATTTCAGACCTAGATCCGTATTTAGTAATACACACTACTTATAAGCTATGTTAGTAACAAACGAAAAACAACATAATTCATCTATCTGCTGCACTCACCAGACGCACCGGGTATATGTACATGTACATACATGTACACGTACCCAATGTGCCATAAAGATGGCTCCTGCAGACAGGCACAAGGCGACACCGGTAGAACAATTTCCGTGAAATTTTCAAAGAAATTGGACCAGGATCGCGTCGCGCCTGTCTGTGGGAGTTTTTATAAATTATCAGAATATTTACTCAGCACTATTCAACATATCTTACCTTCTACGATTAATGTAACGGTCAACGGAAATACAATCTAGTGTTGTGCGCAAGTTTATGTTTAGTTCTAAGTACTCACAATGCTATGTCGTTTTAAAGTCAGCAGTCAGCACTCCGACCTCCCGCCATGTTCCCTCCTAATATAAGTAGGTCGCACCATCATTTGCTAGGGATTCGGAATTGTAATGTATTTTAAAGTGTGACGTATAAGGAGTGAAGGAGTGTCGTTTTCGTTAAAAAGTTTCTTTGGTAAGGATTTGTTATGGTTGTTAGAAATATGGACAGAAGCCACGTGGAGGTCGGAAATTATCCCGCGGGAGCTTACTCCCAGGACAAAAAGTATCCTATATGTTAATCTAGGCTATAAACTATCTGTGTGCCAAATTTTATCCAAATCCGTCAAGCCGTTTTTGCGTGATTGAGTGGTAAACATCCAAACACAATCTTTCACGTTTATAATACAATTTTTTTTAAATATATTTTAATTATTCTTGTTCTTAGTTTCAGCAAACTTACAGATAGGTATATGTAGATACTTACTACATTTACCCATCTGTAAGTTTAGGGTAATTTTCAAATCTGAAGCTGTCGGACCAATTCTGGTCCTTTGGGTCATATGAATAAATAAGCGTTTAAAATTGCGAAGTTGTATAACATTATTATTTGCTTTGCCACATAACATACACACCATGCAGTTTCAAGTAAAAGACACTCAGAGAAACCCTTAGACAGCCATAAAATAAAAATTTCATAATAATTTATAATTCACACTTGAATGTGTCAAGCTACCCTTAAGTGTTTTGAAATATTCTCAAGAGTTCTCCCATCAATTTTGTTTACATTTAAGGGCCTGCTACACGGCTGCCAACCGCATCCCCGACAGAAGTGACCTTGGTTGGCGACAGGCAGAGCTGTTTGAAATTTGGTCGTAAACCACCAACTACACGGTTATAAACCACCAAGGTCACCTCTGTCGGGACGCGGTTGGCGACCGTTTAGCAGGCACTTTAGACATTTTATTGCAAGTACATGGCGCTACATAGTATGCAAGTGTTTACATTCTTCGGTTAAGAAGTGGGATGTGTTTGGAAACATTTAGCTTACGTAAGTATTTGTGGAGAAGCTTTTTTATACTACTAGTATTTTTATTTATATGTATTGTGAAAGTTTGTATTTTTGGATGTTTGTTACTTAGTCACGCAAAAACGCCTGAACGGATTTGGATGAAATTTAGCACACAGATAGTTTATAACCTGGATTAACATATTAGATTTAGACAATAGAAGTTACGGGCAGAAGCTAATTAGTTATACATAATATTATATAATATGAATTCTATACATATATCACTAGTGAATAATGTTTTGTACGAAAAAGCATCCACAGTATGGAAAAGTCTTAAGTGCGGGAAAAATGGATCGCTTCTCCTGATTTTAGCTCTGTAGTTCTGTAAAATTAAGTATGATTATTTAATAATTATGTATTAAGTACAATCAAGTTCTTCTCCGTTTTAAAACAATAACAGATGATTTAAAGAAACTTCACCTTTTATTTTACATTTATATCAATTATTTTTTCTTCAATCGCCATCGTTATAAAAATGGGGCAATATACATAAGTCCTATCTAATATAATATAGGTATCTATGTATCATCAGTGTCCTGTAAACTCGATTAAAAAAATTGGCCCAGCCCAATGATCGGCGACCACTCTTGCGCAAGTTTTGTAGCGACACTTTTATTGTACCTAACTATTATTTATTTATCGTTGCAAATGGTAGCGCGTGACTGCTTATTTATTTTGGTTTTTATAATGAATTTGCACGTTTTATCGAAGCTGTCTCCATGAATTTTTAAATGTTTTGCGATTGTTTCACTGTTAAGGTTTCTTATTGCGATTTGTTTTTGCAAATATCTCTCAATGACACATTCTGACGTAGGTATATATTGTATCACGGAATCTTGCATTAAAATCACACATAAAGAGGTCAACTTCAGTATCAATATCTATTGAAGACTCCACATTACACTGTCAAATGGAAAAGTTCCTTCATCATCGTGACTTGACCAATATTGGCCGAACTGTATCATCCATTGCTTCTTCGTCAAACAAGTCGTTAATTCCATAAGAAGTAATGGACCAATGTATGTCACATATATGCCAATGTTGGTCCGCCATGACACGCTGGTGTGACGTTTTAAATTGTCAGTTTATTGGATGGTCTATTGTAGTCAATTAAGGAGCGTCATGCAGTCCAATTGAGTTTATTACGATACCCAAGCGTTTGTATGAACTGTTAATAAAAGTACGATTTTATACGAATAACATTGTTCGAGTATTTCGAGTTTGAATCGGTCGTTTTGTGTTTACTTCATCGATTTGTTTCATTAGCTCGATTATCTTTTGAACCAAAAGGAATAGTTGTAATTGTTTCCTCTATGTTGAGAAAAAAAGGGTTTACAATACTGCATTATTATCGCCGTATATCCAAAGTGGCTGAGGTATAAATGCGGTTAATATGATGGTACAGACGCCAGCACATCAAGCTATTACAATCGGTCAAATTTATTTAATAGATTTTCAACTTTATCGCAGACTTTTAAGATTCAAAGTTGATTGGGAAATTTTAACAGTTTCGGGTACCTTGATGTGCTGGCGTCTGTACCTACATACTTTATCAGTAAGGTTTAGTAGTCAGAGGTGTAGGTATTATTATTTTAAGTACCCATACTTATAATATATTATTTTTCTACTTCTACTCTTTCTGCCTCTATATAAAAGGAAGTCTGAAAGTGGCATCGGTAACTGAAAAGTTATGTGGAAATTGGTTGTCATGGTATGGTTATGTGATGCGAAGGACATCTATCTATCTAATTGCGTAACTTATTTTCGTAAACAATTTTGCCTAACTTGTTTTATTTTGACAGTTCAATAACATTCATTGCGTCATTTACGTTGTTGAGTAGATTTTTTTTTTCCAACTTATGAAGCAATGATTAGCAACCTGTTTCAAATCGAAACAAATTGTGATTGTGTTGTATTACGCAATTAGGGTACTGTTTCATTTTGACAGTTCAACAACATTCATTGCGTTATTTACGTTGTGATTGATCGTGTATTACGCAATTATGGTACAGGAAAATGTCGTGAGGAAAGTTTTGAATATGAATGTAGATGGCTATTAGAGTAGGGGAAGATCAAAGAAACGATAGATGGTCTGTGTGAAAGATAATATAGCTGGAACTGTGACTACCGAGATGACGTTTTTAATAGAGAAGTATGGAAGAAACAAAAAAAATGATTTAAAAAACAAAAAGTTATGGGAAATCAATGAAATAGTAGATTGTTATACGAGGGGCTAAAATAACCCATTGTAACGAGGTAGTTTTACTCCCGAGCTTTAGCGAGGGAGTAAATAGAAACCGAGTTATAATGGGTTTTAGCGCCGTGTGTTACACTCTACTTTTCACTACGATTGCGAGAAAATAAAATAATCCAATTCAATATTAATTTACCTTTATAAAATTCAAATCTGTAAGTGCGATTATCGCCATTTTGATGACAGTCGAGGTCGAGGCTAAAAACATAAAAATTGGGGATTTCGAATATCCAAACTCCACCACAGGGGCAGTGAATACTACATCATTTAATTATTTGACGAGTTCATCCATTGTTCAAGTTAAACAAGTAGTGGTAATTAAGTTTTTGATATCCAAAGTCGAAGTTTCGTGCCAATCGTGCGAGTTTACATTTTAACTTTTCACAAATATCACACATACACATGTAGATACGATTTATAATGTGACAAATATTATTAAAAATATTATACACAACTAGAAAATGCCCAGATCTTAACGTAATATGCGAACACAGGTCCAATAACACGTAATATTCATTACCACTACTCAATTTGTGTTAAAAATCGCTGACCATTTTTTTTTTATTGTAATGATGTGCGAAAACGATTATGCCAAACGATTTTTTTTTTCAATTTTGATCGACTCTATTAATTAATATGTCGAATATCAGAAATCGAAAAATTAAATAAAATTGTTTTAAGCATTAAATTAGATTTTTTTTTAAAGATTTCGCGCCAATTCCTTTTTTATTTCTTCTGTAGCCGCAACGCAATGCTCGCATTCTACCGAAGAGATAGCCGCATTTAGTTCCATTTTCAAAAATAAAATGTTCTTCTTTTTTTTGTGAACAAGTAATAAGTCGAGTCCATACTCATGATTATTCTACAATAAAGACTTTTTCATTTTTCAAGGCTCGTTGGAAAAGACAAAAATTTTAAAAAAATTACTTTTTCCCCTAGAGCAAGAAATGCAATTTTTTCCCCGCTCTGGTACTCTACAATGACGGCCTTTTTGAGCAAGAGGAGTGAAAAAACCTTTGAAGCAATTCTTATCTAACCGAGTTGCAACAACATGGAATGGGCTTCCAGAGAATGTTGTGACGGCTCCCTCACTGAACTGCTTCAAGAATCGACTGGACAGATTAAACATCTCCAAGTTATTTGATACACACGCATCAGCTAATCAGCTGCCAGTGTCTAACCAAATAATAAATAAATAAATATTATTTTTCTACTGCTTTAAACGCCACGCCACGTTACTGAACAAAAAAATGGTCTCCTTGGGGAACTACCTCCACGATTGACAAGAAATAAAAGCGGACGACAGTATGTTAAGTACTTTAAGTGTTAAGTAAATAAAAAATAAAACCGTCGCCCCAACTTGACTTTATCAGTCAGGTCAACATTGCATTACTATGGCCACTTCTTCTCTTAGCCCCAATAATTTGTTTTAACATTCCCGTTGAAGTTTTAATAACAGCAAAATAATAAATATAATAACCGCGAAATGAGCCCTGACCGACCGTAGCTTGGTTGGACCCTGTTCCCGATACCGGTAGGCTACTATCTTTTTATATTTTTTTATTCTAATATTTAAAAATATAATTTATATGTAAATAATGAAATAATGGATAATAATTATAATAATAATGGACTGGACTCTGCAATCATTGTAACGATAATCGTTACGGTTAATGGCCTTATAGCGGAGAGCCTCGACCAATGAATGGGCCACTATTTTTTATATTTTTAAATGTTTTTTTAATCATCTTTTATAAAATTATTTAAAAATGTAAACAATATGTACATAAATGAAATAAAGAATACAATAATGGGGGGGGGGGGCGATGACCTGGTGAAGGCCGCAGGAATCCGCTGGATTCGAGAAACACAGAACCGGTCGCAGTGGCGGTGCTTGGGGGAGGCCCATGTCCAGCAGTGGACGTAACATCTTTCGACTGAAGTGATGATGATGATGATAAATGTTTATTCAGTATTCTCTTAAATACTATTTACCTTAAATATAAAAATAACATAAAGTATTTCTTATATACGTTTCTAGTTTAAAAGAAAGAATAATGTTTATTTGGTTACAACATTGAGTTTGCGTAAAATTGAATGCAGGTAATATTTTATGCAACTTTTAACTATTTATATTATTAGGATTGTGTATTAGGCCTGCTCCGCCGCCGCTGAGCGGAGTTCTGGGTTCGATAATTAGGAGTGTTATTGTGTTCCGATCAGGAATTTCTCAGAAGCTGTCGGGAATCTGGATATGTGTCACACTTAGATTATAGTGTCACAAGTCTTGCTACATATTGCTTGAAAATCAGCGCTGTGCTGGGGATCCCCATAGCACAGCATCATGCTGAGTGGAAGCCTTCTTGTCACAGTCATGACGTGCAGCTGTCGACTATTTCTGTTTTGTGATTATATTTAAATCTATTGTGTTTTATTTTATTTTTCTACTCGAGTAATTATCTTTTTTTTATGCACGTGTTTCTGTAACAAATAAACGTATTTTTCTTTCTTTCTTTTCATATTAACTGGGACTTAAAAAGTGCAAATTAATGCGGGTCTACACGCCTGCCTACCTCTTCCGGAATATATCGTTATGATGTGATATTGCGTCATACTATTTTTTACAAAGTCAGTAGATTGCTCACTTCAATGTCTCCAAAACTATTCCCACTAGGGATAAAACAAAAACTTTCTTTATTGAGCCCAACACGTGTTGAGGCCCTTCATTTGTTTTTGGAGAGACCATTGTTTTTTTTTATTTGTGCAACATCTGCACCCACCATTTAAATACAATGCTTGATGTAACAGAACTAACCTTTCTCATTTTTATGTGTTTTCGTTTTAATTTTGTAAATATAGGTACTTTTTATGATCTTTATCTTATTGTCTAACGGCCGATTCCTATAATTTACGGAACGTTGAAAGTTCAAACTCAAACTCAAAGCATTTATTTCAATTAAACCATTTACAGGCACTTTTGAAATGTCAAGATTAAAATGAAGATTCTTGTATCTTTACCAATAATGAAGCAAAGACCTCATAGCTTTGAAAAGTAGACCCTCCCAAATGGAAGTAGCTCTCACAGGTAAAATTAGCTTACGAATCTGTTTATAAGCCCAGTTTTGCAATAAAAAAAATCCAAAAACCGAGGTTATTCACTAAAGGGATAAAGCAGTGTTTTTTGTCACGGGCGCTAGTTTAAATCCCGAACGCTTAGATGAATGATTGGTCACCTAATTTGACATTAGCGAGCAGGTGGTATGAAAAAAAAAAACATTTGAGTAAAATGAAATTGGTTAATTATTTTACTGCACCCGGTTCGGGCAGTAAATAGTTTTAGGCTTAACAGATGGGGCCTTTGAAAACATTCCTTCATGATGTTTTAAGAATTGCAGCAATACAACACACTTCAAAATTTCAAATGACAATGAAGAATGACAAAAATATCTAATGCGCTACATTTTTTTTAATCCGGGTTCACGAAAAACGCAATGGATGGTTTTAATCGAATTTTGCCTTTAGAAAAAAGCGATAAATTAATTTAATTAGAGTGCTGGATTAGAGCACTGGTGGCCCAGTGAGCAGTGGTGGCCCATTAAGCAGTGGTGGCCTAGTGAGCAGTGGAGGCTTAATGAGCAGTGGTGGCCCAGTAAGCAGTGGTGGCCCAGTGAGCAGTGGTGGCTCATTAAGCAGTGATGGCCTAGTGAGCAGTGGTGGCCCAGTAAGCAGTGGTGGCCTAGTGAGCAGTGGTGGCCCATTAAGCAGTGGTGGTCTAGTGAGCAGTGGAGGCCTAGTGAGCAGTGGTGGCCCAGTAAGCAGTGGTGGTCTAGTGAGCAGTGGTGGCCCATTAAACAGTGGTGGTCTAATGAGCAGTGGAGGCCTAGTGAGCAGTGGTGGCCCATTAAGCAGTGGTGGTCTAGTGAGCAGTGGAGGCCTAGTGAGCAGTGGTGGCCCATTAAGCAGTGGTAGTCTAGTGAGCAGTGGAGGCCTAGTGAGCAGTGGTGGCCCAGTAAGCAGTGGTGGTCTAGTGAGCAGTGGTGGCCCATTAAACAGTGGTGGTCTAGTGAGCAGTGGAGGCCTAGTGAGCAGTGGTGGCCCAGTAAGCAGTGGTGGCCCAGTGAGCAGTGGTGGTTCATTAAGCAGTGGTGGCCTAGTGAGCAGTGGAGGCCCAGTAAGCAGTGGTGGCCCAGTGAGCAGTGGTGGCTCATTAAGCAGTGGTGGCCTAGTGAGCAGTGGAGGCCCAGTAAGCAGTGGTGGCCCAGTAAGCAGTGGTGGCCCAGTGAGCAGTGGTGGCTCATTAAGCAGTGGTGGCCTAGTGAGCAGTGGAGGCCCAGTAAGCAGTGGTGGCCCAGTAAGCAGTGGTGGCCCAGTGAGCAGTGGTGGCTCATTAAGCAGTGGTGGCTCATTAAGCAGTGGTGGTCTAGTGAGCAGTGGAGGCCTAGAGAGCAGTGGTGGCCCAGTAAGCAGTGGTGGCCTAGTGAGCAGTGGTGGCCCATTAAGCAGTGGTGGTCTAGTGAGCAGTGGAGGCCTAGTGAGCAGTGGTGGCCCAGTAAGCAGTGGTGGCCTAGTGAGCAGTGGTGGCCCATTAAGCAGTGGTGGCCTAGTGAGCAGTGGTGGCCCAGTAAGCAGTGGTGGCTTAGTGAGCAGTGGTGGCCCATTAAGCAGTGGTGGCCTAGTGAGCAGTGGAGGCCCAGTAAGCAGTGGTGGCCCAGTAAGCAGTGGTGGCCCAGTGAGCAGTGGTGGCTCATTAAGCAGTGGTGGCCTAGTGAGCAGTGGTGGCCCATTAAGCAGTGGTGGTCTAGTGAGCAGTGGAAGCCTAGTGAGCAGTGGTGGCCCAGTAAGCAGTGGTGGCCTAGTGAGCAGTGGAGGCCCAGTAAGCAGTGGTGGCCCAGTAAGCAGTGGTGGCCCAGTGAGCAGTGGTGGCTCATTAAGCAGTGGTGGCTCATTAAGCAGTGGTGGTCTAGTGAGCAATGGAGGCCTAGTGAGCAGTGGTGGCCCAGTAAGCAGTGGTGGCCTAGTGAGCAGTGGTGGCCCATTAAGCAGTGGTGGTCTAGTGAGCAGTGGAGGCCTAGTGAGCAGTGGTGGCCCATTAAGCAGTGGTGACCCAGTGAGCAGTGGTGGCTCATTAAGCAGTGGTGGCTCATTAAGCAGTGGTGGCTCATTAAGCAGTGGTGGTCTAGTGAGCAGTGGAGGCCTAGTGAGCAGTGGTGGCCCAGTAAGCAGTGGTGGCCTAGTGAGCAGTGGTGGCCCATTAAGCAGTGGTGGTCTAGTGAGCAGTGGAGGCCTAGTGAGCAGTGGTGGCCCAGTAAGCAGTGTTGGCCTAGTGAGCAGTGGTGGCCCATTAAGCAGTGGTGGCCTAGTGAGCAGTGGAGGCCCAGTAAGCAGTGGTGGCCCAGTAAGCAGTGGTGGCCCAGTGAGCAGTGGTGGCTCATTAAGCAGTGGTGGCCTAGTGAGCAGTGGAGGCCCAGTAAGCAGTGGTGGCCCAGTAAGCAGTGGTGGCCCAGTGAGCAGTGGTGGCTCATTAAGCAGTGGTGGCCTAGTGAGCAGTGGTGGCCCATTAAGCAGTGGTGGTCTAGTGAGCAGTGGAGGCCTAGTGAGCAGTGGTGGCCCAGTAAGCAGTGGTGGCCTAGTGAGCAGTGGTGGCCCATTAAGCAGTGGTGGCCCATTAAGCAGTGGTGGCCTAGTGAGCAGTGGAGGCCTAGTGAGCAGTGGTGGCCCAGTAAGCAGTGGTGGCCTAGTGAGCAGTGGTGGCCCAGTAAGCAGTGGTGGCCCAGTGAGCAGTGGTGGCTCATTAAGTAGTGGTAGCCCATTGAGCAGTGGTGGTCCAGTGGTATCGGCCCCGACTTACAAGTCAAGACCGTGGCTTGGAACCCAAGCAGGCGCTTTACTTTGTGTTATTTATTTCATTACTACTGCTCTCAAAACGGTAAAGGAAAACATCTTGAGGAAATCGGCATGTCCTAGAACCGAAAATACGAGGACATGTGACATCCACCAACCCGCACTGGGCCCGCGTGGTGGATTACAGCCCACTCCCTCTCGCAGAGAGGAGGCCTGCGTCCCAGGAGTTGGAACGTTATAGGCTGACTATGTTATGTGTTAGAGCTACATTTTAAGAAAAAAAATAGTAAAGCATATAATAGGTTAGTAAACTTCTGGAGGTAATCTCATGTATGACTGACGTGACGGTTGCGTGCCACATAAAAAGCTAAGGTCTATATCACGGTATGGTCAATGTAGTAAATACTAATTCCATGGCTAAGGTTTACCGCTGGCGGATTAGAAATGCTAAAGTAAATAAACTACTGAAAATATCAGTAAAACAAAAATACGGTAAACTAGCGAGGCTATTGCTAACTTATTTTGGCACTGTTTAAACAGTATTTTTGATAAAACGTATTTAATAAGATGTAGAGAAAACTTAGTTTTGAATAAAAAAAAACAGTGGCACTCCGGGAGTGCCGACAAGGTACCGACAGAAGTGAAAACTTGATAAAAAATCGGCACCGCGGTTATCAACGCGTTGATGTCTTTCACTCCACGGTGTCGGTAAATTACGTTACAGTGTCGCGAAATCAATGGTTTAGTCCCATCTCAAAAATGCCCAACGCGCCTATTGAAGTTTTCGCTTCAAAAATTAAATTCCCTATTGAAAATATTTGTAGTAAGTACTTCCTAACCTACTTACTGCAGTTCTTTAAAAAGGTAAAGATTTTTGTGTCCGCGACAAGACGATGCGATGCGATTCTGAGAGAACAATTTCCATGAAGTTTTTATAGAAATTGTTCTACAGGAGTCAGGTCGCGCCTGTCTGTGCAAGCCTTTAGTTAACTTTGTGGTTGTCGAGTGGACATTTCTCGTAAACTTGAACGAAGTTTATCGTTATAGTATAAGACCTAGATTTACATTCTTAAACCAATAACACTGCTGGCTGGATAGAAAAATTCCAACAACCCGTACCTATAGAAAAAAAATCAAATTTTTTGACAAACGAAATAAAAATGTTCCAAAATTGACAGTAGTTATTTGACACGCCGCGTTTCTGTTTGTTTCAAGATTATTTTATTTCAAGTGAAAAGACATTTCGCAATAATTCAACAACACAAATTCTACTCTCGAAAAAAAGTCTCTTTGATGGGTGGCATGCAGATTTTACATCAGGTAAGATTTTCTTGATTCTTACTTGACTTACATTTTTGACGTAGGTAGCGACTTTGTCATGCTCTGTGCCAAACAATATTAAAAATACAAAAGTGAGCTTGTTTGATTGTTTATCTGTTTTTAGGGTTCCGTACCTCAAAAGGTAAAAACGGAATTTTATTTGTTTCCTTTATTTCATTATTTACATATAAATTATATTTTTAAATATTAGAATAAAATTATATAAAAACATTTAAAAATATAAAAAATAGTATCCCCATCGGTATCGGGAACAGGGTCCAAGCTACCGGCGGTCAGGGCTCCAGGGAAAGGAACCTCCTACCAATGCGAGCCGTGTCCAGGAGTACCGCTTTCTGAATCAAGCCCTTAATCCAGCTGCCCAACGAGAGCCTCCTTAGGTGTTGGTCGAGGCTCTTGGCAATTAAGCCATTGGCGTAACAAACAAACAAACAATTATTTGTTTGTTTGTTACGCTTTCACGCTATAACGGCTGAACGGATTTAGATGAAATTTGGCACATTAGTAGACCACGACCTGGGTAAGGACATAGGCTACTTTTTATTCCGAATATTTCTATTGGGTTCTATTTCTATTGGGAATATTTCTACGTACTATTTGTTACTCTGCTTTGACAGTTATTTGTTTTTAGTTAAAGTTTAATTATGTCATGTTGTGGCCATTTTCTGTAGGATATCGTCGATTTTGATTTTTCACCAAGCGTTTAATAAACGCTCTAAATGGGAATAAGGAGACATTTTGTAGGAGGACAAGAGTCTCACTATTTCCATTCGTCGTTTCGTAAGTCAATGGGTATAGTGAGACTGATTTGAAATAAACGTGCAGTCTCAGTAACAGTATTACCATTGCACCGCAGTAGGTACCTTAAGTAGGTACCGTAGGTACCTTAAACAACTGGCTAATTAAGGTAGAGGCATTTACCAATGACTGTCCATACATTTATCTACACCCATGCTATAAAACCTCTATAAAAGTTTTAGAAGCAGTTAGCTTATTGCCGTCATTAAAACAGCCAGTGTCATAGTAACCATTACCACATCCCAATGAGTGATACAATGTTGTACTAAATTTCATTACGCAACTCGTTTCAACGTTCCAGCAGGGGAACAGCAGCACCCGCTGCACGCATGTGTGTGTGATGTACTGCTGCAGGCGACGTATACGTACGTGCAGTTGTACTGAATTTCGTGGGAATTTCTTTATTCTTGATCTTGAATTACAAACACCCAATGGTTTCAGAAACTTTTAAAGAGGATTCATATCATGGATGTAGATAAAGTATTGTATGCAACTGTTATAATTAGGTATTAAATAAAACTCTCATGTGGTAAAATCAACATTCGTGTTTTAATACCCCTTATTATACAACAGTTGCTTAAATAACTATTATATCATTTGATTTGTGCCTGACAGCCCGATTAAGGCGATGCACTGGTGGCCCAGTGGAAACGACCATGACTTAACGAGTTGTAGGTCGTAGGTTCGAACCCGGGCAAACATTTTCCTTTGCGTAAATTATTTCATCACCACTGCTTCCAAAATGGCAAAGAAAAACATCGTGAGGAAACCGTCATGTTCTAGAAACTAAAACTTGAAGACATGTGACATCTACCAACTCGCTGGTGAATCTACTGGGCTCGCGTGGTGAATTACGGCCCATTCCCTCTCGAGTATCTACTACGTACATTTCTGCTTAACCCTTCAAAGAGTTCAAGCAAAATGTCATTTTACGTTCAGGCAGAAGTAAGGTGTCCCTCACGGTTGGCTAGAGAGGGGAATGGGGAGTGGGGTCTCATGGGGGTCACCCGGTCAGCAGGTTGTGATGCCACACTGTTGTTTTTGCGTGTTTTGATTACTTTACTAAGTGTAACGTGTGTCATGGGCTCGTAAGTCGGTCAATGTAGTGCCTATGCAAAAGCTTTTTGTGCTAAGCTTTCTTGCTGAACTAGATTAAAAGGTTTTTATTAGACTTATTCTTTTTTTAACTTATCATCTGTCTCTTCGTCGTTCGTCGTTATCTCTTTCTGTTGTTGTATCGCTGTTTAAAAATTATTTCCATTTCAATTGTGTTTGTTGAATTAATAACAGTATTTAACTTAATCCGTCTTGGGAGAACGGCAGGTTATGTCAGACTCCTACCGACTAAATCCCCACGGTTCCTACTACCACGATACTTGTATTCACCACATCCCCGACACCCGACACCACACCCCGACTGGATGTAACAAGGACCTAACAAATTGCACAAACATAATATTGTTTCCCGACACCCCCGACACAAGACACAAGAAATATTATAGGCAGACTTGTGACCTACCACAAGGCTTGAAAGTACAAACTATTCAGTACTTATGTGTTATTAACTTGTAAACTAAAACATAAAATAGTCAAACTCCGTAATAGTACAGTATGATTTATATTATTTCAGGCACAGGCCTGTCATTAAAACTTCGTTACAAAATGAAGGCTAGTGTGTAACGACGCGTAATAAAGAAACTGAAAAAGTGTGAAATGTGTAATCTAGATTTAGGTTACAGGAGTCGCCTGTGGGGTGACCATACTTTTGGTGTCTTAAGAGCTGCATTATTGGAACTTCTTCAACGGGGCTTGCGGTAGGAGTAAACTGGCAGAAATCGTCATGTAGATCCATTACATTTACATTTATATTGTTAGTATGAATTTAAAAACTATGTGAGTACCTAATAACTAAGAAAGACTTGGCCCTCAAGGTGAGGCTGCACACCAGTGGACTGTCTAGCTCAGGGATTCCCAGAGTGGTCGATATCGACCCCTTGGGGTCGATATCGGTTTCCTAGGGGTCGATATAAACGAAGTCAGAATGAAAAATAACACTCTGTAGCAGCTGTTTTAAGTTAGCGGACCATTATGAATAAGGGGGTTGATCTTAAAAGTAGGTAATTTGGCCATGGGGGTCTGAGGTAACAGTTCATTTTGGAAAAGGGGTCACTTGTTCAAAATAGTTTGGGGATCCCTGGTCTAGCTTATTGCCTATTACATTCAGGATGCCGTTACTGCTCCCACGCAATCTGCTTAGCAGTGAGGCCGTCTTTCTTTTTTTTGTTTTTTTATTCTTTTTTTTTGTGTATGGCCTGAAACAATAAATTTAAAGTTTTTTTAAAGTGAAAACTTCGTTAGGCGCGTGGGGCATTTTTGAGATAGGAAAAAACAATTGAACTCGCGACACCGTTATCGACACCTCATTTTTACGTGATTGTGCTCTTTATTTATATTACGTTACGGGTCAACGTTCTATGCAAGTATTTTTACTTTAAAGATTTTGGAAGTATTTTTTTTAAATTGTTTTTGTTTTCACTTCTGTTGGCACTCCCGGAGTGCCACTGTTTATTTAATACAGAGCCAAAAAAAAACTTGAAACCATACCTACTATATGGCTCTTTAATACATAATATATAGCCAAAGGAACTTCGCTCCAACCGGGTGTCCTACGACACGTCCCGACTTGAGTATTTCTTCGTTATTTACAAAAGGAAGTTTCTTACACGAGGTGTTTTTATTAAAATGTTATATATTGAGTGCTTTTATAATTGCTAACGTGACGATATTATGGCGGACGTCCACGTCCACGTCACGGCATCAGGATATCACAGGGAAGTTAAATGTATGGAAATATATGTATGAAGACACTTTTAAATTTCCATCCACGATAACGTTAACGCGCACGTATTTCCATACAATTTATAAATATGGACGTGGACGTCCACGATAATATCGTTTAGTTAGAAATTGTAAAACCGCACAATGGTTTGCAACTAGGTATCGCTGCTCGTGGAGGCAGTTTGAATGCATTTCAAGTATATGCTATATCACTCACCAAAACTTGTCTCCAATAATCACAAACGCATTGCGACCTTACTTCGATGTTATCGTGGATTATCAAAATAATTGAAGTAAATTACTGCCGGAACAGTTTGTAGCCGTCGTCGGCGTCGTGCCGAAGTAGGTGAATATTCAGGGAACGACTGCTTCGGGTAACTTCGGGTAACTTCGGGTATAGTCAACCTCAACAAGATGTATACGCTGACAAGGATTTGTTTTATTGTCTACAAGCTTTCAAGTTCCTTAATCTTATAATAACAATGTTTGGCTAGACAGCTTTATACTGTATTTTTTTTTTGGTGTACTTTGGTACAATAGATAAAATGATTGTAGACAATAAAATTTATCCTTTTTAGAGATAATTGAAATAAGATTAGACATTTAACTAAACCTTTTTTACAGTGCGTTTAACCGATTTTGACTTCTATTGCGTTGGTGGCATGACAAATGGCAGCTGCAGTAAACAGTTGGTATTGCAACCACTTTTTGCTTTTAATGCCATCCTTATTACTACGGTATAGAAGTCAAAATCGGTTGAAAGGACTGTTAAAAAAGGTTTGTTTAAATGTTAAATGGAGTATAGGTATGCGTAAAAATGACGCATGCATTAGAACCGTACTATGTCCATGTATTAGTAGTACTAACATCTTACACTTCGTACCCAAGTCGGCCGCAGCAAAGACAATCTCCTGAAGTGGAGGTTCATGGACGGCTCAAATCTCCGGTGCGTATGCGGCAGTGAACGCAAATTGCGTTCACAGGGGCCCAAGTCTGCTATTTTTATAAATTCGTCATTCCAACACGATCCCATTGTCATTTTGCTAAAAGTTCGTAATCTGCTAAATTCATAATGGTCGATCATTGGTCGGTCAATGGTCTCGTAATAGAATTGTGTTATAATACTTACAATGGCATTGTCGTACAATACGACCAATGATACCGCCTAAGTCAGTCATTCATTTATCATTATGTACGAGATGACCAATAAGTGCCATTTCTTTCAATGAAGTGTCAGTGGCTGACCATTGGAAAGTCATAATGACGCCATTATATTAGTAGATTACCATGCAAACTTGTCAAAATCAACAATTATGAAATCAATGATAGACCATTCTGACACTATTGTAATAGCAGATTTGAGGCCCTGGTATGCGGCGTCTGTCGACAAACAATAGCCCACCTTCCATCTTGCGCCCGCTGCTTGCCCTGTCACCTGCACACGCGAGGATTTAAAATGGCTGCGTCAGCAAACAGTATAAGCGTTGCCGAATTTTGAGGCAATTTTTTTTTTAATATTTCTATTTTATGTGTTATTTTGTCATCGACATACTAAGAAAATTGAGGCTGACTGTACCCCGAGTGCTTCGGGGTACGTCGGGGAACAATGTCGTGTTCCACCGGTGACAGGGACTTTATACTCGAATAGCGAAGTTTTGGGACGTTTGATTTGTTGTTGTACCAGGAATAGACGAATCATAGGTACTTTATGCGAATTATTTGCATACCTAGTAGCAGGCTGTGACGGTTCTTTTCGTTGTGGGCCACGAAATTCGTTTCCCAGCGAGTTCATTAACTCCTTCGGATTTGCAAGTAACGTGGTCATGAAAACTACCTGTTTAACATTGAAAATCGATCGAGACAAACTAAATTCACACTCGGTATTTAGTTTATCGATATACGAATAATCATTTATTCGCTATAGAGATTAACACCAGCTATAAATGACACAATAATCATGAGATGTAATTTTTCCTATAAGTGTTTTTATCTGGATTCTGGAATTTCTCAGTAGCAGCTCGGATCCTGGATTTTTTGTGCCCAGTTGATGGCAATACGCTCGCCCAAAATTACATGGGACTTAAACATAACTGACGAAATGAGGGTGTACTAAAGGTAAAATTCAAAAGTCATTTATTCAAACTAGGCTGAGAATCAGCACTTTTCGAACGTCAAAATTACATAAGACAGTCCCCCAAAAACGCCTGCCCTTCACCACTTCCTAGTGCCTTTAGCTGGGAAGAAGTGGCGCAACAAACTCCCCAGCAGCACAGCTGCTGTCTGTACAGTTATGACCATAACTGTTTACCGCCCCTTTTTGCGTCGACCAATAAAAAAAAAACAACTAATATGTTTTGTTCAAATAAATTTCTCAGGCTCTGTTATAATGGACACAGATGTCTGACCACCCTTTTCTGACCAATAGGAATAAAACAAAAAAAAGATCCAAGGAAGAGAAAGTTATTATATTTTATATTTTGTGCTGCAAGCGCAAGCAGGAATAGTTCTTACGGTAGTTAGATGTAGGTCCTTACGTGCCCGGAACTGTACACCTCTGGCTAACCCTTCGGGAAAAAAAGCGTGACGTCATAGACTCATACGGCCTGGAACATATTCTCGATCTAGATAAACCGATGTAAATTAAGAAACTTTGTTTAGACCTGTAAGATGCAGCAGCAGTGATAGCCTAGTGGTGTGACCGTCTAACTGCCAAGTCATAGGTCTCGAGTTCGAACCGAAGGCACGCACCTCTGACTTCTCGGATTCATGTGCGTATTGTATAATTATCACTTGCTTAAAAAACGGTGAAGAAAAACATCGTGAGAAAACCTGCATGCCTGAGAGATATTTCTCGATGGTATGTGAAGCCAAGTCAGAGGCCCATGGTCGGCTTTAACCCTCTGACACCAGCTTATTCACTAAACACAAGAAAATTGCAAGTCTAGCCTAAGTCTAATCTGCGGGTCTAAAACGGCCACATTAAGCCTGTCCTCTAAAAGCAATTCATTTTCTGAATTCCCAGCATGACACATGTTTTACCTGAATCATATTCAATTCAATTCATTTCAGAATCATATTTGGTGTAAATATTGCCGCATAAAAAATTAAGACCGTAATTTTACCGGATAATTTTTGTTTACGGTTTTTATTAATCAAATGAGATTGTTATTTTTTATTTCTACAGTTTAAATGTTATTTTATTATAATACAAAACTGTCAAATAGATGAATTGCGTAATATGAATTGAACGCAGATAATATTAAGTATGAAGTTTGTGTGATTCATAATAAGAAGCCAATTATTTTTATAAGAGTTTCTTGCCGGCTCTTCTCCATAGGAAACGACCAATTGGAACCGTGCACCTAGCTTCTGACGTTTTATAAGTAGGTTTATTTATGTGAAATAAAATATACCTAAAAGAAGAATAATTTAGAATTCTGCCAAAGCGGCCGTTTTAGACCCCCTGTACTTCTACACTAATATTATAAAGAGAAAAAATTTGTATTTTTGTTTGTAATGATGTAAACTCAAAAACTACTGGACCTATTAGAAAAAAAGAATACTATTATGTATTAATTATCTATCACTGAGTAACATAGGCTATAATTAAAATTTATAAAGATATCACGCGGGCGTAGCCGCTGTCGGAAGTTATAATAAAGCGGAAGAGTTTGTTTGAACGCGCTAAGCTCTGGAACCAGCAGTCGGATTTGAAAAAAAGTTGAAAAAATTTGATAGCCCAATTATTGAGGAAGGGTAAAGGCTATTTAAAATTACGCTACGACCCTTAGGAGCCGAGCAAAAAGAAAAAAAAGTTAGAAAGAACGCTAAACGAAAACGCGGGCGATGCGATGTAACGCGCGGTAGGTCGGGGATCGAGGGAGTTTTATAAACATGTGGCTGTTATTTTAGTATATTGATATCTTACGACTTGAATGAATGAATTAATGAATGAAATGCACCGATCCCAGCGTGGTTTAACCAGACTCGATAAATCGAATGAACCCCGAGATTTGCACTAGCTCCTGGAGCCTCATGCTTCATGGGGTTACAGAGGCCATTGCATATCAAGGAGTAGACCGGGGGGCGCGGTAATGGTAGGGAAGACGTGCCCTTAGGATAAGGAGGGATTTGCGAGCCTACCGGATATGCATCCTTGAGTACCTAAGCAATGGAATAGTGGAGAGACGGGTGATATTTATCTATGGGCATATTTTTACGATGGTGCCGCTAGGCTTGTTCCGTTTCAGGTTTCTTGTAAATCTCACTAGCAGTCTTCTTAATCTTATCTTGGTCTTCAACCATGATTAATTTGACAGGACTAAACTAGAATTTATCTTCTGTCCTTTTCTTAATGAAATAGAAAGAAAAAGATGCACAGAACTTAAATTTAGTTTAGTTTGTGAACAAGGGAATCGGCACCATTGAGAGAGTGTGCTGGAAATAAACTTTTCAACAGTTTATGGCTCTCATAGATCACATTTAAAACAGATATTTATCAGCCAAGGAAGTGGCTTATTGTTCCTAGAACAGATTGCCGATAGCAGAATCAACAAAAAAAAAGTTGTTTGCTATTTAAAATGCACATTTTTGTACAAAAATTACACCGAATCCATTAAAAATTAGCAATTTTCAACAGGGGTCATAAGTTATGACCTGTACTACCCACTAAACGACGGCCGCCCGCGCCCAATGTAATAAATAACCCGGTTAAATTCCCTATTGAAAAAAATGTAGCGATTTTTTTTTCTTTTTCCTTAAAATTTCCGCATAAATATACTCTCAATACGATACAACACCCTCACGGCTCGGACAGGGTTTTTTTACATGTTGTATTTGAATATCTGGTTATGTTATCGTTATAGCTGCTTGTCAAGCAAAATCCGGCGCTAGTTTCACAGAAGCCCGCATCAGCCAACGACGTTGAAAAAGGTTCGTTTTCTGTACTAAGAACTGATTAAGATTTTGTTGAGTCAGTGCATTCAAGCAGTGTGTTTAGACGTACTGCACGGGGTTTGGTTACAACAGCTTACAATGCTGATTGTTCATCTAATGGTATACTTGTAGATACGCTATGTAATGTCACGGTTAACTGACTACCAACTTCAATTGTCCGTATATTCAAATCACAACTGTCAGTCTTTGGCAGTTGCATGAAATGGCTATTGACATAGGGTGTCAATTCGCTTACTTTGAATTTCTTTGACTGTATAAATATGTTATTATATTATCCTCGTTGTTTAGTCTGAGTCCACGTTACAAATACTCGTATTCTTATTATAAATGATAGGTTGGATGTTTGCAACATTGACTTCAAAATCGTGCTTTTATTACTGAACGGATTCGTATGAATTTTGAATAACATAAAATTAACACTATAGGCTACTTTTACTCCGAGTAAATAATGGTAATTTCCTAGCTAACTATACTCTATTTGAAATAAGATTAGACATTTAAACAAACCTTTTTTACAGTCCGTTCAACCGATTTTGCCTTCTATACCGTAGGCATAAGGATGGCAAAGGGCAAAAAAGTGGTTACAATACCAACTGTTTACTGCAGCTGCCATTTGTCATGCCACCAAGGCAATAGAAGTCAAAATCGATTGAATGGACAGTAAAAAAGGTTTAGTTAAATGTCTGATCTTATTTCAAATGGAGTATAGTTAGATTGAAGATGCTAGCTCACGTACCTACCTAGTTACAGTTGCTACATAATTTGGCTCTTGCTGCATAAGTTTGGCTCTTGTATTACAAGAGCCAGGGCTAAGCAGATGTTTGTGACTGGAAGTTAAAATAAAGAAATTATTATTACATAGGTTAGTACTAGAGCTTTAAATATAACTTCCTGCCTACTGCAGAGAATGGTTTTTTGCATAGTTTCCATTATTTTTATGGCATAGTACCATAATTAAATTCACAAACAACGTGTTCCTTTTGATGTCCCATAACTCTAAAGTTTTATATGCTATAAATAAAAATAATACAAAAAGTTTTCTAAAAATACATACCTACCTAATTTCGAAGATAACATCAATAATTTCATTGATAAGTACGAGCAAGTAAATCATTTTCATTCAAACCAATCATTCATATTTAAAGCTATGAAAATGTGACGTTGTCATATTTCACGTAAGATGTTTTACATAAATAATCGTGACTTAGTCGAATTATTTTGTATGAAAAATGAAAACGAGTTTTGAAGTAAAAACTTCTTCAGGTGCGTTGAGAATTTTTGAGATGGGAAAAAACAATTGAACTCGCGACACTGTTACCGTTACCGACACCTCATTAAAAGTATTTCCTGCACAATAAAATTGTTTCATTTTTTCACTTCTGTCGGCACTCCCGGAATGCCACTGATTTTTTTCTTTTAATAGTTCATATGCCAGTTGATTCTTTGCATATAGATACGTATTGAATATAGATAGGAACTTAGCAGACCAGTACCCTAATCGCGTAATACACGATCAATCACAATTTGTTTCGATTTGAAACAGATTGCTAATCCATTGCTTCGTTGGAAAAAAAATCTGCTCAACGATGTAAATAACGCAATGAATGTTGAACTGTCAAAATGAAACAAATTAGTCATAATCGTTTACGAAAAACGCAATTAGGGTACTGGTTATTGGGCCATGAGCGTTGGTACTTGAAAGTTCGGCTAATCTTTGACGAAAATCTGTTCACTAGTTCGTGTGTACTGAAAAATTAACAAACGGAAGTTTTTTAAATGAATTCCTTTGCAGCTAAGTAAATAATTATTACTAGATATACTTGCCCTTCATTTGTGCCCGGTTGATGGCAATAGGCTCGCCCCCTATTACATGGGACTTAAAACATAACTGGTGAAATGTGGGTGTACCTGCTACAGGGTCACCTCTGCACAACCCTTCGGGGAAACAAGGCGTGATGTTATGTTATGTGTATTACTATACTAGCGACACCACGCCCTTGGTTCGCATGGTTTTATGAGTTGAAGATTTCTTTATTACTAAGTAAGTTTGATAGTAAAAATTTAAAACTATAGGAAATTTTTCAATAAACAAAAAAAAACTATAAAAAGAGGCAGATGTCCCTAGTACACCCACATTTCGCCCATGTTTAAATCCCATCTAATAGGTGGCGAGCCTATTGCCATCAACCGGGCACAAATCCAGACTCCGGACAAAAAACTGCTACTGAGAAATTCAAGATAGAAAAATCCAATAACACTGCCCGACCTGGGACGCAAACCGAGGACCTCATGCTCATCAGTAGCGCTTGCGATCACTAGACCAAAGAGGCAGTGACTCTTTAAAAAAAGAAAAAAAATTGTCTGTTTGCAGCAAAACTTTGTCACGGCATGGCATCCGTTGACGACTGTACTCGCTCAGTACTTGAAGCACAGACTGTGCGGTACACTCCAATGACATAATATTTACGATCACGTGATTCGAATATCTTTTTTGTATTCAAATTTTGTTGTGAAAACTTCGGTTTTCAGCTCTTTAATGTATAGTATACGGAAATGTCTTTATTTTCTTTTCAAATACTTGCGATTTGATTTGTGTCGAGAAGTATTTACTAGAAGTGTTAGATACCTACCTATATTTTTAAACAGAAGTCAATTAACGATTGTTTAATGTAGGGGGGTTAAAACGAAAATCCTTCTTCCTACTAATATTACAAATGTGAAAGTTTGTATGATTGGATGTTTGTTACTCAATCACGCAAAAACGGCTGAACGGATTTAGATGGAATTTGGGACACAGATAGTTTTTAACTCTGATTAATACATAGGATATTTTTTATCCCGGTAGTATGATACCGTGGGGATAATTTCTGACATCCACGCGCACGATGCCGCTGGCAAAAGCTAGTTAAATAATTATTTATTTGCCAGTGAAATGAATGCATATTTGTATGTGATCGAATTGCTAATCGAGAGGTCAGTTTGTTAGATAGCGGGCCTTAAGATAATAAAAAAAAAAAACAAAAATGGTCTATTGTCTATGGTCCCATTACCTATAATATAATATATGATGAGTCCTTCTTAAATTGAAATTAAATTTACATTAACTCTTTTCTGTTTTGCTGTAGTAAACGAAAGTGTATCTATAAGGAACAGTAGCGAGAATTTATCAAAACTGTATCTACGCTACAAGGAAAGTGTATCTACGAGGAATAATTCGCATAAAGTTGATTTTTGTCTAAGTGGAAAACCTGTATTTGTTGTCATGTTTGGCAAATAAATTGCGGACACAGATTATTTGATACAACCACATTCAGCGGTTTACCAAAACTGACATCAACTCACATAAACTTAGTTTTACGAGTCCACTCGACGGTTAACGTCCTCGCTACTTGGTATGGAAATGTACACAGACATTTATCTAGGACTCCGCTTTTCCTGATGTAGACCCATAGGTCCGGTTCGTCGTATGTGTTCGACTAAATGGTTCACATTATGGCCGTCTACGGTAATTCTGCATGATATGGGTACTTACCGCTGTGTAATGGCCAGCAGTCTAAAAGTGGCCAAGTGCGAGTCACGCGAAGAGTTCCGTACCACCGTACAATATTTAACATTGTATAATTTTTCATTTCCTTTATTGGGGGGGACCCCACAATTTAAGGCGACAATAACCGACTTTTAATGATTTTATACTGAAGATGACGTCTGAAAGAGTAGTGTTAATAATTTGGAAAAAAACATATGTTATATTAGAGCATTTTCATAATAACAGGCATATTTAAGATTGTTTATATTACATAGTAAAATTAATTTGTAAAGTTATGTCTAACGCGAATAAAAAACTGAGAATCACGCAAAATCTGACAAGCGTATTTTTTTGAAACCTTCACCATTAAAGATAGGTAGTACACACTCTGTGGACATTTCAATTGTCTATTTACCTATTATGGTTCAAAAGATACAGCCCTGTGTCGGAGTTGGGATCCTTTGGATAGGGAAACCCTAAAAAAATATTTAAAACATTGTGATTTATTTGTTCGGAATGGTTTCAACCTTCTTTCTTATATCAATGGTTTCAGAAAGAGCTCAAATATCACTCGTGCTGTTTAATCATAGCTACAACCTTTAGCAAGATTTTTTTCTACAAGATATTTTATTATTTTAGTCCATCTCAGCTTGGTCTTATAAAATCAAAAAACCCGAACACATGGTCCTGTTCTCCTTACACATCAATATTAACGTTCATCTAGTGAGTAATCTTGCCGCTTTCCCGCCTCGAAAGACCCTATTCGTGCCCGCATTAGCTTAAGCAATCAATTTATTCTCGCGAGAGTCTGGAATTAGTTATTGTAATTAATTTTTCGCGTCACACGATCGTAGGAACTAGAAACTATAGTTCCTAGTATTTGTTGGCTGAGAAACGTAGGTCCGTGATGTGAATATTATCATCACCTAGCAGTGATAGCTTAGTGGTGTGACCGTCGAACTGCCAAGTCATAGGTCTCGAGTTCGAACCCAAGGCAAGCACCTCTGAATTTTCGAATTCATGTGCGTATTGTATGATTTTCACTTCCTGAAAAAAACGGTAAAGGAAAACATCGTGAGGAAACCGGCATGCCTGAGAGATATTTCTCGACGGCATGTAAGCCAAGGCAGAGGCCCAGGGACGGCATAAAAACTCTCGACACTAGGTTAGTCACGAATCACACGAAAAAGAAGAAGTATTTCGTCCTCAAAACTAAAACTAAAAGCCTACCTTGAGTACGATGACCAACAATAAATAATCAATCTAACAATTATATCAATCAAATCTAGATAACATACATATATTCGTAGGTTAGGTCAGGCAGAGATGTACTTATCTACCTATAAAACAGTATAAATCAGGGATGGGCCGAAATTCGGTTCACATTCGGTTCAACCGAATTTCGGCAGCTTGAACCGAACTTCGGCATTCGGCAGAAATTCGGTTCAGATGCCGAACATTCGGCACAAGAAAAGTAATACCTATTTGCATTATTTTGACTGAAATTTAATAGAATTAGAATAGCATTACCTACTGTAAAATAAAATTATGTCTTTTACTCACTCATGGTCGTTTATTTTAGTTAGGAACATTGTAAATGTAAAACTTAAATTAAATCAGTTCGTCTTATTACATTAGTCTTAAAAATCTTTTCTTCTTATTAGGTCACGCGGTGGAAGCGCGGTTTGCGGGCGGGGTACATCTAGCAATAATTTAAGTAAATGCGTAAACAAGTAACGACGTGTCGCTCTCGAGAAAGCGCGCGAAATTGAACCGAAGTTCGGCCGAACTTCGGCCGAACTTTTCTATTTAACCGAATGTTCGGCCGAAGTTCGGATTCGGTTCAAACCACATTCGGCCCATCTCTAGTAGAAATAACTACAGTTTTCTATCGTCATAGAAAACGGCCGAAACAACGCGCTTCGAAATCTCAGTGTACGCAACAGTATTGACTGCGCGGCAGTTAGGTACCATTCTACGTGGTTCCATGTAGTTATTATTTTTCCTCGTAAAGCCACGTGCTTCGGTCGTTGCACTTCAATCCGTGGTCGATCTTATCCCGCCACTTAATCATACTCCAGGAGTTCACGTAATATTCTAACACCACGCTCCTGACCTGACGCCATTATTTTATGAAGTATGTTATTTCTACGCCCACTTGTTATACACTTGAGTTAAGTGGTCCTTGTGACTACAGAGAGTGCAGAATTGTCACTTTTGTGACAAGCTTTGTTCAAATGAAATTTGATAGGACAGATGTGCAAAAAATAAGAAACCCAATGGGGGGTCTATTTTGGCTGCACATCTGGCTTCCCTGGTACATACGCCAGCACATCAAGCTACCCGAAACTGTCAAATTTTCCCAATCAACTTTGAACTTTACAGTTCAGCGATAAAGTTGAAAATCTATTAAATAAATTTGACAGATTGTAGTAGCTTGAAGTGCTGGCGTCTGTACATCATTAACATAACTATTTAAATGTCTATTAACTGCTCCCAAATTACGATTATAATAACTATTTTATTTTATTTGTTGTGTGTAGTTCCTTGACATAAACTTTTCAGACATTATAATACCTACAATATTCTATATTTTTGATTAAATTAGATTTGTTACAGCTGTAGTAGCAATCATGTCATTTGGTTTAAATAGGTCTTTGTTTTTATTATTTTATTATTTTTTTCGTGAATGTGAAAACGTCTGTAGATTTGTGGACCATTTTCTATTTTGCTAAGTACCTGGTATTTGTTGATAGGCCTACACTGTCCTTTCATACCTATTAACACTGTAATTTGATAACATTGTAAAAGCCAACTATTTTTTAAAGAGAAACCGTGGAGGTTCTTACCGGCTCTTCTCCATAGGAAGCGACCAAATGGAACTGTGCACCTAGCTTCTGACGTTTCATAAGTGCCCATGTAGGTTTATGTGAAATAAAATATTTTGAATTTGAATAAGTGCTGCTTAGTTATGTACTATTTATTACCGTTACAGTATATAAGAGTAGTCACTATTTGACTAGGCAATCTAATAAGTACAATAATATAAAAACATTATCCCCTATTAACTGAAAAGGTTTTCCCATTCACAACAACACACCGAATCCCATACATTTTCCGACTTCCCCTTCAAAATTAATCCCACCAACATACAAATACCGCCACGGCCATACTTGCAGACGTCTACCACTTCTGGTCACCCCCTTGACCGCCACACGCGAGGGGTCACCGCCCCCGGTCACGTGGTATGACCAAGACGGTGTAATGGCCAGTTATGCGTAGCTTTTTAGCAATAACCGCCTGATTGCATGACAGTTGGTGAAAAAGTGCACTAAACTTGGGTTTTGCCTTTTTCCTTGTTAGAAAGTTGGCTTTTGAATTAAGGCTTTTAGTGTTTTTAAGACTGGCATTTTATGAGTAGAATGGAAATGAAATAATGTACCCAGGATTTTGTTATAAGTATCTTGTGTCCTTGGAGTTTCTTGCCTGTTCTTCTCCATAGAGATCTACGTTTTGGAATGGGCAACTTCAACTTTCTGATTAACTGACCGACTCCTTGACAATTCAAAAGTGCCAAAATGTTTCAATCAATCATTTATTTTGTTAAACATAGGTATGGTTACAGATATTATATAATCTAAAATATGCGCACTGTGTTTTGCCAATATTTATGGCGTACAAAATTAACACGAATAAGCAATTACAATTAAGGTGGCATGTCAATAGATTACTTTAAAAGAAATAATAATATCGATTTAATATAATATGTCAGTTATGTAAACAGACATGACACATTATGACAGGTTTTTCTGCCCGGCCGAGCTGATACAATAGCCGCGCACGTCACTTGCATGTTTGTTTATTATTGCTATTATTTAGTCATTACTAGTCAGTCATTGCAGGATGATATTATAACATTAAAAAAAAAATTAAATCTAATAATCCGTTACCGAAATTATCCGAAACTAACGGATAATCCGAAATAATCTAAATAATCTAATATAATATCATTTCTGTAATCCGTATCCAGATCCGAAATTTCATATCCGTAACGTCCCTGGTCAGAATCTTCATACCTCTGTTTATCAGTAGTAAACTCAAGTGATGGAGTAGTAACATCTATCTAAAAGGAATTTAAACAAATACCTCTTAAAGGATCCCAGACACTCTGTTTTTCTAACAGCTTCTGGTATACTATTACATATTTTTAGGGCCATACCTAACACGCTTTTTTAATTGTTAATTTGATTGAACGAAGTCTTTTTGCTATCCTTCAAAGTAAAATATAATAGAAGTTGTTATATTTAGTAACCTGTTCCGCTTAACTATTCCTAAAGAGCCATAAAAAACCCTGTAGATCTCTGCGACCAGTCAATCGTCATCCTGAGGATGCCCCGTTGAGAGGTTAACACGTGTCAATTTCTTACACGGTTTTTAATGGTTCTTTAGGAATAGTTAAGCGGAACAGGTTACTAAATATAACAAGGTCTATTGTATTTTATAATTGATTTCCGCAAAGTCACGCCTGAACCAATTAACTATTCTTTAATGTGACTACTTCGACTTTTGGTACTTGTAAAAATGACAACATAGGTACCATCGAAGAAACGCATAACTATACACCGTAAGGACTATTTCTGCTTGCAGCGCTCGGCCGATATAGTAACGCTTACCTACGAAAAAAAAAAGCGTCGTGTGCATGGGATTTCGTTTTCAAACTGCTTAGGTATGCGTTTCTTCGATGGTACCTACTCTATAAAATAACATAGGTACTCTATAATTAATACGATGAATAATTAAAGAGACATGGACCGTAATAATTACATAATTATTATGAAAAAGTGTATGAATGTGGGTCACACACGGCGGTGTGAGAGATACACGGCCTGTCTTTTAACTATTCATATCATTATGCCGCACTTCAGTAGGTCGGCGAAGTTATTAAAAAACTTAGAAATGATTCATAAAGTGTTTTGTAATTGGTTACTTAACTTTTGGTCAGTTATGTGAAGTACCCTACCTAACTTAATAAAAGTGGTAGATAAGAGTTTAATTTTTATTTAACAGTTTATGTGCACACATAAAAACAGACAAGAAGAAAGGAACAGAAAAATACGTACTTACAAAGGTGATGCTTAATTCTAAAGAAATCTCTTCCAGCATCACTGCGATAGGAAAGTAGTTAAAGAGATGTAGACAACGTGTGTAAGAGTAGAAGAGAAAACAAAAAACGTAACTATTCACCAATTTAAATATAAACATAATTATACTTCTTACATACATAATAATATGCAACTATGATGAAGTGGAAAGACAGTGTTCTTACACACTTCTTTTAAAAACTGCAATATTTTGGCAGTCCCTAATGTCAGGCAGAAGTGAATTCCACAACCGCACCGCGTGCACATTGAAGGAGTAGGAGTAGAAGTCGACTGCCTTAATCTAAAAAAAAAAACGGTGCCACTCCGGGAGTGCCGACAGAAGTGAAAACATGAACAATTAAAAAAAAATACTTCTAAAACCTTTAAAGTAAAAATACTTGCATAGAACGTTAATCCGTAACGTAATATAAATAAGGAGCACAATCGCGTTTACAAAAATGAGGTGTCGGTAACGGTGTCGCGAGTTCAATTGTTTTTTCCCATCTCTAAAATGCCCAACGCGCCTAAAGAAGTTTTCACTAAAAAAAAATTACTTTAATACATCGTAGGTAAGTAACTTGCATCTTTAAAAAAAGATTTTATGATGTAGAGTATTAATTTATAACATAACCAGCTGTATGTTTGTTGGGGTTTCTGACGAACTTCCATACAATATTTCATCCCCTATTAACCCCTTTAGGGGCTAGATTTTCAAAAATCCTTCCTGTTTTATCTAAGGAACTCTTGTGCAAAATGTCAAGCTTCTAGTCCCAGCGTTTAAGGCTGTACGTTGTCTGACTTTGAGTGAATGAATTTTATTAAGTAGATAGATCTAACGGACGGGGGCTTATTTATAAACATTGGTTAAAGTTAAGTAATGATTAAAGTTTTTTTTTTGACGTTTATTCGTCTTAACTTTAGACAACCTTTATTAGTTAAAGGGAAAAAGTCATCCTGTCCGCACAGTATTCGAAATTCGGAGTGCGAAAATGTTCAAAACACGTTCAGTGCCAGGACCCTCCTGGAGGGTTCACTCAAGTCATATATGGGATGCCGGGAGCCCTCTCGGAGGGCTCATTTTAAATGTAGGTTTTTACTTAGCGAATTCATAATTATAAATCGTTGGAAACAAAATTAGTTGTATATTTTAACAAGATTTCAAACCTAATGCCGGTGACCCCTCCTGGAGTCAACTTGCAATATGTATGGCGGCATGGCGTATCTCGTAAGCTCTATGCAAAAAGGGGTGGAGTCGAACATGTTAAGGATACACTGTAGCCTAGCTAGCCGGCACAATTTTCAATTTCTGCTGATAAAGACTTTATAGTCTATGATCGTAAACATTGTATTAAAGGAAATGGAGTTTGCTGCTCATGCCACAACAGCGGGACCAATGACCTATTCGCCTGACTACCTCCAAGATTACTTATTTCGAACAATTTCTGCACGACAAGTTTTTCTTTCTTCATAGTTGCTTCGTTCGAAATGAAGTACTTTGCGGAATATTATTGGTCTGTCATTGTTGCGGGTCACATTGCAAAAACACTGTCTTTATTGTATTATTGATAAAGATATGCCTCGGTTCTGGGGGAACCATAGATATCCGGTGCGGTTCTTTTGTGAGCGGGATACACCATACTGTAGGGCTTATATGCCTTTTGTTTGAACCAACATACGACAACGGATAATATATCATCCCAGTTTGGCCAGAATCACTTCCAACTTCGTTTGTTTATCTCCTTGACTTTCATGAGCTCTCCTGGAGATTGATAACAATTAAAATTCTATTGTGTCTCATCGATGACTGTTGAGCTCTTATAGAAATACAACAGATTATCCTCATTTTATACCTAAAGCATGCTGCATTGGCTGCGACCATTCCATTATGACTATTGTTTGGGTGGTGAAGTAATTACTCGTGTCAACAACATAATCTGGGACCTGGGAGTGACTTTCGACCGATGTCTTACTTTGAGATCATATTTCTACCCTTGCCGAAGGAATTTTTCTTTCTTTTTATGTCCAGATATTGTTAGGCTGTTATAAACCACTCTGGTTCGAAGCAAACTCGTGTCCAGTGCTGGGTTTGGCACCTCTATAGCGCGATCCAAACACTGATGCTTGAAAAGGTACAGAAAACCTTCTTAAGATGTATAGGGAAAGAAATGGTAAAGCCTCTAGAAGAGGTTCCAGAGGCTTTACCATTTATTTCCCTATAAATGTACCCTACCAACTATCTTTTAGGGATGTTGGGTTTTAATTCTTTGGAGGTGAGAAGAGGCCTTGATCAACTCACGGTAGACTGTAAAACCTTACGGGGACGTATAGACTGCCCAGACCTCCATGGCCTTTTCTATCTTTTAGGGATGTTGGGTTTTAATTCTTTGGAGGTGAGAAGAGGCCTTGATCAACTCACGGTAGACTGTAAAACCTTACGGGGACGTATAGACTGCCCAGACCTCCATGGCCTTTTCTACCGACTATTTGTGCCCGACAAGTACATCAGACACCGTCCGAACCGTCATCCAAAACTGTTGCCAGAGCTGAATCCTCTGTGTGTCGTACTTTGAAGATGCTCAACGCCCTTCTGACTGCCAACCCTGAAAGTGATGTGTTTGCGGATGAATGGAATAAAATGTTGCGTATATGTCTGGTGTTCTGTGAGAAAAAGTATGCAAGGAAGTCCACTGTTCTATGTTAGTTTTAATTAAATTATGCACAACAAAATTGTCAATATTAATCTTTTAAGTTTCTATGTTAATTAATGTAATTGGTGTTGTACCGTTTTAATTAACTATAAATAAATAAGACCAAAAATATGCTTGTGCCTAAAGTAAATGCCAACAGATTGCACGACATAAAATTCAATACTTCTCGAGACCAGCCCCTCATACATAACTCGTTCACCAATAAAATAAAATAAAGTGTATAAAGGTCAATTTTTAATCTACAACAAAACCTTTGAACATAGCAATAAAGATTCTAAATAAGTAGGTACCTACTGTAATTGAGTAAAGAGGTATTTTCATATACGCACAACTGCATAACAAAACATAACATCACGCCTTGTTTCCCCGAAGGGTTGGGCAGAGGTGTCCCTGTAGCAGGTACACCCACATTTCGCCAGTTATGTTTAAGTCCCATGTAATAGGGGGCGAGCCTATTGCCATCAACCGGGCACAAATCCAGACTCCAAGCACAACTGCATTGCATTATATTTTGAAAACAACATAAAATAATAAAATGTCATAAACACACATGATCGCTGTCAGTGCGACCCCACTCTCATACTTCCCGTACAGCGCTCGGATGGTTGCAGATTGCGTTTGTCGTGTTGTCGTGCGCGCCGTGATTTACGAGCCCGCGACATCCAGCGGTAGGACTGTGGGCCCGTCTCTGTGTGCGTCGTGCAGGCTCGCCTGACTAGATATCGACTTCGTAATGATATTGCCCGCAATTTTATTGCTAATTAAGGATTGTAGAACGCCGGTGATGTAGTATTTTGGATTGGTTATTTTGTTGGTGAAAGAAAATAGAGGCAAATCAGGGGCAAATGGATTAATTAGAATAGTATGACACACATGCTTTATTTAGCTAAACATAAAACTTATTTACCTTGTGATTTTAAAGCTCATCAAACAACCCCAACCTTGAAACCCCACATAACTTATTTTAACCCCTAACGTAATAAAACAAATGAAAAAAGTTCAATATTTCATAAAAATATGACAGTAGATTATATTTCCAGTTGGGGTTTGACGCACCGCCGCGTAGCATTGGCCGATGCGCCCCCATCCGTCAGTGTAGGCCTCCGCGCGATCGTAGCCGCCCGCCCGTAGCACCGCTACGCCGTAACCGCTACGAGAAAACACGTGAAAAATACTCACATTCTAATTGGTTATTTTAGTTTTAATATTTAAAAGTTATTGTTGTTTATCATGGATTTCATCGTTATGGACCTGTTTTATAACAAAATGGGGTAAGTTTTATCAACTTTTACAGCTTTGTTTTTGCTTTTTAATGTTTTCTAATTATTGGTTGGTGGGTCGTCATTTTTATGGTTTTGTAATTTGCAAATGACTGAAGTCGGGTTTTATTGTTACTGTTTTGAAGGGAGTAAAAAAATAATGTTGTTAAGGCGGGGTTGACATGGCTTTAGAAATGTTTTTTGTAGATTTATTTTTTATCTGATCTTCTTGATGATAATGTCACGATTTAATAATTAATAATGCAGGCTCATTATAATTAGGTGATCGTGTGTTTAAAGGTCCTGTACAAATATATTTCCGTATTCAGTTTAGTAGGCATGTTTAGTTTATGTTTTGAGTTATGATCATGTTAGGATTAGTCCCAAAACTCAAATTTGCCATTCAATAAACATAAAAAAACCTACCAAGTGCGTGGTCAATTATTATTCGTTAACTTGTAGAGCCTACTTACCTGTGATAGTTTTCCTTTTAATTTCGTTATATATATGTACTACTGCCGTGAGTTTTTTTGCATATTCATAACCAACTATTTAGCTGGCAGGGAGACACACATTGGGCACACCACAATTGCGGCGATAAGTCCCCTCTTTAAGGAGTGGTTAGAGAAGCGCCACGGCGTCCTCACCTTCCGCCTGACGCAGGTCCTCACCGGACACGGTTGTTTCGGGAGGTTCCTGTTCCGGATAAGGCGGGAAGAAACGCCCGGGTGTCACCATTGTGTGGATGGATTAAACTAGACTATGTGATGGGATAGACGAAAAAAAAAACCCGCGTTTATGTGTAAGGGAGGTACTCTAAAAAAAATGTTTTTCATCATTTAATTTAACCAGTTGTCAGCGTGATTAATAAGTATACCCATGCCAAATTATAGCTTTCTAGTACTATAAGTCTCTGAGCTAAGCCGCGGACAGACAGACAGACGGACATTGCGAAACTATAAGGGTTCCCTGTTGACTACGCAACCCTAAAAATGAAATTCAAGTAACTGCTTTAAATCACTCAAGAGAAAATTGCTTATGGTGCCGAGACGTTCTTTCCATGACATTCAGTTTTGAACCATAACTTTTTTTAGCGTGCACATGTATCGTAAGTCGGATATATTGATAGCTGTAAAGGTCACGTATCGACGTTATCTAATAATTCAAACATGCTCGAAGAATCACGGTATTTTTAGGGCTTATATTATGTGGTTAGAATTGAAAAACTTCACCAATTCTCGTGAATTTCGGATCTGGTTATGCTACTAGTGCATTTTCTAATGTTGCAGCCAAAATGTAAATTTTAACAAAAATAAGTTTGATTACCTGTGGCAGATCTTTAGACTGCCTATCCACTGGAGCGGAGCGAGTCAGCGGAGCGGAGAAATGTGCAAATTTTAACCAATAGGAGTGGAGCTCTGAAGCGTAGTTTAGATTCTATTGGTTAATATTGGCACATTTCTCCGCTCAGCTGCCTCGCTCCGCTCCTTTCCGCTCCTTTTCACCAAAGAGAAGAAATATCTCAATCAACCAGTAGGCTCGCGTCAATTGGACATTTCTTCGTTTATATTCAAAACAGTACCTTGTTGCTTTGGTGGAGCCGTAAGGGTTGCTTCCTAACCTATATAGAGGAGCAAACATAGGACAAGTAAGTTCTTGCTGTCCTTAATATTGCGTTTGATGATCTAGTGATGTGACCCAGATTGTAAAATTATGCCTACCGACACATAATCACAGTTTTCGTCAGTAAAAAATGCCCAAGTTCAGTAGACAGCAGACTGTATTGACGGGCTGACAGCGAGGACACAGCAATATTATCACAACGTCACATCTTTCGACTCAAACGTGTTTGTTTATCTCAAGGCCGGTTTTATGAGCTCTTCAACACTACGCTTAGAAAATAAGTTACATTAGTGTATAGACTGTATACTTTATGGATATTTGTGATTATTACAGTATTTCAGGGCCGTAAGGTGACGAAGCGTTAGTATTGTTGTGTCAGCCGTGTCTGCACCGGGTCGACGGCGCGTTGTGTTCCACGCGCGCCTCAAAGAGATGTCAGCAGAATTGACGGGGTCCGCTAGGGCCAATGCCTGCCGGGGGTTCGAAGAAAACCGATAGGGAAATCGTGGCCCCCGGCAACAGGGCAACCGAAGGAACACGGGTGGGTTTTAGTCAGTAAGAGTCTGACACGCCCTCCCACTCCGCCCAGAGCGGGAGAAGTCATTTGATAATTTCCCACCCAAGCACCGGGGAATGGGTTTGAATGAGACAGCTGACAGTCTGAAAAATAGGTTAGATTATTCTGTCTTTTAGTACCGATGGTTTAGTGTTCCATTAAAATAGCCTTGACGGGTGGTAATATTGTGCATTCCGCAACCACCATTGTTAACTATATTCAATATGTTTATCATAGTCATTATTAGCCTAGTCTTTTCCCAACTATGTTGGAGGGTTGGCTTCCAGTCTAACCGGAATGAATACCAGTATTTTAAATGGAGCGACTGCCTATCTTAACTACACAACCCAGTTATTGGGTAATACGATACCCCTTGATAAGACTGGTTTTCAGACTTTCGGGCTTCTGACTACCAAAACTGTCAAAGATCTACAAATGATAGCCGGGACCAACGGTTTAACGTGCTTTCCGAGGCACGGAATTGATGGTCACCCATCCACGGACCGACCTCGGCAAGCGTAGCTTAACCTTCGATCGAGCCGTGCGTTTATCATGGTACTTATAAGCTATTCTCATTATTCGTACTGATACGAAAAATGATGTCCTATATGATGTAATTAGAATGTACTATTCAAAGAATCTGCATAATAATTGTAACATTTAAACATTAATTTGCACGCTTGCTCGCAGGCAGAATACAATGACTTTAAGGCTGTAAGATCTTCCCGATCGTATTTTCTTGCAAATAAACAATTTGAATTGGATCTAGAACATGTCAGATCTGCCTATTAGAGCTGGTGTCTATAGTAATTTAACGTAAATGTAATACGATTTAATTTAATTTCTGGGCCGGTTTCTATTATCAAGAAACTTAATATTAGGTATTTTTACAACAATTTTTAGCTATAGCAACATTAATTTTCTTAATTGGTGTAATGTAAGTAATACGTAATTACGTATAATTTGTAAGTTACGTTACTTTATAGCCGCATAGACGCCAATCACGACATGTTAACTAGCACCTTGTCAAAAAAACAAACTTAACTTTGTAGTTGAAAAACATGTTCATCTATAAATCGATATACGTCACAGTTAATTCTCTAACTGCAAATGTAAGTTTGCAATCGCAAAAAATACTAAAATATATTTCCTTACGTGACGATTTCTACCAGTCAACTCCTACCGCAAGCCACGTTAAAGAACTTCACTTCAAAAGGGATAGGATAATATGAGTAAGTAGATTAAGATTAAAGGAAGAAAGGGCAGTTATGTTTAGGACTTCAAAAACGACCAGATACGAATAATAGGAAAACTGACCATATCATGCGAGTTGCTACTTCATGGAAAATGTACTAAGGATAGCTCTCACAACCCGTGTCTAGGGGCCTACTCTCTAAATCCGTCAACGAAGATATGGCCCCCTCCAAAAGTAGTTCTAAACTTCGGAGTGCACCTTACTCCCGATTAATTAACTTTTTCGGACGGGCAAAAACTCATCGGGAGTAGGGACAACTGTTAAATCGTGTTGTCATTAATTCTAAGTTCGGCCCCGAAGTATAATTATGTCCGTAGGTGATAAGGAAACGCCCGTAACTTCGGACTCCGTGCTTAGGGAGTAGACCTCTTAGTTCGATAGAGAAAATGATGATGATACAAATAATACAATGACTGACCACCGCCGCGGTTCCCAGTTGAACAGCGTGCGTGACGATGGGTCGGCCCGTCAGCAGAAAGGTACCCTGCCACAAAGGGTTCACCGCTTTCAGTCTACAGCTCCTTACAATGAAAAGAAGTTATGATTAGAGTGATTGATTATGATTACAAGGATCTTCTGGCACCTGAATGACATTGACAGGAGGGTTGTTGGTAAACATTTGTGAAATTGTCACAGAAATTGTACTGACAAAACAAGATGGCGGCGATAGTTCCGGTTTTGGCCACGCGCCAAAAGAACTTTGTAGCGCTGTAGGTACATTTGATTTTCCATAGTAATTATTTTCCTGTAGATACCATTGTTGAAGAGTTAACTTGCTGGATAAGTAACCACAGTATAAATAAGTAATGAACAGTATTAATAAAACGACCGAAACGACGCGCTTCGAAATCTCAGTATATGTGTGTATACGCAACAGTATTGAGTTGAGTGTGCGGCAGTTACGTACAGATGTGGAAGGTTTATCTAGTGAGCGGCCGTACCTAAGTAATTATTTCAAGGTCACTGCCGAGACATAATACTGTTACTTTATTATACTGTGCCTCGCTACTCTTGTTACTTAACTTAATCTAAGTAAATAGAAGGACATTGTATTGTTAAGTTTTCAGACATTGGCAAAGTTTTTATGTTCAATGAAAGGAAAACTATAATTTTTCCTCCAAATGTTAGTAAGCTATTTTACTGGGTAAATAACTGCTAAGGTTCTACGAAGAAAATGATTCATCCTTCATGTGGTATTGAAAGATTAATCTTATTTACCTTTTATGAGCAGCATAGAGGCAGTAGTAGATGCCCCATTTCAAGGAGGCGAAAGTCCTCTTCTGCAGCATCCTGGCGGAGAGAACCTCGTAGGGCCCTGGGCAGCCCTTACAGGAGACCATAATACGGAACATTTTCACACACCAAGTGTCGGGGTACCGCAATCGCATTTGGAAAACATCGAGCGGTATGAGCAACGTCGTCGATATAATACTGAAACTTTCACACGCACTTATTCGTAGTTGGACATAGGAGCTTCGAGGGACTCTACTGTGAGAGGACCTGCAGTGCCCCTCACCCCATTAAAACAGCCGCCTTACGAAGACCTTAACCATACGCCCGTATTATAGATCCTCACTCAAGACTCAAGCATTACTGAAAAATAGTTAAAAGCCATTTGATTGGTTGAAATTAGTTTTAAGTAGGTACTGCTTTTTGAGTTTCGAATTAGCTAGGTTCCTGAGAATACGGGCCTGAGAACCTTAGCATATTATACGACGCAAATGGCGATGCTCTAACGTTTTCGTAAGGTGACCATACCAATTTGATAATATTATTAGTATTTTTTAAGTTGCAGATCTATTATGCTAGCGTCGCAGGGGCGGTGATAAACCCAAGAAGGCTTTTTCCTCAACTTTAAAATCGACGACGTGGCTGTAAAAACATATTCTCTGAAATCTGGAAAAAAAAGCATATCTATTTGTCCAAAGTGCCTTGACTGATCAGTCCTGTATGTTTTTTAACTCCTACTTTTGCAGCGCATAGAATCAAACCTCCCCATTAATTAAAAAATGAATGCTCAAACGAAACCAAAAAGTGCCTTAGTAGTTGAATCTCCGCGGACGAGAGAATCGCGGCGATAGTCACGGTGTGCCTTCAAATTATCGCAGCGATGATATCGCCGTGTGAAGATTGATTCATAGAGTTTCTATTGAATTTGATGGCACGGCGAGACTATCGCCGCGATTAGATTGCGCCTTAGACGAGTCAAAGGACGAACTAGTAACCGCCCAACTAACAGCCCCTGTTCTATTTTCTCGCTCATGAATCGAATTCTCGCAGGCAGTGTGAACAGCCAGCTATCAACTAAGCATTAATAAGTACCTATAGGTATGTATCTATTTAACACTTTCGACCACAAGACTAAAAAAAGTTTCGACTCCACTCATTTTTCATAGAGCTCATACGCCATGCCGCCATACATATTGCAGTTGACTCCAGGAGGCATTAGGTTTGAAATTTTGTTATAATATACAACTGACTGCCTCGTTGGTCTAGTGGGCGCAAGCGCTACTGCTGAGCATGAGGTCCTGGGTTCGATTCCCGGGTCGGGCAAAGTGTTATTGGGTTTTCTATCTGAAATTTCTCAGTAGCAGCTCGGAGTCTGGATTTGTGCCCGGTTGATGGCAATAGCCTCCCCCCCTATTACATGGGACTTAAACATAACTGGCGAAATGTGGGTGTACATGCTACAGGGACACCTCTGCCCAACCCTTCGGGGAAACAAAGCGTGATGTTATGTTATGTTATACAACTGATTTTATTTTCAGTCATGCCGAATTCGCTAAAAAAAATACATTTTAAAATGAATCCTCCGCTAGGGTTCCCGGCATCCCGTAGGCGACTTGAGTGAACCTTCCAGGAGGGCTCCCGGCACTGAACGACTGACACGGTACCTACATCTTTTGTACACACGGCTACACATCAAGCTATACATTTCCAGTGTAAGCTGACCTCGCATTGTACGGAAATCCTATACAATGCGAGATCAACATAAACTGGAAATGTATAGCTTGATGTGTATCTGTGTGTACTACGTTTCTTGAGCGAGAAAATAGTCGATAGCTAGTCGCTTCCTAGCCGGCGGCGGTTGGGCAGGTTCCTTTGCCTTTTAGACTGCAGGTAACTAAGTAGTTCAGACGAGACTTATCTCAGACCAATGGACTATTGAAAATGTAGGTACCATCGAAGAAACATCTATACACCGTAAGGACTATTTCTGCTTGCAGCGCTCGGCCACTATAGTAATGGTTACCTACGAAAAAAAGGTCGCGTGCACGGGATTCAAATTGCTTGGAATATGCGTTTCTTCGATAGTTCCTACTTGCTAAACTACGTAAAAGGTAAATCAAAGATTTTATACCGATATAGCCCCCCTAGTATCAATTGCTGGTGCCCTGGTATGGTAAATAAATTTTTCTTTTCTTCTTTTGGTGCCATTTTTTATTAATTATAATACTATATTGTGTTTTATTATTATAATATTTTTATCACAAAAAATTTGTGTTGGTATTTTATACAGTGACACAGAACTTTGTCAATGTTTGACTGCAGGGTTGACAGAATAATGTGTCGTGGTTGACTTTTATAGTAGACAGCGAATGTCGCGGTTTTAATCAATTTTGTCCAGTGCTAAAAGTGAAGTTTGTCGGTGAAGAGCGCGAGTTAAAGCAATGGCACGAAAATTTAATCAGAGAGGATAAAAAGTATCCTATGTGTTAATCCAGGTTATAAACTGTGTGCCGAATTTCATCCAAATCCGTTCAGTAGTTTTTGCGTGAAAGAGTAACAAACATCCATTCATCCATCCATCCTCACAAACTCTCTCATTTTATTTTACTAGCTTTTGCCCGCGGCTTCGCCAGCGTGGATGTCGAAAAGTATCCCACGAGAACGTACTACCGGGATTACATCCCTAACAGCCGAGGAAAAGTCATTGCGCCCGCGTTGCCAACGATAATTATGTGACTCAGGCTGGCTGGACAAATCTTCAAAATAGCTCGCAGTTAAATGCGAGCTTAGCAACTTTATTTCAGAATTTGTGACGCTACAGAATCTTAAATAATCCGCGCTAGGGGCACGCCAATTGATATTTAGCCGCGCGCTTAAAAGGTTAAATTGAGTATTTAATTAAGATTAAAACATGCTTTGATATCATATCATTTAAATGAATAGTTTAAAAGATATCAACAGATTCAAAATTACGCGTAACTACATAATTATCGATGTGACTCAGGCGAGCTGGACAAATCTTCAAAATAGCTCGCATTTAACTAGGTCAATAGGGCACTTTATGTGACGGCTAAACACCCTTATTTCAGAATTTGTGACGCTACAGAATCTTAGATAATTTAAAATCGATCGAAAACGTGTCCAGCTAGCTTGAAAAACCACTTTTCGCTGGTCTCTCAATCTCGGTAATAAGTGATCTTGACGACTTTTTGCATATCAACGGGCGTCACATAAATTTGTGACAGGCATCGAGCTAAAAGTTTTGTGATACGTACAGCGGTTTATTAGAAAAATGCAAAAATCTGTATCCAGCCAGCTTGAATTTACGTATAAAACTTCTGGCTGGCACTTCCGAATCTCAATAACGGGAGCGTTTTCGAATATGGTTCCTTTACTAACATTTAGTGACGCAATGTGTGACAGTATTATAACGTTTGATTTATGGCGTCACATGTAAGGGTTTACGAGAAATCAATAAAAACTTAATGTCCAGCCAGCCTGAGTTCAAGCTGGCTGGACACATGTATCTCCGCTGCCTGATGATCTACGGCCTTCGAAATGTGTTCAAAATTTTGTGACGGGGACGATAATGATAACCTGAATTTGTGACGGAGAAACTTTGAGTAGGTAGGTAGTTTCAAAGATATTGATCATTTAAATTTTCCCATACAAACATCCACTAATATTGTGAGGTGACCATAATTTTTACATAAATAAAGGATTTCTTTTTAATCGACTAATCGACCGGTAGCAGCCACGCCTTTTTTTTTTTTGGGTGTTAAATAAATAAATAACTTCTCCCGCTCTGGGCGGAGGGCGGGAGGGCGTGTCAGACTCTTCCCAACAAACAAAAACGTCATATAAGTCTTGACTTATACGACATAAAGTTGGATAGCAGTCTTATAATGATAGTGAGATGACTACTAGGTCCTTTAGACGTCTTTAATTTAACTTATTAGTCGTGCGACGAATATGTCATAATAAGCTGGTCTTAGCAACGTTGGTAAGACTAAACTAAACGACGTTATATTACAGTCTTAGCTAAAACGTTTGTACGATAACGCCATAGTCATACTAACGTTAGAGTCCATTAAACGTTTTGAACTGACCAAATTAGGTCTTTGAAAAACCTTTATATGACATTTATATAACGTAGCAGTTGTATAGACGTTTTCACAGTGACGTTTATATAACGATCACTATCCTGTTTTACAGCGGTCAATTGAAGACTCTTAAATGACTTGGTTGTTTATTTAATACTCAAATATAACCTATATATTACATGATGTCCGTTTAATGTCATGCCCTGACTTTAATCAAACTTGTAGGCGCATTTAAGTCAGGTTTTGACTTTAAAACGTCTAGGCCGCCATATTTACGGAACTTTTGATTAGATTTACTACGAAAACCGGCCAAGTGCGTGTCGGACTACGCACAATGAAGGGTTCCGTAGTTGAGATGAATTTATTTATCCTAAGAACAAACTTAACATTGTAGTTGAAAAACATGTTCTCCCGTACATCCCAACTGCAAATCGTCGCTCGGCATCCAATACCGCGAATGTGAAATTTTTTACGTTTTTTTTTAAATTGCAGGATCACTTATTTCAACGTGTAGAATGAAATAAAACAAAAATCTGATTTTCGTTAAAAATTTCACATTCGCGGTATTAATATAATAATAATTTTAATCTAATACCTTTAAACGAGCAATTCTTGTATTTATGTACCTATATATAATCTGAATCTCGGAAACGGCTCCAAGAATTTTTATTAAATTTAGTATGCAGGGGGTTTCGGGAGTGATAAATCGATCCAGCTAGGTTTCATTTATAGATAAAGTCGTTCAAAAAAAAATGGACATCCAGATATTTTTCTTTATTCAAGTAACAAGGACTCATTGTGTTAGTAAACTTATGAACTATGTTAGCTTATTTTACCAGGTCACTCAGAAAGTTTTGCGACTGATACTGGCTAGTTTTGATGTCAATTAAAACTATGACTATTTATTACAAAAAAACATATCATTCCAAATTCGAAATTCCCTCCACATTTTTTTACGAGCAAAATCAAAATACTCTGTCTTACTGAAAACTGGATTTATAACGAGAACATTTTCGCGCGATGATTTTGTACGATTTCAAATGTCGACTAAAACCAGAAGAATCGTTTGAAAGACTTCAAATGGTGTTCATAGAAAAAAGCCTTTCTAAAGCGACTGTTTTCCGCTGGTTTAATGAATTTATGTGTGGTCGAGTAATTTTGGCGGACAAAGAAAGAAGTGGCCGCCCTATGACGGTTGTTACATAACAAAACGTGCTGGCTGTGAAAAATTTAATCCAAGAGAATAGGCGAATTACATATGAAGAGGTTCAGCTATATGCTGAACCTGCCGATTGGATCGGGAAGTGTGCATGAAATTCTACACAGGCATCTTCGGTTATGGAAGATAGTTTCACGCTGGTACCGCAAAATCTAACGCAGTCTCAAAAGGAGGTTCGGGTAGAATGGTACCGAGACATGATAGCAAAATTTGTAGCAGGCTCGTCTCGGCGCGTTTAAGATATCATTACAGGTGATGAATCTTGGATTTATCAATGTGATCCAGAAATTAAGCGTCAGTAAACCGTGTGGCTGTTTCAAAATTAACCAACGCTTACCAAAGTGAAGCGAGCCAGTTTTTTTTCTTTGCCGGGTTATCTGGTATCAGTACCCTGACGAGATCAAAGGAGCATCAATGCTGAATGGTATGTTACCAAATGTTTGCCAGAAGTGTTTACTACTGTAAGCAGCAAGCGACCGAACACTGGCCTCCGTGGGCTACTGCTTCACCACGACAACGCGCTGGCTCACTCGGCGCTCAAAACAAGGGACTTTCTGGACAGCACACCGATCATCCTCCTTACAGTCCCGATTTAGCTCCGTGCGACTTTTTCTTGTTTCCCAAAATAAATCAACTCAAAGGAAAACAGTTTTCATCACCTGAAGATGCACTGGGTGCATTTGAGAAGGAGATTGGAGAGGTGTCTGATGCGGACTGGAAGACGTGTTATAAAAATTGGTTTAGACGTAAAAACTGTGTATAAACGCCAATGGAGAGTTCTTTGAAAAGATATAATAAAAAAAAATTATAACCAGTAGTATATTTTTTTCTAGTATCACAAAACTTTCTGAGTGCCCCACGTAATCTAGTTTAAATTTATTTCACCCCATGGGAGATGGCACTGCAGTGATTGATGTACATGCAATCCAGCCTGCTAGCAATCTTTTTTAGGACATTGTTGGAGCTGCCCGTACTCTGCTCACCAGGGATGCACACCTCATTCGCATCGTTGCGTAAAAGCAATTAATATGTGCGTTTGCGAATATTCCCGATGCGCTACAAAAACGGGACAGCCCCACCAATACGTATAATGTAATAATGATGTAATAATGAAAGCGTTGTTGTATTGGATACGAAGGGCGTTGCACGACCTTTGGGTATATCTAGCCCACAGGCTGCACGTGTAAAACGTTGTACAATAAGCTCGAAACAGAGTAATTTTGACTTTTTAAGTGAGCAGCGTACAAACCTGCGAGCCAGCATGTTTGCCCTTACCGACAACGCTCTTCGTTCCCGCTCAATATCGAGTCCGTCATTGAGGTCAGGGGTCAATATATGACCAAGATATTTAAACGTAAATACTCTTTGTAGTGGAGTCCCATTGAGTAATACAGGTGGTACATAACCCGGTCTACCCCCAGCCTCAAAAACCATGATCTCCGACTTATTGGAGTCATATATCAAACCATGTGTTTTGGCATACTGCTCACATGTGGCGACCAATTACTTTCTGAGACCACAGATTGACGCGCTCAGAAGCACCATATCATCTGCATAGCTAATATTATTTACACAAATACCATCTAAATAGCTACCCACTCTGGTGCTGCTGAGCTCGCCAATCTTGCCTCACCCCGCATTCCAACCTGTATGGCCTGGAAAAAGTTCCAGCCCTTCGTACACTATTAATCTGGTTACTATACCACAATTTAAAAATGTTTATAAGCTCCGTTGGCAACCTATCCTTCTCCATCTTTCTCCACAATACGTCATAAGCAACCAGATCAGAAGCCTTGAATAAATCTAGGAAGCTAGCATATATCGGCGTCCCACGCTGTGTATAGTAAGTATGTGATAGTATGCTTAATGCACAACACTGCACTTTCTGTTGACAAACCACGCCGAAACCCGAATTGGTTGTCATGAACACTTACAGTTTTATTTATTTGTGTATTAAGTAGACGGTCAAACACTTTTGATATTATGATATTATAGTAGCTAGAGAGAAGGGCCTATTGGATGCCGAGCGACGAAATGTAAGTTTTTACGCACAATATTGAGAGATTTACCATGTTATTTTAAGATCATAGACTTTTTATAGGTTTTCCTGTAATCTATGAGTAAAGAGCCATACTATGTATTTTTTTCAAATTTTTCGGTCCAGTAGTTTCGGAGATAAGGGGGGGGGAATGGTCAATTTTCATTGAATTTATTCAATATCTTTAAAAGTATGTATTTTAAAATTATATAAAAAATATATTTAAGATTCTCGTAACAAGCCCTTTCATTTGATATGTCCCACGGTACTGTAAGCAAAACTTTTTTTTTTAATTTTCTTGTTTGCGCCCCAAAAGTGACCCCTATATTCAAAATTAATTTATTTACGTTACTCATTCGTGTTTGGGTCACAGAAATACATATTTGTACCAAATTTCAACTTAATCGGTCCATTAGATTCGGAGTAAATTGGCTGTGACAGACGGACAGACAGACAGACAGACAGACAGACAGACAGACAGACGGACAGACAGACAGACACACGAGTGATCCTATAAGGGTTCCGTTTTTTCCTTTTGAGGTACGGAACCCTAAAAAAGGTACCAACGTTGACGCCTGTAACGTGAAATGGCTAAAATGTCTAGCATTGTTCACATTTATTCATACATTTTACGGCATAGTTACGTTAATGAGTTTTAAGTCTAGGTGCAAACTAGTCTTCATAAACCATATTATAATGTGACCGCAATGTATCATTTAATTCTACACTTTCAATTATAAGTACTTAGGATCAAAATAAAGAGCGTTTATCCTAAACGTTGGCAACGTCGCAAATAGCTGTCAAATATTTACCTGTTTTGATTAATTTGGCAATATTCTGTATGGAAATAAGAAATGTGGCTAACTAGCGAACTAGAATATTGATTATGAAATGCAATAATTAATATCATTAAACCGAATATTTAGTCTTAGATGGAAAAAAGTATTTGGAAACTTTTCAAATGCATTTTTTACACCTAAAACGTTTACAACTTCAAATTCAGTGTTATATTAACATTCTAGTTCGCTAGTTAGCCACATTTCATATTTCCATACAGTAATATTGCCAAATTAATCATAACAGCGAAATATTTGACATCTATTTGCGACGTTGCCCACTTTCAGAATAAACGCTCTTAAGATCAAAGCCAAGGTTCTGTTTCTCACAAACTAGGAGTATCATCCAATATTCTTTAAATTTATCATTTGATTAATGATTTCGAATCTGATGTTCTCGTTGCGGACACATTCCACCATAATATGTAGACATCCTCTACTATTCCACACTCTGAAAAAGAGGGGATGAAGCTTTTTTCATAAAATTAGCAAACTTATTAATTGGAATGTGGCCAGATCGAAGGCTAAATGCAGTTATCAATGTACTTCTGTTTGCCGTGGAATGCTCAAACCACGGGGACTTTCACAACCTCCTTTAACCCTACCTACAGCAGCTATGAACTATTTTCGCGAAAATAGTTATCTACTTGCCCAGAGAGTGAAAATTAAAAGTAACATTCAAAATATGAAAAGGTAAACAGTACGTACGTTTTAGACCACGTCCCCATCATTGTCCACAAAAGAAACGGCCATATTGTCACGTGACATGCCGTGACTAACCAGACTCTTAATGGTATTAGCTTTAGCTCACTACACAGCTTATTAAGCTATTTAGTTATACAAAAAAAAAGGGGAGACGCAAAAATGAGGACGCTATGACAGTGCGTGCCTTGATCGTGAATTATGAATGGAGATTGTTAATTATTTACCTACAGCTATTGAACGAACAGATCCGAGGGGTAAAGGCAGTAAAGGCTAAAGAATTCGCTGAAGAATTTGAATTTTTGTGGCGTAGGATTGTAAAATGACGAGCGGTTACCCGAACTAATGATATGTGATTTGAAAGTAACCAACGTATTTTTAACCGACTGCCAAAAGAAGGAGGTTCTCAATTCGACTTGATTTTGATGATTCTTTTTTTGTTTGGTAGGTTATACTTCCCATATAAATTTTATTTACTTTTGCTTGGGCAGTTTTTGAGTTAACTTCAATAAAATACGTATTTTTCCCCACTTAGTATGTGGATGATATGATAAGTTCCTGTCACCGTTATTAACATAACAGGTAGTGGTATTCGAATTTGTGTGGAGTAGGTACCACAACAAAAACTGAAAAATAAAAACATTTTACAAAAAAAAAAAAACAACTAACTTCCGAAAAAAACACTACAAAGTGAAAAATAACTTTAATTTCAGAAGTCGGTTGCAAAAAACTAAAATTAAAAACCAAAGACACCAACTTCAGAAATTTGTTATTTTTCATATTGTAGTGTATTTTTTTTTTTGGAAGTCGGTTGTTTATTTTTTTTGTTCGACATTGTGACTGGTTGATTAAAAAATTAAAATGCTAACAACCACTTTCATTTCACTTTTTCATTTATGCTCGAGTTTATTTTTAATTGTTTTCGTTGGTAAAAGCTCGTGCTAGCTGACATGCGGAAAGTAATTTAATTTGAAATGCTTTGTTTCATATTGTTAATTATTTTGTATTGTATAGAATCAAGTATATCTAACTTAACACACATGTTTCTGGGGAGTTTGTTGCGCCACATCATCTTCCCAGCTAAGCACTAGGAAGTCGTGAAGAGCGGGCGTTTTGACAGACTGTCTGTGATTCTTGACGTTCAAAAATACTGAACCTCAGCCAAATTTGACTTAGTAGGTAATTTCAGTTTGCAAGAGGAGATTTGATAGCAAATTCACTTGAATAAGCTCATATGAACCGCCAGTAAATTGGCACCAAACTTTGATGGGGAGAAGTCGTGTACATAAATATAAAATGATCTAATTATTGTTTGACCTCAATACCTTTTGCTAACCCTATTCCCCATGAGTCCAATCGAGATGCAATTTCCGAAAGCGAGAAAAACTTTATCCATTATGATTGTGCTCAAACCTAGATAAAGATCTAGGCAGTGCAATTTGTCGACCTTCATATAAATGTAAAAAGTTTCTAAGACAGGGCAGCAGTTCGGGTTGGGACACAAAAACGTAGGTCGCGTGCGGCCCGCGATTTGTGCCCGATGTAACGAATTACTAATCAATAACATGCTTGTTTTGTCGCAACTATGCAACTTGAACTGCCTTTTGTCATTTCATGTTTGTTGTAGAAGAAATAGATAAGTTTTCTGGCAGTTTTTCGGAGAAAACACGGTCAATATGATTGGTTTCATGGTTATTTTAGATAGATTGTTTGTAATTAGACAAAACTGTTTTTAACTGACTTTGACTGTTTTTAAACTGCTTTTAAACATTTTCTTTAAAATCTAGTTCCACTTCATTAAAAAACCCTTTGTATTTATAATCCACAATTATTTGAGGAAACCGGCATGTCCTAGAACCGAAAATTCGAAGACATGTGACATCTACCAACCCGCACTGGGCCTGCGCGGTGGATTACGGCCCACTCCCTCTCACAGAGAGGAGGCCTGTGTCCCAGCAGTGGGAACATTTATAAGCTGAAAATGATGATGATGAATTATTTAACGTGCTTAAGGAAAAACAGCTCTATTGCATTGTCTAACATTTGGGACCGTATTTTATTTTGTTTGTTTTTGGGATTTTTTTTCCTTGACATGCATTTTGTAGTAATGATTCCCGTGTTGATATAATACCTATATAGAATCATTCTACCTCGTGACATGTTTAGCTTTAAAATGATTATTTTTTGCATAAATAATGTCACATTCTGTTTGCAATAAAGCAAATTACAAATCAATAAGTAATGACTTAATGAGTTTGTTTTACAAACTTCGCCATTTCTTGGTCACGAAACACGGATTAGTTTATTGAATAGCTTTAGGTTAAGCCATGGATTTTGCATGAATTATTTATGTTAAATCCTTCGTTAGTATTTTGCTATCCTCGTTACAAAAGTACTTAAAACTGAAGTATTTTATAGAGAAGTGGTTATCAATCTGCCTAGCCTTTTCCCAACTATGTTGGGGTCAACTTTCAGTCTAATCGGATGCAGCTTAATAGCAGTATTTTCATGTTGCGACTGCATGTCTGACCTCCACAACCCAGTTACTAAGTAACACGATACCCCTTGGTCAGACTGGTTGTCAGACTTTTGGACTTCCCTAATTGCGTAATACAACACAATCACAGTCTGTTTCGATTTGAAACAGATTGCTAATCCATTGCTTCAAAAGTTGGAAAAAAAAATCTCCTCAACAACGTAAATAACGCAATGAATGTTGTTGAACTGTCAAAATGAAACAAATTAGGCATAATTGTTTACGAAAATAAGTTACGCAATTAGGTTACTGATTTCCTGTAAATACTGTCAAATATCTACGAATGACAGCCGGGACGGTTTACGTGCTTTCCGAAGCACGGAGGGCTGGGTCTCGACATGTAATGTATGGACACCCATCCACGAACCGACCGCGGCAAGTGTAGTTTAACCTTCGATCGACTCTTGTGGCTGTTATTTAGCCACGAGCCACTCCTAAGTAATAAGCCATGGATTTTGCATAACTTAGCAAAATACTGACGAAAGATTTATCATAAGTAATGCAAAATCCATTAAACAGATACCTACTTAAAAGTGAAGTATTTTATAGAGAAGTGATTATAATAAAAATAAATCTTAATCTATTTGAATATTTTTCATATTTTGCAATGCAAATGAAAAGTTTAATAGCTTCATTTAGAAGTCACAATTTATGTAACTTAGGTTAAAGTTCCGTTTGATATAAAACTGTTATGGTAGATATTAAAGTCCTTCTTAACTCAAGCTTTCTATAATGTTTAGTTTAGTGATTTTATTATTTATTTAGGTCTCACATAACGTATGTATGTAACTGCAAACATAAAGTAAAATAAAATGAGAACATAAGTTAGTACACACGGCTACACATCATACATTTCCAGTTTATGCGGATCTCGCATTGTATAGGATTTCCGTACAAGGCGAGGTCAGGTTATACTGGAAATATATAGCTTGATGTGTAGCCGTGTGTACCTGTTGAGTAAAAATGTATTTATTTATTAGCACTATTAGTAGTATAACATAATGATTGAATACTATCGTGAATTCATGCAACCCTAGTACTTTTTGTTAGGTTACCGCTCAGAATTATTGTGCACGTCTAATGATTGAAATACTACCTATCTTAAATTCATGCAAGCCTAGTACTTTTTGGTGCCAAGTTTCAAGTTTATTACTCAAGGAATATGATTTTTCATACAAACGAAATCCCCCTTTTCGCCCCCTTAATAAAGGTGTAATTTTCAAAAACCCCTTCTCTACATTAGAAAATTTGTGTAAAATTTCACGTTCTTAGTCCCAGTAAGTTTCGGCTCTGCGTTGATATGTTACTCAGTCAGTTTCTCCTTTTATATATATAGATTTTTTGACATACTTCAAAAAACGAGATTTTGGGCGTATTTTTTTTAAACCGCACTAATTATGAAAATATCAAGTATGTCAAAAAACTATAAATAAATAGTTACATCACCGTGTGCAAGGAAATTCTGGTTATTCTCTCCGTTCCGGAGATATAAGCATTAGCTCCATTAATTTTTTTTGCAAAAAAAATTTAAGTTGCCAATTTGCGTACCAGATTGTATCCTATGATATTGGCTATTTCAAGTAAAAAATCAACACTTTAAAATATAAGCTCCTATGTCTTCGAGAGCCTTTTTTTCGATCAACAGTGCGGCGCAGCTATTCTGTAATATTAAAATAAGTTCAAATCGTAAGTTTTATCGATAGAAAACTTATCAGATGGCCTAGTGTCCGTTTTTCTCACGGTCGAAAAGGCCGTTAATATTAGTATGTATATGTAAATAATAAATTAAAGTTCCAAAAACTTCAATCAATAACAGAATAGTTTCAATAAAGAAATTAATTTCGTCGGTTCAGGGTTAAATTGTATTTTCACGAGGGTATTAGAGAATGGGATACGATTGCAGAAAGAAAATACTTATTTGTAGTGCAACAGAAAAATATATTTTAGACTAGAAAATTACTACGGATGTCTTAACTAAACCTTTGTCGGTAGAGAAACATAAGTATTTTCTTTCTGCAATCGTATCCCATTCTCTAATATGGTAGCAGAGCGTGAGGAAGCAGAACGCGTATGATATAATTAATTACATTATCAAGTAATAATTACGGAATCGCGAAAATGAGTAACCAATCCATCGCAATTGAAAAACTCTCCGGAGTAAATAATTACACCTCCTGGAAATTTCAAATGAAGATGTTGCTTATTCATGAAGACTTGTTTGAATGTGTCAACGAGGTCGATAAGAAAAACAAACCAGAATGCAAAGACAAGAAGAAACAGGAAAAAGCGCTGGCACGAATCTGCCTCAGTGTTCAGCCATCTATTTACTCCGTTGTCAGAAACTGCAATACTGCGTTTGACGCCTGGAAGAATATACAGAATTCGTTCGAGGACAAAGGTCTGTGTAGAAGGTTAGGTCTCCTTAGAATGCTATTTAACTTAAAATTAGCGCAGTTTGAGAGTATGGAGGCGTATCTTACAAAAATTCTAGATACAGCCCAACAACTGCAAGACATAAATGCTTCTCTGGAAGACGAGTTCGTTGCTATAATAATGCTCAGTGGGCTCCCCAAGCAGTTTGACCCACTCATTATGACGTTAGAGCATAGTAGCCTGTCTCTCTCAAGTGAACTGGTGAAAACTAAACTACTCCAGGAGGCACAGAGACGAGGTGATGCAGAAGGTACGAAACAGAATGCCCTTACGACTTCGACTTCGATCTCAAAGCGTCCCAAGTGCTTTCGATGCAAAAAATTTGGTCATTACGCTAGAGATTGCAAACAGAAAGCTTCGCATAAGGATAAGCCATCTAGTTCCAGTTGTCAAGAGGAGGAGAAGGTTCAGAAAACTCCTGGTAGGACGACTATGTTGTCGGCTCTGACGGTAAAGTTGGATCGAAATGTGTGGTACGTCGACAGTGGTGCAACTTGCCACATGACCAATAATAGAGACATTTTGCATGATTTTGTGTGTGATACGCCAAAAGAAATAAGCGTTGCGAACGGTGAAAAACTTTTTACATCGGGTCGTGGTAATGTGAAACTCTTTTTACAAAACCAATGGATAACTGTCAGTAATGTAGTTTTTATACCGAACTTGTCATGTAATCTGTTATCTGTCAGTATTTTGACACAAAAATGTTTTGAAGTAAAATTTACTTCTAGTTTTTGTAATATTTACGAAAACGGAAAGGTAGTAGCTGTAGCAAAACGGGATGCATGCGGTCTTTATAAATTAGAAACCGGAGATGCGTCTATAAATTCCGTTTCGCGCGAACACAGTATGCCAGTAAGCGTCTCCTTGAATACCCAGGTAGAGGTTCAATCTCAGGGTTTATGGCATCGTCGGCTTGGACATCTGAATAGTCGCAGCATGAACCTACTCAAGAGTGGTATGGCAGCTGGTATCGACTATGATGTTTCCACATACGAGCAATGTATCGCTTGTATTGAAGGTAAGGTTAGTAATTTACCTTTCCCTAAGAAATCTTTTTCACGTGCAAGTGAGGTGTTAGGACTGGTTCACACGGACGTGTGCGGCCCTATGCCAGTGAAATCTATAGGCGGTGCAAGATATTTGCTAACATTTATTGACGATTTTTCTAGGAAGACATTTTGTTATTCAATAGAATCAAAAGACAAAGTTTTTGAGTGTTTTTTGATTTTTAAAGCTCTTGTAGAGAACGAGACTAATAAAAAGATTAAAATCCTGAGAAGCGACAATGGTGGCGAGTACATCAATACGAGATTTAAGCAGTATTTGAGTAAGTGTGGAATCCGGCATCATACTACTGTTCCTCACTGTCCACAGCAAAATGCAGTTGCCGAACGCGCGAACCGCACGATTATGGAGGCGGTGCGCTGTATGCTTCTGGAAGCAGGTTTGGATCAACAGTTCTGGGCTGAGGCTGCGAACACTGCGGTGTACATTAAAAATCGCTCACCTACAAAGGCAGTTAGAGGTGCAACTCCAGAAGAAATTTACACTGGACATAAGGTAAACTTAGATAACTTACGTGTGTTTGGTTGTTTAGCATATGCTGTACAAAATAATCGTAATAAACTGGATCGCAAATCTAAACCTTACATATTCGCGGGATATTGTGAGAACACAAAAGGATACAGGCTCTTGGATGTTGAGAGCTATAAGCTAACAATAGCGAGAAATATTAAGTTCATTGAGAATCAATTCCTCAAGCATCTGAACTTCACTAAAGTAGAATCAGATATGGTTATAGAACTTAAGACTCCTTGTGTATCCGAGCATAGAACAGAGTCGGAACAAACTTCTGTGACTTCTGATGATGCTAATGATAGCGAGGCTTCGACCAGTAGCTCGGTCACAGATCATCACTCGGATGCTACTTATGTTCCAGATGTTTCATTTGAGACAGATGACTCTAGAGCAGAATACGTAGAAGCTGATGAGAACATCTTCCTGTGTGGTTTTTTGACGGGGGAAGCGTGTGGCAGTGATGATCCAAGAACAGTTGAAGAAGCGTTAAATAGTCCTGAAGACAGGCAGTGGCGAGCTGCTATGAAAGACGAGTATCAATTCTTTTTGGACAATAAGTGCTTTACCTTAACCGATTTGCCGAAAGGTGCAAAGCCAATAAAGACCAAATGGATATTTAAGAGGAAAAGAGGGCTTAACGGTGAACTATTACAATACAAAGCACGTCTAGTGGCAAAAGGATTTACACAAAAGTATGGAGTGGATTATTTTGAAACTTTTTCACCTGTAGTGAGATACGAAACCATAAGAATGTTATTAGCTTTGGCTGTGGAGTACGACATGGAGATTGACCATATGGACGTAAAAACAGCCTTTCTAAACGGTGATTTAAAAGAAACCATTTTTATGGAAATACCAGAAGGTTTTGAAAAAGGTAGAGGCAATAATAAGGTGTATCGACTACACAAAGCTGTGTATGGTCTAAAACAAGCGTCTAAATCATGGAATGAAAAGATAAATCATATTCTTGTCAACAAACTCAAGTTTAAGAGATTGGTCTCTGAACCATGTGTATACATAAAGCGAAATGGCGACAAGTTTGTGATTATTGCATTGTATGTTGATGATTTAATAATTTTTAGCAATTGTAATGCGAAAAAAACTAAAACTAAATCATTGCTGATGAAAGAATTCGTGATGAAAGATCTTGGTCCTGTAGAAAGAGTTCTAGGATTAAGAATCAGGAAAGAGAATGGCAAGATTACTCTAGATCAAAGTGCCTATATTAAAAAGATATTAGAGAAATACAAAATGCAAGACTGCAAATCTGTTGAAACTCCAATGCAGTGCCAAAAATTGATCAAAGCAGAAGAAAAAGATGACAGTTTGGAGTATCGAGAATTGATCGGTTGTCTTATGTATGTAGCGGTCTGTTCGCGCCCTGATATATGTCACGCTGTAAGCGTATTAAGCCAATTTAATAACTGTTTTTCCGATGTCCACTGGAAAGCAGCTAAACGCGTGTTGCGTTATCTTAAAGGTACAGTAGATTACTGCATTACCTATAAGAAAACTGGCTTATCTGTGACGGGTTTTGCTGATGCAGACTGGGCTTCTAATGAAATTGATAGACGTTCTTATACGGGATATGTTTTTAAAATTGGGAATTCTATTACGTGTTGGGAAAGTAGGAAACAGCGTACCGTTGCGTTATCGAGTACTGAGGCGGAGTACATGTCGCTCTCCGATGCTTGTAAAGAAGCACTGTTTATAAAAACTTTCTTGCACGAATGTATAGGTAGTAACATTGAAATAACAATTTTCAATGATAATCAGTCGGCCTTAAAATTAACTGAAAGCAGTATGTTTCATGGTAGGTCAAAACATATAGACGTACGACATCATTTCGTCCGGGAGGCGGTCAGCAATGGTGCAGTAAAAATAAATTACATGCCAACGTCCAAAATGACGGCGGATGTCTTAACTAAACCTTTGTCGGTAGAGAAACATAAGTATTTTCTTTCTGCAATCGTATCCCATTCTCTAATAGAGGGCTATTATATGTAGATAAATTATGGATACCGTTTACATTGAGTCAGCGTCATGAATTACCTAAGTGCCCACTATTCCATGGCTTGCCATACAGACCAACTTACACAATGATTGGAAGGTGGTAGGTAAACCATCTTCCTTTAGGGATCTCCTTTTCCCAACTATGTCGGGGTCGGCTTCTAGTCTAACCAGACGCAGCTGAATACCAGTATTTTACATGGAACGACTACCTATCTGACCTCTACAACCCAGTAACTCGGTAATACGATAAGTACCCCTTAATAAGACTGGTTGTCCGACTGGTTTTCAGGCTTCTGACGACCCAAGGTCAGCCAAAATATAGGAAAAAAAACTGCAGATTAATAACTACTTTCTTTGGTGTTATTTGTCTGAACCTGAACACGGCGTGATGCCACACCGAGCACTCTGCGTTCAGCGCTCAGTGTGGCAACACGCCGTGTTCGCGACAAGTCAATCGTCATCCTGAGGATGCCTCGTTGAGAGGTGAAACACGTGTCGATTTCTTTCAGGGTTTTTTATGGCTCTTTAGAAATAGCTAAGCGGAACAGGTTACTAAATAAATAAATCCACGTCTACTGTATTTTATAATGGATTGCGGAAATCCATTATAAAAAAATACAGTAGTTTTTCATCGGCACCTCTAAATATTTTTTTAACATTTGTGCCTCGTTAGGTAGCTTATTAAATGAAGATATCTTCTCCGTAATTTGTACGCTTAATGCCATAGTAAAATTTCGAGATAACTGGTGTCAAAGTTCATGTACTTAAAATATTTTTGAAAATGCTCAGTAAACTTCTTCCTTTAAGTTTTACCTGTTTGATGTTTTAGAAAATTTGGTTACATCGAAAGGTTTATTAAAGTATTAGGTATCCCATGGAAACGCAAAGAAGGCTATTCAATTTGCGAGTTTAGAGAAAAGTGGTTTTTAATGACGAATTCTGGATTTTTTTCAAAACAACATAAAAATTGGGTTTTCTCGATTCTCATGAATTTTCGCCTAGGCTTTATGGGGTGCTTAATTGTTGCAAATGGGTCACACTATCACGTCCTGGAAGGAATACGCCAAATTACCACTTGAACAATAACATTGACACTTTTCGCCTAGGCTTTATGGGGTGCTTAATTGTTGCAAATGGGTCACACTATCACGTCCTGGAAGGAATACGCCAAATTACCACTTGAACAATAACATTGACACTTTTCGCCTAGGCTTTATGGGGTGCTTAATTGTTGCAAATGGGTCACACTATCACGTCCTGGAAGGAATACGCCAAATTACCACTTGAACAATAACATTGAATACGCCAAATTACCACTTGAACAATAACATTGACACTTCTAGTTTTAATGAGCCCTGGATACTTTGCATTGCAAACAGCAAAATTTTAACCGAACCTGGACCGCTAACAATTTAGAATAAAAAAATCAGTGGCACTCCGGGAGTGCCGACAGAAGTGAAAACTTGAAAAAAATCGGCACCACGGTAATCAATGCGTTGATGTCTTTTACTTCACGCACCGCGGTAATCAACGACGCGTTGATGTCTTTTTAATGGTCAAAGCTGGTGTCGTCACAGAGTGTCGCGAAATCAATGGTTTAGTCACATCTCAAAACTGCCTAACGCGCCTAAAGGTATGTAGATATGTTAAAACTGTTTGTACTGCCCGTCACTTGTCCTTTTAAGGGTTCTTTAGAAAATCAGCGTCAGCAGCATCTGTGAACCTTTTTGGCGCAGCCGTGAGGTACATACTATTGTTGTTAAAATATTATTTCAATTTTGTTATTTATATTTTGTGTTTCACGAACTGTGTCCAAATAAATCTATTTTGTTTCTTTCTTTAAAAAAGTTTTCACTTCAAAAAAACATTGCTTTTTTAATCTTATTAATTATGCACATTGAACTTGTAAAAGCCGTGTCCCCGAGGCCACGCTGATACACAATAAATGAGGAACGCCGCCGGTGACATTGAGCCCGCGCCATTAAGCGCACGAAACGACCACACATGAGCACATTAACTGACTGTGGGCTGTTCCAATGTTGCATAGATCAGTGGTGCTTGGTGGTTGGTTGTGTTTGATCAGCAGGTTTGCCATGCCACAAAATGGTGGTAAGTAGTTAAGTGTACTTTTGGTTTGTTTGTTTGGTGTGTAGTAAAAGCTTATATAGAATAACAGAACTTATCACTAGCACTAAATTTCAAGTGATTGTCGTTTGTTTTTCAAATTTGCGCCTGTCAAATTAGTCTCTGGGATTAAAAAACGAACTGTATTACTTATTATAAAATAAAACAAAGTCATCCGCCGCGGTTGTCTGTCTGAATGCGATAAACTCAAAAATTTAAAAACGGATTTTGATACGGTTTTCACCAATGGACAAAGGAGTTCATGAGGAAGGTTCACGTGTATGTTGAAGATGTCGGAAGAAATCATACCGACTGGGTGCTTTACTCGTGTGCGCCGCGTAATCAAATAGTTATTTGACAACAATATATTACGGCCTGGATTAACACATAGAGTATTTTTAATAAATTACGTATTTAAGGCTTGATTTTAAAAATTGTTAATAATTTTACTGTCCTACAATTACCATAAAGCTCATGCCGCCTGTGATACAGGTGTATCCTAGTACAGGCATCTAACATTATAACACTTTTGTAAATTATTTCTAAGACTTTAGTTAATATTTTACCAATTTTAAATACTGAATAAATATTTATTATAATTATTAATCCCGGTAGTACGTCCCCGTGGGATATTTTCCGACATTCACGCGGGCGAAGCCGCGGGCAAAAGTTTTATATAAAGAAAACTACCCGATCTATTCTGTACCTACAGTACCGACTTAAAGTCCATGAGCAATCTCACAAAGCAATAGACTGACGCTTCGGTTTGACTTACGACCTTCTTCTATAAGTTGTTACAATACTGTAGACACGCACATTACACACACACACTCACTTTGTCTGCAACCAATGACTAGTTCAATAATCATCATTCGTTTTTAGTTTCATTCGTCTTGTTCACATAAATATTAAAGTTTAGCAGGTAGACCACAAAAAACTAAGTAAATTATTTCGATTTCTGTGGGGTAGATGCAGTTTGTTACGAGTGTTTAATTAATAGAACTTTGTTGGTTCGTGGATAATATTGGTGACGAGTATTTAGCGCAGTGTTGTGGTTATTATTATCAAAAAGCAGGCATAAAATATATTGAAGAGATCAGATCAGATCAGAGAATATTATTGCGCTGCGTAAAAGTGAAGTGAATATCTAATGAAACCGGACTAAGTGTGAGTGTTATCATTTATATATTTCATATTTTACTAAACATAAATCTTAATCAAGGGTATTGTTGATAGAACAGAGGTATTGTTGAGACAGAAGATGCCTTTAAAGTTTTAAATTCATTGTGAGGTTTAATTCGATTAGTGAATAATAAATAATAAGGTATTATGTGTAATAAAAACAATGTTTTTCTTTGTTCTAGAGAAATACTGTGAGGGTTAAGAGATATGAGGAAGGGGCTTATTATCGAGTAGCAGCGACGTCAAATGGTGAATGAAACAAATGGTTTCATACCAACGAGATATTTTGCTGAATTATTAAAAACACGTCATTATGAACCGTTCGCCGTGCACTCTGAAGGCTTGCATCACTGAAGACCAGCTAGAAAACCGTTTTTGACCTTAAAATATTGACCGTACCAACTATAAACAACAGATTCGTTATTGCATGAATTTATGGTAACAAATTTTTTAAGCACGTTTCAATAGGGTGTTTGTCGTATTTCTTGCAGATATACCGAAATTGTTTAATATTATTTTAGTAATAGTATTATTTTAGGATTAAAATTTGAGGTTTAGTTTCAATCTTCTTTTCGTAAAGAAAATGAATACTTAAGCTTTAACCTCAATAACAACCAATATTTACTAAAGTCAAATAAAATGTAAAATAATTAATACAAATAATATATTAACAAACTGCCCATATTTAACCTTAAAATTACCTATTCTGTAAGTAGTTTTTTACATTTTAAGTAGTCTAATATTCTTATTTATTACGTAATTACTTCGACCATGATCAAAGCTTAATATTTATGGTGAAAAAATCCATTAAATATTTAAAATATTTCATAATTTAAATATGTCAAAATAATACAAACTGCTTCTAAGTTTCTTGACATCTATTTCACATCTTATTCAGCTGAAGTAATGATAAATAATTGTAGCAGTTTTTTAACTTATGTAAAATAAATATAACGAATAAACATATATTTTTTAATTTTGTTATCATATATCACGCATTTTTTATTCTAAAACCTTTATTGCAATAACAACATAAAAAAGCAGCAATATTTAAAAAATATTATTATCGAAAACAAAAATAATAATATTTGCAAAAAACCGCACTGTGTTTTACGAGATTAGAACCTGAGGCAGTTTGAATTCCATACCAACGCTTAACGCTTTCTGCTATCTGCACTTGTTAAGTTACTATCGAATTTTAGCAATGCCATTAACTGGTCAAGTTCACGCGCATAGTGCGTGTGTGCTAGCATGTTTAAAGCGACGGAAATATATTGTTGTTTCGTGTAGTGCAAAACTGCGTTATCTGTGGTGTGTGTATCGTGTTGCTTACACATACAAATGTACGAGCTATACCGCGTGTTCACAGCAATACGACTCTTAGCGTGCTCATGCACTTTTGAGCGCTTACTGTACCTACCTAAAAATCTCACCGTGAAAACTTAGGTGAAGTGAGCTTGAAGTGAACTGTCAATAATGTCAATAGTGTCAATCCCTAGCATCAGGTGGATGACAGCTCACTTCAAACTCACTTCACCTAAGACCACCTTCACCGTGAAAACTTAAGTGAAGTGAGCTTGAAGTGAACTGTCAATAATGTCAATAGTGTCAATCCCTAGCATCAGGTGAATAACAGCTCATTTCAAGCTCACTTAACCTAAGTTTTCACGGTGAGATTTAGTTCAGAATACACCGGCTGGTCTCTATATGCAAAACTAACATTCATCATACCTATAAATATCCACCGACAGCAAATAACGACCTCAACTTTATTTGTGAACCGTTTACTGACAAAATGTTTACTCAAATTACGATGTTGTGCGACAGACTATAATTTTATTTAGCCTCACGAATCTATCATCATTATAGTCAGTAATTACTGGCGACCCTGACCCTGGGTGGCGTGACGGGGTTTCATTTTATTTTAACTAATTAAAATGTCATTGTAATTGTTTAAGGATAGGGTGTTGGTACACGCGATAGTTTTAGCTAATCTGATAGGTAACTATCTATGGATAGAGAAATTGCTGCAATTAGGGTATCTCGTTTGTGTAATGGGTCGCATCATGGGACACATTCGTCTTTATCGTGTGGTTAGTGTTTAACCTGGTGTCAATTTTAAAGCTTCGGCCAAACCTGAGCGACTACGACGCGGGACGCTGGAGCGAAGCGGAACGCGGGAGCGTTAACAACGCGGGAATTATCGTGCACACCTGCGCGACTACAGCGCGAGCAGCGAACTTCATTTTGTTTAGTGAATATTCACAGCCGCATGTCTATAGCTTAGTGTAGCACCTAAATTGTTGTTATGTCAGTCTCATGTTTAACATCAGAGTCTGAAATACAATAGACGTGGATATATTTAGTAACTTGTTCCGCTTAGCTAAAGAGCCATAAAAAACTGAAAAAAATCGACACGTGTTCACCTCTCAACGAGGCATCCTCAGGATGACGATGGACTTGTTGCGAACTCGAACACGGCGTGTTGCCACACCAAGCGCTGAGCGCAGACTGAGCCTTATCGCCCGTGAAACCCACTTATATAGTGTCGCCGTTATCAGTGCGACCGTTATCAGTGCGATAAGGGGCGAACAATCGCAGCAAAGGTGACCTTGGCATACTCGTATTTAATTCGTTCAACAGTGTAATGTTTCCTGTATTATTTTTGACAATTTCTAAACTCTCTAGTACTGACATTCTGAAACCTTTATCACATGTGTGTAAAATTTCGAAAGTGTTATTATTATTTAACGAATGACCTGTATCTATTAAGTGTTGTGCAAAATGGGATTTTTCTGGATAATTATTCCTGTACGCTGCAATATGTTCCTTATATCTTGTCTGAAAATTACGACCAGTTTGACCTATATAAATACCATTACAATTATCGCAATGTAAGTTGTATACACCAGATTTTTTGTGGTTTTCTAATCGATCTTTTCCGTTATAACATTCATCATTAAGACAGATTTGTAACGGAAAAGATCGATTAGAAAACCACAAAAAATCAGGTGTATACAAGTTACATTGCGATGATTGTAATGGTATTTACATAGGTCAAACTGGTCGTAATTTGCCGTGGCAGCTAAGAGATGACCAGTCCCTACTGACGGTGCCCGTTCACGAACATTTAGCACCATTCAGCTCAACCATTTTGAAGAGAGCTGAATGATCCAACACACGCGCCACCATCAGCGAGACAGGCACTTGAGACATCTCTGGCATGGTAATGCATCTGTGATGCAGTATCTTACGATGGTGTGGTCCGTCTGCTTGTTTGTCATCCAATAACATACAAAACCATAACAAAAAATTGAAAAAAAAGCCTTAAACAAAAATCACCGACTACCAAAAAAAAAACACTACAAATTGAGAGAAAACTTTTTTACAAAAAAAAAAACAACCGACTTCCAATAAAAACACTACAATCTGAAAAATTACTTTAATTTCGGAAGTCGGTGGCAAAAAACCGAAATTAAAGTTATTTTTCACTTTGTAGTGTTTATTTTTGGAAGTTGGTTGTTTTCTTTTTCACTTTTTGGTAATGGTACCTACCCCACACCAATTCATATACCACTACTTGCTATGTAATCAACAATGCCAGGAAGTATTACAACATCATCAAGATACACAAAGTGGATTAAATACGTATTAACGAAGCTAACTCAAGAACTGCCCAAGAAAAGTTTATAAAACGTTTAAGGGACCACCGCGCAAGCTTTCTCTACGAATTGAAAAAAGAATTTTCAAAATCGGTCCACAATTGACGAAAATATCGATAAAATACATTTAGAAAAAGAAATACATGCAGACGAACATAATAACCTCCTCCTTTATTGAAGGCGGTTAAAAATGTCTGTATGCCTATCATATTTTTGTTACTGACGCTATCACATTCAAATCATTCACGCCCACAGTTTAACGTACACATGGATTTACATAACTTACGTTGACATCACAAAATTATGTATATAGGGTATTATTTATTTAATTGTCTACAAAACAGGATCGATTCCACTTTAATTTTTTATTCAGCTACTTTTAGTGCCATACGTCATAAAATTCAATAACACATTCTCATTAGATATGCATCCATTATACAACATTATAAGGAAAATCCAGATTACAGTGCTTTACCCGTGTGAATGTATTCCACCAGTGTGTGATATTACAATTCATAAACATATAGCGATTTAAAAACATAACACTGCATTTTTTTGTGTTGTGATAGGTTTTTTCAATCTGGAGTTTCTCAGTAGCAGCCCGGAGTCAGGATTTGTGCCCAGTTGATGGCAATAGGCTCGCCCCCTATTACATAGGACTTAAACATAACTGGCGAAATGTGGGTGTACTTGAGGTACTCCTCTGCCCAACCCTTCGCGGAAACAAGCCGTCATGTGTTTCTTTGTTGCTTGGTTTTAAAATTTTTTGCTGCAATTGTCTGGCTTACATTAATGATTTTTATGCAATAGCTTAAAAACTAAATTATTTATTTATTTCTGCCTTGACTAGTCGTCTTTATAAGCAGTAAATAATACTTTCAATTTGATAATGATCTGATTACTTAGCATGTATGAAAATAACTCAAAGTGCCACGTAGGCGTGCAATGAAAACGCAAAAATCAATCACAAATTATTGCTGCATCCAGTTGCAATGTCAACAACCGTTTTATGAACCCGCTACCGCTTCAAACTTGTACCAAATCGTGCATTAATTTCTTAGATATGACAGTCTCGATCGAACACGACAGCCCTGTTATTTTCTAAAACTGTCTTCTGTGTACCGCAATTATTAGTTATTAGTCGGAACTGTTTTATAGCCCACGTTAGTGAATTATTGACGACTCTGCCCTACAATTTGTTTCTTTGCGGAAATTGACCTAATTGAGAATACTTAGTAGGATTTTATTTGATGTTACGTCGAACAGAATACTATTTATATGCAAACAAAGACAAGACTTTGTTCTTTTGCCAATAATGGCTGATATTAGTTGAACCAACTTCATGCATCGTTTTTCTTTAGAAGTATTTTCTTTTATTGAAATGTATTTCTTTTTTTCAGAATTCAATTTTATAATTCGCAATGACTTTAATGTTTGCAATTAAATAAATGTTTGAAAAGTGAATCACGTACTCTCTATATTTACATAAAGGAATGCAGAAATGTGAGGTTTTATCTTTCATGATCAGGAGAGTAAGAAAACCGGCCAATTAAATGCGAGTTGGACTTGAATATGAAGGTTTCCGTACCACCATACAATATTTAGTAAATAAACGCCGAAAAAAAAACGTTGTTCCTTTAATTTTTGAATTTATTTTAATTTTAATTATTTATTGTTATAGCGGCAATAGAAATACCTACACAATCTGTGAAATTTTCAACTTTCTACGTATTACGGTTCATGAGATACAGCCCGCTGGCAGACAGACGGACGGACTGACTCGGGTACGGAACCTTAAAAACACCATTTTTAGTTTCGAGATCTCGAAATGTCGAATCTCGAATCTCTCGTGTGTTGTTCATCTAATGTTTTTTCTCTAATTGAGTTTATTTGTTCTTCCAGGTGTTCGGAGTATAATTGCTAAAATGCCTGCTCTTACCGAGGATGTTGGTCAGAATGGATCGTTGTTCCACGCTGTCGCCGTCGACGCCTAGCAGTCGCGGGATGGACAAGTACGAGCAACTGGCGGTGGTAAGTCTACATAGCCAATAATATCCATACTATCCATATAATCTAAATCCATATAATATACAAGTTTTAAAAGGACCCAATGGTGCCGATTCCCTTGTTCACAAACTAAACTAAATTTAAGTTCAGTGCATCTTTTTCTTTCTATTTCATTAAGAAAAGGACAGAAGATACATTTTAGTTTAGTCCTGTCAAATTAATCAGCGCCTGTCATACTCCATACAAGTTTAGACGTGATTAAAAACTTGCCAACTAAAATTACGTCAATTTACGTCAAGCGCTGATTAATTTGACAGGACTAAACTAAAATATATCTTCTGTCCTTTTCTTAATGAAATAGAAAGAAAAAGATGCACTGAACTTAAATTTAGTTTAGTTTGTGAACAAGAGAATCGGCACCACTATCTTTGCATTATGTGCACCCAAACTAAGTAACATTGTGCAAAAGTAATGTCCCAGCAAACATGATTGCTGGGAAACTACTTTGATTTTTAGTATGAACAATTGCTGTTTATCGGTCGGCTGATGATAAGTTAACAAATAAGGAGTAAGAGGTACAAAACTATAATATGTGAACCAAAACCATTCTTATTAATAATTATTATGTATATCAATGACCAAAATATAAATAGGTTCTAATCACGGAGTATAGAAAAAAGCGGAGATGCCGCAAGCCAAAATCTCCTAAGAATGAAGCGTCGCCTGAATGCGGGTGTTCGGGGGATAAGGTACGGCGATGGCCACACCCCACGATGGAAACCCCGCCCATTTTTTGTAAATCCATCTAGCGGTGAAAGGAATTATTACAGTGAACATAACTAACAATTTTTCATTTTAGTTCTTCTACTTGCCACTATGGCGTAACAAAGCATGACACTTTGTTCCAGAACGTTCTTTATGCGTTAGTATGGTAGGAACACATTATTTATACCCAACTGTGGGCGAAGCCCAAAAGATGGGTAACATGAGTTAATATTTTTATAGTCATTTAGTATACAGGGTGGCAGGGACATCGACGCGAAAATTATTGTCATGGATTCAGTACATGACTCTGAACTCCCCTGCGTAAAAATTTCGCGTCGGTTATTTTTAAAAATATCTGCTGTTCCATACATTTTGACCGCGTATTGCACTTTTCTATGAAACAGCAGATAAAAAAAAATAACCGACGAAAAATTTCAACGCAGGGCGTTTTAGAATCATGTACCTACTGAATCCATGGTAACAGTATTCGCGTCGATGTCCCTGCCACCCTGTAGGTAGTAAAATAAAAAAATAAAATCATCAATATTTATTGGACATTGCTTATTATTGGTCACTAAACAACACAGTTTTATTTAAATGCTGCCTTTTAGACAAAACAATGTTTTCGAGCTTACTGTAATAATTAAGTCTCGTATTACAATAGTTGTGGCTTATAGCTTTAGTTAACGTGACATGGTTGAAAATTAGATATTATTAATTAAGATAACAAATTCGATAAAATAGGGTCTTGCTAGCATGATGCACACATTTTTATTTAATAGTTAGGACCGGCAACTTACCGACAGGTGGCGCATTTTCTTATTTTAAATTCTTCTTATTTCATGTATTAAGGAACGTATGTAACTATGAATTAACTTATAGCGAGCAAAATAAAACTTAAGCAAGTAATTTGAGTTGCAAATTAGTCACAATAATATGCATTGATAATGATGAAAATACGAAATCGGTGAGAATTGGTTAGAATGCACCTCCTCGACAACAGATTTCTCTATACAGCTACAATCTGACTATCAAACGAGAAAATGTGTTTTAAAATGAAAATATACATTTTAGGGACTTACACATGAAATGTTATGCCATCAATATGTTTCAGTTTTGATCCTAAATAATTTTTGCATCCAACAACAGCGCACTTCATTATTAAAACAATTTAACTATTAAAAAACGATTAGAATACAACGCACCCAAACGCGATGAAGATTCACTCGCAACTAAGGTTTGCGGCCCCGCCCACTATGACGTCAGGACCTAATTGAAGGCGCAAGACCTACTTGCCTTGTGGCATCTCCGCTTCTTTCTATACTCCGTGGTTCTAATTCTTTCACATAAATTATTTATTTTCAAAGTTCAGTCACACAAAAGAATTAGATTAAATTAATTTACAAATAATTTCAAATAAATATTTTGTTTAAAAGAGCAATTTCCGCTGCTTCAGAACGCGGCGACGCATGAATTGTCCATACAAACGTAATACCTAAATCTTTTGAAATTTGGGCATATTTCCACCATATTATGTTGTTATTCGGGTTTAGACAGTGTTTATCTAGGCTCCTACATCTGTTTTTTTTCCAAAAAACTTTTCTAAAATGAAGTTTAAACGAATTTAATTTCGCACATTTTTACAGCGTAAATGACAAGTCTTCATATTGTTTTTCTGTATTATAAACAACAATATTTATAATATTGTTTCTGCAAAAGCATAGCTTATATTATCAAGTTACAAATTATCGAAAAAAAATGGAAAAATATTGAGTTTTCATTCATAATTTTTGGTACATATGAAAATTTCTCATAAATCTTGGAAAGCTAATAGTGTTATCGCGTCAAGCAATAATTATTGTCCATGTATGCGTGGTAGTATTGCTCACTGTAAGTACTCACACTAGCGCAACGTGCTTGGAATTGAATTTTGCAAACATCTCGATTTGTAGTTGCGAGCCGTGTTCGCAGGCCTCTTAATTGGTTTACTTATTGGATTTGAAAGTTGCTTAACTTAATTCGGCCGGTAAATATTTGTGGGTAAAGAAGTGATTCAAAGCATTTACGTCAGTATCAGCCGGTGTCAGGCCCAACTTATAAGAATGCCTTGCTATTTTGTAACTGCCCGAAATACTTGCAACAATATTAATTTAGGTATTAGGAACATTGACATTTCTATTTCGGGAACAAAACATTAGTAAAAAAATAGAAATAAGTAAACAGTTCTACAGAATTGATTTAGAAATTAGTCTTTTTGTACAATGAGTCATTATTTTATTTTAGTTCAGCAAAAAGGTAACATAAATATCTGTGAAAATGTTACGATGATAACGCAACGAAGATCCATATTGTCTGGTTCGTAGAACTTGACTTTTAGTGGATGGCTGGATTACTGCGGCATTGCTTTTACTGGAAAAGTAGTATGCATAAGGACGGCTATAAGAAAACAGGCAGACGAGAGAAATGATAGATATTGAAAGTAAATAGGCTAGGATTAAAATTAACACTAATGGCTTATCCAGGATTGTCGTTTTGGAGGGGCTTGACCCCGCTGATGGTAGATTCCTAGATTTTAGCAAAGTAAATACTAAAAAATCGGCCAAGTGCGTGTCCGGACCACGCATAATGGAGAGTACCGTGGTTGCGATGAATTTATCCCAAGAACAAACTTAATTTACCTACCACAGCTGCACAGTTTGTCTCTGCATCACCCAAAGGTTGACAGGTAGAAAATGCCTATGGCATTAAGTCCGCCTCTGTACATTTCTGTGCTTGAAGTATTAAATAAATAAATAAGCATAATAGTTGAAATTCATGTTCTCCCATTATATATTCCAACTGCAAATGTGAGGTTTAACGGTGACAATATTAAGAAATTTACCCTGTTATTTTAAGATCCTAGACTTCTTATAGGTTTCTTCTGTAATCTTTGAGCAAAGAACCATTCACTGTTTTTTTTTTTAAATTATAGGCTCCGTAGTTTCGGAGATAAGGGGGGAATGGTCAATTTTCATCTATTTTCTTAAATAGTTTTAAAAGAATTTAGTTTTAAAATTATCCTTTCATTGAAATGTCACACAGTACAGTTTGCAAAACTTTTTAAATTATATCAAGTTTACTTTAAGATTCGTCACGGGAGAAGATGCTTTTGGGGAGGCTTGAGCCCCTTAGTCCCCCCCTGGATCCGCTACTGGTGAACACAAAGATGACGGTTAATACTCGTACCTAATGTATGAAAGAATGAAAAGTACCCAAAGTGGGCAATTATAATTCTTCTGCCTTTTTCTTAAGTTGTTGCCCACTTTTGATAGCTAATAGCTATACTGTAATTTGTCCAGGTGGGCGAGGGTTCGTATGGCGTGGTGCTGAAGTGTCGGCGACGCGACACGGGCCAGCTGGTCGCCATCAAGAAGTTCCTGGAAACGGAGGAGGATGCCGCCGTCAGGAAGATGGCTCTCCGGGAGATACGCATGCTCAAGGTAACTGATGTCATTGAGATTCAGTTGACTATATTTTGATTTAAAAGAATATCCGTGGAGTTTCTTGCCCGTTCTTCTCCATAGGAACCTACTACGCTTTGAAATCAGCAACTAGCTTCATCTTTCTGACTGACAGACCCCTTGACAATTCAAAAGTGCCTGTAATTGGTTTATTTAAAATAAATGATTTGAGTTTGAGTTGATATAGGATTTTTTGTAGCATATACAGTCAAAACCGTTTATAACGACGTCGCTTAAAACGACGTACCAGTTATTACGACGAAGTTTTGAGGTCCCAGCATTTCTGTTTTCTTAACATAGTTTTTGGTTATAACGATTAATTATCGGAGCTTACAACATCCGTAATACGATGGTCCCTTCGAAGTCGTTATAAACGGTTTTGACTGTATCTGAAAGGTATGGTCACAGATAATATAATACTAGTATGGTCAAGTTTATTAAGGGTGTGGCATAGTCTTATGTCATATGGGATTCTTGTCTGTGGAACCTGTGCGGGCATTAATACTATCTTTGTTCTTATCTAGGTCCAAGAGATTCCCTTAGAGAAAAATTCAAAGAAATAAATATTCTGACTGTAGCCTCACAATATATTTTTGAAAACCTATTGTATGTGCACAAAAATATATCAAATTTTAAAAATGTCCGATATTCATAATTTAAATACCAGGAATATACACAATCTTGCTGTACATGCACACGTCTCCACAAAGTAGGCAACTCATTCAACTCATTCAATGTATACGCTTTTACAACAAACTCCCCATTGACATTCGAAACTTACCCATTAAACGATTTAAAATCTGTAACCAAACTTTGTAAAAAGGGTACTATACAATTTCAGATTATTTAGAAGATAAAAAGCTTGGGATTGAACTGCTCGCTCTGCTAAGCCTTGTGATAAAACCATAAAACTAGACATTTTAATTATTATGTAAAATCAACATATACCAGTTTTATAAACACATTGACATTGTTGAAAATATTCAAAATGACATGATTACTTTGGTAAAGTATTATATTATTTTAACTATTGTGAATGTGAGGATTATGTGGATATTGTTTTTATTTCTCTGCTAGTTTTAGTGATGGTCTGGCAGTTTGAGTAGTTTATGCGGCCTACCCAAATGTCCTTTCTTTGGTATTGTTCGTCGAGTTGAGCTCCTTAAGTTCTGAGTTGAGCTCCACGATTACCTATCTACCTATATATACCTATATTTACAAGATATTAAGTTATCTTAGCTTAGGTATTGGCTGCAACTCGAACATCCAAACTTACTTACCTTAAAGCCTATATTCACTGTAAACCATGTTTTATATTACTTGAAGGTGCAAATAAACAATTTTTTTTCTTTTTTTTTTACGATTACTGACAAATGCTTGCACTGACTGGACAGGTCCACTCAAATCTGTGTGGTTCTTTCCTCAAGACCTTTTTAGACACTTATCTACATGGTCCTCATATGGCCTGACCAAGATTATGTAGGTCTGGACTTTAAAAGAGACTGCGACCTCTGAGTTTGTTTCGGCCTTTCTTCTCAGAGTAGTCAGATAGGAAACGCCGAACTCATCTAGCTTATTTTTAATATTTTTTAATATGACTTGTAAAAGTGATTTCGATATCCTATTTACAGAATAAACAATTTCATTTCATTTCATAGACTACCAAAGCGAACAACTTAGCCCACGTTCGCACGGACGTAATAAAATCGCGGCGATTTTTTTTCGTGCACTTGATTTTCAACATTTCAACGCTCTGCTTAGCGCCAAGTGTTGAAAATCCAGTATGTTTTTTCAACGCGCTGGGACGATATTGCGTCCCAGCGCTTTGGATTTTCAACGCTCGGTTTAACACCGAGAGTTGAAAATTCAGTGCGCGATAAAATCCCGCCGCGATTTTATTACGTCCGTTCGTACGTCGGCTTACTCCATAGGACAAACATCGTAATCAAGAATTAAATCTGCCGTCCTATACATTTGGATCGAGTAGGTAATGAAGTTTTCTATGGAACAGTTTATAATTTTTTTGCGATTTCGATGTTGATAGGGGCTTGTGGCTAAGTAATAACAGCCGCACGGGTCGATCGATCAGGTTAAGCTACGCTTGCTGCGGTTTATCCGTGGATGGGTGACCATCTTTAGATACCAAGACTCCTCCGTGCCTCGGAAAGCACGTTAAGCCGTTGGTCCCGGCTGTCATTACAGGTAGTTAGAAGCCCAAGAACCAGTCTTACCAAGGGGTAACGTGTTACCTAGTAACTAGGTTGTGGAGGTCAGGTCGCTCCATGTAAAATACTGGTATTCAGCTGCAGTCTAAAAAAGGCTAGGCAGATGATGATTTCGATGTTGGTCGCATAGAGAAAGTGGTTCAGTTTGATGGTCGGGCATCCTTAAATATTTTGACCTCACCTTTTGATACATGCAGTATAGTCCATTCGCATGAGACGTAAAACAGCATTCTAATGTTGGTATCAATACTGATGCGGATCTTCCCTGCTATGTACAATGCCTTAATTTAAGAGAACGTGTGACCTGAATTAAACATGACTATAAGCAAGAGTAGTCTTCATTGGAATGATATCTCATCTCATAACCGGCCCGGATTTATGATCATATGATCCGGTATTTCTTATTAGTCGGCTAGGAAATACTGCCGTATTAAAGTGTTATTTTACTGAAAACACGTCATTAATAATTTATGCCAGAGGCCATGTTATGAAGTATTAATGTCATCACTATGAATCACTGCGAAAATTGGATGGTGCTATCGTCCTTGTATAGCTCCGTCTCTCACTCACACTGGAAAAATTGTGGCATTAACACGTCATAATTCGGCCCCTGATGCGGTTACACTCCATCATGTGTCCATTTTACCTCACATAACTTTTGGTCCAAGTCACGTAAAGTTATAGCCTATAACATAATTTCCAGAAACTCCGACACGACCACTTAGTGAACATGATCGAGGTGTTCCGTCGCAAGCGGCGTTTCTACCTAGTATTCGAATACCTGGACCATACACTGCTGGACGAGTTGGAGGCTTCACACGGTGGACTGGGCGAGGACACCGCTAAGAAACACCTGTATCAACTTCTTAAGGGAATTGAGTACTGTCACCAAAATTCTGTGAGTATATTGCCCTTAATAGGCCTGAGGGTCGTTAAAGCAAACGATGTAGCTTAGCTGCTGATTTCATCCATCACCGTCTGCCATTTGGTCCATTGTTGTCAATTGAAGAACTCTTTTGCTGAGAGAGCATGTCTTTAGCAGTACACTGTTAGTCGGAAAACAGATGCTGATGTAGGCAACCACCCAGGGAACTTGCCAAAAACATATTATGTGAATATAAAGTACCACGTAAACACTCCAGAAGATTTTTGATAAAGCCTTTTTGTATAAAAATTATCAATTCCACCTCAGATCATTCACCGCGACGTGAAACCAGAGAACGTGCTGGTATCAAACGCGGGCATCGTGAAGTTGTGTGACCTAGGGTTCGCGCGGGCACTGGCTGCGCCGGGCGAGCCCTACACCGAGTACGTCGCCACGCGGTGGTACCGCGCCCCTGAACTGCTCGTAGCAGAGCATAGGTCAGTAGCGTAATACACGGCGGATAGTCAGCTCCGATGCTGACTTAGCTGGTTAACTAACAGTTTCACAGCTATCGAATCTGCTGTTGGTATTAAAGTTGTAGGTCGCGCGAATTGGCAGGATACAGGAGGAGCACTGGACCGGTCGTTGTGGCAATGCTTGGGGGAGACGTTTGTCCAGCAGTAGACGTCTTTCAGCTGAACAATGTTGATGTTTAAGATAAGCTATTGACATTCTTTTGGTAGCTTATACTAAAACAAGTGAAAAAGTAGCTTAGTAGATTAGATTCTGTTCTCTCTAAGGTTGAGTGTCAGATTTTAGTCTTCCCGAGGATGTTTGATATATCTGGTGTCACGGAAACCTAGCTTACTTAAACACTAGCAATAGCCTAACCTTGTAAAACCTCAAACGTTAGCACAAGACAGCTCAACTGTTGGTGTTCTGAACTTCTTGAAGAGTAAAGTGATCAACACTCTTTTCAGGTACGGTCCCGAGGTGGACATTTGGGCGATCGGGTGCCTGTTTGCAGAGATGCTGACAGGCGACCCGCTGTTTCCAGGAGACTCGGACATCGACCAGCTGGCACTCATCATTAAGTCTGTCGGTCAGTTTTCGTAGTTTGTTGTTTTAGCGTGGCATTATACAGATATGCAGTGTTCTTCTTTGTTTATTAAAACAACCTATTATGGAGAGGTATTGCTGGCAGATATTGCTGGGTTATTGTTTTAGAAAGAAAGAAGAAAATACATTTATTTAGCAGAGAAAAAGGCATACAACTCAACATAATTATATCACTGGAAAAAAAAGGAAACAAAGTGTAAAATAATAATTAGGACTCGGTAGAGTGTAGAAAAAGTAGTTTTTTTTGCAATTGCAGCTCTGCATTTTGAATTTCATACACTACCTTAGCTCATCCCCTAATGCTCTGCTGCATTATTTTACTGTCTCAATAATGTCGTATGTTCCGTACTCCATCAGTCTGTTCCTCCCCAGGCAAGCTGGCGCCGCGTCACCAGCAGGTGGTGTCCCGGCTGGCGGGCGGCGCGGCGCTGTCGGGCGCGGGTGGCGTGGGCGCGCGCGCGGCCCTGCCCGGCACCGGCGCCGCCCGCGACCTGCTGGCCGCGTGCCTTCGCACCGAGCCGCGTGCGAGGCCGGCCGCGCAGGCACTGCTTAGACACAAGTATGCATGAATCACAATCAGCCTATATGTTCTGCCCGCGAGCTCCTCTCTGATAGATGGAGTAGTCCGTAAAGCATCACACTGGCCCAGTGCGGGTTGGGAGAAAACACAAGTCTTTGAATTTTTGGTTCTAGGACATGCCGGTTTCTTGAAGCTGTCCTTTGGGTTTTCACCCAAAACCTACAAATCGTAAGCCGGAGTCGTTACTAATAGACCGCTCATATAAAGTTCCTTTACTAGTTCCCAATGTCAATGACTTGGTACGTCTTAGGATCTCATCATTGCAATGGTTTCAAAAAATTATTTTGCATATTTTCAGATACTTCAGCACTGAAAATTTTGCGGAGAATTTCAACGCTGAATTGAGAAAGAAATTGGGCAAAGAGATTGTGGTAACCCCTTTCTATGTCTCTATTTGTTTAATATTGCAATATTTAAGATTAGTATGTGATCATCTAAATGTTTAGTCTCCGCAGTCGCAGCAAGGCCCAGCGCGCGTGGCAGGCAAGCCCCGGCAACAATGGACGCTCAACATTATATCGGTAAATACATAATATTTTCTACTATTAATACCATGCTGTTCCTCTGCGGTAGATTTTTCGGTTAATTTCTCTCCCCCCCCCCTCTCTCCCCCCTCTCTCCCCCTCTCTCTCTCTCCCCACTCTCTTTCCCCCCCTCTCTCTCCCCCCTCTCTGTCTATCACTACTATATATATTTTCTGCCCAGTCTTTCATAAACGAATTCAAATAGTCAAGCTGTTTATGTTCCTTTCTAATTTGGACACAGCTAAACTATACACGTTTATTTGGGTCTTTTTACTTGTTTAGGACAGCAGCAGATCGCGGACAGACAGCACGGCGGGCGAGTCTCTTATCGACTACAACTATACAACATCCCGTAAGTACGATTTATTTCTCTCTACAATATCCGTCCAAAACCTTACATTTTACTTGAAGACTGCTGCTTATATTTAAAAAGAATAAGAAATAAATTAAAAGAAAATAAAGGAAGAAATATTACCCGTGAAGTTGGGCACTTTTTGCCCCTTTCTAGGATTTCCTCCACGCGTTTGCAGACAAAATATTACACAACTTATTCGTTTTTACAAGCTGTTATTTAATTTTCACCTGTCCCGGTGTCTATCTTGTTATGTGATCAAATATTGTAAGTTAAATTTGACCCACTTCCCTGCTTTCAATTGAGCTGAAATTTTTCATGCATATGTAAATCGGATGACAATACAATATTATTATAACATGGAGCTGATCTGATGATGGAGCCGGAAAGCGACTATGGGAACTCTGTAATAAAACGACGCAACCCCATCGAGTTTGGGCTCGTTTGATTTGTATTGACAAGGACTCTGGTCCTAGATGATATCCAGGGCCTGGACTCGTTTGATTTGTGTTGACAAGGACTCTGGTCCTAGATGATATCCAGGGCCTGGACTCGTTTGATTTGTATTGACAAGGACTCTAGTTCTAGGGTCTGATGATTAAGTTGGTCGCCTATTATCATTTCTTTAATAACCATATTAAATTTCAGCTTTTTAACATAAATTTAAAAATAAAGTAAATAAAGCATGGACGTAAAAATAGCGCGGCGAGATTTTTCGCACACTGGATTTTCAACGCTCTGCTAAGCGCCGAGAGTTGAAAATCCAACAGTGTTTTTTTGACGCACTGGGATGCACTCTGTTGAATTATCAATATTTTTACATCCGTGCGAACATGGGCTAAGGGGTTTTATAAAGTCATATAAATAAAATTTATGTAAATTAGATAAACATTACTAAACTAGTTATTTAACATCGTAAATATTAATAAGTAAAAACTAAATTAAAACGATGTTTTTTTTTATTTTCAAGCATGCTATTACAATTTTTAAATTTTTTTTTATTAAAAAGAATTAATGAGTTAAAAAATATATAGGTACGCTCTAATTGAGAAACCTCCTTTTTTTGAAGTCAGTTAAGAAGTTTATTCCGATTGGAAATAGGCCATTGTGCTTATCACAGTCTCAAGTTTTTAAATAAAAGCGTACCTATTACGGCTATTACATTTTAACAGGAGAGAGAGCAGTGGTGGCCCAGTGGTAACGGCCGCGACTTACGAGTTGTAGGTCGTAGGTTCGAACCCAGACAGGCGCTTTACTTTGTGTAAATTATTTCAACACCACTCCTCTCAAAACGGTGAAGGAAAACATCGTGAGGAAACCGGCATGTCCTAGAACCGAAAATTCGAAGACATGTCCCAAGTAACAAATTTACGTTGTATAATAGATGAGTAAACGTTTTTCATTTACTGTTGGTTCTATAAGGTGGGTTGTATAAACGTAGTTGTAGACGTTTATATAACGCGAAATAGGCCCAAATTATACAACATTATTGTTATTTAAAAGTTACATAAAAGTTAGTGGAGAACTATTTTAACGTTGCTTAAATGTTAAATAAAAGTTTCCGACCGACTTTTTGGTTAGATAAATAATTGAAAAATGACTGAAATGTCGCACAAGTGTTTAACATCGACGTTTATAGTATACATTCAGTCCATTCCATTAATTCTCATTCGTTCCTGATATTTGCTGCATCGTGTTTTATAAAAATAGAATTTAAAAGGTAAGTTAGAAATTATCATAACTAAATTGACATTTACTATTTAAGGTTTGTATTATACGCGAACAGAGTGTGTAACACCTTGTTTTTATGGGACCTTTAGTTTTATGATTAAATATAGGTGTGTTGTTGTGAAATTTTTTGCACCCCCCTCGAATTCGTTGAAATTTAACAATTGTTGATTATTATTTAAAATTTGTTTTTATACTAAATACCAGCCATCTTGTCAAAGTTATGAAGTGACTTCTATACAACAATTTATAGAACGAAAAGGTCCATAATGCGGTTTCTTGCGACCAAGATAGCCGGCCATTATAAATGATTTTAGAGTTCCGTGAGATATAAACATTATGAACAGAGAATGACGATCACATTACAAATGACATTAATTTTATTGAATGTACTTGATTTTAATGACTTAATTAAAATTATGTTACCTACTATGCTTGTGTTGCATTTACCTACTTTGCAAAATAAAACCATTATACACGGTGTAATATTTTATAAAAAACGCGTTACGTATTAATGTGACTTTTTTATTTTAATACTTACTTCGGACCCACGTTTCATAAAATGACAGAAAATTAACATTTATTGTAATTTTTCAGGTGAAGTAAAGTGGACATCAGTAAAATATGGTAGTGTTTTTAGATGTCGATATATTTATAACACGGCATGATTTAAAAAACCTCAAAAGGAGCAAGTGGCCTTGGAGAAGAACTCATTTTATATTGTCAAGCAATTGCTTTAACTGTCACAGTCCCGCTCCTACTAATACTCGAATACCAGCTCATTTGGTTGTAACTGGTAGCGATAAAGTTATGCAATTATTGAGTTATAATTTTTTCTGGTGTCAAACTTGTTTAGTATTCAGTATATATGATCATTTTCCGGAAGACGAGTGTAATCATTGTTACTACCATTTATCTGCTTAAAATATCATTCGCGACCACATATCCGACTTAAGGTACTTATCTTTCAAACTGTTGTTGTTATTAAACTACTCTCCCACCTCTCCCGTTACCCCGCTAACCCGTTAGTCACTCAGCTTGCGCCACTACTCATGCGACTGGCCGTAAGATACAGTAGCCGGCACGTTTTCACCCAATAAACATAGTCCAATTTTTATGAATTTTGGAAACGTAGATACAGTGAAAAACTAGGTCTGTACATTTTTATTTGAAAGAAAAATTCATCACTATATCTACAACGTTTCCAAAATTCACAAAAATTGGACTATGTGTACTGGGTTAAAAACGTTATCACTTTCTGTAAAAAAAAAAAATTGAATTTCGCGGGCATGTTCGGCGCTTCCACGTTAAGCTGTGTCTCAACTTTGCGCGGCAAACCTTTATTTTTAGTGATTGTGTAGGTAATAAGGAAAGTTCTAAAAATATTAAAAGTTCCACTTTTTTATTTAATTGTACTTACTGTGATTTTGCATGCCAAAACTTAGTAAATAAAAAGATATAAACAGTTTTTCAGCATTTTTATTTTTAAGTTACCACTTACAACAATGTATGCACTAAAGGTACAAAATACATGTACTCGTTAAACACTGTACACACCAATTTGCATTCAATATCTAAAACTGTACATGTAATCTCTCTTTTGGTCACATTATTGATATTACATATAAATATGTTGAGTAGTGAAGATTTCATGGGCTTTTCAAATGCATCGATGCAATTATCTAAATATTTGCCAAGTATTAATATATTCTCATCACACTCATTCACAGCTATTGTTTCAACCACATGATGACTAGTGCTTAAAAATCAGTTGTCATTATTTTTAGGTGATATGATAAAATTTTCTAAATGAAGAACCGTTATTGCACCATTTTTGGTTCTTTTAGTTTTAATAAACGGATATTTATTTATGTGCTTTTCATCAAAATGATTTACTTCTACATAACTTCTCTCTACAATTCTTCTAGCTATTTGACTCAATGGTTTATTACCCTGTCTTACCATTTTTTTAATAGTAAACAGTTTGTTTTCGAATGGATATGTGTTAAAATCTTGTAGTACGCCGAACTTTCTTACTTCATCAACTAAGTGGGATAAATTATGTACATTACTGGTAACATAACCTTTACCATAAATATTTCCATAAAAAGTTACAAAATGTTTGAGCATTTCTTCAGCAAGCTGTAAATAAGCAAAATATTGCTTATGTGAACAGATAGTAATTGCGCAAAAGAAACACATGAAATGGTAGAATGCTTCGTAGCATAAAACGTCTTTTAAGATAATAAAACTAAGGTAATAGAGAAATGTGCGAAACTCAGAACCCTTCCAATGTGCCAACACTTCTAAAGATCGAACCGATCTGTGAATTTCAGTAGGCATTTTGCAAACAATAAAAAAATTGGAAACTTTCGTAATATCTCGAGAACACCACTTAGTTAGATATTTCCCAAAATTTCCATCTCGCCATCCAATTAGAAGTCTTTTCATTATTCCTAAATCTATGAGATGTAAGGAATCACCCACAGGGACTTGTTCAACCATATCTATCGGCAGTTTAAGAAGAGGAGAGTCAAATTTATGATGTCGACCATATTTTTTAGAGCGGAAATCAGTGTCATTTCTTTTAGGGCAATCTATCTTCGGGAATACCACTGTATGCGATGATTCAGAATACTCTCCAATAACTGTACATTTCAGGCATCCATGTTTACCGTTGAAGTTGCAAACTCCTGGAATAGTTTTCTGCATTTAATATTGAGTGCGAATTTAACAATAAAAATATATGGTAGGTACATACCCCGTGAAATTTCGATGGTTGTTTTCCCGCGGCAAAACGATTACCCATCACCATTACTAATGAAAGGTAACGTTAGATTTAAAAAATAAGATTATTTTTTTAAAATAAAATAAAAAAATATTGATCAACTCGAAGGAATAGTTATTAGATTTTGTGTTTCATTAACTCAGAAACACTTATTTAATATCAGCTGATTGATATGCGAAGAGTAACGACCGCGGGGACGCGCGGCTCGCGTGTTACTATCGGTTCGAAGTCGTTTTCGAGTTAGGATTAACTGTCCATTTATTGATTTAAGTCTTCAATTTTTTCGTAAATTTATTGTATTGCCAAGATAATTATAATCATTTCGCTGCGGGAAAACTACCATTGAAATTTCACGGTGTATAAATGCAAAATAATAACACATCATTATTTTGATGTAGTATATCACACAACACAAAAAAAACGGGTTTTTTTTATATTTTTCGGGAATTTTAATCTATAGTAGCTCAATCTCTTAACAAAATCATGATGTGTCTTTTATCAACTGGAGCTGGACCTTTTAGAAGAGCTCTAGCAGGAGAATCACAAATAAAAGCTCTAATTTTAACAACGCATTTCTTGTCTAATGCATCTTTAGTAGTAACTTTTAAACCATCTCTAAGAAGTTCTTGCATTTCAGCCACAAAATGTTGTAAATAAGCTCACTAGGTTTGCCATTTCCTGCATAAATACCGACAACAAATGGTGAAAGTTTCGGTTTTTCAAAAAAATGACAAAGTATAGGCCAAACTTGTTGTCGCGAGATATTATAAAGAGGGAGACCATCTATATTGAATGTTAATGTGATATTATCTGGTACATCAGAACTATTCTCAAATATTCTTCTCAGAGTCACTGTTACTCCATTGTGCCAATACTGGCCTGCATCAACAGTATATAGTGTTATATTGACACTATTTGTCCTTAGAAGCGTTCTAGGATTTTCGGAACTATATTAGGAAATCTTTTATTAAGGAGTGTGCTCAAAGATTTTATTGCTTCATGAGATATGTTGAAATTAACAGCCCATTTCTGTATATCTTCCTGAAATTCGATATCTCTGTCAGCAGATAAGCTTGAAGTATCGGAAGATAGTCCTTCAGAGGGCTCTAAATACTCCAAATAATCATCAACGGAGTCACCTAAAATAATTAAATCAACTTGAAACATTGTATATAGTTATAATATAAGGTGATTATCTTAAAATATAAACTTACTGTTTATTTCTGGTACAATATTCTTTTGTAGTATGTCAATGCCACCAGATGAACTTTTAATTTTTGATTTTGACTCATAAGTTTCATCTGGAATATTTAAGAATGTCATTTATAAGAGAACTATAATAATAAAAAACAAGCAATAGAAATACTTCTAATAAAAATAAAATTTATACGGAACCATTTTTGTTGTTGAGGCTTTGTTGAGGTAAAGAATTCGCAGATGGCGGGCCAGTTTTCAGTGATTCAAAAGTTTTTCTTACTTTCCGTTTAAAAGCCCCACTTTGTTTAAGCTTTTTCCATTGATCTGGATCCATATTTTTGTAAATATCGTAACAATGTTTGTTAACTGACAAAATGTAAGTTAGTTTTAAAAAAGGCCCTGATGGACCTTTATATAATTTTTAGGTCTGATTAAAGTTCTTTAATGGTTATAAAATAACGCTAAAGTCGTATATTGATTCGTAGTTCACCACTAGAATACTTTGTTATATACAGGTCTAAAAATAAACTTTTTGCGACGGTTTGATTACATAAAAGTCGTGTAAAGGTTACGTAGATCACCAACGCTGGTTAAACGAACCCTTTTAACTAACTGTAATATAACATCGTATTATTTAGTTGGGTAAACGTTTACCCAACCTACAATATACGACGTCGCATAAAGCAGACGTAAAAACGTTTACGTAACTTATTCACTGGCAAAATTATACGACGTTATATAAAGAAGTCATAAAAACGTTTACCTAACCTATACACTTGTACCACTATACGACGTTGCATTATATAGTTGTAATAACGTTTACCTAACCTATTTTTTCGTACCATTATACGACGTTGTATAAAGTGGTCGTTAAAACGTTCACTCAACTATTTAGTAGGACCTTTTAGTCACTGGGACTGAATCGTTGTAGGAATAACGGTTACACAACGTCGTAGTTGTCTAATAACGTCTATTCAACCGTTAAATAACCGAAAGTCGCATAAGATATGTTTTAAATAACCAATTTGTTTGTTGGGGTGACATCTACCAACCCGCACTGGGCCCGCGTGGTGGATTACGGCCCACTCCCACTCATTGAGAGGAGGCCTGTGTCCCAGCAGTGGGAACATTATAGGCTGATGATGAAGATAATGACATTTCAACAGCACACTTTTGTTAAAAAATATTTTTCGTTTTTTAGGAAATGAGCCCAATCACGAAACTCTTCTAATTCATGTCATATATTTCTTAGATTCTGAAGCACAAATGGAGACAAGTTCATTGGAGAAGAAGCCGAAACCCATCCGCACTGTCTGTGAAGCTACACATGAAACCACAGAGGTGCGTAACATTAATAAGCACAGACCATTATCAGGTAGGACATTCACGATCGACGTTAAACCATTAGTAAGTCTTTGCAATGTAACTCCTATTTCGGTGAGGTAAGATATCAATTAGAATGAATGCCGAGAGTTATATCAAACTCACGGCAATTATTCTAATTTATACTTTAAAGCAATGAGACAAGAGTTATATTGCAATGACTTACTAATTGTTTTACGTCATTCAAATTTGATCGTGGATGTGCTTCTTAAGGCCTGTTGTACACGGCACGATTTCTTTACGGTACGTAAATGATTATAGTATAGTTGTTGCGTTTTAACTTGGCAATAGCGGTCATTGACCCACCTACATTTTCTAACAATTTTATATAAAAAACTGTTTAAGTTAACGTCCGGAATCAATATCAATCGTGATCTTCAACATGTTCTAATAACGAAAAACCTTACATAGTTTATTGTTTGGGTTCCTCCGGAGTGATATGAGGGAAAGAGCAATGACCGCAATTGCCACGCTAAAACGTGACAACTATAGTTGAAATTTGATGTCTTCAGCTCGCAGCTCCACCAGCGTCTGTGACGGCGCTACCACCGGCGCCCCGGCCCGCGCTGCCGCGGTCACTTGCAAGAGCCATCAATGACACATTTCAAGTAACACATTAATAGTCATATTTTACTTATTTATTGAAACCCTGTTGTAGAGGATTCCTACATGTTCCTTAGACACTGATTTACTGAAAAATTTTTTTTACATAGTATTTGTAGCGTCAACCGGACTGGCAATAGGCTCGCCCCCCTATTACATGGGGCTTAAACATAATTGGCGACATGTGGGTGTACTATAGTACTTCTCTGCTTAACTCTTCGGAGATTACAGGCGTGATATTATGTTATGTTATTTGCAATATTAGACACAAACGTTGTGTGTAAAGAATGTACTTTAGGCAGGGCTACAGTCGACAAGGTCAAGTAAACATCATTTTAACACTTTTGTAAAGATAAAACTACTGCACGGTGCAACTATAGCGATGATGACGTGTGATGCCCATAATAAAATCTAGTAAAAAAAAAAGAAAAAAAAGAAAGAAATAAAGAAAAAAAAAGAAAGACATTTTTAGTCGGTTATTTTTAAAAAAATCTGATTTTCCATACATTTTGACCGCGTAGGTACTGCACTTTTCTATGAAATGGTAGAAATATTTTTTAATAATCGACGAAAATTTTTAACGTAGGGAGTTCAAAATCATGTACTGAATCCATGGTTACAGTTTTCGCGTCGATATCCCTGCCACCCTGTATATAATAAGCTTTAGGGGAAACACCAAGATTCTCAGAAAAAAAAAGATTTGAAAATCATCACAAGCGTATTTTGAAGTAAAGTTATTTTTCAGACATTTCCTGTACCAGTGAACACGTACCCAAAGACGCCTTATATTAAAAAGTAAGTCGTAAGTACTTAATACCTAGTACTAACAGTAACCCTTAGTAGTACACCACTAATCTGCGAGCTACAGTTACGGAGGTTAGTAACAACAGATTTGAAAAAAAGAAATACAGGATAGTAAATACTTTTGAATAAATAAAAATCACGGGACTTACGTACCATCGAAGAAACGCATACTTAAGCAGTTTGAAAACAAAATCCCGTGCACACGACCCTTTTTTTTTTCGTTGGGGTAAGCGTTACTATATCGGCCGAGCGCTGCAAGCAGAAATAGTCCTTACGGTGTATAGTTTCTTCGATGGTACCACGTATGAGGATGAAACTCATCGAGTGTTGAGGACCTCTATTGCCCAAACTCCGTTAATTCACTTTTCGTTGACTTTGGAAATAAGTTTTTTTTTACTTTAATTAAACGCATATCTGTACACTGTAAGGACTATTCTTGCTTGCAGCGCTCGGCCGCTATAGTATCGCTTATCTACGAAAAAAAATGGTCGTGTGCACAGGATTTTGTTTTTAAATTGCTTAGATATGCGTTACGTTACCCTATATTTTTCAGGTGTAGAACGTTTTTTAAAGTCACATAAATTTTAAATTTTTATTTAAAGATTCGGAAATCTAGTCTACATTATCTTTAACCTCTTGTTTTCTGATATCGTTCAGGGTGAACAACAAGTTGGTGATGGATGAGGAGCTGCTCCGAGGTCGTGCGGCCGCTAAGAAGGGAAACAAGAAGAACGCGCCCGAACTGTCGCTGCCGTACGTGCCGGGGGGTAAGCAGCAGAACAGGACTAGTGGCACCAGAGGTACCAATATCAGTGGTGACCGATTCCTTAACACACACACATATATAAACTCACGCCATTTTCCCATGGGTGTAGGCAGAAACTATACAACATGTAAAAAAAAACCCTGTCCGATCCGGGAGGATGTTGTTGAGTATCCGTACTGAAAATATTTTTATTAATTCGCCTCATTTTTTTTTTATTGGGAATTTTATCGTGTACATGGGGCGCTGGCAGCCGTCATTTAGCATGTCTACAAGTCATCTCATAAGATGTTGAAAATTTGCAAATTTTTTATGTATTTGGGGTAATTTTGGTACTAAAAATGTGAATTTTTAACAGCAATTACTTTTTATTTTCAATAATAATAAGTTTTTTTACTACTTTTTTTGTAATATTATTGCAGTACTTACCTATGTGCCCTTTTTGGATTGGACAGGTTTTTTTTTACATATTGTATAAAGCCACTTGCTACGATTCTTGCATACTCCTTAACATCTTTGTTTTATATCGTGTTTAACCAACTAACCTGTTCTTCTACACCTTGACACATCACGCTGAAGGAAACGGTCGTTTTGCCGAACATAGTCGCAGTGCACGACAAAACATCATTAGTTTAGCATTCACAAAAGGAGATCCCTCCTTTTGCAACAACCTAATTTTACTATTATCGAAAGCGATCTGATCTCTATGAAATTATTTACTGATACCATTATCATACGGTAGTTAGTAGTCCACTGTCTGAATTCGGAAAGCCTGCCCTAGGTTTCTAGAAATCTTTTTTCCACTAGTTTCAGTACAAATCAATCTGCCGAGCCTTTTCCCAACTATATTGGGGTCGGCTTCCAGTCTAGCCGAATGCAGCTGAATACCAGTATTTTACACGGAGCGACTGCCTATCTGACCTTCACAACCCAGTAACTGGGTAATACGATACCCCTTGGTAAGACTCGGAGCTTCTGAAAACCCGTAACAACTGTCAAAGATCCACGAATGACAGCCGGAACCAACGGCTTAACTTACTTGCCGAGGCACGGAGGAGTCTCGATATGTATAGACGATCAACCATCCACGGACCAACCCTGGTACACACATAGCTTAACCTGATGGATCGACCCGTGCGGGTGTTATTACTTATAACTTAGCCTCCTCAGTTTCAGTACGAAATATTATATTATTATTTTCAGCAACCAACAGTCCAGTGAAGAAGGTTAAGAAGCCAATCCAGGTGTACCACTCCGTCTCGAAAGCGTACGACAACTGGGACGGGATTGTGAGTTTTAACTTATACTCCGTAGTCTCTAGTAGGTACTGCACTAGCTTTGACTACATCTGTAAACAATATTGTTCTGAATTAGATTAGCTTTCGTTGTTATTGTGTAAGGTCAATTTCACAGTCTCTCTGTACATTTCTGATTGTCGCAATATTATGTACGAGTACTACCTACTTGTAACTAGATATTAAAAAATACAATAGACGTGGATATTATTTATTAACTTGTTCCGCTTAGCTATTTCTAAAGAGCCATAAAAAAACTCCTGAAAGAAATCGACACGTGTTTCACCTCTCAACGAGGCATCCTCAGGATGACGATGGACTTGTTGCGAACTCGAACACGGCGTGTTGCCACACCGAGCGCTGAGTGCAGACTGATTATTTATATATATTCATATAGAAGCTTGTAATTAGTAAATTTCCCGACCTATGTATGATATTTGTTTGTTACTAGTCGGTAAGATTTTTTAGAATTAAATAAATAAATTACGTTCCTTAATCTATGATTCAGTACGCTCTCACCAAATAGACTTGATCCATTCTATTTCATCGCAGTTGCTGCTCCTCCCATTTAATTCTAAAGCAATTGTAATGATGACGGCAAAACCTTTGGATCTGCCGGACTCTCTAACCATCATTACAATATTGCTGGTTGCTGGAATGATTTCTTACAATATTGCTGGTTGCTCAAATGACTTCTTACAACATTGCTGGTTGCTCAAATAACTTCCTACAATATTGCTTGTTGCTCAAATGACTACTTACAATATTACTGGTTGCTCAAATAACTACTTACAATATTGTTGGTTGCTCAAGTGACTTCTTACAATATTGCTGGTTGCTCAAATGATTTGTTACATCATTTCTGGTTATTCAAATGACTTCTTCTTGTAAACAGCGTAGCGGCATGGAGATCTCGACCACCAGATCGCCAACTAACCTACCGTACATGTGACCGTACCACAGCTACTGGTGGCCCAACCACCGGTAACTACCAGGAACCGTCGTCACCACCGCGAATAAAGACTGCTGTTATCGTGTATATTCACGATACGAACCTTACAAATCAATAGTGGAATGTTATTTTAATTTAATTGTTTTAAATTAGGTAAGTATCTTTTTAATTTCCCAAATTGTTTATGTCGATATTCAATCGATTACGAAATTACGGTTTATCGATTCTTTTTAGACTTTTGGATTTTACTCATAGATATGTGCAACCGAACGGATTATAAATCAATCGCTTTTTATTTCGAAGGCTTTTATTTCAGGCTTGATCTTATACAAGAGAGAGGAAGAGCGAAACAAAATTTTGTAATTCTTGAATCGATAAACCCACGATTTTTAACTCGATTGATTTATCTAATTTTCTATATTTAATTTTTTTTTTCGCTTAGAGTAACAACCGATAGATAATAGATTAGATTACCAATTCTGTTACTTAATTTATAAATTGTTTAAATTATTATTATTAATTAATATCTGAACATGGATAAAACGGATCGGATTGTCGCAAACAGACATGCCAAAGGGATTTTTAGAGAATAGAATTTTGTTATTTTGACGAGTTTTGCCGCTAAGAGGAGCGGTGATGGGAACGTTGTTTGTAAATATGTATAGTGTTACATTTTATTACACGCAATAAACACTTTATAAATATCTTGTTAGGTTTCATTACGTAGTCCTAGAACCTAAAATTCAAAGACATGTGACATCTACCAACCCGCACTGGGCCCGCGTGGTGGATTACGGCCCACTGAGAGGAGGCCTGTGTCCCAGCAGTGGGAGTGGGAACATTATAGACTAAGCTACATAGTAAATTTTTATCTCATTTATATCTACTCTCATATCATAAAGTCCTAATTATAAAATATATCGTGAAACCCAAACAAAATTAAAAAGTTAAGAAGAAAAAAAGAAATAAAATAAAATAAAAAAATAAAAATAAAATAAAATAACCCGGATTAACAGGTTATAAATTATAACCTAAAAACTATTATAACTTATAATAGTTTTTATTCCTCACGATGTTTTCCTTTTTTGAAGCAAGGGATAATTATACAATACGCACATGAATCCGAAAAGTCAGAGGTGCACCGGAGAGAAAGAGGACCGAGAGAGGTGGGGAGAGGTGGACCTTCCTGAGAGATTATTTCTCGACGGCATGTAAAACCAGAAAAGTCAGAGGCTCTTGAGCGGCTTTAAAAGGACACCAGGTTAGTTTTTGAAGTGAAAACTTCTTTAGGCGCGTTGGGCATTTTGGAGATAGGACTAAACCATTGATCTCCCGACACTGTAACGCAATTTACCAACACCGTGGAGTAAAAGACATCAACGCGTTGATTACCGCGGTGCCGATTTTTTTTTCAATAAATCAACTCACGCGGGTGAAGCCGCGGGCAAAAGCTATTACTGAAAAATAAGGGTGGGTTACCTACTATAAAATAAAACAGCGCCCATTAATTTTCATTATTATAATGTTATTCTAGTTGGCAGTTAATGACTATAGTACAATAATATCATAGACGTACGTCACATATGAACGATACAAATGGCATACAAAATTGCTATAAAATAATAACAGCTTATCATGAAGATTCCGATTCTGCGTTGAAGTTAACTTTGGCTTAATTTATCAGAATCAGGACTTACATTACACGAAAATATATTTAGCTTATGTTAAGCTGATACTTGAATAGTCCAATATAATATATGAGACCAATACTTGAATAGTCCAATAAATTAGACAAATTCTTGAACAGAGAGATTAATACTTGAATAGTTCAATATTTTAGGCAAATACTTGAATAGTCCAATTTATTAGACAAATTCTTGAACAGAGAGATTAATACTTGAATAGTTCAATATTTTAGGCAAATACTTGAATAGTCCAATATATTAGACAAATTCTTGAACAGAGAGATTGATTAGACTAATACTTGAATAGTCCATTAGGCCAAAACTTGAATAGTCCAATTCCAATATATTAGGTCAATATACTTATAGTCCCAATATATTATTAGACCAATACTTTGCATCATATTCCTGCCTTTATCCTATGGGGTCGGATACTTTGCACTACCATGCAAGTTTCAAATACAAGAACAGATTGTGAAAAGTCTGGTTACATAAGCTTCAATATATTTTCGTTTCCAAGCAGTAATACTGAAGCGCTATATGTTGAAGGACTCTTAAATATCACATTAGCCTACACGACAACTAACTTACAATTTTGTTCATTAATTAGTTTTACTGCTAACGAAATGCATATATTTAAAATATTAGAGTTTTCGAACTATCGAGATCAACTTAATTAATATACGAGTAATTAGCACCAATATTGTGTTACTGTATAGTAACACAAAATATACAGGTTTTTTTGGAATCCTTGCATTTTCTTGCTCAAATCGTCACAGTATAGGTTTGGTCAGTAGAACAAACTGATTACATACTTTTGGAATGTTTTTACACTTTGTGAATACTGTAACGCTTATGTGCCTTGATATTTACAGACATTGATGTAAATTATAATGCTCTAAGTAATCAGGTTGTGGCAGGCAAACTGCGGCAACCTGACTGGTTAGAGCACTATTCGACTACATTATACTTTACACTGTTGCCGTACATAAAACCTAATTGGAATAGCCTTAGAAAAAGTATAGAGGACAAAACTTAGTTTAGTATTATGATTTTTTCACTCTATATTTACAAGCAAGAAAATGAACAGTAAAAATTACTATTTTGTCCTTTGACAAAGCCCGCTCTATCAGTCAATCCATTCATGCTTTTTTTTAGAAAGAAAAGTAACTTGCCTGCTCATTCCAATTTGTAATTTTAAATAAGTACCTATCCAATTTCTCTCTTTCACTCGTTATTTTTTTATAAGGCCTACGAGAATAGAAAAAGACAGTATGCACAGACATTTTTCTTCAAACGCAACGGCAACAGTGCAAGTAAAAGTTTCCCGCTTATAAGCTAAGTGAGTACAAGAACGAACGCATCAAGTGCGCGGGCTCACGTGACGTCACGCGTATATTCAAGATGGCGGCGTGCACAAGATGTCTGGCGTCTGTGGAGGTGGACACGCGGCCACCAGGAGCTCGCCACCGCTCTCCGTGATAGGCACCGTCTTGTGGTAGTTTATGAGATCAGCTGAAAACAATGTTTTAATTAGTCATTATTTATAAGGCTTGCAAAGCGAGTATTGCGGAATGTCAAAGTTTTTTCGGGACCAAGAAAGGCTTAGTAGAGTAAGAGGGAAGGTAATCTGTGGTTATGGTCACCTTTTCGGATCTACTCGCAAGAAAAATAATAAACATTGATGATATCTTAGAGGATCCTTATTCTTAATATACCGTAGGTACAGATATTAAGTAGTGCTTGCAGCGCACCGGGTCGCGGTACGTGTGACTACATACCGAGCGTGTCGTGCGCGACGTGTCCGGTGGGCAACAGGCGGTAGGCGCGCGCCGCCTCCACCAGGTAGTGCTTGCAGCGCACCGGGTCGCGGTACGTGACGTCACACTCCAGCAGTATGCTTGTGACTACATACCGAGCGTGTCGTGCGCGACGTGTCCGGTGGGCAGCAGGCGGTAGGCGCGCGCCGCCTCCACCAGGTAGTGCTTGCAGCGCACCGGGTCGCGGTACGTGACGTCACACTCCAGCAGTATGCTTGTGACTACATACCGAGCGTGTCGTGCGCGACGTGTCCGGTGGGCAGCAGGCGGTAGGCGCGCGCCGCCTCCACCAGGTAGTGCTTGCAGCGCACCGGGTCGCGGTACGTGTGACTACATACCGAGCGTGTCGTGCGCGACGTGTCCGGTGGGCAACAGGCGGTAGGCGCGCGCCGCCTCCACCAGGTAGTGCTTGCAGCGCACCGGGTCGCGGTACGTGACGTCACACTCCAGCAGTATGCTTGTGACTACATACCGAGCGTGTCGTGCGCGACGTGTCCGGTGGGCAGCAGGCGGTAGGCGCGCGCCGCCTCCACCAGGTAGTGCTTGCAGCGCACCGGGTCGCGGTACGTGACGTCACACTCCAGCAGTATGCTTGTGACTACATACCGAGCGTGTCGTGCGCGACGTGTCCGGTGGGCAGCAGGCGGTAGGCGCGCGCCGCCTCCACCAGGTAGTGCTTGCAGCGCACCGGGTCGCGGTACGTGACGTCACACTCCAGCAGTATGCTTGTGACTACATACCGAGCGTGTCGTGCGCGACGTGTCCGGTGGGCAGCAGGCGGTAGGCGCGCGCCGCCTCCACCAGGTAGTGCTTGCAGCGCACCGGGTCGCGGTACGTCACCGCGTAGCCCCACACGCGCTCGGACACTCGCACTAGGAAGCTGCCGGCCGCGCAGCCGGAGAGGGCCGCCTCGGCTTCTGACCGGCTAATCAAACCTGGTCAAAACAACAATCGTCATGAGTAGGAGACCCACAAAAATGTGACAACACTCAATTATAAAAAAAGTAACCGAAAAGAACACGGTTAATAAAATTACGGAGACCTCCAAGTGTGTCTTCAGAACCTGTAGCACGAAGGCAACAACCCTCAATTTGAATATAAACATGTGAAGCCTTAAAGATAAACAGTGTAATGCGAGGTCTTACCGTGGAACCAGTCGACAGGCTTCTTGTTCTCATCAAGTCCAACTCCTCGTTTCAGCTCGTGAGTCTGGAACCACTCCACCACCGCCTCTCTGGTAGGTGGTTTGCCCGCTAGAACCAAGCACCCATCAATAAATTAATCGTAGCCACCTATTAAACCCAACTCATTTAAAACAATACTGATGATCTATATTCCATCGACTCTAAAACCAGAAAACTAAAATACAATAGACGTATATATGTATATTTAGTAACCTGTTCCGCTTAACTATTCCTAAAGAGCCATAAAAAACCCTGTAAGACATCGACACGTGTTTAACCTCTCAACGAGGCATCTTCAGGATGACGATTGACTTGTCGCGAACCCGAACACAGAGTGTTTTATAGGGTTTTTAATGACTCTTTAGGAATAGTTAAGCGGAACAGTTTACTAAATATCTACGTCTATTGTATTTTATAATGGATTTCCGCAAGGTTACGTCTGAATCAATTAACTAATAACTGTGTCTTGCTGGTACCTTGTGTAGTGTCTGGTGGTGCGGGAAGATTTACACTTCGCCGATGTGCTTCTCTCGCCGCGCGAGCGATCTCGCGCATACTCGCTTCCGCTTCTTTTGCTTTACGCTCTGAAAGGACAAGACCACAATAAATTTTATTATATTCGTGTTTAAGAAGTCTGGTTTTGTACATAAAGCCATCATAAAGCAGCATCCAGCTGCCCTAAGTGCCAATTTCACCAAAGAAACTGAACGCGATCAGCACATCTAAACTGCGTTCAAGAGCTATCAGTTTCAATATTCCACAACAATTATGACACTTCTCTAATCGAGAGATCGCGACCACAAGGGACCGTGCCGAACGGGATCAGGGCTTCGCCCTTGGCCCTCGGAGGTAACACGTTGGCCCATAAATATGAGCCCTCATTTAATTCGCCTCGGACGGCATAACAGAAACTACCGTATTTCGTTAGGCAAAATGCGTCAGTGTAATTGGTTGCTATGAATATTTTTGTTGGCGCGCCACGATGCTAGCTACTGTAGCGCTGACATATTGAAGGTCTGTCCCCGCCAGGTGAGACCCCCAGTTGCCTGGGAGAGGCCCAACGAGAACGACTACCGACGGAGATGCAGACTCGACGCTCCTACAGGTAGATATGTAGTTTCTCCCTCGCCCCGCTTACAGATCAAGCCGTTTACTGATTGAGGGGTAGACAGTCGTGTATGTGTGAGTGGCTTGTTATGACACTTACAGCTCTTGAACACGGTTGAAATGTGCTGATCACGTTTATTTATTGGTAAAATCCGCCCTTAGTTGTACAACAGAAAATAATTTTATACGGCACATCGAGTCTAGAAAAAGTTCAGCTATGTCGAGCGTCGATTCTGAATCTCGTGTATACGAGTAACTAACGAAAAATAGTCACTTTCTGACGCTTGATTTAGAAGATTCGCGCCGAGAACTAGGAACATAAACTAAAAGACGTATGTACACACCCTGGTCCCGCCAGGTCGCGTCGTGTGTCTGCGCGGCATGATGCGCAAGTCTCATGGCCCTCGCTCGCTTGGCCCTCAGTCCCCGCAGTATGTCGCCCGCTCTGGCGGCGGCCACACGTCGCTCCCAGGCCGCGACCAGCACGCTGACGCCGTCGCCGCCAGCGCCCACGCCCATGTCCTGAACACACAGGGGCGTCTTTGGAGACACTCGTAAAGACTAGACAATTTGCTAGAAACGTGGTAGATTTTGAATTTCTGAAGCTGAAGTAAGAATAAAAAAGCAAAAGTGACATAGGTACGACAAATGCAAATGATGTAGATCTCAATATTGATTACTGGTTCTGTCAAGTTATCCTCCTGCTGAGAATAGTTCTTCTACTTTCACGGTATTAAAATAAACTTATGGAATGAATAAATGAAATAAATTAATTTAACAATGTAGACAGTCTGGGTGGAAGGTTTTCCATAATGATTATCGACCTTTCATGATTCTAACTTGTTAGTGCGATATGAAAATGGTTATGATATCATGCATTGTGATTATTTCTGATATCGTCAGGGATAGTGCATTAAAACGACAGTACTGTTTTACAAAAATCTATAATTATTTATTCATTCGTATAATATACACATAAGGTATTCTTACATGAGAAAACTTATTACAAAAATATTTGCACGTTATAAGCATGTTTACATCCAATTAACAATTGTTCTTAGATCATGCTAGTCTCGAACTGTTTTATGAAACCTCAACTGTCTAGCAGATAGTCAAGAATAAAGTTACATGCTCTGTGGAAGAATATAAATGAGAAAGTAAACAAGTACAAGTGTAGTATTCGAAATTAAACAAAAAGTATCTGAACTTTCAGCGTATATCAATTTCAGGGCAGCTTAAAGGCGAGTTTAATATCTAATTGTGTGCATCCACTTTGTTCGCGCAGTAACTACACTTCCCGAATGTAACTGCTCCAATAGAGATTATATGGGACCATTTGTTGGTGTTTTTGAGGTTCTAACAACGGAAGACAATCAGGAAGCGGTTCACGATAGATAGACTGTAGTAAGAGTTAAGAATTGCAACTTCATCGCTAGTAAAGCTCATAATTAAGTGCCTCCACCAAAGGTTGAGTCCAAAACGTGCAGTTTTGGAGCAGTAGAAGATGTAAAAAGCGTAACTAACACACGAACAAAATAGAACCACACCCTAAAAATAGCTAGACTTAGTATGACAACAGTGCTACTAACTACGCCTTCAACTGACCTGCAGTACGTCTCTCTTGCCCTCAATAAAGTTAAAGTGCAGCGTGTTCTTGTTGAGGTCTAGCTTCAGGGAGTCGTTGAAGTCGGGCTTGTCTCCCAACTCGTCTCCCTCCAGCTTCACGTCGGGCTCCAGAGCCTCGATCCTCTGCCGCAGTTCGTCCACCGTGCAGTAGATCTCTAGTGTGTCTTCTAATGGGTCTATCGTTTTCGGGGATAGGTCGAATTTCTGGAAAGAATGGAAGAAATTCCTTTGAATAATCATGAAGAATATCCTTTACTGAGATCTTATCGGGACATTTATACTGAAAAAAATCCGCTTGTTTTTCGTCCTGTAGAAATCTTTATGAACATCCTCCACCCGAGGAAAGGCCATAAATCGACATAAATCACACGATGGTCTTCCTTAGCACATAAGGATGGGATTCGGAAAATACAGGGAAAGCAATCATTATTCCAGTGCAACCGATTAAGGACCATATTAGAAGTTATCTAACCTGTTCTAAATCATCGAGCGGCTTGTATTCGATGAGCTGCGTGAGCTCCTTCTCCACGGATTTCCTGAGCTGCTGCACCTCCTGCCGCGCCTGCGCCATGGCCTTCTCCCGCGCCTCCTCCGCCAAGATGCTTTCTATCGACTTGTCATCGGAGTGCTCACCCATCACCCATACCTGCAACATGAGAGTTTTACGGTTAAAAACGGTATTGATCATTTTATGCGTGTTTCGGTAGTCCAGAAGATTATAACAATTTGGAATTAATTAAACAATTTAGGGTTACTGAATGTTTAAGACATTTTATTGTTGATGGAAAACCCAATTAGATGTTTTCAAATATTTGGGAAATCCTGGTTATTGTGTAAAACAAAAAACTACACAATGAAACGGTTTGCACACGTTTTGATACATAATACGATATTTTAACAAACATTGCTGTGGTCTCCAGTTAAGCTACGATAATAAAGCAATAAGCAAACCTATTGGCAAGACAAAACATTTCCATATTGAGCCAGAATCATAATAAAATTTACAAAACGATGTTGATGACGATAATCATCAAAACGATAGTAGGTAAGTTGGGTATTGTCTGCAAAGGTCGAATGTTTGACCAAACAATGGAAGCAACCTTCAAATATTGGCCAAATGATCTTTTTGAAGGTCTTCCAATAAGCTGTCGAATAACGCGGATGTAAGTTATATTGCCAATTATGTACATCATTGTTTAGCTATAAAAATGACTTTTGTGACAAACTGCATACGGCTTTGGTTTAAATTCAGTTGCTTATTTTAAACTGTGGATACTTTCAAGTAGAGATTGCCGTCGGAAATCTCTGTAATTATGTATTGGACATATGTGAAAAAACTGATCATGTGAGACTACAAAAATATGCACGAATTCTGTGTTATTAATTCACTTTTAGATTGATATCTTGGCCGGCTTTGGTATGACACCCGTAGATATTTCAAGTCTTGCTTGAAAACATTGACGCTCATCGGCACTAAATAATTCGAATGTTCCTCACCCATGGCTCTCCGTCCTCTCCCGTGAGGAACTGCACCTGTTTCTTGCCATTCTTCTGGAACTTGGGCCTCTCGTCCTCTTTGCCTACCTTCTCGTCCCAGAGCTGCCAGCGACGCACCTGGAATGTCAAGAATATTTGATAAGTTTAATTAATTTACTCTTGTATTGAACTTAAAACAAGCCCTACTTGACCAGGCAAGTGTTTTGTATGAAATCAAAGACTGCCTGTTGAGTCCATTCAAAATAAGCACGCGTTTGATGTGAGTTCGATGTGATAGTGTTGGTGAAAAATCACGGCAAATAGGTGAAAGATGATTTAACTAGGAAGGAGTGGTCGTCAATGATAATCACAGATAGAGGTGCACGGAAACAGTGAACCCAAATAAATTGGAATGAGAAGACGATAGGGTGATGATGAATCACACATAAATCTCATAACCATATCAATTACTAGCAGCGCCCGCGGTTTCACTCACATAAGTCTCGATCCCATGGAAATATCGGGATAAAAAGTATCCTATATGTTAATCCAGGTTATAAACTATCTGTGTGCCAATTTTCATACAAATCCGTTCAGTAGACTTTGCGTGAAAGAGTAACAAACATGCACCTAAGCAATCCGAATCATAGAATTCGCATTGCTAATCTACATAAATCAATAAATCCATTGCGGTCAGCAACTTCATTATAACAAAACAATCACAGTTTGCAGCAGTTACATTAAGTAGTAATATTGTTAGATGCAATCTATGGCGTCACGAATCGGCAGTCCATTCAAAATAGGAGCTGAACAAAAAACGGCCTTGTGCCAAATTGAAAGCCGGACTGAATACCGAACAAGTGCTGAAGCTTAAACTAGTAGAATTATGTAGCAGAGAATGCTACAAAAGGAGTCGTTATGATAATGTACTAGCTACGACTCGCGGATTTACCCGCAAAAATCTCGATCCCGTGGAAATATCGGGATAAAAAGTATCCTATGTGTTAATTCAGGTTATAAACTATCTGTGCTCCAAATTTCATCCAAATCCGTGCTGTAGGTTTTGCGTGAAAGAGTAACAAACATCCATCCATCCCCACAAACTTTCGCATTTATAATTTTAGTAGGATTTCAGATTAAATACTTTCTAGATGTAGTGAGTCTTATTTTACTTTCTGGAGTTCCTTAGGGCTTAAAAAGTTTCAAGTTGACCTTTAATGTCAATTTGTTTAATTCTTTTGTCTCTTGGGTACACGAGACAGATACAGACAGGGTGGCAGGGACATCGACGCGAAAACTGTTACCATGGATTCAGTACATGATTCTGAACCGCCCTGCGTTGAAATTTTTCATCGGTTATTTTTAAAAATATCTGCTGTTTCATAGAAAATTGCAATACCTACGCCACGTCAAAACGTATGGAACAGCAGATTTTTTTAAAATAAACGACGAAAAATTTCTACGCAATGCAATATAAATAGTTTAATGTGCTACAGTGTCACGTCACAATATTAAAACCACTGTGCTTAATGAATTACCTAATACTAATTTTACATGGTTATTAGATGTCCATCATTTATCATTTAAATATAAAATAAATAAGTTACTGTCATGGTATAATATTGGATAGGGTAAGAACAATTAATTGGTCATAATTTCCATTCATAAATTAAAATAAGATAAAAAATTAAATTAAAACTAATAGCGAGAACAATAATAATCATGAAACAACACATCATAACATAGGTAGGTAGTAAGTCAAGATTGTAGGTGCTGTGTATATAACAACCTTTCTGATATAATTATGCTGTATATTGTGAGATAACTGAAAACATTTAAGCATGTATGTCATTATAAAGTGTTGAGAACTGCAACTTAGTAGAAATTGTTAATTTTATTTAACTGCCGTGAGACGTTTTACAGGAAGTAAAAGTTAACTTATATACTTATCGTGATGTAATCCTTTTAGGAAGTTTTAATTTGCATGTGACAAAAATAATTTTGACTCATTTATACGATATAAGTACTTACATAATATGTAAACCGGTATTTCGATAATGATAGAGTACCTATAGAAAAATTATACTTGTTACCTTTTTTTTTTATTATAACAACGATATTATTAAACGAATTAGAAAAGGCATTCAAATTGGATGAGATAATATTTAGTTGCGTGCTATAGTAAAACGCAAAAACGTTGGCAAAAAATGTAAACAAAGCCTTTGTTAAGAGCTCAAACAGATTGTAGTAATAAGTAATTACACGCAGTTGTTTCATTAGGAAACCTCTGTTACGGTCGGAATTCTTACTGTTTTGCTTAGCTTAAGATTTCTGACATTCTTTGAAAAAAAACAGTTGATAAGAAATTTTCTTGTGAGTTTTTTAAATTATAAAATGGGAGCGAGGTATTTTATTGTGTGTAATAGATTGATAACACGTCTTTTAACTGACACATTCAGAAGACTAAACGCAGGTTTTTTTTTTCATAATGGCACGTCACACTTTTGCAGATTTTTGTCTAAATTATTTAAAACAAGTTTGTGGTGCCGCATGCCGATTCCCTTGTTCATAAACTAAACTAAATTTAAGTTCAGTGCATCTTTTTCTTTCTATTTCATTATGAACAGGACAGAAGAAACATTTTAGTTTAGTCCTGTCAATTAATCAGCGCCTGTCACTACTCCATACAAGTTTAGACGTGATTAAAAACTTGCCTACTAAAATTACGTCAAGCGCTGATTGATTTGACAGGACTAAACTAAAATTTATCTTCTGTCCTTTTCTTAATGAAATAGAAAGAAAAAGATGCACTGAACTTAAATTTTGTTTAGTTTATGAACAAGGGAATCGGCACCAGTGTCTCTTTAATACGAATTAGAACCAGTATCCCTTTTCATAATGTTTAAACCTTTAGTAAACGCAGTACCTATGTATTATATTATCTGTGGTAAAGGTAACTAAACAACTCCTGTCGCGGTCAGGTTGTTGTTGGAATGCTGCATCAAGGTTGCGCGGAGTTGACCTCTGCCGTCACCTCAGGGCCCACATTCATTAGCCAGGATATTGTTTGTAATATGTATCAGGGATCACCAAACATAGGTGCTCCAACGTCGTATGTTTTTAATTTGTGCATAGGATAAAATAAGAACAAGTCATTCAAAGTAGGTGTATTAGAAAACAAGAATTTAATGACTGAAGAGGAACTATACAAACACAAGCCAACAACAAATGATTAAAAAGTCTTTTGCTCAAAATTGGGACAGAAAAGGCAAAGAGAAAAACTCCAGAATGAGACGGTACAAATTATAAGCTTTAAAACTGTTATGTTAATTAGTTCTGAAGCTAGACAGTCAGTCGCCACCTAACTCGACAAAAATTAGACATTCATAGTGAAACATAAGCTATATATTATCCCTTCAACTGTCATTAACGAGACACAATACAATTTTAATTGTTATCCGCCTTAATAAGGTGTCGTATATAAGCCATTTATTCAAATGACCTTCCTGCCTAATGTACCTAATCAAATCCTAATCATTATAACGGGCTATAAAAGAACAAGGTACCACAAAAAATAAATGCTCTATTTGTGCCACGGATCCTAAAAATAACCAACCTAATTGTCTATATCCGTGATGACTTAGTCAATTTGGGCTCACGAAAACACGGAACTTGCGTGATATCAAATTAGTGTACAAGCGGCGAAACCTAATAGTTGCAAGCACAAACGAAGAACATTTTTATTATCCAGGTACTTAATAAATTAGCAGGTACAGAGGTTAAACACAAATTACTTAATTAGTGGCTTACCCACAGTTAAGTTACATTACCTAGTGTTAGTTGCCAGTGAGCCCCAAACTAGTTAGTCTGTATCTTGGGGCTCGGGAATTCGGGATTATATTTCCAAACTCATACGAGATGTTCTCATATTTAAGTTCGTGGCTGTTACGAGAGAAAAAGTTAGGGTTTAACTATTATTTATTTTAATCTGTGGTTAAGGAGTGAACACGGAACTTAATCTGCAGACATGACGGTGTCGATTCATGATATCCTACAAGACTTCACGCCATAATTGCATATCTAATTGAAAGGCCTTGAGTTCTATTCTTTAATAGATATACCTTTTGATACTATACTATCACTACGCTTGGTAGACCACACCCTGACTTTACCTCAAAATAATGAAGTTAGGTGAACGGACAGCTGGTATCGAAGTACCTGTACATAAATGACATCATACTACAAACTACGATCAACAAATCAACCAACAGTAATAGTAATTTTAACCTTGTTCTTCCACGATCATTTGCTATGCTAATATGATAGTCTTCTCGCCGGTTCTTCTCCAAAGGAACCTAATACCCTTTGGAATGGGCAACTAGCTTCATCTTTCTGACTGATCAGCTCCTTGGCAACTCAAAAGTGCCTGTAATTGGTTTAATTATTATTGAAATAAATGCTTTGGTCACTTAAGCAACTTCTTTTTTTTCCTTCGTTCGTTAAACGACAAAAGCTCACGTAGTGTTCTTTTACATTTTGTGAATGTGAGAACGTTGTAGGCTGTAGATTTGTGGACCATTTTCTATTTTGCCAAGTACTTGGTAATAGTTGATGGGCCTACACTGTCCTTTCTTACCTATTAATACTTTAATTTGAAAACATTGTAAAAACCATATATGTGTAAAAGAGTAACCGTGGAGTTTCTTGCCGGCTCTTCTCCATAGGAAACGACCAATTGGAACCGTGCACCCAGCTTCTGACGTTTCATAAGTGCCCTTGTAGGTAGGTTTATGTGAAATAAAATATTTTGAATTTGAACTTGTTAAAAGATAAGTCAGACAGTGAAGTTAGTTAAATCTCACTTATTCAAGAAATTAAATTTAGAACTCAAACTCAAAGCATTTATTTCAAATAAACCAATTACAGGCACTTTTGAATTGTCAAGAGGTCGGTCAGTCAGAAAGATGAAGCTAATTGCCCATTCCAAAGCGTAGTAGGTACCTACGGAGAAGAACGGGCAAGAATCAAAACTTTTTTTAAACAGAACTTTTTATGAACGGCCCTGAATAAACAGGCATACTTTGCTAAACAACTTCAATTGAAGTTACTAGCAACTGACGCAACGTTTACAGGAATATCAATTGACATTCATTGTGTCATGGCGTCGCCGAAACTCATAAACTAATGGAAGCGAAGGCGTGTCGAATGACTGTACGCGTATTAATAGAGATAAGATAGGCACGTACTAGGTACTGAGTTCTAAGTAGGAACTGTTTAGAATCTAAACAGTTCTTACTTTACCACCTTTGTAATTTAAACTTTAGATAACAAAGGCAAAGGTACTACGGTGTAGATGGAAAATTCTGATTACCTAGTCGCCGGTAGGTCTTATGTTTTAACAATTGATTGAAAGGTATAAATTCAATTGAAACATAATAAATTTAATTGAAACATAAATTCCAACTTCCGTGTTTAAGGACGTGGATTATTGCCATTCAATGAACTCATTTTACGTTTTGCTCGGTTTGACAATCAAACTCATGAACTTGCCGTCAAAAAGAATAACAAATTATGACATGATGAAAGTATAAGTGTAAGTGATGACGATGATAAATCATAACGATGACAAGACCTTTCTCCGTGTGATCTTATTACATATAGTTTATAACTTTTTTGTGTGTTTTTTTATAGATACCTATGTGTGTATTTCGGTACAGGTAAGGCATCTGATATGCTTATGAATATTAGGTATGTTTAGATAGAGCCTTCCTGGTAGGAAGAGAGCGCATTGTCATTAACCGAACACGTGTTGAACAAGTTATATTATCAAACACTAGCGGACGTCACGCGGTTTCACCCGCGTAGTTCCCGTTCCCGTGGGAGTACGGGGATAAAATATAGCCTATGTTACTCGCTAATAATGTAGCTATCCATTGCTGAAAGAATTTTTCAAATCGGTCCAGTAGTTTTTAAGTTTGTTCGTTACATACAAAACAAATCTTTCCTCTTTATAATATTAGTATAGATTAAATCATTTCACATTCTTAAATTCGATAACCATGTTCAAACCACCTTCGCCTTCTGTTTGCTTGTCATTCCAATTCCTAAAATCCAGATCAAACCGCAAAAAACGATCTCTTCCAAGTAACTTTTTAAGGTTAGACATAAAATTTTGAATAACATATTTTACCTGTTCCTCCCTCATCTTGCAGAAGAGCGTCTGTTTCTGTGTTTCGTCGAGCTCGGCCAGGATCTCGGGGTCCACCCACATGTCGCGCAGGATCTGCTGCAACATGGTGCCGGCCCTGAGGACAATACAAATAAAGAATGTAGCTATCATTGGGTTTACTTGAAAGTGCAAGTATATACCTAAAAACAAAATATAATAGATATAAATAACAGTTTGTAATTAAAACCTAGTTAGGTAGGCAGTAAATAATATAGATCCGACAAGAAAAGCTTAAAATTAACTAATGGATATTTGTGCGAAGTAAATAATTGTAAGTATTTTATTTGATAACCCTGCAGACTCAAAATAATTACATCGTGGTATTTGTGACCCTGAACGCAGTAAAAGAAATAACCGTAGACAGCCAATACAGATATTGATAGTAACTCAGGCTATTTTATTTCATCAAGAATATCATCCAGATAAAAGCTGTCTCGGTTGTATAATATTTGCATCGGATAAATTATTTATTTATTTAACCATTTATACACACATAAAGACAAAAGGAACAGAAAAACACGTACAAAGGTGATGCTTATTTCTAAAGAAATAATCAATAAGAATTATTATTATTATTATATTTCTAAGAATTATCTTATTAAATTACATAACATAACATAACATCACGCCTTGTTTCCACGAAGGTTTGGACAGAGGTGTCCCTGTAGCAGGTACACCCACTTTTCACTTATTAAATTAATGGATTGAAAAATAATAAACACAATTGAAAGATAAATTCCGGATTCGTGTAAGGCCGAGAGTTATTGCCATTCAACAAACTCATTTCACGTAAAGTTTGCTCGATTTCGCAATCAAACTCATGAATTTGACGTCAATAGGAATCAATAATAATATAATTATGACACGATGAAAGAAAGTGTTAGTGATGACGATGATCAATCATAACATGACAAGACCTTTCTCCGTGTGATCATAATATTAATGTTTATTCAATATCGTAAATATTATGCTGTCTCATCAAATCAAAATAATATCAACGAAAATAATTTTGAGCCAGTAATGTTCAATACAAATGTTTCTTACAACACTACATTATTTTACACCGGTAAACAAAATTAATAACAATAAACATTACATAACATAACATCACGCCTTGTTTCCCCGAAGGGTTGGGCAGAGGTGTCCCTGTAGCAGGTACAGGTACACCCACATTTCGCCAGTTATGTTTAAGTCCCATGTAATAGGGGGCGAGCCTACTGCTATCAACCGGGCACAAATCCAGACTCCAAGCTGCTATTGAGAAATTTCAGATAGAAAAACCCAATAACACTGCTCGACCCGGGAATCGAACCCAGGACCTCATGCTCAGCAGTAGCGCTTGCGACCACTAGACCAACGAGGTAGTCAATAAACATTACATACTCAATTTAACGAAATGAGACCATTGAAACGATTTACAGAAACTTATGATTTCCTTGAACAACAAACACACAACGTTAACCAAGAAAAAGTTAAAACTAAGCAAAGTGAAACTACAAGTTCTTAGAACCGAACCCCTCAAGGCATTCCTGGATCCTAAATAACCAGCCATCGACAGTGAAAGCAAACTACACCTAATTAGTGTATTTCCTATACATGTGCCGGCCGAACAGTCGACGTGATGACCTGCAATAACTGTCATGGCGGCACGACAGTTCCGCATGGCATAGACTATGGAACTCGTTGACCTTAAGATAATAAGTGCAAATGTAAACATGTTGAAGTAAATAGATTAGCAGACAAAGAGATCGTAGGCATGTGCTAATGAAACGAGGAAACCCGTTAGTTAATTGATAGATAACATAACATCATGTCTGTACTCTTTGTGGCTGGAAGTGTAGGTAGAAGTACACCCACTTTTCGTCAGGTATTAGGGGGTGAGCCTATTGCCATCAACCGGACATAAATCCCTGGGATTCTACTGAGAAATAATATACCGACATAGATAGACACTTTGCTATAGAAACTACTACTTAACTTAAGAACTTAGAACTACTTAAGGTTACGCTTTCCGGTCATTCTTCCATACAAACGTAGTTTGGTGATTACTCGTCTGTTTGACGGTGTACGTTCAAAATTTAAAATTATGTCAATTTGTCTCGTCATTATCTAGGCCTGTATGGAAACAAAAACGATTTTTTTATTGGTTTTTAAGTTATGAGCATAGAAACTTCCATATTTCAACACAAATTTTAACTCATCTTTGGGCGTAAATAAAAAATTTATGGAGAATGAAAATGGAAAAACAGGCATAGATAATTTATTCAAAAGTTCAAATAATTATATTTTGAGTAGATACATCTAGTAGTTTTTCCATAATATCTAAACGCCTAAAAGTCTGTTCATGAAATTTTACGCGCTCATTTTCGTTATAAATCATAGTGCATTTCACTGATTAAATAAATAAAAACTGGATAAATAAATAACTTTACTAAATAGCAAGCATATTAGCCACGCCACCAAAGTTGGCCCGACAACAGCCAGCCGGTTCTTAAAGGATCTTTATAAGTATGGTATAAATATGTCTTTGATTGTAAAGCTTCGTAAAGATGGCGTCATCTATGTCTCTGGGTAGGTTTATATTATTATAATATTGAATAGCGATGACTGATGTTTGGTTTTCTTGACATTTTGTAATATAATACTAAATTTTTCTTAAATGGTATTGTGTGATTGCTCATGCTATTTTTTATACTTCGACTTCAAAAACAGTATAATTTGTTCGTCCATAATCCGTTATTACATCTGAATTTATGTGCCAAACTATTTGTTCAGATATATCAGTAATGTTCTTATAATCTTTATCTAACGACTCAATAGTCTGTAACCTCGCCATGTTTCGTAAGTCTAAAACTCAACCTGACTTCTACAATAAAATGTCTGAATATGAAATCTATTAGACTGAAATCAATAAATAGGTTTTGTAAAAAGTTTCATAAATACTTTAATTTCACTTCTAACTTTTTTTTCTCTGTAAACTTTTCATCTGTCACTGCATCCACTGTGATGCTTATGAGTGATGACTGATGTCGGATGATCATGATCTCCCTATTATTCTAAAAGTTGGCAACGTCGCAAATAACTACCAAATATTTCGCTGTTTTGATTAATTTGGCAATATTACTGTATGGAAATGTGAAATATGGCTAACTAGTGAACTAAAATATTGATTATGAAATGCAATAATTAATATCAGAACACCAAATATTTAGATTTAGATGTAAAGAAGTATTTGGAAACTTTCCAAATGTCTTTTTTACACCTAAAGCGGTTACAACACCAAATTCAGTGCTATAATTGCAATTATTTATTAACGTTAGCGAGATTTCATATTTCCATACAGTAATATTGCCAAATTAATCAAAACAGTTAAATATTTGACAGCTATTTGCGACGTTGCCAACTTTTAGAATAAACGCTCTTAAGATGAAATGTTTACGAGGGATTTTTATCCGTATGATTGACCCTATTGATTGGTAACATAAAAATCCAGGTGTTAATTTTTCGCATTTGAGATGAACGTAGAAATGTTGAAAAACACACACTACTACATAATCTATGATCACAACCATTCCTCTACAAGGCTTTAATAGTGTATTCAACAAATATCTTGCGAAATCATAAAGAATGCTAGATACAAACTAAAAGAAATTAATTTACAGGCCACACCCAAACTGAAGTGTACCAACTTCAGGGTTTAATACGTGTATCCTCAGACTTTATGGAGTTGTAGTAATTGCAATTGGTTTGTTTTGCAATAACGTTAAGTATACATAACATACTAGTTACAATGTAGATTATGATAACGATCTCTCAAATATCCCAAACAACCGGCTTCCTTCTAATTTGGATCTTCAACAACGGCAACGGTGAACGGAACAGTGGTATTGACAATTTACGCAGTTCCTTTGTTTCTCAAATACGAACTTTAAATATTCATAGATAAATTACAAAATCGGTTTGATTTCACATTGAAAGCACGACGCTTAATTAACTGTCTATGGTTACTGTCACAACTCACGAAAACCAATGGCTCAGGCTCACTTTAAAATCTATGATTACCACAGCTTAATAGCCAGGTAAATAAAAACAAGCGTTAAAGTATTAGGAAAATTCCACCGTTATTCCCCACAACACGTTTGAACAACAGACATAACTATTTATTATCAACATGGATTCTTATCATTCTCTGTTTGCGCATAGTAATCGCTGCAGAGCCCAAGATCATGTAGGTACTTTTATTTCCCAACATTGTTTAATACTTTTGCTGACATAAGATAAAGGGGCCTGAAAATAATATCGTAGTTGAATTCTGATTACGAAAAAATATCCTCAAACAATTCTGGAACAAAACTAGCTGCGGCCGCTGCTCTTGTGTAAATATAAAATCTAGACAGAGAACATAATTATAATGAAAAGAAAAATTTCCCCATTTAGGAACGCACTAACGGACATACAGAGAGACGGTTCGTTTTACAATATACCCAGAAGATATAAAACTTACGAAGTTGCAAACCAGCTAACCAACCAGAAGTAGTCCGCAGAAGAACAAACACTGTGATCTTTAAAAATAAGTTGATTTAAAATGTCAAGCACTGGATTGAAGCGTATGCGTGGTTTTCCCGCCATAAGCCGGTCACGAATTCATACTTTAAAAAGTTTAAACTTTTTGTTTTTTGCATCACTAAAAGGCTAGCCTAATGATGCAAAAAAATGTTTTTCTTGAAAAGATATAGTCTCACCACCTGACAGCTCTATGCGGTGTTTCTCTCTGATGGATACCGTATAAGCTAGCAAATAATGGATTATCGGAGTCAAAGATACTCCTTAGCGTTCAGATGGAGAGGCCTATGTCCAGGTTTAAACTGCTGGCAGACTGATCACATGATAGTTTTTGCAGAACGCCCATATTCCTAATTCAAAATTCAAACAACAGCCGTTACCAAACGTGATAGCGCGGTGCTTTTATCGGGAACAAAGAGTGAATATTGCAAAGGCAGTCGTGCGTCCGCGCCGCATTTCAATCGCGATCCGCGCGCGACATACATTATGCATGCGTCTGCGCTGGCGGGAGAGCTTGCTTTGGACAGGTGCAGAAGGTTTACTGCACCCCATCAATCACAGTACAATCATTCATCATTCTAGTTTTAATAGATGCAGCCGAATATCTTACAAAGAAAATCTGCTATCTGATCCCCATTGAATCTTGAATATTGGCATGACAGCAGAAAAAATCTAGGTAATTGTATCAAAGCCTCCTTACAGACGAATCGAGGACAAGACGATCAATACACTATTTTGAATAATTTTGAAGAGTCCGTTTTACATAATTATTAGATTTAGATTCGAATTTTCATTAGCAGTGCTTTGTTGCTTTGTTAGAACTCAACCTTCTAGATACATCTTTTTCTTCTGAAATACCAGCGTACTACGTCTCGACATAACTTGCGTCTACCGACCTTTTTCAGAACAAAATATCGCCTATTCTTTACTTCAAAAGGTTGGCGGCATTAAGGTGGTTGCCAGTCATTGTGGTAACTGGCAATGTTATTGCCCGTCAGCTGAACTCCAAAAAGGGAGAGATGACAGGTTTGCGCTATGATTGTGATCTTTATCTTGTCAGATGATTATTTTTATCATTAGCTTTATGAACGACGGAAATAGAAAAGCCATTAAAGAGCCACTATGCTCAACAGTTAAAAACTACAGCAAGATGAAGATAAGCACGACAAAATGCGCAAGATTGTGAGAAAGAGAGCAATTATTTATTTATGAACATGGAAATTGTTATATTTGGCAAAGAATTACAGACAGCCTGAAGAAGGTTAGGAATTTGTGATAGTGTCAAAATCATAGTAAAGTATAGTGTATCTAGTGCAATCTCACAACGAAAGAAACAATGATGGTTATTCAAGACCTCAGCTCTTACAAAAAATCACTGACAGAAGTTTTCTCGCCTTTAAAGCCAAAGACAGAGAAAAAGTGAGCACATTGCACATACATGAATATTCATACAAACATAACGCTTATGTATTAGCTCGCAGTAAGACCGTAACTTACTGACAAAGGACCGTCGTGACGGCGGCGGTTGCGAAACGCTCGTGATGGATACAACTACGCTATAGTTCAAAAGTGAAGGTGACGCAAATGTCAGAGCTTTGAGCTTGCTAGCTAACTAGCGTATTGTTAAGGATAACACAATACAAACCTACTTACTACTACATACACTATAAATATGAATTATAGCTTTTGTTTGGTAATCGGGATGATGTATTGGCAAGATTTTTTCTACTCATAAGAAAATTAACCCCAGTTAATAATAAACTGAGGGTGGTCTCTGAATAGTCTTTGAAACCGCAATCCCGAGTCACCATGACACTTACTTTCGCCTCCATCTTATTTATGTTGGCACACAAACAGGTGGACTCAGGCCTCAAGTCGAGTTACAACTTGTTAAATGCAAATTGTTGTACGAGAACTGAGTAATATAGTTTATTGTGGAACGTTGAACCAGTAACCTGTCAATGCAAATCTCAATCTTCAATTCGAAACACGTCAAGCTACCGGAGTTAAGACACCTGGGCACGGCAGCACTGGCGACAGCCTCAATATTCATAAAGCCATTGCAGGTATTGCAACAAGTTTTAGCTAGAACTGTAGTGTGTTCTAATACTATAGTTCTATCACAGTGTAACTACTTACAGTGGTTCAACCATAGATATAAATGGAGCGTTTTTGCAAAGCAATCGTGCTAAGGCCGTTGAGGTACGGAGGAGTGGGCGGAGCTTATAGCTTATTGCCACAAACTGTGGTTAGGTGAGTAGTTAGTTCGATTTTTTGGAAATTTCTCGATACCTAAGGCCTAGCTAGTAACTAAGATCATCATTTCAAAATTTCAAGACTTTTGACTTTGACATTTCCCAGATCCTGTGATCCTGTCAAATGTATGAGCGATGAACCATTACTTCACAGTGTTTTACGTCTGTTCCAAAAGTATCGAATGAAAGTGTGAACAAATCCTCTCTAGGTTAAAAAAAAATCTTTACACAATCACTCACTAAGGGATTTAGTAACACACTCATCTGTATTTCGAAAGTTCAAATTTTATAGCTCAGCAATTTTTCAATATTTTTTTTTTTTAATCTTAATTGAAATCTTATCATCGACGTAGATTTAGGCTCAATTGTCAAATGAAAAACATCTCTATGGTGATTTAAAATTAGAATTTTGGGCTTTAAGTATTCAAATAATCAAATCAAAGCACTCAATTTCTAAGTGACACTACTGCTGGCATCCACAGGTAAATTTTCAGATCCACTTGTTTACATTTTCATCGAAACTTTTGGAATAGACTATAAGTAGTTCTACTGGTAGATGCGGAAGACATAAGATAATATCAACGGAAACTTAATTCAGTTTACGATCACTTCTGATTGGTCATGGTCGTAGTAATAGGAGCTTTATGTTGCCTGGCGGCTACACGATTTATCTTAATATGCATGGGCAAGATAAAGATATTAGTCACTTGGAAGTCCTTGATAAAACTGAGCAAAATTGCATTTTAGATGACGGAGTAACGTATTCGGCGAAATGTCAAGCACCGCTAAACGTGTTTGCTCAGAACCGAACTGACGGCTTCCATGCAGTGATTCGCAAAAAAGTCGCATCACTGATGCGTAGAATGCGGGTCAGTGACAATAGCATCCTGAAAACAGTGGTGGAGAGCCCTTACTCCCCTTTTCTGAGGCTCTATGTGGGGAGAATGGTCAGGTAGCATTCCTTGCTTTAACGTTCTCTACACATCCTGCCGCAGTCACCAGCTAAACTTATCCTTGTTTTGTGTACACTAGTGATTTGGGCCATATTGTTGTCCGAACTGAATCAATAAATAAACTGCATGATATAAAACTGTCTGATCTTGCTGTAAACAAAACTTTGATTATGTCATGCAGTAAAATATATACAAAATAAATATAAAAAACCTGTATTATGTACCTTGACTGCGTTTAATTACGTCATGTTAACCTTCAATAAGTGCATAAGCTTCTTGCTCAATGAAGAAGAAAGTGTGCGCATGCGCAGCAGGCATGACCCCGCGCGAGGTCAAGGGTAGCGTAAAGTTCACTCAGTGAGCTTTGCTTTAGTGCACTGCAAGTATGCAATGAGCCTGTACTATATTGTGGAAGTTATATATATACGAATACGTCTATGTATTAAAAAAATCTGCTATTTCATAGAAAACTGCAATACCTACGCGGTCAAAATGTATGGAACAATTTTTTTTTTTTAATAACCTGCGAAGAATTTCAACGCAGGGGAGTTCAGAATCACGTAGTGAATCCATGGTAACAGTTTTCGCGTCGATGTCCCTACCACCCTGTATATACACGGCCGTTAATATGGCACATCGAATAACATTAAAAATCGACTTTGTAAAGCTTGGTTTTATCAGTCAAAGGTACCTCCTGAGTTTTGTATTTTTCCCATAACAAACTTTTTTTTTCTTTCTTTCCTGTGTAACTCTTTCCTCTTCAGGAAGATCATGATTTGATATCGATACCCGTCATGTCAGCGAAGTTTCACTAGTTGATTTTAATTAGTCCCCGCGTAAACTGAACCAGTCCACTGAACCAGTCCTGAACGTGAGTGAAGTAACCTTCATGATAAATAAAATATTTTGTATGAAAAACTACTAGTTATAGAATAACCTATACACACCTATATACTATTAAATGAGCAATATTTGTATATACATTATGTATAAATATATATTTGTAATCACGTTCTCGAAAACGACTCTAACGATTTCGATGAAAGTTACAATATAGGAGTTTACGGGGGTGAAAAATCGATCTAGCTAGGTCTCATGTCTATTCTCACCCGAGCAGAGCTCGGTCGCCCAAAGCTTAGAACAAGATGGCTACCTTAGAATAATGGCATGGCAGCACGGAATTAGTATGTACTAATTCCATGTATAGTATACTATACATGGAATACTATAGTAAACTATACACCTATACTATTAAATGAGCATTCTCTATTTTCACCAGAGCAGAGGTTTAATTAATAAACCACTTAAGTTTTTCGACAGAAAACTTCACAAATGGTCAAGAATTTCATAAAACCGTGTCTTGTGAGTCATGCAGCGATGACGGGTCAACATCATCAACCAATTGTTGGACAATCTGGCACAACCCAGTTCACAAATATTGATGTCAATTAACACCAGCGACCGCTATGTCTTTGTGTTTGTGAGAAAAATTCGGAAAACTTTGAAACACACATTCACTAGCACAGTAAAATGATTTTTGTTTTTTTAAATATAGATTGCATGTACGATGTTTCTTATATATTTAGTTATAAAAATTCAGACACGATGTAAAAACTGTTAATGAATAAATGAATTGAATTGAATTGAAAATTAGTTCAATCAATAGTAGGTAATTTCCACTCGAGGTTTTCGAAGGGAGTACGGAATTCCAAGATTGTGAAATGATTGAAGCTGGAAACATTAAACGTAGGTTCTACATACCAATTAAATAAATTATCCGTAAAATTCATAATTTTAGACTATTGTTTTCAACTTAGGTATTGTTTCTTTATATTTCGAAATTGTATTCAAACCTTGAACATAATAATTACACTGAAGACGAAAGCGCTTAAGAACTTTTAAAAGCTAATCCTTCTGTCGAAAAATTACAGTGTTAAGGTTCTTGTGGATAATAACAGCAATCATATCTCTGTCACAACTATCAGCTTTGATTTATCGGGGTTTGATTATGCGCATACGTTGCGCAAACCACACCGCAAGCCTGCAACTAACTATTCAGGTTTCACAACTCTAAACTCCGTGCGGAATATAGAACTGGCTGAAAATGTATCAAATGTGAGCTAATAAGGTTTCACTTTCCATTGATATTGGCAGCTAAGAAATTATTGATTGCTAAGTAACAGCAGAAAACAATGAATGTGTAGTAGGATACTGTGATTTTTCAAAACATTGCCTTTTATATCAATTACTATCGAATGTATTTACTACAGACTGCCTTGGAATTTATGCCGAATACCTTGACCATATTATAAAGCACAAAACAAAAAGTATGCATGTAAAAATCTAGCACAGTGAAAAGTTGTAAATACGGGAATAATTCAAATTCTTGTCAATGGCGCGAGTTTTTGCTACTCTTTGAAAACAATAAGCTGTCAGAGTGACATACGTCAGATGGTTTTCCGCGGGAAACAAAGCGAGCTCGAAAGTGGGTTGCACAGACAAATTAGAGGTTACCTTGCCGTGTCATGGAGTTCGCTCAGATTTCTATCTCGTCTTTTATTTAATCACTTTCCCCATACTTATGTAAAAGTATCACTTTAATGCGTGTACCTACTCTAGCACGAAAACCATTTCCTCCATTCTTGACAAGCAAGCAAATAAATTGCTTTCGTGCTTGTATACGGTTCATTATTATTAAGGAAATAATTTATTTCGATATGATTTACTTTGCAAGGAGTAATAGAAGAGGAGTTATCAAATTCTTGAATAAAAAACAAATAAGTATCTACAATGCTTGCGACTTATAAAATTATAGAGATGAATGACACCACAACCAGCAAATATATCGTTCAAATATTCTCCTTTATTTAATCCTTCGTTATAAGAAACATAAAATCTTATCGCCGCGTGGGCAATTGGGCACGGCAGAACAAGTGAACACGTGTGCGCAAAAAAACACAGGCGCGGCTGGCATAATGTCACGCACGTCGCTAGTCAAACTTGAACAGCGAAAATTGCCCTTACTGCTACGAAATAAAGTCGCTGTCAAAGTCATACTGTTGCAATTGCCATAGAAGTGCGGTTGACTGTATGTCGCCGAGTCGATGAACCTAGTCCCTGCGATACGACCAAGTATAACTTTGTAAAAAGATAAATAATCATGTGTCTCGCTAGTTGAAGCTTTTGAAATATTTCCTTGAAATGGTCTGATAAATATTATAAATAATCTAGGTAGGTACACTGTAAGTACTGGACATATCTGTATTATTGAAGGAATCAACTCCTTCGGATATAATTATGGGATTTTTTAATCTCCCGAAAGTTTACCTTGTGAAGTAGAGCGTTCGTCTTGTAGTTCCGACTGCTAACTTCCGAAACGTTTTCTACTGCTAACATTGTATAGGATAACTTTCATAATTTGTTTGTTTCAAATGGTACTGATTACATACATTGCAATTTTAATGAGAATCAACGTGCAACGGTTTTAGCAGAAGCATAATCAGCCTATAACATTCCAACTGCTGGGACTCAGACCTCCTCTCTGTGAGAGGGAGTGTGGCGTACGTAATCCACCACCAGTGCGGATTGGGAGATGTCACACTTGTCTTCGAATTTTTGATTGTTGGTTCCTCACCATGATTTCCTTCACCGTTTTGACACCAGTAGTGTTGAAATAATTTACAAAAAGCGCCTGTCAGGATTCGAACCTACGACCTACAACTCGGAAGCCGCAGCCGTTTCCACTGGGTCACCACTGCTCGTGCAACGGTTTAATCTAGGTTAAACTCAGAGTTTAACTTTATGTAAGTAATTTGTCTAGAACCTACTGTTGCCGTAGAATAGTGCCGCAACCATAGAAATATGAAAAATGGCCGCAACAAACACATCAAAACCTTAATGCTTACTGACCGTGAAAAAATATAACCACTCATTCAAACCTGTGTTTAAAGCTCTAGTTTACTAAACTAAGTTAAAAGGTTAGTGTAATCGACCTACCTATTCTATTCTACAGAAAAAGTTTAAGCTTTCATTATGTATAAGTTCTTCCAACTCGAACAGGTCAGTGACTGGCGTAAATACCAAATATTTCACTCCCGATTACAGCGATTTATACGGTCAGGTAGAAAATCGATATTTTAAAATAAATCATTACGAACCAATGTGTCTGTGTGGCCGCTTAGACACAGAGAAAAAATAATACTACTAACAAAGCTTAGATCTTCTTAACAACACAATGAATTTTGATGCGGTTTTCACTATAATTTAGCGCATTTATTCCGGAAGGTTTATGTGCATAACGTCAGACAATTATTATTGATCGTTAAAATTTGTGATTTAAAGCGTTTCTTCTTTGTTTTTATTGTCACTAACAAGACACAATATAATTTTTATTGTTATCGACTTCTAAAGGCAAATCGACAGTTGAGCGGAATTAATATTAAACTTACATACAGGGTGGCATGGAAATCGACGCGAGAACTGTTACCATGGATGCCGTACATGATTCTGAAACCCCCTAGGGGCCTTATTGTTGATCGAAGCCCCCTGCGTTGAAAATATTCGTCGGTTATTTTTTTTTTAATCTGCTGTTTCTTAGAAAAATGCAATACCTACGCGGTCAAAATGTATGGAACAGCTGATTTTTTAAATTACTGACGAAAAATTTCAACGCAAGGGGTTCAGAATCATGTACTGAATCCACGGTAACAATATTCGCGTCGATGTTCCTGCCACCCTGTATGTATATTAAACAAATCTCGATGTCTTGTCAAGTTATAAAAACCGTGCAAAGCAGGGGCGGGTCGCTACTTAGCTCAAAATAAAACTATGATCTATGTTCACCGAGGTCTTACGACTACTTACATATAATTTAATACCGATAGATATCCTATAACTTATATTATATTTATAATACATTCGTGCACATTAAGTCCTTGTCCAGTCCACTCTACCAATCATTAAACAGACATTTAAATCGATGTTGTAAATGAAACGTGCTAAACGTTTTATTGTATGTACCTACCTATTACGTGATGATACAGCAGTGATAGCCTAGTGGAGTGACCGTCAGACTGGCAAGTCATAGGTCTCGAGTTCGAATCCAAGGCACCTCTGACTTTTCGGGTTCATGTGCGTATTGTATAATTTTCACTTGCTTCAAAAACGGTGAAGAAAAACATTGTGAGGAAACCGGTATGCCTGAGAGATATTTTTCGACAGCATGTGAAGCTAAGTCAGAGGCCCATGGGTGGCATGAAAATTCTGACATCAGGTTAGTCACTAATCACACGAAAAAGAAAGAATGTAATGATGCCTGCCAAATGACCGCCAAATGACTGCCAAATGACCGCCAAATGACCGCCAAATGACTGCCAAATGCCTGCCAAATTACCGCCAAATGCCTGCCAAATGACTGCCAAATGCCTGCCAAATGACTGCCAAATGCCTGCCAAATGCCTGCCAAATGCCTGCCAAATGACCGCCAAATGACTGCCAAATGCCTGCCAAATGACCGCCAAATGCCTGCCAAATGACTGTCAAATGCCTGCCAAATGACCGCCAAATAACTGCCTCATTAGTCTAGTGGTTGCAAGCGCTACTGCTGAGCATGAGGTCCTGGGTGTGCTTCCCTCTGTTATTGGGTTTTTCCATTTGGATTTTCTCAGTAGCAGCCCGGAGTCTGGATTTGTGCTCAATTAATGGCAAAATGGCAATAGGCTCGTATCGACATGTAACATAACAAAACATAAACATAACTGGCGAAATGTGGGTGTACTATAGATACACCTCTGCCTAACCCTTTAGGGACTACAGGCGTGATGTTATGTATTACGCAATAGACGAAAAAGTAAAAACTAAAATTAAATTAATCATAGTTTTACACACAGTCATGCTTTCATACAAAACTTCTCCAGGAAAACGCAATACAATAAATTAAATATCTAATTAATTTACTGTACAATTAATTTTCGCAATGAAATTATGCTGTAATTACGCAAATTACAGTTTGAGTGTTGAAAACGTAAAATTACTGAGAGGCCGACGCCCCCGACGTTCAAGCGAAAATAAAAATTTGACATGTGCTCTTGTTTTTTAACTACTGTTAAAACTAGACTTTTATAACTGGAGTTTATGTTCCCTACAGTAGGTCAGTAGGACTATCATAGATAGTAATGAGTAACAACGCGGCATGGGGCAAAATGCTGTGAACTTTTTTTAGGACACTGAAAATACAGATCTGATATTGCCTACAGACTATTAAAAAAAACTGCTTTTTACCTTTTGAACCTTATTGTATGAACTCATAATCTTGTTAAAGAATTCTATAGGAGTTTTTTTAATAAGCGAATTAAAATTATGAATTATTAAGTACCTACACTTGGTATTTCTTTAACCCTCCCTGGCCTTTGCAGTAAGATATGGGCAATAAAAAATGAAACGATTTTATTAAAATAATCAAATGGGGCATGACAGTAGGATACTGTTATGCGGTATGCCCCATTTATCAAATGTATTTAACCAGAATACCCGCGAAATTTCGCTTTGTTAGTTAACTTTTTAATTAGTCAAGATTTTTAAGGCACCTGTTTAGGTCATGAGCTATCCGAATATCAAATAATATTAGGCCTAGGTCTTAAGGAGGAGGCGTGAAAATTGATTCGCTGTTACAATGTATAATAGATTATTATGGTTCACAATCAATGGTTATTCAAAGGTTAAGATAGGGAACTTAACCTTTGAATAACCATAACCATGACGTAAACAAGGATTTTTTTCATATAAACCCGTGCTCCATCCGTGCTCAGTCAAACACAGATTTAATATACATAATCAGTCAAATGAAAACTTTTTTATAACATGTTACGTAACTCTACCGACATGAAACAACAGTTGCAAAATTGTCTTCTAATTCTAAGCATCGTTTTGAGTGAATTTTAACCCGGTCAAAATTAATCTAGATGTTACCGAACAAAAGTATTGAATAGTTAATTTTTTTCACAGACATTTTCTTATTACTGACAGTCAGTGAATTGCAATTATGAATTAACATTTTGTAATATTCGACTCAAATTGTAATAGTAAGATAAATAAGTCTATGTTTTTTTATGATTTTTCGCACGCGATTAGGTTTTGTAGATACCGTTGAGTTTGACTGTTCATAACAAAATAATCAAAATTATGAAAGTTAATTATGATTTCCTATAATTATGTATGCTTCGAATTGAGTTCTCGATTTTCGGGTTACGTACTCACTACTTAGTATAAAAAAAATACGTCGTTTTAAAAACGCGAATTTAATAAAATGGATTTGGTTAACGAGAATAAAATAGTTTAAACTAAGCTCGGGAAAAGTTATCTTGCACTTACTTATATAATGAGCCCATGTTTAAACTAAACCATAATCACATACAGCGCAAGTTATAACTAAATAACGCAAAAAGACTACATTTTAGAATTACAAAACGTAAAATAAACGTATTATACGCAATGCGTTTCCTCCTTTCACGGAGTAAAGCTAACTTTCGACCGTCTCACACATTCTAGTTATGTTTTTATGAAAGGCCTAGATTTTCTAGATGTGTTCCCGAGAAGAAGCGAAATCGACGCTGCTATCGGTCAGTGAGTGAAAATGTTAAGGGTACCATTCATTTACGCGCGCGTACCACTAGATAAGATCAATATTAATTTTACAATTCTTCTCCTGTAATTCTACATAATTTTACAAGGAGCTGTAATGAATACACACACACTCACACACACCACACTAACACACACCACACTCACACTAACACACACCACACTCACACACACTACACACCACACTCACACACCATACTCACATCACACGTACACAAACACACCAGATATACCATACAACACCTGAAATCACCTCTCTAGTCTCCACTCTGGAATTCGTACCCCGAGCCCCAAGATACAGACTAACTGTCTAATTTGGGGCTCACTGGTAAATAATATTTTGTAACCCAGCTATAAGGTAATATTTTTAGCTACTCATTTCGTCTCTACTTGGTGTTAACCTGTAAACCTGCTTACTGTATTACCTGGACAATAAACTATTTCTATTTTTTTGTTTCTGTATGGACTGCGGAGCCATGTCTCTTCTATACACGCGGTTACTACCAATTTTCAGTAGTAAATTAGCTGATTTTGTAGGTCCTAAAAAGTTACACGACGGTTAAAGTGGCACATAAATTCTAACATCTGAATTGATGAACTCAGAATCCGAAAACTAGCCGATGAATTCTTCTGATTTGGTAGGATTTATTTATGGAAACGTAATACACAAGAATATTATTATAATCACTAATCTAATATTCTGTTTATCATACAGCAGTGAGGTCCATATTTTATTATTAACCCAAAGATAATGAGTGAATCATGTTTGTCGGTGGGTTTCACAATCTAATTCAACTGCTATTTTATTGCTCTATTTCTATAATCTATGACAAAATGTTGATAAAACATTCGCAAACCTACATATTATTATGTTCTAAATGATTTAGCAATATGTATGTATAAACTTTGCCAACATTTGCAATTTTAATATAAATATTTATTTTAATTCTCTCAAAAAGTTAAAATTTTTCATAAATTAAGTAACAGCAAGATTTAACCTTTGCGAGAACTGGAGTCTACACGGGGTTCGGGACCTGTACCCTAATTGCGTAACTTATTTTCATAAACAATTTTGCTTAATTTGTTTTATTTTGACAGTTCAATAACATTCATTGCGATATTTACGTTGTTGAGCAGATTTTTTTTTCCAACTTATGAAGCAATGGATTAGCAATCTGTTTCAAATCGAAACAAATTGTGATTGTGTTGCATTACGCAATTAGGGTACCTACTCCAGGCTCACACCCTCTTAAATTACAATGACAATTAAATGACTCTGCGATCAGAAACCTACTTTCCCAGATTGTAACTACATAATCAATTTAACAAGTTTATGTCCTTCAAAGACTGCTTTAGACTGAGTTGCCTACCTAAGTGTCATGTGTTCGCCATGAAATGTTCGCCTTGAACAACCAGCAGCTTTACTAACAAAGTTTCTAACCTCTCAGGAGCGATGTTCGGTTTCTAGATTGGCGCATGCACTAGAATGTTAATGTTCCAACGTTTGCGCCAATTTGCGCGTAATGACGTCTAGCACCATATGCGGCCATGTTGGCGCTGTTACTGTGTAATTTATTAAGATTTATTGCGAGTTTATTAAATTATGGCAGTTTGATATCAGGAATTTGTATGACGAGAGCTTTTGTTAATTCATTTAAGAGTTTTGTTAGTAAAATCATTTTGGATAAAATATTTTGTCTCATAATCTGTGCGTTTTCCGAATTAATTTATCAGTCAGTTAATACAGAGGAGCAGTGGTGGTAACGGCCGTGACTTACGAGTTTTAGGCCGTAGGTTCAAACCCAAACAGGCGCTTCACTTTGTGTAAATTATTCCATCACCACTGCTCTCAAAACGGTGAAGGAAAACATCGTGAGGATATCCTAGAACCAAAAAATCCAAGACATATGATATCTACCAACCCGCGCTGGGCCCACGTGTTGGAGTGCGGTCCACTCCCTCTCAGCGGGAGGACGCCTGTGTCCCAGCAGTGGGAACATTATAGGCTGATTATGCATATACTTATGCTGTTCATACGTCTATACAAGAAAAGCAAAACCTCCAGCAAAACGAGTAAAAACATAACATTAAATAAAATTCAAATAAAAACATACTCTTCCAATTCAAGGCCTCAGTTCCATCGTTTGACCGCACAGAAATAATAATTGACGGAAAAGCAATTCCTCAAACAACACACAATTAACGAATATAGGACGGAACTTGTAAACCGCCGTGACAGACAAAACGGAACCTGATTCATGGCTAAACTAATTGATTAGCCAATAAGCCAAGCCACAGTACGTGAGCAAAACAATATAGTGTTGTGAAAACTAGAACCGTTGTCAATTGCCACCGGTATACCAAAGACAAATGCAAACAATACTCTTTTGTCCTTGAAAATATGGTGAAAGTTTTGCAGAGTTTTGCGGAAACACTACTATTTTAAATGCTAACCCCTTTTTAAAATGACTGTCTATTGTTAACCTGTCGGTTAAGCGCCTGCTTTGTTAGCGATAAGTCGCTCATTAAAGCATAATTAAGATAAACGTAATGTATTTTGTCCGTCGGTTAAAAAATAAATCGATTTAGATAGTAGGATTTGGGTCAAAATCACGGAGGTCAAAATGTATTTAAACTTACTTGTTGAAGAATTTACCAGATTAATTGCATTTTTGTTATTAGGTGTACACGATATTCCAAGTTTGTATTAGGTTTGGTATTTATTTATTGTACATTTCCACACAGTTATATTGACAAGAGTTTTATAAAAAGAGCAAGTCCAATTTTTTATTATTTTCAATAATTCTAACCAGGATAAGTTAACCAGGTTAAGTAAAACTAACATTGAATAGTTTACCATTTTTCTCTAAAATGGAGGGGTCTAAAAATATTATTTCAGTGATTCCAAGTTCCATATTTTTGTCGCTTTTATTTAAGTGCAGGTTGACGCTGGTTACATTTTTCTTGGAATACAAAATCAACGTCCATATATAAAGCGGACATCTGCTACAAAAAAAAAAAATAGGCAGGCACTAAAGATGCTAATTCGACCTGCCCCAAAAAGTACAGTCGTTCAGACAAAAATTCGTTCAGGCAGATGCGTTTAAAATTCGTACCAAATCACAGATTTTACTTCAGCTAACTGTGAAGAAAGCTAGGTGACAATTACAGTTTAGCATTACTAAGCAATACTCTATCTAAACTAAACGCTTTCTCCTTTAAAATATGTAGTGAAAACGCTTAGAACATTTCACTGCTCAGTTGTTGTTAGGTAGCGGAACATCTTTTTATGATGTATTTTTTAATTAAAACCTGTCTATGAACGAACATGTGCATTCAATTACATTATTATGTAACCGGAGTAACCGCGTGTTAAAATAAATAGACAGGTGCTGTAGTCAACTGTAGTGAAACACAATATGTAATTGTGTTTGTTTGTATGTGTATCTGTCAGGGGCGAGGACATCTTGATAATATGATACCTAGCTGATATCAGATTTTTATAAATTAAATTGTTCGTGCGTCTCAAATCGTCTGTAAAATAGCGTTGTAGCAGAATAGTATTATAGTGCTCCCTTCCAAATAGATGCAACGCGACTCTAGTAGATCAATTTCTCTGAAAACTTCATGGAAATTGTTCTACCAGAATCGCGTCGCGCCTGTCTGCGGAAGCCTGTAGCGTTTTAATAAATAGCGCGTCACAGAAATAAAGCATTTAATAAATTTTCTAAATTCACTTTTTCGTGCGACTGTATTTCAATTTGAAATAGTCGACAAAAAGTATTAAAAACGCACATTTTTATTGCTGCTATAAAAAACTTGACAATTATGCATCTCAACAGTGGTTGCTTGCTTTCGTTTTCAACCAATTAAAAGTATTCGCCTGCTGAAGACTGGGGGCTATCGTAAGAGATGATAATTTGGTACTAATTACGAGCTACTGATTACACGTCACATTAATGTAATTACTGTTGTTACATGAGATTTTTCCTTATGTTCACTTTCTTTGGGTGTAATAAGATTACTTTTTTTTTTAAGTTTTTATAAAAATATTTACTAGAATTATAGAAAGGTGAAAGAATCAATCGCTATCTATTATCAATTTATCATGAATGAATTAAATGAAATAAATCGTAAGAACTAATTGAAGCTACTTACGGAAATTAGAACTTCTCACGACTTTTAATGAAAATGAAGACAGTTCCACCTCAGCTCCCGTTCTCTTTGATGACTAATTTGTTTCATTTTGACAGTTCAACAACATTCATTGCGTTATTTACGTTGTTGAGCAGATTTTTTTTCCAACTTACGAAGCAAATCGAAACAAAATATATTACGCAATTAGGTTACTGATTCATATGCTTGAATTTTGTTGGGGACTGAATCCAAGCTAGGGTTGCCAACTTTTTTTATATCAAATTATCGAAGCCATTGCCTGTAAAAATACAGTAGATGGCGAAACATTAAAAAAAATATAGTAAGTAAGTATGTTTCAAAACCATTTTTATTCTTTAAATGCTTATTTTTTGCTACTATGAATCTTTATTAATGGGTTTTTCTTTTATTTCTATGTAGTTTTCATGTTTATTTCATACCTATCTATTTTAACTCTCTGAATTAAGGTTACAAAATACCATTAATTCAGCTTTTATACTGGCCCTATTGCGATCATCTCGCTATTTCGTATTGAAATAAAAATATAATATTTTTTCTTTAGAAATATAGTATTTAGCCCTCTAATATAGCAGGATACTATATTATATAGCAGGGTTGGTAACTCCAAGCTGTTGCGGCCTCATAATATTTGTAATCTGTGGTAGGGAGCTACCACGTATCGTAGGTCAACATGTCTGTGCCAAATGGGATTTCAGTTAGTGTTTTCATGCTAATTGTTACTTTGTTTAGCCTATTAACGATTATTAGCGTGTTCTGTATGATGAACCACCAACGAGAGTTTATAGCAGTGATTTAAATTCGAATTATCAAAACTTTGGGAACTTAAGTGTCTGCTACACGGTTGCCAACTGCGTCCCCGACAGAGGTGACTCTGGTTGTTGACCGGCCGAGCTGTTTGAAATTTAATCCTAAACCACCATCTACACGGTTATAAACCACCAAGGTCACCGCTGTCGGGACACGGTTGGCGACCGTGTAGCAGTCGCTTTACATAATAATTTCGCACAATTTGCAATTGGCTATGACTAACGTAGATAGGTATTACAGGTACCTACTGTTCATGCTTGTTATGGGCCAGTTCAGTAATATATAGCTATTCAATGATTTGCATTAATAGTTAGGTACTATTCAACAGACAACAATTTTACAGCTCTTTAGTGAAAAAATTGGGTGGTCATATAAACGTTAATCCGGTATACCCAGGGGCTGCAGTCACGACAGAAGTAATAAGATAGCGATCGCTTTTTCATCGAATTCGGTTGCAAAGTCCTAAAGGGGTCCCTAGACCAGTGGTCGGCAAACCACGGCTCACGAGCCGCATTCGGCTCTTCGGCCTATAGAGCTGTACAAATGTCGATGAGTGCGAGCGTAGATACGTGCGGTAACGCGCGGGTGTCGATGTTTTGGTCATATCAAGTTTTATTCAAAATTCAAACTATTTATTTCAAAGATTTATTTCCGAAATATTTCCACCAAAAATGCAGGACATCGAAAATCAATCATTTACCTTTAAATTTTTTCTAAGGTTAACTTGTTAACAACACAGGTAAGACGCCTTCTTCATATTATCAGCCGATATGATGATGATGATGAAGGCATTCTAGTTCTTAGCAAGTTAATTTTAGGAAGCTTTGTGGAGTGAAAGGGGATGGGAGTTTTAAGGATTATACATAAACATAACATCACGCCTTGTTTCCCCGAAGGGTTGGGCAGAGGTGTCTCTGTAGCAGGTACACCCACATTTCGCCAGTTATGTTTAAGTCCCATGTAATAGGGGGCGAGCCTATTGCCATCAACCGGGCACGAATCCAGACTCCGAGCTGCTACAGAGAAATTTCAGATAGAAAATCCCAATAACACTTTGCCCGACCCGGGAATCGAACCCAGGACCTCATGTTCAGCAGTAGCGCGTTTTAAGGATTAAGAAAAGTGTATTGAGACAGATTTGACAACAAAAAGGATTCATGGCTTTCATAAGAAATCTTACTCGTTATAGTATTGATATTTGGCTATATTGACTAATGAGTTTACCGACCACTGCCCTAGACGATTCATTACCTAATGTGCCATGTTATAATTATTACGTAACCAGTACATGTTATAATTAGCCAATATGTCAAAACGTCAAGCAAATATTTTTTGACAGCTGCTCTAGCGCACAGATTGTAATAAGTCTGCGGCGCGTGAGTTGCCGACGGCAAGAAATGTTGCCATTTTAAATATTATATTTGTATAAACATTTAGGACTAGTTTTGTATTTATTTTATTTTTGATTTGTTATTTCACTATATGCTGCACCGGTTGACGTCATCACGTCAGCGCCGGCTATCGCTGAAAACCAGCGCTGGGGCTCTGTCTCGCATGGGGTCGCAGCTTTATGCTGAGCGATGGCCGTTTTGCGTGGATGTGACGCATATTTTCCCCCAATTTGTTATTTACGTGTTCTTTTTTAATCTTTTTTTGCGTCATGTTTACCGCAAATAAACGAATTTTCTTTCTTTCTTTCTTCTTTCTAGACGGTCAAAATTTCTTGACAAGCACGAAAACATCACGTGCTTGTCAAGCAGTTTTGCTACTACCAACTTACCGATGGCAAATTATTAATATTGTACATCCCGATTTATTTCAACGGTTTCGTTTATAACACCATGATTATTTATTGAGTTGTTGTAAGAGTTTTGCCTGTCTGAACAGTAAAACCTTGCAAATGCTCTGTAACATGATTATGTAGTCAGCACTAAACGTACACAATAAAATAATCAATATTGTATGCACAATGACCGACCCTGACCACTATTTCTGAATAGGGCTATTCTATATAGGGCCTTTCTAAATTAATATTTCCTAGGCCCGTATTACAGAATCTCACTCAAGACAAGCATTAGATAAAACTAGTTTCAACCAATCAAAAGGCTTTAATCGAGTTTTAAGTAATGCTGAGTTTTGAGCGAGGTTCTGTACTACGGGCCTTAGAGGAGGAACCTTTGCCATCAACCGGGTACAAATCCAGACGCCCGGAGTCTGGATTTGTACCCGAGAAATTCCAAACGGAAAAAGCCAATAACACTTTGCCCGACCAGTACCCTAATTGCGTAACTTATTTTCGTAAACGATTATAACTAATTTGTTTCATTTTGACAGTTCAACAACATTCATTGCGTTGTTTACGTTATCGAGCAGTTTTCTTTTTCCAACTTATGAAGCAATGGATTAGCAATCTGTTTCAAATCGAAACAAATTGTAATTGATCGTGTATTACGCAATAAGGGTACAGGGAATCGAATCCAGGACCCCATGCTCAGCAGTAGCACTTTCGACCACTAGACCAATGAGGTAGTCAAACTTAAAACCGTAATTTAAAAAGTCACACAGTTTAAATGTACTTTCCTAAAAGTTAGCCTATTTACGGAGACAACACCAAAAGTAGATACGTATAGTTTGTATCAAAAGTATCTGATGAAAATGTAAACAATTGGGGCCAGACCATAGGCAAATAATTATTGTTTAAAGAAATATTGTTTATTAAGAAAAAATAGGAAATATTAATTATACAATTAGGAAACGGTTGAAATAAAAAACCGGCCAAGTGCGTGTCGGACCACGCTCGATGAAGGGTTCCGTAGTTGGAATGAATTTATCCCAAAAACAAACTTAACTTTGTAGTTGATAAACATGTTCTCTCATACGAAATGTATGGGAAAACATGTTTTTGCAACTGCAAAGTTAAGTTGGTCGATTATTACTCGTTAACTTGTAAAGCCTACTTAGCTGTGATAGTTTTCCTTTTAATTTCGTTATATAAACTACTACTGTGATTTTTTTCACACATCCAAACCTACCATTTAGCTGGAAGGGGGGGGACCTTCTTTCAGTACTCCGTGGGGGGGACACTTGACTAACAAAAATTAGCACTTTAAAGCTTAATATTTCGCAAACAGATTCCTGAATCCAAAAATGGTTTTCGCAAACTGACAATGTTTTTGAAGGACCTTTCCAATGACACCCCAAACCATGGGACAAAAAAAAAAAACTCCACTAACTCCACTTTACGTGTACGGGAGGTAGGTACCCTAAAAAAAAATTTTTCCTTAATTTTGTTTTACCACTTTGTCGGCGTAATTAATATGTACACCTATGCCAAATTACAGCTTTCTAGTACTAAGGGTCTCGGAGCTAGACCGCGGACAGACAGACAGACGGACATGACGAAACTATAAGGGTTCCCTATTTACTACGGGACCCTAAAAATGAATGCTTTCTTTGCATAACAATAATGAGTCAATAAATTATCTGTTGTTGATTTTAAAATTAATAACATTCTGTAATCAGGCTACAAAAGATTATACAACAAGAGTACCTACGTATGATTATGTATGTATGAATGCCTATATACGTAGTAAATAAGGAAGACAGGTAAATGTTTCTAGATTAATTAGGTAGGAAATATCAGATGTTATATGTAAAGCAACATAAACACAATCAAACAACGTATTATTGTAATACTATTTATCTACATATTAATGATTGATATTGTTATTTTGCAATTAAATATTAATTTCCATATTTTTGGGGTCCGATTGCATAACTACGATCGTAAGTTGTTATTGCTTTTATCCTTTTAATGGTCGCGGTGCTGCAAATCCTGCAAATACAAAAATCCCACTGTGAAAACTTAGGTGAATTGAGCTTGAAGTGAACTTTCATTCAAGGCATGCTAGGGATTGATACTAATACTACTTACTAGTCCTACTAATCCCTTGACCTTTTTGTTTTTTTTTTTTTGTAGGCTGGGAAATTATCAATAAACTTCTCCCACTCTGGGTGGAGCGGGAGGGCGTGTCAGACTCTTACTGACTAAAACCCACCCGTGTTCCTTCAGTTATCATGTTGCCGGGGGCCACGATATCCCTTTCGGACTTCTTCGCAACCTAAGTTTGCACGGTGAGATTTTTGTCTTAAACTAAAACCACCTGAAACTAAGCTGCTCTTCCTATTCTGAAACAACGGAAAATCGTAACATATAGTTACGATATCTAATCTTTGAACAATCAATGTTATATGTTAACGATAACAAATGGCAAAAATACTACCAATTTGCGCATTTACTTCGATCTCTATGACCACAGACTATAAATGTATTTTATCTATGCTCAGCGATCACACATTAAATATTCTTTAATCTGTGACCCACTTAGGCGTATAGCGAGGTGTGTTTGTATGTAATCTACTACTAATCGTAGAAAGTTATGTTTGTCTGATAGCTTATCCGATTGATATAATATCATAATTATTTCCATTAGATTGTTATGTATGACATATTTGATTATGTATTGATGTGGTTTTGCTGTCCGGCCAAGGATTTTCTGTACGGAAATCATTCGTTATAGCCCCAGATTGAAATATGCTTATGCTGGCCCCTAGGGCTTGGGAGGGGCCAGAGTGTTTCAACAGTTCGACTTTACGTTAATTTGGCAGCAATAGATCAAAAATAAGTACACAGTTGGAACTTGTTATCAGGGGCTTGTTATCTACCAAGTCTCGTTACCTTAAAGCACACTTTAAAACCGCTTACTCGATGGCCATGTTTTCCATTCTAGCTGTCAAGATCTTAAGAGAAATGGATTAAAATTCTCAAGAAAAATAGTAATAAACAAAATAGTAATTCGGTAACAGCACCGTACGCCAATGACGCATATTGCTCTCCTGTTTTTATATTTTAGTGACGTAGAAGTTCCACGAAAAACATCGAGAGTACCTTCGTGTTGATCTTTTCTTCTTGTACAGACAAATAGATTGTTGTTCTTCCAAATGTACCGGTATTTGTTGTTATGGTTTGAAAAAATGGGTAAGGTGAGTCACCGGGCGTTGTTTTAGGTTGTATTTTCCGCGAGATTCAATTTGTTTATCCATTTTGAACGAATTAAGTAAACATTAATTGGTTTAGTCGATCAATCTAAGTACTTAAATTGAATTAAGACGTAGTTAGTTAAGTGATACGATAACACAAAACTGAGTTTGCGTGTCTCTATGAGGTATGTTATTACAATACGTATAAACAAATGTGAAATAAATAATAAAACCATCGCTGACTTATTTTCCATTTTCCGGAAAAAAACAAATAGCATCACACAGACTGACAGGAGAGAGCAATAAATACATAAATACCGAGTTCAATAACCATAATCGGTGCGCATACGCATCCTTTGACGACACCGCCGCGCATACGCGATAGCATTGTGTTTCGGAACTGGAGCAGAAATGAAACATGAGCAGTGTCGTTCAAAACAACACTATTTATAGATTCCCATGCTCATCGCGATTATTGTGCTCATCGGAAATAGAGTGGAGCTGGTTATCTGCCGGATGAGCGGAGCGGGGGTTTTTGTGGCCAATGAGATAGAGGTATATCCTGGAAGTTTGATAGTCTAGCTTTAATTCCCCGAATCCCGAAGGAAACCGGATTGAGCAATTAATATAAGGGATCTCCCTCTAATTTATGATGTAAGTATCTGAATTTTCGAGTGACATTTAGAGTAGGTAGAAAAATTGTCATACAACTTGGCAATGCTGCCAGCCTTTTGGGCACATTTTCTGTTGACAGCGATGTGGACGATTTTTTTATGCCCTATGATTCTTTCCCCTGTCTTTTTTTTTTAACTTGTACATATTATTGATTATATAAGACAACTGGCTTTTAAATTATGTAAATTTATTATCTTGGAAATAGAAATAAAGATATCTTCTATATACATAAAATTCTCGTGTCACAGTGTTAGTTGCCATACTCCTCCGAAACGGCTTGATCGGTTTTTATGAATTTTTTATGTATATTCGGTAGGTATGAGAATCGGTCGTAATCTATTTTTCATACCCCTAAATGATAAGGGTGGTCTACCCCAAACATTTATATGGCAAAACAACGTTTGCCGGGTCAGCCAGTTATATCTATAAATGGTTTCGGTAGGTATGTACCTAAATTAGAAAAATGTATGCTAATAAATATTTTGTAAGTTTCTTACCTTTTATATCCACGGGGCTAGACCAAAACGTTGTTAGACATCAATACCTGTAACAAACAATTTTAGCAAATTAGTCTATTTGCAGGAACAATAAACAATATTCTATTCTATTCAGGACGAATTTTACCAATGAAACTAAACGCAATCAGCACTTCTGAACAGCGTTGCCAGACGTCCCGATTTTGGCGGGACGTCTCAATTTTTGCCCAAAATTAAATGTCCGGACAGGCTCATTCTCGATTTTCGGGGATAGAAAAATAAATTATAGTAATTCATATGTAATGTATAACTTATTTAATATTATATTCCTCTGAAGATTTAACTGCCTTACAGGGCAAACTAATATTGGTTATTAGAATAGTAAAGTAACGTATTTTCATTAAAATACATTTTCTACTGCTATATACCATCATTGTAAACTAAATTTGAAACACAAATAAAAGGATAAGTAGTAAAAAATAATACAAATAAATAATAAAATAATTTATGCTTTCTTATTATGTCGCGTTCAAGAGCTGTTATACTGTCATCATTTGCATTGTTACGGAATATTGACAATGACAGCTTTTAAATCCTCAGTGCCCATTTCCCAAACAAACGAGCAGAAGTCGAAAGCTCATCTCAAAAATAACTCCCTTTTTAAGTGCTACTCAACATCAACACGTGTACATTAATCTCGTATTTATTCAGAAAAATGTAGCAAGGCAAAAACAATAAACTTATCAGTTATTATTGATATTATTCACATTAACTTGTTGATATTCTAAAAGTCATCTCCGGACTCCGGTACTAGTTGTTGCATAACTTATTGCGTAACTTAATTTCGTAAACAATTATGCCTAATTTGCTTCGATCGAAGCTAATTTGTTTAATTTTGACAGTTCAACAACATTCATTGCATTATTTACGTTGTTGAGCAGACTTTTTTTCCAACTTATGAAGCAATGGATTACCAATCAGTTTTAAATCGAAACAAATTGTGATTGATCGTGTATTACGCAATTAGGTTACTGATTCATATGCTTGAATTTTGTTGGGGACTGAATCCAAGCTAGGGTTGCCACCTTTTTTTATATCAAATATAGTATTATCGAAGCCATTGCCTGTAAAAATACAATAGATGGCGAAAAAATTTAAAAAAATAGTAGATATGTTTCAAAACCATTTTTATTATTCTTTAAATGCATATGTTTTGCTACTATGAATCTTTATTAATAGTTTTTTTTTTTCTATATAGTTTTCATGTTTATTTCATACCTATCCATTTTTACTCTCACATTGTGACTGACACCTTGAAAGATGACCTCGATGTGGAGAGGGAGCGGAGGGCACTGTCGGTACGGGGAAACATGCTGGCACATAGATTCGCTCGTTGTACGGTTGACGTTAAATTGACGCTATTTAAAGCATACTGTCAAAATTTCTACACGAGTGGTCTATGGGTTAAGTACACACAAAGTGCCTACAGTGCCCTCAGAGTTCAATATAATAAGATTGTGATTGTGTTGTATTACGCAATTAGAGTACTGGTCATGTTTTCATGGCCTCCAACGTGATTCAAATTCACAATTTCCTAGGAAAGAGAGATCCTCATACGATTTACTCAAGTCATTTAAGAGAAAGAGTCACTAACTCTTGGAGGGAAAGTCGGTAAACGCTATCTAATCCACGACAGCTGTTTGTAAAGCACTTGTACCGTAAAATTTCACTTACTCGTCGATGACAATGTCAGGGATTTTACCAGCATTGTCTCATGTGTCTTACGGTCTTTATCTCACGTCGACGTGTTTATATTATCTAACAAGAGCTCAATAAATATTATTTGTCAGTTTCTGAGTAATCGACAAATAGAAGATTATAGTTTTATCTTGAGATTATTTGGCTATTTTTGTTCCGAGTGTAGCTCTACTCTGTTTTAGGATTTAGTTTAGCTTAGATAGCTTGTCATTTCATTTTAACAAAAATTCTGTTGCTAAATTGTAATTTCGCATACCTACCTATACACCGTGAGTCCGTGACATTTTAGTCTTCTTACAAAAGCAGCCCACTTCATGTATCGAATGACTACCAAACTTTGATTTAATTATTTTTTTACCTCAAACCAATAAAAAAGTATTTTACATATTGTAACAATTTTTTAATTGCTTCTAAAGGTATTTCATTGTAAGAGGACTAAAATGTCACGGTGTATACCTATTTGATATTTTTGTACGCCCGCGCTGCCTGGTAACAGCAAAACAGAGATCTCTGTACCTATTTTATTTATTTATAAAATAACACCTATGTTTAACAAATAATAACGTTGACTGTGACTTCGATTTTCTTCGCGGGACTTTGATCGTACAAATGCGCGATTAAACACACCAATATTGAATAGTTTTGTCGGATATGCTCACATGACTAAAATATTTGCACACCGTCGCTGAATCATAAAGCTCCACAGCTGAATTTAGTTCTACAAAATTAACTAAAATATGACCCATCCCGGGGATCGATTACGTTGTCATTCCAATTAGCATAGAGATTTATGATTCCTGCTTTTATTAGAGTTTATTACACATGACTATGTTACTCATTCTCTCAATATAAACCATAACTGTAGTGAAACTTGGAGATAAGTAAATGGGAACGCCATTTTGCAGTCATCCATATTTTTATAAGTTGGTAGGTAGTGCAGTTAAGTTTATCAGGAACTGACTAATTCAAAATTAACGATGATTCAAATTAGGTATTTTAACGGTTGTCATTGGTTTACCCATCAACAAAAAGTATTCAAACCTTCAATGAATACAGACTTATTTATTAACAAAATGTCACCGTGAAACATTGTCACAATATTTACCAAAAATACAAAAGACGCAGTTTAAAAATTCAATTTTAATTTTAAACATTCCAATGAGGTTTTAATCTCGCATAAAATTTGCGGAGTTCAGTGGTAATGGCCGCGACTTCAAGTCTGTAGGTCATGGGTCCGAACCCTGATAGGCGCTTTACTTTGTGTAAATTATTTCACCACGATTTTTTTTATTTCGTAATGATCAAATAACTTCTCTCGCTCTGGGCGGAGCGGGAGGGCGTGTCAGAATCTTACTGGCTAAAACCCACCCGTGTTCCTTCAGTTGCCTGTATTTTGCCAGGGGCCACGGTAACCCTTTCGGATAAACCCGCAAATTTTCATCACCCACTGCTCTCATAACGGTGAAGGAAAACATGAGAAAACAGCCATATACTAGAACCAAAAATTTTAAGACATGTGACCAACCCTAGATACTAACCCGCACTGGGCCCGCGTGGTATATTACGGCCCACTCCCTCTCACAGAAAGGAGGCCTGTGTCCCAGCAGTGTAAACATTAGGTTTATTATGCTTGTAGAGATTAGCATAGGGAAATGACACTTCACCTCTTCGCTTTTGTTTTTACTTAATGCTGATCAATTTGAACGAATGTCACGTACTGGCAATGTAATCAGTTTTATACATGAACACTTCAATCGATTATTCACACCTCAAGTTACTGTCGATTGTATAACAAGCAACAGGCTGAATGGAAATATAGATTCTTCTTTTAAAAGTAAATAAGGCATTCTAAATTCAAACGCAGTTCCATTTGGTTACGCTACTTTACAATATGGGATAACATTGGCATCATAGCTTGCGATACTATGGAGAAAAAGGTACCTTCATTTAAAAGTAAGTTCGTTTTTAATCCTAGAAACTAATTTGACATTTCAAGTGATTGTTGTTTGTTTTTCAATTTGGAGTTTGATATTTGCATCTGTCAAATTAGTCTCTTCAGAACCGTCGAAGTTGAACAATCAAAGCCAGCGCAACCTGTCATGTCTATTTGTCGTCAAATGAAGGTGTAACATGAAGTCACGCACGACGCGTAACGTTTACCTATTACTACAATGATTGACAGGTTGACGAGCAGCTGTTAGCATTGGCAGTTAGTAGCAATAACTCAAGAGAGTTTACGTACAAAAGAGAAACAAAAATATTACTTTTGTTCCAGCCCGTCCCATCTTTGATGTCCTCCCTCCGGTAAACGCCCTAAGCCGAGGCTCGTAAGTCGTACCCCACAGGGGGTGCCCTTAGCGAGCGTTCACCTAGTTTTAATTAGCTTAGTTTATAAGTCCCTGGCTGGAGGCTTTGAGTGTAACAGCTTAAGGCACCCACAGGTTTGCTCGGTTAAATAGTCATGGCCTCAGAGGCCAGCTATGAGATGCCAAAAAGAAAAAAAAAAAAAACTTTTGCGCCCAATTTTACATTAAAAAACTACTGTAAGCACTGGCAATGGAATATACAATTGGCTGGACTGACTAGATTCAAAAACTGATCTATGTTCTTCGATTTCCCATTTTCTTCTTCGCAATTTTCTTTCATCATCATCATCAGCCTATATTGTTCCCACTGCTGGGACACAGGCCTGCTCTCTGTGAGAGGGAGTGGGCCGTAATCCACCACGTATTTTCTTTGACGTCGTCGACGTCATATTTTGTGCGATGCAATGAATTGCAATTGCCATAACAACCTGCTAAAGTTATGTTTCTTAGTCTGAGATAAACATAGAACAATAAAATATTTTAATTAACCTTTCGGCATGGTTTTATTTCATCGTTAAAAATAGCCAGACTGGCCGTAAAAAATAAGTGGCTATTAAATTATATAACATTTTTGATTAAATTGATTTATTTTTTAAATTAATATGATTTACTTTATCAGACAAACGATTCAAACGATTTTTATTTTCAAGTAGGTAAATGTTTTTGTATAATGTGATATGTCCTCGTGAAAATAACCACAATTTTATCATCACGCAAACTGCAAATGATTATTTTTAATTTGACGACAATAGATGTATTTAACCGGTTACCTAAATGTTTTAAACACAGCTTCCGTTGATTTTCTATTTAATGAGAATAATAAATAATTCACATTACAATATACAACCATTTATCATAAAATAAATTGCTGAACTACCATTAACCGATATGCATTAATGTTTACTTCACCGATTTTTTGTTGTAACGTTCTCGTTCTTTTTTGTTACCATTCGTTTTGTAACCTTCCTTGACCCTCACCAGACGTGTCAATACACGTTACCCTGACGCAATCGATGTTCTGATTAGTATGCATAGGGCACACTTCCCGTTGTCGGAGAGCCGCTGCCGCCAAAATCCGTGGCCGTTACGTAACCCCGTGAGAAAGCGTGGCCAAGTTGTCAGTTTTACGACTATCATAACCGGCATTGTTGTAAATACGGAAATACGTGTTTTGTATATTATTTCGTTGTTGTTTAAATGCGGGTTGTTGTCACAATACATGTGGCGAATGATTGAGTAGTGCGCTGCCGTGATTTCTAAGTTTTCAATTGGGTACGAATCTTTCGTAACAAAAAGGAACTATTGGGTAGTCTTGTCTGTCTTGTATAAAATAAGTACTTTGGTACTGTATTACTTCGTAGTTCCGTACATATCTTAATGTCTTCCTTATTTTCGCTAGTTTATCTTTTCGTAAGTAGTAAGAAGTTACGTATAATACCAGTCAGAAATATTGGAAGCAAGGTTAGACCCAGGGAACACTCCACTGTAGCCTACATAAAAGCATCATGACTGTTGGAGGTTCTTATTGTGACCTCAATTACGTCTCAGACATAATCTTTTTAAGGTTCTGTACCCAAAGAGTAAAACGGGACCCTATTAATAAGACTCCGCTGTCCGTCCGTCTGTCACCAGGCTGTATCTCATGAACCGTAATAGTGACAGTTAATTTTCACAGATGATGTATTTCTGTTGTCGTTATAACAACAAATACAAAAAAAACAGAATAAAATAAATATTTAAGGGGGCTCCCATACAACAGACATGATTTTTTTGCCGTTTTTATAGATACGGAACCGTTCGTGCGCGAGTCTGACTCGCAGTTCATTAGTGTCACAAAGGAAGAAGCAAAATTTGTTTTTACTTCAGTCCATTTTAAAACAGTCACTGGTAACCGTAATCTTTTGCTGAAGGTACCGTTATTGATTTAAAATTGACGACAACAAGGTGATGACAAAAGAAAATATATGATTTCATCGTAAGCCGTCATACATAACAGTACTGTTTGATTCATACACAAAATAAAATTGTAACAATCAGAAGCGTGTCTTGTGAATATTTGTACAATAATTAAATTGTAAGTCCCACCTGTAATTATTTGGTTTCTAACATTTTTAGCCTGAAAGAAAGGCAAAAACTCTTCATAATCTTTTATGAGAAGATTTATGACTACGCTTGCTACATGCGTGCTTCATGTCTCGCGATCTGGTTTTCTCACGATTTTTCTTGTACTTAAGGTCAATGCCACCTAACTAATTAAATTCAAGTTTATGTCAAGTTTTGAACCCACGGTGGGTTAATTTGCGCACCCACCATCCTATAAAAAGTGGCTTGCAAAACCTTCGACAACTTTAGAAAACTCCAGTCCACGATATTCTTTTTTTTTTGTTCCGAATATAATTTTTTAAATAACTCCGTGTTAAGAAATGCTCCGTGTATTTTCGGCCAGTAATGTCAGAAATAAAACAAAGCCATGGAAGCAGTGAACCATAGAGGTCGCGCTGGGCCTACTTAGCGCGTTCCGTTTGACTTTCGTTTTCGTCAACATTCCACTGTTTTGGGTTCAAGGCTGAGCAGCATAGATTCCAAAGAGGTTAGACATCAATGGAACAGTACTCTTTGTTTCACGACATGCGTTGATTGCATTCTTTGGTATAATTTCAGTTAATTGTTACTCCTCTTCATTAACAATTAGCACTTTGTCACCTAAGCCGCCTCACCCAGTGGAGCTACAAATATGGCACATTTTATCATGTTTATGTTATTCGCCATTCCTTGAAGTCCATTAACAGAACAATATTCATAAATGCTGCCAGAATTTGAACGTGTTTCCGGTGGACAACGACGACGTGGAGGAATTTTTGAATGAGAAGCCATGTTCGTGTACTTTTTGTGGATGCTAAATATTTATATAAAATGCTTCAAGTGCATTATAGATGCGTCAACATGTAGCTCTTCATCGACAGGGAAAAATGCAAGGCAATTCCGGTAGGAAATAAAAGTGTTTCCAAAAAGTATGTTCGACATTTTCCAAAATTATGATATACAAAGTCCAGCAGTGGACGTTTTTCGGCTGAAATGATAATGATGAAACACAACAAAACCTGAATTGTTTCACTGACTTTTGATTGTTCATCGAGATTACTCTTCCCATGAACATCAGAGCAACATTTCCTCTCTGACTGATAAGTGATAAAGTACATAATTATATCATAATTTTATGAGTCATATGGCATCTGTGCTGTGTCATGTATGGACATATACAATGTTTGTTTGTAAAGGTCTGCCCATATTAACCTAATTACGAAGTTACACTCAATCGTGAGATCGATATAATCTTCTTACTTTTGAAGTGTGGTGTAACATTCGATTACTCTTCGCATCACTTGTCAAGAGAGATCAATGCAATGAAATTAGGTATGTGAGATGAGTTTTTGAGTAACCTTGCTTTGTTTTCTTTATTGTGATCAGTAATAATCTCTTACAGTTGCTTTAAAAACCTTGCCGTTTTTCTTATAAATGAATGACATTTTGTAAGTGGAATAATGTAAAATGTCATGTTAATTACCTATCTATGTTGGAATGTCTCAAAGAAAACGCACGTAAAATAATGGCGTAGATTGGTGAACGAACTGGCGTCTTGTAACTGTTCGCACTTTTTACCTGAAGTAAAAGAGCAATGATTTTGCTTCTGCGCGTGCTATTCCAAGATTAAGCGTGGAAACCGCTACAAAATTTGTCAATGTCAGAGACAATTTTCACTTTTTCCCAGCACACAAATTAAAGCTTGCCATTCAAGGTCACGCGAACTATTCAACATACTCTTGTAACAAACAATAGACAAGAAAATATTATTTTCCCGCCTTTTTTGATTTATTAAATCAATGTTTCAGATATTGACGCTAATTCATTCAAGGATTCCTTACACACAATTATTACAGCAATTTAATATTTTAAGTTTAGAATCTCGGCGATTACTTTTGATGGCCATGATGCTACATGGTTTGTGTAACAATAGATTTGACTGTATTGAAATCACAAATAAGTTGCGCTATACAGTGCCTAGAACTGTTATCAGACGGGCAGCGCGCGTGCCCCGGCTGTTCCACGTAGATTCATGCAGGACTAACGCCGGGGCACGAGTGCCCCTTCGTCAACTTGTTGAAACCTATAACACGCACTTCATGGACATAGATGTCTTCTCTCTTTCAAGTAAAAAATTTAAAACACTAGCTATAAATACTCTTTCACCACAATCTTAACCTATCAATAATTTTTAAATTCAGTTAAACATAATAAGATACTATTGTATATACATTTCCTGAGTTATTCATCTATTAACTCGTGGACAATGGTGTGGGTTATATGTTTACCTATTTGTGTTACGACTCATAATTTGAACCTTAACATGTAACTGTTTTTTTGTCCCTAATAAATAAAATAAAATAAAATAATTTGACTGATAATGTGTTACTGATTTTAACGTTTCGCATAATTAAATAATTAGAATTTTACAGATATATCAAATAAGTAATTCAGGTGTATTTTAAAATAATAAGGTAAGCAAATACTATCTTAACGTCGAGTAAGCACAGGTGCGACTTTAAAGACGCCATCTGCAATTCGAAGGCTTCGAAGCCTTAAATGCCAACTTTTCGCCGTCAATAAATTGAGCTCTCAGTAAAATACAGCAAATATACAATATTTTGGTAGGTACGCCATTTTGTATCTATGACTTGGTATTTAGACTCCTTGAAGATAACCTCGAGGCTAAACAAACAAGCGACACATACCGAAATATTTCTATCTGATTACCATACAAATGGCCGCATATTCCTATCACGGAACTGCCTTCGTTGTAAAATGTAAGAATTTACAACAACTACTGCCTCGCCTTAATCCTGATGTACAGAGTAGAGATTATATTCCAAAGAAATAAGGTTCAAAATTGTATGCGTTCTTGATTGGTTCTTTTTTTTCTAACAGACTAGTATTGTTGATAAGGTCATGTCTATGATGTATGACCATAATGTAATGTTCGATACGATCTTCGAAGTTTGAAAGTGTGTACGTTTTGTACAGGAAACAGCGTGTTACTTTTTTAAATAAAGAAAGGCATTTATTGTGTTGATGGGTATTTAGTTTTATAGCCAAATCACGTAACAAGATAAATTTATGTTTTAGTGTTAACGACTTACTATTGAGGCATTTTCAGTTTTGAAGGCAATTTACAATAACAACACATAACATAACATCACGCCTGTAATAAAAAAGGGTTAGGCAGAGGTTACAATAACAATATAATTAAATCGATATCATGTTATTTCTTTCTTTAAGCCGACCCCAACATAGTTGGGAAAAGGCTCGGCAGATTGATTTTTTGTAATTTCTTTTCTGAGTATCATTTACTAGATATTTGCCTAATAATAAATCCTTATTATCTTATTACGGTAAAAACCTGCAATAAAAAGGATTATTCATAGTTGTATCAATACGAATTAAAATGATTAGTCTAACTAAAACTCTAAATGATTCACCTTATCGAAAATAAAGTAAAAAAACCCTGAGCAAGATCGAGGCACAAAGCGATAAGTATCGCTATCTGAAGTTCAGCAAGCGTACCTACATAATTGCTGATAAAAAAATCAAGACACAATTTCAAAATTCACCTTTCTACCTATTTGTTTAGAAATCAATTTTGGTATACATGATCATCCTATTAGGTTCACACTGTTGGGACACAGGCCTCCTCTCGGTGCACAGTGGAACGAATGTATGGGAGCGGTTGGACGTAGACATTTCCGAAAAAAAAGAGTAAAATTATGCCAAACTAATGATGCCATCTTATTCGATTACTTAATGCCTTCATAACTTGTGGTGATGAATTTCTTCATAACTCCCATATTTCGGGAGTAATTTGAGAAAATGTGAAATTTTACTATGAAAATGAGTGTATCGAGCTCTCTCCCTCCTGATTCCGGGCTTGTTTCAAGTAGCGGTCTCTAATATCATAATGCTAATACTAAGAGCTATATTTAATACTAAGACACATAGTGCGCCAAATGTGCACTTTCTGGGATAAAGAGTGATGTTTATTTTATAACACAATTTTTTTATTTTTTGTTTATTTTGTTGATTAAAACCGTTTTTCTAAAGGTTTACCTTATTACAATAACATTTCTGAGCAGCCAATTAGAGAAGATATAAGCTAATTAGGATATATAATTAGGGACTTAAGGTTTACATATAAAACTGATGCACTAATGATTACTGATAAGAACATTGCTATTATTTAATTACTAAATGGCTCTTAATACACTAATTTAGCATGCATCATTTACTAATTATCACAATAACTAATTACCTTGCAATATTTAACAAAGGATACCTGGGATACCTGGATTTTATATAAATAGGTCACTATTAGTAACTTTAAAATCAGTGTTGATTTACACCTCGTTGTATCCAAGCTAATCTCGCAATGTATTTTCCAAATTTTAATACAAATCTTGATATTCACGTTGCTTTATGCGCACGCGCACATAAAGATTTACGCGACTTTAACTATTTGTTCAGTGTTTTAAAAGATAACAGTTGTGTTCAGTTATGTGAAAGTGCTGAAACAAGTTTAAAAGACTGGTGTCGTCGATTTTGCTACCGCATTTATGCAAAATGGACACAGTCTGGAAGAAGCACAGATAAGTTTCGGAAGAAACATGAGATTTGGCTACAGGCTGCAATTGAATGGCCGGAATTACAGAATGAAAATATGGAACCTTCTACAGAAAATATAAGTGACGTCATCGAGCCCATAATTTCTCCTGCTAAATCTGATGCTTCAACTTGTACACATCCTAGTCCTCGTAAATCTTTTGAGGACCTTAGTAACCGGCAAAAAAGAAGACGCACTGAAGATAGTCTTTCATGCAGCAGTAGCAGCGCTGAAATTATGTTTTCGGCCGAAAGGGCGCTTCAAAAGGCAGGACAAAGCGATACAGCTTATGTTATGAAATACTTGACGGAGAATCCAGAAGAGGCCTCAAAAATCAAAGCCTTCATTGAAGGTAAATCAATTCAGGTACGGGAAATATCCCCTTTGAAGGCATTGGCTCTTTATGTATCGATGAACTTATCGAAATGGCGCTATAACACTCTTCGGGATTTCAACACTCAAGAAGGAGCTCTTCAATACCCGAGTTACTACATGTTGGTTAAAGAAAAAATTAAGTGCTATCCGGCCAAAGAAGATCTCACAGTTACAGAGAGCTCTGCAAAAATCAAATTACAAGCCTTGATGGATTTAACCTCAAGAAGACTTATTAGGTCGTTAGAAACCCCTGTTGATCCCAATCAACAGCTCGTATTGACCAGCAAATGGGGTTTTGACGGATCATCTAGCCAAAGCATTTATCATCAAAGGACGAGTGAAGATGAGCAAATCGATCTTGCTAGTAATTTTATGATTAGTCTTGTACCACTGCGGCTCGTCTCAAAAGGTGTAACAATTTGGGAAAACGAGCGACCATCTTCCACTTCATTTTGCCGGCCAATATTGTTTAAGTTTATAAAGGAAACCAAAGAAAATGTGCAGAGAGAGATGGCTGAAATCGAAGCAGAGATTGAAGCCTTAACTCCATCCACCATCACTGATGGAATTAGTGTCAAACACCAACTGCTGTTGACAATGATTGATGGTAAAATTCATTCCATTATATCCAATACAGCAGCTTCAGTGTGTGACATATGCAAGGCTTGTCCTAAAGAAATGAATAATTTAGAGTTAATCAAAGATAAACACGCAAACGAGGACATGTATAAATATAGCTTAAGCACCCTTCACGCTTGGATTCGCTCAATGGAATGCTTATTACACATTTCCTACAAATTAGACATAAAATCATGGCAAGTAAGGGGTGATATAGCAAAAAGGCAAGTTGATGACAGGAAGAAAAGAGTTCAAGAGGCTGTAAGAAGAGAAACGGGCTTACTTCTCGATGTTGTGAAACAAGGCAGTGGATCCACCAACAATGGCAACTCGGCCAGGAGATTTTTTGAAAACTACACTAAATCTGCTGAACTGACCGGAATAGATGCTATGCTTTTAAGAAAAATCTGTGTGATCTTGCAGTGTATTTCATCAGGAGAGAAGATCAACGTAACTAAATTCCGAGAGTTCTGCTTTGATACTGCTAAGCTTTACGTGGAGTTATACCCATGGTATTATATGCCTTCTTCACTTCATAAAATTTTAATGCATGGGCCAGACATAGTTCAGAACATGTCAATTGTGCCCATTGGTTTTCTATCCGAAGAGGCATCTGAGGCTAGAAATAAAGATTTTAGAAAATATAGAGAGGGGCATTCTCGAAAGCATAGCAGTATCTCATGCAATGAAGATATTATGCACAATCTTTTACTGTCTTCTGATCCACTTGTTACAAGTATCCGTCCAAAAGGAAATAAGTTTGTAAAAAAATCTTCTTTTAAGGAATTTTATGAGCTTACGGATTCTGAGAAAAGTGATATCGAATTTGTTAACATAAATGATTTAGCGGACATCGATTCTGAATTTGAATTAATTGATGATGATGATGATGACGAAGATAATTAAATGATGTTATTGTTTTAAAATGTGTAACTTAGTAAATTAGAGCTTACATCTTAATTATTTATTGTACTTTTAATGAAACTAGGTAATTTATTATCAACTTACTTAAAAGTCATACTCTCATCAGTTCTTGTGAATATTTTTGTTAATATATATTTCTGTATATATATAATATATTTATAGACCTCTTAATAAGTCTGTCTGCGGTTTAAAGTAAATACAAATGGGGAAAAAACGTTTTTTTTTTTAAATTTTCATTTCCTTTTATCCCAGAAAGTGCACATTTGGCGCACTATGTGTCTTAGTATTAAATATAGCTCTTAGTATTAGCATTATGATATTAGAGACCGCTACTTGAAACAAGCCCGGAATCAGGAGGGAGAGAGCTCGATACACTCATTTTCATAGTAAAATTTCACATTTTCTCAAATTACTCCCGAAATATGGGAGTTATGAAGAAATTCATCACCACAAGTTATGAAGGCATTAAGTAATCGAATAAGATGGCATCATTAGTTTGGCATAATTTTACTCTTTTTTTTCGGAAATGTCTACGTCCAACCGCTCCCATACATTCGTTCCACTGTGCGGTGAGAAAGAGTGGGCCGTAATCTACCACGCACGCGGGTCCAGTGCGGGTAGGTAGATGTCATGTGTGTTTTGGTTTATGCCGGTCTCCTCACGATGTTTTCTTTCACCGTTTTGAGAGCGGTGCGTGTATACAGAGGTTTACATGTAAGTAATTATGTTGATCAAGCGATAGCAATAAAATGTTGTTTAGGTATCTCTGATTTGTCGAGAAAACTCAATTGTCTATTGTCAAATGACGCGACGACCGACGACGTAAGGAAAAACAGAATTGCAATATTTATAAACAAAATGTAATTTCCGAAAAATATTAATTAATCCTTGTCAATATACATGAGAGTTGATTAGATAAAGTATTTGTACGTCAAAACGTGTAAGGATTGATAAGATAGAGAAAGATTATGATGACCTTAGCAGTTTTCTTTATTGACAAGCAAATATATATTTTTATTTTCGGTTTTCCTGTTTTATTAGGCGGTTTCTGCTTACTTCACAAGGCAAACATCGCTGCTTATTGAGAACCTAATTAAAGTAAATGCATTGGTGTGCTATTATGAATTTTTGTGTTACAGTTATTATCAAAATCCTCGCTGGACTAGTGGTTGCAATAGCTACTGCTGAGCATAAAGGTTATTGGGTTTTACTATCAGGATTTTTTCAGTAGCAGCCCGGAGTCTGGATTTGTGCCCGGTTGATGGCAATAGGCTCGCCCCCCCTATTACATGGGACATAACCATCCACCTCTGCCTAACCTTTCCGGTAATGCAGACGTGATGGTGTTATGTTATGTTATTTATTACCAAAATACGCTGAAAGTCATTAAAGATCATTACCAATAATTACTTTGTGATTGCTGGTTTGATATGGGCAACGTTTACTAACGATTGCATACTACGTATCAAAGACCTGACGTCACACAAATCCTGCATCGCGTAATTAGAGTTTACCGCGCGAATACCAATAAAATGACTTCCCCGATATCAATCGTTGGGCAGTTGCCCGCCAGACACGACACCCATCTGGTCGGAGGATCCTCCCTTTTCTATAGAGGATGAGTGAACTTTACACCCTGTTCCTCATACCTCTAAAACCTACCATAATATCGGAGTAGTGACCATAGTCTCTCAAAACTCACGTCTTTATACCATCGAGGTGGACAACTTCAGACAGCTTAAAATCGAGAGAAAACTTTAACAAAATTATGGCATCCACGATGGACCTTCAAATTTTCCAAAAATAGAAGTTTTTAAAAACTCTACTTAGTCACAGCAATAGGTCTAACTAATAACAGATCATTTATAAGGTAATGCACCAAATTCCTTTCTAAAGTATGTACAAACAGGCCTTATTAGGTGGGGTCCAAATCAACTAACGCAGTATCTACAACTCTGACTAAAATGGACTTGTTTCAAATGCCACTGCACCTAATCCAATTATTATAAGGTACAATTTAACAAGTATATAAAAAATTTATGCAAGAAAATTTAGACCAATGTAGCTAATTGAGCACTTTCAATCACAATGTGAATGATTTTAAAAGATATTGCTAATCCATTACTTCATATGTTCGAAAAATTTGTCTGCTCAGCAACGTAAATAACGCAATGAATGTTGTTGAACTGTCAAAATTAAAGCTATTGTTACTGTTACGCGACTACCCCGCCGGTTTTTGATTTGAGAATTTGAAGTGGAGACCTCGTCAAACTCTACTTTAGCATTACAGAAGGCTAAAGTCCTCGAAATTCAGAATTTCTTTTAAAAAAACGTGAGTTTTGAATTTTGCGGGCTACATTGTAGTAGTCACCTTAAGTAATGCTAAAGAAGATTTTAAAAGTCCCAACTTATTTTTTTTTAATCTGAAACCGGATATTAGTGTTCTAATTTTGATTTACCCCTTCTTACCGTAAGAAGGAGTAAATTACCTAGAATTTAAACAAAAATTTATTTAAAGCTGCCTTTCGGACATTTTTCCTGTTGACAGCGATGCGGAGGAATTTTTGATGCTCTATGATTCATTCCCTCCTTTTTTTTTAAATACAAGTACATACATATTATTTTTATTTTAAGTTTGTTAGCGTAATTGAATTCAAAGTAACAAAAAGAATTCTGTGTGTTCAGTGTCGAGGCAGTGCTTATTTTAAGAGAAAGCAATGCAGTAAGAATGTATCGTAGAAAACCATTCCAAACAGAACACGTCTTCTCATCGTCAAACGATTACAATATTTGATTAGTGACATAATGTTCATAGAAACACTTTTGCTCGTAATCTTTAGAGACCGGAAACAGCCGCTCCTAAGTCAGTAAATTAAAAAAAAATCTTGTTAGTCGAGTTCTTTGACAGCCATGTCATCATCTTATTTACAAACTGTTATCGAATACACGCTACTGCTGTACAACTAGTTCTTTATTTATTTTAATTTACTAAGCACTGCTTTGTTCTTTCTTTCTTCTACAGTTACTTTAGATAAAAATAAAATAAAAATGTTTGCAGGTTTGTTATTTTTAAATTAAATTTTTGAAGTTTGAGCTACGACGAATTACGTTTTTTTTTTTAATCTTTAAGTAACATCCGTGTGGCCTGGGTCTGGTTATTGGGCCTAAACACGTAGCAGACGGCTCCACGGATCCGCCATTTTCGTATGTTCAACCGTCTGCCTAACATCCTGTATATTAGGAAAAAAAACTGTATACAGGACTAGCTTTACGAACGCACTACCGGTATTCAAACTATTCTATATCTTGCACCCTAATTGCGTAACACACTTTGAATCACAATCCGAGAGTTTTGAAGGATATTGCTAATCCATTGCTTTATAGGTTTGAAAAATTAGTCGGCGCAACAACGTAAATAACGCAATGGAGGTTGGTGAACTGTCAAAATAAAACCCATTGCGATCAATTGTTATTTTGTGTGTGTTACGCAATTACCCCGTAAGCCACGGTCTTCCTGTGTGCCAAATGTCATCTAAATCCATTCAGCCGTTAAGACGGGCAAAGTTAACAGATAAACAGACAGGGTTACTTTTGCATTTATAGGTAATATTAGTAAGTATGGATGTTCGCGTCGTCTGATTTTTCCATAATGCTTTCTTCACCATGCGGAATCAATTTTATCGTATGTATCCTTTATGTAGCGAATCTCTACTAGTATCTATAAGAATAATAATATAATTTATAAATAATAACTTCATTGTACGGTATATGACACACGTACGGTACGGTACACTAGAGTATTACGTTACGTCCCACAGACAGACCTTGTGATGTACGCTACCCGATGAGTCAGGGCGAGTGAACCAATGAGTCCAAACTACGAAGTACCCATTAGTTTAAATATTATCATAACCTACAAAATGTTTACGATCCCTGACATTTAAAACAGAGTAATTAGTGCTAAAGTAACTGCTAAACTTTAAAGCGTCATTATCATTAGTACTGGTGGTTAAGCATATATATATACATTCACGCCGTCTTAATTCCATGGACCTAGGCAGAAACCACAGTACGCCACCAGCTACGATCCTTACATACTCCTCTTGCTTTGTTTACGTTCATACATCTTTACACGCACGCCCGCCGGTGATAATGTATTGAAAATACTTGCTTTTCAATTTGTACAAGGTGACAATGACTGCTGGGGAATTTGTTGCGCCACTTCTTCTTCCCAGCTAAAGCACTAGGAAGTGGTGAAGGGCGGGCGTTTTGGGGGACTGTCTTATGTAAGTTTTGACGTTCGAAAAGTACTCATTCTCAGTTTGAATAAATGACTTTTGAATTTGAATTCAGAATTTTGACATACAGCGGTAGCTACTCTAAAAATGAACATTCTCCACGCGAGATAAAATTCTTGAATTATAAGTTTAGAACTGAACCACAAACAAATAAAAAGTAAAAGATAGTAACCAACGCATTCGTTTTAATTACGACAGTTGAACAAAAAAATATTCTTTTGTAAGAAGTTTTACTACAGCTGCTTCCGTAAAAGATTAAAATTAATTACTACAGCTGCATTTGCAAGCATCACGACATTACATTAATTAAGATAAAGTAAATGTGCGTTTTCATACGTAACTATATTTTTTATTTACTATAATTTATTATAACTATAATTTACTACCTCACTGTACCAGATATATGCTTTTCTTAATACTCATTATTCTTTGAAATTTATCAGCCAGAGAACTGAGTTTATACAGGGATGTCCATTTAATAATTCAAACTCAAAGCATTTATTTCAATTAAACCATTTACAGGCACCAAGGAGTCGGTCAGTTAGTCAGAAAGTTGACGCTAGTTCCAAAACGTAGATCTCTATGACGAAGAACGGGCAAGAAACTCCAAGGACACTCTTTTAAATCAAAATATTTAAAAAAATATTTTTAGAAAATCACTGTCGAAGGAAAATAAAACGTCCGTTGTTTTAAAGCTCATTGCAATGTGCTCTACATGAGAAGACACCTTTAAGTATGTAAGTAAGTTAATATAACAAAAACAATGCAATTAATGAGAAATGAAAACGTTGCATGTCCAATTAGAAAATTCTTCGTCTTTTTATTTCATAAAATATTTGAACTAACCTTGACGTTTTAAAACTTTGTTTCTTGACATTTAGAAACATTTGAGACAACAATTAAAATTAATTATTGTCAAGGAGCCGTTTATTTATAGGTATTGTTCAAATAATAGCCTCTGTGCCAATGTTAACATTAATTTATGGAATATTATAGTAATTTCAAACTTCATGAATACAATTTTACGTCGAGCTGACTCTACGAACAGCTGAAATGTCTGTCATATAGCGCCAAAGTAATTTTTTTTTTGTAAAATTAATAAAAATTATAAACGAATAAAATAGAGCAGAAAATTGAAATTTCATGTGTGGAGCGCATAATTCAATTTAGTTTACATTTCCGCAATACTATACGTGACCGCTATTAATCTCGTATAGCATTTTTACAAAGAAATATAACAAAGCACAATGTGGCACACAAAAAAATACAAAATACTTACACAATAAAAAAAGTAAAAATTCCTTTTTCGAATCCTATAAAATGTCACGTGGTCACTGAACAGATTATACACAATTAAAAACTTTTGTAGTCAACTTTCAAATTGGCGCAGTTTTTGAATAAAGATAAGCGTTCGATGCGCAACGCACGCCACGGCTGCGCGCTCTCGACCGACTGCCTCCGCTCGGAAACGACTGAAACGAGAGAATGTATGGCGCAACGCAATACAGCGATTGTAGCAGTCGGAGAGCTGCTGAATTGCGCGTTGTTAATTTTATTGCACTGGCTGAAAACAAAAATGTGATAGAATCTCACAAAGTAAGTAAGTCTGAGAGACCAGAGAAGAGAGAAGAAATCTAGAGAATTCACAATATAGCAAAGGCTTAATTGTAACTAAGAAGTTAAGCAGCAAAAAAAAAATCGTCCATAGATTAGCAAAAACATAAACTTGAAAATATATAATTATGACTATTCCCTTTTTCCTATTGCAAAAAAGGACAACCAACTTCTTGACGATTTTTCACAAATGTTTGGAAGAAGAATTTGGTAAATAATAGCATAGGTTTCGCAATATATAGCAATGATGTTTCGCTGGTCTCACCAACGAAGTTAAAAGGCCTACAGCAAGAAAGCAGCTGCATTGTAACGCGCATACGAGTGCGATACGCGATATTCAACGAACAAATTTTTTATTCCATAGCGAAATGGGTTTTTTAGCATTACGTCCCATTTCTTTTTATGGGAACAGAACAGCAATTAAATACAGTTCTGGCAATAAAATGCAATTTCACGGAAAATAGCGTCATTGTTGCTAAGAAATATAAAAATTTGTGTCTCCAGCAAAAAAAAATTCTTTGGATTTACTTTAAATGATTCTAAGAAACAAATGAAAATTTACTTTACGCATAACATCACGCCTCGTTTCCCCGAAGGGTTAGGCAGAGTTATACCTGTAGTACAGCCACATTTCACCAGTTACTAAAAAACCTAATTAACTTTACTGTAAAAATTTGTTAATGTTTCTATTTATAGTACTAAGTACTGGAAACCAGGTCAATTTATCAGCATGCTGGGTTATCAGTCAGTTATTCAAATATTTTTAAATTGACTGGCAGTCTGGCACAATCATGATAAAGTGATTGATGTGGTTCTTGGCGCAGTTTGACTAGATTAGAGCAAAACTCATTAATCTATCGTCCCGGCGAAGTTAGAATATTTTTTTTATATTTTTTTCTGAAGGGCGTCTCGCAGTTCTACCTTGGATGTTGTCGCCTACTTTACCAGAGTATTGCCTATTAAATAATATCTCCAGCCAGAGTCAGCATAAATTAAAACTATGCAATAAGTCCCTTATTTGTCTCTGGCCAGTTCGTCACAAAGAAAACATGAGGCAAACTTATGCAAATATTTGCAGAATCTGATCACAGTGTTGTGTACACACTTCCGCAGCCTATCACGAATTGAATTGTGTCGCAAACTGACATTACGATAATCAAACACACCCTTCGTAAGCCTAACAACACAATCCTGCGTCATTGTGCGCACTATTGACCAGTGTTACGATACAAAAAGTATTTCTGCGTAATAACTGGGTTCGTAACTGTATGCGGATTAAATGGCGTGCGTCGAAAACTATAGCTGTGCATGACGCAAACCAACGAAATACTAATAAAAGTAATGTGATGAAATGTTTTCGTGATTGGCGAATAATATTTGAAACTGAGAAATGCAGTGCTATTCTGAAAAATCTCACCGTGACAACTTAGGTGAAGTGGCTTGTGGCGTCACTTCAGATCAGACGCCCTGGTGCAAACTGAAAGTTGGGCCCCTGTTACCCATCTCCCCAGCATGATCTTTTTTTCAAACTCTATTTGTCAGCCATTATTGTTTTCTTCGGATAATAATAATAATTAAATGGAACTTTTGTACTTATGATATCATCAATTGTTAATCGCGTAACCCTAGTGCCGTGTGAAAATTCACCCCGCCGTAGACAGGTTAGATTTTCTTTCGACCATTCTTGCACAAATAGGAGTTACTTTCTGGCTTTATGCAGAACAGTTTAAGGATTAAGGCAACTTAGGGTGTTAGTTATCCCGACTCTGATTTCTTTTGACCATTCATAGTGTGAATTGGGGGCCCATGCCTTATTACATCACGGTGGTCTCTTCCTTCTTAGCTTTACACATTATTCTAAAACCCTTTCGGCGACTGAGGCCCCAGAATGGGGCCTTATTAACTTAGAAGACCTTCCGGCTCAGACACTGAGGGGGGCCCCCAAACACCGCGGGCCCTGATGCCCAGCACCACTTTGCACCTTAGTAGCTACGCTACTGTGAGCTATCAAACCTTAAATACCCTAGCGCACCTTAGCGTCAAGTAGGATGACAGTTCACTTCACCAAATTTTTTTACGATGATATTTTTACAGAATTGACGCGAGTAGTTTCGGATACAAAATAGAACATAATTAAGATCACTGTAGATATAAATCTGGTGGTGCAGGAGTGATTGTTGTATAGCTTAATAGTAGCTAAGTATATCAAAGGTCTAAGGCCATTGGACGCGGATGCCAAGCCCCCGTGAGAACTTACCTGTGCTATGGTTGCACGAAACTAAAACACTCTAACTGAACTAAACACTGTATTTTATTGGCTGGTTAAACATTCTTATGATAATGTTTAAAAAAAAAACAAATTGACAATGAATGAGAATAATAACAAGAGACTAGATGATACATGAAACAAAGGTACCTACTTAAGGCACTTGTCCCACCGCCGGCGAAGAAGAGCTACCAAAGATAATACTCGCTCAGCGATACTTGCTCAGCGATGCTCGCTTGGTTGTCAGAACTCACGCCGCCGCCGAGAGACCAAATAGCGTTAGTTTCGCCCCGAGCGAATTCTACTCGCTACTCGTTAATTGCCGGCGATGGAACAACTGCCTAAGAACAGAAGCCTCATTGCGACAATCTCTAACTCCCCTCTGTCAGAAAGAAATTGATCCCTAAATTGACTGTGTCCGAAAGAAATTGCTGCTTGAAAAATCTCTGTTAAAAAAACAAATATAATATTTTCCATAATATACAATAAATTTCTTTTTGGTCGTGACTTTTGTGACTTCGTGGCACAAAATCTTCTGAAGCCCATCGAAAAATTACACATCCTGTGTTTTACCACAATCTCATGTGGGTACCTAATGTGTTCACAAAAGATCATGAATAGCTTACGTAACTTTCTAATACTCGCCACTTTCTCCACCGATACTCGATACTCTGTTAATACGATAATGTCGCCACTCATCGGAGAACAGACGAATGATAGGAAATGCACGTCACTTCTTGTAAGTGCTTTAGTCATTTCCAATCTGATAATGAGTTCTGACGAAAATCAGAATATATTATTTTGAAGGGGACAACATCCTGGGTAGTCAGTAGTAGGTACTGAGGACGTATTATAAGGTTTTAGAGCCTCACATCAGTGCAAGTGAGAGAAACGGAGCTATAAAGGACGGCTAGCGCCATCTCTTTTTCGCAACGCAATAATGTTGGCTTTATCACTTCATATTATTACGGCCCCCACAATGCTGACTGGCTGGCACAGCAAATTGTTGCTCGAGAAGACAAGAGAGAAGAAGCTAAAACTCTTGGCCGTTACCAGAAGAGTCGTATTTGACATCTGCATCGGTAGGTAAGGTCAGGTAATACGTGCTGGTGTCCGCAACTCCACGTCAAAGCGCGTATTTTGCGCACGGATTTGACATCAAGTAGGTACCTACCTACCTATTCCAATTTTAAAATGCCCTTTTTTTCCATATTTCGATCATGGAATACTTACCATGGCTGAGAAGCCAGTTTATTCCATGCCATGTATAATTAATAAATCCCGTTAGATACAAAAATATCGAAAACCATTTGAATTAGGAAACTAATAAAACTGCATGCTTACGGATGACGGACTTTATTTTGATCCTCTTTTAATCCAAAGGTTTTATGCCCCTTGAGAATATACCCTACAGTTTATAATACCATCACTAAAAACCTTCCTTTTAAAACATGATTGTCACCCAGTCCATTGCCATGTCGACACATGTCACATATGTGGGTCAGTAGTCACAGCACTCCGTCACGCCACACGGCGCGGTAAACATCAGTTGATCGATGGAGGTCAATGCCTACTGGTACCATTCAATACTAACTGTGCGATAAGCTTGTATGTAGTAGCTTCATTAATCGTTCAGTTCATCTACTTAAAATTCATTCATTCACTCACTGTCAGACAACGCACAACCTAAACTAAAACTGTAGAAGCATTAAATTTTATTAATTTTCTATACTTTATTTTACACCACAAAAATACACAACAAGAAATAAATCAAACACTACAAAATATATAATGGGTGGCCTTATCGCTTTCTACGATCTCTTCGGCAAACTTGGAATGGACAGTAATTTTGCACCAAGAGTTCCTTATACAACATGTAATAAAAACCCTGTCCGATCCGTGAGGGTGTTGTTAGGTTATAGAGTCTATGTGGTAATATTAGAGAAAATCGAAAAAAAAAAATCATCAATTTTTTTTTTATGGGTAATTTTACCGGGCGCGTGTGGCCGTCCTTTAGCGGGTGTCTACAAGTCATAACTTATGATGACCCCTGTTGAAAATTAACAAATTGGGGTAATTTTGGTACCTACTAAAAAAAAAATTTTTAGCTGTTTTTTAGCTGATTTTTAGAGTTGATTAAACTAAGCAATAACTTTTTTATTTTCAGATTGAACTGGATTTTTTTTAAATATATAGATATTGTTTAAATGTTTAACCAAGGTAAGTACTGTAAGCACCACGCTTGGCAGCGGTACTTTAGGGATCGTGTAGTGTGTACGAATTAAACACTTTTAAAGAGTAGAGACTAACTATATTTTAAATTATAAATATAAAGACACACGCGATCGGAGGTCTGAGGCTGACTCGCTTATATTTTCCTCAACAAAAGAATCCCTCATGAATTCTATTTAAATATATTCTGACAGATTATTCGGATCATTAAAGGTTTTATGCCAGCCTGTGATATATATGAGGTTCCATCTCATATTAAAGCCTTCACAGTACAAAGGAAGGATTTTTGAAAATACCAATAACCCAAAGGGGTTAAAAAAGAGATGAAAGTTTGTGTGGAAGTTCATCATTTTTGCCGGTGTCGGAGACACGGCTTGTTTATTCAGTAATAGGAGCCTACGCCCGTGTATCTGTCTGTCCGTCATCTATCTGCCACACCACCATTAGACTGTCTGTCTCCACCACCACTGTCAGTGCCAGCATTGCGATAATGAAGATAAAATTGTAACCATGAACCACTACGAAGTACATTGAGCAGTCTTTCTTCATGAACCCTCATGCTGTGCAATCAATAGAGGGGTTACCATAACATGCGGGTTGTTTACTTACCCGCACGAGTTGCATAGTAACGGTAAACAAAGGGCAAACGCTTCGTAAAGATTCGAGGTGTCGTGTCTTTAGTAATCAAGACCTTTTGTCTATTGTCATAACTCCATACAGTATAACAATATACATTTGATTCGTCATGCTTTTTAGTTAATTACTGTTTGTTGAGTGTTGGGGTGTATAAATCAATTAGACCTTGTCAATCCAAACGTATATATTATTATATTTATATTATTCGAACTACTGCCTACTGACTGCCTCATTGGTCTAGTGGTCGCCAGCGCTACAGCTGAGCATGATGTCCTGGGTTCGATTCCCGGCACGGGCAAAGTGTAAAGCTCGGAATCTGGATTTGTGCCCGGTTGATGGCAATAGGCTCGCCCCCTATTACATTGGACTTAAAATATAACTGGCGAAATGTGGGTGTACCTGCTACAGGAACACCTCTGCCCAACCCTTCGGGGAAACAAGGCGTGATGTTATGTTATGTTATTCGAACTAATATTATAAATGCGAAAGTGACTTTTTTTTGTTTATTTGTATGTTACGCTTTCATGCTAAAACGGCTGAACAGATTTGGATGAAATTTGGCACATGGGGAGACCATGACCTGGAGAAGGACATAGGCACTTTTTATCCCAATATTCCTACTGGATCGAGACTTATACAGGTGAAACCGCGGGGCGCAGCTACCACAATATTACTCAAATTAAATTGAGAGGTGACATTTCCTTTCAACTGTCATTAACGAGACAAAATAGAATTTTAATTATTATCCACCTCAATGAGGCGTCGTAACAGATGATGAGTTAATTAAACTTCCGTTCCACGCCAGCTGTTTATTTCTCCCGTCTTTCAAGCATGTTCGAGAAAAGTCGCTTTTTCAATCCAGCAATTTATCAAGAATCCATTGAATTTCAACGGGTTTAATTGTTGTGTCAGAGTGCAGTAAGAGATGAAGAGCAAAAAACTGCATCGTAACTGTAGGAAGACGTGTATTGTTAGTCAGCGAAAGTGGTTACATCATTAAACATTTGAAGCGGGGCAACACTAATTACTGCAATTCATTAACAACATTTTACTCGTACGCCTTTATTAATAAAGTCTAAGTTACGTGACGTGCGATTTTTTTTTTATCTAACCAAAACTCTGTAATTAAGATTTTTGATAACACCTATATAACCTATTCTTATTTAACTTTTTAAATGCGCATTCAAAATATTGTGTCATTTGAGCATAGTTAACTAATTATTTATTCTATTTCCGCACATTAATCTAGAAACACGTATACCTACCTAGCAATAATGACGAAGTAAAAAAAAACAGTGGCACTCCGGGAGTGCCGACAGAAATGAAAACTTGAAAAAAAATCGGCACCGCGGTAATCAACGCGTTGATGTCTTTTTAGTGGACAAAAGCTGGTGTCGTCACAGTGTCGCGAAATCAATGGATTAGTCCCATCTCAAACATGTCCAACGCGCCTAAAGAAGTTTTCACTTCAAAAATTGGCTCTCCGGGAATGCCGACAGAAGTGAAAACTTGAACAATTTTATTGTGCAGGAAAACATTTTAATGAGGTGTCGGTAACGGTAACGGTAACAGTGTCGCGAGTTCAATTGTTTTTTTCCATCTCAAAAATGCCCAACGCGCTTAAAGAAGTTTTCACTTCAATAATCTTGGTAAATAGTAATTAGATTGTAATCTAGCAAATGTAATGCGATACTAGACTCAATTGTCACGCGTCACCGACATTGGACGAGTCTGTTTGATGCTCCATTGAATTTGTTTGATACACAGCAACAAATAGCAGATATGGTATTGATAGCCTAACTGTCTGAGCAAATTAGTCCGAGATAACTCTATTGTTAATGACACTGATAAATTAAACATTTACCAGCAGTGATGTTTGACGGTGTGACCGTCAGACTGCCAAGTCATAGGTCTCGGGCACCTCTGACTTTTTGGATTCATGTGCGTATTGTATGCTCACTTGTGTCAAAAACGGTGAAGGAAAACATCGTGAGGAAACCGGCATGCCTGAGAGATATTTCTTGGCGGCATGTGAAGCCAAGTTAGCCACAGGCAGCATAAAACTCTGACACCAGGTTACTCACTAACCACACGAAAAAAAGAAAGAAAATCATAATCAAAAGTCATTATTCAACCAAGGCCTAGAATCAGCACTAGTTGAACGTGACAATTACAAAACACAGTCCCCGAAAATGGCCGCCCGTCAACCACTTCCTACTGCTTTAGCTGGGAAGAAGAAATGGCGCAGCAAACCTCCCAGAAATGAAAGTCAACTAAAAGCAATTAAATATACCTTAATTACAGATAGTTTTTACTAAATGACAATGAAAATGTGTATCTTCTGGATTACTTACTTTTATCCAGAAAAGTATTTCATACTCACAATTCCAGTGGACTTTACATAATGACAGTCATGATAGCCTCCATGAATGAGGATGAGGACACTTCAATACCTCTGACGCACCATGGGCAGTCACCGACCCACAACAAACCTTGCGAACTGACTATTCTCGTGTCGCGTCGACACGAGAGGTGAACATTGAAGAACCAAGAAACCGTGTACTTATTGACATTATGACCAATCTCCCCAACAGCAAATAATAGTAGATTGTTATACAAGGGTCGAAAGGAATCAATTCCCATACGACCTCGCATGGAAATTGATTCCTTTCGACCCTTGTTTAGTCGCCCGAGCGCAGTTTTCATTTCGAATTTATGGAAAGTAAAAACTTGTAGTTTTTCTAAAATAATTATTGATAATAATAACATGAGTATTCTAGTTTTTATTTTTTATTTTAAATATGGAACACACCGCGTCACCGCCGTGGGTTGTCCCTCTTCTTACAGTTTAATATTATAATCCCCGCTTATACCTAGGTATTTTTTTTAAATTCACACTGGCGGCTTATACACTGACAAGACTGCAGCATTTTTTTTATCGATTTTTTTCTATAAGGCGGGTTTACTCTATCATATCTATGATCAAAGATATAATTAAATTGCAAAATAGACATTATGGGTAGTTTGTAAGCTTCGTAGATAGGTATATGATATAATATGATAGTGTAATAGTGTATGATAGTTTCTAAGGGGATTTCTATTTTACAATTTCATTATATCTTTGATCATCGATATGATAGTGTAATACCCCTTAGTAAAAATTTTCGTAGCAGACGACTTAACCAAATTTAGTTCTATTTTTAATTTCATTCCCGCCCTAGAGAGGGAAGCAGCGTCTTCCACCCGCTACTCGGATCAAACAAACACTACTTTCCGAGTATAAGAAATGAAAAATAATAATGAATACATCAATTAGCAGGCCCCCGTTTACAAACTGATTGAACTGACCTTACATATACGAACAGAATCACATGACCAATTGACATTATGATGAACACGGGACTACGGGACACCGATCAATGTCACCATGTTTTATTAATTGAATGGCCCATCAATCTTGCAGTTTTAAGTGCTTCGGCTAATGATAAGGTTGGGATGTCAAAGTTCTTCGTGATTTTACTGTGATGTGCAATTTGAATAATGATACGGTTCGTTATGTGCGTGTGGTCTTCAATGCTGGGATTATATGGGTAGATAGGTGCTGTAGCGATTAAAAAAATGGATGATATGTATGAACAGACATTAACAGCGAACGTGTAGGGTCACGCTTACTGTGCGTTTGCGTTGGCGAAACATTCACAGAAAAACAGTTGTTACCCGACTGCCCCAAAAGGAGGGTAATGTTTTTCGAGAGTATGTATGTATGTTTGTATGTCTTTTTTTTTTGCACGCTCTGTAGCCTAAACGGCTTGATGGATTTTAACATGTGAGGTGTCGTTAAATTCGTTTTAATTGTGAGAGTGATATAGGCTATATAATATTCTCAATTCCCAATTCGTTATTGCATTCCATAATGTTGGTAAAACAGTTGGTAGGCATATTTATATATTGCATCTGCAAATACAAAAAAAGGAGGGGTAGGTTTAAAAAAAATACATTAGGTATTGGTGGTATTGGTATAAAATAAAAACTAGTAATGAGTCAATTCCAAATATACAAGGTGGTAGGGACATCGACGCGAAAACTGAAACCTGCTGAAAAAAAATCTGCTGTTTCATACATTTTGACCGCGTAGGTATTGCACTTTTCTATGAAACAGCAGATTTTTTTTAAAATAACCGACGAAAAATTTCAACGCAAGGATGTTCAGAATCATGTACTGAAACCATGGTTTCAGTTTTTGCGTCGATGTCCCTGCCACCCTGTATATTAATAAAACTAAAAATCTTGAAATAAAGCAAATTATTTAAAAAAACAAAAATCCCGACTCATAAACTCATAACTGATAAGAGAAAAACAAGTAAACAGAATCACTTGAGAGTCATTTTCAAATTCAAATAGTCGTACATTTTGACACACCTTCCTATTATAGGCAGTACGAACAAATTCACAGAAGGATTGGCCAAAATGGTAATGTTTCGATGTCGAAATAACTTGACTTCAGTCTTGAGTTTAATTATTGAAGTTAAAATGTTGCTAGTTATGGCCAGTCTTTGCATTCTCACTGCCATAAATAGATTTTTCGCGAACAAAATATTGAAAACATAACATAACATCACGCCTTGTTTCCCCGAAGGGTTGGGCAGAGGCGTCCCTGTAGTAGGTACACCCACATTTCGCCAGTTATGTTTTAAGTCCCATGTAATAGGGGGTAAATATTGAACTTCTTGCAAAATGTAGCGAGCACCGCGTTTCCCTTCACCAACGAGACAAAAGGAGTGAGCACTGTTGTTCGAAGAATTATTATTTGTTTTCTGAATAGGAATCCGATTGGGCACACAATTGGATTCCTGTTCATTAAACAAATATTTGAATGCGTGTCCAAACAATGGAGGCATTGATCAGATAATGTGATTTTAGGTATCAAATTGTAGGTATGCATGCCAGTATTGTTATTAGGGATTGAAAGGAAGCGTAGGCGGTCTGCCGGGGTTGCGAAGAAATCCGAAAGGGAGATCGTGGCCTCCGGCAAAATGGCAACTGAAGGAACACGGGTGGGTTTTAGTCAATAAGAGTCTGACACGCCCTCCCGCTCCATCCAGAGCGGGAGAAGTTATTTGATAATTTCCCACACAAAATAAATAAAATAAGCCATATTAGCCATATTTTGGATTATGTTTATATTACAATAGTGAAATTAATTTGTAAAGTTGTGTCTAACGCGGATAAAAAACTGAGAATCACGCAAAATCTATCAAGCGTATATTTCTGAAACCTTCACCATTTTAAAGATAATTTAATTATTGATCTTTTAGTAATTTTAGTCATGATTTCAACAGCACAAAATAACTTTTACAATAATATGTTCTTATTTATTTGCGGCTGGATCTACGAAAAATGTAATTAATTAATTATACATGTTTGATATTAATAATTATTGGAAAAGTATAAATTTTAATCTCCCATCTTTCTCACCTGATACCTCAATCCGAAGTCCTGACAATCAATCATGAATTATATTAGAATAACCAACCATTATAAAACACACAAGCACAGAATACTGTATGCACATTACCATACAATTGTTGCTTTGCTGCACCGCATGACATGATGGCGCATGGCGTTACGTGCTGAAGACTCCATAGATAAGAAGACAATCAGTATCATAGTGAGGTAAGGTATTTACTAGGCAGATGTGAGTGAAAAAGCCGGGAGGGAACGCCCTAGAAGGACAATATAGTGTCATTATTAGTGATGTTACACTAATAATGACACTATATTACTCCAAGCCGGCGCGGCGGCGCGCGAGTCGATGCCGACTGAACGGAATGGTGCCATTTTAAATATCATATTTTATATAGAATAGAATAGATTTTTTTTTTATTGGAGTAACCAAGACTCAACAAGATTGTTAGTAAAACATACGACTATGTTAGTAAACACAGATACTAAACAAAAACAAGGAAAACAAAACAATAAATAACGGTTAGTCACCGCTGCGACATCCCATGAGAGACGGCACAACAGTGACCCCCTTTTTCGCAGTCTAGGCGACTCGCAACCATGCTTAAGACACTGTTGGAGCTGCCCCACACCCTGCGCACCAGGGAAGCGCACCTTTTACGCATTGTTGCGTAAAAGCAATCTACATGCGCATGCGAACATCCCTGACGCACCACAGAAACGGGGCAGCCCCACCAGCATCCTAAACGCATTGTTAAATTGAACGCGGAGAGCGCTATACGATCTTTGCGTATATCTAGCCCACAGGCTGCACGTGTGAAAACTAGTACAGTAGGCTCGATAGAGCGTGATTTTTACAGGAAGTGAGCATCGTGCAAACCTGCGAGCCAGCATGTTCGCTCTAACCGAGAACGCCCTCCGCTCCCGTTCAATGTCATCACCGTCTTTGAGGTTGGGAGTCAATAAATGACCAAGATACTTAAACCTGTAGACTCTTTGCAAAGGTGTACCATAAAGTAATACAGGCGGTACCGCATCAAGACTTTTACCCCCAGCCTCAAAGACCATATAAAAACATGTAGTTTTTTTTTTATATCTTATTTAAATCTCATTGTATTCTGCACCGGTCGACGTCATAACGTCAACGCCGGCTGTCGCTGAAAACCAGCGCTGGGGCTCTGTCTCGCATAGGGTCGCAGCATTATGCTGAGCGATGGCCGTTTATTATTATTTATTTAACAGTTTATGTACACACATATAAACAGACAAGAAGAAAGGAACAGAAAAATACGGACAAAGGTGATGCTTATTTCTATAGAAATCTCTTCCAGCATAGCGTAGCTTCTTTCTTTGCGTCATGTTTACCGCAAATAAACGTATTTTCTTTTTCTTTCTCTTTTATGTTCTTCAGAAGGTCATGTAATAGTACTTGCAACCGGTCTGCGTCATGTATGAACGTAAACGAAGCAAAAGGAATATGTCAGGATCGTAGCAGGTGGCGTTCTGTAGTTTGCCTACCTGGGAAAAATGCGTGAGTTTATGTATGTAATGTGTGTATAACCAATTGAAAACATTATTCAGTTTGCGAAAGATCCAGAAATAGTTTCATTTCGCGAAGATCTAGATATAGTCTTAGGAGTTTTCAAATCGCGAGTTAATAGGATTCCCTACATACATCTAGTAGGGAAGCGACGATCATCGTCGACCGCAGAAAAGAGTTGTCTAAAGCAAGTTCATCTTTAGATTTAAACTAGCAGCGCCCCGCGGTTTCACTCCCATAAGTCTCGATCCCGTGGGATTATCGAGATAAAAGTACCCTATGTGTTAATCCAGGTTATAAACTATCTGTGTGCCAAATTTCATCCAAATCCGTTCAGTAGTTTTTGCGTGAAAGAGTAACAAACATCCATCCATCTATCCATCCCTCCTCACAAACTTTCGCGTTTATAATATTATTATTAAGTAGGATTATGATTACATCAGTCGAATACTTGATCTACATCCACACTTAAGCTACCTTCACATCAACACAATACAACCAACTTTTTACGGTTCCGTAGTAAACAAGGAACCCTTATAGTTTCGTTATGTCTGTCTGTCTGTCCGTCTGTCTGTCTGTCTGTCAGTCTGTCTGTCCGTGGTCTAGCTCCGAGACCCTTAGTACTAGAAAGCTGTAATTTGGCATAGGTATACATATTAATTACGCCGACAAAGTGGTAAAACAAAATTATGAAAAACATTTTTTTTAGGGTACGTCTCCTACACGTAAAGTGGTAATGTTTTTTTTTTAACCCGTAGCGTGGGGCATCATTGAAAAGGTCCTTTAAAAAAATTGTGAGTTTGTAAAAACCATTTTTGGATTTAAGGATCCGTTTGCGAAATATTAAGCTTTAAAGTGCAAATTTTTGTTAGAGTCAAGTGTCCCCCCCCTTGCCAGCTAAATGGTTGGTTTTGGATGTGTGAAAAAAATCACAGCAATAGTTTATATAACGAAATTAAAAGGAAAACTATCACAGCTAAGTAGGCTCTACAAGTTAACGAGTAATAATCGACCAACTTAACTTTGCAGTTGCAAAAACATGTTTTCCCATACATTCCGTATGGGAGAAGATATTTTTCAACTACAAAGTTAAGTTTGTTTTGGGATAAATTCATCCCAACTACGGAACCCTTCATTGTGCGTGGTCCAATACGCACTTGGCCGGTTTATTTTGTTTCCACTTCATCACAGGATGTCACTGACTGCCCTCACACATCGTCCCTATCTTTGCATATTAACTTATTTACCGAAAACAGACCTTATTGCTTCACATAAGGATTTATTCTCAAATGAAATGAACATGAAATAGTGGACAAATTAAATCATTTCGAATATAAATATGGCGTCACTGCGTCGGGAAGTCGTAAGCAGTCTGCTGCTTGGAAATAACCTGATTATATAAAAACTTAAAAAAAAACCACAACACAGTGAAAAATATCTTTAGTTTCGGAAGTCGATGTCTTTGGTTTTCTATTTTCTTTTTTTACCACCGAAGAACTGAGAACCTCCTCCTTTTTTTAAGTCGGTTAAAAATATAATATATATAATATCTTGCGTACAGCTACTAATTATTATCATAGAAAGCAACAGTCAATTTAAATGGAATAGCCCTATAATAGGGTAGTTGCCTAGGTAAAAAAAAGAAATTCTATTAAGTCCGTCTTTCAGATGATAAAAAAATATTAGACACGTATTTTTTGCTTTATTATAATAATCAAAAATAACTTAGAAAACACGCACTAAAGTTGGGGAGTGGGGGCTCGCTACGTCACAACTCAATATATCGCCGTAATCTTTTGATTACGTCAAAACAGGAAAAATACGTGTTCAATATTTTTTTATAATCTACAAGACGGACAAAAAAAAATGTTGGACAGGCCTATTGTAAAAATACGATAATAAAGGTACATCATTATAAGTGATTGTTTCTACTAGTCTTATGTATCGCAATCATACACTTTGGTGCCGATTCCCTTGTTAACAAATTAAACTAAATTTAAGTTCAATGCTTCTTTTTCTTTCTATTTCATTAAGAAAAGGACAGAAGATAAATTTTAGTTTAGTCCTGTCAAATTAATCAGCGCCTGTCACTACTCCATACAAGTTAAGACGTGATTAAAAACTTGCCTACTAAAATTACGTCAATTTACGTCAAGCGCTGATTAATTTGACAGGACTAAACTAAAATTTATCTTCTGTCCTTTTCTTAATGAAATAGAAAGAAAAAGATGCACTGAACTTAAAAGTTTAGTTTGTGAACAAGGGAATCGGCACCAATGACAACATACTACCATAATAGATGAAATAGATCACAATACACAATAAATAATTATATAAAAAACCTTGTTTTTATAAAAAACTAGCCGACCCAACAGACGTTTACCTGTCAAAATTTAAATAATTCATACAAAATTCCAATAGAAATTGCACTTTCAGTTTTCCCCAATTTTCCAATTTTCCCGGCAGCTTTTCCATTTTTCTTTCCGTAAGCCGACCGCGACCGACCGAGCGTCACCTGATTCGGACTATTACGAACATTTTAATGAATGAATGAATTAATTAATAAATGAAATGCACCGATCCCAGCGTGGTTGTTTAACCAGACTCGATAAATCGAATGAACCCCAAGATTTGCACTAGCCGCTGGAGCCTCATGTTGCATGGTGCTACATAGGCCATTGCATATTAGGGAGTAGACCTTGGGGCGCGGCAATGGTAGGGAAGACGTACCCTCAGGATATGGAAGGATTTGCGAGCCTACCGGATAGGTATGCATCCTTGAGTAGGCAATGGACTAGTGGAGAGACGGGTGATATTTATCTATGGATGGGCATCTTTTTACGACGTTGCCGCCAGTTGGCTCAGTAAATCTTCGCCTGCGAATCCTTTGACTGCTTTCAAGGCTCTTTTCTATCTCACTGCTGTGCTGTGTAACACTTTGCTGTTTTCTGTTTCTTCATCAGAGGACTCGCTGCTGTCCGTTTCAGGTTTCTTGTATATCTAACTGGCTGCCTTCTTGGTCTTGTATCGGTCTTCAGCTGTGTCCATCCAAAAGTTTTCCTTGTCGAAGTGCGCCATGTCCTGTTTCTTTTTCGGCTCCCAACCCACTGCATCGCATCCTATCGCCCGCCTTTGATATTACCTTCTTTTCGTTTTTGCTTAGCATAATTTCTGACCTTTTGTCTTTTTGCTCGGTTCTTAAGTCGTAGCGTGGTGTTAAATAGCTTATAACCTTCCTCAAGAATTGGGCTATCAAATGTAAATTTGTATTTTTTTTTAATCACACCTCTCGGTATTTCCAGAGATTAGCGCGTTCAAACAAACAAAGCTTTATTATTAGTTTAAAATAGATATATCAGTAAATCGCTACAACCGTAGTATTTGAGATATAATATCAATTATGTATATGTGCGGAAACGTTCACAATACAATAAACATTTTGTAACATCATGGCGGCCGGTCCAATTACTAGATGCACGGCTGACTGCGCGGGCGCAGCAGGGCTGACAGTTATATGCTTTACGTATTTTCTGTTTAGATAGATTGATAGAATACTCTTCTCTTCCTCTTCTTCTTTACCCTTTTTTATATTTTTTATTATTGCACATAGGTACACAAGGAAGTTTTTCAACCTTTTAATTTCGTATTATTTAACAGTTCAGCTTCATCATTTAATCCTTCATCTTCTTACTTTGTCAATGTCGTTCGCTAAAAATATCAATTTGATTCAGCGGAGTATTTGCGTAACACACTTACAGTAGCAATGGCTTTCATTTTGACAGTTCAACAACATTCATGGCGTTAATGACTTTGTTGAGCAGACAAAATTTTTAAACATTTGAAACAATGGATTAGCAATATCCTTCAAAATCATTCAGATTGTGATTGATAGGGTGATGGATTCAAACAGTTTCAGGTGATTCAATAAAAAAAACAGGCATAGATGATGTCCTTGTACAAACCTATCTATTATACTCATTATATAAATGGTTTTACTGGCTGCTTTCGATAACCCTGACCGCTAACATGCAGATGACCACGGAACCAGTTACATCATCGTTTTGGTCGAAAATCCGAGGTGTGAGATCACCGACAATAATTGCCAACACAGGTGTGTGGTGTATCAGTCTATAGACGCTAGTACCTACTGCCTTTATATAATATTAGATACATAAAGATTATTTAACCACATATCACTACATATTATTTTAAAGTCCCCCCGCCGCGTCTCGCGATAAATCCAAAAACTACCGAACGAATTTTCATACGGTTTCCACCAATGGATGAAGTGATTCATAAGGAAAGTTTAGATGTATAATTTGTTAAGGTTTTGTGTAAATTGGCTGAAATATGATGATGATTGTTGAAGATGTCGGAAAAAATCATGCTGACCGGGATTTTTACTGACGTCCGCCGCGTAAACCAGAGTTAAATGAAATCACTGATATTTTATAACCTGGATTAACACATAGGGTACCTCTTTTTCATCCCAGTAGTACGTTCCCGTGGGCTATTTTCCGCCATCACGCATCCACATCCGCATCCACGGAGGCGAAGCCGCGGACAAAAGCTAGTATATTGTATTTGAGATTGGGTGTTCTTTTTTTTTAATGGTTAGACTGGCTATGTCATTAATTTTGTCTAAGAACAAACGGGTACAGAGTAGGTAGATTAAATAGTAGGTAGAGACTGCAAATTAATTTGATTTATAGGTAATTGAATAAGAATACCATCCAGTTGATACCATTAAAGAAACGGAGAGGATAAGAAAATACAGGAAGGAACCAATCAAATCAATCAATCTGCCGACTTTTAGTTTGTGGTTAGCCGCATGCTGCTGAATACCATTATTTTACATGGAGCGACTGGCTATCTGACCTCCACAACCCAGTTACTAGATAATAAGATACCTCTTCGTAAGACTGGTTGTCAGACTTTCGGGCTTCTGACGACCCGTAACGACTGTCGAAGATCCACGAATGACAACCGGGACGAAGGTGCTTTCCGAGGCTCGGAGGAGTCTCGCTGTGTAAAGATGGGGGTGACCATCCACGGAGCAACCCCGGCAAGCACAGCTTAACCTGATGGATCGACCGGTGCGGCTATTATTACTTAGCACAAGCTATAGGAAGGAACCAATTGTGGACAAGCAAAAACAGTAGGTAGAATTGGAGCTGCTAATGATTCGACGGTAAAACTTATTGCTTAATAAAAAAAACACATACTGAGTCAATAAAAATGCAAAGGCAAAAGAAAGTTAACGTTAAGAAAAAGTACAAATAGCACCAAACGCTGATCGTCGCGTCGAATTGTTAATTGAACGTCCATCACCAACAAACTTTGCAATAAAGAAATGTACGTACTTACCTATAAACAATATCTTTCAAGAACAAAACTCTCTCAAAATAAATGGTAAACCTTTCTTTATCAGTGCCTATTTTTCATCATTGATCATGAACTTTTAAGATAAGTCAATAGTATCACGAGATTCCTATATCTAATCGTCAATATGGCCAGTCACGGAGAAAATAACTTTATTTTTCTCCGCATGTATTATAAGATTAGGATTTTTTTTATCTTGGATTTCATTTTTTCAAGTGCAAAATTCCTTTACCGTTCTACCTTTGCTGAAGCTGTAAGCACTTGTAGTGTGTACAGACAAACCCTAAATAAAGTAAGATTGGGATGACGTAAAATGTCAACACAGCTGTGCAAAGAGCCGCTCAATATAGCCCCAAATCTTTAGAAATTAGGTGGCCTTGTCGGCAACACCTACGATCGATTCTCAGTCTGGAATGTACAGAACCCCACAAAAACTCCAATGCAATTTTTTTACCTATGCAAGCAGCTGTTGTGAAAACGAAGATGTGCTTAGCAATAACTGCACTGCAAATGATTCTAATGAGTAATTTATAAGGCTCGCCAAGGTCCTTACTTTACACATTATTTTCGAAATGAATTTGCCAATACATGCTAATGTTAGGTCAATAACGCAATTTCACGCTTTAGGAAAGTAACGTGGGTTTTTGTATAAATAAGTGAAACTATTAAAACGCGCGTTTTAAGATCTCAAAACTATTTTAGCAGCCTCCATCCAGTACATTTCTCTTTCATACAGATAGGTATGTACCTAAAGGATTCCCGTAAGTACAATGCGAGGTCAGCTTATACTGGAAATGTATAGCTTGATTTGTAGCCGTGTGTACAATCCTACTAATATTATAAACGCGAAAGTTTGTGAAGATAGATGGATAGATAGATGGATGTTTGTTACTCTTTCACGCAAAAACGACTGAACGGATTTAGATGAAATTTGGCAGATAATTTATAACCTGAATACTTTTATCCCGATATTCCCACGGAATCGAGACTTAATGGGGTGAAACCGCGGGGCGCTGTTATAGTCCGCGCAATCCACGAAGACGCGCCCCACTCCGCTCCGCGCCGTGCTAGAGTTCAGCTTACAGTACAGTAATCGCGGAGTGGGGCGCGTCGTCGTGGATTGCACGGACTATAGTTTATACTTAAATGTAGGTATAGTTTGCAACATCCCAATTGTCAAAAACAAAAAGTGCTCATCCGACAAGCGACGAAGCTGGCCTTAGTACAGGCCTTCTATGTGTGGAAGTACGGGTCGATGAGCCGACAGTAAGTAGACATATAAACGTAACATAATACATGGCTTTGTACCTACTCGTGATGACTCTACTGTCGGTTGTGAGCCCTTTAAACTTTAGTGATCTTAGAATTCACAAAGACAAACGGCATTCCCATAATATTCATGAAGGTTCAATGTTTTAAACTGGTTAAATGGTTAAAACAATCTCAATCAAAATGGAAGACTCCACGCTTAATAAGCAATCAAAGAACAACAAATTCTTTGTTCCTTTTACCCATGCCCAGGTAAACAGACAGGTCATCCGGCTTCCCCTATGTTGGGACCAGCTACAAATTTAACCAGATGTGACTGAACATTCATATTTTAGCCAATTCTACTTCCAGATGTCCTCCAGACCACAAAATCATTTTATGGTATCTGGTTTCATGATTAATCGCACAAGGCTTCTATTCAATTGAAAATCTCCAATTAATCAACAGTCGTCATTGGTCATCGCAAATTACATACAAATTAAAATTGCTACGGCTTCTTTCTCCCTACATAATTATGGGTTCGACTATAAAAAGCCCGAGAATTCTAGGAAAGACATCACACATCCACCACTCTTCCGTCTGCAATCAGTACTACCAAAAATTACTTCAAGATGAACAAGATCTGCTTCCTCATGGTCTTCGTGGCTTGCCTCTGCCTCTTCGCCGAAGCACAACTGACGTTCACCTCCAGCTGGGGCGGTGGGAAGCGAGGGGGCGTTGCCCCCATGTCGTGCAAGAATGAAGAAGCTATCACCACGATCTTGAAGCTGATTCAGAACGAAGCGGAGCGGTTTATCATCTGCCAGCAGAAGCCTTGAAGACAAAAGACGAACGACACTATTCTGAAGACGATACTGCGATGTTACAATGGAGAATTTGTTTAAAATATTGTTATTTGTTTATGTTTTCTTGAATCTACAATAGAGACATTATAAACCGATATGTTTTGAGTTTCTTTTGAATCGATACTGACAGTTTAATGTAACTACTCCCCAAACAAAGAATTTAAGGGGGGTCTTGAATTTTGAATGTAAAAAAATGATCACGTATTCAAAGACTGACCGCAAGATGATCAGCAAAGGGCCAAGTTTACCAAGCTCTGTTGGTTACTTAATGTCCCCTTAAAAGCATTTGTTCTGTATCACAGTAAAACAGTCTAAATACGTTAACCTCAGACCAAAGAAAAAACCAAGACATAGCGCTGCGAACATTACAGTGAAGCCTGCCAAAACTACACCTCCGCTCTGTGCATACACGCTCACATTTACAACAATTGACAATCAAACTACACCTCACTAAGTGCACACATGTTTACGAAACCGGCTTCACTTCACTGTTGACAGCGCTGTGTCTTGGTTTTTTATTTGGTCTGAAACCTTTATTAAGCCCTGAACCTTGCAGATTGGTCGATCAGCTCTATAATTTTGGCACATCCATGAGCCAAATATGGTAAATTCCTTGCCAACGCTCCCGATGCAATCGTTTCGCAGATTTTATTCTTCGAGCGTGTCTATGTAGGCTTGTCCGTTGCGGGCACCGTTATCACTCGGGCGTCGCTCATACGGAACAGGTAATCGGTACGTGGGAATTACTCCACATTACTGTTCGAAAGTGATGCCCATTGTTTGACCAATATTTTGTCTAGGTTTTACGGTTTTCGCTTTCGGTTATGTGGCTTTTGTCTGGCTGGTTGTTAGAGATGACCTTTCGTATTTGGAATCCAGATTTTTTCGTGTTGTTAAAAACCTGTATTTTGCCTGTTTGGATTGAGGTGTTAAAATACATTGAGCATTAAGCATTGAGCACTCAACACTACTCAGCCTACTCTCTTTACATCTATGAGATATGTATGTTTGTAAGGAAGAATCAGGATTTATTTCTTAAAGCAGATGATGATGATGTCCGTAACCGACGAGACCCCAACAGGCTCGTACTAAGCGAGTTTCCAAATTAACTAATTATAATAACACAGTATTATGTCATATGGCATTTTACTGTGGGGTCGGGCTGCTGACATTGAATCCATCTTTATTTTACAAAAGAGGGCTGTCAGAGCCATTTATAATCTATGTCGTCGCGAATCTCTCAGGGAACTATTTAAAAAGATTAATATTATGACGGTACCTTGCCAATTCATCTATGAAAATATTATGTATGTAAGGAAAAATCTGCATCTTTTTAAGAAAATAAGTGATAGACATAATTTTAATACTAGAAATAAAGATAAAATAGATCAACCATTTTTCAGATTATCCAAAGTACAAACATCTTTTATGGGGTACTGTGTTAAATGTTACAACAAAATACCTTGTGATATATTACAATTAACTGAAAGAAAATTTAAAACGCATATTAAAAGTACTCTTTGTAAACAAGCATATTACAAATCAGAGGATTATATCCTAGATAAGAATGCTTGGAAGCATGCTGGTCTAGCTCCATAGGACAATTTTGAGTCTAGACAAAATCAAACTGGTTGCTAATTTAATTGTGTAATTAAATATTACAACATTTTTTTTACATTCTGTGATTACTTGAACTCACACACTGACGAATTAGTATCACTTGTAATTTTTTTAGGAATATCGTATAGGTTTTACAATGCTTGTAAATATGTGAACACCATGTATCCATTACATAATTATTTTTTCTATCATTGCTTCATTTTTATTTTTACCTATTGTGGTATAGTAATCTTATTCCAGGTGCATCGTTTTCACATATAATTATAATTATAATTAATGTAGGTATACAAAATATTGTAAAACATTTTAAAAGAGTAACGGTGGAGTTTCTTGCCCATTCTTCTCCATACGAAAACTACCCTTTGGAAGGGGCGACTAGAATCAATTCTATTTTCTTGTTTTTGACGTTCAAAAGTGCCTTTTTGTGCCTAATTGAAATAAATTATTTGACTTTGACTTTAACTTTAATAAAAGCTGCCTTGCAATGTGTGTACGTTTATATGTATAATAATAATAAGTTACCAAATGATCTCAAAAATTTAAACACTAGATTATTTAAAAATAAAGTTTTCGAATGGTTATGTGTTAATAGTTTCTATAGTGTTGAAGATTTAATTGACAAAAAATGTTAATGTAAAAGTCAAACCTACTGAATGAATGCTGATATTGCATGCTGATACTCGTATATTGGCAAAACACGTTTTGTTCTAAATTGTTCTTTTACCATCTTTTTATACCGTGTTTTATGCAAATAAATATATTCTTATTCTTATAGCTAGAAAACAGAAAGGGGATTTGTGAAAAGTAAAATCCTATGGGACATTGAAGAAAGGTCTGTTAGATCTAATTGAGACTCATCATCTTGCATGTAGTGATGTAGTGGAACATATCCACACCTCACACCACAGAACAATAGACATAAATAACGCTGTCAACAATGACGTGAGGGTGGTTTCGTAAACATGTGTGCACGAATTTTACTGTGCGGTGAGGTGTAGTTTGATCACATGAATTTAGCCATGTGGTTTGATTGTAAATTGGTTGTAAATGTGTGCGTGTAAGCGTGTATGCACAGAACGAGGTGTAGTTTTGGCATGCTTCACTATATTGTTCAAAGCGCTATGTCTTGGTTTTTTATTTGATTTGAAGCCCACGCATCAATCCTGCTAACATGGATAAGTATTTACTTCTTATGAAAAAGAAATATCCAATCTAGATAAGCCCATTCACTACACATAGTTAACATGTATTTAAAGTAAAAAAAAAAAATATTACTTCACAAACATAGTTACCTAAAATTACAATTGATTATAAAACTTCACGTCATAATTACGTAACCTACATAAATAAAACCACTTTCGTTAAGACGACAGTCAACACAAAACTCGTTTATAATTTTTATTATTGCGAGTATGCAAATTCGTTGTTTGTCATTTATAAATCAATGATGACTCGATTTATCGATGTTTTGACGGCATCGATGTCATGTCTCGACACTAACACGACAAGTGAAAAACGAAAACGTCATTCAACCACATCTCATCATTTGACAGTGACATTTGGATGTCTACCTCTTGTCCTGATAGCCGTGGAATATATCCCACGGCTATCAGGACAATCTCGGACATACGGTCAAGATCCCTACCAGCATCTTACTGGAATACTTCCTTCCTCCGAGCACTCCGAGCACAACTCTTGCGAATCTCCACTCAAGTCGGCCAAAAAATTCCTAAAAATTGATCACATGATTATTGGACGACCTCATACGAGTGCGTTCATTATAACTTGACTCATGACGCGATTATTGGTAGCACCGAATTTTGAAGTTTCTGTCAGTCGCCATTTTGAACTCTAATATAATGAAGCTAAGACTGCAAAATTCAGTGCTACCAATCGCTTCACGGGTGAAGTTATAGTGAACGCACTTGTAAAGCTAGACTGAGCTTACACAATAGCCATAGTCTCAAAGTTACAAGTCGCAGCTTTGACACGCCCATAATCGCGGGACCTGTTTGACAGGATCGTAGAACTCTTTGTTCGGTTCGCCATAGCCAATGTAGTTAAGTCTATGCAAATATAATTTTATTATGACATGGGTTTCAAGAAGATGTGATTTTATAAATTGTATACTTACAATATGTAAAAAAAAAACCCTATCCAATCCGAGAGGGGTTCATAGGTACTGCAATAACATTACCTAAAACTAATAAAAAATCTAATTATAATTGAAAATAAAAAGTTATTGCTATTTAAAAATCACATGTTTTGTAACACAATTACCTCAAATTCATTAAAAATTAGCTAGTTTTCAACAGGGGTAACAAGTTATGACTTCTACACCGGCTCTTTTCCATAGGAAGCGACCAATTGGAACCGTGCACCTAGCTTCTGACGTTTCATAAGTGCCCATGTAGGTAGGTTTATGTGAAATAAAATATTTTGAATTTTGAATTGACTTTTTAAGGGATGCGCCAAAGTAGGTAGCCCGCGAATTTTTTTTGTTTTACGTTTTTTGCAATTTGCATCTCAGTGTTAGATTGTATCCTGATTATAGGTAATATGATTCGCGACCTGTATGTGTATCTAGGTGGATAAAGTAGAAGTGCTACGAAATTACATCGGTCATGAGGAGGACTCGCTGAAGATATCGACTAAAACTCCCGATTTTAGTCGATATCTTCTATACCTATATCACTGTGAAGCACCTACCAGAAACGCCTCTTTCGAAGGTCTGTCTACCCCTATCAACTTTCGAAGACAGCTTCTTAATATGCACAATAATTGCCAGCTAGCAAGGTTCTAACTGGGTGCGCTGGACGTACCTACTTACGTATAAGTAGGTATGACCGCGCGAGGCTGTTCTACTGGCCAAACAATTGATTAGGTTATAATAAAACCAGGTTTTTCCAAATGTATTAGGTATGTAGGGTTGCCTTGCCAGGCCCAAAAATAGAAAAGCCGGACACAAATTCATATTTAGCCGGACATTTTGCCCTGAAAGCCTGACACATAGTTTTTAAAAGAAGAAAAAGAACTTTTATTTGTGTATTTATTACTGTTATTAATTTGAGACTTACTACTACTTACTCGTACTACTCTTAATTATCATTTTTTTCTTAGTATCGCGAGTCATGCGTGACCGCGTGAGTCGCTCGCGCGCTTTCGTTCGGCATCTTTTGGTGGGGCGGGATTGACCAAAAGCCTAACAAAAGCCGGACTTAAATAAAATAAAATATTTTTCTTTCTTTCTTTCTTTCTTTCTTTTTTTCTTTCTTTCTTTTTTTTCTTTCTTTCTTTTCGTGGCCAGATCTTAGAACTGATCATTTCATGAAATGATCGATTGACCATATATGTGTCATCATCATCAACGTCCACCAACCGAACTTGACACGGTCAAAGTCGTGAACAAAAACAAATGTCATTTGTTCACAAGCGCAGTTATCTCTGTATGAACAATGTTGATTACATTGAAAAAGCTTAATTTATTCCATAAATTGTCGTCACGGACTGCACAATACGTGGACAGCGTGATATATTGTTTAGTATCTGACTTAATTGAGATTCTACTCACTCCCACTAATATCCTGGCAGCAGACGATTATGCAGATCGATACTTAGATACTAAAATGGTTTAGACTACAATGATCACATAATCAGCCTAGAATGTCCCTCTGCTGGGACACAGGCCTCTTCTCTATTAGGAGGAGTGGGCCGTAATCCACCACGCAGACTCAGTGCGGATTGGTAGTGTTACATGACTTCAAATTGTTGGTTCCGGAGTCTGGATTTGTGCCCGGTTGATGGCATTAGGCTCGCCCCCTATTACATGGGACTTAAACATAACTGTCGGAATGTGGGTGTACCTGCTACAGGGACACCTCTGCCCAAGCCAGCTTTCGGGGAAACAAGGCGTGATGTTATGTTATGTAAAATTGTTGGTTCTAAACTTCGTTTTTTAATCCCAGAGACTAATTTTACATTTGTGATTGTTCTTTGTTTTTTCAATTTGGAGTTTGACATTTGCACCTGTCAAATTTGTCTCTGGGATTAAAAAACGAACTATAGGACATGCCGGTTTCCTCACGATGTTTCCCTTCACCGTTTTGAGAGCATTGGTGATGAAATAATTTACACCTAATAGTACACTATAGGTTTTATTTTATATACCTATAGACTTGCACCCCCCATTACGGACAAGGAGGGTGAAGGTTACAGATTTTTTTTTTTTTTTGCAAATCCTAGCCCGCATACAAAATTTAGCTTTGTAGACTTCGGAAAGAGCTCTAGAGGGTTTGATGACTAAGTGAGTGAGTGATGAAACGACGTATTTTAGGTATGAATAAAATCCAAAGTATCAAAACTAGACAAATGAAACTTAGTGTGTTATATAAGTCTGCTTACTGCATCTTATCCTGAAAATTTTGAGCTCTCTAGCATTATCCAGGCCGAAACTATGAGCGTTTGAAAATACCTACAACGAAACGCTTCGAGAAAAGGTGGGTAGGTAGTGTCCCTGCTTTTTGTTTTGAGCTCATCTTGGCGGGAGCACTACCGAGCCCCCAGATAAAGGACTGTGTGATGAAAACCTTATCCCTACTATGAGACAACACGAGTTCAGAATCATACTAAAATGACCAATTTGTGACTGAACTAACACAAATGGAAAAATGAAATCGTAAATACGCATTTGAATAATTATCTAATGAAGCATACCATTAGGATTAACAGTCCACGCATCAAAATGAATCTACCTATTAAATACGAGTTAATTAGAATTTATAATCAGACATTTCTGTCAAATTAGAAAATGCAAAAATAGAAATTCCCGTCATATGAAATAAGAATGCATGCGCCGATCGACAATTTTTTTATATTTTGTTACAAGATCTCTTTATGTAAGTATATATTTTCGTAATTCTGATCTAAGTAAGTAGGTAATATAAGAACATTGTTAATTCTACTGTTTTGTAAATAGCTATTTTCATCTATAGATTGATTTGAATTAGATCTTTTTGCATCCTCTACCTAGGGTTCTGCTTCTGCTTTCACTATTTTCTGACAAGTAAATTATTAGCGTAAAACCTTTTTTTGTTTTTGACGGTATTTAAACGTCAAATGAATTACATAATGGCCGTTACGGACAAAAAAACTGCTGTGAAAACCATAAAATAATTGTTATAAAAATAAATCAATTACCTTTTTACTAAACTTTATGGCGTTATACATTTTTTCATGGTGTATGTGCCAGTATTTCGATAAAGGTTTTGTAAAAAAGTTATTAAAAATAAATCTTAATCTGTGGTAGGTAGCATACATAAAATCTCGTGATTTCAAACGTCCATTGCAACATCTTTAAAACAATTTTAACAGCATCTCATCAAAAATTTACGAGAGTATCTACGCGTTGACTCGAACATAAATCGTGCATTTCCCGGCGCGGGCGCATACTGTCGTAGCTAAATACTCCCACTGCACTTTCGTGTGCGAATCTTCTAATTGCTCGGTAGAAAGTCATCGCGGCAGTTTTTTTAATCAAACTATTCAGTGCTTCCGAGCTCCGGCTGTATGATTTTTGTGCGTTACTTTACTTTATTATTATTACGTTTAGATTCCTCTCTAACAAGATGAAAGTCTGATCACACTTTTAATGAATTCCGTTGGCATTCCCGCAACGACTGCAAGCGGTCTCGGAAAGAGAATCACGTTTTAGAACGCATGAAAGTCGATAATTGGTTAAATTCGCTAATTAGTTAGGTCCTTAATTAAGATTAGTTTGTCATAATTAATTTTAATTATGTAACAGGGTAATTTAAATTAATTTTGGATTTAGACGTTCAGCTGCATAGGTTATTTGATGCAATCCTAAAGTTCGGAAAATGATATTCAAGTGCCTTAGGTACTACTCTCTTAGCAGGAATCCACACAAGGGCATATAAGACATCTAGAATTCCATCAGTACGGTATCCACCTTTACCGCACGTTGTAGGTTGTAGACTTGTGAACCATTTTCTATTTGGCTAAGTACTGGTACTTTTTAATAAGCCTACACTGTCCTCTCATACCTATTAACATTAACACTGTAATTTGAAAACATTGTGAAAACCATTTATGTTTAAAAGAGTACCTAACCGTGGTGTTTCTTGCCGGCTCTTCTCCATAGGAAGCGACCAATTGGAACAGTCCACCTAGCTTCTGACGTTTCCTAAGTGCCCTTGTAGGTTTATGTGAAATAAAATATTTTGAATTTTTTGCCCGTGAATTTTAAGGTTTCTATGTAGGTCATGTAGGTTACTTCGACCTTGACCTCCTTCATACGAATGACGTAGGGGAGTAAGTGGTAGTAGTGCCCACCTAAACTACAGCAGAGGGTGGAAATAATCAGCATTTGACCTCCGGACCAACTCAAGAATCCCCATTTCTGGCTGATTGAAGACTGGAACTTTTAAGATCTTAACTGTTCGTAATTAAAACCAAAAGGCTGAGAGGTCCACAAACAGCCATCACCATCAACTGTAAGGATATTCTTTTTCAGTCCTTATCAAGAATCAATCCAAGCTATGACTGTGAACACGCGGTATAGTCCGTACATTTGTATGTGTAAACAGTCAGACGTCTGTGGTGTGAGTGCCGTACACACACCACAGAGAACGCAGTTTTGAACTACACACTATCACAGAGCATGTAACTTTACACACTATCGTATCGTCACGGTTCGCGGGCGCCGCACTTATATTTCCATAACTTTTGTTAGCACGCATCATACTCGTACGCGTGACCTTGGCCAGTGTATCGCATTGCTAAAATTCGAAAGTAAATTATATGTGCAGATAGCAGAAGGCGTTAAGCGTTGGTCTTAGATTCATAATGGCTAAGGTTCTAATCTCGTAAATCACAGCGCTGTTTTTGCAAATATTATTATTTTTGTTTGCAATAATAATATTTTTAAATATCCTGCCTATTTATTAATGTTGTTATTGCAATAAAGGGTTTAGAATAAAAAATGCGTGATATGTTATAATAAAAAATAAATAATATTTATTCGTTATGTTTATTTTACTTAATTAAGTAGGTAAAGTTATCAAACTGCTACAATTATTTATCATTACTTCACCTGAATAATATGTGAAATAGATGTCTAGAAACTTAGAAGCAATTTGTATTATTTTGACATATTTAAATTTTGAAATGTTTTAAATTTTAAATGGATTTTTTTGCACCATAAATATAAAGCTTTGATCATGGTCTAAGTAATTAAGCAATAAATAAGAATATTAGACTACTTAAAATGTAAAACAATCTACTGACAAAATTGTTGATTTTAAGGTTAAAGGCAGTTGTTCATATTAATTATTTTAAACTTTATTTGGCTTTAGTAAATATTGGTTGGTATTGAGGTTATAGCTTAAGTATTCATTTTCTTTACGAAAAGAAGATTGAAACTAAACCTCAAATTTTAATCCTAAAATAATACTATTACTAAAATAATATTAAACAATTTCGGTATATCTGCAAGAAATACGACAAACACCCTATTGAAACGTGCTTAAAAAATTCGTTACCATAAATTCATGCAATAACGAATCTGTTGTTTATTAAGTTGGTACGGTCAATATTTTAAGGTCAAAAACGGTTTTCTAGCTGGTCTTCAGTGATGCAAGCCTTCAGAGTGCACGGCGAACGGTTCATAATGACGTGTTTTTAATAATTCAGCAAAATATCTCGTTGGTATGAAACCATTTGTTTCATTCACCATTTGACGTCGCTGCTACTCGTTAATAAGCCCCTTCCTCATATCTCTTAACCGTCACAGTATTTCTCTAGAACAAAGAAAAACATTGTTTTTATTACACATAATACCTAATTATTTATTATTCACTAATCGAATTAAACCTCACAATGAATTTAAAACTTTAAAGGCATCTTCTGTCTCAACAATACCTCTGTTCTATCAACAATACCCTTGATTAGGATTTATGTTTAGTAAAATATGAAATATATAAATGATAACACTCACACTTAGTCCGGTTTTATTAGATATTCACTTCACTTTTACGCAGCGCAATAATATTCTCTGATCTGATCTGATCTCTTCAATATATTTTATGCCTGCTTTTTGATAATAATAACCACAACACTGCGCTAAATGCTCGTCACCAATATTATCCACGAACCAACAAAGTTCTATTAATTGAATACTTGTAACAAACTGCATCTACCCCACAGAAATCGAAATAATTTACTTAGTTTTTTGTGGTCTACCTGCTAAACTTTAATATTTATGTGAACAAGACGAATGAAACTAAAAACGAATGATGATTATCAAACTAGTCATTGGTTGCAGACAAAGTGAGTGTGTGTGTGTAATGTGCGTGTCTACAGTATTGTAACAACTTATAGAAGAAGGTCGTAAGTCAAACCGAAGCGTCAGTCTATTGCTTTGTGAGATTGCTTATGGACTTTTGGTCGGTACTGTACATTAATCTATACATAATATAAATCGCTTTTCGTGTTTGTCTGTATCGTTCTTCTAAACCACACAACAGATTTTGATGAGGTTTTCACCATCGTTTAGAGAATTTATTCCGGAAAGTTTGTGTGTATAATAAATAATTCATTACTATTAAATAATACATAACTATTAAAGTTACATATAACTAAGAAATCTCGATGTTTTGTCAAGTCGTAAAAACCGTGCGAAGCAGAGGCGGGTCGCTAGTATTTTATAAAAATTAATTCACAAAATAATTACTATTTCGGTATACGGGTCGTCTTAAGGGCGGAGTTCTTATTAAATGATGTATTTTTAGTGTTCATTGGTATTTTCTGAATAATATAAAACTTTCCCCTGATCCATTTGTTGTATTATAGGAAGGTAAGTAAGTAGTTTACCTTAAGATTGTTGGCACTTGGATTTTCCTGAAAATTCTAATTATTATAGACAAAATAAAATTTTATATAGGATTAGCTGCTCGCCCCGGCTTCGCACGGGTAGCACTAAGTACTTATCTATGGCGCACCTACCTATCTACTTATCTAACTACCCTACCTACCTCTACCTACCTACATACCTACATATCTTCCCTACCTACATCTACCCTACCTACATACCTACCCTACCTACAAAAATGTTCAATTTATTCAACTTGTACCCTAGGTACCTAACCTAACCTACCCATAAGTTGAATAAATTGAATATTTATTTTAAGTTTACGCCTTATGCTCATTTCAACCAATATGTTGTGTTTTATATTGATCATAAATTATCCTTAACATAAAATAACAAACACGGTCTACGTCTCTGATCACTGTCTCTCAAAAAAATAAAAAGTTGAAAATTGTTTTTTTTTTCAATTTACAGATGTGATGTAAAAATATCCACTCGCCCTTCAGTAATGCCAAGGGATGAGCTTCTAAAACAAGTTGCTGGTACAAATGCCATCTATTGTTCTCTAACTGATAAGATTGATAAGGAGTTGCTGGACGCAGCTGGGCCAGGCTTGAAGGTAGTGGGCACCATTTCTGTGGGTCATGACCATATTGATGTGCATGAGTGCAAGAAGAGAGGCATCAGGATTGGATACACTCCTGATGTACTTACTGATGCTACAGCTGAGCTAACTGTGAGTATTTCTGAAGTACTTTTTGGGCATGGTTTCTAATAGTCCAGTAATTAAACAAACATTGCCAAATAATTGTTTTTCTCTCTTTCTTCCCTTTTGATATGCACTTTGAAAAATGCAACTTGCTTGACAAACCCTTTGACAAGTGAAAAGTACCTGTAAATGGGTAAATTTAAATAAATGGTTTGAATTAATGTTGTGTACAGTAGGTATGATTCTCAATAAATATAAAAATGATAATGTAACAATTTGTGCTACTTCTGTCTTTCTTATAATTAAACCCAATTTCTTCTCCCACATTTCCAGCTCGCCCTTCTTCTGTCAACATCCCGTCGTCTGCCCGAGGCCCAGCAAGAAGCGCGCTCTGGCGGCTGGAAGTCCTGGGCCCCAACCTGGATGACGGGTCCCGGGCTCGCAGGCTCCACAGTCGGCGTCGTGGGATTCGGCCGAATAGGGCAAGCTGTCGCACGACGCGTCAAGGCTTTCAACACTAACAAGATACTCTACTACAACCGCAGTGAAAGACCTGAGGCCAAAGAAACAGGTGCCATCAAAGTCAGCTTTGATGAATTACTAGCTCAAAGTGACTTCATCATATGCTGTGCTGCATTAGTACCTGAAACTAAAGAGTTGTTCAACAAAGAAGCTTTTAATAAAATGAAGAAGACAGCAATAGCAGTTTCGGGTAGTTTGATGTGCTGGCGTCTGTACATACTATTGCACCAAATTGATACTTCACGACGTCATTATATATGTAAGATCAGACATCGAGAGAAAGAAGAAAAGTTATGTACACACGGCTACACATCAAGTTATACATTTCCAGTATTAGCTGGCCTCGCATTGTACGGAAATCTTATAGGTACAATGCGAGATCAGCATAAACTGGAAATGTATAGCTAGATGTGTAGCCGTGTGTACAGACGCCAGCACATCAAGCTACCCGAAACTGTCAAATTTTCCCAATCAACTTTGAACCTTATACTTCAGCGGTTAAGTTGAAAATCTATTAAATAAATTTGACATATTGTAGTAGCTTGATGTGCTGGCGTCTGTACCTAAGATGGATGACAAGGAAACTGTTCCCTAGTTACATGTAAGCTAACTTTTACCCATAGAAACGTCCATAGAAATTAAATCGGACTCAGCAGCGCCATCTATCGTATCAAACTACTAACTCATTTACGTAGTTTTGCACTTAACCGAAACTATCTGTGCCGAAACCAACAAAAGTAACGTTAAAATATAATATTTTATTTATAATTCAATACATAAATATATTCGTTTTACATAACATGAGAGTGTCTTTACAATTAAAATTCTTATTTCAATTCAATTCCGCCGGCATTACGCATCCTTTAAGCGCCGCCAGTATATTGTTAGCAGTGAGTTCACTCATTACGTCCCTCGCTTCTATTGCAGCACTGCCTATGTGAGGCAAAACCACGCAATTAGAAAGCTTGAGCAGTGGGTTGTCTAAAGGCAATGGTTCAGGAGTAGTGACATCTAAACCTGCCGCTCTAATAGTGTTATTTTTCAGAGCTTCAATCAACGCATCCTGCTCGACCGTACCACCGCGGCTAGTATTCACAAATATTGCTGTCTTCTTCATTTTATTAAAAGCTTCTTTGTTGAACAACTCTTTAGTTTCAGGTACTAATGCAGCACAGCATATGATGAAGTCACTTTGAGCTAGTAATTCATCAAAGCTGACTTTGATGGCACCTGTTTCTTTGGCCTCAGGTCTTTCACTGCGGTTGTAGTAGAGTATCTTGTTAGTGTTGAAAGCCTTGACGCGTCGTGCGACAGCTTGCCCTATTCGGCCGAATCCCACGACGCCGACTGTGGAGCCTGCGAGCCCGGGACCCGTCATCCAGGTTGGGGCCCAGGACTTCCAGCCGCCAGAGCGCGCTTCTTGCTGGGCCTCGGGCAGACGACGGGATGTTGACAGAAGAAGGGCGAGCTGGAAATGTGGGAGAAGAAATTGGGTTTAATTATAAGAAAGACAGAAGTAGCACAAATTGTTACATTATCATTTTTATATTTATTGAGAATCATACCTACTGTACACAACATTAATTCAAACCATTTATTTAAATTTACCCATTTACAGGTACTTTTCACTTGTCAAAGGGTTTGTCAAGCAAGTTGCATTTTTCAAAGTGCATATCAAAAGGGAAGAAAGAGAGAAAAACAATTATTTGGCAATGTTTGTTTAATTACTGGACTATTAGAAACCATGCCCAAAAAGTACTTCAGAAATACTCACAGTTAGCTCAGCTGTAGCATCAGTAAGTACATCAGGAGTGTATCCAATCCTGATGCCTCTCTTCTTGCACTCATGCACATCAATATGGTCATGACCCACAGAAATGGTGCCCACTACCTTCAAGCCTGGCCCAGCTGCGTCCAGCAACTCCTTATCAATCTTATCAGTTAGAGAACAATAGATGGCATTTGTACCAGCAACTTGTTTTAGAAGCTCATCCCTTGGCATTACTGAAGGGCGAGTGGATATTTTTACATCACATCTGTAAATTGAAAAAAAAAACAATTTTCAACTTTTTATTTTTTTGAGAGACAGTGATCAGAGACGTAGACCGTGTTTGTTATTTTATGTTAAGGATAATTTATGATCAATATAAAACACAACATATTGGTTGAAATGAGCATAAGGCGTAAACTTAAAATAAATATTCAATTTATTCAACTTATGGGTAGGTTAGGTTAGGTACCTAGGGTACAAGTTGAATAAATTGAACATTTTTGTAGGTAGGGTAGGTATGTAGGTAGGGTAGATGTAGGTAGGGAAGATATGTAGGTATGTAGGTAGGTAGAGGTAGGTAGGGTAGTTAGATAAGTAGATAGGTAGGTGCGCCATAGATAAGTACTTAGTGCTACCCGTGCGAAGCCGGGGCGAGCAGCTAATCCTATATAAAATTTTATTTTGTCTATAATAATTAGAATTTTCAGGAAAATCCAAGTGCCAACAATCTTAAGGTAAACTACTTACTTACCTTCCTATAATACAACAAATGGATCAGGGGAAAGTTTTATATTATTCAGAAAATACCAATGAACACTAAAAATACATCATTTAATAAGAACTCCGCCCTTAAGACGACCCGTATACCGAAATAGTAATTATTTTGTGAATTAATTTTTATAAAATACTAGCGACCCGCCTCTGCTTCGCACGGTTTTTACGACTTGACAAAACATCGAGATTTCTTAGTTATATGTAACTTTAATAGTTATGTATTATTTAATAGTAATGAATTATTTATTATACACACAAACTTTCCGGAATAAATTCTCTAAACGATGGTGAAAACCTCATCAAAATCTGTTGTGTGGTTTAGAAGAACGATACAGACAAACACGAAAAGCGATTTATATTATGTATAGATTAATGTACAGTACCGACCAAAAGTCCATAAGCAATCTCACAAAGCAATAGACTGACGCTTCGGTTTGACTTACGACCTTCTTCTATAAGTTGTTACAATACTGTAGACACGCACATTACACACACACACTCACTTTGTCTGCAACCAATGACTAGTTTGATAATCATCATTCGTTTTTAGTTTCATTCGTCTTGTTCACATAAATATTAAAGTTTAGCAGGTAGACCACAAAAAACTAAGTAAATTATTTCGATTTCTGTGGGGTAGATGCAGTTTGTTACAAGTATTCAATTAATAGAACTTTGTTGGTTCGTGGATAATATTGGTGACGAGCATTTAGCGCAGTGTTGTGGTTATTATTATCAAAAAGCAGGCATAAAATATATTGAAGAGATCAGATCAGATCAGAGAATATTATTGCGCTGCGTAAAAGTGAAGTGAATATCTAATAAAACCGGACTAAGTGTGAGTGTTATCATTTATATATTTCATATTTTACTAAACATAAATCCTAATCAAGGGTATTGTTGATAGAACAGAGGTATTGTTGAGACAGAAGATGCCTTTAAAGTTTTAAATTCATTGTGAGGTTTAATTCGATTAGTGAATAATAAATAATTAGGTATTATGTGTAATAAAAACAATGTTTTTCTTTGTTCTAGAGAAATACTGTGACGGTTAAGAGATATGAGGAAGGGGCTTATTAACGAGTAGCAGCGACGTCAAATGGTGAATGAAACAAATGGTTTCATACCAACGAGATATTTTGCTGAATTATTAAAAACACGTCATTATGAACCGTTCGCCGTGCACTCTGAAGGCTTGCATCACTGAAGACCAGCTAGAAAACCGTTTTTGACCTTAAAATATTGACCGTACCAACTTAATAAACAACAGATTCGTTATTGCATGAATTTATGGTAACGAATTTTTTAAGCACGTTTCAATAGGGTGTTTGTCGTATTTCTTGCAGATATACCGAAATTGTTTAATATTATTTTAGTAATAGTATTATTTTAGGATTAAAATTTGAGGTTTAGTTTCAATCTTCTTTTCGTAAAGAAAATGAATACTTAAGCTATAACCTCAATACCAACCAATATTTACTAAAGCCAAATAAAGTTTAAAATAATTAATATGAACAACTGCCTTTAACCTTAAAATCAACAATTTTGTCAGTAGATTGTTTTACATTTTAAGTAGTCTAATATTCTTATTTATTGCTTAATTACTTAGACCATGATCAAAGCTTTATATTTATGGTGCAAAAAAATCCATTTAAAATTTAAAACATTTCAAAATTTAAATATGTCAAAATAATACAAATTGCTTCTAAGTTTCTAGACATCTATTTCACATATTATTCAGGTGAAGTAATGATAAATAATTGTAGCAGTTTGATAACTTTACCTACTTAATTAAGTAAAATAAACATAACGAATAAATATTATTTATTTTTTATTATAACATATCACGCATTTTTTATTCTAAACCCTTTATTGCAATAACAACATTAATAAATAGGCAGGATATTTAAAAATATTATTATTGCAAACAAAAATAATAATATTTGCAAAAACAGCGCTGTGATTTACGAGATTAGAACCTTAGCCATTATGAATCTAAGACCAACGCTTAACGCCTTCTGCTATCTGCACATATAATTTACTTTCGAATTTTAGCAATGCGATACACTGGCCAAGGTCACGCGTACGAGTATGATGCGTGCTAACAAAAGTTATGGAAATATAAGTGCGGCGCCCGCGAACCGTGACGATACGATAGTGTGTAAAGTTACATGCTCTGTGATAGTGTGTAGTTCAAAACTGCGTTCTCTGTGGTGTGTGTACGGCACTCACACCACAGACGTCTGACTGTTTACACATACAAATGTACGGACTATACCGCGTGTTCACAGCAATACGACTCTTAGCGTGCTCATGCACTTTTGAGCGCTTACTGTACAGTGGTGTATTTTAGGCTAATAACGATTGAAACAATTTTACCATTTAATTTTACAATTCCTCATGAAAATATCTACTATATGGCCCAGCTTAAATGATAATAGGTCAAACTATGTTGATAACATCTTTGTTCTTAAATTAAAGGGCAAAAGGTCACAAATAAGTTTTGCAAATTCATTCAGCCCTAAGAGACAAAAACTTGCTATTTAATTTGGTTGGAATATCATTCTGGTAGGGTGGGTAGGTAATTTGGTGCTTGGGGGAGGCCTATGTCCAGCAGTGGACGTTTCCCTAAGACGACCCACTGACCGGTCTTTCGGCTGAAATGATGATGATGACCATTCTAGTGTATTCTGATATTGCATTGAACATATTTTAATAAAATAAGCTTATCGTCACTTACTCTTTTTTCAGCAGATCTACACCACCTTGTGGCATATCACTTCGCGTCACAAACACCTGGTATCTTCCGGAGCTCATCTTCCTCACACTTTCAAGAACGCCGCGGACTAAAGACGGCGCAAACAACGCTACTCTTTTATAAATCATCAATCAATAGGTTGTTTTCCAGCCGTTCGCCGGGCTTCCTGGTTCGCGGGCGAGACAAGGCCGTTTATTTACTCGGTAGATAGCTAGGCGGAGACGCTGCACTTTTTTTCGAACTTTCGCCCTTGAAAAGCGAAGGTTTCGCAACAAAGTATATTGTAATGTGAAGTGCAGCCACCGTAGCAAGTATAACCTTGCCTCTAGTCGAACTAATAAAAGATGAGACGCTCATATTATCAAGTTACTGTTGTTACGTAAAATTGCTATTCAACTCCCTCCCTACTTCTAAATCAGTACGTTTTTTTTCGTATATACGTGTTAAATATCAGCATGGTCGGTCGGTGACAGACAACACGAACACGTGATCAACGTGGTGTTGTGCACCTACTGACTGACGTTAAATATCGATATCGAAAGTCATTGAATTTACTTATTTGATGATTGAATGGTTGAAGTGAAAACTTCTTAGCCCACGTTCGGACGGACGTAAAAATATCGCAGTGAGATTTTATCGCGCTCTGGATTTTCAATCCAATGCGCTAAAGCGTTGAAAATCCAGTGCACGAAACAAAATTGCCGCGATTTTATTACGTCCGTGCGAACGTGAGCTTAAGCACGCTTTGCGCTCTTCCCGAACAGTGAATGAAATAGTCGGCTCCAATTTCACTTCTATCCTGTATAAGCACATACCCTCTTTTATTTTCGTAATTCAATTCAATTTATTTAATCAAGTAACCATGACGCATTTGTTAGTTAAACTTATCCTATGTTAGTAATTATGACAATTTACATCCTAAACAAATTCCTGTACAATATACATAGGGGCAGTACTGCCCGACGCTTTACCACGGCTGCACCATTCCATAGAAAATGGTGCAGCAGCGATTGGCGTACGAAAAGTCCAACCTGCTCAAAATTAGAGTCAGGATACTGTTGTTTCCGCCCCACACCCCACGCACCAGGGACGCACAGTGCTTACACATTGTAGCAAAGAAACAATCCACATGTGCGTCCGCGAACATCTCTGATGCACTGCAGTAGCGGGGCAGCCTCAACAGTACCCTGAATGCGTTGTTTTATTGCACGCGGAGGACACTGCACGATTTTCGATTTTTAGTATATCTAGCCCACAGGCTGCTCGTGTACAGAGGGTCATGGCCATCCGGCTGGCCCGAGGATACCGCACAGTCTTCATATTCATATTCATTTATTTGCGTTCCACAGGGTAAAAACAAGATGTTAACAAAAGGCTTAAAGCTAAGAGCCGTTGTAGACCCTGTCAGGGCACAGCAAAATGTATTATTAGATTTAAGTCACATCTGGGAGAGGCGCGAGGAGGCGAAACGCCGGGGCTTAACTCCGATGCCGCAATAAATCGTGGCACAGAGGACAGAGCTCCGGCGGGATCTCATGCCGTCATGGAGAGTGCGATTGTCGCAACCCAGCGCTGGGCACGCCACAATTGCAGCGATAAGACCCCTCTTTGAGGAGTGGCTTGAGAGGCGCCACGGCATCCTCACCTTCCGCCTGACGCAGGTCCTCACCGGACACGGCTACTTCGGGAGGTTCCTGTTCAGGATAAAGCGGGGAAACGCCCGGGTATCACCATTGTGTGGATCGCCCGGAGGACACGGTGGAGCATACGGTGGAGGTCTGCCCGGCTTGGGCGGAGCATCGCCGCGTCTTCGTGGAGGCGATCGGCGGCGGTGATCTCTTGTGTCCGGCCCTGGTTCAGGCCATGGTACGGAGCGAGAGGAAATGGCAGGCCGTCACCTCCTTCTACGAAGTGGTAATGCTCGCGAAGGAGGAGGTGGAACGCATGAGGGAGAGGCAAACTTCGCGACCTCGCGCACCCAACCGCCACAAGAGGGAACGCCCTGGGTGTCGGGAATCGAGAGCCGATTTTCGGCCACCGTAGGCGCGGGCTTGCGGACAGTGAGCAATGGGTAGCTTGCCGTCCGATAAGGACCAGGCCCGGGTCGACGGCGCATTGTGTTCCACGCGCGCCTCAAAGAGATGTCAGCAGAATTCACGGGGTCCGCTAGGGCCAATGCCTGCCGGGGGTACGAAGAAAACCGATAGGGAAATCGTGGCCCCCGGCAACAGGGCAACCGAAGGAACACGGATGGGTTTTAGTCAGTAAGAGTCTGACACGCCCTCCCGCTCCAGAGCGGGAGAAGTTATTTGATAATTTCCCCACCCAAAAAAAGGCTGCTCGTGTAAAACGTAAACAACGTAACAGTACGCTCTGAAAAGAGTAATTTTAACGGTTACTGAACAACGAGCAAACCTACGAGCCAGCATGTTCGCTCTAACCGATAAGACCCTCCGCGCCCGTTCTATATCGTCATCGTCCCTGAGATCAAGAGTAAATATGTGGCCAAGATATTTAATCTTGTATGCCCTCTCTAATGGCATACCATTAAAGGTAAACTGGTGAACATAAACAGATACCTACGCCTGGCCCCAAAGACCATGTATTCACTTGTAACGAATGCTTTTCGAAAATTTGACAATGTAGCAGAATTATCGCAATCACCGCTTTAATTGAAAACACACGGGACTAATACTCCGAACCCGCAACAAAATTTTATGATAATCCTGTTTTTCTCTATAAAATAATTAAAAATTTCTATTAATCGACAGATTTACAATCATTACGTCCCTATTATTTGTGTATTTGACGAACTGTCAAACAAACCGAGCGAACGTCAGTATCAAGTTGACATTTTTTTAAACGTTTAGAAATCACATCACAACGTGCTCTCTGGACCTTGTGCTTGTGCAGAACAGAAAGCACCCGATACGATATTATTACTTTGCTCAATGAGGCACTGTTTGTTTACTGTGCACTATCAGTTCTAGGATGTTTATGAAAAACTCAACCGTAAAGCTATTTCTATGCGTGTTTAAATGTAATGTGAGTGAGAAGTGAGACCACTAAAATATTACATGATGATCATAGTTCAATCACAGGAAGATGTTTTGGGAGGGTAAAGAGCAAGTCAATACGAGAGCTCAGAATCAAAAGGGATTTGCAACTCCTTGAGCTTTTGTGTGTGTACCACCTTTACCTGACTTGTAAATGAACTAACAATAAGCATGTAATCAATAAAACAAAAAAAGAATATAAATAAAAGCATTTTAATCATTTCTCACCTAATAATTAAATAATTATAACAAACTAATCATTATGTTCATGTTGAGCCTCTGACTCTCTCCAATTATTTTGGATCATTTCCACAATCATTGTCCAACATTTGGACTGCATGAAATAATAAATCGAACAGACAATAATAAACAACCATGATAAGACTAGAAAATAATCAGTTTCAGTCTCAACAACACTTGAGATTGGGCCTTGGAAGTCCTTAGATGTAACTAAGAGACTTAATGCATGCTTTCCTGTTACAGCAAGAAGGAATTTACTGAAAGACTGGATGTTATAATCTGTGCCATTGAATTTTCCATAGGGTCTGCCATTGTGAAACACTTTAAGAGTCGGCACCCCCACTATCCCATAAACAGTATTTGTTCCACCATATTTCAAAGCATCCAAAGCTACCATCTTCACGTTAGGATATGCTCTTGCCAGTGCATTAAAATGTGGTGCTGCCTTAGCACTGAAAGGGCATGCTCTGGCATAGAAGAAGACCAGTAGGCAGTCAGCTTCCATGTCCCTGCTTGTAATTTCTGGATTGACATGTAACAATTTGATTAACTGTGAGGCATTGACTATTTCCACTGTTGGTTCCACTTCCTCATTTGGGTCATAGACTATTTCTTTGCACCTTATTATTTTTCTTGTTTCATTTGCTGAGTTTGTTTTATTCTCTGCAGTAACATTGGCCAAAGTTACAGTATTGTATAGATTGGTGAGAGTTTTATTGACATCGGACACAACATTAGAGAGTAGTGATTCTGATTCGTCTACATTGGGAACATCATTGAGGTCAATGTTTTCTTTAATCTCTGTATCTGCTTCTTCCTGAATATCAAATTGTGTAGTAACTGAAGCCAGCCCTGAAAACATTATAAATTAACATGTGAATTATTTGTTTTAAACTAGTTTTTCAAATAAGAGAGCTGGTTATCTTGGTTTTATTGATATAGTATTTTGTTGAAAAAGACATTTTACTTAGAAAATTGTATTATTCTCATACTAATAACACTCCAACAAAGAAATTAAAATATATTTGCACAATATTTAAATATTCATAAGGTATTACTTGCAAACAATTCTAAATTATTTATTAGTTTTGAGTTCAATGTTCTTTTAATATATTTCAATCATTTTGGATGTGATATATTAGACTGAAAGTCATCACAATAAAATATATTTTCTATAGATCTGAGTAAAATAATGATGTTTACATTGGTCGGTCTCTTAGTACAATAATATGCACGAGTAACAATTAGATAGAAATGTATCCTTTTACTGAGTCCCTCCCTGTCTCCATTCTTTCGATATCGGATAATTACGAGGCATCATTAGTATACCCTAGGCTGTCCAACCCAAACCAATGTAGGAAGAAAAGAAAGAACATTATTTACCTATTAACCAGGTTGCTGCCCATTGGAAACAGAAGAAAAGAATAAAATAAATACGTAACAAAACTTACCAACGGCAATGAGTATCACAAAACTAAAATGTCTACTTATTCGTAGATACATGACGGAAGCAGTCAACCGCTTTCGGCAACAGAATAATTCAAAAACCAATGAAATACTTATTTAAATTTAAATATAATTTAAAATTTTAATGCCTTTTGGTGTATGTTGACGATTTTTGTATTTATCTATTTTGACTTTGACATAGGGTATGTCAGAAATTGCGGTCAGAAACAACCGTGAGAGCGAGGTAGCAATAAATTGATATCACTAAATAAACAGAGATAGCAACAATACAATGCTTATTATTCGTTCAGTTGGGGATGGAAAGCAGTATCAGCTGCAACTGCACAGATTAAAGATTCACAGCTGAAGTGGACGTAGTTTAGCAGAAAAGACGCAACCCACAAAAAGTAATTTTTGAGTTATCGAGGTTTTTATGTTTAGATGTGAATTGCTGCAATGTTGGTGTATTTGGAATATTTTGAAATATTGTCACATATATTAGGGGCAAATATACTGATATTTTTATGAGTCAAGTTGTATTACAAAGACTAACGTATTTTTGAAGTTATTGGGAAACATGTGGGTTTGGATAATTTTTGCTAAATTGGTTTTAACATTATGGAGTGTTTTTTTTATTTTCTCAAAAAGGATCTAAGTAACAAAAAATTGTGAACAAACTGATATTTAAATAAAAATGATTGATTATTTTGCAAAATACATAATTATTCTGAAAGTACAATGTTCTTAAAATCTAGTTTCTATTCTTCCCCATCATTGTCATCCACCCAGCTGCTCCTGCTCCACCTCGAAATCTGTGTCTGCTCCGAACCCTTCCATATCTTCCACAGATTCTTTACCTTTTCATGATTTGTAAAGGTCCAGGCAATCTTTTGAAATAAGATGGAACATTGACTTTAAATCGTCTAATTTTGCCAGTGCTACTTCTTTGCCGTCAGGCAAAAAAATATATGAAATCGTCTTCAGAAATATCTATTTTTTTTTAATGTTACCTCTCTAACTACTCCATCTATTTTCATAAAAATGGAATAGAAAAATGGATAAGAGCAAAGAAATTCATCATCTTCATCATTTCAGCCGAAAGACGTCCACTGCTGGACATTGGCTTCCCCCAAGCACCGCCACTTCAACCGTTTAAGTGCTTCCCGCATCCAGCGGATTCCTACAGCCTTCACAAGTTCATCGGTCCACTTTGTGGGAGGCTTGCCAATGCTACGTCTTCCGGTACGCGGTCGCTACTCCAGAATCTTTCAGCCCCATTGGCCCTCGGTTCTGCGAGCAATGTGCCCTGCCCACTGCCACTAAAGCAATTCTTCGGTCGGTTACCTTGGTTTTCCTGCGGATCTCTTCATTTCTGATTAGATCACCTAGAGAAGCTCCAAGCATAGGCCTCTACATTGCCGTTAGGGTGACTTTTAGCTTTCTAACAAGGCCCATTGTGAGCGACCACATTTCAGTGCTATAGGTCATCACTGGCAACATGCACTGGTCAAAGACTTTTGTCTCGAGACATTGCGGTAAATGGGGCGAGAAGATATTGCGTAGCTCCCGAACATTGCCCATTTGACGATTTCAAATCAATGTTGCATCTTATTCGAAAGGACTGCCTAGCCTAGACTTTTACAAATCATTAAAAGGAAAGGAATCTGTGGAAGATGTGGATGGCTTAGGAGCAGACCAGGTTTCGAGGTGGAGCAGGAGCTGGGTGATGACAATGATGGAGAAGAATAGAAACTAGACTTCAAGAAAATTGTAAGTAGGTACGATTTTCTTGAAATTGTACTTACAATTTTCTAACAAACAGAATAACTACGTATTTTGCAAAACAATCCATCATTTTTATTTAAATATCCAGTTTGTTCATAATTGTTTGTTACTTAGATAATTTTTGAGAAATTAAAAGAAAACACTCCATAATGTTAAAACCAATTAAGCAAAAACGACTCATACCCACATGTTTCCCAATAACTTCAAAAATACGTCAGTCTTTGTCATACAACTTGACTCATAAAAATATTAGGTAGTGTTTGCCCTTAAGTGATAATATTTAAGAATATTCCAAATAGAACATCATTACTGAAATTTAACAAAACTAAAAAAAAAAATTGTGGGTTAGGTCGTTTCTGCTAAACTACGTCCGTCACATTGGTACTTTCTTTATAATAGTTCATGCCTTGAATAGTAGTCTTATAGCTCATCATCAAAATGTTAACTGAAACGATTCACATAGTTTGGGTCATTTTAGCCTCATGCAATATCGGCTTGTTTCTTCGTAAATCAATTTAACAGAAACGATCCACACAGTTTGAGTCGTTTTAGTTGAATAAAAAAAATTAACTACCTAGTTTTTATGAAGGTAATTAACTGAAACGATTCAAGTGTTTTGAGACCATTCTGCTATATTAAATATATAGATCTGCTTCTTTCAAGTTGGATTTATTAAAAACGACCCAAGCAGTCTGGGCTTCGATCAACAAGAGTCTGGGTCAATACAGTGGTTTTAAAAAAAATACACATGTGGGTTGGTTCCCATCCCATCATCAAAAAATCAACCTTAGTTTTGTAGTTTCAAGGATATTTTTTGCTGAGTGAAAGAACCAACCTTTAGGACCTCTTTGGTATACACAACTCATTTTTGACCATATTGTGGATTGCGTCGAGTCCTTTCTGCTAAACTACGTCCAAGTTACCTGTAAAAAAAACTACGTAGGTGAAAAAGATAAAAACAAACTGGGTCGGCCAAGGGTGGAACCGGGGGGTCTGGAACCCCTCTGGGCTGAGTCAATCACTGATATTTATTATTTCATTTCACATTCATTGATAAATTAAATCAAATATGTACAGACGCCAGCATATCAAGCTACCCGAAACTGTCAAATTTTCCCAATCAACTTTCAACCTTACTTTTCAGTGATAAAGTTGAAAATCTATTAAATAAATTTGACAGATTGTAGTAGCTTGATGTGCTGGCGTCTGTACTTGCTTGCCACACATGCGCGAACGACACGCATAATAAGACTATGTACTGTTATACAAGCTAAAATTTTAATGGTTGTTTTTCCGCAGCAAAATGATTTTGTCTTGGTAGTACAATAGATTTATAAAAATAATTTTTAAAAATATTCAATAATGGCGAATTTAGAATTGTTAAAAACAAAACTTGAAAGCAACCTAGAACCCATAGTATCTCTACAGCGCGATCGACTGACTGTGCCTACGAGACCGGCGCCGGCGCCGCACAGTGGATCGTCCCCATACAAGAGGTCGGACATAGAATTAAAAATTGAAAAAGTATTTAATTGAAAAAAATTAAATATACAGTTGCATTACTCTATTATGGAACTACAAAAAATGTTACAGCAATTTTTTTATTTGACCAGTACTTTATGAGCAATTCGATGAAAACTGTTATTTTTCTATGGAAATGGTCACAAAAATGTCTGTATCTCATGATTCCCTCCTTGTTTCGATTTGCGGTTTTCACTACTGTTATTTACCCATTTTATGCCACATTTTCTTCAAGGACACATGGTGCCCCCAGCGACCCCCTTCCGAGATATTTTGCTTTTAGTAACTATACTTTTTATTGTATAACTGATGAAATGGAGGTACATTAAGTATATTCATTACTGAGAATAAGTCATCCCTAAGTAGTTCCTTAAATAACAGGTGCATTTGCGATTACTTTAATGACTTATGAACGCTTCTGTTGCCATACAACAAAAGCGTTAATGAGTCCAGTACTTGCTTAATCTAATTAGTTATTGTAATTACTATGTTAACAGCCCTTAATCTCTGCATTGTGATTGGATAATGTCATCATTAGCTTATCAAATTCATTGCTAGTTGCCTACTTGCTGCCCTATATATTTGAGTGTGTTTAGCAAATGTAATTCAGTTGTAATTATAACTTCTATCAAGTGTTGTCATTATGGCTTTCCGTGGGTTTTCTACTTATCTAGATCTTTACGTTGCTCTTCGTAATCATAAAGATCTTCGTGACTATGACAATTTATTTAACACATTGAAGTCGAGTACTAACGTCCAGTTAAGTGAAAGTGATGTGACGGATCTCAAGAACTGGTGTCGACGATTTTGCTATAGGGTTTACACCAAATGGGTGCAATCAAGAAGGACAGTCAACAGGTTCAATAACAAGAACGGAGAGTGGTTAAATTCCGATATCGTTTGGCCAGATTGCTTTAAAGAAAATGTTGTTGACACTGAAGAAGCAAATGAAAATGAGGCAGAAGAGGTAGTCAGTCCATCAAAATCAGATGCATCAACTTCAACATATACATCTCCTCGCAAACGCTTTGAAGATTTATCGACTAGACACAAAAGAAGACGTGTTAATGAAAATGTTGCTAGTTGCAGTCGTCCGGATGAGCTTTTGCATACTGTTGAAAGTATAATTAAGTCTGCCGGAAAAAATGATATGGCCAGAATAATGAAAAATTTGCTGGAAAATCCTGAACACGTCTCAACAGTTTTAAATGTCCTGGAAACTAAGCAGAATCCTTCGCTTCGTGAAGTTCCTACTCACAAAGCACTTGCTCTTTACGTTTACTTGCAGTTATCCAAGTGGCGTTACATCACACTTCGGGACTTTAGTTTAAAAGAAGGTCATGCGAAATACCCAAGCTACTACTTGTTAGTTAAAGAAAAGCTTAAATGCTACCCGGCAAAAGAAGACATAACTGTGACTGAAACTTCCGCAAAGATACGGATCCAAGCCCTCCTTGATCTCACAGTTAGGAGGCTGATCGATTCACTTGAATCAAATTTTGATGCTGGTGAACCACTTGTGCTTCACACAGCGGCGTAGCGTGGGTGTCGGCCGCCCGGGGCGGAAGACAATTTTGCCGCCCTCTTATTTAGGTATTTCAATTTAATGTATATGTTACCGGTAATGTGCGTAAATCTGTTAGAGTATAGATTAACTGGTCGAGTCCGATAAAGTGGAAAAGATTGTTTTAGTTCTTAGATTAACAGATAATCTGTAGACTTCTTAGGTAATCTGCAGACTAACGACCAAGCACACGGTTAGCTCCAAAAATCAAAAGTTAGTGACAGAAACGAATCGCTGCAAAACCGACTCCACGTAGTCTTGTCTGCCCTACCCATATTTTTTTTTGGGTGAGTAATTATCAAATAACTTATTCCACTCTGGGTGGAGCGGGAGGGCGTGTCAGACTCTTACTGACTAAAACCCACCTGTGTTCCTTCGGTTGCCCTGTTGCTGGGGGCCACGATGTCCCTTTCGGCCCTTATTTGCAGCCCCGGCAGGCATTGGCCCTAGCGGACCCCGTCAATTCTGCTGACATCTCTTTGAGGCACGCGTGGAACACAACGCGCCGTCGACCCGGGCCTAGTCCTTATCGGACGGCGAGCTACCCATTGCTCACCGTCCGCAAGCCCGCGCCTACGGTGGCCGGAAATCGGCTCGCGATTCCCGCCCAGGGCGTCTCCTCCTGCGGCGGTTAGGGGCGTGAGGGCGCGAAATTTGCCTCTTGCTCACGCGTTCCGCCGCCTCCTTCGCGAGCATTACCGCTTCGCAGAAGGAGGTAACGGCCTGCCATTTCCTCTCGCTCCATACCATGGCCTGAACCAGGGCCGGACGTGAGAGATCACCGCCGCCGATCGCCTCCACGAGGACACGGCGATGTTCCGCCCAAGCCGGGCAGACCTCCACCCTATGCTCCACCGTGTCCTCCGGGCGATCCACACAATGGTGACACCCGGGCGTTTCCTCCTGCCTTATCCTGAACAGGAACCTCCCGAAACAGCCATGTCCGGTGAGGACCTGCGTCCGTGAGGACGCCGTGACGCCTCTCAAGCCACTCCTCAAAGAGGGGTCTTATCGCCGCAATTGTGGCGTGCACAGTCTGCCCTACCCCTAGAGTGTAATTTAAGCCCACGTAGGCGCGGACGGGCGCGGCGGCTCGCGAGCTGAGGAGCAGGTGGTTTTATCACCACCGCAGCTTCACCCTCAGCCGCGGGCGGCGAGCGACGATAAGCTCGCGTGGGACCGCCGCCGCCGGAGCCGTGACAGAAACCATGCGTGCTGCATGTTGCGTGCTTGCTTGCATGCTGAATGCATGGTGTATGCTTGTTTGCATGTTTGAAAAATATTACGTTAGCAAAAAACGAGAAAGAAGTGTTTCGCTCATTGTCTTCCGCGATTTAACGGTGTAGCATTCGTTAATATGCAGTTAATCAACTAGATAGAATGCATATATCTACTACTTTAAGTAAAATTTTAAACTTTAACGGATCGTTCCCGGTAATTTGCAGATTATCTAGTTAATGCGTTTAATAACGTATTCCGTATTCTAACGGTAACATATACATACTATACATTAATTCTAGAGAACTTTTCAGCAAGAACAGTCATAATTATTTTGCATTAAAAAAACAAATAAAAAACTTTCTTTGAATTGTCAAACCTTCACGTACTTCCTTGAAGGGACGTACCATCGAAGAAACCTATAACTAAGCAATTTGAAAACAAAATCCCGTGCACACGACCCTTTTTTTTTCACAGGTAACCGTTACTATAGTGGCCGAGCGCTGCAAGCAGAAAATTAGTCCTTACGGTGTATAGGTATGGGTTTCTTCGATGGTACCTATAGTTCTTGCAAATCACGAGCGCGGTCGGCCCTTGTTTGTGTTTAGACGTGTAGATGCATGGTGTGACAGTGTGCGTGCCCGCATACGCCCCGCGCGCTCTCATTAGCACCATGCATGTACACGTCTAAACACAAACAAGGGCCGACCGCACTTGTGATTTGCAACAATTGTTTTGGGCGGGAGGGACATTTAATATGTGCAAGTGGGTAAAAGCTAACTTCTTGAAAAATTAATTGTCTGACTGACCGCCAGTGACCGCACAAAATATATTTTTTTGCCGCCCTTCTAATGGTGGCGCCCGGGGCGGTCCGCCCCTCCGCCCCCCCCCTCGCTACGCCACTGGCTTCACAGTAAATGGGGTTTTGATGGAGCTTCAAGTCAAAGCATTTACCATCAAACGACAACAACAAGTGAACAAGACTTATCCAGTGTATTTATGGCAAGTCTTGTACCGCTTAAGTTAGTGACTTCTAGTGGAAGTATAGTGTGGCAGAATGATCGGCCATCGTCAACCACATATTGTCGCCCGATTTCATTTACATTTATGAAAGAAACGGAAGCGAATGTTAAGGCTGAAATGGAAATATTTGAGACCGAGATTCGTGAACTGAACCCGACTGATTGCGGCAATGCTACTGTTACTCACAATCTATGGCTAACCATGATTGATGGTAAGGTACATTCAATCATATCTGGTACATCGGCAGCAGTGTGTGATTTGTGCAAAGCTCGCCCAAGCGAAATGAATAACTTGGAAGAAGTGAGAGCTAAACCCGTGAATACAGATTTATACAAGCATGGATTTAGTTCATTGCATGCTTGGATTCGGTCTATGGAGTGTTTATTACACATTGCATCAATCACTGACAAAAAAGCAAATGTGGCCGGCGCGGCGCGGCGGCGCTTTCGCTTTCGCATTTGTTTTTGTGGAGTGCATAATTATGAACTCTACGAAAATGATAGGAATGCATGTACAGTTCACAGTCACACACACTTCACAGTTGTTGTATGTATGTGTCGTCTTCCCAGGTTCAGAACCCCGTGAAGGCGGAGTGACTCCCAAGACTTGCGGCTCCGCGTAAAGTTATAACTAGCCCTAGCGTACAGGTTGTACAATAGCGACATACTCCAAATTGGAATAACTGTAATGTCGATCCATTTTTGCAAACTACGATATCGTATTACGCGTCATAAGACGATCGCGGGTAAACTGAGAGAGCCGGCGCTAGCGGCGCGGGGCGGGGTTGCGTGGGCAGAGGCTTGCCGCGGCCGCCGCCGCCGCCCGCCCGCGTGCGTGCAGACTAGTTTATGCCGTATCACTACGCGCGACTGCTTCTTTTGGACTGAACAATTCCAAACCGCTCTTCGCTTTGTCGGAAGCGCGCCGCCACACATGCGGTTCGAGAAGTACAGACGCCAGCACATCAAGCTACTACAATCTGTCAAATTTATTTAATAGATTTTCAACTTTATCGCTGAAGTGTAAGGTTCAAAGTTGATTGGGAAAATTTGACAGTTTCGGGTAGCTTGATGTGCCAGCTGGCGTCTGTACCTACGTTATGTCTATTGTCTAGTGGATACTAGTTTCTGACGTTTTCAAGTTTATGCATATTTTTTTAAAACAAAAACATTTAAATTTTTTGAGTTGATTCAGTAGTACTAATAAGGGCAAACCGTTCTGCCGGGGGAAACTTCCGGGTGCCAAACATGGGCCTTGACCAAATCCCAACAGACAAAACTTCGAACATGTCAGCGTAGCATGGAAAGGAGTATGATGGGGAAAAGTAAAATAGAAATAACTAATCACTGTAATCAGGAAGCCAATAAAAACACAAGATGTAGTACTGAAGCTAAGATTAAAATGGAGATGGGCCGGCCACACTGTCAGGGGAGAAGAGAAATGGAACAAAAAAGCGACCCTATGGTGTCCTAGGGAGGGGAAGAGAAAGAAAGGAAAACCTTTAAGACATGGGACTAGACAGGCAAGGAACAGGGAGAATTCGAAGGGGATGGAGGAGGCCTTTGCCAAAGGGCACACCAAATCGCAGAACTAAGAATAAAACGTTTTTGTATCAACTGTAACTCTGAAAAAAGGTTATAAATAAATAAATATTTATGGCAAGAGAAGTAAGGAAGAAAAGTATTTACATGTTTAGCCAACCCCAAATAAATTGGGATAAGGGCCAATTATTTGATCGGATGATTTGAAACTTAAAACAAAAAAATAAGCATATCCTTGTAATTTGTCTCAATCAAATTCACTGCTGTATATTTATTAAATTAAAAGCTTACTAATTCATACATAAATTTCATAGTTTATTGCAATGCAAAAATAAAAAACAGTTGTAACATAACTCAAAATAATACATGACTCTAGTCTAATTTATTCCAGTTTTATTTTTAAAATAAAATGCATTTACTCAAAAATGCATGTAATGTGGTCATTATTTTGACAACCTTGTTTGAGCAAAGTCGACATTGCCGTTCTGTTTCAAGGAGCGGCCGGCAAAGTTTTGCTGGTCGCTCTAACAGGCCGGCAAAACATTGCCGGCCGCTATTTTGACGTTTCAACGTTTTAAAAAATCAAATGCAAAAAGATTTTATTTAAAACACAGCTGTTTGTATTTATAGTGATAGGTACAAAAAGATTTTATTCCATATTTGACTGTATAGTTCCAACTACCATTGTTAAAAAAAAAAAAAAACAAAGAAGTAATAAAGCGCGGTTCAGCGAAAAAGCTAGCCATTATAGACCGCGGCAGTAATGTACAATATGCATAAAAAAAAAAGCCCCTGATTTACGTGTTGTAAGTCGACGGTTAGAACCCCCGTCGGGTACTTTGCTAGAACCAAATTTAAGACATGATTATGGCTCAGTCTCTCTCACAGATGGAGGTCTATATCTCAGTAGTAGGAAAGTTATAGGTTGACTACGCATTATTAACAAAATCATAATAAATTTTGAACTTAAAAATAGTTATTGTTTGAATTTCAAGAACAATATTATTATCATAGTTTGACTAGCTTCAATTATTTTTTATATTATTACAATGAAACACCAGCATCTCTTCACTTTCAATCAATGCTTTCAAGGACCATTCATCATCATCATCTTCAGTACCTATTACACAGTTGACTTTTGTGAAGAAAGCATTCATGATACTGCCCCCTGGAGCAGTCTTCATGATGTATGACCATCTACTCCCCACCATACAAAGATATCATTTCGTTCAGCATCCTTAGCATCATTACTTGTTCACACAAAGTTCTTTAGCAATACTTTTCAGAGCTTCAGTCTGTTCCTTCAACAATTTTAATTTCTGTCTTAAATAATCCTTTTTAAAATTTAAATAGTCCTCTTTGATTTCAATTTTTCGTTGTTCCTGTGCTGCTAACATATCACAATTGAAAGCACAATCTCTATTTTTGTGCTTGGACTTTTGTTTAGTGTTATTGTCATGGTTTGTCATATTTACTTCGGGAGGATCTGTGAATAATTTTTCTTCAGGTACTGATTCTGGGTCACTGTATGAGGCATTAGACTCTACAGCATTGCCAACACTATCTTGATCAATATGGTCTTCAAGAGGTATAAACTCTGTACTTTGATTTGTTGTTGATGATACATTCTTCAAACCCAAGGCTTCTTGCTCAGCTGGAGTGAGCATCGACACTAAACTTGGTAGCTGACCATTTGATTCCACCTGCCGTTTCTTTGTCTTGGACCGTAAATCATGCCAAGTCTGAAATGACAAATATATTTTCAAGTTAATATTTTTTAGAATGGGGAAAACTGAATTATTTACGTAAGGATTTTAGAGAAAATATAATAACAAGAATAGTACTTTTCTCCATTGCCTCCAAGATTTCTTCGCGCCGGGTATAGAGTTGCATTCATTCGTAATGGTGTGCCACAGTTGTTGAGAGTCCCTATAATTGAAATCCTGGGTCACTTTGCCTGATATCAACTCAGGATGTTTTGTCATTAATTCTATCAGTTTCTTTTTCTGTTTTACAGTTACATATATTCCCCTTTGCCTTTTATTTCGATCCATTTAAAAAATGCTTTCAATTCGCAATAAACACAACACAGTTAGCCAAATTGTTTCACATATTATTATATACCATGTCACTAAACCATCTTGTGTAAAAAATAGCAGTACCTATTTATTTGTTTTACTATGAATTACATTGTGTACACAACTAATAAGAAGATTACAATATCCACCGATAATACAGCTGACACCAAAAAAAGTATCCGCTCATGCTTTGTGCCGGTATAAATTACTTTCCTCTATGGCTGTGTATCTGGTCCGCTAATTCCGCTCTAATGTCAATCACAGATAACTGTAAACTAGTCAGAGAATGTCAATTGTCGTCAAGTGTTGTTATCGTAAAAATCTGAGCTGCCGTATGTCACAGTCTTGACAGTCTGGTTTGCCGTTTTAGGAAAAAATACTAAATTGCTCTATTTATTAAAAAAATGTCTGTTTCTCATTTGTTTCTTCTCCATAAAGTTTTTATCAATTCTATTACTTTAGATTCATGTTTATCTAGAGTGTACTTATCCTTGCTTCTCGCACATGTCGCACGACACCTTAGACTTGATACAGTATCCCTGATTTTTGCCTTGATTTTGAATCAGTTTTCATATATTTTTTTAAGGTTATTTTCAGTTTTGATAATTCGTGGTGGTTTCTGGGTTGGTGGTAACATTGACGATAAAACATATTAATATTGTGACGCATAGCCTCTTCAAGTGACAGATATTTGAGTTTCATTTTCGTTTCACTCATTTAAAGCTAGTAAAAAAAAGGTTTCGTTTAACCTTTAGTCAATTGTCGTATTTTGAAATACGGCAATGAGAGGCCTGCCGTATGCCGTATTTTCCGAAAAACAATCGTGGATTGCCGTATCAATAACAACACTGATTGTCAATTCAATGCACAGAGTACTTTTTTTATTATGTCCATTTTTGAGAAAAGTGCGCACACAGCAGTGTTTCCACTTACGTTTTTGGTTTTCCCCAGTTTCTAAATTAATTATCCCTAAAATTCCATAAAAAAATAATTAAAAATTCATTGGTGGTGGTTTATTATCATTATGCTGAGCATGATGATAATAAATAATAATAAATCATTTCACATATTAAATAGCATATACTTACAAAACATTCATTAATTGACGAGATTACAAAACATTCATTAATCGAAAAAGACAAAACAAACCAACTCTAGGTATAATGCGACTTAGTTCCAGTGCAGTGTCGTCTATAGCCACGGTAATAGTACATGGTAGACTAAAATGAGACTGATTATATTCATGAGTTTGAGGGAATCCCCTTTAATAAATCGACGGTACCTTAGAGTAAAGCAATAAAGTCTGGCCACACTAAGCCGACCACAGATTTAGAGTAGGCTAAATCTGTGAAGCCGACGTTCCCATGGACGTAATAAAATCACAGCGTTTTTTTTCGTGCACTTGATATGCAACGCTCTGCTTAGCGTCGAGAGTTGAAAATCCAACAGTGTGCTTTTTCATCGCGCTGAGATGAGATTGCGTCCCAGCGTGTGGGATTCTCAACGCTCCGCTTAATACCGAGAGTAGAAAATGTAGTGCGCGATAAAATCCCGCCGCGATTTTATTACGTCCATGCAAACGTCGGTCGGCTTACACCGAAAGTTGAAAATCCAGTGCGCGATAAAACCCCGCCGCGATTTCTATTACGTCCGTGCGAACGTCGGTTTAGTCTGCTTTAGGGGAAAGCGTCAGGGTAGCCCGCGAAATTAAAATTTCCTTACGTTTTTTGCATTTTGCAGGTCAGTGTCAGGTTTTATGTTGATTAAAATTTGATTCGCGGTCGTAACAAATATGGCTTTACTCAATTATAATCATTACAATCAGCAATAGTGATTAAGAAGAAGATAAAGGTGTCAAACACCTTTGCTAGCTTATAGTGTTGTTTTGCTGATTGTTATGATTATAATTGAGTAAAGCCATATTTGTTACGACCGCGAATCATATTTTAATCACATAAAACCCGACACTGACCTGCAAAATGCAAAAAACGTAAGAAAATTTTAATTTCGCGGGCTACCCTGACGCTTCCCCTTATGTAAAAAAACGTGAAATTTAAAAATCTATACACGGCAACACCATCCTGTCCTACGAAAAAAGAATTTGATACTTTGTTTTTGACAGGTTATTTTGTTTAAATTCTGATTTATTCCTGGTAAAGAATAGTCACTTTAGCACTATGCAGTGTGGATTTGATACAGTTTTGCCATCGTTTTGTTTGTTTTCGTTTTGTGAACTGCGACTTTTATAGGCAATTTTTTTCTATATGGATATATGGAATATGGCTAACTAACTAGTGAATATTATCTGAATTTTTATATTGTAACCGTTTAAGATGTAAAAAAGGCATTTGGAAAGTTTCCAAATACTTTTTTACATTTAAAAAGTATACACGCAGCGACTCGCTGTTGATTTCAAATCTCACAATCACGCACAGATTTCGACAGACGATTTGTCGTTACTTGATATGTCTATGGTCGGTAGCGATGTAGCTCCATTGAAATTGATATGTCTATGTGTAGCTCTAAAACCACAGAACATATATACTCTTAGCGGAGTCCAAAACTGTCTAGTCGGCCTTGTTGTTATTTTTTTTCTACTATAAAGAGTGAGGAGCTAGAAAAAGTAGATATTCTTATTTTAGCATGGTAACATTAAAGATGTTTTGTGACGTTGGTCGGCCATTTTGTTTAATATTTTTATCGGTTGTGAAACTCAGACGAACGAACTGCTGTAGTGCTGTCATTCATTTATCGTTCACCGAAAGTCGTGGATGTAAAGTGCGCCGTAAAAAATAAAATTCGTGTAATCATTATTCCAAGGCGTATCTTTTGTTCGTGAAATTATGATATGACGAATATTTGTGTCTTCTACATTGATTAGTGAAATAAAGTGTGGAAAAATGGCAGGTGCTGGAGGGATTTCGCGTCGATTTCTACATGTCTTCTTGGATTGTCTACTTCTATTACAACTAGCTCAATACGTAAGTGCTTAAAGACGTTACATTTTCATTGTTCCGCGCTAATAAGTCGACTAATGTAATAGTAGTGGATTTCTACGTATTTCTTTGCATCTCAGGGTAGTCCGCAGTTACAAGTTTGTATGCTGTTTGAACGTATCCTACGTATGATTTTTTTGTACGAACTGACTCAGAAATTTCATTCGCATGACTTCATGTTACTAATAGTAACTATTATTGTTAAAATTTTGGTTTTTTGTCTTGTAGGGCTGAGTCTGTATTTTATCAATCTTTTAATGAATTTGTACCTTTTTAACTAATCTAAACAAATCCATTAGAATCTAAAGTTAGTAGGAATCTAAGGTTACTATTAATTCACAGTCAAGTGGGACTTAGTATCATATCAACTACCAAGCAACAAACACTGACTAAAAGCTCAATAACTTAATATAACATAAATCTTTCATGCAAATATTCCAAGCAAAAAAACTTTCATAAATTATCTGAATTGAGAAATTAGTTGCAAAATGAAAGGCTAAACTTAAGACTTAGGTTTTTCCCGGATGTTCTTTACATGTTATTACATTTTTATCTGGAGACTTGTTAGTTCACAATGCTAGTTAGAATTTTATAATACTCTCTAACAGCAACATGAATACAGAGGTGGATAAATATGATCCATAATAAACAGAAAGTTTGATAACAGAATTTGATAAGTAACTCATGCATAAATCAGGCTGACTGATAAGTTTTTGTTTTCTATTGTTTTACATTAGCCAAGCATCAGGTGATCATAATCAACAAGCAGGAGTCTAACACATAATGTCATAGTCAATAATACACTATTTATTTATTTATAAGTAGCCTTATTTCAGAGTTACAATTTTTACAAAAACATTTTTGTTTGTTCTTAGTTTTGAGACTCTTGTGTGCCCTTTGGCAAAGGCCTCCTCCATCCCCTTCCTATTCTTCCTATTCCTTGCTTGTCTACTCCATGTCTTTCCCGCCGTCCTCACCAAGTCATCCTGCCATCTTTTCAAAGGTTTCGATTTCTTTCTCTTCCCCTCCGTAGGATACCATAAAGTCACTTTTTTGTTCCATTTCTAGGGGAGAAGTCCCCTGACAGTGTGGCCGGCCCATCTCCATTTTAATCTTCTTGACTTCAGTACTACATCTTGTATTTTTATTGCCTTCCTGATTACACAGTGATTAGTTCTTTCTATTTTCAATAATACACTATAACTTTATAATTATAGTTCTTTGTTTTTGTTTACTTTCAATAAACGTTTTCATGTTATTATGGCCCTCGTATCATCCAAATAAGTTTATCTATCGTCATTGTATTACTTGAAAATTGGTTTATAAGAATGTGTAATTATATTATATCACAAAGAGTGGTATCCTGTTGCTTATCTTTAATCTTTTCATATCAAAGTTCAACAAGTACTAGGTATTAGTCTAAGAGCTATGTTGCTAGAAAATGTATAGGTAGTTACAATTAACATGTCACAAAAGTAGTTAGAAAAGTGGTAGTCAGTTAAAGTAGTTAATATGAAAACTTGCCCTTTACGATGTGCAACACTTTACATATTGCTGTACCATTGTTTAATTTCACTATTCCAAAAAGTAATATGTTGTCCTTGTCATGTTATTTCTCTTGCCTTGTGTGATAAGTCTTTTGTTCTGCATTGAGACTGTTACAGGGGTACCAAGGTATATTATGTTAACCAGTTACTGGGTCGTGGAGTTCTAATAGGCCCTCTATGTTAAATACTGGTATTCAGCTGGTTAGACTGGAAGCTGACCCCAGCATAGTTGGGATAAGACTAGGCAGATTGGTTGATCATTAAAGAAAAACTCCAAACCATACTTAGGTAATAATAATAATACATCAATAATTCGGAGAGTAATTATTGACAAACAACACACTGACATGAGAATTTTTAATTGCCAAAGCATGGTACATTCTAGAAAGTACAGCACAGCTATTAAATATGTTGAGCGGTCACAATTTGACATGACACAAGCTGATATATGTCAATCAGGAACTCAAATGGTCCAATTAAGATTAATTTATACCAATAACCGCTTGTACACTTCAATTGATATGGAATTAAGCTTACTAAAGGGGTCCGCGTTGGCCATTTCTTTTCTTCTGTTTTGACTTTGACCTTCTCAGAGTAGTTGGATAGGAAACACCAAACTCATCTAACTTATATATTTTTTCTTTAATATGACATGTAAAAGTGATTCCAATATCCTATTTACAGAATAAACAATTTAATTTAATTTCATACAGCCATAGAAATAATTTTATTGTTCGTTATTGATCATCTACTGAGCTATTTGAGATGTATTTTACAAGTTCATTCGTTTATTTCAGAGTTTATTCAAAGAATTGTCTGTGAGCAGTCACAACAATATTGTAGTCAAGTCAATTGTTTTATCTAAGTACGTAATTACCTACATACATACTCAAATAATAAACATGCTTAGTTGATAATAATATAACTGCGTATGTTTGAGTTCTGAGGGGCACAATATTTTTCTTGAGGTAGTGGTGGTGCATCATACAAGAGCATTATGAAGTGTTAATATAAGCTTAAACGGGCGTGTAAATTACATATTTCCGGTCCAGCATTAAGTTTCCTATTGATGATAATGCGCCCGAAGCATGAAAGGAAGATATAGATGTAATAGAATATTTTTTATGAAAGCGACACCGGTAATTATTCTACCGTGAAGTTTTCTTAGAAATTGTTTTATTAGAGTCGCGTCGCGCTTGTTTGTGGGAGCCTTAACATTTGCTATATTTAAATTCACTACCTACATTCTTTGTTTTTGTAAGTCAGCACCTATTTGTACTGGGTGTTTTGCAGTCCGCAAGGCAATGATTAACGACCACACGGAATACTTGCAAATAAACAGATTTGAATAACGCGACACGCGCAGCCTTGACCTTAGCTAAACTTACGGCAGGGCGGCGATGACAATATGGCAATAACTAATCCTTGTCTAAATCCAATTTACTCCAAAACTTCTACCATCAATGTTAAGGACAATTCCATAGTATTTTCTAGACCAAGGCTAGGAACTCGTTTGAGCATGTTAACTTTTTACGAGGCTGTTGCCAACATCTGCATTCATGTGCGCGTTTAAACTGTAAAGCCTCGTGCAGACTAGCGCGACGCGACACCGGTAATTGTTACACGCACGAGGCTTAAAAATACGTCTTGGGAATCAATTTAGTGTTATGATCATGAACAATCGTCATTAGCTCTACATTCTTAAAGAAAACCATATCAAAACTAGTTCTGACAAGGCTATCAATAAAACCGCTATTTTTAGAATATATCAATGGAATCTGTAATGACGTCAAGGTTCAAACCTATCAAAATATCGGATGTTTGAACTTCACGGAACAAGTTGCGTCAGAATTATGTTAATTACCGAGTGATCAAAGATAGTATGATTCCGGAAACTAAAATCTGGGGTTTTTGACATTAGTCGAGATAAACACCACCCTCACATCCCAATTTATTTGGGGCCGACGAAATATCCCGTATCCGTTATCGCTGTAGTCACCCCTATCTAACCAGCCAGTCTTTTTGCTTCCTCTTACTCTAATAGTATGGCCATCTACATTCATCAGCCGAGATGTAAAACGTCATACTAAAATTCAAGCCGATAATATATTTCTAAACGCAATTTTAATTAAATTCATAGTAGCCCTTTTAGAAGGTCTTCCCATAAACGATGGTGTAGTTTCCATGCGTGCCCGATGCAGGAACGGACATGGTTGCGACTGCAAACGCGCCAAGGTTCATCGGCGTACTTCGAGTCTTCGTCACGCGTGCGTGAGGCACATAATAACTACTAACTAGTTTCGTTTTCCTTATTACCCCCCATTCAAGGCGACCGTCCGCGAGAAAATAATGCTCTTAATTGCTGAATCCTTTCAAGTAGGAAAAGCGAAAATGTAAAGGAAACTGCGCTAGGTTTGGAAGTTTTGAACGCCCTAAAAATTGGGTCAGCGTTTTGTAATTTAGAGCTTGTTTTTAATTAGTCGGGGTTTTAGTTACGTCGTTTCAGCGCAATTTATAAAACGTTTTCTTTTCCGAATATTCTGGAAGAACCTCAAGTGCAACAAGTTATGCGCCATAAAATTCAATTATTACTACTATTCTGTGCTGTAATAAGAGCGCCTTGTACGCAACATGTAAATTTCCAGTCTTAAGAAAACTACTGCTGATTAGCGTTTCATTAAAACTTCGCACTAAACATTAATAGATTCGTGTTCAATGTATTTAGAACCCCATGTTGATTGGACATTGGTATTATATTATATAAACATCCTTCCGCTAAGGTCATAATAACTCATCGTTATTAAGGAACAATGTTTCTGTTGCATATACATCGGCTCTGACGCCAGCAGCTGACGTCCAAGTTTGTTTTAATTCGGACGGAGTATATCATACATAATTCGGGATACTCTGGAAACCTTGGCTTGGTTTGGAGGTCATAGCGAATGTGATTTCGATGTTTTTTTACGGAATCAATTTCTTTAGACGGCTTGTATAGCGTATATCTTAGTTAGATTTCATTCAGGGCTATAAGAATGGCTAAAATTTGTGGCAGGGACGTAGGCTAAAGGCTGTTGTTTCCTTTGCTGTCTGATGACATCCTATTTATTTTGTCACTGTCATTTGTAGGCCGAACGCAGATTTTTATAGAAAGGAAACGGAAGTTGCTGATAAAAAAACGGTCCAATACCGAAAACGCAATTGAATCGGACTCTACCGCTATTAATTTTTATAATTTTATGCGTTTGAAAATGTTCTTATGCATTTTAGATAATAATTTATTAATAAAAATCTATACTAATTTTATTATGATAATTATCCAAAAATCAGGAAATAAAATTGTCAAATATTTCTAGTTATATTGGGCGCATTGGAACGGACACAGGTTTGAAACATTGATGATATCTGACTGAAGGTTGCAGATCGACCTTACTGCAAGTTACGCAAAAAATTGCAATGACAATATTTTAATCGGTACTCATGCGGTCACCTTTTCGCAGTCCTCGTCCCATTTCTAATCTTAAACCCCGAGTCCCTACCTGCTTCCTTTTCCCCTCTACTACCTTTGTCTATACCAAAGTATTTTTTTTTAATCACCACTTTTACCCGAAAAAGAAAAGTTATTACTCGAGTAAACCTGAATTTCTGGTTTTGCGCTATTCGCCGAATCAGAAACCTACTAAAGTGTAAATACATTCCGACTTTACACATATAGGTATCAAAGATTTCCTTGTTTGTTCAAAGTGGATTGAATTTAATAAATATTTTGGATCTATCAGACCTACCTCTTTGTAACGGGAAAAATCTTTATCAATCGACGAAACATTATAAACACAATAATTGTAAGCCCCTAAGTACGTCATGCTCTCGCAATGACTGACTCACTTGCAGAATCGGAAACTCCTGATTCAAGTTTAACAACAGCAGGAGTCAATAACAAATGCAGTATTGAAGCAAAACAATCCTTATCACAAAACGAATTAAGTTTTATTTAGCCTGATTTACCAATGACAAATGGGGGCTGTAGTAATTACGGAGCTGTGTCAGTCCTTCCTATAGTTTAGGCCGGGCATGGTTAGGGGTAAATCAGCGGACCAGGCGGTAAATATTGATCAGTGAGGACGGAACAATACTGTGACACGTAAAACTACAGAAGCCAGACAAATTATCTAGTTGTTTAAAAATTTACGAATGAGTCTCCGAAATGTTATTAATAGATTTTCAACTAGTTATTATCAGTTTCGGTAGGAAGTCGAAAGCCGCCCATAACTGACTCAGCTGATAATCCTACAGCCTACCGCTTGTTGTCACGGAAGTTGACTCACTCTCGGCGTATGATCACATCTCGGGTCACACTGATTTATTTCGATATTCCGTTTCCGTTGTATGTTTCGACTCAAAAGCCTACACTATAAAAATAGTTAACCTATGAATGTGAAGGATTGTTTTTTTAATTTAAGCATTTATACTGTCAGTACAATATACAGTCTTACATTTTTATGCTATTAAAAGGAGATTACTGAAAGGAATTGTTAGTTATATCGACCGACCAGAAGCCATTTTACAGGCGAGAGTTTATTGAGCCAATGACTTAAGCCGCAGTCGGTAAGGATCGATAGGCCTCCGAGAGATGAGTCCTATACATTGTACAGGCTTCACTAAGTTTATAAACACAACGCTTCGCTCGTAGCTCATCACAAGACTCTTCTTCGTGTCGCTGACAGTGCTGGGCACGACAGTTGTTGATATTTTGTAGGCCCAAAATTTCGTTACTTCCACGGCGTTATCGCTGGCAGCGCAGAGGTCACTTTAGCTGCATATTTAGGGGACAGAGGGCAGAATAGGAGGTGGAGCGTAGTTTGTGACACAGCTCAACATTCCACCCTGCCGCCGTTCCGACACATACAGGGGCCTTACTCCCGACAGGTTCGAGTTCTGAATCAATCGAGTTCTATTCGAATTCAATGCCGATTCATACTCTTGAATCTGACACTAGCGCACGATCGTGCGGTGGTTCGAAGCGAAACTAATTTCGATCGAGAAATTCGTTAGGATCGAAAAGTTCGTACTCCACACGCCATCTGACAGTTGATTATCGAGTTGTTGGATCGAAACTAAACGTCAAATTACACGATAGCAAAGAAGCTACTTTATTCAGATCGAGTGAGGTTTTTTAGTGTTATTTACTGCTATATTTCTTCAAATTCTTTATTATTATAGCTCGCCTTGCGTTGTTTTTCAATGTTCTTGAGGAAGCAAATCGTATGGATATTCGTGCAAGAAGAAATACGCATAGGATTAGTCGTTATAACACCCGGGCTATGGAAATGGGTTCGGAAGAATTTCTGAGAAATTATTGTTGGTCGAACGAGTGTTTTGATGTGTTGATATAAGATTTAACACCATACATGAAGAAACCAACCAGACGAAGTGACATTTCAAATTATAAGTATGTTTTAACCAAACAAGTCTATACACCATTACCATTCATTCGGATAGCATAAATATTTACGTTATCTCAGCTGTGCTCTCATTTGACTTACTTTTGCCCATGACTAAGTCTTTTGTTGCGCCACTCAAGGAATTTCATAAAATTGTGACCTCTGACCCATTGTTGTTTTGTCTATTGGCGAGCTTGTGCAGAACGTATAAGCCGTTTGGCAATGCCGGGATTTTCTTCAAAAAATAGCACCAACTTCTCCATTTGTACATATGATGGAAAAGACATAATCAAGTCACACATGTTTCTAAAAGTACATAAACTTTTATCACAAACTTATAAACGTATACGCACGCTAAAATTTACCAAACATTAAAACACTCTCGTACCAAAGTTAATAAATAATAATATGAATTGAAACTAAATAAACTCATACAGCAGCAGACACACAAACTTTTGAACAACCAGCGCTCTTCGCATACGATTTGACACTTGACAGCTCGTGGCACAGACTAACTAAATACAAGTTGTGTTTCGGTTACACTTTATTCCCAAAAATAATAATAAATCTTATGTTTTTTCATAAGTTTTTGTTTGTTATGTGTAAATAAAGCACTAGGGTATCGTTTTTTCAGTGGGAAAGTGATAGAGAAGTAAAAACATTCAACTACTAACCAAGGACAATAGCACTTGAAGGTGACGTAATCCGCCGGATACGTCTAACGACGCTGATAACATTCGAACTTCGAGTCGATCTTGGTTTACGATTCGAATTGGTTCGGGAGTAAGGTTTTAAATCGAGTTCGGATCAGAATCGAGTTCGAATCGAAAACGAAATCAAAATCGAAACGTTTTCGGGAGTAAGGCCCCAGGACCGAAAGACTGAGAGAGTAGGTCTCGCTTCGCTGCTCGCCTCACCAAATGCTAGTTGATTATGATTAATTTCTTAAAAGTAAGAATAATATGCTACACTAGTATAATTTTTACTAGTTAACTGTATAATTTGTTGACAGATTTTTGCTACAACACATAAACTTTGTTGCTCCGTTCCATTGCTTTACCTTGAATACATTTAGCGTAGATAGTATCTTCATTAAATCATGCTGTGTTCTCGCTTAGTTTATAGCGAACTCCCAATACAAGTTGAAGTCATATTACAGATATTTCTAATATCTACATTAGCAGAACGTCTTTGAGGAAACATTTTGCAGGCGTCTAAAATATTGCGTGATTTATAAAACATCATTTAAGGCTACTAAACTAGACGTTTCAATGTAAATGATTAACGAGTGCGAAGGTAATACTTAGCTCCTTTGTGTAAACACAATGTAGTTATCTGAGCACATTCAAAGAAACATGATTGTGGGCGTAACGTAAACATTCTACAGAAATTACAGAGCTAAGGCCTTTGAACCTTTCTATGTAAAAGGTTTTGAGTAAAGACCTTAATCTTTCAATAAGTTAAGGGCTGAATTGGACAGTGAACTGAATTGAGGGCAGTAACTGAAGGGTCAAAGAACCTGGGGTTGTTTGTATTGATATCAATTTCAAAAGTAAATGAATAGCTACTTGAGATTGTTATGCTGAAGAAGAAAAACTGCGCCAGACGCGCGAAACCGACGTTTACGTGATCGTCCTTTTTCGTTTCCAATTATGGCACAAATTCCTTTTATTGTCGGCGAGCAGATTTTGTAGACAGAAATTCTTGAGAGTCCTGAACTGTTTCTTGCTCGTTGAATATTATTCAATTTGATTGATTTGATCTCCAAAATCCGCTGCCATGATCCGCAGATTGGATATGATCTAAAATGTTATCTTTTATTCAAGGTTTTTCTTGAATTTGCTTTCATTTCATTGACTTGATTATAAAGATTTTGCCTATTTTAAATTGTTATTGTTCATATATTTCATGATACACACTTGAATTATTCAGTGTTATTCAAGATTTTTTATTCTACCGTTATTTTCAGTTGGCTGAGGAAAAAAACATGATTTTGGGTCAGAATTTGTTTATCAATTTTAAAAGTCATTTATGTCTTAAATATTTAATGCTGATTTTGAATTCTGAAGTCAATGTTATATGTATGGTGGCGACCCAAAAAACTCGAAAGAGGAAATTGCTTACCGACCAACCATTTTAGATCTGTATGTTTAAGTAATCAGAAACTGTTTCATTTTAACAAATTCAGAACGAGTATGTTTTTCGTCGCCATACCGATATTTTGTTTCTATACAGGGTGGCAGGGATATAGACGCGAAAACTGTTAATCGACTTCAAAAAAAACGAGGAGGTTCTCAATTCGTCGGGATATATATATATGTTATTTTTTTTTTATGTATGTTCCCCGATTACTCGAAGACGGCTGGACCGATTTGAAAAATTATTTTTTGTTTGAAAGGCTTACACTTTCTAATTGGTCCCATTGTCATTTGGTTACGATCTGATGATGGGATCTTGGAGAAATCGAGGGAACTCTTCAAATATTAAAGATACATCTATAGCGATTTGAGTATTTTTTATGAGCAGTTGACATAAAAGAAAAGAAAGAAAGAAAAATTGTTTATTCTGCACAAAATAAACGCACATTACACAAAAAAAAACATACATAAATTATAAAATATACTTAACTTAGATAAATTACAAATCAACCCACTAAAAAGTGAAAAAAACTTTTTTACAAAAAATACAACCGCTCCGACACTGACTTCCGAAATTAAAGTTATTTTTCACTTTGTAGTTTGGAAGTCGGTTGTATTTTTTGTAAAAAAGTTTTTTTTTTTCGTCAGTTATAAAAAAAAATTTGCTGTTCCATACATTTTGACCGCATAGGTATTGCACTTTTCTATGAACAGCAGATTTTTATTTATTAAACGACGAAAAATTTAAACGTAAGAGGGGTTCAGAATCATGTACTGAATTCATGGTAAAAGTTTTCGCGTCGATGTCACTGCCACCCCGTATTAAGTATGCATTTAAACGTTACTACAGCCCACGGATTCGTAAAACCTATTTAATCTCGGTCCCTCTCCAGTAATTTGATTATCTGTAGTTATTTTGTTAAAACCCACACCATCTAATTGAAATTTGATAACAGCATTATTTGCCATAGTATTGAACTCCAGGGATTTGATTGATTAGGTCTTTAGTTGGTGTAATGTAACATCAAAATCTCAGTAAAATATGACCTAAACTATTTTTTTTTTTTTTCATTCCACCACTGTATAATTCAAAGTGTGATCTGGATTCTGTAAACAGCTCAGCTCTCATTCAGTAACATTAATAGTTGTCAATATTATTGTAATTTGTAACGGGGCCGGCTCTTTGCTATTCCCGTGCCCCACATGGCTGTGCTTTGAATGATATTCTAACGTCATCATCCACATCCGTTCTATTCAATTGAATTACAAATATATTGATGTTCAATTTATCGAAGTTTGCGTCTTTGCATCTACGGACGTCATATTCTCCCCCAATCTACTGGACTTTTAAAATGTCCTTCTAATTTGGTTATTCAGTTGTTAACCTCCTTTAGTAATCTTGTCCTTAAATGCTGCTCTGATGGAAACCATAATCAACTTAGGTGGCAATATTTGGCTCTTGGATATAGCGTGGACCACCTGATCCTTTGCTTCTTTATAGTAGCTTCAAATGATCAAAAGAAAATCAAGTAATTAGTCCTACGGCTTTAACAATTTCTTTCTGATTCTCACTACAAAGTATAGAGTTACGTTAGTATCTACTTACGTTTGTTTATCGTGAATGCATGACGCGGTTCCAGAACTTTATTTACAAGTTTATTTATAGCGATGTGTTTCATAGCTACATTCCTTTGCGAGTGCACGCTTGGCAACACCACCATGCTGTGGCAAACTTACTTCTTGTTGACCATCTTGCAATAACGTTCATCCATATGTGGGAAACTTTCATTGTTATTTCAATCTCGTTCAATGAGGTCGAGTCGTCTCGCGTCGTCTAGATGTCATTAATCATGAATGACAACCTGAACAATAAAGAAAGGCTATTTTATAATGTAGATAATAGACAAAGCAATGACATGGTATTTGGTGAATGCACTCTTGTAAAATATCCAGACGATGTTCTGTAGTGGTGATAAGATTTCCTTTTTTCAATCTAAATATTAATGACGGTATGTTAGTTGGAGTGTGATTACATGTTAGCTTATCGATATAATCTTATCACATCTAAAAATCCATTACGTTTGTAGTTTTGATGGTCTTTGTTCATCTTGGAAGTTATCTAAAATGATTAAATCGGATGACCAACTGATGATTCATTATATCTTTAAGTTTTAAGTTAGCATGTAATGGAACAATAGAAAATAATGCGTAAGTAATTATTTTTACACGTGTTTTGCAATATTTTGTGTAGTAAGCAAAGTTCGCGTGTTTTTCTCCATTACGGTAAATAATTGATTAATTCGATATGTTTCCGTTCATTCAATTTGCGAAGCACGCGATTTTTGCTGGCATACATCGCTTGTCTGTCGCTACACAATATGCGTATCCAGATCATGCCCTCCTTGTTGCTGATTAATTATGTGCATTTAAGAAAAAAAAATCACTTACAGCGTTTGTCCATCGCCACCGTCAACAGGACGTCAACGAGAATATCCGAACCGAACGTGACGTCTCGTTGACGGACGTGTGGTGGACCAGCGGCTATAGTAAATCGCTACTTAGATGCCGTCATCTCGTTCTCGTTGACGTTCCCTTCTAGTGGCGGTGGATAAACAACCTTTGTCCCTAGTTATTAGATAACACCTTCATAAAGCCTGCAAAGCATTGGTTTGATACGCCTCTCCAGACAGAATAATTACAAGCACGTATTACTGAGAAGTCTCATACGTGCGTCATTCGCGTGTCAACTGAGTTCAACCTTAGTCATTGAGCTGAATGCCGGTTCACAAGTAGTTGGCGCTACTTAGAAGAACGTAAGGGTTTCCTTACAACGTTTCCCTTGATATTTCAACGCCACCGCCAGTATCATACGAGGGTCATTCAATAAATACTTAGCCTACAAAAAGTAAACGAAAATTTTGGAAAAGTGGCAATTTATTTTTCAACATAGTCTCCTTTTAGTTATAGATACACTTAGCCCAGCGATGCTCCAACTTTTTTAACCCGTCCGAAAAATAGTTTTTGTCAAACTCTGCAAAATAGGCCTCCGTGGCGGCGATTACCTCCTCATTCGATCCATATCTATTCCCGGCGAGTGATTTTTTCAGATTAGGAAACAGAAAGAAGTCACAAGGGGCCGAATCTGGAGAATACGGTGGATGGGGCAGCAATTCGTAGCGTAATTCGACCAATTTGGCCATGGCAACGGCAGACGTGTGAACCGGTGCGTTGTCGTGGTGAAACAGCACTTTTTTCTTCGCCAGATGGGGTCGTTTTTTCTTTAATTCGGCGTCGAATCGGCCCAATAAATCGGCATAGTAAAGCCCTGTAATTGTTTTACCCTTCTCGAGGTAATCGATGTAGATCACACCTTGTGAATCCCAGAAAACGGTGGCCATAACTTTTCCGGCCGATTTTACAGTTTTCGCCTTCTTTGGAGCACGTTCCCCGGTCTGGATCCATTATTTTGATTGCTCCTTGGTCTCTGGTGTGTACCAGTGGATCCAGGTTTCATCGACGGTCACAAAACGACGCAAAAACTCCGCTGGATTCCGCTTAAACAGCGCCAAACACGTCTCCGATGTGGTCTCACGGTTGCGCTTGTTTTCTGGTGTGAGTAAACGCGGCACCCATCGCGCCGACAGCTTTCTCATGCCGAGTTCCTCATGAAGAATATGATGCACTGTTTCTTCTGAAATGCCTACAGTCTCAGCTAGCTCCCGAACCTTCAATCGGCGATCTGCCAATACGAGATCATGGATTTTTTAAATGTTTTCCTCCGTAGCAGCTGTTTTCGGTGCACCTGGACGTGGTTCATCAAAAACCGACGTACGGCCACGTGCAAACTCGTTGAACCAATTCTTGACGGTGGCCATCGATGGAGAAGAGTCACCGTACACAGCATCCAAGCGCTCTTTGATTTCGATGCGCGTTTTCCCTTCCAAAAATAGGAATCGAATCACCGAACGATATTGCTCTTTTTCCATTTTTGTAAAACCGATCGACACGTTCGCTTCCATAAGTTGTCAAATTAAAACAAATGAAGGGATTGGAATGAAAATTTGAAAAAAGAATTAAAAAAGAATGTGCTACACTGTGGTAAAACTCTTTTGAAACTACAGCGCCCTCTGGCGATGAGGCTAGGTACTTATTGAATGCACCTCGTATTTCATAACAGCAGGTTTCCACATTATAACAAACGTCATAACGAGACACAACAGAATTTTTATTATTATCGACTTCTAAAGGCAAGTCGACAGTTGAGGGGATAAGCTATCTGTTTTGAATATAAAAAAGTCTGAGAATGCCCAGTCTAAAACATATTGGTTGGCGATTAGATCTGAAAACAAAATTCTCTTGCGCAATTTTAAGAACATAAAAGCGACGCAGCTCTGTAGCATACATAAAACTTTACCTGAATAAAACGTTTGTAACACGTTAATGTTCATGTTATACAACTTCTAATAATATAGAAACCAGTTCTTTGATCACGTTGTCGTTGGGATACTAGCAAAAACTCTCATAATATTAATTAGCTAGCGTTTAAAACTATGTAATATTTTTGTTGCAGGTACCTTCAGCATCGGCAGAAGGCCACTGCGTTTGGTATGGCGTGTGTTCCTCCGACTCACAAAGACCAACAAACTGCGCGTACAATGGAACAGCAAAGCCCATCCAAAGCACTGCAATGGTGAGTACTTATAATTAATTAGCGATACAATTATGCTCAGGGACTAATCACACCTGTCAACATCATCAGCATCACCAGAATATACGAACTCATTGTTAGAGATCGGCTGATAAATGGGAGTTCCTGGCTACAAAATTAAGTTATTTCCTTTAAATCGGAACTGCGCCAAGAATGAGCTAAAGAAAATTTGCTATCAGTAGCACTAAAGATGTGTAAGTAGAGCACTTAGGTAAAGCATGTTAGGATATAATGAGCAACGGGACTTGGCTGTCAATCCTCATCCTCTGACGTACTGCTGGCACTTCCGATTGGCTAATGCAGACTAGCTGCATTTACCTTGTTTTGTTCTTTGTGACAATTAGTAGCGCGAATTTTTTAGTTTTTACTTTCTCCAAGTGTAACATTCTTAAGTTTCACTAATACGAAAATGGTTCTGTAGTTCTTCAACTTCAAATTTTGCGTAAAATCTGGTTTTTAGGTTTTGCTTGCAGTTTGTTTTTAAATCAGGTTTTGTTAACACTAAGATAATTTAATTGGTTATGAATGGCACGTTTTGATTCTGAAGTGCAAATTTTATTTATTTTAGCAGATTCATCAAGAACTTTTCAATCGCCTTTCGTCGCGTTGTCACCTCAAAAATTATTGGTTTAAGCATTATGGACATTCTGTACTCTGCAGGCATAATGCTGTACATTTGAAGGCTATTCATTTCAAGAAACGTTGAGGTATCTTTGGTCGAACTTTAGTTACCGGAACTACAAGAATGCGCAAAACAAACTCGTTTTGAATTTTATGATTTGCGACGCACTTTGCATAGCTCTATACTTTCTTTGATGTATCAACATAATTCCTGTCTGAACAATTTTACCTCAGGAGATTGTGAATATTGCAGTTAAATTTTCCGGATATCAAACAGTTTTTGCACCCCCAAGGGCGTTGTGAGCGACACTTATCTGGGTCACCGGGTGAGGTTACTTTGTGTTCTCGGTGCTATATTTAGCATGTGCATGCAATGATGACGTCACTCAAGTTCTAGTTTTCAGGCGGAACTTGACCCGTGTCTAACAATAGCTACGTGCAGGCTATATGAAAGCTGCATCGATTGACGTTGTGATTTTTTGCAGCTGTTCAACCAGCGGACACGTTACTTTGTATTGAGTAGCGTGCTTCTAAGTGCAGTTGCAGTCTTTTCTCTTTTCGGTCAGAGAAAATGAAAAAAATCATCAGTTGAAGTTATTTATTCACTATCACACAGGAAATATACGCCGAAGTAGCTGCTACTGGATTACTTATAACTTGTATTATAATGATGACATAGTCAACATTGACTCACAAACAGTAACCATTGGCACTGTGAGATAACAATATCCTTGCGAGTTGTAAATACCAATTAGATGTAGCTAACTGTGTGAATCAGAACAATTGTATGGCACAGGCATGCTATCAGTTCCTGCGTTTGTGCCTTGCGTTTAAGATGACGTAGGTTTCAAGCAATTGTTTTTGTATCCAGATATAAATTAGTGCTGGACAGGCGGTTGCTATACATTTATCAAAACTGAAGTTCACCTTGGACCCTCTGGTTAGTATCTAGTGGCACGTATGGAAACAATTGGCGCTACATTGTTGCTATCAATTAATTTTCGCCCGATGTGTGCCACGTGCCGAGATCTAGCTTCGTTTACTTTCGGTACCGCTCCCTTTGTTTTGAATCTGGAAAGTTTATCATTCTGCCCGAATAAATCTGCAATTGGGTTTAGAAGGAATTGTGGTTTGTGAGTTTATGATGATAAGACGTCAAAGGAATCCAAAAGAATTAAACTATATCGGTCGCTTTATTATATCATGTAGTAGATATAATACTACATCATAAGATCAGACCAACAAAATCATACAGTTTCTCTCTCAGACCAAATAAAAAACCAAGACAGCGCTACGAACAATACAGTGAAGCATGCCAAAACTACACCTCCGCTCTGTGCATACACGCACACATTAACACCATGTATAATCAAACTACACCTCACTAAGTCCACACATGTTTACGAAACCGACCTCACGTTGACAGCGCTGTCTTGGTTTTTTTATTTAAATTAAATCTAAAGGGGTCCATGGAAAAAAAAAGGGATTGGTCTTTAATGGCTCAGGATTGAGTTGAGTGGAAAAAAGAAAGGGGGGCTTTTGCTCTGCAATGGTACAATACAGACTGGTCATTATAATTATATTAAGACAAACACAAACATCAGCATCTCCCATTAGCAGGTGACTGATGCCAAATGGAATTCTTACAAATTAGTTACCGAATTATCATTTAAATCTGTTTCACTTCAAAACAAGTTACGCCCTTGTGAGGCTAAGTTAATTTACATTTGACTAATTAATGAATCACGATAGGTTCTAGTTTTAATAACAATAATTAATTGCGTCATAGCCTTTCATGCTAATTTAATAAACTGATTAAAAATGATTATCCCCCAAAAATCCAGATTTCCCTATTTGGGGTACCTACTCTAAGGGCCTGTTTCACCACCTCCGATTAGGTTCTCGTTAACTTACTTGGCAGATAATATCCTACAAATTCTGTTCCATTTTTGAATTTATTTGGTAAGTAGTGGCTATTCGGACATCGTGAAATAGGCCCTAAATGATTTGTTATGTTGTATTGTTTTGTTTTCCTGTTTAACATGATATCGCTCGTTAGATGTTTGTTTTTTTAATTATGTTGTTTGTTGAACCTTTTTCTTTATGTACCTAATTAGTATTATCCTCCCAAAAATTCCAGCGGACTTTATTAATGTTTGTTTTCCTATGCGTTAGGTACCTATGAAGTAATTTTTTTCTAATTATGTAGATAGCATAATCTGTTCCCACTGCTGGGACACAGGCCTCCTCTCTTAGAGAGGGAGTGGGCTTGTAACTTACCACGCGGGCCCAGTGCGGGTTGGTTATGTAGATACCATAATCTAATTATTAATGGTTTGTAAATATTTTATGTTTCGTTCTAGGTGCTCCTTTGACTTTAAACGTTTTGTTTTTATTTTCAACTTCACGTTTTCTTAATGCACGTGTTTCTGACGCAGCCATTGATATCTCATCATGACTTTACAAGTTTTATTTAATAACTGGCTTCTCTAGCAATAACGAATCACAAAAATGTTTAAGGTTTTATTTCTTTATTACGGAATTAAGGCTTACGCAGACGCGACGAGACACCCGGTAGAACAATTTCCCTGATGTTTTCGTAGAAATTGTTCCACCGCGTCGGGCTGGTAGCTTTTAGGTATGCAACAACGTTAGATTATTCTTATTGTTGGTTGCATAAGTTGTTTGAAATTGTCAGATTAGATTTATGCTTAAACTAGGCTTTATTTATCGACCTAAACCTGCTATAAGATTGGTGAAAGCCGGTCTGAATTTAGTAACTGGTTACTTCCTCTAAGGCCTGGGTTCCGAACCTGGGAGTAATTACCCCCGCGGGGGTAAATTAGCTATTCTCTGGGGGTAACAAAGAACCTCATCTGGTGGGACCAAAGCTGGTGCCGAATATCCTGTTTATAGCTAACAGAGCTTTAAAAATGCTTAAAAGTACCCTTTGCAACCACTTTGTTTTTCAACTTCGGTTACACTGAAAACAAAGGCCAGAAACTGTTTCAATGTGGAACATAACTTCAGATGCACTTTAAACGAAACTAAACCTAACATAAAAAAAACTTGTAAATGCAAAACAATACCAACCATCACACTAACAATTTTTACTTAATTCATTGCTTAATTTAAATATAAAATACGTAAGAATTATAAGCTTGTCTTGTTTGTATTGATAACATTTTAAGGTCGGGGTAAAATCTGTTTTCCTAAGGGGTAACAATATTGAAAAGGTTAGGAACCACTGCTCTAAGTAAACGTTGAAATGTTATAGGCTTACCTATAATTTTATTTGTCCTTAGGATTCCCATTTAAATGAGGAAGTAATGCTGAACCAAGATATACATGAACTCGTATTTTCATTATTCTTGTGTGCATAAAAATAAACTAAAACTGGACTTTGTCGGTTCACAAGTTATCATTGAGAAGTGGTTTGAATAATTTGAATTGACGTTGAGAAGTTCAGTCTTCAAAGTTTGAACTTTGGTAATGAACTTGAAGATTTTATTAATGACCTCACTTTTTTATGTTAATAATCTATTTTTAGTCATCCTTCCATTTGGGATAATTATACCAACTTATCCGGATATTACAAAGATTCTGTAAATGACTTGGTAATCTTATGCAAATTTTCAGGACTTAAGGCAATTTCTATGAATCTTCACGGAAATTTATTGTTCTCCCGGTGTCGTGTAGCGCCTGTTTGCGGGAGCTTTAAGTCCTGAGGTTATTAAGGGTGTTGTCGATCACTTAAGGCGCAGATAATATGACAGTGACCTTGAATGGTTAGCTTGCGTGTTCTGTACTGAGCTCACGCAACGCGTCGCACGTTCAGCCAGTAATAGGACTCGCCCATCAAGGAGCGCTGACCCAAATTAGACGCATTATTAATTTATTACACGTAAAACAAAAGGTATTTTAATAAAACACGTATACTAAACGATCAATAATCTAATTATCTTTAAAATGGTGAGTTTCAAAAAAAATACGCTTGATAGATTTTGCGTCATTCTCAGTTTTTTATCCGCGTTAGACATAACTTTACAAATTAATTTCACTATGTAATATAAACACAATCAAAAATATGCCTATATTAAAATATTAAGAAAATGCTCTAATTTAACATATATTTTTTCCAAATCACTAACACTACTCGTTTAGACGTCATCTTCAGTATAAAATCATTAAAAGTCAGTTATCGTCCCCTTAAGAAAATTTGCATGGTAAATTACAAAGTCCAGACATAGAAAGACTACAAAACGTTAAGTTCCTAAGGAATGCCGCAGTACTACTTATCTTTCCCGTGTATGCGTATAATGCCTCAGGCAGCTCAAGATACTTCCGCGAAATGGTTAATAGCAAATAAACATTTCTATGGCTAGATGGGTGGATGGGCCTTTCCAGACATTGTTTAAAAATATACTCAATGTTTTACGACAAAAGCATGTCGATATGAGTTTTATGAATTAAATATTGACTCAGTTCAGGTAAAAGTGACATCATCGAATGAACATCGAATGCTTATCAACAGCATTGTACTGAAGTCAAGATATCCACCTCACACAGCATAATATTTTGACTGAAGGACAAAGACTCCTAAAATAGATAGTGTAGGTAAATGTGTTTCTTTTCTGTGGGAGTTTTGTATTACAAAGGAACTAGTAATTAATTATAATGACTGAGGTATTTAGCATTTTGCATAGATATGACTCTTAAACGGGACGTATAGCTGTCAATTAGTTACCAAGAGACTGATCGCAGGAAATCAAATTGACAACTTTAAAATCATGTAAATTCGTGGTAATTTTCATATTGAAGGTTGGAGCTCTGAGGACAAATCATGTATTTTTTGTATAATTTGCATTTAGAATAATTTTGCAGTTATCTTTGACTTAATGGAAATTGTACTTTAATGATGGCATTGATGAGAACAATTCGACACCCCATGAACGACGTGGTTTAAAGATAAAATGTGCTAGTAGGAATTTACAAAATTTTCCCTAGTAAAGAATGAATTTGCTGCTTTGAAAATAGCTATGTTAATTAATGATCCTACTAATATTATAAACGCGAAACTTTATGTGGATGGATGGATGTTTGTTTGTTACTCTTTCACGCAAAAACTACTGAACGGATTATGATGAAATTTGGTACACAGATAGTTTATAACCTGGATTAACACATAGGATACTTTTTATCCCGATATTCCCACGGGATCGAGACTTTGCGCGTGAAACCGCGGGGCGCTGCTAGTTAGTTGTAAATAGGAAAGAGTTTTCTACCTCTACCGACTTCAAGATACATTGGTCAGTCCTAAGTGCTTCATTTGTGCCCATCCAAGTAGGTACTACCATCAGATAAGATTAAATCATTAGTGACGAATTGACGTCACAAACTAGTTCCATCAACATCATAGACAACAAAAACACGGAAATGTGCTGAATCTTATAAAACGGGTTGTTAAAACTTTGTGTCGCTGTCTGCGTTAATTTCGAAATGATGCCAAATTGGCGAATGACTTCACTTTTGCTTGAAAATATGCGTAGTGAACGAACGTACTGATGTTTTTGTTAAAGATTCGCGTATGGTTCACACAGACAAGCACTGTTATGATTGGCTCGCTCGTTCTCACACTAAATGCAATACAAACAAATGTAGAAGAAAATATACCCGAAACTATTGAGTCTTGTCTTGAATTCACACTCCGATGTCTGGCCCGGCTGCCAGAAAGTAAATTTTTTCGTTGAATTTGAAAGTAACTATGTTGTGTTACAGAAATTAAAATTCTATAAGATTACTGCACCAGGAAGACCATCACGATCTGATTATCAGATAAGTGTTGGTGTGATTATCATTTAGTTTAGTGCTTCGTGATGAGGTTAACTTCCTAGTGTTAAACACGATTCAAATATCAACAAACACAAACACTTCCGAATATCATATACAAATACAACGTGTAACGTTAAATGCGCAAAACCTGAAAATAGTTTGATCAAAATAACGAGCAGAATCAATTGAACCACTTTTTAATAAAGGTCACATTTTCAAAAAATCTTCATTAAAAACGTTGCAGTGTCTATTTATTAATAGGTTAAAGCCATCACATGCGCAAACCCGCCAAAATAGGTAAACAAATACAAATTGTTGTTGACCAATTTAAATTTTCTCATACACGGGATAATAATAGCTTTTATTTCAATGGAAATCCGATACTTACGAACTAAAACAGCACATAAAACCTTTACAATTTCTTTAATGATTTTTTTCTCTGAAATAGGTCAATTGAATTAAAATTCAGTTGGGGTGTCTGAGGTTTTGCGCATTTAACGTTACACGTTGTATAAACGGAGTATTTGAACCTAATCAATAATTTACTTCCTGAACTGTCATAAATTATTTAAAGTACCTGGGCGACCGAGCTCAATTCGGGTGAAAATAGAGAAAACGAATTTTCCTAGATATCATTTTGAGACCTAGCTAGATCGATTTTTCGTCCGCGTAAACTCCTATATTGCAATTCTCATCGAAATCGTCAGAGCCGTTTTTGTGAACGTGATTACAAATATATATGACATTTATATACAAATATTGCTAATTTATTTAATGTATAGGATATTAGCATAATGTTCTTTATGACCATCACGATGACGAATTAACGATTACGTCGTTGTAAAAAATTAGCGAGTCAACCTTGAGTGAAAGTTTGCACTTTCTCTAGCAGTTGTCGAATTAATAACAGTGCAGCGTTCTCAACGCAGTTAACTCATCTTGGATCACAACAATGTTTTGCACTCGTGTATCTTACTTGGTAACACGACACTAATGGGGGTAAATTGGCGGCAAATGATCAGTACTATACTTAATTGAAGTAGATAATTGAAACGCTTGTTTCAAAATAGTTTCTAGAGCTTTACAAATCTTCAAAGCACAACTAATTTGGATATTGGAATAGTACCTAGTCGCTCAAATAGCTAGGTAATTGCGTACCACACATAAAATGACAATTGATCGCAATGGGTTTCATTTTGACAGTTCATCCACGTTAATTGCGTTCTAAACGTTGTTGAACAGACGAACTTTTCAAACCTATGAAGCAATGGATTAGCAATATCTTTCAAGTCTTGAAAGTGTGAGGGTGCAGATTACCAAACATTTCTGAAGAAGGGCTAGCCACATGTATAAAATATAGCTTTTCATAAAACATCAAATCAACCGTTGGCTATAAATGCTTAAGACCAGGCACTCCAAAGACAATTTCCACGCAAACTCCGCCCCCATGCATCCCACCACTCCACTATGTGCTAAACGCTAACACATCAGTAATAAAGTTGAATATCGCGTGCGCTCTTTGGTCGTGTTCCAGCACGGAACTAAATGTCGTAAGTCGCAATTCTTATTTCGTTTATAATAATAAAAAAATAAAAAAATTGATCTAGAGAAAAAATATCTTATGTCTGGATAATCTATGCTAATATTATAAAGAGGAAAGATTTGTATTTTTGTATGTAACGAATAAACTTAAAAACTACTGGACCGATTTGAAAAAATATTTCAGCAATGGCAACATTATCAGCGAGTTAGGCTATATTTTATCGCCGTACTCCCACGGGAACGGGAACTACGCGGGTGAAACCGCGTGACGTCCGCTAGTAAACTATATTTTCTTACTGTCAATAATTATTTTAGACATAAAAGCCGAGTAATCTAGTTTTTGTTTCAAATAACCTTTAAAAAAGACATGATTTTCGAATAAAAAATTAATCGAGCGAAAATGTTCCAATTACGTAACTGTCTTATATTTGGAAAGAAAAAGATCCAATAAATCAATACTAAAGTTCCATTTTGATTGTATGCGTGACTTTTTCAGAATATTAATGCAAATTAACTTACAATAGGGATGATGACTAAAAAAATATTGTTTGTCCGTCTTGTAGATTATTAAAAAATATTGGACACATATTTTTTTCTTTTTTTACGTTGTTAAAAGATTTCGGCGATACATTGAGTTAAAATGTGCCGTGACGTCACTTGTATGTAGATTTTATACTTACTTGTGACATAGCTACCCCCACTCCCCAACTTTAATGCGTTTTATATAAGTAATTTTTTATTACTATGATAAAGCAAAAAATAGGTGTCTAATATTTTTTTATTATCTGACTGACGGACTAAATAGAATTTTTTTTTTTACCCAGGCATCATGCCTATTTAGGGATCCTCTTAACAAAGCCAATTTATTTCGCTTCGTGCCATTTCACACGATTGTATGCCAATAAAGTCAATTGTTTTTCGTTATTCACAATACCGAAACGAAATAAGGTTACATTACTGAGAATGTTTCTCTCATAACACGCCTTTCTTATTTATCGCAGCTCAATGTTCATTTCGCGCTAACCCTTGGCATTTGGTCAGAAAGTGTTCGAATGCTTTTATTACATTCTAACTATAAAACCTTTTAGGGTCCTCCGGTCGCATTGAGCTGAAACTGATATTCGACCTTCAGACAACTTTATCTCGTTTGGGAGTATCGATCGTTCTTACTAACAATTTGTATTCCGCAGAGGGCTGCAATGTTTTATGTCAGGAGTAACTGGAGCAGTGTCCCCAATTCTGTTGGATCCATTTTTTATTCTCGCTAAAGGTGTCTGCGGACATTAGGGTTGCCAAATTTTTCTATACCAAATATAGTATTTTCGAAACCATTACCTGTAAAAATATAGTAGATGCCAAAAAAATATAGGTATGTTTCAAAAACATTTTAACCTTTAATAACAGGTTTTTTAAAATTTCTCTTAATAATTTTTATACACTAAATTAAGGTTCATAATCAGCCTATAATGTTCCCACTGCTGGGACACGGGAGTGGGCCGTAATCTACCACGCGGGCCCAGTGCGGGTTGGAGATGTCACATGTCTTCGAATTTTTAGTTCTAGGACATTTCCTCACGATGTTTTCCTTCACCGTTTTGAGAGAGTGGTGATGAAATAATTTACACAAAGTAAACCGCCTGTCAGGGTTCGAACCTACGACCTACAACTCGGTAAGTCGCAGCCGAAACCACTGGGCCACCACTACTCTCAACAAATTAAGGTTACAAAATACTATTAATTCAGCGTTTATACTGGTTCAAGTGCGATCATCTCTCCATTTTATATTGAAATTAAAATTGAGTAGTTTCGCCTACTATATTTTTTCTTAAGAAATATAGTATTTAGGCCTCTAATATAGTAGGATACTATATTATACATATAGTAGGGTTGACAACCCTAGTGCATTATATTTTTCACTATTAAACTTGAACCAAGAGCTGCCACAGTACTCGTGCTAATAGATGACAGCGATTTTGTCTTTGGAATGATAAATTATGTTTATGGCAACCCATAAACATAATTAACCGACTTCCAAAAGGAGGAGGTTCTCAATTCGTCTGTTTTTTTTTTTTTTTACGCGATTACTCCGCCAATTATGAATAGATTTTGATGATTCTTTTTTTGTTTGGTAGATCATACTTCAGAGGTGGTCCCATATAAATTTTATAAACTTTGCTTGGGTAGTTTTTGAGTTAGCTTCAATTATACGTATTTTTTCCCCACTTAGTATGTAGATGATATGATAACTTCCTGTCACTGTTATTTACATAGCAGGAGTGGTATTCGAATTTGTGTGGGGTAGGTACCACAACTAAAAAGTGACAAATAAAAACTTTTTACAAAAAAAAAAAAACAACCGACTTCCAAAAAAACACTACAAAGTCAAAAATAATTTCATTTCGGAAGTCGGTGGCAAAAAACGAAAATTCAAAACCAAAGACACCGACTTCCGAAATTAAATTATTTTTGACTTTGTAGTGTTTTTTTGGAAGCCGGTTGTTTTTTTTTTTGTAAAAAGTTTTTTTTATCAAGTAGTGCTAGCCACCAGTGTAGTTTGGTTAGTGTACATTCGTATAAACTCTCGGTACGCAAATAGTTGGACGGCTATTCACCAAGGCAATTTCGCAACACGTTGAAAAACTTTTCCTGTGTTTTCAAGGAATTCTTGTTCGCGGCTTTTTTATGGTTACATTTTTGTTTGTTACTTAGTATTTGAAGGTCTGTATAGCTCGCAAGTTAAAGCGTCGCAAAAACACCTGATGCCTTTAAAATTTTATAACATTGCATGACTAATTTACTTACAGAATTAAAATAGTTGCCTATGCATTAATTATAATATAATATTATGTATCTTTATTGCTATGTTTATGGTTCCATTCGAGGATACAGTACAAATAACTGATGCATAAATTGACCGGAAGTGATGATCACTTTTTGGTATAATCTCGTAAAATTATTCGATGATCGGTTGATAGCGAGTTGTAATGGTATTATGTTTGCTGTACCTACACGTAATGAGCTATAAAATTATAAGTAAATTATATTTTTTGAATTGATTGTTTTATAAATGTTCTTTCCGTTTTTCAAACAACATTAACACCAAAAATAATATTTGTGGTCAGTTCCGGAAGCAAGAAAAAACAAAAATTGTGGAATAGCTGTATTTAATGACTTCCAAACATGATGAACAGCAGGAAATACACCGTTTAATTTAATTTAACCATTTTATGCATTATATCTAAATTAGCATTTAAACAGCATAGAATATCATCAGATTTTAAATGATAACCTTGCTCGGTCATCTACCTTACCCAAAAACAATATAAACAAGAATTTCAAGCACTTTCAAAATGGCGCTTACTCATAGATTAGGATATGAATAAGTACAACAACACGCGGCTTTTCGACTATCGTTCACTTCGATCAAGAAAGGAAAACTAACCAACACTTAGGCACACGAACGGTGAAAGTTAATCAGATGGATGACATTAATATACTTAAAACGTATAATATAAAGTGTATTGGTTTATTATGCATGAATGGCGTCCACGACGTAATATGAAATCGATACCGCAATCATTGACTCGGTGAAGGATGATAGACTCCTATGGGAATAGCCTCCTAAATATGGCAGTCATGTAGGTATATTGTATTATATGCTTTATGTATATATTTATGGTAAATGGTACACCTCAGACGGTACAATATCGTCTCTCCTTCTCCTTTTTAATCCATCCAAAGGTTGTCTTTAAAAGATCGCTTTTAGCGAAAAGACCGCCCATTGTGTACAATTTCTACATTTATAATTTTTATTTATTTTTATAAATATATTTTTTAAATAATTTTTTTATCTGTAATCTATATGGTGTGCATCATAAAGAGTATTCTATTGTATATTATGATGTCGTAAATACTCAAGAACATTTATGAAAAATGCTGGGCGTTTAGGAGCTCCAGAAGTTTTCCATTGCGAAAACCAATCGATACAGTAAATTAAGATTGAGGAGCAAGGAGGCCTTAGCAAAAGGGACGTGGTCTGAATAGATAAACAACAGGTCTTCAGGCTTACCTTCAAGGTTGGGATTGTTACTAAGAGATCCGGTCTTACCAAAGAGTATCGTGTCAAAATCAAAATCAAAAGTCATTTATTCAAACTAGAATCAGCACTTTTCGAACGTCAAAATTACAAAAGACAGTCCCCCAAAACACCCGCGCCCGTGTTATGCAGTAACTGGGTTGTGGAAGTCAGATAGAGAGTCGCTCCATGTAAAATACTGGTATTCAGCTGCATCTGGTAAAACTAGAAGCCGACTCCAAGTCCAACATAGTTGGGAAAAACTAGGAAGAAGAGGAGATTGTTACTACGGGATACGATGACAATATTGAATGTCGTTTATCGTGCAAAGTTAATCCACCAGACAACAAAGCCTGATAACAAATTTCTAGGGCTAGCTTTTATCGCGTGCTAGGAATGTAAAGGTAGTTTAAAAATTAGAGCTTGTAGAGTGTTGTAGCCCCGGGCTTGTGACCCTGAGTGTGGTGTCTAGGTTAGTTTAAAACACCGACGGGCCTTGGTCGATACGGCCTTGGGGCTTTCATAGAAACGCGTCCGATACAAATTTTAATGACTTCAAAGCTCAATGTTTTTCTAAATGCATTTTGACGGTAAACCACAAAATATCCTTTGGATATTCTTAGTAAATGAGATTTTAGATTCTATTATCAGGATTAATTAATTTATACAAATTTTAATGACTTCAAAATCTCTAATGTTTTTTATAGGATTCTTTTATAGGCTTAATTAATTATTAGGAAATTAAAAGGATCTCGAGGTAGTTTAGAGCTTCTTTTATTTACGTAATTACATCATCTTTAATCGTAATAGGCACTAGGTTGACGAGGCCAGGTCGACAGGTAGCCAGTCGCTTAATTCAAAAGGGTAATTCTCACTTACTAGAATATTATTTTAATTACTAAACGTATTTTCCTCATAAATTTTCATTTATTAAATGTAGTCAACCTTAAGCTACATGCATAATAACAGCGTCATCGCATACGCTGTAATTCCTGCGCATGCCGCATAACCCAAACCTACCACTGGTGACAGGCCGGACAGACCAACTGTAATCACATCCATCATGTCATAATTTACTGCCATAAAGAGCTTCTTGTAAACAAATGGAGCAATGGACGGTAAAGTAACTTATGACAACAATCTGCGACAGCCAATGAGAACTTAGTACCTAGTTCTGCACTGACGCACATAGTGAAGAAAATATCATTTTATGACATTTGTGGCTCTGCGTGAAGCTCTGATCTTCGTCACAAATGATAAAAATAATTGCTATGACATTAGGGAAATATACCACAAGGTAATTTAATTTAAAATAATGGTAGGCATTTTGTTTCCTCAACATATTAATTTAATTTAATTCAGACTAATTGATATGTCCATAAATTGTTAGTTACAAAGGTCTTAAAACTATGTTAGTGATCACTGATAATTAAATTCAAAATACCTACATAAAAATCCAAATACAAATAATTAAATCACTCATGTCAAAAAAAAAAAACATCTCGTCACGTGAAGCTGAATGAACCTACCCAGCACTGCAGGCAATAAAATGATCCATGCAATTGCATTTAGTAAACAAATTCTATATTTTCCTCACTTCAATATGTCATTTATGTCTGATTTAAACTCGCGGTCGAATTAACGTCCGTATTTTAATTTTATAATCAGTTTGGATTTTTACAAATTTTTCCATTAAACCGTTAAAACTTAAGTACAGAGTTTTCTTGGTGTGGTGTTTGTTTTGATTCCAATTCAGGTACAAAATGTTACATTAAACAACCCGTAATTTCTAAATTCTCGCAAACGTCCTTCACGATCTAAAAAAAAAATGTGTCTAGCACGACTTCATCATTAGTTATAGATTATAGTAGTAAAAACATATACCTATTAGTCATTCAGTACCTGGGCGACCGAGCTCTGCTCTGGTGAAAATAGAGAATGCTCATTTAATAGTATAGGAAAGTTCATACTAATCCATGTATAGTACCTACTTATTCCATGCTGCCACGATAGTAGGTAAGTACTTACGAATTCCATGCTGCCATGACATTATTTTAATGTCACTTTTCTCATGAGATTATTTTTCTCATTCATTATCTTGTTCAAAATTTTGGGCGAGAAAACTAATTTTCCCAGAAACGAGACCTAGCTAGATCGATTTTTCGCCGCCCTTTCGGGTGGCGAAAAATCAATCTAGCTAGGTCGATTTTTGGTCAACTTACACCGAAATCGTTAGAGCCGATTTCGAGAACGTGAGCACAAATAAATGTACAAATAAATATATATACAAATATTGCTCGTTTAATAGTATAGGATAACATAACAGTTGTAATATCGATAAGATATGGATATGGACGCAGGTGTTGTATCAGGAATTCGTATTCACCTTACATTGTTTGTAGTCTATAATTCTAGATACCATTAAGCCGGGTCTCCTGCGCGTGTTTTTTCGAAACATTACACAAAGAACCTTACACATAAACATTTGTTTTTATACACAATATTTTTAGAACTCGTTGTAATGAGTTCCGACGTGAAAGACGTACTTAATAAAAAGTATCTCTATTCCAAACCATCGTCAATTTATCACAACTTGTTCACAACTATTCACAAGACTCTTCACTCGCGCGGGGAATGTTTTCTATGCAGCGCGGATAACATAAACATCGTGTTTGCGTACACAAATGTGTATAACCACGCCCACAGCCACGCCTCTTTGTTGCGATATTTTTGTATAATGTTTCGAAAAAACACTCGTAGGAGACCAGGTTTTTGTTTTACAATCCACACAAATGTTACCTACAAAATATTCTTCAAAGGTTTTGGTTATCAATTTATGATTAGCAATATACTGAATTAATTTTCCAATTATTAGTTTATTACCCATGCATTCATTGCCAGCTCTTGTGATTGTGTTACCTTCACAATAGGTAATCGTTTTGATAAGAACATAGTGCGATATTATACCGTAGAGTTTGTCGGGAAAACTTGAATTTAGAGTGGTTTGGGTTAAGTAGCTCAAGATCACGGGAAACCCATTTTATGTTTTCATTTTACTAGCAGCTGTAGGTGAAGGCTGCACCAAGGCCCAAATTAACGAGTTCACTAATGTTTTCATACGTTAGTCTCGGAAAAGCACCTCGAAACGAAATATTTTCCGGAGAACATGCTGAGAGTAACTCTTAATTAAGAACTGGTTAGACGAATTAGTATGTAAATACGAGCAATTAGGAAGACAAGGTCGAAATGTTAAAAACCTTTTTGTTTCAAAGATTTTACTTGTTATGTTATGAAATTTGAGCCAAATAGTATTTATCTATTTTAAAAGTAATTAAATATTAACTACTATTGAAACTTTAACTAGGCACTTTTTTGTTTTTTAAACACTGCATTTGTTTGCAAGTTTTGCTACATGAATACATGCTGCATTGATGTCATATCTATGCAGTAATATGTGTAGTGATGAAATCTTGGACCCGTTGTCGTTTGGTGTCGCCAGTTGCCATTACCATCATAGCTTGCCACATAGTCATTATATAAGGAGCTTATGTATTATGTTATAATGGCGTAATATAGAGTTGGTTTAGTAGTTGAAAGTCAAATAAGATGAAACCCTCTGGATGGTTTACACCAGTTTCCCAACTTTATTTGCATGGTGCCCCCCCCGGATTATAAAAAAATACTTTCATGCCCCCCCTATATTTTCTTCATTGCTTTAATAAAAAACACAAATTATTAAACGACATTTATTTCATAGGAAAATTAAATCAATTATTTATTTGGTGTTACTTACTATGACTATTTTACAAATGTAAAATAGTCATAATTATTTTATTAATGCGATGTTTTCGCCTGCATTTTTTGAACCAGTTGGTCGATATCTGGTTCAGTTTTTGAAAGAGCTATCTTCAAATCATTATCGACTGCAAGACGATTTCGCTGCTTAGTCTTAAAATCTGCACTAATGCTGAAAATCCTAAGGAAACTAGGTGGCGTGACTAAATCTGTGTGTGAGTGTATAAATCATAAACAATGATAGGCAAATTAAATTTAAATATCCGATCAATTCATGCCCCCCCCCTTAAGATCTCTCTACGCCCCACCGGTTGGGAAGTCCTGGTTTACACTTAGGTGCTCCCTAAGTTTCCAACTCTACATAAAGTAGGTCCATCTTACTATTCTTAGCTAGAAGAACATTATTTCCATAGAAATACGTAATAATTTTTTTCAAATGTGTATAACATGGTGTTTTTTTTTTTTTCAATTTTAGTTAATGATCGTTTCATGTTCTGTGTACCGGAAGCGTGTTTGAAGTACGACGTGATAGTGTCATAGCTGTACCTACACTTATTTAGCTTAATAATAATTGTTATCTGGAGGGGTTTATCCTCTATGCGTGACATTACACAAGCCGTCACAAGTCGCGTTCATTCCAAATAACTGATACCTACTCTGATGATAAGTACCGTTCTAGATTATCTGACATTTGAGATTTCAGAATGTTGGCTACTAGGTTAGCCTGATGCGCACGATTGAGATATATTCTTGGTTATATTTCGCATTAAATATTTTTTTCGGTGATATTTTACTAATTTGTTAATTTTGCTCTTTGAAAGTAACCCAGACAAACTTAAAACAACACTACATAAATTATAGGTACTATGCGAAATCAGAAATAGGTAAATCATCGTTATTTCCGTGTAGCTTTTAATTTGAATAAAAATATTCATCATAGTCATAATTTTGTATATATTTAATTATATCAATGATTAATATTATCTACGCATATATTCAATAAATCTATGGCAGTTATATTAAGGTGTATGTAAGGATCGTAGCAGATGGCGTTCTGTAGTTTCTGCCTACCCCCGTGGGAAGAAGGCGTAAATTTATGTATGTATATATTCATAAAATCAAAAAAAGGCCTAATTAATCATCTTGATGTCCGATCGCTTTTTTAAAGGATCGCAAAGTGCCAAAACGAGATCAGATAGCCCACGTTCGCATGGACTCAACTCTCGGTGCTAAGCAGAGCGTTAAAAATCCAGTGTGCGAAATAATCCGGCCGCGATATTTTTACGTCCGTGCGAACGTGGGCTTAATGCGACGTAAATAATTATTATCGTACCATATTATTATACCTAATTCAATTAAGAAATCTGTGAACCTCAATCGCATAGTAAATATCTTTAGTTAGTTTTAAAATGTATCATTGAGTAGAAGATAACTTATCTGCTATTCATTGTACTTCCCCGAATAATACAATTTTAATGGACTGACTCATATGTTTATTATTAGTTTACTAACGAGGACTGATAGAGATGAATTGATTGATAGATTCTACCAAAGTATTAAAGTTGAAGAAGCTTTGTTGAACATAGATCACATAAGGTTTTGAGCTACTAAATTGTACAAAAACATGCCAGAATTGAGATATAAAACCGGATAGCTATACAGTTTTGAGATTAATGTGGATGGCTATAAGAGAAGGGGAAGATCAAAGTGATGCATGGGCTGTGTAAAAGATGATGAGATGATAGAAAGGGGGGGGGGGGGGGGTGACTTCTGAGATGATGTCGATTAACAGAGAAGTATGGAAGAAGTTAAGCTGTACTGACTCAGACCCCCAAAGCAATTGGCAATATATGGACACAATAAGTTTAAAATATTCGTGTAATCCAGTTATGAATGTCCATTGCTCCATTTGCTCCTATCCGTTAGAACGACACAACGTCTACCAACAAAAAAACAGCAATTACAACATATTACGCCTATATAGAATCCATCTTACGATACGGGCTTATTTTTTGGGGTAACAGCACGGACAGACACAGAGCATGTAGGATAGCAAACAGGCGCGACGCGACTCTAATAAAACAATTTCTAAGAAAACTTCACGGTAGAACAATTACCGCTGTCGCGCCAGTCTCCACGAGCCTTTACAAAGTAGGTAGTTTTTTACTATGAAAGCATGAAACATTTCTAAAAGTTATTGTACGTTTTTTTTGTAACTTCTGTTATGGGGGCATTGTGGCAATATATTTGCGACGCAGGTGTGCCGAGTCACAAAATTTATTGAAGCAGGTCGACGACCTCGAAAGGCATATTTTGCCGATAAAACAATGAGAAAGTTCCTTGTCATAAAAATGCTGGAAAATTCGTCTTTGTTTGTTCAAGTGGAATTAATGGGACACTGTTGAAAGAAGCTTCCAAAAAAACTTAAATCTTTTATGGTATCTACATAATTATAATATCTTGGAAGACGTCTGCTATGATTGCTTACGAATACTGATTTCACTTGGATTTATGCTTCGAGCATCAAATCTGCTCGACATTATTTTCATTTCATTCACAATAATTTTAGAAATATTTTATTTGTCTTTTAAGGAAAATGTAAAAATTATTTATTTGGTCAATAAACTATTTTATTATTATTTATTCATTTAGACAGGTATTCGTGAGAAATAAAAGAGAAAGAAAATTATTTTAATTGGGACACGCACAGGAATTTACAAACAGTAATAAAAAATGGCAGTGGCAGTGCAATTAAAGAGCACAATCGCGTTTACAAAAACGAGGTGTCGTCATGGTGTCGCGATCAATGGTTTAGTCCCATCTCAAAAATGCCCAACGCGCCTAAAGAAGTTTTCACTTTAAAAAAAAAAGCTGACAACGTATTCTTTACACAAACTGTTTTACCCGTTTTTCAATTTCACACGTTTCTCATTTAGACTCTACAATCTGATTGAATTTTCCGAGCGGACTATGGATGATACAAAGAGGATTACGTATTGGCAACGGTCGAAAGCCGATGAAACCGTGTTTTAATTAACGGCAGCTAGCTTGCGAATACGGCTCCCAAATAGTGACGTCACGCCTCGTGTCCGTAAAACGTGCCTTTGTGAGAAATGTACATAATATGCAACGTTAATAGTGTTCCGAACCCAGTACCCTAATTGCGTAACTTATTTTCGTAAACAATTATGCCTAATTTGTTTAATTTTGACAGTTCAACAACATTCATTGCGTTATTTACGTTGTTGAGCAGATTTTTTTTTTCCAACTTATGATGCAATGGATTAGCAATCTGTTTCAAATCGAAACAGATTGTGTTGTATTACGCAATTAGGGTACTGGTTGCCAACGTGACCCTTTAACTAAGGCTCCACTGTCCGTCTGTCATAGGGCTGTATCTTTTGAACCGTAATAGGTAGGTAGACACTTGAAATTTTCACAGTGTGTACTACTATGGCCGCTATAACAAAAAATAATATACATACAAGAAACGTGTTTTTTCGGCGTTTTTCGATGTAGTGTTATTTATTACCCGACTACGGCGAAGCAAAACGGAGGGTTTGATTTTGACTGGTATGTTCATCTGTTACCTCATAACTTCTAAACTACTCATCATAATTTGACAAATGAGGTATCGTTATAGGTCTGGTTGTAGGCTATGTGACGTCACATTAAATTGAATATGGCGCCCCCTAGAGGACATAAAGTCATGAACAAATATATATTTTTTAATTTAGCCATGCTGGGTATCAAACCAAAGGGCTTAATTTGCACATTTCAAAAATATTTATATTATAACTCCAAAATAATGTTAATAAAAATAAAAGTTATAAAACTAAAACCCAACTACGACAAAAAATAAACTAAAAAGGTATACAAGACATCACAGACAAATTAAAAATCCGGAGTCACGGTATCTGTTCGATTTATGCCCAACACGACGTGTGACTCCGGATTTTTAATTTGTCTGTCTGACTGTCTGGATGTCTTGTTTATACCTTTTTAGTTGACTTTTTTGTACTGTGGAACCCTTCGTGTGCGACTCCGGCTCGCACTTGTTTATTTACATAAACAGGGTGGCAGAGACATCGACGCGAAAACTGTTAAAAAATCAGCTGTTCCATACATTTTGACCGCTTAGGTATTGCACTTTTCTATGAAACACCAGATTTTTTTTTAATAACCGACGAAAAATTTCAACGCTGTGGGATTCAGAATCATGAGGTTACTGAATCCATGGTTTCAGTTTTCGCATCGATGTCCCTGCCACCCTGTATTTGATCAACGCCAACTTTTAGCGCATCGAACTAGCTTGATTAAGTGATGATATGACTATTCGTCGCCAACACTGCAAAGGGGCGAACCTCATACAAACGGTCAAAAATTAGTTTAGTATACAAAAATGCTCCATTTGTCGAGCTCTATGTCGTCACAAAAGGGCGAAGCTCTAAGACTAATAGAAACGAAAAAACGGCGTATCTTAAAATCAGTTGTAGGGATTTTCATTTATTTTTTGTTCTAAATTATACCTATATATTTTCTTAAATATCATCAAAATAAGCGCATCATCGGGAGAAAAAAAACGTTTTTTGGCTCTCCTGTAAAATTTTCTTATTTGAGGTTCGCCCCTTTGCGGTGTTGGTGACGTATTGATCAAAGTGACGTAATTTGTTAGACGAACGATAGTTTTGTTATTTCATGATGGCGTTGATATAAAATGTAATATGACTGTTCAGGGGTGAAATACCTATTTCTTATATTGTTATTGCTTTCAGTACGGTAATGAAGGTTCTGATTAAAATATTATTGATCGTGCCTTCAAACTTGTTTTTGATTAGTGCGTCAGATAACTATGTTGTTTCTACAGAGAGGGGGTAGTTTTTTTACACTTCACTACAATTTTATACTAGGTAATTAAAATATCATAAGAAGTGTAGAAAATGTTGGCCAATTTAAAAGTAAATTATTTTTATTTCTAGTAGAGAAGACCTATTACTCCATAGAAGATTTTTTAAATGATAATATAAATTAACGGCTATTGACATTTTATTTTATTTTTTGACATTTATCTACATTATAATATATTAGAAACTAACTTAGACTTTTGACATCATTTACTTAATTAATCTTAATTTATTCTTTTGATTATTATCATTGCATGTTATAAGTACTTATTAAAATTATGTAACAAATTATTTAACTGCCTCGTTGGTCTAGTGGTCGTAAGCGCTACTGCTGAGCATGAGGTCCTGGGTTCGATTCCCAGGTCGGGCAAAGTGTTATTGGGTTTTTCTATCTGGAATTTCTTAGTAGCAGCCCGGAGTCTGGATTTGTGCCCGGTTGATGGCAATAGGCTCGCCCCCTATTACATGGGACTTAAACATAACTGGCGAAATGTGGGTGTACCTGCTACAGGTACACCTCTGCCCAACCCTTCGGGGAAACAAGGCGTGATGTTATGTATGTATGTAACAAATTATTTGCATATCAATTGCATTGGTAGAACATTCAGATCACGCTAAAATGTATATTTTTAAGACCTTTTTGTACCTTATGTTCACAAATAAAGTTTGATTTGATCATAAATATGTCAAAAGAAATCTCATTAATTACTTATTAACGACGGTCAAACTGGGTCATCTTATCGTAGCACTCACTACCGCGAATTTCTTCCAACAAAACAGCTTTATTCTCAACAATCAAGTGATTCATCCGATGTTGAAAGCTTCCAGACCTGCTGATAACCTTAGAGTCACGGTTAATTAGTAGCTGGAGCAGTATGTTTAGATTTACTGCCACAAACAATGAGCGCACTTTGATCACGTATCGGCTGATATCGAGTTGAGCATCGATTCGATGATGTATTTATGTGTGACGCGATTCTTTTTTGTTCTGTGATCGTTATCTTTCGTGATTATCGGAAATGGCTGGCGTTATAGCGTATCGATTGATTAACTAAATTGCTGACTTTATTATTCACTAGCTTCTGTCCGCGACTTCGTCTGCATGAAATTTCGGCTCCCGACCCACCGCGTCACATCCCATCGTCCACCCCCGCTATAACTTCGTTTTCGCTTACGGTTCTTTCTGACCTTTTTACTTGGCCCCTCAGGGTCGTAGCGTGATGTTTCATACCCTATAACCTTCCTCAAGAATTGGGCTATCCATTGCAAACAGAATTTTCCAAATCGGACTGGCAGTTCCGGAGATTACCCCCTACATACAAACTTACCAACAAACAAACAAATTTTACCGCTTCATAATATTAGTATAGATATGCTCATAGTTTTCTACAAGTTCCATGTCTGCTTCTACTTAACTGGTTTGACCACTGTATCTAAACACTGCACAAGTGTAAGGGATGACCATATCGAGGAATGAGGAACAGGATGTAAAGTTCACTCATCCTCTATAGAAAAGGGAGGATCCTCCGACCAGACGGGTGTTGTGTCTGGTGGGCTATTGTCCGACGATTGAGGTCGGGACGTTGTACATAATTATGCTCTGCTATAACTCTGCTTGCGCGATGCAGGATTTGGCGTGACGTCAGTGTGATGCGTAGTTCGCAGATTAAATTGTCACGTTTTACTCTTATCTAATAAAATATTTAATGAACCATTGACTCCAAAGAACAAAGCTTACTTCATGAAAGCCGATAATTTTGTATGTAAGATTGCATATCTTATTTGAATTGTTCTAAGGGCGAGTCGAATAACCTTTAAATAAGTCCGTCCTTTCAGTTGCCCGTGGCATGGGCGTCGTTCCGCACCTCCTTCCTTTGTGAACTGTAAATAACATACGACTGACGAACGGTAGATTTGTATATTATTACCTCTATGGCAGTTTCTAATGAATATTCTAGAGCAAAAAATAATATTTTACATGATGCGAACCTATTTCCTTAAATAATATTTTATCGTTCCCAATTACAGTTTGTATTTTTTTTTTCCGTTAGCTGCCCATTATTAATTAAACCATAAATAACAGTACTATAATTTATTTTGAGTCATAGCCCATAAATGACCGAAACGTAGGTCTGTGTACAGACGCCAGCACATCAAGCTACCCGAAACTGTCAAATTTTCCCGATCAACTTTGAACCTTAAAGTTCAGCGATAAAGTTGAAAATCTATTAAATAAATTTGACAGATTGTAGTAGCCTGGTGTGCTGGCGTCTGTACACCTCTGCCTAGTAGGTAGTGCCTATTTTGTCGGGAAATACAGAAGTTCGTTATGTAAAGGAAATAAATATTTTTCCCCTTTTGATCATTGTTTGGAGTAAAAAACAATTATACAAGCGAAACAATAGTTCCTAGTGGTTTACCTTATTGGTTTCCTTTAGGCCTAAGCTAAAATTACCTACCTACCTTACCTACTCATAAGCACATGGTTCTCTGTGGATTCTCCAAGTAAGTTAATTACTTCTCACTTAAATAGCCATTTGAATAAATAGCCCGACGTCTGGGGCATTAACTGACTCGAATCTTTTGAGTTCAAAGTTCTACCTGTTGAAGTTTTGTGCCCATATTGAGTCCAGTCAGAGAACTCCAGCCGAAAATAGCTTACCATCTATTTGATTATTTATTACTCTAACATATGTGTATTCAGCCGAATTTTGACGTTCAACCGTGTCTGTAATCTAGTAGCAACGGTTTTAATGAATGAGTCGTCCGAGGAAGTACTTCTACCATAGCAGTCTGCTGTGTGGATGTGAGTCTAGGTGTATTTTTCTTTTGTACAGGCATGTGAGACTTTTTAGCTTATGCCTTTAGGTTCTTCAACGTATGTATTTGCGATGCCTGTTAAAAAGATGTCCATAAGTGGCGCTGACCATGACTAGTTACCATCATTGCCTGCATGTTTTCCACAAAATCCTGTACAAGACGCTGGAGGACGCAAGGAACACGGGTGGGTTTTAGTCAGTAAGACATGCGGTCCTGCGCTGGTGCGGCTCCGGAGTCATGTACAGTAAAGAAAGCCTTAGGGATGCTGATGATTTGACAAAACCCCGTTGACCATAACTTAAAACCGTACACACAGCTGTTCTAAGACTTACTTAATGTTTTGTTTGTTTCCAGGCGACACTCCAGAAGTACTGCCCCTCGATAGCTGCGGGCGGCTTCTCTTGCTGCAGTGACCAGCAGCTCGACGGGCTCGCCGAGAAGATTGAACCCGCTGAGAATTTCCTACAAAGATGTCCGTCATGCTTCGAGAACTTTCTCCAGCATATTTGCGGGATGACGTGCTCGCCCAATCAGAGCGAGTTCTTGTATCCTTCTTCGATTGTTCCGTTCAATGGTAAGTTTCATTGTTTTACTTTTTTATACAGCTATGCCATCTTAGTGCTAGTGATCGTTATATCATTAATCTGATTAATTCCTGAAAACAATAATAATGTAAATAAATATATATTGGAAAACTAGCTGTAGTACACAGTGACATTGTGTACTGAAATTTAGCCATATAAAATATCTATGAACGGCCCTAATGGGGCCTACCACACGCTCAAGCTTCACCACACTTTTGCCTGCGCAGGCCGGTTTGTACACGGAACACCGTGCTTGTGGTTGGTAAAGCTCGCCGATTTTTACACAGTGTTACGTGTACAAACCGGCCTGCGCAGGCAAAACTGTGGTGTAGCTTGTGCGGGTGGTAGGCCCATAACGCGTGGCTGAGATCGATGAGTTCTGTAATACGCATATAATCAGCCTATCATGATCCACTGCTAGGACACGGGCCTCTCCCTTCCTCCTTTCCGTCCAACACCAGGCTCAGAAGTTCTAGGACATGCCTGTTTCCTCACGATATTTCAATAAATTTTGATCTGCCATTTGTTTCTTCCAGCCACACACGAAAAGGTCACCGTCCTGACCTACGACCTCAGCTCTACGTATATGCATGCTACCTTCAACTCCTGCTCACAGGTAAAGTGCCTATTGAAAATGGGTTATTAAAAAAAAAACTGCTGTTCCATACTTTTTGACCGTGTTTTGCACTTTTGACTAAAATAGCTGTTTTTAGGGTTCCGTACCCGAAGAGTGCCAAACAGAACTCTATTACTAAGCCTCCACTGTCCGTCCGTCTGTCTGTCAGCGCGCTGTATCTCATGAACCGTAATTTTTTGCAATGCTAAAGCGGGTCTCTCTCGATACATTGACTGAAAACAGAGGACTCAACATGTTTTTACCCGACTGCGGCGAAGACAAAACAAGAGGGTTATGTATTTGACCTGTATGTATGTGTGTGTATGTCCGACTAAACGGCTGAACCGATTTTGATTTATGATATTATGTTGTCGTTAGATTCGTATTCATTGCGCGAGTGTCACTGGGTATTAAAATTATTATGTGAATGTTTCGCCCGTGCAAACGCATAGTAAACTCTCGTCTGTTTATGAATCAAGTGACTTTTGTTGATGAAGAATTGATACGCAGAATATCGAATGCCTGATGTTTACCGATAATAATATTATGATAACTTCATGAATGACTCGATACGGTATGAATGATTTCCGTGTAAAATCTAGGTCGGCTCGGCACGGGTAACGTGCTGACATACTGAAATGAAAAATGTACTGTCTATTCGTGTATTTTATTATTTTACTTTGCTTGCAATGTATAGTCATCAATATTATTATATTAGAATGTATTTTAATAATTACAAATTGGTCGAATGTTTTTAGCTTCTTAATATTTAGTTATTGACCTTCCTTATTTTGTGACACCAATTAAAAGTCGGTTTTTAATGCTCTTTGCGATGCGAGGAAAAGATTTAAGGGTCGTTTTAAACCAATATACAAACTAAGTCGAAGTTTATTTCTACTTTAATCCCACGTTCGCACGGATGTAAAAGTATCGCGGCGGGATTTTACCGCGCACTGGATTTTCAACTCTCGGTGTTAAACTGAGCGTTAAGAATTCAACAGAGGGCATCCCAGCGCGTCGAAAAACACACTTTTGGATTTTCAACTCTCGGTGGTGTTAGCAGAGCGTTGAAAATCCAGTGTGCGAAAGAATCTCACCGCGATATTTTTACGTCCGTGCGGACGTGGACTAAAAGTAGGTACTATCGCGGACAAGCATATCTGAACACCATAAGGATTATTCCTGCTATAATAGCACTGCTGTCCTTACGAAAAGTGCAATAACTTGGTTAAACCTGATTTCGAGAAAAACGCGGGTAAAGATTTTATTTTTGGTTTGTTTCTACTAGATATTGCAGTTAGTTTTAGTATTAAAACCGGCTTCGTCATGATACGTAAAAAGTGTCTAAAAAGAATATATAAAAAAGTATATTATGTACTTATCTCAATTCAGCGCAAAACTCGAGTTATTGCACTTTTCGTAAGGACGGCAGAGCAGCGCTCGGCCGCTGTAGTAACGCTTACCTACAAAATGTGTACACAGATGCGGTCATCGTGTACACATTTTGTTTTCAAAGCGGTTAGTAATGCGTGTCCGCGATGGTATTTTCGAGTTCTTGAAAAACATGAATGTAATGACGATGGCTGTTATTTTCGTATACATTCAGTTTTATCTGTATGTACATGACTCAAGTCTTTATCTTAGAAATGGAAAAATAAATAAAACCTCACGTGTGAAAACAACAGATACAAACGTGCCGGGTTTCTTTTATCTTGTTATCTTAGAGAGTATCATCTGAAATGTCAATTGTAGTTCTTTACGTCAGACTAAATTGTGACGTTTCGATAAAGATGGACATCGACAATATCGTGACTTTATTTATATTTTGATTGCTTTATCGTCCAGAGAGCGAGGTCATCTACCTGCAAAATCCAATTAAACCTTGTCTAACATTTCCATTTTGTATGATATTTTGTCATGTCGCTAGTCTATTTGTATTTATTGCTGTCGTAGGTAGGTAACTCTCGCCTACTTCATGTATCTCCTCGAAAAAAAAAAAAACATCGTCCACTCCACCTGCTATCAGTTCAAAGCAGGGTTGTAACGGATGCGGATGAGGATATCGAGATAATCGGGTTTGAGGATGCGGATGAGGATGTCGTACAAAAAATAGCCCTTGTTTTTTATAGTATTTATATTATCATTATGGTAGGTTACCGTAGCGTAATTCGCCTGCAAAAAACTTCTACGAGCAAACAAAAAGTAAACAATAACACGCCACCCGGCACCCAGTAACTCAAATTGTGACATGTGACACCACTGTCGTGCTACCACTGCCACGGTCGGCCGATCGTCTGTCATAGGACAAGGACATTGCGAATTCAGCCAATAGGAACGCGTAACTCACTTATCAGCCCGCTCATTTAGCTCGGCGCGAGATTTAAAAAATTCACGATTTGTGCGAACAACGAGGGTCACATCCCCATAGAAATTACGAGGATGCGGAGCTTTTAAAATCAAAAGTTGAGAATGCGAATGTTTTGCGGATATCAAATTTTTTGCGGATGCGGATATCCGTTACATCCCTGGTTCAAAGTCAAAGTAATATATTTGCCAGAAGCAAGGTACCATCGCGGTAACGCATATCTAACCACGTTGAAAACAAGATCCGTGCGCACAATTCTTTTTTTTTCGTAGGTTAGCGTTACTATAGCGGCCGAGCGCTGCAAGCAAGAGTAGCCCTTACAGTGTACAGATATGCGTTTCTTCGATAGTACGCCGAATGCTCATACATTACGAATAAGTCTTTAAATGTTTCACCATCAACTGGTTATAAAAATATTAGTCAACTAACTCTGTGTTTACAAACAGGTGCAAGCGCCATCAACAAACCGGCTGGCCCTGGACCTGATGTGCGGCGAGTACGGAGCGGAGTACTGCACGCCCGAGCGCTGGTTCAAGTTCATGGGGGACGTGGCTAACTTCGCGCCCTTCCAGATCAACTATGTCAATGACCCGGTGCCTGAACATGGACTGACGCCGTACGATCCTAAGACGAGACCATGTAATCAAGGAGTTCCCGTGAGTTTTTTTTTTTTTTTTGTGACTTTCATGTGACCAAGGCAACTCATGTATGGAGGGAGATTTTCATACACACTATATTTGGATTACAAAGATTGGCTTAGCACGGAAAACTATTTAGGTATAACCTTTCAAATTTGTTTGCTAAACATGTAAACAAACACGAGTCTTAGGAAAAACAACTGTAATGCCTACTCATAAGGTTCATTTTGCGCTACAATTTCATATTTTTTTACTAGTCAGTCTAAAATCAACTTTATTTACACTACTATAAATTTGATATTTGTTTAAGTGGAAATAATATCAATTGGAAACAAGGTTATAAATAGACCTTAGCTTTGATTTGAAACACCCAGAAGTGTACCTGGATCTTTCAAATGCCATAATTTAATCCATTGACCCATGATCACGTGTTGACCTGTATAAGAAAAAAAAAAATCTTACAAAAGCTTTAGATTCTTATTAATTTGATCAGATTCAGTCGCAGTTGGCAGGTCATTAACTGAATTGACCCATGATCACGTGTTGACCTGTATAAGAAAAAAAAAAATCTTACAAAAGCTTTAGATTCTTATTAATTTGATCAGATTCAGTCGCAGTTGGCAGGTCATTAACTGATCGTAAATTATTATAAACATCCCTAGTAATAGGTGTTAAAAATATTATTAATAACACTAGTGTCGATTGTTTTCAAAATTTACTACATACCATCATGGTTACTGTTACATAACCTAATGGGCAATATAATGATACAATGGGTATACTCCTACGATTGTTATAATATCATTATGGAATTATTATCAACGCGTGCACCTGAATCAACAGTAGCACGTGCGAAACCATAGACTATAATAATTTGTTATATACCCAATCAATCTGCCTTGCCTTTTCTCAACTATGTTGGGGTCGGCTTCCAGTCTAACCGGATGCAGCTGGATAACAGAAATTACCTTACATGAATAATATAAATACGACACTTAATTTGTCATGTCTTTACGCCTTGCTAAATGTATTAGTATGGATTAGGGATCCATACCAATATTATAAATGCAAAGTGACTGTCTGTATGTCTGTTACCTTTTCACGGCTTAACAGATTTGGATGAAATTTGTAGACCATGATCTAGGAACCACACTGTAGATGTTGAGAGGAGCTGGAGTCCTTAATAAAGACCGTTCCTTAAAATACAGGCATGAATTAAATAATAAGTAAAACCACAGATTAATGCAGATGGCAAAATCATTTAAATAAAAAACTTGCTAGGACACAATAAAGTGCAATTCAGGTCGCACGGCGCTAATTTCCTACAGTTATATTCACCTAGAAGTTGCCTCTTTTTATATTACGCAATATAAAGCTGGCGCCAGACATAGCAGCAATATTTGATCACTTGTTTGATAAAAGATAAATGATTTTATTTCTGTAAGTAGGTTTGTACAAACACTTTTATACGTCAATCATACATATTTTAAACTAGATGAGGTCGGCGTTTCCTATCTGACTACTCTGAGAAGAAAGGCCGAAACAAACTCGAGGTCTCAGTCTCTTTTAAAGTCCAGACATAATCTTGGTCAGATCATGTGAAGGCCATGTGGATTGGTGTCTGAAGTGATCTTTTGAGGAAAGCACCACACAGATTGATCACATGTCTGGCACGGGTGTTTGACGGGTGAGACATGTGATCAAATATTGCTGCTATGTCTGGCGCCGGTTTGAAGAGAGGCAACTTCTAGATGAAAAAACTCTTAGATCTTCTGACTACATTACACTCACTGAATTGGCAACAAGTCGAGCCCGCCGCGTATTTGTAGTTTCTTACCTAAAAAATGCGGAGTAAACCATCTGTGGTAAAACACTATTGTTATTTGGCCGTAAGTAAACCGTGTCATGTCGGCAGGGCCAGCCGGGCTGCTCGTGCCTGGACTGCAGCGCGTCGTGCCCGGCGCCGCCGCCGCCGCCGGCCGCGCTGGTCCCGTTCACGATCCTGGGCGCGGACGGGTACGCCGTCATCATGGCCATCGTCTTCATCATCTTCACCACGCTGTTCCTCAGTGGAGTGTTCTGCTGCACTCCTCAGGAGAATGTTGTCGGTCAGTATGGTTTGATTTTTAGTTGTGAGGAAATTGATGGTGAAATTTACAAATGCTTGGAGTTTGTTTAAGATCTTTTTTATGATAATTCAACCAATTCTATAGATAAAATAAACGAATACTTACTCTACTAGATAAAATCGAAAATGTTACAGTAGTTTCAGGAAATTATCAGTAAGAGAAGCTATTGTATACAATATGTAAAAAAAACCTACCCGATCGGAAAGGGACTCATAGATACTGCAATAACTTTACCTAAAAGTAATAAAAAATATAATTATTATTGAAAATAAAAAGGTTATTGCTATTTAAAAATCACATTTTTAGTACCAAAATAACCACAAATTCATTAAACATTGGCAAATTTTCAACAGGGGTCAGAAGTTATGACTTGTAAACACCCGCTAAACAATGGCCGCCCGCGCACCATGTTATTATAATCCAGTAAAATTCACCATTGAAAAAAAATGAGACTTAATTTTATCGATTTTCTTGAAAATAACGACATAAATAGACTCTCAGTACGATACCGAACAACACCCTCACGGATCAGATAGGGTTTTTTTTACATGTTGTATAATCGTTGCAGTTTAGGATGTTATGCCAAACTCCAAACATTTGAATGTCTTTTACCATGAGTTGAGATTAAAATATATCCAATAAATTACTAAGAAGAAGATCTTTAAACAGATGAATAAGTTAGATATTATTTTCTATTATTACCCTAAACACTACAATACACTATTCCTCAGTGACAACTCATCCATTATACAGAACATGTTTCATAAATCATAATTATAATATGATATATTAACTCCCCTTCTTTTCAAAATGATCGATGTATCAATACATTAAGAACTTTATGCTGTACTTATTTAAGGTATTTATTTGTTTCTCATATATAAATAAAGTATATAATTGATCTCTTTATAACAATGGATAAGGTTTGGGAGCGTAGTTAGTAAATAGGATTATTAGAATCATATTATTATGTATAATTTCTTCTGGAATCCTCTTCTATTTATCATAGACTTTTTAATAATAACAGAGACGGATGTACTGCTAATATAGTCTTTAAGTCAAAGTGTTAGGATATATTTTATCGGAGACATCTATGGCCAATTTCTACTGGAGTTATTATGTTCTGAATAACGAAACTACGTTTTAATAAGGATATGAATAAACTTCTTTTTAAAAATTGGTGGACATAGGCCTTGGTTGTCTAAAGTATTAATATTGTATGTTGAATTCATATCAATTATGGTATAAATTACCGTATATATATTATAATAGAAACTGTTTTACCATAACCTCTTGTAAGGTAATTATTTTGTAGCCACCCTAAACTACCTTATTGACGAGCCTATAATTAGACTTTATTCTGATCTAACTTAAATCCCCATGAAAAAGAAAGATTTACGAAAAAAATAAAATATTTGGATTTACTGGTCCAAAAATCACTTATGGTCAAATAAAATCAAAAATGGCAGAATGGAATAAATAGTATGTATGACAGAAAATACACCATTTGCCTTGCTAATCGATAAAATGACTTCAAAAATCGATAAAAATCTACTGTCTTTCCTTAGAGCCTCGGTACCGGTTAGTGTCACTGATCACTGAACTTATGTCCAGTGTAGGAGTTAACGTTGCGTTAGGGCCACGTATTCGCTGCGTAAATGTGTAGACCTGATTCTATTTAAAAAGGCTGCGTTTGCGCATCCTCCACACAGCGCATGTACATTCGACGGACGCCTACGCTAGAGCAACGTCAGATGCGAAAGTTCGGGGTGGAAGATGATGACACTGATAGCTCTTGAACGCGGTTTACATGGCACGTGCTGATCGTGTTCAGTTTCATTGGTTAAATTCGCCTTTAGATAGTTGGTAATATTTAGATTTAAAATAGTGTTCATGGAGTTTCTTGTCCGTTCTTCTCCATACAACGCCTTGTAATGGGCAAATGTTGTGATGTTGATGTTTGTAACAAGCCTGTAAATGGTTTAATTGAAATAAATGCTTTGAGTTTTTGAAGTAGTTGTTAGTCAGTAAGGTAGTGGGTGGGTGGTGCGGTGACGTAACGTTGGGTGGTGTTGGGACAGACGGGTGGGCGCGCGGCGCGGAGCGGCGGCGCGGCGGGCCCGAGACCAGTCCGCTGCACTCGCACCGCTCCAGTACGTACCACACGTGCGGCAGGCACACACTGCCGTATACACACATACACGCAGCTTCTGTGTTCGTACCACGTGCTTACATAAGCATCTTAGTATATCGGTACAAAGATCTTTTGGCGTGTGGGCAAAATCTGAACTAACGTCCGTCTTGTTTTTCAATACAACTTCTGTGACAATTTCACAAATGTTTACCATCAACGCCCCCCTGTCAATGTCATTCAGGAGCCCAAAAGATCCTTGTAGCAATAGATTTAACCGGAATTAAGTCAACCGCACGAGAGAAAACTACAGAAAACGCCCTTACTGCCACTAAATAGAGGCGCTAACAAAGTCAAATTGTTACTGTGGACGGACGGTTGGCTGTAATCCTACAAGGCAAACGATTGTTCGCACTTCAAGTTAACAATTTTTGCGAAGTTTTGGCATGCTATATTAATTGCATTTCGATTTGACGTTAGAGCGCACGTTAATTATTGTAATTTAAACCATATTTCAAAATGTACACACTGCTACATAACACATCAAGCTATACATTTCCAGTATAGGCTGATCTCGCATTTAATAGGATTTCCGTACAATGCGAGGTCAGCTTATACTGGAAATGTATAGCTTTATGTGTAGCCGTGTGTACTAACGTAAAAGTCACATTATACTTATAAATATTAGTGCAGTCGTTTACCAGGCATGGCAATGCGATGATGATGAAACTAAAATGTAGAAAAAAATTTACTAAAATGTAGAATTTTATTAAATACACTGTATTTCATTGCTTCACGAATGCTTCCTCGGTCCTTGCTACTTTAGTGGTAAAGCAAATCAAGCGTTGGAAACTGGCACAATTTTGCATCACTCGTACATGAATATGTACCTATGTATCACTTTTTTGCAAATTTGGTAGTGAGGGGGGTACGGGGCGACTTGTTCATTGCCATTCATGTTAGTTGTTAGTAAAGGTGAATGCTATGAAATGTTGAAGTTGCACATAACTTGACGGCTGTCACGTTGCTTTTCAATCACATAATCAAAATGTACGCAGGGGCACAGATTAATACAGATGGTTCACTCCATAAAATCTTTCAAATAAATAATAAAAAGCGACGTGCTGCGACACAATAAAACGCAATTCAGGTCGCACAGCGTTAATTACCTACAGTTATATTCACCTAGAAGTTCCCTCTCTTTCTATATCTTCTAACTACGTTACGCTCATTGAATTGGCCCGACAAGACGGGCCCGTCGCGTACTTGTAGCTTCATACCTGAAATGCGGAGTGCGCCTTCTGTACTATTCTATAGCAGGGGATCTTTCTACTTGCGGATCCGGGAAAACAGTGTTCTAAATTGTTAGGAAGGTGTGGACATGCTTAACAGTGTTAGTCTTCTACACCAAATTACCAAAACTGCCGTACGTATCGTACCTAATATTACCTAACATTGTATGCAACACCATTTTAATATTCAAAGAGTAGTTTAGGTCAAAATTACATCCGTTTTAAAACTTCCGAAATTTAGAAGAACGGTTATCCCCGTCAAAACCTCTTCCAAAAAATGCTTTTACTATTCTTGATCTGTAAATGTAATTTTTTATTAATTATAAGTAGGTAGGTACTAGTTTTTCGTCACCTTTCTTTATATTTTTTTATATACGTAACATTATAAGGGTTATAATGAAAGTATTCAGCTTATACGTCGCATGCTTTATTTGTTTTTCTATCTCGACTTAACCACATACACTTCTATGTTATTCATCTATGTATGTACTCGTATGTAATGTCTTTTAATACTCAAACTTGTTCGTATTTTGTATTTGTCTTTTAATAATTAATTTGAACTGTATTTGTCCATAGGTATTTGTAAATGTTTAGATACGCTGTGATATCTTGTTTTTAAATGTTTAAGAAAAGTCTATGCATGTTTTACTAATGGGTAATATAAAAAATAAAAACCGTTACGGATTCTGAAATTAGTCATTAATTTCTAAGAGTGTTGTGTGTTTTTAGCATGTCAAATAGTTAAAAGGGGTTTTATTATTAAAATAAGAAAAAAAAAATTGAAAAAACAGGAAGGATAATGCATGGACTTTTTAATTAAGATTGTACTGCGGTTAGATATGGTTCTCGATAACAGTGGCTAGCAACTAATGGTTCGATCCTTGAAATGTTTAATTGCTGGCGTGTTTAGACACAATGACAAAAAAAAATAACCTTTCTATAATGGTGGGTACACATATTTGAAACGTAAAATTTAATGTAACATGTTGAAACAAACATGCCGTCCAAATATATGAAATGTAACAACAACTAGGCGAATTGTTTGTACGTGTGTTACGTCACATGCTACGTGTCACGTATGGTGCCCCCACCATAAAAAGCCACTTTTCGTGAGCCATATCTTTCCGCGACCCCTTATTAAAAAAAACTAAATATGCTTTACAAACAGGTGTAGCATCGGAAAACAACCAGGAGATGACCACGAACCCCCCGCCCGCGGGCTGGGCCGACCAGCCGGACGGCGGCGTTGGCGACGCGTCGTTCTTCGAGAAGCTCGGCGCGGAGACCGAGACCAGGATGGAGGACTTCTTCCAGTGGTGGGGAACCATCATGGCGTCTAGGCCGTGGATCGTATTGTTTGTTGGTAAGTGCATTACAAAGATGAGAAATTTGCGAATTCTGTAAAATTGAATAATCTAATTTGATGTCACATTTCAATAATTGAATTATCAATATTATTACATTTTATTTTAGTATTCCACATTCAAATCCATTCAATTCAAATGTCATTTATTCAAACTAGGCTGAGAATCAGCACTTTTCGAACGTCAAAATTACATAAGAAAGTCCCTCAAAAACGCCCACCCTTCACCACTTCCTAGTGCTTTAGCTGGGAAGCAGTGGCGCAACAAACTGCCCAGCAGCACAGCTGTTTGTTAGAAAAACTTGATTCTATACAGTAGGTAGTTGTGCAAAATAATTTGTGTGACTCATAGACAATACTAAACTAACCCCTTTTTGTTTCCTACAGGTCTTTGCATAGTGGTGGGTCTAGGCCACGGCATCAGCTATATGATCGTGACGACAAACCCCGTGGAGCTGTGGGCCTCTCCCACCTCACGGTCGCGACTCGAGCGCGAGTACTTCGACTCGCACTTTGAACCCTTCTACAGGTGAGCTTTACTTTAGTGTTACATTTAGATAAATTATTTCAGTTTTAGCACACTGCTAGCAATCCGTGTGCTCGCACTCTACTTACTAAGCATCTTGCACTGCCACCGATAACTCTGTGGAGGTGGCGAAGTTCTGGGCCAATTTTTTTAATAACTGTCGTGTCGTCTTGACGAAGAAGAAAAACTAAGCATCCTTTTGTTATTTTCATTAAAAACGTATGATCAGGTGGCTATTTAATAAAACCGACAGGTGGGAGGGGCCAATCTGTCAATTTTGTAAGGTTTTTTCGTAGATATACACACATACTTCGTCACGTCTTCTTCCCATGGCGGTAGGCAGATACTACAGAACGCCACCTGCTACGCTCCTTACATTCTCGTTTTGCCTCGTTTACGTTCATACAACATACAAATATGTCGCATTGTCAGTTATATGAAATAGAGACCAGGTTCAAACAAGTTTAACAGCCCTTAGAACGGCATGACTAAGTGCCAACTTCACCAATGAAACTGAACGCGATCAGCACATCTAAACTGCGTTCAAGAGCTGTCAGTGTCAATATTCCACAACAATGATGACACTGACAGTTCTTAAACGCGGTTTAGATGTGCTGAACGCGATCAGTTTCATTAGTGAAATCCGCCCTTAAACAGATTCACAACAAATAATTTTACACTTTGTCCCCAGAACTGAGATGTTGATCATCACGTCTAAAGGCCTGCCTAAGATCGAGCACAGTACTCCGAACGGTGACATCAGCTTCGGACCTGTCTTCAACGCGACCTTCCTCAAGGATGTGTTGAAATTACAGGATAGCATTATGGGTGAGATAATGTGATAGTGGCACTTGTATTCAGAATCTCATAACATCACGCCCTGTTTCCCCGAAGGGTAGGGCAGAAGTGTACTTGTAGTACACCCACAATAGTACACCCACATTTCGCCAGTTATGTTTAAGTCCCATGTAATAGGGGGCGAGCCTATTGCCAACAACCGGGCACAAATCCAGACTCCAATAATTTCAGAATCCATACTTACGTAATATTATGAATGCAAAAGTAACTCTGACCGTCTGTTACCTTTTCACGCCTTAACGGCTGAACGGATTCCGATGAAATTTGGCACAAAGGTAAACCATGACTTCGGTTAGGACATAGAATTTTTATTTTATCCCAATAGTACGTTTCCGTGGGATAATTTCCTACACACACGTTGGGGAAACCGCGGGCTACATCTAATCTTAAATATTCACAATTCCATTGTCACTTACTCAACTATCTACTTTAGCGTTATGTTGTGTAAGTTGATTGTTGAGTGATGATTTGTCGCACGGACACGGAGTTAGGCACGAACTAATTTATACCCATACATACTACAAAATAAAGTCGTTTTTCGTGTGTCTGTGTAACCGCATCGTTTGTCTAAACTACGCAACGAATCTTGATACGGTTCTCACTCTTTGTGTATTTATTCCGGAAGGTTTATGTCTATAATAACTTCAATAATACGGGGTGGCAGAAACTATTACCATGGATTCAGTACATGATTCTGAACCCACCTGCGTTGAAACATTTCGTCGGTTATTTAAAAAAAAAAACTGCTATTTCATAGAAAATTTAAAAATATTCAAAACATTCATAGGAAAAAAAAACTAATTTTTTTGTACCGACAAAAAATTTCATCTCAGGGGGTTTCAGAATCATGTCATCATCTCAGGGTGGCATACCCTGTATAGTCAAAATCTTGACGTTTTGGCAAGTCGCCAGAAATGCACCCGTGCGAAACAAGAGCGGGTCACTCGTAATAAAAAACTAATTAGTAAATATTTTTGGCAGCTCTGGGCAACAAGACAGGTATCCAGGACATTTGCTTCGCCCCTCTGACGTCATCGTTCAGCGGCCCCATCAGTCCTTACGACTGTGTGGTGCAGTCCGTGTGGGGCTGGTGGCAGAACGATATCGATAACTTCGAGGCTGTGGAAGAAAACAATGAATATCTTGATACTATCCTGAAGTGCTCTGGGTAAGGCTTGCATGAAAATAATAATACCAGCATAATATTGTCCCAGTGCTGGGCAAAGGCCTGTTCTGATACAGACAAGGTATGAGAATTGGTCACCACGCTGCTCAAGACGGAGTTGGCGATTTTAGACTTATAGTAACCCGTCAAGCGATCGCCTACTACGATAAGCCGTTTGTGTATAAGCGTTCAACGGTGTTTGCGATTATATTAATTAATTGTTCGAATATCGTGTAATTGAAAAATCATTGACGAAAATTTCAGCTTGTAAAATTAAAAATGATGATGGGATGATGACTAAATAATTTTATTTTGTCCGTCAATTATAAAAATATTGGACACATGTTTCATATTTTACGTTAGCAAAAGATGACGACGTTACATTGAGTCAAAATGTGCTATGACGTCACGGTTATGTAGATTTCACACTTACTTGTGACGTAGCGATTCCCACTCCCCAACTTTAATGCGTTTTATCTAAGTCGTCTGATATTTTTTTTATTATCTGTTTGATGGACTAAATAATATATATTTTTTTGACCCAGGCATCATCCCTATATTGTCAAATGAAACATCTTTATGGTGATTTCAAATTAGAATTTCGCGTATAAGTATTCAAATAATCAAAACAAAACACTCATTTGTATGGCATTGCAAATTGGTGTCCACGGGTACGTTTTCTGATCCATTTGTTTACATCTTCGTCAGATACTTTTTGAAAAGACTATACCTATTTTGTGGTCCTTGTGTTGTGTGCGTTATGCGCATTTGTAAAGTAGTGTGTCGCACGTCCGCCGTCCGCAGCAACCCGTTCCTGCCGGACTGCCTGGGCTCGTACCGCGGGCCCGTGCTGCCGGCCGTGGCGCTGGGCGGGTTCCTGGCGCCCGGCGAGGCGCTCGGCAAGCGCTCGCGGTTCCACGACGCCACGGCTCTCATCGTCACCCTGCTCGTCAACAACAAGCACGATAAGGAACAGGTAACATTTCAAATTATTATTTTTAATAAAAATTATAAAGGTAGCAAAATCATTGATACTTGTTATCAAGTAATTAAATATCGTTTTCAATGCAATAGTCTGCTGAACGCTGTAGCTTCAATAATCCTAACTTGATCAAGAATAGAATTTGAAAACTGACGAAAATATAAAAGTGTAGACTGTACCACATTCAACCACTGTTACATTCTACCAACATGTAATAAACTAACGTATACGGAGACACTTAGTAAGATTGATGGTGGAGCCGCGCGGCCGGACCAAATTTAATGAGACATTTCTAACGTTCGCACTCCGCTCTCAAGTCGAGATTTATACAATTTTACTTAGCGCGTGCTTTGACTTAGAGCGATATCACACTGCCGATTTACCTGCGTATATCCAGCAAAACGATTTGTGAACGTGCTCCCTGTGGGTGGGTGCAAAGCGAAGTAGCTGCAACTATGCGACGTGTTCTCCGTGTTTTCATAATTTTATACACTTGTGTCGCTCACTCGAGTAACTCGAGGCTAAGTAATAACAACCGCACGGGTCGATTCATCCGATTTTGCCGAGGTTGGTCTGTGGATGGGTGACCATCTTTACATACTGAGACTTCTCCGTGCCTAGGAAAGCACGTTAAGCCGTTGGTCCTGGCTGTCATTCGTGGATCTTTGACAGTCAGAAACCCGAAAGTTTGAAAACCAGCCTTACCAAGGGGTATTACCCAGTTACTGGGTTGTTGAGGTCAGATAGGCAGATAGGCAGTCGCTCCATGTAAAATACTGGTATTCGGCTACATCCGGTTAGACTGGGAGCCGACCCCAATATAGTTGGGGAAAAGGCTAGGCAGATTGATTTTGCTTGTGTCGCTCACTTTTGTACACTCACGTCAGTCGCTCTCGTTACAAAACCGCGGGGAACTCGTTATGCACACGTGGCGTGCTCACGACGCACCCAGCGTGTGCGTTAAATAATCACCTCGCTGGAAACACGCTCGCAAATCGCCAGTGTGATATGGCCCTTAGACATGTATCTAGTCTGTATCTTGCACTTGTAGTTTGACTGATGTACTACAGTATCAGGAATTAGATCTCGGCCTCAGCCTCATGACTAGTAAGAAAAAGCTTTTGCATTGTAGACATTGTATTGAATTCACAAGGGTAGCATTGTTTATACTTCAATTACGTAGGCTACTAAAGCCAGAGGACAAAAAAAAAAAAAAATTATGAACTAATTTAATAAAGAAATTACAATTATGAGGAATATAAGAAAATCAAATGGACTCGGTCACGTAGACGGTGTCTTCGGGCCTCGTGTTCCGTGTCAGCAGTTTCCCTTCGTAACAACTGGGTCGTTGATGACAACGATAACGCGCGGCGTGCCTCGTGCCTTTGTGTCAGCGCTTTCCTTAATAGTGATGCGCGTATCACTTTGTTACAAGATGTATATATGATAGATTAATTATTGGATTTATTTATACCTAATAAATAAAACCAGCTATGATAATAATTGTAAGTTGTAAAATAGTATAAGGAAGTTGTGACAAATTGTCTTTGATTAATATCATAACACTTTTACAGGAGGGGCCACTTGTCACTGTCAGCGGTATAAGCTGGTATTATTTAGTGAAAGCACATCGGGTTTTGAATTCCAACGCAATTTTTATTTTATTTACTAAAATATCGTTTTTAGTTTTCTGTGATAATGAGCTCATTCTTCATTTGACCCATTTTTTTATTTTTCTTCTTGTATCTTCGGTTTTGGCCCTGCAGTTCCATCGTAAAAACTCACCCACTCTGTTTAATAAAGGCTCCCCCAAACAGGCGCGGTTTGACGCGCGACATGGTTGCTTTGCAATTTCAAGACTCGATTACTTCTTGATCCGCATCGCCACAAGTCGCAGCCAACAAACCACAAGCGTAACTTTATAGAAAATGCATCTCGCCTATGTGGGGGAGCTTTTGTCCTTCATACAAATATTTATTTATAAAAACTACTTTTTACAAATAAACAATTTATCATCATCTTTGATTTCCAGTTAAAACCAGCATTGGAATGGGAAAAAGAGTTCATTCACTTCATGGAAAACTACACTAAAACACAAATGCCGCCGTACATGGACATCGCATACACTTCAGAGCGTTCGATCGAAGACGAACTCGATCGGGAGTCGCAGTCAGATATATCGACGATATTAGTGTCCTACTTCATCATGTTTGCGTATATCGCGATCTCTCTTGGGAGGTTCACTGGATTCTCGAGACTGTTGATCGATAGTAAAGTCACTTTGGGTCTTGGAGGTGAGTTTTATTGTGATAGTTTTTCTTTTTACTCAAGCTAGATTAACATGAAAGTGAGTATTGCCATTTTCCTGGTCAACAATTTCAGTGAGCAACCGAAAGTAAGTTGTTTAATATTTATAAGTAGAGTATGGTGTTCAGCATAATTTGAACTAACAAATGGCATCCTTTAGTATTTCTCCTTACTTATCAAGGGTTTGACCCAAATTGTAGGCTGGTGGCAAAACTAAAATTAATTCTCATTATTTTTCTACAGGTGTATTTATCGTACTCGCCTCAGTCGTATGTTCAGTGGGCATGTTCGGTTTCGCGGGCGTGCCAGCCACGTTGATCATCATTGAAGTAATCCCCTTCCTTGTGTTGGCTGTGGGCGTGGACAATATCTTCATCCTCGTGCAGACCAACCAGAGGGAAGGCAGGAGGCCTAATGAGTCTGTTGCTGAACATATTGGGAGGACGTGAGTTTTGAAACTGTTTTTTATATTTTGTGGAGTGGACTTGATGAAAAGAAAAATTTATTTATCTAGGCCACAATATTTGAGTAGACGTTTATTTTGCACAGCTTAAAAGGCACAAATCACTGTGACTGATTACAATGAGTGAGTATGGTTCCTTGCATATTTCTTGCAATTTTGGTGTTTTTAGAGATTTTATGCAGTTATACCATAAAGCTAATGTTTGAGAGGGAATGATGATTGTAAAGACCCGTGACCTAATTGCGTAATACACGATAATCACAATCGTTTTGAAACAGATTGCTAGTCCATTGTTTCATAAGTTTCAAAAAACATCTGTTCAACAACGTAAATAACGCTAAAAATGTTGTTGAACTGTCAAAATGAAACAAATTAGTCTTAATCATTTACGAAAATGTGTTTTATTTTAGATAGATTTCACAATTAGATAGCTGGTCTAATTTCAAAAACAGTAAGTAATAGTGTCGAACAGAAATTAAGAAAAAAAGGGAATTTGATGATAAAAATTGTGTGAACAGTGGTGCCCTAATCTTTTATTTGAGTTCATAGTTATTTATTTATTTATTTATTTATATATACTTTATTGTACACCACAAAAATACACAACAAAAAATAAATCGAAACACTACAAAATATACAATGGGCGGCCTTATCGCTTTCCGCGATCTCTTCCAGACAACCGTTAATGCAATAGTTACCATATTTTATTTTTCTCCTTGCAGCCTGGGCCAAGTCGGACCATCGATGTTCCTGACATCAGCTTCGGAATCAGTGTGCTTCTTCCTCGGAGCGCTGTCAGACATGCCGGCCGTACGCGCCTTCGCGTTGTATGCGGGGGCGGCATTACTTGTAGACTTCTTACTGCAAGTCACCTGCTTCGTGGCGCTACTTGCTATTGACACACACAGGCAGAATGCTAACAGGTAACCCATACTAAAGCATTTTTAAACCCAAACTTCTGGCTGAGAAAATCTTCATGAAAAAAAAACAGTGGCATTCTGGGAGTCCCAACAGAAATGAAAACTTGAACAAGATTGAGATTGATGACTTGAGACTTGGTGGAAGAAAAATACTTGTATAGAACATTGGTCCGTAACCTTATCTAAATAAAGAGCACAATCGCGTTTAAAAAAAAATTATCCAAAACCTTAAAAGTAAAGAAGTTTTCACTTCAAAAATCCTCAAACACTTTGCCCGATACGACGAGCTGGTGCTCAGCTATTAGACCAACGAACCTTCCATCCAATTGAGCTAAAATCACAATACGACATCTCAAATTGCTGCCAGGACCTGCCATGTCTTATACACTTAGATGGGGAATCTGTGAAGCCTCATCACAGACGATGGCTCACATCCTGTCCTGCTTTATGTGCAATAAGCACCTGTAGTATTATTTACCTGTCACAGAACTGTGTCCATATGGCCGAGTTCAGATCAAAGAAAATGAAATTTAAAATTAACTTGTAGGATTGTCGATATAACAAAAAGAATGAGCTCTTAAGTTCTGAGTTAAGCTCCACGATTACTGACAAATGCTTGCACTGACTGGACAGGCCCACTCAAATCTGTGTGGTTCTTTCCTCAAAAGATCATTTCAGACACTAATCTACATGGTCCTCATATGGCCTGACCAAGATAATGTCTGGACTTTAAAAGAGACTGCGACCTCTGAGTTTGTTTCGGCCTTTATTTTCAGAGTAGTCAGATAGGAAACGCTGACCTCATCTAGATTATTTTTAATGTTTTTTTTAATATGACGTATAATAAAAATAAGTCGGGTTTTCCTTCCTGACGCTATAACTCCAGAACGCACGAACCGATTTCCACGGTTTTGCATTCGTTGGAAAGGTCTCGGGCTCCGTGAGGTTTATAGCAAAGAAAATTCAGGAAAAATTTCAACAGAAAAGCGGGAAAATCTTTTTTCACATACAGCGCCATCTCTGATACATAGCATGTAGGTAGGGTAGGTAGGGTAGGTAGTAAGTGATACCACAAACATTTATATGGCAAAACAACGTTTGCAGGGTCAGCTAGTGACGTATAAAAGTGATTCCGATTACAGAATAAATAATTTAATTTCAATACTACCGATCTACTTACTGATTAAAGAAAATGAAATAACCATGACTGAGCAATCGTAATATTTCCAGGTTCGACGTATTCTGCTGCGTACAAGGCACTAAGGCGGAGAGCGGAGCGGAGAGCGGCGAGGGCGCGCTGTACAACGTGTTCAAGCAGGTGTACGTGCCCTTCCTCATGAAGAGGGAAGTCAGGGCCTCCGTCATGATCGTGTTCTTCGCATGGCTGTGTTCTTCAGTTGCTGTGAGTACTAATGAAGATGACTTATACATATCTAGATTTTGTTAAAAATGTATCTCATAAATTTTAAAACTGAAGACGAAACCTGTGTCTCTAGCAGAAAAACAACCTCAAAGGTCTCTTTCAAAGTTCAGGCATACTGTTTTTTGTGGAAATTATGTAAAAATAATATTGGGCAATGTTATGTAGATTTATGTAACTCAAGTTAGTTCGAGAGTCTCGGAAAATCTGCTAACAACTCCTGGCTATGCATATGTATTGCATGAATTATTACTATCAAATAAACCGTAAAAGAAATAGCAACACCAGACTCTTCCTCTTCCACAGAACACACATACATATTTCTACGCTTACCTAACGCAACAAATAATTTTCAGGTGGCACCTCACATAGAAATCGGCCTCGACCAGGAACTCTCGATGCCTCAAGACAGTTTCCAACTCAAATACTTCCAGTACTTGAACCGTTACCTCAACATCGGCCCGCCAGTCTACTTCGTGGTCACTGAAGGACTGAATTACTCCGATTTGGAAACGCAGAATATGATATGCGGAACGAGGTTCTGTCGCCCCGACAGTGTATCCATGCAATTGTATTCCGGTGAGTTGTTGATTTAAATACATACATAATACACAAATAAATCAATATCATGCTCGTATTCTTCAGTACAGTACACTCAAATTTCGCTAGATATGTTTAAGAGGAGGCTCCCTAAATTGTATGTTAATTTGCATTAATATTCTGAAACAGGTCACACATACAATCGAATTTTTTTTTTATTTATTTATTACAAACATACGCTACCATTACAGTCTCCCAATTCGGTAGTGTGTAGTTAATTATCAATTAATGAAATAATACAACATAAAAATATTCAAATTAAAAACATAACACGTGTAACGTTACCCTTGCGAACTCGCTCAGTGAACATGAGAAAATATCTATTTTGTTGGCAACTAAATTTAGTGTGTGCATTGTTCGCGTCAGAGGGACATTGTCCAACAGTTTAGTTCGGAACTTTAGTATATTATTTATTGGATCTTTTCTTTCTATGTACAAGACAGTAACATTTTCGCTCAATTAATTTTTTATTCGAAAATCATGTCTTTTTTTAAAGATTATTTTAAGTAAAATGAAGATTACTCGGCTTTTATTAGGAAAATATAGTTTATTATCAAGCCACAAGATATTTTTTCTCTAGATAAATCATAAAGAATTGAGACTTATACCATTTAGTTCCGTGATCGAACACGATCAAAGAGCACACGCGATATTCAACTTTATTACTAATGTATTAGCTTATAGTACATAGTGGAATGGCGGAGTTTGCGTGGAAATTGTGTTTAGAGTGCCTGGTCTTAAATGCCATGTAACATTACGAGCCTATTGCTATCAACCGGGCACGAATTCAGACTCGGTCTGCCACTGAGAAATTCCACATGGAAAAACCTAATAATACTTTGCTCAACCTGGGAATCGAACCCAGGAGCTCATGCTCTTCAGTAGTACTTGCGACCACTAGACCGATGAGGCAGTATTCATATTATTTATTATGTGTTACAGCTTACAAGACTCCAAACGAGACGTACCTAGCACAGCCGCCGAACTCGTGGCTGGACGACTTCTTCGACTGGGCATCGTTGGGCAACTGCTGCAAGTACTTCCCGTCCAACTCCAGCTTCTGTCCTAGCAGTAGTAAGTATTATGCCATTAATGGTTGGAAAAATACCATAATGTCACGCCTGTATGCTTCAAAGGCAGATAATATCCTACTAATTCTGTTCCATTTTTGAATTTATTCGGTAAGTAGGGCTATTCGGACTTCGTGAAATAGGCTCTTTGGCAGAAGTATAGTCCTTTGTAATACAGGTCAAAAACCCGAACACACATCTGTAGACCAATTTTCATTCTAAAAATCGTTGAATTTGAATTTTTTTTCGCAATCACACCAAATGCGAACTACGCATCGAAGACCTGAAGTCACTCAAAATCCTGACGTCACACATTTCCTGCATCGCACAATTAGAGTTTACCGCGCGAACGATATAATAATTATAAGACTATCCGACATCAATGGTTGGGCAGTTGCCCGCCAGTCTCCGACTGCCGTCTGGTCGGAGGATCCTCCCTTTTCTGTAGAGGATGAGTGTACTTTATACCCTGTTCCTCATACCTCTAAAAGTTAAACGAGTCGTTTTTGACAGATTGAGACTTGGATTAGAATGCGAACGTTCTTAAAAATACGGAAATTTTCCTCTCTGGACTTCCGAAGTACTAGAATTGAGAAAAAGATACAAAAAAAAAAAAACAACACGACCCGACCTAGGAATCATTTCTAGGAGCTGTCGCGCTTGTGACGAGACCGATGAGATAGTCATTACATAAAAAAGTATAATTTCCATGAAACGAAACAGCTAACTTCTGGAGATCTGTTCTTTATTGGACGATGAAAGCGTCATTCGAGTTACTAATATTAGAAACTGTCTTGATAAAAAAAACAATGTCACTCCGGGAGTGCCGACAGAAGTGAAAACTTGAAAAAAAATCGGCACCGCGGAAATCAACGCGTTGATGTCATTTACTCTACGGTGTCTGTAAACTCGGTAACAATGTCGCCGAAATCAATTGTTTAGTCCCATTTCAAAAATGCCCAACGCGCTTTATGAAGTTTTCACATTATAAAAAACACATTTCCCTTCTTTTATTTACTCTGTCCATCCATCCCAGACCATATTTATTGCCCACAAATCAAATATTTAATTCTAAAATTCCACTCCACAGAGGGCGCACCATGCAAATCATGCAAGATCCCACTAATAGGAAACGAACAGCGCCCCGACGTGTCAGACTTCAAGCGTTACGTTCCGTTCTTCCTGCAAGACATACCCGACCCCGACGGATGCATAAAGGGAGGTCATGCGGCCTACGGACAAGCCGTCAACTACCACATGCTGAACAAAACTCAGGCACAAGTCGGTGCAACATACTACCAAGGATACCACACAGTACTTAAAACCAGTCATGACTACTACTCAGCGCTTAAAGGCGCTAGAAGTGTAGCAGCAAATCTCACAGAAACATTAAACAGGAATCTGAAAGAACTAGGAAAGGATAACGGAACGACTATCAATGTGTTCCCGTATTCTGTGTTCTACGTGTTCTATGAGCAGTATCTGACGATGTGGCCTGATACACTGAAGTCTATGGGCATTTCCGTGCTGTCCATCTTCATTGTGACCTTCTTGCTTATGGGCTTCGATCTATTTTCGGCTTTGGTGAGTTTACTTTTTTATTTTAAATTATTTCTAAAAGCCTAAACAAGTTAGTTTGTAGAATATTATCAAGGGCGCGCACGACAATCACTGTAATTTGAACCTTATGTCAATGTAAATAAATTACAAAATGTTATTATTACACGAAATTCCGACAGCCATATATTCAGTTTGGCAATTGACTGCATATAATTATGTATTACTAGCAGCGCCCCGCGGTTTCACCCGCATAAGTCTCGATCCCGTGAAAATATCAAGATAAAAAGTATCCTATGTGTTAATTTATTCTAATTTGTTTCATTTTGACAGTTCAACAACATTAATTGCGTTATTTACGTTGTTGAGCAGATTTTTTTTTCCAACCCATGAAGCAATGGATTAGTAATCAGTTTGAAATCGTAACAGATTGTGTTGTATTACGCAATTAGGCTACAGGTTATATATAAACTATCTGTGTGCCAAATTTCTCCAAATTCGTTCAGTAGTTTTTGCGTCTAAGAGTAACGAACATCCATCCATCCATCCATCCTCACAAACTTTCGCGTTTATAATATTAGTAGAATTTTGATTCAAGAGTTTAATAGGCTTTTAATTTTAAATATCAGATTTTACTTTTCACCCCATAGATGTAATGATAAATTGTTGTTGTTTATAGGTCGTGGTGATCACAATCACGATGATCGTGGTGAACCTCGGCGGGGTCATGTACTGGTGGGGCATCAGTCTCAACGCTGTGTCACTTGTAAACCTGGTACGTAATACATTATTTGTTAAATTTTGGAGCTGTTAACATAACATCACGCCTTTTCCCCGAAAAATTAGGTATTTACATATTTTTTTTTTTTTTGTTGGTTTACTATTTAGTAAACCAACATTTTGTCAGTTATCATCATCTGCCTAACCTTTGCCCAACTGTTGGGGTCGGCTTCCAGTCTAACCAGATGCAGCTGAATAACAGTATTTTACATGGAGCAGACTGCCTATCTAACCACAACCTAGTTGACAGAGTTTTAGGCTTGTTACGACTGTCAAAGATCTACAAATGACAGCCGGGATCAACTCTTAACATGCTTTCCGAGGCATGGAGAGGTCTTGGTATGTCAAGATGTTCATACATCCACAGACCAACCGCGGCAACCGTAGCTTAACCTGCCGTGCAGCTGATATTACTTAGCTATAAGCCTTTCAGTTATATGGTATTGAATATGTTTAAGTTCCATGCAATAGAGGTCGAGTCTATTGTTATTCAGAGCGGGTGGGTTTGAAGTTATTATTTATTTATTATTATCTAATGTTATTCTTGTTTTGTTATTATATCTGTTCAAATTGTTCCACAGCTAGACAAAAGCTTCTAGTTTTGTTTTGAGTGAAAAAACTAGACTTTTTACTCGAACAACTGTAATATCCTCTGTGGTGGTTCAGATATAAGCGACAATGACCACTCACCATCAGATGAAATAAAAGGAAATTGTTTATTCTGTGAATAGGGTATCGGAATCACTTTTACACTACATATAATAGCTAGATGGAGTCGATATTTTCTATTTGACTACCCTTAAAAAGAAATGGCGAGGCAAATTAGGGGTCAAAGTCTAAAAAAATTCAATAAAAAAAAATCAATATACAAAAATTTCGTGAAACAACGTTAGCCATTCATAGTATCATGTGTAATCGCCCGCCCGCAGGTGATGGCGGTGGGCATAGCGGTGGAGTTCTGCTCGCACGTGGTGCACGCCTTCAGCGTGTCGGGCGGCGGCTCGCGCGTCGTGCGCGCGGCCGAGGCGCTCACTCGCATGGGCTCCTCCGTGCTGTCCGGCATCACGCTCACCAAGTTCGGCGGCATCATCGTGCTGGGGACCGCTAAGAGTCAGATATTCCAGGTACACTATGCCTAATCATTATTATTTAAGAACCTAAACTGTTCCTATTTCTGCCACTATAATATGAGCACCGCAAAAAAATTATATTGTTGCATTATTTCGTGCCGAAACGAGATATGAGTATATTTTCACAAACTTGTTTCGTATTACGAAAACAAAATTTTGTCCCGCACGCATGCCAAACCTGCTGTTAAAATATTTCCCCTATAGACCCGGTTTTTGGAACGAAAATCGATACATAAAATTTGCCAACAAATTTTCAAGCGCCCGTTACCTGCTGTGATTGGTTGAATAATTATTAACAGCTAATTACCTGACCTACTTTTTATTCGGACGCATCGATCATTTTCGTTCCAGAAACCGGGTACTTGATAGTTTTCCATAAGACACAAGAAACCTTAAAAAAAATAGATGTACCGTTAATATAACTCAACTGACTACAAAACAAAATTTTTAACAAAAAAAACACATGGTGCAAGATACCATCGCGAAAGCCCATAACTAACCACTTTGAAAACAAAATCCCGTGCACACAATGATCACATCTGTTAACGCCACGGTTCTATAGCGGCCGAGTGCTGCAAGCAAGAATAGTCCTTACGGTGGTTAATTATGGCTTTCCGCGATGGTACATCAACGTGCAAACTGTTACCTTAAACATGATTCTAGACCCCCAACATAGAAATTTTTGGTTAGTTATTTAAAAAACAATGTTATAAAATAACTTTTTTAACATATTGTAATATAGGAATATTTATGGTGATTGGTGAGTAGAGAGACTCCCCAAAACTTACTACAGCACTTTCAACAAATACCATAACAGTGAGATTATTGCAGGTGTTCTACTTCCGCATGTACCTCGGCATCGTTGTTCTGGGCGCGGCTCACGGCCTGATCTTCCTACCAGTCATGCTCAGCTATATCGGTAAGTGATATGTACAGTAGCGACTGTGATGAGGCCTAACACGTGTTACTATGGTCATCATAGCTTCAGACCCCGGATGAAGGGATCGTTCGGTAGTTTTTCGTATACTTTGTGCTTGCGACGATCAGACATATACTTAACACTGAGGGGACACTAAACGCCCATAGGCGTTATAACAATAAAATGACTGTTGTGTCTCGTTCAGTGTCCTTAAATGCGTTAATAAATATCTTAAATTTACTGATAGACAATGCAATGCACGCCCTAAGTTGCTGGGTCCAGAAGCTTGAAATTTTGCTCAAAAGTTCCTTTTATAACGAATGGTGCTCACCAAGGCTTGCATTTGATAAAGCTTTATGTGCTTGGCTCAAAACATAACTTTATGTTGTCAAGCGAAGAAATAACGCGAGAAAATAAGTTTGGAAATAAAAAAAAAACGCATTTCAAATACACTTTCGTAACTAAGATCATCCACTTATAAAGATCGGTATTGAATTAGGATCCAAGCAAGCAGTGGTTAGGGCTATAGAGCTGATCTCACATCAAGCCCCTGACAAAACTACCTAACGACCACTTCGATTGATCGTCAACCTCATCTAACCAAAAATCTCGCGCACTGTACGGCCACGACCACGACCAGGTGAAACCGATCACAATCGCACACTTGGTCACAAAGGATAACTAGCCGCAGACCGGTCTACGGCCCACGACTGGTTGAAGTCGTGACCAACTTAACTTGTGCGCGAGATCCGTAATAGGCTTTTGTGAGTCTATATGAGCTAAAGTATCCGTGTCAGGCCTCTTCACAATATCTGTGTTCCGCACCCGCACACAATTTGTTTACGACATTATTATTATTTATATTTTATAAGTTATTTCGTTACGGTCTTGCATGCAGTGTCTTCGTTTATTTTTATTTTATTATATTATTGTTTCTGCACATTTTTATTTCAACCTTCGCTTGTATATTGGACCTTTTCAGCCGATAGATGTTTTGACATAATATTCTATAGCTTTGAAAAGCGACATTACGTGAATATTTGTTTTTATTTTTTGTTTTTTTTTTTGCCTTTTCTAACACATTATCGTTGGTAGTGCCATACTAACAATGGAGGTGTTCTCATTAGACGCTTGTGCGAGGAACGTGTACAGAAACTCGCTGTATTTGGATGATAAAATACACAGTACAAAGACACAGGTGTTGTATTTGTGAACATTATGTTATGAACACTAAGAGATTATCAACTGCTCATTTTGTTCAGCATGCTTATCAGTTTTCATCTGAATAATATTTGATATCCTATCATTTATACTTAAGACTGCCTCGTTGGTCTAGTGGTCGCATACGCTACTACTGAGCCTGAGATCCTGGGTTCGATTCCCGGGTCGGGAAAAGTGTTACTGAGTTTTGCCATCTGGAATTTCTCAGTGGCAGCCCGGAGTCTGTGAGTTTGTGCCCGGTTGATGGCAATAGGCTCGCCCCCTATTACATGGGACTTAAACATAACTGGCAAAATGTGGGGGTACACCTCTGCCCAACCCTTTGGGGAATACTAGCGTTATGTTATGCTATCATTTATATTATTGCTGCAAGTATGACTATAATCTAAGTTCACGATGACTATAAAAGTCAATCAAATCTCCAATAAACCACAATTTGAATAAAGAACGCATGATTTGCTTTTGTTTTTCATTTCATCGCTGCACTTGCACTTCATCACACACTACAACATTTATTAAAAACGTTGATACACATAACACAGAGTGTGTTAACACGCATGTAGCGTCAAATTCGTCAGGCAGGTGACTCGAGTCCTCGTTACAGGTTCGCCAGTCAACAAGCAGAAGCTGGCCAACCAGCTGCTGCGCGGCAAGGACGTGGCGGTGGCCGAGACGTCGCTCACAAGAGTAAGAGATGCGAAGGGACACGCATACACCCAGTATAACTTTGAAACGCTTCCCGCGTGAACTTGACTATAGCGAGAATGAACACGTACGTACTAGCGCAGAGGAGTTACTAACGTGACTTAGTATAGTGGCATAGCGATCGTGATGGACCACTTTAGATCATAGTTTAATTGTAACTTCAGTAACTAGACCCCATTATACATTAGCGTTATGAATAGTCTGTTAATTGAAATACCCGTTAAACTTAAATATTGTCTCTAATGGCAATAAACAAGCGGGTATTTCAAATAGATATTATTTTCTGTTCACATTGCCGACGAATGTAATGGAAGCGAATTTTTTTGTACAAAGCATAAAGAACTTTACGTCAATAGCGTAACGTACAAACTGAGCCAAATAACAGGTCTCTCGTTTTCCGGAGAATTCTCGGGCATTTTCGGGAATTCCCGCAGTTACAAGCTGGTATCTAGTTTGTTTTACACAATTGACATAAAGTTCATTTTACTATGTACAATATGGTTACAAAAACTCGCTTCCTCTCCGTTCCGCGGCAATGTAAATTGATCCTAACGAATCTAAAAGCATACCATACAATACCTTGTAATCCGCTATCGTTCGCCATGCCTTCACATAAATAAAAATGATTGCCATTGATTTGCTCCGTTCATTCTCGTTACAAGTTCCCGTACTAACGCATCGGTGTATTGTAAAGTGGGAAGGTGCTGCGACTCGGATGCGTCGAGTAGACTCATCAAACATTTAAGTAGCAGAGGATAAAGTCCTACAGTATTATAGCGTTGCTGATACCCTTCCACTATGGGATTTTTGTGACTCGGACCGATCAAAACCTTTATAAGTATTTTTGTTTAGAAATTATAATCGAATTAGATGTTACCATTAAAAATAATTTAATAATTAAAATTATATATTTTTTTACTTACGCCAAAGATTTGGTAAAAGTAACTTTGGGTCAGTCTTAAGTCACAAAAATGTCGACGCGGGAATATGGTTCTCTTCCCATTAATATTGTTGAAAGCATTTATTGTATACGGCGGTGTTTGTGATTTGATACATTTTAACCTCATTTATGAGTAGTTCTTACTTCCTATACCTATTATTAAGCAAGATCATAATATTGACCGGTAGAGAGCTATTCATTTGCAAAAGTGTTCAAATCGCCAATGCCGTGGCAAGGGGTCGGTTTCTAACCAAAATGGTTTTGGGGACACCCTTTTTTTGTGTAAAAATACCACGACTATAATATTTTTTATTGTAATTTGCATGTATTGATCGTTGTATTCCTAGCTGTGTATCGGTAGCGATCATTCCTATTGAGTTCGAATTTAAATTTTTATTTTTTTATTTATTGATGTATATCTATGATTTTGTGTCACTGCCTTTGTTTTGTTTGCACACCGCTAAAGTACTTATAAGGAGACGCTTAAACTCTTCGTAGATAATAAATAGGTAATCAAAGGACTCTCATAGGGTTTTACAGTTCAGGCTTGGTAAAGAAAATAATTCATGGATTATTCCGTACTTATACTACAGTACTTAAACCTTTCAACAAGGCAGTGTGGTAGCAAATAATAAAAAACTATAAATAGAAATATTATTTATTTTTATAATTTATTGACTATTGGCGTAACTAAACAAGCATCAGAAGTCTATTAAAATATCATTCACTATAAAATATAATTCAATTAGTCAGAAACAAAAAAGGTTTGTTAGTAATATGCATAATATTATAAAACATTTACAACAGTTTTAACATAGCCATAGTTTCGCCTGTATTAGTACCCAATTGCAATTGGCGCGACATTTATGCCAAAATAAAATGGGCGCTAAAGAATTCCATTTAATGTGAAATATCAACAAATTAATATTTTATTTGCACGCTTTATATGGTAGAATAAGTTAGAACAATCAACCTGTATTTTATTTTAGATTGTTTGTGTGTGTGAGAAATTGACGTACAGAAGAACAGAGAAAGTATGTGGGAGGGATGGAAAAATGAATTATTCGTTGTTGTGCATAGACTACACTCGAAGAGTATAGACTATAGAGTACATCGCGTGCTGAAACAATAGACTTCACGGTGTGTAGAATTTGCCAATCCCATATACTATATTTTGGCATCACATCGGTGGACATTTTGTGTTGTGTAGTCGTTAACAGTATTAATGTGTATGGAATAAAACACCAGTGCTCTGATTAAAGTTTTTTTAATATATAAGATACATGTTATACATTTATCAATGTAAGATCATATAGAAACTCATTCTATTGTAGACTTTTTTCGAAGGCAGTGTCATCAATCGGAGAGATCCGTTTCATTCATACTTATGGTCAATTTCTCCACATAACAACTTAGGCTTTGTGTTGTAAAGCACATTGTATAGTTTTTTATTTATTTTTTTCTCCTAAATTCTGACTAACAAAAGGGTTAAACGATAAAGTACTAATGGTATAAAGCTGACGCTTGGTGTTGGTCAACTGGCTCCTTCAATAATAGAAAGCTTTAAATGCAAGGAAGGTATCTGTCTTTACAGGTACAACTGTAAAACGACATGGAAATTAAGAACAAATGATATTTATTTTAGTTCAATGACTTTGTTTGTTTTGTACAATCTGTATTATTAATTTGTGATCCTTCAGAGATTTCGATTATTTTAAGCTCCCCTCTAAGTTCCTACTAAACTTAAAATATTATAATTTAAACAAATGTATTCCTTAGTGAATGCCAAATGCTGAATGAAATTGTTAAATAAATTATCACAAACGATGGGAATCTCCTACTTAATGTTAGTACTTACTTAATTTAGAGGGAAATAGTTCTGTATCTAAAGGCACCATATTGTCAGGCAGATTTTGTGATAATAAAAATAAATTATGCTTTTTTAATTATTTGTTTTTGTTTTATTTTTTAGTTGTAAAGCACCTATGCATGGTATGAGTGCACAGCTCAGTGTTGCCAGGTATGCATTTAATTTATGCATGTATAGGTTGACTCATGAAACATGTTGCTCATTTTAAGTGCAAATTGGCAAGAAGATAACAATTCAGATACTAGTAAACTAATAACTAATACGTTAAAACGCTATAATTGCTAAAGAATTGAATGTTTCAAGTACGTTTTGCACTTAAGCATGGTCTAACAAGCCAGCACCATCATTCAGTATTTACGATCACCACATAATAGAAGCAGTATGTAGGCAAATAGCATATCACCAGGTTGTTGAACTAGGAAGTAAAGGTCCAATCTACAACTGATAACAAAATTTAATTGATAACTTTTTCCTTATGCCTAAGGAGCTTCTCAGCCCGACCCAAAACAACGTAAGGATTACTTTTTATTACAAAAAGCACTATCACTTAGTTTGTTCAAATTCAAAACTGACTGATGTGCACTAAATGATCACAATTTCTTAAAAATGTTCTATATTTAACACATTCACTATCTAGTCTAGTGCATTCCATATGATGCAAACCAATTAACTATTGTGTGCTACGCAGACAGTTAACGTGTTAAGTGCCACAATAGAACAATTTATAAGAATTATATGAAAAATATTTTTGTGCACAAATTGTCAAAATTAAATTATACTTTTATTGCGGAATTTAGACCAACGTGTTAAGTGCCACAACAGAACAATTTATAAGAATTATATAAAAAATATTTTTGTGCACAAATTGTCAAAATTAAATTATGCTTTTATTACGGAATTTAGACCACAGGTGCGTGTTGCCCTGTTGACTGTTCTTTTATCATTAAAACCAGTAGGATGTTACCGTTATCTCGGTAATTGATACCGTTTTGAGTGGATACAATATCATTGGTGTCACTTATAATAATACCGATTATTCCGGGTAGTGATATCGTTATCCGACAATGATAGTATAATATCATGTATTTTAATCTCAATGATCTTTCGGTTTACATAACTAATGAGTCATTTATGATTGGTTTTTCATATTTAATTACGGACAAATTCACCGTCAAACATTCAGCATATTATCCCAAGTTGCTTTTCCATCGAAGAAAGGCACTTGGACTCATCCATGTTTCATTTTAGAGCACTTGGTAATTCAGCTGTGTTCCGCAGATTACCGGATTCATCCAGTTTTTATTTATTAGCACAATGTAAAGCAAGCATGCATGACTGACATTTTACTCTCTTGACCATCAGTTTAGAGATGTTGTATATATCTAATCTCTGAAATCACTCCACCTATTCGTCCATGCTTGTTTTCCACGTCTAATGAAATTAAATGTACCGCATGATAAATTGGCAGTGTTTCATGTCACATTTCTAGATGTTGCTGTGTTTTCAAAACTTTGGCATGAATATATTTCAGTCGAGCTGTTGAAGATACATTGAGGTTTAGGATATTGTTGCTAAACTGTGTTGTATAGGGGACTGTGTAGTCCATGATGGATGTCATGACAATTTGATGTTCCGTCAGGCATAACCCGTCGTCGGGGACGTTGGCGAGTGCAGTCGCGGCGCGGTCCCACCTACGGCAGTCTAGACGAGACCCCGAGCGAACCGCGCGCCTCCAGCAGCGGCACTGTCAACGGCCTCACCGACGAGATGTGATCTTCACACATGCACTAAGATTTAAACAATACGGTGAGTCACACCATTTAGTTACATCGATCTCAGAATAATATAGATGGCGTTTAAAGCTTTATTGTATAAATCTTAGTCCTGTTTTAGTGAAAGACAATGGACTCGAACAGTGAACTATGTAGCGAAATTATAGTGTAAGTTAGAAATGTAAAATGACTGGATATGTTTTGACGGATCACGAATTACCATTTTCAACCCTATTGTGTAGAGCTTAAGGTTGATAATTTTATGTAGTGGACAAAATCTTTCGCGTTTGAAGGAATATGTACCCGTCAAAATAGCTATTCGCTTGTGATATGTACATTAGAAATAAGAATTTTAAATCTAAGTATTTCGTTTGTACCAAATGATAGGGGGGTGGGGGGGATCTATAAAATAATTTGGGAGCTTTGTAATTTTTATATAAATTATATTTTAAAGGAATCATAGTATCAAAAGTGAAATAAAATTAAATAAACTAATAAAAATATAGTTCAATAATTATTTTATTTAGAAAAGCGAGTAATTTCGAAAATTTATTAATTTTGTTTTAAATATCTATTGATTTTATTAAGTTAATCTGTTATTATTCAGCCCAAGCACCTAACTTGGAATTTAAGCTTGCACAGAAGCAAATAAATCCTAATGTAAAAAATAATTTCGTAGAAGAATCTTTGAAGAGTTCAACTCTAATTTTATAGTTGAATTATCAAATAAAACGGTTTTGATACCATGGACCGAAACCGGTATGAATACGGGCATTTTTACGGTGACATTTTTTTTTTTTAAGTATACCTTAAATTGTTAATACCGGTTACTGAAATAAAAATTACCTCTATCTTACACGTGCAGTCGCCATTAGTCAAAGGGCGCGCATTGCCTGTGTGTGTGTGTAACCGGTAACTTAAATAGGGGTAACATGTTTCTTCTTCTTGCTTATTACCCAGATAGTGGTAACCTTGGTCGTAGAACTCTCTTCTCATTTTTCTAATCAAAATTTTTTTTTTTTGCGTCATGTTTACCGCAAATAAACGATTTTTCTTTCTTTCTTTTTTTTCTTTAGAAGTAACCAACATTCTTCGATACCTGTACCGTAATTTATAAAGGTTTCCGGTTCCCGTTTGATACAGTGACATTGTATTATGTAAGTATGCAAAACTCTACAAAATTATCTTTTACAGAAATTTTGTTAGCAAGCGTCCAAAAGCAGGGCAGTGATGTTTAAAGTATTATATATAAATGCGAATATATGAATAAAACTATATTTGCATATAAACATCAATAGTTCTGAATAGAGAAATTATTGAAAAAGTTACCTCCGAATGTCAACCAAAACTTAACAGTTTGAGTGCGACACTGTTCGAAGTGTATGATATTACATTTATGTTTCTCATAGTAACTGATACAGTAAGTTAAGTTATAGAATAAATTAATATGTATATGGGAATAATATTCTGGGTAATCTATGCACCATAATAATGTGCACTTCTCATTAATATTGTATTTTATCTCACGAAGCGACGCGCGCTTTACTTGTGGTTACCAAGTGTATAAACACACTGAATGTGTAAACGCGTGCTTTCGGTACCGTCCCAGACAATGATGATGTTGAAGTGTGTGTGTTTGCGGTGTGTGTTAAGTGCCGACGCTACTTGTCTTCACGCACATATTCACAGCGTGTTTGTACACTTAGTTACCACAAGTAAAGCGCGCGTCGCTGAGAGATAAAAATAAGATAAAAATACTGTACATGTTTACAATGTAGTGCAAGCGATGAGTAAGTTAAAATTAGAAGTAACATGTGAACATTATGTACTTTCCTAATCGCTTGCACTATGTAACGAACGGTTCTCAATTCTAAGAAGACATGCTGATGTGTCGCGTATCGGTAGAAAGTAGTAGAAATACTGTTAAATAGGATATTGTGACAAAGTCAGATGTTTATCAATCTATTTGTAACATGTAGTTAACCTTAGTTATTATCTAGTTATAATATAGAATTTGAGTAGCTATCCAAAGGTAAGTTAAAAAAACATTAAAGGCTTTCAATGTTTAGAAAAATGTATATTTTATTGGTTGACAACTTAGCTATAGATTTGTTAGAGGGTGGCTTAAAAGGGGGAGAATCGGGTAATTTAAACTATAAGGTAAAAGTCAATTCATTGTTGAAATATCTTATTGGGACTAAAGAATGCTTGTATAGATTGAATGATCTTATCTAATCATGTCCTGACTGGTAGTGTAAGGTTAGCTAAGCTTTCTGTGGGCTGTGCCTTTAAGAGTCAATTTGACGCTAAAGCATAGGCTAGATTGTGAATATCGATACTTTTAACTAGAATCGAATATGTTCTTCTAAAAATGAAACATGGATACAAAACTATGCTTTATTACGCAAACGAAAATCTACCATGCGAGTTTAAAATTGAGTAATTTCATTAAAAAATATTACAGTCAGTAATGTGTGTTGTTCTACTTATGCCGTTATATTGAAAATTAGACAAATACTAATATTGTAATAGCAGCAAGCGTTGCTTTTAAAATTATAGCATTGCGCATAGCAAGCATCTTTGGTGTTGCCGACCGCGAAATAATAAAATTGAATGGTAAAAAATTAAAACTGGTACCTAACTGGTCATTTAAAACAGATTTCTTAATATATACACTTGAAAACAGTAAAAATTCGAATAAATAACTGAATTTAGAAATATGTATAATAGTTATTAAATGGCATAGTAAAATTGTTGTGTACAAAGGCGGATCGAAAGCGTAACTTGAATAAAAATTAGCTTTTTGTACTAAATTATGATGAAGATATCAGTTGGATGGTACCAAGTATATCACTCGATGAATCTTCCTTATTTTAGCTGACTGCTGTAAACAGCCTAACTCATAGTTTAGATTCGATATTATCTGTGTACAAAACATATTATTCAGTATAGTAATAAGTATAACTCTTATAAACTATGTATACCTCTGTGGAATCTATTTTTCGAACATTTTTGTAAATACCATTATTATTTTTAATTATCATATTCTTGCGATACATCCTGTGTTTTTTCAATATTTTGTCTCACTAGTGGACAAAACATAAAAAACTACATTTTCGACCATTTTAGATCTTGTTGCTAGGTTATGTACTTATAGAAAAGGCATTAAATGGTCTTCTAGAAATTTCAAATTGATCCCCCATAATCCTTGGTGTTTTTATTTTCGTTCGACCAAACGACGACGTTCGACGTTTGTAAATTGTACTTACTAATGTAGGTATAAAAATGTAAATGTATATAGAGGTAAATAAAATATTTGATGTCTATTTGAAGTTTTTAATAGTGTAATTTGTACGTATTATCTAAAGTATATGTTTCACGAGACATTCAATGTATGCAAAATCTGTGTAATAGAATTTTTAATAAAGAAGAAAACTAAAGATTTACGTGATTTTGAATTTAATTATCTTTCTTTTTAGTTCTTTGTGGCTTCTATACATACTATACACAATGGTGTATAGTATGTATATAATGATACAGCGTGTGTTTATTTAACTGGGACAGTATGAGGAAATCACAACCATAGGGGTAACAGTAACCCAGACCGGGAGAAGTTATTTGATAATTTCCCAAGTAAAAAAAAAAAAAAAAAAGAGTAGTACACGAAAACTTTATTTTTGGGCCTGGGCTGGAACGATGGAATACGTAATAATTAGACAGTTAAAAGGGGTTCATAAAAAAACAATAATTTAGATCGTAACAATTTATTTCGGTATATTTCCATTTTTAACAAAAAATATTTACAATTAATTAAGGATACATTTTAACATCGTGGTGACTAGATTCATTTTGTATGTTTGAGCACAACATATCCCGCACATTCCCCACAAACTTCATTAAAACTAACTGCCGTTGCTTATTAATAGTATTATAAATTAGATTCGCATGAAAACCCGATGGTTTCTCGTTCGTTTTACTTAATATAATTATAATGATACCATACAGTAAATAAAAAAAAGGAAAAGGGGGAAATCAACATTCCAAAAATCTTAAAAAACGTCTCACAATTATAGGGTCGTTTTACGTGAATTTTATTATAGGTATAACCTTGTATAAAATTCACATAAAACGGAATACAACAATGATTAAATATAATTAATATTAAGGAAACTTAAAGGACGGGAATATAAAAATATCTAAACAAATCTCTAGCATTGTAAAGACTAATCAATCACGCCAAGAAATAGTATCTACAAATACAATTACAAACGTTTTAAAATCACCCAAGTGTAGTATAGTTGGAAAACTACGTAATTCAGAACGCATCACAGATTTTAGAATAGCATTATTATGGTTTATTTTCAAACAGTATCGACGCAGCGTTCGTGTATTTTTGGCGCGTTTTCCTGAGTTGAAAATATAAATCTAATATTGTAAACAAACTTGCGACTGAAATGTGTTCACAAATATGAAACATAATATAATTATGTAGCCACTATGAAAGAAGTAAAATAAATAGTATTTATAATGTAATATTTGATTTCCCAACTCTCTAAAATGTTTGAAAAAATTAGTTGGTAGAATTCCGTCAACGTTTAAGTGGCAATATGTGGTAGGTGTCTCATTCATAACTGTAAGCCTAAGTAGACTAAGTAAGGCTACGATTATAGTTCTAATGGTCCAAATAGATGTATCGCTTGGCAGTTGTCGCTGTCGTCACCCAGGAACTGAGCGAACAGCTCCTGGTATCTCGACAGTGTCAGCCCACCTTTCCTTCTGTCATCGTCCTGGAAGAAAATTGTACTGTCAACAACTGGGTTCTGCTAACTAACCCAACCCAGAAACTTGTCCAAAATTGTAACACCTTATCTCTATTTTCACAGTGCTTTGGAATAATAGGACGTATTGCAACTTTTCAGAATGAAACTCAAGCTATGTGCTCTGAACTCCTAATCTTGGTCTAACAAACACATGTATCTCTAGTTCTTAAAGCACCACTATCGACGTAATTGGTTCGCTTGCACAATCACCCTTACCTACTTACCTTACCTATCGCTAGCTCTACATATTTAGTACGGGGAACCTGCTATATAACAACTCTCATCAAACAAAAATAACACGTGTATTAGGTTAGTTTTTCCTCATCTAATTTTTATTGATACCTTACGTCACATGTCACGGTAAATCTCCTTTCACGAGACACCTGTAGGCGCGGGAGCATAAACTTACGTCCGCCTGCCAATTTACTTGTGATCCCGGCAGTAATTGCTTTTGAAGCGTGCTAACTAGAAGATGTGAAGATATAGACACGCCCGTCGCCAGCATTGGCTACGCGCCAGGAAGAAAGCTCTTTATTGTTTTATTCGTCTTGTTGCATAATTTTATTTCTGGTTAACGCTTTTTATAACGCATATTACCTATGTGGTTATTTCTGTAGCGTATTCGCTATATTTAAGTCTCTAAAGATATCGCACACAAGAAATTTAGTCCACTGTTGTTGTGGTTATGCCATACAAAATATGTTTTACGATGTTTTTATTTTATCGTTCAGTTCTTAGACGTGTGGACGAAAGTAACACTTATTAAATAAAATGTAAAGCAAAAGAACGTCGCTATTTCATAAAATATTGACAACGTTTACGCATTTAAATATCCCATTCATAACTTTCCTGTAACCGCGAGTTATGGTAGACGTGTTAAACGTAAGCACGCTTTAAATCATTACAAAATTATACATTTTGTAGAACTTCAAAGATGTTGTTTGAATTATTCATGAATTAATGACATGCCTGCTATTTAAACACTATTGCATCTAGATCAGACAGTTGGTTATCTACATACATCTATCCGAGCTGTGGTCTTAAAATCTCCGAACAAATCTCGCGAAAAATCCCGATTCCGGCTTGGCGTTTTGCCTGCAGCAGTAATGGATAGCTGCAATAGGCTTATAATGAAGATATGTGAGGGACTGTTAAAAGCTAATTATTTAGCACCTCAGCATTTGCAATGAGGATTCATCTCAGCCATGTCAATGTCATCAATTTACATCAGAATCGGTTGCCAACGCCACATGGCTACTATGGCTAGGTAATAAGTATTTCTAGAACGGCGTGTATTAGTATGTGATCTATATTTTGAACGTGATTGGCATGTCTTGTATACGGCAACATATTATAAAATTAGCTTCGCCCCGCGGTTTCACCCGCATAAGTTTCGATCCCATGGGAATGTCGGGATAAAAAGTATCCTATGTACTAATCCAGGTTGTGGTCTACCCAAGTGCCAAATTTCATCCAAATCTGTTCAGCCGTTTTAGCGTGAAAGCGTAACAAATAAACTCACTTTCGCAATATTAGTTAGGATTGTTCAGTCATTAAGGGCGATGAAACTTTCCTGGGGACGGGAAATTATTTTAAGAATAGCTATTGTCTTTTTCCATTGAAACGACAAAGCTAAGGTTTATTGGGCATAATAGATTATGACAGAACAAAAGATTTTAGTCAAGATTAGTGACCAATGCTCAATTAATTTCGGTGCTGGTTGGCCGCTTTTTGCGATTGATTGAATATAAATAATTTACGACATGTTTATGTAGTAGTGAAATAAATCTTACACAGAGTGACAGTTAAAACCAAATTACTGAATAGTAATTAAAATGTAATTAGCAGTCCGACAGCTAGAAAATTAAACTGTGATATCGCATAATTTGGGGATTTATGTTTACTTTTGAACAAGCGTCAAAATATTGTCAACCTACCCACGTGGTAGGTAGACAATATTTTGACATTCCGTTAATATGGTCTCCGTATAGTAAAAACTTCATTCAAGCCTTTTTCTATGAAATGAAAAGGATGTTTGAGAATATAATCCTGAAAAATTGGACTAATAACATTAGCCTGTATATACGAGAGGTGAACTTACCATTACATCAGAACATTAAGTGTACCTACATCTCTGCAGTGCTCCGGGCAAAGCTTTGGGTACTGAAAGTCAGCTAGAATACGGTACCTACTGTACCTACATCTTCATTATTAAAATACTTACATTGAGTAGGGAGTTGAAAGCGTCGTCTACGACTTTGATGTCCTCCAACACCATCCGTTGTACACAGTCGTATCGATACTCGTCAATCCCGATAACTCCATCAGTGTTTAAGTCTATCATCTTGAAGTTTGTCTCTATGAACGCTTTCATGGCTTGAGGAAAGTCCTCATATCTTCGGCCAACGCAGCTGTTCTGTACGGCCTGTTTGAACTCGTCGACCGTTATTGTACCGTCCTGCAAAAACTTGTAATTGAGAACATGCTGTTGGGTGTTACAAGATTAAAATAAAAGCTGGAAGCGTGTGCGTGGCTGTGCGTGTGTGTAAAGTGAAAATTAGATTAATTAATATTTGTTTTCTTGTTAATTAACTACTGACGACTAGTGTAATTATTGGTTTAGATTGTGTTAAAATTAAATTGGACTAACTACATAAACAACATCTACTAATATAGCAAGGTCAAATAATACTTTTCTCAAATAGGTATTGTACGTAACTATATCAAATCTTCATGTAGTGTATGAGTTTAAACTGTGAGTGTTGTGTCGATGTCGAACACCAGTTCGGAATCTGGATATTTTTTACACGACTGAGGGTGATTAGAAAAAGTTCAATTACTTTTTCATGATGGCAACTCGTAAACTTCAGTAGGTAATCTGAAAATTGGAAAATGGGTATAATTTTCACTTGTTTAACTTTTACCCTGGACTGCCTGGAATTCTACACCAAGATAGGTATACCGCAATAACTATTTAAGGCTTTTTTCAAGCAAACATTCACGAAACTACATAAAAGCGGACCATCACCAAGATGCAGAAGTTTTTCTAGCATTTATAGACTACAATCTACAAAGATATAGCATTATTGCGTCCACCGAAGCGTTGCTGACATCGCGTAGTGTACTTGTAGTGTGGGTAACCGACATAGTCTGGCACCTTGTCGAAGTCCGCGAGCTGTGCGATCTCCTCCCACAGACTGAGCATGACATGCTGGTACTTGGCCAGGCGTGCAGAGCTGCAGTCGCCTTTGCCCTCCAACACGCACGTGCGAAGGGCCAGGCAGTGAAAATCGTGCGCGTCCAGGTAGCCGTTGTTGTCGATATCTGGAGACAGGTTTAACAACGATTAGAAAGTGACTTTTTTCGTCGAAGGGGTTGCCAGACTCATATTATGACGCCTTGTTATTATTCTCTTGGCATTGTCTGATTTCCCGAAACACTAGGTACGATAGTGACAGTAAGCTCTGGGGGCCTACCTACTACTTCAGTGTGGGAAAGAGATGAAGCTCTACAAGACGTATAGCTTCATCTCTTTCTCCCACTGAAGTAATATTAAAATAATACTGCTTTTGAGTTGGTGGTAAGCCCCCAGAGCTGCTCCCAAATATAATGTAATCGTCGAAATGCTGTCAGTTTAATAGCAAGTTCGTGATGATTTAGCTATCATGTCAACATACGACATCTGCGCTACGGACAAGGTGTGAGAATCATTATCATTGTAACATGCCGATCCCCAATCAGTGTCGTAACGAGTAAGCAAATGAGCCGCGGCTGCCCAGTTGGCTGCCATAGCATGTAAACAATAGGTAACTATTAATTTAATTGTGGCTACTCATGCCAAAACCCAGAGATCCCTCATTTCACAATCGTAAGCGATTTTTCAAACAGCAAACTTAATATAATTGATGTCGATGATTGAGTGCGCGGGTGTTCAACGGACAGTGGAAGTTTATGTACATCAATAACAGAATTTGCCAATCATAAGAATAGATTCAATGTTAAAATAGTCGATGAAGACATCTGGGAACTTGGGAAGCACGTGTAGACCGATACGTAGCTGGGTATACGTTGAACCAGCTGGGAAATGATTTGGGCAACAGACACAACAAAGTGGCTGGGAACTAATTGAAAATGAGAAGCTTGAGGGCCATCACCTTCAACATTCGAAATTAGAATCGAACTGTAAATTAATCCGTACTACCGGTTGACAATAACAAGTTTCTAAAAAAAAAAAAACAATCCCAGATCATCGTCAATACTTACCTACAATGTTTTGTATTTATCAAATGCAAGAACATAGAGTGATTAAAAAGCGAAATCTAATTAAAGCTTATTAGATAGCTCTTACAGAGATTCTCATCTAATTAATAGCCCTCTAGTCCGAACCCTAATAGCATATAATTATGTCCAAACAAGTGGTAATTGATTAACTTTCATTATTGAGGAGTGGGCGTAAGAGATTGCTCATTGAGCACTGTAGCTGTCCTACAAAGAGAAGTTTATAGTGTTCTGGGGTATAGTAAAGTAGTAATTGTGAAATCTTGGCAGGCTCGACACACGTTCTCGTGGATGCGTTCCGTTGTTAATAGATTGATGACCGGCTACCACTGCTCCACAAATTCTGCACAGGTCACTGTCATGCTTAACTTGATCTTTATAGGTGTTATAATATTGTTCTAATGCAGTTCAGTTGCTCTATGTAAAAATCTTGAATGCAATATCCGGTTAAGACTGGAAGCTGACCCCAACCTAAGCCGAACTCCAGAATTTGAACACCTTTTTAAGAATAACTAATTTGTCCATATAAGTAATAATACCTACCTATACCTACTCTAAGGCTCCGCACAAACGAGCCATCGACCACAGCCACCGGTAGCCCAGCGATAAGCAGTTCACATGCTTTTTCATACGTTTTGTATGGATTCGTAGCACACGTGTGGCCGGTGGCGGCCACCCGCTACAGCAGTACTCAACACCGCAGCAAGAGGCGACAGCCTCCGGTGGCTGTCGCGCGCCACGTCTTTTGGTACCGCACAAACGAAGGTGGTCAGTGGCTGCCACGAGTGGTCGGTAGCCGCTACAATTTGTAACGAATACAAAGCGAAGCGAGCAAAGTAGCGAGTGGCTGCCACCGGTGTGACATGTCGCGGACACTGAGTCGCGAGTGACTGCCACCTGTCGCGGACACTAGAGTCACGAGTGGACGCCACTCGCTACACGTTTATTTATTCAAAATCTGTATTAACAATAAAATACATAGAATCTGCCAAACTGCATAACAGTTTGTCGGCAGTTGTTCTCGTCTATCACGGCGAGCGGCAGTTTGTCGTCGTGTACGGCGATTCCATACAAAACGTGTTAAAAATCATGTAAACGGCTTGTCGCCAGCTGTGGTCGGTGGCCCGTTGGCGCGGAGCCTAAGAAATGTTATGGTGATTCGTATTTCATGGGTGCAAATAAAAAAATAATTGATTGCTGCGTTGGCCTAAGTCGCAAGCGCGACTGCATAGCGTGAGGTTTGATTCCCAGGTTGGGTAGTATTATTGGGTCAGTGACAGCTCGGCCCAAGTCATCTCAACCTGAATAATAATACCAGATACTACTTCGTCAAAACGCCTAAAAAAGTGGTGTGTACCGTCAGCATGCAAAGATTATTTTAAATGAAATTGAATATTTTAAACTTGTTCTGCAATAAAGACTGTTTTTACTGTAATGATTTATTTTAAAGTATTGATTTTCTGCCTGACCGTACGAAACACCTTAATCGGGAGTGAAATATCTGGTATTATTATTCGGGTTGAATTGACTCGGGCCGAGCAGTCACTGACCCGTACAATTTCGGATGTTAAGTTTAAATAATTGAGGGCCGACTCTTCTGCTAGACCTTATCGTAATTGTGTGCAACTAAACATAACTGGGGAAGTGGCGAAGCGATGGCGGCTTAATGTAAAAAAATTACCAAGGTATAACTTCTCCACACCTCCTCTACCCCATAGCAATGAAAGTATTCATAATGAAAGCCGGTCCAAATAAGCGTGTGTGTTTAAAAAGGGACGTAGAAAAAATCCTCTGAGTGGGCTTCTCGTTCATGAGTAAGAAACTACGGAAACATTCGTAATTCCGTGTTTATTTAAATAAAGAGCAAATGTAATGAAAGCACCATTGGAAAGAGTAATGGTTCTGCAAATTGCTAGCTGTCTTGTTGATTCATCAGTGTATCTGGACTGTTATGAATGAATCAGTGTCCAAAATCTGTTATTTAGTAACTACCACGTAAAGTTGTATCTATCGTGTAATATCATCGCGTCAGGCAGAAGATAAATGATTTTTAAAAATAAAGACAAGCAGCTGGGTCAAGTCCAACGATACAAAACAATTAACCAATTGTTTGATACTTTGTAAAAGAGACTTGTATACCGACGTTAAAACTACTATTTATCCAGTTAACACAACGATTTAGAAGTATTTTTTTACTAAAAATAATCTTCACATTTGCATTATAGACTAAACTGGTGGAAAAGACAAAACACCTTGAAAAAAGAAAGAAGTGGTAATTAGAAAATGTTTATAAATTTGGAAATCAACCCAACCTATCACCATCTACCTAGGCACCTACTGCTGGACATTAGTTGTTTAGATTCAAAATAAATTTCTTGTTCCCTAATCAGCTGGTCTGTAACCGCACAAAAATACATAACAACAGATATATTTATGTAGGCAGTCGCAAGTTTCCAGCCACGTCCGGAAAATCTATCTATCAACGAATTAAATCACACAGTTAAACATTGAAAAAACTCACCGTAGAGATATCTCACAACAAACTCAACTCTGTTATCCCAGGAGTACGCCATTTTGATTGATGTACCAAGTGTGTTTAGAAGTTTCCAGTGTCGTTGTCTGGGGTTGGCTATAGCGAGCTTATAGTAGCGCGGCGGCGGTCGCGACTCAACTGACGGCCGCCGCCCGCGCCTCTCCGTTCCGAATAAACCAACAAAATAAAACAATATTACATTAAGACGACCACGTCACCACGCAACACCCTAAATATCTACGCAACGCCGTGGACAACATGCTAGCTGTTTGGCAGGGACACTACAGGCCCAGCTTACGGCATAGTGGCCTCATCATTGCAAGGTCGTGGGTTGCATTACAGCGCATCTAAATTAAACCGACTCTTTATATCCACTTCCAATCAACGGGTAATTATAACTGCAGTAATGACTAATGAGTATCACGTTCTCTACACTTGCGGCGAGGTCCATTATTTGGATATGGAAAAATTTGCATAATCAGCCTATAATGTTTCCACGGTTGGGACACTACAGGTCACACAGGCCTCCTCTCTTCGAGAGGGAGTGGGCTGTAATCTACCACGCGTGCCCAGTGTAGTTTGGTAGATGTCACATGTCTTCGAATTTATGGTTCTAAAATATGGCGGTTTCCTTACGATGTTTTCCTTCACCGTTTTGAGAGCAGAGCATTGCTGGTGCAGTGTGCAGCTCATTTTCCGGATTCTTACCATTTGCTGCCATAAAAGTCAACTATGTATGGTGCTAAATTATAAGGAGAAACAGCAGCCCTCAGTCCTCGTACGTAACTTCGAGCAAACAGCAATCACCTAGCTGTTTGACAAGCATGGTGATCATGGTGATAGGTACCTACTGATAAAATCTTTGCGGTCGTTCCTTGTAGACATTTTTATGTTTACAGGCTGAAATGATACTGACAGAAGAGAACCAGCATTTAAAATCAAACAATGTGGGTTTACTTTCTAGTCAAAGAAACTCAGTGCGCGATGGTCTGGCTCACCGCACAATAACCTATGAATGAAGCAAAGACACTTGTGTAGACTGACTCTGACTGACTGGGGGAGCGGAGCAATCCGATGTCATTAGCCTGATCTATCACAGTTATCACAGAGCATTATGGATGGTTATCTATAGGATCGGTAGTGTCGTGAAATCGTGATAGCTTTGTAGATGAAAAACGGACTGCATTGCTGCAAGCGACTTCTAGATAGGTACCTACAGTGCGTCCAGAATATATGAGCAGGTGACGACGTCATACTCATCATCTATTGTGCACATCTCGGGGAATATAGGCAACCTAACTAAGAATATTATAAAAGCGAAAGTGAGTTTGTTTGTTTGTTACGCTTTCACGCTAAAACGGCTAAACAGATTTGAATGAAATTTGGCTCATGAGTAGAGTATTTACGTTTCCGTGTGCCAATGGGAGACAATACTCCTTGAAACACGCACGTGTTTGTTACGCTCACTCCTTTTCCAAATTCGTGTTCAACTATAGGCACGCGTCCTCCGATCGCGCGCGGGTTTCCAACGCACACTGTTCTTCGAAACACGTGTTCAAGGCGATGCATGGAACTTGTCCATAAAGTGCACGTATCCTCCAATCGCGCACGGCTTTGCAACGCAACTCTTCTTCCGAACACGTGTTCAAGGCGATGCATCGTACGTAAACTTCACCGATCGCGTCTCACTACTTCGCCAATCGCATTCGTTTGTTTTCCACTGTGCAGCGTTTGAGATCAGTGTGGTTTCAAATAATTAAATACTAGATAATGGATAGTTTCATTATCTAGTACCTACTTACATAGTTCACAATATTATCAATTTATCTTTGAATACTTAGTTTCAACGATGAATTGATAATATCAATTTATCTTTGAATAGTTTCAACGATGAATTGATAATATTCTGAACAAACTTGTGATGGTGATATGATAAATACAAGCAAAGTTTAGTTATACCATTTGAATTCAAAATATTAAAAGCCCAGTGGCAAAGAATTACTGATATATTGGAAAAGGATTCAAATTCTACGTATACAAACATTCTTAAAAATGTTGTAGGTATCTGATTTTTCGAAGCTACAAACTCCATCGAGTATAGGGGAGAGGAACCGATTATCGGATACTTTTGTTTAAAATTAAAAAAAAAATAGTAAACAAAGGCTCAGACCTTAAAACTTGACATTTTCACCATCTGCATTTTATATTCTATAAGAAACCAGTAACTGTTTAACGCATTACGTTTAATTTATTTAAATTATATTTAATTTTACAAAAATCGGTAGAAATTGTGGTTTTCAAAAAGGTTGCCCTTAATTGGATATCCGATAATAGGGCCCAATTACCATATCTGGTATTAGGCGACTACTTTTATAAATAAAACGAGGTGCTTAATGTTTTACATAGTATTAATTTATTAACAATCATCAGTCTTATTAATGATTAAAATCAGTCTTAATTATGTTTATTTCGATTAGGTAGGCGAATATGACCTCATATCTTCAAAAATCTCATTAAAATAAAAATATATAATTAGTCATAATCTTTGAGGTAGGTGACCTTTCAGGTCAATCATACTACGGCTAATAAACATCTCAAATAAAATAAAATAAAAAACATAAACCATACATTCAAAACTCTTCTGATGATATAGATAATTTCAGAAGATATTTTCTAAGCTAGACTTCAAGGGCAAATAATATAAAACACATTGCATTGCAGCCCATAGTATTTTTTTATCATCTCAAGGCAGTATTTAACTAATTCTTCTTCTATTTCTTTGTCAAATGTAGGTTTTCTGCCTAATTTAGTTGCCAGGAGCTCATCTATATCCTTGAGATTCTTAACATAGTCTTCTAAAGTGCTTTTGGGAACACCGTATAATTTCGAAGCCATAAGATACCCCATTTCTTTGTTTTTCACAGCAAGGTAGGCAATTTTCAGGGATTTACTATACCATTTTTTTCTATTTAATCTTGAAGACATGGTGAAACTGAAAGAAAAACATAAAACATTGTAATGACATGGATAACCAAAATTTTACAATATGTAAAAATGAGTCTCGTTATATTGGATACCCGATATTGGGCACGCGTAGGTATCTGATATTGGGATTTAATATGGCTGAATAAGAACAACAACAACTTTTAAAACATTGCTATTTTCTGAAGTAAAATCCGTTTAAACAACAGAATAATTGCTACCCTTGATAAAACATAGCAATGACAAAAATAAATTGTACTTACTTCAATGAAAACAACACTTTTAAACACAATATTATTTTTTTCACGTACGAGAAAAGTTGCGTCGGCTCATTGTTCCGCCATTTTTGTTTCTAGACTGTCACACTTTCTGCAGTGGCGCTGTTTTACGATTACCAATAAGTTTATGAAATTAAAAATAGATGTCACTTTATGAAAATTTCGAGATAGTCGACTATCCGAATTTGCGCAACTATCCGATATACGGTGCCTTTCCCCTAATAATCTTTTATTGTTGAAAAAAAGACCGACGAAGATCTCGAAAAATGTATGTACGGACGCCAGCACATCAAGCTACCCGAAACTGTCAAATTTTTCCAATCAACTTTGAACCTTAATTTTCGTGCTGGCGTCTGTACAGACGCCAGCACATCAAGCTACCCGAAACTGTCAAATTTTCCCAATCAACTTTAAACCTTAAAGATTAGCAATAAAGTTGAAAATCTATTAAAGAAATTTGACAGATTGTAGTAGCTTGTGGTGCTGGCGTCTGTACAATCAACATCGATCGCTCGAAGAATCTAATCAGGATGACCAACCAAGTCAGAAACTGTAAAAGGTAAAAGTGTTACAATACTGCATCAATAAATGAAAATGAGCCTGCCAAAAAACATTGACTTTATAAAATTACATTAATTTGTTCATGTATCTACTCAGTGAGGTGACTGAGGCTCCTTTGTATTTTTTTATCTGGCAACTCACGGTCCCACGTCTTGTGAAATTCAAAACTGCGTTCCAATAATGATCGTTATATGATTTTGTGCGTTCAATCATTTCTGCGCTCTTTACACCTACGTAAAGTGGAATACAACTATCCTGCTCCTGCTGCCAATGTCATTCATTATTAAATTCAACTTCAAGTCAGAGTCAAATTGTCAATGGTGACTATTGGTGACGTATTGTCAGAAAAACATCTGTACTCTTGTACAAACATGTGATACTGCGTTTATTCAAACTCGTTTTTTTTTTACTGAAGAAAATAATAATATCGTGATTGCACTTGTGATACTCATTATAATGTCCAACATACGCTACAGTAATTTCGTTAAAGCTAGTTCCCCTGAGCCTGAGCAAGACATCAAAGTTGTACAAAACAGTGGGATACTTAGTGGAGAGGAAGCCCGAAAAATATACCTTGACGAAGTAAAACAAGCAAAAGCATCAAGCAGTAAGAAGATACCCCGTTTGTTAGAAAATAAGAAAAAAATCGTGAGGCTACAACAACAAGAAATAACTCTAAAAAACAAAGATTTATTTATAACAGTGCAGAACAATGATGTTGATACACTCAAATATGTTTTAGATAGATGTCCTGATAAGATAAATGTTGTCGACGAGTATGGATGGAGTTTACTTATGATTGCTTGCCAGGCAGACTCAACCGATGCAGTAAAACTGTTACTGAAAAGAGGTATTGACATATCTCTAAGAGATAAAGCTGGTAATTCGGCTCGAAGCTTAGTGATCAAGAACAAAAATTATATATTAGCAGATATTTTACTTAGATACATACAACAAGAAACTCCAATAAAACAAAAACACCCAAAAATAAAAGTGAAAACGAAAGAGGAGTTTACATGTGAGATTTGTAATAAAACATTTCCTGACAGACATGAGCATTTATCATCAACATTACACAATATTAGTGCAAGCAGAGGCAAGAAAATACCAGCAAATTATGTGTTACCGGCATCAAACAGAGGATATCAGTTGATGATAAAAGGTGGTTGGGACAGAGAGTCTGGCCTAGGAAGGGATGGGTCTGGTAAACTATATCCTATCAAAACTGTACAGAAGAAAGACAGGAAAGGTCTTGGACAAGCAAAACAAAAACCTACTGTCACACCAACCAAATCACAAGACAATGTAAAACATAAAAATAGGAGGAAGGTGGCAAGAGACCATCAAAGCGACATCTCTTTTGAAATAAAGTTTAGGCGAGAGTTTTACTGAAACATGCTATTTTATTTCCTTATAACTATTACAACAATAATATAGAATGTAATAAATTTCTAACTATCTACATTATGAGCTTCCCAACATGCATTTCTGCTGTCGAGTTTTTGTTCATAATTTAATAAATTAGGCAATAAGATTTGGATTTAAATCATTGAATCATATTTGTCCTGTCTCTTGAGATAACAATAGTATCATAAGATCAACAATTTATTTATCTCAAATTATAACTCGTCTTGAACATATAAAACATGCTAGTAATGATAAAAAAGGTGATATAAAGTAGTCTTCAAACCATCAAAAGATATCTGATAAACATATACATATCTTAGTAATATAATAAAAATAATTGATTGCAAAAATATATTTCATTTATTTACTTTGAAAAGGCACTGCACAGATGTTCAGTTTTCTTTTAACAACCAGTAATACTTTTATATTCAATACATTTTATTGATGAGGTTTATCAGTATTTATTTTGTGCACATTTGCATACAAATAATTATTATAAAAATCTATGTCATGAATTAAATTCTGTTTGTTACTTGAGAACTTCAGTGATTATCATAAAAATATAAATATTTGTTTCTGAAATCATGTAGACTTATAACTTCAACTACTTTTGCTTACAACTAACTATGATACAATTTATTTTCTATATTCACATTGCATTGTTGATGGTTATCACAGGTTAGGGGCCACCCAGTTGAGGAAATTGATAGCAAGTTCAAATCCTACAAAACAGGCTGCATTAGCCGGGAAGGCTCTGATCATAACAGGTGCCACTCCCTTGTATAAGGCTGTTGGACCTTCTCTCTCCATCAGCTGTTTGAAAACATCCCTCATGCCATTAGGGTATGTGCCCTCAGGAGCTGTTTGCAGTCTACTCTTCAATACATCAGCCGGCATACCAACCAGCCAGTTAGCTATTCCAGCACAACCACCAGCCATTATAGTTGCCATCATCTTCAATTTAGCACTGGCATCCTGAGTAACCAGCAATTCTTTGACCCATTCATAAGTCATGAAGTACATACCACTGGCAGGGACATCCCTTAGAATTGTGGCCACACTGCCCTTGTATATGCTCCTCATTCCACCCTCTGTATACAGCTGCCTGGCACAATCAACCATGCCTGAGTATTTCTGTGGCACATTACCACCTTGTTGAATCTGAAGTAGACATTTGATGCGCTCTCCTGGTGCCATAATAGATGTAGTGAAAATACCAGAGAAAGCACCTGCAGCAAACAACTCGGGTTTCGAAAGAACTTGGTCTTCGTCTCGTTTAATCAGGTTCTTGCCGAGTCCGAAGCCAAAGAAACTAATAGCGAAAATTGGGGCCACTCCAGTGAGTGGTGCTGACATACCCTTGTATAGGCCTCTGAAGCCTTCCTTCTGTATGGTCTTCTTAAAACAGTCATAGGTGCCACCGTACAAGGCAATCTCTCCCGCTTGAGGCAGGGGCATAGTCTGTAATCTTACTTTAATCGTGTCCATAGGGTGGCCCGCTAAAACAGTACACACACCACCAAAACCACCACTTAAAAAATATTTTACAGGGCTGCTGTTTTCCGACATTTTCGTTTCGTTTATTCGTTCGGAGGAGAAAGGAAAGGTAACCTTAGGAAACTCGTTTTGAGTCGAAACACTAGAATAATTTTATAGTCAACAGTTGTCTTGTCTAAAATGTCAAAGTCCAAATGAATTGCGTTCCAGTTTCCAACAAGTCCGTAATAATACCAATCCGAAAGATGACCAATCTATAAATAACAACGCAGTGATTTTTAGTAAACGTTTCTACTTCTTCCACCAGTATTTGAATATTGACCATAAACAACATCAGTTATATATCATGCATTTACACCATTTAAATAAATTAAATTTTCTTCTGCAATCCATAAAAAACTTTTAAAACTTCGTTCGTTGACTTCACAGTATTACTTTCCTCTATCCCTGCATTCCGAGTTACGCTTAAAGTGATAACATTGCGAATCCGACCAAAGCCCAAAGTCACAATGGGGATAAAAACTGCCATTTGCTCACTTCAGATGTCGCTATCATTGTCCGTCTTTAAATTTGACAGCTAGCTGTCAATATCCATACATTTTTTGTAAACAATCAACTTATTTTACGCCTAATTAAATAATATGCCCCCTTGCGCAGCTGTTGACTGCAAAAATCCGGGGGCCCATGTATTCCCCAAAGATCTTAAAAGAAGAAAAGTGTGGGAGAGAGCTCTCCGAAGAAAAAATTGGAAACCAAATAATTCGTCGAGGTTATGTACTATTCATTTTAAACCTGAAGACTTCTATCAGACGAATGCGTATACAGGTGATGCTCTTTTTCATAATACAGTGAACTTAAGTGTGTTTTCATTATAGGCATTTGTGGATATTTATTTATATACTTTATACTAAGGTTGTGTTGTTAAGATTATCTTTTAATCGACCAAAATACTCGTATGTCTAAGTAGCAAGCATCTATGCAGCATTCGCTTTATTGCATTGTATTTAATACCTTCATACCAAACTACCTACTGCCTAATATTAACACATATCCTGCTCTGAATCCTACTGAAAGGACTGGCCCGCAGTGGCAGTGGACAAACCTGTGTGGAAAAGGGAATGGGAGGCCTTTGCCTAGCTGTGGGACATTACGGGCTAAATAGATAAATACATCTTCCACTCATCATATTTGTATTTAATGTTTCGCACAAAGATAAGTAGATCATAAATCCTTTTTGTCTGTTCTAGGTGATGAAAATATTTACAAAAGGATCAGGAAGACTGCTGTACCCTCAATTTTTTCTTTTACTAAAGTCAACCAGTCCACCCCTTCGCTGAAGACAGAGCAAATAGACTGTTACAGAGAAATGAGAAAAAACAATGTTTTGATACATATAGTGATCAAATTGCTGGACCTAGCCATGTTCAAACCCGTGATAGTTATGAAGAGCCATATAAAGACGAGGAATTTACAATGTTTAACGAAATAGAAATTTTTCCTAGCACACCATTGGAGCCAGATGATGGGCCAGAGCGGGACCAACATACTGTATCATCAAGGCATACTCAAGTGAATTGTGTGTACATTTATGGATCTATAAAGAACTGTAGAAACAATGACAGTATCATTGCTTTCTACACAGGTTTTGAAACCTACCATAAGTTCTATTTTGTGTGTTCGACTTAAGTATAATGGCTCACAAAATAAAGTATTATGGAAGTCATGTGAAGAATATTACTATTGAAAATGTTATTTATTTCAATGTAATTTAATTTATTATTTAATGTAAACCAAATATTTGATCCTAGTTTATTGCATTATTGCTTTGTTTTTACATAATTCTAAATCAGCCATTATTAGAAATTAATTGCAGTCATAAAAATGTTAAATTCAAATATAGTGCATGTGGTGTTAGCTTTAAGTAATTGTTGCACTTATAAATGTATATCGTGTAGTTTTAAAAGAAATGTACTTAATGTGTAAACAATTGTAGGCTTACCTATTCATTAATAAATAAATAAATAAGTCAACGCGTTCACATTGAATGTTTGTTATGTTTGACAAAACATCACAATTTTGTGCCCCTCGCATCAAAGATATTTTTTGTTTGTCTTATGTGCTGTAACTTTAGGGAATGTATTATGTAATATGTATTGTGTATAAGGAGATAAATAAAACATTGTATATAATATTAATTTGGTTTTATTACAGTATCATAGTATTTATCGTAAATTGCTGGTTGGAGATACTCAGTATAAAATGATGTTGTTTTTGGTTGTTTGAACATCATTAATTTTTCTGTGCATACTGTATACATAGGTTATTGTAATCTTTGTACATACTATATCCTCTATACCATGGAGGACTGTGAAGATATGTTTACAGTGTGCTTCCAAGCCACTTCCAGCTGCACATTCACAATGACTTTCACATATCATACCAGTCTTATTCATTAATCTTTTCATTTGTGCCTTGCATTGTGCATGAAAATAAGCATGGTTACGATCATTAGCTTGATCAAGCTCCTATTTTCATAGAGGATTTTCACTTTAGGAGATATTTGAAACCTGAAATAATATTAACATTAAATTAAGTATATTACACGTTTTTTTTATAGTTGAACTCACAAAGGAAGTAGTGAATGCATCATAAGTTGATCACTGTATGAAAACTTACCCTTCAGCAAACGTTTGAATGTGGGTTTTAGATAGCGCTGGAAGATCAGTGCTAGAATTGACATCCCTGAACTTTTCCAGGGCAGGAATGTTAGGGTTATCATCCTCAAGCTCTTCTTCAACTCCGATCAAGTTATTCCTGTCGTATGCCTCCAGTCTTCAACAAAAAAAGTAGTTTTAAATAATGTAAACAAAACAATCTATCAAATATAAAATGGTCATTATTTATTTACCTTTCCACTAAAGCTGCTTTTTTACCCGTGGTAGATGCATCTCTTTTCCATAACTCGGCTTTTAGTTGTACTACACTCCAAATCGCATACATTTTTGTCTAGTTTTCGTATAAACGATATCGACACAACAGTGAAAACATAAACAACAATGGCGGACTAAAGACGCACAACCGTGCTGCCATCTGCTATGAGCTTTCAGTTTTTAACCCCATTATTACTCAATAACCCATATATTTTGTGACTAAAGTCGGATTCGCGATATTATCACTTTTAGCGTAACTCGGAATGCGGCCATAAGTTGACGTTGACTTTGACACTGTCAAAGTGTTTTGCTATTGCTCGTTTTGCTTAAATTGTTGCCAGCTGATAGCTGGTTCAAATTCGTAAATAAAAACATTAGATAGAAATAAGTACCCACCGACTTTCCAAATGCTCGAATTAGGTTTTCTTCAATAATGTCGTGTTCGAAAGAAGAAATTGAAAGAAAGCGCCTGGCTGCGCTACAGAAACGACAAAACTTACTGTCTAACAGTAACTCTAATCAGAATACCCCTACAAAATCAAGTCCCGCTCAAATCGGAAGCCCACTACCTTCATCGTCAAATGGTGGTTATAGATCTTTTACTAATAACTCCAATAGAAGTCACCCGTACGCTAAACCTAAAGCAAGTAGGAGTAGTGAGGAGAATCATGTCCCTGTTGGTAAAGTGGTCAGTGGCACAGTGTACTTGATCTCCGAAGATAGGTTTGAAGTGAACCCCTCAGAGTTTTGCTCACCTCTCATAAATATATTCAAGAGCTTGCCTTCTAAAAACTATGGTAAGTAACTTTTCATTTACTTGAAACATATTTTATTGAATACCTAGGAGATAATAAGATTAGTTAAGCAATGATAGATTGATAAGGTTTAATAATTTACTTTATGATAAACTTAAATGCATTATGTTCTGACCTTGGGTTTCAATAAAAACAAATAACAATAAAAAATTTAAGTTTTAGAATAATCCTGTTTTTAATTCCAGATTCAAAATCGAAGTTATGGAACTTCTCAGTCAATGATTATCAGCAGCTGATGTCTAAAGTTGCACCTCTGGCACCACACATAGTGCTGGGTCCCATCCCACCATATGTTCTGAGGGTAAACAAACACAAGTTCTTACTCTTTCAATCTTTTATTTCAATGTTTTTTTTTTTTGTACTTTTATACATTTTGACCGCGTAGGTATTGCACTTTTCTATGAAACAGCCGTTTTTTATTTTTACAACAACATAACATCACGACAAAAACCGATAAAACCGATAAAAAATTTCAACGCAAGGGGGTTCAGAATCATGCACTGAATCCATGGTTTCAGTTTTCGCGTCGATGTCCCTGCCATCCAGTATAATATAAATACAGGGTGTAAAAGACAATGATTCTAAACCCCGCAGCACATTGTTTTTCATAGGTTATTAAATAAAATCTGCTGTTTCATACATTTTGCCCATTTAGGTTGGTATTGCACTTTTGTATAAGCAAACTGTGTACGTAATTCATACACACTGTATACACCGTGACATTTTAGTCGTCTTACAAAAGCAGCCCACTTCATGTATCCAATGACTAATAAACATTCATTAAAACAAAAAATGTACACCGCAATATTTTTGTCGTCTAAGGGCCACTCAATGTAGGTACCTAACATAAAATACCTCTAGGAGCAATTAAAAAGTTGTTACAATATATCAATTTTTTTTTTATGAATTCTTTGCTGTCATTGGATACCTGAAGTGGGCTAATTTTGTAAGACGACTAAAATGTCACGGTGTATATGTATAATGTTAATAATTTGTGAATGTACTCATCGCCACTTGCAACCATGTTAATTAGGTGCTGAGGGAGAATGCCATGGATCCCAGCAGTGTTGACTTGTCCCCCATTGAGGTCACTTTAAGACACAAACTCATGCCTTTCCAGGAAGATGGAGTCAGGTAAAGATCAGACAAATATATAAAACCTATCAAAGTGAGAGAGTTAAACTAAAAAAATCTGAGCTTTAATTTCAAACAAGACTTGAAGCAAACCTTTTCCTCATTATTCATTAATATAATAATAACGTTTATTTGGACTCAATAAAGTATAGCCTAATACAGTTATATTCCTAAGAACTAGGTTACAAATAACGTAAGTGAGTAGACGGCTAAAACTAAATGAACTCTGAATTCCAAACTAGGTAAAACCTGTATCTTGGAAATCAGTGCTCTTCCGTGCTAAATTACGAGTAATTGTAAAAACTTACAAAACACATACATAAAAATTCTAAAATTATAGACTATGTTAGAAACTACATAAATCTTAATCTAAAACTATCATTAAACACATGTTAATATTATATTATTTATTTATCAATATTACTATTTACCAAATGAATAATTGTCTTGTTTTAATTGTTTTTATTTAAAAATAATTAACAGTATTTTGAAGTGGATCAGCTATATGGAGATACAAGATAAACTCGCATTTGGTTACACAAAATTGTAATATGCCTAAAAAGTTTTTATTAAATAACTTTCCGTCAGATTCGGTATATCTCGGCGGGGCCGGTGCATGATAGCGGATGACATGGGGCTGGGCAAGACGTTCCAAGCGCTCGCCATCGCCAGTTACTACCGACACAACTGGCCCCTGCTCATAGTCACCACGTCCTCTATGAGGTGAGCAACTTGAAATAATGTAGCAGATGTTATGGGTCTGGGCAAGACGTTCCAAGCGCTCGCCATAGCCGGCTATTACCGACACTACTGGCCCCTGCTTATAGTCCCCATGTCCTCTATGAGTTGAGCAACTTGACATAATGTAGCAGATGTTATGGGGCTGGGCAAGACGTTCCAAGCGCTCACCATAGCCGGCTATTACCGACACTACTGGCCCCTGCTTATAGTCACCATGTCCTCTATGAGTTGAGCAACTTGACATAATGTAGCAGATGTTATGGGGCTGGGCAAGACGTTCCAAGTACTCGCCATCTCCATCGCCCGCACCACCCATAGCCATGGCCTAACCCCGCCTATGTCATGGTCCAGCATCACCTATTTCTTGGACCTGGGTGCTCCCAGTCATGGCTCAATTTGATAGAATTTGGCCCTTTATGGCAGAGCGGTACTATGGTCTGTCGATTAGATTATAAAATATGATAACTTGTAGGGACACATGGCAGAACAAGATACTGGAGCTATTACCGTCAGTACCCATGATGAACATAGCAACGCTTACCAGTGGGAAGGATACACAATTCGTTGCTGATAAGCAGGTCAGTGACTCAGTAGTATAACTAACCAGAGAACACAGTAGGAATTGGCATTGTGTCTTTTTTTATGCAAATATAATTTACACAAACACCATTATCGCACACATGCCTTCCGCGTGTTTTTCACTACACAATCACTGGAAGAATCAGTAGGTAGTCAAATCATTATTTAAAGCATGCTCGCTGCATATTGTCGCTCGGCATCCAATACCACAAATGTGAAATTTTTGACGAAAATCAGATGTTTGTTTTATTTCATTTTACACGCTCAAATACGTGATCTTGCATTTAAAAATTTTCCTCAAAAATGTCACATTCGCGGTATTGGATACCGAGCGACGATATGGGGAATGCGATAAGGTGGCCCGCTAAATTCCAATTTTCTTTAGTTTTTTGCATTTTTCTCAGGCTTTATGTTGATCGAAATAAGATTCGCGACCGTAACAAATATGTATTTACAGAATTATAATAATTAAAATCACCAATACAACTATCTAAGTAACAATTGGCCCTAAATGTCATGATTTCATGAAATAATCATTGAATAGGGTAATTTGAACTGAGCCTTCGTATAACGGATTTGACGTATTCTTTCAGACCGAAATCGTGATTGTAAGCTACAAGATCACCAGCATGTACACAGATCTACTGAAAAGTAAAAAGTTCGGAATAGTTATTATAGTAAGTACTTACGCTACGTTCCCCTATATCATAACATAACATAACATCAAGCCAGTAAGTAATTCCCGAGGGGTTAGGCAGAAGTGTGCCTGTAGTACACCCACATTTCGCCAGTAATGATAAAGTCTATTGCCATCAACCGGGCACAAATCCAGACTCCAAGCTGCTACTGATAAATTCCTGATTGAAAATCCCAATAACACTTTGGCCGACCCGGGAATCGGATCCAGGATCTCATACTCAGCAGTACGCTTGCGACCACTAGACCAACGAGGCAGTTTACATTCACCTAGTTTTCTCATATAGAATCCATATCCATGAATGAATGGCAAAAAAAAAAGTACGCTTTTATGGAGCATTCATTTAGGTGTCGCCACAGATGAATGCAGATGCGACACTCCGCATTTTAAGTATGAAGCTACAAGTAGGTACGCGGCGGGCTCGACTTGTCGAATTCAGTGGGCGTAACGTAGTCAGAAGATATAAGAGTTACGCGATAGAAAGAGAGGCAACTTCTACGTGAATTTAACTGTAGGTAATTAGCGCTGTGCGACCTGAATTACACTTTATTGTGTCGTAGCAAGAGTCGCTTTTTAACCGACTTCAAAAAAAGGAGGAGGTTATCAGTTCGTCGTGATATTTTTTTATTTTTTTATGTGTGTTCCCCGATTACTCGAAGACGGCTGGACCGATTTGAAAAATTATTTTTTCGTTTGAAAGGGTCCAGCCTTCAAAGTTGGTCCTATTGACATTTGGTCACGATCTGATGATGGTATCTTGGAGAAATCGAGGGAACTCTTCAAATATTATAGGCACATCTGTAGCGAATTGGGTATTTTTGTTTTGATGAGCAGTTGACAGTAGGCTATTGTAACTTAGATAAATTGCAAACTCACCCACTAATAAGTAACAAAAAAACTTTTTTACAAAAAATACAAACAACTTCCAACCTACAAAGTGAAAAATAACTTTAATTTCGGAAGTCGGTGTCAAAAAACTAAAATACTGATCTAAAGACACCGACTTCCGAAATTAAAGTTGTTTTTCACTTTGTAGTTTGGAAATCGGTTGTATTTTTTGTAAAAAAGTGTTTTTATTTAAATGATTTTGCGAAGTGTCCCATCTGTACTTATCTGTGGTGTTCGCTTAGTGTTATTAATAACCATTGTAAGTATCTAATTTAATTGAAACTCACCCCATGAAGGTAACGTATTATAATTTGTTACATTTCAGGATGAATCTCACTACCTTAAGTCCCATAAAGCGCAGTGCACAATAGCCCTGGGCAGCATCACACGACAATGTCAACGCGCGGTTCTACTGAGTGGCACGCCTGCATTGAGCCGGCCAGCAGAGTTGTACACTCAGCTGACGTTGATAGAGCCCGGGCTCTTCTCATCCTATACTGAGTATGGTAAGTACTTAAGTACCATTTATTTATTAATCTTTAATTCAGGCACATTACCCATAATTTTGGTAGTATTTCTTAAACTATGTTAGTCAGCAACATTTATGTCAGCCTCGTAAGGAACTAAAAACATGGTGTCCTTAATTTAATTTTGGTAGGGGATAAACTTATGGATTCGCTTCACCGATTACGGCCCGCTCTCTCAGAGGTGGCCTGTGTCCCAGTAGTGTTAACCTTATGGACTGATTATGCATTTATCATAAATAAAAACTGATCAAGTGCGAGTTAGCAAAAATCACCGAAATAAAAACCTCGTTTCTTGTATTAAAGGGGGTCCCCTTTAATTATTAACTTTATTTAATTTTAAGTTTTTGTGGTTATTAGCGACAATAGAAATACACAATCTGTGAAAATTTCAATAGTCTACCTATTACGGTTTATGAGATACAGCCCGCTGACAGACAGACGGACAGCGGAGGCTTAGTAATAGGGTTCCGTTTGGCACCCTTCGGGTACGAACCCTATAAAGACAAATACAGTCATTTTCAGGTAAGAGATACTGTGACGGCAAGCAGACTAACTTCGGGTGGGACATGACGGGGCAGTCAAACCTGCCAGAGCTACAAATCTTACTGCAGAAGCGGTTCCTCATCAGGAGGACCAAGGAACAGGTCCTTACTATGTTGGAAGAGAAGACCAGGTAAGACTTCCTCCTTTGTATAAGGTCTAACAAAATTAAAAAATATATGTGAGATACCTTCTCACGTATATTTTTTAATTTTGTTTTTGATAGGCCGAAATCGGGAGGGTTTTCGGCCTATCGAGCATCACGCGACATCATCATCTACAATTCAGCATTACTTACAGTAGCTGGGCCTGCTGCATTCTTCGCTATGGGCCCGCAATTATCTTTATTGCAATAATGTCCTGCCACAGATCAGATGATTCACTCCGCATTTTAGGTTACAAGTACGCGGCGGGCTCGACTTGTCGGGCCAATTCAGTAAGTGTAACGTAGTCAGAAGATATAAGAGTTACGCGATAGAAAGAGAGGCAACTTCTAGGTGAATATAATTGTAGGTAATTGGCGCTGTGCGACCTGAATTGCACTTTATTGTGTCGTAGCAAGAGTCGCATTTTATTTACTTTGCGAAGTGACCCATCTGTATTCACCTGTACTCCTGCAAATAAAAACAAGCAAAGATTTCTATGGCTAACCGATAGGTCTTCGAGGAGACCGATAGGTTTACAGAGGCAAAATAACATACAAAATCTTACTATTTATTTACAGAGAAACAGTACTCCTAGACCAAACACTACTGAACCACAGTCAGGAGACCGATAAAGGCCTGTCGGAGATGGCGGAGGCCTACAAGAGCAGCAAGTCATCGGACAAGCACGCCGCACTCATCTCGTACTTCAGCGAGTCTGCGCGAGTCAAGATACCAGCTATATGGTCAGTATGTCCTGTGCCACTGCAGCACAGTCAAGACTAAAAAAAAAAAAAAAAATTAATCAAATATGTAATGCTACTTGTCTGCGTCTGGGCTCTCCTTGCGTGGCTCTGCATCGCTGCCAATGTGGTGAAGGTGTCGACTGCCTCAGACACCATGGCCTATCCTGCAGTAGGAGCGCAGGCCGGATAGCACGGCACGCCAGCATCAATGACATCTTCCGTCGTGCTCTTGTCACCGCGGGGTGCTAGCTGTTTTAGAACCCAACGGCTTGTCACGCGACGATGGGAAGAGACCAGACGGAATAACCATAATGCCTTGGAAGTCAGGTCGACCTTCGGTGTGGGATGCAACGTGTGTTGTCACCCTTGTGCCATCTGCATGGCGAGCTGTGCTGGGGCGGTTGCTGCAGGTGCGGAAAACCTCAAACGGCACAAATATTTCAAGCTTATTGGGAGTTATTTGTTCGAGACGTTTGGGGTTGAAACTTTGAATCACTAGGGCTATGAGGTCCGAGTGCTCACTTAGTTTTTTAAGACATCGCCAAGCGGTTGGTTGACTTTTCACGTGGTCAGAGAGCCAGCCTATTTCTTGGCCAAAGAATCAGCATTGCCATACGTCTGTCTGTATAGGTTGAAATGCTTTTAATTCTAAAAATCTTTTTTCAGCCAATTGTCCACCTTAATCCTCACATAATACGTGTGTCTTTTGGAGCATGAACACAATTTTTCTACCCATCCTTTTTCAATCAACTATCGACCTTAACACCTACACAATACGTCTTTATTTCCGCAGTAAGTATATCCGCCAGCTGGTCGAGAACGAGACGACTCGCAAATTTCTCGTTTTCGCTCACCACCGCTCGGTCATTGACGCCATCTGTCTTACACTAGACGAAGCAGAAGTGCACTACATATCCATCGTTGGATCTACACCCGCTAACACGAGGGCGGTAAGTATAACTCATTCGTAACTACAGAGTCTTGCGAGTTCCGTAGTAAAACAAATAACCCTTATAAATTCGCTAAATCCGTCTTGTCTGTCTGCCTATCTATCAGCGGTTTAGCTCAGAAACCCTTGGTATTAAAAAGCTGTAATTTACAAATTACAGCTACGTTACCATTGTGCCAGCACTGATCTCCCGTTACCATTGTGCCAGCACTGATCTCCCGTTACCATAGGGCCAGCACTGATCTCCCGTTACCATTGTGCCAGCACTGATCTCCCGTTACCATTGTGCCAGCACTGATGTCCCGTTACCATAGGGCCAGCACTGATCTCCCGTTACCATTGTGCCAGCACTGATGTCCCGTTACCATAGGGCCAGCACTGATCTCCCGTTACCATTGTGCCAGCACTGATCTCCCGTTACCATTGTGCCAGCACTGATGTCCCGTTACCATAGGGCCAGCACTGATCTCCCGTTACCATTGTGCCAGCACTGATCTCCCGTTACCATTGTGCCAGCACTGATCTCCCGTTACCATTGTGCCAGCACTGATCTCCCGTTACCATAGGGCCAGCACTGATCTCCCGTTACCATAGGGCCAGCACTGATCTCCTGTTACCATTGTGCCAGCACTGATCTCCCGTTACCATTGTGCCAGCACTGATCTCCCGTTACCATTGTGCCAGCACTGATCTCCCGTTACCATTGTGCCAGCACTGATCTCCCGTTACCATTGTGCCAGCACTGATCTCCCGTTACCATTGTGCCAGCACTGATCTCCCGTTACCATTGTGCCAGCACTGATCTCCCATTACCATTGTGCCAGCACTGATCTCCCGTTACCATAGGGCCAGCACTGATCTCCCGTTACCATTGTGCCAGCACTGATCTCCCGTTACCATTGTGCCAGCACTGATCTCCCGTTACCATAGCGCCAGCACTGATCCCCCGTTACCATAGGGCCAGCACTGATCTCCCGTTACCATTGTGCCAGCACTGATCTCCCGTTACCATTGTGCCAGCACTGATCTCCCGTTACCATTGTGCCAGCACTGATCTCCCGTTACTATTGTGCCAGGACTGATCTCCCGTTACCATAGGGCCCGCACTGATCTCCCGTTACCATTGTGCCAGCACTGATCTCCCGTTACCATTGTGCCAGCACTGATCTCCCGTTACCATTGTGCCAGCACTGATCTCCCGTTACCATAGCGCCAGCACTGATGTCCCGTTACCATAGGGCCAGCACTGATCTCCCGTTACCATTGTGCCAGCACTGATGTCCCGTTACCATAGGGCCAGCACTGATCTCCCGTTACCATTGTGACAGCACTGATCTCCCGTTACCATTGTGCCAACACTGATCTCCCGTTACCATTGTGCCAGCACTGATCTCCCGTTACAATTGTGCCAGCACTGATCTCCCGTTACCATTGTGCCAGCACTGATCTCCCGTTACTATTGTGCCAGCACTGATCTCCCGTTACCATTGTGCCAGCACTGATCTCCCGTTACCATTGTGCCAGCACTGATCTCCCGTTACCATTGTGCCAGCACTGCTCTCATGATCAAAACTATATAAATGTAGACTACTATTATAACTTTACTCTTTCCTTTGCGGAGTTGACTGAGAGAATCAGGCGACCCTTATACGTGTGGTATTGTTGGATGCCGTAATTAAAAAGATTATTATGTTTCTAAGTGACTTTGCTATTTAAATCAATGTCAAGTTGACCATTTTTGAGGACAAGCATTTTTTCTACTAGTTGCTAACATAGTTATTTCAAGACGCTAAAAAACATTTCGTCTAAAGATCTTTTCCGACGAAAATAAACAATCGCGAAATTCTTCCGGTACCAAAATACCTTCTGTTATTGTGTTTTTTTTTTTCTTAGCCATTATTGTCCCACTGCTGGGCAAAGGCCTCCCCTAGGGAATGCAAATCCGTTCTGGATTAAAATCCGGATTTTAAAGAACGGATTTTTGGTCCAATCCGGATTATCCGGATTTTACGAATTTTTCATGAAAATTAACAAATCTACCCATTTTAGTTTGTTAATATGATGTTTCATAAAGGAGATGGAAAATATTAGACCCAAATGTAATAAGTTGAGATATGATCTAAAATTAGTAATATTTTTTATCCTTGAATATCAAAAATCAGCTCAATTCTTAAGTCTGGAAGCGGAGAAATATGATAAAGATAGTTTTCGTGAGATTATCGATTAAAGTAATCGATTACACAACTACAAAAAGAACACCTACCCACTAGGTAGTACTAGGTAATATAATTAACTTAAAGTAATTAATGCACTAATACTTTTATCTACTCTCATAGCGTAATATTCGAATTATGAACTTCAAAACGAGTTTATATTGACATACTTTATAAACAGAATACCGAAATTTAAAAATAGAATCATATTATAACACTTTTTCTCAAACAAAATAATGCTATAAAACATTTTTTTTCTATTACGATACAGCGCTAATCCAAGAAGTTAATATTACCAAAGAGTTTCCATAAACTTTTGGCGGGGGACAGCAGCACCCGCTGTAGCGCATGTGCGGTGATGTGCTGGTGCAGGCGACATTCATTTGTTTTGTAGTACTTACTGAATTTCGTGGGATTTTTAAATTTATTCTTGATCTTTAACTTTTATTTATTATTTAGTATTTGTTTCAATCCCAATGTTTGAGAGTAGATAAAGTAGTGTATGAAACTGCACATAACTAGGTATTAAAACATTCGTGTGATACTATTAAAAATCTCGCCTAACACACACTCATGTTTTAATACCCCTTATTATGCAACAGTTTCATAAACTACTATTATACAATATAGTGCATTTAAATAAAACATCATTAATTACTGAAAAACCAAAATAATGATTATCAATTTCATATCGATTAAATTCAGTTTTATTTTTTTGTCTATGTCACGTCAGTGCATATTCTGCACTGGCATGAGCTGACTGACATTGACAATTTGACACTAGACATTAGTGGTGGGTCGTTCTCGAATTTTTGACGGCCGAAACCGTTTTCCCCACGACAAAAACAGTTGCAGAAAACGGTTAAAGGACGAAATTTATCCAACATGGAATAGAATTGCGTTTTCGTCGAGCGCAGTTTCTTAAAACTATCAACGATTTGAAATGTATGAAATGGTTTTTTCGCATCACGAACGACCGCATCGACAACTGGTAATACATTACTGACTGTATTTCATTTCAAAGAGTTCACTTTTTTTGGAAGGACTGTTTTACGAGTGTGATAGATGTTGAATCATTGTACCCAACTGTGTAAAATAAAAAATCGCACTAAGTAATTCGAAGACTGGTCTGTGCAATGAAGACTGTTTGAAGTTGAACCCAGGACGTAAAATGGTTTCATCATCACAAAACACAAAACGGTTTTTGTAAACGGTTCGTTGTCGCAACGCCCACCCCTACTAGACAGCTGTCACTTATTTCATGTTTTCCGATGTGTTTTGAGTGCTTTCCCAATTATTTTTCTTTTTCAACGACCACTGCTTTGATTTTTACGGATTTTGACCCTGCCTACCTTGCACGACCCTTGCTTTCACACTGGACACCGAAGATCGCTCACATGATTAACTTGGAATTGTTATTTTGGATTTTACCGCCGCTTTGTGGATTGGATATTGTTGAAATTATGGATCGCTGTGTGAATTGTGGAATAGCAACTAGTCACTGCAATACACTTATGTATGTTTGAATCTATAAATTCACACAATTTTCATCTCGTTACATTCAGGCCCAACGTATGTTTGAATCTATAAATTCACACAATTTTCATCTCGTTACATTCAGGCCCAAGAGTGTATGTAATCGTTTCCGTCTCCTTTGTGTAAATGGATTAAAATTAAAGCACATGAAAATCAAATCAAATGAATTTTTTAAACATAAAAAACATAACATCACGCCTTGTTTCCCCGAAGGGTTGGGCAGAGGTGACCCTGTAGCAGGTACACACATTTCGCCAGTTATGTTTTAAGTCCCATGTAATAGGGGGTGAGCCTATTGCCATCAACCGGGCACAAATCCAGAGTCCGAGGTGATACTGAGAAATTCCAGATAGGAAAACCCAATAACACTGCCCGACCCTCGAATCGAACCCAGGACCTCATGCTCAGCAGTAGCGCTTATGAACTTTTTTTTTGTTATTTGGAATTAATAAAACTATCATCATTAAATACCATAATTAACACCTTAATTATGGTATTTAATGATTGCCATAATATGTACTTATTTTTATTAAAATAATCAGTCTTTGACTCGCGTGCTGAGTAACGGTAGTAAAATAATTAATAGGTTAAAATTAAAAGAAACTGAAGAACAAAAATAAAGACAAATAGACTCCTTGTCAAATTATTAAACAAATAAACGAATTTGATTGAATATTGTATTTTTTTGTCATATACCGATTTTGGGTACAAATATACAGGTTTTAGTGAGCAGCTCTACCGATTTCGCACTATGATATTCGAGACCACTGATCCTCATAAACCTTCGAGGTTCGGGACCCCTCGTCCGCGAGGCCACAGGCAGTGGCCCACGTCGCCCGCGCCTTACGCCGCCTCTGCCCAGAGCTGATAGACTCGACATTCGCGAGACGCGCGAACAGCAAACTGGCTCGTTTCGATTTTTTGTTACAATTTCTTATTATTCAAAAAATCCGAATTGGATTTTCAAATCCGGATTTGGAAGTCTAGTAAAAATGTGCGGATATCCGGATTTTTCGGATTACGGATAGTCCGGATTGCATTCCCACTCCCTACCCTCTTTCCACCTCTCTCTGTCCAGAGCTTCCAAGGACCAATCTTTCTTAAAGGAGTCCAGCTCATCCCGCCATCTCCGTCTGGGCCTGCCACGATGTCGTTTGCGATGTTATTGTGTTATGAAAGTTTTATATAATAACAGAATGAAGCCTTGACAAATGATAAATAAATCCTCAGGAGCTGGTAGACAAGTTCCAGCACAGTGCTAGCTGTCGCGGCGCAGTGCTGTCCATCACGGCAGCTAACTCCGGCCTCACGCTCACGGCCGCCGACCTCGTGCTGTTCGCGGAGCTGCACTGGAACCCCGGGGTGAGTTGTGTGTGACACTGAACTATGGACTAGTTGCGCACTGCACTACTAACTCCTGCACTACAAATAGATTTGGGGAATCCTTTTAGCGTTTTATGATTGAATTTTTAGCTTAATCGGTTTTTTTATTCGTTTTATTGTTGTTTGAATCGGTAGATCCATTAAAGGCCTTTCCAAGTCAATTTTTAATGACTTCCCATGACTTGACCACCCACAAATGAAGAGTTATCCAAATAAAATGTTGTGTTCATTGTTAGATACCTATAATTATAATAGAATAATATATATTTCCTAGATCCTGACCCAGGCCGAGTCCCGCGCGCACCGCATCGGCCAGCTGCGCGGCGTGTGCGTGCGCTACCTGCTGGCCGCGCGCACGGCCGACGACTTCATGTGGCCCATGCTGCAGGACAAGCTTAACGTACGGCATACCTTGTCATATTATACGTCATACATTCTCGTAAATAAAAAATTTGAAGCAACTTCACATTGCGCTGCACTAGCGCCACTGAGTGTCTCGGCAAAGACACAAACTATTCGCGTCTAAATGTTTATATGTGTGCTCGCGTGGCTATGCGGATTTAATGGGTGTGCATTCGTATAAATACGTGACACACAATGTCACAAATAACTCACACAACCGCACAGAGTAGACACTGTCTTTTGATTTCCGAGTTCTATCCTCGCCGCGCCGACAAGTCTTGATAATATGATTTCGTTTTTTATTTACTTTTAATTTTATTTTACACTGTAGACCATATAATGTTGATGATATTTTTAATTTTTTTTAATCAAAAGTAGTTTCTTCTAACGAAACGATCAAACGTCAGACTCGCGTCAATTTTTGGAAAACTTTTTCCGAATTTTAGTGTTTTTCCACGAATGCTTAATTTATTTGAAAAATCCCTTTAACCACTACAAGACAAAGAATTCGACTTTTCAAAACACAAATAATTTTGTTTAAATTCTGTTTCACTTTTTCACAACGAATGAACAAAATTTATCAAAATCAGTCGATTTCGTGCACGGAAAAATAAAAAAAGTGCTTAAGAAAAATTTGATGACCTGAAGTCATACCGGCCTATAAGTCTACTTCCAATAACTTCAAAACTTTACGAATCGCTTCTGCTATTACGTTTACTGCCTATAATTAAAGAAAAACATTTAATACCCGACCATCAATTTGGATTCCGACAGAGACATGGCACAATAGATCAAGTCCACCGGCTTATTAGTAAAATTCACAATACATTTGAGGATAAGAAATATTATGCTGCTGCATTCCTTGACATCTCTCAAGCGTTTGATAGAGTTTGGCATGAAGGTCTCCTCTATAAAATAAAAAACAGCTTCCCAAACAACATCTTCCTAATCTTGAGGTCGTACTTGAAAGATAGGTATTTCTTTGTGCAGAGCGGCGAAGCTTCATCAAAACTATGCCCTATTACTGCTGGGGTTCCTCAGGGCAGTGTGCTTGGACCGATTTTATATTTGATTCATACTGCTGACCTCCCAATATCAAATTTAGCGACTACTGGAACCTTTGCGGATGACACAGCTATGCTAGTGTCCCATACTGATCATAAAGTAGCATCAGCTATGCTGCAGACTTGTTTGGATGACATAGCCCTCTGGCTCAAAAAGTGGAGGATAAAAGCCAACGAGGCCAAATCGGTAAATGTCACATTCACTAGGAGGAAGGAAACCTGCCCACCAGTACACTTAAATGGAATACAAGTGCCACAAGTTGAACATGTCAAATACCTTGGTTTATACCTCGACAGACGTCTTACTTGGCAAAAACACATTTTCACAAAACGGAAGCAACTTGGACTGACACTAAGAAAGTTCTACTGGATAATTGGTCGAAAGTCACAATTACACCTGGAAAATAAAACACTCGTATACAAAGCTATAATCAAGCCTATATGGACCTATGGCATTCAGCTATGGGGAACAGCACCACACTCTAACATAGAGATCATCCAGCGATTTTAGAACAAGCTTCCAAGAACAATCACAAACGCCCCATGGTTTGTACCAAATGAAGGTCTACACCATGATCTGAAAATACCGACAGTCCAAGAGGAAAAAAAAGCTATATAAAGTCGTATAAAGAAAGAATAACTCGCCACCCAAATGTCCTGGCAAACCACCTAATAAAATAAATAAATAAAATTCATTTATTTCGGGTAACTGGGCCCATAGAAGTCAATTTTATAAAACATATCACACTAATAATATAATACAATAGAATAAAATAATAGCAATAAAATTCATATTAAATGTCAAAAATTCAAAATAAAATAAGACATTATTACAATTAATTACTAATGGATAAAAAAGGAATACGCAGGCTAAAACACAAAATTCCACAGGATTTAATCGGAAAAATTAGCTGTTGCTTCATGAATACTAGGATGCGTCATAGGACGCTTACCAAGCAAGACAATAATAGCTCGTCATAAAAATTACTGAATGTCCAACTATAGTGACAGATTGTAAGAAAAAAAAAATTGGACTACTATCATGCGAAAATTTCAATACCGAAATGAAATGATAATTTTTCAGTTGATTTAGTAGCGCAATTCGTAAATGTTTATAAAACATACGACTTTAACTTAGACCGCCTTATCAATGAGCTCAAATGTGTTTATAAATCTGTCGAATTCAGAAACCTTAGTATTTACAAAATTATAGAACATTTTTACGAAAATAATATACTTAAATTCAGTTTTTCCAGAGTACTGCGTTTGGCAAAATTAATTGTTACAGTTCCCACGAGCAGTGTTTCAACCGAAAGTTCATTCTCGTCGCTAAAACATATACCTACACACATATTTTAGAAATACACAAGGAAAGCAACGACTTAAAGATTTATCCATGATTTCAATAGAAAAAAACCCTTCTTACGGAAATGAAAAGCCTTCCCAATTATACGATTCCATATTGCAGACATTCTGACTGAAAGATAGACGTGTAGATTTAATTACAAAAAACTTAAAATAACTGAAGAGCAGTGGTGGCCCAGTGGTAACGGCCGCGACTTACGAGTTGTAGGTCGTAGGTTCGAACCCAGACAGGCGCTTTACTTTGTGTAAATTATTTCATCACCACTGCTCTCAAAACGGTGAAGGAAAACATCGTGAGGAAACCGGCATGTCCTAGAACCGAAAATTCGAAGACGTGACATCTACCAACCCGCACTGGGCCCGCGTGGTGGATTACGGCCCACTCCCTCTCACAGAGAGGAGGCCTGTGTCCCAGCAGTGGGAACATTTATAGGCCGATGATGATGATGAAAATAACTTTACAGATCCGATCAACCAAAACAAATATGATTTTTGGTTAGGTAATAGCTTTATAAAAAAAAAACTGCCTACCCTGTCTAAAAACTCTGTGCACGCCACTGTATACTGTGGCGAAGGCCTGGGACTTATGAAGAAGAATAATGAAGTAACGGATAGCTGGTAACACATTGGCGTTTATTTCACAAAAGGGAGGGTCCTTCGTTCCTTCATTGAAAAGGGAGGATATCCTGCCTGTGTTGTCGGCATTTGCAACTTTTAGTTAGCTGTCTTGCTATATTTCGGGTTCAGAATTTCAGATACCTAATAAGTTTTGGAAACAAACTCAGTGTCAGACATTATAAAGTTCAAATTTCATTGCAACCAAAATTTTTAAGACAGTTTGTTACAAATGGTCACTCTAAAATCAACATTGACCACATAACGCTAAAGTAGATGTGTAAGTAGCAATTAAAATAAATTACCAACATGGTCCAAGTAATTGACTCAGGCCGCGCGCACTTTGGATGCGTTTTCGTACGAATTTCACTCGTGCGTACATGTACGAGCGCGCACGAACGATTCCGACCTTCCAAGTACAAAGGAAGCGCGCAGTCTGGGTGCGACTTAGTCGTACGAATACGTACGACTAAGTGGTACGTATAGTTCCGACGTCCAAAAACAATCTGAGCTTGTTGGGATTTGTTCTATTTGACGGAGAAAAACGTATCCAGTGTGCGTACTAAATTCGTACGACCATGGTCGTACGTGTACACGAGTGAAATTCGTACGAAAACGCATCCAAACTGCGCGCGGCCTTATAATGTCTATATATGTATATAAAATTCTCGTGTCACAATGTTAGTTGCCATACTCCTCCGAAACGGCTTGATCGATTTTTATGAAATTTTATATGTATATTCGGTAGATCTGAGAATCAGTCTTAATCTATTTTTCATACCCCTAAGTAAGTGATTAGGGTGGTCCATCCCAAACATAAATAATTTATATGGCAAAACAACGTTTGCCGGGTCAGCTAGGTATTCTATAAAAATTAACAATATGACATTTTGTTTCAGGTGCTCAACAACGTAGGATTAAGTAGAGATACATTTGAAGATACAACAATGAAACACCAGGTAAATATTAAACAAGTTAAATTTATACTAGTTAATTATGTTAAAAGCTTAGACACACCTTTTGACGTGATAAAGTCTTATAAATCGATGAACGGCTGCACGCACGAAAAAGTGTCACGTTCCGCCTGAGCCGAGCGTGCAAGCGAGAGCGCGGAACAAGCGATACAGAGGCACGATCGGCCTAAGCGTTCGGCTTGTGACGTTATCACATAAAATTATCGCCCGTAAACCGACTTTACAGACAAACAATTTTTTTAATCAAACTTTTTTTGAACTCACTCTATTTCTTCCAGGAAAGCCAAAACAACATAACCCAGTATTTAACACCATGTACAATACCGAAAAATAAGAACGATTTCATCCCGGGAACTAATATAAGAAAAAACTCTGTCAAAACGGACACGTCGAGCGATCAAAATGATATAAAGAAACAGGCATCGAGTAGCAACAGCGACAATGCTGACAAGTCGTTCTTAGATGATGATGAGGACGATGAACTGCTCGCTAACCTGGATCTATGAACAAATATTGTGATATTTATAAACGTTTTCGTATTAATTTTCTGTTTTATTGTACAACTAGCATTACTCTCGGTGCAGTGAGAGGTCTTTTCTGCATAAAAAAAAAAAACACCACAAAGTGAAAGTTACTTTAGTAACGGAAGTCGGTGTCTTTGGATCAGTATTTTAGTTTTTTGCCACTGACTTCCGAAATTAAAGTTTTTTTTTTGTATGTCGATTGTATGTAGGTATTGTGCCGAATATCCGAGGGAGAAAAAAGATCTGTATACATTTCAATACGTATTCATTACGTATACGTAATGAAATGTATTAATATAAAAGATCCGTTCAAGATCCGCCAAAAAGTAACGGATACAGATCTTTTTTCACCCTCGGATATCCGCGGATACGGATATCCGGCACATCACTAGTAGGTAAATGCTATGTAAACAACAGTGACAGGAAATGATACGAGTACTTCCTTACATCATCAAGATATACAAAGTGGATTAAATACGTATTATCGAAGCTAACTCAAAAACTACCTGAGCAAAGCAAATAAAAAAAATTATGGGACCACCGCGTAAGCTTCCTTCTACCAAATGACAAAAGAATTTTCAAAATCTGTTTTCGATTGACGAAACTATCGATGAAGATACATAAAAACATACAGACGAACATATAAACCTCTTCCTTTTTGAAGTCCGTTAAAAAATAGGCTACGTCATTCTGCGAGTCGTAAACTATGTTTTAAACACGTCGATCCGTGGCTCCATTTGCTGCGAGAAAGAATCACAAACAAACACACTTTCGCATCTATACATTACTTTTAATATATAAAAATTTTGGTAAACTGTAATTCGTTTTCTGAAAATGGATTGAAATCCAGTATTTTTATGAATAGTTGATGAAATCTTAGTTTTTTCTCAGAAGATTATTGATCGCTTGATGAAGAATTATGGAGAATATGGTCGGTTAATAAAAGTGTATTAAATGTATTGGCAACTTTTAATTATCGATTTGAATCGATACTTCAATCGAGTTGAAATCGTCAAATAGAGCTAGAGTTTTCACAACAATAAGCCCACTGGCTTTATGTCGATGTTTTTTTACCGTACTCTGGATTTTCAACGCTCAAGTTAATGCCGAGAGTTGAAAATCCAACTGTGTTTTCAACGCGCTAGGATGTGCTCTGTTGCATTCTCAACCTTCAGCTCGACCCACAGAGTTGAAAATAGTGGGATAAATGTTGCCTTTTCGATTGATGTTTCTGACTGTGTCGTATCTTCAAATTGTGTGTTGTCAATTCGTTTCTAATTTGTAGTGACCAGTCTGTAAATTGAAACAAATTACTAATATAATTTATTATATCTCTTTTACAGTCAAGTGAAAAAATATGTAAACACTAGTGATGTGCCGGATATCCGTATCCGCGGATATCCGAGGGAGAAAAAGATCAGTATCCGTATCCGTTACGTTTTGGCGGATCTTGAACGGATCTTTTAAATGAATACATTTCATTACGTATACGATTTTGAACTTTATCACTATGGGAATAAAGTTCAAAATTCAATAACTGGTTCGAAGGTGTTGGAACTCGTTTTGTAATATATTTTCTCCCAAAGTACTTATTGATTGAAATGAAAGCATTGGTAATTTGAACATACTGTCCGTGGTTCTTACTGAGTATTGCTACAATCCCCCCAGTGTAGCAGCTTCACGCTTGGGTCCTTCTTAGATGAGCAGTACAGCACACAGAAGTTGGCGTACGTCCTGTGATTGTTGCCACACACTGGCTTGTGCATCGCTGCGCACACGCATTTGTTAGAGTCCACCATGTTCAACTTTTGCACCACATCTTCATTTGACCTACGGATTTAAGATTTTCCAGTAATAAATGGTCAGTTCACACCGAGGCGTGACCTGCGCGTACTTTTTAAAATAGCGACACAATATCAACCTATTACTGTCCCACTGCTGGGCAAAGGCCTCTTCTCCCACAGAGAAGGCACGAGCATTGATCACCACGCTTGCTCAAGACGGGTTGACCATTCCAGACTTATGATAGTCCAGGTTTCCTCACAATGTTTTTAGTGCAGTAGACATTATTGACATATATTCAGTAAGTATAATTACTAAATATATTGGTTATCTATTTTTAGGGTTCCGTACCAAAATGGGAAAAAGGAACCCTTTGGTGCGACTCAGCCTGTCTGTCTGTCACAGCTGGATATCTCAAGAACTACTAATGTTATCAACTTGAAATTTGGAATAGTTTTAGATGACGTTTGCCCAACTATGTTGCAACAGTTACTGAACGGGGTTCTTAAAAATTCGAAGTGGGGCTACTAGGGCATGTGGGGTAACATATGAAAGAGCGCTATTTGCACATTCTCAAACATCTTTTTTTTTTTTAGGGCGCATAGTTTTCCACTTTTGACGAAAAATGTAAAAAAAAAATACCGTTCTCTTTATCTCCGAAGTTTGCATAAAAAAATCTGAAATTATTTTATGTGATATAAGTTTTTGTAAAGATTACAGGAAAATAAAACGATGTTTCTTAATAGCATACTTTTTCAGAAATCATAAAAAAATACATTAGTTCCACTATCGGTCAACAGATGACGCTGACCTAAAACTGCAATATTCTACACCGCAGTGTTAAAATTCTCTGACGAATATAGGCCTCGCTGATGAAAATTTTATATGATGGCACGGAACCCTCGGGTGCGCGAGTCCGACTCGCTCTTGACTGTTTTTTTTTTAATATGGAATTCCAACTGGTACAATTATTAATATACCTACAAGCTAACATTATTTGATTAGGAAATAGAAGTACCGTGAGTTTGTCTGAATGGCACACGACGGACGGTTGACAGGTTCTCTCGCTGGCTGGACTGTTTGTACAACTTGTACAGCTAATTTCTCTTTCTTCGGTCTGCAACCACACCGCAATCGAGCGTATCCCTGGCCGTTGTCGCCAAACCGAGTGTCATAACTTCTTAATTTCGAGCGACAACGACATACATCAGACAACCTGCAGATTGTGTAGTAGATAATTAAAGTGCTTCCTTAAATGCTATAGGAATCATAACATATTTGTAACCCACTGAGTGGTTGTTAGTAGGTACTCAACTATCATTAATTAAGAAGCAATTTATTATCCACAAAACTACGAGGAAATACTAAAGAAAAGACAACGATAGCAAAACCATGCAATATTAGCAATTCCAATTATGAGAACAACTTCATCTACTAAGAAATAATTGGCAAGATTCACACTATGCATAGTTTGATTGCGTTAAAGTCCCAGTTCATTACCGTTGTTCGGCACCACTGCCACACTCCCCGACGTGTTTCAACCGGATCCTGCTATCCTTCTTCATAAAGCAGTTCAAAACGCACTCGTTCGAGTAAGTGACGCCATTACTGCCGCACTTCGGATCATATTCCGCGTTACAGCTACATCGGGACTCCTTAGTGCAGACTCCTATGTAGTCTATGCTGATATCTACCTTGTCTATGACCTTCCGGCACTCCAAGAAGCATACGCTCAAGTACGTGTGGCCATCAGAGCCACAGATGGGGTAAAACGTTTCGTGCGAGAGTGTGCACCCACAGGGCTCGGATAGATCTGTGAACCTTGTGCAAGCGTGGGTACTGGGGTCTGGCTGCACGGTCCCCAGCAATAGTGACGTGATCACTATGCCTGTGACAATATAATTTGTATACCTCTAAGTCTTAACAAATGGTGTTGGAAACGACCCTATAAAATAAATAAAAGCTATAAGCTGAAATTTTAATGGTTGTTTTTCCACAGCAAAATGATTTTTTTTTTAATATTCAAAAATGGCGGATTTAGAATTGTGAAAAACAAAACTTGAAAGCAACCTAGAACCCATAGCCCATAGTACTCTACAGCACGATCGACTGATTGTGCCTACGAGAAAGGCGTGAGCGCCGCGCGGTAGTTGTCCCCAGCTGATAACGTCTTTACCTAAAAGTTATTCAAATTTTCCCTTCATACTTTTACGGCCTTAGAACCGCCATAAATACTTTTTTACCTACAACTTACTGAACACGAAACTAAAAAAACAATTTTATTTGCTTAGGTACATAAAATTATTTTCTGAATTTAATAAATAAAATGGATCGAAATAACAGTTATTCCAATTTGGAGTACGTCGCTATGGTACAATAAAAATTAAGTATTTATGGCGTATTAAAAAATTGTAATCAACTTATTTACAATGATTTTAACTAACCTACTTTTTCACTGTTCGCTATTTACAAAGGTACGAGTAGGTACTTACACTTCCCGGTAACAATTTTCTATCAATCACTGACAAAAAGCAATTGAGGCTGGCGCGGGTTTTCGTGGAGTGCATGAACTCTACGAAAATGATAGGGATGCATGCACAGTTCACACACACTTCACAGTCTGTTGTTGTATGGGTCGTCTTCCCAGGTTCAGAACCCCGTGAAGACGGAGCGACTCCCAAGATTTGCGGCTCCGCATAAAGTTATAACTAGCCCTAGCGTACAGATTGTACAACCACTGCCCGCCCGCGTTCGTGCAGACTAGTTTATCCCGTATCACTACGTGCGACTGCTTATTTTGGTCTGAACATTTACGAACCGCTCTTCACTATGTCGGAAGCGCGCCGCCACACATGCGGTACGAGAAGTACTTACGTTATATCTACAGGATACTATTGTTTCTCACGCTTTCAAGTTTATGCGTACTTTTTTGAATTATTTGAAAACAAAAACATTTTAATTTTTTGAGTTTAACTCTTATGATTCAATAGTACTACTAAGGGCAAACCGTTCTGCCGCGGGAAAACAACCATTAAAATTTTAGCTTGTATAAGTTGCACGTGTATTCACGTGATCTTGGAAACGATATGAAGCTAGAAACCTTGTTCCACTGCTCTTGATTTGTAGGTACATATAATGCATTTTTTTACCAAACTTCTGACTGATAACCTGATATCGTATAGGTTTAACAAACAGTATGTGCCTAATGCCTATGTGCTTTTAGAGCAGTACCCTAATTACGTAACTTATTTTCGCAAACCATTATGACTAATTAGTTTCATTTTGACAGTTCAACAACATTCATTGCGTTATTTATATTGTTGAGCAGATTTTTTTTCCCAACTTATGAAACAATTTATTAGCAATCTGTTTCAAATCGAAACAAATTGTGATTGATCGTGTAGGTATTACGCAATTAGGGTAGGTACTGGCCTCCTTTTTAAAAGTTAAAGGTTAGAGTACATACATTGCCGATGGTACATCCTTTGACCTGTGCAGTTTTCGGGATATTATAAAAATTTAATAATTTACTCACCTACTCTAAAATCCATTTCTCATCATTGCCTTCTTGAAACAAATGGTAAAATATTTAAAAAGAAAATCTGCATTTTGTGCGAATTCTTATCAATGAAAAATTATTGTAACTTTCACGGGATTAATTTATTTACATTAGCAATTAATTTGTGACACATTCTAGCATTCATTGATTAGTGATAATTATTATGTGTTTAATTAGGAACTAGCTGCGCCCCGCGGTGTCACCCGCGTAGGTCTCGAATCCAGGTCTACTCATGTGCCAAATTTCATCCAAATCTGTTCAGCCGTTTTAACGTGAAAGCGTAACAAACAAACTTACTTTCGCATTTATAATAAGTTAGGATTTTTAATGTCCGAAACCATATTCATGATTTCCCATTGTTTGTCTTATTTGCTTTAGTAGTATTTTATGTGTAAGTATTTATTTTTGTTTATATTTATATATAATTGGAAATATGTATTTATGTATATCTTTATATTTAAATAAATATTTATTCCTCAATTCTCGCTATTGCACCTACCACTGTTTGTCTCTGCATCACCCAAAGGTTGACTGGTAGAAAATGCCTTTGGCATTAAGTCCGCCTCTGTACATTTGTGTGCTTGAAGTATTAAATAAATAAATACTTATTCATTTATGGTTTTTGAGTGTCCGATAACTGAGTAGGTAGTGGTAAGTACTGGACTACCCTTGACTGACTAGCTAGACTAGACTAATAAGTGACAACATAGCTGCAGTCATCTCTAAAATAGCTAGCTATAGTCCGTGCATAAGCAGCTTATAAGCACTGGCTTATAAGCTTCAAACCTTTACAGAAGCTATTTTAGAATATCTTTAGTAGGTACCTTTAGTTATTCATTTAGTACTAGTTTAGTTAATAATATTAGTCCTCCAGGCCGAATTTCGGCCATGGCGACCAATCTCAGCGGAGACCAGCCTTCGGCGCGGGAAATAATTATAGTGCAGGCGTGTGTGCGCAGACACAGGTGCCATCTCTCTTCCCTCACTCTCATAGTCCGATGGGACGGCAATCCGACACGACCGGAGAGAGATCAGGCGCAGGGTCAACGGTTTTTAACGTGTTTTCCAAGGCACGGGCGTGGCACACCGCAACTTCCAAACTCTTACCAGCCCGTCCCATCCTTGATGTCCTCCCTCCGGTTGACGCCCTAAGACGAGGTTCTTACCCCCACAGGGGGTGCCCTTAGCGAGCGTTCACCTAGTTTTAATTAGCATAGTTGAATAACTGCTGGAGGTTTTTTTAAGTGTAGTAGCTTAAGGCACCCACAGGAAAGGCCGGTTAAGTAGTCATGATCTCAGAGGTCAACTACGAGATGCAAAACCTAAAAAAAAAAAACCAAACTCTTAATGGAAAAACCCAATAATACTTATGATTTTCTCTAAATTATATGCAATTCCGGGCTTTCTTAATTAATAATAGATCTGACTCTGATTTCAGAGAGGAATTCAGAATGTGAGGCCAGCCTTAGGCCGCGCCTGTAGCTTGAAGCCTTTGCAAACCATAAACAAATTGTTATTTTTCATATTTTCCTTAGGTGTGCATTAATTCCAGGCTCTTTATCAATAAGAACTAGAGGTTGTCGATAACATTATACGAATTTTCGTTTGGTTCCCTGTAGTCCGAAGGCCCCGGATCATTAGTATAGATAGATACCTACGTCTCGTCGTCGGCGATAGGTCGGCTACTAGTCTAACCGGATGCAGCTAAATGAATACCAGAATTACAATGCCTTATCAACTACTACTACAACTGCTTGTGTAGGAACATACATAGGGATACACCAACGGATACACACTGCTCTCATCAATGTTTCTCAAGCGTGGTCATATTTATCATAATCAGCCTATAATGTTCCCACTGCTGGGACACGGGCCTTTTCTCTTCGAGAGGGAGTGGGCTGTAATCTAACTACCACGCGGGTAGATGTCACATTTCTTCGAATTTTTGGTTCTAGGACATGCCGGTTTCCTCACTATGTTTTCCTTCACCGTTTTGAGAGCAGTGATAATGAAATTATTTACACAAATTAAAGCGCCTACTTGGGTTGGAACCCACGACCTACATACAACTCGTAAGTCGGCGCTGTTACCACTTGGCTACCACTGCTCCCTACCAAGCGCAGGTCATTATATCCATTTTCGTGATTTATTTCATAGCCAAGATAAGTGCGTATCAAGTGCCCCTACCCTCTCCAGCCAAATGGTTGGTTTTTGATATGTGAAAAAATTCACAGCAGTAGCTAGTATATATAACGAAATTAAAAGGAAAGCTATCACATGGATCTTCACGTAGATCTCAAAATGCCCACCCACCGTCCAGCAGTTTATGAAACGCCTCCCAAAGTGTTTCTTTGACTCTGCTATAAAGCACCCTAATCCGCTGATTGCGGTAGCCGCCCGTTACACTCCCTTCCGCATAAGTAGGATTCGCCGAACAAGGCATACACTCACCATTCCCGACGACGTTATTGTTATTAACCTCCTTCAGGAGAGTAGTCCCATCAGCAGTGGGTCTTTAGTTCTTGTTTCAAACAAGTTGAAATGTAAACAACGTTTAGATTTAGTTAATCTTTCCATCGAGCGCACTATTGAGTTGTCTTGTGTTGAACTAGAGCGATACGTTATAATTTGCGTTTATCGACCCCCGTCTGGGGATTTTATTCGTTTCGAATCGGTAATGGAGGATTCACTCAATAGGTTAAAATCTAGTAATAAAAGTATTATTTTATGTGGAGATTTCAATATTAATATTTTAGATGATACTCCATTGAGTATTAGACTTCTCAATTTGTTCAAATCTTATAATTTAATTAACTTGTTTTTTGAACCTACTAGGATCACGGCATCTTCGTCGACTTGTCTCGATAATATATTTAGTGATTGTGATGCCAAAAATAAATTAGTTTTAAGTGACTTAACGTCTGACCACTGTGGTTTACTAGCTAGCTTCCCTATGCCATTACGTAAAAAGCCACATAAAATAGAATGCAGGCCTTATACAGCTAGTCGTTGCAACAAGTTTAAAAATGATATAGCTCATAGAATTACACCATCTATAGTAGAACACGAGAATCCTAATGAAATCTATGGAGCCCTTTTTGATGTTGTACAAAAAGAGTACCAATCTACTTTCAAGACCAAAACTATTAACATTAATGGCACCTCCGTTGGCTTTAACCAATGGGCTACTCCAGGTATTTATAAAAGTAGAGCGACACTATACGAGTTATATGGTTTGAAAAAATACAGGTTTGATACTCCTTTCTTAGAGTATGTCAAAAATTATTCAAAATTATTTAAAAATATTTGTGTTTTCGCAAAATCAAAATTTTTAGGCGATTCAATTAAAAATTCAAATAATAAAGTAAAAACCACTTGGAAAATTATTAACAATGAAACGGGTAAGTCAGTTAAACAAGAAAAACAACTCGAGATTATGGTCGACAATAAATTAGTTAGTATTGCAGACGACGTAGCCGAGGCATTTAATGAATTTTTTGCCAACATACCTATAACTACGACTCGCTCCTTAAATTCGTCCCCGTCTAAAGCTGAAAACCTTTTGCATAGCAGTGTGCCTAAATGTAGTAGCTTATTTAGCTTCGAGCATGTAACACCTCGTGATGTAGTTAATGTTTTTAATACACTTAAGTCTAAAAACACTGGTGATTACTGGGGCATCTCCATAAAACTATTAAGTAATATAATAGACATAGTAGCTCCATATTTAGCTGTAACTTTTAATAAATGTGTTGATTTAGGAACTTTTCCTGACCTCATGAAGAGTAGTAAAGTCATACCATTATTTAAATCGGGTAACAAAAATGACGTTGGCAATTTCAGGCCTATCTCTATCTTACCTGCATTCAGTAAAATATTTGAAAAGTTAATACTCAAGCAGTTGCTAAGACATTTTAATTTAAACAGACTTCTTCATGATACGGTTTTACAAAAGGTCGTTCGACCACAGATGCGGGTGTTGCTCTGCTGAAACACATATTTAACGCATGGGAGAACTCGCAAAATGCTATTGGAGTTTTCTGTGATCTCTCCAAAGCCTTTGATTGCGTGCACCATGACACACTTTTGCGTAAACTACGTCATTACGGTGTCCAAAACAAAGCTCTTAAAGTAATAAATTCTTATTTGCATAATAGGTTCCAATGTGTAGATGTTAATGGTGTGAAATCTTCCGGGCTACCAGTTCAGTTAGGTGTACCTCAAGGCTCAATACTGGGTCCATTCTTATTTTTAGTATATATTAATGACTTACCTTTTTATTTAAAGGATATCTGTAACGTTGTACTGTTTGCAGATGATACCTCTCTTATTTTTAAAGTAGACAGGAATAGACAAGATTTTGACGACGTAAACAGTGCTCTCTCAATGGTTACGGATTGGTTTACGACAAATAACCTAGTTCTCAATGCCAAGAAAACGAAATGTGTAAAATTCGCTCTACCAAATGTTAGAAATCTAGGACCCAACATCGTCTTAGATAAAGAGGTGCTTGAAACTGTGAACTCGGCAGTTTTTCTGGGCATAACAGTAGATGCCAAACTTCAGTGGGGCCCACATATATCAAGCCTAGCGGGAAGGCTCAGTTCGGCCGCCTATGCTGTCAGGAAAGTAAGACAATACACTGACGTTGATACAGCTCGGTTAGTCTATTTTAGTTATTTTCATAGCGTTATGTCCTATGGTATTCTGCTGTGGGGTAAAGCCGCTGACATTCAAAATATATTTGTTCTTCAAAAACGAGCAGTTCGAGCAATTTACCAGCTAGGTGCCAGAGTTTCTCTAAGAGATTTTTTTAAAGATGTTGGTATTCTCACGGTGGCATCACAATTCATTTTCGCCAACATCTTATATATTAGGCAAAATATACACTTATACACTAAAAACAGTGATATTCACAATGTTAACACTCGAAATAAGGACAAACTACGAGCTCCCTTTCACCGGCTTCATAAGGTTCATAACTCATTTGTTGGGCTTGGTATAACCTTTTATAACAAGCTACCCTCTTCTTTGCTAGATTTGACTTTTAATGCGTTTAAAACTAAAGTAAAATCCAACCTCTGTTCAAAGGCATACTATTGTATCAACGACTACTTAAATGATAAGAATAGTTGGTCGCTGTGATTAACTCAAGACAATGTTTATGTTCTTTCTCCAGAATTAGCTTACCTACTGACAGTTTATATGAGTTTATATAATTGTTTATTTTATTTGAATTTATGATTCAATTTTTTATTTATTTTTTATGAGTCAATTTATTTTTATTTTATTTTATTGTTGACATAATCTACTCATTACAATGTTTTTGTTATGAGTTGTATTGCAATTTGTGGTGAGCTAGCGACCTCGACAGTTGATCATATTATTTTTTGCCTGAGCAACCGGCAGCAAGTAAGTCATGCTCCCTTAGATGTCACTGCTTGCGGTAGCGTCGGGGGTCGGGTTGCCTCCTTCCCTCAAATATGGCGAGGGGGGTAATGGCTGATCTTTGCGTTATGCTCGTGAACGGGTGCTGCTTGTGGTGACTGGTCGTCTTGCTGATCATGGTTTTGTTATTGTTACTAGTAATTAACTGTTAATTTTTTTTTATCTCGATGGTCCTAGTTTATCATTTATAACTGCCAATTACAGCTTTATGTAAGCGGGCACGCCCTTTATGTCTGGAGGCTTTCATTTAGATATTTAGTTCTGTTTACGTTTAGTTTTATTTTCTTTTTATTTTTTTAAATAATGCTTGAGTATAGTCCTCGATGTTTTTGGTTGGTATATTGGCGTGTGCTAGCTGACATATGGCCTATAATTTATCATTTGAATTATGTTTTGTGCTGCATAATGTAGGTTATTTTGTATACTATTGTATAGAATCATTCTCTAACTTGAACAGACAGCTGTGCTGCTGGGGAGTTTGTTGCGCCACTTCTTCTTCCCAGCTAAAGGCACTAGGAAGTGGTGAAGGGTGGGCGTTTTTGGGGGGCTGTCTTATGTAATTTTGACGTTCGAAAAGTGCTGATTCTCAGCCTAGTTTGAATAAATGACTTTTGATTTGATTTGAGTAGCACAGTTCGCAAACACATAAACTGACCGCCGTCCTTCCGTCCTCGCCGCCGAGGCCCGCCGCGACGTCCCCGTCCATCCCCGCCCCGACCTTTAGTCGAGCCAGCCCCCGCCTTAAATTCCTCTAATAATAGGTACCTAATATTAATCCGCTCCGGCTGGTCCCTAAGCAGAGGTCCGTACACCACAGGGGGTGCCCTTAGCGTGAAGTCGCTTAGTTTATAAGTTTTACTTATTATTATTATTGCAGACTACAATGGTCTATAGTGTTAGTAACAAAAAAGCTTAGCTTATGTTAGTACTTTATATACTAGAAAAATAGAATAAAAAGAATTTGGGCCAAAATTCTTTTGCCATAATGAACGAGGGTTCAGATGATTTATTGAAAATGACAAGAAGTTATAGTAAAGTGGTCGAGCGAATCCTTTTTATGTACATTGTGTTTTTTTTAATCATGTTAATTAAAATAATCTTCAGGGGTTGTTTGTGAACTTCTCGACCACTTTATTTTGAAAATCTTGTAAGTTTTCTGTACACACTCATAATGGCCAGACCGTTGAGGCGATTTTCCCCCATAGTGCTCTTAACCAGTACCCTAATTGCGTAACTCATTTTCGTAAACAATTATGACTAATTTGTTTCATTTTGACAGTTCAACAACATTCATTGCGTTATTTACGTTGTTGAGCAGATTTTTTTTCCACCTTATGAAGCAATGGATTAGCAATCTGTATCAAATCGAAACAACTTGTGATTGACCGTGTATTACGCAATTAGGGTACTGGTTTTTAGTCTCCTGAGGCTGCAAACGATCGCTCTATCGTACACGTTGTGCACGGTAGAGCAATCAAATGTTCAACGTTTTTCCCGTTTCGGGAAAGAAAGTTATTGGCTCTTTTAGGAAATCAACAACGGCTATGTTGGGCTGGGTTTATCATACCACAGTAAGTTGGTGCCAAAGTTCAATTTCATTTTTTATGTTCGGTAAAACATAAAATTGGGCGAGAGTTTCGCAAGTTTCTGTGAAGATTTTCCACTGACATCGTCAAATGAGTGGACGGTTGCTTTGCATTTGGCTACATTTTTTTATCTCTAGGGGGCAGCTGCCCCCCCCCTGCCCCTCCCTGGCGACGCTCTTGATTCCATACATAAATAAAAATTAACCACTTTATCAATTTCCAAATTGTGACAGATATAAAACCTTCCTTCCGTTCAACATAATATGCTAAAGTTTATTCATTAATTAAATATTTCTGATACGTCTCGGTGCGTAGTGGTTATGGTAATTGACCAGATACTGTAGGGTATTGTCACAAGAACCCAGGAACTTGATCCTTAAAGTAGGATTTCGAACCGACGCACAATTATAACGACATTGGTTGGCGTATGTGATACCGTCGTTACCGCAGACTGGACGACGGAGAGGGATACAAACACACACTTCTTCCTCCATCTCCATCTCCTCCTCTTCCTCCTCGTCCTCCTCCACCACATTTTGTGCTTCTGCGTTCTCTTCTTCACTTTTGCCAATAATTTCTTCGCTATCCTGCGCCATAATTGTAAACACGTGCGCGCCCACGAGCAGTAATACGCCTGTTATAATAATAAAACAAATTAAATTACCGAAAGACCGATTTTGATGGGACCTTCACGTGCGGATAGCTGATGTTAAAAGGAGTAACTTAGGGTACTCTTGTTTTTTTTAAAGAATTAGGGTCTTCGCGGGCAGCAGCTAGTCTTTAATTTAAAATAAACCGGCCATGTGCGTGTCGGACCACGCACAATGAAGGGTTCCGTAGTTAGGATGAATTTATCCCAAAAACAAACTTAACTTTGTAGTTGATAAACAAATTCTCCCATACGAAATGTATGGGATTGTCGATTATTACTCGTTAACTTGTAAAGCCTACTTAGCTGTGATAGTTTTCCTTTTAATTTCGTTATATAAACTACTGCTGTGATTTTTTTCACACGTCCAAAACCAACCATTTAGCTGGCAGGGGGGGGGGGAGACACTTGACTCTAACAAAAATTAGCACCTTAAAGCTTAATATTTCGCAAACGGATCCCTGAATCCAAAAATGGTTTAGCCAAACTCACAATGTTTTTGAAGGACCTTTCTAATGATACCCCACATCATGGGATAAAAAAAAAACATCACCACTTTACGTGTATGGGAGGTAACCTAAAAAAAAAATGTTTTTCATAATTTTGTTTTACCACTTTGTCGGCATAATTAATATGTAGGTATACCTATGCCAAATTACAGTTTTCTAGTACAAAGGGTCTCGGAGCTAGACCGCGGACAGACAGACAGACATGACGAAACTATAAGGGTTCCTTGTTTACTTCGGAACCCTAAAAACATGGCTTTATTTCTACTAAGGTGCAGCGTAATAAATAAACTGCTAATTTGACAACAACCTAACCATAGGATTCGGTAATAGATATTAATGCAAAACCTGACTCTGGTGATCATAATTATTATTATTATTTAAAAGGGTGTCCCTCAAGGCTTGATACTAGGTCGTTTTATATTTACTTGAAGTAAGTATTTTCAAGGGACAAAACAGAATTATTACAATTAGCTTCTTTTAGTAAACACTACGTAGAAATTAAATCCACCTGACGTCACTTTTGAATATGTGGTTCATAAATATAATGAGAGTTAGTAGGTATATAATGAGTATTAACTACACTCCATTACTTTCGTATCCTAACGTTTAGAAACCATTAATTTCGTATTAAACTCATTTTTTCTAAATAGGTTTAAGCACAGGAGTTATTACCACATTAGAATAAATTCAAGTCGTTTAATAATTTTGATCATACTTACCGAAAGTATACATCATCTTTTGTATCGGTTTCTGGCACTATAAAACACCCAATCTGTAAAAACAGCCAAACAGCAGCGAAATTTATAAGCTTATCAGCTTTTAATTATAATGCAATAATCTTGGAAGAAGTTTGTTTGGTGTTAGAGTTTAATAACGAAATTAAGATATTAAGCGTTTTGTGTTTTGATTTCATATTACGAATGTGCCACGATTATGTCTGCATATCAATTTCATTTAAGTATTCACAAAATCTTCTTTATTATAGTTTTGCATAAATAATCTGACTATTACCAAAAACAAAAACAAAAGGGAAATAAAGAAAAGTTTTCTTGGATTATAAAGTCGATTTAATAAATAGCAATAAACAAATTCATTAAAGACGACAATAAACACTAAAATATTTTTAAGAAAACAAATAAAATTCATCAGATCGTAATATTACATAAAAATCTTAAATAACATGAGTGATTGTAGTATTTCGAAAGACGAGAAATCTCACTGGAATTAAAACAGTTAACATTTTAGTTTTCTATTCTTCCTCCCTGCGACAAACTCCTCGAACTTAACTCAAATGTAGGTGGCAGTTCTAACACAACGACTAAAGTACCTATTGAATAAATGACTTAGTAGAACTTAATGCCGCTAGTGACCTTCACTGTATCCTCACAAGGTCCGTAACTGGCGATGCTCAGCCTGTGGTCCTTAGCGGTGGCGCAGTTGAGTAGGCAGTCGTTGTTGTAGGTGACGCCGTCGCTTCCACAGACAGGCTTCTTCTCCCTCGTGCAGGAACACACGAATCCCTCAGTGGTTGGCTCTACGCACTGTCCCATGTGGCTCATCTGTAGGCCTGCGGTACGTCTGCTCTTACACTCTAGGCTGCATTGGTTCGGGTAGGTTTCTCCATCGCTACCGCACACAGGGAGGTAGTTGAAGGGGCATACGCAGTCAAATACGGTTGGTGGAGCACCTTCGCACGGGCCCTCCTTCACGACAGTGATGTCCTTTTTAGAGCTGTACGCGACGCAGTCCAGCAGACACTGGTTGTTATAGGTCTCTCCGTCCGAGCCGCATATCGGTGTGTAGTTTCTCGCGCACGTGCACGGTGGCAACGCCTGGGAGGTGCAAATGTAGGCGCTGATGACCAGGAGTACTCCTAAAACGAACATAGATACACAGTTAATTGATGGTTCTTATTACTCTCTTGCATATTCTAGAGTGCTTCTAAAATCTAGAAGGTGTATAGATATACATTGAACCAGTGACCCTCGTGTGGCATCTCATGACAAAACGAGATAAACATACACGCGTAGCAACTAGAAAAAAATATTTCACCTTGACATTATATTGATAAATTTGAACATAAAACAAACAAAGTAGTTACGTAGGTACAGAATCGTTTTTATGTTTTGTATATTAATGTTTGTGTTGATATGAACCGGATTCAAAAAACGAATTTCAAATTCGACTAGCTCTAATAGACTAGCAGATAGCAGGAAAATAACAACAATGGTGATAATTTGAGCAATTATAAAGCGTTAATTCCTAATTGTCACGACTTCCTGTCTCCTAGATAGTTATATCTCAAGTCCTTCGAACACTATTGAAGAGCAACCTTATAAGTTACTTAGCTATGACCGCTAGGGGACTCATTTAAATTTTTTGTAAACTTATTCATTAGGAACTTACTACATATTTGGAATAACTATATTTAAGAGTAAAATAAAGACACAAAAGCTGTAGGAATGCATGCCAGTTGTCATCGCATAAGGGGAAAACTTGGCTGAGTGGCCATATACGTGGGTACGGCTCGGTACCAACTGTAATAATTATGATATGTACCTATATGGTGAAATGAAGAAAGTGCCATATGCAAAAAAAGACAGCTGTGAGTTATGACGAGCCATGAGCAGTCTGATCCCCAAATCGGATTCACCGCTTATTATCCGATTAAAGCTGATGCTTTAGAGGATCAGATCTTATCTCAATTGACATCTTATCAACTTAACATCCAAAAACTGGTGCGTTCCCCTTTACCCCCAATAAATTTTTGGCGCGGAATTAGATTAATACAATTTTAAAAATGTAGTAATTATTAATTAATTAAATAGGTATATGCTTACCGAATTTAAAATCCATATTTAATAGTCGCGTCTAAAACTCTTCTGAATATTCACAAAATTAAATGCTGGCTTTATATAAAAGCTGTGGCAAAGGTTATCGACACTTAAAAACAGAAATGTTGGCGGGATTACTGAGCTCGATGTAAGCGTCGAATGTAATGATGTTCTGGGCTGAAGACAAGCGTTTTTATATGAATATAGTGTTTTCCGAGACGCGAAGAAACGAGGTTCTTTTCGTATTGTAAATCCCCACAGCGAGGTGCGTCAGTAAAGTATTATGTTGACATAAACGGTGCGGCGGCAATAGACAACGTGTGAGCGTTTTGTGGAATAGTCACACTAGTTATTTGTTTAACTCATTTATTTTCGGAAATAAGTTTGGCGTCATTCCACTTATGTTTAATTTTAGTTCTTAGAGTTTTGCCGGCAAGTTATTTTTATAATGTTTGTTGACGACTTGGTCTACTATTGTTTTGTAAAATCCCAGCTAGTTGGTTTACTTGGAATTTGTTATTAGAATCGATTCTTTTCCATTTTCAAGAAATCCAGCTTATCCAGTCTTGTTTTTTCGAAGCATTCGTTATATGCATAAATTGCACTTGTGCTGGTATGGTCCCCATACAAAAGAGATCTAAATATCCAGCTTCGCTAAATGTATATATACTCTGAATAGCTAGTTTTATTCTTTCTTTTTTAACCGACTTCCAAAAAGGAGGAGGTTATATGTTCGACGCGTATGTTTGTTTTTTTTTTATGTATGTCCACCGATTTCTCCGTCATTTGTGGACCGATTTTGAAAATTATTTTTTTGTTTGAAAGGGTATGCTCCCAAATTGGTCCCATATAAATTTTATTAACTTTGCTTGGGTAGTTTTTGAGTTAGATACAAAATACGTATTTTTTTTCCCACTTAGTATGTAGATGATATTATTATGATAAGTTCCTGACACTGGTAGTAGGTAGTGGTATTCGAATGTGTGTGGGGTAGGTACCACAACTAAAAAGAGAAAAATAAAAACTTTTTACAAAAAAAAACTACCGACTTCCAAAAAAAACACTACAAAGTGAAAAATAACTTTAATTTCGGAAGTCGGTGGCAAAAAACGAAAACACAAAACCCAAGACACCGACTTCCGAAATTAAAGTTATTTTTCACTTTGTAGTGTTTTTTTTTGGAAGTCGGTAGTTTTTTTTTGTAAAAAGTTTTTATTTTTCTCTTTTTAGTTGTGGAATGGGACAAGACTTTATAGTAAAAAAACTTTTTACAAAAAAAAAACTACCGACTTCCAAAAAAAACACTACAAAGTGAAAAATAACTTTAATTTCGGAAGTCGGTGGCAAAAAACGAAAACACAAAACCCAAGACACCGACTTCCGAAATTAAAGTTATTTTTCACTTTGTAGTGTTTTTTTTTGGAAGTCGGTAGTTTTTTTTTTTGTAAAAAGTTTTTTTACTATAAAGTCTTGTCCCATTTTGGTTGGATTCGACTTTCAGTCTTATTAAAAGCGGCTGAATATTTCGACAATGATATTCCAGAGCATCTTTTCCATACTTTCTTCATGCCCTGGTACTTTGTAATCATTGACAAACAAACAAAACTCTTTTACACAACATTAGCGGAAAAAAGTAAAAGTTGCAATTACAAAGTACCAGCGCACGACATTAGAAGGCAATGTAATCAATTAGAAGGCTATGAAATTAATTCAAAGAAAATGAAGAAAATACGAAATTTAATTTTAAATTTCGCGGGCTACCTGAGAGCACCCTCCTTAGGTAACTAGGATGCTACGCATGGGCTTAGTTTTATTGAATTACCTACATAGTTAGTAGGAAGCCTTCTAGACATACTTACTGGGTTTTTATGGTGTACCATTTGGGTAGTATAAATCTTGGCGATTGAAAATAATTGAATGCATGCATGGTTTAAACAAGTGGTGCAGACTGCGGGGGAATGAGACATATGTTGTGAGGAAAGGGAGTGACTACTCACCTCCTTCTGCGAAGCAGTAATGCTTGCGAAGGAGTCGGCGGAACGCGTGAGGTAGATGCAAATTTCGCGCCCTCACGCCCCTAACCTAACCACCGCAGGAGATGCCCCAGGCGTCGGAAATCGCAGGCCGTTTCCCGGCCACCGTAGGCGTAAGCTTGCGGACAGTGAGCAATGGGTAGCTCGCCGTCCGATAAGGACCAGGCCCGGGTTGACGGCGCGTTGTGTTCTACGCGCGCCTAAAGAGATGTCAGTACAACTGAAGGAGTCCGCTAGGGCCGATGCCTGCCGGGGTTGCGGGTTTGTCCGAAAGGGTTACCGTGGCCCCTGGCAACATACAGGCAACTGAAGGAACACGGGTGGGTTTAAGTCGGTAAGAGTCTGACACGCCCTCCCGTTCCGCCCAGAGCGGGAGAAGTTATTTGATCATATTCCAGCCAAAAAAAAAGGGGTGACTCTGAGATGACCGCTGATATACATGTATGTAGGTAGGTATAGCAATTGATTTAAAATGGGCAAGAATGTGAATACTGGTATTCAGCTGCATCCGGTTAGACTGGAAGCCGACCCCAATATAGTTGGGAAAAGGCTAGGCAGATTGATTTTGGGCAAGAGTGTGATCATTTCTATTGGTTCCTAAAGGACTCTCCATTTAGATTAGCTTAGTGTCGATTCCTAGAGATGCTCTTCGTAAGCATCACAAAAAACTCACACAGATTACTTATAATTAATTTTCAATTTGTTTAATCTACACCAATTGGGCGTTTTTATACATTTATAACGTGACGATATTATCGTAGACATCCACGGCATAACGATAACGCACAGGGAAGTAAAATTTATGGAAATATTATGAAGATGCTTTTAAATATCCATCCACGATAACTTTATAACGTGCACGTATTTCCATACTTACATTTTATGACCGCGGACGTCCATATCGTCACATTAAAATTATAAAAGCGAAAAAATAAAAATGATTAAATATTAAATTTTTTGATTGCCAGTTTTGACCGATGCCTCTGTTCAGCTGACAGAAAAATTAAGGAAAATGTAAGATTTATAAACCTGATAATATTGAGCAAATAGACACGCGTTAATTGTATTGTGTGCTTACTTAACTCGACGGTCACACCTCTGTCAATATATTATGTACTAGTAGGTATGTTTTATTCTATGTTAGTGTTTTGTTAGACAAATACCTATCTACCTAGGTACTCAATAAAAGTAGGTACCTTCTAAAATATGTAAAAAAAAACCTGTTCGATCCGAAAAGGGCACATAGATAGGTACTGCAATAACATTAAGTACCTACCAAAACGTTTTATTTTATTGAAAATTAAAAGTTATAAAATCCTTAAAAAAAAATTGCAAATTTTCAACAGGGTTCATAGGTTATGAGTTGAAGACATCCGCTAAACGACAGTCCCCCGCGCCCCATTTAATAAACCCAGCAAAATTCTTTTTGTCTGAAAATTACCACATGTACAGACTCTCAGTACAATATTTAACATCACCTTCACGGATCGGACAGTTTTTTTACGTGTTGTTTACCTACCAATTAGATTGCTTAGGTAATAAAGCTTATTTGACCATTGACCGCAACATCAAAAAGATCTGTTGACAAAGACATTTCTGTATCTAGGGGCACTGTAGTGGCCCCGCCAAGACGAGCTGGGCACTACCTATTTTACCTTTTCTTGAAGCGTTTCGTAGTATTTTTCAAACCCTCATAGCTTCTGCCTGGATAATGCTAGAGAGCTCAAATTCTCAGGATAAGATGTAGTTAGCAGACTTATAATCATAAATCTTTATTTATCTCAACATCTTATTACTGGCACTAATTAATAAAATGCACAATCTTAAATAGAGATAGGTGTCTGAGGTAGGAAGGTCCTGTGTTACAGATCACCCGGCTCTCTTAGATAGGACATGTTAATTTACAAAAGAGTAGAGTCAAGATATTATTGGTAAAGCAAAAGTTTGAAAACCTAAGAAAGTTAAAACAAAATCAAAGAAAAGAAAAGCAAGTCAACATAAAATTCAAAGAAACAAACAATTTATGTAGGTAACATACGCACCTATATTATTATTCAATAGTAAGTAACAAAATAAGCAAATAAAATAATAATGAGCATATTAAACACACTAAGTTTCATTTGTCTAGCTTTTTAACTTTGGATTTTATTAATTCTTAAAAAACGTCGATTTCGTCATTCACTCACTCACTCACTCATCAAAACCTCTAGGACACTTCCCAAAGTCTTAGAAAGCTGAAATTTTGTATGCAGACTAGGATTTGCACAAAAACAATAATAGAAGTACCTACAAAAAGAAATAAAATCCCACCAAAACATTTCATGTAAAAGTAGGTTGCCAAGACTTCATGTAAAAGTAGATTGACAAGCCAAGCCCCTAATTCTATAAACCGTACATCTTGGTCAAAATGCCTGGCTTGGCCGTTCCATAGACAGTGACTTATTTACTTACCATAAGCCCATAGGAGTGTCTGTGCGACGGCCGCAAAACGGCCAGGCCGTAGGTACATTTTGAACAAGATGTAAGGTTTGTAGAGTTACTTACGGACTTGGCTCTGCATTACATTAACAGTGATTTCTACGTACGACGTCTCATAATCGTAAATAAGATAATGCAGGAAAGATTAGAGATACAGGCTGATGTTACCGACCCATAATGAGTTCAAAAAGTTCATAGACATCACCTGCTTTCATTAAATGCCAAATATAAAAACAGTGTACCTACTGAGCAACTACTCTACTAACTAATTAATGACGCATCAACGAGAAACCTTGCACTGGTTGTGGTTTTCAAATAGGTACCTCACGGTGGCCTTTCTAAATGTATTATGTTACCTAGCCTATAATGACACAGGCATTTTGACTGAAACCACCACCGGGATTGTCCTAATTGTGATTTTTATACCCGACTTTTACCAACCTGTTTGGGACCAACAGGTCCTTTGGGACCACTGGGTATGCCCCCTATAGGACCAATGAGGTTTGTGCCAACAGCATTGACTTCGACAACAATGCATGGTCCCCAAAGCGGTTCTTCCTGCGCCCCTGGTTTTTCTCGACCGAATCATTTCGGTGATGGTAATTAGCCTAATACCTACGGACCAAACTGAAAGGAAAATCTCAACCAGTACCCTAATTGCGTAACTTATTTTCGTCATTTTGACAGTTCAACAACATTCATTGCGTTATTTACGTTGTTGAGCAGATTTTTTTTCCAACTTATGAAGCAATGGATTAGCAATCTGTTTCAAATCGAAACAGATTGGGATTGATCGTGTACTACGTAATTAGAGTACTGGTAATTTCAGAAACCATACCTAGGGACCAGGCCATTGATCACAAACCCACCGTAAATATTGAGAACATTCGTTTTTGGATTCATGGGTATGATGGTCGTCAAGTAATCCCTAAAAAATTACAACAGAAAACCACTCGATCCAATAATCCTAATCCTTACTAAGTAATAATAATATTGTTAATGCGAAAGTGAATTTGTTTGTTTGTTTGTTTGTTTGTCATAATTATGCATTCATGCTAAAACGGTTGAACAGATTTTGACGTCAAAGTCAAATAATTTACTTCAATTTACATTACTTCAAAGCACATTAAAGGCACTTTTGAAAGTCAAAATTTACAAAAAAATAGAATTGATTCTAGGTGTCCGTATGAATTGAGGAGCCATGTCTCATATTTAAACGCGGGTACTACCAATATTTAGTAGTAAATTAGGCGATTTTGTAGGCCCGATCCTGGAATTTGTAGTAAAACACTTTAAAAGATACACGACTTTTAAGGTGGCTCCTCAATTCAGACGTCTGAATTGAGGTGCCACCTTACAACTCTAAAACTAGCCAACGGATATTTTTGAAAATTTGGTAGGATTTAGTAGTACTTATGTGTAATCTCTACAAAAAAAATGGGTTTTGTACGGCTGAATTTGAGATAGCTACAATGTTTTGATTTTTCATAAAAATCCATAAATTTCACCGCGCTGTTTCTCGAAAAGTAATCAACCAATTATAACATATTTTTAGTATAATTTAGTAGTAAATACGTTCTAATTTGTAGTATAAAAATAAAATGAACAAACTACATAATTTCGCTAATACAGCACATTTTATGTGGCTCCTCAATCCTGACGGTCTGTAGAAAATATATGTACAGTAAGCGCTCAAAAGTGCATGAGCACGCTAAGAGTCATATTGCTGTGAACACGCGGTATAGCTCGTACATTTGTATGTGTAAGCAACACGATACACACACCACAGATAACGCAGTTTTGTTCTACACGAAACAACAATATATTTCCGTCGCTTTAAACATGCTAGCACACACGCACTATGCGCGTGAACTTGACCAGTTAATGGCATTGCTAAAATTCGATAGTAACTTAACAAGTGCAGATAGCAGAAAGCGTTAAGCGTTGGTATGGAATTCAAACTGCCTCAGGTTCTAATCTCGTAAAACACAGTGCGGTTTTTTGCAAATATTATTATTTTTGTTTTCGATAATAATATTTTTTAAATATTGCTGCTTTTTTATGTTGTTATTGCAATAAAGGTTTTAGAATAAAAAATGCGTGATATATGATAACAAAATTAAAAAAAATATGTTTATTCGTTATATTTATTTTACATAAGTAAACACACTGCTACAATTATTTATCATTACTTCAGCTGAATAAGATGTGAAATAGATGTCAAGAAACTAGAAGCAGTTTGTATTATTTTGACATATTTAAATTATGAAATATTTTAAATTTTTAATGGATTTTTTCACCATAAACATTAAGCTTTGATCATGGTCGAAGTAATTAAGTAATAAATAAGAATATTAGACTACTTAAAATGTAAAAAACTACTTACAGAATAGGTAATTTTAAGGTTAAATATGGCCAGTTTGTTTATATTTTATTTGTATTAATTATTTTACATTTTATCTGACTTTAGTAAATATTGGTTGTTATTGAGGTTAAAGCTTAAGTATTCATTTTCTTTACGAAAAGAAGATTGAAACTAAACCTCAAATTTTAATCCTAAAATAATACTATTACTAAAATAATATTAAACAATTTCGGTATATCTGCAAGAAATACGACAAACACCCTATTGAAACGTGCTTAAAAAATTCGTTACCATAAATTCATGCAATAACGAATCTGTTGTTTATTAAGTTGGTACGGTCAATATTTTAAGGTCAAAAACGGTTTTCTAGCTGGTCTTCAGTGATGCAAGCCTTCAGAGTGCACGGCGAACGGTTCATAATGACGTGTTTTTAATAATTCAGCAAAATATCTCGTTGGTATGAAACCATTTGTTTCATTCACCATTTGACGTCGCTGCTACTCGATAATAAGCCCCTTCCTCATATCTCTTAACCCTCACAGTATTTCTCTAGAACAAAGAAAAACATTGTTTTTATTACACATAATACCTTATTATTTATTATTCACTAATCGAATTAAACCTCACAATGAATTTAAAACTTTAAAGGCATCTTCTGTCTCAACAATACCTCTGTTCTATCAACAATACCCTTGATTAAGATTTATGTTTAGTAAAATATGAAATATATAAATGATAACACTCACACTTAGTCCGGTTTCATTAGATATTCACTTCACTTTTACGCAGCGCAATAATATTCTCTGATCTGATCTGATCTCTTCAATATATTTTATGCCTGCTTTTTGATAATAATAACCACAACACTGCGCTAAATACTCGTCACCAATATTATCCACGAACCAAAAAAGTTCTATTAATTAAATACTCGTAACAAACTGCATCTACCCCACAGAAATCGAAATAATTTACTTAGTTTTTTGTGGTCTACCTGCTAAACTTTAATATTTATGTGAACAAGACGAATGAAACTAAAAACGAATGATGATTATTGAACTAGTCATTGGTTGCAGAGAAAGTGAGTGTGTGTGTGTAATGTGCGTGTCTACAGTATTGTAACAACTTATAGAAGAAGGTCGTAAGTCAAACCGAAGCGTCAGTCTATTGCTTTGTGAGATTGCTCATGGACTTTTGGTCGGTACTGTACGTAGAGCTACTAAAGTAGTTGATCAAATCGGGTAACAATAGCACCAATATTTAGTAGAAATTTCTACTAAATATTGGCGTAATCCAACATTTTGTACATTCAGTATTTCAAAAGTTATTAACAAAATAAACATTCCTTAAAAATCTAGTGTGGTACGAGAGCCCACGACCAAAACCATATCACATCGTTTCACGGCCAAAACCATATAAAATCATTAGTTTAGATGATTCCTGAACCCAACTCGGTTAGAAGTACCGGTCAGAAACGTCTCAGTTTTACGGAAGCCTATTTCTGCTAAGTCAAAAAAAAACAAGCAGACGGTTTCATCACAATATGCCTGGGGGCCTACCACCTGCTCATAAAGCAGTATTATTTTAATATTACTTCTGTGTGGGAAAGAGATGCTGTACAGGTCTACAGGTCGTATAGCTTCTCTTTAGCTATATAGCTATCTCTTTCTCCCACTGAAGTAATATTAAAATAATACTGTTTATGAGCCCCCTGTAAGCCCCCTGATATTAAAAATGTACATAGTTTTTGTAATTTACAACTAGAACGGGTTCAAAGAAAATTTATTAACCATCTTAACTATTGCCTCCGTAAACCTCCGATGGCTTATGAAAATAGTTGTCGAACACATGGTCTGCTAACACTGAATGAAAGGCGCAAAGTTATGGACATGTGTTTGATTTATGATATACTTTATTTATTTACTAAAATTGCACTTTTTGAATTTAAATATTTCTAAGCAGTCCGTTCGCATGTTTTATACTTATCCTAGTTATACAGGGAAACCTATTATTAGCCATACAATTACAAACCTATAATAATAGGTTTCTTTAGGTTTACATAATAGTATGTTACAGAATATGTGTTACTAATAAGTAACACATATTCTGTAACATACTATTATGTATCGCTGTTGGTTGCCTAAATAAAGTAAGTTTACTACAAAAAAGTTTTTTTTTCAGACATTTTGCGTGTCACATGTGGCCTGAGCGCATTTTCAAAAAATGTAACCTATCTTTCTCATAGCAACCTGGTTCAATTTTTTTTAATCTTTTCTATAGTTACTGAAAATCTGTTTTCAGAAATTTTAAATATCGTATTATATAACTCCAAAAACAGAAAGAACGTTTCGGAGTCACCCGGATAACGCGCGGTGCTTGTTACGCTTACGACACCGATGAAGAGTCCGACAGTAAAAAAAAGAATGACGAATTTTATTTCAATAAATAGTTATTTTCAGACGTTATCCCAGATTCCTTTTGTCCAATTTATTTAAAAAAACCTTTTAATTTCAGTTTGATGGTTTCGGGTAAGCTCTTTATTAATCGTACGTAAAAACGATTTATTTTGAAAAATGATTTATTCGCATCAACTGGCCAATGTTCACCTGAATACAAGATTTTCAGACGGGTTGCTATAGGTTTTATTTTTTGTCTCATTTTAGATTTTCTCAAACGGTCTTCTGGGTGTGACGCTACTGCATATACTGGTTTCAGAAAATGGTGTTTTCGGTATCTAAAATCAACTACATTCTGAAAATCAGACAGATTGCTATGAAACAGTTCAGTATTATTTTTTACATAGGTATTTCAAATGCACTTAGGTCAGACGTGACGCGGAAAATGTCAAAAATTTTTGGATTCAGAATCTTCTGCAGTTGTAGCCACCGGCATTAAAATTTTCTTATATTTTTTGCAGTTTGTAGGTTGAATCATTAATACATCTCCGTAAGATAGATTTGTTCCATTAGAACATATCTCTTATGGAAAAGTTATTTTTGATCAAGATACAACCTGACACTGACCTGCCGTAATCTTTTGATTAGGTACGTAAAAGAAGAAAAAAATACGTTACTAATCAGACAACTTTTCAATTGAACCAGGTTGCTATGAGACAGATAGGTTAAATTATATGTTCGACGCGCATGTTTGTTTTTTTTTTTTTTTTTTATGTATGTCCACCGATTTCTCCGTTATTTGTGGACCGATTTTCAAAATTCTTTTTTTGAAATTCGACTTCCGAAATTAAAGTTATTTTTCACTTTATAAGTGAAAAATAACTTTAATTTTGAAAGTCGGTGGCAAAAAACGAAAACACAAAACCCAAGACACCGACTTCCGAAATTAAAGTTATTTTTCACTTTGTAGTGTTTTTTTTTGAAGTCGGTTGTTTTTTTTTGAAAATGCGCTCAGTCCACATTTGACACGCAAAAATGTCTGAAAACAAACTTTTTCGTAATAAAATTACGAAACCTATTATATATTTTAAATATCAGACATATTGTGATGAAACCGACTGCCAGTTTATTTTTTTAAAGCAGAAATGGGCTCCCGTAAAACTGGAATGTTTCTGACCGGTACTTCCCATCGAATCGGTTCAGAATCATCTTAACTAACGATTTTATACGGTTTTGGCCGTAAAACGATGTGACATGGTTTTGGTCGTGGGCTCTAGTACCACAATAAATTGTTAAGGAATGTTTATTTTTTTAATATCTTTTGAAATACTGAATGTACAAAATGTTGGATTACGCCAATATTTAGTAGAAATTTCTACTAAATATTGGTGCTATTGTTACCCGATTTGATCAACTACTTTAGTAGCTACGCACTTATATTTTCTACAGACCGTCAGGATTGAGGAGCCACATAAAATGTGCTGTATTAGCGAAATTATGTAGTTTGTTCATTTTATTTTTATACTACAAATTAGAACGTATTTACTACTAAATTATACTAAAAATATATTATAATTGGTTGATTACTTTTCGAGAAACAGCGCGGTGAAATTTATGGATTTTTATGAAAAATCAAAACATTGTAGCTATCTCAAATTCAGCCGTACAAAACCCATTTTTTTTGTAGAGATTACACATAAGTACTACTAAATCCTACCAAATTTTCAAAAATATCCGTCGGCTAGTTTTAGAGTTGTAAGGTGGCACCTCAATTCAGACGTCTGAATTGAGGAGCCACCTTAAAAGTCGTGTATCTTTTAAAGTGTTTTACTACAAATTCCAGGATCGGGCCTACAAAATCGCCTAATTTACTACTAAATATTGGTAGTACCCGCGTTTAAATATGAGACATGGCTCCTCAATTCATACGGACACGATTCTAGTCGCCCCTTCCAAAAGGAAGTATTCGTATGGAGAAGAATGGGCAAGAAACTCCACCGTTACTCTTTTAAAATATTTTTTATACATTAATTATATAATTATATGTGATGACGATGCACCGGGGGCCCAAGTCTGCTATTTTTATAAATTCGTCATTCCAACACGATCCCATTGTCATTTTGCTAAAAGTTCGTAATATGCTAAATTCATAATGGTCGATCATTGGTCAGTCAATGGTCTCGTAATAGAATTGTGTTATAATGGCATTGTCGTACAATACGACCAATGATACCGCACAAGTCAGTAATTCATTTGTCATTATGTACGAGATTACCAATAAGTGCCATTTCTTTCAATGGAGTGTCAGTGGCTGACCATTGGAAAGTCATAATGACGCTATTATATTAGTAGTTTACCAAACTTGTCAAAATCAACAATTATGAAATCAATGATAGACCATTCTGACACTATTGTAATAGTAGACTTCAGGCCCTGGATGAAATTTGGCACATAGGTAAACCACCTGGATTAGGGATAGGGACATTTTTATCCCGATATTCCCTCGGGATCGAGAGACTTACACAGGTGAAACCGCGGGGCGCAGCTAGTACGGTAATCATGAAGAAACATTATCAAGAAACATAACATGTCACGGCAGTATTCCCCGGAGAGGTAGGCAGAGGTATAGGTAGTCGATACATATAGCACACCCACATTTCGCCAGTTATGTTTAAGTCCCATGTAATAGGGGGCGAGCCTATTGCCATCAACCGGGCACAAATCCCGAGACTCCGGGCGGCTACTGAGAAATTCCAATATTTTTTAATCAAGAAAATTTCGAGAATATGAAACGTCTGTCAACAACCAACTAGCAAATGATAATAATTAATGAGAATTGTTGATAAAGGCACACAATAACAATTTTATTTATTTTTACTATAATGGGACTTAATTTCATCAGTTCAGAAGTAATCTAAAGATACGAGAGTAGGTACCTACTTCACATTGATAAGGAAAACAATACTCTGCACAGTTATGTGGAAACCAGTAATAGTTACTCAGTGTTGGTTAATTCCGCAAATATTTGAACACGTAAATATTGACTGAAAACCTGCAATATTTATTTGCGCTCGATTCTTCCAAGAATACGATACAATATAAAAAAAAAACCGGCCAAGTGCGTGTCGGACTACGCACAATGAAGGGTTCCGTAGTTGAGATGAATTTATTCATCCCAAGAACAAACTTAACATTGTAGTTGAAAAACATGTTCTCCCATACATTCCAACTGCAAATCGTCGCTCGGCATCCAATACCGCGAATGTGACATTAAAAAAAAAAAAATTGCAGTGTCACTTATTTGAACGTGTAGAATGACATAAAACAAAAATCAGATTTTCGTAAAAAAAATTACATTCGCGGTATTAATATAATAATAATACCTTTAAACCAGCAATTCTTGTATATACCTATGTATATATAATCTGAATCTCGGAAACGGCTCCAAGAATTTTTATTAAATTTAGTATGCAGGGGGGTTTCAGGAGCGATAAATCGATCTAGCTAGGTGAGATCACGCTAAAATGTATATTTTAAGACCTTTCTGTACCCCTATGTTCACTAATAAAGTTTGATTTGATTTGGTTTTTGATTTTTTTTTTCATTTTTAGAAAACGTCGTTCAAAAAAAAAATATCATCCAGATATTTTTCTTTATTCAAGTAACAAGGACTCATTGTGTTAGTAAACTTATGAACTATGTTAACTTATTTTACGAGGTCACTTAGAAAGTTTTGCGACTAACAGTTTTTGTCTACTTGTAGAATATTGGCTGGTTTTGATGTCAATTAAAACGATGACTACTTATTACAAAAAAACATAACATTCCAAATTCGAAATTCCCTCCACATTTTTTTACGAGCAAAATCAAAATACTCTGTCTTACTGAAAACTGGATTTATAACGAGAACATTTTCGCGCGATGATTTTGTACGATTTCAAATGTCGACTAAACCAGAAGAATCGTTTGAAAGACTTCGAATGGTGTTCATAGAAAAAAGCCTTTCTAATGCGACTGTTTTTCGCTGGTTCAACGAATTTATGGGTGGTCTAGTAATTTTGGCAGACAAAGAAAGAAGTGGCCACCCTATGACGGTTGTTACATAACAAAAAGTGCTGGCTGTGAAAAATGTAATTCAAGAGAATAGGCGAATTACATAAATGAAGAGGTTCAGCATACACCGTGAAATTTGAATCACAGTTTTGCTAGAACAAACGTTGTTCAGACCATGGTCTACTACCATTCTACAGCATCCAATAAAAAAAAACATAGGTAATTAGTTTTTGAAAAAACACAAAAAAAGAAAAGTTTAAAATTTCAAGATAAATAGATGCACACTGCCGATTGGATCGGGAAGTGTGCACACTGCATGAAATTCTACACAGGCATCTTCGGTTATGAAAGATAGTTTCACGCTGGTACCGTAAAATCTAACGCAGGGTCAGAAGGAGGTTCGGGTAGAATGGTGCCGAGACATGATAGCAAAATTGGTAGCAGGCTCGTCTCGGCGCGTTTAAGATATCATTACGGGTGATGAATCTTGGATTTTTCAATATGATCCAGAAATGAAGCGTCAGTCGACCGTGTGGCTGTTGAACCAAAATGAACCAACGCCTACCAAAGTGAAGTGAGCCAGAAGTGCAGGCAAAATGTTGACCGCAAGTTTTTTTTTTTTTCTACCAGGTTATCTGGTGTCAGTACCCTGACGAGATCAAAGAAGCATCAATGCTGAATGGTATGTTACCAAATGTTTGCCAGAAGTTTTTACTACTGCAAGCAGCAAGCGACCGAACACTGGCCTCCGTGGGCTACTGCTTCACCACGACAACGCGCTGGCTCACTCGGCGCTCAAAACAGGGGCTTTCTGGACAGCACACCGGTCAAATTTATAGGTCATCCTCCTTACCGTCCCGATTTGGCTCCGTGCGACTTTTTCTTGTTCCCCAAAATAAAAAATCAACTCAAAGGAAAACAGTTTTCATCACCTGAAGATGCACTGGGTGCATTTGACAAGGAGATTGGAGAGGTGTCTGATGCGGACTGGAAAATGTGTTATGAAAATTTGTTTAGACGTATAAAACTGTGTATAGACGCCAATGGAGAGTTCTTTCAAAAGATATAATAAAAAAAAATATAACCTGTAGTATATTTTTTTCTAGTATCACAAACCTTTCTGAGTGCCCCACGTAATCTAGTTTAAATTTATTTCACCCCATGGGAGATGGCACTGCAGTGATTGATGTACATGCAATCCAGACTGCTAGCGATATTGTTGGAACTGGCCCGTACTCTGCGTACCAGGGATGCACACCTCATTCGCATCGTTACGTAAAAGCAATTAATATGTGCGTCCGCGAATATTCCCGATGCGCTACAAAAACGGGGCAGCCCCACCAATACCCTGAAAGCGTTGTTGTATTGGACTCGAAGAGCGTTGCATGACCTTTGGGTATATCTAGCCCACAGGCTGCACGTGTAAAACGTTGTACAATAAGCTCGAAACAGAGTAATTTTGGCTTTTTAAGTGAGCAGCGTGCAAACCTGCGAGCCAGCATGTTTGCCCTTACCGACAACGCCCTTCGCTCCCGCTCAATATCGAGTCCGTCATTGAGGTCAGGGGTCAATATATGACCAAGATATTTAAACGTAAATACTCTTTGTAGTGGAGTCCCATTGAGTAATACAGGTGGTACATAACCCGGTCTGACCCCAGCCTCAAAGACCATGATCTCCGACCTATTGGAGTTATACATCAAACCATCTGTTTTGGCATACTGCTCACATTTGGCGACCAATTACTTTCTGAGACCACAGATTGACGTGCTCAGAAGCACTATATCATCTGCATAGCTAATATTATTTACACAAATACCATCTATATAGCAACCCACTCTAGTGCTGCTGAGCTCGCCAATCCTGCCTCACCCCGCATTCCAACCTATTGATCTGGTTACCATACCACTATTTAAAGATGTTTGCTCCGTTGGCAACCTATCCTTCTCCATCTTTCTCCACAATACGTCATAAGCAACCAGATCAGAAACCTTGAATAAATCGATGAACCTAGCATAAATCGGCATCCCACGCTGTGTATAGTAAGTATGTCATAGTATGCTTAAGGCACAACACTGCACTTTCTGTTGTCAAACCACGCCGAAACCTGAATTGGTTGTCATGAACATTTACAGTTTTATTTATTTGTGTATTAAGCAGACGGTCAAACACTTTTGATATTTTGATATTATAGTAGCTAGAGAGATGGGCCTTTTGGATGCCGAGCGACGAAATGTAAGTTTTTACGCACAATATTGAGAGATTTACCATGTTATTTTAAGACCATAGACTTCTTATAGGTTTTCCTGTAATCTATGAGTAAAGAACCATACTATGTATTTTTTTCAAAATTTTTGGTCCAGTAGTTTCGGAGATAAGGGGGGGGAATGGTCAATTTTCATTGAATTTATTAAATATCTTTAAAAGTATTTATTTTAAAATTATATAAAAAATATATTTAAGATCCTCGCAACAAGCCCTTTCATTTCATATGTCACACGGTACTGTTAGCAAAACTTTTTTTTTTAATTTTCTTGTTTGCGCCCCAAAAGTGACACCTATATTCAAAATTAAATTATTTACGTAACACATTCGTGTTTGGGTCACAGAAATACATATGTGTACCAAATTTCAACTTAATCGGTCCATTAGATTCGGAGTAAATTGGCTGTGACAGACAGACAGACAGACACACGAGTGATCCTATAAGGGTTCCGTTTTTTCCTTTAGAGGTACGGAACCCTAAAAACATTCATTTATTTATGCAATTACTTTTATTGGTTATTTAAGTTCCCTGACCCAGAAGTCATGAACATAAAATGATGTCATGCGTTATCAGCCGCGTTCACTTAGGCCCATGTGTAGCTTTTTCCCCATTGATTGCTAACTTATTTAGCTATATTCAATTAGGTACCACAACAACACGTTCTTCTTGGGATATTTATTGCTCATAAATTTACCATTAAATTAATTAATCACACACTAAATTTGGTCCTAGTGTCTATTTAATTGTGACTAGGTATTTCCCTTTTCATTCACGATTTTTCCCAGTTGTGACAAATATGCCTAGTTACAAAATATAAATATTTATTAGCTGTTCTTAACATTGATGATTCTTCTTCTTACGTGTCGGCAGTCGGCACGGCATATAATGTAGGTTGGCAGGCACATATCTCGTGATGCGACAGAATAAAAACCAGTCGGCAAATTGGTAACGTGGCTGACGGTCAGACAGTGCTGGTTTTAGCAATACTGGCGCCCCGGGCGAGATTTCTGTGGCGCCCCTCACTAACTACTCTTAGAGAGAAGAGGGGCGAAAATTTTAGCTTTTGTTCTAGTTTGAGAAATAGGAAAATGTAGGATGCTAAAGAGAGCTCAAAAATTTCAGCACCCCGCCACGGAAAACTTAGGATTTCTTTTATGCAGAAAAGTCTGAGAATTCAGACTTCAGAGAACGCAGGGTGCAAGAGCGAGCTCAAAATTTTTTTGCACCCCGCTGCGTCTTTTCTTTGGCCCATTCATATAAAAATAGTACCTAAACTTTGTCAACTTGTAGTTTGAAGTTTGAAGTTAGAGAAAAATATAACCCTGTCTTTTCAAAAAGAAAAAAAGAGTTAAATAACAGAAAAGATTGAGAAATAAAAGGCCGGTGGTTCGCGTTGGGCGCCCCTTCATATCCGGCGCCCTGGGCGGTCGCCCAACCGCGCCTTACCCTAACGCCGCTACTGCGGTCAGACATACAATTAATAGTCCATTATGGAGGCTATTTGGAACATTGAGTAGACGGTCTCCCATGCCCTCTCGCTCCGTACCATGGCCTGGAACAGGGCCGGACGCGAGAGATTACTGCCGCCGATCACCTCCACGAGGACACGGCGGTGCCCGACCCAAGCCGGGCAGACCTCCACCGTGTCCTCCGGGCGATCCACACAATGGTGACACCCGGGCTGTTTCCTCCCGCCTTATCCGGAACAGGAACCTCCCGAAACAACCGTGTCCGGTGAGGACCTGCGTCAGGCGGAAGGTGAGGACGCCGTGGCGCCTCTCTAGCCACTCCTCAAAGAAGGGACTTATCGCCGCAATTGTGGCGTGTACAGGAAGCCTACTGATGCGTCGTACCTATATATCTTTAGATTGAACCATGATGTTTTAATTTCTGAAGCGGATGCAGAAAAACAAGTTGTGCCAGAGCTGCATTCTATTGCGCGCTCGCTAATATATATCTTGTCTACATAAGTACCTACTCTCATCAATAAAAATATTCCTCCAGACCTACCATTGTTTCCGTCTCGGACAAGGCGCAAGCGCAGCAGCTCAATGGTAGGCCTGTGCTATTTAGCAATCTTGATGTGACGACCGGAATGCCCAGAGCTTACAAAGTTAAAACCACAATTTTATCAGCTTAATCTTGGCCCGTGTTCCATACAACTTGTAAGTACGATGACAAAGTATAGTATAAATTATACAAGATATAAATACATAGGACAATTTAAGGTCATACATAACTTTGTAAGCCTTCAATTATTTATATCTAAATTGAACTTGAATGATCACAAATTAAGGATGCATCTTGATTGTGCACCTCTAGGGAACAACAATACTTACTTAGATCATCATGTTATGTAGTCCGTGCATCTAAGTGCTCTGTAATTAGATACTGGCGATTGAATGTCGGATATAATCATTATTATTAATAACTCTACATTTAACTCGCAACAATGGCCGTGCAAAGTTGCGAGCATATTCAAACTGTTGTTGTTTATTAAATAAATGGTGGCTTTGTGGAACTAACTAACAGGCGTCGTTTCGTCAATCAAAATGGAAACTGTACCTACTAGTGTTGATGGAACTAGAAACTCACCGCATGTTCGCATGAACCTCCCTTTTCGTCGGAGAAAAGACACTTTTCTGTTAATTCACAGCATGAATTTTAAGCCCTTTACAATACAACCGTAGAGCTGTAGAAGATGCAAGCTAGCCACAGGTGGCTCAAATCATTACTGAAAAGGCACACATTAGACATCGGATTTTATGCATTTGCATCAAATGTATATAACTCTAGTTACGACGTTAATGCATATTTTAGCCTTTTTTCCCAATTGTGCATATTTTGTTTAGTAGCGGGCTGCGGGACGTACGTGTAGGGAGCCTACATCAACGGCGCAGGTCATACTCTGCTTAAATAGGTATCTCCAGAAATGGCGCCAAATTTTAAATTTAATCCAATGACGTCAGTTGACGTAGAGAGGTCGTTTTCGGCATACAAATTAAAACTGTGTGACAAACGTCACTTTGCTCTCGAAAATTTGCAAAAATACCTATGCATAATTTAATATTAAGAATATTTCGCTGTTTTTATACCGTCTTATTTAAAAATAAAAATGGTTTTTGATTTTGCATTGTGCATATTTCGGCACTTGTGAAGAATTTTAATGCATATTTCGACCTTTTGTGCATATTTGCTTGCATATTTTGGCATTTTGTTAGTGCACTTAATCCGATGTCTACTCATGATTTACAGTACAGCTTGGCAAAAAAAAGTAAAATGAAAATGAGGGCGCCATTATCGCACTTAGGTCACTTCGAATGGAAAATGAGTAAAAAAAATTAAACAAATTGTTTAAAACACTGCTTGTATGACTCAAAACCTACTAGCACTTGTTGGCAAAGTAGTGCCATCATCATAGGTCTGCATTAATTAAAATATTTAGTTCCAAATGTCACCACGTCAGACTCTTTTATGTCAACCTGTAGATGAATGGTTTGAATTTATCTGCGAGCTAACAGGAAAAAAATAATTTGTATTACCTTCCCATACTTTTGGCGTACCTATCAGGAAATCAATAACATATAAAGTACCGCTCCAAAAATCCGGGACATACCCCCACTTACTGCAGAAGAGGTGTGTGTTTTACAAAAATTGACAGCTAAAATTGTGGTTTGGTGTTCTTGTATGTCCGTTTGCCAGTCAGCAGAGACCTCCTCCACCAAATCACCACCACCAACCAATCAACCAGCCAGCGCTATGGCTGTCTCGCATAGGGTCGCAGCATTATGCTGAGCGATGGCCGTTTTACGTGGATGTGGCGCATATTTTCCCCCAACTTGTGCTTTCTTTGAGTCATGTTTAGTGTGATTGCCTGTTGGAGCGATATACACCTACAGTGAGCAATACTACCACGCACACATTGACGATTATTGCTTGACGCGATAGCACTACTAGCTTTCGAAAATGTATGATATATTTGAATATTCTATCTATCTACCAAAAATTATGAATGAAAACTTAATATTTTTCCATTTTTTTTTCGATAATTTGTAACTTGATAATATAAGCTATGCTTCTGCAGAAACAATATTATAAATATTGTTGTTTATAATAATACAGAAAAAACAATATGAAGACATGTCATTTACCTACGCTGTTAAAATGTGTGAAATTAAATTCGTTTAAACTTCATTTTAGAAAAGTATTTTGGAAAAAAGAAACACGTAGGAGCCTAGATAAACACTGTCTAAATCCGAATAACAACATAATATAGTGGAAATATGCCCAAATTGCAAATAGGTATTACGTTTGTATGGACAATTCATGCGTCGCCGCGTTCTTAATACTTGGGGTTTCATACTCCGAGTGGCAAGCCAAGCAAAACTAAGTATTCTAGATGGTTTTTCAACTATACAACATGTCCCGGAATTAACGCTCACCACCAAACACCCCAATTAGATTATTATTAAATTCCGTGTATGTATGTAGAATCATAATACATACACTGAAATTTTACTATTTTTTTATTTTATTTATTTATTTATTTAGGCAAACCAACTAAATACACACACAGATATTCAAAGTATATAACATTTACAAATACAATAGCATTGCATGCATCTAAATTAAAGGTAAGCACAGCATTTTATTTAGATCTCACTAGACAATAATAATTAATATAAAGATGGATAACAATGTAATTAGAACTAATATCGATAATCTTTTATACTTTACATTTACTTGAATTAAATTAAATTAAATTGAATTGAATTGAATCTATTATGTTTAAACAATACACATACATACATAAACTCACGCCTTCTTCCCATGGGGGTAGGCAGAAACTACAGAACGCCACCTGCTACGATCCTTACATACTCCTTTTGCCTCGTTTACGTTCATACAACTGGTCATACACGCACGCCGGTTGCGAGTACTACGCACCTGGCCTTTCTGAAGAACATCACCAATAAGGTCAGTATATGTCCTCCTAGGACGTCCCCGCCCGGCCTTTCCCTTCACATCAGCCTTGTAAATACATTTTGTTAGTCGCCTTTTAAACAATGTTTATTTATTTATCAAATTAGTTATTAATACTGATTGTGGCAGAAAATTGTGGTTATAATATTACAAATCTACGCACAGTCGCACAAGGGTCTAGCTCTAGCGTAATAGGTACCTACTTCGTCCATTTTGGTTTTTGTTTTTACTGTACAGCGGAAGTGTGACTGAAATTTACGTAATTCCGATTATTAAAAAAAAAAACAGTGGCACTCCGGGAGTGCCGACAGAAGCGAAAACTTGAAAAAAAATCGGCACCGCGGTAATCAACGCGTTGATGTCTTTTACTGCACGCACCGCGGTAATCAACACGTTTTTAATGGTCAAAAGCTGGTGTCGTAACAGTATCGCGAAATCAATGGTTTAGTCCCATCTCAAAAATGTCCAACGCGCCTAAGACCACGACTGCTCTTAGAGGGTTAATTTGAGGGTCAAATTGCTCAACAATATTGTCCTCAAAAGGGTGAATACCTGGGCCTCAAGTCAGGAGGCCTACCACCAGCTCATAAAGCAGTATTATTTTAATATTACTTCAGTGTGGGAAAGAGATGAAGCGAGATAATACTGCTTTTGAGCTGGTGGTAGGCCCCCTGCTATTACAATAGTGTCAGAATGGTTTATCATTGATTTCATAATTGTTGATTTTGACAAGTTTGGTAATCTACTAATATAATAGCGTCATTATGACTTTCCAATGGTCAGCCACTGACACTCCATTGAAAGAAATGGCACTTATTGGTAATCTTGTACATAATGACAAATGAATTACTGACTTAGGCGGTATCATTGGTCGTATTGTACGACAATGCCATTATAACACAATTCTATTACGAGACCATTGACTGACCAATGATCGACCATTATGAATTTAGCAGATTACGAACTTTTAGCAAAATGACAATGGGATCGTGTTGGAATGACGAATTTATAAAAATAGCAGACTTGGGCCCCTGGGATGACGTTTGGTTGAAGAAGACGTCATGCTGTGCCGACACACAACATTTATTACTAAAGGTCAGCCCCATAAAAATTGGGATTTAGGTGATGGCGATTGCCAACAAAGGTACCTACATTTTTTTTTTGACCCAGGCATCCCTATTGGGAAAAAGCTGAGCTGATGATGATTGCTAACTAAGGCTGTTTTATGTGCTTCGAGAAAAGTGACCTTTTTAACCGCCTCTGTGGTCTAGTGGTTAGACCACCTGTCTCAGACCCAAAAGTCCCGGGTTCGATTCCCAGTAGGGACAAAATTTTCTGCTCGGTTTGGTTGGTGGCCCGCCTGGCTAGCTACCACCATCTTATCTAAGTCTGTCGCCATAACAACAATGTTAACTAAACGGTACTGTTGTGTTTCGGCAGTTAGAGGTAAGATAGCCGGTTCCTCTGTGGTTGAGGATTCCGGGTGAAGTTCGCTTCCACCTTCGGCCTGATCATCACTTACCATCAGGTGAGATGCAGGCCAAGAGAAACCACAAAAAGAAAAGTGACCTGTGCTGTATCGCTAGCTCGCAACCACGGCGGCTACGAAAAAGATAATGAATTATAGGTTTAGCTGACATTGGTACCGATTCCCTTGTTCACAAACTAAACTAAATTTAAGTTCAGTGCATCTTTTTCTTTCTATTTCTTTAAGAAAAGGACAGAAGAAAAATTTTAGTTTAGTCCTGTCAAATTAATCAGCGCTTGACGTAAATTGACGTAATTTTAGTAGGCAAGTTTTTAATCACGTCTAAACTTGTATGGAGTAGTGACAGGCTCTGATTAATTTGACAGGACCAAACTAAAATTTATCTTCTGTCCTTTTCTAAATGAAATAGAAAGAAAAAGATGCACTGAACTTAAATTTAGTTTAGTTTGTGAACAAGGGAATCGGCACCAATATTAACAGTCGCAACACTAGGGAAGTGTCGTTGCTCTGCGTGGCATGCCGCATTATCGACAGCCCGCATCGCCTGCGCAATCGTTAGATACGTCAAATAAGTACATCTTTACTAGGATAACTTAGAATATGTGGACGAGCTATGATGGTTCCTGTCACTCGAGGATTTAATCCGAAGTTCCATCATTGATTGAAACCTTTATTTTCTTTAGCAACTAGTGCCTTCTGATGACGTATTTTCAAAATAAATGTGTTGGGCAAACAGTGATGTGATCTAGGTTTCGGTGATTAATGTCTCTCCTACGAGTTTAGTTAATGCTCTGCTTTTCACATTAATAATACTTGACTTAATAAATTAAAAGTGCCTATAATGCCTAACTTAGGTACAGACGCCAGCACATCAAGCTACCCGAAACTGTCAAATTTTCCCAATCAACTTTGAACCTTATGTTTCAACAATAAAGTTGAAAATCTATTAAATAAATTTGACAGATTGTTGTAGCTTGATGTGCTGGCGTCTGTACGTGGAATTCCTTAATACCAAAGACCACTGAGTCCTCATTAAATCCTACGTAAGGGAAAAAAAACACGACACAATGACAATGAAAAAATCCCAAGGATATTCAAAACAGAACTGCGATTATGACGTCGAGCTGAGCAGAATAAAAATCACGAATAGTTACAACAAAGAGGACGAGGCTTGTATGACTGGATGTATCATTCAAGTAACGTTACAAAAGAGCGCAGGACGATAGTACTTAACTCCCGCATTTTACGATTAATTGTCACCTGTTTATTGCACTTAACGGATTATCAAAAGGAAACGGAGCGATAATACTGGTTCGTTAACAATTAGTACCTACTTAATACGAAGGTATATAAATACAATACAACGGTGCCCTGCAAGTGATAGTGCGCAGTCGACTACAGTCAACAAGTGCAACAGTAAGCCGTACAGTTAATCAACCGATAATGGACTATAAACTTGGTAAGGATCATTAATTAGCACAGTTTTTTATAGTTTTGTTTATGGTACACCCAGTTTTTACTACACTTTGCATAGGTATTAACTTTATTTAATTATCTAATTAATTTACGACAGAGGTTTCTACAAATTATTTGAATTTACCTTTATGTATCTATTTCCACAATTTTATAGTTAAATGTAGTATTTTGTTCATATTTATTATAGCAAAGTTATGCACTGGGTTTTCATAGTTATTTATTAAGTCGGTATATACTTATTATAACCGAGTTAGTTAGCGATTTTCGCAAAAAAATCCGCGTTTCCTGTTATTATTTTTTTCAATGTTTTTTAAACGAGCATTAGATAAATTAAAAACGGGTCACCTTTTAAATTCAGTTTTTCCATCGTATCAAGCGATTCTAAAAAATATGTCCAAAATGTAAAATTTTCATCCGCAGTATTTGTCGTCGCTTTGATGATGACGTCATCGATGTGCGTACCGCGGGCCCCGTCGTGCCCCTGCCCAAAAATATACATGCCCGTGTGTGCCATGGTCTCCAACCAAAAGCAAACGTACAATAGCATGTGTGAATATGAATGCCAGCACGACTTCGTCTTGCACAATGGAGGAACCATGGAGTTATTATTTACTGGATCACGGTGCCATTAGGCTGATCGAAAACCTCTTTAGATTACCTCTTTCTTAATATATTTTTTTACTGACTATACGTGTTTTTTTTTTAATATTCCAATAATGTTGCCAGCTATATATATGTTTTTGTACAAACCTGCACTTAAGTCACTGATCAATATGGTAGCTTTAGCTAAATACGGAAATATGATCCAGCAGTCAATTAAAATACCTACCTATTAGTTCAGACATGGCCGTTTCTAAGAGGAAAATCTATATTTATAATTGGATTTACTACGCCTTTCTTACCTACATCTATCTATACTGTAAATAAAAATTAATTACTGCTGTTCATTGGTATGTGAATCACTTGACAACGGCTGGACCGATTTGGGTATTTTTTGTTTTAAAATGTTGACCGAATTAGATTTTTGGGGTTTTTTTTTAAGTTTCCCGATAATTTTTAAATTCGGGAAAATCTGACCGTTAGTTTTTGTATGAACTTTTGGACAGGACAACGTCTGTCAGATCAGTTAGTAACAGACTAATAAATGAAAGTACCTATATTATTTTTGTAAACATATTTACCTAAGTATTATTTAAAAAATGCACAGCTGTCGCAAACATGTTTTTCTCCAAAGCACGAAAACACCCGCACAAAACACGTAAGTAAGTTTAAGATTTTAAATCACTTGGTTTAAATGAACTACACGAATTTCGAAACACTCTGTAGGTATAGGATCAGACCAGCAATTTACCTGGTAAACTGGTAACCAGTACCGGATCCAGAATTGTCGTTATGGAGGGGCTTGACCCCGCTGAGGGCTCTACTAGTTTGCTTAAAGCATTTATAACAAGCCTCCTCGGAATACTTTTCGCAAATTCCTCACCTCAAAATGTATAGGTGGCTGAAATGTCACTGAAGAACTCAGATCCTTTGGGAGGGGGGCCCTAGCCCCCCCTGGATCCGCCACTGCTGATAATTAACTACTAATGTCCCATAACATAATATAAGTACCAACAAGGTGTAATTGAAATAACTCATTGTAGGTACTCATCATTTTGAAAAATCTAATGTTCCTTATATTTTGTCGAATTATGCGAACATACATGTATGGAGCAGCAGATTTTTTAGTGTTCGTCCCATTGTAAAAGTTGTCCATAACAAAGATGACTACTAAAGGCTTGTGCAGACCAGAGCGACACGCGACGTGACACAAAGGCACCGCTCGTTGCGCGACGGGCGGTGCCTTTGTGTCGCGTCGCGTGTCGCGCTGATCTGCACAAGCCTTAAGCCTGCTTTTTGCTTTTTGACTTTGTTAGACATGCATGCGATGATGTTAATGTTAATAATTCGATAGACGTTCTAACTTCGGGTGAGGGACGAGGTTGCTTGTATTGTAATTGTTTATGTTGTTTCTTTTGTGTACTATTTCGACGCAAATGTATTTTTGTTATGAAATAAATAACTTGAACTTGAACTAGCATGTGCGATTTTTCCCCGCGGCGATTTTTTTCGCGCACTGGATTTTCAACGCACTGCTCACCGCCGAGAGTTGAAAATCCAACTGTGTGTTTTATTTGACGCGCTGGGATGTGCTCTGTTGGTTGCTCAATGCTCGGTCTCAACACCGAGAGTTGAAAATCCAGTGCGCGATAAAATCCCGCCGCGATATTTTTACGTCCATGCGAACGATGTTTTCAGTTATTTCAATTACCTACACCCTGTTTGTAACGCACTTTGTAGGGATCGAAAACCCACCCACACATAGAGCACGCAAAAAAATATTTTCACTGATTTTCTATTTGGATTTAAGGCTCGTTCAAACAGTCGCGACACGCTGGTCTGCACGAGCCTTTAACTTTATTCCTCACATTATTGTTTCAGTATTCATTTTTGTTCTGCTATCAGCTTTTCTGGCCCCATCGGTAAAGGCTAAATGGATAACAGGTTACTGGGCCGAAATGGATTGTAATTGCACTTCCCAGTATAACCCGGTTTGTGGAACGGACATGAGAAAATACATGAATTATTGCTTTTATAATTGTAGGAGACAATATTTGAAGAAAAACAACCGGACCATGGTACACAAAATGTCGTGCCAAGTACTAGGGTAGTCGCGTAGCGAGATTTATTAGCAAATCGTGGCACATGTAGGTAATAAAATGGAATAAAAAATGTGACACAATTTCTTTCTTCTGTCTATCATCATCACCCTATCTCAAACTTTTACCTTTAAAGGCTCTTACAAACAGGCGCGGCACGCTACGCGACACAAAGACACCGCTCGTCGCGCCTTTGTGTCGCGTCTCGTGTCGCGCCTGTTTGTAGGAGCCTTAAGACGGCTTAAATAATCATCTGCCTCGCCTTTCCCTTTTTTTTTGTATATGTATTTAACGTAGTATGTTTAAAAATGCACAGCTGTTGCAAACATGTTTTTCCGCAAAGCACTGAAAACACTGGCACAAAGCACGTAAGTATAAAGTTCAATCTAAGTTTTAGATTTTAACTCTAAGGTTTACACGAATTTAGAAACACTCAGTAGGTATATAGGATCAGTCAGACCAGCATTTTACCTGGTAAATACAAATGTCGCATAATATACCAGCAAAGTGATTGAAATAACTGAAAACCTCTTAAGAGGTTCACAAAACAAAAAGCGCGAAAAAAACAGATGTTTCATTTTGTCGCGTTAGGGTCAGCTCACACCGAGACGCGACGCGACGCGCACTTTTTTAAGATCCGATACAATTATCAATCGAATTTATTTACTACGCAATAAGGTACACGTGCTGCCCAGCACCGCGCATCTCAGCGTACTTTGACACGCGTTCACGCTCGCACTGAAATATACCTTTTCGTGAGGAAAATAAGTTCGATACTTGTTTAAAAGTGCGCGCAGCGTCGCGTCGCGTCGTATCTCGGTGTGAACTGACCCTTATGCGGACAACAGCAGATTTCTTTTTTTCGCGATTTTAGTTTTCGCCCTACAGTTGGTCTTATTGATGACTACAAATGACCCCTTGAAAGGTTTGCTTTTTTGGAGATAGAAAGCAGTATACCCTAATTGCGTAATACACGATCAATCACAATTTGTTTCGATTTGAAACAGATTGCTAATGCATTGCTTGATAACTATTGATAAGTCAGAAAAAAACTGCTTAACAACGTAAATACCGCAATGAATGTTGTTGAACTGTCAAAAGAAACAAATTTGTCATAATCGTTTACGAAAATAAGTTACGCAATTAGGGTACAGGGGGCCTACCACAAGCTCATAAAGCAGTATTATTTTAATATTACTTCAGTGTGGGAAAGAGATGAAGCTCTACAGGACGTATAGCTCCATCTCTTACTCACCAAGGTTTTTCAGCACCAAACAAGGTTTTTCATTTTTAACCCCCGACGCAAAAAGAGGGGTGTTATAATTTTGACCGCTACGTGTGTCTGTGGCACCGTAGCTCTTAAATGGGTGAACCGATTTAAAATGTGTTTTTTTTATTTGAAAGTAGTTTTTCTAGCGATGGTTCTTAGACATGTTTTTATCAAAATCGGTTCAGCCGTTTGAAGAGTATCAGCTCTTTTCTAGTTGTCTAATGGATGTGAGTATCTTCCACAGGTCTTTAGTGTCGGGGTTTTTTTAAATTTTAACTGTTAAAATTGTACTTGTTCTATTTGGATTAAAAATTTCTTACATTATTGTTTCAGTATTCATTTTTATTCTACTATCAGCATTTGTGGGCCCATTGGTAAAGGCTAAATGGCCGTTCTGGACCGAAATGGACTGTAATTGCACTACCCAGTATAACCCGATCTGTGGGACAGACATGAGGAGATACACGAATTATTGCTATTATAATTGTAGGAGACTATATTTAAAGGAAAACAACCGCACTATGATAGACAAAATATCGTGTCTAATATTAGGACCACCATAGGTAAATAATCATGGCACATGTAATAAATTAATAATAAATGAAATTAAAAATATATCATAAAAGGTTTTTTTATTTTTTCGTGCGAAGTTGGAGCTGGTTGCTAGTAACTTTATAAAGTACGGTCATACGATGCTACCAATCTTTCATGGTATTAGATATTATGTCCTTCCAATCCCAGTTACTAAATTAAAAACTGTCTGCGCCTGAAGAATATATTTTGCAAAACACGTGCGTGCGACTTATTAAAATCACGGCGGGATTTTATCGCGCACTGGATTTTCAACTCTCGGTGTAAAGCCGAGCGTTGACAATTTAACAGAGCGCATCCCACCGCGTCGAAAAACACACTGTTGGATTTTCAACTCTCGGTGTTAAGAGAGAGCGTTGAAAATCCAATGTACGAAAAAATCCCGCCGCCATTTTTTTACGTCCGTGCGAACGTCGGCTTAGAGCTCTTACACACGAGCGGCATGTTCCCAACGGCAGAGGTAACTGCAGCCGTCGACGCGCGTCGCCGGCAACCGTCGACGCGTCGACGGCTTCCGTTGACGCGTCGACGGCAGCCGTCGACATTTCAACTTCGAAGATCAGCGGCAGCCGTCGTCTGCTCTCTTAGTATAGGAGTCAGTTGTAAAATGGATTCCGAAGAAGAAACACTGTTATTGCTTTTACTTCGTCGACGCCGACGGAAACGAAAAATAAAAACACGTTCATTGTGGGTTCAAGAAATATTAATCAATAGAGATCAAGATGGGCATTTTTTTCTAAGGATGTTGTTAAAGCGTGCTGCATATTGCACAATTTCGTACGTGACAGGGACGGTATTAAATTTGAAGATACACTTACTATCAATGGTTTGGAAAATGTATCTACGATTCCGAATGAAGATGAATCGTTATACAATAAGAGACAAATTCGCAAACTATTTTTGTAGTACTGAAGGTAGTCTCTCATGGCAGTTAAACTGCATATGAAACAGTAAAGTAGGTACTTTAAAAAAAATAAGTAGGTAGGTACCTACTTATTTTTTGACCTATAAAAAATATGTAATCATTTTTATAACGCATTAAAATTAATAATACACTTACCAATGGCGTTTTTTTCATTTATGGATTTATTATTAAAATCATTTACAACTTCTTCACAAACCGCCATCCATGCTCTGTTTTTTATTGTTTTATTACTATAATCTTTCAATTTATAATTCCAAATACAAGCATTTTTCTTTACTGCCATAATTAGCAATTCATTATCAATTTCGTCAGTAGAACTCATTTTACAAATTTGCGACTCTTGAACTATTTGCAGTCGACTGACAAAATGGCGGACGCGGCACACTACAACTGCAAGTGTCGTTATAAGTCGACTGCTGCCGTCGACGCGTCGACGGCTTCCGCCGACGCGCGTCGACGGCTGCAGTTACCTCTGCCGTTGGGAACATGCCGCTCGTGTGTAAGAGCTCTTAGTCCTAATAAGTACCTCATAGATACGGTTTTATTTTCTAGAAACTCAAGTTCATCATTTCAGCCGAAAGACGTCCACTGCTGGACATAGGCCTCCCCCAAGCACCTCCACCTCGACCGATTCTGTGCTTTCCGCATCCAGCGGATTCCTGCGGCCTTCTACTGAAACTCAAGTTGTCTAATTAATATTCGCGAGGGTGACTTGAGAATGGGATCCTTCGTCTGATTCCCTTTTGGCATGGTATGGTAACAGTGTAGCCAAGGAAGCGAAGACGGTGTACTAGGTAGGTATAAGCCGCGCAGATAAAGAAACGATTTGTAAATGGCGGCGGCTAGTATAGACGGAGCGAGCGTGTGAGCGAGATAGCATGAGAGCGGACCGCCATGTGAGCAAGATAGCATGAGAGCGGCCGCCATTTACAAATCGTTTCTTTATCTGCGCGGCTTATACCTACTAATACTAACCACTCTGCTCTGCCAACCTTCTTGAGACAGAGGCGTAATATTATGTTATTATGAGGAAACTCGCCACATTAGTAGTCTGCCGGTACTTAAAACCGAATCGATATTTTAGGTTTTAATACTTAGTTAAGGACCTACATTCTCCATAATGCGCTAAGTACTTCTTTCCTTGACTTGCTGGCAAACCTTGAGTTTGGATTTCCTGACAGAAAACACCCAGTAAAGGCTAAGGCAGATTGGGGCGGGCCGCACCGCAATGTATTGCATAAATCCACCTTTACTTAGGTAAATTTTTCGTGAACCAACGCAATCACAGGCGAGCCGCATCGCTTTTTTGTATGAAAATGCGTTGCGGCCCGTTGAGGCTCTATCTATTGTGCGCTTGGCTTAAGTACTGCCTGTGCCTACCCTGGGTATAAAAATCTTTGACCGCATGATCGCAGCTACCGAACTTGCGACCACTAGACTACAGTGCCGGTTTTAGCCCCTTACCGTGGAGAGGGCCTAACGCCAATACTGGCGAAGCTGGACTGATTTTATTACCTGTAAACCAAGGATTTAATACTGTTCATCTACACCTTCATTGATTTCTGAAAAATTGTCTGCCTGCCGTTCATTAATTGTAAATGAATACTTTCTAATAAGTCAGAAATACACCCAAAAACAAAAGCGACATGGTTGTTTTGAATGGTAAATCTTCAGAGGTCCAGGTAAATACGCATAATACCTACACAGCGTTATTATGTAGAAGTAATTATGAATAAGAATAAAACTACTGTTATGCTCATATTTTTATTACTTAGTTTACTGAATATGTCTGACATATATTTATGTAATACACTGTGTGTAGGTACCTACTCATTATTAAAAGATAACTACGTATAAATTATCATATCACCACAGAGATAGGTACCTTATCTTAGTTTTACAACAGAATGTTATCACTTGATATTATCTTTAAATGGATATTTTTATTATTATAGGTACTTGTTTTTAAACGACAGGCCTAGCCCACATTGCGATTAAAAATCGCGCGAAATTTTTACCGCAATTATTTATAAATTTAAACTTCTCACACACACAAAGAACTTAATGCCTTAGGCATTCTGTAACACATGGTATCTTATGTATCTACACGCACTGGCGATTTAAAATCTTACTGGGTAAATCCTGGTATGTACAGATCACTCTTCATTGCGTTGGATACCTAGGTCAGTACATCTGTCTTTGACATGTAATACTCGTCTCTAAAGTCTATACCCAAATCATAACTTCCCAATATAATATGTATTACTTTTGAACATAAAGTTGATGGGATAGCAAATGATCAAAGGACAAAGTGAAAGTGCTTATACTGCAAGAGATACTTGCAGGTGTAAGTTTGCACAGAGTTTCTGCACTGTGCCATCACATTCAGGACACAGGAGTGACCAGTTATGGTTTATTTCAGTAGCTCTACTTCAATTTCAGTTCAGAATTATTGCACAAAAACCACTCTGCATTGACAGTGTTAGTTCTGAGCTAATTTTGCCAGTCATTTAAATGAATTATATTTTTTTTATTTATACAAGCAGAATAAATTATGAAGTGCTATAAAATGTGAAAAAAAAGCAAACAAATATACCAGATGTCAACATAAAAATATATTCAACATAAAAATAATTAAAAATAATAATAATTAATACCTACATTTTTAAATAGTAAGTCCATCATTGTTTTCTAGTTAGTTTTAGGCATAATAATATACCTACATTCAATTTTATACAAGCTATAGTTATTTTATTTACATTGTTGTGTATTTGTGTTGTACTTGATTTATAATTTATATTACCTATCCATTTCTTGTACTTTGCACTCAAAAGATGTACAGTGAACAACATGTCGGTGATAACACTTGAACTAGGAAAACAGCCCGCACTGCTATGAGTTACCATGGACATGCTGTTGGCTGTACCTAATGTCACAGACAGTGATAACTTTGACTGACCAACTTGCATATTCCTGTTGCAAACACCCTATGAAAATCCCTGTTAAACAATTTCCTATATATTCTATTTGATTGTCTACAGCTTGGCAGGCATTAGGTCTTTTAATTGAAATTCTTTTCTTAAAAAGTCTGGAAAATAAATATTACTAGGTAAAAAGGATTGTAAGAAAAGATGTGTTATTATTCCTGTGATACCCCACACTCTGTGCTTGGCACCATTGAACACAGGTATGCATATATTGTTGTACTTATAACACCCGTGATTTTCTGGATCACAGAACACTTTCATAGGAATAGTGAATATGTCAGCTACTTCATCTTCATTCGGTTTCAACTTCCCAATGTGAAAGTCTTTTATCTCGCCGACAACGGGTGTGATCAACATATTTGCATCTCGACCTTGAACTTCACTCATTTTGGCCCAAATTTCGATATCTTTGGCCGGAACACCTATCTCTTCATCGGTTTCGCGAAGGGCTGCATCATACACGCTTTCATTCTCGTTCATTATACCACCAGGAAATGCCACCTGACCACTATGAGAGCTCAATTTGGTGGACCTCAAGGTATATAAAATACATACTTCTCCTTTATCTACACAAATAGGTACTAAAACAGAAGCTCTGCGTTTCGTTTTTCCACCTCTTACATTAATTGATGGCAGTTCACTTAAGTTAGATATACACTTTTCTTTAGCGGCATTGGACAGAAGAGTTCCCGGATTGAGACACATGATTGCTTTGTAAAGTTTATGAACGGGCTTCATTCACAAATGTTGCTATTTCCACTAAGTGTAAAGTCCAATACACGATGAAAACCTTGAACTCTTCCTGTTTTCATACAATTATGTAGTACCCGATTAAATTTACTCAGAATTATGGAAAGAACTGACTGAAGTGTCAATTTGACATTTATCAGCTGCACAGACTAGTGTTGCCACTTTTAGGGATTTCTCCCTTTTTTAGGGAAAAATTACCAATATTTTGCATGATTTATTGATATTTCATTTGACAGGGATTTTGGGAATTTTGGGAGAAAAATTGAACTTGAGTTGGTAACCCTATAGTTTATAGTAGGCTAGGCAGTACCCAATGTATAACTTTATTCTATGGCACCACTGCTTTATTATAGTGGATTCCCATCAAACTTGTAATGAATGTAATCCGTCAAATCTTAGTTTACCGTGTTACTTTTACCGTGGCAAAAACGATATCGAAACCAAGCCGCATTACACCTAGATTTGGTTTGTTTTTCATTCTGCATCGCGAACAGGACGCGGAACAACAGCGATAAAATATTTTTTCTCAAATATGCATGGAAATATTGTCATTATTTTCAAACAAAGAACATGCGAAGTATCGAATTTACGGTCAAAGAAAATCAAATCCATTGCAGGCGCGTTTTTTGAATTTGGAACATTACAATGCTCCAGCAATGTTGTATGAAATGGCGTGCTGGGGTTATTAAATACTCTTTGATTGGATCTCTTTTATCGTTCTTGGCATAGCAAAGTTTTCTTTGCTTAGTACAAATTGCGTTCACGTGGCTGTATAGCCTTAAATGCGTTTGCCTTTCGGCACAGATGAGAAATAGAAAATTGGCGGCAAAGCTGAAAATTCGTCTTGATTTGTTATTTACTTATAAATAATAGATAATTAAAATGAGTTCCAACGGTTCAGAGAGTGAAATGGAGATTGATTGTGCTCCACCAGATTTAAGATCAGAAGCCAAATTAGCAATGGAAAAACCTGCTTCCAGCGAAATCAAAAGAAAAATACATGAAAGTACATACAGACGCCAGCACATCAAGCTACAACAATCTGTCAAATTTATTTAATAGATTTTCAACTTTATCGCTGAAAAATAAGGTTCAAAGTTGATTGGGAAAATTTGACAGTTTCGGGTAGCTAGATGTGCTGGCGTCTGTACATGAAAATTTTATGATTTGGAAAAACGAGAATAAAGTGAACATTTTCTACAAACCGTGTATTTTTGGCGTATTTTAATGAGATTACTAAAACTAAAAAGCCATCTATATTATGGGCAATTTATTCCTTGCTGAAATGTACAGTTCATGTTAAAAACGGCATTAACTTGAAAAATTATGGAAATTTAACTACTTTTATTTCCCTGCATTCTTTTGAGAAAAGCACTTTATATGCCTCGGCGGAAATGGCAATTGCCTGTCTCGTATTAGTGAAGTCCTCGCCTACGGCTCGGCCTTCAAACTCATACTCGACTTGCAATTGCCTATTTCCCGGCCTTTGCAATAATGTACTATTAAGTGATCAGTGCTATGTTAAATGCAGCGAAAATGTGTCAAAGTAATTCGGCTTATCTCTCTAGTATTCGGTTTCGGCTTATCCGATCTTGTAAATGAATGAAATTGTTATGAATGATATGTAGGTATTTAATGTTATTACAATGTCGAATGATGTGATAATATTTATTATTATCATGCTCCCTAAACCTGATTTTTTTTAGGGAAATTCAGGGATAATTCATTAAAAAAATTGGGGAAAAACCAAAAACGTAAGTGGAAACATTGGCACAGGTAACTAACAGCTGTGCGGAATTTTCACTGGCAATCCAGGCATCACCAAGCCCGCGAAATTCAAATTTTCTTTAAGTTTTTTTGCAATTTACAGGTCAATGTCAGGTTGTATGTTGATTAGAATATGATTCGCGACCGTAACAAAAATGGCTTTACAGAATTATAATCCTGATAATCATAATCCTCAAATGTTATGATTTCATGAAATAGGATTACATGAAGTTAGAGAGTTGCAAAGGCGTCGCCAGCTGATGGCTCCGGGGGGGGGGGGGGGGGGGGCAAGTAGAGATTGCAGAAAAAGTAAGTATGATTTGTAGGTACCTACAGTCAAGAGCACATGAAGCTTTACACTTGTTGTGCGAGTCTTATTACCTCCACGGTGCACAATGGGGCTAAAATCGACGCTGGTGGATATTTTATTTTTGACAAATCAGTTTCAACTCTGTAATCCCGATAGGAACTGAGAAAAATAAAAATTTCCATATTCAATGTATGAATTGGAAACGTCGTTATTTTCAGAACTGTAGAGCTAAAACATAATAGGCATACTGACTGGGCCTACCACCAGCACATAAATACGATAAATACGATTTACGAATATCCGTCCCCGGATCCCAGATTAGACCCCGTTTAGGAGGATAAGGAACTTTAAAAACCAAATAAAAGTCATTCGAATAAACAAAATTGGCTTTATAGATAAGTATGTAGTTTCATAATTTCATTACATTAAAATGCCTTGTATTTATTTATTTTTTAATCTCCGGTGGGAAGCTGCCCCCTTTGCCCCCCTTGGCGACGCCTTTGGAGAATTGTATTGATAATTTTTATGATTGAAATGCTATAAATAAAAAAATTATACGTTTACGAATCATATTACAATACAACCTGATACAGTACGACACAACTTAGATGTAGCATTAATTTGAACATTTACACTCATTCATTTCAATTTTACGAATGTAGGTATTTGGTTATACTTTACAAGTTGTTGAAAGAAAGAAAAAAAAATATTTGGACACAGTTCCTGAAACACAAAACAAAAATAACACAGTGAAAATAAAAAATAAAAATATTTTTAAAAACAATAGTGTGTGCCTCACGGCTGCGCCAAAAAGGTTCATTTCAGCATTAATGCCAGACAGATACTGTCTGACGCTGGTTTTCTAATGAACCCTTAAGGACAAGTGACGGAGAGTACCAATACTGTACTCTCCGTCACTTTTGCGTAAAGATCATTTTCACTTAGAGTAGTAATAAAGATTCATGATTTTGAAGGCGCATTCAGTTCGGATGATGATCGGTTTTACGAATTTTGCCGATGCTACATCTAAGTTGTGTCGTACTGTAATGACCTGCAAACTGCAAAAAACGTAAAAAAGTTTGATTTTTTTTTTGGGGAAAGTCCGCTTAGTTACCCGCGTGGTAAGAAATAGAACTAAATTCTTCAATTTGCTACGGCAATTTATAAACGGCGTTTGAATTGTCCATGAAATGTTGCGTCCTAATATATAATGATTAGGCAATTTACATTTTGTCTTAGGCATTTTGCATGACCACGAGCGTTTGTAAAATGACGAATCATACAATCTGCCTGCGACAGATACACTGACTAACACTGATACATATTTGTAACGATCGCGAATCTTATTTTGATCAACGTACAGACGCCAGCACATCAGGTTACTACAATCTATCAAATTTATTTAATAGATTTTCAACTTTATCGGTGAAGTTTAAGGTTCAAAGTTGATTGGGAAAATTTGACAGTTTCGGGTAGCTGGTGGGAAATTATCAAATAACTTCTCCCGCTCTGGGTGGAGCGGGAGGGCGTGTCAGACTCTTACTGACTAAAACCCACCCGTGTTTCTTCCTATGCCATGTTGCCGGGGGCCACGATTTCCCTATCGGTTTTCTTTGAACCCCCGGCAGGCATTGGCCCTAGCGGACCCCGTCAATTCTGCTGACATCTCTTTGAGGCGCGCGTGGAACACAACGCGCCGTCGACCCGAGCTTGGTCCTTATCGGACGGCGAGCTACCCATTGCTCACCGTCCGCAAGCCCGCGCCTACGGTGGCCGGAAATCTTCCTGCGATTCCCGACGCCCAGGGCGTCTCCTGCTGCGGCGGTTAGGGGCGCGAGGGCGCGAAATTTGCCTCTCCCTCACGCGCTCCGTCTCCTCCTTCGCAAGCATTACTGCTTCGCAGAAAGAGGTGACGGCCTCCCATTTCCTCTCGCTCCGTAGCATGGACCGAATCAGGGCCGGACGCGAGAGATCACCGCCGCCGATCGCATCCACGAGGACACGGCGATGCCCTGCCCAAGCCGGGCAGACCTCCACCGTATGCTCCACCGTGTCCTCCGGGCGATCCACACAGTGACGACACCCGGACGTTTCCTCCCGCTTTATCCTGAACAGGTACCTCCCGAAACAGCCGTGTCCGGTGAGTACCTGCGTCAGGCGGAAGGTGAGGACGCCGTGGCGTCTCTCTAGCCACTCCTAGCTTGATGTGCTGGCGTCTGTACAAACTGACACTGACCTGCAAATTACAAAAAACGTAAGAAAAATTGAATTTCGCGAGCTATCCTGGAGGATTTGCAGTGGTAGCCCGCGAAATTCAAACTTTATTATTTGTTAACGGCAATAGAAATACACAATCTGTGAACTTATAATCTGACTAGAATAGACTATTTAGACAGACAGACGGACGGACGGACGGTCCGTTTGGCACCCTTCTGGTACTAGAAACCTAACAATGGCCTTTCTACATTTCAAGTTTTTATTAATGTTACTGCCTGCAAACTGTCATCTCATTGTCAAATGGAGTTTTGAACTTTTGAGACAAGTGACAAAACAAAAAAAAACACTTGACATGATTTTGGAGTCATCACAAAATTATAAAACACATTTAAAATAATCATGAAAAATTAAAATTGTGTATCTATCAAACAGACATAAATGTAATCTATAAACATGACTTCCAGAGTATCATATGGCATACACAACATATTTTCTGCAGCTTCCCGTGAACGATGCATGACTAATTTCAATAGACTGACCACACCAAGGTACGGCAAGATGCCAACGGACAAAGCAGCAGTGCTGTTGCCAGTTTGTAAAGTTTTAGATAAACCTTCGCTGTTGTACACAATTCGCTGTACAAAGGTAAGAAATAATAGCGGTGAAGTATCCTTTCCGGGTGGGCCGATGGTCCCGAATGAGAATCCTACACAGACTGCCTTGAGGGAGACATATCAAGAAATCGGATTGCGGCCCGAAAGAATTGATATCTGGGGTGTGGGGCCATCGCTCCCAGGCCGCAATAACAACATAATAGTCACTCCCGTAGTTGGCGCTATACCAGATTTATTGCCAGAAGACTTAAGCATTAATATGTCTACAATTTCAGAGGTATTTTCTGTTCCAATTGAGATGTTATGTGAACCCAAGAATCAGTATTATACCCAATTCAGTAATGGCTTTATTCTACCAGTCTTTGTAATTGAAGATTATAAGATTTGGGGAATAACGGCCTTTATAACTCACTCATTTTTAAGCTCAGCGTTGTCCAAGGATGTTTATAAAAATAACTGGATAAAGAAGAAAATATTCATAGATAAATAAGAAAACATAAGTTTTGATTAATTTTGATTAAATTTTAGTTTCTGTTGTTAATATTTTTTGCAGTTGTCAACAAAACGAATAAGCTATTTAATTATTATTTACTTGAATAAATAAACTTTTTTATTCCAAATGTTTATTGTATAAAAGTTACTATTATCACATTGATACACAATAAATGTTGTACACAATATAGCCAGTTGTCACCAACACTATTCTAAAAGCAAGGCACAGAAGCATGGTTATTTGGGTTTTGGCAATATTTGAGCATAAGTTTCATGGTCATAAAGAAGATAAACAAATCAACAGAAAGAAGAAAATAAAGGGAACTCAGATCGAAACAAAAATAAAACAAAACAAAAAAAATATTATTATCCAGGTTTATTCCTTAACATTTACATTATAATCTAGTAATTATTATTTTATACATTGTCCAATCGACATGCTGGTCGTCTCTCGCCCTTGTTCTCTGGTGAGTGTGTGTACTATGTTCATATTTGAATTCAGAATCTTAGATCATTATCAAGTTTTAATGTCATAGACATTGTTCAAATTCCATCGCACCCATAATTTAAGACCTTTTTACTACAAATGGTCACTCAAAAATCAACATAGACTACATAATGTTAAAGTAGATAGTTGCGTAAGTGGCAATGGAATGTAAATGATCTAAGATTGTATTGATTGATTGAATTTAAGGTGTAATTTATGTATTGAATTCGCCAATATAAAATCTTTTAGGTTGCCTATTGTGGGTTTCAAACTTAAAGTAACAATTATATCCCCCAAAACTGAGAAGCCAAATGTCTATTAATTAAATAGGTGGTCCAACTTAAAGCCTCACTTCTAACATTCTATTGAAGGATCGTAAAAATAATTAAAACATAAATATGAAACACAAAGGAACTGAAAATATAAACAAGAAAATAAGTACATTCTTATGAAAAAACAAAAATACCTTTTCCACAAGGTAACATAAGTCAGGCAAGAGCGCTCACAAGGTGATTGTAATCATCAGTTGAAGAAGATGTTCAAAGTGACGGTAACAAAAAGGCAGAGGCATTAAAATCAAAATGGCTGTGAAACTGATGTCTTTAAATCTAAAAATTAATCTATAAGGGTCCAAAATAAACAAAAAAAAAATTGAATACTGTGAAGCAACCTTACAACTATCGTGAATATAATACAACAACACATCCTGGGCATTTATTCGTTGTGTTTGAACACTGAAACTATACTTAAACTATTAAAAAAACTTGTAAAATTATTATTTTCCATAAACAGACAAAGGTACACTGGAATTTGTAAAGATTGATGAAACATGGTTTAAAACTCCACATTTTAATTTGTTCATCTCCTCTGCCAATACACTAACATCAATAAAATAAAATGCATATTTAATATGTTTTTTAGACCACTACGAGTAATTTTATTCAAAATACTAATGGCCACAATAAATTCTAACAATTTGCAAATAATAAAAATAAAATACACTGGTCTGCCGAAGATGTCACAAACTAAACATGTATTGCAAAATCATGTCCAAATAATCTATATAACAATAAAACTGAAATGATGTTCATTGGTAAGCGCATAACTTCAGAACGGCTGGATCGATTTGGATATTTTTTTTGTTTTAAAATGATTGTAATAATCCGAATCAGATTCTTACGGAATGAAAAATGTTAAAAGTTTTCCGGAAATACTTCGTCCTTTTTTTGTATAAATTATTGAAATTTAGACAAGACAACGCCTGTCGGGTCAGCTAGTATATAATAAATAGTCCACAATTTCTTAAGATTTTCTCAACAAGTATTCATAAAACTTAAATTTCGATTGCACCAAACCAAACATACAATCTCATAGATTTTAAATATACTGATAGAGCAACAAGAATTAAAAAAATCTTCCTGTAATTTGTTTTTCAGCACCTTTCATGGCATTAATCTCTTTCTGTCCTAAAGAGTAAAAAAATAAAATAATATGACTAATGTCACGAAGTGCTTTGTCGCTGTACCGTAATAGCGTGGTTTAGGCGAGTCGGGCTCTGCTAGAAAGTACTGAACAATAAAATCTCGGCATTAACATCGCTTACTCACGAGTAGCTGTCCACACAAGCAGAGCTAAAACTTAAAGTAGCATTTGTCCACACTATCACAATAACATGTTAGAATTGAATCAAAATTTAAAGTTTCATAATGCAGGGATTTTTTTTAACCAGTGCGCAAACTTAAACATGTGATTTTACTCATCATTATGAACAACTTTTACTATGGGACCAAACCTGAAATCGTGAAAAAAAAAACTGCCGTTTCCTACATTGTTTGCATAACTCGTCAAAATGTAGGGAACAGCTGATTTTTTTTTCATTTTATAATGATGAGTAGTCACGTGTTTAAGTTTGCGCATTGGTTAATTTTTTTTTCCTGTATAACAAGCTTGGTTTTGGACAGTTTTTACTGTGTGGTCACCTAATCGTGCGGTGTTGAATTTTGGCAACATTCTTTGAATCCAACGATATACATCTTGCGGTCGGGCGATAGTGGTATAATTTTGAAAAGGTTTACCGCCTACTATTGTACCAAGGCATGTGCGCGGCCGGAGCGAGCTTACTCGGCGATACTGTTCTCGCTCACGTCGATCGGAATTGACGTCGTGAACGTCGGCGTCTCGAGTTCTTCGTGTTTCTTCATTTTCAGCGCCTGTAATGATGATAAAAGGAAATTTTTATTCCGTTCAATCAATTCATCTATGTTTGGTTGACTAAATTTTAGCACTACTATCAATTAGTATGCAGCAGGAAACAATAAAAAGGAAATTATTACATCATAAAAGAACCAGTATTGGGTACTTGGAAAGCATTTTAAACAAAGATGCTTGGTACAAAAAAATAATTTGAGAGTCAGAAAAAAATATGTTTTTTTGCAAATACAACGTTTTTGGATAATTAGTTACAGCATTTAAAAATAATATAATTTTTAAAGTTATCTGATTAGGAAAACAACAAACAAATACCACAACCGTCCACAAACCCTCACAGCAAGAAACACAATGCTACACAAACCACCGGCTTTTGAAAGGCACCTTAGGGCCTGCGCAGATTGACAGATGGGAAGGCAGCGGATTTTAAATTTATCAATTGAATTTAATATTTATCCAATGGAAATAAGGTATATATTTCAATGCTCGGTAATCGAGAGAAAACTGCGCTGCGATGCTCCATGGTATCACCGAGCATAGAAATACATACACAGGGTTAATGGTTATACGTCGGTAACCCGTTAAGGAGATGTAAGAGAGGTCATTTACAACCAAGCCTTTTGACTCCTAAGCAAATGTCAAAAAAATTCGTGTCATTTGACATTTTCATTTCATACATTTTAAAATAAAAAATGTAAAATTACTCGAAAATGGTTGACATTGGCATCAGGGGTAATTTGGTTGCGAATGATCTCTCCTACATCCCCTTAACGGATTGCCGACATATAACTAATAACCCTGTGTACCTTATTTCGATTGGATAAGTATTAAATTCAATTGATAAATTTAAAATTCTCTGCCGTCCCAGCCACCAGTCTGCGCAGGCCATTATTCTACTGCAAAAAAACTTGAACTCTTTATAACTTATAATAAGTCATTGTGATTGGTTTGCCAAACTGATAGAAAACAAAATGTACGGGGCTTACACAATCGTACTTGAGCTCACCTCGCTATTCGACAAATGTGTGTTCGCCTTGGCCTTCGCGCGATTGTGCAAATCCAGTTTTACAGCAGATTAAATTAGACGACGAATGCTTTCAAAAACCGCTGATAACACCATGAAGTATGTAAGTTCGGTCTAGAATTGAAGTGAGCCTGATTTGATTATTATATTTACAAAATCAGGTTCTTGGCATCATTTTCGCTATTTTCAAGTAGAAATATTTTTAATTGTTCGAGAATTCAAAGTTAGTTGTAACGGAGGCGAAATCCACGTTTGCACTCTCAAAGCAAGGACAAGATCTTCCCCCACATTTTAGAAACCCAGACCTGATAAATAACACTGAATGTCCCTGGCAACCTGGTAGCTTGCACGTCGCTTTTAACATTCTATGAGACCCACAGATATAGTGAAGCAATATTCACATTGCTCCGGTGGGCCAAGACAATATATCCCGCATTATTTTTGACCTAAAGTCAAATGTAGTAGTGGATGAGTCTTCAGCGGAGCTTAAACAGGTGGAAGCAGAAAATAATAATTAAAATGTTTTGATACTTTTTTTGTTTTTTGAAAAGCTATGATATCGATTCAGCTGATCTTTTCTGTCACCTATGATTTCACAGCGAGGTTTTTACAGATTAGACCAGCTGTTCTCATCAAAGTCGATCTCCTAAAATAAACGGTACATAAAACAAAAAAAAACTTTTTTTTTTGTTTGGCTGTGTTTGTTCCGCCTAATCTCCGAAACGGCTGGACCGATTTTCACTGGGAGATAGCTGATGTTATAAGTAACTTAAGCCATTTTTATTTTAGAAAAAGAATACGAAGGACCCTCCATTCGGAATAAAAATAAATAAATATAGCTAGTAGGTCATATATTTCCAAAACTTGATGCGGATGAGGAGGCAGGGCTCCGTTACAACCCCAAATTAAACTGATACCATTTTTTTTTTTATAAAAACAACTTGAAAGTAGGAAAATCGAATGAAATGCAACCAAGAAAAAATAGAAGGCTCACAGTTTTTATTAGCGATGATTTGTTACAGCAAAAAATCGACTAACGATGGTAATTGCGGACAAAATAATGATTAGTCGATTTTCATGGGTCCCAAATTAATATGTATTGAAAAGTGAATTTGAGTTTCAAATAATACGAAAATTAAAGAAGAGTTTAGCGTTTGCGATTTTTACATGGCGTGCGTCTGACATAAAGATGCAAGTATGTTTGTTTCGAATGATTTAGGGATGTGACCAAACAATGCGATGTTATAGCACGTATGTCAGTGACGTCACGACCCGCGAACGTACCACTTCCGTTGGTATCTCTTTCCGTTGCAGCGTGGGCGTCGGCGTCAGCATTGCCAAGCCTTTCGCCGATAACTGAAGGCGACAGTAACACGATAGATAGAGAGTATGGAAGAACCCAAATAACATAGATAGATGCACTCCGTGTCATTGCACGATTACATAGTAAAAAATACACATATATCTAGCCTGTTATATTTAAGGAATATGGTAACAATAATTAAAGGATTTTAAATTGGATAAAAAGGAATACAATCATTTTGCACCCAAATAATTGAAAGTACAGAAGGCGCACTCCGCATTTCAGGTATGAAGCTACAAGTTCGCGGCGGGCCCGTCTTGTCGGGCCAATTCAGTGAGTGTAACGTAGTCAGAAGATATAAGAGTTACGCGATAGAAAGAGAGGCAACTTCTAGGTGAATATAACTGTAGGTAATTAGCGCTGTGCGACCTGAATTGCACTTTATTGTATCGTGGCTAAAATCGCTTTTTATTTAAATGATTTTGCGGAGTGATCCATCTGTATTAATCTGTGGTAAGGCCCGAATTTTGGCCTCACCAGAAAATAACGTAATTTTTTTTTAAAATACAAGCATCGCCTACGATAAACCCCCAAGAGTTTGAAAAATGCTAAAAATCTTTTTTTGGCTACTTTACGTTAACAATTAGCAGCCTGGGGGTTAATCGTTGACTATCGTAGTAATTGAAAAAAAAAATATATGGAACTATTTCCCGTAAGAAAACAGCTTATTTTTTTTGGGTACACAATGTTCCTGAGGGCGAATTTCACAAATGAAACCGTTCGCAATCAGCACAGCTGTAACTGTCAAATGATGACACTGACAACTCTTGAACGCAGTTTAGATGACTGTGCTGATCGCGTTCAGTTTCATTCGTATAATTCGCCCTAAATGATCTGTGACGTATCCCGTAGAGATTGGATAGCATAGAAGGGTAGCCCAAATGTATCAATAAAGGCGGGATCTACACTGGTACAAGAATCTTTTGGCGCTTGAATGACGTTGATAGGGGGGCGCTGTTGGTAAATATTTGAGCAATTGTTTTGTGAAATGTATTAAAGAAACAAGATGGCAGCATTAGTTCCAATTTTGGCCACGCGCCAAAATATCCTTGTACACCTATACTTGAGTTGTTAGTTGGTAGTGGATATTACCTGCTGCAATTTGTAGTGGTTGATGATATCCTGGTCGGCGGGGCAGCTCTGTGTGAACGCGTCCAGCTGGTACATGTGATACATGTAACGCCAGAGGGCGCGGAAACTCGTCTGGAAATATAGAATTAATCAAATAATTTATGAAAATAATCTACTTATTAACAATTTAAATTCTTTTATTATCAGACATTGCACAGCCTAAACTACTGGGTGTAGAAGAAGCATGAAATTTTGCACAAGAGTTCCTTGTATCTGGAAGGTGAGCACTCAGGAAGGATTTTTGACAATTCATCCCCAAAACGGGTTAAATAAGGAATGAAACTTTGTATCGAAGTTAGTAATTTTTGTCGTTGGAAAATCCCGTCAGGGACGCAAAATATGGGTTTATGAGCTTCCAAAAGCCAGATAGAGATTTTGGTCAGAAAATCTGCTGAAAAATTGAATGCGCTACGGTTCGCGGGTTTGAGGTTACATTATCCGGCTTGTGGGTGATTTTACAGGTGACATAATTATTATTTATGTTTGTAAATTGCGGGGCCAACATGGCCTGAAATCACACAAAGCAGAGAGATTTGGAAGGAAAAAGGGGAGGCCTTTGCCCAGCAAAAAAATGTTTGTAAAGCATCCATGACACTAGAAGAATTCCGACTGTTACATGTATGTAGGTATTTTTTTTTGCATTTATTATTATTTTATTTATTCATGTTATAAATATTTCCGTTCGTAGTTAACCAGTTTTCATCTTCAGCCCTTAGGCAACTAGTGTTAGTTGAAGGTAATTTGCAACAAGTTGTTAGATACTATACATACCGGTATCTCGAAGTCGACGAAGTACTTGCCAGCGACGCGGATGTGTTGCAGTCGGGGCATCAGTTCGCAGTCGAAGCAGCACATCGTGTCGCCTGTTAAGAACCTATAAAATAGAAGTAAGTACAAAAGTGTTACAAAATGGAATGGCAATTTAAGAGCGTTTATTACAAAAGTTGGCAACGTCGCAAATAGCTGTCATATATTTAACTGTTTTGATTAATTTGGCAATATTACTGTATGGAAATATGAAATCTCGCTAACGAAGTAGAATATTAATAATGAATTGCAATTATAACACTGAATTTGATGTTTTAACGGTTTTAGGTGTAAAAAGGCATTTGGAAAGAACTAAATATTTGGAGTTACGATATTAAAATTATTGCATTTCATAATCAATATTTTAGTTCACTAGTTAGCCACATTTCATATTTCCATACAGTAATATTGCGAAATTAATCAAAACAGGTAAATATTTGACAGCTATTTGCGACGTTGCCAACTTTTAATATTGAAGAAAAGATTCCAAGTTTCTCAGACCACACGAGACTATAGTTTTTAGAAATCCGGTACTGTATGCACTGTCCTATTCGCCATGTTTTAAGACTGACGCGACTGCGACCGGCGTTAAGTTTGAAAGGACAAGGGAAAAAGCCGACGCAGGTCTAGCCAACCACGGTTTTAATTGCGTAAAAATATGAATCTTGCACTCGTTGAAAGAAAGTCGAAAATAAATAAACAGAACTGCGTTTTTTTGTTTAATCTTGACACAGAATAAGGTTTTACCTAGTCCCCCTGCGTTCGAGTAGTCCATCGATGCGGCTGAGATGTGAGCGCAGCGCTGCTGACTTCTGGTCGTCTTTGCGCACTAGCACCAACTTTAGCTTCGAGTAGAGGTTCTCGATCAGTGATGCCACTTCCTTGTCCTGCAAATAACATAGGTAGTTAGAAAGGAAGAGGATTTTATTTTCTCTGTTCTATAAATTAGAGAAGTCAGTACAACATGTACTGCAGTTGCGGTCGAAACTTTATTAAAAAATCTGCTGTTCCATACATTTTGACCGCGTAGGTATTGCACTTTTCTATAAAATAGCAGATTTTTTTTTATAACCGACGAAAAATTTCAACGCAGGGGGGTTTCGAATCATGTACTGAATCCATGTTAACAGTTTTCGCGTCGATGTCCCTGCCACCCCGTATATAGCGGTCACTTTTTAGGCCAGTTTCCCGACCGAGGCGGAGCGCAGAGGAGAAGTCTTGAACCAACAGGCACTCCAGACCTCTATCCTTGATCCATCCCAAACACTGCAAGTGTGAAGCTCCTTCACAGGATATGCCTCAGCTCCTTTTCTGTCCATCATGCACAACTAGCTGCACCTTCCAGGATTTAAATGATGCTATTGATAGAGCTGCCAAGGTGGCTTGGTCGAACAAAACTTGAGTCAAATCGACACGTAAAAACGAAGAATAAGGCTTCTCTCCTCTTTGTTTTGGTGGAAACCGAACCTTCATCATCACATCACTTCAGCCGAAAGACGTGCACTGCTGGACATAAGCCTCCCTCAAGCACTGCCACTTCGACCCGTTCTATGCTTCTCGCATACAGCGGATTCTTGCGGCCTTCACAATCACTGAACCTTATCAGGAACTAATTTATTAAAAAGGACTTACATATAACACTTGGTCCCGGCTGTCATTTGTAGATCTTTGACAGTTGTTACGGGTCGTCAGAAGCCCGAAAGTCTGACAATCAGTCTTACCAAGGGGTATCGTGTTACCCAGTACCTAACTGGGTTGTGGAGGTCAGATAGGCAGTCGCTCCATGTAAAATACTGGTATTCAGCTGCATCCGAAATGGCTAGGCAGATGATGACATATGACACTTTATCGGGAAACACCCGTTTTAAATCTGATTATTCATGAGAATCGTGTTTTGGGCGGGTTTAAACAATAAAAAACGCGTTGGAAACAGGTCTTGTTAATATTAACGGTGTTTAGTACGATAGTAGGGTAGAATTGGGGGTTCTGTATCATTTCTTCCTCGCTCCGCTCGGAATATGATCCAGAACCCCCAATTCTCCACACATCGAAATGTGATCCAGAAACCTCAATTTTCCACACATCAGAATGTGATCCAGAACCCCCAATTCTCCACACATGGAAATGTGATTCAGAACCCTCAATTCTCCACACATACAATACAATCGGTCTGTGATACTGTTTGCAGATTGAATATTGTATTTCATTCTACAGGGTGACGCTGAACTGGTACAGTGGAACAAAATTATTGCATTCGCTTAGTGATAATATAAACAGCAATATCAAGTTCGACCGCTGCGTTACATCGAAATTATGCGGTGCACATCTTGTGTTCCTATATCCACTGATGAATTAATTATATTTGACGAAGTGTACCGACTGTTCACAGGTAGAACTAAGTATGCGATTTGCAGTATCTCAATTCGCTTGTACATGTATGTCTAAAGATGATAGCCGGTTATAGAATCTTAAGATAGGATTTATCTACATCGATTACATCGACTACCTAATACGAAAATTATGCTTGCTGAATATAGGATAAAAGAGTAATTGGAATTTAGATGCTCCTCTGCAAATGGAATAGACTGGAATGCTGACTTTTCAATCTAATAAACCCCTAATACGGATTTATCTATTCAATAGATATCACTTTTCATCTGAAGGGACAATATAATAGAAAACTGCGAACATGCTCTGGCCACGACACAACCTGATGGTGCTAGTCCATGAGCCCAGCACCGCAGAAGTAACAAGCTACTAAATAATTTATAGTGGACCCATCTATCCTATCTTCTAATAAAAGTACAAAGAAAGAAAGAAAAACATTTATTTGGACACAGTTCGTGAAACACAAAACACAAATAACACAGTGAAAAAAAAAAAAAATGTAAGTATACACCTATAAAGAACAAGTTGTATAAGTATAAAACTTCCTTTTTAGAATTTCATCGCAGGTATCCGTGACGATGTGGCGCCGTTTTCTAAATTGGGAAAGTATGGAATTTGATTATATGTGTAAGCCACCCAAGGACCATCGTAAATCTCCCAATCTTAAAAGCGATCCAGTGTTTTGTCACATTTTCGACGACACGTATGGCGCATTGATTAAGAGGTCATCTCGCTGCATCACAATGTAAATATTAGTTTATAAACGTGCTGTAACTAAATGCGCCAACTGTCGCGGGTTCGATTCCCGCACGGGACAAATAAGTATTTGTTCCGGTCTGGATTTTGTTTTCATGTTTTATTTTTTTTCCATTATTTAATTTAATATAAATAATACATACAGTTCTATCATTAATTCCATTACCGTAATAAAATAATCCCGCGTCAGCAATTTGCAGCTTATTGTTCTGAGAGAGTACATACCACTTCCTTTTTAGAAAATCGTCTCAGGTATACGCGACAGAGCGACGCCGTCGACAAATAAGGAAAGTAAGGATGCAATCATATTGAGTAAGTACCAATCAATGAATTTTAGACCCTATTTGCTGATGACATAGAACTAATTTTTAGCATACATGTCAAAATCGCTTTCTAACTTTGTGAGCGATTTCTTACTGTAACCACCGCTTTAAAAATGTAATCTATAAATATGACTGCATTTAATCATTTCATTTTAATTAGTGCGCATCCCGGGTACTTGCAGCTTTTCTTTTTTTTCAATATTATTGTGAACAATAGTGCAACAAGTATGTGCGTATAACTCTACAATTATTATTTATATCGAATAATAATTAATTGAACTTGTGAGTGAAATTTATTGGTGTTCTTCCTTTTAGGTCAACCAATCCCTTCGATTCTGACTGTGAAATACCAGCATCTCAGCCAGCACCATCGGCACAGAAAAAGAAGGCAGGGAAAAAGGCTGCTGGCAAAAGAAATAAACCTGCAATAAAGAAAATTACCAGCGCTCCAGTGGTAAAATCTAACTTTTTTGGGTCCGACACGGAGTCGGACGTTGATTTGCCGACGCCATCGACATCGGTCAAAAAAAGGAAGCAGTCGGATTCAGAGGTATGCTGAAGTTTTTTATTTGCAAATACCTTTTTAATTTTTATTTAAAAATAATGGAAAATTAAAATTAAAAGGATCCACATTACAAATAAACAATAACATACATTTGTTTATTTGTAATGTGGATCCTTTTAATTTTAATTTTCCATTATTTTTAGGGTTCCATACCTCAAAGGAAAACGGAACCCTTATAGGATCACTCGCGTGTCTGTCTGTCTGTCAAAGCCAAAGACTGACTAAGATATTCTAAATACGATTCCCTGATCAGTTAAAATCTATGAGTCAATACATTTTGAAGGTGGTTTTCATGCTTTTTCTTTTTTAATTGTTCTAATGATAATCATTTCTAATTTCAGAACGAGCAAGAACTTGGCGGTGAACCCATCCGAGCGGCTGCACTGCGGAGCTTCTTATCAAGACGTAGCGGTTCCGGTTATACACTCCAGCGGGATCCCACCCGGCAGGGCAACTACTACGTGGAACTGCGTGTTTACAACGCTCGGGACGCGGAGGCGCTCAGCACCGACCGCTGGAAACGGGCACTAGTTACCTTCAAATCGGCTGTTGATGACAGCAGTCCGGTATGGAAAGCAGTCACAAAACTTGTGACCGCTGCTAAAGAAGATTATCAGAAGATACAGCCCATACTCTATCAGTCTAACGTATTTTAAAATTAGGTAAGCGTCTTACCCCCAATTTAAAGGACTCCTTAATTTTGTTTTGCTCTTTTAATGATTATGCCTATTATATTTTATCATAAACTTGTTTAAAAACCTTTTTTTTTTACATTTAAAGGGTCTATAATATAATGGCATACCTATACTTTTTCTTTTCATAATTATAATTGCCCATATTTTCATTTATTGTTGAATTGTTGTCTCCACATTGTATAAATTGTATAGACAGATGTTTGTAACGATCACTTTATAAGTCTAATCTATATTTTATATTGTTTGAATTTAAGTAAGTACCTACCTGCGCCATGAATTCTATAATTGTCTTTCTTTTTAATGTTTGTTTCCTCAGATAATTGTAATGAAATATAATCTTACATAGGTACTTACTTATACATATTTTTATTTTTTTAATCATTATTTGTATGATTTCTTTCAGTAAGCCAAAAAACTAAAAACTAAAAACCAAAAACTAAATACCAAAAACCAATAAACTCGAATTAATGAATCTCAAAGCTTAAAATTCTAGACCAGTAATTATGACCTTGAATCTTATGCTTTAAGTACATAAAAAAAATTTAGATCAGTAATTCGGACCTTTAACCTTAATCTTGAAGTAGTTAAAAATTCTAGACCAGTGTTTTTGACCTTGAAGTACCTAAATCAAAACTCTTAAAACAATTTTACGTCAAAATAAATATGAGTATAAAACATATATTTTGGTGAATTTAAGGTTAAATTAATAGGTTATAATCTATATTTTATATTGTTTGAATTTAAGTAAGTACCTGCGCCATGAAGTGTATAATTGATATTTCTTTTTAATGTTTGTTTCCTCAGATAATTTTAATGAAATATAATCTTACATAGGTACTTACTTATATATATTTTTATTTTTTATTAATCATTATTTGTATGATTTCTTTCAGTAAGCCAAAAAACTAAAAACCAAAAAACTAAATACCGAAAATCAATAAACTCGAATTAATGAATCTCAAAGCTTAAAATTCTAGACCAGTAATTATGACCTTGAATCTTATGCTTTAAGTACTTTAAAAAAACTCAGATCAGTAATTCGGACCTTTAACCTTAATCTTGAAGTAGTTAAAAATTCTAGAACAGTACCTAATTTTGGCCTTGAAGTACCTAAATCAAAAAACTTTAAACAATTTTAAGATAAAATAAATATAAGTATTAAACATATGTTTTGGTGAATATAATTAAGGTTAAATTAATAGATTATTGCTTTACTTTTTTGTATTCAACATAAACAAACATGAAATTTTGTCCACATTGTAAGGTTTATGTCCAAAAATATTCATCACATAAGAAAAGTAATATACATAAATCAAACTGTTTGTTGAGTACTGAATTTGATAATGTGCAAATAATAGCTACTGCTTTCAAAAATAGAATTGCTAGTTACAGATTTAATCCAACAAGTTTAGATAACATATCACCAGAGATATTTTTATCAGATATTTCTAGCACGATTTACAAGATTATTGAGACATTGCGATTGAAACATCGAGCGATTAAGATACAATTTGAGCTTTTTGTATTGTACAAGTTGCCTAAAAATGAAGAATTGTCTTTGAAATCTTTCAATACAAAGTATTATGTGATAATTCAGAATACTAATATAAAATTATTTTTTGAAGATTGCGTGCAAAAAATGCTGTATAAGTGCACAGAATTTGAATTATCAGAATCTGGTTGGGCTATAGAGTCGATTAATCATTTAGAAATGAATATAGTTAAGTATAATCCCTTAAAAGCTGGCAGTTACATTTCTTTACCGATAAAAATTCTTAAAACAAAGTCATGTCTTAACATTTGCAATAAAGATAGACATTGTTTTCTCTGGTGTATTGTAGCACATATGTATCCAGTACGGTATAACAGTAATAGAGTTTCATCATATCCACATTACTCTAAATTATTAAATTTAAATGGTATGTCTTTCCCACCAACATTTGATGACATAAAACAATTCGAAAAAAATAATCCACATATAAGTGTAAATGTTTATGGTTTAGAAAAAAAAAATACTATTACTGGACCATTATACAAAACTTTACAACGGAAACTGACCCATGTAAATTTATTATTAATTCAAAAAGGAGACAAAAATCATTTCTGTTTAATAAAAAATATTGCGCGATTAGTTCATGATCAACTAACAAAACACAAATCTAAAATTCACTTATGTGATGAATGTTTTATATACTTTGATTCAGAGGCAAAATTAGATAATCATAATTGTGCACGAATGCAAACAGTGCTCCCAGAAGAGAATAGCAAGCTTCGGTTTTCCAATTATATAAGGACTCAAAGAATTCCTATTGTTATTTATGGAGACTTTGAAAGCTTACTTCGAGAATATTCAGATAAAAATAAAAGTCAGTATGTCGAAAACATACAAATTCATGAAGCAACTTGTTTTGCCTATTATATATGCTGTGAAACTAATCCAGAACTTAATAATTTAGTATCTTATCGAGGCCCAAATTGTTCAAAAAAGTTTGTAGAATCTATTGCTAAGGATTTAGAAAGTTTATATGACATTTTATCTTTGCCTAGCGAAATGTCCCCGTTGAATGATGAAGAGCTTCTTTCATTTAAGACTGCTACAGTATGTCATATTTGTAAAGAATTTTTTTCTAATAATGACCGTATCGTTCATGACCACGATCATTTCACAGGTAAATATCGCGGTCCAGCTCATAATTCATGCAACTTAAATAATAAGTCTGTAAAATTTATTCCCATAATATTTCATAATCTTTCGGGATATGACTGTCATTTATTTATAAAAGAACTTTCAAGTGTTTGCGGTCGAATCAATTTAATTCCAAGAACCAAGGATAAATATATTTCTTTTACTAAATTTTTCCCATTTAATTCTCAGAAAGTAGCCCAATTAAAATTCATAGATTCTTTTAATTTCTTAAGTTCGAGTTTAGACAACTTAGTAAAAACACTGGACTCCAATGATTTAAAGCATTTACACTCATTTTTCACTGATGAAAATTTATTTAGACTGTGCCTTAGGAAAGGCGTGTATTGCTATGATTATATAGACTCCTGGGAACGATATGCGGAAACTCGGTTACCAGATCGCTCAAATTTTTATAATAAACTCACATCCGATACAGTGTCTACTGACGATTACGATCACGCTTTAAATGTGTGGGCTAAATTTGGTATTACGAATTTAGGCGAATATACTGATTTATATTTGAAATGTGATGTCTTACTATTGTGTGACATATTTGAGAAATTCCGATCTATGAGTTTATGTCATTATGAGCTTGACCCTTGTCATTATGTTTCATCACCGTCATTAAGCTGGGACGCTATGCTCTTGCTAACTAAAGTAGAATTAGATTTAATATCTGATATAGAAATATATCAAATGCTAGAAAAAGGTATCAGAGGAGGTCTTGCTCAATGTTCGCTGCGACATGCAAAGGCTAATAATAAATATTTGCCAGACTATAGCGAAAAAGAACCCAGCACATTTTTAGTTTACTTAGATTGTGTCAATTTATATGGTCATGCTATGACACAAAGACTTCCCTGTGGAAATTTTAGATTTTTAACAAAATCTGAAATAGCTTTATTGGAAATTGCATCCGTTTCTGCTGATAGTGACGAAGGGTACATACTTGAAGTTGATATTCATTATCCTCCTGATATACATGACGAGCATTCTGATTTACCATTTGCGCCAGAAAAATTATCCGTTCCTATTCCATGTGATAGCAAAAACACAAAACTAATTGCTAATCTGTATGATAAATATAGATATGTCATCCACTATATTCACTTACAAGAATGTTTAAAGAATGGTCTTATATTATTAAATGTCCACAAAATTCTAGCATTTACTCAAAAAAACATCTTAGAACCCTACATAAATCTTAATACAGCACTCAGACAAAAAGCTAATTCAGATTTCGAAAGAGATTTTTTCAAGAAGCAAAATAATTCAATATTTGGTAAAACGATTGAAAATAAAAGAAAACAAGTGAATGTTAAATTAGTTAATGTATGGAAAGATGACTTTAATAAGACAAATAAAATAAAGGGGGCAGAAAAATATGTGAGCGCCCCTAATTTTAAAAATATGGCTATTATTTCAGAAAACCTTGTTGCTATTCAATTAGAGCCTGCTAAAGTTGTTTTAGATCGACCAATATACATTGGTTTTACAATACTGGAATTAGCAAAACGTCATTTGTATCAGTTTCACTATTCTGTTATGAAGAAAATATATAAAGATGACATAAAACTTTGTTATACTGATACTGATAGTCTCTTGTATATAATACATACTGATGATTTTTATAAAGACATGAAACAAAATATAAAATATTTTGATACTAGTAACTTTAAAGAAAATAATATTTATGGTATTCCGAAAGCGAATAAACAAATACCTGGCTATTTTAAGGATGAAATGGGTGGAGATGTCATTACTGAGTTTATTGGTTTGAGGGCTAAATTATACTGTATAAATAGTTTAAACAATACAATTAAAAAAGCTAAAGGAGTTAAAAAACCTGTTTCTAATAAACTCACGATTGAAAAATATAAAAATACTTTGATTAATGACATAAATCTCAGAGATACTATGTATGTCATTCGATCTAAAAATCATAAGTTATATACACAGAAAATTAATAAATTAGTACTTAATGGAAATGATGACAAACGTCAGATAAAAAATAAAATTTATACTATGCCTTGGGGTCATCATCGTACTATGTTTTAAGCTGTTATTTTTGTTATCTACTATTTACTTTCTTTTTATGTTTATAATGTTATATTATTGCATAAACAATATAATCTCATGAATTATAATATTTCTTGTTTCATTTTTCATAAGATAATATTTTTGTAAAATCTAGAAATTAAGTCATTATTGTATTTTTTTTTTGTGATGAAATAAATAGGTATCTTGTATTCAAATAAATGTGTTTTACTATCTTATTTTACTACCCATGCAGTCTGACACAAAATGAAACTAGTCAAGTTGAACATTATAATATTTATTAAACTTTTACATTCATTATTATATTCTTACATGAAAAAGACTTAAATATTACAAAAAACATTATTAAAAATAATCAAAAATATTCTAATTATAAAGTAAAATTCATTAAACATTTGTTATAGCTAATAAACACACACTTACATGTTCACAATCACAAAATAAACTGTTCGTATTACACACATTTAATACTGCTTATTACTAATTTTCTTCACTATTTTGCCGACTAGATGCTCAGTTTCATCCAAAATATCATCATAATCATCTTTTACAAGGTACTGGATGCTTACGTCAGCGCTATCATCAACATCATTATCAATGTCACAATTTTGTTTATTGTCTTTGTCACATCTGGTAAGATCATATATATGTATTTTAATCAAATGATGGGGTTTTCCTGTCTCCTTCCGAATAACGTAAGATGAAGACTGTGTAGGAGACTTTTTTATGACCTTCTTATTAATATTAGATTTCTTTCTTTTAGGGTCTTTAGTTTCCCCAGATTTCTCTTCCGTTTTTTCATTTAAATACTCCTGATGCGCTAGTTCTGCTTCTGCAGTATAAAAAGTTTCCCTGTCTTGTGCAAAAAGAAATGGATTTCCAAGAGCGTAGGTGTTGTCTGGACAAAGATTATTCGTCTCCTGTAATAAAATAAAATAATTATAACATAGTTAAACATAATAATTAAACTGTTTGTCTCTGCATCACTCAAAGGTTGACTGATAGAAAATGCTTATGGCATTAAGTCCGCTTCTGTACATTAAATTCAAATCATTCTTGTAATTCAATTTAAAATGTTTCAAATAACGATAAATTAAATACGCACCGCAAAAAAAGCACTCTCCACAGGACTATACGATGGGGAGACGGACATAATTCTGTAAAAAAAGGAAGAAAAGTTAAACATAAATTCTAATATAAAATCTAAGTATTGATGAATCTTAATTATAGAAATACTGACCGTGAAGATTGAATTCAATTGTAATTCAGTTGTGTAGGTCCTACTTGTTGGAGCAATAGTAGTCAAATGAACTATGTGCCTGCTTCACTATATTGAAACTGTCTTTGGTTTGCTATGATGTGTGATAATATTATTATGTTCATATTAAAGGGATAAAGTTACTTACCATATAAGTCTTGTATATATATGAAGGTCAGCAAAGAAATTAAGTAATAAACAAGATGAAGTTGATCAAACAACCCATATCTCTGAACGTTAATAATATAAATTTTAGTGACTCTGCTCACCAAATCAAACACAGCATTTTACTGCCTAACACAATTCGTTGTGTAATTTGCGGTCCTTCAAACTGTGGTAAAACAAACGTAATGATCAGTTTGCTTCTGCATGAAAATGGACTGAAATTTCAGAATCTTTATCTTTACTCCAAAACAAGTTTTCAGCCAAAATATCGTTTTCTAAGCGAAGTATTAAGAAGAGTACCTCAAATAAAGTTCTACGAGTTTAATGATAATAAAGATGTAATATCTCCGAGTGAAGCTTTAACTAATTCTGTATTTATTTTTGATGATGTGGCATGTGAAAATCAAATAAATATCCGCAATTATTTTTCTATGGGTAGACATAAGCAAATTGATTGCTTCTATTTATCACAAACTTATTCAAAAATTCCGAAACAATTGTTACGTGATAATGTTAATTTTCTTATAATATTTAAACAAGACGATGTGAACTTAAAGCACATTTATGAAGAACACGTCAGCTCTGATTTATTATGGAATCAGTTTAAAGATATTTGTAAAACAGTTTGGAAAACCCCTCATAATTTTTTAATTATTAACAAAGAGTCTCCTATAAATAAGGGAAGATACAGACAGAATTTCGATACTTTTTTTTACTTCGAATGAAGTTTTATATTTAAAGAATTTCATAGAAATATAAGTTTAGTGCTATTCTATCCTTAGCTGAATTCAGTTGTTATAAAGGAAGATGGAGAAAACAATTAAAATGGAGTTAATGAAGTCTGTTGACACCATAAAAAATAAAATGAAACAAATAAAAAATCAAGAACATGAAATTAACATGTCACTTGATAAAATGCTAAAACCTGTAACAGATCCTCTTAAAGCCTTAGTTGACTCAAATAGGTTTGTAAAAAATGTAAAAAATATAGAAAATACTACTCTTACTAATACTGAAGAAATTGAAACGGAGGAAAATAATACTAGTTCATCTACCAAGATCAGTGACTATTACGATCCAAAACGAAACTCTACACAACTTGTTGAACGAAATACTACAACGGAATTAGCAGATAATTTAGAAATGTCATTAGAGGGTGATGATATCTATGGTATTTATGATGGTATTTCCATACCATTTGGAATTAGAAGCGAAAACAAAACTTTATTGATGGGTAATTCAAAAATATCATTTTCTAAAATCGATAGTTTGAATAATGATACTTTAATTATGATTAAAATTGGCAACAAATCTTACAATTTAACATCTGGCCTGAAAGAACTTTTACTTCGAAGAAAACCTGATTTAAAGTTAGTTTCGAATGAAGATAAACTTGTCTATAAGGATATGTTACATCATACAAATGCCCATAAGAGAGATTTTAATCCCAAAGGTCAAATAAAGGGTGATAAAGGTGTCAAATATCGTGAAATAATCAAACCATTATTTACCGAAACGTCAGATGATAAAATTGATTCTAAATTTGGAGGAAACTTACCAAAACTAAAAAAATATAAAAACAACACTGACTTGGTGTATTGGGATGATCCTAATGAATTGGTGGAGAGATTAAAATTATTAGTCGCTTCAAGAGATGCTGGCAATACAAATCATGATAATGAAATTCTATCTATAATTGAAGAATTAAAAGAATCTAACATAATTAAGGCATAAATACTAGCAATGATAAATATTTATTTTAGTATTACAGACTCATTCATCATGAGCATTGGCAAATTTAGTCACTGAACAAGTTCAGAAAAAATAAAAACAAAAAACAAACACACGAAAAAAAAAACATCTGCGATATGAGTAAAGCAGATGTGGTAAATGAGATCCATAAAAATGCAAGGCTAAACTTCCCACGAAGAAATGTTGTTATGAAGGATATAGATGATTTATGGCAAGCGGACTTAATTGATATGCAATCAATTTCTAAGGAAAATAAAAACTTTAGATTTATTCTTGCTGTTATTGACACATTTTCGAAATATGCATGGACCTTTCCTCTGAAAAGTAAAAACAAAGAAATTGTATGTAGCAATTTTGAGCGTTTATTGGAAAAAGGGCGTATCCCCAAAAATCTGCAAACTGATAATGGGACTGAGTTTTATAATAATAATTTTAAAAAACTTATGACATCTTATCACATTAATCATTATTCAACCTTCTCAACAAAAAAAGCTTCAATAGTTGAGCGATTCATCAGAACATTGAAATCTAAACTGTATAAAGAATTTAGTTTAAAAGGAAGCTATAACTGGATAGATAATACCCTCAATAGTGTTATGGATAAATATAATCACACCTACCATCGGACAATTGATGAAATTCCGGCAAATGTGGATAATATTAATAAGAAACGTATATTAGAAAGATATGAAAAGCTGGTAAGAATCAATAGTATGTATAAAAGTAAGTTTAAAATTGATGATTATGTGCGTATCAGTAAGTATAAAGGAACATTTGAAAAAGGATATACTCCTAACTGGTCGACAGAAATATTTAAAATTCGAAAAATACAAAATACAACTCCTATCACATACTTACTTGAAGATTCAATCAGAGGTCGGCCTATTTTAGGAGCATTTTATGTACAAGAGCTACAAAAGGCAAAACATTCTAATGTATATCTGGTTGAAAAAGTTCTTAGAAGAAAAGGAAACAGGGTTTTGGTAAAATGGTTAGGTTTGCCGTCTGCTGAAAACAGCTGGATTGATAAGTCAAATATATTATAAAAATTATATATTTATAAAGTATTCAATCTATAATTGATCAGTCTTATGATGTGTATTGGAGAGCGTAGTCTTCTCAATTGGCTTATAAATAATTTACCATTTGAATTACACTTACCAGGATACAATTATTGCGGTCCTGGTACTAAATTAATTAAGAGAATTACACATGGAGATAAAGGTATAAATAAATTAGACGAATATTGTAAAGAGCACGATATTGCTTATCATAAATCATCAACTTTAAAGGATCGACATATAGCAGATTTAGTTTTGTTAAAAATGTCAAAAAAGCGGGCAGTTGCGTCTGATGCAAGTGTCGGTGAAAAATTCGCAGCGCATTTAGTAAGCAAAGCTATGTTAACAAAAATTAAAACGGGTGCTGGCCTAAAAAGTCGTGGTCATAATAAAAAGTCTTCAAAGAAAATTACGTCTGGCAATGGTTTTAAAAATAAATTAAAACATGTAATTACTAAAACGAAAAGACATATACAAAAATTAAAACCAAAAGGCAAGAAAATGGCAATAGAATTAGCTATGGCTGCTGCAAGAGAATTAGTTGATGATTCATCAATAAAACTTCCTCGCATTATTCCAATACCAAAAACTGGTGGAGTATTGCCTTTGATTCCTATTTTTGCGGGATTGTCAGCTGCTGGAGCCTTGGCAGGTGGTGCAGCTGGTATTGCTAAAACTATTAATGAATTCAAGATGGCTAAAAAACGTTTTACTGAAATGAAGAGACACAATGAAAAAGTAGAAGCTCTTTGTATCGGAAATGGATTACATCTCAAACCCCATAAAAATGGACTTGGAATTTTTGTATCGAAAGAAAAAAACTAAAATACCGGCTACCCAAACGAGCTTTATCTAACTTTGACATTTTGAAGTATGGGAATAATATTCCCTATTTTCGAGGTGTCTTTATGAGAGATGAGCTGCCTAAAGAACCTTTAAAAAAAGAATGTGGAGTTATTAATTTAGACAGTTCTAAAAATCCTGGTTCTCATTGGGTAGCCTATGCAAAATGTGATGATTATATCGAATATTTTGACAGTTACGGAAATCTTAAGCCCCCAAAGGAGTTTATAAAATACATAGGTTCCAAAGTTCACTATAATTATGATAATATACAACGCGATCATCCTTTCAATTGTGGACATCTCTGTTTAACCTTCTTAAAGAAGTTTTGGTGTAGTCAAAGAATAAAATAAGCTGGATCTTCCAGGAGCGTTCAGTATACAAGCATGTCTATTACGGTTACCATCTCTGGAAATAAATCAGAATTGGTTTCATACTTTCAACCACCTCTGCATTTATCCGATCAATATGAGTGTGGTTTACTATATTTTTCAGTATTAAATTCAATACCAAATCTTTGCGTTAATGATAGCGTTCCGCCTGTGATCAGAATCGAATGTGATCTAGTGCACGGTTCATATTCCAACGGATTACCAACTCACATTATTCATGAATTTGTGTCAAATACTGATACAGGTCATCGGTACATAGAAATACCACAAAACATTATTTACTTTCCAGTGAACAAAAATACAGTTTCATCTATATTTGTTAAGATTGTTGATCAATTTGGTTACTGTATTAACTTTGGAGAAGAACATATTCAACTACGACTTCATTTAAGAAAAACATAATGATATTGTTTTATAAAAACCCTACCGTCAACATAAAGCATCCTATTTCTTATACGGCCATCAAGGTGCATAGACGTAAGAATAAGCTTAAGAAATTGATCAAAACTAATAAAGATTTTCTTAAAGCTCTTGGTTTTAAACTATGAATATGCTACAAATTACTGAATCACCGCACTTCGATACCTCGATTGAAAGCTATGAAATCCATTCTTACAATCCTTACAATAACAGCTTTAGAGAAAACGATGAAATCAGAATTCCCATACACCAGCAAGATATATACGTGTTACCGTCAGCCAGTTCAATTTATGTCGAAGGCCAGGCAAAGTTCTTCGACAAAGATGGAAAAGCAATTAAGAAAAATATTACGTTCAGTAACAACCCTATTATGTTTTTGTTTCAAGATATCAGATACGAAATGAATGGTATTGAAATAGATCGTATTAAAAATTCTGGAATAACATCAACAATAAAGTCATACGTTTCAATGAATGATGGAGAAAATAAGGTTGCTGCTTTGTGGGGTTGGAATATAGGCGGAATTAAAAACGATGGATATTTTAGTGCTATTGTACCTCTTAATAAGATTTTAGGATTTGCTGAGGATTACAGCAAAATTGTGATAAATTGTAAACATGAACTTATACTAAATAGGAGTAACTCTAACTTAAACAGTATCTTAGTAACTGATGATGTTGCACATTTTCAAATAGATATACAAAAAGTACAATGGCGTGTGCCGCATATAAAAGTATCAGATCGCGAACGGTTGACTCTCCTTAAACATTTAGAAAGAGATAAACCTATTCAAATGGCGTTTAGAAATTGGGATTTATATGAGTATCCTTTACTCCCTAAAACCACAAAACATTCTTGGTCAGTTAAGACTGCATCACAATTAGAGAAACCGCGATATTTAATATTTTGTTTACAAACTAATAGAAAAAATAATAAAACTAAAGATAGTTCACTGTTCGATCACTGTGGAGTTACAAACATAACACTATTTTTGAATTCACAGTATTATCCGTATGAGCCTCTTTGTTTAAATTTTGCTGAGAACAAATACAATATATTATACGAAATGTATGTGAAATTTCGTCAGTCGTATTACAACTGCCCTGCGGACCCCTTGCTTAATTTAGCTGATTTTAAGGAGAAGGCACCTCTCTTTATTATAGACTGTTCAAGACAAAACGATAGTTTAAAGACAGGTCCCGTAGATGTGCGTCTTGAGATTGAATGCTTAGCACCAATACCAGATAACACAACTGGATATTGCTTAATTATTAACGATCGACTTGTGGAATATAAACCTTTGAGCAATATAGTGCGCAGGTTATCATGACTGCTATTGTAGATGTTCAGGGTTTTAAAACAGAAGCAAATGAATTTATCGTCAAAGAAATTGCTGTATTTTACAATAAAAAAATTCAGGTGTTTTTAATTAGACCGCCATTTCCATTTTACTATTTGACGAGATCAGAAAGACGTCAAGTTAGTTGGATTGAACGTAATAGAAATATATACTGGGGTGAAGGAGTTGTGCCTTATTCAAATTATCAGAATTTGATTGTAGATATTTTAAGAGATAAATATGTTTACACTAAAGGAATTGAAAAAATGTTATGGTTAAAAGACATTCTAAATAATGATAATGTAAATAATTTAGAAGATAAAGGTTGTCCTAGTTTATTAAGTTTGCACAAAAAATATGAACATTCTCATGAACTGTATAGTTGTATTTATCATGACTCAATATGTGCTTTAAAAAATGTTTTATGTTTAAATAAATGGTGCCTTGATAATAAATTTTTGAAATAAATATTTTACTATTTTATTTATTAAGTTTAGCATCCCATCTCCCAGCCATCCCTCCGACTCATCCAGGTTTACATGTTTATAAGTTGCTAGCAACGCCTATGTGACTTCATTATACTTTCATAAACATCAGTATCAAGAACTCGAACGTACAGAATATGACTCAAAATAAATACAATCCTCGATATGACACATATCATAGATATAAAGTACGTTTATTTTCATTCAACCATTATTGGGCGACGGCTGATTCAAAGAAAGCCGTGGTAATGGAAATGGCTGATGCTGGATTCTTTTATTGCGGAAATAGTATAAATGATAAATCAGCATGTTTTTCATGTGGAGGTGTTATCGAAGATTGGGAGTATTACGATGATCCTTGGATGCAACATGCTATATTTTTTCCTGATTGCTTTTATTTAAATGCTGTAAAAGGAACAGAATATGTTGACAAATCAAAACGACTATTTTTAAAAGAAACAAAAGTATAAAATTATATATCTGATTCAGAAGAGAAATCAGAATTCTAATCAGTGAAACATGATATCTGACGTTGAATAGATAAAATGTGTGGAGAATCGGGGTTTCTGGATCACATTCTGATGTGTGGAGAATTGGGGGTTCTGGATCACATTCTGATGTGTGGAAAATTGGGGTTTCTGGATCACATTATCATGTGTGGAGAATTGGGGGTTCTGGATCACATTCTGATGTGTGGAAAATTGGGGTTTCTGGATCACATTTCGATGTGTGGAGAATTGGGTGTTCTGGATCATATTCCGAGCGGAGCGAGGAAGAAATGATACAGAACCCCCAATTCTACCCTACTTACGATATTACTTTCGGCACTAAAACAGTTTTGGCGTAAATATCCTTTTTAGTGGTTTTTTGCCAGGTGTGGTATGCTGTGGGTTGGGCGGTGTTTACGATTAAAAGAATGTATTTTATCACTAGTAATAAATAAAAAATATGATAATAGAGGTCAAGCCAAACGTCATTTCTTTATCAGAGTTTGATTATAATTGTTTCATAATTCTGGCGCTAACAAGGTTGGATGTGCCCATTAAATAGTTAAGATTTTTTCCAATAGCAGTTGGAGACTGTACAGTCTTTTGGTTTTTGTTGTTTTTAGAACATGGAAGGCAAAAATGTCGGGGGGCCACCTGGGGCCTATTTAATAAAACCGCCAGGACACAGGTGACTTTCGACAATTTTACAAGTTTCTTTCACACACTTTCCCTGCTTTTTTTTTTGCACATGTCGTGAAAATGCGACAATTATTATTGTCAGTTATATCAAATAGGGCCCTGATGGTAAGTGCTCACCGCCGCCAATGGCCATCCGCAATATCATTGGCATCTCAGTTGCGTTGCATCCCAACGACAAAATATGACATGTATCCTGTGCTATAATTACCTCGACACCCATACAGGAACACAGACAGTAACACTGCTTGGGGACATAGTATGGTGATAGTACTTCTCGGGACGTAATCTCACAAAGGTTCTTCAGAAAGGTCAGGTTTTTAGTACTCGCAACGAACGTGCGTGTATGACCCGAGGGGCAAATCTCGTACTTTTAAGAACGCTCTCATTCTTATCGCAGTTTCAATCTGACAAAAATATCTCTATTTTTCATAAATTTTTGACTAATTTTTGACATTGATTGTCGCTAAGATGAGATTGCGACTAGATTTTGAACGTTTTTAAATACTGGAATAAAATTGACCTTCAGGTATATGAAAATAAACCTATGTAAGTAAGTAGTAGGTGGCATTCTGTTGTTTCTGTTACGTGAATTTAAAGCCTTTTCCCCCACAGACGCGTTTTTATCGCGCGATAATAATTCAAGAGTTATTGCGATAATGCGTTCCTATTCCTTGCACACAGCTGCGTTTTTATTGTCTGATATTTCTAACATCAACACACCAGCAACAACAGGCCACCGGCCCATACTACACCGTACTAGTGTTATTAACAGTCACCTGGTCAGGTGTGTTTAAGATCGGCATGCGTCCTAATATAAAATGTTCTAAGAACACTTATCGGAATATCGTAGGACGGAGGAACGCAAGCGTGCTACTTCTAGTGTGTAACTTTGTGGCTGTCGTAATACAAAATGTATTGAAAACAGATATCGCAATAACGCTTGCGTTATTATCGCGCGATAAAAACGCGCCTGTGGGTAGAGGCTTTATGTATGTAATGTATGTATGTGTGTAATAGACATTTTTACCTGTACAAATAAGTTGTGTCCTCCCGGTACAGACTTCATGATGTGCCGTTCAATCTTCTCGTTCTCTAGTATCGCGAGTCCGTTGTCGATCAGTATGGGCGGGTGCGTGGCTTCGAAGTTGGTGCGGAAATCGGGCGGCGGCTTCTGCATGTCGACTGTTGTCACCTAGAAGTCGATAAAGAAGCGTGTAAATAAAGATTGGGGTTTGATTGGACGACGTTTGAAAAGTTATCTTCAGGTAATGCTTTGAGAAATTTGCTAGTTAGCAAATAATCTACTTTCGGATTATCAAATTACAAATCAATATCATTATACCATCACGCCGTTTTTCCTCAAAGAAAACTGTAACACATCTATATTTTAGTAAAAGGAGGCGAGTTATGTATTTGGCCTGTATTGTTTGTATGTATTTCCGTAAGTACCTATGTTCCCTCGTAATTACTAAACGGCTGAACCGATTTTGATGAATGATATGTCGTTATAATCTTTATTGCGCGAGTGTTACTAGGTATATTAAAATTATTAAAATCAATATGGTGGATTATTGGCGCCAAAACGATTGATTTAAAAAAAAAACACCCAAACCTATCGAGTGGAGTATTTTGATACCCCTAGATAGGTTTGGGAAATATTTTTTTTCTACCACTTAACACTATAAACAATCTCATGCAGTTGGAGGCATCTTCTTTTTATTAAAAGACCTTCCGACCATCTTGTTTCCATTTTTTTTAAAGTTTACTTTTTACTCAGTTGGTTTTTTTAAGACACAAATTCAGACTTTACTAAAAGTATAGTAAGCTGCGCATTTTCGAATAGAAAATACCAATAATATTACGCGACCGGCGAATGAACTCAGACCTGCAGTATTGGGGCTACTAACAGGTCGTAATTACAATAACAGTAGTAATTAAAACGTACCTTTAAGCTGATGGTCTTGAGCTCAGCTAAAAGGTACAGGTCCATAAAGTACTCCTGGCAGAAGAGGCACGCACCCTTCCGTCGCCCGTCAATCGTCGATGCCTGCAAATACAAAGAAAAAATGCAACGTTAGTCCCTGAAGTATATCTTAAGATAACAAGGACCATTTAGATTTGCAGGTTCAGATAATGATGAAACACTGTTGTTCAGAAATCGGGCGAATAAATTAATAAGTTTCCTACAGATCTTGTAAACTCTTGCGAAAGTTTGTCAACCCTCAAAAACGGTCCAGTGGCCGCTAGACCAAGGATCGCCATAACGACCGGTCCAGCGTTTACGGCCTTTAACGGGTTCCTGTGACCCGCCAAACCACGTGACGTCACCAAGTCATCAGTCCACCATGACCTTCTAGATTTATTTATAATGTGAATGGACGCAAGCAATATCCGTGGACGCAAGACAATACTATTCTTCCCTTTCCAGCGTATTCTGAAGCTAACCATAACAAAGAGATGACCACGTATGGCGCAAATCCATACAAGCCCGTTAGATGGTTCAATAGAACAAGCTGACCTGTTTTCATAACAATTAATAGCCGGTGTTAAACAATAGGAGAAGAATGCCTGGGTCATCAGACGCTTCTAAACTATATGGTGACCTGCTCTGCACCTATAGGGAAGTTGTTATGACCCTTTATTTAATAACAAAGAGAAAATCTAAGACGTAGACGCCATTGTTCCGTGAAATGAGCTGAATAGGGATGAAGACACTAATATTAGAAATGTACTACCCGTGCGCGATAAGTTGGGACCTGGAGGCCTACCACAAGCTCATAAAGCAGTATTATTTTAATATAACTTCAGTGTGGGAAAGAGATGAAGCTCTACAGGACGTATAGCTCCATCTCTCTCCCACTGAAGTAATATTAAAATAATAATTGCCCCTGCTTGGAATTCGACGTCACCGCGCTCAGGTCCCAACTTATCGCGCACGGGTTGTACGCACCAATAATATGATTTCAAAGGACGGATAGTAAAAAGAGGTAACCGAAAAAATCTTTCGATAGAAATATATGGAGAAGCAAAACGAAAAGATTAATTAAGTTTTTGGAAGGAATTATTCCCGTCCTTGTCGCGCGGTACGGACAAGTGTATGGCACTGTGTGAAGTTACATAGTCGTGACGTCACTTCTGTGATAGTGTCGTCTTTGTCTAGCAGTTATTTAAAAACGATTATAACTTGGCAATTTTTTAAGCTTTTACACTTTTTTTTTTTAAATTGCACTATTTGCTAACAGAAAATGTTAGAGCTTAAAATATATCAAAATCATCACCCATATTATCCCAGAGACAGAGCTGAATAATTCATGAGTCTGTGAACACACGGGCACGTATCCTTCAAAGCTTACCCCAGCAACGTTGGTATGCCCATCATGGCATTCCAATTTCCAAATATTACACTAAGCTTTTGACAGAATATTGAGAGAATATTTTCAGGAATATTGAGACTTTCTCGTTCATTAATAATGACACGAGAACATCATGGCATTCCAAATATTACACTAAGCTTTTGACAGAATATTGAGAGAATATTTTTAGGAGTATTGAGACTTTCTCGTTCATTAATAATGACAGAGAATGATGATAGGTCTTCAGACGAAACTACGGAAAAATTATGCATCAAAAGTTTATAATTTTATTGTTTATGTGATGAAATGTTAAAGAACAGTTTTGGGTCAGCAGTTATTTAACAGTTTTTTATACGAATAACATTTAAAAACTTTACATAATGCAGAGGAATGTTACATTTCTTTAGAGTTTGCTATTTGTGGCCGAGATTTGTTACTTAATTAGACTTGCTAATTTAGTAATGAGTAAATTACGTTTGTTTGTGGTGAAATAAGAACTAACGTAGCCATTATGCAAGAGAATTACCTGGAACAGAGACAGTTATGTTACTGTTATATCTGTCCAACTAATAACTGTTGCTAAAGGAAGGTAAACATAACTGGCGAAATGTGGGTCCTCTGCCTAATCCTTCGGGGAATTTAGGCGTGATTATATGTGAGTGTGTGTTATGAATAAAAAAAATATGACAGTGGATCCTGTACTCCTGTTGTCATACAATATGATGCCATAAACCTCCACACTGATTTCGATCACGGTGGCCAATCTCAAAGGAGATTAGCCAGATACGTAGGAGACATTATGGAGTACAAGTGTGTGCGTAAACACAGGTGCACTCTCTCTCTTAGTCCAATGGGACGGCAATCCGACACGACCGGGGAGAGATCAGGCGCAGGGCCAACGGCTTTACCTGCTAGCCGAGGCTCGGGGGTATCACACCACCAACTTCCAAACTCCGGGCAGCTACTGAGAAATTTCTTATAGAAAAACCCAATAACACTTTGCCTGACTTGGGAATCGAACTCAGGACTCCAGGCACAGCAGTCGCGCTTGCGACCACGAGACTAACGGGGCAGTCAAATGACACTTGACACCATATTCCATGATGCCATATGACACAGACAAATTGGCAATGACAGATGGTTCCTAGCACATATTTTAATGCAACTGGGCCAGTGTCGTCTCCTTCGCTATTCTCGACAACATCATGCAACGCTTCTTGTAACTTTAGGCTTCCAAAAACAACAAATAGATTCACGTTATGATCATTAAAACCTTGGAATTTCAACATGCTCGTGTAATCAGATGCGTACAGTACGCAAGTACGCACAAACCGCACAAACTTTGGTAAAATGACATTTTAAAAAATCGGGCTTTTGTCTTAACCTCCTTTCTTTTGTTCCAGTGCTTGATAGGTCACCTCGTGGGATTACCATTAGTAAGTTTACCATATCCTACAGGCCTGAGAAGGGACCAAACTTGCTAATCCTATCGATAACTACCAAAGATTGTGAAATTAACAAACACGCGTGACTTCCTTTTTTCAGCCGTGCTTGACTAATAACATTTTATGATCGTGACTATAAAATATCACTTCAAGTCTTGTTATTAGAAAACCAACAACGAGTTATAAGAGCAGTTTCTGCTTTCCATCCCTTCTCTAGTAGGTATCTGACGTAAACGCAACAAAACCTTGGGGGAATTGGTGAAGCTATCAAGTCGAGAGGTGAAAGGCTATTTGGTTTAAGCGACATCTTGGAAAGGCTATTTGGTTTAAGCGACATCTTGGGCGATATAAATTGCTGATTCCGAATATGTATATAACTCAATATCGCCCAAGATGTCGCTTAAACCAAATAGCCTTTCACCCCTCGAAGTATAGAAAAGTATGGAACCATAGAACATAGAGTAGGCTTTTACGCAAAAATTGATAAAGGAGATGAGGCTGTTAATTCCAAATCTATAATAAAGTTACAGTGATTCATCATCATTTCAGCCGAAATACGTTTACTGCTGAACATAGGCCTCTCCCAAACGTCGCCATATCGACCGGTCCTGATTTCAATGATTCATCGCTGCAAGAATGTTCTACAGTAAAACTTTTAATCCCGCTTTACACAAAATGACTCAAACTGTTGACACGATTGCCTAAAACAGATTAGGCGTTCAAAGTTGACACACATTACGCTTTACGGACGACCGTTTTAGTACTTTTACGACCTCGTTCACTGGTTCGGCGTGGATAACTGATATTTACAACCGACTATTACAAAATCTTTATGGTTTTGCGCAGGCAAGATACCGTAGCGATGCGATGGCTAGATTTTGGAAGAACGACATGACAAATAAAATCCTAACCTATCAGCATAAAAAAAATCAAAGTTCAAAAACAAAGTGGAACAGAGTTATCTGGAAAACGCAGAAGCACGAAGCACGTCTGTTTTCCAAATTGAACATTGCAAACTATTAGGAACTTTTCCAATAAAAGTTGATCGATTGGGAGGTTTTCCCGATTCGTCACTCAATCGCCATTCATACTAGTTGCACTCTATATATTCAGCTCTACTTAGTTGATTTCTACACGAATTGGATTGATAGTTTCTATTATTAATGTGAATTCTACTAACTGGTCCTGTCACGCTCTTAACTTTTACAGAGAAACACGAATTCCTGTACAAACATGGAGTTTGTATTTCTCGGGACCATTTATAGAAATGACTTGGTATGCGACTGATCCATTTTCATATAGTTTTTCGATATATCTGAGAATTGTAGTGTAGAGTTATAATAAAGTTTATAAGAACGATGGTTTTCATCATAAAACATGTGAGTTTATATCTAGACAATTTATTACCTCTTCAAGTTTACGTAAATATATTGTTTCTCAATAGCACATTTGAGATAGAATCCTTCGCGGTTAATATTCATGAGTTGTATTGTCAGCGAAACACCCACAGCGTGTTATATTGTCCGTTTGTTTGTACAGTTCTTGGTTTTAACAAGGACGGCTGTGTATTGTGACAGTTAATCATTGATATTTTAATCTTCCTCGTGATTGCTTTGGCTTATAGCAATGGTTTATAGAAATTGAGATTCCTATTGGTGAACACACATCTGTCTCATCTGATTTGTGTACCAAAATGGTGGTTATATTCTCATGTTTGGTGTCATCCACACGCTGTTGGTCAGCAAATAGTCAGTGTGACATTTAAGTAAGGTAAAGTTCTGGCTTTTCCACCTTGACGAAACACTCATTTCTGTTGATTCATAAAGGAAAACTGGAGCTGTGTAACCCCACAAAGACAAAAGTGTTTTATAATTTCTTCGTCATTTAGTTCCTCATCAAATTTCATAGCAATATTCGTCCCCTTTAAAGCTTTCGATGCAAATGCCTTTGTTATCTTTCCATACCTATGTGCCATACTTGCCTACATAAGCGTTATTCGAAAGCTCATTGTTGTAAGCCCCATGACTCATCGTGACGATTTGAGGTCAAAGGGCTTTACACGTTGAGTAACGTTATTTCTGGCGACTTTCTATGCTAAACACTGAATAGTTGGTTTCTCGGAGAAATTGTTAATACTTGTGCTTCTTTAGGTATTTGTAGTCATAATTTGTGGTTAGAGTCTAAAGGCAAACTGAAAGCACCGCGAGAATAATTATATGGGTACGTCCATGGTCATGTTTAGGATTAAATATAATACATACATAGCTCGTATTGATATCTCTGCGATTTATTCCTATCGCAGTAATATCCTATGTGAATAAAAAGTAATATCCTACAAACTTTAACAACATTGACAATAAACAAAACTACACTTTGTTAGCTACACATAATGTATTCGCCAAACGCCAATAACAGCAAAGTATAACTGCGTAATTCTTCACTTACTTTCCATCTAAACAATACCACAATAAATCTTATTTTCTATCGTTAGAAGGAGATGGCAATAATTTTCCAAGTGCGTCCACATTTACGGTTGTCACGGTCAAGTGGTCGACGTTATACATATTTCACATTTTACGACAGGAACATGTAAATAATAGGTTGTTTATATATCGTGATATGAGACAAAATGCTAGTGACAAGATAATGATGACAAACGTTTCTAGACGAACTGCGAAGCTCTGTTATGCGGGTAGGGTGACCAACGATGGTTTTCAAAGTGACTTATTAAAGACAGATGCTTTTATTTTTTCAATCGTACTGGTATTTCCAGAGAAAAGCGCGTTCAAACAAAAAAAGCAAACTCTTCAGCTTTATTATTAGTATAGAATTATAGATACTATGTATACTAACAATATGTTATGGATACAGTCGGTGGTGGTGTCATTAGCTGGTGGAATAGAAACTTGGTGGAGCAATGGTGCGTAACACGGGTACGTCACGGAGCCGGAGCGCTGGCGCATAACACCATCCACATCATTGTAGAACAATGTGAACCTAACTAAAACATGGCCCAGTTATCAAATAATAAAGGGCAGACTATAACAAGATTCTTGTTAGATGAATACAATGAGTCATTAGTTCAAAGTGGTTCCGTATTTTGGTAACTATGAGAAAACTTGAAATAGAATCTTCCCGTTTGAGTACACCATGGATGCTAATGATAATGCTAAGTTCTGGGCTGACACAGTTTAGATTGCCATCGAAAGAAAGAAAATTCGTTTAGACACGACAAGAAGAAGAAACAGATTTGCTTTAATCTGGCAAGAAGTACTCGTAAGTAGATATACATTAACTTACAGAATGACACAAACAAACAGTTGAATGCAAAGAAAAAAATGTAAGTATAATAGCATTAAATAGTCAGTTAACGTTCAACGGACTGTATCTAACACACATATTTCAACAATAAAATATATAAAATCAGAGCAACTTTCCAGTCGTGTATGAGATAATATGGCGGAAGACGAAACGCGCTCAACTGCAATCAAATGTGTCGCTATTTTGAATAATACAACAATTTGGTACAACATTAGAACAATATTCAAATGAGTTTTGGGAAAGAAAGTTAATGGCAGTAGCACATTACATGTCTGACTTGGTAAATCCAGACTACACAACGGTAGTTGGCTTTCAAACTCAAATAAAGATTTTGCTAATTGAAATATTTTGGGACTTTACCAGAAATGTTATTTGAAAATCTTTTAAAAATTAAGTTGCTAACATTCATACCATTTACGTTAATTACATTTTTACGAAACTAAACGGAACCTTGTCTACAAACATCTCAATGAATTTCTCAGACGAAGCTACTCGAACAGCAGCAAAAACTTATTAGAACGACACGTAGTAACAGTGGTCAACGATGCACGTCATACAGCGAAGACAGGCTGAAAACAAAATAAATTACAACGCCAAATTACAACATTCTAGTTAAACACGATAGGATAAGTATTGTACTGGCGTACGATATGAAACCAACCAGGCGTGACAAACAAACATCAGAGTCAACGACATCACCCGAACATATAAGGCACTTTCAGTTTCGTGAAATCGAAAGCGGCACATACATCTCCCGCACACTGCAAGACGCGCCATTTTTGCCAAGATGGCGGCGAAAAAACTTGATAATCCGTCACGGGCCCGTGCGTCGGCGCATCCAGCAGCCATCAATTTGTCAATTGCAGCAGTTAGCAGCGTTCCGCCTTCATGTTGTATTCGAGCGATTATTAGTCGGCGAGGTTACATTGATTTTGTCATAGCGAGTCGACAGTATTGCGTCAATATTTTAAGAAATAACTATCCAAGAATGTATAATATTTTTACAAAATTTTATTCGTTTGATCAGTTAAGACTGGGATAAACCAGTCGTCTAGTGCAGCCTGAATCACTAACGCAGCTCCAAGGGAAGTGCAGTGACCCGCGACAGTGAAATGCAACCAGCACCTGACCACGAACCGGCCTTGGTCAACGTCGTGAAAGTGTACCCACCTCTCTAATTACTCTCGTCTTGCCTTACATAGAACTGGATTCCCTTAGAAAATCATGGATATATGCGAATGTTAAAAAGCGAATGTTGAACCGACAGCGAAACTAAACACCAATCTTGTGAGCTAAAATAATCTACTCTGTCAAATTAAAAACTTGGATCGCGTGCCGATTTGTGGTTGTATAGCTTCGTTAAAGTGAAATTTCCCGAAGCGGTCCGCATTGCTCCTGTCAGCTGCGGGCACACTTCCGCGTGATTTAAACACGTCGAATTATTTACGATTGTGCATTACTCTCACTAAAGTTAGAGTTTCCTAAAATAGATACCTGCATTCCTTTGGCTGTGGTAGAGGGTAGTCATTATTTGGATGGTGATGGATGTCCTTGAATCTGACATATAAAAGCATTTGGAGGTCTGCCAAAAAGGGGGAGCTAATTAAGAAAGTTGGAAAGCGAGCCTGTTTGATGCAAAATCTAGTCCAGAAGCTATGGACAAACAACGGTACAGAACGGGGCCAACAAAAAGTTTATGGTTCCGGAAACATGAGGGCGCGGCGACTTGCACAATACGTCGCCATCCGGTGTAACTTACACAGTCACAATCACAATGCATATGCACAACACAATCTAACCGATCCTCGTCAAGGCTCATATCTGCACGTTCGCGATAAAAACACTGTTTACAACTCATTCGATTTGGAACACGTACAGTAACAGTAATTCCCTTACAGCGGACAACAATCTAATTAAGAATGACTCAAGTTGAATAAGGAATGAAATGGGTGTTTTAAATTCTGATCGTGCGGCGTGTACCACTTCTTTGGTCTAACGGTATGCAATAAAGATTCTGAAGGTTAAGGAGCAACGTCCAAAGAGGTGGAAGATAAAGTCACAAATAGTTTAGCTTTTACTAGTCGTTAACTGAAAACTCTAAGCTCCAAGAGACATAAAAGTTGGTTTATTGCTGTTTTAGCATAACGTTATTGATAATATTTGCGGTTTTAATTTTGAAACTATATATTCGCAGTAAGTAACCACTACCCGAACTTTCTTCATTTTACGGCTACAGGGTAAAACTAGATTTGATTCGTTCAAAGCTCTTAGAATCTAGATCTATAGCTTTGTTAGCAATTGCTTTAGATGTGCACACAGACATTCATTACTCTAAAGGCGAAGGAATCTCTGTGCAGCAAGAATCCTCAATAGCTTTATCCCGGATCTTTTGCACAAGCCTATTGAACACAACTAAGGACTTGCTCTGTACAAATGAAGATGTTTGAAAAGAAATAGTTTTTTAGAGCTTGGCGTTAACATTGATGATAAGTTTAAATCTAAGAAGCGTAAGTATGTATTGTCGTAACTATAAAGGTCAGCTTTTTGCCCCATTACGTACGAGTCATAGATTCATGACCAAACTTCCAACAGATGGCCTTTGAAATGTTTACGCGATGAAGTTTCCCGCTTGTAAGTAAATATTAAATTGTGGTGATCTCAGAGTTTTATATTCATTCGTAAGCTATTACAATGACATCATGGCCTTGTCTGACCCATCACAATATAAGGTTTATAATTTATTGTAAGGCTCATAGATCATGAGCTTGTAATGTTTGTTTAGTGACGTCGCATTGAGCTATTTGACAAGAATGGATGAGTGTTACGACTAAGGTAATACATGACCATTTATAAGTAAATAAATAAATTCAAAAAGAGCAGACGAAAATATAAAACTCCTTCAAGCATCCATAATATTTCACCATAGGCTATTACGATAACTTGTTATAATATTGAACAATTCCTATACCATGTTTGCTGCCTAAAGAGCAACCGCACATCGTGCTTCAAATTGCAAAACCATTGAACTTTAAAAAGTGATTTAGTTGAATGCACCGAACCGAATGGATCAAAGCGACGCTTATTCTTCAATTTGAGCAGATAATGTGTATACTCGTATTTCTCTTCTGCAACAGTTGGCTAATAGTTAGAAAGGGCAGTGTTACGGCCCGCGACCCGCGTAACCTAGCCTCGTCAGCTGTTCAGAGAGAGGACGTTGTGAAACATGCAAAGGACAACTTCTTACCGCACGACTGTTTAGCATGCCCCGAACTAGAAACTCACGACTACGGCTAACATTTTGCGAAACTAATTAACTTCGGGACGGGAGCAAAGGAAGGCTTTGAGCATGTTTAGCTAGCTCATGGTCGAAATAGGAATTCTATAACTTAGAGATGAAGAACCGGTAAATAAAAATAACGTTGAAAATAACAAGTCTGAATCGTACGTAGACACATAGTTTTATAAACAAGGGGGATATAATCTATCATCAACAATGGCAATGAGAGCAATAAAAGTTTTAAAAACCAAGAGTAATAATTATATTTTCAACAGGCCTATTGAAAAATAATAACATAGCACAATCGGGACAGGTGCCAGCAGCAGCTAATTTAAACGGCATTATATGTATAATAACAGGTATTCCACATAAACACTAAAACTAATACCGATCTTAAAGGTCCGTCGGCTAGGAGCACTCGGCTGTGGCCATAAAGATGGCTTTCCATAGATGGAATACTGCATAATTATTGCCAATTATCATCGTCAAGCACTAGTTGGTTTCAGAATTTCATTAAAACACAGTTTATTGTCGTTTTCTAACAAGACAGGGCTTTGTTTGTCTAGTAATAGTTTCTAATCTATAAACAATGGACTGTATTCGTTCTTTTTATACCATCATTTTTGCTTCCAATACCCAGTATTTCCTTTGCGTGTCTAGTTTTTGTCCATTTGGCCAGCTTCTGTTCTTATGCAAAATAACTGTAGCCTGACCATTCTACCCTTAACTAAGGCAATTTTGTCCACGCAGATGTTTCTGCTTGGTTATCTGATTCAATCTTTAAATCATCTATTTTACAACCATTGATGCGCGACAATCATTGTGTTATCAAGAACGTCGAAACAGGTAGTTCCAGAATGAATTAAGGCAGCTGTATTGAAAACATTGATATCGTCAACGTAATTGCGTGTATTACAGAGGTAATTTATTAAGAACATTAAAGATCACCGCACAATAAGATACAAGATATCGTTGCAGCACTTTTGACATCGCACGCACTGACAGTTGACATTTATTGCGTGTCGTATATACATCATCATAAAATATTGCAGCTCTAGTTTGCTATTTCACAATGAAGACTGCTCTTAACTGGGAAGGCCAAATTTGTACCTTAATTTATGATATGAAACTCGCGTTTGTTCTGGTGAGAGTTCATAGTTTCTGATCTGGTTGTTTAGGCCTTCTGGATTTACAGCTAGGAAAGTTGCCAGCCTTAGAATTTATTGGTAATATCCTGGTCATCTCATCACCTTTGCATAAGATTTCATTCATCGCAGCTTACGAGAGCTCTAAATCTGGACATCAGATACGGCTAGAGTATTAGAAATTTTCACATGTTCCAAGAATAAAATTACAATCGCATAGCTCTGCCATCACAACACTTGTACGATAATTGCAACAATTACGATTGTTATTATGTGCGCTTACGCCCGCGCCGCATCACGTGCTCAACTTAACAGATCTCTACGTTAAAATGGCTTTTCATTAAAAATAATGTCGCTTTGAGATCGTTGTCTGAACTAAAAATAGTGTTTTGAGTGATTATAGAGCCCGGATAATTAATCCCGTTGGTACATCAAATCAAATCAAATCATTTATTTGTATAACACAGGTTTAGAGGATGTTACAGAATGGTTCTTAAGGCTCACTGTATTATAACCATGTCAGGTGTGCAAATACATTAGGAACATTATGACATAATAAAATTATTCTTAATCAGTTTTCTTATTAAATTACATTGTCATTAAAAATATACATAGAAAGTCAATTTCATTTCACATTATATTATATCTGAACTAATAAATTATAACAGTAATGTCAAGCAAATTAATGTCATAGTAATTGTAATTATTATTATATTAAAATTGAACAATATCTTTATCTTCTAAGTAGTCTTTTACATTATAATAACACTGTTTAATTAGGAATGTGTATAACTTTTTCTTAAATAGATGAGTAGGTAACTTCTTAATGGCATCGGGTAATTTATTATAAATCATTGATGCCATACAAATAATACTTTTATTGAGTAATGCCGTTTTCCCATACGGTATTTCTACGTCTAACCTTTTTTTGTCACGTAATTGTCTATAATAGCTTTTAGAAGCAGTCTTATAATAGCTTGGATTTGATTTTACAAAAAGATTTAATTCGTATATGTACAAGGAAGGTAATGTTAGAATTTTTAAATTTGCAAAGTAATGTTGGCAACTTGTAGTACTATCCAGATGGCACATTGCTCGGATGCATTTCTTTTGGGCTTTGAATACATATTCCTTGTCTACCGAGTTGCCCCAGAATATTATACCATATCTTAATATAGGTGCAACAAGTCCGTGATATGCCGTTAAGACGGCTTCTTTGTTGACAATTTTGGACAATTTGTAGAGAGCGAATGAGGATTTATTAATTCTTTTACAGAGACCATCTACATGTGTTTTCCATGACAAATTGCAATCTATATCAATTCCCAGAAATTTGGTATTTGTTACAGAATGTACTCTCTGTGCATCGTTATTAACATTAATGTTTTTAGGTTGAGTTCTTTGGCGCAAGTGCATTATTTTTGTGCAGGATGCGTATAAAGCACTTTAGGAGGAGGACCAGCAATTTATTTGACTACCACTTTAGAAATGTAATCCTGTGTGAATCTCTATCCCACGTTTCGTTTTTTAAGGTTTCATAGGTCAAACCATAGATCCCCCGGCCTCAAGAAACTTATTTTATACTTAATGAATGTTGGTACCATCTTACTTAATATAAAGGAAGCGTTGTTCCTTAAAGGAGAAAAGGATAAAGACAGGACACACAGTCCAGTAAATTGTGCGAATTCATTTGTCCTTTTGTGCCACTTAAGGGCAGCAGGAGCGCTGAGCGGCAAAGGTTAACATATCAGCTGGCTTCCTCTACAATTATAGTAGGCAATTGTAATTCTTAAGACTATGCTGCAGAAAACTTTAGCATTACTCTCGATAATTTCTGTTCGACTTTACCTGATATAAAACCACTTTCCAGATGTGACTTCATTTTTTTACCTTCATATTTCATTGGTTTTTGACGGTTTATAGCTGCGATATAAATATTGACAATTACCTGTAACAAACGTAGAACATTGGTTAGAATTGCAATTAAAACGGTTAGGCGTGGCTTTCAACAGTGCAATAAAAGCTCTCGATTCCGCGGGGCTCGGCGATGATTTAGGCGTATCTAACGTCGAACCAACTAACTTTCCCCAGTCTGTAGCGATTACAATGACGCGATGAACCGTACAGTTGCCCAATTTGACAATACTTTCCCCTATTGTAGCCGTCGAATTTACTAAATTGACAAAATAAGCGAGCAGAAATCCATTTTCATGAGCCGAGATGCTCGTAACTTCGTCATGATCGATCGCAAGAAAGTTTATTGCGATATTTCGTGTCTCATTTCATTTAAAAGATAGAACGTAGTAAGATGTGTGTGGCTTTTAAAAACAATAATTAATGAGTAGGTAAATGAAATGAGAATATAATTTGCCACAGATGTTTTCTTCGTTTATGGCATGTGAAGCTAAAATGGTGTGAGCCATCACCTGCCTGAGTGACACGTTGTCAAGGAATCGAATGAAGTTAACATGACTCTTACTTATTGTATTTAAATGTTTCTACAATTAAGAACTATGCGGTGGATTAAACTGATGTAATTACATTTTGTTCGTTTAGGGCACATCGAATTGGTAAAACTTCATGAAAGTGACATGTTGTTTTCGAAAAGAGATGGCATAATGGCCGTAAATATTGTAACTACAATATAATTAGCGCGTATAATTAGTACAACTAGGTACATCTTGCTGGTATGAATAACAAATTAATGAAAAGTTTATTCGCGAAGTAATGAATGAAATGTGCTCCTAATTGTAACTTGCCTATTAAACTGCACTACAAAGTGCAAAAACAGAAGTTAGAATAAACTCTATGGCTTTTTATTATTCAGTCTGCAATCATAAAACACGGGAAGATTATGTCTGGTATTAAATGGAAGGCGTTCTTGCGTATCTGTGCCTCAAGTTGACCTCAGCCGAGACGCATCATATGACGTCATCTTTACCGACCGCAGCACACATGGGATTCCAAGCTGTACATATCAAACACAATCATATATGTATTTTACACACTTGCAATTTTAATCAGGTTTTAAGCCCTTAGATTATTATTTTACGCTGTGAATTTTTATAAGTCAATTAAATATTGATTTAAAAAAATTACGATACTAAGGCTAATAGTTTGTCAAACAAGTGATCGATAACAGATGCTATACTTGCAATATTCCAATCCACTACATTATTAGATTATTACTGTTATTAATGTCCGAATGCACATACAAATTGCCTAATTTATTTTATCAACGGAAACTGATGACAGCAAAAAACCGCATATTTTTAGAGATATATCTCCGAAATGACGGCACTGGTTATCTTGTTCACATACGACTTCCATTAGTCATGTCTGTAAGTTTACCACTTGGACATTCAGTGATAATTGAGATGGCCTTCGCGACAATGATAATAAAGAGTACATGAGATGTTAAGTAATACGGAAAACGACTCTACGGACATTGTTAAGATATTCAAATGATGGTAATGTGTACGTTAAATGTGAGGTTTTTGGGCATAAGTATTTTTTGTCCTGTATGGATAACGTAAAAGGTCTAACCTAACATAACCACACAAATAGAAACCTACACACAAAGCAATTTAATGGTGCAACAAACAATTTAGAACCGTTATTAATTTATCCAGAAAGCGGTAATATCGTTAGTGCTATCGATATTGCTACAGAAGGATTCACCTTCTGAAACAAAGAATTGACTATATTCAATAGATAGTGAACATGACACCGTGTACTAGCACTGTAGATAAACCGACCCATCAAAACATATTCTATTAGAAAAACATTTTTACAACTAAAATAAAGGACGGCTGTCCCTTGCAGTCGCGTATATCTAGAAAACCAGCTGATCACGGACCTTGAAAGTTCCAGAAGCCTTATCCAACGATAAGGCAGTACGATTGCATTAGCGCTAACGTGCGAGAGAGACGCAGTTGTCAGCATTGTGTGAACATTTACAACTTGATTACATAAAGCGATTGCACAACCTGTGTAGGTCATGATGTACTTTTATGTTTTTCTCTCTAGAAATGCACAAATGTTTCCATACGCGAATATGGGAAAAACGTGTGTCAACTGTTTTAACAGCACACGTTGAGGAAAATGAGTCATGATTTAAGGCTAACGACCACAAATGATTTTGACCTTAAACCATTTTGAAGATAATTATGAAGAATAGAAAAATCATGTCGTCTAGATAAATCTTGAACTTATTGTAGGCTAAATGGTGTACACAACGCTGCTAGTTTACCAGATAATCCTGTAGTCACCACCAAAAACAAATCCAAGATGTAACAAATGGTCTAATTGAGAAACTGATTTAAGAACCAGAAGGCATTACTATTTGCTTGTACCCGTTTAAGGAAGCCATTGTTTTTTCTCAATGATAAACATATCACATGACAGGTTTACATATTTCTTACCAATCTTCCCACTGGTATGCATTTGGGAAAATTTTGTACTTAAGTATTTATCTACATATCTTATTTAAGCTGACGTCTAGCGTTCGTTAGCTTGGGTGTCATTATAACTTATAGCCTGAATAAAAATATTGTTGCTGTATAATATGACATAATCGTTTTCCAAGTAAAAGGCATCTAGTACCTTCTGCACCAGACACTTAGCTAAGAGTGGTGACATAACGCATAACTTTTACAATTACTTGGTATGGTGGCGGAACCTTCAAATCTGGTTCCATTAGAGACGGAATTTTAAGATATTCATTAAAACGGATTTGTTAGAGGAAGGTGTTGGAATACTACTCAGATGCTGTAGAAGCATTCAAACAATCATCAACCCTGTAGACCCTTAATTAACAGCCCTTAAATTATGAGTTTACCAATTAAGACCTTAAGTTAACAAAAACCACTTATCACAAGTTTAAGAGGGAAGAAAAGAACTCGAAGTGCATATTAATACAAAAAAAATCTCCAAGAAGTCTAATAATATGATTGACATTTAAGTACCACGGTGCTTCGGAAGGGGTTTTTGTAATAATTTCATAAAACATCAGTATAACGAGCGGTTTCCGTGTAAAACAAACAGTATTTAGTAGATGGAGGGACAATCACAAAGGCCAGTGAGAAGGCAGTCACAAACCAATTTAGCTTATTCCATGCAATTAGAGGCGGGGGTCGTTGACTGAATGTAATTGGAGATGTAAGTGGGTGAGATAAAGATGCCACGGATTTATACGCCCAAGTTCTCTGCTGTTTAAATCGACACACTCTGTGTCGATCTAACTAACCAGCAATATCTTGGAATAAGGATCAGATTTTTTTTTATATTTAGTCGCGGGCTCAAGATTGTTCCCTGGGGCATGCCAATGACGAACGTCATTGCTACCCTTTTCGTTATCGACACCAGCTTATCTTGGTTTATAAGAATGCCAGGCTTGCTTGGATATGCCGTAATTAAAACAAATAATTAAGGAGTATATGGAAAGTAACCTAGTCTAACATTTTGAGTCTGACAGTATCGAAAGCCTTTTTGTAGCAATGTCGGGGACATTCCTACGTCAACTATTATTAAATTGATCACTGTTTTGATTATTTCATATCTTATCTATTATTTTATTTCAGATTGCTTTTTATGAGTTTAAGACTTAAACAAATAGTTTATTGTGCCAAATAGAAAATTACATTACATTTTAACGTGTTTGGAGCCTCCTTTTAGGCAAACAATGCCCGTATTAATTAGAAGGTTACGCTCTTTCACATCATTGTAAGACATATAAGGGTAACTATATAATGTAAGTACATTTTTCTGTATTTAGCTTAAATTTATTAATCTTAAGAAAATAAAAATCTATGAGCAAAGTCGCAATTTAAATTTATGAAGCTTATTCCCAGTTAGTGCATGTGATGTGGTGTATAGTGTGGTGTGGAGTGGTGTGGTGTGGTGTGGTGTGGTGTGGTGTGGTGTGTTGTGATGTGATGTGATGTGATGTGATGTGATGTGATGTGATGTGATGTGATGTGATGTGATGTGAAGTGATGTGATGTGGTGTGTTATGAGTATGATGTATGGTCTTAATGGTTTCTTCCTACATGCACATTACAATCCCTGACAAAATCAACTACCTTTTATTATCTGGAGATCTCCCTTACGATTGAGGGCCTTCATATTTTTAATCATCGATGTTAGTTTAACGACCAGTGCCATTAATTACTAGCAAAATAACATAAGCAGCTAGGAATACATTAGGACAGTTTTATAAAATAATGTGATATTGGGTAATATCTAAGGATTGCTCATGAATAACCAGTTTGGGCACAAACTAACGAACGACTAAACAGGCTGCTTGCTTGGCGCAACTTTCCTGTATGAAGTGAGTAGATTATCTGCGGCCTACAGGTATTTTTCACGTTCTACCAAATAGCTGATAGAGCCGAATCTTGGTAAAGGTTTCACCTTTAAATTCACAAGTAGCTCAGCTAAGAAAATAACATAAGTTGTGATCAAAAGTAACATTACAAAAACTAGGCTAGTGAGACCCTTTGCAATGAAAACCGCAATTGTTGGCTAACATCATGTTGTGGTTTTGAAAATATCACAATATTTCCATCAGACGTCGTTAAGGCAACACATAGTGGAGAATAATATAGCGGATTGTTAAAATGTTTCATAATAAGCTACGGCTACATTGGTTCCAATTCTCTTGTATACCGAACTAAACTATCACTAAAATTCCTTTTTTTTGACTATGAGAATCTCAAAGGTATTCTGCAAAATAAATTCTCTAATTTTAAAAATAATTTTGACACATCTAAATCGAATTTGACAATCGCGACTCCACACGTGATACCTAACCACGTGAATCTTTTTAGAGCTGGAGGCGCGCAGCCTCGACGTGTTTTATATGGAATTTTTCACTTTTTGTATGGAAAATAAGAAAAATTATTTCCTACATGTAGAGTGTTAGGGGTTTAAGTGTTTTATAAAGGGGGTCGAAATTTTAATTGTTTTTGCGATTGGACACACCGTTTTCAAGATATAAGCAAAAGAAAAAAAAAGATTCAGTACTGTTTTTGCATCTGAAGTCGAGGTGTTGGTGTGAATTTAAAGTTCATGACAACCAATTTTAATCCACACGTTTTTATTCGCGATTAAAAATAGTCAGATTTAGTTAGAAAATCTAAATTTTAGGTGAAAAACGTCAAATTCAGAATAGCAAAATTGCCATTTTCACTAAATTAATATCTCAGAACCATCTTAATGCTGTCAAACTAAAATATAGTTAAGTTGTGTCACTTGTAGTCTATTTTAGAATGGGAAATCGTCGTTTGACAGGAATAAACAAAATTTTGGTGATTTTTAGTTTCGTTTAGAGGCATTTGTGACAAGAGAATCGGCACCATTGCCGCAATAAAGCGAACTACACTTCGCGCGCTCTCTGTTTTACAACGAGACTTCGAGAGGTGTATGAGAGAGAGCGCGCTAAGTGTAGTTCGCCTTATCGCAACAATGTGGCCCGCTGCATTAGAAACTGATGACTAATTTTCAAGTAGATTTTCATTAGTTTGATTAACGTTATCCAAATAAATTTATTAATATTTTGTATATACCAAACGTCGAGTGTTAAAAGCGCCGCTTTTTTATCTATTTGATAAGTTATATCAACTACAAAATTATCTACTAACGGATATAGCAAGAAATTAATAAGACAGTAAGTTGGTACCTATAAATATTAAACATTATTCATTATCTTTCAGCGCAAACGCAAGGTGTGCAGAAATCTACGACACACCTATGTAGCTGGTGACGGTTAATTCGTTCTATCGCACATCTTAAAAGCCCGTAATTATTACCATGGTTGTAAATTGTAATTAATATCCATTGTGAGCGTTGCATCATGCTTGCATGGTTGCAAATAACAGCCATCTTTTGTTGTACCTGTGTTAACATCATTAACTCGAAGAGCACGACTTCTTGCACAACCAATAAAAAAGGAACAAAAGACGATGCACCTGTAAACACTAAACCAACATTGTCACCACAATTCCAGCCATTTATTATATTTAACAAAAACATGTTAAAAGCCATGAACGGTTACATGCGAAAAAAACTGCATAAAAAATAGTGAAGTGACTAATACATCTTCTAGTTTTTACAAGCAATGCACCAGTGGTGTGCGTAAGTGGCAAAAAGTGGGTGCTGTTTGTACCATTAACCCTGTGAACGGTCACAAGTGGGTGACCGATGTTTTATGGAGGAGGCGCGAGGCGACACTGTTGTGTTGATTTATATTCAGTTGACACGCGACGCTGCAAGTGTTAAAATTTGGATCGCAAGTGTTATTGCAAACTGTAAACTTTAGTTTGTGTTTACGGTAGTCTACGCTCTACACGAATGTCCCTGTTTTTACCCGACTGCGGCGAAGCCAAGAAAGGAGGGTTATGTGTTTGTTTATTGAGTTTTTATCAATTGAGTGAAGCGGGGCGCTGCTAGACTTGCTTGTCACGTCACGATAAGTTCAGAACCACATTGGTCATTCTTATTATTAAAATTGGCAAGATTGTATCAGTGTAATAGCTATCAGCTATTTGTGACACGACTAATTATAGAAATGATTGCACCAGTCCGGTATTATTTCTTATTAAAAATATAGATAAAATAACACTCAATAACGGCGCTTAGAGAAATTTTTATAATATTATTTTAACAACCAATCGACAATATACAAGAATCGAGGTACTTCACGTTATCTATAAGTGCTTCATGTAGGTACGTATTAAGATACACTATCGTACGTACACATATCTCGCTAACATATTCGCCGCACCTAGTATTTTAATACCTGAAGGGACAGGCAGATGTGTAACTATCACCCAAGTCACAAATCAATAAAAATAAAAACTTGATCCACAAATATCTGAGGCCACTCGGCCAATAAGAAAACATTTTTTCATTTTAATTCCAATAAATATTCTAGACCCGTTTAAAAAAGCTATAAGGCTGCTAATTTGAATATGATTGCTGAAAACCCGTTTGGCGAAAAAAAAAAGCTTTCACGAGACACATTAGAATGAAGAACGGTTAAACGAAATGGCTTTTAAAGTCAGAGCGACTCTAGAAGATTGAACTTTCGTTCTACATTTTGTATACAAATATAAAAGTGGTACCTATTTTAATCTAGTCGTACCGTTATCAGTGTTATTGGCTCGTTCCGAAACAACGGATAGTTGCAATGATGACAATATATATCGTATTACACAAACCATCAAATTTGCTGGAATGCTTATCAGACAAGTATTGGGGCTATACGAGGTAAAGGTACGTGAAAGTACAAAATGTATATTGCGTGAGTACTTATGACTAAGTTGATAACGCAAGGGAGTAAACCATGCTTTGTTTCGAAGTGGTCTACTGCATAATATGCAGTAGACCACTTCGAAACAACGCATATTGCGTCTATGTAAGCAAATATAAATAAATAATTTCTAATTTTTTCAAAGCTCTAAGAGTATGGCAATACATAGAAAACATTTTTTTTTCCATACTAGTATTTTATCTGTATTAAAAAGCTGGTAAAGTTTAAAGAGCCGAATTTTCACAGTATTTTTGCTGTCCTGTAAAATTGAGAAATGTAGATACCTACGTTTATCTGACTCTTACACCGCGATATGTAGCTACCTATTCAAGTTATCTTGACTGCAGTGAAAGGGTTGAAAAGGCGAAGAAATTGTTTTCGAATAATATTATACCAGTATCAGTCATATTACCGATGATTATGCTATTAATGATTAGAATAAATTCAACATTAGAAATGATTCATAATCCAACTGCATAAGTTATATTTGTGTTTCTTGTAAAGAGGAACAAAAAAATCGTTGCTACGTGACTGCCACTAAAATATTAATACAAACACACTTCTTGTAAAACAAAATAATAATGCAGTACAGCAGTAAAACATGAGCATGATTACTTAGAAAGCATTGGACAAAAATCGTAAACTTCGTTCAAAACGATCAAAAGACAGCTTTCGAAACATTTCTAATGGAAACTGTTATGGATTTTGTCAAGTTTATTTGCAATAACTTTTGTAAACAACTGGGCACCTCAATTCTTAAGTTGGTAGAGAAAACGGGCATATATATTGTTATCGCGTGCAAGACTAGCACACACCATACAACACTGGAAACAATGATAACTCAAAGTCGTCCCGGATGGATCGAATATTGTGCGAGAATTTTAGTAAAAAAATCCTTGATGTTCAACTTGTCTTCAGTTCTATGCCTAACGTGTATTTGGCTATTTTGAAACTTCTACCACTTAGTCCTTTCCGCTTCGAAGAGCCACATGCTTAGGGACACACAAGTTGTTTATTGGTGCACGTTCCATCATAAAAATATATGTAGGCTAGGTACCATTACATCACTATCTCTTCAAGAAAACCGCAAAACCAATTCTACTGACGGTAATATCTCTTACCACAATGTGTTATTAGTTGGTAGTTCGGTACGCACATCCACATTATTACAAAACTTGATGGTAGTTGTTTTAGCTGAGCATCGTAGCTATAAGTTTGCAGGTACAGATCCGGTTTTGCAGTGAGTCACGCGACCTCACGCCGACCTCTCCGAAGCTATCCGAATGTCCCCTTCGACATAAGCTGTAAGCTTAACGTATGGAATCTGTGTATTTCCCATGTTTTTTAATACTCAGTAGTTCTTTTTTAATGTAGGTAAAAAAACAATAGGTTTTACTTTTGAATGCCAACAATACATCCTCATCGTAAGTTCCACCACGCCAGTGTAATAAAAGATCATCCAGATATACCAATCAAAATGTGATAATATTTAATCTAAAAAGTCGACAATAGCACAAATATAATATGGATTTATCTATTAATAAAGTTTAGTTGAAATACCACAAAACAAACAAATAAATCACGATGATTTATTTATACATGAGGAATAAGGAAAATTATTGTGAAAACTCAGGGACACTAATTCTCTTATATATATCCATTAGAGGTAACGGCGAGTTGTTACGTGTTGGGTTAAAAGATCAAGATTGTGTAGAAACAAGGGGCCTGTCAGTGGCATCGCACGCGCATAATTCATATCAGATCTAATCTCAAACGCATCTAAAAGACAGAGGAAGCTTTACTAACTCCAATCATCATTCTATTTGGGAGGAGGCCGAACCTCCCAAATATTTTTTAGACTTCCTTTGAATCATTTTCAATCTCCTAAATGTCAGCCCCTCTAGGAATGGAGGTTACCTACCATAAACAAAACCTAGTGTTATCATTCTGAATGCCATGTTAAAATTAATTATGCCTCAGAATGTCCCAGGTGCTCATATTTCAAGTTAAGTATTAAAGTCAACGTAGAGACATGGTAGGGCATGCAAGTAATTACCTTGCAGCACTATAATAATTTCTAGACCTACAATATAAAGAATAAAACTAAAATAATAATTGTTAAAGCCACGGCAAATATTGAGGAAGACGCAAAGCCTACTTTTATACACAATTTCGGAAATTTAAAAAAAATAAAAAAATTTATAAATTAATGTTCGTTTTTCTCCTGCCCTTATCCCAAATTATTTGGGGCGCGCAACACGACTTTTCTTCCAAATTTCGGAAATTATTATGAAGTTTTTAACAGCCCCGGATCTAGGGGGGCAAGCCGGGGCCCATGCCCCGGGTGCCAACTTCAGGGGGCGACAAATTCAAGCGTAGCAGACAAATGCACCACCCAGCACACATCAATTTTGCAATAAATGAGACGAGCAGCACATTTATAATCTTTCTATTTTTTCTCTTTTACAAGTTTTGGCGCCTCTGTTGAATTGGTGCACTATCGATCGATATAATTTGATTATTGTTGCTGTAAAAAGTTTTAATTTCGCGGGGGCTAACTTAGCGCATCCCCATAAAAGATTGGCGGGGGGCGGAAGACGGCAGTCTTTACCCCGTCTTAAAAAAATCTAGATCCGGGGCTGGTTTTTAATATAAATTAATTTTAGTTTTAAAATTTTAAGAACTGTTACTAAGATAGGAACAGGTAATCTAATCCATTGAACACTGTTAAATACCTTAGTATGTTATCAGTAATAATATTAGTATGCCCGGCGAGCCGAGTAGCGCGAAGGCAATATTTACTCATCGTGCGACTGATGAATACCGATGATCGAAGCAAATCGTCTCTAACGGAATTACCGATGTTAGTTGTGTCAATAAGCCAAACTATCTCTATGCCGTTCAGCTACATAGCCCTCAAATTGCGTAACAATTTCGACCTCGAAGAAATTTCAATAACCAGTTATTAATCGTTAGTGGGGCTCGTGGCACACGGGTCGATCTTCAAGGTTAAGCAACGCTTGCAGAGGTCAGTCGGTACCATACCGAGGTCCCTCCGTGCCTCAGAAAGCACGTTTAATCGTTGTTCCCGGCTGTCATTTGTAGATTTCTAACAGTCGTTACGGGTATTCAGACGCCCGAAAGTCTGGAACGAAAAAGAACAACCAGTCTTACCAAACGGTACAGTATTACCCAGTAACTGGTATGTGAAGGTCAGATAGACAGTCGCTCCATGTAAAATACTCGTATTCAGCTGCATCCCGTTAGACTGGAAGCCAACCCCCAACATAGTTGAGAAAAGGCGAGGGAGATGATGAGTTATTAAAATCGTTAGGTTCAACTGATTCTTTAACACTATCTTCTGATCCATGGTTGTCTTTTTTCTGATTTTATTCAAATTGACTGTCCTCTCCTAGCTATTAACTTTCAACTTCTTAACTGTAGATTTAGTAACCTCATTCTTGCTATTTCTTGAATCATTCGGTTATCCTTCAATCTTTACGTATTTTTAGGGTTCCGTACCTCAAAAGGAAAAAACGGAACCCTTATAGGATCACTCGTGTGTCTGTCTGTCTGTCTGTCTGTCTGTCTGTCTGTCTGTCTGTCTGTCTGTCCGTCTGTCACAGCCAATTTACTCCGAATCTAATGGACCGATTAAGTTGAAATTTGGTACACATGTGTATTTCTGTGACCCAAACACGAATGTGTAACGTAAATAATTTAATTTTGAATATAGATGTCACTTTTGGGGCGCAGACAAGAAAATTAAAAAAAAAAGTTTTGCTAACAGTACCGTGTGACATATCAAATGAAAGGACTTGTTGCGAGGATCCTAAATATATTTTTTATATAATTTTAAAATAAATACTTTAAAAGATATTTGATAAATTCAATGAAAAATGACCATTCCCCCCCCCTTATCTCCGAAACTACTGGACCAAAAATTTTGAAAAAAATACATAGTATGGCTCTTTACTCATAGATTACAGGAAAACCTATAAGAAGTCTATGGTCTTAAAATAACATGGTAAATCTCTCAATATTGTGCGTAAAAACTTACATTTCGTCGCTCGGCATCCAAAAGGCCCATCTCTCTAGCTACTATAATATCAAAATATCAAAAGTGTTTGACACGCAGATACTCAAATAAATAAAACTGTAAATGTTCATGACAACCAATTCGGGTTTCGGCGCCGGCGTGGTTTGTCAACAGAAAATGCAGTGTTGTGCCTTAAGCATACAATCACATACTTACTATACACAGCGTAGGACGCCGATTTATGCTAGGTTCATCGATTTATTCAAGGTTTCTGATCAGGTTGCTTATGACGTATTGTGGAGAAAGATGGAGAAGAATAGGTTGCCAACGGAGCTTATAAACATCTTTAAATAGTGGTATGGTAATCAGATCAATAGTGTACGATGGGCTGGAACTTTTTCCAGCCATACAGGTTGGAATGCGGGGTGAGGCAGGATTGGCGAGCTCAGCAGCACCAGAGTGGGTTGCTATATAGATGGTATTTGTGTAAATAATATTAGCTATGCAGATGATATGGTGCTTCTGAGCGCGTCAATCTGTGGTCTCAGAAAGTAATTGGTCGCCAAATGTGAGCAGTATGCCAAAACACATGGTTTGATGTATAACTCCAATAGGTCGGTGCTGCCCCGTTTTTGTAGCGCATCGAGAATATTCGCGGACGCACATATTAATTGCTTTTACGCAACGATGCGAATGAGGTGTGCATCCCTGGTACGCAGAGTACGGGCCAGCTCCAACAATATCGTTAGCAGTTTGGATTGCATGTACATCAATCACTGCAGTGCCGTCTCCCATGGGGTGAAATAAATTTAAACTAGATTACGTGGGGCACTCAGAAAGTTTTGTGATACTAGAAAAAAATATACTACAGGTTATATTTTTTTTTATTAAATCTTTTGAAAGAACTCTCCATTGGCATACACAGTTTTATACGTCTAAACAAATTTTCATAACACATTTTCCAGTCCGCATCAGACACCTCTCCAATCTCCTTCTCAAATGCACCCAGTGCATCTTCAGGTGATGAAAACTGTTTTCCTTTGAGTTGATTTTTTATTTTGGGGAACAAGAAAAAGTCGCACGGAGCCAAATCGGGACTGTAAGGAGGATGACCTATAAATTTGACCGGTGTGCTGTCCAGAAAGTCCCTTGTTTTGAGCGCCGAGTGAGCCAGCGCGTTGTCGTGGTGAAGCAGTAGCCCACGGAGGCCAGTGTTCGGTCGCTTGCTGCTTGCAGTAGTAAAAACTTCTGGCAAACATTTGGTAACATACCATTCAGCATTGACGCTTCTTTGATCTCGTCAGGGTATTGACACCAGATAAACTGGTAGAAAAAAAAAAAAACTTGCGATCAACATTTTGCCTGCACTTCTGGCTCGCTTCACTTTGGTAGGCGTTGGTTCATTTTGAAACAGCCACACGGTCGACTGATGCTTCATTTCTGGATCATATTGATAAATCTAAGATTCATCACCCGTAATGATATCTTAAACGCGCCGAGACGAGCCTGCTACCAATTTTGCTATCATGTCTCGGCACCATTCTACCCGAACCTCCTTCTGACCCTGCGTTAGATTTTACGGTACCAGCGTGAAACTATCTTCCATAACCAAAGATGCCTGTGTAGAATTTCATGCACACTTCCCGATCCAATCGGCAGTATACACCGTGAAATTTGAATCACAGTTTTGCTAGAACAAACTTTATTCAGACCATGGTCTACTACCATTCTACAGAATCCAATAAAAAAAAAACATAAATTGGTTTTTGAAAAAACGTATACGTGGTGTCTGTGTTGTCGGGAGTAACGATAATCTTGACATTTTAAACTTTGCTTTTTTTGTGTTATTTCAAAAACCAATTATGTTTTTTTTTTATTGGATGCTGTAGAATGGTAGTAGACCATGGTCTGAACAACGTTTGTTCTAGCAAAACTGCGATTCAAATTTCACGGTGTATGCTGAACCTCTTCATATGTAATTCGCCTATTCTCTTGAATTAAATTTTACACAGCCAGCACTTTTTCAACAACCGTCATAGGGCGGCCACTTCTTTCTTTGTCTGCCCAAAAATTACTAGACCACCCATAAATTCGTTGAACCAGCGAAAAACAGTATTTTTAGAAGGGCTTTTTTCTATGAACACCATTCGAAGTCTTTCAAACGATTCTTCTGGTTTTAGTCGACATTTGAAATCGTACAAAATCATCGCGCGAAAATGTTCTCGTTATAAATCCAGTTTTCAGTAAGACAGACTATTTTGATTTTGCTCGTAAAAAAATGTGGAGGGAATTTCGAATTTGGAATGTCATGTTTTTTTGTAATAAATAGTCATCGTTTTAATTGACATCAAAACCAGCCAGTATTCTATTGACAAAAACTGTTAGTCGCAAAACTTTCTAAGTGACCTCGTAAAATAAGTTTTAACATAGTTCATAAGTTTACTAACGCAATGAGTCCTTGTTACTTGAATAAAGAAAAATATCTGGATTATAATTTTTTTTGAACGACGTTTTCTAAAAATGAAACCTAGCTAGATCGATTTATCGCTCCTGAAACCCCCTGCATACTAAATTTAATATAAATTCTTGGAGCCGTTTCCGAGATTCAAATTATAATTATACTTAGGTATATACAAGAATTGCTCGTTTAAAGGTATTATTATTATATTAATACCGCGAATGTGAAATTTTTTACGAAAATCTGATTTTTGTTTTATTTCATTCTACACGTTCAAATAAGTGACCCTGCAATTTAAAAAAAAATGTCACAGTCGCGGTATTGGATGCCGAGCGATGATTTGCAGTTGGAATGTATGGGAGAACATGTTTTTCAACTACAATGTTAAGTTTGTTCTTGGGATAAATAAATTCATCTCAACTACGGAACCCTTCATTGTGCGTAGTCCGACACGCACTTGGCCGGTTTTTTTATTTATTTAGGAGCAAATTCTTTTTAACAACCGCTTGGAATTCATTTGGATTACTAGCTCATTAATTACACATTGTTACGGTTGTCCGTGTACGGCGTTCTGTATTTAGATCTATTTACCTAAACACTACCAAATTCATTGTTTGCATTGATTGCTAGTTGAATTCTCAGGTTTGCCAAGATCAACACGACTACGGTATAGAAATTCCACGAAACGCTTTCCTTCTGCTTCTTCTTTCTCAGTCCTTCACTTATATTTCGATTATTCGATTATTTTGCATTGTTCATCCAGTTTCGGTCCTGTAAGTTCATTCAGCATCTCTCTTAGCTTTTGTAATAAAATTCATATCTGAATCCTTCTATAAATTGAACCGTAAAGCTGTTGTTATGTTGGTAAAATAAATACCTTTTGACAAATCATTAAATTGCAATAACAACCGAACATATTATGCGCATACGCTGTCAATTCAATTACCCTTTCGACTTCTCCTTGGGTAAAACCATCAAGTGTCTGACTGGAGAGGGCGTGGCAAAACTATCACGCTATACCCCCGTCTCATTAAAACGTAGCATCACGCAAAAAATTACAAGTAACGGGTGTTGCACCTAAACACCAATTAATAATGCTAGATATTCCATATAATGAGCTGATAAAGATAATTGCTTAATTATTATAAATCCACACGAAAGTGAAACATTACTACCACTATAATCTTGGATGAGCAGCATTCTATTACAGTAAATGTGCATCTCGATAGGGGTTGCATACAGACTTAAATAAATGAATTTTAAGACGCAGATATATGCCAGTGGCCTTGAGTGGTTACAGGAGGACTTGAGGTCACGCAACGCGTCGTACGTCCAGCCAGTAATAGGACTCGCCCACCAAGGAGCGCTGTCCCAAATTAGACGCATTATTAACTTGTTTTTTATCTGCGTTAGACATAACTTTACAAATTAATAATACACTACGTAATATAAACATAATCTTAAATATTCATATATAAGTAATTTAATAATGCTCTTATTAATCATATATTTTTTCCAAATCATTAACACAACTCGTTTGGACGTGATCTTCAGTATAAAATCATTAAAAGTCGGTTAGTGTCGCCTTAACAAAGAGTCTTTTAAATTCATTTCTTTAAGTAAGTTTATTTATTTGTATATAATGTATGTACACATACATTGCATGCAAGATACAGAAAAGTTCCGAGTTTGCCGCGTATCGTGGCGTACAAATTGGCACAAACCGCGACTATATTAATTAACAAAATGATATTATAAAATTACTTATTAAATCATAATTATTTATTAAGTCTGTCTTTAATTATGCAAGGTGAATACGAGTCAAAGGAAGCATTAATTGTGCAGCCTTAAGAAAAAATACAAATGCAGCAGGAGGTAAACACTGCATTAAACATTGGTTAAAATTATGTTTGAATTATTAAAATTAATTCACGCACGTATGGCAAGTGCGTCGTATTGAAAACGTCGGAAACAATTAGTCTCTAGATACTAATATAGGAATGCATGCAATTATAATTATTCATTCAATCAATGCACTCATAAATTCAATGAAAATAAAATTTGTACTTTCTAAACCCCAATGTATTGCTTTTAGAATAATAATTTAGAATAACAATATTATCGATGGATGGATGTCACCTTTATGAAGAGGTGCAATACTCTCGTGAGACTCATTTTCTAAAACCTAAAATCAAACTAAAGCAAAAACAAAAAAAAAAAGGACATTATCGTTTTTTGTAATTAAAACAATAGAATCGTTACGTCAAATTTGAATGTCCAACGGTTTGTCGTAACGGCTGACAGCTGCGTATCCGCCGGGTACGCCATATGTGGCACCACCCTGGCTGTTATACAGTAGGTTTGTGTTTACACATTGTAAATAGCTATAGTTATGTTCTTAGTAAGATATCAAGTTATCTTATAGAGCAAACACTACTTTATTTTGCATGTACATAAATGCTCGTTAAAATATTGCTCCTGAAGTATATTTTGCTACATTATGGCACGCATATATTTCCTAACTCGACGTATATTCCTGGGTTATGTTCATTATTTTATATTATCCTTGTATTTCACCATATTATAAGATAAGTAAGATCGTTATTATTATGCATTATATTTTTTGTTATTTTTGTCGTTCATTAGTAAAACTTGTGGGGTAAAAGTTCGACTACAATTTTACGAGTACATTATAATTCCTACATTTATATTTTCTAAAATATAGTATTTTTAGCCGTTCAAGTAATCCAATACTGGAACGTATTAAAAAAGTTGATACGACCGATATCCATTACACTGCTTATTTGCTTCACGTGCTGTCGTAATCATGTTGCAAGGTGTAACTTATATGGTTGAACGAAATTTTGTTACATGGAGAAATAAGAATTAGCAATAAAATTATTAAAAGGAAAACATTTAAAAAACGAAAGATAATAAAAAGGTGCGCGCGCGTGCGCGGACCCCACCCTCTTTGCAGCGCACGAGTCGATCCCCTTTGCTGGTCACACCTGTCATAGAAAAAACCATAGAGCAAAAAGTAAAGACAACGAGAATGGCCCATGTACAAAGAAAACTTATATGTAATGAATAGGTACACTTTCCTGGTTTTGAGATTACGATTTATATTCATGAAGAAAGTTAAATGTAGGTCTGCCACAATATTATTGCAATGTTATTTCCGAAGCAGATGCGATGTAAAGCATTCATTTAAAAAAAAAATATGTAGAGCAAAATTATTAATTATTATTATTTTCATTGCTAACAAAATTAAAGATCATCTTCCAGAAGTCCATATAAGTCGTAAGGTTCGTGTTTTAATTAAAAACTAACTTAATTGAACAGCATTTAATTGAAGGTAATTAAGTGTGTCGAAGACCCGGGACATTCTTGAGCGATCACTTAGTTGGTACTATGTTTTTATTAATATGGCATGGCAACACTGAGGTAATGTTACCAGGACAAAGGTGGCAAATTCTTGTCAGACATGAGTTTATTTAAGTTTAATAACATGTCCTGGTGATTTTTTGTTTTTATTATACTATTGGGTAGTTATAAAAAGTTCTCGACAGTTTTAATAGATTTTTATTTCAATATTATGGTAACATTTTAATTTTATTTAATTTTAATTAATAATAGTAGTATTAGTAGTGTTGTGAATACTAGATCTATTGATATGATGATAATAATGATAGATACTTACTTAGATATATTAAATATCTGTCCACTGAACATAGGTACGTTAAAAAACAAAAATGATGAACGTGTTGATATTTCGTAATTGAAAATAAGGTGATTTTAATTTTGAGGCGGTATTCTTTCGCTGGCCAATTATCATTGGTATAAATTGTCCCGATGACAGTTCATTGTAAAAACTTTGACCACACAAGTACTTAATTGCATCACTGCCGTAAGTCGGAGTGCAATTGGAATAATGATTAATGTTTGCGGATTCCAATTATTTTCTACAAAACGATCTAAGATAAATAGCATCAGTGTTTAACCGCCGCGATAATTGTATTAAAGTGCTTAACCTTTTAAGATTTTTAATGTAATTATGTCACGCTTTTCGTACTCGCAAAACTCAATACGGCAACGTATGTTTGGTTACGGATTAATTTGAAATAACGTAACAGGTGGAATTTGTTTTCAATTCTTAAAACATTAAAAGCATCCATAAAAGGTTTCGGTAACATTGTTATGGTATTCAAAATTATACCTGCCGTGAAAACTTAGGTGAAGTGGGCTTGAAGTGAGGTGTCATTCCACCTGATGCTACGGATTGACATTATTGACAGCTCAAGTTTTCTTTATATCGACTGGTTACGATGTTACAAGGACAGATATAGAGCCTCTCTAGCTAAGTTCGCTGCGTTCTATGATAATTTTAAATTTCGAAACACCGAGCCGACAACGCAACCGCCCCCGATCCGACACGATTCGATTCATCGATGACCGTGAACATCGATTCGACATTCACGTGTATTGTAATCGGATGATCATCCCTCTCACTTTCCTTGTAAACCGTTTGATATAATTTGTAATCGACAAATCAAACTCCAATTCAGTTGTTACACTTGTTACAGTGCAGTGTTTGAGAAACTATTAAAAATCTATTAGTTCTAACAAAAATACGGCCGATACATAAATTTTTACTTACTTAACAAACTTGAGTATAATTTATACAATACGAAAAAAATATGTAGATACTGTTACAAAACTTATGAAATTGCTGTTTTAATTATCATTAAAACACAGCTATTTCATAAGTTTTATACATTATTTATTAGTATTTGGTAATGTTGTCTGGCAGTTTTAGTTTTAGATCAGCTTGTTGCGCTTGCGACTGACGGCTCAATGCCTGTGTTCCATTGCCGACGAATGTTTTTTTACGTAATTGACAAGTTACAGACGCGACACTCGAAGTCAAAATACAAGGTGTAACAGAATGAGCACAAGACTTCCCAATTAGAAAATTGAGTTATAAGCTGATAATTGCAATAGTTTTAATTTTTACAAAAATACTCAATGTTGAACATTGAAATTAATTTTTTGAAAAAGAAGAAGGAAGGTAAAACTATAACACTACGATAATACCTATAGGATAATACACGTGGTCATGTATGAATTTCGGGATAACGTTGATTGTTATGAGGATAAAGTCGTGTAATTTTTAATAGTAAAATGTTTGACGGATATTATTTTTACATTATTACCATTTTTAGTTATAGTGGCGAAATATTTGTTAATCCATTTTAAATAAGACTTTTAATATGGATGCCAAAATTTTTTATTTAGTAGGGAAAATGGAGCCAATCATTAAATGAGTAGGTTAGGTAGGTTTTTATTTCCTAGTAATACTAAATACACACAAAAAAGCCACTTGCAAAGTGCCAATTTCTTTTAAATATCTCCTAAACCACACAAGTTAGCTACATGAAGTAAAAACTTCTTGAAAACAGTTTTACAGGTGTTTTTTTTTGCGCTATTAAATACACTTGAATGTTGCTTTTTACTTCAAGAAGCTATCTTGCGTGGTTTCGGAAATATTTAATGATAAGTTAGTGGCTTTTTTTATATTGCTCGTTAGTGTATTATTACTATAATATTTGCAAAAAAAAAAATAACATTTACGACCTCCCATGCAGATGTCGAAATTACTGCAATTGCAATAAACTTAAATGAAATCAAATAAGACCATTTCATTATAAGTAGTTAGATGTTGATAGTCTAACCTTTAGAACACAATGCATAGATTAGCAAATGAGACATAAAGAAACTGCTAAATTGCTGCAATCATCGTGTTTTGCCTCGCTAAAGGTGCATTCTGTAATTTTATTGCATCTATCATTCTCATCACTAGCCTTGAGAGGTGTATTTTGATATATTCTTCATTATATACATTTTTACTGTTTTAATCGAAAGCGAAAATTTATACACATCTCCTTAGCTCTATGGTATTACACCTTACGGCGAATTTCACCTTTGAAACTGAACGCGATCAGAACCGCGTTCAAAACCTGTCAGTGTCATCATATTTATGGAATACTAGCTTTTGCCCGCAGCTTCGCCCGCGTGGATGTCGGAAAATATCCCACGGGAACGTACTACCGATAATAACAGATAAATTCTGAAAGATAAAAATGGTTATTGTGGGTCATCCTTAGAAGATAGACATATGCCATCGTGGACTTTTTTACTGAACTTTTTAAGATAAACAATACCGTAGAACATTAATTTGATGTATCTTTTTCGGTTAATGCAGCGCACGCCAGTAAAGCTCCTAATCGGCATGATTTTTTCCGACTTCTTCAACAATAATCGTCAAATTTCAGCCAATTTATACAAAACCTTAATGAATTCCGCATGAATCACTCCGTCCATATTGGTGAAAACCGTTTGAAAATCCGTTCTGTAGTTTTTGAGTTTATCGCGTTCAGACAGACAGACAGACGCGGCGGGGGACTTTGTTTTATAATATGTAATGTAAGGATAAGGATTTGACACTGACAGCTCTTGAACGCTGTGATGATAGCGTTCGGTTCAGTTTCGGCGAAAATCGCCCTTATGTTGTCCTCTATTTGCTTGATTTTAAGAGAAAGTTTACCAAATTATTTAACAATTATAACGGCGCCAATTTACCGAGATGTAATAACGCGATCGGCAAATAATTCTCCAACAAAACGATCTCATAATTGGACTTAATAACGATATGATGTCGCCTAAAACGAGACACTAATTACTAATTAGTGAGAAATTAATGGGCGGCAAATGGCCTGCCATTCTACGTTATTAAATGAAAAAGAAAACTAATTATATCGACATTAAATTAATTATGACATCCATTGGCGTGCTTTGCTCATTTACAGGAGCAATAGACGATAAAACAATGAAGACTGCCTAGCTGGTCTAGTGGTCGCAAGCGCTACCTGCTGAACAAATGGTCCTATGGTCGATTCCCAGGTCGAGCAAAAGGTTATTGGGTTTATCATGAGGAATTTCTCAGTAGCAGCCCAGAGTCTGGATTTATGCCCAGTTGATAGCAATAGGCTCGCCCCCTATTTCATGGGACTTAAACATAACTGGCGAAATGTGGGGTACACTTCTTCTGGCTAACCCTTCGAGGGTTACAGGCGTGATGTTATGATATGTAATTTACCACTTACTACTTAAACGGAGTTTAAACAACCGTTTTGATATAGAATCACGATAGTGTTCAATAGAAAATAACTTTCGAACAATTAACATGCAAAGCGCATTCAAATGTGTCCGACACGCAGATTATCATAAAATAACAGTTAGATTTTTTGAAAGAATCAAGTTTTTTGTTATTCTGAGCTGGAAGCTGCCATTTAGCGGTATTGCATTCCTCTCAAACCAAAAATTATATTAGGCAGCTACGTTCATTTGTTACATTGGTGAATTATTTAGAAGACATAGGACACACAGTGACCTCAGTGGTGATGTTCTTCAGAAAGATCAGGTGCGTAGTACTCGCAACTCGCAACCGGCGTGCGTGTATGACCTGTATGAACGTAAACGGTGCAAAACGAGTATGTAAGGAAGGATCATGCTCAATTAAATGTCTCGCTGATGGTGGCGAGTGTGTTGGATCATTCGGTTCCCTACAAAAGAGCTGGATGGTGCTGATCCGCGCGTCATGTTCGTGAACGGGCGCCGTCAGTTGAGACTGGTCATCTCTTATCTGCCAGGGCTTATTTTTAATCTTATATTTTCAATTGCTTTGATTATTTTTGTACATTGTCCTCACATAAAACGGTTTAATTGGTAAAGGGTTTGGATATTATATGTAGACGGTAAAAGCCTCTCGGGGTCTCGGCATACGGTTGCGCAAGATTATGGCGTGTAGGCAGTAAGAGTGTCCTTCAGCGACAGGACGTGGTTATGTTAACGGTTAGAGTGCAAACACAATATTGATTCTTTACGACAAAGTATAGAAATGGGACTCTGTGTTTGTCGAACGTTAAACCCCCACGACACTACTCACGAAGTTGCTTCGATGAAGTACTCGTCGAAGTTGACCGAAGTATGTGACTTAAGAACTACAGGACGCTTCGAGCACAAGACTGTGCTTCGAGTCCTTTGACTCGGGCGCAAAAACCGACGATTGGAAGTCGCCCGAGGCGAGCGAAGGTTGCACGAAGCGAAGCGAAGTGCCCTTCTACACACTCGTATTCATTTAACTTCGATCAACTTCGTGAGTAGTGTAGTGCAGGCTTTAGGCAGGTACAATGGGCCGCACGTCAGAGTAACAAAACCAGCAGCAGCTGGTTAACTCTTATTCTATTGAAACTCCATAGTACGCTGGGCCAGTTCAAAGTCGAATTGTTACTGCCGACGCGCTATCAACTGTACCGATATTTACGTGCAGAGGACAGATTAGTTTTAGCCACCCTTCCGCATTTTAGGGGGGTAGACAGGGAGAGGGAGATGGCCCTGTCTGCGGTCTGCCCCAGCTGGGGCATTGAACTCTTTGGAACAACATACCTACCAAGTCACATTTTCACGAAAGAGACGAAGCTATTTTTCGCGACTCCCTAAAGTGGTTGGCAGTTACTTTTTTTCATCTTTTGAAGGCATTGTTTTACTGTAGTGTGTTACTGTGTAATTATTACACAGTAACACACTACAGTAAAACAATACCTTTAACTATTATAGTTAAAGCAACGGCACGTAAAATTTTATCGGAAAGGCAATCGTATGGCGAGTGGTAGTCTGGGTATTGAAGTGATACCGAACCCCCCCGTACCGTCCGAATGGACCCCAAATGGACGGGGGCAGAGATATGAGGGATTGAGGCCTAAAATTTTTTTTTACTTTGCATTCAAAATTTAAGCTCTATTATGTGCAAGGCATTTGTGTGTATCAATGTCATCCGGTTGCCACCCCCCAACATCGTTATAATTGAAATAATGTATATAATTCTTGAAACTGCTTACCGATTATTTATCACCGAAAATTAGGGTTAACACACAAATTCCTTGCACATAATAGAGCTTAAATTTTGAAAGCCATGTCAAAAATAAAAATGTTAGGCCCCCATCCTCTATATCTTCGCCCCCGTCCAATTGGGGTCCATCCGGACGGTACGGGGGATTCGGTATCACTTCACGACCCAGATTACCACTCGCCATCCGGTTGCCTCTCCAATAAAATTTTACGTGCCATTGCCTTGATTAAAAAGTGCTACAAGATCTTTTGGCGATTGAATGACATTCACAGGGTGGCGCTGTTCGTAAGCATTTGTTTTGTGAAATGTATTGAAAAACCAAGATGGCGGCGTTAGTTCCGCTCTTGGCCACGCGCCAAAAGAACCTTGTAGCGCTTTATGCAGTAAATATGACAATAAACAAATCTATTGGCACACTTTAACACCGCCTTATTCCTTTACAAATCCACGTAAGGAGTTGGCACTCATTATTAGGACATTGAAGAGTCAACAGGTGTCAATATTTTATGGGTAATACTTGGAAACCATTCCAATTCACGGAATCCAATTTATCTCAATATGTATAACGAACGGAGGGCCAGTTATTATTTAACGCTATTATTTCGAACAACTGCGCTTCATTGCATATGTTGTACAGGTTATGTATTATGAGCCCGGCTGTGCATCCAGTTGGCGAGTCAGTCATCCGGACAGCCAGTTTAGAGTCCAATGTCAAGGATACGCGGCTCCATCGGCGAATATTCGCCAATCGATAATAAACCGTTTCTTTATAATTTGAAAGTATATTGTGGCTCAAATTCGCGCGTATCACAAAAACTGCCTGAAGCGTAGGCGGAGGAGTCGTGACAAAGGCTATATTTGCGTCACTTTTTGTGTTCACACTGTTCACTTTATGATCGATTGCTTAGTACACGGTAAATATTGAGTATTTGTTAAGGTATTACCACACTGTCATTGAGGCACATTGCAAATACTTATTGACTAACAAAACTTATATATCACCTTGCATCATTCGGGTTAATATCTTTTGCCCGTTTACTTCATTATCATCATATCAATCATTTTAATTAAGTCGTCGCTTTTTCATACCGATAGGCATATTTGTGTTGATATTTTACTAACCACGATAATGCAGTGTCAAGTCATAGGTCTCGAGTTCGAACCCAAGGCACGCACCTCTGAATTTTCGGATTCATGAGCGTATTATATAATTATCACTTGCTTGAAGCAAACGGTGAAGGAAAACATCGTGAGAAAAACAGCATGCCTGAGAGATATTTCTCGACGGTATGTGAAGCCAAGTCAGAGGCCCATGAGCGGCTTTAAAACTCTGACACCAGGTTAGTCACTAACCACACGAAAAGATGAAGACCAACCACGATAAAATTCACCGACAAAAGTTGATGATCATGTGGCAACTAGGCGTGTTTAATGAAAGCGTTCAGATCACAAAGCGTGGCAATAATATGAATATATTTCAATAATATAATTGAACGTTACATCTATCAAACATGATCCTACACTAGTTTCACCTTGTTCCATTGGAGTTTAGAAAAAACCGTTCGCGCTTGAATAAATAATTCAATTGTAACTGTTGCTCTGCATAACGAATGTTATTTATTTTCTCTGAATATTAATGGGGTCTGAGACCGTCATTTTTACATTCTCCAGAGCTTTCGATACTTTATATCAAAAAAGATCAAAGAGCTTTTGCTGCAGAACAGTCAAACTGTTCTTGTCCATTGTGGGCAATTCCAACAAGATTCTATTGCCATGCATTCAACCGATTCGTCTACCTAAATCGGCTACATCAAAGTTCACAGCCTGCTATATCCGATCTACGAAATGCCAAACAATGCCGCTTGAAGAATTTCAGAGAATGCATTTCGCAAGACACTGACTTCCCTTGTGAAAACGGGAGATGAAAAGAGAACAATCGAGTTCTGTTGACCATTCAAGAAACCAGATCACCTCGTGACTCAGAGCGAATATGGAAGATAATATTTCTCCAAGATGCACAACGTAATTAGCCATTCTGACGAGCGAAAATGATATATTTCCATCACCGTCACGAATGCTGGGTGAGCATGCTAATCGTTCATGTCACTCGGTCCCCCGGACGCACGAGCAGTCGCGTGCACAGTGTCACTTTCCCCTGGATGGCGCCCGCGCAGCCGCGCAGGTTTCTGTTTCGAAGGCGCGCATGCGCTCTCTCGCGTGGAATGCCCGCCGCACTAGGAGATGCATTCAATGCAGGTACTTCGAAACTTCTAGAAATACTGTAAACGTATAATTACTTGATCGTGTTACAAAACATGACTGGTTTTTGATATGATCGGCAATTTATAACTTTACAAGCAAGACAGATTTGATTAGCAAGAGGATTTGCCTTTTTCCTGTAGGTTGCAGAATGTGGTTCATCTTTTAAGAAAAGAACCACTTCTAATCCAAAAAGGAAAATAAGAATGAAATAATAAATTAAATCAGAACAGACTGCAACACTCGATTTGGTAACGTCAACGAATTTTTTAGGCCAAACTGCAACTATCGTTTTCGCGGGCCGCTGACTTCCTCGTAGATATTCGTTCTGCTCGCTCGTAATCTGCGCGATGCCAATTAAAATTATATAATTCAAGCCAACGCATCAGAACGCAGTTGATGAACGACCAAAACAAGGTGTTTTACGATCAGCGAGCACGAACCGTGGATGCGTTGCAAGTTAGCATATTAAGCCCACTCACCGAACGACTTCATACAGTGGTCTTTATAGTGTTTTTTTAAAGTTATAAACTTATACGTTTTATTCGTAGCTTATAAGACATTGTAAAATTAAATATAAAGGTTGTAATTAGGACATCATCTGTTGTTTTTTTTTTTCATTTTCTTATAGCATACGTTCTTTCCCTACTTATAAAAAGTTTTTATTTCTCAAAAGTGCAGGTGCACGCGAATGCAGCCGGAGAGGGTCGAGTTAATCGTCGCACGAATATGGGGTAGCGAGCGCTAATTGAGCTGATCTCATCAAACGGCGAGCCTCTTTAGGCAAACCATTTATCTAATGAGAGATATTACGCGAGTGATCAATTAAGTTTTTGCGTTAGGTTTTAGGGCCACAGCGTTTTTTTTAACGCGGTTGTATGCGTTATACGCAACTTAAATTGTGCTATTTATTCAAGGCAGAAAACGCGCCGTCGAAGTGCGTTACGTAGAACGCGCGTATAAAAAAAGCCGTGTGCATAGGCTCTTAGTTTAGATGGCAATGCAAATGCCACGTAAAACAATTAGGTTTTGAACACACCAGAATATCCTTCAACTAAACTACTTATTAACCCCTCTTCATAATGTAAAGTGCACTTATGACCTATGGGGCAGTGTTACTGACATCATCATCTGCCTAGCCTTTTCTCAACTATGTTGGGGTCAGCCTCCAGTCTAACCGGATGCAGCTGACTACCAGTATTTTCATGGAGCGACTGAGTATCTGACCTCTACTCCATTTATTGGGTAACATGATACCCCTTGGTAAGACTGCAGTGTTACTGACATGTAAACTCAAAATTTTAGTAGCTAATAGCTAAGAAAAGCGTATGCCTGGGTAAAAAAAACAAATTCTTTGTAGTCCGTCGCGTCAGTCAGATAATAAAAAAATATTATACACGTATTTTTTGCTTTATTATATTTATAAAAAAATACTTAGATAAAACGCATTAAAGTTGGGGGAGTGGGGTCGCTACGTCACAAGTAAGTATAAAATGTACATACAAGTGACTTCATGGCTCATTTTAACTCAATTTAAAAAAGAAAAAATACGAGTCAAATATTTTTTAATAATCTATCTGCCGGATAAAAAAAAAATGTTTTTGTCATCATCCCTATTATGGACGTATAAGCACAACGTTTTAGTTGTATATTAGCGGATCTGATTTTTACCCAAGAACGTGATAAAAGATCGAACACTTCAAGACTTTATATATTATAATTCATCTTACTACCTAGAAATAGGTACCTATTCATCAGCAAACTTCTGCAACCACTAATTAAGTACAATAGTCCTGTGTCCAAAATTTTTTTTGTCCGTCTTGTTTATTATTTAAAAATATTGAACACGTATTTTTTCTTTTTTGACGTAATCAGAAGATTACGGCGATACATCGAGTTAAAATGTGGCATGACGTCACGCCTTGCTAGATTTAAATTGCGTTGTGACGTAGCGAGCCCCCACTCCCCAACTTTAATGCGTGTTTTCTAAGTTATTTTTGATTAATATTATAAAGCAAAAAATACGTGTTTAATATTTTTTTATTATCTGAAAGACGGACTAAACCTTCTTTTTTTTTACCTAGGCAACTGCCCTATTCGATCGATGTAACTTGGCAGGTCTGAACATAGGCACTACGAACTTTCGCGCATGTTCTCTCTCACACACTCGCCTCATGTCACCATTTGGTTCCTAAAAAAAATTATTGCGCAGCTTTCTGCGCAAAGTTCGCAACAGCCAAGTTATATCGGCCGTATTATTTTGTAGATGATGTAAATAAATACCTACATATTAAGAATCAAGATGTTGCTACATAACATATTTATCATACGGTTGACCAGTTAATGCAATATTTCAACACAGAAGATCTCACCACCGACATTGACTTAGTGACATAGTTCCTATAAATACATCACTGAAGTAAACATAGTTTATACTTTTTGCATGTATTGGCAGTATTTCAAACACATTACTATGTAATGGATCCCAAATAATACCAATTTTTTTTTTTTTTTGGGTGGGAAATTATCAAATAACTTCTCCCGCTCTGGGTGGAGCGGGAGGGCGTGTCAGACTCTTACTGACTAAAACCCACCCGTGTTCCTTCCTATGCCATGTTGCCGGGGGCCACGATTTCCCTATCGGTTTTCTTCGAACCCCCGGCAGGCATTGGCCCTAGCGGACCCCGTCAATTCTGCTGACATCTCTTTGAGGCGCGCGTGGAACACAACGCGCCGTCGACCCGGGCTTGGTCCTTATCGGACGGCGAGCTACCCATTGCTCACCGTCCGCAAGCCCGCGCCTACGGTGGCCGGAAATCTTCCTGCGATTCCCGACGCCCAGGGCGTCTCCTGCCCAAATAATACCTAATGTATAATTTTATACATTCAGTTACTGCAATTATGTTTTGATAACAGCAATAAGGAATAAGTGTAGTCTGGTACTAATCTAGAGTATTTGAAGTGGTATAATATTGCAATAAGCCAATTCCTACAATGCGTTGTTGCATTATCTTGTGCATCTCTACATATAGCCAAGTAGTTGATGTTTACAGTAGGCAAGCTATAAATACAGCTGAAATTGGAAATGTAATAACAACTGAATCATTGAACATTCCATCCCTTTCTATTTATGTGATGCCTCTTACATTGACTCAATCTAATCTAACTAATCTGTGTTCGCAATTAATTGCCGAACATGTAAACAAACACGAGTTTTATGAAAAACAACTTTAATGCCTACTCATAAGGTTCAGTTTGCGCTACAACTTAATATTTTTTAATAAATTTTTCAACATTACTAGTCAGTCTAAAATCAACTTTAATGGCACTTTAATAAAGTTGATGTTTGTTTAAATGGAAATAATATCAATTGGAAACAAGGTTAGATCTTAGACTGTATTGTCCCAGTGCAGGGCAAAGGCCTCTCTCTCTCCCTTTTCCACACAATTCGGTCTTTTGCTAGTCCTTTCAAATAAGGAACTCTCGAAACTCTTTCACTTGTCGAAAAGAGGTAATTCCCTGCAATAATTTTGGGGATTTCCCCATATTTAAATATACTTTTAGGTAAGGTAGGTAGGTACATCTAAGAACGAAAATCGGAAGTCATAATTCTAAACGTACAGAGTGAACTGGGTGGTTCAGTATCTTTGTTACATACTGTTTGTAATATAAAAAAATCTGTTTTTTTTTTTCAACCCTGATCTATGGCATGAACACACTATGGTACAACCTAATTTCCTCATTAGACTCCTAAGAACAGTCATAGACAATAAAGAGACAGATCAATTTCATGTTTTTCTTCCATTCCCATAGTTAAGAGCAAATAAACACTCTCTCAGTCTTTGTAGTCTGCTTTTAATTGTAACTAGTACAGAAAGGTAATAAACACATTAATAAAAATGATTGCTTTATTCACCAGATTGCAATACTTTTTAGATATATCGAATACTCTTTATTAATACACTATAAAAAGTACAGTTATAAATGTAGACATTTTTCAAGGGGTGACACAAGGGACGTTCTTATCTCTAAAAGTGATATTTATAGACAACCTTTGAATGGATTAAGGGAGAAAGGAGAGACCATAGTGCAGGTTGTCTATACTTTTTATTTGATTGATTTTGATCATGATCATAAAAAAAATTGTGGAATGCAGACTTTGCCTTTAAAAGTTGGTTTTAATTTTTTGGTTGGTAACTTCCTACCTACTTAATGCTGCAGATAACTGCAGAGATCAGCTATGAGATATGAGCAGTGAGGATGCATTTTTTTATACATCATTTTTAAAGATTAATGTTTTCCCCCCACAAGTACTACTTGCTCTTTTTTGTGAGTAATTCAATAGACACTCACCGTACTTGCACAAATTAAAATTATAATTTCAATTTAAAGAATGATAATTATGATGTCATTAGCATTGATAAGCATCTGATAATACAATTAGGTACATTGGCATTTGATATCCACAGTTATTTGATAGCCCAATTATTGAGAAACTGTGATATATATACTTTTTTTTTTACTTGGCATTATATACTTTTTTTTTTTTTTTGTGGCTTTTGTAGACATGATAATTATTCAGATTGATTACAGTTGTAATAGCAATCATATAATTGCGTTTTATTTAAAATAGGTTTTTTACTTTTTTTAATTAATTAATTTTTTTGTATAGATTCTTCTCTACATATTTTGTGAATGTGAGAACGCTGTAGGCTTAGTGGATTGTAGACCTGTTGACCATTTTCTATTTTGTTAAGTACTTGGTACTTATTGAAAGATCTACACTGTCCTCCCATACCTAGAAACACTGTTATTTGAAAGTATTGTAAAAGCCAATTATTTTTAAAAGAGTAACCGTGGAGTTTCTTGCCGGCTCTTCTCCATAGGAAACGACCAATTGGAACCGTGCACCTAGCTTCTGACGTTTCATAAGTGCCCATGTAGGTTTATGTGAAATAAAATATTTTGATTTTGATTTTGATTTTGATAGTAATATTCTAAGTATAATCTACTGATATGAAAATTTCATTTTTTATTGATAATGAAATTATACCATTATTTTAATGTCTTAATTCAGTGGAATGTATTAAAGAAATCGTTCTTGGTGGTATTTTATTTGTGGAGTACTCAAATAAATACTTTCGTTTTATAAATCCCTGCCCTCAAATACAATCAGAGATTTTTTATTTATTTCTTCATGGTTCTAGGTAATGTTTTATTTAAGTTTATTTTTCAGGTATTATTTCCTTTACTTTTATTTACTTCGGTAAGTACATGGAGTTTATAAATGGTGTTAGAATATTATGACTAATAAACCACATATAAGTTTTTACAGCTGAGATCATGGTAATTTATAGTATGTTGAATATTATAAGTACACGATGTACGTAGGGTTTGTGACTCATTTATTAGTAATTGTGTGAACAGGACAAGCACGATTATATTACATGTATGACTAAACAGTACAACTAAATCTAATACTTTGCCAAACTGTGACATCATAAAAAAAAGTTTCCAACTTTCTTCTCCCTTTCAAATGATTGGGCTCTCACAGGAACTATCATATTGCAGCCGGTTTATATCTAATTATATAACTAACGCTAACTTCGTTCAGCTGATGACGTCCGCTGCAGTTAACAGGCAACCGATATACCTAAGTCTGTACATTACGAGATGTAATTACCATGGACGATAAAAATACGCGCCAAACACAACGAGACCAACAAAACAGTTGCTAGTGACCTAAATAACGCGCATTATAAGTGCAGTAATAATATACTTTCATGCATACGAGCGCAACACGACAATACATGTGATTTACAATGCATGTTCTGCATACACACTTTCAACAGTTAGCTGAACATCGGCTAACTGTTGAAAGTACGAGCTTTGCCGCATAGAACTGCGTTTATCACGTTTGCCACCTCTTCACAATCTTCTTATATCTCCGAAGGCCAACTACAGTACGGTAACGCGTGCCGTGTTGACCGATGGAAGCAGGTAATCTTGTGCATAACACGTGTAAAAACTATAGCTACCTTAATGATCAGCTCGATCTCTGGGACGTCTCCGTTCGCTGTTCCATTCTCCGCAATTTCATCCGACATCGTGAACTCCAGAAACACAAAATTTATCAGAAAAATAAACTTTTCAACACAATTTCACACAACCGTCACTGTTCCAAAACACCGACAGACTGCCTTACTTCAGTTTGGTTTGGTTCCTCGAAGTTGTTTGTTGTGTTTCTAACTTCATACCTATTAAACAGTCAAACTAAACGAAGTTTTCGAAAGTTTTGCAAATAGGTTGGCGAATATCTTGAAATATTACTAAGTATTATAATAATCCAATATAGAATTAATAAATAAACCACATATACGCACTTCAACTAAAATTAAATTTATTTTAAAAACCTTTTTTTTATTAGACGTGCTAAATATTATGGCAATACTGAAAATAGGTTGGAACATATTTATTTAGTAATAATCGACTAAGAATCGAATGCATTTTTCAGACAGACGGACTGCCTCGCCGGCATCAGCGGACTTTAAAAACCGGGTCTCCTGCACGTGTTTTTACACAAAAACATCGCAATAACGAGGCGTGCATACACATTTGTCTATGCTTTGTATGAAAATAAATGTTTAAGTGTAAGCTTTTTTGTGTAATGTTTCGAAAAGTCATCCACAGGACACCCGGCCTAAATTAGACAGACAACATTATTTAGTGAACGAATGTTGTAAAGAGCAAGATGGACGAAGCATAATTCATGATCCCATGATCCTTACTTATAGACATGCACTAACATTTCGCCCGCGACTTTGTCTGCAGGAATTTCGTACTTCCCGAAGGAACGTAAACAATTAAAAATTCGGAGTCACTGCGTGCGACTCCGAATTTTTACACTTGCTACGTGTGAACCGACAAAAAAATTTAACGCAGGCGTTCAGAATCATGAACTGAATCCATGGTAACAGTTTTCACGTCAATGCCACTCTGTATATTTTAATATTTTGAATTGTGTTTGGCTTTAGTTTTCTCGATACAATGAAATTTATAATCAACTATTTGATAGTGTCACCGCACAAAATAGTTTGTGCTGCGCAACACTTGATGAATTGACATTGTCAAATGTCAATCAAATCAATATGTCACATTTGTCATTTCGACATCCTCCTGTCAATCTTTGTTTCGTCGTGAAAAGTCGACAACACGCACTATTTTTAGATAAACGAAAGATTTTCCAATCTTTAACTTACTAACCAAGTGTTCATTTTAAAAACAACAACAATGAGTGCCACGGCAGAAGGGTCCACATCAGCACCTAAAGAAATGTCGTTCGCTGAGAAACAAGCTGAACGCATGAAGAGACTGCGATCTCTCCACTCAGCCAGAAACGAAGCCAGGACACACAACCATCAAGAAGTGGTTGCGGAAGAAGCGAGGAATAAACTACCACCGAACTACGAGGCGAAACGACGACAGGCAGAATGGCTACTCGATGACCAAGCTAAGCGCGAAGAAGCAGAAAAAGCAGGGAAAGATTACGACAGAGTCAAACTACTAAATATATCCGCAACAGAGGCTGAACGACTTGAACGTAAGAAGAAGAAAAAGAATCCCGACGAAGGCTTTTCTACATATGAGCAGGCTACCATAAGACAGTACAATAGATTGGTTAAAAACATGCCAACTACTGACATGGAACAGTATGACAAACAGAAACAAAAATATGGGGATGCTTTCTATGGTGGTCCTAATGTTATTATTCATGGGATGCATGAGGACCGTAGGGAAGCTGTTGACAAGATGGTGGATGACTTAGAAGGGCAGATTGCCAAGAGAGCTCGCTACTCAAGAAGACGTACACACAATGATGATGCAGATATTGATTACATCAATGAAAGGAATGCTAAGTTCAACAAGAAACTTGAGAGATTCTATGGAGAACATACTGCTGAGATCAAGCAGAATTTGGAGCGTGGTACTGCTATTTAATACCATAATTTTTGCAAGATGCAATTTGAATGCAAAATTGTTGTAAATAGGTAATAATAGAATTGTTTACTGGCTAGATTGCAGCCTCAAAACTACTGTTGTTGGGCCTCCTTGATAGACTGCATTTAATTTTAGGGGCATATTATTATCAGATGGCGAATCATACTGGTGATTTGCGAGCGTGTTTCCAGCAAGGCGATTGTTTAACGCTTTTGCTGCATGTGTGAAGCGAATACGCCATGTGTGATCAACGTGTTCGCATCATTCGTAGAATGAGAGCAATAGACATTAATGTACAAGAGAGAGTCAGACAAGCAAGAGTACAATAATTGTGAAAACGTGGAGAACACGTCGCATAGTTGCGGCTTGCTCGCTTTGCACCTGAGGGGAGCGTGTTGACAAATGGCCTCACTGGAAGCATGCTCGCAAATAGCCAGTGTGATAACACAGCACACTGCACAGATTGAAACAGCCTGGGAGCATTGAAATGATTGTCTCACGCCTTGCCAAGATTGTTATGACTATAGCAAAACAACTATAAATTCAGCCCTATCAGGATTAAGGTGTGGGCTTATTTACTGACCTTCAGAAACATACTGCAACCAATTTTTCACTATATCTGAGTAACATTAGTCTGCTCTTGTTATCTAAAATCACAACGGTTTGTGATTTAATATCATCATCAGCGTGTCAGCCGAAAGACGTCCACTGCTGTACATAGGCCTCCTCCAAGTACTGCCACTTCGACTGGTTATGTGCTTCACGCATCCATGATTAAATAATAAATATGCTGTGATTTAATATGCAGCAGCATTATTTACTTTGTTATTATTGTTACTGTCGCAAGGATTATGGAATGTATAATTGATGTCAGGGGTCAAGTTTAAAGTTGTTTTGCTATAATACAGACCGATTTTAGCAACTAACAAAGTGTTCATAATTGGTTTTATAGAAGTAATAAATTGTCATAAAGTATTGATGCTGTTATATTGTTAGTAGCTTTTAATTAGGATCTTTAAAATGTAATGGAGTTACAATACGGCCGATATAACTTGGCAGTTGCGAACTTCGCGCAGAAAGCTGCGTAATAACATTTTTTTGTAACCAAATGGTGACATGAGGCGAGTGTGAGAGAGAGAACATGCGCGAAAGTTCGTAGTGCCTATGTTCAGAACTGCCAAGTTATATCGGCAGCATTGAACATTACTTATCTGATTTATAAATTACTAGCTTGTGCCCGCGACTTCGTTTGCGTGGAAGTCGATAAAATACAGCCCATGTTACTCACTGATAATGTAGCTTTCTATAAAGAGGGAAGAATTTTTTAAATCGGTTAAGGATTATTTGAGTTTATCCATTACAAACAAACATACAAAAAATCTAATATTTTCTCTTTATTATAATATTAGTGTCGCCCGCGTAATGGTCGGAAATCATCCCACAGGACCATACTACCAGGATTCAAAGTATCTTATGTCCTAACCCACAGATGACCTATCCGAAATGCCTTTTCTTTCATCTAAATCTGTTCAGGCGTTTCGGCATGAAAATGTGACAGACAGACAGGCAGATAATACATTCAAATAATCTTTAATAAGGTTCCGACCCAAAAGAAAAAAAAAAAACTGGCACTCCGGGAGTGCCGACAGAAGAAAAAACTCGAAAAAAAAAACAGTGGGCACTCCGGGAGTGCCGACAGAACCGGAAACTTGAAAAAAAAAAAAAAAAAGTTGGCACCCCGGTAATCAACGCGTTGATGTCTTCTATGTTATGGGGTTTGGTTTCCGCACTTAGTCCGTCAGGTGGACCATTGTGCGTGGGCCATGGCGGCCGTTGATGTCTTTTACTCCACGATGTCTGTAAATTGCGTTACAGTGTCGCGAAATCAATGGTTTAGTCCCATCTCAAAAATGTCCAACGCGACTAAAGAAGTTTTTACTTAAAAAAAATTACCCTTATAGGATGACTTTGTTGTCTGTCAAGACCCTTTTTCTCATTCTCAGAACCACGTGGAGGTATTAAGTTGAAATATATCAAAAAGTTAGATCTGCGGTCCCTCGGAGCTGTAAAGAAAATCAAACTTCCAAGTCAACGCAATAAAAAAATCGGCTATTTATGCTGCACATTTGACACTCAAACTAAAAGCCTGTATGGTACTTCCCGTTGACCTAGCAGCATGAAATCGGGCGAGACGCAAGGTCTTACAAAAAGTAGCCTATGTCCTTCCCCAGGATGCCATTTATCTCCTTGCCAAATTTTATCGAATTCCGTTCAGTGGTTTAGGGAGGGAAAGGTAACAGACGGACAGAAAGTTACTTTCGAATTTACAATATTAGTATGGCCTAGTATGGATTGTATGGACAAGAAATGTAACTAGGTTCAGCAATAAGTATAGATTGTAATCCATTTTTTACAAGCCAAGATTGTGATAGATTGGATTCTGTCAAGCTCATGTGCCTATGAATTCGCAAAATTAAACAAATAAAGTAAACAAATTTCAATAACAAGTTTATTTTGATAAATGTGCCGATTAAATAAAAATATTAATTATATATAGATCATAGATATTTTACATTAAGTAAATATACTATAAAAGCGCTAAATACTTTTTATTTTAACAACCTCATGTGCAAGTAGTTTTGTACGAGACAAAAAGAAATGACGCAGATGCAGCAGATCAGCAGTTTTCATGAAATACAATACAATAAAATAAAAAAATGTATATATACCTATGTCCGGTTTCGGACTGAACAAACTTAAAGGGGTGGTAGATTGCTCGATTCTTTCAATAAAATTATTCTACATGTAGGGTCGGAACCCATCCCCCCCTGAATGGCAGCCATTTTTGTGTTTTGATCGCCTTTTATGGAGCGTGCATACTAAAAGTACAGTAACTTTAAATTTTAAAGCCCAATTGTCATAAAAAAAAAACATTTTTAGCAACGGAAAAGTATTAACAATAGGTTAAATAACTCAAATAATAACATTGAATGCTGCATCATATTGAAATAAATGCTAAAAGATAAATTTTACGTTAAAAATAACATTGTTTTTTTTGTTAATCAAGGTTATTACAAAATTCACCCTGGGGAACTACCTTTTTTATCTACTCTTCTAACAGATGTTTAGTTCACCTGAATAATGATACCAAAAAATCGATTCTATGACTAATGGTTTAAGAGATATTGTTGTTGGATTACTGTACTTTTAGTATGCACGCCCCATAAAAGGCGATCAAAATACAAAAATGGCTGCCATTCAGGGGGGATGGGTTCCGACCCTACATGTAGAATAATTTTATTGATAAAAAAATAGAACTACCACCCCTTTAAGTTTGTACAGTCCGAAACCGGACATATTGTATATATTTGCTCCAGTATTTTAAAATTATAGCTTTATCTTACATTTTTCAGCTTCTGATAAAATAACTGAGATGATGGGGAGACCTACACTTACTTTACACTTTACTTCTACTTGTGATAGCCAAGTAAGTAGATAAGTTTTTTAGGTGGGGCTTGACTGGGGGAATACAGAAAAGTCGTCAAAGAAGACGAAGCTTTGGAGAACATGATCTTTTATAAATAAGACGAACATGAGGGTACTCTACCCAGCCGAACGGTGTAATGTTATTAAAAAAACACAGATGAACAATATAACCCTTAGCTGTCGCGAAGTTCGGTAATAACAACAACTATTATGAATCTCTTTAGAAAATTAGAAATAAAAAAATGAACTAACACTTGTAATGAGAGGAACCTAGCGACCAAAACGAACTTTTATGCAAGGTATATCTACTGTTGTCGTTATTCGTATTCATTATTACATTTATGATGGGTACTTTAAAGGCACTCCCGCACCGGGTGACCGAGAGCATTAGCCTGTAATGTAACAATTCAAAATTCCACTGTTAACGGGTTTTGTCGACGGAAGAATAGACAAAATGACAGTTAGTCATTGTTTATCTGTCATTTTGTCTATTCTTCCGTCGACAAAACCCGTTTCTATTGTGATCATGCTAATCGTGCAGGTCGTCAACTGCTAGGTAGTGATAATTGAAACCAGCAGGATAGGTTTAATACATGGGCGTACCCAGCATTTTTTTAGGGGTGGGGCAGAAATGTATAAACTCTATTAATAATATGTAGGTAGTAGGAATTTAAAACTCTAAAACTACGCATGCACGCTCGATTCATTGCATTGTTTCGCGCGGTAATTTTGAATTTTTCCAAATGAATAATTAATTTTGTTACTTATTGAACCTAAATTTTTAGCTACGAGTCCGGGACCAGGGTGGGGAAGATACCCATTTTGCTCCACCGTGGGTACGCCCATGGGTTTATACATAATAGGTAGAAGTAACACTGCTAAGGCGTGGGTAAAGGTTACATTACAGACGAATGCTGTCGGTGAAGGGTGCGCCTTTATGCTATTTCGGCTTAGAACCCACCCCTTGGCCTTTTCGATTTAAATTATTTATGGTGCCTAACAAGGTAATAATCAGCGGGTTTATTGCGTAACACACTTGCAGTAGTAATAGCTTTCTTTTGAAAGTTCAACAACATTCATTGCGTTGTTTACGTTGTTGAGCAGAAAAAAAATTCGAACTTAAGAGGCAATGGATTAGCAATATCCTTCAAAATAATTCAGATTGTGATTGACGGTGTGTCACGCGGTTCAGTAATATTTTATTTTCAATGAAGACTTACTTGCACATAGGTAGGTACATAGTTCATATATAACTTACAAGAAAAAAGAAATAAGATAGCATTGTCATACATACATATTATGTACATTAAAATGAGCACAAGTTTATTTTTATACAGAAAGAAATGCTTATTGCTTAATACATACATAACATAATGAAAACTTCGGAGTTTCGACTAGAAATCACAGTGATTGTTTCATTAATTCAATAATTAGAACTCCATTGGTGTTCATATTTAGAAAAATCAAAGAACAGCCCACTTTCTTGATTTTTTACGGCATATTTTTTTTTGTAGTTTTCCCTTTCTAATATCTACTAAATATTTCTAAGGTTTTTCTAATTATGTCCAGCAGTAAAAGTATAACTTATTTCATGAATCAGTTCGAAATAATATCCGCCAGGATACGGTACAAAAACTTATTATCATCAAAATGATATTTTCGAGTATTCTTGAAAATGCGTAGCTAAGTTTTTATTCAGCTTTGTGTTGCTTTTAGTTTTTTGTAGGCACGTACTCATATACAGGGTTATTGGTTTTACGTCGGCAATCCGTTAAGGGGACGAAGAGGTCACTTGCAACCAAATGACCCTGATGACCCCTATGCTAATTTCAACAATTTTAGAGTAATTTGACATTTTATATTTTAAAATGTATGAAATAAAAATATAAACTGTCAAATGACTCGAAGTCAAAAGGCGTCATTTGGTTGTAAATGATTTCTCCTACATCCCCTTAATGGATTGCCGACGTATAACCATTAACCCTGTATATCAGGGTTATTGGGTACATTTTATATTTTTATTTCATACATTATAAAATTACTCGAAAATGGTTGACATTGGCATAGGGTTCATCCGGGGTAATTTGGTTTCAAATGACCTCTCCTACATCCCCTTAACGGATTGCCGACATATAACCTAACCCTGTGTACAGGGTCAAATTAAATTATTGGCGAAACTCCGCAGACTTGATAGGTATCGATACTAAAAATAGAAAAATTATATGTTCTTTTTGGGGTCAACGACCGCTGGTTGTGTTGTTACTTGAAATCAATCAACCTAACCTTTCCCAACTATGCTGAGGTCACCTTCCAGTCTAACCGGATACAGCTGAATACCAGTATTTTACGTAGAGCGACTGTATATCTAGCCTCCACAACCCAGTAACTAGGTAATACGATACCCCTTGGTAAGACTGGTTGTCAGATTTTCGGGCTTCTGACGACCTGTAACGACTTTCAAAGATCCATGGAAAACAGCCGGGACCAACGGCTTAACGTGCTATCCGAGGCACAGAGGAGTCTCGGCAACACCCATCCACGGATCAACCTAGGCAAGCGTAAACTCATTAAATGAATTTCTTTTGTTTGATCATGTTTAGATATCGATACCAATCACGTCTGAAGAGTTTCGCTAGGTAATTTAAATTCACCCTGTATGGCCACAAATACAGTAAAAATATTTTCAGGTAATTTCATACTTTTTTCAGTAGGGCTCCGTTGCACCCGACCAATAATGAGCGCAGTTATACCCAAATCGCTTTAGCGTGGCAATAGTGGTCATTGCCCTCTCCCTAATAGCTCTTCGTAGAAACCCAAAACAATAAACTATATATGTATGGTTTTTCGTTATTGGAACATGTTGAAGATCATGTTAGTTATTGATTTAGGACGATATCGGGACTTTATTTCAGTTTTTGAAATAATGTTCGAAAATGTATGGATGGGTCAATGACCTCTATTGCCATGCTAAAGCGATTCGGGTATAGTATCGTATCGTCCCAACTTTGTACAGCGTCAGCAAAAGCTCCAGAATTCAGTCAAGCTTTAGTCAACATACCAGAAACCGCATCGACTTAAAAAATTATCACCTATTTCGCTTGTCCTCGTGTTACAAGCGAAAATATGTATAAAAGCGAGCAGACAGACTCTTTATTCGTACACACCTTAAATTCTGGAAACATAAATTTATAGTACCAAGAGGGATGCAGACAAAAAGATTTTCTGATGACATTGAAACATACACTTTATTGTAAGTGTCATAAGGTGCAAAGTCGTGCAACCAGCGAAGCAGACATTAAACGGCTTCTCAAACAGATTTGGGCATCCTCGTTTTTATTTTAACTTACTGATAATAAAGTTTATTATTCAATGTTATGACAGAATTGTTTGTTCGAAGCTCATTGCGGTTTGCACTGGGCCTTAGTAAAAGCAGTAGGTCCCAAATCAACTATTGCAGATTTACTACAGTGCAATCTAATAACAAAGCTGTTTGAGCAATATCACAGATAAGTACAGATGGTTCACTTCATAAAATCATTTAAATAAAAAGCGACTCTTGCAACGACACAAAGTGCAATTCAGGTCGCACAGCGCTAATTACCTACAGTTATATTCACCTAGAAGATGCCTCTCTTTCTATCGTGTAACTCTTATATCTTGACTATTTACGCTCACTGAATTGGCCCGACAAGACCATCCCGTCGCGTACTTGTAGCTTCATACCTAAAATGCGGAGTGCGCCTTCTGTACTATTCTGTGGTTAATATGTTTCAAGTAGTTTAAATATGTTTATGTTTACAAATTATAATTCGAACTAAAATATTCGCTGTTATTGGCAAAACAATATAAATGATATGGTTAATACTAACGTATTCCTATTGTTTTGCATAGATTATGTTTTCCTTTGTTATTCTCTTTGAGTCTGAAGTATCTTTTCACTACGAAAATATTTATTGCTAACCTGACGGACGTCGTTCTGTCCAAAATATCAATAATTCATACTAAGTTCCCATAGAAAATGCACCAATTTTCCCAACAACTTTTACAATTTTTCTTTCCCTAAGAACCTGATTCGGACTATTACGAACATTTTAAAACAAAAATTTGCCAAATCGGTCCAGCCGTTCTGAAGTGATGCGCTTACTAACGAACATCATTATATTTTTATTATACAACAACATGTAAAAAAAAACCCTGTCCGATCCGTGAGGGTGTTGTTAGGAGTATTGAGAGTCTTAATAGTGATAAATTTCAAGAAAAAAGAAAAAAAATCGTCACATTTTTTTTCAATAAGCAATTTTACCGGGTTATTTGGGGCGCGGGCGGCCGTCGTGCAGCGGTTGTCAACAAGTCATAACTTATGAGTATGACCCCTGTTGAAAATTTGCTAATTTTTAATGGATTTGGGGAAATTTTGTTACTAAATATGTGATTATAAATAGCAATAACTTTTTATTTTCAATAATAATAAGATTCTTTATTACTTTTAGGTAATGTTATTGCAGTACCTATGTGCCCCTTTCGGATCGGACAAGGTTTTTTTTACATATTGTATAAAAGATGATGATACTTGCTGTCGGAAGTACCTACACTACACATATTTCTTTTAAACAAAACTGTCCATTAAAGTGAAAGTGGAAAGCTACACAAGTATCTTCAAATTATCAAAGCAAGGTATTTTGGAGTAGAGTTCTTCAACGCAGCATTTTTTCTAATAGAAATCACATTTGCGGTACCTATAAATGCGATGTAAAAGTTCTAGTGGCATTAAAAATATTTTACTTTATTCAAATCACAGGATTTTGTATTACCATTTACTACTTCAACGTGTCATTTATCTGTACCACTTTCATGAAAGCTAGTTCGTTCTTCTATAATATATAAATACCTACAGTTTTGTGTTTGCTATATAAAACTAAATTAAATTGCTAAAACAAATAGTTTCAGGAACGCAGCGTAGACTGCATTCAGTTAATCTTGATACTTGTTTTCATTTTTTTATAATTATAAATATAAAGTTAATACTTCCCTATCCACCTTAAGTGCAGCAGTGTTTAAAATGTAAATAACTTTCTAGTTATCCGCATTTGGTACGGCAGAGCACTCAATGAGAACAGGAAAGAACAAAACAATGTGATCGAATAACTGGGTCTTTGGAATGTGTTAAATCAAAAAATAAAATTACTTTTTAAAAACTATAACAGTAAAAATCAGACTTTCTAATTACCAAATGCGAATATCACAGATTGGGTTCGTACTACTGCACTTAAGGGTCGATCGCGTTAAACTCCATTAAAATTATAAAAATATAGACCCCTACAGATATGTAAAGTTGAATGAACTTATCTGTAGTAGTCGATTGGTTGAAGATGAGTGGTGTGGAAGAATGTTTGTTTTGAAGAAGTCCAACGCGATCAAGCCTCAGAACTTACGACCATTCGAACCTCGACCGCTTCTCATAAGACCCACGAGCGTGTTATTTCTGGAAACGAAAAGGTTTATAATGTAGTAACTTTACTTAGTAAGTAAATACGACTCATTACAAACATCATTTATTAATAAAAAAAATAGGAATCTGTAGAAAAATTATTGATCAATATAATACAATTAAATGTAGTTAATGCAATGGAGTAATCATTTGTTATTCTTTGACCTGAAATAATCTGAACATACTTACTCCGCCGACCTGGCATAAGTCGAACAGTAATTCCGTCAGGTGCCCGAACTGCATGAAAAACAAAAAAAAAACAAAATATAATTTAAAATACGAAAGATTTAAAAAAAATCTTAGTAAAAATAAAACACTGCATTCCACTGCACGACATTCTTGTTAAAATATTATTAAGAGAGCGTAAACACAACTTACCTTCATGTTCATTTGTATTAATTAATATCTTCAAATAAAAAAGAAACAGGTTTATTATACGCGTGCTTTGCCTCTTAAATATTTATGAATGTACGCCTTAGGCCAAATTGTCAATCATATTCTAGAAAAATTTAGACATAGATAATATTTTAGCGTCTAGACAATTTATTTTTATTATTTAATATGTTAAATGGCAAAGTACACGTAGGTAAGGGTCTTGTAAAAGTTTTTAATAGGATTATCTAGCATGAAGAAAAATCAACATTTGATAATAAACATCTTATTTATTCTCTCATATACAATAAAAAATGGATCACAATTGAATTACACCTATATAATAACAAAGTACGCCTAAAATTCAAGTCACAATATATATTTCAAATGTCTAAGTTTAAAATAAGTGCAGTGCAAACATTTTATATGTATTTTTAATAAAAAAAGTTATATCTCTATCTCTTTTTATTATAATTAATAAGGCCGATAATTTATCACAATAACTGGAAACGCTCAAATGAATAGGAAGTTCATTATAAGAAAGTTTCATCATAACATTATTAAAATTTGCACTCAATAAAACATGAAATGGTAAGTAAAAGTAGTATAACAAGTCTTGATCATTTAAAATGTAAATGAATATTATTAATATTAAAATTCATAATTGCACAATGACCTGGTACTTTCTGACTATGGTGCACTGGAGTGACTTGACTCTGAAATCGTCTAAACCTAATATATATAGTGATGTGTAAGACTTACTGTTAGTTTATTCAATAATGGAAAGACTGTACGCCTATCACAGTTAAATTCGAATATACACAACAAATATACCTGTCTGATTTATTAATATTAACCATTAGTTCACTATGTTATTGCTTGAATATTATAGGGGCCTGTGCACATTGGCTTACGTTAGCCACATTTCAACTTCTACATCTGGCTATCGGCCATTCTGCCTTAGAAGACAACATAATATGCCTATTTTATTAGTGAATTCGTGTTATCATGAAAACTGAGCAAGATAATTTGAGCAAATCGAAGAAAACGGCGAATGTTTTTTTTCAAAGGCAATAAATAATTTTTATGATACATTTTTGGCAAGGCGCAATAAAATAGTCTTTTTACGAGATCCTGTGATGTCCCACCGTTTGACCAGTCAACAAGTGATGTTTAGTCTGCCTAATAAAATTTAATTAAGTAAAACAATAAATACATCTCATCTAATAAAATCTAATAATTTCTTTGTACCTAAACGCTAGATAAACATATTTTACAAAATCTCTATACAGACGGTTATCAAACAATACACAGTACTGATATCACCAGAAGTCATTGCTTCTTGATACGATTTAAAGATTTTCAGTTACCAGCAAAGATAGTTGAAAAATAATCTATCACAAGAAAATCACTAGGTATTTCAACAATTTTATTTATTTATTTCCGAAGAGCAAAGCATAATCCTTTATTCGAATGCTCATCTAAAAAATAATACTTTAAAACAAAGCAAGAAACAATATAGATTTTAGTAATTGGCATGGGAAAAACTTGAATTTATTTAACACAAGTACACGACTACGTTTCGTCAAAACGTTTCGTAACAAATGCTGCATAATGTTGTTACACAACTACCGAAGTCTAACGACATACACTAATGTCCATTTTCACTAACACTAGAAACACCTAAATATTATATATAGCACTGTTGGATTTTCAACTTTCGGCGCTTAGCCGAGCGTTGAAAATCCAACAGTGCTAAGTGACCAGTGAAAACGGGCATTAATTCAACAGTCAATGAGTCACAAGTCATAGAAAAAGAAGTCGTGGTTGCGTTAAGAAACAATTCGATACATACGGAAAGCACGTACGATTGAACGTAACGCTTGTTCTACGAAAACCGCCCTTACTGCTAGGAGATAAAGATGACGTCAAAAACAAACGTGCAGTTGATCGAGAAATATTTAAAGATTTCCGGTACTTTATCTAAACTAGCGATATCTTTCTCACAAGGTTTCGGAAAGATAAGTTATGTATATGTTACTATGTGTTACATCGGTTGATTTCTTTCTGTATGATAAGAACGTAAGACAGTTAAGTAATCTATTGTTTTTTGTCTGGTTGTTCAATGAGAAAAGGTGCTGTTTGTAGCCCGCGTAGCATTACCATAGAAACGGGTTTTGTCGACGGAAGAATAGACAAAATGACAGATTCTGATTGTGAATCTGTCATTTTGTCTATTCTTCCGTCGACAAAACCCGTTCTATTGTGCAGGTAGAGAAAAAGGGTCATTTTTAAGGCTGTTGATGAAACTCTAAGGGCAAAGTTGAGACGCAGCTAGTTGAAAAAAATAAGGCTATCGAACAATAATAGAATGATGATTATAATTCAGTTGAGATGAAGAATGACCTTCGTGTGGAAAAATTATCATAACGCAGGCAGAAGAATCATCATATCACAAGAGAAAACTATTGGAAACTGATAGTGAGTCACTTTCTCGAAGTCACTATTGTTTATTATGATGTTCAAGCATCCGATCTGTTTATTATCGTAAGTTGCTTTGTTGAATCGTATCCACTAATACCGCGAACTAGTATTAATCACAGTCGATCAAGTGCACGTGTGTACTGTGTAGTAGTTGGATAACCGTCCACATTTGTTTATTAGATTTCTCAGTATTTTACACGAGAATAAGTCGTATATTAATCCAGTCACATATAAAAAAATAGACGAACACACATGCGAGGATCATATTTGCTCACTTAGACTTAGAACAGAAAACGTTTAAAAAAATGTCCATAATTGACACTGCTGCCAATCACTGCATTCTCTGCTCTATGTAGAAATTAATAACGAAAAATAAGACAAATATGATTCTTTAATAATGAAAGAAAAAATATAAATCGAGATGTGAAATTACCAACAAAGGGGCATAGTTCATCACATCGTTGGTAGTTTCAATGTTAATAAGTAATAAAGTTTGCATTCCAACAGTAACATGCTGGGTGAGTGTTAAGCACTACACTGTTCATATTAGCCTTAAGTCTGGACACTTCAAACGCACACGATTTTGTAAAGTTTTAAACACTGATACACTCAAGCACTGTTTTAACACTATAGGCACTGAATAAGGCAAAAATGAGGAATAGGTAGCGTCCTGCGCAGTCGCCATGTTGGCGGGAAGGACTAGCACTAGGCTGATTGAGTCTGTGTTAGTGAATGGGGGAGGTCGTCGATCGAGCCCGAGCCGGCGCCTCGTCGGTTTTTATCCCGGAAAGAGCCGAAGCCCGAGTCGTGTGTCCTAGGGGGGGACGTACCTACGAATATCCGCGGCATGTCGCACTCCTCGCACTTGTCGAGGAGCGGGTGGTTCCTGAACGTGCACATGTGGCACTGCCAGGAGGACGAGGGTCGCTGCCCCGTGTAGATGTTGCTGTAGAAGTTCCCGGCGTCGTCCGGCTCTGGAATTTGTTAAGGGTAAAGATGTGAGATCGTTAGCCCTTATTTGAAGTTAACTGCAGCTTCGGTCCCCCATCCCGATTCATTTCGCTACTCGCCGGTGGAGCTTTGAGTATTAGCTGAAAGTAGGCAAGATAATCGTTCAATTAGCCCAATTCCCAAGCCCAGTAACGAATCACCATTCACCAACCAACCCACCAACCGTCTTAGCTTACATGTACCTATGGGTATGAAGACGTTTTGCATCCAGCTGCGAAAGACAAAGAAAGTAAGGAAAGGTCCCTCACGCTCTCTACTCGATCGAGATGAAAAAGTGTAATAAGGTTTAAAAAAAATATCTTCCATGATAAGACTTCGCAGAACTGCGGCGGATAAATTGCGATAGGCTCGCCCCCTATTGCATAACAAACAACCGTTATCGCTAAGCTGATAGTTTACTTATGTCCATTTTTCCTGCCTGTTTTATTTGTCAAATAAGTATTTAGTGGCTTGATTTTATGGACAAAATACAAATTCTCAACTACGATCTCCTTCTGTTGAACAAGGTTCTGAAGACCAATACATGACGAAATTCCAAATTAAAACCTGCATACTTTTTTTTTATTAAGTATTTGCGTGTCCCACTGCTAAAATAATCAATATTATTCTAGCAGATACGCAAAACAAAATTGAGAAAAGTCATATTATTTTATTCTTAGGACAAAGCTGTCGCGTAGGGAAAAAAATAAATGATGATGGTTTGTAACTAAGCTTTTAGGAAAGGACTATTCAGAGTCCAGTAGTACCCAAACTACAATGTAATATTGCTGATGATCATCATACCATGTCCGGACATCTCCAGTCGTTTCGCAAGGGTGCCGCACTGGTTTCGCAGTCGCTCGACGTCGTCGCGTAGCCGCTGCGTCGCCGACATTGTGGGTGACGGCCCTGCCAGGATGTGCGTCTCCTTCGTCAACTGTTTCAGACGGCCTTTTTCCTGTGCTAACGCCATGGCAAGGCGCTCCAGCCTTTCTTTCTGCCGCTCGATTAAGGCACGATCTAGAAAGTTCAGGGTAAAGATTGGAAATGGTGTTGGATTATTACTTTTACAGACTACCTAATGGACAGATATTAACCTATATTGTACCTTGTATTAGCTCTAGCCAGCCAATGCCTACTTTAGGGTCCACATCTGCATGGTTTTGCGAAATTCTAGGCCGCCTAATTGAACAACGAAAGCAAGTTTTATCTTTCCGATGGCTGTAGAAAAGTAGTATACGTGTATCTAAATTCTAGATGCATGATTTGTACACGCGGAGAGATCGTTCTATTACAAAAATACACAGATTTCTAACGTAGAATGAAAAAAAACCGGAGTTATCTATGAGAGTGTCCAAACAAACTAGAAAACTTTTCACCTGCCGACAAATTGCGTGCACAATAAGAGCGTATAAATTATGCACCTACGCTTTTTGTACTAGTGCAAACTGTCGCAAGTAAATAATGTTTTTAGAGCTTTCGTGTCAAAACAATGGATAAACAGCGTGTTTATTTCATAATAAAAAGATTTTCTATTGTTGCTACGCTTAAATCTTCATTCACCTCGCCCAATTTATTTTGTTCTCAGTGTGGAGGATGTATGTGACGCGTCTAGAAAGTTCTTTCATTGAAAAAGTGCAATAGTAAGAGGATGTGATACCGGTACCCGATGTATAACTGTGTAATGTTTTGCCTCTAATTTATTAGACAAATTAAAGCAGATACGAAAAAAAAACCCAAAAGTGGTATTAGGCTAGCGGTTCATGGTTTGAATTCGTAATTAGCAACTTGTCTTGAAGCAGGTCGCCACAGAAACAAATATTTATTTTTTCCTCAAATGACTCTTCAATTTGCATATTATACCAACTTAGTTTTTTTTTATTTACTGATATTTCTCCAACATTTAATTTTATGGTAATGATATCATGGTAATAATGTCTAACCTAACTATCATAAGTTAGGTATATGAATATGAATTCTAGTTTACTACTCACAACTTAGGATCTCGCGCACTAGACGGCCACGACCAGGTAAATTATAGAAACCGATACGAATCGCGCACTTGATAGCAATGGCCACGTTTCTATAGTTTACCTGGTCGGTGCGACTACTGGTCGTGGTTGTGGCCTCCTAGTCCGCTACATCCCTTAATAGTGCAGGCACGCACAGTACACGTACACATCATAATATCATTGAATGGATGTAGGACAAAATAATACCTTTATGCTATTATCTAACAAAATAGGCATTAAATTATCTGTTTTAATTAGATTATTATTGACTCATGTATTACAGCTTATTGTGGTTATCACTTTTTTCGTGAATCATTTATAATTATTTTCAGTTGTAAATAAAAAACTGGACTAAACTAGATCTAATATAAATATTTATGATCAGACCAATCTGGATAGACTACAAAACAAATTCTTAAGCGGTTTGTTCCGAAATATAAGATAAAAAACAAGGCTTTATACTGTCTATTTAACACATAAATATGTCATAATAACTAAGAAATTCTGTATATAATTCTGTGTTCAGGTAAGCAAAAGACAAAGTCTGAATAAATTACGATGAACTTTTATTTGTCAATTTCACTTTTTTGAGATGGTCAATGACATGCAACACAATATACTAGCACACGTAGTATGACAACCATAGAAAGTGATAGAAAAGGGAAACCATAGAAAGCCATAGAGAGGGGTTTTCTACGGGTTTTGTCGACGGAAGAATAGACAAAATGACAGATTGTGATTGTTTATCTGTCATTTTGTCTATTCTTCCGTCGACAAAACAACGTTTCTATTGTGGTCATGCTAAGGATGCAGTAACTGATTTCAAAGGGAATACTGAATTATATATAATAATAAAAATTGTATATTAAACTCACCAATAGTAATTGATCCAGGAGGTTCAGGTGCAGCTCTGGTGGGTCTCGGCGACTCGATCCGGGAAGGATGTGTGGGCGGGGGTGGCGCCCTACGCCGCGTCGGCCGCACCGTGCTGGGGCTCACTGTTACGGTCACATGACCTTCAAAGCCACCGTCCTCTTCCCTTGTATCTCTTACAGGACTAGCCATATTGGAAGTTGGTGTACAAACAGTTAAATTCACAGAAGTAATAGCTCGAGGACTATCATAATCTTCTAACCAAGGATCACCATACGCACGGCTCAAGTCCATATGACAATTGACATTTACCGACAAATTCAAGGGATAACCCCTTTCTGGCCTGAAAGATGTATTAGTTTTGGACTCTTTTATAGGCTCCTTCAATAGGGATGGTGCGGGCGACACGGTTCTACAAGTATCTACCTCTGGTTCCTTTAATGTCTGTTTAAATGCAATATCTGGATTTGGTTTAATGAAATCTAATGTGTTTGGCCGTTTTGGCTTCTCCTGTGGGCTTACTTGTTTGGGTTGTAGTTCCTCCTTCTTAATAGTTTTCTTTTCCTTCCCCTTTTCTAGTCTTTCAGGTAAGTTGTTTTTTATTTTATGACTCTTATGAATCCGGTAGTTGGTACTCTCTGGTTGTTCTAGTTCCTTGTGTTCTTGTAGTGGAGAGTCAACTTTGTCCTCTTGTGATGGTTCAATATTATTTTCCTTAAACTTCTCATTTGTTAGTTCCAGGTCACTAGGAGACTCGGCACTGTACTTCGCAAAGCAGTTATCAATGTTTATTACAGTGACTGGTGACACATTGTTGTTGTTTCTTATTATTTCCTCATTTTTAATCTCAACAATATTTTGATTGGCATCAGTGTTCAATTTGATTGGTTCTTCAGGTGTTTCAGTAACAGAGCTCAGTATGGCCTTCTGTGGCTCATCGCAAGTGACAGATTTGAGTGCTGTAGACTTGACAGCTTCATGCTTCACTATGGGCTGGTTGCGGCACTTGATGGGCAGGTTGAGCCTGAGTTCATTGAGCTGGCGAGCGGCTGCCGACGAGGAGGCATGGTAGGCGTGCGTTAGGGAGGCTTTGACTTCACTGTGGAGGTGCTTTTCGCAGGCTTGCTTATCGTGACAGTACAGTTCGATCGTGTTTGACACAACATGATCAGGTACTCCGGGAAACTTCTGTTTGAGCTCATGGAACAATTGCATAAGCGATATATTGGTGCATGCGCACGGTGCAGGGCTCGCAGCGCTCTCAGAGGGGGCAGACATCGCCGCCCATCCTAGCGCAAGCCCACCGCTTCGCCGCGAATTCTCTCCTCACGGGAGCGCCACAAATCTTTTACCACTCACCGGTGAAAACAATAAAACATTTTATTACCTAATTTGCACTGTAAATAACGTCTTGTCTATTTTGTGACGTCACAATCCCGAAAATCACGATTCTGGACAGTTACGTATACATACCCGAGTCTTCACGCCAGTGACCATTCATGCTATGTTAATCCCGACGGCACACACATGACGAAAAAGAGCACATACCGAGACAAGGCTGAATTTTTATATCTTTTGTTATCATACCAAAGCTTGATATTTCGTGAAATTGCAACATACGAGTGAGATGGTGGTAAGCACAATTATTTTAACACAATACAACATATATGTTTTATGCCTTTTACAGTGAGACGGAAAACACCTAAAAAGTACAAAGGCAAAAATTTTTGCACCCAAAAATAAATTACGAAAATTGCACGACTTGTCAATCCGATTCTGCCATTTTGGCTATAGACAACAGAAAATATTTTTCTGTCTGCTGCCCACAGACTGAGTAGTACTCTGCTGCCACTTGACTGCCAGGCTAGCCATAGCGGCCGATAATGGGGATAAAAACTGCCAGTTGCTCACTTCAGATGGCGCTGACCTACAGCGTCTTTTAATTTGATAGCTATGGCTACATTTTTTGTAAGCAAGCGACTTCTTTTACGCATAATTAATTACTGAGGCCAGTTACGCAGCTGTTTACTGCAAAAATACGGGGACCCATATATTTGCCAAAGATGTTATAAGAAGAAAACTGTAGGAGAAAGCTCTCCGAAAAAAATTGGAATTCGATATTTCGTTGAGACGATGTGCAATCCTTTATGTGCCTTTTATGGGAGAAAGTATGTAGTTTATAGGTGATACTCCCAAGAGAACTAAGTCTGTTTTCATTACATACAGGCACTTGTGATGTGATATTATGTAAATTAAGGTAAAGTATGTGTGTGTTTATATTATTTTATCATATTAGGATCAGGAGGAGATTTTCAGGGAGGTGCATTTTCGTCTCCTCATCAATCGAAAAGCAAAAATGTAGGGGAGCGCGAGCAAGGCGAGCTCGAATTTTTTTGCACCTCGTCTCGAAATTCTCGGTTAGGTTTATATTAACCATCCTTACGGAAATAGGAGTTGCTTTGTCGATTTATGCAGAAAAGTTTGAGAGTTAGAAAAATATAGAATTCAAGAGCGAGCTCGAAAATTTTACCACACCGCCTTGTGTAGGAGATAAGGTTTTTTTTAAGTCATACATAAATAGGAGTTCCTTTCGACTTATGCAGAAAGTTTGAGAATGTAGAAAATTAGCTTCTTACTGAATATTTATGTTGACCGTGTTTGGGATATCATTAAAAAGTACTTCTTAAGATTTAGGGGGCCGCTAGGACCGGGGCCGGGGCGGTTTGTCTTGACACTATTCTGGGGTATTTAATTTCTACGTCTAGTTGCTAGCTTCAGATAAACCTACATGGACACTTATGAAACGTCAAAAGCTAGGAATCATTTCACTTGGTCGTTTTCTATGGAAAAGAGCAAGCAGAAAACTCCACGGTCAATCATCATAATTATAATAACAGCACATAGTCTTATTTTGCATGTCGTTCGCATGTGTGGCAATGGCAAACATCCTACGTGGAAATATCATACAAAGTATTTATTTGATTAAATTTATCAATGAGATTAGAAAAAATACCAGTAGTCGACCTAAACGCAATCCAGGGAGGGTCATGACCCCCATGACCCTCCCCCTGGATCCGCCCTTGGTGGCAAAACAAGCATGAAAGTAGAATAGATGCTGTGGAAATGCGTTCCTTGCGAAGCATGTGTGGTCTGACTATGAATGATAGGCTGAGGAATGATGTGATAAGACAGCGGTATGATTTAAAAGAAGATGTAGTGACAAAAATTGAAAAGGGTATGCTGAAATAGTTTGGGCATGTTGAGAGGATGAATGAAAGGCGACTAACAAAATGTATTTACAAGGCTGATATGAAAGGAAAGGCCGGTCGGGGACGCCCTAGGAGGATATATACTGATCTGTCTTATTGGTGATGTTCTTCAGAAAGGCCAGGTGCGTAGTACTCGCAACCGGTGTGCGTGTATGACCAGATGTATGATTGTAGACGAGGCAAAAAAAGTATGTAAGGATCGTAGCAGGTGGCGTTCTGTAGTTTTTGCCTTCCTCCATGGGAAGAAGGCGTGAGTTTATGTGTGTATGTTTTCGTTTAATTTGTGATCAACACAAAAGTAAACATAAACACAACAATGGCGGTTTAAAGACATACAACTGTACTGTCACCAGTTCTCCTCATTGATAATAATAGTGGCCGCATTCCGAGTTACGCTAAAAGTGATAATATCGTGAATCCGACCAAATTTAATAGTCACAAAATATAAGGGCTATTGAGTAATAATTGTGACTATAAAATTTGGTTGGATTCGCGATATTATCACTTTGTCGTGTCAAGTCAATCTAGAAACAGAATTTTTAAAATAATGTATGGAGAGCCCTAAGGCATCAAAAAATTCGTCCACATCGCTGTCAACAGGAAAAGTGCTCAAAAAGCTGGCAACATTGCCATGAGAGAGCCGTTACTAATTCCACGGGAGAGCAGGTAGACTGAATGTCTACGGGAGAGCCACATCAAAATCGTTTTTCTGTCAAAATTAATGACATTTCGGTTCAGCTGTCACTGTCAGGCTGTCAGCTGTCAGCCTGTCAATTACTCACTGTTTCGGAATTCTGATTGTTTTGGTGAAAATTTATTCTCATTAAAATGGTCGACGACCTAAGGAAATATCTTAACCATTTACTGGAGAAGTATGTGTAACTGCTACTATACTCACGTTTATACAAAAATCATAAACTATTACTGGAATATTGTATTTAATTATTTTCAGGGTGAATGGGCTCCACTGTATCCTAATAACTGATCGTGATGGCGTGCCTTTAGTTCGGGCAGTCACGGAGAGGGCTCCACAGTTAGCTCTAAGGCCTAACTTCATATCCACATTCGGCATGGCTACTGATCAAGCAAGCAAACTCGGCCTTGGAAGGAATAAAACAATAATATCTATGTACTCTAGTTATCAGGTAAGTGCGTACGCAATAACTTATCAATCTAGATATTGGCCAATTTTTTGGTCAAAGAATCAGCATAGCAATCCGACATGGCAACGCTGTCAACATTTTAGGCACTGACAGCGATGCAGACAAACTTTTAATACCCAATGAGATCTTCCCTTTATTACTATTTTTTCTTTCTTTATACTAATTGTACATAATATTTTAGTGTTAGATTGCATATTATATTATTTTGACATTACAAATAGATGCTTCAATTTTTATTTGTATAGATTTAAGACTACTTAAGTGTACCTAAATAATATATTTATGTATCTAGATATAATGTTTAGTTACCCCTAGTCCCTTAACACGTTAACTGTCCCCATACAACATTTTTCGATAACTCCATATGTCCAAATTTTTTTTTTTTATTATTTTGTCTCTACGTCCTGTTGACAAGTCCTGACAAATAGAGCAACTTAACTCACACGTCCATGAAGTTAGAGCTCATAGAACGAGACAGGGGTGCGTGTACCGTTTACGGTACACGAACGTGATGGACCCACGCGGCGTGTACTGTATTCAGTACACTGGACAGTTGACGTGTTAAGGCTACTCTAGCACCTTATTCTAGCAAAATTGACTGAATATAAAGTGCAATATAGCCTCTGCCTTTTCTACAACAATGGAACAATAAAAACATAGATCTTCATAATATAGTCAATCTTTTGATATTCATGAAGCTACTTTCTCCTACACTGAAACAGTAATCAAAGGCGAGCTACCCATTGTTCACCGTCCGCAAGTCCGTACCTACGGTGGCCGGGAATTGGCTTGTGATTCCCGACGCCTTCCCTCTCCCCGAAATTTGCCTCTCCGTCACGCGATCCGCCTCCTCCTTCCCGAGCATTACTGCTTCGCATACTGCTACCCCTGCACTTTTAATTTCATTATCATTTGCAACCAGTTACAAAATTAATAATTTTGACCTTTCAAGTAATTGTTATTTAATTTAGTAGACTAAAAACTTCTCTGATTTTTCTTTTACAGGTAATACAAATGAACAAACTACCTTTAGTAGTAACATTTATTGGTAGCGACAACTGCAATACTGGCCATATATTGTCTTTGGAAAGCCAAATAGAGCCGTTCCTAAAGGACTTAGCAGCTGTAGTGGCAGATGCACCATAAGTTAAGTCAGTTTTGATTTAGATTTGATCTCCCTTATTGTGAAATTTGGTTTAACATTAATAATAATGTTGGTTATAAGTTCAGGTAGACACACACTTGATTCTTTTTATAGACTTACTTTCTGCAGTCTGCCATGGCCTTTGGAATTGTACCTTAAATTCATTACACTCTTAGAAATTACACTATTGTTAAACCATGTTTATACTAAGGGGTATATAATTTAAGTTCAGTCATTACACACTGTTAGGCCGTATTCTCGGCGGCAGCGGCGAGGGGAGGGGTGCGTTCAAATGCATTGTTTTATATGGAACTGTCTTCATCAGTTCAGTTCCATATAAAACTTATATTTGTAGTTTTAAAGATATTTAAATAATAAAATCATTTATTTGTTACTAAAAAGTGAGGTTCCTGTAAAACTTTATATTGTTATTGTAAAATGTAAATGAAACAAAATTATAACATTAAAGCCACATCTAAGTATAAAAAAAGAAATATTTGCATATTGACTTAACTTTATAAAATTCATCTATTATAAATTGCAGGAATCAAAAATTTATATATGTATAATAAAATATATTACTTAAGTAATTGTATATACCTAAATATTAATACTTTTATATTATAATTAATATTAAACATAAATAAGCCGAAATAAAAGCCAAATTTGTATTTCCATGCATATTTTATTTACACTTTTTGATCCATAAATAATGCATTTATTCATAAGCTGGTAACAAAAGAAGCCTGGCACACAGCTAGATAATAAAGCCATTTCAACTTGTCTATGGTATAGTTAGTATAAGTTATAATTGGCAACTGTAGTCTAGCTGTAGTATCCTGGCCCCACTGAGTGTTTTATCAGACTTATTAACAGAACATGATAATTCATGAATAAGGCATAATATTGAATAAATACCGATACTTATTGCATTGTAAAATATGTTTTTATTTCTGCATCAGAAGATGCTTATTTGAGCAGTGTCATACTTCTATTCACAAGTTGATCATGTTACTTGACTCTTTATTTTTATAGAGTAGAGGCACAAAACCTCTTTGAGCTGATAAATTATTGTTCGGATCATAGAGACTTTGAATATAATTTCTTTTATCTGATAAAGTCTTGTACAATGCGACAAGGATCTTTTGGCGCTCGAATGACGTTGACATGGGGGCGCTGTTGGTAAATATTTGTGCAATTGTTTAGTCAAATGTATTGAAAAAACAAAATAGCGTGTTAGTTTCACGCGTCAAAAGAACCTTGTAGTGCTGTAGTTATGATGATCATAAATTGACGGGAGTGATGAGTGCCTTGCCGGTGAGCGCGTTGACCACGTTGTTGGCGGCGAGCACGCCCATGTCACTGCGCGTACGCACCGTGGCGCTGCCGATGTGCGGGAGGACGACTGTTTAAATAGAAATAGTGTTAATTATGAATGGGTGACATGTTAATAGGATATAGTTTTTTTTAAATCAGATTTACAGAAAAGTAATGTGTTTCATCTTATAGCGACATGAGTATAAGGGGATAGCTGTAGTTCATAGTCTTGGTATAAATTTTGACCATTTAGCAAGGTTCTAAAAAACCGTCCAGTGTCCTGGATGTGGACGCATTCCATCCATAGTCATCAGCTCTAGTTATAAGCCTGTCATATTTGTGATATTTTTTTATTTAGCTGACTCCGTTACGCAGCTGTAACCGGGTTTTTTTTTAGTTTGCCTGTGCTGCCCCACTACTGGATAAAGGCCTCCCCCAAGTCTTTCCAGGAACTCTTCTCGCGTCACGTCGAACCAACCTTCACGGTACGCGTCCAGGTTGTCTCGCCACCTCTTTCTGGGCATTTTATATTTTGCGGTAGATACTTACATAAGTTGGGCAGTGTGAGCAGTTTGTGGTCCTTGGGCAAAGGCTCAGGTGTGGTGACGTCGAGACCGGCTGCGTAGATCTGCTTGTTCTTCAGCGCATCGTACAAAGCTTCTTGGTCGACTAGATCTGCAAAATATTAAATAGTCCAGTTATTTAGGTACAGATTTTGATCAACATAATATTCATACATAATATACTCCAACTGAACGAAACGAAATTTAAATCTTGTATAAAACGCACACTATGCTGCCAAGCATATTATAAGTTGGGGGATTACATCGCTGATAAAAATGCTTGGCTTAGCGCTGGTCCAGCTCCACAAGGGCACATAAATTAATTGATGAGCATTCGAAAGTGTTGTTGCGGCTGATGAAGATTGTAAAAACTATCTTTCTTTGTATAAATTCAATCTCTTTGTATTGTATAATTGCATATCACATGTGTGGGCATTGTGACCACGTACATTCCATAAAGCTACCATTACCTGGGTACGTCTTTCATTGACTTGAATGTGCCCTGGCGGCTGAGAGTGTCATGCTCACTCAAATGTCTCGCTGATGGTGGCGTGTGTGTTGGATCATTAAGTTCCCTTCAAAATGGTTGAGCTAATTGGTGCTGATCCATGCGTCATGTTCGTGAACGGGCGCCGTCAGTAGGGACTGGTCATCTCTTAACTGCCACGGTTTATTTTAATTTTCGAATTGTTTTTATTTTTGTTTTTTGTTACGGACGCTTTTAACGTGCACGTCTTTCTACATTGTTCTCACATGTATAATTTCAACATGAATAATGTAACCAATATTTTGTAACAATTTTTTTATTTAAAAGAGTGTCCGTGGAGTTTCTTGCCCGTTCTTCTCCATAGGTACCTACTACGCTTTGGAATGGGCAACTAGCTTCATCTTTCTGACTGACCGACCCCTTGACAATTCAAAAGTACCTGTAATTGGTTTATTTGAAATAAATGCTTTGAGTTTGAGTTTGAGTTTGATGACCTTAGACAGTTAGACTAGGTTATTGTATTGTCTAAGCATAGGTACGACTTATGAAAGAAAAACCTCTGGGCCAACTCAATATACAGGGTTATTGGTTATTATGTCGGTAATCCGTTAAGGGGATGTAGGAGAGGTCATTTGCAACCAAATTACCCCGATAACCCCTATGCCAATGTCAACCATTTTTGAGTTATTTGACATTTTTGACAAATAGTTTTATGACAGCTACGCGCACAGATTGCAATAAGTCTGCGGCGCGTGAGTCGCCGACGGAAAGAAATATTGCCATTTTAAATATTATATTTGTAAAAAAATTGTTATTTCACTATATGCTGTTTGTTTTGATTTGTTATTTCACTATATGCTACACCGGTTGACGTCATCACGTCAGCGCCGACTGTCGCTGAAAACCAGCGCTGGGGCTCTGTCTCGCATGGGGTCGCAGCATTATGCTGAGCGATGGCCGTTTTGCGTGGCTGTGACGCATATTTTCCCCCAATTTGTTATTTACGTGTTTTTTTAAATAAACTAATTTTCTTTTCTATTTTATATTTTAAAATGTACGAAATAAAAATATAAAATGAAATATAAAAATATAAATGACTCGAAAATTGTTTACAGTTGCATAGGATAGGAGTCAAAAGGGGTAATTTGGTTGTAAATGACCACTCCTACATCCCCTTAATGGATTGCCGACATATAGCCAATAACCCTGTAGATTGCCAGCGACACGCTAAGAAGAAGAAAGCTGCAATTTGTCGAAATCGTAAGAAAGTTAAAATTTCGTAGAAATCTTAAAAGATCCAGCTGACAGACGTCGTCCACGTTCTGACTTGCTGGCCTTGTGGTACGCAGTCGCCACTCAAGTTCTCGGCCCCATCGGCCATCCATCTACTCAGCAAGCAAAGTTCCCGCCCACTGGCACTTCGGCCAGTATAGCCTGGCAAAATGTTACTGGCTGGAATAGACAGAATTATTTTTCTCACCTCCACGTCCAACATTGATGACGATAGCGTTTTTCTTCATCTTCCCGAGGGTATCCTTGTTGATCAAGTGCTTGGTCTCGTTGGTTAGTGGCACCGCTAGCACTATGAAGTCGCTTTGGGCTAGCAGTTGGTCTTGAGTTACAAACTCTGCTCCCAAGGCTTTGGCTGGAAAGAACAGAAGTTGTTTTTTTTTTTTAAATATTAAAGTTAATCTGCTTCTTTCGATTTCTAACGATATTTGGTGGACTTCTAACACTGAGGAACACCTTACTCATTTTTCGATTATCTACACTACACAATACACATGTATTTAAATTCTTTGATTGATAGTATACCTTTAGCCGATAGTATAGTTTACCTATAGCCGACCCCAACATAGTTGGGAAAAGGGCAGATGATAGCTTTGCACAGAATTTCCTTGATGAGAATTTGAATTTGACGTTGTAGGTACTGCGTAGTTAAAGATAAAGTTAGCACTCAATATTGACAGTTCTAAATACATTAGTAGGGGATATTCGTATCTTCATATCTTGTTATTTACATCGTAATCATCCCGTCGTTACTTGCATCTTTTTATTAACTATTGTTTAAATTTAAAAACTGTTTTGTTCAGACAACCACCCGCTTCGATAGCGGGTGGTGGCGTTCTATAGTTTCTGCCTACCTCAAATGGTCATGTGAAGAAAGCGTGAGTTACTGTATGTGTGTTTTGAATGATCCTATCAGTTTAATATGCCAGAGTATTTATTCCATTTCGAAACCACAAGGAAACTTGGAAAGTTATGGTATACCTTCAGGCTTCTCCCTGTGGCCGGAGTACACGAACTTTTCGACTTCAAATCCTGCGAGGCGCTTGACCACGGCCTGTCCGATCCCTCCTAAGCCAATGATGCCTACGGTACTGCCACGGACGTCCTGACCGAGCACCTTGTCGAAACCGATTTCCCATTCGCCTCTGTAATTAAAAACCGTGATTATAACAAAATAACATCTGTAGATGAAGTAATAACTTTAGGCAGAGGCAAGGTGTTTAAAATACATACCTAGGCACAGACTGTCGCATTACGAAAATGTTGATCATATATTTTTTTGTCCACAACGGGGACGCTCTTGGCCTGCATCTCACCTAATGATACCTAAGTGATGATCAGGCCGCAAGTGGAAGCGAGCTTCACCTGGAAGCCTTAACCACAGAGGAACTGGCTATCTTCCACATGTCGTCTGCTAAGTTATAAGTTCTATTTAAAAGTGATACGGGGTGAGCCAAAGCAGACTCTACGGCATGCTACTAAGAACCTCATCATAGAAAATTCAATAACATTTTAACCAACAAGCAGATCGAATTTAACACTCGGTAACCTACTAAGTCGATGTAAAAGAAAATGTTCACCAATCACTAAGACTCACACGAGCGACTCTATCGTTATCGTTTAGCTATAATAGATGTTATCACGATTCGATCAACGTTGAGATTAGTAACACAACTAACACAGCATAATCTTAGGCTACAAATTCATAGTGGTATGTATGTATCGTGGAGTTATATGTATTTTCAATAAAATGCATGTTGCACGATCCGCATCTCTGAAATTGAGTTTTAGTCCATTGCTAGACTAGAGTCATTACTTCCATAACTGCTCGATTCATCTCTTAAACACAAGGTTCTTTAAACTTCATTATGATGGAAATATTACTTGTGAACCTGCTCCAGGTTTTCAGTGAACCGCCTGGCAGCTCCCAGCATAAGAGCAACGGCAATTTCAGCCACAGCTGGAGACAAGACATTGGGCGTGTTGGAGAGCTTGATGCCCCTTGCTCTGAGTTCGTCCAAGTTGCAGTGGTTGTAGCCAGCTGATACCGTCGCCACCAGCTTCAGTTGGGGACCTGGAACATAATCATATGACACCTGTATTCTCCAAAGAGGTTGTGTTTTAGATCTCATGTTAAAGAGACAAGTCTAAAGTCATCAACCGGTCACACAGACCCTAGGTACTGCTATTTCCTTATAGAAACATCAATTAAAACTGCCCCAACTGATTTTATACCTTTCGTTATCAACGGGTAGGATTGTCGGTAAACGTAAGTCATCAATTCTTGTTCACTCGTGGGTTTCAACGTCAAAGATTCAATCCTCTTCTCTTATCAGAGTCGAGAGCAAAATGATAAAACATACATCCAATGTCTAGATAACGGCCACGAACAAAAAGCGATACTTGGTTGGAAATATAGACAGCACGAAAAATTATTTAATGGAAATAATATTTCTTGAAGAAACGAAACTGGAGGTATCATTAGGCCTCGAAAATAGATTTACGTTGAACCAGTCAGGATCATCGACTGGTTAAACGGTTCTTCGCCCGCTTTTTGTTATAGAAGGTGTTAAAATTGGGAGGACGTCTAGTTACCAGCCTTATCCAGCAGTTCCTTGGAGATAGGAAGGTTGGAGCTCCACACGAGGGCTGAACATCCTGGGATGAGCTTCAACAGGTCTTCCTTAGTCAGAGTCCGGCCTTCCTCGCCGAAGTTCAGGTACTTCGTTTGGAGGACTGTGAAACTGATAACAGTATTAGTTTTGTAGGAGAGAGAGATGCACCAGGAGTGTCCATAGACCTGCGCCTTTCAGGAACTCACGAACGCCATTGAGGCTGTGATTAAAACGTTGCCACCTACGCGTAAAAGTAGGTTCCATCGATTCGAAAAGATGGAGAATGAGTGATGGTTATGATTAAACTGCAAAATCAATAGGGGCCTAATGGTCTCCCAAAAGGCCATAAATTATTTACTTTGTTTCGGACTTCTTACACCATTGGTAAAGCTGAACTTCTTACTTCGGAGACATTGAGACAATTATTATCTAAGTACTGACCCCTGAAATCAGTGGTGTTTCTGTGTCAAGTCAAACTATAAAAAGGTTATCGGTAATCGTAATCGCGAACCGTTCAATTTTACATCGGCAATCACAATTAGGTAAATAGTTAGCATTCACATTTCCTACAGCCTTCAAGTAGGTACCTACATGAATACTAAGGTACTTACATATTAAGTATATACCTCCTAGTATTATGAATAATTAAAACATTGATAAATGTCTAGTGTCTTGTTATTTACGGAAATGGAGAGTTGACACTTATTTTCATATTTTTATTGTGCATAAGTTGAACTATGTACTTGTAGCAAAGGCAAAACAATGTTGAGGATACAGAATTGAACCTCCTAAGTGTATACCTACCGAAAGATATCATTATTTTTCTAAATAAGTTTCCTTAAAAATATTTCTTTCCTTATTAACTTGTTCCATGTTTTCTGTGACTAACCAAGGATAGGTAGGTATGCTTGAACGTTGTTTGTGATAGATACTCACCTACCTATACCAATTATATTAATTGCTAGTTTTTATTTATATAGATGCGAGTGAATAACTTGAAATGGCCTTGTCCAAAACACATTAATAGGTCATTACCATTGCTAGTCTCCAGCGAGTTATTTTTGAGCGAACGTTGCAAGTAAGAAAGCATTTAACTGGCTTCAGTAAACTATTTTATATTTTCTATGTATTTTATACTATACTCAACGTTACATTATGATCCATTGTTCTGTGTAAAAGATAATAAACTATTTGATATGGACGTGCTCAGTCATCTTATGCTGATTATTGTCTTATAAAAATAATCAACGGATCAATATATAATTTTTCGAGACTTTATGTACATTTCAATGATGAGATAATATGCATTTAATAATAAAATATAAAATAATACTCACTGTTCTTCCAAAACTTTGAGTCCACTGGTCGGGAAATCGTTGGAAGACACTAAAACCTTAAGATTTTTCGTCATTGTGTTATGGGCAACACAACTTGCCGGTAACGCGACACCAACTAACAGCACCAAAGCTACATAATGTACAATCATTGTTTATATAACTGCTTCAAAGATATCGTATCTCGAAATCAAAAGATAAAATACGTATTGCTATGAAGCGGGCCGGAGAGGTTGTGTGACCGGCTCACGGCTGTATAGATTCAAGGTCTTAGCTCCAGAAAAAAATGGAGCGGTTAGTCTGCGATTGGCGGGAATATGGTCACTGGTCTTGATTAGTTTTGCTCCGTGTTTACTGTTTTGTTAAAGTTACGTGCGTTTGATAAACCCAGCGGAACATAACTATTATTTTGTTAAATACTTACTTAATTATATTTAAATTCCATTACCTACCTACTTTGACAGGCACGCTTTTGTAACATGTTCGCAAGATTTTTTTCAACATAAACAAATTACGTAGGTAGGTATTTAATTTAACTGAACTTTCAGGTTGGCTTTCAGTTATCCTCACTCCTTACCTACCCACTAGAAAAGCTTGTCCTGAATTAAGCTTGTTTGTTGTTTTCTAATATTTTCTTTGCGTTATCATCAAAGAAAACATAAGATAGGTAAGTACTTAATATTTTTGGTTATTTAGCAATAACTTCTGCTTGAGTCAGGGGCTTGCAGACTTGATATTACTTTCCTCTATGCTTGCAGTTGAGTTGAGTGAAGTAAATAATGACAACTTCAAAACATTAGTGACAAAACCACAGACAGATCACCAATGTACCTGTGTCTGACAAAGCTTTGCAAAAAGGTAGGTAAGATAACATTAATTAAAACGAAATCAACACATTTTTGAAGTGAAAAAACTTCTTTAGGCGTGTTGGGCATTTTTGAGATGGGAAAAACAATTGAACTCGCGACACCGTTACGACACCTCATTTTTGTAAACGCGATTGTGCTCCTTATTTATATGTTACGGAATACGTTACGGAACAATGTTCTATGCAAGTATTTTTACTTTAAAGGTTTTGAAAGTATTTTTTTTAAGTGTTCATAGTTTTCACTTCTGTCGGCATTCACCGGAGTGCTACTATTTTTTTGTTCTATGCTGCTGCATATTATGATAAGTAGGTATTGTACCTACCTGATTTTTATGATCATCAGTGACTCACATAATGATATCATCTGTTTTAAGGATATTAACCACAAACAGTTGTAGAAAACTTCAGGTAAGTAACTCCAACCTTTTTCTTTTCGATTATGACGATTATCCATTTGCATAGCCAAAACACAGTTCATCATTCTCCTGCTTTTATCCCAATTTATTTGGGTTCGGCGCAATATTTCTCTTTTTCTTCTATACTTCTATAACAGTCATCATCTCGGTAGTCTAGTCACTCCCTTTCTATCTATACCTATCATCTTTCACACTGTGACAATTTCTGTTTCTGTATTATCTAGGGCAGCCTCAAAAACTATATCTTCATTGTTTGCACTAGATTGGTCATCATTATTGTCTTTTTGTTGACTTGCAACAGGAATGTCGGATACTATATGGTGCCGATTCTCATGTTCACAAACTAAACTAAATTTAAGTTCGGTGCATCTTTTTCTTTCTATTTCATTAAGAAAAGGACAGAAGAGAAATTTTAGTTTAGTCCTGTCAAATTAATCAGCGCTTGACGTAAATTGACGTAATTTTAGTTGGCAAGTTTTTAATCACGTCTAAACTTGTATGGAGTATGACAGGCGCTGATTAATTTGACAGAACTAAACTAAAATTTATCTTCTGTCCTTTTCTTAGTGAAATAGAAAGAAAAAGATGCACTGAACTTAAATTTAGTTTAGTTTGTGAACAAGGGAATCGGCACCAATAATATCGCTTTCTTTATCTTTATCTTCTTGTTTTGTTATAGAATCATCTGTAGTCCATACATCGTGACGTCACCAAGGCGAAAAGAAAGTCGTCAAGAAAAAGAAAAGGAAACCAATACTTAAAAGCGAAAAGATAGACGCTTAGAAGGCGAAAAGAAATACGCCAATATTTATTTATTTATATATCAGTCGCTAATCATTGTTCACAGGCGCACCGACGGCGAAGTCAGCACTTCATCGTTGTGTTTCGTTGCACCCATTTGGGAGAATTGCCATTAGGGACACACATGGTCATAACTTGTAAGGGATCAAGAAGCGCCTGCGGACTGTTAAGATTGCCAAGGGCGTTAAGTATGTCCGCAGTCGCCTCACGATTCGGCCCGTATAACGTACGTTGATAGGGCCATGGGAAGGTTGGAGGGAGTCCATACATCGTTTCTTTGGTCTTCCCCTACTGCAACACACAGTGTTCTTACTTTAAATGAGTAGAATACACTTTTTATCTTCTTCTATTATTAAATTACATTATTCTAACGTACCCTGCTTTACCAGACTTATCTCTCTGGCACACCTGTGTTTCCTCACAGAGTCGTTATTAAAGGTGTAATTAAGTTGAAATAAGAACGTACTCCATTTATAAGATTACTTCTGCAATTTATAACTGCAGGTGGCAAATTCCTGCATAACTATTAAAATGGAAGCGTGGAGGTTTGCCATTGTTCAGTCAGCGTCAAATAGTTAGTGACACTCAGGGTATTCAATAGACGCAACCAAAAAGTCAATAATATCGGTACAAACTAATCTAATAAATAGACGCAACCAAAAAGTCAATAATATCGGTACAAACTAAGTTGTCTTATTGTTGTCAACAATATAGTCGCTCAAAAGGTCGAGACGTTTAAAACGTTATATAGATCGGTTCAGTCAAACCGCCATAAATATGGTTACAGTCATCCCGCCAATGGTATCCAAGCATTATAAGTATTCAAAAATATGGAACACATTAGAAAAATAAACTTTACGGCTTTATATATTAAATATTATTTCTCACGTCAACATTTCACAAAATCAAATGGATAGAAACTTCTGCTGTCCTTTTCATTTTAAGCATGACGTCTATGACGCAATTTCTATGTAGCGGTGCACACATTCAGTTCGCTCGTACGGTTTTGTCTCCAGAAGTCCAGTTAGCCATCGTGCGGTGCGGAAGAACTTGGTGCTGATTAATTGTCGAAAAGTATCCCGTATGTTTATGGAACATACGTCATGACGACTTAAACGATAGAATTGACTTTGTACAATCTCTGCATATACCCAATAGCATCGCTTTCTTTTCTTTCATTCTTTTGACAAAAGAATTGCTAATAGAAATTCGTCATCTCCATTCTTTTTTAAAATATTTTTAATTTCATAAGCGTTCTTCGATACAATCGCCACAAGCTCTGGCACACGACTGGAGAGCGTAGAAACCGAATACAATCAATCGCCTGTATGCGGCACTCGTCCGATCGGGTTTCCGAATTGGAGAATCGGATCAGGTACCTGACATATGCGGCCACCCTTACATGCTAGTTTATTTTTCTAATTTGTTCCATATTTTTGAACACTTATAATGCTTGGATACCATTGGTGGGATGACTGTAACCATAGATATATTTCTATGACTGTAACCATATTTATGGCGGTTTGACTGAACCGATCTATATGACATTTTAAACGTCTCGACCTTTTGAGCAAATACATTGTTGACAACAATAAGGAAACTTTGTTTGTACCGATATTATTGACTTTTTGGTTGCGTCTATTTATTTGAATACCCTGAGTGTCACTAACTATTTGACGCTGACTGTTCAAGCAGTAAAAATTGTGTGATTGTTTTAGCAAAATCTGGAGTTTTACCGCAAAGATTAATTTACACGTCGCCCTGTTTTTGAATATCGAACATTTGAGATTTACTTTGCTGTTATCGCTGTTGGGACTGTCTCTGATGTGAGTGGAAGTGGGCAGTTCACTAGTTCAGCACTCGGAAACATTGCGCGGGCGATGTCGTCTCTTATCTTCGAGGTTTCTACATTTACATACCGGCTTCCCTTCCTCACGATTTTTCCTACACTGCTTTTAGAGCATTGGCGAAGTAACAAATTGTGCTAAAGGACCGCGGACGCACCGGTGCGTCCAAGTACCCACGCGGCTTACAACTCTATTTGTATTCGCTGTAATGGCTATTATTGTCTGTGAATTTTTGTGTCTATGGTCGGATAGATATTCTCGTCAAATAAATCGACTAAAAGCAAAAATATTAATAGGCAACATTTTAAAAAAATGTTGAAAATCACGTTCCCGCGCGGTAAAATGTCAGTCAAATGTCACTCCCGTTCGCTGTAATAATTCGTTTTTTAATGGTTTTTGTGTGTAAATCGTCGGAAAGTGGTGATATTTTCATTTTGAAGTAAATATTACATCGTTTTAGATATAAATAACATCATGTTATACCTATTTTGACCCAACCAAAAAAGTGTAAACAAACAGATAAGAGAAAGTTCCCGTCAATGTGAAAGTTGTGATATTTTGTGGTTTTTCTGTATGGATCTGATCCGTAAGTGTTTTATTTCTTTTCTATATTACATGTATCATCGTATTAGACAACATTTAGAACAAAATAATACAAAAAAATATTTTTTTGGGACGGAGAAAGTTACGTAAGCATTAGAAAATCTAGATTATCTAAAATCTAGATTTTTTGAATTTTTTGTTTTGAATGTTTGTCTCTAAAAACGCTTTTGTTAGATAACTTATCTATCCATAATGTACCCTGCAAAATTTCGTGTGAATTGGTACGGTAGTTTTATCAGAAATCGTTATCACAAAGAACAAAAGAAACAATAACAAAAGCGGGTAATAAAGATAAGTGAACGTTGTTTACAAAGACTGCAACCATTTGAAACGTATTCCTAATCTATTCGAGTAGCAAAAAACATAAACAATACTACTTGAGACGTTATAATGAAACCCGAGTAATTGTTTATTTAAGTGCGGTCGTAAATCTGTCACGGCGCGGACCGCCCGCGGGCCTTGAGCGGTGTTCGTACTTTTTTTCTAAGGTTCACCCACGGGCCACGTCTTGCAAATACACCAAAGAAACTATAATACTTAATGTGTTTATTTTAATTTTCTTTTGCTTTAATTCAATATTATATAACAATGGAGGTTAAATGCGATGCCGCTGGATCCAGATACAGTTTCTTATCTCGAAAAGCCTGTGAGACAGTATAGATATGCAAGTATTTGTCTACTTAGACATAAGTAGATTTAATCTTCAGTATATCAACAAGGAAACAGCATGGGCTTCCCTTGTAGGGCCAACAACACGTTCTGAGCTGATATTGTCGCCATCTTGTTTCTAGTGTCAACTGTTGCACTCCCCATATGAGGGAGAATATCTGAAAAAAGACAGTTATTGAGAACCACGAAAGAAAATTCTTGCATTAAAATAGCTTCCACGGGATACTTTAATGTATCTTAAGTCTGGAGCATCTTGCACCCTAATTGCGTAATAAACAATAAATCACAATCTGAACCATTTTGAAACAGATTGCTAATCAATTGCTTTATTTATTCGAAAAAAACTGCTCAACAACGTAAATAACGTAATGAATGTTGTTGAACTGTCAAAATTAAACAGGTTAGTCTATAATCATAAGTATATCATTTACAAAAATGTTCTACGCAACATGGGCATACCCACGATGGGGCAAGGTCGCATCTGCCCCACCCTGGTCCCTGACTCGAAGCTAAAAATTTGGTTAATTAAGTAACAAAATTAATCGGTAAATTCATTTGGTAAAATTCAAAATTACAGCGCGAAACAATGCAGTATCGATGAATCGAGTGCGCAAGCGTAGTTATAGAGTTTTATCGAAAGAATTTTCTATCTACCATATCGAGTTTATTTAGGTACTTCTGCCCCACCCTTAAAAAATGCTGGGTAGGTACACCCATGCTACGCAATTAGATACAAGGATAGACAACCCTACTACCATCTTGCCGACTGACAAATATTTTTACGACGGTATGAGCTTATTGAGCTTTCCCAATGTTAGTGCAGAACGGGGGAAGTCGAAGGAATTCTTTTTGCGTTTAGGATTGAAGGAAGCTTGCAGATCGTTCATAATTAAAAACTAAACAAGGAATGTACACACGGCTACATATCCAGCCATACATTTCCAGTATTAGCTGATCTCGCATTGTTTATGATTTCCGTACAATGCGAGGGCAGCTTATACTGGAAATGTAAACAAGGGTGGATCCAGGATTTATGTCTGGGAGGGGCACATGTGCCAGACAGTTAAGAACTGTCTCCCTTATATTGCACTATACTGTTTTTGGGATTAATTATTTTTCAATGAAGATATACTTAGTAGCTTACTTCTTCAGCGTTTATTATTGAAGTAATTTCTTGATAGGTATGCATTCAGGCCAGTCCATTCAGGCGATTCGATTTTATTTTATTATGCCCTATGGCACAGGCCCTCATTCGCCCTTGAATGTATAGCTTGATATTATGTAGCCGTGTGTGTGTACCGTTAGAAATTTGACAGGTAGGTACTACACAGTTGCGTTAAATTACTAGTACAGGTATAATAGTCCGCAATATCTATTTCTAAGTCGAAGGTTTACATATTGTACAAACAAAGCAACATTAAATTGCAACTTTAATGTTGCTTTGTTTGTACACTTTGTGGTGAAGGGAACGTGTTTTTGCTCATCGACGACGGGGCTAATACTTATATTCTAAAGGCTATGAATGCTATGATGATGTCTCAAAATCTATAATTTTAGCCTTGTGTCACATAACTCTTTTCGGAAGACTCTCCTTCAACTTCTATAAACTTACAACAGTTGGGCAGCGAGACGAGCGGATGGTCTCCGCTCATGGGCTCCGGAGTCACCACATCCAGTCCTGCTGCGAAAATTTGCTTTTCAACCAGAGCGGTGTACAGGGCGTCTTGGTCTATTATCTCTGAAAGCATTAAAAAAAAAACATGAATTCATGAAAAAGCGCGGCTCCTTATCGATTGGGTATCAGGATGGAAAGTGCCTTATCCTCTATAAAAAAGGGAGGATCCAACGACCAGACGGGATGATGAGTCTGGTGGGCTACTGTCTGACGGTTATTGTCGGGTTTCTGTACCTGATGTGATATTTAATATCGCGCGGATAACTAGCTGCTTGCGCGATTATAGGATTTGTGTGACGTCAGGTGCAATGCGTTGTTCGTTTATGGCGTTATACATGCTGTCACAGGGTCATTTACTTTTTATGGTAGGAAATTCTCAGTAATAGGCCGAGGTCTGGATTCGTGGCCACTAACCGGTTAATGGCATAAGGGTTTAATGATCATGCGCATGCTGTACTGTTACAGCAATCAGTGACCACGGTCTCGCAAGTATTTCTTAGTTGTACCGATCTAATTTCCTGTATAAGGATATGTTCGAGAGTATGTTCAGCAATGGCCTTCCTGATAATATGTAAAGAGAGATAACTAATATTTTCTTATCAATACTATTTGCTTACCGCCTCTTGCAATGTTGATAACTATAGCTGTTTTCTTCATAGTCTTCAGAGAGTCAGCGTTGATCAGATGTTTGGTCTCTTTCGTTAGAGGACACGCGAGGATCACGAAGTCACTGTCTTTCAGCAGCTGGTCGATTGGTACTCGTTCTGCTCCGAGCTCCTTTGCTGTTAGAGAAAGACTTACATTCTTTAAAGTCACCATAATTATCGTTGTAATTTCGTCATCATCTGCCTAGCCTTTCAATACAGTATTGGGGTCAGCGTCCAGTCTAACTGGATGCAGCTGATAACAGTATTTTACATGGAGCGATAGCCTATCTGACCTTCACAGTCCAGTGAAGGGGTAACACGATACCCCTTGGGAGGACGTATGTCTTGGTATTTTCTCGTGGTTGCATTTAAGGGCAGATATCCCCACATGAACAACCACCCAGGTTCAAGTTATACGTACCCCTAGATTATTATCGCTATGGTGGTTGTAACTATCTTAATTTGCTTAGTCTTAGTGGCTAGTTACATTATGTCACTTTTTGAATAGGCCTTTGCTTTGCAATAGTTTGCTTTAGAACATAGGTACGCTGTTCGTCCACCCTTTTACACTGTTTCGCAAAAATCGTTATTTTGTGATTCTAGATTTGCCGTTTGCGTATCTACATTAATTTGTTCCGCATGACATCAAAAATTGTTTTTTACCAGTCATTGCGTAGATAATACCAATAAATCGTTATCATTCTCATGCTTGATAACAGTGCAGATAGAAGCGATACAACTCTAAGTTGCTATTTTTGTATAGTAATCTAGTATTGTATCATGTACCTAGGTATGGATAAGGGTTGCCACGTCTCAAATAGATCTTGCAAAAAAAACAGCTAACCAGACATAGAAAATATTCGAGGATTTTTGGAACTAGTCAGGGTTTATATTTAGGCCAGTCTTTGAAGATTTCTATAGTCCAAATGGTGCAAAAATTAGAATTATAGAAAAGAGAATTTAATCAAATTGTTTAGACTGCATCCTGCGTCATTCAGAAAACACAACATGAGATAAGTTTGACTACCGAATCTGCAAAAAAAGTCCAGATAAGAGAGATAACACTTTTAGGTTACAACCCAATTTGTGCGTAAATATTCAGCTGAGTAGTAAAATCTTTGACGTATTTCGCATGCAATTATAATAATTAATTTTATTTGCCTACGTAGTCCAAATCTGTAAATTTCTGATTCATTCATTTCATGTCAACCCAATCGATTCCAATACATACAAACCTTGAGGTTTGTCTGTCCGTCCGCTGTATAGGAACCTGGCGACGTCGAATCCCCTCAGTCTGCGGAGCACGGCCTGCCCAATGCCGCCGAAACCCACGATGCCCACTGTGCTGCCTGCGATGTCCTGGCCTACCATCCATTGGACGCCGTACTTCCACTCGCCTCTGGAATACCAACATGATGTTTTTGTCATTTGCCGAAGATGAAAACTCAGTGAAAGTGAGTTTGTTTATGGAGCTCATGCCCTAAAAAAGAGAGAAAGAGCTGGAAAGGCCACCTATCTACATAAAGGCGTCTGCAAGTACCTACACACGTCTGCAGTAAGTACGGAAATCCTATACAATGCGAGATCACCATAAACTGGAAATGTATAGCTTGATGTATAGCCGTGTGTACCTATCTCCCTACTACTAATAAGGTGGTGTTTGGTATATTTTCAGGTTTTTAGTAAAAAAGCTGTAAGCTGTTGAAAAAAATGAAACGTTCGCATCATTTACACACAATGATAATTAACTGGATATGAAAATAGAAATTAGTTGCAGGTTATAAACATTCTAGTACCTACATACATTTCCGTAGTTTGTATTGTAATAGTCTATTCAGTTGATTGGTAGCAAGGACGAATTTATTATATGAGGCCATTAAGGTGGCTCTATCTACCAAATATAATCATTAATTTAAATATCATCGATACAGAAAACGAGACCGTTTTTCTGATTTCGTTATTATTTTAACTTCTTGTGACTTATTACTATTAGAAAAAATAATTTAGGTGCTGCTGATTCCTCAATCCCTCTTATAAAAAATTAACAAAATAAAATATCTTTATTTCAGACCGAAATTAGTCCATAAGTTGTTAGTGGTTAGTAACAGATTGTGCTTACATGCTATGTTAGTGTTGTTAGTAATATAATTAATTAGTTTAATTAGCACGAACCTATTGCTATTTTTACCCAGTGTCTTTAGATGGGGCAGTCCGGTCTGCTAGCAATCATTTTCAGGATACTGTTACGAGTGTTACGCAAGCGTTGTAGTAAGGAAGCCATCCATGTGCGCTGCAGCAAACAACCGCAACAGCATCCTGAAAGCGTTGTTGTATTGCACGCGCAGGACGTCGTAGGCTCGGCTCGTTTAAGACACTCACAGGCCGCTCGAGTAGAAGGACTGACAGAACGCCTTAAATAAACTGACTTTGACGTCTGCCTAGTGTAAATTTCTCATACACCGAATATTATGAAATACAAAAATAGTCTTACTCAACTATTTTAAGACTGCCTCAGATGTCTAGTGGTCGCACGGTTGGATTCCTTGGTCGAGGAAAATGTTTATCCTATTAGGAATTTCTCAGAACCTAGCAACCCTTTAGGTATTTGTGCGTGGTTGAGGGCAGAAATATGTAGGTACTAATGTATGTGTGGGTGTAGGTCTGACAACCCCTGGGGAGGTTACAGCCGAGATATTCATCTTAAAATAGACTCACGCTTCCAATTCCCGGACTCCTTCCTTGAACCTCCTAGCAGCTGCGATCACAAGTCCAACAGTGATGTCTGCGACGGCATCGTCCAACACCTGAGGTGTGCTGCCCAGGAGTATACCACGCTTCTTCACCTCTGAAATGTCGATGTGGTCGGTGCCTGAAGACATTGTCGACACCGCCTTTAGTTGAGGACCTAGGAACAGAGAAGTTTTTGGATAAGTTGGAATTTTACTGTTGAGTTATTTGGCTGTCTTTCCAAATATAGAAAATGATGTCTAAGATTGGTAAAAAATAACGAAATGCTTTAATTATGATGCGAGGATCAGCAGTCGGGGGTGCGGTGAAGGTACAAGTGTCTCCCGGGCCCTCGAATCATGGTAGTAGTAGGAATAGTGGAGTTTTAGTCGGTAGGACTCCGACATAACCCTCCGTTCTCCCAAGACGGAGGGTATCCATAAGGATTACCCCACGGAAAAAAAAGGTGTCTGCCTAAAGATTGGTAGATTGCGAGATGTCTTTGGCCAAACTGTGTAGGTACCTACTCGTAAATCTATTGTTATTATTACTGGTTTCGTTTACAAACTCACAATTTCTCACACAAAAAGTAGGTGGTAAGTATAAAATGGACTCTCTTGTTATCTTTTCTTTAACCGACTTCAAAAAAAGGAGGAGGTTCTCAGTTCGTCGGACTCTTTTTAGGGTTTCGTAGTAAACAAGGAACCCTTATAGTTTCGTCATGTCCGTCCGTCTGTCTGTCTGTCTGTCTGTCCGTCTGTCTGTCTGTCTGTCTGTCCGCGGTCTAGCTCCGAGACCCTTAGTACTAGAAAACTGTAATTTGGCATATGTATACATATTAATTACGCCGACAGAGTGGTAAAACAAAATAATGAAAAACATTTTTTTTAAGGGTACCTCTCCTACACGTAAAGTGCTGATGTTGTTTTTTTTTAACCCGTGGTATGGGGTATCATTGGAAAGGTCCTTCAAAAACATTTTGTGTTTGTGAATACCATTTTTGGATTCAAGGATCCGTTTGCAAAATATTAAGCTTTAAAGTGCTAATTTTTGTTAGAGTCAAGTGTGTGTCCCCCCTGCCACCTAATTGGTTGGTTTTGGATAAGTAAAAAAAATCACAGCAGTACTTTATATAACGAAATTAAAAGGAAAACTATCACAGCTAAGTAGGCTCCACAAGTTAACGAGTAATAATCGACCAACTTAACTTTGCAGTTGCAAAAACATGTTTTCCCATACATTCCGTATGGGAGAACTTTTTAACTACAAAAATAAGTTTGTTTTTGGGATAAATTCATCCCAACTACGGAACCCTTCATTGTGCGTGGTCTGACACGCACTTGGCCGGTTTTTTTTTGTATTTTCCCCGATTACTCGAAAACGGCTGGACCGATTTGAAAAATTCTTTTTTTGTTTACAAGGGTGTACTTTTTAGTTGGTCCCATTGTCATTTGGTCACGATCTGATTATGATCTTGGAGAAATCGAGGGAACTCTTCAAATACTATGGGCACACTTATAGCGATTTGGGTATTGTTTTATAGTAACTCGTGTATTTGTTTTCGGAAAACACCATTTGGTAAAGTGGAATTGATGATGAAGGCCGATGGCCACCGGAACTACTCAATAATATGTAAGTATTTCACGGGTTGCGATTCGATTACTTTAATATGGTTGGTAAGCAATTGATGCTCGTCACAATTCATATGGTGCAGTGGAGCTGATGGTGAAGTACCTGGAGAACTCCGCAACAATTGAAGTTGCATCGGGAAAAGCAATATTTTGTAAAAGGTGATGTGCAGTTGACATTAGCCTATTGTAACTTAGATAAATTACAAACCAACCCAATAAAAAGTGAAAAAAAACTTTTTACAAAAAATACAACCGCCTTCTAAACTAAAAAGTGAAAAATAACTTTAATTTTGGAAGTCGGTGGCAAAAAACTAAAATACTGATCCAAAGACACCGACTTCCGAAAATAAAGTTATTTTTCACTATGTACTTAGTTTGGAAGGCGGTAGTATAGTTTGTAAAAAAAAAAAAATCGGAACTCACCTGCCAAGTCCAATATTTCTCCAGTGAGTTTGTGCTTCGTGTTCCATATTATGGCATCGTATCCACCGATGCTGTCCTTAATGTTTGGCAAACTCTGTGGCTCGTGGTCCACGTTCAATAATACTACGGTTTTAACTCTGCAAACAACATTAATATTAGTAGGTGCATAAGAAATCATAAACCATCCTGAGTAAACTAGCCATATCCTAGAATCTACAAGCAAACTGACATCAATTAATAGAAAAGTGACATTTATTGCATTCATCAATGTAAACTTAAGGTGGTAGGTTTACAAAGAAAGTGATCATTGTGAACCAGGGCCGTGTTTTCCATTGGCCACTCTGGGCACTTGCCCAGCAGGGCCCTGCAATCAATGGGGCCGCGAAGTTCCTGCCCGCGTCAACTCGTAGCTAAGGGCTGTCAAAAAAAAACTTAACTTATCCCTGGCGTAGTGCAAATATTTTTGAGTTCGCTTCGCTCGTTCTTGCATCCTATCCTACATTTTCCGTAGGCCCAATATCCAAAAGTGCGCATGGGACTTCAATAGAGAATATGGAGGGTTCATAGAGCCGTATTTCGGGCACAGCAGAGTAAAAGAGGAAGAAGGCTTTAATTTGACAAATTACTTGATATACCTGCTTAATATTAAACATTTTGGGAAGGAACGTGTTTGCATAGGCAATAAGGGGGAACTGTGTTTTTTTTATTTTATATTGTGCTGTAAAAATTATACTCGTGGTTACTCACTTGTTTTCCAGTAACTGTAAACCAGCGGCTGGGAAAGTCTTGTGAATAATTAGAACTTTTTCTAGTGACATCTTCCGGATATTTTTACACAACAAATTAAATTATTAGAGATCACTTTTAATTAATTTCAAGCAAGTATTTCGCAGACTTCCTTTCCTAAATGCCTCAGACAGATGTATATATTATCAGAAGCAATGTAAAGTTTGATAAATTTATACTACAATGCGGCTTTGTTTTGACAAATTAAGTCTTTAAAGAGAATTGTCTTGTTACCGTATCGATAACAGATAAATAAATTACGACATATTACGACGTTACGTCATGAATTATTATAGTACGTATACCAACGCTAGACTTGTAAAAGTGATGATGAATGATATTGATAATGAAAACGTTCAAGCTTTGTAGTTGTAACCTTGACTTTATTAAAGGCGCCATCTAGTGTTGAGTAGTAAAAGCAGCGTACTTTGGAGGAAACAAAATAGTTTTCAATAAATTATTCTTAGTTACTCACTTATTTTCCAATAATTTCAAACCGGCGACTGGGAAACTTTTGTTAACAATAAGAGCTCGGCCTAGTGACATCATAAGGCTACTTAAACACAACTAATACAAGAACGACATAAAATAAAACTACGAGTAGTGTACTAGGTACAAGTGCCGGTCACACTAAATCATTAAACAAGCATGCATTATTTTTTATCGTTACTTACGTAACAATGCAATGATGAAATTAAAGCGCTTTCTAGTGTCGAATAGTAGAAGTTTGGAGGAATAACTGTCTTCTAAATGAACTCAATAGATGGCACTAGTTGTTTTATTATCCAGGTGTTCCAGTAAAAGTTGTAAAGATGTTACGATATTTTATTTAGCTCACACTTTTGCCAATAGCACAAATATAATATTTTTTATATGAGCATTATGAAGTAGTTCCTCTAGGATGCGAGTCTGCATCCAACAGCTAGTACAGTCAACAAAAGAGTTAGGTATAAAGAGAAAAGTTAGGTTATAATATTTTTGCTTGTAAACACCGGTTTACCTACTAGCAAAAATATTTTTATCTATCCACTTCAAATATTTGTGTGAATTAAAAACCTCATAGGAGTGATGTACAAGATGTAACAACTATTCTCACTCACAAGTAGTTTTCAGTAATTTGCCTGTACAAGCCGACGTAGGCACGGACGTAATAAAATCGCGGCGGGATTTTATAGCGCACTGGATTTTCAACTTTCGGTGTTTAGCCGAGCGTTGAGAATTCAACGCGCTGGGACGCACTCTTGTCTCAGCGCGTTGAAAAAACACACTGTTAGATTTTCAGCTCGGCGCTCAGCTGAGAGTTGTAAACCAAGTGCACGAAAAAAAATCGCCGCGATTTTATTACGTCCGTGCGTACGTGGGCTTACTCTTTATCTTACTGTAGGTACTTACTACAATAATAAAAAAGGCTGTCTGTCGGTCGCCACTCGCCACGTAAGCCGAAGTTCGCACGGACGTAATAAAATCGCGGCGGGATTTTATCGCGCACTGGATTTTCAACTATAGGCAAAAGAGGTTCTATTGCTAGCTCTAACATATTTTTTTTTCTCTCTGTGTCATTCTGCGATCAGTTTTTACTTTTATCGGATGAGTTGGAGGTAAATATTGGCGGGAAGAGCATGACCCCAGCGAGCCTCAAAATTCAAAAATTCAAAATATTTTAAAATTCAAAAGTCATTTATTCAAACTAGGCTGAGAATCAGCACTTTTCGAACGTCAAAATTACATAAGACAGTCCCCTAAAAACGCCCACCCTTCACCACTTCCTAGTGCCTTTAGCTGGGAAGAAGTGGCGCAACAAACTCCCCAGCAGCACAGCTGTTTGTTCAAGTTAGAAAAATAAAATGATTCTATACAATAGTATGCAAAATTATTATGCAACACAAAATATTATTTTAATTATAAATTACTGGCCATATGTCAGCTAGCACACGCCAATATACCAACCAAAAACATCGAGAACTATACTTAAGCAGAATTATCTATCATCTACTTCGTATTCGTGCTTAGGTCCACACTGGTGTGGGTAGTTAGACTACACAATGTCTTTCCTTTTAAGTCTTTTCCTGTAACTTCTTGTTTTCAGTGCGGCCAGCTCTAATATAAGTACCAAAAACTGCTATCAAATTGCGTAACATATTTTCGTAAATGATTATGACTAATCCGTTTAATTTTGACAGTTCAACGACATTCGCGCTATTTACGTTGTTGTGCAGATTTTTTTCCAAACTTATAAAGCAATGGATTAGCAATCTCTTTCAAAATGATTCAGATTGTGATTGATCGTGTATTACGCAATTTGGATGCTGGATTAATTCCTATGCAAATCAATCTGCCTTATGATAATAAATAAAACTTAATAAATATAGGGGAGCTTTTAAATATCAGGCACATAATAATAGTAGGTACTCGTACACTATCCATGTAAGAATTTGGCACGATTGTAAATTGATGTAGTTTTATTTTGATGTTCAATAAAAAAACGTTCCATACTTGTAAATAAGTTATTGTTTTGGTTATGAACCGGTGTAAACATCACTTAACAGCTACGTTACATGAACTGCAATAAGGTAGGTACAAGTAGCGGCCATACTTACGAAGAGCGGCCATAATTCGACGATACAATTACAATATTTTCAGAGAGTCGTTTTAATAAAACTACGGGGACGTGATACAAGGGACTGTGCTGTTAGAATTATTATTGCGTTCGGCTACTTGCAAGTGGGGACATGTGTGGTATTGTGATAGCAGATGTACAGACTATGGACTACGGAGCTGGCAGCCTGACAACGGGCGGGATAATATTTTGTGCTTACAGATACAAACATGCCAGCCATTGTCCCATCTTACACTCCATGTAACTTCTCTTAAGGCGACGATAACCGACTTTTAATGATTTTATACTGAAGATGATGTCTAAACGATGTGAAAGAAATACATAAGTATGTTAAATCAGAGCATATTCTTAATAACTTAATTTTATGAATATTTTAGATTATGTTTATATTACATAGTGAAATTAATTTGTAAAGTTATGTCTAACGCGGATAAAAAACTGAGAATGACGCAAAATCTATCAAGCGTATTTTTCTGAAACCTTCACCATTTTAAAGATAATTTAATTATTGGTCTTTTAGTGTACGTGTTTTATTAAAATATCTCTGTTTTGTGTAAAATATATTAATAATGCGTCTAATTTGGGACAGCGCTCCTTGATGGGCGAGTCCTATTACCTACTGGCTAGACGTACGACGCGTTGCGTGAGTTCAGTACAGAACACGCAAGCTAACCACTCAAGGTCACTGTCATATATCTGCGTCTTAAGATCTTACCTCCTTGATGTTAAATGTTAGCTTCTTATAAAAGGGATAAATTGTTGCTAGTTAGCAGAATTAACGCTTATGTACGGTGTAAAAGGAAAAGTATGAAGATTTAATAGAGTTCCATTCTTTGTTAAGAGCCTACAAATAAGTAAAGGTGTTTGTATCGCTTACGCTTTTTGCTCTTTACTCTGTACGCGAAGTCTAATATAAAGCGTCATTTTTAGAATAGGGTCCATCGTAATCGTAATTTTAGACTTTTTTTTGTTTTAGAGGTTGTATAGAAAGCCATAGTATGCACAGATGCATTTGTGTTAGTAAATCTAAAGGTGGCATTCGGGAACGATATTTATTACGGCTAAGATAACTTTTAAGTCGATAATGGTGCCGATTCCCTTGTTCACAAACTGAAGTAAATTTAAGTTCAATGCATCTTTTTCTTTCTATTTCATTAAGAAAAGGACAGAAGATACATTTTAGTTTAGTCCTGTCAAATTAATCAGCGCCTGTCACTACTTCATACAAGTTTAGACGTGATTGCCTAACCTAAACTTGCCTACTAAAATTACGTCAATTTACGTCAAGCGCTGATTAATTTGACAGGACTAAACTAAAATTTATCTTCTGTCCTTTTCTAAATGAAATAGAAAGAAAAAGATGCACTGAACTTAAAAGTTTAGTTTGTGAACAAGGGAATCGGCACCAATGTTTACCTTGTTGCCTACTAACATGGTTTTGAAGGTCTACAATGTAAATGCCTTCAGCATTCATAACAGAAGCTTATGTAGGTAGGTAGTAGAGGTAGGTACTATGAAAAAAAAACGAGCGAGCGTTGCAGCGCATATGATGTGTAACATCTGACATCCCACCTTGATAATAAGCAAAATTAAGGTTAATAAGCAACATTAAAGGCCTCGTCAAGGTCGTTTCTGACAGCCAACTCTAGCACCGCGCGCGGTCATTGGTCAAATAAAGTAGCGCGCGTTTCCCCGGTTTCCTGTGACACATTTCCATCCCTTTTCACGAAATCACTCCCACAGATTTGATTATTTAGATTATGTTTTTGATTATGCATAGCAGGAACGCAAGAGGAAAGATGTTACAAATATTTAAAAAAAATCGTTGCAGGCTTAGGGCCATCTGGAACGAAAATATCTCAAAATTAATGTTACTGCGCGTAAGTTCTTGTGATGGTTGAATGACTTGTCAACAGCCATAGCAGTTTACGTACGCTTTACAATTTGTCACAATACATGAATTTTAATGTTTTCCCCAAATTAAATCAAAGTTTTTAGTGCAAGAAACTGGCCCTTATTGTCATATGACGACCGAGCCTGGATTATTGTAACAGTACCTAAAAATGTCGTTGATTAAAAAAAAATTGTTTCGTTGTCATTTGTTTTACAATTTTGCTTTTTAACGACACCCTCCACAAGAGAAGCAGCGCCCTTTTCTTTGTCAGAACTAAACCATAATATGGACACATAGTTGACATTGACATCCGTACACCTAATATACTTAATCCATACTAATAAATGATAAATAAGCGAGAAAAAACGCGGGCAAATGCTAGTAAGTAGTATATAAACTTTTTGCATTTTTGAGATCATTATTTAAAAAAATAGGGAGTCAAACAGCTGAGTATCGATAACCTAGATTTAATGCTTCAAACTTGGATTGTCAAGTTGTAAAGATGGATCGAAATCGAAGTACTGTCCTCCTCCATAGTTTTGGCAAATGAATATTCGTTTTAGGTCAAGGCTGTTATAGGCACAATTTTTTGGTTATTGGGTCGAAGCAGTCCTGTTACCTACTTACATATAGATTTTATGAGTTAACTATGACATTTAAATGTTTAAAAGGCGTGTTTGAATGGTCGGTATCGTAGTTTATTGACCAAATCTTGGCATTTTAGACAGAGCTTTTTAAATTCCTGAACTGAGTAACCGAACAAAAAGGTTTGAATAAAAAGGAGCCAGAAGCCGAATCAAATCTTATCTTCTACGTCTCTAGAAAAAGATCATTAGGAAAACTAAAAGAAAAACTGTAAAATAAAGTAAACAAATGACCATCTGGCAGCGAGCTCAACCTCAATATAATACGATAAAATTGAAAATGCTATTGTATCCCTATTTCCCTAATACGGACTGTCAACTCTTTATTTTCCTCGAATTGTTTTCTGTATAACCCGGCCAGTTTTAAGAGGTAGCTAAATTCGGTGAATGGTTATGAAGACGAGGGTAATTTAATTTGGTTGTATTATCCTAGGGTTGAGGTTCTATCGACCGTTGTTGGCGCCAAACTGGCGGCAGTAGCTTGAGGAAATGGTAAAGGGTATTTCCTCATTGAGTAGTTCCTATACTTTTTCTGGTTTCTATGAAGATTTAGGTACCTATGTTTGCCTATTAACAATAGAAGACGTTAAAAATAATTGAAGTGATAGACTGTTTCTTATTCTTTGGCTGTACAATAATATCTGACAAATATGGATCAAAACTATTCAACTCATAGAGTCCAAGTAGGATTGATATTGCTACTCGTTCAAGAAAAACGAGAGCCTTAGGTTTTTTAACAGTCACTAATTAGTAATTACACTTAAATCGTTAAGTAAACCTACAAAAACTCTATAAATCAAACTTGCTCACAGTGACGTCACAACCTTACGCCATGATGACAACAAACGCAATTTCCGTTTTCCGAATAATTCCCGCGATCACCTGTCGCGTCACCGGCGGCGGTGCGGCGCAAGGTGGCTGGCGCGTGCTTTCGCGACCCCTGGCCCTAAACAATAGCACCTGTGCCGTATCAGGTGTTAGAAAGAACTTGTTACCGTTTATGTAGGCCTAGTACTTTCGTTCTTCTAGGCGTAACTTAGGTAATTTTATTTGATATTTTACGCGGATTGATGTGGTGGAATATTATTAATACCCTTTTTGATGTTGTTTTGTATATTATCTAAGTCTATTTCAATTGAGCGAGGTGGTAATTGTATTAAATACCTAGGTATTTTCCATATAAAACAGAATTTTGTAGGTAAGTATCTATTCTATTGACATTTCTTTGACACACAAAGAAAGAAAAGCTGCTAAAGAAGAAATACCTGATGTCTTATGGTGTTAAATCGCCTTATTTATCACCAAATAAATCAGACGGGGCTGCATCTAAATGAAGATGAAGGTGCAGAACAACAGATTAACAATCAAATTGGAAAAAAGTGTTTAGTAAGTATCTAATTAATTTTGACATAATGCCAAACCACCTTAATGTTAATTTACGATCATTAAGTCACATGAATCCAGCTTAATTTAGGTTTGCACATCTGCTACTCAATTAAACTTCCCGAAAGTCGTTATATTCATAGTTAACACGTCAAGTGAATAGTTTTCAAAGAAATAGAAATATTGACGTTTCACCAAATAAAATTCTAGACAAATAGTCATAAGGGGAAAGGTCGCGAATGGTTCTGCCAACTTATATTTTACTGTTTGTCAGCTGACGAATAAACTTTAACTGCCTGTTTTTAAGGTTTAAAATAATACTCAATAATGTTAACTTTAAGAATAAAGGTTTAACTAATGACACAAAATATTTAACTAAAAATTTACAGTTAACTATTTAGTATCAGAGGCAAGAAACGTCATTTTCAAATTTCGACTTTAAACCATAGATATTGAATCTGGAATTCCGGAATAGAGGTGTTTATTTTTTCAATGTCAATTTTTGAGGCAAAAGGAACCCACATGTGCAGCCTGCTGTAAGTCGTTAGTTTTATTTTTTATTGTCAGCTCCTTGGCAGACACAAATTTGTGTCAACACAAATTGACACAGATGTTCCAGTAAATTATTATGAATTTGAGGAAAAAACTTCTGAAGGCAACCCGAGAATTTATTGAAGATTACTACCGTATGTTTAATTTCTATTGCAGGTTTAGAAAAACGAAGCATTTTAGATTCCATTTGACTTTTTGATTTTCATTCGATTTTTTTGCAATAAAATTTACTTTCAGTGTTTGCATGCCTAATTGGTAGATTGTACAGGGATCAACATTTTGTGAACACCTTTATTTATGTATCTACCTACTTTAAAATACCTATATGATTATGATTATGATTTCATTTGTATTATTAGATTATTACGGCCGTTTTATTTGGCGACTAACGAACTATACAGTGTGAGTCTTCATAATGTGCACATATCGAAATGAGGGAATGTATGCTTAATTTTATCGACGGAAAAAATGGTCAAAATTTTTTTTTTATAATTTTTTTTTAAATTTTTTTGTAAAAAATTTTTTTTTTTTTTATTTTTTTTTTTATTCTCTTGGGCATCTTATTTATAAATTTTACAATTATTGTAAAAATTGATGAGAAAAATACAGATTTTTGCTAAAAAAACATGTTTATTTTCAATTGAAGGTAGTTTTTTTTCTCAATTTTTAATTTTATGTGGACGCCTACTTACTTCCAATCATTATGGAGTTTGTTTCATCGCGGTAGCTGATTCAGTTTAAAAGTTACACAGTTTTGTCACAATTTTTTTTTAATTCCATTAAATGTATAAAAAAATATTTAGATTTTTTAAAATATTTTTTCTGTCGTTAAAATTAAGCATAGATTCCCTCATTTCGATATGTGCACATTATGAAGACTCACACTGTATGAAAATTTCAAAGAGGTAGGACTTTTTACAGACACATTAAAACGTTGTCATGTAAAGTTCATACAAGATACAAGTGTGTCTTGTATGAACTTTATATGACAACATTTTAAATGTGTCTGTAAAAAGTTTACGTCGATGTTTGTTTAAGCAGTAATTAACGTAAAATTACTTGTCATTAACTCTCCAAGAGCGACCTTGGGAGATACTTGAATACGGTAGGCAGTTCTTATAAATATGCACTAAATTGAGACTGTTTTAATAAACACAGCCTCTTGTCAGTGCAGCAAGATACGCGATAATGGCTTGGCAGGTGAATTGGATTCGCCAGACTGATGCTGTCACAACCGCAGTACCTCCTGAGGAGATAATGAGACCTTGAAAACGAAAAGCCGACTATTAGGGTCACCCACAGTAAAATTTATTGTTGCGGAAGAAATATGACAATATTATCTCTCAGATCTATCATCGAAGTACAGTCAGGAATAGTAGATTGTTAAACAAGGGTAGAAAGGAATTGACTTTCACCCGTGTTAAACACTCTACTTTTCATTGAAAGTAAAAAATATAGTTTTTCTAAAATATTTATTGATAATAATAACATGTGAGTATTCTAGTACCTATTAGTCTATTTCAAATTTTAAATATCGAACACACCGCGTCATCGCCGCGGGTCGTCCCGCTTATAGGTATTTTTTTTAAATTTAGGTACTGGCTGTTTATAAACTGACAAGACTGCAGCATATTTTTTTAAATCGGTATTTTTGTCGTAGCCGACTACTTAACCAAATTTAGTTCTATTTTTAAAATATATTCGTTAGCAGATTGACAAACTCCGAAATCTCTATAGTATAGTTGTCGTCACGTAAAAAGGACGCTGGGCGACAGTGCAGGGAATGTATACGTGTCTGCGCACGGGTGCACCCAAGTAGCACAGAACTGCATTAAAAATGTTCACATAAGGCCCACAGCGTTAATCTAAGCATTTATACCGACTTATTAGACTTCACCCGGGCTGCAACAGCTTAGCTCACTTTAACGCTTTCTTCTGTACTGTAAATCTATTAAACATCACAAACACGCCACAGATATCACTGTTATTCAGCGTATAGTAGTGCAGTACTCTATCAGCTGCAAGAGCGCATGTTTGTGAACACAAATAATGCAGTTTCCTGAATAAAAACGCAAGCGTAAAAGAGAACATATGAACTACTATAACGTCTGCAGTTACTTTGTGAAGTTATTTAACAAATAATTAATGCTTTATGCTGCATACAGATAAACTTTTATCCTATTAGTCAGGTGTTACTATACACTCGAATAACAGCATTTATTTAGGCCGAGTCAGAACTTAAAGTGGACTCTTATGCAGTTAAATAGCAGCAAACCTGGCAGCCATTCTGTCTTGGGCTGAATAATTGAACTTGCGTAGGCATTTAATCTGCTGATTGAATTATATGTAACATGAAACGAATATTTCTACACTAGGCTATTTTGACAGCTTCTTTCTTAAGTTGTTTTAGGAATTTGGAAAGCCAAAGAAAGAACTGGTGGAATACGCCGTAAAATCAATGCAGAATGGAAATACAGCTAATGCGGGAAATAACAAACAACCTACAAGTTAATTGAGCCTTTGTCACTACTACTCTTCACATCGATCCATAGCTGATTTGTTTCTCACAATTGCTTAACTAATTTACTATTTGCTGAATTATAGGCCACATGAGAACACCCGTACAGACCTTAGCATTAAATTAATATTAAAACAGTTCACTTGCAATCCGCCATTTTCACTGCATGACTGTGAATTATTGTAAAATTTTATCTTTTTATTTTGGTTTATTTTAGAATATTTCGATTGGAATTAATTTGGTTTACAAATAATTTACACGTAATTAGCTTTTCATATTTTTTTTTGTATAAAACAATAACATTTCGTTCGTTCACTGTCCATTTAAGTTAGTTTTTATTTTGTATTTAGTGGTATTTTGAGAGCGCGTGAAAATTTTGAATTAAACATGTATGGTATTTCACAGTAAAGTTACCTCCTCAATAAGATTTCAGACATAATAGGAAGAAATCGAAGTTTTACAAAACGTAAATTATATTTATTTTCTATACACGTCATGTTTATCAAATTGACTGTTCATATTAAAGAAAAATAAATAATAAAGCTATTGCATTCCACAATTTCGCTTAGAGTGTACTTTCAACTGTGTAAAAGTACATAAATTGTACACATTTGTCTTTTTTCTGTATTATAGGTAATACGTGTCTTGTTATTCAGGCAATTTTCAGCTCTTGGTGTGATTGTTACACACATAAATGCTTTTATAATTTTGATATAATTCAATTATTTGATCATTGGAATTCTTATACAGCTATGTGCTGAATAATTTGTGCCCAAATTAGAGTTATATTAGCAGAGGATGCGCTGCCTACAGCATGATTAAGCAGCTAATGCTTTCACGGTGCACTGTGAAAATGCTGTTATAAAGCACTTTTGTGCTACTTGGGCAGTCGCCTCCTAAAGTACTAGGCTATTGTTTTATAATAAAAGTGTAATTGTTTTATTGTAGAATCATAATAGGTACTTTATTAGCTACTTAAGTACTTTGGAATAGGCTGGAATCGATAAATTGCTCAGAGCGCGGGTAAACGGCCAGCGTTCGTTTTACGTAACGCTTATTGTTTAGCCATTTCGTATCATAAGAAGGATAAAGAATGAGAGCTGTCATTTTAATATACGAACTATTTAAGTTGATAGGCAATTTGCTAAACAATTAATTTTCTTGACTGTATATTAAATTCGTGTGAGGTGTGGAACCGATAAACATGTGCAGTAGAAGGGTAGGGTCGGCTATCGACAGCGTCCGGCGCCCAACGACGTTTGTGCGGCAATAATACGCGCGTCTAATGTGCAAGACGCAGTGACCGACGTACGCGCGTGTCATAAGCGGGGAGCGGGCGTTGCAGCGGAGCGAGCAGTGAGAATATAAATGTCTGATTTCCAATGGATGGTTATCTTATTTATTTATTTAACCATTTATGTACACACATATACAGGGTGGCAGGGAAAAATCGGCTGTTTTATAGAAAAGTGCAATACCTACGCAGTCAAAATGTATGAAACAGCAGATTTTTTTTTTATAACCGACGAAATATTTCAACGCAGGGGTTCAGAATCATGTACTGAATCCATGGTAACAGTTTTCGCGTCGATGTCCCTGCCACCTTGTATAAACAGACAAAAAGAAAAGAACAAAAAACTACGTACAAATGTGACTTCAGGAGGTGGCGGCTTATCCTAGAACTAAGCAAAGAATAGGACATAGGATCCCATTTTCATAGAAATAATACTATTTTGTATGCCTAAGCCTGGGCCTATACTAAGCCTGAAAAAGAAATCTTCGTAAAACATGGAAGGATGCAAATAGATATTTTTGAGATGGGAAAAAACAATTGAACTCGCGACAACCTTACCTACACCTCATTTTTGTAAACGCTATTGTGCTCTTTATTTATATTTTGTTACGGATCAATGTTCTATGCAAGTATTTTTACTTTAAAGGTTTTGGAAGAATTTTTTTTGTAAACGCGATTGTGCTCTTTATTTAGATAAGGTTACGGACCAATGTTCTATTCAAGTATTTTTCTTCCACCAAGGCGATCTTGTTCAAGTTTTCACTTCTGTCGGCACTCCCGGAGTGCCACTGTTTTTTTTTTTTGCTATCTACAAGTTGCTTCTGTGTATTACTGTGTCTTGATTTAATATACTACCTTTAAGCTAACAACGGTACCTAAATTGTGCGTCTGTTTTAATAACTTAATTATTTACTTTAATAAATTATTATAAACTAATTAGTTAATATAAAAATTTAAATTTAAATCAAACCAATTTTGAATAGAAAAAAAACTAAGATTAATTTACATGAATGAGAGAAGAAGAATGCTTTGGGTGTTTATCTGATCATGTAGGTCTTGAATTGATGATTACTAACTCCTTAATTGGTAACTAAGATAAACCTTTTGTTTGAATACTTTTCTAAAGCAATTAAACGTTTAACTAATACAAACGGACGTGCAGTACGGAAGCAGTTGACAGCCCACGGCAAAAGTGACAGCGGAAATAAGATGTACAGTTAGCCTCAAAAAAAAGTGTGCATTGACAAGAACTCATTTGACTACCCGCAATTTGTGCACCTTCATGCTGTATCAATGTGTAGTTATAATTAAGTACTCAATCTATACTATAATAATTATTTTAAAGAGAAAAGATTTGTATTTTTGTTTATAGTGAATAAACTCAAAAACTACAGGACCGATTTAAACAATCTTTCACCAGTAGAATGCTATATTATCATTGAGTAACATTGGCTATAATTTATAAAGATATCTGCAGAAGCTAATATGTAATAAATTTTGTGGTCAGGACATTGGTATATTACAGAACGAAGGATTTCTTGTCAATGTAGGTAAACCTATAGCTATCTTTACATACCGAGACTTCTTCGTGCTTCGGAAAGCACTTTAAACCGTTGGTCCCGGCGGTCATTCTTGGATCTTTGACAGTCGTTACGGGTCGTCAGAAGCCAGAAAGTCTGACAACCAGTCTTACCGAGGGGTATCGTGTTACCTAGTAAGTAGGTTGTGGAAGTCAGATAGGCAGTCGCTCCATGTAAAATACTGATATTCAACTGCATCCGGTTAGTCTGGAAGCCGACCCCAACATAGTTGGGAAAAGGCTAGGCAGATTGATTGTAGGTAAACATATACATCTTTTTTAAAGCTGGCTTTATCTAATAATATTTATTTGCCTCGACGTAGCATTTTTAATGTTTGCACTCTTACCGTAGGGGATTAATAAAGGACGGTAGATGATGTAGATCCATTGTCAATTTCAGACTGATAATCGCCAAGCAAAGGTTCTCTTGGAGAGGAGAGCAGTGGTAGCCCAGTGGTAACGGCTGCGATTTGAAGAGTTTTAGTTCGTGGGTTAGAACCAAAGCAGGCTCACTTTGTGTAAATTATTTCATCACCACTGCTCTCAAAACGGTGAAGGAAAACATCGTGAGGAAACGGCATATCCTAGAACAAAAAATTCGAAGATATGTGACATCCACCAACCCGCACTATTGCCCGCACTGGGCCCGCGTGGTGAATTATGGCCCAGTCCCTCTCACAGAAAGAGGAGGCCTGTGTCCCAGCAGTGGGAAAATTATCGGCTGATTATGCTAAAGGTTGAATGTGTCAAAAGTTTGAATTGCAAGACGAAACCTTTAATTTTGACAGACTTTATCATAATATCGTGTGCATTTCATTTGAAAGACGCAATTAGCTGATCTTAATTCTTACTGCAAGTACTATGAAGATTTTCTTTTGCCCAATTTCTTAATCTCCGCTTTCAGTGTAAGGCTTGCGCCACACCGAGCTTCGGAGGTGTATCTAGCGAGATGGAGTGGCGCGGGCGGCCGCGACGAGCCAATTTCACAGATTCGTCACCGATTAGCACGCGCCGGACACTGCGCTTCACGAGTAATGGCCATTGTATGTATTTACAGTCAGTTTTTGAGTTTTAGGACTTATGCATAATGTAATGTACATATGCGTACTTACTCCAAGAACTCAGCACCCTAATTGCGTAACACACGATCAATCATAATATGAATCATTTTGAAGCTTGCTAATCTATAGTAAAATATATATAAAAGAAGTAGGATAAAAACTTTCTGGTATCAGTATACTTCAGTATATTTATTGAATCAATATCTTAAGAAGTAAATTTTTTGGGGTGCATATGCGATTATCAGGTAATTGCCCGTATTGAGTTCGCTTGCTTACTATATTAATAGTTTATTTCTCTTTTTTTTAGTTAGCACATAGTACTTTAGAAGACTGCGATAGCAAAACGAGAACGTTCATGAAAACTCAAACACCATTTCGCAAAGTCGTGACTACAGTAATGCGAAAAGGCGCCACGGCGGCGCCGCGCGCGCTTCTGCCGACAGAATGCACTTGTGACATGCGTCGTGTGGTGTGCAACTAGCCTAACGCACTCTTAAATAGCCGCTTGATTTATTTCAAACAATTGACGTTATGTAAAGACGCAGGTACTGTATTTGTCTTCTCTGATTAATTATTTTATTTATTGAGTTGTACTACGCGGTGGCTGCAAAATACTGCACATATTGCCCGCCCGCTTTGTGATAGGGTTTTACTTAGCAGTGTACTGGGATCACATAGATATACTAGACAGACGTGTCTTCTAGTGTGACTTTTGACATGAAATCTCTTGGCGCTTTTATACAGAGAGAGGGCCAGGGCCTATAACCTACTCTTTGACGAAGCCGAAAGATACACCTTTCTTTTCTTTCCCACAATAGCTAAAATATCAGTAGAGATAGAGAACCCAAGGCACGCATTTCTGATTTTTCGGATTCATGTGCGTATAATTATTATCACTTGCTTCAAAAACGGTGAAGGAAAACATCGTGAGGATCGTGCCTGAGAGATATTCCTCGACGGCATGTGAAGCCTAGTCAGAGGTCTATTGGCGGCATATAAACTCTGACACCAGGACCCTAATTGCGTAATACACGATCAAAATCAGAATCGTTTTGAAACAGATTGCTAATCCATTGCTTCATATGTAGGAAAAAAAAATCTGCTCAACAACTTATACAACGCAATGAATGATGTTGAACTGTCAAAATGATACAAATTTGTCATAATCGTTTACGAAAATAAGTTGACTGCCTCGTTGGTCTAGTGGTCGCAAGCGGAAGCGCTACTGCTGAGCATGAGGTCTTGGGTTCGATTCCCGGGTCGGGCAAAGTGTTATTGGGTTTTTCTATCTGGAATTTCTCAGTAGCAGCCCGGAGTCTGGATTTGTGCCCGGTTGATGGCAATAGGCTCGCCCCCTATTACATGGGACTTAAACATAACTGGCAAAATGTGGGTGTACCTACTACAGGTACACCTCTGCCCAACCCTTCGGGGAAACTAGGCGTGATGTTATGTTATGTTATGTGAAAATAAGTTTAGTTACGCAATTAGGGTACTGGTTAGTCACTAACCACACGAAAAAAGAAGAAAGAAGACCAGTAGAGGGAGATAGGATCCACCATGACCTTCTTGGTGTCAGTGACAGCATGTGCTGACAGGTTTCTAAGCCCCCATGAACATAAAAATATGTAATTCATTTTACTTTCCATCTTTACGACTATACGGGAAAGGATAGGATTAACTTTTACAATTTGTTTTGTGCAGTGTTAAAAAAATATCGAGAAAAATAGATTAGTTGACATTTAAAATTCCTTGATTAACAGCTTATTTTTCTAAATGCCAATGATCACAAATTAATTTATCTCCGGCACATGCTATACTTTAATGCTATGAAATATTCGTCGACATTTTATTTTTATAATTTATTTCGCGCCAAAAGAACGAATGAATGACAAATAGGCTTTACCCGCCAAAATTAAAAAGATCCACTACGCAGACCGAACGCACCTTTTAGTTTTATCAAGGGGTCCGTAATAATTTCAGGTTGAATGAAACCTTTTATGTATTTCGCGAATTAAAGATTTATTTTGACTAGTTTTTTATTATAATTTTAATTGTCCCAGTGGTGAACGGTAGGTTATTAGTATTAATTTCTGCTGGAAATGAATAATAAGATGATAAAATGATTTTATCTGGAGAGGACTCAATAACACATACATAACGTCACACCTGTAATGTAATCCCCGAAGGGTTAGGCAGAGGTGTACCTATAGTACACCCATATTTCGTCGTCTAATAGGTGGCAAGACTCATGTAGTTTCACGGAACCCACTCGCAGAAAAAAAAAAGAAAAAAAAACGAATGGTACAAGGTCACAAAAGATGGCGGAAGCGGGGGCAGCTGTATCGCGATACTGGCCGATATCTTTTACGCATAAAAAAATAAAAAGTTACTCATTCATACATCGCCGCCATGATTATCGCGGAATTTGAATATTCAAAATACTGCGATAACTGTCGCAATTTGTTCGGTAATGAATGGAATATTTTATGTATTAAATTGGTATCAATAATTGTTGAATACAAACGTTAAATTCCACATTTCTTTTTATAAGTAGGCTTTTTTATAGTCATGACAAATGATTCATATGCTGTTGGCTGGTACCTGTAGCATTTTTTTTAAATTGCGCGCAATTTCTCAATTTTGAATGATCACGTTGTAAGAAATTTTATTCCTTACTTTTTTCAACGTTGCAATTTATACATATTAATTACTATCCTACAAAAAGAAAACAGGGCACCTAACTAAGCTTGTACAAGAGCAGATACTCATTAATAACAGTCACTGTGTGTTTTCAACATAATAATTTTTTGAGAAAATGTAAATGTGAATTTCGCGTCTTTACATCTTTAGCTTTGATTTCTTTATTTTTTTCTGCGTATTATGTAATAGATCAAAAAAATATTGCTTCAAGTTAGGTACTGAAAAAGGGTATTTAAAAAAAAAAGGAAAATACAGAACAGGTAGGTATTTACACAAATACCTACTAAATATTTATACGTCACGTCATGTAGAGTGACTACCGTGACTTGTTACCTTCTAAGTTGCCGTAGCCCTTTCTTCTTTATTCTGAAACCGTAGTAAGTAATAAACACTTTAACAAAAGGTCTGTCTTACTTCGGAATAACCTTAAATTAATTTGCCATGCGCCCACGCAATCTGCAACCTATCCTACTATCTTTGTATCAATAAAAAAATCGATCGCTAATGCTTCCCTTAATTCGGTTTTTACGATCAGCTGTCTTTTCGCCTGACCACGTTCGGACAAGCACCTGCACAGATTTTTTAGCCAAATGATCTTTTTGACGTTTTTTTACCTTTTTCGTGAAACACTCGCTTTTGACACCTGGCCATACAGCCTAGCCGCCATTATCGAGAGCCCGCCACCCGGCAGAAGAGCATGCGGCCTTTGTGGTGGGTAATTAAAAAAAGACACAATGAATATTGATATACAACCTTCTTCGACGATTGTGGAGTAATTTTAAAGGCTCGGGCTCATGTAGACATTTCCTGAATTTATTTAATTAAGGAACAGATGTTTTTTTAAGTGCCGATGTATCGAAGGTGTAGGACGGTTATATTGTTCACATTTTCGAAGCTCCTTCTCAGTATTTTAGTGACATTCCCATAAATAGAACGAGCAATAAAAACTTGACTACGCGAATAAAATACAATGTAGTTTGAAACAAATATACAGCGTCCATATATATTTTATTATCTAGAGTTATATGTGATGAAACACATATAGGCATACAAGAATTACATTACTTACCCACTGACTTAATTCGACGTTATTTACGATTATTCTGCTTTAAACGCGTTCCAAACGTCCAGTGGCTATTGTTTATCTTTTTTAGTTTCGCAGGTGACGAATTAACGGAAACATCGCGAAGGACGTTCTTCTATTGGTAAAAAACTATCAATTTATCATATGATTATCACTTGGCGGGCCGTATTAACACATTTTGACTGACAGTGATCGATACCGTAGGAGAGGAGCGCAGTTCCCGGCCATCGTAAATTAAATGGAATCGTTACTTTAATTTTAATTACAAATTTATTGTGACGTGACCTTAATATGTGGCAAATGTTCTTACAAGGTGCTTTCTTTAACAAAGGTAACATTACAAATGTGTATTTGCTGTTGTGTTCAACTTTGCGGGTGTGGGCAATGCGGTGAACATATTTCTTGAGGTGCAATGGTATATTTGCGTTTGTTTAGGGGCGGGTTACACCTGACGGGGCCACCTGTAACTGAACGACAGTTGCGTCACACCTTGGTAGTATTACATTTGTCTAAGGTCCCATTACAATAATAACGGGCATTAATAGGTCAGTCTTTTTGTGATGATGTGTATCGTGTAAATTGTACTTCCAGGTCGCTAATTATTGTCTGGTGAATTCTTCAAATGTCAGTGAAAATGTTACAATTATTGCAGTTTCGTTTTAATTTCTTGCGTAATGTTGAATTATCTTCACGCCATCTAATGATGTTAGAATTAATAAAATGAAACTTACGTCTTTTTTAACGAGTTATTAGAAAGGGTAACTGTGCCCCCCCCTGTAACTTCTAAAATAAGAGAATGATAAAAAAAAAAATATGATGTACATTACCATGTAAACTTCCACCGAAAATTGGTTTGAACAAGATCTAGTAAGTAGTTTTTTTTAACACGTCATAAATCGTAAACCGCAATTTACCTTTCATTCAATGTTACTTGCTGCTACGGAACCCTTTATTTGCGAGTCCGGCTCGCACTTGGCCGCTTTTTTTGTTAAGGGTGGTCCTAAGGAAAATAATAGGCATATAGCTTTACAGCTGCTTCATTACATCTCTATTTACAATCATTACAAGTCCAGCTAATTAAATAAGAAAAACAGCGTGAAAAAAACGTATTATCAACATCATTACAATTTTGAAATAATTATCTGATAACGAGATAACATTTAGCACAATAAAAAGTTCTTAGTAAGCCTCCGAGAATACCAGCTTCTTAAAAAATAAAATAAACAAGCAGCGTCGAAATTAAAAAAAGGAATTTATTAAAAAATAAAACCATAACATTTTTGCATCTTAACGAGAATGCCAGCGTCGAATTTATAATAAATCATTGGAAATAAAAAAGTGCTGGGCTATGGCTGGCTCTTTTGCCCTATTTCACCAGATCCGTATCTGCCGACCTTGCAATCGCACATTGCGGCTAATTTAACGCGACATAGAGACAGTGCGTGCTCTAGCTAGGGTTGTCCAAACTAACCATTTTCCAGATTTTCCGACTTTTCCGGCGGTATCCGTGTTTATTCGATTTTAGGGCTCTAGTGCAACTTTTGAGAGGTAATGTTGAATCATGATAGGTTTAGGTACTTGATAATCTAGCTTTGGCTTATACACCGTGAAATTTGAATCACAGTTTTGCTAGAACAAACGTTATTCAGACCATGGTCTACTACCATTCTACAGCATCCAATAAAAAAAAAAACAAAATTGGTTTTTGAAAAAACACAAAAGACAAAGTTTAAAATGTCAAGATTATCTACTGCTTACAAAATTTCGTTTATGGAGGTACATTTCCTTGTAAACAATGCTGTGGCCCATGTGTGATGTCTGTGTTGTAGGGAGTAACGATAATCTTGACATTTTAAACTTTGTTTTTTTTTGTGTTTTTTCAAAAACCAATTATGTTTTTTTTTTATTGGATGCTGTAGAATAGTAGTAGACCATGGTCTGAACAGCATTTGTTCTGGCAAAACTGTGATTCAAATTTCACGGTGTATATTTCACAAAATTCAATTACAAAGGTATTTACATTATTTAAAAACTATCAGATTTTAAATAATAATATGTACAAGTATATAAAAAGGGGGGGGGGCGGGGAATGATATCTAGCTTTTAGATTTTCGGTCTTTCAGTAAAAATCTCACCGTAAAAACATAGGTGAAGTGAGCTAGAAGTGAGCTGTCATTTCCCATTCCACCATTTAAGATTTGTTTTTCAACAGCTGGATATCATTTACTTTTACTTTTCCCTGTTACCATTTCTTTCTTTTTCCGTGCTTTGCACGGTTTTTGTGACTTGACAAAACATCGATATTTCCTAAGTGTGTTAGTTTAATATTAATATAAATACACATAGATTTTTTGGAATAAATTCTGTAAATGATGGTGAAAATCACATGTATTAATAGTGTAGCGTGTTTTAGAAGAACAACGAGATCAGCAGGAGATCACGAAAAGCCACTTTAATTTAGGTATGATATTATGTACCTATAGATGGTATGATTTTTTAATGTCCTGCGTTTTGAAGGCAGTGGCGGCCCTATTCCTAGCGTGTGTCGTGGTACGCGCATCGATTTGGCAGTTGGTCGCACATGCCTCGCGCACCTTGCGCCAGCTGCATCAACTGACACACTTACACTAGACCTGTTTAGATATATAGGTTATAAAGAAAGTTATTCTATCCCAGAATCAATTGCGTTCCTAGCCAAGAAACACCGTACAATGGTCAGGCATTTTTAAAATTGCTCTCGTTGGGCGAGATGAGTGGTTGCACGCTTGCAAAAAGTGCGTAGTCGAGATTATTCGAGATTATGGTTTCGATTATAATAAGGTTGTGAAAAGTTTTAAATCGAAGAAATTCACAGTAGACACTAAATTGGCTTCAATTTTAATTAAACCTGTAACAAGGTGTCTTCGTAAATATTTAACCAAACTGGGGAAAAGTATCCAAGAAAACTACACACAAGCCAAAGGGGTTTTTGCAAAATCTAGAGTAACGCAAGCTTCAAGTTACCCAAGTCATGGTACCAAAAACTAATGCAAAAGTACAATTTTTTATCTATGACTGCGTTACTGTGTGAGCATCGCTCCAAGCCGATTCTAATGAAAGGCAGAAAAGTGCGTAGCTGGGAAAAGCCGTCGAGAACTTTTTTCATCCTGAAAACTTTACAAAACACAGTTTCTATAAAATATTTCTTATTCTGCATTAATAAAAGCTTAAGCGAAAGTAAGACTTTTAAAGACTGTTGTGTACATATATTGCAGCTGTACATTATGTCAAATAAAAAGACTGTTTGTCTGCTTAACGCCATTTTAAGTAAAAGTCACCGGAAACGTGCTAATAGCTATAAATGAATGAAACGGTTTTTTGAAGTGAAAACTTCTTTAGGCGCGTTAGGCATTTTTGAGTTGGGAAAGAAACAATTGAACTGGCGACACCGTTACCGACACCTAATTTTTGTAAACGCGATTGTGCTCATTATTTAAATTACGTTACGGATCTATGTTCTATTCAAGTATTTTTACTTTAAAGCTTTTGGAAGTATTTTTTAAATTGTTCAAGTTTTCACTTCTGTCGTCACTTCCGGAGTGTCACTGTTTTTTTATTTATTTTTTAACCACAACGGGAAAACTCTTGGCCTACATCTCACCTGATGGTAAAGTGATGATCAGGCCGAAGGTTGAAGCGAGCTTCACCCGGAATCCTCAACCACAGAGGAACTGGGTATCTTACCTCTAACTGCCGAAACACAACAATGCTGTTAACATTGTTGTTATGACGATAGACTTAGATAAGATGGTGGTAGCTAGCCAGGCGGTCTTAGAACAAGCTCTGCCACCAGCTATACTGAGACCTCTGGGTCTAAGACAGGTGGTCTAACCAGTAGACCAAAGAAGCGGTATTTTGGATGGTTGGTATTTCGTAATTCGGAAAGGTTATCTGATAAGATAACCTGTGTTTGTTATGTTTTTGTTTTGTTTTCATTTGCCAAGGTTGCATCAGTAGGTAATTAGTAATTACGCAATATTGTCTTTGGTCTGTGGCCTTGACATCAACCAATGAACCAGTGATATTTAAGCCATGAACAACAATGTCAAACTTTTTCTGGATTGAATACGAGGTTTTTGGCTACTTTTGTATTGTGTGTATTTTATGTCTAGTTTTTAAAATGTGCGTTTTGTTTGTGCAGAATAAACAAGTTTTCTTTCTTTTCTTTTCTTATAAGACGAAATATCTATGCTTCTAATCTTTGCTTCGTCGTATTAATTTATTTATTCACAAGGCAACTACGGTAACTGAATGGGCTCAATCGGGACTTTATAATAAAAGATTAGTGGACTGTATTAAAATAGGTGTAATACCGTAATTACAATGAGCAACATATAGAAATATAGGACAAAGAATGCCCGTAGTGGAGCGCGTCTGTGAGCTGAGTGGTGTGGCGGGCGCGCCGCCGTCGTCGGTAGCGGGTTTGGTACCCCGAGACCCCGCGCTTTCCCCGCAGAGAATCATGAGCATATATGATGCGCCGACAGTAACAATCACAGTATATTACTAGGTTCACATTATAGGTTTCGACCTGAGTATCACCCAAAGCGTACCTAATCGCATGACTTCACTAGCAACTTAAAGAAAACAGTATTTAAAGCGTTACGATATTAAAACACTAGCAACTTAAAGAAAACAGTATTTTTGAGGAGCTTGTGGCTAAGTACTAACAGCCGCACGGGTCGATCCATTAGGTTAAGTTACGTTTGCCGGGGTTGGTCGGTGGATAGGTGACTCCTTCGTGCCTCGGAAAGCACGTTAAGCCTTTGGTTCCTGCTGTCATTGGTGGATCTTTGGCAGTCGCTACGGGTCGTAAGAAGCCCGAAAGTCTGACAACCAGTCTTACCAATTTACTGGGTTGTAGAGGTCAGATAGGCAGTCGCTCCATGTAAAATACTGGTATTCAGCTGCATCCGGTTAGACTGAAAGCCGACCCCAACATAGTTGGGAAAAGGCTAGGCAGATTGATTGACAAAGTTGACGAGGATCGAAGATGTAAAAGTATAAAACTTTAAGTATCTGAGGGTCATTTAGGTAAAGCAATGTCCCCGTGACCGTCTGGTGAAGTAGGTACTTTATCTTCTACAGGTTCAGGTTTTACTAGACTGTCCACAACGATATAGGCATGATTATCTCCGTCTTCACTTTTACTATCCTCATATATTTTTTAGACATCTTTCAGTTATTCGTAAGGACTTCATCAAACCTACATAATTTGAGCATAACGTACAAATTCCTCATAAACGAACTGCATACCCTTATTTAGTGCCTCAGGGTTGCTACTTCACGCCATTCCTCAGCTTGACGTATGACAAATAGGTGGACAATGATAATTTTCTGCCAATATGTCATTAATTCGCGACGCGTTGGCTTTTTTTGCCAATCAGGCCATTTTTGGTGCGATGTCATCTCGAATTGAGGCGGACAGTGGTCCTAATAAATGGTGCTTAATATGGGAGAGTGAATGTGGCTCATTTTATTTTATATTTCTATTTGTTCATTATTACGTTTTATTCAATAATTGGCTTTGGTGTTAAAGTTCTACGCTGCGTTTATGGTCATCAGCTGATCAATGATTTCTTGACAATCAACTCGGGTATTATAAACGTTATTGTTTCTTTGAGGAAATGAGATGGAGGGTAATTTGCAATTTGCTGTTATTCTTGTAATATTCTGTCCCATTTTTGCTTACCATTTTGGTTTTTAAAAGCTCCCGCACACAGTCGCGACTGAATCGTGTCGTCGCACTGTCGTGTCGCGCCTGTTTGCAGGAGCCTTTATGCACGATTATACTGTGAATCTGTGATCGATCGTGGGGAATTAGATATAAGATATAGGTCATCCAAAAGGGAGATGTAAAAAAGTAGTATCGTTTAATGTAAATCAAAGTTCCGCAATAAAAACATAAAGGAAAAAAAAAACATTGTATAAAATACAGATTCTAACAAACAAGATTTGACGAAGGTTTTATCGTTACAAATTGTTTAGGGACCCTAAAAAGTAATTTGTAACGAACGAGAATGGCAGCCGTGTCAAAATATCAATGAATGCGACAGCCAGTCAACTGGAACCTTCGAAGAAATACGTTGCTTTGCAGTACATTGCGGCTTTAGTTCGGCTCACATTTCTGAAAATCAAACAAATCGTCAATGGATAATGTGTTTATCGTTAAACACTGGCTTTTTTATTGTGAGGGTGTTTCGAACACCTGATCGTGTAAACAGGTGCTGTGTCGGTGGATAGGGTATACAAGGGATAAAAATGTCGCTCAATTTGTCTGAGGATAAGAATATTTTATGTTCTTTATTTGTTGTTATTTATAAATCTTTGTGAGGGCTGTATTTGAACGTTGTTTTTTTTTCTATATGATGATCGCTAGTTCTGAAGATTCTCCGCAAGGCACTTCTTACATATTTTGTTGATAGAATAGAAATCATTCATATTTCAGAATAAGAAGTAATAAATAGGTGATGTTGCGAACTGAAACTTAGATTAGGTATTAACACTGTGGTGTGTTATTTTATTTATTAGGAAGGAATCTAAGTTTTTATATGTTTGAACGTCATGTCTATATAACTATTAAACAAATACCTCTCTACATTTTAACAAACTTGTATCCCAAGACATATCCCGCTCACAAACCTCATGTAAACCCACCTTCCTAACATTCGGCGGAGACGGTTGTGCGGCATGTGCGTTTTATTTTTTTCACTAATAATTATGAATTCATTATACACCTCAATTATTAATTATATCGAAGTAATTTGAAGGTATGTTAACGTTAATTGCCTGTAAGTAGTATAAGTTGTACATAATTTTGCATTTTTAACGGAAAAGACTTAAAAGAAGGTGAAGGAAAACATCGTGAGGAAACCGGCATGTCCTAGAACCAAAAATTCGAAGACATGTGATATCTACCAACCCGCACTGGGCCCGCGTGGTAGATTACAGCCCACTCCCTCTCGAAGGCCTGTGTCCCAGCAGTGGGAACATTATAGGCTGATTGTGCTAACGGAAAAGCGTTCTCATTTTTCGGTTAATAATAATTTGTGATAGTTTATTTTCATTTAGAATAGCTTGTTTTTTTAATTCAAGTTTTTTCAAGCGACAACTCTATACTATGCCCTCTACTATATCGTGAGGTCAGCAGTGCTGTTCTTTCGAAAGTGTACAGCGTTTACCAGAAAGGTGTGGTCAAATTTAAGGGTGTGGTACAAACCATTGAACTGATCATCTGTCTCCATAGGACCAACATCGTAAACGCGAAAAAACCAAACGTGTGCGGTCGGGGGACCTCCGTCAGGAACGAAGTTCGTTCTCATGATTTAAAACAAAAAGAAAATTTTTGCAGCCGCCATCTTGGATTTACATTTTAATGTCACTATCGGCATTAGCACCCTCGAAAACTATGAAAACGAAACCGAAAAAAAATTGTAGCCGACATCTTGGATTTTCATTTTGACGAAATTCACACTTTCTCTCTCTCTCTCCTCGGCATGCAGTGTACTCGGCCTGATGTGTACAATTTTATCCCACGACAGTGTAATCACTTTACTCTTGCTTTCTTTTGTTTTATTCTGCTGGCATTCTCGCTCTCTCTCTCTTTCTTTCTTATTGAATTAGCAGAAGACAGTCGCAAGTATTAACACTTTTTAGCGTGACGATTTCTGGAAGTTTACAAGCCGCGTTAAAGAACTTCGTTCCAAAAATCAGCTGTTCCATACATTTGGGTCGAGTCGGTATTGAAGTTTTGTATGGGACAGTTGATAAATTTTTCGCAATTACGATGTTGGTCCCGTGGAGAAAGATGTTCAGTTCGATGGTTTGTACCACATTCTTAAATATGACTACACCTCGTTGGTACACCCTTTAGATCAGTTCCAGTATAGATCTCACTCTGTTATGAGATTGAGAACTTTGACGCTAACAAGCTCAGAATAATATAAATAATAGCAGCCTATACAGCATATTGTATACGTCACGGTTAATTCTCCAACTACAAATTGTAAGTTTGTAATTGCGGTTTTGTCCGAAAGGGTTACCGTGGCCCCTGGCAATACAGGCAGCTGAAGGAACACGGGTAAGTGCGGAGCGGGAGAACTTCTAAATAACTTCTAACTGCTGCCACTCCACCCAGAACGGGAGAAGTTATTTGATAATTTCCCACCAATAAAAAAAAAGTTTGTAATCACAATTTTTTAAAATGTATGTTTATTTATTTATTTTCTCTTCATAAATGTACAGTAGATGCTTAAAACTAGCTTTTAAGGATAGTTTACATTTGTGAGAGACTGGTGCTTGTGATAAATAAAAATAAAATATACGGTTTTCGGACTTTTTCCTTTACTTGTGTTGTGAGACCTTGCTTTGTGCCAAATGTCATAATTCTAGGTCAACGGGAAGTACCCTGTAGGTTTTGATTTATTTTCGAGTATCAAAATATGTCACATAAAATGGCCGTATTTTTTATTGCGTTGACTTAGAAGCTAAATTTTTTAGCGCTCAAACTCAAAGGGACCACAGACCTACGTATTTGATATTAATTTCAACTTGATACCTGCACGCGATCCTGAGAAAAAGGGTCTTGACAGACTGACGGACGGACAACGAAGTGATCCTATAAGGTTCCGTTTTTTGGGGTACGGAACCCTAAACATCTCTAAGACATAAAACATTAACAATTTGTACATGATATATTTGACAGGATTTCTATCCATTTGCATATTTTGCATACTAACACACCGTTATCTTAACAAAGAAGCACAGTTTTCTGTAGATATACGATCACTTGTTCACCGCACGTGCCACGAGGAACCATTGCAGTCATAGTGCTTGTCTAAGTATATGAAGAGCAGAAGGGCCACACTGTGCATGCGACAAAATGACGATGATCAACCAATGCTTTGCATGTATCTACAGGCTGTATTAGAAAGGTGTGGTCAAAATTAAGAGTGTGGTAGGTACTAAACTTCAATATCTAAGTATTTAACCCAACCCAAATGTATGCGACGGCTGATAATTTTTTCGCGATAACGATGTTGGTTCCATAGAGAAAGTTGTTCAGTTTGATGGTCTGTACTCACACCCTTAAATTTGACCACATCTTTCTGTCTTCTGATACACCTGTAAAAGTGATGAGCGCTTGCTAGGCAATCGTAATACAAAAAAAAGAAAAGGGAGGATCCTCCAACCGGAGGTTTCGTGTCTGGCAGGCAACTGCCCGACGATTGATGTCGGATAGTCATATACTTACAGGGTGGCAGGAACATCGACGCGAAAACTGTTTCCATGAATTCAGTACCTACATGATTCTGAACCCCACTGCGTTGAAATTTTTCGTCGGTTATTTAAAAAAAATCTGCTGTTATTTTGACCGCGTAGGAAAGAAATGGCTAATCCATTGCTTCATATATTTGAAATTATCGTCTGCTCAGCAATGTAAATAACGCAATGAATGTTAGTTAATTGTATCAGGCGTGACCTTGCGGAAATCCATTATAAAATACAATAGACGTGAATATATTTAGTAACCCGCTCAGCGCTCGGTGTGGCAACACGCCATGTTCGGGTTCGCGACAAGTCCATCGTCATCCTGAGGATGCCTCGTTGAGAGGTGAAACACGTGTCGATTTCTTTTATGAGTTTTTATGGCTCTTTAGAAATAGCTACGCACGCGGAACAGGTTACTAAATAAATATATCCACGTCTATTGTATTTTTTTTTTGCAATCAATGTTGCAGAATTGTCAAAGTGAACGTCATGCCATTGTAAGTGTTTTACGCAATTACCCCGCTGCTTCGCCAGGGACTATAAGAACTGGATCTTCTGTCCTTGTCTACCTGATACGGTATGAGGGGAGAATGCAAGCAAAAAGTATCGATGATCATTATAATTACTTGAACAGTTATACCATATGTCTTGTTGGACCTGCCAAGCTACGGCACGCGCTAAAAGGTGACATGTGACAATAATAACGGCAGGCGTCGAGTCGACGATGAAGTATCTGGGACTCGTCCTCGATAGCCGGTGGAACTTCGTGGAGCATTTCCGACGTTTGGCTCCCAGACTGGACCGGGCCGGGGCTGCCTTGAAGCGGCTCCTGCCCAATCTGGGAGGTCCAAACGCCTCCTGCCGGAGGCTCTACGTGGGGATCGTGCGGTCCATGGCCCTTTACGGGGCGCCCGTGTGGGCGCCTTCATTGAGGCGGCAGCCAGGCCGCCGGCTGAACGCGTCCCAAAGGGTCATGGCCATCCGGCTGGCCCGAGGATACCGCACGGTCTCCTGCGAGGCGGCGAGCCTCCTTGCCGGAGTACCGCCATGGGATCTGGAGGCAAAGGTCCTCGCGCACATTTGGGAGTGGCGCGAGGAGGCGAAGCGCCGGGGCTTAACTCCGATGCCGCAAGAAGTCGCGGCACAGCGGACAGAGCTCCGGCGGGATCTCATGGCGGAATGGAGAGTACGATTGTCGCAACCCAGCGCTGGGCACGCCACAATTGCGGCGATAAGACCCCTCTTTGAGGAGTGGCTAGAGAGGCGCCACGGCGTCCTCACCTTCCGCCTGACGCAGGTGCTCACCGGACACGGCTGTTTCGGGAGGTACCTGTTCAGGATAAAGCGGGAGGAAACGCCCGGGTGTCGTCACTGTGTGGATCGCCCGGAGGACACGGTGGAGCATACGGTGGAGGTCTGCCCGGCTTGGGCAGGGCATCGCCGTGTCCTCGTGGATGCGATCGGCGGCGGTGATCTCTCGCGTCCGGCCCTGATTCGGGCCATGCTACGGAGCGAGAGGAAATGGGAGGCCGTCACCTCTTTCTGCGAAGCAGTAATGCTCGCGAAGGAGGAGACGGAGCGCGTGAGGGAAAGGCAAATTTCGCGCCCTCGCGCCCCTAACCGCCGCAGCAGGAGACGCCCTGGGCGTCGGGAATCGCAGGAAGATTTCCGGCCACCGTAGGCGCGGGCTTGCGGACGGTGAGCAATGGGTAGCTCGCCGTCCGATAAGGACCAAGCCCGGGTCGACGGCGCGTTGTGTTCCACGCGCGCCTCAAAGAGATGTCAGCAGAATTGACGGGGTCCGCTAGGGCCAATGCCAATGCCGGGGGTTCGAAGAAAACCGATAGGGAAATCGTGGCCCCCGGCAACATGGCATAGGAAGGAACACGGGTGGGTTTTAGTCAGTAAGAGTCTGACACGCCCTCCCGCTCCACCCAGAGCGGGAGAAGTTATTTGATAATTTCCCACCCAAAAAAAAAAAAAAAAAAAAAGGGGTGGACATTGTGGACAAGTTTCAAATCGAACGTATTAGAAATAAATTATTCAATACAAAATTGGGTATTTAGTGGTCAAAAATTTTATTTGGCTGTGAGTTTTAACAGGCAAAGTGTGCCGTGCTGCTAAAACTGTTGAGTGCCTATTGCCTGATAGATGCGTGATGGATACAATTTGATATTTTTTTATTCAAAATCAAAGGGCTTTGTCGCACATGCGATTATGCCCCTGTACTCTAATTGCGTAACTTATTTTTATAAACGATTATGACAGTTTTATTTTGACAGTTTAACAATATTCATTGAGGATTTTTTTTTCCAACTTATCAAGCAATGGACTAGCAATCTGTTTCAAATCGAAAGAAATTGTGATTGTTTTGTATTACGCAATTAGGGTACCTACTGGGTGGCTTGTATGCAAAATTCTGGAATGGCAGATTACAAATGTCTGCGCTTTTTTAGAATTCCGTAATTTTGAGATTTTGAGTAAGTATATACTATGTTCGGTTTTGGAGACAAGTTTTAAAGTCTGATATGAGTTTGCGTAATGGCTAGGGTTGAATAGTTGGTACGCTACCGACTCGCAAATTATCAAAACTACATTTGAAACCTTTTTTACAGTCCGTTCAACTTATTTTGACTTCTATTGCGTTGGTGGCATGACAAAGGCAGCTGCAGTAAACAGTTGGTTTTGTTACCACTTTTTTGCTTTTAATGCCATCCTTATGCCTACGGTATAGAAGTCAGAATCGGTTGAACGGACTGTAAAAAAATGTCTAATCTTATTTCAAACTACCTAGCTTTTGCCCGCGACTTCCGAAATTCCGCGACTTCCGAGGATTTTTAATTGGTTTTTTACGTTTTTAATTTTGTTGTAACATGTAAATTATTATGTTTAAATGTTTGAATACTTATAAAATATAACAGTCTTTATTACCTATAGTGTAGGGATTTAAAGGTTAAATAAACATGATAATAAAATCAAATTTTGTTATATTTTATGAACACGAAGCTCGGCCTTTGATCTGGTGAAAGTTACACGGGGGTATTATCTTTTTACAACGAAATCAAAATACTACGCACCTACCGCAGTATTTCTTTGTAAACAATATTTTTATTTTTCCTTCGGGAGTGACCGGCTGCAACTAACTCGCAGAAACCGCCATATGTAGAATGTTGTAACATATCTAATGTATACTCTGCTTTTGTCCCATGACTGTTGCCATGACGGTCATGAGACATAACAGCAAATTCATCCCAATTGTTCGTCACATTACACATAATTTCTTTACGAATATCCATTGAGCGTTCTTGAGTGCCGTACAACAAATAAGAAAGCGTACGGAAAAGGCATGCGCCATCACCCACTATTGGTACAATAGTAAGGTTTATTAATTTCCCATTAATGTTGACCAACTCTGCTCCCATTTAAGAAATAGACACAGATAAATTTATTAATGTAAAAAAATTGCGAAAAACAATACACACAAAATTAAACTTCTAAAAGAAAACTATAAGTATTTATTATACACAACAAATCAAAAACAGATATTTTTACAATTAAAACTAAAAAGAGTATTTGCTTATGTTTTTAAGTGAGTTCAACCTTTTTGAATAAAATCAGATTAAGTTTGACGTGTCAAAATATAATGTAATTTAAATCAAAAGCATTATGGAGTATTCATATCAACTTCGAAGCAAGTCACCGCCAAAATAACTTTCAACCTCTTTTTAACCCCGTTAGGGGATGAATTTCAATAAAATACGAAACACGTCTTCCATCAATTCTGTTAAAAAAGTTTTATGCAAAATTTGAAGTAAGTTGGACCAAGGAATCACGTTGTCCCATACAAACTTTGCCCCCCTTTTTCACCCCCATAGGGGTAGAATTTCAGAAAATTCTTTCTTATCGGATGCCTACATCATGCAAAGAACACACCCTCCAAGTTTCAGGTCTCTACGATTAGCGGTTTAGGCTGTGCGTTGATCCGTCAGTCAGTCATTCAGGACAAAGCATTTTATATGTATAGATGGAGTTACAGAATACAATAACCCAACAGACGTTGTTTTATCCAATAAAAATCCCGTAGACAAAAGGACGTTAAATTTTTCCCGAGTTTGTAATCTCTCCGGGAAGCTTTTAAAATTTTTCTTTCCATATGAACTTAATTCGGACTATTACGAACATTTTAAAACAAAACAGCCAAATCGGTCCAGCCGTTCTGAAGTGATGCGCTTACCAACCAACAGCATTTTATTTTTAGGGTTCCGTAGTCAAAAAGGAACCCAACATAGTTTTGCCATGTCTGTCTGTCCGCGGCTTAGCTCAGAGACTCTTAGTACTAGAAAGCTGTAATTTGGTATGGGTATATTAATCACGCTGACAAAGTGGTACGTAATAAAATCATGATGATCATCATCATTTTTTACCTCCCCTACACGTAAAGTAGGGATGTTTTTTTTTTCTCGTCTATCCTATGTTGTGGGGCGTCGTTAGAAAGGTCGTTTAAAAATATTGTATGTGAATACCATTTTTGGATTGACGGATCCGTTAACGAAATAAAATGATAATTTAATTTTTGTTAGAATCAAGTGGCTCTCCCCCCGTCAGCTAAATGGTTGGCTTTGGATATGTGAAAAAATTGGCGGCAGTAGTACATAACGAAGTTGAAAGGAAAGTATCACAGCTAAGTATGCTCTACAAGTTGACGAGTAATAATCGACCAACTTACATATTTTGCAGTTGGAATTTATGGGAGCACATGTTTTTCAACTACAATGTTGAGTTTGTTAAACTAAGGAACCCTTCATTGTGCGTGGTCCGAACCGCACTTGGCCAGTTTTTATTTATGTAGATATGACTAGAGAGGAGAGACACTGGATGACAGGACACAGGTCTCTCTCTTGAAGAGAGGAGTAGTCTCAGCAGTGGGAACATTGTAGGCTGATTATGTTTACTTGTATGTTTTTGGTTTTTGGGAAAGCCCTATAGTCCAGCAGTGGACGTCTTTCGGCTGAAATGATGACGATAATGCGCGCGTAAACTACTGTGAATGGTTGAATGATTTATCAATAGCCAATCACAGCAGTTTACGCGCGCTTGACAATTTGTCACAATCATTTTGCGATAATTTTCGCTCGAGAAACAACGGTAATTGCGTAATACACATAGCTATACTTAATGACAATTGATCGCAATGGGTTTCATTTTGACAGTTCACCCATGTTCATTGCGTTCTAAACGTTGAACAGACGAATTTTATAAACCTATGAAGCAATGGATTAGCAATATCCTTCAAAGCTCTCGGATTGTGATTGAAGTTGAAAGTGTGTTACGCAATTATACACACAACACACACACACACACATTATGATGAGCTGCGGCCCTTTTGGCATTATAATCAGTTTTTGTTTTTATAATTATAAGGTGTATTTTTCTGCTGTAATGCTACTGTTTTTAGAAAATACCAAGTTTGATGTAATTTGTTTAACAGAGCATTGGTTAAAAGATCATCAAGTAATGTCAATTAATTATGAAAATTATTGTGTAGTTAGCCATTTCAGCCGAAAACGTATGATACATGGCGGGTCATTAATATTGATAAAAAATTCTATTAAATCGAAAGAAAGAAAAGACATTATCGGACTATCTGTTGAACACAACATTGAATTGTCCTGTGTTGAGCTTGATAAGCATGTTATAGTATGCGTATACAGACCTCCAAGTTACCAGAATCTATCCGTGTTTGATTCTGTAATGGAAGATGTATTAAAGAAACTTAGTACTAGTAGTAAGTCAATAATCATATGTGGTGATTTTAATATTAACTTATTAGAAAATAACTCAAATACTGTCAGATTATTAAGTCTTTTTAGGTCATTTGATTTGTCAAATGTTTTTATTGAACCAACCCGAGTGACAGCTTCTTCTGCCACTTGTATAGATAATATTTTTTGTAACTGTGATTACTTACACAAACAAATTGTAAATAAGTTGCCATCAGATCACAGTGGACAAACAATAACATTTTGCTCCTACATACCTTTACAAAAAATTCAAATAAGGTTTAGGCCAATTACATGTAAAAGTTTAGAGAAATTAAATCATTCTTTGGCCAATAAATTATGTGTTCAGAGTTTTAATAATATAGGTGACCCAAATGAGTTCTACGCCGAGTTCTTTTCACTATTAAACACGGAATTTAATGACACTTTTCCACTAAAGACTAAAAGTATTTACACAAAGTTCTTATTTAGTGATTGGGCGACTCCAGGTATTCGTAAAAGCAGGGAAAAACTATTTGAACTTTATGGCTTAAAACAACATATGAATAATACAAGCTTTCATAAGTATGTTGCAAAATATTCAAAAACTTTTAAAAGTGTTTGCAAAATAGCTAAAGCTCTTTATATTAGCAATAAAATAAAATCAGCTGATGATAAAATAAAAACTACCTGGCAAGTAATAAATAATGAAACAGGTAGGAAAAAACAGCGAAATACTGAATTTAATTTAGAGACTGCACATGGCCCCATTAACTCAGATATAGAAGTAGCTCAAGAATTTGAAAACTTTTTTGCTAATATTCCCCTTAAAACTACTGAAGCTTTAAATTCCTCACCCGCGCTTTCTGCTGCTTTACTTAGACAAAATGTGAAGGCATGCCCTTTAGAGTTTAGGTTTCAGCATACAAACCCCCAGGCTGTTATAAAAGCTTTTAAAGATCTTAAAATTAAATCAACAGAAGATCTCTGGGGAATGTCTGTAAAAGTCTGTAGATCTATTATCGAAACCATTGCGCCCTATCTAGCTTACATATTTAACACCAGTGTAGACCAAGGAGTCTTTCCGGATCTCATGAAACACAGTAAAGTAGTTCCATTGTTCAAATCCGGTGATAGTAAAGAACCCAACAATTATAGGCCTGTGTCAATTCTGCCAGTTCTCAGTAAGGTGTTTGAAAAGTTGATGCTCAATCAAATGTTACTTCACTTTAATAAAAATTCCATCTTTCATAAACAACAGTACGGTTTCACCAAAGGGCGTTGTACTACTGACGCCGGTGTCACCCTAATAAAGAACATTTTTAATGCCTGGGAAGAAGCACAAGATGCCATTGGAATCTTTTGCGACCTCTCGAAGGCGTTCGATTGTGTAGACCATGAGACACTTCTGCTGAAACTAGAGCACTATGGGATTAGGAATACAGCTCTTGATTTATTTAGATCATACCTGAAAGATAGAAATGTTAAAGTTCAGGTAAACGGCGTAAACTCATTAGGGTCTGAAATGGCAATGGGCGTTCCTCAAGGTTCGATATTGGGTCCATTCCTCTTTTTAGTTTACATTAATGATTTACCCCAATTACTTCAAAATCAACCGAAGATGGTGTTATTTGCAGATGACACATCATTAATCTTTAAAATAAACCGACGGTCACAAAATCTTGACGACGTGAATAGCTCTATTCTGCAAGTCCAAGATTGGTTTACGGTAAATAATCTGGTACTTAATAAAAAAAAAACCAAATGCATTAGATTTAAATTACCTAATGTTAAAAGTAGCGAATGTGACATCATATTGAATGGAGAAAAACTGGAATTTATTAATCAAACAGTTTTCCTAGGAATCACGCTAGACGAGAAATTACAATGGGGACCTCATATAACATCTCTTGCGGGGCGGTTAAGCTCGGCCGCTTATGCTGTTAGAAAGATAAGACAGTTAACAGATGTGGAAACCGCGCGTTTGGTCTATTTTAGCTACTTTCACAGCATTATGTCGTATGGCATTTTACTGTGGGGTCGGGCTGCTGACATTGAATCCATCTTTATTTTGCAAAAGAGAGCTGTCAGAGCCATTTATAATCTACGTCGCCGCGAATCTCTCAGGGAACTTTTTAAAAGGATTAATATTATGACGGTACCTTGCCAATTCATCTATGAAAATATTATGTTTGTAAGGAAAAATCCACATCTCTTTAATAAAATAAGTGATAGACATAATTTTAATACTAGAAATAAAGATAAACTAGATCAACCATTTTACAGATTATCTAAAGTACATACATCTTTTATGGGGTACTGTGTTAAATGTTACAACAAAATACCTTGTGACATATTGCAATTAAATGAAAGAAAATTTAAAACTCATATCAAAAGTGCACTTTGTAAACAAGCATATTACAAATTAGAGGATTATATCCAGGATAAGAGTGCTTGGAAACATGCTGGTCCTGCTCCATAGGACAATTTAGAATCAAGACAAAATCAAACTGGTTGCTAATTTAATTGTAAAATTGATTATTTTGTGTTTTATGACATTGATTTAACATTCTGTGATTACTTTCTCACACACTGACTTATTAATTACAAAATTTTAGGAAAATCGTCTACTTTTACAATGTTTGTAAATATGTGAGCACCATGTATCTATCACATATTAAATTATCTGTCGTTGCTTCATTTTTAATTCTTTTTACCTATTGTGGTATAGTAATTTTATTCTAGGTGCATCGTCTTCACATATAATTATTTAACTAATGTACGTACCTATACAAACTATTGTAAAACATTTTAAAAGAGTAACGGTGGAGTTTCTTGCCCATTCTTCTCCATACGAAAACTACCTTTTGGAAGGGGCGACTAGAATCATTTTTAATATTTTGTAAATTTCGACGTTCAAAAGTGCCATACATGGGCCTATTTGAAATAAATGATTTGACTTTGAATTTGACTTTGACTGAACGCATTTTTTTTTTCTTTTCTTTCTTTGAATTAGGGCGCTGGCCCTATTATTGTCATCGATAGAGAGATTTATGGGTGCACGACTATAGGTACATGGTTACATCTTGTGCTGACCTTCCAATCGGTTAAGAGCCCAGTATAAAAGTAGATACTATTTGTTGAAGTCATATTAGCAATAGTTTCTCATCTGCTTCTTATGACAACCACCATAAAATGGAGAGAACTATTCTTAGAAAGGATCCATGGATACGACAAAAATAAATAGGCAACATGTATTTGAGAAAAATAACGCATTACTATTCACAAGGATTTATGAGCCGAACTATTAAACGAATGCAATAAAACATGACAGACAATCGGTAAACATCGGCGATCTTCGTTAGTACTCGTGGCAGATGCGCGCGCGCCTCTTTGTGCCTTTGTTTAAATTATGTATAAATAATGGACAGTTTGTTAAAATGTTAATCAAACGCAATGTGGAACTATTCTCGAAGGGTATAAAAGTGAATTTCTTTTTCGCATCGATTGTAAATGCGATAATTTCGTTTTCTTTTTTTTTGTGTTTTAAACGGCATTTGTTTTTAGCCATTTAGACGGTTGATGTATTAAATGCTGTATATTTATAAAAAGGAGGATATTTGATTAACAGCCTGAACAAAAATTAGCATGTTTTAATGAGGCCCTAACTCCACTTAAATTTTTTACTTCGCTAAAATGATTGTTATAGCAATAAACTAAATGTGTTTTTTTTATGTTAGCCTATTTTTTCCCACTGCTGAGCAAAGGTCGCCCCCAAACCCTTCCAAGCATCCTTTCCAGGGCCACTTTGATCCAACCCTTGCGGTAAGCGTCTAGGTCGTCTCGCCACCTTTTCCTGGGCCGGCCTCGGCGCCGCTGTCCATCCTCAGTCACCCACCGTGTGGAGACTGTTGCCCAGCGGTCACTATGCATGCGGCTGACATGACCCACCCAATCTCATTTTAGCTTGGCAGAATTTTTGTCTACGTCTAGGATCCCCGTTTTAGAGCATAGCGTGGTGTTTCGTATTCTGTCAGTTCGTTACGCCCAGAATCTGTAGCAACATAATAATAGATAGGTACTGTATAAAACTTCGCTTGTTCCAAAATTCCAAAGAAGTAGTAGGAAATAATTGAAAAAAAAAAATGTTCTTGACTTTATGTCCTCTAGAGGGCCTGATAGGCTCTGATATTCACCAGCGGACGATCAAGACGCTTCCAACGATACCTCATTTGTCAAATTACGATGAGTAGTTTAGAAGTTATGAGGGAGCAGATGAACATACATACACACCGGTCAAAATCATAACCCTCCTTTTTGCTTCGCCGTAGTCGGGTAAAAAAGAAACAGTACATTTACCAATGTTATCTATCATATCCCAATAAATAAAACAAATGTTGCTTTACAATTTAATTAAAATATAATTATGTCAAGCCAATTGAATCCTCCAACTCCTTTAAAGGTGAATATATAGGGCAATAGTTAACAGGTGTGTTACACCTGTTAACTATTGCCCTATAATAATTTCGTGCGTGATCTTAAAAAACATAAGATCAGCGGTGCGTAGTAAATCATAACGTCAAAATAGCGGCGCCGACGCAGGGTGGGCCCAAAGGAGGCTGTGGATACGACGGTCACTTATACATGTATAAAAAAACCCTGTCCGATCCGTGAGGGTGTTGTTATGTATCGTACTGAGAATCTATTTATGCGGTAATATTCAAAAAAAGAAAAAAAAAAATTGAAATTTTTTTTTAATGGGGCGTGGGCGGCATTCCCGTCGTTTACCTAGTGGGTCTACAAGTAATAACTTATGTAGGACCCCTGTTGAAAATGTTCTAATTCACGGACGGACACGGACACTCTTTTAAATAAAAAATTGTTACAAAATATTGGTTACATCATTCATGTTGAAATTATACATGTGAGAACAATGTAGAAAGACGTGCACGTTAGAAGCGTCCGTAATAAAAAGATAAAATAAAGAACAATTCAAAAAATTAAAATAAAAATAAGCCCTGGCAGCTAAGAGATGACCAGTCCCAACTGACGGCGCCCGTTCACAAACATGACGCATGGATTAGCACCATTCAGCTCAACCATTTTGAAGGGAGCTAAATGATCCAACACACGCGCCACCATCAGCGAAACATTTGAGTGAGCATGACATACTCACAGCCGCCAGGGCAGATTCAAGTCAATGCAAGACATATTACCCGGTAAATGGTAACTCTTTAGTACATAGTACTCACACCTGTGCTATGCAATTATATAATACAATGGAGATTGAGTTTATACAATGCAAAGATAGTCTTACAATCTTCAGCAGCTCCAACAGTATTTGCAAATGTTAATCAATTAGTTGTGGAGCAGGACCAGCATTGAGCCAAGCATTTTTATCAGCGATTAAATAGCAATAACTATTGTTTTCAATAATAATTAGATTTTTATTAGTTTTAGGTAATGTTATTACAGTACCTATGTGCCGCTTTCGGATCGGACAAGGTTTTTTTTACATATTGTTTAGAGCAAACTTATAGGAATACATTGAATGTCTTATAGAATTGATGAATTTAAATAATAAGAGACTTGACAGAAGAACATGGAGAAGATGGGTAGATTTTGTGAGGGTTGATATGAATGAAGGAAAAGCAACTGTATGATACCTTGAAGGCTGACATGGAAAACCATACTAGCCAATCTTAAATAGCATGGGGCCAGGCCACAACATTTTTAAAAAATATTTCAATAAAACAATAATAGGGTCTTGGCCTTAACTAAAATTAAAAAAAAATATATAAATGCGAAAGTGTGTTTGTTCAGTTTAACGCTAAAACGGCTGAAGGGATTTGAATGAAATTTTGCCACATGTAACTTTATCTACCTATTATAGTTAAGCTATTGACAGCTTTATCGATAGAATTAGAAGTTATTTTCTTTGGAGGTATTCCTAAAACAAATTCTTGCTTGACATGTCTGATTGTGAGACAGAACTCAACGAACTATGTCACTGAAGATAGATACAAATATTATGAATTACTTACTAGCTTCCGCAGGCATAGCTAGCGTATGTCCTTCCCCAGGGTTATAAATATCCCCATACCTTAACCAAAATCGGTTCAGCCGTTAGCCCTGGAAGAGTTACAAACAAACATACAAAAATCTAATCTTTTTATTATATAATATTAGTTAACTAACGAAGGGAAAGGCCTTCCCACGGGTTGAAGGTTAGGCTACACATATTCCACAATTGTTTTTTTTTTTTACTAATCTATATGTCCTACTGCTGGGCAAAGACCTCCCCCAAGTCCTTCCAGGAACTCTTTCCCCGCGATACCTCAAACCAGACCTCGCGGTACGCGTCCAGGTCATCTCGACACCTCTTTCTGGGCCGGTCTCGGCGGCGCCGTCCGTCTTCAGAAAGGTTTAAGTCCAAAAAAACCTTCAGATGGGCAATAAATACGGAATGACAGCGGTAGAATCAATCGCTCACTGGCCTGCGCGGGCGCCTGCGTCCGTTCTAATTAGAGGGCGCAGGTTCGAATCCCAAGCCAGGCCGTGTTATTATGTGTTTAGTGCACTTCTTATAATGTGGTCCTTGTTACTGACGATGTTTTTGATGATTTGTTAAAAGTTTGTAATTGGTCGTGTTCGATGATTTTATGGTCAGGTGCGAATGTTGGAGTTGGGTTTAATTTGTATTGATTCGAAAACTCTTAGCACAAAGAGTGTCTTACCGTGCACGAACTCGACTGATTTTGATCAATTTTGTTCATTCGTTGTGAGAAAGGGAAACAGAATTAAAAAAAAAAAAAATGTTTTCTCTCCGAAATGTCCCACAATCGACTGATAGTAATTCAGAATTCATTTTTGCGCACTCCCATATGTGTAGGTGTCTAACATCCTGTAACTGTCCTTTGTTTGATCAAACGAGCACCATTAAATACCTTGGCGTCCTAATAGATAGCAGACTTAATTTTGCTCCCCATATTCTGGGATAACCCATCCCCATAACCTGGTTTCTTCGAGAGTTCGGAAATTAATGGTCTACTTGTACACCCCAACCACTTTTTTCAAGTTCCATACAAAATACAGCAGATTTTTTTTTGAAATAACCTTTTTTTAAACCCTGTCAGTAATGTATTTTTTCCTATTATTTAGCAAACCATATCAAGAAATTTAAAAATCGCACATAAGTCTTCAGCTATCCTTGAAATAAAATCAAAATTTTATTTTACGATTATACTATATCTTCATTAAGTAAATCAAAGGCGAAATAAACCATATTTTCGAGAGCGTAAAAGTGATGCAACTATTAACAGGTGCTGTGACTGACACGAATGGTTTAGCACCACGTAAACTGTACTTTTATACTTACACAGACTTAATGTTTCAATTATTTCAAGCTTTTTTACAATTAGATAAGTTATTGACGAAAAAGGGTTTTTTTCGTGCACGGAGCCTTAAAATGAAAAATCACTTGGTATCCATCAACAAAAGTACCTACATGTTTATACATGTCGTTTATAAAAAAAAAATCTTTATGTAAATACATAATGATAGTAATGATGAACTTTTATAATCGCAATGCGTATGACAGTTCATACACATCATCAAAATTGGCACAAAATGTTCCGATAAACTGCCTGTCAGTATAGTATAAGAGTTAATATTGTTTAAATTTTACTCCCGTTTCATAAAACAACATAACAGTATCTATTAGTACACCCACATTTCACCAGTTATGTTTTAATCCTATATAATAGGGGGCGAGCCTATTGCCATCAACCGGGCACAAATCCAGACTATAATTAATAATTTTCTCTTATGAATTATCTTACTTATAAAATCTTAATAATTAAAAAAAAAAAAAAAAATTAAGTATTAATTGACTGCTGACTGCACCTACCATAATCACAATTAGCTCACCCCTTATTTCACGGGACTTATGACAGCAAAATCTGCCTAGCCTTTTCCCAACTATGTTAGGGTCGGCTTCCAGTCTAACCGGATGGAGCTGAAGCATTTTACATGGGGCGACTGTCTACATGCCCTCCACCCTCTGGGTAATAAATACTATTATACCCCTTTGGTAAGACTGGTTGTCAGACTTTCGGGCTTCTGACGACCCGTAACGACCAGTAACACGATAGATAGAATATTCTTTATTATGTACGCCATAAAAATTACAGAAATAAATGTAGAAATTACCCACCAAACACCCTTTTAATTAACGATATCCCTTAATAAGACTGGTTGTCAGACTTTTGGGCTTCTGACTAACTTAACTGTATCATCTCTCTATCATCGTTTTACTTAAAAATAAACTTTTCATTATTTAAAAAAAAGCGCAGTGGCACTCCGGGAGTGCTGACAGAAGTGAAAACTTAAAAAATAAATCGGCACCGCGGTTATCAACGCGTTGATGTCTTTTACTCCACGGTGTCGGTAAACTCGGTAACAGTGTCGCGAAATCAATGGTTTAGTCCCATCTAAAACACGCCCAACGGGCCTAAAGAAGTTTTCATTTAAAAAAAAATGTCTGGCGAAATGTGCTATGTTGGATTACGAAACACCTCTGCTTGCTTCTTCGGACATTCTTATTGATCAATTTCTTCATCTCCAAAGACTTCATGTTAAAGGAAATCACAGTAAAAAGCCGCTTCCTGTTGACAGGTTGAACGTAAAGGCCTGTTCCCACCGAGGCTGCGGCGATATTCTCACGACCGAGGGAACACCCACTCTTATGTACTACTGTTTGCCTTGACACTGTGTGGGGAGGGCAACGGTGAACGTGGGACATGTATAAAACGTTGAAAATTATGACATAGTCTAGTGCAGTATTTTAGCTTAATTTTTTATTTTATTAAACAGATACTTTTAAAGGTAATAAGCTTATTTCAATGGCATTTTACAAAAGGTTAAAATTATGTATTTTAAATCATTAATCAAGCTAGTAATCCATCAGAAAGCCAATCATTACGGGCATACAATCTCTCTTATAAACCTGCCTCTAAAATATTAAAGATAATTAATCACAGTTTTTTTTTTAGGAAAACGTACTTATACTACTTGTCTAATCAAACGCGTTCCATAAAAGACTCGTCACTTAAAAATGTAGCAGTATACAACCTATTCTCAAATAGGATCTATTTCCCACTGTTTACGAGTGTTTCGATACATCGCACTTGATACTTGCTTACTTCTAGATTTTAGAAGGAAACTCATTTTTACTTAGAGAGTGCACTATTGTTACCAAATGAGGAACAGCGCGTGAAACAATTAGCTAGTAAAGCGAGTTGATAAAAAAAATCAATGACTCATTATTACGATTTAACTTTTTTGTAATAACACCAATTAAAAAAAAAGCAAACATTAAGGTATGAAAACACACAAAAATATGCCCCACTCTACTAACTATAGATGAAAGAAAACTTCTAGGAACGGAGCTTATTACTCTAGACTTCAAAGTGCTACGAAAAACCACAAGTATCAAAACGTTTGAACCGCGTAGCGTGCGCCTACGCAAGTATCAGTATCTCTTGTATTATTGTGTCAACGATGCCGTATTATAGCGGCACGCAATGCGTGACCCGTGTTTTGAGAACCCCACTTATTTTAAAGCTTGTTAAATTTTTGAGGTGAGCAGAATGCCTCCCTCTTTAAATATTAGGAACTAACTTAGGAAGTTATTTAGAGACTAGTTTTGTAATAGAAAACTCAGTATTTAAAAACTGAAAATAACACCTGCATTACCAACTTTTGGCATAAAAAGTATTTACACGGTAGGTAAGTACCTAACTGATGAAAGATAGGAGCCACCTCATATTGTAACAGGACTACCTACACAACAATTCTTCGGCATCCCACTGAGTTAAAGTTCAAAATTCAACCTTAAACCAACACTTTAAAGTACAAATTAAGAGAAGTTCAACACCACACAGAAATCCTGGGAAAATTTCGAGAGGTCAACTCGCCCAATATTTATTATTTACCCGGCCAAACAAAATAGGTGTCGATGTTGCCCATTCGTTTCATACAATGTTTGCTTAATAATGTTGGTTCAAATGTTTGACCAATTTGGTTAGGGCACTGTCAATAGGCCTTTAGGTGAAGGGACAGGGGTCATGCCTTGACTGGGGTACAAGTAGTGTGGGAAGCCGTGTTTTGTATTGTGTGGCTGTCATTGGCTGTGTATCGGCGCTTGCGCCACGGTTGAGGATCTTTAAGCTTTTTGGTTAGCAAACAGGACGATGTGCCACCTGAAACCTGAAAGTGGATAGCTGACTCAGTGTACACACTTGACCTTGAGGTGAAAGGTCTAAGAGGCAATTCCTATATTTTTAGGAAAGTTTGCATCACATTCGAGTCCACGCACTTTTCATAGCTCATATGTCGTGCCGCCTTACAGATGTGTCATTAATAGTGAACCCTCCGCGGGGGTCACCGGCACTGAACGTGTTACCTCACTCTTGTAGTCTGACAAAAATACCTCTAAGTTAAATTTTTTGCCAAGTTTTTGATATTGAATGTCGCTGAGTTGTGATTTCGACTAAATTTTGAACGTTTTTAATTTATTACGAGAATTGGCCTTCTGACGTGCTTATAAATGTTGTTATTTTACCAGCATTTATATTTCTATATCAGTAAAACGTTTGATGGCAAACAAAATTGCACTTAAATCAAAGTAAATATCTTAAGAACCATTGAGGATGAGGTCTTGTCCAAGACAGCAATTCAGGCTAAAATATACATAAGAAAGGCAACATAAGACAGACGCGCAAGTGTAACCGACCCTTTTTTTTGGATGGGAAATTATCAAATAACTTCTCCCGCTCTGGGCGAAGCGGGAGGACGTGTCAGACTCTTACTGACTAAAACCCACCCATGTTCCTTCAGTTGCCTGTATGTTGCCAGGGGCCACGGTAACCCTTTCGGATAAACCCGCAACCCCGGCAGACAAGGTTAGACCTTAGACTGTATTGTCCCACTGCAGGGCAAAGGCCTCTCTCTCCCTTTTCCACACAATTCGGTCTTTTGCCAGTCCTTTCGGTAAAGTCAAGCTCGTCTCCACATTCGCCATCTCCTTTCGTGACCTTTCGGGGGACCGCAAGTGTAATCCCCTGCGGTCCCCCTAAAGGTCACGAAAGTTAAAATAAAAACCGTAAAGACTAGCGTCCGACACAATTAAAGTATCAGTGAGCTCTCGTTCATGATTGAGTCTTTAACAAAGACGTGTTCCAGTAATTTTGACATCCGCCGGCATTATAAGGAAGTAGTAAGTGAAGTTAAAGATATGAATAGATGCATGCGAGAATGCACCAACATTTTTTGACGAGATCCAGCTCACTGAAGTGAAAACTTCTTTAGGCGCGTTGGGCATTTTTGAGACCATTGATTTCGCGACATCATGACGACAACTCATTTTTGTAAACGCGATTGTGCTCTTTATTTATATTATGTTACGGATCAATGATCTATGCAAGAATTTTTACTTAAAAGGTTTTGTAAACGCGATTGTGCTCTTTATTTATATTACGTTACGGATCAATGTTCTATGCAAGTATTTTTACTTTAAAAGTTTTGTAAACGTGATTATGCTCTTTATTTAAATTACGTTACAGATCAATGTTCTATGCAAGTATTTTTACTTTAAAGGTTTCGGAAGTTTTTTTTGTCAACGCGATTGTGCTCTTTATTTAGATAAGGTTACGGACCAATGTTCTATACAAGTATTTTTTTTCCACCAAGGCGATCTTGTTCAAGTTTTCACTTCTGTCGGTACTCCCGGAGGGCCACCACTTTTTTTTTCTTCTTTGATTTATGTTTTTGTTTTCTCTTCTACGGTTACACACGTTGTCTACATCTCTTTTTATATACATTCCTGTCGCAGGTATGCTGGAAGAGATTTCTTTAGAAATAAGCATTGCCTTTGTACGTATTTTTCTGTTCCTTTCTTCTTGTCTGTTTATATGTGTGTGCATAAATGGTTAAATAAATAAATAAATAACAATTTTATTCCATGAATGCTTGATTAATCAAAAGGTACTATCTACTTAAACAAAAGAATTTGCTAACAAAAATAACTGTTGCACAACCAAACAATGAACGTGGAAAGCTCCATTGAAAAAGAGTCAAAGAATTTAGCTTGTCTTAAAGTAAGGGGTTGTCATGTCAGTGTCACTCTTACAGAACTAGCTTATCCACTGCTTTATGGTAACCTAGCTAGAATTTCTTAAAAGTGACGTATAATTAAAACATTAAACACGTCGGAAAGGATCACTAATCACTAGGTGTGAATTAAACACAAACAGACAATTATCATGGTCATCCGTAAGTCCCTGACTCATGGGATTCCTACTACAGAATCCGAGATGACAAATATATTCCAAATACATGCTCATAAAATCCGATGACTCCCTTCAATATAAGTGGAACGTTGATGACTTCTAGCAGGAAGCGGTGATGGACATACAAACATTGTAATTAATGCTAATTGCTTGATGACTGCCCTACGATGCGATACGTTGCATTCATAACACAGGGACATAGACAGTATTAAGACATCCATTTTTAGGGGAACCGAATGAAAGTTAGTTATCATCATCAAAATTAATTGGATGTTTCGAAAATGGATAAATAATTATGTAAAAGATTCTTCCTGTTTTCGTGTGGTTAGTGACTAACCTGGTTTCAGAGTTTTGAAGCCACCCGTGGCTTCCTCCACCTCTGACTTGGCTTCACATGCCGTCGAGAAAAATCTCTCAGGCATGCCGGTTTCCTCGCGATTTTTTCCAACACCGTTTTTGAAACAAGTGACAATTATACAATACGCACATGAATCCGAAAAGTCAGAGGTGCGTGCCTTGGGTTCGAACTCGAGACCTATATTAGGAGTCTCTAACCACACGAAAAGAAGAAGAAGAATGAATTGTCTTTAAAAATTCAAAATGGAAACTATTTCAGGTAAGGTAAAAGTTGCTGAGACACTAGAAAAGTTCTTTACCAACATCCAAATAGAGGTTACGAAGTCTCTCCCCTCATCATCTATATTAGCTGAATCTCTTCTCAAAGAAAACTTTAGTAAGGAGATTCCAAGTTTTGAATTCAAAGTCAAAGTCAAATAATTTATTTCAATTATGCATACATAAGGCCATTTTTAGAATTGATTCCATACTTCTCCGAAACGGCTTGATCGATTTTTATGAAATTTTATATTTATATTTGGTACGTCTGAGAATCGGTCGTAATCTATTTTTCATACCCTTAAGTGATAAGAGTGGTCCACTCCAAACATTTATATGGCAAAACAACTTTTGCCGGGTCAACTAGTAGAGCTGGAAAACTATTATTTGGTAAACATGACGCAAAGAACACAAACACAAAAAATATTTTTAATAAAAAATACAACCGACTTCCAAACTACAAAGTGAAAAATAACTTTAATTTGGTAAGTCGGTGTCTTTATTAGATCAGTATTTTAGTTTTTTGACACCGACTTCCGAAATTAAAGTTATTTTTCACTTTGTAGTTTGGAAGTCGGTTGTATTTCTACTGGGTTGGTTTGCAATTTATCTAAGTTACAATAGCCTAATGTCAACTAGTCATCAAAAATACCCAAATCGCTATAGATGTGCCTATAATATTTGAAGAATTCTCTCGATTTCTCCAAGATCCCATCATCAGATCGTGACCAAATGACAATGGGACCAACTTGAAAGTATACCCTTTCAAACAAAAAAATAATTTTTCAAATCGGTCCAGCCGTCTTCGAGTAATCGGGGAAAATACACAAAAAATAAAAATCCCGACCAACTGAGAACCTCCTCCTTTTTTTGAAGTCGGTTAAAAAGAACAAGTTAGGGAAAAATATGCGTCACATCCACGTAAAACGGCCAGCAGTAGGTACGCAGTAGTTAGTAGTAATGACACCATAATAACTAGGAAAGATGAATACTATAGGCCTAGCTTAACTGACACTAAAGCTTTCATTACTCGCAGACTGTTCTTAGCCGATGGGGCCGAAAGGTTCTGGAGTGGTGACCGCGTACTGGAAGACGTAGCGTTGGAAGACCTCCCACAAGATGGACCGATGACCTTGTGAAGGCCGCAGGAATCCGCTGGATGCGGAAGCACAGAAACGGTTGAAGTTGCGGTGCTTGGGGGAGGCCTATGTCCCGCAGTGGACGTCTTTCGGCTGAAATTAATTAATAAAAAGCTTTCGTTTTCTAGGAAAGCGGTTCCGTCATATTATAACAGACGTCATACAAATCTGTAATTTTCAACACTATTGTCAAAAAATGTTCTGTATTTGGACAGCCGATACTGTGTGATAGCCCCGGATTTAGGGGGAGGCAAACCGGGGCCCGACTTCCGAAATTAAAGTTATTTTTCACTTTGTAGTATTTTTTTTGGAAGTCAGTTGTTTTTATTTTTTTTGTAAAAAGTTTGCTATGGGAATCCTTTAAAATATCATCAATAGAATATTATCTAGATAGATAAGTAAGTAATCATTTTAGAACCAATATGGCACACGTTTAAAATCCCGTGCCCGGGCGCCAACTTCAGGGGGCGACAAATTCAAGCGTAGCAAACAAGTGCACCACCCAGCACATCGCCACTTTGCAAGAAATGAGACGCGCAGCACATGTAATCTTTAAAAAGAAATATTTTGTACAACAGTTTTGGCACCCTTGTTGGATTGGCGCATTATCGATCGATAAAATTTGATTAATATGTTGCTGGCAAAATTTCATTTTGAGAAAATTTGAATTTCGCGGGCTAACTTAGCGCATCCCCCATAAAATATTGGCTGGGGGCGGCAGACCATATTATTTGTAAACCAGAAGATGTCCAACACCTTATAGATTGTATTCGCAATAGTTTTGAAAGGCAACATTTATGTACAAAATTAAAATTAAGTGAATTCGATTTGGGTAAATTTCAATGTATTCTGGCTTACCCCGCAAGCAATAAAGCTAAGCTTATTTATAAGTTTATATTTAATAGTCTTAAGAAATTTTTTTAAGTAACTTACCTAAGAAAATGATGGGGCTGACATGACCTGTTAATGGTGCAAGTCCCTAATAAACAAAGAGAAAAAAAAATTGGCGGGGGGCGGCAGACGGCAGTTTTTGCCCCGCCTCAAAAAAGTTCTAGACCCGGGGCTGCTGTGTGACCGTTCATCGCTTTCCTAGGATAGCACAGGTTTATTAGCCCCAAGAAATTCTTCCAAAAACAATACAGTAACAAAAGCAACATTTTGTTTGATACACAGTCGCAATAAATATCGTGTTCCCCAAAAAATAATGACTTTAAGAATAATGGGTGTTACCGTACTAATGACCGGACGAAAGTTCAAAAGGTCTTAACCAGGCGTTCGGTTAAAAACATCACTTTACGGCTATAAACCCGTGTATTGTGAGAAAGCACGACAAATGCTAATTTAGAAAAGATTAGCGATGTAGAAGACTTTTTCTTCTTTTTTTGTGAAAAATCGGTTTTTAAACGATATTGTTATGTGACTGCAGTTGCGGTTTCTATTTAGATTCGTCATTGAGAAGATCATAACGGTACTCTGTGCTATGGTTGTTCGGCTTGGTTACAATTTACTGCCACGACTGCCAGGGCCTAGCCCTTGATTAGGCTTGGCTCGGTTACGTTTCCTTGTCTTAATCGTAAATAAAAAGTGCTAGAGTGTCGCCAATCTGTTTCAAGTTGACAGTTCAACAACATTCATTGCGTTATTTACGTCGTTGAGCAGATTTTTATTCGAACTTATGAAGCAATGGATTAGCAATCTGTTTCAGATTGTGATTGATCGTGTATTACGCAATTAGGGTGCCCGCTTCGTTCGTCCGTCCAGTGATAACACAACAAAGCCACGCACAAAACATCCAAATATATCCCGGCAAGCAACATTGCCGATTATACAACTAAAGTCTCTGAAAATTCGAAGCAATCTAGTAAACCTCTCACAATTTTCTCACGTAAATCATAATAGGTAGTCACTCATCTGCACCTTAGCATCTTGCGTACAATGATACGTTTCTAAAAAAGAATAGTTCCCGTAGCAGCCGACAGATGTCTACACTGCAACAGATAAAGATTTGTTGTTGTCAGATAAACCCTTTGTAGAACGCTGGTTTCGGTCACGGCTTAGGTACCGACAGCAAAAATGAAGGGTGGCCAGTTTTTCACAAGCTTTGATGAAAAAAAGATAAACGTTTTGAATTTTAATGGATCTTTTCAATCAATTTAGTAGTTGATAAATGAAACATAAGTGTAGATTGATTCAAAATCAAAATATTTTAATTCACGTAAACATAAATGGGCACTTAAGAAACGTAGAAGCTAGGTGCACGGTTCCAATTGATTGCTTCCTAAGGAGAAGGGCCGGTAAGACACTCCATGGTAATTGAAGGTAAACAAATAGTATATCAGTGACGTATGCATTATTTTTTATAGTATATTTTTTTGACATGAAAACATCTTTTCGCTCGGTGTACACACGGCTACTTAACAAGCTACACATTTTCAGTAGGTATAAGCTGATCTCGCATTGTATAGGATTTCCGTACAATGAGAGGTCAGCATATACATTATTTCTGACCAACAAAAACATGTAAGATTTCAACCGCTAATAACCACAGGACTTTTTTGTAAACACAAAAAGTTTCGCTAAAGCCCTTTATCTATTTGATTGGTATATTATATATTTAACTAGGTAGGTACCTACTCATGTAATCCTATAAGAAAAGAACACCTCTGTGACGCAGATTTAGAAAGCAAATACGCTTTATTAAATATCACATTAATGACAAAACCAGAGAAGATCTTAAAAGATTACCAAATGTCAAATGCATGTCAGATGTCATGAACTAACTAGGTAATCCTGTGATATCGTCTGCGTTGCTGACGGTACCGAGGCGTGTCGGCCCACTGTGGGAATGTCTGCTCGTGAATCGCCCGTGGCTTATGACAATTTGCATTTTTTTGCTGTCCATACCGACAGAATCGCTTAGATACAAGTCTAATTTAAAAGCGATATTATGATGATTGGATTTGAACATAGAACCTATAATTTTTGTCCTTCTTATACTCATAGATTACGGCAATACCATGATTCTATGAACTCCACAGTTAGTCCAGTAAAGAGCAGCAGAAATTAATCTAAACTTACTATTCAAAACTATTTATAAACATTTACAATAAATTTTCCTGTAGATATTGTAGGTGCGTTTCTGGCATCAAAAACGCTCAGACCACATAAAGCAGTAAGTATTTACATATCTATGTATACACTGAATCGCAAATAAACATATTTTCTTTCTTTTTAGTAGGCGCCTATGTCACACACGTCTATAATTTGTCGTCCATAATCCATCATCGTCTCAAATCTAATCTAATTTATGCTATGTAATTTAATTTATTTATTGTAAACAATTTAGCTTTTAATTATTTATTTTCATCTAAACTATGCATTACTTGTTTTAATTAATTAATTATGTTATTATCTGCGCATAATGTAGTGCATGCTGTGCTTTTCTATAAAGTAATGAGGCGCTTAGACTTAAGTTTGCAATGTACAGACGCCAGCACTTCAAGCTACTACAATCTGTCAAATTTATTTAATAGATTTTCAACTTTATTGTTGAAGTATAAGGTTCAAAGTTGATTGGGAAAATTTGACAGTTTCGGGTAGCTTGATGTGCTGGCGTCTGTACTAATAAAATTATAAAGTAATAGTGTACTCATTGTTGAAGAGCTTAATAATAAATAAATCGTATGCGGCTCCATACGCCTGTATGCGGCAATCGAAGAAGCTAAATTTTCCAAACGTCAATTGTTTTTCATTATTTTTTGTAGATGGTGAATGAAAATCTATGAAAATGGATCTGAATGACACCAGTAGTCAAGTTACTGACCATTAGCGCTCATTTACATATTCCGAATCGCTGTCTGCTCACGTCTCGCACCGCTCCACTGTCCCGCGGCGGTGGCCGTGCTCCGAAACCTCTCTTTTCTCCTCGACCACGCTTCTATATTCGCTAATTGCCCACAAAAACATCGCGTGCAACATTTTGACCTGTAACGGTTGGTGATCTACCGTTCGCGTTTTACTGCCCAGTTGTTCATGCACCTAATACTTTAATAATATTTGAACTATAACTGTCTGTTATCCGGAGCAGCGGGAAAATGGGGTTTAGGGCGAAGAAAAAGTCAAGGTCAAGATCAAATAATTTATTTCAATTAGGCACTTTTAAACGTCAAAATTTACAAAAAATAGAATTGATTCTAGTCGCCCCTTCCAAAAGGTAGTTTTCGTATGGAGAAGACTGGGCAAGAAACTCCACCGTTACTCTTTTAAAATGTTTTACAATATTTTGTATGTGCATTAATTATATACCTAATTATATGTGAAGACGATGCACCTAGAACAAAATTACTATACCACAATGGGTAAAAATAATTAAAAATGAAGTAATGACATATAAATGAATTCTGTGATGATACCTGGTGCTCACATATTTACAAACATTGTAAAAGTATACCATACTTATTCCTAATTTTTTTACAAGTAATACTATTAAGTCAGTGTGTGAGTCTTTGTTGAAGAGCATGTGAGTGGAGTCATGAGTGCTGAGCGAGCTGGTCCACCTCCCAAAGGACAGGAGAAATATTCAGAGTTGATTCATGGCTATCTTCATTCTTTGAACATGGGCACCAGAAAAACCCCGGTAGGTTGAATAAGGCGCAGATATAAAACAGGTCATTAACAATAGTTTCAAATTATATATGGTTCTCCAGACCGTATTTCGACCATGGCGGTCAATCTCAACGGAGACTAAGCCTTCAGCGCGGGAGATATTATAGTGCACAAGTGTGTGCGTAGACAGGTGCAGTCTCTCTTCCCTCGCACTCTCATAGTCCGATGGGATGGCAATCGGACACGACCGGAGAGAGATCAGGCGCAGGGCCAACGACTTAACGTGCTTTCCGAGGCACGAGGGTATCACACCGCCATCTTCCAAACTCCGGGCTGTTACTAAGAAATTCCTAATGGAAATACCCAATAACATTTTGCCCGACCCGGGAATCGAACCCAGGACCCCACGCTCATCAGTCGTGCTTGCGACCACGAGACCAATGAGGCAGTAGTTACAGATTATCATGGTATGGACGTGGGATGTGGGAAGAACGAAGAGCATGTGTCAAGAAAAGTGTTAGGTTTGATCATGAATGGCTAAAAGAAAAGTGGCCGGCCAAATAAAAGATCCACCCATCTTTTATTTGGCCGGCCACTTTTCTTTTGTTTCTTTTTCTTTCTTTTGATTGTGTGAAAAGTATGATTATCTGGTAATGGAGGAAGGGAATACCTACTGAGATAACGGCTGATTTATACAATGCCGTCTATGGGTATGTGACCGCCCGTATTTAACTGAATATTCATGAATAATTCTCGAAAACTAACTCTAAAAGGGGGCCTATCTTTTTTTTTGTTCATATATATTTATTTTTAATCTCCCTATGATTTTATGAACTTACACTTGTGTTTTTTAAATAAATACTTTTTTTAAAATCTATTTGTCTACACCTCCGTTTTTTTTCATAGTCGACAAATTTTAATAAAAATGGCTTTTAGAAATTATAAATAGAATCCAAATCGAGCCAATAACATTGGAGATATGGAAAACGGTAATAAAAAAAATAAAAAATAATAACATGAAGAATATTAAAGATAAAAGAAAGTTAATTTTAAAAAAACACGATTATTTTTCATGAATATTCAGAAAAATACGGTCACATGCCCATGGGCGACATTGTTTATGGAAGAAGAACATGAAGTGGGCTGACCTCATATAAATTCGGATTAGGATGATGACCGGTTAGCTCTTCACAACAATATAGTAAGACTTTTTTCACGAGATTTGTAACGTCTTGTTAAAAACGGACCAGACTGACGTCAAACCGTTAACTTTTCATTTGCACCTTTTGCGCTTAATAGTACGCTTTCAAACTCCTAAACATACCCACAGGGTACAGTCACGCTGTAAATTAACTTTGGGAGAAATCAATATCGTAATAGCTAAAATATTGTCCAACGCAACATGTAATCATTTGGTGCTAGTGACCTATCAGCGGTAACATCGCTGCTTCACTTATTTGCACAAACATTGCTGTGTTTCTTCCTGGTCCTTTGACGTAAGGTGGTTTCGAGCCAGCGATGTATGCGTATCATAGCGATGGAGTAATGTAATTTTCTTTTTGTTCCTTAGTAAAGGGTATAGTACGTTTCTCGTTCGTGAGAAAACCCCTATGGCGACAAACGTGGTACATTATGAACTGTATAGTTAGTTTTTTTCTTAATTTTAGTACCGAATCGTCACGTATTACATGCGTGTGCGCACGTGGGTAAGAAAGGGCAGAGAAGGTAAGGAAAGGTCACAATTATAATGCTATAGGAAAAGTTTTGAGTGTGTTTATTATTGTTTGAGAATAATCACTGCGTGGGTACGGGGTATTAGCTTGGTAAGGCCACAGATTACATATGTAAGGCTTAGCCAATTGAGTTTAATTTTTTACTAATTAAAAATAAATCAAAATGATGACGTCATCGGCCTAAACGACTGACTGCTGGTTAGTAACTTGAAGTGATTTTAAAAATCCATAAGAAACAATGTACCTACTTACAGTTAAGATCATTACATCACTATAAAGTACGAAAGAACGTAACTTACAAGTAATAACCTTAAGTTTGAAGTCATCGGTCATGGAGAAGTATCTCTCGCCCCGCCCCACGCACCGAGTTACGCGGCACGTCGTCATCAATCGATAACACCCAATCGATAAAGAATCGATACAAAGTGATTTGTGTTTCCGCTACCGGTGTTCACTTGCTTATTACTCGGCTAGTGATGTGTAATTATAACATTTTGGTCACTTTACACCCCAGGCAGGGTTTACCTATTGTGTAATTAAATGTGTAATTCTAAGATTTATTGAATCATTAGCCCAGTTTTAATAACTGTGGGTTTAAAAAGTTCTGTTATGCCCCAAAGTTACACTTAGGTACCTAGGTACTCAAGTCTTAAACCGCGAGTACCCTTAAAATCTTCTGATTTCTTTACATCAATCCATTTATCCATTCTTTGCAGTCCTTTGCAGAAACTTTTCATGAGTGTCGTAAGCTGCATCATTTGAATGGGGATCTAAGTTTGAAAATGCCTAAGAAGGCAAAATAGATCATGTTTCCGGATTGAAGAGAAACAGATTCGATACAAAGACACTATCTAAAATGAAAGATAGATTGTTTGTTTGAAAAAAAACCTGATTCATGATGGGGAAAAGTCATGTCGTATACATGAGTAATTTCAATAATTCAAAATTAAGCCATAAAAATCTGGTAGTGTCCAAGCTCTCTTGGAATGCTCGCGTGGTGTGCTGGCTGCCTGGGGGCGTTCCCACCACCGCCCGTCCGCGCCGCATGCGCAGCTGAACGAAGACAAAGTAACAAAACTGTTTGCACGATACCTGAAGTGATTTTATTAGCTGGGAATTTTGAGATCAGATTTGACGGTATATGGAGTCTAAAGCATACACGTGATAATTTATGTGAAATGTGCTCTGAAGACATCTTCAGACGTAAATTCGACAAGGCATTCGTATCGACAAGCAAAAGGACGGTTTAGGCCTAAGGAACAAGAGTGCTCTTTTGATTGAATTTTTTTTTATTAAATTTTTTTTTGTTTGTTTTTTTTTATAAGTGCTAAAATAAAATGGGTGTTTTTTTTTAAATATAATTCGTAAGTATTATTGGTACTTAGGCAGTCGCACTAAGCGGCGGAATGGCCATGACTTCATTAGTTTCGTTTTCACGTTCATGGGACTCAATCACTAATATCTTAGCAAATATCCGAATAATAAACATAAAACCATCAGAAATTGTTATAATTTTTTTTTGTTTTGACACAAAATAAAAATGGTAGTGATCAGTATTATATTTCAAATTCAAATTATTTTATTTCACATAAACCTACAAGGGAACTTATGAAACGTCAGAAGCTAGGTGCACGGTTTCAATTGGTTGCTTCCTATCGAGAAGAGCCTGTAAGAAACTCCACGGTAACTCTTTATAAAATAAATGGTTTCTACAATGTTTTCAAATTACAGTGTTAATAGGTATGAGAGGACAGTGTAGGCTTATCAACAAGTACCGGGTACTTAGTAAAATAGAAAATGGTCCACAAGTCTAGCCTACCACGTTCTTACATTCACAAAATCTAAAAGAAAAGAATATATATAAAAGATTAACAAAATAATAAAAATAAGGACCTATTTAAACCAAATGACACGATTGCCACTACAGCTAGCTGTACCAAATCTAATTTACCTCATCAGTAGCATGACAACCATATAAACGGGTTTTCTACAGGTTTTGTCGACAGAAGAATAGACAAAATGACAGATTGTGAATTGTGATTGTTTATCTGTCATTTTGTCTATTCTTCCGTCGACAAAACCCGTTTCTATTGTCGTCATGCTAAGCGTGCAGGGGTCGTTTGTCACAACATTTTCTCTTTACCAACTAGACACATTTTAGTATCTACTGTAAAGCGGGTGCTGACACTTCATGATATATGATAATGGTAATGAGAATCAGTACAAAGCAATTTTCTCGACACGATCCATTTAATTTGAACGCTGATTTAACTTGAGTGATCGAGTCTGGCTCTCTCTGAGGAACACCCAAGACATTGTAGTTATTAAGAAGAAGAAAGTTTGTTATTATTATCTTCATGCTGTGGTAATTGAAGATGGCGGACCTCATGGAAAAGATTTTAAAATGAAGTGACTAATATTTGATTTGGCCTTTTACCTGCAGTGGCAAAATTCGGGATAATCGTCGCTTGGTGCCTCACGGGCCTCTGCGAGTTAGCATCGGCCTCTCGTACGCCTTTCAAAGTCTAGGACCTCCGGGGCCCCGAGAAATGTCAGAGACAAAAAATATATTGATTGACCAACAATACACACAAGTGTAAGTACGAGCTTAGGTACAGCCCAGGAAAACCAAGCGAAAAGTTCCAAGGAAAGAATAAACTTTACGAAATCAGAAAAAGTTCTGTTTAATTTGCTTTGGCAGTGGGTTCATGGGTTCTTTGGTCATCATTATATAATGATGAGGCATTTGCTATTGAATTCGCCCCATCATTTCGTCAACCTGACTTTCACTTTCAGAAGCATACGAGCTACCATCCAAAACCCTTCCTTGACAACGGTCAGTGGACGGATGTAGACCTTTTGAAATCCTATTAATCTGTCAAGTTGACTCAATTATTGACATTGGTTAGGTCCCCGAATAACAGGTGGCGAGGCCTGAAGACAAAAGATATGGTAATAAAGAAACGATAACTCATGGTTTCGGCATTTAGAACACAGAATACGGGCTCTAAATGCAACAAGTAGGTTGATCTGACGGGTACAGCCGTGTGTCCCGGTGTTACACTATTTTTTTAAAGCGCTCTGTTAAAGCGAAGCTTAGAGCAGGAGAAGTTGTTTAAAAAGCAACCAAAAAAAAAAGGTTAGGTTAGGTTATATATGCGTTGAAGAGTGCTTAAGTGCCCCCGTGGCCCCCGGTGCAAGTGTGCGAGGGAACACGGGTAGGTTTTAGTCAGCAGAAGTCTGACATACCCCTCCATCCGCCCCAGGACGGAGGACATCCAAGAGGATATCCACCACGAAAAAAAAAAAGAAGAAAGAAAGAAAGAAAGAAAAAACGTTTATTTGCGGTAAACATGACGCAGAAAAGTATTGTTTAGAATATAAAAATGAAATAAGGTTGGGGGAAGCATGCGTCACATCCACGCAAATCGGCTATCGCTCAGCATTATGCTACGACCCTATGCAAGACAGAGCCCCAGCGCTGGTTTTCAGCGACAGCCGGCGCCGACGTAATGACGTCAACCGGTGCAGCAAACAAATATGACGCTGTATAAGTGCAGCGTACTTAAAGAAAAATATATATATATTTTTAATATAGTGTGATGCAATATACTAAATAAATGTAAAAAAAAAAAAAAGAAATGGACATACTTTATTTCTATGTTACGAGAATATCATCCTCAAAAAAAGAGGGTTATATATGCAGGTAAGTGTACAGGTAATACAGGTTTCATCTTATGGTTACAGAAGAAGTAGATCATAACCGTAAAAGAATAATAAACATATTTGAAAACAGGTACGGATGATTATTATGATGATGATGAGGTGATGCGGATGAATTAGGGAAATGTCGTCAGGAAAGTTTTGAGTATGAATGTGAATAACTATACAAGTAGGGGAAGACCAAAGAAACGATGGATGGACTGTGTAAAAGATGGTATGGCTAGGAAGGGAGGACTACCGAGATGACGACTAAAAGATAATTATGGAAGAAAAAGACATGTTGCACCGACCACAAATAGGTTGGGATAAGGGCGGGATTATGATGATGATGGTGAAATCGTGTTAAATTTTGTTTTTATTTTTGTTTTGTTTTTATGTGTTTAATTTTATTGGATACTGTAGAATGACTACCATTCTACAGCATCCAATAAAATGGTCTGAACAACATTTGTTCTAGCAAAACTGTGATTCAAATTTCACGGTGTATATTGTTAAGACTAGTAAAGAGAGATGACAAAATTGTTTAAATACATGCCTGTATAACGCATAAAGGGTGCTGATGGGGTTGCCTCGATACTGCAGCGCATCAGGGATGTTTGCTGAAGCACGCGATGACTGCTTCTACTCTGTGATGCGGAAGCGGTGCGCATCCCTGGTTAGTAGGGTACGGGGCAGCATCAAAAGCATCCTTGTTTATGGTAGCAAGCAGGCTAGATTGTGCGTTTGTGAACCACTGCTGTTAAGGTATCGGCTGAGCCTGTCACCTTGCAGCAGTGATGTCCCGAATTGTTTCTGTGTTAATGTTTTATTAACGTATTTTGTAAATTACTAACACTATGAGTCTTGTTGCTTGAATGATTAAATTTAATATTATTTCCTTTATTTCATTTAAATACTTATAAATTATATTTTTAAATATTAGAATATAGAAAACTCAAAAAATATAAAAATTGTGGCCCACCGGTATCGGGAACAGGGTCCAAGCTACCGGCGCGGCGGCGGTCAGGGCTCCAGAGAGAGGAACCTTCTGACAATGCGAGCCGTGTCCAGGAGTTTAATTATTATTATAAAACCTAATCATTTGAATACTTTCAATATTCGAATTCAAAAAATCATAATGACGATTGTCTAAGTACAGCATCGTCCACGAAGTTGTGTTGTAACCTCATTTGCCCTCAGGTTGTGACTTGGGCCATAATGTAAAGAAATTACTCAAGTTGGATTAGCGCTTTCTAAAATATCATTGAAATCTACATACAATAATCATCGAAATCCTAACAAATTTTTTATTTCAATAACATTTTGATTACCCTCCTTTTGTTCAAAATAATGGCCATCGACCATCTTGCCTTACAGAAGCTAATAAAAAAGAATACAAAGGAAAAATAATATCTATTATTATTTTGATTGACTCTACAAATCTACATGAATAAAATTAATTAAATTTTTCTTAATTAAGTTTTCCATTCATCTTCGATTAAGCTATTGAACTTATTAAGTTTGACAAAAGAATGATTTCACTTGTAATAATATTATTCATGAATACAACACAAATGAATGTGATAGATTAAGTATCGATTCGTTGAGATGTGTTAGTTCATCGAAGACAGATTTTTTAAAGGTTTTAAGGCCACGGAATCTTTGCTAACAGAAATGATTTATTGAATAGCGATGATTCTAGTAATTTAGCATAGATCATCTCGTAGATAGAAGGTGTACTTATATACGGACTATACGGTACTGCTCATAACTAAGATATGAATAAAAAATTTCGGGTTTAAACAATGATCTGCCGGAACGATTCAAGCTCGTTAATTAAATCACTCATATTCTGTAGATCAATTCCCATGGAGGTAGCAAGGTCAACGTACGGCAGGCATGTTGACTACTGGCCGGCAGCCGACCTCCAATCATGTCGAAAAAAATAATATTTCAATCCCAAGGATCTTCGCGTGCCGCCAAATGCTACCGATTACCAGATTCCTTGACACCAACCGATGATCAAGACCTACCTCGCCCCGCGCACTCCTAACAACTAAGAAGAAAGAAGGAAACATGGAAAATTTTCGAGAGGTCTACAAATATTGGTTGCACCATTTGAATTTTTGGTATAATCGTTCCGAATTTGAAGCAGGACTGTCTGGTGTCACTTACGGATTCCATTCTCACGAATGAAGTGAATGTAGTAGAAATTAGTCATTCGCTCCCAAAGTTGCGCATTGCGTTGAGCACGAATGGCTCGGGGCATTGATCAGAATGCGTTCCTTTTTGAAAAATGGATGGTCGTGCATAATTCAGTAGGCTGCTATGTAATTTAGATTGTCTATTCTGCAGTTACCGGGCAATTTTTCAGCTTGTTGGCTTGAATCAATCAAATTCGTAATATTTTACGGATGATTCTGAATTGATCATGGCCAGGAGGAAGTTATTATGCGATCACTTCTGACCAATCTCCTGTCAACATCTGTGTACCTTTGTGTCTATCACATAATTTGAGAAATGACATACGATTTTTAGTAGTGCTAGCAGGTAACTGCGTATGTTTTTACTCTCCGAATAACGATTATATACCGCATTGAATCTGCGGATCACATCACAAGTTATTACAAAAGCTTATCAGAAAATAATCTCGTGTGAAAGTGTTGAATCTAAATTCATATCGGTCGTGATATACGACGGTATAATTTGGCTGATTGCAGCCCAGCAGCCTATTGTTACGTCTTCGGAACAATGAACATAGTGCAGACCACGATTTTTGTGAAATTCCAAACTGTTGATGTGTTAGAAAATAAATAAAAGTACGTAATTTTTTTATGTGTATGGGAAGTTGTTTAGCAGCTTTCTTTGTGGAGCTTGGAGAAATATTTATCATTAATAATGCGGACTATTGAGATAACTGTAGTTTTTGTAAACGAACGATATATGAACGTTAACGAAGCAAAAGGAGTAAGTATAAGGATCGTAGCAGCAGTGGGTGGTCCAGTGGTAACGACCGCAACTTACAAGTTGTAGGTCGTAGGTTCGAAACCACACAGGCGCTTTACTTTGTGTAAATTATTTCATCACCACTGCTCTTAAAACGGTGAAGAAAAATATTGTGAGGAAACGGCATGTCCTAGAACCAAACTCAAAGACATGTGACATCTACCAACGCGCACTGGGTTCACGTGGTGGATTACGGCCTCTGACCGAGAGGAGGCCTTTGTCGCTGCGACACAGGTCTCCTGGGGCACATTATAGGCTGACTATGTAAGGATCGTAGCAGGTGGCGTTATGTAGTTTCTGTCTACCCCTATAGGAAGTGGGGTTTATGTAAGTTTTGATTATTCTGTCGCACGGACGTAAAAATATCGCGGCGGTATTTTATCGTACATTGGATTTTCAACGCTCTGCTTAGCACCAAGAGTTGAAAATCCAACAGTGTGTTTTTTCGCCGCGCTGGGATGCATTCTGTTGAATTTTTAACGCTCGGCTTAACACTGAGAGTTGAAAATCCAGTGCGCGATAAAATCCCGCCGCGATTTTATTACGTCCGTGCGAACGTTGGCTAACTGAAGTAGAACCGATCAATGTTGCGATTGGTTAGGAGTCCGTAAACATAGCTTTAATATAATGTCACCTTTTCTGCAAGGGTAGGCGACGGTAAATATGGCGTCGAAGGGAAAAATGTCAAAAGGATGACTAGCGCCGCCCTCGAACAGCTAATAAAACTAAATAATGATTACGGATTTATCTGTCAGCCAAATGTTAGCTAAGTAGATTTGCCCGTCCTCGTAGTAATATTTGGGAAGCCAATGTTAGGTTAAATGGTCGTCTTGCATTATTGTCGGTTTATGGATGGGTGACCATCCATTACATATCGAGACTCCTCCGTGCCTCGGAAAGCACGTTAAGCCGTTGGTTCCGGCTGTCATTCGTAGATCTTTGACAGTCGTTACGGGTAGTCAAAAGCCCAAAACTCTGGCAACCAGTCTTAACAAGGGGTATCGTGTTACCCAGTAACTAGGTTGTGGAGGTCAGATAGGCAGTCGCCCCATATAAAATACTGGTATTCAGCTGCATCCGGTTAGACTAGAAAACGACCCCAACATACATAGTTGGGAAAAGGCTAGGCAGATTGATTGTGCGTGAGATGATGATAGGTGTTCCTGCAACGACAAAAATAATAATACACCAACCATCCATACAAAAATAGGTCACACACAAACAAAAATATAAAAAAAAAATGCAACCATAAAAGCAATTAGCAAAGGTGCCGTTTCGCGGTAATTCACATTCGATTACTTTTAATACCACTGCAAAGTGCATAAAAGGTGCCGCTGTCAAAACATGAGCATTCACAGGTTTACAAACTCTTTTCTCCGTTTTTTTTTCTTTTTGCAGGTGCGGAATGTAAAAAAAAAAGATTTTATGACGGCGCTTGAGTTTACCTGTCGGCGCTATGCGAGAGGCACTCAAGAAATAAAACTGTTTACTAAATAAAAATGCTGGTCTGTAGTTTTTATTACGGCGCTAAGGATCGGACCTATCACAAGATAATTAGTAATGGTGGGATGGTGCAATGTTACCATGTTGAAAAAGTTTTATTATTTTGTTATTGAAATCGAAAATAGAAGTTTTGTTAAATTAATGTCAGGGGTGCACACAAAAAGTAACTTGACTGAACTTGATAATTTAGGATATCGAAAATCAGTCTGGGAGTGTTTGAAAATATTGCATAGTAAAAGTAAAGCGATGTTGATGTAAAAAGTAAAAGGATGAATAATAAGTGCGATATAACGAATGATATCCAACTTTTATTGGTTTCATCTTACATTATCAAATTATCTTCAAGGCTGCAGCCTATTCCAGTTTTTCTACCTGTCAATTTCGGGTCTCACCCAATTCAAATGATGCGAAACTAATACGCATTACTAGTAAACCGTTAGTAAGATTACATACTATTGTACTTTTTTACAATTTCTTGAGCACAAAACAAGCACCATTCAGCCTCTACTCTGTGGGCTATTCGATTTAACCCGTCGGAGGTCCTGGTAATAATATTTTTAATGATGTGTAAAGTTGCCATTGAAAAAAAAAAATTAAATGGGTTGTGTCTGCAGTTTGTGCATTAAAAATCTTTGATCGAAGGCGTTTCAGAAAACAGCTGTTGATGTTCAGTCACTTTACCTAGACTGGAAGGAAACAACTGGGCATAGAGAAAAATGGTTATAGAGGATAAAAGTGGCTAGGCTTTATAGCCTCTCGACTGGTAGGGGTGTTTTTGGCGTAATAGGTAGAAAAAGAAATATACAGAGCATATTGAGGAGCCAACTCGCCTGTACGAGTAAAAAAGACTCATCTAAGTGACATTAATTGACTCACACATAAATGTAATGTACATTACTAAAACCGACTAAATTACAATTTGGGACAATACTTTTTCTTCCCGATGCATAAAAAAAGGAAACAAGACACAAACTAACAACAGTATCGTTGTTCTTATTTATTGAGAATACAAAAAATCTTATTGTTTTAAAGCTCTGCCACAATACGTGTCAAGTGTCAATGGTTGGCCCCGTGTGAAGTCGAAAATCGACAGTAAATCAACAAAGCGCCGCGCGCCACTCTTGCGCAGATCTGCAGACTTCTACTACGACTGAACGAGCTTGGTACTTTACTGATTAAAATAGGAGATGATTACGGTTCGGCCTCGTTGGTCTAGTGGTCGCAAGCGCTACTGCTGAGTATGAGATCCTGGGTTCGATTCCCGGGTCGGGCAGTGTTATTGGGTTTTTTCATCTGGAATTTCTCAGTAGCAGCCCGGAGTCTTGGAAAATGCCATTGATAATAAGATGCTCCGAATTAGGGTTACCATTCGTCCGGATTTGTCGGGATGATTCCGGTTTTTGGGCCCCCCGTCTGGACTTTGTCCGGCCTTTTCGACTTGAGGGTTTTTTAAATAAAATATAAAAACTTAAAGGACTTTTGAAAAAAGAAAAATTAAAAATAAAATTTCCGGACTTTTTTGCAAATATCCGGCTTTATGTCGGGACTTTTTTAATATTTCGAAATGGTGACCCTACTGCCTTCCTACGATATAATTTTTCAATAAACATCTATTAGGTATTATTACAAAGTGGTATGCCTATGGTTACCTACGTTTTAACCGTAAACCTATGTATGTCTTGACGGAAATCACTTCAAATATGCAAACAGTTACAAACATTATCGAAATATTTTCAAGTATCAAAACTACTTGTCCTCCTCCAACCACGAGACGGTCAGTATGCAAGGCTTAGGGGTGTCACACCTAAACAAACATCACGGCTCATTGTGTAACCGACAGCACAATAGGATTATGAGTTAGCCAAAAAACTTGAGCTGTTTGCCGGACGGAATTGTGAGGTTCTTAATGCACTTATGATTCTTATTGAAAACTCGAATATCCGCAGACAGGCCCGACGACGAGACGTTGCGACGCGATTCTGGTAGAAAAAATTCCATGAAGTTATCATATAAATTTTTCTATCGGAGTTGCGTCTAAGATTATGCGTGAAAACTTTTATGGTAGGTAGATACTTAGGTCTACATTTTTGTCAGATTTTTTGCATATGGGTGGAACCATAAAAATTAACCTCACAAACACTTACATTTAAACTGTTATCTATTTGCGGTTTTATTATTATGTTTTCACGATTTAATACCTTAAAGTAAATGGCGGAAAGCAGAAATACGCATTCGCGAAAGCTGTAGATTAGTTTCGATCGATCGATCTGTGTCATCCTTGCATAGTTGCCAAAACTACGTGCAAAATTCTTCAACCAAGACGACATTAATTAATGCGTTCATGAAAAGCGGGTGCTTTAAATACAAATTAAGAGACATCAAGGACTCATGATTTATAGAGGGTGGCGGGGACATCGCTGGGCATTTAAAAAAAAAATGCTGTTCTATACATTTTGACATTTAAAAAAAATTGCTGTTCTATATATTTATTACCTATTGCACTTTTGTAGGAAACAGCAGATGTATCACACTTGTACATCCACCCTTAACAAATGTCACGTAAGGCCGCTATACTGTCAAGGGTGTGATAATACATGAAAATATATGATAAGTTAAAGGAAGTTGCTAAGACCTACAAGCCTACTAGTCCCTACGACTCTAAGCCCTATAAGCCCTACAGCCCTAACCTATCATATACCTAGCGTGATAGATAAATATATAAATAAGTTCAGGATGTCTGCACCATGCGACCTAAGGTTACAGACGGATGGTAGACAGGATTTCCAGGTTCGGGAAGGGTACACTCACTGCCAGTCCCGCAGACTCACGAGACTGATCAGAGATGGCTAAAGGTGTCTTGGCCACAGTGAGGGGTAATGAGACAAGAATATAAAATTCAAATCTGATTTATTGATAACATGTTGCAGCTTATATACTACAATTACTTAACACACACTATTACATAAATTCTTAGTGTTCTATACGTGTGAGATGCAACCAAATCAATATTTTAACTGGGCCGCGCGTGAGCCGGGCCGAGTGCTGAGTCAATGTCCAAAGGTAACATTGAACATCCTGGCGACTCTCAGGAACAGGACCCTATCTGGTACAGCTCGATGGTCTCGTATGGTCTGGCCTGGCCGTGTTCAGGTTGTTGTGCCTGAGTGGGCACGCTGTGTGGTATGCCGTACGGCTGCTGTGTTCGCTGCGTGTGTGTTGTGCTGCTGATGATCGTTGGTTGCCGCACAGTTGGCGCAGTGTTTCTTCTTGCTGCAATGATGGCTCAAAGTTGATTCAACAGCTGTGGACCGAAGTAAATTAAAATACACGCTAAAGTTCTAATTAAAAGTGAAGTACTGATGCTAACTATGTATGTGTTAGACTTTAATTGTTTCTAAACAACACCTATCGATATTTTGTAAGTCTTTGATGCGCATTGGGTTTGGGTGTAGTTCTCAGTTCTAAAGAGTTGTTCAACTATGCAATTTTTATTTAATTGCATGTTCTTGACAGCTACAGGATAGCAGACAAACTCTGTAGTACTACGTAGACAGTCTTTAAATTCTTCTTGACTTAGTTCAAAGTAACGCTCGTTGTTGTAATCAAAACCCATGAATGTCTGCTGAATATCTTTGCAAAGTTGTAAAAATTGTGATGTTATTTTTAATAATATAGTGAGTAGTGAGTATATGTAATAGTATAATGGATAAGTCTTGTTGTAATCGTGGACCTTTATATATATTGTTGTTTAAGGCTTATTTTGTGCTACTTTTACTGCTTGCATCAAAAACCACGCGTAATTTTGTAGCGAGTGAGTCTTTTTTAATTACTGCCTAATGTGGCATGTAGTATTTTTCTAAGTTGTAGTTCGTTGTACCTACTTTTCTCATATGACCCATATTTTGTAGTGAATGAGTCATTCTTAATTACTGCTTGATGTGGCATGTAGTATTTTCCTAAGATGTAGTTCGTTGTACCTACTTTTCTCTTAGGACCCATATTTTGTAGTGAATGAGTCATTCTTAATTACTGCCTGATATGGTATATAATGTTTTTCTAAGTTGTAGTTCGTTGTACCTACTTTTCTCATATGACCCATATTTTGTAGTGAATGAGTCATTCTTAATAACTGCCCGATGTGGCATGTAGTATTTTCCTAAGTTGTAGTTCGTTGTACCTACTTTTCTCTTAGGACCCATATTTTGTAGTGAATGAGTCATTCTTAATTACTGCCTGATATGGTATATAATGTTTTTCTAAGTTGTAGTTCGTTGTACCTACTTTTCTCATATGACCCATATTTTGTATTGAATGAGTCATTCTTAATAACTGCCTGATGTGGCATGTAGTATTTTCCTAAGATGTAGTTCGTTGTACCTACTTTTCTCTTAGGACCCATATTTTGTAGTGAATGAGTCATTCTTAATTACTGCCTGATATGGTATATAATGTTTTTCTAAGTTGTAGTTCGTTGTACCTACTTTTCTCATATGACCCATATTTTGTAGTGAATGAGTCATTCTTAATAACTGCCTGATGTGGCATGTAGTATTTTCCTAAGATGTAGTTCGTTGTACCTACTTTTCTCTTAGGACCCATATTTTGTAGTGAATGAGTCATTCTACTGCTTGATGTGGCATGTAGTATTTTCCTAAGATGTAGTTCGTTGTACCTACTTTTCTCTTAGGATCCATATTTTGTAGTGAATGAGTCATTCGTCATCCGGCTCGAAGGACCAAAATGTACATCCACCCTTAACAAATGTCACGTAAGGCCGCTATACTGTCAAGGGTGTGATAATACATGAAAATATATGATAAGTTAAAGGAAGTTGCTAAGACCTACAAGCCTACTAGTCCCTACGACTCTAAGCCCTATAAGCCCTACAGCCCTAACCTATCATATACCTAGCGTGATAGATAAATATATAAATAAGTTCAGGATGTCTGCACCATGCGACCTAAGGTTACAGACGGATGGTAGACAGGATTTCCAGGTTCGGGAAGGGTACACTCACTGCCAGTCCCGCAGACTCACGAGACTGATCAGAGATGGCTAAAGGTGTCTTGGCCACAGTGAGGGGTAATGAGACAAGAATATAAAATTCAAATCTGATTTATTGATAACATGTTGCAGCTTATATACTACAATTACTTAACACACACTATTACATAAATTCTTAGTGTTCTATACGTGTGAGATGCAACCAAATCAATATTTTAACTGGGCCGCGCGTGAGCCGGGCCGAGTGCTGAGTCAATGTCCAAAGGTAACATTGAACACACTAATATTATAAAGGCGAAAGTTTGTGAGTGTGTGTGTGTGTGTATGTTTGTCTTTTCTTCACGCTCAAACGGCTGAACGGATTTGCATGAAATTTGGTACACAGATAGTTTATAACTTTTTATCCCGATATTCCCACGGGATCGAGACTTCTGCGGGTGAAACCGCGGGGCGCAGCTAGTTTTTTTATAAACGAGAAAAAATTTCAACTCAGTTTGGTCCATAATCATGTACTGAATCCATAGTAACAGATTGTGCATCGATGTCACCACCCTGTATTTTAATAATCATTATGAGAACCATTTATGAGGTTTTTTTTTCTCAATAAAAATTATGTATCAAAGGAATTAGAACAAATCGGGGATCCCCCTACCGGACAGCCCTAGCCGGCAGGTAGGCGCCTCGCTGGGCGTCGCAGGCGCATCTCGCAGTGCTATTGTTTTCAAAACGTGCACGCTACCTGCGCTTCGTACGATTATACACTTTTTTATTAACTTTTTTTTTTTTTTGTTATTTATAAAGAATTGGCGTTATGATGCGACTGATTTTTGTTTTGGCTGCAGAAATAAAATTTGTTGTTTTTTTCTTTTTGTTCGTAATTTCGTGGTTGCTTGGTTCATTAAGTTTTGAGAGTGAATGAAATGTTATGAAGATGAGTTTTGAGGAGGATCAAAAATAAGAATGATGCTGACTGAAATACATTCCTAGACTGCGCTACATAAGTCTGCGCGCGGCTGTAATCGGAACTAGACGGCATACGATTGATACGATTAGTTCCGATTGTCGTTTATGTAAGGTCAAATTAGGAATAGAATTACTGAATTAATAACTACTAATATAAGGTTAATAATTTAATATTGTTTTTTTTAAAGTGAAAATTTCTTTAGCGCGTTGGGCATTTTTGAGATGGGAAAAAACAATAGGCCTGTGTCCAATTTTTTATTTTTTAGTCCGTCTTTCAGATAATAAAAAAATATTGAACACGTATTTTTTCTTTTTTGACGTAATCAAAAGATTACGGTGATACATTGAGTTAAAATGTGGCATGACGTCACGCCTTGCTAGATTTAATAGTGCGTTGTGACGTAGCGAGCCCCCACTCCCCAACTTTAATGCGTGTTTTCTAAGTTATTTTTGATTAATATGATAAAGCAAAAAATACGTGTCTAATATTTTTTTATTATCTGAAAGACGGACTAAATAGTATTTCTGTTTTTTTACCTAGGCAACTACCCTATTGAACTCGTGACACTGGTACCGATACCGTTACCGACACCTCATTAAAAGTATTTCCTGCACAATAAAATTGTTGAAGTTTTCACTTCTGTTGGCACTCCCGGAGTGCCACTGTTTTTTTTCTTATTCATTTAAAATATTTTAAATATTACAGTACCTATAATACAATTCGTCACCAGCACCGCAAAGGGGCGAATCTCAAATAAGAAAATTTTACAGGAGAGCCAAAAAACTTTTTTTTCTCTCGATGACGTGCTTATTTTGATGATATTTAAGAAAATATATAGGTATAATTTAGAAAAACAAAAAAAATATATACAACTGATTTTAAGATACGCCGTCAATCTTTTTTCGTTTCTATTAGTCTTAGAGCTTCGCCCTTTTGTGACGACATAGAGCTCGACAAATGGAGCATTTTTGTATACTAAACTAATTTTTGACCGTTTGTATGAGGTTCGCCCCTTTGCAGTGTTGGCGACGAATTAAGCACGCCAGCGCCACCAGTCGCGCGCAGACTTATCTTGCTCTAAGTACCTAAATAGTTGTTAGTACCTGAATAAATAAAAATCCTACTTTCTATTTTCATCGCTTCTTGATTATGAAAATGAAAACAGTTCTTGAGGAAACCAAAGGGTATATTTTCTTATACAAATAGAAATTACATAATTTTTCATTCATAACTGTTAATGTTACGAGTTGTTCAGAGCACATTTTTCTAATTTTAAAGATAGCTCTTTAAATTAATTCAATTTGATAATGTTTTTGTTTGGGCCCTTTTCGTTCATTTGGCCTTTATTATTTATAGCACGTATGTATTTGCGTTTTAAAATACAGGAAATACTACAAGTGTTCAAATAATAATTGTTGTTATTTTGATTGCTCAAACAATTGTCGTGTAGGTTGACTTAAATGGGTGCGCTAATACATTGTAAATATTCCGGGTTTCATATGTACATATATGTTACGGCTAAAACCCGAAGTGCGGCTACACCTAGGTTTAGCCGGCTACAACTAGGTGCGACCGGTAGCAGTTGGTTAAACTTGCCTAAATGTACCCTGGCACTCGCCGGCCGCTGCCGCGACACCGCTCGCTTCGCTCGTGTGTTATGTGGTCACAGTTCTAACCTAACCTACCTTTCAGCCATTTTCATTTGCTACAACTAAATTTTACCAACTGCTACCGGCCATACCGACACCTAGTTGTAGCCGGCTAAAACTAGGTGTAGCCACACTTCGGGTTTTAGCCGTGACATATATATTACCTACGTTACGGCTAAAGACGGGTGTGGAAGTAAACTTAACATTATCCAGCCGGCTAATGTTAAGTAACCCCTTGGCTAAAAATTAAGTAAAAAATTAAAATAGCTGAAAGGTAGGTTAGGTTAGATCTGTGACCACACTGACATATAACGAACGAGCCGAGCGACCGAAGCGAGCGGTGCCGCGGCAGCGGCTGGCGAGTGCCAGGGCCTGTTGTTTAGGCACAAGATAAAAACACCACCCAAAACATAACATTATTTTGTGTCTAAACGGACCCCGGATTTCGTTGTGTGGTCACAGTTATTTTTTTTGTCTGGGTGTAAATCCTCATGGATGTCCTCTGCTCTGGGGTGGGCAAAGGGGTCTGTCAGACTCTTACTGACTAAAACCACCCCGGTGTTCCCTCTCACACTTGCGTCGGGGGCTGCGAGTGTAAGTGCGACTTCCGCTGCCCCGGACTGGTGACGGCCCGCGCTCCGCGGGCTCCGATCCGTAGGGGAAGTGAAACTCCCCCCCTTACGTCTCATAGAGGCGCGCGTGGTGGTCACCGTTCTAACCTAACCTACCTTTCAGCTATTTTCGTTTGCTACTTTATTTTTTGCCAAGAGGTTACGGCTACACTTAAGGTTCCACTAGTCGACGGCTCGAACTCGTTAGTGGCGTGGCTTATATGCATGCTATTTAGTAAAGTTATTTATTTATTTAGTATTTAATTACCTAATTTTTATTTATTTAGTGAAATAGACGATGATTTTTAATAAAAACCAGCGCGTAAAATTTTATGAACAGACCTTTGGGCGTATAGATATTATGGAAAAACTACTGGATGTATCTACTCAAAATAAAATTATTTGAACTTTTCAATAAATTATCTATTCCTGTATCGTTTTTAGGGTTCCGTAGTAAACAAGGAACCCTTATAGTTTCGTCATGTCCGTCTGTCTGTCTGTCTGTCTGTCCGCGGTCTAGCTCCGAGACCCTTAGTACTAGAAAGCTGTAATTTGGTATAGGTATACATATTAATTACGCCGACAAAGTGGTAAAACAAAATTATGAAAAACATTTTTTTTTAGGGTACCTCCCATACACATAAAGTGGTGATGTTTATTTTTTTATTTTTTTATCCCATGGTGTGGGGTATCATTAGAAAGGTCCTTCAAAAACATTCTGAGTTTGGCAAAACCATTTTCGGATTCAGCGATCCGTTTGTGAAATATTAAGCTGTAAAGTGCTAATTTTTGTTAGAGTCAAGTGTCTCCCCCCCTGCCAGCTAAATGGTTGGTTTTGGACGTGTGAAAAAATCACAGCAGTAGTTTATATAACGAAATTAAAAGGAAAACTATCACAGCTAAGTAGGCTTTACGAGTTAACGAGTAATAATCGACCAACTTAACTTTGCAGTTGCAAAAATATGTTTTCCCATACATTTCGTATGGGAGAACATATTTTTCAACTACAAAGTTAAGTTTGTTTTTGGGATAAATTCATCCCAACTACGGAACCCTTCATTGTGCGTGGTCCGACACGCACTTGGCCGGTTTTTATTTTGCCATTTGCATACCGCATAAGTTATTTATTTACGCTCAAAGATGAGTTAAAATTAGTATTGAAAAATGGAAGTTTCGACGCTCATAACTTCCAAAACAATTCTTCTTTCCCAATTCTGCTTCCACACAGGGCTAGATAATGACAAGGCAAATTGATATAATTATTATTTTTGAACGTACACCGTCAAACAGACGAGTAATCACTATACTACGTTTGTATGGAAGAATTACCGACTAGTTTACCCTTAAGTTTAGCCGGCAATGATGAAATCATTTATCGAAAATGCACATTATGTCAAACATTAGCCTCTCCTTAAAAAAACTCAAGTTTAAAGTCAAAATTTCCAAAAAAAATAGTCACGAAAATGTATGGAAACATATAAAGATGCTTTTAAATTTCCGTCCACGGTAACGTTATAACGTGCACATACATATTTCCATACATTTTATGGACGTGGATGTCCATCACGTTAAAAATTACATAAGCGCATATTCGATCTACAGTTTGTGAAATCGCATAAAACAAACGAACGCTCAACGACAAATGTCGATTGCACTGAACTGAGATCCATCTCAAAACAATGTCGGACACAAACAGAGGGGATCAAGAGAGGAAATGATTAATTAGATGCGCAGCTTCCGCTATAAAAGTCGGTCGGTCGGCCTGCGCGTGCGCTAAACAGCCGGGCAAACTTGAAACAATAGGAGCGTTCATGTTGGGTACTTGCATGACTTGTACAGTCAGCAAAGTCGATTAAAAAAAAAAGGAAAAGCTTTTTTTTTACAAATAAAAAAAAATCTTTATCATACAGCAAAACATTATTGTTAAAATCGGAACAGAAGTAAAATTTAAAGAATATTAACAGAATACGATAAGCTAAAAACTTTATATAATCATTTCGTGTCCATAAATGAAAATTTTAAGTGTACATGGAATTTTGTTGCTGACCATACGTAGAGTGATCCTTGGTGATTTTTTGAAGTTGTTAAGTTTTTGGGCATATATTGTAAGGATATCCTGGAGGGATGGTCACTCACTATTGGTTTGACAGTAAGGCCCTGTTTTCGTGGGAAGCAAATGTTGCACAACCAGGGGCGTAGCTACCGCCGTATCAGCCTTATCAATTATACGGGGCCCCTAAGCTACAGGGGCCCCTACGTGTAAAATGTAATGCAAAACATCATATTTCTCATTCTTATTGTTAAGAGGCCCGTAAAAATGCTCGTAATTAATGAATTACTTAATGATTTTTAATAGAAAAGAAAGAAAAGAAAGAAAAATATTTTATTTGGGTCACGCACAGGAAATACAAAACAGTTATAAAAGATAAAAAAAATAATTAACAAATATAAAAAAGGAGCATTTTAAAAACTAACAAACAAAAATAGAATAGAATAATATTTATTTGCTTAAAAACATGCAACGTAATTTATTTATGGTTTACAAAGGCTTCAAGCTACAGGCGTCCTATTTTAAAGCTCTTGCATTCATTTAGTAAAATCACACAGTAACTCGTAAATTATCCGAGTCAGGATGCTCCAATTTTTGACAAACAGAAATCTTAGACAACCCCCGGTCGAGAATGCTCCAATTTTGAAAATGATGAAACCTTGATATACAGGGTGATTGGAAGATGGGTGCAAAGCTTTAAGGTGAAGATAGTATAGACAATTTAGAACCATTTAAGCCATGGTTGTCTTAGACGAAGTCTTACCAAATTTTTTAATTTTTAATAAGGTTTAAAAGACGTATTGTACAAATTTTTTATTTTTTCTGAGCTTTAAATGTCTGTAAAAAAAATGTCTAATGACACAGAAGCCTAAAACATGTTTTGCTTGATTGCTTACACATTACTTTAATTAAATAAATAAAAAATGAATTCATTTATCCATAATTATGCCATAATTATGCAGTTTACATTAAATTTTGAGAATTTCCGAGAAAAAAACTTAAAAATTTGGTTAAAAATATTTGGTAAGACTTCGTCTAAGACAACCATGGCTTAAATGGTTCTAAATTGTCTGTACTATCTTCGCCTTAAAGCTTTGCACCCATCTTCCAATCACCCTGTATATCGGAATCCGCTCCAATTTTCTAGCTCCCTTCGATCGCTTTTGCTTTTTCCTAGAAAGGTCACATGACAGTTTATTAACCTCCCAAATCAAGATGCTAATTTATTTATAGAAAAAAATAAAATTACTCTTCTTTTGAGCTTCGCTGCAGTCGCGTAAAAAGGGGCCCGACATATTTTGATACAGGGCTCTTTTATCCCTTTAGGACTAGCTACGGCACTATGCACAATATTGTTTCCTCAACATGTTTGGTGTTGTGCAACTTTTGTTTCTGTAAGATTTTTGTGTCCCAGTTTTATTTTGGTTGAGCTGATGAATTTCCCCTGTGGCGGCAAATCTCGGCGGAGACTAGCCATCGAGATATTATAGTGCTCAACTGTGTGCAGACACATGTGCACTCTCTCTTCCCTCACTCTCATAGTCCGATGGGATGGCAATCCGACACGACCGGAGAGAGATCAGGCGCAGGGCCAACGGCTTAACGTGCTTTCCGAGGCACGGGGGTATCACACCGCCAACTTCCAAACTCCGGGCTGTTACTAAGAAATTCCTAATGGAAAAACTCAATAACACTGCCCGACCTGGGAATCGATCCCAGGACCCCACGCTCTACACTCGCGCTGGCGACCACGAGTCCAACGGGGTAGTCAATTGGGTCAATGATCAATTAGGTTGATAGTGTATTAATATAACTAAAGTAAGTCAATATTTAGATAATCTATCTACCTTTAAAAAAAAACAGTGGCACTCCGGGAGTGCCGACATAGGTAAGTGAAAACTTGAAAATAATTTTGGCGCCGCGGTAATCATTGCGTTGATGTCTTTTACTCCACGGTGTCGGTAAATTGCGTTACAGTGTCGCGAAATCAATGGTTTAGTCCCATCTCAAAAATGCCCACCGAAAGAAGTTTTCATTTAAAAAATAACCAATATTAAAATATAAGTGGGTTAAGAGTACACTCTGTCAAGAAACCTGACAAACAATATCATACTACCATTGCAAATATTTTCACAATCATAACACAGTCAGCAAACCTATTAGAATCGTAAATAATGACATGATACAAATAAAAAGAAGTGTCTAAAGGTACGATTCCGTAGCGGACTGCAGGCGACAGCAGCAGGCGACGCCGACGTGTCGCCGCGACACGACTGGTTTCTATATATTTCTATAAACCGACGTGTCGTTAGCTACAGAAGGTACTCGTAGTTCATAGAAATTCATAGAAACCAGTCGTGTCGCCGCGATACGTGTCGCCTGCTGCTGCCGCCTGCAGTCGTTTACGGAATTGTACCTTTAAAAAAATAATACCATGTCACTTATGAGCGTATATCCTAAAAGTTGGTCAAATATTTACCTGTTCTGATTAATTTGGCAATATTACTGTATGGAAACACGAAATGTAGCTAACTAGTGACCTAAAATATTGATTATGAAATGAAATAATAAATTAATATCGTAGCACCGAAAAAAAAGTATTTGGAAACTTTCCAAATGACTTTTTTACACCTAAAACGTTTAAACATCAAAATTCACTGTTATAATTGCAATTCATGATTATTATTCTAGTTCGCTAGTTAGCCACATTTCATATTTCCATACAGTAATATTGCCAAATTAATCAAAACAGTGAAATATTTGACATCAATTTGCGACGTAGCCTACTTTCAGAATAAAATAGAAGAAAGTACCTACTTACTTATACACACAAATTGATTGATTTAAAACAAAAGTCAAATAACCAGGGGCAAGACAGTGAGACGGATAGTACTGATCTATCACTGTCCAAATCTTTACAACCGTTTAGATTGGACAAACATCGCTACTTTGTAAGCAATTAACAATGTTGAATTACTTCAATGTCTGTATTGATTTTTATTGAACGAGCCTGAAAGTCTGCCAACTAGTCTATCAGTCACTCCGCCTGATTTTGAGCTGCATCCAACCTGATTTAATCAGGTGAATCTTAATTGATCAATTGTGTACCTACTAAAGCAAATGTTGAAAAAACATCACCTGTTTGACTCATAGGCAAAGGAAACAGTGTAAAGCCAACACGGACTCAGAGATAACTGTTCAGAAGAGGGTCAATCAAACCTCACCTCATTGCAGGAGTACAACATCATAATTTTGTTAATTGGCAACACCAATATTGCGCGAAGCTTACGTAAGTGCGACAAGTAAGTTCCAAGAATACCTGGAATCCGATATTTTTGGACATAATCGCTATAATTAACAGTTGCCCATATACAGATGGTTAACAAATACTGTCTTGGATTGTTGGTAATTCGTCTTTAAATTTAGTTAATAGATGTCTGTATTTCTTCACAAGATAGTCAAGTCATGAAATGACGACAAACTTAATTTTCTCATGACCTACGTTGAACTTTATTTTAAGGGACGAATTACCAATTTGTTTATTCTAATGAGGAGCTCGTGGCTAAGTAATAACAGCCCCACTGGTCGGTCCATCAGGTTAAGCTAGGCTTGCTGGGGTTGGTCCGTGGATGGGTGACCATCTTTGCATACCGAGACTCCTCCGTGCCTCGGAAAAGCACGTTAAGCCGTTAGACCTGGCTGTCGTTCGTGGATCTTAGACAGTCGTTACGAGTCGTCAGAAGCCCGAAAGTCTGATAACCAGTCTTTCCAAGGAGTATCGTATTACCCAGTTACTGGGTTGTCGAGGTCAGAGGTAGTCGCTCCATGTAAAATACTGGTATTCAGCTGCATCCGGTAAGACTGGAAGCCGACCTCAAAATAGTTGGGAAAAGGCTTGGCAGATTGACTACTAATTTGTTTATTTGTAGGTAAATTATCATACATAAGTTTCGTAATCTTACGATAAAAATATCATTGCTATTTATTCAAACAAACTTCGAACAATGTGAAATTAGACCATTTTTAATCATGTAATATGCGCCGAAGCCTTAAATGTAGTTGAAAAAGTTCTTGTGAAATATTTATTTTGACACACAAGGCTTTCAACTGTAAACATTGAATTTCTCGCAAGTCCCCAAAATGTGTCATAAAAAACATCTGGGGGATATCACAATAATCACAATTTGGCATGCGTGTCTGTGGTCGCAATATGTTATTGGATCACAGGTGGACGCTACTGCCCACCCCCTTTGTGAACATAGCCCCTTAGTCTTCTCACATGTCACCCAGGGGAATCGAGGGTGGTTCTGTTCATAATTGGAAACCACTGCGAAAGACAAGCGGGGCATTGATATAATTTCAAAATATTTGTTGTAAAAAAAAACATGATTTTGTTCATAATCATATCATCATAATCAGCCTATAATGTTCCCACTGCTGGGACACAGGCCTCCTCTCTGTGAGAGGGAGTAAGCCGTAAGCTACCACGCGGGCCCAGTGCGGGTTGGTAGATGTCACATGTCTTCGAATTTTTTGGATCTAGGACGTGCCGGTTTCCTCACGATGTTTTCCTTCACCGTTTTGAGAGCAGTGGTGATGAAATAATTTACACAAAGTAAAGCGCCTGTCTGGGTTCGAACCTACGACTTACAACTCGTAAGTCGCGGCCGTTACCACTGGGCCACCACTGCCCCACTTTCATAAGCTGTCAAACAAAAAAAAAAAATATTCTAAATTCAACCTATGACATAAATTCTAAATTCAACCTATGACATATAATATTTTTTTGGTGGTAATGAATATTATTTACATAACATGATGGCAGGCTTTTGCGGTATTCATTCAAGTGTAACGGCCATCAGATTTATAACATCTTGAGGCCTACCACTTAATTACTGGGTATGTACGTGGAATAGAAACTATGAAAAGTCAGCTGACAGCAAAAATCTGTCATTCATGGACGTATTTTCTAGACTAATTCTAGAGAATGTTACAGTCTTCTCGTGGTGGTGGGCCAGTTTAATTTAATGTAGATTTAGACCAGCCTTTTTCCTAGATATTTTATTAGTATTACATAACAAACATAACATAACATCACGCCTTGTTTCCCCGAAAGGTTGGGCAGAGGTGTACCTGTAGTAGGTACACCCACATTTCGCCAGTTATGTTTAAGTCCCATGTAATAGGGGGCGAGCCTATTGCCATCGACCGGGCACAAATCCAGACTCCGGGCTGCTACTGAGAAATTCCACATAGAAAAACCTAATAACACTTTGCTCGACCCGGGAATCGAACCCAGGAACTCATGCTCAGCAGTATTATACTTGAAAAATCTTAAATATAGTATACAATCTAACACTAATCTTTATATGTAATATAAATAATTCTTTCGTACGTGTGTTTGTCACCTCCTAAACGGCTGGACCGATTTGGATGACATTTTCTGTGTATATTTGTGTGGGTCCCTGGATGGTTTGAAAATATAATTGGACCCGGTAGGTGGCGCTGTTTGGACAGGATAACGTCTGTCGGGTCCGCTAGCATATATATGTTATGTACAAGTGTATAAAACAAAATCAAGGGAAGTAGGTCAAAGAATCAGCATTGCCATACAATGTGGCAATACTGCCAATCTTTTGGGCACTTTTCCTACTGACAGCGACGCGGACTATTTTTTCGATGCCCAATGAGTTCTTCCCTTTCATTTATTTTTCCTAGATCAGTATTATAAAAATAACGTCTATGCTCACATTGCTCACCTAATTATCACACGGAGCACCTTTAAACGGTGCCTCTGAATGTAAGTAATTGCTCCGACGCAAATTGATAATGTGTAAAAACCTAGTACTTGTCACGTGTCGCGTCACTGACACTGTTCCATTCCACACTAGGGTTGGTAAAACATTGCCCGAGTCTTCACTTTCTGAAACAAAAGAAGCCATTCAACAATGTCCTATTTTAAAACATTACGACTTGATGACTTATTAAAGTTACGCCCTCCCGAAGTAAGAAGTAAGAGTTACAATAAAACATTTTGTAATATAAATTCGAGCATACAAATATTACCTCTTTTAGGCAATCTATGACGTCAATAAGAAAAGTTTCCTTATGACGCAAACCTTTCCTAATCAACTTGATACAACAACGATTTTGTTACAGGACTATTTAAAAATAAACGGTTATGTGATCGCTGACGCAAATACAGTTAGGGAAGGGACAATCCTTTCCAAAAATTTCGCAACCCTAAAATAAGAGTAACCCCTCTGTGTCACAGGCAGTCGTTATGCGTACTACGTAATCCGCATTACATCCAAATAGCCTATAGCGTTCAGCTGCTAACGACACAGATGTCCCGCGCAAATTAATTGGAAATGTCAAGTGCACGAGACCCGACGCCATCTTGTCCCCCTCATTCTTTTCATTTTTTTGTCGCGCACGTGGCTTTATTGCGAGACAGCTGGGCGAGAGTGCGTTAACGCACTTGACGTTAGCAACAGTCGCGCAATAATTTGTCCCATCTAAAATATTTTGGCAATTTCCAAACACTTCAAATAATATGGCATAAATCCGAAAATTATTACCCTGTTAAACATTGAACTTAAAAGCCTTATACCCTAAGCTTAAGGCTTATAAGCCTTATAGCCTTATAAGTACTCGTACCTATGTATTGAAAGATCACAAATATCTTGTAGATTCGCAAAAATTAAATGGGCCTTTAATTTATTTTTAAAACGGTTATTAACACTGCAATGACATTTGACATTTACGCGGGAAGGTGCATTCGCGAGTTAGACCTGCGTTTGGTTAATGCAATGATAATGGTCTGACCTATTTAATGGTATAATTAAATATCGCCGTCTGTTTCCGGCAATTAGATCGAAAGCGATCACTGTTGAATTCCTTTGTTACATTAAAAAATATATTTTGCTCCTTCCGAACACCTTTACTCACGAATTTGAGCACCTGATGCGTTTCGTTCGCAGCTGATGATCCTAAAGCCACGATATTACAACACCTTGACTTTTCGTTACGGAATTTCTTCCCCTTAATTACATTTTATATGTTTTGGCCAGTTGTCTACGAATATCTGCGGTGTCCGTATCAATTTTGTCTTTTTTATTGCGAGTTATGTAGCGATAGCACGCGACTCGAGTCTAGACATTTATAGGAACAAAGAAAACTGAAGAGCAGTAACATGTTTGGTGAATGGAAACTTTTAATAGAATTGCAATAAGCTGTTAGGACCAGAAATATATATTTTTTGTAACCTTTTAGGTTTTTCTTTTTTCGTGGCGATAACATTATCTCATTATTAAGATTATCTCAAACAAATGCAGTTCATTTTAGAACCAAAGTAGGCAGATATTGTAAGGTGGGTAGGTAAAATTGTTTCAACAATTTGTTTAAAAATAATTACATTTTAAAAAGCAAAATCGACTCTACTTTTATACAACATAGTGTTCTTTAGAAATAGGGCGGATTATGCCAACGAAGTAGTTAACAGTTACAAACTGTAAATCCTGTGGAAGATGGCGGTAAGAGCTGAACAAATTAAATGTTCCACATTAGCCCTGGATCGAAAGAGCTGGAAGTCATGAAGGGAGACCTTTGCCCAGCAGTGGGATGATGCAGGTTGACAGTAACAGTTGCTACGTAAATAAACCGTGTATTTAGATTATGTACATGTTGCCGCACTTTTCTGCAAAAGTTTTCAACCGGCCACTTAAGTAACAAGGCACGTTGACTTATGTGGACGAGGCTTATGATAGATCATACCATTTCACACATCCATACCATACGTGTGAATTTAATAGAAATTGGATGAGCAAGTTAATAATACATAAGTCCAATTTATTGAAGAACAAACATAATGTCATGACGAATCATTGTTTTGCCGATCACAAACAGACGTCGTGTTGGGAAAATGCAAACAATCTCGTGTGAAGTGAAGTGTACTTAATCAATATATTATTTCTAGCAACATCCAAAGATTTTGAATTCATATTCGCACATTGCCGCGGTAGGCTGCGGTCATGTTGTATGTAGCGGATTGCGAGTTAATTTATATTTAGATCGGTTTTCAAATTACGCCGATAACACAACACTGAGATAGTCTAAGTTGTAGAAGCGAGGCAAGCGGAAGCGGGCAAGCGAAAACTGTATACGTTCCAAGGAGTAGTGAAATACGTCTAATTAACGATGAAATACAGGAAGAGACCTTGGCCCAAAATTGGGACACTAACTTTTTACGTAAACAAATTCTGTAATGTAAAGAGAGGATCGGAATCGACAATGTTACAGTTTGATCTGAAAAGAACTTACAAGAAAACATTAGGTATATGAAATCCTAGCCATTCGTATTCCGAAAGAGGGGAAATTTCTGTGTGCAAGTTTCTAAACTTGTAGTTTGTAGCAAATACGCTATGTCTTCATCTACTTAAAAAAAAAAAAAAAAAAATTCACTGACGGAAACGCAGCACAAAAGCTTCTTATGGAGAGCACTAAGGAAAGATTTTGAAAAAATCATACCCTAAACATGAGTTAAGAACATGGAAGTTCGTCATTATTGCCAATGGGAATTCCCATCGGGCACACGGCTTTTCTTTAATAAGTTCAATGATACCCGCTCCGCTCACCACCATACTCTAACCCAGCAGTCCGTTGGCCCGCGTTCTAAACAAGAAACAAACACGTTTGTTAGCTGCGTGTGATATCATCGCATTCAGCACCATATGCGGACGATTGTCGTGCCGATTGTAAACAATATCGTTGGACTCCGTACGCACCTCACACCCGTATTGTGCAGCTAAACGATTGTGATGACAGGCATGTGTTGAAAACTTAGATGCCATATGTGTTTTCATTATTGTTAGTGGTTGATAGAATGCATGGTAAGGTAAACAGCTAAATAGATATCGACAATAGGATAGAATACGGAGTAGGCAGTCATAATCGGCAGAATCGGAATGCATGTTATTATTGTCTTTATGAAGATTGACGACCAACTAACTGCCTTTTGCTTTATAAATATGACATACGTTCCTTACGGGGACCATCACGGGACACTGCTCGCTAAACAAACACTTCCACACAATAGGCATAACGGACAGTCCCCTGTGCAGGGCGTGCATGGAGACTGAAGAAACCGTAGCGCACGTGCTCTTTGAATGCATAGGCGTCACCCAGATTAAAATAGAAACCCTCGGGTCACCCAGATCTTTCACAGATGTTCTAAACAGACCAGGAGATTTAATTAACTTCTGGAGATGGGGCTGGTTGGAATAACGACCAAACGGCCGCCATGGCCCACGCACAATGGTCTACCTGACGGACTAAGTGCGGAAATCAAACCCTATATATAACATAGACAGTCGTTCCTTGACGACCACGAACCTAGTGAATTAAGCTCTAGATTTACATAGAATTGGTGACTCAACGTGAAAATCACCAATGAAACTAAACGTGATTAGCACATTTAAACCGCGTTCAAGAGCTGTCAGTGTCAATATTCCACAACAATGATGACACTGACAGTCCTACTTGAACGCGGATGAGATGTGCTGATCGCGTTCAGTTTCATTGGTAACCCTCAATGAGGAGCTGATTGTCGGTAAAAATAAAAGATAAATGGGGGTTAGGATGTGAAGATTTCCCTTTAAAATTTAAAAAAATCTGTAACAGTTACACCGATGAATATAATATCGAAACTACGACCGACAGGTGAGTAGAATTGTGTTACTGGGGTCGCTAATCTTTTTTATCAACCGTGGTTTTTATTGTAATCGACTGACAACGTATAGTAGGTATCATTTTACTAAATGTAACTAGAGAAGGTAGCACACCATGGTTGAGAAAAGCAAGGGGCAGAGATGATAGACAATAAGAAAGAAATTCAAAATACAGCAGTTCAAACATAGGAACATACTATCTACGATCACAAAACAAAACACAGCATTTACCTATCCAATGAGCAATATTTGTCATATACGCTGAGGAGCAATATAAAAAGCAACTTGCAAAGTGCCAAAAAAATCTAAATATCTCCTAAACTACCCAAGTTAGCTACATGAAGTAAAAAAAATCTTGAAAACAGTTTTATAGGTGTTTTTTATGCGCTATTAAACACATTTGAATGTTGCTTTTTACTTCAAGAAGCTATCTCGCGAGGTTCCGGAAATATTTTATGATAAGTTAGTGGCGTTTTTATATTGCTCGTTAGTGTATATTTGTATCACGTTCTCGAAAACGACTCTAACGATTTCGATGAAAGTTGCAATATAGGGGTCAACGGGGGCGAAAAGTCGATCTAGTTAAATCTCATATCTGGGAATATTCGTTTTCTCTATTTTCACATCCTCGAGAATGTAATACAACGTTGGTATACCTGGATGATGTGTTTATCTATTTTCACCCGAGCTAAGCTCGGTCGACCAGGTGCTGTCAATTAAACCATGTATAGGCACTTTTGAATATCAAGAAATCGGTAGTTGAGTTAGTCTTAAGCAAAAAAACTATAAAAACTGTATCGACCAGACACAAATCTTATAATTAAAGATAACCCATCATCGCCAGATCATAAATTTAAATCAGCATATATAATAGTCAGTGTATCAAGCCATATCTACATTGCAGTTTGAAACACATCTGGTCATGATGCGATTCGTGCGTCACCTGCTATTTATCTTGGCTGGTGTCGATCGGTTATCCAAACACAGACTTATCGTTTTCATCCGTGAGATTTCCTCTCGTAGGTACTAATGCGTCAAATTGGAGGTCTTCGTCTGGCTGGGTTTATAGAGTCTGTCTTTTAACACTTTGGACTCCACCCATTTTTCATAGAGCTCATACGCCAAACCGCCATACATATTGCAAGTTGACTCCAGGAGAATCACCGGCATTACGTTTGTGCTAAAGTTAACCCTCGAGGACTGTCACCGGCATTCGGTTTGAAATCTTGTTAAAATAAACAACAAATTTAATTTTCACATTTTATAATGCCGAATTCGTTAAGAAAAACCTACATTTAAAATGAGTCCTCCGCGAGGGCTCCCGGCATTTCATATATGACTTGAGTGAACCCTCAGGAGGTCTCCTGGCACTGATCGTGTTAAAAGCGGGCGGTCCTAAGTGACTTCTTTATTGGTTTTAGGTATCTTCCTCTTCTTCTGTCACTCTTGTCCTATGTTACTTGGGGTTGGCGAAAAAAAGTTAATGGATTTCGCGGACTAGGCGGCCACGACTCCGGTCAGTCGTGGTCCGTGGTCCGGTCTGCGGCAGTTGGCCGTGTCGTGGTGGTGGCCGTCTAGTGCGCGAGATGCTTTACTCTTCCACTCTTCGCTGCCAGCAGTAAAGTTTTCGAACACTACTTTTACATTCACATAATCCGTATATTTTTCTTTGTATCATATTTTTATTGTTGTTGTGTGATTACGTGATTAGACATTAATGGCGGATAGGCAAGGCACACACTGTGTGAATCAGCTAATAGAAATTAAACAAGATTTAGAACTTTTACACTTTTGAACTTTTTTCTATTTCTATTTCTTGCACCGTACGTAGGTGTTAAAATAAAACAAGTCAAATATATGATTTTACTTCGATATATATGGTTTTCAAAAAGGTCGTAAAATTCAAACAAAACGTTACGAAAGAAAACAAGACAATTTATTGTATTAATAATGTACCTATAATTAGAAATTACTCCACTAATAGTATAGACTTTCACTTAAAGAATTGTATTTCTGGCGATCGCATGACTACAATCAGATTGAATTTGATAGATATTTTATATTATTATTACCTTACATATCGAAATAAAAGGTAATCTATCTATTTATTGCTTTTGTTAAAAAAACTAATTAATTTAATGATCTGAGTAATATTTCAATGCAATATTAAGTTCCTAAAGCCCTTAATACTTAGAAAACAAACCATCCAAGCGAAAGAAATGAGCACCCTTCCGTTTTTAAAGTATGCATGCGCGTGCAGGCTATAATAGATGTTACCCCTCCGACAGTCGGGTGAAGACTGGCGCGTGGCCGTCACGTGACGCCCACGTGGCGCCATCTATTGTGTCTAGAACTTATTATTTCATGTAGAGGGGAGGTGGCGTGGGCACTGTTGAAGTGGTGTGGTAAAGGGAACCAATACACGTTAGAAATCCAATGCATTCTATCAATAATTAAAGCTTTATAATCATATACTAGGTATACTAATTATAAATGTGAAAGTTACTCTGTTTGTTTGTTACCTAGAGTAGGATTTAGGCTACTTTTTTAATGTGAGTATCAAAAATAAAACACACTCAGATGAAGCCGCGGGCAACATCTAGTAATTCATAGAAATGGACTTTATTACAGAGATTAAGAGCGTGCATTCTGAAAGTAGGCAACGTCGCAAATAGATGTCAAATATTTCGCTGTTTTGATTAATTTGGCAATATTACTGTATGGAAATATGAAATATGGCTAACTAGTAAACTAAAATATTGATTATGAAATGCAATAATTGATATCGTAACGCCGAATATTTAGTTACATGTAAAAAAAGTATTTGTAAACTTTCAAATGCCTTTTTTACACCTAAACCGTTGACAATATCAAATTCAGTTATAACAGCAATTCATTAGTTAGCGATATTTCATATTTCCAAACAGTAATATTGGCAAATTAATCATAACGGGTAAATATTTGACAGCTATTTGCGACGTTGCCAACTTTTAGAATAAACCTGAAATTTCTAGTAGGTACCATCAAAGAAATCTATAACTAAGCAATTTGAAAACAAAATCCCGTGCACACGACCCTTTTTTTCGTAGGTAATCGTTACTATAGTGGCCGAGCGCTGCAATCAAAAATAGTCCTTACGGTGTATAGGTATGGGTTTCTTCGATGGTACATTACACGCAAGAATACTTATTTATAAATATGACAACTGTTTTTCAAATTTCAAAGTGCAATATATTGCTAATTAATACTAATCCAGTGCTATTTCCATTATCAATTTGATTATTGCTATTAAATTTTATGACATTATCAATAAATTATTATAAGAACTGATTTGAACCGGAATTCGTTATCAGAATCTAGTGAATATATTCTGATAATGAAAACCGGTTCAAATCAGTTCTTAGTTTTAAAACAGCTAAGGGCGAATTTGTGTTTAAAGTTCTTACTGGCTCACTATGAAGCTGTGGGAGATAATAAGAGGTAGACAGCAATGTGTGCGACGCAGATGGCAATTGCTTCATAACTAGCTTTCCTTATCAAAAGGTCCTAGAAGATACGTTAGCTAAATGTCCTACGAGCATACATACATAAACTCACGCTTTCTTCCCATGGGGGTAGGCAGAAACTACAGAACACCACCTGCGACGATCCTTACATACTCCTTTTGCCTCGTTTACGTTCATACATCTGGTCATACACGCACGCCGGTTGCGAGTACTACGCACCTGGCCTTTCTGAAGAACATCACCAATAAGGTCAGTATATGCTAGGGCGTTCCCGCCCGGCCTTTCCCTTCACATCTGCCTTGTAAATAAATACATTTTGTTAGGAGCTCGTGGCTAAGTAATAACAGCCGCACGGGTCGATTCTTCCGGTTAAGCTACGCTTGCCGGGGTTGGTTTGTGGATGGGTGACCATCTTTACATACCGAGACTCCTCCGTGCCTCGGAAAACACGTTAAGCCGTTGGTCCCGGCTGTCATTCGTGGATCTTCGTCAGAAGCCCGAGAGTCTGACAACCAGTCTTACCAAGTATCGTATCACCCAGTTACTGGGTTGTGGAGGTCAGATAGGCAGTCGCTCCATGTAAAATACTGGTATTCAGCTGCATCCGGTTAGACTGGAAGCCGACCCCAATATAGTTGGGAAAAGGCTAGGCAGATTGATTGTTAGTCGCCTTTCCTTCATCTTCTCAACATGCCCAAACCATCTCAGCACACCCTTTTAAATTTCTTAAAATCTTCTTTCAAATCACACCGCTGTCTTATCACATCATTCCTCAGCCTATCATTCATACGAGCAAATGGTCTTAAAAACAAAAGAATGAAAATGGTACAGTCGTACATAAATATGGGACCTTGTATAGGTTGTGTTTTCCAGGTTATATTTCGCGCGACTGCTGAACGGTGGGCCCATAGATATCCATCGATATCCGTGGGTGGGCCGGAGTTGTGGGTTCTAATCTCATCAAAGAGATGTCAACAGAATTGACGGGGTCCGCTAGGGCTGATGCCTGCCGCGGTTGCGAATAAAACCGAAAGGGAAATCGTGGCCCCCGGCAACATGGCAACTGAAGGAACACGGGTGGGTTTTAGTCAGTAAGAGTCTGACACGAAGAGCGGGAGAAGTTATTTGATAATTTCCCACCCAAAAAAAAAAACGTCGGACCAAGTGTTATTAGGCTCGCCCCCTATAACATGGGACTAAAAGAATTAAACTGGTAAATTGTGGGTATACTTCTATACAATACACCTCTGCCAATGTCTTCAGGAAATACCGCCGTGATGTTTGTATATTACTAAAAGTCGAAACAATACTCTATGTCTTTAGTTAATCTTTGTTCTCAGGATTTTATAACTATGCTGTCACTAGCTTTTTTTTTACCGACATCAAGAAATGTGCTCACTTATGAAATCCTCTCAGGAAAATTTATCTGGACTTTGCTCCTGATTCTTTGCTGAAGATAATATCTTCAGCTAGAACTGATCTTTAGACTTTGCACTTGCAAATACCGAAAACACCTGTTAATGATTGGTTATCATCATAGTTTCCTGGATATCGATTGCGATTTTGCGATAAAGAATTTTTAAAATAATGCCGCCGATAAGAACCTTAATATTAACATAGCGTAGAAAATGTTAAACTGTTTTATGAACGGCTCATCAACTCCGGTCATTGCAATCCACTCTTGCTCATGGGTTTATAAATCGTTGGGTTACGATTACGACAGTCTTCGAAAACAACTGAAATTCCTAGAAAAATCACAGACACTTTAAAACAACACTGGTGTCAGAATTAGGTATTGTTGATCGAAGCAGAATTAATACCGTGCATTCTGAAAGTGGCCAATGTCACAAATATATGTCAAATATTTCGCTGTTTTGGTTAACTTGGCAATATTACTGTATGGAAATAATTTATGAAATATGGCTAACTAGTGAACTATAATATTGATTATGAAATGCAATAATTAATTAATATCGTCACACCGAATAATGTAAAAAAAGTATTCGGAAGTCTAAAACGGTTACAACATCAAATTCAGTGTTATAATTGTAATTCATTATTAATATTCTAGTTCACTAGTTAGCGATATTTCATATTTCCAAACAGTAATATTGGCAAATAAATCAAAATAGGTAAATATTTGACGGCTATTTGCGACGTTGCCAGATGAATGGTTACAATTTGACATTGTCTATGCAAGAAGTAAGTACCTTCTTACACTGTAGAGGAAGTATCCTTACTCCACCAAAAAAAGACCAAAACAGTAAACCGCCCAAGACAATAAGCATCTATAAATAAACAGTGGATCGATATCCAAATAGACATATCGACCAGATGGCCGAGGATATCCTGTTGGAACAGATTGCCCGCGATAATTATAGTTTGTAAGTGGCGCGTGCGCGGGCAGACACTTGCGCGGGCGTCGGATTCGGTGCAGCGAGCCTTGTCACGCGATGCTTCTCTTTGTCCACAAATTGAGCAAACCTTATTGGAGGGAAGTAAAGACAAGAGAACTACTTAAATCGTCAAATTATAACCAAACTAAAGTTGACTACTACTGATGAATGAAAAGTCTACTCAGTATGTCATTGTTCTAGTCTGTTTATTACACTAGGTGGCGCATAAAGCCCCTAGTACACGTTGGGCGAGCTAAATACACGCAAATCAAACGGAAAATACACGCAAAAAGGCCCAGTATACGTTGGCCGAGCGCGCGTGTACTGGGGGCTTTAACAATCATCTCTTTGGAAAATGCTCTCATTTTTTAAAATGAAATTTTTAAGTAATGCGACTTTGATATTTGTAAAGTACACAAATTTAAAATACACATCGTAATATTATGGTACTCTATAAGAAGAAAACATCGTAGAAGTGGCGAATCTATCGCCAGAAGTAATGCAAAATGCTCTTTAAAACGCGCCCAAATGTACGTAAATTTTGATATTATTTTTTCAAATCAAACTGAACAAAGTTATAAGTCCGAATTAATAATATATAACACATAACAATAACCAGAACGATTTTTATTATTTACTATAAAAGTTATAGGTAGCTTTAGGAAATTAGGTGCTTACATATGCGCCACCTAGTACATACATGAATAAACTCCATATAAATTCCGACGTTGCTGATATTTCTAATAATTAGAGCATCCATGAATTCAGTTTTTACACAAAAACTACTAGGAAAGCAGGGAACAGACTGGCATCGGAAGCGATTCATTCGATATAAGTCGCTAGACATACGAATCTCTACAAAAACAGAACTATCGTCCAGTCTAACCTTGTTTTTTTTAATATTTTATGTAAGATTCCAGTTTTTTTTTCGTAAAACTGATGGCAGAAATTCGCACATTTGGTTTTAAAGAAGGATATTGAGACAATACCAACACAAATATACCCTACTATATACAAATGCCGGGCATTGCTTCGACATCTAATTAAGTATTTCTACTTGAAACAAAATAGGACTTCAATCACTACATATTATAAAACAAAGTCCCCCCGCCTCGTCTGTCTGTCTGAACACTATAAACTCTAAAATTACCGAACGGATTTTCATACGGTTTTCACCAATGGACGGAGTGATTCACGAGGAAGGTTTTATTCATTAAATTTTGTGTAAATTCGATTAATTAGGGTGCTGATCACTCCAAAATATTTATTATTATTAATTCATAATTAGTTCTTCAAGCTAACACCATGTGAAGTGCTTCCGAAGAGTGACTGCAGGCTTAACATCAACATGAACCAATTTGGATCTTGCATGCGGCTTCCTGCGCCATTGACGCATGGACAGATGTCGTCAACATTCGTGCAGCGATCATAATTTATGATCAGACGATGTCTATGCTAAACAGGTGTAATGTCTTCAATTACATTCTAATAAACACTTCATTTGTGATGTTATAATAAAGTTGTGCTTAAACGATTTTTCATCGGCAGTTCTTTTTTCAAGACGCTAATGTAGGTACTCACTCTTGTTATAATTACTTACCTATATACATTTTGTGCTGGCTTTTAGGCTTCTCGAAATTGGGCTTGGTAATGAGAATGCTAGTTTTCGTATTAGTTACTTACATGTTGCGGTGACGCTGCATGGCAATTGAGCGTGAAGACTACAGAGGCGCAGAATTTTAAATATTCTTTGCGATGCAGTAGTGTAAAACAGAATGCATGCAATTCGACTTCTACAAAACGTTGGCAACCCCTGCGTACATCAGGATGTCGGACTTCCGAAACAACTGCTACAGTTTACACGACAATGAGTGATGGCGCATCTATATTTATTTATTTTAAAATAAACGCTTTAACACGCGTAAATAAATCGGAGTTACCGTGTGTCAAGTTTTATTTGAGGGGCTATAAAATATTGCCCCTGTGTTCTGGGATATTTACGTAAAACTATGGAGATAGAAATGTATCTGTCAGAGCCCGGATAGCTCAATTGTAGAATAATTTAATAAATATTAATAGTAGTAGGTACAAATGATAAAACACCACAGATATAGATAGACCTAGATAACGCAAGTATCACGATCTGTATGAAAACCAAGCGTGCCATTTTTTGACTACCTACTATGACGTCACAAGCACTAAGAAACATTTCTTTTATTTTTCTCCTCGCATTTGCACAGTTTTTACAATTTATAACAGCGTAATTAACCATTTTCAATTTTTAACTGACTTCCGACAAGCGTGGCACCGATGCAGACTGAGCGCGAAAGTGGCAGCTTACGATTATTGTACGTAAGCTGGGCACGAAAATGGCACGCGAAGTAGTTGCTATTGCGTTATCTAGGTATATCTACGAGTATATCTGTGTGAAACACTGTTTGTAAATAGGGCTTTTTAAATTATAATTATAAACATAACAGTTTCAACGTCTACCCTTACCAGAATAGATTGGTATACCTATGAAACTGAATAATTTTGTAAAATGTTGCTCTTGTTTTCTACTAACACAAGCAATTCTTGCTTAACACTTTCACTATCTATGTATTACATGTAATGCATTGAAGACGTAGCCCTATATGTCCTGCCTGCCGGGGCTGCGAATATGGGCCGAAAGGGACACATCGTGGCCCCCGGCAACAGGGCAACCGAAGGAACACGGGTGGGTTTTAGTTAGTAAGAGTCTGACACGCCCTCCCGCTCCACCCAGAGCGGGAGAAGTTATTTGATAACTTCCTACCCAAAAAAAAAAAATTGTAAAAAAAAAAAGCCCTATATGTCCGTGCATGACATGTAATGAGCTAGTCGTTATCTTTTTATCTAATATCTACTGGAATATACCAAACTAACCAAAATTAAAAAATAGAACCAGTAGGTACCCTAATTGCGTAATACAACACAATCACAATCTGTTTCGATTTGAAACAGATTGCTAATCCATTGCTTCATAAGTTGGAAAAAAAATCTGCTCAACAACGTAAATAACGCAGTGAATGTTGTTGAACTGTCATAATTAAACAAATTAGGCATAATTGTTTACGAAAATAAGTTACGCAATTAGGGTACAGTTCTATTGTTTGTTTTAACGTTTTTAAGCAGCACAATTAGCTGGAAATTAAGCTCATACGTCCATGCATAGGTACTTAATGCATTTTTGAAAATTATATGTAATGGATATCTGAGGGTGATAGATGAATTTTCGCTATCGTAGAATTAGTAAATGACCAAGAACAATTACAATGCAATATTATTATTGGACGTATGGTGATAGGATTATCAATTACCTTGGGACAGCGAAAGTGTTAAAAGGTGATCTCCAAATCATGTATGGAAATGCACTTCGAATTGTTTTTTTTTGTTTATACTATCTATTTCTTTTTCTATATTACTTAATTATTATAGTCAGTTGTAGCTCGTATAAAAGTCACATGACATGTGACTTCACATTTTATGACCAACACATTGTCAGTTGAGACCATTCATCGTAAAATTTGTACCATGTGCAACATTTGGTATGACGATTACTGACTGTGTTTTAGAAAGTTTAAATTCAAACTAAAATTCAACTCAAATCATTTATTTGAAACTAGCTTCTGCCCGCGACTTCGTCCGCGAGTCTAAAACCTTCCTCAAGAATTGGGCTATCCAATGCAAAAAAAAAATCTAGGTAATCCGTAGGGGGTAAAATTGCAGGCACTAAAAAATATTAAACGACAAGCCTTGCGTCCGAAAGGATTTTCCATCAGTAAAAATTACGAACTTCCATAATTGCAAACCTTCTTCTCTTATTTAACTCCTTTAAGGGATGAATTTTCAAAAATCTTGCCTTTGTACTCACTTTTGTTATAAACGGAATTCTTGCGCAAAATTTTCTGCTTCTAGAAAAAAAAAACCGATTCTAGTAGAACAATTTCCACGAAGTTTTCATAAAAATTGTTCTAGGTACTAGAGTTGCGTCGCGCCTGTCTGCGGCAGCCTTCATGCCGACCCGAACAAGTGTGTAGCAACCCTTACCTGTGTGACAGTCACTCTAAAACTGTACTTGTCATGTACTGTACTGGACTTATCGACTACTTATGCGACTGCTAATTAGGGTGGCGTATGCAGAAGTGGTCAAAGTCTCCTCGTCTAGACTATTAGATTACCTAATTATGATAATACAATATCTTATAACTTTTTAATTACCAACCAAGGTACCTACGTTACCTATCTACGTTTTCTGATGTCATAAGCAGGTGCATATGTCTAAAAGTAGATTAATTGGCAAAACCAGTGACAAGTCGATTTTAAGGCCTACGTCTGACCAAAGCAATGATAATTGGTTCATTCAAATGTTTATGTTTTACTTGATCGCTAATTAACATTAATCGATAAGCAAAAACTTAATTAAATCGGACTTTAACATGTTTTTGGACACAAGTTAACAGATAAGGAGATTTTCGATAGATAATCTTTTTAGTGAACTTATTTGTACCATGGTCATTTAACTTTTTTAATAGATTAAAGATTTTAACCAACTTCAGAAAGGCGTTTATTTTTTAGTAATGAATGTCGATATATTTTGCACCCCGTATAGTTTAAAATTTAATTTTCTTTTGTACATTTATAAAAAAATACGAATTACTTTGTCAACCTTTACAAAAAACTTTGAAAATGTAAGATGCAAGAGCGAGCGAAGCGAGGTCGAAAATTTTAGCACCCCACCCCGGACAGGTAAGTTTTTTTTTGTATGGCATCTTGCAGGTCTACCTAGGAGGTTGTCGGCTGCTTAACCGGACTTTCCTGTGGCTGCCTCAATAAATTAAGGCCTCCAGCCAGGGCATAAAACTTAGAAATTAAGCCTGTGGGGTACAGACCTCGGTTTAGGGCGTCGCTGGTGGAGAATAGCAAGGGACAGGCTGGATCGAACTAATATTATTATTAGGAGAATTTAAAGCTACAGGCTCAGCGGCGCGGGCTGGCTTGAGCAAGGCCAGATGGGTAAGGTTTTCTTTTGTACATAAATATACGTATGAGTTACTTTGTGGACTTACTTAGAAGTCTGAGAATAAATAGAATGTAAGTCGAAAGCGCGAGCGAAGCGAGCTCGAAAATTTTAGCACCCTCCGCCAGTAAGATATAAGTAGTTAGGGAAAACACGAAAATCTTAAAGCTTTAATAGATTAAAGATTATTAAAAAAAACAAAAAGCAGGTGATTATGCTATGTCTGCTATGTGAACTTAGCAAAAGTTAATTCAATCAAAATTCGAATCATAGTGTAGTGTGACGGAAGTCTTTGGGGACTTGTATCATATTAGGGGTATACGTCACTAACTAAGGGTATCATCTGTTAATGTAGGTGTCATATTCCGGTTCCAGGGGTGACAGTTAATGGCCGTATGTCACAGATGTGACAAAAAGCATGTTAAACGTTTGTGAGCGGAAGTCAAGACACTTGTCGTGTGAGTTTTTCTCATATATTAAATATACTTCATTTCGAAACAATAAATTATGATTGAAGATACCGTAAATAACGCAATTAAGCGTTAGGTTTTGTTTTCAAAGAGCTGACCATTTAGGCCCTTTGTACACGGTACGGTTTCTTTGTGGTACGGCGTAATCGCGTCGTAGAAAAACGTGTCTGACAACAAGCTGCCTACACACGGCGAATAAACCGTAGTTTTTCACGGCAAGAAAAACGATGTGTATACACGGCTACATATCAAGCTATACATTTCCAGTATAAGATGATCTTGCATTGTATAGAATTTCGGTACAAATGAGAGGTCAGCTTATACTGGAAACGTATAGCTTGATATGTAGCCGTGTGTACAAAAGGCCTAAGCTTTACTTTTCTTACTCTTATTCTAGATAGCTCTCTTTAAGTTTAAATTTTCGATTATTACAACCACAAATCGAAAACTCATAAACAAATTAAATAGTAATTATGACACCGGAAATTATGAACAACAAAAAAGGCTGCTTAACACAGTGGTAGGTACCAATACCAATAAAGTTAAACGTGGTACCAATTTGGTACTAATTAAACACGGCATCCGGCTCATTGGCTGTCAAATCGTCGGAACCTAACGTTTTTGCTGCGCGTACGCAGAATGACGTGTTACACTTCAGTCGAATGATCTCTGTTGATTTTTGGTTAGTACACCGTTGATTTTGTATGGATAAGATTTTGATAAAGTCATAGCTAATACCAGACAAGAACACTTTTAAAAGTTATTCAAAAAAGGGTAGGAAAATGGAGGCATGTTTCCAGAATAGCAGAATATAATATATATATAATATAGCTTTGCCACATCAGCTACATATACAGTAAAAGCTCGTACAGACCAGCGCGATATCGCGGGTGCGACACGGGTCGCGCTGCCTGTCGTGCACACGATATCGCGCTGGTCTGCACGAGCCTTAATAATTAAAAGAGAACAGATTTGAATTTTTTTAAGTTTGTGTTTTTGTTTGTAATGAATAAACTCAAACACTACTGGACCACAGTGAGACAGGGAGACGTTATCTCTCCGAAACTGTTCACCGCTGCACTGGAGGATGTTTTCAAGGTTCTGGATTGGAAAGGGCTAGGCATCAACATCAATGGCGAGTATATCACTAACCTTCGGTTTGCCGATGACATAGTGATCATGGCTGAGACCATGGAGGACCTCAGTACAATGCTCGATGACCTCAGTAGAGCCTCCGAAAGAGTGGGTCTTAAAATGAATATGGACAAGACAAAGGTCATGTCAAATGCCCATGTTACACCCACTCTCATGAAGATCGGAGTCACTACGCTCGAAGTTGTGGACGAGTATGTTTACCTAGGACAAACTGTCCAGCTAGGTAGATCCAACTTCGAGAAAGAGGTCAATCGTCGAATCCGACTCGGCTGGGCAGCGTTCGGGAAGCTACGCAATATCTTTTCGTCCCACATACCACAGTGTCTCAAGACGAAAGTCTTTGACCAGTGCGTGTTGCCAGTGATGACCTATCAGTGATGACCTAGTACTGAAACGTGGTCGCTCACAATGGGCCTTATCAGAAGGCTAAAAGTCACCCAAAGGGCAATAGAGAGGGCTATGCTTGGAGTTTCCCTACGTGATCGAATCAGAAATGAGGAGATCCGCAGGAGAACCAAGGTAACCGACATAACCCGAAGAATTGCGAAACTTAAGTGGCAATGGGCAGGGCACATTGCTCCTAGAACGGATGGCCGATGGGGCCGAAAGGTTCTGGAGTGGCGACCGCGTACCGGAAGACGTAGCGTTGGAAGGCCTCCCACAAGATGGACCGATGACCTTGTGAAGGCCGCAGGAATCCGCTGGATGCAGAAAGCACAGAATCGGTCGAAGTGGAGGTGCTTGGGGGAGGCCAATGTTCAGCAATGGACGTCTTTCGGCTGAAATGATGATGATGATGATGATGACTACTGGACCGATTTAAAAAAATCTTTCAAAAGTAGAATGCTGTATTATCAGTTTATCACTGAGTAACTTAGGCTATCACACTAATCACTAATATTATAAAGGCGATAGTTTGTGAGTGTGTGTGTATGTTTGTCTCTTCTTCACGCTCAAACGGCTGAACGGATTTGGATGAAATTTGGTACACAGATAGTTTATAACCTGGATTAACACACAGGATACTTTTTATCCCGATATTCCCACGAGATTGAGACTTCTGCGGGTGAAACCGCGGGGCGCAGCTAGTAATTTTTAAAGATATGACACGGGCAACATTAATTTCCATATATTTTATCCCAATATTAAGCGTCTCCAGTACCTATTATGAATCCATACTAAGTCACCGGTAGCACCATTTTCGCACCGGAAATGCGAGTCGTTATTCCATTCGCCGATGACATGTGTCTCGGCGTGCGCGCATGTGTCGGAGGCCGCCGAGAAATTGATGACGTCATTAGTCATGTGAAGTGGGAAGTTTTTACACCGGACCTCACAGGAGAGCTGGTTTCCGCAAATATTGCTTTGATGTGGTCAGTGTGATTGACATCAGCGATCACTGCGGTTTGAAAAACGTGTTAAAAAAAAAAAGAAAAAAAGGAGCTGTTTGGCAAATTAGTGTCTATGCTTTTGCAAAATAAGATAAGACAATCATTTATTTGGTCAAATATGAGTACAATCACAGATTTAGAATCTGTGAGTACAATACAATACAACACAAATATTGTCAGCATGCAAGAGATGTTAAAAGTAGAGTTAAAAACAAATCATCATGTTTGCCTTAAGGCTCGTTCAGACCAGCGCGACACGCGACGCGACACCATGCAAATATTAATAAAATAAAGTACCTATGTATTATGTCACTCCTGTACCCTAATTGCGTAACTTATTTTCATAAACAATTTTGCCTAATTTGTTTCATATTGATAGTTCAACAACATTCATTGCGTTATTTACGTTGTTGAGCAGATTTTTTTTTCCAACTTATGAAGCAATGGATTAGCAATCTGTTTCAAATCGAAACAGATTGTGGTTGTGTTGTATTACGCAATTAGGGTACGGGTCTAATTATTTTAAAATTTCATGATAATATAGATCACTAAAAATTATAAATTAGTAAAACATGATCAAAAGGAAAGGATTTTTTACAAGAATTGTTTTGATTGATATTTTGGTGTTAAAATATAATTCCGTTGAAGCTCTTGTCCTATGGAGAGAAATCAATCAGTTTTGCTTCGAGATTCAAGATTCAGAATCTGGAATTTCGAATCGATTTGGCAATATGCACTCCGTCTGTTTGTATTTAGGTTTCTAACATTTTATGTCTTTTGCCAATCTTTTGAAAATATAAAAACAACAATGATCTATACTCCATTTGAAATAAGATTAGACATAGAAACCATTTTAACAGTTCGTTCACCCGATTTTGACTTCTATACCGTAGACATAACGATGGCATTAAAAGCAAAAAATTGGTTACAATACCAACTGTTTACTGCAGCTGCCATTTGTCATGCCACCAACGCAATAGTCTACGTTATGTCTACGGTATAGAAGTCAAAATCGGTTGAACGGACTGTAAAACAGGTTTAGTTAAATGTCTTATCTTATTTCAAATGGAGTATAAGTACTATCAAATTATAATAATGTTTGCTTTGGACTTTTCGTCAAATATGTACTAAAAAATAAGCAAAAGTTAAATAAATGAAAGTATACGTAAGTATTTTTTTAGAAACCAATCAAACACTCTTTCGAAAATATAACAAAACATAACAATACTAAAATTTCACGCCTGTAATACCCGAAGGGTTGGGCAGAGGTGTACCTATCCTATTGTACACCCACATTTAGAAAATATTAAGTGATCAAAGATAAAAATATTCTACGATCGATTGTAGCTAGCTGCAATTTTCTCTTCAGTACAAGTAGATAAGAATAATAAAATGTTACTTTTATTTCCTTGAAAATCAGAGATTCTTCAAGTCACCCTGAAACAACAAATAATACTGTTTATTACCAAATTACAAATAATCAATTTATTACATCATCTTCGATACCTATATATTGTAAGAAAATTTAAATCGCTTTTCGTATCTATGTATGACCGCGTTGTTTTCCTAAACTAGAGATGGGCTGAGTGATGATTTTTCTGTATCAGTGACTGCATGACAATGACAAAAAAATATCGATGACGGGAACAATGACAAAATCATCAATGATTTTTATTTGAGAATACGATCACGTCACTTCAAATGATTGTGGAACGGCTTTGTGAAATTTTCATTATTTATTTAGTAGGCATTGGTCGTACTTGTCCACTTTAAGGGTTATCCTCTAAGTTAGATTGCGAAATTATTTTTTTCTTTGTGAGCGACATTCATGGCAGCGTATATAAAATAGTATTAATTGATTAATAATCTTGGAAATTTTCAATATGTTTCCATTTGCGATATTTGCTGATAATTTTTTTGAATTTCATGGCAATCAGGCGTTCTTGCGAGTAAATACCTGGTGTAAAACTTGATTGCGTAAATACGCACCTTCCCTACAAGTACCTACATAATATTTCAATCTTATCTTCAAGCTGTTTGTATAAGTGTGGTCGTCCTCGTCTAATCAAAACAATGATTTAAGTACGAAACACAAAATGCTAGATAACACTTAGTGACAGCATTGTTGCAGTGACGTGCGCCCAGCACCGGGCATTTATCGAAACTGTGAATTCTGTGACCTAAGTATCGCCGATCATGCAGCCTCGCAACGTAGCATCGAATCACCGAAGTTCTCGTTCATTCATGAAATGATTTAAAAGCATTGATGATTTTATCGTTGTCATTGCATGATGAAATGATTTTAAAATATCGATGATTTTTACATGTGACATGATATCGGACCCAACTCTATCCTAAACTCCGCAACGGATTTTGATGCGGTTTTTACCATCATTTAGAGAATTTATTCCGGAAACTTTATGTGTATGATACATTCCTATTAAACTTACATATAATAGAGAAATCTTTATGTTTTGCCAAGTCTTAAAACCGTGGGATGCAGGGGCGGGTCGCTAGTTTACGGAATAAATTCCAACTTATACAACAGGTTTATAGAAATACCCGCAACAATTATTTAATTGATACATAAGTATATGATTACCTGTGGGCTCAATTTTGATGTTAAAAAAGCTTAGTTAATCGGCTTTGGAATCACACCTTTTATGTAAAAAATTAAAATATCGTCCTTCACGCACTAGGAGGATGAGACGGTGTAGAACAAGGAAAGGGATAGAGTAAGCAACAACATAAAAGTTTAGTTTCATTTTTCTTTCAGTAACGTCAAAAAATCATGGTGTGAAAATTAATTAACCCAGTATTATGTTTTCATGTTTTGCCGTATATATATTATCATATTATGCTACACATTACAATGTACAGCCCATATTATCACAGAGACTACAATATAATTATTTATGAATAATATTCTATTATAATGTACAGTTCATATTAACACAAAGACTAGAATAGAATTATTTAAGAATAATATTCTAGGACAACATTAATTAACAGATTATTATTTTCAAAAAGGTATAGAAGTTATACGATAACACGACAGACTAAGGTAAACTTGAGCATTCACTTGTAATGAGCATTCTAGCGAATGTTACATTATAGAAAAATAAACGGGAGCGTTCTAGCGAGCATTCTAGCGAAAGGACAATAAATTTGCTTCGAGCTTTTTGCCGAGCCGAGCCGAGATGTCTGGCTCTATGCTTGGCTCTGTTCGTTGTTCAGTTCGACAAATTTGAAAACGGCGAATGCTCGATGTTCTGTAACAAGTGAATGTTCAGGTTTATCAGCACCTTATTGTGAACGGATATACTGACTCTGTTAAAATAATTAAATTTCCTTCGTGACAACCATGGGCAAAATTAAACTTGGCTATCGAAAGCTTTGGTAGTTTCACTAAGTATAGTTTTTGCTTTGCTGGAGTCTGGTGTGAAAAGTACTTAATGCCAGGTTTCGGGACTGACAGCCCAGCGTAATCCAACTGAGGTGTTTTGGAGGCTGTTTCAAAGCTACTTAATGAGGCTTTTAAAGAAGGAAGAAACAACAGTGTATCATTATGATAAATATATTCGTTTCTTCCATTAAAAAGCCTCAGTCTTCATTCTACTTTGAACGGAATTTTCTGTTGCAGATTTAGTCCAGGGAACACGGGCGAATTTTAACGCGACATTTTTTTATGGCGCACTGGATTATAAACTCTCAGATTTTAGCCGAGCGTTGAAAATCCAGTGCGCGAACAAAATCGCCCGTGGGTACGAGGGCTTTACATTATTTAAAAAATCCGGAGTCTTCTCTATTCCTTTCTTCGTCCTCCATTGCACAATAGCACAGGGCCGCATTGCTCGCAGGTGGGTGCACAAAAAAACGAAAGGATTCGCCGCAAGCGCAGGTGCGTTCTCAGGTGCCGCCGGGATTTAGGTTACAGCTTAGAATTAGTTCTTGTATCCATTCTAATTTAGCGACACCTTGTAAATTAAACCAAATGAATTTGATTGGAATGTGATTATTTAAATTAATTTGAAGTGATTATGTTTTTAGGGGCATTAAAAATCGCTGTACTTATACTTAATTAATTTAGCACAATTCGCTGTCCCCGGCGAATAAAATGGTAATGTGCTATTACGATAGTTTTAACTTTATTGCATATTCGATATTTAGAAGTCCGATTACAATCTGTCAATTTTTTTCATTCATTTCCTACGGTTATTTCAGAAGTTACGAGATTTTAAGGTGTGTTTTAATTAATGTAAAAAAATCACTTTTCTTTTGATGTTTTAACAATTCCGCTAATAAGAAAAAAAAAATCAGTTTTTAATTTTTCTGTAATATTAGTTTTTTTACGATTACGATTTTATTCGCCGGGGACAGCGAATTAGTTTTAAATCAAGGCAATTTTTTTTTTAAATTAGGATTTAAAGGTTTAGGTTGGCCGTTCAGCATTTTGCGGCTTTAGCTAAAAATTTAAAGGTTTGCGAAATTGCAAATGAAAAATTATTATTTCTACAGGACAGGTTTCCATAGGTAAAGGCAAATCCTAATTTGAGTTAAGTTTGAAAACCCGGTTTTGCAAATACCTTCATTGTATACCTGTGTTAGAATTCGTCCCTACGACTTCTGACTGCAGAGTCAACATCACAACTCCTTCACAATAACTTGCAAAAACATCTTATAAATAATTCTTATCCAATTAAAATCTGAACAAAACAAAATACTGTAAAAACACGGATTTCACACAAAAGCCGGTTGCAGCGCCGGCGCACATCGCCGCCCTGTCAAATAAGACAAGTGTACAGTCAGCGTCGGCGACAGGTAGCCCTTTGTTCTCGAACAATGCACAATCACAGACGGAACGTTTTTGTAACACACCTGATTACACCCCTGTCGGTATTAGGGCAACTCGGTTTTTATTTCATTTATTTTTGTGGTTTTATTTTTTTGCACTTTGTTGTTTTTTTTTTTTCAATGTAGTTATTTAGATGTAGCTGTACTTATATAGTTCGCCTTAATCTAAGTCACAATTTATAAATCTCGGGTTGCAGAATTGCAGTGCTTGGTTAGTACTTGGAGGCTTTCATAGTACTTATAAGATTTTAATTTACGATTATGGAGTTTCGTCAATTTTGTTTAATTCCCAAAGAAATTATGAGCAACCAATTTTTCGGCAAGCAACTACATTCTACAAACAACGAGCTACAAGCTTGCTTTGTTTTCCAAAAATGACTCAAAAATTAATCATATGTTGTATAAATGAATCTCTGTTACGAACAGTTCTTCCTAATTGGCCGATGAGCAAATACGGCAAAACGTTTAGCTCCATAATACAGCAATACAAAGATTTTTTGTAAAGACCCGTTAATTGGCGTCGTCGCGTCCCGCGTCCCCATTACGCAGCCTCCGAGCCACTGATACGCCTTTGCGCACACAGAATGCACATCTGGGAGCAATGAAGGACTTGGAAATCTCGAAGAGAACTCGTACATACCACAAATATGGCCAATTTGAACCTTAAGACAAAGGAAATAGAGCTGAATCCAAATATATTCGGTCTCCGACACCCATTGCTGCGAACACCTGTTTCAACCACAGCATGTATTCATACCTTTGCCATAGTAAAATAAGTTTCAATTTCTAGAAAATAACGTTGATTTTCAATTGTGTTACAGCGGACTTTGCATTCCTGTTTTGTAGGGATGTTCGCATAAATTATCGATGTTTCTCTCTGCGTGAGCGTTGAGGATATGTCTGTCCCTTTCCTTTGCTTGTTTTTGTTTCACCGCAGCTATGTAGAATGTGTGGACGTGAGACAAGTGCCGGCTCCGAGATCTGCCAGTCCTCATACATGTTTATGTCTGTACTTACGTGTTATTGATTATATACATTGTTGCATTTTATTTGATCACAGATTTTTAAATCAATGTTGAATTTGAATCTAGAATTGTTAAATTTATTTCTAGGTCACTGAAAACGTCATACGAAATGAAACTTTAATTTTTAATCAATGAATTAAACAGTTCTTCGTAAGTAATTTGCTTAGAAATGAGTTACTGGTATCGGTTGGTTTGTTGAGTCAAATACCACTTGATCGACGCCGGGTCACGAGGCTAGTTCATAATACACGAGGTGTCGGCGGCCAGCCGGCGCCACGGCGGCAAACGCGGCGCCTACAATCCTGTCAGCCATATTACCATATCCACCGACCCAAAAGAGACCTTAACACAGTCCACACAAAGTTTAATGTCTTTTAACTTTTGTGGCATCAGCTGTGATTTCTTCGCCATTTGAATTCTCGCTCTACCACACTAAGAATAATGTTCGTTTTACATTAAACTCTTATTTGATATTGAATCCGTTCCTCGATTTTGAATTCCGAGCAACGACTAAAAGAAAGCAATTTTTTTAAGGAAGTGTTTTGTGTTTAGTGTAACATTAATTTAGTTCTTATGCAATGATACCCAACTGTAATGTTCGGAACACTTCAGTCTTCGGAGCAATACGGATGTCTTACATATTTGTCTTTTATGGAGATCAAATACTCGTGAGTACCGTGACTAATTGTCACTTGAGTAAATATGTGGTTTAATGCAAGTAGTACAGGCCACATAGAGGTCAGTTATATTTGGCGCCACTTGTACACCAGGTGGGCGCTAGTGGTCATGTTTTACCAGTAAATCTTTTTGAACAACGATCCGCGGCCGAAGTAAGGGCAAGTCAATTAAACTCAGCCTCGTTGATTGACAGGTCATTGAGTGAGACCACTTAGTTTTTTAACTTTTTCTTATACGTACGAACATATTTTTTGTCCGAATACTCCAGCTTTATTAATATGTAGTTATTATTGATGCTCAGAAATTGTATGACATGCCTGTTTATTTATTGTTGAAGGCGCGAACTCACGGCAAACAACATTTCATTCAACATCACACTCGGCAGGTCCAAGTTTTTCAAAAACCTCATCAAACACCCAAAAAAATTAAGACGTTAAATAAAACGCGACGAGATTCACGCCGTTTCCTTACGGTCATGGCTAGGTGTCAAAAGCTTTACCTGACCGCTAACACCTACACAGACCAGTGCTTTACTGGACCGATATTTACTATCTTAGCTGCATTATGTTTGTTCGGGAGTTATCCCTTCACACCTCCATACCGGGGCCGCTACTCAAATTATAATACAAACATTATGAGCCAAACTTTTAGGAATGACACGTATTGTTAATTAGCTCGCGCTTTCGGGAAATGAGATTATACTGAAAACAATAAAAACGGCAAAATTCATAAACTAAAACGAAGAGTGACATTACTCAGAATATTTTAATGATGCATTCGGCAATTGTGACGCTGATCAAAATGAAAGCAATTCAAATTTGATGACGGTGGACTCCGACGGCAATGTTGAGACAATTATTTTCGATCCCTTATGACTTGAATTAATGTGGTAACCCCTGTTTGAGCCCATAAAAATTCACGACAAAACCTGTATAAACGGCTGGAGGCAAAACTTGGTTGTTTTGCGACTCGTTCCCAGAAACCGAGGAAACGTTCGAGCAAAAAGCCGACGGAACAGGATTTTGTATCGACATCGCCAAATCTGGACGCGTTAAGAAATGATAAAGAGGACGCCGCCACCGCAACCCAGTGCAAACTGCACCGCAACCGAAAACATCACAACAAGACCAAACAACGAGCACATACTTCCTTACGAGAAGACATTTTGATATATTACCAACATTTCGGAGGAGATGGCTATCCAGGAGTTTTATGTCTGGACATTATAATGATAGTAAAAAAGTTACATCAGAGTGATCGAGCATAATTTCCTATGTTATCTTACCGGGCATCATTACACAGTGATGACTTGCATAATATCTTCATCTGGTAAGACTGCGTCGATGATAAATGTTATGTTTTATGCTGTGCCAGGATATTTAGCATGCGACAGCTGGCTGCGAATAAAACGGCCAGTAATAGACCACGATTGTAATATCGATTATCCAATACGAATTTTGATGGGTGTCTTCAAAATGCGGCGTCTGTGCACGGTGCGAATAAGTGTACGTAAATGATGGTATAATGCGTATGCGTGCGTGAGTCACGGATGTTCACATGTGCATGTGGAAATAGCCTGTAAGTTTGTACAAATGTTGAGATACACGGCCGTATAGTGCGGTGTTGTGTGGCGATCTTCACGACAAGTCGCCGCCGACGGCCAGGGAATGCGACCGGCTGGCGCAACAGTGCGTACCGATGTATCGATATTTAATTAATTTTTGGGCTCTATTATTATTTTAGCACACAAAGATCATGTTTTAGATTTTTCATTTCTTGAATTGACAGGCGATTATATTTGGTGAAAAAAAAATAACAACACTGCACGTGGAGTCGGTGGAGTTAATCCAGAATATTATGAAGATACTCAAAAAACAAAATACTGTCGAATTCATTTAAAAGAGCATTGACAATCTGGGGCAGAATTTCATATTCAAGAAGTATCGGTTATTGGATGGTATATGTATGAGTCAAAACGAAACCCATAGGTTCTCCCGATTTTGAGAAATAACTCTCATCTTAAGTAGCAATATTGTAACTATAGTGTGATGAATTGTACAGCCGCCGAATCTGAGTAAAATGAATCTAACGAGAGATCACGACAGATCTGAAACCCTTGGAAATATCGATGAGGTCCACTCGAAAAATGTTTTGCCGTACGATAAAATGCTTCACATATCACACGGAGCGCATCTCTAAGGGCGAGACTGGGCTGGCGCCGTGCTTTTTTACCCCGGCTGACTCCGGCCAACTTTATACCACGCTTCGTTCGCCAGTCGAGCGCAACCAGTCCGACGGGAGGGATGTGCGCACCGTCGCATTCAAACACTTCCGAACGTGCGCGTTCGTAACAAAATGACAATATAGTGCTTTAGTTTTTTTGTTACTTTAAACGAAACTGTGTCTTATAAAGTGCCAATAAGAGTTGCCTTTAAGTGTTCTCAACCGATGCAAAGGATTGTTTTACTGAAGTTTTGAATTGGATTTGACTTAAGGATATAGAGATGTCGAGTTTCACGACTACAGGAGATGCGACGCAGGCTGCAGTTAAAGGTTTGTTTCTTTTCATATGACCTAAGAGTATGACATTGACATATAATTATTTATTTTAAAATTTATCGATACTTTTGTAAATTAAGGTCACGCACTGGTTACATAAGTGTCCTTGCAGCTGATGCTGCTGCACAGGATGTTATTATTTGTACTTAAGTGACATCTTAATGAGATGGCTACATTTAATTTTCTTCATGTGATGGGATATTGGAATAAAATAAGCGTAATCATAAACTTGTAGAGCAAACACTTTGTTCATTTTAAGCACAGCTCTACCATTTAACTTAAAGATTTTCTTTATTTAGGGAAGATGGACAGACATTGAAGTTTTGCCAACACATGATCAGCACGAATGAAGACGGGTTTTTGTCCAATCATTTACACTAACAACTAAAATACCAAAATACGGAGGGTAGTTTGAATTTTTTTTGTAGAGCGATTTGGGCTTGATCAAGGTTTGGGTAGATTTTAGTAACCTCTTTCTTATAAGCCTAAAAGCACAGTATAAATAAAGACAGTACAGAAGTGCTAAAATTTAAAAGTATGGTATTTGATAAAACTGCAGTAATTCGTAACTAGACCTCTTAAAGACTATTATTTCTGCAGGAGATATAAAAATGGTATTTTTTCTAGATTTAGACAAAAATATATCAATCGATATCACAGTGTCTCGTTTTTAATCTTCGTTCAATCCTGCTTCTTTCGAAGATATAATACTTAATTCCAGATGCATAGGGCTCTGTCATATATAACTCATACTTAACAGTTATATATAAGTATAACATAATATAATAGGTAATAACTAGAGTATGACATAATCAGACAATTTTAAAAGGTAATATTCCGGAAGTATGAGATCAATTTTATTATTAACCGGATCTTAAATTGCCAGAAAATGACTATGAGTATATACTGCGAGATTCATATTGTAAGTATTGCAGTTCTCTTTATTTGTTCCGATAATGATAATTTTGTTCAGCGATGTTGTATTGTTTTGAAAATCTTGATTCGATTTTGTCTTGATTTGAAGGTCTTTTAGTTCTTGAAGTCTATCTTCTGTTTAAGAGTCGTGACAGAGGATCGTCTTATGGATTGACTCTTTACACTTTACATCTTAACTGCGTCAGTAGCTCAATTTATTGTTTAGTTATTTGCTTCCTATTGTTTTGAGTATGTATTTACGAGTATGTAAGCACGAAGCGAGTGGCGTTCGCACGTAGTTTCTGCCGACCCCCATGGGAAGTAGGCTTGAGTTTATATATGTACTTGCTGTTGTTAGTTTTTAACAATTAAGTTTTAGAAGTACGTTACTGTAAATAGAGTTGAGGTGCTTATAGATTTTTTTCTGTTTCTGAAGCTCTATCAATGCTTTTTGTTGAGTTCGAAGAATTTTTGGTGTATTCTTGGTGTTGGGTATATTTTTTCCGGACATAATTTTATTCTTTATTATAAGCCTGTATTGTCCCACTGCAGGGCAAAGGCCTCTCTTCCCTCTTTCCACATTTCCAAGTCTACTGCGATGGCGGGCCAATTCTTTAAGAAGGAGTCTAGCTCATCCCATCATCTCTCTTTCCGGTCATTGAAAATTTATAATTAGATATTGCCAATTTTAGTTTTGGCGATCTCGGAATGTGCAGTTGTTTACTTTATATTATCGTTTTTGTGTTTACAAATTTAATTGGCTTTTGGCCGTTTTATCTACACTAATATTTTGAAGAGAAAAGATTTGTATTTTTTTTTTGTAATGAATAAACTCAAAAACTACAGGACAGATTAAAAAAATTCTTTCACCAGTAGAATGCTATGTTATCCCTGAGTAACAGGCTATAATTTATAAATATATCACGCGGACGAACCCGCTGGCGGAAGCTAGTGTTAAATAAAAAAAAACACTAATTCCTACAATCGGCAACTAAAATTCTCATCGTAAAATCTATCATTACTAATTATTAATATATTCCGACACAAAACAAACGGTTCATGGCACAAAAAACATGCACATGTTAAGGGTGAAAACCCTAACAAGTGACAACATTACAACTATCATCTTACCGTCGGGATCTGCAAATGTAACTCTTATTGCAAAGGTATAGGGGTCGTAGGAGAAACATGGACGTCTTCTATAAGGTTGTATGTTTGTACACATGTTGCTATACGGGGGTCGGGAGGTTCGAACAGACTGTTTTTTTAAGAATCGCCGATTCCTAATTCCCAACCCTATTACGACAAGTGTTATTAGTGGCATAGTTTAACATTTGTATTATTTGGGTTATATTATAACTATTTGAGATAAATATTTATTGAGTTAAAGTATTGGATGAAATATGACACTTCTTATCTTCAAGATTTAAAAGAAAAAATTTCGCGAAATAGTAAAATAAATCGCATTTTTGGTCTCTCGATTTGTTGACTTTTAATTTTATTTCAGCTAAGTAAATTTTAAAATGAAGTAAATACCTACTTACCACATTTGACTTTTTACTCGACAGCGGCGAATCCAAAAATGGAGGGTTATTTATTAATAGTTATGTTCTTTTTTAAATATTTTCATTCAGTAATAATGCAATAAAATATTTTACTTTTATCCACTTTCTTTTTCCTGGATTTCACAGTAGCTGCCCAGAGACTGAATTTGTGCCCGATTGATGGCAATAGGCGCGCCCCCTATTTCCAAAATGGGACTTTAAAAAAAACACACTTCTGCCTAACCCTTCGGGGAATACAGGCGTGATGTTATATTACGTTATATTTTACTATTTATTTGCTAATATAAATGTTTCCAACCTAACGTTGAACATTGCTTACGTGGCATTGTTTTATTTGCGTTCACTGCGTAGCATGACATTACAATATCAACTTGTTGGGTATTAAGTGGAACCGTAATACATTATGGTTCCACTTAATACCCTATCAAGAGATAAAATAAAGAAATTCTTCATGATTCATGAAATTATGAGACGGCTAACAAACACAGCAACAGTAATACCACTGTATGAAAAACGTCACCATAACATAAAACTCTAATATAATATATCACTGAAATGTAATGAAATTGTTTATTCTGTAAATAGGTTATCGAAATCACTTTTTAACCGACTTCCAAAAAGGAGGAGGTTATATGTTCGACGCGTACGTTTGTTTTTTTTTTTTTTTTTTTTTTTTTTTTTTTTTTTTTTTATGTATGTCCACCGATTTCTCCGTCATTTGTGGACCGATTTTGAAAATTCTTTTTTTGTTTGAAAGGGTAGGCTCCCAAATTGGTCCCATATAAATTTTATTAACTTTGCTTGGGTAGTTTTTGAGTTAGCTACAAAATACGTATTTTTTTTCCCACTTAGTATGTAGATGATATGATAAGTTCTTGACACTGGTAGCAGGTAGTGGAATTCGAATGTGTGTGGGGTAGGTACCACAACTAAAAAGTGAAAAATAAAAACTTTTTACAAAAAAAAAAAACAACCGACTTCCAAAAAAAAACACTACAAAGTGAAAAATAACTTTAATTTCGGAAGTCGGTGGCAAAAAACGAAAACACAAAACCCAAGACACCGACTTCCGAAATTAAAGTTATTTTTCACTTTGTAGTGTTTTTTTTTGGAAGTCGGTTGTTTTTTTTTTTTGTAAAAAGTTTTTTACACAATATATAAACAAAAAAAAGCTAGATGGAGTCGACATTATTATCCATCTGACTACCCGAGAAGAAATGGCGAAACTTAACGTCCAGACATCACTATTTGATCATTTAAGATTTAATTCATTTAACGCATTTCAAAATGTAACACTCAATTACTAAAAAGTGACGTCATATAAATAAAAAAGTACAATCGAGCAATAAAGGGACTGTTTGTCGCCACATGACAAATGACGTCACACCGTTTGGAGACCAGATGTGGCACCCTATTACCAGATGTAGTTGTCTGCGTGACATATGTATCTCTATTGATTAGTATTAGTAAAGGGTGGGCAGTAAACACTGCTACTGTTATTGATGAAATTGTTGAATTAATGATGCAGATAATTGTGTAGTTAATTTATTTGTTGTAAAAGAACTCACAATAACTTAAACCGTAGTACATAGGTACTACGGTTTAAGTTATTGTGAGTTCTTTTCTAATCTAGCAAAAGTAACGAAGAGAAAATCCTGCTTATAAGTTTTCCAATGCATATTTTGTAAAATTTAGAGAAACATTTAATGATTTCATTCATAAAAGAGTAGAGGCTTGAACTCTTCTTTAATTCTCTCAATCCTCACTAATATTTTATTAAAACTTAGCAGCAACTTTACAGTAGAACGTTGTTCTAGCTGACAATGCATTCATTTGCATTACATTAAGTTTTGTGTACTCTGATCCTTTTGTTTGTTAGGAAATTAACAGATTTAGTAAACCCAGTAGCAAGTAGGTAATTGTTAGCTCTAAGATTAGGTTGGCCTAATAGTTAAATTCGTAGTTTGATACTAAGTTAATGCAAGAGTCATCAAAAGATGCAAAAATCTATTTCACAAGTAACTTCGGCTTGCAAATAATAATTTATTGGTATAAATGTGTTCCCATGTGTTCATAATTTTATCACATTATTGTCCTATCATATGGCTTATTGAACGCACGTGACGATATCGTTGACTGTATCGATTTCAAGTATTATCCAATTGTCTGAGAAATCGATACTTACCTTTCGTATCGACCGCTAGGATATCGGTTGTAGCTACGTAATGATGATCTGATTATTAAGTGCTGTCTCCTTGAACTTTACACTTTAGGACATCCGCCCATACGATATAGGGAGAGATGTCAGTCAAATAAACTGTTCAAGAACAGAACATTAGACTTATTTCACGTATATGCAAATGATCGTGCCAATAGCACTTATCTCTTTTCAACGATATTATCGATATGATGTGATAATAATATTACTATCTGCTTAGTACTGTATTAGTGCGGTTGCCACGAGTTTTGAGTACTTTAAGTACGTTTTTTGTTTATCACAATTTCTCGATAAGATTACTTTATTTTGTTTGGTGGAATAGCCAAAATACATTAGGTGGTTCCACTTATCCCTTTAGTCACTGAATTAATGGAAAATAAATACATGAGTATTTTTTGTATGCAGTTTTCATAGTGCGGTTCATTGTTTTAATTTTAATTAGAATCTTTTTGTAATTGAACTTTCCAAGTTTTAATATTTTACTGCAAGTATCTGAACAGGTCCCACGATCCTGCGCACATTAGCTAGTATCCGACTGTTTCCTTCATCCATATCATGGCTTCTTTCTATTTTTAAATGAGTCTTCGAAACTAGATTCCATTATGTCGTCTACAATTCTCTACATACACTGCCAAAGAGTTTGCACTTGAAAAGTTAATGCGATCGAAAATGCAGAAACAATCCCCATATATATTACAGTATAGGTAGCCTTAGCTGTTATGGTGACTTTCTTTGGCCAGGAAAATCTTTGGGAAAAATTAATACTTTGCAAAAAAGTCGGACGCAATTCCTGTTTTTTGCAAGGTTCCGTTTTGTTGCAGCCCAGAATTTTTACGACTAGCAATATTTTGAAACGCCGTTTATTCACGTGCTTGGGGGCACGTGCTTTCCCATACCGGATGCCTTACAGTTTGTTTGGGCAACAGCTAGTGCTGTAGATAAGGAATCGTAACTCATTGAGTTTGTACCTCAGTGTACTTGAAAAGTGAAACCAATTGTTTATTGATTTGAGGCGTACCGTATTCAACATTTCCGGTGCCAATAATGTTTGGTAAAAAAATTCAGGGTTCTTTTTGCAGTTATGGGTATTGTATGTACTAACCGAATGTTATCTATCAGTTTACCTAACTAAGCTTACTTATAGGTAACTAAAACTTGATTCCCATCCCTGACCATACTTTTGAACCTTTCATGAGTTCACACGTAATCATTTTATCAGCAAAACAAGTTGTGTTAGGCTTCAATCATTCTTCTACAGCCATTTTATACTTTCAATAATTGTGATTGATGCGTAAACAGTACCTACTAGGTACAATACAATTAGTTTGCAATACATTTTTCTTGAACAAACAATCATGAATGAATAAACTAAAACAAATATTATGACGTAAATTATGATGTTAGAACGATAGTTACATCATTTTACACTTAAAGACTCTCACAGACAACCGCGACGCGACTCTAGTAGAACAATTGCTATGAAAACTTCACGGAAAATATTGTTCTACCAGAATCGCGTCGCACCATCGCGTCGCGCCTGTTTGCGGGAGCCTTAAGATGGAACGTGGGGAGTTAAAAACATGTTTGATTTCTTAAATTCTATCAACACTAGAGAATTTAAATATGAATGAAATGTCCTGTTTGATCATGAAATTATATTATTATTATTTATGTTATGTAGAGCTCTAAGTTCAACTGTGGATAAGTTTGAAAAACCGGTCCCTGCCTGTTATCCTAATTCTTTTGTTAAAATAAAACAATTTATTGACCCTGATAGCGATCTTAAGATAGGTACTCAAGGAACGAAATCTACTAAATGATATTAATTTAGACCTATAAAAATAAAACATTCACGATTCACCCTGTAATTGGAAAAACCAGGATTATTTACATTTTCAAGTACTTACGTCGTATTGTATAAGCATGTGTAATTAACTATACGTAAGTCCACGCAAGCCAGTGTCGTCGTTGAATTATCTTTTATTTTTTGTCACCACGCGAACGCGAGATGCTGAGGCAGAATGACGACATTTGGAATTCCCAAAGCCGTGATATTAGGAATTCTTAGCATCTTGACGCAGTATCCAAAATCAGTGAATAGCACAACCAACAAGTGATCAAAGATTTTGAATATCATGCATTTAGTGTCAGGTGTTTACAAATACGAATAATATGTTGCATTTATTGATGGACAAGAGACATCATTCACTCATATTGAATTCTATTATAAGCAACAAATCTGGCATTTCATAATACCACCTTTTAAACAATTATCTGATACAAAAGACCATTATTTATTTTCTTACGAAACTTAACATCTGCAATGTTGACCTTGCAGCCTTGCAAACTTTTATTGTCAGTTCGACCCCATCTGTCAACTTGGTACACACATGTAGGTACGTCCAATTGTTTTATAAAGTCCTTTCAAACGTGGAACACTTTTTGACATCTGTTCTCTGGAAGCCAAATGTTTTATATTCAGCTATTACCAGAGAACCGGCCAGTGGTAAAATGTGTTATGGATAATATCCTTTTTTACGATTGCAACGAGCAATGTTAGAAAAAATATTTTTCCAGATGTTCCTTAGTAATAAGTTGTTAATATCAGGTGGTCATATTTTTGCATATAAAATACATTAATATGAAGGGGCTGACGTAGGGAAGCCAAAAATTCTTCGTAGAGGACAAAGAGAGGAAGCGAACGGGTGGGCAGAGACAAAAACAAAGGCGATACTTCCCATGCGTTGCGGATATAAAAAAATGTGATAAAAAATTGCCGTTTAGAAAGAAGACTAAGAAATTAATATAATGTACTATAGTTTTAGAAATAGCAAGATGACGTTAATGCTAATTTTTTTAATTAGCTTTAGCCGCTGGTGCAAACAAGACTTAAAATTTAAATTAAGTTAGTAATGTTCCTTCAGGCGCCACAAGACTGAACGTTTAAAGGCCTTTGCACAAATGAAACTCGTAAAACACGCTCGCAACATGCGTGGGCGCAACCAAGATCTATAAATCGTATAAATTTCTTTAGCGCTTTCATATCGATGTTTCCGCAGGATACGGCTTTTTTATGGCGTTGTGTAAAATTGTTTGATAAGGATATAAAGAGTTAGATTTTTTGCAACAGTTACCTACTCCGTTTCATATTGTAAAAAAATATAATGGGATGCGAATAAGAATCAGATAGATTAGAGCGAAAAGAATATTGAAATAAAAAGATGGAACTTATAAAATTAATAAAAGAATAGAATGGCGAAAGCTTTTTAAATTTCGAAACAAGTATTTCCAGTGGTTCCATAATTCTGTTAGTTCAATTGGTTGCGCACGAGTCTCTCCTATTGGCGGATGGTTCGTTACGTTTAGTTAATGCTCTCGGGCGGCGCTAAAAGCCACTCTTACGCAGCTTCACGCCTATCTGCTTTATAATTACTTTGAAATTAACTGAGTGAAGTAAAATGGTTTTGAGGTATTTCCATTTAATTTTAGATCAAGTTTAATAAAAGCCGGGAGCTATTCGGTCGAACATAACAAGATACTCACTTAATTAATGAAAAGTGATGAAGTATTTCATGATCACTCCTTGTAATTAAGATCGAATAGGATTCTGAGATAGTTTTAAACCAATCATTGCTTTTGAACGTATTTAAATTCATTTTTTTAGGCTTAGATCTAGGAAACCATGATCGCGGTGCCAGCAAAATAGACACAGCTTTATGGTGGGTATCTCATCAGCCTGCTTAGTATGACAACCATAGAAACGGGTTTTGCTGACGGAAGAATAGACAAAATGACAGATAAACAATCATAATCTGTCATTTTGTCTATTCTTCCGTCGACAAAACCCGTGCTACGCGGACAGTGCGTGCGACTATGGTTGCGCTGCCACTGGTGCATGGTGTCCTAGTGAGATTAGCTCCTTATCCCTATTCACCTATTGCTCTTTTCCCATCAGGAGATATCACTCCGGAACCAAAACCTTTACTAGTGACTCAATCGCATTTTATCAATTGCTTGGTTTTACAAACGACATCATTGTTATAATGACTGGTGAATGGTTATACATACTATGGAAATATTTTAACCTACATCAGACATCTGACAATCAACATTTTATAAAGGAGGATTGAAGCCTGAATGACATAACCTTTTAGGATTGCCAGATCTCATTGATTCCTTTTCTTCCGCGTCGCTGGGTCTGTTAAACAGGTGATGATAGCCGACAGAAACTTATCAAGTTATCGGTAGAGTTCCTAATTCATTTAATATTGTGATATAATTTCGGAAGATTGAGGTCGCATTCGGGCGGACGCGAAGGTCAGGCGGAAGAAATAGAAAATGTGCAGAAAAATAATATTGAAATTAAAAATAATAGTTTTACCACGATTAGAACCTGCCACATTTACATAAAATGAGAAGGAGGTATATTTTAGATCGAAAATAAAAATATAAGAATGTGGAAAAGATTCTTGCAGTTCGAAAAAAAATAGTTTTTAAACGACATATAACCTTACCAGAAAGTGGTCATCATATTAGTGGTTTAGCAGCTTCGTGATGGACGTACGAAAGCGGCTCCCCTGACGTCATCTCTGTCCACAGACGAGTAGTACTACTAGTGCATAGACTACTATATATTGTACTAGTGTCTCTGTCATTAGAACCATAGTACATCTAAGCATTAGAAGACAGTCGCTACGCAACCATAGATGCGACGCTCTGTAAGAGTGACTGTCACCAGCCAGTGTCAGTCTTATCCAACCTCTTAGCTGATTGCAGTAACTTCTGAACAAAACTAGCAGGCGCCACTTGCTGAGCTGTCAAGTAGATAATTGTTTTTAGGGTTTCGTACCCGAAGGTTTGCCAAACGGAGCCCCCGCTGTCCGTCCGTCTGTCTGTCTGTCAGCAGGCTGTATCTCATGAACCGTAGTAGGTAGACAGTTGAAATTTTCACAGATTGTGTATTTCTATTGCCGCTATAACAACAAATAATAAATAAAATAAAGATAAAAATTACAGGGGTCCCCATGTGTCCCAAAATGTGTTTTTTCGGAGTTTTTTGCTCGATCTTAATACTGTACGGATGTGAGTCCGACTTGCACTTGGCTGTTTTTTTTTAAATCAGCAATAACAACACCAACGACTCAATAATACATAGGTACTCGTGGAAAAAGAAACTAAGAACTATGCTGATGTTTTTGTTTATACATTATGTTTATCCAACGAGCGCGCGTCACCGCATTCCGCGAGCGCCAATCGGGACATTTGCATTAATTCGCTAACGAGAACCGACTGAATCCGAGATTACTTTAAGATATATGGCTGCCTAATTTAGACGGCGCTTAGCAGTAACTTGTTTCTAAGCGACGAATCCGGGAGATGGCGCCTTTCATTATGCAAACCGATTACACCTACTGTTGAGTATGACGTAATTCGATATACAGAATATAGTGCTTTGTTTTTTATTCCGTGTTCGGTGTAAAGTGGAATATCTCACATATCTGACGTATCGAACGGAACTTGTAGAGAGCGAAGAATTTTCTACGAATTAAAATGCAAATAAAGCTATGCATTTACATGTACAATTATTAGTTATGGAAGTGCAGGCTGAAATATTTTCACTAAAGAATTTATCCAGATGGATAAAATTCAGAGCATCTGGATTTCTGGATGAATTTTGTTAATAATCTGCGAAATTGTCGTTTTATACGTGATTTATTTATCGTCAGTCAGGCGCCGATGCGAGGTCACGTCTTGCGGAACGTTTTGTGTCGAATATGCACATTTGACGCCACTCAAACGTTGACTAATGTCATTGAATAAAATAAATAAGTAATGTGAAAAGTAAACGTAGATACCAGATTCTTCTACTACCGTTAATTAAAATTAAACAGAGATACCAACCTACAATAGAAATAGTAGGTAGGTACCTCATACCAAATAATAAACAATCATAGAAGATACTGTAGAATCCTGAAGATCCCGTATTTATGCTAATAATAAGTATCTACACTGGCTCATCACCACACCAAACCTCTCGTGCAGGCAGCGCTGAACTTTCAACCGTCTCCCGCCATTTGTGGTGAACTGACAGTTGACATTAGTGACAGCTACCTCACCACTGATGTGCATGAGATAGTGTTTACAATTAAAAATATACACTACAGATACCGTATTATTACTTATTAAGAAACCTATTTCTATTAAACCAATAAGTCGCAGTAAAATATGAATTATTTTATTAAAAATTGTGATATCATTTCATTTCTTAAATATTCGTTTGCCGTCGGTCGTTATTAAATTTAAATGAATAAAAATGTGCACAAGGAAGTCTTTGACTATGCATGCCTTTTAGTTGTCACATGACAACATTTTGTAGGTAAAATATGAACCCTAATACACTATACCTGATACTAATAAAAAATTGATACCTCCACGCGTTTATGAGAAAAAGAGTCTTGACGGACAACGAAGTGATCCTATATGGGTTCAGTTTTTTCTTTCCCGAGGTGCGGAACCCTAAAAATAAAGAATAAGAGAGATTAGGTGTCAGAGAGAGAGAGAGACAGAGTTATATCTTTCTTCTCTCTCATGTAACGAAATATCAATCGTGACGCGTCCTTGAAATTTCACTCTCAATTCTCGTCTAATAATCGAAGCGCGGCCTAAGAAGTTTTTTATCATTATTGCAATCCATAATGTACACGGTCGAAGGGACAAATAAATTGAAACAATTATGGACTATGCACTATGTTACCTCACTGTCATGTATTTTTTCCTTTTTATTTATGGTTATAAAAAAACATCTGCACCGTATCTTTACGGAAGTTTATGCACATGTTAAGTATGATACTGAAAGCAAAACAAGTAAGTAGTAGGTAGGCAGTTATGAGATTAATGGCAGTTTTTTTAAATCGTCACATTTTTTACATTAACATCGCATTAACCCCGCTGCCCGCATAAATAAGTTAGTACAATCACCCCCGAAAAATACCTAACACATACCTACATCTGTTTCAACCACAGAGCATTTCGAGATAAAAAAATAGTAATTTATCAAAACGTGTAATTTAAAATTTTATATCACAGCCGTAAAAAGTTGTTTTTGAAGTTTGAAAAATGACCTCGGTGCATATTTTTCACTCTAACTGTACCACGTTTGGTCCCCTCCAAAGTATAATGTGGCACTTTTTTAGACACAATTCTATGCGCAAGTCTAGGTTTTATTCAAATTCAGGCCATCGGAGTTGTGAAACAAATGACTTCTGCCAAAATGTCACGTCGATGCAATTTTTCTAATACAACCAGGTGGTTTTATCCATTATACATCGTATAGAAAATGACAAAAAAAAATATGTTGTCAAGTTACTTTACAATTGAAATATTTTTTTCACTGCTGCCTTCGACGCATCGTTATAGATTTTCTTATTTTAAAATACTTTTAGTAAATAACAATTTAAATTACGAAAACGGTATTCAAATTAAACGCAAGCGATTATAATAGTGATAAAGCCAGCCTTAGGTACTTTAAGTAACTTTTGTACTGTTTTTTTTAATATATTTTTTTTTTCACTGCGGCAAGGCCTAAATAGATTAACCCACAGTGGTTAACCTTTTTAGGCCTAAGGTACCTATTTTAAAAAACAACTGCACGACAATTAACAATTTATCTACGAAAACGCAGACAAATACGACTCGTAAAATAATTGTGTTAGGATTCTTACGCTCACCTCGTAACAAGCTTTTTAGAAAAATTCTTTAAATTAATTAATTAGATATATTTTTATTAGGTTTGCAATGCACAGGTACCTAACATTTTATTAAATAAAAAATATAAGTACCTAAAGGTACTTAACAAGATTTGCATGCAACTTTTCTTTGGGTGTACCTGCTACAGGGACACCTCTGCCCAACCCTTCGGGGAAATAAGGCGTGATGTTATGTTATGTGTTTTCTTTTCGCGAATTATATAAATTCATTAGTTATTCTGTATTTAAAATCCATTGCAGCAACTAGGTGGGGTTCAATTACAGATACTAATAAAGTTCCGTGCTACTTTTTATAGGCACGTGGCTACCAGGTGCGGTCCACAGACACAAATGTTGAGTCTACATTCAACAAAACAATGGGTATTTTGACTCCAGCGGACACTACAGCACAGTTGCAATGTTTGAACAGTTGGTAACAATGGTCCCACTATTTTTCAATACGAGGGGAGTTTGCCGGCGTTATAACATATTAATGCTGTAATACGGGCGTTTGGTATCGGAAAAAAATGGTTTCAGTTGGCACGACTGTTTCATTTTATACCAACATTTTTATTTTATACTTTAGGTAATGTATTTTTGTCTGCTAATAAGGAGTCGGTGGCTTTGCCTATCTATCGCAGGCACCTAACCAATATTCAAAAGGCAACAAATGCAAATAGACTTGCAGTGAAAGAGGATAACAAATATTTCAGGGAAATTCAGGCTACGTTTGTCATATTATTAGTTAGCGCTATACCTACCTACTTAAAATACAAAACTGCCTGGAACAGATCGCAGAAAGCGATAAGGCCGCCTATTGTATATTTTGTAGTGTTTATTAATTTTTTGTGATGTACAATATATGTAAATAAAATTATATAAGTAACAACAATCATTATAACGTGGTACTTTATAAATTAATTGCATTAGTAACAAACAGTAATAATATTCTATTACGCTGAGTAGGACACGAGTAAATCGAAAGACGCTTTTCAGATGTTCGGATCGATCGCACGAAATTTCTTAGAAGCGCAACCCCCGTGTGAATATGTAATCGAATCGCATACGGCGCCATGTCAACAGTAATGTGACTAATAGTTGTTATTATTAGCTAGTGTATCTGCATTCACGTAAAATAAGAATAAGGTTTTTATATAAAAAAAATACGAACAAAAAAACATCGTCCTGTAGGTTCATCCTTCTAATAACCTAGTGATGTGATGGGTGATTACCGGTTTAGAATTTATTCAAGTTATCGACTGAACAAGTATAGTCCGTGCAATCCACGACGACGCGCCCCACTCCGCGATTACTGTACTGTAAGCTGAACTCTAGTACGGCGCGGAGCGGAGTGGGGCGCGTCTTCGTGGATTGCACGGACTATACTTACTACAACCGATTATTTTTCAGGAGAATATGACGGTTTATTTTCCGAGGACTTTGAAAGAAATACGGGGTTAAATTAGATTAGCTCCCTAACGAAATTCTGCAGAGTGATGGGTATCAATAATAATCGATATCTAAACATGATCACATAATTATTATTTTTTTGGTGGGAAATTATCAAATAACTTCTCCCGCTCTGCGTGTTAGACTCTTACTGACTAAAACCCACCCGTGTTCCTTCGGTTGCCCTGTTGCCGGGGGCCACGATTTCCCTATCGGTTTTCTTCGCACCCCCGGCAGATCAACCGCAGTTAATGTATAATTATAGTCACTTGAAATATCAGTTGCGTATCTAATGAGTAATGATACTGACTGTGCCAAAGTAGGTACCTACTCCGTTTAACCCCTCTAAAATTTAAATCCACGGTATCCGCGGGAGTAACGCCACCTTATACTTTTGATATTTCAGTCATTCCCCGAAGTTAGGACTGATTGGAAATGTATATAATATAGCATAGGTAATACATAATGTATTGTAATTAACTACTCATGGTTAAAGAAGCGGTATTTAATAGTACTTCATAGGTAACGGCGACTGTATGGCGCCAAGCGCCGCCCGCCGTCGAGGCGCGTCGCATACGTGACTAATGTAACGATCCCGCCGGGATTGCGGGATTCAATCCCGGGACTAGAACACCTCCCTAGTTAGATTGAAATTCAGAAACTGCTAATTGAACATTCAGCTTTTGTTAGTCTTTTAATGTTAGTAGGTACCTAGTGCATTGTACTCTACTTTTCACTATCTCCGTCTAAAAATAGCTACCTAACAATAAAGCAATGACAATTAAGTACGTATTATTACGTCATTGGCAGCTTAAAATTACATCTCGTCTAAATATATTGAGTAATTTATTAAAAATAAATAGTTTAGAAATCTAATGGATTAATCGCAGCACAGTATTGCACAGGCGTGCCCACGACGGCGCCATTCGTAATGTTTGTTCGGTGAAAGTCGTAACATCACGACTTCTCATACATTAAGCTCAGAACACCGTGCGAATGTGCTAGTGCGGACACGACAAATTAGTCTGATTTTTTTTATTAAGTGACCGCTCATCAATTTCTCATTTCGTCCGTTATAGTCACGTAAACGAAATCCCCTATGATTACTACACCGACAAATGTAAGCACATCACTATTTTGTGGTCTGATTTTATCGCATTGAGTGCATTACGCTGTTCCTACAAAAAAAATTGTGACTTTAAATTATGTTATAATTTACACTTCAAATACTTAAGATCTCTGAAGACGATCAAGTTAAATCGTTATTCTAGCCAGGCTATCAAAACGTTCACCTAATGTTGCACTCAAATGTAATAAAAAACTCTGGTCGTATTTGAAAAACAAGCTCTTTCTCTCTGGGCGCGTTCGGTTTCTGTGAAATTTGGCGCCAGATCGGTATCTAAACGCATGGTGGAGGTTTATCTGATGAGATCGACACCCATTCAAAGGCAAGAGGTCCTTGGGCGCAGCGCGGGCGCTTTGAGGGCGCCACAACTCTTTGTTTTAACACCGCGCTGTGAAGGGACGTAATGAGCTGCTCAGACCCTTACGGCCCAAAACCTTATTTTATTGTTCAACCTCAATGATATATTATCGGCGTCCCGAAAATTTACATGCGAGCTATTAATCACAATAAATTTGAATATTTATCGTTTGTTCAAGCATTTCTCTGAACACGGCTTACGTATTCAACTTACATCCGGCTAAAGAAATAAAAATGAAAATGTTTATAGACGTTAACAAAGCTTAATCTGCGAACAACAAACTTTCAACCAAAATTGTTCCAATCACGGAAATTTTACATTCGCATAAATATTCGTCTGCCCACCTAAATATCCATTTTTCATTAGAGATACACGAAGAAATTCTCTATAACGATTAAAACCTCGATCAAACGTAGGCGGTGCTGTCTAAGTTCTATCCGATATTTTTTATCGGTATAAAAACACCTGTAGTGTGAGAAGCTTCGTGAGCGCGACTTAGTCGAGTTACAACGTTTGTTTACAATCTATTAGAATTGTAGCGTCTGTAATGCGTAAAGATAGGGTTTACATTGGCGTGATTTTCTTGAATTAAAAGGTAAAATATTTTGTTGAGTTGGAACGCCTCTCCGGCGCCGCGGCCACCCGATTATGAGCAATAAACTAATTCCGGTAGCGCGACCATTAAGAATGTACGATTATACGTTTTAGTAAGTATTCGCTTCACTAGCGCCTCCCGATGTAGGGGTGACGGATGTCATTACTATTGTATTTGGTTCCTAAAAAGTATACCTGTGACGTGACACGCATTGACAGATTTTATTGGCGCCAAATTAAACATTAAACTTCAGCTTATTTTAAAAATATGCGAAGAGCTAATTTAGTATTTCCTTATTTTATAGATATAATAAAATTGTCTTAACACGAGATATATTTAAGAATGACGGTTTTATAATACTTAATCTAATTTAATTTTGTCAGCTTTTTTAAAAGTCAATGTTTTAAATACTAGGTTCGTCTTATGTGACGATGTTTATTTTTAGTTTAAACTCTTATTATGAAAGAATGTCTAACTTTAATAGGTATCAATGTTGCTGATGGCTTTTTAGTCAGGTACTTTAATATTTGACGGACTAACATTTTGATCAGTTACGGTAGCACCTACATATTCGCTGGCCAACTGATTCTATTTTAGACCCGAATCCATTCCTTTCCTTAAAATTAAAAGCCAGCAAATAAAAATATTTATTTTAATATTTTAAATTTATCCATGACAAAATATTTTAAATTTTTATTATTTTTATATATATTTAAATATCTCGAGACCTTAGGGTCCCGGTCTTTTGAAAGGCGTACGAGGGGCCGAAGCCAACTCGCAGAGGCCCCTTAGACAATTTTATATGGAATGAGGCACCAACCGACGATTATCCCAGTATGCACTATGAAGTGCACCCCATGACAACCCCCGGTTGGTGTAGAACTATTGCAGAATCTGGAAACAAATCTATTGGACTATGGGTTTGGGCGGCTTAAGTTGACTGGTGACCTGGGACTATGGAAGGACTATGGCCCCTGCCTAATCAATGTTTTATATGTACACGGATAAAATGGCAGGGGGTGACTTGCACACTCAATAATGGGCCCCCGAAAACGGTCGCTAGCATAAAGTGTCGTAGCGACAAGGGGGCAACATGCCCTGAGGTGCTTATGAGGAGTGGAGAGGTATTCCACGGCTATCAGGACAATCCCGGAAGTACGGTCAAGATCCCTACCAGCATCTTACTGGAATACTTCCTTCCTCCGAGCACGTTTGCTCTTGCGAATCTCCACTCAAGCCGGCCAATAAAGGCGAGAATGAGGTGGGAGCTCTGTTCCTCGTCAGTGCTCACTCCAGCCGGCCAATAAAGGCAAGCCAGAGATGAGGAACAAGACTTCTCCCGGGAGATAGGGTCCGTGGGGTCGCTACTGCCCAACAGCTCGCCACATGCTGCCCTGCGGGTTTTTGTATATGTCTTGGTCTGGTTCCTCATCCTAGACTTGTTCCGGCAAAGTAAACTCTACCGGTACCAGAATTCGGAGCGCGCAAGCCCCACCACGACGTCAACGTAGAGTAAATTTTTATTATTATTAGGTATTTGTCTAATTTCGTCAGCTAATAACTTATAGGTAAAAATATTTGGAAAAACCGTGATCAATAAAAAAATGTTAATCGTTTTTATGGATGTAAATACGAATATTTTAGTTTGGAATGCGGACCATGTAAAATAATATGATAAAATAACAATCGCTCCACGCCTGCCCATATGGACTCAAACCTGTTTCATGTATGTAGTTAATAAATACATGCATACCAACACAATGTTCTTAGACACACAAGAGATTGTTCTCAGCGGTATCTATAAGTAAAGAAATTAAGATTTTTGTGTAATTATTACCTACTGAGACTATTCTCAAGAAGATGTCCCTCCAAAAATGTTTCTATGGAAAAGCACATGACATGACCAATTCCGAATTGCAAACTGGTTAAGTGGAATTAAGACGGACCTACTTCACCGCCCTAAAGATTAAAATTGTCGCAAGGACCTCAACTATGTAGGGAATGCGAATCAACACTACATAATATTATAGAAAAAACAAAAGAAACGTTTCGCGAAACTTCTACGGTACCCGTAAAAAAACTTTTTTTTTGTCGTTGTCTTTCAAGATGTATTTTCCAAGACGGCAACATTTATCTTGTAATTTATCCGTGACTGCGGCTCTCATGTGCAGCGGTGTGACTTGATGACGTCACGTGCGCAGGCGCCGGCGCCAAGCGACTGGCTCGACGCACACAACCTTGTCCAATCCACATACGATTTTATTAGAAAAAGTCGATAGCCATTTATATCTTTGGTAACGATTAAAAATTCAGTGATTTGGTATTTCCAATGAAAATCGATCGCTAACAGAACAATAAAATTCTATTTTTGGTTAGATTCTGTAATTCAATACAAGCATATGTCAGGTGTCTTAAGGAAATAAATTAAAAGCACACTATTAATTATTTTTTTTTTTATTATTTATTATTTTTGCAGACTACAATGGTCTATAAGTAAACATTATTATAATAATTGCTGAATGTGAAACTGTATCTACTTACACTTACTAACCTATTAATTCAACATAAATAATTACAAACTGTGTGCAAAAAAAAATGTTTCCCTAGAAGTTTGGGGCAGTCAAAAATAGTAGATAGATACCTATTAACAATAATTTCTACATATTCCAAAATAAATAAGGACGTTAGAATAATATTTTAGGATTATCAGGGAGCGACCACCCCCTGAGACCCCCTCATATCAAAGAGACTCTGGGAAAGAGATGGAGATAGCTCCATTTCTTTCCCAATATGAAGTAATATTAAAATAATACTGCTATAAGAGGAGGTGGTAGTCACAGGAATGCCTAACAAAAAAAAAGCTCTAAGTGTATACAAGTATCCTTACAATACAATACTTAATGTCCCTCGGGTATCATCGGATTTCCGAATACAAACGAATGCTAATTTCCATGTCCATCAATAATTAGATTTATCGTGTATAATAATTTGAATTCAGAACTAAGTACTTTAGTGTTGTTTTGATTTCCATGTGAACTATATCGAGCTGTAAAACTATTTTCCTATCTGTCGTGCCTGCGACTTTAGCGGCTTTCCTTCCAAGTTTTAAATAAATTACATTAATTTAAAAGAGTACCTATTAACAACTCTATATACTTACTTCCAAGTCGATTGAGAGCGTCCGGTCTGCATTAAGTGCAAAGGGCAACTGATAGAAATCCGACAACTGACGAAACACGAAGTTTGCCGATGGACATTAAGAACATAGAAATACAGAAAATTTGTAGGTTTACTTATAACTAGGTAATAATAGAGAAGTATGGAAGACACAAGACATGTTGTGCCGACCATAAATGAATTGGTATAAGGATGGGAGAGTGATGATGATGATGAATAAGTAAATAGGTTAAAAAAAACAAATAACGTTAAACAATAACGTATCGCAAAGTTAAGTTTTTAAACAATTTACAATAATTAATACACCCGTAGGTAAGTATATTAAGGTGCTGATAAACTTGATCAAGAGCATTCACTTGCAATGAGTATTCTACCGAATGTTACAATACAGAAAAATAAACGGGTTGCGTTTTAGCGACCATTCTAGCAAGCATTCTAGCAAGCATTCTAGCGAAAGGACCTTAGAAATATAAAAAAACATTCTGTCATTGACTAGAGCATTCGCTAGAATGATCGTGAAAATGTTCGTAGCGATGTCTGGCTCTATGCTTGGCTCTGTTCGTTGTTCAGTTCGACAAATTTAAAAACGACTAATGCTCAATGTTCTGTCACAAGTGAATGTTTAAATTTATCAGCACCTTAATACTGAGTTAGTAGCTCAGTAAATACAGGGTGTTTGGCAGAACGTTGAACATACGAAAATGGTGGATAGGTGGGATCATCTGCTACTTACTCAGTCCTAATTTATTTGGCCCTGGCCCCCTGGATATTTAAAAAAAAATCTTTCTTTCTTCTAGTTTCACCACTTTCTTAACTTTAAAGTGTAATTTTTATTAAAATAGGTAAAACAGGCAATATTTTTGTTTTTTTTTAAATCTTTAATGTTGGCAGATTCTTATAAAATTATGGCTTTATTCAGATGTTAGCTAGAAAAAAGTTATGAGTTTTCATACTTATAGAAAGATGTAAAAAATACCTACTTAAATCTTAATCTCAACTTGCATTTAAAAAAAAACAAAGGCCAAATAAATTAGGGCTGAGTAAGTAGCAGATGACCCCACCTATCCACCATTTTCGTATGTTCAACGTTCTGCCAAACAACCTGTAGATACAAGTTGTTTTAATTAAGTATTGTTTGTTTATATTCAAAGTCGGCCATTAGATGGGCAACTGACGACTCAGCGAGACGTGTGTCCTCCCTCCGTCTCCGTATAATACAGGGTAGGGCTATTAAATTAGCGAACTTGAAGTTTTGATCCTAATTTTTTGGTTCGAAAAAGTTTTTAATAAGTTATTTTATTTCTTCAGTAGAAGAAAAACAAAAAAAACCTACCTAAGTATTTTTTATTTGATTCCACCCACTTTTCATAGAGCTCATATACCATGCTGCTATACATTGCCATATATATATAGTGAATCCTCCAGGAGGGTCAACGGCATTGCGTTTGCGCTAAAGTGAACCCTCCAGGAGGGCTCCCGGCACTGAACGTGTTAAGCACCACTCACACCTACTTAGTTTATGATCTTGCTAGCTGCTGCTCGCAACTCCGTCTGCGTTTCTTTTATATTGCATCATTTTAATACATTTATCCAGGATGAAAGTAGATTATCCTTCTCCAGCACCCAGGCAACCTTGTCAAATTTCATAAGGACCGGTTCAGTGGTCTAGGTGTGTGTCCTTAGAATTACTTGTCCGTTCTTCTCCATAGAGATCTACGTTTTGGAATGGGCAACTAGCTTCAACTTTCTGACTAACTGACCGACTCTTTGACAATTCTAAAGTGCCTGTAAATGGTTTAATTGAAATAAATGCTTTGATTTTGTCAAAAACAGATAGACAAAGTTACCTACTTTCGAATTTATAATATTTCGTCCCGCGATTTCACCCGCATAAGTTTCGAACCCGTGGGAATGTCGGAATAAAAAGTATCCTATGTCCTAATCCAGGTCATGATCTACCCATGTGCCAAATTTCATCCTAATCTGTTCAGCCGTTTTCGCGTGAAAGCGTAACAAACAAACTCACTTTCGCATTTATGATATTAGTTAGGAAGTATGGATTGGTAGAAGGCTTATCTTGAGCAGTGATTGGACTTTGTGTAATGATAATTATTTCCTTTATTTCAGTTCTAAACATATTATTTACATTTTAAATATTCATATAAAAACAAAAAGAAACATTAAAAAATAGTAGCCCACCGGTATCGGGAACAGGGTCCAAGCTACCGGTGGTCTGGGCTCCTGAAAGAGGAACCTAACAATACGCGCCGTGTCCAGGAGTACCGCTTTCTGGATCAAGCCCCGGATCCAGCTGTTTAACGAGAGTCTCCTCAGGTGTTGGTCGAGGCTCTTGGTTATTATGCCATTGGCCGTCACGACTATCGGCACAATGATTGCTGTATCCACATCCCACATGTCGACAACCTCGCGAGCCAGGTCAAGATACTTAATCTGTTTAAATAATAATTATAAACAGATTTTATAAATTATTATATATTTTATAATAACTTATTGTAATAATGATAATTATTATTACAATCTTCATCTTTATTATTACATCAAAGTTCACGTCTATTTCCAGTCTAACCAGCTGTGGTCTGAATTTTTATTCATAGTATCGATGTAAACCACAAAAGTGTCAACATACCTCACCTCATAGCTCCACGCTGCTTAAGGCCCAAGTCACATCGTAGCTCTATAACGAGCCGTTTGTGCGCCTGTTGGCTTCTTGTTGCGCGCGCGCAGCTTCCGCCGCGCTCATAACTTGCACTAATAGGTTACGTTCTAAAATAACCTTTTTGAATTAACCAATTGCCTTATTTGCTGCGAATTAGGACTAGGAGCGTTGTGTTTTACTACGGATGATTCTTCCTTTGAAAGCCCCAACGTTCTACTAAAATTATTGCGGTTGAAGTTTACGATATCGTTTATATCAAACTATGTGTCTCCTTAGGCCCACTTGCACGTTCATGTTAACGCGCAATCGGGCCTTAGAGATCTACAAGGAAATCTAGTTTTAATAGCATTCATATTCTATTCTATCCCAGGTTTTTAAATGCAACTCCCTGACAAATTCAATAATAAAGCAATGCTAACAGGCTATTTTCATTTGTTTCAGATCGTATATTAGAGCGAGATGCTGGCTTCGTGTCAGGCGGCGACGACGATGACTCGTGCTCGGGGCCAGCGCACTCGGACGACTCGGGCGTCCGGCTCGTGGAGTCCGAGTCGCGAGTCAAGCGACCCCGCACGCCCACCCGGTCACAACCACCCAAGAAACGCATCCGGCTCAACTCAACAGAAGACCTAACGAGCCCAGAAAGTGACACATCAGCCAGCCCCTTCAGACCCTGGTCTTTTACCGAGGAACCACAGAGAGAGCCCCTGTCTTTAGTCAAGAAAGAGACTAACCCATTGAGGCAAAGGCGAAGGCCGTTGGAGCCCCCGCCGCCACCGATTCCCCCACCACCCGGACCACCCGAACCACCGAGGGTCCCTCCACACCCTGGAGTCGTAGAGCCTTACCAAGACAAATCGAAGCCTAGGGAACAGAGGAACTACAAGAACATGACGAGAGAGAGGAGAATAGAAGCGAACGCGAGGGAAAGGACAAGAGTTCACACGATAAGCGCCGCCTTCGACACGCTGCGGCGGTCAGTTCCTGCATACAGCCACAACCAGAAACTGTCCAAGCTATCGGTTCTACGAATAGCGTGCGCGTACATTGCGGCGCTGTCGGCAGCGATAGACCCCGAAGCTGACCTGTCGACAGCAGTGGATCAAGTGACGCATACAATACACACCGAAGGGAAGTTGAGAAAGAAGAAGGATGATGCGTGAAACGTTTAGAGCTGAAGGATCGAATTAACTTATTGTTAAATCGTAATCGGTTTTTGGATGATTCACCCAAAGTGGTACGTCCTAATGTGATGGTATTCAATTAAAATACTTAGATACATTTTTAATACCTTGGCTTCGGTTTCAATGTCTACTGTCAGATATAATTATCTACAGAAAACAGGACCAGAATCTTAGAGGATTTATTCTTAAAATTAGAAGTAAACGTCAGAGACCGATTATGGTGACCGCGTTTCAATTAAAACCGTCCTGCGAAGCCTTTTCTCTTTGCGCTAAGTTAGTACAAAAACGACAATAATATTGAGAAAGGAAAATAATAACTTTGTATTATATTGAAATGTTTTTAAAAGACACTGTCTGTCAAATTTCTAAGGATTAAGAGATAATACAGACTAATACGAGTATGGACGCGAGTGATGAAAGATCATTTTTATATTGATAAAATTTGCCTAATAGCATAGATCTAATAACATTCAATAATTATTATTATGAATCTCAAACTGCCTAGCGCATTATGGTCGTTATCTATAAGTATTGAATTTCGACTCTGATGGAAAAGCATTAGATAGGCACCTAATTCTAGAGAAATTTAATTATTATTTTTAATAAACATTGGATAATCATTAAAATTAAAATCATCATTTCATGGAACTTAAACATCCCTATATCTTGAAGAATAACTTCTTAAATTTCATTAAAATACGCAGTCGATTCTCTAAAGTCTTGAATTCGGAAAACGTGGATTCGACTTTTTCTCTATTATCTTTGGAAAATCGGCCCAGTACAAATTTCTATGTTCCTATTTCATCTTCGTTCATCTTTGACAGATCTCGGGTTTTAACGATTCCTACTAATATGTAATTAAATTAAAAAATAAAGACAGCTGGCATTATGATGTATGATTGTCATGTTCCAAGTACAGTGCGTTCTATAAAACTTGACCGGTGACCCGATTGGTAGCACTGAATTTTCCAGTCATGTGATTGGTTGTAAGTCTTATTTTGACAGTCGCCATTTTGAACTCCTAGTATTGATAGAAAAAGCACTTTATATACCCAGTAACTAGGAAAAAAAATTGTTTAGTAATAATTATCTCACAGACAAGTATTTTGGGAAAATTAAATGTTTCATAATAATGTTTACCATTCCTCAGTCCAGTATTAAAATAAGGCGAAAAAATATAAAAAAAATTGTGTAAAATCTATGTATTTATGGCTTTAATACGATATATTTATTACAATCGAGTCAGTAATTTAAGTGAGAACTGTATAATTTTTATTTAGTTTAAGAAAAATGTTGCATTTTGTAAATAGTAGTATAAAAATTTTAATGTAAATATCTAAGTAGTGGTCGTAGGTGTTTTGTTTGTTTGACTTAAAATTTGTCAAGGCATAAGTCTACGTTCTGTGGATATTTATAGTTTCTTCAACGGACATGTTTTACCAAATAGTATGAGTAATAGACAAGTTTTTTTTTTCATAATTTGATTTGTCATAGAGTTCAACCTCCTTTTTTACAAAAATGTTTATTTTTATTGTAGGGAAGTTAAATAAAATGCCTTGATCGGTTGATCCTGTATTGTGATACAATAATGATTGTAAATAAAGTAATTTTAATATAAAAAACATCACATTTGTTAAGTCTGACGTGAAAATTACCATCCCTTAAACAAATGTTTTTAAAATTAAGGACCTTGTTAAATTATCTGGCATTGTTTTTAATAAGATACTTTTAACCTTTCACTTCATTAAAAGACGCAAAACGCTCTTCCGTAAGACCTATTCTGAAAGAAAAAGCTCCGAATAACGGAATAATCAAAAATACTTTCAAAAGCGGCTTATTCTTTTTATATCGGTAAAAATAATCAACCGCTTAAGAAAGTATTTTTTGAATAATTTGGAAATTGAATGAAATGAAAGGTAACAAAAAATACAAACCTATTGTAGGTAGGTACAGTTTCCGATGGTGCATTAATATTTGAAATATATAATTAGAAGTAAAGCAGAAAAATAAAAGAAGTGAAAGTACACAATTAAATATTATGTTTCATTTTCCTACCTTAGCATCAGCGGCCCGCAGTAGGGCAAAGAATTCAACGTACAAAAAATTATACCTAAGTTTGTAAGATATTAGTGAGCATGGTAGACTTCTACCACAAAATAGGTAGCACTTAGGCTCAGACCAAATAAAAAACCAAGACACAGCGCTGTCAACAGTGACGTGAAGCCAGCTTCGTAAACATGTGTGCACTTAGTGAGGTGTAGTTTGATTGTAAATGTGTGCGTGTGAGCGTGTATGCACAGAGCGGAGGTGTAGTTTTGGCATGCTTCACTGTATTGTTTGCAGCGTTATGTCTTGGTTTTTTATTTGGTCTGAGTACACTCGGCTACACATCAAGCTATACATTTCCAGTATAAGCTGACCTCGCATGGTACGGAAATCCTACACAATGCGAGATCAGCATAAACTGGAAATGTATAGCTTGATGTGTAGCCGTGTGTACACCTCTGCTTATCCCTTACTGGAATACACGCGTCATGTTATGGTAGATATGTATACTTAATACAACTAACCGCACATCAGCAAAATAGAAACGGGTTTTGTCGACGGTAGAATAGACAAAATGACAGATTCACAATTTGTCATTTTGTCTATTCTGCCGTCGACAAAACCCGTTTCTATTTTGGCCATGCTACGCGTGCAGTGGTAGCACTAAGCCGACGTTCATACGGACGTAATAAAATCGTGGCGATTTTTTTTCGTGCACTTAATTTTCACTTTTCGAGCACTTTTTTTTCAACACTACGAAAATGACCTTTATAGCTACGCCATAAAGGTCATTTTCGTAGTGTTAGCCCACATTTGCAAGGACGTAAAAATATCGTGGCGAGATTTTATCGCGCACTGGATTTTCAACTTTCGGTGTTAAGCCGAGCGTTGAAAATTAAGTGCACGAAAAAAAATCGCCACGATTTTATTACGTCCGTATGAACGTCGGCTTAGTGCTACCACTGCACGCGTAGCATGGCCAAAATAGAAACGGGTTTTGTCGACGGCAGAATAGACAAAATGACCAATTGTGAATCTGTCATTTTGTCTATTCTACCGTCGACAAAACCCGTTTCTATTTTGCTGATGTGCGGTTAGTTGTATTAAGTATACATATCTACCATAACATGACGCGTGTATTCCAGTAAGGGATAAGCAGAGGTGTACACACGGCTACACATCAAGCTATACATTTCCAGTTTATGCTGATATTGCATTGTATAGGATTTCCGTACAATGCGAGGTCAGCTTGAACTGGAAATGTATAGCTTGATGTGTAGCCGTGTGTACCTACTAAAAAGGCCATACATAATAATGAGGGTTGATGTAGGCACGGCTCTACTCCATGTTGACTCTGAGGCACGTGTCTCGTTATCTCCCCCCCACCAGGAATGATAATAGTCTTGTTGTACAACTGACAGATGCTTCAATAGCACCCTACTTCCTATTTCACATGCTATTGTTATAACAAAAATATCAATTTGATAATAGAGGGGGTCTCCTCGCGAAATAACGACGGTACGATTGTTCGATCTACGAGGTAAGCGCGGCCATAGACAGGCCCGGACTTACGAGAACCAAGGCCCCCTAGGCATTTCGGCATTTGAGGCCCCCTACAAAGCCGTTTTTCCTTCATTCTTTGAATTGCGTTTTCCAGTCGTTATACCTACCCTTCATTAGCTAGCGGCCCTGATTTTCCAAACATCTTACAAGGAGCGCAGAACACGGCTACATCGCTTTTCTAAAATACGAGCCAAGGTCTAGTATTTTACTATTGCTCAATGTTCGGCTAAAAAGTGACAGTGACAGATACTGTCGGGGAAGCTAGGTGGGTGGGGGGCCCCTAGGCTGGCTGGGCCCCTAGGCTGGCTGGGCCCCTAGGCCAATGCCTTGTGTGCCTCTAGTCGTAAATCCGAGGCTGGCCATAGATGGTTTACACCGAAACGTGACACTGCGCGTATTTTTTAAGATAGCGACACAATACCAGCCTATTATTGTCCCACTACTGGGCAAAGGCCTCTTCTCATACAGAGAAGGCACCAGCATTGATCACCACGCTTGCTTAAGACCGGTTGGCGATTGAAGAAAATACCTGTTATAGCCCGTAATTGGCCGACTCTACGGCTAAACAAAAACAGCTATTTCATCATCATCATTCATATTAATAAGAACAGCGGTGGCCCTGTGGTAACTTCCCCGAGTTGTTGTTCGTGGGTTCGAACTCAGGCAGGCGCTTAACTTTGTGTAAATAATTTCATCACCACTGCTCTCAAAATGTTGAAGGAAAACATCGTGAGGAAACCGGTATGTCCTAGACTCGCACAGCACTGGACTCGCGCAGTTTAGAAGTTTAGTAGTTACGAGGGAACATAGAGACGGACATACATACATATAGGTCAAACACTTAACCCTCTTTTTTTGGCTTCGCAGTAGTCGCGTAAAAAGCAACTGTCCAATAATGTTGGGCCAATTTAGGAAATTAATATTAGTGTTATCGACGTTCGTTGCTGACCGTACGTACCTGCTAATTCACATAGGTACTTAGGTATGTCTAATGCCCGTTTTCACTAACACTAGACGACACCTACATGAATGTCTAAATAAATAGTGCTGTTGGATTTTCAACTTTCGGTGCTTAGCCGAGCGTTGAAAATCGAACACTCCACAACGCAGTCTCATTCACCCGCATAGCTTGACGATTTACACCTAGGGCAAGCTCTATATTTTTTCGGGAACCACAGTATTAATTCTGTACCTTCAGTGAAAAGAGATATATCTTGACTTATATCAGTTTTAATATTCTTACACTAAGTTTAACAGTAAAAAAAATGCCATTTTTTGGTCTAATCGGTACCCCCTAAGATTAAAATTGAGCATGCTTATTTTGGTGTAAAGTGCTCTAACTAAGCATTTTTTACATAATGTGTAAAAAATACATTTGAAATAATATCAATGTGAACTGAACAAATATGTCAAGTACCTTAATGTATATTAATACAAATGTATGTGACTCTTTATTACGCGAATTAGTACAAACTGTTATAGGTATTTAGGTACCTACACACAATCATCCAACACCAACCAATAAATAATGTGTAAAATGGTTTAAGTCATTTTAAATTTATTTACACATAAAACGACTTTAATATTTATGTTGTGTTAGGTGCTGTAACTGGATTTCTTTTTAAATTATAAAAAACTATACAAATTAATCTGTTTCTTCTTACACTAAATCGTGCTCTAAGATATTATTATTTACCAATGTCAGTAATCAATCAGTACTCATTTTAGTGAAGTAGACTAAGAGCCAGATTTTTTTTAAATTTTAACATACATTTTCTCAAAATCATGATTTTCCAGTTATATCACATTTCACTGAAGGTACAGAATTATTTTAACATAGAAGCTAGATAGAATAATGTCGAAAACAATGAGTGAGTTTACATTAATTTTGTGACGTGTACTGCCATCTTGTGGCGAGTAACATCACTACTTACTGAGGTTTAAGTCAGTACTATCGCTATTACCTCCTAGATGGCGTTAAATTCAATATATAAAATAATCTTTATTTCGGATAAGGGGCATCTATATATGGGTTAGTAAACAAAAAGATAATTAAATCTATGTTAGTAAACTTATTATCTATTTCGAAACAAGGCTGTTGTTGGATTTGCATCTTCGAACAACATCATCTAACCAAGGAGAATCGTACCTCAACGCTATGGTCTTCTGGATGGAGTTGGAGCTTTCCCGCACTCTGCAGAGCAAAGAGGCAGATTTCCGTCTGACAATGGCGTGGAAGCCATCGATGTGTGCTTGTGCGAACATACCCGAAGCACTGCAGAAACGGGGCAGCTCCATCAGCATCCTGAACCCGTAGGCCGCTGATAGCCCGCTGAGTATAGTTGGTCCACAGGCTACACGTGTAGAACACTTGGCAATAAGCTTTAAAAAGCGTTATTTTGACATCGGACTGCCAGCGCCCTACGTTCCCTCTCAATATCTACTTGGTCATTAAGGTCGCCGGTTACATAATGCCCCAAGTACTTGAACTGGTACACTCGCACTATGTCATTCCCATTAAGTTTAATCGGGGGCACATACTCAGGACATTTAGCCCCGTCAGCCTTATAGACCAAGAACTCACTTTTTTGACATTATAGACTAAGGCCCGTATTACAGAACGTCACTCAATACTCAAGCATTACTTAAAACTAGATTCAAGCCATTTGATTGGTTGAAACTAGTTATAAGTAATGCTTGAGTATTGAGTGACGTTCTGTAATACGGGCCTAAGCCATGTTCGCGAGCATAGCGCTCACCACTAAGCAGCTCTCTAAGCGCCCTAACCGTAGGGCTCAGCAGCACCATATCGTCAGCGTAGCTGATGTTGTTGACACTGACGTCATCAATGCGACATCCGATTTTCTTGCTCTGAGCTCAACGATTAGATCGTTCATGTAGAGGTTAAACAGTTTAGGTGATGTTATCCCTCCTTGTCTTACCCCGCACTCCAGCTCATACGACACAAACAGCCCATCTCATACTGTTCGTTTGGTTGTAATACCAATACCTACTGGAAGATACGCAACTGCTCCGCTGGCACTTTTCTCTCCCGCAGCTTTTCCCACATAACCTCGTAAGAAACAAGGTCAAAGGCACGGGAGAGATCTAAAAAGCAAGCATACACTGGTGTTCGACGTTTTGTGTAGTATTGCACCGTATGTTTGAGGCCGAGAATCGCACTATCAGTGCTAAGATCATTACGAAACCCAAACTGTGCGTCGTGTAATTTTAACAAGCCATCCAACCGCGCGTCCAGCTGACTGTCGAGTACCTCAATGCTAGCTTAATTAAGCAGACTGATTTTTTTTATCCTCACCGATTATTTAAAATAATTTTACAACATTGTAAGTTATTTGTTGAATACCTATCTGCTACTTTGTAAAGTCTTGTTTGAGCAGTATTTTTTTTATTCATAAATTACTATGCCAAGTCGTTCTTTTCAACAACAAAGAAAAACAAAAAAAAAAACAGTTATTTGTGGAATCCTGGCCAACTACAAAAGAATACGTAAAAAGGACATTTTAAACTTGGAATCAATTTTCGTTCTTTTCACTGACAATTTAGTATTTTAGCGGGAAACCTCAATTTGTTGCTTTTTTATTTTTCAAATAAAATGAAGAAAATTTTTTATCAGACAAGTATAATTCTTTAACTTAACACTAGAGAACTAAGCAGTCCATTTGAGGCATCTCGTGTCTAAGTGTGTTCCTAAGCAGCGGACGCAGCAGTAACGTGCTCCACAAGGTATGCAAGTGTAGTTCGATGGAAAACCACATACAGCACAGAAATGTCGATCGGGGAATCTGAAAACACACAAAAATTCATTTGAGATTTATTCCACACACGACAAACAGTAGGTAGGTATACGATTATAAATAGTATTGGTGCTTAATGATTATGATTGTAGTACTTTAATTTTTATGATTGTCTTTTGTTTTAATTTTTCAAATTGCTTACTTAAGCCGAAGCTTTGTAACGAGTAACAAAATAGTGTCTAAAATAACCGCACATACCAGACCAGACATTAATTTAGGTGCTTAACTATTTACCTAGGTAACTATTTATTTTCTATTATAGTCAAACGGATTATTTTATAACATGTAAAAGTCATAAAATAATCCTTTTCCTGAAGGTACGGCGTGGCTATCGCCAAAATTTTCTCGCTTTTGTAGATAGCGCCTTAGACGAACCCTGTCACCAATATTTATGAAATACTTAGTAGATCGTGTAGTACTTACTTAGAAGGTGGAACTTGCGCAGACAGGTAGTTAGGCGGGTCAGGTCTAAAACTCGCATCTTCCTCAACTAACTGCGCGAATGTCTTCCGAAATCGCATCTTATAATACTCTGCACTCTTGGTCTTTTTCTTTCTTGTTGGCTTTTCATTGGAATCTGCGAATTTCGGCACCTTCTTCGACATAACCAGGTCAGCATGTGGGTCTTCATGGAAATTGTCTTGCTCGAGTGCCTCAACTGCTTTTCTAGCTCTACGTTTCCTTGCAGCATCATCAAGAACTTTTCTCCTCTCGGTGTCTCTATTACCTCTTAAACCCGAAGCCATTTTTATATTCCTTTGTCATGTACTGGTATACTAAGTTGGTCCATCAAATCATCCACACGAGCTTGTAGTGTCTCCACTATATCTGCAGATATAAACAGATGAGTCTCGTCCAGGTCCTGAAGAATAAACTTCCTGCCAAGAGCTAACGTCTCGTCCAGGTGAAGAAGGAATTGTTTCATAGCCGGGTCACTGAAAGCAAAATGTCAAAAAAACGAGGTTTGAGTGCTGAAGAAAAAAAGATAAGGATGTTGGAGATATTTCATAATAGTAAAGATTTCTTTCAGTTGAAGGTGAATATATCACTTTATTTACATTATTAGTGCCCCTTGACTGTCACAAGCTCTCCTGGAGATCGATAACAATTAAAATTCTATTGTGTCTCATTAATGACAGTTGAGCTCATAAGTACTCATTGTTCTAGTTCACAAGCATGCATCAAAGATTGTAATTTAAACCTATTTAAGGTAGTACACACAGCTACACATAAAGCTATACATTTCCAGTTTCTGCTGATCTCGCATTAAATAGGATTTCCGTACAATGCGAGGTCAGCTTATACCGGAAATGTATAGCTTGATGTGTAGCCGTGTGTACTTGTAATTTTCTATGGCTATTGTTGTGCTAGATTTAGCATACTTATAAATCTATCTGGACTTAACATACTAAAAACAGGAATTAGAGAAGATAGCACCAAAAGAGAAGGGTATCACAATGCAATCAGTCAAAGAGGTTGTCCAAAACCTAGTGGATGATCATCTTGTGGACTCTGAGAAAATTGGAACGTCTATATATTTCTGGTCATTTCCTAGGTAAGTAAATGATAGTTTTATGATAATAACAAAATATAAATTCACGCCTGTTCTCTCCAAAGGGTTAGGCATAGGTGTACTTATAGTACACCCACATTTCGCCAGTTATGTTTAACTCCTATGTGACACCGGACACAGATCGAGACTCTGCCAGGGTGATTCTGAGAAGTTCAATAATACTGTCCAACTGGGGAATCTGACAGGACCTCATGCTAATACAAATAATGAAGATAAAAAAATAACCAACCAAAAACTTCAACATAAAGGGGTTCAGAATCCATGGTAACAGTTTTCGAGTCAATGTCCCTGCCACCCTGTATAGCATTCTATTGGTGAAAGAATTTTTTTTTATCGGTCCAGTCGTTTTTGAGTTTATTTCAAACAAACATACAAATCTTTTCTCTATACAATATTAGTGTAGATAAATAATTAAATATTTCTGGTATGTTACAGCAAAGCAAAAAATGCAAAGAAAAGAAAACTGTGTCAGTTACAAACTGAAATAGAGGAGTGCTCAAAGAAATTGAAAAGGAATGAAGATTTAATGGCAACTGAATCTGTATGTACAGACACCAGCACATCAAGCTACCCGAAACTGTCAAATTTTCCCAATCAACTTTGAACCTTGGACTTCTGTGATAAAGTTGAAAATCTATTAAATAAATTTGACAGATTGTAGTAGCCTGATGTGCTGGCGTCTGTACCTCAGTGAAAATACTTTACAACTAACAACTACTGAGTAGTTTTCCTAAAATTGTCAAATAACATTCAAAATAATACAATTATACAACATATAGGGGTTTATTTACAAACATTGCTTAAAGTTAAGTGATTTTCAAACATCAAAATGTATGGTTAGTCGCTAATCAATACTTAACTTTAAGCAAAGTGAATAAATAAATTGTTTCAATAAAGTGTAATTTAAAATAATGTTTATTAATAGGTATCGAATTTGACTAGTATAAGTTATAAACTATACTTTTTACTCATAGATTGGAAGAGAAAACTGTGAGGAAAGAACTCAAGTGCTGTCAATGTTAGAAAGTTTTGAGAAACAAGAACAAAAACTTAAGAGGGATATGCAAAGATACAGGGACTCGGACCCTGAATACATAGCTCAATTGAAGACAGAGACTCAGGTAAACTATCCATGTTTAAATTCTTAGGAGACACATGTAAGCAATGCATTCTTCCTTGTCTTGAAACTTGTAGAAGAACTTTTTGTGAAGGAGCTTGTCTGAAGACTACCACCAGAAATCTATTGTTGCTGCATTTCTGTGTTCTGGTTTAAAAGGTATTGTATTGTGCCATTTATAAGTATAGGCACAATAGGCTATATTTCAGCTTTGTCTCTGGGTTAGCAATCTGTTTTGCTGTCAAATACAAAATAAAACACAATTTAAAAAAAAAACACTGTTATGCAATTGTTTTTGTTCTCTACATTTCTATCTAAACTTTTTATTTACATTGTTTTGTAACATAAATTGTGCATTGTGTTCTAGTAAAAAATAAAAACAATGAGTCTGTTCACCAAGGATTGAAGGCATAGCAGTGTTTGCAGACACATTTAGTAATCTACTCACTCATCTATTAAAATGGTTTTATTTTCATTATTATATCAAAGAAACACTATATCGTCACTGGAAAGGCAAAATTACGTAACCGCCACATTATTTATATGGCGTTAAGTATTTTTGCCTTTCCAGTGACGATATTATTTCAATAGTATTAGAATATTCTTGAGAAAACGTTTTGTTTCTTGAAAAAAGAATCAAAAGGAAACGTCTTTAAAAAAAACACTATATTTTCAATAGCGAAGTGAGATGTTTGTTTAAGTTAAGACTCACATGGACACAGTGTTGAGGTTTTTGTTATAATGGTATTGTGCTTAATCCTCTAAAATTGTTATTACAACAATCTCAAAACTAAACGCTAAACCGATTATCTAAAGATTGAAACTGAAATTAATTATAAAACGAATATTTCAGGATTTAAAAGGAGCAGTAAACAGATGGACAGAAAACATTTATATAATGAAGTCTTATATAAAAAATACCTTTCAAACGGAAAACGATGTGATTGACCAAAGTTTCAACGTGCCAGCAGACTTGGATTATATAGAAACATAAAAGAGTACCTAATTTAAATGACCATAACCTCTTTTAACATTCTAGTAGGTTTAGTTTCATGACAAAACGCTGGACACAAAGGTATGTGTGCAATAATAAATTTAACGAATATAATGAAATATTTGATTTGTTTACACACCACTCGACGAGAACACCTTTCATAACATTCACCATGGTTCATTTTAATTAAACAGCGACGGTAAGCCTCGATTAATAAAACTAGATGGAACAGACTTTTGGTTTGCTGAATATTAAAGCAATAATTTAATTCAATTTTGAATTAACGTAATTATTTGGTCTCCCAACAAGCGTGCGAAGTACGAATTATCAGTCAAAGTGCAGAAAGTGCAGAACTGCAGACAGAAGTCAGAAATTATTGAATTCTTGGAATTCAGTCACAGATTGACATCGCATTGACACTTGACAGAATGACAGCCTCTACAGTATTGCCACAGCAAAAAATCACGGGCTCATGGCTGTTGCCAGCAATAAAGCTAATGCTAAAATCAAACTGAGTAATTTTTGTCAAAAAATATATAGAAAAAGGATACGAGTCTTTCTGTGGATTTAATAAATATTCAATGTAGGATCAAGATGTATGTTAAATTAAAATAGCGCACCGAAACTTTTGATAGTACATTATTCGATTTTGAAAAAAAAAAGGTTTTTGCTGGTAACTTCTTCGGAAGAATTAAAGGGATGCCAGTGCCAAAAAGTATCGATATAGATTTATATCGTATCGATATCTAAAAATAATGATATCGATTACTATAATAATTACTGAAAAAAAAAAAAATTGTATGTCAGTGAAATTTTCTTATTTTTTTATTTACTGTAACATCATTTTCTGACGTAAATTTTAAATTATTAAAACTTTGATTATAACTCCACTTTTCTAAGGCTCTGAATACTGTTTTAGGAATTATTCATTGTAGATACACTTTCGTCTTAGATACACTTTTGAAAATTATTCGCTTGTTTTCTATAAAGACTTAAAATCCTGAACAGATAATCTTCTTAGATACACTTTTAGGTACAGTTATGCATTAATTAATTATGTTGATGGTGGATGATTTACATTGATACACCAAAAAATTATTAATTATTATACACCCATGTTATTATACGCCCATGACGAAATATTAGAAAATTTTCGGAGCCACCATCATGGATTTTCATTTTGATCTGACTATCTGGTTTAGCACGAGGGTGCTAAACAGGATACCTAAAGGAGATAATGGTTTACGAGGGTAAACCATGAAACCGATACCCATGATGAACCCGCGTTCTTTCTTTGCGTCACGTTTACCGCAAATAAACAAAAATGGTCTGTTGTCTATGGTCCCATTACCTATACATAATTATGACGAGTCCTTCTTATATAAATTAACCAGTCAGGATCTTACTAACTTTTTGATATTGAATCGTGAATAAGTGAAGTTGTCGACGTGATTGTTTGGTGTTGCGGGGACGTCAAAAATTGCAATACTTAATTAAAATAAGTTTTTGTACTGTTCGAGGACTAAAGGTCAGTATTATGTCTTTGAGCAATTTTTACATAAGCATTTATTTGTGTAAGAGATGACAAAACAACCTGGATGAGAAAAAAAAAACTCAGTTTAAATAAGTAGGTGAGTATTTACCTAGGATAAAAGTAGGTAAGTCGTCAGTAGCTAGGCCCTGGGTCCTGTGCTACTTAGTGTTCAAAAATCATCATAACGATAAAACTAAACCTTACATGTTGATTATCCTTGATTGTCGTATGGAAAGAAACCGATGGTACAGTCAACAGCACGGCTTGAGATCGTAACACAATCATGTTCGCGTTAAGTAAAAGATTATTCGCTGCGATTCTGAGAGTCCTTTTGAGAGAATTTGTTAACATGACAATCGTACATTTTCTATTTCTTAAAAAAATAATAAATATCATTTGCAAATATGCCTATACAATGTGTCCGGACATGGACTAGCGATATTCTAAATACTTAAATATAAACTATTTACAAGTACAATAAAATTACACTCTAAGTTTGGGTCCAATAAACTTCCCCGTTATGTAGCAGCCATTTTGTTTTTTTGTTGAAATATTCTCTATGCGAGTACAAAAATAATCATATCTCTCAAAGTTTTAGTCATACTGAGATAAAAATAGGCTTATTCGAAAGGCAATAATATTGTCTACCCTCTGCATTACAAAACAATGTATTCACTATTCCAAAACTTTTGAAAACAAATGTGAAAGTCGATAAAAATAATGCAATTCAATATAATATATGCAATTCAACCAATAATTTGTTAATTAGGTACCACAAAAACGGAGAGTGTATTGGACCCAAGCTTAGAGTGTAATTGTACTTTAAAATAGTTTATATTTAAGTATTTCGAATATCGCTAATCCATGTCCGGACACACTGTAAATTAATAAGTTGTAGATAGAAGATACATAGAATATTCTTTACTATGTAACATCATAAAATTTTACATAAATTGAAGAAATGGAATTCCATTTCTTCAATTTAAATGAAAAAAAAAATGGAAATAAAGGAATAAATAAAATGTAATGTAATGTATGTATGTATGTGTGTTTTTATGTTATTTTTATCGTTGGAATTTTAAGTCCTTGTAGTAGAAATAGGAAAGGGCTTGGAATTGAACCTTGGGATACGCCCATCTTAATTAGAGACGGGGGGACGATTACGGGGTGACATCCCCAGAGGGCGTCCATATTTACTTAGTGCTACCCGTTTTTTAAATAGGAAAGAACAAGGCAAGTTGTCCATTAATTTTGTAGTGGTGTTATTTTAAGATCAGTAACAGTGTATTGTGTTCAACGAAGTCAAACGCTTTTGAGAGGTCACAGAAAATGCCAATTACTTCAGAGACTACTCCAAGGTTTCCAGAATGTGACTAACTGCGACTTTTACTCCCGCGTTTAGTAATCGAACTGTATTTTTTTCTGTGAGGAAATCCTAATGGTTACCCTCCGTCTGGGGAGAACGGAGGGTTAAATCGGACTCCTACAGACTAAAATCCCACGATTCCCCACATTCGCCGCAATCCCTACTTTTCGTGACACCCAAACGTGCGACTACCTAGTACCCAGTTTGAGTTAAGATATTTTCGATGTTTTGTAAAAATAAATGTTGAATATCTTCGGATGGAATGTTGATGAAGTTTCCGAGCGTCTCAACTGACCTTTAACGTATCTTCAATGATTCTATCAACAAAAAAGTCAATTTATTTTTATCTCGTTGTTTTGTGTTACCAGTTTCTTGGTAAGTAGGTTACTTGTTCAAACTTCACTTGGAAATCTTAAGAGAAAATACGTTCGACACAACAAGTGAAACAAAAGAACTGTTTTTTCTCCAATAAATATATTAACATTTTACACCAGAATATTGCAGGTTTATTAAATAAAGCAAATGCTCTTACGGTATGCTTAAATGAGCTATCTGATAAAAATAAAAATATCGATATTATATGTATTACCGAGCATTTCATCATGAAGGGTTACGAAAAACAACTATCCATACCAAATTATAGTTTGGCTGTATGTTATAGCAGACAAGAAAAAAAGAGAGGTGGAGCATGTATTATAATTAACAACTATCACCAATGGAAGGAAATGCCTCAAGTAGCAAAATTGTCATCACCAGGGGATTTTGAGTGTTGTGGCAAAATACATCCAAAAATAGATGCTGAATTTAAGCCAAAGGCATGCATATCATCCGTAATACAAAAATCAATGTTTATGGCACCTAGCACACCACACGATATATATAAAATAATAATGTCCTTAAAAATACTACCAGTGTAGGTATTGATGGAATCGCTACAAAGATACTGAAGTCAGTGGCAGTTGAGATATGTGATCATTTAAGTCACTTAATTAACCTTAGTATTTGTACGGGTATATATCCAGAAGCCTTAAAAACATCTATCATTAAACTTTTATTTAAGAAAGAAGATAAAAACTTGATGGGAAATTATAGACCAATTTTACTCATACCGGTTATTTCAAAGATATTTGAGAAATTCATCTACAAAGAATTGTATAACTACATTGAAAAAAATAACATACTTTGTGAAGAACAAAAAGGATTTAGACAGCACAGAAACATTAATATGGCAATTTATTACTTTTTGAATACCATTATTAGACATATGGATAAACGATCCCCCATATGTGCCATATTTTGTGATATGACTCAAGCGTTTGATTATGTCCATTACAATACATTGTACACACTAGATAAATTAGAAGTCTACGGCATAAGAGGTAACGTGCTCGAACTTATAAAATCATATATTTAGAAAACAGAACACAAATAACCGAAATTAGTCGCATTAATGTAGTTACTAAACATGAGGAGATATCAAGATCACGAGAACGTAAAATCGCATTCGGTGTACCACAGGGAACGGTTCTGGGCCCTTTTTTATATATATTATATGTTAATGACATGCCCTTATCCATTGACCAACCTTTAACTATGTTTGCTGATGATAGCACCATAACGATCCCTTGTAAAAATTCAATTACATATGAAAATGACTTAAATAATTCTCTTGACTGTATAATTAAATGGCTAACAAAAATAATTTGAATATAAATTTAAGTAAGACAAAGATAATGCACTTTAGACGACGTACGCCCGGCGTAACTAATTTTGACATACATTACAAAAATTATAATATTGACGAAGCAAGTGATACTAAATTTCTGGGATTATAGATAGATTACAACTTAAATTGGAAAGGACATATAGATAAATTGTGTAAAAAATTAAGTTCATCTGCATATGCTTTATATAGATTATCCTCCATAGCAGATACCAAAACACTTCTTACAGCTTACCACGGTATAGTTGAATCTCAAATGCGCTACGGTGTCATTTTTTGGGCGAACTCAACGGATAAAGATATAGTTTTTAAGGCCCAAAAAATATGTCTCCGGTCAATGTTAAAACTTAAAATTACAGACAGTTGCAAGCCTTATTTTAAGCATTACAATATCTTGACACTGCCTTGTCTATATATTTTCGAAGTAGCTATGTTTGTCAAACATAATCCAAGTCGTTTTGAACGTCTAGCTGATGTATTTCCAAGAAATAGGCGTGACAATAGTAAATTACGTCAATTGCCGTGTCAAACTACTTTGGTGCGCAAAAGTGTATACTGTATGGCTCCAATTATTTACAATAAATTACCAAGTGGTTGGAAAGTCTTGACAACAGTGCTGTTTAAGAGTAGACTACATAATTTTTTAAAGGATAAGGCGTACTACGGTGTGACTGAGTTTTTATCAAAGAAATTCTTTTGCTGAAATGTTGCTCCCTTATGGTAATATTCTAATAATTATTTCATATTGACATTTTTATTCTTTTTATTTAATTTATTATTTTAGACGAGAATGTGACTAAATATCTATCTGTTTATGTGCCGTCTTTATTTATTGACATTTTATTATTATTTGCATGAAATTGACATGTACCTTGACTTTTTATTTTTATTTTCATTTTGCTAATGTTACATTTGATTACCTATCTATTTACCTAAAAAAAATTGTATGCCTTCTGGCGGGACGTAGTATGGACCGATATTTATTTGTAACACCTGTATAATCTTTTACCCTATGTTCACAAAATTAATAAATTAATTTAAATTAATAAATGAATTTGAATTGGTGTAGACGCTGGTTTTCGGATAAATTGGGAGGATTTCTTCATACAGTGTTAAGTCCTTCTTCAAGTCCGTTAAATATTTAATAAAGCTATGGTACAGTAATAATTTGGTAGCTACCTACCTATATTATTATCTCGGAGTTGCTATAATAATTATTGGATTCACTTATACTAGCTGCGTCCCGCGGTTTCACCCGCATTAGTCTCGATCCCGTGTGAATATCGGTACAAAAAGTATCCTATGTCCTAACCCAGGTGCCAAATTTCATCCAAATCCGTTCAGCCGTTTTGGCGTGAAAGCGTAATAAACAAACTCACTTTCGCATTTATAATATTAATACTTAGTTATGATTATATTTTTGTTTGTTACCTATACCTCTGTGAGTCACTCCGTCTGAGGACAAAAACAGGAAAGTCGAGTATTATGTATCATTTTATGCCTTGTTGTTTACCTTGATTGGTGGCTTTCGGTCTAAACTTGTTTAAGTTATAATTTGATTGCATTTATGTGGCTATCATGCTTTACGTAAATAAGAAAAACAACCTAGATATAGGTACTTCTAGCATAATCGGCTTAACGTTCCCACTGCTGGGACTCAGGCCTTTTCACTGTGAGAGAGAGAGTGGGTCGTAAATCCACCGCATGATCCCAGTGAGTGTTTGTGGATGCCAAACTAATGTTTTTGAATTTTTGGTTCTAGAACATGCCGGTTTTCTCACGCTGTTTTCCTTTACCGTTTTGAGAACAGTGGTGTTGAAATAAATTACACAAAGTATAGTGCCTGAATGGGTTCGAAATCGAGGCCACATGACAGAAACCAAGAAAACAGAGAACATAACACAGCATTTTTACACTGACGCTACTTCCAACACATTTGTCTCGCAATAATAATTTATTTATTTAATACTTCAAGTACACAAATGTACAGAGGCGGATTTAATGCCAAAGGCATTTTCTACCAGTCAATCTTTGGGTGATACAGAGACAAACAGTGGTAGGTGCAATAGCGAGAATTGAGGAATAAATATTTATTTAAATATAAAGATATACATAAATATATATATCCAATTACATATAAATATAAACAAAAATAAATACACATAAAAATATTAAAGCAAATAAGACAAACAATGGGAAATCATTACCGTTGTGATGATACTGCCAGCTTCTTGCGAATGTGCTCGCGAACTTTAACTTTAAAAGATAATCGGTTGGTCGCCATCCTGATTTCCTGGGGAGCGCATTCCACAGAGAGATAGACTGAACGAAGAAGGAAGAGTGAATGAAGTCTGTGCGGTGGGTAGAACATTGAAGAAGACGATTGTGAGATGAACATAGATTTCTATTGTGGTTGTCGCAAATGTACTGAAAGTGCGGGGCTAGATAACTAGGGGAAGAGAGAGTGTCAAGAAATGAAAACAAGGTGGTCAGTGCCCTTTGTTCTCTGCGCTGGCATATGGGCAACCACTTTAGAAGCGACCGATGCGCAGAGACATGATCATATTTACGCAGATTGAAAACGAATCGAATAATGTAGGTATGGTCAAAATATCTCAAGCTATTTCAGTTATTTTGATGTTACATACCTATACCGCCGACTCTCTATCGTCTCGTCCCGTCCCGTATCAAATTTCTAGAATTCTAGATAGGAAAAATGGAAGGACTTGTTGTGAGGGTCTCAATTTTTTTATTTTTTTTATGTTAAAGTTAGTTATATAGGTACACCGTGAAATTTGAATCACAGTTTTGCTAGAACAAACGCTGTTCAGACCATGGTCTACTACCATTCTTAGGCATCAAATATGTTATTAAAACATACTAAACTCAAATAAGTCTTATGCTACTCAAACGTGTTCAAACATTAACCGTAACATGAAAATACTCATCGCGGTAGCGATATGGCATTCAAAAGAGTTATGATGAATCCACGTGGACTACAAGGATGTCCGGCCAATGCGGGCTGAAATGCAAATAAATCATTAGCCAATGACATGCAATTGCGCGAAGTATCGTCTCGCCCATTTCTTTTGTTGACAGCCGCGGGACACTCGCGCCGCCCGGGCGGTAGCCAGTCCATAGGTACTACGCTTAAATAGCCAGTCTTCTGACATCTCTCGAGCGGGCCACGCGTATGCATCCGATGTACTTACGTCACAGGCACGTATCACGCGTTTCTTGTGAAAATGAGTTCTAACTAGCCTGTCCGGTGATGACACCCAGGCCTGCACGATCGAGGCTTCCAGGAGAAGCTCCCGGTCCAGCTGCTTCAGCACCTACCGCGGACCACTCGGGGCCTGTCGGACCGGCGCGCTCGAGGTCTGGGCGGAGACGTCAAACCGGATGTACCGGTGATCGGAATAGGTCTCCACCCCCTCCATGACGCGCCAGTCAATGACACGCGGTGATAGAGCGGGGCTGGCGAACGAAATGTCCACCACCGATTCACCCTGCATCCGCACACACGTGGGGACAGAACCCCGGTTTAGGACGACCAGGCCTGTCTCCAGAGCCCAGTCCTCCACCATCCTGCCCCGTGTGTCCGCATACCGAGAACCCCAAGCTAGATTCTTGGCATTGAAGTCCCCGAGTACGAGCATGGGGAGGGAACCGAACCCGACGACGACGACTCTTAACTCCGCAAGGGAGTTGTGGAACTCAGCAAGAGTTCGGTTCGGGGAGAAGTAAACACCCACCACGACAATCTCCCCGAACCGTGCTGCAACGCAATCCCGTCCTCTCTTGACCGACTCGAGGGACGGAGTACCGGCGGCGGCCGACGAAATGAGGATCACTGAGCCGTTCAGGTCCTCCACCCAGTCATCCTTAGGCGGGACAAAGTACGGCTCAGCGACCACGGCGATGTTAATCGACCACTGCGACATGCTCTGGAGCAACAGATCCTGAGCGGCGGCGCAGTGGTTGATGTTCGCCTGAAAAAGGCGTAATGGGGCCGTTATTGGCATTCCATTTCTACCCCCTCCCCCCGAGCCCCCTGTGAGGGCCCTGCCGCGGCGGTCACGGCGGCGGCGGCGACGACGGTGGATGCGACAGCGGCCACGGTGGTAGTGGCGGCGGCTGCAGCGGTGACGGCGGTGGTGGCGGAGCGCTTGCCCCTGCCTCTGGCCTCGGCGGGTGGAGCGCAGGCCCTGCTCCCAGCCCGGTGATCGGCCGGCTTGCCAGCCGCCGCACATACAACACAGTGCGGCGTTGCGTTACACGAGCCGGCCTTGTGACCGGGCTGACCTCAGCGGAAGCAGAGGTCGCTGCGGTCTACCTCCGAGGTGCATTGGACCCCCACGTGGTGGCCCACCTGGCAACGGAAGCACCTCAGAGGTCTGGGTTCCGGCAGTTTGACCTGCGCCGAAACCCAGCCCACCAAAAGCCTTTGGCCCTCCCCGGCTATCTTTTTTTGGCCGCCGTCACGGGGTAGCTCACCTTAATGGCTTGCATCCCCGTGTAGTCAGGATGGATGGTGCCTGCCTTAATCTGCTCTGCAGAGCACCCTCCAGTCTTAGCGACGGCGGCCACCACCTTTTCCTCCGTCACAGAGTCGTCCAGGCCCTGGATGCGCAAGTCAGCGCATTTGGTGGGCCTGGAGACTCGGGCCTCGTCCGCATTTAGGGACGCCCTGAGCTTTTCGGCCAGAGCGTCAGCGGCCGGGCCACTGGCCGCACCAGGGACCTCCAGCATTCGGGCCCCAGTTGCCGTGATCTTCACCTTGATGCCCTTTTTGGCGCCGATCTCTTCCAGGTCCATCACCTTGTCCACCGTCGCGAACACGTGCTGGTAGGACACGCCCCTCTTCTCCGCCTCCGGCTGTAGTGTTATCACTACAGCTGCGGACTTCGGGGCGCGGAGCCCAGCCGCGACGCTTCGCTCCTTGCGCCGCTGCTTCCCCGCTTTCCTTTTGGCCGCCCTTGCTGCCTTACCGGCCTTTTTCTTCTCCCCGGCTACTTGCCATCCGGCGTCGGCCGGAGGAGAAGATTTAGGAGGCGGAGGCGGCCGTTTCGCCGCCACCTGGGCTGGAGCCCTCGCCAGCAGGGCCTGGGCCCTCACTGCCTGCGCAGCCGCTCCACCCTTGGCCTGCCCTGACGAGCCTGGCTTGGCCGCGGCAGATGCGGCGGCGGCATACGACGCCGCCTTCCGCTGGTCCAAGGCCGGCTGGCTCACCGTTAACGGGGGGCGCAGAACGATGGCCTCTAGGGCGTAGAACCTGCTCTGCAGGGCAGCCATCTCCTGCCGCACGAGGGCAAGAACCCGATCCTCAGCAGGCACGGGCACGGGCCCCTGCCCATGCCGCTCCCCTCTCTGAGGCACCTCCCGGGGGCCGGCTGCTCTTAGCCCAGCCAGGTCTGCTCGGAGCTTCTCGTTCTCCTTTCGGAGAAGCTCCATGGCGGCAGTCAACTTAGCGACCTCCGCCTGTATCTCGGACATACCGTCCGACGGAGGCCCAAAGTGCAGCTCCTTCGCTGCCGCCAAGATAGAGGCCGTGGCCGCGGGTATGGCCTTGTCTTTAGAGGACTGAATCCTCTTCAAGGCCACAGCCCTGATCGCGGCTGCCACGACCTCCGCAAACCCGGCTTCCTGCTCCGGATTGGCGCCGCCAGCGACGTCCGGCTCACCACCAGAAGCCTCTGAGAAGACTGGCTTGCTACTGGTCCCTCCAGGGTGGCGTGAGGTAAGTGCGCGGTGTGGGAAGGGTGACAATTGTCACAAGTGACGAATCACTCAGCTCTCGCATCACGTCACCAATGTCACCACACTCCGCCCGCACCACGCAGGTACCTCAGGAAACGTCTCAGTTAAGCGGTTTGGCTATTAGTACTGTTCGTGAGCGACGGTGTTTTTCTGTTAGTGATTCTGTTTGTTCTATTATATTATTAAATTGTTGAAAAGCTAAACCAGTCCAAAAAAAACACCTCCATATCAATAAGGGCTGTTGCGGTATCAAAATCGAATCTCGCTTTGTTCTGAAGGGCTTCTATCAGCATATTTGTCATGTCCGAAACTAAATCTGCGTTAAAATAATGGGTCACGTTCGCATTATCAAGTAAGTTGTCCCAGTGTTGGTTAGCCGAAGACATAGGTGTTCTAATGGTTCCTACACGCCAAGTATACTTTTACCGATGTTGGGATTCTTCTGAGATACTCGTTCTAAATAAGTAACTCCTCCTCCTCTTTCATTTTCTGGCACAAATATTTCGTTTGGTCCATCAACATTTTGAGGTGCTGGCACACCATGAAACACCAAGATGTTGTTACTGGTGTTCAGGATCCACAGCCATATCATCAAGGTGTAGGTCATGTGGTTCTGGTAACATCGCCTCGTTGTTCAACGGCATTATTGGCTCTTTGCCAGCACCTGTGCACACAGCAATGACGTTGTTGAACACAACCTGTAACAGAAATAAACACATGCAGCATGCATTACCTGTTGGTGTTGCATTACTATTACCTGTAGTAGTCCATTTTGTAAAATGTAGTTAGCTAAGGTCAGGCCTACTTTGTAACAGAGTTTCCTGTAAAAATGTATCTTCTCTGTCGAAGGACAGATCGTGGACACTAAACACACCGGTTTTCACTCTCAATAACAATAGAACACGGGTGATATTCCGGTCAACAAACAAATTTCAATGAATAATCAGAGTCCAAAGAAAATGCCAGGGTCTGTTGAAAAGCTATCTATCAGGTCCAGTTAACAAGCAAGTATTAGTAGTGAAACAGATCGAAAACGCAAAATGAACAACGAGACCAACGAACTTTAATTAGGTATACGCAACGAGGTATACCGTATTTAAGTGTATTTATCTATGGGTATACCAGTGTGTCAGGTATGATTTGACAGGTTGAAAATAATAGTTTCTAGGCGACTATGTTTTGTATTTAAAACTTTTTACAAGACACGAACATTCGCAATGTCGATTTCAACAAAGTGATCTGGAATTTATTCAAAATGGATCTGATAGCGCCTGTATTCCCCGCAAGTTTCAAAATAGAAGTAGGTATATTTCATCCTTACATCCTTATCCACTCAAGCGTCTGACCCGCGCGACCATTTATACATTTTATATAAAACATATCCTTATCCTTACATATTATAAAACAAAGTCCCCCGCCGCGTCTGTCTGTTTGTCTGTCTGAACGCGATAAACTCAAAAACCACCGAACGGATTTTCAAACGGTTTTCACCAGTGGACGGTGTGATTCTTGCGGAAGGAAGGTTTTGGTGTATATTTCATAAAAAAAATCTGTAAATTGGTTGAAATATGACGATTATTGTTGAAGATGTCGGAAAAATCATGCCGATTGGGAGCTTTACTGGCGTGTGCCGCGTAAACCGTTAGTTACATCAAATTTATGTTCTACCGGATTAAAGATCTTAAAAAGTTCAACAAAAGTCCGCGATAGCATATATTATGTATATATACAATAATATAAAGAGGTAAAATTTGTTTGTTTGTAAGTTTGTATGTAGGGGGTAATCTCCGGAATTACCAGTCGGATTTGAATTATTTTTTTTTTGCATTAGATATTCCAATTCTACAGGAAGGTTATAGGCTCGCGGATTAAGTATGAAGTCACGGGCAGAAGCTAGTAGATAATAAAATTGCTAGACAATTTCAATACTCAATACTCAATTCTTTATTGCATTCCATATGTACTCGTATTAGATAGATTTATTCGTAATAAGTACAAATGAAACATTCATTTGTTTAATTGTGTAATGATTTAATTCGTTGTCTGTCGATGATACTATAACTTACACATATATGAATTTTCTTATCGATCGATAAAGAACCAGTGCTAACGTAGCGTCGTCGATGCATTGTACTCACTAGATAGCAGTGTTTCGAACAAGACAAAGAAGACATTGGTGATTAAAAGTGACCAGTTAAAATTATAACTGTGTGTGCAAAATTGTGCGTGTTTGAAGGTTTTTCACTTACACATTTGTTACTTGCTAAAAGATTAATATTACAATATTATTTACGCAGTGCTTCTGCCAGGCTGCCTCATAAAAATTAACTGATTCCGTATTGATATAGTGCGTTTCAGCAAATAGTTTATTTGCTGTGATATTGTCAGCAATGTATACCAGTGTTACCACACTACGCAAAATCTGTTTCCTTGAAATTAGGGAAATTTACGAATGAAGTGTTTTAAATATGACAGGGAAAATGGATTTTCATAAAATCTATGTATAATCAATTTTATGTGATTGTGATAGTAGGATGTTTTACCATTTTTGTAGTCATCTTGAAAACCCTCATTTTCTGAAGTTAGGATGGTAACAAAAATGTTTAAAATAATTTTTTACTATAACTATGATCGTCTTAGTAGATTTTTTACTATAATCGTGCTCATCTAAGGGACCTGAGAAGTTGCCATCATTCTCATACATAAAATTGTCATTAGAAGTGTCACTTTCATCTATTACTTCAATTATAAATCTGCCCATTTCTATATCAACAGCTGGACCATCAGCGTAATATTTCTCTTCAATCTTCTTCACATGCTCGCATTTCTTTTTCTATTCTTCCTGAGTTATGGTAGAAAATGCTTCTTCTGTTATTTTAACGATGTTTCCGGCTTCTTACTCCACTTTTTTACAGACTCCATATGAGTTCAATGAGGTTTAAGTCGCACTTTTTGGCCATGCTCTTCCAATATCTCACATCGCATTTCATGCAATAACTTAGAGTAGGCAATTCTTTTCTGACAGAATAAAATTAATGTATTGTATCCCATAATATAACACAATGTTTGAAATCATCCAGTTCGATAGTTTTATGTCTAGGACCCTTTTTTGCGCGGAGTCGAAAATTTTGGTGACGTGCTAGCTAGCTGCCTCCTCGCCTTCTTTGGTTATCTTCAACATTGTTTTTTCAGATACACCTAAAAAAACCAAGGTTTACTGAGTAGGTATTAATTATGAATAGAGATCGGATATTCGGATGCATATTAACCTAAAGTAAATTTTCGCTATGAAAGTATGGAAGCGGCTTCTTAAATATATTTTTTGTAAAAAAACCCGTGATGCCAGGAACACGTCCGTCCGATAAATTACCAATTTTTTTTTTCCTATTTTTCATGTTAACTCTTCTCGTGACCAGAGGGCTGGTCAATTTTTGTCAGCCCTCTGGTCACGTGAAGAGTCGACAACCGCTTGGCGATGTCCTGAAATACTCGGTGAGCACTCCGACCAAACGGCTCAAAAATATAGCTACCAGTAAGGTTACTATATTTGCGCCGTTTGAGGTTTTCTGTACCTGCAGCAGCCCCACAGCAGTGCTAGGAAGATGGGATGGCGCAAGGGTGTCGACACAGGTTGCATCCCACACCAACTTCCAAGGCATTATGGTCATTACATCTGGCCTCTTCCTATCGTCGCGTGCCAAGCCAATTGGTTCTCAAACAGTTGGCACCCTTTTTTTTTTTTTTTGGGTGGGAAATTATCAAATAACTTCTCCCGCTCTGGGTGGAGCGGGAGGGCGTGTCAGACTCTTACTGACTAAAACCCACCCGTGTTCCTTCGGTTGCTCTGTTGCCGGGGGTCACGATGTCCCTTTCGGCCCATATTCGCAGCCCCAGCAGGCATTGGCCCTAGCGGACCCCGTCAATTCTGCTGACATCTCTTTGAGGCACGCGTGGAACACAACGCGCCGTCGACCCGGGCTTGGTCCTTATCGGACGGCGAGCTACCCATTGCTCACCGTCCGCAAGTCTGTTACATTACATATTCTGTGGTCTATAGGCACATTAGGCAGTTCTTGGTGAACTCCAAGGCTACAGGCCAAACATAATAGTAGTTTATGAAATTGTATTAAAACACGATTTTTAATAGTAATACATAGCAATAGTAAAAAATAATAGTAATAGTAAAACGTAAAGTTCGAATTATAAACTGCAAAACGAGTTTGTATTGACATACATTGTACTTTATAAACACAATACCGAAATTTGAAAATGAAGTGGTATTATTTACATTTTTAAGTAGATATTACGTCATATTAGATAATATTTACAGTAAATAACATCATATTATACCTATTTTGACCCAACCAAAAAGTGTAAACAAACATGTGAGTGCTTCGGTAGTTGAATTGCTTCGGTAGTTTTATCAGAAATCGTTAAAATAGTGAACAATAGATTCCCCAACAAAAACGCGTAATAAATCTTAGTGAACGTTTCTCACTAAAGTCGTAAATATTTATAATGGATCCCTTATCTATTCGAGAACAGAAAACAACTGACGATAACATTCAACGTGTTCTGAGAAACTTGAGTAGGTATTTTGTTTATTTGAAGGTGAGTCTCATCAATCTTTTACAAGATCTTTTACGTCATGGGTGGTCGCGGGGCTTGACGGATGAGTCATCATCTGTCAAATAGGGCCTTTTTTTTGGGTGGGAAATTATCAAATAACTTCTCCCGCTCTGGGTGGAGCGGGAGGCGTGTCAGACCTTACTGACTAAAACCCACCCGTGTTCCTTCGGTTGCCATGTTGCCGGGGGGCCACGATATCCCTATCGGCCCATATTCGCAGCCCCGGCAGGCATTGGCCCTAGCGGACCCCGTCAATTCTGCTGACATCTCTTTGAGGCGCGTGTGGAACACTACGGGCCGTCGACCCGGGCTTGGTCCTTATCGGACGGCGAGCTACCCATTGCTCACCGTCCGCAAGCCCGCGCCTACGGTGGCCGGAAATCTGCCTGTGAGTCAAATAGGGCCTGAGAGGCCAAAAGGAGAACAAAGTAATGGTATAAAACAAATTGTTTGCAATACGATACAGGGCAAATCCAAGAAGTTAATATTATCAAGGAGTTTCCATCATTTTTTTTTCTAATGGACCGCATACGCGGTGCGCGCCATTCTTATAGCATCACAAACTGTTTTAACTTTGATTTTTTATTTTGTAGTTTCAATCCCAAATCCCAAAGTAATGTATGAAACTGCACATAACTAGATAAAACACTCGTGTGATACTACACAGTCGTGTTTTAATACCTCTCATTATGCAACAGTTTCATAAACTGCTATTACATTATTTTGTTAGAGAAAAAGTGTTATAATATGATTACATTTTTAAATTTCGGTATTGTGTTTATAAAGAACGTCAATAAAAACTCGTTTAAAGTTTCTAATTCGAATTTTACGATATGAGAGTAGATAAATCTTTTTTTTTGTTAAGGGAGAACAAACAATTAAAACCTAGAAGGATGGCGGTTTTTAAACAGTTGATAATCAGTCAGAATTTTCTATTGACAGTCCAGCATCCTAGATCAGTGATAGTATATATGCATTGACTGTATCAGTGTTATGTAGATTGAGCGTTTTAGACACACTTATTTTAGGTTTATTATTTTAGTGGTACTGCAGCTCACTAGTGGATAACGATAATATTATGTGTGCTTACCATACGTAGCGTGGGTTTCAGCCGCCCAGGGTGAACGCAAAATTCGCCGCTAAAGAATTCATAACACATCGGAAAGATTATGGTTTTTTTGACCAATCACACAGAAATAGGAGTTAAGTAATTGTTTTTTGAAGTTAAAGAAAGCTGTATACATTTTGGAGTGTTTCACGCCCCTAAAAAGTGCCACACGGAGTGGGCCGCTCTACCTTTGCAACGCCACTGTACGTACCTACGCAACATCTAAGTGATATTGTTATGAAAACTTCCTCATACTTGTTTCAGAAACTTCAGTACAAATTGTATCTTTAAGAATATTGGAATGCATAATGAGTACAATGATTCGGAAATTGAAGACAAGCTACTTAACAACAGTTTACTGTTTAGTAGTATTCTTAAAAATAAAACCCCAGAAGAAAAAATTAAGAAGATAATGAAATATTTAGATCGAGGGGCAGACATAAATGCAGCAGATGCTAACTACAAAAACAATACACCTTTGCATATCGCAGTGATGAAAGAAGAGTCAGAAGTTGTCAGTTTTCTCTTGGAACGAGGAGCTCTCGTCTGCAATAAAAACAGTGACAATCAAACGGCCTTAGATATTGCTCGTCGATCAGATAAATCTACTTGTCAAAGAAAATGCATTGTAACTATATTGGAGGCATTTGATAATAGTAAATTAAAAAGTTCTGGTAATCAGCAAGACCTTGAGAGTAACTTAACAAGGAAGAGTCATCCGAAAAGCTCGAAAATAATAAAGGATCCAAAATACCTCCAACCTATTGCATATGGTATAGAAAATCAAACCCAATCTCAAGTTGTAAATAATGATAGTTCAGTAACGAATAGAAGTGTGGATCAACTTATAACAAAACAGCAAGAATGTAGTAAGCAATTTAAAAATACAAAAGGAAGTAAAATATTTCATTACCAAAAAAGAACCGGAACTTCGGGACTTAGTGGACAATTGTATGAAACTAAACTGTTGAGTCTGATTTTATTTAGAGCTTTATATGTGCAAGAGGTTAAAACTTTTTTAATAGCAACCAACGTTGAAAGCATGGGTGCTTTTGATGACATCATCTTTAGATTCTATTCAAATAAAGGTGATAAACCAAAAATAATGTTTATACAAGCCAAACATAGAGATAATCCTACAAAAGACAAATTTACGGTCGAGGAAATTATGAAATTAAACGGAGACTTTAGTCTACATAAGTACTTAGAGAGTTACATAAAAATAAGTCAGATGTTCGTTCCTGAAAATAATGATGATATGTTCAGGGGCGAGTTTAAAAACATGGATTGTGAATTTATTATTTATACCTCTGCTATTGAGAAATTTTCTAAAATGAAATCCGTAGAACAAACTGAATGTCAACGTTTCATAAACACAAGCAAAGGCAAGGTATTTCAGTTTGATTATGATGACCAAGATGTGGAACTTCTAGTGCAAACGGTAGCCAAATTACGTGCAGTGCTTTTAGCAAAACGATTATCAAAGTTTATTTTTAAAGACAACTACAGTAATATGATGACGGATGATTTAATAAAAACCTATCACGTCTTTCTTGCGGGACACATTCTAGCTGTCGAAGTTAAAGACGGTGATTCACAAAATAATTTCCGTTACGCAAAATTCCGAGAATCATTCTTTTCAAGCAATGACAATTTGTTATTGGCATTTAAAGCTACGATTTGTAAAGAAGTATTACTACTAAAGAAAAATATTTCCCCTGAAAAACTGGGCGAGTTAGAGAGCTTCTTAATGTCATTGACTTTTAAAGTACCAGTAAATTTCGGCAATCTTAATTTTTGTTTTAGTGGTAGCGAGCAAAAAAAAGAAAAGAAACTTGAATACCTATGTTCAATATTTAAAAAACTTTTTGAGAACGCGAATGTCTCGGCAAATATTGTGATGAAAGTGGACGACAACATGATTGGTCCGAATGAAATTTTACAAAGTACAGATTTAGAATCCTATAGACTGGGAGGTTTAGTTGGCAACCTACTAGTATTCGATAGCGAAACTAAGACCTTAAAATTTAATTCTGATGTTGATACCTTATCGGAGGACAATTTGAAACTCTTTGAAAAATTAAAGAGCGATGTTTACATAGGAATAGATCTAAGCAAGTGCAAATTTGACATAAACGTACGTGGCTTCCCCCGACTGTCTTTAATTCATGACGAATACGACAAAAATTTGATTAATGACTTTTTGGCCAAACTAATTTTCTATACAAATCAGGCTACAGAAGACGAAGTAGAAAAGGTTTTAAAGAAAGAGATAGATAAGTACTTTGTTAGTAGTATACCAAGGCAGAGCGACGCGCACTTTAGAGTGAAAGAAGATGGAATTTTCTTAAAAGTACATGATCGTGTACAAAAGTGGTGGAAACAGCCAAACAACGCTCCGTACTTGACAGAATCTTGTGAATACTTCTTCGAAGCTGAACAAGATGTCCTGAATAGTCCGTTATTAAGCATTCTTAATTTTACCTATACCAAAACCATAAAAAACGCGTTGCCTGCATTAAAATTCAAAGATACTGCACTAGAATTATTACATTTAGATGGCTTTTTTGCCGGTGCAGAAAAAATCTTGAGTATAGTTACTGAAGAGAATGCACTTTCTAGTATCAAGTTAATCCAATATTTTGAAGAACGGAATTTTAACGATTACACTTTTATTGATTTGGATTACGTTGGAGTTGGAAATTATTTTGTTGATGTTAAGTCGGAGATAAAAGCGTCGAAAATAAATACTCTAATTATTGTTTGCAAAAGTCAAGATGTTGTTGCAGAAATAGTTTTCCTCATTAAATATTTTGAAGGCAAAATAATCATTATTTATAATCGGGACTTAGCTAACCAGATCAATGGATTGGTGATTGAGGACATTGTCGAAAGAGTTGACAGTCAAACAGGCTTTAAAGACCTTGCAGATAAAATGCGTACGATGTTGCTAGATGAGAGATATATTGTGTTCCAAGGAAATGAAGTACAACTTGGCATTTTATTTGCAGACGAATCGTATCATCTTATAAATTCGAAAGTATTGTATATGATTATTAACAATGAAAAAATTACGATAGGCAATTTTTTTAATAACCCGGCTTATGATGAAATATTAGATTTTTATATAAATGAACAAGTATGTCGTTACGTCACATTACATCCTAATTTTCGAGCAATCGATGAGTTAAATGTTTTAAAATGTAACGAATTGGGAGAAGATTTTACACCTGACACGAGGGACATCGTTTTTATTACTGATAAGCAAGAAGAATTCGCGGAATTTATAAAAAAGCATGTAAACTATAATGTGCATTGGTTTAGCTTTAGTGGTGACAAATATCTTGTCTGGCAAAAATCTCGTGGCAGTTTACTGAATATATTGAAACATATTCACAGAGGTTCACACGATTCACATACATTGCAACCCGTGACTTTAAAAGATTTAAGAGAAAAAGTAGTTATAATAAGTGCTGAACCTGGCATGGGCAAATCTTCTTTACTCACTCATTTAGCAATTAATACGAAACTTAAGTACCCGGCGCTGTGGATTTCCAAAATCAATTTGCTAGAGCATACCAAGGAATTGAGAAAAATTAAGGAAAACAAAGTTAACATTGATTTAAAAGAAGCTGTGCAATATTTGTTTCGAGTAATTGGATTCGAAGCATTTAAAAAGACAAATGCAAATTTTGAGATCATAGTTGATCAAGTTTCTGTCATAGGTGATGACATTAGTTTCAACAAAAACAATGTGGAATTGAATTTCACAGGATTAAATTTATTTGAAATAGAATTATTTATTCATTGTTATAATAACGATCGGGTTGCCTTGTTATTCGATGGTTTTGATGAAATTTGTCCAGATTTCGCGAATGAGTTTATGAAATTAGTAAATGTTCTTAAAAAGTCGAAAGTTGTGCATTTGTGGATAACTAGTCGTTTATACAATGTTCTTCATCAGTTAGAGAATACTTTGGAAACTTTTTCTTTTACAATACAACCCTTGTCTTATGTCAATCAGTTGGAGTTTTTAGAGAAAATTTGGTTAAGTAAAGGATCAAATGTTAGGCTAAGTTACTTTCCATTTAATACAAAGTGGGGCATGCAAAATGCAGTTAAAGGATTTTTGACGGTTCTTTCAGCCGTATTATGTGACACGAAGAATAAGTTTATCAGTATGCCGTTACATTTGTATATGATATTGGAGATATTTCAAGATTCATTTCACAACTTTCCTATCAATCCAGAAAGTATGGAACAATTTATAACCTCACAGAATACTATGAATATGGTAAATTTGAATCAGCTTTATGAGCGATTTGTAGATGTAAAATTTTTCAAGATCCGTTTTGGGGAAAAAAAGCCTCTTTTGTGTATTAATGACCCTGATATGAGGAAATTGATAGATAATGAGCGTACAGCATTTTATAATAGTCATAAATTAATTGCTGCTTATGTTATATTTGGCAAAACTGATGAAATTGAGTTATTTGATAGTCACGACATTGATGAAATACGTGATTTTGTTGAAAGGATAAAAGTAGGTGAGGAGAAAACAGGCATTATCGAACAAATTATTCAGAATGAACCTAAGTTTGTTCATTACACATTTGCTGAATATTTCGCTACCGAGTTTCTTTGCGATAGATTAAAATCGTTCCATTGTAAAACTTCTCTATGGATGTATTTTATAAACACGTTTCTTCAATCTGAAGAAGGGGGCCCTCGAAGATTTTTCAATGCTAAATTAGGAAACCATCCACTCATGTTGAATGAAATACATAATACTGGTATAAACGAAATGTTTGAAAATTTGCTTAAGGATCATTTAAAATTGTCCAAGTTGATATTTATGGCTATTGATGAGTTTTTGGAAAACAGTGCAATGTTTCTGCTGAAATGCTTAAAAACTGTGCTTAGTAAGAAAAATATTGACGATTTTATAAATGTGCTTAGTAAGAATTTCAAAGAAAGTTGTATTGTATGCGTTGCTGCCGAGAGAAGTGCAAATAATGTCGTTGCCTTTATAATTAAGCTAATTAAAGATATTGACGTTAAAAGGTTAAGTGACTTGTTCAATTGCTCTGATCTTCCAAAATATAATCCTGTGTTGGTTGCATACGGAGCTGTTAAAGGTTTGCAACCTAATTTGGTGTTGTTAGATATTCTTTTGTCAGATTTACCTTCTCCTGCAATTGTAAATTTGTTTTGTATCCAGTTTGATACTAAATGGTTTAATCAAAATAGGTCAAATAAATTAATACATTTAATATCGGGGTCTCTTGGCAACTCGAACTTTAAATGTTTTAATAAAGCTTTAGAAAAATTAAATAAGGAGCAACTCGTAACCATCTTTTGCGTAAGAGATTCTGAGAAGAAGCTAGCAGCTCATAGAGCAGCATCCCAACAGTCTTATACGTTTTTCGACAAATTAGATTCCCTTTTAGATAGAAGTGAATTTAAGGAAATTTGTATGGCTCGAGACAGATCGGGGTTAACACCACTTCATTATTTTAAATACACAGAAAAAGACTGCGAAAAACTAAAAAATCTTTTGGACAAAGTCTATGAGGGCAATTCGAATGAAAAATTGACATTGAATCACTTCGTTCAACAACAACATTAAAAGTTAGTATTTTTTCTCAAATTAGGCCAAAGAGCAATAGAAACAAAACCTTGGTACAGAACTGATATTATACATCTTTGAATGATCTGGGTTTTAAACATGGATGTACTATGGACACCTCTGCCTTCCGATTCGGGGAATACAGGCATGATGTTATGTATGTGTCGCAGATGGATTGCCGAATCCACTGTTAAACATAACCGCTAGCCGTTTTCAATTCCATTCAAAATATTTTATTTCACATAAACCTGCAAGGGCACTTATGAAACGTCAGAGCTAGGTGCACGGTTCCAACTGGTCGTTTTCTATGGAGAAGAGCCGGTAAGAAACTCCACGGTTACTCTTTTAAAAATAATTGGCTTTTACAATATTTTCAAATAACAATGATAGTAGGTATGGGAGGACAGTGTAGTTGTCTTTCGACAAGTAACCGGAGTGGTGCTGGTACCACTCTGGTTCCAATAATTTTTAATGGCAGTTATACCGAAGGTCAAAAGTACAATTTTCCACTTTTCGAGTCACTGGATTTGATTTAAATTAAGTTTATTCAATTGCCGCATGGTTAATTATCACCTCCCTAGGTAGGTATTACTTAGGTATATTACGATTATAAAAAACTTTTTACAAAAAAAAAACTACCGACTTCCAAAAAAAACACTACAAAGTGAAAAATAACTTTAATTTCGGAAGTCGGTGTCTTGGGTTTTGAGTTTTCGTTTTTTGCCACCGACTTCCGAAATTAAAGTTATTTTTCACTTTGTAGTGTTTTTTTTGGAAGTCGGTAGTTTTTTTTTTGTAAAAAGTTTTTATTTTTCACTTTTTAGTTGTGGTATCTACCCCACACACATTCGAATACCACTACCTACTACCAGTGACACGAACTTATCATATCATCTACATACTAAGTGGGAAAAAAAATACTTATTTTGTAGCTAACTCAAAAACTACCCAAGCAAAGTTAATAAAATTTATATGGGACCAATTTGGGAGCATACCCTTTCAAACAAAAAAATAATTTTTAAAATCGGTCCACAAATGACGGAGAAATCGGTGGACATACATAAAAAAAAAAAAGAAAAAAAAAAAAAAAAAAAACAAACATACGCGTCGAACATATAACCTCCTCCTTTTTGGAAGTCGGTTAATTATTATCGCTAATATTTGACTGATTAAAGAGACTAATTAAAGAGTCTGATTACAGAGACTGAATTATATTTCTATTGTTTAATTAAGCCTTCCTTTAACACATCTTTCTTCTACATCCGCCACCGACTCCGGTTTCGATTATGACTCCGGTTCCAGCTCCGATCAACCAAATTCTCCCGACTCCCGTACCATCCCTGCTTTAAATATCTTAAATTTTTTAATGTACAAACAACGTCACTGTGTGATACGTCAGGTTTTAAAATATTATACTGCTATAACATTGAGCTGCTACCAACTATCATAATGGATAGGTACTTTCAAAAAGTGCACTTCTTGACGTGGATTCGAAATTAGATAAAAGGTTAATACATTTTGTGAAATTGTTGTAATAAATATTGCGAAATAAAATAGGAAAGAACACCAAACATTGAAAAACATTAAGTTTGTAATGTCAAAAATAAAACACAATTTCTGGGTATTGAACCTCTATTTCATCACTATCCGCTTCAAACATCGAGATACCTAGATGAATACAAACATTACTTAAATATTCTTCTGTATCGTTGCTTGTATACTCATTATAAAATGTATTTAAGACTTTGCATATCTTTTACATATCTTTTATGAAAAGTAACCCCTCCATAGAAGTTTTGGGACCTTGTGGCTGATTAGGACAGTATAATAATGTATGTATGAACGTAATGATATTCCTGTAGTATTTGAATTACCTTCTTCATATTATTGTTTCAGAAACTTCAGTTCATTTGTTTTAGTATATTGAAATGCAAAATATAAATGATTTGGAACTTGAAGACAAGCTACTCAACAACAGTTTACTGTTCAGTAGTATTCGCAAAAACAAAACCATCGAAGACAAAATTATGAAGATGAAAAAATATTTAGATCGAGGGGCAGACATTAATGCAACAGATGCTAACTACAAAAACAATACACCGTTGCATGTTGCTGTGATGAAAGAAGAACCGGAAGTTGTCAGCTTTCTCTTGGAACGAGGAGCTCTCGTTAGCAATAAAAACAGTGATAATCAAACAGCTTTAGATATAGCTCGTCTATCTACTTACACAAAAAAAAACATTAAAACTATATTGGAAGCATATAATAATGTAAACATAATACAACCTTCTAATCAACGAGACAGGGATACTACGTTAACAAGGAGTAACACAAAAATACTAGAGGATTTAAAAAAACTTGGCAGTTTTGTTATATGTGATATTGACAATCAATCCCAATCTAACATTGTTAGTTATAATAGATCAATAAATAATAGAAAACAAGTGCAGAGTAAGTCAAAACAGCAGAAACCTAGTAAACAATTTAAAAAAACAAAAGGGAATGAAATTCTGCATTATCAAAAAAGAACCGGAACGTCGGGACTTGGTGGACAATTGTATGAAACTAAACTGTTAAGTCTGATTTTATTTAGGGCTTTATATGTTCACAAGGTTAAACCATTCTCAATAGCAACGAACGTCAAAAGCATGGGAGCTTTTGATGACATTGTCTTTAAGTTCTATTCAAACAAAACTGATAAAGCAAAAATAATGTTTGTGCAAGCAAAACATAGAGATAATCCCGCAAAAGATAAATTTACAGTCGACGAAATTATGAAATTAAACGGAGACTTTAGTATGCATAAGTATTTAGAGAGTTATATCAAAATTAGTCAGATGTTTTTCCCGGAGAATAGCGATGATATGTTCAAGGGGGATTTTAAAACTATGGACTGTGAATTTATTATTTATACGTCTGCCTGCGAGAAGTTTTCTAAAATGAAACCCGTGAAACAAACTGAAGGAAAATGTTTTATAAACACAAGTAACGGCGCGGTATTTCAGTTTGATTATGATGATCAAGATGTAGAACTTTTAGCGCAAACTGTGGCCAAATCACGCGCAGTGCTTTTGGCAAAGCGATTATCAAAATTTATTTTCAATGATAATCACAATAATATGATGCAGGACGATTTGATAAAAACATATCATGTGTTTCTCGCACGACACATTCTGGCAGTCCAATTTCAAGACGGTGAATGGCAAAATAATTTCCATTACGCTAAATTTCAAGAATCATTTTTTGCAAGTAATGACAATTTTTTATTGTCATTTAAAGCCACGATTTGTAAAGAAGTATTACTCATAAAGAAAATCGTATCCCTTGATAAACTTGACGAAACAGAAAGCCTCTTGATGTCATTGATTTTTAAAGTACCAGTAAATTTTGGTAATCAAAATTTTTGTATTAGTGGGAGCGAGCAAAAAAAGGAAAAGAAACTTCGGTGCTTGTGTTCAAAATTTAAACTGCTTTTTGAGAACGCTAATGTCTCAGAACATATTGTGATGAAAGTGGACGACAACATGGTTGGTCCGAATGAAATTTTACAAAGTACAGATTTAGAATCCGATAAACTGGGAGGTTTAGTTGGCAACTTACTAGTATTCGATAACGTAACTAAGACCTTAAAATTTAATTCTAATGTTGGTTCCTTATCCGATGACAATATGAAACTCTTAGAAAGATTGAAAAGTGATGTTTTCATAGGAATAGATCTAAGCAAGTGCAGGTTTGACATAAACGTACATCGCTTTCCCCAACTGTCTTTGGTTCATGAAGAATACGACAAAAAATTGATCGAAGAGTTTTTAAGTAAACTTATATTTTACACGAATCAAGCAACAGAGGACGAAGTAGAAAAGATTTTAAAAGATGAAATAGATAATTATTTCGTTGGTGGTATAGCAAGGCAAAGAGACGCGCTCTTTAGAGTAAAAGGTGATGCAATTTTCTTAAAAGTACACGATCGTATGCAAAAGTGGTGGAAACAGCCAAATAATGCGTCATACTTGACAGAATCTTGCGAATACTACTTGGAAGCTGAACAAGATATTCTAAATAGTCCGTTATTGAGTGTTCTTAACTTTACTTACACTGAAACAGTAAAGAACGCTTTGCCTTCATTAAAATTCAAAGATACTGCACTCGAATTACTTAACTTAGATGTATTTTTTGCCGAAGCAAGTAAAATCTTGAGCATTATTACTGAAGAGAATGCACTTTCTAGTATGAAATTAATCCAATATTTTAAAGAACGGAATTTTAACGATTATACTTTTATCGATTTGGATTATGTTGGAAATGGAAATTATTTTGTGGATGTAAAGGCAGAGATAAAAAAATCCAAAATTAACACTCTCGTTATTGTTTACAAAAGTAAAGATGTCATTGCAGAAACCCATTTGCTAATTAAACATTTTAAAGGAAAAATAATTATTATCTCTAACCGAGATTTGGCTAACCAGATCAACGGAATAGCTTCTGAGGACATTGTTGAAAGAGTTGACAGTCGAACTGGCTTTAAAGATCTAGCAGATAGAATGCGCACGATGTTGTTAGAAGAAAGAAATATTGTGTTCCAAGGAAAAGAAGTACCACTAGGCATTTTATTTGAAGACGAATCGTATCATCTTATAAATTCAAATATATTGTACATGATTATAAACAATGAAACGACTGCGATAGGTAATTGTTTAAATAACCCATCTTATGATGAATTATTAGATTTTTATATTTCTGAACAAGTATGCCGTTATATTACATTAGGTCCTCATGTTCAAGCAATCGATAAGTTAAATGTTTTAAAATATAACGAATTGGGAGATAATTTTACGCCAGATACGAGGGACATAGTTTTGATAACTGACAAGGCCGTAGAATTTGCAGAATTTATTCATTTGCACGATAATTGTATTGTACATTGGTTTAGCGGTGAAGAATGTCTTGTTTGGAAACAATCCCGAGGCAATTTACTGAATTTATTGAAACACGTTCAAAGGGGTGCCCACAATGCTTATACATTGCAACCCGTAACATTGAAAGATGTGAGTGAAAAAGTAGTTATAATAAGTGGTGAACCCGGTATGGGGAAATCGTCTTTTCTTACTCATTTAGCAATTAATACAAAACATGAAAACCCAGCACTGTGGATTTCAAAAATCAATTTGCTGGAGAATACAAACGAATTAAGAACAATAAAAGAAAATAAAGTTAAGATTGACTTGAGAGCAACTGTGCAATTTTTGTTTAGAGTTATTGGATTCGAAGTATTTAAAGAGAGAAAAGTTGGTATCGGGATAATAATTGATCAAGTTACTGTCATAGGTGATGACGTTAGTTTTAACAAAAACGATGTGGAACTGAACTTAACAGGATCAAACTTATTTGAAATAGAGTTATTTGTTCATTGTTATAATAACAATCGGGTTGTCTTGCTATTCGATGGTTTTGATGAAATATGTCCTGATTTCGCGAATGAATTTTTACAATTAGTAAATATTCTAAAAAATTCTAAGGTTGTGCATTTGTGGATAACTAGTCGTGTATACAACGTTCTTCATCAGCTAGAAAATACTTTGGAGACCTTCTCGTTTACAATACAGCCTTTGACTTATAACAATCAGTTGGATTTTTTAGAGAAAATTTGGTCTAAAAAATTAGGACCAAGTAAACTAGACTACTATCCTTTCAATAAACCGAAAATGCAAGATTTGATTAAAGTTTTTTTGTGGGGTCTTTCAGATGCGTTACGTGACACGACAAATAAGTTTATTAGTATACCATTACATTTGTATATGATATCAGAGGTTTTTCAAGATTCATTTCACAATTTTCTACCCGTTTCAGAAAATGTTACCTCGAATTCAGGAGAACAGAGTACTATGACTGAAGTGAATTTGAATAAAATTTATGAGCGATTTGTGGATATAAAATTTTTTAAGATACGCTTTGGAGAAAAAAAGCCCCTCTTGTGTATCGATGACCCTGACATGAGGAAATTGATAGATAATGAGCGCACAGCATTTTTTTATGTTCATAAAATAATTGCTGCTCATGTAATATTTGGTAAAACGGATGAAATACAATTATTTGATAACCACGATGTGAACGAAATACGCGATTTTTTCGAAAGGATAAAAGTAGGAGAGGAGAAAACAGGCATTATAGAACAGATAATTCAGAACGAACCTAAGTTTGTTCATTACACATTTGCTGAATATTTTGCAACTGAGTTTCTTTGCGATAGATTAAAATCATTCCATTGTAGAACCTCTCCGTGGATGTATTTAATTAACACGTTTCTTCAATCTGAAGAAGGGGGCCCTCGAAGGTTTTTTAATGCCAAACTAGAAAACCAACCATTCTTGTTTAATGAGGTATATAACGCAGATTTAAACGAAATGTTTGAGACTTTGCTCTTGCAGCATAAAAAAATGGCTAAGGTGCTATTCATGGCTATTGATGACTCTTTGGAAAATACTGCGGTATTTCTATTGAAATGCATAAAAACCGTACTTAGTCAGAAAAATATAAACGATTTGATACATGTAGTTACCAAGAGTTTCAATCAAAGTTGTATTGTTTGCACTGCAGTCGAGAGAAGTGCAAAGAACTTTATTGCTTTTGTAATTGAGGTGATTAAAGAAATAGACGTTAATAGATTAATTGACTTATTTAATTGCTCTGATCTTCCAAATTTTAATCCATTGGCACTCGCCACAGGAGTTCGCTATAGTCTGTGTTGGAATGTAGAGTTGTTAAATGTTCTTTTGTCAGATTTAACTCCTTCTGCACTAGTCGATTTGTTTTGTCAGCAAATTGAATATGAAACTTTGAACACCATAGCTTCAAAGAAAATAATTCATATTTTTATAAAGTCGTGGTTGCAAGGCGATGTAAGCAATGAATATTTTGATAAAACTTTTGAAAAATTAAATAAGGATCAATTGATGACCATTTTTTGTGCAAGAGATTCAGAGAACAAATTAGCAGCTCATAGAGCAGCAGCAACACAACATTATTCCTTTTTCGAAAAACTTGAACATCTTTTAGATAGAAGTCAGTTTATAGATGTTTGCATGAGTGTTGATGATTCAGGGCTTACGCCAATACATTGTTTTGAATACATTGAAAAACACATAAAAAGTCTTAAAATACTTCTTGACAAAATTAATGATGGCAATACGAATGAAAAATTGACTTTGAATTATTTTATTGACAAAAAAGTTAAAAAATAGTTTCTTTTAACACACACTGTTACACCTTTAGTTAACAAGCTACCTCTAAACAAAATGAGTAAAATGGATCCCAAACAGTTTTGTTTCTTCAGTAAATCGCTTTGTACTTGCCTTCCGGTTCATAAAAGCAAAAATAAATGTTCTCTTTGTTTTTCTGAATTATGATTTTTTGTGGTTATGATTGTTATGAACTAAAATATTAAATACTGTAACCTTATGGGTAACTACAGTTTTGAGCCGTTTGGGGTCGAAACGCTCGAGAGCACGTCTCTTTTTTATGGAAATTTCTCGTCGACTGGTCGACACTTCACGTGACCAGAGGGCTGGCTCGTTCTTTGGTCAAAAAATTAGCATTGCTATTCAACGTGGCAATGCTGCCAGTCTTCTGGGCACGTTTCCGGATTACAGCGATGCGGACGAGTACTTCGACGAAGTGTCCTTTTGATTTTGTATTTATTTGTACAGTTAGTTAGTCATTTAATTTAGTGTTAGATTGTGTACTGTAGGTACCTATATAAGATTTGTCATCTATGATTATAATAAAAAGTAGTTCATTAAATATGAAATATAAATTATAATGTACGTAAATCTATATCTATGTATAAAATAGTACCTACTAAACAAAGTCGGTTTTTGTGTCTTCGTTATGGATTTTGATGTGGGTTGCACCATCATTAAGAGAATTTATTCCGGAAGGTTTTTAGGTATAGTACATAAATTCTTAATGGAAATTTAGATAGTTTGACATGTCGCTGTGGTGATATTCATAAGTGGGTACATTAATCATGTTGGTAGTGGTATAAAAATGAACTATTAAATATGGCAGTCATTACTGGAGCTTGTTGTTTAATTTACGTTCCGCATAACTTAAAATGGCGCAGCCAGGGATTAATAAAGTACAATAGAATCTAATTAGCAGTGAGTCAAATAATGTAAAATAGACGGTAAAATAGTACACATATCTAAATACATTGCAGTAATGGACACAGTGTTAACACCGCCGTCACCATTCCAATTTGTTGAGAACTTTATGCATGCTGAGTGATAGTTGGGAAAGCTGGAAGAAGGGCTTCACAATATATGTCAATGCGTGTTAGTAGTCGACAAAAACACCAGTGATACAACTAAAAATTTTTCTGCAAATAGTATGCGAGCAAGCTCTACTGCTGAGCACAAGGGCCTGGGTTTGATTCCCGGCCCAGGCAAAGTCATATTGGGGTTTTCTGTCTGGAATACTCAGTAGTAGACCGAAATCTAGATTTGTGCCCGGTTGATGTTATATGGGACTTAAAACATGATTGGCGAAATGTGGGTATACAATAGGCACACCGCTGCCCAACCCTTCAGGGAAACAAGGCGTGATGTTATGTATGTGTTATGTATTAGGCGAGCAAGGCCGCGAAATATTAGAACAAAGCAGAAAACAACTTTAGTCGGTGCGTGTAAAAAGTTAGATGAATATTTTTAAAACGAAGAAAAATTTAACGGAGGAACGGCACAAGTTCTTTATGATAAGATAACAGATCAATATGTGTTTGACTTGCGTGCATTGTCCAACACTTGTGAGTTTAGAAATTTGAATGACGATCTCATAAAAGACCGACTTGTGTGTGGAGTGACAAGCCCAGCAATTAGAGAACATATAACGTGAAGGTGACCTCACATTGAATAAAGCATTGGAGATTTGTCGAGCACCGGGCGGCAGTATCAAGAATGTATTCAGAGCACATAAAGAAGGAGAATGAAGCAGTTCGCAGTATTAAACTCATTAGTAATATATACCTAGTATAATTTATTTATTCAACAGACAACTAGATTCAATTACAAAAATACACTTAACTTACAATCCTAGATGTTAGTATACAATTTAATTTATTCGCTGTTAGTACCTACTTAAATTCTACTACCGACAGCTGATTTTATAATACGCAATCTTTTTCTGCACTAAACCTGAAAAGCTATCCACTCTGGCTCGAGCAAGCATTGCAATGCACTGCAATAACGTTGCAGTCGCAACAGCGCCCTAAAAGCGTTGTTGTATTGAAAACGCAATGCATTGGCGGCACGTTTAGTACAGCTGATCCATGGAGCGCTGGAGTACAGGGATGTGTCGTATGCTTTAAAAAGTGTGATTTTGACCGCATCTATACATTGCGCGAACCTACAGGCCAGCATATTCGCCCACATCGCCAGATAAGCCAGGCCGAAACCCGAATTGTACTTCGTGCAACAGCAAATGTTTCTTGCTTTACGTTCATCACACTGTCAAAAACTTTAGCTACAACAGTTGCCAAAGAGATGAGTCTATAATTCGACCCATCTGATGCGTCTCCAGTTTTGTTTTTAATTACTGGCACGACCACCGTTTTCATCATACTGTCTGGCAGGTGAGAGTGCGCGATACACAAATTAAACAGTAATGCCAGAACCCTAGGTAAGTGGGAACCAGCATGCAGTAAATGCTCGATACTGAGACCAGACAGGCAAGCGAATGATAATTGCAATGCTTGTAAAAAGCTGCTAAGTCATCTCGTAAGTACTAACATAACATAACACCAACATTGTACACTTAGTTTGCAATAAATGTTTTGACTTTGACTTTGACCATCGTGACAAGGCGATTTCCCTCTTTTCATATGTTTAAGAGCTACTGTAATATATTTTTCAGCTGTGACAAGTGTTGAGATTGGTCCTACATTTGGTCCTCAGCATCGATCACCAACTGCACTAACCCCAATAGCGACTGAACCATCAAATGTTCTTTAAACATTTCCGTTACTAAGTACGGTTCCGTAACTCCATCAACGCTCACACGCTCGGGACACGCTCATTCTGCTGGTTCATTTCCAGAAACTACGGAAGTCTTTTTTTTTTGGGTGGAATATTATCAAATAACTTTTCCCGCTCTGGGCGAAGCGGGAGGGCGTGTCAGACTCTTACTGACTAAAACCCACCCGTGTTCCTTCAGTTGCCATGTTGCCGGGGCCACGATCTCCCTTTCGGACTTCTTCGCAACCCTGGCAGGCATCGGCCGTAGCGGACCCCGTCAATTCTGCTGTCATCTCTTTGAATCAAGCCTGCTCCTTATCGGACGGTGAGCTACCCATTGCTTACCATCCGCAAGCCTGCGCCTACGGTGGCCGGAAATCAGCCTGCGCAAAAATTGCAGGCCTATCCTAACCTAATCGCCGCAGGACGAGACGGTTAGGGGCGTGAGGGCGCGAAATTTGCCTCTCACTCACGCGTTCCGCCTCCTCCTTCGCGAGCATTACTGCATTGCAGAAGGAGGTGACGGCATCCCATTTCCTCTCGCTCCGTACCATGACCTGAACCAGGGCCGGACGCGAGAGATCACCGCCGGCGATCGCCTCCACGAGGACACGGTGAGGCTCCATCGTGTTCTCCGGGCGATTCAAACAATGGTGACACTCGGGCGTTTCCTCTCGCCTTATCCTGAACCTCCCAAAACAGCCGTGTCCGGTGAGGACCTGCGTCAGGCAGAAGGTGTGGACGCCGTGGCGCTTCTCTAGCCACTCCTCAAAGGGGGACTTATCGCCGCAATTGTGGCGTGCCCACCGCTGGGTTGCAACAATCGCACTCTCCATGACGCCATGAGATCCCGCCGGAGCTCTGTCCACTGTGCCGTGATTTCTCGCGGCAGCGGAATTAAGCCCCGGCGTTTCGCCTCCAGACTTTTGCCTCCAGATCCCATGGCGGTAATCCGGCAAAGGTTCGCCGCCTCTCAGGAGACCGTGCGGTATCCTCGGACCAGCCGGATGGCCATGACCCTCTGGGACGCGTTCAACCGGTGGGCTGGCCGCAGCCTCAATGAATGCGCCCACATCGGTGCCCCGTAAAGGGCCATGGATCGCACGACCCCCGCGTACAGCCTCTGGCAGGAGGCGTTTGGACCCCCTAGATTGGCAAGAGCCGCTTCAAGGCAGCCCCGGCCTGCTCCAGTCTGGGAGCTAAGCGTCGGAAATGCTCCACGAAGTTTCATCGGCTGTCGAAGACGAGTCCCAGATACTTCATTGTCGACTCGACGCCGATGTGAACCCCTCCCGCCTTCACCTGGGAACGCGACGGTGGCGCATTCCGAGGACCATGAAAACACATGGCCTCGAGTACCAACTGCCGGATCCTGTCGACGATTGTCGCAACCCGCATGTCGCTAAGTTGGCCGCTGCCTGGTACGACTCCCCCTGCGCCAGGACCAACGTGTCGTCCGCGTAACAAACGACGCTGAAGCCGCTAGGGAGGTCGACGCACAGCACCCAGTCGTATCTGATGTCCCACAGAAGCGGCCCCAGGACCGATCCCTGTGGGTCACCGCACAACATCTCTCGCCGGTTTCACTCTCCTTGTTGCCGGTTTCATTCGGGCTGTCGGGGGCTGCATTATTCTATGTTTATCTATTAAGAATTGAGATCAAATAGCTTCATTAATCAACACTGCTTGATAGTAGCGGTTGTGGTTGAAATCGCAAGAGTTCTATTCTGATATCCAATAAATTGCAACAAATGATACCTAACTATCCTTCCAATTAGAGGGGAGGCAAGCAAGTTGGGCTATAAGATTACAAATCTAAAATTGCTAAAAGGACTACAAATATACTAAGGTTATCAGTAGGAAAAAAAAAACCTTTGTTTTGTTTAAGTGTAAATGAATAAAAAACATGTATTGCCTCTTCTAAGCCCAGTTTAAAATATGGATCATACCTCACTGCTTTATCAAAGGATTTCTTTTTCATTATTATTTTATTCCGTGCATGTTAGCATACATTATTATGCCGTTCCGTATGCCAGTTGATCCATGATTCATGCTGTATGTATGTAGGTACATAATTTTATTATGACTGTATTCTCTGTAAAACTCTTTCTGTATAAAAATAATGTTCTTCGTAATTTTGTTTCAGAAACTTCTATTTGATTGCATTATATTTGAGTATTGCAGTGCCAAATAACTACAATGATTCGAAACTTGAATACAGGCTACTTAACAACAATTTACTGTTTGGTACTATTCATAAAAACAAAACCCCAGAACATAAAATTAAGAAGATTAAAAAATATTTAGATCGAGGGGCAGACATAAATGCAACAGATGCTAACTACAAAAACAATACACCGTTGCATGTCGCAGTGATGAAAGAAGAACCAGAAGTTGTCAGCTTTCTCTTGGAACAAGGAGCTCAAATAAACATTAAAAACAGCGACAATCTAACTGCTTTAGATATTGTTTGTCAATTTGGAAATAACACTTGTACCAGTAAAGACATTGTAACCATGTTGAAAACATTTAACGATGATAAAGTAACTCAACCTTCTACTCGACAAGATATTGATACTGATTTAACAAGGAATAGTCCTTCCAAGAGCGCCAACATTTGGCAGGATCCGAAAAACTCCGACAGTTTCGTTGCATATAACGTTGTAAAAAAAGGAAGTTCAGTAAATAACAGAAAAATAGTTCGAATTAACTCAAGGCAACAACAACCACATGATAAAATATTTCATTACAAAAAACGAACTGGAACGTCAGGGCTTAGTGGACAATTGTACGAAACTAAACTGTTGAGTTTAATTTTATTTAGAGCTTTATATGTTCATGAGGTTAAAACATTCTCATTAGCTACGAACGTTGAAAGCATGGGAGCTTTTGATGATATCATCTTTAGATTCCACTCAAATAAAGGTGATAAACCAATAATAATGTTTGTGCAAGCAAAACACAGAGATAATCCTTCAAAAGACACATTTACGGTCGAGGAAATTATGAAGTTAAACGGAGACTTCAGTCTTTATAAGTACTTAGATAGTTACATAAACATAAGTCAGATGTTCGTTCCTGAAAATTGTGATAATATGTTCAAGGGCGAGTTTAAAAATATGGATTGTGAATTTATTATTTATACCTCTGCCTATGAGAAATTTTCTAAAATGAAAACCGTGGAACAAACTGAATGTAATTGTTTTATAAACACAAGCACAGGTAAGGTATTTCAGTTTGATTATGATGATCAAGACGTAGAATGTCTTGTTCAAACTGTAGCCAAATCACGCGCCGAGCTTTTAGCGAAACGACTGTCAAAGTTCTTTTTCAAAGATAATCATAGTAATATGATGATGGATGATTTGATAAAAACATATCATGTCTTTCTCGCGCAACACATTTTGCGCGTCGAATTTAAAGACGGCGATTTGCAAAATAATTTCCGTTACACTAAATTTCGAGAATCATTATTTACAAGCAATGACAATTTGATATTGGCATTTAAAGCCACGATTTGTCAAGAAAAAAATAAACATATAGCCCTCAAAGAACAGAAGGAGGTAGAAAACATTTTAATGTCATCGTCTTTTAAAGTACCATTAGATTTTGGCAATCTTAATTTTTGTTTTAGTGGCAGTGAGCAAAAAAAGGAAAAGAAACTTCAATACCTGTGTTCAAAATTTAAAAAGCTTTTTGAGAACGCCAATGTCTCGGCAAATATTGTTATGAAAGTGGACGACAGTATGGTTGGTACAAATGAAATTTTGCAAAGTACAGATTTAGAATCCTATAGACTCGGAGGTTTAGTTGGCAACCTACTAGTACTCGATGAAGAAACTAAAACTTTAAAATTTAATTCCGATGTTCATTCCTTATCCGATGATAATTTGAAACTCTTAAAAAGGTTGAAAAGTGACGTTTTCAAAGGAATGGATCTAAGCAAGTGCAGATTTGACATAAACGTGCATCGCTTCCCCAGACTTTCGTTGGTTCATGAGGAGTACGATAAAAGCTTGATCGAAAAGTTTTTGAGTAAACTAACATTTTACACGAATCAGGCGACTGAGGACGAAGTAGAAAATATTTTGAAGCAAGAAATAGATAAGAACTTCGTTGGTAAAATACCAAGGCGAAGTGACGCACTCTTTAGTGATGCAATTTTCTTAAAAGTACACGATTGTGTACAAAAGTGGTGGAAGCAACAAAATAACGCTCCATACTTGACAGAAGCTTGCAAATTCTTCTGCGAAGCTGAAAAAGTTATCATAAATAGTTCGTTATTGAGCGTTCTTCATTTTACTTACACCGAAACAATAAAGAACGCGTTGCCTGAACTAAAATTCAAAGATACCGCACTCGAATTATTACATTTAGATAGGTTTTATAGGGGCTCAGCAAGAATTTTGTGTGTTACTACGGAAAATAATGTGCTAACTGTTATCAAACTAATCCAATATTTTGAAAAAGAAAATCTTTCCGATTATTACTTTATTGATTTAGATTACGTTGTATTTAGAAATTATTTTGTAAATACGAAGTTGGAGATTAAAGAATCCAAAACAAACACTCTCATTATTGTTGGTAATTATAGTAAAGATCTTATTTCGAAAATCTATTCTTTGATAAAACACTTTAAAGGGAAAGTAATTGTTATCTGTAACTGGAATTTAGTTCACCAGATAAAAATACCGACAGAGGATATTGTCGAAATAGTTGACAGTCAAATTGGTTTAACGGATCTAGCAGATACCATGCGTACGATGTTGCTAGAAGAGAGATATATTATGTTTCAAGGAAAAGATGTACCACTAGGCATTTTGTTTAAAGACGAATCGTATCATCTTTTAAATTCAAATTTATTGTGCATGATTATAAATAATGAAAAAATTAAGATAGGAAATTTTATGAATAACCCAGCTTACGATGAAATATTAAATTCTTACATAAATGAACAAGTTTGTCGGTACATTACATTAGATCCTAGTGTTCTAGCCAGCGGTGAGTTTAATGTTTTAAAATATAATGAGTTGGATGATGATTTTACGCCTGATACGAGAGACATCATTCTGATTACTGATAAGTATGAGGAATTTGCAGTATTTATTTATACGTATGAAAACTGTATTGTGCATTGGTTTAGTTATAACGGTGACGAATGTCTTGTCTGGCACGAATCTCGAGGTAATTTAAAGAATTTATTTAAACATATTCACAGAGGAGCACACGATGCATATGCATTGCAACCCGTGACATTGGAAGATGTGAAAGAAAAAGTAGTCATAATAAGTGGTGAACCCGGTATGGGCAAATCTTCATTATTGACTCATTTAGCAATTGGTACAAAACATAAGTACCCGACGCTATGGATTTCAAAAATAAACTTGCTTGAGTATACTAATGAATTTAGAAGAATGAAAGAAACCAAAGTTAGCATTGACTTTAAAGAAGCTGTGAAATTTTTGTTTCGAGTAATTGAATTTGAAGCTGAACTTGATATCATAATTGATCAAGTTTCGGTCATAGGTGATAACATTAGTTTTAACAAAAACGAAGTAGAATTGAACTTCACAGGACTAAACTTGTTTGAAATAGAGTTATTTATTCACTGTTATAATAACGATCGAGTTGTCTTACTATTCGACGGTTTTGATGAAATATGTCCTGATTTTGCAAATGAGTTTATGCAATTAGTAAATATTCTTAAAAAGTCCAAAGTTTTGCATTTGTGGATAACGAGCCGTTTATACAACGTTCTTCATCAGTTAGAAAATACTTTGGAAACTTTCTCTTTTACAATATTACCCTTGGGCTGGGCCGATCAGGTTGAGTTTTTGGAGAAAATTTGGTTGGCAAAATTCGGTTCAACTAAACACGGCGGTCGACTTGTCCATAAAAAAATTACTAAAGATTTTGTTCTAAGTTTTTTATGGAATCTGAATAAAGTTTTGGGAGACCGGTATGGTAAGTTCCTTAGTATACCACTACATTTGTACATGATATCGGAGATTTTCCAAGATTCTGTTCACAAGTTGAACCCAAATATGGCAAGAAACGTTAATTTGAATCAACTTTATGAGCTATTTGTAGATGTAAAATTTTCCAAAATACGTTTTGGAGAAAAAAAGCCCCTTTTGTGTGTCAATGATCCTGATGTGAGGAAATTGATACATAACGAGCACACAGGATTTCTATACATTCATAAAATAATGGCTGCTCATGTAATATTTGGTCAATCGGATGAAATACAGTTATTTGATGATCACGATATTACAGCAATACATGATTTTATTGAAAGGATAAAAGTCGGAGAAGAGAAAACAGGCATTATCGAACAAATTATTCAGAATGAACCTAAGTTTGTTCATTACACATTTGCTGAATATTTTGCTGCAGAGTTTCTTTACGATAGATTAAAATCGTTCCATTGTAAAACTTCTCTGTGGATGTATTTCATAAACACGTTTCTTCTTTGTGAAGAAGGTGGTGGCCCTCGGAGGTTTTTCAATGCCAAATTAGGAAACCATCCACTCATGATTAATGAAATCAACGCAGATTTAAATGAAATGTTTGAGACTTTACTTTTGGAGCGTAACAAATTGGCCGAAGTGCTTACTATTTCTATTGATTTTCATTTAGAAAATATTGCAATATTTCTGTTGAAATGTGTTAAAACTGTGCTTAGTAAAAAAAATTTAAACGATTTAATAAATGTGGTGGCAAAATGTCCAAAACTGAATGATCCAAAAGAGTGCATCTTATGCTTAGCCGTTCGGAAAAGACAGAAATCATTTGTCACTTTTGTAATTGAGTTAATCAAAGATCTTGATCTTAATAGGTTATTTGACTTGTTTTATAGCTCTGATTATCCAGTATTGCAAGGATCATACAGTGAAGACTGGTTAAATATGTTATTGCCTAATTTATCTCCTCCTTTAATTGTGGAATTGTTTTGTATGCAGTATTCTTCTATAAGAAATGAAAAAATATTAAACAAGAGTTTTTCATTTATACATGAACTTGCACATGTGCTGGGCAAAAACGACTTCAAATGTATTGATGAAGCTTTGGAGAAATTGAATAATGAGCAACTTATGACCATTTTTTGCACAAAAGATTATAAGAAAAGGCTACCAGCTCACACCGCAGCATTTAAACAGGCTTTCGAGTTTTTTGACAAACTAGAATCTCTTCTAGAAAGAAATCAATTTATAAGAATTTGTATGGCTCTTGATGAGTCAGGACGAACACCACTACATTACTTTAGATATACTAAAAAAGACTGCGACAAGCTACAAATTCTTCTTAATAAAGTTAATGAGGAAAATACAGATATAAAATTGACATTAAATTATTTTATTGATAAAGCCAAGTTATCAGATGAGTATGGCCAATCGCCTATATAGGGTTCAGATGATTCTTTGGAATGACATAACAGTTAAATGTTATTCAATAAAAAAATAAAGTTTCATAAAAAACTGTAACCCGACTACGGGAAAATAAAAATGATCTAAAAAGTACGAAACAAGCTAATATTTCAGACAGAAATCAAGACATAGGTACAAAAATGGTCAAGGTAAAGCCGTATGCAAAGCCTGTATGCCATGCGGGTGCCAGGAACACCTACAAAATTATAATGGCATGCGACGACGGCTTTACCTTGACCATTTTTGTACCCATGTCTTGATTTCTGTCTGAAATATTTGCTTGTTTCGTACTTTTTAGATCATTTTTATTTTCCCGTAGTCGGGTTACAGTTTTTTATGAAACTTTATTTTTTTAACAATTTAAACATATTTATTTACTTCGAAAGTATAGCATTATAGACATATTTGTAATGTGCTCGTCAAGACCTTTCTTTTGATATCAAACATGTCATGATCATCTAATTTAATTTTTTTTCGAGGTTAGAAATTTATGTGTAAAGTCCACCATATTAAATTTAGGGAAAATTTATATAGCCTATGTCACCCGGACCATTATTACGAATCTATTGATACCTTATTCATCAAAATCGGTTCAGTAGTTTAGGCGCTACGGTGGAACACACGTAAAAGCAAACATACATACAAACATATAAACATACATACATACATACATACATAGACTGCTAAAATCATAACCTTTCTTTTTGGCTTTGCCGTAGTCGAGTAAAAATATTTATTAATACACCTTTGTATAGAATCGCCCATGACCTTGCGCATCTGGGCGGAGGTAAACGTATTATTCCCGCGCACCCCCGTTCTTATTATCAAATACGTAATACGCGCGCTACACTAAAACGACGAAAATAAATAGATACAAGTTATGGGGCGCCTAGGTCGGTGTTTTTGCATACGATTCCAGAAGGTAAGCCGGATATAAGGTTGATATTTGTTTAGTATAGATAGATAGACTGACATTTGTTTTATTTAGTTTGTTTTTTCCTAACGTAACTAAAACTATTAACAAACTAAAATATTCAGCTAAATTCAAAATTTTACGTGTGCCTTGATGACAGTTTCTACACCGCCTCATAAGGTTTCAAAAACTGTTTTAAATGTCAAAGTCAAAATCGAATCATTTATTTCAAATAGGCCCATGTATGGCACTTTTGAACGTCAAAATTTACAAAATAATAAAATTGATTCTAGTCGCCCCTTCCAAAATGTAGTTTTCGTATGGAGAAGAATGGGCAAGAAACTCCATATGTTTTACAATTGTTTGTATATATGTACGTACATTAGTTAAATAATTATTATATGTGAAGACGATGCATCTAGAATAAAATTACTATACCACAATAGGTAAAAAGAATTAAAAATGAAGCAACGACAGATAATTTAATATGTGATAGATACGTGGTGTTCACATATTTACAAACATTGTAAAAGTAGACGATTTTCCTAAAATTTTGTAATTACTAAGTCAGTGTGTGAGGAAGTAATCACAGAATGTAAAATCAATGTCATAAAACACAAAATAATAAATTTTACAATTAAATTAGCAACCAGTTTGATTTTATCTTGATTCTAAATTGTCCTATGGAGCAGGACCAGCATGTTTCCAAGCACTCTTATCTTGGATATAATCCTCTAATTTGTAATATGCTTGTTTACAAAGTGTACTTTTAATATGAGTTTTAAATTTTCTTTCATTTAATTGCAATATGTCACAAAGTATTTTGTTGTAACATTTAACACAGGAAGTACCCCATAAATGACATTCAATTTAAAAAAAAAATAACTTCGTTCCATTGACCTTCTAGTATTAGTTTACAGGCTTTCATATCCTCGGTCCACGGTACTGTGAAATTAATCAGGAAAATCCTAGCCTCCACATTGTGCCTACTCCTTTCAATCTGTTCTCACACCTTTCAATGAAAATCCAAGATGGCGGCCACAAAAAATTCTTGAAAAAAAAATGAAAACGACACCCATGACAAAAAACCCGCCTTTGACTAAAATGCCCTACTGGTCCCTATTATTCTCTATAACTAAGTCCGTGTATCCCTGCTATATGAACCAAGTTTTTCGATAAATCTCGAAGATGATTAAACCTCTCCTAGAATAGAAGAGGTGCAGTCAGTCATCTTCGGTCAAGACACTCCACAAAGTACCTACCTACATTTTATTCGAACAAACGCGATCAATCTGTCTCTGCTCGAAAATTTTGAAGTGTTATCTAAAAAACAATTTTAGATCATAATAGTTAGATTAATATTTACTCATTCTCTCTCCCTCTCTCCTTCTCTGTTGTTTGCATGCCTGTCTTTGTTTAAGTTCACTATTAACTACTTTTCTGTTTTAGCAGCTTAGAATAGCGCACTGTTTCGTGGAAAATGTCGTGGGTTATACATTTGTAACTCTAGTATATTTATAACTTAGTATAAGATTTTAATGTACAACTGTTTATTTTCCCGAACAAATAAAATAAAATAATAAAATCAATCAAGTCTCGTTTGAACGTCATAATTCATAATTGTATGAGGTATAAGCGATCGCGTAGGTAGTCGCGCGACAATTTTATTACTTTTTGTTAGTAGGTAAGTACTGAGAACTAAAGCAGGAGTTATGTTTTTATTCATATTGCAGAGGTTATCGTTATGATGATGACGAGAATTGTTAGGGACTCTGTATACTATAAGAAATCCGCGTATAGGGGTGCTTCTCCTTGAAAGGGGGTAGGAAATAAAAGGTTTTTGCGAGGTTCGAAATGCAACACTATTGAAGCAAGTGAAGTACCAACCCAGGTTCAGCTATTGTTGTCGTATTAAAGAGTAGAGTACTGTAGAGAATAAGTTTGTTTATTTTAATATTATATTTTAATTGTAATGCCTACATTACAATTAAAATATAATATTAGTAAAAAGATAAATCCCATCGATAATAATTCTTAATATTCTTATGATTCCTAAATCATAAGAATATTAAGAATTATTATCGATGGAATTTATCTTTTTACAAAACTATTCATGTGTAAAATATAATTATAATATGAAGTATTTACATAACTATAACATAGAATATGATCCTACTCTAATAAAAGTAATTTTAATTACTACCTATGTATCTACTTATAATTTTGTTTCACTACCAGTTCATAAAAAATAAAAAAAATCACTCCTCTTGCTCAATAAGTCCGTCATTGTAGTGTATCAGAGCGGGGAAAAAATTGCATATCTCTAGGGCAAAAAGAAATTTTTGTCTGTAACCAACGAGCCTACAAAAACGAAAAAGTCTTATTCTTATGTAAAACTAGCTTTTTATTACCGCATACCGGGATAGAAGATTCCTTAAAATTCAGATTGAACAAATTGTATATTTAAAAAAATAAAATAAACTATTTAATATTGTATTTGATTATTTTATTTTCTCGCAATCGTAGTGACAAGTAGAGTGTAACACACGGCGCTTAAACCCATTCTTACTCGGTGTCTATTTAAAACTACCTCGATAGAATGGATTATTTTAGCCCCTCGTATAACAATCTACTATTAAATACATATTGTTATTTGATTTTAAATTTTTGTCCCACGTACAATAATGAAAGCATCAGCTTTCATTATTGTACGTGGGACAAAAATTTCACTCCGTCAGTAAATAAAATATGAAATAAGTATCAACTTATTTCATATTTTATTTACTGACGGAGTGACGGCGAAGCGTTCTTTCTGTTCCTGTTCTAAGTCCAGTTTAAAATGTGGATCACACGTTCCTGCTTTATTAGGCTTTCCTTTTCATAATTATTTATTTATATTTTACTCCGTGCATGTAAGCGTACCATGCAAGTTGATCTATGAGTCATGTTGTATGTATATAGGTAGGTACATCATTTTATTATGACTGTACTGTCTGGAAAACTCTTTCTATTTAAAAATAATGTAATATTGTTTCAGAAACATCTATTTGATATCATTATATATGAGTATTGCAATGCCAAATAACTATAATGATTCGAAACTTGAAGACAGGCTACTTAACAACAATTTACTGTTTGGTACTATTCATAAAAATAAAACCCCAGAACATAAAATTAAGAAGATTAAAAAATATTTAGATCGAGGGGCAGACATAAATGCAACAGATGCTAACTACAAAAACAATACACCGTTGCATGTCGCAGTGATGAAAGAAGAACCAGAAGTTGTCAGCTTTCTCTTGGAACAAGGAGCTCAAATAAACATAAAAAACAGCGACAATCTAACTGCTTTAGATATTGTTTGTCAATTTGGAAAGAACACTTGTACCAGCAAAGACATTGTAACCATGTTGAAAACATTTAACGATGATAAAATAACTCAACCTTCTACTCAACAAAACGCTGATACTGAAATAACAAAGAAGAAGAACAAAAAAATTGTTCGAATTAACTCAAGGCAACAACAACCACATGATAAAATATTTCATTACAAAAAAAGAACTGGAACGTCAGGGCTTAGTGGACAATTGTACGAAACTAAACTGTTGAGTTTAATTTTATTTAGAGCTTTATATGTTCATGAGGTTAAAACATTCTCAATAGCCACGAACGTTGAAAGCATGGGAGCTTTTGATGATATCGTCTTTAGATTCCACTCAAATAAAGGTGATAAACCAATAATAATGTTTGTGCAAGCAAAACACAGAGATAATCCTTCAAAAGACACATTTACGGTCGAGGAAATTAAGAAGTTAAACGGAGACTTTAGTCTTCATAAGTACTTAGAGAGTTACATCAAAATAAGTCAGATGTTCATCCCTGAAAATTGCGATGATATGTTCACGGGTGAGTTTAAAAATATGGACTGTGAATTTATTATTTATACCCCTGCTTTTGAAAACTTTACTAAAAAGAAAGCCGTGGAACACACTGACGGTAAACGGTTTATAAACACAAGCTATGGAAAGGTATTTCAGTTTGATTATGATGATCAAGACGTAGAATGTCTTGTTCAAACTATAGCCGAATCCCGTGCCGTGCTTTTAGCGAAACGACTGTCAAAATTCCTTTTCAAAGATAATCACAGTAATATGATGATGGATGATTTGATAAAAACATACCATGTCTTTCTCGCGCAACACATTTTGCGCGTCGAATTTAAAGACGGCGATTTGCAAAATAATTTCCGTTACACTAAATTTCGAGAATCATTATTTACAAGCAATGACAATTTGATATTGGTATTTAAAGCCACTATTTGTCAAGAAAAAAATAAACATATATCCTCCGGAGAACAGAAAGTGGTAGAATCTTTTTTAATGTCATCGTCTTTTAAAGTACCATTAGATTTTGGCAATCTTAATTTTTGTTTTAGTGGCAGCGAGCCAAAAAAGGAAAAGAAACTTCAATACCTGTGTTCAAAATTTAAAAAGCTGTTTGAGAACGCCAATGTCTCGGCAAATATTGTGATGAAAGTGGATGACAGTATGGTTGGTCCAAATGAAATTTTACAAAGTACAGATTTAGAATCTTATAGGCTGGGAGGTTTAGTTGGTAACCTACTAGTACTCGATGAAGAAACGAAGACTTTAAAATTTCATCCTGATGTTCATTCCTTGTCCGATGACAACTTGAAACTCTTTAAAATATTGAAACGTGACGTTTTCAAAGGTATAGATGTAAGCAAGTGCAGATTTGACATAAACGTGCATCGCTTCCCCAGACTTTCGTTGGTTCATGAGGAGTACGATAAAAACTTGATCGAAAAGTTTTTGAGTAAACTAACATTTTACACGAATCAGGCAACAGAGGGCGAAATAGAAAGGATTTTGAAGGAAGAAATAGATAATTATTTCGTTGATAGAATACCAAGGCGAAGTAACGCACTTTTTAGAGTAAAAGGTGATGCAATTTTCTTAAAAGTACACGATCGTGTACAAAAATGGTGGAAACAGCCAATTAAAGCTCCATACTTGACAGAAGCTTGCGAATTTTTCTTTGAAGCTGAACAAGATGTCCTTAATAGTCCGTTATTGAGCATTCTCAATTTTACTTATACCAAAACAATAAAGAACGCGTTGCCTGAAATAAAATTCAGAGATACCGCACTCAAATTACTACATTTAGATGGTTTTTTAAAGGGTACAGCAAGAATCTTGTGTGTTACTACGGAAGAGAATGCGTTAACTAGTATTAAATTAATCCAATATTTTGAGAAACTTAATTTTTACGATTATTCATTTATTGATTTAGATTACGTTGTATTTAGAAATTATTTTGTAGATGTGAAGTTGGAAATTAAAGAATCCAAAACAAACACTCTCATTGTTGTTGGCAACAGTAAAGATATTATTCCGGAAATCTGTTTTTTGGTAAAACATTTTAAAGGGAAAGTAATTGTTATCTATCACCGGGATTTAGTTCACCAGATCAAAAAAATACTGATAGAGGATATTGACGAAATAGTTGACAGTCAAATTGGTTTTAAAGATCTAGCAGATACAATGCTTACGATGTTGCTAGAAGAGAGATATATAATGTTTCAAGGAAAAGTAGTACCACTAGGCATTTTTTTTAAAGACGAATCGTATCATCTTATAAATTCAAATTTATTGTGTATGATTATAAACAATGAAAAAATTAACATAGGCAATTTTTTAAATAACTCTGCTTATGATGAAATATTAAATTTTTACATAAATGAACAAGTATGTCGTTACATTACATTAGATCCTAATGCTCAAGCCAGTGGTGAGTTTAATGTTTTAAAATATACCGAGTTGGATGATAATTTCACGCCTGATACGAGAGACATCATTCTGATTACTGATAAGTATGAAGAATTCGCAGAATTTATTTATACCCATGTAACCTGTTATGTACATTGGTTTAGGTATAACGGGGACGAACGTCTTGTCTGGCTTAAATCTCGAGGCAATATGATGAATATATTTAAACACATTCACAGAGGTGCACACGATTCATATACATTGCAACCCGTGACATTGGAAGATGTGAAAGAAAAAGTAGTCATAATAAGTGGTGAACCTGGTATGGGAAAATCTTCTTTACTCACTCATTTAGCAATTGGTACAAAACATAAGCACCCGACTCTATGGATTTCAAAAATTAACTTGCTGGAGTTTACTAATGAATTTAGAAGAATAAAAGAAACCAAAGTTAGCATTGACTTTAAAGAAGCTGTAAAATTTTTGTTTCGAGTAATTGAATTTGAAGCTAAACTTGATATCATAATTGATCAAGTTTCGGTCATAGGCGATGACATTAGTTTCAACAAAAACGAAGTGGAATTGAATTTCACAGGACCAAATTTGTTTGAAATAGAGTTATTTATTCATTGTTATAATAACGGTCGGGTTGTCTTACTATTCGATGGTTTTGATGAAATATGTCCTGATTTCGCAAATGAGTTTATGCAATTAGTAAATATTCTTAAAAAGTCGAAAGTTAGGCATTTATGGATAACTAGTCGTTTATACAACGTTCTTCATCAGTTAGAAAATACTTTGGAAACTTTCTCTTTTACAATATTACCCTTGGGCTTTGACGATCAGCTTGAGTTTTTGGAGAAAATTTGGTTGAGAAAGTTCAGTTCAACCGTAATAGACGGTCAACTTGTCGATAAAAAAGTTATGCACTATTTTGTGGACACTTTTTTATGGAATCTGTCTATAGCGTTGCGAGACGAGTATAGTAAGTTACTTAGTATACCACTACATTTGTACATGATATCGGAGATTTTCCAACATTCTTTTCACAAATTGAACGCAAGAACTGTAAGTAGCGTTCATTTGAATCAACTTTATGAGCTATTTGTAGATGTAAAATTTTCGAAAATACGTTTTGGAGAAAAAAAGCCCCTTTTGTGTTTCAATGACCCTGATATGAGGAAATTGATAAATAACGAGCGCATAGAATTTTTGTCTGTTCATAAAATAATTGCTGCTCATGTAATATTTTGTCAATCGACTGCAATTCAGTTATTTGATGATCACGATACTAACGCAATACATGATTTTTTTGAAAGGGTAAACCGCGGAGAAGAGAAAACAGGCATTATCGAACAAATTATTCAGAATGAACCTAAGTTTGTTCATTACACATTCGCTGAATATTTTGCTGCAGAGTTTCTTTGCGATAAATTGAAATCGCCCCATTGGAAATCTTGGTGGACGTATTTCATAAACACGTTTCTTCAATATAAAGAAGGTAATGGCCCTCGGAGATTTTTCAATGCCAAATTAGGAAACATCAAAGGCAGTTTTAGTGAAAGCCTCAACGACGCTGATTTAAAAAAAATGTTTGAGACTTTACTTTTGGAACATAATAAATTGGCTAGGCTGCTTTTTATTTCTATTAATGATAATTTTGAAAATATTTCAATATTTTTATTAAAATGTGTTAAAACGGTGCTTAGTAAAAAATATTTAAAAGATTTTATTAATGTGGTCGTAAAATGTCCACAAATGTACTTCGCTTCAAAAATTTGCATCTTATGCTTTGCTGTTAAGAGGGATCTAGAATCATTTGTCATTTATGTAATTGAGTTAATCAAAGATCTTGACCTTAATAGGTTAATTGACTTATTTTATTGCTCTGATCATCCAATATGTAATCCAATATTGCGCGGATTATACAGTGGAGACTGGTTAAATATTTTTTTGTCTAATTTACCTACTCCTGTAATTGTGAAATTGTTTTGTATGCAGTTAAATGGTACAAGTCTTACTAATCTTCTTAGTAATGCATTTAATTGGCCAAACTTATTAAATAAGAGTGTTTCATTTATACATATTCTTGCGCCTTCGCTAGGCAAAAACGACTTCAAATGTATTGATAAAGCTTTGGAGAAATTGAATAATGAGCAACTCATGATCATTTTTTGCACAAAAGATTATAAGAAAAGGCTACCAGCGCACAACGCAGCATTTAATCAGGCTTTCGAGTTTTTTGACAAACTAGAATCTCTTATAGAAAGAAGTCAATTTATGAAAATTTGTATGGCTCTTGATGACTCAGGACGAACACCAATCCATTACTTTAGATATACTAAAGAAAACTGCGACAAGGTGTATAGAATCGCTTATGACCTTGTACATCTGGGCGGTGGTAAACGCACTACTCCCGCGCACCCCCGTTTTTATTATCAAATACGTAACGCGCGCGGTACGTCAAAAGGACAATCAAAGAATATGCAGGGGCGCCAAGGTCGGTGTTTTTGCATACGATTCCAGAAGGTTAGTCGGATCTAAGGCAGATATTTGTATTATATTTTAAGTTTTTACTGGACTTTATTTTTTTATGTATAGTACTTAAGATTATTTGCTCAAACATGTGTGTATACAAACAATAATAAAAGCGTTCATGCGTTCAAGCGTTTTTTATTTTTTATTAATAAAATTAATAATTGTATATAGGCATGCAAATAATGCCGCCCTTTTTTGTTACGAAGTTACTGGAATCACCGAAAAGTGAAGAGCGACACTGGCTGCTGATCGTCGTGAGTCGCATCGATCGATGATTGCGTTGCGGCTGTTTTCCGACGACAGAAAAAAAAAAAAAACTAGAAAATGTCATTGGTGCGCTTTGAATACACATTTGTATTGAAGGCCACACATATTTAAGTATATTATCTAAGGCTACACACGTAACGATTTACTAGCGCAAATTTAGGCTTGCGCAAGTAGGGGAGAGCGGGGCTGAAAGTGCCGGGGGTAAATTGTGCCGACGCGAATACCTCAAAAACAGAAAGAGATAGATATACGATCGTATTGTGTCGCGTAAGGCCTAACAGTCGCGCACACGCGGCTGCCATTTTAGTTGCGTCAGCGACGCGGACCGAGTCGCACTGCATGTGAGGGTCCTCCAGCGCCACGCAGTGCTGTGAAAATCCGAACAAATTATTTTTGTATGGAGTTTGTTACCTTTTTTAGCCAACATTCAGAAACACACGGCAAAATGACAGGATGACAGAATGACCAACATTAAATTACGAAGTTTTCACAAACATGTCTGCCTTCACGCGAGTATTAATCTTTGTGTTGAGATTTTTCTGTTTGTTTTTCCTTTTTCTGTAAGATTTCGGATTATAACATATCAGAATAATTGATAGTGACTCTAAGTTTGTGAACCATCATGGGTAAGGGTCACAGAAGATATGAATTTTGTGGTATCAAAGAGGCCTGGCATACCGTAAATAATTTGCTATTTATTTTCCAAGTTTTTACTGGATACCAACCGGTGAGTACCGATATTTATTGCTAATTTGATCTTGTGCTCACTTAACACTACTATGCTATTCAAATTCTGTAATACGACTCTCGAACCATCAATCAAGATTAGTTGAAACTCTTGAAGAAATGGTTTAAAACATTGTGCCTACAGTAATATTTGTCTACTTTAAATTAAAATCTAATTTAGCCTAAATAGGTTGACTGCTAAATATATTGGTCAGAGTGTAAGATTATATTATCTACCTTGACACCAATAGGTAATTATTTAAATACTGGGATTAAGAAATAAATCTAAGTATAATAATAATCTATTCCATTTAGTTAAGGTGATAGTGTAAATTGGGTGTTTTCTTAACTTTAAATCACACTAAATAAATTCACAGTGAAACAGAGTCAGTTATAATGTAACCAGGGACTTGAAAACGAAATTAATTTCGTTCCGTTACACAAAATGTTATCTAATAACGCTCCAAATTTTGTAACGATACTAAAACCTAAAAATATTAATAACGTTACAAAAAAAAACGTTACGGAATATCATTTTTGTAGAACAACAATTTAAGTAACGTTATAGGTATCAGTAACATTATCCTTATATCCGCTTGTAATAACGTTACAGATTCATTTGTATAACGTTATTCTTAAGAACTTTTCCCGCTGACCACCGCTCCATCGTCGCCCAGCAGCACCACCATCACCGGCCACCCCCGTTAAGGCTTGTGCAGACCAGCGCGACTTGTCGCGCGACACAAAGACACCTCTCGTCGCGCGACGAGCGGTGTCTTTGTGTCGCGCGACAAGTTGCGCTGGTCTGCACAAGCCTTTACGGCGGCTGGCGGCCGGCTGGTGGTAAGCCACCACCGTATTCAAACATAAGTTTGTACGAGAGTGCACATTTTTTAACAGACAGTGTTTGAATGAATAGTTATGGTTACCTACCTACTTTTATATTCATGTGATAGTGTCATCTTCACATTTTTTTTTGGCAATGTTGCGTATCAAAATGAATAACGTTATTATTTCGTTATACCGATATATTAATAACGCTACATTTTTAATAATGTTATTAAACAGTTTCAGATTTCGTTCCGTTTGTTAGTATCGTTATAGTCAAGGAATTAATTTTGTTGCGATCCTGGTGGAACGGTACAAATTATCGTTACCGGAACTTCGCGTAACGTTATTTTGAGTAACGTTTCAAGTCCCTGAATGTAACCTTTTATATTTTGTATATTCCAGCTGCCGACAGTGGCTAAAAGCAGTTGGTAATCAAGAACTGTTGTGTCTACCAATAGAAAAACTGCAAGAGCAGTGAAATATATGTGCTAACGACTTTGGAAAAAAGGATTTCAACAAAAAGGGAAAATAGTCGCAGAATTTCCACAACATAACGTAACGTATCAGCATTCAGAGTCAAAAGGTAACTATAATAAACACCATAATTGTTCAAATTATAAAAAAAAATAGATGCAACCTCTTGTTTAGGTAGTTTCATTAAAATCCATTAACCTTTTCTCATGTGATGATGTTACAAACAAATAGACAGACAGAGAAAGAAATTCTCAAAATTTATTGAGTTAATTTGTGTACTATTGCTCATTTCAAATAGAAAATATCCCTGCGTTTTTATGTGAAAGGAAATGTTAACAAGTCTCATTGAAAATATTGCTTATATTTAATTATGTTTACAGATTTAACACCAAGGGAAAATCTGTTGATGGAACAATTACAAAAAACTAAATGCAGCCTGGCATCACTAAGACGCAGTGCCAGTCTCTTGGGAAAAATTGAGTCAGGCATGCTAAAAGAAACTGTGATGTCGGCACAAAAAAATAAAAAAGGAAGCCATTTTGGTTTGAGACCAATGTTGATAGCTCATTTAAGTATATCCATAATTAAATACTGAAATCATATAAATCTGTGTTTTATTTTACCGATTTTTGAAAATAAATTAGTATTGGAGGCTCACTATTATCTGCGTATCGATATCGATGAAATGCATTAATTTCATCGATATCGATAATTTTATTGATTTCTATATGTTGCGCATCCCTATCGATAACCCTTTCAAGGTCATGATTGTCATTGTCAGTGCTACTTAGAATTTTCATGTTGGTAGCCATGTTTTTTTATGCGGTTGGCTAAAAAAGGTAACAAATTCTCAAAACTGAATGTTCTAAGTTCCGCCTCTTAAAGTTACATGCTCTGTGGCGCCACGTAAGTAAATATTTTCGTTTCAATACTTTTTGGTCTCAAGCTAGCATTTTTCGTGCTTTTAATATGTGAGTTTTTGTAAAATGTTTGTTATTTATCCTAGTTTGTTATGCAGTGTAATTTTAATGCTTTGTGTACAGTGATTTTTATATGTGAGACAAAATATCACACTATCATAAACGGGGTAAAATGTGCCGTTCATGTGGGGCTGCTTGTGCCGCGGCACAACCAACCCCTAACCAACCTATATTGTTTCAGTATTGTTTATATTTACGCGAGCAATTATGAAAGAAAGAAAATACTTTTGGACATGATACTTTATACTGCATTTATTTTCTTTGACAGAATGAGGACATACAAGCGAAAAACTGAAAGGGGAACTACATCTCAGGATCTTTTACAAAGGGCTGCTGATGCAGCAAGGATGGACGTAAATTAAAAACTGTTGCACGTGAATTACAAATTTGTCACACAACATTACAACGCTATGTCAAAAAAATTAAAAGTGGACTTACTCCTGCGGTTGGATACAAACCAAGACTAGTGTTCAATGAGGAACAAGAGGCACTACTGTCGAAGTACATCTTAAAAAGCGCTTCTATTTACTTCGGTCTTCTACCGGAAGAAGTACGACAACTTGCATACCAGTGTGCCGTGAAGTTTAAAGTACAAAACATCCCACCATCTTGGCATACAAATGGTGAGGCTGGGAAGGATTGGTTGACAAACTTTCTGAAGAGGAACCCTACACTTTCTATCAGAACACCCGAATCTACCAGTGCAGGACGCGCGAGCTCATTCAACCGACATAACGTAAATCAATTTTTCGAGAAACTTGGTGATTTAATTACGAAGCATAATCTTACACCTTCACGTATCTGGAATTTGGACGAGACTGGTGTTCAAACTGTGCTCAAACCGAAGAAAATTTTGGCTGAAAAAGGAACAAAGCAAGTAGGAGCAATTGTTTCAGCAGAGCGTGGAACTTTAGTCACAGTTGAGCTAGCGGTAAGTGCTCTGGGAAACTCGATTCCACCGATGTTTGTATTTCCCCGTTTGAAATATAAAGACCTGTTTATCCGCGACGGTCCCCCTGAGTGTATTGGGACTGGTAATAAATCCGGTTGGATGACAAGCACAGAGTTCTTAGTGTTTATGGATCATTTCATAAAACACACTAAGCCTAGTCCTGAAGAGCCAGTGCTATTACTCCTAGACAATCATTCATCTCACATTGATATTGATGTGATTGAAAAGGCCAAGAGAAATTCTGTTATATTACTAAGATTCCCACCACACTGCACCCACCGTCTGCAACCCCTGGACGTTGGTGTTAATGGCCCTTTTAAAACATACTGCTCTAAAGCTCAAAATAACTGGCTGAGAACTAATCCCGGGAAGATTATGAGCATTTACGAAATACCAGGTATAGTGAAATATGCTTTCCCATTGGCAGCAACACCTATCAATATATGCAACGCATTTAAAAAGACTGGCATTTGGCCCTATGATTCAAACGTATTTACAGACGAAGATTATGCACCGTCTTTTGTCACTGATCGCCCGATGCCAGAAAACCGACTCTCACAAAGTACAGACAACTTGCCTGTCCCTCAAAACAATCAAGAAAGGACTCCTGAATATCTTGATGAGTCAAATTATGTGGGCAGCAATGTTGAGATTGAGACTAGTCCATCAATACTACAGCATGTTCCTGGGCCAAGCGACTGCAGCGTTGAGTGTACAAGAGCACCATCAGGTAATCAAGAGCAAGAGACACGTCAGTGCTCTCCGGAACCTATCCCTTGCTGCAGTTTCCAGCCTCCTCAATCAGTTGATAATAACACAGGAGATAAAAATGCAGCAGTTTTCTCACCAGAGCTAATAAGACCACTGCCTAAAGCACGTCCCCGACTAATTGGACATACTAAAGCACGTAAAAGAAAGACAGCTGTTCTTATGGACACTCCAGAGAAAAATGCTTTAGCAGAAGAACAGGCTAGTAAAAAGAAGAAAAAAGAAAGCGAAACTAAAAAGAAGGTTAAGGGAAAAGGGACGGGAAGATGCAAGGGAAAGGGTAAACAAACAAAAAAGCCGACTAAAAACCCCGCTAAGAGAAGAGTATTGCAAGATGACGACAGTTCTGATGACGAACAAGAATGGTTCTGTATCATTTGTTGTGATGCCTATTCTAACTCTGCCCCTGGAGAACAATGGATTGAATGCAGAGAATGTAAGAATTGGGCCCATTTGCAATGTATTGAAGATGAAGAAAACCAAGCATTTGTATGTCCTAATTGTTATTCTGATCAATCACCGGGAGAGTAACTAGTTTTGGTATATTTTTTATTTCTTAAAAAGACTCGAGACTGATTAAAAAGTTAATAATTTTGGAACATAGTAATGAAAGAGAAATCTTTACTGTTTATAGCAGGTAGTTTACTAGTCCGTATAGACTGATATTTTTAATAATTGATCTCATTTGCATAAAAATAAGTACAAACTATTGATTAAAAATACGTTTTTATGTTTGAATAATTACATAAGAAGGTTCCTTGTTTTTTTTTTATTATAATACTTAGTATTATACAATTAAACTTTAAAAACTGTTGATTTATATTAAAAATATAACGAATAAATATATTATTATAAAACTGATGTGTTTTAATTTCCTAATTAATTTTCATTCATATAAAACTCCCAGCATTATCAACGGCACAACCGACCTCAGCTACGGCACAACTTGCCCCAGATTGGGGTTGGTAGTGCCTTGCCGCCTCTGTATAAAAAAATCGCATTTTCATAAAAAACTATTAAAAATGTGCAAAATCTGAAGTTAAATTCGTAAAATAGATTAAATTTGGCTTAGGATGAACCACTACTTTCAGACATAGTACTTGTTTTATCCGAATCTTAAAAGGATTTGTCAAAATCGGCACTTTCAGCCCCGCTCTCCCCTAAATCGCTGCGTGTGTTGGAAAAAATTTGCGCAAATTTCTTCGAATAAACGTCACGTTAGATTTGCGCAAGCCTAAATTTGCGAAATTTGCGCAAGTAAATCGTTGTGTGTCTGGCTACCATTAAGGTGTCAACGGTTTGCCTTGGAACTGTGATCAAGAATTCACTGATGCGTGTCTACGATGCTTAAAAGTAAGTACCATGCAGATTCAAGATATAATCCGGTGAAAAGTTTCCGTTATTATTTGATACTGGGTCACCTTGCTTCACGATGGGTGTTCGAGGCTGTACGAAATAATCTTGTATAATTTAATCAGTGTTTTCTAAGATGACATAAAATGCGCTTCTCAAATGAGTGTACAGTCAAGTTTATTATATCTTCGTCAGTTTTCAAATTCTTTCCTTTATCAAGCCAGGATACACAATACCTTTTAAAGCTATGGAACTGAGCAGACTGTTGCATTGTTAAATATTTAAATTTAATAACTTGATTACCAATGTCAAAGTAGCATACATCTTAAATTAAAGTAGAGTTGACAGCCACTTAAAACCTGGCCTTTTTATGGCCTGGCCATTTTATGAAATGAAATGAAATGATTGCAAGAATATCGAGTCTTTTTAAATTTTAGTTCCCAAGACAATTCGCTAAAACTAGCATGCAAAATTATTGATAACATAAAATAAATAAGTGAAGCTAATAAAATTGGTACTTGGTATTGGTTTTTTCAAATTATAATAGAAAAATGTCAGTGTGAATACATAATAAACTTATATTATACAAGCATATTCTTATGCCAATTTGGACGTATGGCATCCAACTTTGGGGTTGTACTAAACAAAGCAACGTCAAAATAATTCAACAATTCCAAAACAAAGTAGTCAGTGATGTTGTAAATGTACCATGGTATATTAGAAATGACGACCTCCACCGCGACCTTAAAATGGAACTCGTCACCACCATCATCCAAAAATTTGCTGAAGCCCACGAACACAGACTCCACTGACATGTGAATGTCGAGGCAATTCAGCTGCTAGACAACATGGACATAGTGCGTAGGCTAAATAGAACTAAACCATTTGAGTTAGTGTAGTGTGTAAATAGTGAATTAATAATAAATAGTAACAATGCTGTGCTATACATATAACACAAGAACAAAGTGTTTTATCAATTATCAGACCCTAAGAAAGTGCTACGAAATTGACCTTGTGTAAAAGTGCAAATTGACACTATTCTTAGATATAACATAATCTATCTCGTAAAATATTAAGTTAGAATTAAATCACTTATTAGTCTAGATTGTAATCAATTACTAAGAACGTCAATAATTATTAATACAGAAAAAAAAAGTATGAATTTTTAAAGTTTAGATACTCACTAGCAGCGCCTCGCGGTTTCACCCGCGTAAGTCTCAAATTGGCCAAGCTACTATAATATAATATAATATATTAAAAATACTTATTACAATAATTATATTGAAATGTGTGAAAGCGATGCTTAGTAAAAAAAAAGGATTTGATAAACGTGGTTGTAAAATGTCAACAAATGAAATACAATTCAAAAGCAAAGTGCATCTTATGCTTAGCTGTTGGGAGAAATCGGCAAACATTTGTCACTTTTGTAATTGAGTTAATCAAAGACCTTGACCTTAATAGGTTAATTGACTTGTTTCATTGCTCTGATCATCCACAATATAATCCAATATCGCGTAAATCAGACAGCGTAGACTGGCCAAATATTTTTTTGCTTAATTTACCTCCTCCTTTAATTGTAGAATTGTTTTCAAAATTCAATTCAAAATATTTTATTCACATAAACCTACAAGGGCACTTATGAAACGTCAGAAGCTAGGTGCACGGTCCCAATTGGTCACTTCCTATGGAGAAGGCCGGCAAGAAACTCCACGGTTACTCTTTTCAAAATAAATGGTTTCTACAATGTTTCCAAATTACAGTGTTAATAGGTATGGGAGGACAGTGTAGGCATATCATCAAGTACCAGGTACTTAGTAAAATAGAAAATAGTCCACAAGTCTACAGCCTACAACGTTCTCACATTCACAAAATCTAAAAGAAAATAATCTATATAAAAGATAAACAAAATAGTAAAAATAAGGACCTATTTAAACCAAATGACAAGATTGCCACTACAGCTGTAAAAAATCTTTTCTTTTCTATGGAGTTATCATTTATAAGTAATGAATATATCAGCTTAAACATATATTTAAACAAGAGTTTATCTTTTATACAGTCGAACCTGGATAAACGAAAGTTCAAGGGATCGCGATCTATTTTTCGCTTATAGAGGTTTCTGAGTAACTCGAGTTTCTAACTTATAGACGTACAGGAGCGGCCTTTCTCACTTATAGAGGTTTAGGCTGGTTGGAAAAGGTAGAGAGGAAAGAAAACAATGATATTGCCACGAAATTTAAGAATGAGTCATAAATAGCATATGTTAAATTACACTCGACTGTCGCTTATAGAGGTACAGGCAAGTAGCAGTCTCAATTATAGAGGTCCACGAGTATAAAACAATTTTCTCTTATAGCGGTTTCTGTTTATCACTTAAAGAGGTTTTAGACGATTAAAATTACGGAACCTCGCAATTACTCTCATTTATAGAGTTTTTTCGCTTACCCAGTTCTCACTTATCCAGGTTTGACTGTACATAAACTTGTGCATGTGCTTGGTAAAAACGACTTCAAAAGTATTGATGAAGCTTCGCAGAAATTGAATAGTGAGCAACTCATGACCATTTTTTGTACAAAAGATTATAAGAAAAGGTTACCAGCACACTACGCAGCATTGCATCAGGCTTTTGAGTTATTGAACAAACTAGAATCTCTTCTAGAAAGAAATCGATTTATGAATTTTTTTATGGCTTGTGATTGGTCAAGACGAACACCAATCCATTACTTTAATTATACTGAACAAGACTGCGACAAACTTGAAATTCTTTATGTTTAACAAAGTTAATGAGGACAATACAGATGTAAAATTTACCTTAAATTATTTTATTGATAAAGAAAAAGAATTGCTTCTAGAAAGAAATCAATTTATGAAAAAAAAATGGCTCTTGATAAGTCAGGACCAACCAGGGTTGGAAAAAAAAACAGTTTTCTTTTGATTTTATACAATTTCAAAATGTTTTGAGTTTTTTTTGTTTTGAGCGATTTAACAAATTTATTATCAACAGAAATCGATCAGGCCTAATATAATTATTTTCTAGACTATTAAAAAAACGATCAGAATAACAAACTAGTTGCAGTTAGAAATAACTACTTATTATACTATCTAATCTGTGAACAACTAAGTTTGTCTAAATGCTGTTGTATCAGTTTCACCAATAATAGGAATGTTCTCAAGCACCCTCATGCTTTGGCTAATACTACACTATCGAGCGTGTCCCTTATTCGAGGTCTTGGTATTCTCCTCGACGATAAACTTCACCTTGATGCACATATTAACAAAGTTGTAAACATTGCCTATCGGGTGTACGGTTTTGTGATGAGATCGGCGAAGCAGTTCGTGCGCCCCTCTACCTATTTATAATTAGTCTCTGATCAGATCACAGCTCGAGTGCGCAGTGCCCGTGTGAAATCCCTTTTACAATGAGTCTTCGGAACGTATTGAAAAGGTTCAAAGAAATTTTCCAAAGCCATGCATTGCGATTTGAACTTGCGTCGCCCAAAATCGCAGTCAGCGGCCCTACCACCGCGCCAAAAAGGTCAGTTACCGCGTGACAAAATCGGCGACCGCTCTGTGTGTACCCCACCCCACTCCTACGTCACAGTGCGGTGCCCCAGCGCCTACGCATCTACTGCGAGCAATCGTGCATGAACGATACTGTTTGCTAATAACTACCGGGATTGAACCGAACAGTATGGTTCCAATAAACGTACGCCGCCTAAGCCTACGCTCCGACATGAACAGTCGACCTCGGAGCCAGACTTGGCGAAGCACTCGTCGTCGGAAGCCGAAGCTTCTTCATTGCGTAAGCGTAAACAGCCTGAATACGACCATTCTATACAACTTGCTTTAATTCATATGGATCTGAAAAATACTCTCAGCGAGTGCAAGACTGGTCTGGATACAAATTTGGTGGTAATTAATAATAATATCAGAAGTATTCGGAGTGACTTTGAAACCTACATGGATGGATCACCTTCGTTTGGAAAGTGTCGCGATGAAGGATGGTCTCGCTAAGCTTTCTAAAGAGGTCGTTGTACAATTCTTTCAATACAGTTTTCCCTAAAAAAATAAATAATATCAAAAATTACCGTTGCTTCCACACAGTTTATCTTATGAAGATTTGCTTAAGCTATGGTTTCCTAGAAAAGTGGTGACCGCATTTGACGGCCGCAATAACGGCTGTCATGAAAATGATGACAGCAGCAAAGATTTAAATAGTTAGCGTTAAAAGATAGTCTCTTTTCTGTTTCGTTTTGACACGTCTGACACACAATGACGTAGTAACTACACTTGTTTGTCATGGAAACGCTATTTAATAATGTGTGAGCTCACTCTTCTTAGTATGGACACTTTTTCTTGCGACTGAGTTCGGTGAGGGAAAATCTAGCGATTTAAATCTATGAGAGGCGGGGTTTGGATTACGATGTCAACAACCCTCTCTCACTAACTTACTTTCATAATCAACGTTTCAGTGACGTCATTCGCCGTAAATTGCGGACGCTACTGAAAAGCGGTGAATGGTCACCGCTTTTCAAGGAAACCGTAGCTTTAGAAAGTATAAATTACTTGGTCTAAAATTAAGACGCACTCTCCTAGAGACGGTATTTTTGTTTCATTTGTGTTGCAATGTACCTATATGACTGTATTGATATCTGTAATAAAGTAGTTAATGAAACTGTTGCATAATGAGGGGTATTAAAACATGAGTGTGTGTTTAAAAACCGAGCCGTAGGCGAGGTTTTTAATAGTATCACAAGAATGTTTTAATACCTAGTTATGTGCAGTTTCATACACTACTTTATCTACTCTCATACATTGGGATTGAACCTAATACTAAATAAAAGATCAAAGTTAAAGATCAAGAATAAATTTGAAAAATCCCACGAAATTCAGTACAACAAAACAAATGAATGTCGCCTGCACCAGTACATCACCGCACAAACGCGCTACAGCGGGTGCTGCTGTCCCCCGTTTAAACGTTCCAATGCAAAAGTTGATGGAAACTCCTTGGTGATATCAACTTCTTGGAATAGCCCTGTATCGTAATAGAAAAAAAAATGTTTTATAGCATTATTTTGTTAGAGAAAAAATGTTATAATATGATTCTATTTTTAAATTTCGGTATTGCGTTCATAAAGTATGTCAATATAAACTCGTTTTGAATTTTATAATTCGAATATTACGCTATGAGAGTAGGTAGATAAAATAAGTAACATAGTTCCTAGAATGACAGTATGCCGTGGGTTGCGCGCACGGCCACTGTCTGCGGACACCTTTGCGTCGACTAATTAATAACACAGGCCTGCAATGGTTTACCTCTTTGAAATCTGAGTAACGTTTTCTATAGTTTCAGATGTGCTGATTACGAGAAAAATAATAAAAAAATTCCTTTACGTCAGGATTTTTTGATATTGAATATTTAAGAATTTGCTGAAAAATTTCGGAGCGCCTACATTTTAAAATTTATAAAACGTCATTAAATTACTTCAGCTTAATTTTTATTGCATTTAATTAGTGTAAGGGGACATAGAAATTAATCGAATTCAGTAATTTGTTAATTACTACATAATGAGTATAAGTAATTCGCATTAACCATGTCGATAACGGTTCATTTTGGCTTAATTTAGTAATAAGCTTATTAATACATAATGATTAGGTATTATTACCTAATAGTTATGAATATTTAGAAAAGGGTGTAATAAAGATAAACCAAAGGGTTTTTATATAGGTAAGTACCCGCACTGATTTAGAAAATTAACAGTTGAAGTGCGCATCTTGCAACATAAACTTTAAAATGTCATCGCGAAGTTGTTTAAATTCATGTAATTTAGACTAGTGATAAGTTGTTATTATATATTAGTAGTTTTTTAAGTTAAAAGTAATGTATTTTTTAAATATATATTTTTTTATGTGACAACTTGTGTTTTTTTCTTATTTTCTATCTGTACCTTTTTTGAAAAATATGGAGGTGATGGAGAAAAACTAAGTACATATTCGTAATCAACGCACCAAAATACCCTAGAATCAGCTATCAAATTCCCGAGAGGAAGTTATGATGTGTAATTACAACAAGCAATTCCATGATATTGATATGTTTGCTCTTTCTGTTCGTAGATTCAAAACACTTAGACACTAGTTATTTTAAAAGATTTGCATGACTTGATGAGTTTTCTTTATTTTTGTTTTACTATTTAGCACAAAAAAAAAAATTCTTAACGTATTTACGTACGTTATTGTAGTTTGTAGGTTTTTAGTTTAAATAGCATAGTTTGTAAAGAAAATTTATATAAGTGTATTCCGTGGAAAATGTTGTTGGTTACACATTTGTCGGTATCTTTTTTGTATTTCTTCCTATAAAATGTAATGTGTCACTGTTTGTTTTCCCTAATAAAAATAATAAAACATACTTACTTTTCTAATCAATCTAAGTATGTAACACAGATATTAAACCTATTACATACACCTTGTACGTTCCGAATTGCGAATTCTGATGTTCGTTCTCAGACGGGGAATTACCTTACCTAAAAGTGTAGGTATTTAAATAAGAGTAATATATATTTGATGTACCATTTTGCTTTATTACTTTAAAATGAGACAACAAGTTTTTAAGGTAGAGTGCGCGCAAGATAAGGCTGCGCGTGACTAGTGGCACTGGCGTGCTTTAAAGTTTATATATTACTAGCTGTGCCCCACGGTTACACCCGCATAAGTCTCGATCCCGTGGGAATATCGGAATAAAAAGTATCCTATTTGTTAATCCAAGTTATAAACTATCTCCACCATGGGATCTGGAGTCAAAAGTCCTCGCGCACATCTGGTAGTGGCGCGAGGAGGTGAAACGCCGGGGCTTAACTCCACTGCCGCGAGAAATCACGGCACAGCGGACAGAGCTCCGGCGGGATCTCATGGCGTCATGGAGAGTGCGATTGTCGCAACCCAGCGCTGGGCACGCAACAACTGTGGCGATGAGTCCCCTCTTTGAGGAGTGGCTAGAGAGGCGCCACGGCATTCTCACCTTCCGCCTGACACAGGTCCTTACTGGACACGGCTGTTTCGGGAGGTTCCTGTTCAGGATAAGGCGGGAGGTAGCGCCCGCGTGTCACCATTGTGTGAATCGCCCGGGGGACACGGTGGAGCATACGGTGGAGGTCTGCCCGGCTTGGGCGGAGCATCGCCGTGTCCTCGTGGAGGCGATCGGCGGCGGTGATCTCTCGCGTCCGGCCTGGTTCAGGCTATGGTACGGAGCGAGAGGAAATGGGAGGCCGTCACCTTCTTCTGCGAAGTAGTAATGCTCGCGAAGTAGGAGGCGGAACGGGTGAGGCAAATTTCGCGCCCTCACGCCCCTAACCACCGCAGGAGACGCTCTGGGCGTCGGGAATCGCGAGCCGATTTCCGGCTACCGTAGGCGTGGGCTTGCGGATGGTGAGTAATGGGTAGCTCGCCGTCCGATAAGGACCAGGCCCGGGTCGACAGCGCGTTGTATTCCACGCGCGCCTCAAATATATGTCAGCACAGTTGAAGGGGTCCGATAGGGCCGATGCCTGCCGGGGTTGCGAAGAAGTCCAAAAGGGACATCGTGGGACAACATAGCAACAGAAGGAATACGGGTGGGTTTTAGTCAGTAAGCGACATCACGTGATCTACCCACACCTAAGGCGCGCTTCTGCAGAGTCGTGATGTTTTAAGGCCACGGTGAGGAGGATTCAGTCTCTGATTGCATCAAAGTTAAGACGTCGCGGAACTGTACTATAAGCAAAACATGTAAGCAAAACATGTAAGTAGCACTGGAAGATGAAGCGCGTGCTAGCGCGAGACATAGCGAGTCAGCGCTTGACGGAGAGAGACCGTGCGGGCCCTCGATGGCTGGTGCGAGATTTGTATATCCGTTTTACAAAGTAAATAAATACTCTATTTTTACTGTGATAAAGTTCAATATTGTACTACCAAATATTTCAATTCTCGCTTCGCACATCCTCGCGCATCTAGACTTTTTACACCAAAGATGGGCAGGGCGTGGATAGAGATTATACAAATTTCAATTGTCGCCCATTCTATCCACGCCTCGCCTCGCCGGTGTTAAACCACCTCAACACATGCACATCATAAATAATTCTCGTAGAGGTATCCTCTACAAAAACTCCAGCTGGGTTGCACCGATAAGGCTAATGCATGAACCCCTAACCCCGGTCGCTTGACGTAACTTCAATAAACTCTGATAAAAAAATCAACCGTGTAACTTCGCAGGCAAGCGTTTTTGCCAACGGCTTCGCCGCCACTCCTTCAGTTTGCGCTGACCACACAACCTAAGATACTCTAGCGATACTAGACAGCACACGATAAAAAATATTTGCTTCTGTTAAAATTGCTTAAAGAAAGAAAGAAAGAAAGAAAAACATTGATTTGGACACAGTTCGTGAAACACAAAACACAAATAACACAGTGAAAATAAAAATAAAAAATGTTTTAAAAACAATAGTATGTGCCTCACGGCTGCGCCAAAAAGGTTCATTTCAGCATTAATGCCAGACAGATGCTGTCTGACGCTGGTTTTCTAATGAACCCTTAAGGATCAGTGACATGAGGACTCGGCTATCCATCCAAAATCCTTCAAAAGGTTGTCTGTAAAAGATCGCTTTTAGCGATAAGACTGCCCATTGTTTCACCCAATGTAAAATTTCTAAATTGATGTCTGTAATTTTTATGGTGTACATAATAATAGTAGATTGTATCATAAGGGTGCAAAATAATATATTTACGGCGAGGGCGCTTTTTTGAAACCTGAGCAAAGTGAGGGATTCTAGAGTAGAATCCTGAACGTAGCGAGGGATTCATAAGTAGAATCCTGAACGTAGCGAGGGATTCAAAGTACGTCGCCCGAGCCAAAAATATATTTTGCGCCCGAGTGATACACTCTACTTTTCATTACCCTGTATGAGAAAATAAAAGGCGCCTCACATTTTATTGTAATATTATCATTTAATAAAACAGGGAGTAACAACTAAATTGAAATTAAATTGCATCTAATAATAAAACAACTAAAAACTTATATTTACATTTGAGACATTTTCGCAATTATGAAAATTTATTGTTACAGTTTTATTAGAAATAGAGATTGTTGTAGATTTTATATTCTGCGTGTTTGAAATAATGTCCGAATCTGGCTCATTTTGAGGAAAATGTGACGGTGAATCTCGTTGTTTGGATGTAGATGGGCGCGGCGACAGTGGCATGGATAGATTAACTGAAGGTTGCAATTTAATGTTTTCCACGATGCGTTCACATGTTTTCGCCTTGTTCTCAATGGAATCTTAAATATACCCCTCTGCAGCACTCGACTTCCATCCTCCATGTCGCTTGAGAACAGTTAAGTCCGCTCCAGAAACTGCCAAAAGGGTAGCAGACGTACGATGAAAACAATGTCCTGTATACAGTTTGATATCTGGTAACTTCAAATACGTAGCGATTTCTTGTGGCATGTTAAAATTTTTATTTTTTCCCATAACTTGTTTGAAGCACTTGCCATTTTGATAACGGATGAAAAACCGATTAGTCTTCATATCAGCAGGACCAGGTATTTCTGTACAATAGTTTTGTATTCTCCTCGGATTACGAAGGATCGGTCAATTTTTGTTTTTGTGTCTGTCAGCTTTACTAAATCATCCGAGTGATTTTCGACATCAAAAACAGTTATTTTTAAAAGTTCATTGCCACGACAAGCTCCATGTACTCCGAAAATTAAAGCCACATAGACATACTCTTCAGATACGCTATTAATTTCGAATATGTGTCCAGTTTTACGTCGTTAATAGAACTGACTGTTGATTTTAGCATTGAGTAGGTACTCCAAAGAGTGGAAGGTGGGTTCTGGCTAAGTACTGGAAGTAGGCCAAAAACACAGATTCTGAAAAATTCTAGGCGCCTTTTGCATTTCTCCATTCAATAAAATTACCATAGGCTTTCATATATTTCTCCCGCGATTTTGCAGGTAATAGATTATCCATCGCATTTCTTGCGTCAGTTCTAATACTTTCAGGAGTTAATTCTATACTTTCACTGTCACTTGAAGAATTCATTTTTCAAAACAAAACCATGAATTTCTGTGAAAATTTACGAAAACGCGGGCTGTAACTCGCGCGTTTTTAATTTGATTTCTTTTTTTATTCAGCCGGCGGCGTGACTATGGGCCATCGTACCAGCCAGTCTTTATTAAAACAATATTTGCGTTCGATTTCTTTGGCGCTGAACACTAAGATTTTTGGCGCACATAAAAAGAAGATTCAAAACTCATTACTGCCCGCTAAAAGTTTCTTATAGAAAACTCCACCTTTGAGTGCTCTTATAGGCGAACCAAGTCGTTATTTTCGAATAGATGGAATCAAAAGAATATTATATCTATCTATAATATAGGTATGATCTGAGCCTCGAACCGTCGCCTAGTCACCGCCGCGTTTGGATTATTTTGGAAGTTCGCCAAGTGAAATACCATAATTCCCGTCCACATTATGCGTAACATATTGGAGAGTTGTTGGCGTGTTTGTTACAAGTCCCGACCACAGCTTATTAACGGCCGAGAAGAAGTAGAAGGTGGATTTAAAAGGAGGTTTGGCTAGTTAAAGCAGACGACCTCATTCGAGTAAGATAAGTATAACTTTTTGAGTTAAACTAGTTTATACGAGACTAGCGAACCGGCCCTGCTTCGCATGGTTTTTACAACTTGATAGAACATCGAGATTTCTTTATTATATCTAAGTATAACATGAATGTATTATACTCATAACTACCTACCTGGTTATACATTCTGGAATAAATAGGTAGTAATGTAGATAGGAACTGGGTCTGACTGCCCAGGGTGCGAAAGCCTTATTATTTTCATTGGAGGTTACAAATAAAATTAAACAACAGTAGGTTATTCAAAACTATAATTCAGGTTTACTTTAAATATTTTAATTACATAAATGTTATGTACAATCATTAGTATATAAAAGAGTGGCAAGTAATGACTAGAAAAACATACTGTAGAAAAATACATAGTTCTGATGTGGTTTCTGAAAATGTAATCATGGTCTGATCAGTTTTTCTGCAGACATGGTCGACTGAAATGATAAGAGCTTAATAAATCATTGAATGAGGGCTGAAATTGATTAGGTTTGACAGAGCAGCACCCCAATTGTGTAACACACTTTCAAAGACATATCTGATCCATTGCTTCATAAAGGTTTGAAAAATTCGTCTGCTCGACATCGTAAATAACGCAATGAATGTTATCGAACTGTCAAAACAAAGTTCAAATTTTAATAGCTGCGAGTTTTAGTGTGCCAGTTTGGTGCAAGTGCTGTCCTGCAAGATAACATTTGACAGTTTTGTTTCGTAAAACTAGCAATACTATAACTTGCTGCGATTGTTTGCAAAGTGCAAGTCAGTTGCAGGAGCAAATCATCGTGTTCAGAATTAGACACACTGTGCGGGTGGAAACATACCAGCAGGTCACCAATTCATGCCTTTGAACCATCACAGGAAGATATGCAATACCTAATCATTTAGAATTGGTAATGTATTTATAGTAAACAAGATAAAAATAAAACCTTCGTGGATAAAACAACATATTACTAGTATTTTCTTCTTTTGATTTTGTACCTATTGGTATTTGTTACCATGTTAGTTATGTTAAATCTGACACTATTATTTACAATAAATTACACTGTAGGTACTTATAATTAGGTAATAATAATTGCTATTATAAACAGTTAATGTAATTTATTTACAATGTACGGATATGTAATGTAATGTGCATTTCGTTGCAAATTAAAACGATTTATTTTAATAAACACTGTATGCTGTGGGTAATCGGGTTAAAATACGGAAGCACGCTTGTGAGATGGCAGCACTGTTGAATGTTCTGTCACTGTCATGATTGTGTTTCAGTTGTGGTTTTTGTTTAATTTTAATCACAAAGTAAATTAAACGATAAAAATCTATGCAACTTGGAGACTTGGAGAGTGACCCATTGAAATTTGAGCTACCAATGACAAAGAAAAGCAAAAAAGCAGAGTTAATAGGAAATTACTGGCATTGTATTTTTTTCTTTGCTGAGTTTTCTACCATAAGTTTATAACCGATTTTGGGAAATAATTGTTAATTAAATATTCATTGCTCTTACATTCTCCCTAGGCGTACGATATATTATTATTTAAATAAGGCTTTGTGTTTGTTTTCAGTATGAAAGCATTTAAATTTTATTCAGATAGTAGATTTTCTCAACATTTACCTATTTTGTTGCGGAATTGAAAGCGCCTTGAAATATTTAGGACTACGTATTGCCAACATTACGAGTGTACGTAATAAATTTTGATTTGATACTTATTTTTTTCTTTCCGGTAGCTTAATTTAATTAGAAGATGATTAAGAAGTTGGTTTCAAATTAATGTTTTTGTAAGAATTGTGCATTTACAAATATCTATTTTTTAACATGAAACAAAGTGTTAGAAAAATAAATAAATACCTAATAAATATTAAAGAATTGTATTTCACCGCACCCTGAACGTAAGTTTTAATATAAACAGTGCACTAACGTTTGGTCAGTCGATCAAAGACTTTTTCAGAATTATTTGAACGTCGTTAATGCTGTGTATCCCTACGCTTATCCGGCACCAACTTTTTGTACCAAAATATGCCATCCACAGCGACCCACAACTTCCGAGTTCACTAGGGTTTAAGTCACAGCTCTCATAGGTCGGTACGACTGACGCGCTCGGACACGGCTTCCACAGCCAATTTAACAGATTCTACTTTTCTCCTGTATTCCTTAGGTCTAACTTTTACAAACAAAATAGGTTAACAGGAGCGAAAATTATCTACAGGCAGGAAGAAGCTTTCAGTGCTGCTAGCATCCTTGCCATCAAAATTAGTTTCTAGAAGTTTCACTCCGTTTTCGTTCTCACAACACTTGGGAAAAGGCGCTAAACAGTCTGTTTTATAGACAAACGATTTGCTATAGTTCTCTTTGGACCGCTCTTGGTTGTTGTTAGCCGTGGACCTGTGGCCACGACTCCTGCCTCAGAGCTTTGAGGAGCCATTGTTGAGCAGCCTGATGCTGCTCTCGCGTCCAACGCTGGTCCTGTAAATAGAGATTGTTGGTAAGGCAAAATACTTATGATTCATGAATGATAAGCTGAGCCTGTCACAATCAGGATTTGGGTAAATTAGCTTTCTGCACTTGTGAATAATAAGTCCATTCAAAAATACTCTGAAGAACCTGGGACAAAAGACAGTTCAGGAGCCCTAATTATAGCTCTGTTTTCGTCTGTTTGTACTGATTTTAACAATTTGTAAGTTTATCAAAACATAGTCGAGACAAATAAACTCATTTAGTTAAAAATTATACCTGCAGCAAAACAATTCAATTTACTCTCTGAGATCTGAACGCATCTGCGATGCTTCTGGCATTGGTAATATCCAAAGCCTGCGGTGACCATTTATCATCAACGGAGTAATTTGCGTACCACACTTGCAAATCACTAATGCTACGCGTGTTTAAAATTTGCCAATCCAAAAGCTTCTATGGTTTGTTCTTTGATTCGCCGTTGGGTATTGTCACCCAACGGCGAATCCAGGATTTATTTCTGGGAGGGGGCACATGGGCCATATCTTGTATTGCATTATGCTGTTTTTGGGATCAAGTCTTTTTCAATGAAGATATAGTAGCCTACTTCTTTAGCGTTCATTATTGAAGTAAAACTTGATAGATAATTTCACTCCAGTCCATTCGGACGATTCGTTACTTAAACCGTTTGGGGGGGGCACGTGCCCCTGTGCCCCTCCCTGGATCCGCTCTTGACAACACCCGTGCAAGTGTTGGCATGAGGAAAAATGCTTCCTCACTTCGCAAGCAATGGATTAGTAATTTCCTTCAAAATGTTTCGGATTGAATGAAATTGAGAGTGTGTTAAGTTATTGGGGTGCAGGTGCCTATATGTTTGCTTCCTAATAACATAAAACTTACGTTCTAGGCACCATGCTGATGTTAGTTTTCCTGCTCGAGTGCAGTCTTCTTGAGGTGGACAACGAGAGGGAACCTCGCGGACCATGCGTAGAGCTGCTGCGGCATAACAGGTACCTGGAAACATAGTCAGAATAATTAAGAAACTTATTTAAAACTAATCACTAATGTCCTCACATTATGATCTGACCAAGATAATGTCTGGACTTCAAAAAAACAACCAACTTCCAAAAAAAAAAACACTATGTAGTGAAAAATTACTTTAATTTCGGAAGTCTGTGTCTTTGGTTTTGAATTTTCGTATTTTGCCACCAACTTCCAAAATTCACTTTGAGTGTTTTTTTTGGAAGCCGGTTGTTTTTTTTTAGGTAAAAAGTTTTCATTTTTCACTTTTTAGTTTTGGTACCTACCTCACGCAAATTCGAATACCTGCTATGTAAATTACAGTGACAGGAACTAATCATATCCATATACTAAATTGGAAAAGTACGTATTTGAAGCTAACTCAAAAACTATCCAAGCAAAAATAGTCCACAATTGACGAAGAAATCGGTGGACATACATAAAAATAAAAAGTAAAATCGTACATTATACGCTACGTACATAGAACCTCCTCCTTTTTGGAAGTCGGTTAAAAAGAGGTCGTGACCTCTGAGTTTGTTTCGGTGTTTCTTCTCAGACATCGACCTCATCTAGTTTTTAAAATATTATTTCAAACTTAAATTCAAAGCATTTATTTCAAATAAACCAATTACAGGCGCCTTATTGGTGACTCGCATGAATTTACTCGCCACGTACACGCGAACGACACGTACGTTCGTTGTTTACTATGCGATTATTGTGTTCTATTTCTAACGACATCTTCAAAACCCGATTACCATTGCTATTCACAAAGGATTCATCTGTTTTGCTCTACGATTCGTGTAAATGATTATTATGATGAGATGCCTAAACTGTGGCATATCCGTAAGGCGGGTTCAAAGGCATATTATGTCAATGTTAACCTTACCCTTGCAAGCGAGACTTGCCTGATGGTTAAACAATTAGGTATGTACATAAACTACAGTGAAATAATACTATTTAGCAACAAGACAGCCATAAAGTCTGACACAGCGGCTCGATTACATGTGAGCCAGCAAAACTTAACAAAGCAGTGTTTATTTGGTGATTTACATGACCCTATGAATATTCAATCTATTATGTTTATTCCTACACATGGCTGGATAGGATAGGCGTTTGCCCCCTTGATGGTAAAAAAAAAACCTAGCGCCTCGATGACGTGTCGAATAGTAGAAAATCATTTAATCACAACGCCTGGCGCCATCTCATATCAAAAGCAGTTATTTGGTGAAAACTTATCTTTCTTTTTCTCAGTTTACTGACCTTTTAGAGTCGTGAAACTTTTGTATCTGTAAACTATAGAATACAACAATTGCAAAAAAAAATCAATGTTTGCTGCACATTGATTTTGACACTTAGGCAGGCGCCCATAGCCCCACTGGTCATGTCTTTTAAAATGTGACCTGGGTAAGGAAATAGAACACTTTTGTACCGGTAGTACGGTTCCGTGATATAATTTTCGCCCTCCAGTGGGGCCATTCCCGTAATTTTTAAGAAAGTTCGCATTAAAAAATACAATCAACTTACCAAGTTTTGGACAAGTTTGACAGATTGCGACTAGAATGTGAATGTTTAATAAGTACGGGCGTTCTGGCGGTAGTCAAGGTAGTCAGGGGCAAAAGCCAGTGACTAATAATCTAGTGATTTTGCAGGGGTTAACGTGCTAAGCTACTGAAAACTCTACTAATATAATCAGTCAAGTTCCGTCATCTTCGCCTTGCCCTGCCGCGATGTCGTCGTGCGTTTAAAGGGACCCACTCGGTGATTCTTTTAGCCCTTTTCTCATCTGGCATGCAGCTCGACTCCTATCGAAAGGACTGGCCGATTGAAGCTGCCTTTGCCAGCCGTTTTATTAGATATAAAAGTAATAAAGCACATCGCTTGTTGTGCTACTTCTTTGTCTTAGCAGGCGGTCGTGGTATGGGCATGTAATGCAGAGGAATGCGGAAAATGTCATGAGGAAAGTTTTGAGTATGAATGCGGATGGCTATAAGACCAAATAAGCGATGAATAGACTTTGTGAAAGATACTAGGTACCGAGATGACGACTTATAGAAAAGTATGGAAGAAACAGGCATGTCGTCGACCACAAATAAATTGGCATACGGGCAAGATAATGACTGTTTCATTTTCCATACTCATCATCATCATCATTTCAGCCGAAAGACGTCCACTGCTGAACATTGGCCTCCCCCAAGCACCTCTACTTCGACCGATTCTGTGCTTTCCGCATCCAGCGGATTCCTGCGGCCTTCACAAGGTCATCGGTCCATCTTGTGGGAGGCCTTCCAACGCTACGTCTTCCGGTACGCGGTCGCCACTCCAGAACCTTTCGGCCCCCATCGGCCATCCGTTCTACGAGCAATGTGCCCTGCCCATTGCCACTTAAGTTTCGCAATTCTTCGGGCTATGTCGGTTACCTTGGTTCTCCTGCGGATCTCCTCATTTCTGATTCGATCACGTAGGGAAACTCCAAGCATAGCCCTCTTCATTGCCCTTTGGGTGACTTTTAGCCTTCTGATAAGGCCCATACTACTTATCTTAAAATATTTTTTTTTTTTTAGTTTTAGCTTTCCTTATTACATAACTAATGTGTAATAGTGCCTTTTTATCACTATAACACCCAAGATTCCAATTATTCCTTTGACGAGTTAGGAACGGTCAAACTTCCGCATTATGGCATTCAAATACCTCGGAAGATGGCGGTCAAACTATTAGAGACACTGGGAGGAATTTTAGGGTAGCGGTTAGCGGTTAGGTTTTTGACGTACCTACTGTTTTATTTATTTGGTAAGTAGGTATTATGGGTATGTACCTAATACCTTTAAACGAGCAATTCTTGTATATATATATAATCTGAATCTTGGAAGCGGCTCCAACGATTTTCATGAAATTTAGTATGCAGGTGGTTTCGGGGCAATAAATTAATCTAGCTAGGTTTTATTTTTAGAAAACTACCAAAATAATAAAAACCGAGCTAAGTTCGGTTATCCAGATACATTTATATTTAATTTCGCAAGCATTAGGTAGGTACCTACCTATAAGTCGAAACGAAAAAGTTTTGAACTAATATTATCTGCATTGCTGGCAGTAAGACCGCCAATAGCATTATTGGTAGGTATTTTATCACGATAGTAGGAACGTTCCCGTGGGATAATTTCCGACCTCCACGTGCGTGGAGGTCGGAAATTATCCCACGGGAACGTTCCTACTATCGTGATAAAATACCTACCAATAATGCTATTGGCGGTCTTACTGCCAGCAATGTCTACCAAACAAACTCTCGATGTTTGATTTGTTTATTGCTTACCTATTAAAGTGTTTCCTAAAGATGCCGCTAGTGCAGTACAGCGCTATAGGATTGACGCAGCTGTTGAGAAACGACAGACAGAAGCCAATGATTCGCAGTGCGTGCCACCAGCCGTTGTAGTCTTCTTGCGCTGTTGGGCTGTGGAAATAAAGAAATGTTATCAAGTTAGTTAAAGAGTTGTGTTTCATTGGTTTCATTGCTTGTAATAATCATTTTAATATTATTGCCAAACGAGGTTGTCGACATGTGGAGTGTGAGGTTCGGTTGTTAATTTTCCAACTGTCGTAACGGCCAATGGCTTGAAGGCCTGAAACGGCTGCTTTGGCAGAATCATTTTTTTTCGTCTTTGGCAATGGCAGAATCTTAATATGATAGATGGCAAAATCTTAATATGATAATATTTTGAATCACACAAACTGTCACAAACTGACAATTCTATTATCTTACGCAATTTCTGTTTGACAGTTTTGTATAATGAAATAACATTTAAACTGTAAATAAAAAATAAAATCTAATTTGATTAATAAAAACTGTAAAGAAAAATTATCAGCAATATTTACACCAAATATGATTTTGATATGAATTGAATATGATTCAGATAAAATACGTGTCACCATAAAAAAATTGCTGGGAATTCAGAAAGTAAATTGCTTTAGAGGAATTGCTTAATGTGGCCGTTTTAGACCCGCTGATGAGCGGAAGCCTCAACCAATATCTCTCGAGGCTCTCGTTAGGTGACTGGATCAAGCCAGGGCCTGATTTAAAGGAGGTTCAGTTTCCAAAACCTTTAATTACTTATACTGAACTGAACTATTAAAAAAAATGTATAGAAAGATTTGGTCACCCATACAATTATGACCGCGCATACCGTTGCTTAACCTCGATGATTGATTATGTACTTTAAATAAAGATTGTATTTTTAACCGACTTCCAAAAGGAGGAGGTTCTCAATTCGTCTGTATGTTGTTTTTTTTTTTTTTTTTTGTATGTTTGTTACGCGATTACTCCGCCAATTATGAATTGATTTTGATTATTCTTTTTTGTTTGGTAGATCATACTTCAGAGGTGGTTCCATATAAATTTTATTAACTTTGCTTGGGTAGTTTTTGAGTTAGCTTCAATAATACGTATTTTTTCCCACTTAGTATGTGGATGATATGATAACTTCCTGACACTGTTATTTACATAGCAGGTAGTGGTATTCGAATTTGTGTGGGGTAGGTACCACAACACTAAAAAGTGAAAAATAAAAACTTTTACAAAAAAAAAACAACCGACTTCAAAAAAAAAAAACACTACAAAGTGAAAAATAACTTTGACAAAGAACGAAAATTCAAAACCAAGACACCGACTTCCGAAATTAAAGTTATTTTTCACTTTGTAGTGTTTTTTTTTTGAAGTCGGTTGTTTTTTTTTTGTAAAAAGTTTTTATTAGGATATAATTACAAATGTATAGTTTTCAGATTTTTCCCTGTATTTTTAGTATATAATATGATATTACTTGCCAAATTTCATAGTTCTAGATCAACGGAAAGTACCTTATAAGTTTTGATTCCCTTGATAGTGTCGAAATATACGTTTTTGGCGGCATAAACAGCCGTATCTTTTTTTTACGTTAACTTAGAAGTTTGATTTTTTCGCAGCTTCAAGAGACTGTAAACTTGAGTATATGGTTTTAATTTCAGTCTTGTCGGGTCTTGACAGACAGACAGACGAACAGCAAAGTGATCCGATAAGAGTTCCGTATTTTTCCTTTTGAGGTGCGGAACCCTAAAAATCAAGAAATGGTAAAAAAAGGAACGTACCTTTTACGAAAGAACAAAACGAATTTATTTCGAAGAACAAAAGTATCTTTGGAATGCTCTACTGACCTATGACGTCAGTCGTCACGTCGCACACAATATTACGGCTATCAGTCACGTAACCGTCTCTGTTTTGAGCTATGCACGTGAGCATTCTAGCAAACATTATGTGACGACGTGGGCGATCCTTAGTTTCTATGTATCGTCACAGAATAAGAATGTATAGTTCAGAAGCGAAACCCCCGCTCCGAACGCAGTCTAAGCCGACGTTAGCACGGACGTAATAAAGTCGCGGTGACTTTTTTTCGTGCACTGTATTTTCACGTAACCGTCTCTGTTTTGAGCTATGCACGTGAGCATTCTAGCAAACATTATGTGACGACGTGGGCGATCCTTAGTTTCTATGTATCGTCACAGAATAAGAATGTATAGTTCAGAAGCGAAACCCCCGCTCCGAACGCAGTCTAAGCCGACGTTAGCACGGACGTAATAAAGTCGCGGTGACTTTTTTTCGTGCACTGTATTTTCAACGCTCTGCTCAGCGCCGAGAGTTGAAAATCCAACAGTGTGTTTTTTCAACGCGCTGGGACGAGAGTGCGTCTCAGCGCGTTGGATTTTCAACACTCAGCTTAGCACCGAGAGTTGAAAATCCAGTGCGCGATAAAATCCCGCCGCGATTTTGTAACGTCCGTGCGAACGTCGGCTAAATGTTCACAGTTTCGGGGCTTTAAAAACGTTCAACACAACACAGACAGGTTTATATTGTCGCTTGCGGCGCACGCAATATAAGGTTCCGTTCACGGTCTTGAGCGATGTAACTTGCGTCAAGCGACATGAGCACGCGTCATCTATTTCCGTCCGTCGCTTTGCAAGTCACGTCGCAGTGACTCGTGGTATACTCTAAACAACTTCTTTTGTTTGTTTTCTCTGCAGTTGCTGTCGCAAGACGCGTGTCGCTTGAGGGTGTAGCTCGTGGCCACGGCGTACGCCATACACGCAACGGTCCCCCAGAAAATTCTAATTGTGCATAGGTTTGCCTGAACACGTCGACCATATTTCGTAGCGTGCATGGTTCGGTCCGGTACCTATGCCGGGGAGGTCTTCAGCTCACGCACGCTACGCACTACGCTCCGGTAGCCCATAGCGTGTATGGCCGCGTTAACGCACTTTGCACTCGATCATAATCACGATCACTATAGAATAAGAAAACCTCATAAGGTTTTCTGTTTCTATGGTATCGTGACATTCTTTGTTCTTATTGAACTACATATAAACTACACATATATAATTATTTTATTCTGGATAGGATAAGGTTTATCAGAAGAATAACAATTTGACGCCTGTTTCCGTAACATGCCCTACATTAATTACTAAGGAATTTGAAGCTTACCAGTAATAAAACCACATCATAAAGACATGGGAGGGTAGGAAACACGCAGCAAATACTAGAACAAACGCCAACACTGTTACTGCAACCTTTCTTCTTGCTCGCATCTGAAAAAGTAAGCATTTAAATAAATACACAAATTTTAAAAAGTAAGTACACAAATTCGTTTAACAAGTAGGTATGCTTTATTATAAAGGGGGCTTAACACTTTGCTCCTGTAAATTAAAATAGTGATTTGCATAATTAAATACCTCCACTAGAACCACTTTCAATTTTCTTTTGTTACGTAAATGCTGTCGATATTCGGTACATAAATTCATCTAACGAAAACGTTGATCACTTTTGGCTTTTTAAAGCCCTATTTCACAAGACTCTGTTAATTAAATGTCATGTTAAGCTTTTTACGGACTGAAACGGTATCTTATAAAATGCTTAAAAAACGGGGCATTAAAACAACTCATAGAGTACCTATGTGTGCGTTTACGTGACGACGCACTTAGTAGTTATAGGAAAACGAAAGCCGATTCAAAAAAAAATATTACAAAGAGCTAAAACACTTGGTGATTAGTTCATTGTACAATGAAAAAGTTGCGTATTTTAAGCACAACATAAATAATAAAATAAAAAACCCTAAATTATTATGGAAAAATTTAAAATCCACCTTATCGCCCTATAAGCCTAGACAAGACCTACCGTCGCACTTTACAGACCCTGACCTAATTAATAATAACTTTTTAATTGTTCCCGGTAACCCAGTCGCAAACATATCACTTATGCAATATTATGAAAGTCATAGACGTGGTGAAGAAATTTTCGCAATCACTCCAGTGGAAGAGAACGACATCTCTCGCATTATCTCTAACCTTAAAAGTAACGCTGAAGGTTACGACAGCATTACCCTGGATATGATTAACATGACTCTGCCGCACACGTTAAATGTTTTAACGGACATAATAAACCGCTCTATAGTGACGTCTACATTCCCCGACCAATGGAAAATTGGCTCCGTTAGGCCCTTGCCAAAAAACTTAAATCCATCCACATTAAAAGACCTACGCCCTATAAGTATATTACCATGTCTATCTAAAGTATTAGAAAAAGTCGTAAGCCGCCAATTAACGCTTTTTTTGGAACAAAATAACGTTCTACCTGATTTACAATCTGGTTTCAGAAAACAGCGCAGTACATCTACTGCTTTACTGGATGTTACTGATAATATATTATCTGCTCAAGATAGGGGAATGTGCTCATTACTGGTTTTACTCGATTTTTCGCGGGCATTTGACGCGATAAATATCCCGCTATTACTATCGAAATTAAATTATTATGGTTTCGACCCCAGCGCTTTGCAATGGTTTCGCAGCTATCTAAGTAATAGGGAACAGCTTGTTGACTTGCGTTTGGGGGACGGTACTACCCTTAGATCGACACTTACTTCTGTAGAAAGGGGAGTCCCGCAGGGCTCTATTTTGGGCCCGATTTTATTTATTTTGTACTGTGCCGACATTATAAAATGTCTCCAGAGATGCAAGTACCATATATATGCCGACGATGTCCAACTGTATATATCCTTTAGGCCAGATGAGTACGATAGTGCCATTAAGGATCTTAACGATGATCTTCAAAGAATCGCCGCCTGGTCAGAGGAAAACTGCCTGTCGTTAAATCCAACAAAAACTAAATATATGGCATTTGGCACAAGACAACAGTTGGCTCGACTGCCTGTGACTTTTGACTTAAAACTTATGGGCGAACCAATTGAGCGAGTGTATGAAGCGCGGAATCTAGGTGTTATTATGGACAAAGACCTTCGTTTTGAGAAACACGTAGCGGACTCGGTTAGAAACTGTTTTTATCGCCTAAAAGTTCTATATAATATGAGGCCTTATTTATCTGAAAGACTGCGAGAACAGCTAGTGGAAACCCTGGTTCTGTCCAGGTTGAACTACGCTGACACGGTTTACGGCCCACGACTATTAGCTCGTACAGATCGCCTCATCCAAAGGGTACAAAATGCTTGTGCTCGGTTCTGCTACAATATTCCTCGCAGAAGCCATGTCACACCTTTCCTTAACAAGCACTTTTCTCCGAAAATGAAGTCCAGACGCAAACTACACTTGGCTTGCCTTCTATTCGGTGTAGTTAAGTATCAGAAACCGGACTACCTATTCAACAAGCTGAGCTGGCTTACTAGTAGACGGGAATGCGAGAGAAGGCAATGCTCACAACAACTCTCGACTCAGTCTCAGGGTACAGCCGCTTTCAGAGGCAGCTTTCGTTATGCGGCTTCCAAAGTATGGAATAACCTGCCACCACCGATTAGGATAATTAATACGATTGATACTTTTAGACGACGCTTACGGCAGTACCTCATAGAAGCGCAACGAAAGCTGGATATGGTCACCCTGAATGTCTCAATTATATGATATATGGACCTGCCCATTTGAGTATTGAGTATGTGTCAGCGTCTGTGTCAGTGACTGTGTCAGTATCTGTGTCTGTGTGCTGTATACAGTTTCATTGCTGGGAATTGCTCTGGCTCATGCTGACGTTCGGCTCGGCTCACTGGCTCACATCCCGTATGTCCTCGAGCCGGAGGTTCTTGTTGCATTATTAAATTATGACAATGTGTTGGAACATGGAATTGTGGCATCGTTCCAAAAAGGTTTTTTGTTCACTCATTTTCGAAGGATACCTTTATCTTTATTTAAGTATACAATGGTCTATCATGCGTCCGTCTCACTTACTCATTTATTTGTCAGTCTTTCGAATCTTCAATTTTATGCACAATCACACTATTTTTGTACCTACATATTCGTTATTTTATTTATTTTTTTATCTGACACAAATTTATTTTATTTAGGTATACATTTACACGTTACATTATAAAACTGATTTACATCCGTCACATCACACTTTCAGGTCCAGTTGAAAACCAGCGTCAGGCACTTATTGTTGTCTGGCATTTTTGCTGAACTGGGCCTTTTTGGCGCAGCCGTGAGGCACACTCCCCTGCTAATTTCCGACATCGCTCTTTACACTTTTTGTTTGATTTTTATTTTTTATTATTTTTTATCTACTGTTAATTATACTGTGTGCTTTTTTTTGGTCTGTGCTAAATAAATGTATTTTCTTTCTTTCTTTCTATGATGAAACAGTTGGTCTATGACGATCAAAACAGCTGTATATTGGGCCCAATTTAAAGTGCTACAAGGATCTTAAAAAAAAAATAAAAAAATGTGTGCAATTCACACGTGGTAGAAGTGAAACCACAAAAAGTCAAAAATTAAAAAAAAAATTGAATGCGCACAAACACGTATTAACACACGTACAACGCTGAGGCCCAAGCAAACTCCCACTATGCCTTGGTGAACACGAGTGCAGGGGGTACGAAGCAGAGCACAAAGAGAACCACGAACATAAGAAACACTGTATAATGCTTCCTATCTCATGTTCTCCCACGTTAAATCTTATGAATTTATATGTCTGTCTCTTTTTACTGTCGCTTTTTCGTTTCATCGACTTTCAAATCACAACGATGCTAAAGAAGTTTTCACTTAAAAAAACTAACAAAACTTGTATTGTCCTTTCTGCTAATAAATAAATAACTACTAACACTACCACGAAGTACAAAGTTCAACGGCTTTTCTTGCTATGCTGCCGTCACTACATGACACTGGCAGACAATAGTCGACATCGGCTCAGTTGCCAAAAGAGGAAAAAAAAGGATCTTTTGGCTCTAGAACGACATTGACAGTCACCCCACTGTCCACGCGTCATGTTCGTGAACGGGCGTCGTCAGTTGAGACTGGTCTCAGTGGATGGACTGGATCTCTTATCTGCCAGGGCTTATTTTTAATCTTATATTTTCAATTGCTTTGATTATTTTTTGTACATTGTTCTCACATATAGAAGCAACAAGAATAATGGACCCAGGATTTTGTAATATTTATATTTAAAAGAGTGTCCTTGGAGTCTCTTGCCTGTTCTTCTCCATAGAGGTCTACGTTTTGGAATGGGCAACTAGCTTCAACTTTCTGACTAACTGACCGATTCTTTGACAGTTCAAAAGTGCCTGTAAATGGTTTAATTGAAATAAATGATTTGAATTTGAATGTCATTCAAGAGCCATTGTTTTTAAACATTTGCATGTAATTAGTATGATTGTACAGTTGTATTACAAAGAACATAAAGATTTCCGCCATGCTCCGAAGCTGTCCTTATTACGTAACGTTATAGGCCAACTTTAGGTATTAAAAAAGAAAATGTTACCTGTCTCTGGGTCCCCTGCATTTCCCCTGGCACGTTCCGTGTGCTGAGGACCAGATGCCGTGCCATCAGGATGTAGAACAAAGCTATGACGGCCAGCGGCAAGGAATAGTAGACCAGGAACCTCATCAGCACAATGCCTCGGGGATAACCTTCGCCCCACTCTACTGGATATGGGTAACATACCAGGAACTGGAAAAGACATGAATTTGGTTAATTCAATTCAATTCAAAACATTTATTTCAGACGTAGTCCATATACTGTTAGTAATACAAAAAAAAAACCTTATAAAGCTATTGTTAGTATAGACAAAAACAAAGCCACATGAAGAAATAAACATTTAAAAATAAAAATTAAAACCACAAAGTGACATCGCACAGGAGTGCCAGTTTATACCAAGCCCTGGACGCGTCCACCCACAGTGTGTAGTCGCATCCAGTGCTGCCACATCGGCGAGTCCCAGCGACCCACGAACACGCTCAGAAGGCTGTTCGAACTGGCCCGCATGCGCCTCATAAGAGACGCACAACGCTTCCGCATGATGGCATGAAAACTATCCACGGTTTTAACCGCAAACATTGCTGAAGCGCTGCAGTGCCGTGCCAGCCCGAACAGTACCCTGAACGCGTTATTGTACTGCACACGCAGAGCACTGTATGTACGCTGCGTGTACTTAGTCCACAGGCTGCAGGTGTAAAAAGATTGACAGAGGCCTTAAATATGGTTATAAATGTCAAAGCTTATGACAACGTTTGTATATTTGAATGTTTGCTCAATGGATTCGGATGGAAATGGGATTTATTTATTCGCTTACATATAGTAAAAAGTTTCCCAAATTGTTGTTGCCATGATAGAGACCATTTTAGTAACAACTATAACACGTATTTTGTAAAAGTTTTAACTACCTATCACGGTTTAAAATATAGAGCCGTGTGACAGACAGACGGACAGACACAAACGGTGAAGGCTTAGTCATGGTCCAGATAGCTCTTTGGATACAAAATTGAAAACATAATGTTAACTGACGGACGGCTTCAACGCTTGTTCACCAATAAAATTTCAACTTAGGAGGGTTTATCCTAAAAGTTGGCAACTAGGGAACTAAAATATTGATTATGAAATGCAATAATTAATATCATAACACCAAATATTTAGTTTTAGATGTAAAAAAAGTATTTGGAAACTTTCCAAATGCTTTTTTTACACCTAAAACGGTTACATCAAATTCAGTGTTATAATTGTCATTAAATTAATTATTAATATTCTAGGTCGCTAGTTAGCCACATTTCTTATTTCCATACAGTGATATTGGCAAATTAATCAAAACAGCGAAATATTTGACATCTTTTTGCGACGTTGCCCACTTTCAGAATAAACGCTCTTAACGAAAATACCTACAACAAAGGGCTTTGAAAAGGATTTCTTCTTATCACTCCAGAAACAAATATAATATCTTCTTTGTCTAAGCGTTTCATAATTCTCTACGGATGTTCCCTAATTTCCCATGTGAGTTGGTCTTTTATTGCCGATGAGTACTGCTCCCGTCCTACCCTACTAATACTTGCTGGCAAGACTTTTGAGAGTTCGCTCATGAGATGATTGATTAACAAACTGATGTGGACAGATACGGATTCTTAGATAAAAATACCAACAGGTTAATTTCGGTTTTTAGGGTTCCGTACCTCAAAAGGAAAAAAAAACGGAACCGGTAGGATCGCTCGTATGTCTGTCTGTCCGTCTGTCATAGCCAATTTCTGTGACCCAAACACGGACGTGTAACGTAAATAAATGAATTTTGTATATGGGGGTCACTTTTGGGGGCAAATAAGTTTTGCAAACTGTACCGTGTGACATATCAAATGAACGGGGCGATGTTGCGAGAATTTCATTTTTAAAATAATTTTAAAATAAATACTTTGAAAGATATTTAAGCAACAAATTATTTAAAAAAACAAAAAAGCTGACTGCAAAAACACATAACTCAAATTAACAATAGTTACAACATAATTTCAGGTTATTGGTTTGGAGGAGAGGAGAGGATGTGTCACACACCGATACATCCTCTTCTATTTCAAACACCGAGACCTTCGTCTTATTCACATTTATATTCATTCCTTTCATCTTATAAGCTTCATCCATTACAGTCACTATGTCTTTAGAACTGTTCTGCTGACGATGCAAGTAGAACTCTTCTTGGTTATATTTCTGAGTTAATAATAAGGCAGGGTAATGTATGCTACTTACACAATAATTTACATTCAGTAAACGTTATTATATAATCTTCATTGTACTTACAACATTTACAAAATAATAAATTCAATTTAGTTCTGAGTTTCTTTTTGATTTCAGTAAAAGGAAAAAAAAATCGGTTCCCAAATTTTCCGCCCCTAAAATCTGCCAACCTAGGCTCAACCCTGCACAGCCTGCTCGTAAATCCGCCTCTGAACGACAGGTAAATACAGAGAGTAAAAACAATTTGTTAATTCTCGTCGTATCACGGGACTATCATGTCCCAATTACTATAAACCAATAAAGATAACATCGTATTTAGTTTTGTAAAGTGTTGTAACTCGAGTTATAACCCAATTTGAAGCCCAAACTATGCCTAATTGGGATTGGATGGCCTCGCAAAATTATATAAATCCGGCAATTCATAATTTATTACTTTATCTCTATGGAAAAGTTGGCATATTACTCTAACTATGATCATTAACACTGTTTGATTGGCAGAGTATAAAATATAGTGGCTTATTATGAGATATGAGAAGTGTTTGCCACGTACTCCCAAGCTTGATATACTTAGGTAGGTAAATGTAGGGCGGCCATCTTTGTCTACTCTAGGGAGACGTTATGTGAACGTTTTGTCGTGTGACCGCAGCATCGATAGGATATAAATATATCTCGTACTTGTAGATATATCGAAACTTAGTTTTAAAATAAAAGTGTTAAAATATTTTTTTATATCATACCTAATGTGTTTTGCTGATCATGATCTCATCTGATGTGTGTAAGATAGTAAGTTATGGAAGAAGTTACTTTATAATATATGTCGTCGTACGATCGTTGAAATGGCCATATCATGACTGCCTGGCCATTTCACGATTTTCACGATGCGCGCCATTTCATGATTTGACCATCTAAAATCCGCCATATCATTCAATGCTCACCGATCGACGATCTGCCTTGATGCTTGGGCATATCGACCCAGGCTCAGAGGAGACTCACGCTTGGTAGATAGGCATACCGAGTAATCGCTCATCGCCACCCGTCGCGCACTCGCTCCTCGTTCGTCGCCAACTCGCTCCTCGTTCGTCGCCAACTCGTTTTTAGTTGCTAGCTCTACTCGTTTCTCGGTAAATCGTCAGCAGAGAGACAGGTGTCTAAAGTACCCGGGTCGACGGCGTTGTGTTCCACGCGCGCCTCAAAGAGATGTCAGCAGAAGCAGGTCTGCTAGGGCTGATGCCTGCCGGGGTCGCGGGAAAGTCCCAAAGGGATACCGTGTCCCCTGGCAATACAGGCAACTGAACGAATACGGGTGGGTTTTAGTCAGTAAGAGTCTGACACGCTCTTCCGCTCCACCCAGAGCGGGAGAAGTTATTTGATAATTTCACAACCAAAAAAAAAGGTGCCTAAAGTAGAACGGGTTAGTTCTACGAGTTCACTGGCTCTAGCTGCTACAACCAGCGCTAATTTGCGAAATATTGTGATTCACTAAAATCATATAAAGTTGGGAGGATGCTAAAGTTGAGTTCGAGATCTGATCCTGACCACATTTGATCTGTTATTTTGTCGAACACTTTAAAAGCAAGTGTTGGGTTTGCCAAACATGTTTGTTGGTTTCAGTGCTTTCGGGCTGCAGCTAGCGACTGCTAGAGTGGGCTAAAACAAGCATCCTGAAAACTATAGCTGGTAGGTGGGACAGCCCCATACTGGGACATTGGATACGCCTACATGCCACTCTGGTGTATTAATTAATGTATAGTTTGTGTTGTTTTTTTTGGGTATATGTAAGTACTAACACTAGTTTCTAAGTCGTGTGTATACTAACCAAATGAACTATATTTATGGGTCTGAAATAAAAGATTTAATTTAAAACCTAAACGCCTTAACAAACTAGGTAGCTACCATTACTACGATTTCATACCAAAAGACAGCTAACAGAACCGCCTACGTGGGGTGTCTGTCTGTCAAAAGTTTTAAATAATAAATAGCTTTCGCCCTCGGCTTCGCCCGCGTGGATGTTGGAAAATATTTCACGGGGACAAATTACCGGGATTAAAAGTACCCTATGTGTTAATCTAGGTTTTTTATTATCTGCGTGCCAAATTTCATCCAAATCCGTTCAGCCGTTTTTGCGCCAATCCGGAACATACATCCAGACAAACAGACAAACGGACAAATATTCTAAAAACTATATTTTCGGCATCTGACTCGTTCCTCGTAGCAATTGCTTAAAAGAAAAAGTACAATGTACAGTTTTGACTTTTTACTAAGTATTTTATTATATGTATAGAATAGACAATTACTGTTCCCGATATCGGTGGGGGCTACGATTTTTATGTCTTTTTTTTATATAAAAAAAAAAATCAGGAGCCAGTGACTTCTTCCAGCGATGTTACAATTTTGCAAGTTTTAAGCAACAAAGGTAATAAATCAAATTAAGTTTAATAGAAAAATTATGTAGGTACCTGTGTAGTGGGGTTGACGACGAAGGCTCGCACGTATGACCCGACATACGCTGGCGTCGCGAATAGTGCTGCCAGTAACCAGATGCCGATCGCAGTTGCCACCGTCAGCCGGGTAGCACGCTTGCTCCCTCCTGAGGACAAGAAGAAAGAAGCATGTATTAAACCTCAAATTAGTCTCACTTTGCTTTCCTAAAAAATATTATTAAACACTATAATCATAATGATTGCACCCCTTTTTGTGAACCTCAAGTAATTCTTATTTCGGGGTTCTGCGTAACTGCGGCCAACTTGGATGTGGTGCTCGCCGGCCGGTCACAGTTCTCACCTTTTTTTTTTGTTGTGGTGGTAATCCTCATGGATGTCCTCTGCCCTGGGGTGGGCAGAGTGGTCTGTCAGACTCTTACTGACTAAAACCACCCCGGTGTTTCCTTTCACACTTGCGTCGGGGGCTGCGAGTGTAAATGCGACTTCCGCTGCCCCGGACCCGTAGGGGGAGTGAGGTGTTGAAACTCCCCCGTTACTTCTTAGAGAGGCGCGCGTGGAACACTACGCGCCACCATCTCGGCACAGTTTTAAACTAACCTAACCCATTTGCTCGGGATTTTCTAGCTTACTTACTGGGAACAATTCGGCTCATGCGTGGTTGGTCACAATTCTAACCTAACCGAACCCATTTGGTCAGGGTGCCCTAGCTTAGTTACTGCGACCAATTCGGCTCGCACGTGGTTGGTCACAGTTCTAGCCTAACCTAACCCATTTGGTTGGTACCCTACCTTAGTTACTATTAGGGCTTTATAGCATACATATTAAGTTTTTGTCAATAAGTTTTTAGAGGATCAGTTAAAAATATTTGTCAAGAAAAAACTTCATTGATGGCCATGGAAGGTTAGTTGAAGTAAGTTCGCATGAATTTCTTCGTTCTGTAGGGTAATAACTTAATAAGATACAGACAATTTATGTAACTTTTTTTTTTTTAGTTTGGATATTAACGAATAACTTTTCCCGCTCTGGGTGGAGCGGGAGGGCGTGTCAGACTCTTACTGACTAAAACCCACTCGTGTTTCTTCAGTTGCCTAAATGTTGCCAGGGGCCACGGTATCCCTTTCGGACTTTCCCGCAGTTTATGTAACCCTGCTCTTGGTCTAGCTGTTTCTAAAATTGTTATCGTGTACAATAAGTATTGATTTTATGTCCCTAGGTAAACTTTGTTCATATTCATTCATCAGACTATCACCTGGATACCTCATCATCATCAGCCTACAGCAATCTACTGCTGGACAAAGGCCTCTCCAAATGCATGCCATTCTGCTCTATTCTCGGCAACTCTCATCCAGTTGCTACCAGCCACTCTGCGAAGATCATCGCTCCACCTAGCTTAAGGGGTCCTACCTTACGTTTGCCGATTCGCAGTCTCCACTCAAGAACACGTAGGTTCCCCAACGGTCATCGGTTTACGGCTAACATGGCCGGCCCACGTCCTGGATACCTATTAGGTACATAATTAAACGGAACGCACGTTAAGCCGTTGGTCCTGCGCCTGATCTCTCTTCAGTCGTGTCGGATTGCCGTCCCATCGGACTATGAGAGTGAAGGAAGAGTGAGTGCACCAGTGTCTGTGCACTATGCACTATAAAATCTGACGTGTAGATGGCTAGTCTCTGCTGAGATTGGCTGCCATAGCCGAAATTCGGTTTGGACGAATTCGTTATAACTTACATAATTATTATTTAAAGTACTTACCTACCTAAGCATAATATTTTGTTGCACAAAATAATAGGCTAATTTAGATTCATACTTAGCTCATTTAAGAAATACTATACCAACTTAATAGAATAGATTATAATAGAATAACTCTTTATTATGTACACCATAAAAATAATTAATTAATATGTTGTTCGCTAGGTAGTTATTTAAAAGCACAAAAAATTAGCTTATTTAGTATCCCGACATTCTGGTGACAATGACGCTACGGTTTTCGGGCCTTACGTCACCGTCGCATATACGTTTTCAGAATACGTAAGTATATACGTTTTTCGCGACGCCAGCACGTGAGGGTTATGTTTTCATCCATGACGTATGTTTGCGTTAACATACAATGGGATAATCCACATGATATTAATCTTAGGGTCTACGGGTACAATAGATACTAATTATAATATGTATACGGGTAGGTATTTAATGTAGGAATTATTAAATGTAAACGTGGTAAATTTCGTGTTGGAAAGTGGAAATAATAAATAATCTTTTTCTGTCATAATAATCATCTACCTAGCCTATTCCCAACTATGTTGGGGTCGGCTTCCAGTCTAACCGAATGCAGCTGAATACTAGTATTTTACATGGAGCGACTGCTTATCTGACCTCCACAACCTGTTACTAGGTAACACGATACCTCTTGATAAGACTGGTTGTCAGACTTTTGGGCTTCTAATTACCAATAACGACTGTCAAAGATCTACAAATGATCCAAGAATGTCAGCCGGGACCAACAGCTTAACTGGCTTTCCGAGGCATGGAGTACGTCCTAGTAGGTATCCATCCATAATAAAATTAAAAAACCGGCCAAGTGCGTGTCGGACCTCGCACAATGAAGGGTTCCGTAGTTGGGATGAATTTATTTATCCCATAAACAAACTTAACTTTGTAGTTGATAAAAATGTTCTGCCATACGAAATGTATGAGAAAACATGTTTTTGCAACTGCAAAGTTAAGTTGGTCAATTATTACTCGTTAACTTGTAAAGCCTACTTAGCTGTGATAGTTTTCCTTTTAATTTCGTTATATAAACTACTACTGTGATTTTTTTCACACATCCAAAACCAACCATTTAGCTGGCAGGGGGGGGGGGGACACTTGACTCTAACAAAAAATAGTACTTTAAAGGCTTAATATTTCGCAAACGGATCCCTGAATCCAAAAATAGTTTTCTCAAACTCACAATGTTTTTGAAGGACCTTTCCAATGATACCCCACACCATGCGATAAAAAAAAAAAAACATCACCACTTTACGTGTACGGGAGGTACCCTAAAAAAATGTTTTTCATAATTTTATTTTACTACTTTGTCGACGTAATTAATATGTATACCTATGCCAAATTACAGCTTTCTAGTACTAAGGGTCTCGGAGCTAGACCGCGGATAGACAGACAGACAGACGGACATGACGAAACTGTAAGGGTTCCTTGTTTACTACGGAACCCTAAAAAGGAATTTCTGACATTCTGATCGACAGATACTTATGTATTTCCCTTTACAAACTCAACTGTATTGCGAGGGAGTAATATTGCCATGTGGAAGCATGCGTCATATCCCCGATATTTGAGTTGACATACGATATTACAAATTTTATTGTACCAATTCCAATATTAATGTTTACATTATGTAATATGTGGTACAATACATTGACCTTTAAGCCCCACTGAGGGAAATAACTTATCCTACTAATCCTGATATAATATATAATATTATAATCATTTATGAGGATGGATGGATGTTCGTTACTCTTTCACACAAAAACGACTGAACGGTTTTGGATAAAATTTACCATACAGATATTTTATAACCTGGATCGAGGCTTTTGCAGGTGAAACCGCGGGGCACTGCTAGTCTATACATTTATAAACTAGCTGATCCAACAGACGTTGTCCTGTCCTTTCAATAATTCCTATACTATAATACTTTCATTTTTTTCCTTATTCGACCAATTTCCGGGAAACATTTCCAATTTTTCTTTCTATACAAACCTAATTTAGACTATTACGAACATTTTAAATAATAAAAATAGCCAATCGGTCCAGGCGTTCTCAAGTAATGCGTTTACCAACGAACAGCATTTCAGTTTTATTCAGAAAAAATAAAGTCGCTTTTCGTCTGTCTGTGTGACCGCGTTGTTCTTCTAAACAACGCAACGGATTTTGATACGGTTTTCGGTATCATTAAGAGAATTTATTTTGGATGTTTTATGAGAATAATAAGTTAATATAAACTTCCATATAATAAATAAATCTCGATGTTTGGTCAAGTCGTAAAAACCATATCAGAGTTATGGATAGTCAAACAGAATCTATAAAAAAATGGTCAATAAAAAATATTAAATTTAACATTTTATTTAGGCAGTGGGATGAGCCGCTCTGCAGGTTGGTACGGAACAATCTTATTAATACGTCCACCAATACTGCTGAGCGTGCCCGCCTGCTGGCTGTAGGTGAGTGGGAGTCGGGCCTCTGGCTTCAGGCGCTACCGTCACCCAACATAGGCACTATGCTGGGTGATACCACCTTCCGGCTCGCTACCTGTCTGCGTCTGGGTGCTCCTTGTGTGGCTCCACATCGCTGCCAATGCGGTGAAGGTGTCGACTCTCTCGGACACCATGGCCTATCCTGCAGTAAGAGCGCAGGCCGGATAGCACGGCACGCCAGCATCAATGACATCATCCGTCGTGCTCTTGTCACCGCCGGAGTGCCAGCTGTTTTAGAACCCAATGGCTTGGCACGCGACGATGGGAAGAGACCAGACGGAATGACCATAATGCCTTGGAAGGTAGGTAGGCCTTTGGTGTGGGATGCAACGTGTGTCGACACCCTTGCGCCATCCCATCTTCCTAGCACGGCGAGCTGTGCTGGGGCTGCTGCTGCAGGTGCGGAAAACCTCAAACGGCGCAAATACTCCAATCTTATTGGGACTTATATGTTTGAGCCGTTTGGGGTTGAAACACTAGGGCCATGGGGTCCGAGTGCCCACCTTGTTTTTCAAGACATCGCCAAGCGGCTGGTCGACTCTTCACGTGACCAGAGGGCTGGCCTATTCTTTGGTCAAAGAATCAGCATTGCCATACAACGTGGCAATGCTGCCAGCCTTTTGGGCACTTTTCCTATTGACAGCGATATGGACGAGTTTTTTGATGCCCTATGATCATTTCCCCGCCCTTTTTATATGCTTGTACATATTATTATTTTAAGTCTGATCGTTTTTAAATAATGTACATTTTATTTTGGACAACTAAAAGATCCATTGTTATAGCTTAACAGGTTTGCACTTAAAATACTTTTGTTAGGCCCACTTGCGCGTTAACAGCTAACTCAGGGTTAATCCAATAATTCTCTTTGGATTACCCCTGCGTTAGCTGTTAACTCCGAGTTATTTAGCTAACCCATGAACGCGCCAGTGGGCCTCAGTAACTTAAACTAAAGACGGAGTAATGAGAAGACCACTCAACAACTAGACACAACGAGAAATGAAAACTATGGTATTAATAAGTCTTCGCACAAATGGCGGAGGAAGTATCTGATCCGATATTATTTTATTTGCTTAAAGAAAGAAAATTAATTAATTTAGCAGACTAAAAGGCACACCTTGTAATATACAGCATATAAAAAAAGTGTAAAATACCTACGATGTAAGAAATTAGCAGGAAAATGAAGTAACAATGTTTTACCAATGAGAATATTGCTTAGAAAACTACAGGTTTAAGCTGTACGTCACTTTTCGGACTGTACTTCTTAAAGTAAATAAAAAAAATAAGGATTTGTTATTTGGTTATGATTAAGTATTTGGAAAAATTGGGTAACACAGCTAGTTTTTAACCATGAAAAACAACAAAGTCCTTGTCCTTTGACAGATTAAAAAGTTTTACTGCACGTGATATTAGTTTCTGAAATCTGTCATCTGAAAATTTCGATCTACGCTAAAAAATGGCTGTCAAAATGAAAGCCATTGTATTTCATTTACAGGTACGCTGCAGAATCGCAACTATAATTATATTGTGGCTGAAATTGAATATGTCACAATCTTTTAAGGCAAAAAACCGGCATTCTGTTCGAAATGTCCTAAGAATTCTTAAATCCACATAAAGTTTTGAAAAGGTCGACTTTTATTTCTACTGAGTATGTTTCTGAAAATGTATTGTGTTAACCTGAAACAGGTTCAGATTGGTGAAATGGAACATGGTAATGGACAGGTAAGTAGGCAATACATTAATGCCTACCCTTAAATTATCGAAAGTAGATATGAAAAATTAATGTACGTACTAGAACTTGTAAACTCGAATTTGTAACCCTACCGAATACTGACGTATTGAGGGATGGGCCGAAATTCGTTTCACATTCGGTTTAACCGAACTTCCGGCGGTTTGAACAGAACTTCGCCATTCAGCTGGAATTCGGTTCAAATGTCAAACATTCGATACAAGAAAATCTGAACGAGACACGATAAAGTTTTATTGTTATGACGTCTATGGGCGTTTAGTATCCTTCAAAGTGTTAAAATAACTCAACTGTTTTGACTAAAATAATAAAAAAACTAGTAAAATTAAATCATAAGAATTTATTCATTGTTTGTTAGTTGTTACTTATTTAACAATTAAATGTAGTATACCTACATTATCAGAATTTTGACATTTAACCATTGAAATAATGAACGCCAAAAATCTATATTTTTAATTTATATAAAAGTATTAAATGAAAACATATTACCTAGTGGTATTTAAAATTTACCAAGGGCAGGTTATGGTGAAAATACAGGCAGGAGTCTATTAAGTTTTTGTTTGTATACATTTCCTGCCTCGTCGTAAAGTCGCACAGAATCTACGGAGCTTTCAAGAAACGATAAAAAAATTGTGCCAAGAAACTGTGCAGCACGGTGAAAAAAACCGAAGTTGGGCCGAAATTTTTAGTTTCACCAAATGTTCGGCCGAAGTGAGTATTCGGTTCAGACCACGTTCGGCCCATCCCTAGATGTTAGTTACTGAGTTAAACAAAAACGACCGTGTATAATAATGTAAGCTTCGCAGCCCCTTACTACCAACAAGAGCGCAATAAAACAGTAGCCTGTCACAATGGGGATAAAAACTGCCATTTGCTCACTTCAGATGTCGCTATCATTGTCCGTCTTTAAATTTGACAGCTAGCTGTCAATATCCATACATTTTTTGTAAACAATCAACTTATTTTACGCCTAATTAAATAATATGCCCCCTTGCGCAGCTGTTGACTGTAAAAATCTGGGGACCCATGTATTCCCCAAAGATCTTAAAAGAAGAAAAGTGTGAGAGAGAGCTTTCCGAAGAAAAAATTGGAAACCAAATAATTCGTCGAGGTTATGTACTTTACATTACATTTTAAACCTGAAGACTTCTATCAGACGAATGCGTATACAGGTGATGCTCTTTTTCATAATACAGTGAACTTAAGTGTGTTTTCATTATAGACATTTGTGGATATTTATTTATATACATTATACTAAGGTTGTGTTGTTAAGATTATCTTTTAATCGACCAAAATACTCGTATGTCTAAGTAGCAAGCATCTATGCAGCATTCGCTTTATTGCATTGTATTTAATATCTTCATACCAAACTACCTACTGCCTAATATTAACACATATCCTGCACTGAATCCTACCGAAAGGACTGGCCCGCAGCGACTGTGGACAAACCTGTGTGGAAAAGGAAATGGGAGTCCTTTGCGTAGCTGTGGGACTTTATGGGCTAAATAGATAAATATATCTTCCACTCATCACATTTGTATTTAATGTTTCGCACAAGTAGATCATAAATCCTTTTTGTCTGTTCTAGGAGATGAAAATATATACAAAAGGCTCAGGAAGACTGCTGTACCCTCTATTTTTTCTTTTACTAAAGTCAAACCAGTCCACCCCTTAGCTGAAGACAGAGCAAATAGACTGTTACAGAGAAATGAGAAAAAACAATGTTTTGATACATATAGTGATCAAATTGCTGGACCTAGCCATGTTCGAACCCGTGATAGTTATGAAGAGCCATATAAAGACGAGGAATTTACAATGTTTAACGAAATAGAAATTTTTCCTAGCACACCATTGGAGCCAGATGATGGGCCAGAGCGGGACCAACATACTGTATCATCAAGACATACTAAGTGAATTGTGTGTACATTTATGGATCTATAAAGAACTGTAGAAACAATGACAGTATCATTACACAGGTTTTGAAACCTATCAAAAGTTCTATTTTGTGTGTTCGACTTAAGTGTAATGGCTCACAAAATAAAGTATTATGGAAGTCTTGTGAAGAATATTACTATTGAAAATGTTATTTATTTCAATGTAATTTAATTTTTAATTTATTATTTAATGTAAACCAAATATTTGATCCTAGTTTATTGCATTATTGCTTTGTTTTTACATAATTCTAAATCAGCCATTTTTAGAAATTAATTGCAGTCATTAAAATGTTAAATTCAAATATAGTGCATGTGGTGTTAGCTTTAAGTAATTGTTGCACATATAAATGTATATCGTGTAGTTTTAAAAGAAATGTACTTAATGTGTAAACAATTGTAGGCTAACCTATTAATTAATAAATAAATAAATAAGTCAACGCGTTCACATTGAACGTTTGTTATGTCTGACAAAACATCACAATTTTGTGCCCCTCGCATCAAAGATATTTTTTGTTTGTCTTATGTGCTGTAACTTTAGGGAATGTATTATGTAATATGCATTGTGTATAAGGAGATAAATAAAACATTGTATATAATATTAATTTGGTTTTATTACAGTATCATAGTATTTATCGTAAATTGCTGGTTGGAGATACTCAGTATAAAATGGATGTTGTTTTTGGTTGTTTGAACATCATTAATTTTTCTGTTCATACTTTATGCATAGGTAATTGTAATCTTTGTACATACTATATCCTCTATACCATGGAGGACTGTGAAGATATGTTTATAGTGTGCTTCCAAGCCACTTCCAGTTGCACATTCACAATGACTTTCACATATCATACCAGTCTTATTCATTAATCTTTTCATTTGTGCCTGCATTGTGCATAAAAATAAGCATGGTTACGATCATTAGCTTGATCAAGCTCCTATTTTCATAGAGGATTTTCACTTTAGGAGATATTTGAAACCTGAAATAATATTAACATTAAATTAAGCACTTAGATTACACGTTTTTTTTATAGTTGAACTCACAAAGGAAGTAGTGAATGCATCATACATAAGTTGATCACTGTATGAAAACTTACTTTTCAGCAAACGTTTGAATGTGGGTTTTAGATAGCGCTGGAAGATCAGTGCTAGAATTGACATCCCTGAACTTTTCCAGGGCAGGAATGTTAGGGTTATCATCCTCAAGCTCTTCTTCAACTCCGATCAAGTTATTCCTGTCGTATGCCTCCAGTCTTCAACAAAAAAAGGAGTTTTAAATAATGTAAACAAAACAATCTATCAAATATAAAATGGTCATTATTTATTTACCTTTCCACTAAAGCTGCTTTTTTACCCGTGGTAGACGCATCTCTTTTCCATAACTCCGCTTTTAGTTGTACTACACTCCAAATCGCATACATTTTTGTCTAGTTTTCGTATAAACGATATCGACACAACAGTGAAAACATAAACAACAATGGCAGACTAAAGACGCACAACCGTGCTGCCATCTGCTATGAGCTTTCAGTTTTTAACCCCATTAACGATTGGCGTTATTATTGTCATTGTTTAGTGTTGCCATAAACCAGACGTAGCAAACAGTTGCCAGTAAATAACAGAGGTCGTAAATCAAGGAGATTTATTTCTGTTAGGAGGCAGGTATAAGGAAAAATTAACTGGCATTTTACGTAGTTTGTATACTCATAGTTCCCATGAAGAATTATGCTTTTATTTAGGCGTTCCCATGGGGGAAAAGTGTTGTTTTTGGAAGTCAATTGATTTTCTTGTTTTATTCGTATCGTTGAATGATCGTGCGAATTTCATAGGTCATACCGTTGACCTACTGAATGTTTCTTAAAACAATGTAAGTACTTACCTATGGTCTGTTGTAAAAGTAGCTGATGAAAATGTAAACAATTGGATCAGAAAACGTGTGGATGCCAATTGTTATTTGTAGGGCCACTTACAAATTGAGTGTTTTGGTTTGAATATGTATTTGAATATGTAAACCCAAAATTATTGTTTTTGTTTTGAAAATTGCGGGTGAATTTTTTGATGCCATTTGATTCATTCCCCTCCCTTATTTATATTTTTATAATTAATATTATGAGCTTGTTGTGTCCCACTGCAGACAATCGTTTTCCTTTTTCATATACATGTACATATTTTCTATTATTAATATTTTAAGACTGTTTACTTATAATGTAGATATTATCTTTGAAAATAAATGTAGGTATTTGAAAATTGAGGTTAATTTTATAACCTCAATTTTCGTCGTTATTTTTTTATTTTCAATTAATAAATGTTATTCAAACAATAATTGTTAGAAAAAGTGGTCAGACATCAATTAGAGAAACATTCTAAATACAGATCAATATATTACTGATTCCCTTTAGTGACTGCTTGCGTAAGAATTTAACCTGACAAGGGTTTGCTTACACTTTAGTCAAATACTTCTAGAACAGACTGTACGTATCAAATGTTTCCTGCTGGGTGCAATTTATATCAGTAGCAGAAATGTTTGAAGGAATTACAGTAATTCGGAAACACTCGTGTCTAAATGTGTCCAATTTATCTTGATCGCCCATGGCAGAGGCACCGCGCCTAAAATGCCTATAATATGTCTGATTTAGGCTGCTTGTCTATGAGAGAGAAGTGCAGAGCTGGGAAAATATTTATCCTAATATTTAAAAAAACTTTTTTGCAAAAAATACAACCGACTTCCAAACTACGAAACGAACTACGAAATTTCGGAAGTCGGTGTCAAAAAACTAAAATACTGATCCAAAGACACAAACTTCCGAAATTAAAGTTATTTTTCACTTCTTAGTTTGGAAGTCGGTTGTATTTTTTGTAAAAAGTTTTTTTTTTCTCTTTTTAGGGTTCCGTAGTGAACAAGGAACCCTTATAGTTTCGTCATGTCCGTCTGTCTGTCTGTCTGTCTGTCTGTCTGTCCGTGGTCTAGCTCCAAGACTGTTAGTACTAGAAAGTTGTAATTTGGCATGGGTATACATATTAATCATGCCGACAAAGTGGTCAAATTAAATTATGAAAAATATTTTTTTTTAGGGTACCTCCCCTACACGTAAAGTGGGGACGTTTTTTTTTTTCTATCCCTTTGTGTGGGGTATCGTTGGAAAGGTCTTTCAAAAAGTGTGTAAAACTATTTTTGAATTCAGAGATCCGTTTGCGAAATATTAAGCTTTATAGTGCAAATTGTTGTTAGAGTCAAGTGTCCCCCCCCCTGCCAGCTAAATGGTTGGTTTTAGATATGTGAAAAAATTCACGGCAGTAGCTTATATAACGAATTTAAAAGGAAACCTATCACAGCTGAGTAGACTTTACAAGTTAACGAGTAATAATTGACCAACTTAAATTTGCGGTTGTAAAAACATGTTCACCCATACATTCTGTATCAAAGATTTTTTTTTTTCAACTACAAAGTTAAGTTTGTTCTTGGGATAAATTCATCCCAACTACGGAACCCTACATTGTGCGTGGTCCGACATGCACTTGACCGGTTTTTTAGTGGGTTGATTTGTAATTTATCTAAGTTACAATAGCCTTATGTCAACTGCTCATCAAAAATACCCAAATCGCTATAGATGTGCCTTTAATTTTTGAAGAGTTCCCGAGATGTATCCAAGATTCCATCATCAGATCGTGACCAAATGACAATGGGACCAATTTGAAAATATACCCTTTCAAACAAAAAAATAATTATCAAATCGGTCCAGCCGTCTTCGAGTAATCGGGGAACATACATAAAAAAAAAAAAAAAATCCCGACGAATTGAGAACCTCCTCCTTTTTTTTGAAGTCGGTTAAAAAAGAAAAGTCCTGATTTACTACTAACGCACAGCCTAAACCTACCTACCTAGTACATAGAAAGCTGACGTTTTGCACGGATGTTCTCTTTATGATGTAGACAAAGATTTTTGTTAGCCTATGTTATGTTCCACTGCTAGGCAAACTCCTCCCCTTTTTCCTTCCAAATGTCTCTGTTTTGTGCGATTTCAGGCCACGTTAGCCCCGCAAACATGATTAGATCGTCACATCACCTTCGCCGCGGTTTACCTCGACGGCGATGTCCCCATTCGGGCGTCCAGTGAGTGACGATCTTTGCCCATCTCTTCGGGTGCATTCGTGCGACGTGGCCGGCCCACTCCTACTTCAGCCTGGCTGTTTTTCTCCAGCATACTTGAGTTATGGAGCGCAGATGGTGTTTCTAACGCGGTCCGTTCGCTTGACATCTATTATACTGCGCTCCATTGCCCGCTGGCAAATCTTGAGTTTGTAGTTCAGTTGTTCAGTAAGTGACCAACTTTGTGCACCATAGGTTAGGGCAGAATGCACATGTCGATGAGTTTTTTAAGGCACAAAGAATATCCGGCTTTTTTAACCGAAAAAAGGCGCATGGGCGAAAGAAGTCGTTGGTATTTGCTAGTAACCAATAGACTTCCATTGAATATCGCCCCGTTTCTATGGATAGCGAAGTGGATCATTAAATTTATATATTTTAACTGCAGAATAAGTTTATGAAACTCTGAAGAACTGTGCCCACTCACTTGTCCCGCTTCGACCGCCATATTGTTCTTTCGGCACGTCTTCGCGTCGCTTCGCGTCGCTTCGCGTCGCTTCGCTACACTTCGTTTGCTGCTGGTCTACGCTATACGCTCCGTTCCAGCATACAAGGAGCCTTCGCTTCCCATTCTGCCAATTCCGAAAATATTGTACTGAATGTTATAATGGTATGTCGTCATAATAAAAGCTTTAATCTCTTTTACTGTAGGTTTTATGCATAACGTGTAAAGTGTTCAGGGCAATGCCTCTTATACAGAGAACTGAACCTACAGAATCTGAAATAACAACTCAAAATCTTTTCAAAATATATTTGACTGTAACCTGGCAACTCGTAAATAATCTTAGACAGTCGTTTCGGGTCGTCAGAAGCCCGAAAGTCTGACAACCAGTCTTACGAAGAGGTATCGTATTATCCATTATCGGGTTGTAGCGGTTACACCGCCACATACAAACTACGCATCATAGACATGACGTCACAAATCCTGCATCGCGCAGTTAGAGTTTACCGAGCGATCGACATACATACAAGATTTCAACTTCAAACCGATGGGCAGTTGCCCGCTAGACACGACACCCGTCTGGTCGGAGGATCCTCCCTTTTCTATGGTGGATGAGTGAACTTTACACCCTGTTCCTCATACTCCTAAAGGGTTTTGGAGGCCAGATAGGCAGTCAGTCCATGTAAAATTCTGGTATTCAGCTGCATTTGGTTAGACTGAAAACCGATCCCAACATTGGGAAAACGCTAGGCGGAAGAAAGTGAGGTTGTTAATGTGTGACATTTGATTATATTGTTGACTAGCGGACGTCACGCGGTTTCACCCGCGTAGTTCCCGTTCCCATGGGAGTACGGGGATAAAATATAGGCTATGTTACTCGCTAATAATCTAGCTATCCATTGCTGAAAGAATTTTTCAAATCGGTCCAGTAGTTTTTATGTTTATTCGTTACATACAAAAACACAAATATTTCCTCTTTATAATATTAGTATAGATATAGATTAAATCCCTAACCCTTAGTCCTAATGAGGTTGTTATTTTAACTTTACTTTACAATTTACACAAATAAATTGATATCGATTTGTTTATTTTTTCTAAATGTTCTGAGTAGTCCGACTAAGTCTTTGTAGGAAAAGAAAAAGTTGGAAAGTTAGGAAAAAACGAAAAGTGTTTTTTTCTATGGGTTTTTTGTGTTTATTGAAATTTGGTCAGGACAACGTCTGTCGGGACAGCTTTTATTTGATATAAATATATTTGGAGTTTGGAGTTAGTGCGCTATTGTGATAGGCCTGTCTGCGGGAGCCTTTATTCATATCTGACTACTGTTGCTACCTCAATAGAAAATTCAGTTCAGCATTTGTAATCGTGAACAGGTTTAATAATACTTATAATGTAAGTACAAAACTACAATTGAATATTAATTCTGCGTTTGACAGAATTAATCGGCTTGAAAAGCGCTTTTCTCATTGGTTTTTTTGTGTGTAATATTTTGACGTCATTTACATGTTATCACAAAGCTCTTTGAAAAGGCTAAGTGTTTACGTAAGGAGTCCTACACACAAATGTTCGGGTCGGCACGATTCGGCCCAGCTGGGCAGCCGGACGGTAAAATATACCAACATTCGATTGTGCCGCCCGGCCTTGCCGAGCCGGACATGTGTGTAGTTGTGTAGCACCCCTTAGGAAAAAGGTTTTAGAAAATGTTCTTTGTGCCTCAACCTAATCTTGAAGTTATTTAGATGCAAATGCATCTATTCAAAAGCACTATAGGACAAGGGAGATGCAGCCTGTGAATATTTCTGAACGTGCTTCTAAGAAGAATTGTAGGTATCTGTAGTGTCACTTACTTTCTATTTTAAGGCCCTTTGTACGCGGGCTTGTGGCTAAGTAACAACAGCTGCACGGGTCGATCGATCAAGTTAAGCTACGCTTGCCGCGGTTGGTCTGTGGATGGGTGACCATCTTTACATACCAAGACCCCTCCGTGCCTCGGAAAGCACGTTAAGCCGTTGGTCCCGGCTGTCATTTGTAGATCTTTGACAGTCGTTACGGGTAGTTAGAAGCCCTAAAAAGTCTGACAACCAGTCTTACCAAGGGGTATCTAGTAACTAGAATGTGGAGGTCAGATAGGCAGTCGCTCCATGTAGAATACTGATATTCAGCTGCATCCGGTTAGACTGGAAGCCGACCCAACATAGTTGGAAAAAGGCTAGGTAGATGATGATGTACGCGGCACGGTTTCTTCACGGTACGGGCGGCGTATAAACCGCGCCGTAGAAAAATCGTGTCTGTCAACAAGCTTCCATAGTGATCCATACAGCACTGAAGACCGTGCCTACACACGGAGAATAAACCGTAGTTTTTCACGGCAAGAAAAACGTGTGTGTACAAAAGGCCAATGTTTGGGTACCACATCAAAATGTATAGTGAATTTAAGTTGTTGCACGTTTGTTTATAAATATCTATTTACCTACATAATTTTGAAAGTATAAGTGGTCTATTGGATACAAGCTTCCTCTCTTTGAGAGGGAAAAGGCTATAATCAACCATGCGGGCCCGGTGCGGGTTGGTAGATGTTCTAGGTCTTCGACTTTGCTGATGTTGAATTCATTGCCATTCTTTCAAGGGGTAAAAGGACCTCGTCGGGACTATGGGACTAACTCTGAACGAAAAAGAAAACAGTAAAAGACTTTTTACTTTCGCGGAGAACAACTTAAGTGTAGTTAAATTCTTTCTTTCAGAGTAGTCGGTTAGGAAACACCGAACCCATCTAGTTTTAAAACGAGTAATTTTTAGAACGTACTAACTGTTTTTCTAACCAATTTACTGAAATAAATATCAGTTATAATAATGACTAACATGAAGAAAACTATCGATATTCGTACACAAAAACGTTGGAAAAAGTGGAAAGTTTTAGAGTTACCTACATTTAATTGATGTAACTTCTAAATCGTATCAAACTACCTGCAACATCGAATGAGGCTAAAATTGGAAGCTTTATAAGTCTTCCTAATTAATTCCTGAAGCGTAGTAGAGTGACATAAGCATAGAATAATAAGCTCGACTTATAACCCCAGTACAACGTACGTTGAATATGTATGAAAACCAAAGTATTAGGCTTTATTTATACTTGGGAAGTTTCCCAAATGTCGAGGGCGAGAAAATAATATAATATAGGTAAACATGGTGTCAGAAATTTGCATCCATCAAGCGATTTTAGAAAACGAGTCACAGGAGGCGACAATCGACTTCTTTTTACCCGAGAGCAGAAAGGACAGTTCAATTTAACACTTTATGTATTTAGGAATAGATGCAAGTAAAAAAAAGCTTTACAAAGGTGAAGGTGTCGATTGTTTCTTTAATCATAATTAAGTTACTAGACACAATCGTCAGCACGCGTTCGTGAAACAGTCCCAGTATAAATAAGTCCTTACGCAAGATTTCAGCACATAACTAGGAAATTTGGTCGTATTGCCTGTTATTTCATGCATATTCCTCTAAGTATTTACATAGGGTTCCTCGTTTTGAATACGTCGCTGTAGGATAAGATAAGGCCTGAATATTTCATGAGTAGTGTTAAAACATTTAGATGTAGGTAATGTATTCGATAATATTTTTTTTTTTCTTTTTACCTGGTTTCAGTTTTTATGCCACCCATGGGCCTCTGACTTGGTTTCACATGCCGTCGAGAAATACATCTAATAAAATTGGAACATACATCATAGTTATTATATTAAGAATAGAAATGTCAATCATTTGTAAAATTATAATAATAAAATATCAGTGTAAATCTTTAAAATTTTGGTACTCATTCACAGACTAGAAAGATTTTTTTACGAGCCATTTGAATAACGCTGTTTTAAAACGATTGATTGGCAGTTCCCTATATGATTTTGGTAATTTATTAAATATCCTTATAACCATTGGAAAGCAACTTCTGTGATATAAGTGGCTTTTCATTGGAGGAATAATTAGCTTATCAGGATATTGTAACGGCTAGGGCTGCACAGGGTAGGCTGCGCAGGCCGTTAACGGATAGGTAGATAGAGGTAGATAAGAAAACAGCTAGATAGATTAGTATATATAATTATTAGACATAATGATAGGTAGTAAGTACACGGCTAGGTCGTGGGTTAGATCCTGACACTGAGTCTGAGCACTCGCACACTTAGGATAGATAGGAAGGGTACCGTCCTTGGTAGCACATGGTAGATGTGGGGGGCCTGTTCTGTATAGGCTCCGCAGTAGGCCGGACGGCCCTAGCACGTGGTAGTACACGTCAGTAGCCGTGGAGATCGCCTGTCAGCACAGGCGCGCGGCGGTAGGCCGCAGGTAGGCAGGCATTGGCCACACGTGGAAGGTCGCCTGTCAGCACAGGCGTGCGGCGGTAGGCCGCAGGTAGGCAGGCCTTCGTCAGCGTGCAGCCTGAGCTCGTACAGAGAGCCCCTAGGTCGGGGCACACAGTCCTGAGGGTCACCTCCTTCAGGAAGGCAAGCGGCAGTCGAAATGCAGAGTGTCCTTAGAATATTAGTGTTGTGCCACGTTTGTAGTGATGTGGTTAGTTACTTATTGAGAATCACTCGACTAATTGTAGTGAAACCGCTCACAACGCTGCAATATCTTATATTAAACGTTTTTGTATTAACAGTTTTTCCAAGGCGTTGAAATAATTCGGAGTGCATTTTAACAAAACAGCATTCAAATACATATGTACATACATACCGGGAACAGTTAATATTTTTATCTACACCCATGCTATAAAACCTCTATAAAAGTTTCAGAAGCAGTTAGCTTATTGCCGTCATTAAAACAGCTACTGTCATAGTAACCATTACCTCATCCCAATGAGTGATACAATATTGTACTAAATTTCATTACGCAACTCGTTTCAACGTTCAAGCGAGGGACAGCAGCACCCGCTGCACGCATGTGTGTGTGATGTGCTGTTGCAGGCGATGTACATACGAATTTCTTTATTCTTGATCTTGAATTACAAACACCCAATGGTTTCAGAAACTTTTACAGAGGATTCATATCATGGGTGTAGATAAAGTATTGTATGCAACTGTTATAATTAGGTATTAAAACAACAGTTGCATAAATAACTATTAAAACTTTAAAAAGAGGTTTTCATGAAGTCAATGGTGGCACTTCACGAAGAGCACGGATACATTGTTTTTGGGCTATAAATACCCTATTTATAAGAACAGAATTCTCCCATAGCACAATGCCGTTCTAATGTTAGAAGTTACGTAACCATGATACGCTAAGAGGGCTGTTTTGAGGTTAACTATTTTATAAAGTCTCCACAAGGCAAAAGCGAAACGATTAATCTTTTTTGTAACCTTTAAGCAGTGAGATTTCCATGTGCATCCACTGTCCACTGTTATACCAAGAAAAACGGCTTCGTGTGCTTCGTTAATTCTCTGATCGGAATACGTAATTATAAGGTCAAAATTTGATTTCCTAATGTACAGTACCGACCAAAAGTCCATGAGCAATCTCACAAAGCAATAGACTGACGCTTCGGTTTGACTTACGACCTTCTTCTATAAGTTGTTACAATACTGTAGACACGCACATTACACACACACACTCACTTTGTCTGCAACCAATGACTAGTTCAATAATCATCATTCGTTTTTAGTTTCATTCGTCTTGTTCACATAAATATTAAAGTTTAGCAGGTAGACCACAAAAAACTAAGTAAATTATTTCGATTTCTGTGGGGTAGATGCAGTTTGTTACGAGTATTTAATTAATAGAACTTTTTTGGTTCGTGGATAATATTGGTGACGAGTATTTAGCGCAGTGTTGTGGTTATTATTATCAAAAAGCAGGCATAAAATATATTGAAGAGATCAGATCAGATCAGAGAATATTATTGCGCTGCGTAAAAGTGAAGTGAATATCTAATGAAACCGGACTAAGTGTGAGTGTTATCATTTATATATTTCATATTTTACTAAACATAAATCTTAATCAAGGGTGTTGTTGATAGAACAGAGGTATTGTTGAGACAGAAGATGCCTCTAAAGTTTTAAATTCATTGTGAGGTTTAATTCGATTAGTGAATAATAAATAATAAGGTATTATGTGTAATAAAAACAATGTTTTTCTTTGTTCTAGAGAAATACTGTGAGGGTTAAGAGATATGAGGAAGGGGCTTATTATCGAGTAGCAGCGACGTCAAATGGTGAATGAAACAAATGGTTTCATACCAACGAGATATTTTGCTGAATTATTAAAAACACGTCATTATGAACCGTTCGCCGTGCACTCTGAAGGCTTGCATCACTGAAGACCAGCTAGAAAACCGTTTTTGACCTTAAAATATTGATCGTACCAACTTAATAAACAACAGATTCGTTATTGCATGAATTTATGGTAACGAATTTTTTAAGCATGTTTCAATAGGGTGTTTGTCGTATTTCTTGCAGATATACCGAAATTGTTTAATATTATTTTAGTAATAGTATTATTTTAGGATTAAAATTTGAGGTTTAGTTTCAATCTTCTTTTCGTAAAGAAAATGAATACTTAAGCTTTAACCTCAATAACAACCAATATTTACTAAAGTCAAATAAAATGTAAAATAATTAATACAAATAAAATATAAACAAACTGCCCATATTTAACCTTAAAATTACCTATTCTGTAAGTAGTTTTTTTACATTTTAAGCAGTCTAATATTCTTATTTATTACTTAATTACTTCGACCATGATCAAAGCTTAATTTTTATGGTGAAAAAATCCATTAAAAATTTAAAATATTTCAAAATTTAAATATGTCAAAATAATACAAACTGCTTCTAGTTTCTTGACATCTATTTCACATCTTATTCAGCTGAAGTAATGATAAATAATTGTAGCAGTGTGTTAACTTATGTAAAATAAATATAACGAATAAACATATTTTTTTAATTTTGTTATCATATATCACGCATTTTTTATTCTAAAACCTTTATTGCAATAACAACATAAAAAAGCAGCAATATTTAAAAAATATTATTATCGAAAACAAAAATAATAATATTTGCAAAAAACCGCACTGTGTTTTACGAGATTAGAACCTGGGGCAGATCGAATTCCATACCAACGCTTAACGCTTTCTGCTATCTGCACTTGTTAAGTTACTATCGAATTTTAGCAATGCCATTAACTGGTCAAGTTCACGCGCATAGTGCGTGTGTGCTAGCATGTTTAAAGCGACGGAAATATATTGTTGTTTCGTGTAGAACAAAACTGCGTTATCTGTGGTGTGTGTATCGTGTTGCTTACACATACAAATGTACGAGCTATACCGCGTGTTCACAGCAATATGACTCTTAGCGTGCTCATGCACTTTTGAGCGCTTACTGTACAACTGAACGAAGGAGGTTTTTCCTAAGTTCACTTTTAAATTATTATTATTAAGCCATGTTATGATAGCATTATCGCTTCATTAATCTCTGTATTTTTATATTAATCATTAAGATACTAGTAAAGCGCGGAATTCAAATTTTCTTACGGGTTTTGCAATTTGCAGGTCAGTGTGATCAAGTTGCGAGTTAATTAGAATATTATTCGCGACCGTGGCAAATATGTATTTTTCAAACATGCTTGGAAATTCGAGCATTACATATTTTGACAACTTTCTTCGAGATAAATCGAAAATGCTGTACCTACTGGTCAAATGCACGCCAGCGCCCGGTCAGCAATGTTAGTAGAAAACTCATATCTGTCGTATAATTAAAAAATGGAACGAACTTTTTTTTAATTCGACACATGGCAACCAAGGAGGTAAATTATCAAAGATTTTTTTTTTGTATTTCATGCAAATGGAGCTGTTTAAACTAAAAAAGAAACAAATAAACATGTCGGCGCGTGAAAAATTTTCGTTGTTCGTTGTATTCTGGAATTTATAATTAATTTACTAAGTTTGAATTTCCGCTAAATATTTGAGAAAAGTAGATACTATACAAGCCTTGGCCACAACCAAACGTTGATGGACGACTGTTGCGGCCTGCAACAGTAATGTACTATTAACATAATTATAATCATTAGACATTTAACAAAACTTGAATTTCAAAGGCTTACCTGGCACTTTCGCTTTAAGATGTTTTGATAATCACTCCTATATATCGGAAGAGGTTTTTGCCCTGCAGTTACAGGCAGTTTGGTTAATTTTTAAGTTGAAAATTAAAGTAACCTTATCTCCGTTCGATGTTCAAAAATTATGTAAAATCTATACAATCCAACGTAAGAATGCTATAAAAAAGCAAATCTATGTGATCATTACGTGAACGGAAGGAAACTCGCTTGCTAATGTTGTTAGCAATAAGCGTAAACTGCTTAAAATGTTTGAAAGTCCGAATTACGTGTCTAAACAAAATGTCATGAAGATTGATGAAAAATTCTCCGTTCGGTGGTGAATGAATATAATGGTACGATTTGTTTGTTCTTGTGCTCTTGGTGAGAATAGACATGCGAAATTATCAAACTGTGCTGTCATTCTTGAATGAGTAACGTAAAATACGATTTCGTAAATAAAGTATGTAGTTTTATTGATGTTTTCAGTATGAGGATTTTTTTTTTAAATGAAACTTTTTTAGGCGCGTTGGGCATTTTTGAGATGGGATTAAATCATTGATTTCGCGACACTGTAACGACACCTCACTTTTGTAAACGCGATTGTGCTCTTTATTTCTCGTTATGGATCAATGTTCTATACAAGTATTTTTACTTTAAAGGTTTTTAAACGCGATTGTGCTCTTTAATTAGATTAGATTACGGACCAATGTTCTATACAAGTATTTTTCTTCCACCAAGGCGATCTTGTTCAAGTTTTCATTTCTGTCGGCACTCTCGGAGTGCCATTTTTTTTTCATTTCCCTACCTCAGTGGTTACGTAACACAAGAGTATGTAATTAGCTTATGATTTGTTTATTTATTTTATTTATTTACTTATTAAACCTTTATGCAAAAGTATAAAAATACTGTACAAAGGCGGACTTAATGCCTGAGGCATTTTCTTACCAGTCGACTTTAGGATGATGCAGAAAGAAACCTTGGCAGGGCAAAATAAGGAATAGATAGGTAACTCAAACATACATATAAACATTGTCACTGACAAAATAGCTTCCTTCCTGCCTGAATAGCAGTGATAGTCTAGTGGTGTGACCGTCGGACTCTCAAGTCATAGGTGTCGAGTTCGAACTCAAGGCACGCACCTCTGGCTTTTCGGATTCATGTGCGTATTGTATAATTATTACTTGCTTCAAAAACGGTGACGAAAAACATCGTGAGGAAACCGGCATGCCTGAGAAATATTTCTCGACGGCATGTGAAGCCAAGTTAGAGACCACACGAAAAGAAGAAGAACCCTGACAAGACTCGTTTTCTCGTCTACCAAATTATTATTTCTCCTGAAAGAACGATTGGAAGGAAACAAATCCAGAAATTCAGCGCTGGGATGATTCTGCCAACTTTTATTTAGTAACTAATTAATAGAGAAATTAATTAATTTCTTTAGGTCCATAGTCATTATTCTCATAAAATTTTATTAAGTAGATCAGTAAATAAGAAGCGAGTCAAGTTTTCAGTCTATCTAAACGAGGCGAGGATTAATTTCTTTGAGCAGCATGACCTAGTCTCGACATGAAACCAATTTCTTGGAGACATCTCAGATGGGCTTATAACTACTTTGATTTAATATCGTAACTAGATGTCGTAAAATCACTGGAAGTTTCTTTACGTAGGTTGATCAATCTATACTTAATATTATAAAGAGGTAAAATTTGTTTGTTTGTTTGTAAGTATGTTTGCAGACTAGCAGTCGGATTTGAAAAATTCTGTTCTCTTACATTGGATAGCTCAATTCTTGAGGAAGGTAAGATAAGGCTCGCAGACGAAGTAGCGCGCAGAAGCTAGTATTGGATTAAAAAAAAAACAAATTTAGCAATGTTTATTTAGGGTTAGGTTGATATGCACCTACTCATTAGTACATCCACATTTCGCCAGTTATGTTTAAGTCCCAAGTAATAGGAGGCGAGCCTATTGCCATCAACCGGGCAATAATCCAAACTCCGGGCTGCTACTGAGAAATTACAGGTGGAAAACTCAATAACACTTCGGCTGACCCGGGAATCGAACTCAGGATCTCATGCTCAGTAGTACCACTTGCAACCACTAGACCAACGAGGCAGTTATTTCACGATAAATACAAAGCAATGTAATCTATTCACAATGAAGTCGGTAATAACTCTAAAGAGCAGTTATTTTTTTGTGGCATGAGGAACAGGGTGTAAAGTTCACTCATCCACCATAGAAGAGGGAGGATCCTCCGATCAGACGGGTGTTGTGTCTGGCGGGCAACTGCCCAACGGTTTGAAGTTGAAATCTTGTATCTATATCGATCGCTCGGTAAACTCTAATAGCGCGATGCAGGATTTGTGTGACGTCATGTCTATGATGCGTAGTTTGTATGTGGCGGTGTAACCGCTACAATTTCAACAATATTATACAATACAGCAGTTATTTCACAATAGCTGTCGTTATTTAGCCGTTATTTGTCTAATACTAAAATAAATGGAGTATAGTTAAATGTAACCCGAAACAGTCAATAGTAAATCTTAGGTAGACCAACTCCCGTCATTATTTTCTTGGCACCGCAAACATTTGTACAAGAATCCCGTTAGAGGATTTATGAGTTTAGGAAAGTTTGCTCGTTTCCGATGTATCTCAAGTGGTTTGAAACTGCATGTCTGTGTTCACGAAACGACTTGTTTATTTCAACGATACCTAATATTTGCGGAACACCGTATATTATCGGTAAGGGAACAAGCAAAATATGACTAAAATATTAATAAAACTGTGTCTTAGCAGGTTGTCGAAAAAGCTTTTGATGAACTCAAAATTATCCTAAAGATCCGATCGATTTTAACTAACTACTATTTTAGTACGGAGTCTGGATTTGTGATCGCTCCTAATAGATACATGGGACTAAAATATAACTGGCGAAATGTGGGTGTACTAAGGTACTTACTCCTCTGCCTAAAGGTACTGAAACACACGCTTATAAAAAAGCATGCTTGATATCTTTAAAACTAGCATGCGCTGCAGCTGTTCACATTATTTTGTTAGCAATAAGCATGCTAGATTTAAGCTAGCAAAACTCCGCAGTGTGATATCGATTATGTAGATAAATAAGATAAAACAAAAATAAAATTGATTTGCTGTTTTTTTTCTGGGGTCAACGACCCCGATGTAATGTATCGATTTCCATCAGGTCTGCGAGTTTTGCTAACTAATTTAATGTGACTCTGTTTATTGTTAGGCTTTTGCTTAAACATAGTGTGTTTATTTATGAAGTACTGTATGATGTTCACTGCGGTACACATGGACCGTTTTCTAGTCGGGAACCTAAAGCCATTTGGAACCACATAAATGAAAAAGTTCAACAATCGACGGGTTACGAGTCGCAAAGGACAATGCCGATTTTAGTATAGAAAGTGGCGTCTTTTTTTTTTCTCGCATCCATCAACCAAATCTTGTTTTTCTACCACAGAATTGTGTACGAAACGAAACTTATTTGACATACAATCTCTAAACTCAGTCCGAAATGAGATATGTGTAAGAGTTAGAAGTTTCTATGTATTTATTAGCTGTGTAGGCAATTTTTGACACGTAGGTGCAAGGTTAGTGTTAAGTTACCATAAAATAGATAGCCGCTAAATGCTTTTGGACATTGAATAGTCAGTACACCCCCTCCCGTGCATTTTGCGCGCCCCCGAGCACGAACAGGTTTGTATTATAATCTTTTTGCACCTAGGAGTAAAAAATTGCCTAGAAAACCAATAAATACATACAAATTTCTAACTTTTATATCTCATTTCAGACTGATTTTAGAGATATGCACATCAAATAAGTTTCGTTTGTTACATTATTCTCTGTAATAAAAAAACAAGATTAGGTTGATGGCCGCGGGATAGCAAAAAGACGCCAATTTCATGCATTGGCCTTTTCCGAAACATTTAGCTGCGATAAATGTTGACTGGACAATTAAAATCGATACGATATTTTATAACGATAAACAGTTCAATGTAATCTGGCCGTATATTCCCTTTATAAATACATACATTAAAACTTGACCTCGTACAGCCACAATAAACAGAGCACTGCGCAAATATGTGGGCGCTCATAAAACTGAACAACTCGATTACTTAGAATAGATTCAATGCACTCGGAATTGAAATCGATATTCGGTATCGAGTTGGTATTCGGTATCCGGCACGGTATTCGATTTTTGAATAATGAAATAAGATTTTTTAAGTGCTGTTGGTATTCAATTAAAAGATCTCGGTCAAGTATGAGTCTGACTCGCTTACTTACCTACTTCAATTTAATAGCTGTGATGTGTAATTAATTAATTTTATTCCGCTGCCTCCTGGTTGTTAAGGTTTGTATAATAATAAATTAGAGTGCGGGCAAACCATTAATTTGGATTGGTTAAAATTGAATATTTCACTGAGCTTCAGATTCAAAATTAATTTTTCATTTACCTCAATGTGAATTCTTCCGTTTTGAAGTATTAGAATGGTAATTCAATAAACGATAGCAGTGAAGTGTTATATTTTACATGATTTATTAATTTTGAATGGTCTCATTGGATTTATAAATAAGTGGCGAGGGTGTGAGTTTCTAGGTTCGATTTGTAGCAGGTTTAGTATTTCGGGAATTTTATGACCGGTTCAAAAGGGTTAAATACTTAAGTATCAACAATACCGTTTTTAAATCTCAAAGCATAGTTTCGAAAGTAAATCTTGGACTGCACGGTGCAGGCAAAAATTGAAAGGAACCGTAAAGAAGCCTCTTAATAGTCTCAAATCACCAACACGCTAGCAAGCACGCAGCAATCGTCAATGCTAAATACGAGTAAGTACGGATTCCTTCCTGTAGAAATAATTTTTTTTTTTTTGTTCTCGTTTTGTAAATTCTAAAAGTCTATACAATAATAAATTAATAAAACAGTAACGAAGACAAAGTGTGGGAACGAGTCTGATGCCGAAAATATCGTTTTTAGAATTTTTGTCCGTTTGTCTGGATGTATGTTCCGGATTGGGGCAAAAACGGTTGAACGGATTTAGATGAAATTTGGCATTCATATAGTTTACAACCTGCATTAACACAGGATACTTTTTATCCCGGTAGCACGTTCCAGTAGGATATTTTACAACATCCACGCGGGAGAAGCCGCGGGAAAAAGCTAAATAAATTTAAAAGGGTTCTAGATTAAGGGTCAATGGTAAGTTTATATTGTTTATGTCAACTGTCACTGTCAAATATGGCGGGCTGTCACAGCAGATTGATTGTAATGGCTGTCCTGAATAAACTGCGTTAATACCTTACACGCTGTTTCCCATCCTCTTCGCCATTGGAGTATATGAGTAAAACTACGTGTAGCTTTTTATTTGACATCATCATCATCATTTCAGCCGAAAGACGTTCACTGCTGGACATAGGCCTCCCCCAAGCACCGCCATTTCGACCGGTTCTGTTCAACATAAACTTACCATACATTACACTTTCCTATCTGAGGAGAGCCCTTGGCCCTGCAGTGGGACGCCAAGAAAGTAAGTATTACAGTCCGTGCGCGACTGGTAGTCACCGCCTGAGGTATGTGAGCGGTGAGACGGGGGAGGTAGACAAAGTCCAAGCTAACTCAGTCTACCAATTTTGTCTATGCCCCCCCCCCCGTCTCACCGCTAACATACCTCAGGCAGTGACTAGCAGTCGCGCACGGACTATAAATTACCAGAGGTGAACAACCTTGACACCTCACCTTCAACGAAAAACAAGGCATTGCCATAATACAAAAATAGATTGCCGTATTAGCACAAACATTGAACAACGAAACGCAGAGTTTTGATCTGACGCCAAAGAAAACAGACTGGCCAGTGTTTATTGACAGTTCAATTTCTTATTATACTCGATCAAAAAGAACATGCTTATTTGATCTGTGTTCGTTGGTACGTCTGTTTTGAACATCTGGACCGGAGAACGGGAAATGCAGATGATGTAAAGAGTAATAAAAGTATAATGTAATACAAAAGTGCGTGGTACCTGTATCTACCTACAAGGTCAAAGTTGTATGTCCTACAAGCTTAAATTTATACAGGTATATAAGTTTGTACCTTTATAGGGACAAATTAGATACTATTATGGAGCTCGTGACTAAGTAATAACAGCACCACGGGTCGATCCATCAGTTTTTAAGCTGCGCTTGCTGGGATCGGTTAGTGGATGGATGACCATCTTTACAGACGAGACGCCTCCGTGCCTCGGAAAGCACGTTAAGCCGTTGGTCCTGGCTGTCATTCGTGGATCTTTGACAGTCGTTACTGGTCGTCAGAAGCCTGAAAGTCTGACAAACAAGTCCTACCAAGGGGTATTTATTACCCAATACTGGATTGTTGAGGTCGGATAGGCAGTCGCTCCATGTAAAATATTGGTATTCAGCTGCATCTGGTTAGACTTGAAGCCGACCCCAACATATGTAGTAGGGAAAAGGCTAGGCAGATCGTTTAATTAGGTAGGTACTATTATGGAGGTATGTCATGGAACGGGGTGTTAAGTTCACTCATCCCCTATAGAAAAGGGAGGATCCTCCGACCAGACGGGTGTCGTGGTGGGCAACTGCCCAACGATTGATGTTGGAAAGTTATACAATAATAAAAAAAAAACCCTATTCGATCCGAAAGGGGCACATAGGTACTCCAAAAATATTACCAAAAAGTAATAAAAAATCTTATTAATATTGAAAATAAAAAGTTATTGCTATTTAAAATTCACATTTTTAGTACCAAAATTACCCCAAATCCATTAAAATTAGCAAGTTATTGTAGGATTTTTAAACATTTTAGTCATTCGTTCTTATTTTTGAGAAATGGGAACACTGTCCAACCGATTGACGGTTGGAGTAGCGGTTGGTGTAGGGGAAGGGGTAATTTATAAACGCGGGCACTTGGCCGAGAGAGCTCAATCTGGTCAAAGCAATTTTTTTTAAATTGTTTTCGCTTTGTGATGGTAACTCCAAAAATGATAATACTGATCTCAACTAATAGTCCTTTAATGCAAAATTGCTGTGTTATTTTCCTAATAAAGCTGTGATGTATAATTTGAGTTTTATTCCAAAAATTGCTTAACTGATCACCGCTATCCCCTTTACCGTGAGCACGATATAAACTCGACACCAAGTAATCATTCGTTGTCAATGACAGAGGGCATTTCTCTATCCGAGCGAATCAAGCAGAGATTAATCGAGTGCCAATCTTTGTGGCGAATATCTGAAATCTAGTATCATGCCCAAAATGATAGGCTGACTTATTGAAATACTAGATTTCAAAATGTATCGAAGTCACAGACATAATTATCTTCGATCCATTTGAAATCTAGTATCTGTCTCTGTAGATTGGCAGTCAGTCCACGTAAAATACTGGTATTCAGCTGCATCCGGTTAGACTGGAAGCCGACCTCAACATAGTTGAAAACTCTATAGAAAAGAGAGGATCCTCCGGCCAGACCGGTGTCGTGTCTGGCGGGTAACTGCTCAACGGTTGAGGTCGAGATCTTATACAAGATATTCCATTTAAAATTGTCTAAGGGGCCTTTGCGAGTTGGCTTCGGCCCCTTGTACGCCTTCCAAAGGTCCGGAAACCCAGGGTCCCGAGAAATGTCAAAGACATTTAAAAATAATAATAGTAATTGTTTTATTTTCAGGCAACTAAGGACTTCTTTATATATTATATAAATTCTGGTAGAACATTTTCCATGAAGTTTTCATATAAAAAATTTCTACTGAGTCACGTCGCGCATGTCTACCCTTAAACGATCTCTGTGCTGGATGAATTTCCCACTACACTACTATGTTATGCAACGTGGACTATTCTCTATTATAATTGAGGATAGGTGCACTACTATAGTAATGGTTAGGTAAACAGTTGGTAAGATAAAGAAACACGTTTATGTTACGATAGATTTAAAACTATGGTATATTCCTAAAGTATCTGATAAAAATGTAAACAAACCCTGTTCAGGTTAAATTCTTACGTAATCAAAAACATTAACTACAAGATATGTAATCTGTGCTACAAGGAGTTTGTATTTAGAATCTATATTTAGAAGGTTTCAACTTTATACTTTTTCCAACAATTAATTTATGTTTGATTAAAATGATTAAATTGTAATTGAAAAATCACCGGTTATGAAATGAAGGTGATTTAAAATTAGAATTTCGGGTTTAAATATTCAAATAATTAAATTTTGATTAGATTGAGAGACCATTCAATTTGTAATTGTTACTTCAAATTGTCATCCACAGGAAAATTTTCTGATTAATTTGTTTACATTTTCCTCAAATACTTTTGGAAGCGACTACAGTTTACCTTCACCAGAAGGGATACCGTGGTCTTATTTTTAACCACAAGTCACATAAAACATTTTAGTATAAGTAAGATGATCCGTTATTTATTTACTTTTTCCTCTGTCCGTCGCGGTTACAAACCGCAGATATTTTTTTTATTACGCCTCACAGCCTTGTTTAAATCACTTTTAATAGCATGTTAAAAGAAGCTAATAAAACGTTAGTTACTGGTAAACCATGTTATTGTTTCGGGCATTAGTAAAATTTACTTTGTAGTTGGTTAGTTTTTTGTCAGAGTAATTTTTTTTTGTTGCGTAATGTATTTTATTTTGCATACTATTGAATAGAATAATTTTTTTATAACTGAACAGACAGCTGTGCTGCTGGGGAGTTTGTTGCGCCACTTCTTCTTCCCAGCTAAAGGCACTAGGAAGTGGTGAAGGGTGGGCGTTTTGAGGGACTGTCTTATGTAATTTTGACGTTCGAAAAGTGCTGATTCTCAGCCTAGTTTGAATAAATGACCTTTTTTTTCGTTTTACTGAATTTTAGTACAGAAGCCCGAGGATTGAGCAGTAATGGCCTAGTGGTGTGACCGACGTACTGCAAAATCATAGGCCTCGAGTTCGAACCCAATACACGACCCTCTGACTTTTCGGATTCATGGGCGTATTGTAAAAACATCGTGACGGCCATGCCTGAGAGATATTTCTCGATGGCATGTGAAGTCAAATCAGAGGCACATGGGCGGCATAAAAAATTTGACACGAGGTTAGTCACATCTAACACGAAGAAGAAAGAAGTACAGAGGACAGCATGTCTGTGCTAACATTTTGACCTTAAAAGCTGGCCTACCGTAGTACGGAGTTTTTGTATAGATTATCAGGCCATGCTAGAGATGTGCGAGGTAGCTGAGCTGTGCGAGGATGCATAACGAAGCTGTGAAACGATGCGTAGATGAGTGCTGCGAGGATGTGTAGCGGACTCTTTTCAGATACGATTTCTGACTCGCTTCTATCCCTAACACACATCCCTCGCACACATCTCTCGCACACATCCCTAGCACATATCTTTTGCACACATCCCTCGCACCCATCCCTCGCTAGTTTTGTAAAAACCTCGCACCGCTAAGCCGTTTCCACCAGAGCTGCGCTGAGCGAGGCTAGGTAAATGAAGCGATTCTATTGGTTCTTAACAAACACATCCCTCGCTACGCATCCTCGCACATCTCTGGTGGAAACGCAGCCTTGTACTGGTTTTGTTTCCACTGACGTGCAGTCCACTGTTACGAACTAACTTAGGCCTCTAAAACATTTTTAGTATTGCGGAAACTGTCATAGCAGCGTGTCAAAATGCTTGGAGCTTTTATGACTACTAAGTATTTTTCGTATCCATTATAAACATAAATTATTCGAACCTGACAATCACAAACATTCAGCGAATGGTTTCAAAGTTATGTGAACAGATTTTGGGACCAAAATAAAAAAACATCTTAACTTTTCTATGAAACATTGTTTAAAAAACTCAAAGGAATTTTTATTGTATCTTCTTCTCTATTCGCGCGACCATTATTTTATTAAAACACCCTCCCTATTTTATATACACCGTGAAATTTGAATCACAGTTTTGCTAGAACAAACGTTGTTCAGACCATAGTCTAGTACCATTCTACAGCATCCAATAAAATAAAAAAAACATCATTGGTTTTTGATAAAACACAAAAAAAACAATGTTTAAAATGTCAAGATTATCGTTACTCCCTACAACACAGACACCACGCTTGGGACACAGCATTGTTTACAGGGAAATGTACCTCCATAAAGAAAATTTAGTAAGCAGTAGATAATCTTGACATTTTAAACTTATGTTTTTTTTTTATTGGATGCTGTAAAATGGTAGTAGACCATGGTCTGAATAACGTTTGTTCTAGCAAAACTGTGATTCAAATTTCACGGTGTGTAATGTAGTTCCAATGTACACTGCCCCTATTATTCTTACACTATGTATGTACTACAAGTCAGTTTTCACTTGATAAATTATTCTGTTCAATATTTTAGAAGCATTAGTGTGTGATGCATCGCGATAGTGGCACCTTTTAGTGGTGGCAGCAATAAAATAAATTCAGAAAATCCACTGCTTTTTGCGACTTACAATATAACTGTAGGAACTTCTTACTGCGCGTTCGCACTAGCGAAACATCACAACAAAATATGTTGAAATCTCTAGTTCCTGTCAAACATTGTATGGAAAATTGACAGTAAATAGAGATTCCAACATGTTTTGTTGTGAATGTTTCGCCAGTGCAAACGCACAGTTAGTTCCCACGCGGGTGGTCAATGATGCTACCGACCTTACCCCGTGTCCTAATCAAAACGACCAGTCGTGTAAATTATGCGATCATCGCGTTCATTGGCATTCATTTGTTTGGGAAACCAGAATGCCCCCTTTCTTGGCGTGACGACGCATTCGGGTTAGCTGACCAAAATGAACGCGACGTTTTTGACTTATAGTGCGCTTAGGCCGTATTCTCTTAAAAGATTTCTATTCAAAAGCAGCAGAAAACAGTTGGAGGTGGAACTTGTGATCTGATCTTTTACATTCGCATTTATGGCGTGGACACCAAGTTTTATTTGAAAATATTAGGTATATCTACAAATGTTTAGAGTGGTTTGCGGTACTACCCTAGTTTATGATTTAAACTAGTTGTATTCAAGTGCAAGTCGAACTCGCACATAGGGTTCCGTACCCTTGGGATTGGAGTTTTATTTTCAATAGGTACAAGCCGTGTGGCCGTGTGTCGGTTCGTCATTTTTACCGATGGGATATCCATCCCATCGGTAAAAATGACGAACTTCCAATATAAACTTTCATCCCCTATTTCACCCCTTTAACTGTGGGCGGTCTGTCAGTGAATAAATTTAAGATTTTAATAAAGGAGATGGAAAATGTTGGGCCCAAGTGTAAATAAGTTGAGATATGATCTAAAAATTAATCATATTTTTTTATCCTTGAATATCAAAAATCAGCTCAATTCATTGTCTGGAAGCGGAGAAATATGATAAAGATAGTTTTCATGAGATCATCGATTATAGTAATCAATTACACAACTACAAAAATAAATCTACCCACTAGGTAGCACTAGGTAATATAGTTAACTCAAAGTAATTAAATGCACTATATATACTTTTATACAATATAGTGCATTTAATTTAAATAAAACATCATTAATTACTGAAAAACCAAAATAATGATTATCAATTTCATTTCGATTAAAATCAGTTTTATTTTTTTGTCTATGTCACTGGCAGTATATATTCTGAATAAAGTTTTATTTAATTTTGATTTTATTACGGTTCCGAAGATTCGTCCTGAGATACTTTAGTAATACTACGTTTATTTATTGACTACTAGCTGACCCGTCAGAAATGGTAAAATTTTAGTCTTGATTTTTCGGCTGTTTCTTTGGGTTGTTCCTAATTTCCATTTTCCTAAACTACCCCAGTAATGAAGCAAACAAAACAAAAAAAAAACAGAGGCACTCCGGGAGTGCTGACAGAAGTGAAAACTTGAAAAAAAAATCAGCACCGCGGTAGTCAACGCGTTGATGTCTTTTACTCCACGGTGTCGGAAAATTGCGTTAAAGTGTCGCGAAATCAGTGGTTTAGTCCCATTTCAAAAATTCCCAACGCGCCTAAAGAAGGTCGAGCCATTTTCAAGTTTTTGCGAGACTAATGCACGGCAATTGATTTTTATTATATTTAGAGATAGATTACGACTTACATTTGTTTTTAGAGGTGGGAACCCACAATTGTAATCACAATTTCGACACTCGGAGACGACATTGGGACATGGGGTATAGAAAATCCTGAAAAGTAGGATAATCAATAGTAGAAAACATTGGTCAACAAAAAATACACCTACAGATTAAAACCAAAAAGCCAAAAATACCGTCTGTAAGGACAGTCTGACTGCCCCATTGATCCAGTGGTTGCAAGCGCCACTGTTGAGCGTGGGGTCCTAGGTTCGATTCCCAGGTCGGGCAAAGTGTTATTGGGATTTTCCATTAGGAATTTCTCAGTAACAGCCGTTAGTCCTGCACCTGATCAATCTCCGGTCATGTCGGATTGCCGTCCCATCGGACTATGAGAGTGAGAGAAGAGTGACTCCGCTAAGATTGGTTATAGCCGAAATTAGGTCTGGAGGACTATTAAGTTAAAGTCAACCACACATATGTAACAATTTGACATTGACAGTGCCATTATGTCGTAGCAATGGGGATAAAAACTGCCATTTGCTCACTTCAGATGTCGCTATCATTGTCCGTCTTTAAATTTGACAGCTAGCTGTCAATATCCATACATTTTTTGTAAACAATCAACTTATTTTACGCCTAATTAAATAATATGCCCCCTTGCGCAGCTGTTGACTGCAAAAATCCGGGGACCCATGTATTCCCCAAAGATCTTAAAAGAAGAAAAGTGTGAGAGAGAGCTTTCCGAAGAAAAAATTGGAAACCAAATAATTCGTCGAGGTTATGTACATTTTAAACCTGAAGACTCAGACGAATGCGTATACAGGTGATGCTCTTTTTCATAATACAGTGAACTTAAGTGTGTTTTCATTATAGGCATTTGTGGATATTTATTTATATACATTATACTAAGGTTGTTTTGTTAAGATTATCTTTTAATCAACCAAAATACTCGTATGTCTAAGTAGCAAGCATCTATGCAGCATTCGCTTTATTGCATTGTATTTAATATCTTCATACCAAACTACCTACTGCCTAATATTAACACATATCCTGCACTGAATCCTACCGAAAGGACTGGCCTGCAGCGACTGTGGACAAACCTGTGTGGAAAAGGAAATAGGAGGCCTTTGCCTAGCTGTGGGACTTTATGGGCTAAATAGATAAATATATCTTCCACTCATCATATTTGTATTTAATGTTTCGCACATAGATAAGTAGATCATAAATCGTTTTTGTCTGTTCTAGGTGATAAAAATATATACAAAAGGCTCAGGAAGACTGCTGTACTAAAGTCAAACCAGTCCACCCCCCTTAGCTGAAGACAGAGCAAATAGACTGTTACAGAGAAATGAGAAAAAACAATGTTTTGATACATATAGTGATTAAATTGCTGGACCTAGCCATGTTCAAACCCGTGATAGTTATGAAGAGCCATATAAAGACGAGGAATTTACAATGTTTAACGAAATATAAATTTTTCCTAGCACACCATTGGAGCCAGATGATGGGCCAGAGCGGGACCAACATACTGTATCATCAAGGCATACTAAGTGAATTGTGTGTACATTTATGGATCTATAAAGAACTGTAGAAACAATGACAGTATCATTGCTTTCTACACAGGTTTTGAAACCTATCAAAAGTTCTATTTTGTGTGTTCGACTTAAGTGTAATGGCTCACAAAATAAAGTATTATGGAAGTCTTGTGAAGAATATTACTATTGAAAATGTTATTTATTTCAATGTAATTTAATTTTTAATTTAGTATTTAATGTAAACCAAATATTTGATCCTAGTTTATTGCATTATTGCTTTGTTTTTACATAATTCTAAATCAGCCATTATTAGAAATTAATTGCAGTCATAAAAATGTTAAATTCAAATATAGTGCATGTGGTGTTAGCTTTAAGTAATTTTTGCACTTATAAATGTATATCGTGTAGTTTTAAAAGAAATGTACTTAATGTGTAAACAATTGTAGGCTAACCTATTAATTAATAAATAAGTCAACGCGTTCACATTGAACGTTTGTTATGTTTGACAAAACATCACAATTTTATGCCCCTCGCATCAAAGATATTTTTTGTTTGTCTTATGTGCTGTAACTTTAGGGAATGTATTATGTCATATGCATTGTGTATAAGGAGATAAATAAAACATTGTATATAATATTAATTTGGTTTTATTACAGTATCATAGTATTTATCGTAAATTGCTGGTTGGAGATACTCAGTATAAAATGATGTTGTTTTTGGTTGTTTGAACATCATTAATTTTTCTGTGCATACTTTATGCATAGGTAATTGTAATCTTTGTACATACTATATCCTCTATACCATGGAGGACTGTGAAGATATGTTTACAGTGTGCTTCCAAGCCACTTCCAGCTGCACATTCACAATGACTTTCACATATCATACCAGTCTTATTCATTAATCTTTTCATTTGTGCCTGCATTGTGCATGAAAATAAGCATGGTTACGATCATTAGCTTGATCAAGCTCCTGTTTTCATAGAGGATTTTCACTTTAGGAGATATTTGAAACCTGAAATAATATTAACATTAAATTAAGTATATTACACGTTTTTTTTATAGTTGAACTCACAAAGGAAGTAGTGAATGCATCATAAGTTGATCACTGTATGAAAACTTACCTTTCAGCAAACGTTTGAATGTGGGTTTTAGATAGCGCTGGAAGATCAGCGCTAGAATTGACATCCCTGAACTTTTCCAGGGCAGGAATGTTAGGGTTATCATCCTCAAGCCCTTCTTCAACTCCGATCAAGTTATTCCTGTCGTATGCCTCCAGTCTTCAACAAAAAAAGGAGTTTTAAATAATGTAAACAAAACAATCTATCAAATATAAAATGGTCATTATTTATTTACCTTTCCACTAAAGCTGCTTTTTTACCCGTGGTAGGCGCATCTCTTTTCCATAACTCCGCTTTTAGTTGTACTACACTCCAAATCGCATACATTTTTGTCTAGTTTTCGTATAAACGATATCGACACAACAGTGAAAACATAAACAACAATGGCGGACTAAAGACGCACAACCGTGCTGCCATCTGCTATGAGCTTTCAGTTTTTAACCCCATTAGAGCTATTGACAGTGCCGTTATGTTGTTGCAGTTAGAGCTATTGACAGTGCCATTATGTCGTAGCAGTTAGAGCTATTGACAGTGCCATTGTGTCGTAGCAGTTAGAGCTATTGACAGTGCCATTATTTCGTAGTAGTTAGAGCTATTGACAGTGCCATTATGTCGTAGCAGTTAGAGCTATTGACAGTGCCATTGTGTCGTAGCAGTTAGAGCTATTGACAGTGCCATTGTGTCGTAGCAGTTAGAGCTATTGACAGTGCCATTATGTCGTAGCAGTTAGAGCTATTGACAGTGTCATGATGTCGTAGCAGTTAGAGCTATTGACAGTGCCATTATTTCATAGTAGTTAGAGCTATTGACAGTGCCATTATTTCGTAGTAGTTAGAGCTATTGACAGTGCCATTATGTCGTAACAGTTAGAGCTATTGACAGTGCCATTATGTCGTAGCAGCTAGAGCTATTGACAGTGTCATGATGTCGTAGCAGTTAGAGCTATTGACAGTGCCATTATTTCATAGTAGTTAGAGCTATTGACAGTGCCATTATTTCGTAGTAGTTAGAGCTATTGACAGTGCCATTGTGTCGTAGCAGTTAGAGCTATTGACTGTGCGATTATGTCGTAGCAGTTAGAGCTATTGACAGTGCCATTGTGTCGTAGCAGTTAGAACTATTGACAGTGCCATTATGTCGTAGCAGTTAGAGCTATTGACTGTGCGATTATGTCGTAGCAGTTAGAGCTATTGACAGTGCCATTATGTCGTAGTAGTAAGAGCTATTTTCGTAATACAAGTGATGTGCGGTTGACTGTAGAATAGGCCTCTTCCATGCTGCGCCACAACACCCTGTCCTCTGTCATCCGTATCCAGTCTGTCCCCACATTTTAAGGTTATCGGTCCATCTAGCTGGGAGGCGTTCCACACTACGTTTGCCGATATGCGGTCTCCACTCCAGAACGTGTCGGCTCTACTGGCCCTCGCTTGGTCCTTCGACAAACATGGCCAGCCCGCTGCCACTTAAGCTTGCTTACTCTACAAGCTATGTCACTATTTCCGGTTCTTTTCTGGATAATTTCATTTCTGATTTTATCCTTTATATAAACTCTGGGCATAGCCCGCTACATAGCGCACTAAACACTATTTGTTGAAATATTATTATGTCGGTGAAATTGGTTGGCGTCTATAACGTTTACGGATACAATGCATTCAATTTAAACACAACAGCTGCACGATTATCACACAAATTGCGTTGCATATCCCACACGTACCTACACGTACAGTAGGCCTCACGCCAGTTTGACCTTGAGCTGGCCTAGCTTTGCACCGAGTTTAAATAGAATAAGAGGCCAGCTAAATGAACCCGCAGACAGACGCGACGCGACCCTCGTAGAACAATTTCCATAAAGTTTTCATAGAAATTGTTCTACTAGAGTCGCGTTGCGCTTGCCTGCGGGTGTCGGAGCCTTTATGCTGGTTTTTAACGTCTGTATGTTTTTTATAAAATGTATTTTCATCGATATTTTCGTCAAATGTGGACCAATTTTGAAAGTTCTTGTTTTCATTTAGTAGAATAAGCTTGCGCGATTCTTTGTAAATTTCATTAACTTTGCTTGAGTAGTTTTTGCGTTAGCTTAATTAATACGTTTTTTTCCCATTGAGTCTATGTAGGTGATGTTATAATAACTTCCTGTTTCTGTTATTTACATAACTGGTAGTGGTATTCGCAGCCACACACTGTTGGAATGCCATTACAAATATTGTATTTTATATTGTATTTTATTTTTATATCATTTAAATATCTCATTATATGCTGTATCGGTCGACGTCATAACGTCAATGCCGGCTGTCAATTTTTATAAATATTGCCAATTTTATCAATTTCAAATTTTTGTTCATAATCTGTTTTCTTACTAGTCATTTATTATTGTCAAGATCCGTTCCGTTTCGTAGTTTTATAAGATCAACGCAGTCATACGATTTTGCCTTTGAAGGTACATACCTATCTTCTTACGTTAAAAAGATTATAGTTTAATTTAAGTAGTTATTATGACACAGATATTGGGTATTTATTTACAACACAACACACACACATGTATGTCACTACAGTATATTTGATTTTGTGAGCAATTTTTTATATTATCCTCTAATTTATTAAAGCGGACACACACTTCCCTGTTTATTATTCTAGCGTATGGCACTCGTGGGTTGCAGCTGAAAATCAGCGTCAGGTGGTACACTTTGTGTTGTCATCTGACAATATGCTGAGCTGAGGCCCTTTTGGCATTATAATCATTGTTTTCTGTTTTTTATAGTTATAAGGTGTATTTTTTCTGCAGTAATGCCAATAAACGCATTTTTCTTTCTTTCTTTCTTCTTTCTATTCGAATTTGTGTGGGGTTGGTACTATAAATAAAAAGTGAAAAAAAAAAACACTACAAAGTGGAATATTACTTTAAATTCGGACGTTGTTGTCTTTTTATTTTCGTTTGATGCCACCGACTTTCGAAATTAAAGTAATTTTTTATTTTTTTTTGTTACTACTAGTTTGCGGCCTACCGTACCTACGATAATACGTTTGTTTCTAGAAAATGTAGAGAACAACTTGTTCATAGTTTTCTACGAACTGAACAAATTGAATAGAGTCTGCAATATGTAATTGGTTCAGAAGCTGTACTGAAACTTTCTTTATGTTCACTTGAACGGAACGAGGTAGTTCCGGAAACCCTAGCGCTGGAATCTAGAATGCAGTGCACAATAATGTTAACAAATTGAAAAGTTAGAGATCATCTATATTACACTAGAGCTTTAGTGGAGCATGCTTTGTAGCTAATACAGCATGTATCAGAAAGGTGTGGTTAAATTTAGAGTGGTGGTTACAGATAGTGATGTGCCAGATATCCGTATCCGTATCCGTATCCGCGGATACCTGAGGGAGAAAAAAGATCCGTATCCGTATCCGTTACTTTTTGGCAGATCTTGAACGGATCTTTTATATTAATATATTTCATTACGTATATGAAATTTCAAAGATATGTAGCATGAAATACTGTTAACTTCAACCCAGATTAGTAAAAAAAAAAACATATTTATTATAATTCAAGTAGAGTAAGTACCAGTAAATTAAGTTATATGGTAGTAATTAAACTATCTTTATAGTGAAATCAAATCTCTAATATTTGTGCTATGCTAATTGAAATAATTATGTGATGACACATCAATTAAAAATATGTTGTTTTCAAGAACTTAAAAAAAAATATACGTTATAATTAATATTGAGTAATGGTAAATTGTATTTCAAAAAGAGTAACTTGGCAGCTTTGTCCCCCAAAAGTCAGTTATGATGAGGATCATAAATAATTCCTGCTGAACCTGAAGAAAGTTGAGATCCGTATCCGTATTCGCGGATCTAGACCCTTATGATCCGTATCCGTATCCACGGATCACGTTTTTTAACGATCCGGCACATCACTAGTTACAGACCATCAAACTGAACAACTTTCTCCATGGGACTAACATCAAATCGCGAAAAAAAATTCAGCTATCCCATACATTTGGGTCGAGTAGGTATTGAAGTTTTATCTGGGACAGCAGATAATTAATTTTTTCACACCTTTAACCTTGACCACAACTTTCTGATACATGCTGTATTTTTTGGGTGAAGAAAATATAACAGATGAACTGATGGCCGATGGAGCCGAAGGGTTCTGAAGGGGCGACCACGCACAGCGTTGGAAGGACTCTCACCTGGTGGATCGACGACCTTGGGAAGGCCGCAAGTGGCGATGCTTGAGGGAAGTCTTTCGGCTGAAATGATGATGGTAATGATGATGAACAAGTCGGTGGATGTATGAAATTTTGAAGTAGATAAACAGCTGTGTGTGCTTACGTGAACCAACATACAGTATACCTACATCAAAATGTAATTAAAATGACTGAAAGCCTCTTAAGGAGTAATTCTGGCCCTCTTCTCATACAGAGAAGGCATGAGCTTGGATCACCACACTTACTCAAGACAGGTTGCCGATTCCAGACATTTAGTAATTATATATCCAGGTTTCTTCAATATGTTTTTTCTTCACCGATGACAGCAATGTTCAAAATAAACTCATATAATATCATAGACGTGACACATTATATTCTTAGGATTTCAAACGTATGATGCCTGGGTAAAAAAAAGAAATTCTATTTAGTCCGTCAGTCAGATAATAAAAAAATATTAGACACGTATTTTTTGCTTTATTAAATTACTATAATAAAACGCATTAAAGTTGGGGAGTGGGGGTCGCTACGTCACAAGTAAGTATAAAATCTACATACTCGTCATCGACGTGGCCCATTTTAACTCAATGTATCGCCGTAATCTTTTGATTACGTAAAAAATTAAAAAATATGTGTCCAATATTTTTTAATAATCTACAAGATTGATAAAAAAAAATATTTAAAAAATCTTATGGAGTTGTCTTAATCTTCAGTCATTGTTATAATGTACCGAGGTTCTTATACGTATTAACAGGTAACTGACCTACCCTAACTACATAGTTGCAGCATAACCCAATAAATTCAGCTCACTTAAATGTTTTAATGGCGTCAAACTTTCCGTCCACGCAATTATGAGTATTTTCAACAGTTTATGGGTGGAATTCCCTCAAAAACATAAACAGTGCGTGCAAAACACCAGTTAACATTATATTTCTTCCGCAACTCGTAAAAAAGGAGTCGTTTATGAATTAAAAGTGATGATTATTGGCTAAAATTACTGTTTATGTAGTCTATTATTTAGGTCAGAGGCGTGTCGACAAAACATGTTCGATCTGGATCATGAAATACATATTTTTCCTTTTAGGCAAACGTACCCTACGTTAACGATTTGTAGTTACAATCACGCACGAGCGTAAATACCTCACTTACACAAGATTCAAAAGCAATTTTCTCCTAAAGTATTGGTAGATATTTTGTGTTAGAAACATAGTATTTTCGAAAAAAAAAATCGAAATAGGCATTTTCTCAAAGTTGCTACTTTTATTTCACGCGAGAAAACGCTTTTGTATTTTGCTTAACTGTAAGGTATTTATGCTCGTGACTGTAAGGTATTTATGCTCGTATGTATCTAGTGTTAAAACGCTTGTGTCAAATAATACCATACAATAATAAATTTGGTTTATTGTCAAAAAATATGTTGATTTGTACATTAGGTATTTTATACATTGTTACAATATAAGTTCATTCAACTGGTTACATTTATGTAGATTTGTATTTATTTTAAACTAGTAAATTGAAAAGAAAACATTATTCCATTAGTAAATCAGTTTTCGTTAATCTAGGACAATTTTATAATCAATGAAATTTTATTTTACAAAAAAAAAATCAACCGACTTCTAAAAAAACACTACAAAATGAAAAATAACTTATATTTCGGAAGTCGGTGGCAAATATCGAATATACAAAACCAAAGACACCGACTTCCGAAATATAAGTTATTTTTCATTTTGTAGTGTTTAGAAAAAACTATTTAGTGGGTCAGTACCACTGAAGATGATTTCGATGATTCTTTTTTTATTGAAAAAAAGAATCATCGAAATCGGTTAGAGTGATATTGAGAACGTTCTCCTTTTTTTGAAGTCGGTTAAAAAGAAGATTATTTCGTGTGTATATTTTTTTATGTTACTCTCATTGCTGGATTTTTGGAGATTCTCTGATATATCGAGTCGTGGATAACTCATATTTGAATAGTTGAACTATTTCCTGTGTTGATTATACCCTAGTTACAGTAAACTAATTATTCGTTATACGTGGACTTATTTTAACCAGTGATCTAACATAACACTAGAACCTATATCGGCTCGGTTAAGCAGCCGACAACGTCCGAGGTAGACCTGCAAGATGTTCTTCATAAAAAACCTAGGACCTATAGATTTTAGAGGTATGAGGATCAGAGTGGAATGTTCCAGAGCGGTGTTGTGTCTGATGGGCTACTGCCCAATGGTTCTTGACGGGCTGTTTTATTAAATTCTCGGTAAATTTGCTTGCGCGATGTTGTTTTTGTATGACGTCATGCAGGTGTCATGCGTAGTTCGTATGTGGTGGTATAGATGTCGCCACAAGATCGTCTAATTTAAAATTGCGCGCCCCTCTCTGCACGCATGCAATGGTACAGGGGTCGCGGGGATGTTTAAAGTTAAGTTATTAGATTTACAAACTAGTTTTCGTAAAAAAACGTCAAAAAAGTTGGATTTTTGACGTAATATCTCAGTAACAAGAAGGTCCAGTGCAAAAAATTATCATAGTGACGGGAAGAACAAGATAGTGACTTTCAGCTTCGTTAAGTCTTTTTACATCCGTTATAATTACATACCTAGGTAAGTATCCTTACTGAATAAAACTTCTATCAATTATGGGATTCATAACAATGACAGTGCAAAAAAAAATGACACAGATATTGTGACATTTAATTTTGTCATGACATCACACCTACCGAGCATGCTTGGTAGGTGTGGTTAACCTACCTACACAAAAATACTAGCCAAGCCCGCGACTTCACTTGCGTTACAAATATTGCGTTGGATTACCTTTTAGCCTACAATGGGACAAAATAAGCTATAGATACCTACTTTTGACGATATTAGTACCGTACGAACCTATTCAAAAATGATTACAAAAAAATAAAAAGTTAGATACCTACTTATTTTTTTTTGTAATCAGCACAATTGACAGGGTCCGCTAGGGCCGATGCCTGCCAGGGTCGCGGGAAAATCTGAAAGGGATACCGTGGCCCCTTGCAACACATAGGCAACTGAAGGAATACGGGTGGGTTTTAGTCAGTCTGACACACTCTCCCGCTCCGCACAGAGCGGGAGAAGTTATTTGACAATTTCCCAACACAAAAAAGAAAACAAAAAAGGTGCCTTTTTAATTTGATTTACTCTTATGAAACCTTACAGTCTAATATCTGAAAATCCGATGAAATTGTTATCTACTATCTATCATCCGAGTCACTTAATCTTTAGGTCTCTGTCTAATCGGTAGATGTTATAATTTGAGGGTATCCATTAAAGTTTTTAATAAATTATTTATAAATATTACTAAAAAAATATAGAAAAATACTATTCAAAAAATATAATTAATGACAAAAAGCACATTTCGTGCCTAGGATTTTAAACTCCTATCGTATGCACGCAAGTGGTCTTGGAACCTCCGATCTATTTAGACGTTGAGTAACTTTTTTGTAAATGTTAACCCTATTCACTAAAACAATATATTAATTATAATAAAATGTTTTGGCAACATACAAAAAACAACTTGTGCCTATCATGGATTTGAACACACATATCTTTGGGGGGGGGGGGGGGGTAACTACTTAATGGAGCTATGTAAAATAGCGCTCACGATTGCCATTAAATTAAAATAAATAAATTATTAAATAGGAAAACCTACGAATATCTTTATTTCTTATCTTATAATCTACAAAGCTGATCTGTTGGGAATCCTGTGAACTTTGAAAAGTAATCCGGAAATTAGATTCCAGTGGAGAAATTATCGCTTTCTGTAAATAAGGCGACTTTTCATTAAAATACCTACTCCTTCCAAATCCTCTGTATGAAGGTACTTGCTTACTCAATGTTGCTAGAGAGTTATATACCTTCTATCTTCTATAAACAAAAATTAAATGCTGTTCGTTGGTAAGCGCATCACTTGAAAACGGCTTGACTAATTTGGCTATTTTTAATTTTAAGATGTTTGTATTAGCATGAATGTGTCTTTTAGGGGGGAAAAATGTAATTAGTGCCCGGAAAATTTGAAAATTCGAGAGAAACTGAGAGTACATTTTACTATGGGAATTGCAATTTGGACAGGGCGACGATCAGGTAGTTTAAAAAAAAAACAACGGACAAAAAAAATAACATTACATAGGTATAGTGAAAAATAACTTTAGGTCTCATCGTCCACCGCATCATTAATTCGTTGCTCACCATCAGGTGAGATAGTGATCACAAAATCTTTCAAAATAAAAGTATGTTCCCGTTCAAAACGTGGACGAAAATAACACAAAAACCATTAAAGAATTTAAAAAAATCTATCATTGTAAAACTGCATAAAATTCTTTGCGTGAATTCTTTCGCATGGCGTGTTCGTGGGAAAATTCGTAATAAACATTCGAACGAATTTTAAGTGAAATGTGGCCTTAATTTCGTAACACACTTTCAATCACAATGCAAGAGGTTTTAAGGAAATGCCCATTCCATTGATTCGAAGGTTTCAAAAGATTCATGCGTCTTGCTCGTGAACGGGCCCCGTCAGTAGGGACTAGTCATCTCTTAGCTACCATGGCTTATTTTAATTTGATATTTTCTTTGTTTTATCTTTTTTATTATGGACGCTTCTAACGTGCACGTCTTTCTACATTGTTCTCATATTATGTATTATTTCAACATGAATAACATTTTTTTTATTTAAAAGCGTGTCCGTGGAGTTTCTGGCCCGTTTGTCTCCATAGGTACCTACTACGCTTTGGAATGGGCAAGTTACTTCATATTTCTGACTAACCGACTCCTTGACAATTCGAATGCGCCTGTAAATGGTTTAATATAAATACCTAAATGGTTTGAGTTTGAAAAATTCGTCAACTCAACAACGTAATTATTGCAACGAACGTTAGCCACGCCAACTGTCAACATGACAGGCATTGCGATCAATTGTCATTGTATGTGTGGTACGAAGTTATCTCATCGTGTGCTAGCCTTTGAAATAGGTGATAATAGAGCACATTAGGTTAATCTGGGCTTTCAAAGTCAAAATGTTCAAATGATTTGGTGAGTCTAATCATTCATTAGTCTGGTTGAATACTAGACGCATCTAACAAAGAGATTAAATGATCGATTGATCATCTCATACATCAAAGCTAGCGATCTATTAAGGTGACGATAACCGAGTTTTAATGAATGAATGAATGAATGATATTTATTTGCAAGAATATAGGTACATATGTTCTTAAGTACTATGGGTTTCACTATATTCGGCATTTCAGCCGTGCAAATATTTAGATTTACATACGTAGTGTTAATGATTTGGAAAAAATATATGTTAAATTAGAGCATTTTCTTAATATTTTAATACAGGCATAGTTTGGATTACGTTTATATTAGGTACACGGTGAAATTAATTTGTGAAGTTAAATATGTCTAACGCGGATCAAAAAAATGAGAATCACGCAAAATCTATCAAGCGTATTTTTCTAAAACCTTCACCATTTTAAAAATAATTTAAATATTGGACCGATTAAGTTGAAATTCTGTAACCAAAACACGAACGTGTAACGTAAATAAATGAATTTTGAATATTGGGGTCACTTTTGCTCCCCAACAAGAAAAAAAAAAAGTTTTGCTAACCGTACCGTGTGACATATCAAATGAAAGGACTTGTTGCGAGGATCTTAAACATATATTTTATGTAATTTTAAAATAAACACTTTTAAAGATATTTAAGAAATTCGATGAAAATTTACCATTCCCCCCTTATCTCCGAAACGTCGAAAAGTCTATGGTCTTAAAATAACACTGTAAATCTCTCAATATTGTGCGTATAAATTTACATTTGTAGTTGGAATGTATGGGAGAAGATGTATTTTAACTACAATGTTAAGTTTGTATTTGGGATAAATTCATCCCAACTACGGAACCCTTCATTGTGAGTAGTCCGACACGCACTTGGCTGGTTTTTTGTTTTCATAAATCACGCGACTATACTATTTTTGCAGTAAGTACATTGCTTCTTAACTACTACCTAAGTATGTCGCTAAGTGACTGGACAAGCAATGTAAAAATAACGAAACGATACTTTATTTAAGCGGTTGCATCGCGTAGTACGGCCTCTGTATCTTGCGACGAGTTAGTGATGTGCTTGTGCAGATCCACTAACGTAGGCTATCGACAAAAATGTCGATTGTCATATGAATTTATTTTACTATTAAAGTTTATTCTTCAATTAGTCAACCGTTATAGCCTGGTTGGAAAACTGATGTGAAAAGTGTTTTATACTTATTTAGATTTTCTCATAATGTTGAAATTTTTAATTTACTTAATATATTTTTTTTAGCTAAGTGTTGTTTCTTTATATCATCTTAATATAAATTTATATCGTTTTTATTTATAATTTTTTTAGGAACTCCCAAAATTTTTAATACAATAATAAATGGGAGAATCGATAACTTTCCGATTTAGTCAATCACTAGCGTAAATGTAAAATAAATGGCTTTTGCACAGCATAACGATAGAAATCGATGTTTTCGTGTGAGTGAGTTGTACGGTGCATGGTAAATGCACGCTGTGTTTGATGGGATAAGGTTAATAATTGATTGTGTAGTACGTTCTGATTTTATGAATTGCAAGAGTGAGTGTAACCTCGTATCTATTGGGTTTACTGATCTGCACGTGTAGTTGTGGCGACTATTTATTTATTTATTAAGTGTGCGACTAGTGGTGAAGTAGGGACGAAGGGTTTCGATACATTTTCAACTACAGGCCATATCTCCTTCTTTCTTATATCTATGGTATATTTATTTATTTTATTTATTTATTAAAACTTTATGCACAAGTAAAAAAAATACTGTACAAAGGCGGACTTAATGTCTGAGGCATTTTCTACCAGTCAACCTTAGGGTGATGCAGAGACAAAATATGGCAGGTGCAACATAAGGGATAGTTAAATCTAAAAAGAATACATACTAATACATACATACATATAAACCGAATAAACTTTGTCAGGAGAAATAACGATAGGTAGAGGAGAAAACAAATCCAGCAAATCAGCGCTGCAATGATTCTGCCAACTTCTTACGTGCCTTCACTTTAAAAGATAACCGACTGGTTGCCATCCTGATGTTCAGAGAGAGCGCATTCCAAAGAAATACCGCCTGGACAAAGAAAGAACAGTGAATAAAACCAGAGCGGTGAGAAAGACATCGTAAGTAGAAGACGATTGTTGGTAGAACGAAGATTTTTACTATGGGCAGAGCATAGGTATTGAACATGGGAAGTCAGGTAAGAAGGAGAAGTGGGTTTGTCGAGTATAGAATACAAAACAGACAGAGCCCTCAACTCTCTGCACTGACGTATGGGTAACCATTTTAAAAGCAATCGATGCGCAGACACATGATCATACTTACGAAGAATGAAAACGAATCGAATGCAGTTATTTAGAAGGTGGTCAAGTTTTTTGAGAAGATCTGCATTCAGGTCATAGTAACACACATCACCATAGTCTATTATGGTATAGATGTAAGGATAATTTAATTAAAATTTTGGTAGAGGTTAATTAAGTTCAGTTCATGTTAATTTTGTGTAACTAGCTAGGTACTAACTTGTTATTGTGTGAAATTCAATAATTACAAAATTTTAATTAAGTTATCTTTACATCTACCAACATTTTAATTAAGTTATCCTTACATCTATGCACATAAAAGCGAAATACTCGCTCAGAATGTCGATGGTAAACATTCGGAATTTAGTCATTCGTCATAGCAAGATTTCGAAGTTTCGTACATCGCGATTATGAACATTCTCAATAAAGTAATTCACCATAGCGTACATTCTGACTCACGTAAATCGTAATTTTAAACTTTATTAATACAGTACATCGGTATTTTAAAAACTTCGAAGTTCAGTAGTACAGTCCAGGGGTTCAAAATTATGTACTCTATGAATCCATGGTAACAGGTTGCGGTTTGATGTCCCTGCCACCCTGTATATAGGTGAAACTACTGGAGTTTCCAGCCTGGACATCAAGACCACAGTATAAATATGGACAGTACAGAAACTACGTAGTAAACGTTCGAAACGGCACACTCACACAGACGCGCTCATTGACGAGACCCCAAGCGATTGTCGCGGTGCTGTCAGTCACAGAGTAAATTATCTATACGGACACTGTCAGTTGCGTGTGCCGTGTCGAGACGAGTGGTCGCCGGGATCGTTTTAAAAATGGAGTGTAAAAGGTAATTATTTCAACAAATAGGCCTAGTTTCCACGTCAAGACGGTTATGTGCTGCCAATTGCCTTTGTTTTTCGACAGTTTCATCGATTAGCCACTTAACAATATATTGATTGAATATGACAGTACGAAAAAGCGACCTGCCCCCTCTATTTGAGAAAGGAAGCTGATTGAAAATTGCTTTTGCAATTTTTGTTATTTGACTGGCCGTACTTACTCAGTTTATATCAGTTTTTATTTAACATAGGTATATCGGGTATATTAGCACAATATGTAATATAGGTACGATTTGATGTTATCAGATTTCAGTTACTGTGTATCCAAACTGGTATGAAATTGCTCATACAATGTGTTGTAAACCACAAAGGATCGTGAAATTAATGGTGTAGCAAAAATAGCGGAGGGTTGCCGCGCGAATGGGCTGTTAGAATGACGCGTTTGCAATTGTGAAACTAAAGTCCGCGCCACCACACTGAAGTCCTTTTGACGCGGCGCTAGTGTCTATGTCATTAGATTTAAAAAAAAGATATTTCCTCTATTTTCCGCTGGCCTTCATTCGTGGCGCGCACTCTAATGCTAAGCTAAGCCAGATGTTACGTGATGAAATTGTTGCTTCCAATAATTAAAACACAGTCTTCTCAAGGAGATTTTTTACTTAACCGGTTTTAATTTAATGTGGCAAGAGGCAGTTTGGTGTCGCCACAGGAAAAACTGCGGTATTTTTCATCCGGAGAAATTAAAAAAAAATCTAGATGGAGGAGCCGGCGCAGACAGAAATGTCTAAGCTGCAAAGATTTTTGTTGTAATAATTTATTTATTTAACTAGGTTATCGCGGCTTCGTCCATGTGGTCTGGTCATCTCTTAGCTGCCATGGCTTATTTTAATTTAATTTTTGAATTGTATTATTTGTTTTATTTTCTATTACGGACGCTTTTAACGTTCTGCATCGTTCTCACATGTATAACTTCAACATGAATGATGTAATCAATATTTTATAACCATATTCTGATTTAAAAGAGTGTCCGTGGAGTTTCTTGCCCGTTCTTCTCCATAGGTACCTACTACGCTTTGGAATGGGCAACTAGCTTCATCTTTCTGACTGACCGACCCCTTGACAATTCAAAAGTGCCTGTAATTGGTTTATTTGAAATAAATGCTTTGAGTTTGAGTTTGAGTTTGTGGATTTCGAAAAATATCCAACGGCAACGTAATACCAGGATTAAAATTACCCTGGGTGTGAACCCAGGTTATAAACTTCCGTTCAGTCGTTTTTGTACCAATGCGGAACGTACATCCAGACAAACATAACAGCGTTACTATTTTATTATACAGGGTGGCAGGGACATCGACGTGAAAACTGTTACCATGGATTCAGTACATGATTCTGAACCCCCGTGCGTTGAAATTTTTCGTAGGTGTAAAAAAAAAAGCAGCTGTTTCATAGAAAAGTGCAATACCTACGCGGTCAAAATGTATGGAACAGCAGATTTTTTTCCCTGCCAGCCTGTATATTTATTTATTTATAGATATAGAAACATATTAGGTAGGGTGGTTTTTTTTTTTTTTTTTTTCTTTTTTTTTTTTTTTGGGTGGGAAATTATCAAATAACTTCTCCCGCTCTGGGTGGAGCGGGAGGGCGTGTCAGACTCTTACTGACTAAAACCCACCCGTGTTCCTTCGGTTGCCCTGTTGCCGGGGGCCACGATGTCCCTTTCGGCCCATATTCGCAGCCCCGGCAGGCAGGACATATAGGGCTACGTCTTCAATGCATTACATGTATTACATGGATAGTGCTCAGTTTGACTTATCTAGTTGTGACTTGTGATCCATCTCCTGAGTCAAGCTTGATTTCATGGTTGGCTAGATATGTTGCAGTACGTCTGTGGCGGCATCTATATCGCCACATTTATTCACGCATCACATGACGACACGCAAAATCCTGCATCGCGCAAGCAGAGTTTACCGCACGACTAGCATATATACAACGTCCCGACAACAATCGTCCGGCAGTAGCCCACCAGACACAATACCTGTCTAGTCGGAGGAAACTCCCTTTTCTATGGAGGATGAGTGAACTTTACACCCTATTCCTCATACCTCTATACTGGTGACTCCAACGCGACGTGATTATTTCGAACCGTGACTACTTTGATAAATTGCATTTCTTGGTTCGCCCTCCAAAAAGGTGTAACAAGTTTCTTAATACCCATTACATAACTGATAGTTGTTCAAGAAATGTTATTACATATTATACCATTTCTATTAAACTTCGGAAAAAGGCACACGAATCGTTTGCCACAAGTTTTTGAATGTGTTTATTGTCACTCACAGTTCTAAAGACAATCAGGCTCGAAGAAGGTTTTATTTCTTCTACTCGTGTAACAATTGTTGTGTGTTAGAACGGGAGAGAGTATAATGTTATAGCCATAGATATTATATATTTGTCGGATCCAGTCATTAGTACGGACACAAAACGAATCGCAAGCGCGCCACTGGCGACATCAAGAGAGCTTTATCGACACCAAAAAAGGCGCGCTTCTACAGAGTCGTGATGTTTTAAGGCCACGGCGAGGAGGGCATTCAGCCTCTGGTCGCATTCGACGTCACGGAACTGTTCTCGATTCGTGGTGCTGTTATTGTGTTAGTTGTAATTTTGTGATTATTGTGTTAATTGGTTATTTTAATAAACGCCGTCGCACCCAGTATGTGTATAATTTAGCTAGTGTGATTCATTTGATAGTAAATTATAATGTGATCTGAAATGCAAACTGTTTTTCTATTGCGCATTAACCAACACTACCCACACTACACCCACAGTAGTTAAAATATCGCTGATAATAACGAGAATCACATACCCGTCTCCGACATATTTAAATAGTACATCTATGGTTTTAGCCGAAGTGAAGTCATCAGACGGAGACTTAGTTAACCTTTCAACTGTCATTAATGAGATACAATAGAATTTTAATTGTTATCCACCTCAATGAGGCATCGTTACAGATAATGAGTTATAGCAGGCGCCCGAGGCGTGCGTCTTGTACGCTGCGTTTTGGGCGCTCAATAAAATTGTATGAAAATCTATGTAACGAATTACATCAAGCGCTGCAGTCCTCGACGCGTGGACGCAAGTTCCTTTTTTACTATTTTTCCTTGTCGTTTTCTCTGCATCAGTAATAAACTTTAAAGAAGCACAGTTATACTGAGCATGTTGAGGGTTCAAAAGTTACAACAAAATGTGGAAATCTTGTTGTACGAGTATTTGACGAACGTCCAACGCGCCGAGACCGCATACTGAGCGCACGCTTCGGGCGCTTGTTATAACTAGTACCTAAGACTTGTACACACGGCTACACATCAAGCTATACATTTCCATTAAACTGACCTCGCATTGTATGGAAATCCTATACAATGCGAGATCAGCATAAACTGGAAATGTATAACTTGATGTGTAGCCGTGTGTACCATAAATACTAACACCCGAGTTCTGATTTGAGAATTTGAAGTTGAGAACTAAATGACTTAAGAACGCGGTGACGCATAAATTGTCCATACAAACGTAATACCAAAATCATTTGCAATTTGGGCATATTTCCACTATATTATGTTGTTATTCGCATTTAGATACTGTTTATCTAGGTTCCTACTTCTGTTTTTTTTCTCCAAAAAACGTTTAAAAAAAGAAGTTTAAACGAATTTAATTTCGCACATTTTTACAGCGTAAATGACATGTCTTCATTTTTTTTTTTTTTTGTATAATAGACAACAATATTTATAATATTGTTTTTGCAGAAGCTTATCTTACTTAGAGTATATATCACTGGAGAAGCCTTACGAACACTTCCCCCTCTGTAAAAGAACAAAAGCAAATGCTCTAACACGGTCATAAAAACTACTTTCAAATCGATTCGAACGCACAACGTTAATCGATTTCGAGTCGCGGGGTTCTCATCAGTGCTCCGTGAAAATGCCTAGTTGTGCTGTTATAAAACATGTAAAAAGCGTTCAAATACGTCAAACTTAAATGAAGACGGAATAACATACCATATTTAAGTATTTTTCTTAATATCTAGTCATGTTTTCAGTGAAATTCAAAATCCTAACCTCATAATATATTTTGAATTTTCATTCGATTCAACCACGATTCAAAATAAAACAAAGCATGAATCGAGTATTTTTCTCGCATTGCTTTCGTGACGTCACCATGTTTCGCTACACTTCGTTTTTATGTTCATAAGGTTCAAAATATATTTTTTTGCATTACGAAAATGTACGTCAAATCAGCTAAATTGACATGCATTTGCCATGCGATTATGTCTTCTAGCAAAAATGATAACGAGACTACCATAGGGTTGGGGTCATGTATGAAACCAAAATTGACATGTCGATAATTTCTTAGGGCGAATTAGTATTTGTTGTTATTTAAGAAAATTGTTTTTGAACGAAGTTTTCTAACGCGGCTTGCGGTAGGAGTAAGTTGGCAGAAAAGTCACGTGAAAAAGCGTTTATACTTCCAACCAGCCCCGGATTGCACGCCTTCAGGGGGCGACAAATTCAAGCGTAGCAGACAAGTGCACCACCCAGCACACCGTTACTTTGCAATAAATGAGACGCGCAGCACATTTATAATCTTTTATTTTTAAGCTATTGCATAGCTTTTATCGCGGGCTTTGAGCGCGGCGACCGAATCAAGAAATTCCGTAACGAAAAAAATCTAACACTCCCCACTCCACCTACCATGTAATGACGGATGATGACATAAAACAAAAATTACGTTCCCATGACAATTTTTGTTTTATGTCATCATCCGTCATCATCCCAAGTGTAGCGTTAACAAATAAGAAATATGGAGGTTACAAATGCTATTTTTTTTTAATTTTTTTTTTATTCAAAAGGAACAACAAACAGCTACAATATAAAACATAGGAACAAGAAATACATAAAACAATATAGACAATGTTGCAGCCCACAACGCTGTTCACGGATTAGCAACAGGACAGTGACAGTGAAAATAATCGCTAGGGTTACATATAATTTTTTTTTCTTAACTAACGTATTTATAGTATATCCATATAAATTTTAAGAAATGGTACACAAAAATAGAAGAAAATGTGTTCAAGAAAGCTCCTTGAGTATAAGAGATCTGAACGTATAGGGAGCACAAACAAAAATGTCTATGTGTTCAAAATTCCCATTGTAGGAATCGACCATTCTGCGAACAGGCGAACGCAGGCCAGAGTTGGACTTGCAAGTACCCACTGAGAATAATCTGTCAGCGCGCACTTTTCGCTTGTGGACTGTCCTAGGAACCGCATAGCATACCATGTTGGACAATTCAATGCAGTCAAATATATTTCTTACAATATTATATAGATTCATGGCTTCTAAGAACTTACGTCTGTTATCAAGTGCTGCGAGCTTATACTTTGCAAGCAAATCTTGGTATGGCAAATAATATCCATAGCATCTATAATGCATGGTACGCAGGAATTTGTATTGAACACGCTCAATCATTTCAACGTACTTTTTGTAGTATGGACTCCAGACGGACACGGCATATTCCAGTTGAGAGCGTACTAAAGACTTGTACAAGCAAATATAGGAAGAAGGCTTTTTAAAATCGACAGTTGATCGCATTACAAATCCATATAGTTGATAAGCTTTATTAACTATCTTTTCTATATGAAGGTCCAAGCAAAGCTTAGAAACCGAGATCACGAATGAAGTCCACTTTAAGTAGGGGGGCATTGTACAACGTGTATGCGTAGTTTAATTTATTTTTATTTTTAGTAAAATTTAAATAGTTACATTTGGGTAAACTTAGTTGCAACTTATTTTTCTGGCAATAACAGGATAGTCGGTCCAAATCTTGTTGCAGCAGAAGGCTATCATTTGTTTGTCGTATGGCTCTGTATACCTTGAGGTCGTCGGCATATAGCAGAAACTTGGTATTGTGAAAGCATTGACTGATGTCATTTATGTATAAAATAAACAAAAGGGGACCAAGTATAGAGCCTTGAGGCACGCCAGAGGTCACCGCTATGCAATAGCTTTACCGCTTCAGTCCCCGAGTGCCACACGTTTTTTTTTCTCATTTACAGTTTTGGCGCCCCTGTTGAATTGACGCATTATCGATCGATACAATTTGAATATGTTGCTGCCAAAATTTTCATTCTGAGAAAATTTAAATATCGCGGGGGCTAACTTAGCGCATCCCCGTAAAAGATTGGTGGGGGGTGGGGCGGCAGACGGCAGTTTTTTCCCCACCTCAAAAAAATTCTAGATCCGGGGCTGCTTCCAACTATCTTCTTCTAATACGATCGAGAGAGAGAAAGAAAAAATCAAAATCCATTTCTTCATGTCAGCAATGTGAGAAGTTAATAAGGCTTGAATTGGATGACCGCAAAAAATTAAGTATTAAATATACCACCACATATGTAGTAAGTTCGTAACACGGGCTCTGCGGAATCATTGTTGGGAAATCATTGTTCACACAAGATCATGATACCGGTCTTAAAATAGTCATGAGGTAGAACTAGCTAAAGCCGTAATGACCAAATATACAGATACAAGAATTGCGTACATTACAAAAAAAAGGGACCCTCAAAAATGTATTTGCCATATATGATATAATCTAAATTGATTCATTTTAAAAATCAGTAGTTGTTATGAAGCTACTGATTTTTTAAGTATGTATTATTTGTTGGTACTATAACATTATTTTTTTACTTTTATTTAATAGTTGTTATTATTAAAATTTAACTTTTCTATGCATCAGCTGTTTTATTTCTGGGTTCAAGCAGAATTACGAATGATTATCGATATCGATAAAAAAAAAACGATGGTACGGACTTCTCTTTCCGGGCTCGAAAACAACAATAGCTATTGTTCTTTTTCGTAGAAGCAACCGCGCGTCCCCCGCCAAAAGTGACAGAATTTTTCGTTCGGAATATTGCGCTTATGGCTTCTCCAAAGATAGCTTATAATATCAAGTTACAAACAATCGAAAAAAATGGAAAAATGTTAAGTTTGCATTCATCATTTTTGGTATTACGGAACACATCCTTTATCATAAATTTTCGAAAGCTAGTAGTGTTATCGCGTAATCTAGTAAAGCTAGTAGTGTTATCGCCTAATCGCAATAATTGTCAATGTGTGTCTCACTGTAGGTGTATATCGCTCCGACAGGCACTCACACTAGCGCAACGTGCTTGGAATTGAATTTTGCAAACATCTCGATTTGTAGTTACGAGCCTTGTTCGCAGGCCACTTAAGGTGATTTCTTTAATGCAGCCCACGAAATTCAAACATTTTTACAATTTTTGCAAAGAAATATTTGAATTTCGCGGGCGTTACCTTAAAGCCAGTAGCAGACCTAGAGCTAAGCTAAGGTAGCTTAGCTCGCATAGCTGTGGTATTTTTTCATGTTTGTGTGCAGACCGCAAACTACCTATGAACACAAGTATGAAAAATTGCCTCAGCTATAAGGGCTAAGGTAAACTAACTTAATTGAGCTCTTGGTCTGCAACCGGCTTAAGTCTCTCTTTTTCGTGTGGTTAGTGACTAATCTGGTGTCAGAATTTTTATGAGCCTCTGACTTGGTTTCACATGCCGTCGAGAAATATCTCTCAGACAGGTTTCGACGATGTTTTCTTTTACAATTTTTGAAGCAAGTGATAATTATATAATACTCACATGAATTCGGAAATTTAGAGGTGCGTGTCTTGGGTTTGAACTCGAGACCAATGACTTGCCAGTCCGATGGTCACACAACTAGGCTATCACTCATTGTCTTCAATAGTTATTTTTACATCGGGTTTTTTTGCAGTGAGACGATTTTCAGTCATTTTCTTTTTAGTAACAAGATAAGAAGCTAGGGCTTTAAAAGAAAACTATTTGTAAAAACAATCGCTTTAAAATTTAATTTTGTATTTAATATTTTGTAGCCATTTAATAATTTCAAGTTTATTTAATACATCTAGGTAGGTAGGTACTTCGTTTCTGTGAAAAGGGTCTCAACTGACAGACAGACAAAAAGTAATCCGAAATGGGTTTCGTTTGTATTAATTTGAGGTTTAGAACCAAGTTATAATTTAAAATGTTATTAAATATTAGAACCAAGTTATAATTTAAAATGTAATTAAATATTAAAACCAAATTATAATTTAAAATGTAATTAAATATTTATGTGTCTCAATTTAGCCTTTTTGGTGTACATAAAGGTGCAATTGAAATAACTGAAAACCTCATGAGACGTTATAAACTCATCATTATAAAATCATTTACAAAAAAAAAACAATTATGTTTTTTTTTTACAACAGCCGCGACGCGTAAGTACGACGCGACTCTAACAAACCAATTTTTAAGAAAACTTCACAGTAGAACAATTACCGGTGTCGCGCGCGCCAGTCTGCACCAAGCTCAACTCGACATAATGTAAGGAGCAGCAGATTTTTGAAGTGAAAACTTTTTTATGCGCGTTGGGCATTTTTGAGATGGGACTAAACCATTGATTTCGCGACACTAACGACACCTCATTTTTGTAAACGCGATTGTGCTCTTTATGTGTATTACGTTACGGATGGAAGTTCTATGTAAGTATTTTTACTTTAAAGGTTTTGTGAACGCGACTGTGCTCTTTATTTAGAAATGGTTACGGACCAATGTTCTATACAAGTATTTTTCTTCCACCTAGGCGACCTTGTTCAAATTTTTACTTCTGTCGGCACTCCCGGAGAGCCATTGTCATTTTTTTATGAATTTTGGTAAGAAAAACTAAATAATTTAATAAATCATTTGTCAGTCTTGCTGTATAAAACATCTGCTATGGAGTTGCTTCTAAATGTAGACATCTGTCTGTTTGATTAAAAACGTGTAATAAAATCAGAGCACAATCCTCGAAATCTCTACTGAACATCTTTGTGAAAATATCCCAATATGTCATTTTTATTTGCCCGAGGCAGATCGTAAAACATTGAGTTGCCGTTGCCCTTTGAAGCAAAAAACTAAGACATACGTAGGAATTTAACAAAAATATAAGTTAGGTAGGTACTCGGTTTTGTGACTAATCTTTTCGATTTCAAGTGGTTTGAGAGAAGAATTAACTTAAAAAAAAATGTGAGTTTGTGTTTTATTTGATAGTTGTTTTATGTGATTTAGTTTACTTTTTTAGTTGATAGGTGCTTACTTATAACACCACATATTATAAAAAAGTCCCTCCGCCGCGTCTGTCTGTCTGAACGCGATAAACTCAAAAACTGCATAACGGGTTTTCATATAGTTTTCACCATGGACGGAGCAATTCATGCGGAAGGTTTAGGTGTATAATTCATTAAGGTTTTGTGTAAATTGGCTGAAATGTGATGATGATTGTTGAAGATGTCAGAAAAAATCACGCTGACTGGGATGTTTACTGGCGTGCGCTCCGTAAACCAATAAAGTTATATGAAAACTAGTTTTTAACCTGAATTAACACATAGGGTACTTTTAATCCCGGTAGTATGTGCCCGTTGGCTATTTTCCGATATCCACGCGGGCGAAGGCGTGGGCAAAAGAAAAAAAATCTTTATATTTGGAATATCTTTCGTCTTTTTTCTGTTAGAGCTGTGAGTTTAGCTGCTGTCATAAATAACATCTGTAGACAGTGGTGCCACCCAAAAAAAAGAACCAAAACAATGGCACAGTTTTCTAAAATTGGATAACAGCTGAGTTATTCCATTTAATTGGATTACAATAGATGTTGATGACTCGCATTAAATAATTAACGACAAGAACAATTCGTAACTTCCAATTTCCCATCTACTAAATTTTCTTGGCACAGTATGTCTTTTAGATTTAGCCAGGCATCCCAACCTGTTGCAAGGATTCCTTGCGGCTAAATCTTGTATTCGCTCGGTCAGTGATATCCCCCGGGCTAGTTTTAACGCTTCATAGGACCGTCAAGTGCTGATACATTCGTTTTTATTTTTACTAGAAAAGAACTTTATTGCGTCGAGTTTTTATGTTATTTATAATATATAATAATACAGGGTGGCAGCGACATCGACGCGAAAACTGTTACCATGGATTCTTCAGTACATGATTCTGAATCCCCATTTTTTTTTGTTGGGTGGGAAATTATCAAATAACTTCTCCGGCTCTGGGTGGAGCAGGAGGGCGTGTCAGACTCTTACTGACTAAAACCCACCCGTGTTCCTTCATTTGCCATGTTGCCGGAGGCCACGATTTCCTTTTCGGCCTTATTCGCAACGCCGGCAGGCATCGGCCCTAGCAGACCCCGTCAATTCTGAATCCCCCTGCAATTAAATTTAACGGCGGTGATTAAAAAAAAAAACTGCTGTTTCATACATTTTGACCGCGTAGGTATTGCACTTTTCTATGAAACAGCAGATTTTGTTTTTTAATGACTGACGAAATTTTTTAACGCAGGGGTGTCAATGTCCCTGCCACTCTGAATAATAACAACTATCTGTATCCTAGTTGGAAATTTTCTAAAGAAATAAAATAAAATAATATATTCATAAAATAAAATCTTAATATATATCAATCTCGTGTCACAATGTTTGTCCTCAATGGACTCCTAAACCACTTAACCGATTATAATAAAATTTGCACACCATGTGCAGTTCGATCCAACTTGAGAGATAGGATAGGTAGGGTAGGTAGGGTAGGTAGGGTAGGTAGGGTAGGTAGGGTAGGTAGGGTAGGTAGGGTAGGTAGGGTAGGTAGGGTAGGTAGGGTAGGTAGGGTAGGTAGGGTAGGTAGGGTAGGTAGGGTAGGTAGGGTAGGTAGGGTAGGTAGGGTAGGTAGGGTAGGTAGGGTAGGTAGGGTAGGTAGGGTAGGTAGGGTAGGTAGGGTAGGTAGGGTAGGTAGGGTAGGTAGGGTAGGTAGGGTAGGTAGGGTAGGTAGGGTAGGTAGGGTAGGTAGGGTAGGTAGGGTAGGTAGGGTAGGTAGGGTAGGTAGGGTAGGTAGGGTAGGTAGGGTAGGTAGGGTAGGTAGGGTAGGTAGGGTAGGTAGGGTAGGTAGGGTAGGTAGGGTAGGTAGGGTAGGTAGGGTAGGTAGGGTAGGTAGGGTAGGTAGGGTAGGTAGTTAAGAAAAGTACTAAGTGCTACCCGTGTGAAACCGGGGCGGGCAGCTAGTAATATAATATATTCTTATACATCTACACATTATTATAAATTAAAGTCGCTTTTCGTGCTTGTCTGTATGTCCGCGTTGTTCTTCTAAACCACACAACAGAGTTTGATGCAGTTTTCACGATCATTTAAAGAATTTATTCCGGAAAATTTCATTATTATCTGCCTAGCCTTTTCTCATCTCTGTAGGGATCGGCTTCCAGTCTAATCGGATGTAGTTAAAAACGAGTATTTAACATGGAGCGGCTGCCTATCTGATCCCAAGTAAGTACAGTAAGCGCTCAAAAGTGCATGAGCACGCTAAGAGTCGTATTGCTGTGAACACGCGGTATAGCTCGTACATTTGTATGTGTAAGCAACACGATACACACACCACAGATAACGCAGTTACACGAAACAACAATATATTTCCGTCGCTTTAAACATGCTAGCACACACGCACTATGCGCGTGAACTTGACCAGTTAATGGCATTGCTAAAATTCAATAGTAATTTAACATGTGCAGATAGCAGAAAGCGTTAAGCGTTGGTATGGAATTCAACCTGCCTCAGGTTCTAATCTCGTGAAACACAGTGCGGTTTTTTGCAAATATTATTATTTTTGTTTTCGATAATAATATTTTTAAATATTGCTGCTTTTTTATGTTGTTATTGCAATAAAGGTTTTAGAATAAAAAATGCGTGATATATGATAACAAAATTAAAAAAAATATGTTTATTCGTTATATTTATTTTACATAAGTTAATAAACTGCTACAATTATTTATCATTACTTCAGCTGAATAAGATGTGAAATAGATGTCAAGAAACTTAGAAGCAGTTTGTATTATTTAGACATATTTAAATTATGAAATATTTTAAATTTTTAATGGATTTTTTCACCATAAATACTAAGCTTTGATCATGGTCGAAGTAATTAAGTAATAAATAAGAATATTAGACTACTTAAAATGTAAAAACTACTTACAGAATAGGTAATTTTAAGGTTAAATATGGGCAGTTTGTTTATATTTTATTTGTATTAATTATTTTACATTTTATTTGACTTTAGTAAATATTGGTTGTTATTGAGGTTAAAGCTTAAGTATTCATTTTCTTTACGAAAAGAAGATTGAAACTAAACCTCAAATTTTTATCCTAAAATAATACTATTACTAAAATAATATTAAACAATTTCGGTATATCTGCAAGAAATACGACAAACACCCTATTGAAACGTGCTTAAAAAATTCGTTACCATAAATTCATGCAATAACGAATCTGTTGTTTAATAAGTTGGTACGGTCAATATTTTAAGGTCAAAAACGGTTTTCTAGCTGGTCTTCAGTGATGCAAGCCTTCAGAGTGCACGGCGAACGGTTCATGACGTGTTTTTAATAATTCAGCAAAATGTCTCGTTGGTATGAAACCATTTGTTTCATTCACCATTTAACGTCGCTGCTACTCGATAATAAGCCCCTTCCTCATATCTCTTAACCCTCACAGTATTTCTCTAGAACAAAGAAAAACATTGTTTTTATTACACATAATACCTTATTATTCACTAATCGAATTAAACCTCACAATGAATTTAAAGGCATCTTCTGTCTCAACAATACCTCTGTTCTATCAACAATACCCTTGATTAAGATTTATGTTTAGTAAAATATGAAATATATTAATGATAACACTCACACTTAGTCCGGTTTCATTAGATATTCACTTCACTTTTACGCAGCGCAATAATATTCTCTGATCTGATCTGATCTCTTCAATATATTTTATGCCTGCTTTTTGATAATAATAACCACAACACTGCGCTAAATACTCGTCACCAATATTATCCACGAACCAAAAAAGTTCTATTAATTAAATACTCGTAACAAACTGCATCTACCCCACAGAAATCGAAATAATTTACTTAGTTTTTTGTGGTCTACCTGCTAAACTTTAATATTTATGTGAACAAGACGAATGAAACTAAAAACGAATGATGATTATTGAACTAGTCATTGGTTGCAGACAAAGTGAGTGTGTGTGTGTAATGTGCGTGTCTACAGTATTGTAACAACTTATAGAAGAAGGTCGTAAGTCAAACCGAAGCGTCAGTCTATTGCTTTGTGAGATTGCTCATGGACTTTTGGTCGGTACTGTACCTTCTATTTGAACCAGTAACATCTCGTTAATTAAAGACTACGAGGTGACGTGTGAGCTATTGTGTGCCAGTCTGTACAATAGACAGGTTCTATTCCAGCTGAGCTATTTATGACTAAAGAGCACATGGCTATTAGCCAGATTATGTTTAGTGCAACACTGTTGAAGCAACGCATTCACCGCACCAGATTTTGTATCTGTTTTAGAATAAATTACTTTAGTAATTTCCATTATATTGCGATCATTTAATAATTATCTACGTAATGAAAATTGATAACCTTTAATTCTCTCAATGACAGACAACAAATACCCTAAGCTGCTAAGTTTTGAAATTCAAATTCATTTATTCGTGTGATTTTTGGTACATTTTACATGAGATCTTAATAATTCGAATTCGCTCCTCAAAAATCTACCTTAAAGGTGTACACACTTTTACATAATAATTAGTTATTTATAATAAAGAATAATCAAAATATTAAAATAAAATAATTACAACGAAACACAAAATAACTTAAGACAGAAAAAACAAGCAAATATTAACAATTGAGTATACATATAAATAATGAATGGAAATAAAGATAATAATATACAATGTCAAAATTAAATAAATATCATGTCAAATAACTTACAATTTTTCATTAAGGAATTCGTCAATAGTATAATATCATTTTTCCAATAATAAATGTCTTAATTTGTTTTTAAATTGAATCATGTTTAAGCATGAAATCTTGCACAAAATTTTCTTATAATGAAAATGAATACTAAGAGTTTTTTTTAGTTCATCGTCTGAAGGAGATTTTGATAGAAGTTCCTCAGTTTTACCTATGGGATATCCCATCGGGCACTCGTCTGGTAAATCCATACTAATATTATAAATTCGAAAGTAACTCTGTCTGTCTGTCTGTATGTTACCTTTTCACGCCTAAACCACTGAACGGATTTCGATAAAATTTGGCAAAGAGATAGATGGGAAGGACATAGGCTACTTTTTGTCTCAAAAATAACCCTTAGGGGATCTAATTGGGGATGGAAGTTTGTTTGGGAAACCTATCATTTCTTAAGTTAGGGCTATTTAAATTTAAATTTATGCTTTTATGAATAAAGAATTACGTATTTCAGCGTTTTTCAAAAATCATCCCTCAAGATGGTAAAATAGGGGATGATTTTAAAATTAACATGTAATATTGTTTTTTTTGTGTGTCTTCTTTTCAAGAGATTTAAGGCATTGGAAATGTAGTCATAGTCCGTATCTTGAATTAACATTTAGTCTTTATTTCATTAAAATCGGCCCACTCGGTCAGAAGTTGTTACAATTTAAATTCATAAACTAACCTTTCTAACATGTATGTACTAGGTATTATGAATAGTGGTAATAAAATTTTGTTTTGCATTGGATAGCCCAATTCTTGAGGAAGGTTATAGGCTCGCGGACGAAGTCGCGGGCAGAAGCTAGTATTTGTATATAATTATATTTGCAATCATGTTCTCGAAAACGGCTCTAACGATGTCGATGAAACTTGGAATAATTAGGGGCGAAAAATTGATCTAGCCAGGTCTCATTTCTGGCAAAATTCGTTTTCTCTATTTTCACCCGAGCAGAGCTCGATCGACCCTTTTACTATAGTTAAAATAGCAAAATTATGTTTAAGAACACCAATAAAACAGAAAGTACGAAAACTTTTGTGAAGGAGTTTGTTATCGTTTTCTTCGAATAAATATTTAAGTAACACACAAAATAAAACTCATATGTGACATGCCTTTCTATTTCAAGAAATTCTGTGTTTCAACCCCCCTACTCATCCCTAAAACGTGTAACAGGAAAATACCATCAGTTAACGTCACACATAAAAGTGACATAAAGAATTCAGAATTTTCATGCTGAAGACGAAATATTCAAATTTGAAAAAGGTTTATTTTCGTACCTACATTATTAAATTTTTAAACGCCCCAGGGAACTCCATAAATTCCTCATAGAATTAAATACATGAGAGGGAAACGTTTATTAAAGTTATTAATAACTATCTGTTGTGAATTATTATGGAGGGATGAAAATATTTTATACTAAAATAGTATTTTAATTTAAACTATTGAATCATTTATAAAAAAAAAAAACTTAAATATGCATACATATATTACTTTTGATAAAAACTGTACCTACTAATACTTAGGCTGAAAAACATAAATTCGAAACGTACTCAATTTCCAATTTTGAACCTCTTGTGGGACATCGCGTAATCGAGCGCTATCCAATCTACGTAACAGGCGGACCCAGCACTGGCTGGAGAGAAAGTATGATGACAACCTCGATGCCACTAAAAATGTCAAACTAATGAACGTCAATAGGATAGATACGAGAATTTAGTGTAAAATATAATTTATATTCGCAATCTGTTATTTCACTGAACGCACACAATAAGTACCCATTCTCTTAATGATGTCTGAGAAGAGTGAATAGTCAAATAAATAAAAATAATATCTTGAATTATTAGTCTAATCGTGTTTGTTTTGCATTTGAATCAGTGAAGATTTTCGGAGAAACCATTAGAGATGCCTTTGAATCATTCACAGTGTTATTATTATTTATTTAATTCTCACAGTTATTTCAGAAGAATTGCTTGATTTTTCAGAATATGGTACAACTTTTTAAATTAGAATTTCCAGTAAATTTTACGTATTCAAAGCGTTTTAAAACTTGAAAAGTTCGATGGCATCACTATAGATACTTTGAAATATGAATTAGTTGTCAATTTTAATAAATTCATAGAACAGAGATTTATAATTTGGCTGTATAGTGCAATAAATTAAATCGGTTGCTCTGCCAAGCATTTAGGACTAAGTACCTATTGTATTATTTTATTTTTGATTTGTTATTTCACTAAGTATTTGCTACACCGGTTGACGCCATCACGTCAGCGCCGGCTGTCGCTGAAAATCACCACTGGGGCGTTGTCTCGCATAGGGTTGCAGCATTACGCTGTGCGATGGCCGTTTTGCGTGGATGTGGCGCACATTTCCCCCATTTTGTTATTTATGCGCTTTTTTTTAAATCTTTCTTTGCGTCATGTTTACCGCAAATAAACGTATTTTCTTTCTTTCTTTCATGTTACTAATGGAAGTTACTCCTTCGATGTTTTATTTATGTATTTCATGTTTAGCGCTGGACTTTTTCCGGCTATCATCAGACAGAACATGACACTCGCCCGTAGTAGACAAAAAAAAAACTGCTGGTTGGGAGTCGTCTCACTAAAGTACCTGACTCACGTCGTCAGTAGGTACTAGATACTTTTGCTTTCGACACTGAGGTCGAGATTGCTAAATGTTTCTTCACATGTGTTTTGACTCAGCTTTATTTCAGTTATTTGTCTGGCAGGGAGGCTCTGTCTTCTGATCATTGACTTGTCATACCAGTGCTATTGTTTACTACATACACCACCATGCGATCAGCTTTACTTAAAAATATATTTTTGTCATACCTACCTGCAACCAGTAGATTATAACTTGCTACATAATTTGCGTAACTGTCATCATGTACTCATGATTATTGTGTGCTAATTTTATGTTGTTAACAGTTAAAAATATCTCGTAAAAGTTTTATAATTAAGTACATTAAGTGGGCCCTTCCCGATCCATCTATCGTCAACGCGAGCATGGTCGAAAAGCTTGTTGTTTCATCCAGCGCAAGTGAGAACTGCTAACAAGCAAGTGAGAACGCGATAACATTTTACGAAAAATAACTGGTTTCAGGAAATACGTGTTTTTCAATACGCCTTACAAGTTTGTAAAATATTTTTTTGTAATTTAGAATCTCCATTACATGTGCGAGGTTTCTATACAGATGTTTTCTTTACTTTTATAATTTATAAGTACATTATGAACGGTCAAAGTTGAGGTAAAATTTGTGCAAAAAAGCAGATTTTTGGAGGCTTATATTGAATTTGTTTCGCCAAATTTGTATTTTTTGATTTCATAGAAACCTAGATATAGTGCACAAGATACCCATTAATTTAAAAGAATTAAAGAAAGATGTGTTACAACCCCATAATCCCGTACGAGCGTTTGTATGAAAAGTATGACGGGTTGGCCGCTCTTAATTATAAAGCTTATAGATATAGGCATAAATGGTTGAAAAATAAAAGGTGAAACTAAAACCCAACTACGACAAAAACGCCAACTAAAAAGGCATAAACAAGATATCACAGACAAACAAATTAAAAATTCGGAGGCACACGTCGTGTAAGGCATAAATCGAACAGATTACGTGTGATAACGGATTTTTAATTTGTAGTCTGTGATGTCTTGTTTCTATTCACAATTTAAAATTCACGTTTTTAGTACAAAAATTACCCCAATTTTATTATAAATTAGCAAATTTTCTACAGAGGTCATAAGTAGACACCAGCTAAAATTCCCCATAAAAAAAAACGTGTGGCACTCGGGGACTGCAGCGGTAAAGCTATTGCATAGCATTTGTAACCTCCATACTTCCTATTTGTCAACGCTACACTTGGGATGATGACGGATGATGACATAAAACAAAAATTACGTTCCTTTTGTTTTATGTCTTCATCCGTCATTATATGGTAGGCGGAGTGGGGGGTGTTAGGTTTTTTTCGTTACGGAATTTCTTGCTTCGGTCGCCGCGCTCAAAGCCCGCGATAAAAGCTATGCAATAGCTTAAAAAATGCGCCGATATTTTTTTCCATATTATTACCACATCAAAAGACTCTCAGCATGATTCTTAACAACACCCTCACAGATCAGACAGGGTTTTTATTTACACGCTGTATAGACAACGCATTGACAGAAAAATATCGAGCCATCCCTCGATGTTGAAGCTAGAGTAACCTTGCGGAACGCAACATTTTCTTAAAACGCGTAAAAGCTGTACGGTTCTGCATAATATTGTTTTAACAAAACCACACAATTCATCGCTCCATTAGTATACAAACAATAAATCAATATCCCAAGCAATGCATCAACTGACGATGTAGTACGGCCAATATCAGTCATTGTGTAGAACCATTATGTCTTACTCGAAATTGGAAGCTTGCCCGATGAAATCCCTTGTGATTTGATGCCAAACACTGTTCCATACTACCGTTAGATATATTTGATGAATTGTGGATTATTTAAATGTGTGAGGCTGTGTCTACTTTTTAATCTGCTGTTTAGATTTTACCAAAATATCCGCGAAATATCTCGTTTTGCATAACTTTTTAATTAGTCGAGATTTTTAATTAATATTCTTTAGGTATACCTAGTTAATTGATTCAGGCGTGACCTTGCGGAAATCCACTATAAAAGACAATAGACGTGGATATATTTAGTAACCTGTTTCGCTTAGCTATTTCTAATGAGTCATAAAAAACCCCTAAAATAAATCGACACGTGTTTCGACGTGAGTCAGGTACTTCCTCTCAACGAGGCATCCTCAGGATGACGATAGACTTGTCGCGAACTCGCTCGCCAATCGTTACCTTTTGTTGCTATTGTCCTACTATCCGAATTCTACAGAGATCTTTACATAGTGAATGAGTTTAACGCTACCCTCTCATTAAAATCTGTGACAGACGTAGAGACTGAATTGCGTTTTATCATTCGGACGTACGGAATCCTAAAATGAAACATCTTTGAGATTGAGCGGTGCTTGATGTGGTTGGCCATTAACCGGTCAAACCGACATTTGTCGGGTTACTGTGTGAACATTCTTACCACATTGATACCCCTTCATTGATTTGCTATGCTGATGTATAGCTCACAAACATTCGATATGCTTCCGTGCCGAACCGAATATTAATCAATCTGATCAAAGGAGCCCTCTAAAGGTTGTTCACAAATACAATTCCCGTTTTTTGAACTGAAAACTTCTTTAGGCGCCTTGGGCATTTTTGAGATGGGACTAAACCATTGATTTCGCGACCTGTGACCGACACTGTGGAGTAAAAGACATCAACGCGTTGATTACCGCGGTGCCGATTTTTTTTCAAGTTTTCACTTCTGTCGGCACTCCCGGAGTGCCACTGTTTTTTTTTCAGTTTACTAGAAGATTTTTTAATAGTCAGACAACTCTAATCTGAAGAATAAATATTTCAATTTGGCAGCTTTTGTATAAAAATATGTCAAACTGACATTTATTCTTATTTATTTATTCTACAGATAAAAGTTATCTGACTATTGAAAAATCTGCCCTAAATCAAGTAGACGACCGTTGTTCTTCCGACAGTTATTTGCTTGCGGTGTCTAATGATTGTGAATAGCTATATATACAAAACCCACACTTTCAACTCACCACCACGCACACTCACACACACACTTCACCCACCCCCACACACCCACTCACCCTCACACACTATATATATTTTTTAGAATTGTTTTATTTTGTTCAATTTATTTTTATTTTGATAATTCGCTACCCTTATTTTAATTAACTATTCTGTCCATTTCCAAACATCCTAAAATTAAATTTAAGCTAGCGCAAACATGTTTCGAATTAAAATCTAAGATAACGCAACTCAGGCCCCCAAGATACAGGCGCTGCCTAGTTTGGGGACCACTGTTTTAATACTATGGTAAATATTCTAGTTACATTATAAGCTTACAATATCATTATTTTCTGAAATTGATTTTGTAACAATGGACCAATAAAAATTATTCTTATTCTTATTCTTATATTGGTGTGTACGGATATCCACCACCATTAACCAATTCATTCATAACCATTGATTGAGTTATGGAGCTCGATCGCGGTCGCTCTATGTAAGATATTAATAATACCCAGCCTGAGGTAGGTAAACAAACTTGCGGTCTGATATTAACTCGTCTATTTTCTATATCAATTAACGATGTAATGAATATTATCTGCTTACAAGCGGATCTTTCGCGAAATATTATTATTAACGTCAGTTCTATTCAAAAGAACTGCTTTGTTCTGTTGTATAATTTGATTATCAAATAATATGTTGTAGATAAAGGGTTTCTAAGAAAATGTGGAGAATTTAATAATAAAGCAAGTAACGTTGTGGCTTCACAACAGTACTTAGTCGAGTGATGCTAAATATAATATTTCACAATTAACATGTTGCTACGCACATCACTAAAACATGAAATATCACTAATTTTCTAAGAATACTCGAGCATTTCGACAGCCACTTACTTAGTTAGTAGAAGCTTTTCCCTAACCCTTTAGATTACACCTTGTGCTCCAAATCTAGGGGTTCGACGTCCAGTCTGGGGGCAGGTCGTCTACACTTTGGATGCTGTTCCGAACTGCAAGCGTAGCTAAACCGCGTGCTCTTGCCCTACGGGCAGCTATCACTGAATGCTACCTGGGGCTCTAAGTAGGGCAGTCCAACCATCTACTGAGCCTGTGCAGACAGGCCTCCCACGTCTGCCTTGTGCTGCTAAGGACGGTACCCTACCTATCCAAGTATGTGTGAGTGCTCACATTAGTGTGACCTTAGCTACGACCTAGCCATGTTCTACCTACTATAAATGTATGTATGAAGCTAACGCGGCCTGCACAGCCTACCTGCAAAGCCCTAGCCGTTACAGGCAATGCGGATAAAGACGTGATGTCCGGATTTAAATGCATGTTTCTACTTTTGTCTTGAGACAAGCCTGATTGCTCTTAAGATTGATGTCCAATTTTATGCAGAAGAAAACAATTCTCTTGTTCTAAATACATTTGTTTGATGTTAAGACAGTAGACACTCTTAACGCCTCCTACCGGTTTTTCCACTCACAAACACGTAATAAATCCTTTTAGCTAATCGCCTTTCACTAATTCGTTCCCTTGTGACTGGGTCAGCAAATCATGTTATCTTTCTCACGGCTTTTTCCCCGTCTTTGTCCCACCTAACTCACGTACGATAAATACATTCTGAACACTGAGGTGTTAGTAAATCCAGTTTTTCAATCTGACATTGAAAGTCTTGTAATACACAACGAAGGTCGAATAAGTTCGGTTTTTAAAATAACAAATATTTTAAATTATAATAAATGTTAACTAAATTGAATAAAATGTTGAAAAACAGTGTTTCGTATGATTTTGCGTCAATTTCAAACCAAATTGATGACACCAACAACTTCTTCAGATAATTATAATATTAAAATTTAATGACGTCGCGTCAGTTTGAATGTCTAAGTTTTGAAACGAAACAAAAACGTTTTTATCATTAGAAACACATTATTGAAAATCGGTCTGAAAGTAACACAGACAGGATATCTGACTATCTTACTTTTTAGCGTTGATTGTTTTGTTCAACGAATCGTCAACGTGCAAGCTTCTAAAATGACGATTTCATTTATTAATAAATGATATTTATTTCTGTAAATATGGTTATCAAAAACAGTTTTACACGGCAAAATTAAAATTATGTTTTAAAACTATTTCGGTGTTTCCAAACCGACTAAATTGGGAAGAAAGGCCGAAACAAATTCAGAGGTCACTGACTCTTTTAAAATTCAGACATAATCACGGTCAGATTAGTGTCTGACATGGTCTTTTGAGGAAAGAACCACACAGATTAAAGATGGCAGGCATGAAAAAAATCGTGAACATTTTGAAAGAAAACCATTTTTATTTTCACAAACGAACAAGGAAACGTTGATTCTAACAAACAACCTACTCTGATGTTTAAGTAAAGTTTTCGCGAAAAATAAATTATGTTAGTTAGCCCTCTTTAGACAAAGCTGGGCCATTTATTTTTCTTGTCGCGGAAACAATTTTGGAGTTTTTCGGTGACTTGAATTTGGAATGAGGAAGTCTTCGACTTTGGTTAGAGATTGTTTATTTTTTTATGTCTGTGCATGATTTATGCTCACTCAATTTTAGTTTTTTTAAACGCAATGAAATAGTATACATTAGAAGCTACACGTTCTTTTTTAATCGACTTCACAATGAAGGGTTCCGTAGTTGGGATGAATTTATCCCAAGAACAAACTTAACTTTGTAGTTGAAAAACATGTTTTCCCATACGGAATGTATGGGATAAAATGTATTTGCAACCGCAGATGTAAGTTGGTCGATAATTAATTGTTAACTTGTAAAGCTTACTTAGCTGTGATAGTTTTCCTTTCAATTTCGTTATATATACTACTACCTACTATTTAGCTGGCAGGGGGGGGGGGGGGAACTTACCTGAATCCAATAATGGTCTTCACTATCTCGCAATATTTTTGTTTACGTTCCATAAAAAAAATTTTTTTTATTTATTTTATTTTACCACTTTGTCGGCGTGATTAATATGTATACTCATGCCAAATTACAGTTTTCTAGTACTAACAGTCTCTGAACTAAGCCGCGGACGGACAAGACAGACAGACGGACATGACGAAACTATAAGGGTTCCTTGTTTATTACGTACGGAACCCTAAAAAGGAGTGGGTTATATGTTCGTATGTATGTTGTTTTTTTTTGTATTTTCATCGATATTGTCATCAATTGTGAACGATTTTGAAAATTCTTTTCATTCGGTAGAGGAAACTTGCGCGGTGGACAAATATAAATTTTATTAAATTTGCTTGGGTAGTTTTTGAGGTAGCTTCGACAATACGTATATAATCGACTTTGTGTATCTTGATGATGTCTGACACTGTTGTTTACATAGCATGTAGTAGTATACAATTTGGTGAAAGGTAGGTACCACAATTAAAAAGAGAAAAATTAACATTTTCTTACAAAAAAAAAAAAAAACAACCGACTTCCAAAAAAAACATTGCCAAGTGAAAAATAACTTTAATTTCAGAAGTAGGCGGCAAAATACTAAAAACCAGATCCAAATACACCGACTTTCGAAATTAGTGTTTTTTTGAACGAGACGGTGGTTTTAAACTTATTTGAAACAAAAAAACTAAAGGTTTTATTTTTGCATTGCGTTCATCGATCATCGTCATCTGTCTGGCTTTTACCAACTATGTTGGGGTCAATTTCCACAACCCAGTTACTGGGTAACACGATGCCCCTTATTGGTAAGACTAGTTGTCAGACTTTTTTAGTGTACAATCTTAGAAATTAAATACGCATTTGAGAAGAAAGTAATTGCTATTTCGTCAATTAATAAAATAATTACGAAGGGTTGAAACAGAGTAGCCAATCTAAGCGGTAAAATCGTAATATATTTTACTTAGATATATATTTCTTTCTTTTTCAAATAAATATAAAATACAAGCATACCTATCTACACAAATTCTAAGGTACCAACTCTAGTGAGGCAGAGTCCAGAAAGACTAAAGTAATTTTTTTGACATTCCACTTTGCCCAACCAGTGTGGCGGCTTGGGGTAAAGTGGAATAATTTGTAAAGTCAGCCGGTTGAAAAATACTTGTAGTAAATATTTAAACCGTGATTATCTTGATAGTAGAGTTTATCAGATAAGGATGTTACGGACCACTAATTTATTTATGGTTCAATGCACACAGTCACCCTTTACAGCTATTCTTAAGAAAATCGGTTTTCTCTCGGGATACGAAGATCCGATTTCCACCTCATAAATTATAGTAGGCGTTTGCCTTTCCTCGGTTTGCGTGGAAATTATATTAATTATGTAGACGGATGCTGAAATCCTTCCTAGTGCGGTTTAATACCAATTACTAGTGAAGCGGAAGGGGAACTGGAAACTAATCAGAAATCCTGCAAATACCTACATGTATCCGATAGAATGTTTGGTTCTTGTATAGGGTTGTAGCGGTTACACCGCCACATACGAACTACGCATCAAAAGACATGACGTCACACAAATCCTGCATCACGCAATTAGAGTTTACCGCGCGATCGACATATATATGTCGTCGCAAGCGATTTCAAGACGACAACTTTATTAAAATTATTACCCGTTGATTTCATAATATTGGTCATACTGTAACTTAATTCTTATTGGTTGAACGCCGTGAGGTGGCGCTTTTAATTTTCCCGCCACAAACGTGGACAGAGTCGATCGAGAATGCGAGATTCACATTGCTGTAGCTGACGCCTCATAGTGCAGATCATACGATCGAAACTGTCACGTTCAACGTACAAGCCTTAGTTCCTTGCTATTAATAACGACAACTACTGTAAATTGCCGAATAAACGTGACTGATTGTACTTGTACTTACGTTTTACTGGTTTGTCCGAGTACCCACCTACCTCATGGAACCGTACCAAGAAACGAAGAAGATGACCCGTTATCGGTACGCCCACGTTCCCGCCGTCATATACAAGATTCCGACTTCGACCGTCGGGCAGTTGCCCGCCAGACACAACATCCGTCTGGCCGGAGGATCCTCCCTTTTCTATGGTGGATGAGTGAACTTTACACCCTGTTGGCTGTTCCTCATACCACTAAAAGGTAATTAAAACGCCTTTTTGTATCCGCCATTTTGAATTTTTATAACCAGACAATAAATTCATGACCTGAAAAACCTCTGGAAACTGAATTTTGTAAAAATATTTTTTTTGGAAATTGTTTTTTTGCCTCATTTACCGATTTTTTGAGGTTATGGTTTTGACTTTTAAGGAAAAGTGGTAGTGACACACCAAAGTGTGTTATTTCAGGAGTGTACAAAAAAAAAATGGCAGCGATACGTCAAAAATTGTGGTGTAGGCAGATTTTTGAACAAAAAAAGTCATTTTTTTCCCACTGTGCGACCTAGCGAATATTTCGTCTCTGCAGCTCTGACTCGACCGTACTTGGTGCAGTCATAATTGTAGGCTCCGTAAAAATAATGTAGTACAGCTTCATAATTATTACGTTCTCCATCTTTTGTATATCATTACGTCACGCTTGAATTCCCCAAAGGGTCTGGTATATATTTTATGTTACTTTATGTACAAATACTAATTATTTTCGCGCAAAAATTAGACTTTTTTATTCGCAACAGAAACCAGAGGCCCTAGGAACGCGAGACGTGTACATGTACCTAACGTAAATTCGAATAATTTTTGAATCGAAAATAATGATGTACAACTCAGTACATAAATATCCTATATCATTTTGGTTTAATTTTTTTAGCGACAAGCACAAATAAATATGTATATACAGGGCATACCAAAAAGGTGTGGTCAAAAAGGGTACACATCATCAAACTGACTCAAACTGACCCCTTGACAATTCAAAAGTGCCTGTAATTGGTTTCTTTGAAATAAATGCTTTGAGTTTGAGTTTTACTGAATAACTTTCTCCATAGGACCAAGATCGTAATCGCGAAAAAATTGTCAACTGTACCGTAAAAAACTTAAATTCTCGACGCTAACGTTTGGGACAGCTTATTATTTTTCAGTTTGATGGTCCACACCGATAAATTTGACCAAACCTTTCTGGTACACCCTGTGTTTCATCCATAAATATGAATAAAATCTTAAAACTAAGTAAATATTAGGATTATATTCAATTTTAAGAGGAGGCTCCCTAAATTTTATGTTAATTTGCATTAATATTCTAAAACAGTCACGCATGTAATCAAAATGGAACTTTAGTATATGATTTATTGGATCTTTTTCTTTCCAAATATAAGACAGTTACGTAATTGGAACATTTTCGGTCGATTCATTTTTTATATCATGTAATTGCATTGCATTGCATTTTAAAGATTATTTAAATACGGTAAAGTCGGTTGTTCATTGATTCTGATTTATTGTTTATTGTTGACTAGCGATCCGCCCCGGCGTCAAACGGTTTTTAACGACTTGTAAAACATCGAGATTCCTTTTTTTTATGAAAGTGTAATATTTATGTACTGTCGTTACCTACTCATAAAAATTTAATCAACATCCGTTACGTAGTTGAGAAAAAACAACGCGGTCACAAGACAGGCTATTACTATATTATACCTATTATAATCCACCAGACGGACACGGCCACCTGACGAAGTTGACCAAACCCAGTGGGGATATCGTCGTTTCGAAGCCGGAGATCCTTTTGGAAGTAGAAAACTTTTACGGCCAGTTGTACGCATCGCATGCATCTCGACCTGATCCCGAAAATGAGGATTCCAGAGCCACCTTAACCCGCCATTTCACGGAAGACCTGCCAGAAGTCAGCCAAGACGAAATTTTTAAACAGCTTATGAATGGAAAAGTCCCTGGTGAGGACGGGATAACGACCGAGCTCCTGAAAGCTGGAGGAAGTCCTGTACTGAAAGAGCTTCGGGAGCTCTTCAACTGTCCTGTTCTCTGGGAGAACTCCAGAAGCGTGGCGAGAGAGTGTGGTCGTTCTCTTCTTTAAGAAGGGTGATAAGACTCTTTTAAAGAACTACAGACCCATTTCGCTCCTTAGCCACGTATATAAGTTGTTTTCAAGAGTCGTTACGAATCGTCTAGCGAGAAGACTCGACGAGTTTCAGCCACCGGAGCAGGCTGGGTTTCGAGGAGGATACAGCACCATAGACCACATTCACACAGTGCGGCAAATTATACAGAAGTCTAATGAGTATAATCGGCCACTGTGTCTTGCGTTTGTGGACTATGAGAAGGCTTTTGACTCTATCGAGACCTGGTCTGTTTTGGAGTCTCTGTAGCGGTGCCAAGTCGACTTGCGATACATCCAAGTGCTGAGATGTCTTTATGAAAACGCGACAATGACCGTCCAAATTTAGATCAGCGTACTGAACATATCCCCCTGCGTCGAGGGGTGAGACAAGGGGATGTAATTTCCTCGAAATTGTTCTCTAACGCATTGGAGGATGTGTTTAAGACGCTGAACTGGGAAGGGCGTGGCATTAACTTCAACGGCGAGTACATCTCACACTTGAGATTTGCAGATGACATCGTCATACTGGCCGAATCGCTGCATGACTTACAGCAGATGCTGGACGGCCTATTTGGACAAAACCCAGGTTATGTTCAATGAACACGTCACTCCGGGGCCGATTGCTGTCAATGGCGGTGCTCTCGAGGTTGTTCGAGAATACGTTTACCTCGGGCAAACTCTGCAGTTTGGTAAGAACAACTTTGAGAGGGAGGCTAACAGAAGAATTCAGCTGGGCTGGGCAGCGTTTGGGAAACTTCGTCGAGTCTTCTCGTCGCGTATTCCACAGAGCCTAAAGACGAAGGTCTTCAATCAGTGCGTCCTGCCTGTTATGACCTACGGAGCCGAAACATGGACACTCACGGTACGGCTGGTCCATAAAGTGGTCCAGCAGTGGACTGCTATAGGCTGATGATGATGATGATGATGATGACCTATTATAATCCTATGTATTGAAAGGGATATATATTGTTAACGAGGGTGTTCGAAATTGCAACCATAAAATCTTATGTAAAGAACATTTTTTTTTTACATTTACCAAGTCTTAATAAATAGAGTCTAGACAAATCAAAGTCTAGTTCTGACATAATCCTGCGCGCTCACCAGAAGCAGAGAATCCAAGAAGAGTTCGCTAAGAAAAATAAAAATGATACCTTCCTACCTTTCATAACTTCAGCCGCGGTAACATAATGGGTGGTTTCAAAATATAGATAAGTTTATTTTTTTGTGTTTATTTTGTGTTATCGTAACACAAATGAAGAGTGAGGGCAGAGTCACAACGAAGTGGATGAATTTAATAATAAAAAAAATCTTGTATACTTCCTTCCATTTTTGTGGATGTTTTGATTTTAAAGGCTCTCGGTAACGTCTTTGTTGGCATCTTTTCTAAAATGGAAATGGAGTTGCTATTCACATTTATGTGAATATACTGTGTCACGTGACACAAACATAATATCATAATGGTCACACAATTGAACAAAATTAACGTTTCCCCAGCCTTTAAAAAATAATGTTTTTGTTTTTTCACCCTCCAGTTACTCGTGAAACATGCATATGACTTTATTATACCATTAACTACACTGACATGCTTGCACTGTAAATTTATTTACATTTACTAAAAGTTGTTGTTTTGTAGTAAATAACAGAAGAAGCAAAAATTACAAACGCAAATAAATAAAAAGGCAGATGGCAGACACAGTACTTTATACACTCACGAAATAAATTCCGAGAACTCTCGGCTCATTTCGATAAAGAACGAAATAAAACATATCAATCAAAAGTTGTAACTTGTTCAATCAATCATATCTATAGGACTCACACCTGGCCTCTTAGTGACTACCTATCGAAGTTCAATATGGAGTTGTGGAGTTATATGTAACTACCTTTTTCGAGCCGTATCTAAGTAATTTATAAGTAAAGCTATGGTTTCCTAGAAAATCGGTGGCCGCGTGTCCGCAATTGGCCGGCGAATGACGTCACCGAAAAGTTGGCTTATTGGTGATTCGCACGAATTTACTCGGTTTGCTCGGGTGAAAATACGGAGAAAACGAATTTTCTCAAATATGAGACCTAGCTAGATCAATTTTTCGCCCCCGTAAACCTTTATATTGCAACTTTTATCGAAATCGTTAGAGTCGTTTTCGAGAACGTGATTACAAATATATACCTACATAACATCACGCCTTGTTTCTCCGAAGAGTTGGGTAGAGGTGTCCCTGTGGCAGGCACACCCGCATTACGCCAGTTATATTTAAGTCCCATGTAATAGGGGGCGAGCCTATTGCCAAATATATACAAATATTGTTCGTTTAATCTAGGATATAACTTCCATTACACGCCTGATTTGGAGTATTGATCGTTTGTTCACTTCGCAGATTCGCTTGTTTTTTGAGAGGGACCTTAATCCCCCAAAGACTAACTAAAGTGCGTTAAACTCAGTCGCCCCAGGATCTGATTTTCCTAAAAATCGTACTAAAGACCTGTCAATGACAGAAAAGGTTTCAGTCAATCGCGACCACGCTTGTCAGCCCGATTCGTGACTGCTCGAGTATGTTGTTATTAGCAGACAGGAGGAAACCGCTCCCTATCCTCTTTATGTATTGTCCTCTTTTACGATATCCACGAGCATAAATCTCACTAGCTTCTGCTCGCGACTTCGTCCACGTAATATTAAAATTTCTTGTTTTTACATAAAATACATATATTATGCAATGACACTCGGCCAAACTTTAGCTGTAGAATCAGATCAGTAGTTCTGAAGATTACCCGCTACATACAAACTCGCATGCCTCTTTATCTTCTTCTTTTCATGTGGTTAGTGACTAATAATCTTTTTTTTTGTGGGAAAATATCAAATAACTTCTCCCGCTCTGGGCGGAGCGGGAGGGCGTCTCAGACTATTACTGGCTAAATAAAGTGTCACAAACTCTTACTGACTAAAACCCGCCCGTGTTTCTTCAGTTGCCTGTATGTTGCCAGGGGCCACGGTATCCCTTTCGGACTTTCCCGCGACCCCGGCAGGTATCGGTCCTAGCGGACGCCGTCAGTTGTGCTGACATCTCTTTGAGGCGCGCGTGGAACACAACGCGCCGTCGACCCGGGCCTGGTCCTTATCGGACGGCGAGCTACCCATTGCTGACCGTCCACAAGCCCGTGCCTACGATGGCCGGGAATTGGCCTGGGATTCCCGACGCCCAGGGCGTCTTCTGCGGCGGCTAGGGGCGTGAGGGCGCTTAATTTGCCTCTACCTCACGCGATCCACCTCCTCCTTCGCGAGCATTACTACTTTGCAGAAGGAGGTGACGGCTTCCGTGGTTAGTGACTAACCTGGTGTAAAGAATATGAATTAAAAAAAAAACTGCGAAGTTTCGCGGATATTCTAGTTCAATACAAAATAGGGTATTCCTTTTAATAATTAAACGGACGCAGATAAATAAATTAATCATAACCCCTATGATTTCTGTTTTTCAAATGCAATTAATCAATTTCTCTGATGATTAAAAACGGTCATTAGGAGTTCTCTTTACAAAAGCGAAAATTTCGGGCTTACAATTATGATACTAGCTGCGCCCCGCAGTTCTACCCGCATAAGTCTCGATTCCGTAGGCATATCGGGATAAAAAGTATCTCATGTCCTAATCCAGGTCATGGTCTACCTATGTGCCAAATTTCATCCAAATTAGTTCAGTCGTTTTAGCGTAAAAGCGTAACAAACAAACAAAAAACTCACTTTCACATTTATCGTATCAGTTAGGATAATAACTCGTACACACACGTCTTAATCCTGTATCCACTCAATCGCCCAGTTCTTCAACCTTATTATGAAGTTAAACTAAACTAATATTATTCAAGAGTCCAAATATAATTCTAACATAAAAGCAAAATGGGCTCGTATCCCTCCGCTCATGTATATTATATGTGGCAATAAAATAACTGTTTTACAAGCTTTAAAAGCCTCATAAATGAGAAAACTTTATGAGTGAACCTTTGAAACTACGCCCTGCGTACACTTCTGAAAATAATTAAATATAATGGAAGTGTTTCACGGGCTAACCAACAATGAGTAGGTACTTACGTCTGGAAGTGGCGAGGATTTTTAATGAAATAACATAGGTATTCTAATAATTATAATAAAGAGGTATCGAGCAGTGATAGCCTAGTGGTGTAACCGTCAGACTGCCAAGTCATAAATCTTGAGTTCGAACCCAAGGCACGCACCTCTGACTTTTCGGATTCATGTGCGTATTGTATAGTTATCACTTGCTTCAAAAACGGTGAAGGAAAACATCGTGAGGAAACCTACTGATGCCTGAGACATATTTCTCGACGTCATGTGAAGCTAAGTCAGAGGCCCATGGGTGGCGTTATAACTCTGAACCTCTATGTATATGTAATGAGCTATTCGAATATCAAAAAAATATTTGGCCTAGGTCTTAGGAGGGAGGCGTGAAAATTGATTTGGTGTTACAATGTAATGTATAATAGATGGATCATGTTAGTAAAAATATCGAAAAAGATATTTGAAATTAGAAAAACAGCCACTTTAACGAAAAAATATTCTTAAAAAAGAAACCAAGCGTTGTGTGGATGGCTGAATATATAGGCATAAGGGTGACGCTGTTATGAACCTCTTTGAAACGTTTCTGAAAAAAAAACTGTAAAAACAGAGTAAGCGAAACTAGAAATACAAAAGCTGTTCTACGTATTTTTTGCCTTTAAACGAAGCCCCTGTTCGGAATTGTAAATTTTTGAAACTATATTGTATTAACTATTAACTTCTCCATACGAAAACTACCTTTTGGAAGGGGCGACTAGAATCAATTTTATTTTTTGTAAATTTGGACGATCAAACGTGCCTTTTATGTGCCTAATTGAAATAAATTATTTGACTTTGACTAACTACGCTTTTGATCAAAATTCAAATTCAAAAGTCATTTATTCAAACTGGGCTGACAATCACCACTTTTTGAACGTCAAAATTACATAAGACAGTCCCCCAAAACGCCCACCCTTTACCACTTCCTAGTGCTTTAGCTGGGAAGAAGAAGTGGCGCTAAAAACTCCCCAGCAGCACAGCTGTCTGTTCGGTTAGAAAAATTTATTCTGAACAATAGTATGCAAAATAATTTACATTTAAGCATCATCATTTCCAATTCTCTCCATTAAGGGAACGATAGACGAACGAGCAAGTACCTATGCGATATCGAAAATCTAGTGACACATACTTACAGTACGATGTAGCATTTTGAAAATTTGCATTTATTCATTTCAATTTTACGAAAAAATGCAAATTTTCAAGTTATTGCGTTTGCGTAAAGGTCATTTTCAAATAAAGGTTACACTATTTAGAATCAAGCGAACTGTTTAAAACGATTGAAGTTGACTTTGACTGCAAATGCTTCCCAGGCGTGTTCAACCCACTTGTTTTAATTAAATATGCGAATTCTAATGTAAAAATGTATTACGTACCGAAAATGGGCACCTAGATATCTAAATCCGAAAGTGATTTTGAAGGCACACTCAGTTCTGATCATGATCGGTTTACGAATTTTGCTGGTGCTATATCTAAGTTGTATCGTACTGTACCTATGATTTAAATGTGTCCTGGCATTTGTATTCCTTTTGTAATAATCTTCCTAAGTATACAATCAAACACAGACACATACACATCACATTAGAGAACTGGAACATTTTAACCTTATTAATTTTGAATGTTTTAATAATGTTATGTTATGACTCAGCGATCATTGTGCCGATAGTCGTATCAGCCAATGGCTTAATTGCCAAGAGCCTCGACCAACACCTAAGGAGGCTCTCGTTGGGCAGCTGGATCAAGGGCTTGATTCAGAAAGCGGTACTCCTGGACACGGCTCGCATTGTCAGGAGGTTCCTCTCTCTGGAGCCTTGACCGCCGGTAGCTTGGACCCTGTTCCCGATACCGGTGGGCTACAATTTTTTATATTTTTAAATGTTTTTATATTTTCTTTATTCTAATATTTAAAAATATAATTTATAAGTATTTAAATGAAATAAAAGACTTAAATAATGTTTAAAAATAATAGTAATTAAATATTTAATAACATTTTAGTTCTATAGTTATTAAACCTACTTTTAGTTTGGGTTATATTATGACTATGTATTTATTATTTTATTGCTTTTGTAAAATGTTATGAATGTTGGAACGCTGACGTCTCGGAGTGCTGCAACACAGTTTTTTAAACTAAAATAGCTCAAAAAATTAAAAAAAAAAATCCCTCCGGGAGTGCCGACAGAAGGGAAAACTTGAAAAAAATCGGCTCCGCGGTAATCAACGCGTTGATGTCTTTTTAATGGTCAAAAGCTGGTGTCGTCACATTGTCGCGAAATCAATGGTTTAGTCCCATCTCAAAAATGCCCAACGCGCGCTAAAGAAGTTTTCATAAAAAAAATTGTGAACCTGTTTTTGTTCCAATAAAATATTTGATTTGATTTGATATGTGTGAAATGACTTTTTTTTGTACGATTGATAGGTATAAACTGACCATTTCTCTTTATTTTTTTTCTCCTTTTGGGTCAAAACCATTTTAACCAGCTGCTCATAAAAGATAGGCTTTGTAAATACCCAATACGTAGAAGCTCATTGAGCTCCTCCTTTGTCGCTTTTTGAAAGACCAACTTTGCATTTCAGAAATTCGCTCGAATTCCCTTCAATACACAACCAGTGATATTTTCATTTCAGACTTCACTTTGAACCATTAAAATGCACGATTAATATTGATATGAATCGAGATGAATTTTTATTCTGCGAATATATTAAACCCAATTTGTGTTAAGCTTGAAACATCGATATTGAATAAAGTTAAACTATAGTTGTCGCGTTTTAGCGTGGCATTAGCGGTCATTGCCCTTTCCCTAATATCTCTCCGTAGGAACCCAAATAATAAACTTTGTATGGTTTTTCGTTATTGAAACATGTTGAAGATTACGATAGATATTGATTCAGGACGTTAACGGACTTTTTTTTACGTTTTTCAAATAAAATTTTGCAAAAAAATGTAGGTGGGTCAATGTCCGCTATTGTCATGCTAAAACGAGACAGCTATAGTTAGTAAGCTGATCACAAAAGAAATACGGAATGATGATGATCTACCTAAGACCCTAAGAAGACAATCTAAGGCATCCTGATTCCAAGTCTCTTATTAATATTTTGGTATACATAATAAACATAGTCTTTAGGTATTTTTCTCGAGAGATTTTATAAGTAGATAGATTTTTTGTATGAACTTGGACGAAGCAAAAGGAGCAAAGATTTAGAGCTAGGAGGACACAATAGTGACCTTATTGGTGAAGTTCTTCAGAAAGGTAAGGTGCGTACTCGCAACCGGCGTGCGTGTGTGACCAGATGTATGACCGTAAACGAAGCAAAAGGAGTATGTAAGGATCGTAACACGTTCTGTAGTTTCTGCCTACCCGAACATGGGAACAAGGCGTGAGTTTACGTTTATGTGAATAATTTTAGTTGTTTAAAAAAATTATAGTTGTTTAAAGTAATCGTTTTGTTATGACTCATATATCCATAATTCAATACCTTTGACGACTGTGAAGTTTCGCAAATAAATTTAAAACGTTTATATGCACAAAATGACGTCATCGCGTTATTGATTCTTTTACACTTTTGAGAAATGGTACAAAATTATCATTTCGATGAATCATTCATGTTGGCTGCTCCTAAAAATAAAAGCTCCTTGACAAAACCACCTTATAGTTACACTAACCTGTAGCATGCAGCTTCCTCAACGGATCCACGATCGCGAAGTACCGATCAGCTGACAGCGCTGTCAGTGTGAACACTGACACTCCGATACTGACGTCCTTCGCGGCTTCAGACACCCGACACACAGTGATGCCCCATGGCCAGGACTCCACCGTGTACACAATGGACGTGAATGGGACGCAAGTGATGATCACCAGGAGGTCAGCAAGCGCGAGGGAGAGGATGTACCTGAAAGAGATGTTATAGATACAGTCATGCGCATAAATACGTCACATTTACGCAAAATAAAATTCAAAAGCGATTTACTCGTAAAATAATGATTGCAACTTTGAAAAAACGACCTATTTCGTATTAGTACTAGCTTCTGTCCGCGGCTTCGTTTGCGTGGAAGTCGTAAGATGCACAATATTATTAAGTAATAACAGCCACATATTTAGGGTTCCGTCAACAAGGAACCCTTATAGTTTCGCCATGTCCGTCTGTCTGTCTGTCCGCAGCTTAGGTCAGGGACTGTTAGTACTAGAAAGCTGTAATTTGGCATGAGTATACATATTAACAATTTTTTTGGAGGGGATGTTTTTTTTTCTCTTCTATCCCATGGTGTAGGGTACCGTTGGAAAGGTCTTTCAAAAATATTGCAAGTTGGAAAAAAAACATTTTTGGATTCAGGGATTCAAGAATCAAGTGTGGTTGGTTCTGGAAATAGGAAAAAAATCACAGCAGTAGTATATATAACGAATTTATAAGAAAAACTATTACAGCTAAGTAGGCTTTACAAGTTAACGAGTAATAATCGACCAACTTACATTTGTAGTTGAAAAAACATGTTCTCCCATACATTCCGTATGGGAGAACATGTTTTTCAACTACACTGTTAAGTTTGTTCTTGGGATAAATTAACCCCATCTACGGAACCCTTCATTGTGCGTGGTCCGACATGCACTTGGCCGGTTTCTATAAAACTTCTTCGGCCTCCGATACATCGCGTCGCATCGCATCGCTCGTTTTCACTTAGCATTTTTTCAGACTTTATCTTTTTGTTTGGCTCCTTAGGGTCCTCAAGAATTGGGCTATCAAATGCAAAAAGAGTTTTTTAAACCCAACTGGTAGTAACAAACAACTCTTCAGCTTTATTGTATTTATAATAAATTATAGATGGTTTCGAAAATGCTATGTCTCTAAAACCATACCCTCTAAATCTGACAACCAGTTTTATCAAGAAGTATCGTATTACCCAGTTACTGGGTTGTGGAGGTCAGATAGGTAGTCGCTCCATGTTAAATACTGGTATTCAGCTGCATCTGGTTAGACTGGAAGCCGACCCCAACATAATTGGGAAAAGGCTAGGCAGGTTGATTGATTGATTGACCCCTCAATGCTTTAGGAGAATATCACAAATAGCTGTACTATAGGTATTGTTTTTTAAAACAAAATACAGTTGGCGATTGATAGTTACGCTTCATATCGGGGGTCGATTCCTACACGGAACAAATATTTGTATGGTCTAAAGATATTTGTTTTGGATCAGGCTATTTGTGCAGGATACAGGGGATTCTAATGGTATTTTCAGGGCGATAGTTTGAGTCCACTTTGGTCCTGCCATTAATCCTCTTGGCACACTGCTAGAGGATTTAGGTTCTAGACTATCGATTGGCTATAAATTCTGAGATTGGAGCAATGCTTTAAATGCTATACATGTATGTATGTTTTGTAAAGCTGGGCCGTACAAAGTTTACACTCAGACTAATATATATAAGCCTCTCTCAATTTGTGCTTTTCCGGATCAATTACTTAAGTTTTCAAACCCAAGTTCAAAACCCACATCAAACGTTTCCTTGTTAAGAAAGCATTTATAAAATACTACGTTGAAGACAAGGAAGTTTGGCAATAATTCCTTCTGCACATGTGGCTTCCCTGGTACCTCATTAACGGCATAAATAAGTAAGAGTCTATTAACTGCTCCCAAATTACCATGTTTATTTTAATCTTTAATTTTTATTTTTTACATTCGTCCTTGACATATTTATTCTATTATTTGACATTATATACCTACGATTTAATTTTAACTCTTTATTTGTGACTTTTGTGGACATGATAATTATTCAGATTGATTACAATTGTAATAGCAATCATATAATTGCGTTTTATTAAAATAGGTTTTTACTTTTATTAATTTATTTATCTTTTGTATAGATTCTTTTCTATTTTGTTAAGTACTTAGTACTTATTGAAAGACCTACACTGTCCTCCCATACTTAGTAACATTGTTATTTGAAAGTATTGTAAAAGCCAATTTTTTTAAAAGATTAACCGTGTAGTTTCTTGCCGGCTCTTCTCCATAGGAAACGACCAATTGGAACCGTGCACCTAGCTTCTGACGTTTCATAAGTGCCCATGTGAAATAAAATATATTGAAATTTGTTTTTTTTTTTGAATTTTTCAAAATTAAAATATGATCTGGACTTTTTATTCAAGGTTGTTTTTTTGCAACGGAGATGCTCTTGGCCTGCATCTCACCTGACGGTAAGTGACGATCAGGTCGAAGGTGGAAGCGAGCTTCGTCCGGAATCCTCAACCACAGAGGAACTGGCTATTTTACCTCTAACTGCCGAAACACAACAATGCTGTTAACATTGTTGTTATGGCGATAGACTTAGATAAGATGGTGGTAGCTAGCCTGGCGGGTTTAGAACAAGCCCTACTACCAACCAAACCGAGCAGAAAATTTTGCCCTTACTGGGAATCGAACCCGGTTGTATTAGTTTGACTGGTGTATTTTGTAGTTTTAAAAAAATGTGCGTTTTGTTTGTGCAGAATAAACAAGTTTTCTTTCTTTTTCTTTTATCAGGTCAAACAAAGGTCTACCTGAAGAGGCATAAGCATAATTAGCCTATAATGTTCCCACTGCTGGGACACAGGCCTCCTCTCTGTCAGCGGGAGTGGACCGTAATTTACCACGTGGACTCAGTTTGGGTCGGGCCCTGATGAACAGTAATTACTTATCTCTAAATTAATAACTTCAGCATTTATACTCTGGTGTCGACGAAGGGATTAACTGAGTCATTGCAAGCTCAAATACGAAGTTTGAATGCCAAAGGTGTTTATAGTTTCACCGGCAGCCATAAGTTGATAAGTCTTATTAAATTCGAACATAGCATTACTTAATTAAAGCAAAACTTAGTACGGTAAGAGTGTCCGTGGAATTTCTTGCCCGTTCATCTTTGTTCTGCTTTGGAATGGGCAACTAGCTTCATCTTTCTGACTGACCGACTCCTTGACAGTTAAAAACTGCCTGTAATTAGTTTAATTGAAATAAATGGTTTGAGTTTGGATAGGCCGCACGTCAGTCATTACGAAACCAGTGTCAGGCTAAGATCTCACGGAGCGATTTTAACCTGCGCCCGCCGCGGTGACGGGACCGCCAACACTCGTACAAACACGTAGTACATGGAAATGTAGATAATATATTTCAAGGCGTGGTTTATACCCGCGGCTTGCGCGATTGTTTGCGGGTCCCGCAGTACCCGCCACCGCGACGGGCGCGGCTGAAAACCGCTCCGTGAGTTCTTAGTCTAAGCTGGCCTCTTAGTCCATTGAAACTCAGTACTATGCTAGGCGAGGTCAAGGTCAAAGTGGAACTGACGTGCAGCCTACTGTACTACTATCTGTCAAAGGACACTTTTACGTTTTTTGTCACCGACTTCCGAAATTGAAGTTATTTTTCAGTTAGTAATGTTTTTTGGAAGTCGGTTTTTTTTTTTTTGGAAAAAGTTTTTATTTTTCACTTTTTAGTTATGGTACCTACCCCACACAAATTCAAAAACCACTACCTGCTATGTAAATAACAGTGACAGGAACTTATCATATCATCCACATACTAAGTGGGAAAAAGTACGTATTATTGAAGCTAACTCAAAAACTATCAAAGAAAAGTTAATAAAATTTATATGGGACCACCTCGAGAGCATACCCTTTCAAGCAAAAAAAGAATTTTTAAAATCGGTCCACAATTGACGGAGAAATCGGTGGACATACATAAAAAAAAAAGAAAAAAATAATAAAATCTATATGGGACCAATTTGGGAGCATACCCTTTCAAACAAAAAAAGAATTTTCAAAATCGGTCCACAAATGACGAAGAAATCGGCGGACATACATAAAAAAAAAAAAAATGAAAAGAAAAAAAAAAAAACAAACATACGCGTCGAACATGTAACCTCCTCCTTTTTGGAAGTCGGTTAAAAAGAAACATACGCGACGAACATATAACCTCCTCCTTTTTGGAAGTTGGTTAAAAATAGTAATTGGGGGAAACTAGGAACTAAAGGCACTCGTAAAAAGAGTGTATATAAAATGATCTAGGTACAATATCATGTGGTCTGATAAATCTGCACAACAGTGTTTTATCAGTGTCCCAGGGTATAAAGGTCATTTGTGTCAAGCATACGAGTTCTATAAATGTCAAATGTCTCATTAGACCAGTGACGAGATGCAGTTTGACCTTTACAATAAGCTGGCCCACACAGACCGAACGAACGAATGTAAAAGACTGAACTAACGAACGTTTTGATGCCCACAACAAACATCAAACGTCACCCGGAACGAGAAAGCCGAACGCTTTCAATTTGTTTTTGGTTTATTTGCAACCCCTGGCATATCGTATCAGTTTTTTTTTTTACAACCTGATTGATTAGGTTATCAGTTCTAATGGTGCTTTATTAATATTATAATATTTATTTATTCATGAATATGAGACAACCATACAGAGTAACTTAATAATAAGCACAGGGTGGACCAAAAATCGTTTAAAGTTATTTTGACAATAAAATTTAGGCAGGTCAACAGATGGAGAATGTGAAATGGTAGATTGTAAAAAAAAGAATGGATTGGTTGTCTTTGGACTGATTCGCCCTATCCCCTCGTACTAGTGTAAAACTGTATCACGAGAATATTGAAGTGAGCCAATTTATTATTTTTAAAATACACTTCAATTCTATTGCGTGCCTGGTCACTACGTCATGAATTGTCAGTAATAGTTATGTGCCAAGAACCAATATAATTTTGTAGTAGGTAATAATAACGTTGGTATTGATTGCCAGCAGTCCCAGCCTGACGAATGATACAAAATACAACTTCATTTGGTGAATGTACACTTTCAAATCATGTACCCCTTTATTTATGAACATTGCTTAAGGGTCAGTCGGTCATTCTTCCATACAAACGTAGTATGGTGATTACTCGTCTGTTCGACGGTGTACGTTCAAAACTAAAAATTATATCAATTTGCCTTGTTATTATCTAGCCTTGCATGAAAGCAGAATTGGGAAAACAGTATTGGTTTGAAAGTTATGAACGTCGAAACTTCCATAATTCAACACAAATTTTAACTCATCTTTGGGCGTAAATAAATAACGTATTTAGTATAAAATGGCAAAATAGAAACCATACAGGGATAGATAATTTATTGAAAAATCCAAATAATTTTATTTTGAGTAGATACATCCAGTAGTTTTTTCATAATATCTATACGCCCAAAGGCCTGTTCATTAAATTTTACGCGCTCTTTTTCGTTATATATCATCGTCTATTTTATTAAATAAATATAACGGGATAAATAAATACTAAATAAATAAATAACTTTACTAAATATCATGCATATCAGGTACGCCACCAACGAGTTCGAACCGTCGACTAGTGGAACCTTAAAGTTAAGAGAGTTAAGCCTCGTGTAGACAGGCACGACGCGCTAAAACAATTTCTAAGAAAACTTCACGGCAGAACAATAAATTGGTGTCGAGTCGTGCTATTCCACACGAGGCTTTAAACATCAAAAATTTTATAGTTTAGCAGTCACTAATAATTATTTACTTAACTTTAAACAACGTTTTGTATGTTTATTTGTTACGCTTTCACGCTAAATGGCTGAACGGATTTGGATGAAATTTGGCACATGCGCAGACCATGACCTGGAGAAGGACGTAGGCTACTTTTCATCCTAGATCGCAGATGAAGTCACGGACAACACCTAGTAAGTAAATAAATCCCACTATGATCATTTGAAAGTACCGAATACTTTGAGCAGTCTTTAAAAAGGTTTTATTGTTAATGCCATACATAATTGCTCAGCTTTGAACCTTTTCCTGGTCAATATTTGTTTTAACTTAAAAGCTCATTTCTAGTTAGAAGTTAATACATTTTATCCAGTAAAAGCTTACTGAAATGATCATAGTTCAGTTACTAATATCGAACTTTTAGTTTTCACGAACAATTTCCATTGTTAATGACAGTCCCATCTATTTAATTAGTGGACGTACATTACAAATATGTTCTTAATTGTCCCTCGGCAAACCTTGTGTTTCGTCAGTCGTCGAATTTCTATTAGTCGCCCTTTGCACTTGGTGCAGACCGGACACTCTCAATCGACTTGGAAGTATATAGAGATTTCAACTTAATGTAATTTATTTTAAAAATGGTAGAAAATCTGCTAAAGTCTTAGGCACGACAGATAGGAAAATAGTTTTACAGCTCTATATAGTTCACACGAAAATCAAAACAAAACAACAATAAAGTATTAAGTTCTGAATTCTAATTATTATACAAGATAATTCTAAAAAAACTTTTTACAAAAAAAACAACCGACTTCCAAAAAAAAACACTACAAAGTGAAAAATAACTTTAATTTCGGAAGTCGGTGTCTTGGGTTTTGTGTTTTCGTTTTTTGCCACCGACTTCCGAAATTAAAGTTATTTTTCACTTTGTATTGTTTTTTTTTGGAAGTCGGTTGTTTTTTTTTGTAAAAAGTTTTTATTTTTCACTTTTTAGTTGTGGTACCTACCCCACACACATTCGAATACCACTACCTGCTACCAGTGACAGGAACTTATCATATCATCTACATACTAAGTGGGAAAAAAATACGTATTTTGTAGCTAACTCAAAAACTACCCAAGCAAAGTTAATAAAATCTATATGGAACCAATTTGGGAGCATACCCTTTCAAACAAAAAAGAATTTTCAAAATCGGTCCACAAATGACGAAGAAATCGGCGGACATACATAAAAAAAAAAAAAAAATGAAAAAAAAAAAAAAACATACGCGTCGAACATGTAACCTCCTCCTTTTTGGAAGTCGGTTAATAATTGATTGATATAAAAATTAGCATTCGTTTGTATTCGGAAATGCGATGATTCCCGAGGGATATTAAGAAAATAGAAATACAGTATTGTTAATGCCATACATTATAGACCTTTTTAAAACTGCTTTGAACATTTTGTTTAACCTTGACAGTTCATTTCTAGTTAGAAGTTTATACATTTTATCCAGTAAAAGCTTATTGAAATGTCTGCATAGTTGAGTTACACATAGCGAACTTTTAGTTTTCACCAACAATTTTCATTGTTGACAGTCCCATCTATTTGGACGCAGGCTACCGCATTTTAATGAAATTTCCACGGTACTGTAGCGCGTCGAGCATGTTCGCTGAAGCGAGAGTGCCGGACTTTTATTATTTATTCGATCGCGCATAGCATCGTTTTCCAGCAGTTTGCGCAATTCCACTAATCAACTGTTGAGGGTCGTTAGTGAGGATTGGAGCAGTCCGATCCACAGGTATTGGCTCGAAGTCCATCGGAGTGCCAACAGACGATAGAGATTGTGATAATGTAATAATGTAATGAAATTTTATTTTAATGACTACTCAGTTTTAATGTAATTTATTTTGTGAATGTATGAAATTTTGAATTTTAATTTTAATGTACTTATATTATTTTAATGGTCTAATGAATTATAATGTACTTAGTTTGTATTGGTGTAATGAGTTTAATGAATTGTATGTATTTGGGATTAGTGTATTGGGACTTGGTGCCTTATTAAGTAAATAAATAAATTATATTGCTTTTATCACATCAATTTGCTATTACATGGGACTTAAACATAACTGGCGAAATGTGGGTGTACCTGCTACAGGGACACCTCTGCCCAACCCTTCGGGGAAACAAGGCGTGATGTTATGTTATGTATGTAATTTGATGTAATCAGTACGTTCTAGCGATATTTTTGAAAGACACTCAGTCATTTTGAGATTCTATAATGGGATTTTTTTGCTAATTTAGATTCCTATTTCAGACATAAATATGTAACAAGAGATGCTTGATACGTAAAGATTACAGATAGGAATCTGAAGAAGTAATTCTTAATTTACAGAAAGATTTATATTTTCTGTCTGTAAATAATTGATTAAAAACAAATGACTTAAAAGCTCTTGAAATATTACTTACAGAAGACAAAGAAGTGTTTGCAACACTATAAATATTCAATTAAATCATTCCCTATAGGTACAGGATTATTCATCAAGAATTCCCTTTTTTACACAGTACTATTTGTTTTAATGTCAACCAATTAATACATCACCAGTATAAGCTAACCTATCATATAAAGGAAAGAGGAACAGAGTGTAAAATTCCTCATCCTCCATAGAAAAAGGAGGACCCTTCGACCAGACGGGTTTTGTGTCTGGTGGGCTACTGCCCGACGATTGATGTCGGGACGTTGTATTGTATTTAGTATGAGCGCAAGGTGCGTAACGGCGCAAGCAAGTTTGACACCAGTTCATAATTTGTCTGATTTATTTTAATTTTTGAATTGTTTTTATTTTTATATTTTTATTACGGACGCTTTTAACGTGCACGTCTTTCTACATTGTTCTCACATGTATAATTTCAACATGAATTATGTGACTAATATTTTGTAACAATATTTTGATTTAAAAGAGTGTCCGTGGAGTTTCTTGCCCGTTCTTCTCCATAGGTACCTACTACGCTTTGGAATGGGCAACTAGCTTTATCTTTCTAACTGACCGACACCTTGACAATTCAACAGTACCTGTTTTTTGAGTTTTTTTTATTCGGTTTGCCATGGGTAGATTATACGAGGTAACACACTTACAGTGGCAATGCTTTTATTTTGACAGTTCAACAACAATTATAGCGATATTTACGTGGTTAAACAGATGCATTGTTCAAACCATATTAGGCAATGGATTAGCAATTTCCTTCAAAATCTTTTGGATTGTGATTGAAGGTGTGTTACGCAATTAGGATGCTGTTTTTTTACGAAATTAGCACACTATTGTCCGTTTTCACCAACACTAACACACCTAAATGAATCCTTATAAAAGTGCACTATTGGATTTTCATCGCTAGGCTCAGCGCTGAGAGTTGAAAATCCAACAGTGCACTTTTATTTATAGGAATTAATTTCGGTGTGTTAGTGTTAGTGAAAATGGGCAATAGTGTGCTAACGGGCGATAGCAGTGGTGGCCCAGTGGTAACGGCCGCGACTTACCCAGACCCAGACAGGCGCTTTACTTTGTGTAAATTATTTCATCACCACTGCTCTCAAAACGGTGAAGGAAGACATCGTGAGGAAACCGGCATATCCTAGAACCGAAAATTCGAAGACATGTGACATCTACCAACCCGCACTGGGCCCACGTGGTGGATTACGGCCCACTCCCTCTCTCAGAGAGGAGGCCTGTGTCCGAGCAGTGGGAACATTATGGGCTGATTACGATGATAATGAATTTCGGTGTCACATAGCTGTCAGTCTTCTTCTCCTTTTTCTGTGGTTAGTGACTAACCTGGTGTCAAAGTTTAAAAGCAGCCTATATGCCTCTGACTTGGCTTCACATGCCGTCGAGAAATATCTCTCAGGCATGCCGGTTTCCTCACGATGTATTCCTTCTCTTCTTTCTTAAAGGATAAGCCCACAACCACAGTAGACTTGGAAAAGTGGAAAGAGGGAAGTGGCCTTCGCCCTGCATTGGGAAAACAGTAGCTTATAATAAATAATAGTCACTTACGTATTAGGCACATTCCTCATAGCTTTATGCCGTACGAACACGGCGACAAGAGTTCCGTTCCCTACCACCCCTATAACAAATATAAGGGCGAAGATCAGCGGGACTATGTAAGTCTCCGGACGCTCGTAGTAAGGCTGGTAACTCTCCGAGTGATTCATCAGCATATCGTCGTATGTCTCGTTGTAATCTTCCATCGTGCATATTATCTGTAACAAGAGAAAAAGGTATTTAAAAAAAATTACTGGGAAAAATTTCGTCTATACAGTGTGTTTTTATAATGTGCACGTATCGAAATGGGGAATCTATGCTTAATTTTATCGACGGAAAAAATAATAAAAAAATCGAAATATTTTTTTTTCGATAACCTATAGTAAAAATGTTTGAAAAAAAAAAACAGATTTTTGCTAAAACAATATGTTTATTTTCAATTGAGGGTAGTTTTTTCCACAATTTTCATTTTATGACGACGCCTAATTACTTTCAATCATTATGGAGTCTGTTTCACCGCGATAGATCATTTAGTTTAAAAGTTACATCGTTTTAGTTTTTAAATTACATAATTTTTTTTTTTTTTTAGATAAAAAAAATATATATATGTGTATAAAATTAAACGTAGATTCCCTCATTTCGGTATGTACACATTATAAAGACTCGCACTGTATCCCCAGTCCCTAATAAGGGCCAGCTTTTTGCTATCAACCGCGAACAAATCGGCACTCCGGGCTGCTACTGGGAAAATTCCTGGCGGAAAAACCCAATCGTACTTTGCCCGACCTGGATATAGAACCTATTAGGATCTTATGCTTAGCAGTCATGCTTCCGATTATTACACCAACGAGGATCAAAAATGACTAGGAGAAATATAACATGTTTCTGGAATGCCTGGTCTTAAACACGACGGCTGGCCAATTTGAGCATGGGATCCTGCAAGGTTTCATACTCAGGTCGGCAGTGTTTTCTGGTTTTCCATTAAGAATTTCCCAGGTATAACTTGGAGTCTGAATTTGTGCTCGATTGTTGGAACAGGCTCCATGTAACTATATATATTTGTACAATTGTGTGTATGTATTTTATTTTACGTAAAATTTTACGGTCGAGGATTTCCGCAAAGCAACGCCTGATTAAATAACTTATTTAAAATAATTAAATGAGGCGTATGTCGAAAAGAGCACCGAGTTTTGCGATTGCAAAAATGTCATGGGCTGTTCAGTTCAAATGACACAAGAGAACCATTTTAATTATACGTATTCTGTTACGTGACATGTCGTTGAAGCGTACGTAATGTAAGGCCTGAATCATGGGATTATGAGCTTTATAATTTTTATGGCCAGTTTCACCATCTCCGAATAAATTCAGACTTTTGTATTCAGATTATTTTTGTACATTAATGCCCATTTTTACTAACACTAAGCGACATCTAAATGTAATACGTAGATATTAAGCAGTTACTTAGCGTAAAAAGTCACTAGTCGATTACATCAAATTGCCATCAGCCGGGAAAAAATCCTGACTTCGGGCTGAGAAACTCCTGGTGAAAAATCCTGATAACACTTTGCCCAACCCGGGAATCGGACCTCATGCTCAGCCGTAGCGCTTGAGCCCACTACACCAACGACGCAGTCTTATACAGGGTGTATCAGAAAGGTATCGTCAAGGCTGTGGTACATATCAGATTATTTTTCAGCTAGTTTTAATGATAGTTTTAGTTAGTTTGAGTAGTTTATGCGGCCTACCCAGGTGTCCTTTCTTTGGTATTGCTCGTCGAGTTGAGCTCCTTAATAAGTTCTTAGTTGAGCTTCACGATTACTGACAAATGCTTACACTGACTGGATAGGTCCACTCAAATCTGTGTGATTTTTTCCTCAAACGACCATTTCAGACACTAATCTACATGGTCCTCTTAAAGCCTGACCAAGATTATGTCTGGACTTTAAAAGAGACTGCGACCTCTAAGTTTGTTTCGGCTTTTTCCATTTGATCAACATCGTCGTCCCATACATTTAAGTCGAGTAGGTCCTGTGTTGAAGTTTTGTATGGAACGACTGATAATTTTTTCGTGATTACGATGTTGGTCCCATGGAGAAAGTTGTTCAGTTTGATGGTCTGTACCACAACCCTAATTTTGACCACACCTTTCTAATACACACTGTATATTGGATTTACAATAATTAAATTTTCGCTATTCAAGCGTGTTGCGTTAAAAAATGTCCGGACGGTCCTTGACATCTTTATCTGCGTAGGTGGAAGACATTCACTGACGGATTTGATACTGAAAAAGCACGTGTATGTCGTAGGCGTCCATTCAATTATAGAACTTATTGAAGATAAATGTCGCCCACTCAAGGATTTCATGGGTACGGTAGGCAGCACGTAAGTGGTAACAAGACCAGTATAAGATAGCCTCTTCAATATGCAAAGTCAAAGTTTTGTTTTTATTTTTTATGAATGGCATCTCTTAGTTGAACTCTGAGGATTGTAACTACTTAACCGGACTGTCCTGTGGTTGCCTTAAGCTACTAACTTAAAGCCTCCAGCCAGGTCATAAAATAACTTAAATACCAGGCGAACGCTCGCTAAGGGCACCCCCCTGTGGGGTACGAACCTCGGCTTAGGGCGTCGTTAGGGGGACAGCAAGATGGGACAGGCTGGATCAAACAAGGATAATGATTATTATTCGGGGGGTTTAAAGCTACAGCATCGACACAGGCTGGCGCATCGTTATCGAGCAAGGGTCGAGGAGGAATATTATTTACTCGGGAGGGTCGCGATCGCGGAGGACCTCGGCGGCAAGGTCGGAATGATGGACATTTGTTACTGGTGGAGTTGGAACTGGTGCTCTCCTGGAGGAGGGTTAAGGGGTCATCTGGGTCAGTAAAGTCAAAGTGTTAACACTAAGGCTCTTACACACAGTGCAGCCTTGCGGCCGGGCAAGCCGCGGTGCGCCCGGCCGTTTTTATCAAGCCCGCCTTGCCACATAAAGGAGCTTCCAAACAACGGAGCTGGCAGCACGTGCCGCTCGGCAAAAGGAGGTATTCCACTCAGAGCACTGATTTCAACAGCACTTGTCCGAACCGCACCTGAGCACTTCCACTAACCGCACAGAAACAAAATGTTTATGAGTGCGGTTCCGTGGAACAGTTTATTAATATTTTTTTTAGTCTTCGAACGGCACCTGCATACAGTTTGTAGTGATGGCAAGGTCCGCGGCACCAGCACTGTGTGTAGTAGGATTAACGTGCCATCGTCTATACCTCTTCACTTTCAGCCGTCAACTGCTCTTTACGACGTGACAAAATATACATTGAGTGCCCTTTTTACTTGCACGTGTCATGTTAGCAATTATGTTTTGTATCTTTGTTTTGGCAAAGGTCTTTTTAAATAAGCAATAACTTTATGCTTACTTACTGTTTTCAAATAAAAACAGAATGTGGAAAACAAGGCGAAAAAGAAAAGAAGGTAGGTACCTAAAATAATGAAAAAAATAAAGTAAAATAAATTATCCTAACGTCTTCACCGTACGTTACCAAGCTGGGAAGAGTAAATCAATTTTATCGCGTACGTTTAGTAACTTATTTGCTTTAGGAACAACGAAAACGTGTATATCTATGATTTATCATCAATTATCGTGATGTAATGAAGTCTTCAGTCAGTCTTTTGACTACCAACTTAAATTTTCCGTAGAATCACAACTGTCATTCTTTGACAGTTGTGACTATGAAATAAGAATTTAAAAAGAAGGCAGTGTATATCCTATCAGGTAAAGTGCCACAAGCGGCTTCTATCACGGCAGTGTATTGAGTGCCGCTATCGCATTCTATCACTATCGGTTAAAGTGTCGTCAGTTTGTGACATTATTTTAAAAAGACGCAAGGGGTAACATACTAGTACGGTAGACGGAACCACTGCACTTTATACCCGTCGCTTTTTTATAGTAGCAATTTTTTTTTGGATAGTATCCCTAAACCTTTTTTGTTGTTTATTTGAAAACTCTTAATTGCGCAAAACTGAGAAAAAATTCGCCAATGTTTCTTTCACGATTCGTGGGATAGTGGGAATATTAAGGTCTAAATTCTGAATGGTTAAAAAACATAACCACGAAGGGGGTGGCACTAGTGAGCGAGCGAAGCGAGTCAACAAAGACCGAGTCCGTTTAAGCACAAGAGAATGTAATGTTTTGGGAATGTGGTGTTTTACATTGTCTTGTGCCGAAACAGACCCTGGTACTCGCCGGCCGCTGCCGCGGAACCGCTCGCATCGCTCGCTCGGCTCATGCGTTGTGTGGTCACTGTTCTAACCTAACTTACCTATCAGCCATTTTCATTTGCTACTTCATTTTTAACCAATGGGTTACGGCTACACTTAAGTTTAGCCGGTTAAAGATAAAAGAAATTAACATTAACCTCTCCTCAAAAATAAACTCATCTTTTGTTAAATTATCAAAAACAAATACGATCAATCAATACAAAGGGCAGTGAACTAACCTCAACAATCAAACAAAATAACAAGTGACAGTGACAATGAGAATGCAATGCTTACGGCACTTTAGCCGAGCCGAGGCAGCGCCACTATTATGTCGCAAATAGTGGCACTCTATCTGACAGGGATAGAGCTCAAATACACTTCCAAAAAAGAAAGGGGGATTTAATTTAATTTAAAAAAATATATAATAATAGAGTTATTAATTAAATTTAAATGAATTAATAATTCTAATAGAATTTAAATTAATTAATTTGTACGATCAGGGAAATTAAATGTTTATAAAAATTACACCCTACGTCAATTCGCCGTTTTATAGCCACTTCATAAAAAAAAATCCCCCTTTTCAAATATAAGTAGTTGAATGACATGAAAGAAATTGTTCGTTTTAATATACCATGACAATAATTTAGGTACGTGATCCATAAGCAGGGCAATAATTCTTTCCATAAAAAGTCATTTTACATTATTTGCAGTCTTCATTATTACAAAAGTTGGCGCCGTTTGGGAGGCGAGGGAGCGGAGGGAGTAATCTAACCCAACAATAGAAGATCAACATCGGAACGACACCATAAAAGTTCAATTCTTTTGGGAATCGACCGATTTGCAATCGATTTGTATCGAATGACGTGGAGCATTGGTGACCAATTTTCGAATCGTGATTTATTCGAATGCGGTTAGCAATCGATCACAGAGAGGTCTGTGTCCCAGCAGTGGAAATGATAGGCTGATTATGTTAGCAATTTAATTTTGGAACGAAGTTCCTTATCACCGTGTACACACCCCTACACATCAAGCTATACATTTCCAGTATAAGCTGACCTGGCATTGTACGGAAATCCTACATAATGCGAGATCAGCATAAACTGGAAATATATAGCTAGATGTGTAGCCGTGTGTACCTTCACGATATTTTTGTTACGTCACAAATGTTACACAGTTTTCGTTCGCCAAGGGGGCAAAAACGAAAGGAAGTTCGTTAAAACGACACCTCTCGACTGTTTTTTTATTTATATTGGTGATCTCGACTTGATTCTTTAATTGAAATGGGAATTTTTCACTTTTTTAGGAAATGGGAATATTTTTTTGAAGTGAAAACTTCTTTAGTCGCGTTGGGTATTTTTGAGATGGGAAAAAACAATTGAACTCGCGACACCGTTGCCAACACCTCATTTTTGTAAACGCGATTGTGCTCTTTATTTATATTTCGTTACGGATCAATGTTCTATGCAAGTAAGTATTTTTACTTTAAAGGTTTTGGAAGTTTTTTTTTGTAAACGCGATTGTGCTCTTTATTTAAATAAGGTTACAGACCAATGTTATATACCAGTGTTTTTCTTCCACCAAGGCGATCTTATTCAAGTTTTCACTTCTATTGGCACTGCCGGAACGCTACTGTTTTTTTTTTTTCGAAACTAGCGCTGGAATTCCACTGGAATAATGTGAATCAGCACTGGAATGCACTGGAATATACCTACTCAGTCCAGTGACAGGATTGACAGTCTACTTTTAATTCCACCTCGCCCATTTCAGTGCCACTGGAATAGTGTAGACGGCCAATCCAGTGCTAGACTTTGCAGTTTTAAAACAATTTTGAACTCCTTTCTTGAAATTATTGTCACTACAGTGTTACCGATTCAACAGCTTTTGAATGATGAAATAATTGAATAATGTAGACGAAATTATTCAGTTTAGCCCTGGACTGGATTGACTTGCTGGATTAGACCTTTTTTTTTTTTTTCTTTATGGCATCTCATAGCTGGCCTCTGCGGCCATGACTATTTAACCGAGCAAACCTGTGGGTGCTGCACTTAAAACCTTCAGCCAGGGACTTATAAACTAAGCTAATTAAAACTAGGTGAACGCTCGCTAAGGGCACCCCCTCATGAGGTACGAGCCTCGGCTTAGGGCGTTTACCGGAGGGAGGACATCAAAGATGGGACGGGCTGGAGGATTTGTATAATCTTACGTTTAGTTTAATACTTTAAACGATATTTTAGTTCATGATGTATTGATAGATGGCGTTGTACTTTTAGCACTCTCCGCTGAATCTCCTAAGAAACAGTCATGACCTCTAGTAAAATAAATTGTCTTCGTCAGAGTAAACATTGCCTTTTATTCAGGATTACTGGACTAGAATAATGTGAACCGGGAATTAGTATAGTATTTAATAACCTGCATAAGTAGGCACTAGAATGTTTTTCAAATCTAAATTTAAAAAATCAAAATTACTTTAATTTGTAACTAATGATAATTACAACACGGCGACTTCGTAGGAAAGCATTTCAAAATAAAATAAGGTTTTATAACGTAGATAGCGTTAATTATAATAGTAATTCACAAAGGTTTGTACCCGGGGACGTGTAGGTACTTACTTACCTAATTATTACCTAAGTAGAAATGATTATTTTATCATTAAGAATCAAATTACTTTTAAAAAGGCCTTTAGGTGGCGTTCGCATGGACGTAATAAAATGGCGGTGATTTTTTTTCGTGCACTGGATTTTCAATGCTGTGCTTAGCGCCGAGAGTTGAAGATCCAACAGTGTGTTTTTTCAACGCGCTGGGACGCACCGTTGGATTCTCAACGCTCAGCTTAACACCGAGAGTTAAAAATCCAGTGCGCGATAAAATCAAATTAATAAAATAAAAAAAACACAAAGAATAGACATTTCGATACTGCCACTTAACCCTTCAAAATCCACTGTCTTTCAATTTCGCGCGATTTTTCGTTCAACCGTCAAATGACTCCCGTTTACAAAGAAATTTCAACCAATAAGCGAAAGCATTGTCAACTCGTAAACGCGCAAATAGGTACCTACTTATAATTTTATAGGTACTCAAAAAGGTTGAGCAATTTCCAAGTGGCGTTGTGTGTTAAAATATGAAAAAGGAAAAGATCCTCCTTTATTACTCAACTAGCTTCTGCCTGCGACTTTGTTCGCGTGAAATTTCGACCCCCGAACCACCGCGTCACTGCGCATCGCCCGCATTAACACTTTGTTTTCACTTAACGTTATTTCTGACTGTTTTTTTTTTAAGTCATGAGGATCCTCAAGAATTGGGCTATCAAATGCAAACATAATTTTTCAAATCCGACTTGTAGTTCCAGAGATAAGGGCGTGCAAAAAAAAAAAAAACAATCTGTTCAGGTTTATTTTATTACATCAAAATTTATGTTTTCCTGACAGATTTAATACTTTTTTAAGTGAAAGTAATTTATTTCGGGTGCTGGAGAAAATTGTGTTTTAAAAATACTTGACTTCAAAGAAAATGTTTACTGCTCGACGGTTCTGTAACTTGTTAGGTGTGTGGATGTGACTCAGAATTGTATGACTTTGATAGGTTCTTGTTTTTTATTGTTTCTAGCTGCGCCCCGCGGTTTTACCTGCATAAGTCTCGACTCCGTAAGAATATCGGGATAAAAAGTATCCTATGTCCTAACCTACGTCATGGTCTTCTTACGTGCCAAATTTCATCCCAATCTGCTCAGCCGTTATAGCGTGAAAGCGTAACAAACAAACAAACAAATTCACTTTCGCATTTTTAATATTAGTTAGGATGTTATACTAGCAACCCGCCCCTGCTTCGCACGGTTTGTACGATTTGACAAAACATCGACTTTTCTTTATTATATGTAAGTTTTATATAGCGCAGTTTTAAAGAATAACGCGGTCACACAGACAGACACGCAACACAACTTTACTTATTTTATATGACTTAAATTATTTTATAATATGTTTAGATTCTGTGTCATTTTACTAGTCAGATCTCTATAGGTTTTATAAGTTAGCTAGCACACAATTCCTAACCTTGTTAGGTAATAAAAACATTAATATAATCTTGTTGACTCCTTTTGTTGTTAGAGAGATTTAGATTTTAAATCTCCTAGAATCTGCGTACGTGTTAAAAATATAAATGTTTTGTATTTTTAACACGTCAAATGCCATCTGAATATTTAACGAGCCCTTTGACATTCATAATTTGTAATTCCATGTCTCCTCAATGTCAATCACTTTATAAAGGTACGAAGACTTGAGCAGCATTTTAGGGTTAAGGATTTTTTCTAAAAGATTTGAACGTAATGTCCTTGAGCCTGCATCAAGCACTTGTTAACTTGTCACGTTTAAAATGAACAGAAAATAAAACTGTCTAGGAAAAAATATGGTTTAGGTATAGTCGACCTCGTTATTGCTTTGTCACTTTTGACAACAATTCCCTAAAATTGTAAATGCACTTCAGTTCTTTCACAGTTATTTTACCTCTGACAGCACAAGGAGGATTCCATCAGCAACCTTATTGCAACGATTATAAAGATCATTTTGATTTTGACAGCGATAAATCCCCTAGTATTATGATTACAAACCTTATGCAACGAAAATCAAAATCAAAATAAAGGTTCAAAATCAGATAAAATAACTGGGAAAGTATTGAAATTATCAGTCTTATCAACAATAGACGTTCGTCGTTTTAATTTAAGACTTGTAACTGTCATTCAACCTTAGGATGATAAAGCTGTTCAAATTCAAATTATTTTATTTCACATAAACCTACGTGGGCACTTATGAAACGTCAGAAGCTAGGTGCACGGTTCCAATTGGTCGTTTCCTATGGAGAAGAGCCGGCAAGAAAGTCCACGGTTACTCTTTTAAAAATGATTGGCTTTTACAATACTTTCAAATAACAGTGTTACTAGGTATAGGAGGACAGTGTAGGTCTTTCAATAAGTACAAAGTACTTAACAAAATAGAAAATGGCCAACAGGTCTACAATCTACTAATCCTACAGCGTTCTCACATTCACAAAATAGAAAAGAATCTATACAAAAGATAAATAAATTAATAAAACTAAAAACCTATTTTAATAAAACGCAATTAGGTATATGATTGTTATTACAACTGTAATCAATCTGAATAATTATTATGTCCACAAAAGTCACTAATAAAGAGTTGAAATTAAATCGTAGGTTTATAATGTCAAATAATAGAATAAATATGTCAAGGGCGAATGTAAAAAATAAAATAAACATGGTAATTTGGGAGCAGTTAATAGACTCTTACTTATTTATGCCGTTAATGAGGTACCAGGGAAGCCACATGTGCAGAAGGAACTATTGCCAAACTTCCTTGTCTTCAACGTAGTCTTTAATATAATATGCGTTCTTGATAAGGACACGTTTGAACTTCCCATCGCTAAGTTCTATCACCGACTTTGGCAACTTGTTATAAAAGCGGACACTGTTTATAAGAAATGACTTGCTTGTTTTAGTTAATCTAAATTTGGGTATCACAATTTCATGTCGACTACCTACGTGTATTTATATTATGGAAATCGCTTCTTATTTTGAAAAGTCCTAAGTTTTTCCGAACATACATATTACTATACTATTACGAGGGCAACTACCTATACATAATCGTTTATTTTGCATTTAACATCACACTAATATAATAAAGGCGAAAGTTTGTGAGTGTGTGTGTATATTTATTTGTCTCTTCTTCACGCTCAAACGGCTGAACGGATTTGGACGAAATTTGGCACACATTTAGTTTATAACCTGGAATAATACATAGGATACATTTTATCTCGATATTCCCCCGGGATCGAGACTTATGTTGGTGAAACCGTGGGGCACAGCTAGTTGTATATAATTAACAAAACTAAACTAGTATTTACAAAAGGATGATTGAAAATAGTAGATAGTTCAAAGTGTATTCGGCTGGAAAGTCGGTAACTAAAATATAGACAAAATTATTTTACATGCTAATCCAAACACTTTATAATAAATTCAATTCGGATTTTCTAGTGAACACAGCGTTTATAAAATGAAAGTTTAATAAAGTTTTGGAACGATGAAAACAATTTTTAATTCAAAATGTTTTATTTATATAAATTATTTGGATGTCATGCAGAAGGTCCACCTGATGATAAGGCTAAGGGTATGCTGAGACGAAGGTGACGCAGGTCCACGCAGCGCAGGGCAGAGCAGATTTTGTAATGCATGAACGTACTGACAGGTGCGTACGCTGCGGCGCAGGCACGTGCGACGCAGACATGTGTCTGACCTGCTCTGCGTCTCGTTGTAGAGCTGGCACAGATATCTGCGCAACGCGTGCAGATCTTCACTTGTTTTTTACCACTGATTCATAATTTTGTTTCAATGAAAGATTGTTTGTACTAGCTAGGACGCGAATGTGTATGTGTAGCTGCGTCGCAGCATACGCTCGCGTTCTGCTTCACCTGCCCTACTCTGCAAAATCTGTACTGTGCTGTGCTGCGTCACCTGCGTCTCAGCATACACTTAGCCTAAGTGATCACCACGACGCCTATTAACATTGCATAACCATAAGCATCGCAGGTGCGTTATCATCCTAGAAAAAAGCAGAAATTGCTACTTATAGTCCTTGCGCGACTGCTAGTCACCGCCTAAGGTATGTGAGCGGTGAGACGGGGAAGGTAGACACAGGCCAAGCTAACTCAGTCTGCCAATTTTGTCAATGGCGCCCTCCCCCGTCTCACCGCTCACATTATCTCAATCGGTGACTAGCAGTCGCGCGCAGACTATATAACTTCAAACCGAAGCACCGCAACGCTGCTTACTTTTTTTAATACGATGGGAGATAATTTTTCGCGATTACGGTGTTGGTCCTATTGAGAAAGTTATTCATTTTGATGGTCTGTCCACACTCTTAAGACCACACCTTTCTAATACATCCTTACATCCTCATCCTTACTTATTTTAAAACAAAGTCCCTCGCCGCGTCTGTCTGTCTGTCTGAACGCGATAAACTCAAAAACAACCGAACGGATTATCAAACGATTTTCACCAACGGACGGAGTGATTCATGCGGAAGATTTAAGTGTATAATTCATTTAGGTTTTGTGTAAATTGGCTGAAATTTGATGATTATTGTTGAAGAAGTCGGAAAAAATCATGCTGACTGGGAGCTTTACTGGCGTGCGCTTCGTAAACCGTAAAAGATGCATCAAATTTATATTCTACGATATTGTTCATATTAAAAAGTTCAACGAAAAAATCCACGATGACATATGTCTATCTTCTAAGCATGACCCACAATAACCAAAAATGGTTAATCTTTCAGAATTTTATAAAAAATTCATTGTTATTTCCGAAGCTTTTTTGACAGGTATTGTATTAATCCTTATCCAATAAAATGTTATTTAAATTGGGCATTTCATTTAGATTAAAATATACCTCATTATCATATCATTTAAATGAATAGCTTAAAAGATATCACAGTATCAAAATTACGCGTAGCAACGCGGGCGCAGCGGTAGGAGTCAATGACCTTTTCCTCGGTTATTAGGTATGAAATCTCGGTAGTACGTTCCCATGGGATATTTTCCAACATCCGCGCGGGCGAAGCCGCGGGCAAAAGCTACTACTGTATAAATTGAGAAAAACATCGTTTTAGATAGTATATACGTATATCAACACCCTTTATGATATAGCTGACAATCCGACATATATTTAAAAAAAAATACGTTATCATTGTCTTTCACGTGAATTTAATAAAGCAGAAAACTGGAAAATTCTTACAAAATTGTCGGATTCTCCCGGAACCAAACAGCTATCGAAATAATAGCGGTCATCTATTTGATTATTTTTCGGGTTTCGGATTTGTGAACAGCCTTTAGAGGACTCCATTGATAACATTGATTCATTTTCGATTCGACGCGGAACCATATCGCATGGTTAACATGAGCATACTCTAGAGCATTTTGTCGAGCATTTCCATGTAATGTAACGTTCCTGCGAATGTTTGACGCTGCGTTCGACGTAATGCTCACGACGAGTGAGCATGTACCTGTAACATTTCTTTCTACCCTGCGTTCATTGTAACGACCTGCCCCCGGCCCACGCACTTCACTTCGCATCGCCCGCGCTCGTGCCTTTGTTCGATAAAATGTTACACCAATACGCTCGTTGGTTTTAAAAATCATGTTGTAACAAAACATCGAGCGTCGTGTTCGAAGTGCAGTTCAATAAAAATTTAAAAACGGCGAATGCTCAATGTTCTGTTACAAGTAAATGCTCTATTCTATACTTACCTTTAATCGCTATTTGATATCTAAATGAAAACAATTGAAATAAAAATCGATATTCTGTGAGACACATTTAAAAATAGATTCGGATCGGATTCGTAGGTCTAAATGTTTTTTGTGGCATCGCTTGGTATCGTTCGAGAATATCCAGCTTAACATAAATGTTTGAATAAACTGTATAATATAGAAGTAAGGTACACTTAATGTTGTGTGTACAGGGTGACAGGGACATCGACGCGAAAACTGTTACCATGGATTCAGTACATGATTGTGAACCCCCCGCGTTGAAATTTTTCGTCGGTTATTTAATTAAAAGTCTGCTGTCCCTTACATTTTGACCGCGAAGGTATTGCACTTTTCTATGAAATAGCAGTTTTAATATTTTTTTGAATAACCTAAAAAAAAATTCAACGCAGGGGTTACTAAATCCCCCGGGTCTCACCATTGTGTGGATCGCCCGGAGGACACGGTGGAGCATACGGTGGAGGTCTGCGCGGCTTGGGCGGAGCATCGCCGTGTCCTCGTGGAGGCGATCGGCGGCGGTGATCTCTCGCGTCCGGCCCTGGTTCAGGCCATGGTACGGAGCGAGAAAAAATGGCAGGTCGTCCCCTCTTCCGAAGGAGGAGGCGGAACGCGTGAGGGAGAAGCAAATTTCGCGCCCTCACGCCCCTAACCGCCGCAGAAGAAGACGCCCAGGGCGGAAATTGCGAGCCGATTTCCGGCCACCTTAGGCGCAGGCTTGCGGACGGTGAGCAATGAGTAGCTCGCCGTCCGATAAGGACCAGGCCCGGGTCGACGGCGCGTTGTGTTCCACGCGTGCTTCAAAGAGATGTCAGCAGAATTGACGGGGTCCGCTAGGGCCAATGCCTGCTGAAAGGGACATCGTGGCCCCCGGCAACAGAGCAACCGAAGGAACACAGGTGGGTTTTAGTCAGTAAGAGTCTGACACGCTCTCCCGCTCCACCCAGAGCGGGAGAAGTTATTTGATAATTTCCCAAAAAAAAAAAAAAAGTGGTTACTAAATCCATGGTAACAGTTTTCGCGTCGATGTCCCTGCCACCCTGTATAACATGTGGGATGTAGTAACATCGTGCGGGCACAGAAAAATGAATAAACTGATACCTCAAACAAAAGCATTCAACTGTTTCTTGGCATATGTAGGTAGACCAGCTCCCTAATTGCGTAACACACTTTCAATCACAATCTGAATGATTTTGAAGGTTGTTGCTAATCCAGTGCTTCATATATTCGAATTTGTCTACTCAACAACGTAAATATCGAAATGGTTGTTTTTCAACTGTCAAAATGAAAGCCATTGCTACTGTGTGTTACCCGTGCAAACCTGAGCTTATTATTAGTTTTTTTTCCGAGTCTCAATATCAGAAAGAAACTTACACAAGTGCGTAGAGATAAAATAGAGATGATTTTATACATTTTTTACCACTTAGTGCCCGCAGTAAAACAATAAATAATATCTACGTAGTTTTTACACATGCCAATAAAACATTTTTTTACTGCTACAAAGCGACCTGCATTAGCCACCACACATTAATAAGTGTCACTGGCACATAATTAACATGTAACGCCAATATTTTACAATGCGATTCAACTTAGAATAGGAAAAAACCTGGCGCCATATTGTGACTCTTTAGCAAAACAGCATCTCGTTTAATCATTTTTCACGGAGTCAAAGTCAGTCAGACATAAAAAAGCAATTACAAAAAACCGGCCAAGTGTGCGAGTCGGACTCGCGAACGAAGGGTTCCGTACCATTATCTATAAAAACGGCAAAAAAATCATGTCTGTCCCCCTTAAATATTTGTTTTATTCTGTCTTTTAGTATTTGTTGTTATAGCGGCAACAGAAATACATCACGGTTCGTGAGATACATCCTGGTGACAAACGGGCAGACAGACAGACGGACGGACAGCGGAGTCTAAGTAATAGGGTCTGGTTTTACTCTTTGGGTACGGAACCCTAAAAACATATAACAAAAAAATTAATAATAAAACGAACAACAACAAATTTTCTTTGGAATCCGAATATTTCAAGTTTCAGTTGACAGACCGAGGTCATTGACGTTCTTAGTTGCATTACAACTCTAAAAAGCAATTTATATAATGGCAGAAATAAATTGCTTTTTTCTGCGTGGGCCAGCCCTATAGTTGAGAGTGAAAAATCCCTCAGGGCCCAGGAGCTTACTACTTTACATGGTTCAGCTTGATTCATGCGTCTAGGGATTCTCTTGTTTTCGCAAGATCTGTTGCTATCGCTCCTAAATATACGTATGTAAAATATCGGAACCTTCTCAATAAACTTTGTAGGGTTGACATTTTATCACGAAAGGAAAATCTTTTTTTATGAATTTTTTGGGTCATGGTTCACCTGAATTATGGACATGCTGCAATACCAGAAAATATGTGTTTTGTGTCTTTTAGTCTGTGCTAAATAAATATATCTTTAAAAAAAGAATATCCTCGACGGTGATGCTCTTGGCCTGCATTTTAACATGATGGTAAGTGATGATCAGGCTAAAGGTGGAAGCAAGCTTCACCCGGAATCCTCAACCATAGAGGAACTGGCTATCTTACCTCTAACTGCCAAAACACAACAATGCTATTAATTCATTGTTGTTATGGCGACAGACTTAGATAAGATGGTGGTAGCTACCACCATCTTATCTAAGTCTGGTAGAGCTTGTTCTAAGTCCGCCTGGCTAGCTAGCCAGGCGGACTTAGAACAAGCTCTACCCCCAGCTAAACTGAGCAGAAAATGTTGTCCCCACTGGGAATCGAAATTGGGGATCTCTGGGTCTGAGACAGGTGGTCTAACCACTAGACCACAGAGACTTCTTTCTTTCTTTCCGTCTGAGGCGTTGCGAATGCTTTGCTATCCCCAGAGACTGTAGGTATGTCTGGTTGGCGGCAAAAGACTCGCCCTCAATTTAATGCAACTTCCATATAACTTTTTTTCTTTCCGTGTAGTTAGAGACTAACCTGGTGTCAGAGTTTTAAAGCCGCCCATGGGCTTCTGACTTGGCTTCAAATGCCGTCGAGAAATATATCTATCAGGCATGCCGGTTTCCTCACGATGTTTTCCTTCACCCTTTTTGAAGCAAGTGATAATTATACAATACGCACATGAATCCGAAAAGTTAGAGGTGCGTGCCTTGGGTTCGAACTCGAGACCTATGACTTGGCAGTCCAACGGTCACACCACCACTAGGCTATCACTGCCATATAACAAGCACAAAGTACGGTTACAATAGGTATAGAATAGATAGGAGATGGATGATCTGATCATCTGAATTTGATCACTAAAATTACTTTTCTGAACAATTTTAGGTTAAAAGATTACCACTAAAGGAATTCACGCAATCTTTTAGACTTATATTTTACAGTAGATAAACATAAAAATGTAAAGTATCAATTCCTCGAGAATTCTCTAGAAAAATTGCGCCAGTAAACTCTTGGGAAGCTTAAGGCGAAGACAGTTTGATTTAAACTGTTTCTTTTCAAATTTCTTTGGTTGCGTTGGGAGTTCTGCTTTCAAACTCAAACTCAAAGCATTTATTTTAAATAAACCAACTACAGGTACTTTTGCATTGTCTTTGTCACGTAATCCTTAAGAGTCATTTTGTCGCAGATGCGATACATTTGTAACCTTGTTTTCATGTCTGAAAGGTTAGGGCAAGACTTAGGGCTTGTATTTTAGCTTGATACTCGGAGACGTCACTTAAAAATAATCCATTGTGAACTTTACAATACAATAAAACAAAGTCCCCCCGCCGCGTCTGTCTGTCTGACCGTGACAAAAAACTGCTGAACGGATTTTCATATAGTTTTCATCAATGGACGAAGTGATTCATGAGGAAGGTTTAGGTGTATAATTCATTATAATTTCGTGTAAATTGGCTGAAATATGACGATGATTGTTGAAGATGTCGGTAAAAATCGCCGCGTAAGCCAATTGAGTTATATGAAAACAATGTATTACGGAATACACAATACATTGTTATCTGGATTTAGTAGTACGTTCCCGTGGGATATTTTCCGACATCCACGCGGGCAAAGCCGCGGGCAAAAGCTAATCAAGTAAATTAAGGAGTGCTGTCAGTCAAAAGTATCTACAGATTATATTTATATTTTTTTACATTATGCTGGTCGTGGGGCTCGTGGCTAAATGATAACGGCCGCACGGGTGACTTGCCATGGTCGGTTCGCGTATGGGTGACCATCTATTACATTTCGAGACCCTACTGTGGGTCTCGGCTGTCATTCGTAAATGACAATCGTTATGGGTCAGAAGAAGCCCTTAAGTCAGCCAGTCTTATCAAGGGGTATCGTGTTACCCAGTACCTTGATGGTAGAGGTTAGATAGGCTGTCGCTATATGTAAAATACTGGTATTTAACTGCATCCAGTTAGACTGAAAGCCGATTCCACTATGGGAAAAGACTAGGCAGATTGATGTTGCTGAGATATGTTGGTCTATTAAAGTGTGACGGCGCAGCATGTGGTGCCGTCTAGTTTTGTGACGAAGTTACTAGATTCACTGAAAAGGTCGGATAAGAGTGATATTGGCTGGTGATTGTCACTCTAGCAGAGCGTTGCATCGATGGTTGCATGGCGGCTGTCTTCTGATGTCCGGGGAGCCGCTGTCGTACCAGATAATATAAATACGATGACCACTTCTGGCAAAGGCTATCTTGCGCCCTTAAGTAAATGATTGATTACTTTTTACTAACGTCTCTGAGACATTTAAGGTAGATTTCCCAATCTCTAGCTAGGCCCCGCCCCATTAACAAGTTAGGAAATGAAACAGTACTTCTATGAATTTACCTCTGCCAAAGTATAATGAAGTAACAGTATTATATCTCGGCAGTGACTTTTGAAATAATTACCTACGGCCGCTCGGTAGATAAACCTTCCGCGTCTGTGTATTTACACTGAGATTTTGAAGCGTGTCATTTTGGCCGTTTTCGTAACGTCTTTATAGACGTAATACTGTAACTTATTTATAATATGCCTCTACCTATGTCTTTGGGGAATACCAAAGCGTGATGTTATGTTCTGTTAACAACAAAACAACACCACAAAATATATGAATATCAAACAATGTTTTAGAGAACCTATTATATTCGTTTTATTTTATTGAAATCTCGTTTCGTTAACGAACTGTTGAAAACTTTTTGAAAGGGTATTTCGTGAGTTGTTTTGTAGTTGTTCCTTTTACGTACGTGCGGTTTTGGTCGCAGCGCGGTGCTTTTATTTATGTTATAAGTACCTATTTGTTTCAATATAATACTGCGGTAAAAATGCGTACGGTGGACGAAAACCAGTGCGCTCTAACCATCACGCGCACTAATCTATCTATCTATCTATCCGTGACATCACTGCGGGCCCTATCAGAATACCAGCGCTGCGTCATTTATTTTTTATTAAATGTCGCAGCATATGCTGAGATAGGAGCCTTTTGGCCTCGTACAGGACTTTCTGCTTTTATTTTTATTGTTTTTTATGTTTTATTGAGTGTGTTTTAGTTTAATTTGTGATTTCCTGTGCGAGTCTCAATAAATACTTGTTTTTTTTTCTTTCTTTCTAACTGTGCGTTTCCACTGGCGAAAAATTCACAACAAAACATGTTGAAATCTCTATTTTCTGTCAATGTTCGATACAATGTTTGACAGGAACTAGAGATTTCAACATGTTTTGTTGTGATGTTTCGCCAGTGCAAACGCACAGTAAAGGACATATTTTTGGGCTAAATAATAAACAAAATCCGAACAAAAAAGTTATATTTCGAAAGAATACGTTTTTATCTTTATTTTTACTATGGTACCAAACTTGTAGGGTCATCCGCCGTCAAGTTGCGAAAAATGTATTCTCTTGGAATAGATAATTATCACTTATGTAACAATTATTTTGTTTGGCTTTCATAATTTAGCCCAAAATGAGGTCTACTTTCAAAGTGTGACTATGAGAGAATACCTAAAAGATGGATGATGGATCCACATCTTTTAATAAAATAAGTGATAGACATAATTTTAATACTAGAAATAAAGATAAACTCGATCAACCATTTTTTATTAGAAGCCAAAAAGTTTTTAGACGTTCACTAATTTTAAAAAGTGTCCATCATTCAGGTCAATAAACTTTTAGAAGATTAATTAAATATTTCCTATTTTGTATTGCAAAAGTATCGTGTTTGTAAGAGACACAGTTTTTAAGTCCTTAAGCCTCGTGCAGACTGGGGTGACGCGACGGCGCGACACAAGACAAACAATTTCTAAGAAAACTTCACGGGAGAACAATTACCGGTGTCACGTCGCGCGTCGTGTCACGCCAGTCTGCACGAGGCTTTATTCTGTTGGTATCATTTCATAAATGTCAAGTCAGGAAAATTTATCGTGAAGCAAATTGACTACCTACCAACTTAAATTGTCTAAATATTCAAATCACTACTGTCATTCTTTGAGTTGTAACCGCCGCAGGAGACGCCCCGGGCGTCGGGAATCGCAGGCCGATTTCCGGCCACCGTAGGCGCGGGCTTGCGGTCGGTGAGCAATGGGTAGCTCACCGTCCGATAAGGACCAGGCCCGGGTCGACGGCGCGTTGCGTTCCACGCGCGCCTCAAAGAGATGTCAGCAGAACTGACGGGGCCGGGGTTGCGAAGAAGTTCGAAAGGGATATCGTGGCCCCTGGCAACATGGCAACTGAAGGAACACGGGTGGGTTTTAGTCAGTAAGAGTCTGACACGCTCTCCCGCTCCGCCCCAGAGCGGGAGATGTTATTTTATAATTACCAAACCAAAAAAAAAAAAATAGAAAATATATGGCATTGATATAACACGGTAATTTAACATAGGGTGTCAATTTTCTTTACAAATTATTTCCCTAACTGTACATAAACCGATAAATTTAAATAAACCTCAATGAATAATTTAAGTGTTCGTAAATCGTAATTAACTTCAATTTATTCCTTTAAAACAAATTCAATTTCAGACGCTTTGGCATGGGCGTCAATCTAATTGATTAGGTACCCACAGCGGTACAGTTAATGTCTATTAATAATTATGACTGAGAAGAAACAGTTTAAGAATTTTAACGTATTTTGCAGGTCATAATTGGACGTAGTTACACAAAAACTATCCAATCCACACTTTTTCCGTTTCTTGCCACCGACTTCCGAAATTAAAGTTGTTTTTCACTATGTAGTGTTTTTTTGGAAGTCGAATGTTTTTTTTTTTATATTAAAGATCACCCTGAGGATGCGTTTGGTACATATAACTTAATTTCTTTATTACTTTTATAATTACTCTATTGATTTATATACAATAGAGTAATTTATTGAAGATCTGGAGTTAACTAATGTTCTTTTTGTTTGTCGTATTTCATGAAAAGTTGCTAAATAGAATATAATAGAATATTAGTTATAATGTAGATACACCATATAAATTATTAGTAAAAAAAAGAAGAAGTAAATTAATGTTTTTCTTTCTCTTTCTTTTACAATTAAGTAATTACTTATGTTTTGAAAGTCTTCAATGTTCAGTAGAGAATTATAAAAAAAAAAAACTGAAATAATTTAACCTCTCGAATGCCGTAATTACAGACACAATTCAAAAACCATTGTGTCTCGTGTATATCTACGTTCCGGCATACCAAGGGTTAAACCAGAATTAGTTCCAGTGACACTTAAAATAATATTTAATTCTTTTTCAGTATATTTTTCGTTTATGATAAAAGTAGGTACAACATGGCCTGATAAAAACCGGCCAAGTGCGAGTCAGACTCGCGCACGAAGGGTTCCGTACCATTATCTATAAAAACGGCAAAAAAATCATGTCTGTTGTATGGGAGCCCCTTAAATATTTATTTTATTCTTGTTTTTTAGTATTTGTTGTAAAAGCGGCAACAGAAATACATTATCTGTGAAAATTTCAACTGTCTAACTATTACGGTTCATGAGATACAGCCTGGTGGCAGACGGACAGACAGACGGATGGATAGCGGAGTCTTAGTAATAGGGTCCCGTTTTATCCTTTGGGTATGGAACCCAAAAATGATGGTAACATCACTTTTATAACCAAAGCGGCTATTAAGGCATATTGGCCATAATATTAACATTAACGGGGTACTTCCAGAAATCCAGATTTAGTGTGTCACTTTTATGACAGGTCAGCTTTAGGGCCTGCGCAGACTGGCGGACGGGACGACAGAGGATTTTAAACGGATGCTCCGGTATGTTGGCGGACGCTTGCGGTATCGCAGAGGATTTTTCTTGCTAGCGTGCGCTGGCGGATAGAGGAACCCCCCTTGATGTTCTGTCCTGCCGTCAGGCTCTTAAATGGTTATAGCTAATCAAGTTTGAGCTTATAACGTGATCCAAAAACAACACATAAAATAACATCACGCCTGTATTCCCCGAAGGGGTAGGCAGAGATGTACCTACTTATAGTACTCCCATATTTCGCCAGTTATTTTTAAGTCCCATGTAATAGGGGGCGAGTCTATTGTCATCAACCGGGCACAAATCCAGACTTCGGGCTGCTACTGAAAAAATCCAGATGAAAACCCCAATAACACTGCCCGACATGTTCAGCAGTGGCGTTTGCGACCACTAGACCAAAAAGGCAGTCAATCGAAGAACAATAAAGAGGAATCGAAAATATACAGCCAAAATACTTACATCGATTGTAACTTTTGTAGATAGGTAATCGTTTTAAAATATGGATAGTTTTAATCTTTTGCAATACGAAGTGTATAAGAACGCTACATTTTCACGCCTGAATCAACTACGCAAAATTTAATTATTTTGTTTACAAAAATTTCGGTATAACTCAATTTAAAAATACGTAACAAAAGTAGTGTTTCGAGTTTTTTTTTTAAACGCTGTGGAATAAACTAGTGCGCAGGTTATGTCATTCTGATAAATGAGTTTAAATTTTATCGAACACTTACAATTTTGCACTCGCTTTTTGATATTTCCACGGTTTGAGTCGTGACACTTTGACGGAGTATTTCGCAGCACATTTTGCTCATTTTACTAAAGCAGTGATGTCTCAATGGAAACGGCCGTGACTTACGATTAGGTCGTAGGTTCGAACCCAGGCAGGCGCTTTACTTTGTGTAAATTATTTCATCACCAATTGCTCTAAAAAATGTTATAATATATAATATATTTTGACCGCGTAGGTATTGCACTTTTCTATCAAAGAGCAGATTTAAAAAAAAAACTACGAAAAGTTTCAACGTAGGGGATTTCAGAATCATGTACTGAATCCATGGTAACAGTTTTCACGCCGATGTCCCTGCCACCAGCGGCATGCATAGAATTTTTAGACAGGGTAGGCAGATTTTTTTAATAAAGCTATTACCTAACAAAAATCGTGTTTGTTTTGGTTGATCGGATCTGTAAAGTTATTTTAAGTTTTTTAAATTAAATCTACACGTCAATCTTTCAGTCAGAATGTCTGCAATATGGAGTCGTATAATTCATGTTTGTATGTTTTTTTTTTTTTTTTTTAAGAAGATATTACTTTTATTAACTTTGCTATTATATCTAAGTATTTACATTATTTAAAAACGATCAGACTTAAAATAATAATATGTACAAGCATATAAAAAGGGCGGGGAAATGATCATAGGGCATCAAAAAACTCGTCCATATCGCTGTCAATAGGAAAAGTGCAAAAGTTGAATGTTTAAACAAATGAACATTCATTCAAACATTCAAACATTCAAACATACAAACATACAAACATACAAACATTCATACATGCAAACATACAAACATACAAACATACAAACATTCAAACATACAAACATACAAACATTCATTCAAACATTCATTCAAACATGCAAACATGCAAACATAGAAACTTACAAACATACAAACATGCAAACATTCAAACATACAAACATTCATTTAAACATTCAAACATTCAAACATACAAACATACAAATGTTTATTCAAACATTCAAACATACAAACATGCAAACATGCAAACATACAAACATACAAACATACAAACATGCAAACATGCAAACATACAAACATACAAACATTCATTCAAACATTCAAACATGCAAACATTCATACATACAAACATACAAACATTCAAACATACAAACATACAAACATACAAACATTCAAACATACAAACATTCAAACATTCATTCAAACATGCAAACATGCAAACATACAAACATACAAACATTCAAACATACAAACATGCAAACATGCAAACATACAAACATTCATTCAAACATACAAACTTACAAATATTCAAACATGCAAACATACAAACATACAAACACATTCAAACATTCAAATATTCAAACATTCAAACATACAAACATTCATTCAAACATACAAACATACAAACATGCAAACATGCAAACATGCAAACATACAAACATGGAAACATGCAAACATACAAACGTTCATTCAAACATACATTCAAACATACAAAAGTTCAAACAGAGTTTAAACAAAATTATTTGTGATTTGAAAAGTCGAATTCTTTGTTTTGTAGTGAAAAGGGATTTTTCAAATAAATTAAGCATTCGTGGAAAAACACTAAAATTCGGAACAAGTTTTCCAAAAATTGACGCGAGTCTGACGTTTGATCGTTTCGTTAGAAGAAACTACTTCTGATTTTAAAAATTAAAAAACATCATCAACATTATATGGTCTACAGTGTAAAATAAAAATAAAAAGTAAATAAAAAACGAAATCATTTATTATCTAGACTTGTCGGCACGGCGAGGATCGAACTCGGAAATCAAAAGACAGTGTCTACTCTGTGCGGTTGTGTGAATTATTTGTGATATTGTGTGTCACGTATTTATAGGAATGCAAACCCATTAAATCCGCATAGCCACGCGAGCACACATATAAACATTTAGACGCGAATAGTTTGTGTCTTTCCCGAGACACTCAGCGGCGCTAGTGCAGCGCAATGTGAAGTTGCTTCAAATTTTACGCGACAGGTGGAGCTGAATTATGATTAAAGATTTTTTTTGTTGATAGTAAGTACTCGTAGATAAAATAATATTTGATAACAGAACAAGATTAGAAATATTTATATTATCTGATTTAGGTAGGGTAGGCAGTGTCTTTTTGTCTTTATGAAACGCTCGCCACTGCCTGCCACCCTGTGTGTAGTGTCGCGCTGTAAAAGAACTAAAACAAAAAAGCCAACTTTGTTATGCTGGTGTGCGTGACAGCTACGTCTTACACTCGCGCCACGTCATTGTGTATTTAGCGGCCAACAGTTGGACGCTATTATTTTCGACGAGTTCACAGCTTTGACTGTGTATCTTGATATTATTTATATCTTTGGATGACCCTCACACTCGCAACAAAACAATCTTAAAGTCAAACTTGACAAAATGTTCCAACAAAAAATCACTACATACTACAATTATTTTTAACAAAAGAATAATTAGGAATATTCCATCCTATAAATAATCTGTTCCAAAAGAATTTCATGAAAATGGACTAGAAAACGTAAATACCTATGGATGCCAATTTCAAGTGCCACTTACAAATTGAGTGCTAAGATTTGATTATTAGAATGCTGAAACCCGAAATAGTGGTCGCAAGCGCTACTGCTGAGCATGAGGTCCTGGGTTCGATCCCCGGGTCGGGCAAAGTGTTATTGGATTTTTCTATCTGGAATTTCTCAGTAGCAGCCCGGAGTCTGGATTTGTGCCCGGTTGATGGCAATAGGCTCGCCCTCTATTACATGGGACTTAAACATAACTGGCGAAATGCGGGTGTACCTACTACAGGTACACCTCTGCCCAACCCTTCGGGGAAACAAGGCGTGATGTTATGTTATGTTATGTCATAAAGACGTTTTTCATTTGACAATTTTATTGAGGTTAATTTTATAACCTCGATTTTCGTCGACGATTTTTCATTACAATTTCATAATGTTAATCGAACAAAAATTGTTGGAAAAAATGGTAAGATATAAATTTAAAACCTTCTAAATACAGATGAACATTAATCATAACATAAAAACATAACATCACGCCTGTAATCCCCGAAGGATTAGGCAGAGGTGTACACACGGCTACACATCAAGCTATACTTTTCCAGTTTATGCTGATCTCGCATTGTATACGATTTCCGTACAATGCGAGGTCAGCTTATACTGGAAATGTGTAGCCGTGTGTACCTAATGTTTCGCCAGTTATGTTTAAGTCCCATGTAATAGGGGGCGAGCCTATTGCCATCATCAAATACAGATGAATATGTTATTAATTCCCTTAACATAAGGATTTAACTTAAACAGGGTTTGTTTACTCTTTCATCACATACTTTTCGAATAGACTATACATTTTTTCCTGTTCGTAAAGCGACACATTTCAACAAAATTCTACGTTTTAAAGATTGCAATCGTGCACTTAACCAAGTGACGTTCATTGTACAAATGTTTGGCACCTCGCCCGCCTGAGAAGTGGCTGCCATTTTGAACCAACACGTTTTTGAATCGTGCTGGTCTGAAATTCGGCTTTTTATTGAAGAAGGTCAATGCTGAAACTTAGAACTTTGATGAAAGTGTCAGTATTAAATAAAGTGGAATTTGTTTTTATTTACAGGCTTAAATGAATATCCAAAAGTCTCAGTCGTTTACTGCTACATACGAACGGGCAGATAAGAACCAGCTTAACACATACAAAAAGGAAATTGATCTTAATGCCTTTCATTTTGACATTCATTGTTTCATAGGTTTGAAAAATTCCTCTGCTCAACAACGTAAATAACACAATGAACATATTAACTAAAACTACGAATTTAGACATCTGCGAGTCTCTGTCAAAATGTAAGAAATGTTTCATAGTTATGTATATATCGCAGCCATCTGGTTAAATTAGCCAGCTAATTGGACACCTAGGCAGTTCATTAAAGGCATCCAATTAAATAGCTGAAGGACAACTAGCCAAGTCATTGAGCGCAACGTTTAACCAGATGTCTGAATGTCGTGTAGTCTTTTAGTTAAACTGGGTGCAATAGGTTAGGTTAGAACTGTGACCCTCATTCCTCCCGCTTGACCAGACGGAGCCCGCGGAGGCGTGCTGGCACCAGTCGGGGCTGCGTTAAAGAGTGCGTAAGTGGCCCTGTAGCCCCCGGTGCAAGTGTGCGACACGGGGTGGTTTTAGTCAGTAGAAGTCTGACAGAACTCTCCATCCACCCCAGGACGGAGGACATCCAAGAGGATTTCCACCCCGTTACCAAAAAAAAAAAGTTTAGAACTGTGATCAAACCGCGCGCGAGTCGAGCGAGCGCTATTTCCAAGTTGCTTGCAGATTTTTTTCACCATTTGAATCACTTGGCTGAGTCTTATCAGTCATCTTCAAAGGGCTGACTTTCAATACGACCAGTTGTTAAACGTTGAATGATTCTAGTTCACTTAACTACCGGCCTAGGCATCTAATTGGATGCCGGCGTTTAATAAACGGCATAGGTGTCCAATTAGCTGGCTAATTTAACCAGATGGCTGCGACATATAAACTTCAACCTCACTTAACATCAGTATTACCGGATGATATCCTTCAGGCATAACGAAGGTCACAAGTAAAAGTTATCATTTGACTGGCTGACTGGCTGTAAAGTCTCTTGGGGAAATATTTTCTCGAGTAGTTTGTGAGAAAAACTTCAACAGTCGAAAAATGCAAAATTGAGTTCTTGAATTTATTATTATAAGTACCTGCGTGCATATTTCCACTTACTTTTCCTCGTTGAAATAGTATTCGTTGAATTTTTTCGCCACTTAACAAAGAAACTGGGACGTCCACAAAAATGAAATCACAAAGGGAAGCCATGTTTTGATGTTTTCATGAAATGTGTTGATTTTGCGGCGAACGGAAAAACATCTGATGGATTTTCAGGAATTTTCCCCGAATCCAGTGACTCCAAAGAAGGGTCATGTGTATTTGACATTGTAATTTGTTTATGTTTGTTTCACTACTAGTACGTGTTTGTTTGACTTTGGGTAAATAATTGGTTACGTATTAAAATAACTAAAGTTATTCTATATTCGAGATAACTATGGTTTATTCACATAATTATGTTCATAACGCATATTGGTCGACTCAACTACTGTTTTACTTACTTAATTTTGATTAAACTAAAATTAATCGCAATAACGAATGATTAATCTAATGATTTTTTTAAGATATTGGATATTTCGACCACGTATAACCACGTATACCTATTGGACGACTCGAGTACAGTTTATTAAAACTGCGCTTTGGATTGATTTCTAAAGTGGACCCACCACTTACAGATTACAATGTCAATGTCTTCTGTATTGTCTATAGTATTTTATAATTTTATTGGGTAAATTTAATCGTCAGCGAAGTCGAAAGAGCTTAGCGGAGCTCCTATTTCTGTGTGGTTAAAAAAAAGGGAATGGCGAAGTCCAATAAATAATATAACATTGAATGACATGACACAATATTACGACACGATACGATATTATCACGATATTTAGGACATTTGATATTCTGTCCTTCGATATTTTCAAGAGCGAGCGACTTGGAACACCCTCACTCGGACAGGTTAGTTTAGAAGGGAATGGCGGGGTCCTTAGACCCCGTCATCCCCTTCGTGTTTTTTTATAACTTTTCTGACACAGTATCTACTCTTTTTACCACCGAGGTTGAACAACAAAATAATATCGTTTAACCGAGATAGAAAGGCTGATTTTTTCCAGCGCTGTGTCTCTATCTCTCATAGTGTCACAGCATTGTGCTGAGTGATGGCCGTTTTATGTGGATGTGACGCTTATTTTCCCCTAACTTGTTATTTATTTATTGTTAAGGCACTTCAACGACTTATTCACTAAGACATACACAAACAAAAAACACATACAGTTTTAGAAATTGTGAATTCGTCACTTACAGAAGTGCACAGCACTAACAGAGAAATCAATAGTACGTGCAAGATATTGTTCGTTAGTTAAATTAAAAATGACTTATAAAATAAAGAAAAATCAAAGATGAGCTATGGTCACAAATACGATCGGAAATACTATTTTTAGGAAGGATTTTATTTAAAAAAAGAAATAACGGCTTCGAACGATTTAATGCAATTAGAAAATGTGAATAATTAAAATACAAAAATGTTTATGAGGAAACTAATGCAAATCCGACTAAAATACGGCACAGCTGAGACGTGTGAACGCTCCGACGTTTGACGAGCAAAAAAGGGCTGTTATATATATATATATATATATTTTTTTTTTTTAACAAATGCCTTTCGCAGTTTTGACCACTAAGGTCTTGGCTGCTGCTTAACCGGACTTTTCCTGTGGTGGACTTAAGCTTCTACACTTAGAGCCTCCAGCCAGGAGCTTTTAAACTATTCTAAATTAAAATTAAGCGAGTGCTCGCTAAGGGCACCCCCTGTGCGAACCTCGGCTTAGGGCATCGACCAAACTTAGATTTTTGTCATGATTATTATGCGGGGTATTTAAAGCTACGTGCTCAGCTGCAACAACTGCTGGCACCTCGTTTTCGAGCAAGGGTCGGGGAGGAGTTTCATTGACTCGGGGACGCGGTCGCGATCGCAAAGGACCTCGGCGGCGAGGTCGGAATGACGGGAGGCGTCTGTTCTTGTATACTGTACTGGTGGCCCTATTCTGCTCCTGAAGGAGTGTAATGGGGTCATCTGGGTCGGAAAGAAAAGGGCTGTCATCTGTTTGACACTCCTTTTATAGGCGTGATGCTACCCACTACTGTTCATTCTCGTTCATTCCTAACACTATAATATTAAAAACAAAAAATATAAAAAAAAAAAAATTAAAACAATAAAAATGGCTGACAAAGAAGGGAATGATGTAAATACAATCATCAATAGGCGGCTTGTGTTGCATAAACGACTCAAGATTCCGAGCTGGTTAGTTGTTTTTTTTTGTGTTCGTGATTTTTCTTCGCGTCATGTTTTACTGCAAATAAATGTAGGTATTTTACATAATGTCATGTTAAATGTAGATAAGAGGACACCCGTTTGTGCCATTTTCTGCGACATGACACAGGCCTTTGACTGCGTCCATTATAATTCCCTAGCAGAGAAACTTCATGCTTATGGTGTAAGGGGTAGGTAACGTCTTGGAACTCATTAAATCATATCTTTGTAGGAGATGTAGGTGTTGTGTGTGTCTTCTCTTCGTGATGTGAGGTTATCTTCGGGGAACACAATCAAACAATCCAGACACTTTGACAACAGTTTATTTCTCACCACTAATATTAACACAATAAGCACAAGCAGATAGGTATAGTCAATAGACGAGCGTTAGCGTTATAGCGTATGCGGAAAGATGATATTTGCGATAGCAAGCGAGCGTGCGTCTGCAGTGAGGGCGCGAGACGGACTATGGAGCGTGGACGCGCGCGTCGCTCGCTGCGCCGGCGATGGTTCTAGTCGTTCCTTTGTTTCGGTGAGTAACGGGACTTGGCGCGTGCTTACTCGGTACGAGACGACGACGATGCGGTGGCGCTCGGCGACTCAACGATGCGACTATGCGGTACTGGTAAGTGTGTTTAATATTATGTTATGTGGTATTGTGCATGTTTAATGTTTGTGTTTAGTGTTTTTAGTATGTAAAGTATTTTATAGTAGACATAAATATATACATATGTAAATTCTAATACATGTCTGTTATATGTTTATATGATGAATTGTGGCTACGCCACATCTTCATAACCGTAAACAAGTTACCGAAATCAGTAGACTTAACGGTAAACGTGAGGTAATTGCAAGATCCGAGGAACGAGAAGTTATATACGGAGTACCTCAAGGCAGTGTGCTTGGGCCTCCGTTGTTCACTTTATATATTAATGACTTGCATAAAGCAACTGAGCAGCAGATGACACTTTTTGCTGACGATTGCACTGTGACAATAGCTTGTAATGACAATGACACATATGAACTTGACATTAATAATTCGCTTATATCGATCATAAACTGGTTAAATAATAATAATTTAATAATTAATTTAAAAAAGACTAGTGTAATGCATTTAAGACAACGTACACATACAGCTAAAAATCCTAATGTTCAACTTAATAATATTAATATTAATGAAACTGACACAACAAAATTTCTGGGACTGATTATAGATAATAAGTTCGGTTTAAAGAAATTTATTCTCATAAGAACTTACAGTCCGCTTATAATGAGATACAAAGTAATACGTATGATAATACAATACAATTTCCTCCAGAGTATTAGAAGTTATAATGTACATACATGTTTCTTAAGCTTATTTTTAAAAGTATTCACGTTATCGCACTCTTTTATATCGTCCGGCAATCCATTGAACAGCTGTGCTCCTTCAAATAATATAGTCTTTCTACCGTAATTAGTGCGTGCGCTGATGACTTCAAGATGGTTTTTATATCTATTTCTCAGGTTATATGACATTGTTTTTTTCTTTAGTTGTGTGTTAGTTTGTATTGAGTTGGTAGTTATGTTTTTAATAAGAATGCAAGTGTAGTAAATGTATAGCTGTCTAATATTTAATAGTTTAGTTTTTTCGTATAAGGTCTTTGTTGGAGTGAGATAATGATAATGGAACAGCGTTTTAATTATTTTATTTTGAACTCTTTGAAGTGGGTTTAAATTAGTTACTGCTGCGGATCCCCATATCTCAATTAAATATTCTAAATGCGATTTGACTAACGAGTTATAAATCAAAGTGCGAACTTTACTTGGAATACAGTTTGCTACTTTCCGTAATGCTCCCAATAACGATGTTAATTTACTTTTGAGATGGTCGATATGTAATTTCCAAGATAGTTTTTCATCTACCCTTAATCCAAGATATTTTTCGTTGGTTGATCGTTTTATTATTTCGTTATTTATTTTGAGAGGCGAGAAGTCCGGTATACGCTTATTTTTAGTGGTAAAAATCATGAATGAGGTTTTCGACGTATTAATTGTAAGAAGGTTGCACTTTAACCACTCGTTTAATAGATCAAGGTCATGTTGAGCGTCCTTCATAATGTCATGAATTGATTTGTCAAAGTAAAAGAGACAAGTGTCGTCCGCATATAGTGTTAGGTGTCCTGTTAACCCTATTTTATTAATATTGTTTATATAAATTAGAAAAAGTAACGGACTGATAATCGAACCTTGAGGGCAGCCATATGAAATATGTTGGACTGAGCTAGTGTGAATATTTCCTATTTTAACAACTTGACGCCTGTTCTCCAAGTATGATTTGAACATTTTATGTGCTGTACCTGTAACACCTATGTTATCTAGCTTCTGTAGCAGCTTTTGATGACTCACGGTATCGAACGCTTTTTTTAAATCAATGAAAATGCCTAAGGCATAGCTTCCTTGATCTATAGCTCTCTAGCTTTTCATTTTGGTGATCAGATCCGTTGCAGCCGAGAGAGTACTTGATTTCGGGCGAAAGCCATACTGTTCGTCTATTAGAAATTTTTTATCCGTCAAATAGTTATTTAGGCGACTATATAATACGCGTTCGAATATTTTGGACATTACTGGTAACACTGACACCGGTCTGTAAAACAACTCGCAGCGGTTCTCAACAAAGATGCACTGATTACTGCTTACTATGGAGTAGCTGAATCAATTCTTAGGTACGGAGTTATTTTCTGGGGGAATAGTACAGACATCGAAATAGCGTTTAGGGCCCAGAAAAGATGCATTAGATCGATATTTAGACTGCAAACAACAGATAGCTGTAAATCTTATTTTAAAGAGCAAAACATATTAACATTACCCTCACTATACATTTTGGAAACAATAATGTTCATTAAAACTAATCCGAATTTATTTCAGCGTTTGTCTGATGTTGTCCCAAGGAATAGACGTGATAATTCCAAACTCTGTGTTCACGGCACTAAAACGGCTCTTGTGCGCAAGAGCATCTTTTACATGGCTCCGACCATATTTAATAAATTGCCCAAATCATGGAGAACATTGCGTATATCTGCTCTTAAATGCAAATTAAAGACTTTATTAATTGAAAGAACTTATTATAATATTTCAGAGTTTATGAAAGAGGACAATTTTTTTTAGTTTTTGAAATGATGATGTTGTGTTTGATTACTCGTATTGTGTCTTGTATTGTTTTTATTGTTGACGGAATTAAAATTTGCAATGACTCAATTAATAATAAGTATGGACATTGAATTGTAATAATAATTTATATAAGTAATTGTGATTTAAAAAGTAATTTTATGATGTAATTCTTGATAAATATAGTCGCGGTTTGTGCACCATCTCTTCTTACCAATTTGTACGCCACGATACGTGGCTGAACATGATAGAACTTTTCTGTATTTAATATCTTGCATGCAATGTATGTACACCATGTTTATACAAATAAATAAACTTACTTACTTACTTACTTACTTACTCTTTCTTTCTTTTAAAAGAAACATAACTGTAACGTACTTGTATGTCTGAATAATAGACCCAAGACTAGAAACTTAGATCGAACAAATTACAAACTTTATTCAAAGTTTAAAACTATTAACAATCTTCGTTCAGTCGGGTTAGAATGAAGAAGTTAAAGGAAAAAGTTATTAACTTTGAATAAAGTGCAGGAGTTACAGATTTTTTAACTGAACTGGAACATCTATATCGCTTAGAAACATTAAAGGTGTTTTTTTTTACTTTAAAATTTGCATTTGATTTTACGTCGTGTAGTGTAGATTCTACACTACAAGACGAAAAACCAAATGCAAATTTTGGCTTCTGCAGCTTCTACACTGTAGAACCCACGGATGTTACGGAAATCGTTGTCTCGGAACTGGAACCGGTATCGGAGGTTTTAAATTTGATCGTTCGGAATCGGAACTGGAATCGGAACCGGAGGCGAAAGTAAAAGAAAGATGTGTTAAGAGAAGGCTTAATGAAACAATAGAAATATAATTCAGTCTCTCTTATCAGTCTCTCTAATTAGTCTCTTTTATCAGTCGCTTCAATCAGTCAAATATTAGCGATAACATCCACAAACAAAACAATAAACTAACTGCGTTTGCACTGGTGAAACATTCACATCACAACAAAACATGTTGAAATCTTTACTTTCTGTCAATGTTCCATACAAAGTTTGACAGGAACTTGAGATTCCAACATGCTTTGTTGTGAAAGTTTCGCCAGTGCAAACGCACAGTGAGAGTCCGAGTGCGTGTATAAAAAAAATAAACATTATCCTGGCGACGAGTTAAAACTTGGTTGTACGCGCTCTAGTCACGTGCATCGCTGCGTTTGGAACTTAAAACTTCGAAATTATTGGAACCGGAAACGGAAGTGTAAAATTAATCGGAAGTTCCAACCTTTCGGAATCGGAACCGAAGCTCCGTAACATCCCTGGTAGAAGCTAACGGCGCATTAATATTTTCGAGAAAACAAAAAATAAAACAACCTATTGCTTGTTCTATTGCGCATAGTTGTGTATTTATTTATTTATTTAAACTTCTCACACACGAAAAGGTACAAAGGCGGACTTAATGCCATAGGCATTCTCTACCAGTCAACCAAGGGTGGTGAAGAGATAAGATGGCAGGTATTCTTGTGGTTACAGTTTTTATTTCATCCTGCAATCCCATATCAAAACAATCTGTAAATACAGCATGTACCAGAAATGTGTTGAAAAAATAATCAGCCATCCCATTCATTTGGGTCGAGTTGGTAAGTTTTGTATGGGACTGTTGATAATTTTTGCGTGAGTATGATGTTGATTCCATGTAGACAGTGGTTCAGTTTATACATTCTGTATAATAACGACAAAAGTATCAAAATCATATATACAGTATGAATATATTCAACAATTTCAATGCTTTAAACTAATCAGTACCTACTCATTTTGTGAATTGTTTGCATGTTCAATAATTCGTGATTGAACGTAGTTCGTTGTTTGCTAATTTGAATATTCGCAATACATTACATTGTTCAAATGTTCACATTGTGCAACCTAGTGGGTACTTCACTATCCCATCGGGTTAGTTTGTTATTTGGAATTTCTGGTTCAATTCGTATTGTATTACGGCTTATTGGTGATTCGCCTGAATTTACTCGCTCGAAACGGGCGAATAGACACGTTTAAATAATATTATTTTTTGTTAATTTATTTTTAGGCGAATCGACAACTTTAATCGATTCGCCTACAAATAAATTAACTTCGTGCCTCAAGCCTCAAGAGAATATAATATTATTTAAAAGTATCGATTCACCCGTTTAATTTCTCCGCAGCGCTGTCGACTGGCAATACCGGCTTGGTATTGCCAGTCGACAGCGCTGCGGAGGAATTTTTGGACGCCATGTTTTAGTTAGTTAGTTAGTAGAGGGGCTTGTGGCTAAATAATACCAGCCGCACCGGTGGATTGAAGGTTAAGCTACGCTAGCCACGGCCGGTTCGTGGATGGGTGAGCATCCATTACAAATCGAGACCCCACCGTGCCTCAGAAAGCACGATAAGCTGTAATTGGTTCCGGTTGTCATTCATAGATCTTTGACAGTCGTTACGGGAACTCGGAAACATCGAAAGTCTGACAACCAGTCTTACCAAGGGGTGTTGTATTACCCAGTAACTGGATTGTGGAGGTCAGATAGGCAGTCGCTCCTTGTAAAATATGGTATTCAGCTGCATCTGGTTAGACTGGAAGCCGACTCCAACATAGTTGGGGAAAGGCTACGCAAAATAATATAATATTTTTATTTTATTTATTATTTAAGGATACGTTGTAATTTCTTCACATTTCATTTTAATTTTGAATGAAAAATTCGAAGGTATTAATGAGAGGTTATGTATGTGTAGGTACTACGCCTTTAAATGACTTACGAGCCAAGCACGGAGTAAACGTAACGTAAATTCCAACGATTTTAAAATTTAATATTCTCGTCTCGCACATAATATTTATTTATTTTTCAAACTTTATCCATATCTATGGGTGACACTTATTTACTATATACGAGCTAAAATAAATAAAGCATGTACAAGTATATAATAAAAAATAACAAAAAGGGAAAGCTCATTAAAGCTAACACTAAAATATATATAGTGTGTACAAGTATATAATAAACTTCAATAAACGGGAAGAGCTCATTGGGCATCAAAAAATTCGTCCGCATCGCTGTCAATGGAAAAAGTACCCAAAAGGTTGGCAGCATTGCCACGTTGAAAATAGACCAGCCCTCTCATCAGCCCTAAAATAGGTCACGTGAAGAGTCGACCATCCGCTTGGCGATGTCCCGAAATACAGTTATTGGACTTGTCTCAAAAGTTTAAACCAAAATCCTATAGAATAGCTGTTATGCATAATTCATAATTAGCCTATAATGTTCCCACTGTTGGGACACAGGCCTCCTCTCTTGAGAGGGAGTGAGTTGTAATCTACCACGTGGGCCCAGTACGGGTTGGTATAAGTCACATGTCTTTGAAATTTTTGGTTCTAGGACATGCCGGTTTCCTCACAATGTTTTCCTTCACCGTTTTGAGAGCAGTGGTGATTAAAATATTTATACAAAGTAAAGCGCCTGCCTGGGTTCGAATTCACGACTTACAACTCGTAAGTCGCCGTTACCACTGGGCCACCACTGCTGCTATAGAATAGTTGTACCTACCTATTTTCGATAAATAATCGTCAAAGTCAAAAACGTTTATTGCGAACTAAGTGTACAGTAAATTTCCTAAATATGCTAGTGTAGTATATCAACGAGTGGTTTTCAACCTCTCGACCTTAAATTTTTCAGTTCCTGCCTTGACCGTTGGGCCGCATATTATGCATTATTATGCATATTTAGGCCGTGACCTATTTATGTTTTTGCAAAGTATTTCACATTGTTATCAGATGTCGTTAGAAGATAGCTATTGTACAATTTGGCAAATGGTGCTTGCCTGTCTTGCCACCAACGGCTGCTACGGCTCGCTTAATTTGACTACTTGGCTCTTGCTTCTTGGCTCTTGTTTGTTGGCTCATGCTCCCTTTTGGTTATTGTTAGTCTAATTTAGTAGGTACTTTAATGATTATTGCTGTTAACAAGAGTGTAAAAAGGTATCATATTGTTTAAAAAACAATATAAGGGTTTTTTTTTTGTTAATAAACGAATCTTCAGTTTTCATAGGAATGACATCGGTTAGTGTGCTTTTTTAACCGACTTCCAAAAAGGAGGAGGTTATATGTTCGACGCGTATGTTTGTTATGTCCACCGATTTCTCCGTCGTTTGTGGACCGATTTTGAAAATTATTTTTTTGTTTGAAAGGGTATTCTCCCAAATTGGTCCCATATAAATTTTATTAACTTTGCTTGGGTAGTTTTTGAGTTAGCTACAAAATACGTATTTTTTTTCCACTTAGTATGTAGATGATATGATAAGTTCCTGACACTGGTAGTAGGTAGTGGTATTCGAATGTGTGTGGGGTAGGTACCACAACTAAAAAGTGAAAAATAAAAACTTTTTACAAAAAAAAAAACTACCGAGTTCCAAAAAAACACTACAAAGTGAAAAATTACTTTAATTTCGGAAGTCGGTGGCAAAAAACGAAAACACAAAACCCAAGACACCGACTTCCGAAATTAAAGTTATTTTTCACTTTGTAGTGTTTTTTTGGAAGTCGGTAGTTTTTTTTTTTAATCTACATTCGTCACATTTAAGTAGTGCAAATTAATGTATTTTCTTTCTAAAAACAGCTTTTCGTTATAAAATCTTAATTTCACGAAACTACGTGCGACACGAGGCGTTGATGCTATACCGGCCGTTTATTTAAAATACCTATGATTTTAAAAAATCTGGGGTCACGGTAGTGCCCCCGGCAAGTTGAGCAAAAACAAACAAAGGCACAGCCGTACTTTCTCGAAGCTATTCAAGGCATTTTCAACCCCTGTATCTTCGTTATGGATTTAAAGCTAGAAGTCCGAAGTTTCTTTAACCAAGAGGGCATAAGATGTTCCCAAATTACATTCAATTCGAACCTGTAATTTCAGAACTATTGCAAGTCAAAGTGGCTTAATTTTGTCACTGACACACTCACCGATCATCAGAATTAAATGACTTGGCAACATAATCAAATAAGAATAATCTACAATTTTAAATAGGTAATCCTTATTAAATTAGGTTAAGTTTTGTGTGACTAAGATGTTAATTTAGTTAGTCGTTATTTGTAAAAGCACAATGGGATTGACATCGCGGCTGTGTACAAAAATCCCTTAAATAAATAAAAAAATTAAAAAAATTGGAAATCCTATACTCCTAATTAAAAATAGCGCTAGCACAAACATAAATAAAGCACTCAGAGCGCTAATATTAGGTAGATTTTGTTGTATGTAGATTCTATTGCCGTGTGCGATGTAAACCAGAATTTATAATAACTTATTTCAAGCATACTAATTGCTCGGCACACGTGCATATAAGGGTTGTTACAATGAGCCTCTCTTTCATTAAAACTTTCTCAGCATCCACATTAATTAGAATATGGTATATCTCTTGTATGACGGAACTGAACTATTTTAATTAAAGGTAAATTATTTCTATGCAGAGTTAGCCGACGTTCGCACGGATGTAATAAAATCGCGGCGGGATTTTATCGCGCACTAGATTTTCAACTCTCGGTGTTAAGCCAAGCGTTAATCCTCCTCAAGAATCAATTAAAGAAGCTATGATATGAAAAATGCGGAATTTTTCAAATCCGACTAGTAGTTCCAGAGCATAGCGCGTTCAAAGAAACAGCCCTTCAGTTTTATTGTATTACTTCATTTATAAAATTCAAGACTACGTTGAAGACAAGGAAGTTTGGCAATAATTCCTTCTGCATGTGGCTTGCCTCCTACCTCATTAACGGCATAATTATGTAAGAGTCTATTAACTGCTCCCAAATTTTTTTTTTTACATTCTTCCTTGACGTAATCATCCCATTATTTGACATTATATACCTACAATTTAATTTCAACTCTTTATTAGTGGCTTTTGTGGACATGATAAATTCAGCTGCATCTGGTAAAGACTGGAAACCGATCCCAACATAGTTGGGAAAAGGCTAGGTAGATGATGATGGAAATTGTCAAGACTCAGTGGGAACTGGCCCTCCCTCCCCTCCCTCCCTGGAAACCATTGGCTGGTACGAGAACAAGCACAACTTGGAAAAGGCTTATGTACTTATCTGAGCGTACCTAAGTTGGGTTTTACCTATGTAAAGCCCGACTTTAGTTCATTCATTCGTTCATTCGTGTACGGAAAACTGAATATCGGCTTTACCCATCCTAGATGGATCGTACGATAACCAAAGCTGATTTAGTCTGTAAATCTACAGGTAGGTGGTATTGTTTGCATTAAAAGGTACCTTACTAGAGATTTCATTTACAGGATTCGTTGTCTGCGGGAGCCTTTGCGAGTGGGCAGTTTTAAGCTTCTTATTTGGAGCTCAATTGTCATTCGATTTACATAGGCTACTTTCAATACATACGTGGTCAGTTCTAACTTCAGATCTGTCTGATTTAACCACGATCTTTACCGTAATGACGCCAAAGTCGATTGCCTTCGGCAGCCGGGATGGTTAACTATTAAAAAACAGTGGCACTCCGGGAGTGCCGACAGAAGTGAAAACTTGAACAAGATCGCCTTAGTGGAAGAAAAATACTTGTATAGAACATTGGTCCATAACATTATCTAAATAAAGAGCACAATCGCGTTTCCAAAAGAAATACTTCCAAAATCTTTAAAGTAAAAATACTTTCATAGAACATTGATCCGTAACTAAAACGCGTTTACAAAAATGAGGTGTCGGTAACGGTGTCGCGAGTTCAATTGTTTTTTCCCATCACAAAAATGCCCAAGGCGCCTAAAGTAGTTTTCAATTCAAGAAATCGAAAGTAAATAGTTTGATCATTTGGTATATGTCAAGCCGACCAGCTATCTAATTGCGTAACTCATTTTCGTAAATGATTAAGACTAATCTGTTTCATTTTGACAGTTCAACAACATTCATTGCGTTAGTTACGTTGTTGAGCAGATTTTTTTTTTTGTAACTTATGAAGCAATGGATTAGCAAAATGTTTCAAAATGATTCAGATTGTGATTGATCGTGTATTACGCAATTAGGGTACTGATCAGATTCGTCTGTTCAGGTTTATTTCTCCGCTTAATGATAGCTATTACAGCGTAGCTATCATTCGTGGATCTTTGATAGTCGTTACGGGTCGTCAGAAGCCCGAAAGTCTGACAACCAGTCTTATCAAGAGGTATTGTGCTACCCAGTAGTAGTAGTTGTGGTAATAGGCAGTCGCTCAATATAAAATACTGATATTCAGCTGCATCCGGTTAGACTGGAAGCCGACCCCAACATAGTTGGCTAGGCAGATTGATATCAATGGTAACTTTAACAATGCCGCCCATGAGCCTCTGACTTGGCTTCATATACTGTCGAGAAATATTTCTCAGGCATACCGGTTTCCTCACGATGTTTTCCTTGACAGTTTTTGAAGCAAGTGATAATTATACAATACGCACATGAATCCGAAAAGTCAGAGATGCGTGCCTTGGAATCGAACTCGAAACCTAATGACTTGGCAGTCCAACGGTCACACCACTAGGCTATCACTGCTCTTTATATGATTGTTGAAACGAAGATAGAGCTATCCTATTGCATTTTGGTTTTAAATGCGGCAAGCACAATTTAGTATAAGCTATCCTATTGCATTTTGGTTTTAAATGCGGCAAGCACAATTTAGTATTAGCTATCCTATTGCAATTTGGTTTTAAATGCGGCAAGCATAATTTAGTATTACCTAAAAATTGCATTTTAGTTTTAAATGCGGCAAACACAATTTAGTATCACCCAAAGATATTATATATTTATATGAATGAAGTCCTCAACTAAATAATGTGCGAAATGAGTATTTTTAATTTTCATAATCGATCGATTTTGTGGTAGGCCTACTGTTTTCTGTAACATAGCAACGCCTTACCAAAATCAAAGTATCAAAAACGATCAAAATGTTGTTTTGATCGTTTTTGATACTTTGATTTTGGTAAGGCGTAACCCTCCCAGAATCTATCAGACTGAAATTTTCGAAGCGTGTCACAGAAATTGAAGTCATTTTAAGCAGGAAATTAGAAGCAAAAATAATTGTAACTCGTAATTTGAGGTAACAGGAGCTGTTACCACGTAATCTCTGTGGTTGACTTGTAAAAGCCAATTACTTTGGAAAACTGTTTAAGTAAATGCTATAATTTTGACACCTTATTTATCGTCATTATTAAGGCGACCATAACCGACTTTTAATGATTGTATACTGAAGATCACATCTAAACGAGTAATGATAATGATTTGGAAAAAATGTATGTTAAATAAGATAATTTTTTTAATTACTTAATCTGTGTATATTTTAGAATATGTTTATATTACATAGTGTAATTAATTTGTAAAGTTATGTCTAACGCGGATAAAAAACTGAGAATCACGCACAAATGATCAAGCGTATTTTTCTAAAACCTTCACCATTTTAAAGATAATTTTACTATTAATCTTTTAGTATCCGTATTTTATTAAAATACTATTTGTTTTATGTATAATAAATTAATAATGCGAATAGCGCTCCTTGATGGGCGAGTCCTATTACTGGCTGGACGTACGACGCGTTGCATGAGCTTAGCACAGAACACTCAGCTAACCACTCAAGGCCACTGGCATATGTCGGCGTCTTAATTTACTTGACTTTTGACTTAAACATAACTGGCGAAATGTGGGTGTATTATAGGTACATCTCTGCCTAATCTTAGGGGATTACAGGCGTAATGTTGTTATTAATTTACATTAATATTGCGTCAACCGTTTCGAAAAATATACCGTTATCCGAACCCTGGTCTCATGTGGTCTAAGATTTTTATAAACCAAAAAGTCACGTAGGTTAGCTACTTATCTTATTTTATATTTACGGACAAAAAAGAAAAGAGACTGAAGTTTACCCGTAAACTAATTTGCATGATCTTTAACTTGTTTTTCTGGGGTTTCAGCTAAACCTGTTTGAAAGTTTCAGTTTAACCTCATTTGGGAGATCCATTTTTGTCACCCCATTTTTAATACAAAGTGGCGCTGAATCTGTTAAAACTTTGGCCCATTTTCAAGATAATGGATCTTTAATGTTGTCTGTGAGCGCGCACTTATGAGAAAAACAACATTATAATAATTATTATTGTGCCAGACAAAATGTATAATTCAAATTCAAATAAGAGAAAATGTTAAGTTTATAATTTTTTTAACCCGTTTTAAATTAATGAGGCTGTAAATGAGAATTTTAGATAACGACCAAATATTTTATTAAGAAGGTACTTAAGAAGCTTGAAATTGTCGATCATTAAACGTGATGTAAGATATTTTATATTAAATCAAAATATACGAGTAAAGAAAGTTTTATCCTAGAAGGATAAAACATTGTTTAGGTACTCATTTTTATTAATTGGGCCAATTTTTCGCCAAATCTTTCTTGTTCGACAAATTGTTTGAGAGCAAATTATTTGCCGTTTTATTTAAAGGACGACTCAATTTTGGTAAATTATTATAAGTACTTCCTAAATTAAATTGATGAGCTCAACAATGTTTGTACTCCCGCACCGTTTGTTTTGTAAAACAAGTAAATAAACGATTTTTAATACGAAGCTCCCAAACAGCAGCAAAAGACAGTACTGCAAGCCCAGGAGGAGAAGGCGAACTTGACCATTTTTGAAAGATGGTCACCGATAGAAATAGTGGCGTTTTACCTGCAGTGGGGCACTAGACCTATGCTATCCATAGAAACACACTGAGCATTATTCAGATAAAAGTATTTTCTTAATGTCCCTTAGCAAACTTCGCGTTTTGTCAGTCGTCGGATTTCTATCAGTTGCCCTTTGCACTTGGTGTAAACCGGACGCTCTCAATTGACTTGGAAGTATATAGAGTTGTTAATACTGTTTTAACTTAATGTAATTTATTTATAAAATGAGAGGAAAGCTGCTAAAGTCGCAGGCATGAAAATAGTTTTACAGCTCTATATAGTTCACACGGAAATGAAAACAAAACAACAATAAAATACTTAGTTCTGAATTCAAATTGTTACATACAATAAATCTAATTATTGATGGACATGGGTTGTGGAGGTCAGATAGGCAGTCGGTATGTAAAATACTGGTATTCAGCTGCATCCGGATAGACTGGAAGCCAACCCCAATATAGTTGGGAAAAGGCTAGGCAGATTGATTGATGTACATAGAAATGAGCATTCGTTTGTTAGGGGATATTAAGAAAATTGTCAGACTGTTACAGTCTTGTAAGCAATGACAGCATAGGAGTGACTTACGCCCGGTTTCTGGATCGAAAATCAACGCAAAAGAAGTTAGCTAACAAAATGTCAAACACCGTGAACTTTTACAATAGGGCTGATGACGAAAAATTCTTTTTTTGGCCGTCTTGTAGATTATTAAAAAATATAGGACAAGTATTTTTTTTTACGTAATTTTAAGATTACGGCAATACATTGAGTTAACAAGTGCCATGACGTCGCGAGTATGTAGATTTTATACTTACTTATGACGTAGCGAGCCCCCACTCCCTAACTTTAATGCGTTTATCTAAGTAATTTTTTAATAATATGATAAAGCAAAAAATACGTGTCTAATATTTTTTTCACTCCTCTTGCTCAAAACGTCCGTCATTGTAGCGTACCAGAGCGGGGAAAAAATTGCATATCTTGCTCTAGGGGGCAAATTTTTTTTTTTTAATTTTTGTCTGTAACCAACGAGCCTACAAAAACGAAAAAGTCTTTATTCTTATGTAAAGCTAGCTTTTTCTACCGCATACCGGATAAAAAAAATCCTTTAAAATTCAGATTGAACAAATTGTAATTAAAAAATAAAATAATAAAAACTATTTAATATTGTATTGGATTATTTGATTTTCTCGCAATCGTAGTGAAAAGTAGAGTGTACAGACATCATCCCTATTGGTTCCATTGGTTAACTGAGTTATCCACAGCCAATCGGATAACTTGACGTATTTCATTTTGACACGTCAATATTTTCGTTCTAGATACAGGGTGTTAAGCTACGATTTCCTAGGAAAGTGGTGGCCGCCACATAGCGTCTGCAGTTTATTTATCGGCGAATGACGTCAGTGAAACGTTATTTGTGAAAGTAAGTTAGTATGTTTTCCTAGAGAGCGTTTCTGACACCATAAATTCAAACCCCGCTGCCCAAAGATTTAAATCGCAAGATTTGCCCTCACCGTGCTGAGTCACGCGAAAAAAAAATATACTGAGAAGAATGAGTTAGCACATTATTAAATAGCGTTTCCATGACAGTCAAAGTCACTGAGTCATTGTATGTCAGAAGTGTCAAAACGAAACAGAAACGCGACTATCTTTTGATGCAGCAGAGCAAATCTAACGATTTAAATCTTTGCGGCTGCTATCATTTTCGTGACAGCCGTCACTATAGCCGTTATAAGGCGACCACCACTCCTCTAGAAAACCGTAGCTTAAGTTTTCAAGAGCCAGACAGTTCTCCAAAAGGAAAAGATACCTATTGTGTAAAATGACATGACGTGTGACTGTCACAATTATTTTATCTTTGATCAATTTCTGGCAGGATCTGACACGACAGCAATAAATGACGACGGACGTGACATAACGTAAAAGAACTGTCGTGTTTCGATTTGAAGGGTTTGGCAGACGTGAACCTTTGTTTCTTTTTTGACAGCAAAAATGCCGGTTATGTTAGGTATAACAGCTGCACGGGTCGATTGATCAGGTTAAGCTACGCTTGCCGCGGTCGGCCCGTGGATGCGTGACCATCTTTAGAAAAGGGAAAGATATGTTGCTCCGACCATAAATAAATTTAGATAAGGACAGAACATGATGAATGAAATTAAAGTTTGTACCGATATCGTCAGTTTTGCCGATGGGAAATCCCGTTGAAAACTGACGATATCGATTCTCTATACACCCTTTTCATTATTTTGTGTCGTCGAAAGTAAACGTTATTCCCTGGTGACATCACTCGATCGTCGAGAAGACAACACGCAATTAACTGATGACTTTGACCGATCGAATGATCCAATAGTTTGTCTAATTATCGAAGTGTTTTCTTTCGATATACTTTCGTAAGTTAGTTTCACTTCGTATTAAGTAATTGTTTGAGAATGGTGGTTGGTGTTAGATGGGTTAGTCCTATAACAGATTACTGTGCAAGTTCTAAACCATCTATATTACTTACCGACGCATAAAAAATAATAAGTGTCGACTTTTGAAACCTCTCCCTTTTTTGTTTGGTAAAAATACTGTGCTATAATTTGTAGATAACTCAGCCTCTTCTAAACCTAAGAATGCATGCCACATTTTTTTGTCCTCCATTTTCTTTAAATTACATGACTTTTTCCCGTCTAATGTTTTTGAAACAATCTAAATAACGCTGAAAGTAAAAAATACATCAATTTATATTTCTCGTTTTTTGCTTTTTCATAGAACTGATTAATGTTTCTTAATGACTGTAGAATGGTCGTCGACTCTTGGAATAACTTTTTGAAAACAAATCTTACGATTACTTATCACTAAACTAAGTTAATTAAATAAAGTAATCAAAAGTTTCAGTAAGTTAATGCTAACTTAAATCTTTCTCTAAAGCATTCCAAGCCATTTAAAACTAATTGTGCACAATTTTAGTCAGCCAGTTAATGCTTTGAAGCATTTTGAAGTGATTCTTGTTCTTAACTTTATGATCATTGAGTACTGTTAAATTGTAACACAGTTATCCAGTGGGGTCCACTAACAATTGCAATGCCTGTCAGTTTGACAGTTCGACGACATTTATTGCGTTATTCACGTTGTCGAGCAGACGAATTTTACAAACATTTGGATTATGTATCTTAGCAATGGATTAGGAAATTTCTTTCAAAATCCTTCGGATTGTGGACTCAATTGGGATGCTGATTCTTAAAACAGCATTAGTATTGTTACAGTGCATTTTAACATATTTCCTTTCTCTTTCCTGCAATCTGCACAGATTAGATAGCTCAATTGGTGTGGCTCGATTGACCAATGAGTGCGCGTGGTGCTAGAGTTGGCCGTTAGAAACGACCTTGAAGAGGCCCCCCACCCCTTTAACATTACCATGGTGAGATGTCAGATGTTACACATCATATGCCACTACTGTTAGGCTCGCTCGTTTTTTTATATCTACAGTTTTATTAAGCTAAGAAATGATTAGTATCTGCTTACGTTACCTACATATTTACAAAAAGAAAATACAAAAGATAAAACGTCCAGAAAATTTGTTAAAAAGATGAACGAATGAATATTTACAAACAAAATTACCACATCTAAAGATACTTTTAAAATAATAGGACTAATTGCGTCACGCGGTTTCACTCGCATAAGTCTTGAACCCATGGGAATATCGGGATAAAAAGTATTCTATGTCCTAACTCAGATCATGGTCTACTCATGTGCCAAATTTCATCCAAATCCGTTCAGCCGTTTTAGCGTGAAAGAGTAACAAACGAACTCACTTTCGCATTTATATACTACTAGCAGCGCCCCGCGGTTTCACCTGCATAAATCTCGATCTCGTGGGAATATCGGGATAAAAAGTATTCCAGGTTATAAACTATCTGTGTGCCAAATTTTATCTAAATCCGTTCCGTAGTTTTTGCGTGAAAGAGTAACAAACATCCATCCATCCTCGCAAACTTTCGAATACGTAACTAAACTAAACATTTGTAATATTAGTAAGGAGGATAGTTAGGATATCGCACCCCTAGATGAAGACTCCGGTAACACAAAAAACCTAATTTTTCAGAAATGACGAAAAACTGTTTTTAGTATTTTTGATATCTTTCCTAAAAAAGATATCAAAAATCTATTGAGGCATTCATAGAGGTAACGTTGAATTAGCTTGTTTGTATTTTGTCTGTTAAAACCCTGTAAAATATCGAGATTTTTTAGTTACTCTAGTTTTGCAGCTGTAATCAAATTAAGTAAAGCTGCGTTTTATTAATTAAGTAAAGCTATCTTTTAACAGCAGTTGGCGGTATTGTCACGCGAGTTATATCTATGTGTAGGTATTCGAGTCAGGAATTCGAAACCGCCACTTACTTGAAATGCGTACTTTTTGAGTTACCGGAGTCTTCATCTAGGGGTGCGATATATCTATATATATAAAAATCAATTGCTGTTCGTTAGTCTCACTAAAACTCGAGAACGGCTGGGCCGATTTAGCTGATTTTGGTTTTGAAATGTTTGTCGTAGTCCAGGGAAGGATTAAACGGTGAGAAAAAATGGAAAAACTCACCAAAAAAAAAAAAATATGAAGAAAATTCACGTTCTCATACATTTTGTGTGGATCGGCTTTTTTGATATCTCGGTAGGTTGGATAGGTGGGGTAGAAATTTTAAAATCCTAAACATGCACATTCATTGACTGTTAGGCGGAACGAAGTTTGCTGGGTCAGCTAGTAATATAATATATAGTTAAGACTACTTCCAATATTCCCAAACTACACACCCTTTTCAAATATGTAACAAAACTTCAACACTTCAAATCTGATCGAAAATCTGAAAACGAAATTGCCGTTCAGCAGAACCTCGGCAGTAAAATTTTATAGCGGTCAAGGGTTATTTTATAAGTTTTGCTATTCAAGAGATTATCTTCTACATTACACGCTTATAATGCTGTTTCTAGTTCAGTTGGGGAAACAAAAAGATTTAGTTTCTCGATATAATGTTGGATTTATTATCTAGGGACACGGCAGTGCCACAAAAACAAACAAACAAACAAAGACACAGCCGAACCATCCTTTTACCAATTATAACGTTTCAACAACTTGTTTGAATATAACAAATTTTTGTAGGAATTTATTTATATTTCATACAAACATACACTCACGCCTTCTTCCCATGGGGGTAGGCAGAAACTACAGAACGCCATCTGCTACGATCTCTACATAGTCCTTTTCGTCGTTCGTTCGTTCATATACCTGGTCACACACACACGCACGCCAGTTGCGAGTACTACGCACCTGACCTTTCTGAAGAACATCATCAATAAGGTCACGATAATTTTTGTCGTTCTAGGACGTCCACTCCCGGTGTTTCTGGTGCTACATTTGGTTTCCTTTCATTCATCCTCTCAACATGACCGAACCATCTAAGCATACTCTTTTAAATTTTGTCACTATATTTAGATTTCATGTTTCATTGTAATCAAATTTTCTACCTTTGTTTTCAAATTAATGATTGCATAGAACTTTAAAAAAGCTGAAGACGTCGTTATTATATCAATATGAGCAACTCTCTTCGTCCTTGACACTATATTTTTTACTACATTTTCATTAATATTGCCAAAAGTAGATATTTACAGTTTTCTTAGTCTTCCTCTTTCCTAATTCGTTTCTCGCGCGCTCATAGGATCTCTAAAAAGCGGCCAAGTGCGAGTCGGGCTCATATACAGGCAGGGATCCAGCAGAATATCATAATATATTTGCCTGACACATGCTGGTGCAACCTTGAGCCGCATACCGCACCTTGTACATTTGATTTGAAGTATATCATAATGTCACTCCATTTCAATACGTGTCTTTTCTTTTTTATTTATTGGCATCTTGTTTTTTTTATATATTAATTTAATGTGTAATCATTTTATTGTGCTTATGTGTGTCTTTTGTGTGCACTGAATAAATGTTTTATCTATCTATCTATCATACATGAAGAGTTCCGTACCACCGTACAATATTTAACACTAGAGCAAAAAGTACGTTTCTTGATATGGGGACTTGGGGACCCCCTTTAATATTTCAAGTACTTTATTTTAAGTGTCTATTTGTAGACACTTAAAATAAAGTAACACACTGGTACACACTGTAGTGTGTACCTGTGACAAACGGACGGACAGACAGCGCTGCCTAATAGGGTCCTGTTGGTATCCTTCGGGTATGGAACCCTAAAAAGTTAACTGTTTTACATTCAACACCCTTCCCTCTGTTTGTTATTTCGAAATCGTCCGGTACCAGATTGAAATTAGCGTTATTGTTACGTCCAACATTTGTTTTTACTGTCTTAAGGAACATTTGACTATAGAAACAGGCTTCAGTATCGCTTGTACTCAAATTATGGTTTGTAATTACGATGATAATATTTTCTAGTGTAACTAGATACGTAGGTAGTTATTTTTTATGTCTATTTCGTGCCAAAATTAGAATAAAAGAGCACTTCTGTGCGATGTTTTATTTTTCTGGTTGTCTTACGGATTTCTTATAAGCTTGTTGACTTGGGTCCTTTTTGGCACAGGGAATCACTTAACTGTCTTCAAGGTTAGCTCAGAAAAAAACAAGAAAAAACTATCACGATTATTTTATGTTAGGTATATTTTATTAAAAGAGAAGGCTCTACAAAAAGAAGAAGCAAAATATTATGTCACCGAGAAACCTCATTAGTGAAAATTGTTTTATAGTAGATTAGTAGCCAAGGGCTGTAAGGCATCAATTGCAGCCCGAGATATTTAGGCGCACGAGCGCAGCGAGGGCGCCTATAGTTCGAGGGTGCAATTGATGCTTACACCCGAGCTAACTACTCTGCTTTACATCTCGATTGTGAGGTAAGTAGAAAAAACCGGCATTACAAGAATAAAACATTTTATTAGTTAAAATTTATAGTGAAATGAGAACAATTTTCAAATTTTAGGGAAGTTTTCTATTCCCGCCGTTTTTCATCTTTTTTTTTTTATTTTTTTTTTCAAGAACGAAGTTGGGCTTCGCCGTTCGATATTTAAAATTGATGACTATTAAACTCATACGAAGATAAGGCTGAATAGCGAAGCGACCTCTTTTGTCATTGGGCTGAATGCATGATGTCTATTGCCAGTATGATGGTTAGATGTACGCGAACTTTTTGAAAGAGTGAAGAGTTTTTTTTTTTATTACTTACCGCCCTAGGGCTTTTCTAGCTACATTATTACCCTAGAGCGCTAATTGGTTACCTACAAGCCCCATTTGGGGGTAATAAGGACCTACTTACCGAAAATGAGAGATGTAAAAACTTTTAATGTTTGTATGTGTGTTATCTGTCCTAAGATAACTTCGTAACACACTATTAAAATTCACTAAACACCGGTTTTTCAAACCTTTTACTGAAAAATTTCAAACTGGTACAATTTGAGGACAACTTTTAACCGAAGATATTTATTTCATATAGGTCAGCGATGTCAGTTCGAACAGCATGAATTGACCCCAAACGAGGACACTTCAATGTGAATGTAGAAACTTGTCCCACAATAAAATGGACGAGATATAGGAGTTTGTTTGATTTGGGGCCACTTCGAACAACTCTACAAGAAATGTCATTTCCTTTTTCATTTTCGTGAACTGAATTTTTCTGAAATTGTTTCTTATTACATTTTATTTCGGTTTCAAACTCAGTTTTGTGAAAATACGAATTTATTTTCGGTCATGTAATAATTTCCATTTTGCACTCCTCAAAATACTATGGAACACTGTAAATAATTCCTATTTTGGAGTCCTAAAAATACTAAATAGCCAAGCCAAACTGCGACTAACTTGGATGAAGCGCTCGCCGCACGGCGCCGCTACCACGACACTGCTCTCTTAGCTCGCTCGGCTCGCGCACGATTTGTCACAGTTCTAACCTAATCTAACCCATTAAATCGGGCTAGCTAGCTTAATTACTACGACTGACTATGAGAAAAGGCCACAAAGTTGTAAAGAGACTCAAGTATTAAAAAGTGTGCATCATTGGAAGCTCAACAATTTTTAGAGGTTCATTAATTTAAAAAAAGTGTCCATTATTAGAAGGCCAATAAGCTTTTTGTTGTTAATAAATGTTTATTACTCTCTGTAAACGCAATCCAATGTACCGCTAAGCGTTCTTTGTAAACATATAACTATGACATCTGCTGTCATCTGTCATTGCCCGACTGCTCTAATGAAACCTATTGAGATCGTGTGTGCCTCCGTTTGCTTAAGATTATATCACTTCAAGTCTTGCAAGTTCTTTTATTTTATGCCCTCAATCCATCACAGTTAAATATTTCCCTTTCTTTTTTTGGATATTGACATGTTCACTGCGTATGTCAGTGTCAACAACCAATCGGAACTACGGCATGTGACAAGTTACCGGAATCCAACCAATCACAAACGTTTCCTTCCTTCGCACATCACGGTAATTGCTTTTTATGTGCGAAATGAACAATCATAGGATACAGTTAATACGAGAAATGGGCGTAGTTTTTTATGATTATTGCACTACTCATAATGCGAAGCATTAGAGACAAAAACACTAACAAAACTATTGAAATGACTCTTTTATTCAAAGTAGTTTAATTATAATTAATAACATAACATAACATAACATCACGCCTTGTTTCCCCGAAGGGTTGGGCAGAGGTGTCCCTGTAGCAGGTACACCCACATTTCGCCAGTTATGTTTAAGTCCCATGTAATAGGGGGCGAGCCTATTGCCATCAACCGGGCACAAATCCAGACTCCGAGCTGCTACTGAGAAATTTCAGATAGAAAAACCCAATAACACTTTGCCCGACCCGGGAATCGAACCCAGGACCTCATGCTCAGCAGTAGCGCTTGCGACCACTAGACCAACGAGGCAGTCCTATAATTAATAAAAAAACTAACTAATATAATATCTATATCTATATTTCCAATTTCGACCCTCTTCCGTTACCTAGCAACCAACAAAATAAACCTAAATAGTCTTTGACAGTACGTACAGATTGCGAGGTGAGAAATTTTACCCACATTGATGGGTAAAAAAGCAGTCAAAACATACTTCATGAAAAGTCGTTTAAATATTTTTCTGTTTTTGAATGAGCGTTATGAGGCGTGCACTTTTGGATTTTCCAAATATATTTTTATTTTACTGCCTCATTGGTCTAGTGACCGCAAGTCCGACTACTGAACGTGTGAGCTCCTGGGTTCGATTCGCAGGTTGGGCTGTGTTATTGAGTTAGGAATTTTCCTAGTAGCAGCCCGGAGTCTGGATTTGTGCTCGGTTTATACCAATAGACTCACCCGTTGTTACGTGGGACTTAAAGATTTTGCGGAATGTGGTGTTATTCGAGAACCATGTCCAACCCTTCGAGGAATGTATGCGTGATGTTATGATTTGTATTTTAATTTAAAAGGAATTATGACGTTAAAAATTTATTCCACGCACCGTGGTAATGTCGCGAGTTCAATGGTTTAGTCCCATCTCAAAAATGTCCGACGCGCCTAAAGAAGTTTTCACTAAAAAAAATAACGACCAGAGAAAATTTTCCGTATTTTTCGCATCTCATTCGCAATCTGTCAAAAATACAATCAATTTATTTTTGACAAGTTTGACAGATTGCGACTTGAATGTGAACGTTTTTTTATGTACGAGAATTGGCCTTTTGGAAATAAAAAAAGAAACAATTAAATTTATTTAAAGCCTACCCCAATATAAACTTTAGAAAAAGTAAAGCATAGATGGTAGTGAGGGTTTAATAGAAATACTACTTACCACATTACCAGTAATATAAAAAAAAACCTCTCAGTTTTACCGCTCCCTCTCATAACTTGGGTTTATCGTTTAATATCGCCACATCATTTGACACAGGGACGGTCTCACGCCATACATTATGCATAGGGTGCTCCTAAATTAACACCACCCACCCAGTCACAGTTGAAATGACTTCCTTTTTGGGACATGCTGTGTAGCGAAATTGTAGAAGGCATACTCGTTGTTGGTCTGGAAAAAATGATATGCATTCTTGACACATTTGAATACTACAAGACGCTTATTTAGACCCGGTGTCTGGCATAAAAATGAAATGCAATGAAAAAAAAAGGCAGAAATCCAGACCACGGGCTGTTACTGAGAAATTCTTAAACGTAAAATGTCTTCTTTTATTTATTTCATCGTTAATTAAAACGGAACATGGAAACATAAAAAGGAACCTACATAATGGTAACGCAAATTATAAGGAAAACCTTTGAATGAACCTACTTATCCTTACCTGCCTAATATAAACAAGCGTTCAAGGTAAAATCGGAAGCATCTTACGCAATTTAATACACTAGTTTATGTTAATGGTACCCACCATTCGAATCTCAACTGACCAAGTCACAATAAACTGTTCAGAAGGGACCCGTTAATACTTAGTTTGGACGTTACGTCCCATATCGAGGGTCAGATATGGGACCCGAAAAAACTATTTCCTGTTAAAGAAATGTTTATTTTGTTCGGGATTTTCCTCAGAGTCAATTCTTGGGTTCGGGTCAAAAGAAGTGTGACATCCCTGGGGTGTCGTTTGGTGATTGAAAGATCCCGTAAGAGAATAAGAAGCATTACCAGACCTTTAAGTTAGATTGCAGAGGTCGCGTATTAAAAATACTTACACATTTTTTCAGTTTTATAAAATTAAAATTGTTGTTAGTACCGTAAGCATTCCGGGGTGAGTCAATAATCGGGAAGAAATAAAAACTCCGGGCTGCTTCTGAATATTTTCTAGTAAAAAAACTCAGGAATCTAGAACTCAGGACCCCACGCTGAAAAGACGCACTTGTAACTGCTAGATGAAGCGTTCTAAATCTAAACTTAGGCTCATGGACCTTCTAAGGCACATAATTCTTTAGGACTACGTAAATTCAGCACATGTCCAAAATTGACAAATGAAATTTCCATACGAAAAGCGGCCATATTTAATCGAGGATTACCGCTTAAGCTTTGAACAATGAAAGTCCGTACATAATTATGAAGAAACAATGTGACGAGCCTGATACGATGTCTGTATGCGATGTATTGTTTGATAAGGATTATGGTATTAACTTTTATATATATTTGTGTTTTCCGTGTGTCGAAAAGGGTGTAAAAGAATAGTCTGTTCATGCCAAAGTATATAAAAATATTTTAATTATTATAATACTAGTGACTCGACCCAGCTTCACACGGTTTTTGCAACTTGATAGAACATCGAGATTTCTTCATTAGTTAACATAAGTGTCAAGCAGGGTTGTACCTGTAGTACACCCACATTTCACCAGTTATGTTTAAGTCCCATGCAATAAGGGGCGAATCTATTGCTATCAATCAGGCACCAATCCAGACTCCGTGCTATTGAGAAATTCTTTGCCCGACTCGGGAATCGAACCCGGGACCTCATGCTCAGCAGTAGCACTGCGACCACTAGACCAACTATGTAAGTTTAATATCAATGTATCATACAAATAAACCCTCCGGAATAAATTCTGTAAATGTTGGTGAAGACTGCATCAAAATTCGTTGCATAGATTAGAAGAATAAAATGGTCACACAGACAGACACGAAAAAGCGACATTTATTTAATGTATAATATATGTGTATCAGACAGACCCTGACAAAAGCTGGAATCAATGACTCCAGACAGAAGGCGAACATTATATGTGCCTAATTATTATCAGTTAATCTAAGATACCATTGAATTTTTATAGTATAAAGGCTAGCGCACATTGGTGGACGGCGGGGCAGAGTATTTTAAATTTACCAACGTAAATTCGTACGTATCTAATGGTATCAAGATATAGATTCCAAAGGTCAGATATCGACCATGGAACATTAAAAGGGATTTCTCTCTGTGGTATATTGAAAAGCGCAGGAGGATACCGCGACGGGATGCGAAAGCATGCGACAATATGCACCGGAGGCCGCTAGCATATGATCGCGGGGGAGAGGCAGTGTGAGCGGGAGGTGCACTCGTCATTTCTCGCCATAATAACCGAGAATAAGAAGAGACATTTAAAACAAAGGAATAGCGACAATAACCATTACCCCCTCCTTTAAAACGCGAAAGAACACGTCCATTTTACAAAATTTACTCACAAAAGTAATATAAAAGAACAAATTTTCTGCAATGAATATTATGCAAGGGAACAACAAAATGGGTTGAGGTACATTAAGCCACATTATGGAACCGCAACCGAGGCTTAAGTTGCGCTACAGTGAAATTGGCTTACTTCCAAAAATATTGCATATGCACGTGGAACCGCAGTTGGTTAAGAGGAAAACGCCAGGGCAGTTTGCGAAATAGATTTTTTGAATTTTCAGATCAGTATCAGGTTGTATGTTGATCAAAATCTGATTCGCGACCGTAACAAATTATATCGTAAGACCGCTGATATCGTGGCCCACTGTGTGTGTCCAAAAAGGGGGACTTTTTCCTTCCAAACCGATATCTTGTGCGATGTCTGACCATGTTGGCTCTGCACACAGTATGGAATTATAACCATAAAATCATAAATACAACTCTCTAAGTCCAAGTTGTCCTATTGGATGACTATTTTATGAAATAATAACATTTGGGGCCAATTATCTCCCTTTTTAACAAATTTACAAACAAACGACGCCGACGTCAGATCTTTCGTTGACGTCTTTTATCCCGCCCACCGCGGTAATCAACGCGTTGATGTCTTTTACTCCACGGTGTCGGTAACAGGTCGCGAAATAAGTGGTTTAGCCCCATCTCAAAAATACCCAACGCGCCTAAAGAAGTTTTCACTTAAAAAAAACTATCTTCTAACGCATTTCTAATCGTGTGATTGGCACAGTTTTACCCCCATTTACTCATCTACTTAGATTTTATTAGCAATAACCGCGTATAGACCCTCAAAGTAACGGCTCACTTTATTGTCTAAACGTAAGGAGACATAAAAAACAATAATTATTTCCCTCCTATAACATTTTATATCGAAGCGCGAAGTTTATTTTGTGTGAATAATATTATGAGGTTGATGAGTAAATATCAGACATGTTATTCTTTTGTTTTTATAACTCAGTTAAGCTATGGTTACCAAAGACTGTGCTTGCCGCCACATAGCGTTGTTCTAGAGTTGTGAAACGAAACCTTATTTCGTGCATATTGCACCTTATTTACATGTGCAGTACAAAGTGAAAAATAACTTTAATTTCGGAAGTCGGTGTCTTTGGTTTTGAATTTTCGTTTTTTGTCACCGACTTCCGAAATTAAAGTTATTTTTCACTTTGTAGTGTTTTTTGGAAGTCGCTTGTTTTTTTTTTTGTAAAAAGTTTTTATTTTTCACTTTTTAGTTGTAGTACCTACCCCACACAAATTCGAAAACCACTACCTGTTATGTAAATAACAGTGACAGGAACTTATCATATCATCCACTCGAACCAAAGTTAATAAAGTTTATATGGGACCACCTCGAGAGCATACCCTTTCAAACAAAAAAAGAATTTTCAAAATCGGTCCACAATTGACGGAGAAATCGGTGGACATAAATAAAAAAAAAAAACATACCCAACGAACATAATAACCTCCTCCTTTTTGGAAGTCGGTTAAAAATCGTACAGCGCCCTTCGCGTTCAATATAATAATGCGTTTTCCGCTTCTGTAGCGCATCAGGGTTGTTTGCTGATGCTCGTGTCAATTGTTTCTACGCTACGATGCGAAAAAAATGCGCTTCCATGGTGCGCCGGGTGCGGGCCAGCCCCAACAGTGTATCGCGAGCAGACTGGACTGTTTGTGTTAGAATCACTGTTGCAAGCTTTCCACATCTGTGTTGAGCGTATATCAGGGATTCATTAAATGTATAGGATAAGTTTACTAACATGGTTGTTAAGAAATATTGTTACTAACATATTGAGTCTTGTTGTTTTTAATTTAAATATAAATAAATAAATAGCGTCCACAATTTACCGGCGAATGATGTCACTGAAACGTTATTTATATACTAGCAGCGCCCCTCGGTTTCATCCCGGAAGAAAATCGGAATTAAAAGTTTTCTATGTGTTAAATCAGACTATAAACTATCTGTGTGCCAAATTTCATCCAAATCTGGTCAGGAGTTTTTGCGTGAAAGAGTAACAAATATCCATCTATCCTCACAAACTCTCGCATATAGAATACATATTGTAGGATAGGATTAAACTTTTTCTTTTCGTGTGGTTAGTGACTAACCTGGTGTCAGAGTTTTAAAGCCGCCCATGGGCCTCTGACTTGACTTCACATGCCGTCGAGAACGATATTATTAAGATATTATATAATATTAATAAGAAGTAAGATATAAAATATAAATATAAGAATAATATTTATAATAAAACTAGCTGACCCAGCAAACTTCGTTCCGCCTAACAGTCAATGAATGTGCATGTTTAGGATTTTAAAATTTCTACCCTACCTACCTTACCTACCCTACCTACCCTACCTAGATATCAAAAAAGCCGATCCACACAAAATGTATGAGAATGTGAATTTTCTTCATAATTTTTTTTTCGTGAGTTTTTCCATGTTTTCTCACCGTTTAAACCTTCCCTGGACTACGACAAACATTTCAAAACCAAAATCAGCTAAATCGGCCCAGTCGTTCTCGAGTTTTAGCGAGACTAACGAACAGCAATTGATTTTTATATATATAGATAGGTAACAAGTAGTATGTTAGTGTGTTTCCTACAGAGCGTTTTTTGACACCATAAAGTCAAACCCCGCTGCCATCATTTTTCTGGCGGCCGCCACACAATGGCCCTTATGAGGCGACCATCGCTCTTATAAGAAACCGTAGCATAAGAAATCAAAACAATTTGATTAAACGCAAACTGCAACGTAATCGATTCAGTGCAGTTTATGAGTTGTGAAGCCACTGACTGTTACACAAAAGTTTCAAACTGATGAACTGTTTGAACTGATAACACCGTTCTATTTCCGTCAGGAATATCGCCTGCAAAGATTATCGGCTGTGTATATTAGAATCTGCCATAGATTTATGGGCAATGTGTCCGATCGTATACAAGAATTTATCGCCTGTGTCTAACATTAAATGTCCACTAAGCAAGACTTTTTATGTTATTTAGTGGTACTTATATTGTCCCTTACCCTATAAAAAGAGTGTTTATTAGATATTCAGACACCAATAATTGGACACATTTGAATTTATCACAAAACGTAAAAAAAGTGTCGAGGTCGTAGAGGCCAGTACGCGTAGCACAGTGCGAGCTACGGCGTAGCTAGGCTCGTAGCAAAGCGAGGTAAATTTTTTGGTAGGTTACGAGAATATTTTAAGTAACTTCGAGATGGGTGAGGTTGTGTTCCTATGCGCATTTTTTTTAAGTGTTTTCCGATTTCCTTGTCAGATTTTTTTTTTAAGTTATTGTTAGTTCTCAACAAAATCTGTGTTTATTATCTTTACGTATGGTTTCATTATAGTGAGACAATGAAAAGAAAATGACAGTCTTGAACCTTTTAGAAATAATTATGGATATTTCTAAAAGGTATTTTATTAAAACTGTCGTTCAAAGGAAGAGTGATATCAATTTCCAGCAAGTAATTTAAGATGGAGGTATTTTATGCTTCCTTTGCTTTGAAGTAACTGATCCGTTTATACAGGGTGACTGGGTAAACTTTAACTGTTAACTGTTACTTTAAAGTACACAACACATTTTACAAAAAAAAAAAACAATCGGCTTCCAAAAAAACACTACAAAGTGAAAAATGTTAACTGTTACTTTAAAGTACACAACAAATTTTACAAAAAAAAAAACAATCGGCTTCCAAAAAAAAACACTACAAAGTGAAAAATAACTTTAATTTCGGAAGTCGGTGTCTTTGGTTTTGAAATTTCGCTTTCTGCCACCGACTTCCGAAATGAAAGTTATTTTTCACTTTGTGGTGTTTTATGGAAGTCGTTTGGTTTTTTTGCAAAAAGTTTTTATTTTTCACTTTTTAGTTGTGGTACCAACCACACACATTCGATTACCACAACCTTTTTTTTTTTGGTTGTATGTTTTCAATAAGTTCTCCCGCTCTGGATGGAACAGGAAGGCGTGTCAGACTCTTAGGTACTGACTAAAACCCATCCGTGTTCCTTCAGTTGCCGTGTTGCCGGAGGCCACGATTTCCCTTTCGGCCTTATTCGCAACCCCGGCAGGCGAATACCACTACCTGCTATGTAAATAACGATCACAGGAACTTATCATATCATTTATTTATTTATTTATTAATCCGTATTATTGAAGCTAACTCAAAAACTAAAGAAGCAAAGTTAATAAAATTTATGTGGGACCACTTCGAGAGCATAGCATTTAAAACAAAAAAAAAAAAACAAAATCGGTCCACAATTGACCGAGAAATCGGAGGACATACATAAAAAAAGCAAACATACGCTTCGAACATATAACTTCCTCCTTTTTGGAAGTCGGTTAAAAATGATGGACTTCTGTCTTCGATTCTTGTTCAAAATATCTAAAAATAACCGAAATGTAATATTTTCATGATCATTTATTTTTCATTAGTTTATCGGAGTGAAAAGTATCATATGTCCTGACTTAGGTTAAGGTTTACCCATGTGCCAAATTTCATCCCAATCCGTTCAACCGTTTTAACGTGAAAGCGTAACAAACAAACATATAAACATACAAAAAATCAAATCTATTCTCTTAATTATTAATAATAATTTAGATTCGTTTTAGATTAATATTAAAGTCACAAATAATAAAGAAATCTCGACGTTATTTCAAGTGAAAGTGGGGCGGGTCGCTAATAATGTCAATAATTATGATAAATCCCAAAAAAAGATTAGTCCCACACATGTGAGTCTTATCTTTATAATATTACACGAAGCTTTGTGGCAAATGGGAGAATATCCAGTTTGCCCACAGAGTTGTTTAAAAAATATTATTTAAACAACTACCATCCAAGGTTTACCATTTTTGTGTTGATGTAAATAAAGTGTTGAAATTATGTAAGTTTGTTCATAAACTTCTAATAAGTACTACGAATGGGGAACTAATATAACATAATATCTATATATATGACGGAGAGGGTATAAATATAATATTAAAAATCTTTATTACTAGAAGAATGGGTACAGTAAAACTCCTTTAAATACAAATGTGGTCTTATATAATGTGCACTTAGGTGTCAAAGGAGTGCTTTGGCACTCGTACTAGGATTACCCTGTATCACGAATGCCATCACCTTCCTCCGGACCAACTAGGATAGTTATTTATACTTACAATTAAATTTTGAATAAATTTGAAACAAAAATACAAATAATTAATACTAACAAGGATAAAAAAAAAGAAAATTAAAAAATAAATAAAAAATGTATGTGTCTCTTTCGTTATTATCAGCCATATTTTAACTACTGTGGGCGTACGCAATATAAAAACAGTTTGTAGTTCAAATCACATTATAATTTACTATAAAATTAATCAGACTAGCAATTCACACACTGTAGGTACATGGCACGACTATTTGGAATGCGCGACAGTTTCTAAACGTGTTCACTGCTTGACCGCTACCTATGAACTCTGCTCAGCTCCAGTTCGACCGGTCAAAGCGTTATGTTGTAGACTCTGACGAACGCCGCTTGGCGGCGCTGGCGTTCCGATTAGTCAAATCATTGACGTATTTCAGACATAATTATACTTTAAATACATACCTCATTAGAAATAGATACTTACAATGGTATTTTTTCTAGGAAATTAGTATTTGTCTTTATTTTGGCTCGAAATGTAAATTATTGTTTCAAGTTTTATGAAATTTTTGTCTCTCTCTATCTCTCTCTTGCCTCTTAAAATACAGGCCTGCTACTTTAAGAGGCAAGGTTTATATTTTTGTATAAAATATATCGATTTTTGTAGGTAACCTTTTGATTTTTGTATAAACAATTATGTATCACTAGCAGCGCTTCGCGGTTTCACCCGCATAAGTCTCGATTTCGTCGGAATATCGGGATAAAAAGTATTCTATGTGTTCATCCAAGTTATAAACTATCTGTGTGCAAAATTTCATCCAAATGCGTTTTGGAGTTTTTGCGTGAAAGAAAAACAAATATCCATCGATCCTCACAAACTTTCACATTTATAATTTATTATTATTATATTATCTCATCATCAGTTACGACGCCTTATTAAGGCGGATAACAATTAAAATTCTATTGTGTCTCGTTAATGACAGTTGAAAGGTTATTAATATATATTATATTATATAGTAAGAAGTAGGTAGTAGGATTTTAGTATTATCTACTACTGTGTTCAACCTGTCTGTATTACTTTGGATAAATAAACATTATTATTATTGTTTCATTAAACAAGAAAGAGTATTGATTCAAACAACTAAATTATGGTGGCGTAAGTATAGGCCCAGACCCACTAAGTAAATACTTCACATAGGAATCGTCTTTGTTTGTGCATGAAAAATATATATTATACACACACACATAAACTCACGCCTTTTTCCTATGGAGGTAGGCAAAAATTGTCTTATGTATATAGCATCTTTTTTTTTTCTAACTTGAACAGACAGCTGTGCTGCTGGGGAGTTTGTTGCGCCACTTCTTCTTCCCAGCTAAAGGCACTAGGAAGTGGTGAAGGGTGGGCGTTTTTGGGGGACTGTTTTATGTAATTTTGACGTTCAAAAAGTGCTGATTCTCAGCCTAGTTTGAATAAGTGATTTTGGAAATTTGACTTTTGAATACAGAATGCCAAAATTTGTCGGTTTAGCATGGATATAATTAAAAACTATCGAAAAATATACGATAACTTGTAGATGGTTTGTTGCAGTTAACTTTTTTTTTTGTTTAGGGCATCTCTCAGTTGACCACTAAAGTCATGATGGCTGCATAACCGGGCTTTCCTGTGGCTGCCTTAAGCTTCTACACTCAAAGCCTCCAGCCAGGGGCAAAAATCTATGCTAAATTAAAACTAGGCGAGCGCTCGCTAGGGGCAGTCCTGTGGGGTACGAACCTCGGCTTAGGCCGCTTCGCTGAGAGGAGGACAGCAAGATGGGACAGTTTAGATCATCATGATTATTATTCGGGGAATTTAAAGCTACGTGCTCAGCTGCAACAGCTGCTGGTACCTCGGTATCGAGCAAGGGTCGGGGGGGAGTATCATTTACTCGGAGGCGCGGTCGCGGAGGACCTTGGCGGGGAGGTTGGAGATGCAGTTCACAATTTTTCGACTATTTATAATCTAACGGACATAAAACCGACAGATTATAAGCTAAAGAAGTTCATAATTATACGGTGATATAATAATATCTATCAACCGAGGAATATAATCCCGCGAGTACGGTTGACTTAATCCACTATAATTGAATCTCAGTGTAACTTACTTAGAAATTGATTGAATTAGTTTCCTGAGAGTTTCAACAATCTCTGTATATCGAATATGTCTGGTAGTTGTAATACTGTTGGCTCAGATATTGATTATACCCTTTATTGATAAGGTTAAACATTGATAAGTATTTGATGGAATAAGCGGTTTTTGATTAAATAAATTCGGTGAGGACTTTCAATAAAATTGTTACAATATACAATGTGTCCCAGGGATAAATGACCGCCCGGCGTTTTTTGAATATTTGTACAAAATTATTCATAATTACATTTATATTTATGACTTAGCGACTTTGGCATTTTTTAGATTCATTTTGAAAAAACTGAAAAGAAGAGTTTTTTTTCTTCGAATTTTAATTTTGTTTTTTATTTAATAAATGTTTTACTACATTTTAGTTATGTTTAATGATTTTAATTGATAAACTATGATGTCGAATTATTGAGAATTAAATATATTAACAAATACAATGGTAGGTTGGCTTAGTGACATTAGTGTAGCTACAGTTTGCACTATGTTGTCCAGCTCAAAACATTTTTTTTTTTTAATATTTTGCTGTTTCCGGAATACGGGACCTAGTGTTACAGTGTGTAATATAATATAAAAGTGGGCTCACACTGAACACGAAACTCAAGTAGTGAGAAGGAAGAGAGGTGAAACGTTTTTTGAATAAATAAAATTTCTCGCCAAAATTCTACGAATACAAAACTTTCTCAACATAGTATAGTAGACAAAAAACTTTAGCTTAAATTCGGCAAAAAATTTTTTTTGCGGCGGCTGAATATTATTGAATAACATTTTTTTTTTACTAATACGGTGAAGCTCTTGGCCTGCATCTCACCTGATGGTGAGTGATGATCAGGCCGAAGGTGGAAACGTGCTTCACCCGGAATCTTCAACAGAGGAACTGGCTATCCGCACAGTAATGCCTGTTTCCATAACTTAACATAGATAGATGTGGTAGCAACACTCACATTTCGCTTATTATAAATAGCCTTTTGTCATTAACCGTACAAAATCGGCAAGCTACTGAGAATTTTCTAATGAAAAACTCAATACCACAGCTCGACTGCTCGATCGAACCCAAGATAATGACCAACGCTGTTATCCTAGTAAATAGAACGTAAAAACATTAATTTCAGGCACATTTTTCGGCTGTCACATACGCAATCAACCGTAAGTAAAACATTACGTCTGCACTTACATCCAGCCGTAATCAGCACCCATAATGGACGACTTTGGTTCAAGCCATAAGCGTCAGCGGGTGACATTATTAAAATAAGATGTGAAATATCAGATTGATAGAAAAGTCGATCTCGTAATTTCTTTATCACCCTAAGGTTGAATGACATTTGCCCGTCATAAAACGACAAAGTCGAGTTATCCATTTATTTTTACACGCATTATATTAAATGAACAGACAAAAAGAAAATAAATATATGTAGGTACAAAGGTGATGCACCACCGATGATGGTGGTAGTGGAATGTTGTCTGCGTGACAGTTAGATAATTTTAATCTTATCAAAAGTGGTAAGCAATTACGAGGTTGAGTATTCTTTGGTTTGAAATAAGTAAGAAAGAAAAGAAAAAATCAAACAAAACCCTAATTAATTACATCTAAATCTTCCTCATAATGCATCTTTCGGTCCATTGGTGAAAACTGAATGTAAATCCGTTCCGTAGTTTTTGAGTTTATCGCGTTCAGACAGACAGACGTGGCGGGGGGACTTTGTTTTATAATATGTACCTAGGTCCTGCGTATACAGTTATTTTAATTACAAAAAAAAAACTGTTTTTAAAGTCGTTACAAACAGCTTTATTTTTTTTAAATCCTAGCAGTGCTTGTTTCTTGTGCACACAAATGAAAAATAGTAGTCAACCACAAGGTATTACAAAACTTAATATTCTTGAATTAATTCTACGTTGCCTGCCTCGTTGGTCTAGTGGTCGTAAGCGCTACTGCTGAGCATGAGGTCCTGGGTTCGATTCCCGGGTTGGGCAAAGTGTTATTGGATTTTTCTATCTGAAATTTCTCAGTAGCAGCTCGGAGTCTGGATTTGTGCCCGGTTGATGGCAATAGGCTCGCCCCCTATTACATGGGACTTAAACATAACTGGCGAAATGTGGGTGTACCTGCTACAGGGACACCTCTGCCCAACCCTTCGGGGAAACAAGGCGTGATGTTATGTTATGTAATTCTACGTTTGAAGCCGTTTGACTCCGATATTTGCTTTTTTTACTGTTTAATTTTAGGTAAAAATTCTAGTCTAATATACTATGGAGATAAACCACAGATGATAATTCTGATTAAAAATACGTTGGCCCCGTGACCATAAGCTACACGCTCAAGCGACACGCGTCTTGCGACAGCGACTGCGGAAAAAACTAATGAAAGATGTTGTTTAGAGCAAGCCACGAATCACTGCGACGTGACTTGCGCGCGACGGACGGAAACAGGTGACAAGCGCGCGTGTCGCTTGATGCAAGTCGCGTCCCAAGTCACATCGCTCGAGGCCGTGAACGGAGCCTTGATCCATTTCGGCTACAGAAAATGATAAATATAACCTACAGTTTATAATTTAGCACAGACACTGCACTTAGACCGGTAGGTACACAAAAGTATAAGGTTTCTTCGTTATTCTTAGATCCATTGATAAGCTCGTAGATCGATATCAACGGAAACTCGACACTTAGCCCGCCGTCACGTAATCTGGTTTGCCAATTACTATCCAGAACGAAAAAATACAGGGTTCCATTTCTAAAATTGTCTCCTACAGATAATAAGGTTGCCTGTAATGCTTACATTTTCGTGTTTCGATTACCGAATTGGTTATTAAGTCTGAAAGCAGTTAGATGGAAAGATAATATTGGTTATTAATTCATTCAAAGTGCGTGTGAAATTAGTAGGTATGTTGGTATACCACTGCAGAGCATAAAACTTAATAAAAGTTACTATGGAGTTTCTTGCCCATTTTTAGCCGACTTCCGAAAAGGAGGAAGTTATATGTTCGTAGCGTATGTTTGTTATTATTTTTTATTTTTTAAAAAAAAAAACTTCTTTAGGCGCGTTGGACATTTTTGAGATGGGACTAAACCATTGATTTCGCGACACTGTAACGACACCAGCTTTTAACCAATAAAAAGACATCAACGCGTTCATTACCGCAGTGCCGATGTTTTTCAAGTTTTCACTTCTGTTGGCATTCTTGGAGTGCCACTGTTTCAAATGTGGACCGATTTTGAAAATTATTTTTTTGTTTGAAAGAGTATGCTCTCGAGGTGGTCCCATATAAATTTTACTTTGCCCCACACTAGGAATTTCTCCTGTATTGTGGGTGCGTTTACAAACATTTAAACTCACATACACAAACAGCCAGACCCGGAACAACTACTTGTAGGTCGTACAAATATTTGTTCCGTGCGGGAATCGAACCCATGACACGCAGCGCAGCAGTCAATCGCTTAACCACTGCGCCAACCGTGCCGTCAACTTTACTTGAATATTTTTTGAGTTAGCTTCAATAATACGTATTTTTTCCCACTTAGTTTATGGAGGATTTTAATTTTGATTTGATGAAAAAAACAACCGTCTTCCCACAAAAGCCCTATAATAAATAAATAAAAATCGTTTATTTTCAGGCGTCGACGGCCCATAGCATGTTAGTAATCAGTACAAACTTAAAAACTATGTTAGTAGTAACACTAAGACACACATGAGTACAAAAATAAAAACACAAATACACAATAAAACTACAGCCAAGATTAGAGAAAGAAGATTTATCAAGTCCCATGTCTGACATGCCGTTTGATAAATGTATCCATTGTAGGCCCTTCTAGCCTTTCTGCAAACACCTTCAGAATACTATTGCTGCTTCCCCTCAATCTGCGTATCACTGATGCCACTTTTTTGCGCATGATCGCGAAATAATCGTCAGTGCGCGCATCCGCGAACATCCCTGACGCACTACAGTAAGGTGGAAGCCTCAACAGCGCCCTGAAGGCGTTATTATATTGAATGCGCAGTGCGCTGTCTGCTTTTTGGGTATGATTAGCCCACAGACTGCTGGTGTAAAATATTTGACAAAACGCCTTAAAAAGTGTTATTTTAACCGGTGCTGAACAACCAGCAAACCTGCGTGCTAGCATGTTTCCCCTCACAGCCAGCGCCCTACGCTCCCTTTCCATATCTAAGTCATCTTTTAGATCCTCGGTAACAATATGGCCTAAATATTTAAATTGTGACACCCTGTTCAAGGGTAAACCGTTCAGTTCTACGGGTGGGACATTTGAGGGACATTTATTTCTTCCTCTAAAAACCAATAACTCACTTTTCGTGGGATTATACTTTAGCCCATGCTGTTCAGCGTATCTTTCACACATAGTGAGTAACTTTCTGATTCCCCCGATTGTGGGGCTCAGCAGCACCATATCGTCTGCATAACTTAAATTATTTAAACTAACTCCGTCTACATGGCAACCAACATGAGTGCTGCTGAGCTCAACAAGCAAGTCGTTAACATACATATTAAATATTCTCGGGGAAGTCAGACCCCCCTGCCTTACACCACATTTCAGTTTATATGGGTCTGATAATGCATTGGACCATTTTACAAAGTTCCTCTGCTTTTCATACCAGATAGATAATATTGACACCAATGCAGCCGGAACGCCCGCCTTCCGAAGCTTCTCCCATAAAACCTTATATGAAACCAGGTCGAACGCCTTGGAAAGGTCTAGGAAACAAGCATACACTGGTGTCTTCCTGTCCGTATAATATTTGACAGTGTGCTTTAACGCAAGTATTGCAGTCTCTGTAGACAGCCCCGCACGAAAACCGAACCTATAAAGTGAAAAATAACTTTAATTTCGGAAGTCGGTGGCAAAAAACGAAATTTCAAAACCAAAGACACCGACTTCCGAAATTAAAGTAATTTTTTCACTGAGTAGTGTTTTTTTGGGAAGTCGGTTGTTTCTTTTGTTCTCCATACGAAACTACCTTTTGAAGGGGAAACTAGAATTATTTTTATGTTTTCTTGTAAATCTTGACGTTAAAATGTGGCTTTTGATGGCCTACTTGACATAAACGATTTGGCTTTGACTTTGAGCAAAACCGACTTCTCAAAAGGAACGAACATTGAGTATTCCTGCGTGTTTTTGATTTCAAACTATTTAATCTACGATTTCTCCATGTTTTTGTTATCGTTGGTCTATGAAAGTGCTTAAGATTAAAAAAAACTTTTTACAAAAAATTCAACCGACGAAAAAGAAACTGAAAAACGAAAAAAAAAATTGCCTTTAAATGTAACTAAACGAATTTAAGAAACAAATTTTGAGTTGGCGCTTCGTTTAGTTAGAAAAAATATTGGCTTAAAATAATCCGTAATTATTAAACAGACGCAAAAAAAATACTGATAAGTTTAGGCAACCATGTCAGTTTTTTTTTCCATCTATCTGACACAATTTTAGGGTCTCGTTCCAAAATAGTCCCGACCATCTGTCCGTCTGTATATCACTGGTGATTATCTCAGCTGCTGTTTGAAGAATCGTTATACTTTTTATAAATGCGGATGTTCAAATATCATGTTTTTGTTTAGATTGTGGCCCTAAGAACCATATGTATGTCATGTATATGTATATGTCATGTGTAAAGTATATAATAGAAAATTTCAGAATTTGTGTTCTAATTCCATAATTAGAACACAAATTCTGAAATTTTCTATTAAATACTTTCTTCTCTTCTTTTTCATGTGGTTAGTGACTAACCTGCATGCTTAGCATGACCACAATAGAAACGGGTTTTGTCTACGGAAGAATAGACAAAATAACAGATAAACAATCGCAATCTGTCATTTTGTCTATTCTTCCGTCGACAAAACCCGATTGAAATATAGTTGTCATACTACGGGTGCTACTGTCAGAGTTTTTATGGCAGACATGCTCTGACTTGGCTTCATATTTTTATTGTTTTGTTTTCATTTTTGTTTTGTACGCTTTTAACGTGCACGTCTTTCTACATTGTTCTCACATTGTTTCAACATAAATGATGTAACCAATATTTTGATTTAAAAGAGTGTCCGTGGAGTTTCTTGTCCGTTCTTCTCCATAGCTACCTACTACACTTTGGAATGGGCAACTAGCTTCATCTTTCTGACTGACCGACCTCTCGACAATTCAAAAGTATCTGTAATTGGTTTATTTGAAATAAATGCTTTTTTTTTTTGTTCCTTCGAAAAATATCTCTTAGGCATCCTCACGATGCTCACCGTTTTCAAAGTAAGTGATATGTCGGTGTACCTGCTACAGTGATACCTCTGCCCAACCGTTCTGGGAAACAAGTTATGATATTTAAATAATATGCACATGAATCCGAAAAAATCAGAGCTGCGATGGCCTAAATTACGAGTCAAACAAAACTTGTCGAATGAAAATTATCGGTCGTGTTTCACTGTTGCGTCTAATTACGGTTTTTCGCCGGTTTTCGCTCAGAAGTCAGAGCTTAAAATTATATGCGTCGCGAGAATCAGATAGAACCCGCCAGAATGGGCGAGTTCAACTACTACTTTTTACTTACCTAAACTATTTTTAAAAATTTTATCTTATTACTTAAACCTCTCATACCTGGCTGGGATGCCAGCTCAATGGGCTTTGTGGAATCTCTCAATTAGAACCCACTGGCTTAGCACCATCGGTTCCATTCAATAGGATTTAGTTCGTGAATATTAAAAAGCAGGTCGGATAAAGAAAAATTTTGAACTTGCGTTCTTTAACTAATGAAATCTATTTTATTCCGGAATATTAATGGATTTTGATCACAAAGAAAAAGTTGTGAACTAGGAGATGAAAAATTCGTGATCGCGTGGGATTATTTTAATTTATTCAGATCATGTAGAACGATATTGGGGGCAGTTAAATGTCACGTTGTATTTTAATTTTGTACATTTTTTGACGTGACGATGATTTAGGCCACGCGTGTTTTCAAAATTAAAAGAAATTCATGTTCATAAAATAATGTTTTTCAGTTAGATTTTTATCCGGTCAGATAAAAATCTTAATGAATAATGTTTCGTATTATAAAATCAATCCAGCTTTCCCGGAAGGTGTAGGCATGGTGTACTGGTTCACTCAAATTTTGCCAGTTAATTAAAAGTTCCATGTTTAAGGGGATTACTGGTAACATTATTTCGCTAAAAACACAACGTTGTCATATTTATGTATATAATTGTATACATAAATATAAGTTATTAGTTATAAGTTATTATAAGTTATATAAGTTATTTTTGTATATAATTCCTTGTAATTTTGTTCACGACACATTTCATTTTTTGTAAATTTGTGACATTGTGACTATAACATCGCCTTGAATGAGTCTGTGATTTAACCCTTAATTACTCGCATGGGGTCAAAGCATTTTCGGATTAAAAAATGAAGCACTTGGCGTGGCCCGATTCCCCCCGCGCTCTTGCTAGCTTCATAACGCGTGTCTAAGTTTGTATTTTAGTAGCGACCAAGTGACGGGAGTGGAAGGAAGCGTCGCTGCTCTCTTGAGCGGTGACCCCGTGCGAGTAATTACGTTACTTTTTTCGAAGAGGTAAGTTTTTTACTTTATGTATTTTTTTTGTGTATTATGAATTATATTTGAATTATTTTATGTTCAGTGAATAAATGTTTGTTATAAATAATTTTTTTACAGCTTTATACAATGAAATTATCAAAAAACTCCGTTTTACTAAGAGTTTTGTCTTTTTTTTCAGAGTTAGTCATGGATAGGAGAGAACAGCAAATTGCGCAATGGTTGGTAGAGGATGAAGGAGGTTCTGATGAAGAAGAAGTTGGAGGGTGAGGTTCTGAACCTGTCTGATGGAAATGCATGAGTTGGAAAATCGCGTCCCACCAACCACTGCAAAACCTGGACGTTGCAATAGCTGCCCGCGGAAATGCGATCGCAAAGTACCCACAAAATGCAAGAAATGTACAAGATTCGTGTGCAATGATCATTCTGACATATACTGTCAACAGTGTAACAAGAGTGATTCGGAGAGTTCCTAAAAAATACGAGTATTTACTATGGTCTCAGTATACCTAAGTACAAATTGTTGATTAATGAAATTATTTTGGTTTAACTTGTTTTTGTATAATTAGTTAGTAATTCATGTTATTACTTATAGATATTATAGAATAAACAAAGCACTTTAATAATAAAATAGTTTCATTTACTTAAATATATCAAGATATTTTAAAAATACTCATACTATTTGGGGTCATCTGTGACCCCATGCGAGCAGTAATGTAATGTTCTTTGTGCGAGTAATTAAGGGTTAAATAAATAAATAATAACAAAAAACAGCATATTTTAGTTGTTACCAAAAGAGTAAACAACATAGTGGGTTTAAAAAGCCTTCCGCACATTAATTAAATATTTGTTTTTCACGTAATTTAGAAGTAATTAAGTCCTCTGGGATGGTTTTATAAACATTTCAGGGGTCTACCCATGTCATACGCAGAAAACATCGCAAAGTTGTATTTCTCTTAATCCTGGGAAACTGTTTATTTACTTTTAACCGACTTAAAAAGAAGGAGGTTCTATGTTCGTCTGTGTGTATTTTTCATGTACATTCTGTTAAAATAAGTTAATCGCAATTATCTGTCTACTCAAGTCTACTGTGTTGATACAATATACTTTTCAATTTGATGTCATTGTACAACCGGCGTTTTTCTTTTCCAAAAATCTAAAACTAGATAATTAGATCACTAATTATTTAAATATTAGGATCAGTTAACATATTCATCGATTTCTCCGTGATTACTGGGCCGATTTACCTACGTGATTCTTTGAAGCTTGCGCGGTGGTCCCATATATATTTTCACACACCCTACACCTACACACCACACACGCACCCCCACACATCCTACACTTACTCACTACACACACACAAACACACGCACTCGGATCCTACATTTATTCACCTCACCACACAGTTAAACGTTTTTCATTTTGTGTTTTCTTTTCACAGATTATATCCTGTTTTTCTTTTACACCATTTGCTTGTTGTTGTAACGTCCCGTTTTATTATATTGTGGCTTTGTCTTGTTTGTTACGGAGAATCACTGACTCCTAAGACACAGGCACATACACCTAGTTTAGGAGTCAGGGAATAAAAATGATTGTGACCTAGTTATAAGCCTTATATGATCTTAGTTTTTGGTTCTTGTACTGTGATGGCTTTTGGTGAAATAAAGAATATTATTTATATTGACTTTGATTGAGTAGTTTTTGAATTAGATTCAATATAAAAAACTTTTACAAAAAAAAAAAAAAACTACCGACTTCAAAAGAAACACTACAAAGTGAAAAATAACTTTAATTTTGGAAGTCTTTGGTTTTGAATTTTCGTTCTTTGTCACCGACTTCCAAAATTAAAGTTATTTTTCATTTTGTAGTGTTTTTTTTGAAGTCGGTTGTTTTTTTTTGTAAAAGTTTTTATTGGTCACTTTTTAGTTGTGATACCTACCCCACACAAATTCGAATACCACTACCTGCTATGTAAATAACAGTGACAGGAAGTTTTCATATCATCCACATACTAATTGAGAAAAAATACGTATTATTGAAGCTAACTCAAAAACCACCCAAGCAAATTTTACAAGATTATTCTGTATCCGATTTTTTTGCAGATAAACTATAGCCACACATAGCTAAACATTTATTGTATTTTTTTAGACAATTATGTTATTTCAATATAAAATTTAAGTCATCAGATAGACTGATAAATGTGTATTAGTTGGGTATAAGTAAACATTTTTCTATATTTACCCAACAAGAAGGAACATTATTTTTGTTACAATTCAGAGCTGTATTCTATTCTATTCTATTAAAATACAAATAGAAAATATTATAGAAGATATCCTATTCTACATTATTAAAAAGACAATTTGTTTCATTGATTTTAATTGACAGAACTCAATACAAAGATTGTATCGTTTTGATCATTTCAATTTCCATTCGACTCATTCATATTAATTGATTAAAGGATGATTTCCACCAAACGGCACGCATCGCATCCGATCGGAACGGATTTTACAATCTTTAAACGATATTAAATCGTTTACACAGTATTTAAAGTCTATATTACCTATCCGCGCACAGCAGTTTGACCGCGGGCGTATTCCGCAACACGCGATCGTGGCCAAAAGTATGCTGCGACGCGCGATCGGTTCCGTTTGTCTGTAGCCAATAATACTACGTCAACTTCAACCATTTTCAAAAATTATAACACGTCAACACGGTAGCAATGAAACTATTTAACTAGGCACAGAATACGTTCGCAAGCGACGGTACGGAGCTGATCGCATGCGTCGACATCCTGTCGGTCGCGATCGGCTGTCGCCGCTGTTTGGTGAGCCGTTTGGTGGAAATCATCTTTAACTTGATATAATCGACATTGTTTCTGTAATACGACTCTATAAATAAAGTTTGTAATATTTTTAAATTAGTAGAACGACAAATGATAGGTAAAAAATCGTCATATTTCAGCCAATTACAAAACTTTAATGAATTATACACCAAAACTTTCCGCATGAATCACTCCGTCTTTTGGTGAAAACCGTTTGAAAATCTGTAAGGTAGTTTTTGAGTTTATTGCGTTCAGACAGACAGACAGACGCGGCGGGGACTTTGTTTTATAATATGTAAGGAAAAGGATAATATAGTAGCTGAGCCCTGTGGTTTCACCCGCATAAGTCTCGATTCCGTGGAAATATCGGGATAAAAAGTGAAAATGTCCTAACCTAGGTCATGGTTTACTCATGTGCCTAATTTCATACAAATCCATTTAGTCGTTTAAGCGTAACAAACAAACAAACAATCTTTTCGCATTTATAATATTAGTTAGGATTTGTGTAGATGGATAAGTCATCCGAACAATAAATGAAGTAGACTTTTTAAATAAGTAATATGAATGAAAAAAAAACAAATAAAATTATTATTATTGAGAGTTTTATTTTAGCACTGATTGTTTATCATTTAATTTTCATAACAGTAAGTGGAACAAAGGTCTCGTCCAATTTATTACGTCTGGATCATATTAATATCAGAAACAAAAATATTTTGTTTTAGATAAATAAATAGGTACAAAGGAAACCTCTCATGGAAAAACGTCCTAAGTGATTTTGGAACAAATAAAATAAACGAGGTAATATACATATACAAGTGACTTTTTTAATTCATATGTACTTTTTGATGTCTTGGACATTACTGACATCGGTGAAGGAAAATGTCGTGAGGAAACCTGGACTTACAATTAATATAAGTCTAAAATCGACAACCCATCTTGAGCAAGCGTGGTGATCAATGCTCATGCCTTCTCTTTAAGAGAAGAGGCCTTTGCCCTGCAGTGGGACAATTAGCCCAGGTAGGCACGGGCGACACACACTGGATATTCAACGCTCTGCTAATCGCCGAGAGTTGAAAATCCAACAGTGTATCATTTCGATGCGCTGGGATGCACTCTGTTCGATTCTCAACTCTCGGCTCAATACAGAGTTGAAAATCTAGTGCGTGATAATATCCAGTCGCGATATTTTTACGTCCGTTTGTACGTGGGCTTAGGTACAGTAGAACGTACGTCGCGTCGGCGTCGGTGCATTTTGAGCTTTATCTGACCTAGAGTAGAACGGAGTTTCGATAGAATAAGAAGCCAGCTTATACTTACTGGTATTGCTACCACTGATGTGCTGCCCACTGTAAGCCGACGTACACACGGACATAATAAAATCGCGGCAGGATTTTATTGCGCACTGGATTTTTAACTCTCGGTGTCAAGCAGAGCGTTGAAAATTAAGAGCACGAAAAAAAAAATCGCCGCGTTTTTATTACGTCCGTGTGACGTCAGCTTACAGTAGGCACATCAGTGGTAGCAATACCAGTAAGTATAAGCTGGCTTCTTAAACTCATGCTCATATCGGTTCATTCAATTTTCAATTTCCCTCATAGTACGGTAAAAAATTACCTAAAAGTATCCTAATCTAATCAACCTAACCTTTTTAGGGTTTCGTAGTAAACAAGGAACCCATAAAGTTTCGTCATGTCCGTCCGCCTGTCTGTCTGTCTGTCTGTCCGTGGTCTAGCTCCGAGACCCTTAGTACTAGAAAGCTGTAATTTTGCATGGGTGTATATATTAATTATGCCGACAAAGTGGTAAAATAAAATTAAGAAAAACATTTTTTTTTAGGGTACCTCCCCTACACGTAAAGTGGGGATGTTTTTTTTTTCTTTCCCTTTGTGTTGGGTATCGTTGGAAAGGTCTTTCAAAAATATTGTGAGTATGTTAAAACCATTTTTGAATTCAGAGATCCGTTTGCGAAATATTAAGCTTTAAAGTGCAAATTTTTGTTAGAGTCTAGTGTCTCCCCCCCTACCAGCTAAATGGTTGGTTTTAGATATGTGAAAAAATTCACAGCAGTAGCTTATATAACGAATTTAAAAGGAAAACTATCATAGTTGAGTAGGCTTTACAAGTTAACGAGTAATAATCGACCAACTTAGATTTGCGGTTGTAAAAACATGTTCTCCCATACATTCTGTATGAAAGATTTTTTTTCAACTACAAGTTAAGTTAGTTCTTGGGATAAATTCATCCCAACTACGGAACCCTATATTGTGCGTGGTCCGACATGCACTTGCCAGTTTTTTTTCAAAATTTCTATTTATGTACTGTGGGCTGCACCAATTGGGTACGCCAGTTGTATTAAAATTTGAATGTTACTGGGGTACCCAATTGATGCAGCCCACTTTACATCTGAATCAAAGTGTAACGTTTGACGTTCGAAAAGTGCTGATTCTCAGCCTAGTTTGAATAAATGACTTTTGAATTTTAACTCAGAAGACATCCGATGAAAATGCATCTTGCGTTTACTGCCTTTGAATAACGGGCAAATATTTTAAATATTCAAATAGGGATAGAAATCCCGTGTAGGTATTCAAATATATTATCATCGTCTCGGAATTTCAATAAATATGAGAAGCAGATGAAGAGATTATATCAGAAAGAAAGAAAGAAAAATATTTTATTTGGGACACGCACAGGAAATACAAAACAGTAATAAAAGATAAAAAAAATAATAATTATCAAACATAAAAAAGGAGCATTTTCATAGGAGCATATCACGTGTGGCGACCTTTACAGAATATACGTAGTAGGTAGCCTGCATTGTAAAAGGTAATTTTGATACTTGGACATCGCATAAATAGTCAATTTAAAAAATACTCTGAACGGAACGGAATGTTGCCATTTTAAATATTGCAGCGAACATGTAGCGAAATGTTCTTGAAATTTCTCTCTCAATTCTCGTACAACGTCGCCTAAGAATTTTCTCTACAAATATCGTTCATAAATTATTCGTGTCTGGATTTTGTATTACTAATAAAGAAGTTATCGGGTGTTATCCTAAAATGTTACATATAGGAAGCGCCTATTTCCAAGGAAATGAAGTTATTGGTTTGCCGTTATAAAGCATTTCATAATATATTGGAAGTTGCCTAGTAACGTTAAGTAATCGGGCGTATGAAACATACAAGTTTGAGGATGTTTATAGTCGAGTGAACTTGGTATGTTAAAACGGTTTTGATCGTTGTATAAATACCTAGTTGTCAAGTGTATACTCGATCAGAGTAATTGTGTTGTTCTTTCTAGCTTATTTTCGTAAGTCGATAGGGTCCACATGTGGGGTGGAGATTTTTGTAAGCCATACGGCTCGTATTTGGGGAACCATTTTAATTAGTCGATAGAGAACGATTGCGGTATACGGATAACCTGCACCGCCCGTTTAGCAGTTACTTTGAAGGCTCATTTTCATTGGTGTGAGTCTCCGCACGCTTTTTACTAACCGATGAATTTCATTGATCGCTACGCTCGCTACGGGGATTCCCCGCAGACGGTGTTCCGACTTTCATTAGTCATTACCCCGCCTGCGGGGATTCCCCGCATGATGTCTATCGACTGATGAAAATGAGCTATTCTATATATATGAAAGCAAGTAAATGATTAATCCACCTTATTAATTTTCTTCTGCCTTCATTCAGTTTTTAAATTTTAATACAACATTTATGCCTGATTTTCCTGGATAGGTTGGGCAAAGTTGTATAGTAATAGTAAGTATCTACGCCAACATCTGACAAGTTATGATATACAGAAACGAGATTATTTGAAATGCTATTGACAATATTTTGATCTCCAGTATCAGTGCTACTCGAAATACCTTTTTCACTTGACGACAGTCTTGTTCAAACAAGCTATAGTAGGTAATAAGTAAAATAGCACATAGGTAATAGTTTCTACAGAAGGTCCGCTCTATACACAGAGCGAAAACGCACGCACACTTAGACACGCTTCACGTACAGCGAGTGCAAGTGCACTCGCGAGTGGCATTAGTAAGACCCCGTTTTAGGCCCGGACTCCACCAAAGCGGGGATGTGCGGATATGTCCGAAGCGGAGACGAGAAGAGCTATTTTTCAGCTAGTGTGTATCCACCGAAGCTGTGCAGAGATACGTATCAGGACAAGACTGGAGCGGAGATGTGTGCTGGCTAGAGCAGAGATGTGTGCTGGTTAGAACGGAGATGTGTGTTGGCTAGAGAAGAATTGTAACGGCGCTGCTCACTGCAATCCGCTTACATCTTTTTTCATCTCCGCTGCGCACCGTCGTCGTCAGCTTGCCGGGCACAGCTCACATCTTCGCTTCGATCGCGCCATACTAATATGACTCTCCGCTCAGTGGTCTCCACTGAAGAGACGAGATGTGTGAATAATGAAATTCTATTGGTTGTTTAAAACACATCTCCTCTCCGTTTTGGTGCAGCCTGTGCCTTAGGCCACCAGCGTTGCGACTTGCGCGCTCGTCATCTGTTTCCGTCCGTCGCTCCGGAAGTCGCGTCGCGGTGAATAGTACCTAGCATATGCTCTAAACAACTTCTTTCATTTATTTTCTCCGCAGTCACTGTCACAAGACGTGTGTCCGTTCAGCATGTAGCTGGTGGCCACGGAGTAATTCGGTTGAAGATAGAATGAGATCGCTATACCTACGTATAGCGATCTCATTCTATCTTCAACCGAATTGGCCCATTGTACCTACGTACAATGGGCCAAACATCCGCATACTGACCTTTGAGGTGATAATCGCATAGCACGGCTCACGACTCGATCGCGCGATGCATGCGATTTGACCAGTAAGATGCACGAAGCGTATTTAGTCATTTTCGTATTAATATAATTATGATGGTCCTGGGTTCGATTCCCGGGTCGGGTAAAGTGTTATTGGGGTTTTCTATCAGAAATTTCTCAGTAGCAGCTCGGAGCCTGGATTTGTGCCCGGTTGATGGCAATAGGCTCGTCCCCTATTACATGGGACTTAAAATATAACTGGCGACATGTGGGTGTACCTGCTACAGGGACGCCTCTGTCCAACCCTTCGGGGAAACAAAGCGTGATGTTATGTATAAAAGTATGACACTCACACTAGGCGCGTACTATGCTCACTTGTTTGTGATATGATATTTTAATGGGCACGGCAGTTTATACAATGTTATTAGAACTTTTTGATAATTGTCGTCACAACTTTTGAAACTGTAATAAAAATAAGTTTACTGTCTAAGTACCATTGTTATTTAGTGGGAATGTCGGTTCAACAATAGGACGGCTTAATAGAAGGTCCATAAAATACGTTCGCAATTTTTTTGTTACACGCCCTGTACTGACACTAATGCTTAATGTCTCTAATTGGACAAAACTAGGAAGGGGTGTGGTAGTTTCATTGCTGCAGAAATATTTTCCTAACTGAGTATGCGTAAAGTTTGCTAACTGTACGTGTAAATTAGTGCGTTCGCCTGTTTTTACTCGTTGTATGGAACGGACCTTCTGTACTATTCTGTGGTAAAAACCTATAGGGAGTACTTAGTACGTATAGAGAAATATCATTACCTCGACTCCGCAGACATTCGTTCACCGGGGTTAGATGGCGTCAACGTTAAAATGTTTATTTAGATCCAGATTGGCAAAATTTCGCAGAAAATTGTTACCAAGTCTGAGATAGGCAGTTATATTATTGACATAAATTTGTTTATTTTAGATTCGTCTGTCTGACTATTAAAAGGATTGTTTCTAGGGATGTTGAAATTGTGGTATTTATTCACGGCTTTACCTATATTCCATTTGAAATGAGATTAGACATTTAACTAAACCTTTTTTACAGTCCGTTCAACTGATTTTGACTTCTATTGCGTTGGTGGCATGACAAATGGAAGCTGCAGTAAACAGTTGGTATTGTATCAACTTTTTTAGGCTTGTGCAGACCAGCGCGACATGCGACGCGACACAAAGACACACGACGAGCGGTGCCTTTGTGCCGCGTCGCGTGTCGCGCCTGTTTGAAAGAGCCTTTTGCTTTTATTGCCATCCTTTTTACTTCTGTATTAGAAGTCAGAATCGGTTGAACGGACTGTAAAAAAGCTTTGTTTAAATGTCTAATCTTATTTCAAATGGAGTATAGATACTAAGGGTTCCGATTGAGTTCAATATATTGAAACATGAATTTAAAACATCGTTCAGTTTCTGTTATTGTTTGAAAATTATAGAGACAGATGATGTTTTAAATATTATATTTGGTGTTAAACGCATTTAGTGATTTGTGGACATGGTACAAGTGGGCCTCCTTACTTCATCCCAGTAGGTAATAATACATTTAATTATCTATCCTAACTAATATTATAATTGCGAAAGTGAGTTTGCTTGTTTGTGAAAGTGTATTTCACACATGACCAAAACGTATACGCGTATATACAAAGTATACAGGGAAGTTTTATAAAAATAGTGCCCGTTTTTACCTTCACTAAATGACACTTAAATGAATCCCTAAATAAAAGTGCACTGTTGGATTTTCAACGCTATGCTCTGCGCTGAGAGTTGAAAATCCAACAATGCACTTTTATTAAGGGCTTCATTTAAGGGTCACTTAGTTGTCGGTGAAAACGGGCATGAGGCTCCTAGTTTAGTGTATTGTGGTGTCTTACGATTTCCACGCGAACGAAGTCACGGGCAGAACTTAATACTGTGAATAAAATCCTGAAAGTTCTGACAAAACCTGTCAGTCAAAATATGACAGATTAAAAAACTTTTTACAAAAAAAAAACAACCGACTTCAAAAAAAAACACTACAAAGTGAAAAATAACTTTAATTTCGGAAGTCGGTGTCTTTGGTTTTGAATTTTCGTTCTTTGTCACCGACTTCCGAAATTAAAGTTATTTTTCACTTTGTAGTGTTTTTTTTTGAAGTCGGTTGTTTTTTTTTTGTAAAAAGTTTTTATTTTACACTTTTTAGTTGTGGTACCTACCCCACACAAATTCGAATACCACTACCTGCTATGTAAATAACAGTGACAAGAAGTTATCATAATATCGTCTACATACTAAGTGGGAAAAAATACGTATAATTGAAGCTAACTCAGAAACTACCCAAGCAAAGTTAATAAAATTTATATGGGACCACCTCTAAAGTATGATCTACTAAACAAAAAAAGAATCATGAAAATCTATTCATAATTGGCGGAGTAATCGCGTAACAAACATACAAAAAAAAAAAAAAAAAAAAACAAAACATACAGACGAATTGAGAACCTCCTCCTTTTGGAAGTCGGTTAAAAACATTTCAATATTGTTGGTGGTAGTGTTTGGTTTTTGGGTGACGTCGCTGAGTGTGGATATGTCACCGTAAGATTGTGAGCACCGTTAGTTTATAATCTATCGGTATTATTTCCGTTAGATTATAATCTGTCGAAAAATTGTGAACTGGGTGAAATGGGTTAGGTTAGGTTAGAAATGTGATCAACCGCGCGCGAGCCGAGCGAGCGTAACTTCCAAGTTGCTCGGAGCCACGCAGGCTATTTAATATTAGCGCAAGGTGCATTACGTCGCAAGCAAGTTTGATACCAGTTCACAATTTGTCAGTTTTTCATGGATACATTATAAACTATCGAAAAATTATGCGTTAAATTGTAAATGATTTGTCACAGTTCACAATTTTTCGACAGTTTATAATCTAACGGAAATAATACCGATGGATTATAAACCAACGAAGTTTATAATTATACGGTGACAGATACATTGTTATATTGGGTTCCCATCTGTAAAAGTAAGTGATGTAATATTGTAAACTGAAAAATGCTCCTACTCTTATTTAACCTCCTTGCAAAAGTTTGAATGTGACTTTGTGTGAGTTTCATTCAACGTATTGAACGGATCTTGATATTTGGAAGTACGGATTTGTTCACTGGATCCTTTTCGATGCGGAACTTTGAATACGCTAACGCCTGGCCCATTTTTATTCAAAAGAAACTAAATTGGCTGCTACACGGTCGCCAACCGCGTCCCGACAGAGGTGACCTTGGTGATTTACAATCGTGTAGTTGGTGGTTTGCGACCAAATTTCAAACAGCTCTGCCGGTCGCCAACCAAGGCCACCTCTGTCGGGGACGCGGTTGGCAACCGTGTAGCAGGCACTATAGTCCTCTAGGCATTGAGAATCGCAAGGATTTTCAAATGTAAGTATTCATACTATAACTCTGGACCTGGTTTTTTTTTCAAAATGTGTTTTTGATCTACATTTTTACCTAATAACAGGGTTATAAAAAAAATGTAGTCTATAATAAAGGAAATGTTTTCATTCATGATACCTTCACCTTGTTTTTCGATTACATGGCGATACCCATCAGTCGATGGGTATCGCCATGTAATCGAAAAACAAGCTTTTATAAAAACAAATAGTATGTTAGAGAAACAAAAAAAGTTTATTCTGCAAATAGGTACTGTCACGAATATGAAGTTTCGCTAATTGATTAAAAACGGCCCTGCTTTGGAAAACATACCTTATATATGGCTATAAGGCCAAAAACACACAATGCCACGACCCACTCCTGCCAATTTCAAGCAATCATACCCACGCCAATATGTATTCTTTTATTTTTGTTCGGACATCCGTGATATCCGAATTTAATTAGGCCGCTATAGAAAACCGCTGCCAACAAGACCGTTTTATCAAAGCCTCATTCATATTTCAATTAGGACAAGTACCTATTATTGGTGATTTGTTTTAGGTATTAAGAACAAAATGATGGCGGGGAATTTATGCTTCCTAATTTTGTGTTAATACAATGTTTGACCATTCATTAAATATTGCAACCCCACCATGCCTCGGAAAGCAAGTTGGTCCCGGCTGTTATTCGTAGATCTTTGGCAGTCATTACAGTTAGTTAGAAGCCCAAAATTCTGACAACGTCTTACCTAGGGGTATCAGGTTACCCAGTAACTGGGTTTTGCAGGTCAGATAGGCAGTCGCTCCATGTAAAATAGTGGTATTCAGCTACATCCGGTCAGACTGGAAGCCTACCCCAACATAGTTGGTAAAAGACTAGGTAGATTGATTGATTTTTACTAACGACTTTCACCGAACAATGTGTGAATTGACCACAATAATCTAAAACAGAATTTCGTTTGACATTAATTACGTCACAATTTGTCACTGACAGCGCCTTTATGTTGAAGCGGTAAGGACTATTTTCCAAATGCAAGTGTAACCCCTGATATGTGGTTGACCGAACCTGTCCCACATTTTGTCAGTTACGTTCGTTTTAGTCCCACGCAATAGAGAGCTAGCTAATTGCCTTGACCGGTCACAAATCCGCCAGCCTGGACACCACCGGACGTAACAAAATAACCTCCACTTGTAGCACTGCAGTGTGACAGTCAGCTGGATTCAATCTGGCTTCTGCCCGCCGTAGCTTCCCAAGTGAAGGAATTTTCAAAATCGAATCCCCCCCCCCTTCGAAAAAAAATCGAATTCCCCTTACATACAAACTCACAAATGCTACCTCTTTATGATATTAGTATAGAAAACTGAACCCGCGAATAAATGATTCCGTAGTAGGTACATTTTGATAGTTAAAGATGTCGTTAGGGTCCAATAGACTCTGTAGCTAAGGATTTACGCTACAATGACTAGGGGGCCCTTATATTTCTTTGTCAAGGGTTGCGTAAAAAATTAAGAGACTTCAAGGATAGCCATCGTCCTTTTACCAATACTCCGTATGGGATTATTGAATTGGGATTATATAAGGAAGTTTTTTTCCTATTTTTATTTCTATTCTAAGTAAGAGGAAAGTGAGTGGCACCTGTGACGAAAAAGTTGTGTGAAAATGAGTTATTGTGGTATGAGCATGTATTGTGGAGGAATGAGGAAAATGATGTGAGGAAAGTTTTGAGCATCAATGTGGGTGGTTATAAGAGTAGGGGAAAACCAAGGAAACGATGGATGAACTGAAAGATGATATGGCTAGAAAGGGGGTGATTGCTGAGATGACTAATAGAGAAGTTTTGAATTTTTCTTGCTTATGTAGATTTATGCAATTTGTGTGTTTTCTGACTCACAAGCAATCACCAGTTTTCAGTCGACAGTTAATTTTCTACTCAAGTAAGAAATATGAAAATGCGGGGTACAACTAATTGGGATTTGTTCAGGTTGACTCCCTGTGAGGTTGTTAAAGCCCAAGGACTACTTTCCTGTATAACTATAAAGCTATCTATAAAGCAATGCACAGTGCAGCGTGTGCAGTGTGTGTGTGTAGTGTAAGCAGTGTGTTTGTGTGTGTTTGTTTTAAGTACCATCCGAGGACGTGCGTATGAATACACAAGGCACGACCGAGGACCTTTTCAAAGCGAGGACCTTTTCGAGGGTCCTCGGTTTGACTTGACCAAAGATTCGTATTCTGCAAGCGATTTTGAGCCTTTCTGTATACTTAATAAGAAAAAGTGGTCTGAACCTCGGTTTGATCAAGATTTTTCATAATCTTACACACGCATTGTGTATGCACCAGGTGGCGCCACTGTCGCCTCATACACAGCCTCTTTACATTCATTTCACGTTGGTTGTATTATCCGAGGACTTTTGTGTTAACTTTAACACAAAAGACCTCGGTAAGGTAGCTTTTCCAAACAATGTGTATTTAAGACCTCGGTTTGCTAGATTTTCCAAACAGTGTGTATTGTAGTCCTCGCTTAGACAGTTTTCCTCGTGTGTACAAGACGAATTATGTGCTATCATTTAAATACAATTATGGAAGAGAAAATTGAAGGTACACTGAATCCTTAAGCAAATCGTTAGTAGCGACTAGGTGCACAAGGAATAAGGAGGCTTCTTCTGCAGTATGTGCCTACTTAGATTACACAACATTATGATTTGAACCATAAAATATTGTATTGTCATGGGAGCTGAATGCATGTGCTCTTCATGAAGAATTTAAAGTAGAAATGCCTTCCTACGTGAAATATCGGCACCAAGATTTGAAGCAAACAAAGAGTATAAAAAAATAAAGAAAGTGAACGTAGTAAAGAAGACAACATAAACTTTACTGAAATAGAAGTAGGTTTATTCTAAATTGAAACGAATTATTTAACTAACTTTTACCAACGCTATACTCATTGAAATAATAATCAAGTTGCAGCGACATCTTTGATAAACATGAGCAGAAAACTTACTTAACAGTTTATAAAACGATTCAAACAAGGTAATTATTTTTATTTCACTAGATACATCTAACGCGTATGCCAAATTTGATGACGATACTATCAACTGTTGAGGAGTTCCCTCATGAAGAAACGACCTTGGCTGCAGCATCCGGACAAACTGATAATTATTTTAGTTTTACTATATAAACCAAACGCGTTTGCCTTTGAAGTCGATACTATCAACAATTGTGGAGTTCCCTCATGGGCACGCCACAATTGCGGCAGTAAGTCCCCTCTTTAAGGAGCGGCTAGAGAGGCGCCACGCCGTCCTCACCTTCCGCCTGACGCAAGTTCTCACCGCACACGGGTGTCTCGGGAGGTTCCTGTTCCGGATAAGGCGGGAGGAAACGTCCGAGTGTCACCAGTGTGGATCGCCCGGAGGACACGGTGGAGCACTGCCCGGCTTGGGCGGAGCATCGCCGTGTCCTCGTGGAGGCGATCGGCAGCGGTGATCTCTCGCGTCTGGCCCTGGTCCAGGCCATGGTACGGAGCGAGAGGGCATGGGAAGCCATCACCTCCTTCTGCAAAGCAGTAATGCTCGCGAAGGAGGAGGAGGAGCGCGTGAGGGAGAGGCAAATGTCATGCCCTCATGCGTCTAACCGCCGCAGGAGACGACCTGGGCGTCAGGAATCGCAGGCTGATTTCCAGCCACCGTAGCCACCCATTGCTCACCGTCCGCAAGTCCGCGCGGCTTGCGGACGGTGAGCAATGGGTAGCGGATAAGGTCCAGGCCCGGGTCGACAACGGCGCGTTGTGTTCCTCGCACGCCTCCAAGAGATGTCAGCACAATTGAAGGGGTTTGATAGGGTCAATGCCTGCCGGGGTTGCGGAGAAGTCCGAAAGGGATACCGTGATCTCTGGCAATATGGCAACTGAAGAAACACGGGTGGGTTTTAGTCTGACACGCCCTCCCACTCCGCCCAGAGCGAGAGAAGTTATTTGATAATTACCCACCCAAAAAAAAGGAGTTCCCTCATGAAAGAACGACCTTGGTTGGTTATTATTTTATCTAAACTATATAAACCTAACGCGTATGCCAAATTTAAAGACGATGCTATCGACTGTTGAGGAGTTTCCTCATGAAGAAACGACACTGGTTGTAGCATCAGCAAAAACTGGTCATTATTTTAGTGTTACTAGATAAACCTAACGCATGTGCCAAACTGAAAGACAATGCTATGAACTGTTGAAGAGTTCCCTCATGAAGAAATGACACTGGCTCCAGAATCAGCACAAACTGGTAATTATTTTAGTTTTACAACCTAATGCGTATGCTAAATTCCAAGACGATGCTAGTAACTTTTGAGGAGTTCCGTCATAAAGAAACGACCCTGGCTGCAGCATCAGTACAAACTGGTTATTATCTTAGTTAAACTATGTAAACTTAACACGTATGTTAAATTTCAAGACGGCGCTATCGACTTTTAAGGACTTTCATCAAGAAGAAACGACTCTGGCTGCAGCATCAGCAAAAACTGGTAATTATTTGAGTGTTACTAGATAAACCTAATGCGTATGCCAAATTTGAAGACTATACTATCAGCTTTTGAGGAGTTCCGTCATAAGGAAACAACCCTGGCTGCAGCATCAGCAAAAACTGGTAATTATTTGAGTGTTTTTAGATAAACCTAATGCGTATGCCAAATTTGAAGACGATACTATCAGCTTTCGAGGAGTTCCGTCATAAGGAAACGACCCTGGCTGCAGCATCAGCAAAAACTGGTAATTATTTGAGTGTTACTAGATAAACCTAATGCGTATGCCAAGTTTGAAGACGATACTATCAGCTTTTGAGGAGTTCCATCATAAGGAAACGACCCTGGCTGCAGTATCAGCAAAAACTGGTAATTATTTGAGTGTTACTAGATAAACCTAATGCGTATGCCAAATTTGAAGACGATACTATCAGCTTTTGAGGAGTTCCATCATAAGGAAACAACCCTGGCTGCAGTATTAGCAAAAACTGGTAATTATTTGAGTGTTACTAGATAAAACTAATGAGTATGCCAAATTTGAAGACGATACTATCAGCTTTCGAGGAGTTCCGTCATAAGGGAACGACCCTGGCGGCAGCATCAGCAAAAACTGGTAATTATTTTAGTGTTACTAGATAAACCTAATGCGTATGCCTAATTTGAAGACGATACTATCAGCTTTTGAAGAGTTCCATCATAAGGAAACGACCCTGGCTGCAGTATCAGCAAAAACTGGTAATTATTTGAGTGTTACTAGATAAACCTAATGCGTGTGCCAAATTTGAAGACGATACTATCAGCTTTTGAGGAGTTCCGTCATAAGGAAACGACCCTGGCTGCAGCATCAGCAAAAACTGGTAATTATGTGAGTGTTACTAGATAAACCTAATGCTTATGCCAAATTTGAAGACGATACTATCAGCTTTTGAGGAGTTCCATCATAAGGAAACAACCCTGGCTGCAGTATTAGCAAAAACTGGTAATTATTTTAGTGTTACTAGATAAACCTAATGCGTATGCCAAATTTGAAGACGATACTATCAGCTTTTGAGGAGTTCCATCATAAGGAAACAACCCTGGCTGCAGTATTAGCAAAAACTGGTAGTTATTTGAGTGTTACTAGATAAACCTAATGAGTATGCCAAATTTGAAAACGATACTATCAGCTTTTGAGGAGTTCCATCATAAGGAAACGACCCTGGCTGCAGTATCAGCAAAAACTGGTAATTATTTGAGTGTTACTAGATAAACCTAATGCGTATGCCAAATTTGAAGACGATACTATCAGCTTTTGAGGAGTTCCATCATAAGGAAACGATCCTGGCTGAAGCATCAGCAAAAACTGGTAGTTATTTGAGTGTTACTAGATAAACCTAATGAGTATGCCAAATTTGAAGACGATACTATCAGCTTTTGAGGAGTTCCATCATAAGGAAACGACCCTGGCTGCAGTATCAGCAAAAACTGGTAATTATTTGAGTGTTACTAGATAAACCTAATGCGTATGCCCAATTTGAAGACGATACTATCAGCTTTTGAGGAGTGTCCTCATGATGAAACGACCCTGGCTGCAGCATCGGCACAAACTGGTTATTATCTCAGTTATACTACGCAAACCTAACGCGTTGGCCAAATTTATAAGTGATGATAGTTTCTTTCTCCTGTTGAAGAGTTTCTTCATTAAGAAACGACCCTAGGTACAACATCAGCATAAAATGGTAACTAAGCCGTTACTTTTAAAAAGCGCCGACAAACGTAAAGACTCGTCCTCGCTTGGTACTTTATTTTAGAAAATGTGTGTAAGAAATAAATCGGAACGTTCTACAATAAGTTACCTTACACGTAAAATGGTTTAGGTAGGTAGATTTTCATGTCCTCGCTTTGTACAAGTTCTACGCGAAAAACTGTCCTCGGTTTAGTAATATAAAGTCTAACACAGCGTCCGCACTTTGTACAAGATATAAGAAATATTGTGTAAAAATACGTCCTCGGAAGGGCGTCGCAGGGCTTACATAAGGGGTCCTCGGTTAGCCTACACAAAGTCCTCGTATGTGCATCGCTGGTCACATTTAGCTGTGTATTTCAGGTCCTCGGTATGATAGCCGTAATTCATACAGAAAAATGTTGAGATAGCATTATTCCAATAAGCTCATCACTATAGATTTACTCACCTGTCTCTTTCTATCTCATTCAAAAAGGCCAACGACGTATTTAAACCAGTTTTTTGGAGGGTCCTCGGTTCGTTCTAAAACTAACAAGGTCCTCGTAAGGGTGTCTATACAAACAAGGGTGGGGGTGGGTGTGTGTGTGTCTGTGCTGTGTGATCGTTATAATTTATTTGAAGTATACAAAAACTCTGGAAATGATAGAATCAGTTTGCCAAGAAATTACTTAGGTGCATGAACCAATTTCTTAATAACTTGTCGTTAGTATTATTTACTGTACTTAAATGACTTTAAATCGTTTATTACATAATAATTATGACTTTAAATATAAGAAAATAGAATAAATTTAAGTAAAAATTAAACATAAATACCGCTGGAGGAAAACATGGGTCACAAATTCCTGTGTTGAAAATAAAATCCAATCGCAATGGAACCGTAAATACGCCAATTACCAGCTAATTTTACGGTTCAGTACACTTACACTCAGTGCGTTTCAACTCCAATTTAGCAACAATACAAATAGGTACCAACTCGAATGTAGGTATACTCCTCATCTCGACTTGTTACTTAAAAGGAAACGTGAACGAATATTTCAAACGGTGTAATACAACTTTGTATAACTTTCCCTTCAAACATCAAATAACTTATTATTTTCATTAAGTAAGATAACAATAAGTCGCACAAAATTGCTCTCAAATTATACACAAACATGACTGTTTATTTCAAATAACGTTTACGAGATACATGATTATTTTGTCATAAGTAAGAACAATATCATCAAGTACAGCTCCTTTTATCTTGCCTGCGGCTGCTTATGTGTGCTCTTACGTAAGTAGGCCACATAATATAAATCTCCTAGCATACAAAGGCGGCTTCACTGAAAATTTTAGTATCAAAAAACACTACAAAGTGAAAAATAACTTTAATTTCGGAAGTCGGTGTCTTTTTTTGGTTTTGAATTTTCGTTTTTTGTCACCGACTTCCGAAATTAAAGTTATTTTTCACTTTGTAGTGTTTTTTTGGAAGTCGGTTGTTTTTTTTTTTCTAAAAAGTTTTTATTTTTCACTTTTTAGTTGTGGTACCTACTCCACACAAATTCAAAAACCACTATCTGCTATGTAAATAACAGTGACAGGAACTTATCATATCATCCACATACTAAGTGGGAAAAAGTACGTATTATTGAAGCTAACTCAAAAACTTTCGAAGCAAAGTTAATAAAATTTATACGGGACCATTTCGAGAGCATACTCTTTCAAACAAAAAAAGAATTTTTAAAATCGGTCCACAATTGACGGAGAAATCGGTGGACATATATAAAAAAAAAAAAGAAAAAAGAAAAACAAACATACGCGACGAACATATAACCTCCTCCTTTTTGGAAGTCGGTTAAAAATGGAAAAAAATTGTTTTAGATGACATGCCTGGTACAGTCAGCCCAAAAAGATGTCAACATAAGATTGTGAGCACCGTTAGTTTATAATCTATCGGTATTATTTCCATTAGATCATAATCTGTCGAAAAATTGTGAACTGGGTGAAATGGGTTTGGTTAGGTTAGAACTGTGACTAACAGCGCGCGAGCCGAGCGTGCGCTACTTCCAAGTTGCTCGCAGCCACGCAGGCTATTTAATATTGCGCAAGGTGCATTACGTCGCAAACAAGTTGGTTACCAGTTCACAATTTGTCAGTTTTTCATGGATACATTACATACTATCGAAAAATTATGCGTTAAATTGTAAATGATTTGTCACAGTTCACAATTTTTCGACAGTTTATAATCTAACGGAAATAATACCGATGGATTATAAACTAACCAAGTTTATAATTATACGGTGACATATACACGGACAAGGAACAATTTTATTGTCAACAACCTTTGTTCCACAACATTGTATTCACCGTATAGGTGCAAAACATAGTATACAATTTATTTTACGCTATTTTAAGCTAGGATTCCCCCGACCAAACGGGTTACGTTAAAACTGTAACCAACCACGCTACATCCAAGTTGGTCGAAGTTACTTGGATATTTAGTATATTTTTTAGGTCCCTAAAATATGAATTATTAGAGGTTCACAAAAAGAGGCGCAATCATTAGGCATGTAAGTGTTTTAAATATTATTTTTAGGAAAGCAAAACGGGAATTATTTGAGGTTAGGATTAAATACACAAACTCAACCGTCATACACAATCAATACTTACTCAATCAACTCATACTCAGTCTCATGCTCATACAATCAATTATATGTAGCCCCGACACTTTTGTAAAGTTATAACTGTCAAGTCCTGCGGTTTGACATTGACACGCGCGCCAAGTCACTTTTTGGCGCGCGCGTCAAGGTCAACCGTCGCATATTAGCAACATTGGGGACCAGACCGATAAGTTACCGAAAACAAACAAACTGAAGAAACTGAAAAATTTTAAAATAAAATAAATAAAATTGCACTATTTTCCTACTTTTGGGGCTCGGGCTGCCTCTATTTTGAATCAATCAGAATTGCACTGGGCTATGTTTTGTACCTACAGTAGGCCACAAGTCAATAGTAACAAAACCAGTATGAGGTACCCTCTTATTCTATTGAAAATCAGTATTACGATAAGCCAGCTCAAGGTCAAAGTCTCACAGATAAGGGGCATTAGAAAATTCACTTCTATAACGAGCCGCTACAATGGCGACATTAATTTAACACTCGGGTATAGTTGTCCAGCAATCATAAAAGTTGTAATAAGATAAAATAATTCGCAAATATAAAAATTCCAAATTTGAAACGCTCACCTACATAGGGCTCCCTCTTTGCACGTTATTCGTTTTAAGGTGCTGATAAATTTGAGCATTTATTTGTAACAGAATATCGAGCATTCGCCGTTTTAAAATTTGTCGAACTGAACAACGAACACAGCCAAGCGTAGAGCCAAACATCGCAACGAACATTTTCACGATCATTCTAGCGAAAGCTCTAGTTAATGCTCGTCAAAAAATATTGTACACGAAGATGTCAGATTTGACTGACGGTCGCGTGTGGATAGCACGGCTCGGCAAAAAGCTTGAAACACTAGAATGCTCGCTAGAACGCTCGCTAGAATGCTCGCTAAAATGCTCCCGTTTATTTTTCTGTAAGGTAACATTTGCTAGAATGCTCATTACAAGTGAATGCTCAAGTTTATCAGAACCTATAATTTTATTGATGCGATCAATGATCCATGACTCCGGCAAATGACTTTTATTTTATTTTGATTTTTTGACTTGTTCTTTGTTTTATCTTTTTATTACGGACGTTTCTAACGTGCACGTCTTTCTACATTGTTCTCACATGTATAATTTCAACATGAATGATGTAACCAATATTTTGTAACAATTTTTTATTTAAAAGAGTGTCCGTGGAGTTTCTTGCCCGTTCTTCTCCATAGGTACCTACTATGCTTTGGAATGGGCAACTAGCTTCATACCTATTTCTGACTGACCGATTCCTTGACAATTCAAAAGTGCCTGTAAATGGTTTAATTGAAATAAATGCTTTGAGTTTGAGTTTGACCTCTGCGCTACAGTTCTTAAGTACAGATTGCTCCAAGATGCTATTTTTAGGAAATTGTAAATAAATCAATGAATATGTTTAATTTAATTTAAATATCTTCATAAAACGAAAACGCTAGACCGTATGCGTGTGTTAAATTAAGTTTGCCATTAAAGCGGCACGCTGTATAAAAAATATTATTTTTTTTATATATCCTATTTGTATGTCAAATCCAACCGTTTTAGAATGATTTTAAGAGAAATATCTAAACAAACAAAATAAATATCTTAACTTTTCCTCTTACAATATTAGTTTAGTGTTGATATTAGTTCTTCAAAGTCTTTGTAGATACTAATTAAGACAGCTCTAGCGATGTAATTGAAAGTTAATCAAAGGACCAATTTGTTTAAATTTTAACATCAGTTTGTTCCGTTAAAACTCATTTAGAAGATTAATACAAATACCTACAGGGGCTTCTGGATAAGTAATAACTGCCGCACGGGTCGATCGATCAGGCTACGCTACGCTTGCTGCGGTTGGTTCTTGGATGGGTGACCATCTTCACATACCAAGACTCGTCCGTGCCTCGAAAAGCACATTAAACGGTTGGTCCCGGCTGTCATTCGTGGATTTTGACAGTCGTTACGGGTCATCAGAATCCCGAAAGTCTGTAAGTCAGTTTTACCAAGTGGTATCGTTTTTCCAATAACTGCGGTTTGTGGAGGTACGAATAGGCAGTCGCTCCATGCATAATACTGGTATTCAGCTGCATCCGGTTAGACTGGAAGCTGACCCCAATTTAGTTGGGAAAAGGCTAGGCAGATTGAGATCATTTCGACAAAGGCGGATAATAAAATGGAATAACTAAATGGAAAACCGAATAACATCCTCAACGTTATTGATCTATCTAACATGAAGTCACAGTATTTCAACAGTTTTTGTTGTGAGTCTATTAGGTACGATGGAAGGTGTTACTATCATTAATAATGTGTTAAATCAATAGATTAATGTCACTTTTATAGTTCTACAACTTAAGACCAGGCACTCCAAACACAATTTCCACGCAAACTCCGCCCCCATGCACTCCACCACTCCACTATGTGCTAAACGCTAACACATCAGTAATAAAGTTGAATATCGCGTGCGCTCTTTGGTCATGTTCGAGCACGGAACTAAATGTCGTAAGTCTCAGTTCTTATTTCGTTTATAACTAAAGTAGTAATTAATTGACTGCCTCGTTGGTCTAGTGGTCGCAAGCACAAGGTACTGCTGAGTATGAGGTCCTGGGTTCGATTCCCGGGTCGGGCAAAGTGTTATTGGGTTTTTCTATCTGAAATTTCTCAGTAGCAGCTCAGAGTCTGGATTTGTGTCCAGTTGATGGCAATAGGCTCGCCCCCTATTACATGGGACTTAAAAATAACTGGCGAAATGTGGGTGTATCTGCTACAGAGACACCTCTGCCCAACCCTTCGGGAAAACAAGGCGTGATGTTATGTTATGTAATAATTGATCTAGAGAAAAAATATCTTATATCTGGATAATAAACTATATTTTCTTGCTGTCAATAATTATTTTAGACATAAAAGCCGACTGTTCTTGTTTTTATTTCAAATAATCTTTAAAAAAGATACGATTTTTGAATAAAAAATGAATTTAGTGAAAAAGTTCCAATTAAGTAACTGTCTTATATATGGAAAGAAAAAGATCCAATAAATCATTTATTTAAAGTTCCATTTTGATTGTATGCGTGACTTTTTTAGAATATTAATGCAAATTGACATACAATTTAGGGAGCCTCCTCTTAATATTTTTATTACGGTCTGTTTCGTTTTCGTAAAAGAAGTCTGTTGTTTTTTGTAAAAGGTTAAAAATACAAATAAAAAAACTTTTATTAGGTACCCCGCAAAAATTCGTGTACCTACCTCGACTACTCTTACTTGCTATGACTATAACATCATCAACATGGAAGACGTGGATTAAAAACATAGTGTTGAATCTAACTCATAAATTACTCCAGCAAAGGTTAATAAAATATATACGGGCTTTACAGTAGTAGCATACGATGTAACATCTGACATCTTGGCTGACAGTACCAACCTCTCGGAAAATGGGTTGGTACCATCTGACTGACAACTCTAGCACCGCGCGCGCTTATTGATCAAATCAAATAGCGCGCTCTTCTCCGGCTTCCTGTTACACACTTCCGTCCCTTTTCACGAAATCTGTCCCACAAATTGCAGGAGAGCGAGAGGAAAGATGTTACGCATCTAAAACCCGTAAATCGATCCATTAATCAAGGATAAATCGTTGTAAAAAAACTCGCGCATTGCATAACCTCTTCCTTTTTTTTAAGTCGGTTAAAAAGGCATCACGTATATCTAAACTACGCACCTACCTACCTACTTATTGAACGGCAGCGACCCCCAAAAATAAATAAAAATCTGTACCTAAATATTATTTGAGGAGACTTATAATAATATTGACTGAAGGCTTGTTTTCAGGAGACCGCTCTCAAATATAAAATGATCTACAAATACTGTATTTTAACATGTCTAGACGAGTAATAATGTGGCAATTCACAAAAACACCCTAATGGAGCTGTGAGTGTGAAATAAACACAAATATAGAGGTTATTATTCAATGTGAGAGTAGTGATGCCCCAGTCGTAAAGGCTTGCTTCTGACGACCCGTAACGACTGTCAAAGATCCACGAATGTCAGCCGGGATCAACGGCTTGACATGCTTTCCGAGGCACGGAGGAGTCTCGGTATGTAAAGATGGTCACGCATCCACAGACCAACCCCGGCAAGCGTAGCTTAACCTGTCGGATCGACCAGTGCGACTGTTATTACTTAGCCACGAGCTCCTAAGAAAATGGCACGTCCAAGAACCGAAAAATCCGAAGACATGTGATAACTATCAACCCGCACTGGGCCAGCGTGGTTACGGCCAACTCCCTCTCATAGAGGAAGCCTGTATCCTAACACTGGGAACATTATAGTCTGATTATGCTATTCAATGTGGTTCTTGGGTAGAACAGTGAGTGAAAACGAAGGTAAATTACCTTCACTTACTTTAACAACATTCATGCATTCATTACCATTTGATTAGCATCACCGTATGTTTTTACAAGCTAAAGTATTTTTAGAACAAGTCGAGCTACGTGAAACGGAACGCGGCAATCTTTTTATGTAAAATAACACAAGGCCGTTGTCTGCGTGAAACGGAACGGGGATTATGGTCGTTTAAACTGAGATTTGAATTCACTTATTCAACGTCGCGTCGTGCCCTTTTTGTTTCAACATTTAGCGGATATTTAAATAGTACTTTGCTTACTTAGCTTTGCCGGAGTGGTTGGATGTTGGTGTAGATAGGTTTAGGTTTGTAGCTAATGTAGTCGGTAATAAATAAATAAAAAAAAAAAAGGAGAAACCCCGCAGTGGACCACACTGCGGGGTTTCTCCTTTTTTTTTTGGGTGCGAAATTATCAAATAACTTCTCCCGCTCTGGGTGGAGCGGGAGCGGAGTTTACTGACTAAAACCCACCCGTGTTCCTTCGGTTGCCCTGTTGCCGGGGGCCACGATTTCCCTATCGGTTTTATTCGAACCCCCGGCAGGCATTGGCCCTAGCGGACCCCGTCAATTCTGCTGACATCTCTTTGAGGCGCGCGTGGAACACAACGCGCCGTCGACCCGGGCTTGGTCCTTATCGGACGGCGAGCTACCCATTGCTCACCGTCCGCAAGCCCGCGCCTACGGTGGCCGGAAATCGGCTCGAGTTTCTACTTCTCGTATAAAAATGCATTCGTCAAACAGTGTTTAGATATTTTTTCGTTACATGTTTTTACACGAGAGTAGTAGATAGTTTTCGTATGTTGTATGTCGTGTTTGTCTGTATGAATATTGTTTTTGTGCTTGATGTGTCTATGGCTTAATGTTGGCTTGTGTGTATTGTTTGAACAGTTTAATAATTGTATTTAGACCATAAATAAATAAAAGTATTCTTGGCGTAAAAGGTTCGAAGTCAGTAGTGTCTTGAATTGGAAAAGGAACAAGTACAATTTTAACAGTTAAAATTTAAAAAACCCCCGACACAAATATTTTCTCTTTTCTCTTTCCTACTCCATCACCAGACCCTGTTCACCATCTATCTATAACCTATTTATTGAGACCATTCCAATGAGCCCAAACACGATACTTGTGCTGTAAGTTGGTAAGGGAGTTGAGTATCCTGCAAATTCCAGGTGATGCTGCAGCATCAGTTCAAGGTTACTATGTTCTTAACTGAATACCAAATTTAAAATTGATCAGATCTGTGGAAGATACTCACATCCATTCATCAATTAGAAAAGAGCTGATAATCTTCAAACGGCTGAACCGATTTTGATAAAACATGTCTAAAAACCATCGCTAGAAAACGTGCATTGTAATAAAAAAAACCGTATTCAAATTGGTTCACCCGTTTTAGAGCTACGGTGCCACAGACAGACACACACATAGCAGTCAAACACCCTTTTTTTGTTTTTGTTTTTATAACTTACTGACTAAAACTCACTCGTGTTCCTTCAGTTGCCATGTTGCCGGGGTCCACGGTATTCCTTTCGGACTTTCCCGCGACCCCGGCAGGACTTAATCACCCCTCTTTTTGCATTGGGGGTTAAAAATACTTAGAATTCCAGTTTATTTTAGGTTGTTTGTTTTTATTTACTTTAAAAAATCTGCATTAATCCTTCACTGCACAATTATTATTATTATAACTATAATTATTACTATATTATTACAATAATTGCCAGCATTATGTAACTGCTCATTTCAGCATAGAAGCTCGTTATACTGTGTGATTTTTCTTTTTTCTTTTTCAACCTTTTATTATACCTATAATATCTTGACTCATAGAATTAACATAACCTATCCAATAGAGCCGGGTAATCTGTCTCAGGACCCTCCTATCTCAGAAATATTTCTCTATTTAAGATTGTGCATTTTATTGAGTGTCTGTAATATGTTGAAATAAATAAAAATTTATGATTATGATTATTACTATTAATTGACGCCCATTTCGCCATGTGTGTCGTGGGATTTCGAGAGCGTTATATGTATTAGCTTTTGAAACCGTATGACATATCGATGTCATAAGGTTTCAAAATCTTGTATAACGCTCAGAAAGAAGTACCTAGTAGCAAAAGCCAAACTAAGCCTAATGTAAGGCTTTAAAGAAGCCTGCTTAGATATTTAAAGCTTTATTTGCTTCAAGCGTCAGACACTAGATTGTCAACTTTATCTCTGAGGTAGACAATGTGTAGATAAATCTTTCAGCGTTGAAGGTCTTAGCATATTTATGTACCTACCTGTCTATATGGCACTTATTCTCTATAATCCCAACATAAACTTTTACCTATTTTAATTTGAGAGGAGCTCGTGGCTAAGTATTAACAGCCATACGGATCGATCTATCAGGTTAAGCTACACTTGCCGCGGTCGATCCGTAGATGCGGATCTTTAAATACTGAGACGCCTCCGTGCCTCGGAAAGCACGATAAGCTGTTGCTGGTCCCGGCTGTCATTATTGCACTTTTGATAGTCGTTGCGGGTCGTCAGGAGCTCGAAAGTCTGACAATCAATCTTACCTGTTGGTATATTGGCGTGTGCTAGCTGAAATATAGCAATTGATTTAATTTAATGTTGTGTGTTGCGAAATGTAAATTATTTTGCATAATCACTGTATTGCACAGAATCAAGTTATTCTAACTGAACAGTTAGCTGTGCCGCTGGGGAATTTGTTCTGTCACTTCTTCATCCCAGCTAAAGCATTAGGAAGTGATGAAGGGTGGGCGTTTTTGGGGGACTGTCTTATGTAATTTTGACGTTCAAAAAGTGCTGATTCTCAGACAACTTTGAAAAAAAAAGACTTAAATTTTGTTTTTATTTTATTTTACCAAGAGGTATTGTATTAGTCAGTAATTGGATTGTGGAGGTTAGATAGGCAGTCGCTCCATGTAAAATACTGGTATTCAGCAACATCTGGTTTGACTGGGCGCCAACCCAACATAGTTGGGAAAAGGCTAGGCAAATTGGTTTTCAGAAGCTTTTACCAATTTTGATGTGTTACATCTTTGCTCTCGCTTTCCTGCAATCAAAATCTAAATAAGCAAATCTGTGGGAGTGATTTCGTAAAATGTGTCACAGGAAGCCGGGGAAGCGCACGCTATTTGATTTGACCAATGAGCACGCGCGGTGCTAGAGTTGGATGTCAGAATCGACCTTGACGAGGCTCCGCCCCTTTAATGTTGCTTATTACCAAGGTGAGATGTCAGATGTAACACGTCATATTATGCGACTACTGTAAGGCACGCTCGTTTTTTCATTAAAAAATTGAGCTTAAAATGTCAAACTCTAATGTTAAGTCCGAAAGTTGAATTAGAATTATTACTTTTGAATAAAATCATAATTTGTTTCAGGTTACGTGTTTGTTCCTTCTGTATGAAAATATAGGTACTATGCATTGCAAAGTAACAATACAGGCAAAACGTAGCCAAAATTACGCGATGCAAATTCGCGTAATTACACCTGCAATGCTTTTTAAATAACCAATACCTAATATGACATGACAGGCAAAAATTACGTCACGTCAAATCAGCAGGTGTGTTGCTTAGCTTTCACTTACAAACTTAAATGTAAAAATATATATTATAAACGTAACATTCGGTGTAAACGGGCATTAGATTTAAGGACCTGCTACACGGCTGCTAACCGCATCCCCGACAGAGGTAGCCTTGGTTGGCGATAGGCAGAGCTGTTTTAAATTTGGTCGTAAACCACCAACTACACGGTTGTAAACCACCAAGGTCACTTCTGTAGGGACGCGGTTGGCGACCGGTTAGCAGGCACTATATAGGTGAATGCTAAACGAAGGTTTAAAGAAGCTTTACAAAAAGTTCCTTCAATTTGAAGCTCGGCTTCAATTAGAGACTAACTAGTATCTAATGATTCCCTACAGCCTATTATGAATGGAACGCTAGCCTTTTCACAGAAGAACTGGGAAGTCTCCTAAATCCCTCCTTTGTTTACGAAGACAAATATGGCAGAAGAGGTAAACTTTTTGATGCTCTTTGTCCTTCAAAGTAAGTTTGCAAAGTTATTTGTTGTGTGCTAACTGCGAAATGGATACTTAGAATCATAATAGTAGGAAAAGTTTCGCTGACATAAAGCGCTTGTTTTGACATCAGACCAAATAAAAAACCAAGACATAGCACTGTCAACAGTAACGTGAGGACGGTTTCGTAAACATGTGTGCGCTTAGTGAGGTGTAGTTTGATTATAAACGGTTGTAAATGTGTGCGTGTGAGCGTGTAAGCCCGGGTCGACGGCGCGTTGTGTTCCACGCGCGCCTCAAAGAGATGTCAGCAGAATTGACGGGGTCCGCTAGGGCCGATGCCTGCCGGGATTGCGAAGAAAACCGAAAGGGAGATTGTGGCCCTCGGCAACAGGGCAACCGAAGGAACACGGGTAGGTTTTAGTCAGTAAGAGTCTGACACGCCCTCTTTATCCGCCCTTATTTATAAGAAAATTTCACACGCAAAAAAAATGTTTTTTTATTTGGGTTTTGGGTTTTGACCTACGGTCGCCGAACAAAATGGTCTATCAGTTTTGACAATATTTTCTGCAATTAATATAATCTTTATTGATGGATGATTTCCATGACACATTTATAGAAGGTCACAATCGTTATGTCGTAGAAATTTTGCACGAACAGATTTTTTGTTAGGGGGAAGGTACCACCACATTCATACTTACTTCTAGTCTTTGGTACAGAAGATGCATTACCATACCACCCACGTGTGTTACGTCGCAGTAGCTTTTACAAAATAAAATAATGATTGATTGATCTTGTATTATGAAGGTGTTAAAATTGACGATGTCATCCAGAACACATTATAACAGCACAGGCTATAATGACTAGGGAAATATACCTGAATGTATGACCTTTATTGTGCCGATAATATTCAAAGGAAGACGGCCATGTTTAGGAATAGGTTTACAATACCGAACTGCTAAAATGAATTTCGTATTCCAACCTGACAATGCCTTCCTCGTATTTTAAACTTAATTTTACTATAGCGTCATGAAATGGCAGAAGGTATTAATGAAATTCGTGGCGCCGAACGTCTGTCACGGACCGTCGTTCAAAGCCGTGTCTAAGCAGTGTCTATATACGTCATGTGTGTCGTAGTGCAAGTAAACAGTGACACGCACAATGTTTTGTATGGAAAGTGTTGTCAATACCGCCTCTAGCAGCGGCCGCCGAGGCATCTCCGTGCTTTGTGGTTTCTTTCTACAGTCCGTTTCTCCCTGCGTAGATATCAGATATAATGTAACAAAAGTAGTACTATTCTGTAATGTTCACTTTGGACCTCATTTTGTGACCGCATACAAATTACAGTCCAGCCGTCGAGAAAATGGTTCTTGACAACTGTTAAGAAAGATTCACCTCTCAACAAGCCATCCTCAAGATGACGATTGACTTGTCACGAACTTGAACACGGCGTGTTGCCACACCGAGCGCTGAGCTCTGTGAAGCAGACTGTCCGTCAACACGGGCGATAAGGATGCCTCGTTGAGAGGTGAAACACGTGTCGATTTCTTTCAGGGTTTTTTATGGCTCTTTAGAAAAAGCTTAGCGGAACAGGTCACTAAACATATCCACGTCTATTGTATTTTATAATAAATTTCTGCAAGGTCACGCCTGAATCAATTACTGTCTTGATCCTTATAGTTATTTGAAATTGTTCAGCTGAAAGGTGTCAGGAACGCATTCTCTCGACGAAACTGAATGCGATCAAATACATCTAAACTGTCGATCTGACACGTCTGCCTTACCAAACCTGATAACGGGCTAATAATTTCCTAAAGACGTCATTGTCACTTCGGAATTCGAATGTTAACGAAGTGTAAATCCAATGTTAAGGCAAATTTCACCAATGAAATTGAACGCGTTCAACACATCTAAACCGAGTTCAGGAGCTGTCAATGTCATTATTGTTAAGGAAAATTGATACTGACTTGGGGAAATCTACCCGTAGAAAGAGAACTCATTTGTTTTTAAAATTGGTTTCACACTTCGACAAAATTTGAATTTCGAAGTGACGATGAGGTCTGTTTTTGTAAAATTATTAGCCAGTCATCAAGTTTGGTAGCTGACTGCCCAGATGTGTCGGATGTACTCAGGAGTACCCAGTCAGGTAATTACACACATACATTAACTTACGCGTTCTTCCCATCGGAGTAGACAGAACTACAGAACGCCACCTGCTACGATCCATACATACACCTTTTGCTTCATTTGCGTTCATACATCTGGTACACGTACGCCGGTGGCGAGTACTAAGGACTTGACCTTTCTGAAAAACATCAGCAATAAAGTCACTATTATGGGCTTCCCTCTCACAGAGAGGAGGCCTGTGTCCCAGCAGTGGGAACATTATGGGCTGATGATGATTATGGGCTTCTAGGGCGTCCACTCCCGACAGGTAAATAGCGTCACTAATAACTAATACCCATCCATAATTTCCATGAGTTATTTGACTTGATGTATCAACATACATGACACGATAATAAATCTTCTTTTTTATCGGAATCGATTTGAAGGGCGCAATGAATGGGTTACGAAAATAATCAGTATACCTAAACAAATATACCTACCGAAATAGATTGTATACATTTTATTGCTACTACCAGTTTGTACACTTCATAAATCAAGCGATTGATGTTGTTTTGAAACTATGACGGACCTATCAATGATATCATCCACCATTTTGTTTTGCTGTGACACAGATAAAAAATACAGTAGGTAGTAGAAAAACTATTCCGTCAAGTATTACAAAATGATGATGCAAAAATATTATTATTTAAATACATGCAATTAAATTTAAATTAGGTAATATTTTTAGATAAAAAAAATTTAAAATACCATGCAACATAAATTGTGAAAACATAATGTCAAAAAATCAACTGCAAAATAAACGCAGAAAATAAAATATGAACACAATATAACCCATAGACAAATTATGACACATGTCAGTTTTAAGAGGTTCGGACTATATTTCATCTAATGAGTAGAGACATCTTTCTAACAGGAATGCCTTGAGCCTTGCCTTTAAATGAGCCTGTGTACAAATATGCTTTTTAACTCAAGCGGTAATAATATTTTAACTGCCTGATACTGTGGACTATGTTTAACTATTCCATAAGCCGGGATGATTTTGTTTCCAAAATATTTTCGTCGTTTTCGATTGTCGGTATGCTGTCTCACTTGCATGGTGCTTGCGGTCTTTTTCTATTTGCGTATTCAGGCTTCAACTCATTCAGTAGCCAAAGTAAGATTATCGAAATGTTATTTACATCAAAACAAATGGCCTATCTACAGACGTGGTTGAAGGCACCAAGCTACACAGCTGCCACCCAATTATTCTATTTGATTACGTAGACGTCAAATATTGGTTTCCTCAAATATGCACTTTATTCTTCAACCACTAAGTTCTAAATGAGATTGTCAATATCTGGTAAAGCTGAGGTGCTGACAACGCTACGATTCAATGACGCGCCCCAGTTACGCTACTGTTGTGTACAGTGACCGCAATCAGATTCCGTGTTATATCCTATTCATCGGTTAATTAACGAACATCGGTTATGACATTAGCAGGCACATATCAATTGATACGAAAAGACATTGATATCTACTTGAACCGCAAAAGGAATTTCACACGTCTTCATTACGTTCGATTCGTGGTTTTAGACATACCTACTACGTTGCTTAGATAAATAATATAATAATTATGATGATACGTACGTACTTTGGTTTTTTTTATTCCAAATTTGATGAAAAAATAGTAGAGTAATTAAAACCTACTCTACAATTTTTTCATGAATCTGTACTTAAATTAATTAATTAATATAATATAACATCACGCCTGTATTCCCCGAAGGGTTAGGCAGAGGTGTATCTATAGTACACCCACAGTTCACCAGTTAGGTTTAAGTCCCATATAATAGGGGGTGAGCCTATTGCCATCAACCGGGCACAAATAATAATATAAAATTTAATAATAATAAGTATTATAAAGGGGTAAAATTTGTTTGTTTATTTGTTTGTAAGTTTACATGAAGGGGTTATCTCCGAAACTACCAGTCAGATTTGAAAAAATATTTTAATTTGGATAGCCCAATTCTCGAGGAAGGTTATAGGCTATTTAACATCATGCTACGACCCTTAGAAGCGGAACAGAAAGAAAAAAAAGTCAGAAAAAACGCAAAGTGAAAACGAAGTAAAAGGGCGGGTGGGCGATGGGATGCGACGCAGTGGGTTGGAGGTGGACATTGCACACAGACGAAGTCGCGGGCGAAAGCTAGTATTAAAAAAAAAACAAAAGTGAAAACTTGAACAATTAAATTATTAAATTAAATATGTATGTATGTGTATTATAAGTTATAACTTATTTATGTACTGTTGTTCCTACATTTTATTTTATTTTTAATAAATTTTTCTTTGTTCATCTCAAACAGAGCACCTGCCATCAGATCTCTTTACCACCATTGGTTGACTGGTAGAGAATGCCTAAGGCATTAAGTCCGCCTTTGTACCTTTTTGTGTGTGAAAAGTTTAAATACATTAATTAATTAAAAAAAAAATACTTACAAAGCCTTTAAAGTAAAAATTATTGCACAGAACATTGATCCGTAACGTAATATAAATATAAAGCACAATCGCGTTTACAAAAATGAGGTATCGGTAACGGTGTCGCGAGTTCAATTGTTTTTCCCCATCTCAAAAATGCCCAACGCGCCTAAAGAAATTTTCACTTCAAAAATAAACATAATAGAGCAGTGGTTGCCCAGTGATAATGGCCGCGAGTTACGGGTTATAGGTTTGAACCCAGACAGGCGCTTTACTTTGTGTAAATTATTTCATCACCACTGCTCTCAAAACGGAGAAGGAACACATCGTGAGGAAACCAAAATTGTCCTAGAACCCAAAATTCGAAGACATGTGACATCTACCAACCCGCACTGGGCTCGCGTGGTGGATTACGGCCCACTCCCTCTCACAGAGAGGGAGTCTGTGTCCCAGCAGTGGGAACATTATAGGCTGATTATATAATTAAAATTAATTCTACATGGATTAAAACTCAACAGCTTTCACTAATTAAAATCCTATAGTCATTAACAGCTTTATTGTCAGTCAAAAATTCAGCAGTTTAATAAAAGCTCAAACTAAAAAAGAATAAGAAACTCAAGGATATAAAAAATCTGAAAGCGGACGTAAATCACAGAAACGATTTAAAAAAAATGCCGTGAAAGGACGTAGTAGGTACTTTCAGAACACTTTAAATCTCTTCCAGAACTCATTACTTCGTCAATCCAATTTCATAGAGGCGTTGAAGTAAAAGAGGACACCATTTTTTTTTGTCCTAGGCCTTTAGTTAGTAGGTTCGGATTTTTTCTACAAAGTAAAGCATTTAGAGGCCCAGAATTAAATAATAATAATGGTTTAAATAGTATTCCCATAATTCATATTCGTTGTAAAACCATTGTCCACTAACGCCAATCTTAAAAAAATATATTATCTCGTGACTGAGAAGGAATTATGAATAATTGCTAGTAAGGACCCTCGGTAAGTGTGTCTAGAATTTTCTAATAACCTTTTATAAAGTTTCATATTGAGACACGAAGCAACAAAATACGACGTAGACTAGATTCTAGAGGAACGTGGCCGCTTTTCTTTAGATCGTATTTTGTTTTTTGAAACTTTATAAAAGGTATTAGAAAATTCTAGACACACTTACCGAGGGTCCTTACTAGCCGTTATTTATAATTCCTTCTCAGTCACGAGATAAAATTTTTTTAAAGGAGTAGCGCGTGTGGACTCATATTCAGTCTCATTCACTCGCGCCTCCGTCAAAATTTTGCACTGTATCCCTTCTCTTGCGAACCGCCGACTGCCATGGCGCCATGGCAAACTGTTGTTAAAACGAATTTTACAATATACATCTGTTAAATACACAAGTGGCTTTATTTACTGGAAGAAAAAACCTGATCCTGCATTCTATAGTATATGTAATCTGTGATTCTATGCAAAAGTAATACTTGCGTAATACTGGAACATACATTCAGACAGACAACATTTTAATTATATTTTCAGCATTACAATCATTCCCAAACCACGTACAGTTTTGACTCCGATATGATTTTAATATATGTATAAATGATGAAGGGGGCTTGTGGCTAAGTAATAACAGCCGCACGGGGTGATCGATCAGGTTAAGCTACGCTGGCCACGGTTGGTCCGTGGATGGGTGACCATCTTTACATACCAAGACCCCTCCGTGCCTCGGAAAGCACGTTAAGCCGTTGGTCCCGCCTGTCATTTGTAGATCTTTGACAGTCGTTACGGGTTAGAAACCCAAAAGTCTGACAACCTTACCAAGGGGTATTGTGTGACCTAGTAACTATAAGGTAGTGGAGGTCAGATAGGCAGTCGCTCCATGTAAAATACTGGTATTCACCTGCATCCGGTTAGATTGGAAGCCGATGCCAACATAGTTGGGAAAAGGCTAGGTAGATGTAGAAATTTAGAAATGAGGACGGATTTAAAAAATAAAATAGAAAATTCATAATATAACACATAAATACGCAACGTATAATATCTTGAAAGATATTGCCATGTATAATGTTTCATTTCATGGGAAAATATTATTCCATACATCAAGTTTTTTACATTATGCAAAGCTTGGGTCGGGTTCGCAGTGAATAAATTTTACTTCTTACTGACTTTAATATACTGTGTAAATATATTGTCATTTAAAATAATGGTAGTGACGATAAAAGTTTGTTCGATTTACTGATGCTCGATTCCTGTAAATTACTAAACGTTCTTCTTCTTAGTGGCAAATATTAAGACGCAGACATATGCCAGTGACCCTGAGTGGTTAGCTTGCGTGTTCTGTACTGAGCTCACGCAACGCGTCGTATGTCTAGCCAGTAATAAGACTCACCCATCAAGGAGAGACGCATTATTAATTTATTATACATAAAACAACAGGTATTTTAATAAAACATGTATACTAAAAGATCAATAATTAAAATATCTTTAAAATGGTGAAAGTTTCAGAAAAATACGCGTGATAAATTTTGCGTGATTCCGAGTTTTTATCCACGTTAGATATAACTTTACAAATTAATTTCACTATGTAATACAAACACGATCAAAAATATTCCCATATTAAGTTATTAAGAAAATGGTCTAATTTAACAAATATTTTTTTTCCAAATCATGAACAGTACTCGTTTAGACGTGATCTTCAGTATAAAATAATTAAAAGTCGGTTATCGTCGCTTGAAGTTAAATTTCCTGTTTGGTCCAGAACTCAGCAACGCTAACACCATTCGCTGACGCAGCCATAAGGTCGATGAAAGGTGAGCCATGGTCTGCGGGGAGACGCCTCATACATTGACGATCGGAACTATCCGAGAAACCCCACCTGTGGAGGTTGTCTTTTCTGCGGCCGACCTCAGCGCGGCGTCTGTTTTTTTCTAAAGTTTTCCAAGCCGGCCACGGCAACGTGTGTCCAGGTGAAAGGCTCTCTGCCCGGATGTCACCATACGGTGGAGATCTGCCCGGTTCTGGCGGAGTATCGCCGTGTCTTCGTGGAGGCGATCGGTGGCGATGATCTCTCGCGTCCGGCCCTGGTCCAGGCCATGGTACGGAGCAAGAGGGCATGGGAGGCCGTCACCACCTTTTGCGAAGCAGTAATGCTCGCGAAGGAGGAGGTGAAACGCGTGAGGGAGAGGCAAATTTCGCGCCCTCACGCCCCTAACCGCCGCAGGAGTCGCCCTGGGCGTCGGGAATCGCACGCCGATTCCCGGCCACCGTAGGCATGCGCTTGCGGATGGTGAGCAATGGGTAGCTCACCGTCCGATAAGGACCAGGCCCGGGTCGACGGTGCGTTGTGTTCCACGCGCGCCTCGAAGTGATGTCAGCAGAACTGACGGTGTCCGCTAGGGCCGATGCCTGCCGGGGTTGCGGGGAAGTCCGAAAGGGATACCGTGGCCCCCGGCAACATGGCAACTGAAGGAACACGGGTGGCTTTTAGTCAGTAAGAATCTGACACACTCTCCCGCTCCACCCAGAGCGTACGAAGTTATTTGATAATTTCTCACCCAAAAAAATAAAAAGATGGAAGGCTCTCTTATGGTCAACCATGTATTTTGGACTGACCTCATTTCTCCGCAATTTAAATGTGGATTCGTTCCCTTTTCAAGCATTTACTGATTCAGAATTTTTGTGTTTTCAGTTTTGTCCCTTGTAGATATAAAACAATTCATTCACCAAAAACAGTTTGGTGGCAATCGTGTGTATGCCAACATTGTTTTGAACAATAGCTGCTGGGGAGTTTGTTGCACCCATTATTCTTTTTCATCTAAAACATTTGGAAGTGGTGAAGGGCATTTTGGTGGCTTGCTTTTTTAACGTTTGTCAGTGCTGATTCTCAGATTTTAGACTGACTAAGGATTGCTTTGACACATGCATCTGTGGTTTGTGAGTAAGTATCAGTAACCCTTTCTGTTAGGACTTCTACGGGCGAATTTTTTGCGCGCTCTGGATTTTTTAAGCAGTGCGGGCTTAGCTTTAGCGAGAGTTGAAAATCTGACGGTGTATTTTTTGACGCTCTGGGATACGCTCTATTAGATTCGTTGACAATCCAGCGCGAAAAAAAATCCTTGCGTTAAAAAATTGCCCGGGCTTATTGGATATCAAAAACATTATTCACAACTACTATTCAAAACAAACTTTGCTAGAATGGCAGGCAATCTTAATAAATCAAACATGTTATTAATCTTGTAAGTTGCATACAAAAGCTTAGAAATAACTTCCATTAAGAATACATTAGCTCGCATGTAAAGTTATCATGACATTAAATTACATTCTGTATGCGAATTTAATTAATTTTCTTTCATAGCTTTTTTTTCCTCTCTCGTAATGTATAATCCTATACCTACTGTTAAACGAGCAATATTTGTGTATGTATATATATGTTCTATCTGAAATTTCTCAGTAGCAGCTCGGAGTCTGGATTTGTGCCCGGTTGATGGCAATAGGCTCGCCCCCTATTACATGGGACTTAAACATAACTGGCGAAATGTGGGTGTACCTGCTACAGGGACACCTCTGCCCAACCCTTCGGGGAAACAAGGCGTGATGTTATGTGTGTTATGTGTTATATATGTATTTATACCACGTTCTCGAAAACGGCTCTAACGATTTCGATGAAAGATGCAATGAAGGGGTTTACGGGGGCGAAAAATCGATCTAGCTAGGTCCTATAATCTGGGAAAATTTGTTTTCTCCGTATCGTTTAGAACAAGATAATGAATAAAGACATGACATTATTGACATTAGAATAATGGTAGCATGGAATTAGTAAGTACCTACTATCATGGCAGTATGGAATTAGTAGGTAGGTACTATCTAATACTATTAAATGAGCATTCTCTATTTTCACCAGAGCAGAGCTCGGTCGCCCAGGTACTAACTATAAATTACCAATTTCCGGATTTTCCTCTGTACTTGACGTTGCTTCTCGATAAACTTCATCTTCCTTAGCCAACGGGAAGTACCAAATCGGCTTTGGTTTATTTGCGATTGTCAAAATAAGCAATATAAAAAAATTGCCATATTTTTATATTGCGAACTTGACTCGGAACTTCCCAGTCGTTGCAGATTCAAGGGACCGTAGATCTAAGGCTAAGCGCGCACTACGAATTTTTACCGTTGCGGATAATAATCATCAATCTGTGAACAATACCATTAAATTAATTTAATTATTTAATTAATCTAATTCTTAATTAATTTCATTAAAAAATAAATAATTAAATTAAATTCCGTTAGTTATAATTAAGGTTTCAAACTCATGAATGTGACTATACAAAAAAAGTGATTAACTAATACATTTAGATAGCTACCTAATAAATGCAGGTGCCACTGGTGCCGATTCCCTTGCTCACAAACTAAACTAAATTTAAGTTCAGTGCATTTTTTCCTTTCTATTTCATTAAGAAAAGGACAGAAGATCAATTTTAGTTTAGTCCTGTCAAATTAATCAGCGCCTGTCACTACTCCATACAAGTTTAGACGTGATTAAAAACTTGCCAACTAAAATTACGTCAATTTACGTCAAGCGCTGATTAATTTGACAGGACTAAACTAAAATTTATCTTCTGTCCTTTTCTTAATGAAATAGAAAGAACAAGATGCACTGAACGTAAATTTAGTTTAGTTTGTGAACAAGGGAATCGGCACCATTGTCTATCTGTCTATATTGCTACATTTTCAATGCAAAACCACTGAACCGATTATTTTTTTGGTATCGAGTTAGCTTAAATGAAGAAAATAAAGCAAAGCAAATAAAGCAAAAGCAGAAAAGAGAAGCAAATAAATATTATTCTATTCTATTCTATTCTAAAGGAATCAAATAAGGGTAGATCAAATAAAAGTTTGCATAGGAAAAATCCCCTACCAATGTCTACGAATTTTACGTGCGGGGAATTTCACCATTTACTATCCGCGATATATAATGGTAAAATTTCCCGCACGTTTTTCCCACTAAGATAATTATGGCACTTTCAGACATGCGATGCAGCGGAATTACCCGCGCGAATTGTTGCTCGCCTACACGTTCCGACATCAAAGCGTCTTATGAGCTGTCACTTTATTTACATATGCTTACTCAACATGAAACCTCAGAGAACACAACTTATCATAATGTATGTATATTATTATTTACTCGAACACGTCTATCTGTTACCCTAAATGAGCGTGTCATGTTTCCGTTTCAACGCTTAATAGGTATCACGGTACCTAACCTAAACAGGAGTAAAATACAATAGACGTGGATATATTTAGTAACCTGTTCCGCTTAGCTATAACGCAGAACTTCGCGCTCTGCGTTCAGCGCTCGGTGTGGCAACACACCGTGTTCGGGTTCGCTACAAGTCAATCGTCATCCTGAGGATGCCTCGTTGAGAGGTGAAACACGTGACGATTTCTTTCAGGAGTTTTTTATTGCTCTTTAGAAATAGCTTAGCGAAACTGGTTACTAAATATAGTCTATTGTATTTTACATATGGATTTCCGCAAGGTCACGCCCGAATCAATTAACTATCTTATACAGAAGTATACAACCCAAGGTCGTATGCAGAACTTGTGCTACAGTTGAGTCCTCTCCTATTCATGATTTTATAGCTTTTGCCTGCGACTTCGCCTGTGGTTGGAAATTATCTTACGGGAACGTATTAGCGGGATGAAAAGTGTGCTATGGCCAAGCCAAACATTGGAATCTTAGGTCAGACAGAGTTACATTCGCATTTATATTATTAGTATGGATACATTCACGGGTTATGATTAGTTTAAAGAAACAATCTTCTAACTTGATACACAGCAACACTGATTGATGTCAAAAGGTAGGTATGGTGGTGGTGCTTCTACAGAAGATCTCCTTCGCATAGAGCATAATAAATAAATAAATACATACTAGGGTACTGGATGAAGTCTAGTTTAGATATTTAAACTTAATTTAACCAGCATGCTTATCAAAGAGATTGAATTATTTTTTATTAGTGCAAGAGTGGTCTTTGTTTTGGGGTCGAGGACATTTCGTCGAGCTCGGGGCATCAAATTAGTTACTACAGGCAAAATGTAAAAAAAAGTAATTATTTTTTATTACTTGAAGACCACTCGACTGGGCAGAAAGTAACTAAACCAGCTTCTTTATTAGCCAGTAACCAACAAACAAAGGTCTTCTTAATTTTTTTTGTCATCTAACTTATTACTATAAAGTCGAGCTTTAACCTTCTCCATGGTCTTCCTTAGCATACAGTAAGATATGTATCCTATCTTAACTTCATGGAAAAAAATGCCAGATAATTTGGTTTATTCCAGAAAACCCCACCGACAAATCCCCACCAGAGGGGATTGTTATTTTTTGTCCAAATCCCTACTAGTTTAATATACTCAGCCTTTTTAGGGTTCCGTAGTAAACAAGGAACCCTTATAGTTTCGTCATGACCGTCTGTCTGTTTGTCCGTCTATCTGTCTGTCTGTCTGTCCGCGGTCTAGCTCCGAGACCCTTAATACTAGAAAGCTGTAATTTGGCATAGGTATACATATTAATTATGCCGACAAAGTGGTAAAACAAAATTATGTTTTTTTTTTTTTATGGTGCCTCTCCTACACCTAGTGGTGATGTTTTTTTTTTTAACCCCTAGTGTGGGATATCATTGGAAAGGTCCTTTAAAAACATTGTGAGTTTGTGAAAACCATTTTTGGATTCAAGGATCCGTTTGCGAAATATTAAGCTTTAAAGTGCTAATTTTTGTTAGAGTCAAGTGTCCCCCCCCCCCCCTGCCAGCTAAATGGTTGGTTATGGATGTGTGAAAAAAATCACAGCAGTAGTTTATGTAACGAAATTAAAAGGAAAACTATCACAGCTAAGTAGGCTCTACAAATTAACGAGTAATAATCGACCAACTTAACTTTGCAGTTGCAATAACATGTTTTCCCAAACATTCCGTAGAACATATTTTTCAACTACAAAATTAGGTTTGTTTTTGGGATAAATATTCATCCCAACTACGGAACCCTTCATTGTGCGTGGTCCGACATACACTTGGCCGGTTTTTATTCTAATATTCTAGTCGTTTTTGGCACTAGCCGGCCGCTGCCGCGGCACCGCTCGCTCGGTTCGTGCGTAGGGGTCACAGTTCTAACTTAACCTAACCTTACCTAACCTTTTAACTAGTGAGGATTTCTGGAATAAACTTAATTATTCAGCCGAAGATTGTTGCGCATATGTTTCAATCTGATAGTTATTTAGTTACAGCCCGATGAACATGAGGCGAATCCCTGCGCAGAAATAAATTCATGAGTCAGCGGGGATGAGTGTTGGGGTACTGCGCAGCGAGTACCTCACTTCAGAGCCGCCATAAAATTTGACGCGTACTATAACTATAAAAAACAACCGACTTCCAAAAAACATTACAAAGTGAAAAATAACTTTAATTTCGGAAGTCGGTGTCTTTCTTTGGTGTTGAATTTTTGTTTTTTGTCACTGACTTCCGAAATTAAAGTTATTTTTCACTTTGTAATGTTTTTTGGAAGTCGGTTGTTTTTTTTTTTTGTAAAAAGTTTTTATTTTTCACTTTTTAGTTGTGGTACCTACCCCACAAAAAATCGAATACCACTACCTGCTATGTAAATAACAGTGACAGGAACTTATCATATCATCCACATACTAAGTGGGAAAAAGTACGTATTATTGAAGCTAACTCAAAAACCATCGAAGCAAAGTTAATAAAATTTATATGGGACCACCTCGAGAGCTTTTTTAAAATCGGTCCACAATTGACGGAGATATCGGTGGACATACATAAAAAAAAAAAAGAAAAAAAAAAACAAACATACGCGACGAATATATAACCTCCTCCTTTTTGGGAGTCGGTTAAAAATAACCTTCTCACCCGACTGTAATGTAATATCTTTCGGTTCACTTAAGGGGCCGTACACGAAATCGACTGATTTAGATCAATTTTGTTCATTAGTTGTGACAAAGGGAAACAGAATTTCAACAAAATTATTTGTGATTTGAAAAGTCAAATTATTTGTCTTGTACATAGCGAAAAGGGATTTTTCAAATAAATTAAGAATTCGTGGAAAAGCACTAAAATTCGCAACAAGTTTTCGAAAAATTGACGCGAGACTGACGTTTGATCGTTTCGTTCGAAGAAACTACTTTTGATTTTGAAATTTAAAAAATATCATCATCATCATTATTATGGTCTACTTGTACAAAGGAGAACCACTTTTTTCAACTTCCATACAATATATAGCAGAAAAAAAATGGAAATAACAATTTTTTTCCTATTATTTAGCAAACCATATCAAGAAATTTAAAAATCACACATTAGTCTTCAGCTATCCTTGAAATAAAAATAAAAAAAATATTTTATGATTATACTGTATCTTCATTAAGTAAATCAAAGGCGAAATAAACCATATTTTCGAGAGCGTAAAAGTAATGCAACTATTAACAGGTGCTGGGACTGACGCGAATGGTTTAGCACCTCAAAAACTTTACTTTTATACTTATACAGACTTAATGTTTCAATTATTTCAAGTTTTCTTACAGTTAGATAAGTTATTGACGAAAAAGGGCTTTTTTCGTGCACGGAGCCTTAAAGCAAACTGATTAATTCAATCAAATTCAGTAGAAATTGCCATGTTGGAATAATTACCTCGGCAATCTAATTAATTAAAGACCACTGCAGTAATGCATTTACTTAATTGCCATTACCAGGATTTGCGACGATATTGCGCGGTTGAATTACGATATACGCGCGTACGAGGTGTCGTGTGGAGTGCTCTTTAATTTCGTAGTGCATTGGCAATTTTGTAATAATTTTTGAGAGTTTTATTAATATCAGTCAGGGGTTAAATTTTTTGCTTTAAAAGCGGTTCCGAGCTTGGCAAAATCGATTGTAACTTTTTCAAATGCTTGATTGACCACTGACTTAGGTATACGACCAAAGAAAAAAAAAACGTGTGGCACTCGGGGACTGCCGCGGTAAAGCTATTGCATAGCATTTGTAACCTCCATACTTCCTATTTGTCAACGCTACACTTGGGATGATGACGTGATGACATAAAACAAAAATTACGTTCCCATGACAACATCACGTTGTCATGGGAACCGTCATTACATGGTAGGCGGAGTGGGAGGTGTTAGGTTTCATTTTCGTTACGTTACGAAATTTCTTGATTCGGTCGCCGCACTCAAAGCCCGCGATAAAAGCTATGCAATAGCTTAAAAACTGACAAGAGGGCACTTGCCTGTTTAATAATTTTATCAAGAGAAGCAGAAACAGTTTTAAGTCGTCCTCTTGACAGTCTGGTGTTCTCCTGGAGATCGATAACAATTAAAATTCTATTGTTTTTTTCTTTTGGATTGAAGGGCAATTTGTTTACTGTAACGGCTAGGGCTGCGCAGGGTAGGCTGCGCAGGCCGTTAACGGTTAGGTAGGTAAATTAGGATAATTTAAACAGGTAGACAAGTTAATACATATATATTTGTAACACAGAAGTAAGTAACACGGCTAGGTCGTGGAATCAATGAGAAGAAATCTGAGGCGCACGAACCCGCGACGTAAATTCAATAGATTTTTTATCGAAAATACAACCATCCTATAGAATTTTAGTTAATATTTTTGCGAAAACGACCATAAGAATCATCCATAGAATATAGTTTTAAAACTAAGTAAATATTATGTGCGAACCGATTATTTTCAATTTTAAAATCAGTCAAATTTACGTTACGTATACGGTATACGTAACGTAAATTTGACTGATTTTAAAATTGAAAACCGATTAAAAAACCGGGTATACGGTTATACCCCGCGCGATCGCAAACACTGTGAATAACCGATGTTGTCAACGCTCATTCGACTTACCAGTTACTACTTTGGGTCGGATTAGGTAAAAGTTTCGAATACCTAAAACATTTCGTACTTTTAAGGGTTCTGTACCCGAAGGGTGCCAAACGGAATCCTATTAAGAGGAGCAGAAACAGTTTTAGGTCGTTACTCATGCAAACGGTAATCAATGAGAAGAAACCCTAGCACGAACCCGTAACGTAAACGTAACTTAAATTCGATAAGTACTAAGCCTCCGCTGTCCATCTGTCTGTCAGCGGGCTCATGAACCATAATAGGTAGAGTAAGTAGTAGTTAAAATTTTCACAGATTGTGTATTTCTATTGCCGCTATAATAACAAATAATTATATTGAAATAAAGTTAAAAATTAAAGGGCTCCGAAAAGTAACGTGTTTTTTTACAACATTACATTTTAAATATTTGTAGTGTTTAATATTATAAGGTGGTAGGGAACCCTTCGTGTGCGAGTCCGACTCGCATTTGGCCGGTTTTTTATTTTCGGCCAAAGTTGTGTACCTTCCTAAGTATATAAATAGCCATCTATCAATCTGCCCAAAAGTTTTTAGAGCCCAAGAATACCAGAAAAAAATTCTAATACATTTTTCAAGATACAATACAGAAAATCTTTCGAAACACCTTTGTTGAGTTCCTAAGAAAAACTTTTTCAAGGCAAAAAGTTAGTTTGACATTGAGAAATGAAAATGTAGAGAAACGATTTTAGCCTTGGCATTTGATTTAGTAAAAGTAAAAAAGGAAAAATCGTTTATTTCAATAATTTATTACTAAAAATCGTTTATCAAAACTCCAAAGTGGACACCCTGTATCTTGAGCACCATTATAAATATAAAACTTATTTTTAAATTATAAAAAAAATATTTCTTAATTTATATCTCTCCTGGTTGCTGAATTCTTGCTGATTGCTAACTTCATTTACCAGGACTTCAGTATTGTTTGTGTTAATCCAAGAGATGATTCAGCTATTGCGTAATTAAGTAACAAACAAAGGAGACGGAAACGATTACTCTTGGGCCTGAATGTAACGAGATGAAAATGATGTAAATTTATAGATTCAAACATATATTACTGTATTGTAGTGACCAGTTGCTATCCCACAATTTACACAGCGATCCATAGTTTCAACAATATCCAATCCAGAAAGCGGCGGTAAATTCCAAAATAACAATTCCAAGTCAATTGTGTGAGCGATCTTCGATGTCCAGTGTGAAAGCAAGGGTCGTACAGGGTAGGCAGAGTCAGAATCCATAAAAAACAAAGCAGTGGTTGTTGAAAATAAAAAATAATCGGGAAAGCACTCAAAACGCATCGAAAAACACGAAACATGTGGTAACTGTCTAGTAGGGGTGGGCGTTGTAACGACGAACCATTTTACGTCTTGGGTTCAACTTCAAACAGTCTTCATTGCACAAACCAGTTTTCGAATTACTTGGTGCGATTTTTTATTTTACGTCTAAGAAAATACAGTCGGGAACAATGATTCTACAATCTATCACACTCGTAAAACAGTCCTTCCAATAAAAAGTGAACTCTTTGTCAATGAAATACAGTCAATATAATGCATTACCACTTGTCAATGCTGTCGTTTGTGATACGAAAAAACCATTTCATACATTTCAAATCGTTGATAGTTGTAAGAAACTGCGCTCAACGAAAACGCAATTCTATTCCATGTTGGATAAGTTTCTTTTGTACTTATTCACAATTTATGTATTTTAGTGTTAGATGTATCATCATTTCAGCCGAAAGACGTCCACTGCTGGACATAGACCTCCGCCACTTCGACCGATTCTGTGTTTTCCGCATCCAGCGGATTCCTGCGGCCTTCACAAGGTCATCGGTCCATCTTGTGGGACGCCTTCCAACGCTACGTCTTCCGGTACGTGGTCACAAATCAGAAATGAAGAGATCCGCAGGAGAACCATGGTAACCGACATAGCCCGAAGAATTGCCAAACTTAAGTGGCAATGTGTAAAAGAAAAGAAAAGAAAGAAAACTTGTTTATTCTGCACAAACAAAACGCACATTTTTTTAAAAACTACAAAATACACACAAAACAAAAGTAGCCAAAAGCCTCGTATTCAAGTAGTAAAAAAGTTTGACGGATGGCCGATGGGGTCGAAAGGTTCTGGAGTGGCGACCACGTACCGGAAGACGTAGCGTTAGATGTATATTGTAAAATAGTGAATCCCCTTTCCATCATAAAAATAAACTTTGCAAACTTACTTAGTTTAGCTGGCAGTGGACGGCTCGCTTTATTCTTTTGCCCCTATCCCAATTTATTTGGAGTTGACATAGCATAACGTCTTCTTCCATACTTCTCTATTAGTCTTCATCTCTATAGTCACCTTCTTTCTAGCCATATCATCTTTCACGTAGTCCATCCATCGTTTTTTTTGGTCTTTTCTTACTCTTACAGCCATTCACATTCAAGCTCAAACTTTTCCCACGATATTTTCCTCGTACCTTCGCATCACATGCCCATACTATGACAACTTATTTCCACACAACCTTTCCGTCACCGTTGCCATTTTCAGACTTCCTCTCATGTACTTTTTTCTTATTCTATCCATTCGCGTAACACCACATATCCCTCTTAGCACCCTCATCTCAGCTGCATGCAATTGCCTTTCGCTCATCCCTTTTGTGGCCCACCCTTCTGATCCTGGATAAAAAACTGCAGGCCAAACCGTTGGTTTTGTAAATTTTCCCCTTAAGTTTAATGGGGAAAATGTGTAATATCTCCAGTTTGCATAACAATACCTGAAGACCAATTTCTCTAATTAAAAACTGTTATCTCAGCGACAATCATTGTCAAAATTTTGACAAAAATTTATGAAAATTTGAGGTAAGTATTTTTGATAGATTGCCACTGAGATTAAATAGCGAATGTTCTTACAAATACGGGACTTGCGTCTCTGAAGAAGACATTTTTAACAAAAGTAATAAATTGATAAGATTTAAAACCATTTATAACATTAGTACTTAATACTAACTAACTTCACATTGCTTGAAAAAAATTATAACAATTTATGATCTTTTATATAAATAGTCTTACTTTCAAAGTATTTCTGTTTTTCCGAGATACCAGATAAAGCCTCTTAATCAAAGCTTTTAAGTAAAATTATGTAGTACTTTCTGGTTTTGAAAGATGTCTGAAGTTTTGTTTGTAGGCGCTAAGACGTTGTTAAGTTAATTTTAGTTTTTAACTGAGTTCGGAGAACGTATAATAAAATAAAAAGAAAGTATTAAGTATTGTCTGGTGGGGCTGCCCCGTTTGTGTAGTGCATCGGGGATGTTCGCAGATGCGCATGTAGATTGCTTTTACGCAACAATGCGTAAAAGGTGCGCTTCCCTGGTGCGCAGGGTGTGGGGCAGCTCCAATAGTGTCTCAAGCATGGTTGCGAGTCGCCTGAACTGTGAATACTTTGGTCATTGTTGTGCCCTCTCTCATGGAATGTCGCAGCGGTGACCAACCGTTAGTGATTGTATTGTTTTCCTAGTTTTTGTTTAGTGTCTGTGCTTACTAACATAGTTGTAAGTTTTACTAACAATCCTGTTGAGTCTTGGTTACTCAAATAAAGAAAAATTATATTCTATTCATAGTGTGTTGTTTTTCTTGCTGGTAGACTATCGCAAAGCTAGTCTCAGTCAGCGTTCTTTCAGTTTACGTCAAAAATCTCCCTTAATTTTCATCAAATTCTCAAGTTCTTTGCGGCAAGGCACGGAACCGGTTTAAAAAATACCGGTTGATACCCGTTTATTTGGGTTTTACTCCGAGCTTTTCTTAAGAACGTGAACGTTTTAAGAACTTTATTTTAACCTATATTATACGGTTTATTCGACGAGCGGCAAAGGCAGTAAAGGCGTTGCAACTTGTGACTATTGGTGTGGATGTCGCGCTGAATAAAATCTAAACAAAAAACCAGTTAATATTTCACTAAACCGTTTAATCTGAAAAACCTTTATGTAAAGACACCTCCAAAACCGGTTCATACGAACGAAACCGAATGTAAAGGTTTTTGCGTCAGGTACAATAATAACGGTTTGAAAATTTAACCGGTATCCGCGCCTTGCCTCGCGGTGATAATTTTTACATTATTATCACTAGTCGATTCTGGAGGAAAAAGTTACCTAACAGTAGTGTTGGTTTTACGAGAATTTATAAATAATGCTGAGAATTAATAAAAATAGTGGAAATATGAGAAAACTCAGTTTCAGTCCGACTTTTTTTATTTTGATATTTTTTCGTAATTCACAGTATTATTATTAATTCTCTTAAATCCAACACTACCAAAAATGGTTCACTACTAGAGCGAAATACCATTTTTTGCAGTTTTAAATTTTTTCATTCAATATTTTATATTTGAAATCCCGGAGGTTGCATAAAAAATACTGTTTTTTTTTTTTCGGAATGGCATCTCACAGCTGGTTTTGAGAAACCGTCACTGTTTAACCAGTCAATCCTGTGGCTGCCTCAAGCTACTACACTCAAAGCCTCCAGCCAGGGCACATATATAAAACTAAGCTAAAAAGCTTAGGATGAACGCGCGCTAAGGGCACCCCCTGCGGGGTTCGAGCCTCGGCTTAGGGCGTTATCCGGAGGGAGGACATCAAAAGATAGAACGGGCTGGATCAAGAGGTTTTGATCATTATTATTAATCGGGGAATTTAAAGCTACGTGCACAGCTGCAACAACTGCTGGCACCTCGTTTTCGAGCAAGGGTCGGGGGGAGTATCATTTACTCGGGGGCGCGGCGGTCGAGAACGCAAAGGACCTCGGCGGCGAGGTCGGAATGACGGGAGGCGTCTGTGTTTGTACACTGTGCTTGTTTCCCTATTGCTCTCCTGGAGGAGGGTTATGGGGTCATCGGGGTCTACTAGGATATGCCTTGGGCGGCGAACTTTACTTATTCTACTCGGGACATAACTGGCGGCCTCGACAACCAGAGGGTTGCGATGTTTGGCCGCGGACTCAAAGAAACGCTTTGAAAGGCGTTTTAGAAACTGGTGGATTGTGGGAATCTTTAGGTCGAGGTGGAGAGCCTCGTTCCTGACGAACCATGGGGAACCTGTCGCCCTACGAAGGAATCTATTCTGCACAGTTTGCAGCCTATGTATATGACGGGGTTTTGCATGAGCAAAGACGGCACCCGCATAGGTCATGATCGGTCGAATGCACGCCGTGTAAACGCGCAATTTGCACCTAAGTAACAATTTGCTACGTGCATTCACCAGGAAAAAGAGTCTACCGAGAGCGAAAGCGGCTCGCGAACGAACCATCTTTATGTGCTCTGCGAAGGTCAAATGATGATCGAGAACGACACCGAGATATTTGGCTCGCTTCTCCCAAGGGATCGGCTTGCCGAACATGGTGATCGGTCGGGGGAGGGGGTATTTGAGCCTTTTACGCAGTTTCGTGAAGAGAACCGCTTGGCTTTTATCTGGGTTTACTTCTATGCGCCACTTTGTAAACCATGCGGCCAGTCTGTCGACTGCGCGTTGGAGAGTGAGGCGAATAGAGTCAGGGGATCTAGATTTGCAGTAGATGGCAGTGTCGTCTGCGAACAGACCCAACTGCGAACTACGGCAACCTTTAGGGATGTCGCTAGTGTATAGCGTGAATATGAGGGGGGACACCACAGAGCCCTGAGGGACACCTGCGCGGATGGGACGGGGAGTGGATATCGCTCCTTCGATGCGATAGTGGAAGACGCGGTTCGATAAAAAGTCTCGTAAGATGAGTACGAGACGATCTGGCACACCGAGTTGGTACAGCTTGTATATTAAGTCGTTGTGCCAGACTTTATCGAACGCTTTCGCTACGTCGAAGAATACTGCACCGGTCATATAACCGTGCTGGAAGCCAGCGCTTATGAATTCTACGATACGGTGGGCCTGATGCACGCTAGAGTGCTCAGTTCGAAAGCCGAACTGTTCGTTGGGGATGAGGCCCTTGGTCTCGGCGAAGTCTCTGAGACGCTTATAAATAAGCCTCTCATAGATTTTTCCGAGAACCTTGAGCAAACTAATGGGACGGTAACTGGTGGGCTCGGTTTGGGGCTTGCCGGGCTTAGGGATACTGATGACGGTGGCTTCTTTCCACGACTGGGGAAAGATATTGTTGCTTAAGGCACCATTGAAGATGGTGGTCAAAAGCATTATTAGGTGGGCGGGGAATAGTTGGATCACCCTATTGGTGATACCATCTGAACCGGGGGCTTTACGGGCTTTAAGACCTTTGATGATGTCGTGCACCTCGTCCGGGAGGACGGGGGGCAGCGGACAGTCAGGGTCATCGACGGGAGGGAGGGAGGCTCTACGTTCGACTTCCGCGTCGACCTTTGACAGGTGAGCTTGGTCTACTGGTAGGGAACTGGGAGTGCATTGGGCCTCGAGGCTGTCTGCGAGACATTCAGCCTTTTCGGCATCGTCGAATGCGATGGTTTTATCGGGACGGGTCAGAGGGGGCATGCCGGAGGATTGGGGAGCCCTGAGTTTCCTCTGGAGCTCCCAGAAGGCCTGATGGTTTGGCTCTAGTTCGCCGAGTAACTTTCCCCAGCTCGCGTCCCGCAGCTCCGCTACACGTTTCTTTACAGATCTCTGTAAATAGCGCATATGGGCTTTGTTGGCGTTACAGGGAAAGCTATCGTACGCACGTATGGCCGCGTTCTTCTCAGTCAGTAATGCACGCACATCGTCCGGCAAGCGCCAGCGACGGTCGTCCGTCGCTGACACTTCCCTTGAACAATCGTTCAGGACGGTTTGTACATGATCAGTGAGTGAGTCGATCGCGGCCGTGGTGTCGGCGACAGAGTCAAAGAGATCGGGGATAGAGTCTAACTGAGGGGACGTGTTGGATTTCAGCTGTGTGCTTACTTTCTTCCAGTCCGTGATCCTCTTAGTGATAGGGGGGGCGTTCGGGTCGGGGAGACCTATGCGGGGGTATAGTCTCATGACTACCGGGCGGTGATCAGAGTCGAGCTCTTGTACCGTTTCTATTGACTCTAACTTTAGGTTGACGTTCTTAAGGAGCGCCACGTCTAAGATATCGGGGGTATGATTGGGATTTATGAGAGAGAAATGAGTGGGAGTCATCGGAGCGATGACGTCAAAAGTCAGGGAGTTTGAGAGGTCGAACAGATGTTGACCTCTGGGGTTGGTTACCGAACTATTCCAAGAGGGATGTTTGGCATTTAGATCGCCCGCTATGATGAGCGAGTTACTCATAGCGAGTAGGATCGAGAGATCGTTTGAGAGGGATTGATAGTGCCCCGGGGCGTTATCGGGGGGAACTGTACTGTTCTGTACTGACGCAACTCTAGTAGAACAATTTCTATATAAACTTCATGGTAATAATTATTTTACCAGATTCGCGTCCCACCGTCCGTCGCGTCACGCCTGTCTACGGTAACTTTTACACGTGTCCTTTACATCTGATTTTGCACCACTGTCAAAATCACAGTGATCTTTATTCCCCTCATAATATGGTTGCTATTGGATTGCTGCCACTGACTAAGTACTGACTATAATGAGCCAGTGATCATTATTGTCATTACTATAAGGTTGCCTTTGGGTTGCTGCTATCAGAGGGTTGATATTACTGTTAAAGGAATGTAAGCGCACATACGCACGGGCGCTTTTTTTATCACGAAGTTTTTGATAGTGCTCTGGATTGTTTGCTCTCGGCGTCGCACCGAGCGTTGAGAATCCAGTAGAGTGCATCCCTAGCGTGTTGAAAAAGTGCACAGTTGGATTTAGAGCAGTAGTTTGCACGAGCATCGAAAATCCAGTGCGCAGCAAGAAATGTCGCGTTGAAAAGAGCGCCCGTGCGATCATAGGCTAACACTGTGTGTCTTTTGAAAAGCTTTTTGGGTTCACCATAAACAAGGTACAGTTTTAATAACATTTATTAATTTTGGGTCGATCGAAACAATGGAAAAACCCTCTTCAATTAATTAATTCTTCTTTTTATTACTACTAATATTTGTTGTCGTTCAAAACAAAAAAACGAGGACATCCCAATGTCACACGTCAGAACCTATCTGCTCAACACAAAGGAATTAATTTAACAAAAGCAGAAGCAAATAAAGGTTCTAATTGGAATAGAAATTGACGAACACAAGTAAATTACGAACATTGCGAAGAACAATGTAGGGTAGCTCGATAACTAATAACATATCCAGTATAAACTGGCCTCTTATCCTACCCTATATTGTACTATTAAATGAGCAGTCACATTCTCGAAAATAGCTCTAACGATTTTGATGAAAGTTGCAAAATGGGGGGCGTAAGGGGGCGAAAAATCGATATAGCTAGGTCTCATCTGGGAAAATTCGTTTTCTCCGTATTTTCACCCGAGCTCGGTCACCCAAAATTTAGAACAAGATATTGAATAATAACATGGCAGCGTGGAATTAGTAAGTAGGTACTGTAAGGTTTTACGATGAGATGCAACCTCATGCTGTACAGGCTGGCAAGAATGCTGCACGTCATCCGAACAATCTGACCGGATATATTTAAAATAGGATTTGGAATAGTTTTCACTTGTCGATAAAAAAAAAGATAGTTTAGCTCCAGGCGGTGCTTGTGTTAATATTATGTTGTATTAATGAATTCAATATAATTATGGTTTTCAATCAAGAGTTAATTTCAACACCGTCCCGGGTACCGCAGTCACGCGAGTGTCTACAGTACTTACTATCATGGCAGCATTGAATAAGTAGGTACTATACATGGATTGGTATAAACTTTCCAAAACTACTCGTATTAAATGAGCAATATAGGTAATCACGTTCTCGAAAATAGCTCTAACGATTTCGATGAAAGTTGCAATATAGGGGTTTACGGCGGCGAAAAATCGATCTAGCTAGGTCTCATATGTGGGAAAATTAGTTTTCTCTATTTTCACAGCCTCGGGAATGTGATACAACGTTGGCATACCTGAACAATAACATGTTTATCTATTTTCACCCGAGCAGAGCTCGGTCGACTTATTGAAGCTACGTACTAACAATGTACACTTGAAAAGAAAACTGAAGACACACTTAATAAATAAAGCATATTATAACATTAACGAGTTCCTAGAGAAAAGATTTGTATTGACATAGTAGTGATTTGATTTAATTATATTTTATCTTATTTTTTGTAAAAAAAAAAAAAACAAAAAAAAAAAATTGCTTATTAGTCTTATAGGCTAGATTGTAATTAATTATTAAGAACCAGGTTCTTTATAATAAAGGAAAAAAAAAAAATTGTGTTTGTTCATTTCTGGATTTTTTTACATTGTTTTTTTATTGTTGACATGATTATTGTGTATTATTAACTTATTTTTGTTTTAGAGTTCTGTTTGATTTTTGTTATTTTGCTCTTTAACTACTTAATTTAGTGTTATTCGAAGAGAATGTTTAAATTAATTAATAATATTCCTGAATATTTGCACGTGTGGCAAACATGCCTGTACCTAATAATGTTCCTACCATCTTGCATGCATGTGTTTTCTTGTATGTATGACACTTGTTTAAGCAAATAAATATTATCTTATCTTATCTTATCTAATAGGCCAGCTCAAAATCAAAGTGTCACCACACCATTGAAGTGCAGCCTACACAAAACTGTTGATATTATTTAAGTCGTCGAAATCGTTTTTTTTTTTAATTGCCTCTGTTTAAATTTTGAGCATGAAAAACAGGTGGTAGTCACATCACAAGGTATATTTATGAAGGAAAAAAGAAAGAAAATAAAGTACGTTTATTTTGTAAACCTTGGTCTGCCCTATGTCTAACCAGGAAGTCCAGTATTCTTAGGAACGTTTGCATTCTATTCCCTTCCCTCCCTGAAAATACCTCTAATTTATCTACCTACATGTTTGACAAGGTTTTGGCAATGATTGTCGAAGAGGTGAGATCTCGACAGGAATGAGGGGGGATAGATTTTTAAAGTTTTTAACTTTTGGAACTGGCCTTCTCATTGTTATGTCGATGTCCTACCGACTAAAACCGCATACGGTGTTCTATGTAATATCCAAATGGCTGGACTGAGCTGTCCCCATAAATTTTCAAAAATGTTGTTCGGATGATTACTTACTGGAATCTCTTCCGAAATGAATTTTCGTTCAGGATCATTTTACTCATACAAAAACAGAACATCGATGCAAATTCACAATGATAAAATGATGTAATTAACAATGAAATGAAACGGAAGCGATATGTTTGCAATTCTGACATGTTCTGACCTGTCAGTCTCACAAAGGCGCGTGAATATCTGAATTTAGGCCAAATTCAACATCCGTCAGAGATACTACGTTCAATGCGGCCCATCACTAACTACATTTGTGTCGCTCGACCGGCCAACGCTTGATGCTTGCTCCACTGAGTCAGATCTCACTGAATTATAAGGTAATTTTGGGACACCCACAACTTGGCTTGGCAGCATCTAGCACAAATTGTAGAAACTAGTAGATACACAAAATTTTTTCGCTGTTAAGTAGAAATATTTGCTTTATATTCATATTTTTATTTTACAAATAATTTTACATAGACGTTTTCTCTCTTTATAATCCCTTCTTCCAAGGACCTAAAACAAGAACGCTGGATATCCAGGGTGGCAGGGACATCGACGCAAAAACTGTTACCATGGATTCAGTACATGATTCTGAACACCGCCATTGTATATTATTGTGTTTGATTTATTTTTTGTTGTGTATTTTTGTGGTGTACAATAAAGTATATATATAAATAAATAAAGAGACATATGTCTTTTTTAATATTTGACTTTTTTAAAGGTTTTTTTTTATTAGAAGACTGTTTCTGAACCATAAGTAATTAATTTTATGAAGAAGATTATAATTTTGTGGAAGGAAGTCTCGTAATTAATTGTTTAAATTTAATTACGTCCGTAATTAGTAGGAATAGAGCGATGGAATGTTTACTTATAATTTGAAATGATCAAAAGCGAAAGCTGACTTTATGAAAACTCCGACATTATAATTTTGGGTGTGTTAAACGGCCTTAGAAATAGTAGGAACTAGTTTGGTTTATACATTTTCAGACATGTTTTTTTCTCTCGTAGATATCTTTGAAACGTGATATTATTTTTGTCTGACTACCTCGTTGATCTAGTGGTTGTGTAGCAGTTACACCGCCACATACAAACTACGCATCAAAGACATGACGTCACACAAATCCTGCATCGCGCAGTTATAGTTTACCGAGCGATCGACATACATACAAGATTTCAACTTCCAACCGATGGGCAGTTGCCCGCTAGACACAACACCCGTCTGGTTGGAGGATCCTCCCTTTTCTATGGTGGATGAGTGAACTTTACACCCTGTTTCTCATGCCACTAAATTGGTGACCCCGACGTGATATGAACACGCAACCTTCTGATGCCACTAAAGCTGTAAGCGCTAGTTCTGAGCCTGAAGTCCTGGGTTCGATTCCCGGGTTAGGCAAAGTGCTATTGGGTTTTTTCATCAGGAATTTCTCAGCTGCAGCCCGGACTCTGGATTTATGGAATTATTCAAAATTGGACAGGATATCGTCTGTCGGGTCAACAAGTACCTTATTATATACCTAAGTAGTTGTTGTTTATCCACAAAAACAAATGAGCGTGCATCATTCTGGTACTAGGCACACATGAACACAAAAGGTCAAACGATGCTGACTGCCGGATGCCTCACAAAGATTTGTATTAGAGGCATCCTTTGTTAACTCATTGTGGAGCTAACAAAAGACAGTCGTACAATCGAGAACAGTGTGGCTTGTTAACAAAATGAACTCATCTGTGACTGGAGAAGTTACGAATGGATTTAGTCTGGTTTGTGTTTATATATAATGCAGGTGTTTCTTTTAGAATTTAGTATTTAATTCTGAGTTTTTAGTTACGGAATCTGAGTAGAGAGAAATGAGACTATAATGCTTTACAATAACATCTGAAATCAAAGGGTCAAAAGTCTGCTATGTTAAAATTGCATAGCAGTCTTGGGCCCAAATCTAATAATACATTTATGATAAATCATTTAAATAATGGTTACTGCAGTGCATTTCGTTGTAACTTTAAATAGTGATGAAAATGTAAAAAAAAAACCCTATTTCTAAAAATTGCTGTAATTTTTCATAAAATTTTTGGTTATCGTTTGTTGTTTGGTCAGCAAAATACAGCAGCAAACACAAACTTTGACAGCACATTTGAATTGACTTTTGCCGAAAACTGGAGCTATTCGTTTTAGATAGTGGATAACTGACACGGAGACATAATTAGGTAATATAACTTTAGGGGTATGAGGAACAGGGTTTAAAGTTCACTCATCCACCATAGAAAAGGGAGAATCCTCAGACCAGATGGGTGTTGTGTCTTTTGGGCAACTGCCCAACAGTTTTAAGTCGGAATCTTGTATATATGTCGATCGATCGCTCGGTAAACTCTAATTGCGCGATGCAGGATTTGTGTGACGTCATCTCTATGATGCGTAGTTCGTATGTGGTAGTGTAACCGCTACATAACAAATAATTTTACATCACTTATTGATAGACTGTGTTCGATATGAGTCTAATAGAAAAAAATATCAGAGGGGTAATTCCCGTAATTTTTGAGAACGTTCGTTTTCGCATCTTATTCGCAATCTGTCAAAAACACTATCATTACCAACATTTTTGACAAGTTTGATAGATTGCGACTTGAATGTAAACATTTTATAATTACGAGAATTGGCCTTCTGTTTGGAGACTTGAGGTAAAATCGACTTGAAATTAATTAGTACATTCCATAAAACTCTGTCTCAACCAAATGGTGTTGATGTGAAGAGTCTGTTCAGGTGCATGGCCCAATTAATGTAGTATCCGTATCGTGGAAGCTACCCTCACTTTCTTCATAAATTAATAAGCTTATCAAGTTTTCTTCGTCTCATCAAGGCTCTGAAATATTTCTTAGAAGCTTTTCTTTGAAAGACCAGGTGAAACGGGAGGACGAACTCAGCATTTTATTATTTTCTATTCATAAAGGTAGCCTCGTTGCTCAAGTTTACAAAAGTTCTTTGATTAAAACTGGGGAAAATTACAGTCGAGTTTAATACCGGTTCGCCGTTCAAAATGTTTCCTAGTTCGTCTTATATCGACAGTAAGAAAATCACAAATTAATCCTAACCTGTAGGTATTTAAATTGATGGACAGAAACCTTCGGATCTTACACAAAAAATGTCTACACTAACTTTGAGTTTGACAAGTCCTTTGTACGACATTTTGTAGGGTTCCGTACATCAAAAGGAAAAAACGGACCCCTTATAGGATCACTCGTATGTCTGTCTGTCTATCTGTCCTTCTGTCACAGTCAATTTGCTCCGAATCTAATGGACCGATTAAGTTGAAATTTGGTACACATGTATATTTCTGTGACGCAAACACGGACATATAACGTACCATATCAGGAAATAGTTTCGAAAATATTTTAATTTTATTAAATTTGCTTGGTATTTACATTATTTAAAAACGATCAGACTTAAAATAATAATATGTACAAGCATATAAAAAGGGCGGGGAAATGATCATAGGGCATCAAAAAACTCGTCCATATCGCTGTCAATAGGAAAAGTGCCCAAAAGGCTGGCAGCATTGCCACGTTGTATGGCAATGCTGATTCTTTGACCAAAGAATAGGCCAGCCCTCTGGTCACGTGAAGAGTCGACCAGCCGCTTGGCGATGTCTTGAAAAACAAGGTGGGCACTCGGACCCCATGGCCCTAGTGTTAGTGGACTTATATGCTCGAAAATATTATATTTGATATAAAATAGTTGGCAACTCTGGGCCTGACGTACCATCGAAGAATCGCACAACTATACACCGTAAGGACTATGCAGCGCTCGGCCGATACAGTAACGCTTACCTACGAAAAAAAAGGTTTGTGTGCACTGGATTTTGTTTTCAAACTGCTTAGGTGCGTTTTTTCGATGGTACCTAGATGTTGTACATAAAAAAATAATGAAATATACGTTTTCAAAATAAATGATTAAAATATCATACTGTAAGTAATCCTGGCTTTACTTTATCAATGCAAGAACTGCAAAAACTTAATTGAAAATGTGACGTTATACAGGATTAAAAATATCACTCCGTGCAGTGAAATGTTTTCAGCTTTCCGAATAAAGTCAACGAGGGCTCTTTACCACAGAAGCGGTTGCCTAATTGAATTAGGGATGTTCCGTATCATCCACCTTTTATTTGTCTTCAGAATTAAACGACCTCAGTCAAAGACGCCATATTTGTTCACGGTTGCCACGGTTGTCCAGTATAATTAGAATTTACCCGTGTCGAAGTTTTTAGTCAATAAAGTAAAAGGTGAATAGGGAACTTTGATTGAAAGATTTTCAATGAATTTCCAAATGAAAATTCAGGTTAGCCGATTTAAATCATTTTTGAGAGCTGCAGCGATTTGTATAGCTTTAATCACTAGTTATAACAGACGCCCGAAGCGCTCGTCTTGTACGCTGCGTTTTGGGTGTTCAATAAAATTTTATGAATTTCAATGTAACGAATTACATCTAGCGCTGCAATCCTCGCCGCGTGGACGTAAGTTCCTTTTTACAAATTTTCCTTGTTGTTTTCTCTGCATCAATAAAAACTTAAAAGAAAACCAGTTAAACTGAGGGTTCAAAAGTTATAACAAAATATGGAAATCTTGGTCAAACGCACCGAGACCGCGGGCTCGGCGCGTGCCCAAAATGCAGCGTACTGAGCGCGCGCCTCGAGCGCTTGTTATAACTAGTTCCTTAAGGCGTAGACAAACTGACCATACTATCAGCGATAACGAAGATGGATATGTGAAAAATGTATGGGACTGACATAATATATGCTACCGAAAAACTTAAGTCAATCTCTTTACTTTTGTTGTCATTTGGGTGTCGCAAAACATTTCAACATATTTATGCAATGTGTAAGTTGTGTTTGTGTGTTGTCTTTGGTCTTGGTACGACCCACAGAAGATATGTTGAATATGAGTCTATGGTCTCCTTTTTGTCTGTTTTTATGAACTGTAAGTCCTCCATGTAGGTACTAAATAAATAAATGAGGTTTTGCCTACTTTATATTAGTGTGTATTTTATGTCAGTTTTTGTAATGTGCGTCTTGTTTCTGTGAGAATAAACAATTTTTCAATGTTTTCTTTAAATACGAAACGCTTTAGGTGTGTCTAGACTCTCTCATTAGCAAGACGCAGTACTCTGTGCTACAGTTAAAACCAATAAAACTGACCAACCGAAAATTGAAAAGTCAACAAAAAAAAAACTTACACAGTATCAAATTCATGCTAATTACTGTTGTGATTGATTCAAACGAGTCGGTCATTCAGAAAGTTGAAGCCCATTCCAAAGCGGTCCATGGTCTGGTGGTATGGTGCAACTCCATGGTCATTTTCATAAATGATATTGTAAAAAAATATAGCTACATAATTATTGTTGAATTTATTTATATGTGAGAAAGATGTAAAACAGTTGGGTAAAAACGTGCACGTTAAAAGCGTCCAGAGTACAAATAAGAAACAAAAAAAGAAAAACAGAAAAACAGTCAGTCTCAACTGACGGTCCCGATCACGAACATGACGCCTGCATGACGGATCAGCACAATTCGGCTCAATCATTTTGAAGGGAACTAATTAATGATCCAACACACGTGCCACCATCAGCGAGATATTTGAGTGAGCATGACACAGGTAGTCTCAGCCGCCAGGGCACATTCAAGTCAATGGAATTAATATTAACTGCCAATTGAATCACTTGACATGAGATTTAGGAACAGATTAAATTCAATGAGCTTTTAGAAACTGGGAATGAATCTAATGAATACACCCTTGGGATTTGGATAGCCTGTTCAATTTCACATCCAAATCAATAAAACTGACATGAATACTTTTATGCATGATATTTAGGTAAACAAACTCACGCCTTCTTCCCATGGGGGTAAGCAGATACTACAGAACGAGAGTACCGACTAAAAAAAAATAAAAAAATATACGGTTGAATTGAGAAACCTCCTTTTTTTGAAGTCGGTTAAAAAGAAATAAAATAAATTTATTTAGCACAGACTAAAAGGCACACAACACAGCATAATTATACTACTAGTAAAAAAACAAATAAAAATTAGGAAACAAATAAAAAGTGTAAACGCAACCGACCTTTCTGAAGAACATCACTAACAAGGTCATTCTGTGTTTCTAGGGCGTCCCATTCCGACAGGTAAACATCGTCGCTAATAACTAATTGTTAAATACAATCACATTGGTCGATATTTGATAACTCCCATGTGTTATTTGACATGATGTATCAACCGGTTGCAAATAATGTGCACCTGAATGTTCTGAAGAATATTAGCAATATGGTCACTATAAAGACAGATGTGACTACTAGTCACATCTGTCTTGTAAATACCTTTATACCTTTTATTATTTATCCTCAACATGACCAAATCACATTAATAAATTTAAATGATTTAAAATAAATAATTATTGAAACACATAAAGAAAAGGTGTCCTTCGGCTTCATTAAATAAATAGGTATAATTTTAATAACACTAATTGGCCACGAAGTAAACATGGGTACATCTAATTAACACAGCTGATGAGCTCTGTTTTGTCAAAATGAACCATACATCGACATTATTTTCTCCCATTTTAAAGGAAGAATAAGAACTAAACTTTTATTTTGTCCGTCAGGTACCTAGTTTATTAAAAAATATTGGACAAGTATTTTCCTTTTTTACATTATCAAAAGATTACGGCGATACATTGAGTTAAAGTGTGCCATGACGTCACTAGTATGTAGATTTTATACTGACTTGTGACGTAGCGACCCCCATTCGCCAACTTTAATGCGTTTTCTCTAAGTAGTTTTTTATTAATATGATAAAGCAAAAAATACGTGTCTAATATTTTTTATAAACTGACTGACGGATTAAATAGAATTTCTTTTTTTTGACCCAGGCATCATCCCTATTGTAATGATCTTAAATGGGTCAATCAATCTGCTTGCCTATTAGCTGGATACCATATTTTACATGGAGCAGCTATCAATTTCCACAAACCAGTACTGGGCAACACGATACCCCTTGGTAAGGCTGGTTGACAGACTGAGGGGGGTTTCTGACTACCCGTAAAGACTGTCAAAGATCTACGAATGACAACCGGGACCAACGGCTTAACGTGCTTTCTGAAGCAAGGAGGGGTCTCGATATTTAATGGATGATCACCCATCCACAAACCGACCTCGGCAAGTGTAGCTTAACCTTCGATCGATCCGTGCAGCCGTTATCATTTAGCCACGAGCCCCTTCTTAATTAATGACTGATAAATACCTTTCTCATTACTGATACAACTTGTAATTACTGAGTCAGTTTAACCTGATTGCATTTTAGTATAATAATCAATGTTTGTGAGGAACTTTGGCTCCTGAGATACAAGTACAGTATAACTATTTTCTTAATGTCCCTCGGCAAACTTCGTGTTTCGTCAGTCGTCGGATTTCTATCAGTTTCCAGTTGCACTTGGTGTAGACCGGACGGTCTCAATCGACTTGGAAGTATTATAGAATTGTTTATACTCTTTTAACTTGATATAATTTATTTTAAAATGGGAAGAAAGCTGCTAAAGTCGCAGGCACGAAAAAGGGTTTTACAGCTCTATACAGTTCACACGGAAATCAAAACAAAACAACAATACATTATTAATTATTATACACGATAAATCTAATAATTGATGGACATGGAAATTAGCAATCGTTTGCGAAATGCGATGATCCCCGAGGGATATAAAGAAAATAGTCAGACTGTATTTACTTAGTTCAAGAGCCAGCTGTTCTACCTGATTTCGACCACCACTTGTACAATCATGTTTAGTGTATGACTAACTTCATGTGTTTCTCTTTGTACAATAAAGTTATTATTTATTTTTACTGATTGTGTGTTGGCTCATTTTGGCAGAACTAAGTCCTTAATCTTATAAAAGCTCTATCAGCAGCTTATAGAATCCCATAATGAATGTAAAATAAGAATATTAAAGCAACGAAGGGTAGTTGCGACAAAAATATAATCACTCTAGCGGCTTTGAAGTGTCTCAGATAAAAGTAATCGGATTATTTCACAGATTTTATACTCGCAGTGGAGTCGGCGCATATTTTGGTATTAACTATAATAAATTGTAGTTTAGCCCTTAATAAGATTAAAGACTCTCGCAGACAGGCGTGACGCAACAGCGCAACGCGACTCTAGTAGAACAATTTCTATGAAAACTTGATGGAAATTTTCTACCAGAATCGCGTCGCACCGTCGCATCACATCGTCATGTCCGCGCCTGTCTGCGGTAGCTTTAAGTCTGTGAAAAACCTTAGTGAACATTTCTCATTGGATTTATCTTTATCCTAAGATAAACCTCCTTCCTACTGATCCTTAATACTGTGTGAATTTTTTTTTACAATGCATGTGCTCGAAAAGAGAGTTTTCTAAGCAGCCAAACTGGGCGGAAAATGTCACTTTTTTTGACTAGTGCTTTTTACTTTTCTCTTTTTTTAATTTTTAACTCCGTCAAATGGTACAATAGTTAAAGTCGAAGTCGAGGTCAAAGTCAAAGTTAAAGTCAATGTTATGACTATGGCGATGATGATGATGAAGAATATTGTCTATATTATTTATGTACGTCAGCCAAGATGTCAGATGTTACACATCATATGCGACTACTGTAAGGTTCGCTCGTTTTTTTATTTCCTCGCACAATGTATGCATTGTTGTATGATACACGTGCGTAAGATGATTTCCGACTTGTGTCAAAAAAATGCCACTTGTCGGAAATCACCTACTTTCCGCACTTGTAGCATAAATAACTATTTTGAAGTAGGTAATAGGTGCGAAAAAGATACTGACAGAAATCCTGAAAATCTGTTTTTGCTAAAAGGGTATTAGTATTATAACTTTATATAATATTACGCCTGTATTCCCCGAAGGGTTAGGCAGAGGTGTATCTGTAGTAGGTACACCCAAATATCGTGAGTTATGTTTAAGTCCCATGTAATAGGGGGCGAGCCTATTGCCATCAACCGGGCACAAATCCAGACTACAAGCCATCACACCTGCGGAGTTTTGCTAGCTAATTTATTTTGAACCTGTAGGTATAGTAAAATATTAACAAATATACCTATAGTTAAATATTTTGTAATTTTTTTTTATTTAAAAGATTGTCCGTGGGGTTTCTTGCCCGTTCTTCTCTATAGGTACCTACCTACTACGCTTTGGAATGGGCAACTAACTTCATATTTCTGACTGACCGATTCCTTATGACAATTCAAAAGTGCCTGTAAATGGTTTAATTGAAAAATTTATAAAAACATATCGATTGCCACTTAATATATTAATTAATTACTTTCGATGGCAGAACTAAACGGATATTTATGCCTAATTTATTAACGCAGTTATCTGTACAGACGCCAGCACATCAAGCTACCCGAAACTGTCAAATTTTTCCAATCAACTTTGAACCTTATGCTTCAGCAGTAAAGTTGAAAATCTATTCAATAAATTTGACAGATTGTAGTAGCCTGATGTGCTGGCGTCTGTACATCTAATTATTTTTCCAATTCAGACGAGAGGAAAACCAAACATTTCTTCCTATACAATGTTCCTTAATCGAATAAAGAAGGAGAACGTTCTATGTAATCTACACCCTTTTGATAAATGCTATCAACCCTACTGCCACAGTATAGTAAATACAAAAGGTCAACTCAGTTCAACGTGCGAAAACAGGCACACGCACCCATAGTCAGTACCTTTGAAAAAAACTCGCAATATATTGAAAATTAGGTTAGGCTTTCACTTGTGGCGGTAAGGCCTGTTATGGAGGAATGGCTGGAGAGGCAGCACGGCGCCCTCAGTTTCCGGCTGACGCAGGTAACACTGGACACGGATGCCCGCGTGTCATCACTGTGTAGACTGTCCCGAGGATACGGCGCAACACACGCTGGAGGAGTGCCTAGCTTGGGCTCAACAGCGCTGTACCCGTTGCAACACTTGGTGCGGGTGATCTCTCGCTTCCGGCCGTGGTTCAGTCCATGGTCAGAAGGGAAAACGCGTGGGATGCTGTCGCCCTTTTTGCGAGGAGGTGATGCATGCAAAGGATACGGTGGAGAGGGAGAGAGAGCATACCTCTCACTCTACCCGCACCAGAAGAGCAGCCAGGCGTCGAAGGGCGCTTAATGATCTCCGGCCACAATAAAGAGGGGTCTGCTGGCGGCGAAATTGTTGATGTGTCATGGCTGGAACAGTCAGGCCCAAAGAAGAGGCATACAGTGTTGCATGCGCGCCTTTATGGGAGGACGTGCGATCGTGGGATCGGCCGCACTGGGTGATGGGGCCCGCTAGGCATGGCGGGCTGATACCAGTCGTTGGTGCGGCGAACGTACAAGTATCTCCCGGGCCCCCGACGCATGGTAGTGGTAGGAACAGTTGGGTTTTAGTCGGTAGGAGTCCGACATAACCCTCCATGAAGGATATCCATGAGGATTTCTAGAAGAAAGCAAAAAGAAAAGGTTGGTTCTTTTTAGGTTCAAACTCAAAACATTTCAATAAAACCAATTATACGCACTTCTGAATTGTCAAAGAATTCAGTCAGCCAAAATGATGAAGCTAGTCGTAAACAAAACTTTTTTAAATAAAAATCTGTGTCATTGGTCTTAACAGTAAAGTTGATCTTGACGTTTTATGACGTACAGGTTTAATGACATTCAACCGGTGGTAAAGTAATTACGAAGTCGTCTATGCTTACGTCGATCTCCCTTGAATGCCAGTTCGCGAGTGCGCTGTTTTTTTGTGAATGGCTTCTCGTAGGTCAACCTAGGAGGTGGTCGGCTGTTAAACCGGACTATCAAGCGGATGCCTTAATAAATTAAGGTCTGCAGGCAGGGCATAAAACTTATAAACTAAGCGACTACACGCTAAGGGCGGGTTGCTGTGGGGTACGGACCTCGATTTAGGGCGTCATGCTCCGAACCAGCCTGTCCCTTGCTGCCCCCCTGCAGTGTTCACGCTCACTGTATGGAGCCAAACTTCTGTACCTGTCGATGTTGTGCCTCTGCCATCCTATCGTACCCAATAACTGGAATTCGTAGACCTTTATAAAGAGGAGTCGTGTCTTTGTGTGTCTTGAATTAGCCAATTCCATTTGTATTGTGGTTTCTGGGTAGTTTGTACCTATCTAACGTAGGTAAACTTATTTATTTATTCTTGACTTTACGGCGGCGAGTCGCGTGTGCGTGATAGAATAGTTTTAGGTTCTCTCAGGAATCATCGCATTTCCGAATACAACCGAATGCTTATTTTCATGTCCATCAATTATTAGATTTATCGTGTATAATAATTTAAATTCAGAACTAAGTACTTTATTGTTGATTTATTTTGATTTCTGTGTGAACTATATAGAGCTGTAAAACTATTTTCGTGCCTGCGACTTTAGCAGCTTTCCTCCCATTTTTAAAATACATTACATTAACCGCTCAAGCCCGTTAAAAGAGTTTTAATAACTCTATAAACTTCCAAGTCGATTAGAGCGTCCGGTCTGTACCAAGTGCAAAGGGCATCTGATAAAAATCCGATGACTGACGAAACACGAAATTTGCCGAGGGACATTAAGAAAATATTTATACTGGTGCTCACACTCTCAAACATCGTGACCAGATTTTTATAGACTGCCATCAAGTTCTTCTAACTGAACAGACGGTTGCGCCACTTCCTCTTCTCATCGAAAGCATTAGAAAGTGGTGAAGGGTGGGCGTTTTGGGGGACTGTCTTAAGTAATTTTTACGTTCAAAAAGTGCTGATTCTCAGCCTAGTTTGAATAAATGACTTTTGATTTTGAGTATAAGCTGACCTCTTATTCCATTGAATCTTTGTTCTATGCTTGGTCAGTTCAAGGTGTTGCAATTATACATTATACCAATATTAAATAGAAAAAAAATAACGAAAGATTGAAACAGTATTTATTGAGATGATCACAAATTACACTAAAACACTCTCAAGAAACATAAATTAAAAAAAACAGTAGCATTCCGGGAGTGCCGACAGAAGTGAAAACTTGAACAAGATCGCCTAGGTGGAAGAAAAATACTTGTATAGAACATTGGTCCATAACCTTAGCTAAATAAAGAGCACAATCGCGTTTACAAAAAAAAAAAAAAACTTCCAAAGCCTTTAAAGTAAAAATACTTGCATAGAACATTGATCCGTAACCTAACATAAAAAGAGCACAATCGCGTTAAAAAAATGTGGTGTCGGTAACGGTGTCGTAAGTTAAATTTTTTTTTCCCATATCATAAATGCCCAACACGCCTAAAGAAGTTTGCACTTCAAAAAACAAAGTAAAATTAAAATAAAAGCAGAAAGTCTTGTACGAGGCCAAAAGGCTTAAGCTGACATAAAAATAAAGTAAGTATTAAACAAAATGTTTTTAGTAGTATCCATGTTTTTGGAAAAATAGCCTGACAAAATGTTTATTATATAACTAATGAATCACAACCATGAAATTAAGTTTACAACGTAATCAACTCTCAAAGGGTGATGAGACCTCGAAGTTCAATGTAATATGTTCAATAAGCTTGTGGAAACCCTTATAACAAGTTCACAAAAACGTCTAGAAATAACTTCGACCTTTTTCAATAAAGGTAATCTAGGCTTTTTGAGGTTTGGATGGCGTTAAAAGGGCTGTCAAGGAATGTGACGAGAAAATCCGAAAATAGAGTTTTAAATAATACATATCTGGAAAATAGTGACCTATTTTTCCCAAAAATATTGATATGAAAAACCACGAGGATTTCGACAAAAAGGTAAAACCTATCGAAAAATAAATATGGTTGTCAAGGCGACTAAATCGAGATACGTCGCCTAAGTAAATTTTTTCAAGCTTTGTACAAATGGGGACACTAAAATTCGTCACAAGGTACGGCATGTGTCATTCGATTATAATTTTTTTTATGTCGACATACAGATTAGACTATTAGGTATGGTCCTGGGCTCGATTTCCGGGCTATGTTTTATTAGGAATCAGTCTAATCTCAGTAGCAGCCCGGGTGTCTTGATTTGTGCCTGTTTGATGGCAAAAGCTCGCCTCACGCCACAGAGGACTTAAAAACATAACTGGCGATATGTGGGTGCACCTCTATCTAACCCGAAGGGTAATACAAGCGTGATGTAATGTATTATAGAGCAACGGAACCCGAATGTCTCGAGAAACAAGGCAGGGTCTCTTTTTTTTTTGGGTGGAAAATTATCAAGTAACTTCTCCCGCTCTGGGCGGAGCGGGAGGGCATGTCAGACTCTTACTGACTAAAACCCTCCCGTGTTCCTTCAGTTGACTGTATGTTGCCAGGGGCCAAGGTATCCCTTTCGAACTTCCCCGCAACCCCAGCAGGCATCGGCCCTAGCGGACACCGTCAGTTCTGCTGACATCTCTTTGAGGCGCGCGTGGAACCTTACCGGACGGCGAGCTGCCCATTGCTCACTGTCCGCAAGCCCGCGCCTACGAGGCAGTGTCTCCTTTGATACAAATACGCGATATAGTACCTACAATTCCTTACATCCTGACATTGACATTTATGTGACACTACGACAGTCAGTTTATACAAATTATACCTTCACGTAGGCATCATAGATGATTGTTACATTTTCTGATAATTAATACGTCAGCAACTAGAAGCAATTCTTGTAGCGCCAATTATTTTGTCCGCAGGTCACTAACGACAATTTTATCGATATTACCTTGTCACGGATTTTGTGTGTTGCCAATAACGTGCGGAACTAAGTGTAGCTAAAATAATATTTTCTTGGTACTTGAAAAATATGTTACTTTTATTTAAAGAACATCTTTATTTATAACGAAAGGTATTCTTAGAAACTCTAAACTATAAATACTTCATTTCTTATTATTTAAATTTTAGTATATTGAGAAGTTGTAACAATAGCGATTGCGTTTAGAATAATATAAAAAGGTGTAGATGTATAGTTTTAAACCTAAAATAAATAGATTTTTTTTCTAGAAAACCTATAAAAGATAGGACCTAGGTAACTTTTAGGGCCAGCAGGTACCTCCAGAAGAGCAGCCGGGCGTCGAAGGGCGCTTAACGATCTCCGACCACCATAAGGAGGGGCCTGCGGGTGGCAAAAATTAGGGCTATATTGTCGCTCGAGCATTAAGTCCCAAAGAGGTGTCACGCAGTATTATATGCGCGCCTTAATGGGAGGACGTGTGGCCTTGCGATCAGCCCCACTTGGTAATGGGGCCCGTAAGGCATGGCGGACTGACACCAGTCGGGGGTGCGGCAAATTTAAAAGTATCTCCCGAGCCCCCGACTCATGGTGCTAGAAGGAACAGTGGGGTTTTAGTTGGTACAAGTCCGACATAACCCTCCGTTCTTCCCAGATGGAGGGTATCCATTAGGATGTCCGGACGGAAAAAAAAGGGCCAGCACGCACTAAATATTTTTAGTTGGCTGCTCGATCAAACTATGGGCTGATTAAAAATATGTAGTGCATATTGAGTTAGCTCAGGCGTAATTATGAACGTCCCGGCGGGACAGACTGACCCGTATTTAAACCTTATTTGATTTATTATTAAGAAATCTATCGCACTACGGTTGATTGACATTGAGAAGTGAAAGAAAATCATGGAAGGGTTTTCCAAGAATGAAATTCCTAACATTATTCTAATTATATCGTTTATTTCAGTATCCCTAGTTCCAACCGTTTTGTGGAAAGGACTTTTTCGCAGATGATCTTAAAATGGACTGATGTGCGCAACAAATGTACCCTCTATTTATTAAATAGTGAATTAATGACCATTTTCAACTATGACTATAACAATTACTGCATTGAATTTTACAAATATGTTAAATCAAACAAAGATATATTGAAACTTTTATGATCTTTAAACTATAAGTAGCAATAAATAAATAATAAGAACGTAACATACATGTTTTTATTCGTCCCGGGAAAAAATTGAAATCCCGTTTTTTTAAACAAAATTGAGCATTTGTTCCTTACAGGCTCAAAAAAAATCTGGCAACCCGAGCCGTAATCAACCACGCGGGCCCAGAGTGTGACTAATGTTTGTTCACATTTGAGTTTTTGCTAAAGTATCAAGACATGCCGTCCGCTCTTTAATTAATCATAGCAAAGGCTTAATTATTGTTAATTGTCTCTCCGTGTGGTTGGTATCACTTACATAACATCACATATAGGCTTAATTCACTCCTGGAAGTTTCTCACACTAATTGCTTTTGAAATATACCATAGGTACTGTACATTATCCAGTTAAGGCTCATTAACACGAGGAGAAATTCTCGCCTCGAATAGACGATTATCGATAAAGAGTAACTCATGTAAACCTTTGAAACATTTGAAAATTGGAAGCCGTGTCAACAAAAAATCCTATTTAGATTTTTCGAATCACAGTTCAAAAAATTGCCTGTTTATAAAATGTAGGCGAGTTTGTTTCTCGCTTGAGTGCGATAGTAAACACATGAATACCATTATCGCCTGACGAATTGAATATTGCCTCTCGACGGAAACTTTCCTTGTGTAAATGGGCCTTAACTGACAATTAGATAAAGCCTCAATAATTTAATTAAACGGCTCTCGTGCTAAGGTAATTTTGAAGGTGTGTAATCCTAGCCGGGTACACGTAGATCCGGTTAAACCTACTTGTTTACATGTAATTAGGTAATTATGCTACAATTTAGATATTTAGAAAGGTACTCAAAAAAGGGTTGTTGTTGATTCGGTGGAACGTTGTCAACAAACATATGTTGTCGGTAGAAAGGTAAATTCGAATTTTCCGTATTCAAAAGATATTTAGGATACGGACAAACATACCTACAGCTATAAATGCAAAGAATATTTTTATAGGTTTAAATAAATAGTAGATTGTTTGCCAAGGGAGCAAACAACTATTTTGAAGGCGAGAGTGTTTTTTTGAATCGAGAGAGGAGCGAAGGATTCTAGAGTAGAATCCTGAGCATAGCAAAAGATTTTAAATTAGAATCCTGAGCGCAGCGAGGGATTCAAAGTATGTCACTAGTGGAAACTCTACTTTTTATCACCCTCTATGAGAAAATAAGTACCCAAGTGTTTCATTCTCACTAGGTACTTGACACTCATTTTTTATAAGAATAAGTAAAAACCGAATTTGAGTAAACAATTACGAGTTTACGAACGAAGGCGGAATGCATTTCGCGCGTTATATTTTCGCACAATTTTATTTTAAATTTATTTCGCGTGCGGTTTACTTTATCATCAACCTGTTACTTGTTCATAATTGCGACATTGTAAATTCAAATCACTTTTAGTCCCTAGGGATTAAAGAGCTATTTTAGCCCCTGTTTACGAAGAACAAACTAGCATTTTTTTAACAAAAGTGATTAAAAAATAAATAAAAAAGAATTATACAATATGAATAAAATATTTTTTGACTTACTTAGTTCAACTAATCTTGATGTGGTATTGATGTCTCCACCGCAAGTTGCTAACCTGAAACAAAATAGATTGACACTAATTAATTTTAACATAACATAACGCCTTGTTTCCCCCTAAAGGTTGGGCAGTGGTGTATCTGTAGTAGGTACACCCACATTTCGCCAGTTATGTTTAAGTTCCATGTAATAGGGGGCGAGCCTATTGCCATCAACCGGGCACAAATCCAGACTCCGGGCTGCTACTGAGATATTCCAGATAGAAAAACCCAATAACACTTTGCCCGACCCGGGAATCAAACCCAGGACCTCATGCTTAGCAGTAGCGCTTGCGATCACTAGACCAACGAGGCAGTCATTCATTTTTTTATCCATTAAACGTAATAATACTTTTTATCTTTCAGTTTTTTTGTGGAGCTCGGAGCGATCCAATGATATGGTTTTATTTGACTTTTATATAGCATTTACATGGCTGTGAATTGAGATAAGCGAAATGAAAGATGTTCTAAGTCGCAATCACATTTAAGGAAGCAGGTAGACTTAAGCACTATTTACACGATGTAAGTTTATTGCCTGGCATACAATAAAATATTATGAATTTCGTCGTCTTAACACTGTTTAGATGGTGCAACTTTTATCGGGCAATTATGTCGTACCGTGTAAATCACGCTTTAGATATTGCGGTGTCAACTAAAGCACTGGTCTATCACCCGACCTGAATTTTGGCTAACCAAGTGTAAACGAACGATGTCGAGAGCGCCCATCTTCGGACAAATTCGCCCAGCTTCGTCGATTAGAGTACTCCATTAATCGAATTCGGAAACTCGACACCAGCTTTGCAGCTTTCATTTACCAGTACTCCATCTGGTTGTAACAGCCCTGTATAAATAACAAGTCGTGTGAACTCATCCAGTTACCCGAATGCGGGCTAACGACCAGCTTAGTTACGAAATTACGCCATTAAGATGAAATTACTCTGATAAATCTGAAAACAAAAACCTTTGAAAATGACCCATAGTATAATTCATTTATTTAAGTACGTTCAAGTGAAAAAATAAATCGTTTGTGTTCTAATCATTTACGACTACTAAACCCAAGATTGATAGTTCCACCGAAAAAGGTTGCCATATCAAAAATCTGGCCAAGTGCAAGTCGGACACGAAGGGTACCGTACCACCGTACAATATTTTTTTTTTAAGTAAAAACTTGTTTAGGCGCGTTGGGCATTTTTGAGATGGGAAAAAACAATTGAACTCGCGGCACCATTACCGACACCACATTTTTGTAAGCGCGATTGTGCCCTTTATTTAGATAAGGTTACGGACCAATGTTCTAGGTATACATGTATTTTTCTTCCACCAAGGCGATCTTGTTCAAGTTTACAGTTCTGTAGGCACTCCCGGAGGGCCACTGTTTTTTTTTTTAATTGGTACTCCCTTTAATATTTAACTTTATTTTTATTATTTTTTGTTATAGCGGCAATAAAAATAAACAATCTGAGAAAATTTCAACTGTCTACATAATAACGTTTCATGAAACTCGCTCGCTGACATGTTACCTCTCATAAAACCGCATTTTCGGCAAAAGTGTGCTAGGTATGGCCCCAAAAATATATAAAAGTAGGTATAGGTACCAGAAACTATTAGAAATACAGCGTGTCTCTGGGGTCCTTTATGAGGTATTTGTTTAAATTGCTTTTAGATAGCAGATGTTACTACTCCATCACTGAGTTTACTACTGATAAACAGAAGTATGAGGATTCTGACTTGCTAATTAGACACTTATGATTTTATTTATTGACTAAGTATGAATGTGTTTATTTGTCTAAAATTTAATGACCTGTTTACATAACTGATATATTATTTTAAATTGATACTATTATTTCTTTTAATTATAATCTATTGACATGCCACCTTAAGTGTTATTGTTTATTTGTGTTAATGTTGTATGCCATAAATATTGGCAAAACATAGTGCGCATATTTTAGAATATATATTATCTGTAACCATACCTATGTTTAACAAAATATTAAAATATGATTGATTGATTGACAGACAGACGGACGGACGGACTGTGTCCACATCACCACGTCACGACGTCGTTATCGTGAAACTAAAGAGAGTGAAACTTGTAGACTTCAAAAGGTAAAAGGGTTCCGTTTGGCACTCTTCCGGTATGGAACCCTAAAAATGGTCTATTCAAGGCTTGGTCTTGACGACAGCAAGAGTAATAGCACTAAACCTATTTCAGTTTTAGTGCCTCCGTGTGATAAATATTTATTCAGTTATTCAATTGTTCAGATAAGATAGTAGAAGGCACTCAATTGATTGCGCTGGAGTGTTTTTTAGTGGTTGGATATCAATCTGGATAGTTTTGCAAATGTGTGGCTCACACCGGTGTTGAGTGGTTTTAATAGTAATCGAATATTGGTCACTTGGGCTTTAGTGTTATATTGTTTTATTCAGAAAGCTTTGTATATGTCGCAGGGATATAGTCAAATCAGTGATATTATAATTTCACTAGTAAAATTATAATTGCACGAAACTTTGTCAACCGCATCCATTTCCCACAATTTAACGGGCTTATTTCAGTGACATTATAATTCTACTGGACCCACGCAGTGATATTGACAATTTCACTGTATGTGCAAGCCCGTTAAATTGTGATACGGTCAATGATTGGTCTGTTTCCAATGTCATGCCTTACATATATCATAAAATGAATAAACTTCTACACGTTATTATGCAGATCTTAAAGGAGGATGAAGAAGAGTTGACCAATCAAAACGCATGAAGACCCCACTACTAACTTGACTCATAATATTCCTAGGGTTATGATAAAATTATTAAAGCGTTTCCGTGAAATTACAATAACACAAAAAAAAGTCCGTTAAATTGTGAAAAATGGAGTTGAAAAAGTTTCGTGATATTATAATTTCACTAGTGAAATATCCCTGCGAAATATAGTTTCTAAGGGTACAATTCTATCCTACTACTAAGGTCTACTAATGGGCCTCATTAGAAGATAGAAACTCATTCAAAGGGCAATGGCAGATGCTTGGAGTTTCTCTACGTGATCGAATCAGGAATGAAGAGATCCGCAGGAGAATCAAGGTGACAGACATAGCCCGAAGAATCGCCAAACTTAAGTGGCAGTGGGCAGGGCACATTGTTCGCAGAACAGCCTAGTGGGAACTAGGCGGACCAATGACCTGGTGAAAGCCGCAGGAATCCACTGGATGCGAGACGAGAGAACCGGTCCAAGTGGCGGTGCTCGGGGGAGGCCTATGTACAGCAGTGGACGTCTTTCGGCTGAAATGATGATGATGATGATGAAAAAGGTCTGTTAGTTGATTTCTTCTTTTGTCCTTCTTATAAGCAGCGATGGTGAGGTAGTTTAGGGAAGGAAGAGTGACATAGACTTTTATTATTGGAAAAATTCCTCACACAGGCGAGTCTGCAGGTAAATTTCTTTTTTATATTTGGAGCTGATTTTTATTGAACTTTCTCATAGTTTTCTAAGTCTTCATTAACTCATCAGTAATCTATAGGTACGACAGAACCTATTTTCCCGTATTTTACCCGACTGCCCTTGAAAAAGGGTAATGTTTTTTGAGAGTATGTGTGTCTATGAATGAATGATATCCCTATTTATTTGCAAGAATATACAAGTAGGTAACTACCATAAGTCTATTTCTATGGCACGCTCTGTAGCCTAAACGGCGTGATGGATTTTATTACTAAAGAACTTCTACTAATACCTACTATTCTGAGCGTAGTTTGAAAACAGGCAAATGGTATAGCGTACTCAATATGGAATTACACGCACATTTGCCACACAAGGGAAGGGCTTAAAAACGAGATTTAATACTAAAGTAAGTAAGTAGTAACGAAACCGTTCGTCAAGTATCGCTTGAAGTTTGAGAAGTGCTCATCGGGTTAGGTACATGCTCAGCGACTGGGAAATTACTCTCAAGGGTAATGGGTAGGTACATAATTGTGCTAGCTCGTTCTACCCCGTAATGTTCCTCTTTTCTCATTTTATTTTTATTTCAATATCAAGTCAAACAAAGCTTATTTTTGGTTTTAATGTTGGTAAAAGCTTTATATTTATATAAGGTCTATCTATTCAAATACGTTTTACTTACTTTTTTCAAGATAATCCTAACTATAATAAAAAAAAATCGTGTAGTGACTAACCTGGTGTCACTGTTTTAAAGCCGCCCATGGGCCTCTAGAGCAGTGGTGGCCCAGTGGTAAGGGCCGCGACTTACGAGTTGTACGTCGTAGGTTCGAACCCAGACAGGCGCTTTACTTTGTGTAAATTATTTCATCATCACTGCTCTCAAAATGGTGAAGGAAAACATCGTGAGGAAACCGGCATGTCCTAGAACCGAAAATTCGAAGACACGTGAAATCTACAAACCCGCACTAGGCCCGCGTGGTAGATTACGGCCCACTCCCTCTCATAGAGAGGAGGCCTGTGTCCCAGCAGTGGGAACATTATAGGCTGATGATGATGGGCCTCTGACTTGAGAAATATTTCTCAGGCATGCCGGTTTCCTCCCGATGTTTTCCTTCACCGTTTATAAAGCAAGTGATAATTATACAATTAGTAATATTACAATTAGTATTTATTTAGTAATTATTATGTGGGTGTCCTACGGGTATACCTCTGCCTAACCCTTCGGGGATTACAGGCGTGATGTTATGTATTATGTTTAATTATACAATACACACATGAATAAACTAACTATAAATTATAAATGCCAAAGTGAGTTTGTTACGCTTTCATGCTAGAATGGTTGAACGGATTTGGATGAAAGGAGACGGAAACGATTACATACACTCTTGGGCCTGAATGTGACAAGATGAAAATGGTGTGAATTTGTAGATTCAAATACAAATTAGTTTATTGTAGTGACTAGTTGCTATCCCACAATTCACACAGCAATCCATAGTTTCAACAATATCCAATCCACAAAGCGGCGGTAAAATCCAAAATAACAATTCCAAGTCAATCGTGTGAGCGATCTTTGGTGTGCAAGGTGAAAGCAAGGGTCATACAAGATAGGCAGGGTCAGAATCCGTAAAAAAACAAAGCAGCGATCGTTGAAAATGAAAAATAATCGGGAAAGCACTCAAAACGCATCGGAAAATGCGAAACAAGTGGCAGCTGTCTAGTAGGGGTGGCCGTTGCGACAACGAACCGTTTACAAAGACCGTTTTGTTGTTTTGTGATGATGAAACCGTTTTACGTCCTGGGTTCAACTTCAGTCTTCATTGCACAAACCAGTCTTCGAATTACTTGGTGCGATTTTTAATTTTCATCATCATTCATCATTTCAGCCGAAAGACGTCCACTGCTGAACATAGGCCTCCCCCAAGCACCTCCACTTCGACCGATTCTGTGCTTTCCGCATCCAGCGGATTCCTGCGGCCTTCACAAGGTCATCGGTCCATCTTGTGGGAGGCCTTCCAACGCTACGTCTTCCGGTACGCGGTCGCCACTCCAGAACCTTTCGGCCCCATCGGCCATCCGTTCTACGAGCAATGTGCCCTGCCCATTGCCACTTAAGTTTCGCAATTCTTCGGGCTATGTCGGTTACCTTGGTTCTCCTGCGGATCTCCTCATTTCTGATTCGATCACGTAGGGAAACTCCAAGCATAGCCCTCTCCATTGCCCTCTGGGTGACTTTTAGCCTTCTGATAAGGCCCATTGTGAGCGACCACGTTTCAGTACCATAGGTCATCACTGGCAACACGCACTGGTCAAAGACTTTCGTCTTGAGACACTGTGGTATGTGGGACGAAAAGATATTGCGTAGCTTCCCGAACGCTGCCCAGCCGAGTCGGATTCGACGATTGACCTCTTTCTCGAAGTTGGACCTACCTAGCTGGACAGTTTGTCCTAGGTAAACATACTCATCCACAACTTCGAGCGTAGTGACTCCGATCTTCATGAGAGTGGGTGTAACATGGGCATTTGACATGACCTTTGTCTTGTCCATATTCATTTTAAGACCCACTCTTTCGGAGGCTCTACTGAGGTCATCGAGCATTGTACTGAGGTCCTCCATGGTCTCAGCCATGATAACTATGTCATCGGCAAACCGAAGGTTAGTGATATACTCGCCATTGATGTTGATGCCTAGCCCTTTCCAATCCAGAACCTTGAAAACATCCTCCAGTGCAGCGGTGAACAGTTTCGGAGAGATAACGTCTCCCTGTCTCACACCTCTCTGCAGAAGGATAGGTTTCGAGGTCTGGTCCTGGAGTCGGACTGACATAGTGGCGTTTTCGTACAGACACTTTAGCACCTCGATGTACCGATAGTCGATCTGGCACCGTTGAAGAGACTGCAGCACGGCCCATGTCTCGATCGAATCGAAGGCTTTCTCGTAGTCCACAAACGCTAAGCAGAGAGGCAGGTTATACTCTTCGGTCTTCTGTATAACCTGCCGCAGCGTATGTATGTGGTCTACGGTGCTAAAGCCTTTACGGAATCCGGCTTGTTCGGGAGGCTGGAAGTCGTCAAACCTGCGCGCGAGACGGTTCGTGATAACTCTTGAAAACAGCTTGTAGACATGGCTCAGAAGTGTGATGGGCCTATAATTTTTAAGCAGGGCATTGTCGCCCTTTTTAAAGAAGAGTACCACCACACCTCTGTTCCATGCCTGTGGCGTTTGGCCCTCGAGTATGACGGAATCGAAAAGCTTCTGGAGGGCCTTAAGAACGGGTTTTCCACCGACCTTCAGGAGTTCGGCCGTAATTCCGTCATCACCCGGCGCCTTGTTGTTTTTAAGCTGCTTCAGAGCCATCCTAATCTCGTACAAGCTGACGTCCGGGATGTCTTCGGTATAGTGTCGGGTCAATCTAGCTCTTGGGTCGTTTGCTAGATTCGTAACGGGGTTACTAGTTGACGTGTATAACTGTCCATAGAAACTCTCGATCTCTCTCAACAGTTCAGGTTTGGCGGATACGATTCTGCCATCATCGGTCTTCAGTTTCGCAAGCTGGCTCTGTCCAATAGACAGATCTCTTGCAAAAACCTTGGAGCCCTTGTTCCGCTCTATCGCGTCCTTAATACGGTTTGTATTATAGAGGCGCAGGTCGCTTTTCAAGGACTTAGAGATCTATCTATTGAGCTGCCGGTATTTGAGTGCATCGTCTGAAGACTGCAGGATCATCTCGCGCCTCACCTCCATGAGCTGCAAAGTAGCATCAGAGAGCTTCTTGTTTCGATTTGTGCGGCGGGTCTTGAAGATCTTGGACCCGACCGTATGGACAGTTTCCACGAACCCATCGTTATAATCGTCGATGGAGCTCCCTAGGCACTCGAAACGATTCTCAAGTTCGAGCTGAAAGGTCTCGGGGTTTTGGACCTGGATCAGTGCTGGGCGGAGCGTAGACTTCATCAGTCGAGATCTTTCCAGCTTGATATTCAGGTTCAATGTGCCTCTTACCAAACGGTGATCACTGCCGGTTTTCACCGCGTTGATCACAGAGACATCATTGAATACTTGCTTCTTCGTCGACATAATGAAGTCAATCTCATTTTTTGTTGCACCATCAGGGCTCTGCCAGGTCCACTTCCTGTGCTCACGTTTTCTGAAGAAGGAATTCATCATAAAGAGGCCTTCCTTCTCCATAAAACTGGCCAGTAGGTGACCCCGGTGGTTCCGACGTCCAACTCCAAATTGCCCCACTCGCAGCTCATCATCGTTTCGTTTGCCCAGTTTCGCGTTGAAGTCCCCCATGACAACGGTGAAGTGAGTTTTAGAGCCATGTATGGCTCTGGAAATATCCTCATACATGGTCTCCACCTCATCGTCGGGGTGTGACGAGGTCGGGGCGTAAACCTGTATGACCTTCAGCGAATATCTTGCGGATATTCTGAGTATAAGGTACGCCACCCTGGTCGACACACTCTCGATCTTCACCACGTTGCTCACAAGGGACTTATGGACGATAAACCCGACACCACCTTGGGACTGCTGGTCGCCCTCCCGGAAATAGAGCAAGTTCCCGGATTTGAGGATTATCGAGTCCTCCCCCTCTCTTCGGACTTCAGATAACCCTACTATACCCCATCGTAACCTGCTCAATTCTTCCTCGAGTTCGATGATCTTTTCGTCGGTCCGAAGTGTACGCGTGTTATATGTTGCCAGGTCCAGTTTCCGGTGATTTTGGTAGCCGGATCTCTTCCGGGGATTCTTCGCACCCCTTGCCTCACCGTGGCCTTGGCCGCTACCGTAGCCAAGGGCCGGTGGGCCGCCGGGCACTAGGGGCCATTTTGTTTTGGTGCTTGTCATTTTTGGGGGGGGTTTGCCATAATCGCCACGCTTGGCAGGCGGGTTGGCGATCGCAGTATGGTGTTAAAAATGCATAGAGAACGCTGCTGCCCATTCTCTAGTAAGTCCCTTAGTCGCCTTTTACGACACCCATGGGAAGAAATAGGGTAGTGCTATTCTTTAAGTCCGGCACCACACGGACTTTTTTAATTTTACATCTAAGAAAATACAGTCGGGAACAATGATTCAACTATCTATCACACTCGTAAAACAGTCCTTCCAATAAAAAGTGAACTCTTTGTCAATAAAATACAGTCAATAATGTAGTACCAGTTGTCAATGCCGTCATTCGTGATGCGAAAAAACCATTTCATACATTTCAAATCGTTGATAGTTGTAAGAAACTGCGCTCGACGAAAACGCAATTCTATTCCATGTACGCAATTCTATTCCATGTTGGATAAGTTTCGTCCTTTAACCGTTTTCGCCGTCGGGAAAACGGTTTCGTCCGTCAAAAATTCGACAACGACCCACCACTAATATCTAGTGTCAATGTCAGTCAGCTCATGCTAGTGCAGAACATGCACTGCCAGTGACATAGACTAAAAATATAAGACTGATTTTAATCGATATGAAATTGATAATCATTATTTTGGTTTTTCAGTAATTAATGATGGTTTGTTTAAATTAAATGCACTATATTGTTTAAAAGTTTAATTATATAGTGCATTACTTTGAATTAATTATATTACTTAGTGCTACTAAGTGTGTAGGTTTTCTTTTTGTAGTTGTGTAATCGATTACTTCAATCGATATTCTCACGAAAACTATCTTTATCATATTTCTCCGCTTCCAGATTGAGAATTGAGCTGATTTTTGATATTCAAAGATAAAAAAATCATATATATATCAAAAGCATAACTGGCGAAATGTGGGTATCGTATGGGTATAACTTGCCAAACCCTTCGGGGATTACAAGCGTGATGTTATGTTCAGTTTAAAGAAATTTATTTCTCAAAAGAACGTACATAGTTCACTTAAATATGAGAAACTAAACAAAATGTCTTAAGTGATAAACATAATTATTGTCGTTCGATCTATCGAGTACATACAGTGAGTAATGATTATTTTATTATTGTTGGTTGGCCAAATACAACTTTAACCTATTCTTAAAAATGATCACTAATGAAGAATCCCTTATTTCTTTCGGTAACTTATTATAAAGCTGCGCTCCTTCAAACTGAATGCAATTCTAAACTATCCCTATTCCTGGTGTAGTAGTGGTGAGTTTTGTGTTTGAAGGTGATTTGTGAGTGTATTTTGTTTGTTAAAATTTTCTTTATTAGTATGTGGTAAGTGTATAATTTTTTAAGGTTAAATAATTTCGTCTTAGCGTAAATTTCTTTCGTAGGTGTTAAGTAATTGTAATTAAAAAGTACTTTGATTACTTTGTTTTGCGTCACTTGTAGGTCATGAAGATGTGTAATAGCGGTCTGTCCCAATACTTGGATTAAATAGTCTAGATGCGATTTGACTAGTGTATTATAGATTGTATAGCGTAAGTGAAATGGCACACATTTAGCAATATTTCGCAGAGCTCCAGTCAACGGAACCAATCTGACTCTAACGTAATCAATGTGTGGTCTGAATGTCAGTCTTCTGTCCAAAATCAGGCCCAGGTATTTCTCATGGTTTGATCTTAACAGCTGTTGACCATCTACCATAAGAGGAGGGAAATCTGGAATCTTTTTGTTCTTAGGAGAAAATATTATGTATGCAGTTTTGTTAACATTTATTGTCAGTAAGTTTTGCTTAAGCCACGTATTGAGGATATTAAGGTCTTTTTGTGCTTCAGTAATAACACTCAGAATGGAGTGGCCAAAATTAAAAAGACATGTGTCATCTGCGTACAGTGAGATATGTCCCGCTAACCCAATATTACTAATGCTATTTATATAAATTAAGAAAAGCAGTGGCGGAACTCCGCATTCTACATCAGCAAATGCACTTTCATAATTATAAATTTTTACTATCTGGTGTCTGTTTGTAAGATAAGATTCGAATATTCTGTAAGCTTGGGCAGTGATTTCAATGCTTTTTAGCTTTTCCAGTAGTATAGAATGACTTATTGTGTCAAATGCTTTTTTAAGATCAATGAAAACACCTAGAACTAATTGCTTTTTGTCAATATTATTTTTAATTTTAGTTAAAAATCATATCTCAACTTATTATATTTGAGTCCACCGTTTCCCATTTCCTTTGGCACATGGGAAGACTTTGACCTGGAGAAGAACGTTGGCAAATTTTCATCCTGGATCGCAGACGAAGTCGCGGGCAACACCTAGTATTAACATAATTTAAAAACTTACAGACTTAAAAATAATATGTCCTTACAAGATTATAAAAAGGAGGGGCAAATAATCATAGGGCGTCGAAAAATTCGTCAGCATCGCTGCCAACAGGAAAAATACCCAAAAGGTTACCATTTATTTTTTGGGTGACTAATTATCGAATAATTTCTCGCGGGACGGCGTGTCAGACTCTTATTGACTAGAACCCACCCGTGTTCCTTCAGTTGCCTGTATGTTTCCAGGTGACACCGTAACACTTTCGGACAAACCTGCAACCCCGGCTGGCATCAACCCTAGCGAACCCCGTCAGTTCTGCTGAACACAACGCGCCATCGACCCGGACCTGGTCCTTATCGGACAGCGAGCTACCCATTGATCACCGTCCGCAAGCGGGTGCCTCCTGCGGCGGTTAGAGGCGTGAGGCCGTGAAATTTGCCTCTCCCTCACGCGTTCCGCCTCCTTCTTCGCGAGCATTACAGCTTCGCAGAAGGAGGTGATGGCCTCCCATGCTCTCTCGCTCCATACCATGGCCTGGACCAGGGCCGGACGCAAGAGATCACCGCTGCCGATCGTCTGCACGAGAACACGGCGATGCTCCGCCCAAGCCAGGCAGACCTCCACCGTGTCCTCCGGGCGATGAGACCGACCCTGAAAAATTCTATTGTCCCCTACATTTTGACGAGTTATGCGAAAATACCTAAATGTAGGAACAGCAGATTTTTTGTTTACGTAAAATAAGTACTTGCGAAAAGATTGTAGTCATTCCACTTTTACTGATCTTTGTTAAGGTTTTTAACCCTATTTAGTTAAGTTGTTCACATCCTCATTTGAAAGGGAATACCATAGCCAACCAACCGGTCGTATCCAGCAAATTAATTAAGCCCATATTAATTAGTTTATTTTTATTACCCCTCTTAAAAGCTCTCCAGACCGCAGAGGCCAACAAACCGTGGGTGAAGTGCCTATCACTATAACATTCATATTTTCTCGGCACATTTAGATGAAAGCATCCGTTTTGAAGGATCCGTTTTCATTTTGAAGGATCTGTTTTGAAAGGATCCGTTTTTATTTTTAGTAGTAGAAATCTTTTAAAAGGAGCTCGTACGGGTACAGTACACTCAGGAACAAAAGTCGATTAACAAGGTAGCTTTTACATAACTATCATACATAACTAAATTGATACAAAATGATTCGATACATTGATTTTCTTTTTCTTTTTATATCAGTACTACGATATTTTATAAATATTTTACTCAATAATTAATATAAAAAAAACTGAAGTACCTACCAAATGTAAATAGTTAGCTTTATAATAATTTAATTACTATCGTATACTGAATGTATCGGAAAGGTGTGGTCATATTTTTAAGGACACACCCTTAAATATGACCACACCTTTCTGATACATTCAGCATCTGTACCACAGTACTCATCATCAATCTGAACGACTTATACATTTGGGTCGAGTAGGTATTGAAGCTTCGTATGGGACAGTTGATAATTGTTTCGCGATTACGATGTTAGTGAATGGAGAAAAATTTTCAGTTTTATGATCTGTACCACACCTTTAAATATGAAAGAAAGAAAAAGTACCATGTATTGAGACTCGCACAAGAAATCACAAATTAAACTAAAACACACTCATTAAAACATTAATAAAAAAAAGACAAAGTAAAATAAAATAAAAAATATGACCACACTTTTCTGATATATAAAGGATTACCTGTTAATAAAAATTGCATTTGATTTGTACATAGCTTTAAATTAGAAAAACATGTTAATCGACTTTTGTTGTTGACCATACAACCAGAATTATATCTATTTCGACTATTTCTGCAGCCAAATAGCGTTGCTGTGTTCCTGTTTGAAGGCATGAGTGCCAGTCGGTGTAATTACAGACATACGAGACATTTCAGCTTTGTTTCTAGGATGGTGGTACCAAACTAACAATGGATCTAGAATTCCAGATGACAGGCTTTGCGGTCACCACTTATTTACAATATTAGATGGGACATAGAACATAGATCAGATGGGCTGCTTTCTCGATGTCAATCGCCTATCTGATATTTTTTAAGAAATGTGTGTGTATGTGTATGTAGGGGTGTGTAAGGGTGGGGGTGAGGGTGTGTATGTGTATGTGTAAGATAAGATAATCATTTATTTGGTCAAACATGAGTACAATACTGTAAGGCGATAGATGGCGAACCATCATGAAGTTGACAGCTGAGAAGATAGCAACGCGCGGGCGGCTCGCCTAGCTGGCATATTGCACCGAGGCTTGCGTTCTCTTTTCTAGCGGACACCAACGGCTTAGCACTTAACTAACGTTTTCTTGTAATGCATACGTGTATTTTTAATTAAATATTTTATACATATTTTACCTTGTTTTTCTGAGCTCTTACAATACATACAACACAAATTGTCAGCATGTAAGAGATGTTAAAAGTATAGATTTATTTATTTATTACAGCATGGAAGACCTACAGCTAAAAAAACAACAAAAAATGAAAGAATAGTTGACAGAAAGCCAATTACAAGTCTTCACGTTTAGACTTATAATAGAATTTGTGTTGTGAACATACAAAAGCAGCAACATATCACTATATACTAAATTTTAATAGTTAACAACGATTAAAATAACCACTTGTGTCTGCAATTCAAAAGTGAGCGAGCAAGAAAAAAAAATACATTTAGGAGCACTGCAGCTATTTAAAAAATTTGAGGCTTAAGCACCTTCTAGCTGAGGTCACACTGGTTGTAAAGAGTACCAAGTCGATCAAAATAGATCGTCATGTTTGCCTTAAACAATGGCATTCAAATATGATTAAAAATAAAGTATAATGTCACTAAGTCTAATTATTTAAAAATGTCATGATAATAAAGATCTTTCAAAATAATAAATTAGTCAAATATGGTCAAAATTTCTTATTTAAAAACTTATTTAAATTAAATAAGCCAAACAAACTTTTTGTGGATTGAATACGAGGCTTTTGGCTACTTTTGTACTGTGTGTATTTTATGTCTAGTTTTATAAAATGTGCGTTTTGTTTGTGCAGAATAAACAAGTTTTCTTTCTTTTTTTCTTTTTCTTAATCTGCTAGAAAATTTATAACTTTCTTTTTAAACGCTACATACCTTAACTGCTTCCAATGTTAAGTTTCCTGATTTTATTGGATGGCCCCAGAAAGATCAGGAAACTTAACCTTTGTTGACTTCATTATCATCATCATTTCACCCAAAAGACCTCCACTACTGGACGAAGGCCCACACTTGCCCAATCTTCGCCTCATCCACCGGTTCTGGGGTCATGCATCCAGCGGATTTCCATGGCCTTCACAAGGTAATCGGTTCTCCTTGTGGGAGGTATTCCAACGCTGTGCATTCCGGTACGTGGTTGCCATTGCAGTGAGCAATGTGCCCTGCCCACTGCCACTTAATTTTGGCAATTCTTGTTATATTCTTGTTGTTCTTTGTTATCTTGGTTCTCCTGCGGATATCTTCATTTCAGATTCGTAACAATAATTTTGTGTTCCATTATCCTAAAATATTTATATTGTAAAACGTAAACATAGCATTGTCACCCAATCTTTTAGCGAAACGTTTCTCTTTACGACGAACATCAAATGAAAATTCAAATTAAAGCACGAAATGTAATAAATTTTATTACTTACTGTTACTGTTGTAATTGTATAATTACGAATTACTGTTATCTTTTATTACAATTTACTTTGTTATGAGTAAGTTAACATTTATTTATTCACAAGGTTGACAACAGTTAACAATCACTGTTTATCACTAGGTTCACTTGGGGTTCATAACATAACATAACATCACGCCTTGTTCCACCGAAGGGTTAGGTAGAGTTGTACTTATAGAACAGCCACATTTCGCCAGTTATGTTTAAGTCCCATGTAATAGGGGGTGAGCCTATTGCCATCAACCGGGCACAAATCCAGATTCCGAGCTACTACTGAGAAATTTCAGATAGAAAAACCCAATAACACTTTGCCCGACCCGGGAATCGAATCCAGGACCTCATGCTCAGCAGTAGCGCTTGCGACCACTAGACCAACGAGGCAGTCTCTGAGTGGAATACCTCGATCAAATGTAGGGAACACATCTAACTAGCGGACGTCACGCGGTTTCACCCGCGTAGTTCCCGTTCCCGTGGGAGTACGGGGATAAAATATAGCCTATGTTACTTGCTGATAATGTAGCTATCCATTGCTGAAAGAATTTTTTTAATTGGTCCAGTAGTTTTTAAGTTTATTCATTACATACAAAATAACGGAGCAAACCGGCATGTCCTAGAACCGAAAATTCGAAGAGATGTAACATCTACCAACCCGCACTGGGCCTGCGTGGTGGATTACGGCCCACTCCCTCTCACAGAGAGGAGGCCTGTGTCCCAGCAGTGGGAACATTTATAGGCTGATGATGATGATGATGATACAAAATACAAATCTTTCCTCTTTATAATATTAGTATAGAAGTATAGATGATGAGTACGAAGATAACATTTATTTCAATTACACCTTGTATAAATAAATTATTTCAAGAAACATTTCTAAGTAACTAATACTTTGTATTATTATCATTTTATGTTTTACGCTAATCAGTTTACTAGTAGACAACAAAAGCTTTGACTCTGTCAAGTAAATTAATAGATATTCTGAGTAAATTTATGTACGTATAGTAGGTACCTTCTTTGTGAGTATTTCGTTAATGAGAGGTCGCATTAACTTGCTTTCAGAGTAGTTCAGAAAACATCCCGAAATTTCAAGAATCTTTGATTTGATTAACCTTTGTTTGTACGTGGTTTTGGATTAGAAAAACCTTTGTTGTTTGAAAGCCAAATAAATTGCTGTACGTAGAAAAATAATGGTCTTGTGAAGTTGCAAATAAAGTAGATTTCAGTTAGAAAGAAAATACTATTTTGTTTTGATTTAATGACGCATATTAAACAAAAGGTATACAGACAATAGTAAACAAAAACAAAAGAAATCAAAAACTATTTATTTAGGTTTCTCAAGTAAGGCTGATTTATCAATAGCCAGATAACGTATTACCAGAAGAATAACAAGGCGGTTTAACATATTATTTTTTACCATTGCGCAAATCACGCTTTTCAAAGCTTTCTGCACCTCCCTATACACGTGCAGCCTATGGGCATCTTACTCACAAGCTGCTTACAGTGCCCTTCGTGTCCAATTTAACAACGCGTTCAGGGCAGTGTTGGGGCTGCCCCGTTTCTGCAGCGCCTCGGGCATGTTTGCGGAAGCGCGCTCCGACTGTTTTCACGCCACCATGCGCAAGCGGTGCGCGTCCTTGGTGTGCAGGGTGCGGGCTAGCTCCAACACTGTCCTGGCGATGATTGCTCAGCGATTAGATTGCCCCTACGTTGGGCATTGTTGTAGCAGGCATATTGCTGGTGCTTAATTTGTCAATGTTATGAATATTATATTTTAAATTTTCTGACATAACTTCACTTACTATTTAATTCATTGTTCTATTTAATTTTATTTTTATTTTGCTGTGTGCTTTTGACATTAATTGATCTGACATTTTCCTGTGACTCAAATAGTGACACTTATAAAATTGACAAATTTGTGTATTGTTTTTGTTTTTAATATGGGTTAAGGACCTGAAATAAATTAATTTAATTAATTGCCACTCGAAAAGGGGCATTTGTTTCATCGATAACAGTGAATAAAATTCTCTTTTGTTTACTCACCGAGTGAATGAAAACATTTTGAATTTGGAACAAGCACGAATTGTACGAATTATGTACAAACAATAAATAAAACGTGCTGAAAGTACATACTGGCTGGCCAGAGTTATACAATTTATTTATTTTGAAAATCCCGCCAATTTTAGTAAGGTTCTTTTCTGTTTTATGTTATTGGAAAATGTATTAACACAATTATAAGTACCTGGTCGACCGAGCTCTGCTCGGGTGAAAATAGATAAATATATCGTCCAGGGTATACCAACCTGTATCACACAGGCACATCCAATGAAAATAGAGAAAATGAATTTTCCCAGATATGAGAACAGACCAGTTAAAAACTTTATTATTCCTCATTAAGAATTAACAATAATTCACTTACTGAGAAACTTTAACATTAAATGTTTATGTGTGTACAAAAACGACGTTAAAATTAAATTTATAAAAAAAAGGTTGTGATAAAAAAAAGTAAAAAAAATAAATCAAATTTATTAGTAAATGTAGGTTTCAATACAATAGGATGTTATAATAAGATGGTCAGTTCGCTATATTTTACTCGAGAGCATACAAATAATATAAAGTTAGTAGTGTCGAAACAACAGACACACATTTAGAATGAAATACCAAAAAAAAAAAAAAAAATAACCCCCCCCAAATATGAACTTATCCCCAACCGAGTAAACACGGATCTAAAGTAAAAGTAGATGTATTAATAGATGTGGCATACATGCTATTACATTCAGCCATTTATTTTGTCTGTTTGCCAAAGCTAGTATTTTTATATTATTATTGTTATTGACACAATATATAATATTTATGTTGATTTTTTAAACAGGACATACTTTTCGCATGTTTTATTTGCATGGGTATTTTATTGTACATGTTAACAACACCTTCAAATTCAGTATTTCTTTTTTCGTAATTAGGTAACTGTTGTGGGAGGACGTATTACTAAGTAATTGGAGTTTCGTAGTTAGTAGAAAATTTGTTGCTGCCAAAATCAAATGTGATAAATAATACTATAATAACTACTACTATTTATTTTCTCGCAGTCAATAGTAAAAAGTAGAGTACACAACTAGTCAAAAAAATAAAAAAACATCTCGGTCCTTGTATCCCTCGCTCCTCTCAGGATTCTAATCTAGTATCCCTCTCTATGCTCGGAATTTTACTCTAGAATCCTTCGCTGCTCGCGGGATCCAACTTACTCCCTCAAATTAAATTCCCTTTTTTTTTCACTTGTTGTATAATCTACTATATTATACAAAAGCTATCAAACCGCCATTTTCATTCCTCAGATAAAAGTCATCTGGCGACTAAAAATCAGCCCTTACTTAAAATAATAATACCTGCCTATGTTACATGACACGTTATGAAATTTTAACTATTTGACGTTTATTTCCATTACAAAATCATGAACCCAGAAAAAAAATCTATCTATTATTTGGCCATCTCCTTACAATAATGCATTAAATGCATTACAGATGCCACAAAACGTATTTGTCGTACTCACAATTACTTGATAAATATAAGCAGGTTAACCTAGAATCTAGACGTAAGGATCTAGAGGCTTCTGTACTGTATGGTATTGTTCGTGGTGATTTTGATTGTATCGATTTCACGAGCAAACTGTGTTATGTAGTTCCACGCATTTTTAACATACGTAGTATCCGTGCAGGTACCCTATTCGCTATCAATACCTGTCGAACTAATACTGGTTTGCGCTGCCCTATCCGTCGAATGGTTGAGTCTTATAATTGTAATTTTGTTAATATTGATATTTTTGTATGCTCAAAATCCAAATTTAAATGTAATGTTATGAAAATTATTATTAACCAATAATGTTATTAGGAATGTAAGCTAATCTTTATTCTATTATTTATTTGATTTTAGGTTTAATTGTTACTTTGTTGCCAAGCAATCAAAGAGAATCTCTATTTTGCATGATGTAATTTATTTATTACGTCTTTGACATTTCTCGGGACCCTAGGGTCCCGGACCTTTGGAAGGCGTACGAGGGGCCGAAGCCAACTCGCAGAGGCCCCTTAGACGTTTTTAATGAAATGAGGTACCAACCGACGATTATCCCTGTTCGCATTATGCAAGTGCAGCCAAGGACAACTCCCGGTTGGTGTTGGACTATTGTTAGATATTTTTTTTTTTTTTTTTTTTTTTCCGTATTAATAAGAATTGGCGTTCTTAGTAATTGATTACAATCTAGCCTAATAGACTAATAAGCAATTTAATTTCAAAGGTGATTACAAAGGTGTTGGACTATTGTTAGATATGGAGACAAAAATATTGGACTATGGGTTTGGGTGGCTAAAGTACGGATAAAATGGCAGGCACAATGATGTAATTTATTATTATTAATGTGATGTAATTATTTATTACCTATTTAGTGGCACTCATGATCATATTTTCTTTTGTTAATATGCGGATAATGTAGTGGGCTGCAATATTGTTTATATTTTGTATTATTATTTTTCTGTTCCAACACATATTGTAGCTGTTTATTGTCCCTGAATAAATAAAATAATCAAAAATAGCGATTTCCGCTATGACTACTATTCAATATAATGTGAAAATATATTTTGATATTCTGAATTATTATAGATTATTGTAATTAATTGCAGTAATCAATAATAATTTAGAATCAAATTTTATATTTTTGTTATTTTTTATGTGTGCTACATTAATGTGCCTTAAAAACATTTATGACGTGTGGCAACACACGTTTTTACTTGTGGCTTTTAGAATACGTTGAGTGTAATGCATCATTGTTTTTTTCTCTTTACCAAATATAAGTGAAATCCATAGTTTACTTTCTGTCTGTTTTATTTCAAACAACTACAAATCAATATTTATAGAGGGCACGACATTACGGGTAGCAGATAGATATTGGTTTTGCGACAACGTTACCTTCACGATATTGCGTTTCAGCCTCCGTCTTAGCTCTGTTTGATCAATTTAGTGCCCTGTCTCCCTTCACAAACATCTTCTAGACTACCTTAATGATCTTAATTGGTGTATGTAGTTTGTGATCCAAGTGTAATATTTTTGCTTAATATATTACTAAGTCATCATCTGCCTATCGTTTTGCCAACTATGTTGGGGTCGGCTTCCAGTTTAACCCGATTTGTAATGATTATAATTACGAAAAGCCATATTTGTTACGGCTGCGAATCATATTTTAATCAACATAAAACCTGACACTAACCTGCAAAATGCAAAAGACGTAAGAAAAAATGAATTTCGCGGGCTACACTTTTTTTTTTGCTTTGGAAATTATCAAATAACTTCTTCCACTCTGGGTGGAGCGGAAGGGCGTGTCAGACTTTTACTGACTAAAACCCACCCGTGTTCCTTCGGTTGCCCTGTTGCCGAGGGCCACGATTTCCCTATCGGTTTTCTTCGAACCCCCGGCAGGCATTTGCCCTAGCGGACCCCGTCAATTCTGCTGACATCTCTTTGAGACCCGCGTGGAACACAACGCGCCATCCACCCGGGCTTGGTCCTTATCGGACGGCGAGCTACCCATTGCTCACCGTCCGCAAGCCCGCGCCTACGGTGGCCGGGAATCGGCTCGCAATTCCCGCCCCGGGCGTCTCCTCCTGCGGTGGTTAGGGGCGTGAGGGCGCGAAATTTGCCTCTCCCTCACGCGTTCCGCCTCCTCCTTCGCGAGCATTACCTCTTCGTAGAAGGAGGTGATGGCCTGCCATTTTCTCTCGCTCCGTACCATGGCCTGAACCAAGGCCGGACGCGAGAGATCACCGCCGCTGATCGCCTCTACGAGGACACGGCGTTGCTCCGCCCAAGCCGGGCAGACCTCCTCCGTATACTCCACCGTGTTCTCAGGCCGATCCACACAATGGTGACACCCGGGTGTTTCCTCCCGCCTTATCCTGAACAGGAACCTCCCGAAGCAGCCGTGTCCGGTGAGGACCTGCGTCAGGCGGAAGATGAGGACGCCGTGGCGCCTCTCAAGCCACTCCTCAAAGAGGGGTCTTATCACCGCAATTGTGACGTGCCCAGCGCGGGGTTGCGACAATCGCACTCTCCATGATGCCTTGAGATCCCGCCGGAGCTCTGTCCGCTGTGCCGCAATTTCTTGCGGCATCGGAGTTAAGCCCCAGATGTGCGCGAGGACCTTTGCCTCCAGATCCCATGGCAGTAATCCGGCAAGGAGGCTCGCCGCCTCGCAGGAGACCGTGCGGTATCCTCGGGCCAGCCGGATGGCCATGACCCTCTGGGACGCGTTCAACCGGCGGGCTGGCCGCAGCCTCAATGAACGCGCCCACACCGGTGCCCCGTAAAGGGCCATGGACCGCATGATCCCCGCATAGAGCCTCCGGCAGGAGGCGTGACTGGTGACAAAGTATCGAGTGAAATTATAATATCACTGGTTTGACAATATCCCTGCGACATACATATATGGCAATGAAACTGTACAATGTAGTACCTTATTCTGTGCTTAAGTGGCAGTGGTTAAAGTACTTATGAACATCAAAGTGCTGTCATGTCCGTGTAACTAAAGGGTCCAGGAGGCGCATTTCGATCAATTTATGAAGCACCGCCATGCTTTTAGGGCTTAACCTCACGAATGCCGTAATTACAGAAACAATTAAAAAACCATTGTGTCTCGTGTAGATCTACGGGTTAATGTCAAAATAGCAGAACAATTAAAAAAAGTTTAATTATAAACTTTTTCATACTAACACCGACTTTATTTAAATACTAACTAATATTAAAAATGCGAAAGTGAGTTTGTTTGTTTGTTACGATTTCACGCTAAAACGGCTGAACGGATTTAGATGAAATTTGGCAAATGGGTAACCCAGGTCGGTTAGGGAATCGGATACTTTTTATCCCACGGGATCGAGACTTCTGCGGGTGAAACCACGGGGCGCAGCTAGTATTAAATATGCGAAAGTAAATCTGTCTGTTACCGTTTTACGCCTAAACGGCTTAACGGATTTGAATGAAATTTGGCAAACGGATAGACTATGATGTGGGTTAGGACATGGTAGTTTATGTAAAATTTTTATGGTTAAACACCGTATAGGCTCTACCTCCCATCAATCTATCCGAGGATCTTCTAGTTTTTCGTACCGAAATCGTTTCTCATGTTTTATTGGAGAAAACGAGGTTACTGTCACGTTACTTACTCACAGCATTTCGTACTGTGTAGGAATTCTTATCCAAAATCGAATTCACTCTCGACTTCCGGCAATCGGTAACAAAGTTACGGCATCTGTCATCCGCGAAGGATTCTAACAATCTGATTGTCAAATGTCGCCTTAGCTTGGCGGATGTTGTTTTCACTGATTGGTTTCCGTAAATTTTGAAGCTGTTCTTGCAAACTTTGGCTTCAATTTATAAGATAGATGACTTATTTTTTTTACAATACTTATGCAACCATTTTTGTCATAAACTTTATTAGTAAATATACAATTCTCAAAGTATCATTTATTCCAACTTAACTTCCGAAATTAAAGTTATTTTTCACTTTATAGTATTTTTTTTTAGAAGTCGGTTGATTTTTTTTTGGAAAAAGTTTTTATTTTTCACTTTTTAGCTGTGGTACCTACCCCCCACACATTCGAATACCACTACCTCCTATGTTAATAACAGTGACATGAACTTATCATATCATCCACATACCAAGTGGAAAAAAAATACGAACTTATTATTGAAGCCAATCACAAAGTATCCAAGCAAAGTTAATAAAATTTATATGAGACTACCTTGAGAGCATATATACCTACCCTTTCAAACAAAAAAAATATTTTCAAAATAGGTCCATAATTGACAGAGAAATCGGTGGACATAAATAATAAAAATAAAAATACATACGCTACGAACATATAACCTCCTCCTTTTTGAAAGTGGGTTAAAAATGGAAGCTAATATACTTTAAGAGAATTCACAAAGTTAATAAGTACTCTACGAATACAGCAAAAGGAACACCTTTGGAGTTTTCACACAAATATTCTCCTATGTAATAAAACCTTACACCCCTCAAGTAAGTAATCCAAATTACTTTCTACCAGTTACCTACATAAATACACCTTTTCAGGCGAAAAGAAAATTATTCTCAACTTATTTTGGTTTATACCAGAAAACTAATTAAACCTATTCTTTATAAGGTAGGCAATTGCGAAAGTTATACTCTAGGCTCAATTAAACTCCAGAAATAACTGCTAAACTGCTAAACCGAATAGAATAACTTGTTACTTGTAATAACATCGTTCACCCTAAGGTCGTTTACCATAAGCAGACGGGCTACAATTTGTTGCTGACATTTTGTCTTATCGAGATAGGCGCTATAGCAGTATAGGGTACGAGGTACTACAAAGAACTGATAGCCGGATGAAGGTCGTGTGAATCCGATGAATGCGAGAAGCGAATCGCTACCCTATGCTTAAAAATTACACCTTGACAGCTAAGGTGAAGTGAGTGTCAATTGTTTCCATCAGGAGGCCTAAAACGGCCGCTTTGGCAGAATCATAAAATATGATAATATTACGAATCACACAAACTGTCATAAACTGACAATTCAAAATATTTTCTGCGTTCAATTCATTATACACAATTAATCTGTTTGACAGTTTTGTATTATAATGAAATGACATTTCAACTGTAAAAATAAAAATCTCACTTGAATCATAAAACTGTTAAGAAAAATTATCCGATATTTTTTTTTAACAACTTTTTAGTGGCACACATTCAACTATTCAGCATTACACAATTAAAATATTTGTGTAGTTTAGACTGTTTAAATCATAATACATTAATTATGATTACAAACAGTACTTAGTTATGAACTACACAAATATTTTAGTTGGCAGCGGAATAATGATCACAGTTTGATGAGGAATTGCCCGTAAAATGTCACGAGACGATTGCCAAAAGCAACAAAAAGTCGCTCGTCTACAGTCTATTTTACTCAGAGCTTGTAACAACTTGGCACACTCAGTCGTTAATTAAAAGTTTTCCGTTTTTCATCCGCAGCCTCAGTCCTTCACTTCGCTTAGCCGTAACATCATTGTTATTTGTTGTTTTTGGTACCTGAAGAGATTAAATACAGATTTTTGCCTTAATTTACGGTGTGGGTTCGCTTTGACAGTTTTTTTGAGTAGTTTAATCACAGTTCAGTGTCGAACATTATAAAGTTATGCTTTTAATACTAATCTTAATTTGTATTAAAAGCTTTTGCCCGTGGATTCATCCGCGTCGAGATCGGAAATTATACCTCGGGAACGTATCGGGTAAAAAGTACCTATGTCGATGTCCTAACCCAGATCATGGTTTATCTGTGAGCTAAAAGCCAAATTTCATCGAAATCCGATCAACACGCTTAGCATGACCACAATAGAAACGGGTTTTGTCGACGGAAGAATAGACAAAATGACAGAAAAACAATTACAATCTGACATTTTGTTTATTCTTCCGTCGACAAAATCCGTAAAAAACCGTTTTTATGGTTGTCATGCTACACGTGCTGCTGTTAAGGCGTGAATACACAGACAGGCAGACTGAGTTACTTTCGCATTTATAATTTTAGTACTTTTTCGTGCGTAGTTAATTCCCTGTTGAATTTATACTTTAATACTAATTTTCAATTTGTACAACTAATTTAATGTGTAAACATGCTATTATTACTAAACGCCCGTTCCTAGTACCTATATTGTGTTAGGCTTGTTAAAATATAATTTATTAATTTAATATCGTTTATGTAAAATGTCACAATGACGTAACATTCCAACATGTTACAATATACAATTGTATGAACATTAATGCTGTGATGACTGCATTATGAACAGCCAATCGATAGTATTGCGAAATACTTGCGTTTAATTTTGACGCGTCGATAATTTTCGTTCCAAAAATGGGTGTTGGTATATTTAAAACTACACCCATGCTATAAAACCCTCTATAAAAGTTTCTGAAAAAGTTAGCTTATTGCCAACATTAAAACAGCCAGTGTCGTAGTAACCATAATATCATCCAAATGAGTGTTATAATGTTGTACTCAATTTTATTATGCAACTTGAATTAAAAAAAAAGAACGTTGTCATGCACGCGCGTTTCACTACCAGAGCGCCGTAATTAAAAAATAAAAACTTATGGGTTATTCGAATTCACCTCGTATCCCGCCATTTTTTTTCGATAATAGTATTGCAAAATTGTATTACATTGTTGTTAACAAAAATGAGTGATACAAGCTTTGATAACACACCACCAGATATTTCTAATGCAGCAAAGGACATTTCTAACCATTAAAGTTGAGAAAACAATATTGTACAACACCCTATTGTTTCAGAATCTTTTATCGAGGATTCATATCATGTATGCAACTGAATATAATTAGGTACCATTAAAACACTCATGTGATAAAACCACATTCGTGTTTTATTACCCCTTATTATACAACAGTTGCATAAATAACTATTAATAAATAGCATAATCAACCTATAATGGTTTTACTGCTGAGACATAGCCCTCCTCTTTGTGAGAGGGTCTGGATCGTAATCCACCACGCGGGCCCAGTGCGGTTTAGTGGATGTCACATGTCTTCGAATGTTTGGTTCTACGACATGCCGGTTTTTTCCTTCACTGTTTTGAGAGCAGTGGTGATGAAATAAATTACACAAAGTAAAGTGCCTGCTTTGGTTCGAACACAAGACATACAACTTGTAAGGCCAGGCCGCAACCACTCCTCTTATTTTTCTACATTAAGTTTATTTAAATACGAAGAAAATACTAGGTATCCATTTCTGTTGGCAAAATGCATGAAAATACAAAACTATGACGCAGGCAAATCCGATTGAAATATATATGAAGGTTGCGGAAGTTAGGATGTAGCTCCACTTAAAGCAAAACATCGCGTGAACCCGCTGAATCTGATTCGGACGTTTTTATAAAAATCTCACAGATAATAAAGCTCAACACACGCACAAGGCGGGTGCGTGTCGGGCGCGGGTCGGGACGGCAGTAGCGGGTTTGTATACTCGTATATTGTATTTCCTTGTATTATATAGATGTCAGCACACGAAACGCGTGCGCGGTTCCCGCTCCCGATCCGCTTCGCGCCCAACCCGCACTCGCCTTGTGTGTATTTTGAGCTTTAGATGATAAAAAAATAAAACAATGAGAAACATAGACATTCGTTTTACATTGAGTGGTTTAGGTTCGAATCTCACTTCTGAACTGAAACAATAAACCTACTAGTTATTTCCCCTTGATAATAAAAAATTGAGATATCAGTACTTAAGTTGTATACTTTGATTTATAGTGTTATAATAGTGGATGTCGATATAGTATTTACGAGTATAATGCAGAAATAACAATTTTTTTAGAAAATGTTTTTGCACAGATATTGTTTGTGTTACTCACATCGACTAGATATTATACCTACTACATGCTAAAACTATTACGAGCCACAATCATTGTTAGGTAATATACGAAGCGATTTGCAGCTGTAAGTGGACGCTCCGCCTTATAAAAGATCGATAACCCAATATAGGATGCCAGAATGATTTATTATTTTGCAATAAAAATACCTAATTTTGGAACCACTGATACAGTATCAGTTGCGTTGGACAGTATCTGCGTATCTTGATCGATATCATAATATATTATTGTTTGTACAGTTTGGCCTGTTTTTTTTTTAGTTGTTTTTGCGTCCTGTATTCCGATAAATCGAGGACACCATAAATCAATTTCTATTTTACATAGTACTAAGAAACGTAATTAAAATATTTTACGGGAAAATTAATAATCAAATGCGATTTTTTTGTATTTATTATATTTAGTGTGTATAGTTGGACAATTGACGAACGCACGTCAGTCGAAATCATGTTCATTCATTGCTTGTCAAAGGTGGAAAGTCAGTTTTTGTAATTATTAAATAAAGGATCGCTGTAACATAACTGTTTGTCCACCGTACCGTGAACGAGACGTCAACGAGAAACGAGATTACGCGGCCATTGTAAATGTACACACGGCTACACATCAAGCTATACATTTCCAGTATAAGCTGTCCTCGCATTGTACGAAAATCCTATACAATGCGAGATCAGCATAAACTGGAAATGTTTAGCTTGATGTGTAGTCGTGTGTACTGTCGCTACTTCGGCGTCGTCATCTCGCCCTCGTTGACGTTCTGTTTACGGTGCGGTAGACAAACGGCCATATGGTGTACAATATTTGAGCGGTATTCAAAATGTATTTAAACATTCAAGGCTCGTACAGACCAGCGCGAAATCGCGGGCGCGATACGGGTCGCGCTGCCTGTCGCGCCTGCGATTTCGCGCTGGTCTGCACGAGCCTTAATATTGTTATAAAATTATTATTCATAGTAGGTGGTCATTTGTCCATTATCATATTTATCATGCATAGTAGGTAATCATTAAATAATCATCGCATGAAACCTTAAAACAATACCATGGTGAGATCTTTTTAATTTGAATTTATGTTTTTCTCTCTAACGACCATTACAAACGTGGAATACTGTAGGTGCTATTCGCATGGGTGATCTTCAAATTGGTTAACTAAACGAAATGTCTCATCAAATCAAAACAAATCAAACTCGTTTACTTAATTGATTTAAAATTCAGTTGTAAACCTTCCTGGTATAATATTATGAGTATTCAATTCAAATACAAACAATTTCCATTATGTTTGAAATATTCTAAACGACACAAAAAAAATACATTCATATTAAAAGTACTTAACACATTTAAAAAAATATAAAAAAAACACCATGCATGATAAATAAAAGAATTACCTACAATAAAACATATTCCATATGAGGTGTACGCATAACCCCACGTCCTAACCGAAAGCGATCGGAACGCGTGGTCGCTTACAGAGGGCGCCTTCCGGTTTTTTTGACAAAAAGTTACATAAACATAACATCACGCCTTGTTTCCCCGAAGGGTTGGGCAGAGGTGTCCCTGTAGCAGGTACACCCACATTTCGCCAGTTATGTTTTAAGTCCCATGTAATAGGGGGCGAGCCTATTGCCATCAACCGGGCACAAATCCAGACTCCAAGCTGCTACTGAGAAATTTCAGATAGAAAAACCCAATAACACTTTGCCCGACCCGGGAATCGAACCCAGGACCTCATGCTCAGCAGTAGCGCTTAAAAAGTTACATAATCCATAATAAGAACGCGACGATCGCTTTTGGTTAGGACGCAGCCTAATATTATCTAACAATGTTTACGATTTTACTTGCACGTATTTTTCGGTTTTCAGTTTGCTTTCTTTGTAAAAACTGCTGTATTTCACAGAATTTATGATGAATCGGGAGTGCATTTAATTACTCGAAAGTTTAAAATATTCATTTATTTTGTCATAACTCTAACCAGCATCGTATAAAATAATTTTCCTGGAGACTGTGTCACTCAAAATGTTTGCTAGTTTATTTTCACATTTTGTGTAATTAATTTTGAGGTAGTTAGGTACTAGTTTAAATGTCCAAAACAAATGAGTGCAGTTTAATTTTATAAAGTTGCTTTGAAGCGTGTTCCATCGAAAAGCGGGAAATAAGGCGCTGCCCCGAAAGGAACACAGTAAAGGTACCATTCCGTACCCGACCACGGGCGGCAACTGCAGGCGGCGTGTCGCCGCGTCATGTCGCTGCAGTCATAATTCCGAACCCGACCGCAGGCGTATTCCAGCCAGTAGATAGAAAACAGAAAAGCGTGTTATCGCTCGAGCGTTAGCGGCACTACTGGTATGCGGGTGGGCTACACGTGTCGGTTGTCGCTCGCCCGTAGCTGCAAACGACGTGTCGCTAGCTACGGAAGGTATTTCATAAAAAAATCATAGAAACCAGTTGTGTCGCGGTGACATGTCGCCTGCAGTTGCCGCATGCGGTCGGCTACGGAATGGTATCTTAAAACGTCCACTTTTTCGTCGCACAGTTAGCCGTATTGCTAGATATTACAAGCCCAAAAAATACAATGTTTAAAATCAAGTGTAAAAAAAAAATACTTATACAAAGATCCTACTTACTCGTAATATTATAAATGCGAAAGTTTGTGAGGATGGATGGATGTTTGTTACTCTTTCACGCAAAAACTACTGAACAGATTTGGATGTAATTTGGCACACAGATAGTTTATAACCTGGATTAATACATAGAATACTTTTTATCTCGATATTCCCACGGGATCGAGACGTATGCGGGTGAAACTGTGGAGCGCAGCTAGTATTTAATGGAAATGATCCTATTAAAAAATCTAAAAACCTATTGTTTCGAAATGGTCAATATTTTGAGTGAACATTCATATTTTTGTAACTATAAAAAACTAAAGAAATATGTAAATTTTTTTAAAATATTTATGTAGGTACTTATAATTTTAAATTTATATGTTATTCTTTCATTTAGTTTGATTCATAATTTAGTTACTTTAATTGTATGATCCAAAATTGATTGAAATAAATAAATAATAATAAAAAAATGTTTTAACTTATTGGTTGTATTATTTTTTAAATTAAATTAAGACTGCGAAAGAACTTTCATATTATTGGCGGACACGTCATTCAGTTAAAATCAAATGTAACGCCATTTTCAACCGTATTTGTACACTACTGTCACTTCAGCTCATGCAATACCAAAAGATTCGCTTCTTACTGCGCCTTAGATAATGAAACTGATGTATAACGTTCCCTTCTACGAGGTCACAGGTACTGTTTAAATAATAATGGAATAGTATTTTTATTTATTGGAATAACGAAGACTCAACAAGATTGTTAGCAAAACTTACAACTGTGTTGGTAAACACCGACATTAAACAAAAACAAGGAAAACAATACAATAAATAACGGTTGGTCATCGCTGCGACATCTCACGAGAGAGGGCACAACAGTGACCCACGTATTCGCAGTCCAGGCGACTCGCAACCTTGCTTAAGACACTGTTGGAGCTGTCCCACACACTACATGCGTATCTGCGAACATCCCTGACGCACTACAGAAACGTGGCAGCCCCACCAGTAACCTATAATGACTACTGTAAAATCGAATCTAATGTCTGCCTTGTTAGTCTAGTGGTCGCAAGCGCTACTGCTGAGCATGAGGTCCTAGATTCGATTGCCCCCTATTACATTGTATTTAAAAATATAACTGGCAAAATGTGGCTGTTCTATAAGTACAACTCTGCCTAACCCTTCGGGAAATACAGGCGTGATGTTATGTTGCTATACAATCCTCTAGTCACCCATCCAAGTACTGACCGCGGCAACTGTTACTTAACCTCGTAGTAATTCAAAGGAACGACCCTATCTACCTAACTGCTCTCATATCGTCTTTTGATGTTGATTGATTATATTTTTGCTGTTTTATAACATCACTGGACACGTGTCTGTTTTGGATCATGAAATGTTTATAATCTCCGAATTTTCAGTCATTCAGGTAAATATTTGAGAATCTGTTTCGTTTTAAACGTTTTTAGAGCCTATTCTAAAATAGATTGTTATAGTATTTCGACGTGTGTAATTGGTAGCGTAATGCCATAAAACGCTATTTTTCATTCCATTCTGTTGTTAGGTTTTAATATATTAATAGGTAATTGTTGGATATTTTACTGGCAACACCCAAAGAAGAGATGTGTCAAATGTGACGCGGGAACCTTCTTCTGGGTTGGGCGCTCGTGACGGTAAGACGTGCTGGTTGTGTCGGTAAATAGATAGATTGCCATAGTATTGGTTGGAGATCTACTGTAAATTAAGGTAACCTATTAGTTTTATGGTAAATATTAGAATACTGATTGAATTGTGATATTATGTGGGGAATAGGAGATGTGGTGGTATTGGTGTATAATATTAAATTTGATGTTGGCAAATGACTGGCAAAATATCTTGGTGTTTCATATTATTTTCCTTATCCCTGAAAAATTGTAAATATGTAGTTTTATTAAACAGTTTTAGATAATGATATTGGGGTAGTGACTTTAAGATTCATTTTGGGATTAGTATCTATTTTGAGGTTCATCATCATCATCAGCCTATAGCAGTCCACTGCTGGACATAGGCTTCCCCAATTGCACGCCATTCAGCTCGATTCTCGGCAACTCTCATCCAGCTGCTACCAGCCACCCTGCGAAGATCGTCACTCTGCCTAGCCTGAGGGCGTCCTACCTTACGTTTGCCAATTCGCGGTCTCCACTCAAGAACACGTGTACCGCAACGGTCATCGGTTCTACGGCTGATATGGCCGGCCCACTACCACTTCAACTTGCTTATTCTGTGAGCTATGTCGATAACTTTGGTTCTCTGCCGGATCACTTCGTTCCGGATTCGATCCCTCAGAGAGACTCCAAGCATAGCCCGCTCCATGGCGTGCTGAGCAACCTTAAATTTATGGACCAACCGTACCGTGAGTGTCCACGTTTCAGCTCCGTAGGTCATAACAGGCAGGACGCACTGATTGAAGACCTTCGTCTTTAGGCTCTGTGGAATACGCGACGAGAAGACTCGACGAAGTTTCCCAAACGCTGCCCAGCCCAGCTGAATTCTTCTGTTAGCCTCCCTCTCAAAGTTGTTCTTACCAAACTGCAGAGTTTGCCCGAGGTAAACGTATTCTCGAACAACCTCGAGAGCACCGCCATTGACAGCAATCGGCCCCGGAGTGACGTGTTCATTGAACATAACTTGGGTTTTGTCCAAGTTCATCCGGAGACCAATGCGTACAGAAGAATTAACTAGGCCGTCCAGCATCTGCTGTAAGTCATGCAGCGATTCGGCCAGTCTGACGATGTCATCTGCAAATCTCAAGTGTGAGATGTACTCGCCGTTGATATTAATGCCACGCCCTTCCCAGTTCAGCGTCTTAAACACATCCTCCAATGCGTTAGAGAACAATTTCGAGGTTAAACTATTTTGAGGTTAAATAATTACATTCGGAATTAAATTAGTTATTTTAGAGCAAGGATGGTTCTTATTTTACTATACATAACGTTCATTTCATTCTATTTTTCATTTTTGTGATCTTCCTGTGTGAGTCCCGATACTACTACTACTACATACTTTTTCTTTTGTATCGGGAAGAATTACTTAGAATACCTCAATTTATTATTTTGTGTTTTATGACATTGTTTTTACGTTCTGTGATTACTTCCTCACACACTGACTTATTAATTACAAAATTTTAGGAAAATCGTCTACTTTTACAATGTTTGTAAATATGTGAGCACCATGTATCTATCACATATTAATATCTGTCGTTGCTTCATTTTTAATTCTTTTTACCTATTGTGGTATAGTAATTTTATTCTAGGTGCATCGTGTTCACATATAATTATTTAACTAATGTACGTACCTATACAAACAATTTGTAAAACATTTTAAAAGAGTAACGGTGGAGTTTCTTGCCCATTCTTCTCCATACAAAAACTACCTTTTGGAAGGGGCGACTAGAATCAATTTTACTATTTTGTAAATTTTGACGTTCAAAAGTGCCATAAAGGGCCTATTTGAAATAAATGATTTGACTTTGACTTTGAATTTCATATTTATCATTTAGCCGATGTAATCGCTAAGCGAAAAAGCGTTTAAAAAAAAAAACATTTAGCCAAAATACGTCCTCTTCTGGACAGACATACCCCTCCAGAAAGCATTTCCGCAACGACCAAGAGACTAACTCTATATTTTCAGACATAACAATGATCGATCTATACCGAGTGAGTTTTTGACTACAAAATCTGTCAAAAACTAACAATGTCACAGATTAATAACGTAAGAAAATAAAACTTTTTTTTTGTGTAAAGTTCAAAGACGTGGTGGATATAGATATATCTAAACACGACAAAACAAAAGAAAACAGGTTTTTTCAACTCATACTTCAACTAACAACATTACTAGCATGCTTAGCATGACCACAAGTAGAAACGGGTTTTGTCGACGGAAGAATAGACAAAATGACAGATAAACAATCACAAACTGTCCTTTTGTCTATTCTTCCGTCGACAAAACCCGTATAAAACCCGTTTCTATGGTTGTCATGCCACGCGTGCTGCGGTCGTTGACCCCTCAAAAAAATCAAATCTTTTCATTTTTATAATGCTACGTAAGCCCTACCGCTATCCTACAATACAATTGTACTCGGAATGTAAGGTGCTTACTGTCTGTCAGCTCTTTATGCTAAGATCGGTACTAAAAAGACACGCTTGCGTCCCTCCTTCTGATCCTAAAAAACGTACCAACATTCCCCCAGGCACACAGCATAAAACATCGTTCGCCTGACACCAATACCACATTCTTAGCGCATATATTTATAAAAAAACTCACAAAGACCTCAACATCCGCGACCTCAATAGATATCAAGTAAAGTCTAAGGTGACAGAATGGCTACTTCAACAAGACTATTTACAAACCGAGTCCCTACTTGCATACATTGCTCAATAATTATAACTGTTTCTCGCTGCACACTCATAATTACACTCACACACACTCCCCATATACACTTGGGTGTGTAGTTAGATACATTCACACACACTCTCCTACATTCTTGAGTGGCACTCCCGTCTCCTCCTTTTTAGAATAATTAAATGTTAAGGAAATACATACTATACCTATTTAAGCAAGAAACATACAAAAGTAATTTATTTATAGACACATACATGGCAACTGACACACTTCACAAACCAGTTTTTGATTATTTTATGTGATACCATATAGCTGATCACTCTCTTAAGATACAGGTCATCCTAGTTTAAGAGGCAAGGTTCACCCAATTCATGTACAGACCCTGTGGTCACAGCATAATTATGTAATACCTGTCTTTACTTTTATGCCAACCAGTTGTAATCCATCTTTTACCTAATTTTGAACCATAACAACAATAATGTATTTTCGTCTGTAAAATATCTGAAAATAAATAAATTTATTATTTATTATTATTTATTTAGTTTCGTGTTTAGATATTGTTTTTTTTTTTTTTGGCTTTTGAATTTGATTGATATTAATCAGGTCCGCGGAGTTTGGCTAGCTAATTTAATTTGACACTGTAGATACATACCGATTGTTCACCCAAGACAAGAATGAATACGTAATTTTTAATAAAACGGTCAGACATGGGTCAGCAACCTTTTTATGTTTTATGGGGTTAAGGGATATAAACCGATCGTTTTCATATGTAGGTACGTATAAGCTGGGATGATCTATAGGATTTGAATATCAATGAAATTGTGACACATCCTTTGTATTATTGAAAAATGACTCAAATATCATTTTACGGAATTGAAAGTCTAGTTGAAAGAATTTTATTTATACTTATACTCAGGTCACTCAGAAAGTTTTGCGACTAACAGTTTTTGTCTATGGGACCCTTTTTTATTAATCTGAGATGGGACACTGGCTGGTTTTGATGTCAATTAAAACTATGACTATTTATTACAAAAAAACACAACATTGCAAATTCGAAATTCCCTCGAAGTACTGTCTCAATGAAAAATGGATTTACAACGAGAACATTTTCGCGCGATGATTTTATACGATTTCAATTAATGTCGACTAAAACCAGAAGAATTGTTTGAAAGACTTCGAATGGCGTTCATAGACAAAAGCCCTTCTAAAGCGACTGTTTTCTGCTGGTTCAGCGTATTTAAGCGTGGTCGAGTAACTTTGGCGGACGAAGAAATGAAATGAAATTGTTTATTCTGTAAATAGGATATCGAAATCACTTTTACACGTCATATAAAAAAATTATTAAAATTAAACTAGATGAGTTCGGCGTTTCCTATCTGACTACTCTGAGAAGAAAGGCCGAAACAAACTCAGAGGTCGCAGTCTCTTTTAAAGTCCAGACATAATCTTGGTCAGGCCATATGAGGACCATGTAGATAAGTGTCTGAAAAGGTCTTTTGAGGAAAAAACCACACAGATTTGAGTGAACCTGTCCAGTCAGTGCAAGCATTTGTCAGTAATCGTGGAGCTCAACTCAGAACTTAAGGAGCTCAACTCGACGAACAATACCAAAGAAAGGACATTTGGGTAGGCCGCATAAACTACTCAAACTGCCAGACCATCACTAAAACTAGCAGAGAAATAAAAACAATATCCACATAGTCCTCACATTCACAATAGTTAAAATAATATAATACTTTACAAAGTAATCATGTCATTTTGAATCAGAAAGAAAGAAGTGGCCGCCCTATGACGCCTGATACAGAATAAAACGTGCTAGCTGTGAAAATTTTGAATTACATATGAAGAGATTCAGCATATACTGCATATTGGATCGGAAAGTATGCATGAAATTCTACACGGGCATCTTCGGGTAAGGAAGATAGTTTCACGTTGGGTACGGCACAATCTAACGCAGGCTCAGAAGGAGGTTCGGGTAGAATGGTGCCGAGACATGATAACAAAATTTGAAACAGGCTCATCTCGACGCGTTTATGATATCATTACCGATCTTGGATTTATCAGTATGATCCAGAAACCAAGCGTCAGTCGACCGTGTGGCTGTTTTAAAATGAACCAACCCTACCAAAGTGAAGCGAGCCAGAAGTGCAGGCAAAATTTTGATCGCAAGTTTTTTTTTTCTTTGACGGGTTATCTGGTTTCAGTACCCTTACGAGATCAAATGCTGAATGGTATGTTACCAAATGTTTGCCAGAAGTTTTTACTGTTGTAAGCAGCAAGCGACCGAACACTGGCCTCCCTGGGCTACTGCTTCACCACGACAACGCGCCGGCTCACTCGGCGCTCAAAACAAGGGACTTTCTGGACAGCACATCGGTCAAATTTATAGGCCATCCTCCTTACAGTCCCGATTTGGCTCCGCGTGACTTTCTCTTGTTCCCCAAAATAAAAAATCAACTCAAAGAAAAATAGTTTTCATCACCAGAAGATGCACTGGCTGCATTTGAGAAGGAGATTGAAGAGGTGTCTGATGCGGACTGGAAAATGTGTTATGAAAATTGGTTTAGACGTATGAAACTGTGTATAGACGCCAATGGAGAGTTTTTTTTAAAGAAATAAAAAAAAAAAGAAATTTTAGTAGTATATTTTTTTCTAGTATCGCAAAACTTTCTGAGTGCCCCACGTATATACTTAATTATAAAGAGGTACTATTTGTTTGTTTGTAAGTTTGTCTGTAGGGGGTAATCTCTGGAACGACCAGCCGGATTTGAAAAATTCTTTTTGCATTGGATAGCCTAATTTTTGAGGAAGGATAAAGGCTCGCGGACGAAGCTAGTCTATTTTAATATTATGACTGCTTTGAAATGTGGATGTACTATAAGCCTACAGGCACTATCAAAGAAACGCATATAATTATGTACATTGTAAGGGCTATTCTTGCTTGCAGCGCTCGGCTGCTATAGCACCGCTTACCTGCGAAAAAAAAAGGGTCGTGTGCACAGGAGTTTGTTTTAAAATTGCTTAGACATGCGTTACCCCGATGGTATATGTTACCCTGATATTATATTTTCATTACGGACGCTTTTAACGTGCACGTCTTTCTACATTGTTCTCACCTGTATAAGTTCAACACGAATGATGTAACCAATATTTTGTAACAATATTTTGATTTAAAAGAGTGTCCGTGGAGTTTCTTGCCCGTTCTTCTCCATAGGTACCTACTACGCTTTGGAATGGGCAACTAGCTTCATTTTTCTGACTGACCGACCCCTTGACAATTCAAAAGTACCTGTAATTGGTTTATTTGAAATAAATGCTTTGAGTTTGAGTTTGAGGTACTAGTAATGTTATGTTATATTAATATTATAAAGAGTTTGAAAGAGAATTTGTGAGTTTGAAAGTTTAGGGGGAAATCTTTGGAACTACTAATCCGATTACGACTATTTCACTAATGGAAAGCTACAATATTGCTACAGTATTGCCGAGTCTCATAGAGTATATTTTATGTTAAAATTTAAAAAAAAAAATACGCGGGTGAAATCACGGGCAAAAGCTATTTCCTATATAGGGCATCTCATAGCTGGTCTCTAACGACCGTGGCTATTAAACCGGGCAATCCTGTGGATGCATCGAGCTGCTACACTCATTGCCTCCAGCCAGGGCACTCATAAAAACTAAGCTAAAAGCTTAGGATAAACGCTCGCTAAGGGCACCCCCTGCGGGGTACGAGCCTCGGCTTAGGGCGTTTTCCGGAGGGAGGACATCAAAGATGGGACGGGCTGTTTTGACGAGCTATGCAAACATAAATGTAGGGAACAGCTGATTTTGTTTTTTCGCGACTCCAGGTTTGGTCCTATAGTGAAAGTTGTCCACAATGATGAGTACAATGGTCCCTTAAGAGGATGCCCTATAATTTAATTTCACCCTGTATATATGTCACCGTAAGATTGTGAGAACCGTTAGTTTATAATCTGTCGGAATTATTTCCGTTAGATTATAAACTGTCGAAAAATTGTGAACTGGGTGAAAAGGTTAGGTTAGAACTGTGACAAACCGCGCGCGAGCCGAGCGAGCGAAGCGAGCGGTGCCGTGGCAGCGGCCGGCGAGCGCTACTTCCAAGTTGCTCGCAGCCAGGCAAGCTATTTAATATTAGCGCAAGGTGCGTTACGTCGCAAGCAAGTTTGATACCAGTTCATAATTTGTCGGTTTCCCATGGAAAGATTATAAACTAGCGAAAAATAATGCGTTAAATTGTAAATGGTTCGTTGCAGTTCATAATTTTTCGACAGTTTATAATTTAACGGAAATAATACCGATAGATTATAAACTAACGAAGTTCATAATTATACGGTGACATATACATATATTTGTAATCACGTTCTCGAAAACGGCTCTAATGATTTAGATGAAAGTTGCAATAATATAGGGCGAAAACTTTTTACAAAAAAAAAACAACCGACTTCCAAAAAAAAACACTACAAAGTGAAAAATAACTTTAATTTCGGAAGTCGGTGTCTTGTGTTTTGTGTTGTCGTTTTTTGCCACCGACTTCCGAAATTAAAGTTATTTTTCACTTTGTAGTGTTTTTTTTTGGAAGTCGGTTGTTTTTTTTTTGTAAAAAGTTTTTATTTTTCACTTTTTAGTTGTGGTACCTACCCCACACACATTGGAATACCACTACCTGCTACCAGTGACAGGAACTTATCATATCATCTTTATACTAAGTGGGAAAAAAATACGTATTTTGTAGCTAACTCAAAAACTACCCAAGCAAAGTTAATAAAATTTATATGGGACCAATTTGGGAGCATACCCTTTGAAACAAAAAAAGAATTTTCAAAATCGGTCCACAAATGACGGAGAAATCGGTGGACATACAACCTACCTAGGTCTCTTATCTGGGAAAATTAGTTTTCTCTGTTTTCACCCGAGCAGAGCTCGGTCGACCAGGTAGGTACGATACAATAAAATAACAGAATCCTATTGTTGTGAATCAATTTGGATTTTTCTTACATGATCAGTAGGGTACGGTTATCAATTTGACTGGTCAAGAGAAAAAGAGATTATTTAACTAAATTGAACGCAAACAACATTTGATAATGTGAACAACACTTGTTTGAGGTCACTTCAGGTCCAGTTGTAAACCAGCGCCAGGCACTAGTTGTCTGGCATTTTTGCTGAACTGGATTCGACCTATTTGGCGCAGCCGCGAGGCACACATTCCTGCTAATATTTTACAACGCACTTTTACACTTTTTATTTGTTTTCTTTCTTTTTTTAAATATATTTTTCTTGTAGTATAATATGTTGTGTTGTGTGCCTTTTAGTTTGTGCCAAAAAAAATGTATTTTCCTTCTTTCTTAAAAAAAAAAAAAATTCTGCCTAACCTTTTTCCAACTATTTTAGGGTACCAGTATTTTACATAGAGCGACTGCCTATCTGACCAACAGAATCCAGTTACTGGGTAACACGATACCCCTTGGTAAGACTTTTTAGGGTTCTGACTACCCGTAACGACTGTTAAAGATCTACGAATGACAGCCGGGATTGGCTTAACGTGCTTAATAAGGCACGGAAGGATCTCGATATGTAATGGATGGTCACCCATTCACAAACCGTTCCCATCTATGAAAATATCAAAGCTAAAAATAAAAACATTTTATACAGGGTGGCAGGGACGCACAAACTGTTACCATGGATGCAGTATATACGGTTTTGAACCTCCCCTGCGTTGAAATTTTGCGTCAGTTATTAAAAAGAAAATTATCGGAGTGTCGACAGAAGTGAAAACCTGGACCATTAAAAAAAAATACTTCCAAAACCTTTAAAGTAAAAATACTTGCATAGAACATTGATCCATAACTTAGTATAATGTAGCGAGTTCAATTGTTTTTCCCATCTCAAAAATGCTCAACGCGCCTAAAGAAGTTTTCACTTAAAAATAAGAAGAAAGTGAAATATTGTAAAAAGTGAGATGTGCATGAGAGCAAATAAATAAATAAAAAGCAAAAACAATAAAAACAGTGCTTACTTATTCTTCGTTCTCAAGATGAATATTGAAGCAGTACAGTAAAGATCTACTGTTGATAGGTATAACAAGACTTTGTGACTTACTTTCTTAACTAAAGTTTCAAAATGTCGATTAAATTGTTTGAACTTATTAATAAATCGCTGTAGAAAATGACTTGGATGTTTAATTACGAACTTAGCTTTTAAACTTGTAAGGAGACCGTGAGAAACTATTTTAATAAGTAACGTTGTTCTGTTACCCAGGGAACAGGGGGGGGTCAAGGGGTATCATGTTTCCCAGTAACTGGGATATGGAGTTCAATTTAATGGTATACCACAGGCAATTAACTTGCACCATGTAAAGGCTCCCGCAGAAACGCGCGACGCGACTCGGTCGAACAACTTCAATGAAAACTTCACGGAAATTGTTCTACCAGTGTCGCGTGACACCTGTCTGCGGGAACCTTAAATGGGAGCTTAAGTAAGTGTGCATTAAAATAGCTTTCACGAGTAGCCTTACATAACATATGTACCTACGTTCAATCCAACCTTTTTTTTTGGGTCGGAAGTTTTCAAATAACTTCTCCCGCTCTGGGCGGAGTGGGAGGGCGTGTCAGACTCTTACTGATTAAAATCCACCCGTGTTTCTTCAGTTACTATGTTGCCGGGGGCCACGGTATCCCTTCCGGACTTCCCCGCAACCCCGGCAGTCATCGGCCCTAGCGGACCCCGTCAGTTCTGCTAACTTCTCTTTTTAGGCGCGCGTGGAACACAATGCGCCATCGACCCGGGCTTGGTCCTTATTGGACGGCGAACTACCCATTGCTCACCGTCCCCGCAAGCCCGCGCCTGCGGTGGCCGGGAATCGGCTCGCAATTCCCGCCCCGGGCGTCTCCTCCTGCGGCGGTTAGGGGCGTGAGGGCGCGAAATTTGCCTCTCCCTCACGCGTTCCGCCTCCTCCTTCGCGAGCATTACCTCTTCGTAGAAGGAGGTGATGGCCTGCCATTGCCTCTCGCTCCGTACCATGGCCTGAACCAGGGCCGGACGCGAGAGATCACCGCCGCCGATCGCCTCCACGAGGACACGGCGATGCTCCGCCCAAGCCGGACAGACCTCCACCGTATGCTCCACCGTGTCCTCCGGGCGATCCCCACAATGGTGACACCCGGGCGATTCCTCCCACCTTATCCTGAACAGGAACCTCCCAAAACAGCCGTGTCCAGTGAGGACCTGCGTCAGGCGGAAGGTGAGAACACCGTGGCGCATCTCTAGCCACTCCTCAAAGAGGGGACTTATCCACAATCCCACATCACTCTCTTTTTAAATAAGGGTAATTTGATGAGAATGTCAGCACGCAGAAAGCTTCACCTGGCTACCCTTCTCTTTGGCACAATTCTCACATGGTTTTTTATTTGATCTGACATGTACACCATAAAAGTAACAGACAACAGGGTGACACAATAGATGGTCTTATCGCTAAAAGCGATCTCTTTTATAAAGACAACCATTGGATGGAATACAGAGTACAAAAGTATTAAGTAGTTAGATACAGATTATCGAGCGAGACCAAAATTTTCTTTTGCTTCTTTGCCAATATTGCTGAATAGTTTTATAGGCTAACAAAAATAACTTTAGAAACTTCAGGAACCACTTACCTATTGTTTACGGGAAAAAATTGTCTCAAGAAGATTTCGAAAATCTTCTTGAGACAATTTTTTCCCGTTAGCCCCAGTTAGGCATTTCTAAAACTTACGATTGGTTAGCGTAACGATCCGTTATTAGACTTAAGTTACCAGGCGTAAGAAAGTTGTTGGTATAAGTGCCCGGTCCCGTGGCTCGACTAGGCACCTAGCTTCCTGTACAGAATTTCGATTAGTCGAGAAGTGAGAAGTTGTGTAGTTTGTTAGAAGAGTAGTTAAATTAAGAACGTGAATGGAAGTTAGATTGGATGCGGCGTAGTTACTTTTTTTCATGGACATAAATAAATAGGTTATGTATTCATTAAGACCTAGTAGGTATAGTTTGACCAATACCGCTGTACCGCGCCTTAGAAATACGCGGCGAGGCGGGGGGCAGTGTTGACCAATGAGCGGCGGGTGGGACGCCGCCGTGCGCCGAGAGCTTTGACGAATTAGCGATCTGCACTGCGTCTCGCCGCGCGCCTTCCTAAGGCGCGGTACAGCGGTATTGGTCAAACTAGAGTAGTGCACTATGCTTCAATATTTTTCCTAGGTATCAAGAATAACTGGGCCACTAGTAAATATTAACAAAATATAGAAAAATATATGTCTTAGCGCTAGGTAGTGTCAATGGTGCCGGGAAAATTCCTATCCCACCAAAATCATTTAATGCAAAGTAGGTTGCCAAGACATACATAACGCTTTCTCTGTTAAAAAAGCCCCTAACTCACCAAGATGAAAAAAACCCAATAACACTGCCCGACCCGGGAATGAAAAATAAGAAAATGTTAAAAAATTGTGAATGTTTTATTATTATTTATTTATTTCTAAAACACTTAACCTATTACATTTTGGTTTTAGCCTCACAACAAAAACCTCTCAGGGTTTATCTGAGTGCGGCGAGCCGTTCAAAAAACAAAAAAACAAAAATGTTTCTTACATACTACAATGATGATAAATAAATGATGAATGATGGTATGAATGTGAATGTGTGTGTGTGTGATGTGTGTGAATTTGTGTATGTGCGTGTGTGTGATGTATGTGTGGAATGTTAAGATATTGAGTATCGAGTATTGAATCGCATCCAGGACCTCATTCTCAGCAGTAGCGCTTGCAACCAATGATCGGGTTTATTTATTCGTTACATTTTCAATTTAACGTCACGTAGTTATACCTAAATATCTACGTTGGTAGATCTTACATTCATTCGAAAACCCCCATCTCTATGAATCCTCTCATTAATGAGCAGCCTGGGGCCAAAAAATATACCGTTTATATAATAACTCTTTCATCGCAGATATCTTACTTATATTATTTAATAAACATCAACATTCCCTGGTAGATAATAAAAGAGATGACGCACAAAGAATATTCGTATAAACGTGTTCAGAATTCATTCATTTCGTTCATTCATTTGACTGTTTATAATAATCACATGATTTATTCAGCGAAATATTCATAAAATATAACAATTTTTGCTCCATATTGTTTAAGTTTATTTATCCTGCAAGTCATTTTGTGATTATGACTTGCGAGTTTTATAACATAATATCTTGCTTGTATTAGGTACCCGAAGGCTCAAATTACATTGCCGTGGAACGGAATGGAGGGGATCTTTTTGTACAAAGCAAAATGAACTTTAAGTCAATAGTGTAATGCACAAACTAGACAAGAGCCAAATAACGGTCGCGCGTCTTCTGGAGAATTCTCATGCATTCTCGAGAATTCTCGCAGTAAAAGAAAAAAAAGAAAATTCGTTCATTTGCGGTAAACAAAATTCGTTTACTTGCGGTAAAAAAAAACACGATAAGAAACCTTTATGGAGAAGAAACAAATGAGGTATATAATTTTTTTCAATAAATACAGAAATTTAGTTTTATTTTTTCTTAAAATACGGCAAACTAGATGTCAGCTCAGATTTTTACGATAACAACACTGTCAAACCCACATCTATTTTTCGTTCTGTATGTTCAAAGCCGTGCAGGGAGACAGATGTCAAAATGTCCGGGCGCTAAAATACCACCGCATTCATAAAAAAATACAGGGAATTAGAGTGTTTATAGCAAGTAACAAATAAAGATTATATGAAAATCACAAAAGTCGAGATTCTTTTAATTTGAGTGAAAAGTAAAAAAGTGTGGGCCATGCAATAATTTACCATCAGTTGAGATAGTGGTCAAACGTATGCCTATCAAAAATAATAAAAACAAACCATACAAAACTAATCACTATTTTTAACCGACTTCCAAAAGGAGGAGGTTCTCAATTCGACTGTACTTTTTTTTTTTTTTTTTTTTTTACTTTGCTTGGGTAGTTTTTGAGTTAGCTTCAATAATACGTATTTTTTCCCACTTAGTATGTGGATGACATGATAACTTCCTGTCACTGTTATTTACATAGCAGGTAGTGGTATTCAAATTTGTGTGGGGTAAGTACCACGACACTAAAAAGTGAAAAATAAAAAAGTTTTTACAAAAAAAAAAAACAACCGACTTCAAAAAAAACACTACATAGTGAAAAATAACTTTAATTTCGGAAGTCGGTGTCATTGGTTTTGAATTTTCGTTTTTTGTCACCGACTTCCGAAATTAAAGTTATTTTTCACTTTGTAGTGTTTTTTTTTTTAAGTCGGTTGTTTTTTTTTTGTAAAAAGTTTTTTTTAAAACAATTTCCTATCTTTGCCCGACCAGCGGGATCATTGCGTAACACAGAGTTGCAATGGCTCATTTTGACAGTTCAACAACATTCATTGCGTTATTTACGTTGTTGAGCAGACAAATTTTTCGAACACATGAAGCAATTTGCTGTCCCCGGCGAATAAAATGTTAATATACTATTACGATAGTTTTAACTTTATTGCGGCTGTGAGTATGTCATGCTCACTCAGATGTTTCGCTGATAGTGGCGCGTGTGTTGGACCATTTAGCTCCCTTCAAAATGGTTGAGCTGAATGGTGCTAATCCATGCGTCATGTTCGTGAACGGGCGCCGTCAGTTGGAACTGGTCATCTCTTAGTTGCCACGGCTTATTTTTAATTTATTTAAATTTTTGAATTGTTCTATGTTTTACCTTTTTATTACGAACACTTCTAACGTGCACGTCTTTCTACATTGTTCTCACATGTATAATTTCAACATGAATGATGTAACCAATATTTTGTAACAATTTTTTATTTAAAAGAGTGTCCGTGGAGTTTCTTGCCCGTTCTTCTCCATAGGTACCTACTACGCTTTGGAATGGGTAACTAGCTTCATATTTCTGACTGACCGATTCCTTGACAATTCAAAAGTGCCTGTAAATGGTTTAATTGAAATAAATGATTTGAGTTTGAGTTTTGAATTTGATTGTTTAGTCGATATTTAGAGGTCCGATTACACTCTGTCAATTTTTTTCGTTCATTTCCTACGGTTATTTCAGAAGTAACGTGATTATAAGGTGTATTGTAATGAATTTATCACTAATAATAACTTTTCTTTTGGTATTTAAACAATTCCGCTATGTAATTAGTTAATAAGATATTCACAAACACACATACGTTAATATTTGTAGGATTATTGTATTTGTAGAATATTGTACACTATCCATTACTTTGTTGATATGTTATTATAATAATTGTGCGTTTTTTTGTATTGTGTTATTATATATTTTTACTACTAATTGTGCGTTTGCACTGGCGAAACATGCACTTAACACATGTTGAAAAACTCTTGTTTTCTGTCAATGTATCGATTTTTTACGATTACGATTTTATTCGCCGGGGACAGCGAATTGATTGTGATTGAAAGTGTGTTACGCAATTTGGGTGCTGGGGGTTGAACCCAAGAGCGCTTAGTTAGCATTCGCGCTTGTAACCACCAAATCAACGCTCGTTTCCCCAAGAATTTTACTCTATAAAAAAGAAAATCCATCCAAAACTTTCAGTGATAGATAAGAATTAAATTAATTTTCAGACTTTTCTTCGAAAGACAAAGTGAGTAATGTCTGGTTGCTTAAAGTTTGTTATGGATAAAAGTTTCACAAACAATTAGATCGATTTCGGTAAAAAAATTCTTAGTATTTTATAAAATTCGATGACTTTGAAATCGGACGTCGGTGGAACCAAAAATACCTCTAATAAAAATAGCTCTTTGTAAATAACTGAAGTTTACATTTTCATGAATGGAAATTGATTTTATTTTTAGAATACTTGTTTATTACGAAGTTGTTTATCAGAAAAGATGCTTGTGAATGAGGTTATTCAGGGAAGTACGACCAGAGTAATCATAATCATAATCATCATTTATTGCATTCATGTAGTTTACAAGTTGTTACAAGTTTAAATAGGTTTCATACATGAACCCTGCTAGGGCACAGCAAAATATAAATAGTTTAATTTTCTACAGTGTCACGTCACAATATTAAAACCGCTGTGCTTAATCAATTACCTAATACTAATTTTACATGGTTATTAGATGTCCATCATTTATTATTTAAATATAATATAAATCAGTTACTGTCATGATATAATATAGGATAGGGTAAGAACAATTAATTGGTCATAATTTCCATTCATAAATTAAAATAAGATAAAAATTAAAATTAAAACAAATAGCGATAACAATAATAATCATGAAACAACACATCATAACATAATACAAACATAAAAAAGAAAAAGTACATAACTATCCAACCCGACTTGCAACGAAAAAGAAACTACAGGTGCCAAAAGTAAACAATTTTTATGGTAAGCGTACGAGACGATGGATTACACCTACATTAATAAATGAATTGCCTGAGGGAATGATCGATCGCGTCACAAGTAAAAATCACCTAAAAAGTGTCCTAAGAAAACATTACTTGTCGATGTGTCCATAGTTGCTGTGTCCGATCGACGGCTTCGGTGGGCTAAGGTCGTGGGTACTAAGTTTACTTACCTTATACTGAGCAGGTACCTACTATAGGATAGTCTCATGACGTTCGCTGACTGATGCCGCCGAGTATGATAGCTGTAGAACTTATAGAATCTGTGGCTGTGTGGGTAACTGCACTGTATTAACATACAGAGTGTTTGCCTACAGAGCTATAGTCTTTTAGTTTTAACTTAGATTTAGTTTTTATAGTTTTTATGTCTAGTCAAGCAAAGATTCGTGCTGAATCCACGAGAATTTACTGCCGACAAATTGCTTTGCAGTTTGGCAGATGTTATGGAAAACGAAAACTGTAATATTATGAACTAACAAAATTTAAAAAAAATGGGAGGTATTAAGTTAAGATTGTAGGTGCTGTGTGTATTGTGAACAGGTCTGAATTTAAATGTCAAGATTTACTTATCGTCAAAGAATTCCTTTTCGAGTATGAGAAGTACCGATGGCCATGCCTTATACGCCACAGCAACCACACCTACTTACCGTCCAAACCGGAACAAATCCGATTTGGAGGGTAAGTAGGTAAAGCAGGTCGTTGCTAATTTAATTGTATAATTAATTATTTTTTGTTATAAGACATTTATTTTACATTCTGTGATTACTTCCTCACATACTGAATTATTAATTATAAAATTTTAAGCAAATCGTCTAGTTTTACAATGTTTGTAAATGTGTGAGCACTATGAATCTATCATATAATTAATTTATCTGTCGTTGCTTAATTTTTCATTCTTTTTACCTATTGTGGTGGTATAGTAATTTTATTCTAGGTGCATCGTCTTCACATATAATTATACAACTAATGAACTGTCAGCTGCAGATAAATCTCACCCCCTAGCAATGTAAAAACACATTGCTAGGGGGTGAGATTTCTCTGCAGCTGACCGTACCTATACAAAATATTTTAAAAGAGTAACGGTGGAGTTTCTTGCCCATTCTTCTCCATACGAAAACTACCTCTTTGGTAGGGGCTACTAGAATCAATTCTATTTTTTTTGTTTTTGTCGTTCAAAAGTGCCTTTTATTGCCTATTTAAAATAAATTATTTGACTTTGTCTATGACTTTGACTTCTATGGAAACAGATAGGTACAGATAATTGTTTGAATAGCCATCATTCAGATTTTTCAAATTCAAATTTTTATCAAAAACGGAAAAGATACGAAATAATAATGACGATAAAACATATCAAATGTCTGCAGGCGGTTTATTTTACGGCCGAGAAAAAAATATTGCCACACGGCAAAATTCCGGGACTGCTTCTGACGATGTTGCTACAGAATTAAATAAACGTATTTTATTATTATACATTATCTTTTATTTTCGGAAGTTACTGGAATTCAGTTACCGTAATAGATTTTTTTTAAGAATGTGAAATATTTGACATTCCTTTGATTAATTTCATGAAATACTTTCTTTCATGATACGAAATGTGGGTATCTAGTCTTTTTCTAATATCCGTTGTACAAGGAATTTCTACTCTATATGGCAGAGTATAAGAATCCTTTTGTACCATAATGGCTGACAGTGGCCCACACAATGGTAACCTCTGTATATAGGCAATATAAACACTTGCCACATCAAAGTATTTCCAATTGTTGCTAAAAACAATGCCGAGTTGTTTTAAGTCGTAATTTCAGCCCTTCAACTGCTCTCAAATCAGAACTTAGAAATATTGATTGCTGGCAGAAATATATTTGGTGATAAGTAGTTAAGTAGTACTCCCAACAAAATTGACACAAGGAGCTGTTTTTACCACTTACTTATTTGTAAGCTCTTATAAAGACAGAATATCTGTATTTATCTGTATTTGTACTTATTCCGACGAGTCCGATGACTTCCACAACCATGGGGTTATTATAGACGTGAGATTACGGACAGGTTACCCAGTAATTATAGGTACTGGGTAACAGGATACCCATTTTTGGTAAGAGTGGTTGTCAGATTTTCGGGCTTCAAACTATCTGTAACGACTGACAAAGATTTACGAACAATATACCTTGTCTTTTTTTTATTGATCTCTCGTTATTTCTTATAGTTACTTGACGGCGCTCGTGATACAGGTAACTTTCAAGACATCTGAAGGCCCATTCTCGTACTTAAAAAACGTTCATATTCAAGTCGTAATCTGTCAAACTTGCCAAAATTTTTGGTAAATTGATTGTATTTTTGGCAGATTGCGAATGCAATTAGAATGCGAACGTTCTTAATGCCCCTCTGAGGTACAGTATTTTTATCTCACTAAGCGACGCGCGCTTTACTTGTGGTACAAACATGCTATGAATATGTGCGTGAAGACGAGTAGCGTCAGTACATAACACACACACTTCCTACTTCACCATTGTCTCGAACGGTACCGAGAGCTCCTGCGCTTACACACACATTCACAGTGTGTTTGTACACTTGATAACCACAAGTAAAGTGCGCGTCGCTTCGTGAGATAAAAATATTACATACGAGCTAAGTTATGCCGCCATAAATAAAAGCATCCAATTTAAATTTCATGATACATAACTGCATAACATCATGGTTGTATTCCCCAAAAAGGTGGACAGAGGGCGGTTTATAATGCACACACATTTCGCCAGTTATAATTTAAATTCCGTAATTATAAAAGTAGGGGGAGCCATTACCGTTGACAAATATAAACTCCGGTGTGCTACATGGTATAACACTTTTCCTAACCTGGTTATAAAACCTCAGTAGTCGGGTTCACGACCCTTTGAGAAAGATGAGTACAAATAGGATAGGATATACAATCCACTATATAAAACGTAAAACGTTTTTTGAGGATGATATTCTTGTAACATAGAATAAAGTACTTATGTCTATTTCTTTTTTATATCTATTTAGTATATTGCATCACATTTTAATTAAAAAAAAATATTTTTCTTTAAGTATGCTGTACTGGTACAGCGTCTTAATATTTGTTTGCTGCACCGGTCGACGTCATTACGTCGGCGCCGCCGCGCCGGCTGTCGCTGAAAACCAGCGCTAGGGCTTTGTCTTGCATAGGGTCGCAGCATAATGCAGAGCGATAGCTGATTTGCGTGGATTTGACGCATGCTTCCCCCAATCTTTTCACATTTTTGTATTTTAAACTCTTTTTTGCGTCATGTTTACCGCAAATAAACGTTTTTTCTTTCTAATAGAGGTCAGAATTCAACAAATAACAATCCCGACAACATATTGAGCCTTGAGCCTTACAAAACCTCTTCTGCTGAACATACAACTTACAATGATACTACTGTTGGCCACAGTTTGCAAAAATCTGACTGTAAGGACGATATTACTGTGATACATTTATTTATTTATTTATTTAGGCAAACCAACTAAATACATACACAGACATTCAAAGTATATAACATTTACAAATACAATAGCATTGCATGCATCTAAATTAAAGGTAAGCACAACATTTTATTTAGATCTCACTAGACAATAATAATTAATATAAAGATGGATAACAATGTAATTAGAACTAATATCAACAATCTGTTATACTTAACATTTACTTGAATTAAATTAAATTGAATAAAATTGAATTAAATAACATACCAAAAACATAATAAAAAAAAAAAGAAAACACACAAAATAAAAAATAAACATTATTGAGCAAAAAATCACACATTATTGAGCACAGCTCTTTTAAACTTAGTGATGTGACATTCACATAAATATAAATTCATTAACCACTAATCCCTCCCACGTGCAAAACAAAATACAATAAATATTTTACCGGCCGATTGATTTATATTCACCGGAATCCGCCACTTACGATAACTGAAATTATTACAAAGTTGCTATGGATGGATACAATTGGATTGGGAAACAGATTGGCAATCGTTTTTATGTCGACAGTTCCACTATATTCAGTGAGTTGATCTAGTTTCCTAGAAAACGAATTAATATAACAGATAGTACAAAAGATATTATTGAATTGGATACGTGAATTCTATTGGGACTGTGCAAAAGTTTTATTTATAGCAAAAAGTAAACAGGAACTATTTTTTTCTTTGCAGCATTTTGTGTCTCTCATTCAAAAGTAAATAGGTCGAGTAATAGTTATATCGAATTAGCTCTAAGATCTGTAAAGATAATTGTAAGCGGTAAAAAAAATAAAATTACTTAATATTATTAGCGTGGTGGCTGGCAGAATAGGCATGATGCCTGGGTCAAAAAAAAGAAATTCTATTTAGTACATCAGTCAGATAATAAAAAAAATTTGCTTTATCATATTAATCAAAAATGACTTATATAAAACGCATTAAAGTTGGGGAGTGGGGTACGTCACAAGTAAGTATAAAATCTACATACAAGTGACGTCACGGCACATTTTAACTCAATGTATCGCCGTAATCTTTTGACAACGTAAAAAAAGAAAAATATGTGTCCAATATTTTTTAATAATATACAAGACGGACAAATAATATTTTTTTAGTCATCATCCCTATTGACTGTCTAATATTGTGGCATTGCGTACAGTTACTTGTCTCAAAAAACAGCTATTGACTAAATTATTTTGATTTTTATGTTTTTATTTTGTTGTTTTATGATTTAATTAATTTAAAGATTTTAATGAATTTTAATTTTGTTTGTTATATTATTGATAATTTGAAACATTTTAATAATTTAGATTCTGATATTTTTAATCTTAGTAATAATAGTATGATTGTGGTGTGTATTTGAATACTAACATAATTCCTAAGTATATCTACTAACAAAAATATGGATCATTGTGTCTGAATTAAATAAATAAATTTAAAATTTAAATTTAAAATGCCTTTGGATGAAAGGCACACGGAATAAACCTACAGTACCCTAATTGCGTAATACACGATCAAGCACAATTTCTTTCGATTTGAAATAGATTGCTAATCCATTGCTTCATAAGTTGAAAAAAAAAATCTGGTCAACAACGTAATAACGCAATGAATGTTGTTGAACTGTCAAAATGAAACAATTTAGTCATAATCGTTTACGAAAATAAGTTACGCGATTAGAGTACTGGGTAACGACAAAGGATACTTTTTACCTCGGTTTTCCGCCATCCACGCGGGTGGACCCGCTGGCAAAGCTGGTAAAGAAATGAATCTAAAACTTTAGTTCGGAAAAAAAATGAAAACCTATGGGCGTATAGGCTTAGGTAATATTTCATTGGTTTATATAACGACAAGTTAAGCTTTGAACAGACTGTAGGTATCTGGATTACCACATTATTTTGTGTCTCTCAATTCGAAATTTACTGAGTACTGATCCGTTGGGATATTAAAATGTAAATAAAATATGAGTACGACACTTATTTATTGGCTGTATTTTGTAAAATACATGAATAATACGATTTATTTACGTTACTCTAGATGTAAATTCAATTTTCGAAACCTATCTACTTCAACGAAAAAAGAAAGTTTGTGTGGGTATTTTTTTATTTTTTCCTTAGGTCTTTTGAATTTAGAAGGATAAAGAAATAGTTTAGTTTATAACTTAACTAGTTTGGGTGAAGATCTGACTTAATGTTTATTAACACACGTATTTACATAATTTAAAAACTATCAGACTTAAATAATTTATATGTACAAGTATATAAAAAAGGGGGGAGGAATAATCATAGAGCATAAAAAAATTCGTCCGCATCGCTGTCAATAGGAAAAGTGCCCAAAAGTCTGGCAGCATTGCCACGTTGTATGGCAATGCTGATTCTTTGGCCAAAGAATAGGCCAGCCCTCTGGTCACGTGAAGAGTCGACCAGCCGCTTGGAAATGTCTTGAAAAACTAGGTGGGCACTCGGACCCCATGGTTCTAGTGTTTCAACCCCAAATGGCTCAAACGATCAATTTATTCTCTATCATCAAGATCTGATGAATTTTTTTGGAGATAGAGAATGGTAACTCCTCATATCACTTCTCTTAATAATCAAATCAAATCAATGATTTCCAAATTTTTTGAAGGCCTGCAGATTACAAGCTAGAATAGAACTAGGAAGTGAATGGCGAAATTTTAACTTTAAAAATTTCACCATTCATTGCCATTTTAATCAAAGTTTGCCAATCTTATAAAGAGGAAAAATTTATAGTTTTGTATGTAACGAATAAACTTAAAAACTACTGGACCAATTTGAAAAATTCTTTCAGCAATGGATAGCTACATTATCAGCGAGTAACATAGGCTATATTTTATCCCCGTACTCCCACGGGGAACGGGAACTACGCGGGTGAAACCGCGTGACGTCCGCTAGTAAAATATAGAATAAATGGGAACGTTCGTTTCTTTGAAACGAGAAATATTATAATACGAACATTCAAAGCCTAATGTTTCAGCTTTATTCTCTACTAGTTTCTGCCCGCGACTTTGTCCGCAAGCCTCCAACCTTCTTTAGGGCTATCCAATGCAAAAATATTTTTTCAAATCCGACAGGTAGTTCCAGAGATTACCCCCAACATACAAACTTACAAACAAACAAACAAATTAAACATCCTATTTGTAATGGGATATTAAAATCACGCTCAGACGAGCAACTCATTGCAAACTTTTTGAATTGGAAATATCTTGATTCCCTGTTGGAAAGTTTTGCTGGATCGAGGGACGATGCAGCTACATAAGTTTTAAAAAGTATAAATTGTTTGCTATCAGATCTGTTCAATCAAGGAAATGCTTTGTCAGAAAATCATTTGAAAAAGTGCGAAAAATACGGTTTTTCACACGTCTCGAATAATTCAAAAAAAGGTCAAAAATCAGTACTACGTCTGATAGATACCAATACAGGTACTAAAGAATTAAAAAAACCGGCTAAGTGCGTATCGGACTACGCACAATGAAAGGTTCCGTAGTTGGGATGATATTGTTGTTGAAATTAATGTTATCCCCTACATTCCAACTGCAAATGTAAGTTTGTACGCACAATATTGAGCGATTTACCATGTTATTTTATGATCATAGACTTTTTATAGGTTTTTTTGTTATCTATGAGTGAAGAACCATACTCTGTATTTTTTTTTTAATTTTAGGCTCAATCATTTCGGAGATAACGGTCAATTTTCATCTATTTTCTTAATTATCTTTAAACGGTTTTATTTTAAAATTATAATAAAAATATATTTGAGATTCTCGCAATAAGCCCTTTCATTTGATATGTCATACAGTACAGTTTGAAAAAAATAATTTTTCAATTTTCTTATTTGCCCCCAAAAGTGACTCCCATATATATATTCAAAATTCATTTATGTACGTTACCGTTCGTGTTTGGGTCACAGAAATACATATGTGTACCATATTTCAACTTAATTGGTCTTTTGAATTCGGAGCAAATTGGCTGTGACAGACGGACAGACAGACAGACAGACAGACCGACAGACAGACAGACCGTGAACAGAGTTCCGTTTTTTCCTTTTGAGGTACGGAACCCTAAAAAGTAAATAATACACGTGGCATAAGCTTTTACCTCTCTCTATAACTAATACCTTTAAACGAGCAATTCTTGTGTAGGTATATGTATACAGGGCGTCCCAAAATCATGGGACATGAAAGGAAAGTACCTTAAATATCGTAGATAGGGAATACACTATCTACGATATTTACGACTTTTAAAATACTATGTTACTTAAGAAGAGTTATTATTTTTAGGCCATTCTTTCGATTGGCATCATAAAAGTAGGGGTGTTTTTTTTTTACATTTAAGTCGGTTCGATTCCCAGACGAGGCAAGTATTTTTTTGAAAATCTTTGAATGCAGAATTACTAACTTTTAAAAATAACATAAAGTCTTCTTTCAGCAAAATACCCTATCTACGATATTTAAGGTACTTTCCCTTCATGTCCCATAATTTTGGGACGCCCTGTATATATAATCTGAATCTCGGAAACGGCTCCAACAATTTTCATGAAATTTAGTAAGCAGGGGGTTTCGGGGGCGATAAATCGATCTATCTATCTAATCGAAGTCGGTCGTCCAGATATTGTGTAGTTACACGTAGGCACGATTATTCTCTTCCTCTCTTGTTTCTAATTTTAAATTACATTTGCCCTGTTTTCTTTAAACAACTTGCCAAGTTAAACGACCTTGTTAATTAGCGTGGGAGTTCGTAACTAATGGAGGGTTTTTATAAAGAAAAGATACTGTATTCAAAATAGAATATCATTCATGGATTAATTATCTAGAAAGGCGAAAGAAGCCTTCAATTTGTTTTCCTTTGACATCGAATTGATAGCCAACACCTGAGGGACATAATAAAAGGCTTTAATTATAGCCAATTAGTGCGCTCTGTTCAGAGATTTTTTTTCCAATATCTTTACACGTGTACCGCTTCAGTAAAAAGTGCCACGAATTGAAATTAAAAACCTACAAAAATACTGCTGTCCTCCGTACATAATTATGATCCGGAGGAATGTGGAAAATGCCGTAAGGAAAGTTTCTGTTTATGAATGTGGAAGACGAAAGAAATGATACATGAACTGTGTGAAAGATTATGTGGCAAAAAAGTGAGTGGATACTGAGATGATGACTATTTATTTTTAAATATCGCAGCATCATGCTGAGATAGGAGCCTTTTTGGCCTCGCACAGGTCGTTATTAATTTTGTTTGTTAGTTTTTAAAATGCTCCTTTTTTATATTTGTTAATTTATTTTTATTTTTTATTACTGTTTTGTATTTCCTGTGCGTGTCCCAAATAAAATATTTTTCTTGTAGTAATATGGAAAAAAAAAAAATTATGCTGCGACGTACCCAAATAAATAGGGGTAAGGATAAGAGAATGATTAGATCTTTATATGATAATTATCATTAAGACGCAGATATATGCCAGTGACCTTGAGTGGTTAGCTTGCGTGTTCTGTACTGAGCTCACGTAACGCGTCGTACGTCCAGCCAGTAATAGTACTCGCCCATCAAGGAGCGCTGTCCCAAATTAGACGCATTGTTATTTATTATACATAAAACAAAAGTTATTTTAATAAAATACGTACACTAAAAGATTAATAATTAAATTATCTATAAAATGGTCTAAGGTTTTAGAAAAATACGCTTGATAGACTTTGCGTGATTTTTAGTTTTTTATCCACGTTAGACATAATTTTACAAATTAATTTCACTATGTAAACATAATCTAAAATATTCCTATATTACGTTATTAAAAAAATGCTCTAATTTAACAAAAAAAAAAAAATCCAGATTATTAACACTACTCGTTTAGACGTGATCTTCAGTATAAAATCATTAAAAAACGGCTATCGTCGCCTTAACAACAAATATAAATCTGTCCCGAGTTGGTAAAATTATCCCTGTTGCATGCTAATGTTATTATTATTTTTAACCGACTGTCATAGAGCCGCAAAATCACATACCTATCTTTATTAAGGAGACAGCGGTTAATACTAATATAACGTCATTTTTAGGGTTCCGTAGTCAACAAGGAACCCTTATAATAGTTTCGTTAGTACTAGAAAGCTGTAATTTGCCACGGGTATTCATTATTAATCACGCTAATAAAGTGGTAAAATAAAATCAGGTTTTTTTTAGTGTTGTGACATTCCCTACACGTAAAGTCGTTGGAAAGGTCGTTCAAAAATATTGTGGGTGTGTGAAAACTATTTTTCGATTCAGGGATTTGTTTACGAAATAGTGCAAATATTTGTTAGAGTCAAGTTTCCCCCCTGCCAGCTAAATGTTGTTTTTGGACACGTATAAAATTCAGGGCAGTAGTATATATAACGAAGTTAAAGGAGAAACTATCACAACTAAGTAGGCTTTATAGGTTAACGAGTAATAATCGACCAACTTACATTTGCAGTAGGAATGTATGGGAGAAAGTGTTTATCAACTATGTACAATGTTAGGTTTGTTCTTGGGATAAATTCATCCCAACTACGGAACCCTTCATTGTGCGTGGTCCAACACGCACTTAGCCGGCTTGTTTTTACTAGTGCTACTGCTAAGTATGAGGTCCTAGGTTCGATTCCCAGGTCGGGCGAAGTGTTATTGGGTTTTTCTATCTGGAATTTCTCAGTAGCAGCCAAGAGTTTTAAGGTTGAAAAGCAATTACGTCGTCGACTATATGTTTTTAGACTCCATGTATCGCCACGGGCTTGATATCCAAAAGTGCAATTAGCAGTGGAGTCACCTACGGTTTATTTGATACTGTAGGTAACCTCAGCAAATCACTCCAGTATCTATTGCGTTTACAAGGTCAAAAGACATTCTCAAACTAAAATCATCTATCTAGCTTTTTCCCAACTACGTTAGGGTCAGTCTCTTAACTGCCTGGGCTTATTTTTAATCTTACATTTTGAATCTTTTTTTTTTACATTGTTCTCACGTATAGAAAGAAGCAACAAGAATAATGTACCCAGAATTTTGTAATATCTCTACAGGGTGGCAGGAACATCGACGCGAAAACTGCTAGATTCACTACATGATTCAAAGCAATTAAATTTTTCATCGGTTATAAAAAAATGTCTGCTGTTTCATAGAAAAGTGCAATACCTACCTACGCAGTCAAATGGTACAGCTAATTTTTTTAAAAATAACCTACGAAAAATTTCAGCGCAGGGGTGTTCAGAATCATGTACAGAATCCATGTTAAAAGTTTTCACGTCGATGGGGATGCCACCCTGTATTTAAAAGAGTGTCCTTGGAGTTTCTTGCCTGTTCTTCTCCATAGAGATCTAAATTTTGGAATGGGCAACTAACTACTTTCAACTTTCTGACTAACTGACTGACTCTTTGATCATTCAAAAGTGCTTATAAATGGTTTAATTGAAATAAATGCATGAGTTTTTTGAGTTTTGTGTCGGCTTCCACTCTAACCAGATGCAGTTAAATACCAGTATTTTACATGGAGCGACTGCATATCTGACCTCCACAACCCAGTGACTGGGTAACACGATACCTTGGTAAGACAGGTTGTCAGACTTTCATGTTTCTGATCACCCGTAACGACTGTCAAAGATCGATAAATGCCAGCCCGGAGGTGTACTATCGTTCACCCATATTTCACCTACCAATCATTCTCAAAACGACTTATTTGTTGTTAAATAACATCATCAATTGGAAACAAAGATTTGAATATAGAATACATGCGTATCGCTAATAGCATTAATTATTGAAAACAATATACTTAACGTAGAGTAATTTAGATCATTGGTAACCTCAGAAATCTCAGGCGATAAATCGTGTGTACGTGGGTCTTAAGGCGTGCGAAATTAGTTAGAGGGATTGTCCTTCGGGGACGGATTACCCCCTAGCGTCAGCAAATCTTATCCCTAATTGATACCTCAAAGAGATTCCACACCTGTTACATGTTCAGCTTCCGTGTACAATACCTTCTTGGAAGTTCAAATAGTTTCATCTTACTCGTATATGTATAATATAAGTACTTTTTTTTTTTTTTCTTATTTTTTTTTTTTTATGTTGCATCATTAAACTATTTGTTTATTTATTTTAGTTGTAAGTACTTTGAATTTGTAAATACTTAATATACAAACATACAAAACAAACATAACATCACGCCTTGTTTCCCCGAAGGGTTGGGCAGAGGTGTCCCTGTACCAGGTTAAACCTACATTTCGCCAGTTATGTTTAAGTCCCATGTAATAGGGGGCGAGTCTATTGCCATCAACCGGGCACAAATCCAGACTCCGAGCTGCTACTGAGAAATTTCAGATAGAAAAACCCAATGACACTTTGCCCGACCCGGAATCGAACCCAGGACCTCATGCTCAGCAGTAGCGCTTGCGACCACTAGACCAACGAGGCAGTTAACTACTACTTGATATAGTTAATATAGTTATTCTGAATGTATTTTAATGTTATTGTATCTACTGTAGCTATAAAATTTGTACGCCACTGGCAAAACATAGAGAGTCAACTGAATTTTTACTGAATACAAAATGTATATGTACCTATGTTTAACAAATAAATGTTCACTCATTCATTCATATACATATTGCACTGATTTTCAGCGAGAACAAACCGATTTTCCAAACCATAACATTATTTTTATTTAGTACTAGCTACGCCCTCCGGTTGCACCCGCATAAGTCTCGATCCTGTCTGAATATCGGGATAAAAAGTATTCTATGTCCTAACCCAAGTCATGGCCTATCTATGAGCCAAATATCATCTAAATCCGTTTAGCCGTTTTAGCGTGAAAGCGTAACAAACAAACATATAAAAAATCGAAACTTTTCTCTTTATTTATAAAATAACATAACATAACATCACGCCTTGTTTCCCCGAAGGGTTGGGCAGAGGTGTCCCTGTAGCAGGTACACCCACATTTCGCCAGTTATGTTTAAGTCCCATGTAATAGGGGGCGAGCCTATTGCCATCAACCGAAATTTCTGATAGAAAAACCCAATAACACTTTGCCCGACCCGGGAATCGAACCCAGGACCTCATGCTCAGCAGTAGCGCTTGCGACCACTAGATCAACGAGGCAGAAAATATTAGTTTCGATTTAGATTAGTGTAGAACTGTAGACAACGGTGCCGATTCTTTTGTCACAAATGCCTCTAAACTAGACTAAAAATGACTTAAATTAATTTATTCCTGTCAAACAACGATTTCCCATTTAATCTAATTATCTTTAAAATGGTGAGTTTTTAGAAAAATACGCTTGATAGATTTTGCGTCATTCTCAGTTTTTTATCCGCGTTAGACATAACTTTACAAATTAATTTCCATAATTACCAAAGTGACACAACTTAACTATATTTTCTCAAGAACAAGAGTACTAAAAGTCAAGAGTGTTAAAAGAGACAAGTACTTCTTATTATTGAAACCTAACGAGGCATTCAAATGTCAACGTCAAAGGATAGAACATCAGAGCACAAATATTTGTATGATTTCAGCGAGCATGAATGAATTTATCGTGAATTACGAAATTAACAAGTTCGTAAACAAAATGGATGTCAAATCAAAGGAAGCATTCAAAGTAACTTCATAATTACCTAGAATTTGTGAAATCAACACGGACGCTTTAGACTTATTTGTGTAGGTATTTAGTATAACTTAAGTGCTTCAAGTAACTATAGTATTTGTTTCAGTAAGCTTGAATAGAATAGAATTTATTGATTTGCTTTAAAACATGGTACATTAAGGTCTTATAATATAGTTACGATCTTACATGTTTCGCCATGAACTGGCATACAAATATGTTATGTTAAATTTTATACAACAATTTTTTTTAAGCTATTGCATAACTTTTATCGCGGGCTTTGAGCGCGGCGACCGAATCAAGAAATTCCGTAACGTAACGAAAATAAAACCTAACATCCCCCACTCCGCCTACCATGTAATGACGGTTCCCATGACAACGTGATGTTGTCATGGGAACGTAATTTTTGTTTTATGTCATCACGTCATCATCCCAAGTGTAGCGTTAACAAATAGGAAGTATGGAGGTTACAAATGCTATGCAATAGCTTTACCGCAGCAGTCCCCGAGTGCCACACGTTTTTTTTTTAAATTATTGTCATAATATGTCTAGTAACATTATTTATTACGGTTTCGTATCTATTTAAACACTTATCAATAATAGATATTTAAAGTAATATAATTAAAACTCATTGTTTTATCTTATTATATATTTTTGGAAGCTTGTAAAACATTATTTTATAAAATTCAATGGTCTTAGTATAAATTGATGATACATCACTTAACCTTACAATTTACAACTCACTACATCATCAGTACTCTAGAAAAACGGTGAAGAATCGTGAACAATTTCTCTCCCAAAAAAAAATATTTACAGTCATAATCATAATCATTTATTTGCAATAATTATTGGTACAGTGTTGGTCTTTTAGTCAGAATAAGTTCCTAATACAAAGTCAGACATTTGACATGCAAAACATTACAATATATTCAATGCTAGAGTATAATATTTATGTCCAATAGCATGCTTTAGATGTTTCTATTATTCATAAATTTTACAATACATTTATTTTTAATATTATTGTTACACTAATTTAAGGGGACGATAACCGACTTTTAATGATTTTATACTGGAGATGACGTCTAAACGAGTAGTGTTAGTGATTTGGAAAAAATATTTATTAAATAAGAGCATTTTTTAATATTTTAATATAGGCATATTTTCGATTATGTTTATATTACATAGTGAAATTAATTTGTAAAGTTATGTCTAACGCGGATAAAAACTGAGAATGGCGCAAAATCTATCAAGCGTATTTTTCTGAAAACTTCACCATTTTAAAGATAATTAAATTATTGATCTTTTAGTATACGTGTTTTCTTAAAATGCCTTCTGTTTTACGTGTAATACATTAATAATGCGTCTAATTTGGGACAGCTTTCTTTGATGGGCGAGTCCTATTACTGGCTGGACGTACGATGCGTTGCGTGAGCTCAGTACAGAACACGCAAGCTAACCACTCAAGGTCACTGTCATATATCTGCGTCTTAAAAAATATTTTTAACATTATTTATAGAATAAAATAGTATATTCCAGAAATCCCCACCGACAAAGCAACACCAGTGTGGATTATCATTTATTTTTTCTAGAAATCCCCACTAGTTAAAAGGTTAGGTTAGGTTAGAACTGTGACTCCCTACGCACGAGCCGAGTGAGCGAAGTGAGAGATGCCGCGGCAGCGGCCGGCGAGTGCCAAAAACGACTAGAATATTAGAAAAAAGTATGAGCTTATTTAACTAGTGGGAATTGCTGGAAAAAAAAAACAATCCCCACCAGTGGGGATTTGTCGGTGGGGATTTCTGGAATAAACCAATAAAATCAGTACCAAAATTCGAAGACTTTTGACATTCACCACCCGCAATAGGTAGGTACATATAATAGGTTATGTTATGTAATTTACATTATTCGGCCCATAAAGGTAAAGAAAAACAATTTCAACGTACGCAACGTGAGTAACGCATTATGCTGGACTCTTGAAAACATACAACATAACATCTTGCCTGTTTTCCTCGAAAGGATAGGCAAAAGTGACCCATAGTACACCCAATAACACTGCCCGACCTTGGAATATATCCCAGGACCTCTTGCCCAGCAGTAAGTAGCACTTGAGACGCTCCTCTTAATATTATACACAAAAATATGCATAAAAAACACGCTTATTGCATATTGTGTTGCATGTGTCGGAATATGTAGCATTAAATTAAATTAATCTTCGATTTAATTCTTATTCCAAACTGTCGCAGTATTTCTAGATGAACAAGTAATACCGAACGAAACCTGTGATCTGTAAATCTGTCTAAATAAATACAAAAACTTATTTACTTTTACCTAAAATTTTATGATAATAGAATTATGTAATGTATATGGATGGTCGTGTGAGATTACTCATTATGTGTAGGAGATTTTAGGAGAATATCTAATTGTATTGATCACATTAATGATTGTTTACAAGAATTTATCACAGTATGAACGTCAGCTGTCAGAATGATAGATGACATTGACGTATGGAAACGTTCCATTTCAACAATATTTTAATAAACTTAATCTAATGTTTTGTGAATAAAAAAGGTTGTATTTATTTGATTTGCATTTCTTTAATTAATATTTCATAGACAGATGTATTTCCTATAAATAGTTAATAATGTGACTTAAAAGGCTGTTTCACAAACAACGATTCTTTAGTTTTCGAACAAGTCATGATTTGTGGTATAGAGAGATCAAAACAAATGTTTAATATATTAACAGTACAATAAATGATTATATAATAATTAATAAGGTACTAATAATATTTATCACGATTTTATATTGCAATTTAGAGTAACATGATGTTAAATTGGTGTTTGGAAACGATTTTCGGAACATCCAGTAGATGTTATTATATTATGATATTTTACTTAGAGATTGTTAATAAATACATACTAAATTGCTATATAATCTTATTAAGTTTTAAGATAGTTCCACTACATATGATTTGTTAATTATTACTTAGTTGAGATGTTATTTAGCATTTATATATGACCATCTAGGGTTGGTTAAAAAATGGCGGCAATGATATGACGGGAGTGTAATACGGGGAGACGATAAAAAGGGGGGTACCCGCCAATTCTGGTACTTTTTGATTTAACTGTGGTGAAAGATGGACTACCTATATGGTTCACGTAAGTTAATTGATCACATAGCTTTATTATTGCTGATAACTGTTTTTCTGTATGTGTTATAATATGTACCTATTGTCTTATATGTGTTAAATCGAATTAGGAAATATTCATGTTCTGTTCCTTTTCGTTGAAATGTTTTGCTATATCTTTGAGAGACCTATTCTCAAATACCCAAGAGATTAATGAGATAGGTAACAATGATTTATGCCAATGTAACAGAATGTGTAATACTTTAAAAACAAGCTACCGTGGAGTTTTCTTGTCCTTCTTTCTCCATGATGACCTAGTTTTGGAACGGACAACTAGCTTTCTCATTAACGATACCTACCTATTTATTGACAAGCCGAACTGAAATAAATGCCTAGTCTTGTCTTTATGTGCTTTTCTTCATATAATCCTTTCCCTACACACAAGTATTCAAAGCCACCTACATACATAATATAACGGTTTTACATAAAAATAAAACCGATATTATGTGCCGAGAGGGAAAACATACAGCATTGTTTATGAAGAAGCAGTGTATACTTAGCCTTATATGCGCGTCAATAGTATAGATACTTTAGTTAAACTTTAGAATACTAGATGGCGTATCTATCGCCGACGTTGTATTTACTCTGTGCCAGCTAGGACGCGGGAACCGCTGTCACTTTCCGAATTCATAGTCTTCACCAGGAAGAACTTCCTACAATGCTGTATGTTTTCCCTCTCGGCACATAATATCGGTTTTATTTTTATGTAAAACCGTTATATTGATGTGCCTCTGGAAAACATACAGCATTGTTTATGAAGACGTGTTTGTTATCTGCTGGTGAAATATTATAGGCAAAACACAACGCTATGATGATTATCAAATTTTTATTCTGAGAATTAAGTATTATAATATATTTCATATTCCACATGGAAAAATTTAATATCTGTAGGTAGTAGGTAGCGATAATTACGATTTAGATGTTTTACGAATAGATCAAATTCTCTAGGAATGTATTACAGATGATTTTAAGTTTATTTTTACGTTAATGGGAATGTATTGAAAAGTGAATTACGACTGTCTTTATGGAGTTCTATTTCGCGCCCGTAATTAACGAAGATTTATTAGATCATTTCCTATACTCCGTGATAGAATATCATCAATTGGTTGATTATCTAACTGATTTACAGATGCTACTGCTGACCCACAGTTTCCCGAAGATGCATGAATGCATCTCTGGGAACCGTGCATACTCAGTTCCCAATTACAATGCGTGAGGCAGCTTCGTAGTAAATAGTGATAAAAAAAAATTGTTTGAATCCTTAACTTCGGATCCCTTTGTTACAGTTTTCACTAATAAAAGTCCGAACTGAACATAATTATGTTCTTATCATTATGTTGTTAGTTTCCATGCGGACTATCGATAATAATTGTCGGTTTTAGATCCAAATGCAGGTAGGTACAACGCATTGACGGACACTAAATGCCCATAGGCGTAATAACAATAAAACTTTTATCGTGTCTCGTTCAATGTCCTTCAACCGATTAGATAGATATTATCGTCGTCCAAGAAGCTGTCATTTGAAATTTTCTGCAAAGTTAGGTTGTGATTCCTACGGCCTGATGCCAGACATAAAACTGTAAAAATAACAATGTGTCTTTAGCATTTGATGACCAATTTAGTACGATATGTGGATCCCACGTGAACAATGACCGTATTTCTTTTGGTTTGGCTCCCCCTATTGCTTTAAGGGTGAGTTTTACAATGAAATTAGATAAGTAAGGTTGGGCAAGGATAATACTCTAGGACGAATTCTCGTTTTGAAAGAAAAACATTTAGATAGTTGGAGCACCATCTCAACAGAAACCTTGAGGCCACTCTGGAACCATAATCAAGTAAATTATACGTTTCATGTGTTGCAAACAAGTCCATTTCTGGAAGTCCCCACTACTGGAAGACTTCCGCTGTTGCTCGAGGTAGAAGATGCAGGAGAGAGAGGATGAAGATGGTCCGTATTATATTGTATCTCCCCGCTAGATAATAGGTTTAGGGTGTTATGTTCAACTTGTCTGTGAGGTGAAACAGTTTGAAGGTTAGGGCTAGTAAACCTAACGATCTGGTTCCCCCCTCTTTTCGGATTTAAGCAATCAGGGTTTGATTGTCCGATTGGATCAGCACATTCCGCATGTGTGACTTCTGCAACGCATTCGTTTTGATGCTATTACTGCATCTAGCAAATTTTTTGTTACAGTGCTATCTTCGGTGAGTTGCCCATGCACATGACATTAGATTCCCGGGAGTCTATGTAGGCACCCCAACCCCAATTCGAATCGTTCATTGGGAAGAAATGGGTAGCAGGGTTTTTAAGTATAAGCAATGTGTGACTTGTAGTTCCCCGCCACCACATTACCTCTTGATACACTTACTTGAGGCAGCAACTGATTTTGACGTGGTCGTGTCTTGTTGAAGTGTCGCAGGATGATTTACATTTTGTGACAGTGTAGTCTTCCTTAGGGAACAACAAAGTCCACGAAATTTAACTGAGCCCAGCAGACTTTGCAGTTCCCAGAGGTTTATGGGACTTTTCAACAACGACTGGTCTAATGTGTAGTTTATATTATTTTGTATCCTTTTTAATGGTAGGGACATTATAATTATTTATTTTTGGTGGTTGAATTGCTAGCCCAAGTGTTCCAAATACCTCATGGCTTCCGCAGCCTGAAGATATTACTAGGATTGGTCTTGGTTAATCAAAAGGAAGTTGTCTAGGTAGACTAGCACTCAACATTCGTTAGCACACAAGGTCTCCGCGACCCAGCATGTTACGGAGGGAAATAGGCTTAGAAGCCAGCCCGAACGGTAAGCATGTCACCTTGTTTGATCTGTCACATCACGTTTGATCTGTCAGCGCAGATGTTGTTCCAAGTGCCTCAGGGCTTCCGCAGCCTTAAGACATAACTTGGATTGGTCTTTGTTGACCCAAAGGAATTCGTCTAGTTAGACTAGCACGACGTCCCTTTGCACGCAAGGTCTCCGCGACCCAGCATGTAATAGAGGAAAATAGGTGTGGCACTGAAGCCAGCCCTAACGGTGAACATGTCATCTCTTATAACTGGTCTTAAGAAAATAAGTCTGGGATCTATACATTTTTATCATCTTGTCTCCTTGGAGAAAATTTGGGACCTAGGCGTGAGAAATTAGACGAAAACGCTTCATTTTGATGAACATGTTAAATTTTTGAAGATCGAAAACCGGGGCGCATCGATCCGTCGCTTTTCTTCCGCAGAGAAAGCTTGAAAATAAAACTAGACGTTTTCTTGTAAACTAGTCTCAAAACACCTTGATCCAACAGATCTTTGATTATTAGAGACATTGCAAGGGATGGTCCGGTTGCATAATGCGTCATGATCCTTCTTGTTGATTTAACAAAGGATGTTTTTTGTACAGGGGTATTCGAAACCCTGAAACTATGAATTAGTTTGCTCCATGCCAACGGTTTTTTGAATAAAGTTAAGCGACCTACCGAAGGTACTTTTTCTATTTTTGTTTCGAAAGAATTTATTTTTTATCCTATGTAGGTATTCCGAAAATAGAATTTTTTATTATTTTGTATTTGTAGGTAAACCACTTCTTGTATTTTATTTTGAGTTGGCCCTTCGTTTTGTGAGCTTGTGGGAGTGATAACCAGAAATAAGGTCCTCCGAGGAACTGGATAAGCGACATAAGCTTTGTCATGTCAAATAAAAAACTGAAGAGTTTTTATTATAGATTTTTAAGAGTGTTTTTTGTTCTTGTTAAGCGTAACTTGAATATTTTTATTTCATAAATAATTCTTTTACGTCTAATTTGAATACATTCGGCCCTTTACATTTTTTTCAGGCAACATTTTTTTTTTTTTTTTTTTTAGTAATGATTCCTTTTCAGAAATGTTATTTAAAACCGAGAGGTCGTGGGACACCTGGTTGTAACGAAGATCGTTCGTTTTATAAACATACATGCGCTTGTAAATACACAAACACACATACTACAGCAAAAGTGTCGTGACGGTCAAAATGTTACACTTTTGCGGACTAGCTCCCATTCACACTCCACACTCTGCACACTCCAAGTGTGCAGAGTTTAACGTGCAATATGGAACTTCGTTCCAAAAGGTTATTGTATTTCAATTGGGCAGAGTTATTGAGAGTCCAATCAATGATAATAATAATACAAATGCAGTATTCCTACAGCTCATATAAACAAAGGCATTTATATAAACGAAGGATAAATTATTTCCCGAATTGCAATAGTTCCCCTTGTTAAATTCGAAAAGTTCCGGACTTTTGGAATTTAGCGATGGCGAGCATTTCTACTAATGCTTTCTTATAAATATAACGGATATGGTGTACCGAATAAAGAGTATTCCATCCATACCCTCTATCTATATGTTGCCACGTGGGGTGTTAAAATGTGTTGATATTACACGTTTGTTCGATCACGTTACTTGTGTGCATTATAAAGTTTGTAAGAAAACTGACCTGGTTGCATAACGCGTCGATCCGAGGATCGACCGTTACCTGTGAATCCCGATTTTGTTTCTTGCGTGGAGGAATCTCTCGTTTGGCTTCGCAGTCCGATGAACTGCTAGCCCAGCACGAGCAATCCTCCTTTTCTTGATCCCTCTCGAAGTCGGCGAGTTCGAAACGATCGACCGATTGGCCCCGGCGGTGGCAACATCGGGTTCGTCACTCGGCGCGGGATTCATTACGAAAAAACAGTTATTTTAATGTTTAAGATTGAAAATACAACCAATAATTAAAGCGCTACTAAATTGTTTAACACTATGTTAAATAATTTTTAGAAAAGGTTAACCGATTAACCGAATATTTTTGGATTTCGACCGCACGCGGCGAAAGTATACAACGCTATGAATTCGGAAAGTGACAGCGGTTCCCGCGTCCTAGCTGGCACAGAGTAAATACAACGTCGGCGATAGATACGCCATCTAGTATTCTAAAGTTTAACTAAAGTATCTATACTATTGACGCGCATATAAGGCTAAGTATACACTGCTTCTTCATAAACAATGCTGTATGTTTTCCAGAGGCACATCAATAATTAACTAGTAACCATTCTGATACTCAAAACTTACTAAGATAGGGAATATCATGATCTATACATATAGTCTCTATTCCTCTTTCTGACATCAGAAGTGGGATAGCACTCTGGCTTACATAACAGATGTCTAATGAATTTTGTTTTTCTATTTTCATAATCAATGCTGGAGCTATCGAGGATCTGCTGGAAGCCGTTGGTGTCGGTAGGTCACTAACCTAACTCTCACCAAGATAATGATATTGCGCTGCCGCATACCGCATCTGAAATCAGAGCTGCAAGTAATTGAACGGGCATCACAACTGCGAAGCTACGAGATACTGTACGAGCATCGAGACTGCAGTCTCAAGCTGCTGAAGGATTATCGGGAACCTTTCCAGCAATAAGAAATAGCTAAAGGCGGTAAGGCCCTCGGGAGTCTCTTCTTACTTTTAAACGAAATACCTACAATTAATGAAGATTATAAAATTGGAACATTTTTGTGTAATCGTTTAAGATAATTACTATTTTAGTACCTACTTATTTTAAGCTAGATTTCTGAAGAATAAGATTAGAATGTTATGGTAAATTAAATACCTTTAGTGTAACTATATTTTTTTTTGCAATAGTAGACACTATTGACTGTGCCATTTTTCAATCGTGGTAGACTTGCTAATGCGAACCTCCGAAGGAAAGCCGGTTGGAATCTTGTTCTATGGTGGTTTCGCTATGAAAGTATACTAACCTAGCTGTGGCTGTGTCGGTCAACTGCTTTATTTTTCTTGCTGCATATGCAGCTGAACTTGATCTGCCTGAGAGGGTTCTGGCCTTGGGGGCCCATTGCAATTTTGAATCTAAAGTAATTTCTGGAAGTATAGTTTCGGTTATTGCATCTAGTTTAGTTTTTTTTTTTATGGCTATTTATTTTTGTATTTTGACCCGCTTGAGGTATATTTGGTGATGAGAAGCAGATACATTTGGTTTTGTTCGCATTAAGTAAAAGATTGTTGGTTGTGAGCCATTTCGAAAGAACAGTCATACTATCGTTGACCTGTGGGACATCTGCATCTTTTCTATTTTGTAAATGAGAGAGGTGTCGTCAACAAGTAGAATTATAACCGATAAGTTGGCCATCATGTGGGAAGGGTCATTTACGAGTATGTAAACTGGAAATAAGAAGGGGCCGAGAATTTAACTTTGAGGCACGGATAGGTACCTTTGTGAAATGAAACTGGTGACTGTGTGGAATCCCATTTGAATTAAAATGTGACATGACAAGGTCAAAGGTTATTAGAAATTGTCTTTGTTTTGTAATTTTAGACTTGTCAAAGTGGTTAATGAGTATGATGTTATATAAAGTTCTAGTTTTGTCTGAACCGCTGCCGCTGGACTTGACAATGTTGTTTTGGCTTTTACCCGTTTACTTGGAGTAAAGTAGGTACCAACTGTTCACGAGTGACCGTGATAAAAACTGAAATTATTTAATAGAAAACGAGTATATAATAATAATAAACTTAAAAAAAAAAAAAAAAAAAAATGTAGGGTATTGTAATTGAAATTATAATTGTTATGATTAAAATTATAATTGTTTTTATTATAGTTGAAATTATAATTGTTATTATTATAATTATTTGCAATGATATTGTCAGATTGACCAAGCGATGTACATACTGTTTGATAGTTTATACAATGAATTGGTTAGGGTCAGTGGGTGGATTATTTATTTTATTTTTGGTATACAACTAAACAGATGGAGTAAGTAATAGATTAAACGAAAATTGGCTAATATGTTTTATTGAACTATTACTGATTAGAACATGTTATTATGTTCCTTATTTAAATATAGATTGTGTAGTACTTATTCTTTTTTAAATTTTTTTAGTGTCTCAAGAATTTTACAATGTATCACCATTCTTTTTTCATTTATTTGGTAAACATTTTCGTTTTATTATCTTGAAAGTACATCAGCATTTTATTCATTATCGTCTTAATGTCAAGTATGTAAGTTATTCATTTTGTTGATTTTCTTTTATTTGATTATCATTGGATTTGTAATCGGACAGTATATCAGGCGGATAGGGATGTGATATCAGAGAGGATATCTGTAAGGCTAGGGGGTAAGATATCAAAGAGGATATCTGTAAGGCTAGGGGTAAGGTATCAAAGAGGATATCTGTAAGGCTAGGGGTAAGATATCAAAGAGGATATCTGTAAGGCTAGGGGTAAGATATCAAAGAGGATATCTGTAAGGCTAGGGGAAAGGTATCCAAGAGGATATCTGTAAGGCTAGGGGTAAGATATCAAAGAGGATATCTGTATGGCTAGGGGTACAATATCAAAGAGAATATCTGTAAGGCTAGGGTTACGATATCAAGAGGATATCAGTGTGAATATTATGTGATATCAAAGAGGATATCAGTGTAAATAAGGACGTGATGTCAAGAGGATATCAGTGTAAATATTATGTGGTATTAAAGAGGATATCAGCGTGAATAAGGACGTGATATCAAAATGATATCAGTGTAAACATTATGTGGTATCAAAGAGGATATCAGCGTGATTATGGATGTGATATCAGAGAGGATATCAGCGTAAATAAGGAGGTGGTATCATAGAATATCAATATGGTTAGGAATGTGATATGTGAAGGAATGGATACAGGTTTCCTACAAATGTTTGTATTAATATGGGTATAAATATGAATAGAACTATCAGCCTGCCTTATACCAATGTTCGTAATCTGTAAACTGAACAATAATGATGTCTATGTTGTGTTAATTTGACTGTTATTGCCTATGTACTTCGGGACGAAGCACAGGTCAGAATGGCCGTGTCGGAATATGTAGCATTAAATTAAATTAATCTTCGATTTAATTCTTATTCCAAACTGTCGCAGTATTTCTAGATGAACAAGTAATACCGAACGAAACCTGTGATCTGTAAATCTGTCTAAATAAATACAAAAACTTATTTACTTTTACCTAAAATTTTATGATAATAGAATTATGTAATGTATATGGATGGTCGTGTGAGATTACTCATTATGTGTAGGAGATTTTAGGAGAATATCTAATTGTATTGATCACATTAATGATTGTTTACAAGAATTTATCACAGTATGAACGTCAGCTGTCAGAATGATAGATGACATTGACGTATGGAAACGTTCCATTTCAACAATATTTTAATAAACTTAATCTAATGTTTTGTGAATAAAAAAGGTTGTATTTATTTGATTTGCATTTCTTTAATTAATATTTCATAGACAGATGTATTTCCTATAAATAGTTAATAATGTGACTTAAAAGGCTGTTTCACAAACAACGATTCTTTAGTTTTCGAACAAGTCATGATTTGTGGTATAGAGAGATCAAAACAAATGTTTAATATGAAGGCGCAGGAGGGCCTTCATCAGAACTCATCTCGCAGGGCGTGGATATAAGGCGGTGAATAAAACCGAATACCCTCAAAAATCAACTAATATAATGCTTTCTTCAATAATCACAATATCACTAAAATTAAACTTCTAATAATAAAACAATAGTCTCTAGTCTTTAAATCTTCACAAAACTTATTAAAAATAACTTTGATCGAGGCAATGGAAAGCGATTCGTCGCAGACGTGGTGCGCTGGCGCCGTTCCGTTCAACAGTCCCTTGAAAAGATGGCCGCCCCGCTACCATCGACACGACGCTCCGCTAGAGTGGCTTTGACAGCGATCATAAAGCCACTCTTGACGTTGACATTTCGATTTCAATGTCGACGCGCCGTCACGGCCGGACTGACATACGACCGTCCTCGGGCGTTAATATGCATCTAGAAAAAAACAATTTTCTAATCACTAGGACATCCGCTCGATCATCCTGCCAATAATATGACTTTTCTGAATGGATTATCGTCATAGACATCAACGCAATATTACTAGAACTAGGACCATCCTCGCAATGACTTGGACCGGACGAGTGCATCCCTTCAACCAACCCACATTGGTCTGGCCCGGACGACACTGTCCCTTCGACCAGTCAACCAACGCAATACATCTGGACCGAGCGAGTGCATCCCTTCAACCAAACCCTTTAGGTACGGCCCGGACGACACACCTCGACCAGGATAGACAACCTTTTTTACTTCTGGCCCGGAACACACACCGAGACCAGGATAGACTACCTTACATCTGGGCTGGACTAGTGAATCCTTCCTCGTTCAGCGAACCCGGATGTCACTATCCACCAGGATCAAACACATACATAAAACGTATTGACATACCTATAACTGCCGGTTATCTTGTTCAGCATAAATTTCTATTTCATTTTGTATGTCCCATGTCTCTGGATCAGAGTGTACACTGAGAGTATCTGACCCGGCTGTGTTTGTCCGGGAGTCAGCGGAAACAGTATCCGAGCATACGGTCAAAGTATCACAGTCGTTTGAAAGTAATGCGTCATCTCGATCATCTAAAGTTACATCTTCTAGCGCCGTCTCGGGCTCATCATAATTCAAAAGGTTAGTCGTGATTTCAAGCAATCCATCATGTCCTTGGGGTACTGAGCGCAAATTCTCGTGGGCATACTTGTACATTCGATGAGAACTACCACCTAAGCTTTTTAATTCATACCGATCATTGTCTAGTACAGTAGTTACGACAAATGGACCCCTAAACTTCCTATCCAATTTGGTTTGACTCCGTTCGCTATTTTTAAGGAACACAAATTCACCTTTTGTAAACGGTTTTATTTTTGCGCGGCCCCGATTAAAACGAACTACCTCAGATTTAGCCGCTTTTTCAATATTAGCTGACGCATTTTCCCGTATAGTATCGAGGTCTAAACGATCTTGTTGACCATTTACTTCCAAGTTTAGCTTAGACATGCCTAACGATTGTGCACGAATCCCTAACATAAGTTCTGTGGGTGAGTATTTTGTAACGGCAGATTTGGTGCTGTTGAGTGCAAGTTGAATGTTTTCTAGTTCATCGCGCCACGTTTTATTGGGATCGTTTTCAACAATAGTTAACAAGCTTTTGAGAGTGCGCATAACCCTCTCAACTTGTCCGTTTGCCCTGCTAGAGCCCGTCGCAATAAAATGAAGTTGTATCTTATGCTCAGCACAAAAGTTCTTGAAATCAGAACTAATATAACAACGACCTTGATCAGCAATGATTCGTTTAGGCGCTCCAAATAGGCATACTGCTTTTTGTAGTGCACGTATCGCACTCTTGGCATCGAGAGAAGAAGTATGTTCAAGCAAAACAAATTTGGTAAAAGCATCGATTATTACGGAGCAGTATTCTTTTCGATCACTCTTCCCGCTAAGCTTACCCGTAAAATCGATGTGTATGGTGTGCCATGGCACAGAGACTTTTGGGATTGGGTGGAGCTGAACGGGTTGAGCTCCCGATGGGCCCTTTGATGCTTTGCAGATTATACACGAGTCGATAAACTTACGCACGCATTTCGACATCTCGGGAAACCAGTATTGCTCATAAAGTTTATCTAATGTTTTATCCTTGCCTAGATGCTGTATCTCATTATGGGTGTGGTTAATTAGCGTCCAAATTAAAGACCGTGGAACTACTGGTAACCAAGAAACGGTTTTGTTCCGGCAGATTTTTCTGTGTAGAATACCTTCCCTAATATCATAGGTGTCAGCTATTGAGTCCGGAAAGCCATTATCATTATGTTTCGCGATAAGATCTTGTATCTCGCTATCACGCTTTTGTTCGACGGAAAGCCAATCTTGATGAAGCTCAATATACTGAACCTGCTTTGCCTGTGAACTCTCGGAAGATGTGCTGGCAGCATCGATATTAGGTAGAGGATTTCGCGAGAAGTAGTCCGCGTGTTCCATTCCTCGTCCTTCACGATAAACAATATCAAAATCGTAGGCTTGTAAGAAAGCCCACCATCGATGCACGCGAGGAGTAAGGTCTTTTTTTGACTTTGAAGCCTTTAGGGAATTGCAGTCCGTAAAAACTACAAAACGTCGACCGTAAAGGTAATGCCGGAAGTGTTCTACCGCTCGTACAACTGCTAACGTCTCTAATTCGTACGAGTGATAGCGCGATTCTACTTCCGACGTACGTCGGCTAAAATACTCTACGACATGCGGTAGATTATTCTTTCTCTGTATGAGAATCGCACCATATCCTTCTGAGCTTGCATCGGTATGCAACTCTACTGGTAGTTCCGGGTCAAAGATAGTTAGTACCGGTTCAGATGTTAAAATATGTATTATAGCATTACGTATTTCCTCGTGCCTCTGAGTCCAATTAATGGGACCTTTTAATTTCGTAAGAGGATACAACGGTCCCACGATGCGTGTGAAATCGGGAATGAATTTACGAAAGTAGGAGGCGAGTCCAAGAAATTGCCGGACTTGAGTGGCTGTTTTTGGTTGAGGAGAATCTACCAACGCTTGTATTTTCCGAGAGTTGGGCCTTACTTCACCAGATTGAAGCGAATATCCCAGATACTCTATTTTAAGCTTCATAAACTTACATTTTTGGAGATTGAATGTAAACCCAGCATCTGCTAAAGCACCCAATACCTTCTTTAAGCGCTGCAGACCTTCAGTTACGTCAACAGAGTAGCACAAAACGTCATCCATATAGATCAATGGCTTATCTGTTAGATGATTTAGAGCCTTAGTGATGCATCTTTGATAAACTGATGGAGCATTTCGCAGCCCGAAAGGCATGGCAAGGTACTCATATTGCCCCTCGGGTGTAACGAATGCCGTTTTCCCCACAGAATCAGGGTGCATTCTAATTTGGTGGAACCCTGATGCCATATCTAAAGTTGAGAAATGATTAGCCCCGGCAAGCTGATCTATTTGCTCTTCAATACGTGGCAGAGGATAGTGCTCGGGCTGTGTATTTGAATTTAATTCCCGGTAATCCACGCACATTCTGTATGAGTTGTCCCTTTTATTGATTAATAGTATTGGGCTGGCAAAGGGGGAGGAGCTTTCCTGTATGACCCCAGCATCTAGCAATTGTTGAACCTTATCTCTGACTATCTGTTTTTCTGCCGGCGCTAGCCTATATGGACACCGTTGTACCGTTTTATGTCGATCTACCAAATTAATTTCACATTCTCCTGTTTGAACTCGGCGGGAAGGAATGCCTTCGGTGAAACAATCGGAATATTTGCTTAATAATGATATTAGCGATTCCCTATCCTGTCCTTGTAAATCCGTGTCAATTTTTGTAAAGTCGAGTCTGTTTGAGTTTGAGTCACAAAACTGAGTTTGTTCCTTGGAATAAAATATAAGATTGTCATTGTCAATTTTGACGCATAGCCCTTGCTCAAAAATGTCTCTCCCGATTATAATAGGATCAGAAATATGACTATCTGGGACAACATGAAAAAGTAAATTTACTGTAAGTTCGTCAATTGTTACATTGCTTTGAATTTGGGTTGTACATTGTACATCATCACCACCTATGCCACTAAGATAAACGAGACTCTTACGCACAGTACCCAAAAGTTTGTCACAGAAACTTTCTTTTAAAAGAGAACAAGATGACCCGCTATCAAACAAAAAAGGGACTGGCTCACCGGAAGATGTCTTCAAAGTACCCCTGGAAGGGCGGTGTTCGCATTGATGTACTTCCTTGACCGCAGCTCTGCCACCATTCTTCCTGTCCGGACAAACAGTCGCCACGTGCCCAGGTTGGCCACACGTGTAGCAGGTCACAGCAGCTTTCTTCTCTACAGTATGTGATGAACTTGAAGTATCTCGCGACTTCGATCCAATATCGTCACGTCGCTTCCTACACTCGGCTATACGATGACCAGCCACTCCACAGAAGTGGCACCTGCCACTGAATCTCTCCGTCATACGAGCTCGCTTGGCTTCAGGTTCTTGGGCTTCAGCATCCAAACGTCGCTTAAGTGATATTCCGCCAAGGATTCGGAATAATTGAGCTCGACTCGTAACTGTTTGTGCATTTAATTCACGACGTATTATGCTATCCTTCTGGCATAGCACCGATATAACAAATCCAGTTATGACTTCTTCAGGCATCGTAGATTTAGGAATTCGTTCGATGAGGTTCCATAACCGAAGAGCAGATTCAGACGCCGTCTCTTTAACGCCTATTTGGAATCGCAAAACATCGTCGAAATAGTCTTGAACAAGTCTCGGTTTAGCAAACCTTGCGATTAAAATCTCTCTAACTGAACACCATGTAATTTTATTTAAATTTAGCTTAGTAAGGCATGCAGCTGCACGGCCTTTCAGCGCACCCGTCAGAGCCACGAGTAGGTTAATTCCTTCCAGGCGTTTATGTTGCACGATTGCTTCTGTTAGTTCACACCAACCATCGATATCCAAGTCTGAGTCATCCGGGTCAAACTTTAAAAATGGCATTTGATTAGTACTCACTGTTGGTGTCTGTTGCGCTGCTAAAACTCGGGTAAGTAACGCTTCCATGTTACACAAAAGTTGCTCAGCGGTTGTTTTATCCGGCGGCTTTGCTTCGCCTTGCAGTCCGTTCGATCCCACTTCTGATGAAGGCGCAGGAGGGCCTTCATCAGAACTCATCTCGCAGGGCGTGGATATAAGGCGGTGAATAAAACCGAATACCCTCAAAAATCAACTAATATAATGCTTTCTTCAATAATCACAATATCACTAAAATTAAACTTCTAATAATAAAACAATAGTCTCTAGTCTTTAAATCTTCACAAAACTTATTAAAAATAACTTTGATCGAGGCAATGGAAAGCGATTCGTCGCAGACGTGGTGCGCTGGCGCCGTTCCGTTCAACAGTCCCTTGAAAAGATGGCCGCCCCGCTACCATCGACACGACGCTCCGCTAGAGTGGCTTTGACAGCGATCATAAAGCCACTCTTGACGTTGACATTTCGATTTCAATGTCGACGCGCCGTCAAATATATTAACAGTACAATAAATGATTATATAATAATTAATAAGGTACTAATAATATTTATCACGATTTTATATTGCAATTTAGAGTAACATGATGTTAAATTGGTGTTTGGAAACGATTTTCGGAACATCCAGTAGATGTTATTATATTATGATATTTTACTTAGAGATTGTTAATAAATACATACTAAATTGCTATATAATCTTATTAAGTTTTAAGATAGTTCCACTACATATGATTTGTTAATTATTACTTAGTTGAGATGTTATTTAGCATTTATATATGACCATCTAGGGTTGGTTAAAAAATGGCGGCAATGATATGACGGGAGTGTAATACGGGGAGACGATAAAAAGGGGGGTACCCGCCAATTCTGGTACTTTTTGATTTAACTGTGGTGAAAGATGGACTACCTATATGGTTCACGTAAGTTAATTGATCACATAGCTTTATTATTGCTGATAACTGTTTTTCTGTATGTGTTATAATATGTACCTATTGTCTTATATGTGTTAAATCGAATTAGGAAATATTCATGTTCTGTTCCTTTTCGTTGAAATGTTTTGCTATATCTTTGAGAGACCTATTCTCAAATACCCAAGAGATTAATGAGATAGGTAACAATGATTTATGCCAATGTAACAGAATGTGTAATACTTTAAAAACAAGCTACCGTGGAGTTTTCTTGTCCTTCTTTCTCCATGATGACCTAGTTTTGGAACGGATAACTAGCTTTCTCATTAACGATACCTACCTATTTATTGACAAGCCGAACTGAAATAAATGCCTAGTCTTGTCTTTATGTGCTTTTCTTCATATAATCCTTTCCCTACACACAAGTATTCAAAGCCACCTACATACATAATAATTAACTAGTAACCATTCTGACACTCAAAATTTACTAAGATAGGGAATATCATGATCTATACATATAGTCTCTATTCCTCTTTCTGACACATGCTATAAAGCCAAAATAACATTAGTATGAAATTATAGGACGACTTTTTCGTATAAGTGTGTGGGCGGCGGGACCGCCTGGCGGGTCAGTGCTCGCCCGCGTGAACCATGGGACTGTCACCAACAAAAAAGTCACCCTTTACTTTTAAGTCAGACATATTGGCATGGCCTAAATAATCAGAGCAGTAATACAGTCATAAAATCAGTTGTTAATTATACAGAATACACTCATTTTTTGTTTAAGTTTGAAAATGACTGTTTTCTAACTTGTTCAATAGAACAGACAATAACCAGCAGCTTTTGCGCTATAATGACAATGCTTAAGATTTTTAGTTCAAGCAATATTTATCATAATTTTATGTTTCTCTGCACTTTCAGAAATCAATAAATGTATGAAAATGACGAATCATCGAACTTGTATAACTTGGCTGAGAATAATCCTACAACTTTGTGCCATACTAACTATTGCTCCAAATGACTAGTACTAACCATACGTACTATGTTTTTTGTTGGCCTTTCAGGAAAGGCCCAAAAATGTATGGAGCCTGAATGATCTCCTTTCATAATGTAATTTTGACTAGACACACCAGCACAGTAGGCTCATCAGTCTCTCAAAACATGCAGTTCAGTGAACGTACTGAGCAGAACACTATCGGTTTTCTCGCCAATCAACCTCAGGGCGCTATTCGGGCTCCCCCGTACTCGTCGCATCACCGACGCATCTTTTTTACGCATAATTACGTAGTTTGTTGGCCCGGCACTTTCAGGAAAGGAACAAAAATGTATGGAGCCTGAATGATCTCCTTTCATAATGTAATTTTGGCTTAAGTGTTTCTAACGCATGCAATCTTTGCAGAGTAGCAACTGAATGAGTGGTCGCAATTGACTAGATGACGTGTGAATAGAGAAGCCTATTCCTATAAGCTGATGATGATGAATATATGATGATCATCACATGCACACAAAAACCTGACGGCATACCTGTGAGATATTTTTCGACGGCATGTAAAGCCAAGTCAGAGGCCAAAGTCAAAATCAAATAATTTATTTCAATTAGGCACATATAAGGCACTTTTGAACGTCAAAATTTACAAAAAATAGAAAATGATTCTAGTCGCCCCTTCCAAAAAGTAGTTTTCTTATGGAGAAGAATGGGCAAAAAACTCAACCGTTACTCTTTTTAAATGTTTTGTAATATTTTCTATACATTCATTATATAATTATATGTGAAGACGATGCACCTGGATTAAAATTACTAAACCACAATAGGTAAAAATAATTAAAAATGAAGCAATGACAGAAAAAATAATTATGTAATGGATTGATGGTGTTCACAATTATTTAAAAAAAAACAACTGACTTCCAAAAAAACACTACAAAGTGAAAAATAACTTTAATTTCGGAAGTCGGTGTCTTTGGTTTTGAATTTTCGTTTTTTGTCATCGACTTCCGAAATTAAAGTTATTTTTCACTTTGTAGTGTTTTTTTGGAAGTCGGTTGTTTTTTTTTTTGTAAAAAGTTTTATTTTTCATTTTTTAGTTGTGGTACCTACTCCACACAAATTCGAACAAATTCGAATTTGCTATGTAAATAACAGTGACAGGAACTTATCATGTCATCCACATACTAAGTGGGAAAAATTACGTATTATTGAAGCTAACTCAAAAACTATTGATGCAAAGTTAATAAAATTTATATGGGACCATTTCGAGAGCATACCCTTTCAAACAAAAAAAGAATTTACAAAATCGGTTCACAATTGACGGAGAAATCGGTGGACATACATAAAAAAAGAAAAAAAAAAACAAACATACTCGACGAACATATAACCTCCTCCTTTTTGGAAGTCGGTTAAAAAGTAGGTACCTATACATTATAAAAAAAAAAACAAGTATTGCCCATGGGCTGCTTTAAAACTCTGACACTAGGTTAGTCACTAACCATACGAAAAGAAGAGAAGATCACATGTATACAGGTACGACAGTATAGAAATCGCACAGCCACTGTCTCTACCAACGGCTATACAAAACGTCTCACATTTTGGTTCGTTTCCCGCACGAAATCAATATTTGTATTGTTTTGAGATTTGTGTTTGCAATAACAGCCATGAAACAGGAGGAATTCCCGGAGGCTTCCTTTCACTAGGAATTTCTCGTAACGGAGAATTAGTACCTAACAGTAGCGTTTGGAAAAAAATATCAGCAAAACATAAGCAAACGAATCTTATTAAAGAATCGCTCTGTTTGTTCTCTTTTATCAAAATACTGATTAAAAAAAAGTTTGTGTTAACAAAATGTTTTCCGACATGCTTAATTAACATAATATGTAAAGATATCTGTGTAAGTAATAACGGGTGTTATTTTACAGTGTGCGGTAGTCATTTATAATATATAACAATTATCATAATCATTAAGCCAACATGTCCACAGCTGGGCATAAGCCTCCCCCATTCGCCACAAAGATCCGAGCAAGTCCTGTGCTGCCTACATCCAATGCATTTCTGCAACTTTTACGAGATTATATAAATAACAACCTATAAATAAAATAAAATAAAAATCTTTTATTTCAGACAAAAAAGTCCATAGGCAAGACATTTTAAGGTTGTTAGTAACAATCATTTCGCTTATAACTAATGTTAGTAACTAAAAGTAAAAAGAAGAAACTAGACACACCAGCACAGTAGGCTCATCAGTCTCTCAAAACATGCAGTTCAGTGAACGTACTGAGTACAGTATCGGTTTTCTCGCCAATCAACCTCAGGGCGCTATTCGGGCTCCCCCGTACTCGTCGCATCACCGACGCAATTTTTTTACGCATAATTACGTAGAAGTCATCTACGCTGGCGTCAGTAAACAACCCGGATGCACTGCAGCATCGAGGGAGCCTAGAACGAACTAGAAGTCTAGAACCTATTGGAGGTCCCTCGATACACAAAAACTAAGGCCCATTTTCCAAGACACTACTGAAAAGTAACATGTTACAAACTCAAATCACTAATGAGCCAGAACGTCACAACACTTGTATTTTAATAGTACTATATATATATAATAGTATACTGGCCGTAAACGATGCAACCAATCACAATATAGTTAATAAGGCTATAGCGGTTACACCGCCACATACGAACTACGCATCTAAGACATGACATCACACAAATCCTGCATCGCGCAATTAGACTTTACCGTGCGATCGACATTATGTATATACAAGATTTCGACTTCAACCGTTGGGCAGTTACCCACCAGACACAACACCCGTCTGGTCGGTGGATCCTCCCTTTTCTATGGTGGATGAGTGAACTTTACACCCTGTTCCTCAAACCACTAAAAGGCGTTAGTAACACCGATATCAGACGCATAATATATTGTTCATCTTTGCCTTTCATTCGATATCTTTGACTCGAAGTGCAACGTCTGCATGTAAGCATAATCAGCAAATAATATTCCAATTGCTGGGACACAGGCCACCTCTCTGTGAGAGGGAGTGGGCCTTACCGCCACGCAGTATAGTGGATCGAAAAAAAGCTCTTGAAGATATAGGAGCTTAAATTTTAAAGTGTTGGTTCACATATTGAGATTTTGTGCGGTAAAAAACCACACTTCGAGACACCGCACCGCATCGCTGAGGTAAGTGCCTTTTTGGCCTCGCACAGGTCGTTTATTATTTTTATTTTTTTTCCTTTCGATAATTCGAAATATTTTTGCTAGTTTTAAATGCGTCTTTTTAGTTGTTATTACTGTTTGTATTTCCTGTGCGTGTCCTAAATAAAATATTTTGATTTCTTTCTATTTCACTTAATTTCAAAAAAATCTAGTATGTCAAAAAATCATAAATAAATAGTTACATCACAGTGTGCAAGGATATTACGGTTATTGTCTCGGTTCCGGAGACATAAGCCTTAGCTCCATACATTTATTTAAATCAATAAATATAAGTTGCCACTTTGCCTACCAGATTGTATCCTATGATATATTAAGCGTGTTATTGGCTTTTAAAAGCCATTTCACGCAAAAAACAGACACAAAAACTTAAGCTCCTATGTCTTCGAGAGCCTTTTTTCGATCCAATGTGCGCGGGCCCAATGCGGGTTGATAATGTCATATGTCTTCGAACTTTTGGTTCTAGGAAGGAATACATCGTGAGGAAACCGGCATGGTTTCCTCACGACGTTTTCCTTCACCGTTTTGAGAGCAGTGGTAATGAAATAATTTACACAAAGTGAAGCGCCTGTCACGGTTCGAATCTACGACCTACACGTAAGTCGCGGCCGTTACCACTGGGCCACCACTGCTCTCTCTCTCTCACTCACTCTGCACACAAAATTTATTTAAAAAAACAGTGGCACTCCGGGAGTGCCGGCAGAAGTGAAAACTTGAACAAGATAGCCTTGGTGGAAGAAAAATACTTGTTTAGAACATTAGTCCGTAACCTTATCTAAATAAAGAGCACGATCGCGTTTACAAAAAAAAAACGTCCAAAACCTTTAAATTAAAAATACTTGCATAGAACATTGATCCGTAACGTAATTTAAATAAAAAGCACAATCGCGTATACAAAAATGAAGTGTCGGTAACGGTGTCGCAAGTTCAATTGTTTTTTTGCATCTCAAAAATGCCCAACGCGCCTAAAGAAGTTTTCACTTCAAAAATGTATAATTCATTAAGTGAACCAATCTATGTTCAATTTTAGCACTCGGCCAGCATCTTTACTCGCCTACGGATATATAATTATGAATTCATTAGTGAACCAATCTAACAATGTTCAACTTTCGGCACTCGGCATCTTTCACTCGCCTAACAAATGATCGAAAAATTAAATGGAAGGAAATGATTGTTATTTCTATTGAGGTTCAATGTAAACTAGAGCAGACACTGCGAACAAAAAAATTGCACAACATTTTGTTATCCGGGACAACAAACGTGTCTGTACCTGAATACAACATAATACACAGTGATTGTCACATTTGACATCCACGGAGACACAATTTTGTTTTCACTCCTCTTGTTGGAAAAGTGCGTCATTGTACTCGTAGCGTATCAGAGCGGGGAAAAAATTGCATATCCTTGCTCTAGAGGAAAAACTTTTTTAAATTTTTTGTCTGTAACCAACGAGCCTAAAAAAACGAAAAATTCTTTATTCTTATGTAAAACTAGCTTTTTCCCGCGGCTTCGCGGAAAGTCGGAAATTATCGCAAGGAAACGTATTACCGCATACCGGGATAAAAGTTTCCTTAAAAATTAGATTGAACAAATTGTAATTATTTTTTTAAATAAAATAAACTGTTTAATATTGTATTGGATTATTTTATTTTCTCGCAATCGTAGTGAAAAGTAGAGTGTACACACGGCTCTAAAACCCATTATAACTCGGTTTCTATTTACTCCCTCGCTGCAGCTCGGGAGTAAAACTACCTCGATAGAATGGGTTATTTTAGCCCCTCGTATAACAATCTACTATTGTAATAGCTTCTCTAGTTTACATTGAACCTCAATGTTTATTTCTATACAGTTTTGTCGTTGTCGTGTGAACGTGGAACGAAACAAAAGTTTGCCTTTATTCAAGTGAATGGTTCGCGTCTGATCGGCTTAAACGACGAAATCTATCACAATCTGTTAACAACACATTCGTAAATTACATCGTGTATGGACCACCACTGAAATACTAGATAGTACTGTGACATTTTGGGTACTCATCCGTGATTTGAGATTGTCTGGTAACTTTTGAGAAGTGTCGTGGTTATAGATGTAAAACAACCGATTAAAAACGTTTTAAATAAAATGTTAACCCGAAATTAATCGTTTTAAACGGTTGAAAACTCTCCGACAAAAATAAAAGAAGTATGTTTTACACTTCACTATGGGCAATTTTTGGTCACCTGACGTCATGTTTCGACTGACTTATCAATAGAGTTTTTTAAACTGAGGTAGGTAATACCAACGCTTGGTCCGACGGACCAACTAGAACTAAACCCGCTAAGTATATCAGTCCTATCAGTATATCACACATTAACAAAAATCTTTACACAGTTTATAGGTACAGTACCGACCAAAAGTCCATGAGCAATCTCACAAAGCAATAGACTGACGCTTCGGTTTGACTTACAACCTTCTTCTATAAGTTGTTACAATACTGTAGACACGCACATTACACACACACACTCACTTTGTCTGCAACCAATGACTAGTTCGATAATCATCATTCGTTTTTAGTTTCATTCGTCTTGTTCACATAAATATTAAAGTTTAGCAGGTAGACCACAAAAAACTAAGTAAATTATTTCGATTTCTGTGGGGTAGATGCAGTTTGTTACAAGTATTCAATTAATAGAACTTTGTTGGTTCGTGCCGTGATAATATTGGTGACGAGCATTTAGCGCAGTGTTGTGGTTATTATTATCAAAAAGCAGGCATAAAATATATTGAAGAGATCAGATCAGATCAGAGAATATTATTGCGCTGCGTAAAAGTGAAGTGAATATCTAATAAAACCGGACTAAGTGTGAGTGTTATCATTTATATATTTCATATTTTACTAAACATAAATCCTAATCAAGGGTATTGTTGATAGAACAGAGGTATTGCTGAGACAGAAGATGCCTTTAAAGTTTTAAATTCATTGTGAGGTTTAATTCGATTAGTGAATAATAAATAATTAGGTATTATGTGTAATAAAAACAATGTTTTTCTTTGTTCTAGAGAAATACTGTGACGGTTAAGAGATATGAGGAAGGGGCTTATTATCGAGTAGCAGTGACGTCAAATGGTGAATGAAACAAATGGTTTCATACCAACGAGATATTTTGCTGAATTATTAAAAACACGTCATTATGAACCGTTCGCCGTGCACTCTGAAGGCTTGCATCACTGAAGACCAGCTAGAAAACCGTTTTTGACCTTAAAATATTGACCGTACCAACTTAATAAACAACAGATTCGTTATTGCATCAATTTATGGTAACGAATTTTTTAAGCACGTTTCAATAGGGTGTTTGTCGTATTTCTTGCAGATATACCGAAATTGTTTAATATTATTTTAGTAATAATATTATTTTAGTAATAATATTATTTTAGGATTAAAATTTGAGGTTTAGTTTCAATCTTCTTTTCGTAAAGAAAATGAATACTTAAGCTATAACCTCAATACCAACCAATATTTACTAAAGCCAAATAAAGTTTAAAATAATTAATATGAACAACTGCCTTTAACCTTAAAATCAACAATTTTGTCAGTAGATTTTTTTACATTTTAAGTAGTCTAATATTCTTATTTATTGCTTAATTACTTAGACCATGATCAAAGCTTTATATTTATGGTGCAAAAAAATCCATTTAAAATTTAAAACATTTCAAAATTTAAATATGTCAAAATAATACAAATTGCTTCTAAGTTTCTAGACATCTATTTCACATATTATTCAGGTGAAGTAATGATAAATAATTGTAGCAGTGTGATAACTATACTTAAGTAAAATAAACATAACGAATAAATATTATTTATTTTTTATTATAACATATCACGCATTTTTTATTCTAAACCCTTTATTGCAATAACAACATTAATAAATAGGCAGGATATTTAAAAATATTATTATTGCAAACAAAAATAATAATATTTGCAAAAACAGCGCTGTGATTTACGAGATTAGAACCTTAGCCATCTTGAATCTAAGACCAACGCTTAACGCCTTCTGCTATCTGCACATATAATCTACTTTCGAATTTTAGCAATGCGATACACTGGCCAAGGTCACGCGTACGAGTATGATGCGTGCTAACCAAAGTTATGGAAATATAAGTGCGGCGCCCGCGAACCGTGACGATACGATAGTGTGTAGTTCAAAACTGCGTTCTCTGTGGTGTGTGTACGGCACTCACACCACAGACGTCTGACTATTTACACATACAAATGTACGGACTATACCGCGTGTTCACAGCAATACGACTCTTAGCGTGCTCATGCACTTTTGAGCGCTTACTGTACCTACTTCATTATATCCATACTTCGATAAAATCAAGAAAATGAGAACATAGTCATCAACACAAACCGTTTTAAATCGAAAAAAAAATGGTTTATTTCGGTTTTAAACGGATTGGTAATTGGTTTTAAGCCAGCCTTACATCTATAGTCGTGGTCGACGCGCCTAGGAGATTGCACCTCTCTGCGAAATCACACCTCAATGCGATATCAGAACTCGATTCTCGGTATCATTATCGGATACAATAGATTACTGACCGCAGATAAAAGCGGATCTGTATTATCTGAGGAATCATAGTAAGCTGTTAAGACGTTGCGATCTCAACGGATAATATTTCGATATCAAATCTGTTTTAGTGCTGTGAAGTGTATTGAGATTCCATTTTGATTTGTTGATTGTTTTGTGCACTTTGCGGTTCTATATTGAGATACGATTGAGTATTTGAGATAATAATCAGTGTTTTATCAATATCCGCCTCGTCTTCTAGTGCTGAGCATGGGGTGCAGAGTTCGATTCTCGGGTCGGGCAAAGTGTTATTGCGTTTTTCCATCTGGAATTTCTAAGTAACAGCCCGGAATCTGGATTTGTGCCCGGTTGATGGCAATTTAGGCTCGCCCCCTATTACATGGAACTTAAATATAACTGGCGAAATGTGGGTGTACTAATAGGTACACCTCTGCTTAGCCCTTGGGGTATACAGCCGTGATAATAATATTATGTTATTATAAATAATATATTTGGAGAGCTTGTTAGAGAGTTTTAACACTTTCGACTCCACCCACTTTTCATAAAACTCATACGCCATGCTGCCATACATTTTGGAAGTGAACCCTCCGGGAGGGTTATCGGCATTACGTTTGCGCTACAGTTAACCATCGTGTACGGTCAACGGCATTAGATTTAAAACCGTGTTATAAAACACTGTAACGCTACGTTCACACGGAGACATGCCGGATCAGATTTTTGCAGGATACTGTTTAGTTACTTATTTGCCACATCTTAAAACCAAATGCACGTGTAAACTCTGTAACTGCAACGCTATGTTCACACGGAGACATGCCGGATCAGATTTTTGCAGGATACGGTTTAGTTACTTATTTGCCGCATCTTAAAACCGAATGCACGTGTAAACTCATACATTTAAATTATATTGTAACTAAACCGTATCCTGCAAAAATCTGATCCGGCATGTCTCCATTTGAACGAAGCGTAAAACGAAGTAAAATTGTTTTTCAGGGGATCTTGTCGCTGTACGTAGTTTTCAACCTTTTAATTTTTTTGTGAATGTTTGTAACTGTGAGCCAAAAATTTAAAAGAAATAATAATGCTTGGATTTTAAAACCAACGCATACACTAATAAATCTTGTTAAAATTTTAAACACGGTTTATAATGCTGTATTCGCCAAGAAAAAATGAGCCCTCCGCGAGGGTTCCCGGCATTCCATATGCGACTAGGTGAACTTCTAGGAGGGCTCCCGGTACTGAATGTGTTAAGCTACATGCTTACAATACAAAATTGAAACTAGTCACATTTTAACGTTGCCAAAACTATTTTATTACTTCAAAAGTCCACTGCACATTTCAACTTTATCCTTAAAGTATGCTAAGGATACCCTAGGGTTGCATTAAAATAAGGTCCACGCGTGAAGATACTCAAATATACACGACGTCCATCACACCCGGGGGAAACGGCCCCTGTACCATATTTTATTGACCGTCAATATTTTTATTTTTTTTACTTTTTTGTATTATAAGTTAAAGCTCCTAATAGTTTTAAATAGTAAATAATTTTTATGATATATAGACAGTTATGGGGCCGAAAGGTTCTGGAGTGGCGACCGCGTACCGGAAGATGTAGCGTTGGAAGACGTGTCATCCACGTCACAGAAAAAGGTAACACGCTACATAATTTTCACTATTATTCTTTATTCAATCATTTTTTTTTCTTTATTAGCATTTAATAATAAATTATGAATTATATTTTTTTTTGTAAATTGGTTCAAAAATCAATTACTTTATGTTTTAAAACTAGATGAGGTTGCAAATGCAAATTGTACATTTGAGCAAGAAAGATAAAACATGTAACATAAACTTCAAAATTATCGTCAATCTGTTATAAATACTTATAACCTAACAGTTCTTACACAGAAAAATAAAATTGATAGATATCAAAATAATAATGGTAGATGATTGATGAGCACCGAAACTCGCAGGAAAGATTTTTGGCATCCAAACGTGCTAAAGTGATCTTTGAATCTGGCATGATTAAATGATACTCGTTTTCCGGCAATCGGAAAAAGGTACTCAAGTACGAAAAGCTTTTGAGTTTCAATCTATATTTAAATCAAACACACACCAAAAATCAATCTGCCTAGCTTTTTCCCAACTATGTTGGGGTCGGCTTCCAGTGTAACCGGATGTAGCTGAATACATCTGACCTGTACAACCCAGTAACCGGGTAACACGATACCCCTTGGTAAGACTGGTTGTCAGACTGTTGGGTTTCTGACTACCCGTACCGACTGCCAAAGATCTACGAACGACAGCCGGGACCAACGGCTTAGCGTGCTTTTCGTGTCTCGATATGTAATGGATGGTCACCCATCCACGAACCAACCGCGGCAAGCGTAGCTTAACCTTCGATCGACCCGTGAACTGCCGTCCTTACGAAAAGTGCAATAACTAGGTTAAACCTGATTTCGAGAAAAACGCGGGTAAAGATTTTATTATTATTTTGTTTGTATCTCCAACACAATACATGGTATACAAGGTAAACCGGTTTTGTTATAGATACGTAAAAAGTGTCTAAAAAGAATAGGTATATAGACCTTGTCGAATTTTCTGCAAATTTCGAATATGTACTTATCTCGATTCGGCGCAAAACTCGAGTTATTGCATTTTTCGTAAGGACGGCAGCAGCTGTTTAGTGTTTAAGATGTGTTTGTATTTACTAACAAATGGATTGTATGATCTGTAATAAATTTTTGATTGATTGATTGATTATTTAGCCACAAGCCCCTCTCCACTCAATAACACACCAGAAATAAGTAAAATTCCTTGCCTAAAAATAACCGACTTGACTCTTTTGTTTACATTACATTTAGCACTCTTAGCAGGAAACGTAGTAATCGATTCACTCACAATTTAAAACCTGTTTTCGACGCATCAATCCACACGCAAATGTCTTAGTTTGTTTAGTTAAAAAGTAATGGTTAGTCCATCACTGGTAAGTACGAATCTTAAGCTGTGTATACACTTCGAGCGAACATAGCGAGCATTGCCATCTGTCGCGAATGTTTGCAACAAATGTTGTGAACATTTTCATTTTGTTTATTTTCGACATTTGTATACTAACATACCGCATACAAAAGTAAACGAAAATACGTAAGGGAAATACAGTGTGAGTCTTTATAATGTGCACATATTGAAATGAGGCAATCTATGCTTAATTTTGTAGACGGAAAAATATTTAAATAATCTAAATATTTTTTTTATATTTTTAAATGTTTGTAACAAAACGGTGTAACTTTTAAACTGAACGATCTATGGCGATGAAACAAACTCCATAATGGTTGGAAGTATTTAGGCGTCCTCAAAAAATTAAAATTGTGGAAAAAAAAAACTACCCTGAATTGAAAATAAACTTGTTTTTTTTTTTGCAAAAATCTGTTTTTTTTTTTACATCAAGTTTTAAAATAATCGTAAAATTTCTCAATAAGATGACAAATGGGACAAAAAAAAATAACGTTTTTTTTTTCCGTCGATAAGATTAATCATAGATTCCCTTATTTCGATTATGTGCACATTATAAAGTCTCACACTGTATTATGTAGTTACAATTTGTCAGAGCAGCCCAGTCTAGTTTTTTATTTATTTATTTTATGCATACAGTCTTGATACAGGTTCATGTTTGTTTTATACCATTAAACCAGAAATGGTTTATTTGTTTATTTATTTATTTATAGTTAATTAAAAGGGTACAACACCAATAACATTAATTAACATAGAATCAATTACAATATTGACATTAATTTAATTTAAAACTAACATGGAACAGTGGTCTGTAATGGTTTGTAAGTTTTGAGTCCGGTTGATGCAATAGGACTTAAACATAATAATTATGTAACTGGCGAAATGTGACTGTACCTACTATAGGAACAACTCTGTCTAACCCTTTGGGGATTACAGGCGTGATGTTATGTTTTTCCAAAGGTAATCCTTGTTAGAACCGGCTTAAAAATGTGTTCGAAAATTAGACTTTATGTACCTAATTGAAATGTTTGGAAAAGGGAAGCTTAAAGGAAACGTATTGTAAAGGCCTTTTACAGGCTAAAAAGTAACACACTGGAAAATGGTAAGCCATCTAGAAAACAAACATCGGTTGAGAAAATTTGAATCGTCTAAATGGACGCCAGTAATGAGTTCTATACAAATAGTCTAACCATCATGTTTGTTAACGGTCACCAGTACCCTAATTGCGTACTAAACGATCAAATACAATCTGTTTCGATTTGTAACAGATTGCTAATCCATTGCTTCATAAGTTGGAAAAAAAATCTGCTCAACAACGTAAATAACGCAATGAATGCTGTTGAAACTGTCAAAATGAAACTTTGTCATAATCGTTTATGAAAATAAGTTACGCAACATTGCAATTTAATTTTATTCAAAATTAAATGAGTTTGATAGAAAGTTAGTAGTTTGACAAACGCACTGTTCTATGCTAACAAAGTTATCATGTTACCAATGTTGTGTGTACATGGCTTTACATAACAATGTAATTTTTGGATAGGAAGTTTAAAAATGATAAAGAATGTTATTTTCAAGAAGCACTTCATATTATTTTGTTAAGAGGTTGCCGTTTTAAAGTAAGCGCAATACCTCAATCTGCGGTTATGAGAAAAAATAATTGATTAAAGAAAAACGGGTACCCACCGTGTACTAAGTTTAGGAGAGAAAAAAAGAATTATCTTTTATATTCTTTTTAAATAGTAATCAGCTACATCTAGTTAGACTGGAAGCTGACCTTTTGGGAAAAAGCTAGGAGGCAATTGATTTATTTTTAAACAGTTCTTGTACGACAGTTTCTGGAATAACATTATAATTGGCCCTATCATAATACCGGCACCGCGGTATTTATTTTTTAAATATCGCAGCATTATGCTGAGATAGGGAGCCCTTTAGGCCTCGCACAGGACTTCTTTTTGATTTCATTATTTTGTTTGTTTTACATGTTCCTCCTTAGGGTTCCGTACCCGAAGGGTGCCAAACGCAACCTATTACTAAGCCTCCACTGTCCGTCTGTCTGTCAGCGGGCTGTATCTCATGAACCATAATAGTTTGACAGTTGAAATTTTCATAGATTATATATTTCTATTGCCGCTATAACAAAAAATAAAATAAAGTAAAAAATTTAAGGGGGGGGACCCCTTAAATTTTTTACTTTATTTTATTTTATAAAAAAAATATAAAAAATTTAAGGGGTCCCCCATTCAAGAAACGTGTTTTTTGCTAAATATTGTGCGGCACCGAACCCTTCGCGTGCAGTTATTTTTGTTTTTAATGCTTTTGGTTTTTTAACATACTGTATACCTATTAGGGCTCCTTCTAGTTTCTCAAAATAAACTGATTATCTGGCAACTTATTGAGGTTTTTGTGAAGATAATACCTACGTTTTCCTAAAATCTACGTACTTTAGTACCTACATTAAATAGGTAGGTATTTTTGATCGCCCTCTATTACATGTGACTTACACAAAACTGGCGACATCTGGGTGTACAAAGAGGACACCTCTGCATTACCCTTTGGGGCATACAGGCGTTATGTTTTGCATGTGCGTGTATACTTATATTTATTTCGAGCTAGCGCGGCCTCTTAAACACTTCAACTTTATTGCACCAATTAATGTGACATTTTTGTTGACTCTTTCAATTAGTTTCTATAGATATGGTTTTCCCAGTTCATCAGGGTTCGCTATGTCTTTGATGACGTCATTTTCAATTCAACCTACTCAAGCGTTTGCGTTCGTAGAGTAAGTGCAAAAGAACTGGGGGCCAAGTCTACTAATTAACAAACGTTGCAAAGATTTTGCCATTGAGAGTTTCTGATAGGTTTGCTATACAAAATCTGTCAAAAAAACAGTGGCACTCCGGGAGTGCCGACAGAAGTGAAAAAATCGGCACCGTGGTAATCAATGTGTTGATGTCTATTACTCCACACACCGTGGTAATCAACACGTTGATGTCTTTTACTCTACACACCGCGGTAATCAACACGTTGATGTCTTTCACTCCACGGTGTCGGTAAACTCGGTAACAGTGTCGCGAAATCAATGGTTTAGTCCCATCTCAAAATACCCAACGCGCCTAAAGAAGTTTTCATTACAAAAAACTTTTTTTACAAATAGAAAGAACAAAAAGAATGCGATGTATGTTATCGATAAAATTATATCAATGTTGAAAATATGCATGATATTTTAAGAATTTTGTTTAAAAATTCAATAGAAATTGTATTATTGATATTGCAGTTTACCCACTCGAATTTTACACTAATATGAAACATTTAATAACGTAACAATACTACGATAAGTGTTTTTCATTGGAATTACGTTTGAATGATAAGATTCGACAAGTGGGAATGAATATTTAAGAGCTTTATTGAATTCCATAAAAAAAATTGTATTTGTATCGAGTTTTTATTTTCACATTAATCCCAGAGACTAATTTGACATTTCAAGTGATTGTTGTTTGTTTTTTTCAATGTGGAGTTTGACATTTGCACCTTTTTTTTTTTTTTTTTTTTTTTGGATGGGAAATTATCAAATAACTTCTCCCGCTCTGGATGGAGCGGGAGGGCGTGTCAGACTCTTACTGACTAAAACCCACCCGTGTTCCTTCCTATGCCATGTTGCCGGGGGCCACGATTTCCCTATCGGTTTTCTTCGAACCCCCGGCAGGCATTGGCCCTAGCGGATCCCGTCAATTCTGCTGACATCTCTTTGAGGCGCGCGTGTTGACATTTGCACCTGTCAAATTAGTCGCTGAGATTAAAAAACGAACTCCCCCCCGAAGGCCCTTCATTACTTAATTGGACGAAAATCCATTTGATTCGGTCTTTCGGTGGAGAACCTAAAAAATAAGGTGGAGTGACAATGCTAAGTAGGTAACTTACGTCTTGCGTACCCTGGGTAGATTACTTTGCTACAAACCTGCTACGCTGACGACAGAATATTTATTTTTACCACGAAATAAGACGAATAATACCAGTCTATTATTGTCCCACTGTTGGGCAAAGGTTTCTTCTCATACAGATTAGGCACGAGCATTGATCATCACGCTTGCTCAAGACGGGTTGGCGATTTTAGTCTCATTTTAACTCTATGTCCAGGTTTCCTCACGATGTTTTTCCTTCATCGATGTCAGTAATTTCCAAGATAAACTCAGATATAAGAGTAACTTTTTCATAATGAAGCACCAGAAAATATCAGAAACTTTGTTAAAACTGTTGGGTTCCACAAGTTGTATACTTTATGAAAAATCTGTTCACTTTTGTTCAACACATTTTCAACGTTATTTTTGTTGGAATTCAGTATTTAGCTTCAAGTCGTAGACAAAGTTGGAATCTTGCTTTAAGGTAACTTTACTTTGAACAGATTTTCAGACTGTGGAGGTAAAACTGAAATATTTTTTTACAAAAATAGAAAAAGATAAAATCGTTGTATTTGTTATCGATATAATTATATCGATACTGAAATTAAGTTAGATATTTTAATAATTTTGTTAAAAAATTCACTAAAATTGTATTATTGATAATGCAGTTTACCTACTCGAATTTTGCACTATACCTAATGTTTTTTTTTTAAATAACGAAACAATACTGCGACAAGTTTTTTTCATTGGAATTATGTCTGAATGATAAGATTTGATAAATGACAATGAATAACATTGAAGAGCTTTATTAAATTCCGTAATTATAAAAAACAAAAATATAATATGTAGGTGTAATTTAATTTTTGGTTAAATAAGAAATTATACCTTTTATTTCTGATTATATGTAGCTTTTTGTGGTAACCTCTATTTTTATTTCTACCTCCAAACAGCATCAATAAAGGTACAAGTCCGTAGTACAGGCGACGGTTATGTGTCGCCGCGACGCTCTGGTTTCAATAGTATTTCTATGAAATTTAATCGAATTTCTATGAAATCGCTTGCTGCTGCTCCTGCAGTCGGCTACAGAATTGTACCTTAACTGTTTCACTTCAAAGAAAATGTAAGCTTTCAAGTTTAACAATGAATAAAAGTGCCAAACTCCTATTCTTTGGTGGGAGTAACCATCGGTCAGTGGGTGGTCTTAGGGGTGGAATTGTAAAAGTTGGACAATGAGCCCCACAACCTACCAGTTGGTCCGTCATCTTCAACCTGTTTTTACCAACATTCTATACTAAAAAATGTTTATCATTTGAAGAGGTCGAGCGTTGAATATTTTACGGTATAATTGATGAAAACTCATTCATTGTTAATTTACATTTACTCAACAGTAATGGCGAAGTTGCTTTTGATATTAATGAAAAGCAAAACTTTTTGATTACTTACTTTAGACTTGCTGAAGTTTTTGATCACTTTCACTGACACACACAGATTTAGGAATAAAAAACACTTAAATTTTGTTAATTATTGTACTCTATGTAGATAATCATAATTAATAACACACATATAGACTAATATTGATCACGGAAAAAGTTTATTCAAATACGGCAAAAGTCGATTAAATTCTCCTCGAAAAATCAACTTTCGAACACTGAAGAAAACTGGAAATTCAAACTTTGTCAAAAGTCTCTTTTAAATGAAAACAAAAATTCTACACAGAACGTCAAATATTTTCTAACACAGTAACAGAAAAAAAAACTTGACGAAACAACGTTGTTAAGAGGAGCACTTTTAAATTTCGAATACCGTGTACTTCGCGTGAACTTTGCACGGCGACGCGCGGTCGGTCCGACCACCGCGGTCGCTCGAAATCGACTGTACAGCGTGTTCTATAGTTCGTAGCGAGCGAAGAGCTTTGCAGCTACTTATCCACGCTATGAAAGCACACTCCATGTTCCAGAAAATATTTTAAAACTCTTTCATGAAATGTAGGTTTGCTTTCAATGGGTAACAATATTGAAACTGGTCGCGTATTCAAAGAAAATATGAATAGTGATCAAACAAATAAAACTTTTTTTTTTTTTACTGGAACCGTAATGCTGCTTACAAAATATTTTTGAATAAATAGATAAGTAGCTTAGTGCATAGTAGGTACGTATATCGTCGACCGTAGGTTCAATTGAGATAAGGGACAAAATACCCAAAATGAGTTGAGTATACAGTTTTGTTCAGAATTTTTCACTCTATCGAATGGTGAATATGAAAAAAAAAATCGTATTTTGTCCCTTACCTCAATTGAACCTACGGTCGACGATATGTAACTAGTTATTTGTAATCTGTACAAGTTTTATTATTGTAAAAGGTAATTGTAATGTAGGTACCTATCTCGTTGGTAATCGTTATTTTTGAAGCGAAAACTTTTTTAGGTGCGTTAGGCATTTTTGAGATGGGAAAACACAATTGAACTCGCGACACCGTAACTGACACCTCATTTTTGTAAACGCGATTGTGCTCTTTATTTATATTATGTTATGGATCAATTTTCTATGTAAGCATTTTTACTTTAAAGGTTTTGGAAGTTTTTTTTTTGTAGACGCGATTGTGCTCTTTATACTGTCGGCACTCCCGGAGTGCCTTATTTTTCTTTTTCTTTCTTTTTATTTACAATTATGAATCATGCAGAGCAGTGGTGGCCCAGTGGTAACGGCCGCGACTTACGAGTTGTAGGTCGTAGGTTCGAACCCAGACAGGCGCTTTACTTTGTGTAAATTATTTCATCACCACTGCTCTCAAAATGGTGAAGGAAAACATCGTGAGGAAACCGGCATGTCCTAGAACCGAAAATTCAAAGACATGTGACATCTACCAACCCGCACTGGGCCCGCGTGGTGGATTACGGCCCACTCCCTCTCACAGAGAGGAGGCCTGTGTCCCAGCAGTGGGAACATTTATAGGCTGATGATGATGATGATGAATCATAATTGTAAATATAAAGGGCTAGTAATGTCATATTTCATCATAATTTTTGATGAAATATGACATTACTAACCCTTTAGTGGTATGAGGAACAGGGTGTAAAGTTCACTCATCCACCATAGAAAAGGAAGGATCAACCATTGACATGCTTGTAAAAATAAATTATAATTGATTAATTAATTATTTATTAATTGACATTATTTACTCGAACGTGACTTTGTATGTTATAAATTCAGAATTATTGCTAAAACCCTAATATATTTGTACACCAAATTCATTGGTAGGACATAGAGCTCGACTAAAATGTATACATAAGACCTTTATTGTAATGCCTGTGTTCACGAATAAAGATTGATTGATTGAAAATATAGATATAGAGAAGATAAAAATGCATTTGAGTGTGTAAGTAAATCCTTAGATATCTATGATCTATGTGGTAAAACCAAACTTTTATGACATAATTTGTCTATATTAACATTTTAAAGAGAAAAAAAATGTATTTTTGTTTGTAATTATTAAACTTAAAAACTAAATGAACGATTTGAAAAATTCTTTCAATAGTAGATTGCTATATTATCACTAAGTAACATAGTCTATAATGTATAAATATACTAGCAGCGCCCCGCAGTTTCACTCGCATAAGTCGCGATCCTGTGATAATATCGAGATACAAAAAATCCTATGTTTTAATAAGTTACAAACTAACCAACCTAACTAAACTGTGTGCCAAATTTCATTCAAATCCGTTCAGCCGTTTTTGCGTGAAAAATTAACAAACATCCATCCATCCATCCTCACAAACTTTTACATTTATAATATTTAAAAAAATAAAAAACAAAATAAAACAAATAAATATTATTATTAAGTAGGATAGGATCACGCGGGCAAAGCCGCTGGCGGAAGCTAGTTTATTTGTACAAAAGCATCTTTCAAGTGCTAATCTAATTATATTACCTACTTTAAGTAATCCAGCTTCTATGAAAACATAAAAGATTAATGAAAATAGGTAAGCCTACTTTAACAATGCAATTTTAACAGTAGGCTTATGTTCAGCTAGGGATGTGTAAACACGGCTAGACATCAAGCTATACATTTACAATATAAGCTGACCTCTCATTGTACGGAAATTTTATGCAATGCGAGATCAGCATAAACTGGAAATGTATAGCTTGATGTGTAGCCATGTCTACAAGGCCTACAAGCTGAAAGGGGAAACACAGACGACCAAGTATTTGTACGTACGATCAATTCCGCGACGTACCTCTGCGAGGCGAATATATATTATTAGGTTGTACCTACTTTGTGTGACAGACTTTTTGCGCATCATTTAATTTTATGTTAGTTCATTTTATTAGACATGAAAAGATGCCGTGGATCGGTTGTCATCTGCTTAAGTTCTTATTAATAAATGATGATTAATTGACACATAAAACTAACATACCTCGTTTATCTATTCAATATTTGCATGCCATCACTACGTGGCAGACTGTGTCTTTGCAAATGAAATAAAATGTTTTTTTTTTTTTTAATAAACAATTTCATTTGCACAGTTTTTTTTTTTAATTTACGTGTTTTGTTCCTCCCACATTATATGCAAACAAAACTTTTTTATTTCAAATCAAAATCAAATCTGCCTAGCTTTTTCCCAACTATGTTGGGGTTGGCTTCCAGTCTAACCGGATGCAGCTGAATACCAGTATTTTACATGGAGCGATTGCCTATCTAACCTCCACAACCCAGTAACTGGGTAATACGATACCCCTTGGTAAGACTGGTTGTCAGACTTTTGGACTTTTTTTTTAACGACTGTCAAAGATCCACAAATGACAGCCGGGACCAACGGCTTAACGTGCTTCCTAAGGCACGGAGGAGTCTCGGTATGTAAAGATGGTCACCCATCCACGGACCAACCCCGGCAAACGTAGCTTAACCTGATGAATTGATCCGTGCGGCTGTTATTACTTGGCCACGAGCTCAAATCAAAATCAAAATATTTTATTTCACATAAACCTATATGGGCACTTATAAAACGTCAGTAGCTAGGTGCACGGTTCTAATTGGTCACTTCCTATGGAGGAGAAGAGCCGGCAAGAAACTCCACGGTTACTCTTTTAAAAGTAAATGACTTTTACAATATTTTCAAATTACAGTGTTAATAGGTATGAGAGGACAGAGTAGGCCTGCCTATCAACAAATACCAGGTACTTAGTAAAATAAAAAATGGTCTACAAATCTACAATCTGGTCTACAACACAAAATATAAAAGAATCTGTTTATAGGATATATGAAATAATAAAAAAAAAACCTATTTAAACCAAATGACATGTTTGCCATTTTAATTTGATTTGATAATGTATCTTTTTTGGCATCATTGCTATAGTGACTGCTGAGCGTTGGCCTTTTTAGCATGAAATGATAATTATAATATATTTAACGAGAGTATAATAAGAACTGCCTCGTTGGTCTAGTGGTAGTAAGCGCTACTGCTGAGCATGAGGTCCTGGGTTCGATTCCCGGGTCGGGCAAAGTGTTTTTAGGTTTTTCTATCTGAAATTTCTCAGTAGCAGCTCGGAGTTTGCATTTGTGCCCGGTTGATGGCAATAGGCTCGCCCCCTATTATATGGGACTTAAACATAACTGGCGAAATGTGGGTGTACCTGCTACAGGGACACCTCTGCCCAACCCTTCGGGGAAACAAGGCGTGATGTTATGTAGTATAATAAGAAATTGCGTCGCAGATTTTCTGTCAAGTAAAGTCAGGAAAATGAAACTAATATATTATATAATAAACTTACAGATAACTCCGTCTCACAGAGAGGAGGCCTGTGTCCCTAAATTTTTTTGAGTTTCAGTTCTAAGTATGGGGAACCCCAAAATTATTTGTTTTTTTTTCTATTTTTGTGTGAAAATCTTAATGCGGTTCACAGAATACATCTACTTACCAAGTTTCAACAGCATAGCTCTTATAGCTTCGGAAAAAAGTGGCTGTGACATACGGACGGACAGACAGACAGACGGACAGACAGACATGACGAATCTATAAGGGTTCCGTTTTTTGCCATTTAGCAACGGAACCCTAAAAACATTGCGGGAGTGCCGAAAGAAGTGAAAACATCATCATCATCATCATCAGCCTATAATGTTCCCACTGCTGGGACACAGGCCTCCTCTCTGTGAGAGGGAGTGGGCCGTAATCCACCACGCGGGCCCAGTGCGGGTTGATAGATGTCACATGTCTTCGAATTTTCAGTTCTAGGACATGCCGGTTTCCTCACGATGTTTTCCTTCACCGTGTTGAGAGCAGTGGTGATGAAATAATTTACACAAAGTAAAGCGCCTATCTGGGTTCAAACCTACGACCTACAACTCGTAAGTCGTGGCCGTTACCGCTGGGCCACCACTGCTCTGAACAATTAAAAAAAAGAAGTGAAAACATAAACAATTTAAAAAAAAAAAACCAAAACCTTTAAAGTAAAAATGCTTGCATAGAATATTGATCCGTAACGTAATATAAACAAAAAAAGCGCAATTGCGTTTACAAAAATGAGGTGTCGGTAACGGTGCCGCGAATTCAATTGTTTTTTACCATCTCAAAAATGCCCAACGCGCCTAAAAAAGTTTTCACAGCACTCCGACGAAGTCGTGGACAGAAGCTAGTTGTTTATAAAATTGACTATCAACTTAAATTGTCCGTATATTCAAATCACTACTGTCATTCTTTGACAGCTGTATAAAATGGCTATAACACTGCAAATTACGTAGGGTGTCAGTTTGTTTAACAATTTAACTAAGATTATGATGATTAATCGACACCTGCAAGGAATAACATATTTTCATTAATAGGTATTTAGTAAAATTACAGGAGAGCGCGTCAAAGATTTAAAAAAAATTCTTAAATTTCGGTTAAGTCTTAATGCCAACCAATCTTGAAAATATGAGTCAACGAGGGATTAGCTACACTTTCATATGATTATATTATTATATAAATGTATATTTTAAGATTCTTTGTGAGTTACAATGACATTCCACAACATTATACTTTATAATGGCATTGTAACTCAGACATACAATCGCATAAAGTGTGATAAAAGGTACCTACTACATAAAATAAAATATAATTATGTCTGAGATACAATTCATAAAATGTATACCTAATTGTACTTAAGGTTACGATGAAAGCTCATTTAATAAGAAATAATCAGTTCCAAGAACAAGAGCGTATCTTGAATCACAATGTTATATTAATAATGTCAAGCATAAATAATGATGATGTGTAACTAAATATACCCTTTTAATAACTACAGTTGACCCTCACTTACAATGTTTTTAAACTGTACAAATCTGTACGCAAAAGAATTTAGACACAGGGGTAAGTGCAATCATTGAGGCGGCAGCCAGGCCGCCGGCTGAACGCGTCCCAAAGGGTCATGGCCATCCGGCTGGCCCGAGGATACCGCACGGTCTCCTGCGAGGCGGCGAGCCTCCTTGCCGGAGTACCGCCATGGGATCTGGAGGCAAAGGTCCTCGCGCACATTTGGGAGTGGCGCGAGGAGGCGAAGCGCCGGGGCTTAACTCCGATGCCGCAAGAAGTCGCGGCACAGCGGACAGAGCTCCGGCGGGATCTCATGGCGGAATGGAGAGTGCGATTGTCGCAACCCAGCGCTGGGCACGCCACAATTGCGGCGATAAGACCCCTCTTTGAGGAGTGGCTAGAGAGGCGCCACGGCGTCCTCACCTTCCGCCTGACGCAGGTACTCACCGGACACGGCTGTTTCGGGAGGTACCTGTTCAGGATAAAGCGGGAGGAAACGCCCGGGTGTCGTGAGCAATGGGTAGCTCGCCGTCCGATAAGGACCAAGCCCGGGTCGACGGCGCGTTGTGTTCCACGCACGCCTCAAAGAGATGTCAGCAGAATTGACGGGGTCCGCTAGGGCCAATGCCTGCCGGGGGTTCGAAGAAAACCGATAGGGAAATCGTGGACCCCGGCAACATGGCATAGGAAGGAACACGGGTGGGTTTTAGTCAGTAAGAGTCTGACACGCCCTCCCGCTCCACCCAGAGCGGGAGAAGTTATTTGATAATTTCCCACCCAAAAAAAAAAAAAAAGGGGTAAGTGCAAAAAATATTAGTATTTTTTTGTAAAAATTGCCTAAAACTGAGTTACGATGTTATTCCTTGCAGGTGTCGAAATCATCAACATGAAATTTGTTTACGTAACAATCTCAAATGCATTGTTCAGGCGATGTTTTTCAGCGACATTTTCCTTGTTAACCAACCCTAATCTCATAATCTTATCGAGCCGTTAGATCATGCATATACTTACATTTGTTTTATTTTCCGGTTGCTACTTTTAGATCTCCCCCGTGACCTTGACCCAGATGCTGTCTCGATGTTGTAAAGAGGTGAAGGGTTGCGTAGTAAGCATCAGACGAAAGTAAACAAAACTACTATTCTGACTTCAACTCTTCATTGCTTGCTTTTGTGGACATTTTATCCACTCAGATTTGTCACAGTTGTAATGACAATCAAGTCATTTTGGTTTAAATGGTTTTTTATTATAAATAAAATAAATTAATTGTTTATTGATCAAGAAGGTACATAATATTGTGAGAAAAACAAAAGTTACAAGCAAGTTGTGCAAAGTCATGTAACTACATTTTATGGTAGAACATGGCGATGCAAGTACATGGAACATCTGTTGACAATTTACGTTACCCTGTCTCTTAAACTAGGGTATACCTGTATCTTAAGAGACAGTGGACGGCCATAAAGTTATGTTTTAATATAACCTATAATTTAAGTAAGGCAAGACCCTGTCGATCTACCCACAAATTAACAATTTTCAGATAATGGTAAGAAAAATTGAGTAAAATTTAATATTAAATAAAGAACTTAACTCTTGTGAGTGTGTATATGTATGAGGGGGTGCGAGGGTGTGTGTATGTATGTACGTGTGTGCATGAGTGTGCATGAGCTAGGTTATGTAAGTTAATAGTGATTCAGTGTGATCATAGTCTTGTTGAAGTAGCCTCTAAGTTTCCGTTAATTATTAGATATTTATTTTTTCTTTATTTAAATACTCTTTTATTTTGTGAATTTGAGAACGTTGTAGGCCTTGTTAATTATATTTTTGATAGGCCTACACTGTCCTCTCATACCTATTAACACTGTAATTTGAAAACATTGTAAAAGCCAATAATTTTTACAAGATCGTGGAGTACTTCTTGCCGGCTCTTTCTTCTCCATAGGAAACGACTAATTGGAACCGTGCACCTAGCGTTTGACGTTTCATAAGTGCCGATGTAGGTTATATGTGAAATAAAAGATTTTGACTTTGATTTTGAGAAATAAAAGAGGTACGGTTGATGCAGTAGATGAACAATTAGATTCAGTAGGTAATATAGTACGGGTCGCAGTACGATAAATTTAAGGCATTTTTATCTAATAGATAGAAAATAATATTGAAGATTTTGTACAGGAAATGACGTGTCTGTTAACAAGGGTATATGACGTACCTTCTCGTAATGAGGAGCAATGTTCTTTTTTTTTCAGACTTCCATTCCAGTATAAATATATTATATTTTTTATCTACTCCCATGCTATAAAACCTCTATAAAAGTTTCTGAAACAATTAGCTTATTGCCAACATTAAAACAGCCAGTGTCATAGTAACCATTATATCATCCAAATGAGTGTTATAATGTTGTACTAAATTTCATTATGCAACTCGAATTTCAAAAAAAGAACATTGTCATGCAAGCGCGTTTCACTACCACAGCGCCGTAATTTCAAAAAAACTTATAGGTTATTCGAATTCACGTCGTATCCCGCCATTTTTGTTCGATAATAGTATTGCAAAATTTTATTATTTTGTTATTTACAAAAATGAGTGATACGAGCTTTGATAATACACCAACAGATATTTCTAATGCAGCAAAGGACATTTCTAACCAATTATTAACAGAAAAGTCGAGAAAACAACACCCTAAGTATGGCTTCAGAACCTCTTATAGAGGATTCATATCATGGGTGTAGATAAAGTCTTGTATGCAACTGCACATAATTAGATATTAAAACACTCATGTGATACTATTATCATATTCATGTTTTAATACCCCTTATTATACAACAGTTGCATAAATACCTATTATGACACGTAGAACGGTGCTGTAACTATATTGATTTCTCCGAGAATTCTAGGCCGATTGATTTTATAGGAGAATCTCGAAAATTAGTAACACAATGATTTCATCAACTTTGGTCGAGCAATCGTTGTAATTGTTTTATTTTTGGTTTTCTGTTGCAACCGACTTTTGAAACAATTTATTTGCAAATATTAGCGTTTCAGTTTTTTTTTTTAATCTGTCGTATCGAGTTTGGACAAGCCTAGTACTTATTGGGTTTATCGAAAACATGTAGGTAACCTACTTACCTAATAAGCGTTGGACCCATGGGCTTAGTAAATATTCGTGAAAATAATCTTTTCAAGATTTTTTTTTTCTTTACCTATTTCGATATCCAGCGTATAACTGACCTACTGCTGCAAAGGCCCCTTCTCATTCAAAAAAGTCACGAGCATTGATCACCACGCTTGCCCAAGACGGGTTGGCGATTTCAGACTAATGTATATGTCGTAATAAGATGGTTATATCCGTGATATAGTTATATCCCTTGGGATATAGCTATACATCGTAATATAGTTATGTAAAAGTGGTTCATAACTGTCTTACTAGGAATATAACTAAGATACGAGCACGATCTAGTAAACTAGATCATGCTCGTATCTTATGCTAATAGCTATAGCTAATAGGGCACTTCGACCAAATAAGTTAGGTTAGGGCTATAACAAATATGCGCGAGCCGAGCAAGCGTAGCGAGCGGTGCCGCGGCAGCAGCCGGCGAGCAAAATTAGGGCACTTCAACACTTATGAACCGCTTTCATATAACTATCTTACGGTATATAGCTATATACCTAGGAATATAACTATATCACGGCTATAAACATTTTACTACGATATAATTATATACCTAATAAAGAAGAAGAGTTTGTTTTTTTGTTTGAACGCGCTGATCTCGGAAACTGCCAGTCGGATGTAAAAAAATATTTTTGCATTTGATAGCCCAGTTCTTGAGGATTTAACATCATGCTGCTACCTTTATGAGCAAAAATAAAAATAGTCAAAACAAAACCAAGCGAAAACGAAGTAGATAGGTAATAGCGCGAGCGGGCGATGTGTCAAAATATATATTAAGATTGTGATCATAAATATTCATTTTATAGATAGGGGTGGAAAGGGTCTTGGAATTTGTAGGAGAAAATACGAAATTCACGCGAACAAAGTCGCGGGGAAGTGCTAGTATTCTAAGTTCAGTAAATCCAGTACCCTAATTGCGTAATACACGATCAATCACAAGTTTTTAAGATTTGAAACAGATTGCTAATCCATTGCTTCATAAGTTGGAAAAAAAAATCTGCTCAACAACGTAAATAACGCAATGAATGTTGTTGAACTGTCAAAATTAAACAAATTTTTCATAATCGTTTACGAAAATAAGTTATGCAATTAGGGTACAGGTTTCCTCACAATGTTTTTCCTTCACCAATGTTAATAATGCCCAAGATAAACTCAGAAAGTACAAAGTCACACATTCGATATTTATTTTGTGTTGCCGTTTCTTTTATAATTTGTATTTAAATTATAATTGATTTATTGGCGAGATAAAATGAGATTATGTTCTTTAAATAACTTTACCATAAAGTAATTTACTGGTAAACTAAATAACAATTTCGTAAAATTCCAAATAAAATGTTAAACTATTGAACACACATCGGTGACAAGACAACGGTCTTAATTCTTTGAAACTAGAACTTTTGTGAAATAAACTCTGTGACAACGATTGACACTAATCGTTTTATTTATTTTAATTATATTGGAGTTCTTAGACTACGACAGGATTGTTTCTAACCGATTTAGAAACGATTAAACGGAGAAATAAAATTGAAGTCGAGTCTTGTTCGTAGAGTGTTAAGCCATTAAATAAAAAAGAAACCAAAATGGTTTATTGGTACTTAAATGATCCCAATTTTCCATGTTAATAAGGTATTCCACTTAGGTACCTTCTAAACTGTGCTTTTTTTCGTTATCAGAGATGAAAATAATAACCCATAACCTATTTTTTTAACAATAAATTGACCGAGCGAGCGAAGCGAGCGAAACGTCTCTGCTTCGAGTCTGGCAAAATTTGCTTTCGTGTGTCACTTAGTTGGTACTCCTCTAGAGGTCGTATTTTACAACCGATTTGGACGAAACTTAGTATACAGATTTTACGACTTTACAGTTTTTTTTTTAACCGGGATTTTTGATTGGAAGGGTACTTCCTCCAAAAAGGGGCAAAAAGGGGGCTACTGGATATCTCCGCCTTATGAGATCCGATTTCGATGGTTCTTTTTTTATTCGAAAGGTAGTAACTTTAAGTTGGTCTTATGGTTGGTTTTACAAAAAAAAATAAAAATATGTTAATTAATTGTTGCAAAAAAGTTTGTGCTCGAGAGATTTACTGTTCGCAGAACTACTAGTTATACATAGTTTAGTTTGTATTACCTATAGGTATAACCTAACATTAATTAGTCTTGCCACACACAGCCAATAATTTCGCGAAAGTGCTGTTGGTAAGTTCGTACTTGCTTTTAAACTACTTAGGTAATAAATGCAGTTGGAACGAAGGTCCGTCCGCGAAACTCGCATGCACACACTCACTCGTATTATAATAGAAATAAACAGAGAGAGAGAGAGAGAAAGTCGTATGGAGGGGGCATAACGCTTTTTCCTTACGTGACGATTTCTACCCGTCAACTCCTACCGCAAGCCATGTTATGGGGGATGCGGTAAGGTAACCCGCGAATATCAAATTTTCTTAGGGTTCATAGCAATTTGCAGGTCAGTGTCAGATTGTATATTGATTTAAATATGATTTGCGACCGTAACAAATATGGCTTTATAGAATTAAAATCATTCATCATCGGCCTATAAATGTTCCCACTGCTGGGACACAGGCCTCCTCTCTGTGAGAGGGAGTGGGCTGTAATCCACCACGCGGGCACAGTGCGGGTTGGTAGATATAGTAATCATCAATACAACATTGATGATTACTATGATTATAATATTCTATAAATAAATATTGTTATGACAGCGAATCATATTTAGATCAACACAAGACTTGATACTGACCTGCAAATTAGAAAAAAAACGTAAGAAGATTTGAATTTCGCGGGCTACCCTGACGTGTCCCCCTATTTCAAAAGTGGCCGATTTTGAGTAGAGTTGCTATATTTTGAGAATGTCAAAGTCAAATAATTTATTTCAATTGGGCACAAGGCACTTTTGAACGTCAAAATTTACAAAAAATTGAATTGATTCTGGTCGCCCTTTCCAAAAGGTGGTTTTCATATGGAGAAGAATGGGCAAGAAACTCCACCGTTACTCTTTTAAAAAGTTTTACAATATTTTATATACATTCATTATATAATTATATGTGAAGATGATGCACCTGGAATAAGATTACTTTACCACAATAGGTAATGACATGAGACACTTAAATAATTTCACTAATAATTAAATGGCAATTACTTGGAATTGTTGTCAAATGTGGTACCTAAAACAATAACGAAGTCGACTATAAGTTATAGTACACACGGCTACATATCAAGCTATACATTTCCAGTACAAGCTGACCTTGCATTGTACCGGAATCCTATACAATGCGAGATCAGCATAAACTGGAAATGTATAGCTTGATGTGTAGCCGTGTGTACCTACGTTCGTGGTTAGGCTCAATTTACATTGCCGCGGAACGGAATGGAAGCGAATTTTTGTCACGAAATTGGGTCAAAGCATAATGAACTTTATTGCAATTGTGTAACATGTTAATTGAGTCTTAATTATCTTGCCTACCATTGCTGGATATAGGTAGATGTTGTTTTAGTTTTAGCACAGATGGGGCACTCCGCAGTTTAAATAATAATAATAATAAAATTCATTTATTTCGGGTAACTGGTAGTTTAGGTATGAAGCTACAAAATACAATAGACGTGGATATATTTAGTAACCTATTCCGCTTAGATATTTCCATAAAAAACCTTGAAAGAAATCGACATGGGTTTTAACGAGGCATCCTCAGGATGACGATTGACTTGTCGTAAACAGCTGAGCGCAGAGACGCGCGTGTCGATTTCTTTCAGGGTTTTTTATGGCTCTTTAGAAATAGCTAAGCGGAATAGGTCACTAAATATATTCACGTCTACTGTATTTTATAATGGATTTCCGCAAGGTTACATCTGAATCAATTAACTATGAAGCTACAAGTTCGCGGCAGGCTCGACTTTTTGGGCCAATTCAGTGAGTGTAACGTAATCAGAAGATCTACGCGATAGAAAGAGAGGCAACTTCTACGTGAATTTATCTGTAGATCTGAATTGCACTTTATTGTGTCGTAGCAAGAGTCGCTTTTTATTTAAATGATTTTGTGGAGTCTCACATCTGTATTAATCTATATTTTTAGCCTAAAATCAACAGAAAAAAGGCTATCAATAATGATAATGATTATGAATGCATTCCCGATATTAATTTAGCTGGCACTCAATCATTACTACCATATTATTATAATCTCCGTTACACGTGGCTCATGGCTGTAAGTACTAAAGATACCAAGCCACGTGGGAAATTATTATTAAAGCACATTTAAGTTATCGAAATCTCTCATCTTCTATGTATTTTTTATTTCCGCAAGGGGAATCTGTAACCTGAACTTATAGGGGCTCCGATCAATTAAATTGCAAAATATCTCGAATTGAATGATTGAAGAAAAGTTTGAGCGAGTTTAATTTTTATTGAACCATATTTTGATTGCACCGTGTAGGATAAGTATCGCGCAGGTCTTGCTTACGCGAAAACATTGAGGCTTATGGGCGATCGTTTGAGCTCAGACCAAATAAAAAACCAAGATTTATGGCGCTGTCAGCAGTGACGTGAGGCTAGTTTCGTAAACATGTGTGCACTGAGTGAGGTGTATGATAATTAATTGGTGTGTTTAATAATTAATTGATTCAGGCGTGACCTTGCGGAAATCCATTATAAAATACAATAGAAAGCGGTGTGGCGTGGTGGAGGTGGGCGATATGGCTCACTTTGCATCCAACGCTGGGTGTGGCAACACGCCGTGTTCGGGTTCGCGATAAGTCAATCGTCATCCTGAGGATGCCTCGTTGAGAGGTGAAATACGTGTCGATTTCTTTCAGGATTTTTTATGGCTCTTTAGGAATAGCTAAGCGGAACAGGCTACTAAATATTTCCACGTCTATTGTATTTTTTTTTTGTGTAGTTTGATTGTAAATGTGAACGTGTTTGCACAGAGCGGGGTTGTAGTTTTGGCATGCTTCACTGTATTTTTCGCAGCGCTCTGTTTTGGTTTTTATTTAGTCTGAGCGTTTGAATGCAAGGGCTGATTCAATCATCAAGCATCATTATCATTCTTCAGCCTTTATTCCAATTTATTTGTGGTCGGTGCAACATATCATTTTTAACCGACTTCCAAAACGAGGAGGTATTCGACTACCTATATGTTTTTTTTATTTTGTATGTTTTTTACGCGATTACTCCGCCAATTATGAATTGATTTTGATGATTCTTTTTTTGTTTGATAGATCATACTTTAGAAGTGGTCCGTTATAAATTTTATTAACTTTGCTTGGGTGGTTTTTTGAGTTAGCTTCAATAATACGTATTTTTTGCCACTTAGTATGTGGATGATATGATAACTTCTTGTCACTTATTTACATAGCAGGTAGTGGTATTCGAATTTGTGTGGGGTAGGAACCACAACTAAAAAGTGAAAAATAAAAACTTTTTACAAAAAAAAAACAACCGACCTCAAAAAAAAAAAACACTAGAAAGTGAAAAATAACTTTAATTTCGGAAGTCGGTGACAAACAACGAAAATTCAAAACCAAAGACACCGACTTCCGAAATTAAAGTTATTTTTCACTTTGTAGTGTTTTTTTTTGAAGTCGGTTGTTTATTTTTTTGTAAAAAGTTTTTCTTCCATAATTCTCTTTAATTAAGTCGTCATATCGGTATTTACTCCCTTTCTAGCCATATATCATCTTTCACACAATTCTGATTACGTAAGGCAGATTCAATCATATTGCCAACCCACTCTTCGATTTGAAACAAGATAACTCAACATGTTTTATTAACAACTACGTTTTGCCCGCGGCTTTGCCCACGTGGATGTCGGAAATTATCCCACGGGAATGTACTACCCGAATTAAAAGTATTCTATTATTAATAGAATTCGTTGTTCATTTATTGTAGAAAGTCCAGATTTTTTCTATGTTAGTTTTTCACGTTACAACAATGTGCAGTAAAAGAGTCTGAACAATTGGTGATAGTCATAAGAACCTTAGTGCGGTGAGATTGAGCAGTCAGGTCAACAAACGCGATTAGGTACTTACTGTATTTATATTTTCTTAATGTTCTTCGGCAAACTTCGTGTTTTGTCAGTTGTCGGATTTTTATCAGTTGCCCTTTGCACTTGGTGCAGACCGGACGATCTCAATCGACTTGAGTTGTTAATACTCTTTTAATTTATTTATAAAATCGGAGAAAAGCCGCTAAAGTCGCAGGCACGACAGATAGGAAAATAATTTTACAGCTCACACGGAAATCAAGACAAAAGAACAATAAAGTACTTCTGAATTCAAATTGTACATATACACGATAAATCCAATAATTGATGGACATGGAAATTAGCATTCGTTTGTATTCGGAAATGCGATGACACCCGAGGGACATTAAGAAAATAGAAATATTGTACGTAATTAACTGACGCCGACCTTTCAAGCCACGATTATAAACCTCGGCTCGCGGTATTTTGCATAAGTAGGTATTCTAGACAGAATTCAGTAAACAAATTACTTTTTTAGGTTAACTTAAAACAGTAATTTCTTTACTGGATTCTTAACTTCACTTAACTTAGTTAAACATAAAAGAGCCGTAAGTATATTTTATTATTCAGGGTTTTAATTGAGAGATTATAAAAAAAACAAAGTATAAAAAGTCGACGAGCAATGCTTAAAGAACGAAACCTGCACCTGCACTCTTTCACAGGTCGAAGGATTTTGAAGGAAATCTAATCCATTGTTTCATACGTTTTAAATTCGTCAGCTGGACGTAAATATCGAAATGAATGTTGTTTAATTGTCAAAATGAAAGGCATTGGTGCCGATTCCCTTGTTCACAAACTAAACTAAATTTAAGTTCAGTGCATCTTTTTCTTTCTATTTCATTAAGAAAAGGACAGAAGATAAATTTTAGTTCAGTCCTATCAAATTAATCAGCGCTTGACGTAAATTGACGTAATTTTAGTAGGCAAGTTTTTAATAACGTCTAAACTTGTATGGAGTAGTGACAGGCGCTGACTCATTTGACAGGACTAAACTAAAATTTATCTTCTGTCCTTTTCTTAATGAAATAGAATGAACAAGATGCACTGAACTTAAATTTAGTTTAGTTTGTGAACAAGGTTAATCGGCACCATTGTCATTGTAAGTGTTTTACGCAATATCCTGGCAAAAAAAAAAAACAGTGGCAGTCCGGGAGTGCCGACAGAAGTGAAAACTTGAACACGATCACCTTGATGGAAGAAAAATACTTATATAGAACATTAGTCCGTAACCTCATTTAAATAAAGAGCACAATTCATCATCATCAGCCTATAATGTTCCCACTGCTGGGACACAGGCCTCCTCTCTTTGAGAAGGAGTGGGCCTTAATCCACCACGCGGGCCCAGTGCGGGTTGGTAGATGTCACATGTCTTCGAATTTTCGGTTCTAGGACATGCCGATTTCCTCACGATGTTTTTCTTCACCGTTTTGAGAGCAGTGGTGATGAAATAATTTACACAAAGTAAAGCGCCTGTCTGGGTTCGAACCTACGACCTACAAATTGTAAGTCGCGGCCGTTACCACTGGGCCACCACTGCTCACAAGAGCACAATTGCAATTACAAAAAAAAATATACTTCCAAACCTTTAAAGTAAAAATGCTTGCATAGAACATTGATTCGTAACAAACGAGTAATATAAATAAAGACCACATTTGCGTTTACCAAAATGACGTGTCGGTAACGGTATCCCGAGTTCAATTGTTTTTTCCCATCTCAAAAGTGCCCAACGCACCTAAAGAAGTTTTCACTTTAAAAAAATCATTCAAACAAATAGCAGCGTTGAAGCAATAAGTAAGTTCCTATACTAAAGCTCCCAAATTGCCTAGCACGGTGCAGTCGCAAGCTCAATATAGTACGCTTGAACGCTCCAGTGGCGCTGCGCTCAAAAATTACGAGCATAGATGCCACCTTGTTGCTAGCGTTCCAAATAGAAAAAATCTACCAGGAAAGTAAATAAAAAACATGAAATTCCAACGGTATATTTTCGTATATTGAAGCTGTCCATTCCTTAGGGAAAAATGTTTGTGATACGCTCGCTGACTCAACACATTATTCATCTTTTAGTGAAACCACGCGTAAAATATTTTTTTCACCGAAATCTACTCAAATTCACTAGGTGGTTGGTCCGGGAAAGTGCCTCAAAATTCATACTATTTTGTTTAGCCGAAGATAAGAGGATCAGGAAATATAAAAATTTGTTGGAAATATAATAAATCTAGCAAGGCTATACGGCTTACGATGGCAACAGCGGAGCGACAACGCGACGCCGCGAGTCCGCGACGTGCAAAAAACAAAAGACGACCTCGATTGTTTTTTATTTATTTTTATTCTATTTATTTTCAGGCGAAACAGGCCCACAGATTACGGATTAGAAATTCGAACATTATTTTGACAATCTTCTTCGAGATAAATTGAAAATGCTGTACTGATCAAATACCTATGTTACGTACTCAGAGTTCTGTTAGTACTGTATCCTCTGTCTGTCTATATTTATATTTCTGTATATATTGTCTGTTTATTTTTTTGTTACCAAATGGCCAAGTGGCCAAGTGTCGTTAACTCAACCACTTATTAGAATAATCTGGCTACCACTGGTCACAAAATTTTCACCGTAGCAGTGAGTGGCTGCCACCAGATAAGACTTGTGAGTGTGACCACCATTTGGTCGTAGGTACTCGTACCACCCCGCTTCAGCTGCTTCGCCTCGCCCCAAAACCTAAGCCCTTGTACGTAAGGGTCACTTTTTGACGCGACGATTTTCTATCGCGCACAGGATTTTTTACTCACTGTTTAGTGCCGAGAGTTGAAAGCAAAACGCTTTTTTGACACACTGGCACGCGTTGTGCTGGATTCTTAATGCTCAGCTCAGTACCGAGAGTTCAAAATCCAGTGCACGATAGTAAATCGTCGCAGCAAAAAATCGCCTGCACGAAAGAAGACTAAGCCGACGCAATAAAATCGCGGCGGGATTTTATTGCGCACTGGATTTTCAATTCTCGCACTCGTCCCAGCGCGTTCAAAAAACACACTGTTGGATTTTCAACTCTCGGCGCTAAGCAGAGAGTTGAAAATCAAGTGCACGAAAAAAAATCGCCGCGATTTTATTACGTCTGTGCGAACGTGGGCTAACAGGGAACTTTTCGCATTCACAACATGTTTCGTCGCACAATAAGAGGCCTCTTATTATATAACGACTATCTTTTCCTACGGCTTTGCTTGATTGCAGGAAGCTTTAGACTACGTTTTATTGTTCACCGGTATATTGGTTGGAAATACCTATATTCCATTTGAAATAAGATTAGACATTCAAACCTTTTTTACAGTCCGTCCAGCCAATTTTGACTTCTATTGCATTGGTGGCATGACAAATGGCAGCTGCAGTAAACAGTTGGTATTGTAACCACATTTTTTGCTTTTAATGCCATCCTTATGCCTACGGTATAGAAGCTAAAATCGGTTGAACGGCCTGTAAAAAAGTTTGATTAAATGTCTAATCTTATTTCAAATGAAGTATAGTTGGTTCAAAGCAGCTGATGTTATGTGTGACCTTCTGTATTACATAATATGGCTAAATCGCTTTTGAATCTTTGTAATGTGATGCACATGATTATTTTGGAAAATCTTTGTCATGTTATCAAAAACAAGTCAGTCAGTCAAGTCAAAGTCAATTTTGAACGTCAAAATCTACAAAAAAATATAATTGATTCTAGTCGGTAGGTTAGTTCCAAAATATAGTTTTTGTATGGAGAAGAATGTTTTACTTACAAGATTTTGTTTAGGTACTTACATTAATTATATTACATGTGAAGACGATGCATCTAGAATAAAATTACTATAAAAAGAATTAGGTAAAAATGAAGCAACACAGATAAATTAACTATGTGATAGGTAGATACATGGCGCTCACACATATTTACAAACATTGTAAAAATAGACGAATTTCCTAGAATTTTACAGTTAATAAGTCAGTGTGTGAGGAAGTAATCACAGAATGTAAAATCAATGTCATAAAAATAATAAATTAAACAATTAAAATTAGCAACCAGTTATATTTTTGTAATTATCGCTTACAAGATTTAGTCACTCCAAAACTGCCTCGTAGGCAAATGTTTAAATATTATGTAGCTTAGTCCTCCAAAACGAACTTCGGCCATGGCGGCTGATCTCAGCGGAGACCAGCCTTTGGCGCGGGAGAGTGTGTATAATAGTGTATAAGTGTGTCCGCAGACACAGATGCACTCTCTCTTCCCTCCTTTCTCATGTAGTACATACCTGCAAATCCCAAAAATGGATGCTTGGTAAGGTTTTTTAACCGACTTCCAAAAAAGAGGAGGTTATATGTTCGACGCGTATGTTTGTTTTTTTTTTATGTATGTCCACCGATTTCTCCGTCATTTGTGAACCGATTTTGAAAATTCTTTTTTTGTTTGAAAGGGTATGCTCCCAAATTGGTCCCATATAAATAAACTTTGCTTGGGTAGTTTTTGAGTTAGCTACAAAATACGTATTTTTTTTCCCACTTAGTATGTAGATGATATGATAAGTTCCTGACACTGCAAGTAGGTAGTGGTATTCGAATGTGTGTGGGATAGGAAACAACTAAAAAGTGAAAAATAAAAACTTTTTACAAAAAAAAAACTACCGACTTCCAAAAAAAAACACTACAAAGTGAAAAATAACATTAATTTCGGAAGTCGGTGGCAAAAAACGAAAACACAAAACCCAAGACACCAACTTAGAAATTACAGTTATTTTTCACTTTGTAGTGTTTTTTTTTGGATGTCGGTAGTTTTTTTTTTGTAAAAAGTTTTAATTGTGTATGTTTTAATGGTTAGTAAAATATAGAAATTATTCCCAAAGGAAGTACGTAAAAAGGACACAATACATTTCATCAGAATTTTAAAGTTTTGGACAATGCGCTAAATTTTCGGGTGCAAACTATAATAATGAAAATAAAATTGCTTCAGGTTTGCTTATAGCTTGACGCTTTATTGACATTTCAAGGAAATGTCAGTAAAGTGTCAACTGCATACGAAACATTTTAAAACGAAATCCCGTCATTATCGTGCACTCTCTAAAATGTTTGAAAACTCAATATTTTATAGTGACTTTAGCTGTACGACTAGGGTTACCATTTAGAAGTTTGAAAAGTCCTGATAAAAAGCCTGACATTTCAATAAAAGTCCGGACATTTTAGTCACAAAATCCACTTATTGTTTGATCTCGAGAGCGGCCAACCCGTCATACTTTTCATACAAACGCTCGTACGTGATTATGGCGTCGTAACACATCTTTCTTTAATTCTTTTAAATTAATGGGTATCTTGTGCACTATACCCAGGTTTCTATGAACGCAAAAAATAAAAATTTGGCGTAACAAATTCAATATAAGCCTCCAAAAATCTGCTTTTTTGCACAAATTTTACCTGAACTTTGACCGTTCATAATGCACTTATAAATTGTAAACGTAAAGAAAACATCATTATAGAAACCTCGCACATGTAATGGAGATTCTAAATGACAAAACAATATTTCACAAACTTGTAAGGCGTATTCAAAAACAAGTATTTCCTGAAACGAGTTATTTTTCGTATAATGTTATCGCGTTCTCACTTGCTTGTTAGCAGTTCTTACTTGCGCTGGATGAAACAACAAGCTTTTCGACCATGCTCGCGTTGACGATAGACGGACCGGGAAGGACCCTCTTAAGTAGATTTTTAAAGAAGATTTATATTTTGTTTTTACATAAATGAGAAGTTAATAAATATTAAAGACTTATTTGGTATTACTTAAATAAGTTTTATTACTCGTATTCCATCTAAGCTAAAAAATCCGGACAAATTAAAGAGCCGGACAAAAGTCTAGAAGTCCGGATATGTCCGGACAAATCCGAAGGATGGTAACCCTATGTACGAATAAAAGATGTTATCTAAAATCCAATGAGTAGTTTAGGCACTACGGTGGAACATACCTGTGTAAATAAATACAAACATTACATAAACAACATGTAAAAAAAACCCCGTCCAATCCGTGAGGGTGTTGTTAAGTATCGTAGTGAGAGTCTATTTATGTGGTAAAAAAAATCGACATTTTTTTTTCTATGGGGAGTTTTACAGGATTATTACATGGGGCGCGGGCGGCCGTCATTTAGCGGGTGTCTACAAGCCATAACTTATGACCCCTGTTGAAAATTTGCTCATTTTTAAATAATTTGGGGTAATTTTGGAACAAAAATGTGATTTAATAGCAATAACTTTAAATAAACATAACCATAACCATTCCTTTTGGCTTTGCTTAGTCGGTTAAAATGGAACTGCTGTGGCATTTAGAAATAGAATGATCCAATTTTCTTGCAGAAAATTTTTTTTTTTTTTTGCATCTCTTTTTTAAAGCGAGCTCAATCATGTTCATTGAAGTGGTTACTTTTTTCTCGTCTTTTTCTGTTGATTATATAAAAACCTTTATTGAGATCTTCTAAAGCCAGCATTTCCTTGGATTAATTGGAGAATAAAAAGAAAAGTTTTAATTCAATTTTATTCGAAAGAGCTACCGGCAGCTATTATTCGTCTAATGACTGTGATGTTCTTTTTTCAGATTTTTCCGCAATTTTACTAGAAAACCCATTACAACTGTGACTGTTTCGTAATTTGCACAACATTTTGTTTTCTTTTTTTATGAATTTCATGAAATTTTGCAAAACACAACCAATTTACAAAATGAAAAAAAAAGAAGTTTTGTTATTTTTACGAATTTTTCGGGTTCCGTACTTCAAAAGGAAAAAACGTAACTCTTATAGATTCACTTCGTTATCTGGCCATCCGTTCATCTGTCTGTCTGTCAAGACTCTTTTTCTCAGGAACGGATAGGTTTCAAATTGAAATTATATCAAATACGTAGGTCTACAGTCCTTTGAAGCTCAAAAAAAATCAAGCTGCTAAGCCAACTCAATAAAAAAATATGGCCATACAAGTGACATTATTTTCATACTCACAAATAAATCAAAACCTTTATGGTACTTCTCGACCTAGAATCATGTTTGGCAAGAAACAAGGTCTCACAGCACAAATAAAGGTAAAAGTCCGAAAACCGTTAACCGTTTTTTTGCGATTTCAAACTTACTTTTGCAGTTGGAGAATTGACCGTGATGTATATTGATATAAGGGAGAACATTTTATCAACTACAAAGTTAAGTTTGTTCTTGGGATAAATTCATTCTAACTACGGAACCCTTCATTGTTCGTGGTCCGACACGCACTAGGCTGGTTTTTTTTTGTTTTATTATTTATTAGCGGACGTCACGCGGTTTCACCCGCGTAGTTCCCGTTCGCGTGGGAGTACGGCGATAAATATAGCCTATGTTACTCGCTGATAATGTAGCTATCCATTGCTGAAAGAATTTCTCAAATCGGTCCAGTAGTTTTTAAGTTTATTCGTTACATACAAAAATACAAATTTTTCCCTATTATAATATTATTATTATTTTTTACGTAGGCCAAGGTATGCCACGGCTTTCAGAACAATCCCAGAGCCCGGAAGATGGTCAAGATCCCTACGAGCACTTACTGGAATTCTTCCTTTCTCCGAGCATGTTTGCTCTTGCGAATCTCAAGGCAAGAATGAGGTGGGAGCTCTGTTCCTCGTCAGTGTTCACTCCAGCCGGCCAATAAAGGCAAGCCAGAGGTGAGGAACAAGACTTCTCCCGGGAGATAGGGTCCGTGGGGTCGCTACTGCCCAACAGCTCGCCACATGCTGCCCTGCGGGTTTTTGTATCTCTCTTGATCTGGCTCCTCATCCCAGACCCGGAACGCAAAGTAAATTCTACCGGCACAGACCTAGAGTTCGGAGCGCGCAAGCCCCACCACGACGTCAACGTAGAGATACGGCGGTGGGGCCTAAATATTATTATTATTAGTATAATGTAGATTATAATCGGAATTTTGCTTATACCTACATAATAAAATCTTTTTTTACTATAAATCCACTGACAGAAAAAGTAAAGTAAGTACTTAGTTCATGTTATGAAGACGTTCAATGGGAAAGTACTTACGAGAAACATGATAGGATAAAAGGTTAAAGTACGTTTGTCGAAGGAAATAAGAAAAGAAAGGTACAATGACGCAATTTCATCTCAACGACAATCGATGTCAATAACAAGATATTGACATCGATTGTCAATTAACAAGTTATTGACATCGATTGTCAATTAGTATATAAAATTATATTATTAAAAATAATTATTTTTAATAAAATTAATTAAAAGGAATTCGGCAAAAAATTTTTTAACCGACTTCCAAAAAGGAGGAGGTTATTATGTTCGTCGCGTATGTTTGTTTTATTTTTTTTTATTTTTTTTTTTTTTTTATGTCCACCGATTTCTCCGTCATTTGTAGACCGATTTTGAAAATTCTTTTTTTGTTTGAAAGGGTATGCTCCCAAATTGGTCCCATTTAAATTTTATTAACTTTGCTTGGGTACTTTTTGAGTTAGCTACAAAATACGTATTTTTTTCCCACTTAGTATGTAGATGATATGATAAGTATCTGTCACTGATAGCAGGTAGTGGTATTCGAATGTGTGAAAAATAAAAACTTTTTACAAAAAAAAACAACCGACTTCCAAAAAAAAACACTACAAAGTGAAAAATAACTTTAATTTCGGAAGTCGGTGGCAAAAAACGAAAACACAAAACCCAAGACACCGACTTCCGAAATTAAAGTTATTTTTCACTTTGTAGTGTTTTTTTTTTTTGGAAGTCGGTGGTTTTTTTTTTTGTAAAAAGTTTTTTTGTCATTTAGGGTTTCATACCTAAGAGATGTCAGCAGAATTGACGGGGTCCGCTAGGGCCAATGCCTGCCGGGGCTGCGAATTAGGGCCGAAAGGGACATCGTGGCCCCCGGCAACAGGGCAACCGAAGGAACACGGGTGGGTTTTAGTCAGTAAGAGTCTGACATACCCTCCCGCTCCACCCAGAGCGGGAGAAGTTATTTGATAATTTTCCACCCAAAAAAAAGGGTTTCTTACCTCAAAAGAAAAAAAATGGAACCCTTATAGGATCACTCGTGTGTCTGTCTGTCCGTCTGTCACAGCCAATTTTCTCCAAATCTAATGGATCGATTAAGTTGAAATTTGGTACACATATATTATGTATTTCTGTGACCCAAACACGAAAGTGTAATGTAAATAAATGAATTATGAATATGGGGGTCACTTTTTGGTGGCAAAAAAGAAAATTTAAAATAAAACTTTTGCAAACTACATATACTATGTGGCATATCAAATGAAAGGATTTGTTGTGAGGATCTCAATTTTTTTTTCCTGATACACTACATTTAAAGATATTGAAGAAAAAACTTTTTACAAAAAAAAACAACCGACTTCCAAAAAAAACACTACAAAGTGAAAAATAACTTTAATTTCGGAAGTCGGTGTCTTGGGTTTTGTGTTTTCGTTTTTTGCCACCGACTTCCGAAATTAAAGTTATTTTTCACTTTGTAGTGTTTTTTTTGGAAGTCGGTTGTTTTTTTTTTGTAAAAAGTTTTTATTTTTCACTTTTTAGTTGTGGTACCTACCCCACACACATTCGAATACCACTACCTGCTACCAGTGTCAAGAACTTATCATATCATCTACATACTAAGTGGGAAAAAAATACGTATTTTGAAGCTAACTCAAAAACTACCCAAGCAATGTTAATAAAATTGATATGGGACCAATTTGGGAGCCTACCCTTTCAAACAAAAAAGAATTTTCAAAATCGGTCCACAATTGACGGAGAAATCGGTAGACATACATAAAAAAAAAAAAAAAAAAAAAAAAACAAAAAAAAAAAAAAAAAACAAACGTACGCGTCGAACATAATAACCTCCTCCTTTTTGGAAGTCGGTTAAAAATAGATGAAAATTGACCTTATCTCCAAAACTACAGAGCCTAAAATTTTGAAAAAAAATACAGAGAATGGTTCTTTACTCATAGATTACAGGAAAACCTATAAGAAGTCTATGGTCTTAAAACATCATGGTGAATCTCTCAATATTGTGCGTACAAACGTACATTTGCAGTTAGAATGTATGGGAGAACATGTTTTTCAACAACAATGTTAAGTTTACATTTGGGATAAATTCATCTTAACTAAGGAACCTTTCCTTGTGCGTGGTCCGACACGCACTTGGCCGGTTTTTTGAGACTGAGATCAGAATCCGAACTTTCTTAAAAAAATGGAAATTGCCCCTTTGTTAGATAGTCGGGTTGTGTGAAATAAATTAAGATATTGCATAAAGAATTTGTTCCATAGACAATATGTAAACTATGTTGATGACTGATAGAGATATGTACAGGGTGCCAGGGACATCGACGGGCTAACTGTAATTCATTCAGCACATGATTCTAGATAACTGACTGAAATTTTTCGTCGGTTATCTTAAAAAATAATTGCATTTTATTTCAAAGAAAAGTGCAAAACAATACAAAAAAAAATTGCTGTTCCATTCGTTTTGACCGTGTAAGGTAAAAATAAATGTTTTTTTTTTTTGTATAACCTATAAAATTTGGGTTCAGAATCATGTACAGGTTTTGCGTCGATGTTCCTGCCACCCTGTATAAATGTGTCATAAGCTGAGATTATCCCACAGACTGGAACAGAGCAGGAAAAAGAAAGAAACAAAGAAAAGTATTTATTAGGGACTCGTACTGGCAGAACACAGCCTAAATAAATTAAAACACAAACAATCAATCTACCTAGTCTCCACAACCCAGTAACTGGGTTATACGATACCCCTTGGTAAGACTGGTTGTCAGACTTTCGGGCTTCTGACGTCCCGTAACGAATGATTTGATTTAAAAGAGTGTCCGTGGAGTTTCTTGCCCGTTCTTCTCCATAGGTACCTACTACGCTTTGGAATGGGCAACTAGCTTCATTTTTCTGACTGACCGACCCCTTGACAATTCAAAAGTACCTGTAATTGGTTTATTTGAAATAAATGCTTTGAGTTTGAGTTTGAATGTCAAAGATCCACGAATGACAGCCGGTACCAACGGCTTTACGTGCTTTCCGAGGCACGGAGGAGTCTAGGAATCTACGGACTAACCCCGGCCAGCATAGTTTAATAACCTGATGGATCGACACGTGCGGCTGTTATTACTGAGCCACGAGTTCAAACATAGAAAAAATAAAAATAAATCAACGAGAGGCAGCTAATTTGAAACTACGACGGAATGCAGCAGTTCTGTGCGCAAAGGCTCACATGAGGTACGAAGATGGTTTTAATCTCGTAACATCGCGGGACCAGGACAGTTTATTGTATGTACAGGGCGTCCCAAAATTATGGGACATGAAGGGAAAGTACCTTAAATATCGTAGATAGGGTATTTTGCTGAAAGAAGACTTTATGTTATTTTTAAAAGTTAGTAATTCTGCATTCAAAGATTTCTAAAAATTACTTGCCTCGTCTGGGAATCGAACCGACTTAAATGTAAAAAAAAAAAACACCCCTACTTTTATGATGCCAATCGAAAGAATGGCCAAAAACTATAACTCTTCTTATGTAACATAGTATTTTAAAAGAAACGAACAACGTAAAATGTTTGAGTGAACTTTCAAGAAAGTTATTGATTGCCGACGACGAAGTTCAAAAAGTAGTGAATGTTTTCCTACTTGGATTGGTACGAATGGACCATAGAAATATAAAAAACAGGAGAAGTGGCATGGGGGCGTCTCTGTGTCCGCGCGTAATGATCAAAGTGCTCATTGCATACGAAAATGGCCGTCTCCGCGAACTAGTGTGCTTTCGGCCGTGATCGGGACAATTTATAAGAATGCCGTGTTGTTCAGTGGTTTCTTGTAAAAACCGAAGTCAAAACAAAAACTTTGTGAATCATGGAATCACTTACCATTTTTTTTTTTTTTTTTTTTTGGGTGGGAAATTATCAAATAACTTCTCCCGCTCTGGGTGGAGCGGGAGGGCGTGTCAGACTCTTACTGACTAAAACCCACCCGTGTTCCTTCGGTTGCCCTGTTGCCGGGGGCCACGATGTCCCCATCGGTTTTCTTCGAACCCCCGGCAGGCATTGGCCCTAACGGGGGTCCGTTAGTCAATTCTGCTGACATCTCTTTGAGGCGCGCGTGGAACACAACGCGCCGTCGACCCGGGCTTGGTCCTTACCGGACGGCGAGCTACCCATTGCTCACCGTCCGCAAGCCCGCGCCTACGGTGGCCGGAAATCGGCTCGCGATTCCCGCCCCGGGCGTCTCCTCCTGCGGCGGTTAGGGGCGTGAGGGCGCGAAATTTGCCTCTCCCTCACGCGTTCCGCCTCCTCCTTCGCGAGCATTACCGCTTCGCAGAAGGAGGTGACGGCCTGCCATTTCCTCTCGCTCCGTACCATGGCCTGAACCAGGGCCGGACGCGAGAGATCACCGCCGCCGATCGCCTCCACGAGGACACGGCGTTGCTCCGCCCAAGCCGGGCAGACCTCCACCGTATGCTCCACCGTGTCCTCAGGCTGGAATCACTTACCATATGTAATTACAAGTATTTTACTATATTTGTCTTTAAAATAATGAAAAACAACAAATCGTAAAATATTTCTTGCTTTTACTACGTTATTTTTGTTTCCAAATATCACAGCGACTGTACTATTTTTGCACTACATACATTGCTCGTTAACCACTACCTAAATATGTCGCTCAGTGACTCAACAAGCAATGTAAAAATCACAAAACGATACTGTGGACTGCGGATGCATCGCGCAGTACGGCCGCTGTGTCTGGCGACGAGCTAGTGATGTGGTTGTGCAGATCCACTAACGTAGGCTATCGACAACAATGTCGTTTGGCGAATGAATTTATTGCTATTATACTTTATTCTTCAATTTGTCAACTCTTTTACCCGGGTGGAAGATCGATGTGAAATAATGTGTTTTACTTATTTTGATTATTTTACAGCGTGATAGAGAAATGCGTAACCAACGGTCGTAAAGTTAATAAAATTTTTGGTTGAGTGTTTTGGGTTTGAATTATCGCTGGTCTATTATGCCTTATACTCGTGCTATTTCCTTACTTTTTTATGGTTTTGGTATTTTACTTCCGTTAAAGTCTTCAAAAGCTTCGAATGCGTTATAGTAATCGGCATGGTTCAGATAATTACAAATATGAAGAAACACATCATTTTATAAAGTATAAGGACAAAGGTGGGCTTATGTACCCATCTCCTGATGTCGTCATGATTTGTAAGATAATGGAAATAATCATAAAAACAGCTTGTCTCACCAATAATAAATTAACAGTTAAAACTAAAAATGTCAAACAGGAACTCATGGCAAAGGCTTTGCCTCACTTCATAGGATTAGATTTCTTTGAAAACATTAAGTTTCACCAATTTGAGCTTTCTCCGATGAATAATCACATAATATTTCAAATTAAAGCAGTCATGGAAAAATATATTAATTTAAGATTACACTATTTGACAAAAAATGCCACTCCAGTAATATCAAAGCGTCAAGTGCTGCACAAATACCTCCACTTTACAGGTCAGTGAGTAAACATCATAGCAGGGTTCAACAATATCTACTGTTTCAAATAAACTATGACAGGTTAAACCAACGTAACTGGATTTTTATTGTTTGAATTTTTTGCTTATTATTTATTTTTATTATAGTATTTTCTGGACTTATCGTTTTTATTTATTTTATTTTCAGGACACCAATTTTTTTAAAGTACAACGACGGTGAAGTATCAATATCTAATAACTACAAAAACATGGTTTTACAGGAGGAGAAAAAAACGTTTAATTTCTATAGTTTTTGACCATTTGAAGAAAACATTAGTAAGTAAAAACCGCCAAAATGTTAGTTATTAGATATTGCTACTTCACCGTCGATAATATTAAATGGAAGAATCGATACCTTTCCGATTTAGTCAATCACTAGCGTATATGTAAAATAAATTGTTTCTGTACAGCACAACGATAGAAAAGATGTTTTCGTGTGAGTGAGTTGTACGGTGCATGGTAAATGCACGCTGTGTTTGATGGGATAAGGTTCATAATTGATTGTGTAGTACGTTCTGATTTATGAATTGCACGAGTGAGCGCAGCCTCGTTTCTATTTGGTTTACTGATCTGCATGTGTAATTGTGGCGAGGTAGTGGGGACAAAGTGGAGACATTGGGTTTCGATACATTTTCAACTACCGGGCATATCTCCTTCTTTCTTATATCTATGGAATGGACCGATTAGATGGCCGGCCAGATCCCCGGACCTTACACCATTAGATTTCTTCTTTTGGGGATACGTGAAAGATATGCTATACAAAAAACGATACGAGAACGGGCGAGTTACAAACAGAATTGACTGTGCCATATCATATCGAGTATTCACCATAAAATGATAAGAAAATCAACAGGCAGCGGACTCATTAAAAGATTGGCGATTTGCGTAAGACAAGAGGGATCACATTTTGAGCATTTAATTAATTAATTTACAAAAAAAATACCCTCTTCATTGACTACGGCAGTTTCATGTATGTTTTTAATTTGATTAAAATTATTAATTTCACGCTGTTCCTTTCTTTTAAAATACTATGTTACGTATGAAGAGTTATTATTTTTTGGCCATTCTTTCGATTGACATCATAAAAGTAGGGGTGTTTTTTTGGTTCGATTCCCAGACGAGGCAAGTAATTTTTAGAAAATCTTTGAATACAGAATTACTAACTTTTAAAAATAACATAATGTCTTCTTTCAGCAAAATACCCTATCTACGATATTTAAGGTACTTTCCCTTCATGTCCAATTTTGGGACAACAATTTTGGGACCAAACAATTTTGGGACGCCCTGTATAGTAATCTGGTTTCTTTGTGAGAATGGTGCCAAAGAGTAAAATAGCCAGGTGAAGCTTTTTGTAGGCAAACATTCTTATCATTTAAAAAAAAATGGAGTGATGTGGAAATAAAAAAAAACGCAACTAATCGATAAGCTAGATGACCTACAAACAGTAACCTCCTCGAAAATACAGACAATCAAAACATTTCCAAACAACAGAGACATTCGAAAAACAGTTTTCTTGTCCATTGACTCCGGCATTCATTTCCCCGCGCTTGGCAATGGATCAAACTCCGTAATAAAAATCTTTAGTACTATTGTTTTTCTCGATTTTTGTATTTTTTCTTCAAGACATGCCTCTGTTAATGTGCGCGATCAAGCTAAAATTCTTTCTTTGCTGTTGTATCGGATTTAAGAAGATTATTTAATTGGAAAATGTTTTCTTTTTTAAATTACTCGCATTTGAATAGCTTCTGATAGATTTGGGTTTGATTTGGCCAAATTATCGATTTATACCAAGGCTCTTCAACTCCAGGCCCGCCTGCGTATTTGAATTCGCCCGCCAACAGCGGTCTTTGCTTAGCTTTGTGTAAAACAAATACCTACCATACTTCAATACAAAACATATTCTGGCTTGATTTTACCATCGACCTGAGATTTGTCGCCAAAAATTGATAAAATGTAAGCACCACAAAAACCTCTTCAAAAGTCTTATTGAAGTTTAATTTACAAAAGATGGCCCGCCGGATATCACAAAATCAAAATTTTGGCTATCTTTCTTTTGCTGTGCCCGACAGGGTTTACGATTGTTTCTCAAGCAAATGTCTACCACCTAAGCACATACATTGTGGAATGCAATGAAGTATTGAGTATGGAGTCAAATAGTAACGAAGTCAAAACTGTACACTGATATTTTTGAAAAAAAACATTTTACTAAAAAAAAAACAACCGACTTTTAAAAAAACACTATAAAATGAAAAAATAACTTATATTTCGGAAGTCGGTGGCAAATAACGAATATACAAAATCAAAGACACCGACTTTCGAAATATAAGTTATTTTTTCATTTTGTAGTGTTTTTTTAGGAGTCGGTTTTTTTTTTTGTTTTGTGAAATGGTTTTTATTTCTCGCTTTTTAGTGGGTCAGTACCCTTGAAGTACATCGTTTTTAATATAAAAAAAGAATCATCGAAATCGGTTATCGTGATATTGAGTTATTCGTCCATTTGTCGCGCACATACCTAATGCAAATTTGAGACATAAATGGTTTTCTCATAGATGCCATTGTCAGACCAAATTGAAATGGGACCACACGAGAAGCACCAGCTTTCAAATAAAAAAAGAATCATCAAAATCGGCACACCCAGTCAAAAGTTCTGAGGAAATAAACAAAAAAAAAATACAGTCGTATTGAGAACCTCCTCCTTTTTTTGAAGTCGGTTAAAAAGTAATTACTACAAGGTGTGGGAATAAGTCTGATGCCGAATACATAGTTGTTAGAATTTTTGTCCATTTGTTCGTTTATCAGGATGTATTTATTGTTCTGGATTAGCGCAAAAATGGCTGAACAGCTTTGGATGAAAGGACATTATTCGGCATCCATACATCGTTCGCCTAAGAACCAACAGAGACGTGAATTTACTTTCCGTGTTCTAAAACATCCTACATATAATAGATTGAATCTAAATTAAAATCACGGACACTGCTGAGAATTGTAAAAAATCTAAAACAATTTCGGATTTTGGGGTTATAATTAGGCCAATAGAGACATAATGGTGCCGATTCCCTTGTTCACAAACTAAACTAAATTTAAGTTCAGTGCATCTTGTTCTTTCTATTTCATTAAGAAAAGGACAGAAGATAAATTTTAGTTTAGTCCTGTCAAATTAATCAGCGCTTGACGTAAATTGACGTAATTTTAGTAGGCAAGTTTTTAATCACGTCTAAACTTGTATGGAGTAGTGACAGGCGCTGATTAATTTGACAGGACTAAACTAAAATTTATCTTCTGTCCTTTTCTTAATGAAATAGAAAGAAAAAGATGCATTGAACTTAAATTTAGTTTAGTTTGTGAACAAGGGAATCGGCACCATTATTAACTTAGCGTATACTAACGAAAATACATTTTATCTTCAAATTTATTTATAGTACATAAATTTGTAATGAAACTTCATTACATATTTATGTACTATTAGTGTAGTCAGAACCATTGTATCTATAATAGTAGTTTATGAAACTATTGCATAATGAGGGATGGCGAGGTTTTTAATAGTATCAAACGAATGTTTTAATACCTATTTATGTGCAGTTTTATACACTACTTTATCTACTTTCATACATTGATTGAACCTACTAAATAAAAGATCAAAGTTAAAGATCAAGAATTTAAAAATCCCACGAAATTCAGTACTACAAAACAAATATTATGAATTTATGAATGTCGCCTGCACCAGCACATCACCGCACATTGTATGCGCTGCAGCGGGTTGCTGTCCCCCGCTTAAACGTCCCATTCAAAAAGTTGATGGAAACTCCTTGGTGATATTAACTTCTTTGATTTGCCCTGTGTCGTAATAGAAAACATATTTTATAGCATTATTTTGTTAGAGAAAAAGTGATAAATGATTATATTTTTAAATTTCGGTATTGTGTTTATAAAGTATGTCAATGTAAACTCGTTTTGAATTTTGTAATTCGAATATTATGCTATGAGAGTAGATAAACTAATTTATTGTAGTTGTGTATTGTAGATAATTTAAAAATGTACTGTGAGTGACAAAGCTGACACTGTCATTACTATCAAATGTCAAAGTGTCATCGTCAATTCATCGACTGTCAGTGTCGATATTGCTCGTTTCACGCAGCGCTTTGAAAAACTTTATTCTGTTTGTAACTAAAAACCTTATTCATAGATCAAGCGCTGAGAAAGCCTATTCAAAACGTCAAATTGAATAAAAAAATAATGACGCGGGGAATAAGACCGAAGTGAATTGTTTTAAAAATGTTTTCGAAAATGAGAAGTGTCCGTTCTATTCTAATAAGTGTAACGTAAATTATAAAAAAGAATTTTAGTAATTATTGTAAAGGTTTCATAAGTGTGAAGAAAGAAAGAAAAAAGAAAATACTTTATTTGGGACACGCACAGGTTTTGGTTCATAGACCATTTTTAACAATGTCCTTTGACATACTTACAGATAGCTTATAAACAATTTTTTTTTTTTTGGGTGTGAAATTATCAAATACCTTCTCCCGCTCTGGACGGAGCGGGAGGGCATGTCAGAATCTTACTGACTAAAACCCACCCGTGTTCCTTCAGTTGCCATGTTGCCGGGGGGCAACGATTTCCCTTTCAGCCTTATTCGCAACCCCGGCAGGCATCAGCCCTAGCGGACCCCGTCAATTCTGCTGACATCTCTTTGAGGCGCGCGTGGAACACAACACGCTGTCGACCCGGGCTTGGTCCTTATCGGACGGCGAGCTACCCATTGCTCATCGTCTGCAAGCCCGCGCCTACGGTGGCCGGAAATCTGCCTGTGATTCCCGACGCCCAGGACGTCTCCTCCTGCGGCGATAAGGGGCGCGAGGGCGCGAAATTTGCCTCTCCCTCACGCGGTCCGCCTCCTCCTTTGCGAGCATTACTGCTTCGCAGAAGGAGGTGATGGCTTTCCATTTCCTCTCGCTCCGTACCATGGCCTGAACCGGTGCCGGACGCGAGAGATCACTGCCACCGATTGCCTCCACGAGGACATGGCGATGCTCCGCCCAAGCCGGGCAGATCTCCATCGTATGCTCCACCGTGTCCTCCGGGCGATCCACACAATGGCGACACCCGGGCGTTTCCTCCTGCTTTATTCTGAACAGGAACCTCCCGAAACAGCCGTTTCCGGTGAGGACCTGCGTCAGGCGGAAGGTGAGGACGCCGTGGCGCCTCTCTAGCCACTCCTCAAAGAGGGGTCTTATCGCCGCAATTGTGGCGTGCCCAGCGCTGGGTTGCGACAAACGCACTCTCCATGCCACCATGAGATCCCGCCGGAACTCTGTCCGCTGTGCCGCGATTTCTTGCGGCATCGGAGTTAAGCCTCGGCGTTTCGCCTCCTCGCGCCACTCCCAAATGTGCGCGAGGACTTTTGCCTCCAGATCCCATGGTGGTAATCCGGCATGGAGGCTCGCCGCCTCGCAGGAGACCGTGCGGTATCCTCGGGCCAGCTGGATGGCCATGACCCTCTGGGACGCGTTCAACCGGTGGGCTGGCTGCCGCCTCAATGAACGCGCCCACACCGGCGCCCCGTAAAAGGCAATGGACCGCACGACCCCCGCGTAGAGCCTCCGGCAGGAGGCGTTTGGACCTCCCAGATTGGGCAGGAGCCGCTTCAAGGCAGCCCCGGCCCGGTCCAGTCTGGGAGCCAAACGTCGGAAATGCTCCACGAAGTTCCACCGGCTGTCGAGGACGAGTCCCAGATACTTCATCGTCAACTCGACGCCGATGTGAACCCCTCCTGTCGACACCGATGTGAACCCCTCCCGAAATAGTTTATAACCTGGATTAACACAGGTACTTTTAATCCCGGTAGTACGTTCCCGTGGGATATTTTCCGACATCCACAAGGACAAAGCCGCGGGCAAAAACTAGTACCTAATGTAATTAATTTAGAAGTTAAGATCCAAACAACCAAGTAATTAGTAGGGCTTTCTCTTTACTTTTAACGTCAAGTATTTCGCATCATAGGAATTTCAAAAAAAAAAAAAACAAACAAACAGCAATGCAATTTTTCAAGTTAAAACTTATTTAGGAGCGTTAGGCATTTTTGAGATGAGAAAAAACAATTGCACTCTCGACACCGTTACCGACACCTCATTTTTGTGAATAATTACGTTACAGATCAATGTTCTATGCAAGTATTTTTACTTTAAAGGTTGTTTTTTTTTTGTAAACGCTATATGCACTTTATTTAGATACGGTTACGGACCAATGTTCTATACAAGTGTTTTTCTTCCACCAAGGCGATCTTGTTCAAGTTTTCACTTCTGTCGGCACTCCCGGAGTGCCACGGTTTTTATTTATTTTTGGATTATTGTAAGTTCCAGACTCAGACCAAATAAGGAACCAAGGCATAGCTATACGAACAATATAGTGAAGCATACCAAAACTACACCTCCGCTCTGTACATACACGCTCACACGCACACACTAAGTGCACCCATGTTTACGAAACCGGCCTCGCGTCACTGTTGACAGCGCTCTGTCTTGGTTTTCTTGAAGTGAAAACTTCTTTAGGCGCGTTGGGCATTTTTGAGGTGGGAAAAAACAATTGAACTCGCGACATCGTTACCGACACCTCATGTTTGTAAACGCGACTGTGCTCTTTATTTAAATAAGGTTACGGAACAATGTTCTATACCAGTATTTTTCTTCCACCAAGGCGATGTTGTTCAAGTTTCCACTTCTGTCGGCACTCCCAGTGTGCCACTTTTTGTGATGTTATGTTATGTGTATAAAGCGAAATGGTATTGGGTCCGCCTTCTGTATCATCAACGTACTTAAAATTAATTATAATTAATCACATGAAAATGATTTTGTTATAGGTACGTAAGCTCTAGTGCCAAATTCAACAATTCTACGTAAAAATACCTCTTACAATTTACCAACCTATTATTCCACGGTATTTTTAGGGTTCCATACGTACCTATCTTAAAAGGAAAAAATGGAACCCTTATAGGATCACTCGTGTGTCTGTCTGTCTGTCCGTTTATCACAGCCAATTTGCTCCGAATCTAATGGACCAACTAAGTTGAAATTTGGTACGTGTAACGTAAATAAATGAATTTTGAATATGGGGGTCACTTTTGGGGGCAATTAAGAAAATAAAATAAAAATATTTTGCAAACTAGACCATTTGACATATCAAATGAAAGGGCTTATTGCGAGAATCTCAAATACATTTTTTTTATAATTTTAAAATAAACACTTTAAAAGATCATCATCATCATCAGCCTATAATGTTCAATCTGCTGGGACACAGGCCTCCTCTCTGTGAGAGGGAGTGGGCCGTAATCCACCACGCGGGCCCAGTGCGGGTTGGTAGATGTCACATGTCTTCGAATTTTCGGTTCTAGGACATGCCGGTTTCCTCACGATGTTTTCCTTCACCGTTTTTGAGAGTAGTGGTGATGAAATAATTAGTAAAGCGCCTGTCTGGGTACGAACCTACGACTTACAACTCGTACCTAAGTCGCGGCCGTTACCACTGGGCCACCACTGCTCTACTAAAATAGACTTTAAAAGATATTTAAGAAAATGTATGAAAATTGACCTTTATCTCCCTCCCCTTATCTCCAACCTACTGACCCTAACATTTTGAAAAAAATGCAGAGAATAGTTCTATGCTTATAGATTACAGGAAAACCTATAAGAAGTCTATGGTCGTAAAATAACATGGTAAATCTCTCAATATTTGGCGTTCAAACTTCCATTTGCAGTTAGAATGTATGGGAAACATGTTTTTTAACTACAATGTTAAGTTTGTTCTTGGAATAAATTCATCCCAACTATGGAACCCTTCATTGGTGCCGATTCCCTTGTTCGCAAACTTAACTAAATTTAAGTTCAGTGCATCTTTTTCTTTCTATTTCATTAAGAAAAGGACAGAAGATAAATTTTAGTTTAGTCCTGTCAAATTAATCAGCGCCTGTCATACTCCATACAAGTTTAGACGCGATTAAAAACTTGCCAACTAAAATTACGTCAATTTACGTCAAGCGCTGATTAATTTGACACGTACTAAAACGGTTTTTTTATTAATCCTACATTTAGAGACTAACAATTATTTTCCGACTTTTCTCTTTACGAGCGGAAACACATTCCTTAAGTGCAGGAAAGGCTTCAGTAGTAAATATCTTTCATCTTGCATTAGTATGTCAAAGACTTTGAAAGTTATGGTCGAAGATAGAGTAGTTTCATGTACGATTATTTAAAAGTAGGCTCTTAATCCACTCGCCGTCTGCCTAGCCTTTTTCCAACTATATTGAGGTCGGTTTCCAGTCTAACTGGATGCAGCTGAATACCAGTATTTTACCGACCGACTGCCTATTTGACCTCTAAAATCCAGTTATTGGGTAACATGATTTTCGGTAACGACTATCAAAAATCAATGAATGACAGTCGGACCAACGGTTTAACGTGCTTTTCGAGGCACGGAGGGATCTCGATAAGTAATGGATGGTCACCCATCCACGAACTGACCGCAGCAAGCGTAGCTTAACCGTTTTTATTTAGCTACGAGCCCCATAGGCACTTAATCCACTTCACATACCTACCATTTTACCTACTTTTACTGTGTTGTGAGGCAGGTTTTTTCACAGTAGTTTTTCAGAAATCAATCTAATTGATTGTTCGTAAAAAAACGTTAATGTTCCATTAACGTTAAGAAACATCTGTGAGTGCGGCTGTAAGACTCTTTATCTTAATTATCCATCAGCGTAACAACACGTTTCATTGCTAACAACTAAACTCAGCTGGATTCAGTCACTGAATTGCCGTCATTCGTCGTAAAGGTGCGCTTACACGAGCCCCTAAAATTGCAAAAGTTGCGCAATTCTTGGAAATTGCGTTGATTAATAAAGTCACAGCATCATGGCACCTATTTACTGCGATGTTAAAACTGTAGCAATAGTTGCTAGCGACAGCACACTATATTAAGAAAATTATGAAACTCTAGAGTTAGGCAGGACACGTCATGTCAAGGCGCAGTGTTGACAAAAAAGAGAGCTGATCAGCAGTGGGTGAAGTCGGGGTGTAGATGATGATGATGATGATGATATTGAGATAAAAAGCAACTTAAAAAAAAAAAACTTTGTTACAAAAAATACAACCGACTTCCAAACTACAAAGTACAAACTACAAAGAAATTAAAATTATTTTTCACTTTGTAGTTTGGAAGTCGGTTGTATTTTTTGTAAGTTTTTTTTTTCACTTTTTGGTGGGTTGATTTTTATCTAAGTTACAAATAGCCTAATGTCAACTGCTCATCAAAAATACCCAAATACTAACTTGAAAAAATACCCTTTCAAACAAAAAAATAATTTTTCAAATCGGTCCAGCCGTCTTTGAGTGATCGGGAACATAAAAAAAAATCCCAACGAACTGAGAACCTCCTCCTTTTTTGAATTCGGTTGAAAAGAAGTTTAGATTAGCAACAAGACTTGCAAAAGTTGAGTTCCGCAATCAATTCTTACCGTGTTAACAATCGCGATAAGCTCACTCCCGTAACTTTTCTAAGCAAGAATTTCTTGTGGAAGGCAATTTCTGCAAAGTTTGTTGCTCTATATCGCTCCACTAATTACCTCCTCGTTGCCGGCAATCAGTAATTGCTGCAAAAAGTTGCCCGTGTCTCCACAGCTTAGCGTCTATACTCCTCCTTAATTTAACTACAGATGTAGCTACTAAATCCTATTCACGGTACGACTATTAAAACATCGTAAAGTCGTCGGCTGATCTGCGACAGTACGACAGCTGTGAAACAACAATAAAGTTTATAGCAGCAGTGCTCTGTTTTGTTTCGACGATTCAGTCGTAGTGTTGATGACAGTCTTGTTGGCGTGGGATGAATGTGATCCAATTATAATTGACAGCCGGCAACAAAAGTTGCTGAATGGTAGTTAATAGTCATCGTTGCAGCATCCATATTATCCATATTATATTATATACTATACACTATATAATGTAATATTATTATATTATATTTTTTTTTTAATTAATTTATTATTATTATAATATAAATTATAAATTTGAAAGTAACGCTGTCAGTATGTTACCTTTTCACGCCTAAACCACTAGACGGTTTTCGATAAAATTTGGCAAGGAGATGATAGCATCCTGGGGAAGGACATAGGATTTTTATCCCGGTAGTATGTTCCTGTGGGATAATTTTCGACATCCAAGCGAGCGAAGCCGCGGTTAAAAGCTAGTACGCTATAACTAAAAGTAATATGAACCGATTTAAAACAAAGGAGGATCTATGTTCGTCTGTATATATAATTATAATTTTAATATATGTTCAGCGATTCCTTCGCCAATTGTAAACTGATTTCAATGATCATTTTTTGTTCGAAAGAGTCATTTTCCGAGGTATGTGTTCCATATAAGTTTTACTAACTTTGCTTGGGTAGTTTTTGAGTAAGCTTCAATAATACGTATTTATTCCACTTGGTGTAATCCAAGTAGTGGAATACGAATTTGTGTGGGGTAGGTACTGTAAACACTTTGCTTGGTTTGCGAGTACCGGAACGAATAAAACACTTTATAGATCAAGCATATGATAATTATTCCTAGAAAACCGAGTTACGTTTTACATTAATATCTTTTATAATCGCAGGCTTGACAACCTGGCCGAGACTCTCTCACTTTTCTTCTTCGAATAAAACATATTCCAATCCTATTTTAAATATATTCTCTCAGATTGTTCGGATGTAGTGCTGCTTTCTCACCAGCCAGCACATCATGAGGTTGATTCTTGCATAAAACCGTACAGTACGATAGCAAAAAAAAGTGAAAAATAAAAACTCTTTTTTTTTGCACATATTATGCACATATCAGACGTGCACCTAAATAATTTTGTATGTTTTGGAAATAATTTTGTATGTTCCGAAATCACTTAACTTTTGAATAGGTACAGTGATTTATATTCAGGGCTGCAATTTTTTTTTTTCTGCAGTCTTGTACAGGCACTTTTCTCGAAAATTGCGTGACTTTTGTTACTCCCGTATAGGGTTAGGTAAACTGCGCACTTGAAAGTTTCCCGGCAAGTAAAACAGTCAGACATTAGTAGACTGAGGTGATGTTATGTTCTGAACTTTATTGAGTTATGGTAGACCTCAACTTAATAAAGTTCAGAACATAACATCAACAAGTGTTACGCAGTAATCATATGAAGTGTAATGCACATAATAGGTAGGTACACTCACATTTCGCCAGTTATGTATAAAGTTCATTTAGTTTAGCTCATTTAGTTCGTTCAAGTTTGTGTTGTGTTATAAAGTTCATTATTTTTTTGCAGTAGTGCTAATATTAGTACTCTCACAGAGGTGATTTAGTACATTACTGCCGCGGTCTATAATGACTACTTTGCTGGTCGCGCTGATGATGGCCGACAGCGCAGCGTAGCGCAGCTTGGCCATCATTGCAGCCCTTGCTGTCCTCGCTGTAAAGGCCTCGACCTACGGCCTCGGCCTTTATCTCAGCTCGTCCATCAAGAGCTGCACGCTGACCGCGCTGTGTCGGCCTAGAGCGTAGCTAGGCTAGCTCGAGGCAATCATAGCGTGACCAGCGAAGCAGTCATAGTGGGCCAAGGCTTGTATAGTGCTTTACTCAAAAATGCAAGTACCTAATCTAAATAAAACCAGCAAGTAATTTCATAATTGTCATTTTAATTTTAATTAAAATGACAATTATGAAAAGTACAGTTACTGAAATTCAACACCGACTTTTCCGGTTTGATATTACTAATAGTTTGCGATAATTTTAATGCGGTGTTTGACTGCTGTATTATTTCTTCATTTATTACGCAAAAAAAGTCACTAAATAAAAATAAAACTTTCGCTGAACCGCGCTTTTGTTACTTCTTTATTTTATTTTTTTTAACAATGGTAGTTGGAACTATACAGCCAAATATGGAATAAAATCTTTTTGTACCTATCTCTATAAATACAAACAACTGTGTTTTAAATAAAATCTTTTTGCATTTGATTTTTTAAAACGTTGAAACGTCAAAATAGCGGCCGGCAATGTTTTGCCGGCCTGTTAGAGCGACCAGCAAAACTTTGCCGGCCGCTCCTTGAAACAGAACAGCAAGGTCGACTTTGCTCAAACAAGGTTGTCAAAATAATGACCACATTACATGCATTTTTGAGTAAAATAATTATCTGCATGTCGTTGTAATATACTTACTTATATTTTATCGTTACAAATAATTATATCGAGCCGTGTGTACACGGCCAGTTCTATCTTCAGATCCGTCTGATCTGAACATAATCCAGACCGTGTGCCGCTAGACCGCTAGGGCCATGGCTGCCGGGGTTACGGGGAAGTCCGAAAGGGATATCGTTGCCCCCGGCAACATGGCAACTTAAAGAACACGGGCGGGTTTTAGTCAGTAAATGATAAATGATTTATTTCTGTAAGTAGGTTTGTACAAACACTTTTACACGTCAATCATATTTTAAAACTAGATGAGGTCGGCGTTTCCTATCTGACTACTCTGAGAAGAAAGGCCGAAACAAACTCAGAGGTCTCAGTCTCTTTTAAAGTCCAGACATAATCTTGGTCAGATCATGTGAAGGCCATGTGGATTGGTGTCTGAAGTGGTCTTTTGAGGAAAGCACCACACAGATTGAGACGGCCTGTCCAGTCAGTGCACGCATTTGTCAGTTATCGTGCAGCTCAACTCAGAATTTAAGGAGCTCAACGAGTAAGACAACACACCCTCCCGCTCCGCCCAGAGCGGGAGAAGTTATTTGATAATATCACAACCAAAAAAAATTAAAGACCGTGTGTGACTGTTGATCCGATCAGATCGATCGCTAGTAGTAGTAACTAGAAGTAAAAAGTACCTTTAGAGTTCTTAAAAGTACCCATTAGGTACTTTTTAACCGACTTCCAAAAAGGAGGAGGTTATATGTTCGACGCGTATGTTTTTTTTTTTTTTTTTTTATGTATGTCCACCGATTTCTCCGTCATTTGTGGACCGATTTTGAAAATTCTTTTTTTGTTTGAAAGGGTATGCTTCCAAATTGGTCCCATATAAATTTTATTAACTTTGCTTGGGTAGTTTTTGAGTTAGCTACAAAATACGTATTTTTTTTCCCACTTAGTATGTAGATGATATGATAAGTTCCTGACACTGGTAGTAGGTAGTGGTATTCGAATGTGTGTGGGGTAGGTACCACAACTAAAAAGAGAAAAATAAAAACTTTTTACAAAAAAAAAAACTACCGACTTCCAAAAAAAACACTACAAAGTGATAAATAACTTTAATTTCGGAAGTCGGTGGCAAAAAACGAAAACACAAAACCCAAGACACCGACTTCCGAAATTAAAGTTATTTATCACTTTGTAGTGTTTTTTTTGGAAGTCGGTAGTTTTTTTTTTTGTAAAAAGTTTTTTACTTTAAACGTGTGCACTGCCAACGTAGCTGTGGTTATTTTTATTTGATTTCGGGCAGGTCGATTGTATCTCATCATTGATTCGTCTGTTCATTTTTATCCGTCCGTATATTGTTACTTCTACGTGTATGGCCGCTTTTATGTACCACCTACAATTTCTACCGGAAAACTACCCACAGTGATTTCATGAAGCAGCAAAGGTCAATATTTGGCATAATCGCCCAAATTGTATTGAGTTAAAGCCGTTATTTGCTTGATTTATCTCAATATTTCGTGGGTAGATGCTGAAATTTATTAATTATGAAATGTTTATTTTATCTTATTAACAGATGAAAAGTTATGTTTTGAAGTAGAGATTCATTGTAGAAACTAGGCTGTGAACTTTATATGGCGTCCTAATTTACATAGGACACACAGTTCTGAAATAAATTAGTCGAAAAAATGATGTTAGGGATTCGGTATCATGTATATGTCGCAGTAAGATGAACCCGTGATATAGTTATAATAATAATAATAAAAAGTTTAGTTTGGAACAATAACACAAGAATAATCACAAGTAAAACGATGATAGCTGCAAAAGTATAAACTGTAGCGCAGCTAACAAGGCCCTTTTCCAGCTACAGAATGGAATGATGTTCCATGCAAAAAGGTAATTAAGTTAAATTAAATTAGATTTAGTTAATTAATAATAAAAACAAAAAATTTGATAAAAAAAAATATACAGCACAGGACATTTGATTTGGGATGTATTTTGACGTTGAGTTAATGTGGTGAGTGTAGGGTGAATGGGTATGTGTGGGTGATTGTTATTTATTTATTTAACTATTTATGTACACACATATAAACAGATAAGAAGAAAGGAACAGAAAAATATGTACAAAGGTGATGCTTATTTCTATAGAAATCTCTTCCAGCATACCTGCGATAGGAAAGTAGTTAAAGAGATGTAGACAACGTGTGTAAGAGTAGAAGAGAAAACAGAATACATAAAATAAAAAACTTAACTATACATTAATTTAAATATAAACATACAACATGAGAATATACATACTTCTTAAATACATATCACTAAAATAGATAAAACTACTTTATAAAATAATAAATACATAATTATGCAACTATGACGAAATGGAAAGATAGTGTTCTTTCACTCTTCTTTTAAAAACCGCAACAGTTTGGCAGTCCCTAATGTCAGGCGGAAGTGAATTCCACAACCGAACCGCGTGCACACTGAAGGAGTAGGAGTAGAAGTCGGTTGAGTGGGGAGGGGATTTAAGGAGATTTCTAAGATGCGACCTGCAAGGTGCATCAGAGGGACGGGCGTAGGAAAAGCGTTCCCGCAGATAGGATGGCGTTTTAGGGTTGTGAAGGATGTTAAATAGTAGACACAATATCCGAGAGTTCCTGCGAAGACGAATAGGGAGCCACTTGAGTATCTTGCGAAAGTTAGAAAGGTGATCATACTTTTTAAGATTAAAAACGAAACGAATAGGTACAGATGTTTTGCAAACGTTCAAGTTTATTTAAAAGCTCCTCGGTGGCATCCAAATAACAGGCATCAGCGTAGTCTATGATGGGCTGTATGAGAGTTTGAGCAAGGGAGATTTTGGTACTCAAAGGCAAGAAGCTCTGGAGGCATTTCAGCGAGTGGAACGTGTAGTGCACTTTACGACTGACTTGACTTGACTTGTTAATGAGGTGTGCGAGGGGTGTTCGTAGTGTTTGTGGCATGTGTGGTTTTGTTGGGGTGTGTGAGGGAGTGAGTGATGAGTATTTTACACTTCTGTTATAACCCTAGGGATATAGCTTTTATAATAATACTTATGCAAGCGGTTCATAACTGTCTTACTAAGAATATAACTAAGTATGTTACGAGCACAATCTAGTAATGTAACTATTAGGGCACTCCGATCGAATAGGTTAGGTTAGAACTGATTTACGTCGAAATTGGCTTAAGGTCATATCTATCACACATGTCGACTCGGAAAGGGATTGTCACCGCATCGCCGCGGTTCGTGAGCTTGTCCCGAGGCGAGGCGATTACGTTACGATTCCGACTAGTGTGCGTTGCAGTAGAGTTTCATACAAAGAATACTGAATGGCTCTAGTTAATACGGTGACGATCCCTTTCCGACTTGATATTTATTTATTTATTGAATACAGCATGGAAGACTTACAGCTAAAAAAAACAACAAAAAAGGAAACAATAGTCGACAGAAAGCCAATTACAAGTCTTCACGTTTCCCGGGTCGACGGCGCGTTGTGTTCCACGCGCGCCTCAAAGAGATGTCAGCAGAATTGACGGGGTCCGCTAGGGCCAATGCCTGCCGGGGGTTCGAAGAAAACCGATGGGGAAATCGTGGCCCCCGGCAACATGGCATAGGAAGGAACACGGGTGGGTTTTAGTCAGTAAGAGTCTGACACGCCCTCCCGCTCCACCCAGAGCGGGAGAAGTTATTTGATAATTTCCCACCCAAAAAAAAAAAAAAAAAGTCTTCACGTTTAGACTTATAATAGAATTTGTGTTGTGAACATACAAAAGCAGCAACATATCACTATATACTAAATTTTAATAGTTAAAACGATTAAAATAACCACTTGTGTCTGCAATTCAAAAGTAAGAGAGCAAGAAAAAAAAAATTAGGAGCACTGCAGCTATTTAAAAAATTTGAGGCTTAAGCACCTTCTAGCTGAGGTCACACTGGTTGCAAAGAGATCCAAGTCGTGTTGTTTACATATTTTATTAAAATTTTTGCTTGCACGCACAACAAAACTGTTCTGCCTATAATTAGTAGAACTATGAGGTGCACGTAAGGGTTGTAAAAATGATATGTGTGTGTCCTTTAACGTGCTTTCCGCGTGCCTCGGAAAGAATTCGTAGATCTTTGGCAGTCGTCACGGGTAGTCAGGAGTTCAAAAGTCTCGACAACCGGTCTTACCAAGGGTTATCGTGTTACCTGGGTTGTGAAGGTCAGAGATGCAGTCGCTCTATATAAAATACTGGTATTCAGCTGCATCCAGTTAGACTGGAAGACCAACTCAACAATTTTGGAAAAAGGTTAGGTAGATTGATATTTTCATGTTATTTTCGGACATCAACTGTTATATCGGTTATTAAATCCCAAACTGGGGGCGAATCTCTCGTTAAAGCCAGTCTTAAGCTGAGTTTTCTTTCCGAAACTTTTCCGCTCGCTATGGTATTATGAAAGCTTGTAATAGAATATACCCAGTGAGAGGTTCTTTTATAAGTTCAAACTTGTTTAAAAGTTTGCAAACTAATATCTTGTTATGTTATTAATCCGGCTTTCAAATAATAACAAACTGGCCGGTAACAGAATTTAAAAGTTACTTACTACTATTAAAAAAATAGAAAATTGTTTGATTCTGAAAATAAACAGTTACTTGCTAGAACCCAAAAACCGGTTAAAATTTTCCCAAGACCTAAGACGATCTTCTTTGTAACATTAAACATAACATAACATCACGCCTTGTTACCCTGAAGGGATGGGCAGTGGTGTACCTATAGTACACCCACATTTCACCAGTTATGTTCTATGTAATAGGGGGCGAGCCTATTGCCATCAACCGAACATAAATCTAGACTCCGGGCTGCTACTGAGAAATTCTAGATAGAAGAACCCGATAACACTCTACCCGACTATTCAAATAGTCAACAATACTACAATGCCTTATGAAATATGATCATTTTCAAGTATTCCTAAAGAAATTACACAAAGGAAAGAAAACTTTCCTGGCACGACTTCAATATCAACAACGTTATGTAAAAAGTTATTACAAAGTTACTTTCGTTACAAACGATCGTTTTTCCTTACAAGGAACATTTAAAGTGAAATATATTTTAGTCCCTATACTCTGTTGATTTCGTGATGGTTTTTATCTTGCTCGATAACGAGGTGCCAACAGTTGTTGCAGCTGAGCACGTAGCTTTAAATTCCTCGACTAATAATCATGATCAAAACTTTGATCCAGCCTGTCCCATCCTTGATGTCCTCCCTCCGGTTGACGCCCTAAGCCGAGGTTCGTACCCCACAGGGGGTGCGACTGCGCCTTGGCGAGCGTTCACCTAGTTTTAATTAGCATAGTTGAATAACCCCTGGCTAGAGGTTTTAAATGTAGTAGCTTAAGGCACCTACAGGAAAGCCCGGTTAAGTAGTCATGATCTCAGAGGTCAATTACGAGATACCACAAATAAAAAAAATAAAAAGATGGTTTTTATGGCACATACTAAACGCGCTAGGCAGATTAATCGTCATTACTTTTGCCCGACCTGGAAATCGAACCCAGAACCTCATGTCCAACAGTAGCGCTTGCAACCACTAGACCAATGAGCCAATGGAGTCGTTCATAGATTAATATGCATCATTTAACGACACTAAGCGACTTTTAATGATTTTATATTGAAGATTACGTCTAAACGAGTAGTGTTAATGATTTGGAAAAAATATATGTTAAATTAGAGCATTTTCTTAATAACTTAATTTGTGAATAGTTTAGATTATGTTTAAATTACATAGTGTAATTAATTTGTTATGTCTAACGCGGATAAAAACTGAGAATCACGCAAAAACTATCAAGGCTCGTACAGACCAGCGCGACAAGTCGCGCTGGTCTGCACAAGCTTTCAAGCGTGTTTTTCTGAAACCTTCACCATTTTAAATAGGTATCTTTTAGTATACTCATTTTATTGCAATACTTTTTGTTTTACGTATAATAATTTAATAACGCGTCTAATTTGGGACAGCGCTCCTTGATAGGCGAGTCCTATTACTGGTTGGACGTACGACGCCTTGCGTGAGCTCAGCACAGAACACGCAAGCTAAATACTCAAGGTCACTGGCATAAATTGGCGTCTTAAGATAATTTATTCAAGAATGTTTTAAATCCAGCCTTACCTTTTTCTTCAAATATATCTGCGTGAATAGTGATGTTTGACAGAAAGTCGACAGAATACTTTTTCTCCAGTACTAAATTCTAGACAACATTCTTGACATCTGTCCACTTTGAGATGTCGTACCCCACGTTTCAACTCATATCTACTCAACATTTACGGACACAAGAATTTTCAAAAAGTCGGTCACTAAGTCAGAAACTTGAAGTTGTCCTTTCCAAAGCACATATTCAAGAAGAACGGCAAATCGTCGTTTTAGTCGAAAGATGTCTGCGGACGCTCAGCGGGCCTATAGGCTACCCCCAAGCGTGGCCACATCGACATATACGGTAGATTCGCTACAGCACTATTATTTAGGACAAAAATGTAAATAAAAACAATAAAACAGGCTCCTAAACTATAAAAAAACTATTAACACGGATGAAAGGTCCATAAAAGATAATCTGAAGGGACGCGCCTACACCCAGTTTTATTGCTCTAAAATGTTTTATTACTTACATTCATACTTGGACCCGTGATATGTAGAAATCAAGTAACCTATTTATACAGATTTTAAGAGGAAAGTTTCCTTATTCATCGGAGGTTTCGAAATAAATGTCGTGTCGTGAAAGACCAGTAATCAAAAAAAAATATATATATTTATTAATTTCAGACATAATTCAAGTCCATAGTTTTCACTCATACATTTAATTTATAAATTCGAATCTAAAATGAAAACCCAAAAAAAAAATTGTGATTAATTTTTAACCTTTTAAGGACCGCGTTCGCCCGGAGGGGTCGGTTTCTGAGCCATATACATTCAATTCATCAAAATACATTAAAGAAAACTATCAAAAAAAAAATATTATCATGTAATGTTTGACGTCTAAGTTCTTGTAAAACTTTTTAACCAATCACAAATTGAAAGATGCTATGGCGTCATCTCGGTTTACCCCCTCGACTACCGAGATGGCTACTAATGGGAAGAAAAACTATGTGTGTGTGTAAGTGGAGGTATGGAAGAAAATGCCATGTTGCGTCGCCCTCAAATTGTCTACCTAAGTCATCACACACTTCTGAGTACAAACAGTTAGGCCCGGATTCCTGTCCACCAAAGCGGAGATGTGCGGAGATGTCCGAAGCAGAGACGAGAAGAGATGTTTTTCAGCTAGGGTGTATCCACCGAAGCTGTACTGGCTAGATTGGAGCGGAGATGTGTGCTGGCTAGAACGGAGATGTGTGCTGGCTACAGCGGAGATGTGTACTGGCTAGATCGGGCGGGTGGTTTGTGCGGCGCGGTGGAACAAGCGGCGCCGCTCGCTGCACGCCGCTTATATCTTTTCTCGTCTCGTTTTGTGTTCACTGGCCACAGTCTCTCAACACAAAAGTTTATTGAAATAACAGAAAACCTCTTAATGGGTCATTGTACCGTTACGAACAACCGTTATAAGGGACCAACCCTGAAATCGCGAAAAAACCTGCTGATCCAGACATTTATGTTCGTATAACTCGTTAAAATGTTCGGAACAGCAAATTTTTATAATTGGGGTTTCACGGTTTGTACCTTACAAAAAGTTGTTTATAATGACGAGTACAATCCATTAAGAAGTTTTCTGTTCATTACACTTTGTAATAATCTTTGTAAAAATCTTGATTCAGAAGGTCTACTCTCTAAGTCCGTCAACGAGGATGCGAGCCCGCCCGAAAGTAGTTGATCCGTCAAATTAAAGTAAAAATTTCTATTTTTCGGACGGGTAAAAACACATCGGTTGTAGGGACAACTGTCAAATCGTGCTGTCTTAATTCGGGCCCCCGATCTAACCTCTATCCGTTTTTGATACGGCCTAGGAATTCCACGTAACTTCGGCCGAAACTACGGATTCGTTGCTTCGGAAGTTGACCCCCAGGTTTGCACATAACCTAATTACTCATCAACTCAGCCTATCACAGTCCACTGCTGGGCATATGCCTCTCCCAGGCTGCGCCACAACACCCTGTCCTCCACCTTCCGCATCCAGTCTGCCCCAGCCACTTTCTTAAGGTCATCGATCCATCTAGCTGGGGGGCGTCCCACACTACGCTTGCCGATACGCGGTCTCCACTCCAGAACTTGTCTACTCCACCAGCCATCAGTCCTTCGAAAAACATGGCCAGCTCACTGCAACTCCAGTTTGCTTACTCTGCAACTATGTTTGTAACTCCGGTTCTTTTCCGGATAATTTCATGTCTGATTATATTCTTCAAAGAAACTCTGCGCATAGTCGGGTCCATAGCGCGCTGGGCGACCTTGAATTTGTGAACTAGCCCGACTGTCAGTGTCCACGTTTCGGCACCGTATGTCATAACGGGCAGGACGTACTGGTTGAAGACCTTAGTCTGCATTCTCATATTTACATGACTTCGAAAATCAAACGGTTTCGTGGTGTAAATCGACAATGGTGCCGATTCCCTTGTTCGCAAACTAAACTAAATTTAAGTTCAGTGCATCTTTTTCTTTCTATTTCATTAAGAAAAGGACAGAAGATAAATTTTAGTTTAGTCCTGTCTAATTAATCAACGCTTGACGTAAATTGACGTAATTTTAGTAGGCAAGTTTTTACATAAACATAACAACATAACATCACGCCTTGTTTCCCCGAAGGGTTGGGCAGAGGTGTCTCTATAGCAGGTATACCCACATTTCGCCAGTTATGTTTAAGTCCCATGTAATAGGGGGCGAGCCTATTGCCATCAAACGGCAAGTTTTTAATCGCGTCTAAACTTGTATGGAGTAGTGACAGGTGCTGATTAATTTGACAGGACTAAACTAAAATGTATCTTTTGTCCTTTTCTTAATGAAATAGAAAGAAAAAGATGCACTGAACTTAAATTTGGGTTAGTTTGTGAACAAGGGAATCGGCACCAATGACAAATTTTAATTAAGAAGTTCGCTTTCGGATTGTGTAGGTACGGTCACTTGAATAACTTTGAAGTGAGTCTTACAGAATAACACATTTTTGTATTCACAATGCCAATTTTTTCCAGACTTCAAAATTCAAGATAAGTACACAGAGCAATACACTAACAAAAAGATTTTTTTTAACTTTTTACAATATTTTGAAACCTTTGTAGTTTTAAGTGGGTACTCAACGGTCTGAATACCTAATATGTTCATTGGTCCAAACGTTCTGAATGTCCTTTACATTGAAAAGATAAATCAGTTTAATATTCAGTATGGTAAACTTGAAGAGCAATTGCAAGTTCGAAACCTGGCTTCTATTAATATGACCTTTTTACTGAATGCGAAATGCCAACAGTACTAAAAACATAGTGAGAATATTTTTTTGAAGTGAAAACTTCTTAAGCCGCGTTGGGCATTTCTGAGATGGGGAAAAAACAATTGAACTCGCGACACCGTTACCGACACCTCATTTTTGTGAACGCGATTGTGCTCTTTATTTATATTACGTTACGGACCAATGTTCTATACGAGTATTTTTCTTCCACCAAGGCGATCTTGTTCAAGTTTTCACTTCTGTCGGCACTCCCGGAGTGCTACTGTTTTTTGTTTTTTGCGAACCTGTTATATTTTTCTAACAGACGTAAACGCAAGCACTAATATCACAAGGAATAACATATTAACACCTACTACCAAATACGATAAAACCGTTATTCCAATGAATAAACCGTAATTTACCAAAAACCAGCCGTTATAAACCCCGGTAATTTTCAAGTGCAGTCTCACAATCCAATCCAGCCTGTCCCTTGCTCCCCCAGCGACGCCTTAAGCTGAGGTCCGTACCCCTCAAGGGGTGCCCTTAGCATGTAGTCGCTTAGTTTATAAGTTTGATGCCCTGGCTGGAGGCCTCAATTCATTAAGGCACCCAGAGGATAGTCCGGTTAAGCAGCCGACAGCTTCCTAGGTTGAATTGCAAGATGCTATTCCCAAAAAAACATTAAAATAAGTGCAGTCTCCTGAATAATTAACTTATCGAAGAATATTTTTACAATGAACTCTGCCTTTGTTGTTCAAACCTGCCTTTATTAGTTTTCTTAACTTTTTAATTACGTTCTACCTTTTTCTTTCCTTCAACTTCGAAGGTAACTTTAGGTTAATGCACGTCGGAGCAATTACATTACATCCCTTATCGGGAAGAAGGCAATAATACTGAGCTACCGATTCCCTTAATCTTAATCGATTTTTACAACCTGCGCTATGTTCCGATTTTACGATTTATGGTAACGAGAAACCCCGATATTTTGTAATAAAAGCTGTATTTATTATTATTAATATCTTTCCCTGATGTGTAATAAAATGGGATTGGGTAAAGCTTTGTTGGATATATTATTAGGAAGAGTAGAAGCTACTCCTTCGCTGATGACGTCACATATCGCCTGCTGTTTTTAACGAGAAGACATTTCCTGAATCAATCTATTTCGGGGTCTACTAAAAGTAACAATATTCACGAGCCTGCTATTAGGAAAAGAGTATAGAACTTAAGTTAGGGTGTGTTATAGATTCTATAGTACGTGAAATTAAATGTTCTTAAGTATAACATACTGAATTTAATGACGAAGTTACTATAACTAAACACGGTTCATAAACATTATTAAGAGTAGTTATCATAAAAAGTGACGCGATTTGACGCGGGGCGCAGTTAGTGACTGCTTGAGAGTCGTTCAGTATTCGAACTGTCTCGAACTGACCGACTGAACCGTGTTTAGTTATAGTTACTTCGTCACTAAATTCAGTGTGTTATACTTCATCATCATCATCATTTCAGCCGAAAGACGTCCACTGCTGGATATAAGCCTCCCCCAAGCACGTCCACTTCGACCGATTCTGTGCTTTCCGCATCTAGCGGATTCCTGCGGCCTTCACAAGGTCATCGGTCCACCTTGTGGGAGGCCTTCCAATGCTACGTCTTCCGGTACGCGGTCGCCACTCCAGAAGCTTTCGGCCCCATCGGCCATCCGTTCTGCGAGCAATGTGCCCTGCCCATTGCCACTTAAGTTTGGCAATTCTTAAAAGTGTTCTACTTAATGAACATTTCATTTCAACTACTGTAGAACCAATAACACACCCTAACAAAAGTTCTACATATATTGGTGACCTAACTATAACTAGCTGATATTTATGTAAGTCATTAAATTGTTGATCAATTATTGATTGTTTTGGGATAGCGACAAGATTTAGTGAACAGACTTCGGATGGCCGTGATGTTGCCATTATTTATTCAGCCATTGCCTCGTGTTGGAATTTAAATTGTTCCATATCCATTTCAACTACTATAGACCCTAACAAATGTTCTTTAAGAGTTCATTAACCTTTGTGGCAGTTCTAAAACAAATAGAATTACGTCTAAACACGAAAAGCAAGATCTAATCAAAATCTCTAGACTAATATCCAGCCCTAATTGTAGACAATTTCCCGTAGCCGTAAAAGAAAACCATACAGAATTTAATTTACGATTTGTAGTTGTAATATTGTGTTATTTGTACAGTGAAACAATTGTTGGTAAAGCTACCATGCATGGTCAGTTCTAACTTCGGTTCCGTCTGTCCTTACTAAAATCTGTAAGACCGTGTGCGGCTGATACAGCCTTAAGTTCCATGCGCCCACGAACGGCCGCTGCAATAACCTACTATTATCAAAAGAAAATGGTTGAAACAATGGTTCCACTCAATATGTCAGACCAAACTGTCGCAGGTTAGGTCAGAAAAATCTGCCCATGTATGGTATCTTTAGCACTGAATATAATCTTCACATCTAGAAAAATATTTAGACGGAAATGTAGACCATTTCTGTAACCAGTTGGAAAAGCAAATAATCATTAGGTTTAGGGGTAATGCTAGCAAGCAAATGTTCCAAATGTATGTTTGTTAACAGTGTTACTGGAAGACAGCCTGGAGCCGTGTTAGGGAAAAACGAAAAAACTTTGTACATGCGATAAAAAATCTAATAACATTTCCTGAGATAAAAGATTCGAAAGAGGCGTAGTAGTTTTTACATACGTTTAGGTAGATATAAGTGAAAACACCGGGAGGGCACGCCTTAGATTCTAGGGCGTCCCCTCATATGGTCTAGGGACATAATATAGTAATAACCTTATTGGTGATGTTCTTCAGAAAGGTCAGGTACTACGTACTGGTAAACAGCATGCGTGTATGACCCAGATGAATGAACAAAGTAAAAGGAGTATCTAAGGATCGTTGCAGGTGGCCTTTTGTAGCTTCTCTACCTACCCGTATGGGAAGAAGGCGTGATGTTATGTATCGTTTAAATATAAAATATTCACTATCGGCTCTGTAAAATACTTCTAAACTAATACTAATATACTAGTACTGATATACTAGTACTGATATACTAGTACTGATATACTAGTACTAATATACTAGTACTAATATACTAGTACTGATATACTAGTACTAATATACTAGTACTAATATACTAGTACCAATATACTAATATTAATATATTTATATTATAATTGGTTGTTTATTTGTTTGTATGTAGAGGGTAATCTCCGGAACTACTAGTCGGATCTGAAAAAATCTTTTTGCATTGGATAGCCCAATTCTCGAGAAAAACTATAGGCTATGTGAAATCATGCTACGACCCTTAGGGACCGAGCAAAAAGAAAAAATGCCAAAAAGAACGCTAAGCAAAAAAAAGTAATAGCGCGGGCGGACGATGGTATGCGACGCGGTGGGTTGGGAGCCGAAATTTCACGCGGACTTAGTCGCGGGCTAAAGAAATAAAGAAGAAAAAATACATTTATTTAGCACAGACTAAAAAAAAACACAATATAACAGCAGATAAAAAAATAAAATCAAATAAAAAGTGTAAAATGCGATGTAAGAAATTAAGGCCACGCAAAGCTAGTCGTTTATAAATTCACGGTACCCAAGCAATCCCATAAAAAAACTACACAGCAACACCATAAATAAACTTAATACCAGGCTTATTACCCGTAACAAAACTACAGTTTAACACGAAAGGCCTGGTCTAATCTAGGCCGATATCCAGCCACGATTGTAGACCATTTCCCTTTCACATACAAACCAACACTTATTTTTAGACGTAAGAGAAATGTGGGCTATAAATAATGTAGAGGAATCTCTAGTACAGTCAGCAACGACATTAAGCTATCTATTACAGCTTTTTACAGTGCCTTACGCAAAACAAAGATAATAACTGTTACGTACTTACGTACCTACGTAATGGGTGAAAACGCCGTACGTTTTTTAACAGACTTCAAAAAGAAGGAGGTTTCAATTTGACCGAATGATTTTTTTTTTGGGTTTGTTACGCGATTACTCAGCCAATTATGAATTGATTTTAATGATTATTTTTGTGTTTGATAGGTCATGCTACAGAGGTGGTCCTGTATAAGTTTTATTAATTTTACTTGCACAGTTTTTGAGTTAGATTCAATTATTTAACTTTTTTCCACTTAGCCTATCTAGATGATGTTATGATAAGTTCCTGTCACTGTTATTTACATAGCAGGTAGTGGTATTCGAATTTGTGTGGGGTAGGTACTACAACCAAAAAGAGAAAACTAAACGTATAAAAAGTAACGTAATATAAATAAAGAGCACAATCGCGTTTACAAAAATAAGTTGTCGGTAACAGTGTCGCGGGTTCAATTGTTTTTTCCCATCTCAAAAATGTCCAACACGCCTAAAGAAGTTTTCACTTCAAAAAGTTTTAGCTAAAACATGAGATGCTGCACATTGTGTTAATTTTAATGTTTAGATGTAAAAATAACAGTGACTTTCCTTACTGACTGTACCTTAAGGGTCCATGGAAGGTCCTTGCAAGATAGATCTTTGTCTAAAAGATATCAGTTCGGGCATTGTTTGAATTGCTGTCGCGCTAAATTTAATACGGGTCGATGTGTAGGTTATGTTAACCTGGATGACCGAGCCCTGTTTTGGTGAAAATAAAGAATGCTCATGTAATAGTACAGGAAAGTTCATACTAATCCATGTATAGTACCTACTTATTTCATGCTGCCATTATAGTAGGTACTTACTAATTCCATGGTGCCATGTCATTATTCATTATCTTGTTCTAAACTTTGGGCGACCGAGCTCTGCTCGTGTGAAAATACGGATAAAACTAATTTTCCCCGATATGAGACCGAGCTAGATCGATTTATCGCCCCCGTAAACCCCTATATTGCAACTTTCATCGAAATCGTTAGAGCCGATTTCGATGTGTGTGTCACTTGGGTGAGATTCAAAGTGAAGTTACAGAATAGCCAACACCACTCGATATTGTATTGTTTTTTTATAATAATCAGCGGCTTCTTCTCTAGAGTCACTGTATCTCCAGACGTGGAAGTTTTTTAATAAGTAGGTAGAAGAATAGGCAATACTCTCCTATTCTTCTCGCCAGATTACTGGGCGAGATTTCGAATGGCCAATCTCGACCCCTAGAGTTAGGACGCGAAATCTCGAGCTGCCAATCTCGACTCGAGATTGCATTCCCGGTAGCGGTAAGATATAATGTATGTACTCTACTTCTCGTGGTATTGTCGCACCTAGCCTTTGAAACCTCAATGTCTCCATAACTCACACGAATGAAGTCAACAATTCCTCATTCCTACAAAAATTGAACGCATAATTTAAAAATACAGCGCTGTAAGCTGCGGCTGGGTTGGTAACTCAAGAGTGTTTCATTATATTCCTCGCCAAATTCTTCCTTGAAGAATGTGCAATTTGATGAAATGAAAAATATTCTTGAATAAGTATTTCATTTTGTAGCATGGAGTATGTAGTTCTTGTGAAAATCGTATTTATTAAAGTAGGAAAAATTGTAAAGTGAATTATATTGTTAATAAAAAAATTACATTGAATATTTTGTGCAGAATTTAAGAAGGCAGAATTCCAAAACCCAAAAAGAAATACTTTAGAATCGCTAAGTTACAAGTTAAGTACCTACTTAAATTCGTTTTATCATTACCAAAAATATGAGAGCCTTAACTTGTTAAGATGTAAAGATCTAAGGCAATTAACTAAGTTTATTACAACTTTTTTTTCATCCATGGGAAGTTGACTTAATAAAAGTTGTAAAAACTAAAACCCAACTACGATAAAAACGCCAACTAAAAAGGTCCATACCAGATATCAAGGACAGATAAATTAAAAATCCGGAGTTACACGTCGTGTTAGGGCACAAATCGAATAGATTACGTGTGACTCCAGATTTGTATCTTGTCTGTCGGTCAAAATCGTAACCCTCCTTATTGCTTTGCCGTAGTCGGGTAAAAAATAAAGTGACAAAATCTGATAAGGTTAAGCACAGACCTCAGAAATATCTTTAGACTTTTCTCAAGACAGTTCAGACTCGAGTCAGGAAAACAATGTTAGCACATACCTACCTACACTCGCAACACAGCAGTATTCAAGTTGTCAGTAATTTATTTCTTCTTTTTCTCGTATCGATGTCTCATATTTTTTTCAACCAGTAGGTACCTACGAAGCGGATTAAATAGCTGCAGCTCTGTCGTTTGCCTCATTTAACTCTTGGAGGGTGTAACCGCGATGTAGCTCGCCGTCCGATAAGGACCAGTTGTGTTCCACGCCCGCCTCAAAGAGATGTCAGCAAAACTGACGGGGTCCGCTAGGGCCGATACCTGCCGGGGTCGCGGGAAAGTCCGAAAGGAATACCGTGGCACCAGGCAGCATGGCAACTAAAGGAACAAGGGTGGTTGTAGTCAGTAAGAGTCTGACACGCCCTCCCGCTCCGCCCAGAGCGGGACAAGTTATTTGATAATTTTCCACCCAAAAAAAAGGGTGTAACCACGATGACTCAAACTTAATCAAAATATTAAAGAAAAACTGTTCTGACAAACCCCAAGTGTGTGCTCTGTTTTATATTATACTCTGTCTTATAGATATTCAGACGGTTTATCAAGCGTCATATAAATAAATAAAATCATACGTGGGTACTGACGCAATAAAAATACTTTATGACACATAAAAATTTAATTTGAACACAACATCCGTGATACGTAGAATATCAACTAATTAACGTTAAATAGTACTTAAACCAATAAATTAAAATTATTATTGTCATAGAATACTCGTAGTTTTTGCTTAATTAGGGACGAAACTGGACGTTTTACCATTCAACGTTTGTTACAAGTCATGGCTGTCGCCGTGACAGTGTTAGCAGTTGTATATATTTTAATTTATTTATTTATTTCAGACACAATAATCCATCTTTTTGTTAATATAGTTAAGACTTATGTTAGTAAACAAATATAAAAATACAAACCACAATCATACTATTTATTACTAAGATTAAATATCAGACTACATTACTCATAAAAACAAAATCAAAATCATCTCTTAATTACTAAAATGTTTAAAATCATCAAAATATATTTTAAAATAAAATGATTAAATGGTTTAAATTAATTAAAATAATAAAACAACATAATAAAAACATAAAAAACAAACAAATTTGTCAGTTACAGCAGTGCTATTCTGTTAAAATCTCACCGTGAACGCAAAGGTGAAGTGAGCTTGAAGTGAGCTGTCATTGCACCAAATACTGGGGATTGACACTGTTGACAGCTCACTTTCAAGCTCACTTCACCTAAGCGTTCACGGTGAGATTTTTACAGAATAGCACTGCAGTTCTTTGAGACATGTAACTGTACACAATACCACAATATTGGGCATTCAATTCTGCCAGTCACAACGCTAAGAATGCTGTTGCCACTGCCGCGCACACGGCTTAGCAACGATGCAGCTCTCTTTCTGAGGATGGCATGGAAATCATCAATACGAGCATCAGCAAACATGCCCGACGCGCTGCAGTACCTCGACAGCCGCATCAAAATTCTAAAGGCATTGTTGTACATGTTGTATAATATTCTCTTCTGTAGACAACCAAAGCTTCTGCATTCAGAAAGTGGGCACCTATAACCTGTACAGTAACGAGTAGGTACAGAAGTGGTCAAAATACCGTTGGTTAGCCGCCATTTTGGTCGAATTACCTCGAACTATGTGGTTTTTCCTGTTATTTTCGTTGTTTCAGCCTTTGACCACTACAATGAGGTTTTTGTTTCTCTGAACGAACCAAAATAAACTCAAACAGAACAAATACAATACGTGTACATTTAATGTTATGAATAAAAAATCAGCGGCGTTTGAGATATTTTTATTGCTTGCGAAACGACCATTATTCCTAAAAGTGGCCATTTGGTAGTCTTCAAAGTATTCCGAGCTGAAACCTAACAAAACACACAATATGCAGGTTGTTACGAAAATTTTCATTCAACTCAATGTTGATATTATCGTCGAGAACAGCGCGAACAAAAGGGTGAAGTCACGTTTACATCATAAGTGTATTTGCCAAGTTGGGTATTACTCCACTTTTGTGCCAAAAATATTCTACATTAAAACACAGATTTCTTTGCATTAGCTAGTCTTATTGTTTAATTGCGTAAGAGATGAAATTAAAATCTGTATTTTCAAGTATAAAACTGACAAAAAATTGAAAGCAAAATAATTTACATTACGCAACACAAAACATTAAATTATTTGCCATATGTCAGCTAGCACACGCCAATATACCAACAAAAAACATCGAAATCTATACTCAAGCGAAAATTAAAACGAAAACAGAACTTAATAGTTTAATACCTTTATAAAAGATTCCAGGCATAAAGGGCGTGCCCGCTTACAATGTACGAGTATAACCTAGAGCCCGTACCTGCTTAAATTAACTGGCTATTCAAAAATAAAAACTAAGCAAAGAGTTTCCCGGAATTTCCCAAACGGTGTCTACTTAGCGTTTACAAACGAAATACAAAAGTTTCATGAAATAACAGAAAACTTTTATTACATTTGTTTCATACTTTCACCTACTTTTTTCTTTTCATGAAAACTTTTCCGAACGTTTTCGTTCAAATTGTCATTAGTTGCCATTTTGAGAATTGGGCATAAGATAAGATAAGATAATCCTTTGTTTGCTCAAACATGAGTACAATACATACAACACAAATTGTCAGCATGCAAGAGATGTTAAAAGGTTCGGCACTCTGCACCTTAATCATTTTATCGTTTATACGCCGTTATCATACTAGTATGAATACTAGTATTTTGACCTACAATGGTGCCGATTTTCTTGTTCACAAACTAAACTAAATTTAAGTTCAGTGCATCTTTTTCTTTCTATTTCATTAAGAAAAGGACAGAAGATAAATTTTAGTTCAGTCCTGTCAAATTAATCAGCTCTTGACGTAAATTGACGTAATTTTAGTTGGCTTGTTTTTAATCACGTCTAAACTTGTATGGAGTAGTGACAGGCGCTGATTAATTTGACAAGACTAAACTAAAATTTATCTACTATCCTTTTCTTATTGAAATAGAAAGAAAAAGATACACTGAACTTAAATTTAGTTTAGTTTGTGAACAAGGGAATCGGCACCATTGGCTTCTAATACCTAAATATTCTGACACACGCTCGCTTAGTAATTCTGGATACTTTGCGATATTAGGATAAAGATACTTTTTCAGGAAAATACAATTTAAACACAAATAAGCAAGGTATAATATACAGGGTCAAATAAAATTAGCTAGCTAAACTCCGCAGAAGTGATGGGTATCGATATTTAAACGTCTATACTAATATACTGATACTAATATAGTAATACTAATACTAATATACTAATACTAATATACTAATACTAATATACTAATACTAATATACTGATATTAATATACTAATAATAATATTATAAGAAGGTAAAATTTGTTTCTTTGTTTTGTATGTAGGGGGTAATCTCCGAAACTACCAGTCGTATTCGAAAATATATTTTTGAATTTGATAGCCCAATTCTAGAGGAAGGTCGCACACGCACACTAGGACCCTTAGGAGCAGAACAAAAATAAAAATGTCTGACAGAACGCGAAGCGAAAACGAAGTATAGCGCGAGCGGACGATGGGATGTGACGCGGTGGGGTGGGTGACGAAATTTTACGCGGAAGAAGTCGCGGGCTTATAGAATAAAGATAAAAAAACAGTGGCACTCCGGGAGTGCCTACAAAAGTGAAAACTTGAACAAGATCGCTTTGGTGGAAGAAAAATACTTGTATAGAACATTGTTTCGTAACCTTATCTAAATAAAGAGCACATTCGCGTTTACAAAAAAAAAATACTTCCAAAACCTTTAAGATAAAAATACTTGCATAAAACATTGATACTAATACCGTAACGTAATACAAATAAAGAGCACAATTGCATTTACAAAAATGAGGTGTCGGTAACGATGTCGCGAGTTCAATTGTTTTTTCCCAACTCAAAAATGCCCAACGCGCCTATAGAAGTTTTCACTTCAATAAAATTAAAAGATTTGATGATTTTTTAGGGCAATAGTCATTCAATATGTATAAAAAGAATTACCAATATTTGAACTGAAGTCCTTAATTTCATCAGTCAATGCAATGTCCTAAGAATTTAAATTAAATTTAGCTCGTTGACAAAAATAATACGTCTCTTGCAAGTCGAAATGAATTAAGTTATTTTGGAAATATTTACTTTTCTCAGAACCAATCTAATATCTTCGCAGGACACTCAATTCAATAAGACAGTGAATTATTTATTTTCTCATTGGCAAGGATTTGACTGTGGAAAACTTTTGAAACCCAATCGCATGACATTTTAGGTACATTTTGAGATCGATCGATAAGTTTGTTCGATCTCGAAAATCGAATCACGGCAGTAATACGGGTATTAAAAATAAACAAAATATATTCTACCAAAATACATAGAACAATTGAAACACAACATATAAACAACAACAACAATTTAAGCTTATTATTTGATCATATCACCTAAGTAATGGTTTAATACACATTTGGACATTTCGGTTTAAAGAAATTTATTCTCATAAGAACTTACAGCCGCTTATAATGAGATACAAAGTAATACGTATGATACTACAATACAATTTCCTCCAGAGTATTAGAAGTTATAATGTACATACATGTTTCTTAAGTTTATTTTTAAAAGTATTCACGTTATCGCACGCTTTTATATCGTCCGGCAATCCATTGAACAGCTGTGCTCCTTCGAATAATATAGTCTTTCTTTACATTTCATTATCATTAATATTATTGTTTATTATTTGAGTTAAATTCATATTAATAATTGTATTTATTATTCGTAGGGGCTTGTAAGCAAAATAAAGTTTAAAAAAACCTGCCAAGTGCGTGTCGGACCACGCACAATGAAGGAATTTATCCCAAAAACAAACTTAACTTTGTAGTTGAAAAATATATTCTCCCATACGGAATGTATGGGAAAACATGTTTTTACAACTGCAAAGTTAAGTTGGTCGATTATTACTCGTTAACTTGTAAAGCCTACTTAGTTGAAATAGTTTTCCTTTTAATTTCGTTATATAAGCTACTGCTGTGATTTTTTTCACACATAAAAAATCAACCATTTAGCCGGCAAGGCTACAAAAATTAGCACTTAAAGCTTAATATTTTGCAAACGAATCCCTAAATCCAAAAATGGGACTAACATACTCATAATGTTTTTGAAGGACCTTTCCAATGATACCCCACACAATGGGAAAGAAAAAAAAAAAAAACATCACCACTTTACGTGTTGGCGTACCTAATTAATATATACACCCATATCAAATTACAGCTTTCTAGTACTAAGGGTCTCGGAGCTAGACCGCGGACAGACAGACAGACAGACATAACGAAACTATAAGGGTTCCTTGTTTACTACGGAACCCTAAAAATGGGGTATTACCGCCGAGTCGATGCATGTTTATTGCCTATGGAATATCATAACATTGAAGCAACAATTGACTGGAACCGTCTAAACAACACGTACAATTGTTGTACGATGCGAGCAAGTTAGTGGCCGTTCAAAACTGGTATGGGTAGCTACAGTTTTGAGGGTTGAAACACTCGGGTCATGGGGCCCGGGTGCGCGTTTTTCTCGCCGACTGGTCGACACTTCACATGACCAGAGGGCTGGCTCGTTCCAAGACTCGTTTCTAGTATTCTAACCTTTCAACGTGGCAATGCTGCCATTCTTCTGGACACGTTTCTGGATGACAGCGATGCAAACAAATACGCCTAACCTTTAACTGGTGACAAGCGGTCTCACAGGCCGAGCAGCAACAGTGAACCGTCATTTCACCTTCTTCCCCGCGCTTCCTTTCTTTCAACGCCTGAGTAGCTTCGACTTTAGTTGCGTCCACGCCGTAAAGAGGGATAGTTGCGTCGTATTGTCCCAAATCGGTAAGTTACATCGATGTAAAGTTCGGCAGCGGTCTCTCAGACCTTAATGTCACCACTTATGTAACTTTTAAAAGTAATTTAGTTTTATTGTTTTTTTTCGTATTTGACAGTTATTACTTGCAATTAATAATTCCGCACCTCCAAAAAAGAAGCGTAGGGAGTTGGGAGTTGGGAATGTAGTGCCAAACACTAGAGAACGGCTTGAAAATATATAAATTGAAGAGTTTTTGGCACAGGAAGACTCAAGTAGATCGGAAGCTGAAAATATTCCCGAAAACTTCGTCCCGGAGCAAAATGACCATGACTCGGAAACCGAAGAAAGTGCTTATGAATATGAAGAACAAATTCAGGAGAATCAACAGTTAGAAAGTGACAATGATGATGAACCTTTATCAAGATTAGTTACATATTTCTATGGCAAAAATAACCAAAGTTTGACTGTTGTCAGTTTTGTAATATGATACTAGTGATTAAAGCATTTTTTTATTTTTTATTAATTAGTATCGTAACTATAAGGAAAAATAGTGTTTTTGTTACAATATGTTGATAATTTTTTTTTATTTGTGATTATTGATCTCATCTCTAGTTTTTTGATTTTAGCTAATACATACATTGTAATAGCAAAAGTTCTTCAATAAAAATTACGTTTAGAGTTTATTGGTTAGTTTTATTTTATCCTTTTATATGTTATTAAACTGTTTTTAAAGACAGCGCTAAGCTACCTTATCTAATTTCTATGCTATAGACCAGATACGGCAGCGGCCTCTCAGGCCGTTCGTCACTAGTTACGCTACACAAAAACCATGTCACCAGTCAAACGCTAAGGCTCGTATTACAGAACCACACTCAAGACTCAAGTATTACTTAAAACTAACTTCAACCAATCAAAAGGCTTTTTAAACGAGTTTTAAGTAATGTTTGAGTTTTAAGTGAGGTATTATACAAGATAACATTAAATTCCACGCGGATGAAGTCGCGGGCAACAGCTAGTATTGTATAAGCATTTTAATGTACAGTACCGACCAAAAGTCCATAAGCAATCTCACAAAGCAATAGACTGACGCTTCGGTTTGACTTACGACCTTCTTCTATAAGTTGTTACAATACTGTAGACACGCACATTACACACACACACTCACTTTGTCTGCAACCAATGACTAGTTCAATAATCATCATTCGTTTTTAGTTTCATTCGTCTTGTTCACATAAATATTAAAGTTTAGCAGGTAGACCACAAAAAACTAAGTAAATTATTTCGATTTCTGTGGGGTAGATGCAGTTTGTTACAAGTATTCAATTAATAGAACTTTGTTGGTTCGTGCCGTGATAATATTGGTGACGAGCATTTAGCGCAGTGTTGTGGTTATTATTATCAAAAAGCAGGCATAAAATATATTGAAGAGATCAGATCAGATCAGAGAATATTATTGCGCTGCGTAAAAGTGAAGTGAATATCTAATGAAACCGGACTAAGTGTGAGTGTTATCATTTATATATTTCATATTTTACTAAACATAAATCTTAATCAAGGGTATTGTTGATAGAACAGAGGTATTGTTGAGACAGAAGATGCCTTTAAAGTTTTAAATTCATTGTGAGGTTTAATTCGATTAGTGAATAATAAATAATAAGGTATTATGTGTAATAAAAACAATGTTTTTCTTTGTTCTAGAGAAATACTGTGAGGGTTAAGAGATATGAGGAAGGGGCTTATTATCGAGTAGCAGCGACGTCAAATGGTGAATGAAACAAATGGTTTCATACCAACGAGATATTTTGCTGAATTATTAAAAACACGTCATTATGAACCGTTCGCCGTGCACTCTGAAGGCTTGCATCACTGAAGACCAGCTAGAAAACCGTTTTCGACCTTAAAATATTGACCGTACCAACTTAATAAACAACAGATTCGTTATTGCATGAATTTATGGTAACGAATTTTTTAAGCACGTTTCAATAGGGTGTTTGTCGTATTTCTTGCAGATATACCGAAATTGTTTAATATTATTTTAGTAATAGTATTATTTTAGGATTAAAATTTGAGGTTTAGTTTCAATGTTCTTTTCGTAAAGAAAATGAATACTTAAGCTATAACCTCAATACCAACCAATATTTACTAAAGCCAAATAAAGTTTAAAATAATTAATATGAACAACTGCCTTTATCCTTAAAATCAACAATTTTGTCAGTAGATTTTTTTTACATTTTAAGTAGTCTAATATTCTTATTTATTGCTTAATTACTTAGACCATGATCAAAGCTTTATATTTATGGTGCAAAAAATCCAATTAAAATTTAAAACATTTCAAAATTTAAATATGTCAAAATAATACAAATTGCTTTTAAGTTTCTAGACATCTATTTCACATATTATTCAGGTGAAGTAATGATAAAGTCAAAGTCAAAGTCAAAGTCAAAGTCAAATAATTTATTTCAATTAGGCACAAAAAGGCACTTTTGAACGTCAAAAACAAAAAATAGAATTGATTCTAGTCGCCCCTTCCAAAGGGTAGTTTTCGTATGGAGAAGAATGGGCAAGAAACTCCACCGTTACTCTTTTAAAATGTTTTACAATATTTTGTATACATTAATTATATAATTATATGTGAAAACGATGCACCTGGAATAAGATTTATATACCACAATAGGTAAAAATAAAAATGAAGCAATGATAGAAAAAATAATTATGTAATGGATACATGGTGTTCACATATTTACAAGCATTGTAAAACCTATACGATATTCCTAAAAAAATTACAAGTGATACTAATTCGTCAGTGTGTGAGTTCAAGTAATCACAGAATGTAAAAAAAAAAATGTTGTAATATTTAATTACACAATTAAATTAGCAACCAGTTTGATTTTGTCTAGACTCAAAATTATCCTATGGAGCTAGACCAGCATGTTTCCAAGCATTCTTATCTAGGATAAATAATTGTAGCAGTTTGATAACTATACTTAAGTAAAATAAACATAACGAATAAATATTATTTATTTTTTATTATAACATATCACGCATTTTTTATTCTAAACCCTTTATTGCAATAACAACATTAATAAATAGGCAGGATATTTAAAAATATTATTATTGCAAACAAAAATAATAATATTTGCAAAAACAGCGCTGTGATTTACGAGATTAGAACCTTAGCCATCTTGAATCTAAGACCAACGCTTAACGCCTTCTGCTATCTGCACATATAATTTACTTTCGAATTTTAGCAATGCGATACACTGGCCAAGGTCACGCGTACGAGTATGATGCGTGCCAACAAAAGTTATGGAAATATAAGTGCGGCGCCCGCGAACCGTGACGATACGATAGTGTGTAGCGCAAAACTGCGTTCTCTGTGGTGTATGTACGGCACTCACACCACAGACGTCTGACTGTTTACACATACAAATGTACGGACTATACCGCGTGTTCACAGCAATACGACTCTTAGCGTGCTCATGCACTTTTGAGCGCTTACTGTACCTACCTACATTCAAAATTAAATTTCAATATCAGTTATTTTTAAATATGGGTAAACAATGTGCAGATGTTTTAAATTCATGTAACAATTATATATCAAAGTCTTGGTATCACCATATTTTACCTTTCAGCATGCAAAGTACATAAAAAGAAATCACAAAAATAAATAAATACTTAACAGAATAAAATTTAAAATGAGATCAGTCAAACTGGTTTAAAAATAAAGTAAGTACTTTAAAAAAAAATCCTATAGTTTATACTGCAAATATTCAAATACACTGTAATATACGCTTTAAAAATTAAATAAAAAAACCTAAATAAACTGTTAGTTTACTTACCTAGGTGTCAACGTCACATTTCAAAGAGTTTTTCGTAATATTTATTTAATTTTGAATTCTTTTCGTAATATTTATTTAATTACGTAAAATTCGGCAAGGTGTCGAAACGAAACAAGAGATAAAGCTATTCATAACTCCGCGAATAATTAATACCCTCAGCAATAAACAAATTACAATTGAAAAGCTGGCAATAAATCTCATAGCTTAGTAATAATTAACTTCAACTTAAATTAATTATGTTTTTGGAATCAAAAGTTTTGTTTGTTTTCTGTTCATAATTATTTATTATGTTTATCTTTTTAAAAGTATATACTAGTAATAAACAGTATTAAAGACGGTATGTGAAGTAAAATATCATGAGAAATACTTTTGGTAATGGTAAACTTTGCTTGCGCGATGCAGGATTTTGTTTGACGTCAGTGTGATGCGTACTTGCGTAATTTATGTGATGTGACGTCGTAAAAGCCGTCATAAGGCTTCATCATCATCATCATCATCAGTCTATAAATGTCCCCACTGCTGGGACACAGGCCTCGTCTCTGTGAGAGGGAGTGGGCCGTAATCTACCACGCGGGCCCAGTGCGGGTTGGTAGATGTCACATGTCTTCGAATTTTCGGTTCTAGAACATGCCGGTTTCCTCACGATGTTTTCCTTCACCGTCAAGGCTTAGTTAGTACCAATTAAATAACCACACCCCTTAATCGTACCAAAGAAACTTTTTTGAAAAACGCTGAAAACTCCACTAAGGTAAAAGATGTTGTTTGTAGCGTACTAGCTGATACTCGTAGTTTAATAAATAAAGATTCAGAGGGCGCAAAAGATTTCAATTAATTTAAATTACTCTAAAGACGACAGCAGTTTTCCCTAAGGAGGTACGACTTACGCATACTTACCCTACTTAGCGCTATTTTGTTAACTTAACTTCAAACTTGAGTGAGCTCAAGTGACCGCACACAATTCTAAAGCGAATTCTTTTGTTTTAAAAGCCAATCACAACTCTCTGATCGAATTGATATTTCGAAATAATAATAATAATAATTTATTTTATTTCAAATTCAAGTAATATAGTAAGTACATCATAAATAAAAACATATCTTAAGGATCTTATACTAACAAAAATTCGACAAGACATCTGTGCCTGAACTAGATAAATAAATATCTGTATCTCAGACAACAGCGCTCATTCCTAAAATACCATTTAAAAGCTTACAAGTTCAAATTCAAATTTGTTATATTAATAGACACATTTCGTTACTTTTAGAACAACTAGTAGCAAATAAAATAAGATAAGAATGCAAATAAAGTAAAAAAAAAAAAAATTAAGTAAAGTGGAGTGGGGTGTGGAGTAATACAACGTGCAGTGTACTTGATTATAATGAATGATTACGTAAAGGTACAGTGAAGGTTTTTTTTAAGCTCACCGGGGAAGCTCTTGGTCTGCATCTCACCTGATGGTAAGTGATGATCAGGCCAAAGGTGGAAGCGAGTTTCTCCCGGAATCCTCAACAGCCATCCTAACTAACGAAACACAAAAATGCTGTTAACATTGTTGTTATGGCGTCAGACTTAGATAAGATGGTGGTAACTAGCTAGGCGGACTGAGAACAAACCCTACCGAAACCAAACCGAGCAGAAAATTTTGCCCCCACTGTGAATCGAACCCGGGACCTCTAGGTTTGAGACAGGTGGTCTAACCACTAGACCACAGAGGCAGTAAGATAAGTAAGCAAAGTGACACCGTACATCAATTTGCCGTGTTGTAGCAATTTCATACAACTTTAGAGGTATTAGGAACAGGGTTAGTTCACTCATGCTCTATAGAAGTGAGAGGATCCTGCAACCAGACGGGTGTCATGTCTGACGGGCAACTGTCCAACGATTGGTGTCGGGGAAGTTATATATATGGTGTTCGCGCGGTAAACTCTAATTGCGCGATGTAGGATTTGTGTGACGTCAGGATTTTGTGTGACGTCAGGCCTTTGATGCGTAGTTCGCATGTGGCGATGTAGATGCCACCACACAACTGTCAAAGAATGCCAGATGTGATTTGAAAATACGTACAATTTAAGTTGGTAGTCAATTTCTTTAACAATTAATTTCCCTGACTGTCGTCATCACCTGTCTAGCCTTTTTCCAACTATGTTGGGGTCGGCTTCCAGTCTAACCGGATGCAGTTGAATACCGGTATTTTACATGGAGCGACAGCCTATGACCTCCACAACCCAGTTACTGGGTAACATGACGAAACTCTTTGGCTTACCAAAGAGTTTTGTCATGTTAACCAACCAGTCTTAACTGGTTATCAGATTTTCGGTAACGACTATAAAAAATCAATGAATGACAGTCGGACCAACAGTTTAACGTGCTTTTCGAGGCACGGAGGGATCTCGATAAGTAATGGATGGTCACCCATCCACGAACTGACCGCAGCAAGCGTAGTTTAACCGTTTTTATTTAGCTACGAGCCCCATAGGCACTTAATCCATTTCACATACCTACTATTTTACCTACTTTTACTGTGTAGTGAGGCTGGTTTTTTCACAGTAGTTTTTCAGAAATCAATCTAATTTATTGTTCGTAAAAAAAGGTTAATGTTCCATTAACGTTAAGAAACATCTGTGAGTGCGGCTGTAAGACTCTTTATCTTAATTATCCATCAGCGTAACAACACGTTTCATTGCTAACAACTAAACTCAGCTGGATTCAGTCACTGAATTGCCTACTGCCTGCCTGATACTTTACCTACTGTTTTATGTTTAAGTAATTTAAAGTAATGTTTGATTTGTGGAATTGTGAAACACTGTGATATTGTTGAAACAAAACAGAATAGAATGATAAAGTATCGCCATGCCGCGGTTTGTGGTTATAATGGTAACAGACCAAATGCTTTTTTTTTTTACAAAATGAAGGTTTAGTAATAAGAAAACAATTTATTTATTTTTTCTATGATTGTGTCATTCTATTTAGTTTGTATTCTTCTTGTGCGACTCGCAATAAATAAGTTTTCTTCCTTTTTTCTTTTATCTTGACCTTATCTAAATTAAGACCAAATTCTCATCCAAGCCGATCAGCTACAGTATTAATTTCAAAAGCTAAGCTTCTCCATAAAATATAGTTGTTCTATCTCTTTGTAAGGAGACACAGTGAGTGTAGAAAGTAAGGAAATAACTCAACGTCGTGTCCGTAGTCACGATTAATGTACCCAAGTGTGTTCTTTGATATACGGGGCGTCCTAGCCGTAGGCACCTGTCCTACCGCCAGCGATTAGCGAGAAGCTAGTAGCGTTCCCACTGCTGGGATGACCTCCTTTCTTCGAGAGGGATTGGGCTGTAATCTACTACGCGGGCCCAATGCGGATTGGTAGATGTCACATGTTTTCGAATTTTTGGTTCTAGGACATGCCGGTTTCCTCACGATGTTTTCATTCACCGTTTTGAGATCAGTGGTGATGAAATTATTTACACAAAGTAATGCGCCTACCTAGGTTCGAACTCACAATCTATTTATTGCTCGTTTTTCTGGACCTTTTGTCTCGTAGATGGTGTGAAAAGTAGAGTATTCACCCCGGGGAAAAAGGCACCTTCGTCTTGGACGAGCTTGAATCCCTCGCTGCAATCAGGGTTCTTGTATTAACTCCCGAGCGAAACTAGTTTGGGGAAACAAGTTCATCCGCGCGCCTAGGTCTATGCAAGGCAGAGCCCCAGCGCTGATAGCTGGTGGCTAGTACTCGCCAGCGGTGTGAACAGTCAGCAATTAACTATCACTTTACCTATCTCTTTCACTTACACGAGTTCTGCAATCTTTTATAAGTTTCTTGGTCGAGATAATCGTTGACAGCTAGTGGCTTCCTCGCCAGCGGTGGGACCGGTGTCTTACGAACAGCGAATAAAAGTGAGAATGGATTGGTTGGCTCAAGATATTGACAGTGGAACAGAGAATAATTTTGGCCGCTATCAATAATCTTGGTCAACTACTGACGGAGGATTTCACCAATAAAACTGAACGCGATCAGCACATCTAAACCACTTTTAGGAGCTGTCAGTTTTATCATTGTTGTCGAATATTTGACACTGACAGCTCTTGAACGCAATGAGTCGTAAGCAGCAGTGTTACCATCGTCTGGATTTTTCCAGACATATCCGGCTTTTTGGTCCCCCGTCCGGACTTTCTACGGCTTTGTAACTAATCAAGAATTATCTACATGAGGGTTTTTTGAAGTGAAAACTTCTCAAGGTGCGTTAGGCATTTTAGAAATAGGAAAAAACCATTGAACTCGCGACCTGTTACCGACACCGTGGAGTAAAAGACATCAACGTATTGATTACCGCGGTGCCATTTTTTTTTTAAATTTTGACTTGTGTCGGCACTCCCGGATTGCCACAGTTTTTTTTTTTATAAGTACAAAGATTTCATTGAATAGGTTCAGTACTTACTCATTGAATACACGGACACGGGCACGGACACCACCACCGACATTTTACTTTAAAATAATTCTGTTTTCAGTGAACAGTGTAATTTAAAAGTAAATTATCCGTGTTCTTGCTTGCTTTTTGTCAGTACTTTTCAAATTTCGAAATGCTAACACTTAACAGCTGTCTTTAAAATAAAAACTAGAGTCCGCGCCACCACTAAAGGCCTTTAGAAGCGGCGGTAGTGTCTATGCCATTGCATCAAATTGCATTAAAAAGAAAATTGTTCCACAATTTTCCACCGGACTTCAGAGTGGTATCACGGACTCTAATAGATGCGTGTGTTCTGGTCAATATCAGCCAATCGACGCCTTGTATTACCGGTATTTTTTTTTCAGATTCTAAACTTGTTTACTTATCTAAAAACGAGACATTAAACCTTAATCTCCTCATTGTTTTCTTTCTCTTTCTTTCATCATAAACCAGATAATATACAAGTTGTCGAGCAGGTTCAATCAGGGGGCTTAACTTTTCAAAAGATAATAACTTCTATCCAACACATGAGGCCCTGTTCTCATTAATTATTTAGATTACTAAAATGTTTCTCTTGAATATTTGCATAAGGTTCTATACTTATAGCTCTCAAGAGGAACTTTATATATGTTATATATTGTTTGAAAAATTGTACTAATTTCTCAACAACTCCCAATAGCTAGTTTAACAAAGCTTTCGACAATGTCAACGTTTTATAAATGTAAATATTTAACTGACCCTCTAAAAACTGATTGACCTTCTAATGATGCACACTTTTTTAAATAATTGTACCTTTTATGGTTCCATAGTAAACAAGGAACCCATAAAGTTTCACCATGTCCATCTGTCTGTCTGTCTGCGGCTTAGCTCAGAGACTCTTAGTACTAGAAAGTTGTAATTTGGCATGAGTGTATAATAATAATCACGCCGATAAAGTGGTAAAATAAAATCATGAAAAAAAAACCGGCTACGTGCGTGCTGGACCACGCACCATGAAGGGTTCCGTAGTTGGGATGAATTTATCCCAAAAACAAAGTTAACATTGTAGTTGAAAAACAAATTCTCACTTAAGGAATGTTGGGGAGAATATGTTTTTGTAACTGCAATTTTAAGTTGTTCTATTATTACTCATAAACTTGTAGAGCCTACTTAGCTGTGATAGTTTTCCTTTTAATTTCGTTATTTTTAAACTACTGCTGTGAATTTTTCACATATCCAAAACCAACCATTTAGTAAAACAGATCCCTGAATCCAAAATCAGTTTTCACTTGCTCACAATATTTTTGAACGACCTTTTCAACGACACTCCACACCATGGGACAGAAGAGAAAAAAATCTCCCCACTTTACGTATAGGGGAGGTAATAAAAAAACCATGATTTTATTTTATCACGTCGGCGTGATTAATATGTATACCTATGCCAAATTACAACTTTCTAGTACTAAGAGTCTGTGAGCTAAGCCGCGAACAGACAGACAGACGGACATGGCGAAACTATAAGGGTTCCTTGTTGACTACGGAACCCTAAAACGGACAGAAAATTTTGTTTTATTTTGGTGAAACATCGGCAAATGTCCTAGTGGGTCGGAAATTAGACCTCTAGTTGTGAGTTTGGAATTTACAGTGCTTTTTTGTAAAAAATCACTTGGAACTTGACATAAGTGATCTCATATGAATTCGAAAGCGAAATCGCTTATTTATATTAAGGCGGAATCTCATCTCACCTCCGTTCGGATGTTGAAGTGATTTTCAAAAAGAGAATGGCACAAAGGCCGCGTCCTACATAAAAGCGATCAAGAATTCACGAACGGTCGCGTGCAAAAATGTCATTTTTTGTTCGGAAAATCGGAAAGCGCCCTCTGTGATCTGTCGGCGTGACCACGAATTCAGGGTCATCGAAAAAAAGTTCGAACGATCGTGTATACGCGCGACGATCGTTTTTAAATAGGACGTGTGTACGCGTGACTGTTTTGTTTTTATAATTAATTTATTTTCTGATTCAAATATACAGGCTGGCTGAAAACTGTTACCGTGGATTCAGTACGTGATTCTGAAACCTCCTTTTTAGTTTTTTTTTTTTTTTTGTTTGGGAATATATCAAGTAACTTCACCCGCTCTGGGTGGAACGGGAGGGCGTGTCAGACTCTTACTGACTAAAACCCACCCGTGTTGCTTCAGTTGCCATGTTGCCAGGGGTCACGGTAACCCTTTCGGACTTTCCCGCAACCCCGACAGGCATCGGCCCTAATGGACCCCGTCAGTTCTGCTGACATCTCTTTGAAGGCGCGCGTGGAATACAACGCGCCTGCCGTCGACCCAGGCCTGGTCCTTATCGAACGGCGAGCTACCCAGTGCTCACCGTCCGCAAGCCCGCGCCTACGGTTGTCGGGAATTGGCCTGAGATTTCCGACGCCCAGGGCGTCTCCTGCGGTGGTTAGGGGCGTGAGGGCACGAAATTGGTCTCTCCCTCACGCGTTCCGCCTCCTCCTTTGCGAGCATTACTGCAGAAGGAGGTGCCGGCCTCCCAAGCCCTCTCGCTCCGTACCATGGCCTAGACCAGGGTCGATCGTAAGAGATCACCGCCGCCGATCGCCTCCACGAAGACAAGGGGGTGCTCCGCCCAAGCCGGGCAGACCTCCACCGTAGAGTCCACCGTGTCCTCTGGGCGATCCACACAATGGTGACATCCGGGCGTTTCCTCCCGCCTTATCCGGAACAGGAACCTCCCAAAACAACCGTGTCCGGTGAGGACCTGCGTCAAGCGGTAGGTGAGGACGCCGTGGCGCCTCTCTAGCCATTCCTCAAAGAGGGGACTTATCATCGCAATTGTGGCGTGCCCAATTCTGGATTTCAACGCAGGGGGCGTTGAAATTATTCGTCGGTTATAAAAAAAAAAAACTGCTGTTTCATACATTTTGACCGCGTAGGTATTGCACTTTTCTATGAAACAGCAAAAATAACCGACGAAAAATTTCAACACGAAAGGTTTCAGAATTCTGTACTGAATCCACGGTAACAGTTTTCGCGTCGATGTCACTGCCAACCTGTATACCTACTAAATTGAGGATACATAATATTTTTAAACAAGCAGATTTATCATCCTCATTCTAACAGCCTAACTGTACACAGGTAAGCTAGATCATGCCTCTTAGGCAAAACGTACTCACCAAGATTAGGTACCGCTAGAATTAAACTGCCCTCCGGCATCGAAGATTTAATTACTGCAACAGAGCAACTAGTCTCTGGCATAGAATATCTAAGGATTCATAGAAACTAAACTCCACTCCAAATGCATTCTAATACTCGTTTTCACTTATACTAGCCGACATCTAAATGCGCGCTGTTGAGTTTTCAACGCACGGCTTAGCGCCGAAAAATGAAAACCGCGAGCTTACCTAGCGAGGTTTTATTTAGGTATTCATTTAGGTGTCGCTTAGTGTTAGAGAAAATATTGTGTCTGGTGGGCAACTAACCAATGATTTATGTCGGGACTTTGTATACAGGGTAAATTTTACCAGAGTTCTCTACATTAATTTATGTTCGCATAACTCGTCAAAATGTAGGGAACAGCGTATTTTTTCATTTCGCTATTTAATTTTTGCTCCCATAGTAAAAGTTGTTCATAATGATGAGTAAAGTAACGTGTTTAAGTTTGCGCACTGGTTAAAAAAAAATCCTGATGCTAGTCGCGCGTTAAACTTTGCTTGCGCGATGCAGGATTGTGCGTAACGTCAGTGCAGTGATGCGTAGTTCGCGTGTGGCGATGTAGATCGGGATGCCACACGGGCTTCAGATTTCGGGCTTAAGATACGTCCAATACCGTTAGCGTTGAATCGTACTGCGCTCGATAATCAACAATATCGAAAACCCCAAAAACTATGATATTGATTACAAAAGCAAAATCATCATCAGTCATTACACTTGCACTACGAAAATCATCCTTACTTCTATGACTTAAAGGCGCTGTAAGAACTTGTTACCACTGATTCGCGGTTCACTGTACCTACTTGTGTCGCTTCTACTCTATTTTGTTATTCTATGTCTCTGATCATGTTTCTTACCTAACGTCGATAAACATTGCTGGTTCAGAAGCAATGTAATCAATTGGATTTGTTAGTTCTACAGCTGTTTTATCTTAAGTGAGACAGCCTCGTTAGTTAGAGCAGTGATCGGCAAACTCATTAGTTAATAGAGTCAAATATCAATACCTACTATAGCGACTAAGATTTCTTATGAGAGCTAATCCTTTCTGTGTGTCCAAACTATCTCAATACACTTTTCTTAATACTTAAAACTTCCATCTTCTTTCACTCCACAACGCTTCTTAAAATTAACTTGCTAAGAAGAAGGACGCCTTCATCATCATCATCATATCGGCTGATAATATGATGAAGGCATCTTACTTATTAACAAGTTAACCTTAGAAAATTTTGAAAGGTACACACTTAATGACAAATTTTCGATATCCTGTTAGTTTTTGGTGAAAATACTTCGGAAATAAATCTTTGAAATATAGTTCGAATTTTGAATAAATCTTGATTTCTTACTAAAAGACTGAAACCCCAATTCCTACGCGTATCTCCACTCGCACTCATCAACATTTGTACAGAGCCGCAATTTATAGGCCAAAGAGCCGCATGCTGCTCACGAGCCTTGGTTTGCCGACCACTGGTCTAGAGGTATGTGGGTACTGGTCTAGGTGGTGTGTTTGATCCACTTAGCCAGACGTTTACTGGGTTTTGGATTAAGGAATACTCAGAAGCAAGTCAGGGGCTAAAATTTGTGCCAAGTTAATGGCAATAGACTTGCCCCTTGTTACACGGGACTTGAAACTAACAAAACTTAACTAGCTCTCTTTAGCCTCCTCCTAACTTAGTTGTGCTGCTGGGGAGTTTGTCGCGTTACTTTTTCTTCCCCGCTAAAGCACTAGGAAGTGGTGAAGGGCGGACGTTTTGGGGGGACAGCAGTCTTATATAATTTTGACGTTCAAAAAGTACTGACTCTAAGCCTAGTTTGAATTAATGACTTGATTTTGGAACGTCCGCTATACGTTGATTTTGGAACGTTTAGCGGTACAAGGTTATTATGGTACGAGACCAAAGTTGGAACGCCACCATCTTTATTTTTTTAATACATTTTCAATGACATTTCACAAAACGTCAACGTCATTCGAACGCCAAAAGATGTTTTTAAAGGGCGGAGCGTAAAATTTTATTGGGGAGGCAACTGGATGGCGAGTGGTAATCTGGATCTTGAAGTGATACCGAACCCCCCGTACAGTCCGAATGTACCCCAAATGGACGGGGCGGAAATATGGGGGCCTAACATTTTTTTTTGACATGACATTCAAAATTTAAGCTCTATTATGTGCAAGGAATTTGTGTGTATCCCCAAGCACCGCCACTTCGACTGGTTCTGTGCTTCTCGCATCCAGCGGATCCCTGCAGTCTTTACAAGGTCATCGGTCCACCTCGTGGGAGGCCTTCCAACGCTACTCTACGCCACTCCAGAACCTTTCGGCCCCATCGGCCATTCGTTCTGCGAGCAATGTGCCCATTTTATTTTTTTTATTTTATTTGTTCGGGAAAATAAACAGTTATACATTAAAATCTAATACTAAGTTATAAATATACGAGAGTTACAAATTACCCACGACATTTTCCACAACATGTTAAAAGCTATATCTAACAGTGCGCTATTCTAAGCTACTAAAACAGAAAAGTAGTTAGTAATGAACTTAAACAAAGACAGGCATGCAAAGAACAGAGAAGGAGAGAGGGAGAGAGAATGAGTAAATATTAATCTAACTATTTTGATCCAAAATTGTTTTGTATATAACAGTTCTAAATTTTTGAGCAGAGACAGAAAAAAGTCGATGTCTTCAAAGATATTGTTGTATTGATTGGCAAGGCGACGTAAGGGTGCACGCAAGCCTGCGTTCGTACGACAAGAACTTACTGCAAATAGAGGTCTTGCGCGCACTCCACGGCATATCGTTGTTCTGGGTACTACATAACTAATTTTGTTGCGAATATCCATACAATCATAATTATTGCACAGATCAAACAGGAACATCGTTTCCCATTGCCACTTAAGTTTGGCAATTCTTCGGGCTATGTCGGTTACCTTGCCTGCGGATCTCTTCATTTCTGATTCGATCACGTTTAGAAACTCCAAGTATAGCCCTATTAATTGCCCTTTGGGTGACTTTAAACCATCTAATGAGCCGTTGTGAGCTACCACGTTTCAGTGCCATAGTTCATCACTGGCAACATGTACTAGTCAAAGACTTTCGTCTTAAGACACTGCGGTATGTGAGACGAGAAGATATTGCGTAGTATTAGTATTGTAATATATGTTAGCATAATGTAATTTATTTCATATTGTCTGATCGCTAAGAGCGGCTTGAAACTGTCAAAGGTTTTTCTGTAACAAATTCTTCTTCATATTATTTTCTTCTTTTTGATAAATAATTGGCTATGTTTCGTAAAGCTCCAAATAAGCCTTTTCGAATAACCCCAACAAAGTATAAAGCAATGTAATAATAAAAATGTGATAATAATTTTATTTGTTTATTTGCTCAATATTAAAAACTATCGTATGATCTTTTGATAAGGTGCGGGCAGGCAAGTTTTATTGCTATGCCAAATATTTATAAAAACGTATTATTTGCTACGAGTTTTTTTTTTCCTTATTATTTTTATAATAAGTACCAAACCCAATTCACAATTGACAGGTTTGTGACATTGATAATAAAATTATCAAACGGTGATTGCGACAATAACAACTTACAGTATTATGACATTCAAATATACATACTTTGAATTTGAACTTCACAATCATTTAATTGACAATTTGACTTTTATTTTTTGATTACTGCTACTTTTTTTACATTTGAATTTTTTTGTATTAATTTGACATTTACTGTAATTTGAACGATTTGACATAAATTTTTATTATGTATTGTTAAAATTTCCTACTTGTTATTTAAATTTAATATGTCTTTAAATTTGTGTAAATTAACATGATTTGCATGCCCATATATGACGGTAGAACATGGAGGATTTTCTTAATAAAACATCAATGTAAAATTACCCATGTTTGCAAAGTAATAAATGATTTGATTTGATTCAAACTGCAATTAAATTTTCCGAGGTAGGTTAACTTACCTACCTAATTAGGCGATTTATTCAGCATAAAAATAATAGGCAATTATTACGTCATCTTGACCAATGTGTCCCATAACCATTACCTATATCGTAAACCAAGAAACACGTGTTTTTTATTAAGATATTCTCCTTTTTATAAATACTGTTTATGATTTTCTGAGACTCATCTTTATTTGGAAGGAATTCCGTAAAAATCACGATGTGACGACAATTATGCTCACAAATTGCTCCCGTTTCTTCATGCCGAAAAAGTAAAAGATTCTCTTCCTTCCTCGGCATAAGGAAAAGTTGCTGTTGATTTACCGGAAAAATGCTAAATTACGCGACAGAAATTCGGCGTGCTTTCGGTTACGAGAAGCGATACAGCTTTGCAAATTACGCGACTGAAGTCCGTCGTAATCTCACTATGCTTTTTAAATAAATTACCAGCAACGTATCCGGCCGAAAATGGAGAGGAGCTCGTGGCTAAGCAATAACAGCCAGAGGTCGATCCATCAGGTTAAGGTACGCTTGCCGCGGTTGGGTGACCATCTTAGCATACCGCGACCCCTCCGTGCCTCGGAAGGCACGTTAAGCCGTTGGTCCCATAAATATTATTTGTTAAGACTGCTGTTCTCATCATCGCCGCTCGCTGGCGGCAGTGAATCAGGGGTGTGGGGACAGTGGCGAGTCAGCTGGCCTCAAGGCCAAGCGCGGGCCCAGGCGCCACACGAAAAACGGTCTTAATCTCATATTTGCTTTTTTAACCAACACCAAACCTACATGTTATACAGTCCACTCATCTTTTATTTTACTCCACCATGATCTATCGTCGCGATAATTATTATAAGATAAAAATGATACTTAATTGCAACACATGTGACGTCATTCCTCCACAGGATTACACCCACCTCCACCTGATTACACAAATATGACCACCTGTGCCAAGGACGGGGGTGGCCTAAAAACACGGAATCTGTGTGACGTAATTTATGGATGGCTTCCAATTAGGATAAACTCAGTATTAAACCGTAGCTACTCGTAGAAAATTACCTGTAACCTGCTTCTATTATGGCCTTTGATTCCGGAGTTTCGCAGCGCAATCATTTCAACAGTTTCTAATGTATCACCTGAAATCAAAGTTTACAAACGCGATATTTCATTTCGACATTGATGAAGTTGATTAATTTGCAAACTTTACAAAAAGAGCCCTCGTTTTGTTGAGTTTGTTTTTGAAGTGAAAACTTCTTTAGGCGCGTTAGGCATTTTTGAGATGGGACTAAACCATTGATTTCGCGACACTGTAACGCAATTTACCGACACCGTGGAGTAACAGACATCAACGCGTTGTTTACCGCGGTGCCGATTTTTATTCAAGTTTTCACTTCTGTCGACCCTCTCTATGAGTGCCACTGTTTTTGTAAATTGTACGTAATTAATTTGCATTCGAATATGTATTTATGCCTTCATGATTTTGACACTGCTGTCAGAACTGCTGTGGATTACGGCTCGCCCCCAATCATAGAGAGGAGGCCTGTGTCCCAGCAGTGGGAATGTTATAAGCTGATTAGTTTAACCTTCATGAGTGATGAAACTTAAATCATTTGGTACAAGCTGGACAAGTCATCTATGTAATACAGGGTGGTAGGGTCGACTTTGCGTTGAATTTTTTTGTCGGTTATTAAAAAAGAAATCAGCTGTTTCATAGAAAAGTGCAATACGCGGTCAAAATGTATGGAACAGCCATTTTGTTTAAATAACCGACGAAAAATATCAGCGCAGGGGAGTTCAGAATCCCGGGTGTCGCCATTGTGTGGATCGCCCGGAGGACACGGTGGAGCATACGGTGGAGGTCTGCCCGGCTTGGGCGGAGCATCGCCGTGTTCTCGTGGAGGCGATCGGCGGCGGTGATCTCTCGCGTCCGGCCCTGATTCGGACCATGGTACGGAGCGAGAGGAAATGGGAGGCCGTCACCTCCTTCTGCGAAGCAGTAATACTCGCGAAGGAGGAGGCGGAACGCGTAAGGGAGAGGCAAACTTCGCGCCCTCACGCCCCTAACCGCCGCAGGAGGAGACGCCCTGGGCGTCGGAAATCACAGGCAGATTTCCGGCCACCGTAGGCGCGGACTTGCGGACGGTGAGCACTGGGTGGCTCGACCAGGCCCGGGTCGACGGCACGTTGTGTTCCACGCGCGCCTCAAAGAGATGTCAGCAAAATTGACGGGGTCCGCTAGGACCAATGCCTGCCGGGGCTGCGAATAAGGGCTGAAAGGGAAATCGTGGCCCCCGGCAACATGGCAACTGAAGGAACACGGGTGGGTTTTAGTCAGTAAGAGTCTGACACGCGCTCCCGCTCCACCCAGAGCGGGAGAAGTTATTTGATAAATAATTTCCCACCCAAGAAAAAAAAGGGGTGTTCAGAATCAAGTACTGAATCCATGGTAACAAACAGTTTTCGCGTCGATGTCCTTGCCACCCTGTATACCCTTGCAGATTAACTAGATTTTTTTACCATGAAATAAACATCGCTTTTGTAGTTCGTTCATACGAGAGAAATATAAATAGATCTCTTTTTGTTTATACGTAAGGTATACTTTTCAACACAACCACAATCATTTTCCCTTTCGCTTAAAAGACTTTTGAACTATTTTAGGGTTGCTTGCTCCACAGAGCATGGAATCGCCGCGCCGGCAAGGTCTGGAGACGGCAGTAGATACTCATCAAATTCGTGGCTCCGAAAGTGCTTTGAGCGCAGAACTACTGTCACAGACCGCCTTCATATCTGTCAGTTTCTATAGGTACGTCATTTGTGTCTAAGTGCTCGTAAACTATACGCTTAGGTTGTATGGTAAGTGTAGACAATACCGCTTCTAGTAGCGGAAACTAAGGCGTCTCCGTGCGGCTCATTGGTCGATTCGCACGAATTTACGCTCCCGGAACCGGCACATCGACACTTTTAAATAATACTATATTTTCTGTAGGCGATTCGCACGAAGTTAATTTATTTGTGAGCGAATCGACAACCCCAGAAATACGTAGGTAAGCAATTGGCATTTTGAATTTAAGCAATAAAGTTAAGAAAAAAGTACACTAAGTTTACTGCATAAGACCTTCTGTGCTCTATGGGTTGCTCTTTAGTTTAACGGTTTAACCGATTTAACTAATATTGTGGCCAAATACCTATTTCTATTTTAGAGCGCCACCTGTATTCTGCTGCCCAAATACTGTGGCTATCGATATTCCAAAATTAGACCTTATTGCAATAGTTTTCAACTGATCCAAAATATTCTCACTGGGATGTTCAACGAGGCATGAAAGGGGTCGTATAAAGAATGGTCACTCATCTAAGGAACCCGACATGAGTTCCTCCAATAAACTGGTACCCTAATTAAGTAACTCATTTTCGTAAACGATTATGACCAATTTATTTCATTTTGACAGTTCAATAACATTCTTTGCATTATTTTCGTTGTTGGGCAGATTTTTTTTCCAATTTATGAAGCAATGGATTAGCAATCTGTTTCAAATCGAAACAGATTGTGATTGATCGTGTATTACGCGGGTCAAATTTCAAATGACCCGTTTATTAAAAGCTGTCATTTAATTTCACTTGTTAGTATGTTATGATGGATTCTTGCAAAATAATTCTCAACAATTTTTTTTTTGGCCTATGCTATGGAAGCTTTGTATATTGTTTCGTTTCAATGACAATACAATAATTGGTAGAGATTACTTAACAGCAGCCAGAATCGTATTGGGAACAGTTACAAGTTGGTATTGTCTTAAATATAAGTATTTAACGGTGTGCGAGCAAGCAAAATGTAATCACGCGATGAACAATTTAATATTTGAGGATAATTATTATCTTAGCATTTGCGAGAGACTTTCCATCTATTTAAACCGACCCATTTTAAATATTTAAGAAAGATAAAGTGTAAATAATTTGTTGTGTTTTCACATAACCCACATTTTAAGTAAATGCATAAGTTATGTCACAAATTGAAGGACTTCATTTAATATGTAGGTACACATACATGTTAAAATATGAAGGACCCCAATATGACTTCGGGTTTAGGCATAAATTGTGGGAAATAACTAAAATTTCGTCGTTACATAATTAATAAGTTTACCTACACTATTAAAAAAAGGAGGTAGTGTTCTCGAAAACAGATCAAAACTTGAATAGATTACAGCTTCGCTAAGATTACTTCAAGTGGGTTGAGTTCCTATACCTCACACTAGGATCCCTTGTGTTGTGAGCTCCAGGCTCTCTCGTTCCATTAGCAATTTTATATTAATAAAAAAGGTTCACTTTAAAACTTTTTTTTTACATTTTGACGGCATTTAATACTAGATAGGTAAATATTGTAAGTACATTGTTTAAATGGATCATACACTAGTATAGCTCTGTGCTGTGTTTATTTATATGCAACCAGTGTTTCTCATTCTAAATGAATAATGTATCTAAACTATGTATATGTCGCAGGGATATTGTCAAACCAGTGATATAATAATTTCACTAGTGAAATTATAATTAGGTACACGAAACTTTGTCAACCGCATCCATTTCTCACAATTTAACGGGCTCATTTCAGTGACATTATAATTCCTCTGGACCCACGCAGTGATATTGCAAGGCAGTAATATTTTAAAATACAATAGACATGGATATATTTAGTAACCTGTTCCGCGTAGCTATTTCTAAAGAGCTATAAAAAACTCCTGAAAGAAATCGACACGTGTTTCACCTCTCAACGAGGTATCCTCAGGATGACGATGGACTTGTTGCAAACTCGAACACGTCGTGTTGCCACACTGAGCGCTGAGTGCTCGGTGTAATAGCTACGCGGAACAGGTTACTAAATATATCCACGTCTATTGTATTCTATAATGGATTTCCGCAAGGTCACGCCTGAATCAATTAATTATCAGTAATATTTTGACAATTTCACTGTATGTGCAAGCCCGTTAAATTGTGAGACGGTCAATGATTGGCTTTTGTGATTACAACAGTTTTTTACAATTGGTGCATGAAGAAGAGTTGACCAATCAAAACGCACGAAGTCCCCACTACTAACTAGACTCATAAAATACCTAGGGTTATTAAAAAATCACTACAGCGTTCCCGTGAAATTACAATAACACTAAAAAAAATCCGTTAAATTATTAGAAATGGATGCGGTTGCCATGGTTTCGTGCAATTATAATTACACTAGTGAAATTATAATATCACTGGTTTGACAATATCCCTGCGACATATACAACTTACCATTATACATATTATGTACAAGTATGTGAAGGAAAAAATAAAAATAAAGGAAAGAGCTCATTAGGCGTCAAAAAATTCGTCCGCATCGCTGTCAGCGGGAAAAGTGCCCAAAAGGCTGGCAGCGTTGCCACGTTGGATGGCAATGCTGATGATTCTTTGGCCTAAGAATTGGTTAGCCCTCGTCACGTGGTTACGTGAAGAGTTGACCAACTGCTTGGCGATGCCCCGAAACACTCGGTAACCACTCGGACCCCACGGCCCTAGTGCTTCCACCCCATACGGCCCAAAAATATAGCTACCAGCAAGGTTTCTATATTTGTGCCGTTTTTTAAACTTGAATTATGTAAAAATAAGTGTGCATGCATGGTGTGATTTGTGTCAGTTGTGTTGGTGTTGTAAGAGAGTGTCTGTATGTTATACGTATATTAGTGAGTGTATCATATATTTGTGAATTGACAATGTGTGCACTGTGAGTTTTTACTTTAAATTAACAAACTTTCTGTCATGTCATAGTCCAACGTTAAAAAGCCTTTTGCTACCGTCACTCTGCCTTTTTTTTAATGCCAGTTTTGGTGTTTGGTGTTAGACTACCAAATAAAAATTCGATAAGTTTCCTTGATCAAAATAGAATGACAATGAACAGATAATAATTAACTCAAAGATTATTTTATAAAAATGCTTTCTGAGGCTTTTAGAGCTACAAGTTCTATGTTTAAAGTTCACTCACAATATTTTTGGAAAACCAATTAGCCTAAGATTTCACACCAATAATCCCCGAAGGGTTTGGCAGGGGAGTACCGATAGTAGAGCCTCATTTCACCAGTTATGTTTAAGTCCCATGTAATAGGGGGCGAGCCTATTGCCAACAACTGGACACGAATCCATGACAGTAATGTTCAAGTTAAACTCAGACAGTACATAATATGAATTGAAAAAGTCAGATTGTTACTTGCCTAGATTTGAACCCACAACAACCTCGTGCATGCGAAGCGAGGCCTTAACCACTGGGCCAACACGACACACTATGTTCTATGTTGGGGGTTTGGTTTCCGCACTTCGTCCTTCAGATGGACCATTGTGCGTAGACCATGGCGGCCGTCGGTAGCTATTCCAACCAGCCCATCTCCCTCCAGAATTTGAGTAAGTCTCCTCGCCTGTTCAGAACATCTGTAAAAGATCTGGGTGACCTGAGGGTTTGTGTTCTAATCTGGGTGACGCCTGTGCATTCATAGAGTACATGCGCAACGGTTTCCTCTGCCTCCATGCATGCCCTTGCATAGAGGACTGTCCGTTATGGCTATTGTGTGGAAGTGCTTGTTTAGCGAGCAATGTCCCGTGATGGTCCCCGATATCAGGCGCAGGCCGTTCCTGTCCAGGCGTAATAAACGCCTGATTAACTTGCTATCCAAGGATGGCATAGCTTCCCTGGACTGCCTGCATTCCATAACTTTCCTCGACAAGTCCTTTACTGTCCAGGCCGCTCGTTTGTGGAATGCATTGCCAGTTCAAATAAAACGTGCACAATTGTTACTTGTATTTAAGAGACTCGTAAAGGAACATTACCTGTCGTTGTGATCTTGTTCTCGTAACTGTAATTATCTATAGTTTTCGTTTATTTTTGTTGCTTATATATTTAGTAAGTATGTATGTATTTATGTATATATTATTTAGGATATGTATATATCTGTGTATCTATTCTAGTATATAATATACTTATTATTTGCACCAACGACAGCCCCATTTTATGTCCAGGCAAATCACTGTCCATTCCAAGGTTGCCTGGAAGAGATTGCGGAAAGCGATAAGGCCGCCCATTGTATATTTTGTAGTGTTTGATTTATTTTTTGTGATGTATTTATGTGGTGTACAATAAAGTATATGTAAATAAATAAATAAAGACAGTACAAAAAAAAACTTACCATACACTTGGTTAAAACACACGTAGGTACACGAAAATAGATTAATGTTATATCATCAAAACGAATAGAAACACGTCCTCTTAACCGATTACGCAGCATCAAAAGAAAAGGTCATAAATTTCCTCCTTTGTGTCGAGAATGCCAATCTGCTGAATCGTTTATGACAAATATGACATCGTTTCATCTCAACAGGGATTCATAATAAGCTTTTATGTATGAAGGTGGTTCTTCTTAAACTGATAATAAAACAAGGATCGTTGGTATTGATTAAAACAGTTTCAATGCATCGTGGAAAATTCAGCTAAGTGGTTTTGAAGGGATATTCTTAAGGTGTCTCCGAACATTGAGCGGCAAGAGCGCGGCAGCAACACGCGGCGTTTGCAGGACACATTTCTGCCGCGCTCTAGTTAGGACCAAACAGACGAATGTTTGCGCGGCAGTACTGCGCGGCACATCCGAGACACGCCGCGAACTTCAGTTGGCAATATCAATCTGCCTAGCCTTTAATACGTCCGCAGAAATGCGTCCAGACACAATTAGTGACGAATTTTTCCTAAAAATGTTTGTAGGTAGACAGAAGCGTTCGCGCGCGTTAGTCATCCAAACACAGGCCGCGCGCGGCAGCCGCACACGATTGCCGCGCACGATTGCCGCGCACGATTGCCGCGCATGTTTGGACACACATTTATGAAAACGTAAACTTTAAGTAGTGTTTTGTTTTTTTTACTGCCAGATCAAATAAAAAACCAAGACATAGCGCTGCGAAAAATACAGAGAAGCATGCTACACCTCCGCTCTGTGCATACACTCACACATTTACAACAGTTTAACAATGTAGTGTCTTTTAAAAATGGTGGTGACTTTACATGTAGAGGAGCACACATTATTTTATCAAGACAATCTTTACATGTTTGTAAAGATTACAAACTCGACACAATGTTTTTAATATTAATTGGTGATATTTCTCAGACGTTAATTAGTATCCTTAAGGATAATAATGTGTGCTCTTCTACTTGATTGCTCTCAACTCTCGCAAGAGCCACTCTCTCTTTTTCTTTCTTTCTATCTTTCTGTGTGACATCTCAAGCTTTATTCCCTAGTACTTCTTACTGCAGCGTTATACACTCTAGTGAACTGCCAATGAAATTGAAGTGTCACCGAGCGTAGAACACAACTAACTATAGTGATTTATTACACGAGTAGCAAGCTCGGTATCAAGATCCGAAACGGAACGTCATTGATCACTTTGTGAAGTCAAGAGTTCCCGGGCAAAGTGATGTTTGCTATCAAATCCATTGAAGGATACGATATTGATACCGTCTACGAGTATGTACGTGAGATTTTCGCATGGTCAGAGTTTTGTATATAGTGGTTTTGTCTCTGGAATATTGTTCATATGTGTGATTTGCCTTTGTAAAAGCACTGTTAATACTAAGAAATTGCAAAGCAGATTAAAAGAATTTCAACTTAACAATAACCAACCAAGGGCGAGTCAGACCTTAGCCCATTTTCACACACAAACGGTTCCGGAATTCCGTATACGAACGTCCGAATACGGACACAGTTACGCCTCGGCGGCCTTGTGCGCTGTGATGTATTGCGGAGTATTGAATCTTTCACAGACACACGGATTGCGCACGGCGCAATGTCATTGTGCGACATCCAACTGAACGCAAGGGCACCGGCAACCGTGTATGAGTGAAAGCTCTACAGCCATGTGGATGGAATCCGTGTGTGTGTACACGCGGATTCCGTGTGTGTGTATAAACGGATTCCGTTCACACGGCTGTTAGACCTCATAGCCGCCCTTTTCACACGAAAAGAGTTTTATAAGCGTTATGGGTTATCATAATAATAATTGTATAATAATATTTTTTTATTTAAATAATTTTGATTTACATAAATATTTACAAAATAGGGCCTTAAACTAGAGGTTGGATATATTAATTGGATTCTACCTGAACTAGGAATAAACCTGTATCTCTGTTATTAGTGCGGATGGAGGCTGGTACTGTGGACTAAACAAACAAATGGAATACCTATGGAATACCTAATACTATTACAACTTGACTGTTGCAGAATTATTCTCAGTTCTTCAATATAAAGGGACATATACTTTTATTGCCATAGATAAGCCCGCTATGGTGTTGCTGTCTCATAAAATGAAATAATAAAAGCTGATTGCCTAAAGATAACAATGAGAAATTGTTTTTGATCAAAGAAATAAAAAAAACAAGCAAAATATTAAAACATATTTATTTAAATTTTTGTATTTTCTCGTCGTAGATTATAAGAAAGTGCTGCTTATTTACAGACTTCAAAAAAGGAGGAGATTCTCAGTTCGTCGGAATCTGTTTTTTTAATGTATGTTCTCCGATTACTCGACGACGGCTAGATCGATTTGAAAAATTATTTTTTTGTTTGAAAGGGTGTACTTTTTAGTTGGTCCCATTGTCATTTGGTCACGATCTGATGATGGGATCTTGGAGAAATTGAGGGAACTCTTGAAATATTAAAGGCACACCTTTAGCGATTTGAGTATTTTTATAATAACTCGTGCATTTTCTCTCAGACCATTGCAAGCACCATTTGGTAAAGTGGAACTGACGATGAAGGACACAGATGGCCACCGGAACTACTCAATAATACGTATTTCACGGGTTGCGATTCGATTACTTTAATTAATATGGTTGATAAGCAATTGATGCTCGTCACAATTCATGTAGTGCAGTGAAGCTGATGGTGAAGTACCTGGAGAACTCCTCAACAATTAAAGTTCCTGCATCGGGAAACGCAATATTTTGTAAAAGGTGATGAGCAGTTGACATTAGGCTATTGTAACTTAGATAAATTACGAATCAACCCACAAAAAAGTGAAAAAAAAATTTTTTTTTTACAAGAACTACAACCGACTTCCAAACTACAAAGAGAAAAATAACTTTAATTTCGGAAGTCAGTGGCAAAAAACTAAAATACTGATCCAAAGACACCGACTTCCGAAATTAAAGTTATTTTTCACTTTGTAGTTTGGAAGTCGGTTGTAATTTTTGTAAAAAAGTTTTTTTTTTAATTCTAGTATCTTTAAAAGTAACACTAGAACATCTTACGACACATTCGTTTTGTACATTCACAAATAATGAAATATAAGCCATCATAAGCCTTTTATAAGTCTTACATTTCCTTCGGAACCTGATAATAATGTTACAATTCTACCTCTTTAATATAATTTCTTTGATTTTGTCCCATGGAGGTAGACAAAAAGAAACTACAGAACGCCACCTGCTACAATCCTTACGTACTTACTCCTTTTGCTTCGTTTACGTTCATCATCTGTACCCTAATTGCGAAATACACGATCAATCACAATCTGTTTCGATTTGAAACAGATTGCTAATCCATTGCTTCATAGGTTGGAAAAAAAATCTGCTCAACAACGTAAAAAACACAATGAATGTTGTTGAACTGTCAAAATGAAACAAATTAGTCATAGTCGTTTATGAAAATAAGTTACGCAATTAGGGTACTTGTCGTACATACAAGCCGGTTGTGAGTAGGTACTACGCACCTGACCTTTCTGAAGAACATCACCATTAAGTCAGTATCCATATGTCCTTAGAGCGTCGCTGCTGGCGCTTGCACTCACTTATATATCACGGCTAAAACCCGAAGTGCGGCTACACCAAGTTTTAGCCGGCTACAACTAGGTGCGGCCGGTAGCAGTTGGTTTTTAGTTGTAGCAAATGAAAATGGCTGAAAGGTAGGTTAGGTTAGGTTAGAACTGTGACCACATAACACACCGCACGAGCCGAGCGAGTGAAGCGAGCCGCGGCCGCAGCGCAGCGGCCGGCGAGTGCCAGGGTCCATTTAGGTAAGTTTAATCAACTGCTACCGGTCCGGTAGGTACTACTAACTAACTACTAGTATGGCAGGGTTCCCACTACGCCAGACCGGCAGATCTGCCGCGCCGGTAAATCTGCCGGAAGGGCTAGTGGCTGTACAATTTATATGAAGCTATTCACATTATCCCGGGTCCGGCATTTTTGCCGAGCCCGGCATTTTTACCGAGCGTTTGGTCACTACCCGAGCGTTTTGGCCCGGAGTAATGTGAACGAGTTTGTGCCGGTATCTGTCCCCCGCTCGCCCCGCTCGTGCTCCCCTCGCCCCGCCCGTGTTCCACTCACGTCATTCGGCTCGCATTTTCTGGTAAAAGTAGACGTTTAGCATGGATATTCAAGCAGAAACTTTAATTACGCTTGTCCAAGAGAAACCTGTTCTGTGGGATAAGACCGAAGACGTCTATAAAGACAAAAACTTAAAGTTAGCAGCATGATACCACCACAACACAACAATTTCGTCGTCCATTGTGCGCGCAGGTCCAAATTCAACTGAGTACTTGACTGTCTGAATTTCTTCCGGGATCCGATGTAATGTGAACACTCTATCCGGTGTCCGGTTTCCAGCAGATCTGCCGGTCTGGCGTAGTGGGAACGCTGCCTAATTGGTACTGGTAAAACTAGTATCCGCCTAATTTCGAGTATGTTGTAGAGTATATCCATAACAAAGAAAAAATTTAATTCTTATTTTGAAACTATTTCAAATTCCACATTCCTAATTCAAACACATACTTAGTTACGAGCTTTTAACTTATTATAGTCCTTCCGAAAGGAGATTACGCCTTTTTAAGTTTCTATCTTGTAGCATTTTCATCACTAGTCTTAAGAAGAATGTAGCAAGCAACAATTTTAAACAAGGGTTATTGTAGCGTGTCTGTGTTAAAGCGATAGGTCATAGACGAATGACAAATATTTGTGAATGAATGCTAAATAAAGACAGATAGGACCATTCACCCCTCATTTCTCAGTTAGACTTAAGGGCCAGAGGCAGACATGTTATATTTAGAACTATTTTATTGTGAAGGTTTTAATTAAACGAGAATTCTCGTAAAAGTAAAACTGAACTTTGAACAAACCGGCGACTTTAGAGGGTCATGTGGAATTATACATTTAGGGTTTCTAATAAATTAAACAATAGTTTATATCCCGTAGGGTAAAGATGTTTTTGTTTTGACTTTATTTATAACTTCTCGTCGATGATTTTTCAATTAGGTACAATTAAGACCAGGCACTCTAAAGACAATTTCCACGCAAACTCCACCCCCATGCACTCCACCACTCCACTATGTGCTAAACGCTAATACATCAGTAATAAAGTTGAATATCGCGTGCGCTCTTTGGTCGAACTCAATTCTTGTTTCGTTTTTAACTAAAGTAATAATGGATCTATAGAAAAATATCTTATATCTGGATAATAAACTATATTTTTTTACTGTCAATATAATAATTTTAGACATAAAAGCCGAGTAATCTCCGTTTTTGTTTCAAATAATCTTTAAAGAAAACATGATTTACGAATAAAAATGAATCGAGCGAAAATATCCTAATTATGTAACTATCTTATAAATAGAAAGAAAAAGATCCAATAAATCATATTCTAAAGTTCTATTTTGATGGAATGCGTGACTTTTTCAGAATATTAATGCAAATTAACTTACAATTTATTTATTATTTAATTTAGGGAGCCTCCTCTTAAATGAGATTTTTTTTTTGTAATCTGCTTTGTCCCACTCCTGGGCAAATGATTGAAACAATAAATTGTTGTTAAAAGTGGTGAGACATAAACTTGACTCCTACTAAAACCAAAAATGAATGTGTCACTAATTATTCCCTTTATTAAGTAAGAATTTTACCTGAACTGGGTTTGTTTACACTTTAATCTGGTACTTTTGGAACAGACATCTGTGCTACTGACGTGAGCCTTTCTCCCGTATCTGTCACTAACACGAAAGAACTTTCAATACCAATGAAAGACTTTTTGAGCGACCAACCCGTCATACTTTTCATACAAACGCTCGTACGTAATTATAGCGTTATTACACATGTTTCTTTGAAATTTTGAAACTAATATATTTTTTGTGCACTATATCTAAGTTTTTCTGAAAGCAGAAAATAAAAATTTGGTGAAACGAATTCAGTATAAGTCTCAACAAATCTGTATTTTTGCACAAATTCTACCTGAAGTTTGGCCGTTCATAATGTACTCATAAATTGTAAAAGTAAAGAAAACATCTTCATAGAATACTCGCACATGTAATCGAGATTCTAAATTACACACATTTATTTCACTAACTTGTAAGACTTACTCTAAAACACGTATTTTCTGAAACAAGTTTAAGAACACTATTTTTCGTACAATGTTATCTCGTTCTCACTAATTGCTTGTTAGCAGTTCTCGCTTGCGCTGGATGAAACAACAAGCTTTTCGACAATGCTCACGTTGACGATAGATGGACTGGGAAGGGCCCTCTTAAAACAAATGACGCGCGACGGTTTATAATCCAAAAATTGGGTTTGGTCAAGAACAAATTACAGGTAGGTAAGACCATTTTTTTACAAGCAAATTTCGGCCATGGTGGCCAATCTCAGCGGATACTAGCCATCAACGCGGGAGATAGTGCACTTGAGTATGTGCGCAGACACTGGTGTCCCTCACTCTCATATTTCGATGACCAATCCAACTCGACCGCAGAGAGATCAGGGGCAGGACCAACGGCTTTAGGTGCTTTCCGTAGCACGGGGGTATCACAACGCCAACTTCAAAACTCGAGCTGTTACTGAGAAATTCCTAATTGATAACCCAGGAACACTGCCACTTACGTTTATTTATTTATTTATTTATATAATACTTTATTGTACACCACAAAAATACTTAACAAAAAATAAATCAAACACCACAACTACACTACAGGCCTTATCGCTTTTTTTTTTAATAACCGACGAAAAATTTTAACGCAGTGGGGTTCAGAATCATGTAGGTACTAAATCCATGGTTTCAGTTTTCGCGTCGATGTCCCTGCCACCCTGTATATATACATACATACTTACTAAATATAGCAACAAAAATAAATGAAGACTATAGATAATTACAGTTACGAGAACAAGATCACAACGACAATTAATGTTCCTTTACGAGTCTCTTAAATACGTAACGATTGCGCGCGTTTTATTTGAATTGGCAATGCATTCCACAAACGAGCGGCCTGGACAGTAAAGGACTTGTCGAGGATCTACAACTAATACTGCTCTATCAAAATATAATAATAAATAAAATAAAATATTTTTTATTGACACAAATACAGCTTTTACAAACTTTGTTTGAAGCCTTGGCTCCTGAGCTAGGTAGCAACCTGTGTTACAGGAGCCAGTGTCTTCGCCCATTTATGGTTAATTTCATAACAATGTGCAATAAGCAAAATTAAAGGAGAAAAGGAAAAAAAAAAATAACAATAAAAACAATACAATAAAAGACAAAATTACAACAATTATAAGATGGACACATGCTCTTTGTGTGTGTGTGTGTGCGTGGGGGTGCGTGTATGTGTGTGAGAGGGTGTGTGTGCGTGTGTGGGGGTGTGTGCGTGTATGTATGGGTGAGTGTAGATCATTTTATGAGTAGGTACTGATTTTGTAATAGATTTTCCGTCTGGTGGTAATCAAGTGTTTGAAGCCATGTGGAGATTTTTAATTTAGTTTCTTTCGTTGTATAATATTTCCAACTATTGTTTAAATTCTTCACAAAATCTAGCACTGTTTACACGTTACAGTAATAAAGAGGTAGTTACACGAGCCTAGTTGTAAAGTTGAGTGTTGAGTTGAGCATCAAAGAGATGAGTGAGATGTTGCTGTCAGCCGCAGGACGAATTTGTTCCTACAGAGTTCCGTACACGTTTTGTTTAATAAGTTTTGTACTTACAACAATATTATTCCTTTGTTTCCTCATTATCCGTAGATTTGTTGCGAGATAAAAATTATGTTTACTGTCGAACATTTAATACTTGCTTTTGCCAGCGGCTTCGTCCGCGTTGATGTCGGAAAATATCCCGCGGGAACGTACTTCCGGTATTAACAGTACCCTATGTGTTAATTCAGGCTATAAACTATCTGTGTGTCAAATTTCGTCCAAATACGTTAAGCATTTTTGCGTCAATCCGGAACATACATCCAGAGAAACTGAATAAAATTCTGTAAACACACACCTCGCAGCAATTACTTTTTTTCAAAAATATTGAATGTACAGTTTGACTTTGTTACAATTTTATTATTGATAAATGTATAGATATGGATTCGTATAATTTGCATTATCTACCTAAGATTGTACCAACACGCTTGGTGTCTCTAATATTTGAACAATTCTTTTAAACCCCTATTTTCCAGTTCAATCACTTGGAAAGGGTGAAAGGGGGGAGCACTTAGGGGCTGTTTTACTGTATTTTTTGGTCCCCAAAAAGTTTTGATTTGTTATCTCATTTTAATAAATGACTTGAATTATAGCTTGCCCACTCTAAAATAACGCGCCCCACTACTAAAATGCGGTAGTGGGGCGCGTCATTTCAGAGTGGACTTTGAGGTAACAGTGTTATATTTTTAACCGACTTCCAAAAGGAGGAGGTTCTCAATTCGACTGTATGTATTTTTTCTTTTTTTTATGTTTGTTACGCGATTACTCCGCCAATTATAAATTGATTTTGATGATTTTTTTTTGTTTGGTAGGTCATACTTCAAAGGTGGTCCCATATAAATTTTATTAAGTTTGCTTGGGTAGTTTTTGAGTTAGCTTCAATAATAAGTATTTTTTCCCACTTAGTATGTGGATGATATGATAAGTTCCTGTCATTGTTATTTACATAGCAGGTAGTGGTATTCGAATATGTGTGGGGTAGGTACAACTAAAAAGTGAAAAATAAAAACTTTTCACAAAAAAAATACAACCGGCTTCCAAAAAAAACACTACAAAGTGAAAAATAATTTCGGAAGTCGGTGGCAAAAAACGAAAATTCTAAGCCAAAGACACCGATTTCCGAAATTATTTTTCACTTTGTAGTGTTTTTTTGGAAGTCGGTTGTATTTTTTTTTTTAAGTTTTTGTCTAGCAAAATGAGGTTGTACCATACGTACATTTCTACATGCCTAATAGGGAAAACAGGCTGTTGTGAGAGTGTTTCAGTCTGCGAAAAATCCTGGGCAAAGGTTTGGAACCTTTGTATTAAAAAATTTGAGCAAGCTAAAACTAAACATGAATTTAAGAGCAGAAGAAAATTGTGTCCTTTTGCCATAGCCCAAACTTTTTCTTGTACTACTTTCATCATCATCTTTTCAGCTGAAAGACCTCTGTCAGATATAGGCCTCCCCCAAGCATCGCCACATCTACCGGTTCCGTGCTTCTCGCATCCAGTGGACTCCTGCTGCCTTCACAAGGTCATTGTTCTACCTTGTGGGCGGCCTTCCAACGCTACGTATTCCGATACACAGTCGCCATTCCAGAATCTTTCGGCCCTATCGGCCATCTTTTCTACGAGCAATGTGCCCTGCCCACTGCCACTTAAGTTTAGCTATTCTTCGGGCTATGTCAGTTACCTTGGTTCTCCTGTGGATCTCTTCATTTCTGATTCAATCAAAATCAAAATATTTCAAAATCAAAATCAAAATATTTTATTTCACATAAACCTACATGGGCACTTATGAAACGTCAGAAGCTAGGTGCACGGTTCCAATTGGTCGTTTCCTATGGAGAAGAGCCGGCAAGAAACTCCACGGTTACTCTTTTAAAAATAATTGGCTTTTACAATACTTTCAAATAACAGTGTTTCTAGGTATGGGAGGACAGTGTAGGTCTTTCAATAAGTACCAAGTACTTAACAAAATAGAAAATGGTCAACAGGTCTACAATCCACTAAGCCTACAGCGTTCTCACATTCACAAAATACCTATGTAGCAGTAGCGCAGGGTGACTTTATGGAGGAGGTAAGCCGAACCAAAAAAAAAAAAAAAAAACTATTATTTACCGTACATCAATCAATCAATCAAAATTTCATTTCATTACATTTCGATATACTACTTTTCTATTATGAGCTTCATACAAATTCCCGATTCCCGAACTCATAAAACAGCTACGAATATGTTTTTCAGTCTGCACATCTTTTTTGATGAATTCAACTACAATCTAACAAAAGTAAACACGGGAACGACTGCCAATCAGTCATTGATATTTATCGTAAAGGGAAACATTACAATTTTTGAAAAAACCATCGCGGCGTTTGAGATTTATCGGGGCGAGCACGTATTTTCAAAACTTAACCTTGAAAAGCATGTTTCTTCACAAAATTCACACACTATGACATTCTAAAACTATGAATGCCGCCATCCTAATAAGATCGTACTAATTAGTTGTCAAATCTACTCTAAATAAGTAATTTCAGCTTATTAAACTATCTACTTACCCCAAATACCTAATTACAAGGTACTTTACATTCACAACACACAAAACACCATGTTAATCATTCTCAAAATACTATGTTAATCACTGTCCTATAACTACAAACAAATATTAATACTAGTAGTATTGATAAACATATGAATTCAATTAATACTGAGCGAACAAAATGCAAATTAATAAGATTCTAATGCGATTACGTAAAAAAACAACCACATAATATATTTGTCAAACGAATGATGAAATTTTTACGAACTCCTAGCCGAACGCATTACGAAATTTACCGAATCAAATGCGTGTGCCAGAAAGAGGTGGTGCAATAGCAATAATTCCTTCTCGCTCCCGCGCGCACGTTGCTGCTACTCTGTGCCTACAATAACTCGCTACAGACCGGCTTACTCGGCTCATAGAAACCGCGGATCACGTGACCGAAGTGACGTCATGATGACTTTATTTTTTGTAAGGAAATTGAATTTAGCGTAAGCCGGACGCGCCTACGAGTTATTTTAGCGCAGTGTTTTGTTGTTGGGTTATTAAGACAATTTTTAATGTATGTAGGCGTTTTGTAATAGGTATTTTAATTTTATGGTGTATCAAATACTTATAGTTTGATTATTCAATGACGATAGAGTGGTTGTGTTCCGAATTTCCAAAGGGAAGCCGGTAGGAATCGGCTTATATGGACAATTCGCCCCTGATATGCAGCTGAACTTAATCTACCTGAAAGAGTTCTAATATGGGCGCCCCATTGTAATTTTGAATCTAAAGTAATTCCTAAGAATATAGTTTCCGTTATTGCATCTAGTTTTTTGCCATCAAGTTTTAGATTTAGACCTACTTGAGGTACATTTGGTAATGAGAACCTAATACATTTCGTTTTGTTCGCATTAAGTAAAAGATTATTAGCTGCGAACCATTTTGAAAGTACAGCCAGACTATCGTTAACATGTAATACATCTCTATCTTTCCTGTCTATTTTAAAAATAAGAGAAGTGTCGTCAGCAAATAGAATTATATCTGATAAGTTAGTCATCATGTAAGGAAGATCATTTATATAAACTAGAAATAAGAAAGGGCCGAGAATTGAACCTTGAGGCACGCCCATTTTAACTAGAGACCCCGAAGACATCGCCCCATTAACATTTACTTTTTGCTGCCTGTTTGATAGATAGGAAAGAACAAGATCAGCAGCTTGTCCAAGAATTCCGTAGTGGTGTAATTTACAGATCAGTGTATTGTGGTCAACGCAGTCAAACGCTTTTGAGAGGTCACAGAAAATGCCAATTGCATCCTGGGACTTCTCCCAGGATTCCAAAATGTGACTGATAAGTTATACTCCTGCGTCAGTCGTTGACCTACCTTTCGTGAAACCAAACTGGTGACTATGTAAAATCCCATTAGAATTAAAATGTGACAACATCTGGTCTAGCATGATTTTTTCATATATTTTACTCAATGCTGGTAGCACAGATATTGGTCTATAATTAGAGGGATCACTCTTACTACCCGATTTGAAAATTGGTACTACTTTACTATGTTTCATTACATCAGGAAACGTACCGCTATCTAAACATTGATTAAATATGCCTGTTAGGACAGGGGGGGGGGGGGGCAATTGTGTCAATGATATCTTCAAGATAATCACATAGGGAAACCAAGCACAGCCCTCTCCATTCGCAGGAGGAGACGCCCCGGGTGGGAATCGCGAGCCGATTTCCGGCCACCGTAGGCGCGTGCTTGCGGACGGTGAGCAATGGGTAGCTCGCCGTCCGATAAGGACCAGGCCCGAGTCGACGGCGCGTTGTGTTCCACGCGCGCCTCAAAGAGATGTCAGCAGAATTGATGGGGTCCGCTAGGGCCAATGCCTGCCGGGGCTGCGAATAAGGGCCGAAAGGGACATCGTGGCCCCCGGCAACAGGGCAACCGAAGGAACACGGGTGGGTTTTAGTCAGTAAGAGTCTGACACGCCCTCCTGCTCCACCCAGAGCGGAAGAAGTAATTTGATAATTTCCCAAACAAAAAAAAAAAGCCCTCTCCATTGCCATTTGGATAAGTTTTAGCCTTCTAATAAGGCCCATTGTGAGCGACCACGTTTTAGTGCCATAGGTCATCACTGGCATCACACACTGGTCAAAGAATTTCGACTTGAGACACTGTGGCATGTGGGATAAGAAGATATTGCGTGGCTACTCGAACGCTACGCCTTTCGGTACGGAATGGTCCTTCTACTATTTTACCGAATCCTAAAAAAAAACTCTGCTGTTAACTACTTACTACTATAATAAAAAAACACTTGAACGTGCAAAGTTTACCTCTCTATGTTTATTTACGTTGAAAGAACTTTGATCGAGATTGTTTCGATCGAGCCATGTGATGGTCATAAAATTTTCTTTGTTATGTTCTATAAACGTTTTTGTTTGAGGCCACTGAGTCAATCAGGGGTTAAAAGTTTTGTAACACCTACCAACATTTAGTGTCGAATATTTTAAAGGATTATAATACGGTAGAACCCAAATCAGTGTTAATAAAACCAGTAGTATAATCTTGCCTCTTATTATATTGAAACTCTGTACTACCACAGAATACATTACCAGGCCTCCGTCACTCCATGTACTTGCGCGCTATAATTACCTAACGCCCAGCCGAGCGGTCTCGGGCCGTTTGCGGACCTTATTCAGTGCGATTTTCGCAAGCGAAGCGCACGCGCGTTGTTCAATTTTAATCGTTCCATTCGTTTGTACGGGTACCTACGATGCCGTCTGGTGCTTATGATTCAGGATTTTTTCTACATTAAAATTTAATAACCGAGAATTTAGAAAGGATAAGAAATTTATATAAAAATATATAAAAATAAAACACATGTAGCTTTTAATTATTTTTTTTATTTTACCTACACACTGACCTCTATAATTATGTTGCACCAATTTATTAAAAACATATTTTACCTTTATACGATACAATTTTAAACTACCAAACATATTCACAGTTCTCAATAAAATAGACACAAATAGTTATGTTAATTGAATTTTATCGAAGAGGCAGCCCTGCAATTGCTGTGGGATCGCGCGGTGCGAAGCAATCACAACTGTACGCTTGAGCATTTAGGCACATTTTAGCATGCAGCGGTTGCTGACGCGACGGAGTAGGCTATTATAGCAGTAGGTATTGGAAATTTTCTACTGAGTGAAGTATCTGTTACGTAGTAACTATTTAGTAATCTGTGACATTATATAGTACACACGGCTACACATCAAGCAATAAATTTCCAGTATAAGCTGACCTCGCATTGTACGTAAATCCTATACAATGCGAGATCAGCATAAACTGGAAATGTATAGCTTGATGTGTAACCGTGTGTACAAGTACATAAGCATCAGTTAAATAAATAGCGACTCTTGCAATGACACAATAGATTGCAATTCAGGTCGCTAAATTACTTACAGTTATTATTCACCTAGAAGTTGCCTCTCTTTCTATGGCGTACCTACATCTTTTAACTTTTGACGTTACGCTCACTAAATTGGCCCGACAAGTCGAGCCCGCCGCGTAATTGTTAGGTTCATGCCTAAAATGCAGAATGCGCCTGGCCTGGTCTGCACTAAACCAGCGTGGTCGAATCGAATCGAAATCATGGTCAAAGTGTTGCACTGACGTGCGGTCTACTGTACCCAGACATGAATCTGAAACAACTATTCCGTGAGATCGAGTCTGAAATATTGAAAAAATAAACAACATAACTGTTTTATAGAAAAATCTAAATGTAAACTAAACATCAATTTTCTCTTCAATAGTTTTTATTTGGTTCTAGGGTAAAAGTTAGTTCTATAGTCCGCGCGGAACTAGGTGGCCGCGTCTTAGGTATGAGAGCGGTGGGACGGAGGGGCGGTGTCTTTTTTTTTTTCGGTTCATTAGATCATGACTACTTAACCGGGCTTTCCTGTGGGTGCCTTAAGCTACTACACTTAAAACCTCCAGCCAGGGGTTACTCTACTATGCTAATTAAAACTAGGTGAACACTCGCTAAGGGCACCCCCTGTGGGGTACGAACCTTGGCTTAGGGCGTCAACCGGAGGGAGGACATCAAGGTTGGGACGGGCTGGATAAAAGTTTTGATCATGATTATTAGTCGGGGAATTTAAAGCTACGTGCTCAGCTGCAACAACTACTGGCACCTCGTGATAACGAGGTGCCAGTAGTATACTCCCCCCGACCCTTGCTCGATAGAGCAAGGGTCGGGGGGAGTATCATTTACTTGGGGACATAGTCGTGATCGCAAAGGACCTCGGCGGCGAGGTCGGAATGACGGGAGGCGTCTGTTTTTGTACACTGTGCTGGTTTCCCTACTGCTCTCCTGGAGGAGGGTAATGGGGTCGTCAGGGTCGGTAAGGAGGGGTGGTGTCATTGTTCAGTACGGCGCCGTACAATGACTGACACCGCTCCTACGTGCCACCGCTCACATTCCTAAGGCGCGGCCAATTAGTTCCGCGCGGACTGTAGTCAAAATTATTGCTAGACGTTAAGTATACGTAGAGGTAGTATACATATAGATACTTGTATAAGTCTACAGTCTAAAGCATCTAAGCTGTAATCACCTATGGGGGGGGGGGGGGTAATATCGGTATAAAAAGTATCCTTTGTCTTAACATAGGTCATGGTGTACCCATGTGCCAAATGCCAGCCGTTTTTGCGAGACAGCGTAATGCTGCGGCCGCAACTGCGTCTATCGTGACGAAGCTTCGCACAGTGATACGATACACGCAGATGTGACCAACCATTATCGGCTATCGTCGCGATAGTTCGGGCTGCGTAGCACTTATCGCCCGGGTACCTACATAAAAGGGTTTTAGCGCGCTAACGCTAATGTGACCACCGCATTAGCGCGATAACTTTTTTGTGAGCAAAAAATACGAAGCTTCGGCACGCATTGCTTCGTCACGATAGACGCAGATGCGGCCGCAGCATAACTAACATACAAACAATCTTATCTAAATTAGTTTAGATAGATAATCATTAATCATGTGACTTAACACATAACATCACGCCTGTTTTTCCCGAAGGGTTGGGCAGACGTGTACTTATAGTAGGTACACACGGCTACACATCAAGCTATACATTTCCAGTATAAGCTGACCTCGCATTGTATGGAAATCATATACACCACACTGCACACCACACAATATACATTTCACCAGTTATGTTTAGGTCCAATGTAACAGGGGGCGAACCTATTGAAACCGGAGACAAATCTAGATTCCGGGCTGCTATTGAGAAATCGTCTTTTTGAGCTCCTTATGTTCTGAGTTGAGCTCCACGATTACTGAAAAATGTTTGCACTGACTGGACAGGTCCACTCAAATCTGTGTGGTTTTTTCCTCAAAAAACCTTTTCAGACACTAATCTACATGGTCCTCATATGGCCTGACCAAGATTATGTCTGGACTTTAAAAGAGACTGCGACCTCTGAGTTTGTTTCAGCCTTTCTTCTCAGAGTAGTCAGATAGGAAACGCCGAACTCATCTAGCTTATTTTTTTTATATGACGTGTAAAAGTGATTCTAACATCCTATTAACAGAATAAACAATTTCATTTCATTTCATTTCATTTCATAAAATTCCGAATAATATAGGTAGTAATATATTACTAAATAATTCTAAGTATTCACTTACGTACATTAATTTCTATTTCACGCTCCACGGAGGCCTGTCATAAAGCTAAACACACAATATTCTCACATTTTGCGCTGATATTTTCCATCTCGGTTCTCGAGAAGTTCTCTTCATCATTTCCCTAGGGGATAGTGTAGTGTTGCCGTTATAGTAACTTGTAGGTGTTCCCACACGGGGACGGCGCCATTTTTCTGTCATGGCCAAACATTAGAGCGATCCTTGCGTTGGAACTTACAAAAGGTTTTTTTTTTTTTTTAAAGTTCCTTAAGTATATACTTTCATATGCATTTAGTACAAAGCTGTTATTTTGACGTTACAAACAGGGTATACCGCCTTTTGCCCGAATTTTAATTGCCCTAATATCATTTGCCATAATAGTCAACAGCCATAATATTATATGACGTAATATTCATTTGCCCTACTCTTATTTGCTATATTAGTCACGTGCTAGAAGCTTTGTTTCCCACAAAGTCACTTACCATAACATCATCTCTCATAATCATTGTAAGCCCTAATTATCACATGCTCTAATTATCACATGCCCTAATTATCACATGCCCTAATTATCACATGCCATAATTATCATATGCCATAACATCATTTGCCATCAACATTGGGTGTGTAACGGTTGTTATATCAGGAGAAACTGGATGCAATCGGGACTTTAGGGCACCCCGACTCGGATAGGTCAGGTTAGTAGTCGTGGTTATTTTTTTATAAACCGCACAGAAGTAGGAGCCCCACGAAGTGGGGCTCCGTCGACCAAGCCCACCATCAACCATGCATAGAATATTTTAAGGTTTGGCAAATATTTCGAGCGAAGCGAGCGAATAGACCTATCTATTCGCTTGCTTCGCTCGAAATATTTGTCTAATAATTATTATGGCATTTAAATATTATGTCTAATAATAATTATGGCCTTTAAATATTATGTCTAATAATTATTATGGCACTTAAAAATATGAAAAACTATACGTATGGCACTCTTATCTTATGGTATCTAAGTTTCGGGCAATTAAAAGTATGTCATATGTCTTTTAGGGCAAACAAAACATTCGGGCAAATGAAATTCGTGAATATGATGATTATGGTATATAATCTTTGGGTAAACAATAGACAACCTACAAATAGACACTTAAATTTTATTAATTTGTAATATATTTGGCCTCCCACAAGGTGGACCGATGATTTGGTGAAGGCCGCAGGAAGCCGGTGGACGCGAGAAGCACAGAACCGGTCGAAGGAGCGGTGCTTGGGTGAGGCCTATGTCCAGCAGTGGACGTCTTTCGGCTGAAATGATGATATATATTGTATCTACATGTATATAGATAGTAGGTGTAGATTCAACAACTAAAATTTTATAGGTGTTTGTACGTAAATTACCAAAACTCCGACCTAGACTAATATTTTACATTATTACACTATACATTATACTTACTAACAATAACAACTTTATCAATATACCAAATACAAAGTTAGCTGCTAAGCTCATAAAGGTCACTACTAACTTGCTTCAGGCTATTTAAATAGTAAAGTTTTGAAGGTCATTTTGGTGTACCTGATAGACATTAGGCAGTAAACATTAGATCAGTACCCTAATTGCGTAATACAACACAATAACAATCTGTTTCGATTTAAAACAGATTGCTAATCCATTGCTTCATAAGCTGAAAAAAAAAACAGTGGCACTCCGGGAGTGCCGACAGAAGTGAAAACTTGAACAAGATCGCCTTGGTAGAAGAAAACTGCTTGTATGTATAGAACATTGGTCCGTAACCTTATTTAAATAAAGAGCAAAATCGCGTTTACAAAAAAAAAATCTTCCAAAACCTTTAAAGTACCTAAAAATAGTTGCGTAGAACATTGATCCGTAACGTTTATATAAATAAAGAGCACAATCGCGTTTACAAAAATGAGGTGTCGTCACAATGTCGCGAAATCAATGGTTTAGTCCCATCTTAAAAATGCCCAACGCGCCTAAAGAAGTTTTCACTTCAAAAATCTGTTCAACAACGTAAATAACGCAATTAATGTTGTTGAACTGTCAAAATGAAACAAAAAAGGCAAAATTGTTTACGAAAATAAGTTACACAATTAGGGTACGGTTCCTTTTCTGATTTGTACCTACTGCAATTTTGTAAAGTTCACTTCGATTCGAACCTCTGTCAAGTACTGACCGCATACGATTCAAAAGCGAACTCATTTGTTTTAAAAGTAAATTAATCGAGGATTCAAACGTTGCCATCGTTCGAATTTCGAAATCATGTGAGAATAAGGACCTGTTTCACCACCTCCGATTAGGTTCTTGTTAACTTACTTGGCAGATAATATCCTAGAGCCCAGTCAGCACTCAGTCTTTATTCGATTTCGAAATAAAATGATACGAGTATCAACATATACAGGATATTCTTCAAGAGTGTTCTTTTAAGGCCACGGTAACCGACTTTTAATGATTTTATATTGAAGATCACGTCTAAACGAGGAGTGTTAATGATTTGGAAAAAAATTATGTTAAATTGGAGCATTTTCTTAATAACCTAATAAAGTACCTAATATTTAAGATTATGTTTATATTACATAGTGAAATTAATTTGTAAAGTTATGTCTAACGCGGATAAAAAACTGAGAATGACGCAAAATCTATCTAGCGTATTTTTCTGAAACCATTTCAAAGATAATTTAATTATTATTGATCTTTTAGTATAAAGGCTCGTGTAGACCAGCGCGATATCGCGGGCGCGATAGGCAGCGCGACCCGTGTCGCGCCCGCGATATCGCGCTGGTCTGTCCGAGCCTTTAGTGTTTTATTAAAATATCTTTTGTTTTAAGTACAATACATTAATAATGTGTCTAATTTGGGACAGCGCTCCTTGATGGGCGAGTCCTATTACTGGCTGAACGTACGACGCGTTGCGTGAGCTCAGTACAGAACCCGCAAGCTAACCACTCAAGATCACTGGCATATATCGGCATCTTAAGCAAGTTTGATCTGAAAAACTCGTTCAAAATCTGAAACAAAATTGCCTTGGTGTAAGTAAATACTAAATTGAACGAATATAAAAGTACTACGATATAATCACTGAAATTTTAAATGTTCTTGTCAGAGTTACATCTACGTTGTTGAAAAACGATTTCAACGTAGTTTAAATACTCATAGTTATATTTTATATATACATACTATATAAAAGAGGAATAAAATCAAATCAGCTTAAAACAATACATATTATTTTTGAATGAATGAATGCATTAGTTTTGGTCTTACCATAGTATAAAGAGAGGTAGTAAGCTATCTTCATAGAAACGATGTGTGCGCGGCTTGTATCTATGCGTCGCCGCACGCACACTTAACAAAATCTCGACCCGTTTCTCGTGAGAAACCAGCCGAGATACTATGGCCCCACACATACAAGCCGCGCGCGGTGCATTTCTATGAAGATAGCTTACTACCTCTCTTTATACTATGGTCTTACCCTATTTGATTCGAACTGAATCGGATCCTATATTCATGAGGTCATTACGAACGAGTTTGTCAGTCGTATAAAATAAATAAATAATAGCATCTCACAGAAATGATAAATATTAAAACATGTCATTATCATCCTCTTACTATATTATAAATGTGAAAATTTGTATGTTTGAATGTTTGTTAGTCAATCTCACAAAAACAGCTGAACGGATTTGGATGAAATTTGACACACAGATAGTTTATAACCTGGATTAACACATAGGATACTTTTTGTATTAGTAATAGGTAGTACGGTCTCGTGGGCTAATTTCCGACATACACGCGTGCGAAGCCGCGGGCAAAATCTAGTTAGAATTAAATTCAATGCCCATAAAAACGAAATTGTACGATTTTAAACGCATTTTTATCAAAAGCCCTCCAAATCAAATTCACACACATTTAGCTGCTCCCAAAACATTATTTGATCAATCTGTTACAAGTTACAGACACTTTCATATATGTTTGAATTTACATAGCAAAACTATGTGTCAATATCATTCTGAAGAGTTTATTTTGCATATTTATTTTGAACTCAACATGTCCTTAGCGATGTGTACAGAGATTAGAATAAAATGCTTTTTAACATTATTAAAAATAATTTATTTTTCAGAAGCTTATCTGAAAGCAAATAGGTTACTGTGAGGGCAACACACTTTACAAAACCTATGATAATAACACGGTCCGTCTGATTAATTAATTTCCTAAAAATCGCGATCGAACCTTTTGGTTTCGACTTGTAGTGCTCAGCTAACTTTACCTCATTTCCCTGGGCGTGCTTGAACTGTAGCACAGAACCACTATGTTACGGAGCTTCGGTTCCGGTTCCGAAAGGTCGGAACTTCCGATTAATACACCTCCGATTCCGATTTCGGTTCCGATAATTTTGAATCGGAATTATACCGAAGTTCGAAACGCAGCGATGCACGTGACTAGAGCGCGTACAAACAAGTTTTAACCCGTCGCCAGTGTAATTTTAGTTTATTTTATACACGCTCGCGCTCGATGTCTCAGTTTATTGTTTTGTTTGTGGATGTTATCACTAATATTTGACTGATTAAAGAGACTGAATTATATTTCAATTGTTTCATTAAGCCTATATAACACATCTCTCTTCTACTTCCACCTACGACTCCGGTTCCGTTTCCGGTTCCGATTTCAGTTCCAGTTCTGATCAATCAAATCTAAAACCGCCGATTCTGGTTCCGGTCCCGGTAAAACGACTTCCGTAACATCCCTGCACAGAACTACGGAGATAATCTTTGTGGCAGAGAAATTAATTACTAACAAAATTGACCCACCACCTTCTTGTTTTCGTGTGGTTAGTGACTAACCTGGTGTCAGAGTTATAAAGCCGCCCATGGACCTCTGACTTGGCTTCACATGCCGTCGAGAAATATGTCTCAGGCAAGCCGGTATCCTTTCGATGTTTTCTGTCACTGTTTTTTAAACAAGTGATACAAAACGCACATGAATCCGAAAAGTCAGTCCAGTGGTGCGTGCCTTGGGTTTAAACTCAAGATCTATGACTTGGCAGTCTGACGGTCACACCACTAGGCTATCACTGCTCTTATAAACTTAAATTGTCCGTATATTCAAATCACAACTGTCATTCTTTGACAGTTAAATGAAATGGAAAATTTCGAAGGAAAATACGGAACCCTTATAGGATCACTCGTGTGTCTATCTGTCTGGCTGGCTGGCTGTCCGTCTGTCACAGCCATTTTGTACCGAATCTACTATACCAATTTAGTTGAAATTTGGTACACATATGAATTTCTATGACCCAAATACGGACTTGTAACATAAATAAATGAATTTTGATATGTCACACGGTACAGTTTGCAAAACTGGGGTCACTTTTCGGGGATAATTTAGAAAATTAAAAATAAAGTTTTGTTTTCCAGAAATCCCGAACGTGACACAGTCTTAGACGTAGGATATCAATGACTATAACTTACTAATTGTTTACACATTATAAGTGTGTATATTATGCTTAGAACAATATCAAATTCAAATAATTTATTTTCTCTTCACAAACAATGGCATCTAATAATTTTGACAGACTTGAAAAACCGTGACAATAGTTTGTGTGAGACTGGTGTCTGCACTAGGAATACCTGTATCGCAGATTATCAGGTCCCACCACATGGTATGTAAACATAATCAATTAGTTAGTAAATATAAGGAGAAGGGATAGGGTATGCCCTATCCCTTCTCCTTCTGTTATGACATAACATATAGGCTCAGAGATTTAAACAATATAAAACAAAAAAAAAAAAAAATATGCAATAAATAAATAAATATGCTTGAACTATTACGTGTCAAGAAGTTAGAGGGATGAACTATTTTGGACGAGTTAGTAATTCCTCAGTTTAATAAACTCTTACTTCAATATCCTTTATATAAATAACTATCCTCTTCTGCGAACTATTAAATTACCAATTAACGGCATCGCTTCCCAATAACGAAATTAATAATACACCTAAATAAATTTTTAATGGAACTCTACCCAACGCGTTTAATGTTTCCTGTAAACACGATACTCGATTATAATGAAACCACTGTTATAAACAGGCTTTTAAGTGAAACAATAATTATATCACCGGATCGATGAGCTATTTGTAACCTTTCCTTTTGTACCTGTCAGCGCTAATTAAAATTTTGACACCTAAAATTGGCGTAAATGCCTATTCATTTATACCTCGACTACTTTTATGATCTAGTTTTGCTAAGTTTGTTGCCCGTTTGCGTCATATAGTTTATATGTGGCATTTTATTTGATCATAAATTATTTAATGTGAATAGGAGCATATTGTCGATGGCAATTTAAATAGAATCAGCTCAGACTTTGTCTACGTGTTTGGCACCTTCAGTAGCGTCCATCATTTCCTGGAACGTGCAGGCAACAGGACACACTGGACACTATATTAAGTTTCCCATTGTTTGTGGAACAGCACTACATTTACCTACACTCCAGGGCGAAGTCATCTTTGAATCTCCAGCTGAGGAGGTTTTCCTTGAGTCTATTCTAGACTTCTAGGTAAGCCAAGACAACTCATGTCCAGGTGAGAGATTTTCAGCAGGAGGAACGAATGGGTTGGGAAGGGTTGCACTATTTTTCCACAGCTTTCGCATTTCTTTAAACCGTTCGCCAGTGAATGGAAGGATACATAGCATATGAGACGCGGTATGTGTTATAAAATGTGACATAGACGATGCGTTTTTGTTTCTTGCGCAACAAAATGGAAATGACTTGTTTCAGATCGAAACAAAAACACAACGACCTTCGAAAACTAACATGGCCATTATCAACTTTGAACAAAAAATTGGTTGCCTGTAAAGTCGGTATACGGGCGAAAGTTTTACGTGACAACGACTTTGAGTGGTAAAATAATTTTAATGTGAATATTCATTCGTATAGTAGGAAGAAGGATGAAATAATAGTAACAATTTAAAACATTTATTTATACACATGAACCGGTGTGTATGCCTATCTCTCTCACTCTCTCTCTCTCGCTCTGTCTCTCTCGCTCTTAGGCAGGCTAACTGTGCTCGAGTGGAAGGGACGCGTGCCTTTCACTTTTTATGTCTGTCTCTCTCGCTCTTAGGCGGGCTAACCATGCACGCGTGCCTCTCACTCGCTCTCATTGTGAGCGCATAACGTGAGCGGAGCGTAACGCAGTTTCTTGAAGTGTCACCCGGCAAACCAATTTATAAGACGTTGTCACGTCAAAATGAGGTCTCATTGCTAATCATCGAGACAAGGTAGAGGTTTTGAACTTAAGATTCCAAATTGAAACAGTTTATGTTATTCTTAGTTTATTTTCATTGTTAATTATCACAGAGCGATTAATAAATTGACATGGTTAATGACTTTCTTCTTCATAATAGTCTCATTCTTCAATACCGAGGCTCATAAACAACAGCAACGAGTAAAATTATTCAGGCAAAATATTCCGAATATCTCACAAAACGACGATCCTCAAAATGGAACAAATTGACTCGCGTTTATTAGATCAGGAATTCATAGAGGTGAGATGGTTCGCAGTAAAAACCGCTAACTTGATTCAGGAATGTCATACATTTGCTCGCAACTCGAGTGCCTTCAAAACCACTCACTTCTCCCTTGTCGAGTTTGAGCAAATTCTCGCAGCTAAATTATCGATCATACGAGTGACAATTTCCGTTCGACGCGTACATAGTAATTTAGTTTGTAGCTGATAAATCGTCCTACAGTTTGTTCCAAAAGTTTCTAATGAAAATGTAAATAATGGATCAGAAAATGTAACTACCAATAATTTGTTGTGCCATTTACAAATGTGAGTGCTTTGATTACTAGTTAGTATTTGAATACTTAAAACTGAAATTCAAATTTTTAACGATAACATGTTTTGCGTTTGGCAATTATTGAGATTAATTTTATCATCTCAATTTTTGTCGATGATTTTCAATTACAATTTAATAATGTTAATCAGACAATAATAAAAAAGATGGTGAGATATAAAGTTGAAACCTTCTTATTATTACGTATAAATGTGTTACTAATTCCCTTTAGTGAGTGATTCCGTGAGTTTTAAACCTGGAACAGGGTTTGTTTACACTTTCATCAGAAACTTTTGAAACAGATTATACACTTTGCAATTGACACATTTTGTGTTGTGACTATTTATGTGGGTGACATGAATGGATCTTCGTTAGTACTTTAGTAATATAACATTAAAGATTAAAATCATCCTTGGCTTTGCTTGAGGTGACGCTGAGGATCACCAATGTATCTTGATAAAACTACTTATGTACCTACCTATTAGAATTCGAGAGTATATAGTACTGATGAGATTGAGAATCGAATGACTTATCTATTTCTATAAAGTATAACGTTATTTTAATTATTGTGAATTGAGGATTAGGTGGGTCACTGTTTTTTTTCTTTAAATTAGTTTTAATGATGGTTTGGTAGTTTGAGTACTTTATAAGGCCTACCCAAATGCCGGGGTTTCTTTGGTATTGTTCGTCGAATCGTTGAGCTCCTTATGTTCTGAGTTGAACTGCACGATAATCGATGAATGCGTGCATTGATTGGACAGATCTACTCAATCTGTGTGGTTCTTTCTGCAAAAGACCATCATATCAGACACCAATATACATGGTCTTCACTTGATCTGACCAAGATTATGAAATGTCAGGACTTTAAAAGAGACTGTGACCTCTGAGTTTGTTTCGGTCTTTCTTCTTAGAGTAGTCAGATGGAAACGCCGACCTCATCTAGTTTTTAAAATATGATTGACGTGTAAAAGAGTTTGTACAAAGCTACTTACAGAAATAAAATCATTAATCATGTATACAGTGTGAGTCTTTATAATGTGCACATATCGAAATGAGGGAATCTATTAAATGCTTAATTTTATTGACAGAACAAATTTAAAAAAAAAACTATAATTTTTTTCTCTTTGGCGTTTTATTGAGAATTGTAAAAATGAATGAAATAAAAACAGATTTTTGCAAAAAAAACATGTTTATTTTCAATTGAGGGTAGTTTTTTTTGTCCACAATTTTCATTTTATGAGGATGCCTAATTACTTCTGCTTTGTCACAAAAGAGAAAAATCCATAAAAAATATATGAAAAATATTTAGATTTTTTAAAACATTTTTCCGTCGATAAAATTTAGCATAGATTCCCTCATTTCGTTATGTGCACATTAAAAAGACTCACACTGTATATCTGCATATTATAAATTAAAGTCACTTTTCGTTTCTGTCTTACGCAACGGATTTTGATGCAAATTTTTATCATCACTTAGAATATTTAAGGTTTATGTGAATAAAACATTAATATTTAACATACATTTTATTAAAGAGATCTCCATGTTTTGTCATGACGTAAATAAAAATCGTGCAAAGCAGGGACAGGTCGCTAGTTATTATATATTATAGATTTCTATGACGAGTTGATGACACTATTCTGTAGTATATTTATTATAATTTGATTGATTATGTTTTAATTTAATATGTTAATTTGCTTTGAATAATGGACAAATTTTTATCTTTAACTAAATTTTTAACTATTTGATGTTTATATCCTAGTAATAAAAATAACCAACGTGTTTATATTTGTACGCCGTTAAGGCAAAACATGACTGTGCTATAATTTTATTTAAACATCTTGCATGCCATGTGTGTATACTAATGTTTTGGACAAATAAATTATCTTATCTTATCTTATCTTATCTTAACCTGGTGTTCATTATTCTACTGGATTATCTAGCAAAGATGGCGTTTACGACGCAGCGCTGCTCGAAGTCAAATTCATAAGCTCGTGAATGCGATAAGACGAGTCCCGTTATCGCGTGCCAAATCCCGGCCCTCGTTCTCGTTGACGATGTAAAAAACCCATCTGCGAGAGAAATCACGTTACATTAAGCTACGACTTAATTAATTATGTCCATTACCTGCTCCAACGTTAATTGGGTGGTATATCCTTTAAACACTTGTCGTCTGTTTGATATGGGTCAATCCAATGGCCGTTTTAACCTCCACCTGGCCCAATAGATAAAAAAATATCAAAAGAGCTTTTGCGTTTTGTAAAGTAAAAAGTTTTTACTATGGAATGGAACCACAACAAATTGACATAAATTATCATGGAAACGATGATAGCTACAAAAGTTAAAAAACTATGTCGCAGCTATCAACGCCCGTCTAAACATAATGCCAGGGCCTCAAGTCTGCTATTACAAGAGTGTCAGAATGGTCTATCGTTGATTTCATAATTGTTGATTTTGACAAGTTTGGTAATCTACTAATATAATGGCGTCTGCCCCAGAAGGAGGGTAATGTTTTTCGAGAGTATGTATGTATGTTTGTATATGTATGTTTATTTATTTATTTAAAAAAAAGCACAGCCACATCACATACATTAAATTTATGCTAAAATAATCTTATAACTAAAGGACTAATGTACATGACAATTACGGCGTACATAGCATTGATAACAATATCTTGTTGCCTTGCAATTGAATAAATTAAATTAAACTAAAACTAAAATAGACTAAAGTAAATAAGACTGGTAACAACATAAATAAAAAAGTTAAGAAATTAAGAAACAAAAAATTAAATTTAAGAAAAACTTGGCAAGGATAGCGTGATTTTCTTTCTGAATCCCTGTGTATGTTTGTATATATGTATGTCTATTTCTTTGGCACGCTCTGTAGCCTAAACGGCTTGATGGATTTTAACATATGAGGTGTCGTTAGGTTCCCACTATACTCCCACTATAGGATTTTGGTATTGCAGGCGGGACAAACCAATAACCTGAAATTTTGTTGAAACTTTTGTTTGCCCCGCCTGCAATACAAAAATCCTATAGGTAAATTATAATGCTTGTTTTTCTCTTATCAGTTATGAGTTTTTGCAGTCGGGTTTTTTGTTTTTTTTAATAATTTGTTTTATTACACAAAAACATCGCAATAAAGAGGTGTGGCCAAACACATTTGTCTATGCAATCACGACGTTTAGTATGAAAATAAATGTTTATGTGTAAGGTTTTTTGTGTAATGTTTCGAAAAAACACGCGCAGGAGACCCGGCTTAAGATACACAATGTTCCAAACTTAAACTGTGACATGGGTACAGTTTAGCAAAAATCAATAGTAAAAGACATAAAAGACATGCAAACTTTATAATATGTTGGTAGGTGTGTTGCAGTGTGGAGTAGTATTTGAGTGCGGGTGTCTGTGAGTAGGGGTGTGAGGGTGTGTGTGCGTGTGTGTATGTGAGCGAAAGTGTGTGTGAATGTTTGAAACGCCTTACTACAGCCGGGTCTCCAGCGCGTGTTTTTTCGAAACATTACACAAAAAAATCACAACAAAGAGGCGTGGCCATACACATTTGTGTATGCAAACACGATGTTTTGTTCGAAAATAAATGTTTATGTGTAATGTTTCGAAAAAATACGCGCAGAAGACCCAGCTTTAAGCCGGGTCTCCTGCGCGTGATTTTACACAAAAACATCGCAACAAAGAGTCGTGGCTATACACATTTGTGTATGCAAACACGATGATTTGTATGAAAATCAATGTTTATGTGTAAGATTGTTTGTATAGTGTTTCGAAAAAACACGCGCAGTAGACCCGGCTTTAGACAGGCAAACTCAAGGTCCAAGTCTTGCCACTGACTTGCCTACTGTACCCTGGGCATTGAACTCCGCTATAAGTTTTGTTATTTTTTACTTTAGGTATTTTTTGCTCAGCTCGTGATACTAGAGAATATGAATAGACAACATGTAGTAGTAAGACGGGCTGATGTCCGCAACATCACGTCCAAGCGCGTATTTTGCGTACGGGTGAGAACGTAGATTATTAGATATTTTTCCATAATAATATGATCCAGGCTTGGCAATAAGGATGATGGCTGGGTCAAAAAAAAAATCTATGGAATCCGACAGTCAGACAATAAAAAAAATATTAGACATGTATTTTATTTGATAAGTTCAAGCTCATCAGCTTGTAGAACCGGCGCAACGTGCTTCATGATATTATTCACAATAATTTTGATGCCATTGATCTAACGAGTAAGCTTTGCTATTCTGTCCCCCGAACAGTTCATGCGCGTCAAGTTCGTGCACGTACTCTGTTCGCACTAAACTCTTGTCGTACGAACTCTGGCTTGCGCTGCCCTATTCATAGAAATGTTGGAATCCTATAATTCAAATTTTATTGATATTGATATATTTGCATGTTCGAAATATAAATTTAAATCTAATATTATAACATTTTTATCTTAATTTAATCTTATTATTATTTATTTATTGCTTAATTTAAGTAAATGAAATTGTTTCTTATCTGATTTGGTTATTTAGCTATAGCTAGCTTTATGTAACTTAATTATTTATTTAAAAATATTTGTTGATTCTGGTAATGCTCGTCTAGTGGCAACCACTGATTTTTAAATATGTTTTACTTGCGGATAATGCAGTGGACTGCAACATTGTCACTAAAAAGTTAGGTTAACCCTAAGTTTTATTATATGTTGTAGTTGTTTATTATCCCTTAATAAATAAAATAAAATAAAATTATTAATAAAAAAAAAATGACTTAGATAAAACGCATTAAAGTTGGGAAAGGTCGCTACGTCACAAGTAAGTATAAAATCTACATACTCGTGATTTCGTGGCACATTTTAACTCAATGTATCGCCGTAATCTGTTGATAAAGTACAAAAAGAAAAAATACGTGTGCAATATTTTTTTTTTAATCTGCATGACGGACTAAAAATAATGTCATCATCCCTATTTTATATGGTAAATAACATCTCCCAAATCTCCATCTTTTCAAAACTTTAAAATGCGATGGCTTTTCATCGTGTTTTTCATCAAGTTTTAGCTTTTTTATTAGTATTACCAAATATTCTGATTTTCATGTTCAGTATTGACCCAGACCCTTCACTTTATATAACCCCACAGAAAAAAGTCAAGACGTGTGAAATGCTTGGTAATCAAAATGTTATTCGTATAATCGTAATTATTTAACACTCACACAAACACACTCATACAATGTAATAACAAATAAATAAAAATAAAAATAGTTTATTTTCAGGCGTCGACGGCCCATAGCGTGTTAGTAATCAGTACAAACTTAAAAATTATGTTAGTAGTAACACTTAGACACACATGAGTACAAAAATAAAAACACAAATACACAACAAAAATACAGCAAAGATTAGAGGAGGAAGATCTATCAAGTCCCATGTCTGACATGCAGTTTGATAAATGTGTCCATTGTAGGCCCTTCTAGCCTTTACTAAACTATAATACACGCTTTACTAAACTAGCCCTGTAAACTAACATATTTATTTCCACTTATTCGCACTCCAACCCACAAGATACAAGCCCTGCTTAGTTTGGGGGTCAACGGTTAAACCAAAAAATTGTGATGTTTAAACATAATGGTGGTATGCTATGGTAAAGGCCAGGTGCGTAGTACTCGCAACCGGCGTGCGTGTATGACCAGATCTATGAACGTAAACGAGGCAAAAGGAGTATGTAAGGATCGTAGCAGGTGGCGTTCTGTAGTTTCTGCCTACCCCCATGGGAAGAAGGCGTGAGTTTATGTATGTATGTATGTGGTATCCATGAAAGATCACTGTAAGTGTATATGTATCACAACTTTTCCTTTGCCAATAAAACTTTTTGTATTTTTTTTTTGTATTTTGTATTTCTTAGAAAAATTATTCTGAAACAGTTTTCTGAGATTCGTTTCTCCGATGGACGTTCCCGACAGAAAGTTTCACTTTTCAGTGTTTCGCCGACAAAAAGATACACTTTTTATAATATCGTCGATAGAACCATTCACCTACGAACAATTTTATTCGCTGACACAACTGTTAGTTTATCCCCGCGTTTACACCATTGTTTATAAGATTAATTCTACTTGCAGTACTGTTTTAGTTTATTGTGTGAAAAAATGTAAATTAAAAAGCTCTGTCGGCGAACCGTTCATCGGAGAAACGAATGTCGGAGAACTGTTTCAGAATCACCAAAATCGGTTCGTTAAAGAACTTCTGAAACTAAGAATTACAAAATGTTGCAGTGGGCATGGTGACTGTACATAGCAAATTTGCCGCGTTTTAAGTAAATTATAGATTTCCTTAAATGGCAAAATTTGGCGCTTAATCAGAAAGATTGCTAAAAAAGTTGTATACATCCGAGCTGGCCAGTTGTAAAGTCTAATATTATTTTATGCAAAGAGAGACATTTGAATAATTTGATAGAATTCAATTCAATACATGAATTGAATTCTGAAAAGGAATCCGCATAATCTAAGCGTGATCAAAGTTGGTTTCATCTCCATATTTCTATTTAATTTGAAGGCATTGTTTTTGTGTAAGGCCTGAAGCTACGAAGATCTTTGGATGTCTCAAATTACATTATGTTGGTCTTGTTGAGATCTCGTTAGCTGAAGGAAAATTGTAGACCTATCTATTTTAGAGATGTTATTCAAACCTTTATACCTAACTTCCAAAAGGAAGAGGTTTTCAATTCGATTGTACCCACGTTTTTTTAAAAGTGAAAACTTCATTAGGCGCGTTGGGCATTTTAGAGATGGGAAAAAACAATTGAACTCGCTACACCGTTACCAACACCTCATTTTTGTAAACGCGATTGTGCTCTTTATTTATATTACGTTACGGATCAATGTTCTATGCAAGTATTTTTACTTTATAGGTTTTGGAAGTTTTTTTTTTGTAAACGCTTTTGAGCTCTTTTTTTAGATAAGGTTACGGACCAATGTTCTATACATGTATTTTTCTTCCACCAAGGCGATCTTGTTCAAGTTTTCACTTCTGTCGGCACTTTCGGAGTGCCACTGTTTTTTTGTTTGTTACGCGATTACTTCGCCAATTATAAATTGATTTTGACGATTCTTTTTTTAACCGACTTCCAAAAAGGAGGAGGTTATATGTTCGACGCGTATGTTTGTTTTTTTTTTTTTTTTTTTTTATGTATGTCCACCGATTTCTCCGTCATTTGTGGACCGATTTTGAACATTCTTTTTTTGTTTGAAAGGGTATGCTCCCAAATTGGTCCCATATAAATTTTATTAACTTTGCTTGGGTAGTTTTTGAGTTAGCTACAAAATACGTATTTTTTTTCCCACTTAGTATGTAGATGATAGGTATGTTAAGTTCCTGTCACTGGTAGCAGGTAGTGGTATTTGAATGTGTGTGGGGTAGGTACCACCACTAAAAAGTGAAAAATAAAAACTTTTTACAAAAAAAAAAAAACAACTTTAATTTCGGAAGTCGGTGTCTTTCTTTGGTTTTGAATTTTCGTTTTTTGTCACCGACTTCCGAAATTAAAGTTATTTTTCATTTTGTAGTGTTTTTTGGAAGTCGGTTGTTTGTTTTTTTGTAAAAAGATTTTCACATTTTTTTTGTCTTGAATTTTAAGTTTAAAATGTGTGTAAGCCCAGTCATTAAAAATGGGTTAACTTTTTTTTGTGGTTTGACTTCACCTCGTCCTTATAATTTTAACTCTCAGTAACGCCATTTGTCATTTTACGAATTCATCTTTCCATAAAAGAAAAAGTCTCACACACAGTATGAATAAAAAAGTCTCACACACACACAGTAAATGTGTATTGCAATAAAGCGACATGTAAGGAATATTAACAATATCTCCTGCATGAATGATAGTTTTTTTTAAAGTTATTTTCGCTGGGAAAAATACCGTAAAGCGCTAGCACTAAAGACAATATTTGCTCATACCCAACACTAGGGAGTGGGGAGGTAGCAACTATTCCAAAAAAATCTGTGCTACCAATACTTTCAACCCAAAAATCTTCTGTTACCAACTTGAAAATCGTCAAGTTAATTTAGTTCATGTCGACAATCGTCACAATTTAATTTCCTCGCTCAGTTTTGACCTGAATTCACTGACCTTATTCAGGAAATCCTAGACGGATACAAAGTATAATTTAAACTAACTCAAAAGTGTTAATGTCTAAAGAAGCCTTTAGGATAATTATATTTCAAGGGGGAACAGGCAAGATTAATAAGTATGATGATTATATTAAACTGTATAATAAAGATTAATCTCATTTATTAAATAATTATGCAGATAATTTTCTTTAATATTTAAATGTAAAAACATTTAAAATATTAAAAAAAATACTAGCCCACCGGTATCGGGCTTATCTCACTCTATATTTCCATATACCTACATAATTTTATTTAATATTTAAATATGCATATTATTTATTTATTTAAAAATACTAGCCCACCGGTATCGGGTATTATTATTATTTAAGATTATTAATACCTATGCTTAGCATGATCTATTTAAAATTATCGCAAAAGGTACTATTTTCTCCTTTTTACTTTCTTTATCTCTCTATCTCTCTCTCTGTATACATATTCATCTTTTCCAACTTTCTCTATTAAAAGTGATTTTAAATATCTACTTATAGAAATAAACATCATTTCATTTCTCTTTCTTCCTCCTATTTGTCCTTTACGTAAAAAAACGATTGAAAAGGATTAGTTTCTCGAGAAAACTAAATATATAATTAAGGATTAAGCTTCATGTTTAATTGCGTTAGAAAAATATCGGTTAGTCGTAGTGTGCTAACATCGCTCTTAAACTTACTGCAAACAGAGTTCATATATTTGTCTAAATCTCACAAACGGATAAACCAATATTATGTTACAACCCACAATTCTCTTGAAACATTATTTTGAATGTAACATCTTCTCACAAAATATTTCAGGTATTAGTTAGATACGCTTATATGTGCTGACTGACTCTCAATTCATTAGCATATTTATAAGTAAAGGCACTAAATAACTCATGAATATAAACTACTTTTAGGGTTCCGTACCTCAAAAGGGAAAAAGGGAACCCATCAATTCTAACTTAAATTTGTTGTCCGTGTGTCTGTCAAGACCGTTTTTCTCGATATCAAATACTTACTTAGATCTAAAATCACTTGAGCCTGTAAAAAACCAAGCTTCTACTTCAACGCAGTATAAAAACACGGCCATTTATGTCGTATATTTTGACCCTCGCAAATAAATAAATAACTATTATGTTACTTTCCGTTTACCTAGAATCATGAAATTTGGCAAGAAGCAAGGTACAGCACAAATAAAGGAAAAATACGATTTTTTTTAATTTGCAGTTAAGAATATCGCAATAAAAAAAATGATTTTGCAATAACAAATTCATATTTTCAGTTGGTGAATTGACCGTGACGTATATAAATGTATGGGTGGGTGTATATTCCGGATTTAAATCCGGAATTGGAAATTCATAGGCCATGTCACATGAATGAAGCAGTGAGCAGCCGGGCACAGCTGTGAGACGGAACCCCTTTTTTTTTTTTGGGTGGGCAATTATCAAATAACTTCTCCCACTCTGGGCGGAGCGGGAGGGCGTGTCAGACTCTTGCTGACTAAAACCCACCCGTGTTCCTTCGGTTGCCCTGTTGCCGGGAACCGCGATCTCCCTGTCGGTTTTCTTAGACGGAACCCTGAAATGGTGAGTGAAAAGTAATTTTCTATGAAAGTATAAATCAGAGTTGGTCTCCATGGTACAAATTCATAAACTGCTTCACTCTCTAAAATCTCTTTCTCCTAAAGTTAGTCTAAAATAATAACATAAAGAGAAAATGTTTGATTTTTTGTATGTTTATTTGTAATGACTAAACTCAAAAACTACTGAACCGATTTAAAAAATTATTTCACCAGTATAATGCTATGTTATCACTGAGGAAGATAGGGTAAAATTTATAAAGATATAATATAAGTATCTCATAACTTTGTACTACTCAATACGTTCTCGTCTTTTAGCAGGTAGTTGCTTCGGCTACGGTTTCTTACAATAGCGGTGGCCGCCACATAACGGCCCCTAGGACTGCTGTCATGAAAATGGTGGTAGCGGGGTTAGGCCTGAAATCCTCTTACGCTGATGTCGGTCGTGTACGTCAGTCGCGCGTGCGTATACACATTGTGTTCTATATAGCACCATACTGCGACGCTGACGTCAGCGGCGCGTCCGTACGTACGCTGCGTACGCGACCGACCGTACGACCGACATCAGCGTAAGAGGAAATCAGGCCTTAGACTTTACGTAGTCAAAAAACGCTCTCTAGGAAAACACACCAACTTACTTTTATTTATAACGTTTTATTGACATCATTCGCCGGTAAACTGCGGACGCTATGTGGCGGCCACTGGAAAACCGTAGTTTTAATCCTAGTAAGTAGAAGGAACGAGGCAATAATCAAATAAAGATGGCTTTAAAACAAAACTCTATGGCTAAAAGTTTCTTCAGTGAAGCCAAAAGTAAAGAGCGTTTATTCTGAAAATGGGCAACGTCGCAAATAGATGTCAAATAGTTCGCTGTTTTGATTAATTTGGCAATATTACTGTATGGAAATAAGAAATGTGGCTAACTAGGAAATATACTATAAAGTAGAGATGTGACGGAGGTTGTTATACCTAAATCGGAGCCGGAGTTGGAAGTTTTAAATTTGATTGATCGAAGTTGAAACCGGAGTCGGAGTTGGAGTTGGAACCAGAGTCAGATTTGGAGCCGGAGTCAGAGTCAGAGGCGGAGGTAGAAGGTGATCCATATAACACTTTTTTTTGGCTTCATTTTGAAATTAACTTATCACAACAATTAGACTACTTAATACACCGCTCTTAACTCAATTTAGCAAAATAACGTGACGCGTCTGACATACATACGAGTATAACAATCGAGCGCGAGCGTGTATAAAAATTACTGGGGCGAAAAGTTAAAAGTTGTTTGTACGCGCTCTAGATACGTGGATCGTTGCGTTTCGATCTTCGGTATTATATCGCCGATTCAAAATCATCGGAGCCGAAGTCGGAGTCGAAGGTGTAAGTACCTACCTTTCGGAGTCGGAATCGAAACTCTACAACATCTCTGCTCTCAATGGTAGTCATCATCATTTCAGCCGAAAGACGTCCACTGCTGGACATAGGCCTCCCCCAAGCACCACCACTTCGACCGATTCTGTGCTTTCCGCATCCAGCGGATTCCTGTGGCCTTCACAAGTGGCAACGGGCAGGGCATATTGCTCGCAGAACGGATGACCGATGCGATCGAAAAGTTCTGGAGTGGCGACCACGTACCGGAAGACGTAGCGTTGGAAGGCCTCCCACAATGGTAGGCAAACTATGTACATCAAAATCAAATGTGTAGTTTTTAAAAGATCTAACCCCTTGGCCAAGACATCACCGCCCGCGTGACTCACGTCTTGAGTCTTCGACCGCAGCGAGAACAAATGTTAGAAGTTATTCAAATAACACGAAAAGTCACTTTGATATTTGTGCGATGTATTTACAGAACCATTTTATAATAGTAAGTAAACAAAGCAAATTAATAATGCTCCTCGACTAGTAAAACAGAGATTTATGCAGAGTGCTTAGTAGAAGGACCGACACAATTTTTTGAGGGTTTGGGGATGTCATTTGCTAGCTCAAAATTGTTTTATTTAACATTTTTGAAGTGAAAACTTCTTTAGGCGCGTTGGGCATTTTTGAGATGGAAAAAAAAAATTGAACTCGCGGCACCGTTACCGACACCTCCTTTTTGTAAACGCGATTGTGCTCTTTATTTAAATTACATTACGGATCAATGTTCTATGCAAGTATTTTTACTTTAAAGGTTTTGGAAGTTTATTTTTTTGTAAACGCGATTGTGCTCTTTATTTATATAAGGTCACGGACCAATGTTCTATTCAAGTATTTTTCTTCCATCAAGGCGATCTTGTTCAAGTTTTCACTTCTGTCGGCACTCCCGGAGTGCCACTGTTTTTTTTAATTTAACATCTTTATTTTTACATTTTTCGTACCATAACACAATTTGAAGACTTTGGAAGCACACAAGTAGTTTTCTAGAACCAATTATACATAATGTAATTGGAGATAACAAGAAAAAATATTGCGTTCTATTACAACTACCAACAAACCAAAAAGTTGTGATGATATTACGGGTGATAAAAAAAAAACATAATTTTCTGTTATTATCTCAATTACCTACCGTAACGACAGGTTTTATGAGTGAAATGAGACGGTCCATAACCCCAGAAAATTGTGTTGGTCCTTCTACCAAACATTCTTTATAAGCATCAGATGAAACATTGTACCTAGTTAATTAGATTGGTCGAGAGACTTGTTCCCACTCTAGTCTGTTAGCTAGCAATGTCAAGAACCGTTGTAGAAAACGTACTACTCAAAAAAAAATAAGGGCCACTTGTTATTCTACCTATACTAATAAACGAGCAATATTTATATGTATATATATATTTATTTGTTTGTATATAGATTCTACTCACGTTCTCGAAATCGGCTCTAACGATTTCGATGAAAGTTGCAATATAGGGGTTTACGGGGACGAAAAATCGATCTAGCTAGGTCTCATTTCTTGGAAAATTTTGTTTTCTCCGTATTTTCGCCCGAGTTTAGAAGAAGATAATGAATAATGACATTACATTATTGACATTAGAATAATGATCATGGCAGCATGGAATTAGTAAGTACCAACTATCATGGAAGTATGGAATTAGTAGGTACTGTTCTATGCAATTAAATTAGCATTTTCTTTTTCACCATAGCAGAGCTCGGTCGCCCAAGTACTTACCTATTATTAAAAGCTTTTATTCAACTTGCAATGTTTGTTAGTTTTTTCAGGACGAATTTTGCAGGCTGAGTTAAAACAACTTCCTCTTATCCTAGGGAGTTGACATTTTATACATTGGTTCAGTTTCAAAGACAATACATTTTTATGATAAGTATGATCTGATTGGCCACCCAGGATTGGCTCCAGACAAAGAAACTTCTCAACGGTCAACAGTACAGACACAACATTTTATGTACGCTTTAATTATGATAGTCCGTTCTAAAATCTACCATGATCTGACTGCTGCTACACCCAAGATTGGCTCCAGACGAGGGAACTCCTCGATGGTCAAAAGTTATTTAAACACGAATTTTATATATGGATATGTATTGATAAGTGCTATTATACTAGATGGTGTTCAGGGTCTAATGATCTGCCGGGGCTGCGAAGAATTTCGAAAGGGAGATCGTGGCCCCCGGCAACATGGGAACCGAAGGAACACGGGTGGGTTTTAGTCAGTAAGAGTCTGACTCGCCCTACCACTCAACCCAGAGCGGGAGAAGTTATTTGATAATTCTCCACCAAAAAAAAAAAAAAAAAAAGGTTCCAATGATGGAGCCGGTGGCCATAGGAACTTCTCAAAAACACGAGACAAGTACCATCGAGTTTAGACTCGTTGGCTTTGCCTTGACAAGTATATTAGCCCAAAGTAGTATCCAGGGTCTGATGATAGAGGCGAAAGGTGATCATAGGACCTCCTCAACCAAACACAATAGTATCATTGTGTTTGCGGTCGTTGGTTTTGTCTTGCCAAGTACTATTAAAGGGTAAATTTTTAACCAGTGCGCAAACTTTAACACGTGACTTTACTCATCATTTTGAACAACTTTACTAAAAAAATCGCGAAAAAAAATCAGTTATGCGAACATAACTCGTCAAAATGTAGGATGTAAATGTGCATAATGTGTAATGTATCTGGAGCGCGTACAGAACAAATTCACGCGCCACTTGTACAAGAAACTATATGGGGTATACCCGTTTTACCCGTTGATGTACCCCACTCTGTTTGTACTCGGTATGGTTGGGTACAACCAACTCAGGGTACGACGGGAATTCACGCTTGTCGCGTATCTGGTTAGGTCACTTCGTGGCATTGAGCATAACCCAGGAGTACTGCAGCGCCTGAGTGTATGTGTACCAGACCGTTATGTATGGAGGCGGCGCTGCCCGCCGCTGCTAGCCGTGCCGGTTGCCAGGACCAACCTTCTCGCCAAAACACCATTGACCCGCGTAACTCGGTTTATTAACGATCTTCACGTGAAGATCGATGTATTTACAGGCCATTTGAGTGAACTCGCAAAAATACTATTGTTTATTTTATGTTATAGTGTGGATGTATGCTATAAATATGTTGTAGTTTTTTTTTTTAATATTTTGTATAATGTATTTTTTATATTTAGGGAATTTAGTACTAATTATTTATATTTTTTAGATGTTATTTTATGTGTAACTGGTTTTTTTCATGTTTTTCATAGTTTTAAATTGTAGATAAGTTAATTTTAAGACCGCGCTATTGTATTAGGTATACACCTGTAATGATAGTTGAAAGGGAAATTTTAATAAATAAAACAAATAATAAATGTAGGGAACAGCAGATTTTTTCGAGTTTTTTTCCGAGTTTTTAACCAGTCCGCAACTGGTTAAAAACTTACCTGTATAGCCCAAGGTGTAGGTTTGTTTAAAAACGATATTTTTAACTATGAACGATACAAACTGGTTAAAACTAATCTTTACGGTTTTGCTTAACCTCCTTCAGTTGTTAAATACAAATTGCTAAGCCTCTCACGAGCCTTTTATTCCAAGCATTACTGTGTCTCAAAAAATATTAAGCTGATATCTGAGTCTGTGTGCATTAGCACAATGGCACCTGCCGTGTCAGTTTCAAAAAGAAACTGGGCTCCTTTTTACCCCACTGTTCCAGAAGGCGAGCAATGCTTTTTCCTGTTCTAAAGCGTCACTTAAATAAATGTACAAAAGATTTACACTTCCACGAATTTGGGCATTCCATTTTGTAAATTACAAACTTGATATTTTAAAACCTTTTGCAGAATGGAGACTACTAAAAACAGCAATGTTTGAGTCGATCAAAGTTTTACATACCTTTAATTAATTTTATTTATTGTATTATACCTATAGAATCTCCCGCAATCAGCTATAACCAAAAGAGGCATACTCTTAAAATAATTGCGTAACTTATTTTCGTAAACGATTATGACAAATTTGTTTCATTTTGACAGTTCAACAACACTCATTGCGTCATTTACGTTGTTGAGCGGATCATTTTTCTTATTATGAACTTAACTTATGAAGCAATGGATTAGCAATCTGTTTCAAATCAAAACAAACTGTGATTGATTGTGTATTACGCAATTAGGATACTGAACACATTTGAAAAAAAAAACGATATCAATATGAGAGAAATATCGTTTACTGCCGAAAAAAGAAAAATACTTTAGGTAAAAGAATCTAAGCACAACAAAATAATGTCAGATAGAAACAGTTATGACGTGTTTAGTTGGCCCTTGAAAAAATAGGGGCCAGTCAAAACCCTTTTATGATGTGAGGATGCAAAAATTTGTTGAATGTGGCCAAATATGGTCTTCTCCTATCGATATTTCTAGTAACGTTAACGCTGCAAGAGAGCTGCAACCTAAAAATTAGGAAGGTGCATACGGAAAAGATATTTGATACGATCCAACCTGTCCCTTGCTGCCCTCCCCCAGCGATGCCCTAAGCCGAGATCCGTACCCCACAGAGGGTGCCCTTAGCGTGTAGTCGCTTAGTTTATAAGTTTTATATCCTGGCTCTCTCAAATTAAGGCCTCCACCTTAATTTATTAAGGCATCCACAGGACAGCCGACAACCTCCTTGGATGACATGCGCTTAAAAAAAAAAACGGAAAGGATATGATTCTGAGCCTGAGGATAACGTAATTTCTTCATTCTGTCACATATTCAATGCGTATTTGAACCTTTTTTCCGCGTCTTGCAAAATAATATAAAAAAGTCGTATGCTTCGAGATCAAAATATTCACTTGTGTGATTTAAAAAGCGTGAAACATAATTCTTTTTTCTGTGCGGATCTCTAATACGGGATGAAATTAACGGATTGTTGGACTTTCAAAAATAAATTGAATTTTCGTCTTTCGTCGTCTCGTTATCACAAGATGCGGCCTGCTCTTATTTACATTTTTAGGAAGCGGAAGTTTAATTTATATTTGATGTCATTGTGTTTGCAAAGAGATACCTACTTGATTTAACAACCGCTGAATTTATCATTTTGAAACATAAAAGTAAACATCATACTGTAAGTATATTTTTTGCTAAACGCACATCCTATCCATCTATATTAATTGAACAGTTTGTTTGTTTGAACGCACTAATCTCTTGAATCTACCAGTCAAAATTGAAAAAAATAAAAAAAAAACATTTTGTAGCCCAATTCGTGAGGAAGATTTATAGGCTACTTAACATCACGCTAGAACTCTTAGGAGCAGAGGAAAAAGAAAAAAATTCAGAATGAACTCCAAGTGAAAGCGACGTAATGCGATGCGATGCGGTGGGTCGGAGGCTGCGGGCGTGCGCCATTTCACGCAAACAAAGTCAGCGGGAGAAGCTATTCCTATAAAAAACCGTTTTTCCTTCAAAATCAGATATTAAGGTTCCACTAGTCGACGGCTCGAACCCGTTAGTGACTTGAATATGCATGCTATTTAGTAAAGTTATTTACTAATTAGTTTTATTTGTTTAGTATTTACTTATCTAGTTGTTTTTATTTATTTAGTGAAATAGACTGATAGTTTATAAGCGTAAAATTTCATGAACAGACCTTTAGGCGTATAGATATTATGGGAAAACTACTGAATGTATCTACTCTGTAGCGTTGTGTGAGGTCTCAACCGTAATTAATCACAATTAGTAAGTAACTAACCACATCAGTAAAAACGTGGTACAACACTAATATTCTAAGGACGCTCCGCCATTTCGACTTCCGCTGGCTTACATAAAGGAAGGTATTCTTTGATTATCAGGATTACTTGTGCCTCGACCTAGGGTGAGTTCCACATTACTTTCGTATTTATACTAGACAGGAGATGGTAATATGTAGGTATGTGTTGCTACTGCATTGAGGCTGTGTAGGGCCTCACTGTGTGTTACAAGCGATTAGCGAGCCATCTGCTATGATCATAATTGCATTGTATTTTATGCTCGCGTGTTCGCCATATTTAACCTCATTTTACATCTGTCAATGTGCCACGCTATATTTGCAAACTCTCTGGCTGTAAGCCGCTGCGATGTATTGAGCTTCACCTACCATGCTTCCCACACCGTTCCTTGGCTTAGAAAGGGGAAGAAGCTAGCACATCGCATGCGGCTTGCTGATATTTGCACCGCATCTAACATGCGCTCCCTATGGCGCTTCCAGGGCTCTCTGTACGGGCTGAAGGCAATACCTCTTACCCAATTCTGCACGCTGCTTGCATGCGTGGCTAACTGCACGCTACTGAGGTCTGACGAAGGCCTGCCTACCTGCGGCCTACCGCCGGGAGCCTGTGCTGTCAGGCGACCTCCATGGCTACTGACGTCTACTACCACGTGCTAGGGCCGTCCGGCCTACTGCGGAGCCTGTGCTGAGCAGGTCCCCGCATCTACCACGTGCTACCAAGGACGGTACCCTTCCTATTTTATTGTGTTAGTGCTCGGAATAAATCAGTGTGACCTTACCGCAACCTAGCCCTGTACTTTCTACCTACTACTGTGTTAAAAGTATATGTACTAACCGTTAACGGCCTGCACAGCCTACCCTGCGCAGCCCTAGCTGTTAAAACTCAAAATTCAAAAGTTAAACTTTAGAATAAATTATGTATCCCTGTACGGTTTCTATTTTTCCATTTTCATACTACATTATTTATTTATTTACGCCCAAAAATGAGTTAAAATTTTATTTATTTATTTTTATTTATTTATTTCCAACTTACTTCTATCTACTCGTATATAAATTAGTGTTGAAGTTGAAGTTTAGTATACGGAAGTTTCGACGCTCATAAATTCCAAACCAATACTTTTTTCCCAATACTGCTTCCAAACAGGGCTAGATAACGACAAAGCAAATTGATATAATTTTTAGTTTTAAACGTACTCCGTCAAACAGACGAATATCACCATACTACGTTTGTATGGAAGAATGACCGACTAATGTACCCTTAAGCCATGTTTTAAAATAGATTCTCTCAAAATATGTACCGAAAAATGTTCCCTCTCTATCCTTCTACGAATTATTTATCATTCTATTTTCTCATTGGCAATTCAAAAGGAATACCCGTTCATGATAGTCATTTTATAGCTCGTTAGGCATCGTCGCTCAATATAATGATCCTGTGTCGAATACGTAATAGAATATAGTATGTAGGTTAAGTTATTGTCTAACATCACGCTTTGTTTCCTTGAAGGGTTGGGCAGAGGAGTAGCTATTAGTACACCCACATTTCGCCCCATGTAAAGGTATCATTCCGTATCTGTCTGCAACAGGCAACTGCAGGTGACGTGTCGCTGCGACACGACTGGTTACTAGGAATTTCTATGTAACCTTCTGTAGCTAGCAACACGTCGCCTTCATAGAAATTAGGGATGCAAGAAGTGCCAAAAAGTAGGTATATATACCGTATCAATATTTAAAAAAAATATCAACATCGATTCCGATTTAAAAAAAATTACCATACTTATTTTTAATTTACAATTTTACCTTGACCTTGGAGATGTTTGACATTGACCTGGAAAATGTCTCCTGTGAACTGGTGGGCTCTCCTCCCTTCCACCTCCCTCTACATTTCATTTATCAACCATTTTATACAAGAATTAAACAAGGTGTCAAGGACATCGACACGAAAACTGAAATGATGGATTCAGTACATGATTCTGAACATGAAATTTATCGTCGGTTTTCAAAAAAAAATCTGCTGTTTCATAGAAAAGTGCAATACCTACACGATCAAAATGTATGGAAAAGCAGATTAAAAAAAAAAATAACCGACGAAAAATTTCAACGCAGGGGAGTTCACCATGGTTTCAGTTTTACCACCGCCACCCTGTATAATAATAAAAATCGTTGAAAAAAACAATTACATCCGGCGGGTGGGAGACCGTGGGACCCTCCCCCCTTCGCCCCCTCCCCCACTAGACCCCTGCTATCAAGGCGGCATGTTTCTAAACTTTGGGAAATACTATCCAAAAGCTGTTGATTTAACATGTTTTTTTTTTATTCTGTAAGTGCGTTGAAACCGACGTGTCGCATGCTATGGAAGGTAGTCCCGGGCTGCTGCAGCCGCCTGCTACGAAATGCTGTTAATATTATTTTCGACTAGCTTCTGCCCGCGACTTCGTCTGCGGGCAATTTTGGCCCCCGACCGACCGCGTCACATCCCATCGCCCGCCCGCACTATTACTTCGCTGTCGCTTAACGTCCTTTCTGACTTTTTTCTTTTTGCTCGGTTCCTAAGGGACCATGCTATATTACATAGCCTATAAGCTTCCTCAAGAATTTGGCTTTCCAATGCAAAAAGAATTTTTCAAATCCGTTTGGTAGGTGGCAACTACCGTATTTCCAGAAGGAAATACGGTAGTTGCCTAGGTAAAAAAAAAGAAATTTTATTTAGTCCGTCTTTCAGATAATAAAAAAATATTAGACACGTATTTTTTGATTTATCATATTAATCAAAAATAACTTAGAAAACACGCATTAAAGTTGGGGAGTGGGGGCTCGCTACGTCACAACTCAGTAAAACTAGTAAATCTAGCCAGGCGTGACGTCATGCCACATTTGAACTCAATGTATCGCCGTAATCTTTTGATTACGTCAAAAAAGAAAAAATACGTGTCCAATATTTTTTATTAAACTACCAGGACAAATTTTGGACACAGGCCTTTTGTAACCCCCTACATACAAACAAACGAACAAATTTAACCTCTTTAATATTAGTATAGATATAAGGATGACGCTTATAAAGTTTTCTTTTTTTATGTAAACCAATATAAACGTAACAAGCTAAAGTATCTTCATCACTCGAACTCGGAGACGACATTATTTCGCAACGGCCGCGGCACAAGCGGCTCTGCATAATTTTTTACCGACATGTGCGTAGGTGCGGGCGACGCGAAATGTTTTCAGCATCCGAGCATGCTGATATCGCACCGCTGCTGCGCCGATAAATCAGAAAAGGGCCAAACAATTATGTAAAACCAAACAATATTACGCTGTGTAGAGACCTGAGTCAAGACTGTCTTTAAGCAAATTCATCGTTCTGATCATTCTCTGGGATCTATCCCAATTTATTTGGGGTCGATGCAACATATTTTTTTCTACCAACGGTTTATTGCTATCGCTATGAAAACAAAGATAGCGCGGCGCATAGACCACAACCAACTGAAAAACCTGTTTTGATCAATGGTTTCGACACAAGACTGCTATCTAAGAGCTTGTGTACACGATGCGATGCGGCGCCGCCGTAGGGCAAAGATTTTGCCGCATTAGCGATCACACGGGAGCTGCGGAGGCCATACCGTTGTTACGCCGCAGCGGCGCCGCGCCGCAAAGCGCGTAAATTGTCATTAGTCAAATATCTGTGTTTTTGACAACCCACAAACAACTGAGCGGTGCCGCTCCGGAGTCGCAACGCGTACACCCTTCCCCGCTTCGTCTCGTGGGCTGCAAGTCCGGTGTATGTGCGGTGCGAATACGGAAAGCTCCGTGTGGCATACCATGAATATGTATATAGGCCGCCGCAGCGACAACGGTCCGGCAACACGGCGCCGCCGCTGCAACGAATCGTGTGCACAGGCTCTTAGGGTCGACAAAACTGTTTTGATTCTGATGTACCCACTGTCTTAGATATACAAAACAACATAAATTGATCGATGTGTCCATAAAATTTATGTTACCCCATAGCGTTTAACCGACAAGAAAGATTTTGACAAATGGGGTATCGGTCGATAAGCTTCAGCGGGCGTGTCATAGCCTATATTAAACGTAATCGGGGACTTTGGGTTCCCCATAGCTTCGTTAAGCAAGTACATACTTACTGATTGGGGTTTCCTGTCGCTGATGAGGTATTGCTTGCGATGGGTAAACTGTGGTAAGAAATAGCGTAAATGGATGGTGAGGAATTAATTTGTACGCCATAGCATAAACGAAAAAAATGTCATAACATCTATATGTTGCAGTAAAATAGTTATAGCCGTGATATAGCTATACACCGTAATATAGTTATATATGAAAGCAGTTCATAACTGCGAACAATTTCGATATAGCGCTCGCCGGCCGCTGCGCGTAGTTGGTCACAGTTCTAACCTAACCTAACCTTTGGTCGGAGTGCCCTAATAGTTACATAACTAGTTCATACTCGTATCATAGTTATATTCCTAGTAAGACAGTTATTAACCGTTCTCATATACCTAACTACAGGATTTTTTTAAACCAGTGCGCAAACTTGTACACTTGACTTTACTCATCATTATGAACAACTTTTACTATGGGACCAAACCTGAAATCGTGAAAAAAAATCAGCTGTTCCCTACATTTTTACGGGTTATGCGAACATAAATGTAGGGAACAGACGATTTTTTTTTCCAGTACCAGACCAGTACTGCCGTCAACGCTCAAGTGATAGTCACGTTTTTCGATCTTCTATCTACCGACTAGAATACGGGCAGTAGCCGCCTGTGGTCGGGTTTGGAATCATGACTGCAGCGATATGTCGCTTGCAGTTGCCTCCTGCGGTCGGGTACAGAATGGTACCTTAAGTAATAAATAAATCACGATGTTTTGTCAAGTCCTACAAACCGTCCAAAGCAGAGGCGGTTCACTAGTATTCAAATGAAATAAAGAAATGTAAACAGCTTTTAGGGTGCGTTTCTACTGAAGCGGTGATGAGTGGAGATGAGCGGAGACCTGCAGGAATTTACCAATCACATTGGTTGAAATCCTCATCGCGTAACTAGTCTCATCTGTAATTGGACGATTCCTGCGCGTCTCCGCTTAGCTCCGCTCAGCTCCACTCAGCTCCGTTCAGCTCCACTCGGCTCCGCTTCAGTGGAAACACCCTTTATTTTAAAGGTTGTCAAGCAGACCAACAGCTTTCATTCTCGTGTATCATTAGTGTTAGGGATGAAGCTGTAGTGGTATGTAACCCACACATGCAAACAATTTGCGAACTCAAGTATATAAGACGTGTGTGATGTCTGTGAGTTCACCGCCCCGACCCTTGCTCGAGCCAGCCCGCGCCGCTGAGCCTGTAGCTTTAATCCCCTAATAATAATATAAATCCGATCCAGCCTGTCCCTTGCTGTCCTCCACCAGCGACGCCCTAAGCCGAGGCCCGTACCCCACAGGGGGTGCCCTTAGCGTGTAATCTGGCTGGAGGCCTTAACTTATTGAGGCAGCCACAGGAAAATCCGGTTAAGCAGCCGACAACCTCCTAGTTTGACATGCAAGATGCCATAAAAAAAAAAGGCTGTGAGTTCAGTCACAGACAGTTCGAATACAACAATATATACAGCCAGTGATTAGCTGCTGTTCGCGTCACTCGCGTCGTTATATAATCATAACCCTAAACTTACTCATCGGTTATAAACCATGTTTAAATACTCCGTCATTAAATTCACTAACAATAGTTTTATAAAACGATATATAATTTTCCCGATACGATACCAATACGGATTATTGTAGCAAATATTCGGCGATACCGATATATGGCTTAGTAGATAATTAATACATAATGAAGCACCTTGGGCATATGTATGGCTTTATTATAGACGGGAAACCATTTTGTATTTCGGGCACAACTATTTAATAGTGCGTTAAAATCCTTGTATAATTGCTAAATGACTCCATGTCTGTAAATATTTGTTCAGCTATTGTTTGCGTGACTGCTTTAGTTCTAAGATCATCAGCGTCATACATGAAAAAACTAAATTTGTACTATTAAAAGAAGATTTTTTTAATGAATATCTTAAGAAAACAAAAATCGTAAACAATAATGAAATTAATACCCATAGTGTCATCAATGCTAAGTTGTTACTTCCCAAGTACAACAATTTACACGGCAAGAGATCGTTAAAGTATATAATACCTTACCTTATTAATCAACTACCTATATTATTGAGGGACAAAATAACGAATAAAAACATAAAGTACAAATTAAAGGAACATTTCTTAAAAAATACAAAAACTTAATATACAGGGTGATTGGAAGATGGGTGCAACGCTTTAAGGCGAAGATAGTACAGACAATTTAGAACCATTTAAGCCATGGTTGTCTTAGACGAAGTCTTACCAAATATTTTTAACCAAATTTTTAAGTTTTTTTTCGGAAATTCTCAAAATTTAATGTAAACTGCATAATTATGGCCAAATTGAATGATAAATGAATTCATTTTTTATTTATTTAATTAAAGTAATGTGTAAGCAATCAAGCAAAACATGTTTTAGGCTTCTGTGTCATTAGACATTTTTTTTACAGACATTTAAAGCTCAGAAAAAATAAAAAAATTGTACAATACGTCTTTTAAACCTTATTAAAAATTAAAAAATTTGGTAAGACTTCGTCTAAGACAACCATGGCTTAAATGGTTCTAAATTGTCTATACTATCTTCACCTTAAAGCTTTGCACCCATCTTCCAATCACCCTGTATATGATAAGTGAATGAAACTTAATGTTATAAATTAATATAGTTAAATGTATAAAAATGTAAGTGTACTACTGAATTAATACTGAATAAATAATACATAACCCTTTTTTCTACACTTCACTCTAACAAAAATTAGTACTTTAAAGCTAATATTTCTAGTTTGTATGTATTGCCAGTGTCTTTTTGAAAGTTTTATGTGCTTGTAAACTACAGTCCTTCGATCCGAAATATGCCTATTAGTCGCTGAAGACGCTTAATAACAATACCTTTCTAAAGAGCTCAAAATAAAAACAAACTGTTTTAATACCGCTCATAATGTACTGCATAGCATTGTTTTAAAAACTGAATATTCTAGTGCTGCCAATTTGAATAACAAAACCGACTTAATCGTGGCAACACTGAAGGTTTAAAATGCAATCTTTTGGCACAAGCTCTTGCATTTCAAATAGGATAGGATAGGGTTGTTTTAGAGAAAAATATTACAGAAGGTAAAAATCTTTTTTCTGTTTTCTATTTTCCATGCGTTGCCTGAGACTCTTTCATCACCATCATTATCATTTTTATCCAACGGGATATTTCATAGCTAAATGATGATGGCCGCAAGGGTCAATCTTCAAGGTTAAGCAACGCTTGCCGAGGTCAGTCCATAGATGGGTGACCATCCATTACATATCGATACCTCTCCGTGCCTCGGAAAGTACGTTAAGCCGTTGGTCCCAGCTGTCATTCGAAGATCTTTTGCAGTCGTTACGGACAGTCTGACAGCCAATCTTTCAATGGGGTATTTATTGTATTAGCCAGTAAATGGGTTGTGGAGGTCAGATAGGTAGACGCTTCATGTAAAGTACTGGTATTCAGCAGCATCTGGTACAGTTGGGAAAAGGCTAAGCAAATTAATTGGGACATTTAGAATAGCACTAAATGACAGTAACTGTTATTAGAACTTAGTTGCAAAAGTTGTGGTCACACCCTTAAATACTAAAGCTCCATCACATAAACGGGCGCTTTTTGATAGAACTCACAATGCGATATATTTGTCAAAATAATTATATAAGCATAGCATAGTCAGCCTAAAATGTTCCCACTGCTGGGACACAGGCATCTCTCTTCGAGAGATGAGATGATATAATGATAGATGTCACATGTTTTCGGATTTTTGGTTCTAAGACATGCCGGTTTCCTCACGATGTTTTCTTTTACCGTTTTGTGAGCTTTGTGAGAAATTATTTACACAAAGTAAAAAGCCTGTCGGGGTTCGAACCTGCGACCTGCAACTAGGTAAGTCACAGCCGTTACCACTGGGCCACTGCTTGTTGAAATGATGATATGATTTTCACATTTTACGACAGGTGCTGTTCGATAAAGCAGGACTGAAACTATGAAAAAAACTCACAAAATTGTCGGAATGTCACGTGTCTGTTTTATTTATTAATAGAACCCTTTTTTTTTGTGTAGGAAATTAACAAATAACTTCTCCCGCTCTGGGTAGAGCGGGAGGGTATGTCAGGCTCTTAGTGACTAAAACCCACCCGTGTTCCTTCAGTTGCCATGTTGCCGGGAGCCACGATATCCCTTTCGGACTTCTTCGCAGTGTTAATAGATCCCTGGAGTCACGTTAAGCAAGTCTCTTTAAAAAAGACCTACCTTCTTATCGAGATCTTGAACCTTCTGTAATGCCTTATTTTCTTAGACTTATTAACATTCCTTATTTTCATTTCATTTGAGTAAAATGAGGGCAAAGTCATTTCAGATGTTAGCGCTCTTGTTAGTTAAGTACTTTGAGTAGTCATGTCTGGATAGTAGTGAGCTGTTCCATGTTTTTATAAAACGAAAATGTCCAGTGCATTGTCATAAAAATATTGTATAGTAATTTTTTATTAGCACACTGCACTTGGTCAGTGTCAGCTCGGCCCAAGTCAACTGAGCCCGAAAAATAATATCATATATTCGCAGTCACTCGTTTCGGACTATAACAGAGTAATTCAACGTCATAACATCATATTTGAGGGAAATATTTAACTGATCCTCTAAAAACTGTTAGCGCTTTTAATAGTGCACACTTTTTAAAATAATTGAGCCTCTTTTTAACTATTTGGCCTTTTCTCACAGTTGGTTGCAGTAACTAAGCTAGGGCACCACGACCAAATGGGCTAGGCTAGGTTAGAACTGTAACCAACAGCGCACGAGGCGAGCGAGCGCTACACCCAAGTTGGTCGCAGTTACTTTATATTTGAGGTTCACAAAAAGAGGCGCAATCATTGTTCAATAATATTTTTAGGAGCGCAAAATAGGAATTATTAGGGGTTCGATTAAATATATACCATATTTGAGGCCTCCGTTTCTGTCTACATCTACCAGGAATTTTCAAAGTATGCTAAAAATCATATTCTTTCCAATACTTTACTACTATTTAATGTGACCCTGATCTCCGTGTAATGTAGCTTGCAGGAACTAAAAACAAAAGAAAGCAAAGCTTAATGCATCTTGTTATTTTACACAAAACATTCTTCTGATATCAAATGAACCCTCTCTACTGCGATAAAAAATCGCTATCAGTGCGGTGCGATTTTGGTTTAGTCCCATCTCGGCACCCATGAATTTATTTATTATGCCCACGAAAAATTCCGATTTATATATTATTACTAGCTGACCCAGCAAACTTCGTTCCGCCTAACAGTCAATGAATGTGCGTATTTCTACACTACCTACCCTACCTACCTTACCTACCCTACCTACCCTACCTACCCTACCTACCCTACCTACCCTACCTACCCTACCTACCCTACCTACCCTACCTACCCTACCTACCCTACCTACCCTACCTACCCTACCTACCCTACCTACCCTACCTACCCTACCTACCCTACCTACCCTACCTACCCTACCTACCCTACCTACCCTACCTACCCTACCTACCCTACCTACCCTACCTACCCTACCTACCCTACCTACCCTACCTACCCTACCTACCCTACCTACCCTACCTACCCTACCTACCCTACCTACCCTACCTACCCTACCTACCCTACCTACCCTACCTACCCTACCTACCCTACCTACCCTACCTACCCTACCTACCCTACCTACCCTACCTACCCTACCTACCCTACCTACCCTACCTACCCTACCTACCCTACCTACCCTACCTACCCTACCTACCCTACCTACCCTACCTACCCTACCTACCCTACCTACCCTACCTACCCTACCTACCCTACCTACCCTACCTACCCTACCTACCCTACCTACCCTACCTACCCTACCTACCCTACCTACCCTACCTACCCTACCTACCCTACCTACCCTACCTACCCTACCTACCCTACCTACCCTACCTACCCTACCTACCCTACCTACCCTACCTATCCTATCTCTCAAGTTGGATCGAACTGCACATGGTGTGCAAATTTTATTATAATCGGTTAAGTGGTTTAGGAGTCCATTGAGGACAAACATTGTGACACGAGATTTATATATATTAAGATTATTTTCGATACTGTGTTTCCATTTTTCGATGTATACCTAACAATCAATGGTTTAAGACAGATGGAATTTTTCATGGGCATGACAAACAAATTAATGGGTGCCGAGATGGGACTAAACCGCGATTTAATATATTGTGACGATGTACGTCGCTCCTCGCATTACGAAATATAATAGTAACAGGTAAATTAAAATTTAATTTTAGTTCTGTCGTCCATTGTACACATGCGTCGCAGCTGAGATCTGATGAGAGAGCATAGAACTGACAAAAATCGCTAAGAATTTTATTAGCAATGCATGTTAATTGAAAATAGGTGGACTGAATATAAATCGCGAGAGTAAAATTTCCACAGTGAAATATCGCAGTGTGGGCTTAGCCTAGTATAAGCGGTCACGCACGGCCTCAAGTGACGCGACTTGCGTGAAGCGACACGCGCGTGTTAGAATGTGGATTAAAACTACATTTATAGGCATTGGTATCCATTTAATTATCGAGCTTTGAGTGTCAGAATAGTTACTAGTTAATTATTATGGATGTAGGTGTCTTTGAATACTTGTGTGTAGGGAAAGGATTTTATGAAGAAAAGCACATAAAGACAAGACTAGGCATTTATTTCAATTATGCTTGCCAATAAATAGGTAGGTATGAGAAATCTAGTTGTCCGTTCCAAAACTAGGTCATCATGGAGAAAGAAGGACAAGAAAACTCCACGGTAGCTTGTTTTAAAGTATTACACATTCTTTTACATTGGCATAAATCATTGTTACCTATATCATTAATCTCTTGGACATTTGAGAAATGGTCCCTCAAGTTACAGAAACATATCAACGAAAATGAACAGAACATGAATATTTCCTATTCTATTTAACACATACCTATAAGACAACTTACATATTATAACACATACAGAAAAACAGTTATCATCAATAATAAAGCTATGTGATCAATTAACTTACGTGAACTTTATAGGTAGTCGATCTAAGAGTCCCCGAATTGGTGGGTACACCTATTTTTATAGTCTCCCAATCTTACTCAAGCCATAAATCATTCCCGCCATTTTAGACCAACCATAGATGGTCATATATAAATGCTAATTATCTTCTCAACTAAGTAATAATTAACAAATCTTATGTAGTGGAACTATCTTAAAACTTAATAAGATTATATAGCAATTTAGTTTGTATTTGTTTGTAATCTCTAAGTAAAATATCATAATATAATAACATCTACTGGATGTTTGGACAACCGACTTCCAAAAAAAAACACTACAAAGTGAAAAATAACTTTAATTTCGGAAGTCGGTGTCTTGGGTTTTTTGTTTTTGGTTTTTTGCCACCGACTTCCGAAATTAAAGTTATTTTTCACTTTGTAGTGTTTTTTTTTGGAAGTCGGTTGTTTTTTTTTTGTAAAAAGTTTTTTATTTTTCACTTTTTAGTTGTGGTACCTACCCCACACACATTCGAATACCACTACCTGCTACCAGTGACAGGAACTTATCATATCATCTACATACTAAGTGGGAAAAAAATACGTATTTTGTAGCTAACTCAAAAACTACCCAAGCAAAGTTAATAAAATTTATATGGGACCAATTTGGGAGCATACCCTTTCAAACAAAAAAAGAATTTTCAAAATCGGTCCACAAACGACGGAGAAATCGGTGGACATACATAAAAAAAAAAAAAAAAAAAAAAAAAAAAAAAAAAAAAAAAACATACGCGTCGAACATATAACCTCCTCCTTTTTGGAAGTCGGTTAAAAATAGTTTGAAACACCAATTTAACACCATGTTACTTTAAATTGCAATATAAAATCGTGATAAATATTATTAGTACCTTATTAATAATTACATAATCATTTATTGTACTGCTAATATAATAAACATTTGTTTTGATCTATCTATACCACAAATCATGACTTGTTCGAAAACTCAAGAATCGTTGTTTGTGAAACAGCCTTTTAAGGTGAACATCAGAATGACTGGCCAAAATGACCGATCAGCTTTAAAATATTACTAAAATCTAATACCTATTTGCTACTATTTGATACCTTTGTTTAAATAATTGGTACCTAATTAACAACTGAGAAAATGAATTTACAAAATGGGCAGTCATTCTGATGTCAGGATGACTGCCCACATTTAGAATCTCCACGTAAGGGCTCCAAAATTTAAATTCGTCTTTACGAAAATTTAGTACCTATTTGATACCTAATCATATATATTTTCTAGATTTTTAGGGCAAATAATAAAGATTTTTTTATAGAATGACTGGCCAAAATGACCTAGCCGCTTTAAAATATTACTAAAATCTAACACCTATTTGCTACTATTTGATACCTTTGTTTAAATAATTGGTACCTAATTAACAACTGAGAAAATGAATTTACAAAATGGGCAGTCATTCTGATGTCAGGATGACTGCCCACATTTAGAATCTCCACGTAAGGGCTCCAAAATTTAAATTCGCCTTTACGAAAATTTAGTAGGTACCTATTTGATACCTAAACATATATATTTTCTAGATTTTTAGGGCAAATAATTAAGATTTTATTAGAGGTTTTTTGTTTACTATGTAATACAGAAAGTCATATAAATATATCACAATGAAAAATAAAACAGATTAATAATTTCTTGTATATATAATGCTATGTGCGTAGAAGCTTTTATTGCTTTTTGTTATTCTGGTGGACAAGTCATCAAAGCATTGCCATTTTGTGCCCCCTAAGACAATGAGATTTATAATGTCCAATACAGTTAGAACTGGGTGGAGGTACAAAGAGATTCTAAATGTGGGCAGTCACCCTGACATCAGAATGACTGCCCATTTTGTAAATTCATTTTCTCAGTTGTTAATTAGGTACCAATTATTTAAACAAAGGTATCAAATAGTAGCAAATAGGTATTAGATTTTAGTAATATTTTAAAACGGCTAGGTCAGTTTGGCCAGTCATTCTATAAAAAAATCTTTATTATTTGCCCTAAAAATCTAGAAAAAATATATGTTTAGGTATCAAATAGGTACTAAATTTTTGTAAAGGCGAATTTAAATTTTGGAGCCCTTACGTGGAGATTCTAAATGTGGGCAGTCATCCTGACATCAGAATGACTGCCCATTTTGTAAATTCATTTTCTCAGTTGTTAATTAGGTACCAATTATTTAAACAAAGGTATCAAATAGTAGCAAATAGGTATTAGATTTTAGTAATATTTTAAAACGGCTAGGTCATTTTGGCCAGTCATTCTATAAAAAAATATTTATTATTTGCCCTAAAAATCTAGAAAAAATATATGTTTAGGTATCAAATAGGTACTAAATTTTTGTAAAGGCAAATTTAAATTTTGGAGCCCTTACGTGGAGATTCTAAATGTGGGCAGTCATCCTGACATCAGAATGACTGCCCATTTTGTAAATTCATTTTCTCAGTTGTTAATTAGGTACCAATTATTTAAACAAAGGTATCAAATAGTAGCAAATAGGTATTAGATTTTAGTAATATTTTAAAGCTGATCGGTCATTTTGGCCAGTCATTCTGATGTTCACCTTTTAAGTCACATTATTAACTATTTATATGAAAAAAAAATACATCTGTCTATGAAGTATCAATTAAAGAAATACAAATCAAATAAACCTTTTCTATTAAAATATTGTTGAAATGGAACGTTTCCATACGTCAATGTCATCTATCATTCTGACAGCTGACGTTCATACTGGGATAAATTCTTGTAAACAATCATTATTGTGATCAATACAATTAGATATAAATAATGAGTAATCTCACACGCGCGTCACTTGTTTCCGTCCGTTGCTCTGCAACTCGCATCGTAAAGGTGGGTTCACACTTGTATCATCTTGAATTTTAAAATCAGGCGTATGGAGTATTCGTATCCTAAGTGTGGACGCCCAATTTGACCCTATCGTATCTCTCACCATGTCATGCCAAAACTACGTCCACACTTACGATACTGTATCTTGTCAGCGTGTCGCCAACGCGTATCGTCATGTGTAGACGCTCAATTTTTCCTACGATCCTCATGTCCAAATCTCCCGTTCCTCGTATCTTAACTCATGATTAAAAGAAACATTTACGTAAAGGAATTACAAACTACTGATCGGAGGAGCGTGCCCGTGCGATGATCGCGTGCAAAAAGTGCACATCCAAACTTGTCTAGATCGTGTATCGGCATTGGTTTGTTGTTCCTTTGATGATCGGGGAAAAACCGCCTCGAGATGGATCGCGGTGTATCATTTAACAAATAACATGACACACAACAGACGTACCGAGAATTCGTGACACAGTATCAAAATGCGTCCATACTGCCGATCATGATACACTTATCTCATACGACATGTATCAGATACACGCATACATACGGATCGGGGTGTATCAAGCTACGACGTATAATATGATTGCGTATCATTTTGTGTCCACACTAGCGAAAATTATACACGTCAATGCAACGCGTTCGAGATCTGATACACTATGGATACACTAAAAAAAACTTTTTACAAAAAAAACAACCGACTTCCAAAAAAGACTACAAAGTGAAAAATAACTTTAATTTCGGAAGTCGGTGTCTTTGGTTTTCAATTTTCGTTTTTTGTCACCGACTTCCGAAATTAAAGTTATATTTCACTTTGTAGTGTTTTTTGGAAGACGGTTGTTTTCTTTTATAATTTTTTTTTATTTTTCACTTTTTAGTTGTGGTACCTACCTCACACAAATTAGAAAACCACTACCTGCTATGTAAATAACAGTGACAGGAACTTATCATATCATCCACATACTAAGTGGGAAAAAGTACGTATTAATGAAGCTAACTCAAAAACTGTCAAAGCAAAGTTAATAAAATTTATATGGGACCACTTCAAGAGCATACCCTTTCAAACAAAAAAAGAATTTTTTAAATCGGTCCACAAGTCCACAATTGACGGAGAAATCGGTGGACATACCGAAAAAAAAAAGAAAAAAAAAAACATACGCGACGAACATATAACCTCCTCCTTTTTGGAAGTCGGTTTATGATACAAGTATGCACCCACCTTAAGGTGACTCGTGGTATGCTCTAAATTACTTCTTTAATTTGTTTTTTCTGCAATTTCTATCGGAAAACGCGTGTCGCTTGAGCGTGTAGCTTGTGGCCACGGGGTAGATATTTAAACAAGAATTAAAAATAAGCCTGCTACACGATGTGTCGTAAAGATACGGCAGAAGGAAGGTAATAAAGTTAGTTTAAAATAAATTGTTGTAGACTATCTCCTTCGATGGCCGTAATTGGACATTATTAGATGGTACACGCATGTAGAGTGAAATGAAGAGACAGTGTATTACAATGTGGTCTTTAAAAGTGCGCTCACTAGTACAGTCAGGGATATTATTTATTAAGTCAATAAATAGTGTTTATAGGGGTATGAGGAACAGGGTGTAAAGTTCACTCATCCTTTAAAGAAAAGGGAGGATCCTTCGACCAGACGGGTGTTGTGTCTGGTGGGCAAATGCCCTACGACTGATGTCGGGACACTGTATATATGCAATCCAGACAACTGACAAATAATTACAGCTATGTTTTCAATATACGGACAATTCAAGTTGTTAGTCAATTGGTTAGCAATTAATTTCTCTGATTTAACATAACAGATTCGGACCGAAAATGCTTTTTTCTTTTTAACCGACTTCCAAAAAGGAGGAGGTTATATGTTCGACGCGTATGTTTGTTTTTTTTTTTTTTTTTCTTTTTTTTTTATGTATGTCCACCAATTTCTCCGTCATTTGTGGACCGATTTTCAAAATTCTTTTTTTGTTTGAACGGGTATGCTCCCAAATTGGTCCCATATAAATTTTATTAACTTTGCTTGAGTAGTTTTTGAGTTAGCTACAAAATACGTATTTTTTTTCCCATTTAGTATGTAGATGATATGATAAGTTCCTGACACTGGTAGTAGGTAGTGGTATTCGAATGCGTGTGGGGTAGGTACCACAACTAAAAAGTGAAAAATAAAAACTTTTTACAAAAAAAAAACTACCGACTTCCAAAAAAACACTACAAAGTGAAAAATAACTTTAATTTCGGAAGTCGGTGGCAAAAAACGAAAACACAAAACCCAAGACACCGACTTCCGAAATTAAAGTTATTTTTCACTTTGTAGTGTTTTTTTGGAAGTCGGTAGTTTTTTTTTTGTAAAAAGTTTTTTTACGGTAAATTGGAAACCCCCCTAGATTTCACATTAAAATTAACAAAATATTACGAGGCAAAACTGTACTTATCCATTTTTAATGTGTTAGTTTATTTTGTAACGATTCCAACGACACCAGTTTTATATACAGGTCCCATACAAAACTTTAGAGCTATCTAGTTTATTCTAGTTTTAATCTCAAGTGGTTCCGTAGGATAACGGGTTACGGGACCACCCAGAAGTTGCGCACCAGGGGATGCGCTAATTCGAGAAAATGGCCGACAAGAGTCCGCCACTCGCTACACATGTGCGGCGATTCTATACAAAACGTGTTAAAAATCATGTCAACAGCTTGTCGCCAGCCACCGGTGTCTGTGGTCGGTGGCCCGTTTGCGCGGAGCCTTACCAAAGCCTTCAAAGGTCTCGGTTCTGGCAAGTAATAGGCTATCCTGTCGCCAAATGTAGGAGTCGTAAATGGTGATTTAAGGATTATGGCATGAGAATGGGTAACAGCGTCCTTGTTTTGGTTACTAACAGTTATATTTTACTACAGTCAGAGGTACTTACAGGGATTGGTGGGTGAAACGTGATGATTATGGAAATATGCCCTGCAACTTATTGACGCCCCGAGGTAGTCCGTTAAGAGGAGGCTCCCCAAATTATATGTTAATTTGCGTAAATATTCTGAAAAAGTCACGCGTACAATCAAAAATCAAAATGGAACTTTAGCACATTATGATTTATTGGATCTTTTTCTTTCCAAATATAGACAGTTACGTAATTGGAACATTTTCGCTCGATTAATTTTTTATTCGAAAATCATGTCTTTTTAAAATATTACGAGTATTTAAAACATAAACAACTGTCAATAATTATTTTAGACAGTAAAAAAATATAGTTTGTTATCCAAATATAAGATATTTTTTCTCTAGATCAATTATTACTTTAGTTATAAACGAAATAAGAATTGAGACTTACGATATTTAGTTCCGTTCTCGAACACGACCAAAGAGCGCACGCGATGTTCAACTTTATTACTGATGTGTTAGCGTTTAGCACATAATGGAGCAGTGGCGTGCATGGGGGCGGAGTTTGCGTGGAAATTGCGTTTGGAGTGCCTGGTCTTAAATTAAAATTTTCTTACGTTTTTTGCATTTTTCAACTTAGTATTAGGTTGATTCAAAAAAAGTTGGACACAACAACGAATATGTACCTATTTAAAGAATAATGATCATTAAAATCATCAATATCTACTACCTGCTACTGCTACTCGTTAGAATTAAGGTTTCCGTAGACAGGCGCGACGCGACTCCAGTAGAACAATTTCCATGAAGTTTTCATCTAAATTTTTCCACCTGAGTCGCATCGCGCCTGTCTGCAGAGACTTTACTTTTTCGTGAAAACATGACAATTGAGGCTATTTCCAACTTAGGTATTTATGATTTTAATGATAATAATTCGGTAAATAAATAGTTTTTTACGGGCGCGCCTAACTTTTATTAATAAACAACTTGATACTGAGCTGCAAATTGCAAAAAAATTAAGGTTATAATTTCACGGACCACCTTAGCGTTTTTGCCTTAATGCTTACGCCAAGAACTATCTTTGTATAGTCCCCCCAGTCACTCCATTCCGCGCCGTACACAGTAGTTCAGCTTACAGTACAGTAATCGCGGAGTGGGGCGCGTCTTCGTGGATTGCACGAACTATATTAAGTAATTCCCTTACACCTTTTACCAACTAAACAAACACTTACGGTTTTACAGAGTGTTATAATTAGTTACTCTAAGGGCGTTTTTCCAACGCCGCCGTCACCGGGACGTCACTGGAAATGAGATCCGTCATCTCGTTTCCAGTGAAGTCCCGGTGACGGCAAAGTTGCGATACGTACATTTACTATGTCTGCGTATCCAGTGTGTCCACCACACGTGTCACTCGAGCGCCATCATCCTGGCTGCCACCGTTTCGAGTAGTTTGGTGGGACCGCTAGAACTCGGCCTGAGATTGTAATGGACCGATGTTTTGGCAATACAAAAGAACTTTGGTCTTGTCCGCACACTGCCGTCGCACCGCACCGTTTGCCTAGTTTTTTTTTTACTATCATGCCACGTTCGGTCGTAGAGGATATAAGATCGCCGTCACCGGGACGTCACTTTCGGTTCGAATAATTTAATTTCTCGGTGACGTCCCAATGACGGCGTCGGTGGGCAAACACCCCAAGTTGCTCCAATTGCAATGTTACTTATCGTGGGCGTAAAATAACAGGTTGGCAGGGGTTCGCCCACTGTCTGATATTTTAACCACCCATTTTCAACTCCTACGTGACTTATTCCTGCGAACTTTATAATTTTATTCGTAATTTAGGCAACAGATAATAGAGATCCTAACCTTATTACTTATTTAAATATCAAAAAACTTCTCGGTACTAGCTCTATTTATGATTCTGTGATCAGAAGGCGTAATTAAAAACGTTAAAATTTTTTTCGCGATCTCATTTCACCGACGATCAACGTCAAAAACTTGTCAAAAATCTATGAAAAACAAAAAAAAAAAGAGAGTGCGTGCCTATGACTACATGATAGAAGTGAAAAATGACAACTGGAGCTAATACGCGATTCAGCGGCACTGACAGACTGGAGCCGAGTTAAAGAGAGCGATGTTATAATTTTTGACAGATTGAGATCATAATGCGAACGTTCTTAAAACAAAAGAATGTGTTTTTGGGAAGTCCGGGCCGCTTTTTCCTAACAGCATAAACACTATAGAGGATGTTGTGCAACCATGACATACAATTTTAATAATCACAGATTTAGATCGTTATCGATTTGAGTTTCAATTGACCTAACAGGGGAACAAAACAAAGTCAAGGCTACAAATTACTGTGATCAAATATTTTTCATCACACCCGACCATGAACATGGTTTATCATAATTTTTAACACAAACAAAACGAGATTAAAACTTAATTTAACAAAAAAGGATATTGCATATTTTCTCATTTTGGTGCCACTCGACAAAAAACAAAATATATGAAAATGGTGGGTCGCAGCCGGTCGCGTCGTTGCGTCTAGTCGCAGAACTGTGGCATTCGCATGCCGCATAGTGTGCGCCCTGTCTTGAACTAAGTTTACTCGAAGTCATCTTGTGAACGGGAAGCTCTAAACTTCTTGAGCCGCGAAGTTCTATTAGTGCAGTCCAAACTTATTGATTATTACGTACTGTATTAATTAATAAGCAAATGTTAGACGGGATTGAGTTAATAGTTCAACAATTTGTGTTCCTAATGTGGTTGCGGTAAAGTCTCGTGCTGACTAGCGCGACGCGACTCTAACAAAACAATTTCTAAGAAAACTTCAGGTACCGGTGTCGCATCGCGCCTGTCTGCACGAGGCTTAATACGTCTTGAAGCAAAATAGGTTTCTTATAAATTCTGTCAGTGTTTGATTTTGACATTAAACTGACAAATTTCTCAAACCTAGATTTTCGAGCTCGGGGCTAAGTAATAACAGCCGCACGGGTCGATCCATCAGGTTAAGCTACGCTTGCCGGGGTTGGTCCGTGAATGGGTAACCATCTTTACATTCCGAGACTCCCCCGTGCCTCGGAAAGCACGTTAAGCCGTTGGTCCCGGCTGTCATTCATCGGAAGCCCGAAAGTCTGACAACCAGTCTAGAGAGAGTGAGAGAGTCTAAGGGGTATCGTATTACCCAGTTACTGGGTTGTGTAGGTAGATAGGCAATCACTCCATGTACAGTAAGCGCTCAAAAGTGCATGAGCACGCTAAGAGTCGTATTGCTGTGAACACGCGGTATAGCTCGTACATTTGTATGTGTAAGCAACACGATACACACACCACAGATAACGCAGTTACACGAAACAACAATATATTTCCGTCGCTTTAAACATGCTAGCACACACGCACTATGCGCGTGAACTTGACCAGTTAATGGCATTGCTAAAATTCGATAGTAACTTAACAAGCGCAGATAGCAGAAAGCGTTAAGCGTTGGTATGGAATTCAATCTGCCTCAGGTTCTAATCTCGTGAAACACAGTGCGGTTTTTTGCAAATATTATTATTTTTGTTTTCGATAATAATATTTTTTAAATATTGCTGCTTTTTTATGTTGTTATTGCAATAAAGGTTTTAGAATAAAAAATGCGTGATATATGATAACAAAATTAAAAAATATATGTTTATTCGTTATATTTATTTTACATAAGTTAATAAACTGCTACAATTATTTATCATTACTTCAGCTGAATAAGATGTGAAATAGATGTCAAGAAACTTAGAAGCAGTTTGTATTATTTAGACATATTTAAATTATGAAATATTTTAAATTTTTAATGGATTTTTTCACCATAAATATTAAGCTTTGATCATGGTCGAAGTAATTAAGTAATAAATAAGAATATTAGACTACTTAAAATGTAAAAAACTACTTACAGAATAGGTAATTTTAAGGTTAAATATGGGCAGTTTGTTTATATTTTATTTGTATTAATTATTTTACATTTTATTTGACTTTAGTAAATATTGGTTGTTATTGAGGTTAAAGCTTAAGTATTCATTTTCTTTACGAAAAGAAGATTGAAACTAAACCTCAAATTTTTATCCTAAAATAATACTATTACTAAAATAATATTAAACAATTTCGGTATATCTGCAAGAAATACGACAAACACCCTATTGAAACGTGCTTAAAAAATTCGTTACCATAAATTCATGCAATAACGAATCTGTTGTTTATTAAGTTGGTACGGTCAATATTTTAAGGTCAAAAACGGTTTTCTAGCTGGTCTTCAGTGATGCAAGCCTTCAGAGTGCACGGCGAACGGTTCATAATGACGTGTTTTTAATAATTCAGCAAAATGTCTCGTTGGTATGAAACCATTTGTTTCATTCACCATTTGACGTCGCTGCTACTCGTTAATAAGCCCCTTCCTCATATCTCTTAACCCTCACAGTATTTCTCTAGAACAAAGAAAAACATTGTTTTTATTACACATAATACCTTATTATTTATTATTCACTAATCGAATTAAACCTCACAATGAATTTAAAACTTTAAAGGCATCTTCTGTCTCAACAATACCTCTGTTCTATCAACAATGCCCTTGATTAAGATTTATGTTTAGTAAAATATGAAATATATTAATGATAACACTCACACTTAGTCCGGTTTCATTAGATATTCACTTCACTTTTACGCAGCGCAATAATATTCTCTGATCTGATCTGATCTCTTCAATATATTTTATGCCTGCTTTTTGATAATAATAACCACAACACTGCGCTAAATACTCGTCACCAATATTATCCACGAACCAAAAAAGTTCTATTAATTGAATACTCAACAAACTGCATCTACCCCACAGAAATCGAAATAATTTACTTAGTTTTTTGTAGTCTACCTGCTAAACTTTAATATTTATGTGAACAAGACGAATGAAACTAAAAACGAATGATGATTATTGAACTAGTCATTGGTTGCAGACAAAGTGAGTGTGTGTGTGTAATGTGCGTGTCTACAGTATTGTAACAACTTATAGAAGAAGGTCGTAAGTCAAACCGAAGCGTCAGTCTATTGCTTTGTGAGATTGCTCATGGACTTTTGGTCGGCACTGTACAATACTGGTATACAGCTGCATCTGGTTAGACTGGAAGCCGACCCCAGCATAGTTGGGAAAAGGCTAGACAGATTGTTAATTTTTGAAGCAGTAGATTTTGTTGTATTTATACAAAATTTCAAATAGTATATTTTTTGCAAGTTTGAAGGTGGTAAGCTCGTCTGTAAATTGTTGGAAGTTCGCCAGGAGAAGTAACACTAGGTAAAATAAGTTTAGTAGTCGCGGCCGAGATTTTTGTGAAGCAGCCCATCCAGGACAGTAACCTAACGGTGAGCAATGGGTAGCTCGCCGCCCGATAAGGACCAGGCCCGGGTCGACGGCGCGTTGTGTTCCACCCGCGCCTCAAAGAGATGTCAGCAGAACGGGGTCCGCTAGGGCCGATGCCTGCCAGGGTTGCAAATAAGGCCGAAAGGGAAATCGTGGCCCCCGGCAACATGGCAACTGAAGAAACACGGGTGGGTTTTAGTCAGTAAGAGTCTGACACGGCTTCCCGCTCCACCTAGAGCGGGAGAAGTTATTTGATAATCCCCCAACCAAAAAAAAAAACGCAGTAACCTACCATTTTGATATAAGTGCCTAAATATATAGTATACCTAAATCATATAGTTATCCAAAATTTATGCACTTTTGTGGTAATGATTTGATGTTATTTTTTGTTTTATCTTAGATATTATCAATACCCATCACATAAGTGGAGTTTTGCCAGCTAATTTAGTTTGACCCTGTATTTCGTAAGAATATATTATGGAAAAGGAGAATACATCACAAGATTTTCTGCAGACGAGTGTTCTCCTGATTGTTAATAAGTCACATCAAGTCAGTAAAATAACTTAAAATCCATAAATTAAGTTACTTGTTCTCTACTTAGTAAGCGTAAACGTGAGCATGAAAACTCTTAGCAGCTTGCTCTAAGTTCTTAAGTTATGCTAAGTTAGCGAAGACAGTTTAATGTTTGATGTGAAACTAAAGGCAGTTTGTTAAACTATTCAAGACTAGGTACTTAAAAGTACAAAGACTAAAAAAAATCTTCTTCGCAGGCGATCCTGACTTAGAATTTATTAAGGAGCCAGGCACTATCAATAAAACTTTTTTTTTTTTGGATGGTAAATTATCAAATAACTTCTCCCGCTCTGGGAGGAGCGGGAGGGCGTGTCAGACTCTTATTGACCAAAACCCACCCGTGTTCCTTCAGTTGTTTGTATTGCCAGGGGCCACGGTAACCCTTTCGGACAAAACCGCAACCCCGGCAGATGACTATCAGTAACCCTGGGGCCGCATCTGCGTCTATCGTGACAAAGCAATGCGTGCCGAAGCTTCGTATGTTTTGCTCTGTAAAAAGTTATCGCGCTAACGCGGAAGTCACATTAGCGGCTTCATAATTTCAACGCATTATCGTGCAATAAATTAAGATGGCTCTCCATTATTTCGATAGAGCGCCTACGCAGTCCGGAAACTACAGTCGATAGTAATAATAAATCGTTTGTTTATAAAAAGGTGCACATTTACAATAAGTAACTTAATAATAAAATACAGCATAGTTGCTTATTTGCCTGAACTAGTTTGAACCTGTGTTTCAGGCTACGAAGTGCATAAATACTTAATGTAATAAATTAACTAAGAGTATAAAGTATAAACTAAATTAAAATTAGGTAAATAAAAGTTAATTAATAGCATGTTAGCAGTTATATTTGCAGACAACAAGTAGATCTTCTGTCTGTGCATAATCTATGGTTAGTTTATTCAAGTATATTTTTTTTTACAATAAATACTAGTAGTAGTAATTTGATTTATAAATACTAAGTTTTCTATTTAATCTATTATACAGAAACGGGCCTAAGAATGTAAAAAAAATCTTTCGCAATAGGTTCGCAATATTCTTTTGCAATAGTTTCACCCCTTAAATATCAAACATAAAGATATATCAAAGCTGGTCTTTGTATGTGATATGAATATCACACAAGACGAACTTTGTTAACTTTTCTATTTTAAATTCAAAAAGGTTTTTATTTTAAGTTTTTGTATTATGATAATATGATAACTTAGGGATCAAGGGAATAACAGAGATTGTGTTTTTCGGTTTTGTTCCCGTCAGAAATGTTTATTTAAAGCTAAAAGTTATTATTTTCAGGCATCTTGGCTGACGAGTTAGAAACAAATGAAACAGAATTAAATGAAACAGCGTTGTGTACCACTGCCTAAGAGCCTGTGCACACGATGCGCTGCGGTTACGTACCGCTAAGATTTCGCCGCATTGGAGGTTACACGGGAGCTGCGGCGCCGTAACGCGCGTAAATTGTCATCTGTCAAATATCTGTATTTGACAATGCACAAACAACTGAGCGGTGCCGCTCCAGTGTCGCAACATGTACGCTCTTCCCCGCCTCGTCTCGCGGGCTGCCAGTCCGGTGTACGTGCGGTGCGATGCCGGACGCATCGCGCGGCAAAATTTAAAACTCATATTAAAAGTACTCTTTGTAAACAAGCATATTACAAATTATAGGATTATATCCTAGATAAGAATACTTGGAAGCATGCTGGTCTAGCTCCATAGGACAATTTGGAGTCCAGACAAAATCAAACTGATTGCTAATTTAATTGTGTAATTAAATATTATAACATTATTTTTTTACATTCTGTGATTACTTGAACTCACACACTGACTAATTAGTATCATTTGTAATTTTTTTAGGAATATCGTATAGGTACCTACTTTTACAATGCTTGTAAATATGTGAACACCATGTATCCATTACATACTTATTTTTTCCGTCATTGCTTCATTTTTAATTATTTTTAACTATTGTGGTATAGTAATCTTATTCCAGGTGCATCGTCTTCACATATAATTATAGTATACAAAATATTGTAAAACATTTTAAAAGAGTAACGGTGGAGTTTCTTGCCCATTCTTCTCCATACGAAAACTACCTTTTGGAAGGGGCGACTAGAATCAATTCTATTTTTTGTTTTTGACGTTCAAAAGTGCCTTTTTGTGGCTAATTGAAATAATTTATTTGACTTTGGCTTTGGCAAACCGTGGATATTTGCGACACTGCTCTGGAGTCGCGCCGCCGCGCCGCCCGCCGCAACGCATCATGTGCACAGCCTCTAACTCTCCGGGTCTTTGGAGAATAAAGACGTGATGATAACTAAAGTATGACAGTTTTTTATTTTTTTTATTGTCCCTGCGCAATTTTTCAGTCGGCTACAAAAGAGTTTTTTATGCACAATACATTCTGACTTTGAATTGATTGGCAATCTTTTAGGGAGTGAAAATACTCTTAAAGTCATTAACGACTTCTCCCATATGCTCCTAGTAGCGCTGAAATCTAAACCTAAGTAGGCAATCCAGCAAAATACCAAAAAATCTGGCTAGCCCTTTCCCCACTAAGTTGGGGTCAGCTTCTAGTCAACCGGATGCAGCTGAATACGTACCAGTATTTTACATCCACCGAAAATAATACAGAAAAATACATAACATATTTAAAACCTAAAGCAATAATAACAGTATAAAATATTGCAAAATTAAAATAAATGATAGATAACGTTAGTTCATTCCAATACCACAAATTCATATTAAGTACCATTTAAGTATTTTACTATTGTAATAAAAACACTAAATGTACTAAAATGGCACTTTCCACGCTCCATGCATCTATGTTACTCGTATGCGGTTTTACAACGTTCCAGCTATAAAACTTAACTTTTCCAGTTAAAATATAATTTAAACTAACGACTCGTGGTATTAGCAGCTACTAGTTTTTAATTTTCACGCTTTTGCACGATGTTTCTCAATTTTTTGCTAAAGGTGTGTGGAAAATGAGTTACTAATAATTTATATCTGCCTTTTCCCAAATATGTTGGGGTCGGCTTCCAGTCTAACCGTATACAGCTTAATACCAATATTTTACCTGGAGTGAGTGCCAATCTGACCTTAATCTGACAACCCAGTTGCTGTGTTAAACGATACTGATTCAGACGACCCATAACGACTGTCAAAGATCCACGAATAACAGCCGGGACCAACGGCTTAACGTGCTTTCCGAGACATGGAGGGGTCTTGGTATGTAAAGATGGTTAGCTATCCACGGACCAACCGTGGCAAGCGAAGCTTAACCTGATCGATCGACCCGTGCGGCTGTTATTACTTAGCCACAAGGCCCTAGAGATAATCGAATCGTGCAGGGATCACTTCATGAGACTTAACATTTTAACGAGCTTTGTTAAGAACTTGCAAGAGACCGATGTGGAAAGACATGCTAGAGATAGTTTTCTTAGGAAAGACTTACCTTGCACAATCCAACCGAAATTGAACGTGGTTCATCACAATCCCAGAGTTCAATCTGTTTTTTTATATAACAATTTGCCAATGGACTTCAAAAGTATATACAGCATAAACGTATTTAAAAACAAATTAATGACATTTATTGAGGATTATATTACAGTGATGAAGAGTTTATAGATGACAAACGACATCCACTATTAAATGACTGATTTGTGAATAATTATAATATATTTTTGTGTATTTGTGTGTAGTATTGTCATTGTTTGTCTTTTTTATTTTTTTAAATACTTGGACATGCATTTTTAAATTTAAATGGAATTATGTTGATTATTTAATTTATGTAACAATAAATTAAATAATCAACATAATTCCATTTAAATTGTAAGTACTGAATTATTGACATCAAATTATTTATTGGTGAAATTAATATATTTTATATGCGTAATGAATTTTAAATTTGAATTTAATGTTTATGCGTTTTTATTATTTTATTTATCATCACTGTAATATTTTCAACACAATGTATTTTGTTATGAAATAAATGACTTTTACTATCATTATTGTGATAATAATTAAATGCATAATTTTCAAAATTAATGTATTATTTTCAAAATCGTTATTAATAAAATGTATAAACTTAGTAAAAAAAAAAAAAAAAACTCGCTCAAAGACAATGCACAGCCTAAACCGCTGGGTCTAGAAGTATGAAATGTTGCACAAGAGTTCGTATTGTAACAAAGGGGAGCGCTAAGGATTTTTTTCAAATTAATCCCCTAAATGGGTTAAACAGGGTAAGAAAGATTGAATGGAAGCTCGTCATTTTTGAAGTAATGAAAATAAGATTTGGTACTGAGACTTCGTTTATAAGTTAAAGTTATTTATTTGTACACACGGCAACAGATCAAGCTATACATGTCTAATATAAGCTGACCTCGCATTGTACGGAAATCCTATACAATGCGAGATCAGACGCTTCAGAGCCAAAGATGTGGCTAAGGTCATCAGGTCTATGACTAGAGGTAAGTCCCCTGGTCATGACGGGCTCAGTATCGAGCATATACAATACGCCGGTCCTCACTTACCAAGGGTTTTGGCGCTGCTGTACAATTTGTGTGTTGGTCATTCATACTTGCCTACCGACCTAATGAGGACAATCGTGGTTCCTATTGTTAAAAGTAAAACAGGTGACCTTTCAGATAAGGGGAACTATAGACCTATTTCTCTAGCGACCACAGTCACTAAGGTGCTTGATGGCCTGCTTGATACACAACTAAACGAACGTCTTGTGCTGCACGACAATCAGTTCGGGTTTCGGCCAGGACTTTCTACAGAAAGTGCAGTTCTGTGTCTAAAGCAGGCCGTTAGGTACTACACAAAAAGAAGAACACCTGTTTTCGCTTGCTTCCTCGATCTGTCTAGGGCCTTTGATCTGGTTTCCTACGATATATTAAGGAAGAAACTTGAAGCTATAAGCTTGCCTATCGAGCTTATAAGTATCTTCAAGCATTGGTATGGAAACCAGGTCAATAATGTTCGGTGGGCAGGTGTGCTGTCGGAGCCTTATCAGTTGGAGTGCGGAGTGAGACAGGGGGGGTTGACCTCCCCTGCCCTCTTCAATTTGTATATGAATGCCCTGATTGAGGCGCTTAGCAGTCATCATGTCGGTTGTCATATTGACGGCGTCTGTGTCAATAATTTAAGTTACGCGGACGATATGGTGCTGCTGAGCGCGTCAGTCGGCGGTATTAGGACACTGTTGGCTACATGTGAACGCTACGCAACAGAACATGGGCTATTGTATAACGGTCTGAAAAGTCAGTATATTGTCTTTGAGGCGGGGACCAAGTACAATCTTGATGTGCCTCCCATACGGCTAAACGGTGTTCCTCTTGAGCGAGTGGAACAATTTAAATACCTAGGTCATTTGGTCACCACTGACCTTAAAGACAATTCTGATATTGAAAGGGAACGGAGGGCTCTGTCCGTGCGTGCGAATATGTTGGCCCGCAGGTTTGCACGTTGTACTGCAGACGTAAAGGTGACGCTCTTTAGAGCATTCTGTACCACCTTCTACACATGCAGCTTGTGGGAGAAGTATTCGCGAGCATCGTATGGAGCCCTTCGTGTCCAATTTAATAATGCGTTCAGAAAACTGATGGGGCCGCCGTGGTGTTGCAGTGCGTCAGGGATGTTTGCGGCGGCGCGTGTAGATTGTTTTTATACTATAATGCGCAAGCGCGCTGCATCAATGGTGGCACGAGTCATGGCCAGCCCCAACAGGGTTCTGAAAATGATAGCTGCCAGAGTGGACTGTCCTTATATAATTCACTGTTGTCAGTTACATGTGTCACCGTATTGTGTTGTTTACTAACACGTAGTTCTAAGGATATTGTTACTAACCCTCTATGAGTCTTGGCTCGAAATAAAGTTTTTAATTTAATTTTAATTTAATAAACTAGAAATGTATAGCTTGATGTGTAGCCATGTGTATCTTCGTATTTTGAAGATTCATCCTCGAAGGGAACCCCCTTCGACTTTTATCCCCTATTTAACTAAATAGGGGATAAAAGTTTACACTTACGATAGTTTTTTTAAATTTTATTTTAGAAACTTGGAAATTGGCCCCCGAAGAAGAGGAGTTACCAATGGGAAATCCCATCGGACACACGATTTGTGTTATGTTACATAAATTACTAGCTGCTGCCCGCGGCTTCGCCCGCGTGGACCTTAATTCTTAATAAAATTAGTCTAGTATTAGCTATCTAGCAATGAAGGTTCCGTCAAAATCGGTCCAGCCGTTTCGGAGATTAGTCAGAACAAACAGACAGAAAGACATTTTTTTTTTTAAAGTTGTTTTTTTTTTTATAAGTACCGTAAACTATTTAATATGCAATAAGTAAAAAGCTGTTATCTTGACATTACAAACAGACACTTCAATTTTATTTATTTCTATGTACTTAGGTATAGATATATAGCTTTAAGGCTCGTGCAGACAGCGCGATATCGCGGGCGCGACAAGGGTCGCGCTGCCTGTCACGCCTGCGATATCGCACTGGTCTGCATAAGCCTTTAGTTACAGGAAAGCGACGGATATTTTTATTTTCTTAATTCAGGGAGGTCAATCAACATTGTATGGACCTACACAATAGGCAGGATATGGGACGAATGACATTCAAAAGAAAACCCTAGATTAATAAAAATACCAACTATGTGACCAAATTTTGTAAATAAATCAAAGAAAACAAAAATTGGGTATATTCCATTCCTCATTAGTAAATCGTCAGATTACTAAGTAATTAATTTTGTAATAAAGATATTTTCTCTTTCCAACAATGTCGTTCATAATTATAAAATACCGTTCCTCTACTATAAATTGTTATTAGTTTCATAGTTTCATCCTAGACGGATAAAACGTTGAGAACCGTTGTGGTAGCAACGGGGGGCGTAGTTGTTACCCTGTTATTAAAAAACATGGAAGGACGTAAGCGACACGAAATAAATAGCTTCAGAAGACTGACTCCATACAACGACCGAAAATCATAGACACGAAGGTACGTAAGGAGATCTCAAATCCTTCTGCGAAGCAGTAATGTTCGCGAAGGAGGAGGCGGAACGCGTGAGGGAGAGGCAAATTTCGCGCCCTCACGCCCCTAACCGCCGCAGGAGACGCCCTGGGCGTCGGGAATCGCAGGCCGATTCCCGGCCACCGTAGGCGCGGGCTTGCGGATGGTGAGCAATGGGTAGCTCTCCGTCCGATAAGGACCAAGCCCGAGTCGACGGCGCGTTGTTTTCCACGCGCGCCTCAAAGACATGTCAGCAAAACTGACGGCCGATGACCGCCGGGGGGGTGGGAAAGTCCGAAAGGGATACCGTGCCCCTGGCAACATGGTAACTGAAGGAACACGGGTGGATTTTAGTCAGTAAGAGTCTGACACGCCTTCCCGCTCCGCCCAGAGCGGGAAAAGTTATTTGATAAATTCCCACCCAAAAAAAAAAAAAGTTTTATTTTATTTACTTTTATATCGAAGGGTAAAAGATGAAGCGAGCCTTCATCTTATTTCCAAAGCAAAACCTTCTTTAGGTTCCAGATTCCCGTATTTTTTTAATATCCAGTTCCTGCCCGCGACTTCGGCTGCGTGTAATTTGTTTAATAACATAAAATATAACCTTTGACACTCGGAAATACCTACTGTAGTTTCCCATCAGTGAAATTTCGGAATCGGATCGGAAGATTAGCCCCTACCTCAGACCAAATAAAAAACCAAGACAGAGCATTGTCAACAGTGACATGAGGCCGGTTTCGTAAACCATGTATGCACTTAGTGAGATGTAGTTTTAGCGGTATGAGGAACAGGGTGTAAAGTTCACTCATCCACCATAGAAAAGGGAGGATCCTCCGACCAGACGGTTGTTGTGTCTGGTGGGCAACTGCCCATCGGTTGGAAGTTGAAATCTTGTATGTATGTCGATCGCTCGGTAAACTCTAACTGCGCGATGCAGGATTTGTGTGACGTCATGTCTTTGATGCGTAGTTTGTATGTGGCGGTGTAACCGCTACATAGTTTTAAGAACTCGGCGACGCATGAATTGTCCATACAAACTTAATACCTAAATCACCATACCATATTCATAATCACCATATTATGTTGTCATTCGGATATAGACAGTTTTTATCTGGCATCTACATCTTTTTTTTTCCAAATAACTTTTCTGAAATGAAGTTTAGTTATTTGATAATTTCCCAGACAAAAAAAAAAGAATCCCAAAACTATTGTCTGTCTCAAAATTATCCAATGAAAATGTAAACAAATGGATCAAAAAACGTACTTATGGATACCAATCGGTAGTGCGACGTACAAATCGAGTGCTTCGATTTGTTTTTTCATTTGACAGTTGAAGTTAATTTTATAATCTAATTTTCGTCGATGACTTTTCAATTACTATTATTCATACAATAATTAGTTTATAAAGTGGTGAAATATAATGTTAAAACCACAGACTACAATTTTATAATTACAGGGTACCTACTTGAAAACTTCTTAATCAAATGAATGTGTTACTAATTCCCTTTAGTGAGGATTGCGTTGGAATTTAACCTAAACAGTGTTTGTTTACACTTTCATCAGAATTTTAGAACAGACATTATGTCAAACGTATGTCAGTCGCGAGTGCGCGTGCATTCGCTGTAGCGTAGAAGCACTTATTTAGTAAATCTGTGCGTAGAAGCATGTCTATATGTGCGTACGTTTTTGCTCGTTACCTTGTTGGCCTTCTGTACTTTTCTATTCTGTGTAAGCGTCATAGTTTAATTAAAATAGCTTTAATATTGCAAGGAATTATGATGTTGTTGTTGTTTACGCGCTTCCTTTGTGTTGATGAAAAGGTTTTATATTGTTTATTAATTTAAAAAAAACTTTTGGTTTTTAATTATAAAATAATAAACTGACCAAGTGTGAATCTAGACATTGAGAACGTATGTCAAACTCTACTTTGGAATTACTTAAGGTGACACCCGCGAAATTTAAAATGTCTTTGCAAAAAATGTAAATAATTTTGAATTTCGCGAGCTACATTAAAGGAATCACCTTAAGACAAAAGTGCTAGGGTATCCCGCGAAATTCAGTATTAGGTTGTATGTTGTTGAAAATATTATTTGCAACCGTAATAAATATATTATTATGTATTTACTGAATTATAATAACCAAAACGTCAATAAACTCTCTTAGTTCAAATAACCCAAATGAATGACTTTTTTTTTAAATCCAGACCATTTTTTCGAGATTACTAAAAAATATTTGACACGTATTTTTTATTTTTTTACGTTTTCAAAAGATAAGGGCGATACATTGAGTTAAAATGTGCCATGACGTCACGAGTATGTAGATTTAATACTTACTTGTGACGTAGCGACCCCCACTCCAACTACGTTGAAGACAAGGAAGTTTGGCAATAATTCCTTCTGCACATGTGGCTTCCCTGGTACCTCATTAACGACATAAATAAGTAAGAGTCTATTCACTGCTCCCAAATTACCATGTTTATTTTAATCTTTAATTTTTATTTTTTACATTCGTCCTTGACATATTTATTCTATTATTTGACATTATATACCTACGATTTCATTTCAACTCTTTGTTTGTGACTTTTGTGGACATGATAATTATTCAGATTGATTACAACTGTAATAGCAATCATATAATTGCGTCTTATTAAAATAGGTTTTTACTTTTATTAATTTATTTATTTTTTGTATAGATTCTTTTCTGTTTTGTGAATGTGAGAGCGCTGTAGGTTTAGTGAATTGTAGACCTGTAGACCATTTTCTATTTTGTTAAGTAATTAGTACTTATTGAAAAACCTACACTGTCCTCCCATACCTAGTAACACTGTTATTTGAAAGTATTGTAAAAGCCAATTATTTTTAAAATAGTAACCGTGGAGTTTCTTGCCGGCTCTTCTCCATAGGAAACGACCAATTGGAACCGTGCACCTAGCTTCTGACGTTTCATATGTGCCCATGTAGGTTTATGTGAAATAAAATAATTTTAATTTGAATTTGACTCCCCAACTTCAATGTGAAACACATTGAAGTTGGGGAGAGACTAAGTATTTTTTTTAGTAATATAAATAAAGAAAAAAATACGTGTCTAATATTTTTTTATTATTTGACTGATGGACTAAATAGAATTTCTATTTTTTACCCAGGCATCATCCCTATTCTAACTTGAGAAGTTTGCTGATTCTAATGAATATAATTCTGTAACGCCATAATTATTACGGTCGCGAATCATATTTTAATCAACATACAACCTGACACTGACCTGCAAATTGCAAAAAAACGTAAAAATAATTGAAATTTGCGTACTATCACTTCCGACCATTGATGATCACGTTTGTTTACTTTATGTTGGCAATTTCTTACTTATATTTCTGTTTTTAGGGTTCCGTACCTCAAAAGAAAAAAACGGAACCCTTATAGGATCACTCGTGTGTCTGTCTGTCTGTCCGTCTGTCACAGCCAATTTGCTCCGAATCTAATGGACCGATTAAGTTGAAATTTGGTACATGTATGTATTTCTGTGACCCAAACACGTACGTGTAACGTAAATAAATGAATTTTGTGTATAAGGGTCACTTATGGGGGCAAACAAGAAAAAAAACAAGAAAAGTTTTGCTAACAGTAACGTGTGACATATCAAATGAAAAGGCTTGTTGTGAGAATCTTAAATGTATTTTTTATATAATTTTAAAGTAAATACTTTTAAAGATATTTAAGAAATTCGTCGAAAATTGACAATTCCCCCTCTTATCTCCGAAACTAGTGGACCTAAAATTTTGAAAAAAATACAAAGTATAACTCTTTACTCATAAATTACAGCAAAATCTATAAGAAGTCTATGGTCTTAAAATAACACGGTAAATCTCTCAATATTGTGCGTACAAACTTACATTTTCAGTTGGAATGTATGGGAGACCATGTATTTCAACTACAATGTTAAGTTTGTATTTGGGATAAATTCATCCCAACTACGGAACCCTTCATTGTGCGTAGTCCGACACGCGCGTTTTGTTTAAAACGATTTGATATTTTTGACTAAAAACAATATTTTCGGATTTGCAAAACCTCCGTCAGTTGATAAAAGAGAAATTGTCAAAGCTTCTCACGATCTTAAGTAGATAATGCTAAAGTAGAGTTTGACAAGTTCTCAAATTCAAATTATATAATCAGAAACCGGCTGTAAGGGTTCACAACTGTTAAACTGTTAAACTTCTTTTTATTATTTGCCATGTGAAATTTTTAAAGAATAATTATGGCCTCCAGCCATATTCTTTTAAAATTTCAACTGGTAATCATTAGGTACGGACTTGCAGACGACGAGCGTAGGCTTACTAATAGGGTTCCATTTTCATCCTTTGCGTTCGAAACCCTAAATAAATATTTGATAAATCCGCGGAAATCAGGAAAAACGATCTAAGATTAATATTATTTTACAACAATGATTTATTTTTTAAATAAAATTCCATGATAAGGGTCGGATGAGGATAATTGAACAATCGTTGTTGTTTATAAACTGTTGACCTTCATTGCTAAAATATTCGACAAATGGTTACGATAGCTCAAGCAAAAAGAAGGTAAATTAAATAATAAATAATTGGTTTGGAACTTTTCGAGCGCGAGTTCGACTCACACTTAACCTTTATTTTATTTTTGAAGTGAAAAGTTCTTTAGGTGCGTTGGGCATTTTTGAGATGGGACTAAACAATTGATTTCGCGACACTGTTACGACACCAGCTTTTGACCATTAAAAAGACATCAACGCGTTGATTACCGCGGTGCCGATTTTTTTTTTAAGTTTTCGCTTCTGTCGGCAGTCCCAGAGTGTCACTGTTTTTTTTTTTCCATCTGGTATTGCTCAGTAACAGCCCGGAGTCTGGATTTGTGCCCGGTTGATGGCAATAGGCTCGCCCCCTATTACATGGGACTTCAACATAACTGGCGAAATGTGGGTGTCTGTAGGTACACCTCTAACTAACCCTTCGGGGGGTTATGTGTTATGTTAAATAAATCTTTGTCCTATACTAGGATTTTTCCTGTGTCTAGAATGCCTTTCAAATACAAATCTCACATCTCTAACACTCAGAACAGCTATCAACTGTAGGACATACAAAAATTTTAGACTCTTGTCTGAACGTTTTGCGAATTTAATCTCAATACCGACCGTTGAGAGATTGAATTTGCATGATACGTTTGCGTAGTGCCCATTAGCTCAACTGTGCCCTCAGAACTTTTTTGGTTTCAAATATTGCATGGCCTCTTTCATAGAACAATTTTTCGTGGATCTGTCAAACCACACCGATGCGGGAAGCACGAAACCGGTTGAAGTGGCCGTGCTTGGGGAAGGGAGGCTTATTAATTAAATTAAACTTTATTTCAGACTAAGGTCCATAATTTTGTTACATTGGTGTTAGTAACAATGGTGCTTAAATAAGTAGGTTAGTATTGTTATTTTTTTTTACAAAATTATTTATTTACGCAGCCCTATAACTATCCCCACCGAGTGTCCCTGAAAGGGACAGTCCGGTCTGGCAGCGATCATTTTTAGAATGCTGTTGTCACTGCCATGCAGGTGCTGTAGTAAGGAAGCCGCTTTCTTTCGCATGATAGCATGGAAGCCATCTGTGCGAGCCTCCGTGAACATTCCTGAAGCGCTACAACGCCATGGCAGCCCCAACAGCATCCTAAAAGCATTATTGTCCAGCAGCAGTGGATATCTATCAGCTAAAATAATGATGATGTCAAACTGCAACGTTAAGCTGCGTACAGGCTACATTCCATCACACATCCATCCGTCCCGGTTGTCATAAGAATATTAATAGAAAAGTACCTAGAGTGCTACAACGATCTTTTGGCGCTTGAATGACATTGACAGGGGGGCGTTGTTGGTAAGCATTTGTGAAATTGTCATAGAAATAGTATTGACAAAACAAGATGGCGGCTTTAGTTCCGATTTTGGCCACGCGCTAATAGAAACGTGTATTGCCCAGCACGCTGGCAGCATTGCTTTATCACTAACTATTTGCTGTATTATTTATTTGGCATGAAAAAGCTAACAACTAGAGATGGGCCGAATGTGGTTTGAACCGAATCCGAACTTCGGCCGAACTTCGGTTCAATTTGGCGCGCTTTCTAGAGAGCGACACGTCGTGACTTGTTTACGTATTTACTTCAATTATTGCCAGATGTACCCCGCCCGCACACCGCGCTTCCACTGCGTGGCCTAATAAGAAGAACAGATTTTTAAGACTACAATTAACATTTACAATGTTTCTAACTAAAATAAATGACCATGAGTGAGTAAAAGACATAATTTTATTTTACAGTAATGCTATTCTAATTCTATTAAATTTCAGTCAAAATGGTGCAAGTAGGTATTATTTTTCTTGCGCCGAATGTTCGGCATCTGAACCGAATTTCGGCTGAATGCCGAAGTTTGGTTCAAGCTGCCGAAATTCGGTTGAACCGAATGTGAACCGAATTTCAGCCCATCCCTACTAATAACACTTCGGCCGAATTAGGAAACAACCCAAGACCAAATGTAGTTGAAGCGCTACTGCCTGTGGCCCTACTGTGACCATTAGACCAACGAGGCATTTTGTCACATTCATAGTAACAAAAGGTCACAATAATAATAGCATAATCAGCTTATAATGTTCCCACTGCTGGGACACAGGCCTTCCACCACGCGGGCCCAGTGCGGGTTGGTGAATATCACGTGTCTCCGAATATATAATAAAATAATATTATCCTGAATTCTCAAGAAAACATAAATGTAGCTTAATCTTGATGTAATAATTTATGTTGACGTAACGCCAGTAGCACACCTCCGCCGCGAAACCATAGCAGCGAAACCACAGTAGTTCAATTCAACCGGCTCGCGTCATGTTCCGCGGCTCGAAATTCGAAAAGCGGAACATTACGCAAGCCAGTTGAATTGAACTCCTGCGGTTTCGCTGCTATGGTTTCGCGGCGGAGGTGTGCTACTGGCGTAAACAGGCACAGAGTAAATAAGATTTCAATTTAATACACAACGCTTCAGATTTCTTCAGTTTTAATGGATGTTACCAAGAAATTGCTCTGATTTTATCTTTCTTTGCTTTACCTTTGAAGTAAATAAAGTTAGAGTTACAGCTACACGTGTAAGTACCTTATAATGAGAAATAGGTACCTTACCTATGTAAAAACAGTAACTACCCTAATTGTGTAATAAAGGTACTCGAAATAGCAATCCCTTTAATTTTTACAATACAACAAAATCCAGAAGGCTGTGTGCTTTTAGAGGTATGAGGAATAGGGTGAAAAGGGAGGATCCTCCGGCCAGACGGGTGTTGTGTCTGGCGGGCAACTGCCCAACGATTGCTGCCAGAAAGTTAGATATTACATGTCGATCGCGTGGTAAACTCTGTTAGCGCGATGCAGGATTTGTGTGACGTCAGGTCTTTGATGCGTTGTTCGCATGTGGTGGTGCAGATGTCGCCACATACTAATAGGTATAGGCGGTCATCGCGCGAATATGGTTTCATTTATTAATTTGTTCGGAAAACCGGAAGGCACCTTGTGTCGGTGCGCCATGACGTTCGGATTTGCCGTACAAAATGAACGCGACGTTCGCGTATTTACGTGACTATATAAGCCCAGGTTTTTTTTTTGTGCACTTGATTTTCAACGCTGAGTTTAGCGCCGAGAGCTGACAATCCAACAGTGTGTTTTTTCAACAAGCTGGGACGAGAGTGCGTCCTAGTGCGTTGGATTCTCAACGCTCGGCTTAACACCGAGAGTTGAAAATCCAGTGCGCGATAAAATCTCGCCGCGATTTTATTACATCCGTGCGAACGTGGGCTTAGAACACGGCGTAGGAGTGTACTATAACTAAGGGATGGAATTCCCTACCGATATGTTTGTTTTGCTTATTTCTGCCTCGGGTGACCATAATGCCACTGATGCCGCAATCAATGTGGCCACGTACTGGGCTCATATAATCATCATCTGCTTAGCATTTTCCCAACTATGTTGGGGTCGGCTTCCAGTCTAACCTGATGCAGCTGAATACCAGTATTTTACATGGAGCGACTGCCTATCTGACCTCCACAACCTAGTTATTAGGTAACACGATACCCCTTGGTAAGACTGTTTGTCAGACTTTTGGGCTTCTGACGACCCGTAACGACTGAAAGATCCACGAATGACAGCCGGGACCAACGGCTTAACGTGCTTTCCGAGGCACGGAGAAGTCTCGGTATGTAAAGATGGTCACTCATCCACGGACCAACCCCGGTAAGCATAGCTTAACCTGATGGATCGTACCGTGCGGTTGTTATTGCTTAGCCACAAGAATATAAAATAATTTAAAAAAAAAACAACGAAAAAGACTTACCATCGACTCGAAAAGAAGAAGACGCTATAACTTTACTAAATCCTGTAGGCTTCGTTTTACCCTGTAAACATTTATGTGGAAATGTGAATAAAAATATGCGCATTTTCATAGACATGTTTAAAAAATTGCAGGAGAAATGAGGGGGCGTAGCGTATAGCAGTCATAAAATAAATAAGATAAGCTTAGCAACCAGCTAATCAGCTCATCATTTATAAAATATCGTTAAACACACAGATCGTAAACCAAAGTGATAAAACAACGTGCTAACTCGCTCATAACTTCTTAACACCGGATTTCTGAAAGCTTCGAACCCTAACAGGCGCTTTACTTTGTGTAAATCATTTCATCACCACTTTTCTCAAAACGGTGAAGGAAAACATCGTGAGGAAACCGGCATGACCGAGAACCAACAACTTCGAAGACATGTGACATCTACCAAACCGCACTGGGCCCGCGTGGTGGATTACGGCCCACTCCATCTCACAGAGAGGAGGTCTGTGTCCCAGCAGTGGGAACATTGTATGTATAGGCTAATTATGCAATCAACTTAAAAGCAGTAATAGCAAGGGGTATCATATTATTGTTTAGTAACTGGGTTTTAGTCTGACCTAGACGTGTCCTTGTCAAAAAAGTATATTATAAGATTAAAAACTACGTTGAAAACAAGGAAGTTTGGCAATAATTCCTTCTGCAGATGGGGCTTCCCTAGTACCTCATTAACGGCATAACAATGTAAATGTCTATTAACTGCTACCAAATTACGAATGTTTCATAAGTGCCCTTGTAGGTTTATGTGAAATACTTAAAATATTTTGAATTTGAATTTGAGATAGGCATTCGGTCCATGTAAAATACTAGTATTCAGCTGCATCCAGTAAGACTAGAGGCCGACCCCAGCATAGTTGGTAAAAGGCAGATGATAATAAATAAGTAAAATAGCAAAAAAAAAAGGTAATTTGTAAATTTGTTTGTGTTTTGTGTTTGTTTGTGTAATTTTTGTAGTGTATTTTTATGTTTATTAGTAAAAAAAAAATTGTTTAGGCTTTTACAAACCAGATGCTGGTCTCGTGTCGTGTGTACTAAAATGTTTTTTCTCTATTGTTTGTGGTTCATTTGTACCAACAATTCGTTATTGGAATTAAACTCATGAGATACAACTGTACTGTACAACCTATCTATAGGCCGGGGAAATTAGGTTTGAACCCTGCACTAAATCCTAACCGATATTTTTCTTGAATCGTCTTTTTGAACATAGCTCTTCAAATAATATTTAAAAAAATAACATTTTCCAGGACCGCATTAAGGTAAAAAATAAAAATATTTTGAAAAATTGAAGCAAAATAGTTAACAGGAAATTTTTGGTTACATTATGTAAAAAATTAGTAAAACTGTTATATATTATTATTTCAGAATTAAACATTTTCCTCCACGGAAATATTACCTAATTAAACATTTCAATTTGCCATCCAACAAAATTAAACATTGTACTACCGCAAGACATAAATATATATTTTTTTGCAATAGTTTTTTAGTCAAAATTGTAACAGAATTCAATTTAGTACTTTTATTTATAGGCTCTATCTAACCGAATTACAAGAAAATTAAACGCATTTAAGCAAAATGTTATTTATAAAAATAAATTATTTGCTATAATTAATGTGTTTAATTTTCTTATAATTAAGTTAGGTAGAACCTTTACATAAAAGTTAAACTAAATTTAAACCTGTTACATTTTGTCTGAACTGCTATTACAAAAACCTTTAATTAATATCTTGTTTTAGTACAATAATGTTTAATTTTGTTGGATAGCGTATTAAAACATTTCGACACCTACAAGGAATAACATCGTAACTCAGTTCTAGGCAATTTTAAATTACAATCATATTCATACTGTACAAAAACTTTTTACAAAAAAAAACAACCGACTTCCAAAAAAAAACACTACAAAGTGAAAAATAACTTTAATTTCGGAAGTCGGTGTCTTGGGTTTTGTGTTTTCTTTTTTTGCCACCGACTTCCGAAATTAAAGTTATTTTTCACTTTGTAGTGTTTTTTTTTGTAAAAAGTTTTTATTTTTCACTTTTTTGTTGTGGTACCTACCCCACACACATTCAAATACCACTACCTGCTACCAGTGACAGGAACTTATCATATCATCTACATACTAAGTGGGAAAAAAATACGTATTTTGTAGCTAACTCAAAAACTACCCAAGCCAAGTTAATAAAATTTATGAGACCAATTTGGGAGCATACCCTTTCAAACAAAAAAAGAATTTTTAAAATCGGTCCACAAATGACGGAGAAATCGGTGGACATACATAAAAACGCGTCGAACATATAACCTCCTCCTTTTTGGAAGTCGGTTAAAAAATGCTGATATTTTTTGCACTTACCCCTGTGTCTAAATTCCTTTGCGTACAGATTTGTACAGTGTAAAAACATTGTAAGCGAGGGTCAACTGTATTAATAAATGGGCATCTATATTTAGTTACACATCATTATCATTGTTTATTCTCGCCATTATTAATATAACATTGTAATTCAAGATACACTCTTGTTCTTGGAACTGATTTTTTCTTATTAAATTAATGAGTTTTCATCGTAACCTTTTTTTTTTTGGATGGGAAATTATCAAATAACTTCTCTGCTCTGAGTGGAGCGGGAGGGCGTGTCAGTCTTTTACTGACTAAAACCCACCCGTGTTCCTTCGGTTGCCCTGTTGCCGGGGGCCACGATTTCCCTATCGGTTTTCTTCGAACCCCCGGCAGGCATTGGCCCTAGCGGACCCCGTCAATTCTGCTGACATCTCTTTGAGGCGCGCGCGGCACCGTCCACACGCCCGCGCCTACGGTGGCCGGAAATCGGCTCGCAATTCCCGCCCTGGCGTCTCCTCCTGCGGCGGTTAGGGGCGTGAGGGCGCGAAATTTGCCTCTCCCTCACGCGTTCCGCCTCCTCCTCCGCGAGCATTATCGCTTCGTAGAAGGAGGTGACGGCCTGCCATTTCCTCTCACTCCGTACCATGGCCTGAACCAGGGCCGGACGTGAGAGATCACCGCCGCCGATCGCCTCTACGAGGACACAGCGTAGCTCCGCCCAAGCCGGGCAGACCTCCACCGTATGCTCCACCGTGTCCTCAGGCCGATCCACACAATGGTGACACTCGGGTGTTTCCTCCCGCCTTATCCTGAACAGGAACCTCCCGAAGCAGCCGTGTCCGGTGAGGACCTGCATCAGGCAGAAAGTGAGGACGCCGTGGCGCCTCTCAAGCCACTCCTCAAAGAGGGGTCTTATCGCCGCAATTGTGGCGTGCGCATTTCATCGTAACCTTACGTAGAATTATTTCATTCTTACCAATCGAATAAAAATTCAGTCCAAAGATTGTAACATGAGTTACGATAACTAAAACAGTGTTATTTTTCATTTATTTAAATAATTACTAAGCACGTTTTGTTTGTTTGTATTTAAGTAATCTGTTATTGTTTTTTAAGCTGTCATTGTACGCTGTTATCTCTTAGTTGATTGAATAGGCATAACAGTTTTCCTAAGAAATGTCTAAAATACAATAGACGTCGATATATTTAGTAACCTGTTCCGCTTAGCTATTTCTAAAGAGCCATAAAAAACTCCAGAAAGAAATCGACACGTGTTTCACCTCTCAACGAGGCATCCTCAGGATGACGATGGACTTGTTACGAACCCGGTGTGTTGCCACACCGAGCGCTGAGTGCAGACTAAATGTTTAAAAGCTAAGCGAAGCTAAGAGCTAAGCTAATTGATGACCAAAAATGTACTTTTAGATATACATAACCATAGAAAAGGGAGGATCCTCCGACCAGACGGGTGTTGTGTCTGGCGGGCAACTGCCCATCGGTTGGAAGTTGAAATTTTGTATGTATGTCGATCGCTCGGTAAACTCTAACTGCGCGATGCAGGATTTGTGTGACGTCATGTCTTTTTGATGCGTAGTTTGTATGTGGCGGTGTAACCGCTACATCACTCCCCTCCGGACACCGGAGGTCGATAGTGGGCTGAATCTTGCGATGCTTCACACAGTGCCAGCTGTGGTTCCAGTGAGTCGGAACCTGGTGCCGCATAGTTCGCGGTGAGTCAGAACTTTCTGTGGTGATTGCGGCGATTGTGGTGATTGTGGTGATTCCCCAGTGAGTCGGGGTGATTGAGGTGATTGCTGTGATTCCCCAGTGAGTCGGGGTGATTGAGGTGATTGCGTTGATTGCGTTGATTCCCCAGTGAGTCGGGGTGATGAGGCTGCTTGCGTTGATTCCCCAGTGAGTCGGGGTGATGAGGCTGAGGGTGATGACCAGGAATGCGCGTTCGCTGCATGCTGGTGATCAGGATACCCGTTGAAGCCGTGGGTGATGGCTGTGTGACACGCCTCACGAAAGCTTGCGGGAGTGATGATGATGATGACGTCACGCCGAAGTAATTGCACGAAGGCTGCGTTGACGTTCATACTCGGGGTCACCAATTTAGGGGTATGAGGAACAGGGTGTAAAGTTCACTCATCCACCATAGAAAAGGGAGGATCCTCCGACCAGACGGGTGTTGTGTCTGGCGGGCAACTGCCCATCGGTTGGAAGTTGAAATTTTGTATGTATGTCGATCGCTCGGTAAACTCTAACTGCGCGATGCAGGATTTGTGTGACGTCATGTCTTTTTGATGCGTAGTTTGTATGTGGCGGTGTAACCGCTACAAGTCTAAGACTGCTATACTAAAAATAAATAAAGATTATGCAAATTAATTTAACTACATTTTTATTTGTATATTAACTCCAAAACGCATAAAAATACATTTTATGAATTGTATCTCAGACAGACAATTTATTTATTTTATGTTGGACCTTTTATCATACTATAAGCGATTGCATGTCTGAGTTACAATGCCGTTTTATACAATATTGTTGTGGAATGTCATTGTAACTCACAAAAAATCTTAAAATATACATATCTATACATAATAATATTATCATATGAAAGTGTAGCTAATCCCTCGTTCACTCATATTTTCAAGGTTGGTTGGCATTAAGACTAAACTGAAATCTGAGAAAAATTTTAAAATCTTTGTCGCGCTCTTCTGTAAAGTTACTTAACATTCGTTTTTTTTTTTTTTTAATCTTTTCCCCACTCTAGGAATTTCTCCTGTATTATGGGTGCGTTTACAAACATTTAAACTCACATACACAAGCAGCATTGTAACAAACAGTTACAACGTTACTCCTTGCAGGCGTTGGTTTAATTAGTAATTTAATCTACGTCGTCGCCGCGAATCTCTCAGAGAACTTTTTAAAAGGATTAATATTAGGACGGTACCTTGCCAATTCATTTATGAAAATATTATGTATGTAAGGAAAAATCCACACCTCTTTAATAAAATAAGTGATAGACATAATTTTAATACTAGAAATATAGATAAACTAGATCAAGCATTTTTCAGATTATCTAAAGTACATACATCTTTTATGGGGTACTGTGTTAAATGTTACAACAAAATACCTTGTGACATATTGCAATTAAATGAAAGAAAATTTAAAACTCATATCAAAAGTACACTTTGTAAACAAGCATATCACAAATTAGAGATCCAAGATAAGAGTGCTTGGAAACATGCTGGTCCTGCTCCATAGGACAATTTAGAATCAAGACAAAATCAAACTGGTTGCTAATTTAATTGTAAAATTGATTATTTTGTGTTTTATGACATTGATTTTACATTCTGTGATTACTTTCTCACACACTGACTTATTAATTACAAAATTTTAGGAAAATCGGCTACTTTTACAATGTTTGTAAATATGTGAGCACCATGTATCTATCACATATGCCATATGCATATGTCCATGTATCTATTCTAGGTGCATCGTCTTCACATATAATTATTTAACTAATGTACGTACAGTAAGCGCTCAAAAGTGCATGAGCACGCTAAGAGTCATATTGCTGTGAACACGCGGTATAGCTCGTACATTTGTATGTGTAAGCAACACGATACACACACCACAGATAACGCAGTTTTGTTCTACACGAAACAACAATATATTTCCGTCGCTTTAAACATGCTAGCACACACGCACTATGCGCGTGAACTTGACCAGTTAATGGCATTGCTAAAATTCGATAGTAACATAACAAGTGCAGATAGCAGAAAGCGTTAAGCGTTGGTATGGAATTCAAACTGCCTCAGGTTCTAATCTCGTAAAACACAGTGCGGTTTTTTGCAAATATTATTATTTTTGTTTTCGATAATAATATTTTTTAAATATTGCTGCTTTTTTATGTTGTTATTGCAATAAAGGTTTCAGAATAAAAAATGCGTGATATATGATAACAAAATTAAAAAAATATGTTTATTCGTTATATTTATTTTACATAAGTTAACACACTGCTACAATTATTTATCATTACTTCAGCTGAATAAGATGTGAAATAGATGTCAAGAAACTAGAAGCAGTTTGTATTATTTTGACATATTTAAATTATGAAATATTTTAAATTTTTAATGGTGTTTTTCACCATAAATATTAAGCTTTGATCATGGTCGAAGTAATTAAGTAATAAATAAGAATATTAGACTACTTAAAATGTAAAAAACTACTTACAGAATAGGTAATTTTAAGGTTAAATATGGGCAGTTTCTTTATATTTTATTTGTATTAATTATTTTACATTTTATTTGACTTTAGTAAATATTGGTTGTTATTGAGGTTAAAGCTTAAGTATTCATTTTCTTTACGAAAAGAAGATTGAAACTAAACCTCAAATTTTAATCCTAAAATAATACTATTACTAAAATAATATTAAACAATTTCGGTATATCTGCAAGAAATACGACAAACACCCTATTGAAACGTGCTTAAAAAATTCGTTACCATAAATTCATGCAATAACGAATCTGTTGTTTATTAAGTTGGTGCGGTCAATATTTTAAGGTCAAAAACGGTTTTCTAGCTGGTCTTCAGTGATGCAAGCCTTCAGAGTGCACGGCGAACGGTTCATAATGACGTGTTTTTAATAATTCAGTAAAATATCTCGTTGGTATGAAACCATTTGTTTCATTCACCATTTGACGTCGCTGCTACTCGATAATAAGCCCCTTCCTCATATCTCTTAACCCTCACAGTATTTCTCTAGAACAAAGAAAAACATTGTTTTTATTACACATAATACCTTACTATTTATTATTCACTAATCGAATTAAACCTCACAATGAATTTAAAACTTTAAAGGCATCTTCTGTCTCAACAATACCTCTGTTCTATCAACAATACCCTTGATTAAGATTTATGTTTAGTAAAATATGAAATATATAAATGATAACACTCACACTTAGTCCGGTTTTATTAGATATTCACTTCACTTTTACGCAGTGCAATAATATTCTCTGATCTGATCTGATCTCTTCAATATATTTTATGCCTGCTTTTTGATAATAATAACACTGCGCTAAATACTCGTCACCAACATTATCCACGAACTAAAAAAGTTCTATTAATTAAATACTCGTAACAAACTGCATCTACCCCACAGAAATCGAAATAATTTACTTAGTTTTTTGTGGTCTACCTGCTAAACTTTAATATTTATGTGAACAAGACGAATGAAACTAAAAACGAATGATGATTATTGAACTAGTCATTGGTTGCAGAGAAAGTGAGTGTGTGTGTGTAATGTGCGTGTCTACAGTATTGTAACAACTTATAGAAGAAGGTCGTAAGTCAAACCGAAGCGTCAGTCTATTGCTTTGTGAGATTGCTCATGGACTTTTGGTCGGTACTGTACCTATACAAACTATTGTAAAACATTTAAAAGAGTAACGGTGGAGTTTCTTGCCCATTCTTCTCCATACGAAAACTACCTTTTGGATGGGGCGACTAGAATCAATTTTAATATTTTGTAAATTTTGACGTTCAAAAGTGCCCATACATGGGCCTATTTGAAATAAATGGTTTGACTTTGACTTTGAATTTAATGCAAAAAAAACAGCTGTTAACATTTTTGCTTGAAGTACAATTAAAAAAATTCGTAATTTTATTTTTATCGAAATTCCAGTGGACGAAAATGTTCAATGTTTTGACCTAATTGTAATAAATGGTTTGACTTTGACTTTGAATTTAATGCAAAAAAACAGCTGTTAACATTTTTGCTTGAAGTACAATTAAAAAAATTCGTAATTTTATTTTTATCGAAATTCCAGTGGACGAAAATGTTCAATGTTTTGACCTAATTGTAATACCTAATCTCTTCGACAAACACTCCATACAAACATTTCTGTTAATATTTGTTTTCTTAAAAAAACGTATACGCGGGGGTAAAATTTTCGCGGCATAAATTTTAACATATTCCCTTGTCCATACCCTACACGTTAAATGAAAAAAATTGCTGTTTTAAATTAGTGCAAAGTTAGCCTAAAATTCGGCGTAAATTCCCCGGGGTACTAATTATGTATGATAAATTACGATTGCGACTCTGCTGAGCATGCGATCTTGGGTTCGATTCCCAGATCAAGCAAAGTGTTATTAGCTTTTTCCATCTGAAATTTCAATAGCAGCCCATTGTCTGGATTTGTGCCCGTTTGATGGCAATACGCTTGCCTCCTATTACGTCACACTTAAACATAACTGGCGAAATGTGGGTGTATTAGTACCTACACCTCTGCCTAACCCTTCAGGGATTACAGGCATGAAATTATGTTATGTTAAACTGCGATTCTATAAATTATGTTATGTTATGTTAAACTGCGATTCTATAAATTATGTTATGTTTTGTTAAATTGCGATTCTATAAATTATGTTATGTTAAATTGCGATTCAATCAATTATATTTTAGAACGTGCGATATAAAAAGAAAAGAAAAAAACCGGCCTAGTGCGCGCATGTCGAAGCCACGCAAAATCAAGGGTTCCGTAGTTGGGGTGAATTTATCCGAAGAACAAACTTAACATTGTAGTTGAAAAACATGGTCTTCCATACATTCCAACTGCAAATGTAAATTTGTACGCGTAATATTGAGAGATTTACCATGTTATTTTAAGACCATAGAATTCTTAAATTTTAGGCTCAGTTGTTTCGGAGATAAGGGGGAAATGGTCAAATTTCATCTAATTTCTTAAATATCTTTAGAGTCAAATTATTTAAAAAAAAATGGGTATCGGTTCTGTGTTTTCCCTTTGAAGTACGGAACCCTAAAAACATTCGAATTGAGAACATCCTCCGTTTTTTGAAGTCGGTTAAAAAGAGGAAGCAGTTATTATTCGTTCCAATACAACACAATACAATAGAATCCAAAAATCATTTAGAAACAGTACTTAGAAAATAAAAACCATAATTATTGTTATGTTTTTTTTTTAATGGGAAATAAAAACCATGATTATTATTTTGTTTTACTTGTATTATAATTATGTTGTTTTGTGTGTGCAAAATAAATGTATTTTCTTTATTTTTTTACTAAATTTTCATCAACGTATAAAAGACACCTACGTAAAAGAAAAATAATTGAAAGCATTATTCACAAAATTTCCCCAGCGAATAGTTGATTAAAAGTGACCAGAGAGTCATTTAAGCTGCAAATAGCTTCATTAAAACTAGTGGGAGTCAAAAGTAATAATTAAACATACATGCATACATAAACTTACACCTTCGCATTGGGGTAGGCAGACACTGATCTTACACACTCCTTTTGCGTCGTTTATTTCCCACTTAGAATGTGGATGATATGATAAGTTCCTGTCACTGGTAGCAGGTAGTGGTATTCGAATTTGTGTGGGGTAAGTATCACAACTAAAAAGAGAAAAATAAAAACTTTTTACAAAAAAACAACCGACTTTCAAAAAACACTACAAAGTGAGAAATAACTTTCATTTCGGAAGTCGATGTCTTTGGTTTTGAATTTTGGTTTTTTTCCATGTTTTTTTTTGTAAAAAGTTTTTTTTACCAGGGCAGAGCTCGATCGCCCAGGTATGTACTAGTCATGTTAAAAATATGCAAGCGAAAATATTCCTTTTTTTATAATTAATAATATAATTTGTTAGTTAAAGGTCAGTGAAAGAATGTGTGTATAATAAGTCAATCTCGTAAATGCTTTATCACTTTTAATTAAAACTTCGCTAACGTTAACTCTGTCACATAGAAAAATATAATTTTATTTTTTTATGACGTCTAAGTGCCTTTTAACCTTAGGGTCATATATAAATTACGAAGCCGACATTACAAATGAATGTCGAAAGTTCATTACGGACTGTCATCCACAAAAACTGAACCCCCTGCGTTGAAATTTATCGTTGGTTATTAAAACAAAAAATACTAGACGGGGTTCAGAATCATGTGTTGAATTTATGGTAACAGGTTGCGCGGCGATGTCCCTGCCACCCTGTATAAGTATGGATTTATGTTTTAAAGAGGTATTGTGAGTTTCTACGTAGGAGGCTCAGATCAACTAAAACCAAGACATAGAGCTGCGAACAATATAGTGAAGTACACACAACACCTTCGCTCTGTACATACACGCTCACACGCACACACATACAATCATTTACAATCAAATATCCGGGATTATTATTCGGGTTCAGTTGACTCGAGCCGAGCTGACACTGACCCTTAATACGACATGTCACTAAGTGCACACATGTTTATGAAACCGGCCTCACGTCACTGTTGACAACGCTCTGTCCTGGTTTTTATTTGGTCTGAGGTAGGTAATCTTCCGATCCCATTCCGAAATTTCACTAATTGGAAGCTACTAGGTATTACCGAGGGTCAAAGGTAAAATTTTTGGTTAAAACAAGTTACACGCGGACGAAGTCGCGGGCATGAACTGGTTAAAAAAAAAAAATACTGGAATTTGGAACCTTAAAAAGGTTTTGCTTCGGAAATCAGATGAAGGCTCGCTTCATCTTTCTTTTACCCTTCGATATAAAAGTAAATAAAATTAAACTTTTTTTTTGGGTGGGAAATTATCAAATAACAAACAAAAAAACAAAAAACACAATGTACAGAGTTTAGAGCATTTTAAAGATAGAGTTAACGACGATGTCTGTGCTAGTATTAACTGTGTGACAGACATCGGCGCCTTCCTCCTACAATCATGATTTGCTATTCGTTTCAAATATAATGATACAAAAATAGTCCTTGTACAAATTAAGTTACGCTCATTTCAAGTATTAAAATAATAATAAAAAATTGAATTGAAAATTGAATTGAATGTAATTATTGGATTGAAAAATAAGCTATTTACTTTTATAATAAGGCATGCAAGGAAATACGTGAATCTGTGTGTGAGTGTGTCTGTACAAACAAGGGTGTGTGTGTGAGAGTGTTGTGGTGTGTGTGTGTGTTAGGGTGCGTTTGCGTGTGTGTGTGTGGGTGTGTTTGTGTGTGTGTTGGGGTGCGTTTATATGTGTGTTTTAGCGCTTATTATTTATGAATTCCTGGCAAACAGTCTTTCAGTGTCATCGTAAGTAAGATCCTGAAGGTATTCGCTTACTACGGTCTTACACTTGTATTTTGGAAGGGGATAAATGTTACATGTTTTGTTAATTACATTATAAAGGCGGCCACTCAAACTCAAATAGTTTCGACTTGCCAGGGCAGTTTTTATTCTGACAGGAGGGCAAACAAGGTCTTTACGTCGTTTATTTAGAAGCAATTTTGAGTCATACTTAAGGGAGGAATGTTTACGAAGGATTATATTGAGTGCACAGAGTTGCCTGCAAGTGAGTACAGACATGTCCTTGTATAATTGGGTTGTAGAGTAGCGATACGGTTTATGAAGCATCACCTTCAAAACGGCCCTCTGCGCCCTCTCAAGGCGAAGCATAGAGGTCTTAAAAGTGCCACCCCAAACTGAGATGCAATAAGTTAGTAGTGACTGAGCCAAAGCATAATAAATCGTTTTTAACAGCGGGAAAGCAACTACATTTCTGAGCTTTTTCATTGGAAACATAAGCTTTCGTACCCGAGATACTGTTACGTCTAAATGTTTATTCCAACTTAGTGTGCAATCAATGTGCACCCCTAGATACTTCACGCAAGATGTTCTTTGAATAGGGGGGAATTACAGGTGTTAAGCGCAGCATGGGAGCATCTATGAGCCTTTATATCTGGAATGCTCGGTTGTGTGGAAGAGTACGCTGAGAAAGCAACATAGTGGGTTTTGGAAACATTTAATGTTAGCAGATTACAGGAAAGCCAGTCCATCACTATACCAAGAGCAATTTCAGCCGAGCGGTGTGCAGAAGCCCAGGTATCGCCACTTACAATAAGTGCAGTGTCATCAGCATAGACAAGGATCTTGCAGTCAGGTATAGTGAGTTGGAGCCTATTTACATAAACAAGAAAGAGTGTAGGACCCAGCACACTGCCCTGCGGGACTCCGAAAGATAAATATTCATCGTCGCTAATATAGTTTTCAACCTTAACTCGCTGACTACGATCAGTGAGGTAGTCGCAAAAAATCCTTAGAGCGGCATCTCGTATTCCTAGAGCCTCCAATTTGTGTAAGAGGATGGGAGTTGAGACCGTGTCAAAAGCCTTGGCTAAGTCTAAGAATATACCTATCGTTTTAGTCCTGGTGTCTAGATTTTTAGTGATATGATTTGAAAGCTCAAGCACAGCATCCTCTGTTGATTTGCCTTTCCTGAAGCCGTATTGGTTTGAGGCAATTGCATTATTGTGCTCTAAATAATTCAGTAATCTCTTATTTAAGATTTTTTCTAAGATTTTGGACAAGGTCGTGAGAACCGAAATAGGCCTATAGCTTTCAACACGGTCTGCATCCCCGCCCTTAAATATAGGTGAAACTAATGCCTTTTTAAAGGCGTTTGGGAAGATGCCCTTTGACAAGCACAGGTTGCATACATGAGTGATTGAGGGGATGAGGACATGCCTAGCAGATTTAATAACTGAAGCAGGTAAACCATCACAGCCAACAGCACAGTTATGTTTTAATTCCGTGATTATACTGTTAACCTCTGTAAAGTCGGTCTCGAGCAAAACCAGTGAATTGCGCTGCGGGTTGGGCAAAGAGCTAAAATCAAAGTTTGAATTGATAGTATGTTGAGCCAGCTGTATCTTCTGTGCAAGATTACCTCCAACATTTGCGAAGTAATTATTTATAGAGTTTACAGAGGCATCAGGATCACTGCAGATATTAAGGAGATCCCCCGATTTACTAGCAGGTGTGGTATTTTTATAACTAATGGACTTTATGATATCCCAAGTTGCCTTGGGATTTCCACTGACCTTTTGGAGCTGATTCTGTTCATAACGGCACCTAATCGTCTTTAGCAGGTTATTGCAATAATTTCGATATCTTGAATAAGTTAGTTTATCTACGTGATTTTCAGGATCCTGCATTGACTTTAAATGTAGTTTGTCACGATTGCGTATGCATCTCAAAAGACCAGGAGTGATCCATGGCTTAATAATTCTCTTTCTGTGCGGTACCTTCTTTAATTTGCTAACTTCTCCCACCCGTGTTCCTTCAGTTGCCTGTATGTTGCCAGGGGCCACGGCATCTCTTTTGGACTTTCCCGCAACCCATACCGCAACCGCATGCATCGGCCCTAGCGGACCCGTCAGTTCTGCTGACATGTCTTTGAGGCGCGCGTAGAACACAACGCGCCATCGACCCCGGCCTGGTCTTTATCGGACGGCAAGCTACCCATTGCGCACCGTCAAATAAAATAAATATGATATTAATGTAAAAAGTAGATCCCAGGTTAATTTTTTTAATAAAATAAACCTGGGATCTACTTTTCACATTATTATTATAATTATATGTCATTTAGGTCTAAAACCCGGGATTTGCGAATTAAAAGCATGTGCCGCAAAAAGGTAGGTAGGCTTTGATTTTTTGGGTTCCGTACCACAAAAGAAAAAAACGGAACCTTTATAGTATTATTTCGTTGTTCCTCCATCAGTCTGTCAAGACCCATTTTCTCAGGAACGCGTGGAGGTATCAAGTTGAAATTAATACCAAAATACGTAGATCTATGTTCCCTCAGAGCTCTAAATAAATCAAGTTTCTAAATCTACGCAACAATAAAAAGTGTAATTTTTTTATACTCGCAAATAAATCAAAACCTACAGGGTACTTCCGTTGACCTAGAATCATCACATTTGGCAGGCAGCACTCATAGCACAAGTAAAGGAAAAAGTCAGAAAATTTATAATTTGTAGTTCATAACAATTTTTTTTTTGCTATTACAAACTTACGTTAGCAGTTGGCGAATTGACCGTGACGTTTATCGATGTATGGGAGAACATGTTTCTCAATTATAAAGTTAAATTTGTTATTGAGATAAATTCATCCCAACTACGGAACCCTTCATTGTGCGTGGTCCAACACGCACTTGGCTGTTTTTTTTTCTTCGTAATAATGTGCACAGGTGTGATCGAAAAAGATCCTTTTGATCCGAAAAGTTTTTCAAATATTGTTTTACTAATGTTTTAGGGTTCCGTACCTAAAAGGTGCCAAGGGGTTCTACTAAGGCTCCGCTATCGGTTCATCCATCTGTCACAGGGCTGTATCTTTTAAACCGTAATAGGTACACACTTTAAATTCTCACAGAGTGTGTACTAATATGGCCTCTAAAACAACAAATAGGTAATGAAAAAATCATAAAATTAAAATTTAAAGGGGGTTGCCATGGGGTTGCGGGTTTGTCCGAAAGGGTTACCGTGGCCCCTGGCAACATACAGGCAACTGAAGAAACACGGGTGGGTTTTAGTCAGTAAGAGTCTGACACGCCCTCCCGCTTCGCCCAGAGCGGGAGAAGTTATTTGATAATTTCCCACCCAAAAAAAAAGGGGAGGTTGCCATACAAGAAACGTGTTTTTTTTGGCGGATTTAGCTCGATCTTAATAATGGCAATACTTACATACAAAAACCTAATTAATACAGCTAACTAAAATATGGTACAGAATCCACCGTGTGCGAGTCCAACTTGGCCGCTTTTTATTTCTACTTTAAGGCAAAAACCCTAAGCAATAACAAGCACATACAGTTTCCCAAAACGGTAAAATATTGCCATCACGTGTTGAAAAATCAGAAATCCCAAGTTTTTCGACCAGAACTGAATATACGGTCGACTGAACTAATTGTATAGGAATTACCAACCGAACGTGTTCTAGAGTTTTATTTTTATCGAGTATGCAAAATTGATACAATGGAGTTTTTAAAAGTCAATTTGGAATATTCGGAACGTGGCGGCAAAAATGATCCAGAAATTCTTTGAAATGCCGATGATAACCCGTAATTGCTATATGGTAACATGCTGGATTCTGGCCTAGAATCCGAAACCAATTAAGAAATAGTGGATACATTTTTGAACGGAAAACTTCTTTAGGCGCGTTGGGCATTCACCGTTACCGACACCTCACTTTTGTAAACGCGATTGTGCTCTTTATTTATATTACGTTACGTGTGTTCTATGCAAGTATTTTTACTTTAAAGGTTTTGGAAGCACTTTTTTTTAAACGCGATTTTGCTCTTTATTTAGATAAGGTTACTGTTCTAAAAGTGTACGTAACTGAACCGTCATGCTCGGGTCGGTAACGCTGAATCGGGTATACTCGGTTCCAGTCGGTCGGTGACGCAAAATCGCGTACACTCGGCGCTAAATCGCGTATACTCGGGTCCAGTCGTAAGTTTCCACACCCTCTTTTTTTTTTTAAAAAAGCGTAGCTATATTATAAATTGCAAATTCCACGTCATGATACTCCAATATCAAAACAGCGCTTTAACATTTACACTTAATAACCAAAATATCATCTGAATAAACGTTTAATCAATTATGCCTATCTTCTGAAACAACATTAATTCATTAGGCGTCTGTTTGTGTTTAATTGAAAACAGACAAATGAATATCGTGTTTTCTTTAACACAAAATCTATTCAGTCAGTTAACAGTATCGTGGTACGAATGAGAACCTAATAAGGCTCTTTTTTCACTGGTTCAAACTGCCGGATGAGTACCGGACCGGCAGTGTATGTACAGTATTTCTATTCTCTTAATGTCCCTCGGCAAACTTCGTGTTTCGTCAGTCGTCAGTCGATTTCCATCAGTTGCCCTTTGCACTTGGTGCATACCGGACGCTCTCAATCGACTTGGAAGTATATAGAGTTGTTAATACTCTTTTAACTATTTATTTTAAAAATCCGAGGAAAGCTGCTAAAGTCGCAGGCACGACAGATAGGAAAATAGTTTTACAGCTCTATAAAGTTTACACGGAAATAAAAACAAAACAATAATAAAGTACTTAGTTCTGAATTCAAATTATTATAGACGATAAATCTAATAATTGATGAAAATGGAAATTAGCATTCGTTTGTGTTCGGAAATGCGATAAATCCCAAGGGACATTAAGAAAATAGAAATACTGATAGTAGGTATACTGCATCGTAACTTGGTCGTCCATCCAGGTTTACATAAAACCTCATACTAGTCACGCTTTTGCTAATCAATTGTATGTGTTTTTTTTTTTACCTTTTTTGTATAATAAGATGCACCATCTGACGAAATCAGAAATATCAGTATTGAACGTTAAAATGTTGTGACGCGTGGTTACGATCAGAAGCATATAGAATCGAGATTGACCGTCTAATGGGTAAGTTTAACACTATTTGAAAGCTCTCATACCTACCGGCAAATACCCGATTTACTCATAGGTACCTAATTACGCTGCCGGATAGGTACAAGCCACCGGCAATCCGGTAGCCTAAACGTCTGGAAAGAGCCTTAGAAGAAAATAATTACATTTATAGGAATTGAGTGACATTTCAATGCATTTTCTTGTTCAATGTATCTTGAAAACATATTTGAAGACGTTTTGATCGATGCTTTCGAGAATGAATGGAAATAATATGAGTTTCAAGTGTAACAACAATGAATGGGAAAATGATGCCGTGTTGTTTACAAATTAATTGAGGTGCCTTTATGTCGCAGTAAGACGTTGCAGGGAATTTGATAGTGTCAAATGCTCTGTTGCCAACCTACTTCTTCCTCCTAATTGGCTAAAACTGCGTACGGACAGAATGAGAGTCTACGTTCTATGCCTCTGGTCCATATAGGGTTGCCAACTTCTTTTATCTCAAATATAGTATTATTGAAGGCATTGCCTGTAAAATATACCTAATAGATGGCGAAAAAATAAAAATAAAATATGGTAGAATTATGTTCCTTGTCTCTTTATTTTTTTTTTTAATTCTTTTATGCATATTTTTTGCTGCTATGAACCAATGTTAACAGATTTTTTTTAAATGTCTCATATCTATTTTATAGGTACTCTAAATCAAGGTTACAAAATAACATTAATTCTGCTTTTATGAGATTAATACTGGCCCTATTCCGATCAGCTCGCCATTTTTAATGGAAATAAAAATATTGTAGTTTTGCTACGAGTATAATGTTTTTTTTAGGAATATATAGTCCGTACAATCAACGACGATGCGCCCCACTCCGCGATTACTGTACTGTAAGTTGAATTCTAGTACGGCACGGAGCAGAGTGGGGCGCATCTTCGTGAATTGCGCGGACTATAGTATTTAGGCCTCTAATTTATTAAATAATAATTAAATAATTTTATTTCGGATAACATAAAGATCCATAAATTGTTAGTAGCATGTTTGCACTTAAACCACTATTGTTAGTAACTTAAAACTAAAGACGAATTTGTGAGAAGACCACCCAACATCTAGACACAATGAGAAATGGTAATGGTCTTACTATGGTATAAGTCTTCGCACAAATTGCCTTATTATGGCAGAGGAAATATCTACCGCCACAGCCTTCAGGATACTATTGTGACTGCCTCTTATTCTGCTCAGGAGTGAGGCCGTTTTTTTGCGGATGATGGCTTGAAATCCATCCGTATGGGTTACTGTGAATATTTCTGGTGCACTGCAAAAACGAGGCAGTCGCAACAGCATCCTAAAAACATTATTGAATTGGACGCGTAGACCATCCAGCGACCTTTTCTAGTAGTTGGCCCAAAGATTACCGGTATAAATGACAATAAGCTTTAAAAAGCGATATATAGCAGGATATTTTATTATAGAGTAGGGTTGGCAACCCTAGGTCCATACAGCCTGAGGCATAGAACGTGGAACGTGGCTGGCCGGCGTGCTCACTATACGGGCAACCATCACTGCGCTGAATTTGATTGGCAATTTGGCAATTCTTTGATCCTGTGTACAGCCTTCGCGGTTCATGCCTTGCGGTGTCTGTAAGTGGCTTTAGGGAGTTCGAAATACCCTTCCCAGATAGTTAAGTAAAAAGATTTTCACACGAAAAAAGGATAAGTAAGTAGCTTTATCCAAAAACTACTTGTGCTCAAATAAATGACAGGATGGCTATCTGTGACGTCAATTCTCGCGTAAGATTCGAAGTAAGGCCTGAAGAAAGAGATACCTGAAAGTAATAAAAGTAAAAAAATAGGCTAGGTTTTTGCCAAGAAATGGGTCTAGAAGGGATTATAGGATTATTTGTGTGAGTATTCGTTGCTTTAGATTTTTGGAGGCTCGCACGATTTGGCTTGGAATGTTACGTTACATAAAAAAGTCATGTTCTCCCATACATTCTAACTGCAAATGTAAGTTTGTACGCGCATTATTGAGAGATTTACCATGTTATTTTAAGACCATAGACTTCTTATAGGTTTTTCTGTAATCTATAAGTATAGGACTATTTTCTGTATTTTTTTCAAAATTTTGTTTCGAGGATAAGGTGGGAATGGTAAATTTTCGTCTGTTTTCTTAAATAACTTTAAAAACAATTTATTTATAATTACAAAAGAATCGAGTTAAAGCCATTTTATAATTAAAAAAGTAACCGTGGAGATTCCTGCCGGCTCTTCTCGTTAGACAACAACCAATTGGAACCGTGCACCTAGCTTCTGACGTTTCCTAAGTGCCCTTGTAGGTTTATGTGAAATATGATAACTTGATTTTGATTTGTGATTTTGAATTAACCAATGTAAAACTCCTTTAATCAGGCTTCGCCAACACAAACAATAGACATCAACTGAAATAAAATCACGAACACAAACAGCGTTATGGGCTAAATTTATTCAATGCTAAATAAAGTTCGTGAATAAATTGGAGAATTCTGCCTCTTTTCTATTCAAAATTACTGACTTTTTTGATGACTCGACAGCCTAAAATATGTGTTTAAAGCGCTACACGGTTATTATGGCGCATGGCCAAAATCGCCGCCATCTTCTTTTTTGTGCAATACATTACAAGTGACATTTCACACAACAATAGATTGCATAAATGTTTACTAACAGCGCCCCCTTGTCAGTCATTCAAGTGCCAAAATATCCATGCAACAGTGTACCTCTAAAATGAAATAATATGATTAAGTATTTCATTTACAAAATACCCTTTATTGAGTTTTGATACTGAACTCAGTAAAGACAAAACAATGTCACACAAATTTTGTTGTGACATTGATTTTACAATTTTCTTTGCAAAAAAACGTTTAATGTTTTTTTGTAAAATAATAAAATAAAATATAGGGATGTTCCCAAAAAATTATTTGAATGAGTTAGTTAAGGATTTGTCTTTAATCCGTTTATATTTAACGTTATGGCCAGCGCGGCGCTCTGGCGCGCAGCGGCGCGACATGGTATGGCAAATAGTTTACGTAAGCGGAAGTTATTTTGAATCTTATTTTCACACTACTCAAATTTCGTTGATATCGTTGAGACTTGACCATACCAGGGGAAGTTTCGGTGTGCCACACAGGAGCCCGATGCCTTCTGTGTGCCGATGCATAACGCGCCATACAAATTTCAATGCTTTGCGGACCATGCCGCGTCTTCGAGCCTAGTGAGCGCCGATTTGAACCTATGCCACTAATATTGAATTCATATAAACATACATACGTCATACATATACATAAAAATAAATAAAATTGAAGTGTGTGTTTGTAATGTCAAAATAGCAGCTTTTCACTAAATGCAAATATATACGGTACAATTTTTTTTTTAATTTTTGTCTGTCTGTCTGTTTGGTCCGGTTAATCTCCAAAACGGCTAGACCGATTTGGACGGGACTTCCACTGGTAAATAGCTGATGTTATAAGGAGTAACTTAGGCTACTTTTATTTTAGAAAAAAAAATAAGAGTCCACGCGGGCGACGATTGGATAAGAAAATGGAAGGTTGATGATAAGAAAATCCCATTCTTATCTGGTTCATTAAACGAAAGTAAAATATCTACCCGAAATCGGAAAGTTGTAATAAGAAAAGTAAAGTTGGAACACAAAACTGCCCAACTTTGAAGGAAGAAGGAAATTGTCGAGCAAAAGTTAGAAATCAGAAGTGAAATGAACAGGATTAAGATTTACTGGGAGATTCTGTAATTTACATAATTATAGTATACTACCTGCGCCCCGTGGTTTCACCCGCAGAAGTCTCGATCCCGTGGAAACATCGGGATAAAAAGTATCATATGTGTTAATCCAGGTTATAAACTATCTGTGTACTAAGTTTCATCCAAATCCGTTCAGCCGTTTGAGCGTGAAGAAGAGACAAACATAGACACACACACTCACAAACTTTTGACTTTATAATATTAGTGTAATGTGATATTATATATAGTGTGATATTTTAACATTGTTATTTCCACTTAAACAAATATAATTTTTATTACAGTGTAAATTAAGTTGATTTTAGAATAACATGGCATTTAAAATGGTGGACCGGTGGTCTAACCACTAAACCACAGAGGCGGTTAATCTATTCAAATAGCAGCCGCATCATATTCATATCTTTATTTGCATTCCATAATGTAGGTATAAAGGTGTTACAATGGCTTAAAGCTAAGATACAATTACGAACCCTGTTGAGCACAGCAAAAAGTATAAAATTAATTCTTAAGAACGCGGCGACGCATGAATTGTCCATACAAACGTAATACCTAAATCATTTGCAATTTGCGCTTATTTCCACCATATTATGTTGTTATTCGGATTTAGACATTGTGCCTACATCTTTTTTTTTCCAAAAAACTTTTCTAAAATGAAGTTTCTAAAACGAATTTAATTTCGCAGTTTTACAGCATAAATGACATGTCTTCATATTGTTTTTTCTGTATTCTTTTTTTTCATCATGAATGCAAACTTATTACATGGAATGTGTCCAGATCTGAGTCTAAGAGCTGTAACAACCAATTTTCTACTTAAATTACAATTAATAAACTAGGGCACACGAAAAGGCTGACCCTGCATGGTTTTATTCAAGATTCCTTTTTCCAATGACCGTTTATCAAAATACTCCTTCCAGTTACTGTAACACTTATTTTTAAATTTAGGTAGAACCTCTGCATAATCTAACGTTATATTAGTTTCCTTTACATTTTAGCTCCATATATAATTTATATTAAAAAGTTACAAATTATCGAAAAAAAAAAGGAAAAATATTAAGTTTTCATTCATCATTTTTGGTATTACCGAACACATCCAAATTTATCATAAATTTTCGAAAAACAGTAGTGCTATCGCGTCAAGCAATAATTGTCAATGTGTGCGTGGTAGTATTGCTCACTGTAGGTGTATATCGCTCCGACAGGCACTCACACTAGCGCAACGTGCTTGGAATTGAATTTTGCAAACATCTCGATTTGTAGTTTTAGCTGTGCTCACAGGCCCCTTAAAATAAAAAATAAATTAAGACACAATCAAAAAAATGTCAAATGATTATATTCTTAACATTAATTGAGATCAGTTATAGGTTGTGGTACATAATAATTATTAGATAAGTCCAATTAAACATAATACCATATTATAATATGCTGTGGAAATGCGTTCCTTGCGAAGCATGTGTGGTCTGACTATGAATGATAGGCTGAGGAATGATGTGATAAGACAGCGGTGTGATTTAAAAGAAGATGTAGTGACAAAAATTGAAAAGGGTATGCTGAGATGGTTTGGGCATGTTGAGAGGATGAATGAAAGGCGACTAACAAAATGTATTTACGAGGCTAATGTGAAGGGAAAGGCCGGGCGGGGACGCCCTAGGAGAACATACACTGACCTTATTGGTGAAGTTCTTCAGAAAGGCCAGGTGCGTAGTACTCGCAACCGGCGTGCGTGTATGACCAGATGTATGAACGTAAACGAGGCAAAAGAAGTATGTAAGGATCGTAGCAGGTGGCGTTCTGTAGTTTCTGCCTACCCCCATGGGAAGAAGGCGTGAGTTTATGTATGTATGTATGTATGTAATATTTATCCATGTATGGATGAATGTATCTACATGACTAACTGTGTACGGTGCCTGTTTGTATTAAATATTTTTTTTGTCATGTATGTATTCGGTTATTGTGTAGTATGCTTTTTTAATTAATATTTGCTTGATCTTATTTATAAATGTCGTATCCCGCTGGTTTAATCTTTTATTGCATCTGATAGATTATAAAATATTTTTTTTAAAGATCAATAAAATTAAAAGTCTGTTTCTTTCTATGACACATGAGTAAAATATCCAATAATAGTTGTGGCATTTTAGCATGACAATAGCGGTTATTGACCCACCTACATTTTCTCCTCAAATTGAAATAAAGTCCGTCAACGCCCTGAATCGATAAATCGGGATCTTCAACATGTTCCAAAAACGAAAAATATCTCTCTATATCAATTTCTTTATCTTGCTGAAAACAAAATAACGACGAACAATCCACTTCTCAACCACCCGATCGAATCGATATGATCAATGTATTAGATTTGTACAATTTACACATGACATGACGGCTGTAATCCCCGAAGGGTTAAGCAGAGGTGTATTTATAGTACACCCACGTTTCGTCATATACGTTTAAGTACCACCCATGTAATAGGGGGCGAGCCTATTGCCATCAAATGGGCCGAAAATCTAGACTCTGAATCTAGACGTAGATGGAAAAACCCACATGACTTTGCCCGAACCCGGAATATACCCTAGGACCTCATGTTCGGCAGTAGTAGCGCTTGCGACCACTAGACCAACGATGCAGTCCAATTTGTACAATTTAGACACGTCTTAATCATATAAAGTATATTCATCACTCCAAGCTACATTCCATCGTAAAAAGAAAATGAGTTCGCAGTCACCAAGTACCATTTTACCGAGATGTTCAGTAACGAGCATCAAATTCGATCACTTAGGGTAATTTCGACGGATCATAAAATGGCCACATTAATTTTGATTTGATGAACCCCTTCAAAACACGAGGTTGAACCTAGTCAGTTCATGTGTAAGTTATTCATTTCTACCAAAATCAATCTGCCTAGCCTTTTCCCAACTATATTAGGGTCGGCTTCAAGTCTTACCAGATGCAGCTGAATACCAGTATTTTACATGGAGTGACAGTTTATCTGACCTCCACAACCACAGAGTTGCCCAGTAAGTGTACAGACTTTAGGATTTCTGACTATTATATAACCTAAGATTATTTAAATAGTTATAACGACAATCATCTACTTCACAATAATTTCAGAACATTACCCATTACGTTACAAATTACAATTACTTCCCAAGAACAGTTCAACACTTCCTCAGTTTGTTATTACAACATTTTGTACTCAAGACGTACTATCTCGAAATTGCGATTCCTCGCTTGAACTAGCCAAATGCCAATTTTTCGGTCGATTCACATCCCTTATCACCAAAAGCCGAAATTCACACGTTTATGAAAGTAGCTATAATTATTATATTCGGGATGTTTTTGATATGAATTTATATTATTTTTATTACTAGAGTTAAATTGGTCTTATTTTCTATTGGTAGTTGTTTATTGTTATATTCATTTTAGTGAGGTTTTCAATTCATTGTGGGTTGTAGAGTATTACGTTTAAAATCAATTGGTCTATAAAACAGATTCAAAATAGATACTTATCAGGATAAGCTTAGTTCGTTCAATTTATTACGCCACATTATGTCTCTCCCAAAGAAATCTAGAAAATCGTAATTTAATTCTGTGAAAATCTGACAAAAAAAATCCTTAGACTCACGCTTTCTTCCAATGGGGGTCGGCAGAAACTGCTACCAACCTCTACGATCCCTTCATACTCCTTTTGCTTCGTTTCCATTCATACATCTGATCAGTCACGCACGCCGGTTGCGAGGACTACGCACCTTACCTTTCTGAAGAACATCACCAATAAGGTCACTATATGTCCTTCTAGTGGGAAACGCCACAGAGGAAGACCGCTCGAGAGATGGGCGGACGACATCCGTAAAACGGCTGGCCCAAACTGGATGCAGACAGCGCAAGACAGAGAAAGTTGGATTTCTTTGGAGGAGGCCTTCACCTGTGGAGGGGTTCTTGCAAATTAAAATATATATATATATATATATTAGAATAAGATAAATGTACTTACTTGTTATTGCATGAAATAAAAGGCTTTTTTTATGTCCTTCTAGGGCATTCCATACTGACGTTTCTACTCACATCTGTCTTGTAAATATATTTTTTTATACGGAAAATGTTGTCTATCAAAATAATATTAAGTTAATGCCCGTTTCCTGACGCTCGAAGGGGAATCAGCCAACCAAAACCAAATTAATAACTATGGAATGGAATACCTTTCATAATAAATAAGCTGTAAGCACGTGTGAGCCGAAAACGGCGGGGTTCTGAGAAAGTGAGGATGATTATCTCTTAGGCACCTGTCCCACTACCCGCGAATCCGCGATTGACGAGAAGCGAGTAGAGCTAGCAACTAAAAACGAGTTGGCGACAACGACAAGCAATTACTCGCTAGTATGCATTTATAAAGAAAATAAAAATAAGTGTATTTGTCACAGAACTACGTGCATAAAAAAGATAATTACTCGAGTAGAACAATAAAATAAAACACAATAGATTTAAATATAGTCACGAGCACAAAACAGAAATAGTCAGTGCAGCTGCTAGCACGTCATGGCTGTGACAAGAAGGCTTCCACTCAGCATGATGCTGTGCTATGGGGACCCACAGCACAGCGCAGATTTTCAGTGGTCACAAATTAGGTTTAATGAATTATGCATAAATAGATAATAAAATAAATGGTACTTGGAATACCACATATGTACCAAGTATAAGTCTCACAGCGAGTATTTTGCCCGCCAAGCGAGCATCGCCGAACGAGTACTGTCTTTGACAGCTCTTGTCGCAGCGACAAACTTGTGGCGAGAGAGTTCTTGCCGGCAGTGTAAACAGTCAGCAATCAACTAATAATATAAATGCATCTCTTTTACTTACGCGGGACCAACAATGTTTTGTACGTTTCTTGAGCTAAAAAATCGTTGATAGCTAGCCGGTCCCTCGTCGGATCGGTGGGACAGGTGCCTTACCCTAGGTCGTTGTCATTTTGAGACACGCGTTCGTGTCACGAATTTTCAAGGGTAAGACGGAGGCTTAAACATACACACTCAAACTTCGATGATTATTTTGTGGGAATATCACTGGAAAGGTTTGGGTATGAATGTGGAAGACCAAAGAAATGATGGATGGCCTCTGTGAAAGATAATATGGGTAGAAAGGGAGTGACTGTCGAGATGACGAGAAATAGAGAAGTACCTAGGTATGGAAGAAAAAGCCATGTTCCGCAGACCACAAATAAATTGGAATAAGGGCAGGAGAATGATGATGTATTTATTTTAACATCCACATTCCTACTTCCTGCTAGATATAATTAGGGGTTTTAGAGGTTTTTGAAGTGAAAACTTCGCGCGTTGGGCATTTTTGAGATGGGAAAAACAATTGAACTCGACTGACACCTCATTTTTGTAAACGCGATTGTGCTCTTTATTTATAATACGTTACGGATCAATGTTCTATGCAAGTATTTTTACTTTAAAGATTTTGGAAGTATTTTTTTTTTGTAAACGCGATTTTGTTCTTTATTTAGATAAGGTTACGGATCAATGTTCTATACAAGTATTTTTCTTCCACCAAGGCGATCTTGTTCAAGTTTTCACTTCTGTCGGTACTCCCGGAGTGCCACTGTTTTTTTAGGGGTTAACTTTAAGCAACGTTTTTATAGACGGATGTGTAAGTTTTGTTTGTTTGTTAAGAGCGCACCGAGCTTTTGCCGCTAATGAATGGGATAGAGCGGGATAAAGAATGAGCGGTTCGCGCACAAATTTAGGTATTTCTTTCGTATTTTTATATAAGCCAAAACACTTATATACTAATAAAAGCAGTGATTCACAACATTAACACCAGAAATAAGGAAAAATTACGAGCTCCATTTCACCGGCTTCATATGGTTCATAACTCGGGGCTAGGCTTGGTTTAACCTTTTATAACAAGCAACCCCCTTCTTTGCTAAATTTTCCTATCAATACGTTTAAACCTAAAGTAAAATCCAACCTTTATTCAAAGGCATACTATTCTATCAACGACTACTTAAATTATAAGAATAGTTGGTCGCTGTGATAAACTCAAGACAATGTTTATGTTCTTTCTCTAGAATTTGCTTACCTACTCATCATCTACTTAGAATTTTCCCAACTATGTTGGGGTCGGCTTCCAGTCTAACTGGATGCAGCTGAATATCGTATTTTACATAGAGCGACTGCCTATCTGACCTCCACAACCCAGTAACTGGGTAATACAATACCGCTTGGTAAGACTGATTGTCAGACTTTCGGGCTTCTAACGACCCGTAACGACTGTCAAAGATCCACCAATGACAGTCGGGACCAACGGCTTAACGTGCTTTCCAAAGCACGGAGGAGTCTCGGAATGTTAAGATGGTCACCCATCCACAGACCAACCTCGGCAAGCGTAGCTTAACCTGATGGATCGAACCGTGCGGCTATTATTACTTAGCCACGAGCTCCTCCGAGTGCAAGCAATTTGCTCACCTACTGACAGGATATAATTATGAGTTCATATTATTAGGGATAATAACTAAAAAAATATTTTTTGTCCGGTTTGTAGATTATTAAAAAAGTATTGGACACATGTTTTTTCTTTTTTTTTACGTTGTCAAAAGATTACGGCGATACATTGAGTTAAAATGTGCCGTGACGTCACTTGTATGTAGATTTTATACCTACTTGTGAGGTAGCGACCCCCACTCCCCCAACTTTAATGCGTTTTATCTAAGTATTTTTTTATTAATATATGATAAAGCGAAAATTACGGGTCTAATATTTTTTTATTATCTGACTGACCTAAATAGAATTTCTTTTTTTTTGACCCAGGCATCATGCCTATTGTTGATTTTATTTGACTGTATAAGTCAATTTATTTTAATTTATTATTGATCTATCTATATCTACTCATTTAATCTACTCAATACAATTAATCTACTCATAACAATGATTTTTGTTTGAATTGAGTGAATGAGTTGAATTGCAATATGTGGTTAGCTAGCGACTTCGACAATTGATCATTATATTAGACAATTGATTCTTACCTGGGGAACTGGTAGTAAGTTCGTCATGCTCCCTTAAGGTGCCATTCCACCAAAGTGCGGATCAGAGCAGCACTATGTCGCACACTGTACAGCACAAATGTTTCTGTTAGTGGACTCACGCGAGTAAACATTAACAAAATGTGCGCGTACACTATTGGAAAGTACACGTACAACCGTGAACTTTTGTTCACGCACTCCAGGAGGTGAACTCGCGACAACGCACACGAGTTCACGGACTCAGTTTTGTTTCAACCGTGGCACCTGGAGAAATTTCATGTGCATTTGTTAGTTTTGATACAGATTGCCTTACATTATGGAGTGGACGAATGATAAAATTGTTGAATTTACACAAGCGGTCGAAACATATCCAATACTACCCAGACTATAAATAAAAAGCATGATGCTACTCACGACTTGAGTCTAACTTTCAATTGTGACTCTACTGAGGTATTGAGGAAATGGAAAATTATTGTGGCTTAGTACTGGAGAGAAAAGAAAATGATAACTGACTCGAAATCATTGGGTTCTGGGATATCAGATATATACAATCTAAAGTGGTCTGGATATACACATTTAAATGTTTTACATGGAAGGGCGTTCAAGTGCAAGCAGAGCGCTCCCGCAGAGAACATTTTCTTGTACAAACAAAAGTGACGCAAAGTTTTGCTGGTGTGGACAGACAAACTACACATCTACAGCTCAAGTACACGCACTGCTAGGGTTTTGCACAAAATGTTTGTCAACAAATGTGCTGAACACTATTTTAGTGGAATGGCACCTTTAGATGTCACTGCTTGCGGCAGCATCGGGGGTCGGGTTGAGACAGGTTGCCTCCTTCCCTCAAATATGGCGATGGGGGTAATGGCTGATCTTTGCGTTATGCTGGTGAACGGGTGCTACTTGTGGTGACTGGTAATCTTGCTGACCTTGGTTTTGTTATTGTTATTAGTAATTAACGGTTTATTTATTTTTACTTCGATGGTCCTAGTTTATTACGACTGCGAGTTACAGCTTTAATAGCTATGTGTAAGCGGGCCCGCCCTTTATGCCTGGAGGCTTTTATTCGGGTTTTATGTTCTGTTTACGTTTTTAGTTTTTATTTTCACTTGAGTATCGATTTCGATGTTTTTGTTGGTATATTGGCTGGCGTGTGCTAGCTGACATATAGCAAATAATTTAATTTAATGTTTTGTGTAGCGTAATGTAAATCATTTTGCATACTATTGTATAGAATCAAGTTTTTCTAACTGAACAGACAGCTGAGCAGCTGGGGAGTTTGTTGCGCCACTTCTTCTTTCCAGCTAAAGCACTAGGAAGTGGTGAAGGGTGGGCTTTTTGAAATAAATACATTGTCAGCTTAATCAAAACACAACGGTAATTCTTAAACAGTTGCATAACGTTGTATGTTGTTTGTTTGTTGTTGTGTGTTGTGTGTTGTTAAATAGCTATAACACGGCAAATTGACATAGGTTGACAATTTGCTAAACAATAAATTTCCCTGACTTTACATAGCATTTAATTTTCTGGTCAAGTGACTGACAGTTAATCAAGATATAAAAAATAAACGTAACGTATTCTACCATCAAGTTGACGGTCCGGAATTACAGATATACCGCGATAAAATGGATCGTGGGAAACATTTCCCATTAATGGGACATTTTGAAGCCAGATTAAACCCGTTGGCCCTTTTGCAACACCGTATCGGGTCAGATAAAATTAAATTAACTCTCGTTCTGGGAATCATTCTGAACAAATTCAAGCTTTCATCATTTAAAATGTAACTTCTAGGTACATATCTCATCACCTGTTAAGCAGCCTTATAAAGGCGGATAACAATTAAAATTCTATTGTGTCTCGTTAATGACAGTGGAAGGGATATGTTTTGCCAATGAAAATGGTTGAAGATTAAATATAAAAAAAGCGCCTCTGTCTGTCCACATAATATGATTTTCTTGGAAAAAATAATATTATATTGTGAAATAATCCTTAAATCCAAAGTAGTTTATTGTATCTTAACTTGAATAATATTCATCTTTAAATATTATTTTAATATTCGTATGTCGGATCCGGTCATTAGTACGGACACGAAACGAATCGCAAGCGCGCCACTGACGACATCAAGAGTGAGCTACCTACACCAAAAAAGGCGCGCTTCTACAGAGTCGTGATGTTTTAAGGCCAAGGCGAGGAGGACATTCAGCCTCTGGTCGCATTGGAATCAAGACGTCACAGAACTGTTCTCGATTCGTGGTGCTGTTATTGTGTTGTAATTTTGTGATCATTATGTTAATTGGTGATTTTAATAAACGCCGTCGCACCCAGTGTGTGTATAATTTAGCTAGTGTGATTCATTTAATAGTAAATTATAATGTGATCTGAACTGCAAACTGTTTTTCTATTGCGCATTAACCAACACTACACCCACAGTAGTTAAAATATCGCTGATAATAACGAGAGTCACATACCCGTCTCCGACACGTGTATGTATCTATTGATAATAAGAATCACACGTGTGTAACGCTTTTATTTCATACACGATTTTGCCGATGAAAGTTCTGTAATAATCTATCTTTGTAGATAATTAAGTATGATTATATCTGTGCCAGACTATTTAAAAGCTTGAAAATGTAGTCCCAGGTTTTGTTCGACGTCCTAATAAATTGTCCCATTGCTGGGAAATGACCTCTCGCAAAAACAAGAATAGAATAATGACACTTTTGCTGACCGCGTTACCCTTGATACTTGCGCTGAGGCTCTGTCTCGCATGGGGTCGCAGCATTATGCTGAGCGATGGCCGTTTTGTGTAGATGTGATTCATATTTTCCCCCAATTTTTTATTTTACGTGTTTTTTTTATATTTTTCTTTGCGTCAATTTTATTTGCGGCTTTGGACCATTAAAAAGACATCAACGCGTGATACATTTTCTTTGGGATTAATCACATTCCAAACATTGAGACATAACAACGACATAATTATTGACATTTCTCTTTTTTTCATTATCATCATCATCAGCCTATAAATATAACCACTGCTGGGACACAGGCTTCCTCTATGTGAGCGGGAGTGAGCCGTAATCCACCACGCGGGCCCAGTGCGGGTTGGTAGATGTCACATGTCTTCGAATTTTCGGTTCCAGGACATGCCGGTTTCCTCACAATATTTTCCTTCACCGTTTTGAGAGCAGTGGTTATGAAATAATTTACACAAAGTAAAGCGCCTGACTGGGTTCGAACCTACAACTTACAACTCGTAAGTCGCTGCCGTTACCACTGGGCCACCACTGCTCTTTTTTTACCGACTTCAAAAAAACTCTCCTTTTTTGAAGTCGGTAAAAAAAGAGCAGTTTCCTTTTCCACAATAAAATTGTTCAAGTTTTGACTTCTGTCGGCACTCCTGGAGTGCCACTGTTTTTTTTTTATGTGTCGTGTAAAAGTGATTCGGATATCATATTTACCACAAACAATAAAAACAATTATTAACAGAATAAACAATTTCACTTCATTTCTCCTTTTTTCCATACACCCCTTTGTTACAAGTAAATTCCGAAGTTAGGCATGGTTTCGGAATTCGGAACTCTACATCATCTCAACCCTTTGTTACAAGTAAATCAATTCCGAAGTCGGGCATGGTTTCGGAATTCGGAACTCTAAATCATCTCAATCAATGCCAAAACATCAAAGCCTTGTGCTTCACTGATTTTAATGTAAACTCAAGCGCAGAACCGTTACTAATAAGGAAAGCGGAACCCGCATACATTATAATTAATCACCGTCTATCGCAATGATGTCGCTCAACGTGGCTCACAAGTGGGTCACATACTTTAAGCTTATCTGGTTTATAACGCTGTACTGTGGAAGCTTTTACAATATGATAAATTGTTGTGATGTTCATGACGATGCTCGTGGCTAAGTTATAACAACTGCACGGGTCATTGACGGAAAAAATAAAAGAAATTTGACAAAAAGCCTGCAATTTTTTTCGCCTTTCACCCTCAAAGTTGTTATGTTATTAGTCATAACGAAAATACGATAAAATTAGAAGTAACTTCATGATGTTATTTTATCGAGAAATTTATAATATTTTCTATTTCTGTTCCACAAAAACTTTGAAAATATCATGTAGTTACTCAAATACTCATATTATTTTAATTTTATGCTAATTCTTATTTATCAAAGGAGGAGCTCTTGGCTAAGTACTAACAGCTGTACGGGTCGATCCATCAGGTTAAACTACGCTTGCCGGGGTTGGTCCGTGCCTTGGAAAGCACGTAAAATGTCATTCGTGGATCTTTGACAGTCGTTACGGGTCGTCAGAAGCCTGAAAGTCTGACAAACAGTGAGATATAGCGTATTTCACAGTTACTGGGTTGTGGAGGTCAGATAGGCAGTCGCTCCATGAAAAATACTGGTATTCATAGGCAGATTGAACTTAGTCTTATCAATTTCATGAAATATCAAATTGAAGAAACGTAATTTTGGTTACTTCCCCCTCTTAAGTTAAGCTTGTAAATGTTGGTACGTGGATGGAGGTGACCACCCATTGCATACCGAGACCTCTCCGTGGTCTCGGCGGTCATTCGTAGATCTTTACATAGTCATGACGGTTAGTCAGAAGCCCGTAAAACCTTACTAAAGGTGTCTGTTACCCAGTAACTGGGTTGTGGAGGTTATTATGTAGTCACTACTTATAAAAATTCAACTGTATCCGGTTAGACTGAAAGTTGACCCCACCGCAGTTCGGAAAAGCTGTGCAGATGATGATGTTTCATTTATTTACTAACCGATTTCAGAAAAGGAGGAAGTTCTATGTTCGTCTGTGTGTACTTTTTACTTGGTAGTGTTTTTTTGGGAAATCGGTTGTATGCTATATTTTGTTATACTGCCGTACTTTTGATCTTTAAAGTAGTTAATTGATTCAGGCGTGACCTTGCGGAAATCCATTACAAAATACAATAGAAGTGGAAATCTGATTCGCTTAGCTATTTCTAAAGAGTCATAACATACCCCTGAAATAAATCGACACGTGTTTCACCTCTCAACGAGGCATCCTCAGGATGACGATATACTTGTCGCGAACTCGAATACGGCGTGTTGCCACACCAAGCGCCGAGCGCAGACTAGTCGCTCTTTTATAAAGTACTGGTATTCAGCAACTGTATCCGATGAGACTGGTAGCCGACTCCCAACATAGTTTTGAAAAGGCTAGACAGGTTGATTGATTGGGTAAGTACTCTTTTAATTACTTTAAGTTGACACTGTTGTTCTGTCGCAAAACGTAGAAGCTAACTTTGAATGCATTGGCAATCTTTCAGACTCCAGCTTCTATTATGGAACAAACTCTGAAATCTAAAAAGAAGGAAAAGTGGATCGATGATTACAAAATCTTCTATTTTGTGTCTAAACCTCGAAATCTGAAAGCGTGCACTATTACCGGACTACCAGACGTACTGCAGGGTACCATTCACACGGCGTGTTGTGCTCCACACGCGCCTCCAAGAGATGTCAGCATAACTGACGGAGTCCGCTAGGGCCGATGCTTGCCGGGGTCAAAAGTCCGAAAGGGATACCGTGGCCCCTGGCAACAAACAGGCAACTGACTAACACGGGTGGGTATTAGTCACTAAGAGTCTGAAGTTATTTAATAATCACTGCAGGGTACCATCCGCACTTGGTTGTTATCCCATCCAGTCGTACTCAGCGCTTCTCCTCCACATTTATAACGCGCACAGCCAGTGTGGAACTCTCTGCCAGCGTCTGTGGGCTTCTAATAAATAAATTAAATTTATTTGTTTAATTAATTAATATTGTCGGATTTTTCATGTTATTGAAGCAATAATAACGTGATAAGTCCGACAATAATATTGTCGGACTTATCACGTTATTGAGGTAAAGAGGCGACATAATCCGTCTGCCTTCAAAGCAAGAGTAAACAGGCATTTTATGGACACGCTAGTTCCATCGCTTTCCATCAGACGAGATCGAGGTCAAGAGCTGGCCCATTCTGAAAAAAAAAACTTATTACAGCGTGTATGTGGTCATATTTAAAGGGCACTGGCCATCAAACTGAACTACTTTATCTATGGGACCAATATCGTAATCGCGAAGAAATTATCAGTTCCCACATACAAAACTTCAATAACTACTCGACGAAAATGTCTAGGACAGCTGATAATTTTTTCGTAATAACGATAATTATATATTTCCGATAGAGAATGTTGTTATATGACACACTAGCAGCATTCCGCGGTTTCACCCGCATAAGTCTCGATCCCGTGGTAATATCGGGATAAAAAGTATCCTATGTGTTAATCCAGGTTATAAACTATCTGTATACCAAATTTTATCCAAATCTGTTCAGTAGTTTTTGCGTGAAAGAATAACAAACATCCATCCATCCATCCTCACAAACTTTCTCATTTGTAATATTAGTAGAATTTTTGATATACGCTGTTTAGATAACTTTTATCTATATTGGGTCGTTAATTTACTTTTCTGTCTTGTGTCTGTTCTCCCTGTCTAAGGTATTACTAAACTTCACCTAAACCTAAGTTCTATAAATCGTTGTTTAATAACGTTTTATATACACCCACACACTGAATATTTTCATGTTAATAAAAACAAAGCTAAATATGGAATTGGCAAAGTACTATCAAAGTGATAAGACTTTCTCTGTGATGATTTGCAAACAATTATATGTTTATGCAGGCATGCGATGCTAACCTGCTGATAAGAAATTGTTACACTAACCTTTGATTTTAGTATAGCATTATTTAAATTGTAACAGTGTGAAAATTGTACTTTGACGATTAAAGAAAAAAAAATAGGGCTCTGGTCACGCAATTATTAAAGGCACTCGCAGAAAAGCGCGACGCAATGACGGTGCGGCGCGATTTTGGTAGATAGAACAATTTCCACGATGTTTTCATAGAAATTGTTCTACTAGAGTCGCGTCTGTCTGCGTTAGAGTCTTAAAGCCAGTTAGCAAGATAAATATATTTGTGCTTTTTCACAGAATTCCCACACGAACATTACATACGTCAATTTACGACTAAACACGGAAATTACGTGCAGAGTTTCATGTCAACCGAATTTCAATAATATCTCAGAATAATCACCTTGAGGTTAAACACTACTATCTCACAGCATAATACACAACACAATACGTATAGACCACAGATTCTGACCAGAGACAATGATTTATTATCAAGTACCGCCCACTGATTTGGAACGTGCAAACCGACACTTCCGGCGAGAGATAAAATAATTCAGAGATGATTGATGAAACAGACTGTTTAGATGATTTTGGTACATATATGTACCTTATAAATACATGAATGTAGGATGTACTGAATATCAATGGGACTCAAGAAGCGCCAACAAGATAAAGCTTGCTCTTTTGGACACCACATTCTAGGAGGTTGTAAAATTCGAAGCACCTCCTTTCCTTGCCACTATCCACTCCAAGAAGTTGAAGGCCACGTGTGAAAAACCCTGCACCACCAGTAAAACCTTTATAAAGGTTCGATATTTCCCCTAAATAAATAAAAGTTTGAGATAAAATACTTATTTCCAAATTAATTGAACGTAAATTTCGATGTAACATAATCCGTTCAACATTTTTACGAGACTAGAAGTGTTGTTTCCTAAGGCTGAAGACACACAGGAGCTTCGCTTGGTGTCACGCTTTGTGGGTAGTATAGCTAGGGAATGTTATCTCGAGTCGAGATCGGCAACTACTCGTAGATATCTCGCGTGCTAAGTGTGGTGTCCAGATTGGCCATTCGAGATCTCCCCGACAATCAGACGCGATGAAAAAAATTAAAACTACACTTACTTAGGATAATCGTGTTATGTTTTGTAAATAAAAAATATGAATCGAACCTCGAAACAAAAAAATCAACGTTTATTAAAGTAATAATATCTGCACTACGCATACCTACTTATTGCAAAAAAAATCCAAAAAGGCTTCTCAAGAAGCATAATGTGCCAAGACGCGAGTGCTGTTTCAAGATCTCGATCGAAATTTCAAGAACGAGATTGTCTTCCCACGAGGACTGAATCTCGAAAAATGGCTCGAGATCCCGCTCTAGATCGAGATTGGATTCCCTAGGCGTAGTTTGAACCGTGCAGTTTGGATTGCATGTGATTTGCATATAAATATGTATGCATCCTGCATGTTGTTGACACGCTGCCGATGTGCGATTCACGTGTAAATTATTCATGCAGCGTAGTATTGGTGTGGCCATTGCAGTAGTAAAACCATTCGTTGGTTTGCTAGGAACGTGTTCCCAATCACGTAGCGTACCTTTAAAGTAGTTCATTCACGATCGACTTAAAACCATTACTGATCAATTGTAATGCAACTATTGTCTCTGTAATGATTGCCGAGATTTTAGCAAATTCACGGAAATCATTCTAATTTATAACACATAAACATAACATAACATCACGCCTTGTTTCCCCGAAGGGGTGGGCAGAGGTGTACCTGTAGCAGGTACACCCACATTTCGCCAGTTATGTTTAAGTCCCATGTAATAGGGGGCGAGCCTATTGCCATCAACCGAGCACAAATCCAGACTCCGGGTTGCTACTGAGCAATAATCTAATAAAAAAAAAAAAAAAAAAAAAGAAAAAAAAAAAAAAAAAAAAAAAGAATAAAAAAAAAGAAGAAAAAAAAAAAGAAAGAAGAAATATTCTAATTTATAAGTCATTTATAATAATGAGATAACTGTTACATTGCAATGACTTAGGTACTAATGGTTTTACGTCATTCAAAAACCGTAAATGTACTTAAGCAAGTGTAGCAACCACCTGTGTGACTATGGCCTAAGCGACCTACCGCCTCACTATTTATTGTGCTATGGTACTAATTTTATTAAAACATTAAGGCAACGCGCCGTAAAAGATACGATGTTTTTTAAATACCGGTTTTGTTGTTTAGCAAAATACTTTTAAAAGAGAGCACCGAAAGTATTTTGTTCCTTGTTCCGGAGGTATAAAATTAATTAAAAATAATTAAAAAGTTTCTTTAGGTTTATGAAATTCTTGGTATAACGAGATCCATATCTTCAATCTATATAAATTTGCCAAAGACGAAAGCCTAAATTGTCCTCTGCAGTTTTGCACCAAATACTAAACTGTCTTTTTCTCACAAACATTTTCAATTTATTTTCTGAAGGTACGCCAAGACTTCTATTTGATAGGTCGCGTCAACGTAGGTAATCCCCATGTAATTCGTATCTTTTGCCAAAAAAAAATATATTTGTTTCAATATAGAAAATAATGTGATGTAAAATGTATGAGGATAACTTTTATTATTGTTTCTCATGATTAGAGAGATTTTTGTTCTGCTCGGGGTTTTTTTTTCAATTTTATTTGTGACAGATTCGACCCCTTCGTTTTTTTCAATTGTTAGCTTTTTGCAATAATCAAAGGATTCTCGGCAAACATCGGTTAGTACTGTAAAAAGTATGATGCATTAATACTTACCTACTCGATTCTCGATTCAAGTTAAAAACCACAAGGTGAAACTGGAACGTTACTATTCTTAGTAGCGAATGGTCAAACGCAAAGATTTAAATCGTTAGATTCGCCCTACCGTGACGAAAGATGGTCAAGTTTGTATTTCATTTTCTCAATCTTCTCAGAATTGACACTTTTCGCTCGACATAAGCAGGTAAGGTTAGGGCAAATCTAACGATTTAAATCTTTGTTCTTGCGCAGCTCTGAAGTCTTGTAGAGTCTTGACCATCACAATTTTTAAAGGTTACGAATTAATTCAATCTTCCGTACAACTCGTATTATATTATCCTTCTCAGAAACCTTTGTTCACATCAGCAGCTATCGCTCCGTGTAAATGATCGTCGTACTTATTAACATAATTAGGTATATCAGCTGACTAATTGCGTGTAAGCGGCTTGATTAATTACTCCCTTGCGATATAATGAGACTCTAAGAAACAACACAAAAGGCCGTTTGCATAATCTTGCTTTAACAGAGACCTTAAAAATGGCGCTAACGGGTCGTCAATTTGTCACGCCGAACATAAAGGTCCGTCGAAAAAGGCTTTAGCGAGTGCTTCCTGTAAAAAACGTTTTTTGAAATGAATGTAACGAAGGTCCGAAAAATAGATTCGTTAGCAATACTCAAATCACAACCCTCCTTTGGCTTCCTTTGGTAAAAAAAGGTATTTCCTTTGTGTATGACACAACATTCATAAATAAACCGAAGTTTAAGATTGTACAAACGACGATGTATCAAGTTATACCTACTGTAGTGTATCTATTTAATTAATATGTAAACACTATCTCATGCAGGTCAGTGAGGTCGCTGTCACTAATGTCAACTGTCAGTTCACCACGAATGGCGAGAAACAGTTGAAAGTGAGGCGGTGCCTGCACGGGAGGCTTAGTGTGGTGGTGAGCCAGTGTACTGATATAATCAGCTTAAATACGGGATCAACTCTAACGTATATGCTGGCCTCTTTATCTATGGAAACCTCGCTACGCTAGGCCAGCTCAGGGTCATAATGTTACCACCGATAGGCGTGTGCATTTAAACGCTCGTTACTGAAATTTGGTATAACCAACCCAAAGTGGGAAGTGTAAAACAAGTTGCTGGGACATACTGGATTCGGAAGACGGAGGACAGGGTTTTGTGGCGCAGCCTGGGAGAGGCCTATGCCCAGCAGTGGACTGCGATAGACTAGGTTGATTGATTGAAAAAGCACACAACTTATAAAAGTAAAAAAAAAGTGGTGGTACTCCGGGAGTGCCGACAGAAGTGAAAACTTGGACAAGATCGTTTTGGTGGAAGAAAAATATTTGCATAGAACATTGGTCCGTAACCTTATCTAAATAAAGAACACAACCGCGTTTACAAAAAAAAAATACTAAATAAAATTGATCCGATCTCGTTATTTATTTTAATATAAATAACGAGCACAAACGCGTTTACAAAAATGAGGCGTCGTTATAGTGTCGCGAAATCAATGGTTTAGTTCCATCTCAAAAATGCCCAACGCTCCTAAAGAAGTTTTCACTTAAAAATTAAATACACGAAAAGAGACTTTAATTTATAAAGTAATATTCATACATTTTCAGATAGTAAAATACTTAATTGGCATAAAAATGTGTACCTACAAATAAAGTGACTCCTGCGCTAGGTAAAAACACCTGTGTTACAGGGGCCAGTGTCTTCTCTCAATCAGTAAGTTCTGGATTTATGCAATAACATCATTTGAATTTACTAGACAAACAAAAAATTATAATTTAAAATAGCAAAATAGTACCTAGTTACATTCATTATTAAATTTATTATTAAAATAAGTTAGATGAACGCCACCGCAGCTTAATGGCAAAGCTGCCACTCAAGATGGAAATGCTGAGTGGCAGGTTGTTACCATTCAGATTTTGGAAGACTTTGAAATAAGGGTGTTATTTCAAATGAAGTCTGTTAGAAATTTTTGCAGCTTCTTCTCGTGTTGACGCTCATATTATTTTGTCCAACCACTTGCGTTGCGACTCGATTTTTACTAAAGTTTTCGGTTAAACTCCGTTTTTAGTAATTATGTAGAGTTGAGCCCGAATAGATAGAACTCGATCGGACCTCAGTTCAGGACCAAAGTATCTACCTATTTGCTAAGTGCTCCGTTTAATTTTGTAATAAGACTACCAAAATACAACTTAGGTGATGGTGGTCAAAAAGGCTTTTAATCTAGCAAACAAAAAAACGCGACCTCGATACATTTTCCAGTATTTGAACTCATTATAACAAAAGCCATGCTAATTACAAACAAATCTAGCAGCTCGACAAACACGTTTCAACCTCCGAGTTCGAATCACAAAACAAACGAACAACGCAGGCATTACCCTAATACAACAAGGGGTTGCCCTAAAAAGTTAAACAAATATGCCACACCCCACATTAAGTGAAGGCAAACATTTTTAAGGCCGCGCATTCAAATTCTTTTCAGGTTTTTATTCTTTGAACTTTGACGTGACAACGCTGTAAGCGATTCGTGGTAAGAATTGAGGGTTGAAATTTTTTATTATAATTTTTTTTAGGTAAACGTCGGCAAAAATCTACAAAGAAACTGTTTTGAAACAATACAATTTGTTATGTCTACTCGACTCCGGAGGGTACGCTATCTTAGGCACCTGTCTGTGAGAAGCGACTAGATGCTGAAATGATCATCTTTCTGGCGCAGCCGTGACGTGACGTGTCGTTGTTAAAACATTATTTTCACTTCTTCTTTTTGTTATTTGTATTTTCTGTTTCACGAACTGTGTCTTAATAAATGTTATTCTTTCTTTCTTTTCTTCCTTTTCTTAGAAAGTAAAGAAAGAAAAAAGGAAAAGAAAATAAGGAAAAGAAAGAAAATAAATAAAAGAAAGAAAAGAAGGAAAAGCAAGAAAATATTCTTTATTTTATTTCTTTTCCTTCTTTTATTTATTTTTACTCTTTCTTTTCCTATTTTCCTTCTTTTTAAGAAAGAAAAAAAGAAAGAAAATAAATAAGGTTTTCGTTCTTTTTCTTCTTTTCTTTCTTTTCCTTTTTTTCTTTCCTTTTTTCGTGCATTACTTTCTTTTCTTTAATTACTTTATTTTCTTTCTTTAGTAGAGTTAGCAACTAAAAACCAGTTGGCGAGTGCGCGATGGCGGCCAGTGATTCTCGCTTGTATGCGTAATGTACCAAGCGTGAGTCTCTCAGCGAATATTCTGTTCGCCAAGCGAACGTCGCTGAGCGAGTACTCTCTTTGATAGCTCTGGTCGGTGTGATAAACGAGTACTTGCCGACGGTGTGTACAGTCAGCAATCAACTAATATATTATATTTCGATTTTTACAACCCTTACGTGTACCTCATAGTTCTACTAATTATAGGCAGAACAGTTATATTGTGCGTACAAGCAAAACTTTTAATAAAATATGTAAACAACACGACTTGGATCTCTTTGCAACCAATGTGACCTCAGCTAGAAGGTGCAAATTTTTTAAATAGCTGCAGTGCTCCTAAATGTACTTTTTTTTTCTTCTTGCTCTCTCACTTTTGAATTGCAGACACAAGTAGTTATTTTAATAGTTTTAACTATTAAATATACTATATACAACGTGTAACGTTAAATGCGCAAAACCTGAAAATAGTTTGATCAGAATAACGAGTAGAATCAATTGAACCACTTTTTAATATAGGTCACATTTTTCAAAAAATCTTCAGTAAAAACGTTGCCGTGTCTATCTATTAATAGGTCAAGCCATCACATGCGCAAATCCGCCAAAATAGGTAAACAAACACAAATTGTTATCGACCAATTTAAATTTTCTCAAACGCGGAATAGTAATAGCTTTTATTTCAATGCAAATACGAATCTTACGAAATAAAACAGCACATAAAACCTTTACAATTTTTTTAATGATTTTTTTCGTCTGTAATAGGTCAGTTGAATTAAAAATCAGTTGGTGTGTCTGAGGTTTTGCGCATTTAACGTTACACGTTGTGGTCATTGATATGTTAATGCTTGTATGTTCACAACACAAATTCTATTATAAGTCTAAACGTGAAGACTTGTAATAGGCTTTCTGTCGACTATTGTTTCCTTTTATAGTTGCTTTTTTTAGCGGTAAGTCTTCCATGCTGTATTAAATAAATAAATATAATTATGCAATGTGTTACAAAAATCCTGTCCGATCCGAAAAGTACACATAGGTACTGCATAACATAGCCAAAAAGTAATTTAAAAAATATATTAATAAAAATTAAAAAGTTCTTGCTGTTTAAAATTCATGTTTTTAATACCAAAATTATCCCAATTTCATAAAAAGATTGGTATATTTTCAACAGGGGTCTTAAGTTATGACCCGCTAAACGACGGTCCCCCGCGCCCCATGTCATAACCCGGTAAAAACCCCATTGAAAAAAAATGCGGCGAATTTCATTTACCTAATTTTTTTCCTGAAAATTGCTACTCGTTCTCTCAGTACGATTCTTAACGCCTGCCGGGGGTTCGAAGAAAACCGATAGGGAAATCGTGGCCCCCGGCAACAGGGCAACCGAAGGAGCACGGGTGGGTTTTAGTCAGTAAGAGTCTGGCACGCCCTCCCGCTTCACCCAGAGCGGGACAAGTTATTTGATAATTTCACAGCCCAAAAAAAAAAAAAAAAAAGTACGATTCTTAACAACACCCTCACAGATCGGACAAGGTGTTTGTATCTTTTACTTACACGAGATCTACAATCTTTGTTCGTCATTTGAGCATGAAAATCGTTTGACAGCTAGTCGCTTCCTCGTCGGCGGTGGGACAGGTGCCTATGAAAACTTATTTCATAAGTGCTTGCGATGACATTAATAAACAGGATGACATTGAATTTCTTCAATGTGATATTTCATTTCAAAATTGGAAGGACGTTAATTGCATGAGCCATTACTTGGCGCTTAACTTATACAGGGTGGCTGAAACGAACGCCAAAAATAGATAAAGTTTGCCATGGAATATTGGATAATCTTATATTTTCGGAGAACTAATTTAATTTTTGAGAAATTATGTTACAACTATTTAAACTCTCGTTTAAAAAAAAAACCAGAAACCTTTTATTTTAAAACGCTAATGAGTGCTATGACTAGTTGCTGATTAAGTGATTACTATTTCTAACAACAACCTACAAAAAAGTGGTTTATAATAATTAATAATAATAATTTTATTCAATAAATCAAGTAACAAGACTCATAGTGTTAGTAACTTATAAAATACGTTAGTAAAACATTAACACAGAAACAATTTGTGACAAAACATTAAGACAAACAATTAAAACATAGAAACAATTTGTGACATCACTGCTGCAAGGTGACAGGCCCAGCCGATACCTTGCAGCAGTGGTTCACAAACACACAATCTAGCCTGCTTGCTATCATAGACAGGATGCTGTTGGTGCTGCCCCGCACCCTACTAACCAGGGATGCGCACCGCTTCCGCATCACAGTGTAGAAACAGTCAACGCGAGCTTCAGCAAACATCCCTGATGCGCTGCAGTATCGAGGCAACCCCATCAGCACCCTGAATGCGTTTAGGAGTTATGAAGGAACAGATGAACATAATCTGTATATACATAACTTATTAAAATCATAACATTCATAACCCTCCTTTGGTTTGGCCGTAGTTGGGTAAAAATAAAATGTGCTCTGGTTGGGTTGAGTAACGCTTTGATATTTAGCTCCTGCAAAGCAAATCTACAAAGCTGAGAAGTGAGATAATCTATAAAAGTGTAGCTTTCATAAACAATTAATTAATTAATTAGATCGAAGATCTGTCAGAGTTAAAATAAATAAATTAAGTAAGTACCTACTTTTATCCAATTTGGTTTGCGTTAATTTGTTTCATCCTGTATAGTTTTTGGTGTCATTACAACACAATTTCCTGTCTACAGCTCGTGACGTCACAATATATGACAGAGACAAAAGACACAACGTATCAAATTTAACGTGGGTTTAAAAACAAACGTTAATTTGCGGCCAAGAAATTGATTCGGCTTATAAAATGTTCCCACAAATAAGTTTTTGAACCGCAAAATAAGTTTGTTTGATGAGTTTTTCTAAAGAAAAAAGGTATTTGTTTACAAAATGAATTTTTAAAACGAAAATTAAAAAGAGCTTAGGAACGAGGTAGACGTTTAATACCTAAATCTTCTACAACACAGCGATTTTATTGCTGTCTTAGAAAAACAATAATAACAGCACACAGTATTAGGAACACAGCATTAAAACAACCAAATTAACATTAAACCATATTCATTGTAAACGGATACTTTTAGAAAATTACTAAATAATGACAAGAAAATAATAATGAGAAAAACACAAAATTCTCTGTGAGAATCTTAAATATTCTCATACCTTTTAATTTGATGAAACACGATGTTCGCGCTTAGGGTCTGTTCGTCTGTTCCGACCATGGATAAAGAAAGAAGGTTCCGACTTTCGGTAGGTATCTCGGTTCACTCGTGCAAAGCGATGGCGAAGTAGCTCGGATTGTTAAGCACAGAATTAACACCGGATGGAAGAAATGGCGAAACAATCTACGACTCCCGCGTTCCCTATACTTAGCCGACTTTCATACGGACGTAATAAAATCGCGAGTTGAAAATCCAACAGTATGTTTTTTCAACGCGAGCTGGAACGAGAGTGCGTCCTAGTGCGTTAGATTCTCAACGCTCGGCTTAACACCGAGAGTTGAAAATCCAGTACGCGATAAAATCCAGCCGCGATTTTATTACGTGCGAACGTTGGCTTTAGGTTCCGCTAGTCGACGGCTCGAACTCGTTGGTGGCGTGGCTATTAAAAGCATTCTATTTAGTAAAGTTATTTATTTATTTAGTTTTATTTATTTTGTGTTCATTTATCTAGTTTTCATTTATTTATTTAGTGAAATTGACGATGATTTATAACGAAAACGAGCGCGTAAAAATTTCATGAACAGACCTTTAGGCGTATACATATTATGGAAAAACTGCTGGATGTATCTGCTTAAAATAAAATTAATTGAACTTTTCAATAAATTATCTATCTCTATACGGTTTCCATTTTGCCATTTTCATACTACATTGGTTATATATTTACGCCCAAAAATGAGTGTTGAAATATGGAAGTTTCGACGCTCATAACTTCCAAACCAATACTTTTTTCCAATTCTGCTTTCAAACAGAGCTAGGTAGATAATGACTAGGAAAATTGATATACTTTTTAGTTTTGAGCGTCGACTGTCAAATAGAGGAGTAATCACCATACTAAGTGTACCCTTAAGCAGAAATTTATAAAACAGTGGTTAGACCTGCTAGTTTTATATGGATCAGAATGTTGGGCCACAAAAGGGATGAATGAAGGGCAATTGCGTGCAGTAGAGATGAGAATGCTAAGAGGGATGTGTGGTGTTATGTGTATGGATAGATTATGAAATGAGTACATGTTATTTATTATAAGCCTGTGTCGTCCCACTGCAGGGCAAAGGCCTCCCTTCCCTCGTTCCACTTTTCCCGATCTACTGCGATTGCAGGCCAATCCTTTAAGAAAGAGTCCAGCTCATCTCGCCATCTCTTTCTGGGCCTGCCGCGTAGTCGTTTCCTGCTATTTAAGATCCACTGAGTGGTGATTTTTACGTATTGCTGCTCCGATATGCGATAGATGTGACCAGCCCAGTTCCATTTTAGTCTATACTCCATTTGAAATAAGATTAAACATTTAAAGAAACCTTTTTTACAGCTCGTTTAACCGATTTTGGCTTCTATTGCGTTGGTGGCATGACAAACAGCAGCTGCAGTAAACAGTTGGTATGGTAATCACTTTTTTGCTTTTAATGCCATCCTTATCGGCACGATATAGAAGTCAAAATCGGTTGAACGGACTGTAAAAAGGTTTGTTTAAATTTCTAATCTTATTTCAAATGGAGTATAGCAAGCATGCGGCCAGCGTCCGCTATTTGTCTTTTGGAACGAAGTTTAGAGTTCTTAATGTGGTCTGTGAGTTTGACACCTTGTATGCTTCGTTCCATAGCCCATTGGCAGACTCCAAGTGCGGACTTTTGACGCTTTGTGGTGTTCAGCGTGGTTGGTTAATTGTCTTAACCCTTTCCTAATATGAACGACACAAATAAAGCCAATCCCCCAGTACCCGGCAGCTCCAGTCAGTGTAATGAGTACATAAATAAGAGGAAATCTGAAAGTGGCACCGGTAACTGAAAAGTTGTGTGGAAATCTGTTGTCATGGTATGCGGAGGAACGAGGAAAATGTAGTGAGGAAAATTTTGAGTATAAATGTGGCTATAGGAGTAGGGGAAGACCAAAAAAACGATGGATGGACTGTGTGGAAGATGATATGGCTAGAAAGGGGGTGGCTACCGAGATGAGGACTGATACGAAAGTATAATAAAAATAATAATAAATTTTCTTAAAACCGATGTGGGTATGCACCGTGATGTGGTCGCAGTGGACAACGGGCTCACCCCGCTCTCCATGGCTAAAGAGAACTGGCGCAAACCTGTAATACTTACTACAGATGACCGCAAGGAATTATGGCAAAGCAAGGCGCTTCACGGGCGCTTCTATCGGGCTCTTCATGAGCCCGGTGTAGATTTTCTAGCGTCCGTATCCTGGCTACGTTTCGGTGACCTTTTCGGGGAAACCGAAGGTTTCGTCTGTGCAATTATGGATGAAGTTATCTTGACGACTAATAACCGGAGACATATTATGAAGAATGGTACGGTTGACGTGTGTCGGGCATGCCATCGTCCGGGTGAGTCCATCAGACATATTATCTCCGGTTGTTCGCGTCTAGCTAACGGCGAGTACCTGCACAGACATAACCAAGTGGCTAGGATTATTCACCAGCAACTTGCTTTGAAATATAAACTTGTGGACTCTGAGGTTCCGTATTACAAGTATGTGCCCGACCCAGTTCTCGAAAAGGACCATGTCACGTTGTACTGGGATCGGTCTATCATTACTGATAGGACTATTATAGCAAATAAGCCTGATATATTAGTGATAGATCGATTAGCGCGCCGCGCAATGATAGTCGATGTTACCATTCCACATGACGAGAACCTCGTGAAAGCTGAGAAAGAGAAACAAATAAAATATCTCGACTTAGCACACGAGGTTGTTGACATGTGGAATGTGAGCTCGGCTATCATTGTGCCGATTGTCAAATGGCCTGATGGCCGAAAGCCTCGACCAACATCTCTCGAGGCTCTCGTTAGACGGCTGGATCAAACGCCTGATTCAGAAGGCAGTACTCCTCGATACGGCTCGCATTGTGAGGAGGTTCCTGTCTCTGCAGCCCTAACCACTGGTAGCTTGGACCCTGCTCCCGACACCGGCGGAACTCTATTTTTTTACATTTTTAAATGTTTTTTTTTATCCTTTTTATTTTAAGAAATATTTAAAAATGTAACCAAATAAGAATTAGAATGAATAAAGGAATAATAATAATAACCCCATCGCCGTATCTCTACGTTGACGTCACGGTGGGGCTTGCGCGCTCCGAATTCTGGGTCTGTGCCGGTAAAGTTTACTTTGCCGAAACAGGTCTAGGGTGAGGAGCCAGACCAAGAGAGATACAAAAACCCGCAGGGCAGCATGTGGCGAGCTGTTGGGTAGTAGCGACCCCACGGACCCTATCTCCCGGAAGAAGTCTTGTTCCTCACCTGTGGCTTGCCTTTATTGGCCGGCTTGAGTGAACACTGACGAGGAACAGAGCTCCCACCTCATTGTTGCCTTTATTGGCTGGCTTGAGTGGAGATTCGCAAGAGCAAACATGCTCGGAGGAAGGAAGTATTCCAATAAGATGCTGGTAGGGATCTTAACCGTACTTCCGGGATTGTCCTGATAGCCGTGGATTACCTCAGGACGTGTTGCCCCCTTGTCGCTACGACACTATGTGCTAGCGACCATTCTCGGGGGCCCATTATTGAGTGTGCAAGTCACCCCCTGCCACTTTATCCGTGTGCATATAAAACATAGATCAGGTAGGGGCCATAGTCCTTCCATAGTTCCAGGTGACCAGTCCACTTTAGCAAACCAAACCCATAGTCCGATATCTTTGTTTCCATATCTTACAATAATCCTACACCAACCGGGGGTTGTCCTTGGCTGCACTTGCATAGTGCGAACAGGGATAATCGTCGGTTAGTACTTCATTTCATTAAAAACGTCTAAGGGGCCTCTGCGAGTTGGCTTCGGTCCCTCGTACGCCTTCCAAAGGTCCGGGACCCCTGGGTCCCGAGAAATGTCAAAGACGTATAAATAATAATAATAATAAAATCGTTTATTGGGAACAAAAAACGAAATACATACACAGACAAAAATGTTAAACGATGATAGCTGCAATAGTTAAAACTGTGGCGCAGCTACCAACGCCCGACTCCTAGTGAGAGGGTAGGTTGTTCCAAGACGAATACATAACAAGGGATTTTAATAAATATTTTAAAGTAAGGAAATTTATAAAATAATATATTTTGAGATAAGTGCCGTGTGTGTGAGTACCTAATGTTGGAATATGGAAGAAAAAGACATGTTGCGTAGACCACTAATAAATTTAGATAAGGACAGGAGAGTGATGATATGAAACACAATGTAACAATTTAATTATGTTTAACATAAATAATAATATCAGCCTATTATTGTCCCACTGCAGGGCAAAGACTTCTTCTCCTACAGAGAAGGCACGAGCATTGATCACCACGCTTTCTCAAGGCGGGTTGGTGATTTCAGACTTATATTAACTATAAGTCCCAGGTTTTCTCACGATGTTTTCCTTCACCGATGTCAATAATGTCCAAGATAAACTCAGAATGTACATATGAATTGGGTAGTTGTCTAGGTAAAAAAAAGAAATTCTATTTAGTCCGTCTTTTAGATAATAAAAAAATATTAGACACGTATTTTTTGCTTTATTATATTAATCAAAAATAACTTAGAAAACACACATTCAAGTTGGGGAGTGGGGGCTCGCTACGACACAACGTCGTATTAAATCTAGCAAGGCGTGACGTCATGCCACATTTTAACTCAATGTATCGCCGTAATCTTATGATTACGTCAAAAAAGAAAAAATACGTGTTCAATATTTTTTAATAATCTACAAGACGGACAAAAAAAATTTTTTTTATACATAGGCCTATTGAAAAAGTCACATTGGTACAATAATTGCCTGGACAACATAAAAAGCAATTATTAAGATTAAGACATTATTTAATTTATGTAAGACAATATTTTAAATTTCATTGCGCTAGATTAACAAAATTTGCACACCTCGTTATAGATAAAATACAGTGTACCTAATCGAATATTTTACCTAATGAATTTGAGATGTTTGTCCTTAACCTTAAAAGGTGAAATAAAACACCTTCCATTTATTAAAAACCGGCGCCGACCGTCAATTTTACTGTTTACCCGACTGCCCCAGAAGGAGAGTATGTATGTATGTATGTCTATTTCTTTGGCACGCTTTGTCCCCTAAACGGCTTGATGGATTTTTAACACATGAGGTGTCGTTAGATTCGTTTTCATTGTGGGAGTGGCATTAGCTATATAGATAATATTTATAATTATATTGCATCAGCAAATAGGTACAAAAAAGGGATGATTTTTTTAAATAAATTACAACAATATTGGTATCTAATAAAACTAGTACTGAGTCAATTCCAAATATATTTATATCTAAACATATAAAATGCTTTGTCCTGACTGACTGACTGACGGATCAACGCACAGCCTAAACCGCTGATTGTAGAGACCTGAAACTTGGAGGGTGTGTTCTTTGTATGACGTAGGCATCCGATAAGAAAGGATTTTCCGAAATTCTACCCTTAATGGGGTGAAAAAGGGAGGCAAAGTTTGTATGGGACAACGTGATTCCTTGGTCGAACTTACTTCAAATTTTGCATAAACCTTTTTTTAACAGAATTGATGGAAGACGTGTTTCGTATTTTATTGAAATTCAACGGGGTTAAAAAGGGGTTGAAAGTTATTTTGGCGGTGATTTGCTTCGAAGTTGATATCAATACTCCTTAGTGCTTTTGATTTAAATTACATTTTATTTTGACACGTCAAACTTAATCCGATTTTATTCAAAAAAGGTTGAACTCACTTAAAAACATAAGCAAATACTCTTTTTAGTTTTAATTGTAAAAATATCTGTTTTTGATTTGTTGTGTATAATACTTATAGTTTTCTTTTAGAAGTTTAATTTTGTGTGTATTGTTTTTCGCATTTTTTTTTACATTAATAAATTTGTCTGTGTCTATTTTTTTAATGGGAGCAGAGTTGGTCACAACATCAATGGGAAATTAATAAACCTTACCATTGTACCAATAGTGGGTGATGGCGCATGCCTTTTCCGTACGCTTTCTTATTTATTGTACGGCATACGAGAACGCTCAATGGATATTCGTAAAGAAATTGTGTGTAATGTGACGAACAATTGGGATGAATTTGCTGTTATGTCTCATGACCGTCATGGCAACAATCATGGGACAAAAGAAGAGTGTACATTAGATATGTTACAACACTCTACATATGGCGGTTTCTGCGAGTTAGTTGCAACCGGTCACTCCGAAGGAAAAATAAAAATATTGTTTACAAATAAATACTACGGTAGGTGTGTAGTATTTCGATTTCGTTGAAAAAAGATAATACCCCCGTGTAACTTTCACCAGATCAAAGGCCGAGCTTCGTGTTCACAAAATATAACAAATTTTTATTTTATTACCTATCATGTTCATTTAACCTTTAAATCCCTACACTATAGGTAATAAAGACTGTTATATTTTATAAGTATTCAAACATTTAAACCATCGATTTACATCGAATTTAAACAATAATTTATATGTTTTAACAAAATTAAAAACGTGAAAAACCAATAAAAAATCCTATTAGAACCATTTTCAACTTCTACGCGGACGAAGTCGCGGGCAAAAGCTAGTTATTAATAAAACTAAAAAGCTTGAAATAAATCGAATAAAAAAAAACAAAAACCCGACACCAAAAACACATAACTGAAAATAGAAAAACAAACATTGAACTTTGTTTTTTAAGGTATTGCAGGCAATAAACTAATAACCTGAAATATGGTGTAACTTTTCTCCGCCTGCAATACTCTGTTTTGGTCCCTTCAGTTATGTGTTTTTGCAGTTGGGTTTTTTAAAGCGTGCTTTTAATCTACAAGGAAGTGAATTAATTTTGTTTTTCCTATGCTTGTTTGTAGGTTCAAGTAAAATTGGACAACACAACGTACCGTCAGCTTAAACCGTAATATCTCTAATACCATAATGCCGCTTTAAGCAGATAATCATGAATGTCCTAAACATTGTGCCTTTGGGTACAATACTGCCGTGCAGGCCCTAAAGTGCAGTATGAGGAAAAAAGCGGTTTCGAGAAAACCGCGAAAAACTTTTGAACACTGTTTTTTTTTATATTATTTATGTGTATGGTGCATATTTTTATTGCTACGAGGACTAAGTGACAACAAAGATGGTATTTACAAAAACAAATGTTAATTTTGTTTATTAGATTTTAATTAAAATCGGGTTTTTTAAAATCTTAGCTGTTACTGCACGCAAAAAGTTACACATTTGCAGATTAAAATGCGGTAAAAATACTTGTTACTACAAAAACTTTGACTTTTTTGCTACTTGGCAGACTAACTTGCAGCATAAGACTTTCTTTACTGCATTTTAATTTGTGTCTTGAACTAATTGCACATGTAGTATATAACAATTTCTTCCAACTTACGAGTATGTTTTAGGTAGGAATTTACAGAAAAAAATACATTATGTATGTATAAAATTGTCGTTTATTTTATATTATTATAAGGTAATTGTAACTTAAATTTAAGGTGCTTTGAACACAGGCGGTTATAAAGACATTTCGATAAAAATTTAATGGTATAAAGCTTTTTGGTTTCGCAAGAAACATGAGATCTTTCAATTAAATGGCACATTTATATATAACTAAAAATAAATCACAAAAAATATCAAAAGTATCAAAAATAACAAATGCTCAACATTCGATACATCTCTATTATGGCATGCATAAATTTAATATAAAAATAATAAAACAGGGTAATATTAATGATACCAGTATCATTTAATCGGTTTCATTACCAAAACAAAAGATAAAACACAAAAATACTAATTTTCAAATGGAGCTCCGGCTTTTTCTAAAGCTCGCCTAACAGCTGCAATTTCTGCTTCATGGAGCATTGTTAGAGAGGCATTTTCAGACAGACTTTGACTTCTCAGAAATATTGGTTTGAAAACACGTCTTGCAATGGAAAGTAAAAGAATCCGAAGATCGCTATATATTTTTGTGATATTTGCATCACTTGCTTGAAATATAATATTCACATTTGTTACTTCTTTTAATATCGGAGACAAAAACAACAAATATAATAAATTTGTATCATCATTATACATGGCAGCAAGCTCTCTTGCTGTATAACATCTTTCTGATGATTTTACCACATTGAAGTGAGTTTTTAGCTCAAGCCACTGGTTGATGTTTGTTTTAACAGCTGAATGAAACGCCAGCCATCTAGTTGCGGATAACTGAGTTAGTTTCAAGGGTTTTTTACCATCATTAATAGTTTCAAATAAGGTCTGATATATTTTCATTCGCAGTGGACTGTGGGCAAACCAATTTCTGGTTTCCCTAAGTAAATATTCCAGACAAGAAGGTAATTCCGCGCACGCTTTGGAGGCACATAAACTAAGGGAGTGACACACACATTTCAATAGCTGTAAATGGGGTATATCTGCTTGTAAGAGAGTGAAAAGGGAGTTATGTTTGCCACAAAGGTTACTTGCTCCATCAGTTCCTATTGCAATTAGATTTTGAAGATTCAAACCTATTTTAGACATAAAACTCTTAAATGATGTATAAAGGCTGCTAGCTGTTGCTTCAAATACTTCTTGAAAGCCTAAAAAATCAACAACTATTTTTTCTAGTTTTGAATTATAGTATCGGATGCAATATGCCATGTACTTTTCTGTAGTTACGTCGGTGGATTCATCCAGTATAATAGAGTAGTTCTGGTTACCAACTTCTTCTAAAAGTTCCTTGAGCATGGCTGGTTCTAGAACATTTTTTATAATGGCCGAACACTTTGATCTATGTAATTGAATGTTTTCAAGAGGACTCCCTGTCCCACAGGTTTTTAACACATCTGTCAGATGATCAATGCTGCGTATGGAGCTGTGAGCAGCGACATAGGCTGATATTTGTATGTCTATTATTTTTTCTTTTGATGAACTGTTACTAATTGAGGAGTAGCCAAATGATGCAAGCTTGGGTTGCTTTTTTGAAAAACTTAATTCTTTGTCTTTATGTGTTTTCGTTTTCATGTGTTTTTCTAAATCGGTTTTGTGCGCACGGAGTGGTGTGATACATAATTTACAAAATGCCTCACCTTTACCACTATCCGTCAGTTCAACAGGTGCTCGACTAAGCCAATCTGTAAAAGAAATTGAACTCAATAATACGCTAGGCAGTAGGTATGTATACATTGTATGTACCAGGTAGGTATGGTACTAGTGGTTGTTAACCACATCATATTTCTTTCTATTTGTGCAGTTTCAGTCTACCTATTACATCTTAACCAGACTGGGGCAAATATTAAAAAAAAATATTGTGAAACTAAAAACCACGACTTCTGATTTAGTCTGGAAGTAGTAAGACCATGTAGCAGATAATATACCTACGTACATCACACACAACATTAATATAAAACAGTACTCAAGTTTTTACTTACTTTTAAATGCTGGTAGTTTTTCCCATTCATCACGATAATATTTTATATATTTACCGTGTTTACCCATTTTCACAGAAATTACACAACAATTGAAAAACGCAAACAAATTAAACACAGGCGAAGTTGTACAAAGTGAAAGTGACAAAGCAATAACCGGAATTTATCTGAACTATTTAGTCAGTACAACACAGATGATTGCGGAAGTCATTATTCACAATAGAATACATGTAACTCGATTGCATTCTAATTTGGTTACATAATAGCTAAGACAAATTCAGGGTATTCCCCGAAAGTAACCAATCACAAACGAATAGGGTGACCATCTCAATATCAAATTGTACCAACATTACACACACGCACGGCCGTATGCCTGTTTGCCTACTAAATAGTATTAAAAAAAAACTTGTCCCTAGAGTAGCCTAATTGGCGACCAGTCGCCTTTTAGATTTCTTCGTCGCCGATTCTCGTTCTGAGTAGCCTAAATTGCGACAAATCGCCTACGTTGGCAACACTGGCGCGGCGCAGACGTCTTCCTTCCTCGGCAGCAATCGACAGGCCACGAACACGACTGATTGAGCGAGAGAGATAGCGACAAATTCTGACTAGAACGCAGTAAAATATGACCTGTACTGCAGTGAAATTAGTAAAATCGTTCAAGTTACCAATTGTAATGCAGTAACAGAGTGTCATGCTGCGTTTCATTTAGCATATAACTTATTTTCATCTTTTGAAAAATACCGACGATACTGCAGTAAATAATGAACATACTGCAATTTAAATAGTATCTTCACACTTAAAAGTCATATTACGATAAAAGTAAAAGAAAGAAGTTTTGATTATGCTGCACTTTAGTTGGTTTTCACGATATAAACTTACTTGAATAACACTAAATAAAATACCACATTTTAGTACTTTGCTGCATTTTAATCTGTAGTTCATGTGAAATAAACTAGTGATCAACCATGCAGTATTAACACTGTTGCTACAAAAACTACTTACTGCGTTTTAATTTATATCCCTCAATATGTTTTTTGGGTGTAGAATACAGATTTTTTGTGGTAATATAGATATTTACTGCGTTTAACTTGGTAAAGTGACGGATCGTGGTAGACGTAACTGCTATAACTGTATTTTAGTTGGTATTGTAATATATTTAGACATGCAAAGTTAAGTTACTGCTTTCACAAATTTGATTTTTTTACCGTTTAAAGCATCCTAACAAAAACCTGATTAGATCATCATGTTCCTAATAGCGTGTTCATTAAGGTTCAATATTCAACAAAAAAATGACAAAAAACCTGTTACTGCGTTTTAGGGTCTGCACGGCAGAATAAGATAAGTACAACACAATACGAGAATTAATATATATAACTCAGTCCATATTTGTAATAACCCAACGGTGGTATTCAACGTAGGAAATGTATCCCCTTTATTAGCGACTGCTTAAGACGCAGATATATGACAGTGACCTTGAGTGGTTAGCTTGCGTGTTCTCTACTGAGCTCACGCAACGCGTCGTACGTCCAGCCAGTAATAGGAGTTAGGACTCGCCCATTAAAGCGCTGTCCCAAGTTAGACGCATTATTAATTTATTATACGTAAAACAAAAGGTATTTGAATAAAACACGTATACTAAAAGATCAATAGTTAAATTATCTTTAAAATGGTGAAGGTTTCAGATTTTGCGTCATTCTCAGTTTTTTATCCGCGTTAGAAATAACTTTACAAATCAATTTCACTATGTAATATAAACATAATCCAAAATATGCCTATATTGAAAAAATGCTCTATTTTAACATAACTATATTTTTTCCAAATCATTAACACAACTGGTTTAGATGTCATCTTCAGTATAAAATCATTAAAAGTCGCTATTCAATATTTTTGAAGTGAAAACTTCTTTAGGCGCGTTGGGTATTTTTGAGATGGGAAAAAACAATTGAACTCGCGACACCGTTACAGACGCCTCATTTTTGTAAACGCGATTATGCTCTTTATTTATATTACGTTACGGATAAATGTTCTATGCAAGTATTTTTACTTTAAAGGTTTTGAATTTTTTTTTTTTTTTGTATACGCGATTGTGCTCTTTATCTAGATAAGGTTACGGACCAATGTTCTATACAAGTATTTTTCTGTCACCAAGGCAATCTTGTTCAAGTTTTCACTTCTATCAGCACTCCCGGAGTAATATTTTTATTAACACTGCTACGTCTACACGACATCATCTAAGTATCTAAATTGACACAAAATTATTACTTATTCGATTCATTCAATTTCAGCAATTATATTATATTAATAAATAGCAAAGGGTTATTTAAATATTCTTTCATTTTATTTCTGTTCTTATTTTAACAAAAAGTTTGCTGACTGAGCAAACTTTTTAAATCATCAGAGCAAAATTTAAATCACGAAGTGAAGTGTTAATCGAATTGTTTCGCCGACTGTACCTTTGAATTGGGTGCAAACGAATTAAAATTCAAAGTGTAAATAGCTAGATTTATACAAAGCACATGCGGGCTGTAAATACCGTTTTGAGGGTTATTTTTTGCCTTTTTTTTATACTTTCGTCGAAAATGTTGCTCGTTGCAAATTGCATTAAAGCAATGGCCCAGAGGTTACGGCACCTGCTTTTTAAGCACAAGGATGCGGGTTAGAATCGAATATTAGGTACTTTTTTTTTTTCAATACCTATCTAAATTTTCTACGAGTTGCGTGTCGTAGGTTCGAACCCTGTGTAAAGTATTTCTTCACCACTGCTCTCAAAATGGTGAAGGAAAACATCGTGCGAAAACCGGCATGTCCAAAAACCAAAAATTCGAAGACATGTAAACATCTACCAACCCGCACTGGGCCCGCGTGGTAGATTACTACAGCCCACTCCCTCTCACCGAGAGGTCTGTGTCCCAGCAGTGGGAACTTTATAGGCTGATTATGCTTATGCTTATTTTCAGGCAGAGTCCAGAGACGGCAGTATTAATAAAATTTTCGGTGCCGACAGTGCGTTGAGCGCATTAATTCTGTTTTTGTTTCATTTCGTAAATTTCTGTTTGAGTTTCTATACGTGATTGGTATCGATGTGCAAGTAAACGGTGACACGCTTGGTTTGTATGGAAAGGACACGATTATTAGATAACTAATTATTATGATTATGATTCATAAATTTCAAGATATATTTATGTTTTGTTTTAAAGAAGAATTTGTTTTGTTCAAAGAATTTTTTTTAAAGTTATATTTAAGAAGATTTTGTTTTTAATTTTAATTTTTGTATCCTTTATCTTTTCTTTCTGTTTTAATTTTAGGTACATAGTTTTTAATTTGTGGAAGCTTTTAAATGGCAATCGTAAGCGCTATTGTACAGTAAGCGCTCAAAAGTGCATGAGCACGCTAAGAGTCGTATTGCTGTGAACACGCGGTATAGCTCGTACATTTGTATGTGTAAGCAACACGATACACACACCACAGATAACGCAGTTACACGAAACAACAATATATTTCCGTCGCTTTAAACATGCTAGCACACACGCACTATGCGCGTGAACTTGACCAGTTAATGGCATTGCTAAAATTCGATGGTAACTTAACAAGCGCAGATAGCAGAAAGCGTTAAGCGTTGGTATGGAATTCAATCTGCCTCAGGTTCTAATCTCGTGAAACACAGTGCGGTTTTTTGCAAATATTATTATTTTTGTTTTCAATAATAATATTTTTTAAATATTGCTGCTTTTTTATGTTGTTATTGCAATAAAGGTTTTAGAATAAAAAATGCGTGATATATGATAACAAAATTAAAAAATATATGTTTATTCGTTATATTTATTTTACATAAGTTAATAAACTGCTACAATTATTTATCATTACTTCAGCTGAATAAGATGTGAAATAGATGTCAAGAAACTTAGAAGCAGTTTGTATTATTTAGACATATTTAAATTATGAAATATTTTAAATTTTTAATAACTGCTACAATTATTTATCATTACTTCAGCTGAATAAGATGTGAAATAGATGTCAAGAAACTTAGAAGCAGTTTGTATTATTTAGACATATTTAAATTATGAAATATTTTAAATTTTTAATGGATTTTTTCACCATAAATATTAAGCTTTGATCATGGTCGAAGTAATTAAGTAATAAATAAGAATATTAGACTACTTAAAATGTAAAAAACTACTTACAGAATAGGTAATTTTAAGGTTAAATATGGGCAGTTTGTTTATATTTTATTTGTATTAATTATTTTACATTTTATTTGACTTTAGTAAATATTGGTTGTTATTGAGGTTAAAGCTTAAGTATTCATTTTCTTTACGAAAAGAAGATTGAAACTAAACCTCAAATTTTTATCCTAAAATAATACTATTACTAAAATAATATTAAACAATTTCGGTATATCTGCAAGAAATACGACAAACACCCTATTGAAACGTGCTTAAAAAATTCGTTACCATAAATTCATGCAATAACGAATCTGTTGTTTATTAAGTTGGTACGGTCAATATTTTAAGGTCAAAAACGGTTTTCTAGCTGGTCTTCAGTGATGCAAGCCTTCAGAGTGCACGGCGAACGGTTCATAATGACGTGTTTTTAATAATTCAGCAAAATGTCTCGTTGGTATGAAACCATTTGTTTCATTCACCATTTGACGTCGCTGCTACTCGATAATAAGCCCCTTCCTCATATCTCTTAACCCTCACAGTATTTCTCTAGAACAAAGAAAAACATTGTTTTTATTACACATAATACCTTATTATTTATTATTCACTAATCGAATTAAACCTCACAATGAATTTAAAACTTTAAAGGCATCTTCTGTCTCAACAATACCTCTGTTCTATCAACAATGCCCTTGATTAAGATTTATGTTTAGTAAAATATGAAATATATTAATGATAACACTCACACTTAGTCCGGTTTCATTAGATATTCACTTCACTTTTACGCAGCGCAATAATATTCTCTGATCTGATCTGATCTCTTCAATATATTTTATGCCTGCTTTTTGATAATAATAACCACAACACTGCGCTAAATACTCGTCACCAATATTATCCACGAACCAAAAAAGTTCTATTAATTGAATACTCGTAACAAACTGCATCTACCCCACAGAAATCGAAATAATTTACTTAGTTTTTTGTAGTCTACCTGCTAAACTTTAATATTTATGTGAACAAGACGAATGAAACTAAAAACGAATGATGATTATTGAACTAGTCATTGGTTGCAGACAAAGTGAGTGTGTGTGTGTAATGTGCGTGTCTACAGTATTGTAACAACTTATAGAAGAAGGTCGTAAGTCAAACCGAAGCGTCAGTCTATTGCTTTGTGAGATTGCTCATGGACTTTTGGTCGGCACTGTACATACTAATATTAGACTGTAAGCTTTCTTAAGAATAAATAAATAAATGCCACCTCTAACAGCGGCCGCCAAGAAGTCTCCGTGCTCTGGATAGTCCACGTTCCCTATTCTTTTTAGGTTACTCTACAATATATAAAAAACCCTGTCCGATCCGAAATCTTCATCACTGCAATAACATTACCAAAAAGTTTTTTTTTTAATTATTATTATTGAAAATTAAAAGTTATTACTATTTAAAATTCACATTTTTAGTACCAAAATTACCCCAAATCCATAAAAAATTTGCAAATTTTCAACAGGGGTCATAATTTATGACTTTAAAACAACCGCTAAACGAAAGTCGCCCGCGCCCAATGTAACAAACCGGTAAAATTCCCAATTAAAAAAATTAGGTGATTTTTTTTTCCGAAATATCTCCGCATAAATATGCTCTCAGTACGATAATTAACAAAACCCTCACGGATCGTACAGTTTTTTTTTTTTACATATTGTATACTGTCCCACTGCTTATCAAAGACCTCCCCCAAATCCTTCCAAGCATCCTTTTCCAGAGCCACCTCGATCCTCGATCCAACCCTTGCGGTACGCCTCTAGGTCGCCTCACCGTCTCTTCCTGAGCTGGCCTCGGCGGCACCGTCTATCCCCAGGCACCCACCGTGTGGAGACTGTTGTCCAAGGGTCACTGTGCACGGTGGAGGTCTGCCCGGCTTGGGCGGAGCACCGCCGTGTCCTCGTGGAAGCGATCGGCGGCGTGATCTCTCGCGACTGGCCCTAGTCCAGGACATGGTATGGAGCGAGAGGGTACGGCAGGCCGTCACCTCCTTCTGCGAAGCCGTAATGCTCGCGAAAAAGGAGGTGGAACGCGTGAGGGAGAGGCAAATTTCGCATCCTCACGCCCCTAACCACCGCAGGAGACGCCCTGGGTATCGGGAATCGCAGGCCGATTCCCGGCCACCGTAGGCGCGGGCTTGCGGACGATGGGCAATGGGTGGCTCGCCGTCCAAAAAGGACCAGGCTCGGGGTGATGGCGCGTTGTGTTCCACGTCGGGGTGGGGTCGGCTTCCAGTAAAATCAGATACAGCTGAATACCAATACTTAACATGGAACGACTGTTATCTGACATCCACAACCCAGTTACTAGGTAACACGATACCCCTTGGTAAGACTCGTTGTCAGATTTTTAGGCTTCTGTTTACCCGTAACGACTGTCAAAGATCTACGAATGACAGCCGGGACATGGTTTCTGACGTCGGCCTGAAACGATTACATGCACTCGGGGCCTGAATAGTAACGAGACGAATTTATAGATTCATACGTACATTGGTGTATTGCAGTGACTAGTTGCTATCCCACAATTCACATAGCGATCCATAGTTTCAACAATATCCAATCCACAAGGTAAAACCCAAAAGAACAATTCCAAGTCAATCGTGTGAGTGATCTTTGGTGTCAAATCTGAAAGCAAAGGTCGTACAATACAAGGTAGGCAGGGCCAGAATCCGTAAAAATCAAAGCAGTGATCGTTAATAATGAAAAATAATTGGGAAAGCACTCAAAACACATCCGAAAACACGAAATAAGTAACAGCTGTCTAGTTCTAGTAGGGATGGGCATTGCAACAACGAACCGTTTACAAAGACCGTTTTGTGATGATGAAACCGTTTTACGTCCTAAGTTCAACTTCAAACAGTCTTCATTGCACAAACCAGTCTTTGAATTACTTGGTGCGATTTTTACATCTAAGAAAATACAGTCGGGTACAATGATTCAACTATCTATCACCCTCGTAAAACAGTCCTTCCATAAAAAGTGAACTCTTTGAAATGAAATACAGTCGGTAATGACCAGTTGTCAATGCTGTCGTTCTTGATGCGAAAAAACCATTTCATACATTTTAAATCGTTGATAGTTTTAAGAAACTGCGCTCGACGAAAACGCAATTCTATTCCATGTTGGATAAGTTTCGTCTTTTAACCGTTTTCTGCAACCGTTTTCGTCGTCGGGAAAACTGTTTTGGTCGCCAAAAATTCGAGAATGACCCATCACTAATGTCTAGTGTCAAATTGTCAATGTCAGTCTGCCAGTGCAGAATATGTACTGCCAGTGACATAGACAAAAAAATAAAACAGATTTTAATCGATATGAAATTGATAGTCATTATTTTGTTTTTTCAGTAATTAATGATGTTTTATTTAAATTAAATGCACTATATTGCATAAAAGTATTTATAGTGCATTTAATTACTTTGAGTTAACTATATTACCTAGTGCTACCTAGTGGGTAGGTTTTCTTTTTGTAGTTGTGTAATGGATTACTATAATCGATGATCTCACGAAAACTATCTTTATCATATTTTTCCGCTTCAAGACAAAGAATTGAGCTGATTTTTGATATTCAAGGATAAAAAAATATGACGAATTTTTAGATCATATCTCAGCTTATTACACTTGGGCCCAACATTTTCCATCTCCATTGTAAAGAAGAAAAAACTACCCATTTACAAAACGAAATTTGAATCTATGTCGGTCGCGAAACAAAATATTATTGCTCCTTAAAACATTTTTCTTGACAAGAAAAACTGCTTCATCATTCGTTTGTAATACGCGATGAAAAATGGTGTTTTTGAACTAAGATCTTTACAGAATAAAATGATTATGATATAAAATATGTAGTTCGTTTAAACCTCATACATTCTAGATGATTATAATTCTGTACCTTCAGTGAAAAGTGATATATCTTGACCTATATCAGTTTTAATATTCTTACACTAAGTTTAACAGTAAAAAAATGCAATTTTTTGGTCTAATTGGTACCCCTCTAAGATTAAAATTGAGCAAGCTTATTTTGGTGTAAAGTGCTCTAACTAAGCATTTCTTACATTTATTAATGTGTAATAAAATACTTTTTAAATAATATCAATGTGAACTGAACAAATATTTCAAGTACCTTAATGTATATTAATACAAATTTATGTGACTCTTATTACGCGATCTATGTGAATTAGTACAAACTGATATATTTACCTACACATAATCATCCAACACCAATAATGTGTAAAATGGTTCAAGTAATTTTAAATTAATTTACACATAAAACTACTTTAATTATGTTGTGTTAGGTGATACAACTGGATTTCTTTTTAAATTATAAAAAAACTATACAAATTAATCTGTTTCTTCTTACACTAAATCGTGCTCTAAGATATTTTTTATCAATGTCAGTAATCAGTACTCATTTTAGTGAAATAGACAAAGAGTCAGATTTTTTTTTAAACTTTAACATACATTTTCTCAGAATATTGATTTTCCAGTTACATCAACTTTTTACTGAAGGTACAAAATTATAGCTAGAGAAAGCATTGTCGTGTATGAATTATGGCCTAGGAATAGCAAGTCATGTTAGTAGACTTTAGTTTTGGGTGCGGACGGCTACATATCAAGCTATACATTTCCAGTATAAGCTGATCTCGCATCGTATAGAATTTCCGTACAATGAGAGGTCAGCTTATGCTGGAATTATAGCTAGCCGTGTGTACAGTAAGCGCTCAAAAGTGCATAAGCACGCTAAGAGTCGTATTGCTGTCAACACGCGGTATAGTCCGTACATTTGTATGTGTAAACAGTCAGACGTCTGTGGTGTGAGTGCCGTACACACACCACAGAGAACGCATATTTGCACTACACACTGTCGTATCGTCACGGTTCGCGGGCGCCGCACTTATATTTCCATCACTTTTGTTAGCATGCATCATACGCGTGACCTTGGCCAGTGTATGGCATTGCTAAAATTCGAAAGTAAATTATATGTGCAGATAGCAGAAGGCGTTAAGCGTTGGTTTTAGATTCAAGATGGCTAAGGTTCTAATCTCGTAAATCACAGCGCTGTTTTTGCAAATATTATTATTTTTGTTTGCAATAATAACATTTTTAAATATTCCTGCCTATTTATTAATGTTGTTATTGCAATAAAGGGTTTAGAATAAAAATGCGTGATATGTGATAATAAAAAATAAATAATATTTATTCGTTATATTTATTTTACTTAAGTTAATAAACTGCTACAATTATTTATCATTACTTCACCTGAATACTATGTGAAATAGATATCTAGAAACTTAGAAGCAATTTGTATTATTACATATTTAAATTTTGAAATATTTTAAATTTTAAATGGATTTTTTTCACCATATATATAAAGCTTTGATCATGTTCGAAGTAATTAAGCAATAAATAAGAATATTAGTCTACTTAAAATGTAAAAAAATCTACTGACAATATTGTTGATTTTAAGGTTAAGTATTATTTTAAATTTTACTTGGCTTTAGTAAATATTGGTTGGTATTGAGGTTATAGCTTAAGTATTCATTTTCTTTACGAAAAGAGGATTGAAACTAAACCTCAAATTTTAATCCTAAAATAATAATATTACTAAAATAATATTAATTAAACAATTTCGGTCTATCTGCAAGAAATACGACAAACACCCTATTGAAACGTGCTTAAAAAATTAGTTACCATAAATTCATGCAATAATGAATCTGTTGTTTATTAAGTTGGTACGGTCAATATTTTAAGGTCAAAAACGGTTTTCTAGCTGGTCTTCAGTGATGCAAGCCTTCAGAGTGCACGGCGAACGGTTCATAATGACGTGTTTTTAATAATTCAGCAAAATATCTCGTTGGTATGAAACCATTTGTTTTTTTTTTTTTTTTTTTTTTTTTTAACTATGGCCTCTCGCAGTTTTGACCACTAAGGTCTTGGCTGCTTAACCGAACTTTTCCTGTGGTGGCCTTAAGCTTCTACACTTAGAGCCTCCAGCCAGGAGCTTTTAAAACTATTCTAAATTAAAATTAAGCGAGTGCTCGCTAAGGGCACCCCCTGTGGGGTACGAACCTCGGCTTAGGGCATCGCTGAGGGGAGGACAGCAAGAAGGGACAGGCTGGATCAAATTTATATTTACATCATGATTATTATGCGGGGTATTTAAAGCTACGTGCTCAGCTGCAACAACTGCTGGCACCTCGTTTTCGAGCAAGGGTTGGGGAGGAGTTTCATTGACTCGGGGACGCGGTCGCGATCGCAAAGGACCTCGGCGGCGAGGTCGGAATGACGGGAGGCGTCTGTTTTTGTATACTGTACTGGTGGCCCTATTCTGCTCCTGGAGGAGTGTAATGGGGTCATCTGGGTCGGAAAGAGTATGCCTCGGTCGGCGAATCTGACTGATACGGGAAGGGATGTAGTCGGCTGACTCGACAATCAGAGGATTGCGATGTTTGGGAGCGGAGTCAAAGTAACTCTTGGACATGCGTTTTAGGAATTGGCGGATCGTTGGGATCTTACAGTCGAGATGGAGGATCTCGTTTCTGACATAAAAGGGGGCTCCCGTGGCCTTACGAAGGAAACGGTTCTGTAGGGTCTGCATCCTATGGATGGAATGGGGTTTGGCGTGAGCAAAGACTGATCCCGCATAGGTCATGATGGGGCGAATGCACGCTGTGTAGGTTCGCAATTTGCACTTTAGTGACAATTTGCTGCGTGCATTGAGAATGAAATGAAGTCTACCTAGAGCGAAAGCGGCTCGCGAGCGAACCGACTTTATGTGCTCTGAAAAGGAGAGGTGATGGTCGAGGATAACACCGAGGTACTTGGCTCGCTTCTCCCAAGGGATCGGCTTGCCGAACAAGGTGATAGGTCGGGGGAGGGGGAGGGCTCTGGATCTCGGTTTTGTGAATAAAACCGCTTGACTTTTGTCGGGATTGACCTCGATTCTCCATTTCCTGAACCAGGCGCCAAGGTTATTGACAGCCCTTTGCAGGTTTAGGAGCATCGTTTCGGTATTGCCTTTACAGATGATCGCAGTATCGTCTGCGAACAGAGCCAAGTGCGTCCATCTGTGTTTGGGAATATCGCTAGTGAATAGGGTGAATGCGAGGGGAGCTATCACGGAGCCCTGAGGGACTCCTGCCCTTATGGGGCGGGGAGAGGATAGGGCTCCTTCGATACGGAAGCGGAAGGTGCGGTTCGACAAGTAGTCTCGAATGATGAGCACGAGACGATCTGGCACACCGAGTTTGTAAAGCTTATATATTAAGCCGTTGTGCCAGACTTTGTCAAACGCTTTCGCAATATCGAAGAAGACCGCACCTGTCCGTCGGCCTTGGGTGAGAGCACCGCTGACCAGCTCGACAATACGGTGGACCTGATGCACGCTAGAGTGCTGAGTTCGAAAGCCGAACTGCTCGTTGGGGATGAGGCCCTTGGTCTCTGCGTAGTCTCTGAGACGCTTATAAATAAGCCTCTCATAGATTTTGCCGAGGACTTTGAGCAAACTGATGGGGCGGTAACTAGTGGGCTCGCTTTTAGGCTTGCCGGGCTTTGGGATTCCTATGACTGTGGCCTCTTTCCACGTCTGGGGGAAGATGTTATTACCTAATGCACCATTGAAGATGGTGGTCAGTAGCATAATTAAATGGGCTGGGAAGAGCTGGACCACCCTATTGGTGAGTCCGTCTGAACCGGGGGCTTTACGAATATGGAGACCCTTGATAATCTCGTGTACCTCATCTGGTTCGATGGGGGGCAGGGGAAAATCAGGGTCTTCAACGGGAGGGAGAGAGGATCTACGTTCGACTTCGGCGTCGACCTCGTCGAGGTGAGCTTTGTCTACTGGTAGGGAGCTGGGAGAGCATTGAGCTTCTAGGCTGTCGGCTAGGCACTCGGCCTTGTCGATGTCATCGAAGGCGATGGTTTTATCGGGGCGGACTAGAGGGGGCATAGAGGCTGATTGAGTGGACCTGAGTTTCCTCTGGAGTTCCCAGAAGGCTAGATGGGTTGGCTCGAGATCGCCCAGCATCTTGTCCCAGCCCGCGTCACGCAGCTCCGCAATACGTGTCCTTACAGTTCTCTGTAAGTAGCGCATGTGGGCTTTGTTGGCGGCGCAAGGAAAGACACTGTAGGCACGAGTGGCCGCGTTCTTCTCAGTCATCAGAGCACGCACATCGTCCGGGAGTTTCAAGTAACAGGGTTCTGTTGCTGGAACCTCCCTTGAGCAGTCGCTCAGGACGGTTTGTACGTGCTCCGTGAGTGAGTCGATCGCGGCCGTCGTGTCAACGATTGAGTCAAATTTGTCGGGAATTGCGTCTAATGAGGGGGACGTGTTAGATTTCAGCTGAACGCTTACTTTCTTCCAGTCCGTCACCTTTCTAGTGGAGGGGGGATGGTTGGGGTCAGAGGGACCTATGCGGGAGACAAGATTGATGATGACTGGGCGGTGGTCAGAGGTAAGCTCGTGCACCGTTTCTATTGTGTCAATGCGTAGGTTTACGTTCTTAAGGAGCGTTAGGTCAAGGACGTCAGGGGTGTGATCGATTCTATGGGGATAATGAGTGGGGTCCATCGGAGCGATGATATCGAAGTTAAGGGAGGAGGAGAGGTCGAACAAGTGTCGGCCTCTGGTATTAGTGATGGAACTATTCCATGAGGGGTGCTTGGCATTGAAATCGCCCGCCATAATGACGGAGTCACTCATGCCTAAGAGTAATTCTAGGTCATCAGATAGGAGTTGGAAATTTTCTAAATCTACAGTTCGAATGGGAGGGATATAGACCGATACTAGAGTGATCGGTGGGTGACCGGTCATACCTAGACGGCAGACTGATACTTCTAGTCGGGAGAGGGGGGGAGGGTCCATAGGAATGCAGTACAGATCCTTTTTATAATAAATGAGAGTGCCACCCGCGTGACAGCGCGTCCTATCGTTCCGGATTAGGCGATAGTTAGCTATGGTGGGGCTACGTTTGTGGGGCTTTAGAAAGGTTTCCTGGATGAGGAGGATATCTAACTGATGATCGCGGAGGAATTCCGCGATCTCATTTTTTTGATTTATTAAGCCATTGGCATTAAAGGTACCTAATTTGAGGGATCGGGGTTTAAACCTTTCAATAGTGGCGTTATACATGATGGGGGGGTCTAGAGAAAGATTTTAGGGCTTGCGTAATGTCCGAGTACGCTTCGTATACATTTGTGATCTGCTGGATATCACCCGACCCTAAGGCTGCGATAATGTCATAAGCCATTTGCGTAGCCCTGGGGGTACAGAAGGTCATAAATGTCGACGATATAATGCCGAATGCATTATTCACGGGGTCTAGCACGGGAGTGGGGGCGGGGCGCGGGGCTTTAGGAGCGGTAGCGGTAGCGGGTTTCGCGGGAGGCGCTGAAGGCGCGGGGGGTGCGGGGGGGGCGTAACGCTGGGGGAACGCGGGGGGAGCTGAGAATCCGGGGGGAGGGGGGAGACGGACACGCGGGTCCATGAGGGTGTATAGAGGGGTGCGAGGGGGAGGGGGGCGCGGGGTAGCCAGGGCTGGGAAGGCCTTCTGGTGGTTGATTAGAGACCAAGGGCTAGGCCTCTGAGGGCTTAGCCGCTCGGGGATCTGAGAGGAGGGGAAGGGTTGATACTCCCTTTGTTTTTGCTGTCTAGCGTCTAAACGCTTAGTCAGCTTGCCTGAGTTAGCCTTAGGGGCTTTTGAACAGCCGCGGTAGTTGGCTGTGTGACCCTCGAGGCCGCACAGCACGCAACTAGGCGGGGTTTGGCAATCGTTACGGTCTTTAGGGCGCGGACAATCAGTGGTACCGTGGTCGCCCAGGCACTTTACGCACCTGGGTTTTGCATGGCAATTCTTTTGCGAATGGCCATACAATTGACAACGGTGACACTGACCGATCGCGCTATTTTTCCAGGGCTTCTCAATGGTGAAGCCCGTTAAGTGACAGATGGTCCTGACGTTGAAGATGGGGTGATGCCCCTCGGTAGGGGAGCATACGACGAGAACCATGTCGTATGCTTCCCCACCGCGCGAACGGTGCATACGATGCACCTCATCGACGGGGATTTTTTGCGACTGAAGGTCGGCTAGAATTTCGGAGGGGGGGATTTCTTTGGGGATCTTTTTGATCACCACTCTAGTCTGTCTGTCTTCTGGGAGAGAGTAGGTGTGGAATGACACACCTCTGTCTCTCAGGACCCTGGTTAATTCCCTGTAGTCTTTCGACGACGGGACCTGTACTTTAATACCCTGTTGGGTCGATCTAGCGTTTGTGTAGGCTATTTTTAGCTCTACACACCACTTTGAGATTGCCGTCCACTTCTCCTTGTCCTGAATGAACACGGGAGGTGGAGGCGCGACCTTTTTAGGGCCGGAGCTAGTAATGGTTGCGTCAGCCTGGGAGGATGACGCAATCGGGCGGGGGGAGGTGGGAGGGGAAGCTACTGTAGCGCACGTAGCGGTGTCAGTTAGGCTAACTATCGGGGGGGTGGGGGAAATTGAGTCGTCGATAGCGACGACTTTGGCGGCCTGGGAAGAGCTCTGTCTCTTCTTCTTCCTCTTATTACTCTTTCCTATGACTTGGGTGAAGCCTTCGTCATCCGAGTGGGAAGAGGAGGAAGCAGAGACGTGTGCTTCTGTGTCAGGGACGAAGTAGGGGTGGGGGGTCTGGGGGCGCGCAGTACTAGCGGACACGACTTCCGTGTCCATGTCTGAGGGACATGGACTTGGACTGGGACTGGGTTGGGGGTCAGTAGGGGCACTGTCCGTATTCTGTGAAGCAGAAAGGATTTTTAATTCTAGACCGAATTCATTGATAAGAGAGGGATCCTTGAGGAGGACTCTACCTAGTAAGTCTAGGAGTCTGGCGTTGTCGCTCCTGAGCGATGTGAGGTCATTTCGGAGTGACTGAAGGTCACCCTGAAAAGCCTCCATTTTAACTGATACTAAGATAGTCCTAGTTTCCTAATTTTCCCTATACCTATTTCCCCGGTGGGTATGCCGGGGATGAGTAATCCCTCCCTGTCGGGTGTAGACAGGGAGGATGGGTGCCTAATTGTGAGCCCTAAGCTTGCTTTGGCCCGTTGCCTATCTTAATGTGCAACGGGGTCCTGACCAGTCTAGTGCGCCGGGTGTAGACACACCCGACCGACACAGGGTGTGTAGCTGTGAAGGGAATACTGTCACCACGTGTTGGCTAGGAGATCCCCCAAGGCCAAACACTGGGACCCGGCCAATTCACTGCCTCACCCTGAAGGGGATCAGCGGGTGTGTTGGGTCAACACCCCACTCGGCTTCGTTGGCACCGTATGGTATCCACCGAGTGACCACGAAACTGTGGTTTTACCCAGAAGGGGCCTAGTGAAGCTACACACACGTATTTTCTGTTATAGAAATAAGATAGCCTTGAAAAAGGCCGTTTTTCGATCTTAGTCCAATCGATTGACGATTGGAGATCGGATGTAGTCGGGTGACTACGAGAATCGCTACGTAAACGCAACGGAATATGACTCAAGAACACTGAGTCATGAACGGGAGAGCGCAAGCACACAACCGTCCGTGACCAGTGCCGAGCGTCGAGACCATTTGTTTCATATTCATTCATCATTTGACGTCGCTGCACCTCGATAATAAGCCCCTTCCTCATATCTCTTAACCCTCACAGTATTTCTCTAGAACAAAGAAAAACATTGTTTTTATTACACATAATACCTAATTATGTATTATTCACTAATCGAATTAAACCTCATAATGAATTTAAAACTTTAAAGGCATCTTCTGTCTCAACAATAACTCTGTTCTATCAACAATATCCTTGATTAAGATTTATGTTTACTAAAATATGAAATATATAAATGATAACACTCACACTTAGTCCGGTTTCATTAGATATTCACTTCACTTTTACGCAGCGCAATAATATTCTCTGATCTGATCTGATCTCTTCAATATATTTTATGCCTGCTTTTTGAAAATAATAACCACAACACTGCGCTAAATACTCGTCACCAATATTACCTATCCACGAGCCAACAAAGTTCTATTAATTGAATACTCGTAACGAACTACCCTACAGAAATCGAAATAATTTACTTAGTTTTCTGTGGTCTACCTGCTAAACTTTAATATTTATGTGAACAAGACGAATGAAACAAAAAAGGAATGATTATCGAACTAGTCATTGGTTGCAGACAAAGTGAGTGTGTGTGTGTGTACTGTGCGTGTCTATAGTATTGTAACAATTTATAGAAGAAGGTCGTAAGTCAAACCGAAGTGTCAGTCTATTGCTTTGTGAGATTGCTTATGGACTTTTGGTCGGTACTGTACATAGGCCATGTCATCGGTGGTAACACTTTGACCTTGAGCTGGCCTGTGTAGTACGGAGTTTCAAATACTTTTTGTGTAAACAAGGACCGAGAATTCTTTCGTTGGTCTATTCCATACTAAAATTATAATTAAATTAACTAAATCAACTAACGATAACTAATACGTCCTGTAATCATTAAGTTCTCTGCTAGTGCTGTGCACTTCTGTAAGTGACGAGTTCACAATATCTAAAACTGTATGTGATTTTTGTATGTGTATATTTAAGTGCCAAATAATAGTTATTTATGCAACTGTTGTATAATAAGGGGTATTAAAACACGAATGTGATAATAGTATCACATGAGTGTTTTAATACCTAATTATAACAGTTGCATACAATACTTTATCTACACCCATGATATGAATCCACTATACAATTTTCTGAAACCACTGGGTGTTTGTAATTCAACATCAAGAATAAAGAAATTCCCACGAAATTCAGTACAACTGCACGTATGTACACACGGCTACACATCAAGCTATACATGTCCAGTTTGTGCTGATCTTGCATTGTATAGGATTTCCGTACAATGCGAGGTCAGCTTATAGTGGAAATGTATAGCTTGATGTGTACGTCGCCTGCAGCAGAACATCACACACACATACGTGCAGCGGGTGCTGCTGTCCCCCGCTTGAACGTTGAAACGAGTTGCGTAATGAAATTTAGTACAACATTGTATCACTCATTGGGATGAGGTAATGGTTACTATGACACTGGCTGTTTTAATGACGGCAATATGCTAACTGCTTCTGAAACTTTTATAGAGGTTGTATAGCATGGGTGTAGATTAATAAATAAGAATATCAAGAAAAAAACAGAACACGATGAGCAAGAGCAGCTCATCGTGTTCTGTTTCAATGTTCGTTTGGTGTAAACCGGTGGGTTTACACCATAAGCCTCATAAGGTGTTATGAGGCTAGCTTATACAATGTGTAACAAAAACCCCGTCCAAGCCGAAAAGGGCATATATGTGTATGAACTTACTGCAATAACATTACCAAAATGTGTTATTTTTTAAATTACTACGAAAAATAAAAAAGTTATCCCAATTCCATTAAAAAATTCAACAGGGGTCACAAGTTATGACTTGTAGACATCCGCTAAACGACGGTCCCCTCGCCCCATGTAATAACCCGGTAAAATTCCCCATTGAAAAAAAAAAATATGGAAATTACCACATAAATAGACTCTCAGTACGATTCTTAATAATAACCTCACGAATCGGACAGGGTTTTTGTAACACGTAATTGTTTTGTTGCCACTGATGTACGGCCTACCGTCCCGTGACTTGCAGATAGCTTAATGTTTATTTTCCATAGTATGAGACAGATAGCACTGACACAATATTATGAGCAGACCTTGAAACTGTTTATGTATAGGGAAAGCAAAGTATGAAAAATTTCGGCTTCCAGTCTAACCAGATGCAGCTGAATACCTGTATTTTATATGGAGTGACTGCCTATCTGACCTTCACAACCCAGTTACTGGGTAATACGATGCCCCTTGGTAAGACTGGTTGTTAGACTTTCGGGCTTCTGACCCGTAAGGACTGTCAAAGATCCACGATTGACAGCCGGGATCAACGGCTTTTAACGTGCTTTCCGAGGCACGGAGGAGTCTCGGTATGTAAAGATGGTAACCCACCAAACTCAAACTCAAAGCATTTATTTCAATTAAACAATTTACAGGCACTTTTGAATTCAAGCAAGCATAGCTTAACCTGATGGATCGACCCGTGCAGTAGTATATTATTGGGCATTCTATACCACTATCGGCAAGTTGCTCGGCGAGTGCGCCTCGCTGCCGATAGTGGTATAGAATGCCCAATAATTGATAATCTACTCGCCTCTCCACTCGACCGAGACAGTACATTGTACTGAGAACTTGATTTGGAACGATTAACTCGACCAAATCGATACTCGACTCGCCACTAAACTCGACCGATACACTCGAACGAGACAGTTAATTGTGTCGCGTACTGAATGAGCTTTACTCCATACGTCTGACCAGTATGCGGCGTTTCGGAGAACGATGAACTATCAACTCGACTCTCCGTTTACTTACTGCACTCGACCGATCACTCGAGTTTGTATTCGCTGTTAACAGAATGTCGAGCGAGAGTGATGGTGGCTGATGATTGTAACAAACCAAAGCTTGTGACTAAAGCGTTAACGGGTTGTTACTGTAAATAATAAACAACTGTAACTTAGTTACTTGGTTTAATTATCATAAAATGTTGGTTTGTCTGGAAACAAAATATCAGCTGCACGCACGAGCTCTTGTAGTTTTCGCCACTGAGGAGAGTCCGCGTCGGTCTGGAACTTGATTCGGACGAGCGCTTTCTTCCACAGCTCGGCGGAGTCGGTGAGGCGAGCGTCGTCAGCCTTGTACACCTTGCAGTCGATGTAGTACTCTCCGTCAGTGGTTGTTGCGCGGCGCTCACAGCCGCTGGCTACGCGGTTCACAAAGAATGAAGTTAGGTGATCCGATGAATGTTCTTTGTGTGGGATGTCGCGGTTTTTACTGATGTCGAATATGTCCATGCCAGTGTTGGTTTTTTTACTGAAATAATAACGAAAACTGTTATTAGTTAATGTTTAGAACGAGAGATGCACAATCGCATAATATTTTATGAACGACACCACGGATATTTCTGTAGAAAATATTACAAGTGACTAATCAGCGAATGGAATACTTATGCAAATTGCCCTATTATAATTCAATTAGTGGAAACGTACTACTTTACTGTTTTAATTTAATCAGAACTAGGAGATAATAAATTCAAAATATTATTCACCTGCTACGAGCTACGGTTGTTGTTTGTGACTGCATCTTGCGTTTCCCTTTGCTGTCTGCAGACGGTCTGCGACAGGCCTTCACTTTGTGTCCAGTGATCGATGCTTGCGAGTAATCACACTCAGAGTCTGACCTGAAATAAAAATAGAGGAAATGTAGTCACACAATTATTATTAATTAATCCAATGGAGTAATGTCCATTGCGCTGGGCATACTATAGGACACAAGTGTTCGGGCAAACACTGGTTCTCTAATATTTAAATGGGATAGCACTGAGACTGAGCTCGTCATACTATGTACAGATCAGGTGATCTGTGAAGTAACGCGCTCACAAACAAATATATGTAGTTATAAATGACAGGCTAATCACAAGTGTGATCCATGAAAACGAACAGACTATTTTATCAGACTTACATTTTTCCGATCAGAAGTTCCACTCGGTTTGATGACTTGGCTGGTGATGACAGCAGCGGATGGCTATCGACAATGCCGTCACTGATATTGTAGGCGACACGGAGTGTTTGTAGACCGATTATACAAGAGCACTTCGTTGCACTTGCAGACTGCGAATACTTTGTACCGAACAGAAAAACTTGTGGCTTATAAGTTAAAATAGAATTATAAGTTAGGAATGTTAAATCCACTACAATCAATCCGGTATTGCTTTGTTAAAGTAACTTTTTCTATAGTCGTATTATATGCGTTGGTAAAATGAAGACGAAGGAAAATTTTATACTGTATCGAATGTCGATGCGGCGAAATAAGCTACCGTAGGGCTGACCAAACGATAGCGTGAACGGAATCGCCACAAACCAGATGGATTTTATAATTTTAAAGAAGTAAATAAATGTTTCCAAGGTAATTATTTCATCATCTACATTTAGGTTTCGTGTAGAAAAAATGAACTTACTGCCGTCTACCGCGTACTTCTCTAGATTTCCTAAAATAAATAGATAATATAATTCCTGTAACTACGGTAACGGTCATGAGGAAACCATGAACGTTATATGATATCGTCATCGTCATGTCGTCTATCGACATAGGTACTATGATATATTTTAATCGATTTAGTGCATTGTGTGAAATTTGTATATTTGAATGCCTACCAAGTTGTTACCAACCCTACCAAAATAGCTGATTATTGTGTTCGCGAAATAAATAATTATATTTAGCACACGTGTAACAATTAGGCAATAACAACTTTTATGATGAAATATTTTTCTGCTTTGTAGACAAAAAAACAAAACAAAAAAAACCCTAAAATATTATTTATTACCTCAAAAGTCTCTCGGAGCGAGCACCTTTCTAAACTGTTACAGTACAATCAAGTTAATTATTATAAATAAATATTTAATTGATCACACACCAGAAACAACAACAATTTCATCTCCTGGAGCAACTGTGTTCGTTATATCGAGGTGCTGAAATATACATACATATTTGGATCACGCAAATACATAATCTTATGTATGAACCATTTCATACTGTGCAGGTAATTATCAAATATAACACAACAATAATACGATAACTATTTAGAACATTATAATAATTATGACTATTTTTCATTCTAGAATTTACAGCTATTTACCTAATTCTTCATCGGTACCAATAAACCATTTTTTTTTGTTTCAGATACATTCTGCCTAAACATAATATTAATTACTGACTTGCCTGTGAAGAATTATTAAATTACCTGAAGTATACCTACATATTTGGACCACGCAGATACACGTACTCTTATGTATACATAGTTTCATATTTTGCAGGTAATTATGAAATATATTTTTCTTCCCAGAATATACCATTATCTTACCTAATCAGATTATGTACCTAATGCATCCATTTTTTTATTATTTCAGATACATCCTGCCTAAACATAATTACCGACTTGCCTGTGAAGAATTACACAAGGATCTTGAAATCAGCGTAAAATTGTCCTGACCAAGTTGTACTAATTATATAAAATATTTTGGCTGGTATACCTAAGACGGTGAATATTAGTTGTAAGTATTATCTAATCCAAATTTATTGAAATAATAATTTTAAGTGTTCTTGGATTTCAAACAATAACATAATGCCTCACTGCTCTGATTGTAAAGTATTTGTAGACAATCGTCGATGGTCTGGTCATTTACGTAGCAATGTACATAAAAACAATAGTTCTACCCCTATGTATGATAATGTTGCAATTATTAATTCTTCTTTTAAAGAACGAATCAAAAGTTACAAAATCATAGCGACAGGTGAACAAATACATAGTTTTCCTGAGGTGTTTCTCAAAAGTATTAGTACACAAGTCAAACATTTAATAGATAATTCAATAGAGAAACACACCTCTGTCAAAATAAATTTTGAACTGTTTGCTTCGTTTCTTATGTATAAAAATGATCAACAAGAAATAAAATCATTCCGTACAAACAACATTATTACCTACACATTTTAATTACGATTTTGATTCTATTTATAAACTAACTATTGATTTACTACTAAAAAAAATTGAAGAATTTGAGGAAAGGGATAGTGGTTGGACTTTTTTATGCAATTCACATTTAGAATTAAATATTAATAAATATCAACCACTCAGCGGATCTAAATTTTTAACTTTGCCGAAATTCATAAAAAGTAAAAGAGCTTGTTTGAATATTCGGAACAAGGATGAGTATTGCTTTTTGTGGTGTGTTGTGGCGGCATTGTACCCCACAAATAGACATCCCGATAGGATTTCGTCTTATCCCCGCTTTCAGGATGTTTTGAATGTTAATAATTTGACATTTCCAATCACATTTTCGGGCATAGCTATCTTTGAGAAAAATAATCCTTCTGTTAATATATATGTGTATGGTTTAAAAAATGAGAAGACAATTATTGGACCGCTTTATACAACGTTGAATAATAAGTCTAATAAAAGTATCCATCTACTGTTTATAGAAAACAATAATAATTCTCATTACTGTCTTATCAAAGATTTATCTCGTTTAGTTAGAAATCAGATGACCAAACATCATGGTAAACTATATTTCTGTGAAACTTGTTTATTGTTTTTTCCAACGCTTAGTCAAATTGAATCACACTTGTGTGGGGGGGTTGTCACAGTTTTACCAGAACAAGGTTCATTTTTAAAATTTAAAAATTATGATCGGAAACAAAACATTCCATTCGTCATATACGCCGATTTCGAAACGTTACTTGAACCCATTTCCGGCGATGATTTCAACACCGCTAATACGTCATACTCTAAACGCCACGTGCCGGCTGCATTCGCTTACAATGTCGTGTCATCAAATAAAAATGATAGCGTTGAAGGCTATAGAAGTTATCGCGGCAATGATTGTGTTTCAAAATTTATAAATTTTCTTACTGAGGATGTAAAACAAATACATCAGATTATATCCAAAAGCGAGCCTATGATATTCACTGATGACAATTCTCTAGAGTTCAAACGTGCCGTTAGGTGTCATATTTGCGACAATTTACTCTTGACCGATAAAGTAAGAGATCATTGTCATATTACAGGCCTGTATCGAGGTGCAGCACATCGACACTGTAATTTGCAACATAAAGTACCAAAATTTATACCAATATTTTTTCACAATTTATCCGGGTACGATTGTCATTTATTTATAAAAAAGTTAGGTGAAATTCCTGGCTCAATTAAAATAATCCCTAAGACTAAAGAAAAATACGTCGCATTTACCAAATTTATTCCTATTGCTGATAACGAGTTTATTTGTATAAGATTTTTAGATTCATTCAACTTTTTAGGAACAAGTTTAGACAAGCTCGCTAAAACATTGCAGGTGGAAGATTTTGTTAATCTTCGATTTCATTTTTCTAAAGACAGACAGTTTAATTTATTGACAAGAAAAGGTATATATCCTTATGATTACATGACCAATTGGAAATGTTACGATCAAAAATCATTGCCGTCTAAGGGTAATTTTTATAATTATTTGACTAACGAAGACATTACAGATGAGGATTATAATCACGCACAGGCTGTTTGGGCTGAATTCAATATTAATAACCTCGGCGAGTATACGGATCTATACTTAAAAACGGATGTGCTTTTGTTAACAGACATATTTCAAAATTTTCGGAAAACCTGTAAACAATATTACAGTCTTGACCCAGCGTTTTACATTACTGCACCTAGTTTATCTTTCGATGCAATGTTGCTAAAAACGGGCGTTCAGTTAGAACTCGTGTCGGACTTAGCTATCATCAGAATGATACAAAGCGGTATACGCGGCGGTTTGTGCATGTGTTCCCATCGGCATGCTAGAGCCAATCACAAATACATGCCTGAATATAATCCATCACAACCTGAGAGTTTCATAGTATATTTAGATTGTAATAATCTTTACGGGTTTAGCATGTGTCAGTATTTACCATACTCTAGTTTCAGATTTTTAAGTGATAACGAATTAGTAAATTTTAATGTTACCACTATAGAGGATAACGCAAACTGGGGCTTCATATTAGAAGTCGATCTATTGTATCCCGAGCATTTACATAATGACCATAATGACTTACCATTTTGTCCCGAAAAATGTGTACCCCCGGGAGGTAAAACAAAGAAATTAATAGCTAATTTGTATAATAAGTACAACTACGTGATTCACTACGTTCATTTAAAAAAATGTTTAGAACATGGTTTAATATTACGTAAAATTCATAGAGCAATTACTTTTAGACAGAGTCCATATTTAAAACAGTACATAGAGTTAAATACTCAATTAAGACAGAAAGCAAAAAGTTCCTTCGAACAAGACTTTTTTAAGTTATTAAATAACAGTGTTTTTGGAAAAACATTAGAAAATACTGAAAATAGAGTAACCGTACATTTAGTTAATCAATGGTGCGATCAGTCCAATCGAACTAAGAAATTTATATCCGCTGAGAAACTTATAGCCAACCCCTATTTCCACAGTGCATCTATTTTATCAGAAAATTTAGTTGCAATACAAATGAAACCTGATCAAATTATTTTAGATAAACCTATATACATAGGTTTCACTGTATTAGAACTTTCAAAAGCACACATGTATTACTTTCATTACAATATTGTAAAGCCTTTTTATAAAGATCGAGTGCAACTATGTTACACAGATACCGATTCCTTTGTCTATAAAATATACACCAACGATTTTTACCATGATTTGAAATATAATTTTTTACAATATTTTGACAGCAGTAACTATGAAATCACAAATGATTTACAGATACCGCTAAAAAATAAAAAGGTTCCCGGTCTCTTTAAAGATGAAATGGGAGGAAAATATATTACTGATTTTGTTGGTTTGAGATCGAAACTTTACTCTATAAGAACCCCTAATAGTATCATTAAAAAAGCAAAAGGAGTAAAATCATGCGTGGTCAGGGATTTAAACTTATCAGACTATGAAACCATTTTATTTAATGGTGGAGTAATCCGGAGAAAAAATAATATGTTTAAATCAATAAAGCACGAAATATTTACTCGGACTGTCAACAAAGTTGCTTTATCTAGAAATGATGACAAACGATCGATATCTGTGGATCAAATATCAACCCGAGCCTGGGGTCATGCATTTATTTTTAAGAATGAATTACTTTGATCATAATTTTAAGTTAAGTGTTACCTACTCATAGTTTAGTTTTAGGAAATAATAAATGTTAATGTTATACAAAAATGAAATAAAATGTGAATTATTAAAATTATTGACTTGTTTCATTTATGAAATCCTGTTTATTTCAAAATATCATTACACTTTTTTTTAAAATCGGTAAACAAAGTTAACACTGAGTGCAGTTATCTCACTATGCACCTAAAATACCATGCATCATAAGGTTGATTTTCGAATAACTTACGTTTTACGATTAAGTAACATGCTTACAAGGCGTTATTTGTCATTGTATAAGTGTTACCTACGTTGCAGTTCATTGGCCTTAGCTTAGAGACACAAACGCTTAGTTGACAATATTAGTATGACATGTAATTATTTAGTTATATTGTCATCATTTATGAAATATTATTCGACGCGAACACCTGTTTAATACTTTTTTAACTTCCATCAAAAGTCATCATGTCGGTGAGTAAAATATTTTTAATTCGTTTTTTTATGTTTGTTTCATAACTAGAGATTGTGTTCGCAGCTGTGTTGTGTTGCATTTTTCCAGAGCCTATTGTCACTAATCTAAACTAAATCTAGACTTTCTCGATTGAAAACCCAATTAAAACGCTATACTAGCGGAATAGTGGTAATAAATTGTGTTTATATTTTGTTCCAGAATTCTGACACCGAGATTGTATTCAGCCAGTATGCTCAGGATCCTTACGAGGGATTCTCCGAGATGTTTCGCAGTGAACCCGGGCAAAGCAAACAAGTCACGAAAGATAAAAAACCAAAACAACGGTGCAGGGAAAAATCGATAAAGCAAAAACCTACAAAATCCTTCGTTATGAGTCGACTACAGCGTAAAGGGATTAAGTTAATAAAAATTTCAGTGGTAGATCTGTGTAACAACAATCCTCAAACCATAGACAGTGATAGTGACAGTGAAAACGTTATTATAAACGCTCAATATATTGTTCAAGATCCCATCGACAGTGTTATGGACGAAACTGAGTCTTTAGTTAAGAAAATATCAAAATCTTTAATAGGTACTGACTTTTATTAACCGTTTTTGTAAAGTAGTTGATATTTGTATTTTTATTATGATGTTTTTATTTAATTTTGTATTAGGTTGTGTTATTTGTGGAGTAGCGTGGGGGTGTTTAACAAAATAAAAGCAAATTTACATTATTTTGATTTTTATTTAAAAACCTTAAAACCAATAATCTAAATACATTACACATATGAGCACATACATTTATACCCATTCTAAATATTTCCTTAAACAAAGCACATTTTTAAGAGCACAATGCTTTAGATGTTTATTACAATTAAAATTAGATCTTCCTTCACAGTATTTTTTATGCAAAACAGAGAAACTAAGACATTGTTCTGTACCAAGATCTGATACTTTACAATTCACACACAGTTCCTTTATCCAATTCACCTTCTCCAAACCATTTACAATAATTTCCTTATTTTCTAGATATGGAACGATTATACGCCGAAATTCTCTATAGTCAATATATCCCTCATTCCAATAAATACCTCTATTTCTTTCCAACCATTTAACTTGTCTCTTTTCGTCACTTGTTAAGTATTTAAACAAGTATGGCGGTTTTATTAAAAATGTTTGCGTATAATCACGACTTGCAAAAGCTAATTCTTTTATTATAAAATTATTGTTCAGGTCTTTAAACCCTTGAACATCTAATATGATAGTATTCGGATTCATGATATTTTTCTCACAGTATTACTCAATGGCTTGTACTCAATTATGCAGTCGTTCAATATAAGACAGTATGCAGAAGTTTGATCGGGTATATCGGAATCACTCTCAATTTCCACTCTTACATCCACAATAGGACCTGTCTTTACATTATCAGCTTGTCTAGAGCAATCTATGATAAATAGCGGCGCCAAATCTTTGAATTGTTTCTCACTTAATAAGGGTTCCGAGCGACGTCCGTAATAAGACTGTTGAAATCTGATGTATTGCTCGTATAATAAAGCGATTCTGTTATTCGCGAAGCTGACATTTAGGTTTTCATACGGGAAGTAAGTTGAGTTTAGGTATACTCTAACGTCACGAACATGACAGTGATCGAACTGGGACATATCAGAACTTGAATTGTTTTTTCTATTTGTTTGTAGACCCATAATTATGTATCTTGGTTTCTCTATTTGTGAGGAAGTTTTGATAGACCAGGTATGTTTTGTAGTTTTAGGTAAAGCTGGATATTCGTACAGATCCCAATTTCTGAATATCATCTGGAGTGGTCGATCTTTTTCTAACAGTTTTAGCAAACTTATTTTTTCTTTGTCGGACACTTTTACATGCGGTACACGCCAGATGATTTTATTTATCTGAACGTCATCTACAAATTCCCCGGTGTTAAGTTTCACAGCATTCAGATTAGTGTTACTTCGTAGCAATATCAGTTCGTGCCTACTATTTATCACGACTTTCTTGAAATCTTCTGCAAAACCGATGATGTTACAGAGTGGTATAGAAGCAGAAAAACTACCCCCATTAATATTTTTTATTCCATCGATATTCCAGCCCCATGCATTGGCTATCTTTGATTCACTTTCACTCATTGATATTAACGATTTCATGGTGGTAGTTATGCCAGCGTTTTTTATTCTATCAATTTCCACTCCATTCAGCTCATATCTTATATCTTGGAATAAGTAGAGTAGAGCATTATTCGTAAAATTAACACTAGTGGCTTTCTCTTTCATATCCTTTTTACTTACGACAACAGTTCCTTCCAAATACAAGGTACTAGCTGAGGGAAGTATATACAAGTCCTGTTGGTTAATAGGTATGCGGATTTCATCGTTTCTATTGAAACTAGTTACGTAGGGCTTATAAGAATGAAATTCGATTCCTTCAACAGTGTTGTCATAAGTCGGAGCAGATAAAACGTCTAAGATATTCATTTTAGCAAACCGATCGCTTTGAGAAATGCCTTGTTTTCTTTAGTTAATTTAATTTTCTTCTTAGGGCGAGCTCTTATTTGGTTGGAAGCTTGAGTGGAACTGATATTTTTGATTTGTTGATGCATATATTTATTGTAGTCAATCATTTTTTTCTTCTGAGATGCAAATACAGCTGCACTTCTTCACCGCGCAAATTGATTAAGCGGTTATTTATATCTAACAGCCTGATATGTATACAGCTAATGTTGTTTTGGTTAATTGGAAAGTATATCGCGTTTTTCGGGATTTCTATAATCCTATATCCGGGAGGCACGTTGAGTGCAAATTCGTGGATAATGTGACTGGGTTCTCCGTTTGTGTACGAGCCGCTTACAATATCACATTCGATCCTGATCACTGTTGTAGGTAAAATGTTGACTGGAAAGTGCGATACATGCCATTTATTTGCTTTTAAGATCTGCTTATTAAACCCTAACAAATTCCTAAACGTACCTTCTTTATTAAAATTTATATCTTTTGTACAATATACAGCAGCTTTTAAAGTATTGTTATTGCACTGTAGTTTGATTGATGCATCTTTCATTTCAGATTTTAAATAATCATTAATATCTTGCAATTCATAGGTGCCGTCAGGTATTTCAATAACTTCGTTAGAACCATAATAGAACTTATTATTCGTTTTGTCAATGTTTGGAATAGAATTAAATGTTGCGAAATGCAATAAGGCACACTCATACTGTTCATATAGTTGCAACGTGTTAGGATAGTAAGTAGATAAAGTTGACGAGTTTCCAGTTATCGATAATGTGAGTGACATCTTGCAAATGATTCAAATAAAAGAAAAGCATAAGTTTTATACTTTTTATTTCCAAAAATTCCATAGATATTCTAAACATAAGTGTCCACAATTTACAGTGTTGAATTTCTGATATCTTGTATAATTATAATAAAAAATAAAGTTTAATAAAAAACTGTAACCCGACTACGGGAAAATAAAAATGATCTAAAAAGTACGAAACAAGCCAATATTTCAGACAGAAATCAAGACATAGGTACAAAAATGGTCAAGGTAAAGCCGTCGTCGCATGCCATTTTAATTTTGTAGGTGTTTCTGGCACCAACATGGTACATAGGCATGCGACCACGGCTTTACCTTGACCATTTTTGTACCTATGTCTTGATTTCTGTCTGAAATATTGGCTTGTTTCGTACTTTTTAGATCATTTTTATTTTCCCGTAGTCGGGTTACAGTTTTTTATTAAACTTTATTTTTTATTAGATAATTTTTATTTTCCCGTAGTCGGGTTACAGTTTTTTATTAAACTTTATTTTTTATTTTATACTTTTCCGTTTTTACGCTTGCTAAACGTTACAACAAAGTAAATAAGAGTAATACAATAGGTCAGTAATTAACCTATTTTAAATTCCAATAGCAGCGCATAGTGCTTTGGACGAAACCATAGCGCGATTATTTCGACGGCGTGGAGTGAGCTGTCAGTTGCTAAGAATTGACACTATTGGCAGCTCACTTCATCTAAGATATCATGGTGAGATTTTTACAGAATAGCACTACTGGTCACTAAGAAAGTTTTGTGACTAACAGTTTTTGTCTATGTGACACTGACTAGTTTTGATGACAGTTAAAACTATGACTATTTATTACAAAAAAACACAACATTCCAAATTGGAAATTTCCTCCATACGAGCAAAATCAAAATACTCTGTTTCACTGAAAATTTAATTTGCAACGAGAACATTTTCGCGCGATGATTTTGTACGATTTCAAATGTCGATTAAAACCAGAAGAATCATTTGAAAGACTTCAAATGGTATTCAACTGAATGAGACAAAATTCAAATCTTGTTTAAAACGCACACTATGCAGGCAGGCATATTATAAGTTGCATGGATTACATCGCTGATAAAAATGCTTGGCTCAATACTAGTCCTGCTCCACAACCACAACTAATTGATTAACATTTGCAAATATTGTTGGAGCTGCTGAAAATTGTAAGACCATCTTTGCAATGTATAAATTCAATCTCCTTTGTATTATATAATTGCGTAGCACAGGTGTGAGCACTATGTACTGAAGAGATAGGTACCATTTACCGGGTAATATGTCTTACATTGACTTGAATGTGCCCTGGCGGCTGTGAGTATGTCATGCTCACTCAGATGTTTCGCTGATGGTGGCGTGTGTGTTGGATCATTTAGCTCCCTTCAAAATGGTTGAGCTGAATGGTGCTAATCCATGCGTCATGTTCGTGAACGGGCGCCGGCAGTTGGGACTGGTCATCTCTTAGCTGCCAGGGCTTATTTTTAATTTATTTTAATTTTTGAATTGTTCTTTGTTTTATCTTTTTATTACGGACGCTTCTAACGTGCACGTCTTTCTACATTGTTCTCACATGTATAATTTCAACATGGATGATGTAACCAATATTTTGTAAAAAAAATATTTAAAAGAGTGGAGTTTCTTGCCCGTTCTTCTCCATAGGTACCTATTACGCTTTGGACAACTAGCTTCATATTTCTGACTGACCGATTCTTTGACAATTCAAAAGTGCCAGTAAATGGTTTAATTGAAATAAATGCTTTGAGTTTGAAATTGAGTTTGAGTTCATAGACAAAAGCGACCATTTTCCGCTGGTTCAATGAATTTAAGCGTGGTCAAGAAACTTTGGCGGACGAAGAAAGAAGTGGCCGCCCTATGACGGCTGTTACATAAGAAAACGTGCTGCTTGTGAAAAATTTAATTTAAGAAAATAGGCGAATTAATATATGAAGAGATTCAGCATATACTGCAGATTGGATCGGGAAGTGTGTATGAAATTCTACACGGGCATCTTAGGGTAAGGAAGAAAGTTTCACGCTGGGTACCGCACAATCTAACGCAGGGTCAGAAGGAGTTTCGGGTAGAATGGTGCCGAGACATGATAGCAAAATTTTAAGCAGGCTCGTCTCGGCACGTTTACGATTTCATTACGGGTGATGAATCATTTATCATTTTTGTTCCCCAAAATAAAAAATCAACTCAAGGGAAAACAGTTTTCATCACCGGAAGATGCACTGGCTGCATTTGAGAAGGAATTTAAAGAGGTGTGTGATGCGGACTGGAAAATGTCTTATGAAAATTGGTTTAGACGTATGAAACTGTGTATAGACGCCAATGGAGAGTTACTTGAAAAGATTTATTTAAAAATTATAACCTGTAGTATATTTTTTTTTAGTATCGCAAAAATTTTCTGAGTGGCCAATGTATATCGACATCGAGCTTCGAAGAAATCCTAAATATAAATATTTCGTTGTACTTGTTTTTCTTCATAAGAGTGGAATTACAAATCGTTACTATCTATAAAGATTTGATTAACTGCACGTTGGTATCATCTTGCGATATTACGCAGCGCAGTCTCACTTTAGCTTGTTTTTAACTATTTAAACATCTTTATTTACTTTGAAAATATAATATGATATATATATTTGTAATGTGCTCGTCAAGGCCTTTCTTTTGATACCAAACATGTCATGATCATCTCATTTTAATTTTTTTCGAGGTTAGATATTTACGCGTAAAGTCCACAATATTAAATTTATCGAAAATTTATATAGCCTATGTCACCCGGACCATTATTACAAATCCACTGATACCTCATTCATCAAAATCGGTTCAGTAGTTTAGGCACTACGGTGGAACACACGTAAAAACAAACATACATACATACATACAAACATACAAACATATATACATAGACTGCTAAAATCATAACCCTTCCTTTTGGCTTTGCCGTAGTCGGGTAAAAAACATTACAATTCTTAAAATATCGCATTAATTCCATTGGAGGTTTTAAATCTCCGAAGCTATCAAAATATTCACAATAATTGCATACTTTTACATAAGCTACCCAATGCGTGCCTTCGTTCTTAGAGTCGTCCAAGTTAACGACACCACATTCAACCCGTTTTGGCGTCCTTGGTAACTGATCCTTCATGTATACTCCTCGAAAGTGAGGGATGTTGCGTGCAAACCTTTGGATGTCTATATTAGTGAGAGCACGATTAGGTAGCTTATTTTTCAGTTTTTTGAAGACTTAATGAATAAACCATTACCATTTTTATGTGACTTAATGTACAAGCCCTGGCCTAACTTTAAAGACTCCATAGCCTTATTATGTCGTTGTGTTTCTCGCAAATTTTGCTGACCTGCTTTGTAATCGTTAACAGTTTTTGCAATACCAGCCGCACCACCGGCTAAAGTTCCTAAAGCTGATAAACCCGCAAAAATTGGGATTAAAGGTAGAATACCTCCAGTCTTTGGTAAGGGTATCACTCGCGGCACTCGAATTTTCTGAATGCATGGAATTATTTTTTTTGCTGCTGAGTAAGCAGCGTTAATTAAAGTTTTACTGTCCTTTGGATTCAGTTTCTTTATTTTTGCTTTTATTTTTGACACGAAACTTTTAAACGTTTTAATGCCAGAACCAGATTTCAGTTTGGCTTTCATAACTTTGCTCACTAACCATGAACTAAGTTTTTCACCTTTCCCAGCATCGCTCGATTTAAGTCTTTGTTTAGCCATATTTAGTAGTTGCAAATCAGCTTTGTGACGATTGGATAAGTCTGTATGGTTTGCATATGCAATGTCGTGATGCATACAAGCTTCGTCAAGCTTATTTACACCTCGGTCACCTCGTAATAAACGTTTCTGCAATTTAGTTCCGGGACCGCAATAATTGTAGCCGGGTAAATGAAGTTCGAACGGTAGATTATTAATTAAGGTATTAACAAGTTCACCTCCTTGCATTGTCTAATGTGTAATGAGAGACATGATGCAAAAGTAATCGTTATATAATTATTTTAATCCACTATTGCAGTTTTCTCGATCCAACTATTTTCTTCGTTGTTTAGACCCAACCATTTCACAAACATTTTTGATCCTTTTCTTTTTAAAACCCTTTCTATCAAATAAATACCAGGATAGTAAGATTTCTGAAGTTCTTGCTCGTAAAAGGTTCCCATTATGGCTTGCTTTCGCTGATCTTGTATATGATATGTTACTGGTATGGTATGATTAATTTTTTTTATAGTAAATATTTCAGTTGACCAATTAGGTGTATAACCTTTTTCAAAATGGTGTTTGTATTTACTGATACGAACAAAGTCACCTACTTTGAACTTAGGTTTTCTACGGACGGTTACATGATTTAAGGCTTTTTTAATATTTTCTTTTATAACAGACTCGCAAGATTTATTGACTTCAATTGGTTTAAATTTAATTGTACGATGTTTTGTATTGTTATATATCTTTAACGTAACCTCTAACGGTATACCTAACCACATATAGTTTCCGTTCAGACTAAAATATTTATATAATTTATTTTTAAGAGTTTTAATCAGTCGCTCTACGATCGAAGCTTTTTTGGTAGAAAACGTTGAGTAATGGTTAACAATGTAAGTCTTCATAAGCGTTTGAAATGAGTTGTTATAAAATTCTGTTCCCATATCAGTTTGTAAATTAACCGGTTTGCGATTGCTGTTAATCAGTATTCGTTTAAATGCATGAGTAACATCAAGTTTATTTTTTGATTTTAATGGCTCTGCCCAAGCGTACTTTGAGAAGCAGTCAATCACCACTAAAATGTAATTATGACCTTTATTATATTTTCTTAGATTTTGCATGTCCATCAGATCAGCTTGCCACAAGTCATCGATCCCCTTTAGAATGACAGGACGTCTAACGAAATTTCGTCGTGCTGCTTTGTGTATTTCATTAACAATTTGCTGTTTTGCCATTACGGAGTTTTTTGTAGTAATTTATCTACCTCTGCTTTGGTATAAAACTTATCTTCCAAATGAGTTGAAATCTCAGGTATCTTTGCTTTTAAAGTAGCCTGAACTGTGCCCTTTGTGTCTTTTATGATTTGAGAGCGCAATGAACCAATCATGTTATTAAATTCTTTTAACATATTAGCATTCAATCGATCTACATAATCCTTGTTCACGGTCAGGTTATTTAATTCTTTTAACATGTTAGCATTCAATCGATCAACATAATCCTTGTTCACAGCATCGTCTGCTTCTACTGGAGATCGAACTCCTCTTAGTCTTGATGTTTTTAAATCAAAATCTCCGTTTTCTAATTTTAACAATGCGTTCTCATTAAACTCAAATAACTCTGATAAACGCATTCTTTTGTGAATGTAGTGTCCGAATTTGTCTACGTTCATATTTAAGGTGTATTGTATCGAGAAGCTGATAATAAAATAAACACATTTTAAAATATTTATTTATTTATAACTTTACTTTCACGCAATTCTTCAATGATAGATATAATTTCATTATCTAATCCTGTGTTACCAGCATCTCGAGATGCAATTAGTAATTTTAACCTATCTACCAGTTCATTTGGATCGTCCCAATAAACAAAATCAACGTTTTTCCTCCACATTTTTGTAAAGGGTAGTCCTTTTCCTTTCGATTGGTGGTCCTGAATTGTACTTCGTAGTTGGAATAGAGGCTTAATAATTTGCAAATATTTTTGTCCTTTATTACTTTTGATTGGTTTACCAGGCTCATAGTCTCGTCGATGTGCGTTTGTGTCAAGTAGCATCGACTTATAATGTTTCATATCACTCTCTGTAACCAAGCTTAAATCGGCGTTCTTTTTCAACAGCAACTGTTTTAAACCAGGCGTATTTCGGTATCTGCGTCCAGCTACGATGATATACTCATCACTGATCGTTATACGATCAGAACCTAACATTAATTTTCCGCCCTCTACTCTGACACCAAACGGAATATCGGTCAGAGCTTCTGAGAACACCGGCCAGGATGACGAATCAATACCTTGGTTGTTTTCAACTAATGATTTGTACGAAGAGTCACTTTCGATATCAGATTCATATTCGTCTTCATTGTCGTTATTATCATTGGTTCCTTTACTAATTGTGGGTTCTTTTTGCAAAGTTTTATCGATAAACGGAACTTCGGTTTCTTCATTTTCTATATTATGCATAAGAGAAGCTTGCTTACTGACATTAGCAATTTGGTTGAGTGGTTCTGTTACCGGCTTGAAAACTGATTCCAGTACTTGCTGATTGTTAAGCTCAACATCTCTCATCTTTCGCACCTTCTTCTTAACAGCATCTGCAGCCTCAACAATTTGTCTTTTCAGTGATTTTTCCATAATAACAAAAAGTTCGTGATTGATTAAGCGTTGTCTGAAGAATAATAATATCGCGAGGGTAACAGTCTTAAATATAAGTTTTTTTAATCAAAGACAACAAAAGTGTCAAATTTATTTCTATAACATCCTTTATTTTTGGAGCAATCCTTATTAATCACTACATAATTGAAAGGTTCACTCCATATTTTCGAACACATTTCACGAAATTCAATCCATGTCATATCAGTGTTGACATGTTCTTCATAAATATGTCGTAAATTAATTTCATCTTGTTTAAAAAGTATGATTAAGTTCGCATTATCTCTTACTAACTGCTTGGGGATTTTACTATATGTTTGGTTCAGATAAAAACAATCTATGCATTTGTGTCTTCCCATTGCAAAATAATCACGCATGTTATTTTGATTTTCACAAGCAACATCATCAAAAATAATCACGGAGTTGGGTTTTGCGTCCTGAACGCTTAGTACTTCCTCATTTCCCTGATATTTCTGGAGGGAAATACCGGGAACCCGCTGCAAAACTCTTTCTAAGAAAATGTACTTGGGTTGGTGCAGAGTTTTTGAATAAACATAAACATTTTCAAATCTTAATCCATTTTCGTGTATAAGAAGACCAATTAATAAATTGGTTTTTCCACAATTGGATGGACCACAAATGATACATCGTACTGAGTTAGGTAATAATTCTCCATGGCGAAAACTAGTCTTACAAATATCATCACAGACTGTATCAACATGCAGCGATTGCGGTTGTTTTACAAATTTCATGATTACTGTTGGAAATGAACCGATTAAAAATGAGTGAATGTATGTAGTACGTTAACATTTATAAACTTACCACAACCTCTTTTGCGTTACTGGTTCATTGATCGAGTGGATTGTTCATTATTAAGCATTCTGTACCACCCTTCAGAGCGATAACAAACTCGCATGATCATTGGTTGTATACAGTTATACACTAGAGAGTAAGTAAACGGAGAGTTGATGGATGATCATCGTTGCTCATCAAGTACGCGGCAAAATGTACTGTCTCGGTCGAGTGGAGAGGCGAGTCGATTATCAATTATTGGGCATTCTATACCACTATCGGCAGCGAGGCGCACTCGCCGAGCAACTTGCCGATAGTGGTATAGAATGCCCAATAATATACTACTCCGTGCGGCTGTTATTATTTAGCCACGAGCTCCTCAACCAACGAGGCTTTAATGTTACATAAATAACTAATTACGGTCTATTATTTAGTAAATTAATCTCTAAAATACGTTCCGTCACACGCAAAAAGTTTTTTACCCGAATTGACAAGATTAATATTCCACAGATACAAAAATTTCCATTCCAATTTTTTTATTAATCTCTTAATTACTTTCGGGGTCGATTAACGCATTCAATCCATGACAAGAATGGACGAACCAATTAACTTTTTACCTTCAAAATGAAGGAAGCAAAAATTGGTTGGAGACAAAATTTTGATAATATAAGCATCCTTGCGAATTATAATAATCTAACTGTATTTATATTCTACTGTATAGCTTGATGAGAACATTTTAATTTGAAAATCTAAAAAGTAGCTGAAAGAGGATTTCAAGCGCTGAAATTGAATTTCATCTACCTACTGAAAAGCTGAAAAAATAATCGGGCTTTGAAAGAGCACTAGCTACTTATAATTATTGATGTGCCGGATATCCGTATCCGTATCCGTATCGGCGGATATCTGAGGGAGAAAAAGATCTGTATCCGTATCCGTTACTTTTTGGCGGATCTTGAACGGATTTTTTATGGTAATACATTTCATTACATAAATGAAATTTTAAAGATATGTAGCAATGATAGTTTCAAGATAGTTTCAAGGCCCGGGAGGATGTACGCGCCCTCACTACACACACACACGCGCGTACACGATACACACATGCCAAGCAGGCGAGCGAAGGGGAAGAGTGGCGCGGCGGTCGGCCGGCTGCGCTCGCGGTACCGTCCCTCGTCCCTCTCTTCCCCTTCGCTCGCCTGCTTGGCATGTGTGTATCGTGTACGCGCGTGTGTGTGTGTAGTGAGGGCGCGTACATCCTCCCGGGCCTTGAAAGCGTGGCTTTCAATGATTATGCTTTATTGGCATGCTGGGTGTATTACCGCTGCGATGAGCTTGGAATATTCGCTCCGTCATTTTCGGCGACATCCTTTGCATTATTAGTGGCCGGTAGTATACACATTTTGTTGATAGCCCTCCTTAGCGTGCCTTTTGAAGTAAAAACGTCGGCAACTCTGCTGATTCCATCTTTCCCAGGATATAGATGGGTGATGCGGCCAAGTTTCCATTGTAGTGTGGGCGATCTAGTGATCCTCAAAGAAGAAAATCTTCCCCCACTACAATGGAAACTTGGCCGCATCACCCATCTATATCCTGGGAAAGATGGAATCAGCAGAGTTGCCGACGTTTTTACTTCAAAAGGCACGCTAAGGAGGGCTATCAACAAAATGTGTATACTACCGGCCACTAATAATGCAAAGGATGTCGCCGAAAATGACGGAGCGAATATTCCAAGCTCATCGCAGCGGTAATACACCCAGCATGCCAATAAAGCATAATCATTGAAAGCCACGCTTTCAAGGCCCGGGAGGATGTACGCGCCCTCACTACACACACACACGCGCGTACACGATACACACATGCCAAGCAGGCGAGCGAAGGGGAAGAGAGGCGGTCGGCCGGCTGCGCTCGCGGTACCGTCCCTCGTCCCTCTCTTCCCCTTCGCTCGCCTGCTTGGCATGTGTGTATCGTGTACGCGCGTGTGTGTGTGTAGTGAGGGCGCGTACATCCTCCCGGGCCTTGAAAGCGTGGCTTTCAATGATTATGCTTTATTGGCATGCTGGGTGTATTACCGCTGCGATGAGCTTGGAATATTCGCTCCGTCATTTTCGGCGACATCCTTTGCATTATTAGTGGCCGGTAGTATACACATTTTGTTGATAGCCCTCCTTAGCGTGCCTTTTGAAGTAAAAACGTCGGCAACTCTGCTGATTCCATCTTTCCCAGGATATAGATGGGTGATGCGGCCAAGTTTCCATTGTAGTGGGGGAAGATTTTCTTCTTTGAGGATCACTAGATCGCCCACACGAAGCTCATATTGCCTCGTTTTCCACTTGGTGCGTTCTTGAAGTTCAGCAACAAACTCCCGGCGCCATCTCTGCCAGAATTGTTGTCTCAGCTGCTCAATGTACTGATATCGATTGGGGTACTTGCAGGTGATAGGCAACGATGGAACCGAGATGAGGGGTCGCCCTATAAGAAAGTGCCCTGGGGTTAATGGAGTGGGATCGGTTGGATCGGATGAGAGGGGAGTAAGGGGACGAGAATTTAAAATTGCTTCGATTTGTGCGAATAGTGTAGCGAGCTCCTCGAATGTCAGGGAAGCATTACCTGCTACACGCTTAAAATGATATTTCGCGGATTTAACGCCCGCCTCCCATATACCTCCAAAGTGAGGTGAGTATGCGGGACTAAACACGAACTTAATGCCTTCATTATTGGCGTAATTAATAGCTGACTCACGACTGGACCTGAGTATTCTACTTATCTCATTGTCTGCGCCCCTGAAATTGGTACCATTATCGCAATATATGACATTAGGTTTACCTCTCCTGGAGACGAACCTTCTCAAAGACAAAATGAAAGCGTCAGTGCTCATATCGCTGACTAACTCTAAGTGAATTGCTTTGGAAGAGAGGCATACAAACAAACATAGGTAGCATTTTGAAATACGATTGCCTTTACCCTTACGGCTAGAGATCATAAACGGACCAGCAAAATCAACACCACACGAGTAGAAAGGAAACATAGAATAGCATCTTTCGGCAGGTAAGTTTCCCATTAAAGGTTGTATGGTCTTCCCACGTAGGCGAATACAAACTATACACTGCTTTGTCGTGCTACGTGCTAAGTGTCTGCCACCTATAGGCCAAAATCGTTCTCTTATTGAGGCTAGAAGATGTTGAGGACCAGCGTGAAATAAGCGATTATGTTCATACCTTAATATTAATTTAGTTAAATGATGCTTTGCATCTAAAATAATGGGGTGTTTTTTATCATAGGCAAAATCAGAGTTTTGAATTCGACCCCCAACTCTTAATATGCCATCTGAATCAATAAAGGGATTCAGCGGCAATAATTTAGACTTACGATTTAGAGTTTTATTATTTTTAATCAATTTAATTTCCTCAGCATAACTTTCTAACTGACTTAACCTAACTAACATTAGCAAAGAATCATCTAATTCCTTAATATCTAATGGTCCATTAATTTTAGCATCTTTATTTTTACAGTAATTTAGGAAACGTAGTACATAGACATAAATTCTCTTTAATTTATTTAAATTAGAATATTTTTCAAATTGAATTATTTTGTTTGTTACACTGACATGACATTCAATGGTGTGTACTTGTTTAACTTCAGGCAAGATGTGAGGGATTTGTGTGTGTGTTTGTGTAGGCCAACAAGATGGGTCACTAGCGAGGAACGAAGGCCCTTCCCACCAGAGGAGACAGGACTGCAAATGCTTAGGAGTCACACCTCTAGACGCAATGTCTGCAGGGTTTTGATCTGTGGGAACATGGCAGAAGGTGAATCCAATTGCAAGTTGATTGATTTCATTCACTCGGTTACACACAAATATTTTAAGATCCCGGGGTGGGGTATTCAGCCACCCTAGCACAATCTTGGAATCAGTCCATATGAATTTACGACTAATATTACAATTTAATGACTCTAATACCTTTTCACATAAACGTGCACCTAACAAGAAGCCACATAACTCCAATCGAGGTATAGTGGTTGGGTTCATAGGTGCAACTCGAGCCTTAGCACACAACAACCTGACTGTAACTTTCTGATTATGATTCACAGAACGCAGGTAAATACAAGCTGCATAGGCTTGTTGAGAGGCATCTACAAAACAATGTAATTCTATATTACTAGGTGTATCACACAGAACTCGTCTTGTAATACGAATATTAGTTAAACTTGAAAATTCCTTTAATAGGTTAGCCCAGTTTTTACTAAACTCAGCTGGTACTGGATCATCCCAGTCTAGCTTAGAGGACCATAACTGCTGAAGTAAAATTTTAGCTACTATAACGCAGGGACATAGTAATCCTAAGGGATCAAAAACCTTGGCAGTAGTAGAAATTATTGACCTTTTAGTAATTTGAGTAGAAGGCTCTAAATCTGTAGAGAATTGCAGCGTATCAGCCTTGGGACACCAATTGAGACCTAATACACTGGATTCTTTATTGAAATCTATAGGTTTTGAAGAATCAAGTTCATCATCAAATAATTGTGGGCAATTTGTACGGAATTTCCTTAAAGGAAGGCATGCAGAATTAAGTGTTTTTACAACTTCGTGATAGATGTGTTTTAACCCTTCTATAGTTTCTGACCCTGTATTTAGGTCATCTGCATAAAAATCATTTTGGATTACACAAGCAATAGACTCATCCCTACACTCATTTGCCAGTCTTAAGAGGCAACGAGTACTTAGAAATGGTGCAGAGGCAGTTCCATATGTAACTGTATTGAGTTGTAAAACATCTAACGATTGGGACTTATCATCACGCCACAGAATAAGCTGCAGATGGCGCTGCTGTTGCCCGACTTCAATTTGCCGGTACATTTTCTCAACATCTGCTGTGAGAATGAATTTATGCCTGCGAAATCGCAATAAAATAGAAATTAAATCACTCTGCACTACTGGACCAATCATTTGAATTTGATTAAGTGATTTGCCAGAGCTAGTTTTAGAAGAAGCATTGAATACTACGCGGAGCTTTGTGGTTTCGCTCTTTTCACGAATTACTGCGTGATGAGGCATGTAGTATCCAAATTTTGGTTTATTAATTTTAGTTAGATGCCCTAAATTTGCATATTCATTTATAAATGCCTTGTAGTCGTCCTTTAAATCAGGATATTTTATAAACTTTCTTTCCAAACTCTCAAAACATTTTTTAGCGACATAGTAAGAGTCCCCAAGAGCCTTTTCAGGCGACTCTTTCATTGGCATTAACACAGAAAATCTGCCATTTGTTAAGCGAGATACGTTTTGTACAAAATGATCCTCACAGAGCTGCTCTTCGATGGAATATGTTTTTGTGGCAGGTAAGTCATCAATTTTCCAAAATTTTTCTAAAGAGTCCTTTATCTCCTGAGTAAAATTACAATAAACCTTTGAAGAGGACTGACTACCTTGTGTAGGGCCACTTATGAGCCATCCGAGCATAGACTCCTGTAGAACAGGTTTATTACTGCCTAACTTAATTAAATTAGAGCCAACTATGTCCCAATACACATCTGCTCCTAAGAGGATGTCAACCTCAGATGGGGAAAAATAGTTAGGATCAGCTAAAGTGATATTTCTAGGTAATTTTAAATATTCAGTATTAATTGCAGAGTTTGGTAAGATTCCTGTTATTCGAGGTACTACAAGACACTTAACATTTAATTCGAATGGAATACATCTAGATTTAATTTTAATGTAACAAGTTTCAGTGATGTTGCATGTAGCGTTATTAATCCCACAAACATTTACTGAATCACCGGGGTTTATAGTTAGCCCTATCTTCCTCCTTAATCTATCAGTGATAAACGACGATTGACTGCCTGTGTCTAGCAATGCACGGGCTGTATGTGTTTTATTATTAATTTGAATTTGCACTAGCGCCGTACTTAATAGAACTTGGTCAGTTGATGACACAGACAGTGACACAGGTAAAGAGGAAGATGTAGAGGGTTGTTCAGTAGATGTAGGGTTGCCTTTTGTAATGTGTATTAAAGTATTGTGTTTCTTTTTACATTCGCGACATACAGCTCTCAGCTGACATTTAAATGCATTGTGACCACTATGCAAGCAATTTTTACATAATTTTAACTTATTAACTTCACTTAGTCGCTCATCTACATTCATACTTTTAAATTTCAAACATTCATGCAAATGATGATTTTCATTGCATAAAACACAATTCTTGTTTTCTTTCTTATCAACAGATACAGTTAGACTTTTAGATTGGGTGGTTACCCTAGGTTTATAATCAACCTGCTTGTCAGAACGACTATTATTAAAATAGGCAGTCTCGAGTATGTCAGCTCGATTGCGCAGGAAAGAATAAAACTCACTAAGTGAAGGCAAACCTGAAAGATTGCACTTGTATTCCTCCCACTTTCTACTCGTGTGAATATCTAATTTTGCTGAGACCATAAATATTATAAGCACATCCCACATGTTAGTAGGCTGGCCAAGAGTGTCAAGAGCCCTTAAATGTTTTGACACATGGTCAACCATAAACCGCAGTGATTTATAGGATTCTCTTTGAATTGACTCTATGTTAAATAATGCCTTTAAGTGGTTATTTATTAATAGGTTTTTATTATCAAACCTCTGACATAAAAGGTCCCATGCAACCTTGTAATTTTTTGAACTAAATTCTATTGATTTAATAACAACAGCTGCACTTCCTTCAAGTGCAGACCGTAGGTAGTGGAATTTATTAATTGGTGCAATACTGTCATTGCCATCAATCACTGACTGAAATGTGTCTTTAAATTCTAACCAGTTTAGGTAATTCCCATCAAATGTAGGAAGTTTGATTGTGGGCAATTTTATGCCATTAAATGAACGGCAGCTAGCACTAGATACATGGTCACTATTTTCTTTATCACTATTTTCTTTCTCAGCCTTTTTCTGGGGAGAATTATATAAGATATCTTGGCTAGTTGCTATTAAGCTAATAAACTGGTTTTCTAAAGTATCTCTTTCTTTAATTTGCTCTGAAATATCAGAATGCAATAAATCTATGCTGTTTTGAACGGCCTCAAACTCTTCCATAAGCGATTGAATTTTATTCAATTTTAATTCTAATTCTTTATATTGAATAGAAGAAATTTCTTTTAAGCCGCTTAAATTATTTAAATAATCTGAAAATCTTGTTACCCTTCCCTTTATAAATCCACGCTGTTTGACTTAGTTATTTCTACCTTTAGCTCTGCTTCATTCATTTTTATAGATTATAGTCACCAATACACAGGCGAACAAACAATGAAACAATAAAATGTGCACTAGTGTGCACTCAAACCCGTTTGAAGAGCAGAGAAGCTCAGGTCCAGTCGCTCGCGCTGGTGCTAGCACGACACGATGCTCAGGGCAGCTCGCGCGGAGCAGACAGCTTAGGTCAGCAGCGCGCACGTAACGGAGCACACGACGGAACCGGGCGGCCGAGACCGATGCACTCCACTTCACGGAGGTATGCTGGAATAGTCGGCGTATGGTATTGAAAAACGGTAGCTAACTTTGTCTTAGTGGTACAGGGGGTAGGTTATAGGCACTCTATGTGCTGAATTAGTAAAATATAGAACGAGTTAGGTAGGCTAGCCTTTTGTAATAGCTGTCTTATGACTATAACAGAATTCTTTAGCAGAATATGTAAAATGCGTGCATAAAGCGTGGGCGCGTGCTCGTATTTTATAGCTTGATTAGATAATTAAATCTAACGCTGAGATGCACGTGCTTGTATATTATGCTTAAACACAGTAAACACAACTGAAAGCTAGCTTAGAAAATAAACCCAACACTCGAGTAGCAAGTCGGCCAGTCGGCCATTACACACAATGCGAGAACAAAGGATCGAGAGAATTGGTTAGGTAGGAAAAGGTTAGGAACAGGGCTTACTCTCCTTGGGCTAGACCTCCGGTTCGCGATGTCCCCAAAGGCTCCCGAAGCAGCAACAGCCAGTCCTTTTCTTCACTCGACCGGTGGCTCGCTGGGTACGTGTTGGCAAATGGCGGCTTCCACGTGTGACGCCCGCAAACTCGACGCTTTCTTGCTTGATACGATAATGTATGTTCGTCACTGGTCGCCACTTTTGTTTAGAATTAAACAAACAAGTTTTTGTATAAATTCTTGGTATAATTAATAAACTTTTACAGTAATTTTTGCACGTTGCACTGCACTTTTTCGTTGTGAGAGTTTTAGAGTCCGTCCTCGTGCGTTCGTTGTTTGCGGAGCAGTCCCGAGTGGCGCGGCGGTCGGCCGGCTGCGCTCGCGGTACCGTCCCTCGTCCCTCTCTTCCCCTTCGCTCGCCTGCTTGGCATGTGTGTATCGTGTACGCGCGCGTGTGTGTGTAGTGAGGGCGCGTACAAATACTGTTAACTTCAATCCAACATAGTAAAAAAAAAACATTTATTTATTATAATTCAAATAGAGTAAGTACCAATAAATTAAGTTATAAGGTAGAAATTAAACTATCTTTGTAGTGAGATCAAACCTCTAATATTTGTGCTATGCCAATTGAAATAATTATGTGAGTTAACAAATCAATTAAAACTATGTTGTATTCAAGAAGTTAAAAAAAATACGTCATAATTAATATTGAGTAATGGTAAATTGTATTTCAAAAAGAGTAACTTGGCAGCTTTGTCCCCCAAAAGTCAGTTACGATGAGGATCATAAATAATTCCTGCTGAACCTGAAGAAAGTTGAGATCCGTATCCGTATTCGCGGATCTAGACCCTTATTTTTTAACGACCGATATTTTTTACTTTTACTTGATGTAGGCACGATCAAGAAATTTTATGCCACGGTGAACTGTGCCAGTTTATAAAGCACTACAATAGTAAAGTAATGCCTGTTCTAAAAGTGCCTTATAAAATATAATGGGTTTGTTTACATTTTATAAGATTATTTTTTCAGGTTAAATTCTTAAGCAATCCCTCACTAAAGGGAATTAATAATACAGCTATTTGAAGGTTTCACTTTATATTTCATCACTTTTGCCAGCAAAAATTGTTTGAATAACATTTTTAAATTCTTATTGAAAAATCATCAATCGATGAAAATTTCAGTTTTAAATTAACCTCAATTGTCTAATGAAAAACCACTTTAAGATGATTTAGAATTTCGGGCTTAAGTATTCAATGAATCTAATCAAAGCACTCAATTTACCACTCTCAAATCAAAGCACTCAATTTGTAAGGGGCGACGTTTGAGAGTGGTACGTTTTCTGATCGATTGTTTACATTTTTACCAGATACTTTTGGAATAGACACGAATAGACAAGAATTTAATATTTTTAATGCAAAGCCAGTAGTACTGATACTTTCCAGTTTTGTATGAAGAAGTTTGTGACTTACAGTGTCAAATGCCTTTTTTAAATCAATGAAGGTCCCACGAGCTATTTATTTTTTTATCAAAATTAGTCTTTAGGTCTATAGTCGCGGATAGAGTGTTTGATTTCTGTCGGAAGCCATATTGGTTTTTGGAAATAAAAGTTATAAAATTTAATGCAAAGCTTTTAGAATTTTTTAAAGTTTTCACCCTGCCATACACTAGTTCTAGTACCTACATTTATCTTTTTACAGGGTTTTATTACTGCTGCTGCTTTTAATACTACATTTTATCGTGCTTTTGTCCATCCTTCTATCAACTTAAATTCTGCGTTTGTAATTTATTTTCCAAACATGAAAACAAATATTATGTGTTTTTAGAAAAATTATTTTAATACTGACCCATAAAGTTCAGTTTTCGCTAATGATGAGTTTTTTAATAGTAAATCAATTCAATTTATATAGTTTTGACGCATGTAAAGTTGATATTCATTAATTGGAAACAAAGATTTGACTATGGAATATACTTTATTTGCTCAACATGAACCATCAACGTTTCCTACAATGATTTTACAACTGTTTTTGTTCCTCTACCAAGATAGTCCAAAAAATCGCTAAACACCGCGTTGTGACATTGCTATCCATCATCGTAAAATTAAAAAGTTGGGGCCAAAGTGTCAACGTTAAATTAAAACCTAAACGGCCGTCAATCAAGTAGGAAGCACCGGATTTTCATAATATTGTTGTTTTTGCATTTCGGGCGGCAACAGTGTTTCATATTGTGTTAACTAATTGAAATATTGTGACAAGTGACAAATGGTTTTGTATTTTACGTAGTTTTTAGGGTTCCGTACCTCAAAAGGAAAAAAACGGAACTCTTATAGGATCACTCGTGTGTCTGTCTGTCTATCCATCTGTCACAGCCAATTTTACACCAAATCTAATGGACCGATTTAGTTGAAATTTGGTACACATCAATTTTGATGACCCAAACACGGACGTGTAACGAAAATAAATGATTTTGAACATAGTGGTCACTTATTTTTAAATTTAAAAATTTAAAAAAAGTTTTGCAATCTTTACCATGTGACATGTCAAATGCAAGGGCTTGTTTTGAGGATCGGAAAGGAGATGGAAAATGTTGGGCCCAAGTGTATTAAGTTGAGATATGATCTAAAAATTAGTCATATTTTTTTATCCTTGAATATCAAAAATCAGTTCAATTCTTGGTCTGGAAGCGGAGAAATATGATAAAGATAGTTTTCGGGATATCATAGATTATAGTACCTAATCGATTACACAACTACAAAAAAAAAACTACCGACTTCCAAAAAACACTACAAAGTGAAAAATTACTTTAATTTCGGAAGTCGGTGTCTTCGGTTTTGAATTTTCGGTTTTTGTCACCGACTTCCGAAATTAAAGTAATTTTTCACTTTGTAGTGTTTTTTGGAAGTCGGTTGTTTTTGAAGTGAAACTTCTTTAGAATCGTTGTGATTTCAAACCGGATGCAACGGAAAAAACGACAGGTAAGAGACACAAATACAAAAATGTGTAGGATGAAGCCAGGAAAGAATGAGACAGAAATATCCCATACTTCGTAGCGTCCCCACTCCCGTCTTCTAAGCATAGTCGCCTGTAATTTGTGAGCCAGAGCGAGAGAGCAGATATTGCATACTGTTTAATACGTGCTTGTATTTGAGCATTTAACGTGTGTTAGTGTATGTGAAAACTACGTGAGCTACTGTACACTGTATGCGGCTGCGTATTACAGCTTTTTAGTAAGATGTCAGCGTGGTGTGTTATTATTTAACTGTGTGTTTGTTTATATCTTGTTGTGCTAAATAATAAATTTTATAAGATGCCGAAAACTAATGCCGAAATGTGTCGTCAATATCGACGCAAAAAAAAAGAAAATAAAATTGAAATGAAAAAAAATCCAGGAAAAAGTTCAACAGAACGTAGTCGCGAGTTTCGTGCACGTAAAAAACAATTATTGAACAATCAAAATAGATGTTCAAATATAAGTGTTAATGTGTAACGAGAGCCGCGATTTTTAAGACCATTTTACGTGCAATTTTCTCTATGATTTATGGCTTCAAACCCAAACACATTCGAATACCACTACCTGCTACCAGTGACAGGAACTTATCATATCATGTACATACTAAGTGGGAAAAAAATCTTATTTACGCCAGAGAACAGGGCATGGGAACCATGCTTGTGCTCCTAGATTTTTCGCGTGCCTTCGACTCAATCAATACCTCTCTTCTCCTCTCCAAGCTGGCTTACTACGGATGTCAGCCAGAAACAGTCCAATGGTTTCAGAGTTACCTGAGTCACCGTTCTCAATTTGTCCAGGTTACAAGTGACAGTTTTGAAGATGTTATAGCCTCTAGTCCCAAGCAAGTGAACCGCGGCGTACCGCAGGGATCGATCCTTGGCCCGCTTCTTTTCATTCTTTACAGTGCCGACATCGTCAACTGTCTGATCAACACAAAGTTCCACCTATATGCTGACGATCTGCAGATGTATCTTTCATTCCGCCCTCAGCAGTCTGCTGAAGCTGTAAAAAGAATGAATGAGGATTTGGATAGGATTTCAGCATGGTCAGTGAGAAACTCTCTGGTTCTAAACCCAGTTAAGTCCAAGTACATTCTTATGGGATCAAGAGATTTTCTAAATAAAATGTTAGGGTACAATCTGGACTTGAAGATTGATGGGTGTTCTATTGATAGGGTGCAAGAAACCCGTAATCTTGGGGTGGTATTTGACGAGCACCTGCATTTTGAGACACACATCATTGAGGCTGTGCGCAACTGTTTTTACCGGTTAAAGCTTCTGTACCGTGTACGGCCTTACATAAGTGTGGATATGCGTGTCATGCTGTGTGAGTCACTTGTTCTATCCAAGCTGAACTACGCTGACACTGTGTATGGTGCGCTCATTCTGGGTAGAAGTGAAAAGTTGATCCAGCGTGTACAGAATGCTTGTGCGAGATTTTGTTTCAATGTCCCTCCTCGATCTCACATAACTCCATTTTTAAATAAGGGTAATTTGATGAGAATGTCAGATCGTAGAAAGCTTCATCTGGCTACCCTACTCTTTGGCACCATTCTCACAAAAAGTCCAGAATATCTATATAGGAAATTAACTTGGTCACGTGACATAAATAAAGTTAAAACAAGAGCATCTTCTTACCTTCTGTTGGCTTCAACGCATAGAACTGCTGCATTCCGCGGAAGCTTTAAATTCGCTGCCTCTCGCTGCTGGAACGACTTGCCACCTCCTTTCCGTGCTATAAAAACAGTTGGAACTTTTAGTACTAAATAAGTATAAGCAATATTTGTTAAGAGTACAAAAGGAAACCAGTTTCTAAACTCACCCTGGGACTGCACGCAGTTGGTATTGGTGACCTTAAGCAGAGTCCTATTTCTTAGCAGCACGATTTTGCTCAATCGTTTTGTTTTGCTCGGTAACTGAATCTCTTTCTTCCGATTTACACAACAGAACACAGTCAGTCACAACACAACGACACTTTATAATTATTATTTATTTGCACCACTTTCTTGCCATATTTTATGTTATTCACTCACTGCTTTATTTATATTAATACCTCTTGAAAAGAGTGGGTCCTTAAATTCTTTGATCAATAATATATCATTTCTATAATTACTCCAAAAATACTTTGCACAAATAAATTGAAGCCGATTGCATCCACAGAGTACTTAATGCATCACACTTCACAGAGTATATAATACAGATACACTCCTGCGCGCGTCCCTTCGCTTGTCACCATGCATGGACAAGTGTTGTTTGGAACGGTCGTATCGGGTGTGCGTTGATTTTTTTACTTTATTTTTTATTTTTTGTACAATATTTTTGATTTTTTATATTGTTATTGTTTATTTCGTAATCCACTAGTGGGATTTATTTGTCCGTAGGTATGTCCGTGGCATCACAGCGGGCCCTATCAGAATACCAGCGCTACGGTATTTATTTATTTTTAAATATCGCAGCATCATGCTGAGATAGGAGCCTTTTTGGCCTCGCACAGGTCGTTATTAATTTTGTTTGTTACTTTTTAAAATGCTCCTTTTTTATATTTGTTAATTATTTTTTTATCTTTTATTACTGTTTTGTATTTCCTGTGCGTGTCCCAAATAAAATATTTTTCTTTCTTTCTTTCTTTAAAGTGGCGGCCGTTATGTGGCGGTCGCAATGTGGCGGCTGCTATGTGGCGGCCGCTTTGTTGTGGCCGTCATGTGGCGGCCGCCATATGGCGGCTGTTATATGGCGGCCGTTATTTGGTGGCAGTCATCTAGCGGCCGTTATATGGCGGCCGTAAAGTGGCGGCCGTAATGTGGCGGTCGCAATGTGGCGGCCGCTATGTGGCGGCCGCTTTGTTGCGGCCGTTATTTGGCGGCCGCTATGTGGCGGCCGCTTTGTTGCGGCCGCTATGTGGCGGCCGTTTTGTTGCGGCCGTTTTGTTACGGCCATTTTGTTGCGGCTGTTATGTGGCGGCCGCCATGTGGCGGCTGTGATATGGGGGCCGTTATTTGGCGGCCGTCATCTAGCGGCTGTTATGTGGCGGCCGTAAAGTGGTGGCCACAATTTGGCGGCCGTAATGTGGCGGTCACAAAGTGGTGGCCGCTATGTGGCGGCCTTTTTGTTGCGGCCACCATGTGGCGGCTGTTATATAGGGACCGTTATTTGTAGGCCGTCATTTAGCGGCCGTTACGTGGCGGCCGTTACGTGGCGGCCGTAAAGTGGCGGCCGTAATGTGGCGGTCGTAATGTTGCGGCCGCTATGTGGCGGCCGTTTTGTTGCGGCCGTTATGTGACGGCCGCCATGTGGCGGCTGTTATATGGCGGACGTTATTTGGCGGCCGTCATCTAACGGCCGTTATTTGGCGGCCGTCATCTAACGGCCGTTATTTGGCGGCCGTCATCTAGCGGCCGTTATGTGGCGGCCGTAAAGTGACGGCCGCAATTTGGCGGCCGTAATGTGGCGGTCGTAATGTGGCGGCCGTTGTGTTGCGGCCGTTATGTGGCGGCCGTTACGTGGCGGCCGTAAAGGGGCAGCCGTAATGTGGCGGTCGCAATGTGGCGGCCGCTATGTGGCGGCCGTTTTGTTGCGGCCGTTTTGTTGCGGCCGTTTTGTTGCGGCCGTTATGTGGCGGCTGCCATGTGGCGGCTGTTATATGGGGGCCGTTATTTGTAGGCCGTTATCTAGTTAATCAAGCCACCTTAGGGCCGTGCCGACCCTCGGCAGCGCCTGGGTGCGAAACCTAAGTGTGTGTTTACATAAGTGTGTTCTCTAGTTTTATATTATTTTCGTAAATAGATTTTAAAAAACGGTTCGCTACCGCTTGGCAATTACTGAGAAAAGGAAAAGTTATTTACATTCTATATATGACTGTCTTTTCTTCTCGGAGGAGCTATTGTAAAAAAAAAAAAAATTGACGCTGATATTTAATTAAGGGCATGGGCAGGGCAGTAGGGGCGCACACAGGCGCTCGCCAGGGCGCCTGTGTGCGCCGCACACTACGCACATACGGGTGGCGCGGCCCTGACTGCCACCTCCTTAACAACTAAACTGCCTTTTCTTTTTCTTAAGCGGACAGGCTTCGAGTCTGAAGCGAATGATAAAGGAATGTTGGCTTCTTCTCTCTTGCTTCTACCAGTATTTTTTCGTAACCCTAATCACTTCTACAACTTTCGAGAAAGGTTTTTGTTTTTAGGAGAGCATTTTATAGAAGCGGTATATAAGATCAAATTCCTTTAATTCAAGAATTTTTCTATAGTTTGACCGAGACTGGACTGCTGTACCGCGCCTTAAGAATGCGTGGTGAGACGGGACGAATGAGCGGCGGGACGCCCCGTGGGCGTTGATGAATGAGGGGCCTGAACTGCCCCCCAACTCGTCAGGCACATACCTATGGCGCGGTACAGCGATCGCGGTCAAACTATAGTCAAATAAATTTTGAACAAAATATTATACCATACAACAAGAGAAGCAATTCGAAGAAATCGCGATTTTTTTTGCAATGGACTGACTGGCCTCAACTCGCTTTTGATTTCCAGATGAACCGTACCGATGACTTCATAAATGTCCATGAGTGCATCATGCCCGTCAGCTAATTGGTAACTTAGTTAAGAATATTTTAGAAGAAAAATTGTTAAAAAATTGGGAGTATTTTCAAGTTGTAAATAAAAAATAAATGTATATTTTTTTGAGAGTGAAAACTTCTTTATGCACGTTGGGCATTTTTGAGATGGGACTAAACCATTGATTTCGCGACACTGTGACAACACCAAATTTTGATATATCAACGCGTTGATTACCGCGGTGCCGATTTTTTCCAAGTTTTCACTTCTGTCGGCACTCCCGGAGTGCCACTATTTTTACCCGACTTTTATTTCCATGCCACCGTTTGCCGCGCCCCTATTACGAGCGCCCTAGGCCGTCGCCTAATTAAAAAAGACCCACACTGTCCTCCCATACCTAGTAACACTGTTATTTGAAAGTATTGTAAAAGCCAATTATTTTTAAAAGAGTAACCGTGGAGTTTCTTGCCGGCTCTTCTCCTAGGAAACGACCACTTGGAACCGTGCACCTAGCTTCTGACGTTTCATAAGTGCCCATGTAGGTTTATTTTGAATTTGAATTTGACAGGTATACTTCTGCCTAACCCTTCGGGGAATAGGTACTGGCGTGATTTTATTTGTTTTGGTTAAGTAGCAAAACCATCGTCATGTTTGTTAGTATTTTCAGAAAAAAATAGATTGACTTACTGTGTCTATTTTAATGGAAACACGTTTGTGGCAACAATTTGAAGTCGTCTTCATTTTATAGCATTTATGTGCATTTACTGCTATGAAATAAAGGCGGCGCCAAATTGTTTCAAATTGTTTTCAAAGTAAAAATGTTATTAGTGACGTGCATTTGATCGCTATTGACTCAAATTAGGTATCATCATCATTTTCCTAGCTTTTTCGGCTTCCTGGATACAGCTTAAACCAGTATTTTACATGGAGCGACTGCCTATCTGACCTCCACAATCCAGTGTACTCGGTAACACGGTACCCCTTGGTAACACTGGTTGTAGACTGAAAATATTTTTCGTGTTGGCGTCAATCCTAATACTTACTAACTATACAACGTGTAACCTTAAATGCGCAAAACCTGAAAATAGTTTGATCAGAATAACGAGCAGAATCAATTGAACCACTTTTTAATATAGGTCACATTTTCCAAAAAATCTTCATTAAAAACGTTGCCGTGTCTATTTATTAATAGGTCCAGCCATTACATGCGCCAACCCGCCAAAATAGGTAAACAAACACAAATTGTTGTCGACCAATTTAAATTTATTCACAATAGCTTTTATTTCAATGCAAATACGAATCTTACGAACTAAAACAGCACATAAAACCTTTACAATTTTTTTAATGATTTTTCCTCTGATATGTGATATAGTTCAATTTAATTAAAAATCAGTTGGGGTGTCTGAGATTTTGCGCATATAACGTTACACGTTGTAAAAATGTGAAAGTGAGTTTGTTTATTCATTACGCTTTCACGGTAAAACAGAAGAACAGATTTGGCAAATGGGTAGATCATGACCTGTATTAGGACATAGGATATTTTTATCCCGATATTCCCACGGGATCGATACTTATGCGGGTGAAACCGCGAGGCATTGCTAGTTCAATTTAACTTAAATTTCAACAACACTTATTTAAAGAATCATGCTCACTTTCCATACATTAATTGACCTGTCACCTGATTCGTTTTAAAAGTCGCGTCTGCCTACAACTAGTGTTGTATAAAAACAATTATTGTTTATAATAACACAATAACTTATCATCTTTTCATTTAGAGGCCAGGGAAAAATGCTATTATGTAAATAAGTTTTTGAGGTTATAACAGCTGTCAGATATGGTTTGATTGACAGCTGTTATAACCTCAAAACTTATTTAGGTATCGAAGTCCATGGAAAATGCAAAATTTGTAAGTTTATAAGAAAATCCAAAATCGCACAGTACAATACGCAGCAAGAGCAAACGCACGACTGCAAAACGTCAAACAAATGACAGCTTGTCATTCATATAACATTGCGTTTCTTTTTACGCGTAACCTGTCAACTGTACACTTATTTTTCTTTCCACATCTTAATATAATACCATAAAAAAATCATAGCTAGTCATATTAATAAGTAGGTAAAGTAAAAAAAATACCAATTTGTTATTTTGAACATTCGTTAACCACATGACGAACGCACAAGTTTTTTGTATTCTGTGAAATGGAACGCATTGAACCCAATGATGGAACGTGTATAAGACATGTTCCGTTTCCAAAAGTCTATTGAGAATTATAAACATAGTAATAATGTTTTTTTTCCTGGTTTTATTTGAAAATTCAATTAAACGATACGAAATGAGCAAAAAAAATGCATTTTTTTAAGATATTTTACATCACTAGACGCGTTAGAAAAGTTTCAGGTCAAGACTGAACATGATTCTTTAAGACCTGATTAAACTAATCTCCTTCTTCTTATATCCCGTCCCAATCTTTGCTGTCATAATAATATTATTACCAAATATCGGATCGGCAAAGTAATTTCATCTACCGGTGAGGTCTTAATACGGGAGCTTTCATGTTCTTACCCAATATAATAAATGCTGGTAGACCTTCCAAGGAATTTAATTTGCATAAGTCCGGACGAGTGTATATACTTACCTGTTTGACCTTATTTGAATCCTTGAAAAGATTCTGATTACTTTTCGTATTTGGATAAGATTATTAAATTAATCTATACGAATAATAAAGAGTTTGTTTGTTTTTGAAGTAAAAACTTCTTTAGGAGCGTTGGGCATTTTTGTAATGGGAAAGAACATGGGCGACACCGTTACCGACACCTCATTTTTGTAAACGCGATAGTGCTCTTTATTTATATTACGTTACGGATCAATGTTCTATGCAAGTATTTTTACTTTAATGATGATTTATCTGGTAGGTACCTAATCTGTGCCTTGGGTCCGAACTCGAGACCGTACTTGGGGCAGATACAGGCTGATAGTATAATCCAATAATAATGTCAATTCATCCACATAATCGTGTAATACCTACGATGCTGTTAGAAAGGTATTGATATTTTGCTACAAAGATGAAGAATATCATGTAACATAATGTTCTGTAACAAAATTAGATTCATTTTCAAGACGAAAATGCTAACAGCCTCTAAGCCGAAAAGTTATTCCTTTCCTCAGATTAACAGACATTAAGAAAACATACCCTAGCTTTCATATTCCTGTAACATTCATTCCTGAAGACTCCAAGCTGTAATATCAGCAAAAACGGAGAGAGAGATAAATAAATGGAAACGACATTCGATAGGTTTGTTCAGTTCGGTAAATATTGAGAAGTATCAGTAAATATAGCGAACGTAAGCGATTACTTACTTACATAGACGACGAATAGGATAGAATAAAATGTGGCCGTGAAGTATGAATGTTCTACAGCCGACGTTCGCACAGACGTCATAAAATCGCGGCGGGATTTTGTCGCGCACTGGATTTTCAACTCTCGGTGTTAAGCCGAGCGTTGAAAATCAAGTGCACGAATAAAAATCGCCGCGATTTTATTGCGTCCTTGCGAACGTGGGCTAAGGCGGCTCAAATGAAGTATTAATAAATTGTAGATACACTTTTAACATAACATCACGCCAGTAATCCCCGAAGGGTTAGGCAGAGGAGTAGGTACCTATAGTACACCCACATTTCTTCAGTTAAGTATAAGACGCAGATAGAATAATATGCCACTGAACTTGAGTCGCAACGCGTCGTACGTCCAGCCAGTAATAGGACTCGCCCATCAAGGAGCGCTGTCCCAAATTAATTAATAAAACACGTATACTAAAAGATCAATAATTAAATTATCTTTAAAATGGTGAAGGTTTCAGAAAAATACGCTTGATAGATTTGCTTGATTCTCGGTTTTTATTCGCGTTAGACATAACTTTAATAATTAATTTCACTGTATAATATAAACATTTATTGCTATTTAAATTCACATTTTTAGTACCAAAATTACCCCAAATTCATTAAAAAATTTCAACAGGGGTCATAACTCATAATAAGGTCATAAGTTATGACTTGTAGACACCTGCTAAACGACGGCTACCCGCGCCCCATGCAATAACCCGGTAAAAAAGTTCTTATTGAAAAAAAGTGTAGCGAATTTTATTTTTCTTTTATCTTGAAAATTACCACATAAATAGACTCTCAGTAAGATACCTCACAACACCCTCACGGATCGGACAGGGCTTTTTTACATGTTGTTTAAGTAAAACAAGGTTTCTATTTCTCAGCTTATAAAGGGGGAGACAGAAAAGGGCTGTAATGGCGAATTTGTTTACCTAATTTCTTTACAAAACAAGCTAGACTACGTTATTTTCTTATTATACTCAAGAACTTGTTAAACAAAGTAAAGTGCGGTTCACACCTAACTTCATTAATTTTAATTACCACTTAATACTTCTTGCTGGTATTCTATAACAACTATTAATTAGTTAAGAACAAAGGCTGAACCTAATACTCTAAATAGAACAATCTTTTCATTTCATTCTCCAAAACAATAGCCATAGAATTTTGGTACTTATTCTTCAGAAAGATAGTCGTTTCTGCATGGTAGATGAGTTTGTAACAGCAAATAAAGTTGGTATTGCGAAGTTTGTTGAGGTGTACGCACGCTACAGAACAAATATAAAAAGTTTGGTACAAATAAAATCGGTACCAAAGTACTACATTCGTTTTCAGGTATCACTTAGGCCCATCAGCTACGACGCTACCTTCTCAAAAGTAAAGTTACAAACTCAAATCACGAATGAGTAGCCGGAATATCACAGCACTTGTTGTGGATGTCGCGACGCCCCCGCAAGGGGGCGTGGCGAGCGGGGTCAGGGCTTCGCCCTTCGCCCGCGGTGGCCATACATTGACCCATAGAAATGGGCCCCTCAATTTTGTTTGCCTCGGACGGCTTATGAAAAAGACTACACTTTTGTGAGGCAAAAGTGCATCTATGTTATTGGTTGCTCTGAGTAAATCTGTAGATGCGCCACGACGCCTTCTCCTGGCGCCGCTTTCTTCACGACATCCCGGCGGTCTGTCCCCGCCAGGTGAGACCCCCGGTTACCCGGGGGAGGCCCAGCGAGAACGACCAGCGACGGTGATGCCGACTCGACGCCCTACAGGTCTAATATGTAGCTTCCCCCTCTCCCCGCTTACAGATCGAGCCGTTTACGGTTTGAGGGGTAGGCAGTCGCGTATGTATGAGCGGCTAGTGTTGTAGTGTAACACCGCTCAGTGTAGACGCACGTCGCGACCCGCATCGCGCCCGCGCGTGTTATGTATGGGTGCATGTGTAGTGATGGATGTCTGTATTTAGTTATGTGACGTGCCTATATTAACTTAGAACACGCCACACAACAGATGTATGTGTGCATCTGTAGAGTCTTATTATTTCGGGTAAGCTGCGTGTAACCTGGGTGCTGCTTACCCGAGGCGTCAATGACAGCACTTGTATTTCAATGGGGGTCCTTATGTACATTATGCAACCAATTACAAACTACAGTCCGGCCGTCGAGAAAATGCGTGCTGACACCTGTCAGTTCTAAACTAACGTATATGTGTTTTGCGAATTTGATCCTTATTACTACTGGAAATTGTGCAACTGACAGGTATCGGGAACGCATTCTCTCGACGGCCAGACTATGGCGGTGCAATGGGGATAAAAACTGCCCCTTGCTCACTTCAGATGGCGCTGATCTCCAGCGTCTTATAATTTGACAGCTAGCCATACATTTTTTTGTAAACAAGTTGTTGTTGTCCATCTATCGAGACCCGCTTTCTCAGGAAATAGTAGGGGTAGGGGAGCGACTGCTTCGTTGATAAAGTGGTCGCAACCGCTACTACTGAGCAGGAGGTCCTGCAGTTCGATTTCTCAGTAGCAGCCAGGAGTCTGAATTTGTGGCCGTTTGATGTCAATAGGCTCGCCCCCTATTACTTAAACATAACTAGCGAAATGTGGGTGAACTATTAAGTGCATCTCTGCCTAACCCTTCGGGGAATCTAGGCGTGATGTTATGTAGTACAGGTATCAATCAAATACTATACATCTGACCTTGTTTTAAGACAAACTTTATGTCTATTGTTATCATAGTCCTACAAAATCGGCACGAACTAACAAAATAAATGTTTCCCATAATAACACCGATATTCAAGCCCTAAGGGGATAATTAATAAGAGATATCGTTTACAACAACAATAAATAACAAGAACAACAATAAATTTAATGAAACTGGATGATACTTAGCAGATATTTTAGGTACAATCAGCAAATTGGGATAAAGTTTAGGTACTCACATTTTATTGCTGGAACGAAGTAGGAATTGACTAGTAGAAATCGTCACGTAAGGAAAATTCGTTATGCTCCCTCCATGCGATTTTCTCTCTCTCTCTCTCTCCTTCTATTATACAACATGTAAGAAAACCCTGTCTGATCCGTGAAGGTGTTGTTAGGTTATCGAACTAAGAGTCTATTTATTTATAGGTATGTGGTAAATTTCAGCAGAAAAGGAAAAAAAATCGCCACTTTTTTTTTGAATGGGGAATTTTACCGGGTATTAAATGGGGAGCGGGCGATGGTCGCTTAGCGGGTGTCTAGTCTATAAGTCATAACTTAAGACTCCTATTAAAAATTTGCAAATTTTTCATAGATTTGGTGTAATTTTGGTACTTACTAAAACTGTGAAATTTTAATAGCAATAACTTTTTTATTTTCAATAATAAAAAGATTGTCTGTTACTAATATATATATTGGGGTTTTTTGGTAACTTTAAGCAATAACATTACCAAAAAAAACCCCAATATATCCCAATATGTAAAAAAAAAATCTTGATCGGACAGGGTTTTTTACATATTGTACTATACGAGTGTGTGTGCGTGCGAGTACCGAGAGTCGAGCAGACGAGCATTATACTCGTATGCGGCCGATTGTATAACCTCAATACTGAACGCGTGAACATTTCGTTAAAATCCTAACTAATTTATACGATTTCCATAGTTTAGGCCGAAGTTCAGCCCCGGATCCAGATTTTTTTGCAAATACTGACTTCTGCCGCCCGCCGCCAATCTTTTATGGGAATACGCTAAGTTAGCCCGCGAAATTAAAATTTTATTAAAATGAAATTTGGCAGCAACATAATCGATCGATAATGCGCCAATCCAACAGGGGCGCCAAAACTATTGTAAAGAACCGGCCAAGTGCATGTCGGACCACGCACAATGTAGGGTTCCATAGTTGGGATGAATTTATCCCAAGAACAAACTTAACTTTGTAGTTGATAAACATGAAAACATGTTTTTGCAACTGCAAAGTTAAGTGGGTCGATTATTACTCGTTAACTTGTAGAGCCTACTTACTACTTATGTGATTTTTTTCACACATCCAAAACCAACCATTAAGCTGGCAGGGGGGGGACACTTGACTCTAACAAAAATTAGCACTTTAAAGCTTAATATTTCGCAAAGCGATCCCTGAATCCAAAAATGATTTTCGCAAACTCACAATGTTTTTGAAGGACCTTTCCAATGATACCACACACCATGGGATAAAAAAAAAAACTTTACCACTTTACGTGTATGGGACCCCGAGGTACCCTAAAAAAAAATGTTTTTCATAATTTTGTTTTACCATTTTATCGGCGTAATTAATATGTATACCTGTGCCAAATTACAGCTAATTCTAGTACTAAGAGTCTCGGAGCTAGACCGCGGACAAACAGACAGACAGACAGATGGACATGACGAAACTATAAGAATTCCTTGTTAACTACGGAACCCTAAAAACCCTTCATCCGTTCACACTGGACACTAACAACAAAACAACAAATTTTGACTCGATTCAAACTTTTTTCCAAAACGTTCTCGTAAAACTTTTCTAAATACACTCGTATCTCAAAAACATTACCCTCATTTTTGAGATCACCGCAGTCCGGTAAAAATAAAGGAGCTCTCGACGATCAACGAAGCCACCGGTGAAGTTCACCTATGGTCATTGTTTAAGAATAAATCGAAATATAAAAAAAAATATTTGCATTAGCAAAAATTTATAATTTTAGCACTAGTTTTTATGTAGGTACTGGTAACATTACTTGTAGTACAATCTTCTCTCTGATAATGTACTTTTGGCTGTTGTAAAATTACCTAAATACAGTTCATTGTTTATTGTATAGTCATTGTTATGAGCGTCGCTCGACTGAACTCCCTACATAATATTCAGGAAAGAATCATTTGGTGTCCTTATCAATGACAACAGAAAAAAAAGAAAAATGAATAGTTCCCATCCCTCTTAATGAATGATAAGTGACATTCCTTTGTTCCATTTGCTGATAAAGTGAGCTTCTGGTTTTTCCGTATTTTCCTGACATTTCAGAAAATAACAAATGAAAGTTGAATAATGCTCCCACAGATAGGCGCGACGCGGTTCTGGTAGAACAATTTACATGAAGTGAAGTTTCCATAGAAATTCTTCTACTAGAGTAAACCCAAACTTATTTTGTATACTGCCCACTTTGAGAATAAAATTATTTTTAGCGCCTCCCTTTTTTCACCTACTTATACAAATCGCCCCCCAAGCCTCTACACAACGCCCCCATTTTTTTTCTGGGTCTCTTACCGCCCGCCTTTAGGCCTGCAGCGCCCACAAGGGGGCGTTACCGCCCACTTTGGGAACCAGGGAACTAGAGTTCGGGAGCCTTTATTAATGATCGTGAACGTATTATTTACTACACAAGTACTTACTTATTTAGGAAATCGCATGTATACACAAGATTTTCATAACAAGGATACAGAAACAAAAGGGTTGCACAGTCGTAGATTTTGAAAACAAACCTTTAAAATACCCTTGTTAATAATGGAGTTCGTATTTAAATTATAAACTTTCTTTAGATTCTAACCTAATGATGATCCCTATTTTATTTTTACATCAGATGTTGGAAGAATGTTTCGGATTAAAAGATTAATTTACAATTTAATGGACAGAGGCTGTGATCAGAAAGTTTGGATTAATTTGAACGATTAGGGATCTAAATTTAAGACTTACGGATTAGGTCTAACTATTTTGGTTTACGCTACTGATTAAGTTTTTAATTTGTGTTTTAATTTTTTATTACCTATTATTATTTATCTATATTCACGTATGGTAAGTATAACTAATAAACTAAGCCCCACAAAACCGTAGTAGGAAAATTAAATTAGACTAGGGTCTCGTTGTTTTGTATTATTTTCCAGCAGCTGCCCGCGACTTCGTCCAGGTGGAATTTCTTCGACGGCGCGTTGTGTTCCACGCACGCCTCAAAGAGATGTCAGCACAACTGAAAGGGTCTGCTAGGGCCGATGCCTGCCGGGGGTTGCGGGTTTGTCTGAAAAGGTCACTGTGGCCCCTGGCAACACACAGGCAACTGACCAACACGGGTGGGTTTTAGTCAATAAGAGTCTGACATGCCCTACCGCTCCGCCCAGAGCGGGTGAAGTTATTTAATAATTTCTCACGCAATAAAAGGAGAAGTGGAATTTCTTGTTTTAACATAAAATATATCCTATGACAATCGGCTACACTTACCTACTATTAGTGCAAGAATTTTCGAAATTGGATCAGTAGTTCCGAAGAACTACAATCTCCACAATCTTCGGATTGTGATAGGTACTTACAAAGTGCCTTTGATATAATCTTTTATTATACTTTTATTTTTACAAATCCATTCGCTAGTTTTTGAGTTAATCGCGTTCAGACAGACAGACGCGGCGGTATAATAATTATACGTAGTGTCTATGGTCTCTTGTATTGCGTACGTGCCTACTGACATAAAATATGAGATGACAGCGACAAAAGAAGGTTTCGCGAAGAATTTTTGGAAATCAAACCTTGTAAGTATCGAATACATTGTTTCACACAAAACATTCTTAATTTGTTCGTTAGTTTATTTATCATACAGGGTGAAATCTAATTCATGGACATCCTCTTAAGGGGTTTATTATACTCATCATTATGAACAACTTTCACTATGGAAACAAATCTGAAATCGCGAAAAAAAATCTGCTGTACATTTTGACGAGCTATGCGTAAGAATAAAATAAATGTAGGGAAAACTGTTTTTTTTTTAATTCAATTTCACCATATACGGGGTGGCAGGGACATTGATGCGAAAACTGAAACCATGGATTCAGTAATGATTCTGAAGCCCCCTGCGTTGAAATTTTTCGTCGGTTATTTAAAAAAAATCTGCTGTTTCATAGAAAAGTGCAATACTTACGCGGTCAAAATGTATGGAACAGCAGATTTTTTTTAAAATGATGAGTATAATAACCCCTTAAGAGGATGTCCATGAATTAGATTTCACCCTGTATGATAAATAAACTAACGAACAAATTAAGAATGTTTTGTGTGAAACAATGCATTCGATACTTACAAGGTTTGATTTCCAAAAATTCTTCGCGAAACCTTCTTTTGTCGCTGTCATCTCATATTTTATGTCAGTAGGTACAGTAAGCGCTCAAAAGTGCATAAGCACGCTAAGAATCGTATTGCTGTGAACACGCGGTGTAGTCCGTACATTTGTATGTGTAAACAGTCAGACGTCTGTGGTGTGAGTGCCCTACACACACCACAGAGAACGCAGTTTTGCACTACACACTGTCGTATCGTCACGGTTCGCGGGCGCCGCACTTATATTTCCGTCGGTACTGTACGTACGCAATACAACAGGCCATAGACACTACATATAATTATTATACCGCCGCGTCTGTCTGTCTGAACGCAATAAACTCAAAAACTAGCGAACGGATTTTCATACGGTTTTCACCAATGGACGGAATCATTAATGAGGAAGGTTTATATGATTTTTAGTTTTCTGTAAATTGGCAGATCGATAGTTGGATTGATCAGAATTCAATCAGATTGTTGAAGATGTCGGAAAAAGTCATGCCGACCACGACTGAGGGTTTTACTGGCGTGCGCCGCATAAACCAATATAGAACAATGCAAAAACATTGTAAGTATTACGGAATTCTTCCTCCCATGGGATATTTTCCGACGGGCGAAGCCGCGGGCAAAAGCTAGTAAATAATAATTAAGACCAGGCACTCCAAAGACAATTTCCGCGCAAACTCCGCCCCCATGCACCCCACCACTCCACTATGTGCTAAACGCTAACACATCAGTAATAAAGTTGAATATCGCGTGCGCTCTTTGGTCGTGTTCAAGTACGGAACTAAATGTCGTAACTCTCAATTCTTATTTCGTTTATAACTAAAGTAATAATTGATTTAGAGAAAAAATATCTTATATTTGGATAATAAACTATATTTCCTTACTGTCAATAATTATTTTAGACATAAAAGCCGAGTAACCTTGTTTTTATTTCAAATAATCTTTAGAAATACATGATTTTCGAAAAAAAAAATGGATCGAGCGAAAATGTTCCAATTACCGAACTGTCTTGTATTTGGAAAGAAACAGATCCAATAAATCATTATACTAAAGTTCCATTTTGATTGTATGCGTGACTTTTTCTGAATATTAATGCAAATTAACATACAATTTAGGGATTACTATTAATTTGTTTGATACAAGATACGTAAAAAAAGTTTTGATAAGTAATAATTATAAATAAAAGATAGTAATTGCATAACTAACTTCTGACACAGCTTCTGAGTTTATTCAAGTACCTACCCTGCCCAATTTTGCTGCACACAGACACAATTTAATTCAGCCATTCGTTCCTTCATCGTGGAAATTCATCAAGCTGAAAACTCTGAAGTTTCGTGAACACAATTTATCACGACTAACTTTTCCTCAAATTCTCTTCTATTTTATTTGTTCTGGCATAATGATATTACAAGCACAGTAAATATGAATAATGCGACTGTGTAATTTTTTATAACAATATCATACACTAAAAATGTTGAAAGGAAAAACTAAAAACTTTCTTAATACAGTAGGTAGGTTTGGTTTGTTTCAAAAGTATCTGATGAAACGTAAACAAACCCTGTTTAAATAAATTAAATAAAATAATTTTATTTCGGATAACAAAAAGATCTATAAATTGTTAGTAACATGTATGCACTTAAACCACTATTGTTAGTAACTTAAAACTAAAGACGAATTTGTGAGAAGACCACCCAACATCTAGACACAATGAGAAATGGTAATGGTCTAACTATGGTATAAGTCTTCTCACAAATTGCCTTATTATGGCGGAGGAAATATCTGCCGCCACAGCCTTCAGGATACTATTGTGACTGCCTCTTATTCTGCTCAGGAGTGAGGCCGTTTTTTTGCAGATGTCATGAAATCCGTCGGTATGGGTTACCGCGAACATTTCAGATGCACTGCAAAAACGAGGCAGTCGCGACAGTATCCTAAATACATTGTTGTATTGGACGCGTAGAACATCCAGCGACCTTTTCGAGTAGTTGACCCAAAGATTAAGTTTAAGTGGAACAATTTAAATACCTAGGTCATTTGGTCACCACTGACCTTAACGACAATTCTGATATTGAAAGGGAACGGAGGGCTCTGTCCGTGCGTGCGAATATGTTAGCCCACAGGTTTGTACGTTGTACTGCTGACGTAAAGGTGACGCTCTTTAGAGCATTCTGTACTACCTTCTACACATGCAGCTTGTGGGAGAAGTATTCGCGAGCATCGTATGGAGCCCTTCGTGTCCAATTTAATAATGCGTTCAGAAAACTGATGGGGCCGCCGTGGCATTGCAGTGCGTCAGAGATGTTTGCGGCGGGGCGTGTAGATTGTTTTTATACTTTAATGCGCAAGCGCGCTGCATCAATGGTGGTACGCGAGTCATGGCCAGCCCCAACAGGGTTTTGAATAAAATAGCTGACAGAGTTGACTGTCCTTATTTAATTCACTGTTGTCAGTTACATGACGTGTCACCGTATTGTGTTGTCTACTAACACGTAGTTTTAAGGATATTGTTACTAACCCTCTATGAGTCTTGGTTCGAAATAAAGTTTTTAATTTAATTTAAGTTGAATTTTTACGCAATCAATCACCAAAGGGAATTAGTAACACATCAATCTGTGTTTAAAAGGTATCATCTCACCACTTCTTCCAACAATTATTGTTTGAAAAATTATCGACGAACATAGGTTATAAATTTAACGTTAATTATCAAATGACATATTTATCGAGGTAATTTAAAATTAGAATTTCGGGATGAAACTCAAATTCAAAGCATTTATTTCAATTAAACCGTTTACAGGCACTTTTGAATTGTCAAGGAATCGGTCAGTTAGAAAGATGAAGCTAGTTGCCCATTCCAAAGCGTAGTAGGTACCTATGGAGAAGAACGGGCAAGAAACTCCACGGACAGTCTTATATATCAAAAATTGTTACAAAATATTGGTTGCATCATTAATGTTGAAATTATACATCTGAGAATAATGTAGAAAGACGTGCACGGTAGAAGCGTCGGTAATAAAGAACAATTCAAAAATTTAAATAAATTAAAAATAAGCCGTGGCAACTAAGAGATGACCAGTCCCAACTGACGGCGCCCGTTCACGGACATGATGAAGTATTTCAAATAATCAAATAAAAGCACTAAATTTGTAAGTGGCACTAATTGCAATCCACAGGCACGTTAAGCGTTTTCCGATCCATGTGTTTATATTTTTATCATATACTTTGGAAACATACTATTAGATACTCAAAATTAGGAACAAATTTCGTTCAGGTATTTTTTTGACCCTAATGTAGTTAGTTATGTATTAGAATAACCACGATCTGCATTCGCAACCATTCGACAGTCTTACAAATCGAACATGACACATTTTCGGTTACCGAGTCCCCGACGGCAAAAAGCTGTCGGAAGAAAAGCGGTAGTCTACATCACAGTTAAAAATATCTGTGGTCATCTATTTGGTTCAAACTGTCAAAATTTTCGGGTTACAGATTTGTGAACATCGTTTAGTAGAGGAGCTTGTGGCTATAAGGATCAATTCATCACGTTAAGCTACGCTTGCCGGGGTTGGTTCGTGGATGGGTGACCATCTTTACATACCGAGACTCCTCCGTGCCTCGGAAAGCACGTTAAGTCATTGGTCCCTCCTGCCATTCATGAATGGATTTGCTGTCGTTACGTCAGAAGCCCGAAAGTCTGACAACCAGTCTTACTAAGGGATATCGTATTATCCAGTTATTGGGCTGTGGAGGTCAGATAGGCAGTCGCTCCATGTAAAATACGGGTATTCAGCTGTATCCGGTTAGACTGGAAACTGACCCCAATATAGTTGGGAAAGGGCTAGCAGATTGATTGACATACGTCTTTTGAAAGTAGCGGTACGAGAATCGAATATGTCAATGTAAAAGTATAAAACTTTCAGTATCTGAGGGTCATTTAGGTAAAGCAATGTCTGGTGAAGTAGGTACTTTATCTTGTACAGGTATGCCGTTTTACTAGACTGTCCACAAAAATGTAGGCATGATTATCTCCGCCTTGACTTTTATCATCCTCATATATTTTTTAGACATCTTTCAGTTATTCGTAAGGACTTCATCAAACCTACATAATTTGAGCATAACGTACAAATTCCTCATAAACGAACTGCATACCCTTATTTAGTGCCTCAGGGTTGCTACTTCACGCCATTCCTCTGCTTGAGTATGACAAATAGGCGGACAATGATAATTTTCTGGCTAGGCAGTTTGATTGTTTAGATAGAGAAGTCCTTCGATAACATTGAATGATGTTCGATTCGGCACCGATGCGTATGGAATGTTTGTGAGTAGATAAGCAGGATGATATGTTGTTTATCTATCGGGGAAAAATTGTTTTAGTGACATTCAACACGGGAAACTGCTATCGTGATATCTGTTGCATGTACAGTAAGCGCTCAAAAGTGCATGAGCACGCTAAGAGTCGTATTGCTGTGAACACGCGGTATGGCTCGTACATTTGTATGTGTAAGCAACACGATACACACACCACAGAAAACGCAGTTGCACGAAACAACAATATATTTCCGTCGCTTTAAACATGCTAGCACACACGCACTATGCGCGTGAACTTGACCAGTTAATGGCATTGCTAAAATTCGATAGTAACTTAACAAGTGCAGATAGCAGAAAGCGGTAAGCGTTGGTATGGAATTCAAACTGCCTCAGGTTCTAATCTCGTAAAACACAGTGCGGTTTTTTGCAAATATTATTATTTTTGTTTTCGATAATAATATTTTTTAAATATTGCTGCTTTTTTATGTTGTTATTGCAATAAAGGTTTTAGAATAAAAAATGCGTGATATATGATAACAAAATTAAAAAAATATGTTTATTCGTTATATTTATTTTACATAAGTTAACACACTGCTACAATTATTTATCATTACTTCAGCTGAATAAGATGTGAAATAGATGTCAAGAAACTTAGAAGCAGTTTGTATTATTTTGACATATTTAAATTATGAAATATTTTAAATTTTTAATGGATTTTTTCACCATAAATATTAAGCTTTGATCATGGTCGAAGTAATTAAGTAATAAATAAGAATATTAGACTACTTAAAATGTAAAAAACTACTTACAGAATAGTTAATTTTAAGGTTAAATATGGGCAGTTTGTTTATATTTTATTTGTATTAATTATTTTACATTTTAATGACTTTAGTAAATATTGGTTGTTATTGAGGTTAAAGCTTAAGTATTCATTTTCTTTACGAAAAGAAGATTGAAACTAAACCTCAAATTTTTATCCTAAAATAATACTATTACTAAAATAATATTAAACAATTTCGGTATATCTGCAAGAAATACGACAAACACGTTGGTACGGTCAATATTTTAAGGTCAAAAACGGTTTTCTAGCTGGTCTTCAGTGATGCAAGCCTTCAGAGTGCACGGCGAACGGTTCATAATGACGTGTTTTTAATAATTCAGCAAAATGTCTCGTTGGTATGAAACCATTTGTTTCATTCACCATTTGACGTCGCTGCTACTCGATAATAAGCCCCTTCCTCATATCTCTTAACCCTCACAGTATTTCTCTAGAACAAAGAAAAACATTGTTTTTATTACACATAATACCTTATTATTTATTATTCACTAATCGAATTAAACCTCACAATGAATTTAAAACTTTAAAGGCATCTTCTGTCTCAACAATACCTCTGTTCTATCAACAATACCCTTGATTAAGATTTATGTTTGGTAAAATATGAAATATATTAATGATAACACTCACACTTAGTCCGGTTTCATTAGATATTCACTTCACTTTTACGCAGCGCAATAATATTCTCTGATCTGATCTGATCTCTTCAATATATTTTATGCCTGCTTTTTGATAATAATAACCACAACACTGCGCTAAATACTCGTCACCAATATTATCCACGAACCAAAAAAGTTCTATTAATTAAATACTCGTAACAAACTGCATCTACCCCACAGAAATCGAAATAATTTACTTAGTTTTTTGTGGTCTACCTGCTAAACTTTAATATTTATGTGAACAAGACGAATGAAACTAAAAACGAATGATGATTATTGAACTAGTCATTGGTTGCAGACAAAGTGAGTGTGTGTGTGTAATGTGCGTGTCTACAGTATTGTAACAACTTATAGAAGAAGGTCGTAAGTCAAACCGAAGCGTCAGTCTATTGCTTTGTGAGATTGCTCATGGACTTTTGGTCGGTACTGTACATAGACTGGAAGCCGACTCCAACATACTTGGGAGGCTAGGCAGATGATATAATATTAGAGCTAATTGACAATCACTAGTCACAATAAAAGGAAATGTAAAATTTCCATAACCACCCCATCCGACTTACCTACCTACAGGGTCAAGAGTTAAAGTTATGGTAATCGATCAAAAAATCCCATAACCTCACTTAGTGACGTAATCTATTATAAAGAGAAAAGATTTGATTTTTTTATGTTTGCTTGTTTATTTGTAATGGATAAACTCACAATTGGTTGTCTATAAAGTCGGTTTACGGACGATAATTTTACGTGATAACGTCACAAGCCGAACGCTTAGGCCGATCGTGCCTCTCTATCGCTTGTTCCGGGCTCTCGCTTGCACGCCCGGTTCAGGCGGAACGTGACACTTTTTCGTGTGTGCAGCCGGCGTTCATCGATTTAAAAAGCTCTTACAAACAAGAAGATAGTAAATAATTTAGAAATATGAAACATACTTCAGAAATGTATATTACAACAATAGACATTATAGTATTCAATCTTGTTTCAAGATGTAGGCTCCCAAAACTTTGATAATTCAAACAGCAAATGTTGTTCTCGTATCAGGAGTCTTGGAGTATTAACCTAGTTGATTTATTTATAGCTGTACCCTCAACTTGTGAGCCCTTTGAGGGGAACTGGTGGATTTACTGCCATCATATCCTCGTTTGTTGTCATAAACCCACAAAACTTTTGGAAATGAACTATACTTCCGCATTCTGATGTGTTCACACGCCCATAAAAAGTAAGTTAAATTGATAACCTTGTAGGAATAAGTTTTCCGTGGAACAGGAGATGTACCTACGTCATTGGTAGCAACTAGCTCTAGGTCAAAGTCAAGGTCACTGACGTACACTCGACTGTAATCAGCTTAAAAGATAAAATTTCGTCTGCTTACTCGATATTAAAAACAGACGTATGGTGGTATGGAACCGGGTGTGTAACGGTTGATATAATAACAAAAAATCGAACGTTCACTTGACCTAATTTCAGTTAATATACTTTTGTTTAATATAACGATCAGTTGAGATAATGAATTGTTGATATAATTTCATTTTATCTAATTTCTTATGATATAATAAACATTTCCTATAATGCACATTTAACATAATATTCATGTAGTATATTATTCATTTACTATAATATTCATAATCTCTAATAACTTTTAATATAATTTAGAAAATCTGATACGATTAAAAATATTGTACTGTTTTTTTTTTCTTCGCTTTACACCCTATACACCTACCACCCTCAACTATTGTAACCAGTAGAAATTGGATGCAATCTGGACTTTAGGGCGCCCCGACTCGGACAGGTTAGGTTAGAAGGGGATGGCGGGGTCGTGTGAGCGAGCGAAGCGAGCGAATAGACCCCGGCATCCCCTTCGTGGTTATTTTTTTATAAACCATCCAGAAGTAGGAGCCCCGCAAAGCGGGGCTCCGTCGACCAAGCCCACCCTCGACCATGCATTGAATATTTTAAGATTTGGTTAGGTGCCATTTGAGTTAGGTTAGAACTGTGACCATTAAACATGAAAATTAGGTCAAAAGAACATTAGGTCAAATGAATGTTATATAAAAAGAATATTATACATATTGAAAATTATATAAAATGAACGTTATACTAAATGTTTTATATTAAATGAAACACCGCCGTTACATTTATTAGTCTTTGTGCACAAGAAAGGTACACAATCAGACATACTGCCTTTGGCATTCTATACCTGGCAACCAAAGGTTGGAAAAGAGACATGGCAGGTTCTTAGTTTGTGCGGGAAGAGTAACGGAAATAGATGGACGGACGAACTTTATGTACATGCATAATTAGGAACAGTAGACCGCACGTCGGGAAAACAACGCTAGGGCAGCTCAAGGTCAAAGTGCATTTTGACCTTGAATTGGCGTAGTTTTTTTATTATAAGCCTGTGTTGACCTACTGCTGGACAAAGGTATTCCGGGATTCCCTCTTTTCACTTTTCCCGGTGTACTGAGTACTGTGATTGCGGGCCAATCCTTTAAGAAGGAATTCATCTCATCTCGCCATCTCTTTCTAGGCCTGCCGCGTAGTCATTTCTTCCTATTTGGGATCCACTGAGTGGTGGTTTTTGCGTATTGCTGCTCTGACATGCGACAGATGTGGCCAGCCCAGTTCCACTTTAGTCCAGCAGCTGTGCGGTAAGCGTCCGCTATTTGTGTTTTAGAACAAAGTATGGAATTCCTGCTTAATAAATAAATAAAAAATTCCTAATGCGGTCAGTGAGATTGACACCTAGTATGCTTCTTTCCATAGCCCGTTTGCAGCCTCTAAGTGCGGACTTTAGACGCTTTGACGAGTACGTAGTTTTAAGTGCCAGCTACACGGTTGCCAACAGCGTCCCCGACAGAGGTGACCCTGGTTGTCCACCGGCAGAGCTCTTTGAAATTTGGTCGTAAACCACCATCTACACCAAGGTTACCTCTGTCGGGACGCGGTTGGCGGCCGTGTAGCAGGCATTTAAATATAATGTGAGGCCAGCTTATGTTACCACTTACGTGCGGCCTACTGTACCTATATTTTTAAACTCAAAAGAGTCATTTACCTGGGTCTTCTCTTCTCTTCTTTTACGTATAGTTAGTGACTAACCTGGTGTCAGAATTTTTATGCCGCCCATGGGTCTCTGACATGACTTGACTGAAATATCTCTCCGGCATGTTTCCTTGCGATGTTTTCCTTCACCGTTTTTAAGCACTCGTTAATTATACAATACGCACATGAATCCGAAAAGTCAGAGGTGCGTGCCTTAGGTTCGAATTCAAGACCAAGTTGGCAGTCCGACGGTCACATCATTAGGCTATCACTGCTATTAATAAACCTATTATTCTTCGTACCTACTATTTCACGACATAAATAAAAGTAGTTTTTTTTTCACTTTTTGTTGCGATCTAAATCAAATTATTATTCCTTAAGAACCTTTGGCATCACGAGCCGTTTTTGTTGATATTACGGATCTGAGGTCACAAAGGTATTGTCAAAGGACAAAATACTAAACGAAAACCTTACCTTAACAAAATATTTTCCAATATTATGCTTTTCATTTCACAGAAGGAAGTTTAATACAAAAATATGTCAAGAGTTTCTTGAGCGGTCACTAGGAAAATATTTGTAAAAGATAAAATAAAATAACATTGATGGCCAACGGTGGCGGAAGTGGTTTTACGGTCTGAACGTATTGTACGGAAATTTGTTCTGAAGACGGGTTCAGGGACCTTACCATGCACTCCTTTACACCCAACTTTTGTCAAACATTGGCCATTTGTCAAAAAATGTGAAGCAAGTCTATTGGTCTATATGGTCTTTGGGGCCAGGGGTAAGTATCCCGTTTATGTACCACCAGTTTACCTTAATGGTATGCCATTAGAGAGGGCATACAAGTTTAAATATCTTAGCCACATACTTCTGATCTTAGGGACGATGACGATATAGAACGGGCGCGGAGGGCCCTGTCGGTTAGAGCGAACATGCTGGCTCGTAGGTTTGCTGTTCAGTAAACGTTAAAATTACTCTTTTCAGAGCGTATTGTACTTACTACGTTTTACACGAGCAACCTGTGGACTAGATATACTCAAAAATCGTACAGTGCCCTCCGCGTGCAATACAACAACGCGTTCAGGGTACTGTTGAGGCTGCCCCGCTACTGCAGCGCATCAGGGATGTTCGCGGACGCACATGTGAACTGTTTCTTTGCCACAATGCGTAAGCACTGTGCGTCCCTGGTGCGTGGGGTGTGGGGCAGCAACAACAGTATCCTGTCTCTAATTTCGAACAGACTGGACTGTCCGTACGTAAATCGCTGCTGTGCCATTTTCCATGGAATGGTGCAGCATCGGCATTGTCTGTGGCAGACTGGCAGCGCAGAAGTTGCTATGACTACATTTTTTGGGACACATAGGGCAAGATAGGAGATTGGACATCGTTTGGGTCACAGCTCCATATAAGCCCTGCTGGCGTACCGCCGCGGTAGCTGCCGTCGAGGTACTTATCATCGAGGACACTGTCGGCGAACTACTTTCGAACCTTATTACTAAGAGCATAAGGGTGAAAAGTGGTTCACCGCAAACATCCGAGGTTGTACCTTCGAGCTAGACTCTTTCTACTCTTCATCGATAATTATAGCAGAATAAGTTTCATCTATTTCTTTGAAGTAAATCTAAAGCATTGAGCTATATTAGAATTCAAGGTGATTGTAGAAAATAATCAAAAACATGAAAATCAAAAACTTGATGATTGACAACGGGTCTCCTGTAGCAAATAATTTTAAGATTTCTTGAAAAGTGAAGGCACAGGTAACCGTACAATATTTAACGATACATTTTTTTTTGTTAAATATAAAAACGTCGAAAAAACACGTTTCTTATATGGGAATTAAAGGGGGGAAAAACTTCAATTTTTTTACTTTATTTTATTTTAACTTTTATTGTTATAGCGGCCATATAATATGTAGTACACACTCAAAAAAATTGAAGTGTCTACCTATTACGGGACATAAGATACAGCCCTGTGACAGACGGACGGACAGATAGCGGAGCCTTAGTAATAGGGTCCCGTTGGCATCCTTTTGGGTACGGAACCCTAAAAACTCCTTAAGGTCCCTACACCGGAACAAAATTGACTTAGTGATACTGAACCATTGTGGAGAGAGTAATGTTTACTCTTCGAAGATTATTTGGACAAGCAGTTTTGGCCAAAAGCTGCCAATACTGAAAAACAGTTCAGTAACTTGGGGCATTGAGAAGACTCCATATGAAATGTAGTAGAAAACCAAATTAAGAACACATCTTGTTATGTAAAGTGTCATGCAATTATGAACCATATACGGTACAACTCAGTATTGATGCCACATTGAACAAACAGTTTTAGTAGGTACTAAAGATTATATTGCCCTTCACGAATGAATCTAATCTATCTAATCTAACTCGCCTGTATTGTCCCACTGCAGGGCAAAGGCCTCTCTCTCCCTATTCCACACAATTCTGTCTATTGCCAGTGTCGGCCAGTTCTTTCGGTAGGAGTCAAACTCGTCCCGCCATCTTCGTCTTGGCTTGCCGCGATGTCATCGTGCGTTTAGTGGGACCCAATCTGTGGCTTTTTAGCCCATTTGTCATCTGACATGCGGCAGGCATGTCCGGAGTTTAGCGGCTTTCTGGGTCCGTGACTTTGGTTTTGGCGCGTAGTGTTGTGTTCCTTATACGGTCCGAAATTCATGAATGATAGGCATAGGTATTTATTTGTTCTTATATTTATAAATATTTAGGTATATTAAAATGTATATATAGTTTTAATAGCTATATAAATATATATCCTTATATTTTAAACATTAATTCTACAATTTTCGATAATGTACAGTAAGCGCTCAAAAGTGCATGAGCACGCTAAGAGTCGTATTGCTGTGAACACGCGGTATAGCTCGTACATTTGTATGTGTAAGCAACACGATACACACACCACAGATAACGCAGTTACACGAAACAACAATATATTTCCGTCGCTTTAAACATGCTAGCACACACGCACTATGCGCGTGAACTTGACCAGTTAATGGCATTGCTAAAATTCGACAGTAACTTAACAAGCGCAGATAGCAGAAAGCGTTAAGCGTTGGTATGGAATTCAATCTGCCTCAGGTTCTAATCTCGTGAAACACAGTGCGGTTTTTTGCAAATATTATTATTTTTGTTTTCGATAATAATATTTTTTAAATATTGCTGCTTTTTTATGTTGTTATTGCAATAAAGGTTTTAGAATAAAAAATGCGTGATATATGATAACAAAATTAAAAAATATATGTTTATTCGTTATATTTATTTTACATAAGTTAATAAACTGCTACAATTATTTATCATTACTTCAGCTGAATAAGATGTGAAATAGATGTCAAGAAACTTAGAAGCAGTTTGTATTATTTAGACATATTTAAATTATGAAATATTTTAAATTTTTAATGGATTTTTTCACCATAAATATTAAGCTTTGATCATGGTCGAAGTAATTAAGTAATAAATAAGAATATTAGACTACTTAAAATGTAAAAAACTACTTACAGAATAGGTAATTTTAAGGTTAAATATGGGCAGTTTGTTTATATTTTATTTGTATTAATTATTTTACATTTTATTTGACTTTAGTAAATATTGGTTGTTATTGAGGTTAAAGCTTAAGTATTCATTTTCTTTACGAAAAGAAGATTGAAACTAAACCTCAAATTTTTATCCTAAAATAATACTATTACTAAAATAATATTAAACAATTTCGGTATATCTGCAAGAAATACGACAAACACCCTATTGAAACGTGCTTAAAAAATTCGTTACCATAAATTCATGCAATAACGAATCTGTTGTTTATTAAGTTGGTACGGTCAATATTTTAAGGTCAAAAACGGTTTTCTAGCTGGTCTTCAGTGATGCAAGCCTTCAGAGTGCACGGCGAACGGTTCATAATGACGTGTTTTTAATAATTCAGCAAAATGTCTCGTTGGTATGAAACCATTTGTTTCATTCACCATTTGACGTCGCTGCTACTCGATAATAAGCCCCTTCCTCATATCTCTTAACCCTCACAGTATTTCTCTAGAACAAAGAAAAACATTGTTTTTATTACACATAATACCTTATTATTTATTATTCACTAATCGAATTAAACCTCACAATGAATTTAAAACTTTAAAGGCATCTTCTGTCTCAACAATACCTCTTCTCTATCAACAATACCCTTGATTAAGATTTATGTTTAGTAAAATATGAAATATATTAATGATAACACTCACACTTAGTCCGGTTTCATTAGATATTCACTTCACTTTTACGCAGCGCAATAATATTCTCTGATCTGATCTGATCTCTTCAATATATTTTATGCCTGCTTTTTGATAATAATAACCACAACACTGCGCTAAATACTCGTCACCAATATTATCCACGAACCAAAAAAGTTCTATTAATTGAATACTCGTAACAAACTGCATCTACCCCACAGAAATCGAAATAATTTACTTAGTTTTTTGTGGTCTACCTGCTAAACTTTAATATTTATGTGAACAAGACGAATGAAACTAAAAACGAATGATGATTATTGAACTAGTCATTGGTTGCAGACAAAGTGAGTGTGTGTGTGTAATGTGCGTGTCTACAGTATTGTAACAACTTATAGAAGAAGGTCGTAAGTCAAACCGAAGCGTCAGTCTATTGCTTTGTGAGATTGCTCATGGACTTTTGGTCGGCACTGTACTTACCACCTGTCTCTGCATCACCCAAAGGTTGACCGGTAGAAAATACCTATGGCATTAAGTCTGGTTCTGTACATTTATGTGCTTAAAGTATTAAATGAATAAATGGGCTGAGAATTGATGTTATAAGTAAGGCAACGGTGCGGTATAAAAGAAGATGTACTTACTGACAATTATTAAGGTTAGATGGTTTGGTTATGTTGAGAAGATGAGTGAAAGGTGACTAACAAAACTTATTTACAGAGAGATGCGAGTGGAAAGGAACGCCGGGAGGCAAACGCTAGAAGGACATAATTGATTGTGACATTGCTGTTAGGGATGTTCTTAAGGCGATGATAACCGACTTTTAATGGTTTTATATTGAAAATCACGTCTAAACGAGTAGTGTTAATGATTTAGAAAAAAAAAAGCTAAATAAGAGCATTTTCTTAATAACTTAACATAAGAATATTTTAGATTATGTTTATATTAAATATAGTGAAATTAATTTGTAAAGTTATATCTATCGCGGATAAAAACTGACAATCACGAAAAATCTATCAAGCGTATTTTTCTGAAACCTTCACCATTTTAAAAGTAATTTAATTATTGATCTTTTAGTATATGTGTTTTATTAAAATAGCTTTTGTTTTATGTTTATTAAATTAATAATGCGTCTAATTTGGGTCAGCGCTCCTTGATAAGCGAGTCCTATTACTGGCTGGACGTACGACACGTTGCGTGAGCTCAGTACAGAACACGCAAACTAACTACTCAAGGTCACTGGCATATATCTGCGTCTTAAGAAAGGTCAGGTACGTAGGTAGTACTCGCAACCGACGTGCGTGACTGACCGACCACATGTACATACGAAGGAAAAGAAGATCGTTAGCAGGTGGGGTTCTGTAGTTTCTGCCTATCCCCATGGGAAGAAGGCGTGAGTTTATGTATGTGTACCTTTGCATGAATGACAACTAAGAAAAACTTTTTACAAAGAAAAAACAACCGACTTCCAAAAAAAACACTACAAAGTGAAAAATAACTTTTATTTCGGAAGTCGGTGTTTTTGTTTTTTGCCACCGACTTCCGAAATTAAAGTTATTTTTTCACTTTGTAGTGTTTTTTTGGAAGTCAGTGTTTTTTTTTTGGAAAACTTTTTTATTTTTCACTATTTAGTTGTGGTACCTACCCCACACAAATTCGAATACTACTACCTGCTATGTAAATACCAGTGACAGGAACTTAACATATCATGCACATACTAAGTGGGAAAAAATACGTATTATTGAAGTTAACTCAAAAACTATCCAAGCAACGTTAATATGGGACCACCACCTCGAGAGCATACTCGTTCAAACAAAAATAAATTTCAAAATCGGTCTTCAATTGACGGAGAAATCGGTGGTAAAAAAAACATACGCTACGAACATAGAACCACCTCCTTTTTGGAAGTCGGTTAAATAGTTATTTATGCAACTGTTGCATAATAAGGGGTATTAAAACATGAATGTGGGTTTATCATAGCATCACATGAGTGTTTTAATACCTAATTATAACAGTTGCATACAATAATATTTTATCTACACCCATGATACGAATCCTCTATAAAAGTTTCTGAAACCACTGGTTGTTTGTAATTCAAGATCAAGAATAAAGAAATTCCCACGAAATTCAGTACAACTGCACGTATGTACGTCGCCTGCAGCAGCACAGCACACACACATGCGTGCAGCGGGTGCTGCTGTCCCCCGCTTGAACGTTGAAACGAGTTGCGTAAGTAATCAAATTTAGTACAACTGTGGTACAACATTGTAACACTCATTGGGATGAGGTAATGGTTACTATGACACTGGCTGTTTTAATGACGGCAATAAGCTAACTGCTTCTGAAACTTTTATAGGGGTTTTATAGCATGGGTGTAGATAAAAATAATTAAAGCATTAAGTATAGTGCTTTTATTGTTTCAAAGTCAAATGCAAACGCTATCAATTAAAACCTACTACTTTTAATGAATTAATCTTAATTAATTGATTACAATCGTTATTCAATTCGCGTTTGTACTTGACGTTTCTAAGACAAGGGTCCAATTGTCTCCAAGATTGTCTGGTCAAGAAAACTAGAGGTATTCGAAAAAGCTACTTAATTTTGTTGAAATAAAGTTCAACATTAGTCTAGTATCAAGCGACACTTAATAAAATTGAAATTAGATTATCGGAATAGTTGGAAACTTGAAGTGTAATGGGGTCTGGTATAAACAGTAATTTGGTATCATTAGAACTGATAGCTTGGAATAAGTGATAATTAAGTTCAAGTTTTAATTTTGGGCTTTTTCTTCAAATCTTTGGTCGTGGCTAGGGGTAGGTATGGACCAGAAGGGCCACACAAAATTCTTCTGAAAATTGAAGACATTATTTTAAAAACCACCTTAGTCAAATTTGTTAGTTTTACAGTAGACGAGAAAAACAACTTCATATTTAATTTTGGTGGCGTAACTAACTCATATCATGAAATTGGCAAAGGTGGTTTTTTAAATAAAGTCTTCAATTCTTCTGAATAAATCGAAACCAATATTTATGAGTAGTACAAACGGGATCCAAATTGTGTAACACACTTTCTAACACAGTCCGAAGGATTTTGAAGGAAATTTGTAATCCATGCTCAACAACGTCAATAAGACAGCGTCCTAACCAAAAGCGATCGTCGCGTCGCGTGAACTCGCGACTGTCGATTTCGTTATGTTCGGCGAACCCGAACGCGTGGTCGCACTGACAGAGGGTCACCGCACTGGACTACAGTATTAGCCGACGTTCGCACGGACGTTATAAAATCGCGGCGGGATTTTATCGCGCACTGGACTTTCAACTCTCGGTTGTTCTAGCCGAGCGTTGAGAATCCAACGCGCTGGGACGCACTCTCGCCCCAGTGCGTTCTCGGCGCTAAGCAGAGCGTTGAAAATCAATTGTCCGAAAAAAAATCGTCGCAATTTTATTACGTCCGTGCGAACGTCGGCGATCTTGAACTCGTGGTCGCGTCTAAAGAGGGCGCCTTCCGGGTTTCTGAACAAATGAGTGAAATATTATTTAAAACGCCGATTGCGTATTCGCGCGATGGATCTTTTTGGTTAGGACACAGTGAATGTTGTTGAATTGTCAAAATGCAGCATGTCTGCATGTTTGTGATTCGTTTGAAGGTATCATTCGCAGCATGCCTACTGTACAAGAGAAGCGATGCGTGTATGATTTTGAAACAAAACTAAAATTGAATGATAACATCGGAATCGTTCTACGAAACTAGGTTATTATTCTTCCATTTCTAGAATTAGGTACAGTTCAACTCTTCCATGAGCCTTATGTTAATTAAAATTGGGAAGTTCTAATAAAATAATAGCTTTAGCTAGGTAGCGAGTAATTACTTTTACTCTCGGACTTTTTTTCAAATTCCTTTTTTTTTGTTTGCCGAAAAGAATCCTCGTAATTCTTATTTTTGTCACAGAGGATTTTGGGGTTTTGTAAAATTAAGGTGTTGAGTTGAGATTTGAGATAGGTACTTAAAGGTATCCACTATGTTCTTCTGCAACTGCTTCACTATGTGGAGCAGTTGAAAGAGTGTGGAGCGCAAGAGGTTCGCGAACATAGTGGATACCCACCTTAAAAACCTTATGCCTACAAGCTGGGCAGGTCATACCTTTTTGCGCCTTTATTGGGGGACGTTCGGTCGTGGGATCAGCTGCACTTGGTGATGGGGCCCGCTCGGCATAGCGGGCTAAGCCCACGTTCATCTACTTGATTTTCAATGCTCGACTTAACACCGAGAGTTGAAAATCCAGTGCGCGATAGAATCCCGCCGCGATTTTATTACGTTCGTGCGAACGTCGGCTAATACTGCAGTCCAGTGCGGTGAATGTACAAGTATGTCCAGGGCCCCCGACACACGGTTGGAGAAGGAACAGTGGGGTTTTACTCGGTAGGATAAGAGTCCGAAATGTTGCTCCGTTATCCCCAGAGGGAATATCCATTTCCTACGGAAAAAAAAGGTCATAACTACCTACGAGTATTAGCTGTAACTTTTTGCATGTCAAGATGAGTTCAGAAATTATAAATACCTACTGAAATAATCTCCCTAACTTTCTTACATTTCTATTTGCAGTCTCGTTGACAAGGAAGTTTTGATGTCTTCGTTAAGACACACAGTCAAGTTTAAGCACCCAAATAATCATATGGAACAAAGTTGAATTTATACACGAACACGGAAGAAACTTCATCGCTTTCGTTAATTAATCTTATTAAGAATAATTTAACTTTGGGACAAAAGTTCCATATGCCAAGTGTACCTACCTACCTACTAGCAGACCAAGATAATTTGACAATTATTGTCAGTAGTGACGCTATCGTATTGTACAAATCAGTCACAAATTTGGTATTTTGTAACTGATTTGTACGATACCCTTATTAAGGACGAATTTCACCAACAAAACAGGGGGCTACAGTCTCGACATAGATAGCGATCCACCGAATTCGGTCCCAAAGTCTTAAAGGGCTCCCTACACGGTTAAAATTACTTGACAAGAATGTGTTATTTTCGTGCTTTACAAGCAATTTTGACCGTCAAGGGACTCCTTAAGGACTTTGCGCTAGGTATCTATGTCGAGACTGCAGCCCCGAATGCGATCGGCACATCTAAACCGCGTTCAAGACCTGTCAGTGTCATCATTGTTGTGGAATATTGACACTGACAGCTCTTGAACGCGGTTAGATGTGCCGATCGCATTCAGTTTCATTGATGAAATTCACCCATAAACGGAACGCGGGACCAAAGGAGCTAAGTAGGCAGGTGGGCTGTTGTATCGCACCAACTTGTCTAATTCAGTCGGTTAATAATGGCAGGTATACTAGAGAAATTTAATATTACAAGGTTGACAGAGTCATGCCGAAGATTTACATTTTCTCGAATATTGTCTATTGGCGGCAAACGCCATTTTGCCGGACAAACTCTCCAGTTACGAAGTTGTATGAAGGTACCTTACCTAATTCAATGGTAAATATTTATCTTTAAATATACTTAAAACTTTTTACAAAAAAAAAAAAACAATCGACTTCCTAATTTTCGTTTTTTGCCACCGACTTCCGAAGTTAAAGTAATTTTTCACTTTGTAGTGTTTTTTTGGAAGTCGGTTGTTTTTTTTTATTAGTTTTTTTTTCACTTTTTAGTTGTGGTACTTACCTACCCCACACAAATTCGAATAACTTATCATCATCATAGGATCCACATAAACTAAGTGGGAAAAATACGTAAGTATTATTGAAGCTAACTCAAAAACTACCGAAGCAAAGTTAATAAAGTTTAAATGGGGCCACCTCTAAAGTATGACCTACCAAACAAAAAAAGAATCATCAAAATCAATTCACATAATTGGCGGAGTACACGCGTAACAAACACAAAAAAAAAGTGGTGGCACTCCGGGAGTGCCGACAGAAGTGAAAACTTAAACAAGATCGCCTCGGTAAAAGAAAAATACTTATATAGAACATTGGTCCGTAACCTTATCTAAATAAAGAGCACAATCGCGTTTACAAAAAAAAACTTCCGAAACCTTTAAAGTAAAAATACTTGCATAGAAAGAAAAAGAAAAGAAAGCCTCGATATGTGAAGATGAATTCTGTGTATGTATAATTAATATGCAATCTGCCTTTCGTCACGGACCAACCCCGACAAAACACGTGAGGCATATCTAATACCATTAACTTTTCCAGGGATATGGCATGAGGCTGTTATTTTCTTTACAATCTTTACAAAATCGAAATGAACTACAAAGAAACACAACGGGTTGCTTATCACGTAGTTACCCCTACTTAATCGCATAAAGACTGACGAAAATAGATTGCCTTCGTGTTAAAGTGGGAGAACTCATAGTCAATCGTATAAGGCACCTGTCCCACCGGCCGCCGGCGAATAACCTGAAGCGAGTAGAGCTGGGCAAACTAAAAACAAGTGCGCGACTGCAACGAGCAATTACTTGCTGGTATGCACCTATATGTACCAAGTGAGAATCTCTCAGCGTTCTGCCCGCCAAGCGAGTGTTTACGCTGAGCGAGTACTTTCTTAGATAGCTCTTATCGCTGCGTCAAACGAGTACTCGCCAGCAGCAGCGGTGTGAACAGTCAGCGACCAACTATGACTACATTAAAAGTATGAATCTCTTTTACTTACATGGGACCAAATCTTTTGTACGTTTCTTAATAAATAAATAAAACTTTATTCAGGTAAAAAGGTAAAATACTAAATACAAATTTGCTTAAATCTACGAAAAATTCAATTAGGTTATGTTATCTGCCTGAACTAGGTCATCCTGTGTTTCAGGCGAGGCAAGGTATAATATATTTCTAAATAATCACATTAATTAAAAAATCTAGCTATCTAATAGGTATGTAAAACGGTGTAAATAGTACAATAAATCCTACTTTCTAAAATCTTAGTACCTATCCTTACTTAGCTAAACTTAATTAGTACAATTTTTTATTTTTATTTAAGTACAACTAATAGTTTCTCTGTATCTTCATAGGACATACTTTGAAGAGCTTCCTTGAGAATTATTTTACAATTATTATAATTTAGAGAATAAATTTTAGCTCTCGCATTTACTCAGTTATAAAGTAATGGTCCTAGGAAGACAAAAAAATTGGCTGCGAAGGCATGTTTTGTACTTTTTGTAGGGCAAATTATGTCTTTCAGTCTCTTTTTTAGTAAATTCAGTGCTATATAGGGGGCTGCGTGTTGTTTAAATACGATGCTCATTATGAATAACTGTTGAGCTGTTAGTACTTCACAGGATTTATATAGTAGGTTAGTGGGGAAAAGGAAAGGGCGGCAAGTAGACACCCTAAGAATTGCTCTTTAAGCTCTTTCAATAGATAGTAGCAAACTTATACCTGCTCCACCCCAAGAGGTAATGCAGTAAGCCAAAATTGACTGACAGAGAGCAAAGTAAACTCGCCTCATTCATTTTGGGTCTACAATATAACGTAGTTTTTTAAAACGAATATTAGCTTACGTATTCTATTAAGTATTTAAAGCTTCTATGTGTTGTTTAAAAGATAGGGTTTCATCTATTAAAATTCCTAGATATTTTATTTTATTAGTTATATTAATATTAGGACACGTAAGCAGGCAATCTGCAGGGACCATACAACATTGAGCATACATCGTTGAGGGCAAAACAGATGTTTGTTTGCACATTGCAAACTTAATATGATTTGTCTTAGCCGCATTTAGGGTTAGTGAGCGTGAACATCGTTGATATAGTTTGACCGACCGAGACCGCTCTGTACCGCGCCAAAGGAATGTGCGGCGAGGCGGGGGGTATGATCGTTGACGAATGACCGGCCTGCACTGCCCGCCCGTCTCACCGCGCATTATGGCACGGTTCAGCGGTATTGGTCAAAGTATAGCTAATTGCTTCCTCGTCGGCGCGGCACCGGCGGTGGGACAGGTGCCTAACTACTGGTTTTGTAAACAAAGTTTTGATTTTAAAAGGTAGCGATGGAGATTTCTTGCAGTAACCAACCCATCATTATTTGTTTATTGTTCTCTTAATTGCACACCTACATGAAATTGTAAAATCAGTATTCATACCGCTTTACGGGGTTTTTAATGATTAATTGAAATGTTACATATAAAATGTAGGTTATACTTAGTAAAATATAAAGTAAAAATAGTATTTTTTTTAATCTCATATCTTTAAGCAAGCAATTCTTGTATTATATGTATATATATAATCTGAATCTCGGAAACGGCTCCAACGATTTTCATGAAATTTAGTATGCAGGGGGTTTCGGGGGCGATAAATCGATCAGCTAGGTTTCATTATTAGAAAACGTCGTTCAAAAAAAAAAAAACCTGGCTAAGCACGGTCATCCAGATATTAATATTTAAACACGAGAAAATAGCAAAATTAACAAACAAAGTTTAGTTGTAAAATGTAAACCAAAATTAAATTACTTAATTTTGGTTCACTAATTACATTACATCCATCTTCTGACAAAATCTTAAACATACACGATTCATCTCCCGGCAAACTCCGGTGTTGATGTCAGACGAGCATTGAGCATAGTGAGGGCCCAAACGAGGGGCGAGTAAAGGCTCATGCTGACGGTACGGCCAGTAAGTAGTCTGTGACTTCGGATTTCGCGGCCTTTTTTTTTTTTTGGGTGGGAAATTTTCAAATAACTTCTCCCGCTCTGGGTGGAGCGGGAGGGCGTGTCGACTCTTACTGACTAAAACCCACCCGTGTACCTTCGGTTGCCCTGTTGCCGGGGGCCACGATTTACCTTTCGGCCCATATTCGCAGCCCCGGCAGGCATTGGCCCTAGCGGACCTCGTCAATTCTACTGACATCTCTTTAAGGCGCGCATGGAACACAACGCGCCGTCGACCCGGGCTTGGTCCTTATCGGACGGCGAGCTACCCATTGCTCACCGTCCGCAAGCCCGCGCCTACGGTGGCCGTAAATCGGCTCGCAATTCCCGCCCCGGGCGTCTCCTCCTGCGGCGGTTAGGGGCGTGAGGGCGCGAAGTTTGCCTCTCTCTCACGCATTCCGCCTCCTCCTTCGCGGCCTGAGTTGTTTTTTTAGACACAACAGGAACAAAAAACCTTAGATACCTACCAACTGCGCTACCAAATCAATCTGCCTCGCCTTTTCCCAACTTTGTTGGGGCCGACTACCAGTCTAACCGGATGCAGCTGAATAACAATATTTTACATGGAGCGATTGCCTATTTGATCTCCACAACCTAGTTACAGGGTATACGACATCATTTCATTTCATTACCTGACTGCCCCAGAAGGAGGGTAATGTTTTTCGAAAGTATGTATGTACAGTAAGCGCTCAAAAGTGCATGAGTACGCTAAGAGTCGTATTGCTGTGAACACGCGGTATAGTCCGTACATTTGTATGTGTAAACAGTCAGACGTCTGTGGTGTGAGTGCCGTACACACACCACAGAGAACGCAGTTTCGCACTACACACTATCGTATCGTCACGGTTCGCGGGCGCCGCACTTATATTTCCATAACTTTTGTTAGCACGCATCATACTCGTACGCGTGACCTTGGCCAGTGTATCGCATTGCTAAAATTCGAAAGTAAATTATATGTGCAGATAGCAGAAGGCGTTAAGCGTTGATCTTAGATTCAAGATGGCTAAGGTTCTAATCTCGTAAATCACAGCGCTGTTTTTGCAAATATTATTATTTTTGTTTGCAATAATAATATTTTTAGATATCCTGCCTATTTATTAATGTTGTTATTGCAATAAAGGGTTTAGAATAAAAAATGCGTGATATGTTATAATAAAAAATAAATAATATTTATTCGTTATGTTTATTTTACTTAAGTATAGTTATCAAACTGCTACAATTATTTATCATTACTTCACCTGAATAATATGTGAAATAGATGTCTAGAAACTTAGAAGCAATTTGTATTATTTTGACATACTTATTTAAATTTTGAAATGTTTTAAATTTTAAATGGATTTTTTTGCACCATAAATATAAAGCTTTGATCATGGTCTAAGTAATTAAGCAATAAATAAGAATATTAGACTACTTAAAATGTAAAAAAATCTACTGACAAAATTGTTGATTTTAAGGTTAAAGGCAGTTGTTCATATTAATTATTTTAAACTTTATTTGGCTTTAGTAAATATTGGTTGGTATTGAGGTTATAGCTTAAGTATTCATTTTCTTTACGAAAAGAAGATTGAAACTAAACCTCAAATTTTAATCCTAAAATAATACTATTACTAAAATAATATTAAACAATTTCGGTATATCTGCAAGAAATACGACAAACACCCTATTAAAACGTGCTTAAAAAATTCGTTACCATAAATTCATGCAATAACGAATCTGTTGTTTATTAAGTTGGTACGGTCAATATTTTACGGTCAAAAACGGTTTTCTAGCTGGTCTTCAGTGATGCAAGCCTTCAGAGTGCACGTCGAACGGTTCATAATGACGTGTTTTTAATAATTCAGCAAAATATCTCGTTGGTATGAAACCATTTGTTTCATTCACCATTTGACGTCGCTGCTACTCGATAATAAGCCCGTTCCTCATATCTCTTAACCCTCACAGTATTTCTCTAGAACAAAGAAAAACATTGTTTTTATTACACATAATACCTAATTATTTATTATTCACTAATCGAATTAAACCTCACAATGAATTTAAAACTTTAAAGGCATCTTCTGTCTCAACAATACCTCTGTTCTATCAACAATACCCTTGATTAAGATTTATGTTTAGTAAAATATGAAATATATAAATGATAACACTCACACTTAGTCCGGTTTTATTAGATATTCACTTCACTTTTACGCAGCGCAATAATATTCTCTGATCTGATCTGATCTCTTCAATATATTTTATGCCTGCTTTTTGATAATAATAACCACAACACTGCGCTAAATGCTCGTCACCAATATTATCACGGCACGAACCAACAAAGTTCTATTAATTGAATACTTGTAACAAACTGCATCTACCCCACAGAAATCGAAATAATTTACTTAGTTTTTTGTGGTCTACCTGCTAAACTTTAATATTTATGTGAACAAGACGAATGAAACTAAAAACGAATGATGATTATCGAACTAGTCATTGGTTGCAGACAAAGTGAGTGTGTGTGTGTAATGTGCGTGGCTACAGTATTGTAACAACTTATAGAAGAAGGTCGTAAGTCAAACCGAAGCGTCAGTCTATTGCTTTGTGAGATTGCTTATGGACTTTTGGTCGGTACTGTACCTATGTCTATTTCTTTGGCACGGTCAGTAGCCTAAATAGCTTGATGGATTTTAACATGTGAGGTGTTGTTAGATTAGTCATAATTGTGGGATTGTCATAGGCTATATAATATTTATATATTGCATCTGCAAATACAAAAAAAGGAGGGGTAGGTTTAAATAAAAAACTACATTATTGGTATCAAATAAAAGCTAGTAATGAGTCCAATTTATATTAATATATTATTTTAATAAAAATAAAAAGTATGGATATGCCCCCGGAAAACCGGGATTTTGAAATTATTAAGACTTTTTAAGGAATTTTAAATGTTGTAATGTGTAGAATAAAGAATACATCAATATGAATTAGAAATATTTAACCCTTTTGCTGTCTTTTTAATAGTATATAGGTGATCGGACTCCAAGAAAAGGATAGGTATACTATAAAAACAATATAATAATATAATATATTTTAAATGTTTATCTATCGCATTCTATAAATTTCTAATGTAGTAGTTTTACTTTAACAATATTAGATTCAATCCCGTAAGTACCAAAATGAAATCCCGGAAAAAAGGCTTATCCATGTTATGATTGCTATGACTGTTCATGATGCGAGTGCATAAAATCACTGATTATAATGCTTGTTTTTCTCTTTTCAGTTATGTGTTTTTGCAGTCGGGTTTTTTGTTTTTAAATATATTTTTTTTCCCCTTGGTAAGACTGTTGGTTGTCAGACTTTCGGGTTGACGAGTAACGACTGTCAAAGATCCACGAATGACAGCCGGGACCAACGGTTTAAAGTGCTTTATGAGGCACAGAAGAGTCTTGGTATGTAAAGGTGATGGTCAACCATCCACGGACCAACCCCGGCAAGCGTAGCTTAACCTGATCGATCGACCCGTGCGGCTGTTATTACTTAGCCACGAGCTCTTTCAATAGGGCTTACAGGGGCTCATATGCGCTGTATCACATTGCAATTTAAACTAGGCAAGCAAAAAAATATATATTACAATAGACGTAGATATATTTAGTAACCTGTTCCGCTAAGCTATTTCTGAAGAGCCATAAAAAACTCCTGAAATAAAACGACACGTCATTCACCTTTCAACGAGGCATCCTCAGGATGACGATTGACTTGTCGCGAACGAACACGGCGTGTTGCCACACCGAGCGCTGAACGCAAACTGACAAGGCAAGCAAGTATTTTTTTTGCAATCTACAAGATCCTAAAATAGAGACACACGCATCGATTAGGACGGGACGCAGATGGATTTAAAATTCACAATCTGTATAACTACTCATTACCCTTCCAGCCTTTTCCCAACTACATATTTTGGCATTGGCCTTGAGTATGAACAGATGGGACCAAATATTAGTAGGTACACACGGCTACATATCAAGCTGTACATTTCCAGTATAAGCGAACCTCTCATTGTGCGGAAATCCAATACAATGCGGAATCAGCATAAACTGGAATTATATAGCTTGAAATGTAGTCGTATGTATCTATTTTACACGGCGACGCAAAAAACAGACTTAAGTAGCTAACATTATTTAAATTCAAATGAACATTTTCATTGTATGTCCTAATCAAGTCCAGCCAATTTATAATTTTATTAAAGTTGTCTTTTTCATTCAAACTAGATATAAGATAGCAGTCTAGAGTTAAACAAAGTATTTCTTTAAGATTTATCATCATCATCATCATTTCAGCCGAAAGATGTCCACTGCTGGACATAGGCCACCTCCAAGCACCGCCACTTCGACCGGTTCTGTGCTTCCTGCATTCAGCGTATTCCTGCGGGCTTCACAAGATCATCGGTCCACTTTATGGAAGGCCTTCCAATGCTACGCGATCGCCGCTCCAGAACCTATCGACCCCATCGGCCATCTGTTCTGCGAGCAATGTACCCTGCCCATTGCCATTTAAGTTTCATATATGAGATTGAATAAATATAAAAGTTATTTGTAGTTCCTCTTGCATTTTCCGTTTAATGGCGACGATAAGTCAAATGTCATAATTTCATGAAAAAATCATTCAATGGAACAAATCTAACTTATAGAGATGTATTAATGATTCTAATGATTACAATTTTGTAAATACATGGGCGTCGGGAGCGGGGTGCAAGGAGGAGCACTTGCACCTCCCAATAAATAGATATAAGTAGGTGTAAAAACATTCAGAAGTAAAGAAATATCCGAAAACGCCTAACACAATATGATAGGGAACTTAACCTACTCGAGGCAAAATAAAAAAAAAATCAAGCTCGCTTCGCTCGCTCTTGCATTCTGCCATCTCTCAATTTTGGAATTGCTTCTGTGCATTAGTCTGCAAAGAACCGAACTCTTTATGTCCGAAAATCTAATCGGCCCTAGGCGAGGTGCTAACATTATTGAGCTTGCTTCGCTCGCTCTTGTAAATTGTTAAGCTCCTTTGTATAAATTGACTCCTCTTTCTATATGAATAGACAAAATATCCCATTCGAGGCGAGATGCAAAAATTATCGAGCTCGCTTCACTCGCTCTTGAATCCTACATTCTCTTATTCGTTAAGCTTTTCTGCAAAAGTCGACAACGTTATTCGTTGTATGAACGGACAATGATAACTTATCAAAGGTGAACTGCAAAAATTATCGTGCTCGCTTCGTGGAGCTGAAGATGTACCCTCCTGAAAAAATCAAAAACCAAATAATTTATTTCGGAAAAAATATCCATATTATGTTAGTATAGAACTTACAAAAATATGTTAGTAGAACTAAAATCCTAAAACAATATTACAATAAAACCAAAAAAAAAAAAACAAAATCAAAATTAAATTAAATTATAATCAAAATTAAATCAAATCAGAATTAAAATAACATAAAATTACAGTCAAAACAAAATTAAAACAACGTCAAATCAAAATTTAAATAACATTGAACTAAAATAAACCTGCGAGCAGATACATAATATTTGTATCATATTTTGAACAACATACAACCTGATACTATGTTGTAAATTTTAAACAAGAATTTCGAAGAAGAAGTCAGAAGAGTTTAAGGATCAGCTATAAAATTACTCTTATCACTCTTTGGGACTTCTAATGGTTATTTTAATGAATAAAGAGATCCTTGTTTCTCACAGAACATTAAAGAGTTAATAAGAAGGAGGTTTTGTTCGAGTTTGTCGGAAAAGGATGTAGTAACGGTATTGTCTGTTTTGTTCATGAAAAGATTAAACAAGATTTGTTCGATAATCCTTAAGGCGCGGGCCACACAGAAGGGACGTGAGACGAAGACGGGATGCAGACACGGCATGGACGAGAAGTTGATGCGAATTTTCATATTATACATATAGAAGAGACGAGGCGCAGACACGGACGGGACGAAAACGCTTCATACTGTGCTGTCTTAATATTATTTTTTGTCTGTCTTTTTTTTATGTTATATCTTCCTTTTAATTTAGCTTCTAATAAATGTATTGTTGTCTTCTTTTTAAATTTTTGATGTAAATGGATGGCCTGAAACACAGGTTTTCATAAACCTAGATCAGACAGGTCTACATTACATTTAGAATTAAATTTTCCTTGATTGTAATAATGTAAATCATAATTTTACTTTACTTTATACTTGAATATTTTTTTTTTCTTTGACACTTCATTTCGAGGGCAGCAGCGGTGGCGGCGGTTACGAGCTTATGAAAGGAGATGTCCGTTTTTTGTAGGGACGTTGGTTTTTTATTCCGAGAAAAATCTAACCAGCATCAAACTACATCTAAATAAAAACGACAAAAATATGGAACTAGGAACCACTAAAACAATATTTTTAGAACCCTCCATGTAAGAGAAAAATTATAAACTATTTAAAGTACAAATATTTTATTTGTTGATGGCAACTATGACAAATAAGATATAAATTGACACATGGTTCTGTCATTACTGTCAATCAATTGACAGTAATGACAGTAACATGTGTAAATTTTGACAAGTTTACTATTTGAATATCAATATGACATAAATTGACACATAGTACTGTCATTACTGTCAATGAATTGACAGTAACATGTGTCAATTTTGACAAGTTTACTATTTTATGGGGTGTGTTCACTATATTATCCTAGATCATTAGAAAGGTTTGTTCGTTTTAGGAGTAAATACTTACTAAAATAAAAAATATTTTTCTCAAAATTGGAGGTCTTTAAAAATTTATGATAAAGTTAGAACCACTAGTTTTTGGGATGTCTATTCAAATATATTTAACTTATCCTGGTTAGAATTATTGAATAATAAAAAACCATTTTAGGACATGTCCTTTATATCTTGAGTTTGACGATTACCCCGCGCCCTCTCCGCACTCCGCTGCGTCCACGCCACCACCGTGTCCGCGTCTTGTCCTTTCTGTATGTTTTGTGCCAGATCGTGAAGAAAAATGAAGATACGTGAAAGGGTGCCGTGTCTGTGTCCCGTCCTCGTCCCACATCTCTTCTGTGTGGCTCGCGCCTCATGTGACATTACGAAAGCGGGTTCATATCGACAGGGTGATCAAAAAAAACTGTTTGATTCTCTAGGACCGAGATTATGAAAACCATGGCAGGGGAACGGTTCACTCACAAATACTGGATTAAAATTAAAAAAGAATGCGGAAAATAATGTTGCGCCTACCTTGACTCATATTTTACTGAGTTAGCCCTTCAAAAGTAACGGCGGCTTATATATAATACCCATAGAACCTTTTTAATTAACTAACTTTTCTTCAAATTAATATTTTATCTAACAAAATGCACCTAGTTGGTTAAGAGTTTTCAAGTTTCGTATTAATTAGCAACATTCTTTATTTTTTGTCTCTTACTCAGTCCCCTTGAAAAAAGCTGCTGGAAAAAACCTGCCAAGTGCGAATTGGATTCGCGCTGTCAGGATTCCGTATTGTTATGTCATAGTAAAATGGTTATATGACGCGTGTTTGACGGAGCACAAACCTTGAAACCACTTTTTAGGGTTCCGTAGTAAACAAGGAACCCTTATAGTTTCGTCATGTCCGTCTGTCTGTCTGTCTGCGGTCTAGCTCCAAGACTGTTAGTACTAGAAAGTTGTAATTTGGCATGGGTATACATATTAGTCATGCCGACAAAGTGGCAAAATAAAATTATGTTTTTTTTAGGGTACCTCCCCTACACGTAAAGTGGGGTGTTTTTTTTTTTTGGATCCCTTGGTGTGGGGTATCGTTGGAAAGGTCTTTCAAAAACATTGTGAGTGTGCTAAAACCATTTTTGAATTCAGAGATCCGTTTAGGTTAGTAGGCTTTACAAGTTAACGAGTAATAATCGACCAACTTAAATTTGCGGTTGAAAAAACATGTTCACCCATACATTCTGTATGAAAGATTTTTTTTTAACTACAAAGTTAAGTTTGTTCTTGGGATAAATTCATCCCAACTACGGAACCCTACATTGTGCGTGGTCCGACATGCACTTGGCCGGTTTTTTGTATTTTAAACTTTACTCGACCGAATTAAGGGAATAGCACACATTTCAAACTCGGAAAGGGATCGTGACCGTATCAACTCGAGCCATTCAGTATTCTTCTTGTCTTACTAAATAAAGCTTTACTCAAAGAGGTAAAACTTTATTTTGAACTTTATTCGTATAACAATAGGTACGGTTTTGTTTTGTTTTTAATATTTTCTCAGTTACTTCTAATCATGGTCTGACAGTTTGAGTAATTTAAGTGGCCTACCCAAATGTCCTGTTTTTGGTATTGTTCGTCGAATCGTTGAGCTCCTTAAATTCTGAGTTGAGCTGCACGATAACTGACAAATGCGTGCACTGACTGGACAGGCCCTCTCAATCTGTGTGGTGCTTTCCTCAAAAGACCACTTCAGACACCAATCCACATGGCCTTCACATGATCTGACCAAGATTATGTCTGGACTTTAAAAGAGACTGAGACCTCTGAGTTTGTTTCGGCCTTTCTTCTCAGAGTAGTCAGATAGGAAACGCCGACCTCATCTAGTTTTAAAATATGATTGACGTGTAAAAGTGTTTGTACAAACCTACTTACAGAAATAAAATCATTTATCATTTATCATTTACATGGTCAAATTAAATTATCTAGCGAAACTCCGCAGACGTAATAGATATCGATATCTAAACATGATAAATTGCCTCGTTGGTCTAGTGGTCGCAAGCGCTACTGCTGAGCATGAGGTCCTGGGTTCGATTCCCGGGTCGGGCAAAGTGTTATTGGGTTTTTCTATCTGAAATTTCTCAGTAGCAGCTCGGAGTCTGGATTTGTGCCCGGTTGATGGCAATAGGCTCGCCCCCTATTACATGGGACTTAAACATAACTGGCGAAATGTGGGTGTACCTGCTACAGGGACACCTCTGCCCAACCCTTCGGGGAAACAAGGCGTGATGTTATGTTATGTTATGTTATAAATTGAAAAAGAAATATTTTCTTCGTTGTCATCAACCGCAGGTAGAGTAGCCACTTGAAATAACTGTCAGTTTATAAAAAAACGAGCGAGCCTTAAGTGCCTGCTAAACGGTCGCTAACCGCGTCCCAACAGAGGTGACTTTGGTAGTGGACAGGCAGAGCTGTTCGAAATTTCGTCGTAAACTGTGGTTTAAGACAAAATTTCGAACAGCTCTGCCTGTCGCCAACCAAGGTCACCTCTGTTGGGGACGCGGCTGGCAGCCGTGTAGCAGGCCCTTAACAGTAGTCGCGTAATAAGATGTGTAACATCTGACATCTCTCCTTGGTAGCAACATTAAAATTATATTCTGAAAAAAAATGATTCAGGTATTATTTGAAATGAATTTTCGTAACGAAGAATAATTATTTTTAATGAGAATTGAATTTAATTTAATGAACACTAGGAGTCATGCAAAATTGTTATTAAAGACAATAACAATTTTGTTCAATTTGAGGGAGACTGGAGACAATAGACTATGATAACTAAAACATGAGACACTTGTGATTTTAAAGTATTGAAGAAAATTGTGAAAATAATTAAACTTGTTAGTGTAAACATGCTCGTTTTATTGTAAACCAAATTCTTTTAAGTCTTATAAGAACCAATACTTCTTAAATAAATAAGGATTTAAAAAAAACCTCGTTGGTCGCAACCGCTACTGCTGAGCATGAGGTTTTGGGTTCGATTCCCGGGTCGGGTTACGTGTTATTGGGTCTTTCTATATGAAATTTCTCAGTAGCAGCTCGGAATCTGGATCTTTGCCCGGTTGATGGCAATAGGCTCGCCCCCTATTACATGGGACTGGGACTTAAACATAACTGGCGAAATGTGGGTGTACTTACTACAGGTACACCTCTGCCCAACCCTTCGGGGAAACAAGGCGTGATATTATGTTATATAAGATGAAATTAATATGTATTGCACATAATTACAGTAAAGTTAATTCTTATCTAATTTTGTGGACTTGAGACTTTTTACGTGGATTTAATGTCATATACGATTGGCTTTCTTTTCATAGATGTCATAAGACTTAATGTCGTGAACTGGTTCTTGCGATTTGAATGGTGCAAGAAACATACTTTAAAAAAAAGTGGAGAATCAAAACCTCTTTTGAAATACATCAAGTTGTAAACCGCACGAACCTGCACGTAGAACATTATTTTTTTGAACGAAGATGTTACAAAAACGAATGAATTTTATATTACCCAGACCGTAGATTAATACAGATGGTTTACTCCGCAAAATCATTTATAAAAAATAAATAAGGGACCGTTAAAGTATTACGTAAGCACTATAGGGGGGCGGGGGGGTTTATGCTTTGCTTATTTCTGATGACATGGGGGGTGGGGGGGTCTAGATGGTGACTACGTCAGCGGTAATTATTTTCTTTTTTACACATATTTCAACCCACACATTGTCTATGCTTGAAAACGAAACGCGTATTCGGGGATTCCCACAAATAATTAAGTAATACGTTTAGGTACTCGCTTAGAACCGAGTAGGGGAATTACCGCGTGCTATTCACTTGTCTAAATTTACACTTGTTAGAATTATAACTGCTGCTCATGAATCAATAAAAAAAACAGAATACGTAGGTACATTAAAAGAAAAATGCATATATACTTTTGCTGACAGATAATACTTGAACGGCCCCTAATTAAAAAATTAAGAAACACAAAGAACTGCCCTGCCAAAAAAACGAACTAAAACGTAGCAAACAAGTTGTATTGGTTGATCTGTATATACAAAGCGAAAGGTCATTGATCGGGGGACCGTTGAGTTGTTGTGTGGAACACTTTTTAATCTAAGAGGTCCTCCGACTGTAATGACAATTTTATTTACAATCGAACCTGGAAAAGTGAGAGTTCAAGGGACTGCGATCTCTTTTTCGCTTATGGAGGTGTCTCAGTAACTAGGGTTTTTAGCTTATAGAGGTACTGGAGCGGCCTTTCTCACTTATAGAGGTTGAGGCTGGTTGGGTTAAGGTATAGAGGAAAAAAATTATGTTATTTCCACGAAATTTAAGAATGAGTCATTTATAGCAGATATTAAATTACACTCGACTGTCGCTTATAGAGGTACAGGAGTGGCCTTACTCACTTATAGAGGTTGGGATGGTTGGGAAAGGTAGAGGAAAAAATTTATGTTTTTTCCACGAAATTTAAGAATGAGTCATAAATAGCAGATGTTAAATTACACTTGACTGTCGCTTATAGAGGTACAGGCAAGTAGCAGTCTCAATTATAGAGGTCCACGAGTGTATAAGGACTTTCTCTTATAGAGGTTTCTGTTTTTCACTTGTAGAGGTTTTAGATGGTTAATATTACGGGGCCTGGCAATTACTCTCATTTATAGAATTTTCTCGCTTACCCAGTTCTCACTTACCCAGGTTTGACTATATCTGTTTAGTCAGCGAGTAAATGAGTGACCTGATGTAAGAATTCTAACGATACCCCATACATCCAAATCTATTCAGGCATTTAAAAGTTATGGTACCACAAAGAAACACATACATACATACACGAACCCTGCAACATTACACTCCTTTTTGGGCAGTCGTGTAAAAAGTACTCTTGCTACGACACAATAAAGTGCAATAAAGTGCAATTAAGGTCGCACAGCGCTAATTACGTACAGTTATATTCACCTAGAAGTTGCCTCTCTGTCTGTCGCGTAACTCTTAGAATCTTCTAAATGCGTCCAACTCACTCAATAGGCCCGACAAGTCGAGCCCGTCGTGTACTTGAAGCTTCATAGCTAAAATTCGGAGTGAACCATCTCTATTAATCTGTACCCAGACTTAAACTCAATTGCTTGGTAAAAATAACGTTTTTAATAATACTCATTTTGCATTCATAACTTATTTTATAGGGTTATATTTATTATGTCCAACAATGAAACACTAAAAATTCAAAGTCTCATACACTTTTTAACCGACTTCCAAAAAGAGGATTATATGTTCGTCGCGTATGTTTTTGTTTTTTTTTTTACAGACAGAAGTCTATTTTTAACCGACTTCCAAAAAGGAGGAGGTTATATGTTCGACGCGTATGTTTGTTTTTTTTTTTTTTTTATGTATGTCCACCGATTTCTCCGTCATTTGTGGACCGATTTTGAAAATTCTTTTTTTGTTTGAAAGGGTATGCTTCCAAATTGGTCCCATATAAATTTTATTAACTTTGCTTGGGTAGTTTTTGAGTTAGCTACAAAATACGTATTTTTTTCCCACTTAGTATGTAGATGATATGATAAGTTCCTGACACTGGTAGTAGGTAGTGGTATTCGAATGTGTGTGGGGTAGGTACCACAACTAAAAAGTGAAAAATAAAAACTTTTTACAAAAAAAAAACTACAGACTTCCAAAAAAAACACTACAAATTGAAAGATAACTTTAATTTCGGAAGTCGGTGGCAAAAAACGAAAACACAAAACCAAAGACACCGACTTCCGAAATTAAAGTTCAATTCGTAGTGTTTTTTTTGGAAGTCGGTAGTTTTTTTTTTTTAACAGGTATATAAGACATTTTATTGGGTATCGGAATATCATTTATAGTTTTTTATTTATTTAATGGAATTGAACAATGAAACAAAATAATTAATAGTGTCTGTCTCATATAATTTATGGAGTAGGTGAACGACAAAACATTCTTGAGTTCAATGAAAAATGGTTTTATTCTTAATTTCACTCTCGACGTCCGGACTGTTTCTTGTTTTAATTTTACACACATTTGCATGGAAAGTACTTTCCATGCAAATGTGTGTAAAATTATCAGTTTCATACTAACGAATATCTGTTTTGCAAATTTGATCCTTATTACTACTAGAAATTATCCAACTGACTGTAATACAGTGTTTATCTGTGTCCATTGTGCAACTGTGTCATTGTTGACTGCCTAAGGTTTATTTGAATAAATAGAAAAAAAACACTTATTTGTAACACTAACATAATTATGATCCATTCCACGTTAATCTTCGAAATAATTATGTTAAATGCTAGGTAAACTTAAAAAATATGAAATTTTCAACCTTAATTTAATGAAAAATCTATAAAGAATGCTGTTTGTAAACACTTAAATTTTTGTAGAAAAAATTAAAAATGCTCCGCAGACACGTCTTCTCCCGCGCGGCGCTGATGCACACTGGGGTAAGGCTGGGGGTTCTCGAGAGTGTCCTTCCTTAAGCGATATAATGCACGATCGGGCAACGCAGCATTTGTTTTTTTTTTTTTTTCTGCTTCTTCTAATCCATCTGCGATCAGCCTGTTGGTTAATACGATGTCAATTGGAGTTTGACGCATCCTGTGACATGTCTCCTCATCAAAAATTTCAATTTAAGCACTACTTAAATTGAGGCTATTCGTTTCCTTTTTAGGCGGAATATGTAGTTAATTTTTGTGTCGCTCAAGTCTTTTTTTGTAGGTTATGCATGATCTTTCCACATCTTCCTTAATTAATGGGATTTCAAGGTATTCATGGACTTCACTGTTCTTTGTGAACCAAGGTGCGCAGCTTATTCTAGAAATATCACAATGTTTTATTGTTTACTGACCCTACTTACCTACATTTAATTTTAACATTATGAAAGTAAGTATTGATTGATCCTAAACAAATAATATAAACAGTGCTAGCCAAGCATTAATTGATAGACGAGGTAGGTGGGCAAACTTGACAGACTCAACTAAGTTTATACTTTGTTTTATTCCAATCAAATTTAGAAGTAAACAAATAAGTATAGTTGGTGATGATAAATTGGTTTGTGTGCCTTTAGAAATTGAAATAGATTAGACTAGTGCAAAAACGGTCCAAGTTGGGAAAATCATTAACTATTTCGAGCTCATGGAAGACAATAGAACCTCTGCGGTGATTGTTCGAGAATATTAATACGGGGTGGCGAAAAATTAATACGATATCGACGCGAAACTGATTCAGTACATGATTCTGAACACCCCTGCGTTGAAATTTTTAGTCGGTTATTTAAAAAAAAATCTGCTGTTTCATAGAAAAGTGCAATACCAACGCGGTCGATGTCCCTGGCACCCTGTATAATTACGCCAAAAAACGAAACATAGGGAAAAGGTAGTTATAGATATACATTATATCGTAAAAAAATATTTGGACTAGAATCATTAACCAGCACGCTTAGCATATATGACTACAATATACACGGGTTTTGTCGACGCAAGAATAGACAAAATAACAGATAAACAATTACAATCTATCATTTTGTCTATTCTTCCGTCGACAAAACCCGTAGAAAACATGTCCGTGACTACCGCAGGACCACCAACGCCAATCGCTTCCATATTTAGTAAATAATTAGTACCTAATTGGTACTAATTAGTGCTCGAACGACAAAATTGGTACCTTAGTATTAATTGAATTTCTCTTAAAATACAACAATTTTTGGTCGCTATGACTTCTTTAAGAGCACTAATTTTTGCATAAATTTGGGAAGAAATCACAGAGTTTTTAATAGGGAAATCTTGAAATGAAAATTTAACACCATGACCACCGCCACCCCACCCAATGGCATGGTATATCTCGTAAACTACTGAAGAAGTAATTTTGAATTTTGGGCACTAATTTTATCTTGCAAGGTACTAATTTTCTAGGTAGGTTTGAGGAAAGCGACAAGTTCCTCAAACTTGGAATCAACATTTAAAGTCGTGGTCCTGCTGAACGAGCGCACGAAAGTTATCATCGTTGATTTCTCGGTAAATATTAATGTTTCAGTTCTGTTTTTTTACGCAATGAATCACAATTAAGGGTACTAATTATTTGTATACTTAGAATAGCTGCAGCATGCCCCCTTTTACGGCGCTCATGGTGGTCCTGCTGTAGGGAGCGTGACTACGGCCGGACCACCTTCAAAGTCGAGTTTCTCGAAAACTACTAAGGTACCAATTTTGTCGTTCGAGCACTAATTAGTACCAATTAAGTACAAATTATTTACTAAATATGGAAGCAATTGGCGTTGGTGGTCCTGCGGTAGTCACGGACATGTAGAAAACCCGTTTCTGTGGTTGTCATGCTACGCGTGTTGGAAAAAAACAGAGGGATACGATAGTATGGAATGAACGACCGCATGACCGCATTTCCTTTTGATGCTTCAAACCTTTGTCCAACTTTAATATTGTTCTGCGAAAGGCTGTTTTAGCTGTCTATTAGAAAGTAGGTACCTACTACTTTTCTTAATTTTAAATTTACAATGATAACGAATGTATTATTTTTTAATCTTTGAATTTATTTTTTATTTAAACATACGTAGGGCTCACTTCTCTAACTAGACTATCAGGTAACTGAGAATTTGCTGGCTGGCAACACTGCTTAATCTACAATATATCGCACGCACCTGAAAACACACGTATCCGCAATCTATCAACTCACACACACACACATACTTAAACACTCTCACACTATACTCATCCTTACACTACATTCACCTCTCCACACACATATATTAAATAGGTAGGTACATAACAGTTAAGTATTTTTTATTTTTCCTAATATGACATACAATAAGTTATGCTCTACAATGGTGCCGATTCCCTTGTTCACAAATTAAACTAAATTTAAGTTCAGTGCATCTTTTTCTTTCTATTTCATTAGGAAAAGGACACAAGATAAATTTTAGTTTAGTCCTGTCAAATTAATCAGCGCCTGTCACTACTCCATACAAGTTTAGACGTGATTAAAAACTTGCCTACTAAAATTACGTCAATTTACGTCAAGCGTTGATTAATTTGACAGGACTAAACTAAAATTTATCTTCTGTCCTTTTCTTAATGAAACAGAAAGAAAAAGATGCACTGAACTTAAATTAGTTTAGTTTGTGAACAAGGGAATCGGCACCAATGTGTCTGGCAGGAAGGAACGCTGACACCTGAGATACAGGACATGTCCTAGTTTGGGTGTCAGGAGTTTCACAAATTCGAGCATGTACTTAGTCTAATTACTATAAGGATCTAAGTTACTTAAGAAATTCATTGTTGACCCTTTTCTCTTCTTTTGTATTAGGCTTATGAAATTAATTTAATTTAATTTAAGATAGTATTATTTTTAAACTGAAAACAGCTAAATCGATCACTTTTCACGCGGAACAAAACGGATATCACTCGAATACTTTTCTAGTAGTCACCAAAAAAGAAGGAAATTATAACAAAATACACATAACATCACGCTTGTAATCCCCGAAGGATAAGGCAGAAGTGTACCTACAGCAGAAGAAAATAATACAAAAAAAAAAAGAATACAACGGAACACTTCGTTTTTCAACCAAGATTGATGATGGCAAGATCCAAAGATAAACAATCTTGTGACTCACCATTGTTTATCTCTGGCTCGAGTTCATTCATCAATATTCCATCCCCTAAAACTGACGTCATGGGTGAAAAAGACAGAAATTGAATTTGGATTAAAAGAACAGGATAGTACTTTGACATTGATTTATTTTATGCTTACGTTTTTTAGGGTTCCGTAGTAAACAAGGAACCCTTATAGTTTCGTCATGTCCGTCTGTCTGTCTGTCTGTCTGTCTGTCCGCGGTCTAGCTCCAATACTGTTAGTACTAGAAAGTTGTAATTTGGCATGGGTATACATATTAATCATGCCGACAAAGTGGTAAAATAAAATTATGAAAAATATTTTTTTTAGGGTACCTCCCCTACACGTAAAGTGGGGATGTTTTTTTTTATTTTTCTATCCCTTGGTGTGGGGTATCGTTGGAAAGGTATTTTAAAAACATTGTGAGTGTGTTAATACTATTTTTGAATTCAGAGATCCATTGAGCCATTGATCAGAGATTTGTGAAATATTAAGCTTTGAAGTGAAAATTTTTGTTAGAGTCAAGTGTCCCCACCCCCTGCCAGCTAAATGGTTGATTTTAGGTATGTGAAAAAATTCACGGCAGTAGCTTATATAACGAATTTCAAAGGAAAACTATCACAGCTGAGTAGGCTTTACAAGTTAACGAATAATAATCGACCAACAGATTTGCGGTTGTAAAAACATGTTCTCCCATACATTCTGTATGAAAGTTTTTTTTTTCAACTACAAAGTTAAGTTTGTTCTTGGGATAAATTCATCCCAACTACGGAACCCTACATTGTGCGTGGTCCGACATGCACTTGGCCGGTTTTTTTTTCTTTACTTAAATTCACACAAACTATCCTATAGTTTGTGTGAATTTAAATGCTATTAAATGTAAGATTAGTGTAAATTACGATTTCATGCTATCTTCAGCGCCACGAATCAGAACAATGGGGTCCAGCATCCCAATTGCGTACAGACCTACACACCTTCAAAGCCTTCAATGACAATACGAAGAATTTGAAGGAAATTCCTAATTCAATGCTTCATAATTATGAGGTACCGAAAAAAAAAATTTAATATATCGTGTTTGATATCGAATGAAAGGTCTACTAATTAAGGACTACTTTCTGAAATTATGGTTATCTATAATTAATATCTAAACCCCACAAATGAATAAAACATTTATATTTCACTCTGACTGTTCTCAATAACACTAAAAACCCTTCTAAAATGTTATGTAGGCTGTAAAATCGTAGTTGTCAAATTCCATTTGCCTTCAATTATCTCCAACCCCAAAATAATTAAAATAAATAAGAAAGTTAAAAACTAAAACCCAACTACAGCAAAAATGACAATTAAAAATGTATAAAGCAGACATGGCAACAAAATAACATCGATTTTCGTATAAGTAACCGGAGTCACACATATATAGGGTGACTGGTTATTTATTAGTGACCGATGCTTAAACACATGACTTTACTCACCATTTTTTTTTAGGTAGGGCATCTCGTAGTTGACCTCTGAGATCATGACTAGGTACTTAACCGGGCTTTCCTGTGGGTGCCTTAAGCTACTACATGCTAATTAAAACTAGGTGAACGCTCGCAAAGGGCACCCCTGTAGGGTACGAACCTAGGCTTAGGGCGTCAACGGAGGGAGGACATCAATGATGGGACGGGCTAGAACTCATCATTATGAACAACTTTTACTATGGGACCAAATCGCGAAAAAAATATCTGCTGTTCCCTACATTTATGTTTGCATTTCATCTTCCACACAATCCATCTATCCTTTCTTTGGTCTTCCCCTAGTCTTATAGCCATCGACATTCATACTCAAAACTTTCCTCACGACATTTTCCTCAGTCCTCCACATCAGTCATGCACCATGACAACCAATTTCCGCACAACTTTTCAGGCACCGATGCCACTTTCAAACTTCCTCATTTGTACTAATTTCTAATTCTATCCGTTCGTGTGACACCACACAATCATCACTCTTAGCATTCTCATCACAGCTGCATGCAATTTGCCTTTCATTAATTCCTTTGTAGCCCAACATTTAGGTATGGGCGTTATTTAACGTCACTAGTTACAATAACTGGCTACGGGGCATGTAACGGAATAACTAGTTTCGAGTCACACATAAACACGTGATTTTTGTAACTAGTTCCATCACAATGCAGTGATCGAATGAAAAGAGTGAAACGAAACAAAAGTACGTTGCGACGCATGTTGTTTCTTTCGCAAGTAATAACTTTAGTATTACGATAATAATGTAACTGCATTTATGTAGCTATAAAAACTTATTCGTTCCAAAAACTTAAAGCTTGTGATATGTAACGTATTACGTAGGTAACCATTTATTTTTTCGTTTCGCAAATAACAATAACACTTCAATGAGAATAGAATTTGAAAAATAACTAGTTACTAAAATCACTAGTTTTCAAAACCGGTGACGTCCTCGAAGTCACTATATTCCATTTGAAATAAGATTAGACATTTAAACAAACCTTTTTTACGGTCCGCTCAACTGATTCTGACTTCTATTCCGTAGGCATAAGGATGGCATTAAAAGCAAAAAAGTGGTTACAATACCAACTGTTTACTGCAGCTGCCATTTGTCATGCCACCAACGCAATAGAAGTCAAAATCGGTTGAACGAACTGTAAAAAAGGTTTAGTTAAATGTCCAATCTTATTTCGAAAGAAGTACCTATAGTTAGGTTACGTTTCACAAAAATCACGTAACGACCCACCCCTACCAACATTCTGGTCCATACAATACAGCAGGTCTAACCACTGTTTTATATGTCGGAGACGGGTATGTGACTTTCGTTATTATTAGCGATATTTTAACTACTGTGGGCGTAGTGTGGGTAGTGTTGGTTAATGCGCAATAGAAAAACAGTTTGCAGTTCAGATCACATTATAATTTACTATCAAATTAATCACACTAGCTAAATTATACACACAATGGGTGCGACGACGTTTATTAAAATCACCAATTAACACAATGATCACAAATTACAACTAACACAATAACTGAGCACCACGAATCGAGAACAGTTCCGTGACGTCTTCACTTCGATGTGATCAGAGGCTGAATGCCTTCCTCGCCGTAGCCTTAAAATATCACGACTCTGTAGAAGCGCGCCTTTTTTGGTGTAGGTAGATCACTCTTGATGTCGCCAGTGGCGCGCTTGCGATTCGTTTCGTGTCCGTACTAATGACCGGATCCGACATATATTTATAATATTTATATTATTTTGTTTGAAATATTACCAAAAATAAAACGGAACGTAATTTTATTTAATGATACAGTTGAACGGTTCAATTCCAGGTAACTTTTCATGCAAAACGGATCATTATCCTTTATCTTTCAAAACAATACGGGTTGGGTTTCCTGCGAATGTATCAGAGAGAAATATAAATGATACAGCACATTAATAACCATTTTTGTTCATGTCGGGTACAATTAGGGCAAATGTATTTTTTTATTCGTAATTTTTTTGAGACAATAAAATTCAGTGCCTGTCATGAATTGTGAATGCGTTTCGTGTTATACCCTGTACAGAATACTGCTAATAAATTTATTGTTTGTATTCCTAAGGAGTTGCTATTGCTATTCCTAAGCCACATTGCTCGCAGAACGAATGGTCGATGGAGTCGAAAGGTTCTCGAGAGGCGACCACGTACCGGAAGACGTAGCGTTGCAAGGCCTCTCACAAGATGGACCGATGACCTTGTGAAGGCCGCAGGAATCCGCTGGATACGGGAAGCACAGAATCGGTCGAAGTGGCGGTGCTTGGGGAAGGCCTATGTCCAGCAGTGGACGACTTTCGGCTGAAATGATGATGGTGGTGATGATTCCTAAGGAGGATTATTTGGGAAAGGGTAGTGATTGAAATTGCCATGCTAAAACTCGACAATTATAGTGACACCCTCTCGCAAATTCTTAGCTTTTGGGGGCATCATTCTGATATAGTTTAAGGTATAACGTCTAAAGGATAGACAGCAGCGAGTTAGTGCTACAAACTTATCCAACAAGATGGATGAAACCAACGAAACCACTACAAAACCGACTAAACTGCGTTCACAATTTAGTTACCAATTATGTAAACAAACATACGAGTAGGTATTTGGAAAAATTGCAATTAATTTTTCCAAATACCCGAAAAAAAAGTTTTTCCCCTACCAAAAATCCCTCAACGCGCTTATAGAAGTTTTCACTTAAAAAAACCCGAGGAATGCATTACTTCCTTCGTTTTTACGGTTCCGTACCTGGAGGGTGCCAAACGGAACCCTATTACTAAGCCTCCGCTGTCCGTCCGTCTGTCTGTCAGCGAGCTGTATCTAACCAGTAATAGGTAGACAGTTGAAAATTTCACAGATTATGTATTTCTATTGCCGCTATAACAACAAAGAATTAAAAATTAAATAAAGTTAAATATTGAAGGGGGGTCTCCATACAATAAACTTTTGAATTAAAAAAAAAAATTCTAACCCTGGCATGCGGGGTGTCACTGTCTAGAGCACATCGAGTAGAAATTTTTAAATTTTTTTTTTTTTTTTTATCTATAAAATTAAGAAATAGGGGACCGTAAAAGTTATCAGTTTTAGACCATTTTTGTACGAGCTCTATCTCAACAACTAAACAAGTTAGGAATTTGAAAATTCTGTATAGCATGTACCATATACTACTTATAATCAACAAATACTAAAAACCCCGATTCATGAGGTATTTTATATGGGTGGTTTTCTGCAACCGCAAAAAATAACTTTGTAATTCATAGTAACATTATGAAATACTAATTTACATAGCGATTTTTTTTATTTAAAATGACAAATAATAATATTCTTAGCTTCGTTTTTTTTTTGTTATTATTTGCTAAATATTGTACGGTGGTAAGTAACCCTTCGTGTGCGAGTCCAACTCGCAAATTGCGTTTTTTTTTAAAAGTCGTTTAACAATAAATACCTAAGTAGGTACTTAAGTACTCTTTTATATCGTGATAAGTAAATAACCCCGAATTTTCATTCAGAACCTTTCATACATGAGTTCTTCTCATCATGAGTTTCTTGAAAATAAAATATGTGAAACCGTAACAGATAAAGGTTTCCAAAGAATTAGGTTCAAAAAGAGTTTAATAAAAGGTCTAGATCACTTAAATAGCTTTTTTGTACGTCGGTGATAATGGTCTAACACATTACAATTTAATTTTGACTCCGTGACGATGTGTTTAAGTGTCCAAATTTTTCTTTGAGCCAAATTTGAGTGAAAGAACATTAAATAAAATTTACTTGCTCACTTTATTTTTATCCATCATTTATTTCTAAAGAAAAAAATATGAAATCATTACTTTAGCGAGCAGTCTTTTTACACGACTGCGGCGAAGCCAAGAAAGGAGGGTTATGTGTTTGCCCTGTATGTATATCCGTCCCTATGTTCATACATGACCCCAACCCCACGGTAGTCTCGTTATCATTTTTCCTAGAAGACATAATCGCATGGCAAGTGGATGTCAATTTAGCTGATTTGACGTAGGTACATTCTCGTATTACAAAAATATATTTTGAACTTTATGAACATAAAAACGAGGTGTAGCGAGACATGGTGACGTCATAAAAGCAATGCGAGAAAAATACTCGATTCATGCCTTTTTTTTATGTTGAATCATGGTTGAGTCGAATGAAAAGTCAAAATGTATTATGAGGTTAGGATTTTGAATTTCACTGACTAGATATTGAAAAAAATACTTAAGTACATATGGAAGGTTATTCCGTCTTTATTTAAGTTTGACGTATTTGAACGCTTTTAATATGTTTTAACAGCACAACTAGGCATTTTCACAGAGCACTGATGATAACCCTGCGACTCGAAATCGATTAACGTTGTGCGTTCGAATCGATTTGAAAGTAGTTTTTATGACCGTGTTAGAGCATTTGCTCTTGTACTTTTACAGAGGGGGGTGTTCGTAAGGCTTCCGACTTAAAAAAAAAACACTACAAAGTGAAAAATAACTTTAATTTCGGAAGTCGGTGTCTTGGGTTTTGTATTTTCGTTTTTTATTTTTCACTTTTTAGTTGTGGTACCTACCCCACACACATTCAAATAACACTACCTGCTACCAGTGACAGGAACTTATCATATCATCGACATACTAAGTGGGAAAAAAATACGTATTTTGTCGCTAACTCAAAAACTACCCAAGCAAAGTTAATAAAATTTATATGGGTCTACAAATGACGGAGAAATCGGTGGACATACATAAAAAAAAAAAACAAACATTCGCTACAAACATATAACCTCCTCCTTTTTGGAAGTCGGTTAAAAATAACTTGTTTTGAATTAATCAAATCTCTCATACTAAAAGTAGGTACAGTTAGACTCAAAACAAAACTACAACTACCGAAAAATAATGCGTTAAAATGTAAATGGTTTGTTTGATAAATTGTAAATGCAGTTCACAATTTTTCGACAGCAATCTAAGGGAAAATGTACGGAACTAATTACTCATAGATTATAAACTAACGAAGTTCATAATTATACGATGACATAATCATCTTTCCGAGTCTGACTGTAACCACCTAAGAAAAAAAAAAAAGGCTGCCTGTCCACTGGAGCGGAGCGAGGCAGCGGAGCGGAGAAATGTGCCAATATTAACCAATAGGGACGGAGATCTGAAGCGGAGTTTAGAGTCTTTTGGTTAATAGTGGTACATTTCTCCGCTCCGCTGCCCCGCTCCGCTCCAGTGGACAGGGAGAATTAAAACGTAGTGTAGGTATTTACCTAGTTTTTAACTAAAATATCTTTACTCGTAGGTTTTTTTGCTTGTCATAAGTTCAGATATCGTTAGGTACCAACCATATACCTACCTACAGTATCGCAATGTTCGCTCAAAACTCCAAGTTGCCGACATCTTTAAACCATAAATGAATATGCTGAGAGGATCGGCGTACAAAGCATTACTTACACTAAACCCACGTACGCACGGACGTAGTAAAAACGCGGCGATTTTTTTTAGTGCACCTGATTTTCAACGCTCTGCTTAGCGCCGAGAGTTGAAATTCCAACAGGGTGTTTTTTCAATGCGTTGGGACGAGAATGCGTCCCAGCGCGTTGGATTCTCAACGCTCGGCTTGACACCGAGAGTTGAAAACCCAGTGCGCGATAAAATCCGGCCGCGATTTTATTACGTCGGTGCGAACATCGGCTTATGGAATAAAGAGATTCTTCAACAAACTCTGATTTCCTGTACATAATGAAGATCGTGTTTCATTCCGTGACGTCATTCCGAAAACAGCATTTAAAATCGGCAACGATTTTACAAAATCAATTTGGCAACGAGTTAAAGAAGATTAGAAAGAAATCGAATAGAAAAAACAGTTTTGTTTTTTTTTTGTCTTTATGCCAAGATCATTTGTCGCTGGCTCCATGGATTGGTAGATTTTTATTTATGTTTCATTTTTCTCAATCTGCGTTAAATAACAGCCAGGGAAATTAGCATTTAGTGTAGTATCCGACCGAAATACGATTTTCAGCCAAACGGAACTGAAACCGTAACCGAACCTTCGGCTCCTTCTAGTTTCGGCCGAAACTAAAACCAAAGCTTAAAACTTAGTTAAAGTAAGTAAATGACATTATTTTCTGCTTATGAGGTTAATCCGAATCGGCTGGGCAGCGTTCGGGAAGCTACGCAATATCTTCTCGTCCCACATACCACAGTGGCTCAAGACGAAAGTCTTTGACCAGTACGAGTTGCCAGTGATGACCTACGGTACTGAAACGTGGTCGCTCACAATGGGCCTTATCAGAAGGCTAAAAGTCACCCAAAGGGCAATGGAGAGGGCTATGCTTGGAGTTTCCCTACGTGATCGAATCAGAAATGAAGAGATTCACAAGAGAACAAAGGTAACCGACATAGCTCGAAGAATTGCCAAACTTAAGTGGCAATGGGCAGGGCACATTGCTCGCAGAACGGATGGCCGATGGAGTCGAAAGGTTCTGGAGTGGCGACCACGTACCGGAAGACGTAGCGTTGGAAGGCCTCCCACAAGATGGACCGATGACCTTGTGAACGCCGCAGGAATCCGCTGGATGCGGAAAGCACAGAATCGTTCGAAGCGGGCGGCGCTGCTTGGGGGAGGCCTATGTCCAGCAGTGGACGTCTTTCGGCTGAAATGATGATGATGATGATGATTTTCTGCTTCTCGACGGCATGTGAAGCCAAATCAGAGGCCCATGGGTGGCTTTAAAACTCTGACACCAGGTTGGTCTCTAATCACACAAAAAGAAGACGAAGATTTTCTGAAACCAGTCGTTTTTCGTTGATTTGCTAGAAATAATTTTACTATAGGCTGATTTTGCATTCACAGATTTCACTTAAGTATCCAAAGAAAAAAATACTTTTGCCAGATTTTAGCGAAATACTTACTGTAAAAAAGACGATTGAAAAATGAGCCCTAACTTAACAAATATGCCACTGTTAGCTTTTGTGATTAGCAATTTAGTAATTTTTCAGATAGGTACTCGACTTAATTTTAGCATTAGCAATCAGTGATTTAATCGCTTTTCGGAAGCTCGATATACGTAGCTTTATGTCTCGGTCAAACATTCGGCATCGTTAGAAAATGAAATTTTTAAACCGTACTCAAACGGAACAAGTCTCCAAAACGTGATGCAGCGTCGGAGTAACCGCTGAAACGTGTGATTTTGCTATTGTGACCGAACGCACAGTCGCTAAGTCGCATATCTGCTGTTGCCCTTGGAGCTTGTATCAATCTTCCAGAAAGCGAATAATTCCCTACTCGCTGATATTAAAAGCAGCATGTCTGCTAAGAACATAAATGACTTCTATTTACAAGTAAACACTTATTTTTGCTTTGTAAAAAAAAGGTGAAAACGGGACCCCATCACTAAGTCTACGCTGTTTATCTATATGTGAGTCGTTCGAATTCCACCAAAACCGACACCTCACTAACACCATAGCGCCAATTTCGGTCGGGCCGAATATCCGGCCAGTTTTTAGCCGAAACCAAAACTCCAACCTTATACTTAATACTGTTTTTTTTTGGCTGAAACTGGCCGACCGAACCTTCATATTCATTTATATATAGGTATTCATTCATATTCATTTATTTGCGTTCCACAAGGTAAAAACAAAATGTTAACAAAAGGCTTAAAGCTAAGAGCCGTTGTAGATAGACCCTGTTAGAGCGCAGCAAAAATTATTAAATATTAGATTTAGATACATAGCTATTACTGAAAGTTAAAAATGCAAGTCGCAGAAAACCTTTGCTCAGTCACTAGTTTTAAGCCATTGGCATTTGAAAACAAAAGGCTTGTAAAAGGGCGGATTTTTGACCTAAGACTTAGCTACCCATATTTCAAAGTAGGTTATTAACCCATTATTTATAAACAATAATTACTAATTGTATGTTAGTGACATTTTTGAATTTTGCCACAAAACGAGTAAAAAGAGCCTCAGTGAAGGATGATAGTTTTGAAACGAGAAAATTAACTCAACAGACAGATAGGAAATAGCGTTTTCCTACACGAAAAGTGGAACAGCATATACTTAACTATATTAGGTATTTTCGATGTGGCGAATATACTTACATATTTTTAGGGTTCGGTACCTCAAAAGGAAAAAACGGAATCCTTATAGGATCACTTCGTTGTCCGTCTGTCTGTCTGTCAAAACCCCTTTTCTCAGGAACGCTTAGAGGTATCAAGTTGAAATTAATATCAAATACGTGGTCTACGGTCCCTTTTAGAGCTCTAAAAAATCAAGCTTCTAAGTCAACGCAATAAAAAAAATTAAACCAATTAGGCGACATTTTGATACTTGCAAATAAATCTGATTTCCCGTTGACCTAGAATCATGAAATTTGGCAAGAAGCAAGGTCTCACAGCACAAGTGAAAAGAAAAGTCCGAAAATCGTTAATTTGTTGTAACACTAACTAATAATATCGATATAAGGGAGAACATTTTTTCAACTAAGTACATAGGTAGTTAAGTTTGTCCTTCAGTCCTAGATACAAATGTTGTCTAACTACAACATTATACCTACATTTCGGGAAAAATAGAGAATCGATTCCCGTAATGGCTGAACTATCTCGAATCGAATGACGGCTAACTTCACATAAGTTTTGACGATGAGATTTTTACAGAATCGGTATCTAACCACAAGAATATTTTAGTCTTGTGCTTATACTAGGTAGGTCATCATCATCATCATCATCAGCCTATAATGTTCCCACTGCTGGGACACAGGCCCCCTCTCTGTGAGAGGGAGAGGGCCGTAATCCACCACGCGGGCCCAGTTGGTAGATGTCACATGTCTTCGAATTTTCGGTTCTAGGACATGCCGGTTTCCTCACGATGTTTTCCTTCACCGTTTTGAGAGCAGTGGTGATGAAATAATTTACCTACACAAAGTAAAGCGCCTGTGTGAGTTCGAACCTACGACCTACAACTCGTAAGTCGCGGCCGTTACCACTGGGCCACCACTGCTCTACACACTAGGTAGGTACCTACAAGTAGGTAAATAGGTTTTATAAGTAAATAGGATTTGTAGGTAAAAATGGCGATGTGAATTTAATTATAATGTGGGCATTGTTTTTCCAGGCAAGGAATAATGAAACATACTTACATAAATAATTTTTAAGGAAACAGGAAAATTTATTATCTTTCCTTACATTAAAATAGAAGCAAAATAAAGACATTCTTTTTTTATGAGCAGAAATCACGAAGTTGGCTAATTACGGTTCCGTACCAAAATGCCAACAAAAAGAATTAAATTGTCCAAAAGTACACCGTTGTTTTGACCCCCGCGCGCTGGTTTCTAAGGTCGTAAATACACGATGTCAGTACTGCCCCCGATAAAAAAAAAAGATGCTTCTAAAATTTTTTCCAGATTTGAGTTATATAGGTATCAGGCAGATGCGCCTTCTTTTTCTGATTCCGGCATTGTATATAGGTAACTCAAATCTGGAAAAGAAATTAGATGCGTCTTTTTTTCTATCGGGGGCAGAGTAGGTTACTTGCACAAAAGTTGGTAACTGTGCATGTAGCTTGCATGTCATTGTGTCATTCACCAATCAGAAGTTGTAGAGGCACAATGGCATGCAAATGCAAGCTACTTGTTGCATACCTGCTTTTGTGCAAATTAGGTACCTACCTACTGACATTGGCATGTGTATTTCGTAGCTCTTTAGTATTGAATTGTGGCAGTGGGCAGAACGCATGGCCGATTTGGCCGAAAGGTTCAGGGGCCTACCACCAGCTCATAAAGCAGTATTATTTTATATTACTTCAGTGGGAGAAAGAGATGGAGCTATACGTCATGTAGAGCTTCATCTCTTTCCCACACTGAAGTAACATTAAAATAATACTGCTTTATGAGCTGGTGGTAGGCCACTTGGAGTGGCGACCGCGTACCTGAAGACGTAGCGTTGGAATTGGAAGGCCTTTTTTTTTTCTTGCGGTGTGGAAAATCCTCATGGATGTCCTACGCCCTGGGCCCTGGGGCGGGCGGACGTGGCTGTCAGGAAAAACCACCCCGGTGTTCCCTTCTCACACAATGACCGGGGATCATGGGAACTTGTGCGCCTTCCACGATCTCCGGCTAGTGTCGGTCCGCCTTTGTGGGCCACCTCAGCCCCGCGGGGCAAGGGTCCGCTCGGGCGATATTTTCCCGCGGTAATTTTTTTTCGCACATTTAATATTCAGCGCCAAGAATTGAAAATCCAACAGTGTGTTTTTTCGACGTGCTTGAATGTACTCTGTTGGATTCTCAACGCTCAGCTCAACACCGAGAGTTGAAAATCCAGTGCGCGATAAAATCCCGCCGCGATATTTTTCCGTCCGTGCGAACGTGGGCTAAGACTCCCCCACGACGTCCAATAGGGGCGCGCGTGGAACACTAAGCGCTGCCGACTTGGGTCCTGCAGGATGGCGGGCGGCGGACGTCTTTCCGGACCTGTTTAGCGTTGGAAGGCCTCCCACGATGTAGACCGATGACCTAGTGAAGACCGCAGGAATCGCGATGCTTGGGGGAAGCTTATGTCCAGCAGTGGACGTCTTTCGGCTGAAATGATAAGCATTGAAATGTGAACTTGTATGACCTATTACATAGACTTACAGCACAGAATTGTATAACATTTCTGGTGAAGGTAGGATAATGCGTCGTCCATACCATCATCAACTATACTCAATTTGAAATAAGATTAGACATTTAAACAAACCTTTTTTACAGTCCGTTCAACCGATTTTGACTTCTAATGCGTTGGTAGCATGACAAATGGCAGCTGCAGTAAACAGTTGGTATTGTAACCACTTTTTTGCTTTTAATGCCATCCTTATACGTACGATATAGAAGTAAAAATCGGTTGAACGAGCTGTAAAAAAGGTTTGTTTAAATGTCTAATCTTATTTCAAACGGAGTATAGGTAGAGAACAGTCAGTTTATTTTGAAAAAGTTACTGTACGCAACACAATTTAAAGCTCACATTTCAATGTGAGTGTTTCAACTTGAACACAGTTGGTCAGTGGTGTTGGTAGAGTTATTTCGATGTGCATGGGATCCATCAATAAGAAACCATTTCACAACAAAAATACAACATTGGTGCCGATTCTCTTGTCACAAAAGCCTCTAAACTAAACTAAAAATCACCAAAATTTAGTTTATTCCTGTCAAACGACGATTTCCCATTCTGAAATAGACTAAAGTGACACAACTTAACTATATTTTAGTTTGACAGCACTAAGATGGCTACGAGATATTAGTTTAGTGAAAATAGCAATTTTGCTATTCTGAATTTGACGTTTTTTACCTAAAATTTAGATTTTCTAACTAAATCTGACTATTTTTAATCGCGACTAAAAACGTGTGGAATAAAATTGGTTGTCATGAACTATAAATTCACACCAACACCTCGACTTCAAATGCAAAAACAGTACTGAATCTTTTTTTTTTCTTTTGCTTATATCTCGAAAACGGTGTGTCCAATCGCAAAAATAATGAAAATTTCGACCCCCTTTATAAAACGCTTAAACCCCTGACACTCTACATGTAGGTAATAATTTTTCTTATTTTCCATACAAAAAGTGAAAAATTCCATATAAAACACGACGAGGCTGCCCCCGCCTGCGCGCCTCCGGCTCTAAAAAGATCACGTGGTTAGGTATCACGTGTGGAGTCGCGATTGTCAAATTCGATTTAGATGTGTCAAAATTATTTTTAAATTTAGAGAATTTATTTTGCAGAATAGCTATAAGATTCTCATAGTCAAAAGTAAGGAATTTTAGTGATAGTTTAGTTAGTTTAGTTCGGTGTACAAGAGAATCGGCACCATTACCTGATACATAAAGCAAATTGCCAATGTACGATAACAATCGTTAAAATTATGGAAAATAATATAAATTATAGGTACCCGGGACGAAAATTATTTGCAAGACGGAAATGAATAAGGTTGACGAAGGGAAGGAGATAATCTAATAACTTTTAGTTATACAAGGCCAAAGGTTATTAAAGATAATGTTTTTTTGTTGTGATAAATTACGTAGATAATCCCTATGGCTTTTATTGAAATAACAATGAGTTAGGTATTGACTTCAGTAAAGGGCAGGTACTAGGTACACACGGCCACACATCAAGCTATACATTTCCAGTTTATTGTATAGGATTTCCGTACTTTGCGAGGTCATGGTCGAGGTGTGGCCGTGTATACCTACATTGATTTATTTTTGGTCATTTTTTAGGTACTTGCACCATATAATGTGTAAAAAAACCTGTCTGTTCCGAAAGCGGCTCATAGGTACTGCAACAACATTAGCTAAAAGTAATAAAAAATCTAGGTAATTATTACTATTATATATATAGAAATCACATTTTTAGTAGGTACCAAAATTACCCCAAATTCATTAAAAATTAGCAAATTTTCAACAGGGGTCATAACTTCATAAGTTATGACTTGTACCTACATTAGTTAAATAATTATATGTGAAGACAATGCACCTAGAATAATCTTACTCTTCATTTTTAATTCTTTTTACCACAATAGGTAAAAAGAATTAAAAATGAAGCAACGACAGATGATTTAATACCTCCACAACCCAGTTACTAGGTAACACTATACCTCTTGGAGGACTGGTTGTCAGACTTTTGGGCTTCTAACTACCCGTAACAACTGTCGAAGACAGCCGGGACCACCGGCTTTCCGAGGCACGGAGGGAGCTCGATATGTAATGGATGGTCACCCATCCACGAACTGACCGCGGCAAGTGTAGCTTAACCTTCGATCGAACCGTGACGGAGCCACGAGCATCCCCTGTAAACGATTCGTTCTATGACTAGTATAAAGTACTGACCGGGCGCGCTAGGCGCAGTGCCAACACGGTAGACAGCGTGGCCGAAACGTCTTCTAGCACAACAGGGTTACTGCCGTGGTTCCAATACACACGTGAATCTAGTACCGTTGTACATAAAAAGGCACGGTGTCCGGAAAATATCGCATCCCCCTTGAGAAACGGGGTCAGGCTATGTTCGGACGAATATCCGACTATCCTGTTTATAAGATGGCCGGATATTCAGCTAACCATCCGTTTCTTCACTAATATAAAGTAGACACGTAGTCAAGCTAAGTTCAGGCGAATATCGCCCGCGCCCCATGTAATAATAACCCGATAAAATTCTCCATTGAAAAAAAAAAAATTTTTTACGATTTTTCAGAAAATTACCACATAAATAGACTTAGTACGACAGCTAACAACATCCTCACGGATCGGACAGGTTTTTTTTAACCGACTTCCAAAAGGAGGAGGTTCTTTTTTTTTTTTTTTGTATGTTTGTTACGCGATTACTCCGCCAATTATGAATTGATTTTGATGATTCTTTTTTTGTTTGGTAGATCATACTTCAGAAGTGGTCCCCTAAAAATTTTATTAACTTTGCTTGGGTAGTTGTTGAGTTAGCTTCAATTATACGTATTTTTTCCCACTTTGTATGTAGATGATAATGATAACTTCTTGTCACTGTTATTTACATAGCAGGTAGTGGTATTCGAATTTGTGTGGGGTAGGTACCACAACTAAAAAGTGAAAAACAAAATCTTCTTACAAAAAAAAAACAACCGACTTCAAAAAAAAGACACTACAAAGTTAAAAATAACTTTAATTTCGGAAGTCGGTGACAAAGAACGAAAATTCAAAACCAAAGACACCGACTTCCGAAATTAAAGTTATTTTTCACTTTGTAGTGTTTTTTTTTTGAAGTCGGTTGTTTTTTTTTGTGTAAAAAGTTTTTACATGTTGTATAGTACACACGGCTACACATCAAGCTATACATTTTCAGTTTAAGCTGTTCTCGCATTGTATAGGATTTCCGTTCAATGCGAGGTCAGCGTGTACTGGAAATGTATAGCTTGATATGTAGCCGTGTAAGCCGTGTGTACCTACTAGTACAGTGCACCAGTGGTGGCCAGCAAGGTAATCAGTCATAATTATACGTAAAGTACAAGGTCAATTAAATTTACTGTTTTATCATTGTTAGCTTTTACAGCTTCTGCCCGCGACAACGTCCGCGTGAAATTTCTTGTTTTAACATAAAATATGTACCTATATCCTATAGGTACATAACTGTGCCCCGTTACTTTTCGTTTTCACTTAGCAGTATTATATTATCTGTGACTTAGCGTTCTTTCTGACTTTTTTTTCTTTTTGCACGGCTCCTAAGGCTGGACTCTAAATTCAGAGAGGAATTCAGAATGTGTAAACATTCTGAATTCCTCTCTGAATTTAGAGTTGGAATTGATATTATTAGCTAATTAAGTGCTCCACACACATTCAGATTTTTTCTGATTAAGTATAATTTTCTCAAAATTGTATAGGTACAATTCCGGGCTTTCTTAATTAATAACATCAATTCAGACTCTGAATTCAGAGAGGGACTCATAAAATACAGCCAAAGAGTCGTGGCGTAATGTTAAAATACCCTATAACCTTCCTCAAGAATAGGGCTATCAACAGCAAAAAAAAACAGAATCCTACTGTTAGTTCCAGGGATTAGCGCGTTCAAACAAACAAAATGAAATCTTTAGCTTTATTATAATTATTATTGAAAGTGCCTCAGCTGCCGGTGCCGCGTCCCGAATTGGCTGCCAGTGCCGGTTGCTAAATTGGCAGCCGGCGCTGATTTTGGAAAAATGGGGTTGACTATTTGGCATGAGTAGATAGGCGGGGTAGGCATATTTTTTTTCCATTAATAATATTTCCAAGATAGGCAGTCGCTCCATAAAATACGGGTATTCAGCTTCATCTGGTTGGACTGGAAGCTGACCCCAACATACTTAGTTGGGAAAAGGCTAGGCAGGCAGATAGATATATTTCCAAGATGTTTCCATAATCAATAGTTTCCATATTCCAGTAATCAAGTAGGTAGGTACTACCCGGAACTGAATTAGATTAGGTTAAATATTTTTACTTGCAAAAAAGGTTAGGTTAGAACTGTGACCCATATGCACGAGCCGAGCGAGCGAAGCAAGCAGTGCCGGTGCCGGTAGCGACCGGTGAATGCCAAAAACGACTAGAATATATAGAAAAAAAATACTTACTTTAGTTAGGGTTAGGTAGTTGGGGTTCAGAATACTGAAAGGGTTTCCATAAACACCGCGCCACCGGTGTCCATTATGGAGTTTTTAATCTCGGCTGCACGACTTATGCACTGCTAATTCCCCACGGCGCCGGCGTTATTTTTGGGTGACGGCGCCGGCAGCGGAGGCACTCCGTATATTATTAGAGATCGATAAGTAGGTACCTACGTACGTTGAGCAACGCAAGTCACACTTCAGTATTTCTTTACAATTTTTTTGCAATTAACGTTATGTTCCAAACTCGTGTTCTATTGATTTTGGTGCTTATATATACCTACTATTCACTATTCAATATCTATACTTCACATAAGGTACAATTTGTCTTATAAAACCAGTACCTACCCTAACTGCGTAACTTATTTTTGTAAACAATTTTGCCTAATTTGTTTCATTTTGACAGTTCAACAACATTATTTATTTATTTATTTAATACTTCAAGCACACAAATGTACAGAGGCGGACTTAATGCCAAAGGCATTTTCTACCAGTCAACCTTTGGGTGATGCAGAGACAGTGGTAGGTGCAATAGCGAGAATTGAGGAATAGATATTTATTTAAATATAAAGATAAACATAAATATATATTTCCAATTACCTATATATAAATATAAACAAAAATAAATACACATAAAATACTACTAAAGCAAATAAGACAAACAATGGGAAATCATTACCGCTGTGATGATACTGCCAGCACAGATTGCTGCCAGCTTCTTGCGAATGTGCTCGCGAACTTTAACTTAGGGCGCTTTCAATTTAGACGTTTCGTGTCGGACCGCTGCGGTGCCGAAGCGGTGCGTTTGTCGTATTGCGCACGGATGGTCGTTTGTTTTCACACAAAGCGCGCGGTACGGTAACAGTGGGGCGTCGGTACCGCGAACGCTCGACAACAGGACGGCAACGTCGCAAACTCCACGTGTTCATTTCGTCAGAGTCCATGGCTTAACTGTTGTCAAATATATTTAAAACATCACTAGCATACAAACGCACGGCAGTCAGATACGCTTTCAATTTAGGCGTTTGGTATCGGACTGCTACCGTACTGCAGCGGTCCGGCAGCGGGCTATAACCAGCGGCACGGTAAACGTACGGCAGCGGTCCGACACGAAACGTCTAAATTGAAAGCGCCCTAAAAGATAATCGGTTGGTCGCCATCCTAATTTCCTGGGGGAGCGCATTCCACAGATAGATAGACTGAACGAAGAAGGAAGAGTGAATGAAGTCTGTGCGGTGGGTGGGACATTGAATAAGACTAGACGATTGTGAGATGAACGTAGATTTCTATTGTGGTACATTCATTGCGTTATTTACGTTGCTGAGCAGATCAACTTATGAAGCAATGGATTAGCAATCTGTTTCAAATCGAAACAAATTGTGATTGTGTTGCATTACGCAATTCGGGAAATAGTAGGTTTCTAGGTATATGTATAATAATTAATACACAATCGATATTTGCGTTGTCCTCATTTATTTACAACAAATTACTTTGCTTAATATCTAATACAAATAATTTACATAAATAATACAAAATTCACCAGCAGGTGCAACATGGATTGCGGACGGTGAACAATGGGTAGCTCGCCGTCCGATAAGGACCAGGCCCGGGTCGACGGCGCGTTATGTTCCACGCGCGCCTCAAAGAGATGTCAGCAGAATTGACGGGGTCCGCTAGGGCCGATGCCTGTCGGGGTTGCGGGGAAGTCTGAAAGGGATACCGTGGCCCCTGGCAACATGGCAACTGAAGGAACACGGGTGGGTTTTAGTCAGTAAGAGTCTGTGACACGCCTTCCCGCTACGCCCAGAGCGGGAGAAGTTATTTGATATTTTCCCACCCAAAAACAAATAAAAATAAAACAACCGACTTCCAAAAGAAGAAACACTACAAAGTGAAAAATAACTTTAATTTCGGAAGTCGGTGTCTTGGGTTTTGTATTTTCGTTTTTTGCCACCGACTTCCGAAATTAAAGTTATTTTTCACTTTGTAGTGTTTCTTTTTTTGGAAGTCGGTTTTTTTTTTCCGAAGTCCGGTTACAGAATGGCACTACTGATATTTATAAAACAGCCTTAAGTTTAAAACAAGAATTAGGCATTATATAACTAACTATTAATGACTAATATTAAACTACTTAGCACCAAATCATAGGTATGAAATTGCTTTCGTAGGTATGGGTTCGTATCTATTTGCTATGATTTGAAACATATTTATAATAAGAGCTTTTATACAGAAAGTGGGCAACGTCGCAAATAGCTATCAAATATTTCACTGTTTTGATTAATTTGGCAATATCACTGTATGGAAATAGGAAATATGCCTAACTAGTAAACTAAAATATTGATTATTTTGATTGAAGTATTGATTCTAGTCGCCCCATCCAAAAGGTAGTTTTCGTATGGAGAAAATGGGCAAGAAACTCCACAGTTACTCTTTTAAAATGTTTTACAATATTTTGTATACATTAATTATATGTAAAGACGATGCACCTAGAGTAAAATTACTATACCACAATAGGTTAAAAGTATTTAAAATGAAGCAGTGACAGATAAACTAATTATGTGATGGATACATGGTGCTCACATATTTATAAACATTGCAGAAGTATACAATGGTGCCGATTCCCTTGTTCACAAACTAAACTAAATTTAAGTTCAGTGCATCTTTTTCTTTCTATTTCATTAAGAAAAGGACAGAAGATAAATTTTAGTTTAGTCCTGTCAAATTAATCAGCGCCTGTCATACTCCATACAAGTTTAGACGTGATTAAAAACTTGCCAACTAAAATTACGTCAATTTACGTCAAGCGCTGATTAATTTGACAGGACTAAACTAAAATTTATCTTCCGTCCTTTTCATAATTAAATAGAAAGAAAAAGATGCACTGAACTTAAATTTAGTTTAGTTTGTGAACAAGAGAATCGGCACCAATATTACTAAAATTTTAACAAGTAATACTAAAGTAATCACAGAATGTAAAATCAATGTCATAAAAAAAAAACAATTAAATTAGCAACCAGTTTGATTTTGCAACCAAAATGCCGACATATTTTAATTAAGATAGGTACTATTTTTACATTTCATGCTGGTATATAACCTATGTACTCCAGGTAGGTATTTAACTTTTTTTTTGTTGCTAATATTTAACAGATCCAAAAATAACATAACATTAACACACACATAACATAACATCACGCCTTGTTTCCCCGAAGGGTTGGGCAGAGGTGTACCTGTAAGTAAGTACACCCACATTTCGCCAGTTATAAAATTCATTTATTTCAGGTAAATAACACCCATTACAAAAACATAAAGTAATAGAAAAATTACATAAATATTAAAAAATAAATTGAAAATTGAATTTAGATTCGATAAAAACAAACACAATTAAAATAATATCTTGACATTCGTCAGTACGTGAACCATGCAACAGTGGTTCGCGTACTGACAGTCGAAACATTCAGCAAAAGCGTTCAGGATACTGTTGCGGCTGGCCCGCACCCTACACACCAGGGATGTGCACCGCTTGCGCATGATTGTGTGAAAACAATCCACACGCGCCTCGGCAAAGATCCCCGATGCGCTACAGAAGCGAGGCAGCCTCAAGAGCACCCTGAACGCGTTATTGTATTGGACGCGTAGAGCGCTGTACTGTTTCTGCGTGTAATCCATCCACAGACTGCCAGTATAAAAGGAGGTACAAAATGCCCTAAATAGGGCTATTTTGACGCCCCTCGAACACCGAGCAAATCTGCGGGCTATCATATTCGCACGAACAGACAGCGCTCTACGTTCCCTTTCAATGTCTGCATCGTCTTTCAGGCCAGAGGTTAATAAGTGTCCAAGATATTTAAACGTATCAACTTTATTGAGTGCGCATCCGTTGAGCTTGATTGCCGGTAAGTAATCAGGACACCTCCCCTTGGCCCGAAAGACCATGCACTCGCTCTTGTTCGTGTTATACAACAAACCATGTTCTTCAGCATACTTTTCACAAATGCCAATCAGCCTTGACATACTACAGACAGAGGCGCTCAGCAGCACCATGTCGTCAGCGTAACTGATATTGTTTAGGCACACACCGCCAATATGGCAACCGACATGCGTGCTGCTGAGCCTCTCTATCAGCGCATTAATATACAGGTTGAAGAGCTTCGGTGAGGTTAGCCCCCCTTGCCTCACGCCGCACTCCAACCTATATGGAGTCGAGTAAACCCCCGACCATCGAACAACATTGACCTGATTGTTGTACCAGTACTGAAAGATACGGATCAGTTCGTCTGGCACTGACGCTTGCTGCAGTTTTTGCCACAGCAGATCATAGCAAACCAAGTAAGCAAAGACAGGTGTACTTCTATCAGTGTAGTACTTGACAGTCTGCTTTAAACAAATATAGCTGTTTCTGTAGAGAGTCCAGCTTTGAAACCAAACTGGTTATCATGTAAATTCAAGTACTTATCCAGCTGAGTGTTAAGTAAACTGTCAAGCACTTTCGAAATAACAGTGGCCAATGAAATGGGCCTGTAGTTTTTCTTATCGCTAACATCACCGGTTTTATTCTTAATAATTTAAGTATTGTTATGTATAATTTAAGTTATGTTTAAGTCCTATGTAATAGGGGGCGAACCTATTGCCATCAACCGGACACAAATCCAGACTCCGAGCTGCTACTGAGAAAATTCAGATAGAAAAACCCAATAGAACTTTGCCCGATACGGGAGTCGAGCCCAGTACCTCATGCTCAGCAGTAGCGCTTGCGACCACTAGACTACCGAGGCAGTCAAAAAAGAACCAAAAAGAACTTATTGATAAAAGTGATTGAGCTCTTTGATCCGGCCAATTGTGTCAACTAAATTGTATGAAAGTGTTCAAACTGGTTCGGATAGTCACATGACTTCCTAATCATTGAAACAATCGACGCGCGCAGTCTCGACCCACATCGCGCTAGCTCGCTCACTTCAGTTTGGGCAGAGCTTGATTTTCATAGAAAATAATATCATGTCACTAGTCTAGATATAATTTATATGAAGTCCACCTTTAACTTATTATATCTTCAGTATGTGTAAAGTCCAGACAATTATAGTATTTGAAACCACATTTAATCATTCAGAACCGCCATTGCCATTTCCTTAGATATACTATCCGACATACTGTTCCGTTTCTCAACATCTTGTTCGTCACTTGACCACCAGCTCTCATCGTCATCTTGAATAAAACACAGGAACAAATCATCTTCATATGTTGGAAAATAATACTCCGGTTGATCCCACTTTTCCTTACACAAAACCCAATGATTTGTTTCTTTTAAATGTTTCTCTAGATTTTTTGAGTCATCAAACTTTGTTTCGCATGACATACATTGCTTCATGTGTATCTGACGACGTATGTAGTTGACAATTTTGACTTTGCGATAGTAGTCCATTCCTTCTGTAGTCTTTAAGAATGAGAAATCATGTTGATGTTCCATGTGTTCTAGAACTCCGTCATAATCTTTTTCTGTATGTTCACATAATAGGCAGGTAATTAGTAAACCATTCTCCTCGGTCCAGTCTGACCATTCCGGATCACTGTCTACATTAGAGTCATTTTCAAACTCCAAAGTTTTTTTTGTAAGTTGATTTTTGTTAAGTCTGTAATGTTGTTTGTGCTGTTGCTTATCACCAACATAATTAACTAGAAAGTATTTGTCATACTCCTTGTTCTCCGGATTGATCCTCTTGTGTCCCTTTTTACGCATATGCTCTTTGAGTATTGTCCGATCTTTGAAGTTTCCTTCACAAAAAATGCATTGTAATTTCTCCAGTTTTGTTGCAATTGTGTTTATTAATTCGTCAATGAATATTAAGTTATCTGGTTTAGCAATGTGAAAGTTGTGTTTTTCATACAAGTGATTGAGGTAGTTGGCTCTGGTTGTTGTGGATATGTTTCGGCAGAAGAGACATTCTCTCACATAGTTTTTATCTTCTCTTTCAAACTGGTGTCTTTCTAACAGCTTCTCTAGTCTCGTTTGCTGCAGATTAGCACGGAGCTCTTTATCTTCTGGATGAATGTCACTGAGTAAGTAATACTCCTCATTTTTAGACTTTGTACCATCTGGTTTGGAGTCAAGAAGCATTGTGGTGCAGAAGAATCCCAGGTTATGATCTGTAATTTAAGAAAATAAAAATGTAATCCGTAAAATTTATAAAATGTACCTGAAGATAGTTGATTTAATTATTCATCTACAGGGTACTTTGATGTAACTTGTGTTGGTCCAGTAGAATAACATGCTTTAACATAACATAAAATAACATCACACCTGTAATCTCAGCAGAGGTGTTGCTATAGTAATGTCGGTGTAGGTACACCAACATTTTTCCAGTTATGTTTAAGTCCTATGTAATAGATGGCAATCCTATTGCCATCAACCAGGCACAAATCTAGACTCCGATCTTTGGTGTACATACATTTTTTAACAACCTTCAGTTGTTAACGCCAGATGTACTAAATATATAGATGTGAAGTTTGATCTAAAATTATAAGAAAAAATTCCAGTAAGTATAACGGGGATTCTTGCAATATACCAGAAAGTCACATCTTATTTTCAATAAAGTTAGCTAAGTCACAGATTACCGTGTATTCATAGCCCTATATTAAAAAAAAAAAAAAGTATTGATCAAGAATCTCAGTGGAGCTCACATAATCTAGGTAAAATGGAATGCTTTTTTTTAAATTATACCAGTCTCACCTGCTACTCTAGTACTTACAGGGCAATTAAGGACATAATAAATTCATTATTTTGTCCAAGACAAGTACTATTTTTTTAGTACCATTGAGGTTCAATTTTAACTAGAGAAGCTATTAAACAAAAAATGTGTCCCCGCGGATGTCAAATGTGACAACCGTGGTGTATTTAGTATTATTCAGGTGTAAGACTGATACCCTATATATAATGTACTCTGTGACTGATACGTTTCATTATCCTGCAATTTTTTTTTTATTTGCTGTGTATGCTCTAGTTTACATTGAACCTCTATGCATGTGCCTCTTGTCTTGTTGACAAACAAACTTCGGTTTTGGAGGATGAAAGGTGTACTAAGTATAAGTAGTATCTCGAACAACTAACCTTTAAATCTCAATCGCCAATACTGCATGTATTCCTTCAAATCTGCGATTTGGTTAACATCAGCTATGACAAGACGGTGCTCCATAAACAAATGAGTTAGCAACTTTTTCTCATCAGCCGGTAAAGTGAAATTTTCTTTGCACAAAACACACGAACATTCGAACAACTCGTCACTCTTAAAAATGGAAGGATTTTCGATCTTCTGGTGAAGTGTTAGCGGGCCAAAGAACTCTTTTTCTTTCACTGACATTGTGGCAGTAGTTTCAAATAGTATTATTATCCTCTCGGTGACCCTTAGATCTTTATTAATAAAATTACTATTGAGACACACAGCAGCTCAAACCGAAACGTATTGGTAATTGGTAGTATGTTTGACAGCAATCAGTGTTGCCTGTTGCCAACTCCAAAAGTTCAAATTATCGAGATCCCATGTCGAAACGAAAAATCTAAAAAAAAAACGTAAGAAATTGCTATCAAAAGGCAATGAATAATTTTAATAAACTAGAGTCAAAGGGGAAGTATATGCCACGTTTCACCACTAATGGCGCTAGCAGCACAAACCGTAATGTGTGACATGTTTTGTCATCGTTTTTAATTGATAGTTTTGTGTTTTCACTGTAAAATTAAATAAAAAAACTAGAGAGGGAAAGAGAGAGATACTTACTTGTTGATGTTGACATACCTACTTGACATTGACATTTTTTGTTTATTTTTTCTGCGTTTAATTTTGTCTGACAAATACGTTTTGTAATGGAGTGGCGACCACGTACCGGAAGACGTAGCATTGGAAGGCCTCCCACAATATGGACCGATGACCTTGTGAAGGCCGCAGGAACCCGCTGGATGCGGAAAGCACAGAATCGGTCGAAGTGGCGGTGCTTGGGGGAGGCCTATGTCTAGCAGTGGACGTCTTTCGACTGAAATGATGATGATGATGAATGAACTTGTTTTTTTTTTTCAGCAAATCGCAAAATTTTCGTACATTAGACATTCATTTTCGTACATCGTACCATTGGCCAAATTATCGCACGCCCCCATAATTATCATACGGGTTGGCAACACTGACAGTAATTGACAATTTGACAGTTTACAATGACTAATGTTGCCATCCACTGATTTTGGATTTCCCCTAACTCCTTGCGAAAATCGAATAGTCTGGCCACGGCCACGCTGCTGTCTGCATAATTAAAAAAACGGTGGAATTTGAAAATCTATATATGGCAACACCATCCTGTCCTACGAAAAAAAGAATTTGATACTTTGTTTGTCTTTTTGTTTTTGTCTTGATAGGTTATTTTATATAAATTCTGATTTATTCCTGGTAAAGAATAGTCACTTTAACACGATGCATTGTGAATTTGATAACAGTTTGAGTTTTGTTCCCATCACTCTAGCGTGCATCAGGCCCACCGGATCACCGAACACATAAGCGCTGGGTTCCAGCGTGGTTAGTTGACCGGTGCATTATTTTTCGACATAACAAAAGCGTTTGACAAAGTCTGGCACAATCGGGGTGCCCGACCGTCTCTTCCTCATCTTACGAGACTTTTTGTCAAATCGTACATTCCACTATCGAATCGAAGGTGCTCTATCCTCCCCCTGTCCCATTCGCGCCGGAGTTCCTCAGGCATCCGTAGTGTCCCCTCTTATTTTTACGCTATTCACCAGCGATATTCTTATATTATAAGTAAAAAGGCGCAGTTGGCTCTGTTCGCAGACGATACGGCCATTTACGACAGAGGCTTCGGCCCCGACTCGATAGCCACCATTCTCCAAACCGCAGTCGATAAACTCGGCACCTGGTTTAGGAAATGGAGGATTGAAGTTAATCCCGCCAAAAGCCAAGCGGTTTTCTTTTCGAAACCGTTTAAAAAGACCCAACCCCGTCTCCCCCGACCCATCACCATGCTAGGCAAGCCTATCCCTTGGGAGATGCGAGCCAAGTACCTAGGTGTAGTCCTCAACCAACATCTCTCCTTTAAAGAGCACATAAGTCCTTGGAAGGCTTCACTATATCTTAAATGCACGTAGCAAATTGTCACTACGGTGCAAATTGCGAATTTACACAACATGCATTCACCCAATCATGATCTATGCGGGTGCTGTTTTTGCACAAGCAAGACCATCTTTGATGTCCTCCCTCCGGTTGACGCCCTAAGCCGAGGTTCGTACCCCACAGGGGGTGCCCTTAGCGAGCGTTCACCTAGTTTTAATTAACATAGTTGAATAACCCCTAGCTGGAGGTTTTAAGTGTATGTAGTAGCTTCAGGCACCCACAGGAAAGCTCGGTTAAGTAGTCATGATCTCAGAGGTCAACTACGAGATGCCCTACCAAAAAAAAATAAAAAAATGTGAATATGATACAGTTTTGTCATCGTGTGTAATTTATTATGTCGTACACATAATCTATTAACAAAAATCAAAAGGCAAAATATCAAAATCATTAGATCTACTTACAACCCCGAAACTGACCAAAAATATGGCCATCTACGACTTTTTAAACAATGTTTATCCGAATGTTGACAATAGAATACCTGTTTGTTCAGTATATTGTAACATGACTCAAGCCTTTGACTATGTGGACCATGATATTTTGCTAAGTAAACTGGACGCCTACGGCATTAGAGGTAATGTCTTGAATTTAATACAATCTTATTTAAAGAACAGGAAACAGTACGTTGAAGTATCAGAAATAGATTCTAAAACTAAATGTCAACGAACCTACAAGTCTGATCGTCGTACAATAACATTTGGCGTACCCCAGGGCAGTGTTTTGGGGCCTCCTCTATTTATAATCTATATAAATGATATGCCAAAAGTTACAAGTCACCCTATGTCTCTATTTGCCGATGACAGCACTATGACCATTAATAGCACAAACGCTCAAAACTATAACGATGAAATTACGAAGACAATAACCTCCATAGTACAAACGCCAGCACATCAAGCTACCCGAAACTGTCAAATTTCCCAATCAACTTTGAACCTTATGTTTCAGCGATAAAGTTGAAAATCTATAAAATAAATTTGACAGATTGTAGTAGCCTGATGTGCTGGCGTCTGTACAATGGTTAGATAATAATAATAATCTAAAAATAAATATTGAAAAGACGAATTCAGTTATGAGTGTAGACGCCTTAGTCACAGCATATCATGGCTTGGTGGGTTCAGTTCTGAGATATGGTGTAAATTTTTGAGGGAATTCAACCAATAGGGAAATAATCTTCAAAGCACAGAAAAAGTGTATCAGGACAATTTTTGGATTACAGGTCATAGATACATGTAAACCGTTATTTATTAAATTTAAAATATTGACTCTTCCAGCCTTATAGGTATATTTTTGAGGTTGCTGTATTTGTTAAGACCAATCCAAAGTTATTTAAAGATAAAGATATATTTATTGCATAACTGTGTACATTAGTTCTTATTTTAAACGTAAACAGGCTCAACAGTCTACCCATGTCGGATATGCAATAGTATTTATTATAAAGCAAACAAGATTTCAAATAAATTACAAAAATATTAATAGATTACAAACAAATTACAAATAAATTACATAGGTATGAACATTATTTTTTCTCAAAAAACTCATTCAGATTATAAAATACATTATCAATTAACATTTTTTTAAATTTTGTTTTAAACATATTTCCATTTAATTGCTTGATAGCTGGCGGTAACTGGTTGTATACACGAATAGCAGTTACATAGGTACTTTTATAATAAATCATATTATTAATAACAGGTAAATTAATGTCATATTTATATTGCTTGCGAATGTTTCTCTTAGAATCAGATTTAAAATTAAAATATTGCATATTATTTTTAACAAATAAACATATTTCGAGTATATAAATACCAGTCAGTGTTAGGAAACCCTTCGTTCTGAAAACTTCTCTTAGCGATTCGGTGCTATGCATGTTATATATTGTCCTAAGACATTTTTTCTGGAGAATGAATGTGGACTGCACGTTCGTCGAGTTTCCCCAGTATATTATACCATACGTTAGCAGTGAATAAACATTACCAAAATAGGCATTTCTAGTAAGACTGGTATTTGTAGTTTCTGCCAGGATTGACAATGCGTAGCAAGCACTGGATATTTTTTTATTAATCTTTTCAATATGTGCCTTCCAGTTTAAATGTTGATCTATTGTAACTCCTAGAAAATTTGTGTCTTTAACTTCTTCAATCGCTACACCAGTTACAGTTACATTCAGTTTTACAGGTTTAGTTTTGTAATTTCTAAATTGAACTAATTTAGTTTTTGAAAGGTTCACTTTCAAATTTATCGACTGCAACCAATCAGTTACTGTTGTTAAAGTTTTGTTTATTTCACTTTCGTAATTAAAATCATTAGCATATTCATTTGGAATAAACATAGTTGCATCATCAGCATACATTACGCAAAGGTGGTTAATTATGTTTGGAAGCTCGTTAATATACAGAAGGAATAAAGGGGGGCCTAATATACTGCCTTGCGGTACGCCTAGTATTACAGATTCGAATTCTGATTTAACTACCTCCACCATTTTTGTACTTTCATTGTATACCTCAATAAAAGTGGCCTGCATTCTATTATTTAAATAATTTTCAATTAATTTTAGTGCTATACCTCTTATTCCAATACCTTCTAATTTATCAAACAAAATATCATATTTTACACAGTCAAATGCTTTTGACATATCAATGAAAAGAGCAGCGCATTGTTTTTTATTATTGATCTTTTCCCAAATGGTATTGAACAATTTATATATTGCCAATGATGTAGTTTTATTCTTTTGGAACCCAAATTGGTTTGCATTTAAAATATTATTGACATCCAAAAACTTTGTAATTCTACCATATATGACCTTTTCAAATATTTTAGAAAAACTAGGTAACAGTGCAATTGGTCTATAGTTATTTAAGTCGTGTCGTCATCCTTTTTTATACAATGGCTTTATTAGAGCTTTCTTTAGGGTATCGGGAAATTTTCCCGTTTCTAACATAACATTTAGAATATGTACCAGTGGATCAACAGTAAAAGGGATACTTTATTTAATGACTCTAATGGGTATATTATCGTGTCCGTAGCTAGTTTTATTTTTTAATTTGTTCACTATGTTAATTACTTCACATCTGTCTACTGGGAAGAGGAAGATACTGTTTGAGTTAGAAATAGGCTGTGATTTGTAGTTACTATTACGTGCTGTTGATGTGTTGCGGTTTTGGTTAATGTAAAAATGGTTAAAAGTACTTGCTAGTTTTACAGGGGATGTTATTACACTATTATTTTGCAGTATGTAGTCTTCTTATTTAAAAAAATGTCAGACATTAATAACCGAAGTCGACGGGATATCAGTAGCTATTAAAAAGTACTCTGTGCTTATGCGTAAGAAGGGTCCACACAGCATTAATGTATAAAAGTGTATTCTGCATGGCGCCAGTCATATTTAAACACATCCCACGGTCGACGGTCAACGTGAGCTTATTTAAAAACACCTAAAGTCCTTACTGGTGTACAAAGCTTATTCGGAATTTAAAGACAAAAATTTAATGACAGAATGATGATGATGACAATACATGCTAAGAAAATAAATATAACTGCCTCGTTGGTCTAGTGGTCGCAAGCGCTACTGCTGAGCATGAGGTCCTGGGTTCGATCCCCGGGTCGGGCAAAGTGTTATTGGATTTTTCTATCTGGAATTTCTCAGTAGCAGCCCGGAGTCTGGATTTGTGCCCGGTTGATGGCAATAGGCTCGCCCCCTATTACATGGGACTTAAACATAACTGGCGAAATGCGGGTGTACCTACTACAGGTACACCTCTGCCCAACCCTTCGGGGAAACAAGGCGTGATGTTATGTTATGTTAAAATAAATATATTGTGGTCCTTGACATAAATTTTATTTATTGACATTAGTATTGTTTATTGGTGCCGATTCCCTTGTTCACAAACTAAAGTAAATTTAAGTTCAGTGCATCTTCTTCTTTCTATTTCGTTAAGAAAAGGACAGAAGATAAATTTTAGTTTAGTCCTGTCAAATTATTCAGCGCTTGACGTAAATTGACGTAATTTTAGTAGGCAAGTTTTTAATCATGTCTTGTATGGAGTAGTGACAGGCGCTGATTAATTTGACAGGACTAAACTAAAATGTATCTTCTGTCCTTTTCTTAATGAAATAGAAAGAAAAAGATGCACTGAAATAATTTAGTTTAGTTTGTGAACAAGGGAATCGGCACCATTGACATCAGTTTTTGTATCTTTCAGTTTTTGTGTATTGACATAGCCTTATTATTTGTTTTCAGTCTGTGTGTTGTCATGCATTGTATTGACATTTATGTTTTTTTTATTTTCATTTTATTTTTTATTGACATTGATTTCTATTGCTATTTATTATTAATTAATTTGTATTATGAAATGTGTGATTTTTATAGTTGTTTTTTATTGTTCAGGCTTATTTAATTCCATAATAACTAAATTACAAACATTTGTACGCCCTCTGGTATAGCATAGCGAACTCTTTATTATCTTTATATACCATTATTATTGTACACCTATGTTAAACAAATGAATAAATGACTTATGACTCACGACTTATGATTTATCTGACTGATGTAAAAGTAAACCATACATAAAACTTTTTGGTGTTACTCATTTATTCCATTGCAGACTTAGCGTAGCCCACTAAATAACCAAATAAATAATAATATAAATAAAACATAAATTGAAATTAAGACACAACACTGCACTTTCTGTTGACAAACCACGCCGAAACCCGAATTGGTTGTCATGAACATTTACAGTTTTATTTATTTGTGTATTAAGCAGACCGTCAAACACTTTTGATATTTTGATATTATAGTAGCTAGAGAGGTGTGCCTATTGGATGCCGAGCGACGAAATGTAAGTTTGTACGCTTAATATTGAGTGATTTACCATGTTATTTTAATACCATGGACTTCTTATAGGTTTTCCTGTAATCTATGAGTAAAGAGCCATACCATGTATTTTTTTCAAAATTTTTGGTCCAGTAGTTTCGGAGATAAGGGGGGTAATGGTCAATTTTCTTTGAATTTCTTAAATATCTTTAAAAGTATTTATTTTAAAATTATGTAAAAAATATATTTAAGATCCTCGCAATAAGTCCTTTTATTTAATATGTCACACGGTACTGTTAGCATAACTTTTTTTTTTAAACTTTCTTGTTTGCCCCCCAAAAGTGACCCCGATATTCAAAATTAATTTATTTACGTTACACATTCGTGTTTGGGTCACAAAAATACATACCTATGTGTACCAAATTTCAACTACATCGGTCCATTAGATGCGGAGTAAATTGGCTGTGACAGACGGACAGACAGACACACGAGTGATCCTATAAGGGTTCCGTTTTTTCCTTTTGAGGTACGGAACCCTAAAAAGAAAAAAAAAAACAAACATACGCGACGAACATATAACCTCTTCCTTTTTGGAAGTCTGTTAAAAATTATAGAAACCAACGGGATTTTCAGAATTTTGATTGCTCAATTAATAGATATTAGTCAGATTTTTCTTTGTCCTGTAAACTATGTCAAAATGGACTTAGCAGGTTATCTAGGCAACGTTTTGCCAGACTTGAAGCAGACGGTTCGCTCGCTCGGTCAACTAATAGAAAATATTATTATACCTATAGATATTATTTTGTAATTCCATTGTATTGGATGTCTGTTACAGTTTAGTTACTGTGAATAGTATATATCACAAATGTTTGGCCACATCATGAAGTAGTCGTGCGTTTGACTGTTCATATTGGTATTCAATGATCTGGCCAGACCACATCATGATGTCACCAGCGGTCGATGTTCTTCAACTGGCCGAACACTTCATTTAATGATTAATTCTAAGATCTGGCCACGACTAGATAATTCCTATGACTATGATGTGTTAGGAAAGGATTGTGTAGGGGATTCAGGTGCAGGGTGGATATTGGTGGCTATAAACCAAAATTAACACACTTTCTTCTGAGTACACACAAATATATTCACAATAAAAACACTGATTACAACACACAAAAATGGTTTACGCACTAGAAGAGACTAATCGAGGTACTAGGAACAGATTAATAACTACCGAAACACAAAAAACTTATCCTCTGTTCCTAAATCTAGAATCTATCTAGGTCACGTAAAGCGGAACGCGCTATAGTTAGTCGATATGGGCATTAGCCCCACACGGTTCGACACTACCCAAAAGGAGACTGAACATTCGACTGAACTTATACTGAATTACTTGTTAATAACTACTACATGTTAAGAATACTAAATACAAAAATACTAATTCCTAAAAATACTAATCGATTACAATACTGATTCATTACCAACTCAATTTTTTTTTTTTTTTTTTTTTTTTTAACTATGGCCTCTCGCAGTTTTGACCACTAAGGTCTTGGCTGCTTAACCGAACTTTTCCTGTGGTGGCCTTAAGCTTCTACACTTAGAGCCTCCAGCCAGGAGCTTTTAAAACTATTCTAAATTAAAATTAAGCGAGTGCTCGCTAAGGGCACCCCCTGTGGGGTACGAACCTCGGCTTAGGGCATCGCTGAGGGGAGGACAGCAAGAAGGGACAGGCTGGATCAAATTTATATTTACATCATGATTATTATGCGGGGTATTTAAAGCTACGTGCTCAGCTGCAACAACTGCTGGCACCTCGTTTTCGAGCAAGGGTCGGGGAGGAGTTTCATTGACTCGGGGACGCGGTCGCGATCGCAAAGGACCTCGGCGGCGAGGTCGGAATGACGGGAGGCGTCTGTTTTTGTATACTGTACTGGTGGCCCTATTCTGCTCCTGGAGGAGTGTAATGGGGTCATCTGGGTCGGAAAGAGTATGCCTCGGTCGGCGAATCTGACTGATACGGGAAGGGATGTAGTCGGCTGACTCGACAATCAGAGGATTGCGATGTTTGGGAGCGGAGTCAAAGTAACTCTTGGACATGCGTTTTAGGAATTGGCGGATCGTTGGGATCTTACAGTCGAGATGGAGGATCTCGTTTCTGACATAAAAGGGGGCTCCCGTGGCCTTACGAAGGAAACGGTTCTGTAGGGTCTGCATCCTATGGATGGAATGGGGTTTGGCGTGAGCAAAGACTGATCCCGCATAGGTCATGATGGGGCGAATGCACGCTGTGTAGGTTCGCAATTTGCACTTTAGTGACAATTTGCTGCGTGCATTGAGAATGAAATGAAGTCTACCGAGAGCGAAAGCGGCTCGCGAGCGAACCGACTTTATGTGCTCTGAAAAGGAGAGGTGATGGTCGAGTATAACACCGAGGTACTTGGCTCGCTTCTCCCAAGGGATCGGCTTGCCGAACAAGGTGATAGGTCGGGGGAGGGGGAGGGCTCTGGATCTCGGTTTTGTGAATAAAACCGCTTGACTTTTGTCGGGATTGACCTCGATTCTCCATTTCCTGAACCAGGCGCCAAGGTTATTGACAGCCCTTTGCAGGTTTAGGAGCATCGTTTCGGTATTGCCTTTACAGATGATCGCAGTATCGTCTGCGAACAGAGCCAAGTGCGTCCATCTGTGTTTGGGAATATCGCTAGTGAATAGGGTGAATGCGAGGGGAGCTATCACGGAGCCCTGAGGGACTCCTGCCCTTATGGGGCGGGGAGAGGATAGGGCTCCTTCGATACGGAAGCGGAAGGTGCGGTTCGACAAGTAGTCTCGAATGATGAGCACGAGACGATCTGGCACACCGAGTTTGTAAAGCTTATATATTAAGCCGTTGTGCCAGACTTTGTCAAACGCTTTCGCAATATCGAAGAAGACCGCACCTGTCCGTCGGCCTTGGGTGAGAGCACCGCTGACCAGCTCGACAATACGGTGGACCTGATGCACGCTAGAGTGCTGAGTTCGAAAGCCGAACTGCTCGTTGGGGATGAGGCCCTTGGTCTCTGCGTAGTCTCTGAGACGCTTATAAATAAGCCTCTCATAGATTTTGCCGAGGACTTTGAGCAAACTGATGGGGCGGTAACTAGTGGGCTCGCTTTTAGGCTTGCCGGGCTTTGGGATTCCTATGACTGTGGCCTCTTTCCACGTCTGGGGGAAGATGTTATTGCCTAATGCACCATTGAAGATGGTGGTCAGTAGCATGATTAAATGGGCTGGGAAGAGCTGGACCACCCTATTGGTGAGTCCGTCTGAACCGGGGGCTTTACGAATATGGAGACCCTTGATAATCTCGTGTACCTCATCTGGTTCGATGGGGGGCAGGGGAAAATCAGGGTCTTCAACGGGAGGGAGGGAGGATCTACGTTCGACTTCGGCGTCGACCTCGTCGAGGTGAGCTTTGTCTACTGGTAGGGAGCTGGGAGAGCATTGAGCTTCTAGGCTGTCGGCTAGGCACTCGGCCTTGTCGATGTCATCGAAGGCGATGGTTTTATCGGGGCGGACTAGAGGGGGCATAGAGGCTGATTGAGTGGACCTGAGTTTCCTCTGGAGTTCCCAGAAGGCTAGATGGGTTGGCTCGAGATCGCCCAGCATCTTGTCCCAGCCCGCGTCACGCAGCTCCGCAATACGTGTCCTTACAGTTCTCTGTAAGTAGCGCATGTGGGCTTTGTTGGCGGCGCAAGGAAAGACACTGTAGGCACGAGTGGCCGCGTTCTTCTCAGTCATCAGAGCACGCACATCGTCCGGGAGTTTCAAGTAACAGGGTTCTGTTGCTGGAACCTCCCTTGAGCAGTCGCTCAGGACGGTTTGTACGTGCTCCGTGAGTGAGTCGATCGCGGCCGTCGTGTCAGCGATTGAGTCAAATTTGTCTGGAATTGCGTCTAATAAGGGGGACGTGTTGGATTTCAGCTGAACGCTTACTTTCTTCCAGTCCGTCACCTTTCTAGTGGAGGGGGGATGGTTGGGGTCAGAGGGACCTATGCGGGAGACAAGATTGATGATGACTGGGCGGTGGTCAGAGGTAAGCTCGTGCACCGTTTCTATAGTGTCAATGCGTAGGTTTACGTTCTTAAGGAGCGTTAGGTCAAGGACGTCAGGGGTGTGATCGATCCTATGGGGATAATGAGTGGGGTCCATCGGAGCGATGATGTCGAAGTTAAGGGAGGAGGAGAGGTCGAACAAGTGTCGGCCTCTGGTATTGGTGGTGGAACTATTCCATGAGGGGTGCTTGGCATTGAGATCGCCCGCCATAATGACGGAGTCACTCATGCCGAAGAGTAATGTTAGGTCATCAGATAGAAGTTGATAATTTTCTGAAGCTACAGATGGAATGGGAGGGATATAGACCGATACTAGAGTGATCGGTGGGTGACCAGTCATACCTAGACGGCAGACTGATACTTCTAGTCGGGAGAGGGGGGGAGGGTCCATAGGAATGCAGTACAGATCCTTTTTATAATAAATGAGAGTGCCACCCGCGTGACAGCGCGTCCTATCGTTCCGGATTAAGCGATAGTTAGCTATGGTGGGGCTACGTTTGTGGGGCTTTAGAAAGGTTTCCTGGATGAGGAGGATATCTAACTGATGATCGCGGAGGAATTCCGCGATCTCATTTTTTTGATTTATTAAGCCATTGGCATTAAAGGTACCTAATTTGAGGGATCGGGGTTTAAACCTTTCAATAGTGGCGTTATACATGATGGGGGGGTCTAGAGAAAGATTTTAGGGCTTGCGTAATGTCCGAGTACGCTTCGTATACATTTGTGATCTGCTGGATATCACCCGACCCTAAGGCTGCGATAATGTCATAAGCCATTTGCGTAGCCCTGGGGGTACAGAAGGTCATAAATGTCGACGATATAATGCCGAATGCATTATTCACGGGGTCTAGCTCGGGAGTGACCACGGGAGTGGGGGCGGGGCGCGGGGCTTTAGGAGCGGTAGCGGTAGCGGGTTTCGCGGGAGGCGCTGAAGGCGCGGGGGGTGCGGGGGGGGCGTAACGCTGGGGGAACGCGGGGGGAGCTGAGAATCCGGGGGGAGGGGGGAGACGGACACGCGGGTCCATGAGAGTGTATAGAGGGGTGCGAGGGGGAGGGGGGCGCGGGGTAGCCAGGGCTGGGAAGGCCTTCTGGTGGTTGATTAGAGACCAAGGGCTAGGCCTCTGAGGGCTTAGCCGCTCGGGGATCTGAGAGGAGGGGAAGGGTTGATACTCCCTTTGTTTTTGCTGTCTAGCGTCTAAACGCTTAGTCAGCTTGCCTGAGTTAGCCTTAGGGGCTTTTGAACAGCCGCGGTAGTTGGCTGTGTGACCCTCGAGGCCGCACAGCACGCAACTAGGCGGGGTTTGGCAATCGTTACGGTCTTTTGGGCGCGGACAATCAGTGGTACCGTGGTCGCCCAGGCACTTTACGCACCTGGGTTTTGCATGGCAATTCTTTTGCGAATGGCCATACAATTGACAACGGTGACACTGACCGATCGCGCTATTTTTCCAGGGCTTCTCAATGGTGAAGCCCGTTAAGTGACAGATGGTCCTGACGTTGAAGATGGGGTGATGCCCCTCGGTAGGGGAGCATACGACGAGAACCATGTCGTATGCTTCCCCACCGCGCGAACGGTGCATACGATGCACCTCATCGACGGGGATTTTTTGCGACTGAAGGTCGGCTAGAATTTCGGAGGGGGGGATTTCTTTGGGGATCTTTTTGATCACCACTCTAGTCTGTCTGTCTTCTGGGAGAGAGTAGGTGTGGAATGACACACCTCTGTCTCTCAGGACCCTGGTTAATTCCCTGTAGTCTTTCGACGACGGGACCTGTACTTTAATACCCTGTTGGGTCGATCTAGCGTTTGTGTAGGCTATTTTTAGCTCTACACACCACTTTGAGATTGCCGTCCACTTCTCCTTGTCCTGAATGAACACGGGAGGTGGAGGCGCGACCTTTTTAGGGCCGGAGCTAGTAATGGTTGCGTCAGCCTGGGAGGATGACGCAATCGGGCGGGGGGAGGTGGGAGGGGAAGCTACTGTAGCGCACGTAGCGGTGTCAGTTAGGCTAACTATCGGGGGGGTGGGGGAAATTGAGTCGTCGATAGCGACGACTTTGGCGGCCTGGGAAGAGCTCTGTCTCTTCTTCTTCCTCTTATTACTCTTTCCCATGACTTGGGTGAAGCCTTCGTCATCCGAGTGGGAAGAGGAGGAAGCAGAGACGTGTGCTTCTGTGTCAGGGACGAAGTAGGGGTGGGGGGTCTGGGGGCGCGCTGTACTAGCGGACACGACTTCCGTGTCCATGTCTGAGGGACATGGACTTGGACTGGGACTGGGTTGGGGGTCAGTAGGGGCACTGTCCGTATTCTGTGAAGCAGAAAGGACTTTGAATTCTAGACCGAATTCATTAATAAGAGAGGGATCCTTGAGGAGGACTCTACCTAGTAAGTCTAGGAGTCTGGCGTTGTCGCTCCTGAGCGATGTGAGGTCATTTCGGAGTGACTGAAGGTCACCCTGTAAAGCCTCCATTTTAAATGACTAATTTAATTTTGATTTAATAATAATGAGGGAATCCTAATTTCCTATTTTCCCTATTCCTATCTCCCCGGTGGGTATGCCGGGGATGAGTAATCCCTCCCTGTCGGGTGTAGACAGGGAGGATGGGTGCCTGATAGTGAGCCCTAAGCTTGCTTTGGCCCGTTGCCTGTCTTAATGTGCAACGGGGTCCTAACCAGTCTAGTGCGCCGGGTGTAGACACACCCGACCGACACAGGGTGTGTAGCTGTGAAGGGAATACTGTCACCACGTGTTGACTAGGAGATCCCCCAAGGCCAAACACTGGGACCCGGCCAATTCACTGCCTCACCCTGAAGGGGATCAGCGGGTGTGTTGGGTCAACACCCCACTCGGCTTCGTTGGCACCGTATGGTATCCACCGAGTGACCACGAAACTGTGGTTTTACCCAGAAGGGGCCTAGTGAAGCTACACACACGTATTTTCTGTTATAGAAATAAGATAGCCTTGAAAAAGGCCGTTTTTCGATCTTAGTCCAATCGATTTGACGATTGGAGATCGGATGTAGTCGGGTGACTACGAGAATCGTTACGTAAACGCAACGGAATATGACTCAAGAACACTGAGTCATGAACGGGAGAGCGCAAGCACACAACCGTCCGTGACCAGTGCCGAGCGTCGAGTGCGAACCATACCAACTCAATAAAATGCGACACCTTAAGTAGTTTCCTACCCTAGTGCGCCCGCCCTGTGGCTAGCATACGCCGACCCAACGAATCTCTTATGTACAGTGCCGACCAAAAGTCCATAAGCAATCTCACAAAGCAATAGACTGACGCTTCGGTTTGACTTACGACCTTCTTCTATAAGTTGTTACAATACTGTAGACACGCACATTACACACACACACTCACTTTGTCTGCAACCAATGACTAGTTCGATAAACATCATTCGTTTTTTGTCTTGTTCACATAAATATTAAAGTTTAGCAGGTAGACCACAGAAAACTAAGTAAATTATTCCGATTTCTGTGGGGTTTGTTGGTTCGTGGATAATATTGGTGACGAGTATTTAGCGCAGTGTTGTGGTTATTATTTTCAAAAAGCAGGCATAAAATATATTGAAGAGATCAGATCAGATCAGAGAATATTATTGCTCTGCGTAAAAGTGAAGTGAATATCTAATGAAACCGGACTAAGTGTGAGTGTTATCATTTATATATTTCATATTTTACTAAACATAAATCTTAATCAAGGGTATTGTTGATAGAACAGAGGTATTGTTGAGACAGAAGATGCCTTTAAAGTTTTAATTCATCATGAGGTTTAATTCGATTAGTGAATAATAAGTAATTAGTTATTATGTGTAATAAAAACAATGTTTTTCTTTGTTCTAGAGAAATACTGTGAGGGTTAAGAGATATGAGGAAGGGGCTTATTATCGAGTAGCAAGCGACGTCAAATGGTGAATGAATATGAAACAAATGGTTTCATACCAACAAGATATTTTGCTGAATTATTAAAAACACGTCATTATGAACCGTTCGCCGTGCACTCTGAAGGCTTGCATCACTGAAGACCAGCTAAATACTTAACCTTAAAATCAACAATATTGTCAATAGATTTTTTTACATTTTAAGTAGTCTAATATTCTTATTTATTGCTTAATTACTTCGACCATGATCAAAGCTTTATATTTATGGTGAAAAAAATCCATTTAAAATTTAAAACATTTCAAAATTTAAATATGTCAAAAAATACAAATTGCTTCTAAGTTTCTAGACATCTATTTCACATATTATTCAGGTGAAGTAATGATAAATAATTGTAGCAGTTTGTTAACTATACTTAAGTAAAATAAATATAACGAATAAATATTATTTATTTTTTATTATAACATATCACGCATTTCTTTTATTCTAAACCCTTTATTGCAATAACAACATTAATAAATAGGCAGGAATATTTAAAAATATTATTATTGCAAACAAAAATAATAATATTTGCAAAAACAGCGCTGTGATTTACGAGATTAGAACCTTAGCCATCTTGAATCTAAGACCAACGCTTAACGCCTTCTGCTATCTGCACATGTAATTTACTTTCGAATTTTAGCAATGCCATACGCTGGCCAAGGTCACGCGTATGATGCGTGCTAACAAAAGTGGTGGAAACTTCGATCAACAATACCAACTGTTGATCGAAGGGTGGAAATATAAGTGCGGCGCCCGCGAACCGTGACGATACGACAGTGTGTAGTGCAAAACTGCGTTCTCTGTGGTGTGTGTACGGCACTCACACCACAAACGTCTGACTGTTTACACATACAAATCTACGGACTACACCGCGTCTTCACAGCAATACGACTCTTAGCGTGCTTATGCACTTTTGAGCGCTTACTGTACGTCTAGATTCTCAAGGTGAGGGGGTCGGTATGCGATCGGGGATTGCGGGGTACGCCAATACTCGGGGGCACCAGGGGGGGGTGAGGGGAATGAAGAGGGAAAGAACCTACGCAGTTGGTCCTTTGTGACGCCTTTGTTCTTTCCTCAAATCGTACATCCCAGAAACTTTTCCTTATGTAAAAGGTGCCCATTTATCGGAAATAGCCTAACTAAGACAATGTGTATGTTAGAACCCTTATTTAAAGCCTAGATTGGCCTGTGTAATAAATAACATTTGTGCAGTAGGTATATAAGGGGAATCTTTGTGACTTAGTTTATAATCGTCAGATATGTTTGTACTGAGGCTATTTCCATACTTTGTACTAATAACATATAGCTAGGTTACTCCACAATACGGGTAATAAAAGTAACTGATACAAAAGACTTCAATAAACTTAACCTAGGGTGGTGTGAGTACCTAGCCATATAACAAATCGTTTTTTAGATAGCTGTGCTTCTCAACAGATTGTATGAAGAAAAGCACAGAAAGATAAGACTACAAGCATTTAATTCAATTAAGCTGATCATAAGTAACGTTAATTAAAAACCTCGATGTCCTTTCGTAAAACCATGTCTTCATGAAGAAGAAGTAGGTAAGTATTAAGTTTTTTATTCATATTTTCTTATATTTTGATAAACCATTGTAAGAAAAAAAAACAGATATTTCTGACTCTTGGCATGTTTCTAGGACATTCTTATAATCAATATAAAATACAATGATCATAATAACCATTAGCAATATTGGAAATCATACATGATTCAAATGTACACGCACAGCCGATAGGTAAAATACAAATATACCTTTCAATTTAAAGAAACAATTTGAGAACAATAACAAAGTTATAGGGGGCCACGATATCCCTATCGGCCCATATTCGCAGCCCCGGCAGGCATTGGCCCTAGCGGACCCCGTCAATTCTGCTGACATCTCTTTGAGGCGCGCGTGGAACACAACGCGCCGTCGACCCGGGCTTGGTCCTTATCGGACGGCGAGCTACCCATTCATTGCTCACCGTCCGCAAGCCCGCGCCTACGGTGGCCGGAAATCTGCCTGTGATTCCTGACGCCCAGGGCGTCTCCTCCAGCGGCGGTTAGGGGCGCGAGGGCGCGAAATTTGCCTCTCCGTCACGCGCTCCGCCTCCTCCTTCGCGAGCATTACTGCTTCGCAGAAGGAGGTGACGGCCTCCCATTTCCTCTCGCTCCGTAGCATGGCCCGAATCAGGACCGGACGCGAGAGATCACCGCCGCCGATCGCCTCCACGAGGACACGGCGATGCCCTGCCCAAGCCGGGCAGACCTCCACCGTATGCTCCACCGTGTCCTCCGGGCCATCCACACAGTGACGACACCCGGGCGTTTCCTCCCGCTTTATCCTGAACAGGTACCTCCCGAAGCAGCCGTGTCCGGTGAGGACTTGCGTCAGGCGGAAGGTGAGGACGCCGTGGCGCCTCTCTAGCCACTCCTCAAAGAGAGGTCTTATCGCCGCAATTGTGACGTGCCCAGCGCTGGGTTGCGACAATCGCACTCTCCATTCCGCCATGAGATCCCGCCGGAGCTCTGTCCGCTGTGCCGCGACTTCTTGCGGCATCGGAGTTAAGCCCGGCGTTTCGCCTCCTCGCGCCACTCCCAAATGTGCGCGAGGACCTTTGCCTCCAGATCCCATGGCGGTACTCCGGCAAGGAAGCTCGCCGCCTCGCAGGAGACCGTGCGGTATCCTCGGGCCAGCCGGATGGCCATGATGATGTGACACCCTGTGGCATGGGCGTATGCACGGCTACACATCAAGGTATACATTTCCAGTATAAACTGACCTCGCATTATACGGTAATCCTATACAATGCGAGATCAACATAAACTGGTTTTGTGTAACTTGATGTGTAGCATTTATTTATGGGTGGGGCAGAAGTAAATAAACTCAATAAGTAGTAGAAAGTTCTCTCGATAAAACGCTATAACTACGCATGCGCTCTCGATTCATCGATACTGCATTGTTTCGCGCGGTAATTTTGAATTTTACCAAATACATAAAATATGATAAATTTTGTTATTAAAAACAAATTACAAACTTTTATGCTTCGAGTCAGGGACTAACTAGGATGGGGCAGATGCCCCTCCTTGCCCCACTGTGGGTGCGCCCATGCCCTGTGGTCAATTCAAAACTCAACTTCCAAATTCCTAATTCTGATCTTCTGATCATTATAAATTCTATTTTTAACCTACCAACGTAATGATATTATAGGTAAAAATGAGGTAGACGACAGATTATAGGCGCTCCGCAAGTAGCAAATCAAAACATGGCTAGTAAGCCTAGTTTTCTTCGTCTTGTCTCTTTCTCACTCCCAATAATTACGATACGCCTTCCTACTTCTACGTGTCACCTAATAGTGTGACATCGCGCCGTTTTTGAAGATCTTTGGAAGGTAACCTATCTACCTCTTTTTACTTATAATATCATTGTACCAACGTTGCTAAAATCATCAGACATTTTTATCCAATCATAGCTCATTATAACAAGCTTTTTTTGCTAAATAACTTCTAACATAGGTTAACAAATATAATGTAGTAGGATAGCTATAAAACTCAATAATATTTAAGGAATTTTATAACAGTTAAATTGTAATCTAAATATAATATAGTCTATTCCAAAAGTATGTATAAAAAATGTAAACGAATGTATCAGAAAATGTACTTAGTACTTAGTGCCACTTAGAAATTGAGTTGGTACCTAAGAACTTTGATTCGATTATTTGAATACTTAAACTCGAAGTTCTATTTTAAGTCACCTTAAAGCTATGTTACACCCACATTTCACCAGTTCTGTTTAAAAGTCATTCGTAGATATTTGGCGATATGTGGTTGTCACCACCTACGACAGGGACCAAGGGTCAAGATAATAAATAATTATTGAAATTTTCTTGAAATATTTCTGCGATCAAAAAAATATAAAGCGGGAAACCCGTAAATGACGCATCAATTTGTGGTGCACTACTTATTATGGAATTGAAAAAAGTAAAGACGTGATTGAATACCATGTAAGCATAATAATCTTCTATATATAATCTTTCTTCCACTTATTTTGGGAATATTGTTGTAGATCGAACAGATTAAACGGCATTATTTTAAATGATAATGTTCCTAAAGCACACTGTAACCGATTAATAAAATTATATGGTCTGGTGGTTACCCATATATGCGCAACTTTAGAAGACTTTAAAATTCTTAAAAATTGAATTGCTTCATCCGCGTAATCAGGACAGACTTCGTCGAAACCATCAAAAAGTAAAATCACTCGGTTATTGTTATAACAATGGTTAAATACATACATTTTGAATAAATCAGCTTCTGTATCGATATTATTTAAATGTATTTCGTTAACATTATTAACGACAATACGGTTGCCAATTTTTTCCAAAACATTTTGCTTTGCCTGAGCATCGTCTTCCTGAGCATTGTTTTTAAAAGCTCTAATATCAATCGCACCGTAAAGGAACTTGAAAACTTCTACCAGGTCAATTTTAGTATTATCGCTTTTCCATTTAATAAATTGGTCACAATGATCTTGAAAATTTATTTTTGAAACCCACATTGTTGGATACTTTTGTTTCGTATGGACTGCCAAATGAGATAATAATGTAGATTTACCCATACCAGGTTCGCCGCTGATAATGACCATTTTTTCCTCTATATCTTTTACTGTTTTGGGCATTACTTGGTGGGTAACCTTTAAACCTCTATCGTTGTCTTTTATCATCAACTGACCCTTCGATTTCAACCATATTATTTTATTACTACCAGTGATTTCACGTTTAAATTTAAACCAGTGGACATTCCGATTTCTATTTTCCTCACAAATATTTTCAAAATAATTTGAATGTTCTGTTATAACAATAATATCACTATCATCCTCTGAAACGCTATCGTCTATAGAATATAAGTAGGTATTGTTTTCTTTATATTGTTTATTTAGTGTAACATAGCGACATAAGTTCTTATTTACATAAACGCCAACTGTTTTCTTGTAGAGTTTGTCAGTTAACAGTTCACCTACTACAATTGTTTCATTGTGAATAAGCTTATAAATTATTGTTGGGTTTACAGCACGTAGAAATTCAGTATCTAAAACTGTAGTTACGGATACATTTTTACCTTGAAATAAAAGTTCCCGTTTCATAAGAATATTTTTTTGATATTCATCTTCTAGATCCGTAAAAATGTTAGTGTTATCATCAGTTATTCGCTGAATAATCCCATCAGTTATTTTATTTTTTAAGTTGGCTGATACACTAGCACTTGTAATAAAAACAATTTTGCCAGGAAACGCCTTTTTCACTGCATGAAATGTAACTTGAGTTGCCCTACCAGTTTGATCAATTAAAACCAAAACGCGACATTCTGTATATTTCAACTCTTTTTCTACAAGTTCCAAATAATGATTGCTTATCACACATTCTAAATCTAAAAAAACATGTCTGTTATCATAATTTTCGCCAAAACATTGGATGCATTTAATGCTTGATAAGGTAATTTCATTAGAAACGACAACCAACACAGACGCGGTGTCATCTTTAAAAAAATTGAGCATCGCAATTTTAAGCGCTTCAATGGCACAGGGTTTGAACTTAGTTCCATACATTTTCATATTATTACTGATAGTGTAATTGAGGATTCTCAACAGTGGACTATTCAGGGTGTCGCGCTTTGCTTCATTATAAAATTGACATGTTTTTGTCAAATACTCAGTCCAGCCGGGTTGTTTCCACCATTTTTGTACTTCATTATGAAACTTTAAGAAAATTTGATCATATTTGGCTCCAACATATGAATAATTTTCTTCTAAATTACAAATGTCTGCAATTTCTTTTTTTACAATTTTTTCTACTTCGTCTTGTTTGGCTTGGTTAGTATAAAATTTGACTTGCTTTAAAAAGTATTTTACAAGATTTCTGTCATCTTCCTCTTTTGACAAAACTAGTTTCGGAAACCGTGGAATATTTACATCTAATCTATACCTACTAATATTATTGTTATTTTCATTTAATAGCTTTAACAATCTTAAACTATCATCAGATGAAAGATCTTCTTCAAGATTAAATTTAAGCAGTTTGGTTTCTTGGTCAAATATGAGAAGGTTACCTACAAGGCCGCTGAGCTTATCAATATCGGTACACAGTAAAAGTTTATCTGGACCGATGTGACTTTCTTTGATTTCGACGATGTAATCTTCATGGGCACTTAGAAAAAGCTTATCAAATATAGTGCAGAAGTTTTTCAGCGTTTCTTGTTTATCATTTTATTTAATATAGAAATACACATTGCCAAAACTTTCTGGAACTTCAAAGGACAATGATTTTAATTTTTCTTCCGTATCTCCCATTGTTTTGCCTTTAAGAATCTTTATTTCTTTACAAATGATTTTTTTCATGTGTAATAAATTCTCATCTTTAGTTTCAAGAAATGATTGACGGAACTTAGATTCAATGTAAAGGTTGTTTGATTTATTGTCTTGATCCTGTAGCAATATTACATTTTGTGCCAAAAAAACATGATACATTTTTATTATGTCATCTGTCATCATATTATTGGCTGTTTTCTGATTTATAAAATTTGATAGTCTTTCTGCTATCTTCTTAGTAATAGTTTTTTTAACAGTTGGAGTTAATTCATCAATTATTGTGTCATTTGCATGAAACTGACATATTTTTCCGCTTTCGCTTGTTCGGATATAATTTTGTTCCTCAGTTTGTTGCATAACTGTTTGTTCATTAAAATTTTCTATTGCAGAAGTGTATATTATAAACTCAAAATTTAGGTTGTCTAATGGTCCTCTGAACATTTCATTTTTAGAGTCGGACCTAAACTTTTGGAGAACTGCCATATAGCCTTCTAAATATTTATGTAAACTAAAATTTCCGTCATCTTTCAACGTATCTCCAACCGATATTTTATCTTTTTTGGGATCATCTTTATGCTTGGCTTGCAGAAACATTATATTTGGTCTTTGTTTTTCTCCATGTTTTTTATATCTAAAAACAATATCATCAAATGCACCCAAACCTGCGACATTTGTTCCTAAATAAAAATTTTCAATTTCGCTACAATGCAAAGCTCTGAGTAAAATCAGACATATTAGTAGAGTTTCGTAATGTTGGCCATTAATTCCAGTAGTGCCCACTTTTTTTTTAAAACAAAATGATTTATTCAGCTTTGTAACTTTTGTTTTATTTTCAGGTTGTTTCTGTTGATTATCACTATTATTTTGAAATCGTCGTGAAAGGTAAATTCCATTTTCGTATTTTCTTAATAGGCTAACAATTTGTTTACTTTCGTCGCTGCATTCTAATAGTTCGGCAATCTCTAAAGCAGTTTGATCATCGCTATTTTTTATGGTAGTATCAGCTTTTTTATTTAGAAGACATTTCACAACATCCACTTCTGTATTCAAGACCGCAGTGTGCAATAACGTATTGCGTTTTGGGTTATCTGCGCCATTTATGTCTTCTCCACTATCTAAGGCATTTTCGATGTATTTTATTTTTTGTCTCCATTCTATTTTTTTCTTTTTTCTTTGAAGGTGCTCCGCGTTGTTTTCAGCGTTCATGATTAGTAAATTATGAATAATAAACTCATTAAAAGTATTACCTTATATTACGAAGTAAGCAATCTGAAACAAAATAAATAATAAATAAAATGTTTATTTATACAGTTGAAAAATATACATAAGTACACAAGGATTATATAAATATTGTACAATAGAGTCACATTAAAGGACGAACTGCTGCCTCTTAACTAGTCCAGAAGCTTGTATTTTAGGAGCCAAGTTCCTCCAGGTATAAAGGAATACATCCGGTACCGAGTGTTGTGCAAGTGCATGACTTTCAAGTTCGCCCTTTGAGCTCATTCAACTTTTAGTAAGGAGGTTTTGTAGATTCCGTCCCAAACCGGGATACAATATAAGATGATTGACTGGCAAAGGCTTTGCCTTTAGTTCCCCAAAGATATAAATTAATTTCCAGATCCTAGTACAAAAGGCTTCGATATGAGGTTGCCAGCTAAGTTTGTGATCGATGTGGACTCCTAAATATTTTATGTCTAGCACCAAGGACAGAGATGGGCAGCTGCAATTGGGGGCCTCACCTGAGCATATGTGGGCTTTAATTGGACCAGATTCCAGTAGAGGAGTTATAGTGTTAGGTAGCGAAAATTTTCGAATGTTCGATTTTCGAAAGCACGCGAAAGGTATGTGCCCATGCCCAAAGCACTACATAACATAAATTCGAACTACCTATTTCGAATGATTTTTCTTTATCAGAAGATGTTCCGCCGCGTACGTCTCACAGATTGACACAAGCTTACGCACCGCCCCCCACCGACGCGACGGTCCCAGCAGTACCATGTCGTCCGCATAATTAATGTTATTTACGCACACTCCGTCTACAAAACAACCCACATGAGTACTGCTGAGCTCGCCAATGAGGTTATTATACAGACTGAATAACAGAGGTTATCCTTCAATTTAACCGTCATCTCATGGAGATCGCAGATGCCCGCCAATCTCGTATCTGCTCAACGATTAATGTCGGAAAGTTATAATTATACAAGTATGTCGGATCCGGTCATTAGTACGGACACGAAACGAACCGCAAGCGCGCCACTAGTGACATCAAGTGACCTACCCACACCAAAAAGCGCGCTTCTACAGCGTTGTGATGTTTTAAGGCCACGGCGAGGGGGGATTCAGCCTCGGATCGCATCGGAATTAAGACGTCGCGGAACTGTTCTCGATTCGTGGTGCTCAGTTAATGTGTTATTTGTAATTTGTGATAATTTTGTTAATTGGTGATTTTAATAAACGCCGTCACACCCAGTGTGTGTATAATTTAGCTAGTGTGATAAATTTGATAGTAAATTATAATTTGATCTGAACTGCAAACTGTTTTTCTATTGCGCATTAACCCACACTACGCCCACAGTAGTTAAAATATCGCTGATAATAACGAGACTCATACCTGTCTCCGACATATAAATATTGATCGTGCGGTAAACTATGCTTGCGCGATGTAGGATTTTTGTGTGAAGTCATGTCTTTGCTATGTAGTTCGCATATGGCGATGTAGATGCCATACTAGTATCCCACACTAGTATTATAATAACGTATAGTTCTGCCACCTCAGTAATCACCGAAATAATATTTTCAGTGATTGTTCAGACTTTATAAAAAGCCTTCAAAAAGCGGCAACATTGTATTTATGTTTTTACAATAGTATCACTGCCAATCTCATCGTGACATTATGACTTTTGTAATTTTATCTATAGAACTTTCCCGCCATACCATAACGAAAAGCTTGAAAATTCGTCGTCGTACAATAAAATATTGTATACTGCAATTCTTGGACCTTTTTTTGCACCATTATATCCTCAAAGATATTATAATTGGAGGCTCATCTCGGGGGAGGCTGGATGGCTCCAACGCGAATGTATACGGACATCCGTGGTGGGGCGACCCAGACTGCCAGGCACTTCTTCTCTTGCAACCGAGTGGGTGGGCAGGTTGCGGATAGCCCAACTCCGGCTGCGGGACCGACCTCTGACGGTTACATTGACCATTAGTGGGCGATCCCGCACTTGGAGCATCTTCTAAAGAGATCCCGGACAAGAGAAGTTCCCGAAAGCCAAATCCCAGGCTTAGGGTAACCCATATACCCCTTCCTATGTTCCCTTTACCAAACCAAGCCATTCCTCCCTATCCATACATATCCCGTCGATTTTAAATCCCTAGGCCAACTCCCAGGTCTAGGGTGACCCCAAGGAACCCACACGCTCCATCCACCAAATGCCTTCCCTCCTATCCCTTTATCCCTTCGGTCCCAGAGGAAGGGTAACCTCGATTCAAAAACGCCCACCCCCAAAAAACCACATGAACCAATCCCACACCATTCCGGTGGTTAGCCCCTATCGTATTATGGGGGGGCCTCAAACTGCTCAATGGACACATTGATGCTGCGCTTTCTAGCATGGCCGGCTGCTGACTTAGTGCCCACAATACAGGCTGCGACTAACGCGCCCATATACCCGACCTTGGCTGCGACCAACGCGCCAACACCCAATACACGGGCGATGCCTCCCACGAGTCTCTGGCAACAGAGCATCGTGCGGTACAGCAAGACAAACTCGGAAAATGACCCTGACCAGCACAGACAGACAGAGAGGGAAAGATGACGGACCTGGCAACTTTAACACCCTTTTGGTTACCTGTGACGAAGTACGCCCGCTGACAAAGCGCGAAAAAATCCAGGCCCGGAAGAAGAGAATTGGCGAACAAAAGCGCAAAATCCGCGAAGGCACTAGCTAGCACGAAGCGCGATCGGATGCCGAAGGGGAGGTGCACGACCGGCCCCAAGGCTGCGAAGGGGAAACCCAGTGCGAAAAGGGGTCGGACGCACGCGACCGACCGCGAGAGCGCGGAGGGGCCGGACGCGGAACCGCGCGTGCCGGGGCGAGCTTGCGAAGGGGCAACCCAGCGCGAAAAGCCTCCGCACGTGACAGAGTCCGCCGGGACCGACAGCCGACTCCAAGAAACAGACAGATCTCACGACCGACCTCGTCCTAAGCACAGCAGGGGCAAGCGGGGTGGTACCTCACACCCGGCGTTGCCGGCAAAAACAACCAGCCTAGCACTTCCAAGCCGCAGCCTGAACCGAGCGGTACAGGGCCGGTGAAGAGAGGACGCCCTGATGACACGACCTCACCGAGCATGCTTCAGGGGGACGCCGAGCGGGTGAGGATCCACTACGCTCAAGGAGAGCGGAGAACCTACGTGCGAGCCACGAAGGACATCCCTGCGCGGGGCGGGCCGTAGCAATCTGCCTTCCCCCCCTCTAGATCTAGAGACCTGACTAAGGAAGAGGCCGAGCACATAAAGGTGGACCTAGAGAATCTACTTATGGACACAGACCCGACAGCCCAGGCAGCACATAAGTCAGATAACTGGCCAACAATTTAACCTTATGCAGAGTTAAGCTTAATTATATATGTATACTCGTAGAAGCTGTGTGTATTACGAAGTTCTGTATTAAAGTTTTTTTTTTAAGTTCTTGAATTAACATTGAATCTTTATGTCATTAAAAAATCGGCTCACTGGGTCAAAAGTTATTAACTTATTACAATTTAATAAATTCATAAACTAACCTGAATTTCTAACATGTAGGTATTATGTGTTCAATGGCGGCAGGAGTAGTTATTACAAATTAGTGGTGATAATAATAGTAAAATGAACAATTGGTATTTTAAGAAAGGCATTTAGATTCATATTATTATACAATGGTGCCGATTCTCTTGTCACAAATGCCTCTAAACTAAACTAAAAATCACCAAAATTTAGTTTATTCCTGTCAAACGACGATTTCCCATTCTGAAATAGACTAAAGTGACACAACTTAACTATATTTTAGTTTGACAGCACTAAGATGGCAACGAGATATTAGTTTAGTGAAAGTGGCAATTTTGCTATTCTGAATTTGACGTTTTTCACCTAAAATTTAGATTTTCTAACTAAATCTGACTATTTTTAATCGCGACTAAAAACGTGTGGAATAAAATTGGTTGTCATGAACTATAAATTCACACCAACACCTCGACTTCAAATGCAAAAACAGTACTGAATCTTTTTTTTTTCTTTTGCTTTTATCTCGAAAACGGTGTGTCCAATCGCAAAAATAATGAAAATTTCGACCCCCTTTATGTAACCCTTAAACCCTATTTTCCATACAAAAAGTGAAAAATTCCATACAAAACACGACGAGGCTGCCCCCCCTGCGCGCCTCCGGCTCTAAAAAGATCACGTGGTTAGGTATCACGTGTGGAGTCGCGATTGTCAAATTCGATTTAGATGTGTCAAAATTATTTTTAAATTTAGAGAATTTATTTTGCAGAATAGCTTTAAGATTCTCATAGTCAAAAGTAAGGAATTTTAGAGATAGTTTAGTTAGTTTAGTTCGGTGTACAAGAGAATCGGCACCAATATATTACTTTCCTCTATGGTCTGAACAATCACTGAAACATTATTTCTGTGAATATTGAGGTGGCAGAACTATACGTAATTATAATACTAGAGTGGCGGCATCTACATCGCCACATGCAAACTACACATCGAAGACCTGACTTCACACAAAAATCCTAACAATGTGTTTCAAAATTGTAGAAACGTTATCTAAGAGTTTGTCAAAAACACCTAAGTAATTTCTATATTTTAGGATGTTCTTGGATAAAAATTAGAAGTCTTGGGCACCTGATTGTGTTTGTAAATTGTGTGTTGGAATATTTAAGATTGTGGAAAGGCATCACCTTTCTACAAAATAAAAACCGGCCAAGTGCATGTCGGACCACGCACAATGTAGGGTTCCGTAGTTGGGATGAATTTATCCCAAGAACAAACTTAACTTTGTAGTTGATAAAAAAAAATCTTCCATACAGAATGTATGGGAGAACATGTTTTTACAACCGCAAATCTAAGTTGGTCGATTATTACTCGTTAACTTGTAAAGCCTACTCAGCTGTGATAGTATTCCTTTTAAATTCGTTATATAAGCTACTGCCGTGAATTTTTTCACATATCTAAAACCAACCATTTAGCTGGCAGGGGACACTTGACTCTTAACAAAAATGTTCACTTTAAAGCTTAATATTACGCAAACGGATCTCTGAATTCAAAAATGGTATTAACACACTCATAATGTTTTTAAAAGATCTTTCCAACGATACCCCACAACAAGGTATAGAAAAAAAAAAACCATCCCCACTTTACGAGTAGGGGAGGTACCCTAAAAAAAAATATTTTTCATAATTTTATTTTACCACTTTGTCGGCATGATTAATATGTATACCCATACCAAATTACAACTTTCTAGTACTAACAATCTTGGAGCTAGACTGCGGACAGACAGACAGACAGACGGACATGACGAAACTATAAGGGTTCCTTGTTTACTACGGAACCCTAAAAAGTGCTTTTAAATTCGAAACACCAACCATTTGATGAGAACCACAAAATAATATTGTTGACTGTTATTTTTGTAGTTTCAACATAAAAAGCACGCTAAAAATCGAGCTAAATGGCAGTACCCAAGTACTACTTGTATTCAGCGTCCAGGGGGCCTACCACCAGCTCAAAAAGCAGTATTATTTTAATATTACTTCAGTGGGAGAAAGAGATGGAGCTATGCGTCCTGTAGAGCTTCATCTCTTTCCCACACTGAAGTAATATTAAAATAATACTGCTTTATGAGCTTGTGGTAGGCCCCCTGTGCAACATTCACCTGACTCTTTAGTGCCTAAAAATATCTGAACCCTTAGTACAAACCGATAAAGAACCAAGCTCATCAGAAAATTATACTAATTTTGAAGATGTATCCAACGAACCAACATGTTTTTTACAAAACGAATTAGGCTGGGAATACACGTCTGATTTTTTCATCAGATAGTCGGATCCGATAGTCTGATCCGGCTATCGGAAGGCGTTGGAGCCATTATTTTGTTTTATTATTCAACACACAATCCCCACTGGTGGGGATTTTTATATTTTTTTCCAGAAATCTCCACGAGTTAAAAGGTTAGGTTAAGTTGGATTAGGTCCAGGGACCGGCCGGATACTCGTTGAAAGGGTTTTTGAAGGGGTTTTTTTAAGCGCTTAAAAAAGAAACCCTATGATACGTGTTACACCCTCGAATGGGTGCTATGTAACCCCTTCCGAACAAGTTAACCCTTTCAATACCCTGTAACACTGTAACAGGGTAAGCCATTCCAACCCAACACATTGTAACATGCACTCTTTGATATCGAGATTAGTTTGAAAATTGCATAACCACGACCGCACGTGGCATTCTTCTGCCCGGCGCCGACATTGTTGCATTTACTAAGCGACTTGTAAACATGGAATAGTAATTATTGCAAGTATGGTTTTACAGTTCAATTTCGCTTGTCGCACATTCGAAACATTGTAATATTTCTTTTTTCGTGTTTAAACTTGTGTATATTCTCACCATTCGTCATTTAATTCGAAACACGGACGGAACTACAGAAGTAATTTAAAACAATTTAGCAGTGTTTTTGTTTAAGTGTGTGTTGTAGTACCTACTCCCTAATACATTTCTTATTATAGGTATTGAGTTATTTTTTCTGTAAAAATGCCACAGCCGAGACGAGATGCTGTACACCGGTATTATGATGTATCAAATAAAACAAGCAAATGTAATTTATGTGGTAATGCCATAAATGTACCTTTTTTTTTGGGTGGGAAATTATCAAATAACTTTCTCCCGCTCTGGGCGTGTTAGACTCTTACTGAGTAAAACCCACCCGTGTTCCTTCGGTTGCCATGTTGCCGGGGGCCACGATCGGGTTTCGGACTTCTTCGCAACCCCGGCAGGCATCGGCCCTAGTGGACCCCGTCAATTCTGCTGACATCTCTTTGAGGCGCGCGTGGAACACAACGTGCCATCGACCCGGGCCTGGACCTTATCTCGTAACCCCGCGCCTACGGTGACTGGAACTCGGCCTGCGCCCAGGGCGTCTCCTCCTGCGGCGGTTAGGGGCGTGAGGGCGCGAAATTTGCCTCTCCCTCACGCATTCCGCCTCCTCCTTTGCGAGCATTACTGCTTCGCAGAAGGAGATGACGTCCTCCCATTTCCTCTCGCTCCGTACCATGGCCTGAACCAGGGCCGGACGCGAGAGATCACCGCCGCCGATCGCCTCGACGAGGACATTGCGATGCTCCGCCCAAGCCGGGTAGACCTCCACCGTATGCTCCACCGTGTCTTCCAGGCGATCCACACAATGGTGACACCCGGGCGTTTCCTCCTGCTTTATCCTGAACAGGAACCTCCCGAAACAGCCGTGTCGGTGAGGACCTGCGTCAAGCGGAAGGTGAGGACGCCGTGGCGTCTCTCTAGCCACTTGTGGCGTGCCCAGCGCCGGGTTGCGACAATCGCACTCTCCATGACGCCATGAGATCCCGCCGGAGCTCTGTCCGCTGTGTCGCGATTTCTCGCGGCAGCGGAGTTAAGCCCCGGCGTTTCACCTCCTCGTGCCACTCCCAGATGTGGACGAAAACCTTTGCCTCCAGATCCCATGGCGGTTATTTGACAAGGAGGGTCGCCGCCTCGCAGGTGACCGTGCGGTATCCTCGGGCCAGCCAGATGGCCATGACCTTCGGGGACGCATTCAACCGGTGGGCTGGCCGCAGCCTCAATGAACGCGGCCACACCGGTGCCCCGTAAAAGGCCATGGACCGCACGACCCCCGCGTAGAGCCTCCGATAGGAGTCGTTTGGGCCCCCCAGATTGGGCAGGAGCCGCTTCAAGGTAGGTCCGGCCCGCTCCAGTCTGGGAGCCAAACGACGGAAATGCTCCACGAAGTTCCACCGGCTGTCGAGGACGAGTCCCAGATACTTCATCTTCGACTCGACGCCGATGTGAACCCCTCCCACCATTACCTGGGAACCCGACAGTGGCGCATTCCGAGGACCATGAAAAATCATGAACGGACCATGAAAAATCATGGATGGCTCGGACTTGTGCAGGGCCACTTCGAGTCCCAACTGCCGGATCCTGTCAACGATTGTTGCAACCCCGCGTGTCGCTAAGTCAGCCGCCGCCTGGTACTACCTCCCCTGCGCCAGGACCAACGTGTCGTCAGCGTAGCAAACGACGCTGACGCCACTAGGGAGGTCGGCGCGCATCACCCAGTCGTATCCGATGTCCCACAGAAGCGGCCCCGGGACCGATCCCTATGGGACACCGCACGACATTTCTCGCCGGTTCCACTCTCCTTGGTGACCGGGGTAAATGACGGCCCTGTCCGTCAAATAGACCTCAACCACACGACAAGTGTAGGTTGGCATCCGGTGATACCGGAGTGCCTCCCTAATGCAACTCCAGGGCAGGGTGTTGAAGGCATTGGCGATGTCTAGAGACACCGCCAAAACGACTCCACCCCGGGCCACAGCTTCCCGCTGTGGATGAGGGCCCGCACGCGCATGATGGCGTCTACCGTAGAGCGCCCCCTGCGGAAACCAAATTGGCTCTCCGCCAAATCTGGTCTTGCCCACCTCGTCGAGCAGCACGATGGGCCGATAAGCGGACCGGGAGTCCGCAGGGCGCCCCGGCTTCCTGATGAGGACCAACTTCCCCGTCTGCTAACGAAGTGGGAACTGGCCCCTCTCCAAGCATGCGCTTAGAAGCCCCCTTAGTCGAGGCGCGAGAGCCTCTAAGGTTAAGACCCAGGCTTTTCCAGGTAATCCGTCGGGTCCTGGGGCGGTATTTTTGGCATTCAGCCTGCATACCGCCACTCTCATTTCTACCTCGGTCACCTCCGGAGCATCGTCGTCGTCGCCGACGGTGTGGTCCGCATCGGGCACCGCAATAGGCGGAGCCATGGGCGGGAGAGTATGTTCCCTTCTTGAAGGGATCAGAGCGCTCACCACATCCCCCACAAGCTGGGGCCAGAGACTGCATCAGCGGGGGAGCCCATGGGCGGAGTTTCTCCCGCACCAAATTATATGAGCGTTCCCGCGGGTCCCTATTCAGAGTCTCCAGCGACTCCTCGCGGGCCAGTGCCCTGGCCCGCAGGATCTCCACCTTGAGGGTGGTCTTCGGCGCTCCATTTCCCTCATACTTATTACATATTTTTATTTTTTGAATTGTTCTTTGTTTTATCTTTTTATTACGGACGCTTCTAACGTGCACGTCTTTCTACATTGTTCTCACATGTATAATTTCAACATGAATGATGTAACCAATATTTTGTAACAATTTTTTATTTAAAAGAGTGTCCGTGGAGTTTCTTGCCCGTTCTTCTCCATAGGTACCTACTACGCTTTGGAATGGGCAACTAGCTTCATACCTATTTCTGACTGACCGATTCCTTGACAATTCAAAAGTGCCTGTAAATGGTTTAATTGAAATAAATGCTTTGAGTTTGAGTTTGAGTTTGACTTCTTCGCTTGAATGGCTTCCTTATCGGGAGGGTGGATACGGAACTTGCGGTGCCTAGCGTACCGGGGCGTCGCGGACCAACGCACGTCATGCGCAGAGCATCTAGCTCTTGAGACCACCAGTACACCTGGCGCGAAGCACGTCCTGGCTGGACACGGGGCATTGGCACGTCACAGATGTTGGACATGGCCTCCCGGAACCACTCCGCCTCGTCGTTGATGTCAGCAGGCCTGTCCGGTGATGACACCCAGGCCGTATCAAGGCTTCCAGGAGGAGCTCCCGGTCCAGCTGCTTCAGCGCCCACCGCGGACCACTCAGGGCCTGTCAGACCGGTGCGCTCGAGGTCTGGACGGAGACGTCAAACCGGATGTACTGGTGATCGGAATAGGTCTCCACCCCCTCCATGACGCGCCAGTCTATGACACGTGGCGACAGAGCGGGGCTGGCGAACGAAATGTCAACCACTGATTCACCCCGCATCCGCACACACGTGGGGCCAGAACCCCGGTATAGGACGACCAGGCCTATCTCCAGAGCCCAGTCCTCCACCATCCCGCCCCGTGTGTCCGTATACCGGGAACCCCAAGCCAAATTCTTGGCATTGAAGTCCCCAAGGACGAACACGGGGAGGGAACTGAACCCGACGACGACGACTCTCAACTCCGCAAGGAAGTTGTGGAACTCGGCAAGAGTTCGGTTCGGGGAGAAGTACACCCCTACCACAACAATCTCACCAAACCATGCTGCCACGCAACCCCGGCCTCTCTTGACAGATTTGAGGGATGGAGTACCGGCGGCGGCCTACAAAATGAGGGTCACTGAGCCGCTCAGGTCCTCCACCCAGTCATCCCTGGGCGGAACAAAGTACGGCTCAGCGACCACGGCGATGTTAATCAACCACTGCGCCATGCTCCGGACCTACAGATCCTGAGCGGCGGCGCAGTGGTTGATGCTCGCCTAGAGGATGCGTAATGGGGCCGTTATTGACACTCCATTTCTAGCCCCCTGTGCCCTGTGAGGGCACTGCCGTGGCGGCAACGGCGGCGACGACGACGGTGGAGGCGGCAGCGGTGGCGGCAGTAGTGGCGGCGGCTGCGGCGGTGACGGCGGTGGCGGAAGGCTTGCCTCTGCCTCTGGTTGTGGCGGGTGGGGCGCAGGCCTTGCTCCCAAGCCGGTGATCGGCTGGCTTGCCAGCCGCCGCACATGCGGCGTGGCGTTGTACGAGCCGGCCTTATGACCGGGCTGACCACAACGGAAGCAGTGATCACTGCAGTCTACCTCCAAGGTGCACTTCACTCCCACGTGGTCGCCTACCCGGCAGCGGAAGCACCTCAGTGGTCTGGGCTTCAGCAGTTTGACCTGCGCGAAGACCCAACCCACCAGAAGCCTTCGGCCCTCGTCCGCATTTAGGGTAGCCCTAAGCTTAGGTCAGAGCGTCCGCTGCCAGGCCACTGTCTGCACCGGGTATCTCCTGCATCCGGGCCCCAGTAGCAGTGACTTTCAGCCGGACGCAATTGGCGGTCTCCTTGAGATCCACCACCGCCTCTACCTTGGCGAACACGTGCTGGTAGGACACGCCCTTCTTCTCCGCTTCCGGCTGTAGTGTGATCACTACAGCTGCGGACTTCGGGGCGCGGAGCCTAGCCGCGACGCTTCGCTCCTTGCGCCGCTGCTGCCTCGCCTTCCTTTTGGCTGCACTTGCCGCCTTGCCACCCTTTTTCTTCTCCCCGGCTACTTGCCATTCGGCGTCGGCCGTAGGAGATTCAAGCCATAAACGTACCTTTTTTTTTTTTTTTTTTGGGTGGGAAATTATCAAATAACTTCTCCCGCTCTGGGTGGAGCGGGAGGGCGTGTCAGACTCTTACTGACTAAAAGCCACCCGTGTTCCTTCGGTTGCCCTGTTGCCGGGGGCCGCGATGTCCCTATCGGTTTTCTTCGAACCCCCGGCAGGCATTGGCCCTAGCGGGCCCCGTCAATTCTGCTGACATCTCTTTGAGGCGCGCGTGGAACACAACGCGCCGTCGACCCGGGCTTGGTCCTTATCGGACGGCAAGCTACCCATTGCTCACCGTCCGCAAGCCCGCGCCTACGGTGGCCGGAAATCGGAAGTGGTGGCGGCTGCGGCGGTGACGGTGGTGGTGGTGGCAGGCAAACAACAAGTATAAAACCTTAGCCATAAACGTACCTAAGGTTTTATACTTGTTGTTTGCCTGATCTTATAATATAAGATAGCATTACCTTAGTGTTAGTAATTATCGTAGATACTAATACTACCTATCTACTTGTCAACTCGAACCAAAACCATCGAAACTGTTATAGTGCAGTACGTAGGTACCTACACTACATAAATAGCTGGTTTTCTTCTCACGTTGACGCGACGTTCCGCGCGTATTTCGTCGGCGCCGATTGGTTAGCGTGATTCGAAACCGCTCACTGGCGTCGCTCAGCGCTCGACCGCGGTCGCGGCGCTGTGCGAGTTAGTAAAAAATGCTTCAAAATACATATTGACCATCGACGTGTCATGAAAATCAGCCTATGTAGTCTTAGTATGTTTTATAGCTTTACCTAGGGAAGGTACGTATTTACGCGACCAGGTTTTTTCACCAGATATTTGCTTCCAAGTACACACACCAGGTACCGACCCGAAAAACTTGCAAGACTTCAAGGTATTTTATACGGCTCGCTCAATTACGTAGGTACTCAACCGCGTTAGTTTTCGCTGCGATCATGCCTCTTATTAGTAAGAGTCTACGGAACAATTTCGTACCTTTGCAAGTATTTTTACTTTAATGGTTTGTAAGTATTCATTTGTAAAATATAATTAGGTACATGTCACCATATTAACACTGAGGTTACTCAGTAGGTACTTTAAATAATAATCACTTACCTGTTTTACTCATCCTAATTTATTAGCCCGCTTATCTGTCGTCCGTCACTTGTTGTCAAATTCGTAATAACTAAATAATAACGCAATGAGGCGCCGCTCGGGTGCATGTATCCCTCCCTACCTACATGCAGCTCAAGTTTATTAGGTAATTCAGGGTAACACGAATAAAACCCTTTCGTGAAGGTAACCCCTTCAAAGGCTTAAGTTATTGAAGGGGTTAACCCCTTCACGTGGTTACCATTATAAAAGGGTTAACCATTTCGCTGGGTTTCGAGGATGTAACTCGAACAAAAGGTAACACAGCGATACGAGTTACCCCATGTACGGGTTACCCTGTCAAAAGGCTTAACTCTTAAGCGGGGTTGTCCGGTCCCTGATTAGGTCTAATGAATGGACGGCAGGGCGGCGGGCGAGAGGAGACCACCCAGCCCCGGAAGAGCGGGAGGCAGTCCGACGGGAGGCGAGGGACGCCATCGTCGTCCATTGGACGGACGACCTCACCATCGCAGCCTTTGGCCGCCGAACCCTCGACGCGATTAGGCCAGTCCTGCGAGACTGGCTCGAGCGCTCGCATGGGTTCCTCTCCTTCCGTCTGGTGTAGGTGCTGTCCGGACACGGTTGTTTCGGATCGTACCTGCACCGAATAGGACGGGAGGAGACACCGTCGTGCCACCACTGTGGCGCGGCGGAGGACGCGGCCCAGCACACCCTCGAGGTGTGCCCGTCGTGGTCTGAGCCGCGCCGCAGTCTCGTCGCGGTGATCGGACCGGACCTCTCACTCCCCGGCTTAGTTAACGCCATGCTGAGGGATGAGAGGTCCTGGGCGGCAGTCGCCTCCTTCTGCGAACACGTCATGTCTCAGAAGGAGGCAGCGGAGCGCGCGCGGGAGGACGATCCTGACGCGGCGCCGCTCCGAAGGCGGAGAAGGGGTCGAAGAAGACGTCAGTTTGACAGTCATCTCCGACTCCTCCCAGGTGGAGGCCAGCAGGCAACGGGTGCGGGGACACCCTTGCTTGTATTGCACAGGCATCCACCAGTGTCGGACGGGAATGGCCAGGTGTTCCCGGCCATTCCCGTAGCCCCCCAGCTTGGGGGGCATGCGGGGCCCGCCAGCTAGGCGGGCATGCGCCGGGAGGGTTGTGGAAGTAAAGGCTGAGCCGGTTTCCCATGGCCCTCCCATCACGGCGATGTGGGAACACCGCTGAGTTTTAGTGGGTATACTGTCATTACCGACAGGAGTCCCACATACCCCGACTCGTCCCCCACGAGCGGGGATGCGTAATGCATTTCTCAGCGACAAAAAAGGCCCCCCTATGACCCCCTATGCAATAAGCGCCACTTTGAGAGCAAGTGTGTTGAAAAGACTATTATAATCTGTTTAATTTTGACGGTTCATTCAACAACATTCATTGCGTTATGTATTTGAGCAGTATTTTTTTTCCGAACTTATGATTCAATAGATTGCTAATCTGTTTCAAAATAATTCAGATTGAGATTGATCGATAATAATAATACCCGTTCAAAACTCAAAAGAATGGCAATGAAAGTTATTTTTGGGGAACTTCCGTCTCTCTTTAGGATTTAATGGATTTTTCGTCGATTCAAACTCAAACTCAAAGCATTTATTTGAATTGTCAAGGAGTCGGTCAGTCAGAAAGATGAAGCCAGTTGCCCATTCCAAAGCGTAGTAGGTTCCTATGGAGAAGAACAGGCAAGAAACTCCACGGACACTCTTTCAAATCAAAATATTATTACAAAAAATTGGGTTTCATCATTCATGTTGAAATTATACATGTGAGAACAATGTAGAAAGACGTGCACGTTAAAAGCGTCCGTAATACATACAAAAACAATTCAAAAGTCTATTAATACTACACAAAATTGCATTGACGACCTTGACGGGTGAGCTTCTATCAATGTGCGAGGTTAATAATACCGATAGTGGACATGCTTTTTTTAAATACTTAGTACCTAGCACAGGACCCACAGCCCAGCTGCTGACCACTTATCTTATTTTTATCCTATAGGTACCTAATCGATATTATTTTCTCATCTTCTTCTTCTTTTTTCGTGTGGTTAGAGACTAACCTGGTGTCAGAGTTTTAAAGCCGCCCATGGGCCTCTGACTTAGCTTCACATGCCGTCGAGAAATATCTCTCAAGCATGCCGGTTTATTTTCACATATCGTACTTACACAAATAAATACATGCTAAGATAAAAATTGACATGATACTGACCTTTAGTCTTCGAAAAGTATATATTTTTTTTTTATTATTGCAAATTTTGGCGGCCACGTCAACACCAAACAATCACAACTTCACGTCTTCACGATTCAACAACTGATAGTAAGACCCTGCCTGGACAGATCATTTCATAGAAAATAAAGCCGCTCCCTCACCGGCGCGTTTTCATCGCGCGATAATATCGCAAGCGTTATTTTTATTTTATTTGTTCGGGAAAATAAACAGTTATACATGAAAATCTTATACTAAGTTATAAAATAAACGAGAGTTACAAAATGTATAACCTACGACATTTTCCACAACTTATTAAAAGCTTTATCTAACAGTGCGCTATTCTAAGCTGTTAAAAAAGTAGTTAGTAGTGAGTGAACTTAAACAAAGACAGGCATGCAAACAACAGAGAAGGAGAGAGAATGAGTACTTAAATATTAATCTAACAATTATGATCCAAAATTGTTTTGTATATAACACTTCAAAATTTTTGAGCAGAGACAGAAAAAAAGTCGATGTCTTCAAAGATCTTGTTGTATTGATTGGTAAGGCGATGTAAGGGTGCACGCATGACGCAAGCCTGCGTTCGTACGACAAGAACTTACTGCAAATAGAGGTCTTGCTCGCACCCCACGGCATATCGTTGTTCTGGGTACTAGGTACATAACTAATTTTGTTGCGAATATATATAAAATCATAATTATTGCACAGATCAAACAGGAACATCGTTTCCAACATAATTCGTCTAGACTTCAAACTTTGCAGATGATACTTCTTCAATAGGTCGTTGTAGGATGTATAAGTACGAAAGCAACGAAAATGCATAGCCTTTAAAAACTTTCTTTGTACATACAGACGCCAGCACTTCAAGCTACTATAATCTGTCAAATTTATTTAATAGATTTTCAACTTTATCTCTCAAAACTAAGGTTCAAAGTAGATTGGGAAAATTTTACAGTTTCGGGTAGCTTGATATGCTGGCGTCTGTACTTTTCGACCATATCGGAGTATTGACTATAGTGGGGATTCCATACCGAAACAGCATACTCCAGCTGAGAACGAACTAACGATTTATAAAGATACAAATAGGTACAAGATCGGGTAAATACTGTAGCCGCTCTTATAACAAAACCGAACATACGATGCGATAATGCGTCCTACTTCTATTCTATTGCGGCGTTATTATCGCAGCAGTGTGTAACTTCGTGCTGCCGTGCTATCGATAATAGCAGTAAGTACCTACTTACGTTTTGCATAGTTTCAAGTAATTGGCGCTCAAAGTTTTTGGTCACATCTTTACATTTTCTGACTTGTTTTACTAACTCAGTTAAATTATGATTTTTGAAATGTGTAACCTAAGTAAAGTATTATTTCATTGGGTAATCAACTAATCATTAAATATTTATTTCTATAAGAATCATTTTAAATGACAAAAACTATTTTATATCAAGTACGAGTTTAATAACTTTTGCATCAATTAGATACATGAAGTATGCTCATATCATTAGCAGAAGTAAAATATGAACGATGATACCGCACTTAGAAACTCGCCGTAAGTATGAGTTTAATAACTTAAGCATCAATTGCTTATTAAATACCGCACTTAGAAACTAGCTGTTACTTAATGCTGTTATGCCAAGGAAAACTTATCTTAAAATCGACTTTACTGCCGTTATCCCTATTGAAAAGTGAAAATTCCCGTTAAGTTAAAATGGCAGTCAGATCAAATTGTTCAGCTCATTGCGCTGATTCTGAATCTATTATTTAACTCAATTTGGACAAAAATTATACTTATTGCAGTTATCGAAAGCGCGGCAGCGGCCGTCCTAATTCAAAATGTAGGTACTGAATACAGTTATCGCAATAACGCTTGCATTATTAACGCGCGATAAAAACGCCGCTGTGGGGGAGATGCTTTATCCTTCCGAAAGTTTTTATGTACAGACGCCAGCACATCAAGCTACTACAATCTGTCAAAGGAGACGTTTCATTTTTGTATGGGACTCCGGCCATAACATGTACACTTTAGAAAACCTGGGAAACGAACCCCTAAATACAATAAAAGACTATTTTTTCCATAATATCTAATACCTTTTTGGGCACAAAATAAAAACCGAAAATGTTTGACGTTTGTCAGGAGAAATACGACCATCGACAGCTAGCCATTTTCGTCCAAAAATACCTACAAATCTACAATCCACAAAAGCAGTTTTTTATTTTTATGATGAATCACACTTTCTAAATAATAAGGGATTCTCATAGACTTCTAGTGTTATATTTATATCTCATTCAATTAGAAACATTAATTGACGAGTGTAGTGAGCGAAGCGTCTCTGGATCAAGTCTGGCAAAATTTGCTTTCGTGTGTCTGTTTGCACAGGCGCCAGCACATCAAGCTACCCGAAACTGTCAAATTTTCCCAATCAACTTTGAACCTTAAGTTTCAGCAATAAAGTTGAAAATCTATTATATAAATTTGACAGATTGTAGTAGCCTGATGTGCTGGCGTCTGTACGTAGTCCTCTACAGGTCGTATTTTACAACCGATCTGGGGGGCTATTGCGTATCTCGGTTGACAGTTCATAATGATGATCACTCATTGAAATAGAAATGATATGTTTATGTGATCACTTGGCAAATTGTCTAACGATTAGCTGTCAAACAGCTAGTTTCGTATTGGCTATCTACAGTGACCAACTAGGATGACGTCATGAGCACCCAGTATCGCTGTTAAGCACCGTAACACATTTTGACAGATGCTTGTGTATCGATACATATGGTTCTGTGTGTTTAGTGTTTGTGAGCAATTGACAGCACTTCGATATCATGATACAGCATTCGTTGCCCAAAAAAAGTGCATTAGAGCAATTTACGGGCTCCAACCAGATGAATCATGTAGACCTGTATTCAAAAAACTTGGTTTGTTACCGCTACCGTCTCTTTATATCTATGAATTATGTATGTTTGTAAGGAAGAATCCGGATCTATTTCTTACAAGCAAATGATGTTAATGTCCGAAACCGACGAGACCCCAACAGAGTACTACTTGGTCTGTGCCCAACAGGCTCGTATTAAGAGAGTTTCCAAGACTAACTAAATAAAATAAAAGCTGCCTGGCAATGTGTGTACGTTTATATAATAAGTTACCAAATGATCTCAAAAATTTAAACACTAGATTATTTAAAAATAAAGTTTACGAATGGTTATGTGTTAATAGTTTCTATAGTGTTAAAGATTTCATTGACAAAAAATGTTAATGAACAAGTCAAACCTACTGAAAAATTTGTATGCTGATTATTATATTGGCAAAACATGTTTTGTTCTAAATTGTTCTTTTACCATCTTTTATACCGTGTTAAAAAGCAAATAAATATATTCTTATTCTTATTCGTAATTTAATGTTGGTCATCCTGTCATTTTGACGTGTGTTTCTGAATGTTGGCTAAAGAAGGTTTATGAAGGTTAGGAATTCAGTACAAAAATAATTTGTTCGGAGTTTCACAGCCGGATACCTACATAAAAGATTGCGATTGTCTAAGCTTAGTGGACATCAAATTGATAGTCATTTAGTTATTCGTGGCTTTCGTGAAAGACACTACTCAAAGGTAGTGTTTTTGAAATTCTAGTGATGAGCACCGAAGCTGGTATTATGTGAAGCGTGTAAACATTACGTATTTTGTTGTTTTATTGTGATTTTTGTTCGTGGCAGTGGCAGAAGTATGACACGTCTATTATTGTTGGGATTTGCTGAAGAACAGTGAAAACAAAGGTACCATCTGCGAGTTGAGAGACGCCGCTTACGCGACGCTAGTAACCCATTGCAGTTGCCAGAGAGAGAGTTTATTGCGAATTTTCGTTTGAATAAAGCTGGATTCCAACAGGTTTTGGAAGAACTCCGCCCATACCTACCACAAGCTCGACGAAAAAACAGCTGTTCGCAATGAAATAAAAGTAAGTACTTACCTACTCTACTTCTAAACTAATGTGGTTTTGTTGTGACAATATAATTTACCTATAGCATTATTTATCAATTTGTTTGGCTGAGCAACATAATGATGTTTTAAATTATTGTCTGTTGCAGATCTTGGCTGCGTTAAACTTTTATGCCAATGGGTCATACCAGCGTAATGTAGGTGCCTCGTATCTGTGCAACATGTCCCAGCCGACGTTTAGTAAGTGTCTGCATGAAGTTACAGATGCAATCAATGTCCGGGAAGTACTCCTTAACCATTTAAAGTTCCCTTTATCCCAGCGAGAGAGGGAAATCATGATGAAGGGGTAAGTTTATTGTATATTTTAATTAGAATAATAGGTATTATTATTATATTCAAATTAAATGAATTTGATCTATGTTTGGTTTCAGGTTTATGGAAAAGTTTCGCTTGGCATTATTGGGTGCATTGATGGTAGACATGTGGCCATAATCCAACCTCTGGATCATGAGGAGACATTTTTTAATAGGAAAAATTATCATTCTTTAAACGTTCTTATAGTAAGTAATAAGCAGTTATATAATAGCTACCTATCTGAATAATCTTTTTCAAACAAGATTAAGAACTTTATTCACAAATTATCATGTGGATAATATCTAATTATAATATGTTCAATAATTGAGAAAACGTGTTTCAGATTTGTGATGCATATTTAAATATACTGCATGTTGATGCATCATTTTGTGGTGCTTCACATGATTCCTTTGTCTGGAATCAATGCCACTTAAAAGCTCTTTTAGAAAGACTGCAAAGGAATAGAGAGCGCTGCTGGCTATTAATGTATAATTATGTGTAGTAAATATGAGATCGATTAGAAACTGAAATATTTATATTATTTTATTCATATTCTAGGTGATTCTGGATATGCACAGCGGCTTTGGATGATGACACCAATCATAGGTGCGGCTCCGGGTTCGCCAGCAGAGTATTATACAGAATGTCATTGTAAAGTCAGAAACACTGTTGAGCGTTGCATTGGAGTTCTGAAGGCACGTTGGCGGTGTTTGTTAGCACACAGGGTACTTCACTATGACCCAGTTACAGCAGCCAAGATAGTGAATGCATGTGTTGTTCTACACAACATTGCCAATGCACGGAATGTTCCAATGCCTGAGCCTCACAGTGATGATCTCTACAATGACCTACAGAACCAAGTCTTAAGAGAGGTGGCAAGAAACGAGGCAGTAACAGATAACACCAGGGATATTCTGGTCCAGAGATTATGGAATGCTAGAAACAGTATGTAATTCAAATTCTATTGTGTTTAAATAATCTAAAATTCTTATTTTCTTGTATTAATATTAGTTTTTTATTGATTATTTTATGTCAATAAAGTCCGAAGATTATAAAATGCTAGTGACAATTTGTAATAACCTATTGTGTGTAATGTTGCTCATAATAATCTAAAACTCTTGTTTTCTTGTATTAATATTAGTTTTTTTATTGATTATTTTATGTGAATAAAATCCAAAGATTTTGAAATGCTACATATTATAATGTGTAATATTCTATTGTGTGTAATATTGGTCAGAATAATCTGAAATTTTTATTTTATTGTAATTTTTTTTTTATTGTTTATTTTATGTGAATATACAATACCTACATACTACTAAGTAGGAACTAGGTAGATATTTGTTTAGTTAAACATATTAAAAAAGATATAATAAATAAAATGATATACTAATAAAAGAGTAAGGAAATGTTTTAATTATTTTAATATTTACAACAATATATAAGTAGCATTGCAATGTTATGTACATCATCCTAGACGATGTACATTGCTATACAGGGTGTCCCAAAATTATGGGACATGAAGGGAAAGTACCTTAAAATATCGTAGATAGGGTATTTTGCTGAAAGAAGACTTTATGTTATTTTTAAAAGTTAGTAATTCTGCATTCAAAGATTTTCTAAAAATTACTTGCCTCGTCTGGGAATCGAACTGACTTAAATGTAAAAAAAAAAAACACCCCTTCTTTTATGATGTCTATCGAAAGAATGACCAAAAACTAATAACTCTTCTTAAGTAACATAGTATTTTAAAAGAAACGAACTACTATTATAACACGATATACTAACAACTGTGCCTTCGTGACCTCGAGCTTCGGGCCGATGGAGTAGAGCTGAGTTTGTCCTAAAAACAAAATTAGGCTTGTGTTTGAGTTTTTATGTTTCAAAATATACTTGCTATTTTCTCTCGACGAAACCTCTGGTTGATCGTCTGAAATATTCTGCGTAAGAATGTTTTCAGTATCGGAGGGCTGTGTCTCACAGCCCGCCGATACAGATGACATTCCTACGGCGGAGGGTGGCGGCGTAAAAGTCTGCGATTCGTCTGCGATTCGGGTTGTAGCCCTAATGGAGATGGAACCTCTTCTTCAAGCCATTCCACTTCCATTATAGACTCTGCAGTGATGTCTTCAGAGTCTATAATGGAAGAGTAAGGAGCTGAGGTCCTAGTGACGGTTATTGATGTACTGGGATAAGCAGGATCCGGTGCTGCAATTCAAGAATCAGCAACGGCCTCAGACTCATTTGTCTGTAAAATATGTTAGATATCATGTATTCACATGAAAAAACGTACAATGATCCATGAAATAATTTAATAGTAATACCTACATTAAATAGGTAGGGTAGACTGGGTACGGTTGTGACAATCGCAATATTAGCGAAACTATAAGGAATACTGGGGAGGGTGTAAGGAGAGAGGAGCGCTATGCGGGTCTGAAGCTGAACGTGTTTCATAGTATTGCGTCAGCCAACGCGCAACGTTGATGTTAGCAGAGGCCCTCATTACTTTTTAACAGTCAAAAGTAACTATTTTAATTCGATTTCTTTTAATGATTGTTGTTAAATGTTTACAGATACAGTAATGACTGTTCTTTTTCATTATTAGTTAAACATTAGTGGTTAAATAGCAGTGCTTACTTTCAGAGGTGAGCAGTGGTGGCCCAGTGGTAACGGCCGCGACTTACAATTTGTAGGTCGTAGGTTCGAACCCAGACAGGCGCTTTACTTTGTGTAAATTATTTCATCACCACTGCTCTCAAAACGGTGAAGGAAAACATCGTGAGGAAACCGGCATATCCTAGAACCGAAAATTCGAAGACACATCTACCAACCCGCACTGGGCCCGCGTGGTGGATTAAGGCCCACTCCTTCTCAAAGAGAGGAGGTCTGTGTCCCAGCAGTGGGAACATTATAGGCTGATGATGATGATGACTTTCAGAGGCGGTGTAAAGCGTGGGCGACGTGGGCCACCGCCTACGGCCTCGCGGTTCGAGGGGCCTCGCACCTAGAAGGTTTATTATGTTGATGCATTACATAAAAATAAAAACGTGACGAAAAAATTTTTCTCGTTACAAAACGATAAATATACAGGATGGCAGGGGCATCGACGCGAAAACCGTTACCATGGATTCCGAACATGATTCAGGGGGCCTACCACCAGCTCTTAAAGCAGTATTATTATAATCTTACTTAGACTAGAGAATCGTACCATGACGTCCATAAAATAAGCTTATTTTAATGTTGAAACAATCTTATTTTCTTAACGATTTTGGTGACGTCACCAAGTTCATTCAATTCGTACCACGACGTGACTTGACAACTAGCAATATTGTTTTAATGTCAAATTTAGCAATCTTAAAAAAGTTCCTCAGACTCGACGGAAATATTATTGTTTTGCAATTTATATTAAGAAAAAACATTTTCGTGTCATGTAAAGTTAGTAAAATGTATTTATTTACGTAAACTTGCCGAATGAATTGTGTATCTATAGATTTTAGTACATGTGTAATTAATTTCTTGTTTGATGGCGAATGCATACAAAACATTTGAGTTTTTAGAAGCGGATAACGCAGAAAAATAAAAATTTCCAGAGTACCTCTAGCTGCCGCCCGGAAACCCTACTGCAAAATTAATAACAAAACACTAATCACTGAGTCTGACCACAATATATTGTTTCGAACTATCTTCGTCAAAACATTACACATTTCTTTGTTTTAAAACTTATTCACTGAGTAACCTTAACCTTCCCTTGATTCCATGTCGACTTTGTAGCCAGTTAGATCATAAATTCATTAGCAAATATGATCGCGGTGACGTAACTCTTAAAACAGGATTAATAGTAGTTAGAGAAAATTTTGTATTTTTTTAAATTAAAATAAGTTCAACCTCGTAGTAGTTATCCACTTGTAAACAAAAATATCGCTACATCGAGGCTGTGTTCAGAGTTAGGCTGCAATCGATTAGAGCGTGCTAACACCCGTACCGAATTAGTGTCAGCGCGATAACAACGTGCTGTGAATCGTCATACATGACGTCATAGCATGCGCCATCTTGCGATAACGCTGACCATGCCCTAAATTAATATCACCGTGAGCGTTGTCAAAACGACAGTTGTGCTGTTTTGTTTTGAGTTGCACCATATCTTTAAACTAACGTGGCATTTTGGAAATTGTGCTTCTGGCTACAGTCGTCACCTAATCAAAGAAGAAGAAATTTGTTGTGTATACTCTAAGAAATACTGTAATCCAACCATCTTGTGCAAGCATATCTAAATCGGTACGCAAAATATTGATGTGAGCGGTTAAGGCGTAACTCCAAATGCGGCCCGAGTTTCAAATTTCGTTCTGTTCCGATTTATATCATGTAACAGCTTAGCCGTAGCTTATTTTTAATTTTTTCAATTGTTTTTCTTGTTTTTCAAAGCCAAATCTTTTAATATTTGTGTCAATTTCATGGAAATTACTCATAAAAATTAGATTTTAATGCAAAGTAATATTTTAAGTTAAAGAAAATAATATTTTGCTTCAAGACCAATACTTCGTAGTAGCGATTCGGACCAACGTATGAAAGGGACAGCGCTATACAGTTCACATAGCGTTGTTTCTTTTCTACTATAGCAGGCTATTGCCTGCTATAGTAGAAAAGAAACAACGCTATGTGAACTGTGACAAATCTTACAAATAGTTCGTTCTTTCCCAGCACTAAGCAGGAATAAAACATTCTTGAACGATGAAGGTCGTGGTACGAATATGAGTTATGTTATTGTAAGCTTGAAACAAAACTCTCCTGAAATAAGATTGTTTCGTAAAAGATTGTGGTCGGCCCCCTGTTCAAACCACCCGAGACGCGTGGGAGTCCGTATCCCTTCGACTCAACTCTATAGTAGACGGAGTCACTAAAACCACAGATAAATGGCGAAGAGTAAGTTTTTATCTTAATAAATATCCTCTAGAAACACACTGGTGCCGATTCTCTTGTTCACAAACTAAACTAAATGTATGTTCAGTGCATCTTTTCTTTCTATTTCATTAAGAAAAGGACAGAAGATACATTGTAGTTTAATCCTGTCAAATTATTCAGCGCTTGACGTAAATTGACGTAATTTTAGTAGGCAAGTTTTTAATCACGTCTAAACTTGTATGGAGTAGTGACAGGCGCTGATTAATTTGACAGGACTAAACTAAAATTTATCTTCTGTCATTTTTATAATGAAATAGAAAGAAAAAGATGCACTGAATTTAAATTTAGTTTAGTTTGTCAACAAGGGAATCGGCACCATTATCAACTTAAAATATTACTTACCTATCTAAAATCATTACTTACTACAAATAGTTAATAAATATGTACGACCAAATTTGTTTTATCATACATTTTTTGTCACATAACCCATGGACCCTTGTTAAGGGCCTATAAAATACCCCACTCAGAACCCAGACTCATCAAGTACCTGCTCATCAAAATACACTCTAAAAAAGTAGCTTGCATGTTTACGTTCCGTTCGTATTAGTTTTGCCGAAGGCATTCAAATTTATCTGACAAAGTTATAAAAGTTTTATATTTGTTACTATTTCTATCTAGTACTGGATAGAGTTTAAGGCGAAAACAAAGGGTAAAGCTGCAGATTCAAGGAGAAATGCATCAGCAACTGGCGGAGGCCCTAACAAGCTTGTTCCTCTAAACGAGATAGAGCAGAGAGTGCTAGCAATAATAGGTCCAGTGGCGGTGGACGGACTGCGTGGAGTGCGCCTACCATATGAAGTTTGTTTCAAAATTAATCATTATTAATTTATTTCATGGGTATTTAAGTAATCATCATTAAATTCTTTCATGGGTAGGGTAGACTGGGTACGGAAGTGACAATTTTCATTTGACGACCAATAATTTTGTTCGTGTGGCAGTTAGCTGAAAAAGAGAAGTTTTGTATTGTGAAGAGTACATTTGCCTTCGTATAAATACTAAAATTGTGTTTCTAAGTACTATGGTTAATTCACAGGAGCATGTTAGAAAAAAAAGAGAAAATGTCACAACCGACCACACCCCAAGGGCGGTTGTGACAGTTTCTGGGGTCGGTAGTGACAGGTTAAAAAATACACCAAAATGGTCATCAGTCACTGCACGAAAAATACATTTTTCTCGAAAAAAAAATACATTTACGTATTTATATTACGTAAGAACATTTAATGTTTATAAATAATAAGACACTGTAGCATCTATAGTTATTAAAACAAATCTTCATATAGCAGTTTGATTGCTTACAACTAGTACCTACTTTAATTAGTCTTAAATTACAATCAGTCCAAAAAGCTAACTAAAGAATTCTAATTATACAATTAGGTAACAATGTCAAAATACAAACTAGGTATACTAAATATTCGTCACAACCGTACCCAAAAAAATTGTCACAACCGTACTCAAAGCACTCCTTCGGAAGAAAAGCAATCACTGTGGCCATATAAAATAATGTACGTACAAAGTAAGCAGTGGCGGTGCAAGACCTAAATTTGACGTGGGCGAGGTACATTTCGTGAGGCCTTCTTGTGCTCTGGTGGAGCGAGAAGCCGAATTAAAAAAAAAATGAAAAGACAATTGAGTCTGTCAAAATTTTAGTATAGGTCGAAACAGGTCGTGATTAAAGGATAGGCTGTTCTAAAATATTACGGGTCCTAAAACCATTTTTCGATTCAGGGATCCGTTTGCATAATATTAAAGTACCTACTCATTTTTGTTAGAGTCGTGTGTAGGTACTACGGGACCCTTCATTATGTGTGGTCCGACACGCATCTAGCCGGTTTTTTATTAACAATGAACCACACTTTATTCTCACATACTAACAAAAATACAAAATAATATCACAGGTACAGACGCCAGCACATCAAGCTACCCGAAACTGTCAAATTTTCCCAATCAACTTTGAACCTTACGCTTCAGCGATAAAGTTGAAAATCTATTAAATAAATTTGACAGATTGTAGTAGCTTGATGTGCTGGCGTCTGTACATACGTACGGCACAACACTGCGTGCGAAGTCATAATTATTTTGATTGGCTTTCTAACCGTTGAGAAGCGTGAAAGTAACGTAAACAAACAGAATGGGAAATCCCCAGCTCTGGCCGGTATGGATTCCCCGCGTTTTAGCAACGCAACGCCAGCAAATGTTGCTAGATAGGTACTATAAAAACTTTGGTACGTCGATACAGGGTGGCAGGGACATCGTCGCGAAAACTGTTATCATGGATTCAGTACATGATTCTGAACCCCCCTGCGCTGAAATTTTTCGTCAGTTATTAAAAAAAATCTGATGTTTCATAGAAAAGTGCAATAGGTAAGTACAGACGCTAGCACTTCAAGCTACTACAATCTGTCAAATTTATTTAATAGATTTTCAACTTTATCTCTGAAGTTTAAAGTACAAAGTTGATTGGAAAAATTTGACAGTTTCGGGTAGCTTGATGTGCTGGCATCTGTACCTACGCGGTCAAAATGTATTTATTTATTAATGGGAGAACCAACAGCTATAACAAATGGATAACAGTTGTTTATGAAACATAAGATCCAATTACAGGTTCTTACGGGTAAAAACAGAAAATTAGTAGAAATCTTAGGATCACTAACAAGCACGATAAAAAAGATGTATACCTACATATTATTATAATATATAAGGTATAGACGCCAGCACTTCAAGCTACTACAGTCTGTCAAATTTATTTAATAGATTTTCGACTTTGTCGCTGAAAAATAAGGTTCACAGTTGATTGGGAAAATTTGACAGTTTCTGGTAGCTTGATGTGCTGGCGTCTGTACTTGCCATAACAAGGGTTCCAGATTTGTGACGCATAGGTATTCCAGATGACTTCTCACAAAAGAGCAATACAGAATCTTAAGGGTTTTGGCTTTCTTGAAACACCCTGCGAGTCTCATAACAAAACCCAGTGACTTCGAAGCTTTGGCCACTATTTGCTCAATGTGTACGTTATATAAAAGTTTTGAATCATGAAAAACTCCCAGGTCGCGGACACCGTCACATCTGTGTAATAGCAGCCCTTTAAGTTTACGAGTTGTAGGGAGAGGGACGCGTTTTCTGCTAAAGGAGATTACTGAACATTTAGCAGGATTTAAATCTAGTTTATTAATCAAGCAATAATCATCCAATCGCGCCAGGTCAGATTGGAGAGCATCCATGTCATCATCTGATGATATTACATTGCAATATCTTCATGTCATCAGCAAAACAAAGTACATTTGAGTTTTGTAAACACGAGTCGATGTCGCTTACATAAATGACAAAAAGTAATGGACCCATCAAGGAACCTTGAGAAACACCACTAGGAGCTGAAACCCAGCTCGACTGATAACGACAGCTTGAGATCTGTTTTCAAGGTATGAAGTAAACCAACGAAGTAGATCTCCTCAGGAGGCCGACCACAATCTTTTACGAAACAATCTTATTTCAGGAGAGTTTTGTTTCAAGCTTACAATAACATAACTCATATTCGTACCACGACCTTCATCGTTCAAGAATGTTTTATTCCTGCTTAGTGCTGGGAAAGAACGAACTATTTGTAAGATTTGTCTATTGCCTGCTATAGTAGAAAAGAAACAACGCTATGTGGACTGTATAGCGCTGTCCCTTTCACACGTTGGTCCGAATCGCTACTACAAAGTATTGGTCTTGAAGCAAAATATTATTTTCTTTTACTTAAAATATTACTTTGCATTAGAATCTAATTTTTATGAGTAATTTCCATGAAATTGATACAAATACTAAAAGATTTGGCTTTGAAAAATAAGAAAAACAATTGAAAAAATTAAAAATAAGCTACGACTAAGCTGTTACATGATATAAATCGGAACAGAACGAAATTTGAAACTCGGGCCGCATTCGGAGTTACACCTTAATCGCTCACATCAATATTTTGCGTACCGATTTAGATAAGCTTGCACAAGATGGTTGGATTACAGTATTTCTTTGAGTATACACAAAAAATTTCTTCTTCTTTGATTTTAGGTGACGACTGTAGCCAGAAGCACAATTTCCAAAATGCCACGTTAGTTTAAAGATATGGTGCAACTCAAAACAAAACAGCACAACTGTCATTTTGACAGCGCTCACGGTGATATTAATTTAGGGCATGGTCAGCGTTATCGCAAGATGGCGCATGCTATGACGTCATGTATGACGATTCACAGCACGTTGTTATCGCGCTGACACTAATTCGGTAATATGGGTGTTTGCACGCTCTAATCGATTGCAGCGTAACTCTGAACACAGCCTCGATGTAGCGATATTTTTGTTTGGTTACAAAGTGGATAACTACTACGAGGTTGAACTTATTTTTAACCGACTTCCAAAAAGGAGGAGGTTATATGTTCGACGCGTATGTTTGTTATTTTTTTTTTTTTTAATGTAAGTATGTCCACCGATTTCTCCGTCATTTGTGGACCGATTTTGAAAATTCTTTTTTGTTTGAAAGGGTATGCTCCCAAATTGGTCCCATATAAATTTTATTAACTTTGCTTGGGTAGTTTTTGAGTTAGCTACAAAATACGTATTTTTTTCCGACTTAGTATGTAGATGATATGATAAGTTCCTGTCACTGGTAGCAGGTAGTGGTATTTGAATGTGTGTGGGGTAGGTACCACAACTAAAAAGTGAAAAATAAAAACTTTTTACAAAAAAAAAAACAACCGACTTCCAAAAAAAAACACTACAAAGTGAAAAATAACTTTAATTTCGGAAGTCGGTGGCAAAAAACGAAAACACAAAACCCAAGACACCGACTTCCGAAATTAAAGTTATTTTTCACTTTGTAGTCTTTTTTTTTTGGAAGTCGGTTGTTTTTTTTTTGTAAAAAGTTTTTAACATATTTGCTAATGAATTTATGATCTAACTGGCTACAAAGTCGATATGGAATCAAGGGAAGGTTAAGGTACTCAGTGAATAAGTTTTAAAACAAAGAAATGTGTAATGTTTTGACGAAGATACTTTGAAACAATATATTGTGGTCAGACTCAGTGATTAGTGTTTTGTTATTAATTTTGCAGTCGGGTTTCCGGGCGGCAGCTAGAGGTACTCTGGGAATTTTTATTTTTCTGCGTTATCCGCTGCCAAAAACTCAAATGTTTTGTATGCATTCGCCATCAAACAAGAAATTAATTACACATGTACTAAAATCTATAGATACACAATTCATTCGGAAAGTTTACGTAAATAAATACATTTTACTAACTTTACATGACACGAAAATGTTTTTTCTTAATAGAAATAGCAAAACAATATTATTTCCGTCGAGTCCGAGGGTATGCGTAACCCCAGCAAAATGTTGCGGCTTAGAGAAATGAGAGAATGAGATATTACAGATAATTAGTTCATAGTTAGTTGCAATTTGTTCAAGTATAGCAAAATTTGTTCAAGTTGTATTTTCGACGATATTCGAGAAAAACTGATTTTGCTGGAGTAACGTTACCCCAGCAAAATGTTTTTCAAAAAAGGCATTTAGCATGGAACCAAGTACATGAAAAGATAGCTTTTGATGAGTTGTAAATGTACCTATACCAATAGCAAAATTTGTTCATCTTATAGTTTTTGAGATATTCAAGATTTTGCTGGGGTAACGTTTTGGGATTTTTAAAATCTCGAAAACTATTCATCGCAGAAGTTTGAAAAAAATACCAATTATAGGCCTTAATTTGTTCAAACATAAGTATTTCGATTCATGAACAAATATCGATGTAATTAATTGATCTATTTTTTTTAACCACCGACCACAATAATCCTTTTAAATGCGACTGTACCACCTAAAAATTACTACTATACTGTTTTTTTGAGATGGTTACGCTCAAGTATGAAACGGTCGCTTTTTCGTAGCCTCTTAGAATTGCTGACACTTTCTTGTTTTTTGAATAACTTTTATTCCATCTAGGATTTAAAGCTGAAACTTTCAGGGATGTTTTATAACAAAATGAACAAATTTCTTCACTAAAGTCCATCGTTTTGTATTCAGAGGGAGCTGTGTATTCGATCGCCAAAGAAACACCGCTTGAAATTTGATGAAATCTCTTTATGTCTTCATATCGCGTAAAGTTTTTTAATCTAGATTTGTACACCTTAAAAGGGTATATGATAGGTATATGTAACTGCCTTTTATTTGTTTGTAAATGTACCAGTTTACGAGTAAATCGATTTTTTCTGATTCTTAAAAACAATTAATTACATCGATATTTGTTGATGAATCGAAATACTTATGTTTGAACAAATTAAGGCCTATAACTGGTATTTTTTTCAAACTTATGCGATATACAGTTATCGAGATTTTGAAAATCCCAAAACGTTACCCCAGCAAAATCTTGAATATCTCAAAAACTATAAGATGAACAAATTTTGCTATTGGTATACATTTACAACTCATCAAAAGCTATCTTTTCATGTACTTAGTTCCAGGCTAAATGCCTTTTTTGAAAAACATTTTGCTGGGGTAACGTTAATCCAGCAAAATCAGTTTTTCTCGAATATCGTCGAAGATACAACTTGGTCCTGGGTTCGATTCCCGGGTCGGGCAAAGTGTTATTGGGTTTTTCTATCTGGAATTTCTCAGTAGCAGCCCGGAGTCTGGATTTGTGCCCGGTTGATGGCAATAGGCTCGCCCCCTAGTACATGGGACTTAAACATAACTGGCGAAATGTGGGTGTACCTACTACAGGTACACCTCTGCCCAACCCTTCGGGGAAACTAGGCGTGATGTTATGTTATACAACTTGAACAAATTTTGTTATACTTGAACAAATTGCAACTAACTATGAACTAATTATCTGTAATACTCTTATTTCTCTAAGCCGCAACATTTTGCTGGGGTTACGCATACAGTCCGAGGAACTTTTTGAAGATTGCTAAATTTGACATTAAAACAATATTGCTAGTTGTCAAAAGTCACATCGTGGTACGAATTGAATGAACTTTTAGAGGTGACGTCACCAAAATCGCTAAGAAAATAAGATTGTTTCAACATTACAATAAGCTTATTTTATGGACGTCATGGTACGAAAAGTCAAAGTAAGATTATAATAATACTGCTATAAGAGCTGGTGGTAGGCCCCCTGAGCACTGCCTTTAAAAGTTTTAATATCAATCGCACCGTAAAGGAGCTTGAAAACTTTTATTAAGTCAATTTTAGTGCTAACGCCTTTCAATTTTTTTAATTGCTCAAATGGTCTTGAAAATTTATTTTTGAAACCCACATTGTTGTATACTTTTGTTTCGTATGGACTGCCAAATGAGATAATAATGTAGATTTACCCATACCAGGTTCGCCGCTGATAATGACCATTTTTTCCTCTATATCTCTTACTGTTTTGGGCATTACTTGGTGGGTAACCTTTAAACCTCTATCCTGTCTTTTATCATCAACTGACCCTTCGATTTCAACCATATTATTTTATTACTACCAGTGATTTCACGTTTAACTTTAAACCAGTGGACATTCCGATGTCTATTTTCCTCACAAATATTTTCAAAATAATTTAAATGTTCTGCTATTACAAAAATGTCACTATCATCCTCTGGGCTTACTGACTCTGGAACGCCATCGTCTATAGAATATAAGTAGGTATTATTTTAATTTTGTTTATTTAGTGTAACATAGCGACATAAGCTCTGATTTATATAAACGCCAACTGTTTTTTTGTAGCATTTGTCATTTAATAAGCTTATAAATTATTGTTGGGTTTATAGCACGTAGAAATTCAGTATCTAAAGCTATAGTTACGGGTACATTTTACCTTGAAATAAAAGTTCCCGTTTCATAACAATCAATTTTTCTAGAATAAATCAATTTCTATATCCGTAAAAATGTTAATGTTATCATCATCAATTTGCTGAATAATAACATCAGTTATATTATTTTTTAAGTTGGCTGATACACTAGCACTAGTAATAAGAACAATTTTGCCAGGAAACGCATTTTTCACTGCATGAAATGTAACTTGAGTTGCCCTACCAGTGTGATCAATTAAAACCAAAACACGACATTCTATACATTTCAACTCTTTTTCTACAATTTTCAAAAAATGGTTGCTCATCACACATTCTAAATCTAAAAAAATATGCTTGTCATCATAATTTTCGCCAAAACATTGGATGCATTTAATGCTTGATAAGGTAATTTCATTAGAAACGATAACCAACACAGACGCTGTGTCATCTTTTAAAAAATCGTGAATCGCAATTTTTTGCGGTTCAACGGCACAGTGTTTGAACTTCATTCCATACATTTTCATACTATTACTGATAGTGTAATTTAAGATTTTCATCAGTGGACTATCCAGGATGTACCGCTTAGCTACATTATAAAATTGACATGTTTTTGTCAAATACTCATTCCAGCCGGGTTGTTTCCACCATTTTTGTACATCATCATGAAACTTTAGGAAAATTAAATCATTCTTGACTCCGACGTATGAGTGATTTACTGTTATATAACAAGTGTCAGCAATTATTTTTTTTACAATTTTTTCTACTTCGTCTTGTTTGGCTTGATTAGTATAAAATTTTACTTGTTTTAAAAAGTCTCTTACAAGATTTTGGTCATCTTCCTTTTTTGACAAAACTAGTTTCGGAAACCGTGGAATATTTACATCTAATCTATACCGACTAATATGATGGTTATTTTCATTTAACAGCTTTAACAACCTTAAACTATCATCAGATAAAAGATCTTCTTTAAGATTAAATTTAAGCAGTTTGGTTTCTTGGTCAAATATCAGTAGGTTGCCTACAAGGCCGCCGAGCTTATCAACATCGGTACGCTGTAAAAGTTTATCCAGACCGATGTCACTTTCTTTGATTTCGATGATGTAATCTTCATGAGCACTACGAAAAAGCTTATCAAATATAGTGAAGAAGTATTTCAGCGTTTCTTGTTTATCATTTTCTTTAATATGGAAATTCACATTGCCAAAATTTTCTGGAACTTCAAAGGACAATGACTTTAATTTTTCGTCCGCATCCCCCATTGTTTTTCCTTTAAGAACCTTTAATTCCTTACGAATGATTTTTTTCATGAGCAACAAATTCTCATCTTTAGTTTCAAGAAATGATTGACGGAACATTACTTTAATGTAAAGGTTGTTTGATTTATTGTCTTGATCCTGTAGCAATATTACATTTTGTGCCAAAAAAACATGATACACCTTTATTATGTCATCTGTCATCATTTTATTGGCTGTTTTCTGATTTATAAAATTTGATAGTCTTTCAGCTATCTCCTTAGTAATTGTTTTTTTAACAGTCGGAGTTAATTCATCAATTATTGTGTCATTTGCATGAAACTGACATATTTTTCCGCTTTCGCTTGTTCGGATATAATTTTGTTCCTCAGTTTGTTGCATAACTGTTTGTTCATTAAAATTTTCTATTGCAGGAGTGTATATTATAAACTCTAAATTTAGGTTGTTTAACGGTCCTTTAAACATTTCATTTTTAGAGTCGGACCTAAACTTTTGGAGAACTGCCATATAGCCTTCTAAATATTTATGTAAACTAAAATTCCCGTCTTCTGTCAACGTATCTCCAACCGAAATTTTATCTTTTTCGGGATCATCTTTATGCTTGGCTTGCAGAAACATTATATTTGGTTTTTGTTTTTCTCCATGTTTTTTATATCTAAAAACAATATCATCAAATGCACCCAAACCTGCGACATTTGTTCCTAAATAAAATTCTTCAATTTCGTTATCATGCAAAGCTCTGAGTAAAATGAGACATAATAGTTTAGTTTCGTAATGTTGGCCATTAATTCCAGTAGTGCCCACTTTTTTTTGAAAACAAAATGATTTATTCAGCTTTGTAGCTTTTGTTTTATTTTCAGGTTGTTTCTGTTGACTATCACTATTATTTTGAAATCGTCGTGAAAGGTAAATTCCATTTTCGTATTTTCTTAACAGGCTTACAATTTGTTTACTTTCGTCGCTGCATTCTAATAGTTCGGCAATCTCTAAAGCAGTTTGATCATCGCTATTTTTTATGGTAGTATCAGCTTTTTTATTTAGAAGACATTTCACAACATCCACTTCTGTATTCAAGACCGCAGTGTGCAATAACGTATTGCGTTTTGGGTTATCTGCGCCATTTATGTCTTCTCCACTAGCTAAGGCATTTTCGATGTCTTTTATTTTTTGTTTCCATTCTTTTTTTTTGTTTTTTATTTGAAGGTGCTCCGCGTTTTTTTCAGCGTTCATGGTAAGTAAATTATGAATAGTAAACTTTTTAAAAGTATTACTTTATATTATGAAGTAAGCAATCTGAAACAAAATAAATAATAAATAAAATGTTTATTTGTACAGTTGAAAAATATACATAAGTACACAAGGATTATATAAATATTGTACAATAGAGTCACATTAAAGGACGAACTGCTGCCTCTTAACTACATAGTCCAGAAGCTTGTATTTTAGGAGCCAATTTCCTCCAGGTATAAAGGAATACATCTGGTACCGAGTGTTGTGCAAGTGCATGACTTTCAAGTTCGCCCTTTGAGCTCATACAACTTTTAGTAAGGAGATTTTGTAGATTCCGTCCCATACCGGGATACAATATAAAATGATTGACTGGCAAAGGCTTTAGTAAAGTATCAAAGCTAGATCGGGATCAGCAGAGTGCCTTTAGTTCCTCAAAGAAATAAATTAATTTCCAGATCCTAGTACAAAAGGCTTCGATATGAGGTTGCCAGCTAAGTTTGTGATCGATGTGGACTCCTAAATATTTTATGTCTGGGACCAAGGACAGAGATGGGCAGCTGCAATTGGGGGCCTCACCTGAGCATATGTTGGCTTTAATTGGACCAGATTCCAGTAGAGGAGTTATAGTGTTAGGTAGCGAAAATTTTCGAATGTTCGATTTTCGAAAGCACGCGAAAGGTTATGTGCCCATGCCCAAAGCACTACATAGCATAAATTCGAACTACCTATTTCGAATGATTTTTCTTTATCAGAAGATGTTCCGCCGCGTACGCTTCACAGATTGACACAAGCTTACGCACCGCCCCCCACCCGAGCGACGGTCCCAGCAGTACCATGTCGACCGCATAACTAATGTTATTTACACACACTCCGTCTACAAAACAACCCACATGAGTACTGCTGAGCTCGCCAATGAGGTTATTATACAGACTGAATAACAGAGGTTATCCTTCAATTTAACCGTCATCTCATGGAGATGATGCAACATCGCATCGGAAGATCGCAGATGCCCGCCAGTCTCGTATCTGCTAAACGATTAATGTCGGAAAGTTATAATTATACAAGTATGTCGGATCCGGTCATTAGTACGGACACGAAACGAACCGCAAGCGCGCCACTAGCGACATCAAGTGACCTACCCACACCAAAAAGCGCGCTTCTACAGCGTCGTGATGTTTTAAGGCCACGGCGAGGGGGGATTCAGCCTCGGATCACATCGGAGTTAAGACGTCGCGGAACTGTTCTCGATTCGTGGTGCTCAGTTAATGTGTTATTTGTGATAATTTCGTTAATTGGTGATTTTAATAAACGCCGTCACACCCAGTGTGTGTATAATTTAGCTAGTGTGATTAATTTGATAGTAAATTATAATGTGATCTTTACTGCAAACTGTTTTTCTATTGCGCATTAACCAACACTACCCACACTACGCCCACAGTAGTTAAAATATCGCTGATAATAACGAGAGTCATATACCCGTCTCCGACATATAAATATTGATCGTGCGGTAAACTATGCTTGCGCGATGCAGGATTTTTGTGTGAAGTCATGTCCTTGCTATGTAGTTCGCATATGGCGATGTAGATGCCACACTAGTATCCCACACTAGTAGTATAATTGCGTATAGTTCTGCCACCTCAATAATCACCGAAATAATATTTTCTGTGATTGTTCAGGTTTTATAAAAAGCCTTCAAAAAGCGGCAACATTGTAACTATGTCTTTAAAATAGCATCGCTGCCAATCTCATCGTGACATTATGACTTTTATAATTTTATCTATAGAACTTTCCCGCCATACCATAACGAAAAGCTTGAAAATTCGTCGTCGTACAATAAAATATTGTATGCTTACTGCAATTCTTGGTCTTTTTTTTGCACCATTATATCCCCAAAGATATTATAATATGGAGGCCCATCTCGGGGGAGGCTGGATGGCTCCAACGCGAATGTATACGGACATCCGTGGTGGGGTGACCCAGACTGCCAGGCACTTCTTCTCTTGCAACCGAGTGGGTGGACAGGTTGCGGATAGCCCAACTCCGGCTGCGGGACCGACCTCTGACGGTTACATTGACCGTTAGTGGGTGATCCCGCACTTGGAGCATCTTCTAAAGAGATCCCGGACAAGAGAAGTTCCCGAAAGCCAAATCCCAGGCTTAGGGTAACCCATATACCCCTTCCTATGTTCCCTTTACCAAACCAAGCCATTCCTCCCTATCCATACATATCCCGTCGATTTTAAATCCCTAGGCCAACTCCCAGGCCTAGGGTGACCCCAAGGAACCCACACGCTCCATCCACCAAATGCCTTCTCTCCTATCCCTTTATCCCTTCGGTCCCAGAGGAAGGGTAACCTCGATTCCAAAAACGCCCACCCCCAAAAAACCACAAGAACCAATCCCACACCACTTCGGTTGTTAGCCCCTATCGTCCATTTACAATCAAACTATACCTCACTGTGTACACATGTTTAAGAAACTGGCTTCACGTCACTGTTGACAGCGCTCTGTCTTGGTTTTTATTTGGTCTGAGTTATAAACATGTTGTTTGAATTTTTTGTCAATGTTCGATAAATCGTTTGACAGGAAATAGAGATTTCAACGTGTTATTAGGTGAATGTTTTGCACAGTTACCACCACCAATATCTTGAAACAATAGTGGTAACAAAAAAAAATACCACAATACGTAAGTATATTTAGGAAAACGAAATCTCATTTTAATTAATTTTCATCATAAAACTTCAATTGGACTTTCTGCATCTCGTAAATAGCGTCGCGATACGTCATTTGTATGGATTATCGTACAAATATTCAATAAACTCTTCAAAGACATTACGAAAATCGGATAAAATACGCTTTGGTTTGATTACAAACTTCCTCAAGGTAGATGCCGACGTACCTTATATTTGACAGTTGGTATTTCAACTCAAACTCACCTCGACTGAGGAAAATGTTAAAGATGAGGAGTAAAATTGCAACTATGAATATCAAACTAGGTACCTAAGTGAGGTTGAGTCGAGTCGAGGAAATCATGAGGATTTGACTTAGAATATGGGTGTATGTCTCTGTTCGCATTAATTTTTCCTAGAAAACATGTCTAATAAGTTCTTAGCAATGGCCATGTTAATTACTATGTCTTGCTCATTGTTGTCACGTTCATCAATTTCAGCATCAATGTTATAAGAACTCAGAACCTCTATTTCATTTTGCATGAGGATAATGCCTCAAACTTTGTAAGCTTTAATTTTAACTCTGTCAATTGAATGTTATTCAATTCCTCTTGTTTAGAAATATTACACAAATACTTTTTAAACTAATTTGCCCAGTAGCGGACGCTCTTTTTGTTAACAATTCTTTATAACATTGGTTTGCAGCTTTAACCATTGCAAAGAAAGATTGTTATGAAAGTTGAGGAATTATCATGAACACAATAAAAATAATGAGCTCACGTTCTTCGTCTCGGTGTCACCTGTAGATCCAGGAAGCCGGGTGCGTACGTTCAACGGAGCGCCAGTCGGACAGTTATGCAGTCTCGATCTGGCAGAGAAGCGTGCACGGCGATTATGACCTGAAATAGTCGGCAGACTACTAAATATCGAGACACTAATATTTTGCAAATTGGGGGTACGGGTCGGGGCACGAGTCATGAGTACAGCTCGCACATGTTACAATTTCGGCCAATGACAGTTACGTTTGCCAACTTTTTGTACGATAAATAAAGTATATGGTAAAAGTTGGAAAATAAACAGTAAAAAAAATCGGTGTAATCAGATGGTACGCAACGCTAAACGCCGCCATATTCTCGAGAATATATCTTCTTCTTCACCTGCTGATATCTGGAAGTTCCTTGGTACTCTTGGTATCGGCAGATCACGTCATGTGGATTTTCCTAATACAATTGGCCTTAATGATATCAACTGTCACTTCACAACCACTTGCCATTTGGATTCCCAAATGTTGTCTCAGATGGTTGATTACATTACTGGCCTACCCAGTCCCATCATGGAACCATTTCACTTCTCTCCGGTCACCTTGGACGAAATTAAAACGATCATCTTGTTTATAAAATCCAAGGCTATGGGCCATGACGGCATCAGTCGTAGTATGGTCGTTTGGATCCTTGATATCCTTCTCCCTCCGATCATCAACTTTTCTCTAGATTCCGGACAATTCCCATCCCTGTAGCGTATGGCCTATGTACGTCCACTCCCAAATATTTCAAATCCCTCCCTACCCAGTCACTTTCGACCCATTTCCATTCTCCCATTCAAAGTGCCAAAGTGTCCAAAGTGCTCGAGGCCTGCGTACATAAGCAGTTTACAAGGTTTGTTCACCGGAACAACCTTGTTAGCTATTTTCAGTCTGGATTCAGGCCTATACAGTACAGCCTCCGCTCTCCTTAAAGTGACTGGTGACGTTAGAGAAACGATGGAAGATACCAAGGTTACCGTTTTGGTATTAATTGATTTCTCCAATGCCTTTAACGCCGTCAGCCACGATATTCTCCTTTCTATCCTCTCTCATCTTATGGTTTCGCCCAAGGTTCTGGAGTGGTTTTCCTCTTATCTTCGGGGACGTCAGCAGTCGGTTCGCGTTGATGAGCGCTCGTCGAGTTGGCGCAACCTAGATGCTGGTGTTCCAAAAGGCGGTATTCTCACTCAAAATCAAAATCAAAATCAAAATATTTTATTTCACATAAACCTACATGGGCACTTATGAAACGTCAGAAGCTAGGTGCACGGTTCCAATTGGTCGTTTCCTATGGAGAAGAGCCGGCAAGAAACTCCACGGTTACTCTTTTAAAAATAATTGGCTTTTACAATACTTTCAAATAACAGTGTTTCTAGGCATGGGAGGACAGTGTAGGTCTTTCAATAAGTACCAAGTACTTAACAAAATAGAAAATGGTCAACAGGTCTACAATCCACTAAGCCTACAGCGTTCTCACATTCACAAAATATGTAGAAAAGAATCTATACAAAAAAATTAATTAATTAAAAAAAGTAAAAAACCTATTTTAATTATAACGCAATTATATGATTGCTATTACAACTGTTATCAATCTGAATAATTATCATGTCCACAAGAGCCACAAAAAAAAAAAAAAAAAGTATATAATGTCAAATAATAGAATAGTAAATATGTCAAGGGAATGTAAAAAAAAAAATAAAGATTTAAATA